>CM039676.1:8686167-14194646 GCA_022496015.1 Hordeum marinum
TTGAAAATTGATGATGTGGCTTTGAATGGTGCATTTTTAACACACAAAAAGCCTGGAGTTAAAATAAGTTCAGGAAAATGAAATGCCTTTTGCAACAGATGAGTTTATGTCCGAAACCCTGATACTTCGAAAGAGAGTGTCCGCTTTGTACACGAAGTGCATCCAGCTTTTGTCGCAACCCTCTCAACTTTTTAGCACATACTATGTGGGTGTAATGATTATACCATGCCAACTTTCAACCTTTTCAGAGTTCATTTGTAGTGCTTTTCAATTTTAGGGTCATTTAGCTCAAAAAATCAATAACTGCATGAAAAATAACAAATGAAGTCAGAAAGGGTTGAAAATTGATGATGTGGCTTTGAATGGTCCATTTTGAACACACAAAAAGCCTGGATTTCAAATAAGTTCAAGAAAATGAAATGCCTTTTGTAACAGATGAGTTTATGTCCGAAACCCTGATACTTCGAAAGAGACTGTCCGTTTTGTATACGAAGTGCATCCAGCTTTTGCCGTAACCCTCTCAACTTTTTAGCACACGCTATGTGGGTGAAATGATGATACCATGCCAACTTTCAACCTTTTCAGAGTTCATTTGTAGTGCTTTTCAATTTCAGGGTCATTTAGCTCAAAAAAATCAATAAGTGCATGAAAAATAACAAATGAAGTCTGAAAGGGTTGAAAATTGATGATATGGCTTTGAATGGTGCATTTCGAACACACAAAAAGCTTGGAGTTCAAATAAGTTCAAGAAAATGAAATGCCTTTTTGTAACAGATGAGTTTATGTCCAAAACCCTGATACTTCGAAAGAGACTATCCGTTTTGTACACGAAGTGCATCCAACTTTTGCCGTAACCCTCTCAACTTTTTAGCACATGCTATGTGGGAGAAATGATGATACCATGCCAACTTTCAACCTTTTCAGAGTTCATTTGTAGTGCTTTTCAATTTCAGGGTCATTTAGCTGAGAAAAATCAATAACTGCATGAAAAATAACAAATGAAGTCAGAAAGGGTTGAAAATTGATGATGTGGCTTTGAATGGTGCATTTTGAACACATAAAAAATCCTGGAATTCAAATAAGTTCAAGAAAATGAAATGCCTTTTGTAACAGATGAGTTTCCGTCCGAAACCCTGATACTTCGAAAGAGACTGTCCGTTTTGTACATGAAGTGCATCCAGCAAAAAGAATGAACTAAAAATAATCAATTTAATATTATTTTATGAACTATAACATTCTTCAATAGCAAAAAGAATCAACTAAAAAGCTTTTATAAAACTGTAATAGCAAAAAGGAACTCTAAAAGCTTTTATAAACCTCTAGTATTTTTGAAACTAAAATTATATAAAACCTAAAAATTACCGTATATGTAGGAAGTCTTTAGTACCGCCTGGTGACACCAGCCGGTACTAAAGGTTGCCCTTTAGTACCGGTTGGTGTCACCAGCCGGTACTAAAGGTGCAAGCGGGGCCCATGTCTGACCAAAACCCTGTCACGCCCCCTTTAGTACCGGCTCGTGAGACGAATCGATACTAAAGGTCCCTCACGAGCCGGTACTAAAGGTCGCCCTGCTCCTAGCCATTGTAGCCGGCACGAACCGGGACTAAAACCATCTTTAGTACCGGTTCGTGACCAGACCGGGACTAAAGCTTGGGACGAAAGGTCTGTTTTCTACTAGTGAAGATAGCATATTTCTTGTAGTGAAAGTGATTGGTGGAAATGTGGATCTAGATATCCTCTCTCTTTTTCCTCAAAAAGGAGCAAGAATCATTGGAGCGATTGAGGGATAGCAAGCTCAAAGAGGGTCAACAATGGGGGGCAAACACGAGCTCAAAGGATAAAGTCCATTGGGGAAGAAGACCCGCATTTATAGGTGGGAAAAAATCCAACCGTTATCCTCACAGCCCACACAGAGCGGTACTACCCCTCCAAGGAGTGGTACTACCTCTAGGGCAATAGTAGCCATATGAAACACTTTTGCAACGAGGCAGCAGGGTGGTGGTACTGCCGGAGCGGTACTACCGCCTACCCTCACGGTACTCTATGGGGTAGTATTCAATGGCCACATAGGTGCAGCACACGGCAAAATACATCGTGAGGCAGCGTACTACCGCTCGAGGTATCAGTACTACCGCCCGTCTACAGATGTAAAAAATTACTTCCAGGCTACATCCGCTGGAGCTAGCTTCGAGAAAATTTCCGGCACGGTAGTACTGGAAGTCATTTATAGTAGTGCCGCTCGAGGGGCGGAAGTAAAAAATTACTTCAGTGCAACTTGCTATACTACCACCCTCGGGGCGGAGGTAAAAAATTACTTCCGTGAAAATTGTGGTACTACCTCTAGCCACTGTACTGCAGCACCTTCAACTACTCAGCTAGGAAAATAGAAGGATACAGTAAAACCAGAACTGCCACAACTTCTGCAAATGAGCTCCGAATTGAGCAAACTCAAGCTTGTTGGATTCAGGTTGACAAGAGCTATCCAATAACGGAACCTCTTTCGATGAAGAATCGGCAATAACTCCAACATCGGAAACATCATAGAAGATGCATATGGACTCCGTTTTCGATGAACTTGAGCTTGTCATGAAGTTGACCATAAGCTAAAGAAACCTCAAAGAGAAAAACAAACCAAGAACCAAGAAATATGATGATGCCAAGAATGCAATGGTTTGAGCACTCAACGAACGATATGATCAAGCTACCTATCCTATAGCATGGCTACCTATCCTATAACATAGTCTCCCAACTACCACTTATGAGACCGGTAGAATAGGAAACCCTATCAAGGTCAAACCTTAGCCTTGCGCATAGTCCACTTGAGCTAGACGATGACGATCTTGACTTCCTTAAGATGGACCACCTTTCTTGATTGTGTTGGCTTGATGAAGACTAGATGATTGCTCCCCCATACTCCACTATGGGTGAGCTACTCTTCAGCACATCTTCACAAGTCCATTGACACCACAATGGACAGCAAGCTTCAAGCCTGATCTCTCCGTGATGCTTCACTTGAACTTGCACACCGCAACCTTGATAACGATCACCACTTGCTGTCATCTTCCATGGGTTGTATGTGATCTTCCTCTTGATGCAATCCCATGGAAATATGCCTAATCCCACAAAGAAATCTCACAAGTAACATGGGTTAGTACACAAAGCGTAATGGACAATACTTACCATACCATGGGATCACTTGATCCATCTCGATACATCTTGTACGCTTTGTGTGTTGATCACTTGATTCACTCTTTGACTTAGTCTTGATCAACCTTGTATCTTATCTTCTCTCTTCATAAAGATGATGTCTTGAAGGTAATCATGAATGCTCACACAATCTCCTTCTTCAAGACATGCTTGTAATAAGCTCAACTCTCACATGACCAATCTTTGGATAAACCTTGAATACCACCTTGGTCATCATATGAACTCCTTGAAACCCAACAGATGGACTTCATGAAGTGCCTATGGACAAATCCTTCGAATATAACTCAAGGAAACCATTAGTCCATAGGGGTGTCATCAATTACCAAAACCACACACGAAGAAATGTGATCTTACAACGCTGCTTCTCCGCGGAGATGGCGGGGTAGCTTTCGGGGTAGCGTCGTGCCGCTGAGATGGTTGGCCGGCAGCTCGCTGGCTCTCAAGTTCCTCTAGTTTTTGTAGTCTTGCATTGAGCTTCTACATGTCGCTCAGCTCCACTTTCCTCCTTCTCTCCCGATTTCTATAACTGCCTGCGCCGGAAAACCCAACCACCCACAAAATGGAGCCTGGTGTGCCTCGTGTTCATCTAGGGTGCTCAGGATTCCCGAGGGTCGGCCTCAGTCAGGTCATCCTTCTCTCTGTCGGGAATGAACGTCCCTTCCTGCACTGCGGTGATATACTTCTGAAGCTTCTTGATGGGTATTGCAAGTTGCTCGTCCGTCCAGCAACACTTCCGTGTTTCAGGGTCCAAAGTTCCCCCAACCTCGAAGAACTAAGTCCTTGAACGGTCTGGCCAGTTCAATGTCTCTAGTTCGACCCCTTTAGCAATCAGGTCATTCTCAGCTCTGTCCTACAACGGCCGGGCTTTGAGGTAGCCACCTGACCCTGTGTGATGGTGATACTGCTTCTTTGCAGCATTGTGCTTGTTTGTCTCTAAAATTTTCTTACTCTTGCCCGATGTCTTGTAGTCCAAAAATGCGGGCCAGTGATCTCTTATCTTCCCAAATCGACTGATGAATTCTGGAGTCTTTCCTTTGTCAACAAACTTTTATTTCAACTCATTCTTCCACCTCCTGAATATATCTGCCATCTTCTTAAGAGCACGCGCCTTGACCAATGGCTCTATAACTGGCTTATTCGGATCCTCCTCTGGCGGTAGGGTGAAATTTGCCTTCAGCGAGGTCCAAAGATCATCTTTCTGTCTATCAGTGACATAAGAAACTTCAGGGTCGTCATCCTTAGGCTTATTCCATTGCTTGATGCTGATCGGGATGTTGTCCCTAACAATAGCTCCACATTGAGTAGAAAATGCGTCCTTGGTCCGCTTGGGTTCAATCGGTAGGCCATCATTCGCGAGTGTTGTGATCGTGAACCTTTCATCCTTGCGCAACCTTTTCTTCGGGCCTCGTCTCATTACTGAAGTTTGGGTCGATCCGGAGGGCTATAAAATAATAAAGAAGAGCTAATATATCTACATACCAAAACAATTAATGCATCAATTAGCTAGTCAGCATATGCTTAATTAATATATATATACCTCGTTGGACTTTGCAATAGCTCCCTCCTCCGTTTGGTCACCGGAGCCTTCATCTTGGTCTCCTTCTTCCTCTGGCATCGGTCACCGGAGCCATCATGATCATATCCTTCCTCCTCATTGTTCGATCACCGGAGCTGTCATCCTCTCCTTCCAGAACATCGGTGTCGTTGAGAAATGACAAGACATCACGTCCGGCGAGGATTGTGTCCCCCAACAACTGTTGTTGTTGCAAGTCTCTTTGATCCATAGTTTCTGCAAATATTACAACATGGCAATTAATATAAAAACATGGGAGATGGATATATTAGTGGCAACCATAGACCTAGCTAGCTAATCACAACAAGGAATCATATTAGTGGCCTCAACACTTCTACGGTATGGGGAGACCTCGACAATGCTTCTAGGGTTTGGGGTGGCCTCGACAACGCTCTTTTAACTTGGTAAATTTAGGTGGCCTCGACGCTTCTAGGGTTTGTTGTGGGCTCGGCAATGCTTCTAGGGTTTGGGGTGGCCTCGATGCTTCTAGGGTTTGGTCGGACCGGACCGCCTCTCTCATGAATGTCCGACGTCCGGACCGCCTCTTTGATGAATGTCAAAGAAGGGATTCTCATAACCTTTAAGGGATTTACCAAAATGGCGCCATTCTGGATGTGCAGAAAATGGTCCATATTTTTCGTAATGTCATGAATGTCCGACAACGACGCTCACCCTCATGTCCGACATTCGACGTCACCCCTCATGTCATGTCTGACGTCCCCCCTCATTTTAACTAATTTCTATGAAACAAAAATATATATTCTATGAACAAAAAATATTGGTAAAGTATTCATATATATATATATCATCACATCATCGTCATCATCATCATCATCATCATCGTTCATCCATCCATCCATCCATATTCAAAATATTCATCCATCCATCCATTCATATTCAAAATGTTCATATTCTACAATATCACCAAAAAACATTCTTTGCATATGAACATACATTTTCTTTTTTTTATTAAATGTAACATATGAACATTTTCTTAAATGAGCATATGAACATACATATCACCAAAAAAATTGGGTTGGTCGGCGACGGCAAGGTCGGGGACGACGAGGTCGGGGACGGCGACGATGGTTGGCGGCGACGCTTACAGGTGGCATGCGGGGACGGAGATGAGAAGGAAAGGGGAGGAGGTAGGGGCTCACAGCGCGGTCGTGGGGAACGACGGTGGGCTTGGGAAGGGCTCGAGGTCGCCGGAATCAGTGCGGCGATAGTGAAGAGAAGAGCGTCGGGGATGAAGGGGTCGCGGGCGCCGGCATGGTGCTTCCCTGCGGTGATGGCGATAGCGGGGGCGAGCCTCAGCGACGACGGGCGCTGGCAACGGCGACGGCACGGGCGGCGGGCGGCGTTGGGGCAGCTTGGCGGCGTCGATGTCGTCGGCGTCGTCGGGGGCTACTACGAGATGAGAAATGAAAATTCCTAAGTGCTACCTTATATACCCAAAGCATTCGTACCGGTTCGTTTCACCAATCGGGACCAATACAGCCCTTTTTTCTCGGTTGGTGCCACCAACCGGGACCAAATGTCAGTTTTCAGCAGCCCAAAGGGCAGGAAACAGGGACCTTTGGTCCCAGTTGGTGGCACCAACCGGGACTAAAGGGGTGTATTGGTCCTGGTTGGTGCCACCAACGGGGACGAAAGGTTGGTGCTGTCCGGGGCCAAATGTTTAGTCCCACCTTGCTAGCTGAGAGAGCTCGACAATGATTTATAAGCATTGTTGCGCCCACCCTCTCGAGCTCCCCTTAACTGCAGGCTTGCGGGCCTAACAAGTCACTCCTGTGCCTGTGGGCCTACTGGGCCTGCTGCGGGCCTAAATCCTGGCCCAGCAAGCTGGTTGGGTTTCTAGTTGTATTTAGGTCGTGGTGGCCTTGTATGTGGCATTTAAAAAAATCCAGTATTTTTGTTTTGTTTTTTGCTTTATTATTTTATTTTGTTTCTACTTACAGCTAAATACTTACTGTTTTTCAGTGATTCTTTTTGCTTTTAGGTCACAAAAATTATTAACTTTCTATTAGTGCCATTAGTTTTCAAATTTGAATAGTTTAAATTTGATTTTTTTGAAATTTGTGTGAATCACTAGTTTGTGAATAACTTTACTAAAAAATATGATTTTGAGTGATTCTTTTTCCTGCTATTTAATATTACTATATTATATCATTATATTCAATTTGGTAAATTTTAGGTTATTTAAAATGCCTCTTTTAATCAAAAATAGATTTTGTTGTTTTACTTTGCTATTAAAGTTTCTAACAAAAAAATTGTTTATGAAAATTCTTTTTGCTATTAATCTTTTGAACAAAAAATACTTTGATAATTTCAGTAGCATAAATTTTATATAATTTTAGTTTCAAAAATACTAGAGGTTTATGAAAGCTTTTTAGTTGATTCCTTTTGCTATTAGAGTTTTATAAAAGCTTTTTAGTTAATTCTTTTTTCTATTGAAGAATACTATAGTTTTGTTTTAGTTGATCATAATGGAATATTTTAATTGATTTTTTTAGGTCATTCTTTTATCTGTTAGAGTTTCATAAAAAAATTCTAGTTCATTCTTTTAATTTTGCTATTAGTTCATTCTATGAGGTAAATGACCCTGAAATTGAAAAGCACTACAAATGAACTCTGAGAAGGTTCAAAGTTGGCATGGTCTCATCATTTCACCCACATAGCATATGCTAAAAAGTTGAGAGGGTTATGTCAAAAATTGGATGCAGTTCGTGTACAAAATGGTCAATCTCTTTCGAAGTATCACAGTTTCGGACGAAAACTCATTTGTTACAAAGGGAATTCATTTTTTTGAACTTATTTGAACTCTAGAGTTTTTGTGTGTTGAAAATGCACTATTCAAAGCCACATCATCAATTTTCAACCCATTTTGACTTCATTTGTTATTTTTCATGCATTTGCTGATTTTTCAGCTAAATGACCCTGAAATTGAAAAGCAGTACAAATGAACTCTGAAAAGGTTGAAAGTTGGCATGGTATCACCATTTCACCCACATAGCATGTTATAAAAAGTTGAGCGGGTTTACGGCAAAAACTGGATGCACTTCGTGTACAAAATGGACAATCTCCTTCGAGGTATGAGGGTTTCGGACGAAAACTCATCTGTTAGAAAGGTTTCATTTTTTTGAACTTATTTGAACTCCAAACTTTTTGTGTGTTCAAAATACACCATTCAAAGCCACATCATCAAATTTCAACCCTTTTTGACTTCATTTGATATTTTTCATGCATTTACTGATTTTTTTGAGCTAAATAGCCCTGAAATTTAAAAGCACTACAAATGAACTCTGAAAAGGTTTAAAGTTGGCATGGTATCATCATTTCACACACATAGCAGGTTATAAAAATTTGAGAGGGTTCCGGCAAAAATTGGATGCACTTCGTGTACAAAACGGACAATCTCTTTCGATTTATCAGGGCCTCAGACGAAAACTCATGTGTTACAAAGGTATTTCATTTTTTTGAACTTATTTGAGCTCCAAACTTTTTGTGTGTTCAAAATGAACCATTCAAAGCCACATCATCAATTTTCAACCCTTTGTGACTTCATGTAACTGCATTGATATTCTAGATCAAAGGCATCATCATAATAGTTATAGAGAGAAGTCTTCACTTTTTCTTTGCTTGTGTCCTTTGCTTATTGCGCCGTAACCATGGATAATCTTCATAGTTAAACAAGATGCTTTGGTCAACCTTGACTTTGAAGGGAGGAATTTCATGAAACTTTTCATAATCTTCAGACATGTCTGTCTTGCCCTCCAATCCCACGATGTCTCTTTTTCCTGAAAGAACTATGTGGCGCTTTGGCTCATGTTTGATGTATTCGCTTCATTATCTTTTCTTTTTCTCGGTTTGGTAGACATGTCCTTCACATAGAAAACCCACGCCACATCATTGGCTAGGACGAATGGTTCGTCTGTGTACCCAAGATTTTTCAGATCCACTGTTGTCATTCCGTATTCTGGGTCTACCTGTACCCCGCCTCCTGATAGATTGACCCATTGCACTGAAACAAAGGGATCTTAAAATCATGTCCATAGTCAAGTTCCCATATGTCCACTATGTAACCATAATATGTGTCATTTCCCCTCTTGGTTGCTGCATCAAAGCGGACACCGCTGTTTTGGTTGGTGCTCTTTTAATCTTGGGCGATCATGTAAAATGTATTCCCATTTATCTCGTACCCTTTGTAAGTCAATACTGTCAAACATGGTCCCCTGGCCAACGAGTACAACTCATCAGAAATAGTGTTGTCACCCATGATATGTGTTTGCAACCAATTGCCAAAAGTCCTGATGTGTTCACATGTAATCCAGTCGTCACACTACTACGGGTGTTTGGAGCGCAGATATTCTTGTGTTCATCGACATACAGGGTCACCAAGATAGAATTCTGTAAAACTTTGTAGTGTGCTTGAGACCAAGAATGCCCATCCCTACATATTATTGAGTCCGCTCCTAGCATGCTTTTCCTAGTGTGGTACCGAGCTTTGTGTTGCCATCTTCGCAATTGGGGGTACAACCTTTTTTGTGATCCTCTAACATGCGATCGAACTTCAACTTCTCCTTTTCACTTTCTCATTATCTCTTTGCATCAACGATGACCGGCGAAGATCATCATCGGGCACATCGTCTGGTTCCTCTTGATCTTCAGCTTCCCCCGTTACAGCATCACCGTATTCAGGAGGCACATAGTTGTCATAATCCTCTTCTTCTTTGTCGTCTTCCATCATAACCTATCTTTCTCCGTGCTTGGTCCAAACATTATAGTGTGGCATGAAATCCTTATAAAGCAGGTGGGTGTGAAGGATTTTCTGGTCAGAGTAAGACTTTGTATTCCCACATATATGAAATGGACAGCACATAAAACCATTCTGCTTGTTTGCCTCGGCCACTTTGAGAAAATTATCCACACCCTTAATGTACTCGGAGGTCTGTCTGTTACCTGTTGGAAATATGACCTAGAGGCAATAAATAAAGTGTTTATTATTGTATTCCCTTGTTCATGATAATCATTTATTATCCATGCTATAATTGTATTAATTGGAAACATGGATACATGTGTGGATACATAGACAAACACAATGTCCCTAGTATGCCTCTAGTGAACTAGCTCGTTGATCGAAAGATGGTTAAGGTTTCCTAGCCATGGACATGAGATGTCATTTGATAACGGGATCACATCATTAGGAGAATGATGTGATGGACAAGACCCAAACTACAAATGTAGCTTATGATCATGTCAGTTTATTGCTACTGTTTTCTGTATGTCAAGTATATGTTCCTATGACCATGAGATCATGCAACTCACAGATATCGAAGGAGTACCTTGTGTGTATCAAACGTCGCAACGTAACTAGCTGACTATAAAGGTGCTCTACAGGTGTCTCCGAGGGTGTCTGTTGAGTTGGCATGGATCAAGACTGGGATTTGTTACTCCGTGTGACGGAGAGGTATCTCAGGGCCCACTCGGTAATATAAGGTGATCCCTCACGTAAATTTCAAGATAAATTGTGTTCTCCCCGAGTGTGCACCGTTGTGAAAGTTCAGCGTGTTGAGACACCACGTGATGATCTGGTGTGATAGAATCTACGTTCACATACAACGGGTGCAAGCCAGTGTTGCACGCGCAGAACACTCGGGTTAAACTTGATGAGCCTAGCATGTACAGACATGGCCTCGGAACACAAGAGACGGAAAGGTCGAACATGAGTCATATAGTAGATATGATCAACATAATGATGTTCACCATTGAAGCCACCTCAACTCACGTGATGATCGGACTTGAGTTGGTGGATTTGGATCATGTGACACTCAGATGACCTGAGGGATGTCAATTTGAGTGGGAGCTTTAGTAATATGATTAACTAAACTCATTATTTTGAACAATAGTCTAAGTAAACTTTGCATACTTATGTTGTAGATCAACGGCTCGCGCAGTAGCACCCCTGTATTTTAATGCGTTCCTAGAGAAAGCTAAGTTGAAAGATGATGGATGTAACTTTGTTGACTGGGCCCATAATCTAAGGATTATCCTCACGGCTTCCTAGAAATCATATGTCCTTGATGCACCGCTTGGTGACCAACCAGAAGACATGACCTCCGAAGACGTTAAGAACGCTTGGGAGGCACATACTGGAGATTACTCAATAATTCAGTGTGCAATATTGTATGGCTTAGAACCGGGACTTCAAAGATGTTTTGAACGTCATGGAGCATATGAGATGTTCCAGGAGTTGAAGTTTATCTTTCAGAAGAACGCCCGGATCGAGAGGTATGAAACCTCCGATAAGTTCTATGCTTGCAAGATGGAAGAGAACAGGTCTAGCAGTGAACATATACTCAGAATGTCTGGGTATTCAACTCGTCTAGTGGAGTTGGGAATTGCCCTTCCGCCAGAAGCGATCACTCACAGAGTTCTTCAATCACTGCCACCTAGTTACAAGAGCTTTGTGATGAACTATAACATGCACGGGATGAACAAGTCAGTCGCCGAGCTGTTTGCGATGCTAAAAGTCGCTGAGTCTGAAATCCAGAAAGAACATCAAGTGTTGATGGTCAATAAAACCACTAGTTTCAAGAAAAATGGCAAAGTCAAGGGCAAGGGCAAGAAGGGTAAAACCAAGAAGGATGGCAAAGCAGTTGCTACTCCTGTAAAGAAGCCCAAGCATGGACCCAAGCCAAAAACTGAGTGCTTTCATTGCAAGGGAACTGGTCACTGGAAGCGGAACTGCCCCAAGTACCTGGCTGACAAGAAGGCGGTCAACGACAAACAAGGTATATATGATATACATGTTATTGATGTGTACCTTACTAGCTCTCGTAGTAGTGCCTGGGTATTTGATACCGGTTCGGTTGCTCACATTTGCAACTCAAAGCAGGAACTACGGAATAAACGAAGGTTGGCAAAGGACAAAGTGACGATGTGCGTGGGAAATGGTTCCAAGGTTGATGTGATCGCCGTCGGCACTCTCTCTCTTCGATTACCATCGGGATTAGTGATGAACCTGAATAATTGTTATTTAGTGCCTGCGTTAAGCATGAACATTATATCTGGATCTTGTTTATTGCAAGACGGTTACTCATTAAAATCAGAGAATAAAGGTTGTTCTATTTATATGAGTAAGATCTTTTATGGTCATGCACCCAATGTTAGGGGTTTATTCATATTGAATCTCGATAGTGATGACACACATGTTCATAACATTGATGCCAAAAGATGTAGAGTTGATAATGATAGTACCACTTTCTTGTGGCATTGCCGTTTAGGTCATATTGGTGTAAAACGCAAGAGGAAGCTCCATGTTGATGGACTCTTGGAGTCACTTGATTTTGAATCACTTGACACATGTGAACCATGCCTCATGGGCAAGATGACTAAAACGCCGTTCTCTGGAACAATGGAACGGGCGAGTGACTTATTGGAAATCATACATACTGATGTGTGCGGTCCAATGAATGTTACAATGCATGGTGGATATCGTTATTTTCTCACCTTCACTGATGACTTAAGTAGATATCAGTATATTTACTTAATGAAACACAAGTCTGAAACGTTTGAAAAGTTCAAGAAATTTCAGAGTGAAGTTGAGAATCATCATAACAAGAACATTAAGTTCCTGCGATCTGATCGAGGAGGTGGATATCTGAGTTATGAGTTTAGCAGTCACTTAAGATAGTGTGGAATTTTTTCACAGTTGACACCGCCCGGAACACCACAGCGTAATGGTGTGTCGGAACGTCGTAATCGAACCTTATTAGATATGGTGCGTTCTATGATGTCTCTTGCTGATTTGCCACTATCGTTTTGGGGTTATGCATTAGAGACAGCTGCACTCACTTTAAATAGGGCACCATTAAAATCCGTTGAGAGGACGCCATATGAACTGTGGTTTGGCAAGAAGCCAAAGTTGTCATTTCTTAAAATTTGGGGATGTGATGCTTATGTCAAAAAGCATCAGCCTGAAAAGCTGGAACCCAAAGCGGAGAAATGCATCTTCATAGGATACCTAAAAGAGACAGTCGGGCATACCTTCTATCTCAGATCCGAAGGCAAAGTGTTTGTCGCTAAGAACAGAACATTTCTTGAGAAAGAATTTCTCTCGAAAGAATTGAGTGGGAGGAAAATAGAGCTTGATGAGGTTATTGAACCTTTACTTCAACCAGAAAGTAGCGGAGCGCAGAAAGATGTTTTTGTGGAACCTACGTCGGTAGAAGAGGAAGTTAATGATGATGATCATGAAGCTTCGGATCAAACTGCTATTGAACCTCGTAGGTCGACAAGGCCACGTACTACCCCTGAGTGATACGACAACCCTGTCTTGGAGGTCATGTTGTTGGACAACAATGAACCTACGAGCTATGGAGGAGCAGTGATGGGCCTGGATTCCGAGAAATGGTTAGAGGCCATGAAATCCGAGATGGGATCCATGTATGAAAACAAAGTATGGACTTTGGAAGTATTACCTGAAGGGCGAAAGACCATTCAGAACAAATGGATCTTTAAGAAGAAGACAGACGCAGACGGTAATGTCACTGTCTATAAAGCTCGACTTGTGGCAAAGGGTTTTTCACAAGTTCAAGGAGTTGACTACGATGAGACTTTCTCACCCGTAGCGATGCTTAAGTCTGTCAGAATCGTGTTAGCAATAGCTGCTTATTTCGACTATGAAATTTGGCAGATGGATGTCAAAACAGCGTTCCTCAACGGTTTCCTTGAGGAAGAGTTGTATATGATGCAACCCGAAGGTTTTGTTGATCCAGAGAATGCTGACAAAGTTTGCAAACTCCAGCGATCCATTTATGGACTGGTGCAAGCTTCTTGGAGTTGGAATAAGTGCTTTGATGAGGTGATCAAAGCGTTTGAGTTTATACAAGTTTATGGAGAAGCTTGTATTTATAAGAAAGTGAGTGGGAGCTCTATAGAGTTTCTAGTATTATATGTGGATGACATATTGCTGATGGGAACCAATATAGAAATGCTAGAAAGCGTGAAGGAATATTTGAACAAGAGTTTTTCAATGAAGGACCTAGGAGAAGCTGCTTTCATATTAGGCATTAAGATCTATAGATATAGATCGAGACGCTTAATAGCACTTTCACAAAGCACATACCTTGATAAAGTTTTGAAGAAGTTCAAAATGGAACAGTACAAGAAGGGGTTCTTGCATGTGTTACAAGGTGTGAAGTTGAGTAATACTCAATGTCCAGTAACTGCAGAAGATAGAGAAAAGATGAGTGTCATCCCCTATGCTTCAGCCATAGGCTCTATCATGTATGCAATGTTGTGCACAAGACCCGATGTCAGCCTTGCCATAAGTATGGACGGAAGGTTTCAAAGTGATCCTGGAATGGAGCACTGGCAAGCGGTCAAGAATATCCTTAAGTACCTGAAAAGGACTAAGGAAATGTTTCTCGTTTATGGAGGTGATGAAGAGCTCGTCGTAAAGGGTTACGTCGATGCAAGCTTTGACACTCATCCGGACGACTCTAAGTCACAAACCAGATACGTATTTATTCTTAACGGGGGAGCGGTAAGCTAGTGCAGTTCCAAGCAAAGCGTGGTAGCTGATTCTACGTGCGAAGCAGAATACATCGCAGCCTCGCATGCGGCGAAGGAAGGTGTCTGGATGAAGCTGTTCATGACAGATCTTGGAGTAGTGCCCAGTGCACTGAATCCAATGAACCTGTTTTGTGACAACACTGGTGCCATTGCTCTAGCCAAGGAACCAAGGTTTCACAAGAGGACCAGACACATAAAGTGACGCTTCAACTCCATCCACGATTACATCGTGGAGAAAGACATAAATATTTGCAAAGTGCACACGAATCTGAATGTTGCAGACCTGTTGACTAAACCTCTTCCAAGGGCTAAACATGATCAACACCAGAACTGCATGGGTGTTCGATTCATTACAATGTAAATCACATAGTGATGTGAACTAGATTATTGACTCTAGTGCAAGTGGGAGACTGTTGGAAATATGCCCTAGAGGCAATAAATAAAGTTTTTATTATTGTATTTCCTTGTTCATGATAATCGTTTATTATCCATGCTATAATTGTATTAATTGGAAACATGGATACATGTGTGGATACCTAGACAAACACAATGTCCCTAGTATGCCTCTAGTGAACTAGCTCGTTGATTGAAAGATGGTTAAGGTTTCCTAGCCATGGACATGAGATGTCATTTGATAACGGGATCACATCATTAGGAGAATGATGTGTTGGACAAGACCCAAAGTACCAATGTAGCTTATGATCGTGTCAGTTTATTGCTACTGTTTTCTGCATGTCAAGTATATGTTCCTATGACCATGAGACCATGCAACTCACAGATATCGGAGGAGTACCTTGTGTGTATCAAACGTCGCAACGTAACTGGGTGACTATAAAGGTGCTCTACAGGTGTCTACGAGGGTGTCTGTTGAGTTTGCACGGATCAAGACTAGGATTTGTTACTCCGTGTGACGGAGAGGTATCTCAGGGCCCACTCGGTAATACAACCTCACAATAAGCCTTGCAAGCAATGTGACTAAGTGTTAGTTGCGATATCTTGTATTATGGAACGAGTAAAGAGACTTGCCAGTAACAAGGTTGAACTAGGTATGGAGATACCGACGATCGAATCTCGGGCAAGTAACATACCGAAGAACAAAGGGAACATCATACGGGATTAACTAAATCCTTGACATAGAGGTTCGACCGATAAAGATCTTCGTAGAATATGTAGGAACCAATGCGGACATCCAGGTCCGCCATTGGTTATTGATCTCGAGGTGACTCGGTCATGTCTACATAGTTCTCGAACCCGCAGGGTCTGCACACTTAATGTTTGGTGACGTTTCGGTAGTATAGAGTTATGTATGGTGGTGACCGAAGTTTTTTCGGAGTCCCGGATGAGATACCAGACGTCACGAGGAGTTCTGAAATAGTCCAGAGGTAAAGATTCATATATAGGAAGTCCTGTTTTGGTCGCCGAAAAAGTTTCGGGCTCATCGGTAGTGTACCGGGAGTGCCGATAGTGTACCGGGAGACCTCCGGGAGGGGTATTTCGACCCAAGAGGCTACTTGGGCTGTGGGAGAGTGGAAACCAGCCCATGCGTTTGGAAGAAAAAAAACCAAGAGAAAAGGTGGGGAAAAATGGCAAAATTGGTGAATCCTAGTCCTACTAGGATTGGAGGTGGACTCCACCTCCTCCACCTCCTTTCAGCCGAAGCCCTTGGCTTGGTAAGCCAAGGCTGCCTCCTCTCCTCTCTTCCTCCTATATATACTGGTGGTATAGAGGGTTTTTGCACTAGAATTTCAGCCACGTGCTACCCGTTCCTCTAGTGCATAGTTTCTCCTCTAGATTGGATTTCTGCAGTGCTTAGGCGAAGCCCTGCCGGAATTGCTCCACCACCATCGCCGGAGCACCGTCAGGCTGCCAGAGAACTCTTCTTCCTCTCCACTCCTTCTTGCTGGATCAAGACGGTGGAGATCGTCATCAAGCTGTACGTGTGCCGAACGCGGAGGTGCCGTCCGTTCGGTGCTAGATCAGAAGAATCGTGATCAAGTTTGTGGGACGTATCGTGATTGGATCGCGGGACGGATCGTGATTGGATCGCGGTACGCACGGCAATTTGGATCGCGAAGACGTTCGACTACACCAACCGCGTTTCTTAACGCTTCCCGCTTAGCGATCTACAAGGGTATGTAGATTCACTCTCCCTCTCGTAGATGCTCATCACCATGGACAGATCTGCGTGTGCGTAGGAAAATATTTGTTTCCCATGCAACGTTCCCCAACATTATCGTACATCCATTGCCGGTTCATCTGCGTGCATTATATATAGTTAAGTGTGTCACAATCCATTATAGAACATCATGAATACAAAAGTGACCAAATTAATAGAAGTTCATCATCACATTGAAACCAAACACTAGTAGAAAAATCCCATTTGTCCCAGTTCGTAAGGCCCATTTGTCCCGTTTCTGGAACCGGGACTAAAGCCCAAAACCTTTCGTCTCGGTTCGCTTACCAACCAGGACAGGAGGGGATCCACGTGGCCGGTGCTGGGAGCCCAGGCAGGAGGACCTTTAGTCCCGGTTGGTAACACCAACCGGGACCAAAAGGCATCCACGCGTCAGCATCTAGCAGTTGCTGTTTTTTTTAAAGGGAGGGGGTTTAGGGGGTTTTGGACGGTTAATTTAGGGGTTTTATATTGTTTTAGCCAACTAATTAATAGAGAGAAGTGTCCTCTCTTTCTTCGTGCTTGGTCGACGCTAGCTACTATAGAGAGAACTCGACACACTAGCTAGTAAGAAAATGAAGGGACCATTAAGTACAGAAGATCATCATGAACATATAGAGATAGAAGTGATCGACCTCTCTTTCTCCTGGGGATCTTTTCGTTTCGAGTCTAAGACGATTACTACTCCCCGCTCAAGCTGAATCTCTAGCGGAATAAAGTAGAAACTACGCACCCATGCATAACTCATCAATTACATTACTATAAACCTTGAGTAATAAGGGAAACCGAATATGCACAAGACAGTAACACTGACTTGAAGTTTTAAGGAAAGAGTATTGTCCCTTTGTTTTGATTTTTAAGCAACAATTGTAGCAAGTTCTCCTCGGTTTGTGTGGCATGCTTTTGAAAATTATACTCATGTATGACATTTGGGTTAATGAACCCAATGTCATAGATTTTTGCTTTTATGCATTCGACGATCTTCAATCTGAATAATATAGTGAGGATAATTATATATACATGCAATGAAAGAGCTGAGCTACATACATAGAGGGACTTAATTACAGAAGTAGTGCTTACAGACAGTAGCAAGTCACGATTGTTTTGTCGAGGGCCTTTTGATTGTATAACTGGAATATCTCCTCAAATTCAACATTCAACAGTTCCATTCCAACGAGGTCATGCTCCTCTTTAACTGACAATATCAAAGAATCCTTCCCGGACTCGCGGCAGGTTTTCATGTATCATTCATGGAATTTTCGCATCATCGTTGTTAGAGGAGGATGATCAGGATTGACGAGAGGCCGCCCGTGCCGGTAACGAAATTCGTCCACCTCCAACGGCTTAAACTGTACATCATCGCTTAGGTAATCACCAGGTTTTGTATCGGGCACCATCCCCAGATGATTATCGACGATATCGCTAGACACCTTGAGCGGGGGGCACGATTGGTTCGCCTGTTTGCTGAGATGGGGATTTTTTCCACTTATTCATTTTGCTAACCTTGCATCACTAGAAGTACTTCCCGACCACCGCGCATCTTGATATGTCTTTTTAATACAGCGGTCAAAGCTGGAATCCGGCGGAGGCGGTGGTGGTCGCTTCAGGGCATCGATAGTGCGCATCGCTTTCACCGAATCTATCTTCTCCTTCGGAGGTGGAGTTTTCTTTGCAAAATGGGCCCTCAATTCGGCCTGACATATCTCCTCATTTTCAGACTCGGTCCTCTCATATGGTAACTTTTCCAGAGGCTTGAGAGATGGACCGTATCTATATCCCCTCCTGCCTATGCTTGTACCGCTAGCCGCCGGAGCGGTGGAGGCTCCCTTTCGTTGTTGCTTACTAGGCACCGGAGGAGCCGGAGCGGTGGTGTCTGTCTTCCGCCATTCCCGACGAGGCTGAGGAGGAGGCATACTGCTCCGACATGCCGAAGTAGGCGAAGGAGGAGGCGGAGTGCCCCCATGCATCGGAGGAGCCAAAGAAGGAGGCGGTGTGCCCTGATCACTCGTCGGAGGAGAAGGAGTAACCTGATTCGCTTGAGGAGAAGGAGGAGGCGGAGGCATCCAGTTTGGAAGCTTGATGTACTCCTTCTGCCATAGACATGTACTCCTCAGGGCACGAACCAGCTTATTCTCTCCTTCACCTATAGAGTGGTCAAGCTCGAGCTCCTCAAATTCCTTCATTACTTCATCCACCATCACAACAACAAAGCCATGTGGAATCGGACGGTAGTGAAAAGTTCCGTTGGGTTGAGGAGGTGCAACAGAGCCGACAGCCGCCTTGAAAGTGAGGTTTCGGCATTTCGTCATAAGCTCGCAATGTTCTCCGTGATAGTATCCACGGGGTAGCTAGGAGACGTGAAGCCAGGCTAAACGGGCTTCGTGGAAGCGATGCTACTTCTCCGCTGAGATGGCGGGGTAGCTTCTAGGTAGCTTCGTGCTGCTCAGATGGTTGGCCGGCAGCTCGCCGGCTCTCAGCTTCCTCTAGCTTTTGTAGTCTTGCATTGAGCTTCTGAATTTCACTCAGCTCCGCTTTCCTCTTTTTCTCCCGGCTTCTGTAACCGCCTGCGTCGGGAAACCCAACCTTCCATGGAACGGAGCTTGGTGTGCCTCGTGTTCGTCCAGGGTGCTCAGCATTCCCTAGGGCCTCAGTCAGCTCGTCCTTCTCTCTGTCGGGAATGAACATCCCTTCCTGCGCTGCGGTGATATACTTCTGAAGCTTGTTCATGGTTATTGCGAGTTGCTCATCCGTCCAACAACACTTCCCTGTTTCAGGGTCCAAAGTTCCCACAACCCCGAAGAACCAAGTCCTTGAACGGTCTGGCCAGTTCAATGTCTGTGGTATGACCCCTTTAGCAATCAGGTCATTCTCAGCTTTGTCCCACAACGGCCGGGCTTTGAGGTAGCCACCTGACCCCGTGTGATGGTGATACTGCTTCTTTGTAGTATTGACCTTGTTTGTCTCTGACATTTTCTTACTGTTGTCCGATGTCTGTAGTCCACAAATGCGGGCCAGTAATCTCTTATCTTCTCAAATCAGCCGGTGAATTCTTTAGTCTTCCCTTTGTCGACAAACTTTGATTTCAACTCATTCTTCCACCTCCTGAATAGATCTGCCATCTTCTTAAGAGCACACGCCTTGACCAGTGGCTCTATAACTGGCTTATTCGGATCCTCCTCTGGCGGTAGGGTGAAATTTGCCTTCAGCGCGGTCCAAAGATCATCTTTCTGTCTATCGGTGACATAATCACCATCAGGGGCGCCGTCCCTTAGGCTTATTCCATTGCTTGATGCTAATCGGGATGTTGTCCCTAACAATAGCTCCACAATGAGCAGAAAATGCGTTCTTGGTCCGCCTGGGTTCGGATGGCCATCGTTCGCGAGTGTTGTGATCATGAACATTTCATCCTTGCGCAACCTCTTCTTTGGGCCTCGTCTCGTTACCGAAGTTTGGCTCGATATGGAGGGCTATAAAAGAAGAAAGAAGAGTTAATTAATATATGTACATACCAAAACAATTAATGCATCAATTAGCTCGTCACCACAGTCTTAATTAATATATATACCTCGCCGGTCTTTGCAACAGCTCCCTCCTCCTCGTCATCATGGTCTCCTTCTTCCTCCGGCATTCGGTCACTGGAGCCATCAAGATTATGTCCTTACTCCTCCATTGTTCGATCACCAAAGCCATCATAATCCTCTCCTTCCAGACCATCGGTGTTGTTGAGAAACGACAAGATATCTCGTCCGCCGTGGATTATGTCCCCCAACAACTGTTCTTGTTCTTCATGTCTTGGATCCATAGTTTCTGCAAATATTACAACATGACAAATAATATACAAACATGAATGTCCAACGTCCAGACCGCCTCTCTCATGAATGTCCAACGTCCGGACCACCTCTCTCATGAATGTCAAACAAGGGATTTTGTTAACCTTTAAGGGATTTAATTAACAAAATGGCACCATTCTGAATGTGCATAAAATGGTCCATATTTTTCCTAATCTCATCTACCCTTCTATATGTCATGTTGTCTAGTGTCAAAGGATTCAAGAAAACCGAGGCTTCATCATTAGCCGGAAGTAATAGGCGCATAATGGTACGAAGTTCTCCAAAATTGTTTTGTAACGAAGTCCCGGATAGGATAATTAATTAGCTTTTTGGTACGAAGTTTAGCAAGAGCCTTCCGAATATTGCTATTTGGAAGGCCTTTGCTGATATTCGTACCAAAAAGCGAATTATTGTATCCGGGACTCCATTTCAAAACAACTTTAAAGAGCTTCGTAGCATCATACGCATGTTACTTCCGGCTAATGATGAAGCCATGGATTTCTTCAATACTTTGACAGACAACATGACATATAGAAGAATATATATATAGATGAGATCAGGAAAAAAATTGGATCAACTTGTGCACATCCATAATGGGGGCATTCGTGATAAATCTATGTTACCTGAGTTTTCTTCATTTAACTTGGTAAATTTGGGTGGCCTCGACAATGCTTCTAGGGTTTGGGGTGGCCTCGACAACACTTCTAGGGTTTGGGGTGGCCTCGACATTGCTTTTTCAGTCCCGGTTTGGGTGGCCTCGAGAGTTTATCGGGTAGGGACGGGGTAGACCAACAACGATACTCTTTCTTCTAGGGTTTGGGTGGCCTCGATAGTTGGTCAGGTGAGTGGACCGCCTCTCTCTCATGCATGTCCGACGTTCCCTCTCATGTAGAAGTTATCGGGGAGGGGGTAGATCGACAACGACGCTCTTTATTCTAGGGTTTGGGTGGCCTCGATAGTTGGTCGGGCGAGCAGACCACCTCTCTCACTCATGCATGTCTGACGTCCCCCCTCATGTCGAAGTTATCGGGGAGGGGATAGATCGACAACGATGCTCTTTCTTCTAGGGTCTGGGTTGCCAGGAACAAACCCTGTTATTCAAGGTCTTGCCTAGAATTGCCCTAATAAAAATGCACCCCATTAATTGATCCCTCTTTAGGGTAGTATAAGTACATCCTCGACTTCGACAGTTGGTCGGGTGAGAGGTTTTCTTTTCCTTCTTCATTTTTTACTTTGTTTTTTCTTATATGTTTTTTCGTTTTCACTCTACATATATGAACAAAAAAATTAATACACATATGAAAAAAAAAAACATATATGAACAAAAAAATGCTCTGAACAAAAAAATTAATACATATATGAACATCCATACATACATATAGCCACATACATATATACATTATATATATATGAACAAAAAATTCGTCATACATATAGCCATCATAAGGACGGCGTCGGCTAGCGAGGGCGACGGCGGGGGCGGCGCACAAGGGAGCCGGTGACGACAGCAAGGGTGGGGGCGGCCGGGCCGTATGGGTGCGCTCGGGGGCTGCGGACGGCGACGACATGGCCGGCGGACGGCGTCGGCGTGGGCTTGGAGGCATGGCAGGGGCACGGGCGACGGCGATGGCGTGGACGGCAGACGGCGATGGCATGGGCGGCGGACGGCGTCGGCGTGGGCTTGGGGGCAGGGCAGGGGCACGGGCGACGGCAACGGCGTCGGGGCAGCCTGGCGGCGTCGAGGAGGTCGACATCATCGGGGCGAACTGCGAGATGAAAATGGAAATTTTCACAAGTGCTGCATATATACACACACCATTGGTCCGGTTGGTGGCACCAACCGGGACGAAAGGTGGGCATTGGTCCCGGTTGGTGCCACCAACCGAGACTAAAGGTAGGTATTTGTCCCGGTTGGTTCCACCAACCGGGACCAATGGCCTTGCACAACGGCGTGGTGGGAGTTTAGTCCCACCTCGCTAGTGGAAACTTTGCCACACCTGTTTATAAGGCATGGTGCGCCTAAGAGTTCGAGCTCCTCTATAAAGCAGGCTTACGGGCCTAACCACTCTATATCTGCCTGTGGGCCTAGTGGGCCTTCTATGGGCCTAAATCCTCTCTAAAGCGGCATTTTTTATTTTTTTTCTAGTATTTTTGTTTTGTTTTTTGCTTTATTTATTTTTTTAAATTTTTCCAGTATTTTTCTTCTATTATTTTAGTTCATTCTTTTTAACAAATAAATACTTTGATAATTTTAGTTGCATAATTTCCATTATTTTGTTTTGTTTCTTGCTTTATTTATTTTTTGCTTTATTTATTTCCACTGTGTTTTATCATTATATTATTTTTGCTATTAATGTTTTGAACAAAAAATACTTTGATAATTTTACTTGCATAATTTTTATATAATTATTGTTTCAAAAATAATAGAGGTTTATAAAAGCTTTTTAGCGGATTCTTTTTTGAACTCCACTCCCACGATGTTTTGAAAGAAATTAAAAAGCACTTCAAACGAACTCTGAAAAGGTTGAAAGTTGGCATGGTTTCATCATTTCACCCACGTAGCATGTGCTAAAAAGTTGAGAGGGTTCGGCAAAAAATGGATGCACTTCATGTACAAAATGGACAATCTCTTTCGAAGTATCAGGGTTTCGGACGAAAACTCATCTGTTACAAAGGGATTTCATTTTTTGAACTCATTTGAACTCCAGACTATTTGTTTGTTCATAATGCACCATTCAAAGCCAGATCATCAATTTTCAACCCGTTCTAACTTCATTTGGTATTTTTCATGCACTTGCTGATTTTTTTGAGCTAAATGACCCTAAAATTGAAAAGCACTTCAAATGAACTCTGAAAAGGTTGAAAGTTGGCATGGTATCATCATTTCACCCACATAGCATGTCATAAAAAGTTGAGAGGGTTACAGCAAAAACTGGATGCACTTGGTGTACAAAACGGAAAATCTCTTTCGAAGTATTAGGGTTTCGGACGAAAACTCATGTGTTACAAAAGGCATTTCATTTCTTCAGATGTCACTGCAATGATATAGTTATGGAGAGAAGGTCTTCACTTTTTCTTCGCTTGTGTCATTTGCTTATTTCGCCGTAACCATGGATAATCTTCATCGTTTAACAGGGTGCTTGGGTTAGCCTTGACTTTGAAGGGAGGAATTTCATGAAACTTTTCATAATCTTCAGACATGTTTGTCTTGCCCTCCAATCCCACGATGTCTCTTTTTTCCTAAAAGAACTATATGGCGCTTTGGCTCATCGTATGATGTATTCGTTTCCTTATCTTTTTTTTTCTCGGTATGGTAGACATGTCCTTCACATAGAAAATTTGCGCCACATCATTGGCTAGGACGAATGGTTCATCTGTGTACCCAAGATTGTTCAGATCTACTGTTGTCATTCCGTACTATGGGTATTCCTGTACCCCGCCTCTTAACATATTGACCCATTTGCACTGAAACAAAGGGACCTTGAAATCATGCCCATAGTCAAGTTCCCATATGTCCACTATGTAACCATAATATGTCTCCTTTCCCCTCTTGGTTGCTGCATCAAATAGGACACTGCTGTTTTGGTTGGTGCTCTTTTCATCTTGGGTGATCGTGTAAAATGTATTCCCATTTATCCCGTACCCTTTGTAAGTCAATACAGGCGAAGATGGTCCCCTGGCCAACGAGTAAAGCTCATCAGAAACAGTGTTGTCACCGATGAGATGTGTTTGCAACCAACTGCCGAAAGTCCTGATGTGTTCATATGTAATCCAGTCGTCACACTGCTCCCGGTGTTTGGAGTGCAGAATATTCTTGTGTTCATCGACATACGGGGTCACCAAGGTGGAATTCTGTAGAACTGTGTAGTGTGCTTGAGACCAAGAATGCCCATCCCTACATATTATTGAGTCCGCTCCTAGCATGCCTTTTCCAGTCAGTCTCCCCTCATACCGCGATTGAGGGAGACCAATCTTCTTACGGTCAGGAATGAAGTCAACACAAAACCCAATGACATCCTCTGTTTGATGGCCCATGGAGATGCTTGCTTCTAGCCTAGCGTGGTTACGAACATATTTCTTTAAGACTCCCATGAACCTCTCAAAGGGGAACATATTGTGTAGAAATACAGGGCCCGGAACGACAATCTCGTCGACTAGATGAACTAGGACGTGCGTCATGATATTGAAGAAGGACGGTGGGAACACCAGCTCGAAATTAACAAGACATTGCACCAAATCACTCCTTAACCTTGGCAGGATTTCTGGATCGATCACCTTATAAGAGATTGCATTGAGGAATGCACATAGTTTCACAATGGCTAATCGAACGTTTTCTGGTAGAAGCCCCCTCAATGCAACCGACAGCAGTTGCGTCATAATCACATGGCAGTCATGAGACTTTAGGTTCTGGAACTTTTTCTCTGCCATATTTATTATTCCCTTTATATTTGACGAGAAGCCAGACGGGCCTTCATACTGAGCAAGCATTCAAAGAAGATTTCCTTCTCTTCTTTGGTAAGAGCATAGCTGGTAGGACCTTCATACTGCTTTGGATGCATGTCGTCTTTTTCATGCACACGTTGTTGTTCCTCCCGTGCCTCTGGTGTATCTTTTGTCTTTCCATACACTCCCAAGAAGCCTAGCAGGTTCACGCAAAGATTCTTCATCACGTGCATCACATCAATTGCAGAGCGGACCTCTAGGACTTTCCAATAGGGTAGGTCCCAAAATATAGATTTGTTCTTCCACATGGGTGCGCTTTTGTCAGCGTCATTCAGAACAGATAGTCCGCGAGGACCCTTTCCAAATATTACTTGTAAATCATGAACCATATCAAGTATGTGAACACTAGTACGGAGGGCGGGCTTCTTCCGGTGATTTGCCTCACCTTTGAAATGCTTTCCTTTATTTCGACATTGATGGTTGGTCGGAATAAATCGACGATGCCCTAGGTACACATTCTTCCTGCATTTGTCCAAATATATATTGTCGGTGTCATCTAAACAGTGTGTGCATGCGTGGTATCCCTTGTTTGTCTGTCCTGAAAGGTTACTGAGAGCAGGCCAATCGTTGATGGTTACAAACAGCAACGCATGTAGGTCAAATTCCTCCTGTTCGTTCTCATCCCACACATGTACACCTCTTCCATTCCATAGCTGTAAAAGTTCATCAACTAATGGCCTTAGGTACACATCAATGTCATTGCCGGGTTGCTTAGGGCCTTGGATGAGCACTGGCATCATAATGAACTTCCGCTTGATGCACAACCAAGGAGGATGGTTATACATACATAAAGTCACAGGCCATGTGCTATGCTGGTTGCTCTGCTCCCGAGAAGGATTAACACCATCTACACTTAAACCAAACCATATGTTCCTCGGGTCACCTGTAAAGTTGCTCCACTTTGTCTCGATCTTTCTCCACCGCGACCCGTCAGCGGGTGCTCTCAACTTTCCGTCTTTCTTACGGTCTTTTTTGTGCCATTGCATCAACTCGGCATACTTTTTGTTTCCTAACAGACATTTCAACCGTGGTATTATAGGAGCATACCACATCACCTTGGCAGGAACCCTCTTCCCGGTGCTCTGGCCCTCACGATCACCAGGATCATCTCTTCTGATCTTATACCGCAATGCACCACATACCGGGCATGCGTTCCGTTCCTCGTACTCACCGTAGTAGAGGATGCAATCATTAGGGCATGCATGTATCTTCTGCACCTCCAATCCTAGAGGGCATACAACCTTCTTTGCTGCGTACGTACTGTCGGGCAATTCGTTATCCTTTGGAAGCTTTTTCTTCATTATTTTTAGTAGCGAACTAAATCCCTTGTCAGATACACCATTGTCTGCCTTCCATTGCAGAAATTCCAGTGTGGTACCGAGCTTTTTGTTGTCATCTTCGCAATTTGGGTACAACCCTTTTTTGTGATCCTCTAACATGCGATCGAACTTCAACTTGTCCCTTTCACTTTCGCATTCTCTCTATGCATCAACAATGACCCGGCGAAGATCATCATCGGGCACATCGTCTAGTTCCTCTTGATCTTTAGCTTCCCCCATTGCAGCATCACCGTATGCATGGGGAGGGTAGTTGTCGTCATCCTCTTCTTCTTCGTTGTCTTCCATCATAACCCCTCTTTTCCGTGCTTGGTCCAAACATTATAGTGTGGCATAAAACCCTTCTGAAGCAGGTGGAAGTGAAGGTTTTAGAGTTGAAGAAAGACTGTGTATTCTCACAGACAGTACAGGGACAAGGCATAAAACCATTCTTCTTGTTTGTCTCAGTCGCTTTCAGAAAATTATGCAGGCCCTTAATATACTTGGAGGTGCGTCGGTCACCGTACATCCATTGCCGGTTCATCTGCGTGCGTTATGCAATAAAGTGTATTAAAAATCATTACAACATATCATGAATAGAGAAGTGAACAATAATAAAAGTAAGAAAATCATACGAGTAAGTATATTTTCTTTTAGCAAGAAGATAAGATCAAGAGGCTCACCACGCGCGGGCGATCGACGGCTGTTTCAGGACGGGGACGGGACAGGACGGACCGCCAAACCTAGACAAATCTTGATGAAAATGGAGTTTGGACAAGGAGCTTCGAGAGGAGAAAGCTTAAGTTTGGCTTAGGCATTTCATCAAACACCTTATGTGCATAGGAGGTGAGCTAGAGCACCACAAAGCTCTTCCCTCGCCGACCAAAAAAACAGAGAAGTGTGGAGTGGTCTACTCGCTGGCGAGGGGGTATATATAGGCATCTCATTGGTCCTGGTTCGTGGCTGGAACCGGGACTAAGGGTGTGTTTGGTAGAGTGCATGGAGGGTGCATGAGCTCAACATTTCCCTCCTCGACCCACTTTTGGGTGTTTGGTAGCCTGCACGAGGCCTCCTCACCATGCACGACCTCACCCCAAATACCCTCTTAGCATGCATGAAGAGAGAACACCCCAACAGCCGTTCACTGGTCAGCATGCATGAGCAGAACGAGCGACAATGTGTTCAAATAATGTTGAGAATTTCTAAAAAATAATTTAATTTCCAGAAAATGTTCAGAATACCAAAAATTGTTCGGATTTTGAAAATTTGTTCAAATTTTCAAAAAATGATGGGATTTTCAAATATGTTAAAATTTTCAAAAATGTACATCAATTCATATTTGTCTAAATTTTCAAAATATGTTTAAATTTTCAAAAAAAGTTTGAATTATTTTAAATTTTCGATTTTTAAAAGAAATGTTCAGATTTTAAAATTTTGTGTAAAATTATAAAAATATTGATATTTAAAAACGTGTTCAATTTTTTAAAAAAACTTTAGAAATTCAAAAAATGTTTACATTTTCACAAAATGTTTTTTTCATGTTTCAATAAATTTTCATAATTTTGAAATATTTTGTTCACTTGTTTGAAAATACCGGTTTCTACAGTACCGACCGACATGTCTAACAGATGCAAGCTGCAAACAGAGTCTGAACTTAGCATGCCTTAGCACATACATCGCTACCAAACAACATCAAATACATGTACACAGCATGGCTACACTCATCATGTATCAGAGAAGAATAACCATGTTAGGTTGGGAATGCTACCAAACACACCCTAAAGGACCCCCTTTGGTCCCGAATCCAGCCAGGAACCGAGATCAATGGTTGTGGGCTAGGAGCGAGGCACATTGGTCCCGGTTCGTGTCTGGACCGGGACCAAAGGTTCCAGACGAACCGGGACCAATGTCCCACGTGGCCCGCCCGGCCCCTTGGCCTCACGAACCGGGACCGTTGCCTTCATTGGTCTCGGTTCGTGACTGAACCGGGACTAATGTGTTGGCCCGGCCCAAACTAATGTCCTATTTTCTACTAGTGAAAGTACATACATAGTTCTCATTAAACAACATATAACTCTCTACAACATCTAATTAAAATATACAATGAAACTATGTAAAAAAATTAAATGCAACAACAAATTTGATCATAACCGCAATTAAGGTACTAATTGATCCAACGACATAATGATACCAAGCCTCGGTATGAATGTCATATTTTTTAATCTTTCTACTTCAAGCGCATTGCATCCATCTTGATCGTGTGATCGTCGACGACATCGGCAACATGCAACTCCAATTTCATCTTCTCCTCTTCTCCTCTTTTAAATTTTTCTTTCAAGTAATTGTTTTCTTTTTCAACCAAATTTAACTTCTCGACAAGAATTTTTATATTGGCTGGAATTGCCGGTTCACATACCTCCTAGATTAAACTCTATGCCACGTTGGTCAGCATAATTGTCATAAACACTAAATAAAACAAATAGTTATAAAAGATAATATATACCACATCCGAATCATAGACAGGACGATGGCCGACGGAGGCGGATACCAAAACCAACGCACTATATAATAACAAAACATAATAAAAGTAAGAAAATTACACAAGTATCTATCTAAATCATACAAGTAAGAACTTTTTTCTTTTAGAAAGAAGATAAGAAGAAGAGGCTAACCACGGTGGTGCCGACGCCGAGATCGGCGCGAGCGATCGACGACAGTGAGGATGGAAACGGGACAGGAAGGACCGCCAAACCTAGACAAATCTTGAGGAAAATGGAGGTTGAACAAAGAGCTTCGAGAGGAGAAAGCTTAAGTATGGCTCGGGCATTTCATCGAACACCTCATGTGCATAGGAGGTGAGCTAGAGCACCACAAAGCTCTCTCACGGCTAGCCAAAAAAACAGAGCAGTGCACTGCTCTGCTCGCACGGGCAGGGGGTATATATAGGCTTCCCTTTGGTCCCAGTTTGTGGCTGAAACTGGGACTAAAGGACCCCATTTGGTCCCGGTTCCAGTCACAAACCAGGACCAATGGTTGTGGGCCAGGAATGAGGCCCATTGATTCCGGTTCGTGTCTGAAACCGGGATCAAAGGGGTCAGACGAACCGGGACCAATGACCCATAAGGCCCGGCCGGCGCCCTGGCCTCATGAACCGGGACCGATGCTCCCATGGGTCCCGGTTCGTGAGTAAACCATGATTAATGGGCTTTTTAGGCATGGACCAAAGCCCTGTTTTCTACTAATGATTATAAGTTTTTATTTTGATTAATCGGCATGAACACTGTGTTTTTATTAACAAAGAAAAGAACACAAAGTACTTACAAAGAATCGGCGTATCTGTGAGGGGAATACGCGTTGAAACCCAGCTTTATCTTATTATAAGTTGTCTTTCAAGAAAGACTTGAAAAAAGACGATCCATTGAAGAGGGACCGAAATGTTTGGTCTGCTGACTAAAGGGCAGGCAGCAGCATGCCAGACTAAAAACAGACGACTATGAAGATTGTATTAAAGCACACCTACACTAGCCTTTCTAGTTTGTGCTCACTCCCCATCTTCTTCAAAAGAATAAATATATACATGCTCTTTTTTTCCTAAAAAGAAAAAGGAAAATTACACATGTTGTGCGCGTACTCGCTTTTCGGCGCTCTGGAATGAGACATCGCCGCTTGACTGGTGGACACTTAGGCCATGTCCCAAGGTATGGCCCGTGAACCCATGAACGATGATGCGAATTGGACGTCCCTCCGTTGTACTATCAACAACGTCAACGGATGTGCAATTTGTAGGAATGAGCATGGAAATTTTCTTGACTCTTTCTCGATTGTTTTCCCGGGCATCAAAGATCTGGCCATCTCGGTAGCCCTAGCATGTCGTGAGCTCAAGCTTTGACTAGGATCTAGCCGTGTCGAGGATCGTCATTACATGTTATTGCAAGACAGTGGTTGACTGTTTTGAAAAGAAATGCTTTATTACTTAAAAGATTTAAGTATCTTATCTAGCCTCTGTATAAATAAGACGAACACAAGCAAAAATTCTCACAGAAACGAAAAATAAAAGGTGAGATACGAAAAACATATAGAGCTTGTGTAACGTCTAAAGCGAAAGGAGGCCCAATCCTAAGATCATGCTGCCACCTATGTCGAGTAAAGTATCCCTCGACGTAGCCTCCAATCGTGTATACACCCCGTAAACAGGTCTCGATTCTTCACGCGTTGTAGAGAGGACTATAAACGAAGAGTCACAGTACATCTTTAGATAACATGCATAAGAGAAGTACTTTTATCGTTAAAACCTTATCATTTCTACATAACCAAAACAACCAAATAACGATAAGGGCTCCCACCCTGAGAAGAGTTCTAAATTTGTGATCAATCCCATGTAACCAGTTGCCAAATACTAGCGACACTATGAAGGGGATACAAGCCAGAAGCTATTTAGATGATTGGCCATATAAAACAAATCAATTTGCATTGGAAGAATAAATATTACGTGAGCTGATTACATCACAGTCATAAAAGAGATTGATGAAAGGTCTGCTATTTTTGCTAGTTGTAACATTATTGATGAAGGCCGATCCTCCAACCAGGAGGCTCATAACCTTGTCAATTTTACTCGTGGCTTGATCAGGGTTGCCATCTCTGGCTTACCAATCCTCAGACCCAACGTGTATTCCGATGAACATTCTTGTTGATCAATAAAGTTTGCCAAACTTCGAAAGAAAAGCTACATGACCGGATCTCGTTCTGTCACGTATGGGCAGCGGCCCCTCCCTCTCCCCCATTGACCGGTTACTGGCTCTAGATCGAGGAGTTTATTAGACTAGATTGGACTAAGGGCAAAACGCCTTTAGCAAAGCTAGTCCATAACTTGTCAAAAACAGGCATGGAAAATGACCATGAGAAATTATCTTTCTAATAGTGAGGCTAGATATATGCCAAGGTATGGTCAGAGGAAAAAAAAAGGGGACATGACAGCACTGAGCCATAGGTTTATTTTCCTCGTCTTCTCGAATCATGCTTTGGACGGATGAACAGCAGAAAAGTCGTGTGCCAACTGCCCATAGATGGACTCACTCTGTCTGGTTTTTGTGGCAAAATGTAACAACACTCCCCTCCTTTTCAGTTGGAACTTGTGGTTGGTGCAAAAAAGAAAATGAATATTTCCTGCTCTACCAAAATAGTACTTCCTTCGTTTTAAAATAAGTATAGTTGGTGTAGCACAAAACTTATATTAATTTAATACTAACTTTGTGACACTTATTTTATAACGGAGAGAGTACTAATTATATATGGTGGCTTTACTTACTAAGTTAAATTTTGGAGAAAGAACTAGGCGCACCTGAAAAAGCTAGGGCAGACTCTGATCAAGTGAGGAGCAATCGGAATATTAATAAGGGTTGCTCACAAAAGCATATGCAACAGTTGAGGAACATTTCGTTATCCATGCCGTGCAATTATCGTGGGACCCAGTCCCACACAGAGCACCTAAATAAAACATACATGCATCTTTCTGGTTTAGTGGTCCCCTTCTGCTTGGAACTAGAATGCCCTGGATGATTAGTACTCCTAGGTCTTTATAATTTATTTATTTTTGAAACAGCGGTAGTCCATCTTAAATTAAAATGCTACATGTACTCCCTCGGACCCTAAATGCAGGACGACTTGGGCCAAATTTATATTTAGAAACATAGATAGTACTATTTCTGTATACAAATATAAGACGTCTTAGGTCACTAATGGGAGTAGGATTTTTTGTAGTCTCCCTGTGAGGTGCGGCAGAAGGAAATAAAAGATGGCTCTGTTCCGCAGCTCTATGGTGCTCCTCCCCGCTGTGCAAGAAACAAAGAGAAATGCAATTACTAGTGACAAGAGGGAATGGGGAAGTGTTAGGGTGGGGTGTGTTAGAAATAAATTAATTAGATTAATTAAAGGGTTAATCCCCGCTATGTCGGTTGCTACTTGTAGCAACTGTCTCTTTGTAACTGCCTTGTACCAGGGGTATATATACTCTCAATCCATCAATGAAAGCAACGGTTCCATCATTTATTTCCGTCTCTCGTTTTTACACTTTACACGTTATCAGCACGAGCTCTGCCGAGAGCGACAGAGAGGCATCACGAGAAAGGTAAGAATGGCAGGGAGGGACTTGCCGTCGATTGCTTTCGCTTTTGCACGCTTTCTGCAGAAAGAGAGCGGTCGTTTTCCACGCACCCATCGCCACCGTGTTGCACGTCGCCGTCAGGGACTTGGTGCAAGGAGTGGCCCTCGTCGACGCTTCTTCGCCAGGAACCACCGCCAGAACCGTCGCCGTGGCTATGCCCGGCGAGGCAACCACCCACTACGTGGGCAAGCACCGACGGTGCACCGGGCTGAATCCTCCGCTCCGACCCCTGCTGCAAATGGAGACATACCTGCAATACATCAGGCCGGGCCTTCGGCTCCGACCGTCGCCGGCGACTACATCGCACCGGCCACTCCGCCATCCGCCTTCAACATCCCTCCTATGGATTGGCTTCTTGCAGGGCCATCAGCACCGTTCCTGGGAGAAGAAGAGATGTTCCGTTGCGAACTCGCGCCGCCACCTCTACCCCCGTACTGCATGCAGCACGAGTTCGGACCGTGCCCAGCGCGTACGGGGGCACCACCGCGGCTACCGTCGCCAACACCATCAGACGAACTACCGGAGCACCTCTTCCCCCAAGGATACGGCCCCGTCTCGGATCTGCCGTCCTCGACGCCGGAAGCAGCAGAAACGGGCGGTTACCCCGCTGTTCCCGATCTGAACGGTGCCATCAAGATGGAAGAAGAAGGAGAGGGCCAGGGCTCGTCGTCGACGCTGCCTTCAATGTGATTACCTCAAATATGATACTTGCAAATCACAAGGTAATTGTGTGATCTACTGCATCAAATTGCAGACTATCCACTCTTACTGTGAGGTCTACATCTAATCATGAGATAGATGACTACCTTCAATGTGTTTTTGTAAAATGTAATATGACACAAGGTAATGGATATATAAACATCTACTGGTCAAAACCAGATTATGTTCTCCATTACTGTGAGATCTACACCGCAGCAGTGACTATCTTCAACGTGTCATCTACATAAAATGAGGTCTACACATATAAGTATAAAGCATCAGCTATACTTGCAAAATTTGCTTCATCAAAGCATTTGTTGTTACTTATATTTTAATCTCATAGTAAAACTAAATTATGCATGAAAATACCATGCAGGAAATGGCTGGCGTCATGCATCGTGAATTTCATGAACTTAAACTAGATGGTAGTAACTATTTACCATGGGCTATGGATGCAAAGATAGCCCTCGAAAGCCGTAAACTCGGTTTCACTATCACCACACCCGATGAAGGCGCCGGAGAAATCCCCACGGCAGCCAAATATACATCTTTAAGTTTCTTAAGGCACCATCTCCATCCAGACTTAAAGTCAGAATATTTGATGGAAGAAGATCCACTAGCTTTGTGGAACTCTCTCAAGGAGAGATATGATCAACAAAGAGCAGTTATGCTGCCAGAAGCACAGAGAGAATGGTCCCTCATAAGGTTCCAAGACTTTAAATCTGTGGCAGCATATAACTCTGCAGTTCACAAGGTTAACTCAAAACTAAGGTTTTGCAATCAAGCAATTTCTGAAGAAGACCTTATTGAGAAGACCTTGTGCACTTTCCACCCCTCGATGAGAGTACTACAACAGCAGTACCGTCAACAAAAATACAAAAAGTATTCTGAGCTCACATACACTCTACTTCAGGCTGAGAAACATGATGAACTTCTCATGAAGAATCATCAAACACGCCCAACGGGCTCAATGCCACTCCCTGAAGCACATGCCAACACTCAGTTTACTAAAAAGTATGGGGGCAACAAAAAGAATTTCAAGAAATTCAATGGAAAGTGGAAAAGGAACAACAAGCAAAAAAGCTTTGGTCAATCTAAAGGTAAAGGTCACTTCAAGAAAAATGAACGAAACACCAACTCCGAGATTTGTCAAAGGTGTGGATGTACTAACCATCATACTAGCAAATGCCGTACTCCCAAGCATCTAGCGGATTTATACCTCAAATCCACTGGATAAGGCAAACAAGTTCATGGGAAAGCTCAAGCTCACTTCAACGCTTTACAACAAGAAGAAAACCTTGAAGCTAGCACTTCTCAAAGCGCTCCTAAGGAAACAAGGCAGAAGACTGAAGATCTTCTTGATGTTGACAACATGATGGTGGAATACACCCAAGACGCATATGGAGATCTTATATAATCTCCACATCACTCATTTGACGTTATCAGCTATTTTATTGTAATAATGGATGTTATAATTTGTATAACTCTAAGTAGAATAAAGTCCTACGGACCAATCGTATTATGTAATTCAAACATAATGTCATACTTATATTTGTAACTGTAATATGAATACTTTGTATATTTATATTTATATGTGAGTAATATGAATAAATTTTCATTCTATATAGATTTTATGGGAAGATAATCCAATGGAAGAAAAATTATGTTTGGTGGACAGTTGTACCACTAACACAATATTAAGGGAAATAAAATATTTCCAAACTCTAACTAAGAGAAAAGGGAATATTATGACAATCGCCGGTCGCGATGCGTCGATTATTGGTTCAGGACGAGCCACACTCGTTCTACCTATGGGTACTACAATTGTAATTAAGGACGCACTATTGTATCCTGAATCTACACGCACCCTTCTAAGTTTCAAAGACCTCAGATCAAATAATTTCCATCTGAAAACAATTTCTGAAAATAATTCTGAACATTTGCTCTTAACAAAGAGTAATGAGTCTGAGAAACAAATTCTTGAGAAATTCCCTTCACTTTCATCTGGATTATATTACAGTTATATAAAGCCTGTATCACATGTTGCGTACAAAATAATTTTTCAAGACCTTGATAAGTTCAAGACTTGGCATGATCGCCTAGGTCATCCTGGCGTAGGGATGATGAGAAAAATTATTGACAATTCTATTGGTCACAACCTTCCAACTAAAAATTTCCCAAAATCATCAGATTTTGTGTGCACCGCATGTGCAACTGGGAAATTAATTATAAGACCATCTTATCTTAAGGTAAAAAATGAGTCACTTAATTTTCTTGAACGCGTTCAAGGAGATATATGTGGTCCAATTCAACCACTCTCAGGACCTTTTAGGTATTTCATGGTACTCATAGATGCATCTACAAGATGGTCACATGTGTGTCTATTGTCCACACGAAATCATGCTTTTGCCAAGCTAATTGCTCAAATTATCAAATTAAGAGCAAATCGTCCTGAAAATAGGATAAAAATAATTCGAATGGATAATGCCGCTGAATTTTCTTCACGTGCATTCAATGACTATTGCATGGCTATGGGCATTCATTTAGAACATTCTGTGCCTTATGTTCATACTCAAAATGGTTTGGCTGAATCTCTCATCAAAAGAGTAAAGTTAGTTGCTCGACCACTATTATAGAATTGTAATTTACCAGCATCTTGTTGGGCACATGCGGTATTACACGCCGCAGATCTGATACAAATCAGACCAACTGCATATCATACAACCCCCTCGATACAGCTAGTACGTGGCACTCTGCCAAGTATTTCCCATTTGCGAAAATTTGGTTGCGCAGTATACGTACCGATATCACCACCGCAGCGTACAACAATGGGCCCCCACAGAAAACTAGGGATCTATGTGGGTTATAATTCTCCGTCAATTATTAAATATCTTGAACCTCTTACAGGAGACCTGTTTACTGCCCGTTACGCTGATTCAATTTTTGATGAGGACCATTTCCCGGCATTAGGGGGAGAATCAAACCACAAAGAATGCCAGGAAATAGATTGGAATGTAACAGGCATTCAATCCTTAGATCTACGTACTAAAGAATCTGAAACTGAAGTTCAGAGGATCATAGATTTGCAACACATTGCAAATAATCTGCCAGATGCATTTACTGACCATAAAGGTGTCACTAAATCACATATTCCCGCTGTTAATGCACCAGAACGAGTGGAGGTACCAACTAAAACCACTCAAACCCCAAATGAGAGTAAGAGGGGAAGAAATCTGGTTAGTCGGAATATAGCTTCTCAAAAGCCTCCGCGGAAACAGAGGAAATCAAATTCTATACCAGTAAATGCAATTCAACCTCAAGTTGAAGGACACCAACCAGATGCTCAACATCTTGAACCTAGCATAAATGCGCATAAAAACACAATAGCTGGGACATCGGAACACCATGATTCTATTGTTGTGGGAAATCACATAGAGTCCGAAGGTATAAAAGAAATTTCCATAAACTATACAGAATCAGGAGAATCATATAATAGAGAGACTACAATTGTCGACATATATTTCGCCTCCGAAATTGCTGAAACCCTTCAACTGGATCCAGAACCAAAGACCGTCAGAGAATGCCTCAAGCGTCCTGATTGGCCTAAATAGAAGGAAGCAATTGAGGCAGAAGTGCACTCGCTCAACAAAAGAGAGGTATTTTCCTCAGTAATACCTACTCCTCATAATGCCTTCCCTGTTGGAGCAAAATGGGTTTTTGTTCGGAAAAGGAATGAAAACAATGAGGTGGTGAGATACAAAGCGAGGCTTGTAGCACAAGGGTTCACGCAAAGACCCGGCATCGATTACGATGATACATACTCTCCTGTTATGAGTGGAATAACGTTTCGATACTTAATATCTTTGGCAGTACAAATGAATTTATCTATGCAGTTGATGGATGTAGTGACAACATACTTATATGGGTCACTCAAATCGGACATATATATGAAGGTCCCTGAAGGACTTAAAATGCCGAATCCAAAAGCAAATCGCAACGCATATTGTGTAAAATTACAAAAGTCACTATATGGCTTAAAACAGTCAGGTAGAATCTGGTATAACTGACCGAGTGAGTTCCTTATTCAAAAAAGCTACTCAAATAATGATGATTGCCCTTGTGTATTTATAAATAAATCCTCAAATGGATTTTGCATCATCTCAGTGTACATTGATGACCTCAATATCATTGGGAGTACACCTGATATAGAAGAAGCACGCAATCATCTAATGGCGAAATTTGAGATGAAAGATTTGGGAAAGACCAAATTCTGCTTAGGCTTACAGCTTGAGCATCTTCCCTCAGGAATTTTAGTATACCAACCTGCTTATATTCAAAAGGTTTTGGAAAAATTTAATATGGATAAATCATATCCAACCAAAACACCCATGGTTGTCAGATCCCTTGATATGAATAAAGATCCTTTTAGACCTCGGGATGATGACGAAGAGATATTAGGACCTGAGTTCCCGTATCTTAGTGCCATTGGTGCGCTAATGTGCCTTGCAAATTGCACCAGGCCTGATATTGCATTTGCGATAAATTTACTAGCTAGACATAGCGCTGCTCCAACAAAACGTCATTGGACGGGAGTAAAGAATATCCTTAGATATTTACATGGCACAAAAGATCTTGGCTTATTCTATCAGAAAAACCAAGATATGACTATGGTAGGATATACTGATGCTGGCTATCTATCTGATCCTCACAATGCCAGGTCACAGACAGGTTTCGTATTCTTATATGGTGGAACTGCTTTTTCATGGAAGTCAACAAAACAGACTCTCGTAGCAACTTCCACTAATCATTCTGAAATTATTGCATTATTTGAAGCATCTAAGGAATGTGTATGGCTTCGCAGGATGATTAACCATATTCAAACTTCATGTGGTGTTGGTTCATTAGGATCACCAACTATTATATATGAAGATAATGCAGCCTGCATTGCTCAAATGCAAATGGGTTATGTGAAAAGTAATATCACAAAACACATTTCTCCTCAGTTATTCTATCCTCATGCATTACAGAAGGATGGAGAAATTGATATTTTGCAAACCAAATCATATGACAATCTAGCAGATTTGTTCACAAAGTCTTTACCATATTCAACATTCCAGAAATATATTCATGGAATTGGTATGAGACGTTTTCGAGATTTGCAAATTTCAGGGGGAGAAACTACTAGAATCATAATCCATTAATTATCACCAGATAATAATTATTGTACTCTTTTCCTTTATGAGTTTTGCATCAGTTTTCTCATAAAAAGGTTTTTAATGAGGCAATATATTATCAAAATCATATGCCATACTTTCTATTTTCCCTATTGGGTTTTCAAAGGAAGTATTTAAGACATATTAATTGTTCTCTAAACTCACAAATGATTTTTCTCCTTCTTCAAAGGTTTTCTCGATTGAGTTATCAAGAGACAATAATCATTATATGTTGCACTATTTTCTCCTTATTATTTTCCCACCGGGTTTAAAGGAGTTTTAGCAACATATCTACACTATTCTCCTCATATTTTTTTCCCACAGGGTTTTTGGGGGAGACTTTCAAGATTATACAAAAGCTTTCACGAAGATGATGGACATTCTCAAAGACACATACAAAGAGGAGTCTTCATCAAGATAATAAATATCCATTACAAGCAGTGATTAGGGGGAGTGTTAGAAATAAATTAATTAGATTAATTAAAGGGTTAATCCCCGCTATGTCGGTTGCTACTTGTAGCAACTGTCTCTTTGTAACTGCCTTGTACCAGGGGTATATACTCTCAATCCATCAATGAAAGCAACGGTTCCATCATTTATTTCCTTCTCTCGTTTTTACAATTTACAGGGTGGACCAGGGTGGGGTTTTGTAGCACTAGTGCATGGTTTGTTAGGGCGTCCTTCGTAACCTTAAAGTTTTGGTGTATATCCGGATCGTTTATGTCAACTTTTGCAATTGATTATGGATCTAATTGGTTCATGAAGTGATCCGGATGTTTATTTTTGGTAACTCGAAGACAAACGTGAGGAAGTTATACCATTGTCCCGACATCAGGTTGACCAACAAGCCACCACCTGGTAGTCCTCTCATTTCTCTCTTCACACATGCATGATCTCCTTTTCTCCCTCTCTCTACTCATAACCAAACAAATAAACATTCATCTGTGAAAATGATTGGATGACTCTCTAACGCATCATGCCTGTGGACCATGTGCAGTCATAAAAGCGGACATATACCAAAGCAATTTACGGTTCAGCTTTGAAGATGCCAGAATTGACTACTATTCTCTTAATTCGCTCCTTATCCACTGAGCATGGCTAAAGACATGAACCTAATGCCCATAACATAATAAACATAACGGATACCTTCATCCTTAGGTCCACATCTTCCATTTTAATATGACATCAGGCCCATATTTTTTCTTGTCCTCTTTGTCGTCCTCGTCGTCGGTGGTCGCAGTACCAGTTGTCACAAACCAAGATTGGCTAGGTCCAATAGTTGGATCATTGAGCCTCCTTCGTGTCCGATGAGATCGAGAGCGTTGAATAAAGTTTTTTTATCATTCCACTAATATAATAGGGAATAGCATAATATACGTATGCGATATCATGTAAATTGAATAGTTTGTGTCATAAAAGACATGAAACCTTAGTTGGACTCCTCATGCATTATGACAGGTGTCACTGGCCTGAGCGAGGGTTGGTCATACGTGAAGACGCGATAGTGAAAAAAATTCTTTCCATATCCCTAGTTTAGTAAATTAAACTAAAACAATACATCTATGGGCATTTTTCAAAAATTCACCCAATTTTATTATCCATAGGCATAGATGAAAAAATGTTAGCTACACTACCTTCCAGTTTTGAAAAAAAATGTTTTGAAAAATGTTTGTCTTTTCTAATTCAAAGTGCAAAAAATATTCGTGCTTTTAGAAATGATCACAAATTCGAAAACAAAACATTCCCTATAGTAACTCCTACTTTTAAAAAATTGTCCATATTTAATAAATATGAAGATTTGAAAAAAGATATTTTATTTTAAAAATATGTTCGAGTTTTTTTTTGCAACTTTAGAAAATATTCACATGCTATATTCAATTTTTCTAAAAATATTATTTTATATTAAAAAAATGTTTGATAGTACCTCCTAGTTTTTTTAAGGTTGATAATGTCTTTTGTAAAATGTTTGTATTCTCTAATTCAAAGTTCAAATAAAATTTGTTTTTAAAAAATGTTTGCAAATTCGAAAGTAAACAGTCTTGATAGTAACTCCTAGTTTTAAAATATGATCCATGTTTAAATAAACATTCAGGTTTCAAAAATATTAATAAATTATATGTTTTTCTTAAAAACAATTTGAGTTTAATTTATATGTTCACAACTTTGTAAAATATTTACGTTCTAAAATATAACCACTTTTTCCAAAAGAAAATTTATTTTGCACTTAGTATCTGGCGCAGCTGTTCACTTAATTTGATTTGCCGCGCCACGAGTTAAACACAATGTCTCCTTTAGTATCGTGGTTAGCGGTCGTTGGTGTGCAACGTGAGCGCCCCACTTTTATTCCCGGTGGGGCGGAATTTAGTTCTTTTTGTTGGACGGTTTTCCCTGATGGGCCGGCTCATCCTGGCTTTGTAGGTTAATTTTTGTACAGAAACAAATCGGGACCGACAGACAAAATATCATGTGGGGCCCATTGTAAACCAAGAATTTTGGGGAAACAATCCGCCTTTTTCTATTTAGCACTACCGGCGCTGGTTTGTTCAGTTTTCTGCTTTTTTTTAGACAAACTCACAGACTTTATTAAGACGTCACAGCGTTTACAGGGACGAAAATAAGATCTCCGGGTTGGCCTAACCAGACATGGCGACCAACCCCTAAAGTAAGACCATGCTTTGCGAGATTGTGAGCCCCAACATTCGAGGTTCCATACTCATGACTAAAAATACTAGAAACAAAAGCTAAAGAACGTTCCTGAATTTCCGTAATCACAACTCCATATGCAGTCGAGCTCCCCTTCTTGACTTCCTCCACGATTGCTTTGCAGTCAGAAGCGATGAAGATGTGCTGAACATACATGTCCTCTGCAAGAGCCAACGCTTCCCTTATAGCCAGGGCCTCAAGAGTAGCAGGATCACTCATGTGTGGAAAAAAATGTAGACGCACCCATGAAGGAGCCCTCTTGGTCTCTACATATTGCTCCAATAGCACCATAACCACCATGCCTAGAGACTGCCGCATCAACATTTATTTTCACATAGTTTGCCTGTGGAGGGATCCATTGACGTGGTCTGGACACACCAGGTGCATGGCTCATTATCGTATGCTTCTCAAGAACTCGTATCTCTGACAAAAGTGTCTGAACAAAACCGTGTGTAGATAGAGGACTTTGAAATATATCCTCGTTTATAGCTTTCCTACGGGAGCTCCAAATAGCCCACAAGGTCACGATCATCTTGGTGAACTCCTCATGAGATAATGATTCACTCATGGCAAAAAGCCATTCCTTTGCATCGGAATTAGTGTTATGGCACATGTGCTCCACCATTTGTTCGTCAGATAGGGCCCAAACACTTCGTGCCATGCTGCAATCAATTAGGCTGTGCCGCCAACTGTCTGTTGCACCACAAAGAGCACATAACGGGGATGAAGCCATCTTACAATGGTGGAGTAAATCACCTATGGGAAGAGACTGCCGGCCCAGTCTCCATGCAAACATCTTCAGCTTCGAGGGAACCCTCAACTTCCAAACAGAAGTCCACCCATCATTATCTTGCTGCCCATTGGAGATCCCTTGCTATTCGTCTAGCCATTCTTCCCTCTGTATCTTGGTTCTCAGGACCATATTATATGCGGATCGAACTAAAAACCGTCCTTTGTTGTCAGGAGCCCACGGCCAGAAATCAGATATGTGACATGTGCAGATAGGTATTCCCAAGATTGCCTCCGCATCAAAGGGCACAAATGTGTCCCGCACTAGTTCCTCCTTCCAAGCTCCTGTAGACGCATCCATCAGCCGAGCCACCAATGATGGAGCATTCGTTGTTCGGATAGATATTGGACGCATCATTCGATCCCTCGGAATCCAGTTGTCACGCCAAATATTGGTCGTTTCTCCATCTCCGATCCGTCGAACAATTGCCTGTTGCAGTACATCCCTCCCATCCAGCATAGCCCTCAATTTGTGAGGGGTGAGGGCCAAGATCTGCATCCAGAAATGAGCAAGTCGGGAAATATTTTGCCTTCAAAATCCTCATGCTGAGAGATGTAGGTTTTTGAAGTATACGCCAAGCTTGCCTTGATAGCAATGCCAAGTTAAAGATCTCTAGGTTACGGAATCCTAGACCGCCCAAATTTTTTGGACGAGTCATGTCATCCCAAGCAACCCAGCTAGGCTTTCTCTTCCCATTATTGCTGCCCCACCAAAATTGTCGAATTATAGACGTTATATTCTCACATAGGCCCCTTGGTAATCTGAAACATGCCATAGAAAAAACCGATAGTGCATGCACCACTGCCTTAATCAAAACCTCTTTACCTGCCGCTCACAAGAGTTTCTCCATCCACCCTCTTATCCTTTCCCAGACTCGATCCCGGAGATATCTGAATGTGCCATTGATTGAGTGACCAACATCGGTAGGCATTCCAAGGTATATTTCACTGAGGGCTTCATTATGCACATTAAGCGCATTTTTTACTTCTTGTCTCAGATTTTGAGGGCAACCTTTACTGAAAAATATCGAAGATTTGTCATGATTCACCCTCTGGCCCGACGCTGCACAATATGATTCCAACAGGTTTGACACCACATTTGCTCCCTACACACTTGATTTGAAAAGCAACAGGCTGTCATCAGCGAATAGCAAGTGGTTCACAGCAAGAGCCGTCGGGGCCACCTTAATACCATTGAGCACTGATGACTGAGAACTGGACTTTAGGAGGCACGAGAGGCCCTCTGCTGCAATCAAAAAAGGCAAGGGGAAATAGGATCTCCCTATCGAATCCCTTTGGTAGGTGTAAATTGCTCTAGTTGTTCACCATCGAAGAGCACCGAGAACTTGACTGATGTGATCATCCCCGTAACTGTATCTATCCATGATTGAGCAAATCCTAGCTTTTCCATGATGGCTCGTAGGTAAGACCCCTCCACTCTATCATAGGCTTTCATCATGTCGAGCTTCAGAGCACACATACCATTGACCTTGGACTTATTTCTTTTCATGAAATGTAGGCACTCGAAAGCACTAATAATATTGTCTGTTATCAATCTACCTGGGATGAAGGCCAATTGCTCCTCAGATATTATTTCAGGCAAGATAAGCTTCAACCTATTGGCGACCACCTTGGATGCTATTTTATACAAAACATTGCATAGGCTAATAGGTCTAAACTGGGTTAGTAAGGTTGGATTCTGCACCTTTGGAATTAACACTAACAACGCGTCGTTAACGCATGATGCACTTTCCTCCCCCCTTACTACACGCAAGACTGCACAAGTGACATCATACCCACAAAGATCCCAGTGCCGTTGGTAAAAGTGCGCAGGGAATCCATCTGGGCAGGAGCCTTGGTGGAAAACATCTGAAAAAGAGAAACTGTCACTTCTTAATTAGTATAAGGTGCAGTTAAAGTAACATTAATCGCTTCAGTGACCTTGCATGGAACGTGCGCCAAGACCTCTTCTACACTGTGATGCCTTTGGATGTATAAAGATTCTGGTAGAATTCTTGGACCATGGTTTTCAGCTCATGTGGGTCATCCGCTTGCACTCCCAGCGAGTTCATTAATACTTTGATCATGTTCTTCTTCCTCCGAAGGCTAGCCCGCATATGAAAAAACTTGGTATTTTTATCCCCCACCGACAGCCGTTGTATTCTTGATCTCTGGCGCCACATGACCTCTTCACGATGGTACAATTCAACAAGCCAGTGAGTAAGCTTTATTTCCAAGCGTGATGGCCCCACCCTAGCTAGATCATTATGGAGACTTTCTAACTCTTGCTTGGTGTGAAGAATTTCCTTTTGGACGCTCCCAAAAGTATCTTTACTCCACCCTTCAAGATCTCTAGACAAGAAAGAAAGCTTAGCCCTAAGATCATCCAGCCACAGCTCCAGCGCCGTTGCATTCCATCTTTTTGTAATCACTTCTTGCCATGATTCATGAGCTTCCCACATAACTTCATACTGGAATATCTTCTTTGGTACAGTGGTGGCTGGCATGCCCGAATATTCCAGCAATATTGGGCCGTGATCAGAGGTAGCCGCTGTTAAGTGCTTCAAGTTTGCCAGAGGAAACATGTTCATCCAGTCGACATTAGCTAGACCTCGGTCTAGCCTCACTCTGGTAAAACTCCCAACCGGCTACCTTTTTCTCAAAGGTCCAGAAGCGCCCTTGATAGCCCAAGTCAATCAACATGCAAATGTCAATAGCATCACGAAACCCCTGGATTTGAGCATTGCTGCGATCCGCTACTCCCTCATGTTCTTGCGGACGTAGAACTTTGTTGAAATCACCCATGCATAACCAAGGGAGAGAGTTCAACGTGCTTATGCTTTTCAACAAATCCCAAGTTTGGTGTCTCAAGTTTGTTTGTGCTTCTCCGTACACACAAGTGAATCTCCAAGGATCAAAACCCACCTCTTCTATCTTAGCATCAATGTGATAGACTGAGTCACCCAAAATCTCAATAGTGATCTTATTATTCCAGAAAATACATATTCCTCCACTTCTACCTTGGCTATCAATAGCAAAGGCTTTATCATATCCCAAAGTACTTGCCAAAGCTTCTACACGTGCACCACTAATCTGACTTTCAACAATACACAACACGGTAGGGGTAAACTTTATCGCGAATTCGCGTAGCTCTCGGACTGTCGCGGCATTACCCACTCCACGACAGTTCCATACAAAAGTACTCATTGGCCCCAGTGGCACCCCTCACAGGAGCCCTCCATGGGTGTTTTGGTTGACAAAGTTGTATCCTTTCCATCAGCAAAGGTCTTGCTCCTCTTCGGGGCCCTCTTAGGCAGAGGACTAACAGGAGATTCAGTGCTGGAAGCGGTCACTAATTGCATCCCTGTCAAACTATTTTCTGAATTCAGTACCATAGGACACCCTTGATTCTCTGTTTCCTCCATCAGGGTTGGGCCTCCACCGATCGGGAGCACTGGAGCTCCACTAGATTTTACTTTCACGGGAGCTGCCACAGCTAGTTGAAAATCCGTCTCCTCCTGGCTCCTCTTCTTAGTCCCATCAGCTAATTCCATCATAGTGTTAGGGTCCTCGTATTCAGCCATAGGACCGTTGCTAAAACCATTACCTCTAGCGCCTTGTCCAGCCCCACGGCCAGCACGACCTCCTCCATGGCCACCTCTCACGCTTCTTCCTTCTCCAGGGCCTCTACCAGGACCCATAAACCAATCAGCTTTCAGGTTCTTAAACACCATAGCCGAGGGGGGATGGATGCCGTCCCCACACTCTTTGTGGAGATGTCAAAGGTGACCACAAACAGCGCACCAATCAGGGAGTCTTTCATATTTAATCCTGAAGATCTCTCTCTTCTTCTTGATAATCAGAGACACATCGTTCTTCAAGGGTTTTGTGACATCAACCTTGACTCGAACGCGGAAGAAATTACCCTCAAAATCTTAGGATTTTGGCTTAGCAAAAACAAACTCTCCCAAAGTGGCTGCCAGGGGTTTAAGCAGATGAGAGAAGAGGTCTGGTAAGTCATGAATCTGAATCCACAATTCCATCTTGTTCAGAGCAAAGTTTGATGGTCTAGTGAATCCATCGTAGGGTTCAATCACTATAGCCTTGCCCTTGAAGGTCCAAGGACCCTCCTCCATTACTCTCTCCCAATCGCCAAGGCACGAGAATTGCATTGTGTACAAATTGTCGTTGAGTGGACGAAACTTCACCTCTTGCGCCAAATCCCATGCTACCTGGATGTTCCTGAAGAACCAGTATTGGCTGTAAGGTCTATCTGTGTGGACTCAAGCAATTTCCATCGAGCGTGGCTTCCTCTGGCAAATCGGCATCTTCAACCACAACGTCCACCAATTCATCCTCCTTAAGTCCCAGCTTCTTCATCATAGCTTCCATGTCGCTAACCGCCGATCCAGATGCCGACGTAGAGCCCTACATCAGATCTCTTGCCTGAGAAAAAGTTGTGTTCCACGGGCGGGGATAACCCTAAGCTCGCCCCATTAGCCACCAACGCCGATTGTCCAAGGCCACCAGCCGTTGCCCGCGACCTGGGGGGTAAGGGATGAAAGCTCCTCGTCAGAACCCCAAGGCGCCGTCGGGAGGAGTTGAAACCCTAGCGAGAGGGGAATCCTTAGACGCGTTGTTCGTTTTTCTGCTAACCTGCGCCTACAGCCACGTTGGCTGGGCTCGGCCCATTTCGTTCACCTGTCCATTTCCCTGTCACGTGCTTTTAATGCGTAAAAAGTAGGCTAGCACTAGGAATCAAACCGAGGAGCCCCTGGTTCAGTGCGAAGAGTGGTAACCACCCTGCCACGAAGCCTTGATGTGCTTATCATTGTTTCTTCAAAAATATTTTGTCCCTTATCATCGTTTCTTTTGTTTCTTTTGTTTTTCATTTTTCATTTTTTCCTTTTTTCTGTTTTCTGTTTTCGTTTTCGTTTCTTTTTAATTTTCGTTCTTCCTCAGTCGTTTATTTCTTTAATACATCCACAATTATTTAAAATTTACAAACGTTTTCCTAATTCAGTGAACTTTTTTCAGCTTTGTTTTCAAATTTGATGAGCCTTTTCAAATCCAATGAACTGTTTTTAAAACAAGGATGAACTTATTTCAATAATGATGATTTGTTTTCCTTTACATTTGTGATATTTTTTCGAAATGGTGAACATTTTTCAAACTGGATGAACTTTTTCCAACTTTAGTGAACCTTTTCAAATCCAATGAACTTTTTTTGAAAATTGGATGAATTTTTTCTAGATTTATTATTTTTTAGTCTAAATTTGTGAAAATTTTCAAAATCACTGAATTTATTTTCAAACTTGATGAACTTTTTTGTCAAAGGAGTTGAATATTTTTCAAAAATTGATGAACATTTTTTCAAATCGATGAACAATTTTTCGAAATCAATGAAGTTTGTAATATTTTTAATAACATTTTTCCAAAATCGATGAACTTTTTCTTTGAAAATGATGAACTATTTCAAAATTTATGAACTTGTTTTATGTTTGTGAACTTCTCTCTCAAAATTGATGAACATATTCACAGTTTTTTTAATAATAAAAAATCTATGTGGTAAATAATTAGCTCGGCCATACTAGCCCATGGAGATTTAGGGCTAATGAAATCACAAGTGTCGAGTCGTTGTGATGGTCAGCTGAGCTCGAGCATGGAGGTTGTGATGCAATTTTGATTCCCGAAGGACAAACTTTTGCATTTTTCTAGCGATTTTTGTTCGCTGCCCTTTGCCTTCACGGGCCGGCCCAAGAAGGCGTTGCAGCGAGCGTCAGCAACCTGTTCGGGCGCTTAAGGCGCTAAATAGGAGCTCTCAAACAATCTTACCTTTCGTATTATGTATAGATATATCAACTATTTAGCACATGCTATGTGGGTGAAATTATGATAACATGCCAAGTTTCAACCACGTCAGAGTCCATTTGAAGTGCTTTCAATTTAGGGTCATTTTAGCTCAAAATAAAACATGAAATGCATGCAAAACATAAAATGATGTCAGAAAAGGGTTGAAAAGTGATGATGTGGCTTTGAATGGTGCATATTCAATGCAGAAAAAGTCTTGAGTACACATATGTTTTAAAAATGGAAATCCTTTTGTAATATACGTGTTTTCATCCGAAACCCTAATACTTCGAAAGAGATTGTCCAGTTTGTACACGAAGTGCATCCAGTTTTACCTGTAACCCTCTCAACTTTTTAGCACATGCTATGTTGGTGAAATTATGGTACCATGCCAAGTATCAACCATGTCAGAGATCATTTGAAGTGCTTTTCAATTCAGGATCATTTTAGCTCAAAATAAATCATGAAATGCATGAAAAATAGCAAATGAAGTCACAAAAGGGTTGAAAAGTAAAGATGTGGCTTTGAATTGTGCTTAATGAATGCAGAAAAATAGCACTTCAAATTATGGTACCATGCCAAGTTTCAACCATATCAGAGTTCATTTGAAGTGCTTTTCAATTCAGGGTCATTTTAGCTCAAAATAAATCATGAAATGCATGAAAAATAGCAAATGAATTCACAAAAGGGTTGAAAAGTAAAGATGTGGCTTTGAATTGCGCATAATGAATGTAGAAAAAGTCTTGAGTACAAATATGTTTTAATAATAGAAATCCTTTCGTGGTAGACGTGTTTTCATCCAAAACCTTGATACTTCGAAAGAGATTGTCCAGTTTGTACACGAAGCTCATCTAGTTTTTCCTATAACCCTCTCAACTATTTAGCACAAGCTATGTGGGTGAAGTTATGATTGCATGCCAACTTTCAACCATTTCAAAGTTCATTTGAAGTGCTTTTCAATTCAGGGTCATTTTATCCCAAAATAAAACATGAAATGCATGAAAAATAGCAAATGAAGTCAAAAAAGGGTTGAAAAGTGATGATGCGGCTTTGAATGGTGCATATTCAATGCAGAAAAATTCTTGAGTACATATATGTTTTAAAAATTGAAATCCTTTTGTAATATACGTGTATTCATCCGAAACCCTGATACTTCGGAAGAGATTGTCCAGTTTGTACACGAAGTGCATCCAGTTTCACTTGTAACCCTGTCAACTTTTTAGCACATGCTATGTGGGTGAAATTATGATACCATGCCTAGTTTCAACCATGTCAGAGTTCATTTGAAGTGCTTTTCAATTCAGGTCCATTTCAGATCAAAATAAATCATGAAATGCGTGAAAAATAGCAAATGAAGTCACAAAAGGGTTGAAAAGTAAAGATGTGGCTTTGAATTGTGCATACTGAATGCAGAAAAAATCTTGAGTACAAATATGTTTTCATAATTGAAATCCTTTCGTGGTAGACGTGTTTTCGTCCAAAACCTTGATACTTCGAAAGAGATTGTCAGTTTGTACACGAAGCACATCCAGTTTTTCCTGTAACCCTCTCAACTATTTAGCACATGCTACGTGGGTGAAATTATGATTACATGCCAACTTTCAACAATTTGAAAGTTCATTTGGAGTGCTTTTCAATTCAGAGCCATTTATCCCAAAACAAATCGTGAAATGCATGAAATATAGCAAATGAAGTCACAAAAGGGTTGAAAAGTAAAGATGTGGCTTTGAATTGTGCATATTGAACGCAGAAAAAGTCTTGAGTACATATATGTTTTAAAAATTGCAATCCTTTTGTAATAGACGTGTTTTCATCCGAAACACTGATACTTCAAAAGAGATTGTCCAGTTTGTACACGGAGCGCATCTAGTTTTACCTGTAACCCTCTCAACTTTTTAGCACATGCTATGTGGGTGAAATTATGGTACCATTCCAACTCTAAAACATTTCAAAGTTCATTTGAAGAGCTTTTCAATTCAGGGTCATATTAGCTTAAAATAAATCATGAAATGCGTGAAAAATAGCAAATGAAGTCACAAAAGGGTTGAAAAGTGAAGATGTGGCTTTAAATTGTGCATATTTAATGCAGAAAAAGTCTTGAGTAGAAATATGTTTTATTAATTCAAATCCTGTTGTCATAAACGTGTTTCCGTCTGAAACCGTGATATTTCGAAAGAGGTTGTGCTCTTTGTACATGAAGCGCATCTAGTTTTTCCTGTAACCCTTTCAACATTTTAGCACATGCTATGTGGGTGAAATTATGATACCATGCTAACTTTCAACCATTTCAATGTTCATTTGAAGTGCTTTTCAATTCAGGGTCATTCTAGCTCAAAATAAAACATGAAACACATGAAAAATAGCGAATGAAGTGAGAAAAGGGTTGAAAAGTGATGGTGTGGCTTTGAATGGTGCATATTGAATGCAGAAAAAGTCTTGAGTACAAATATGTTTTAAAAAATGAAATCCTTTTGTAATAGACGTGTTTTGATCCGAAACCCTCATACTTCGAAAGAGATTGTCTAGTTTGTACACGAAGCACATCTAGTTTTACCTATAACCCTCTCAACTTCTTAGCACATGCTATGTGGGTGAAATTATGATACCATGCCAAGTTTCAACCATTTTAGAGATCATTTGACGTGCTTTTCAATTCACGATCATTTTAGCTCAAAATAAATCATGAAATGCAAGAAAAATAGCAAATGAAGTCACAAAAGGGTTGAAAAGTAAAGATGTGGCTTTGAATTGTGCATAATGAATGCAGAAAAAGTCTTGAGTAAAAATATGTTTTAATAATTGAAATCCTTTCGTAGTAGACGTGTTTTCGTCCAAAACCTTGATACTTCGAAAGAGATTGTCCAGTTTGTACATGAAGTGCATCCAGTTTTTCCTGTAACCCTCTCCACTATTTAGCACATGCTATGTGGGTGAAATCATGATTACATGCCAACTTTCAACCATTTCAAAGTTCATTTGAAGTGCTTTTCAATTCAGGGTCATTTTATCCCAAAATAAAACATGAAATGCATGAAAAATAGCAAATGAAGTCAGAAAAGGGTTGAAAAGTGATGATGTGGCTTTCAATGGTGCATACTCAATGCAGAAAAAGTCTTGAGTACAAATATGTTTTAAAAATTGAAATCCTTTTGTAATATACGTGTTTTCATCCGAAACCCTGATACTTTGAAAGAGATTGTCCAGTTTGTACACGAAGTGCATCCAGTTTTACCTATAACCCTCTCAACTTTTTAGCACATGCTATGTGGGTGAAATTATGATACCATGCCAAGTTTCAACCATGTCAGAGTTCATTCCAAGTGCTTTTCAACTCAGGGTCATTTTAGCCTGAAATGCAAGAAAAACAGTAATTAAAGTTAGAAAAGGGTTAAAAAGTGAAGATGTAGCTTTGAATTGTGCATATTTAATGCAGAAAAAGTCTTGAGTACAAATATGTTTCCAAACTTGACATACTTTTGTAGTAGACTGGTTTTCATCCAAAACCGTGATACTCCGAAAGATATTGTCCAGTTTGTACACGAGGCGCAGCCAGTTTTTCCTGTAACCCTCTCGACTATTTAGCACATGCTATGTGGGTGAAATTATGATACCATGCCAACTTTCAACCATTTCAAAGTTCATTTGATGTGCTTTTCAATTCAGGCTCATTTTAGCTCAAAATAAATCATGAAATGTGTGAAAAATAGAAAACGAAGTCACAAAAGGGTTGAAAAGTGAAGACGTGGCTTCGAATTGTGCATATTGAATGCAGAAAAAGTCTTGAGTACAATTATGTTTCCAAAATTGAAATCCTTTTGTAGTGGACGTGTTTTCGTCCAAAACCGTGATAGTTCGAAAGAGATTGTCCAGTTTCTACATGAGGCATATCCAGTTTTTCCTGTAACCCTCTCAACTATTTAGGACATGCTATGTCGGTGAAATTATCATACCATGACAACTTTCAACCATTTCAAAGTTCATTTGAAGTGCTTTTCAATTCAGGGTCATTTTAGCTCAAAATAAAACATGAAATGGATGAAAAATAGCAAATGAAGTCAGAAAAGGGTTGAAAAGTGATGATGTGGATTTGAATGGTGCATATTGAATGTAGAAAAAAATCTTGAGTACAAATATGTTTTAAAAATTGAAATCCTTTTGTAATAGACGTGTTTTCTTCCAAAACCTTGATACTTCAAAAGAGATTGTCCAGTTTGTACACGAAGCGCATCCATTTTTCCTGTAACCTTCTCAAATATTTAGCACATGCTATGTGGGTGAAATTATGATAACATGCCAACTTTCAGCCATTTCAAAGTTCATTTGAAGTGCTTTTCAATTCAGGCTCATTTTAGCTCAAAATGAACCATGAAATGCGTGAAAAATAGCAAATGAAGTCACAAAAGGCTTGAAAAGTGAAGATGTGGCTTTGAATTCTGCATATTGAATGCATAAAAAGTCTTGAGTACCAATATTTTTCCAAAATTGAAATCCTTTCGTAGTAGACGTGTTTTCGTCCAAAACCGTGATAATTCGAAAGAGATTGTCCAGTTTGTGCACGAGGCGTATCCAGTTTTACCTGTAACCCTCTCAACTTTTTAGCACATGCTATGTGGATGAAATTATGGTACCATGCCAAGTTTCAACCATGTCAGAGTTTATTTGAAGTGCTTTTCAATTCAAAGTCATTTTAGATCAAAATAAATCATGCAATGCATGAAAAATAGCAAATGAAGTCACAAAAGGGTTGAAAAGTAAAGATGTGGCTTTGAATTGTACATATTGAATGCAGAAAAAGTCTTGAGTACATATATGTTTTAAAAATTGAAATCCTTTTGTAATATACGTGTTTTCATCCGAAACCCTGATACTTCGAAAGAGATTGTCCAGTTTGTACACGAAGTGCATCCAGTTTTACCTGTAACCCTCTCAACTTTTTAGCACATGCTATGTGGGTGAAATTATGATACCACGCCAAGTTTCAACCATGTCAGAGATCATTTGAAGTGCTTTTCAATTCAGGATCATTTTAGCTCAAAATAAATCATGAAATGCATGAAAAATAGCAAATGAAGTCATAAAAGGGTTGAAAAGTAAAGATGTGGTTTTGAATTGTGCATAATGAATGCAGAAAAAGTGTTGAGTACAAATATGTTTTAATAATTGAAATCCTTACGTAGTAGACGTGTTTCCGTCCAAAACCTTGATACTTCGAAAGACATTGTCCAGTTTGTACACGAAGCGCATCCAGTTTTTCCTGTAACCCTCTCAACTATTTAGCACATGCTATTCGGGTGAAATTATGATTACATGCCAACTTTAAACCATTTCAAAGTTTATTTGAAGTGCTTTTCAATTCGGTGTCATTTTATCCCAAAATAAAATATGAAATGCATGAAAAATAGCAAATGAAGTCAGAAAAGGGTTGAAAAGTGATGATGTGGCTTTGTATGGTGCATAGTCAGTGCAGAAAAAGTCTTGAGTACAAATATGTTTTAAAAATTGAAATCCTTTTGTAATATACGTGTTTTCATCCCAAACCCTAATACTTTGAAAGATATTGTCCAGTTTGTACATGGAGCGCATCCAGTTTTTCCTGTAACCCTCTCCACTATTTAGCACATGCTATGTGGGTGAAATCATGATTACATGCCAACTTTCAACCATTTCAAAGTTCATTTGAAGTGCTTTCCAATTCAGGGTCATTTTATCCCAAAATAAAACATGAAATGCATGAAAAATAGCAAATGAAGTCAGAAAAGGGTTGAAAAGTGATGATGTGGCTTTGTATGGTGCATAGTCAGTGCAGAAAAAGTCTTGAGTACAAATATGTTTTAAAAATTGAAATCCTTTTGTAATATACGTGTTTTCATCCCAAACCCTAATACTTTGAAAGATATTGTCCAGTTTGTACATGGAGCGCATCCAGTTTTTCCTGTAACCCTCTCCACTATTTAGCACATGCTATGTGGGTGAAATCATGATTACATGCCAACTTTCAACCATTTCAAAGTTCATTTGAAGTGCTTTCCAATTCAGGGTCATTTTATCCCAAAATAAAACATGAAATGCATGAAAAATAGCAAATGAAGTCAGAAAAGGGTTGAAAAGTGATGATGTGGCTTTGAATGGTGGATACTCAATGCAGAAAAAGTCTTGAGTACAAATATGTTTTAAAAATTGAAATCCTTTTGTAATATACGTGTTTTCATCCGAAACCCTGATACTTTGAAAGAGATTGTCCAGTTTGTACACGAAGTGCATCCAGTTTTACCTGTAACGCTCTCAACTTTTTAACACATGCTATGTGGGTGAAATTATGATACCATGCCAAGTTTCAACCATGTCAGAGTTCATTTCAAGTGCTTTTCAATTCAGGGTCATTTTAGCTCAAAATAAATCATGAAATGCAAGAAAAATAGTAAATGAACTTAGAAAAGGGTTAAAAAGTGAAGATGTGGCTTTGAATTGTGCATATTTAATGCAGAAAAAATCTTGAGTACAAATATGTTTCCAAACTTGAAATCCTTTTGTAGTAGACGTGTTTTCATCCAAACCCGTGATACTTCGAAAGATATTGTCCTGTTTGTACACAAGGCGCAACCAGTTTTTCCTGTGACTCTCTCAACTATTTAGCACATGCTATGTGGGTGAAATTATGATACCATGCCAACTTTCAACCATTTCAAAGTTCATTTCATGTGCTTTTCAATTCAGGCTCATTTTAGCTCAAAATAAATCATGAAAGCGTGCAAAATAGCAAACAAAGTCACAAAAGTGTTGAAAAGTGAAGACGTGGCTTTGAATTGTTCATATTGAATGCAGAAAAAGTCTTGAGTACAATTATGTTTCCAAAATTGATCCTTTTGTAGTGGACGTGTGTTCGTCCAAAACCGTGATACTTCGAAAGAGATTGTCCAGTTTTCTACACGAGGCATATCCAGTTTTTCCTGTAACCCTCTCAACTATTTAGGACATGCTATGTCGGTGAAATTATCATACCATGACAACTTTCAACCATTTCAAAGTTCATTTGAAGTGCTTTTAGATTCAGGGTCATTTTACCTAAAAATAAACCATGAAACGCGTGAAAAATAGCAACTAAAGTCACAAAAGGGTTGAAAAGTGAAGACGTGGCTTTGAATTGTGCATATTGAATGCCTAAAAAGTCTTGAGTACAAATATTTTTCCAAAATTGAAATCCTTTTGTAGTAGACATGTTTTCATCCAAAACCGTGATACTTGGAAAGAGATTGTCCAGTTTGTGCATGAGGCGTATCCAGTTTTACGTGTAACCCTCTCAACTTTTTAGCACATGCTATGTGGATGAAATTATGGTACCATGCCAAGTTTCAACCATGTCAGAGTTTATTTGAAGTGCTTTTCAATTCAAGGTCTTTTTAGCACATGCGATGTGGGTGAAATTATGGTACAATGCCAAGTTTCAACCATTTCAAAGTTCATTTGAAGTGCTTTTGAATTCACGGTCATTTTAGCTCAAAATAAAACATGAAATGCATGAAAAATAGCAAATGAAGTCAGGAAAGGGTTGAAAAGTGATGATGTGGATTTGAATGGTGCATATTGAATGCAGAAAAAATCTGGAGTACAAATATGTTTTAAAAATTGAAATCCTTTTGTAATAGACGTGTTTTCATCCAAAACCTTGATACTTCGAAAGAGATTGTCCAGTTTGTACACGAAGCGCATCCATTTTTCCTGTAACCTTCTCAAATATTTAGCACATGCTATGTGGGTGAAATTATGATCACAAGCCAACTTTCAGCCATTTCAAAGTTCATTTGAAGTGCTTTTCAATTCAGGGTCATTTTAGCTCAAAATAAACCATGAAATGCGTGAAAAATAGCAAATGAAGTCACAAAAGGGTTGAAAAGTGAAGACATGGCTTTGAATTGTGCAAACTGAATGTAGAAAAAGTCTTGAGTACAAATATTTTTCCAAAATTGAAATCCTTTTGTAGTAGACGTGTTTTCGTCCAAAACCGTGATACTTCGAAAGAGATTGTCCAGTTTGTGCACGAGGCGTATCCAGTTTTACCTGTAACCCTCTCAACTTTTTAGCACATGCTATGTGGATGAAATTATGGTACCATGCCAAGTTTCAACCATGTCATACTTTATTTGAAGTGCTTTTCAATTCAAGGTCATTTTAGATCAAAATAAATCATGAAATGCATGAAAAATAGCAAATGAAGTCACAAAAGGGTTGAAAAGTAAAGATGTGGCTTTGAATTGTACATATTGAATGCAGAAAAAGTCTTGCGTACATATATGCTTTAAAAATTGAAATTGTTTTGTAATAGACGTATTTTCATCCGAAACCCTGATACTTCGAAAGAGATTGTCCAATTTGTACACGAAGCGCATCTAGTTTTACTTGTAACCCTCTCAACTTTTTAGCACATGCTATGAGGGTGAAATTATGATACCATGCCAACTTTAAACCATTTCAAAGTTCATTTTAAGAGCTTTTAAATTCCGGGTAATTTTAGCTCAAAATAAATCATGAAATGCGTGAAAAATAGCAAATGAAGTCACAAAAGGGTTGAAAAGTGAAGACGTGGCTTTGAATTGTGCATATTTCATGTAGAAAAAGTCTTGAGTACAAATATAACTTATTAGTTCAAATCTTGTCGTCATAGACGTGTTTTCCTCCGAAACCATGATATTTCGAAAGAGGTTGTCCTCTTTGTACACGAAGCGCATCTAGTTTTTCGTGTAACCCTCTCAACATTTTCGCACATGCTATGTGGGTGAAATTATGATACCATGCCAACTTTCAACCATTTCAAAGTTCATTTGAAGTGCTTTTCAATTCAGGGTCATTTTAGCTCAAAATAAAACATGAAATGCATGAAAAATAGCAAATGAAGTCAGAAAACGGAGGAAAAGTGATGATGTGGCTTTGAATGGTGCATAGTGGATGCAGAAAATGTCTTGAGTACAAATATGTTTTAAAAATTGAAATTCTTTTGTAATAGACGGGTTTTCATCCGAAACCCTAATACTTCGAAAGAGATTGTCCAGTTCGTACACGAAGTGCATCCAGTTTTATGTGTAACCCTCTCAAATTTTTAGCACATGCTATGTGGGTGAAATTATGATATATTGCTAAGTTTCAAACATGTCAGAGTTTATTTGAAGTGCTTTTCAATTCAGCATCATTTTAGCTCAAAATAAATCATGAAATGCATGAAAAATAGCAAATGAAGTTAGAAAAGGATTGAAAAGTGAAGATGTGGCTTTGAATTGTGCATATTGAATGCAGACAAAGTCTTGAGTACAAATATGTTTCCAAGATTGAAATCCTTTGGTAGTAGCGTGTTTTTGTTCAAAACCGTGATACTTCGAAAGAGATTGTCCAGTTTGTAGACGAAGCAAATCCAGTTTTTCCTGTAACCCTCTCAACTATTTAGCACATGCTATGTGGGTCAAATTATGATAACATGACAAGTTTCAACCATGTGAGAGTCCATTTGAAGTGCTTTTCAATTTAGGGTTATTTTAGCTCAAAATAAAACATGAAATGCATGAAAAACAGAAAATGATGTCAGAAAAGGGTTGAAAAGTGATGATGTGGATTTCAATGGTGCATATTGAATGTAGAAAAAGTCTTGAGTACATATATGTTTTAAAAATTGAAGTCCTTTTGTAATAGACGTGTTTTAATCCGAATCCCTGATACTTCAAAGAGATTGTCCAGTTTGTCCACGAAGCGCATCTAGTTTTACCTGTAACCCTCTCAACTTTTTAGCACATTCTATGTGGGTGAAATTATGGTACCATGCCAAGTTTCAACCATGTCAGAGTTTATTTGAAGTGCTTTTCTATTCAGGGTCATTTTAGCTCAAAATAAATCATGAAATGCTTGAAAAATAGCAAATGAAGTCACAAAAGGGTTGAAATGTAAATATGTGGCTTTGAATTGTGCATATTGAATGCAGAAAAAGTCTTGGGTACAAATAAGTTTTAATAATTGAAATCCTTTTTTAGTAGAAGTGTTTTCGTCCAAAACCTTGATACTTCGAAAGAGATTGTCCAGTTTGTACACGAAGCGCATCCAGTTTTTCCTGTCACCCTCTCAACTCTTTTGCACATGCTATGTGGGTGAAATTATGATAACATGCCAACTTTCAACCATTTCAAAGTTCATTTGAAGTGCTTTTCAATTCGGGGTCATTTTAGCTCAAAATAAACCATGAAATGCATGAAAAATAGCAAATGAAGTCACAAAAGGGTTGAAAAGTGAAGACGTGACTTTGAATTGTGCATATTGAATGCAAAAAAAGTCTTGAGTACAAATATGTTTCCAAAATTGAAATCCTTTTTGTAGTAGACGTGTTTTCGTCCAAAATCGTGATACTTCGAAAGAGATTGTCCAGTTTGTACACGAGGCATATCTAGTTTTACCTGTAACCATCTCAAGTTTTTAGCACATGCTATGTCTGTGAAATTATGGTACCATGCTAAATTTGAACCATGTCAGAGTTCATTTGAAGTGCTTTTCAATTCAGGGTCATTTTAGCTCAAAATAAAACATGAAATGCATGAAAAATAGCAAATGAAGTCAAAAAGGGTTGAAAAGTGATGATGTGGCTTTGAATGGTGTATATTGAATGCAGAAAAAGTCTTGAGTACAAATATGTTTTAAAAGTTGAAATCCTTTTGTAATAGATTGGTTTTCATACGAAACCCTAATATTTCGAAAGGGATTGTCCAGTTCGTACACGAAGTGCATCCAGTTTTATGTGTAACCCTCTGTACTTTTTAGCACATGCTATGTGGGTGAAATTATGATACCATGCTAAGTTTCAAACATGTCAGAGTTCATTTCAAGTGCTTTTCAATTCAGCGTCATTTTAGCTCAAAATAAATCATGAAATGCATGAAAAATAGCAAATGAAGTTAGAAAAGGATTGAAAAGTGAAGACGTGGCTTTGAATTTTGCGTATTGAATGCAGAAAAAGTCTTGAGTACAAATATGTTTCCAAAATTGAAATCCTTTTGTAGTAGCGTGTTTTCGTTCAAAACAATGGTACATCGAAAGAGATTGTCCAGTTTGTAGACGAAGCAAATCCAGTTTTTCCTATAACCCTCTCAACTATTTAGCACATGCTATGTGGGTGAAATTATTATAACATGCCAAGTTTCAACCATGTCAGAGTTCATTTGAAGTGCTTTGCAATTCAAGGTCATTTTAGCTCAAAATAAAACATGAAATGCATGAAAAATAGAAAATGAAGTCAGAAAAGGGTTGAAAAGTGATGATGTGGCTTTGAATGGTACATATTGAATGTAGAAAAATCTTGAGTACATATATGTTTTAAAAATTGAAATCCTTTTGTAATAGACGTGTTTTCATCCGAAACCCTGATACTTCGAAAGAGATTGTCCAGTTTGTACACGAAGCGCATCTAGTTTTACCTGTAACCCTCTCAACTTTTTAGCACATGCTATGTGGGTGAAATTACGGTACCATGCCAAGTTTAAACCATGTCAGAGTTCATTTGAAGTGCTTTTCAATTCAGGGTCATTTTAGCTCAAAATAAATCATGAAATGCATGAAGAATAGCAAATGAAGTCACAAAAGGGTTGAAATGTAAAGATGTGGCTTTGGACTATGCATATTGAATGCAGAAAAAGTCTTGAGTACAAATATGTTTCGAATATTGAAATCCTTTTGTAGTAGCGTGCTTTCGTTCAAAACCGTGATACTTCGAAAGAGATAGTCTAGTTTGTACACGAAGTGCATCCCATTTTTCCTGTAACCCTCTCAACTATTTAGCACATGCTATGTGGGTGAAATTATGATAACATGCTAGCTTTCAACCACTTCAAAGTTCATTTGAAGTGCTTTTCAATTCAGGGTCATTTTAGCTCAAAATAAAACATGAAATGCATGAAAAATTAAAAATGATGTCACAAAAGGGTTGAAAAGTGATGACGTGGCTTTGAATTGTGCATATTGAATGCAGAAAAAGTCTCGAGTACAAATATGTTTCCAAAATTTAAATCCTTTCGTAGTAGACGTGTTTTCGACCAAAATCGTGATACTTCGAAAGAGATTGTCCAATTTGTACATGAAGTGCATCCAGTTTTACCTGTTACCCTCTCAACTATTTAGCACATGCTATGTGGGCGAAATTATGATACCTTGCCAAGTTTCAACCATGTCAGAGTTCATTTGACGTGCCTTTCAATTAAGGGTCATTTCACCTCAAAATAAATCATGAAATGCGTGAAAAATAGCAAATGAAGTCACAAAAGGGTTGAAAAGTGAAGAAGTGGCTTTGAATTGTGCATATTGAATGCGAAAAAAGTCTTGAGTACAAATATGTTTCCAAAATTGAAATCCTTTTGTAGTTGACGTGTTTTCGTCCAAGACCGTGATTCTTCGAAAGAGATTGTCCAGTTTGTACACGAGGCGTATCTAGTTTTTCTTGTAACCCTCTCAACTATTTAGCACATGCTATGTGGGTGAAATTATGATACCATGACAACTTTCAACCATTTCAAAGTTCATTTGAAGTGCTTTTCAATTCAGGGTCATTTTAGCTCAAAATAAAACATGAAATGCATGAAAAATAGCAAATGAAGTCAAAAAGGGTTGAAAAGTGATGATGTGGATTTGAATGGTGCATATTGAATGCAGAAAAAGTCTTGAGTACAAATATGTTTTAAAAGTTGAAATCCTTTTGTAATAGACGGGTTTTCATACGAAAACCTAATACTTCGAAAGGGATTGTCCAGTTCGTACACGAAGGGCATCCAGTTTTATGTGTAATCCTCTCAACTTTTTAGCACATCCTATGTGGGTGAAATTATGGTACCATGCCAAGTTTCAACCATGTCAGGGTTCATTTGATGTGCTTTTCAATTCAGGCTCATTTTAGCTCAAAATAAATCGTGAAATGCATGAAAAATAGCAAATGAAGTCACAAAAGGGTTGAAAAGTGAAGATGTGGCTTTCAATTGTGCATATTGAATGTAGAAAAAGTCTTGAGTAGAAATATGTTTTATTAATTCAAATCCTGTTGTCATAGACGTGTTTTCGTTTGAAACCGTGATATTTCGGAAGAAGTTGCGCTCTTTGTACATGAAGCGCATCTAGTTTTTCCTGTAATACTCTCAACATTTTAGCACATGCTATGTGGGTGAAATTATGATACCATGCCAACTTTCAACCATTTCAAAGTTCATTTGATGTGCTTTTCAATTCAGGCTCATTTTAGCTCAAAATAAATCATGAAATGTGTGAAAAATAGAAAACGAAGTCACAAAAGGGTTGAAAAGTGAAGATGTGGCTTTGAATTGTGCATATTGAATGCAGAAAAAGTCTCGAGTAGAAATATGTTTTATTAATTCAAATCCTGTTATCATAGACGTGTTTTCGTTTGAAACCGTGATATTTCGAAAGAGGTTGTGCTCTTTGTACATGAAGCGCATCTAGTTTTTCCTGTAACCGTCTCAACATTTTAGCACATGCTATGTGGGTGAAATTATGATACCATGCCAACTTTCAATCATTTCAAAGTTCATTTGATGTGCTTTATAAATCAGGGTCATTTTAGCTCAAAATAAAACATGAAACACATGAAACATAGCAAATGAAGTGAGAAATGGGTTGAAAAGTGATGATGTCGCTTTGAATGGTGCATATTGAATGCAGAAAATGTCTTGAGTACAAATATGTTTTAAAAATTGAAATCCTTTTGTAATAGACGTGTTTTCACCCGAAAGCCTGATACTTCGAAAGAGATTGTCTAGTTTGTACACGAAGCGCATCCAGTTTTGTGTGTAACCCTCTCAACTTTTTAGCACATGCTATGTGGGTGAAATTATGATACCATGCTAAGTTTCAAACATGTCAGAGTGCATTTGAAGTGCTTTTCATATCAGCGTCATTTTAGCTCAAAATAAAATCATGAAATGCGTGAAAAATAGCAAATGAAGTCACAAAAGGGTTGAAAACTGAAGACGTGGCTTTGAATTGTTCATATTGAATGCAAAAAAAGTCTTGAGTACAAATATGTTTCCAAAATTGAAATCCTTTTGTAGTTGACGTGTTTTCATCCAAGACCGTGATTCTCCGAAAGAGATTGTCCAGTTTGTACACGAGGCGTATGTAGTTTTTCTTGTAACCCTCTCAACTATTTAGCACATGCTATGTGGGTGAAATTATGATACCATGACAACTTTCAACCATTTCAAAGTTCATATGAAGTGCTTTTCAATTCAGGGTCATTTTAGCTCAAAATAAAACATGAAATGCATGAAAAATAGCAAATGAAGTTAGAAAAGTGTTGAAAAGTGATGATGTGTATTTGAGTGGTGCATATTGAATGCAGAAAAAATCAGGAGTACAAATATGTTTTAAAAATTGAAATCCTTTTGTAATAGACGTGTTTTCATCTGAATCCGTGATACTTCAAAAGAGATTGTCCAGTTTGTACACGAAGCGCATCTAGTTTTACCTGTAACAATCTCAACTTTTTAGCACATGCTATGTGGGTGAAATTATGGTACCATGCCAAGTTTCAACCATGTCAGAGTTCATTTGAAGTGCTTTTCAATTTAGGCTCATTTTAGCTCAAAATAAATCATGAAATGCATGAAACATAGCAAATGAAGTCACAAAAGGGATGAAAAGGGAAGATGTGGCTTTGAATTGTGCATATTGAATGAAGAAAAAGTCTTGAGTAGAAATATGTTTTCTTAATTCAAATCCTGTTGTCATAGACGTGTTTTCGTTTGAAACCGTGATATTTCGAAAGAGGTTGTGCTCTTTGTACATGAAGCGCATCTAGTTTTTCCTGTAACCCTCTCAACATTTTAGCACAAAAGAGTTGAAAAGTAAAGATGTGGCTTTGAATTGTGCATATTGAATGCAGAAAAAGTCTTGAGTACAAATAAATTTTAATAATTGAAATCCTTTTGTAGTAGACGTGTTTTCGTCCAAGACCTTGATACTTCGAAAGAGATTGTCCAGTTTGTACACGAAGCCCATCCAGTTTTTCCTGTAACCCTTTCAACTATTTAGCACATGCTATGTGGGTGAAATTATGATTACATGCCAACTTTCAACCATTTCAAAGTTCATTTAAGTGCTTTTCAATTCAGGGTCATGTTAGCTCAAAATAAACCATGAAATGCGTGACAAATAGCAAATGAAGTCTCAAAAGGGTTGAAAAGTGAAGACGTGGCTTTGAATTGTGCATACTGAATGGAGAAAAAGTCTTGAGTACAAATATTTTTCCAAAATTGAAATCCTTTTGTAGTATACGTTTTTTCATCCAAAACCGTGATACTTCGAAGGAGATTGTCCAGTTTGTACATGAGGCATATCCAGTTTTACCTGTAACCCTCTCAACTTTTTAGAACATGCTATGTGGGTGAAATTATGATACCATGCCAACTTTAAACCATTTCAAAGTTCATTTGAAGTGCTTTTCAATTGAGGGTCACTTTAGCTCAAAATAAATCATGAAATGCGTGAAAAATAGGAAATGAAGTCACAAAAGGGTTGAAAAGTGAAGACGTGGCTTTGAATTGTGCATATTTAATGCAGAAGAAGTCTTGAGTACAAATATGTTTTAGTAATTCAAATCCTGTTGTCATAGACTTGTTTTCGTCCGAAACCATGATATTTCGAAAGAGGTTGTCCTCTTTGGACACGTAGCGCATCTAGTTTTTACTGTAACCCGTTGAAAAGTGAAGACGTGCCTTTGAATTGTGCATATTTAATGCATAAAAAGTCTTGAGTACAAATATGTTTTATTAATTCAAATCCTGTTGTCATAGACGTCTTTTCGTCCGAAATCATGATATTTCGAAAGAGGTTGTCCTCTTTGTACACGAAGCGCATCTAGTTTTTACTGTAACCCACTCAACATTTTAGCACATACCAACTTTGAACCATTTCAAAGTTTATTTGAAGTGCTTTTCGATTCAGGGTCATTTTAGCTCAAAATAAAACATGAAATGCATGAAAAATAGCAAATGAAGTCACAAAAGGGTTGAAAAGTGAAGATGTGGCTTTGAATTGTGCATATTGAATGCAGAAAAAGTCTTGAGTAGAAATATGTTTTATTAATTCAAATCCTGTTGTCATAGACGTGTTTTCGTTTGAAACCGTGATATTTCGAAAGAGGTTGTGCTCTTTGTACATGAAGCGCATCTAGTTTTTCCTGTAACCGTCTCAACATTTTAGCACATGCTATGTGGGTGAAATTATGATACCATGCCAACTTTCAACCATTTCAAAGTTCATTTGAAGTGCTTTTCAAATCAGGGTCATTTTAGCTCAAAATAAAACATGAAACACATGAAACATAGCAAATGAAGTGAGAAATGGGTTGAAAAGTGATGATGTCGCTTTGAATGGTGCATATTGAATGCAGAAAATGTCTTGAGTACAAATATGTTTTAAAAATTGAAATCCTTTTGTAATAGACGTGTTATCACCCGAAAGCCTGATACTTCGAAAGAGATTGTCTAGTTTGTACACGAAGCGCATCCAGTTTTGTGTGTAACCCTCTCAACTTTTTAGCACATGCTATGTGGGTGAAATTATGATATCATGCTAAGTTTCAAACATGTCAGAGTTCATTTGAAGTGCTTTTCATATCAGCGTCATTTTAGCTCAAAATAAAATCATGAAATGCGTGAAAAATAGCAAATGAAGTCACAAAAGGGTTGAAAACTGAAGACGTGGCTTTGAATTGTTCACATTGAATGCAAAAAAAAGTCTTGAGTACAAATATGTTTCCAAAATTGAAATCCTTTTGTAGTTGACGTGTTTTGATCCAAGACCGTGATTCTCCGAAAGAGATTGTCCAGTTTGTACACGAGGCGTATGTAGTTTTTGTTGTAACCCTCTCAACTATTTAGCACATGCTATGTGGGTGAAATTATGATACCATGACAACTTTCAACCATTTCAAAGTTCATTTGAAGTGCTTTTCAATTCAGGGTCATTTTAGCTCAAAATAAAACATGAAATGCATGAAAAATAGCAAATGAAGTTAGAAAAGTGTTGAAAAGTGATGATGTGTATTTGAGTGGTGCATATTGAATGCAGAAAAAATCAGGAGTACAAATATGTTTTAAAAATTGAAATCCTTTTGTAATAGACGTGTTTTCATCTGAATCCGTGATACTTCAAAAGAGATTGTGCAGTTTGTACACGAAGCGCATCTAGTTTTACCTGTAACAATCTCAACTTTTTAGCACATGCTATGTGGGTGAAATTATGGTACCATGCCAAGTTTCAACCATGTCAGAGTTCATTTGAAGTGCTTTTCAATTCAGGCTCATTTTAGCTCAAAATAAATCATGAAATGCATGAAACATAGCAAATGAAGTCACAAAAGGGATGAAAAGGGAAGATGTGGCTTTGAATTGTGCATATTGAATGCAGAAAAAGTCTTGAGTAGAAATATGTTTTCTTAATTCAAATCCTGTTGTCAAAGGCGTGTTTTCGTTTGAAACCGTGATATTTCGAAAGAGGTTGTGCTCTTTGTACATGAAGCGCATCTAGTTTTTCCTATAACCCTCTCAACATTTTAGCACAAAAGAGTTGAAAAGTAAAGATGTGGCTTTGAATTGTGCATATTGAATGCAGAAAAAGTCTTGAGTACAAATAAATTTTAATAATTGAAATCCTTTTGTAGTAGACGTGTTTTCGTCCAAGACCTTGATACTTCGAAAGAGATTGTCCAGTTTGTACACGAAGCCCATCCAGTTTTTCCTGTAAGCCTTTCAACTATTTAGCACATGCTATGTGGGTGAAATTATGATAACATGCCAACTTTCAACCATTTCAAAGTTCATTTAAGTGCTTTTCAATTCAGGGTCATTTTAGCTCAAAATAAACCATGAAATGCGTGACAAATAGCAAATGAAGTCTCAAAAGGGTTGAAAAGTGAAGACGTGGCTTTGAATTGTGCATACTGAATGGAGAAAAAGTCTTGAGTACAAATATTTTTCCAAAATTGAAATCCTTTTGTAGTATACGTTTTTTCATCCAAAACCGTGATACTTCGAAGGAGATTGTCCAGTTTGTACATGAGGCATATCCAGTTTTACCTGTAACCCTCTCAACTTTTTAGCACATGCTATGTGGGTGAAATTATGATACCATGCCAACTTTAAACCATTTCAAAGTTCATTTGAAGTGCTTTTCAATTGAGGGTCACTTTAGCTCAAAATAAATCATGAAATGCGTGAAAAATAGGAAATGAAGTCACAAAAGGGTTGAAAAGTGAAGACGTGGCTTTGAATTGTGCATACTTAATGCAGAAGAAGTCTTGAGTACAAATATGTTTTAGTAATTCAAATCCTGTTGTCATAGACTTGTTTTCGTCCGAAACCATGATATTTCGAAAGAGGTTGTCCTCTTTGGACACGTAGCGCATCTAGTTTTAATGTAACCCGTTGAAAAGTGAAGACGTGCCTTTGAATTGTGAATATTTAATGCATAAAAAGTCTTGAGTACAAATATGTTTTATTAATTCAAATCCTGTTGTCATAGACGTCTTTTCGTCCGAAATCATGATATTTCGAAAGAGGTTGTCCTCTTTGTACACGAAGCGCATCTAGTTTTTACTGTAACCCACTCAACATTTTAGCACATACGAACGTTGAACCATTTCAATGTTTATTTGAAGTGCTTTTCGATTCAGGGTCATTTTAGCTCAAAATAAAACATGAAATCCATGAAAAATAGCAAATGAAGTCAGAAAAGGGTTGAAAAGTGGTTATGTGGCTCTTAATGGTGCATCTTGAAGGCATAAAAAGTCTTGAGTACAAATATGTTTTAGAAATTGAAATCCTTTTGTAATAGACATTTTTTCATTCGAAAGCCTGATACTTCAAAAGAGATTGTCTAGTTTGTACATGAAGCGCGTCTAGTTTTACATGTAACCCTCTCAACTTTTTAGCACATGCTATCTGGGTGAAATTATGGTAGCATGCCAAGTTTCAACCATGTCAGAGTTCATTTGAAGTGCTTTTCAATTCAGGGTCATTGTAGCTCAAAATAAATCATGAAATGCATGAAAAATAGCAAATGAAGTCACAAAAGGGTTGAAAAGTAAAGATGTGGCTTTGAATTGTGCATATTGAATGCAGAAAAAGTCATGAGTACATATACGTTTTAATAATTGAAATCCTGTCGTAGTAGACTAGTTTTCGTCCAAAACCTTGATACTTCGAAAGAGATTGTCCAGTTGTCCACGAAGCGCATCTAGTTTTACCTGTAACCCTCTCAACTATTTAGCACATGCTATGTGGGTGAAATTATGATTACATGCCAACTTTCAACCATTTCAAAGTTCATTTGAAGTGCTTTTCAATTCAGGGTCATTTTATCCCAAAATAAAACATGAAATGCATTAAAAATAGCAAATGAAGTTAGAAAAGGGTTGAAAAGTGATGATGTGGCTTTGAATGGTGCATACTGAATGCAGAAAAGGTCTTGAGTACATATATGTTTTAAAAATTGAAATCCTTTTGTAATAGACGTGTTTTCATCCGAAACCCTAATACTTCGAAAGAGATTGTCCAATTTGTACATGAAGTGCATCCAGTTTTACCTGTTAACCTCTCAACTTTTTAGCACATGCTATGTGGGTGAAACTAAGGTACCATGCCAAGTTTCAACCATGTGAGAGTTCATTTGAAGTGTTTTTCAATTCAGGGTCATTTTAGTTCAAAATAAAACATGAAATGCATGAATAATAGCAAATGAAGTCACAAAAGAGTTGAAAAGTAAATATGTGGCTTTGAATTGTGCATATTGAAAGCAGAAAAAGTCTTGAGTACAAATAAATTTTAATAATTGAAATCCTTTTGTAGTAAACGTGTTTTCGTCCAAAACCTTGATACCTCGAAAGAGATTGTCCAGTTTGTTCACGAAGCGCATCCAGGTTTTCCTGTAACCCTCTCAACTATTTAGCACATGCTATGTGGGTGAAATTATGATAACATGCCAACTTTCAACCATTTCAAAGTTCATTTAAGTGCTTTGCAATTCAGCGTCATTTTAGCTCAAAATAAACCATGCAAGGCGTGAAAAATAGCAAATGAAGTCACAAAAGGGTTGAAAAGTGAAGACGTGGCTTTGAATTGTGCATACTGAATGGAGAAAAAGTCTTGAGTACAAATATTTTTCCAAAATTGAAATCCTTTTGTAGTATACGTGTTTTCGTCCAAAACCGTGATACTTCGAAGGAGATTGTCCAGTTTGTACATGAGGCGTATCCAGTTTTACCTATAACCCTCTCAACTTTTTAGCACATGCTATGTGGGTGGAATTATGATACCATGCCAACTTTAAACCATTTCAAAGTTCATTTGAAGTGCTTTTCAATTGAGGGTCACTTTAGCTCAAAATAAATCATGAAATGCGTGAAAAATAGGAAATGAAGTCACAAAAGGGTTGAAAAGTGAAGACGTGGATTTGAATTGTGCATATTTAATGCAGAAGAAGTGTTGAGTACAAATATGTTTTAGTAATTCAAATCCTGTTGTCATAGACTTGTTTTCGTCCGAAACCACGATATTTCGAAAGGGGTTGTCCTCTTTGGACACGTAGCACATCTAGTTTTTACTGTAACCCGTTGAAAAGTGAAGACGTGCCTTTGAATTGTGCATATTTAATGCATAAAAAGTCTTGAGGACAAATATATTTTATTAATTCAAATCCTGTTGTCATAGACGTTTTTTCGTCCGAAATCATGATATTTCGAAAGAGGTTGTCCTCTTTGTACATGAAGCGCATCTAGTTTTTACTGTAACCCACTCAACATTTTAGCACATACCAACTTTGAACCATTTCAAAGTTTATTTGAAGTGCTTTTCGATTCAGGGTCATTTTAGCTCAAAATAAAACATGAAATGCATGAAAAATAGCAAATGAAGTCAGAAAAGGGTTGAAAAGTGGTTATGTGGCTCTTAATGGTGCATCTTGAAGGCATAAAAAGTCTTGAGTACAAATATGTTTTAAAAATTGAAATCCTTTTGTAATAGACATGTTTTCATTCGAAAGCCTGATACTTCAAAAGAGATTGTCTAGTTTGTACATGAAGCGCGTCTAGTTTTACATGTAACCCTCTCAACTTTTTAGCACATGCTATCTGGGTGAAATTATGGTAGCATGCCAAGTTTCAACCATGTCAGAGTTCATTTGAAGTGCTTTTCAATTCAGGGTCATTGTAGCTCAAAATAAATCATGAAATGCATGAAAAATAGCAAATGAAGTCACAAAAGGGTTGAAAAGTAAAGATGTGGCTTTGAATTGTGCATATTGAATGCAGAAAAAGTCCTGAGTACAAATACGTTTTAATAATTGAAATCCTGTCGTAGTAGACTAGTTTTCGTCCAAAACCTTGATACTTCGAAAGAGATTGTCCAGTTTGTCCACGAAGCGCATCTAGTTTTTCCTGTAACCCTCTCAACTATTTAGCACATGCTATGTGGGTGAAATTATGATTACATGCCAACTTTCAACCATTTAAAAGTTCATTTGAAGTGCTTTTCAATTCAGGGTCATTTTATCCCAAAATAAAACATGAAATGCATGAAAAATAGCAAATGAAGTTAGAAAAGGGTTGAAAAGTGATGATGTGGCTTTGAATGGTGCATACTGAATGCAGAAAAGGTCTTGAGTACATATATGTTTTAAAAATTGAAATCCTTTTGTAATAGACGTGTTTTCATCCGAAACCCTAATACTTCGAAAGAGATTGTCCAGTTTGTACATGAAGTGCATCCAGTTTTACCTGTAAACCTCTCAACTTTTTAGCACATGCTATGTGGGTGAAACTAAGGTACCATGCCAAGTTTCAACCATGTGAGAGTTCATTTGAAGTGTTTTTCAATTCAGGGTCATTTTAGCTCAAAATAAAACATGAAATGCATGAAAAATAGCAAATGAAGTCACAAAAGAGTTGAAAAGTAAATATGTGGCTTTGAATTGTGCATATTGAAAGCAAAAAAGTCTTGAGTACAAATAAATTTTAATAATTGAAATCCTTTTGTAGTAAACGTGTTTTCGTCCAAAACCTTGATACTTCGAAAGAGATTGTCCAGTTTGTTCACGAAGCGCATCCAGGTTTTCCTATAACCCTCTCAACTATTTAGCACATGCTATGTGGGTGAAATTATGATAACATGCCAACTTTCAACCATTTCAAAGTTCATTTAAGTGCTTTGCAATTCAGGGTCATTTTAGCTCAAAATAAACCATGCAATGCGTGAATAATAGCAAATGAAGTCACAAAAGGGTTGAAAAGTGAAGACGTGGCTTTGAATTGTGCATACTGAATGGAGAAAAAGTCTTGAGTACAAATATTTTTCCAAAATTGAAATCCTTTTGTAGTATACGTGTTTTCGTCCAAAACCGTGATACTTCGAAGGAGATTGTCCAGTTTGTACATGAGGCGTATCCAGTTTTACCTATAACCCTCTCAACTTTTTAGCACATGCTATGTGGGTGGAATTATGATACCATGCCAACTTTAAACCATTTCAAAGTTCATTTGAAGTGCTTTTCAATTGAGGGTCACTTTAGCTCAAAATAAATCATGAAATGCGTGAAAAATAGGAAATGAAGTCACAAAAGGGTTGAAAAGTGAAGACGTGGCTTTGAATTGTGCATATTTAATGCAGAAGAAGTCTTGAGTACAAATATGTTTTAGTAATTCAAATCCTGTTGTCATAGACTTGTTTTCGTCCGAAACCATGATATTTCGAAAGAGGTTGTCCTCTTTGGACACGTAGCACATCTAGTTTTTACTGTAACCCGTTGAAAAGTGAAGACGTGCCTTTGAATTGTGCATATTTAATGCATAAAAAGTCTTGAGTACAAATATATTTTATTAATTCAAATCCTGTTGTCATAGACGTCTTTTCGTCCGAAATCATGATATTTCGAAAGAGGTTGTCCTCTCTGTACACGAAGCGCATCTAGTTTTTACTATAACCCACTCAACATTTTAGCACATACCAACTTTGAACCATTTCAAAGTTTATTTGAAGTGCTTTTCGATTCAGGGTCATTTTAGCTCAAAATAAAACATGAAATGCATGAAAAATAGCAAATGAAGTCAGAAAAGGGTTGAAAAGTGGTTATGTGGCTCTTAAAGGTGCATCTTGAAGGCATAAAAAGTCTTGAGTACAAATATGTTTTAAAAATTGAAATCCTTTTGTAATAGACATGTTTTCATTCGAAAGCCTGATACTTCGAAAGAGATTGTCTAGTTTGTACACGAAGCGCGTCTAGTTTTACATGTAACCCTCTCAACTTTTTAGCACATGCTATCTGGGTGAAATTATGGTAGCATGCCAAGTTTCAACCATGTCAGAGTTCATTTGAAGTGCTTTTCAATTCAGGGTCATTGTAGCTCAAAATAAATCATGAAATGCATGAAAAATAGCAAATGAAGTCACAAAAGGGTTGAAAAGTAAAGATGTGGCTTTGAATTGTGCATATTGAATGCAGAAAAAGTCCTGAGTACAAATACGTTTTAATAATTGAAATCCTGTCGTAGTAGACTAGTTTTCGTCCAAAACCTTGATACTTCGAAAGAGATTGTCCAGTTTGTACACGGAGCGCATCTAGTTTTTCCTGTAACCCTCTCAACTATTTAGCACATGCTATGTGGGTGAAATTATGATAACATGCCAACTTTCAACCATTTCAAAGTTCATTTGAAGTGCTTTTCAATTCAGGGTCATTTTATCCCAAAATAAAACATGAAATGCATGAAAAATAGCAAATGAAGTTAGAAAAGGGTTGAAAAGCGATGATTATGGCTTTGAATGGTGCATACTGAATGCACAAAAGGTCTTGAGTACATATATGTTTTAAAAATTGAAATCCTTTTGTAATAGACGTGTTTTCATCCGAAACCCTAATACTTCGAAAGAGATTGTCCAGTTTGTACATGAAGTGCATCCGGTTTTACCTGTAAACCTCTCAACTTTTTAGCACATGCTATGTGGGTGAAACTAAGGTACCATGCCAAGTGTCAACCATGTGAGAGTTCATTTGAAGTGTTTTTCAATTCAGGGTCATTTTAGCTCAAAATAAAACATGAAATGCATGAAAAATAGCAAATGAAGTCACAAAAGAGTTGAAAAGTAAATATGTGGCTTTGAATTGTGCATATTGAAAGCAGAAAAAGTCTTGAGTACAAATAAATTTTAATAATTGAAATCCTTTTGTAGTAAACGTGTTTTCGTCGAAAACCTTGATACTTCGAAAGAGATTGTCCAGTTTGTTCACGAAGCGCATCCAGTTTTTCCTGTAACCCTCTCAACTATTTAGCACATGCTATGTGTGTGAAATTATGATAACATGCCAACTTTCAACCATTTCAAAGTTCATTTAAGTGCTTTTCAATTCAGGGTCATTTTAGCTCAAAATAAACCATGCAATGCGTTAAAAATAGCAAATGAAGTCACAAAAGGGTTGAAAAGTGAAGACGTGGCTTTGAATTGTGCATACTGAATGGAGAAAAAGTCTTGAGTACAAATATTTTTCCAAAATTGAAATCCTTTTGTAGTATACGTGTTTTCGTCCAAAACCGTGATACTTCGAAGGAGATTGTCCAGTTTGTACATGAGGCGTATCCAGTTTTACCTATAACCCTCTCAACTTTTTAGCACATGCTATGTGGGTGAAATTATGATACCATGCCAACTTTAAACCATTTCAAAGTTCATTTGAAGTGCTTTTCAATTGAGGGTCACTTTAGCTCAAAATAAATCATGAAATGCATGAAAAATAAGAAATGAAGTCACAAAAGGGTTGAAAGTGAAGACGTGGCTTTGAATTGTGCATATTTAATGCAGAAGAAGTCTTGAGTACAAATATGTTTTAGTAATTCAAATCCTATTGTCATAGACTTGTTTTCGTCCGAAACCATGATATTTCGAAAGAGGTTGTCCTCTTTGGACACGTAGCGCATCTAGTTTTTACTGTAACCCGTTGAAAAGTGAAGACGTGCCTTTGAGTTGTGCATATTTAATGCATAAAAACTCTTGAGTACACATATGTTTTATTAATTCAAATCCTGTTGTCATAGACGTCTTTTCGTCCGAAATCATGATATTTCGAAAGAGGTTGCCTCTTTGTACACGAAGCACATCTAGTTTTTACTGTAACCCACTCAACATTTTAGCACATGCCAACTTTGAACCATTTCAAAGTTTATTTGAAGTGATTTTCGATTCATGGTCATTTTAGCTCAAAATAAAACATGAAATGCATGAAAAATAGCAAATGAAGTCAGAAAAGGGTTGAAAAGTGGTTATGTGGCTCTTAATGGTGCATCTTGAAGGCATAAAAAGTCTTGAGTACAAATATGTTTTAAAAATTGAAATCCTTTTGTAATAGACATGTTTTCATTCGAAAGCCTGATACTTCGAAAGAGATTGTCTAGTTTGTACACGAAGCGCGTCTAGTTTTACATGTAACCCTCTCAACTTTTTAGCACATGCTATCTGGGTGAAATTATGGTAGCATGCCAAGTTTCAACCATGTCAGAGTTCATTTGAAGTGCATTTCAATTCAGGGTCATTGTAGCTCAAAATAAATCATGAAATGCATGAAAAATAGCAAATGAAGTCACAAAAGGGATGAAAAGTAAAGATGTGGCTTTGAATTGTGCATATTGAATGCAGAAAAAGTCATGAGTACAAATATGTTTTAATAATTGAAATCCTGTCATAGTAGACTAGTTTTCGTCGAAAACCTTGATACTTCGAAAGAGATTGTCCAGTTTGTACACGAAGCGCATCTAGTTTTTCCTGTAACCCTCTCAACTATTTAGCACATGCTATGTGGGTGAAATTATGATAACATGCCAACTTTGAACCATTTCAAAGTTCATTTGAAGTGCTTTTCACTTCAGGGTCATTTTATCCCAAAATAAAACATGAAATGCATGAAAAATAGCAAATGAAGTTAGAAAAGGGTTGAAAAGTGATGATGTGGCTTTGAATGGTGCATACTGAATGCAGAAAAGGTCTTGAGTACATATATGTTTTAAAAATTGAAATCCTTTTGTAATAGACGTGTTTTCATCCGAAACCCTAATAGTTCGAAAGAGATTGTCCAGTTTGTACATGAAGTGCATCCAGTTTTATCTGTAACCCTCTCAACTTTTTAGCACATGCTATGTGGGTGAAATTATGGTACCATGCCAAGTTTCAACCATGTGACAGTTCATTTGAAGTGCTTTTCAAATCAGGGTCATTTTAGCTCAAAATAAATCATGAAATGCATGAAAAATAGCAAATGAAGTCACAAAAGAGTTGAAAAGTAAATATGTGGCTTTGAATTGTGCATATTGAAAGCAGAAAAAGTCTTGAGTACAAATAAATTTTAATAATTGAAATCCTTTTGTAGTAAACGTGTTTTCGTCCAAAACCTTGATACTTCGAAAGAGATTGTCCAGTTTGTACACGAAGCGCATCCAGTTTTTCCTGTAACCCTCTCAACTATTTAGCACATGCTATGTGGGTGAAATTATGATAACATGCCAACTTTAAACCATTTCAAAGTTCATTTAAGTGCTTTTCAATTCAGGGTCATTTTAGCTCAAAATAAACCATGCAATGCGTGAAAAATAGCAAATGAAGTCACAAAAGGGTTGAAAAGTGAAGACGTGGCTTTGAATTGTGCATACTGAATGGAGAAAAATTCTTGAGTACAAATATTTTTCCAAAATTGAAATCCTTTTGTAGTATACGTGTTTTCGTCCAAAACCGTGATACTTCGAAGGAGATTGTCCAGTTTGTACATGAGGCGTATCCAGTTTTACCTATAACCCTCTCAACTTTTTAGCACATGCTATGTGGGTGAAATTATGATACCATGCCAACTTTAAACCATTTCAAAGTTAATTTGAAGTGCTTTTCAATTGAGGGTCACTTTAGCTCAAAATAAATCATCAAATGCGTGAAAAATAGGAAATGAAGTCACACAAAGGGTTGAAAAGTGAAAACGTGGCTTTGAATTGTGCATATTTAATGCAGAAGAAGTCTTGAGTACAAACATGTCTTAGTAATTCAAATCCTGTTGTCATAGACTTGTTTTCGTCCGAAACTATGATATTTCGAAAGAGATTGTCCTCTTTGGACACGTAGCGCATCTAGTTTTTACTGTAACCCGTTGAAAAGTGAAGACGTGCCTTTGAATTTTGCATATTTAATGCATAAAAAGTCTTGAGTACAAATATGTTTTATTAATTCAAATACTGTTGTCATAGACGTCTTTTCGTCCGAAATCATGATATTTCGAAAGAGGTTGTCCTCTTTGTACACGAAGCGCATCTAGTTTTTACTGTAACCCACTCAACATTTTAGCACATGCCAACTTTGAACCATTTCAAAGTTTATTTGAAGTGCTTTTCGATTCAGGGTCATTTTAGCTCAAAATAAAACATGAAATGCATGAAAAATAACAAATGAAGTCAGAAAAGGGTTGAAAAGTGGTTATGTGGCTCTTAATGGTGCATCTTGAAGGCATAAAAAGTCTTGAGTACAAATATGTTCTAAAAATTGAAATCCTTTTGTAATAGACATGATTTCATCTGAAAGCCTGATACTTCGAAAGAGATTGTCTAGTTTGTACACGAAGCGCGTCTAGTTTTACATGTAACCCTCTCAACTTTTTAGCACATGCTATGTGGGTGAAATTATGGTAGCATGCCAAGTTTCAACCATGTCAGAGTTCATTTGAAGTGCTTTTCAATTCAGGGTCATTGTAGCTCAAAATAAATCATGAAATGCATGAAAAATAGCAAATGAAGTCACAAAAGGGATGAAAAGTAAAGATGTGGCTTTGAATTGTGCATATTGAATGCAGAAAAAGTCCTGAGTACAAATATGTTTTAATAATTGAAATCCTGTCATAGTAGACTAGTTTTCGTCGAAAACCTTGATACTTCGAAAGAGATTGTCCAGTTTGTACACGAAGCGCATCTAGTTTTTCCTGTAACCCTCTCAACTATTTAGCACATGCTATGTGGGTGAAATTATGATAACATGCCAAGTTTCAACCATTTCAAAGTTCATTTGAAGTGCTTTTCACTTCAGGGTCATTTCATCCCAAAATAAAACATGAAATGCTTGAAAAATAGCAAATGAAGTTAGAAAAGGGTTGAAAAGTGATGATGTGGCTTTGAATGGTGCATACTGAATGCAGAAAAGGTCTTGAGTACGTATATGTTTTAAAAATTGAAATCCTTTTGTAATAGACGTGTTTTCATCCGAAACCCTAATACTTCGAAAGAGATTGTCCAGTTTGTACATGAAGTGCATCCAGTTTTATCTGTAACCCTCTCAACTTTTTAGCACATGCTATGTGGGTGAAATTATGGTACCATGCCAAGTTTCAACCATGTGACAGTTCATTTGAAGTGCTTTTCAAATCAGGGTCATTTTAGATCAAAATAAATCATGAAATGCATGAAAAATAGCAAATGAAGTCACAAAAGAGTTGAAAAGTAAATATGTAGCTTTGAATTGTGCATATTGAAAGCAGAAAAAGTCTTGAGTACAAATAAATTTTAATAATTGAAATCCTGTTGTCATAGACGTCTTTTCGTCCGAAATCATGATATTTCGAAAGAGGTTGTCCTCTTTGTACACGAAGCGCATCTAGTTTTTACTGTAACCCACTCAACATTTTAGCACATACCAACTTTGAACCATTTCAAAGTTTATTTGAAGTGCTTTTCGATTCAGGGTCATTTTAGCTCAAAATAAAACATGAAATGCATGAAAAATAGCAAATGAAGTCACAAAAGGGTTGAAAAGTGAAGATGTGGCTTTGAATTGTGCATATTGAATGCAGAAAAAGTCTTGAGTAGAAATATGTTTTATTAATTCAAATCCTGTTGTCATAGACGTGTTTTCGTTTGAAACCGTGATATTTCGAAAGAGGTTGTGCTCTTTGTACATGAAGCGCATCTAGTTTTTCCTGTAACCGTCTCAACATTTTAGCACATGCTATGTGGGTGAAATTATGATACCATGCCAACTTTCAACCATTTCAAAGTTCATTTGAAGTGCTTTTCAAATCAGGGTCATTTTAGCTCAAAATAAAACATGAAACACATGAAACATAGCAAATGAAGTGAGAAATGGGTTGAAAAGTGATGATGTCGCTTTGAATGGTGCATATTGAATGCAGAAAATGTCTTGAGTACAAATATGTTTTAAAAATTGAAATCCTTGTGTAATAGACGTGTTATCACCCGAAAGCCTGATACTTCGAAAGAGATTGTCTAGTTTGTACACGAAGCGCATCCAGTTTTGTGTGTAACCCTCTCAACTTTTTAGCACATGCTATGTGGGTGAAATTATGATATCATGCTAAGTTTCAAACATGTCAGAGTTCATTTGAAGTGCTTTTCATATCAGCGTCATTTTAGCTCAAAATAAAATCATGAAATGCGTGAAAAATAGCAAATGAAGTCACAAAAGGGTTGAAAACTGAAGACGTGGCTTTGAATTGTTCACATTGAATGCAAAAAAAAGTCTTGAGTACAAATATGTTTCCAAAATTGAAATCCTTTTGTAGTTGACGTGTTTTCATCCAAGACCGTGATTCTCCGAAAGAGATTGTCCAGTTTGTACACGAGGCGTATGTAGTTTTTGTTGTAACCCTCTCAACTATTTAGCACATGCTATGTGGGTGAAATTATGATACCATGACAACTTTCAACCATTTCAAAGTTCATTTGAAGTGCTTTTCAATTCAGGGTCATTTTAGCTCAAAATAAAACATGAAATGCATGAAAAATAGCAAATGAAGTTAGAAAAGTGTTGAAAAGTGATGATGTGTATTTGAGTGGTGCATATTGAATGCAGAAAAAATCAGGAGTACAAATATGTTTTAAAAATTGAAATCCTTTTGTAATAGACGTGTTTTCATCTGAATCCGTGATACTTCAAAAGAGATTGTCCAGTTTGTACACGAAGCGCATCTAGTTTTACCTGTAACAATCTCAACTTTTTAGCACATGCTATGTGGGTGAAATTATGGTACCATGCCAAGTTTCAACCATGTCAGAGTTCATTTGAAGTGCTTTTCAATTCAGGCTCATTTTAGCTCAAAATAAATCATGAAATGCATGAAACATAGCAAATGAAGGCACAAAAGGGATGAAAAGGGAAGATGTGGCTTTGAATTGTGCATATTGAATGCAGAAAAAGTCTTGAGTAGAAATATGTTTTCTTAATTCAAATCCTGTTGTCAAAGGCGTGTTTTCGTTTGAAACCGTGATATTTCGAAAGAGGTTGTGCTCTTTGTACATGAAGCGCATCTAGTTTTTCCTGTAACCCTCTCAACATTTTAGCACAAAAGAGTTGAAAAGTAAAGATGTGGCTTTGAATTGTGCATATTGAATGCAGAAAAAGTCTTGAGTACAAATAAATTTTAATAATTGAAATCCTTTTGTAGTAGACGTGTTTTCGTCCAAGACCTTGATACTTCGAAAGAGATTGTCCAGTTTGTACACGAAGCCCATCCAGTTTTTCCTGTAAGCCTTTCAACTATTTAGCACATGCTATGTGGGTGAAATTATGATAACATGCCAACTTTCAACCATTTCAAAGTTCATTTAAGTGCTTTTCAATTCAGGGTCATTTTAGCTCAAAATAAACCATGAAATGCGTGACAAATAGCAAATGAAGTCTCAAAAGGGTTGAAAAGTGAAGACGTGGCTTTGAATTGTGCATACTGAATGGAGAAAAAGTCTTGAGTACAAATATTTTTCCAAAATTGAAATCCTTTTGTAGTATACGTTTTTTCATCCAAAACCGTGATACTTCGAAGGAGATTGTCCAGTTTGTACATGAGGCATATCCAGTTTTACCTGTAACCCTCTCAACTTTTTAGCACATGCTATGTGGGTGAAATTATGATACCATGCCAACTTTAAACCATTTCAAAGTTCATTTGAAGTGCTTTTCAATTGAGGGTCACTTTAGCTCAAAATAAATCATGAAATGCGTGAAAAATAGGAAATGAAGTCACAAAAGGGTTGAAAAGTGAAGACGTGGCTTTGAATTGTGCATATTTAATGCAGAAGAAGTCTTGAGTACAAATATGTTTTAGTAATTCAAATCTTGTTGTCATAGACTTGTTTTCGTCCGAAACCATGATATTTCGAAAGAGGTTGTCCTCTTTGGACACGTAGCGCATCTAGTTTTAATGTAACCCGTTGAAAAGTGAAGACGTGCCTTTGAATTGTGCATATTTAATGCATAAAAAGTCTTGAGTACAAATATGTTTTATTGATTCAAATCCTGTTGTCATAGACGTCTTTTCGTCCGAAATCATGATATTTCGAAAGAGGTTGTCCTCTTTGTACACGAAGCGCATCTAGTTTTTACTGTAACCCACTCAACATTTTAGCACATACCAACGTTGAACCATTTCAAAGTTTATTTGAAGTGCTTTTCGATTCAGGGTCATTTTAGCTCAAAATAAAACATGAAATCCATGAAAAATAGCAAATGAAGTCAGAAAAGGGTTGAAAAGTGGTTATGTGGCTATTAATGGTGCATCTTGAAGGCATAAAAAGTCTTGAGTACAAATATGTTTTAGAAATTGAAATCCTTTTGTAATAGACATTTTTTCATTCGAAAGCCTGATACTTCAAAAGAGATTGTCTAGTTTGTACATGAAGCGCGTCTAGTTTTACATGTAACCCTCTCAACTTTTTAGCACATGCTATCTGGGTGAAATTATGGTAGCATGCCAAGTTTCAACCATGTCAGAGTTCATTTGAAGTGCTTTTCAATTCAGGGTCATTGTAGCTCAAAATAAATCATGAAATGCATGAAAAATAGCAAATGAAGTCACAAAAGGGTTGAAAAGTAAAGATGTGGCTTTGAATTGTGCATATTGAATGCAGAAAAAGTCATGAGTACAAATACGTTTTAATAATTGAAATCCTGTCGTAGTAGACTAGTTTTCGTCCAAAACCTTGATACTTCGAAAGAGATTGTCCAGTTGTCCACGAAGCGCATCTAGTTTTACCTGTAACCCTCTCAACTATTTAGCACATGCTATGTGGGTGAAATTATGATTACATGCCAACTTTCAACCATTTCAAAGTTCATTTGAAGTGCTTTTCAATTCAGGGTCATTTTATCCCAAAATAAAACATGAAATGCATTAAAAATAGCAAATGAAGTCAGAAAAGGGTTGAAAAGTGATGATGTGGCTTTGAATGGTGCATACTGAATGCAGAAAAGGTCTTGAGTACATATATGTTTTGAAAATTGAAATCCTTTTGTAATAGACGTGTTTTCATCCGAAACCCTAATACTTCGAAAGAGATTGTCCAATTTGTACATGAAGTGCATCCAGTTTTACCTGTTAACCTCTCAACTTTTTAGCACATGCTATGTGGGTGAAACTAAGGTACCATGCCAAGTTTCAACCATGTGAGAGTTCATTTGAAGTGTTTTTCAATTCAGGGTCATTTTAGCTCAAAATAAATCATGAAATGCATGAAAAATAGCAAATGAAGTCACAAAAGAGTTGAAAAGTAAATATGTGGCTTTGAATTGTGCATATTGAAAGCAGAAAAAGTCTTGAGTACAAAGAAATTTTAATAATTGAAATCCTTTTGTAGTAAACGTGTTTTCGTCCAAAACCTTGATACTTCGAAAGAGATTGTCCAGTTTGTTCACGAAGCGCATCCAGGTTTTCCTGTAACCCTCTCAACTATTTAGCACATGCTATGTGGGTGAAATTATGATAACATGCCAACTTTCAACCATTTCAAAGTTCATTTAAGTGCTTTGCAATTCAGGGTCATTTTAGCTCAAAATAAACCATGCAAGGCGTGAAAAATAGCAAATGAAGTCACAAAAGGGTTGAAAAGTGAAGACGTGGCTTTGAATTGTGCATACTGAATGGAGAAAAAGTCTTGAGTACAAATATTTTTCCAAAATTTAAATCCTTTTGTAGTATACGTGTTTTCGTCCAAAACCGTGATACTTCGAAGGAGATTGTCCAGTTTGTACATGAGGCGTATCCAGTTTTACCTATAACCCTCTCAACTTTTTAGCACATGCTATGTGGGTGAAATTATGATACCATGCCAACTTTAAACCATTTCAAAGTTCATTTGAAGTGCTTTTCAATTGAGGGTCACTTTAGCTCAAAATAAATCATGAAATGCGTGAAAAATAGGAAATGAAGTCACAAAAGGGTTGAAAAGTGAAGACGTGGCTTTGAATTGTGCATATTTAATGCAGAAGAAGTCTTGAGTACAAATATGTTTTAGTAATTCAAATCCTATTGTCGTAGACTTGTTTTCGTCCGAAACCACGATATTTCGAAAGAGGTTGTCCTCTTTGGACACGTAGCACATCTAGTTTTTACTGTAACCCGTTGAAAAGTGAAGACGTGCCTTTGAATTGTGCATATTTAATGCATAAAAAGTCTTGAGTACAAATATATTTTATTAATTCAAAGCCTGTTGTCATAGACGTTTTTTCGTCCGAAATCATGATATTTCGAAAGAGGTTGTCCTCTTTGTACATGAAGCGCATCTAGTTTTTACTGTAACCCACTCAACATTTTAGCACATACCAACTTTGAACCATTTCAAAGTTTATTTGAAGTGCTTTTCGATTCAGGGTCATTTTAGCTCAAAATAAAACATGAAATGCATGAAAAATAGCAAATGAAGTCACAAAAGGGTTGAAAAGTGGTTATGTGGCTCTTAATGGTGCATCTTGAAGGCATAAAAAGTCTTGAGTACAAATATGTTTTAAAAATTGAAATACTTTTGTAATAGACATGTTTTCATTCGAAAGCCTGATACTTCAAAAGAGATTGTCTAGTTTGTACATGAAGCGCGTCTAGTTTTACATGTAACCCTCTCAACTTTTTAGCACATCCTATCTGGGTGAAATTATGGTATCATGCCAAGTTTCAACCATGTCAGAGTTCATTTGAAGTGCTTTTCAATTCAGGGTCATTGTAGCTCAAAATAAATCATGAAATGCATGAAAAATAGCAAATGAAGTCACAAAAGGGTTCAAAAGTAAAGATGTGGCTTTGAATTGTGCATATTGAATGCAGAAAAAGTCCTGAGTACAAATACGTTTTAATAATTGAAATCCTGTCGTAGTAGACTAGTTTTCGTCCAAAACCTTGATACTTCGAAAGAGATTGTCCAGTTTGTCCATGAAGCGCATCTAGTTTTTCCTGTAACCCTCTCAACTATTTAGCACATGCTATGTGGGTGAAATTATGATTACATGCCAACTTTCAACCATTTAAAAGTTCATTTGAAGTGCTTTTCAATTCAGGGTCATTTTATCCCAAAATAAAACATGAAATGCATGAAAAATAGCAAATGAAGTTAGAAAAGGGTTGAAAAGTGATGATGTGGCTTTGAATGGTGCATACTGAATGCAGAAAAGGTCTTGAGTACATATATGTTTTAAAAATTGAAATCCTTTTGTAATAGACGTGTTTTCATCCGAAACCCTAATACTTCGAAAGAGATTGTCCAGTTTGTACATGAAGTGCATCCAGTTTTACCTGTAAACCTCTCAACTTTTTAGCACATGCTATGTGGGTGAAACTAAGGTACCATGCCAAGTTTCAACCATGTGAGAGTTCATTTGAAGTGTTTTTCAATTCAGCGTCATTTTAGCTCAAAATAAAACATGAAATGCATGAAAAATAGCAAATGAAGTCACAAAAGAGTTGAAAAGTAAATATGTGGCTTTGAATTGTGCATATTGAAAGCAGAAAAAGTCTTGAGTACAAATAAATTTTAATAATTGAAATCCTTTTGTAGTAAACGTGTTTTCGTCCAAAACCTTGATACTTCGAAAGAGATTGTCCAGTTTGTTCACGAAGCGCATCCAGGATTTCCTGTAACCCTCTCAACTATTTAGCACATGCTATGTGGGTGAAATTATGATAACATGCCAACTTTCAACCATTTCAAAGTTCATTTAAGTGCTTTGCAATTCAGGGTCATTTTAGCTCAAAATAAACCATGCAATGCGTGAAAAATAGCAAATGAAGTCACAAAAGGGCTGAAAAGTGAAGACGTGGCTTTGAATTGTGCATACTGAATGGAGAAAAAGTCTTGAGTACAAATATTTTTCCAAAATTGAAATCCTTTTGTAGTATACGTGTTTTCGTCCAAAACCGTGATACCTCGAAGGAGATTGTCCAGTTTGTACATGAGGCGTATCCAGTTTTACCTATAACCCTCTCAACTTTTTAGCACATGCTATGTGGGTGAAATTATGATACCATGCCAACTTTAAACCATTTCAAAGTTCATTTGAAGTGCTTTTCAATTGAGGGTCACTTTAGCTCAAAATAAATCATGAAATGCGTGAAAAATAGGAAATGAAGTCATAAAAGGGTTGAAAAGTGAAGACGTGGCTTTGAATTGTGCATATTTAATGCAGAAGAAGTCTTGAGTACAAATATGTTTTAGTAATTCAAATCCTGTTGTCATAGACTTGTTTTCGTCCGAAACCATGATATTTCGAAAGAGGTTGTCCTCTTTGGACACGTAGCACATCTAGTTTTTACTATAACCCGTTGAAAAGTGAAGACGTGCCTTTGAATTGTGCATATTTAATGCATAAAAAGTCTTGAGTACAAATATATTTTATTAATTCAAATCCTGTTGTCATAGACGTCTTTTCGTCCGAAATCATGATATTTCGAAAGAGGTTGTCCTCTCTGTACACGAAGCGCATCTAGTTTTTACTGTAACCCACTCAACATTTTAGCACATACCAACTTTGAACCATTTCAAAGTTTATTTGAAGTGCTTTTCGATTCAGGGTCATTTTAGCTCAAAATAAAACATGAAATGCATGAAAAATAGCAAATGAAGTCAGAAAAGGGTTGAAAAGTGGTTATGTGGCTCTTAATGGTGCATCTTGAAGGCATAAAAAGTCTTGAGTACAAATATGTTTTAAAAATTGAAATCCTTTTGTAATAGACATGTTTTCGTTCGAAAGCCTGATACTTCGAAAGAGATTGTCTAGTTTGTACACGAAGCGCGTCTAGTTTTACATGTAACCCTCTCAACTTTTTAGCACATGCTATCTGGGTGAAATTATGGTAGCATGCCAAGTTTCAACCATGTCAGAGTTCATTTGAAGTGCTTTTCAATTCAGGGTCATTGTAGCTCAAAATAAATCATGAAATGCATGAAAAATAGCAAATGAAGTCACAAAAGGGTTGAAAAGTAAAGATGTGGCTTTGAATTGTGCATATTGAATGCAGAAAAAGTCCTGAGTACAAATACGTTTTAATAATTGAAATCCTGTCGTAGTAGACTAGTTTTCGTCCAAAACCTTGATACTTCGAAAGAGATTGTCCAGTTTGTACACGAAGCGCATCTAGTTTTTCCTGTAACCCTCTCAACTATTTAGCACATGCTATGTGGGTGAAATTATGATAACATGCCAACTTTCAACCATTTCAAAGTTCATTTGAAGTGCTTTTCAATTCAGGGTCATTTTATCCCACAATAAAACATGAAATGCATGAAAAATAGCAAATGAAGTTAGAAAAGGGTTGAAAAGTGATGATGTGGCTTTGAATGGTGCATACTGAATGCACAAAAGGTCTTGAGTACATATATGTTTTAAAAATTGAAATCCTTTTGTAATAGACGTGTTTTCATCCGAAACCCTAATACTTCGAAAGAGATTGTCCAGTTTGTACATGAAGTGCATCCAGTTTTACCTGTAAACCTCTCAACTTTTTAGCACATGCTATGTGGGTGAAACTAAGGTACCATGCCAAGTGTCAACCATGTGAGAGTTCATTTGAAGTGTTTTTCAATTCAGGGTCATTTTATCTCAAAATAAAACATGAAATGCATGAAAAATAGCAAATGAAGTCACAAAAGAGTTGAAAAGTAAATATGTGGCTTTGAATTGTGCATATTGAAAGCAGAAAAAGTCTTGAGTACAAATAAATTTTAATAATTGAAATCCTTTTGTAGTAAACGTGTTTTCGTCCAAAACCTTGATACTTCGAAAGAGATTGTCCAGTTTGTTCACGAAGCGCATCCAGTTTTTCCTGTAACCCTCTCAACTATTTAGCACATGCTATGTGTGTGAAATTATGATAACATGCCAACTTTCAACCATTTCAAAGTTCATTTAATTGCTTTTCAATTCAGGGTCATTTTAGCTCAAAATAAACCATGCAATGCGTGAAAAATAGCAAATGAAGTCACAAAAGGGTTGAAAAGTGAAGACGTGGCTTTGAATTGTGCATACTGAATGGAGAAAAAGTCTTGAGTACAAATATTTTTCCAAAATTGAAATCCTTTTGTAGTATACGTGTTTTCGTCCAAAACCGTGATACTTCGAAGGAGATTGTCCAGTTTGTACATGAGGCGTATCCAGTTTTACCTATAACCCTCTCAACTTTTTAGCACATGCTATGTGGGTGAAATTATGATACCATGCCAACTTTAAACCATTTCAAAGTTCATTTGAAGTGCTTTTCAATTGAGGGTCACTTTAGCTCAAAATAAATCACGAAATGCGTGAAAAATAGGAAATGAAGTCACAAAAGGGTTGAAAAGTGAAGACGTGGCTTTGAATTGTGCATATTTAATGCAGAAGAAGTCTTGAGTACAAATATGTCTTAGTAATTCAAATCCTGTTGTCATAGACTTGTTTTCGTCCGAAACTATGATATTTCGAAAGAGGTTGTCCTCTTTGGACACGTAGCGCATCTAGTTTTTACTGTAACCCGTTGAAAAGTGAAGACGTGCCTTTGAATTTTGCATATTTAATGCATAAAAAGTCTTGAGTACAAATATGTTTTATTAATTCAAATACTGTTGTCATAGACGTCTTTTCGTCCGAAATCATGATATTTCGAAAGAGGTTGTCCTCTTTGTACACGAAGCGCATCTAGTTTTTACTGTAACCCACTCAACATTTTAGCACATGCCAACTTTGAACCATTTCAAAGTTTATTTGAAGTGCTTTTCGATTTAGGGTCATTTTAGCTCAAAATAAAACATGAAATGCATGAAAAATAACAAATGAAGTCAGAAAAGGGTTGAAAAGTGGTTATGTGGCTCTTAATGGTGCATCTTGAAGGCATAAAAAGTCTTGAGTACAAATATGTTTTAAAAATTGAAATCCTTTTGTAATAGACATGATTTCATGTGAAAGCCTGATACTTTGAAAGAGATTGTCTAGTTTGTACACGAAGCGCGTCTAGTTTTACATGTAACCCTCTCAACTTTTTAGCACATGCTATCTGGGTGAAATTATGGTAGCATGCCAAGTTTCAACCATGTCAGAGTTCATTTGAAGTGCTTTTCAATTCAGGGTCATTGTAGCTCAAAATAAATCATGAAATGCATGAAAAATAGCAAATGAAGTCACAAAAGGGATGAAAAGTAAAGATGTGGCTTTGCATTGTGCATATTGAATGCAGAAAAAGTCCTGAGTACAAATATGTTTTAATAATTGAAATCCTGTCATAGTAGACTAGTTTTTGTCGAAAACCTTGATACTTCGAAAGAGATTGTCCAGTTTGTACACGAAGCGCATCTAGTTTTTCCTGTAACCCTCTCAACTATTTAGCACATGCTATGTGGGTGAAATTATGGTAACATGCCAACTTTCAACCATTTCAAAGTTCATTTGAAGTGCTTTTCACTTCAGGGTCATTTCATCCCAAAATAAAACATGAAATGCATGAAAAATAGCAAATGAAGTTAGAAAAGGGTTGAAAAGTGATGATGTGGCTTTGAATGGTGCATACTGAATGCAGAAAAGGTCTTGAGTACGTATATGTTTAAAAAATTGAAATCCTTTTGTAATAGACGTGTTTTCATCCGAAACCCTAATACTTCGAAAGAGATTGTCCAGTTTGTACATGAAGTGCATCCAGTTTTATCTGTAACCCTCTCAACTTTTTAGCACATGCTATGTGGGTGAAATTATGGTACCATGCCAAGTTTCAACCATGTGACAGTTCATTTGAAGTGCTTTTCAAATCAGGGTCATTTTAGCTCAAAATAAATCATGAAATGCATGAAAAATAGCAAATGAAGTCACAAAAGAGTTGAAAAGTAGAGACGTGGCTTTCAATTGTGCATATTGAAAGCAGAAAAAGTCTTGAGTACAAATAAATTTTAATAATTGAAATCCTTTTGTAGTAAACGTTTTTTCGTCCAAAATCTTGATACTTTGAAAGAGATTGTCCAGTTTGTACACGAAGCGCATCTAGTTTTTCTTGTAACCCTCTCAACTATTTAGCACATGCTATGTGGGTGAAATTATGATAACATGCCAACTTTCAACCATTTCAAAGTTCATTTAAGTGATTTTCAATTCAGGGTCATTTTAGCTCAAAATAAACCATGCAATGCGTGAAAAATAGCAAATGAAGTCACAAAAGGGTTGAAAAGTGAAGACGTGGCTTTGAATTGTGCATACTGAATGGAGAAAAAGTCTTGAGTACAAATATTTTACCAAAATTGAAATCCTTTTGTAGTATACGTGTTTTCGTCCAAAACCGTGATACTTCGAAGGAGATTGTGCAGTTTGTACATGAGGCGTATCCAGTTTTACCTGTAACCCTCTCAACTTTTCAGCACATGCTATGTGGGTGAAATTATGATACCATGCCAACTTTAAACCATTTCAAAGTTAATTTGAAGTGCTTTTCAATTGAGGGTCATTTTAGCTCAAAATAAATCATGAAATGCGTGAAAAATAGCAAATGAAGTCACAAAAGGGTTGAAAAGTGAAGACGTGGCTTTGAATTGTGCATATTTCATGGAGAAGAAGTCTTGAGTACAAATATGTTTTAGTAATTCAAATCCTGTTGTCATAGACTTGTTTTCGTTCGAAACCATGATATTTCGAAAGAGGTTGTGCTCTTTGGACACGTAGCGCATCTAGTTTTCACTCTAACCCTTTGAAAAGTGAAGACGTGCCTTTGAATTATGCATATTTAATGCAGAAAAAGTCTTGAGTACAAATATGTTTTATTAATTCAAATCCTGTTGTCATAGACGTATTTTCGTCCGAAACCATGATATTTCGAAAGAGGTTGTCCTCTTTGTACACGAAACGCATCTAGTTTTTACTGTAACCCACTCAACATTTTAGCACATGCCAACTTTTAACAATTTCAAAGTTTATTTGCAGTGCTTTTCAATTCAGGGTCATTTTAGCTCAAAATAAAACATGAAATGCATGAAAAATAGCAAATGAAGTCAGAAAAGGGTTGAAAAGTGGTTATGTGGCTCTTAATGGTGCATCTTGAAGGCATAAAAAGTCTTGAGTACAAATAGGTTTTAATAATTGAAATCCTTTTGTAATAGACCTGTTTTCATCCGAAAGCCTGATACTTCGAAAGAGATTGTCTAGTTTGTACACGAAGCGCGTCTAGTTTTACATGTAACCCTCTCAAATTTTTAGCACATGCTATGTGGGTGAAATTATGATACCATGCTAAGTTTCAAACATGTCAGAGTTCATTTGAAGTGCTTTTCAATTAAGCGTCATTTTAGCTCAAAATAAATCATGAAATGCATGAAAAATAGCAAATGAAGTCACAAAAGGGTTGAAAAGTAAAGATCTGGCTTTGTATTGTGCATATTGAATGCAGAAAAAGTCCTGGGTACAAATAAGTTTTAATAATTGAAATCCTGTAGTGGTAGACCAGTTTTCGTCCAAAACCTTGATACTTAGAAAGAGATTGTCCAGTTTGTACACGAAGCGCATATAGTTTTTCCTGTAACCCTCTCAACTATTTAGCACATGCTATGTGGGTGAAATTATGATAACATGCCAACTTTCAACCATTTCAAAGTTCATTTGAAGTGCTTTTCAATTCAGGGTCATTTTATCCCAAAATAAAACATGAAATGCTTGAAAAACAGCAAATTAAGTTAGAAAAGGGTTGAAAAGAGATGATGGGGCTTTGAATGGTGCATACTGAATGCAGAAAAGGTCTTGAGTACATATATGTTTTAAAAATTGAAATCCATACTGACGTGTTTTCTTCCGAAACCCTAATACTTCGAAAGAGATTGTCTAGTTTGTACATGAAGTGCATCCAGTTTTACCTGTAACCCTCTCAACTTTTTAGCAGATGCTATGTGGGTGAAATTATGGTACCATGCCAAGTTTGAACCATGTGAGAGTTCATTTGAAGTGCTTTTCAATTCAGGGTCATTTTAGCTCAAAATAAATCATGAAATGCATGAAAAATAGCAAATGAAGTCACAAAAGGGTTGAAAAGTGAAGAGGTGGCTCTTGAATTTAGCATATTGAATGCAAAAAAGTCTTGAGTACAAATATATTTCAATAATTGAAATCCTTTTGTAATAGACGTGTCTTCGTTCAAAACCGTGATACTTAAAAAAGATTGTCGAGTTTGTACACGAAGTGCATTCAATTTTTCCTGTAACCCTCTCAAATTTTTGGCACATGCTATGTGGGTGAAATTATGATACCAAGCCAACTTTAAACCATTCGAGATTTCATGTGAAGTGCTTTTCAATTCAGGGTCATTTTCGCTCAAATAAATCATGAAATGCATGGAAAATAGCAAATGAAGTTACAAAAGGGTTGAAAAGTGATGATGTGGCTTTGAATGGTGCATATTTAATGCAGAAAAAGTCTTGAGTACAAATATGTTTTATTAATTCAAATCATATTCTCATAGATGTGTTTTCGTCCGAAACCATGATACGTCCAAAGAGGTTGTCCTGTTTGTACACGAAGCGGATCTAGTTTTTCCTGTAACCCTCTCAACTTTTTAGCACATGCTATGTGGGTGAAATTACGATACCATGCTAGCTTTCAACTATTTCAAAGTTCGTTTGAAGTGCTTTTCAATTCAGGGTCATTTTAGCTCAAAATAAAACATGAAATGCATGAATAATAGAAAATGAAGTCAGAAAAGGGTTCAAAAGTGATGATGTGGCTTTGAATGGTGCATATTGAATGCGGAAAAAGTCTTGAGTACAAATATGTTTTAATAATTGAAATCCTTTTGTAATAGTCGTGTTTTCTTCCGAAACCCAGATACTTCGAAAGAGATTATCCAGTTTGTACACGAAGCGGATCCAGTTTTATGTGTAACCCTCTCAAATTTTTAGCACATGCTATGTGGGTGAAATTATGATACCATGCTAAGTTTCAAACATGTCAGAGTTCATTCGAAGTGCTTTTCAATTAAGCGTCATTTTAGCTCAAAATAAATCATGAAATGGATGAAAAATAGCAAATGAAATCACAAAAGGCTTGAAAAGTAAAGATCTGGCTTTGAATTGTGCATATTGAATATAGAAAAAGTCCTGGGTACAAATAAGTTTTAATAATTGAAATCCTGGAGTAGTAGACTAGTTTTCGTCCAAAACGTTGATACTTCGAAAGAGATTGTCCAGTTTGTACACGAAGCGCATTTAGTTTTTCCTGTAACCCTCTCAACTATTTAGCACATGCTATGTGGGTGAAATTATGATAACATGCCAACTTTCAACCATTTCAAAATTCATTTGAAGTGCTTTTCAATTCAGGGTCATTTTATCCCAAAATAAAACATGACATGCATGAAAAATAGCAAATGATGTCAGAAAAGGGTTGAAAAGTGATGATGTGGCTTCGAATGGTGCATATTGAATGCAGAAAAAATCAGGAGTACAAATATGTTTTAAAAATTGAAATCCTTTTGTAATAGACGTGTTTTCATCTGAATCCCTGATACTTTAAAAGAGATTGTCCAGTTTGTACACGAAGCGCATCTAGTTTTACCTGTAACAATCTCAACTTTTTAGCACATGCTATGTGGGTGAAATTATGGTACCATGCCAAGTTTCAACCATGTCAGAGTTCATTTGAAGTGCTTTTCAATTCAGGGCCATTCTAGCTCAGAATAAGTATTGAAATGCATGAAAAGTAGCAAATGAAGTCACAAAAGGGTTGAAAAGTGAAGAGGTGGCTTTTGAATTGTGCATATTGAATGCAAAAAAGTCTTGCGTACAAATATGTTTCAATAATTGAAATCCTTTTGTAATAGACGTGTTTTCGTTCAAAACCATGATACTTTGAAAAAGACTGTCGAGTTTGTACACGAAGTGCATTCAATTTTTCCTGTAACACTCTCAAATTTTTGGCACATGCTATGTGGGTGAAATTATGATACCATGCCAACTTTAAACCAATAGAGAGTTCATGTGAAGTGCTTTTGAATTCAGGGTCATTTTCGCTCAAATAAATCATGAAATGCATGGAAAATAGCAAATGAAGTTACAAAAGGGTTGAAAAGTGATGATGTGGCTTTGAATGGTGCATATTTAATGCAGAAAAAGTCTTCAGTACAAATATGTTTTATTAATTCAAATCATATTCTCATAGACGTGTTTTCGTCCAAAACCATGATATGTCCAAAGAGGTTGTCCTGTTTGTACACGAAGCGCATCTAGTTTTTCCTGTAACCCTCTCAACTTTTTAGCACATGCTATGTGGGTGAAATTACGATACCATGCCAGCTTTCAACTATTTCAAAGTTCGTTTGAAGTGCTTTTCAATTCAGGGTCATTTTGGCTCAAAATAAAACATGAAATGCATGAATAATAGAAAATGAAGTCAGAAAAGGGTTCAAAAGTGATGATGTGGCTTCGAATGGTGCATATTGAATGCAGAAAAAATCAGGAGTACAAATATGTTTTAAAAATTGAAATCCTTTTGTAATAGACGTGTTTTCATCTGAATCCCTGATACTTTAAAAGAGATTGTCCAGTTTTTACACGAAGCGCATCTAGTTTTACCTGTAACAATCTCAACTTTTTAGCACATGCTATGTGGGTGAAATTATGGTACCATGCCAAGTTTCAACCATGTCAGAGTTCATTTGAAGTGCTTTTCAATTCAGGGCCATTCTAGCTCAGAATAAGTCATGAAATGCATGAAAATTAGCAAATGAAGTCACAAAAGGGTTGAAAAGTGAAGAGGTGGCTTTTGAATTGTGCATATTGAATGCAAAAAAGTCTTGCGTACAAATATGTTTCAATAATTGAAATCCTTTTGTAATAGACGTGTTTTCGTTCAAAACCGTGATACTTTGAAAAAGATTGTCGAGTTTGTAGACGAAGTGCATTCAATTTTTCCTGTAACACTCTCAAATTTTTGGCACATGCTATGTGGGTGAAATTATGATACCATGCCAACTTTAAACCAATCGAGAGTTCATGTGAAGTGCTTTTGAATTCAGGGTCATTTTCGCTCAAATAAATCATGAAATGCATGGAAAATAGCAAATGAAGTTACAAAAGGGTTGAAAAGTGATGATGCGGTTTGAATGGTGCATATTTAATGCAGAAAAAGTCTTCAGTACAAATATGTTTTATTAATTCAAATCATATTCTCATAGACGTGTTTTCGTCCGAAACCATGATATGTCCAAAGAGGTTGTCCTGTTTGTACACGAAGCGCATCTAGTTTTTCCTGTAACCCTCTCAACTTTTTAGCACATGCTATGTGGGTGAAATTACGATACCATGCCATCTTTCAACTATTTCAAAGTTCGTTTGAAGTGCTTTTCAATTCAAGGTCATTTTAGCTCAAAATAAAACTTGAAATGCATGAATAATAGAAAATGAAGTCAGAAAAGGGTTCAAAAGTGATGATGTGGCTTTGAATGGTGCATATTGAATGCGGAAAAAGTCTTGAGTACAAATATGTTTTAAAAATTGAAATCCTTTTGTAATAGACGTGTTTTCATCCGAAACCCAGATACTTCGAAAGAGATTATCCAGTTTGTACACGAAGCGCATCTAGTTTTATATATAACCCTCTCAACTTTTTAGCACATGCTATGTGGGTGAAATTATGGTACCATGCCAAATTTCAACCATTTCAAAGTTCATTTGAAATGCTTTTCAATTCAGGGTCATTTTAGCTCAAAATGAAACCTGAAATGCATGAAAAATAGCAAATGAAGTCAAAAAGGGTTGAAAAGTGATGATGTGGCTTTGAATGGTGCATATTGAATGCATAAAAAGTCTTGAGTACAAATATGTTTTAAAAATTGAAATCCCTTTGTAATAGACGTGTTTTTATCTGAAACCCTAATACTTCGAAAGAGATTGTCCAGTTTGTACACGCAGTGCATCCAGTTTTATGTTTAACCCTCTCAAATTATTAGCACATGCTATGTGGGTGAAATTATGATACCATGCTAAGTTTCAAACATGTCAGAGTTCATTTGAAGTGCTTTTCAATTAAGCGTCATTTTAGCTCAAAATAAATCATGAAATGCATGAAAAATAGCAAATGAAGTGAGAAAAGGATTGAATAGTGAAGATATGGCTTTGAATTGTGCATACTGAATGCAGAAAAAGTCTTGAGTACAAATATGTTTCCAAAATTGAAATCCTTTTGTAGTAGCGTGTTTTCGTTTAAAACCGTGATACTTCAAAAGACATTGTCCGGTTTGTACACGAAGCAAATCCAGTTTTTCCTTTAACCCTATCAACTATTTAGCACATGCTATGTGGGTGAAGTTATGATAACATGCCAACTTTCAACCATTTCAAAGTTCATTTGAAGTGCTTTTCAATTCAGGGTCATTTTACCTCAAAATAAAACATGAAATGCATGAAAAATAGAAAATGAAGTCAGAAAAGGGTTGAAAAGTGATGATGTGGCTTTGAATGGTGTATATTGAATGTAGAAAAAGTCTTGAGTACATACATGTTTTAAAAATTGAAATCCTTTTGTACTAGACGTGTTTTCATCCAAAACCCAAATACTTCGAAAGAGTTTGTCCAGTTTGTACACGAAGTGCATCCAGTTTAACCTGTAACCCTCTCAACTTTTTAGCACATGCTATGTGGGTGAAAATATGAGACCATGCCACGTTTCAACCATGTTAGAGTTCATTTGAAGTGCTTTTCAATTTAGGGTCATTTTAGTTCAAAATAAATCATGAAATGCATGAAAAATAGCAAATGAAGTCACAAAAGGGTTGCAAAGTGAAGTGGTGGCTTTGAATTGTGCATATTGTATGCAGAAAAAGTCTTGAGTACAAATATGTTTTAATAATTGGATGGCTTTTGTAATATACGTGTTCTCGTCCGAAACCATGAAACTTTGAAAGAGATTGTCCAGTTTGTACACGAAGTGCATCCAATTTTTCCTGTAACCCTCTCAAATTTTTACCACATGCTATGTGGGTGAAATTAATGATACCATGCCAACTTTCGACCATTTGAGAGTTCATTTGAAGTGCTTTTGAATTCAGGGTCATGAAATGCATGAAATATAGCAAATAAAGTCAGAAAAGGGTTGAAAAGTGATAATGTGGTTTTGAATGGTGCATATTTAATGTAGAAAAAGTCTTGAGTACAACTATGTTTTATTAGTTCAAAGCCCGTTGTAATAGACGTGTTTTCGTTCGAAACCATGATATTTCAAAAGAGGTTGTCCAGTTTGTACACGAAGTGCATCCAGTTTTTCTTCTAACCGTCTCAACTTTTTAGCACATGCTATGTGGGTGAAATTATGGTACCATGCAAACTTTCAACCATTTCAGAGCTCATTTGCACATAATTTCAATTTAGGGTCATTTTAGCTCAAAATAAATCATAAAATACATGAAAAAAGCAAATGATGTCACAAAAGGGTTGAAAGTGATGATGTGTCATTGAATGGTGCATACTGAACATATAAAAAGTCTTGAGAAAAAGTATGTTTTGAAAATTGAATTCCTTTTGTAGTAGACGTGTTTTTGTCCAAAACCGTGATACTTCGAAAGAGATTGTCTAGTTCTTACACGAAGTGCATCTAGTTTTTCCACTAACCCTCTTAACTTTTCAGCACATGATATGTGGTTGAATTATGATACCATGCCAAGTTTCAACCATTTCAGAGTTCATTTGAAGTGATTTTTAATTCAGGGTCATTTTAGCTCAAAAGAAATCATGAAATGCATGAAACATAGCTAATGAAGTTAGAAAAGGGTTGAAAAGTGACGATGTGGCTTTGATTGGTGCATATTGAATGCAGAAAAAGACTTGAGTACAACTATGTGTCAAAAATTGTAATCCTTCTGTAGTACATGTGCTTTCGTCCGAAAGCGTGATACCTCGAAAGAGATTCCCCAGTTTGTACACGAAGTGCATCCAGTTTTACCTGTAGCCCTCTCAACTTTTTAACACATGCTATGTGAGAAAAATTATGATAACATGCCTACTTTAAACTATTTCAAAGTTCATTTGAAGAACTTTTAAATTCAGGGTCATTTTAGCTCAAAAGAAATCATGAAATGCATGAAAAATAGCAAATGAAGTCGGAAAAGGGTTGAAAAGTGATGATGTGGCTTTGAATGGTGCATATTGAATGCAGAAAAAGTCTTGAGTACATATATGTTTTAAAATTTGAAGTCCTTTTGTAATAGACGTGTTTTCATTCGAAACCGTGATACTTCGAAAGAGATTGTCTAGTTTGTACACGAAATGCATCCAGTTTTACCTGCAACCCTCTCAACTTTTCAGCACATGCTATGTGGGTGAAATTATGATACCATGCCAAGTTTCGACCATGTTAGAGTTCATTTGAAGTGCTTTTCAATTCAAGGTCATTTTAGCTCTAAATAAATCATGAAATGCATGAAAAATAGCAAATGAAGTCACAAAAGGGTTGAAAAGTGAAGTGGTGCCTTTGAACTGTGCATATTGAATGCAGAAAAAGTCTTGAGTACAAATATCTTTTAAAAATTGAATTCCTTTTGTAGTAGACGTGTTTTCGTCCAAAACCGTGATACTTCGAAATAGATTGTCCAGTTTGTACACGACGTGCATCTAATTTTTCCTGTAACCCTCTGAACTGTTTAGCACATGATATGTGGTTGAATTATGACACGATGCGAACTTTCAACCATTTCAGAGTTCATTTCCAGTGATTTTCAATTCAGGGTCATTGTAGCTCAAAATAAATCATGAAATGCATGAAAAGGTTGAAAAGTGACGATGTGGCTTTCAATGGTGCATATTGAATGCATAAAAAGTCTTGAGTACAACTATGTGTCAAAAATTAAAATCCTTCTGTAGTAAATGTGTTTTCTTCCGAAAGCGTGATACTTCGAAAGAGATTGTCCAGTTTGTACACGAAGTGCATCCAATTTTTCCTGTAACCCTCTCAACTTTTTAGCACATGCTATGTGAGGGAAATTATGATACCATGCCTACTTTCAACTATTTCAAAGTTCATTTGAAGTGCTTTTTAATTCAGGGTCATTTTAGCTCAAAATAGATCATGAAATGCATGAAAAATAGCAAATGAAGTCAGAAAAGGGTTGAAAAGTGATGATTTGGCTTTGAATGGTGCATATTGAATGCGGAAAAATTCTTGAGTACAAATATGTTTGAAAAATTGAAATCCTTTTTTAAATAGACATGTTTTCGTCCGAAACCCTAATACTTCGAAAGAGATTGCCCTGTTTGTACGCGAATCGCATCTAGTTTTTCCTGTAACCATTTCAAAGTTTATTTGAAGTTCTTTTCTATTGAGGGTAATTTTAGCTCAAAATAAATCATGAAATGCATGAAAAATAGCAAATGAAGTCACAAAAGGGTTGAAAAGTGATGATGTGGCTTTGAATGGTGAATATTGAATGCTGAAAAAGTCTTGAGTAAAAAATGTTTTAAAAATTGAAATCCTTTTGTAATAGACGTGTTTTCATCCGAAACCCTGATACTTCGAAAGAGATTGTCCAGTTTGTACACGAAGGGCATCCTGTTTTTCTGTAACCCTCTTAACTATTTAGCACATGCTATGTGAGTGAAATTATGATACCATGCCTACTTTCAGCTATTTCAAAGTTCATTTGAAGTGCTTTTTAATTCAGAGACATTTCAGCTCGAAATAAATCATGAAATGCATGAAAAATAGCAACTGAAGTCGAAAAAGGGTTGAAAAGTGATGATGTGACTTTGAATGGTGCATATTGAATGCAGAAAAAGTCTTGAGTACATATATGTTTTAAAAATTGAAATCCTTTTGTAACAGACGTGTTTTCATTCGAAACCCTGATACTTCGAAAGAGATTGTCTAGTTTGTACACGAAGTGCATCCAATTTTACCTGTGACCCTCTCAACTTTTTAGCACATGCTATGTGGGTGAAATTATGATACCATGCCAAGTTTCAACCATGTCAGAGTTCATTTGAAGTGCTTTTCAATTCAGGGTCATTTTAGCTCTAAATAAATGATGAAATGCATGAAAAGTAGCAAATGAAGTCACAAAAGGGTTGAAAAGTGAAGTGGTGGCTTTGAATTGTGCATATTGAATGCAAAAAAATCCTTGAGTACAAACATGGTTTAAAAATTGAATTCCTTTTGTAGTAGACGTGTTTTCGGACAATACCGTGATACTTCGAAAGAGATTGTCCAGTTTGTACACGAAGTGCATCTAATTTTCCTTTCAACCCTCTCAACTTTTTAGCACATGATATGTGGTTGAATTATGATACCATGCGAACTTTCAACCATTTCAGAGTTCATTTGCAGTGATTTTTAATTCAGGGTCATTGTAGCTCAAAATAAATCATGAAATGCATGAAAAATAGCAAATGTAGTTAGAAAAAGGTTGAAAAGTGAAGATGTGGCTTTGAATGGTGCATATTGAATGCATAAAAAGTCTTGAGTACAACTATGTGTCAAAAATTGAAATCCTTCTGTAGTACATGTGTTTTCTTCCGAAAGCGTGATACTTCGAAAGAGATTGTCCAGTTTGTACACGAAGTGCATCCAGTTTTTCCTATAACCCTCTCAACTTTTTAGCACATGCTATGTGAGTGAAATTATGATACCATGCCTACTTTCAACTATTTCAAAGTTCATTTGAAGTGCTTTTTAATTTAGGGTGATTTTAGCTGAAAATAAATCATGAAATGCATGAAAAATAGCAAATGAAGTGAGAACAGGGTTGAAAAGTGATGATGTGGCTTTGAATGGTGCATCTTGAATGCGGAAAAAGTCTTGAGTACAAATATGTTTTAAAAATTCAAATCCTTTTGTAATAGACGTGTTTTCGTGCGAAACCCTAATACTTCGAAAGAGATTGTCCTGTTTGTACGCGAAGCGCATCTAGTTTTTCCTGTAACCCTCTCAACTTTTTAGCACATGCTATGTGGGTGAAATTATGATACCAGGCCAACTTTCGACCATTTCAAAGTTCATTTGAAGTTCTTTTCAATTAAGGGTCATTTTAGCTCAAAATAAATCATGAAATGCATGAAAAATAGCAAATGCAGTCACAAAAGGGTTGAAAAGTGATGATGTGCCTTTGAATTGTGAATATTGAATGCTGAAAAAGTCTTGAGTAAAAAAATGTATTAAAAATCGAAATCCTTTTGTAATAGATGTGTTTTCATCCGAAACCCTGATACTTCGAAAGCGATTGTCCAGTTTGTACACGAAGTGCATCCTGTTTTTTCTGTAACCCTCTCAACTTTTAAGCACATGCTATGTGAGTGAAATTATTATACCATGCCTACTTTCAACTTTTTCAAAGTTCATTTTAAGTGCGTTTTAATTTAGGGTCATTTCAGCTCAAAATAAATCATGAAATGCATGAAAAATAGCAAATGAAGTCGGAAAAGGGTTGAAAAGTGATGATGTGGTTTTGAATGGTGCATAGTGAATGCAGAAAAAGTGTTGAGTACATATGTGTTTTAAAAATTGAAATCTATTTGTAATAGACGTGTTTTCATTCGAAACCTTGATAATTCGAAAGAGATTGTCTAGTTTGTACACGAAGTGCATCCAGTTTTACTTGTAACCCTCTCAACTTTTTAGCACATGCTATGTGAGTGAAATTATGATACCATGCCAAGTTTCAAGCATGTCAGAGTTGATTTGAAGTGCTTTTCAATTCAGGGTCATTTTAGCTCTAAATAAATCATGAAATGCATGAAAAATAGCAAATGAAGTCACAAAAGGGTTGAAAAGGGAAGTGGTGTCTTTGAATTGTGCATATTGAATGCAGAAAAAGCCTTGAGTACAAATATGTTTTAAGAATTGAATTCCTTTTGTAGTAGACGTGTTTTCGTCCAAAACCATGATACTTCGACAGAGATTGTCCAGTTTGTACGCGAAGTGCATCTAATTTTTCCTGTAACCCTCTCAACTTTTTAGCACAAGATATGTTGTTGAATTATGATACCATGCGAACTTTCAACCATTCAGAGTTCATTTGCAGTGATTTTCAATTCAGGGTCATTGTAGCTCAAAATAAATCATGAAATGCATGAAAAATAGCAAATGAAGTTAGAAAAAGTTTGAAAAGTGAAGATGTGGCTTTGAATGGTGCATCTTGAATGCATAAGAAGTCTTGAGTACAACTATGTGTCAAAAATTGAAATCCTTCTGTAGTACATGTGTTTTCATCCGAAAGCGTGATACTTCGAAAGAGATTAGCCAGTTTGTACCCGAAGTGCATCCAGTTTTTCTTGTAACCCTCTCAACTTTTGAGCACATGCTATGTGAGTGAAATTATGATACCATGCCTACTTTCAACTATTTCAAAGTTCATTTGAAGTGCTTTTTAATTCAGGGTCATTTTAGCTCAAAATAAATCATGAAATGCATGAAACATAGAAAATGAAGTCAGAAAAGGTTGAAAAGTGATGATGTGGCTTTGAATGGTGCATATAGCATGCGGAAAAAGTCTTGCGTACAAATGTGTTTTAAAAATTGAAATCCTTTTGTAATAGACGTGTTTCATCCAAAACCCTAATACTTCGAAAGAGATTGTCCTATTTGTACACGAAGCGCATCTAGTTTTTCCTGTAACCCTCTCAACTTTTTAGCAGATGCTATGTGGGTGAAATTATGTTACCATGCCAACTTTCAACCATTTCAAAGTTTGTTTGAAGTTCTTTTCAATTCAGGGTCATTTTAGCTCAAAATAAATCATGAAATGCATGAAAAATAGCAAATGAAGTCACAAAGGGTTGAAAAGTGATGATGTGGTTTGAATTGTGAATATTGAATGCAAAAAAATTCTTGAGTACAAATGTGTTTTAAAAAGTGAAATCCTTTCTTAATAGACGTGTTTTCATTCGAAACCCTGATACTTCGAAAAAGATTGTCCAGTTTGTACATGAAGTGCATCCAGTTTTTCCTATAACCCTCTAAACTTTTTAGCACATGCTATGTGAGTGAAATTATGATGCCATGCCTACTTTCAAAAATTTCAAAGTTCATTTGAAGTGCTTTTGAATTCAGGGTCATTTTAGCTCAAAATAAATCATGAAATGCATGAAAAATAGCAAATGAAGTCAGAAAAGGGTTGAAAAGTGATGATGTGGCTTTGAATGGTGCATATTGAATGTGGAAAAAGTCTTCAGTACAAATATGTTTTAAAAATTGAAATTCCTTTGTAATAGATGTGCTTTCAACCGAAACCCTAATACTTCGAAAGAGATTGTCCTGTTAGTACACGAAGCGCATCTAGTTTTTTCTGTAACCCTCTCAACTTTTTACCACATGCCATGTGGGCGAAATTATGATACCATGCCAACTTTCAACCATTTCAAAGTTTATTTGTAGTTCTTTTCAATTCAGGGTCATTTTAGCTCAGAATAAATCATGAAATGCATGAAAAATAGCAAATGAAGTCACAAAAGGGTTGAAAAGTGATGATGTGGCTATGAATTGTGAATATTGAATACAGAAAAGGTCTTGAGTACAAATATGTTTTAAAAATTAAAATCCTTTTGTAATAGACGTGTTTTCATCCAAAACCCTCATACTTCGAAAGCAAATCTCCAGTTTGTACACGAAGTGGATTCAGTTTTCCCTATAACCCTGTCAACTTTGTAGCACATGCTATGTGAGTTAAATTATGATACCATGCATACTTTCAACTATTTCAAAGTTCATTTGAAGTGCTTTTTAATTCAGGGTCAATTTAGCTCAAAATAAATCATGAAATGCATGAAAAATAGCAAATGAAGTCAGAAAAGGTTTGAAAAGTGATGATGTGGCTTTGAATGGTGCATATTGAATGCAGAAAAAGTCTTGAGTACACATATGTTTTAAAAATTGAAATCCTTTTGTAATAGACGTGTTTTCGTCCGAAACCCTCATACTTCGAAAGAGATTGTCCTGTTTGTACACCAAGCGCATATAGTTTTTCCGGTAACCCTCTCAGCTTTTTAGCACATGCTATGTGAGTGAAATTGTGATACCATGCCTACTTTCAACTATTTCAAAGTTCATTTGAAGTGCTTTTTAATTTAGGGTCATTTTAGCTCAAAATAAATCATGAAATGCATGAAAAATAGCAAATGAAGTGAGAAAAGGGTTGAAAAGTGATGATGTGGTTTTGAATGGTGCATAGTGAATGCGGAAAAAGTCTTTCGTACAAATATGTTTTAAAAATTGAAATCCTTTTGTAATAGACGTGTTTCCGTCCGAAACACAAATACTTCGAAAGAGATTGTCCTGTTTGAACACGAAGCGCATCTAGTTTTTCCTGTAACCCTCTGAACTTTTTAGCACATGCTATGTGGGTGAAATTATGATACCATGCCAACTTTCATCCATTTCAAAGTTTATTTGATGTTCTTTTCAATTCAGGATCATTTTAGCTCAAAATAAATCATGATATGCATGAAAAACAGCAAATGAATTCACAAAAGGGTTGAAAATTGAAGATGTGGCTTTGAATTGTGCATATTGAATGCAGGAAAAGTCTTGAGTACAAATATGTTTTAAAAATTGAAGTCCTTTTGTAATACACGTGTTTTCATCCGAAACCCTGATACTTCGAAAGAGATTGTCCAGTTTGTACACGAAGTGCTTCTGGTTTTACCTGTAACCCTCTCATCTTTTTAGCACATGATATGTGGGTGAAATTATGATACCATGCCAAGTTTCAATGATCTCAGAGTTCATTTGAAGTGCTTTTCAATTCAGGTTAAAATAAATCATGAAATGCATGAAAAATAGCAAATGAAGTGAGAAAAGTGTTGAAAACTGAAGATGTGGCTTTGAATTTTGCATATTGAAGGCAAAAAAGTCTTGAGTACAAATATGTTTTAATAATTTAAATCCTTTTGTAGCAGACGTGTTTTGGTTCAAAACCGTGATACTTCGAAAGAGATTGTCCAGTTTGTACACGAAGCAAATCCATTTTTTCCTGTAACCCTCTCAACTATTTAGCACATGCTATGTGGGTGAAATTATGATAGCATGCCAACTTTCAACTATTTCAAAGTTCATTTGAAGGGCTTTTCAATTTATTGTCATTTTAGCTCAAAATAAAACATGAAATGCATGAAAAAAAGCAAATGATGTCAGAAAAAGGGTTGAAAAGTGATGAGGTGGCTTTGAATGGTGCATATTTAATGTAGAAAAAGTCTTGAGTACGTATAAGTTTTAAAAATTGAAATCCTTTTGTAATAGACGTGTTTTCATCCGAAACCCTCATACTTCGAAAAAGATAGTCCAGTTTGTACACGAAGTGCATCCATTTTTACCTGTAACCCTCTCAACTTTTTAGCACATGCTACGTGGGTGAAATTATGATACCATGCCAAGTTTCAACCATGTCAGAGATCATTTGAAGTGCTTTTCAATTTAGGGTCATTTTAGCTCAAAATAAATCATGAAATGCGTGAAAAATAGTAAATGAAGTCACAAAATGGTTGAAAAGTTAAGTGGTGGCTTTGAATTGTGCATATTGAATGCAGAAAAAGTCTTGAGTACAAATATGTTTTAATAATTGAAAGCCTTTTGTAATATACGTGTTCTCGTCCGAAACAGTGATACTTTGAAAGAGATTGTCCAGTTTGTACACGATGTGCATGCAATTTTTCCTGTAACCCTCTCAAGTTTTTAGCACATGCTATGTGGGTGAAATTTATGATACCATGCCATCTTTCAACCATTTGAGAGTTCATTTGAAGTGCTTTTGAATTCAGGGTCATTTTAGCTCAAATAAATCATGAAATGCATGGAAAATAGCAAATGAAGTCAGAAAAGGGTTGAAAAGTGATGATGTGGCTTTGAATGGTGCATATTTAATGTAGAAAAAGTCTTGAGTACAAATATCTTTCATTAATTCAAATCCTCTTGTAATAGACATGTTTTCGTCCGAAACCATGATATTTCAAAAGAGGTTGTCAAGTTTGTACATGAAGTCCATCCAATTTTTCCTGTAACCGACTCAACTTTTTAGCACATGCTGTGTGGGTGAAATTATGGTACCATGCAAACTTTCAATCATTTCAGAGTTCATTTGCAGTGATTTTCAATTTAGGGTCATTTTAGCTCAAAATAAATAATAAAATACATGAAAAAAAGCAAATGAAGTCACAAAAGGGTTAAAAGTGATGATGTGGCTTTGAATGGTGCATACTGAATGTAGAAAACTGTGATACTTCGAAAGAGATTGTCCAGTTTGTACACGAAGTGCATCTAATTTTTCCTGTAACCCTCTCAACTTTTTAGGACATGATATGTGGTTGAATTATGATACCATGCCAAGTTTCAACCATTTCGGAGTTAATTTGTAGTGATTTTTAATTCAGGGTCATTTTATCTCAAAATAAATCATGAAATGCATGAAAAATAGCAAATGAAGTTAGAAAAGGGTTGAAAAGTGATGATGTGGCTTTGAATGGTGCATATTGAATGCAGAAAAAGTCTTGACTACAACTATGTGTCAAAAATTGAAATCCTTCTGTAGTACATGTGCTTTCGTCCGAAAGCGTGATACTTCGAAAGAGATTGTCCAGGTTATACACGAAGTGCATCCAATTTTTCCTGTAACCCTCTCGACTTTTTAGCACATGGTATGTGAGTGAAATTATGATACCATGACTACTTTCAACTATTGCAAAGTTCATTTGATGTGCTTTTTAATTCGGGGTCATTTTAGCTCAAAATAAATTATGAAATGCATGAATAATAGCGAATGAAGTCGGAAAACGGTTGAAAAATTGATGATGTGGCTTTGAATGTTGCATATTGAATGCAGAAAAAGTCTTTAGTACATATATGTTTTAAAAATTGAAATCCTTTTGTAATAGACGTGTTTTCATCCGAAACCGTGATACTTCGAAAGAGATTGTCTAGTTTGTACGTGAAGTGCATCCAGTTTTACGTGTAACCCTCTCAACTTTTTAGCACATGCTATGTGGGTGAAATTATGATACCAGTCAAGTTTCAACCATGTCAGAGTTCATTTGAAGTGCTTCTCAATTGAGGGTCATTTTAGCTCTAAATAAATCATGAAATGCATGAAAAGGAGCAAATGAAGTCACAAAAGGGTTGAAAAGTGAAGTGATGGCTTTGAATTGTGCATATTGAATGCAGAAAAAGTCTTGAGTACAAATATGTTTTAATAATTGAAAGACTTTTGTAATAGACGTGTTCTCGTCCAAAACCGTGATACTTTGAAAGAGATTGTCCAGTTTGTACACGAAGTGCATCCAATTTTTCCTGTAACCCTCTCAAATTTTTAGCACATGCTATGTGGGTGAAATTTATGATAACATGCCAACTTTCAACCATTTGAGAGTTCATTTGAAGTGCTTTTGAATTCAGGGTCATTTTAGCTCAAATAAATCATGAAATGCATGGAAAATAGTAAATGAAGTCAGAAAAGGGTTGAAAAGTGATGATGTGGCTTTGAATGGTGCATATTTAATGCAAAAAAAGTCTTGAGTACAAATATATTTTATTAATTCAAATCATGTTGTAATAGACGTGTTTTCGTCTGAAACCATGATATTTCGAAAGAGGAGGTCCAGTTTGTACACGAAGTGCATCCAGATTTTCCTATAACCGTCTCAACTTTTTAGCACATGCTATGTGGGTGAAATTATGGTACCATGAAAACATTCAACCATCTCAGAGTTCATTTGCCGTGATTTTCAATTTACGGTCATTTTAGCTCAAAATAAATCATGAAATACATGAAAAATAACAAATGAAGTCAGAAAAGGATTGAAAGTGATGATGTACCTTTGAATGGTGCATAATGAATGTAGAAAAAATCCCGAGTACAAATATGTTTTAATAATTGAAATCCTTTTGTAGTAGACGTGTTTTCGTTCAAAACCGTGATAATTCGAAAGAGATTGTCCAGTTTGTACACGAAGCAAATCCAGTTTTTCTATAACTCTCTCAACTATTTAGCACATGCTATGTGTGTGAAATTATGATAACATTCCACCTTTCAACCATTTCAAAGTTCATTTGACGTGCTTTTCAATTCAGGGTCATTTTAGCTCAAAATAAAACATGAAATGCATGAAAAATAGCAAATGAAGTCAGAAAAGGGTTGAAAAGTGATGATGTGGCTTGAATGGTACATATAGAATGTAGAGAAATTCTTGAGTACATATATGTTTCAAATATTCAAGCCTTTTGTAATAGACGTGTTTTCATTCGAAACCCTGATACTTCGAAAGAGATTGTCCAGTTTGTACACGAAGTGCATCCAGTTTTACCTGTAACCCTCTCATCTTTTTAGCACATGATATGTGGGTGAAATTATGATACCATGCCAAGTTTCAACCATGTCAGAGTTCATTTGAAGTGCTTTTCAATCCAGGGTCATTTTAGCTCAAAATAAATCATGAAATGCATGAAAAATAGCAAATGAAGTCACAAAAGGGTTGAAAAGTGAAGTGGTGGCTTTGAATTGTGCATATTGAATGCAGAAAAGTTCTTGAGTACAAATATGTATTAATAATTGAAAGCCTTTTGTAATATACGTTTTCTCGTCTGAAACCGCGATACTTTGAAAGAGATTGTCCAGTTTGTACACGAAGTGCATCCAATTTTTCCTATAACCCTCTCAAATTTGTAGCACATGCTATGTGGGTGAAATTTATGATACCATCCCAACTTTCAACCATTTGAGTGTTCATTTGAAGTGCTTTTGAATTCAGGGTCATTTAGCTCAAATAAATCTTGAATGCATGGAAAATAGCAAATGAAGTCAGAAAATGGTTGAAAAGTGATGATGTGGATTTGAATGGTGCATACTGAATGCGGAAAAAGTCTTGAGTACAAATATGTTTTAAAAGTTGAAATCCTTTTGTAATAGACGTGTTTTCGTCCGAAACCCAAATACTTCGAAAGAGATTGTCCTGTTTGTACACGAGGTGTATCTAGTTTTTCCTGTAACCCTCTCAACTTTTTAGCACATGCTATGTGGGTGAAATTATGATACCATGCCAACTTTCAACGATTTCAAAGTTTATTCGAAGTTCTTTTGAATTTAGGGTCATTTTAGCTCAAAATAAATCATGAAATGCATGAAAAATAGCAAATGAAGTCACAAAAGGGTTGAAAACTCAAGATGTGGCTTTGAATTGTGCATATTGAATGTAGGAAAAGTGTTGAGTACAAATATGTTTTAGAAATTGAAATCCTTTTGCAATAGACGTGTTTTCATCCGAAACCCTGATACTTCGAAAGAGATTGCCCCATTTGTACACGAAGTGCATCCAGTTTTACCTGTAACCCTCTCAACTTTTTAGCACATGATATGTGGTTGAATTATGATACCATGCCAAGTTTCAATCATCTCAGAGTTCATTTGAAGTGCTTTTCAATTCAGGGTCATTTTAGCTCAAAATAAATCATGAAATGCATGAAAAATAGCAAATGAAGTCACAAAAGGGTTGAAAAGTGATGTGGCTCTGAATTGTGCATATTGAATGCAAAAAAGTCTTGAGTACAAATATGTTTTAATAATTTAAATCGTTTTGTAGTAGACGTGTTTTCGTTCAAAACCATGATACTTCGAAAGAGATTGTCCAGTTTGTACACGAAGCAAATCCAGTTTTTCCTGTAACCCTCTCAACTATTTTGCACATGCTATGTGGGTGAAATTATGATAACATGCCAACTTTCAACCATTTCAAAGTTCATTTGAAGTGATTTTCAATTCAGGGTCATTTTAGCTTAAAATAAAACATGAAATGCATGAAAAATAGCAAATGAAGTCAGAAAAGGGTTGAAAAGTGATGATGTGGCTTTGAGTGGTGCATATTGAATGTAGAGAAATTCTTGAGTACATATATGTTTTAAAAATTGAAATCCTTTTGTAATAGATGTGTTTTCATCCGAAACCCTGATACTTTGAAAGAGATTGTCCAGTTTGTACAAAAAGTGCATCCGGTTTTACCTATGACCCTCTCAACTTTTTAGCACATGCTATGTGGGTGAAATTATGATACCATGACAAGTTTCAACCATGTCAGAGTTCATTTGAAGTGCTTTTCAACTCAGGGTCATTTTATCTCAAAATAAATCATGAAATGCATGAAAAACAGCAGACGAAGTCACAAAAGGGTTGAAAAGTGAAGTGGTGGCTTTGAATTGTGCATATTGAATGCAGAAAAGTCTTCAGTACAAATATGTTTTAATAATTGAAAGCCTTCTGTAATATACGTGTTCTCGTCCGAAACAGTGATACTTTGAAAGAGATTGTCCAGTTTGTACACGAAGTACGTCCAATCTTTCCTGTAACCCTCTCAAATTTTTAGCACATGCTATGTGGGTGCAATTTATGATACCATGCCAACTTTCAACCATTTGAGAGTTCATTTGAAGTGCTTTTGACTTCAGGGTCATTTTATCTCAAATAAATCATGAAATGCATGGAAAATAGCAAATGAAGTCAGAAAAGGGTTGAAAAGTGAAGATGTGGCTTTGAATGGTGCATATTTAATGTAGAAAAAGTCTTGAGTACAAATATCTTTTATTAATTCAAATCCTGTTGTAATAGACGTGTTTTTGTCCGAAACCATGATATTTCGAAAGAGGTTGTCCAGTTTGTACACGAAGTGCATCCAATTTTTCCTATAACCGTCTCAACATTTTAGCACATGCTATGTGTGTGAAATTATGGTACCATGCAAACTTTCAACCATTTCAGAGTTCATTTGCAGTGATTTTCAATTTAGGGTCATTTTAGATCAAAATAAATCATAAAATACATGAAAAAAGCAAATGAAGTCAGAAAAGGGTTGAAAGTGATGATGTGGCTTTGAATGGTGCATACTGAATGTAGAAAAAGTCTTGAGTACAAATATGTTTTGAAAATTGAATTCCTTTTATAGTAGACGTGCTTTCGTCCAAAACTGTGATACTTCGAAAGAGATTGTCCAGTTTGTACACGAATTGCATTTAATTTTTCCTGTAACACCCTCAACTTTTTAGCACATGATATGTGGTTGAATTATGATACCAATGCAAGTTTCAACCATTTCAGAGTTCGTTTGCAGTGATTTTCAATTCAGGGTCATTTTAGCTCAAAATAAATCATGAAATGCATGAAAAATAGCAAATGAAGTTAGAAAAGGGTTGAAAAGTGCTGATGTGGCTTTGAATGGTGCATATTGAATGCAGAAAAAGTCTTGAGTACAACTTGGTGTCAAAAATTGAAATCCTTTTGTAATAGACGTGTTTTCTTCCGAAACCCAAATACTTCGAAAGAGATTGTCCTGTTTGTACACGAAGTGTATCTAGTTTTTCCTGTAACCCTCTGAACTTTTTAGCACATGCTATGGGGGTGAAATTATGATCCCATGCCAACTTTCAACCATTTCAAATTTATTTCAAGGTCATTTTAACGAAAAATAAATCATGAAATGCATGAAAAATAGCAAATGAAGTCACAAAAGGGTTGAAAAGTGAAGATGTGGCTTTGAATTGTGCATATTGAATGCAAAAAAGTCTTGAGTACAAATATGTTTTAATAATTGAAATCCTTTTGTAGTAGACGTGTTTTCGTTCAAAACCGTGATACTTCGAAAGAGATTGTCCAGTTTGTACACGAAGCAAATCCAGTTTTACCTGTAACTCTCTCAACTATTTGGCACGTGCTACGTGGGTGAAATTATGATAACATGCCAAATTTATACCATTTCAAAGTTCATTTGAAGTGCTTTTCAATTCAGGGTCATTTTAGCTTAAAATAAAACATGAAATGCATCAAAAATAGCAAATGAAGTCCGAAAAGGGTTGAAAAGTGATGATGTGGATTTGAATGGTGCATATTGAATGTAGAGAAAGTCTTGAGTACATATATGTTTTAAATATTGAAATCCTTTTGTAATAGACGTGTTTTCATCCGAAACCCTAATACTTCGAAAGAGATTGTCCTGTTTCTACACGAAGTGTATCTAGTTTTTCCTGTAACCCTCTCAACTTTTGAGCACATGCTATGTGGGTGAAATTATGATACCATGCCAAGTTTCAACCATTTCAAAGTTTATTTGAATTTCTTTTGAATTTAGGGTCATTTTAGCTCAAAATAAATCATGAAATGCATGAAAAATAGCAAATGAAGTTAGAAAAGGGTTGAAAAGTGATGATGTGGCTTTTAATGGTGCATATTCAATGCGGAAAAAGTCTTGAGTACAAATATGTTTTAAAAATTGAAATCCTTTTGTAATAGACGTGTTTTCGTCCGAAACCCAAATACTTCGAAAGAGATTGTCCTGTTTGTACACGAAGTGTATCTAGTTTTTCCTGTAACCCCCTCATCTTTTGAGCACATGCTATGTGGGTGAAATTATGATACCATGCCAACTTTCAACCATTTCAAAGTTCATTTGAAGTGCTTTTCAATTCAGGTTAATTTTAGCTCAAAATAAATCATGAAATGCATGAAAAATAGCAAATGAAGTTAGAAAAGGGTTGAAAAGTGATGATGTGGCTTTGAATGGTGTATATTGAATGCAGAAAAAGTCTTGAGTACAACTATGTGTCAAAAATTGAAATCCTTTTGTAATAGACGTGTTTTCTTCCGAAACCCAAATACTTCGAAAGAGATTGTCCTGTTTGTATCCAGGGTCATTTTAACTCAAAATAAATACTTCGAAGAGGTGTTTTCTTTTGAATTCAGGGTCATTTTAACTCAAAATAAATCATGAAATGCATGAAAAATAGCAAATGAAGTCACAAAAGGGTGGAAAACTAAAGATGTGGCTTGGAATTGTGCATATCGAATGCAGGAAAAGTCTTGAGTACAAATATGTTTTAAAAATTGAAATCCTTTTACAATAGACGTGTTTTCATCCGAAACCCTGATACTTCGAAAGATATTGTCCCATTTGTACACGAAGTGCATCCAGTTTTACCTATAACCCTCTCAACTTTTAAGCACATGATATGTGGTTGAAATATGATACCATGCCAAGTTTCAATCATCTCAGAGTTCATTTGGAGTGCTTTTCAATTCAGGGTCATTTTAGCTCAAAATAAATCATGAAATGCATGAAAAATAGCAAATGAAGTCACAAAAGGGTTGAAAAGTGAAGATGTTGCTTTGAATTGTGCATATTGAATGCAAAAAAGTCTTGAGTACAAATATGTTTTAATAATTGAAATCCTTTTGTAGTAGACGTGTTTTCGTTCAAAACCGTGATACTTCGAAAGAGATTGTCCAGTTTGTACACGAAGCAAATCCAGTTTTACCTGTAACCCTCTCAACTATTTTGCACATGCTACGTTGGTGAAATTATGATAACATGCCAACTTTCAACCATTTCAAAGTTCATTTGAAGTGCTTTTCAATTCAGGGTCATTTTGGCTTAAAATAAAACATGAAATGCATGAAAAATAGCAAATGAAGTCCGAAAAGGGTTGAAAAGTGATGATTTGGCTTTGAATGGTGCATATTGAATGTAGAGAAAGCCTTGAGTACATATATGTTTTAAAAATTGAAATCCTTTTGTAATAGATGTGTTTTCATCCGAAACCCTGATACTTCGAAAGAGATTGTCCAGTTTGTACATGTAGTGCATCCAGTTTTACCTGTAACCCTCTCAACATTTTAGCACATGCTATGTGGGTGAAATTATGATACCGTGCCTACTTTCAACTATTTCAAAGTTCATTTGAAGTGCTTTTTAATTCAGGGTCAATTTAGCTCAAAATAAATCATGAAATGCACCAATATAGCAAATAAAGTCAGAAAAGGGTTGGAAAGTGATGTTGTGGCTTTGAATGGTGCATATTGAGTGCGCAAAAGTATTGAGTACAAATATGTTTTAAAAATTGAAATCATTTTGTAATAGACGTGTTTCATCCAAAACCCTAATACTTCGAAAGAGATTTTCCTGTTTGTACACGAAGCACATCTAGTTTTTCCTGTAACCCTCTCAACTTTTTAGCAGATGCTATGTGGGTGAAATTATGATACCATGCCAACTATCAACCATTTCAAAGTTTATTTGAAGTTCTTTTGAATTCAGGGTCATTTTAACTCAAAATAAATCATGAAATGCATGAAAAATAACAAATGAAGTCACAAAAGGATGGAAAACTGAAGATGTGGCTTTGAATTGTGCATATTGAATGCAGGAAAAGTCTTGAGTACAAATATGTTTTAAAAATTGAAATCCTTTTGCAATAGACGAGTTTTCATCTGAAACCCTGATACTTCGAAAGATATTGTCCCATTTGTACACGAAGTGCATCCAGTTTTACCTATAACCCTCTCAACTTTTTAGAACATGATATGTAGTTGAAATATGATACCATGCCAAGTTTCAATCATCTCAGAGTTCATTTGAACTGCTTTTCAATTCAGGGTCATTTTAGCTCAAAATAAATCATGAAATGCATGAAAAATAGCAAATGAAGTCACAAAAGGGTTGAAAAGTGAAGATGTGGCTTTGAATTGTGCATATTGAATGCATAAAAGTCTTGAGTACAAATATGTTTTAATAATTGAAATCCTTTTGTAGTAGACGTGTTTTCGTTCAAAACCGTGATACTTCGAAAGAGATTGTCGAGTTTGTACACGAAGCAAATCTAGTTTTACCTGTAACCCTCTCAACTATTTTGCACATGCTACGTGGGTGAAATTATGATAACATGCCAAATTTATACCATTTCAAAGTTCATTAGAAGTGCTTTTCAATTCAGGGTCATTTTAGCTTAAAATAAAACATGAAATGCATCAAAAATAGCAAATGAAGTGCGAAAAGGGTTGAAAAGTGATGATGTGGATTTGAATGGTGCATATTGAATGTAGAGAAAGTCTTGAGTACATATATGTTTTAAATATTGTAATCCTTTTGTAATAGACGTGTTTTCATCCGAAACCCTAATACTTCGAAAGAGATTCTCCAGTTTGTACACGAAGTGCATCCAGTTTTACCTGGAACCCTCTCAACTTGTTAGCACATGATATGTGGGTGAAATTAGGATACCATGCCAAATTTCAATCATCTCAGAGTTCATTTGAAGTGCTTTTCAATTCAGGTTTATTTTAGCTCAAAATAAATCATGAAATGCATGAAAAATTGCAAATGAAGTCACAAAACGGTTGAAAAGTGATGATGTGGCTTTGAATGGTGCATATTCAATGCGGAAAAAGTCTTGAGTACAAATATGTTTTAATAATTGAAATCCTTTTGTAGTAGACGTGTTTTCGTTCAAAACCGTGATACTTCGAAAGAGATTGTCGAGTTTGTACACGAAGCAAATCCAGTTTTACCTGTAAACCTCTCAACTATTTTGCACATGCTACGTGGGTGAAATTAAGATAACATGCCAAATTTATACCATTTCAAAGTTCATTAGAAGTGCTTTTCAATTCAGGGTCATTTTAGCTTAAAATAAAACATGAAATGCATCAAAAATAGCAAATGAAGTCCGAAAAGGGTTGAAAAGTGATGATGTGGATTCGAATGGTGCATATTGAATGTAGAGAAAGTCTTGAGTACATATATGTTTTAAATATTGAAATCCTTTTGTAATAGACGTGTTTTCATCCGAAACTCTAATACTTCGAAAGAGATTCCCCAGTTTGTACACGAAGTGCATCCAGTTTTACCTGTAGCCCTCTCAACTTTTTAACACATGCTATGTGAGAAAAATTATGATAACATGCCTACTTTAAACTATTTCAAAGTTCATTTGAAGAACTTTTAAATTCAGGGTCATTTTAGCTCAAAAGAAATCATGAAATGCATGAAAAATAGCAAATGAAGTCGGAAAAGGGTTGAAAAGTGATGATGTGGCTTTGAATGGTGCATATTGAATGCAGAAAAAGTCTTGAGTACATATATGTTTTAAAATTTGAAGTCCTTTTGTAATAGACGTGTTTTCATTCGAAACCGTGATACTTCGAAAGAGATTGTCTAGTTTGTACACGAAATGCATCCAGTTTTACCTGCAACCCTCTCAACTTTTCAGCACATGCTATGTGGGTGAAATTATGATACCATGCCAAGTTTCAACCATGTTAGAGTTCATTTGAAGTGCTTTTCAATTCAAGGTCATTTTAGCTCTAAATAAATCATGAAATGCATGAAAAATAGCAAATGAAGTCACAAAAGGGTTGAAAAGTGAAGTGGTGCCTTTGAACTGTGCATATTGAATGCAGAAAAAGTCTTGAGTACAAATATCTTTTAAAAATTGAATTCCTTTTGTAGTAGACGTGTTTTCGTCCAAAACCGTGATACTTCGAAATAGATTGTCCAGTTTGTACACGACGTGCATCTAATTTTTCCTGTAACCCTCTGAACTGTTTAGCACATGATATGTGGTTGAATTATGACACGATGCGAACTTTCAACCATTTCAGAGTTCATTTCCAGTGATTTTCAATTCAGGGTCATTGTAGCTCAAAATAAATCATGAAATGCATGAAAAGGTTGAAAAGTGACGATGTGGCTTTCAATGGTGCATATTGAATGCATAAAAAGTCTTGAGTACAACTATGTGTCAAAAATTAAAATCCTTCTGTAGTAAATGTGTTTTCTTCCGAAAGCGTGATACTTCGAAAGAGATTGTCCAGTTTGTACACGAAGTGCATCCAATTTTTCCTGTAACCCTCTCAACTTTTTAGCACATGCTATGTGAGGGAAATTATGATACCATGCCTACTTTCAACTATTTCAAAGTTCATTTGAAGTGCTTTTTAATTCAGGGTCATTTTAGCTCAAAATAGATCATGAAATGCATGAAAAATAGCAAATGAAGTCAGAAAAGGGTTGAAAAGTGATGATCTGGCTTTGAATGGTGCATATTGAATGCGGAAAAATTCTTGAGTACAAATATGTTTGAAAAATTGAAATCCTTTTTTAAATAGACATGTTTTCGTCCGAAACCCTAATACTTCGAAAGAGATTGCCCTGTTTGTACGCGAATCGCATCTAGTTTTTCCTATTACCATTTCAAAGTTTATTTGAAGTTCTTTTCTATTGAGGGTAATTTTAGCTCAAAATAAATCATGAAATGCATGAAAAATAGCAAATGAAGTCACAAAAGGGTTGAAAAGTGATGATGTGGCTTTGAATGGTGAATATTGAATGCTGAAAAAGTCTTGAGTAAAACATGTTTTAAAAATTGAAATCCTTTTGTAATAGACGTGTTTTCATCCGAAACCCTGATACTTCGAAAGAGATTGTCCAGTTTGTACACGAAGGGCATCCTGTTTTTCTGTAACCCTCTTAACTATTTAGCACATGCTATGTGAGTGAAATTATGATACCATGCCTACTTTCAGCTATTTCAAAGTTCATTTGAAGTGCTTTTTAATTCAGAGACATTTCTGCTCGAAATAAATCATGAAATGCATGAAAAATAGCAACTGAAGTCGAAAAAGGGTTGAAAAGTGATGATGTGACTTTGAATGGTGCATATTGAATGCAGAAAAAGTCTTGAGTACATATATGTTTTAAAAATTGAAATCCTTTTGTAACAGACGTGTTTTCATTCGAAACCCTGATACTTCGAAAGAGATTGTCTAGTTTGTACACGAAGTGCATCCAATTTTACCTGTGACCCTCTCAACTTTTTAGCACATGCTATGTGGGTGAAATTATGATACCATGCCAAGTTTCAACCATGTCAGAGTTCATTTGAAGTGCTTTTCAATTCAGGGTCATTTTAGCTCTAAATAAATGATGAAATGCATGAAAAGTAGCAAATGAAGTCACAAAAGGGTTGAAAAGTGAAGTGGTGGCTTTGAATTGTGCATATTGAATGCAAAAAAATCCTTGAGTACAAACATGGTTTAAAAATTGAATTCCTTTTGTAGTAGACGTGTTTTCGGACAATACCGTGATACTTCGAAAGAGATTGTCCAGTTTGTACACGAAGTGCATCTAATTTTCCTTTCAACCCTCTCAACTTTTTAGCACATGATATGTGGTTGAATTATGATACCATGCGAACTTTCAACCATTTCAGAGTTCATTTGCAGTGATTTTCAATTCAGGGTCATTGTAGCTCAAAATAAATCATGAAATGCATGAAAAATAGCAAATGTAGTTAGAAAAAGGTTGAAAAGTGAAGATGTGGCTTTGAATGGTGCATATTGAATGCATAAAAAGTCTTGAGCACAACTATGTGTCAAAAATTGAAATCCTTCTGTAGTACATGTGTTTTCTTCCGAAAGCGTGATACTTCGAAAGAGATTGTCCAGTTTGTACACGAAGTGCATCCAGTTTTTCCTATAACCCTCTCAACTTTTTAGCACATGCTATGTGAGTGAAATTATGATACCATGCCTACTTTCAACTATTTCAAAGTTCATTTGAAGTGCTTTTTAATTTAGGGTGATTTTAGCTGAAAATAAATCATGAAATGCATGAAAAATAGCAAATGAAGTGAGAACAGGGTTGAAAAGTGATGATGTGGCTTTGAATGGTGCATCTTGAATGCGGAAAAAGTCTTGAGTACAAATATGTTTTAAAAATTCAAATCCTTTTGTAATAGACGTGTTTTCGTGCGAAACCCTAATACTTCGAAAGAGATTGTCCTGTTTGTACGCGAAGCGCATCTAGTTTTTCCTGTAACCCTCTCAACTTTTTAGCACATGCTATGTGGGTGAAATTATGATACCAGGCCAACTTTCGACCATTTCAAAGTTCATTTGAAGTTCTTTTCAATTAAGGGTCATTTTAGCTCAAAATAAATCATGAAATGCATGAAAAATAGCAAATGCAGTCACAAAAGGGTTGAAAAGTGATGATGTGCCTTTGAATTGTGAATATTGAATGCTGAAAAAGTCTTGAGTAAAAAAATGTATTAAAAATCGAAATCCTTTTGTAATAGATGTGTTTTCATCCGAAACCCTGATACTTCGAAAGCGATTGTCCAGTTTGTACACGAAGTGCATCCTGTTTTTTCTGTAACCCTCTCAACTTTTAAGCACATGCTATGTGAGTGAAATTATTATACCATGCCTACTTTCAACTTTTTCAAAGTTCATTTTAAGTGCGTTTTAATTTAGGGTCATTTCAGCTCAAAATAAATCATGAAATGCATGAAAAATAGCAAATGAAGTCGGAAAAGGGTTGAAAAGTGATGATGTGGTTTTGAATGGTGCATAGTGAATGCAGAAAAAGTGTTGAGTACATATGTGTTTTAAAAATTGAAATCTATTTGTAATAGACGTGTTTTCATTCGAAACCTTGATAATTCGAAAGAGATTGTCTAGTTTGTACACGAAGTGCATCCAGTTTTACTTGTAACCCTCTCAACTTTTTAGCACATGCTATGTGAGTGAAATTATGATACCATGCCAAGTTTCAAGCATGTCAGAGTTGATTTGAAGTGCTTTTCAATTCAGGGTCATTTTAGCTCTAAATAAATCATGAAATGCATGAAAAATAGCAAATGAAGTCACAAAAGGGTTGAAAAGGGAAGTGGTGTCTTTGAATTGTGCATATTGAATGCAGAAAAAGCCTTGAGTACAAATATGTTTTAAGAATTGAATTCCTTTTGTAGTAGACGTGTTTTCGTCCAAAACCATGATACTTCGACAGAGATTGTCCAGTTTGTACGCGAAGTGCATCTAATTTTTCCTGTAACCCTCTCAACTTTTTAGCACAAGATATGTTGTTGAATTATGATACCATGCGAACTTTCAACCATTCAGAGTTCATTTGCAGTGATTTTCAATTCAGGGTCATTGTAGCTCAAAATAAATCATGAAATGCATGAAAAATAGCAAATGAAGTTAGAAAAAGTTTGAAAAGTGAAGATGTGGCTTTGAATGGTGCATCTTGAATGCATAAGAAGTCTTGAGTACAACTATGTGTCAAAAATTGAAATCCTTCTGTAGTACATGTGTTTTCATCCGAAAGCGTGATACTTCGAAAGAGATTAGCCAGTTTGTACCCGAAGTGCATCCAGGTTTTCTTGTAACCCTCTCAACTTTTGAGCACATGCTATGTGAGTGAAATTATGATACCATGCCTACTTTCAACTATTTCAAAGTTCATTTGAAGTGCTTTTTAATTCAGGGTCATTTTAGCTCAAAATAAATCATGAAATGCATGAAACATAGAAAATGAAGTCAGAAAAGGTTGAAAAGTGATGATGTGGCTTTGAATGGTGCATATAGAATGCGGAAAAAGTCATGCGTACAAATGTGTTTTAAAAATTGAAATCCTTTTGTAATAGACGTGTTTCATCCAAAACCCTAATACTTCGAAAGAGATTGTCCTATTTGTACACGAAGCGCATCTAGTTTTTCCTGTAACCCTCTCAACTTTTTAGCAGATGCTATGTGGGTGAAATTATGTTACCATGCCAACTTTCAACCATTTCAAAGTTTGTTTGAAGTTCTTTTCAATTCAGGGTCATTTTAGCTCAAAATAAATCATGAAATGCATGAAAAATAGCAAATGAAGTCACAAAGGGTTGAAAAGTGATGATGTGGTTTGAATTGTGAATATTGAATGCAAAAAAATTCTTGAGTACAAATGTGTTTTAAAAAGTGAAATCCTTTCTTAATAGACGTGTTTTCATTCGAAACCCTGATACTTCGAAAAAGATTGTCCAGTTTGTACATGAAGTGCATCCAGTTTTTCCTATAACCCTCTAAACTTTTTAGCACATGCTATGTGAGTGAAATTATGATGCCATGCCTACTTTCAAAAATTTCAAAGTTCATTTGAAGTGCTTTTGAATTTAGGGTCATTTTAGCTCAAAATAAATCATGAAATGCATGAAAAATAGCAAATGAAGTCAGAAAAGGGTTGAAAAGTGATGATGTGGCTTTGAATGGTGCATATTGAATGTGGAAAAAGTCTTCAGTACAAATATGTTTTAAAAATTGAAATTCCTTTGTAATAGATGTGCTTTCAACCGAAACCCTAATACTTCGAAAGAGATTGTCCTGTTAGTACACGAAGCGCATCTAGTTTTTTCTGTAACCCTCTCAACTTTTTACCACATGCCATGTGGGCGAAATTATGATACCATGCCAACTTTCAACCATTTCAAAGTTTATTTGTAGTTCTTTTCAATTCAGGGTCATTTTAGCTCAGAATAAATCATGAAATGCATGAAAAATAGCAAATGAAGTCACAAAAGGGTTGAAAAGTGATGATGTGGCTATGAATTGTGAATATTGAATACAGAAAAGGTCTTGAGTACAAATATGTTTTAAAAATTAAAATCCTTTTGTAATAGACGTGTTTTCATCCAAAACCCTCATACTTCGAAAGCAAATCTCCAGTTTGTACACGAAGTGGATTCAGTTTTCCCTATAACCCTGTCAACTTTGTAGCACATGCTATGTGAGTTAAATTATGATACCATGCATACTTTCAACTATTTCAAAGTTCATTTGAAGTGCTTTTTAATTCAGGGTCAATTTAGCTCAAAATAAATCATGAAATGCATGAAAAATAGCAAATGAAGTCAGAAAAGGGTTGAAAAGTGATGATGTGGCTTTGAATGGTGCATATTGAATGCAGAAAAAGTCTTGAGTACACATATGTTTTAAAAATTGAAATCCTTTTGTAATAGACGTGTTTTCGTCCGAAACCCTCATACTTCGAAAGAGATTGTCCTGTTTGTACACCAAGCGCATATAGTTTTTCCGGTAACCCTCTCAGCTTTTTAGCACATGCTATGTGAGTGAAATTGTGATACCATGCCTACTTTCAACTATTTCAAAGTTCATTTGAAGTGCTTTTTAATTTAGGATCATTTTAGCTCAAAATAAATCATGAAATGCATGAAAAATAGTAAATGAAGTGAGAAAAGGGTTGATAAGTGATGATGTGGTTTTGAATGGTGCATAGTGAATGCGGAAAAAGTCTTTCGTACAAATATGTTTTAAAAATTGAAATCCTTTTGTAATAGACGTGTTTCCGTCCGAAACACAAATACTTCGAAAGAGATTGTCCTGTTTGAACACGAAGCGCATCTAGTTTTTCCTGTAACCCTCTGAACTTTTTAGCACATGCTATGTGGGTGAAATTATGATAACATGCCAACTTCGAACCATTTCAAAGTTCATTTGAAGTGCTTTTCACTTCAGGGTCATTTTATCCCAAAATAAAACATGAAATGCATGAAAAATAGCAAATGAAGTTAGAAAAGGGTTGAAAAGTGATGATGTGGCTTTGAATGGTGCATATTGAATGCAGAAAAAGTCTTGAGTACACATATGTTTTAAAAATTGAAATCCTTTTGTAATAGACGTGTTTTCGTCCGAAACCCTCATACTTCGAAAGAGATTGTCCTGTTTGTACACCAAGCGCATATAGTTTTTCCGGTAACCCTCTCAGCTTTTTAGCACATGCTATGTGAGTGAAATTGTGATACCATGCCTACTTTCAACTATTTCAAAGTTCATTTGAAGTGCTTTTTAATTTAGGGTCATTTTAGCTCAAAATAAATCATGAAATGCATGAAAAATAGCAAATGAAGTGAGAAAAGGGTTGAAAAGTGATGATGTGGTTTTGAATGGTGCATAGTGAATGCGGAAAAAGTCTTTCGTACAAATATGTTTTAAAAATTGAAATCCTTTTGTAATAGACGTGTTTCCGTCCGAAACACAAATACTTCGAAAGAGATTGTCCTGTTTGAACACGAAGCGCATCTAGTTTTTCCTGTAACCCTCTGAACTTTTTAGCACATGCTATGTGGGTGAAATTATGATACCATGCCAACTTTCATCCATTTCAAAGTTTATTTGAAGTTCTTTTCAATTCAGGGTCATTTTAGCTCAAAATAAATCATGATATGCATGAAAAACAGCAAATGAATTCACAAAAGGGTTGAAAATTGAAGATGTGGCTTTGAATTGTGCATATTGAATGCAGGAAAAGTCTTGAGTACAAATATGTTTTAAAAATTGAAGTCCTTTTGTAATACACGTGTTTTCATCCGAAACCCTGATACTTCGAAAGAGATTGTCCAGTTTGTACACGAAGTGCTTCTGGTTTTACCTGTAACCCTCTCATCTTTTTAGCACATGATATGTGGGTGAAATTATGATACCATGCCAAGTTTCAATGATCTCAGAGTTCATTTGAAGTGCTTTTCAATTCAGGTTAAAATAAATCATGAAATGCATGAAAAATAGCAAATGAAGTGAGAAAAGTGTTGAAAACTGAAGATGTGGCTTTGAATTTTGCATATTGAAGGCAAAAAAGTCTTGAGTACAAATATGTTTTAATAATTGAAATCCTTTTGTAGCAGACGTGTTTTCGTTCAAAACCGTGATACTTCGAAAGAGATTGTCCAGTTTGTACACGAAGCAAATCCATTTTTTCCTGTAACCCTCTCAACTATTTAGCACATGCTATGTGGGTGAAATTATGATAGCATGCCAACTTTCAACTATTTCAAAGTTCATTTGAAGGGCTTTTCAATTTATTGTCATTTTAGCTCAAAATAAAACATGAAATGCATGAAAAAAAGCAAATGATGTCAGAAAAAGGGTTGAAAAGTGATGAGGTGGCTTTGAATGGTGCATATTTAATGTAGAAAAAGTCTTGAGTACGTATAAGTTTTAAAAATTGAAATCCTTTTGTAATAGACGTGTTTTCATCCGAAACCCTCATACTTTGAAAAAGATAGTCCAGTTTGTACACGAAGTGCATCCATTTTTACCTGTAACCCTCTCAACTTTTTAGCACATGCTACGTGGGTGAAATTATGATACCATGCCAAGTTTCAACCATGTCAGAGATCATTTGAAGTGCTTTTCAATTTAGGGTCATTTTAGCTCAAAATAAATCATGAAATGCGTGAAAAATAGTAAATGAAGTCACAAAATGGTTGAAAAGTTAAGTGGTGGCTTTGAATTGTGCATATTGAATGCAGAAAAAGTCTTGAGTACAAATATGTTTTAATAATTGAAAGCCTTTTGTAATATACGTGTTCTCGTCCGAAACAGTGATACTTTGAAAGAGATTGTCCAGTTTGTACACGATGTGCATGCAATTTTTCCTGTAACCCTCTCAAGTTTTTAGCACATGCTATGTGGGTGAAATTTATGATACCATGCCATCTTTCAACCATTTGAGAGTTCATTTGAAGTGCTTTTGAATTCAGGGTCATTTTAGCTCAAATAAATCATGAAATGCATGGAAAATAGCAAATGAAGTCAGAAAAGGGTTGAAAAGTGATGATGTGGCTTTGAATGGTGCATATTTAATGTAGAAAAAGTCTTGAGTACAAATATCTTTCATTAATTCAAATCCTCTTGTAATAGACATGTTTTCGTCCGAAACCATGATATTTCAAAAGAGGTTGTCAAGTTTGTACATGAAGTCCATCCAATTTTTCCTGTAACCGACTCAACTTTTTAGCACATGCTGTGTGGGTGAAATTATGGTACCATGCAAACTTTCAATCATTTCAGAGTTCATTTGCAGTGATTTTCAATTTAGGGTCATTTTAGCTCAAAATAAATAATAAAATACATGAAAAAAAGCAAATGAAGTCACAAAAGGGTTAAAAGTGATGATGTGGCTTTGAATGGTGCATACTGAATGTAGAAAACTGTGATACTTCGAAAGAGATTGTCCAGTTTGTACACGAAGTGCATCTAATTTTTCCTGTAACCCTCTCAACTTTTTAGGACATGATATGTGGTTGAATTATGATACCATGCCAAGTTTCAACCATTTCGGAGTTAATTTGTAGTGATTTTTAATTCAGGGTCATTTTATCTCAAAATAAATCATGAAATGCATGAAAAATAGCAAATGAAGTTAGAAAAGGGTTGAAAAGTGATGATGTGGCTTTGAATGGTGCATATTGAATGCAGAAAAAGTCTTGACTACAACTATGTGTCAAAAATTGAAATCCTTCTGTAGTACATGTGCTTTCGTCCGAAAGCGTGATACTTCGAAAGAGATTGTCCAGGTTATACACGAAGTGCATCCAATTTTTCCTGTAACCCTCTCGACTTTTTAGCACATGGTATGTGAGTGAAATTATGATACCATGACTACTTTCAACTATTGCAAAGTTCATTTGATGTGCTTTTTAATTCGGGGTCATTTTAGCTCAAAATAAATTATGAAATGCATGAATAATAGCGAATGAAGTCGGAAAACGGTTGAAAAATTGATGATGTGGCTTTGAATGTTGCATATTGAATGCAGAAAAAGTCTTTAGTACATATATGTTTTAAAAATTGAAATCCTTTTGTAATAGACGTGTTTTCATCCGAAACCGTGATACTTCGAAAGAGATTGTCTAGTTTGTACATGAAGTGCATCCAGTTTTACGTGTAACCCTCTCAACTTTTTAGCACATGCTATGTGGGTGAAATTATGATACCAGTCAAGTTTCAACCATGTCAGAGTTCATTTGAAGTGCTTCTCAATTGAGGGTCATTTTAGCTCTAAATAAATCATGAAATGCATGAAAAGGAGCAAATGAAGTCACAAAAGGGTTGAAAAGTGAAGTGATGGCTTTGAATTGTGCATATTGAATGCAGAAAAAGTCTTGAGTACAAATATGTTTTAATAATTGAAAGACTTTTGTAATAGACGTGTTCTCGTCCAAAACCGTGATACTTTGAAAGAGATTGTCCAGTTTGTACACGAAGTGCATCCAATTTTTCCTGTAACCCTCTCAAATTTTTAGCACATGCTATGTGGGTGAAATTTATGATAACATGCCAACTTTCAACCATTTGAGAGTTCATTTGAAGTGCTTTTGAATTCAGGGTCATTTTAGCTCAAATAAATCATGAAATGCATGGAAAATAGTAAATGAAGTCAGAAAAGGGTTGAAAAGTGATGATGTGGCTTTGAATGGTGCATATTTAATGCAAAAAAAGTCTTGAGTACAAATATATTTTATTAATTCAAATCATGTTGTAATAGACGTGTTTTCGTCTGAAACCATGATATTTCGAAAGAGGAGGTCCAGTTTGTACACGAAGTGCATCCAGATTTTCCTATAACCGTCTCAACTTTTTAGCACATGCTATGTGGGTGAAATTATGGTACCATGAAAACATTCAACCATCTCAGAGTTCATTTGCCGTGATTTTCAATTTACGGTCATTTTAGCTCAAAATAAATCATGAAATACATGAAAAATAACAAATGAAGTCAGAAAAGGATTGAAAGTGATGATGTACCTTTGAATGGTGCATAATGAATGTAGAAAAAGTCCCGAGTACAAATATGTTTTAATAATTGAAATCCTTTTGTAGTAGACGTGTTTTCGTTCAAAACCGTGATAATTCGAAAGAAATTGTCCAGTTTGTACACGAAGCAAATCCAGTTTTTCTATAACTCTCTCAACTATTTAGCACATGCTATGTGTGTGAAATTATGATAACATTCCACCTTTCAACCATTTCAAAGTTCGTTTGAAGTGCTTTTCAATTCAGGGTCATTTTAGCTCAAAATAAAACATGAAATGCATGAAAAATAGCAAATGAAGTCAGAAAAGGGTTGAAAAGTGATGATGTGGCTTGAATGGTACATATAGAATGTAGAGAAATTCTTGAGTACATATATGTTTCAAATATTCAAGCCTTTTGTAATAGACGTGTTTTCATCCGAAGCCCTGATACTTCGAAAGAGATTGTCCAGTTTGTACACGAAGTGCATCCAGTTTTACCTGTAACCCTCTCATCTTTTTAGCACATGATATGTGGGTGAAATTATGATACCATGCCAAGTTTCAACCATGTCAGAGTTCATTTGAAGTGCTTTTCAATCCAGGGTCATTTTAGCTCAAAATAAATCATGAAATGCATGAAAAATAGCAAATGAAGTCACAAAAGGGTTGAAAAGTGAAGTGGTGGCTTTGAATTGTGCATATTGAATGCAGAAAAGTTCTTGAGTACAAATATGTATTAATAATTGAAAGCCTTTTGTAATATACGTTTTCTCGTCTGAAACCGCGATACTTTGAAAGAGATTGTCCAGTTTGTACACGGAGTGCATCCAATTTTTCCTATAACCCTCTCAAATTTGTAGCACATGCTATGTGGGTGAAATTTATGATACCATCCCAACTTTCAACCATTTGAGTGTTCATTTGAAGTGCTTTTGAATTCAGGGTCATTTAGCTCAAATAAATCTTGAATGCATGGAAAATAGCAAATGAAGTCAGAAAATGGTTGAAAAGTGATGATGTGGATTTGAATGGTGCATACTGAATGCGGAAAAAGTCTTGAGTACAAATATGTTTTAAAAGTTGAAATCCTTTTGTAATAGACGTGGTTTCGTCCGAAACCCAAATACTTCGAAAGAGATTGTCCTATTTGTACACGAGGTGTATCTAGTTTTTCCTGTAACCCTCTCAACTTTTTAGCACATGCTATGTGGGTGAAATTATGATACCATGCCAACTTTCAACGATTTCAAAGTTTATTCGAAGTTCTTTTGAATTTAGGGTCATTTTAGCTCAAAATAAATCATGAAATGCATGAAAAATAGCAAATGAAGTCACAAAAGGGTTGAAAACTCAAGATGTGGCTTTGAATTGTGCATATTGAATGTAGGAAAAGTGTTGAGTACAAATATGTTTTAGAAATTGAAATCCTTTTGCAATAGACGTGTTTTCATCCGAAACCCTGATACTTCGAAAGAGATTGCCCCATTTGTACACGAAGTGCATCCAGTTTTACCTGTAACCCTCTCAACTTTTTAGCACATGATATGTGGTTGAATTATGATACCATGCCAAGTTTCAATCATCTCAGAGTTCATTTGAAGTGCTTTTCAATTCAGGGTCATTTTAGCTCAAAATAAATCATGAAATGCATGAAAAATAGCAAATGAAGTCACAAAAGGGTTGAAAAGTGATGTGGCTCTGAATTGTGCATATTGAATGCAAAAAAGTCTTGAGTACAAATATGTTTTAATAATTTAAATCGTTTTGTAGTAGACGTGTTTTCGTTCAAAACCATGATACTTCGAAAGAGATTGTCCAGTTTGTACACGAAGCAAATCCAGTTTTTCCTGTAACCCTCTCAACTATTTTGCACATGCTATGTGGGTGAAATTATGATAACATGCCAACTTTCAACCATTTCAAAGTTCATTTGAAGTGATTTTCAATTCAGGGTCATTTTAGCTTAAAATAAAACATGAAATGCATGAAAAATAGAAAATGAAGTCAGAAAAGGGTTGAAAAGTGATGATGTGGCTTTGAGTGGTGCATATTGAATGTAGAGAAATTCTTGAGTACATATATGTTTTAAAAATTGAAATCCTTTTGTAATAGATGTGTTTTCATCCGAAACCCTGATACTTTGAAAGAGATTGTCCAGTTTGTACATGAAGTGCATCCAGTTTTACCTATGACCCTCTCAACTTTTTAGCACATGCTATGTGGGTGAAATTATGATACCATGACAAGTTTCAACCATGTCAGAGTTCATTTGAAGTGCTTTTCAACTCAGGGTCATTTTATCTCAAAATAAATCATGAAATGCATGAAAAACAGCAGACGAAGTCACAAAAGGGTTGAAAAGTGAAGTGGTGGGTTTGAATTGTGCATATTGAATGCAGAAAAGTCTTCAGTACAAATATGTTTTAATAATTGAAAGCCTTCTGTAATATACGTGTTCTCGTCCGAAACAGTGATACTTTGAAAGAGATTGTCCAGTTTGTACATGAAGTACGTCCAATCTTTCCTGTAACCCTCTCAAATTTTTAGCACATGCTATGTGGGTGCAATTTATGATACCATGCCAACTTTCAACCATTTGAGAGTTCATTTGAAGTGCTTTTGACTTCAGGGTCATTTTATCTCAAATAAATCATGAAATGCATGGAAAATAGCAAATGAAGTCTGAAAAGGGTTGAAAAGTGAAGATGTGGCTTTGAATGGTGCATATTTAATGTAGAAAAAGTCTTGAGTACAAATATCTTTTATTAATTCAAATCCTGTTGTAATAGACGTGTTTTTGTCCGAAACCATGATATTTCGAAAGAGGTTGTCCAGTTTGTACACGAAGTGCATCCAATTTTTCCTATAACCGTCTCAACATTTTAGCACATGCTATGTGTGTGAAATTATGGTACCATGCAAACTTTCAACCATTTCAGAGTTCATTTGCAGTGATTTTCAATTTAGGGTCATTTTAGATCAAAATAAATCATAAAATACATGAAAAAAGCAAATGAAGTCAGAAAAGGGTTGAAAGTGATGATGTGGCTTTGAATGGTGCATACTGAATGTAGAAAAAGTCTTGAGTACAAATATGTTTTGAAAATTGAATTCCTTTTGTAGTAGACGTGCTTTCGTCCAAAACTGTGATACTTCGAAAGAGATTGTCCAGTTTGTACACGAATTGCATTTAATTTTTCCTGTAACACCCTCAACTTTTTAGCACATGATATGTGGTTGAATTATGATACCAATGCAAGTTTCAACCATTTCAGAGTTCGTTTGCAGTGATTTTCAATTCAGGGTCATTTTAGCTCAAAATAAATCATGAAATGCATGAAAAATAGCAAATGAAGTTAGAAAAGGGTTGAAAAGTGCTGATGTGGCTTTGAATGGTGCATATTGAATGCAGAAAAAGTCTTGAGTACAACTTGGTGTCAAAAATTGAAATCCTTTTGTAATAGACGTGTTTTCTTCCGAAACCCAAATACTTCGAAAGAGATTGTCCTGTTTGTACACGAAGTGTATCTAGTTTTTCCTGTAACCCTCTGAACTTTTTAGCACATGCTATGGGGGTGAAATTATGATCCCATGCCAACTTTCAACCATTTCAAATTTATTTGAAGTTCTTTTGAATTCAAGGTCATTTTAACGAAAAATAAATCATGAAATGCATGAAAAATAGCAAATGAAGTCACAAAAGGGTTGAAAAGTGAAGATGTGGCTTTGAATTGTGCATATTGAATGCAAAAAAGTCTTGAGTACAAATATGTTTTAATAATTGAAATCCTTTTGTAGTAGACGTGTTTTCGTTCAAAACCGTGATACTTCGAAAGAGATTGTCCAGTTTGTACACGAAGCAAATCCAGTTTTACCTGTAACTCTCTCAACTATTTGGCACGTGCTACGTGGGTGAAATTACGATAACATGCCAAATTTATACCATTTCAAAGTTCATTTGAAGTGCTTTTCAATTCAGGGTCATTTTAGCTTAAAATAAAACATGAAATGCATCAAAAATAGCAAATGAAGTCCGAAAAGGGTTGAAAAGTGATGATGTGGATTTGAATGGTGCATATTGAATGTAGAGAAAGTCTTGAGTACATATATGTTTTAAATATTGAAATCCTTTTGTAATAGACGTGTTTTCATCCGAAACCCTAATACTTCGAAAGAGATTGTCCTGTTTCTACACGAAGTGTATCTAGTTTTTCCTGTAACCCTCTCAACTTTTGAGCACATGCTATGTGGGTGAAATTATGATACCATGCCAAGTTTCAACCATTTCAAAGTTTATTTGAATTTCTTTTGAATTTAGGGTCATTTTAGCTCAAAATAAATCATGAAATGCATGAAAAATAGAAAATGAAGTTAGAAAAGGGTTGAAAAGTGATGATGTGGCTTTTAATGGTGCATATTCAATGCGGCAAAAGTCTTGAGTACAAATATGTTTTAAAAATTGAAATCCTTTTGTAATAGACGTGTTTTCGTCCGAAACCCAAATACTTCGAAAGAGATTGTCCTGTTTGTACACGAAGTGTATCTAGTTTTTCCTGTAACCCCCTCATCTTTTGAGCACATGCTATGTGGGTGAAATTATGATACCATGCCAACTTTCAACCATTTCAAAGTTCATTTGAAGTGCTTTTCAATTCAGGTTAATTTTAGCTCAAAATAAATCATGAAATGCATGAAAAATAGCAAATGAAGTTAGAAAAGGGTTGAAAAGTGATGATGTGGCTTTGAATGGTGTATATTGAATGCAGAAAAAGTCTTGAGTACAACTATGTGTCAAAAATTGAAATCCTTTTGTAATAGACGTGTTTTCTTCCGAAACCCAAATACTTCGAAAGAGATTGTCCTGTTTGTATCCAGGGTCATTTTAACTCAAAATAAATACTTCGAAGAGGTGTTTTCTTTTGAATTCAGGGTCATTTTAACTCAAAATAAATCATGAAATGCATGAAAAATAGCAAATGAAGTCACAAAAGGGTGGAAAACTAAAGATGTGGCTTGGAATTGTGCATATCGAATGCAGGAAAAGTCTTGAGTACAAATATGTTTTAAAAATTGAAATCCTTTTACAATAGACGTGTTTTCATCCGAAACCCTGATACTTCGAAAGATATTGTCCCATTTGTACACGAAGTGCATCCAGTTTTACCTATAACCCTCTCAACTTTTAAGCACATGATATGTGGTTGAAATATGATACCATGCCAAGTTTCAATCATCTCAGAGTTCATTTGGAGTGCTTTTCAATTCAGGGTCATTTTAGCTCAAAATAAATCATGAAATGCATGAAAAATAGCAAATGAAGTCACAAAAGGGTTGAAAAGTGAAGATGTTGCTTTGAATTGTGCATATTGAATGCAAAAAAGTCTTGAGTACAAATATGTTTTAATAATTGAAATCCTTTTGTAGTAGACGTGTTTTCGTTCAAAACCGTGATACTTCGAAAGAGATTGTCCAGTTTGTACACGAAGCAAATCCAGTTTTACCTGTAACCCTCTCAACTATTTTGCACATGCTACGTTGGTGAAATTATGATAACATGCCAACTTTCAACCATTTCAAAGTTCATTTGAAGTGCTTTTCAATTCAGGGTCATTTTGGCTTAAAATAAAACATGAAATGCATGAAAAATAGCAAATGAAGTCCGAAAAGGGTTGAAAAGTGATGATTTGGCTTTGAATGGTGCATATTGAATGTAGAGAAAGCCTTGAGTACATATATGTTTTAAAAATTGAAATCCTTTTGTAATAGATGTGTTTTCATCCGAAACCCTGATACTTCGAAAGAGATTGTCCAGTTTGTACATGTAGTGCATCCAGTTTTACCTGTAACCCTCTCAACATTTTAGCACATGCTATGTGGGTGAAATTATGATACCGTGCCTACTTTCAACTATTTCAAAGTTCATTTGAAGTGCTTTTTAATTCAGGGTTAATTTAGCTCAAAATAAATCATGAAATGCACCAATATAGCAAATAAAGTCAGAAAAGGGTTGGAAAGTGATGTTGTGGCTTTGAATGGTGCATATTGAGTGCGCAAAAGTATTGAGTACAAATATGTTTTAAAAATTGAAATCATTTTGTAATAGACGTGTTTCATCCAAAACCCTAATACTTCGAAAGAGATTTTCCTGTTTGTACACGAAGCACATCTAGTTTTTCCTGTAACCCTCTCAACTTTTTAGCAGATGCTATGTGGGTGAAATTATGATACCATGCCAACTATCAACCATTTCAAAGTTTATTTGAAGTTCTTTTGAATTCAGGGTCATTTTAACTCAAAATAAATCATGAAATGCATGAAAAATAACAAATGAAGTCACAAAAGGATGGAAAACTGAAGATGTGGCTTTGAATTGTGCATATTGAATGCAGGAAAAGTCTTGAGTACAAATATGTTTTAAAAATTGAAATCCTTTTGCAATAGACGAGTTTTCATCTGAAACCCTGATACTTCGAAAGATATTGTCCCATTTGTACACGAAGTGCATCCAGTTTTACCTATAACCCTCTCAACTTTTTAGCACATGATATGTAGTTGAAATATGATACCATGCCAAGTTTCAATCATCTCAGAGTTCATTTGAACTGCTTTTCAATTCAGGGTCATTTTAGCTCAAAATAAATCATGAAATGCATGAAAAATAGCAAATGAAGTCACAAAAGGGTTGAAAAGTGAAGATGTGGCTTTGAATTGTGCATATTGAATGCAAAAAAGTCTTGAGTACAAATATGTTTTAATAATTGAAATCCTTTTGTAGTAGACGTGTTTTCGTTCAAAACCGTGATACTTCGAAAGAGATTGTCGAGTTTGTACACGAAGCAAATCTAGTTTTACCTGTAACCCTCTCAACTATTTTGCACATGCTACGTGGGTGAAATTATGATAACATGCCAAATTTATACCATTTCAAAGTTCATTAGAAGTGCTTTTCAATTCAGGGTCATTTTAGCTTAAAATAAAACATGAAATGCATCAAAAATAGCAAATGAAGTCCGAAAAGGGTTGAAAAGTGATGATGTGGATTTGAATGGTGCATATTGAATGTAGAGAAAGTCTTGAGTACATATATGTTTTAAATATTGAAATCCTTTTGTAATAGACGTGTTTTCATCCGAAACCCTAATACTTCGAAAGAGATTCTCCAGTTTGTACACGAAGTGCATCCAGTTTTACCTGGAACCCTCTCAACTTGTTAGCACATGATATGTGGGTGAAATTAGGATACCATGCCAAATTTCAATCATCTCAGAGTTCATTTGAAGTGCTTTTCAATTCAGGTTTATTTTAGCTCAAAATAAATCATGAAACGCATGTAAAATTGCAAATGAAGTCACAAAACGGTTGAAAAGTGATGATGTGGCTTTGAATGGTGCATATTCAATGCGGAAAAAGTCTTGAGTACAAATATGTTTTAATAATTGAAATCCTTTTGTAGTAGACGTGTTTTCGTTCAAAACCGTGATACTTCGAAAGAGATTGTCGAGTTTGTACACGAAGCAAATCCAGTTTTACCTGTAAACCTCTCAACTATTTTGCACATGCTACGTGGGTGAAATTAAGATAACATGCCAAATTTATACCATTTCAAAGTTCATTAGAAGTGCTTTTCAATTCAGGGTCATTTTAGCTTAAAATAAAACATGAAATGCATCAAAAATAGCAAATGAAGTCCGAAAAGGGTTGAAAAGTGATGATGTGGATTTGAATGGTGCATATTGAATGTAGAGAAAGTCTTGAGTACATATATGTTTTAAATATTGAAATCCTTTTGTAATAGACGTGTTTTCATCCGAAACTCTAATACTTCGAAAGAGATTCTCCAGTTTGTACACGAAGTGCATCCAGTTTTACCTGGAACCCTCTCAACTTGTTAGCACATGATATGTGGGTGAAATTAGGATACCATGCCAAATTTCAATCATCTCAGAGTTCATTTGAAGTGCTTTTCAATTAAGGTTTATTTTAGCTCAAAATAAATCATGAAATGCATGAAAAATTGCAAATGAACTCACAAAAGGGTTGAAAAGTGATGATGTGGCTTTGAATGGTGCATATTCAATGCGGAAAAAGTCTTGAGTACAAATATGTTTTAAAAATTGAAATCCTTTTGTAATAGACGTGTTTCCTCCCGAAACCCAAGTACTTCGAAAGAGATTGTCCTGTTTGTACACGAAGTGTATGTAGTTTTTCCTGTAACCCTCTCAACTTTTGAGCACATGCTATGTGGGTGAAATTATGATACCATGCCAAGTTTCAACCATTTCAAAGTTTATTTGAAGTTCTTTTGAATTTAGGGTCATTTTAGCTCAAAATAAATCATGAAATGCATGAAAAATAGCAAATGAAGTTAGAAAAGGGTTGAAAAGTGATGATGTGGCTTTGAATGGTGCATATCGAATGCAGAAAAAGTCTTGAGTACAACAATGTGTCAAAAATTGAAATCCTTTTGTAATAGACGTGTTTTCTTCCGAAACCCAAATACTTCGAAAGAGATTGTCCTGTTTGTATTCAGGGTCATTTGAACTCAAAATAAATACTTCGAAGACGTGTTTTCTTTTGAATTCATGGTCATTTTAGCTCAAAATAAATCATGAAATGCATGAAAAATAGCAAATGAAGTCACAAAAGGGTGGAAAACTGAAGATGTGGCTTTGAATTGTGCATATCGAATGCAGGAAAAGTCTTGAGTACAAATATGTTTTAAAAATTGAAATCCTTTTACAATAGACGTGTTTTCATCCGAAACCCTGATACTTCGAAAGATATTGTCCCATTTGTACACGAAGTGCATCCAGTTTTACCTATAACCCTCTCAACTTTTAAGCACATGATATGTGGTTGAAATATGATACCATGCCAAGTTTCAATCATCTCAGAGTTCATTTGAAGTGCTTTTCAATTCAGGGTCATTTTAGCTCAAAATAAATCATGAAATGCATGAAAAATAGCAAATGAAGTCACAAAAGGGTTGAAAAGTGAAGATGTTGCTTTGAATTGTGCATATTGAATGCCAAAAAGTCATGAGTACTAATATGTTGTAATAATTGAAATCCTTTTGTAGTAGACGTGTTTTCGTTCAAAACCGTGATACTTCGAAAGAGATTGTCCAGTTTGTACACGAAGCAAATCCAGTTTTACCTGTAACCCTCTCAACTATTTTGCACATGCTACGTTGGTGAAATTATGATAACATGCCAACTTTCAACCATTTCAAAGTTCATTTGAAGTACTTTTCAAATCAGGGTCATTTTAGCTTAAAATAAAACATGAAATGCATGAAAAATAGCAAATGAAGTCCGAAAAGGGTTGAAAAGTGATGATTTGGCTTTGAATGGTGCATATTGAATGTAGAGAAAGCCTTGAGTACATATATGTTTTAAAAATTGAAATCCTTTTTTAATAGATGTGTTTTCATCCGAAACCCTGATACTTCGAAAGAGATTGTCCAGTTTGTACATGTAGTGCATCCAGTTTTACCTGTAACCCTCTCAACATTTTAGCACATGCTATGTGGGTGAAATTATGATACCGTGCCTACTTTCAACTATTTAAAAGTTCATTTGAAGTGCTTTTTAATTCAGGGTCAATTTAGCTCAAAATAAATCATGAAATGCACCAATATAGCAAATAAAGTCAGAAAAGGGTTGGAAAGTGATGTTGTGGCTTTGAATGGTGCATATTGAGTGCGGAAAAGTATTGAGTACAAATATGTTTTAAAAATTGAAATCATTTTGTAATAGACGTGTTTCATCCAAAACCCTAATACTTCGAAAGAGATTTTCCTGTTTGTACACGAAGCACATCTAGTTTTTCCTGTAACCCTCTCAACTTTTTAGCAGATGCTATGTGGGTGAAATTATGATACCATGCCAACTTTCAACCATTTCAAAGTTTATTTGAAGTTCTTTTGAATTCAGGGTCATTTTAACTCAAAATAAATCATGAAATGCATGAAAAATAACAAATGAAGTCACAAAAGGATGGAAAACTGAAGATGTGGCTTTGAATTGTGCATATTGAATGCAGGAAAAGTCTTGAGTACAAATATGTTTTAAAAATTGAAATCCTGTTGCAATAGACGTGTTTTCATCTGAAACCCTGATACTTCGAAAGATATTGTCCCATTTGTACACGAAGTGCATCCAGTTTTACCTATAACCCTCTCAACTTTTTAGCACATGATATGTAGTTGAAATATGATACCATGCCAAGTTTCAATCATCTCAGAGTTCATTTGAACTGCTTTTCAATTCATGGTCATTTTAGCTCAAAATAAATCACGAAATGCATGAAAAATAGCAAATGAAGTCACAAAAGGGTGGAAAACTGAAGATGTGGCTTTGAATTGTGCATATCGAATGCAGGAAAAGTCTTGAGTACAAATATGTTTTAAAAATTGAAATCCTTTTACAATAGACGTGTTTTCATCCGAAACCCTGATACTTCGAAAGATATTGTCCCATTTGTACACGAAGTGCATCCAGTTTTACCTATAACCCTCTCAACTTTTTAGCACATGATATGTGGTTGAAATATGATACCATGCCAAGTTTCAATCATCTCAGAGTTCATTTGAAGTGCTTTTCAATTCAGGGTCATTTTAGCTCAAAATAAATCATGAAATGCATGAAAAATAGCAAATGAAGTCACAAAAGGGTTGAAAAGTGAAGATGTTGCTTTGAATTGTGCATATTGAATGCCAAAAAGTCATGAGTACTAATATGTTGTAATAATTGAAATCCTTTTGTAGTAGACGTGTTTTCGTTCAAAACCGTGATACTTCGAAAGAGATTGTCCAGTTTGTACACGAAGCAAATCCAGTTTTACCTGTAACCCTCTCAACTATTTTGCACATGCTACGTTGGTGAAATTATGATAACATGCCAACTTTCAACCATTTCAAAGTTCATTTGAAGTGCTTTTCAAATCAGGGTCATTTTAGCTTAAAATAAAACATGAAATGCATGAAAAATAGCAAATGAAGTCCGAAAAGGGTTGAAAAGTGATGATTTGGCTTTGAATGGTGCATATTGAATGTAGAGAAAGCCTTGAGTACATATATGTTTTAAAAATTGAAATCCTTTTGTAATAGATGTGTTTTCATCCGAAACCCTGATACTTCGAAAGAGATTGTCCAGTTTGTACATGTAGTGCATCCAGTTTTACCTGTAACCCTCTCAACATTTTAGCACATGCTATGTGGGTGAAATTATGATACCGTGCCTACTTTCAACTATTTCAAAGTTCATTTGAAGTGCTTTTTAATTCAGGGTTAATTTAGCTCAAAATAAATCATGAAATGCACCAATATAGCAAATAAAGTCAGAAAAGGGTTGGAAAGTGATGTTGTGGCTTTGAATGGTGTATATTGAGTGCGGAAAAGTATTGAGTACAAATATGTTTTAAAAATTGAAATCATTTTGTAATAGACGTGTTTCATCCAAAACCCTAATACTTCGAAAGAGATTTTCCTGTTTGTACACGAAGCACATCTAGTTTTTCCTGTAACCCTCTCAACTTTTTAGCAGATGCTATGTGGGTGAAATTATGATACCATGCCAACTTTCAACCATTTCAAAGTTTATTTGAAGTTCTTTTGAATTCAGGGTCATTTTAACTCAAAATAAATCATGAAATGCATGAAAAATAACAAATGAAGTCACAAAAGGATGGAAAACTGAAGATGTGGCTTTGAATTGTGCATATTGAATGCAGGAAAAGTCTTGAGTACAAATATGTTTTAAAAATTGAAATCCTTTTGCAATAGACGTGTTTTCATCTGAAACCCTGATACTTCGAAAGATATTGTCCCATTTGTACACGAAGTGCATCCAGTTTTACCTATAACCCTCTCAACTTTTTAGCACATGATATGTAGTTGAAATATGATACCATGCCAAGTTTCAATCATCTCAGAGTTCATTTGAACTGCTTTTCAATTCAGGGTCATTTTAGCTCAAAATAAATCATGAAATGCATGAAAAATAGCAAATGAAGTCACAAAAGGGTTGAAAAGTGAAGATGTGGCTTTGAATTGTGCATATTGAATGCAAAAAAGTCTTGAGTACAAATATGTTTTAATAATTGAAATCCTTTTGTAGTAGACGTGTTTTCGTTCAAAACCGTGATACTTCGAAAGAGATTGTCGAGTTTGTACACGAAGCAAATCCAGTTTTACCTGTAACCCTCTCAACTATTTTGCACATGCTACGTGGGTGAAATTATGATAACATGCCAAATTTATACCATTTCAAAGTTCATTAGAAGTGCTTTTCAATTCAGGGTCATTTTAGCTTAAAATAAAACATGAAATGCATCAAAAATAGCAAATAAAGTCCGAAAAGGGTTGAAAAGTGATGATGTGGATTTGAATGGTGCATATTGAATGTAGAGAAAGTCTTGAGTACATATATGTTTTAAATATTGAAATCCTTTTGTAATAGACGTGTTTTCATCCGAAACCCTAATACTTCGAAAGAGATTCTCCAGTTTGTACACGAAGTGCATCCAGTTTTACCTGGAACCCTCTCAACTTGTTAGCACATGATATGTGGGTGAAATTAGGATACCATGCCAAATTTCAATCATCTCAGAGTTCATTTGAAGTGCTTTTCAATTCAGGTTTATTTTAGCTCAAAATAAATCATGAAATGCATAAAAAATTGCAAATGAAGTCACAAAAGGGTTGAAAAGTGATGATGTGGCTTTGAATGGTGCATATTCAATGCGGAAAAAGTCTTGAGTACAAATATGTTTTAAAAATTGAAATCCTTTTGTAATAGATGTGTTTTCTCCCGAAACCCAAGTACTTCGAAAGAGATTGTCCTGTTTGTACACGAAGTTTATCTAGTTTTTCCTGTAACCCTCTGAACTTTTGAGCACGTGCTATGTGGGTGAAATTATGATACCATGCCAAGTTTCAACCATTTCAAAGTTTATTTGAAGTTCTTTTGAATTTAGGGTCATTTTAGCTCAAAATAAATCATGAAATGCATGAAAAATAGCAAATGAAGTTAGAAAAGGGTTGAAAAGTGATGATGTGGCTTTGAATGGTGCATATTGAATGCAGAAAAAGTCTTGAGTACAACTATGTGTCAAAAATTGAAATCCTTTTGTAATAGACGTGTTTTCTTCCGAAACCCAAATACTTCGAAAGAGATTGTCCTATTTGTACACGAAGTTTATCTAGTTTTTCCTGTAACCCTCTGAACTTTTTAGCACATGCTATGTGGGTGAAATTATGATACCATGCTAACTTTAAACCATTTCAAAGTTTATTTGAAGTTCTTTTGAATTCGGGGTCATTTTAACTAAAAATAAATCATGAAATGCATGAAAAATAGCAAATGAAGTCACAAAAGGGTGGAAAACTGAAGATGTGGCTTTGACTTGTGCATATTGAATGCAGGAAAAGTCTTGAGTACAAATATGTTTTGAAAATTGAAATCCTTTTGCAATAGGCGTGTTTTCATCCGAAACCCTGATACTTCGAAAGATATTGTCCCATTTGTACACGAAGTGCATCCAGTTTTACCTAGAACCCTCTCAACTTTTTAGCACATGATATGTAGTTGAAATATGATACCATGCCAAGTTTCAATCATCTCAGAGTTCATTTGAACTGCTTTTCAATTCAGGGTCATTTTAGCTCAAAATAAATCATGAAATGCATGAAAAATAGCAAATGGAGTCACAAAAGGGTTGAAAAGTGAAGATGTGGCTTTGAATTGTGCATATTGAATGCAAAAAAGTCTTGAGAACAAATATGTTTTAATAATTGAAATCCTTTTGTAGTAGACGTGTTTTCGTTCAAAACCGTGATACTTCGAAAGAGATTGTCGAGTTTGTACACGAAGCAAATCCAGTTTTACCTGTAACCCTCTCAACTATTTTGCACATGCTACGTGGCTGAAATTATGATAACATGCCAAATTTATACCATTTCAAAGTTCATTAGAAGTGCTTTTCAATTCAGGGTCATTTTAGCTTAAAATAAAACATGAAATGCATCAAAAATAGCAAATGAAGTCCGAAAAGGGTTGAAAAGTGATGATGTGGATTTGAATGGTGCATATTGAATGTAGAGAAAGTCTTGAGTACATATATGTTTTAAATATTGAAATCCTTTTGTAATAGACGTGTTTTCATCCGAAACCCTAATACTTCGAAAGAGATTCTCCAGTTTGTACACGAAGTGCATCCAGTTTTACCTGGAACCCTCTCAACTTGTTAGCACATGATATGTGGGTGAAATTAGGATACCATGCCAAATTTCAATCATCTCAGAGTTCATTTGAAGTGCTTTTCAATTCAGGTTTATTTTAGCTCAAAATAAATCATGAAATGCATGAAAAATTGCAAATGAAGTCACAAAAGGGTTGAAAAGTGATGATGTGGCTTTGAATGGTGCATATTCAATGCGGAAAAAGTCTTGAGTACAAATATGTTTTCATAATTGAAATCCTTTTGTAGTAGACGTGTTTTCGTTCAAAACCGTGATACTTCGAAAGAGATTGTCGAGTTTGTACACGAAGCAAATCCAGTTTTACCTGTAACCCTCTCAACTATTTTGCACATGCTACGTGGGTGAAATTAAGATAACATGCCAAATTTATACCATTTCAAAGTTCATTAGAAGTGCTTTTCAATTCAGGGTCATTTTAGCTTAAAATAAAACATGAAATGCATCAAAAATAGCAAATGAAGTCCGAAAAGGGTTGAAAAGTGATGATGTGGATTTGAATGGTGCATATTGAATGTAGAGAAAGTCTTGAGTACATATATGTTTTAAATATTGAAATCCTTTTGTAATAGACGTGTTTTCATCCGAAACTCTAATACTTCGAAAGAGATTCTCCAGTTTGTACAGGAAGTGCATCCAGTTTTACCTGGAACCCTCTCAACTTGTTAGCACATGATATGTGGGTGAAATTAGGATACCATGCCAAATTTCAATCATCTCAGAGTTCATTTGAAGTGCTTTTCAATTCAGGTTTATTTTAGCTCAAAATAAATCATGAAATGCATGAAAAATTGCAAATGAAGTCACAAAAGGGTTGAAAAGTGATGATGTGGCTTTGAATGGTGCATATTCAATGCGGAAAAAGTCTTGAGTACAAATATGTTTTAAAAATTGAAATCCTTTTGTAATAGACGTGTTTCCTCCCGAAACCCAAGTACTTCGAAAGAGATTGTCCTATTTGTACACGAAGTGTATCTAGTTTTTCCTGTAACCCTCTCAACTTTTGAGCACGTGCTATGTGGGTGAAATTATGATACCATGCCAAGTTTCAACCATTTCAAAGTTTATTTGAAGTTCTTTTGAATTTAGGGTCATTTTAGCTCAAAATAAATCATGAAATGCATGAAAAATAGCAAATGAAGTTAGAAAAGGGTTGAAAAGTGATGATGTGGCTTTGAATGGTGCATATCGAATGCAGAAAAAGTCTTGAGTACAACTATGTGTCAAAAATTGAAATCCTTTTGTAATAGACGTGTTTTCTTCCGAAACCCAAATACTTCGAAAGAGATTGTCCTGTTTGTATTCAGGGTCATTTTAACTCAAAATAAATACTTCGAAGACGTGTTTTCTTTTGAATTCAGGGTCATTTTCGCTCAAAATAAATCATGAAATGCATGAAAAATAGCAAATGAAGTCACAAAAGGGTGGAAAACTGAAGATGTGGCTTTGAATTGTGCATATCGAATGCAGGAAAAGTCTTGAGTACAAATATGTTTTAAAAATTGAAATCCTTTTACAATAGACGTGTTTTCATCCGAAACCCTGATACTTCGAAAGATATTGTCCCATTTGTACACGAAGTGCATCCAGTTTTACCTATAACCCTCTCAACTTTTAAGCACATGATATGTGGTTGAAATATGATACCATGCCAAGTTTCAATCATCTCAGAGTTCATTTGAAGTGCTTTCAATTCAGGGTCATTTTAGCTCAAAATAAATCATGAAATGCATGAAAAATAGCAAATGAAGTCACAAAAGGGTTGAAAAGTGAAGATGTTGCTTTGAATTGTGCATACTGAATGCCAAAAAGTCATGAGTACTAATATGTTGTAATAATTGAAATCCTTTTGTAGTAGACGTGTTTTCGTTCAAAACCGTGATACTTCGAAAGAGATTGTCCAGTTTGTACACGAAGCAAATCCAGTTTTACCTGTAACCCTCTCAACTATTTTGCACATGCTACGTTGGTGAAATTATGATAACATGCCAACTTTCAACCATTTCAAAGTTCATTTGAAGTGCTTTTCAAATCAGGGTCATTTTAGCTTAAAATAAAACATGAAATGCATGAAAAATAGCAAATGAAGTCCGAAAAGGGTTGAAAAGTGATGAGTTGGCTTTGAATGGTGCATATTGAATGTAGAGAAAGCCTTGAGTACATATATGTTTTAAAAATTGAAATCCTTTTGTAATAGATGTGTTTTCATCCGAAACCCTGATACTTCGAAAGAGATTGTCCAGTTTGTACATGTAGTGCATCCAGTTTTACCTGTAACCCTCTCAACATTTTAGCACATGCTATGTGGGTGAAATTATGACACCGTGCCTACTTTCAACTATTTCAAAGTTCATTTGAAGTGCTTTTTAATTCAGGGTCAATTTAGCTCAAAATAAATCATGAAATGCACCAATATAGCAAATAAAGTCAGAAAAGGGTTGGAAAGTGATGTTGTGGCTTTGAATGGTGCATATTGAGTGCGGAAAAGTATTGAGTACAAATATGTTTTAAAAATTGAAATCATTTTGTAATAGACGTGTTTCATCCAAAACCCTAATACTTCGAAAGAGATTTTCCTGTTTGTACACGAAGCACATCTAGTTTTTCCTGTAACCCTCTCAACTTTTTAGCAGATGCTATGTGGGTGAAATTATGATACCATGCCAACTTTCAACCATTTCAAAGTTTATTTGAAGTTCTTTTGAATTCAGGGTCATTTTAACTCAAAATAAATCATGAAATGCATGAAAAATAACAAATGAAGTCACAAAAGGATGGAAAACTGAAGATGTGGCTTTGAATTGTGCATATTGAATGCAGGAAAAGTCTTGAGTACAAATATGTTTTAAAAATTGAAATCCTTTTGCAATAGATGTGTTTTCATCTGAAACCCTCATACTTCGAAAGATATTGTCCCATTTGTACACGAAGTGCATCCAGTTTTACCTATAACCCTCTCAACTTTTTAGCACATGATATGTAGTTGAAATATGATACCATGCCAAGTTTCAATCATCTCAGAGTTCATTTGAACTGCTTTTCAATTCAGGGTCATTTTAGCTCAAAATAAATCATGAAATGCATGAAAAATAGCAAATGAAGTCACAAAAGGGTTGAAAAGTGAAGATGTGGCTTTGAATTGTGCATATTGAATGCAAAAAAGTCTTGAGTACAAATATGTTTTAATAATTGAAATGCTTTTGTAGTAGACATGTTTTCGTTCAAAACCATGATACTTCGAAAGAGATTGACGAGTTTGTACACGAAGCAAATCCAGTTTTACCTGTAACCCTCTCAACTATTTTGCACATGCTACGTGGCTGAAATTATGATAACATGCCAAATTTATACCATTTCAAAGTTCATTAGAAGTGCTTTTCAATTCAGGGTCATTTTAGCTTAAAATAAAACATGAAATGCATCAAAAATAGCAAATAATGTCCGAAAGGGATTGAAAAGTGATGATGTGGATTTGAATGGTGCATATTGAATGTAGAGAAAGTCTTGAGTACATATATGTTTTAAATATTGAAATCGTTTTGTAATAGACGTGTTTTCATCCGAAACCATAATACTTCGAAAGAGATTGTCCAGTTTGTACACGTAGTGCATCCAGTTTTACCTGGAACCCTCTCAACTTGTTAGCACATGATATGTGGGTGAAATTAGGATACCATGCCAAATTTCAATCATCTCAGAGTTCATATGAAGTGCTTTTCAATTCAGGTTTATTTTAGCTCAAAATAAAACATGAAATGCATAAAAAATTGCAAATGAAGTCACAAAAGGGTTGAAAAGTGATGATGTGGCTTTGAATGGTGCATATTCAATGCGGAAAAAGTCTTGAGTACAAATATGTTTTAAAAATTGAAATCCTTTTGTAATAGACGTGTTTTCTCCCGAAACCCAAGTACTTCGAAAGAGATTGTCCTGTTTGTACACGAAGTGTATCTAGTTTTTCCTGAAACCCTCTCAACTTTTGAGCATATGCTATGTGGGTGATATTATGATACCATGCCAAGTTTCAACCATTTCAAAGTTTATTTGAAGTTCTTTTGAATTTAGGGTCATTTTAGCTCAAAATAAATCATGAAATGCATGAAAAATAGCAAATGAAGTTAGAAAAGGGTTGAAAAGTGATGATGTGGCTTTGAATGGTGCATATTGAATGCAGAAAAAGTCTTGAGTACAACTATGTGTCAAAAATTGAAATCCTTTTGTAATAGACGTGTTTTCTTCCGAAACCCAAATACTTCGAAAGAGATTGTCCTGTTTGTACACGAAGTTTATCTAGTTTTTCCTGTAACCCTCTGAACTTTTTAGCACATGCTATGTGGGTGAAATTATGATACCATGCTAACTTTCAACCATTTCAAAGTTTATTTGAAGTTCTTTTGAATTCGGGGTCATTTTAACTAAAAATAAATCATGAAATGCATGAAAAATAGCAAATGAAGTCACAAAAGGGTGGAAAATTGAAGATGTGGCTTTGACTTGTGCATATTGAATGCAGGAAAAGTCTTGAGTACAAATATGTTTTGAAAATTGAAATCCTTTTGCAATAGACGTGTTTTCATCCGAAACCCTGATACTTCGAAAGATCTTGTCCCATTTGTACACGAAGTGCATCCAGTTTTACCTATAACCCTCTCAACTTTTTAGCACATGATATGTGGTTGAAATATGATACCATGCCAAGTTTCAATCATCTCAGAGTTCATTTGAAGTGCTTTTCAATTCAGGGTCATTTTAGCTCAAAATAAATAATGAAACGCATGAAAAATAGCACATGAAGTCACAAAAGGGTTGAAAAGTGAAGATGTTGCTTTGAATTGTGCATATTGAATGCAAAAAAGTCTTGAGTACAAATATGTGTTAATAATTGAAATCCTTTTGCAGTAGACGTGTTTTCGTTCAAAACCGTGATACTTCGAAAAAGATTGTCCAGTTTGTACACGAAGGAAATCCAGTTTTACCTGTAACCCTCTCAACTATTTTGCACATGCTACCTGGGTGAAATTATGATAACATGCCAACTTTCAACCATTTCAAAGTTCATTTGAAGTGCTTTTCAATTCAGGGTCATTTTAGCTTAAAATAAAACATGAAATGCATCAAAAATAGCAAATGAAGTCCGAAAAGGGTTGAAAAGGGATGATGTGGCTTTGAATTGTGCATATTGAATGTAGAGAAAGTCTTGAGTACATATATGTTTTAAAATTTGAAATCCTTTTGTAATAGATGTGTTTTCATCCGAAACCATGATACTTCGAAAGAGATTGTCCAGTTTGTACATGCAGTGCATCCAGTTTTACCTGTAACCCTCTCAACTTTTTAGCACATGCTATGTGGGTGAAATTATGATACCGTGCCTACTTTCAACTATTTCAAAGTTCATTTGAAGTGCTTTTTAATTCAGGGTCAATTTAGCTAAAAATAAATCATGAAATGCATGAAAAATGGCAAATGAAGTTAGAAAAGGGTTGAAAAGTGATGATGTGGCTTTGAATGGTGCATATTGAGTGCGGAAAAGTCTTGAGTACAAATATGTTTTAAAAATTGAAATCATTTTGTAATAGACCTGTTTCATCCAAAACCCTAATACTTCGAAAGAGATTGTCCTGTTTGTACACGAAGCACATCTAGTTTTTCCTGTAACCCTCTGAACTTTTTAGCACATGCTATGTCGGTGAAATTATGATACAATGCCAACTTTCAACCATTTCAAACTTTATTTAAAGTTCTGTTGAATTCAGGGTTATTTTAACTAAAAATAAATCATGAAATGCATGAAAAATAGCAAATGAAGTCACAAAAGGGTGGAAAACTGAAGATGTGGCTTTGAATTGTGCATATTGAATGCAAGAAAAGTCTTGAGTACAATTATGTTTTAAAAATTAAAATCCTTTTGAAATAAACGTGTTTTCATCCGAAACCCTGATACTTCGAAAGATATTGTCCCATCTGTACACGAAGTGCATCCAGTTTTACCTATAACCCTCTCAACTTTTTAGCACATGATATGTGGTTGAAATCTGATACCATGCCAAGTTTCAATCATCTTAGAGTTCATTTGAAGTGCTTTTCAATTTAGGGTCATTTTAGCGCAAAATAAATCATGAAATGCATGAAAAATAGAGAATGAAGTCACAAAAGGGTTGAAAAGTGATGATGTGGCTTTGAATGGTGCATATTGAATGCAGTAAAAGTCTTGAGTACAAATATGTTTTAAAAATTGAAATCCTTTTGCAATAGACGTGTTTTCATCCGAAACCCTGATACTTCGAAAGATATGGTCCCATTTGTACACGAAGTGCATCCAGTTTTACCTATAACCCTCTCAACTTTTAAGCACATGATATGTGGTTGAAATATGATACCATGCCAAGTTTCAATCATCTCAGTGTTCATTTGAAGTGCTTTTCAATTCAGGGTCATTTTAGCTCAAAATAAATCATGAAATGCATGAAAAATAGCAAATGAAGTCACAAAAGGGTTGAAAAGTGAAAATGTTGCTTTGAATTGTGCATATTGAATGCAAAAAAGTCTTGAGTACAAATATGTGTTAATAATTGAAATCCTTTTGCAGTAGACGTGTTTTCGTTCAAAACCGTGATACTTCGAAAGAGATTGTCCAGTTTGTACACGAAGCAAATCCAGTTTTATCTGTAACCCTCTCAACTATTTTGCACATGCTACGTGGGTGAAATTATGATAACATGCCAACTTTCAACCATTTCAAAGTTCATTTGATGTGCTTTTCAATTTACGGTCATTTTAGCTTAAAATAAAACATGAAATGCATGAAAAATAGCAAATGAAGTCCGAAAAGGGTTGAAAAGTGATGATGTGGCTTTGAATGGTGCATATTGAATGTAGTGAAAGCCTTGAGTACATATATGTTTTAAAAATTGAAATCCTTTTGTAATAGATGTGTTTTCATCCGAAACCCTGATACTTCGAAAGAGATTGTCCAGTTTGTACATGTAGTGCATCCATTTTTACGTGTAACCCTCTCAACTTTTTAGCACATGCTATGTGGGTGAAATTATGATACCGTGCCTACTTTCAACTATTTCAAAGTTCATTTGAAGTTCTTTTTAATTCAGGGTCAATTTAGCTCAAAATAAATCATGAAATGCACCAATATAGCAAATAAAGTTAGAAAAGGGTTGGAAAGTGATGATGTGGCTTTGAATGGTGCATATTGAGTGCAGAAAAGTCGTGAGTACAAATATGTTTTAAAAATTGAAATCATTTTGTAATGGACGTGTTTCATCCAAAACCCTAATACTTCGAAAGAGATTGTCCCGTTTGTACACGAAGCACATCTAGTTTTTCCTGTAACCCTCTCAACTTTTTAGCAGATGCTATGTGGGTGAAATTATGATACCATGCCAACTGTCAACCATTTCAAAGTTTATTTGAAGTTCTTTTGAACTCAGGGTCATTTTAACTCAAAATAAATCATGAAATGCATGAAAAATAGCAAATGAAGTCACAAAAGGATGAAAAACTAAAGATGTGGCTTTGAATTGTGCATATTGAATGCAGGAAATGTCTTGAGTACAAATATGTTTTAAAAATTGAAATCCTTTTGCAATAGACGTGTTTTCATCCGAAACCCTGATACTTCGAAAGATATTGTCCCATTTGTACACGAAGTGCATCCAGTTTTACCTATAACCCTCTCAACTTTTTAGCACATGATATGTAGTTGAAATATGATACCATGCCAAGTTTCAATCATCTCAGAGTTCATTTGAACTGCTTTTCAATTCAGGGTCATTTTAGCTCAAAATAAATCATGAGATGCATGAAAAATAGCAAATGAAGTTACAAAAGGGTTGAAAAGTGAAGATGTGGCTTTGAATTGTGCATATTGAATGCAAAAAAGTCTTGAGTACAAATATGTTTTAATAATTGAAATCCTTTTGTAGTAGACGTGTTTTCGTTCAAAACCATGATACTTCTAAAGAGATTGTCCAGTTTGTACACGAACCAAATCCAGCTTTACCTGTAACCCTCTCAAATATTTTGCACATGCTACGTGGGTGAAATTATGATAACATGCCAACTTTTAACCATTTCAATGTTCATTTGAAGTGCTTCTCAATTCAGAGTCATTTTAGCTTAAAATAAAACATGAAATGCATGAAAAATAGCAAATGATGTCCGAAAAGGGTTGAAAAGTGATGATGTGGCTTTGAATGGTGCATATTGAATGTAGTGAAAGCGTTGAGTACATATATGTTTTAAAAATTGAAATCCTTTTGTAATAGATGTGTTTTCATCCGAAACCCTGATACTTCGAAAGAGATTGTCCAGTTTGTACATGTAGTGCATCCAGTTTTACCTGTAACCCTCTCAACTTTTTAGCACATGCTATGTGGGTGAAATTATGATAACGTGCCTACTTTCAACTATTTCAAAGTTCATTTCAAGTGCTTTTTAATTCAGGGTCAATTTAGCTCAAAATAAATCATGAAATGCACCAATATAGCAAATAAAGTTAGAAAAGGGTTGGAAAGTGATGATGTGGCTTTGAATGGTGCATATTGAGTGCAGAAAAGTCGTGAGTACAAATATGTTTTAAAAATTGAAATCATTTTGTAATAGACGTGTTTCATCCAAAACCCTAATACTTCGAAAGAGATTGTCCTGTTTGTACACGAAGCACATCTAGTTTTTCCTGTAACCCTCTCAACTTTTTAGCAGATGCTATGTGGGTGAAATTATGATACCATGCCAACTTTCAACCATTTCAAAGTTTATTTGAAGTTCTTTTGAATTCAGGGTCATTTTAACTCAAAATAAATCATGAAATGCATGAAAAATAGCAAATGAAGTCACAAAAGGATGAAAAACTAAAGATGTGGCTTTGAATTGTGCATATTGAATGCAGGAAAAGTCTTGAGTACAAATATGTTTTAAAAATTGAAATCCTTTTGCAATAGACGTGTTTTCATCCGAAACCCTGATACTTCGAAAGATATTGTCCCATTTGTACATGAAGTGCATCCAGTTTTACCTATAACCCTCTCAACTTTTTAGCACATGATATGTAGTTGAAATATGATACCATGCCAAGTTTCAATCATCTCAGAGTTCATTTGAACTGCTTTTCAATTCAGGGTCATTTTAGCTCAAAATAAATCATGAGATGCATGAAAAATAGCAAATGAAGTCACAAAAGGGTTGAAAAGTGAAGATGTGGCTTTGAATTGTGCATATTGAATGCAAAAAAGTCTTGAGTACAAATATGTTTTAATAATTGAAATCCTTTTGTAGTAGACGTGTTTTCGTTCAAAACCGTGATACTTCGAAAGAGATTGTCCAGTTTGTACACGAAGCAAATCCAGTTTTACCTGTAACCCTCTCAACTATTTGTCACGTGCTACGTGGGTGAAATTATGATAACATGCCAAATTTATACCATTTCAAAGTTCATTTGAAGTGCTTTTCAATTCAGGGTCATTTTAGCTTAAAATAAAACATGAAATGCATCAAAAATAGCAAATGAACTCCGAAAAGGGTTGAAAAGTGATGATGTGGATTTGAATTGTGCATATTGAATGGAGTTAAAGTCTTGAGTACATATATGATTTAAATATTGAAATCCTTTTGTAATAGACGTGTTTTCATCCGAAACCCTAATACTTCGAAAGAGATTCTCCAGTTTGTACACGAAGTGCATCCAGTTTTACCTGGAACCCTCTCAACTTGTTAGCACATGATATGTGGGTGAAATTAGGATACCATGCCAAATTTCAATCATCTCATAGTTCATTTGAAGTGCTTTTCAATTCAGGTTAATTTTAGCTCAAAATAAATCATGAAATGCATGAAAAATAGCAAATGAAGTCACAAAAGGGTTGAAAAGTGATGATGTGGCTTTGAATGGTGCATATTCAATGCGGAAAAAGTCTTGAGTACAAATATGTTTTAAAAATTGAAATCCTTTTGTAATAGATGTGTTTTCTCCCGAAACCCAAGTACTTCGAAAGAGATTGTCCTGTTTGTACACGAAGTGTATCTAGTTTTTCCTGTAACCCTCTCAACTTTTGAGCACATGCTATGTGGGTGAAATTATGATACCATGCCAAGTTTCAACCATTTCAAAGTTTATTTGAAGTTCTTTTGAAGTTAGGGTCATTTTAGCTCAAAATAAATCATGAAATGCATGAAAAATAGCAAATGAAGTTAGAAAAGGGTTGAAAAGTGATGATGTGGCTTTGAATGGTGCATATTGAATGCAGAAAAAGTCTTGAGTACAACTATGTGTCAAAAATTGAAATCCTTTTGTAATAGACGTGTTTTCTTCCAAAACCCAAATACTTCGAAAGAGATTGTCCTGTTTGTACACGAAGTGTATCTAGTTTTTCCTGTAACCCTCTGAACTTTTTAGCACATGCTAAGTGGGTGAAATTATGATACCATGCCGACTTTCAACCATTTCAAAGTTTATTTGAAGTTCTTTTCAATTAAGGGTCATTTTAACTAAAAATAAATCATGAAATGCATGAAAAATAGCAAATGAAGTCACAAAAGGGTGGAAAACTGAAGATGTGGCTTTGAGTTGTGTATATTGAATGCTAGAAAAGTCTTGAGTACAAATATGTTTTAAAAATTGAAATCCTTTTGCAATAGACGTGTTTTCATCTCAAACCCTGATACTTCGAAAGATATTGTCCCATTTGTACACGAAGTGCATCCAGTTTTACCTATAACCCTCTCAACTTTTTAGCACATGATATGTGGTTGAAATATGATACGATGCCAAGTTTCAATCATCTCAGAGTTCATTTGAAGTGCTTTTCAATTCAAGGTAATTTTAGCTCAAAATAAATCATGAAATGCATGAAAAATTGCAAATGAAGTCACAAAAGGGTTGAAAAGTGAAGATGTTGCTTTGAATTGTGCATATTGAATGCAAAAAAGTCTTGAGTACAAATATGTTTTAATAATTGAAATCCTTTTTTAGTAGACGTGTTTTTGTTCAAAACCGTGATACTTCGAAAGAGATTGTCCAGTTTGTACACGAAGCAAATCCAGTTTTATCTGTAACCCTCTCAACTATTTTGCACATGCTACGTGGGTGAAATTATGATAACATGCGAACTTTCAACCATTTCAAAGTTCATTTGATGTGCTTTTCAATTTACGGTCATTTTAGCTTAAAATAAAACATGAAATGCATGAAAAGTCTTGAGTACAAATATTTTTTAAAAATTGAAATCCTTTTGCAATAGACATGTTTTCATCCAAAACCCTGATACTTCGAAAGATATTGTCCCATTTGTACACGAAGTGCATCCAGTTTTACCTATAACCCTCTCAACTTTTTAGCACATGATATGTAGTTGAAATATGATACCATGCCAAGTTTCAATCATCTCAGAGTTCATTTGAAGTGCTTTTCAATTCAGGGTCATTTTAGCTCAAAATAAATCATGAAATGCATTAAAAATAGCAAATGAAGTCACAAAAGGGTTGAAAAGTGAAGATGTGGCTTTGAATTGTGCATATTGAATGCAAAAAAGTCTTGAGTACAAATATGTTTTAATAATTGAAATCCTTTTGTAGTAGACGTGTTTTCGTTCAAAACCGTGATACTTCGAAAGAGATTGTCGAGTTTGTACACGAAGCAAATCCAGTTTTACCTGTAACCCTCTCAACTATTTTGCACATGCTACGTGGGTGAAATTATGATAACATGCCAAATTTATTACCATTTCAAAGTTCATTTGAAGTGCTTTTCAATTCAGGGTCATTTTAGCTTAAAATAAAACATGAAATGCATCAAAAATAGCAAAAGAAGTCCGAAAAGGGTTGAAAAGTGATGATGTGGATTTGAATGGTGCATATTGAATGGAGTTAAAGTCTTGAGTACATATATGTTTTAAATATTGAAATCCTTTTGTAATAGACGTGTTTTCATCCGAAACCCTAATACTTCGAAAGAGATTCTCCAGTTTGTACACGAAGTGCATCCAGTTTTACCTGGAACCCTCTCAACTTGTTAGCACATGATATGTGGGTGAAATTAGGATACCATGCCAAGTTTCAATCATCTCAGAGTTCATTTGAAGTGCTTTTCAATTCAGGTTAATTTTAGCTCAAAATAAATCATGAAATGCATGAAAAATAGCAAATGAAGTCACAAAAGGGTTGAAAAGTGATGATGTGGCTTTGAATGGTGCATATTCAATGCGGAAAAAGTCTTGAGTACAAATATGTTTTAAAAATTGAAATCCTTTTGTAATAGACGTGTTTTCGTCCGAAACCCAAATACTTCGAAAGAGATTGTCCTGTTTGTACATGAAGTGTATCTAGTTTTTCCTGTAACCCTCTCAACTTTTGAGCACATGCTATGTGGGTGAAATTATGATACCATGCCAAGTTTCAACCATTTCAAAGTTCATTTGAAGTGCTTTTCAATTCAGGTTAATTTGAGCTCAAAATAAATCATGAAATGCATGAAAAATAGCAAATGAAGTTAGAAAAGGGTTGAAAAGTGATGACGTGGCTTTGAATGGTGCATATTGAATGCAGAAAAAGTCTTGAGTACAACTATGTGTCAAAAATTGAAATCCTTTTGTAATAGACGTGTTTTCTTCCGAAACCCAAATACTTCGAAAGAGATTGTCCTGTTTGTATTCAGGGTCATTTTAACTCAAAATAAATACTTCGAAGACGTGTTTTCTTTTGAATTCAGGGTCATTTTAACTCAAAATAAATCATGAAATGCATGAAAAATAGCAAATGAAGTCACAAAAGGGTGGAAAACTGAAGATGTGGCTTTGAATTGTGCATATCGAATGCAGGAAAAGTCTTTTGTACAAATATGTTTTAAAAATTGAAATCCTTTTACAATAGATGTGTTTTCATCCGAAACCCTGATACTTCGAAAGATATTGTCCCATTTGTACATGAAGTGCATCCAGTTTTACCTATAACCCTCTCAACTTTTAAGCACATGATATGTGGTTGAAATATGATACCATGCCAAGTTTCAATCATCTCAGAGTTCATTTGAAGTGCTTTTCAATTCAGGGCCATTCTAGCTCAAAATAAATCATGAAATGATGCATGAAAAATAGCAAATGAAGTCACAAAAGGGTTGAAAAGTGAAGATGTTGCTTTGAATTGTGCATATTGAATGCAAAAAAGTCTTGAGTACAAATATGTTTTAATAATTGAAATCCTTTTGTAGTAGACGTGTTTTCGTTCAAAACCGTGATACTTCGAAAGAAATTGTCCAGTTTGTACACGAAGCAAATCCAGTTTTACCTGTAACCCTCTCAACTATTTTGCACATGCTACGTTGGTGAAATTATGATAACATGCCAACTTTCAACCATTTCAAAGTTCATTTGAAGTGCTTTTCAATTCAGGGTCATTTTGGCTTAAAATAAAACATGAAATGCATGAAAAATAGCAAATGAAGTCCGAAAAGGGTTGAAAAGTGATGATGTGGCTTTGAATGGTGCATATTGAATGTAGAGAAAGCCTTGAGTACATATATGTTTTAAAAATTGAAATCCTTTTGTAATAGATGTGTTTTCATCCGAAACCCTGATACTTCGAAAGAGATTGTCTAGTTTGTACATGTAGTGCATCCAGTTTTACCTGTAACCCTCTCAACATTTTAGCACATGCTATGTGGGTGAAATTATGATACCGTGCCTACTTTCAACTATTTCAAAGTTCATTTGAAGTGCTTTTTAATTCAGGGTCAATTTAGCTCAAAATAAATCATGAAATGCACCAATATAGCAAATAAAGTTAGAAAAGGGTTGGAAAGTGATGATGTGGCTTTGAATGGTGCATACTGAGTGCGGAAAAGTCTTGAGTACAAATATGTTTTAAAAATTGAAATCATTTTGTAATAGACGTGTTTCATCCAAAACCCTAATACTTCGAAAGAGATTGACCTGTTTGTACACGAAGCACATCTAGTTGTTCCTGTAACCCTCTCAACTTTTTAGAAGATGCTATGTGGGTGAAATTATGATACCATGCCAAATTTCAACCATTTCAAAGTTTATTTGAATTTCTTTTGAATTCAGGGTCATTTTAACTCAAAAAAAATCATGAAATGCATGAAAAATAGCCAATGAAGTCACAAAAGGATGGAAAACTGAAGATGTGGCTTTGAATTGTGCATAATGAATGGAGGAAAAGTCTTGAGTACAAATATTGTTTAAAAATTGAAATCCTTTTGCAATAGACGTGTTTTCATCCAAAACCCTGATACTTCGAAAGATATTGTCCCATTTGTACACGAAGTGCATCCAGTTTTACCTATAACCCTCTCAACTTTTTAGAACATGATATGTAGTTGAAATATGATACCATGCCAAGTTTCAATCATCTCAGAGTTCATTTGAACTGCTTTTCAATTCAGGGTCATTTTAGCTCAAAATAAATCATGAAATGCATTAAAAATAGCAAATGAAGTCACAAAAGGGTTGAAAAGTGAAGATGTGGCTTTGAATTGTGCATATTGAATGCAAAAAAGTCTTGAGTACAAATATGTTTTAATAATTGAAATCCTTTTGTAGTAGACGTGTTTTTGTTCAAAACCGTGATACTTCGAAAGAGATTGTCGAGTTTGTACACGAAGCAAATCCAGTTTTACCTGTAACCCTCTCAACTATTTTGCACATGCTACGTGGGTGAAATTATGATAACATGCCAAATTTATACCATTTCAAAGTTCATTTGATGTGATTTTCAATTCAGGGTCATTTTAGCTTAAAATTAAACATGAAATGCATCAAAAATAGCAAAAGAAGTCCAAAAAGGGTTTAAAAGTGATGATGTGGATTTGAATTGTGCATATTGAATGGAGTTAAAGTCTTGAGTACATATATGATTTAAATATTGAAATCCTTTTGTAGTAGACGTGTTTTCATCCGAAACCCAAATACTTCGAAAGAGATTGTCCTGTTTGTACACGAAGTGTATCTAGTTTTTCCTGTAACCCTCTGAACTTTTTAGCACATGCTAAGTGGGTGAAATTATGATACCATGCCGACTTTCAACCATTTCAAAGTTTATTTGAAGTTCTTTTCAATTAAGGGTCATTTTAACTAAAAATAAATCATGAAATGCATGAAAAATAGCAAATGAAGTCACAAAAGGGTGGAAAACTAAAGATGTGGCTTTGAGTTGTGTATATTGAATGCAAGAAAAGTCTTGAGTACAAATATGTTTTAAAAATTGAAATGCTTTTGCAATAGACGTGTTTCATCTCAAACCCTGATACTTCGAAAGATATTGTCCCATTTGTACACGAAGTGCATCCAGTTTTACCTATAACCCTCTCAACTTTTTAGCACATGATATGTGGTTGAAATATGATACGATGCCAAGTTTCAATCATCTCAGAGTTCATTTGAAGTGCTTTTCAATTCAAGGTAATTTTAGCTCAAAATAAATCATGAAATGCATGAAAAATTGCAAATGAAGTCACAAAAGGGTTGAAAAGTGAAGATGTTGCTTTGAATTGTGCATATTGAATGCAAAAAAGTCTTGAGTACAAATATGTTTTAATAATTGAAATCCTTTTGTAGTAGACGTGTTTTTGTTCAAAACCGTGATACTTCGAAAGAGATTGTCCACTTTGTACACGAAGCAAATCCAGTTTTACTTGAAACCCTCTCAGCTATTTTGCACATGCTACGTGGGTGAAATTATGATAACATGCGAACTTTCAACCATTTCAAAGTTCATTTGATGTGCTTTTCAATTTAGGGTCATTTTAGCTTAAAATAAAACATGAAATGCATGAAAAATAGCAAATGAAGTCCGAAAAGGGTTGAAAAGTGATGATGTGGCTTTTAATGGTGCATATTGAATGTAGAGAAAGTCTTGACTGCATATATGTTTTAAAAATTGAAATCCTTTTGTAATAGATGTGTTTTCATCCGAAACCATGATACTTCGAAAGAGATTGTCCAGTTTGTACATGTAGTGCATCCAGTTTTACTTGTAACCCTCTCAACTTTTTAGCACATGCTATGTGGGTGAAATTATGATACCGTGCCTACTTTCAACTATTTCAAAGTTCATCTGAAGTGCTTTTTAATTCAGGGTCAATTTAGCTCAAAATAAATCATGAAATGCATGAAAAATAGCAAATGAAGTTAGAAAAGGGTTGAAAAGTGATGATGTGGCTTTGAATGGTCCATATTGAATGCGAAAAAGTCTTGAGTACAAATATGTTTTAAAAATTGAAATCATTTTGTAATAGACCTGTTTCATCCAAAACCCTAATACTTCGAAAGAGATTGTCGTGTTTGTTCACGAAGCACATCTAGTTTTTCCTGTAACCCTCTGAACTTTTTAGCACATGCTGTGTGGGTGAAATTATGATACCATGCCAACTTTCAACCATTTCAAAGTTTATTTGAAGTTCTTTTGAATTCAGGGTCATTTTAACTAAAAATAAATCATGAAATGCATGAAAAATAGCAAATGAAGTCACAAAAGGGAGGAAAACTAAAGATGTGGCTTTGAATTGTGCGTATTGAATGCAAGAAAAGTCTTGAGTACAAATATGTTTTAAAAATTAAAATCCTTTTGCAATAGACGTGTTTTCATCCGAAACCCTGATACTTCGAAAGATATTGTCCCATTTGTACACGAAGTGCATCCAGTTTTACCTATAACCCTCTCAACTTTTTAGCACATGATATTTGGTTGAAATATGATACCATGCCAAGTTTCAATTATCTCAGAGTTAATTTGAAGTGCTTTTCATTTTAGGGTCATTTTAGCTCAAAATAAATCATGAAATGCATGAAAAATAGCAAATGCAGTCACAAAAGGGTTGAAAAGTGAAGATGTGGCTTTGAATTGTGCATATTGAATGCAAAAAAGTCTTGAGTACAAACATGTTTTCATAATTGAAATCCATTTGTAGTAGACGTGTTTTCGTTCAAAACCATGATACTTCGAAAGAGATTGTCCATTTTGTGCACGAAGCAAATCCAGTTTTACCTGTAACCCTCTCGACTATTTTGCACATGCTACGTGGGTGAAATTATGATAACATGCCAAATTCAACCATTTCAAAGTTCATTTGAAGTGCTTTTCAATTCAGGGTCATTTTAGCTTAAAATAAAACATGAAATGCATCAAAAATAGCAATTGAAGTCCGAAAAGGGTTGAAAAGTGATGATGTGGCTTTGAATGATGCATATTGAATGTAGGGAAAGTCTTGAGTACATATATGTTTTAATTACCGAAATCCTTTTGTAATAGACGTGTTTTCATCCGAAACCCTAATACTTCGAAAGAGATTCTCCAGTTTGTACACGAAGTGCCTCCAGTTTTACCTAGAACCCTCTCAACTTGTTAGCACATGATATGTGGGTGAAATTAAGATACCATGCCAAGTTTCAATCATCTTAGAGTTCATTTGAAGTGCATTTCAATTCAGGTTAATTTTAGCTCAAAATAAATCATGAAATGCATGAAAAATAGGAAATGAAGTCACAAAAGGGTTGAAAAGTGATGATGTGGATTTGAATGGTGCATATTGAATGCAGAAAAAGTCTTGAGTACAAATATGTTTTAAAAATTGAAATCCTTTTGTACTAGATGTGTTTTCGTCCGAAACCCAAATACTTCGAAAGAGATTGTCCTATTTGTACACGAAGTGTATCTAGTTTTTCCTGTAACCCTCTCAACTTTCGAGCACAAGCTATGTGGGTGAAATTATGATACCATGCCAACTTTCAACCATTTCAAAGTTTATTTGAAGTTCTTTTGAATTCAGGATCATTTTAGCTCAAAATAAATCATGAAATGCATGGAAAATAGCAAATGAAGTAACAAAAGGGTTGAAAATTGAAGATGTGGCTTTGAATTGTGCATAATGAATGGAGAAAAAGTGTTGAGTACAAATATGTTTTAGGAATTGAAATCCTTTTGCAATAGACGTATTTTCATCCGAAACCTTGATACTTCGAAACAGATTGTCCCATTTGTACACGAAGCAAATCCAGTTTTACCTGTAACCCTCTCAACTATTTTGCACATGCTACGTGGGAGAAATTATGATAACATGCCAAATTACAACCATTTCAAAGTTCATTTGAAGTGATTTTCAATTCAGGGTCATTTTAGCTTAAAATAAATCATGAAATGCATGAAAAATAGCAAATGAAGTCACAAAAGGGTTGAAAAGTGAAGATGTGGCTTTGAATTGTGCATATTGAATGCAAAAAAGTCTTGTGTACAAATATGTTTTAATAATTGAAATCCTTTTGTAGTAGACGTGTTTTCGTTCAAAACCGTGACACTTCGAAAGAGATTGTCCAGTTTGTACACGAAGCAAATCCAGTTTTTCCTGTAACCCTCTCAACTATTTTGCACATGCTATGTGGGTGAAATTATGATAACATGCCAACTTTCAACCATTTCAAAGTTCATTTGAAGTGCTTTTCAATTCACGGTCATTTTAGCTCAACATAAAACATGAAATGCATGAAAAATAGCAAATGAAGTCAGAAAAGGGTTGAAAAGTGATGATGTGGCTTTCAATGGTGCATATTGAATGTAGAGAAAGTCTTGAGTACATATATGTTTTAAAAATTGAAATCCTTTTGTAATAGACGTGTTTTCATGTGAAACCCTAATACTTCGAAAGAGATTGTCCAGTTTGTACACGAAGTGCATCCAGTTTTACCTGGAACCCTCTCAACATGTTAGCACATGATATGCGGGTGAAATTAGGGTACCATGCCAAGTTTCAATCATCTCAGAGTTCATTTGAAATGTTTCTCAATTCAGGTTAAGTTTAGCTCAAAATAAATTACGAAATGCATGAAAAATAGCAAATGAAGTCACAAAAGGGTTGAAAAGTGAAGATGTGGCTTTGAATTGTGCATATTGAATGCAAAACAGTCTTGAGTATAAATATGTTTTAATAGTTGAAATCCTTTTGTAGTAGACGTGTTTTCTTTCAAAACCGTGATACTTCAAAAGTGATTGTCCAGTTTGTACACGAAGCAAATCCAGTGTTTCCTGTAGCCCTCTCAACTATTTAGCACATGCTATGTGGGTGAAATTATGATAAAATGCCAACTTTCAACCATTTCAAAGTTCATTTGAAGTGCTTTTCAATTCAGGGTCGTTTTAGCTCAAAATAAAACATGAAATGCATGAAAAATAGCAAATGAAGTCAGAAAAGGGTTGAAAAGTGATGATGTGGCTTTGAATGGTGCATATCGAATGTAGAGAAAGTCTTGAGTACATATATGTTTTAAAAATAGAAATCCTTTTGTAATAGACATGTTTTCATCCGATACCCTGATACTTCGAAAGAGATTGTCCAGTTTGTACAGGAAGTACATCCAGTTTTACCTGTAACCCTCTCAAATTTTTAGCACATGATATGTGGGTGAAATTATGATACCATGCCAAGTTTCAATCATCTCAGATTTCATTTGAAGTGCTTTTCAATTCAGGGTCATTTTAGCTCAAAATAAATCATGAAATGCATGAAAAATAGCAAATGAAGTCACAAAAGGGTTGAAAAGTGAAGATGTGGCTTTGAATTGTGCATATTGAATGCAAAAAGTCTTCAGTACAAATAGGTTTTAATAATTGAAATCCTTTTGTAGTAGACGTGTTTTCGTTCAAAACCGTGACACTTCGAAAAGATTGTCCAGTTTGTACATGAAGCAAATCCAGTTTTTCCTGTAACCCTCTCAACAATTTTTCACATGCTATGTGGGTGAAATTATGATAACATGCCAACTTTAAACCATTTCAAAGTTCATTTGAAGTGCTTTTCAATTCAGGGTCATTTTAGCTCAAAATAAAACATGAAATGCATGAAACATAGCAAATGAAGTCAGAAAAGGGTTGAAAAGTGATGATGTGGCTTTCAATGGTGCATATTGAATATAGAGAAAGTCTTGAGTACATATATGTTTTAAATATTGAAATCCTTTTGTAATAGACGTGTTTTCATCCGAAACCCTAATACTTCGCAAGAGATTGTCCAATTTGTACACGAAGTGCATCCAGTTTTACCTGGAACCCTCTCAACTTGTTAGCACATGATATGTGGGTGAAATTAGGATACCATGCCAAGTTTCAATCATCTCAGAGTTCATTTGAAGTGCTTTTCAATTCAGGTTAATTTTAGCTCAAAATAAATCATGAAATGCATGAAAATTAGCAAATGAAGTCACAAAAGGGTTGAAAAGTGAAGATGTGGCTTTGAATTGTGCATATTGAATGCAAAAAAGTCTTGAGTACAAATATGTTTTAATAATTGAAATCCTTTTGAAGTAGACGTGTTTTTGTTCAACACCGTGATACTTCGAAAGAGATTGTCCAGTTTGTACACGAAGCAAATCCTGTTTTTCTTGTAACCCTCTCAACTATTTTTCACATGCTATGTGGGTGAAATTATTATAACATGCCAACTTTCAACCATTTCAAAGTTCATTTGAAGTGCTTTTCAATTCAGGGCATTTTAGCTCAAAATAAAACATGAAATGCATGAAAAATAGCAAATGAAGTCAGAAAAGTGTTGAAAAGTGATGATGTGGCTTTGAATGGTGCATATTTAATGTAGAGAAAGTCTTGAGTACATATATGTTTTAAATATTGAAATCCTTTTGCAATAGACGTGTTTTCATCCGAAACCCTAATACTTCGAAAGAGATTGTCCAGTTTGTACACGAAGTGCATCCAGTTTTACCTGGAACCCTCTCAAATTTTTAGCACATCATATGTGGGTGAAAATATGATACCATGCCAAGTTTCAATCATCTCAGAGTTCATTTGAAGTGCTTTTCAATTCAGGTTAATTTTAGCTCAAAATAAATCATGAAATGCATGAAAATTAGCAAATTAAGTCAAAAAAGGGTTGAAAACTGAAGATGTGGCTTTGAATTGTGCATATTGAATGCAAAGACGTCTTGAGTACACATATGTTTTAATAATTGAAATCCTTTTGTAGTAGACGAGTTTTCTTTCAAAAGCGTGATACTTCGAAAGAGATTGTCCAGTTTGTACACGAAGCAAATCCAGTTTTTCTCGTAACCCTCTCAACTATTTTTCACATGCTATGTGGGTGAAATTATGATAACATGCCAATTTTAAACCATTTCAAAGTTCATTTGAAGTGCTTTTCAATTCAGGGTCATTTTAGCTCAAAATAAAACATGAAATGCATGAAAAATAGCAAATGAAGTCAGAAAAGGGTTGAAAAGTGATGATGTGGCTTTGAATGGTGCATATTGAATGTAGAGAATGTCTTGAGTACATATATGTTTTAGAAATTGAAATCCTTTTGTAATAGACGTGTTTTCATCCGAAAACCTGATACTTCCAAAGAGATTGTCCAGTTTGTACACGAAGTGCATCTAGTTTTACCTGTAACCCTCTCAACATTTTAGCACATGATATGTGGGTGAAATTATGATACCATGCAAGGTTTCAATCATCTCAGAGTTCATTTGAAGTGCTTTTCAATTCAGGGTCATTTTAGCTCAAAATAAATCATGAAATGCATGAAAAATAGCAAATGAAGTCACAAAAGGGATGAAAAGTGAAGATGTGGCATTGAATTGTGCATATTGAATGCAAAAAAGTCTTGAGTACAAATATGTTTTAATAATTGAAATCCTTTTGTAGTAGACGTGTTTTCGTTCAAAACCGTGACACTTCGAAAGAGATTGTCCAGTTTGTACACGAAGCAAATCCAGTTTTACCTGTAACCCTCTCAACTATTTTGCACATGCTACGTGGCTGAAATTATGTTAACATGCCAAATTTATACCATTTCAAAGTTCATTAGAAGTGCTTTTCAATTCAGGGTCATTTTAGCTTAAAATAAAACATGAAATGCATCAAAAATAGCAAATGAAGTCCGAAAAGGGTTGAAAAGTGATGATGTGGCTTTGAATGGTGCATATTTAATGTAGAGAAAGTCTTGAGTACATATATGTTTTAAATATTGAAATCCTTTTGCAATAGACGTGTTTTCATCCGAAACCCTAATACTTCGAAAGAGATTGTCCAGTTTGTACACGAAGCAAATCCAGTTTTTCTTGTAACCCTCTCAACTATTTTTCACATGCTATGTGGGTGAAATTATGATAACATGCCAACTTTCAACCATTTCAAAGTTCATTTGAAGTGCTTTTCAATTCAGGGTCATTTTAGCTCAAAATAAATCATGAAATGCATGAAAATTAGCAAATGAAGTCACAAAAGGGTTGAAAAGTGAAGATGTGGCTTTGAATTGTGCATATTGAATGCAAAAAAGTCTTGAGTACACATATGTTTTAATAATTGAAATCCTTTTGTAGTAGACTTGTTTTCGTTCAAAACCGTAATACTTCGAAAGAGATTGTCTAGTTTGTACACGAAGCAAATCCAGTTTTTCCTGTAACCCTCTCAACTATTTTGCACATGCTGTGTGGGTGAAATTATGATAACATGCCAAATTTCAACCATTTCAAAGTTCATTTGAAGTGCTTTTCAATTCAGGGTCATTTTAGCTCAAAATAAAACATGAAATGCATGAAAAATAGCAAATGAAGTCAGAAAAGTGTTGAAAAGTGATGATGTGGCTTTGAATGGTGCATATTTAATGTAGAGAAAGTCTTGAGTACATATATGTTTTAAATATTGAAATCCTTTTGCAATAGACGTGTTTTCATCCGAAACCCTAATACTTCGAAAGAGATTGTCCAGTTTGTACACGAAGTGCATCCAGTTTTACCTGGAACCCTCTCAAATTTTTAGCACATCATATGTGGGTGAAAATATGATACCATGCCAAGTTTCAATCATCCCAGAGTTCATTTGAAGTGCTTTTCAATTCAGGTTAATTTTAGCTCAAAATAAATGATGAAATGCATGAAAATAGCAAATGAAGTCAAAAAAGGGTTGAAAAGTGAAGATATGGCTTTGAATTGTGCATATTGAATGCAAAAAAGTCTTGAGTACAAATATGTTTTAATAGTTGAAATCCTTTTGTAGTAGACGTGTTTTCGTTCAACACCGTGATACTTCGAAAGAGATTGTCCAGTTTGTACACGAAGCAAATCCAGTTTTTCTTGTAACCCTCTCAACTATTTTTCACATGCTATGTGGGTGAAATTATGATAACATGCCAACTTTCAACCATTTCAAAGTTCATTTGAAGTGCTTTTCAATTCAGGGTCATTTTTGCTCAAAATAAAACATGAAATGCATGAAAAATAGCAAATGAAGTCAGAAAAGTGTTGAAAAGTGATGATGTGGCTTTGAATGGTGCATATTTAATGTAGAGAAAGTCTTGAGTACATATATGTTTTAAATATTGAAATCCTTTTGCAATAGACGTGTTTTCATCCGAAACCCTAATACTTCGAAAGAGATTGTCCAGTTTGTACACGAAGCAAATCCAGTTTTTCTTGTAACCCTCTCAACTATTTTTCACATGCTATGTGGGTGAAATTATGATAACATGCCAACTTTCAACCATTTCAAAGTTCATTTGAAGTGCTTTTCAATTCAGGGTCATTTTAGCTCAAAATAAATCATGAAATGCATGAAAAATAGCAAATGAAGTCACAAAAGGGTTGAAAAGTGAAGATGTGGCTTTGAATTGTGCATATTGAATGCAAAAAAGTCTTCAGTACAAATATGTTTTAATAATTGAAATCCTTTTGTAGTAGACGTGTTTTCGTTCAAAACCGTGACACTTCGAAAAGATTGTCCAGTTTGTACACGAAGCAAATCCAGTTTTTCCTGTAACCCTCTCAACAATTTTTCACATGCTATGTGGGTGAAATTATGATAACATGCCAACTTTAAACCATTTCAAAGTTCATTTGAAGTGCTTTTCAATTCAGGGTCATTTTAGCTCAAAATAAAACATGAAATGCATGAAACATAGCAAATGAAGTCACAAAAGGGTTGAAAAGTGATGATGTGGCTTTCAATGGTGCATATTGAATATAGAGAAAGTCTTGAGTACATATATGTTTTAAATATTGAAATCCTTTTGTAATAGACGTGTTTTCATCCGAAACCCTAATACTTCGAAAGAGATTGTCCAATTTGTACACGAAGTGCATCCAGTTTTACCTGGAACCCTCTCAACTTGTTAGCACATGATATGTGGGTGAAATTAGGATACCATGCCAAGTTTCAATCATCTCAGAGTTCATTTGAAGTGCTTTTCAATTCAGGTTAATTTTAGCTCAAAATAAATCATGAAATGCATGAAAATTAGCAAATGAAGTCACAAAAGGGTTGAAAAGTGAAGATGTGGCTTTGAATTGTGCATATTGAATGCAAAAAAGTCTTGAGTACACATATGTTTTAATAATTGAAATCCTTTTGTAGTAGACTTGTTTTCGTTCAAAACCGTAATACTTCGAAAGAGATTGTCTAGTTTGTACACGAAGCAAATCCAGTTTTTCCTGTAACCCTCTCAACTATTTTGCACATGCTATGTGGGTGAAATTATGATAACATGCCAAATTTCAACCATTTCAAAGTTCATTTGAAGTGCTTTTCAATTCAGGGTCATCTTAGCTCAAAATAAAACATGAAATGCATGAAAAATAGCAAATGAAGTCAGAAAATGGTTGAAAAGTGATGACGTGGCTTTGAACGGTGCATATTGAACGTAGACAAAGTCTTGAGTACATATATGTTTGAGAAATTGAAATCCTTTTGTAATAGACGTGTTTTCATCCGAAAACCTGATACTTCGAAGGAGATTGTCCAGTTTGTACAGGAAGTGCATCTAGTTTTACCTGTAACCCTCTCAACTTTTTAGCACATGATATGTGGTTGAAATATGATACCATGCCAAGTTTCAATCATCTCAGAGTTCATTTGAAGTGCTTTTCAATTCAGGTTAATTTTAGCTCAAAATAAATCATGAAATGCATGAAAATAGCAAATGAAGTCAAAAAGGGTTGAAAAGTGAAGATATGGCTTTGAATTGTGCATATAGAATGCAAAAAAGTCTTGAGTACAAATATGTTTTAATAATTGAAATCGTTTTGTAGTAGACGTGTTTTCGTTCAAAACCGTGATACTTCGAAAGAGATTGTCCAGTTTGTACACGAAGCAAATCCAGTTTTTCTTGTAACCCTCTCAACTATTTTTCACATGCTATGTGGGTGAAATTATTATAACATGCCAACTTTAAACCATTTCAAAGTTCATTTGAAGTGCTTTTCAATTCAGGGTCATTTTTGCTCAAAATAAAACATGAAATGCATGAAAAATAGCAAATGAAGTCAGAAAAGGGTTGAAAAGTGATGATGTGGCTTTGAATGGTGCATATTGAATATAGAGAAAGTCTTGAGTACATATATGTTTGAAATATTGAAATCCTTTTGTAATAGACGTGTTTTCATCCGAAACCCTAATACTTCAAAAGAGATTGTCCAGTTTGTACACGAAGTGCATCCAGTTTTACCTGGAACTTTCTCAACTTGTTAGCACATGATATGTGGGTGAAATTAGGATACCATGCCAAGTTTCAATCATCTCAGCGTTCATTTGAAGTGCTTTTCAATTCAGGTTAATTTTAGCTCAAAATAAATCATGAAATGCATGAAAATTACCAAATGAAGTCACAAAAGGGTTGAAAAGTGAAGATGTGGCTTTGAATTGTGCATATTGAATGCAAAAAAGTCTTGAGTACACATATGTTTTAATAATTGAAATCCTTTTGTAGTAGACGTGTTTTCGTTCAAAACCGTAATACTTCGAAAGAGATTGTCTAGTTTGTACACGAAGCAAATCAAGTTTTTCCTGTAACCCTCTCAACTATTTTGCACATGCTATGTGGGTGAAATTATGATAACATTCCAACTTTCAACCATTTCAAAGTTCATTTGAAGTGCTTTTCAATTCCGGGTCATTTTAGCTCAAAATAAAACATGAAATGCATGAAAAATAGCAAATGAAGTCAGAAAATGGTTGAAAAGTGATGACGTGGCTTTGAACGGTGCATATTGAATGTAGACAAAGTCTTGAGTACATATATGTTTTAGAAATTGAAATCCTTTTGTAATAGACGTGTTTTCATCCGAAAACCTGATACTTCGAAAGAGATTGTCCAGTTTGTACAGGAAGTGCATCTAGTTTTACCTGCAACCCTCTCAACATTTTAGCACATGATATGTGGTTTAAATATGATACCATGCCAAGTTTCAATCATCTCAGAGTTCATTTGAAGTGCTTTTCAATTCAGGTTAATTTTAGCTCAAAATAAATCATGAAATGCATGAAAATAGCAAATGAAGTCAAAAAGGGTTGAAAAGTGAAGATATGGCTTTGAATTGTGCATATTGAATGCAAAAAAGTCTTGAGTACAAATATGTTTTAATAATTGAAATCCTTTTGTAGTAGACGTGTTTTCGTTCAAAACCGTGATACTTCGAAAGAGATTGTCCAGTTTGTACACGAAGCAAATCCAGTTTTTCTTGTAACCCTCTCAACTATTTTTCACATGCTATGTGGGTGAAATTATTATAACATGCCAACTTTAAACCATTTCAAAGTTCATTTGAAGTGCTTTTAAATTCAGGGTCATTTTTGCTCAAAATAAAACATGAAGTGCATGAAAAATAGCAAATGAAGTCAGAAAAGGGTTGAAAAGTGATGATGTGGCTTTGAATGGTGCATATTGAATATAGAGAAAGTCTTGAGTACATATATGTTTTAAATATTGAAATCCTTTTCTAATAGACGTGTTTTCATCCGAAACACTAATACTTCAAAAGAGATTGTCCAGTTTGTACACGAAGTGCATCCAGTTTTACCTGGAACTTTCTCAACTTGTTAGCACATGATATGTGGGTGAAATTAGGATACCATGCCAAGTTTCAATCATCTCAGCGTTCATTTGAAGTGCTTTTCAATTCAGGTTAATTTTAGCTCAAAATAAATCATGAAATGCATGAAAATTAGCAAATGAAGTCACAAAAGGGTTGAAAAGTGAAGATGTGGCTTTGAATTGTGCATATTGAATGCAAAAAAGTCTTGAGTACACATATGTTTTAATAATTGAAATCCTTTTGTAGTAGACGTGTTTTCGTTCAAAACCATAATACTTCGAAAGAGATTGTCTAGTTTGTACACGAAGCAAATCCAGTTTTTCCTGTAACCCTCTCAACTATTTTGCACATGCTATGTGGGTGAAATTATGATAACATGCCAACTTTCAACCATTTCAAAGTTCATTTGAAGTGCTTTTCAATTCAGGGTCATTTTAGCTCAAAATAAAACATGAAATGCATGAAAAATAGCAAATGAAGTCAGAAAATGGTTGAAAAGTGAGGACGTGGCTTTGAACGGTGCATATTGAATGTAGACAAAGTCTTGAGTACATATATGTTTTAGAAATTGAAATCCTTTTGTAATAGACGTGTTTTCATCCGAAAACCTGATACTTCGAAAGAGATTGTCCAGTTTGTACAGGAAGTGCATCTAGTTTTACCTGTAACCCTCTCAACTTTTTAGCACATGATATGTGGTTGAAATATGATACCATGCCAAGTTTCAATCATCTCAGAGTTCATTTGAAGTGCTTTTCAATTCAGGTTAATTTTAGCTCAAAATAAATCATGAAATGCATGAAAAATAGCAAATGAAGTCTAAAAAGGGTTGAAAAGTGAAGATGTGGCTTTGAATTGTGCATATTGAATGCAAAGACGTCTTGAGTACAAATATGTTTTAATAATTGAAATCCTTTTGTAGTAGACGTGTTTTCGTTCAAAAGCGTGATACTTCGAAAGAGATTGTCCAGTTTGTACAGGAAGCAAATCCAGTTTCTCTCGTAACCCTCGCAACTATTTTTCACATGCTATGTGGGTGAAATTATGATAACATGCCAATTTTAAACCATTTCAAAGTTCATTTGAAGTGCTTTTCAATTCAGGGTCATTTTAGCTCAAAATAAAACATGAAATGCATGAAAAATAGCAAATGAAGTCAGAAAAGGGTTGAAAAGTGATGACGTGGCTTTGAATGGTGCAATTGAATGTAGACAAAGTCTTGAGTACATATATGTTTTAGAAAATGAAATCCTTTTGTAATAGACGTGTTTTCATCCGAAAACCTGATACTTCGAAAGAGATTGTCCAGTTTGTACAGGAAGTGCATCTAGTTTTACCTGTAACCCTCTCAACTTTTTAGCACATCATATGTGGGTGAAAATATGATACCATGCCAAGTTTCAATCATCTCAGAGTTCATTTGAAGTGCTTTTCAATTCAGGTTAATTTTAGCTCAAAATAGATCATGAAATGCATGAAAAATAGCAAATGAAGTCAAAAAAGGGTTGAAAAGTGAAGATGTGGCTTTGAATTGTGCATATTGAATGCAAAGACGTCTTGAGTACAAATATGTTTTAATAATTGAAATCCTTTTGTAGTAGACGTGTTTTCGTTCAAAAGCGTGATACTTCGAAAGAGATTGTCCAGTTTGTACAGGAAGCAAATCCAGTTTTTCTCGTAACCCTCTCAACTATTTTTCACATGCTATGTGGGTGAAATTATGATAACATGCCAATTTTAAACCATTTCAAAGTTCATTTGAAGTGCTTTTCAATTCAGGGTCATTTTAGCTCAAAATAAAACATGAAATGCATGAAAAATAGCAAATGAAGTCAGAAAAGGGTTGAAAAGTGATGACGTGGCTTTGAATGGTGCAATTGAATGTAGACAAAGTATTGAGTACATATATGTTTTAGAAATTGAAATCCTTTTGTAATAGACGTGTTTTCATCCGAAAACCTGATACTTCGAAAGAGATTGTCCAGTTTGTACAGGAAGTGCATCTAGTTTTACCTGTAACCCTCTCAACTTTTTAGCACATCATATGTGGGTGAAAATATGATACCATGCCAAGTTTCAATCATCTCAGAGTTCATTTGAAGTGCTTTTCAATTCAGGTTAATTTTAGCTCAAAATAAATCATGAAATGCATGAAAATTAGCAAATGAGGTCACAAAAGGGTTGAAAAGTGAAGATGTGGCTTTGAATTGTGCATATTGAATGCAAAAAAGTCTTGAGTACAAATATGTTTTAATAATTCAAATCCTTTTGTAGTAGACGTGTTTTCGTTCAAAACCGTGATACTTCGAAAGAGATTGTCCAGTTTGTACAGGAAGCAAATCCAGTTTCTCTCGTAACCCTCTCAACTATTTTTCACATGCTATGTGGGTGAAATTATGATAACATGCCAATTTTAAACCATTTCAAAGTTCATTTGAAGTGCTTTTCAATTCAGGGTCATTTTAGCTCAAAATAAAACATGAAATGCATGAAAAATAGCAAATGAAGTCAGAAAATGGTTGAAAAGTGATGACGTGGCTTTGAACGGTGCATATTGAATGTAGACAAAGTCTTGAGTACATATATGTTTTAGAAATTGAAATCCTTTTGTAATAGACGTGTTTTCATCCGAAAACCTGATACTTCGAAAGAGATTGTCCAGTTTGTACAGGAAGTGCATCTAGTTTTACCTGTAACCCTCTCAACTTTTTAGCACATGATATGTGGTTGAAATATGATACCATGCCAAGTTTCAATCATCTCAGAGTTCATTTGAAGTGCTTTTCAATTCAGGTTAATTTTAGCTCAAAATAAATCATGAAATGCATGAAAAATAGCAAATGAAGTCTAAAAAGGGTTGAAAAGTGAAGATGTGGCTTTGAATTGTGCATATTGAATGCAAAGACGTCTTGAGTACAAATATGTTTTAATAATTGAAATCCTTTTGTAGTAGACGTGTTTTCGTTCAAAAGCGTGATACTTCGAAAGAGATTGTCCAGTTTGTACAGGAAGCAAATCCAGTTTCTCTCGTAACCCTCGCAACTATTTTTCACATGCTATGTGGGTGAAATTATGATAACATGCCAATTTTAAACCATTTCAAAGTTCATTTGAAGTGCTTTTCAATTCAGGGTCATTTTAGCTCAAAATAAAACATGAAATGCATGAAAAATAGCAAATGAAGTCAGAAAAGGGTTGAAAAGTGATGACGTGGCTTTGAATGGTGCAATTGAATGTAGACAAAGTCTTGAGTACATATATGTTTTAGAAAATGAAATCCTTTTGTAATAGACGTGTTTTCATCCGAAAACCTGATACTTCGAAAGAGATTGTCCAGTTTGTACAGGAAGTGCATCTAGTTTTACCTGTAACCCTCTCAACTTTTTAGCACATCATATGTGGGTGAAAATATGATACCATGCCAAGTTTCAATCATCTCAGAGTTCATTTGAAGTGCTTTTCAATTCAGGTTAATTTTAGCTCAAAATAAATCATGAAATGCATGAAAAATAGCAAATGAAGTCAAAAAAGGGTTGAAAAGTGAAGATGTGGCTTTGAATTGTGCATATTGAATGCAAAGACGTCTTGAGTACAAATATGTTTTAATAATTGAAATACTTTTGTAGTAGACGTGTTTTCGTTCAAAAGCGTGATACTTCGAAAGAGATTGTCCAGTTTGTACAGGAAGCAAATCCAGTTTTTCTCGTAACCCTCTCAACTATTTTTCACATGCTATGTGGGTGAAATTATGATAACATGCCAATTTTAAACCATTTCAAAGTTCATTTGAAGTGCTTTTCAATTCAGGGTCATTTTAGCTCAAAATAAAACATGAAATGCATGAAAAATAGCAAATGAAGTCAGAAAAGGGTTGAAAAGTGATGACGTGGCTTTGAATGGTGCAATTGAATGTAGACAAAGTATTGAGTACATATATGTTTTAGAAATTGAAATCCTTTTGTAATAGACGTGTTTTCATCCGAAAACCTGATACTTCGAAAGAGATTGTCCAGTTTGTACAGGAAGTGCATCTAGTTTTACCTGTAACCCTCTCAACTTTTTAGCACATCATATGTGGGTGAAAATATGATACCATGCCAAGTTTCAATCATCTCAGAGTTCATTTGAAGTGCTTTTCAATTCAGGTTAATTTTAGCTCAAAATAAATCATGAAATGCATGAAAATTAGCAAATGAGGTCACAAAAGGGTTGAAAAGTGAAGATGTGGCTTTGAATTGTGCATATTGAATGCAAAAAAGTCTTGAGTACAAATATGTTTTAATAATTCAAATCCTTTTGTAGTAGACGTGTTTTCGTTCAAAACCGTGATACTTCGAAAGAGATTGTCCAGTTTGTACAGGAAGCAAATCCAGTTTTTCTCGTAACCCTCTCAACTATTTTTCACATGCTATGTGGGTGAAATTATGATAACATGCCAATTTTAAACCATTTCAAAGTTCATTTGAAGTGCTTTTCAATTCAGGGTCATTTTAGCTCAAAATAAAACATGAAATGCATGAAAAATAGCAAATGAAGTCAGAAAAGGGTTGAAAAGTGATGATGTGGCTTTGAATGGTGCATATTGAATGTAGAGAATGTCTTGAGTACATATATGTTTTAGAAATTGAAATCCTTTTGTAATAGACGTGTTTTCATCCGAAAACCTGATACTTCGAAAGAGATTGTCCAGTTTGTACAGGAAGTGCATCTAGTTTTACCTGTAACCCTCTCAAATTTTTAGCACATCATATGTGGGTGAAAATATGCTACCATGCCAAGTTTCAATCATCTCAGAGTTCATTTGAAGTGCTTTTCAATTCAGGGTCATTTTAGCTCAAAATAAATAATGAAATGCATGAAAAATAGCAAATGAAGTCAAAAAAGGGTTGAAAAGTGAAGATGTGGCTTTGAATTGTGCATATTGAATGCAAAAAAGTCTTGAGTACAAATATGTTTTAATAATTGAAATCCTTTTGTAGTAGACGTGTTTTCGTTCAAAACAGTGATACTTCGAAAGAGATTGTCCAGTTTGTACACGAAGCAAATCCAGTTTTTCTTGTAACCCTCTCAACTATTTTGCACATGCTATGTGGGTGAAATTATGATAACATGCCAACTTTCAACCATTTCAAAGTTCATTTGAAGTGCTTTTCAATTCAGGGTCATTTTAGCTCAAAATAAAACATGAAATGTATGAAAAATAGCAAATGAACTCAAAAAATGGTTGAAAAGTGATGACGTGGCTTTGAACGGTGCATATTGAATGTAGACAAAGTCTTGAGTACATATATGTTTTAGAAATTGAAATCCTTTTGTAATAGACGTGTTTTCATCCGAAAGCCTGATACTTCGAAAGAGATTGTCCAGTTTGTACAGGAAGTGCATCTAGTTTTACCTGTAACCCTCTCAACTTTTTAGCACATGATATGTGGTTGAAATATGATACCATGCCAGGTTTCAATCATCTCAGAGTTCATTTGAAGTGCTTTTCAATTCAGGTTAATTTTAGCTCAAAATAAATCATGAAATGCATGAAAATAGCAAATGAAGTCAAAAAAGGGTTGAAAAGTGAAGATATGGCTTTGAATTGTGCATATTGAATGCAAGAAAGTCTTGAGTACAAATATGTTTTAATAATTGAAATCCTTTTGTAGTAGACGTGTTTTCGTTCAACACCGTGATACTTCGAAAGAGATTGTCCAGTTTGTACACGAAGCAAATCCTGTTTTTCTTGTAACCCTCTCAACTATTTTTCACATGCTATGTGGGTGAAATTATTATAACATGCCAACTTTCAACCATTTCAAAGTTCATTTGAACTGCTTTTCAATTGAGGGTCATTTTAGCTCAAAATAAAACATGAAATGCATGAAACATAGCAAATGAAGTCAGAAAAGGGTTGAAAAGTGATGATGTGGCTTTCAATGGTGCATATTGAATATAGATAAAGTCTTCAGTACATATATGTTTTAAATATTGAAGTCCTTTTGTAATAGACGTGTTTTCATCCGAAATCCTAATACTTCGAAAGAGATTGTCCAATTTGTACACGAAGTGCATCCAGTTTTACCTGGAACCCTCTCAACTTGTTAGCACATGATATGTGGGTGAAATTAGGATACCATGCCAAGTTTCAATCATCTCAGAGTTCATTTGAAGTGCTTTTCAATTCAGGTTAGTTTTAGCTCAAAATAAATCATGAAATGCATGAAAATTAGCAAATGAAGTCACAAAAGGGTTGAAAAGTGAAGATGTGGCTTTGAATTGTGCATATTGAATGCAAAAAATTCTTGAGTACACATATGTTTTAATAATTGAAATCCTTTTGTAGTACACGTGTTTTCGTTCAAAAGCGTAATACTTCGAAAGAGATTGTCTAGTTTGTACACGAAGCAAATCCAGTTTTTCCTGTAACCCTCTCAACTATTTTGCACATGCTATGTGGGTGAAATTATGATAACATGCCAACTTTCAACCATTTCAAAGTTCATTTGAAGTGCTTTTCAATTCAGGGTCATCTTAGCTCAAAATAAAACATGAAATGCATGAAAAATTGAAATGAAGTTAGAAAATGGTTGAAAAGTGATGACGTGGCTTTGAACGGTGCATATTGAATGTAGACAAAGTCTTGAGTACATATATGTTTTAGAAATTGAAATCCTTTTGTAATAGACGTGTTTTCATCCGAAAACCTGATACTTCGAAAGAGATTGTCTAGTTTGTATAGGAAGTGCATCTAGTTTTACCTGTAACCCTCTCAACTTTTTAGCACATGATATGTGGTTGAAATATGATACCATGCCAAGTTTCAATCATCTCAGAGTTCATTTGAAGTGCTTTTCAATTCAGGTTAATTTTAGCTCAAAATAAATCATGAAATGCATGAAAATAGCAAATGAAGTCAAAAAGGGTTGAAAAGTGAAGATATGGCTTTGAATTGTGCATATTGACTGCAAAAAAGTCTTGAGTACAAATATGTTTTAATAATTGAAATCCTTTTGTAGTAGACGTGTTTTCGTTCAAAACCGTGATACTTCGAAAGAGAATGTCCAGTTTGTACACGAAGCAAATCCAGTTTTTCTTGTAACCCTCTCAACTATTTTTCACATGCTATGTGGGTGAAATTATTATAACATGCCAACTTTAAATCATTTCAAAGTTCATTTGAAGTGCTTTTCAATTCAGGGTCATTTTTGCTCAAAATAAAACATGAAATGCATGAAAAATAGCAAATGAAGTAAGAAAAGGGTTGAAAAGTGATGATGTGGCTTTGAATGGTGCATATTGAATATAGAGAAAGTCTTGAGTACATATATGTTTTAAATATTGAAATCCTTTTGTAATAGACGTGTTTTCATCCGAAACCCTAATACTTCGAAAGAGATTGTCCAGTTTGTACACGAAGTGCATCCAGTTTTACCTGGAACTTTCTCAACTTGTTAGCACATGATATGTGGGTGAAAGTAGGATACCATGCCAAGTTTTAATCATCTCAGCGTTCATCTGAAGTGCTTTTCAATTCAGGTTAATTTTAGCTCAAAATAAATCATGAAATGCATGAAAATTAGCAAATGAAGTCACAAAAGGGTTGAAAAGTGAAGATGTGGCTTTGAATTGTGCATATTGAATGCAAAAAAGTCTTGAGTACACATATGTTTTAATAATTGAAATCCTTTTGTAGTAGACGTGTTTTCGTTCAAAACCGTAATACTTCGAAAGAGATTGTCTAGTTTGTACACGAAGCAAATCCATTTTTTCCTGTAACCCTCTCAACTATTTTGCACATGCTATGTGGGTGAAATTATGATAACATGCCAACTTTCAACCATTTCAAAGTTCATTTGAAGTGCTTTTCAATTCAGGGTCATTTTAGCTCAAAATAAAACATGAAATGCATGAAAAATAGCAAATGAAGTCAGAAAATTGTTGAAAAGTGATGACGTGGCTTTGAACGGTGCATATTGAATGTAGACAAAGTCTTGAGTACATATATGTTTTAGCAATTGAAATCCATTTGTAATAGACGTGTTTTCATCCGAAAACCTGATACTTCGAAAGAGATTGTCCAGTTTGTACAGGAAGTGCATCTAGTTTTACCTGTAACCCTCTCAACTTTTTAGCACATGATATGTGGTTGAAATATGATACCATGCCAAGTTTCAATCATCTCAGAGTTCATTTGAAGTGCTTTTCAATTCAGGTTAATTTTAGCTCAAAATAAATGATGAAATGCATGAAAATAGCAAATGAAGTTAAAAAAGGGTTGAAAAGTGAAGATATGGCTTTGAATTGTGCATATTGAATGCAAAAAAGTCTTGAGTACAAATATGTTTTAATAGTTGAAATCCTTTTGTAGTAGACGTGTTTTCGTTCAACACCGTGATACTTCGAAAGAGATTGTCCAGTTTGTACACGAAGCAAATCCTGTTTTTCTTGTAACCCTCTCAACTATTTTTCACATGCTATGTGGGTGAAATTATTATAACATGCCAACTTTCAACCATTTCAAAGTTCATTTGAAGTGCTTTTCAATTCAGGGTCATTTTAGCTCAAAATAAAACATGAAATGCATGAAAAATAGCAAATGAAGTCAGAAAAGTGTTGAAAAGTGATGATGTGGCTTTGAATGGTGCATATTTAATGTAGAGAAAGTCTTGAGTACATATATGTTTTAAATATTGAAATCCTTTTGCAATAGACGTGTTTTCATCCGAAACCCTAATACTTCGAAAGAGATTGTCCAGTTTGTACACGAAGTGCATCCAGTTTTACCTGGAACCCTCTCAAATTTTTAGCACATCATATGTGGGTGAAAATATGATACCATGCCAAGTTTCAATCATCCCAGAGTTCATTTGAAGTGCTTTTCAATTCAGGTTAATTTTAGCTCAAAATAAATCATGAAATGCATGAAAATTAGCAAATGAAGTCAAAAAAGGGTTGAAAAGTGAAGATGTGGCTTTGAATTGTGCATATTGAATGCAAATACGTCTTGAGTACACATATGTTTTAATAATTGAAATCCTTTTGTAGTAGACGTGTTTTGGTTCAAAAGCGTGATACTTCGAAAGAGATTGTCCAGTTTGTACAGGAAGCAAATCCAGTTTTTCTCGTAACCCTCTCAACTATTTTTCACATGCTATGTGGGTGAAATTATGATAACATGCCAATTTTAAACCATTTCAAAGTTCATTTGAAGTGCTTTTCAATTCAGGGTCATTTTAGCTCAAAATAAAACATGAAATGCATGAAAAATAGCAAATGAAGTCAGAAAAAGGTTGAAAAGTGATGATGTGGCTTTGAATGGTGCATATTGAATGTAGAGAATGTCTTGAGTACATATATGTTTTAGAAATTGAAATCCTTTTGTAATAGACGTGTTTTCATCCGAAAACCTGATACTTCGAAAGAGATTGTCCAGTTTGTACACGAAGTGCATCTAGTTTTACCTGTAACCCTCTCAAATTTTTAGCACATCATATGTGGGTGAAAATATGATACCATGCCAAGTTTCAATCATCTCAGAGTTCATTTGAAGTGCTTTTCAAGTCAAGGTCATTTTAGCTCAAAATAAATAATGAAATGCATCAAAAATAGCAAATGAAGTCAAAAAAGGGTTGAAAAGTGAAGATGTGGCTTTGAATTGTGCATATTGAATGCAAAAAAGTCTTGAGTACAAATATGTTTTAATAATTGAAATCCTTTTGTAGTAGACGTGTTTTCGTTCAAAACAGTGATACTCCGAAAGAGATTGTCCAGTTTGTACACGAAGCAAATCCAGTTTTTCTTGTAACCCTCTCAACTATTTTTCACATGCTATGTGGGTGAAATTATGATAACATGCCAACTTTCAACCATTTCAAAGTTCATTTGAAGTGCTTTTCAATTCAGGGTCATTTTAGCTCAAAATAAAACATGAAATGCATGAAAAATAGCAAATGAACTCAGAAAAGGGTTGAAAACTGATGATGTGGCTTTGAATGGTGCATATTGAATTTAGAGAAAGTCTTGAGTACATATATGTTTGAAAAATTGAAATCCTTTTGTAATAGACGTGTTTTCATCCGAAACCTTGATACTTCGAAAGAGATTGTCCCATTTGTACACGAAGTGCATCCAGTTTTACTTATAACCCTCTCAACTTTTTAGCACATGATATGCGGGTGAAATTATGATACCATGCAAGGTTTCAATCATCTCAGAGTTCATTTGAAGTGCTTTTCAATTCAGGGTCATTTTAGCTCAAAATAAATCATGAAATGCATGAAAAATAGCAAATGAAGTCACAAAAGGGATGAAAAGTGAAGATGTGGCATTGAATTGTGCATATTGAATGCAAAAAAGTCTTGAGTACAAATATGTTTTAATAATTGAAATCCTTTTGTAGTAGACGTGTTTTCGTTCAAAACCGTGACACTTCGAAAGAGATTGTCCAGTTTGTACACGAAGCAAATCTAGTTTTTCCTGTAACCCTCTCAACTATTTTTCACATGCTATGTGGGTGAAATTATGATAACATGCCAACTTTCAACCATTTCAAAGATCATTTGAAGTGCTTTTCAATTCAGGGTCATTTTAGCTCAAAATAAAACATGAAATGCATGAAAAATAGCAAATGAAGTCAGAAAAGTGTTGAAAAGTGATGATGTGGCTTTGAATGGTGCATATTTAATGTAGAGAAAGTCTTGAGTACATATATGTTTTAAATATTGAAATCCTTTTGCAATAGACGTGTTTTCATCCGAAACCCTAATACTTCGAAAGAGATTGTCCAGTTTGTACACGAAGTGCATCCAGTTTTACCTGGAACCCTCTCAACTTGTTAGCACATGATATGTGGGTGAAATTAGGATACCATGCCAAGTTTCAATCATCTCAGAGTTCATTGGAAGTGCTTTTCAATTCAGGTTAATTTTAGCTCAAAATAAATCATGAAATGCATGAAAATTAGCAAATGAAGTCACAAAAGGGTTGAAAACTGAAGATGTGGCTTTGAATTGTGCATATTGAATGCAAAAAAGTCTTGAGTACACATATGTTTTAATAATTGAAATCCTTTTGTAGTAAACGTGTTTTCGTTCAAAACCGTGATACTTCGAAAGAGATTGTCTAGTTTGTACACGAAGCAAATCCAGTTTTTCCTGTAACCCTCTCAACTATTTTGCACATGCTATGTGGGTGAAATTATGATAACATGCCAAATTTCAACCATTTCAAAGTTCATTTGAAGTGCTTTTCAATTCAGGGTCATTTTAGCTCAAAATAAAACATGAAATGCATGAAAAATAGCAAATGAGTCAGAAAAGGGTTGAAAAGTGATGACTTGGCTTTGAATGGTGCATATTGAATGTAGAGAAACTCTGGAGTACATATATGTTTTAAATATTGAAATCCTTTTGTAATAGACGTGTTTTCATCCGAAACCCTAATACTTCGAAAGAGATTGTCCAGTTTGTACACGAAGTGCATCCAGTTTTACCTGGAACCCTCTCAACTTGTTAGCACATGATATGTGGGTGAAATTAGGATACCATGCCAAGTTTCAATCATCTCAGAGTTCATTTGAAGTGCTTTTCAATTCTGGTTAATTTTAGCTCAAAATAAATCATGAAATGCATGAAAATTAGCAAATGAAGTCACAAAAGGGTTGAAAACTGAAGATGTGGCTTTGAATTGTGCATATTGAATGCAAAAAAGTCTTGAGTACAAATATGTTTTAATAATTGAAATCCTTTTGTAGTAGACGTGTTTTCGTTCAAAAGCGTGATACTTCGAAAGAGATTGTCTAGTTTGTACACGAAGCAAATCTAGTTTTTCCTGTAACCCTCTCAACTATTTTGCACATGCTATGTGGGTGAAATTTTGATAACATGCCAACTTTCAACCATTTCAAAGTTCATTTGAAGTGCTTTTCAATTCAGGGTCATTTTAGCTCAAAATAAAACATGAAATGCATGAAAAATAGCAAATGAAGTCAGAAAAGAGTTGAAAAGTGATGACGTGGCTTTGAATGGTGCATATCGAATGTAGACAAAGTATTGAGTAAGTATATGTTTTAAAAATTGAAATCCTTTTGTAATAGACGTGTTTTCATCCGAAACCCTGATACTTCGAAAGGGATTGTCCAGTTTGTACACGAAGTGCATCTTGTTTTACCTCTAACCCTCTCAAATTTTTAGCACATCATATGTGGGTGAAATTATGATACCATGCCAAGTTTCAATCATCTCAGAGTTCATTTGAAGTGCTTTTAAATTCAGGGTCATTTTAGCTCAAAATAAATCATGAAATGCATGAAAAATAGCAAATGAAGTCAAAAAAGGGTTGAAAAGTTAAATGTGGCTTTGAATTGTGCATATTGAATGCAAAATGGTCTTGACTACAAATATGTTTTAATAATTGAAATCCTTTTGTAGTAGACATGTTTTCGTTCGAAACCATGATACTTCGAAAGAGATTGTCCAGTTTGTACATGAAGCTGTTAAATGGAAGCTAGGTAGGAGACTCAACACACCTGATTCATCCATCGATGGGGCAATATATACAGGTTACAGGAAGCACCATCGGGTGATCGTGTGTCACTACTCTAGGCATCGTGCATCACTATGTGGGCATCGTGTACACAGGGGCTGGATACAACTGTCGTGCGTGGCTACAATAACGTACAGTCCATCACCCCCCGCAGTCGTGACGTCGGCTGGGGCGACGCAAAGACTGGTCCGAAACTAAAGAAACATGTCTCGAGGCAAGCCTTTGGTCATCACATCAGCGAGTTGCTGCGCCGTGGGGATGTGAAGGATGCGAAAGTGGCCGAGAGCCACGAGCTCCTGCACAAAATGTATGTCCAGCTCCACATGCTTTGTACGCTTGTGGTGGACGGGGTTGGCCGACAAATAGACTGCCAAGACATTGTCAAAGAAGACCAGCGTGGCCTTGGTCACCGGGGCGAGCAGCTCGCCGAGGAGCTGCCGAAGCCACACACACACTCGGCGACGACGTTGGCAACGCCGCGGTACTCCGCCTCCACGCTGGAGTGGGAGACGGTCGGCTGGCGCTTGGAGGACCACGACACCAAGGCATCGCCAAGGTACACGCAGAAGCCGGACGTCGAGCGGCGCGTGTCCGGGCAACCGGCCTAGTCCGCGTCGGTGAAGCCGCGAAGCTCCAAGTTCGACGACGCGCGGAGGTGCAGTCCCAGGGCCGGTGTGCCGCGGACGTAGAGAAGCACCCGCTTGAGCAAATGCTGATGGCAGGCACGCGGATCATGCATGTGTAAACATATCTGTTGGACGGCGTAGGCGAGCTCAGGACGCGTGATGGTGAGGTACTGGAGTGCGCCGGCGAGGCTTCGGTAGGCGGAGGGGTCGTCGACGCACGGACCACCAGCTTGCCCTTAGTGTCGATGGGAGTGGGCGACGGCTTGCAGTTCTCCATGTCAGCACGCTCGAGAACCTCCTCGGCACATTGCTGCTGACACAGGAAAAAACCAGCGGCCGTGCGGGTGACACGGATGCCAAGGAAGAAGTGCAGCGCCCTCATGTCCTTCATGGCGAACTCGGCGGTGAGCCGACGAGTGATGCGTCGGAGCAGCGCCGACGAAGAGGCCATGAGCATAATACCATCCACGTAGAGAAGAAGAAAGGCCATGTTGGCACCATGCGCCATCGTGAACAGCGAGGAGTCAGACCGCGTGGCAGCGAAGCCAATGGTCTTGATGAAGCCGGCGAAGAGCAGGAACCAGGTGCGCGGGGCCTGTTTCAGACCATAGAGTGACTTGGCAAGACGACACACATGGTCTGGCTTGGTGGCGTCGACGAAGCCAGCGGGCTGGAGGCAGTAAACCTCCTCCGAGAGCAAGCCGTGGAGGAACGCGTTCTTGACATCAAGTTGGTGGGCAGGCCACGAGCGCGAGGCGGCGATGGTGAGCACAATGCGGATGGTGGCCGGCTTGACCACGGGTGAGAACGTCTCACCGTAGTCGACGCCGACGCGCTGGCGAAAGCCGCGGAGGACCCAACGTGCCTTGTAGCGCTCAAAGGAGCCGTCGGTGCGCATTTTGTGCTTGAAGATCCACTTCCCGGTGATCAAGTTGGTGCCGGGAGGATGGGGCACCAACTCCCAGGTCCCGTTGCTAACGAGAGCGGCGTACTCCTCGCGCATGGCCGCGAGCCAATTGGGATCGCGAACAGCCAGACGAACAGAGCCAGGGACCGGCGAAATCGACGATTTGGAGGAAGCTATGGCGGCGTCGTAGTAGCATGTGTTGGGGCGGAACACGCCAGCCTGAGCGCGTGTCACCATGCGACGTGGCAGATTCGGAGCAGAGCCCTCCTCGTCGACGAGCGAAGCAACAGGGCAGACGACCGGCGACCCGGTGAGCGAGCGGGGAGCAGTACCGCCGCGGGATGTAGAAACGGCAGTAAAGCTCGACGAAGATCCAACGGCCGTGCTTGGAGAAGAGTCAGCGGCAGTGCCGCCACATGATGGAGAGGCGGAAGTGCTTGAAGAGGAGCCAGCTCGGCTTGGCTCGCTGGGAGAAGCACTCGAACCGGCGACGTTGGTGCCAACGCTGTCACTGCGTGTTAGTGGCGAAGCAGTCGCCCCGTCCGTGATGGCGGGCATGTCCCGAGAGGCATCAGGGCGACAAAGCAGAGGGACCTGCAAAACAGGCGACGTGGTGGGCAACGGCAGGGGTGGTGCAGGGTGAGCGAGGACGGAGCGAGCGAAGGGAAATGTCGTCTCGTCAAAGAGCACATGCCGAGAGGTGATCACGCGCCGGGACTGCAGGTCAAAGCACCGGTAGCCACGGTGGTCAGACAGGTAGCCGAGAAATACACATGCGACAGAGCGAGCAGCGAGTTTGTGACGGGCAGTGCTCGTGGTGTTGGGATAGCAGAGACACCCAAAGACGCGGAGTGTGCTGTAGTCTAGCGCAACCCCCAGGAGCAGCTCATGAGGAGTGCGTGGCGTGCTAGAATGACACGGGCGCCGGTTCAACAGGTAGGTGGCAGTCGCGAGCGCCTCGGCCCAAAAACGGGGTGGCGTGAACGCATGGAGCAGGAGGGCGCACACGTTGTCGTTGAGAGTGCGAAGTGTGCTTTCGGCTTTGCCATTTTTCTGGCTGGTGTATGGGCACGAGAGACGAAGAATAGAGCCATGATCAGCAAGGAGAGAGCGAACAGTGTGACTGTCGAATTCTCTGCCGTTGGCAGTCTGAAGAGAGAAAACGGGCAGCTGAAATTGGGTGCGAACATATGCATAGAACTCGTGCAAAATAGGCAAAACATCGGATTTGTGTTTGAGAGGGAAGGTCCATGCATAGTGAGTGTAGTCATCTAGCACAACAAGGTAATATTGATATCCTGAGATACTGGCTACAGGAGATGTCCATACATCAAGATGCAGCAACTGAAAAGGAAAATACGTACAACTAGTGGAATGCTGGAAAGGTAAACGAGTGTGTTTTCCTAGCCTACAAGCATGGCAGCTATGCGGTGCCGATTTGCTGAAACCGAAGGGTAGCAGTGACACAACATGCTGAATGGAAGTAGCGCCGGGGTGTCCAAGGCGTTGGTGAAGCAGGTTAGTGGTGATAGCACCGGCGAACGGGAGAGCAGCAGTCGGACTGGACGCCACGGGGTACAGATCGCCGGTGGAGTTACAGCGCAGAATCACCGCCCTGTTCCGGAGGTCCTTGACAGAGAAACCAAAGATGTCAAATTCAACAGAAACAGGGTTGTCACGGAGGAGTTTGTCATGTGCGACGCCGCGCCGGAGTCCAACTACCAGTCAGACGCGCTACCAGACGGAGAGGGCCCAACAGTGGCGCTGTGGAGCGCGGCATGAAGGGTGGCCATGTCCCAGGGCTGAGTGGACGCAGCAGTGGTGGCAGCACCGGGAGGCGCGGCGTGCCCCGATGGCGCACCATAGGCAGGAGCAGTAGTGTACCCCGGGGGAGCGTAGGGGTTGTACCCGTAGGCACCTCGAGACGGAAGGGACGGTGCAGCATACATGGCCTGCTGAGGTGGGGTGCCGGGGCGGGGGCCAAGGACGCCGGAGCCCGGGGCACGCCACGGCATAGGCCACGCTTGGACCATCCCAGTCCAGGAGTTGGCACCGAGTGCCGGAGACGACGGCACACCCCCTCGTGGTGTTGGTGGCGGAGCAGAGCTGGAGCCGGCGCTGTTGCCGCGTCCGCGGCGGCGGTTGCGCCCGCGCCCGCGCCCAGCTACGGGGTCCGCAGGCGGCGGCGGTGCAGGCGTGGTGCCACGACCAGCAACAAGAGCATGGGCGCCCTACTGACGCGCAGATTGCTCGTCGCGGTGTTCTTCCAGGAGGAGGAAGGAGCGAGCTTGTAGGAAGGAGGGCAACGGCGTGCGCGCGGTGATGTGCGGGATAGCGCCGTGGTACGGACGCCCAAGCCCGCGCAGGAGGTGGAAGACCTGCTAGGTCTCCGTCACAGGTTGCCCGAGGTCGCGCAGCTGATCGGCGTAGGTCTTCAGCTTCATACAGTACTGCATGATCGTCATGTCGCCCTGCACAACCGTGTGGTACTCTGCGTCGATGTAGACGGCCCGAGCGAGCTGATTGTCCCGGAACAACGCGTCGATCGCCGTCCAGACGGTGAGGGTCGTGTCCTCTGCCTGCATCAGAGCATCAAGCAGTTCCGGTGAGACAGTGGTGTTAAGCCAGTGGACGACGGCGTGATCCGCCATCACCCACTCAGGATCGTCGAAGCGCGGGATCGCCTCGGTGTCGACGTGGTCGTGGAGGCCGAACATGCCGATAGCCGTGTCGAAGTGGCGATGCCACTACGCATGGTTGCCGGCGAGGAGGTCGAGAGTGACGGGCACATGCCGGCGAATGTCGATCGTCTGAAGAACAAACGCCGGCAGGGTGGCGGTGGGAACTGCCAGGGGCCCGACGGGCAGAGGAGTAGGGGGTGTGGGGGCTGGCGGTGCAGAGGCAAGCGGAGTAGAGTGGCCGGCGGCTGGTGCGGCGCCAGGGGTAAGTGGGGAGGGAGGGTTGGTTTGGTCATCCATGGAGGCGGAAGTAGGATCAGAGATTGGGTTCAGATTAGGAGCATCTGATACCATGTTAAATAGAAGCTAGGTAGGAGACTCAACACACCTGATTCATCCATCGATGGGGCAATATATACAGGTTACAGGAAGCACCATCGGGTGATCGTGTGTCAATACTCTAGGCATCGTGCATCACTACGTGCGCATCGAGTACTCAGGGGCTGGATACAACTGTCGTGCGTGGCTACAATACCTACAGTCCATCAGAAGCAAATCCAGTTTTTCCTATAACCCTCTCAACTAGTTTGCACATGCTATGTGGGTGAAATTATGATAACATGCCAACTTTCAACCATTTCAAAGTTCATTTGAAGTGCTTTTCAATTCAGCGTCATTTTAGCTCAAAATAAAACATGAAATGCATGAAAAATAGCAAATGAAGTCAGAAAAGGGTTGAAAAGTGATGATGTGGCTTTGACTGGTGCATATTGAATGTAGAGAAAGGATTGAGTACATATATGTTTTAAAAATTGAAATCCTTTTGTAATAGACGTGTTTTCATCCGAAACCCTAAAACTTCGAAAGAGATTGTCCAGTTTGTACACGAAGTGCATCCAGTTTTACCTGTAACCCTCTCAAATTTTTAGCACATGCTATCTCGGTGAAATTATGATACCATGCCAAGTTTGAACCATGTCAGAGTTCATTTGAAGTGCTTTTCAAGTCAGGCTCATTTTAGCTCAAAATAAATCATGAAATGCATGAAAAATAGCAAATGATGTCACAAAAGGGTTGAAAAGTGAAGTGGTGGCCTTGAATTGTGCATATTGAATGCAGAAAAATTCTTGAGTACAAAGATGTTTTAATAATTGAAAGCCTTTTGTACTATACGTGTTCTCGTCCGAAATCGTGATACTTTGAAAGAGATTGTCCAGTTTGTACACGAAGTGCATCCAATTTTTCCTCTAACCCTCTCAAATTTTTAGCACATGCTATCTGGGTGAAATTTATGATACCATGCCAACTTTCAACCATTTGAGAGTTCATTTGAAGTGCTTTTGAATTCCGGGTCATTTTAGCTCAAATAAATCATGAAATGCATGGAAAATAGCAAATGAAGTCAGAAAAGGGTTGAAAAGTGATGATGTGGCTTTGAATGGTGCATATTTAATGTAGAAAAAGTCTTGAGTACAAATATCTTTTATTAATTCAAATCCTGTTGTAATAGACGTGTTTTCGTCCGAAACCATGCTATTTCGAAAGAGGTTGTCCAGTTTGTACACGAAGTGCATCCAATTTCTCCTGTAACCATCTCAACTTTTAGCACATGCTATGTGGGTGAAATTATGGTACCATGCAAACTTTCAACCATTTCAGAGTTCATTTGCAGTGATTTTCAATTTAGGGTCATTTTAGCTCAAAATAAATCATGAAATACATGAAAAAAAAGCAAATGAAGTCAGAAAAGGGTTGAAAGTGATGATGTGGCTTTGAATGGTGCATACTGAATGTAGAAAAAGTCTTGAGTACAAATATGTTTTGAAAATTGAATTCCTTTTGTAGTAGATGTATTTTTGTCCAAAACTGTGATACTTCGAAAGAGATAGTCCAGTTTGTACACGAAGTGCATCTAATTTTTCCTGTAGCCCTCTCAACTTTTTAGCACATGATATGTGGTTGAATTATGATACCGTGCCAAGTTTCAACCATTTCAGAGTTCATTTGCAGTGATTTTCAATTCAGGGTCATTTTAGCTCAAAATAAATCATGAAATGCATGAAAAATAGAAAATGAAGTTAGAAAAGGGTTGAAAAGTGATGATGTGGCTTTGAATGGTGCATATTGAATGCAAAAAAAGTCTTGAGTACAACTATGTGTCAAAAATTGAAATCCTTTTGTAGTACATGTGGTTTCGTCCGAAAGCGTGATACTTCGAAAGAGATTGTCCAGTTTGTACACGAAGTGCATCCAGTTTTTCCTGTAACCCTCTCAAGTTTTTAGCACATGCCATGTGACTAAAATTATGATACCATACCTACTTTCAACTATTTCAAAGTTCATTTGATGTGCTTTTTAATGCGCGGTCATTTTAGCTCAAAATAAATTATGAAATGCATGAAAAATAGCAAATGAAGTCGGAAAAGGGTTGAAAAATTGATGATGTGGCTTTGAATGGTGCATATTGAATGCAGAAAAAGTCTTGAGTTCATATATGTTTTAAAAATTGAAATCCTTTTGTAATAGACGTGTTTTAATCCGGAACCCTGATACTTCGAAAGATATTGTCTAGTTTGTACACAAAGTGCATCCAGTTTTACCTGTAACGCTCTCAACTTGTTAGCAAATGCTATGTGGGTGAAATTATGATACCATGCCAAGTTTCAACCATGTCAGAGTAAATTTGAGGTGCTTTTCAATTCAGGGTCGTTTTAGCTCTAAATAAATCATGAAATGCATGAAAAATAGCAAATGAAGTCACAAAAGGGTTGAAAATTGAAGTGGTGATTTGAATTGTGCATATTGAATCCAGAAAAAGTCTTGAGTACAAATATGTTTTAATAATTGAAAGCCTTTTGTAATAGACGTGTTCTCGTCTGAAACCGTGATACTTTGAAAGAGATTGTCGAGTTTGTACACGAAGTGCATCCAAATTTTCGTGTAACCCTCTCAAATGTTTAACACATGCTATGTGGGTGAAATTTATGATAACATGCCAACTTTCAACCATTTGAGAGTTCATTTGAAGTGCTTTTGAATTCAGGGTCATTTTAGCACAAATAAATCATGAAATGCATGGAAAATAACAAATGAAGTCAGAAAAGTGTTGAAAAGTGATGTTGTGGCTTTGAATGGTGCATATTTAATGCATAAAAGTCTTGAGTACAAATATATTTTTATTAATTCAAATCCTGTTGTAATAGACGTGTTTTCGTGCAAAACCATGATATTTCGAAAGAGGTTGTCTAGTTTGTACACAAAGTGCATCCAGTTTTTCCTGTAACCATCTCAACTTTTTCGCACATGCTATGTGGGTGAAATTATGGTACCACAAAAACTTTCAACCACCTGAGTGTTCATTTGCAGTGATTTTCAATTTAAGGTCATTTTAGCTCAAAATAAATCATGAAATACATGAAAAATAGCAAATGAAGTCAAAAAAGGGTTGAAAGTGATGATGTAGCTTTGAATGGTCCATACTGAATGTAGAAAAAGTCCCGAGTACAAATATGTTTGAAAAATTGAATTCCTTTTGTAGCAGACGTGTTTTCGTCCAATACTGTGATACTTCGAAAGAGATTGTCCAGTTTGTACACAAAGTGCATCTAATTTTTCCTATAACCCTCTCACTTTTTAGCACATGAGATGTGGTTCAATTATGATACCATGCCAACTTTTAACCATTTCAGAGTTCATTTGCAGTGATTTTCAATTCACGGTCATTTTAGCTCAAAATAAATCATGAAATGCATGAAAAATAGCAAATGAAGTTAGAAAAGGGTTGAAAAGTGATGATGTGGCTTTCAATGGTGCATATTGAATGCAGAAAAATTCTTGAGTACAACTATGTGTCAAAAATTGAAATCCTTCTGTAGTACATGTGTTTTCGTCCGAAAGCGTGATACTTCGAAAGAGATTGTCCAGTTTGTACACGAATTGCATCCAGTTTTTCCTGTAACCCTCTCAACTTTTTAGCACATGCTATGTGATTGAAATTATGATACCATGCCTACTTTCAACTATTTCAAAGTTCATTTGAAGTGCTTTTTAATTCAGGGTCATTTTAGCTCAAAATAAATCATGAAATGCATGAAAAATAGCAAATGAAGTCAGAAAAGGGTTTGAAAAGTGATGATGTGGCTTTGAATGGTGCATATTGAATGCAGAAAAAGTCTTGAGTACAAATATGTTTTAAAAATTAAAATCCTTTTGTAATAGACGTGTTTTTGTCCGAAACCCTAATACTTCGAAAGAGATTGTCCTGTTTGTACATGAAGCGCATCTAGTTTTTCCTCTAAACCTCTCAACTTTTTAGCACATGCTATGTGGGTGAAATTATGATACCATGCTAACTTTCAACCATTTCAAAGTTTATTTGAAGTTCTTTTCAATTCAGGGTCGTTTTAGCTCAAAACAAATCTTGAAATGCATGAAAAATAGCAAATGATGTCACAAAAGGGTTGAAAAGTGATGATGTATCTTTGAATTGTGAATATTGTATGCAGAAAAAGTCTTGAGACAAATATGTTTTAAAAATTTAAATCCTTTTGTAATAGACGTGTTTTCGTCCGACACCTTGATACTTCGAAAGAGATTTTCTACTTTGTACACGAAGTGCATCCAATTTGTCTTGTAACCCTCTCAACTCGTTAGCACATGCTATATGGGTGAAATTATGATACCATGCCATGTTTCAACCATTTCAGAGTTCATTTGTAGTGCTTTTCAATTGAGGGTCAATTTAGCTCAAAATAATGCATGAAAAACTGGAAATAAAGTCACAAAAGGGTTGAAAAGTGAAGATGTGGCTTTAAATTGTGCATATTGAATGCAGAAAAATCTTGAGTCACTAGTAGAAAATAAGGAACTAGTCCCGGTTCCAGAGGGCCTTTAGTCCCAGCTCTGGAACCGGGACAAACCAAGCGGGACTAATACCCAAAACCTTTAGTCCTCGTTCTCTTACGAATCGGGACCAAAGGGGATCCATGTGGCCGCTGCGAGGCGCCCAGGCAGGAGTACGTTCAGTCCCTTTTGGTAACACCAACCGGAACCGGAGAGTTGGTTTTTTATGGAAGGGGGTTTAGGGGTTTTGGAGAGTTAATTTAGGGGTTTCATATCGTGTTAGCTAACTAATAGAGAAAAATGACCTCTCTTTCTCCGTGCTTGGTCGACGCTAGCTACTATACATATAGAGAGAACTCGATGCTAGGTAATAAGCAAATGAAGGAAACCATTAATTACACAAGACCATCATGCTGAACATATATGGAGAAAAGTGACATCTCTTTCTCCGTGCTTGGCCGAACAACAAGTTTTCGTATATCTATCCGAAGCTTCTACATATATACAATATATCATCTTTGACAATCCCTAACATCATCTACCTAAGATCCAATCACAAATCCACATAGTATTCTCCGTGTTTAGGTATGACTTGGTCAAGAAAGAATCCCGCTAATTCCTCTTGAATTGCTCGTATGCGATCATGTGGTAGGAGTTCATCCCGCATCTACCAGATCTAATTTAAAGAAGGGGGTCAATACATGCATATATATGAATAAAACTCAACACAATTGATGGTAATACATAAAATAAAATTGTGAATATTATTTACGTACTTCAAATTGTTTTTCAGAGAAGCCCCGCTCAGAGGTCAAGTGGCGAATGAACTCGCATACGTAGTATCCACACGAAACAGCCCCAGATTCTTAGTACAAGCACTTTACGAGAATAGAGTTACATCAAACTGATAAGCAAGCATTGTAATGTTTTGAGATTGATGAAAATTTGAATCAATTAGAGATGCGCGGAACTAGCTAGTACTACTTACTTTGGGGTGTATAAATCACAACTGTTTTTTTAGACCGGGAACCTTTCAGGTGAACTTTTTCCAAACCCTGCCAGGCAAAGAAAATGATTACTTGATATCAGGAAATTAACGAAAGTTGCATGCCGATATGGTCCCGGTATTGACTGAATTTACTTCCTGAGTGCAGTCATGTCCGCATAATCCTCGGGATCTTTACGTCTCGAGTCTAAGATAGTTACTAATGCCCCGTCAAGCTTAATGGATATCTGAATAAAGTGGTAACTGCGCACACATATATAACTCATCAATTACATTACTTAACCTCAAGTAAGAGAAATTGAATATACAGAGAAGACAGCTACACTCACTTGAAGTTGTAAGGAAAGAGTATTTCCCTTTTGTTTTGATGTGTAAGGAACGACTTTAGCAAGTTCTCCTCGGTCTGTTTGATTTCATTTCGTACATCTCGGCTAATGAACAAAACGTCAAAGATTCCTTCTTTTTTGCATTCGACGATCTTCAATCTACACAATATAGTGAGGATAATTATATATACATGCAATGAATGAGCTGAGCTAGAGACTTAACTATAGAAGTAATACTTACAGACAATAGAATGTCATGAGTTGTTTGTCGAGGGCCAGTTGATTGTATAACTGAAATAACTCCAAAAATTCAATAGGCATCACGTTGAGTCCAATGAATTCGTGCTCTGGTTTAACTGTAACATATATAGTCTCTGTCCCAGACTCCCTGCAGGTTTTCATGTACCACTCATACAAATTCTACATCATCGGTGTTAGATGAGGATGATCAACTTTGACGAGAGGCTTCCCGTGCACATATTTATATTCTTCTACTGTTACCTTAGTCGTTTCAAAAATTACATCATCCCCCAAGTAATCACATGGTTTGGTACCGGACAGTAGCACCGAATGGTTAGCGATATCACTAGACACCTTGAACGGGTGGCGCGATTGCTTCTCCTGTTCACCGAGCTAGGGAATTATTTTCCCACTTCTTCGTTCTTTGACTCTTGCACCACTAGAAGTACTTCCCGACCGCTACGCTTCATTATATGTCTTTATAATACATTGGTCATAGTTTGATGGATGCGGAGGTGGTGATGGTCGCTTCAGGGCATCCAGAGTGCGCTTCGCTTTCATCGGATCTACCATTTCCTTTGGAGGTGCATGGTTCCGTGCAAAATGGGCCTTCACTTTGGCTTTACTGATGTCATCGTTTGCTTTGTCAGTCTCTCGTATGGTAACTTTGGAAGAGGCTTGAGGCTTGGACCATATTTGAATTTCTTCCCACCTATTGTACTGCTAGCCACCGGAGCGGCGGCGTCTCTCTTTCGTCATGGCTGACGCGTCGGAGGAGGCAGAGTGGCCTGACGTGCCGAAGGACGAGGAGGAGGCGGAGTGGCCGGACATACCGGAGGAGGCTGAGTGGCCTAACACGCCAGAGGAGGCGGCGGCGCCTCAGGCACCGGAGGAGGCGCAGGAGGAGGCAGAATTGCCTCATGCGCCGGAGGAGACGAAGGAGGAGGTGGAGGAGGAGGCGGAGTGGCATCACACGCCGGAGGAGGTGAAGCATGAGGAGGAGGCGGAGTGCCCTGACGCTCCGGAGGAGGCTCAATCTGCTGAGGCTTCCTGTTTGGAAGCTTGATGTACTCCTTTCTCCATAGACATGTACTCCTCTGAGCATTTTCCAGAAGAACAATATCCTCTACACATGTAGGGTTATCAAGATCCAGCCCCTCATATCCATCCATTATTTCATCCACCGTCACAACAGCATAGCCATGTGGAATCGGACAACAATGGAAAGGTCCCTAAGATCGAGGAGATAGAACAGAGCCGGCGGCCGCCTTCAAGTTTAGGTCATGGCATATCGTCATTAGCTCACAATGTTGAGCCTCCGTGATACTATCCATAGGGTAGCGAGGAGCTATGAAATCAGGTTGAACGAGCTACATGGAATCCATGCTGCTTCTACGCTAAGATGGTGGGGTAGCTTCTGGGGCGGCGTCGAAGGAAGGATCTTCGTGCCGCTCAGATAGTTGGCCGGTAGCTCACTGGCTCTCAAGTTTCTCTAGTTTTGACAATCTTGCAATGAGCTTCTGCATTTCGCTTGCTTCTAGTTTCCTCTTTCTCTCTCGGCTTCTATAACCGCTGCTGTTGGGAAACCCATGCTTCCACGCAACAGAGCCTGATGTACCTCGTGTTCGTCCAGGGTGTTCAGGATTCCCAAGGGCCTCTGTCAGCTTGTCCTTTTCTCTGTCAAGAATGAACGTCCCTTCCTGCGCTGCCTTGATTGCTGCCCGAAGCTTTGTGATGGGTATTGCAAGTTGAGCTCTCGTCCAGACACACCTCCCTGTTTTTGGGTCCAAAGTTCCCCCACTCCCGAAGAACCAAGTCCTTGAAAGATTTGGCTAGTGCAATGTCTCTGGGTTGACATTCTTAGCAAGTAGGTGTTGCTCAGCTTTGTCCCACAACGGTCGGGCTTTGTAGTAGCCACGTGACCCCGTGTGATGGTGATACTGCTTCGCTGCAACATTTTTCTTGTTTCTTAGTGACATTTTCTTACTCTTCTCTGATTTCTTGTAGGCCAAAAATTTGGGCCCTTGATCTCTTATCTTCTCATATCGACTGGCGAACTCCGGAGTCTTATCTTTCTCGACAAACTTTGTGTTCAACTCTTTCTTTGAGTTCCTGAATAGTTTTGCCATCTTCTTAAGAGCCCATGACTTATTCGGATCCCCCTCTTGCTGTAGGCTGAAATTTCTCATCAGCTCGGTCCAAAGATCATCTTTCAGTCTATCATGGACATAAGAACTTCGGGTTCCTTATTATTCGTATTCCATTGCTAGGTGGTGATCAAGACGTAGTCCCTAACAACAACTCCACACTGATGTACAAATGCGTCTTTGGTCCGCTTGGGAGGAATCAGTTGGCCATCGTTCGTGACTTCTGTGATCGTGAACCTTTCATCCTGGCGCAACCTTTTCTTCGGGCTTCGTCTCCTTACCTCGCTGGACTTTGCAACAGCTGAGGATCCCTCCTTCGTTCGGTCACTTGAGCCATGATCATCATCTATTTCCTCCCCCATTCGTTCACCGGATCCATGATCATGATCTCCTTCCTCCACCATTCGGTAACCGGAGACGTCATTATCTCTTGCCTCCTCCATTATTGAATCATCGGATGAGCCATCGTCTCCTTCCTGACCATCTGTGATCCATAGTTTCTGCAAATATTATTACAGGTCAATCTACAAAACATGAGATATGTAAACAAATACAAGGCATTAATCAATAGTCTCTAGGAGGTGGTCGCCACCGAGTCGATGACGAGGATACATGCTGGCCGGGCATCATCGACTCAACGACTATGCTATGCAAGTAAACATTTAACCATCTAATTAAACATCATATCACGTCACCGACGATCTTCGGGGACTCCTCTATATCGTCGGGGACTCTCCTCACCGACGATCGTTGGGGGGTACTCTCCCTCACCAACGATCGTCCGGGGTACTCTCCCTCACCGACGATTGTCGGGGACTTCTCGATATGGCGTCACCGACGACTGGCGAGAAAACAACTAAACATCTAAACAAATACACATATGCATCAACAACAACATCCTCAAATATAAAACAAATACATATATGCATCAATATAACATATGCATCAATATAACATACACATATGCCTCAATATAACATACACATATGCATCAATATAACATACACATATGCATCAATATAACATACATCAATATAAAAAAATACACATATGCATATTATCTAACATACACATATGCATTTTATCTAACATACAAAAAATGAACAAAATTCGAGGAGGAGATGCTCACAGGCAATGACGGGCTCGGGGAAGAGGCGCGGGCGGCGACGACGGGGCTTGGGGAGGTGGCACGGACGACGTCCGGCATCGAGGGCGGCGACGACATCGACGATGACGAGGAGGGGTGCAGGGACGGGCTCGAGGTGGCGGCCACGAGAACAGGCATGTGGCATTAGGCTCGGCGACAACGGTGCTGATGGGAACGGGCGACAGTGACGACATCGACGACGAGCATGGACAGGGGGAGCGGTGGCAACGATGATGACGACGACAAGGGCGCGAGGACACGCTCGGGGCGGCGGCGATGAGAACGGGCGCAGGCTTGGCGATGGTGGCGACGACGAGAACAGATGGTAGGGGTGGCGGCGATGACGAGCAGCCTGGCGGCGTCGGGGCAGGGCATCGGCGTCGGAGCAAAATTGGAGAGGTTGGGGGAGAAATCGACAATTCCGACCTTATATGCGAGCACCTTTGGTCCCAGTTGGTGGATCTAACCGGGACTAAAAGCCAAATTTCGGCAGCCCAACGGGCGGGAAGACCATACCTTTGGTCCCAGTTGGTGGCACCAACCGGGACTAAATGGGGGTCATTAGTCCCGGTTGGTGCTACGAACCGGGACTAAAGGGTGGCGCAGCTGTGTGGAAAGTTTAGTCCCACCTTGCCAAACGAAGGGAGCACGAACCTGTTTATAAGCCCCGCTGCGGCAGCAACCTTGAGCTCCACTCAAATTGAAAATAGATGCCCTTATATAGGAAATTTCACCTAAACTTAAAATGCTAGTTAGGCACCTAACAAGCACTTTGAATTTAGGTTGAATTTTCTCTATAAGCGCTTCTATTTCCACTTTTGCCATTTTTATGTTATCTTTTTTGCATATTAAAAGTTCTTAACAAAAAATACTTTATCAATATTCTTTTTGCTATTAAAGTTTTTAACAAAAAAACTTTGATAATTTTAGTTGCATAAATTTTATATAATATCAAGTTTAGTTATATATCTTTTATCAGATGAAAACACGTCTGTTACAAAAGGATTTTAATTGTTTAAACATAATTGAACTAAAGAATTTTTCTGCATTCAATATGCACCATTCGAAGCCACATCATCCCTTTTCAACCCTTTTCTGACTTCATTTGCTAGTTTTCATGCATTTCATCATTTATTTTAAGCTAAAATGACCCTAAATTAAAAAGCACTACAAATTAACTCTGAAATGGTTGAAACTTGGCATCATACCATCATTTCAGTCACATAGCATGTGTTAAAAAGTTGAGAGGGCTACAGCAAAAACTAGATGCACTTCGTGTACAAAATGGACAATCTCTTTCGAAGTATCAAGGTTTCGGACGAAAACACATGTGTTACAAAAGGAATTCAATTTTTTAAACATATTTGAACTCAAGACTTTTTTTGCATTTAGTATGCACCATACAAAGCCACATCATCCCTTTTCAAACCTTTTCTGACTTCATTTGCTATTTTTCATGCATTTCATCATTTATTTTAAGCTACAATGACCCTAAATTGAAAAGCACAACAAATGAACTCTGAAATGGTTGAAACTTGGCATGGTACCATCATTTCCCCCACATAGGATGTGCTACAAAGTTGAGAGGGTTACAGCAAAAACTGGATGAACTTCGTGTACAAAATGGACAATCTCTTTTGACGTATCAGGGTTTTGAACAAATACACGTCTGTTACAAAAGGCATTTCATTTCTTGACATGTAACTGCAGTGATATTCCAGATCAAATCCATCATCATAATAGTTGTGGAGAGAAAGTCTTCACTTTGTCTTCACGTGTGTCACTTGCTTATTGCGCCGTAACCATGGATAATCTTCATCGTTCAACAGGGTCCTTGGGTCAGCCTTCACTTTGAAGGGAGGAATTTCATGAAACTTTTCATAATCTGCACACATATGTCTGTCTTGCCCTCTACTCCCACGATGTCACTTTTCCATCAAAGAACTATGTGGCGCTTTGTCTCATCATATGATCCATTCGCTTCCTTATCATTCCTTTTTCTCGGTTTCGTAGACATATCCTTCACATAGAAAACCTGCATCACATCATTGGCTAGGACAAATGGTTCGTCTCTGTACCCAAGATTGTTCAGATCCACTGTTGTCATTTCGTATTGCGGGTCTACCTGTAGCCCGCCTCCTTATAGATTGACCCATTTGCATCGAAACAAAGGGACCTTAAAATCATGTCCATAGTCAAGTTCCCATATGTCCATTATGTAACCATAATATGTGTCATTTCCCTGTTGGTTGCTGCATCAAAGCGGACACCACTGTTTTGCTTGGTTCGCTTTTGATCTTGGGTGATCGTGTGAAATGTATTACCATTTATCTCGTAACCTTTGTAAGTAAATAGAGTCCAAGATGGTCCCCTGGCCAACGACTACAACTCATCTACATCAGTGGAGTTATCCATGAGATGTGTTTGCAACCAACTACAGAAAGTCCTTATGTGTTCACATGTAATCTAGTCGTCACACTGCTCTGAATGTTTGGAGCGCAAAATATTCTTGTGGTCATTGAGATACGGGGTCACCAAGGTAGAATTCTGTAGAACTGTGTAGTGTGCTTGAGACCAATAATGCCCATCCCTACATATTATTGAGTCCAGTCCTAGCATGCCTTTTCCAGTCAGTCTCCCCTCATACCGCGATTGAGGGAGACCAATCGGCTTAAGGTCAGGAAAGAAGTCAACACAAAACCCAATGACCTCCTCTGTTTGATGGCATGTGGAGATGCTTCCTTCTGGCCTAGCACGGTTAAGAACATATTTCTTGAAGACTCCCATGAACCTCTCAAAGGGTAACATATTGTGTAGAAATATAGGGCCTAGAATGCCAATCTTGTCGACTAGATGAACTAGGACGTGCGTCATGATATTGAAGAAGGATGGTGGGAACACCAGCTCGAAACTGAGAAGACATTGCACCAAATCACTCTTTAACCTTGGCAAGATTTCTAGATCGATTACCTTTTGAGAGATTGCATTGAGGAATGCACATAGCTTCACACCGGCTAATCGAACGTTTTCGTGTAGAAGCCCCCTCAATGCAACCGGAAGCAGTTGCATCATAATCACGTGGCAGTCATGAGACTTTAGGTTCTGGAAATTTTTCTTGACCCTATTTATTATTCCCTTTATATTTGATAGAGAAGCCAGATGGGACCTTCATACCGTGAAGGCATTCAAAGAAGATTTCTTCTCTTCTTTGGTAAGAGCATAGTTGGCTGGACCTTCATACTGCTTTGGATGCATCCCGTCTTTTTCATGCACACGTTGCTGTTCCTCCCGTGCCTGTGGTGTATCTTTTGTCTTCCCATACACTCCCAAGAATCCTAGCAGGTTCACGCAAAGATTCTTCATCATGTGCATCACGTCGATTGCAGAGCGGACCTCTAGGTCTTTCCAATAGGGTAGGTCCCAAAATATAGATTTCTTCTTCCACATTTGTGCGCGTCCCGCATCCTCAGTCAGAACAAATAGTCCGCCAGGACCCTTTCCAAAGATTACTTGTAAATCATTGACCATATAAAGAATGTGATCACCAATACGGAGGGAGGGCTTCTTTCAGTGATCTACAACACCTTTGAAATGCTTTCCTTTCTTTCGACATTGATGGTTGGTCGGAAGAAATCGACGATGCCCCAGGTACACATTCTTCCTGCATTTGTCCAAATATATACTGTCGGTGTCATCTAAACAGTGTGTGGATGTGTGGTATCCCTTGTTTGTCTGTCCTGAAAGGTTGAGAGCAGGCCAATCATTGATGGTTACAAACAGCAAAACATGTAGGTCAAATTCCTCATGTTCATTCTCATCCCACACACAGACACTTTTTCCATTCCATAGCTGTAAATGTTCATCAACTAATGGCCTTAGGTACACATCAATGTCATTGCCGGGTTGCTTAGGGCCTTGGATGAGCACTAGCATCATATTGAACTTCCGCTTCATGCACAACCAAGGAGGAAGGTTATACATACATAGAGTCACAGGCCATGTGCTATGCTTGTTTCTCTACACCCCAAAAGGATTAACGCCATCTGCACTTAAACCAAACCATACGTTCCTCGGGTCACATGCAAAGTCGCTCCACTTTCTCTTGATCTTTCTCCACTACGACTCGTCAGCAGGCGCTCTCAACTTCCCGTCTTTCTTACGGTCTTTTATGTGCCATTAAATCAAGTCGGAATGCTTTTTGTTTCTGAACAGACGTTTGAATCGTGGTATTATAGGAGCATACCACATCACCTTGGCAGGAACCCTCTTCCCGGCGCGCTGGCCCTCAACATCACCAGCGTCTTCTCTTCTGATCTTATACCGCAATGCACCGCATACCGGGCATGCGTTCAAATCCTCGTACGCATCGCGGTAGAGGATGCAGTCATTAGGGCATGCATGTATCTTCTGCACCTCCAATCCTAGAGGGCATAGAACCTTCTTTGCTTCATATGTACTGCCGGGCAATTCGTTATCCTTTAGATGCTTCTTCTTCATTATTATCTGTAGGGAACGAAATCCCTTGTCAGATACACCATTGTCTGCCATCCATTGCAGCAATTCCAGTGTTGTACCGAGCTTTATGTTGTCATCTTTGCAATTTCGGTACAACCCTTTTTTGTGATCCTCTAACATGCGATCGAACTTCAACTTCACCCTTTCACTTTTGCATTCTCTCTATGCATCAACAATGACCCGGTGAAGATCATATCGGGCACATCGTCTGGTTCCTCTTGATCTTTAGCTTCCCCCATTGCAATATATTCAGGCGGTGGGTATTTGTCATCATCCTCTTCTTCTTCGTTGTCTTCCATCATAACCCCTCTTTCTCCGTGCTTGGTCCAAACATTATAGTGTGGCATGAAACCCTTCTCAAGCAGGTGGAAGTGAAGGGTTTTAGAGTTGGAGTAATCCTTCATATTCCCATAGACAGTACATGGACAATGCATAAAACCATTCTGATTGTTTGCCTCAGCCGCTTCGAGGAAATTACATAGGCCCTTAATATACTCAGAGGTGCGTGTGTCACCGTACATCCATTGCCGGTTTATCTGCGTGCGTTATATAATAAAGTGTATTAAAAACCATTATAGAACATCATGAATAGAGAAGTGACCAAATTAATAGAAATTCATCATCACATTAAAGCCAAAGTACAGTAGTGACCAAAATAAATACATAAAGTTCATACATAGTTCTCATTATTGAACAACATATAGCTCTCTAGAGCATCGCATTAAAACATACATTGAAATTATGTAAAAAATCTAAATGCAACAAAAATGTGATCGTAACCACAACTAAGGTACCAATTGATCCAACGGCATAATGATACCAAGCCTCAGTATGAATGGCATATTTTCTAATCTTTCTAATCTTCAAGCGCACTGCATACATCTTGATCTTGTGATCGTCGATGACATCGGCAACATGCAACTCCAATTTCATCTTCTCCTCTTCAGCTCTTTTTATTTTTTCTTTCAAGTAATTGTTTTCTTTTTCAACCAAATATAACTTCTCGACAAGAATTTCTATGTCGGCTGGAATTTCCAGTTCACATAACTCCTAGATAAAAACATCTATGTCACGTTGGTTGGCATAATTTTCATAAACACAAAATGAAACAAATAGTTGTAAAAGATAATATACCAGATCTGAATCATAGTCAGGACGAGGGCCGATGTGGGACGATGCCAAAACCATGGCACTATATAATAACAAACAATAAGAAAAATAAGAAAATTGTACAAGCATCTATCTAGATCATACAAGTAAGAATTTTTTTATTTTACAAAGTAGATAAGAACAGGAGGCTCACCACGGTGGTGTCGGTGACAAGATTGGCACGGGCGATCGACGGAGGTGAGGACGGGGATGGGACAGGATGGACTGACAAACCTAGACAAATCTTGAGGAAAATGGAGCTTGGAGGTCGAGCTTGGAGACGAGAAAGCTTAAGTGTGGCTCGGGCAATTCATCGAACACTTCATATGCATAGGAGGTGAGAGCTAGAGCAACACACATCCACACGCTGGCATTCAAAACAACAAAGCGTGAGTGGGCAGGGGTGGGGCGGGGGTATATATAGGCTTATATCTTTAATCCCGGTTGGTGTCTAGAACCGGGACAGAAGACACACTTCTGGTCCCTGTTCCAGCTACCAACCGGGACTAAAGGTGCTGGTCGAGGTGCGAAGCCGATTAGTCCCGGTTCTTGGCTGGAACCTGGAGCAAAACTGTCAGAAAAAACGGGACGAATAACCTTCGTGGCCCTGGCGGCGCCCTGGCGTCGCGAACCGGGACTGATGGTCCCTTTAGTCCCGGTTCGTAACTCAACTGGGATTACTGCCCTTATCATAGCCTCAACCAAAGCCCTGTTTTCTACTACTGAGTACAAATATGTTTTAAAAATTGAAATAGATGTGTTTTCGTCTAAAACCCTGATACTTCGAAAGAGATTGTCCAGTTTGTACACGAAGCGCATCCAGGATTTCCTGTAACCCTCTCAACTTTTTTTCACATGCTATGTGGATGAAATTACGATAACATGCCAAGTTTCAACCATTTCAGAGTTCATTTGCAGTGCTTTTCAATTCAAGGTCATTTTAGCTCAAAATAAATCATGAAATGCATAAATATAGCAAATGATGTCACAAAAGGGTTGAAAAGTGAAGATGTGGCTTTGAATGGTGCATATTAAATGTAGAAAAAATATTTAGTACCAATATGTTTTAAAAATTGAAATCCTTTTGTAACAGATGAGTTTTCGCTCGAAACCCTGATACTTCGAAAGAGATTGTCCAGTTTGTACACGAAGTGCATTCATTTTTTCCTGTAACCCTCTTAACTTTTTAGGACATGCTATGTGGGTGAAATTTTGACACAATGCCAACTTTCAACCATGTCGGAGTTCATTTACAATGCTTTTCTATTCAGGGTCATTTTAGCTCAAAATAAATCATTAAATGCATGAAAAATAGCAAATGAAGTCAAAAAAAGGGTTGCAAAGTGATGATGTGTCTTTGAATGGTGCATATTCAGTGCAGAAAAAGTCTTAGTTCAAATGTGTTTAAAAAATTGAAATCCCTTTGTAATAGACGTGTTTTCGTCTGATCAAAGTTATTTAACTTAATATTATATATAAAATTTATGCAACTAAAATTATCAAAGTTCTTTAAAAAAACTTTAATAGCAAAAGGAATATTCATAAAGTATTTTTTGTTCAGAACTTTTAATATGCAAAAAATAACTTAAAATAGAAAAGTGAACATAGATGCGCTTATAGAGAAAATTCAACCTAAATTCAAAGTGCATTTTACTAGCACTTTGAATTTAGGTCAAATTTTCTGTATAAACGCATGTATTTTCACTTTGAGAGGAACTTAACAAGGCAGACACTACACCACAACACTAATGTAAGGACACAAAAACTACCGGGAGAAGGCTCTTTAAAGGGCGGATACACTACCGGGACACGTGTTCTCCCAGCGGATAGAACCGCCACAAGAATGGCTGCCGGGGATTACTTGTCCCGGTAGATAAACTTCTCCTCAAAGTTTTCTGCCCTGACCCATGTATTTTCCGTCAGTCTATTTTCTCCCGACAGATTGGTTGAGGAAAGTGAAACTACAATTACTGGCAGCTAAACTGCCTACACAAGCACATTCATTCGGCAGATATTATGCTAGCAAGTTGATTTCACTAGCAACATGTTCTAGGCATCCATATTATGTAATATCAATCCATTATATATGTCTAGGCAATCAGGACATATCACACAATTTATACATGCAATTCAATGAAAGAACCATACACACTTCATCGAAAACCTTAAAATTCATTCAAATAAACGAAACCAAAGGACAATATATAAGGAGGTCGTGCCACAAAATGAGTACATATATGTTTGCCACAACCAAAATAAAGTTATGTCACAAGAGGAGATGTACATATGTTTCCAGATGTGTGCCACACAACTAAAATGGGCTTAACAACTACCAAACTGTGCAGAGCAAGACTCTAGGTTCAACAAACAATACATGGCATTGTCACTCCAACTTAATTGTAGATTCCAAATCTCCAGCAGCTTGAAGATCTTCCAAACCTTAGTGAACTTGTCTACCTTTGGAAATCTACAATAGATCGGCAGAGCTTAATAAATATGTAACAGCAATCACATACAACAGTTGCATATGTTCTGAAATTAGAGCAACAAGTAACATCTCTAGAGTAATATCTATTATAGTAGAGAACATGTCCACTTTTTATCACGCACAAAGTTACTGTACTAGCCAGCGAAAAAGAAAAAATTGATTTGAATCCTTATCATCTTGAGGATTGTCACTGCAAGATGATAGGAATTTGGAGAAGCCAGTTTGACAGGCTTGCAAATATCTTATGAAAACAATAATATAAAACCTCGCAATGTGACAAAGGTGTTACCACCCGAAAAACTTGAATGCTAGCACGTTATCATCAAATGACACTTCTAATAAGGCAGAGACATTAAAGATGTCTACAATCAGCTTTAATTTAAGAAACTAAGTCATATTAATAAATCTAAGCTTTCAAAAGTGCAGAAGCAGAGTGGTAGTTATATATTAAGTTCGAGGCTTTGAAAATGGAGCATGCTGATGCGTCTTACAACTACCAATTACATGGAGTTGCAAGATTTTGAGTTATTTAGTTACTGAAGTACCAAATAGTGGACCTTGCAAAAGCTTCAGGTTTCCGAGGAGAACAATGACAATCATGAACGAAAGCTATAGGGGATACGAACTACTAGACAGGAGGGTAAAACATTTCAACTTTCCATGGTTTATAAACAATGCCAAAAGAAGAGAAGTGTTATTTTTTTTTAGAAAATCACTACTTGCTCCTTGGTAGATATATACATTATTTATCAGGTTGATGTATTCTTCCACATCTATGTCACATCAAGACCTCATTAAAAGGACCTAACCTCTCAAGAGTTGCTGACAATCTAGTAAACAACAAGCGCAAGAACCATATAAATACTCCATGTGCTGAGCTTAAACTGAAACATATCGGCATGCTGCCGACAAAAACAAAGAAACTGCAAAATGACTAATTAGTAGAAGGATAGAATGACAAGACATAGTTCCTTATCTCCATATATAGACATTTCTAAGGACCAACTAATGCTAAAATTGTATTAGGGGCCCATGTAGAAAAAACAGGGGTATCTGAAGTGCTTCTTAGCATGTAATTTTCTCTTCCTGCATGTAGGTTTCAAGTCATTACATCTTCAGGATAGAAACAATATTTGCATAAGTCTGAAGAAGTATTGAACTAGTAGGGAAATGTATTTATTTGGAATTGTTCTTATTATCTAAAAAATCCATAATCTAGAATTATTCTTATTCATTTTATTCAGAAGAAACACCAAATCTTGGGACAAAAAAAAGAAGAAAACTCAAATCAGTTCAACGTGATGCAGCGACTATAGTCTGCACACTACAGAGACAATGCTTCTATGTGGCAATGCCTACTGAAACAAACATGATCTATAGAATAGAAGTGAATATGAAATAAGCAAAACAAAATTCCTTCGCCATCAAATCCTTGACAAAAAATAATTAAAAGCCCCTACTGTAACAAACATGGTCTATAGAAATATTAATTAAACTCGTCATTAGCGAACGTCAGTATCGTGCCCTTCTTCTTTAAAGAAACATGTCCTACATTCTAATAATCTTCCATACGACCTCATATACATGAGACTTTTCTTGTTTTATTTTCTAAACTGGCTGTTAGACCTAAAATAGGAACTGGCTCTAACACCTGAAGTAGGACCATATATTTTTGCTATTATAGCTTACAAGGACAAACTCAACTATATGGCTTCTCAAGCGTATGAAAAGTTGGAGCAAAAAAACTTCAGAGAATACAAATATTACATCAGAGAAATTAAAAGAACCACCACTGATTCAAATTCCCTGGAGAAAAAAGCCCACACACTCCAACATTATTACACTCACCAATCTCATCCAAAGAATGCTTGGCTCCATCAACTGCAAGAGGGTCATTAAGAAAAGTAGTAGCATCAAGAACATCATTGATGACCCAAAAATATAGGGGATCTATCGTAGTCCTTTTGATAAGTAAGAGTGTCGAACCCAACGAGGAGCAGAAAGAAATGGCAAGTGGTTTTCATTAAGGTATTCTCTGCAAGCACTGAAATTATCGGTGGCAGATAGTTTTGTGATAGGATAATTTGTAACGAGTAACAAGTAACAAGTGTAGAAAAGGTGCAAATAGGTAGCCCAATCCTTTTTTTAGCAAGGGACATGCTTGGACAAACTCTTATATGAAGTGAAGTGCTCCCAAGGACACATGGGAATTTCTGTCAAGCTAGTTTTCATCATGCTCATTTGATTCACGTTCGTTACTTTGAGAATTTGATATGTGGGTGGACTGGTGCTTGGGTGCTGCCCTTACTTGGACAAACCTTACACTAATGATTAACCTCTATTGCAAGCATCCACAACTACGAAAAAAGAATTAAGATAAATCTAACCATAGCATGAAACATATGGATCCAAATCAGCCCCTTACGAAGCAACACATAAACCAGGGTTTAAGCTTCTTTCACTCTAGCAACCCATCATATACTTATTACTTACCAATGCCTTCCCCTAGGACCAAATAATGGTGAAGTGTTATGTAGTCAATGTTCACATAACACCACTAAAGGAGAGACAACATACATCTCATCAAAATATCGAATGAATACCAAATTCACATGATTACTTATAACAAGACTTATCCCATGTCCTCAAGAACAAACGTAACTACTCACAAAACATGTTCATATTCATAATCATAGGAGTATTAATTATCATAAAGGATCTGAACATATGATCTTCCACCAAGTAAACCAACTAGCATCAATTACAAGGGATAATCAACACTACTAGCAACCCACAAGTATCAATCTGAGGTGTTGAGACAAAGATCAGATACAAGAGATGAACTAGGGTTTGCAGAGGAGATGGTGCTGGTGAACATGTTGATGGAGATTGATCCCCTCTCGATTATAGGATCATTGGTGATGATGATGGCTTCGATTTCCCATTCCGAGAGGGAAGTTTCCGTGTCAGAATAGCTCCGCCAGAGCTCTAGATTGGTTCTGTCCAAGTTCCGCCTCGAGACGGGGTTGCTTCGTCCCGAAAGCTCTCTTTTGATTTTTTCCAGGTCAAAACCCTTCATATAGGAGAAGATGGGCACCGGAGACCTGCCAGGTGGGTCACAAGCCACCTAGGCAAGATCAGGGGTAGGCCGTGCATGGCAGGCTTGTGACCTCCTGGTGGGCCCCCTCTAGTATTTGTTTCGCCCAATATTTTTTATATATTCCAAAATAATTCTCTGTAACTTTTCAGGACTTTTAGAGTTGTGCATATTAGGACTCTCAGATTTGCTCCTGTTCCAGTCCAGAATTTCAGCTGCCGACATTCTCCCTCTTCATGCAAACCTTGTAAAATTGGAGAGAAAAGGCATAAGTATTGTACCATAACGTGTAATAACAGCCCATAATGCAATAAATAACAACATAAAAGCATGATGCAAAATGGACGTATCAACTCCCCCAAGCTAAGACCTCGCTTGTCCTCAAGCGAAAGCCGAGATCGATAAATATGTCCACAAGTTTAGAGATAGATGTGTCGATAAAATGAAATACGGACATGAGGGAATCATGATCATATTTAGAACAACAATACTTATTGATATATAATTTCTTATACTAGAGTAACAATTCATTCACAGGATAAAGTATGAACCAGGAACTCTATTGATAACCAACGAACTATGCTCTCAGTCACTGAAGCAATTTGCAATTTATCATAACATCGGAAAGAGTCAATATAAGAGCTGGTAAAGAAAATCCACATACTTAATCAGCTTTTAGTATTTCATAATTGCTAACACTCATGCGGTACTCATGAGGTCGAAGCTTCAATTGAACACAACGAAAGATAGGGGCTTATAGTTTTGCCTCCCAACTATTCACCTCAACGGTGATGTCAACAATAATAACTCCTGATCACCCACATCTGAGTGGATATATGTGTTTAGATCATTCCCCAACACATAATGCTTGCCAAACCAAAAGGCAAAACATAGGAAGTGGTGAAGATCACCTTGACTCTTGCATAAAGGTAGGTACTTCAGAAGTAAAAGTAATAGATATGTCCTTCGCAGAGGGAAGCAGAGGTTGTCATGTGCTTTTTTCGATGTTCAAACCCTTAACACAAAGGAATGCCACGTTGTATTTCCCTTTGTGAAAGAAACCTTTATTATGCAGTCTATCGCTTTTATTTCTTTACTATCACAAGTTCGTACAACGCTTATTTTCCCTTACAGTTAAATATCATACATATTTAGGAGAAATTCTTATTGCTTTTTGCACCGATGACAACTTACTTGAAGGATCCTACTCAATCCATAGGTAGGTATGGTGGACTCTCATGGCAAACCTGGGTTGAGGGTGTTTGGATGCACAAGTAGTATCTCTACTTGGTGCGGAAGTTTTGGTAGTGTGAGGTGGAAGAAAGCACTACATGTTGGAGAATCTATAACCATATGACTTCTATTCGGAAATAAGAAAACATAACCCATTATGTTGTCTTCCTTCTCCAACATCAACTTAACATATAATATTTTAATGAGTGCTCACAATCATAAAAGATGTCCAAGATAATATATTTATATGTGAACCTCTCTTTATTTATTACTTCCTTTTAATTGCACCAATGACCAATCGCTATGTTTGTCAACTCCCAACAAATTCCAATCGACAGACCTCTTATATGTGAAGTCATCACTCCCCATAAGATCATCATATATACTCTTTGATTTTATACTATTGTCCTTTTATTACCCTTAATTATTTTTCTCAAGATCATGACAAGCAGGCAAAGCCCTCACATCAAAACTACTTTTTATTATATAACTCTCGGACTCGCTTACATAAGGGGAACATAAAGCAAAAATCAAAGCTAGATCATACTACAACTTTATTCTACTAGATCAAGATATAACCAAAAGGGTCAAACGAGGAAAAACAACAAAAGTAAAAGGTGGTATGGTGATACGATACAGGGACACCTCCCCCAAGCTTGGCACAAGCCAAGGGGAGTGCCCATACCCATGTGTTTAGATGTCCTTCTTCGGAGGTGATGGTGTTATATTCTTGGTGATGATGCCCCTCAGAATGTGATTCTCCTCCTCATGCTTGTTATTTTGCCGTCTCAGATCCATTATCTCCTTACAAAGCTTTATAGTGATGGTTAGGGACCCCATTACCCATGGATGTTTCATTGCTGTGGGAGAAAAAGCAACACTCTTGTCTATATTATCATAAGTAAGAGGTCGAGCTTTGGGAGGGGCGACCGAATTCGGAATTGTTGAGCTCTGAAGTTCCTCCAACATAACTCTAGGATGTAGACGAGAAGTAGCTTCTTGGTCTTCCTCCATGTCATCCACCCTTTTAAAGTCCGCCTCCATCTCTTCCTCCGTGGCCTTCCCAAAGTGATTGGCTTCGTTGTATGCTCCGGGTCCCAGTGTCGGGTGAGAGACACGGCTCTCCCCGATCGATTCTTGCAAAGATATTTTGCTCTAAATCTGCTGCAGAAACAACTCAAAATGAAAACAGGAGGTATTTTCATGATAAAAAATTCCAAGCCTTCAGGAGATTATATAATGAATTTTTACTGACTCAAAGGAGTGTACAACAAGGAAACGGAGTCCGGAGGGTGTACGGGGTGCCCACAAGCCACAGGGGCACAGACAGGGGGTAGGCCACGCCCTGAAGGCTTGTCGCCTCCTCGTGCACTTTTCGTACTACTTTAATTTTTCCTAATTTATTAAATATTCCAAAACTGAGAAAAATTGCTGTTGGGAAAGTTCTGGAGTCTGTTTGCTTACTGTACCACATACCTATTATTTTTTGGAGTCTGAAACATTCTGGGAGAGCTCCCTAGTGTACTCCTCCAGAGATATGGTATTAATAATATAGGTTTCAACATTTATGGGAGTACCTGAGATACAATGTTTGACTCTTTGCCCGTTTGCCACCTTCGGATTTGTGCCTTCATTGTTGTTGATCTTGATGGCACCAGAACGATATACTTCCTCGACAATGTAAGGCCCTTCCCATTTAGGGAGAAGTTTTCTTGCAAAAAATCTTAAATGGGAATTGTATAGCAAGACATGGTCATCTACATTGAATTCATGCTTTTGTATCCTTTTATCATGCCATCTCTTAACTTTTTCTTTAAACAACTTGGCATTCTCATAGGCCCGAGTTCTCCATTCATCAAGTGAGCAAATGTTAAATAACCTCTTCTCACTAGCAAGTTTGAAATCATAATTGAGCTCTTTGATTGCCCAGTAAGCTTTATGCTCAAGTTCTAGAGGTAAGTGACAATATTTACCATAAACCATTCTACACGGACACATACCCAAAGGGTTTTTGTAAGCAGTTCTATAAGACCATAATGCATCATCATGTTTCTTAGACCAATTCTTTCTAGATTTATTAACAGTCTTTTGCAAGATCAATTTAATCTCTCTATTGTTTAATTCTACTTGACCACTAGACTCAGGGTGATAAGGAGATGCAATTATATGATTAACGTCATACTTAGCAAGCAATTTACGGAAAGCACCATGAATAAAGTGTGACCACCATGAGTCATTAAATATCTAGGGATTCCAAATCTAGGGGGAAATAACTTATTTCCACATTTTAATAGAGGTGTTATGATCAACACTACTAGTTGGAATAGCTTCTACCCACTTAGTAACATAATCAACATCAACTAGAATATGAGTATACCCGTTGGACTTTGGAAAACGTCCCATATAATCAAAACCCCAAACATCAAATGGTTAAATAACAAGAGAGTAATTAATAGGCATTTCATGACGTCTACTAATATTGCCAATTCTTTGACATTCATCACAAGACAAGAAAAACTTACAAGCATCCTTGAAGAGAATAGGCCAATAAAAACCAGAATGTACCTTGTGTGCAGTTCTATCTCCAGCGTGGTGTCCTGCGTAGGCCTCAGAATGGCACTTGTGCATAATCTGTTCCTTCTCATGCTCAGGTACACAACATCTAATAACACCATCTACTCCTTCTTTATAATGGTGTGGATCATCCCAAAAGTAATGTCTTAAATCATAGAAGAACTTTTTCTTTTGTTGGTATGTGAAACTAGGCGGTATAAATTTAGCAATGATGTAATTAACATAATCAACATACAATGGAGCATTACGTGAAGCATTTATGACAGCTAATTGTTAATCAGGAAAGCTATCATCAATAGGTTGTGGGTCATCAAGAACATTTTCTAACCTAGACAAATTATCCGCTACGGGGTTATCAGCACCCTTTCTATTAATAATATGCAAATCAAATTCTTGTAGCAGACGAACCCATCTAATAAGTCTAGGTTTTGCATCTTTATTTTCCATGAGATATTTAATAGAAGCATGATCAGTGTGAACAGTTACTTTGGAATCAATAATATAAGGTCTGAACTCATCACAAGAAAACATAACTGCTAACAATTCCTTTTCAGTGGTAGCATAGTTTCTTTGAGCGTTGTCTAGAGTTTTACTAGCATAATGGATACCATTTAATTTCTTATCAACTCTTTGTCCTAAAACAGCACCAACTGCATGATCACTAGCATCACAAATAATTTCAAAGGGTAGGTTCCAATCAGGTGGTTGAACAATAGGTGCAGAAATCATGGCATTCTTAAGAATTTCAACTGCTTCTACACAATCATCATAAAAAACGAACGGAACATATTTTTGCAAAATATTAGTGATAGGCCTAGAAATCTTAGAGACGTCTTTAATAAACCTCCTATAGAAACGAACATGACCTAGGAAACTTCTTATACCTCTGATATCCATAGGACACGACATTTTTTCAATAGCATGAACTTTAGCTTTATCAACTTCAATACCTCTTTTGGAGATTTTGTGTCCCAAGACAATACCTTGATTCACCATAAGGTGGCCCTTCCCCCAATTAAAGAGAATATTAGTTTGTTCGCATCTCTGCAAAACTCGATCAAGGTTGCTCAAACAATCATCAAAAGAAGTTCCGTACACGTAAAAATCATCCATGAAAACCTCAACAATCCTTTCACAAAAATTAGAGAATATAGCAGTCATACATCTTTGAAAGGTAGTAGGTGCATTGCATAAACCAAAAGGGATACGTTTATAAGCAAAGGTACTGAAAGGGCAAGTAAAAGTGGTCTTATCTTGGTCCTCTTTTGACACGGGTATTTGAGAGAAGCCAGAATAACCGTCTAGAAAACAAAAATGTGTTTGTTTGGATAGTCTTTCTAGCATTTGATCAATAAAAGGTAGAGGGTAATGATCTTTCCTAGTAGCTTTGTTTAATTTCTTGAAATCAATTACCATTCTATACCGTGTAACAATTCTTTGTGGAATCAATTCATTTTTATCATTAGGAACTACAGTAATACCTCCTTTCTTAGGGACACAATGGAGGGGACTAACCCATCTAGTATCAGCAATAGGATAAATGATACCTGCCTCCAGAAGCTTTAATATTTCATTTCTTACCACGTCTTTCATTTTAGGATTTAACCATCGTTGGTGATCAACAATTAGTTTAGCATCGGGCTCCATATTGATTTTATGCTAACATCGAGTGGGAGTAATGCCCTTAATATCATCAAGAGTATATCCAATAGTATCATAGTGCTTCCTTAGATTTTTGAATGATCTCTTTTCTTCATGCTCTGAATGGTTAGCACTAATAATAACATGATATATCTTCTTTTCACCAAGATAAGCATATTTCAGAGTGTCTGGTAATTGTTTAAGCTCAAACACGGGATCACCCTTTGGTGGAGGATGATCCCCAAGTATTTCAACAGGCAAGTTGTGTTTCAAAATAGGTTGCTGATCAAAGCAAATCTTATCTATTTCATTCCTTTCATTCACACACATATCCTTTTCATGGTCTAGCAAATATTGTTCTAAAGGATCCGTAGGAGGCACAACAATAGAAGCAAGACCAATAATTTCATCCTTACTAGGCAATTATTTATCATGGGGTTGTCTACGAAATTTAGAGAAATTAAAGTCATGAGACGCATCCCCAAAACATACAGTAATAGTTTCTTTCTCACAGTCTATCTTGGCATTAACAGTATTCAAGAAAGGTCTACCAATAATAATGGGACAAAAATCATCTTGTGGGGAACCAAGGACAAGAAAATCAGTAGGATATTTTATTTTACCACACAAGACTTCAACATCTCTAACAATCCCAACTGGTGCTATAGTATCTCTATTAGCAAGCTTAATGGTAACATCAATTTCCTCTAACTCAGGTGGTGCAATATCATTCATAATTTCTTGATATAAGGTAAAGGGGATTGCACTAACACTAGCACCCACATCCCATAATCCATGATAACAATGATCTCCTATCTTAACAGAAACAACAGGCATCCCAATAATAGGTCTATGTTTATCTTTATCATCCGGTCTAGCAATCCTAGCGGCTTCATCACAGAAATGAATAACATGCCCATCAATATTATCAACCAAGAGATATTTAACCATAGCAATACTAGGTTCAAATTTAATTTGTTAAGGAGGTGTAGGTGTTCTAACATAGCTCTTACCAACCACAGTTGAAGCTTTAGCATGTTCCTTTATTCTAATAGGGAAAAGGTGGTATCTCAATATAAGCAACAGGAATAACAGGATCAACATTATAAGTAATAGTTTCTTCTTCAACTTTAATAGGTTCAAGTACTTTCACTTCAATGGGAGGATGATATTTAAACCACTTCTACTTAGGGAGGTCAACATGAGCAGCAAAAGATTCACAGAAAGAAGGTACTATCTCAGAGTCAAGTCCATATTTAGTGCTAAATTCACAAAAAGCATCGGTGTCTACAAAGGATTTAACACAATCAAACTTAATGTTTATACCTGACTCCTTACCTTCGTCGAGTTCCCAATCTTTAGAGTTGCGTTTATGTCTTTCCAATAAATCCCATTTGAAGTCAATATCTTTCTTCATATAGGAACCAATACAAGAAATATCGAGCATGGATTGATCATTACGAGAAAACCGAGCATAAAATTTCTGAATAATAATATCTATCGAGAGTTCATGATTGGGGCATGAATATAACATTTACTTAAGACTACTCGAAGCTTGAGAGCTTCTTTCTCCTTCATGAGGCCAAAAATTATAGATATAATTCCAATCACGATCAACTAGATGCATAGGATAAAACTTCTTATGAAATTCCATTTTCGATCGGTTGTAGCTCCATGATCCAATATTATCATCTAGCCTATACCATGTCAATGACTTCTCCTTCAAAGATAAATGAAATACCTTATTCTTGATGTGATCCTCGGGCAGACCTGCAAGCTTCAATAATCCACAAACTTCATCCACATAGATTATATGCAAATAAGGATGTAGTGTTCCATCTCCTGCATAAGGATTAGCCAGCGGTTTCTCTATCATACCCGAAGGTATTTCATAATAAATATTTTCAGTAGGTTCAGTAGGTTGAGGAGCAACTCTTTGTGCTTCTGGTCGAGGTGAAGATACCCCGAACAAGCCCCTCAAAAGATTACTTTCCATAGTAACAGGTGACAGTAAATTTCAGCACACTGTATAAATTTTTCTTTACCAGATTCCACTTACCAAAGGCGCTTCACTCCGCGGCAACGACGCCATAAAAGAGTCTTGATGACCCACAAGTATAGGGGATCAATCGTAGTCCTTTCAATAAGTAAGAGTGTCGAACCCAATGAGGAGCAGAAGGAAATGGCAAGCAGTGTTCAGTAAGGTATTCTCTACAAGCACTAAAATTATCAATAGTAGATAGTTTTGTGATAAGATAATTTGTAAAGAGTAACAAGTAACAAGTGTCTCAAAGGTGCATCAAGGTAGCCCAATCCTTTTTGAAGCAAAGGAAAGGCCTGGACAAACTCTTATATAAAGAGAAGCGCTCCCGAAGACACATGGGAATTTCTATCAAGCTAGTTTTCATCACGCTCATTTGATTCGCGTTCGTTACTTCGATAATTTCATATGTGGGTGGACCGGTGCTTGGGTTCTGCCCTTACTTGGAAAAACCTCCCACTTATGATTAACCTCTCTCGCAAGTATCTGCAACTACGAAAGAAGAATTAAGATAAATCTAACCATAGCATGAAACATATAGATCCAAATCAGCCCCCTACGAAGCAATGCATAAACTAGGGTTTAAGCTTCTGTCACTCTAGCAACCCATCATCTACTTATTACTTCCCAATGCCTTCCCCTAGGCCCAAATAATGGTGAAGTGCTATGTAGTCGACATTCACATAACACCACTAGAGGAGAGACAACATACATCTCAGCAAAATATCGAACGAATACCAAATTCACATGATTACTTATATCAAGACTTATCCCATATCCCTAGGAAAAAACATAACTACTCACAAAACATGTTAATGTTCATAATTAGAGGAGTATTAATTATCACAAAGGATATGAAGATATGATCTTCCACCAAGTAAACCAACTAGCATCAAGTACAAGGGGTAATCAACACTGCTAGCAACCCACAGGTACCAATCTGAGGTGTTGAGACAAAGATCAGATACAAGAGATGAAGTGAGGTTTGGAGAGGAGATGGCGCTAGTGAAGATGTTGATGGATATTGACCCCCTCTCGTTGAGAGGATCGTTGGTGATGATGATGGCTTCGATTTCCCCCTCCAAGGGGGAAGTTTCCCTCGTACAACAGCTCTGCCGGAGCTCTAGATTGGTTCTGTCCAAGTTCCGCCTCGAGACGGTGGCGCTTCGTCCCGAAAGATCTCTTCTGATTGTTTCCAGGTCAAAACCCTTCATATAGTAGAAGATGGGTGCTGGAGACCTGCCACGTGGGTCACAAGACACCTAGGTGTAGCCTAGACCTCCTGGTGCCCCCCCTCTGAAATTTGTTTCGCCCAATATTTTTTATATATTCCAAAATAATTCTCCGTAACTTGCCAGGTCTTTTGGAGTTGTGTAGAATAGGTCTCTCAGATTTGTTCCTTTTCTAGTCCAGAATTCCAGCTGTCGGCATTCTCCCTCTTCATGTAAACCTTGTAAAATAGGAGAGAAAAGGCATAAGTATTGTACCATAACGTGTAATAACAGCCCATAATGCGATAAATATCAATATAAAAGCATGATGCAAAATGGACGTATCAGTCATCTAGGGCAAAAGCAGAAGAAAGAAAATGAGGGCAACAAGGTATTCGTCACACACGCCATACCAACATTCCAATCTTTGCGCCCTACCCGAAACAGTGAGATGCTGCTCCGTGGCCACACACCTTAGGGAGGAGGCCCGCTTAGGGGAGGTAGCTCGTTCGGCGGAGGAAGGTGGTTGCCGGTGGAGTAGCTCTGCGGCATTGGCTGTCCTTGTGAGTTCGGTGCTCGGCGAAGCCGTTGGGTGGTTAGGGCCCCTGATGGCAGTGGTCGGGGTGGAGGGCGGTCAGCGGCGGTTGGGTGGTAGGGGCGGATGGTTGGGCTGTGGTGGTGGGAGGCGACAACGGATGTGGCTGGGTGGAGGACGGTCGGTGATAGTGGGATGGTTGGAGCCGGTTGTGCTTGCTTGTGCTTATGTGAGGTGGTTGGGGGCGACAACGACGGTGGTTGGGGTGGGGGCCGCCGGCAGGGTTGTGGTGGTGGAGCGACAGAGGTAGAGGTTGGGTGGAGGGTGCCTGGCGACAGATGCGATCTGGTCGATTTGTGGGCGGATGCGACTTGAGTGATAGTCTTTTTTAGCGATGTCTGAGTGAAGGGCTGGCGCGTCTATAGTTTATTTGGGTCAGGAAATTTCATCGCTCGCGTGCTTTCCCTCGCCAACGCGCGCTCAGGCCCAATAATTTTTTGTCTCACGTCGAGGAGGGTCCCCAGTAGTGAATATGCCAGGTTTGAGTCGTCCCGGCAGATGATGTGCCTTAATGTACCGACTGTTTCTTTCCCCTTGTTGTTTAGGTTTTACGACAGTTTTTGTGCCTCGAGGTACTTGTGCTGGCAGTAACCAATGTCCCGACAATTCATTTGCCCTTGTTTTGCTACTTTTCCCGGCATTGAACTGGCCCCAATGAAGTGTTGTGGTGTAGTGAGAGAGGAGCGGGCTTATAAACCGGTGTGGGCGCCTCTCGCTTGCCGAGGTGGGACTAAACTCCCACAATAGCGAGGACCAGACCTTTAGTCCCGGTTGATGGCTCCAACGGAGACTAACGGTCCCCCTTTAGTCCCGGTTGGAGCCATCAACTGGGACTAAAGGGTTGTGCTTCCCGCCCTTCATGCTATTGATGGCTCCAACCGGGATGACAGGGCGTCCTTTAGTCCCCGTTGGAGTCACCAACCGGGACTAAAGGTTGGACTATATAAGCGGGACTTGGCAAAATTTCCAAATCCATCTGCTTTCCCTCTCCCCCGACGGCACCGAAAACCACCTCGATGCCGCCAGGCCGCCCCCGATACCGTCCCGTGTCACCGCTCGTCGATGCTGTCGCCTCCCCGAGCCAGCTCGCTCCTCGTCGCCGCCCCGACAACGTCCCCATCACTGGCAAGACACTGTCCTCCGTCGCCACCCCTTGATGCCGTCGCCTCCCAGATCACGCTCCGGCCTCCTCGTCCTCCTTGGTGAGACGCCAGCCACACCACCGCTCGCTCCTCGTTTTTTTAGAATTTTTGGAGACTATCAAATTGTGAACCAAAATTAGCATCAGTTGAGAAAAATAGCTATTATATATCAATCCCTTTGTCCAAAGATGATCAAAATTTCCTAGATTCATACTAGTCACATGTAGTATTTACAATACATTTCTCAGATTTTTTGAAAGTAGTCAAATTTTGAGGCAAAAATTGGTATTGCCAATTTAAACAGTCAGTGCGTGCCAAATATGAGCTCAAAACGACATGATATTTTACAACAATACTAGTAAGTGGTAACATGTTTGGTCATATCACAGAGTTTCAACTTGTCATTTTAAGTTGATTTGTTGATCTATGAGGAAGATGCTTCTTTAATTGCTACCTTACAAGATTTTAAGTGATATATGTGCTCTTGGGCACACACCACACACACACATACACATCACTAGGCTTTGTTATTAAAAAAGGTATTGTTGTTTTATTGTTGTTAAATAAAATGATATTTGTTATCGCCACAATTTTTTCTCATCGACGATGCCAATCCCACATCCTTGTCTTTGACTTGGCGCTAACAACCAGTTCGAGAGGCGACATGTTCGGGACTAGGCTCCACCGGGCTGGCACTAGGGGTGCTACCTTTCAGGGCGCACAATTTGGTGAGGAATCCGGGTATCGTCGTCGACGCGGAGCTTCTTTGGTGGCAACCACATGGGCCACTATCGGTGCGGAGGCAGCCATCAACCGAGGAGGTGGTACGCCGCCGTGTCAAGGAGGAGGACGAGCACGTCCTTCGCTACATGGTTCTCCAATACCCGACAGTTCCTTCAGGGATCTCACCCGAGCTATGATCCTGTGATGGTTCCATCTCTTTGGGTGTGCACCGCCCACGCTTCAAGAACCGCGAGTGAACTAGATTATTCAATAATATTCAAGTTGTATTAGTGATAATATTCAATGCTTCATTAACTGGATTATTCGAGATTTATTAGTGATATTATATGAAGAGTCGCCGATGATCGGCTGTGCTATTATATGTATTAGTGATATTATATGATGATCTTGCTTGAAAATTTTGTCGTTGATTTTTAATCTTAGAATCATGAACACAGGAAATGTCGACGTCGTCTGATGATGATAGGATCCCTCGGTGCCATTTGTGCTAGGATGACAGGGGTCTGTGCGACATGTATCCTCATCTGGACAACGATATGTCATTCACCATCAAGCTAATAGAAGAATTTAGTATAATTATGGTATGTACAAACGACATGTATTTTTTGTTAACGAAGTATGACGTGTGCTTTGTTGCTTCAGTTAACCTTTAATTTTCTTTTGACAATTTGACTAGTGTATTCCCTGTCATGCAAGATCCGCTATCTTGGACAAGTTCCATTTCAAAAAGAAGGACAATAGAGAGCCTATAATAGCTCACCTAAGAATGGAGCATTACACTTTTGTTGTTAAGGTTAAAAATAACGAAGATCACATATATTTTGGTTGTTCTAATTAGGGAGCATTTCGCCGTGCGTATGGGTTGGATGATGACATGAATATTACCTTCGATCATGGTAATGAGGATGTTCGTGATAATAATATTGATATCTGGGTGTATGCAGAGGACGACTTGATTCCAGTGCTACCTCCAGCTGCGTTTGTCAACAAATTTGTTAGGTAATTTATATTGATTATTGAAAAGTATTTGGTACTCATCCCGACTAATTTTCCTTATTTTTATTTATCAGCTTATTTTCGCGCTACAAGAACTACCCGACAGATAATAGATCGGATGTACTACAATCACGACTCCAAACTTACTTGTTTGGAGAAAGATCATCTCATCTCATTTATTCATGTTGTTTAACAACATAAGGAAAATTACATGATTGGTAACATTTATCATGGATACGTGCCATTAGTGCACAAGTTAAACCCTTATAACATCACTAGATAAAACTTTGTAATTTGTTTTACTCTTGTGTAATTAGTCCATCATTTTCATACATTGTTCTTAAGAAAAACTAGTTTGCTAACTATGTTATTATAACTTATGTTCTTCAATAGGTAATCCCGTCAGAGACCATTCATAAATGGATGTTTATCAAAGGTGATTTGCATATGGTTAGTTTACGACCAATGCCAATGAGTTACCCTGGTAGTTACACGATATCTCAAAGTGAGAATACCATGAAAATAAAAGGATGGAGGAAGGCAATAACAACATCCAGACAAACACTTGGAGACTATAAATTGCGCAAGCCACAAGTTGGAGATAGGTTGATGTGTATTCTTCAATGGGGTGATGTAGGAGTTCACCTTTTTATGCTATTTTGACTAGGAGAGAGCAGTAGTTAGTGTTTCTAACTTGTGATAACTTGATCATTTGCTAGTATGATAACAACGAGAATGATTAGGTGTTCACCTTTTTATGTTATTTAACCTAGAATGATGAAGAGTTGATTAAGATGATGATGATTTTTAATATTAAATATACTAGTACAAATTAGATGGATGCAATAGACAAGTTGAATTAGAGGAAAATATGATGTTGAGAATCGCGTGAAAATACAATATAAGTATAAAAGAAAATGAAAACACAAAATGATACGCGACCCTTTAAAAATACCTAGACCCCAGCGCTTGGCAGGGGCTGCCACGTGAATGCCCTTTTGTCCTGGTTGGTGTTACCAACCGGGACTAAAGGTCCTCCTGCCTGGGCGCCCTACAACGTCCACATGGAGCTCTTTTAGTCCCGGTTCGTAAGCCAACCAGGACTAAAAGTCTGGACCTTTACTCCCGATTGTGTTGTCCCGGTTGCTGAACCGGGACTAAAGGCCCTCTAGAACTGGGACAGATGCCCCCTTTTCTACTAGTGATTTGTGGTCCTCGGATGAGAAAGAAGACACCAACCTGGAGGAAATAGAAGACGCAGGCCCGGACGCTGGCTCAGATGACCATGAAGCTCCACTACCTCAACTTGATGATATGCACGTGGAGTTCAAAAAGTCAAGCCTTCCTAATGGTGGGAATAAACCCAATACTCCTTTTATCCCTTCCGGTTTTCTGCAAGCAAGCAAGGTGTCTCTATGCAAGAGGATATTGAATCTTGAACAAGAAAATGATGATTTAAGGGAAGGAAACTTCGTCCTCAAGTGTAAATTGGAGAAGAAGAATAATACTCCATCATCACCACTAAAGGAGACTTGAGTACATGGGTATGGGCACTCCCCTTAGCTTCAACCAAGCTTGGGGGAGATGCCCCGATATCGTATCACCATCACTTTTTACCTTTGTTTTCTATTTCGATCCTTAGATTTTTCGTGATTTAGTTGAAAAAAGTTTAGTATGATCTATTTTCGAGTGCTAGTTTCTTGACCTGTCTATCTATGTAATCGAGTGAGAGTTATATAATAAAGTTTAGTTTGAGCTTTTGACTCTTTACTATCTTGTTGCAATCATAATAAAAGAAAATGAATGAAAAAGGTCATATGCTAATATTATGGTGGGTAATGACATCACATAAGGAAAAGTATAAGTGGTAAAATTTATTGGAGAATGGCAAACATAGCATCAGTCAATGATGCAACTTATGAAAGAATTAATCAGGGAAGAGAAGATTCACATGCAAATATACTATCATGGACATCTTTTATGATTTTGAGCCCCCATTAAATATTATATGCCAAAATTGATGACGTTGGACAAGGAAGACAACCTAATGCTTTATGCTTGTTCATATTACCATAGAAGCTATATTGTCATAGTGTTGGGGAACATTGCATGGGAAACAAAAAATTTCCTACGCACACACAAGATCTATCCTTGGTGATGAGCATCTACGAGAGGGAGAGTGGATCTACATACCCTTGTAGATCGCTAAGCGGGAAGCGTTAAGAAACGCGGTTGGTGTAGTCGAACATTTTTGCGATCCAAATGGCTGAGCGTCCCGCGATCTCATCACGATCCGTCCCGCGATCCAATCATGATCCATCCCGCGAACTCATCATGATCCATCCCACGAACTCATCACGATCCGTCGCGCGAACTCATCACGATCCGTCGCGCGAAGTCATCATGATCTGTCTCGTGATCTTGATCACGGTCCTTCGGATCTAGCGTCGAACGGACGACAACTCCGCGTTCAACACACGTACAGCTCGATGACGATCTTCGCCTTCTTGATCTAGCAAGAGGGTGCGGAGAGGTAGAAGAGTTCTCCGGTAGCGTGATGGCGATCCGGTGATGGTGGTGGAGCTATTCTAGCAGGGCTTCGCCTAAGCACTGTAGAAATCCGATCTAGAGGAGAAACTATGCACTAGAGGAACGGGCAGCACGTGGCTGAAAATCTGGTGCCAAAAACCCCAAAAACTCCAGTATATATAGGAGGAAGAGAGGAGGAGGCCTGGCCCTCAAGGGGCCAGCCCTTGGTTTGGCCGAACCAAGTGGGAGAGGAGGAATCCTCCTCCAATCCCAGTAGGACTAGGATTCCTCCCTATTTTGCCTTTTTTCCACCTTATCTCTTTGGGTTTTCTCTCCCAGCCGCATGGGCCTTGCGTGGCATTTCCACCATCCCACTAAGGGCTGGTATCACTCTCCCACAGACCATGTAGCCTCTTGGGTGGAAATACCCCTCCCGATGGTCTTCCGGTACACTACCGACACTCCCGGTACAATACCGATGAGCCCGAAACTTTTCCGGCGACCAAAACACGACTTCCTATATATCAATCTTTACCTCCGGACCATTCCGGAGCTCCTCGTGACGTCCGGGATCTCATCCGGGACTCTGAACAACCTTCATATATAACTGTATACTAAACTGTATACTCCTCGTGACGTCACCACCATACATAAATGTATACTACCGAAACGTCACCAAACCTTTAGTGTGCAGACCCTGCGTGTTCAAGAACTATGTAGACATGACCGAGACACCTCTACGGCCAATAACAAATAGCGGAACCAGGATGCCCATATTGGTTCCTACATATTCTACGAAGATCTTTATCGGTCGAACCTCTATGTCAAGGATTCAATTAATCCCGTCTGATGTTCCCTTTGTTCTTCGGTATGTTAGTTGCCCGAGATTCGATCGTCGGTATCTCCATACCTAGTTCAACCTCGTTACCGGCAAGTCTCTTTACTCATTCCGTAATACAAGATCACGTGACTAACACTTAGTCACATTGCTTGCAAGGCTTATTGTGATGTTGTATTAGCGAGTGGGCCCTGAGATACCTCTCTGTCACATGGAGTAACAAATCCCAGTATTGATCCATGCCAACCCAACAAACACCCTCGGAGATACTTGTAGAGCACCTTTATAGTCACCCAGTTATGTTGTGACGTTTGGTACACAGAAGGTACTCCTTCGGTGTCAATGAGTTGCATGATCTCATGGTCGTAGGAACATATACTTGACATGCAGAAAACAGTAGCAATAAACTGTTACGATCATATGCTACGTTTGTAGTTGGGGTCTTGTCCATCAGATCATTATCCTAATGATGTGATCCCGTTACCAAATGACATCTCATGCCCATGACTAGGAAACCGTAGCCATCTTTGATCAACGAGCTAGTCTATTAGAGGCATATTAGGGACATGGTGTTGTCTACGTATCCACACATGTATCCGCATATACGTACCCCCCCACTAGTATTTGGATTAGTCTTTTATTCTTTGAACGATATGTCCCTGTTATTAGTGACGTGTAAATACGGGTAGCCACCGGTAAAAAGTTATTGGTGGTGTGTGTATACTCGCACAGGCCACTAGTACTTTATGCCAAATCTCAATAATTGGTTCTTAATACTAGTGCCATGCATTTTGGGCAGGCTCGTGACCAGTTACTGGTTGCGCGCTCGTTTCTTGCACACCACTAGTAATGCCATTGGCGTGTAAATTATAGGAATGCCACTAGTAGCTTGTCTACTATAAGGGTATTTCCTAGTAGTGCAAAAGCAAAGCCTAACAGGGCAATCACTGCTTCAGCCGAAGACTTGGACAAGGGGAGAAAAATAGGTTGGTAACTTGGTGCCAATGAGAGATAGAGAACCATAAGCATGGACAAACAATAGGTACCAAGGAGGTGTCAAAGCCACAAGAACTATCAAGGTCCATAAAAGGAGCTTCTAGTAGTACCACCAGCTTACCACACAACTTTAAATAAACATGATATAGTACATACCTAATATCACCTCTTTCATGTCTCTTTACCTAAGTTAAGAATCAAGAACCATGACAAGGACCGCCGCTTTACCACACTTATGATAATAATGTGTGCCGGTATATAGGACATGTTTATGATGTCTTCCATGTGAAGAAACTACCTAAGACTGGAAATCATGGAAGAGGTGATATTAGGCTGGCCTACCGACTAATGGAAATCGTGGACTTTGACTTGGAGCAGCAGGGGCCATCCCCACCATTAAGAACAACACGAAAAATGAGAACCACATTGTGTTCAGCAAGCAATTGTGGAAGAATTTTCTCGAAAAAAAGAATTTTGAGATCCAGCAACCTGTTTTGATCATTCTGACGAATAACAATGACCTCACCATGGAGGCCATGATTGAGATGCATATCATCTAGAACTATGTATAATTAGATTGTTAATAGAAGGGTGAACATTATATATTACTAGTTTAATTCCTCTTCTCCCGGGGATAGCTGAATTGGTCGTGCACCCTTTTATTTTGCACTTTTGCTTCCTTGTACAAACCTGGTTGTGGTTCTATTGATGCAATAAATAGAACCAGGGAATGATTACATGTTGTTGTACAAAATAATTGTCTATGTTATATAGTAGCACTTACTCAGACCCCACCCCCACCCCCGAAATTGTCACGAAGGTTACGAATATGTCAAAATTTACCTGTTTTGTAACCGGAGAGAAAACTCGGACCCTCCTAAACTGGGAGATGACCAGTAATTATGACTGCCTCTAATAGTCATATCATTAGACACGGTTGAATTCACTGGTGGTCGCCAAAACGTAAACTATTGGGGACGGCTATTATTTGCAGCCATTTGAGGGTTTAAGTCATTATAGCTGGTTTCAGAAACTGGCTCTAATTGTGCATAGATTAGAAACCATGGGCCGGAAATGGTTGGCAAAATCACCAATGGGCTATGCACAAAAACCATCTCTAATGGTAGCTATTGTACTAGTAATTATTTAAAAATCAAAGAAAAATGAAATAAATATTATTACTAATCGTTGTTTATGTTTCCTTTAAATAATACTGTTGATTTTCTTAAATAATTAATAGTAACACGAAAAGTAAAATAAATAATTATAAAAACATAAAAAGGATTTTACTAAGACAAATAATTCTAATAATAGGGGTAATTGGGTAAGGAAACAATGAATAGCATATTCTATGCATAATAAAATGTGACAAATTCTTTAAACATAAGTCTTTTTTGAACTATGATGCGGATTTTAGAAATCGGTGTCCCAAACCAAGCCGAAGCCTTGAACAGCATTATTTCGCATTTAGGGAACAAGTTTATTCTTGCTCATGCCTGTTGATTGACTTTTATCAAAGTATTGAAATCTATCTACACATTGTTATCTTATAGTGTTATAAATATGAATTGACAATGTGGTAGGAAATGGAACCAAGCAAAGTATTGTGATGGGGGAGATTCCATTATGCCGAGAATACACAATCTAGAACTAATAAAATAGGCCGCGTGGTATTCTAAGCGGCGTATCTATAGCGTGACCACAAGACTAGATATAGGTGAGGCGAATTAGTCGTACCTTCATCCTATTGTATATCCTCGGATGTTAGTACCATGTTGTCCATATTGGCTACACAGCGTGTCAGCGTGTAATCGTCCCCAACCTACGAGTGTATGGTACTAGTACTTCAGGAGGGTTAATGTGAGTAGTACCTTGAGCCTACTACAATACAATTACAGTAGATATGTGTTATTGTAGGGAAGGACTGTACATGGCTTGAAGATCTTCGACATGGTGAGTTGCTGATGTAGTTATGGGTTACAAACCCGTCAGAAAGGCTAAGAGGCACTTGTGGGTAAAGTAATGCAGCTCTGCAGAGTTACTGAATTGTGGACAATCACTCCTTATTCCGGGAAATAACTATTGTCGCTGTTCGAATGGAATCATCGGAGATTATCACAGCCCATGAAGCCGAATGGACATAGTTTTTCTAAATGACTTAAACCTTTTGAACACCTGCATCATAAGATCAATGTGGTAGATATGGCATTCCAGAAACCTTAGCTCCTATCTGAACTAATTGAGTATGATGTAGTCATCCCTATCTACTTCTTGAACCTTTTCTTAGGCTACAAATGTACTGAGGAGCATAAACATTGAATCTACATGGAACCCCAGGATGTCTACTACGAGACACCTGACCTTCTAGAGAAATTGAATGGATCGACAATGATGATGTGGAGGCAAAAATCTAGTATAATCTATAGATCGTACTTAGCTGAGCTGCCATAGTCAAGCATCAAGGAGCTGTTGAGCGTTTATGGCATATTGTATTGTAGTTTGAGTAGTATTTTCCTTATACAAGTTGTTACTGGAGTTTCCTCCATCCGAGAAAGACATTGAATCTTTTGTAAACTTTTGTGTTGTAATATTTACTATGTAATATTGGATCTTTATTGCTTATCTTATAATACTCTAAGGGGTGTGAATGGTGTTCCACAAGTGTTATCTCAACGACTGACAAACTACAACATGTAGTGGGGTGCACGGTCACCGCGGATGTCGACCAACTTTTTGCCAGCGTCATGGACTCCATCCTCCAGCTCACCACATCGAAGATGCGATGGTATAGCTCCATTCATGGAGTTGTGGTTGGATTACCTTCCACTACTATTTTGCCCAAAGTAAAAGAGGTCATCGTCAAAATAGGCTTTGGCCCCGCTTTATAAATAAAATAACCACTGAATCCATACAAAGATTACCATCATGCGAAATAAGTAAACTTTGTTGGGGAAAAAACACATATACGCCCAACAAAAATACAAGAGAACAACGAAAAAATACGACCAACCTGCCGCATCATCATGGAGGTGGCGGGGTAGCGAGCCGTCGGGCGGTGGTGTAAAGTGCGCCCAAGAGCCGCCCCAGGCGGTCATCATCATGTTGTCTAGCGAACGGGTGCCAGTGCTGCAAGAAGGCAAGTAATTTAAAGAAGGGGTCAAAGGCATGCGGGAGAAATATCTGTTCGATCACCATCTTATTGCACGTCGTCCAAAGCGTCCATTCTAAAGCCACGAAAAAATCCAAAATAAACACATCTTCCTGTCGGACTATAGAGTGGCAGGAGCTTAAACCCTAGTTAATGCGTTCGTAAGGGGCTGATTTGGATCCATATGTTTAATCATATAGTTCGATGTTATCTTAATACTTTTCTCATAGTTGCGGATGCTTGCGAGGGGGTTAATCATGTCTTCCTGTTGGACTATACTGCTCTGGCTAGAGAGCCCACCAATCTAGCCCTAAAGCCACCTAGACAAAGCTTCAGAGTGCTCTACTAGCCGTGCAAGAGAAGAGGGTGTGGGTCTATGTCTCCTATACCCCACATAAAAACCACAACCCTTTACCTGGTCCATGTCTCTTGAGAACCTCCGTCCTCGAGGAGAGGCGGTTACTTAGCAGTTGCCAAACAAAAATCTTAATTTTTGAGTTGAGAGGCGTCTTTAAGCGCTACGTTAACCAAGGGGGAATCGGCCGTCGACATAAGGCATGGTAGCCCGAAGCAACAGAGTAATCTCATGAGGATGTAAGGCTCTAGGAAACGGTGTCTCGGTGATACACAAGCACTGAATGGAGGAGTGCCAGTAAGTTGGCCCACTCTACCACCGCCGCACTTCCAAATGAGTGACGGAGCAGGATGTTCCATTTCCCATTTTGAAGAGCCGTGGAGAGCAGTACCAACGGATCACCACAAATAGCGAACAGGTTGGGAAGCCCGAGCACAACGGGCGTTCAGCAACCCAACGATCTAACCAAAACGTGGCCCATTCCCCATTTCCAATAGAGAGGGACAGCCCAAGTCGAATCTCAAACGCGATCTTCTGAATCGACTTTCAAAATTGGTCATCCCGCCATTTGAGGAAGCTCGATGGGCTTGCTTCTTGTCCTATCTCATGTTTCCTCATGTCATAGCCGACTGTGCTAGTACAATATGCCTCACCACACTAGCCACATCTGTTGTAGTTTCACTACAAGTAATATGTCAACTTGTGACCTTTTGGCAGTGACCCTAGAAGAAATGGTCATAAAACTACGACCATTTGAGACCGATTGGTCGTAAGCTGTTCGGGGGGCTTTAAACGCTAAACCATAACGACCATTTTGGTTAGAAAGTTCATAATTTCCTTACACGAAATGGTCGTAAAGCAGATAACACTGGTCTGTTGCCTCATTTCTAGCTAATCACGACCAATATAGATGGTCATAGGCTTGTAAACAATGCTGCATTTCTATGACTAGGCGCCACATCATCAGTTTTGTCTATGTGTCATGTCCAAGTGTCAATTTTTTTCCCGAGGTTGTGAAGGAGCCTACATTTGTGTCATTCCTAAAATTCCAAAAAATCACATAAATGCTTTGGATCAAATCTTCCTCAAATATGTCAAAACCCTTCCTTGCCTAGTTCAAAATTAATTCAGGAATATTAATTTTCCTATTTTGTTCAGAACAACACTTTGTGAAGGAAGTGTTATTTATATTTTTTGGATTGCCCTCGAAATTTTTGGGCACTCTTTTCTATCCAAATCGTTGGCTCGTGAATAAATTTAGATCAATTTGCCTATTGAATCTTCCTCAGAAAATTTCTAAAGTTTTTGTTTAGCTAGAAGCTTTGTGAAGTAAGTACTAGCTAGGCATCTCCTAAAGAGCTGAATTTTTGCCACATATTCTATATGCCCAAATCATAGCTCTCCACAAAATTTGATCCCCATCTAATAATCTATGTGATCTGACCATCCCAACTTTGTTTCTTGTAATATTTTCAATTTGTGACGCCACTATATTTTATATTGCTTTAAAATTCTGAAATTTATCACGACATGACCCTGCCCGTAGAACCTCCCTACACCAAATTTTATCTGATTTTGATGTAGCCAATTTTCCTCAATATTTTCCTAATTTGTTGTTCAGTGGAGAGCATTGTGAAGGAACTACCATTTATATTTATCCAAATTCTATGAAATTTGTACAAACCCTTCATATGCCTAGATTGCCATCCTCCTCCAAATTGCAGCTCCATCCAATCATCTATGTGGGCCCAACATCAATTGCTATTTTTTATCCAGAGAAGAGCATTGTGAAGGAAGTACCACTTTAGCTTGTACAAATGGTATAAATTTTTTACAGTGCATTCCTATGCCCAAATTACTATCCTCCACCAAATTACATCCCAATCAATTTATTAATTGACCGTAGATTCAACATTCATATTTCTGTCTAGCATGGTATTTTGAAAATAAAGTGCCACTTAGGCTCCTCCATTTGAGCTGAAAATTTTCCAAGACAGTCTCCTTAGTATATGATCATCCTGAGCCAAAACTCAAGCCCATTGGCCATGTTCATTTCCCCACCGCTAATCAAACACTTGGTTGCTAATTCATGTTTGAACTTAGTTTAGTCTCCTCGTGATATTCTTCCGGTGTATTCTTCTTCCTAGCACCTACCGGGGGAGTGCCAACCCATTAAACATTCCTAGGCCGTCCAGAACGAGTGGCAACGCTAAGGTCATGCGGTGACCACATGGTTGGCATGCTAGTTTGCGCGCTCTGGAGTTGGGGCCATCATCCACCGTCCAAACCTTGATGTCTCGCCACCAAACCATGTATCTCTGACTAAATAGATACTTATGTACCTAGAAATTATTTTTGGAAAAAATCATGAGCAAACTATAAAGCAGTTGCAGTTCAAATTTGACCCGCTTCCACCTGAATCGAGGGAAATTTGTCTTTTCCACGAGAGGTGGATCAAAGATTTTGACACCCAACCATTTAGTCAATTGTACATTAAATATGACCTAATATTTTATAAAAATGATTCGGTCCAATTTTGCAACAAATGTATGGAAGGTCCTTCACAAAAAAACTCATTTTGGGCACTCGAAAAATGGAAAATGAATTTTTCGTCGAAAGAAAATGAAAATTCCTTATGAAACATTGTTTTTAATTCCAATATGCACCCTTGTGCACAATATTAGATCATTTGAGAAAACTAGGCCATGAATGTGGCCATAAGATTGATCATTTGGCTTGAAAGCCATGAATCTTCGCACATGGTAGCGGATGACCCACAAGTATAGGGGATCTATTGTAGTCCTTTCGATAAGTAAGAGTGTTGAACCCAATGGGGAGCAAAAGGAAATGACAAGCAGTTTCCAGTAAGGTATTGTCTCCAAGCACTGAAATTATCGGTAACAAATAGTTTTGTGATCAGATAATTCGTAACGAGTAACAAGTAGCAAGTGTAGCAAAGGAGCAACAAGGTATCCCAATCCTTTTTATAGCAAAGTATAGGCCTGGAAAAACTCTTATATAAAGAAAATCGCTCCCGACGACACATGGGAATTTCTGTCAAGCTAGTTTTCATCATGCTCATTTGATTCACATTCGTTACTTTGATAATTTGATATGTGGGTGGGCCGGTGCTTGGGTGCTGCCCTTACTTGGACGAACCTCCCACTTATGATTAACCCCTATAGTCCCTTACGAAGAACTAAGGTAAACCTAGCCATAGCATGAAACATATGGATCCAAATCAACCCCTTATGAAGCAACACATAAACTAGGGTTTAAGCTTCTGTCACTCTAGCAACCCATCATCTAATTATTACTTCCCAATGCCTTCCCCTAGGCCCAAATAATGGTGAAGTGTTCTATAGTCGAAGTTCATGTCACACCACTAGAGGAGAGACAACATACATCTCGTCAAAATATCGAACGAATACAAAATTTAGATGATTACTTATAACAAGGCTTATCACATGTCCTCAGGAACAAACGTAACTATACTCACAAAGAATGTTCATGTCCAAGATGAGAGGAGTATTAACTGTCATAAAGGATTAGAACATATGATCTTCCACCAAGTAAACCAACTAGCATCAACTACAAGGTGTAATCAACACTACTAGCAACCCACTGGTACCAATTTGAGGTGTTGAGACAAAGACCAGATACAAGAGAGGAACTAGGGTTTGGAGAGGAGAAGCTGCTGATGAACATGTTGATGGAGATTGACCCACTCCCGATGAGAGGATCATTGGTGATGACGATGGCTTCGATACACTCCTCCGGAAGGGAAGTTTCCCTGGTAGAACAACCCTGTCAGAGCTCTAGATTCGTTTTGCCCAAGTTCCGTCTCGAGACGGCGGCGCTTCATCCCAAAAGCTCTCTTCTGATTTTTTTCAGGTCAAAACACTTCAGATATGGAGGGTTTTGACCTGGAAAAATTTATAATAGATCTTTCGGGGCGAAGGGTCACCGTCTCGAGGCGGAACCTGGGCAGAACAAATCTAGGGCTCTGTCGGAGCTGTTCTGTCGGGGAAACTTCCCTTCGGGTGGGGGAAATGGAAGCCATCATCATCACCAACGATCCTCTCATCGAGAGGGGGCAATATCCATCAACATCTTCACTAGGACCATTTCTTCTCCAAACCCTAGTTCATCTCTTATATCCGATGTTTGTCTCAAAACCTCAGATTGGTACATGTGGGTTGCTAGTAGTGTTAATTACTCATTGTAGTTGATGCTAGTTGCTCACCTTTGTGGAAGATCATATGTTCATATCCTTGATCATGATTAATACTCATATGATTATGAACATGAATATGCTTTGTGAGTAGTTACGTTTGTTCCTGAGGACATGGGATAAGTCTTGTTATAAGTAGTCATGTGAATTTGGTATTTGTTCGATATTTTGATGAGATGTATTTTGTCTCTCCTCTAGTGGTGTTATGTGAACGTCGACTACATGACACTTCACCATTGTTTCAGCCTATAGGAAGGAATTGGGAAGTAATAAGTAAATAATGGGTTGCTAGAGTGACAGAAGCTTAAACCCTAGTTTATGTGTTGCTTTGTAAGGGGCTGATTTGGATCTACATGTTTAATGCTATGGTTAGATTTGTTGGAAATATGCCCTAGAGGAAATAAATAAAGTGTTTATTATTGTATTTCCTTGTTCATGATAATCGTTTATTATCCATGCTATAACTGTATTAGTTGGAAACATGGATACATGTGAGGATGCATAGACAAACACAATTTCCCTAGTATGCCTCTAGTGAACTAGCTCGTTGATTGAAAGATGGTTAAGGTTTCCTAGCCATGGACATGAGATGTCATTTGATAATGGGATCACATGATTAGGAGAATGATGTGGTGGACAGGATCCAAACTAAAAACGTAGCTTATGATCGTGTCAGTTTATTGCTACTGTTTTCTGCATGTCAAGTATATGTTCCTGTGACCATGAGATCATGCAACTCACAGATATCGGAGGAGTACCTTGTGTGTATCAAACGTCGCAACATAACTGGGTGACTATAAAGGTTCTCTACAGGTGCCTCCGAGGGTGTTTGTTGAGTTGGCATGGATCAAGACTGGGATTTGTTACTCCGTGTGACGGAGAGGTATCTCAGGGCCCACTCGGTAATACAACATAAAAATAAGCCTTGCAAGCAATGTGACTAAGTGTTGGTCACGGTATCTTGTATTACGGAACAAGTAAAGAGACTTGCCAGTAACGAGGTTGAACTAGGTATGGAGATACCGACGATCTAATCTCGGGAAAGTAACATACCGAAGAACAAAGGGAACATCATACGGGATTAACTAAATCCTTGACATAGAGGTTCGACCGATAAAGATCTTCATATAATATGTAGGAACCAATGTGTACATCCAGGTCCCGCCATTGGTTATTGACCGTAGAGGTGTCTCGGTCATGTCTACATAGTTCTCGAACCCGTAGGGTCTCCACACTTAAGGTTTGGTGACATTTCGGTAGTATTGAGTAATGTATGGTGGTGACCGAAGTTTTTTCGGAGTCCCGGATAAGATCCCGGATGTTACGAGGAGCTATGAAACGGTCCGGAGGTAAAGATTCATATATAGGAAGTTCCGTTTTGGTCGCCGGAAAAGTTTCGGGCTCATCGGTAGTGTACCAGGAGTGCCGGTAGTGTACCAGGAGGCCTCCGGGAGGGGTATTTCGACCCAAGAGGCTTCATGGGCTGTGGGAGAGTGAATATCAGCCCTTAGTTGGCTGGTGGAAACTCCCACACAAGGCCCATGTGGCTGGAAGAAAAAAAACCAATAGGAAAAGGTGGAAAAAAGACAAAAAGGAGCAATCCTAGTCCTACTAGGATTGGAGGAGGAGAGTCCTCCTCCACCTCCCACTTCGGCCGAACCAAGATTGGCTTGGTTGCCAAGCTGCCTCCTCTCCTCCTCTCCTCCTATATATACTGGTGGTATTGAGGGTTTTTGCACTAGATTTTCAGCCACGTGCTACCCGTTCCTCCAGTGCATAGTTTCTCCTCTAGATCGGTTTTCTGCAGTGCTTAGGCGAAGCCCTGCTGGAGTAGCTCCACCACCATTGCCGGAGCACGCCATGCTGCCGGAGAACTCTTCTTTCCTCTCCACTCCTTCTTGCTGGATCAATACGGTGGATATCGTCATCAAGCTATATGTGTGCTGAAGGCGGAGGTGTCGTCCGTACGGTGCTAGATCGGAAGGATCGTGATCAAGTTCGTGAGACGGATCGTGATCAAGTTCATGGGACGGATCGTGATCGGATCGCGGGACGGAACGTGATTGGATCGCAGGACGGATCGTGATTGGATCGCGGGACGCATAGAGATTTAGATCGCGAAGACGTTCGACTACACCAACCGCGTTTCTTAACGCTTCCCGCTTAGCGATCTACAAGGGTATGTAGATCCACTCTCCCTCTCGTAGATGCTCATCACCATGGATAGATCTTCGTGTGCGTAGGAAATTTTTTGTTTTGCATGCAACGTTCCCCAACAGTGGTATCATGAGCTAGGTCTATGTGTAGATGAGATCTCGAGTAGAACACAAATGGTTTGTGGGCGTTGATGCTTAGATTGCTTCCTCCCTTGGTCGGATTTTGGTTCAGCGGTATTGTGAGATGAAGCAGCCCGGACCAACATTACTCGTACGCTTACGAGAGACTGGTTCCCTCTACGCAACTTGTTGCCTAGATGGCTTGCGGGTGGCAGTTTCTCTCACTTTAGTTGGATCGGATTCGACAAAGGCGGTCCTTGAGAAGGTTCAAAAGCAAATTATATATCACCATTGTGGTTTATGCGTAGGTGAGAATCGTTCTTGCTAGAAACCCGTAGCAGCCACGTAAAACATGCAACAACAATTAGAGGACGTCTAACTTGTTTTTGCAGGGTATGTTGTGATGTGATATGGTCAATTACATGATGTGTTATATGTGATGTATGAGATGATCATGTGTTGTATAGAATTTCACGACTTGCATATCGATGAATACGGCAACCGACAGGAGCCATAGGGTTGTCTTTAATTATTGTATGACCTGTGTGTCAATCATTAAGCGCTATGTAATGCTTTACTTTGTCACTAAATGGTAGCAATAGTAGTAGAAGCATGCAGGGCGTGACAACCTCGATGGCGACACATTGATGGAGATCAAGATGATGGAGATCATGGTGTCATGTCGGTGACGATGAAGATCATGTCGGTGCTTTCAAGATGGAGATCTAAAGCACAAGTTCATGGCCATATCATGTCACTTATGAATTGCATGTGATGTTAATCCTTTTATACACCTTGTTATGCTTAGTACGACAATAGCATTATAAGGTGATCCCTCACTTAAATTTCAAGATAAAATTGTGTTCTCCTCGAGTGTGCACCGTTGCGAAAGTTCATCGTGTTGAGACACCACATGATGATCGGGTGTGATAGACTCTACGTTCACATACAATGGGTGCAAGCCAGTCTTGCACGCGCAGAAAACTCGGGTTAAACTTGATGAGCCTAGCATGTACGGACATGGCCTCGGAACACAAGAGACCGAAAGGTCGAACATGAGTCATATAGTACATTTGATCAACATAATGATGTTCACCATTGAAGCCACCTCAACTCACGTGATGATCAGACTTGAGTTGGTGGATTTGGATCATGTGACACTCAGATGACCCGAGGGATGTCAATTTGAGTGGGAGCTTTAGTAATTGATTATCTAAACTCATTATCTTGAACAATAGTCTAAGTGAACTTTGCATATTTATGTTGTAGATCAATGGCTCGCGCAGTAGCACCCCTGAATTTTAATGCATTCCTAGAGAAAGCTAAACTGAAAGGTGATGGAAGTAACTTTGTTGACTGGGCCCGTAATCTAAGGATTATCCTCACGGCTTCCCAGAAATCATATGTCCTTGATGCACCGCTTGGTGACCAACCAGAAGACATGACCTCCGAAGACGTTAAGAACGCTTGGGAGGCACGTACTGGAGATTACCCAATAGTTCAATGTGCAATATTGTATGGCTTATAACCGGGACTTCAAAGATGTTTTGAATGTCATGGAGCATATGAGATGTTCTAGGAGTTGAAGTTTATCTTTCAGAAGAACGCACGAATCGAGAGGTATGAAACCTCCGATAAGTTTTATGCTTGCAAGATGGAGGAGAACTGGTCTATCAGTGAACATATACTCAGAATGTCTGGGTATTCAACTCGTCTAGCGGAGTTGGGAATTGCCCTTCCGCCAAAGGTGATCACTGACAGAGTTCTTCAATCACTGCCACCTAGTTACAAGAGCTTTGTGATGAACTATAACATGCACAGGATGAACAAGTCAGTCACCGAGCTGTTTGCGATGCTAAAAGTCGCTGAGTCTGAAATCCAGAAAGAACATCAAGTGTTGATGGTCAATAAAACCACTAGTTTCAAGAAAAATGGCAAAGTGAAGGGCAAGGGCAAGAAGGGTAAAACCAAGAAGGATGGCAAAGCAGTTGCTACTCCTGCAAAGAAGCCCAAGCATGGACCCTAGCCAGAAACTAAGTGCTTTCATTGCAAAGGAACTGGTCAGTGGAAGCGGAACTGCCCCAAGTACCTGGATGACAAGAAGGTGGCCAACGACAAACAAGGTATATATGATATACATGTTATTGATGTGTACCTTACTAGCTCTCGTAGTAGTGCCTGGGTATTTGATACTGGTTCGGTTGCTCACATTTGCAACTCGAAGCAGTAACTACGGAATAAAGGAAGGCTGGCAAAGGACGAAGTGACGATGCGCGTGGGAAATGGTTCCAAGGTTGATGTGATCGCCGTCGGCGTGCTCTCTCTTCGATTACCATCGGGATTAGTGATGAACCTAAATAATTGTTATTTAGTGCATGCGTTAAGCACGAACGTTATATCTGGATCTTGTTTATTGCGAGACGGTTGCTCATTTAAATCAGAGAATAAAGGTTGTTCTATTTATATGAGCAATATCTTTTATGGTCATGCACCCAATGTTAGGGGTTTATTCATATTGAATCTCGATAGTGATGACACACGTGTTCATAACAATGATGCCAAAAGATGTAGAATTGATAATGATAGTACCACTTTCTTGTGGCACTGCCGTTTAGGTCATATTGGTGTAAAACGCATGAGGAAGCTCCATGATGATGGGCTTTTGGAGTCACTTGATTTTGAATCACTTGACACATGTGAACCATGCCTCATGGGCAAGATGACTAAAACGCTGTTCTCTGGAACAATGGAACGGGCGAGTGACTTATTGGAAATCATACACACTGATGTGTGCGGTCCAATGAATGTTACAGCGCGTGGTGGATATCGTTATTTTCTCACCTTCACTCATGAGTTAAGTAGATATGGGTATATTTACTTAATGAAACACAAGTCTGAAACGTTTGAAAAGTGCAAGCAATTTCAGAGTGAAGTTGGGAATCATCGTAACAAGAAGATTAAGTCCCTACGATCTGATCGAGGAGGTGAATATCTGAGTTATGAGTTTGGTAGTGACTTAAGACAGTGTGGAATTGTTTCACAGTTGACACCGCCCGGAACACCACAGTGTAATGGTGTGTCCGAACGTCGTAATCGAACCTTATTAGATATGGTGCGTTCTATGATGTCTCTTGCTGATTTGCCACTATCATTTTGGGGTTATGCATTAGAAACATCTGCATTCACTTTAAATAGGGCACCATCAAAATCCGTTGAGACGACGCCATATGAACTTGTTGGGAGACGTAGTAGTAAATCAAAATTTTCCTACGTGTCACCAAGATCTATCTATGGAGAAACCAGCAACGAGAGGGGAGAGATTGCATCTTCATACCTTTGAAGATCGCTAAGCGGAAGCGTTGCTAGAACGCGGTTGATGGAGTCGTACTCGCAGCGATTCAGATCGCGGTAGATCCGATCAACTGCCGAACGGACGGCACCTCCGCGTTCAACACACGTGCAGCCCGGTGACGTCTCCTACGCCTTGATCCAGCAAGGAGGGAGGAGAGGTTGAGGGAGAGCTCCGGCAGCACGACGGCGTGGTGGCGGTGGAGCTGCGTGGTACTCCGACAGAGCTTCGCTAAGCGCTACGGAGAACGAGGGGAGGAGGAGGTAGGGCTGCACCAGAGAGAGAGGGAGAACCATGTGTTGTGCAGCCCCAAATACCTCCACTATATATAGGAGAGAGGGAGGAGGGGTGGCTGCGCCCTAGGGTTCCACCCTAGGGGTGGCGGCAGCCACCAGATGCCATCTGGCCGGCGGCTAGGGCAAGGGAGAGGTGGGGCGCCCTAGGGTGGGCCTTAAGGCCCATCTAAGCCTAGGGTTTGCCCCCTTCCACCTTTGCCACGCCTTGGGCTGGGGTGGGAGGCGCACCAGCCCACCTAGGGGCTGGCTCCCTCCCACTCTTAGCCCACGGAACCTTCCAGGGCAGGTGGGCCCACTTGGTGGACCCCCGGAACCCTTCCGGTGGTCCCGGTACACTACCGGTGACACCCGGAACACTTCCGGTAACCAAATCCTCACTTCCTATATATCAATCTTCATCTCCAGACCATTCCGGGACTCCTCGTGACGTCCGGGATCTCATCCGGGACTCCGAACAACCTTCGGTAACCACGTACACTATTTCCCTATAACCCTAGCGTCATCGAACCTTAAGTGTGTAGACCCTACGGGTTCGGGAGACACGTAGACATGACCGAGACACCTCTCCGGCCAATAACCAACAGCGGGATCTGGATACCCATGTTGGCTCCCACGTACTCCACGATGATCTCATCGGATGAACCACGATGTCAGGGATTCAATCAATCCCGTATACAATTCCCTTTGTCTATCGGTATGGTACTTGCCCGAGATTCGATCGTCGGTATCCCCATACCTTGTTCAATCTCGTTACCGGCAAGTCTCTTTACTCGTTCCGTAATACATCATCCCGTGACTAAGTCCTTAGTCACATTGAGCTCATAATGATGATGTCTTACCGAGTGGGCCCAGAGATACCTCTCCGTCACACGGAGTGACAAATCCCAGTCTCGATTCGTGTCAACCCAACAGACACTTTCGGAGATACCTGTAGCGTACCTTTATAGCCACCCAGTTACGTTGTGACGTTTGGCACACCCAAAGCATTCCTACGGTATCCGGGAGTTACACAATCTCATGGTCTAAGGAAATGACACTTGACATTGAAAAGCTTTAGCAAACGAACTACACGATCTTGTGCTATGCTTAGGATTGGGTCTTGTCCATCACATCATTCTCCTAATGATGTCATCCCGTTATCAACGACATCCAATGTCCATGGTCATGAAACCGAGACCATCTATTGATCAACGAGCTAGCCAACTAGAGGCTCACTAGGGACACGTTGTGGTCTATGTATTCACACATGTATTACGGTTTCCGGTTAACACAATTATAGCATGAACAATAGACAATTATCATGAACTAGGAAATACAATAATAACCATTTTATTATTGCCTCTAGGGCATATTTCCAACAGTCTCCCACTTGCACTAGAGTCAATAATCTAGTTACATTGTGATGAATCGAACACCCATAGCATTCTGGTGTTGATCATGTTTTGCTCGTGAGAGAGGTTTAGTCAATGGATCTGCGACATTCAGATCCGTATGCACTTTACAAATATCTATGTCTCCCTCCTGAATGTAATCACGGATGGAGTTGAAGCGGCGCTTGATGTGTCTTGTCTTCTTGTGAAACCTGGGCTCCTTCGCAAGGGCAATAGCTCCAGTGTTGTCACAAAGTAGAGTCATCGGGCCCGACGCATTCGGAATCACTCCTAGGTTGGTGATGAACTCCTTCATCCAGACTCCCTCCTTTGCTGCTTCCGAAGCAGCTATGTACTCCGCTTCACATGTAGATGCTGCCACGACGCTTTGCTTGCTGCTACTCCAGCTCACTGCCCCTCCATTCAAAATATACACGTATCCGGTTTGCGACTTGGAGTCGTCCGGATCTGTGTCGAAGTTAGCATCGACGTAACCCTTTACGACGAGCTCTTCGGCACCTCCATAAACGAGAAACATGTCCTTTGTCCTTTTCAGGTACTTCAGGATATTCTTGACCGCTGTCCAGTGTTCCGCTCCGGGATCACTTTGGTACCTCCCTACCAAACTTATGGCAAGGTTCACATCAGGTCTGGTACACAGCATGGCATACATGATAGAGCCTATGGCTGAAGCATAGGGGATGGCACTCATCTCTTCTCTATCCTTTGTCGTGGTCGGGCATTGATTCGTACTCAATCTCACACCTTGCAACACAGGCAAGAACCCCTTCTTGGACTGATCCATATTGAACTTCTTCAATATCTTTTCAAGGTATGTGCTTTGTGAAAGACCAATGAGGCGCTTTGATCTATCTCTATAGATCTTAATACCTAATATGTAAGCAGCTTCTCCAAGGTCCTTCATTGAAAAACACTTATTCAAGTAGGCCTTGATACTTTCCAAGAGTTCTATATTATTTCCCATTATCAGCATGTCATCCACATACAGTATAAGAAATGCTATAGAGCTCCCACTCACCTTCTTGTAAATACAGGGTTCTCCATAAACCTGTACAAACCCAAACGCTTTAATCACCTCATTAAAGCGAATGTTCCAACTCCGAGATGCTTGCACCAGCCCATAGATGGAGCGCTGGAGCTTGCATACCTTGTTAGCATCTTTAGGATCGACAAAACCTTCCGGCTGCATCATATACAGTTCTTCCTTGAGGAAGCCATTAAGGAATGCCGTTTTGACGTCCATTTGCTAGATCTCATAATCATAAAATGCGGCAACTGCTAACATGATTCGGACAGACTTTAGCATCGCTACGGGTGAGAATGTCTCATCGTAGTCAACTCCTTGAACTTGTCGATAACCCTTAGCGACAAGCCGAGCTTTATAGGTGGTCACATTACCGTCTGCGTCAGTCTTCTTCTTAAAGATCCATTTATTTTCAATGGCTCGCTTATCATCAGGCAAGTCCACCAAAGTCCATACTTTGTTCTCATACATGGATCCTATCTCGGATTTCATGGCCTCAAGCCATTTGTCGGAATCCGGGCCCGCCATCGCTTCTTCATAGTTCGAAGGTTCACCGTTGTCCAACAACATGATCTCTAGGACAGGATTGCCGTACCACTCTGGTGCGGAACGTGTCCTAGTGGACCTTCGAATAGCAACTTGATCTGAAGTTTCATGATCATCATTATTAACTTCCTCTCTAGCCGGTGTAGGCTCCACAGAAACAACTTCCTGTGCTGCGCTACTCTCCGGTTCGAGTGGAGGTACAATTACCTCATCAAGTTCTATTTTCCTCCCACTTACTTCTTTCGAGAGAAACTCTTTCTCGAGAAAGGATCCATTCTTGGCAACAAAGACTTTGCCTTCGGATCGTAGGTAGAAGGTATACCCAATAGTCTCTTTGGGATATCCTATGAAGACGCACTTTTCCGCTTTGGGTTCGAGCTTCTCAGGTTGAAGTTTCTTCACATAAGCATCGCATCCCCAAACTTTTAGAAACGACAGCTTAGGTTTCTTTCCAAACCATAATTCATACGGTGTCGTCTCAACGGATTTAGACGGTGCCCTATTTAAAGTGAACGCAGCAGTCTCTAATGCATATCCCCAAAATGATAGCGGTAAGTCGGTAAGAGACATCATAGATCGCACCATATCCAATAGAGTGCGATTACGACGTTCAGACACACCATTTCGCTGAGGTGTGCCTGCCGGCGTGAGCTGTGAAACAATTCCACATTTCCTAAGGTGCGTGTCAAACTCGTGACTTAAATATTCTCCGCCACGATCAGATCGTAGGCATTTTATTTTCCTGTCACGTTGATTCTCGACCTCACTCTGAAATTCCTTGAACCTTTCAAAGGTTTCAGACTTGTGTTTCATTAAGTAGACATACCCATATCTGCTCAAGTCATCAGTGAGGGTGAGAACATAACGGTAGCCACCGCGAGCCTCGACACTCATTGGACCGCATACATCGGTATGTATTATCTCCAACACGTCAGTTGCTCGCTCCATTGTTCCGGAGAACGGAGTTTTGGTCATCTTGCCCATGAGGCATGGTTCGCATGTGTCAAATGATTCGAAATCAAGTGACTCCAAAAGTCCATCAGCATGGAGCTTCTTCATGCGTTTGACACCAATATGGCCAAGACGGCAGTGCCACATGTAAGTGGGACTATCGTTATCAGCTTTACACTTTTTGGTACTCACACTATGGACATGTGTAACATCACGTTCGAGATTCATCAAAAATAAACCATTGACCAGCGGGGCATGAGCATAGAACATTTCTCTCATATAAATAGAACAACCATTATTCTCGGATTTAAAAGAGTAGCCATCTCGTATCAAGCAAGATCCAGATACAATGTTCATGCTCAAAGCTGGTACTAAATAACAATTATTAAGGTTTAAAACTAATCCCGAAGGTAGATGTAGAGGTAGCGTGCCGACGGCGATCACATCGACCTTGGAACCATTCCCGACGCGCATCGTCACCTCGTCCTTTGCCAACCTTCGCTTATTCCGCAGCTCCTGCTTGGAGTTACAAATGTGAGCAACTGCACCGGTATCAAATACCCAGGAGCTACTACGAGCGCTGGTTAGGTACACATCAATAACAAGTATATCACATATACCTTTAACGTTGTCGTCCTTCTTATCCGCTAAGTACTTGGGGCAGTTCCGCTTCCAGTGACCGGTACCCTTACAATAGAAACACTCAGTCTCAGGCTTGGGTCCATTCTTGTTCTTCTTCTTCCCGGCAACTTGCTTACCGGGCGTGGCAACAGCTTTGCCGTCTTTCTTGAAGTTCTTCTTACCCTTGCCTTTCTTGAAACTAGTGGTCTTATTTACCATCAACACTTGATGCTCCTTTTTGATCTCGACCTCCGCTGATTTCAGCATCGAGTACAACTCAGGAATGGACTTCTCCATCCCTTGCATGTTGTAGTTCATCACAAAGCTCTTGAAGCTAGGTGGAAGCGACTGGAGGATTCTGTCAATGACCGAGTCATCCGGGAGATTAACTCCTAGCTGAGTCAAGCGGTTGTGAAGCCCCGACATCTTGAGGATGTGCTCACTGACAGAACTATTCTCCTCCATCTTACAGCTAAAGAACTTATCGGAGATGTCATATCTCTCGACCCGGGCATGAGCTTGGAAAACCAGTTTCAGCTCTTGGAACATCTGATATGCTCCGTGTTGCTCAAAACGCTTTTGGAGCCCCGGTTCTAAACTGTAAAGCATGCCGCACTGAACAAGGGAGTAATCATCGCAGCGAGAATGCCAAGCGTTCGCAACGTCTTGTTCTGCTGGGAGAAGGGGTGGGTCACCTAGCGGTGCATCAAGGACATATAGTTTCTTGGAAGCTATGAGGATGATACTCAAGCCACGGACCCAGTCCGCATAGTTGCTTCCATCATCTTTCAGCTTGGTTTTCTCTAGGAACGCGTTAAAATTGAGGTTGACATTTGCGTTGGCCATTGGATCTACAATATAGATATTAAAGGCAATTTTAGACTAAGTTCATGATAATTGAGTTCACATAATCATATTATTCAATGAACTCCCACTTAGATAGACATCTCTCTAGTCATCCAAGTGATACATGATCCATGTCAACTAGCCCGTGTCCGATCATCACGTGAGACGGACTAGTCATCCATGGTGAACATCTTCATGTTGATCGTATCTTCTATACGACTCATGTTCGAGCTTTAGGTCTTCCGTGTTCCGAGGCCATGTCTGTACATGCTAGGCTCATCAAGTCAACCTAAGTGTTTCGCGTGTGTAAATCTGGCTTACACCCGTTGTATGCGAACGTTAGAACCTATCACACCCGATCATCACGTGGTGCTTCGGAACAACAATCCTTAGCAACGGTGCACAGTTAGGGTGAACACTTCTCTTGAAATTTTATTGAGAGATCATCTTATTTACTACCGTCGTTTTAAGCAAATAAGATGTAAACATGATAAACATCACATGCAATCAATATAGTGACATGATATGGCCAATATCATCTTGCTCCTATGATCTCCATCTTCGGGGCACCATGATCATCATTGTCACCGGCACGACACCATGATCTCCATCATCATGATCTCCATCATTGTGTCTTCATGAGGTTGTCTCGCCAACTATTACTTCTACTGCTATGGCTAACGCTTAGCAATAAAGTAAAGTAATTACATTGCGTTTGTGATTGACTCGCAGGTCATACAATAAATAAGACAACTCCTATGGCTCCTGCCGGTTGTCATAGTCATCGACATGCAAGTCGTGAACCCTATTACAAGAACATGATCAATCTCATACATCACAATGCATCACATCACATCCTTCTGGCCATATCACATCACAAGGCATATGCTGCAAAAACAAGTTAGACGTCCTCTAATTTGTAGTTGCAAGTTTTTACGTGGTTGCTATAGGTTTCTAGCAAGAACGTTTCTTACCTACGCCAAAACCACAACGTGATATGCCAATTGCTATTTACCCTTCATAAGGACCCTTTTCATCGAATCCAATCCGACTAAGGTGGGAGACACAGACACCCGCTAGCCACCTTATGCAACTGGTGCATGTCAGGCGGTGGAACCGGTCTCACGTAAGCGTACGTGTAAGGTTGGTCCGGGCTGCTTCATCCCACAATACCGTCGAATCAAGATACGACTAGTAACGGCAAGCATATTAACAAAATCGACGCCCACAACTGCTTTGTGTTCTACTCGTGCATAGATTCTACGCATAGACCTAGCTCTGATACCACTGTTGGGAGACGTAGTAGTAAATCAAAATTTTCCTACGTGTCACCAAGATCTATCTATGGAGAAACCAGCAACGAGAGGGGAGAGATTGCATCTTCATACCTTTGAAGATCGCTAAGAGGAAGCGTTGCTAGAACGCGGTTGATGGAGTCGTACTCGCAGTGATTCAGATCGCGGTAGATCTGATCAAGTGCCGAACGGACGGCACCTCCGCGTTCAACACACGTGCAGCCCGGTGACGTCTCCTACGCCTTGATCCAGCAAGGAGGGAGGAGAGATTGAGGGAGAGCTCCGGCAGCACGACGGCGTGGTGGCGGTGGAGCTGCGTGGTACTCCGACAGAGCTTCGCTAAGCGCTACGGAGAACGAGGGGAGGAGGAGGTAGGGCTGCACCAGAGAGAGAGGGAGAACCGTGTGTTGTGCAGCCCCAAATACCTCCACTATATATAGGAGAGAGGGAGGAGGGGTGGCTGCGCCCTAGGGTTCCACCCTAGGGGTGGCGGCAGCCACCAGATGCCATCTGGCCGGCGGCTAGGGCAAGGGAGAGGTGGGGCGCCCTAGGGTGGGCCTTAAGGCCCATCTAAGCCTAGGGTTTGCCCCCTTCCACCTTTGCCACGCCTTGGGCTGGGGTGGGAGGCGCACCAGCCCACCTAGGGGCTGGCTCCCTCCCACTCTTAGCCCACGGAACCTTCCGGGGCAGGTGGGCCCACTTGGTGGACCCCCGGAACCCTTCCGGTGGTCCCGGTACACTACCGGTGACACCCGGAACACTTCCGGTAACCAAATCCTCACTTCCTATATATCAATCTTCGTCTCCAGACCATTCCGGGACTCCTCGTGACGTCCGGGATCTCATCCGGGACTCCGAACAACCTTCGGTAACCACGTACACTATTTCCCTATAACCCTAGCGTCATCGAACCTTAAGTGTGTAGACCCTACGGGTTCGGGAGACACGTAGACATGACCGAGACACCTCTCCGGCCAATAACCAACAGCAGGATTTGGATACCCATGTTGGCTCCCACGTACTCCACGATGATCTCATCGGATGAACCACGATGTCAAGGATTCAATCAATCCCGTATACAATTCCCTTTGTCTATCGGTATGGTACTTGCCCGAGATTCGATCGTCGGTATCCCCATACCTTGTTCAATCTCGTTACCGGCAAGTCTCTTTACTCGTTCTGTAATACATCATCCCGTGACTAAGTCCTTAGTCACATTGAGCTCATAATGATGATGTCTTACCGAGTGGGCCCAGAGATACCTCTCCGTCACACGGAGTGACAAATCCCAGTCTCGATTCGTGTCAACCCAACAGACACTTTCGGAGATACCCGTAGCGTACCTTTATAGCCACCCAGTTACGTTGTGACGTTTGGCACACCCAAAGCATTCCTACGGTATCCGGGAGTTACACAATCTCATGGTCTAAGGAAATGACACTTGACATTGAAAAGCTTTAGCAAACGAACTACACGATCTTGTGCTATGCTTAGGATTGGGTCTTGTCCATCACATCATTCTCCTAATGATGTGATCCCGTTATCAACGACATCCAATGTCCATGGTCATGAAACCGAGACCATCTATTGATCAACGAGCTAGCCAACTAGAGGCTCACTAGGGACACGTTGTGGTCTATGTATTCACACATGTATTACGGTTTCCGGTTAACACAATTATAGCATGAACAATAGACAATTATCATGAACTAGGAAATACAATAATAACCATTTTATTATTGCCTCTAGGGCATATTTCCAACAGAACTGTGGTTTGGCAAGAAGCCAAAATTGTCGTTTCTTAAAGTTTGGGGATGTGATGCTTATGACAAAAGGCTTCAGCCTAAAAAGCTGGAACCCAAAGCGGAGAAATGTGTCTTCATAGGATACCCGAAAGAGACAGTCGAGTATACCTTCTATCTCAGATCCGAAGGCAAAGTGCTTATCGCTAAAAACGGAACATTTCTTGAGAAAGAGTTTCTCTCGAAAGAATTGAGTGGGAGGAAAATAGAGCTTGATGAGGTTATTGAACCTTTACTTCAACCAGAAAGTAGCGCAGCACAGAAACATGTTTCTGTGGAACCTACAACGGCAGAAGAGGAAGTTAATGATGATGATCATGAAGCGTCGGATCAAGCAGTTATTCAACCTCGTAGGTCGACAAGGCCGTGTACTACCCCTGAGTGGTACGGCAACCCTGTCTTGGAGGTCATGTTGTTGGACAACAATGAACCTACGAGCTATAGAGGAGCAGTGATGGGCCCGGATTCCAAGAAATGGTTAGAGGCCATGAAATCCGAGATGGGATCCATGTATGCAAAGAAAGTATGGACTTTGGAAGTATTACCTGAAGGGCGAAAGGCCATTCAGAACAAATGGATCTTTAAGAAGAAAACAGACGCGGACGGTAAGGTCACCGTCTATAAAGCTCGACTTGTGGCAAAGGGTTTTTCACAAGTTCAAGGTGTTGACTACGATGATACTTTCTCACCCGTAGCGATGCTTAAGTCTGTCGGAATGATGTTAGCAATAGCTGCCTATTTGGACTATGAAATTTGGCAGATGGATGTAAAAAACAGCGTTCCTCAACGGTTTCCTTGAGGAAGAGTTGTATATGATGCAACCCGAAGGTTTTGTCGATCCAGAGAATGCTGACAAAGTTTACAAACTCCAACGATCCATTTATGGACTGGTGAAAGCATCTCGGAGTTGGAATAAGCGCTTTGATGAGGTGATCAAAGCGTTTGAGTATATACAAGTTTACGGAGAAGCTTGTATTTACAAGAAAGTGAGTGGGAGCTCTATAGCGTTTCTAGTATTATATGTGGATGACATATTGCTGATTGGAAACAATATAGAAATGCTGGAAAGCGTGAAGGAATATTTGAACAAGAGTTTTTCAATGAAGGACCTAGGAGAAGCTGCTTTCATATTAGGCATTAAGATCTATAGAGATAGATCGAGATGCATAATAGCACTTTCACAGGGCACATACCTTGATAAAGTTTTGAAGAAGTTCAAAATGAAACAGTCCAAGAAGGGGTTCTTGCCTGTGTTACAAGGTGTGAAGTTCAGTAAGACTCAATGCCCAGTAACTATAGAAGATAGAGAAAAGATGAGTGTCATCCCCTATGCTTCAGCCATAGGCTCTATCATGTATGCAATGCTGTGCACAAGACCCGATGTCAGCCTTGCCATAAATATGGCTGGACGGTTTCAAAGTGATCCTGGAATGGAGCACTGGCAAGTGGTCAAGAATCTCCTTAAGTACCTGAAAAGGACTAAGGAAATGTTTCTCGTTTATGGAGGTGATGAAGAGCTTGTCGTAAAGGGTTACGTCGATGCAAGCTTTGACACTGATCCGGACGACTCTAACTCGCAAACCGGATACATATTTATTCTTAATGGGGGAGCGGTAAGCTGGTGCAGTTCCAAGCAAAGCGTGGTAGCTGATTCTACGTGCGAACCGGAATACATCGCAGCCTCGGAGGCGGAGAAGGAAGGTGTCTGGATGAAGCAGTTCATGACAGATCTTGGAAGAGTGCCCAGTGCACTGAATCCAATGAACCTGTTCTGTGACAACACTAGTGCCATTGCTCTGGCCAAGGAACCAAGGTTTCACAAGAGGACCAGAGACATAAAGCGATGCTTCAACTCCATCCGCGATTACATCTTGGAGAAAGACATAAATATTTGCAAAATGCACATGGATCTGAATGTTGCAGACTCGTTGACTAAACCTCTTCCAAGGGCTAAACATGATCAACACCAGAACTGCATGGGTGTTCGATTCATTAAAATGTAAATCACATAGTGATGTGAACTAGATTATTGACTCTAGTGCAAGTGGGAGACTGTTGGAAATATGCTGTAGAGGCAATAAATAAAGTGGTTATTATTGTATTTCCTTGTTCATGATAATCGTTTATTATCCATGCTATAATTGTATTAATTGGAAACATGGATACATGTGTGGATACATAGACAAAGACAATGTCCCTAGTATGCCTCTAGTGAACTAGCTCGTTGATTGAAAGATGGTTAAGGTTTCCTAGCCATGGACATGAGATGTCATTTGATAACGGGATCACATCATTACGAGAATGATGTGATGGACAAGACCCAAACTACAAACGTAGCTTATGATCGTGTCAGTTTATTGCTACTGTTTTCTGCATGTCAAGTATATGTTCCTGTGACCATGAGATCATGCAACTCACAAATATCGGAGGAGTACCTTGTGTGTATCAAATGTCGCAACGTAACTAAGTGACTATAAAGGTGCTCTACAGGTGTCTCCGAGGGTGTCTATTGAGTTGGCATGGATCAAGAATGGGATTTGTTACTCCGTAAGACGGAGAGGTATCTCAGGGCCCACTCGGTAATACAACATCACAAGAAGCCTTGCAAGCAATGTGACTAAGTGTTGGTCACGGTAACTTGTATTATGGAATGAGTAAAGAGACTTTCCAGTAACGAGGTTAAACTAGGTATGGAGATACCGACGATCGAATCTCGGGCAAGTAACATCCCGGAGAACAAAGGGAACATCATACGAGATTAACTGAATCCTTGACATAGAGGTTCGACCGATAAAGATCTTCGTAGAATATGTAGGAACCAATGTGGATATCCAGGTCCTGCCATTGGTTATTGACCGTAGAAGTTTCTCGGTCATGTGTACATAGTTCTCGAACCCGCAGGGTCTGCACACTTAAGGTTTGGTGACGTTTCGGTAGTATAGAGTAATGTATGGTGGTGATTGAAGTTTGTTCGGAGTCCCGGATAAGATACCGGATGTCACGAGAAGCTCCATAATGGGCCGTAGGTAAAGATTTATATATAGGAAGTCCCGTTTTGGTCGCCGGAAAAGTTTCGGGCTCATCGGTAGTGTACCAGGAGTGCCGGTAGTGTACCGGGAGGCCTCCGGGAGGGGTATTTCGACCGAAGAAGCTTCATGGGCTGTGGGAGAGTGAATATCATCCCTTAGTGGGCCGGTGCAAACTCCCACACAAGGCCCATGTGGCTGGAAGAAAAAACCCAATAGGAAAAGGTGAAAAAAAGGCAAAAAGGAGCAATCCTAGTCCTACTAGGATTAGAGGAGGAGAGTCCTCCTCCACCTCCCACTTCGGCCGAACCAAGATCGGCTTGGTTGCCAAGCTGCCTCCTCTCCTCCTATCCTCCTATATATACTGGTGGTATTGAGGGGTTTTGCACTAGATTTTCAGCCACGTGCTACCCGTTCCTCAACTGCATAGTTTCTCCTCTAGATCGGTTTTCTGCAGTGCTTAGGCGAAGCCCTGTCGGAATTGCTCCACCACCATCGCTGGAGCGCCGTCAGTCTGCCGGAGAACTCTTCTTCCTCTCCACTCCTTCTTGGTGGATCAAGACGGTGGAGATCGTCATCAAGCTGTACGTGTGCGCAACGCAGAGATGCCGTCCGTTCGGTGCTACATCGGAAGGATCGTGATCTAGTTCGTGAGACGGATCGTGATCAAGTTCATGGGACGAATCGTGATCGGATCGCGGGACGGATCGTGATTGGATCGCAGGACGAATCGTGATTGGATCGCGGGATGCACGGCGATTTGGATCGCGTTTCTTAATGCTTCCCGCTTAGCGATCTACAAGGGTATGTAGATCCACTCTCCCTCTCGTAGATGCTCATCACAATGGATAGATCTTCGTGTGCGTAGGAAATTTTTTGTTTCCCATGCAATGTTGCCCAACAAGATTTATCTTAATTAATTCTTCTTTCGTAGTTGTGGATGCTTGCGAGAGGGGTTAATCATAAGTCGGAGGTTCGTCCAAGTAAGGGCAGCACCCAAGCACCGGTCCACCCACATATAAAATTATCAAAGTAACGAACGCGAATCAGATGAGCATGATGAAAACTAGCTTGATAGAAATTCCCATGTGTCCTCGAGAGCGCTTTGCTTTATATAAGATTTTGTCCAGGCTTGTCCATTCCTATAAAAAGGATTGGGCCACCTTGCTGCACTTTTGTTACACTTGTTACTTCCTACCCGCTACGAATTAACAATCTATTACCGATAATTTTAGTGCTTGTAGAGAATACCTTACTGAGAACCACTTGCCATTTCCTTCTGCTCATTGTTGGGTTCGACACTCTTACTTATCGAAAGGACTATGATAGATCCCCTATACTTGTGGGTAATCAATACTCTTTTCTGGCGTCGTTGCCCGAGAGTGAAGTGCTTTTGGTGAGTGGAATCTGGTAAGCAAAAATTTATATAGTATGCTGAAATTTACTGTCACTTGTTACTATGGAAATTAAACCTTTGAGGGGCTTGTTCGGGGTATCTTCACCTCAACTGGAAACACAAAGAGTTGTACCTCAACCTACTGAAACTATTGAAAATATTTATTATGAAATTCCTTTGGGTATGATAGAGAAACTACTGGCTAATCCTTATGTTTGAGATGGAACACTACATACTGATTTGCATCTAATCTATGTGGATGAAGTGTGTGGATTATGGAAGCTTGCAGGTCTGCCCGAGGATCATGTCAAGAAGACAGTATTTCATTTATCTTTGAAGGAGAAGGCATTGACATGGTATAGGCTATGTGATGATATGGGATCATGGAGCTACAACCGATTGAAAATGGGATTTCGTCAGAAGTTTTATCCTATGCATCTAGTTCATCGTGATCGGAATTATATTTATAATTTTTCACCTCGGGAAGGAGAAAGAATCGCTCAAGCTTGGGGGAGGCTTAAGTCAATGTTATATTCATGCCCCAATCATGAGCTCTCTAGAGAAATTATTATTCATAATTTTTATGCTCGGCTTTCTCGTAATGATCAATCCATGCTCGATACTTCTTGTGTTGGTTCCTATATGAAGAAGGATATTGACTTCAAATGGGATTTATTGGAAAGAATTAAATGCAACTCTGAAGATTGGGAACTCTACATAGGTAAGGAGTCAGGTATGAACCTCAAGTTTGATTGTGTTAAATCCTTCGTAGACACCGGTGCTTTCTGTGAATTTAGCACTAAGTATGGACTTGCCTCTGAGATAGTAGCTTCTTTCTATGAATCTTTTGTTGCTCATGTTGATCTCCCTAGGGAGAAGTGGTTTAACTATAATCCTCCCATTGAAGTGAAAGTAGTTGAACCTGTTAAAGTTGAAGAGGAAAGTATGACTTATAATGTTGATCCTGTTATTCTAGTTGCTTATATTGAGAAACCACCTTTCCTCATTAGAATAAGGTAACATGCTAAAGCTTCAACTGTGGTTCGTAAGAGCTATGTTATAACACCTACACCCTCTAAACAAATTAAAGTTAAACCTAGTATTGCTATGGTTAAAGATCACTTGGTTGATAATATTGATGGGCATGTTATTCATTTTTGTAATGAAGCTTCTAGAATTGCTAGGCCTAATACTAAGTGTAAACATAGACCGGTTATTAGCATGCCTATTGTTTTTGTTAAACTAGGAGATCATTGTTATCATGGATTGTGTGATATGGGTGCTAGCGTGAGTGCAATTCCCTTTTCCTTATACAAAGAAATTATGCATGATATTGCACCAGTTAAACTAGAGGAAATTGATGTTACTATTAAGCTTGCCAATAGAGATACTATTGCACCAATTGGGATTGTTAGAGATGTTGACATCTTGTGTGAGAAAATAAAGTATCCTACTGATTTTCTTGTTCTTGGTTCCTCACAAGATAATTTTTGTCCCATAATATTTGGCAGACCCTTCTTGAATACTGTTACTGCTAGGATTGATTGTGAGAAAGAAACAGTTATAGTGAGTTTTGGGGATGTGTCTCATGAGTTCAATTTCTCTAAATTTTGTAGACAACCTCATGACAACGAATTGCCTAGTAGAGATGAAATTATTGGTCTTACTTCTATTGATGTGCCTCCTATTAATCCTTTAGAAAAATATTTGCTAGACCATGAAAATGATATGCACATGAATGAGAGGAATGAAATAGATAAAAAAATCTTTGATGATCAGCCTATTTTGAAACACAATTACCAGTTGAAACACTCGGGGATCCTCCTCGACCCAAGGGTAATCCTGTGTTTGAGCTTAAACAATTACCTGATACTTTGAAATATGCTTATCTTGATGAAAAGGAGATATATCATGTTATTATTAGTGCTAACCTTTCAGAGCATGAAGAAAAAAGATTATTGGAAACTCTGAGGAAGCACCATGTTGCTATTGGATATACTCTTGATGTATTAAGGGCATTAGTCCCACTTTATGTTAACATAAAATTAATATGGAGCCTGATGCCAAACCAGTTCTTGATTAGCAATGACGGTTGAATCCTAAGATGAAAGGGGTGGTAAGAAAACAAATACTAAAGCTTCTAGAGACAGGTATAATTTATCATGTTGCTGGTAGTAGATGGGTTAGTCCCATTCATTGTGTCCCTAAGTAAGGAGGTATCATCGTTGTTCCTAATGATAAAAATGAATTGATCCCACAAATAATTGTTACAGGTTATAGAATGGCAATTGATTTTAGGAAATTAAATAAAGCTACTAAGAAAGATCATTACCCTCTACCTTTTATTGATCAAATGCTAGAAAGATTATCCAAACATACTCATTTTTGCTTTCTAGATGGTTACTCTCGTTTCTCTCAAATACATGTGTTAATGGAGGATCAAGAAAGAACCACTTTTACTTGCCCTTTCGGTACCTTTGCTTATAGACATATGACTTTTGGTTTATGCAATGCACCTTCTACCTTTCAAAGATGTATGAGGCCTATATTCTATGACTTTTGTGAAAGGATTCTTGAGGTTTTCATGGATGCTTTTTCCGTTTACGGAACTTCCTTTGATGATTGCTTGAGCAACCTTAATCGAGTTTTGCAGAGATGCGAAGAAACTAATCTGGTATTGAATTGGGAGAAGTGCCACTTTATGGTTAATGAAGGCATTGTCTTGGGGCAAAAAATCTCCGAAAGAGGTATTGAACTTGATAAAGCTAGAGTTGATGCTATTGAAAAAATGACGTGTCGTACGGATATGAGAGGTATAAGTAGATTCCTTGGTCATGTTGGTTTCTATAGGAGGTTTATTAAAGATTTCTCTAAGATTTCTAGGCCTCTCACTAATCTTTCACTAAAAGATGTTCCATTCGTTTTTGATGATGATTGTGTAGAAGCATTTGAAATCCTAAAGAAGGCCTTGATTTCTGCACCTATTGTTCAACAACCTGACTGGAACCTACACATTGAAATTATGTGTGGTGCTAGTGATTATGGTGTTGGTGCTGTTATAGGACAAAGAGTTGATAAGAAATTAAATGTTATCCATTATGCTAGTAAAACTGTAGACAATGGTCAAAGAAACTATGCTACTACTGAAAAGGAATTTTTAGCAGTCGTGTTTGCTTGTAATAAGTGTAGACCTTATATTGTAGATTCCAAAGTAACTGTTGACACTGAATATGCTTCTATTAAGTACCTTATGGAAAAGAAAGATGCTAAACCTAGACTTATTAGATGGGTTCTTTTGCTACAAGAATTTGATCTGCATATTATTTATAGAAAGGTTGCTGATAACCCCGTAGCAGATAACTTATCTAGGTTAGAAAATGTTCTTGATGACCCACTACCTGTTGATGATAGCTTTCCTTATGAATAATTAGCTGTCATAAAGGCTTCGCATAATGCTCCATGGTATGGTGACTATGCTAATTACATTGTTGCTAAATTTATACCGCCTAGTTGCACATTCCAACAAAAGAAAAAGATCTTGTATGATTTAAGACATTACTTTTGGGATGATACACACCTTTATAAAGAAGGAGTAGTTGGTATTATTAGACGTTGTGTACCTGAGCATGAATAGGAACAAATCGTACACAAATGTCACTCCGAGGCCTACGGAGGACACCACGCCGGAGATAGAACTACACACAAGGTACTACAATCTGGTTTTTACCGGCCAACTCTCTTCAAGGATAATCCTAAGTTTGTCTTGTCTTGTGATGAATGTCAAAGAATTGGTAATATTAGTAGACGTCAAGAAATGCCCATGGATTACTCTCTTGTTATTGAACCATTTGATGTTTCGGGTTTTGATTATATGGGACCTTTTCCACAATCCAACGGGTATACTCATATTCTAGTTGTTGTTGATTGTCTTACTAAGTTGGTAGAAGATATTCCAAGTAGTAGTGCTGATTATAACACTTTTATTAAAATGCTTATAGAAGTTATTTTCCCTAGATTTGGAGTCCCTAGATATTTAATGACTAATGGTGGTTCACGCTTTATCCATGGTGCTTTCCGTAAATTGCTTGCTAAGTATGATGTTAATCATAGAATTGCATCTCCTTATCATCCTAGGTCTAGTCGTCTAGTAGAATTTAGCAATAGGGAAATTAAATTGATTTTTCAAAAGACTGTTAATAGATCTAGGAAGAATTGGTCTAAGAAACACGATGATGCACTGTGGGCTTATAGAACTGCTTACAAGAACCCTATGTGTATGTCTCCGTATAAAATGGTTTATGACAAAGCATGTCACTTACTTCTTGAGCTAGAATATAAAGCTTATTTAGCAATTAAAGAGCTCAATTATCATTTCAAACTTGCTGGTGAGAAGAGATTATTTGACATTAGCTCACTTGATGAATGGAGAACCCACGCCTATGAGAATGCCAAGTTGTTTAAAGAAAAGGTTAAGAGATGGCATGATAGAAGGATACAAAAGCGTGGATTTAATGTAGGCGATCATGTCTTGCTATACAATTCCCGTTTAAGATTTTTTGCAAGAAAACTTCTCTCTAAATGGGGAGGGCCTTACATAATCGAGGAAGTATGTCGTTCTGGTGCCATCAAGATCAACAACGCCGAAGGCACAAACCCAAAGGTGGTAAAAGCGCAAAGAATCAAACATTATATGTCAAGTACTCCCATAAATGTTGAGACCAATATTATTAATACCATAACTCCGGAGGAGTACATTAGGGAGACCTACCAGAACGTTACAGACTCTGAAAAGGAATAGTTATGTGGTACGGTAAGTAAACCAACTCCAAAACTTTTTCAATGGAAAATTATATCCGTATTGGAATATTTAAAAAATTAGGAAAATTTAAAGTAGTCTGAATAGTGCACGAGGAGGCAACAAGCCAGGGGGCGCGCCCTACCCCCCTGGGCGCACCCTTGTGGCTTGTGTCTACCTTGTGTTCCATCTGGACTCTGTTTTCTTATGGTATACTCCTTCGGGTCGGTAAACATTCGCATTATAGTCTCCCGAAGGTTTTGACTCTCGTATCACGCCAATACCTCATGTTTTCTTTTTGAGTTGTTTCTGCAGCAGATTAAGAGCAAGATGTCTTCGCAAGAGTCGGTCGGAGAGAGCCATATCTCTCACCCGACACCAAAGCCAGAGCATTCAATGGAGCCAACTGCTTCAGACAAGCAACGAAGGAAGAGAATGGAGGCCGACTTGAAAAGGATAAATGCCATGGAGGAAGACCAAGAAGTTACCTCTTATCCACAACTTGGGGCCATGTTGGAAGAACTTCAGAGCTGAGCAATTCCAAACTCGGTTATCCCTTCCAATGCTAAATTTCTTACTTATGAAAATATGAAAAAGAGTGTCGCTTCTTCCCCCGCAGCAATGAGACATCCATGGGTTATGGGAGCACTAATCGTAACTGGAAAACTTTGCAAGGAAGTAATGGATCTCAGACAGCAAAATAATAAGCTTGAGGAGGAGAATCGCATTCTGAAGGGCATCGTCGCTAAGAATATAACATCACCACCTCTGAAGCAAGACAACTAAACACATGGGTATGGGCACTCCCGTTGGCTTGTGCCAATCTTGGTGGAGGTGCACCGATATCGTATCACCATCACATTCCTTACTTTTATCGTTTTTCTTAGTACGATCCTTTTGGTTATATCTTGATATAGTAGAATGAAATTTTCGTGTGATCTAGTTTTGAATTTTTGTTTTATGTTCCCCCTGTGTAGGCAAGTCCGAGTGTTATATAATAAAGAGAGGTTCACATATAAATATATTATCTTGGACATCTTTTATGATTGTGAGCACTCATTAAGAAGTTGATGTTGGACAAGGAAGAGAACATAATGGGTTATGTTTGCTTACTTCCGAATAGAAGTTATATGGTTATAACAGCGAGAACTTCCGCACCAAGTAGAGATACTACTTGTGCATCCAAACACCCTCAACCCAGTTGTGCCGTGAGAGTCCACCATACCCACCTATGGATTGAGTAAGATCTTTCAAGTAAGTTGTCATCGGTCCAAGCAATAAAAAATGTCTCTCTAAATATGTGTGATCTTTTAGTGTGACGAAAATAAGCTTTATACGAAGTTGTGATAGGGAAGAAATAAAAGCGACGGACTGCATAATAAATTTCTGTATCACAAGGGGCAATATAAATTGACATTATTTTGCATTAAGGGATTTTGCATCCAACTATAAAAGCACATCACAACCTCTCCTTCCCTCTGCGAAGGGCCTATCTGTTACTTTTATTTTCCATTACTTACCTATATGCAAGAGTCGTGGTGATCTCCATCACTTTCCTTACTTCGCCTTTATCTCTTGGCAAGTGTCATGTGTTGGGGAATGATCTAGACACATATATCTACTCGTAAGTGGGTGAGCATGAGCTATTACTGTTGACTTTACCCTTGAGGTAAATAGTTGGGAGGCAACACTATAAGACCATATCTTTCTCTGTGTCCGATTGAAGCCTTGAACTCATAGGTACCTCATGAGTGTTAGCAATTGTGAAAGACTAAAAGATGATTGAGTATGTGGGTTTGCTTTACAAGATCTTATATTGACTCTTTCCTGCGTTATGATAAATTGGAATTGCTTCAATGACTAAGATCATAGTTTATTGGTTCCCAATATATTTCTTGATTCATACTTTACCTTGTGAACGAATTGTTACTTTAGCATAAGAAATTATATGTCAATTTATGTTGCTGTTCTAAAGATGATCATGATGCCTTCATGTACGCATTTTATTTTATCGACACCTCTATCCCTAAACATGTGGGCATATTTATCGGTTTCGGCGTTCGCTTGAGGACAAGCGAGGTCTAAGCTTGGGGGAGTTGATACATCCATTTTGCATCTTGCTTTTTTATTGATATTTATTGCATTATGGGCTGTTATTACACATTTTGGTACAATACTTATGCTTTTACTCTCTTACTATACAAGGTTTACATGAAGAGGAAGAATGCTGGCAGCTGGAATTTTGGACTAGAAAAGGAGCAAATCTGAGATACCTATTCTGCACAACTCCAAAAGTCCTGAAAATCTATGGAGAATTATTTTGGAATATATAAAAAATATTAGGGTAAACAAATACATCAGGGGGACCACCAAGCAATCACAAGCCAGGGGGCGCGCCCTACCCCCCTGGGCGTGCCCCTATGGCTCCTTGTGGCCCACCTGGCAGCCCTTCGGTGCCCATGTTCTGCTATATGGAGGGTTTTGACCTGGAAAAATTATAATATATCTTTCGGGGCGAAGCGCCTCCGTGTCGATGCAGAACTTGGGCAGAACCAATCTAGGGCTTCGACGGAGTTGTTCTGCCGGGGAAACTTCCCTCTCGAAGGGCACGGGAGTCGAAGCCATCGTCATCACCAACGATCCTCTCAACGAGACGGGGGTCAATCTTCATCAACATCTTCACCAGCACCATCTCCTCTCCAAACCCAAGTTCATCTCTTGTATCCGATATTTGTCTCAAAACCTGAGATTGGTACCTGTGGGTTGCTAGTAGTGTTGATTACTCCTTGTAGTTGATGCTAGTTTGTTTGCTTGGTGGAAGATCATAGGTTCAGATACTTGACCATCATTAATACTCCTCTGATTATGAAAATGAATATGCTTTGTGAGTAGTTACGTTTGTTCGTGAGGACATGGTATAAGTCTTGTTATAAGTAATCATGTGAATTTGGTATTTGTTTGATATTTTGATGAGATGTATGTTGTCTCTCCTCTAGTGGTGTTATGTGAACGTCGACTACATGACACTTCACCATTGTTTGGGCCTATAGGAAGGCATTGGGAAGTAATAAGTAGATGATGGGTTGCTAGAGTGACAGATGCTTAAACCCTAGTTTATGTGTTGCTTCGTAAGGGGCTGATTTGGATCCACATGTTTCATGCTATCATTAGATTTATCTTAATTCTTCTTTCGTAGTTGCGGATGCTTTCAAGAGGGGTTAATCATAAGTGGGAGGTTCATCCAAGTAAGGGAAGCACCCAAGCACCGGTCCGCCCACATATCAAAGTAACGAACGCAATCATATGAGCATGATGAAAACTAGCTAGACAGAAATTCCCATGTGTCCTCGGGAGCGCTTTGCTTCATATAATATTTTGTCCAGGCTTGTCCTTTGCTATAAAAAGGATTGGGCCACCTTTCTGCACCTTGGTTACACTTGTTACTTGCTATCCTCTATGAATCATCTTATCACAAAACTATCTGTTACCGATAATTTTAGTGCTTGTAGAGAATACCTTATTGAGAACCGCTTGTCATTTCCTTCTACTCCTCGTTGGGTTCGATACACTTACTTATCTAAAGTACTATGATAGATCCCCTATACTTGTGGGTCATCACACCTCGCAACCATTCACCTCAAGGGTGATGCCAACATAATAACTCATGATCACCCACATCCGAGTGGATATATAAGTCTAGATCATTCCCCAACACATAATGCTTGCCAAGAGATACGAAATATAAGAAGTGGTGAAAACCACCATTATTCTTGCATAAAGGTAAGTACTAGAAAGTAAAAGTATCAGATAGGCCCTTCACACAGGGAAGAAGAGGTTGCCATGCGCTTTTTTTGTTTTGGATGCATAAGCTCCTAGTGCGGAGGAACACCACGTTGTATTGCCCTTCATGATAGCAACCTTTATCATGCCCTCTATCGCTTTTATTTCTTCACTATCAAAAGTTTGTACAATGCTTATTTCCCTTTCAATAAAATATCACCCTTATATCACTGATGCCAACTTACTTGAAGGATCTTGTTCAATCCATAGGTAGGTATAGTGGACTCTCATGGCAAAACTGGGTTAGGGTGTTTGGATGCACAAGTAATATCTCTACTTGGTGCGGAAGTTTTGGCTATTGTAGGGGAAAGCAAGCACTACATGTTGGAGGATCTAAAACCATTTAACTTCTATTCGGATGCAGGCAAACATAACCTATTATATTGTCTGCCTTGTCCAACATCAACTTCTTGGCATGTAATATTTTAATGAGTGGTCACAATCATAAAAGATGTCCAAGATAATATATTTACATATGAATATCTATTTCTTTATCACTACCTTTCAATTGCACCAATGACCAATTACTATGTTTGTTAACTCCCAACAAATTTCAATCACCATACTTTTTATATGTGAAGTCACCACTCCCCATAAGATCACTACGTATTCTCTTTGCTTTTGTTCTATTATACTTTATTCATTACTATCAAGAGTATAGTAGTCTAGCAAAGCCCTCTCATCAAAACTACTTTTTATTATATAACACTCGGACTTGCTTACACAAGGGGAGCAAAAGCAAAAACTAAAAGGGTAGATCATACAAAAAACTTATATTCTACTTGATCAAAACAAAATAAAAAAGGATCAAACTAGGAAAGATAATAAAAGAAGCGAAAAAGGAAAAATGTGTGATGTGATACGATACCAGTTCACCTCCCCAAGCCAAGGGGGTTCCCATACCCATGTGCTCAGGTGTCCTTCTTCGGAAGTGACGGTGCGATGTCCTTGGCGATGATACCCTTCAGAATGCGATTCCCCCCTTCAAGGTTATTATTTTGCTGCCTGGGAGCCATTACTTCCTTGTGAAGTTTTCCATTGACAGAAAGAGATCCCTTCACCCAGGGATGTGTCATTGCTGCGGGTGAAAAGACAACACTCTTTTTCAAGTTTTCATAAGTAAGGAATTTAGCATTCGGAGGAATGACCGAATTCGGGATTGCTACGCTCAAAAGTTCCTCCAACATGGCCCTTGGTTGTGGATGAGAGTTTACTTCTTGGTCTTCCTCCTTGGCATCCACCCTTTTTAAGTTAGCCTCCATATCCTCCTTTGTGGTTTGCCCAAAGTTGTTAGCTTCAATGAATGCCATGGGATCCTGTTCTGGGTGAGAAACACGACTCTCCTCGGTCGGTTCTTGGGACGACATCTTGCGGGAGATTATATAGTGATTTTTTTCCGAAACAGCTCAAAACAAAAACAGGAGGTATTGTCGTGATACAAAAGTCGAAACCTGCGGGAGATTATATAGTGATTTTTTTCCGACAAGAAGGGGTGTTCCACAAGAAAATGTAGTCCGAGGGGCGCAAGGGATGGTGACAAGCCCCATAGGCGCTGCCAGGGGGGATCATGCCTAGCAGGCTTGTCGCCTCCCCGTGCGTCCGCCGGACTGCCTTTTATTTTCCTAATTTTTTAAATATTCCAAAATCGAGTAAAATTGCTATTGGGAAAATTTTGGAGTCGGTTTACTTACCGTACCACCTACCTATTCCTTTTTAGAGTCTGAAACGTTCTGGTAAGTCTCCCTAAAATGCTCTTTGGGAGTGATGGTATTGATAACATTGGTTTCAACATTAATGGGAGTACCTGAAATATAATGTTTGATTCTTTCCCTGGTTACCACCTTAGGATTTGTGGCTTTGGCGTTGTTGATCTTGATGGCACCGGAACGATATACTTCCTCAACGATATAAGGACCTTCCATTTGGAGAGAAGTTTACCTGCAAAAAATCTTAACCGAGAATTGTATAGAAAGACATGATCACCTACATTAAATTCACGCTTTTGTGTCCTTTTATCATGCCATATCTTAACTTTTTATTTAAAAAACTTGGCATGCTCATAGGCCTGGGTTCTCCATTCATCAAGTGAGCTAATGTCAAATAACTTCTTCTCACCAGCAAGTTTGAAATCATAGTTGAGCTCTTTGATTGACCAATAAGCTTTATGCTCTAGCTCTAGAGTTAAGTGACATGCTTTACCATAAACCATTTTATACGGAGACATACCCATAGGATTCTTGTAAGCAGTTCTATAAGACCATAATGCATCGTCAAGTTTCTTAGAGCAAATCCTCCTAGATCTATTAACCGTCTTTTGCAAGATCAATTTAATTTCTCTATTTCTTAATTCTACTTGACCACTAGATTGAGGATGATAAGGGGATGCAGTTCTAAGACTAACATCATACTTAGCAAGCAATTTACGGAAAGCACCATGTATAAAATGTGAACCACCATCAGTCATTAAATATCTGGGGACTCTAAATCTAGGGAAAACAACTTCTTTAAGCATCTTAATAGAGGTGTTATGATCAGCACTACTAGTTGGAATAGCTTCGACCCACTTAGTAACATAATCAACAGCAACTAAAATATAAGTATACCCGTTGGACGTTGGAAAAGGTCCCATATAATCAAAACCCAAACATCAAATGGTTCAATAATGATAGAGTAATTCATAGGAATTTCCTAACGTCTACTAATATTGTCAATTCTTTGACATTCATCACATGACAATACAAACTTACGAGCATCCTTGAAGAGAGTAAGCCAATAAAAACCATATTGTAATACCTTATGTGCAATACTATCTCCAGCAAGGTGTCCTCCGTAGGCCTCGGAGTGACATTTGTGTACGATCTGTTCCCGTTCATGCTCAGGTACACAACATCTAATAATACCAACTACTCCTTCTTTATGAAGGTGTGTATCATCCCAAAAGTAATGTCTTAAATCATAGAAGAACTTTTTCTTTTGTTGGAATGTGAAACTAGGCGGTATAAATTTAGCAACAATGTAATTAGCAAAATCAGAATACCAAGGAGAATTATGAGAAGCATTTATGACAGCTAATTATTCATCAGGAAAGTGAACATCAATAGGTAGTCGGTCATCAAGAACATTCTCTAACCTAGACAAGTTATCTCCTACGGGGTTATCAGCACCCTTTCTATCAACAATATGCAAATCAAATTCTTGTAGCAGAAGAACCCACCTGATAAGTGTAGGTTTAGCATCTTTCTTTTCCATGAGATATTTAATAGCAGCATGATCAATGTGAACAGTTACTTTAGAATGAACAATATAGGGTCTAAACTTATCAAAAGCGAACAGAGCCGCTAAAAATTACTTTTTAGTGGTACCATAGTTTCTTTGAGCACTGTCTAGAGTTTTGCTAGAATAATGAATAACATTTAATTTCCTATCAACTCTTTGTCCTAGAACAACACCAACGGCATAATCACTAGCATCACACATAATTTCAAAAGGTAGGTTCCAATCAGGTGGCGGAACAATAGTTGCAAAAATCAAAGCATTCTTGAGAGTTTCGAAAGCTTCTACACAATCATCATCAAAAATGAATGGAACATCTTTTTGAAAAATATTAGTTAGAGGCCTAGAATTCTTAGAGAAATCTTTAATCAATCTCCTATAGAAACCAGCATTACCAAGGAAACTTCTTATACCTATTATATCCGTAGGACACGGCATTTTTTCAATAGCATCAACTTTAGCCTTATCAACTTCAATACCTCTTTAGGAAATTTTATGTCCCAAGACAATGCCTTCATTCACCATAAAGTGGAACTTCTCCCAATTCAAGACAAGATTAGTTTCTTCACATCTGTACAAAACTCGATCAAGGTTGCTCAAACAATCATCACAAGAAGTTCCATAAACGGAAAAATCATCCATGAAAACCTCAACAATCCTTTCACAAAAATCAGAGAATGTAGCAGTCATGCATTTTTGAAAGGTAGCAGGTACATTGGATAAACCAAAAGGCATATGTCTATAAGCAAAGGTAGCAAAAGGGCAAATAATGGTGGTCTTTTCCTGGTCCTCTTTTGACATGGGTATTTGAGAGAAACCACAATAACCATCTAGAAAGCAGAAATGTGTGTGTTTGGATAATCTTTCTACCATTTGATTAATGAAATGTAGAGGGTAATGATCTTTTGTAGTACCTTTATTCAATTTCCTAAAATCAATTACCATTCTATAACATGTAACAATTCTCTGTGGGATCAATTCATTTTTATCATTAGGAACTACGGTAATACCTCCTTTCTTAGGGACACAATGAACGGGACTAATCCATCTACTATCAGCAATAGGGTAAATGATACATACCTCCAGAAGATTTAATATTTCATTTCTTACCACTTCCTTCATTTTAGGATTCAACTGTCGTAGGTGATCAACAACTGGTTTAGCATCAGGCTCCATTTTAATTTTGTGCTGACATAGAGCGCGACTAATGCCCTTAAGATCCTCAAGAGTATATCCAATAGCAGCATGGTGCTTCTTTAGAGTTTTCAATAATATTTGTTCTTCATGCTCTGAAAGTTTAGCACTAATAATAACAAGATATATCTTCTTTCCATCAAGATAAGCATATTTCAACGTGTCTGGTAATTGACAAAGCTCGAACACGGGATCACCCTTGGGTGGAGGAGGATCCCCAAGTATTTCAACAGGCAAGTTGTGTTTCATAATAGGATGTTGATCGAAGAAAATCCTATCTATTTCATTCCTTTCATTCATATCCATGTCATTTTCATGGTCTAACAAATAATGCTATAAAGGATCAGTAGGTGGAACAACAATAGAAGCAAGACCAATAATTTCATCCTTACTAGGAAATTCTATGTCATGGGGCTGTCTACGAAATTTAGAGAAATTAAACTCATGAGACGTATCCCCAAAACTTATGGTAACTATTTCCTTGAAACAATATATCCTGTCATTAATGGTATTCAAGAAGGGTCTACCAAATATAATGGGACAAAAAACATCTTGTGGGGAACCAAGAATAAGAAAATCAATAGGATATTTTATTTTCCCACACAAGACTTCGACATCTCTAATAATCCCAACTTGTGATATAGTATCTCTATTAGCAAGTTTAATTGTAACATCAATTTCCTCTAACTCAGCTGGTGCAATATCATTCATAATCTCTTTATATAAGGAAAAGGGAATTGCACTGACACTAGCAGCCATATCACATAAGCCATGATAACAATGATCTCCTATTTTAATAGAAACAACATGCTTTCCAAAAATGGGTCTATGTTTATCTTTAGCATCAGGTTTAGCAATTCTAGCAGCTTCATCACAAAATTGAATAACATGCCCATCAATATTATCAACCAAGAGATCCTTAACCATAGAAATACTAGGCTCAACTTTAATTTGATCAGGGGGTGTAGGTGTACTAGCACGGCTCTTCCGAACCACAGTTGAAGCTTTAGCATGATCCTTTAATCTAATAGGGTATGGTGGTTTCTCAATCTAAGCAGTGGGAATAACAGGATCAACATTATAAGTAATAGTTTTCTCTTCAACTTTAATATCTTCAACTACTTTCACTTTAATGGGAGGATGATATTTAAACCACTTCTCCTTAGTGAGATCAACATGAGCAGCAAAAGATTCACAAAAATAAGCTACTATCTCAGAGTCAAGTCCATATTTAGTGCTAAATTCACGAAAAACATCGGTGTCTATGAAGGATTTAACACAATCGAACTTAAGGTTCATACCTGACTCCTTACCTTCGTCGAGTTCCCAGTCTTCAGAGTTGCATTTAATTCTTTCCAATAAATCCCATTTGAAAGCAATATCTTTCTTCATATAGGAACCAGCACAAGAAGTATCAAGCATGGATTGATCATTACGACAAAGCCGAGCATAAAAATTCTGAATAATAATTTCTCTCGAGAGCTCATGATTGGGGCATGAATATAACATTGACTTAAGCCTACCCCAAGCTTGAGCGATTCTTTGTCCTTCATAAGGCCAAAGATTATAAATATAATTCTGATCATGATGAACTAGATGCATAGGATAAAACTTCTAATGAAATTCCATTTTCAATCGGTTATAGCCTATACCATGTCAATTCCTTTTCCTTCAAAGATAAAGGAAAGACCTTCTTCTTGACGTGATCCTCGGGTAGACCTGCAAGCTTAAATAATCTGCAAATGTCATCCACACATTAAATGCAAATCAGGATGTAAGGATTAGCCAGCAGTTTCTCTATCATACCCGAAGGAATTTCATAATAAATATTTTCAGTAGGTTTAGTAGGTTGAGGGACAACTCTTTGTGTTTCCGGTCGAGGTGAAGATTGATACATCTCCAATGTATCTATAATTTATGAAGTATTCATGCCATGTTTACAATAATTCTCTATGATTTTGGTATGATTTTATTCGAACTAACCCGGACTGACGCTATTTTCAGCAGAACTACCGTGGTGTTGTTATTGTGCAGGAATAAAATTTCTCGGAATGAGCTGGCAATTTATGCAAAAAAAATTTGGAAAATATAAAAAATACTGGAGAGAAGAGTCACCGGAGAGGAAAGCCGAGGAAGCCACAAGCCAGAGGGGCGCCCCCCTACGACGCGTCATCCTGGCTTGTGACTTCCTCGGGAACCTTCTGCATGTGGGACCGACGCCAAAACTTCCTATAAATACTAAAATCCCAAGAAAGAAACCTAGATCGGGAGTTTTGCCGCTGCAAGCCTCCAGAGCCACAAAAAACCAATCGAGAGTCCGTTCCGGCACCCTGCCGAAGGGGAAACCATCACCGGAGGCCATCTTCATCATCCCGACGCTCTCCATGATGAGGAGGGAGTAGTTAACCCTCGGGGCTGAGGGTATGTACCAGTAGCTATGTGTTTGATCTCTCTCTATCTCTCTATCTCTCTCTCGTGTTCTTGAGATTGCATGATCTTGATGTACCGCGAGCTTTATTGATATTGATTTAATCATATGGATTTTTTCCCTCTCTATCTTCTTGTGATGAATTGAGTTTTCCCTTTGAAGTTTTCTTATTCGATTGAGTCTTTAAGGATTTGAGAACACTTGATGTATGTTTTGCGATGGGATATCCGTGGTGACAATGGGAGGTTCTATTGATCCACTTGATGTATGTTTTGATGATCAACTTGCGGGTTCCGTGACCTTGGGAATCTATGCACAGGGGTTGCCACACGTTCTTGTCTTGACGTTCCGGTAGAAACTTTGGGGCACTCTTTGAAGTTCTTTGTGTTGGATTGAACATGATGAATCTAAAATTATGTGATGCATATCGTATAATCAAGCACATGGCTCCTTGTGGTGACATTGGAGTATCTAGGTGACATTAGGGTGTTGGTTGATGTGTATCTTAAGGTGTTATTTTAGTACGAACTCTAGGGTTGTTCGTGACACTTATAGGGATAGCTCATGAGATTGGTCAGAAAAGATAACTTTGAGGTGGTTTCATACCCTACAATAATTTCTTCGTTAGCTCTCCGCTATTTGTGACTTTGGAGTGAACTCTTTGTCACACGAGAGGTACTTACATATGATTCAACTATGTCAATAATGTTGAGAGAAATTGCACTAGTGAAAGTATGGACCCCAGGCCTTGTTTCCAAGCATTTATACAACGTTTTGCTTGCTGTTTACTATTTTTTACCTTGTTGTTTCTATATTTTCGGATTACGAAAACCTATATCTACCATCCATATTTAACATGTATCACCATCTGTTCGCTGAACTAATGCACCTATACAATTTGCCATTGTATTGAGTGTATTGGGGACACAAGATATTTTTGTTATTTGGTTGCAGGGTTGTTTGAGAGATACCAACTTCATCCTATGCCTCCCACGGATTGATAAACCTTTGGTCATCCACTTGAGCGAAATTTGCTATTGTCCTACCAAACTCTGTATTAGGAGGCCCAACACGAGTCTACAAGAAGAAGGTTGTGTAGTAGACATCAAGCTCTTTTCTGGCACCGTTGCCGGGGAGGTGAGAAGGTGTATCTTTAGATCTTGCAATCAAATCTTTTAGTTTATTGTTTTCACTAGTTTTGTTTTATAAAAGAAAACTACAAAAAATGGAATTGAGGTTGCCTCATATGCTTCGTCTCTTTTATATCTTTCGTGAAAATGATGGAAATGAAAATTGTGGTCAAGTGTTAGAAGAAGTTAAGATGTTGGCACTAAATACTTGAATGATGAGCATGATTTCAATATTGTTAGTCTAAATTTTCTGAATATTCATGATGCTAATGATATGCAAAGCCACAAGCTTGGGGATGCTATGTTTGATGAAGATGATATTTTTTGTCCCCCAAGTTTTGATGAGCAAAACAATTATGATGATAGCATGCCTCCTATATATGATGATTATTGTGATGACATGTATGCTATAAACAGTGATAGTAACCATGAAATTTGTCATCATGATTTTAATATTGAATGTGGTTATGTCAATCAAGTATCTGATGATAGTTATTTTGTTGAGTTTGCTCCCACTATTTTGAATGAGAAGAAAATTGCTTATGTGGAGAGTGACAAATATTCTATGCTTGTGCATTATCGAAATAATGATTTATGTCCTAGTTATATTGTGGAATTTCTTCATGATGCTACAGAAAATTATTATGATGGAGGAACATATGCTTGTAGGAATTGCATTAATACCAAGGTTCCTCTCTATGTGTTCAAAGTTTTGAAGTTTGCTTGTTTTTCCTTCGTATGCTAGATGATTCTTGTTCCCATAAATTGTTTGCTCATAAAATCCCTATGCATAGGAAGTGGGTTAGAGGTAAATGTGCTTGTCATGTTCATGATGCTATTTTCCATGTTTCAATTACTATTCCTATGTGAGCATCATTGATATCATCATGCCTAGCAAAAAGGCATTAAAGAAAAGCGCTTGTTGGGAGACAACCCAACACGTTTACTTTATGTTTTTGTGTGTTCACATGATTAAGCTACAGTATTAACCATGTTTTGTGTCTTTTATTTCAATAAAGTGCCAAGTAAAGCCTTTGGGATAGTGTGGATACTTGCTTGTTTGATTCTTTGCAAAAACAGAAAGTTTTGCGTCTAGTATATGAATTCTCTGATTTTACTGGAGCATCAAAACATTCTGAAATTTTTACACAAACTTTATATGAAATTCCTTGATTTGTCATAATTTTTCAGAATATTTAGAGTCAAGGGAGTATGTTGATCATTCAGATCTTTACACACTGTTTCTGTTTTTGACACATTCTGTTTTGCATGCATAGTTTGCTTGTTTCAAGTGTTTTATAGCTTATATTGAGTAATATAAATTGTGTGAATGATATAATACAGTAGGTATCATGTCGGAACATTTATGAATCTTTTCCTGACAGTACCGAAGTGAATGATCTTTATTTATTACACTAACCCTTCTCACAAAGTTTCGTTAAGTTTTGTGTGCTGAAGTTTTCAAGTTTCGGGTGAGACAGTGATATGAGAAGAATAAGAAGTGACTTGTACCTAAGCTTGGGGATGCCTTCCGTCTTCAACACTATCGGTATATCTCACTTGGATCTATATTTTTATTCGTCACGTAATATGAGTTTTGCTTGGAGAGTCATTTTATTTTGTTTTTCTCTGTTAGGTGTTCTTTATAATCTTGTTTTTCAGTAAAAAGTTCCAAGAATTGCCTTAGGATGCTCGCATCGCATGTTTTGTTGAGTGCTATGTAAAAACACAAACTTTGGCTGTAGTGTTTGAATTTTCATATTTTACTGGAACCTTGAAATTTTCTGAAATTTTAACATGGTGTTTTTATATAAATATTAGAGCATGTCCTAAATTGTCATAATTTTTCAGTTACATAAGTACAATGTTTTCATCAATTTCTACACACTGTTCTGTTTGGGTAGATTGCTGTCATAGTTTTGTTATCTACTTATCCTATAGTTTCCATAGCCTATATTGGTAGTGTAAATTGGGGGAATGATAGTATACAGTACCTATTGTTCGAAAATTATTATGCAACTTGTCTTGGTAGTACATGAAGTGTTGATTTATTCTTATATGTACTAACCTATCTCACGAGTTCTTTTCAAGTTTTGTGTGGAAGATGTTTTTGAGAATAGGTGAAACCGGGATATGAGAGGATTGAACGAGATACAAAAGCTCAAGCTTAGGGATGCCCAAGTCACTCCATGTAAATATTTCGAAAAGTCTCAAGCATATAATCTTGGGGATGCTACGCATCACAAATCTCTTCATCAACAATTTTCGGTTAGCCTATGTTGAACCTAAAGTTTTATTCGTTCACATGATATGTGCTATTCTTGGAGTGCTATTTTGTTTTTCTTGCTGTTAAATAAAATTCTAAGGTCTTCAGATCTTTATTGAGAGATAGATAGAAAGTCCTCACATAGCTACTTAATTGTTAGACTACTCATTGATCTTCACTTATATGTTTTGGAGTAGTTTTATCTTTTGCTCTAGTGCTTCACTTATATCTTTGTAGAGCACGGCAGTGGTTTAATTTTATATAAACTATTGAACTCTCATGCTTCACTTATATTATTTTTAGAGTCTCTAAAACAGCATGGTAATTTTCTTAGGTTATCAATAGCCCTAATGTAATGGGCATCCTAGAGGGATATAATAAAAACTTCCATATGAAGTGTGTCGTGGGAACGAGCCTGATAGTAGATGGTAGGGGTACGTAAGGAGAGGGCAGACTCCTATCTATGGCGAGGGTGTACACATGGATATATGAGTTTAGGCCCCTCTCATGGAGGTAATGACCCTACGTCTCAGTGCTCGGGAGCTTTGTCGTGTGGAATAGTGAGATTACAATGGTTGCGAACCCTTGTGCAAGAGGGGAGGGGCGGCTTATATGGAGTTCGCTGCCCCTCATAATTACCCAACATCTAAGGGTCCGATCGTGGGGTTAAAGTCTGCCGTTACTAGTAACGTACGTAATAAAAGCTATTAGTGACGATTGGACTAACGTCTGCTCGTTGGGCTCTTGATGGTGGCTTCTGGTCTTCAGGTGTCGAGTGGGAACGAGGTCTTCCGAGTGACACGGGACTGTCGAGTGAGGAAAGGAGTCTCCATGTGGATAACCTGTCGAGTGACTTAAGTGCCACACAGAATCTAGTCGGAAGCTTGCTTGAGATCTTCAAATCCTCCAATGTAGTGTCCTTAGGTAGGGTATGTCGGTCATTCCTAGGACCCTACCCCTGGTACTTATCCTCATCAAAGTGCATTGAATACTATGGGAAATTTGATTCCTTGCATAAAGATTTGACATATAAAGATGGTGATATTAAAGTCATGCTAGTGGGTAGTTGTGAATTGGAAGATATACTTGTGTTGAAGTTTGTGATTCCCGTTATGTAACAAAGTCGGAGCATGATTTGTTTATTGATTGTCATCCTTTTTGAGAGGGTCGGGAGCGCGTGATGGTTAACTCCTGCCAACCTCTCCCCTAGGAGATGCGTCTAATACTTTGCTTCGATAACTAATAGACTTTTGCAATAAGTATGTGAGTTCCTTATGATTAATGTGAGCCCATGGATTATACGCATTCTCACACTTCACCTTTGCTGGCCTCTCTAGTACCGCACAACTTTCGCCGGTGCGATAAACCCACCATATATTCTACCTCAAAACAGCCACCATACCTACCTATTATGGCATTTCCATAGCCATTCCGAGATATATTTCCATGCAACTTCTACCGTTCCATTTTTGACACGCATCGTCATTGTCATATTGCTTTGCATGATCGTAAGATAGCTAGCATGATGGTACACCGTCGGAGGCATTCATATAGAGTCATATTTTGAGTATCGAGTTGTAAATCTTGAGTTGTAAGTAAATAAAAGTGTGATGATCATCATTATTAAAGCATTGTCCCATGTGAGGAAAGGATGATGGAAGCTAGGATTATGTCACAAGTTGGGATGAGTCTCCGGACTTTACAAAAAAAAGAGGCCAGAGAAGCCCAAATAAAAAAAGAGGCCAAAGATGCCCATGAAAAAAATGAAAAAAGGGAAATAAATAGATGATGAGAGAAAAGAGAGGAGGGGCAATGCTACTATCCTTTACCACATTTGTGCTTCAGAGTAGCACCATGTTTTTCATATAGAGAGTCTCCTATATTGTCACTTTCATATACTAGTGGGAATTTTTCATTATAGAACTTGGCTTGTATATTCCAATGATGGGCTTCCTCAAATTGCCCTAGGTCTTCGTGAGCAAGCGAGTTGGATGCACACCCACTTAGTTTATTTTTGAGCTTTCATACACTTCTAGATCTAGTGCATCCATTGCATGGCAATCCCTACTCACTCACATGGATATCTATTAATGGTCACCTCCATAGCCTGTTGATATGTCTAGTTGATGTGAGACTATCTTTTCCTTTTCTTCACAACCTCCACCATATTCTAGTCCACCTATAGTGATATATCCATGGTTCACGCTCATGTATTGCATAAGAGTTGAAAAGGTTTGAGAACATAAAAGGTGTGAAATAATTTCTTGACTTGTCATCGTGGTTGTGCATGATATACATACTTTGTGTGGGGAAGATGGACCATAGCCAGACCATATGATTTTGTAGGGATAACTTTCTTTTGCCATGTTATTTTGAAGAGACACAATTGCTTTGTTAGAATGCTTGAAATATTACATTTTTATTTCAACATTAAGCCTTTGTTTTGAGTCTTATGGATCTAAAAATTCTTTCCACAATAAGGAGATTACATTCATAAATATGTTAGGAAGCATTCACACTTCATAAATTATTTCTTTTATCATTTACCTACTCGAGGACGAGAAGGAATTAAGATTGGGGATGGTGATACATCTCCAATGTATCTATAATTTATCAAGTATTCATGCCATGTTTACAATAATTCTATATGATTTTGGTATGATTTTATTAGAACTAACCCGGAGTGACGCTATTTTCAGCAGAACTGCCGTGGTGTTGTTTTTGTGCAGAAATAAAAGTTCTAGGAATAAGCTGAAAATTTACGGAGAATATTTTGGGAAAATATAAAAAATACTGGAGCGAAGATTCACCGGAGAGGAAGGCCGAGGAAGCCACAAGCCCCAGGGGCACCCCCCTAGGGCGTGTCCCCCTAGCTTGTGACGTCCTAGGGAACCTTCTAGACATGGGCCCGACGCCAAAAAAATTTATAAGTACTAAAAACCCTAGAAAGAAACCTAGATCGGGAGTTCCGCAACTGCAAGCCTCCAATGGCACGAAAAACAAATTGGGAGCCCGTTTTGGCACCCTGCCGGAGTGGGAAACCATCAAAGGAGGCCATCTTCATCATCCCGATGCTCTCCATGATGAGGAGGGAGTAGTACACCATCGATGCTGAGGGTATGTACCTGTAGCTATGTGTTTGATCTCTCTCTCTCTCTCGTGTTCTCGAGATGGAACGATCTTGATGTACCGCGAGCTTTATTGATATAGATTGAATCATATGGAATTTTCCCCTCTCTATCTTCTTGTGATGAATTGAGTTTTCCCTTTGAAGTTTTCTTATCGGATTGAGTCTTTAAGGATTTGAGTACACTTTATGTATGTCTTGTGATGAGATATCCGTTGTGACAATGGGATGTTCTATTGATCGACTTGATGTATGTTTTGGTGATCAACTTGCGGGTTCCGTGACCTTGAGAATCTATGCATAGGGGTTGCCACACGTTCTTGTCTTGACGTTTCGGTAGAAACTTTGGGGCATTCTTTGAAGTTCTTTGTGTTGGATTGAACATGATGAATCTAAAATTATGTGATGCATATCGTATAATCAAGCCCATGGGTACTTGTGGTGACATTGGAGTATCTAGGTGACAATAGGGTTTTGGTTGATGTATATCTTAAGGTGTTATTTTAGTACGAACAGTAGGGCTGTTCATGACGCTTATAGTGATAGCTCATAAGATTGATCAGTAAAGATAACTTTGAGGTGGTTTCGTATGCTACAATAATTTCTTCGTTAGTTCTCCGCTATTTGTGACTTTGGAGTGACCTCTTTGTCGCACGAGAGGTACTTACATATGATTCAACTATGTCAAGAATGTTGAGAGAAATTGCACTAGTGAAAGTATGGAACCTAGGCCTTGTTTCCAAGCATTTATACAACATTTTGCTCTCTGTTTACTATTTTTTACCTTGCTGTTTTTATATTTTCATATTACGACAACCTATATCTACCATCCATATTGCACTTGTATCACCATCTCTTCGCCGAACTAGTGCTCCTATACAATTTGCCATTGTATTGGGTTTGTTGTGGACACAAGAGACTTTTTGTTATTTGGTTGCAGGGTTGTTTGATAGATACCATCTTCATCCTACGCCTCCCATGGATTAATAAACCTTAGGTCATCCACTTGAGGGGAATTTGCTAATGTCCTACAACACTCTGTGATTGGAGGCGCAACACGAGTCTACAAGAAGAAGGTTGTGTAGTAGACATCAAAGATTCCCTAAACAAGCCCCTCAAAGGGTGACTTTCCATAGTGACAAGTGACAGTAAATTTTAGCACACTATATAATTTTTCCTTACCAAAGGCGCTTCACTCCCTAGCAACGGCGCCAGAAAAGTGTCTTGATGACCCACAAGTATAGGGGATCTATCGTAGTCCTTTCGTTAAGTAAGAGTGTCAAACCCAACGAGGAGCAGAAGGAAATGACAAACAGTTTCCAGTAAGGTATTCTCTGCAAGCAAACAGTTTCCAGTAAGGTATTCTCTGCAAGCACTGAAATTATCGTTAAAAGATAGTTTTGTGATAAGATAATTCGTAATGGGTAACAAGTAACAAGTGTAGCAAGGTATCCCAATCCTTTTTATAGACAAGGACAGGCCCATACAAACTCTTGTATAAAGCAAAGCGCTCCCGAGGACATATGGGAATTTCTGTCAAGCTAGTTTTCATCTTGCTCATTTTATTCGCGTTCGTTACTTTGATAATTTTATATGTGGGTGGATCGGTGCTTGGATGGTTCCCTTAATTGGAAAAACGTACACTTATGGTTAACCCCTATCACAAGTATCCGCAACTATGAAATAAGAATTAAGGTAAACCTAACTATAGCATGAAACATATGGATCCAAATTGGCCCCTTACGAAGCAACACATAAACTAGGGTTTAAGCTTGTGTCACTCTAGCAACCCATTATGTACTTATTACTTCCCATTGCCTTCCCCTAGGCCCAAATAATGGTGAGGTGTTATGTAGTCGATGTTCACATAACACCAATAGAGGAGAGATAACTTACATCTCGTCAAAATATCGAATGAATAACAAATTCACATGATTACTTATAACAAGACTTATCCCATGTCCTCACGAACAGACGTAACTACTCACAAAGCATGTTTATGTTCAAGATCAGAGGAGTATTAATCATCAACGATCGGAACATATGATCTTCCACCAAGTAAACCAACTAGCATCAACTACAAGGAGTAATCAACACTACTAGCAACCCACTGGTACCAATCTAAGGTGTTGAGATAAACATCGGGTATAAGAGATGAACTAGGGTTTGGAGGGGAGATGGTGCTGATAAATATGTTGTTGGAGATTGACCCCTCTCTATGAGAGGATAGTTGATGATGACGATGGCTTCAATTTCCCTATCCGCGAGGGAAGTTTCCCTGGCAGAACAACCCTGTCGGGGCTCTAGATTGGTTCTGCCCAAGTTTTGCCTCGAGATGGCGGCGCTTCGTTCCGAAAGCTCCCCTCTGATGTTTTAGGTCAAAACACTTCATATAGCAGAAGATGGGCGTCGGAGGAGCCATAGGGGCCCCACAAGCCTGCTAGGCACGGCCAAGGGGGTGGCCGTGCCTAGCAGGCTTGTGGCCTGCTGGTGGCCCCCCTATGGTTGATTCTTGTGCCAGTATTTTTTATTAATTCCAAAAATATTCTACGTAAATTTTCAGGACTTTTGGAGTTGTGCACAATAGGTATCTCAGATTTGCTCCTTTTCCAGTCCAGAATTCCAACTGCCGGCATTCTCCCTCTTCATGTAAACCTTGTAAAATAAGAGAGAAAAGGCATAAGTATTGTACCATAACGTGTAATAAAAACCCATAATGCAATAAATATCAATATAAAATCATGATGCAAAATGGACGTATCAATAGCTCATTTTTTAGAACACTTTTTAAAAATAATTGTCTTATTACAAGTTTACTGTTTGTCTTGGTAACTTGGTCACATATAATGACACAATGGAAAAAATTTGGTGTTTATATGATTAAATAGATACTTTTGTACCTACAACTGCTTTTTTCAAAAAAAATAACGCAATCGATGAGGCAGCTGTAGTTCAAATTTGACTCGGTTCCTACTTAGTCGAGGAAATTTTGTCTTTTTCACGATGGGTGGCTCAAAGCTTTCGACACCCAACCATTTAATCAATTGTACCTTAAATATGACCTAATATTTTATAAAAATCATTCGGTCAAATTTTGCAACAAATACATGGTAGTTCCTTCACAAAAAAACTCATTTTGGGCACTAAAAATGGAAAATGAATTTTCCGTCCATAGAAAATGCAAACTTCCTTAGGAAACATTGTTTGTCATTCCAATATGCACCCTTGTGCACAATATGAGATAATTTGGGGAAAATATGACATGAATGTGGTCATAAGATTGATCATTTGGCTTGAAAGCCATGAGTTTTCACACATGATAGTTCATTTTTAGAACATTTTTTAAAAATAATTGTTGTATTGTAAGTTTGTTATGTTTCCTGGTAACTTGGTCACATATAGTGACACAATGTGCAGGTTTTTCAATTTTTCAATTTTTGTTGAATTTTTCATGCCCATTTCAAAATGTGGTCAACACGGCGGGCATGCCCTTTCCTAGCTAGTGGCTGAATCTTGGAAAACCTTTGGGGTTTGTATGATTAAATATATTATTCTGGACCTAGAAATGATTTTTGCAGAAAAGAAAATGCAATCTATGAGGTAGCTGCAGTGCAAATTTGACCCGCTTCCTCCTAAATCGACGGATGTCTTTTTCACGAGAGGTGGCTCAAAATTTTTGACAACCAACCGTTTGCTCAATTGTACATTAAATATGGCCTAATATTTTAGAAAACAAATTGGTACAATTTTGCAACAAATATTTGGTTGGCTTTTCACAAATAAAATACGTTTTGGCTACTCAAAAAATGGAAAATGAATTTTTTCTGCAATGAAAATGAAAACTCCCTTTGTAAACATTGTTTGCCATTCCCATATGCACCCTTGTGTACTATAAGAGATCATTTTTTTTTATCTTTTTCATCTGAAAAAGTAGAAGAAAAACAATAGGTAAAACACAATTGCTTATACTTTATTCTGATTGGTGGAGTTAGGTGTGACAAGGATTGATGACATGGTGCCCATCCATCCATCCATCTATCCATCTCTCCATCCCACATCCATCGATCCATCCAGCTATCTACAGAAAAAAATGGAAAAAGGATCCCACACAACCATTATCTCCCGCATGAACCCTTCTCTATCTCGTGACCTCTCCCTCTCTCTCACTGCCATCCGACACGATCCACTCGCCGCCAATTCTGTCACGCTCCGGCGGCACGTAGCACTCGCCCGAGCTCCCCTAGGTCCATGCCTCCTTCCCCTCCGGATAGAATTGGTGCTCAAGCCGTCCACCAGCCCCCTTGGCTAGCTAGGGTTTTGCCTACCACCTCTTACTCTTCCGGGATCCACCACATCCGGCGACACCGAGCTGCCTATTGATGGGCAGACCAACGGGGTTCTCGATGCCTAGATAATTCGTGCAGTAGGAGATGCACTCTTCGGTCAGAAAGCCCCTGGCTATGCTTCCCTCTGGACGTGACATGTTGCGAACGTATCCTTTGATGACACCATTCATCCTTTCGAACGGCATCATGTTGTGCAGGAACGTCGGCCTGAGTTGGATGATATCCTCCACGATATGGACCAGCAGATGCACCATAACATCGAAGAATGCGGGCGGGAAGTACATCTCAAGCTCGCATAGTATCACCACGATCTCTTCCTGTAGCCTTCTGAGTTGCCTCACGCCAACCGACTTCCGAGAGATGACGTCGAAAAAGTTGCATAGGCCAAACAGCGTTTCACGGACGTGCGCGTCCATGATCCCACGGATTGCAACTAGAAGTATCTGCGTCATCAGCACGTGACAGTCGTGAGACTTCATCCCGCTAAACTTCTGCTTCGCTGAGTCTAGGTATCTGCTTATCTTCCCCGCGTAACCGTAAGGAAGTTTTACTCCTACGAGGCAGGTGAAAAACTGATCGATCTCCTCCTGACTTAGAGTGAAGCACACAGGAGGGAAGTCATTTCCGGTCTTCTTGGCCTCTTTGCCTTTGCGACGACTTTTCGTGTCCTACTTCGCCTCATCATCATCATTATTAGCGTGAAGCTCCTCCCTAATGCCCATTGATTTCAAGTCTGCCCTTGCTTTCGGCCTATCTTTGGTCCTCTCCGGCATGTTGTGCAGGGTACCAAGCAGACTCTCGCACACGTTCTTCGTGATATGCATGACATCAAGGCTGTGAGGCACACGGAGGATCTTCCAATACGGCAAGTCCCAGAAAATAGACCTCGTTTTTCATACCTTCAGCAGCGGCTCTGGTGCCTTTCGCTTCTTTCTCGGCTCTGGCGCCTTTCCCGGCGGTGGGCACTCTTTCCAATTTTTCAACAGCTTGTCTATTTCCTCGCCGCTCCTCATACGCGGGGGTCTTCGGGGTTCGGTTTCACCATCGAACAGATCCTTGCGTTTTCTCCATGAGTCATTGTCGCGAAGCCACCTTTGATGTCCCATGAACACGGTTTTTGAAGACCCGGGATCTCTATCTAGCTGGCGATACATTGTGTCATCCATGCACCTGACGCATCCAGAAAATCAGTGGACCACCTGCCCCCGCGACATATCCGTAAGCGAGATAGTCGTGCACCGTCGTGAGCAGTGCAGCTCTCATAGGGAAATATTCTTTCTCTGCGGCGTCCCACGTATTGGCTGGCGTTTTCCACAGCGTGTCTAGCTCCTCTTTCAGCAGCCCTAGATACAGATTGATGTCGTTCCCTGGTTGTTTCGGCCCTTCAATTAGCATACTCATGTGAATGTACTTCCTCTTCGTGCACAACCAGGGGGAAGGTTGTACATCCACACAAACACAGGCCAGGTGCTATGTGTGCTTCTCTGGCTGCCAAACGGATTGACTCCATCGGTGCTCGCGCCCAGCACGATGTTCCTTGGATCGTTCCCAAATTCTAGGTGGTCGAAGTTCAACGCTTGCCACTGGCTCGCATCCTTAGGGTGACTCAGCATCTTGTCTTTTTTATTTATCTCCGGATCATTTGCGTCATCTTCTCGCTTCTTCTCCTCCCTATCCACGTGCCAACGCAGGAGCTTTGCTACCTTAGGGTCCACGAAATACTGCTGCAGACGAGGAATGATCGAAAAGTACCACACCACTTTTTGAGGAGCTTACTTCCTCTTCATGTATCGAGTGACGCCGCACACCGGACATATGGTAGACTCTGAGTGCTCGTCCCGATAAATGATGCAATTGTTCATGCACACATGGTATTTCACGTGCGTTAAATCTAGAGGACACACGATTTTCTTCGCCTCCTCGAAACTGGTCGGGCACTTGTTCCCCTTGATAAGACGTTCGTGCCAGAATGACATGTTCTCGTTGAAGCATGCGTCGGTCATTTTGTGTTTTACCTTCATCTCTAGAGCCATGAGCGTTACTTTCAGGCGGGTATCCTCGGGCCTGCATCCTTCATGCAATGGAGTAACCGTGTCTATCTCTAGTTGATCCATCTTGGCTTTCTCTCGGGCGGCAGCTCTTTCATTATCCGTCTTCTTGAGAAGTAGCTCTTGAATATGAGGGTCCTGCACCTAGCCCATCGATGGTCCATCGTCGTCTGCTCCGGCATCTTCATCTTCACAAGTATGCCCTTTGCCTGCTCCGGCATCTTCCTCATCATCATGTCCGGCATCTTCTACATGATGACCGTGTACTGCATCTACTTCGTGATCATGTCCTGGAGATTCTTCGTCTTCTCGCCCGCCCTCGCCGCGGTTGTCTTGCTCATGCCCTTCCTCATTTCTTGCCCGGCCCCCATGGACGACTTCATAATCATCTTCATCACCTTGCCACCGATAGCCATTCATGAAACCACAAAAGAGCAGGTGGTCCCACACCTGTACGGAATCCGGGTCCATAAGGCTCCTCAGCTTGTATCTTCAACACGGACATCTTATCTCTGTCTCGTTATTTTGAAGCATCTCGGCCTTCGCGGAGCTCAAAAACCTATTCACGATGCCTTCGGTCATCTTGCGGACCATGGTCGCCTGCGGGGTAGAGCAAAACGATATTTTAGAACCAAGCAAAAATTTGGCATGACTTTGCCTAAAAATAGGACCAAAAAGAATGCATAGTGCCAAATTCTCGCCGAAACGGAAATGAATCAACATTCCGGAAAAATATTGGCAACTATTGCATTTCAAATACCGGTACCTGCAAACACAAACATATATGCAACACCACAAACATATGCAACACCACAAACATACATAGATCTAGCTAGGCCATAAAAAGTGCATGTGCACGTTGTTGGAGGAAGAAAAAAGTAGATCTACAACATAAAAGCTTTCCCCTTACTTACCTATCAAAAAAGGTAATTTAACCACTTAATTTGGGTGAATCTATGATGCAAATGAGGTGAGGAGGAGGAGGCACTCGAGACAAGCTTGGAGGAGGAGGTGGAGAGAATGAAAGTGGGGAAAGTGAGTGTGGTAGGTGGTTGTCCAAAATATCTAGCTGGTCCCAGGTTACTAATGGCGCACCACCTACAAATGCGCCATTAGTAACCCTGGTTACTAATGGCGCACCAGCTGGAGGTGCGTCATTAGTAGTTTTGCAACAAAAAAATATAGTAGTGGCGCACTAGGTTAGTTGTGCGCCATTACTAGTTAAACTACTAATGGCGCACTTTGCCCTGGTGCGCCATTAGTACTTTCGGAAAAATAACAAAAAAAAGTTTGTTAGTAGTGGCGCACCGAGTGTGTGGTGCGCCATTAGTGCCCATCACACTAATGGCGCACGAGAACATGGTGCGCCACTGCTATATAGTAGTGGCGCACCACATGATTGGTGCGCCATTAGTGTCTATATTATCTATAGCCCTTTTCCTAGTAGTGATCACAACAAGCCTTGCAAGCAATGTGACTAAGTGTTAGTCACGGGATCTTGTATTACAGAACGAGTAAAGAGACTTGCCGGTTACGAGGTTCAACTAGGTATGGAGATACCGACGATCGAATATTGGGCAAGTAACATACCGAAGAACAAAGGGAACATCATGAGGAGCTCCGGAATGGTCCGGAGGTAAAGATTGATATATAGGAAGTCCTATTTTGGTCGCCGGAAAAGTTTTGGGCTCATCGGTAGTGTACCGGGAGTGCCAGTAGTGTATCGGGAGACCATCGGGAGGTGTATTTCGACCCAAGAGGATACATGGGTTGTGGGAGAGTGAATACCAGCCCTTAGTGGGCTGGTGGAAGTCCCACACAAGGCCCATGTGGCTGGGAGAGAAATCCCAAAGAGAAAAAGGTGGAAAAAGGCAAAAAAGGCAAAATAAGGAGGAATCCTAGTCCTACTAGGATTGGAGGAGGATTCCTCTCCTCCTTAGTTTGGCCGACCCAAGGGATGGATCCTTGGGAGCCAAGCCTCCTCCTCTGTTCCTCCTATATATACTAGAGGTTTTAGGGTTTTCGGCAATAGATTTTCAGCCACGTGCTGCCCTATTCTCTAGTGCATAGTTTCTCCTCTGGATAGGTTTTCTGCAGTGCTTAGGCGAAGCCCTGCCAAAATTACTCCACCACCATCGCCGCAGCGCTGTCATGCTGCCGGAGAACTCGTCTACCTCTCCGCTCCCTCTTGCTGGATCAAGAAGGCAGAGATCGTCATCGAGCTGTACGTGTGTTGAACACGAAGGTGTCGTCCGTTCGGCGCTAGATCGGAAGGACCGTCATCAAGATCGCGAGACGGATCATGATGAGTTCGCGGGACGGATCGTGATGAGTTCGCAGGACGGATCATGATTAGTTCTTGGGACGGATCGTGATTGGATCGCGGAACGAATCGTGATGAGATCGCGGGACGCTCGGCGATTGGATCGAGAAGACGTTCGACTACACCAACCGCGTTTCTTAATGCTTCCCGCTTAGCGATCTACAAGGGTATGTAGATCCAGTCTCCCTCTCACAGATGCTCATCAACATGGATAGATCTTGCGTGTGCATAGGAAATTTTTTGTTTCCCATGCGACGTTCCCCAACAGTGGTATCAGAGCTAGGTCTATGTGTAGATGAGATCTCGAGTAGAACACAAAGAGTTTGTGGGCATTGATGCTTAGATTACTTCCTCCCTTGGTCGTGTTTTGGTTCAGCGGTATTGTGAGATGAAGCGGCCCAGACCAACATTACTCGTACGCTTAGGAGAGACCGGTTCCCTCAACCGCAACTTGTTGCATAGATGGCTTGCGGGTGCCAGTTTCTCTCACTTTAGTTGGATCGGATTCGGCAAAGGCGGTACTCGAGAAGGTTGAAAAGCAACTAGTGTATCACCGTTGTGTTTTTCACGTAGATGAGAATTGTTCTTGCTAGATACCCGTAGCAGCCACGTAAAACATGCAACAACAATTAAAGGACGTCTAACTTGTTTTTGCAGGGTATGTTGTGATGTGATATGACCAATTACATGATGTGATATATGTGATGTATGAGATGATCATGTGTTGTATAGAATATCACGACTTCCATGTCGATGAGTACGGCAACCGGCAGGAGCCATAGGGTTGTCTTTAATTATTGTATGACCTTTGTCTCAATCATTAAGCGCTATGTAATGCTTTACTTTATCGCTAAACGGTAGCAATAGTAGTACAAGCATGATGGGCGCGACAACCCTGATGGCGACACGTTGATGGAGATCAAGATGATGGAGATCATGGTGTCGTGCCGCTGACGATGGAGATCATGCCGGTGCTTTCAAGATGGAGATCAAAAGCACAAGTTCATGGCCATATCATGTCACTTATGATTTGCATGTGATGTTAATCCTTTTATGCACCTTGTTTTGCTTAGGACGACGGTAGCATTATAATGTGATCCCTCACTTGAATTTCAAGATGAATTGTGTTCTCCCCGAGTGTGCATCATTGTGAAAGTTCGTCGTGTTGAGATACCACGTGATGATCGGGTGTGATAGACTCTACGTTCACATACAACGGGTGCAAGCCAGTGTTGCACATGCAAAACACTCGGGTTAAACTTGACGAGCCTAGCATGTACAGACATGGCCTCCGAACACAAGAGACCGAAAGGTCAAACATGAGTCATATAGCAGATATGATCAACATGATAATGTTCACCATTGAAACCACCTCAACTCACGTGATGATCGGACTTGAGTTGGTGAATTTGGATCATGTATCACTCGAATGACCGGAGGGATGTCAATTTGAGTTGGAGTTCTTAAGTAATATGATTAAATGAACTCATTATCATGAACATAGTCAGTAGTGTCTTTGCAAATTGTGTTGTAGATTACTAGCTCACGTTGTAGCTCCCTTGAATTTTTATATGTTCCTAGAGAAATAGAGTTGAAAGATGATGATAGCAATATTGCGGACTGGCTCCGTGATTTGAGGATTGTTCTCGTTGCTGCACAAAAGGCTTATGTCCTTAATGCACTGCTTGGTGCGCCAACCCCTCTAGCATCGTCTGTAGATGTTGTGGACATCTGACAGGCACGTTCTGATGACTACTTGATAGTTTAGTGCGTCATGCATTACGGCTTAGAATTGAGGCTCCGAAACGTTTTGAATGTCACGGGACATATGAGATGTCCTAAGAGCTGAAATTAGGATCTCAGGCTCGTTCCCATGTTTCCACATATGAGATCTCCAACAAGATTCTTTGCCTGTAAGATGAAGCAGAATAGCTCAATCGTTGAGCATGTGCTCAGATTGTCTGGGTGCTACAATCGCTTGAATATAAGTGGGAGTTGATCTTCCACATAAGATAGTGACTGATATTGTTCTCCAAGTCACTGTCACTAAGCTACTAGAACTTGGTGATGAACTATAAACGCCAGGGATAGAAATAATGATCCCTGAGCTGTTCGCGATGTTTGACACCACGAAGGTAGAAATCAAGAAGGAGCGTCAAGTGTTGATGGTTAGTAAAACCACTAGTTTCGAGAAGGGCAAGGGCAAGGAGGGAAACTTCATGGATAGCAAGTCAGTTGCTGCTCTAGTGAAGCAACCCAAAGTTGACCCCAAACCCAAGACTAAGTGCTTCGATTATGAGGAGAGCGGTCGCTGAAGCGGAACAACCCTAGATACTTGGTAGATAAGAAGGCTGGCAAGGTCGACAGAAGTATATTTGATATATGTGTTAAAGATGTGTACCTTGCGAGTACTCCTAGTAGCACCTGGGTATTGGATACCGGTTTGGTTGCCAAATGTTAGTAACTCAAAATAAAAGCTACGGAATAAACGGAGAACTAGCTAAGGGTGAGGTGACGATGTGTGTTGGAAATGTTTCCAAGGCTGATGTGATCAACATTGCATGCTCTCTCTACCTTCGGGATTAGTGACAAACCTAAATAAATGTTATTTGGTGTTTTGCGTTGAGCATGAACGTGATTAGATCGTGTTTATTGCAACACGGTTACTCATTTAAGTTAGAGAATAATGGTTATTCTATTTACATGAATAATACCTTCAATGGTCATGCACCCAGTGAGAATGGTTTGTTGAATCTTGATCGTAGTAATACACATGTTCATAACATTCATGCCAAAAGATACAAAGTTAATAATGATAGTACCACATACTTCTGGCACTGCCGCTAAATGTCATATTGGTATAAAGCACATGAAGAAACTCCATGTTAATGGATCTTTGGACTCATTCGATTTCGAATCGGTTGAGACATGCGAACCATGCCTCTTGGGCAACATGACTAAGGACCCCGTTTCCAGATGGATGGAGCGGGTAAGTGATTTATTGGAAATGATACATGTTGATTTATGCAATCCAATGAGTCTTGTAGCGTGCGGTGGATATCGTTATTTTCTTACCTTCACTGATGATTTGAGTAGATATAGTGTATATTTACTTAATGAAACACAAGTCTGAATCGTTTGAAAAGTTCAAGCAAATTCAGAGTGAAGTCTAAGATCATCATGACAAGAAGATAAAAATGTCTACGAGATGATCGTGGAGGTGAATACCGGAGTTACGAGTTTGGCATACAACTTTAGACAATGTGAAAGTTGTTTCATAGCTCATGCCACCTAGAACACCATAGTGTGATGGTGTCTCCGAACGTCATAGTCATGCTCTATTGGATATGGTGCATGCTATGATGTCTCTTATCGTTTTGCTACTATAGTTTTGGGGTTATGCATTAGAGACAACTACATTCACTTTAGATAGGGCACTATCTAAATCCGTTAAGATGACACCGTGTGAATTATGGTTTGATAGAAACTTTAGTTGTCATTTCTTAATGTTTGGGGCTGCAACACTTATGTGAAAAGGGTTTTCACCTAATGAGCTCGAACCCAAAGCGAACAAATGCATCTTCATAGAATACCCTAAAGACAGTTGGGTAAACCTTCTATCTCAAATCCAAGCATAAAGTGTTTGTTGCTAAAACATGGTCCTTTCTCGAGAAAGAGTTTCTCTCGAAAGAATTGAATGGGAGGAAGATAGAACTTGATGAGGTTGTTGAACCTTTGTTCAACCAGAGAGTAGCGCAGAGCAGGAATTTGTTTCTGTGAAGCCTACGTTAGTTGAAGAGGAAGTTAATGATGATGATCATGAAGCTTCGGATCAAGTTACTATCGAACCTCGTAGGTCGACAAGGATATGTATTGCTCCTGAGCGGTACGACAACCCTGTCTTGGAGGTCATGTTGTTGGACAACTATGAACCTACGAGCTGTGGAGAAGCGATGATGGGCTCGGATTCCGACAAATGGTTAGAGGCCATGAAATCCGAGAAAAGGATCCATGTATGAAAACCAAGAATGGACTTTGGTAGACTTGCTCGTTGGACGGCGGGTAGTTGAGTACAAATGGATGTTTAAAATGAAGACACACGATCATGGTAAGTGTCACCATTTGTAAAGCTCGACTTGTTGCAAAGAAGTTTACCACAAGTTCAAGGAGTTGACTGCGAAGAGACTTTCTCACTCGTAGCGATGCTAAAGTCTGTTGGAATTATGTTAGCAGTTGCTGCATTTTTCAATTATGAAATCTGGCAGATGGATATCAAAACATCGTTTCCTTAACAGTTTACTTGAGGAAAGGTTGTATGTGATACAACCAGAAGGTTTTGTCAGTCCTAAGGATGCTAAAACGTGTGCAAGCTTCAGTGATTCTTCTATGAACTGAAGCAAGCATCTCGGAGTTGGAATACACACTTTAATGAGGTGATCAAACTTTTTGAGTCTATACAAAGTTTATGAGAAACTTGTATTTACAATAAACTGAGTGGGAGCACTATAGAATTTCTAATAAGTATATGTATATGACATATTGTTGATCGGAAATGTTGTAGAATTTTTGGAAAGCAAAAATGGTTGTTTGAAAAGAGTTTTTCAAAGGAAGACCTGGATAAAGCTACCTAATTGTTGAGCATCAAGATCTATAGAGATAGATCAAGATGCTTGATGAGACTTTCAATGAGTACATACCTTGACAAGATTATGAAAGAGTTCAAAATGGATCAGTCAGAGAAAGAGTTCTCACCTGATTTGAAAGGTGTGAAGTTGAGTGAGACTCAAAGCTCGACAACGGCAGAAGAAAGAGAAAGGACGAACGTCGTCCCCTATGCCTTAGCCATAGGCTCTATATTATGCCATGATGTGTATCGCACCTAGTGTGTGCCTTGCCATGAGTCAGTCAAGGGGTACAAAAGTGATCCAGGAGTGGATCACTGGACAGCAGTCAAGATTATCCTTAGTAACTACAAGACTAAGGAGATGTTTCTCGATTATGGAGGTGATAAAGAGTTCGTCGTAAAGAGTTACATCGATGCAAGCTTTAACACCAATCCAGATGACTCGTAGTAGCAATCTGGATATGTATAGTGGAGCAGCCATTTGGAATAGTACCAAGTGGAGTGTGGTAGCAGTTTTTATGGTTTGACATAGAGATTTGCAGTACACTCGGATTTTAATGTCGCAAACCCGTTGACTATAAGACCTCTCTCACATGCAAAGCATGATCGAGCCCCAGAACTCATTGGGTGTTAGATTCATAACAATGCGTATCACATGGTGATGTGAACTAGATTATTGACTCTAGTGCAAGTGGGAGATTGTTGAGGTTCGATAGTAACAGATACTCGACATTGGAACAGATACTTGACATGCAGAAAACAATAGCAATAAACTAACACGATCATATGCTACGTTTGTAGTTTGGGTCTTGTCCATCACATCATTCTCCTAATGATGAGATCCCGATCAAATGACATCTCATGTCCATGACTAGGAAACCATAGCCATCATGGATCAACGAGCTAGTCTATTAGAGGCATACTAGGGACATGGTTTTGTCTATGCATGCACACATGCATTTGAGTCTCCGATCAATACAATTATAGCATGGATAATAAATGATTATCATGAACAAGGAAATATGATAATAACTAATTTATTATTGCCTCTAGGGCATATTTCCAACAGGACGAACTTCCCTGATTTCATCTCACTGTTCGTCGTGTTCTTCATCAGGGTAATGAAAATCTAATTATACTAACCTTGTTTGATCTTCATGTTTTCCACAAAATCCTCAAAGGTGTTTATTCTTCGAGAATCATTTTCTAAAGCATTTTACAAGTTCATGTCCTTGATGTTTTTCCTAAGTTATGACTTTCTTCACGATTCCTCAATTGTGTGGATCCTCAAATTTGCACAACTCTGGAACCTAAGACAAGAACACTTAGTGAAATTACTCAAGACTTCTCTGGTCAAAATTCCTCAACTTGATGTATTTTGAAAATTTGAGAACGCATATGACCTCTTCAAGTTCCTCGCACCTATACTCTATTCACAGGTACAAAATGTCTGCTAATGAATCACTAGGTTCTCATCCACTTAACTCATTTGCAGCGTTTCTTGAGGAAAAATTGTGTACATCTTCAGAATCTTCAAGAGTTCAAAGTCATCTAGTGAAGAAAATGGCAGATGAAAAAAGACGTGAGAAGGGTGGAAAGAAGGCTGAACTAAACACAGCATTTGAAGTACCTAAGCCTTTGTATGCTGGTTACTGTATGCCTGATGAAGCCATTCATGGGAAAGAAACGAAGGAGCAGAGAAAGATAGGGATTCAGAGGATTGAACGGAGGTGGGTGAAGGAACGGAGAGACTATCGTTATTTTACTCCCAACTACAAGAAGAAATTCGCACTCAAACCCCTTGCAAAAGGGCACCTCCTACTGATGATCTAGAAGTTGATCCCGCCAGCGTTGCTCGTGTTGAAGACTTTCCAACTGAATGGGCAAAGCATCAAGGCAAACTTCAGAGAACCATCGAAGCAGCCCTGAAGCAATTCAATGAAGATTTTGTTGCTGCTGCCACCGTCGGAGCCTCTGCTAGTGCACCAAAGAAATCAATGGTGAAGAAATCTGCAGTGAAGCCAAAATCCTCAACTTCAAAGTCCTCACTGCAGAATCCTCAAGCAAGGTCTTCAAAGGCCTCTGCAATGCCTTCAGTAGCTGCACAATCATCAGCTACTGCCAAAAACTCCTCAACACCTGTACATCTTGCAACATGTAAGAGGACTACATGATTCTCGATTGCTTTAGGGGTCTCTGCAAGTTCCTCTGCCCAAGCACGGTCCTCAAGTAGTCATTCTCTGCTAAAGATGAAATCTACTGATATACGAGGCACTTGACTAAGTCCTCAACCGAAGAAGGTAGTGTTCAAAGCACCATCAGATTCTTCATATGATGAAGTTGAAGATGAGGAAGTTGAGGCAATCATCACAAACAAGCAAGGACGAGTGGCTCAAGCAAAGGCTACTCAAATTCCTCTATGGCTAGATCCAAAAATGGTGCTAAACTTCATTGATATCTGGCACAAGGTTCCCAACACTCCAATTTATGATTTGAAGTTGCCTCCTGGTACAGATCATGTCCTCACTACCTTCATAGCTAAAGAAAAGTGGAAGTATGAAAAGGCCAGACAAACCAAGAAAGCTTAGTACAAGAAAGAGCACTTTTTGAAGAACAATGTTTTGAAGGTTTCTCCAGAACAACTTGTGACCATGCAATCTGAGATGAAAGGCCTTAGTGATGAATTCAATCGATACTATGCTGGTTGGCAGGGTGCCAAGGTCCGGTTCGTCAAAGTGGCTGACAAAGCGATCAAGCACCACAACAAGAGGGTTGCAACTCGATCGCAACCGCAAATTCCTCAGGCTAAAGAATCTGCTCAGCCTGCTGAAGAAACTGCAAGCGCGGCTGAAGAAAATCAGGCTACTAAAGAACCTGTCAAGGCAACCGCCACTGTTGCACCTGAAGAAATTGCCAGGCTAGCTGAAGCTTTTGTTGCGCCTCATGAAATTGAGACCACAAGGACAACTGCATCAGTCGTGCCTGAAAAAATATGCCTCCTTCACCCTCTGCAGAAACTGCAAAATCCTCAATGGTGAATAACATCAACCTTCATTCTGCATCAGAAGTGAAGAAAACTAAGGCTACGGAGAAGAAGGCACAAAAGAGAAAGGCATCAACTTCAGATTACTCAGCAATGAAGAAATTGAAGACACTACCAAGTTCTTGAACTGAGACGATTGATGCAACTGCCATTACCTCCGTGCCAGCCTATGAATTGGTACCATTTGGTTTTGACTATGTCATCCCAAATGATGAACAAGAAGAAATGGATCATTCTGCTGCTTCCTCAGAGCAGATTGATGAAGAAATTTAAGTGGAAGCAAATTCTTCAACTCCACTGGTATCATCGCCCCAGCCTCAGTTGACTACTGAAGAGGCCGACGTTGAAGAAGTTGAAGAGGACAAGGACATTGGAAACACAACTCCTCTTATCAATGATGAATATAGGGAAGTTTGCCACCCAAATTCACCAATGACCACTCCCCTCACCAAAATTCCTCAGTCTCCAGCCCATACTAAAGAAATTAATACAGGATCTGATAACTTGGCCACACCTATCACTTCAATCCCTAAGGAAATTATAGCTACAACAGCTGAAGAAATTGCTGCTCCAACTACAACTGAGGAAACTGCTATTCAAATTCCTCAGTCTGAAGAAGTTCCTCCAATGTGCAAGGAAATTGTGGGTCGCTTCAAGTCAAACCTTCAGCCGAAGCCTAAGATGCCTTTCAAAGGCTCAAAGCGCCACAAATTCATCAAGACAAATTTCTTCAATGAGCACATCTTCTTCACTAGGACAAATCCTTATGACTCAGCAAGGGCCGGTCACACCAGATTGTGGACTCCCACGTAGATGAACAACTATGCATCAGTGTTGTTTGACAAGGAGAAAGTCTTCGAGCATCAGCAAATTCCTCATGCGGACATGGAAACTATCCCATGCTTCACCCCGGTGCTCGTAGTTCTTCATGATGCAGGAATTCTACCATTCTGCATGGACATCTATGATTGGAATGAAGAGCTGATTCTTCAATTCTATGCCACCTTGCACATCACAGGTGATGCCTCTGATACCAACTCTTGGGTCTTGGACAGGATGACTGGATCAACTCACTACACTGCTCCAGCCTCTGAACTGCTTCGATCCATCTCAATTCCAATTCCCTCAGAAGGTGCAAGATGCCTATTTGATGAATCCGCTCCGCCCAACCACATGATGCAAGTGCTGACGAAGCCTTTGGCTCCTGGACAACCTCAAAAGACTACCTTCCTTGTGAAGGATTTGCTCTATGTGCCTAGGACAGTCTATCGCATTCTGACCAAAACTCTCAATCTGAGAAGGGTCATAACTCTGAAGAAGAAGAAGTGGAGGGAATCATGAAGAACATGCTATTCAACATCATTCATGGGATTCCCATCAACTACCATTATTTCTTCTTGAGGACTTTGGCAAATGCAACTTTAGCCCCATTTGAATTGAAGCCTTATGCTCCCTGGATCATGAAATTCATCAGATCAAGGTCTTCATTTCCCTTCAAGGATGACTTTCAGAATCACTTTAGCTTTCTGCCTCCTGATGAAGTCCTCAAGCACACACTCACTTCAGTTGAAGGAAAAGGCAAGGCAGGCATTGATGAAGGTACTCGTCCATTGGCTGGCCAGTTTTGCAAAGCTGCATCGTATTCCACCAATGATGACACTGCAACCCAAGGCTCTGCTGCAAAAGCCTCAAGAGTCTGCCCCTCATGTGATGACTGATCATGAGCTTCTTATAAGTCTTCATCACAAGATTGATCGCAATCACAAGTGGGTCAAGCGTCAGTTTGGTTCACTTCTTCGGGGCATGACTGTCACAGACAACACTGTGAGGAAGAACCAATACTACCTCCATGAAGTCTTCAACCGCACTTGGTCCATTTTGTCTCACCTCAAGACTCCTGAAGAACTGAAGGAGATGAACCTTGAGCAGAACCTTGCCTGGGCTCGTCCTCCTCAAAAGAAATTCAAGAAAGTTCAAGTTCCTCAGCTGGTTACAAGCTCATATTCTTCATCGCGCGAGGTGGATGAAGCTAAGGATTTTGACGACACTGCGGTGGGCCATGCATCGCCAAATGACCCCGGCAATGCTGGCGCTCCTCCATCGCCTACAAGATGAAATTCTTCGAGGGGCGTTAGTCCTCAGTTTCCGTTCCTTTTAGTCTTTGATGACAAAGGGGGGGAAATTTGAGTTAGTCTTCAAGCGAGTCTCTATATATGGGATGTTTTTAATTTAAGTTACAACTATCGCTCTTCTGAAGCTTTTCTTGGTTGAGTTGTAAACTTAAGTTCCATGGTGGTCTGACTCTTTTGAACTGATTTTCGCATGTTATTTCCTCAAGTTACCTTAATGAATGCATGCTGAATTTCATCAGAGACCATTTTCAACATGCATTTCGAATTATTCATATCATATGTTAAATGCATGTATGAATTACAAGATATAGGGGGAGTTCTCCATGTTTTTAACCTGCCATGTGCATTTGCAGTCCAAAGCAAATTCTTCAAATATGCACATCTTCAGGAGGAGTTCTTCTATATCTTGCAATCAAATTCCTCAAACTCAGTACTTACACTCCATATTTTTTATCCCCATTGAAAACTTAACCTATTTTTCATCAATCACTGTCGTGGGAACTATCCTGACAGTAGAAGGTAGGGGTACGAAAGGAAAGGGCAGAGTCCTAGCTACGGCGAGGGTGTACACATGAATGTATGAGTTCAGGCCCCTCTCGTGGAGGTAACAGCCCTACGTCTCAGTGCTCGGGAGCTTTGTCGTGTGGAATGTTGAGATTATAGTGGTTGCGAACCCTTGTGCCAGAGGGGAGGGGCGGATGTCTACATAGTTCGTTGCAACCCATAATTGCCCGGCATCCAAGGGTCCGATCATGGGTTTAAAGACTGGCATTACTAGTAATGTACATAATAAAAGCTACTAATGATGAAAGGTCTAACGCCTGCCCGTTGGCCTCCTGGGGGTGGCTTCTGGTCTTCTAGCGTCGAGTTGAAATGAGGTCTTCCGAGTGACAGTCGACTGTCGAGTGGAGGAAGAAGTCTTCGAGTGGATCTTCCTCGAGAACTCCCCCAAGTGCTTCTCCAGGCCATTGCTTCTCTTGGTTAGCTGTTCAGTTCGAGGTCCACACGCTCCTGCTTCAGTTTCAAGTTCTCCTTCTCCATCTTCTTGACAACAGTCATCTTCTAGTGGGCAGCTTCAATTTTCTCTTTCGCCACCCGTTGGGCGTTAGCAAGCGCTTTGTCCTTGTCCTCCAGCGCAGTCTTCATGGTATCTAAAGAAACAACATTGTTGAGTTGCACTTGGAGTCAACGATTTTCATTGCGTACATCTGTTCGAGTGAAAGCACTTGGTTCAAAGCATGGAAAGTGAATATGAGAATGCAGAGGGTCGATAGAAGTTACCTCCCAGAGTTTTCATCTCAGCCCGCGCTCGCTCCAAAGCATTGTTAGAGGCTTCCAGATCCACACGCAGCCGGTTCCTTTCATGTTCAAGGTCCTTGTACTGCGTTCCAAGTTCACAAGCCCTCTGAAACCAACAAAGAAAGAAATTCAATCGGCAAGAAATATCAGCACTCTGAAGTGTGGAAGACAAAAGATGGTCGACTGGGCGGCACACACCACCCCACCACACTTCCTTGGAATAGTGTCATATCATGGTTGATCAATGATATCTATGAAACCTGTGCCCAGGGGAAGAAGAATTTAACCAAAAGCCCACTCGACATGTCGAGTGGCTCGCGTACTCCGCGTACGGAAAACAAATTCAAGACAGTCCCTATCAGACCCCCCAATGCAACCACTCGACGACGGTCTCGGGGACTACACCCAGTGGGTGCACTCAAAGTGCCTCGACTGGAACGGTTAACACTCGATCTGTCAAAGTGACCTATCGACCCCATTCCGCACCTTTGAAGCAGAGCCATATCACGATGTCCTTAAAACCTACATGGTAGCTTCGGTGCGGGACGGTGAAGAAAAATAAGATGCAGTCGACATGTCGAGTGACGCTCGTACTCCGTGTACAATAGAAATTCTGATTTCAAGTTTTCAAGACAACTGCTTATCGTCTGCAATTAACAATAGCCTCGGGGACTACACCCAGTGGGTGCACTTAGCGTTCCCCCATTGGTTACTAAAACAGTCGACAAGGTCTGCCATGTCGAACATCCGTCACTCGATCTGTCTAGTAACGTGCCCCCCCACTCCGTGAAGTGCAGTCTATCCTTATGTAGCGGCATATCATGGTTGATCAATGATATCCATGAAACCTGCAAGGTAGCCTCGGAGTGGTGCGATGAAAGGCAAACGTATCCCACATACGACAAACACTAAGACCCCTGCCGGTGCAAGAACCCTAGGTACGTATCCTCGTCAATCACCAAAAAGGGGGAGATTGTAAGTGCATCTAGTTCCCCTTAGTGATTTTGGTGTATTGAAGTGTTATAGGTTAAGAGACTGATGAGTTTGTAAGTGTACATAGGCTCTATAAGTCGCTGAGGAGTTTGATATATTCTAAGATTATCGACCCCTAAAAATGTATGTCTTCAACTGAAGACTTTGGTATTCCCTGAAGACTTTGAAAATGAAGAAGTTGGTGTGACCTTGAAGATATGAACGAGGACTATGAAGCGTGAATACTTTTGTTTTCGTAGTTTCATTTCCTTTCTTTGAGTCATAGGAAACACTATAATGTTAAAGGGGGGCGAGGTAATACTAAGGAAAAATTTCAACTGATGCTCAACTCAAAGCCTCAACCTATCCAATCCTTCAAGTGAAGCCTTTGGAAATCTCTTGCGGTTCAGTCAAGTTCTTTAGTGACAGAGACGAAGTTCTTTTGGTCTCTGAGGAAATTGGTCTGACTGCGGAGTTAGGATTTCGCCAGTGCGAATTGCCTACAAGTGAGGAATATGATAAGCCTGACGACACTCATAGTTCGAAATTCCGACCGTTGTAGTGCTTAGCGCCAGCTATTCCCAATCATCTTATCCACATAACGGTCATATCATTGGGGGCATTTATGTCTTCTCATGTCAGGTTGCACCCTGGCTATAAATAGCCACCCCCCACAACCACTAGTTGGTTGGCTGCTCTGAGAGAGAACTGACACTTGTCATTTGAGAGCAACCCATCCTCCAAGGACTTTGAGAGAAAATCATCAACGAGGAAAAATCCCAAAACCAAACCAGCACCAAACCCAAAGTGATTGAGCATCACTGAAGCGATTGTTCCTGCGTGGAACCGACGCTTGTTACCTTTGAAAATTATGCATCTTCCAGACGGTTAGGCGTCATGGTCTAGTGCATCCTACAGTTAATTGGGGATCGCGGAGTGACCTTGGTCTAGAGCATCCAGTAGTCAATTGTGGATCGCCGGTGACCAGTTTGTGAGGGTTTTGGAAGTCTACCCTGAAGACTTACCACGCGTGTTAGGCGAGGACTTTGTGACCTTAGCTCAAGGAGAATACGGTAAGGACTGTGTGTCCTCTGGTTTAAATACCAGGCCACTCCAAAATAGACGTATGACTGTCACGGCAGTTGGAACTGGGTCATCAAACCATTTTCTTCATCAAGCTATGTGATTCTATTTCCTCAACCCTTTAATTTCCTCATATACTTGTTGATGAAATTTATCATTACTATTTGAAGAATTTGGCTGAAGACGTTCTCAATTTCCTCACCTCAAATTCATCAAGTTACCTTGTTCCTCACCTTCTTATCCTGCATCATGCTACCTGTAATCTGCGCATGCTTTATTTCATTATAATGACTATGCTATTGCTTTGTTTCTCATGCACTTGAGTACTTATTTTGTTGCTAGTTATTCATCACATTTCAAATTCCTCAAGTTGAAATTCCTCGGTGATCAATTTGTAAAAATCGCATATTCACCCCCCCCCCCTCTAGTCGATATAACGCACTTTCACTACTAATTAATTTCACCCACATGGCAACAAATCATTGTAAAGACGGTTTAATCAAAGGAGCCATCAGCATCACTTGGAAGGCATGCAATCTTCATTCCTAACTTTAATATTCGCTCGTCTAATAGGATAATCCTGCACACTTGATGAATATTTTCATACATCTATCAAATCAATCTTCCGGGATGTTAAAAAGGCATGATGTATCATGTAGTGGAAATCTGTAATGATGTCTCTCTGTTGCACAATTGATTAGCAATTGAAAATACTGAATGTTTGAGGCGATAGACACAACAATCAGATCTAGATTTATCTTATATCCCCCGTCACTATTATTAGATCTACAGGTCTGTCAATTTTTTTATTTAGTTGGTTGCTGATATAAGATACAATTCTGTGGGTGGGAGTGGATCATTCAGTAATCAAATCTGTCGACTCATGCACTGCGTTTTTCGGTCACTACTTGTACTTATTCCTGGTATATTTCTTTCCCGCAACCGCGTAACAGGTCGGTCTCTTGAACGTCGACGAATTTTACGACCCACTAGTGCAACATACTTGTTTTCCTGAATATTATTCTTTTTATGTGCACTTTATCTTACAGTGACCATTTATGTCAGTATACTCAAGTAACTGAATGTATTCATGTAAATTTTGTTAAGTACGGGTAGATTCAGAATATGTAGTCCTTAGAATTAAAGGTAGCAATAGTAAATGTGTCAAAAAAATCCAGTTGCAAATGTGCATCTATGTTCAATTCGATTTGGATTGCTCTGCCACTGAATCTCCTCTCTACTCTAACCATTTTCACACTAAATGCAGAAAGATTTATTTTTATTATGTTCCTAACTATTTTGTTTATAACCTGTAGACGTTGTCATTTGTTCGTTGAAGTGTTGACTACTGAAACAAGCTCCATGATGAAGAAACTGGAACTTGCACTGATCAAAGAGTAGCTAATAGGAGCTTGTTATTTTCTAATATTTTTGTGTATTGGAAAACCGGATACTATGTATTAGTGTAATGTATTAAGTATGGTTGTATTGAGAAATACTCTGCATTTCTAGCCTCTATTTGAATTGGATATTGACTGAAAATGTAGTATATACATAACTGAAGAGTGATGAGTCCTAATTTAAAAGGCCATGCCTGAGGCCCAATAAAAATGGGACTATAAAAGGCTGAGACCAAAAAAACCTAGAATGTAAAAGGGTGAGGTCCAACAAGAAATATAATGTCAAATTCCATAGTCCAGGAAATAAAGAGGCCAATTTACCAAAAAAGGCCGAATTCTTGGGACAGGCCCATGATGCTCACCAAAATTGGTAGGAAAAATTGTATATATAAATGGGTTGGATTAATGGGCTTTGCCCATATAGATGTCGAATTGGACCGGGTTGTTTCTTATCAACGACCAATCTAATTGGTCACAATTTTGCCACGTCATCTTGCCACGTTGGATCCAACGTGGCCTAATCAGGCTGCTAGTGACCAAAACAATTGGTCATGGAGTGTACGACCTTTTATTTTGGTCGTAACCTTCAACGACCATATCACAAAGAAGGTCGTTATGTTTCATTAAAGACGGCCAGCTTTTGACCAATTGTTTTTGGTCGTAAAAAGGTCATGAATGAAGAACGATGACCATTCAATGACCAATATTGATGGTCGCAAGTTACCATATTTCTAGTAGTGTTCCGCCCCGCCTAGCTTGTGCCACCCCACCGTAGTTCTACCGAAGTCAAGTTGCCCCCACCGCCTACGCCGTCGTCTCCATGGAACAAACACATAGCTTTTTCAATGAGAGAAACGCGTGGGGTGGCATGGGGCGTCATGTTGGGTCTCTCACTCTCTCCCCTCACTAGCATGTATTATCATATGTATTTGGATTTGCATTTGCGATCGGTATACGCTATACAGAAAAAATAACTATTTGCATTAATTATAATTGTTGGAAATATCCCCTTGAGGAAATAATAAAGTGGTTATTATCATATTTCCTTGTTCATGATAATCAATTATTATCCATGCTATAATTGTATTGATCGGAAACTCAGATACATGTATGGATACATAGACAACATCATGTCCCTAGTGAGCCTCTACTAGACTAGCTCGTTGATCAAAGATGGTTAAGGCTTCCTAACCATAGACAAGAGTTGTCGTTTGATAATGGGGTCACATTATTCGGAGAATGATGTGATGGACATGACCCAACCGTAAGCATAGCATTTGATCGTATCACTAAGTTTATTGCTACTGCTTTATTCATGTCAAGTATCTGTTCCTAAGATCATGAGATTATGCAACTTCCTAAAACCAGAGGAATGCCTTGTGTGTATCAAACGTCACTCGTAATTGGTTGATCATAAAGGTACTCTACAGGTATCTCTAAGGGTGTCTGTTGGGTTGGCATGGATCAAGATTGGGAATTGTCACTCCGTTTGACGAAGAGGTATCTCTGGGCCCTCTCGATAATACAACGTCACAAGCATGCAAGCAATGAGACTAAGGAGTTAGTCATGGGATCTTGTATTACATAACAAGTAAAGAGACTTTCCGATAATGAGATTGAACTAGGTATGGAGGTACCGACGATCGAATTTCGGGCAATTAATATAAATATGGACAAAAGGAAATTGCATACGAGATTGACTGAATCCTTGACATCGTGGTTGACAGATAAATATCTTCGTAGAATATGTAGAACCAATATGGGCATCTAGTTCCCGCTATTGGTTATTGACCGGAGAGGTGTCTCGGTCATGTCTACATGATTCTTGAACCCGTACGGTCTGCACGCTTAACGTTCGGTGATACTAGAGTTGTATTGGGATATGTACATTGGTGACCAAATATTGTTTGGAGTCTCGGATGAGATCCCGGATGTCACTAGGAGATCCGGAATGGTCTAGAGGTAAAGATTTAAATATGGGAAGTTGTATTGTGGCTACCCGAAAAGTTTAGGCTTTTGCTGGTATTGTATCGGGAAGCTTCCAGAAGATTCCAAAGGGTTCTGAAAGAGTCTGGAAGGGTCCCTCCAGCCCCTAGAACGCGCATGGGCTGTAAGGGGCACCCTAGACTTGTTGGGCCAACCCCTAAGGGCCCATGTGGTTCAGAGGGAAGAGTCCCTAAAGGGGAAGGCACCCCGGAGGTGCCTTGGGGAGGTGGGACTTCTCCCTAGGGCGCCACACCCCTTCCTTGGAGGAGGGGTCAAGGATGTGCGCCCCCTCTCTCCCTTGCCTCCTATATATAGTGGAGGGGAGGGGGCTAAACAGAACAAGTACCCTCCCTCGAGGTAGCACTTTCCCTCCCGTGTCTCCCGTTCTTGCTCGTTCGTAGTTCCGAAGGCGCTTGGTGAAGCCCTGCTGGCACTTCTCCACCACCACCTCCATCATGCCATCGTACTGGTCGAGAACCCATCTATTACTCTTCCCTCGCTCGCTGGATCAAGGAGGCGGAGACGTCATCGAGCCGGACGTGTGCTAAACACGAAGGTGTCGTCCGTTTGGCGCTGGATCAGATTGGATCGCGATTGAATCGTTAAGAGTACGACTACATCAACCACGTTATATACGCTTTCACTTAGCGATTTACAAGGGTATGTAGACACACTCCCCCACTCGTAGCTACACAGCTCCATGGATAGATCTTCCGTGTGCATAGGAATTTTTTTGTTTCCCAATGCAACATTCCCCAACAATAGTCTATCTTTACATGCAAACTATGCACATCATACATTATTTTTCCATACATTTGTCCATTTTATCCCATTAATATAGTCTGTCTATGCATGCAATATATCCAAAACATGTCTTTCTTGTTAATTGAACTTAGTTACGCAACTTTTGTAAAGAACACTTCAGACTTCCAGTATATGCCTACTGTGCGGAATGGAACTTCCATCCTTTGTGTCGGTGCCCTAGAGCTTGTGATCTATAGGGTGTGTTTGGTAGGGTGTATGGACCTAACTTAGTTGTTCTTCTCTCATCCATGCTGAGTGTAGACATGCCGAGTCCATGCAGTTGCCCTTGTTTGGTAGTGATGTATGCGCTGAGACATGCTGAGCTGAGACTTTGTTTGGCAGACTGCATGTGTTTAGACATGCTAAGATTTTTTTAAAATTCAAATTGTTATTATTTTCTAAAAAATTCAACATATTTGAATTTTAAAAATATAATTAAATTTTGAATATTCCAATTTTTCTGAATATTTAAACAAAATTTAAACAATCTTTGATATTTTTTTTGAATATTTAAACAAAATTGAAATTCTCACCATTTTTTTGAATATTTAAACAATTTTTGAAATGCTATTTTTTTAAAAAAATTAATTTTGAACATTTTTAGTTTATAAAAAATATGAATATTTTTTAAAAATTTAAACAAATTTTGAACATTTTTCGATTTTTTTTGAAATTCTAGACATTTTGAATAAATATACAAATTTTGAAATTCTGAACTTTTTTGAAAATTGGAACAAAATTTGAAATTCTGAATATATTTTTAAAATTTAGTCAAAATTTGTGATTATGAATTTTTTTGAAAATTTAAAGACATTTGAACATGGTCTGGTGGGTGGGGACGAGGGTCAAGGCCAGCATGGCTGCCTCCATGCACCCTATTTAGGGTGCATGAGATGTGGCATGATTGAGGGCCCTTTTATGTATCAAATGGACATAGCTCAGGTGAGCTCATGCACCCTACCAAACAAGCAAAAGTGGGTCGAATTGGGAACTTTTGTCCTCATGCACCCTTCATGCACCCTACCAAACACACCCATAAAGATGCATGGCGGAGGTCTGGAACTTACCGGCTGTAAATCTAGTCAGAGACATAGGAAAGGAATGGTTATTTCAGCTCCCCTACAGGAGACTAAAAGGAGCATGCTACTCATGACACTATGGTAGTGTTGATATATACGCAATGAGATACATAGTGAGATAGTACATCATAAATGTCCTGGAACCGTTGGTTGGGTGAAACTGAATTCCGATGGATCTTTCATTGTCGATGGCGTGGAGCAGGTATGGTATTGCATGATTTCCAGTGAGGCATCATCTTTTCCACTTAAACGACATTTTTCTCATGTCGTGAATAACTGGAGCAGAGCTAAGCGCCTGCATGGAAGGATTATCTCTGGCAATTCGAAGACATAACATTGCTGGTGCTAGTGGTGGCACAGATCTTCAGAAAATACCAATGGTGCAGATAAGGGGCACCGTGTAGGACTAGCTACAAAGGAATTTTGCCAGAAGTGATCTCCCGGTAATCTTTAAGATGGACTCATTAGCAGCAGTGAAGATGATCCAAAAAGGAGGCCAAGATAGATCGATTTATGCTTCTTTAGTTAAAGATATTAGATATCTCTTGCCTCTTTGTGAAGTTTGTAGTATTACGCATGCTAATCGCTTACAAAATAAGGTTAGCGATAGCTTTGCGAATTTGGCTCGAACTTTGGGGAGAACCATGACTTGGTTAGCCAGACGACGCAACTTCGACTCTGACTTTGGACCTTTTATTGTGGTTGAGCTAGCTAGTACAATTTTTTCACTCGCAAAAAAGAAAACTTTATGTTTCATGCATCTCATACCCTTCCGTTTATAAAATAGAGTCTCTCACTGAGAGATACCCATTGCAACGCGCAGCATATCCTTCCAGTTGTATAAGTAAAATGATAGCCGCAGTCGTTGGCCACGTCTCGGACTTGGGTCAGTGAGCAGGTTAGTCACGCATGCCTTTTCCGGGTAAAAAGGACGTCCTTGAATGTCCACGCTGGCGGTCAAGTCAAATCCACGAGTACTATGGATTACCAAGATAATGCATCACTAAAACAACATAAATAAAGTATGTATAGTGTGACTAATAATGAGCGACCAGTGATGCAATTCACTACTCATACTTCCAGTTAATAGCAGCAACAGCTAGCTACGTAGTAGTACGTACCTCGTCCACTTGGATTCATGATGTATAAGTAATGGAACCGGAGGCTCTTCCCACCAAATTCTCATTCTGAAAAATGGACAGATCATTGGCATTCTTGCTGCCAGCTTTGCTTCTTGCGGCCACCACCGTTGAGGGCCTCCTCACGGTGAGGCCAAACTGCCAGCAGAGCTGCGGCGGAGTCGACATCCCCTACCCGTTCGGCATCGGCGCCGGCTGCTTTCTCCTGGGCTTCGAGATCACCTGCCTCAACAACAACACCATGCCGGTTCTGCCGGCCTCCACGGGGGTGGTACGGGTGCTGAGCCTGTTGGTGATGCCGCGCCCGGAGGCCCGGGTGATGCTGCCGGTGGCGTGGATGTGCTACAACTCCGCCGGCAACGCCACGGGGTCCCTGGACGGCGGAGTAAACTTCAACAAGGACAACGTGTACCGCATCTCCAACACACACAACGAGCTCTTCGTCCTCGGCTGCAATACCTTCGCCTACACCATGAGCTGGTGCACGGCCTACTGCAACGACCCCCTGAGCGCCATGTACACCTTCTACAGCGGGTGCACCACCTACTGCAACGACTCCCGGAGCGCGCAGGACGGCGCGTGCGCCGGCGTCGGCTGCTGCCACGTCGACATCCCGCCGGGGATCGGCGACAACCTGATGAAATTCGACGCCTGGTCGCGCGTCGGCAAGGAGTTTAGCCCCTGTGACTACGCCTTCATCGTGGAGAAGGGCAGCTACACCTTCCGGGCAGCCGACCTTCATATGGAGAAGCACACCAGCTTGCCGCTGCGGCTCGACTGGGCCGTCCGGGACAGCAACGACAACTCCACCGCCTCCCTCTCCTGCGCCCAGCTCTCCCTTCAAGAAGGGAACAGCGCCTGTGTCAGCGACCACAGCGAATGCGTCGACTCCACCAATGGCCCCGGATACGTCTGCAACTGCACAAACGGCTACGAAGGAAACCCATACCTTCCCCATGGATGCACAAGTAAGCTACTCTCGCTTCCGCTTCATCTTGCTATGAGAGCACAGAGCAGTCACCTTTTCTAAACACCTACACCTCCCTATCTAGGTTGTTGATCATACGTGCATATATAGGAGATTACTGGAATGGGTGGAGGGGGATCACTCGAATCGATGCTTATTGCTTGACTCTTGTGGGCATATATATAGACCATTCTGAATTACAAAACAAGCTTGAACAATCTTAATCTATTCTATCTTTCCTAAACAAGCATGATACTTAACATTCCCCCGCAGCCACAACGATGCGACGCAGACCATGATACTGGAGAAAATTCGGAAGGTAAGCCAATGGACAACCCCCCCCCCCCCCCAGTCGTAAACGATCGATGTATCGAGGAAGTCGTGGCTGGAGCGAAATCGACAAGGTTGCTCAAACAAGGAAGTAGCCTTAATTTGTGTCGTTGTCAAGGTAGCCGATAGCGTAGGGTGGTATAGTCGTGGTCGAGGTAGCCGTGCGAAGGACGCCGTGGTCGATTTTGAGTTGGGTCGAGGAAGTCACAAGGGAGCCGCGTGCGCAAGGAGGTGCCGAGTTAGTCATAGGCGTAGTGGTGTCGAAGTAGTGGTGCGACGGGAAGAAGACATTCATGACGACGTGTCGCGCCGGGTTTGCTAAGGCCAGTGACACATCATGGACAAAGGCACACATCGATGGTTCCAGCACCACACATGCGTACACGGACAAAGGCGATGTTGATTATGCACTGCTCAAGGCTTGCCCGGCCTGAGAACACTTCAGGAACGCAGGTACGCGTCGGTGTTGCCAGCATCGGGCATGCGTAGATGGAGACGTGCAGATGTTGTATGCCATGTCGAAGGAGTCGAAGGGGCCAGTAGAGGAGGACTCGATGACGGTTGCGGCGTCAAGCATCATAGGGCCGGTGTCGCCGATGGTTGTTGAAGTAGACAAAGTGGTGGGAGAAGATGACGGCGACCCTAGCGATGAGCTGGTGTTGGACGAAGTTGGGGTGGATGGGTGGTGCGGCTCGGGTGAGGCGACGGCTGGTTTAGGAGCGCGCCAACGATGCTCGAAGTAGGCGAGGAAAAACCCGGCAGCATGACGAAAACCGACACGGACGGTGGCGTTCCTATGGTGAGGGAGGACGAAGTGGTGGCCTTTACGTCACCAAGCTCCAATAATCCAACAACCACAGAAAGTAGGGGAGGAGGAGAGGCGAAGGAAGACGAGGAGGTTCTTACAGGCTATATAGATGCCGTTAGTGGGGAGGAACGCTGGAGATGCGAGTCCGTTGCCGCCCATGAGCTCACCTCCGGCCTTCGGGTCGCGCAACATCCCGCGTGCTGCTTCGTTGGGATTCTTTTCACGATGTACAATGGTCAATGGGCAGGATTAGGAGGGAATCGGCCGGGAATCATATAGACATGATGAAAATAGAATTCAAAAAGAGCTGGCCCGAGGTGGTACTCGCGGGACCGTCCATGTCCCCGTCGGAATGGGTGTAACCCAACGTGGCCCGAGGGAGGCTAGAGGCATACGAAGAACGTTGGGATTGTGATTGGAGAATTGCATCGACAAACCTACTACTAATTGTGGTGTAACTGTACGATGAATTTTGACGGTCATGAAGGTAATCTACGTTTTCTTGGAATATGATTTATGCTTCAAAACTACTAAGGACAAATGATTTTCTGTTCTTTAACTTATTTGCACATTTTTTATGTGTTATGAGCTCTAATGGCTATAATTGTTGTTCTATTAATGATGCAGATATCGATGAATGTGCACGTCCGCGAGAGGAGTTCCCTTGTAAGGGTGAATGCCGCGACACCGTGGGTTCATACAGTTGCACATGCCATCCAGGTTACCGGAGTAACGGAGATCCAAAAGAAAACCCATGCAATCCAAACTTCACACTTGCAGCAGAGCTTGCCATCGGTATGTGCATATTAATTTCACATTTAGTCTTTAAAATTCTCTTCAAGCTACAACCATTTGGACTACTACATAACTACTTATCACATATGGGTCAAAAACTCATGAATTACACAATAATATAGATGTGTTATCACAAATGGCTCCTTGCGCCAAGCTGTTTGTGATATATTTTTCACATACAATCCACAATCAGATTCGTGTATCATAGCTTCGTTGGAACTAAAAAGGCCCCACCAACGCGGCCAGGTAGTTCTTCACTATAATGCTCGTAAGCTTTTTTGTACCGTGTTGGTTTGGATTCAAAGAGTACCCAAATGACCACATGGGCTAGGAGAACCCATAAATGACCATCGAACAAACTTCTGGGTGGCGGGTAGCCAAGCGCTCCATCGCTCTTCTGACCATCTGTTTACCATCCTCTCGAGCTTCAATCGCCACAATGTCTGACCTCTCATTCCCTCATGTCCTTGCATCTTTTCTGGATACGAAGGTTTTTCTCTCAAATGAGCATAATGTATTCTTTTGACATAAAAAAGATTGCATCTAAGATAGGAACGAGTACAAGATAATTTGCTTGACGACCATGATAATTTCTAGGACATCAACAAAATAAGAACTCTTCATAGAATCATAGTGTCACAAATCACACAACCGAAACAATGACAATTTGATGAATCAATGGATTCAATTCGACGCTTATATAAGATCATAATCGAAAGAGATTACCAGATAGTGTGATATGTTAAAACTTGGCTGGTTCATTGATTGGATCCGAAAGAATTGACGAGTGATGAGTGCAGCATATATGTTCGCGTCGCGCCGGCGTCGAATGCCTGAATCAGATCAAAAGCACAGGGCAGGGAAGGGAGAGGAGAGGAGAGGAGAGGCCAGCGCTCGTGGAGACTGGAACGGCGGTGTCACGGCGACTAATTTTCTGCAACTGATCCCCACGTACTGCGCTAGTTAGGCTGGAAATAGTGGACTCGAGCCAATGCCCAACGGGATGGTACCAGTGGGCTTTTCATATGGGCCTTTTTCTCCTTTTCAATATTCATCACGTCGAGAAATTAAGATAGCTTGACAGGGGTGATGGGAGCAACTAGTTGAGAAGTACTCCCTGAAAAGCCTCCCAACAATCACTCCCACGCGACGTTACGTGTCGCGTTCTCAGTCACCGTCACGTGTCGCGTTCTGAGCGTTTTCTTCGGATTTATTTTTTTTGCACGCGTTTTTGGCTTTTTAGATTGTTTTTTTCTCTGGTTTTTTTTGTGTTCCGGTTTTAACAAGTCTTTCTTATCTTTTGGAGAACAAAATTTGCACGAAAAGACGCGTTTTCTTTTTCGTGAGAGGCACGATTTTGCTTCCGCGAGAGGCACGGCCGTGCCTCTCGGAAAGGAAAAAACAAACGTGTTTTTTAGTTGTTGTTTTTTTTGCGAGAGGCATGGTTTTACTTCTATGAGAGGCATGGTTTTGCCTTCGCGAGAGACACGGCCGTGCCTCTCGGAAAGGAAAAAAATGCCTTTTTGATTTTTTTTCACGAAAGGCACGGTTTTGCTTTCAGGAGAGGCACGGTTTTTCCTTCACGAGAGGCACGGCCGTGCCTCTCGGAAAGGAAAAAAAACGTGTTTTTTGTTTTTTTTTGTGAGAGGTTCGGTTTTCCTTCTGCGAGAGGCACGGTTTTGCCTACACGAGAACCACGGCCATGCCTATCGGAAAGGGAAAATGTGTTTTGTTTGTGGAAGAGGCACGGTTTTTTGTCCGGGTTTTTCATCCTTTTTTTTCATGAAAAAAGTTCATCAAAACCTATCAGCATGAAATCTAGTTTTGAAGATCTCGTCGCGAGAAATCCAACGGTGAAAACGGTTCGAGATTTAAACGCACAGTTTAGAAGATAAAACGTTTTGAAAATACGGATATATGAAAAAAGGGAAAACTCCCAGATGAAGTGGCACACATTCAGTGTGCCTTGTCGCAACCTGGGGATGTGGGAGTGATCCTTGAAAGAAGTATTCCTCAATTAGTGATATCGTGACACGGGGCCGAATACATGTACACCTATGTTTGTATTGCTAATTGCATACTAGCTATACCAGGTTCACTCGATCGTTAGGGTGGGTGGGGGTGGGGGCAGGCCCCTGCTCGTCCCTTGTCTCCGCCACTGGATGGGAACGAAGACGTCTATGGATGTCATTCTCTTCCACGGAGGTGTTACTCCCCATCCATCCTCCACAGGACATCTGTCATCCTCGATGTTGTTGCATCCTCCATCTATGACGTTTTCTTCGATAGTGCTCATCTGAATTCGGTACCAAGGTTCCCCTAGGGGCTTCTCGCCTCCAGCAATTTATCCTGATGATTTTTTTTGAAACGGAGGCAAAAGCTTGGCCTCATCTCATTAATAAAGAAGAAGGGTAACAAGGTCACAAGAGGATCCTTACTCCTCAACAAATGAAATAAACAAAAGCCTACTCTCGCGGCATCAAAGATCACAAGTGTTTTGCCCCGGCCAGAACCCAATTTCTGGACTCCACTTTGATATGGTCCACCACAATGATCGGCATCGTGGCTTTCTTTTGAAATACCCTGGCATTCCTCTCATTTCACAACTCCGATGAAACAACCATAAGAAGAGAGGACACAACCTTCCTCCTATGCCCTTGCCCAAGGATGGTCATCTCCCACCATTGCTCGACCGTCGGTACCCCAGGCATCAAAATTCAACTCCGGTACGTCAAACCAGCACATAACCGCATTCCAAATGTGCGTGGAGAACCTGCAATGTAAGAGGAGGTGCACCGCCGTCTCAGGCTCCCTCATACAAAGTTAACATAAGACACAGTTTGGTCATCCTCTCCTCTGGAGCCGATTCGCCATCCAAATCCGATTCATGATGAAAAGCCATGCGAAGAATTTGCACTTTGAAGGGCCCAAGTTTCCCCAAACAACCCTCGTCATGTTGGAGGCCATCGTTCCTTCGAATTGCGCCTTGTAGGCCGATGCCGAAGAGTAAAACTCCATTGGTTGTGATGCTCCATACAATGTCATCAGCCCTGTCATCATGTAGCTGCACCTGCCTAATCTTGTCCCACAATGCACAAAATTGCTCAATATGTTGCATCGCGAGACCGTCAGACATATTGATCCATTGGATCCAATTGAGGTCCAGAAGGGGCTCCCTCACTGACTTGTTCTTGTTTGCAGAGATCGCAAAAAATGATGGAGCTATATCTTTGGGCTTCCTCCTTCCCTCCAGCCAAGGGGAATGCCAAATTTTCGCCGTCCGGTCGTTGCCCAGAGTGATAGTTAATGTCGCGTAGAAAATATGTCTGTCCGTCGAATCGCATGGGTTGCCCATGCCTACTCAGGCACGACCTGGCTCTTTCCACTCATACCATATCCACCTCAACTACAATGCTCGAGCATAAATATTCAGGTCAAGAACACCTAAGCCATCGAGGCCTTTTGGTGGAGAGACCAGCTTCTAGTTGGCCTTGCATTGCCCACCGGAGACTATATCCGACCCCGCCCATAAAAAGGCCCTCTCGATCTTATTAAGGGCATTGACCGTGCTCTCAGGCAGCTTAATAGCAGTAGCATGGAAGGTTTAGGGACCTTGGCCTCTTTTAGACGACAGTCGCCTTGGTGTGCGAGGTCATCACAGGACCAAGGGGTTGCTGGGCTTGATGTGCTACCCTCTCCTCCTACTCAATCCACATGAGCGAGCCTCTGCCCACATTGACTTGGGAGGAAGCGCACACATTGCACGTCCTCCTGCTCGAGAAAATTTGGCTCCACCACAACAATGAGTGGATTCGCCATCACCATAATACCTACTCGAAAAATGTATTACCTCCGTTCCAATGAATAAGGCGTATAAATTTCGTCAAAAGTCAAACATCACTATTTTTAACCAAATATATAGAAGAAAATATCAATATTTACAGTATTACTCATGTCTCAACCTTATGTGATCCTTGAATTGTATTCTTGTCATGTTGATGCAGAGTCCGGGTTATCCCATTTTCGGAAGAAGAAAAATACATATTTTATGGTGAATCTATTAATATTGATTTGGTATTGTAAGGGTTGATATTTTTGTCTATAACAATGGTCAAACATAGAGGACGTTGACTTTGACTAATTTACATGACTAATTCATTGGAACAAAGGCCGTGGACATTTCATCTTAAGCGTCAAGATAAAGCAAGCAGGCTTGTGTCGAATGTTGTATTAAATCTATGTTTGCTTTGGGCAAAGATGAAACAGAGACAAACATGAGAACTTGCATGCAAAATTTCGCCAGAAACTCACGCGCACAACTTGGGGTATTTTTCTATATATTTCTCTCTGGCAACGCACTGCTCTTTAGTAGTATTAGAGAAGCGTCTTTACCTCTATATTTACTGAGGCTGCAAAATTATTAATTTAAATATAAAGCTGTAGGTGAGGATGAAGTTACTTTATATAAAATACATGTACCCTTCCAAGAATCATATGATATTGCCAAAAGGCAAAAATAAAACAGACTATACAATTATGTTGATATTTGTTTGTTATAAGCGGCAGTACTACAGCATCTACATAAACACAAGGACTTGCATGTATGGGATGATGTAGGTTAAAAAAATGTAGCTTAATTAGTTCGTCTCCTTAATTTTAGCAAAACAAGTTAATAATAATTAATGACAAGTCTAACAAGTATCTAATTGCATGATCAATTTCAGGCATCAGTCTAAGTGTGTCCGTGTTAGTTGTTGCTCTACTTTTGGTACTCATAATGCTCCAAAAGAGAAAACTGGATAAAGTATTTGAAAAGAATGGAGGCAGGATACTTCAAAATGTGAAAGGCCTGACAATTTTCTCGAAGGAGGGATTAAAGAAAATCACAAGAAATAATTCCGAGTTTCTTGGGAACGGAAGCTTTGGTAAAGTCTACAAAGGAACTCTTCCTGACAATACCATGGTGGCAGTTAAAGCCTCTATCAAGGTAAATGAAGCTACAAAACAGGAGTTCGCTGAAGAAGTGAAGATCCATTCACATATGATCCACAAGAACATTCTCAAGCTCATTGGTTGCTGCCTGGAGGTGGATGTTCCAATGTTAGTGTACGAGTTTGCTGCTAATGGGAGCCTCGGAGACACTCTCCATGGCAACAATAAACAAAAACTTCCCTTGGACTTACGTTTGGACATAGCAATCGGGTCTGCAGAAGGGCTAAGGTACATGCACTTGTACACAACTCAAGTCATACGACATGGTGATATCAAACCAGATAACATACTTCTCGATGACAACTTAACACCAAAAATCTCAGATTTGGGGTTGTCAATGCTTCTTAAAGAGGAATATTTTGCCAAGAAGGTGGTCGGGTGCATGGGTTACATTGACCCAGTGTTCATGAAAACTGGGCTCTTAACACAAAAGAGTGACGTTTATAGCTTTGGAGCTGTTCTCTTGGAACTCATTACGGGGAAGAAAAATGTATATGATAAGAACCATAGCCTCATCATCGAGTTTTGCAAAGTTTGTGAGAAAGAAAAGACTGGGAGGGCAATGTTCGACAAGGAGATAATTGAGACCGGAGAAGATATCTTTATCTTAGAAGAAATTGGTAAGTTGGCTATCGAATGTCTAAAAGAAGACATAGAAGATCGACCAGATATGACAGAGGTAGCAGAACGACTTGTGATGCTTAGGAGAGAAAGGAAGCTTCATAAAACACCCAATAGAACTCCTAGCCGCTTTGAGGATATAAATATGGACTATTCTCCTAACAATACTGACATAAGTGGAACTAGCAGTGCCACATGTTCGGTGCCATCCACTCCAACAAGCAAAGATTTCGGTGCTAGTCCATAGGTCAGCTGATGTAGTGTGCTGGCGTTAGAATATGTGTTTCATGGTATGTAAAGCTTTCTTGACAATATATTGATCTACCTCTTGTAAGTTGCGGAGATATACATAATTGTAGCATGTGTGTTGATATAAATTATATTCACAGAATTGTTGAGGGAGACATCATACACACCGATCAAGAAGCAAAGATGGATGCTATCCATAACTATTTTGAGCATTTTTTAGGAACAAAGATGACAAGAAATCACACAATTGACCTTTCTGCAATAGGCATCGAGAGCACTGATCTATCAGACCTGGAAACCCCCTTCACTGATGAGGAAGTGCTAGCTGCAGTAAAAGATATAAATGGAGACAAAGCCCCGGGCCCGGACGGTTTCACAGGATTATTCTTTCAACAATGTTGGCAGATCATCCAACCTGAGCTCATGGCGGCGATCAGGGCAGTCGAGCAGCTTGATGCCGCACACCTCTGGCCATTAAATTCTGCAACGATGATTCTGCTCCCGAGCGAGAAGATGCTGCTGGACCAAGGGATTTCAGACCAATATGCCTCGTCGATAGTTTCGCCAACCTCTTTGCGAAGATTTTGGCCCGCCGCTTGCGTTGCAAGATGGACGCACTTTTCAGACCATGCCAAAACGCGTTCATTAAGGACAGAAGTATACATGATAACTACATCTATGTCAGAGGGATTGCAAGGGCGCTATGACAAACAAAGACCCCGGCCATGATGATCAAACTTGACCTCGAGAAAGCATTTGATACGGTGTCATGGGAATTCTTGCTGGAGGTATTGCAAGCGAAGGGTTTCGGCAGAAAATGGTCGAATTGGATCTCAAATCTGCTGGCCACTCAGTCCACTCGGGTGCTCGTCAATGGGGGACTGTCTGAACCAATTGTTCATAGAAAAAGGATTGCGTCAAGGCGACCCGTTATCTCCGCTCCTCTTTGTCATTGTCTTGGACTGCATGGCGGCAATGTTTGCTACATCATCTCAAGTAGGGATCCTAAAACCCATTGGCAACCAGAGATTGGCCTACAGAACGTCCCTATACGCCGATGACGCAATTATATTCATAAACCTGGACGTCCAGGAGATGAAGGCAGTTCATGATATGCTAGACGCCTTTGGCATGGCATCACCAGTATTGAGGCACAGAGCACGACACTACGGATGAGATGGCTTTGGCAAGCATGGACCGAACCTGAAAAGCCATGGCTGGGCTTGCCACTGCCCACGGACGAGCGTGTAAGGGCACTCTTCAATGCATCGGTGCATTTCCATCTGGGAAACGGCAAGAAGATAAGTTTTTGGAGGGAACCATGGCTCCTAGGTGCAAGTCTGAATGTTTGCTTCCCAGAACTCTACAAACACTGCACAAGAAACAAGCTTACGGTGGCAGAAGCAATCGGCGATGCAAGATGGACAAGACATATCAAAGAAAACCCCTCGGACCAGGCCATCCGGGAGTTCACCACACTCTGGGTGCAACTGCAACAGGTGGTGCTGAGCGACGAGCCGGACTGGGTGGAATGGAAATGGACAGCAGACAGACGATGCACATCGGCATCAGCGTATGCGATTCAATTCGAGGGGTCAACACGGACTGACTTCAAACATATCATCTGGAAGGCCGACGCACCCATGAAGTGTAAAATATTCTCATGGCTTGCGGTGTTCAATCGGTGCCTTGCGCCGTCCGCGACCACGGCAAACCTCCTAGAATGGTGGGAACAAAGCCGATCCAGTGTGCCGAGGGATTACAGACGTGGATGGAGCTCGCTGGTGCAGCTAGTATGGTGGACGGCATCGAAAGAACGAAATGCGCGGATCTTCGATAACAAGTTCTCGACGGTGATGCAATGCAAGTCTTCCACCGCCTGATGGAAGACATCGATACATGGACGATAGCTGGCCGTAACAAGATCAACAAACTGCTGCATAGACCACTAGAACCAGACTAGACAGTAGGATAAGAAATGCGGTGGTGCACAGTTCGTGCAAATTCTCTAACTAACAAACGCTGTCTTCCCTCTCACATATTCAATGAAAAGCTGCACCGCAGCATTTTCGTCAAAAATAATAATAATAATATAGACCTTTTACAAATTATACACACTTCATCCGATATATACAAATTAATACGTGTACGTAATAGTCCAGTTTTTTTGCCAACTAGTAATATGCCCGTGCTACGCTACGGAGCCACATGAAAACAAGATTTAGCCGCATTTGGTTATTCAAATAAATTCGGTCAAGACCTTCTAAAGTAACAAAAAAATGGGCATTCCATTTCTTTTCACATCTATTAACAGACATTCTTATTTGCAAGGTAGGACAAAATACTAATTATATGTTTACTTGTTGCATATGAGCCTATCACATCATAATTTTTATCTTTGTCCTATATTTCTAATACAGAATTTTAGAATTGTAGTGCGTTCCAATCAACATTTGAGATTTCTCTACATATTACTATATCCCATTTGGAATGGTATGCGCCATATTGACGAGATTCTAAAGCCATGCTTACATATGTGAGCGGACTTGAATCAACAAAAGCCAAGCTGCAATCTACAAAATGTGATGTCTGAATGTAGTTAAAATAACTTCTGGAAGGACCATAGAGCACGTTAATGCAAGGCGTAGGATGATAACCAAAGATTATTAGTACACACATGGAAGTTTCCATCAAAAGTGTATGCTATATTGTTATTTTTGCGGGAGAGAGTATGATATATGTTCAACATGCCTACCAAGAGTCAATTAAATTTTAATGATTGCAAATATTACTTGTTTTGAAAGAAATGCCCATTTACATCTACTATCTAAACCCTGATGCATGGAGGGTGGTCGTGTTCAAGGCCGCCCTTGTCACTGGTGGTCCTCATAGCTCTGGAGGAAGCTTGAGTATGACCTCCAAGCAGTGATTGCACCGATGACAACCGCCAAGGCCAATATGCATGCCTATCTAGATGGGGTGCTCGCGTTCGACGCCGCCTACACACTGCCTTTGTTCTTCAAAATCGTTGAGCCTACACCCTGACGTCTCCCCGTTGTCATTGATCCTGCATCAAGGCGAAACTACTTGGTGAAGCACTGCAGTCCTGTCCAGGACGCGTTGATCGTTGTCGCATAGAGTGGCGACACTCCTCCTGCACTTTTACTGTTATATTGCCTCTGGATAAAGCTAGAAGGTCCGACAAAGCTTTTGGGCTCATTCAAGCCCGGCCCGGGGGGATAAGAGGTCTAGTCGAGTCATCTAAGTACCCGATTCATATCCAACGCTTAAGACACTTGCGTTATCAGTAGCTGGTGCCACGCGCTTCTCCCTTAGTTATGCAGCTGGGCCGGTCCATTTGGTTTCCCCAACCTATTTTGGGAACCCTCGGTTTTCTAGGATAGGTGTTTCCTAGGTTTTTTCTAGGATGGTTTTATCATTTTTTTAATTCACAAAAGATGATTTCGAATTCTTGATTTATTTAAACTTTGCAAACATTTTTCAAATTCGTGAAGAGTTTTAAAATTCACAAACTTAATTCAAATTCATGATTTTTCAATTTGCAAACTTCTTTCAAATTTGTGATTTTTTAAAATGCGTGAAATTTATTCAAATTCACAAACTTTCTCAAATTCGGTAACTTTTATGGCCCGGTTCGGCAGCTCCAAGGCTCTTCTGAACCCAACCAATTTGTTTAGGGAAGAGCACACAACCCATCTAAGTGGGAGTAGCCAATTTGGTTTGCTAAATAAACAGCTCGATTATGTGAGAAGCTTGACCTAGGCAACAATGTAAGCTCTCATAAAAAAAACGTACGCTCGCTTGCATCCATCCACCGTGCCGCCGTTAGCGTACGCACACTGCACGCACAAACTCATCCACGGAGTCGTCGTCGTCCTCTCGAGCTGTCCACGACGACCACGTCCTCTCCTCGGCTCCTCGGCCATGCACTGCGGCTGCTCACTTCAGCCCCGCCGTGTTTGCGTCAGCGCACGCACGCACGCACGCCGCAGCCCACACCCTCCACCCCACCTATGCCCTCTTCGCCCTGCGCACGCACGCAGGGTCGCCAAGCTCCTATCCTGCTCGTGGTGTCCCTGGCTCCGTGTTGTCGACCTGCAATGCCGTCGTGGTGCTTCTCCTCCTTGACGACTATGTCCACAAGCACGCCTCCCGGATACTCTGGTGCTTCGCCTCCATGACCATGTTCCGCACTCCGCCTACCTAGCATTGACCAGTGTCGCTGGCGCCGGCGAGCCAGCCCGGGCTAGAGAGTTGATCCATCCGACCCTCTCGTTGGCGCTCACCGTAGCACCCAGCTGAGCCCGACCACACGCTCGTCATCGGCGAGCTTTTGGCTGATTGGTACGATTGGGTAACTTGACCTGTGAAGTTGTTTAAGAGGAACAGTTGTCGCTGCCATCCACAGGAGGATGGCGGTGGTGGAGCGCTTCCGATTGGAGAGCAGGCTTGATGGCCGATTGGGTAATAGGAGCTGTCTTTTTTTAGAAGAACTTCAAATCTATTCATCTTGATAGTACAACGAAAACTATAAGTAATAAAAATTACATCCAGATCCGAAGATCACCTAGCAAGGACTACAAGCACTTAAACGAGTCGAAGGCGCGCCGCCGTCATCGCCCCTCCCTCACCGGAGTTGGGCAAAACTTGTTGTAGTAGACAGTCGGGAAGTCATCGTGCTAAGGCCCCATAGGACCAGCGCACCAGAACAGCAACCGCCGCTAATGAAGAGTAACGTAGATCGAAAGGATCCAAGCTGAAAACACACGAACGTAGACGAACGACAAACAGATCCGAGCAAATCCACCAAAGACAGATCCGCCGGAGCCACACCTCCACACGCCCACCGACGATGCAAGACGCATCACTGGAACGGGGCCGGGCGGGGAGAACCTTATACCATCTTCAAGGAGCCGCCGTCGTCTCGTCTTCTTGAGCAGCACACAAAACCTAACAAAACTCGATGAAAGATCTAAAAACGGATCCCTCCCACCGGCAAGGGCCGAGATCCACTCCGCCTCCATGGCCCTAGGGCCACCGGGGACGAGGCAGACCAGCGACGGCGCCGGTGGGAGGCGGTGGAGCCCTAGATTTTTCGGGGCGGCGTAAAGGGTTAGCTAGGTGGAGCCGTCTGGGTAATAGGAGCTGTCGAGACCACGCTTTCTTTAGGAAGCTTTTTTTAGCTCTTACAAAGGAAGCTCGTGAGGTGAAGGTTATCATTATTTTAATCTGATGGCTCCCACATGTAGGAAGGTGAATGGATGAGTAAATTCATCACAAATTTAAATCTTTAGAAGTAGGAAAGATAAAGATGGCAAGCCAACGGGCTGGCCCAATTCACGTATTCGGGACAAATACTCCCTCCGTCCAGAAATACTTGTCTAGAACTAAATAAAACGAACGTGTCTATAACTAAAATAAATTTAGATATATAGACAAGTATTTTTGGACAAAAAGTATTAAAGAACACGCAACTAACGGAAGTCAAACTCCCAACCTCCCGCATGCGGACTAGCTAGCCAGCCAAGCTAGCGGATGTGAACAGCATAAACGCAGCGCTAAGCCTTTATATAATAATTAAAGAGGCAGTTTGGTTGGACACGAACTTGATGCTCTCGGGTACGCGCACACCTTATATGCGCCTTTTAGTAATTCAGAAAAAGTCCAAAAAATTTCAAATGTTGTTTGGAATCAAACATCATCATGTATTGTACTAGTATAAAAAGTTTGGACAAAAAATAATTCATATTGACTTAAGGGCAAAAGAGACAAGTTTACGACGATAATATAGCGTGCATAGTACTTTGTATATAGGATTTTTTGCCGAATCTTCGACCCAGGATGCAACGAAAGTTATTCTCCAGCGAATCTTTTTATACAACTTCAATACTTGCCCATGTTTGATACTAAAAAAGATTTAGAATTTTTTGAACTTTTTTTGAATTGTTAATTGGTTTTTACATATAGGTTGCGCGGGTACCCAGGTTCTCCTTTGTATTTTCCCAGTTTCGTTCTTTTACTTTCGCAATATTTCTTTGAGGCGAGTACGAACAAAATTTATTGGAAATGCGAACAATGTTTCAAAATCGTAAACTAATTATGAATATTCTTTTCTTAAATATGAACATTTTTAAAAATTGTGAACACATTCAGAAATCTGAAAAATAGTAACTCAAAATTTAAACTGAAAATTTTCTTACTATACTGTGAACTTTATTCAAATACACACTGAACATTTTTTTAATACATGCTGAACTTTGTGAAATGCACGCTGAGCCAAAAAATAATTATACACGAAGAACTTGTTTTTGTACACATTGAACATGTTTGCAAACGCACGGAAAATATTTTTCGTCTATATAGTGAACTTTTTTTGGAAAATGAACAAAATTAGAATTTTGGAATTTCGAACTTTTGAAAACGTGAAAATTTCGTAAACATGGACAATTTTTGAAGACGTGACATTTTTTTGGAGTTTCAACATTTTTGCAAATTTTGAATTTATGGAAAATAAAAAGTAAACGAAGAGAAAGAAACAGAATAAGGTAAAAAAACAAACAAAAAAGAAGAAATAAGCAGAAAAAACACAAAGAAAACTGAATAAAAACTGTATAATGTAAATAAAACAGTAAAAAAAATCAAGTAACCTTCTAAAAGTTTCCAAAACTGCTTGCTCGCTTGAAGTGGGTCAGCCCGTATAGTGTCGGTCGCTCGTTTTTCTTCACCGAAGGTGAGACGTTTGATGATCACAAGTGGCAAATAGGGTTCATAATTCAGGGAATAGAGTCTTGTAGACGGCGGCACACACAGGAGGCTGTCCGACCAGGTCAGCCTATTGTTGCACACGAAACAGCGAAAGTTTTATTTAAAAAAATGACAGTGCGAGGGATCGAATCATGTAACTCACACTGCTCACCGCTCGTCACTAGCCACATGAGTTTTTTTTTTTTTGAACATAAGGCACATGAGCTAATAAGCTTCAATGTCTAACTACAAAAACGCAGACTAGTAGAACTATCCCACAGCCACGGTTTTACTGTAACGAACCGGTCATTTTTTCACTATTACTTTTTCATTTATTATTATTTTTTTCTTTCTTTTCAATTTTTTTCCTTTTTGTTTCTCTGTTCTTTTTTAAGAAATTTTCAACCTTATAAATATTTTTCCAAAAAATCAGAAATGTTTGCCTTTTTAGTTATTTTTCATACAATACAAATATTTGTAGTAATAAATATTGTATAGAAGCTTCAAAAAAAAGTCTGTGCCTTTCAAATGTGTCCAGATATCAAAACAGTAATGCTTTAGAAATATTCCCTCCGTCTGGAAATTATTGTCGCGGCGGCAATTTTTCAAAACCGACCTCGAATTTGAACACAGCCATTTTTTGAAAAACACTAACAAATTTGGAGTTGAGAAAACAAAAAATATGTAAAAAATGTTGAAACCAGTTTTTTTAGTTTTCTTGAATATTTTTTGTATTTTTTTAGAAAAAAGACACTATATTCACGTACGGTGTCCTGTTAGGCCAGAAGGCTCCGTCTGAGAGCACTTCATTTTCCAATATCCTTTAAATAGACCCAATTTTTTTCTAGTGGCTTGTATGATGATTTTTTAACATAACATGCCAAGTTGTTTCAGTTTTTCAAAAAAATTACTTTTTAACGTAACGTCACCTGGCCAACTTCCTGCAAAAGTTGGAGTCATTCTAAGGATGTCCAATAGTAGAACATGTTCATCGAGAGATATTTGGGTTGGGTAGACTGCTCCGTATGAGAGCCCGCTGTTTCTCGACATCCTTGAAATGGTCCAATTTTTTATGGCCTTGTATGACCAAGGCTCCATGCGAACTTGTTTTGGTTTTCGACAAATTTTATATTTTTTGGAGTGTTCTCGATCAAAAAAGGCCAATAAATGGCCAGACATGTCGTAGCTTGTATAATGTGTCAAAAATCGTTCAAACCTGACATAGATACCTACCATGGCCATGCCCAACTTCCTATAAAAGTTGAGGTCATTTAAAGTATGTGCAAAACTAGACCATGTTCAACGGTGGGTGTCCAAGTACGCCAGACGGCTCCGGCTGAGAGCCCGTTGTTTCTCGACATCCCTAAAATACCCTCATTCTTTTTGCTTACCTTGTATGATCAATTCAAGACACAATGCCGGATTGCTTTGGCTTTTGACAAATTCTACATTTTCTAAAGTTTTCTTGGTCAAAAAATACCGATAAATTAGCGGAAGTGTCACAATTTGCATACTATGTCGGAAATCATTCAAACCAGACATGAATGCCTGCCATGGGCTTGACCAATTTCCTGCAAAAGTTGGGTTCATTTCTGCAATTCCTAAAACTAGACTATATTCAACACAGGGTGTTCGGGTAGGCGAGAAGGCTCCGTGTGATAGGCGAACCATTTTACGAATAGCTAACATGCGCAAACGCTGGTTTTGGGAACCTTTCAGAAGGTTGCTTAATCGGGTTTCTTATTGTTTCTCTTAATATTATATTTCTATATTTCTTATTTTTCTTTTTCTTTTTCCTGTTTCCTTTTACTACATTCTTTATATTTTATAATTTTTTGTTTTTTCACAAATTTTCTTCACAAATTCAGTAGAAGTTCTCACTGGAAACGATTTAAAAAAATTGTTTATTTTTACTATGTTTGAGAAAACATGTTTCTTGATAACACGTGTGTGCGTTAGACCTGGCCATGAGCAGCCCGCCCCGGACGGCCTGACCCGACCTGGCCCGAAAATCCCTAGCCTAATCCTGTCCTTGGGCCGGGCTCAAGTCTGGAAATTGAGCCAGGTGGTCCGGCCGGGCCGAGCTCGGGATTGCGGAAAACAAAAATTTAAGCCGTAGGCAGGTCGTGTCGGCCTTTCTCGGGCTTGGGTTTGGCTCGTGCCCGACATATTAGGCCCGACGATCAGGCCGGGCTGGACTCTTGCCTGGGTTTTGAGCTCTTGTCTTTTTCGGGCCGGCCTAAAGCCCGGCCCTTTCCAACACAAGCCTAGGTATAGCGTGCGTATACACGTAGGGCTGGTAAACGAACCCAAGTTTTTTCCCATGATACAACAGTCGACCCTATACATTTCCTGTTTTTAAATATCACGAGTGGCAGTGTAGTGGGGTGGAAAACGATGTAATCAGGAGGATGAGGTTACAAATTTGTTCCCAAACTCAAAAAATATTTTGTATTTCAACATTTGTTTGCAAATTCAATAAATGTTTGGTTAATTTCAAAAACAAATTAGCACTTTGAAACAATTGTTTATAATTTTGAAAAATGTCCGTGCTTTCTGCTTTGTTCATCTTTTTTTTAATTGTTCTCCTTTTCAATGTTTTCTCCTTTGTAAAACACATATTTGAGATTCCAAAAGAAAATCACGTTTTCACAAAAAGTTTTAGTTTTTCCAAAATAAAAAAATTGAAAATGTTTGCATTTGCCCAAAAATTGTTTGTAATTTTAAAAAAAACATTTTCCATTTTGTTCCTATTCTGATTGACAAAAAATGTTCACGTGTTCAAAAAATGTTCTATTGTTTAAAAAATAACAATTTTTTTAACTGGTTGTGTTTTTTAGAATAATTACTTTTTCGAAAAGGAAAATGAGGCCCGAAATTTCAGCAAAAAAAATGTGGCGGCTTATTCATATACACTAGACTACCTTTGTGACAACAAATCTTGGTTGGTCCCTGATTCGACCCCTGTTGCACACTTTGGTTTAACTTAATTTTGTGAACTCATACTTTAACTTTTTCCTCGAAGTTTACTTCCTTAAAGGTTGGCGCTGGAAATCTAACACTACAAGGGGTGAAATCTATATTTATTGCCTGACCCTCGTGGGCATATATAGGAGTACATGACCATTATGAAGTACAAGACAAGTTAGAACAAATCCTAATCTATCGTATCTTTTCTAAACAATCATGATACTCAACATTCTCCCGCAGTCACAACGATGCGACGCAGATGGTGATACTGGAGAAAATCTGAAGGTAAGCCAATAGACACCCCCTTCAATCATAATGGTCGATGTATCGAGGAAGTCATGGTTGGAGTGAAAATCGACGAGGTTGCTCAAGCAAGGCGGTAGCCTTTGTGTCGTTGCTGAGGTAGCCGAGAGCATACGGTGGTGTACTCGTGGTCGAGGTAGTCGTGCGAAGGACGCCGTGGTCAATGTTGAGTCGGGATGGCTGGTGTCTACGAAGTCGCGTGCGCAAGGACGTGCCGAGTTTGTAATAAGGGCAGTGTGTCGAAGTAGTGGTGCGACGGGAGGAAGATGTTTATGACGACACATCGAGCCGGTTTGCTAAAGCCGGGGACACATCATAGACGAAGGCACACATCGATGTTGCCAGCACCGGGCATGCGTGGACGGACGAAGGCGGTGATGATAATGCGACCCTCCAGGCTTGCCAGGCCTGACAACGCATCGAAAACAAAGGCACGCGTCGGTGTTGCCAGCATCGGGCAAGCGTAGATGGGGACCTGCAGATGTTGTACGCCATGTCGAAGGAGTCGGAGGGGCCAACAGAGGAGGACTCGATAATGGTTGCGGCGTCGAGCGTCATGGGGCAGGTGTCGCCAATGGTGGTCGGAGTAGACAAATTGGTCGAGGAAGATGACAGCAACCCTGGCGATGAGCTGGTGTTGGACGAAGACGAAGGCGGTGGATGGGCGGTGTGGCTCGGTTGAGCGAGGGGCAACAATGTCGAAGAAGAGCGGCGACCGCTGCCTGACGACCGCGGTTGGGTTAGGAGCATGCCAGCGATGCTCGAAGTAGGCGAGGAAAAACCCGACAACATGACAAATACTGACGCGAGCGGTGGCGTTCTTGCGTCGAGGGAGGCGGCACGACGCATACCACGGAAAGTGGACGCACGGAGAAGAGGAAGTGGACCGGGGGCCACGACGCTACGGCCCAAAGGGGCAACACAACGATAGCAGGCGGGTCGTATCGTAGAGGAGCCCCTCTCTTTGCCACCCCTGCGCATCAACGAAGAGCGTCTGTCTCCGCCGCCCCATAGTGCCAAGGAGGAGTGGCACTTTCCGCCACCTGACCACATCAAGTAGGAGCGGCATTCACCACCGCCCCTTGATACGTCTCCAACATATCTATAATTTTCTATTATTCCACGCTATTATATTATCATTCTAGGATATTTTTTAAGAATTTATTTCTTCTTTTGAATTATTTTCTAGCACTATCCTATTAACATAGTGCCAAGTGCCAATTGTTGTCTTTTGCATGTTTTTTTGACAATCAGAAATACTATACCAAACGAAGTCCAAATACCCCGAAACCTTTTGAAGATTTTTCCTGGACAATAAGACATGGAAGCTTCGGAAGGAGATTGGATGCCACATGGGTGGCGCCAAGCCAACAAGGCATGCCCAAGGGGGTGGCCACGCCCTGAAGGCATGCGGCCACCTCCCACGGCCTCTGGCCCTCCTCTATATCCTACAAATTCACATATATCCCCAAAACACTAAGAAGCGATCCGAAACACTTTTTCCACCATTGCAAGTCTTGTTCCGTTGTGTGCCCATCTAGAGCCCTGTTCCGGTGCCCTATCAGAGGGGGGATCGATCACGAAGTGACTCTACATCAACCTTGATGCTCCCATGATGATGTGTGAGTAGTTCACCGCAGACCTACGAGTCCGTAGTTAGTACCTAGATGGCTATCTCTCTCTTTATGTTCTTCATTCTCAACATCACCACGATTCCCGCAGTGATCCATCTTATGTAATTACTTTTGTGTGGTGCGTTTGTTGGGATCCAATGAATTGTGGGTTTATGTTCAGATTATTCATGAGATTATATCGAGTTCCTTGTTGTTATTGGTTTGGCCAACTATATTGATTTTGTTGGAAATATGCCCTAGAGGCAATAATAAATTAGTTATTATCATATTTCCTTGCTCATGATAATCGTTTATTATCCATGCTAAAATTGTATTGATCGGAGACTTACATGCATGTGTGGATACATAGACAAAACCATGTCCCTAGTATGCCTCTAATAGACTAGCTCGTTGATCAAAGATGGTTAAGGTTTCCTAGCCATTGGCATGAGATGTCATTTGATAATGGAATCACATCATTAGGAGAATGATGGGATGGACAAGACCCAAACTACAAACGTAGCATATGATCGTGTCAGTTTAATGTTATTGTTTTCTGCATGTCAAGTATCTGTTCCTATGACCATGAGATCATGCAACTCACTGACACCGGAGGAGTGCCTTGTGTGTATCAAACGTCGCAACATAACAGGGTGACTATAAAGGTACTCTACAGGTATCTCCGAGGGTGTCTGTTGGGTTGGCATGGATCAAGACTGGGATTTGTTACTCCGTGTGACGGAGAGGTATCTCAGGGCCCAGTCAGTAATACAACATCACAACAAGCCTTGCAAGAAATGTGACTCAGTGTTAGTCACGGGATCTTGTATTACGGAACGATTAAAGAGACTTGCCGGTAACGAGGTTGAACTAGGTATGGAGATACCGACGATCGAATCTCGGGCAAGTAACATACCGAAAAACAAAGGGAACGTTATACGGGATTGACTGAATCCTTGACATAGAGGTTCAACCGATAAAGATCTTCATAGAATATGTAGGAACCAATATGGTCATCCAGGGCCCGCTATTGGTTATTAACCGTAGAGGTGTCTCGGTCATGTCTACATAGTTCTCGAACCCGCAGGGTCTGCACACTTAAGGTTTGGTGACGTTTCGGTAGTATAGAGTTATGTATGGTGGTGACCGAAGGTTGTTCAGAGTCCCGGATGAGATCCAGGACGACACGAGAAGCTCCGGAGGTAAAGATTGATATATAGGAAGTCCCATTTTGGTCGCCGGAAAAGTTTTGGGCTAATCGGTAATGTACCGGGAGTGCCGGTAGTGTACCGGGAGACCACCGGGAGGGGTATTTCGACCCAAGAGGCTTCATGGGCTATGGGAGAGTAAATACCAGCCTTTTTTGGACTGGTGGAAGTCCCACACAAGGCCCATGCAGCTGGGAGAAAAATCCCAAAGGGAAAAAGGTGGAAAAAGGCCAAAAAAAAGGAGGAATCCTAGTCCTACTAGGATTGGAGGAGGAGGAGTCCTCTCCTCCCCACTTTGGTCGACCCAAGGGATGGATTTTTGGCAGACAAGACTCCTCCTCCTCTCCTCCTATATATACTAGATGATTTTAGGGTTTTGGCACAGAATTTTCAGCCACGTGCTACCCGTTCCTCTAGTGCATAGTTTCTCCTCTAGATCGGTTTTCTGCAGTGCTTAGGCGAAGCCCTGCCGGAATTGCTCCATCACTATCACCGGAGCGCCGTCACGCTGCCAGTGAACTCTTCTCCCTCTCCAATTCCTCTTGCTGGATCAAGATGGTGGAGATTGTCATCAAGCTGCACGTGTGCTGAACGCGGAGGTGCCGTCCGTTCGGCGCTAGATCGGAAGGACCGTGAACAAGATCACGAGACCGTTCGTGATGTGTCCACGGGACGGATCGTGATGAGATTGCGGGACGGATCGTGATGAGATCGTGGGACGGATCGTGATGAGTTCGCGGGACGGATCGTGATTGGATCGCAGGACGCTCGGCGATTTGGATCGCGAAGATGTTCGACTACACCAACCGCGTTTCTTAACGCTTCCCGCTTAGCGATCTACAAGGGTATGTAGATCCACTCTCCCTATCATAGATGCTCATCACCATGGATAGATCTTTGTGTGCGTAGGAAATTTTTTGTTTCCCATGCAACGTTCCCCAACAGTGGCATCATGAGCTAGGTCTATGTGTCGATGAGATCTCGAGTAGAACACAAAAGGTTTGTGGGCGTTGATGCTTAGATTGCTTCCTCCCTTGGTCGTATTTTGGTTCAGTGGTATTGTGAGATGAAGCGGTCTGGACCAACATTACTCGTACGCTTACGAGAGACCGGTTCCCTCGACCCAACTTGTTGCATAGATGGCTTGCGGGTGCCAGTTTCTCTCACTTTAGTTGGATCGGATTCGACAAAGGTGGTCCTTGAGAAGGTTGAAAATAAAATTATGTATCACCGTTGTGGTTTATGCGTAGGTGAGAATCGTTCTTGCTAGAAACCCGTAGCAGCCACGTAAAACATGCAACAACAATTAGAGGATGTCTAACTTGTTTTTGCAGGGTATGTTGTGATGTGATATGGCCAATTACATGATGTGATATATGTGATGTATGAGATAATCATGTGATGTATAGAATTTCACGACTTGCATGTCGATGAGTACGGCAATCGGCAGGAGCAATAGGGTTGTCTTTAATTATTGTATGACCTGCGTGTCAATCATTAAGCGCTATGTAATGCTTTACTTTATCGCTAAACGGTAGCAATAGTAGTAGAAGCATGCAGGGCGTGACAACCACGATGGCGACACGTTGATGGAGATCAAGACTATGAAGATCATGGTGTTCTACCGGTGACGATGAAGATCATGTCGGTACTTTCAAGATGGAGATCTAAAGCACAACTTCATGGCCATATCATATCACTTATGAATTGCATGTGATGTTAATCCTTTTATGCACCTTGTTATGCTTAGTAAGGCGGTAGCATTATAAGGTGATCCCTCACTTAAATTTCAAGATAAAATTGTGTTCTCCCCGAGTTTGCACCGTTGCGAAAGTTCGTCGTGTTGAGACACCACGTGATGATCGGGTGTGATAGACTCTACGTTCACATACAACGGGTGCAAGCCAGTTTTGCACGCGCAGAACACTCGGGTTAAACTTGACGAGCCTAGCATGTACAGACATGGCCTCGGAACACAAGAGACCCAAAGGTCGAACATGAGTCATATAGTAGATATGATCAACATAATGATGTTCACCATTGAAGCCACCTCAACTCACGTGATGATCGGACTTGAGTTGGTGGATTTTGGATCATGTGACACTCAGATGACCTGAAGGATGTCAATTTTAGTGGGAGTTCTTAAGTAATATGATTAATTGAACTCATTGCCATGAACATAGTCAATAGTGTCTTTGCAAATTATGTCGTAAATTACTAGCTCACGCTGTAGCTCCCTTGTATTTCTATATGTTCCTAGAGAAATAGAGTTGAAAGATGATGGTAGCAATATTGCAGATTGGGTTCGTGATCTGAGGATTGTCCTCATTGCTGCACAAAAGGCTTATGTCCTTAATGCACCGCTCGGTGCACCAACCCCTCTAGCGTTGTCTGTAGATGTTGTGAACATCTGACAGGCACGTTCTGATGACTACTTGATAGTTTAGTGCGTCATACATTACGGCTTAGAATTGAGGCTCCAAAACGTTTTGAATGTCACGGAACATATGAGATGTTTCTAAGAGCTGAAATTAGGATCTCAGGCTCGTGCCCATGTTGCGAGATATGAGATCTCCAACAAGATTCTTTTCCTGCAAGATGAAAGAGAATAGCTCAATCGTTGAGCATGTGCTCAGATTGTCTGGGTGCTACAATCGGTTGAATCACGTGAGAGTTGATCTTCCAGATAAGATAGTGATTGATATAGTTCTCCAAGTCACTGTCACTAAAGCTACTAGAACTTAGTGATGAACTATAAAACGCCATGGATAGAAATATTGATCCCTCAGCTGTTCGCGATGTTTGACACCGCGAAGGTAGAAATCAAGAAGGAGCATCAAGTATTGATGGTTAATCAAACCACTAGTTTTGAGAAGGGCAAGAGCAAGGAGGGAAACTTCATGGATAGCAAGTCAGTTGCTGCTCCAGTGAAGCAGCCCAAAGTTGAACTCAAACCCGAGACTAAGTGCTTCTGTTATGAGGTGAGCGGTCGCTGAAGCGGAACAACCCTAGAAACTTGGTAGATAAGAAGGCTGGCAACGTCGACAGAAGTATATTTGATATATGTGTTATTTATGTGTACCTTGCTAGTACTCCAAGTAGCACCTGGGTATTGGATACCGGTTCGGTTGCTAAATGTTAGTAACTCGAAATAAAAAGCTACGGAATAAACGAAGCACTAAGCTAAGGGTGAGGTCACGATGTGTGTTGGAAATGTTTCCAAGGTTGATGTGATCAACATCGCACGCTCTCTCTACCTTCAGGATTAGTTATGAACCTGAATAAATGTTATTTGGTGTTTTGCCTTGAGCATGAACGTGATTAGATTGTGTTTTATTGCAACACGGTTATTCATTTGAGTTAAAGAATAATGGTTATTCTGTTTACATGAATAATACCTTCAATGGTCATGCACCCAGAGAGAATGGTTTGTTAAATCTTGATCGTAGTAATACACATGTTCATAACATTGATGCCAAAAGATACAAAGTTAATAATGATAGTACCACATACTTGTGGCACTGCCGCTAAAATGTCATATTGGTATAAAGCGCATGAAGAAACTCCATGCTGATGGATCTTTGGACTCATTCGATTTCGAATCGGTTGAGACATGCGAACCATGCCTCTTGGTCAAGATGACTAAGGACTCCGTTTTCTGTTTTGATGAAGCGGGCAAGTAATTTATTGGAAATGATACATGTTGATGTATGCAATCCAGTGAGTCTTGTAGCAAGCGGTGGATATCATTATTTTCTTATCTTCACTGATGATTTGAGTAGATATAGTGTATATTTACTTAATGAAACACAAGTATGAATCATTTGAAAGGTTCAAGCAAATTCAGAGTGAAGTTTAAGATCATCATGACAAGAAGATAAAAATGTCTACGAGATGATCGTGGAGGTGAATACCGGAGTTACGAGTTTGGCATACAAATTTAGACAATGTGAAAGTTGTTTCACAACTCACGCCACCTGGAACACCATAGTGTGATGGTGTGTCCAAACGTCATAGCCGTGCTCTATTGGATATGGTGCGTGCTATGATGTCTATTATCGTTTTGTTACTATAATTTTGGGGTTATGCATTAGAGACAACTACATTCACTTTAAATAGGACACCATCTAAATCCGTTGAGATGACACCATGTAAACTATGGTTTGATAGAAACCTAAGCTGTCATTTCTTAATGCTTGGGGCTACGACGCTTGTGTGGAAAATGTTTTCACCTAATGAGCTCGAACCCAAAGTGAACAAATGCATCTTCATAGAATACCCTAAGAACAGTTGGGTGAACCTTCTATCTCAGATCCAAGCATAAAATGTTTGTTGCTAAAACTGGGTCCTTTCTCGAGAAAGGGTTTCTCTTGAAAGAATTGAGTGGGAGGAGGATAGAACTTGATGAGGTTATTTGAACCTCTGCGTCGACCAGAAAGTAGCGCAGCGCAGAAAGATGTTTCTGTGAAGCCTACGTCAGTTGAAGAGGAAGTTAATGATGATGATCATGAAGCTTTGGATCAAGTTACTATCGAACTTCGTAGGTCGACAAGGACGTGTACTGCTACTGAGCGGTACGACAACCCTGTCTTGAAGGTCATGTTGTTGGACAATGATGAACCTACGAACTATGGAGAAGCGATGATGGGCCCGGAAACCAACAAATGGTTAGAGGCCATGAAATCCGAGAAAGGATCCATGTATGAAAACCAAGTATAGACTTTGGTGGACTTGCTCGTTGGACGACTCGTCGTTAAAGTACAAATGGATCTTTAAAATGAAGACAGACGCTGATGGTAAATGTTACCATTTATCAAGGTCGACTTGTTGCAAAGTAGTTTACGACAAGTTCAAAGAGTTGACTGTGATGAGACTTTCTCACTCATAGCGATGCTAAAGTCTGTTGGAATTATGTTAGCAGTTGCTGCATTTTTCAATTATGAAATCCGGCAGATGGATGCCAAAACATCGTTTCCTTCCTTAAGGAAAGATTGTATGAGATACAACCAGAAGGTTTTGTCAGTCCTAAGGATGCTAAAAGATGTGCGAGCTTCAGCGATTCTTCTATGAACTAAAGCAAGCATCTCAGAGTTCGAATATACACTTTGATAAGGTGATCAAAGTTTTTGAGTCTATACAAAGTTTACGAGAAACTTGTATTTGCAATAAAGTGAGTGGGAGCACTATAAGAGTTTCTGATAAGTATATGTGGATGACATATTGCTATTCGGAAATGATGTAGAATTTCTGGAGAGCATAAATGGTTATTTGAAAAGAGTTTTTCAAAGGAAGACCTGGATAAAGCTACCGAATTGTTGAGCATCAAGATCTATAAAGATAGATCAAGATGTTTGATAAGACTTTCAATGAGTACATACCTTGACAAGATTTTGAAAGAGTTCAAAATGGATTAGTCGGAGAGAAGTGTTCTCGCCTGCTTTGTAAGGTGTGAAATTGAGTGAGACTCAAAGCTCAACCACGGCAGAAGAAAGAGAAAGGACGAATGTCGTCCCCTATGCCTTAGCCATAGGCTCTGTATAGTATGCCATGTTGTGTACCGCACCTGTGTGTGTGCCTTGCCATGAGTCCATCAAGGGGTACAAGAGTGATCCAGGAGTGGATCACTAGACAGCGGTCAAGATTATCCTTAGTAACTAAAATACTAAGGAGATGTTTCTCGATTATGGAGGTGATAAAGAGTTTGTCGTAAAGAGTCACGTCGATGCAAGCTTTAACACCAATCCGGATGACTCATAGTAGCAATCTGGATACGTATAGTGGAGCAGCCATTTGGAATAGTACCAAGTGGAGTGTGGTAGTAGTGTTTTCGGTTTGACATAGAAATTTGCAAAATACACACGGATCTGAATGTCGCAGACCCGTTGACTATAAGACCTCTCTCACATGCAAAGCATGATCGAGCCCCAGAACTCATTGGGTGTTAGATTCATAACAATGCGAATCACATGGTGATGTGAACTAGATTATTGACTCTAGTGCAAGTGGGAGACTGTTGGAAATATGCCCTAGAGGCAATAATAAATTAGTTATTATCATATTTCCTTGTTCATGATAATCGTTTATTATCCATGCTAAAATTGTATTGATTGGAGACTTAGATGCATGTGTGGATACATAGACAAAACCATGTCCCTAGTATGCCTCTAATAGACTAGCTCGTTGATCAAAGATGGTTAAGGTTGCCTAGCCATTGACATGATATGTCATTTGATAACGGGATCACATCATTAGGAGAATGATGGGATGGACAAGACCCAAACTACAAACGTAGCATATGATTGTGTCAGTTTAATGCTATTGTTTTCTGCATGTCAAGTATCTGTTCCTATGACCATGAGATCATGCAACTCACTGACACCGGAGAAGTGCCTTGTGTGTATCGAACGTCGCAACGTAACTGGGTGACTATAAAGGTACTCTACAGGTATCTCCGAGGGTGTCTGTTGGGTTGGCATGGATCAAGACTGGGATTTTTACTCCGTGTGACGGAGAGGTATCTCAGGGCCCACTCGGTAATACAACATCACAACAAGCCTTGCAAGCAATGTGACTAAGTGTTAGTCACGGGATCTTGTATTATGGAATGAGTAAAGAGACTTGCCGGTAACGAGGTTGAACTAGGTATGGAGATACCGACGATCGAATCTCGGGCAACATACCGAAGAACAAAGGGAACGTTATACGGGATTGACTGAATCCTTGACATAGAGGTTCGACCGATAAAGATCTTCGTAGAATATGTAGGAACCAATATGGTCATCTAGGGACCGCTATTGGTTATTAACCGTAGAGGTGTCTCGGTCATGTCTACATAGTTCTCGAACCCGCAGGGTCTGCACGCTTAAGGTTTGGTGACATTTCGGTAGTATAGAGTTATGTATTGTGGTGACCGAAGGTTGTTCGGAGTCCCAGATGAGATCCAGGATGTCACGAGGATCTCCGGAATGGTCCAGAGGTAAACATTGATATATAGGAAGTCCCATTTTGGTCGCCGGAAAAGTTTCGGGCTAATCGGTAATGTACCGGGAGTGCCGGTAGTGTACCGGGAGACCACCGGGAGGGGTATTTCGACCCAAGAGGCTTCATGGGCTGTGGGAGAGTAAATACCAGCCTTTTGTGGGCTGGTGGAAGTCCCACACAAGGCCCATGCGGCTGGGAGAAAGAGCCCAAAGGGAAAAAGGTGGGAAAAGGCCAAAAAAAGGAGGAATCCTAGTCCTCCTCTCCTCCCCACTTTGGTCGACCCAACGGCTGGATTTTTGGCAGACAAGACTCCTCCTCCTCTCCTCCTATATATACTAGAGGATTTTAGGGTTTTGGCACAGAATTTTCAGCCACGTGCTACCCGTTCCTCTAGTGCATAGTTTCTCCTCTAGATCGGTTTTCTGAAGTGCTTAGGCGAAGCCCTGCCGGAATTGCTCCATCACTATCACCGGAGCGTCGTCACGCTGCCGGTGAAATATTCTACCTCTCCACTTCCTCTTGCTGGATCAAGATGGTGGAGATCGTCGTCAAGCTGCACGTGTGCTGAACGCGGAGGTGCCGTCCGTTCGGCGCTAGATCGGAAGGACCGTGAACAAGATCGCGAGACCGTTCGTGATGCGTTCACGGGACGGATCGTGATGAGATCGCGGGACGGATCGTGATGAGATTGCGGGACGGATCGTGATGAGTTCGCGGGACGGATCGTGATTGGATCGCGGGACGGATCGTGATGTGATCACGGGACGCTCGGCGATTTGGATCGCGAAGATGTTCGACTACACCAACCGCGTTTCTTAACGCTTCCCGCTTAGCGATCTACAAGGGTATGTAGATCCACTCTCCCTCTCATAGATGCTCATCACCATGGATAGATCTTCGTGTGCATAGGAAATTTTTTGTTTCCCATGCAACGTTCCCCAACAGATTTATCTTTAGCGGGAGAGGTGCGTTGTAGTGGGTTCAATCTTGTTGTGATCAATCTCGGTGACAGAAAGGGACATGACACGTATCGTATTGCTGCCACTAAGGATACAACAATGGGGTTTATTCTTATTAATTGGATTTATTTTGTCTATATCATGTCATCATCCTCCAAGCATTACTCCGTTTTACTTAATACTCTAGATACATACTGGATAGGGTCAATGGGTGGAGTAATAGTAGTAAATGTAGGCAGGAGTCGTCGGTCTACTTACTTACGGACGTGATGCATATATGTGAGATCATTATCATTAATAAATATTGCATGACTATCCGCTTTTCTATCAGTTACCCAACAGTAATTTGTCTACCAATCGTATGTTGGGGTACGTTGCATGGGAAACAAAAAAATTCCTACGCACACGCATATCTATCCATGGTGATAAGCATATACGAGAAGGAGAGTGGATCTATATACCCTTGTAGATCACTAAGCGGAAAGCGTTAAGAAACGCGGTTGGTGTAGTCGAACGTCTTCGCGATCCAAATCGCCGTGCGTCCCGCGATCCAATCACGATCCGTCCCGCGATCTAATCACGATCTGTCCCACGAACTTGATCACGATCCGTCCCACGAACTTGATCACGATCCGTCCCACGAACTTGATCACGATCCTTCCGATCTAGCGTCGAACGGACGGCACCTCCGCGTTCAGCACACATACAGCTTGATGACGATCTCCACTGTCTTGATCCAGCAAGAAGGAGTGGAGAGGAAGAAGAGTTCTCCAGCTGCGTGACGACGCTCCGACGATGGTGGTGGAGCAATTCCGCCAGGGCTTCGCCTAAGCACTGCAGAAATGCGATCTAGAGGAGAAACTATGCACTGGAGGAACGGGTAGCACGTGGCTGAAAAATCTAGTGCAAAAACCCAAAACCCTCTAGTATATATAGGAGGAGAGGAGGAGAGGAGGTATCCTTGGCCTCCAAGCCTAGCTGGTTCGGCCGAACCTACTAGGAGAGGCGGACTCCTCCTCAAATCCTAGTAGGACCAGGATTGCTCCTTTTTTCCTTTTTTTCCACCTTTTCCTATTGGGTTTTTTCCTCCAGCCACATGGGCCTTGTATGGGAGTTTCCACCAGCCCACTAAGGGCTGATATTCACTCTCCCACAGCCCATTAAGCCTCTTGGGTCGAAATACCCCTCCCGGAGGCCTCCCGGTACACTACCGGCACTCCTGGTACCCTACCGATGAGCCCGAAACTTTTCCGGCGACCAAAACAGGACTTCCTATATATGAATATTTACCTCCGGACCATTCCGGAGCTCCTCGTGATGTCCGGGAATCCGAACAAACTTCGGTCACCATCATACATAACTCTATACTACCGAAACGTCACCAAACCATAAGTGTGCAGACCCTGCGGGTTCGAGAACTATGTAGACATGACCGAGACACCTCTACGGTCAATAACCAATGGCAGGACCTGGATGCCCACATTGGTTCCTAATTATTCTATGAAGATCTTTATTGGTCGAACCTCTGTGTCAAGGATTCAGTTAATTCCGTATGATGTTCCCTTTGTTCTTCGGTATGTTACTTGCCCGAGATTCGATCATCGCCATCTCCATACCTAGTTCAACCTCGTTACCGGCAAGTCTCTTTACTCATTCCGTAATACAAGATCCCGTAACGAACACTTAGTCACATTGCTTGCAAGGCTTATTGTGATGTTGTATTATCGAGTGGGCCCTGAGATACCGCTTCGTCACACGGAGTAACAAATCCCAGTATTGATCCATGCCAACTTAGCAGACACCCTCGGAGACACCTGTAGAGTACCTTTATAGTCACTCAGTTACGTTGCGACATTTGATACACACAAGGCACTCCTCCGATGTCCGTGAGTTGCATGATCTCATGGTCATAGGAACATACACTTGACATGTAGAAAACAGTAGCAATAAACTGACACGATCATAAGCTACGTTTGTAGTTTGGGTCTTGTCCATCACATCATTCTCTTAATGATGTGATCCTGTTATCAAATGACATCTCATGTCCATGGCCAGGAAACCTTAACCATCTTTCGATCAACGAGCTAGTTCGCTAGAGGCATACTAGGGACATTGTGTTTGTCTATGTATCCACACATGTATCCATGTTTCCAATTAATACAATTCTAGCATGGATAATAAAAAATTATCATGAACAAGGAAATATAATAATAAACACTTTATTTATTGCCTCTAGGGCATATTTCCAACAGTCTCCCACTTGCACTAGAGTCAATAATCTAGCTCATATCACTATGTGATTTACATTGTAATGAATCGAACACCCATGCAGTTCTGGTGTTGATCATGTTTAGCCCTTGGAAGAGGTTTAGTCAACGGGTCTGCAACATTCAGATCCATGTGCACTTTGCAAATATTTATGTCTTTCTCCACGATGTAATCGCGGATGGAGTTGAAGCGTCGCTTTATGTGTCTCGTCCTCTTGTGAAACCTTGGTTCCTTGGCCAGAGCAATGGCACTAGTGTTGTCACAGAACAGGTTCATTGGATTCTGTGCACTGGGCACTACTCCAAGATCTATCATGATATGCTTCATCCAGACACCTTCCTTCGCCGCCTCCGAGGCTGCGATGTATTCCGCTTCGCACGTAGAATCAGCTACCACGCTTTGCTTGGAACTGCACTAGCTTACCGCTCCCCCGTTAAGAATAAATATGTATCCGGTTTGCACTTAGAGTCATCCGGATCAGTGTCAAAGCTTGCATCGACGTAACCCTTTACGACGAGCTCTTTATCACCTCCATAAACGAGAAACATTTCCTTAGTCCTTTTCAGGTACTTAAGGATATTCTTGACCGCTTGCCAGTGCTCCATTCCAGGATCACTTTGAAACCTTCCGGCCATACTTATGGCAAGGCTAACATCGGGTCTTGTGCACAACATTGGACACATGATAGAGCCTATGGCTGAAGCATAGGGGATGAAACTCATCTTTTCTCTATCTTCTGCAGTTACTGGGCATTGAGTCTTACTCAACTTCACACCTTGTAACACAGGCAAGAACCCCTTCTTGGACTGATCCATTTTGAACTTCTTCAAAACTTTATCAAGGTATGTGCTTTGTGAAAGTGCTATTAAGTGTCTCGATCTATCTCTATAGATCTTAATGCCTAATATGAACGCAGCTTCTCCTAGGTCCTTCATTGAAAAACTCTTGTTCAAATATTCCTTCACGCTTTCCAGCATTTCTATATTGTTTCCAATCAGCAATATGTCATTCGCATATAATACTAGACACGCTATAGAGCTCCCACTCACTTTCTTGTAAATACAAGCTTCTCCGTAAACTTGTATAAACTCAAACGCTTTGATTACCTCATCAAAGTGCTTATTCCAACTCCGAGATGCTTGCACCAGTCCATAAATGGATCGCTAGAGTTTGCAAACTTTGTCAACATTCTCTGGATCGACAAAACCTTCGGGTTGCATCATATACAACTCTTCCTCAAGGAAATCATTGAGGAACGTTGTTTTGACATCCATCTGCCGAATTTCATAGTCGAAATAGGCAGCTATTGCTAACATGATTTTGACACACTTAAGCGTCGCCACGGGTGAGAAAGTCTCATCGTAGTCAACTCCTTGAACTTGTGAAAAACCCTTTGCCACAAGTCGAGCTTTATAGACGGTGACATTACCGTCTGCGTCTGTCTTCTTCTTAAAGATCCATTTATTCTGAATGGCCTTTCGCCCTTCAGGTAATACGTCCAAAGTCCATACTTTGTTTTCATACATGGATCCCATCTCGGATTTCATGGCCTCTAACCATTTCTCAAAATCCGGGCCCATCACTGCTCCTCCATAGCTCGTAGGTTCATTGTTGTCCAACAACATGACCTACAAGACAGGGTTGTCATACCACTCAGGGGTAGTATGCGGTCTTGTCGACCTACGAGGTTTAATAGCAGCTTGATCCGAAGCTTCATGATCATCATCATTAACTTCCTCTTCTACTGTCGTAGGTTCCACAGAAACATCTTTCTGCGCTGCGCTACTTTCTGGTTGAAGTAAAGGTTCAATAACCTCATCAAGCTCTATTTTCCTCCCACTCAATTCTTTTGAGAGAAACTCTTTCTCAAGAAATGTTCCACTCTTAGCGACAAACACTTTGCCTTCGGATCTGAGATAGAAGGTATACCCGACTGTCTCTTTAGGGTATCCTATGAAGACGCATTTCACCGCTTTGGGTTCTAGCTTTTCAGGCTGAAGCTTTTTGACATAAGCATCACATCCCCAAATTTTAAGAAACGACAACTTTGGCTTCTTGCCAAACCACAGTTCATATGGCGTCGTCTCAACGGATTTTGATGGTGCCCTATTTAAAGTGAATGCAGTTGTCTCTAATGCATAACCCCAAAACGATAGTGGAAAATCAGCAAGGGACATCATAGAACGCACCATCGATTACGACGTTCGGACACACCATTACGATGTGGTGTTCTGGACGGTGTCAACTGTGAAACAATTCCACACTGTCTTAAGTGACTGCCAAACTCATAACTCAGATATTCACCTCCTCGATCAGATCGTAGGAACTTAATCTTCTTGTTACGATGATTCTCAACTTCACTCAGAAATTGCTTGAACTTTTCAAACGTTTCAGACTTGTGTTTCATTAAGTAAATATACCCATATCTACTTAAGTCATCAGTGAAGGTGAGAAAATAACGATATCCATCGCTGTAACATTCATTGGACCGCACACATCAGTATGTATGATTTCCAATAAGTCACTCGCCCGTTCCATTGTTCCAGAGAACGGCGTTTTAGTCATCTTGCCCATGAGGCATGGTTCACATGTGTCAAGTGATTCAAAATCAAGTGACTTCAAAAGTCCATCAGCATGGAGCTTCCTCATGCATTTTACACCAATGTGACCTAAACGGCAGTGCCACAAGAAAGTGGTACTATCATTATCAACTCTACATCTTTTGGCATCAATGTTATGAACATGTGTGACATCACTATCAAGATTCAATATGAATAAACCACTAACATTGGGTGCATAACCATAAAAGATATTACTCATATAAATAGAACAACCTTTATTCTCTGATTTAAATGAGTAACCGTCTCGCAATAAACAAGATCCAGATATAATGTTCATGCTTAACGCAGGCACTAAATAACAATTATTCAAGTTCATCACTAATCCCGATGGTAATCGAAGAGAGAGCGTGCCGACGGCGATCACATCAACCTTGGAACCATTTCCCACGCGCATCGTCACTTCGTATTTTGCCAGCCTTCTTTTATTCCGTAATTCCTGCTTTGAGTTGAAAATGTGAGCAACCGAACCGATATCAAATACCCAAGCACTACTACGAGAGCTAGTAAGGTACACATCAATAACATGTATATCATATATACCTTGTTTGTCGTTGGCCGCCTTCTTGCCAGCCAGGTACTTGGGGCAGTTCCGCTTCTAGTGACCAGTTCCCTTGAAATGAAAGCACTCAGTTTCTGTCTTGGGTCCATGCTTGGGCTTCTTTACAGGAGTAGAAACCGCTTTGCCATCCTTCTTGGTTTTACCCTTCTTGCCCTTGTCCTTGACCTTGCCATTTTTCTTGAAACTAGTGGTTTTATTGACCATCAACACTTCATGTTCTTTCTGGATTTCAGACTCAACGACTTTTAGCATCGCAAACAGCTCGGCAACTGACTTGTTCATCCCATGCATGTTATAGTTCATCACAAAGCTCTTGTAACTAGGTGGCAGTGATTGAAGAACTCTGTTAGTGATCGCCTCTGGCGGAAGGGCAATTCCCAACTCCGCTAGACGAGGTGAATACCCAGACATTCTGAGTATATGGTCACTGATAGACCCGTTCTCCTCCATCTTGCAAGCATAGAACTTATCGGAGGTTTCATACCTCTCGATCCGGGCGTTCTTTTGAAAGATAAACTTCAACTCCTAGAACATCTCATATGCTCCATGACGTTCAAAACGTCTTTGAAGTCCCGGTTCTAAGCCATACAATATCGCACACTGAACTATTGAGTAATCTCCAGTACGTGCCTCCCAAGCGTTCTTAACATCTTCGAAGGTCATGTCTTCTGGTTGGTCACCAAGCGTTGCATCAAGGACATATGATTTCTCGGAAGCCGTGAGGATAATCCTCATATTACGGGCCCAGTCAACAAAGTTACTTTCATCATCTTTCAACTTAGCTTTCTCTAGGAACACATTAAAATTCAGGGGTGCTACTATGCGAGCCATTGATCTACAACATAAATATGCAAAGTTTACTTAGACTATTGTTCAAGATAATGAGTTTAGTTAATCAAATTACTAAAGCTCCCACTCAAATTGACATCCCTCAGGTCATCTGAGTGTCACATGATCCAAATCCACCAACTCAAGTCCGATCATTACGTGAGTTGAGGTGGCTTCAATGGTGAACATCATTATGTTGATCATATCTACTATATGACTCATGTTCGACCTTTCGGTCTCTTGTGTTCTGATGCCATGTCTGTACATGCTAGGCTCGTCAAGCTTAACCCGAGTGTTCTGTGCGTGCAACACTGGCTTGCACCCGTTGTATGTGAACGTAGAGTCTATCACACCCAGTCATCATGTGGTGTCTCAACACGACGAACTTTCGTAACGGTGCACACTTGTGGAGAACACAATTTATCTTGAAATTTAAGTGAGGGATCACCTTATAATGCTACCGTCATACTAAGCAAAACAAGGTGCATAAAAAGGATTAACATCACATGCAATTCATAAGTGACATGATATGTCCATAGACTTGTGCTTTAGATCTCCATCTTGAAAGCACCGGCATGATCTCCATCGTCACCGGCACGACACCATGATCTCCATCTTCTTGATCTCCATCAACGTGTCGCCATCGGGGTTGTCACGCCCTGCGTGCTTCTACTACTATTGCTACCGTTTAGCGATAAAGTAAAGCATTACATAGCGCTTAATGATTGACACGCATGTCATATAATAATTAAAGACAACCCTATGGCTCCTACCGGTTGTCGTACTCATCGACATGCAAGTCGTGAAATTCTGTACATCACATGATCATCTCATACATCACATATATCACTTTTTACGTGGCTGCTACGGGTTTCTAGCAAGAACGATTCTCACCTATGCATAAACCACAACGGTGATACATAATTTGCTTTTCAACCTTCTCAAGGACTGCCTTTGTCGAATCCGATCCAACTAAAGTGAGAGAAACTGGCACCTGCAAGACATCTATGCAACAAGTTGCGGTCGAGGGAACCGATCTCTCTTAAGCGTACGAGTAATGTTGGTCCGGGCCGCTTCATCTCACAATACCGCTGAACCAAAATCTGACCAAGGGAGGAAGCAATCTAAGCATCAACGCCCACAAACCTTTTGTGTTCTACTCGAGATCCCATCAACACATAGACCTAGCTCATGATGCCACTGTTGGGGTATGTTGCATGGGAAACCAAAATTTTCCTACGCACACGCAGATCTATCCATGGTGATGAGCATCTACGAGAGGGAGAGTGGATCTACATACCCTTGTAGATCACTAAGCGGGAAGCGTTAAGAAACGCTGTTGGTGTAGTCGAACGTCTTCGCGATCCAAATCGCAGTGCGTCCCGCGATCCAATCACGATCCGTCCCGCAATCTAATCAAGATCCGTCCCACGAACTTGATCACGATCCGTCCCACGAACTTGATCACGATCCTTCCGATCTAGCGCCGAACGGACGACACCTACGCGTTCAGCACACGTACAGCTTGATGACGATCTCCACCATCTTGATACAACAATAAGGAGTGGAGAGGAAGAAGAGTTTTCCGGCAGCATGACGGAGCTCCGGCAATGGTGGTGGAGCAATTCCGGCAGGGCTTCACCTAAACACTGCAGAAATCCGATCTAGAGGAGAAACTATGCAATAGAGGAACGGGTAGCACGTGGCTGAAAAATCTAAAACCCCCAAACCCTCTAGTATATATAGGAGGAGAGGAGGAGAGGAGGCAGCCTTGGCCTCCAAGCCTAGCTGGTTTGGCTGAACCTACTAGGAGAGGAGGACTCCTCCTCCAATCCTAGTAGGACTAGGATTGCTCCTTTTTGCCTTTTTTTTCCACCTTTTCCTATTGGTTTTTTTCCTCCAGCCACATGGGCCTTGTATGGGAGTTTCCACCAGCCCACTAAGGGCTGATATTCACTCTCCCACAGCCCATTAAGCCTCTTGGGTCGAAATACCCCTCCCGGAGGCCTCCCGGTACACTACCGGCACTCCTGGTACCCTACCGATGAGCCCGAAACTTTTCCGGCGACCAAAACAGGACTTCCTATATATGAATCTTTACCTCCGGACCATTCCGGAGCTCCTCGTGATGTCCGGGAATCCGAACAAACTTCAGTCACCATCATACATAACTCTATACTACCGAAACGTCACCAAACCATAAGTGTGCAGACCCTGCGGGTTCGAGAACTATGTAGACATGACCGAGACACCTCTACGGTCAATAACCAATGACAGGACTTGGATGTCCACATTGGTTCCTAGTCACCCAACAGACACCCTCGGAGATACCCTCGGAGATACCTGTAGAGTACCTTTATAGTCACCCAGTTACGTTGCGACGTTTGATACACACAAGGCACTCCTCCGATGTCCGTGAGTTGCATGATCTCATGGTCATAGGAACATATACTTGACATGTAGAAAACAGTAGAAATAAACTGACACGATCATAAGCTATGTTTGTAGTTTAGGTCTTGTCCATCACATCATTCTCCTAATGATGTGATCCCATTACGAATGACATCTCATGTCCATGGCCAGGAAACCTTAACCATCTTTTGATCAACGAGCTAGTTCACTAGAGGCATACTAGGGACATTGTGTTTGTCTATGTATTCACGCATGTATCCATGTTTCCAATTAATACAATTCTAGCATGGATAATAAAGAATTATCATGAACAAGGAAATATAATAATAAACACTTTATTTATTGCCTCTAGGGCATATTTCCAACATCCTATGCTTTCTTCGAGGGAGAAGCCTCTAGAAAAAACTATGCTCCCGGATCTATTCACAAATATATTTACAACAACTCTAAATACCTTGTTGCCATTAGTTAATTTCTTTTTATTTTTAACTTATATTTATAAAATTATATATCTACACTACTTATTGCTTGCAAGTAACGAGTTCAAGGGGATTGGCAACCCTCTTGCGTGTGTTGTATGCAAGTGTGTGCTCTTTTGTGTGTTGGCGCTGAAGACGGGAAATTGTGTGGTCCACTTGATTGTTCGATAACCTTGGTTCTCACAAGTATCTTTATTGTGTGGTACATATCTTTATTGTGCTGCATCATCCCCTCCTCTTTGGGAATAAACCCAACGCATATCACAAGTATCAAGAAGGATTTCTGGCGCCGTTGCCGGGGAGTATTACCAAATTCCTATCAAGTACTTTCTCACAAATTATCATTCACTTGTTCTAAATCTTATTTTCTGTTATATTTTTCTTGCTATAAAAATCAAAAATACAAAAAAAATTACCTTTGCTAGTTTAGTTGTTTGCTTGCTATACTTCCTAGTTTACTTGTTTTGCTTGTTACTTTGCTAGTTTCGCCACTATGTCTCAAGAAAATACCAAGTTATATGATTTCTCGAATACTTATAACAATGATTTTATTAGTATTCCTATACAACCCGCCACTAGCACGGAGTTTTCTGATATTCATAATGCATAGCTAAATCTTGTGATGAAAGAATAATTTTCCAGAAGTCCTAATGAGGATCCGGCTACGTATCTCAATACTTTTATTGAATTATGTGATATGCAAAAGAAAAAGGATATGGATAATGATGTGAGCAAATTAAAATTATTTACTTTTTCACTAAGAGATAAAGGTAAAGCTTGGTTTTCACCTTTACCAGGTAATAGTATTGAAACAAGGGATAAATGTAAAGATGCTTTCATTACCAAGTAGTTTCCTCCTACTAAGATCATCTCCCTTAAAAATCAAATTATGAATTTCAAGCAACATGATCAGGAACATGTTGCACAATCTTGAGAGATGATGAAATTGATGATAAAAATATTCCTACTCATGGTTTGAACTTATAGATGATTATACAAAAAAATTATGCGGGACTAAACTCTATGTCTAGAAATCTTCTAGATTCTGCTGCAGGTGGTACCTTCATGGAGGTGACATTGGGAGAGGCCACCAAACTTCTGGATAACATCATGGGAAATTATTCTCAATGGCATACCGAAAGAGTTTCAACCGGTAAGAAGGTAAATTATGTTAAGGAATTATGCTACTTCGAGTGAGAAAATGAATGCTCTTATGAATATGGTTGCTAGTAAACATGCTCACGATGATCCCAATGATATACCTTTATCTACTTTGATTTAGAAAAATGATGATGCTATTGATGTGAACTTTATCTCTCAAAATAATTTCAACAACAATTTTATAGACGGAATTTTAATGCTAGATCGTATCCCGGTAATTCCTCTAATAATTATTGTAATTCTTATGAAAATTCTTCTACAAATAATAGTAGGATATCTCTGATCTTGAGAACATGATTAAATAATTTATTAGTTCCGAATAGATTTTTGATACTATGGTAGAAGAAAAGGTGCATAAAATTGACGATATGGCTAGGAACATGGATATAATTGCTCTTTATGTGGAAATTCTTAAAAAAATAAAAATTACCACCCAAGCATGATATCAACTAATACAAGTCTCTAGCAAATGCAACTGCTGAGATCATTTAGTTGGAATCATTGCTTAAAGAGTTGGCAATTAAGTAGCATTGTGTTTCATGTTTATGATGTGATAACCTAGGTGCTACCTTTCTATCTGCCAATCCAGTCTTTTATGCTAGAACCAAGCATATTAAGATAGATTTTCACTTTATACGAGAAAGGGTTGCTGAGAAGAAATTGGAGATACGGTTTATTCATCCAAAGATCAATTGGCAGATGGGTTCACTAAAGCTCTTCCAGCAAGGACATTTGAGGAGTTCAAGAGAAATTTAAATATAGGGTAGTTTAGATTAAGGAAGGGTGTTAGAACATCTATTTAACTTATGTTTATCTAAACATATCTCTATCTCTACCTCTCTCGTTACCTTCTCACACTCATGCATCCTAGCGATCGTCGAATCTTGTACGCCTAGACAGGGTTGTTCTGTCTCTCATAAATAAACACAACTTGGCCCCCCTCGGGAGTAGGAACGCTTCCCCATCTAATATGCTTTTACCGGTCGGTCTCGTTCAAACACGGGAGGGGTTTGTGAATCTGGGCTCGTTCCGTTGCCGGTGAACAAGAAAACGTAATTACCGTGCCATCAAATTCTGGTGTTCAAAAGAGACACTTAATTGGTGTTCATACGTTAGGATCAGGAGATGTCCAGTTAGCTAGTAGTGGAGCATTTCGGTAAGGAAAAGATGCCAAGGACAAATTCGGTAATAATCGTACAAAGAAGTATAAAGGCAGCGACCAGCGAGTGAAGCTTCAAGACCTGGCGCCAAGAATAATGATAGCATCGCTGCACTGACCATGCTTTGCTGGGTGTATAAAGCCGCGCAGGAATCAAACTAATTAAGCTCGCGCGCTGCACTCCATGGTCGATAAGATGCCATCCCTCGCAGCAGTTGCATCCTCGTCGCGGTGCGCCCCTTTCGCCTGCCGCCGCGGCACCGAGCAGCGCTCCAGGGGCCTGGACCACGCGTCAGCACCGGTGCCTGCCGCCGGGCAGGGGTGCGGGCGACCGCTGGGCCGCGCGGCGGGCGTCGTGGGCGGCGGCATCGCCGCGGCCTTCTTCGCGTCCCTGGAGCGGTGCGCCTGCGTGGAGGTCCGCACGGCCGACGACCTCTCCGACTTCAGCAACGGTGCCGCGGAGGCCGCGCCGCTCATGGGCGTCGACGGCGGTGCCGGCCGTTCTTCCACCGCGAGGAAGAAGAGCAAGAGGAAGGCCGGCGCGGGGAAGGGCAGGAAGGGTGGTCATGGCGGCTTTGGGTGCTGCGAGAGCATCAATTAGCTAGCTCTTAGATGGTATTCTAACGAAGTTCTCGCTGATATATGCCTGCATGCGTGTGTGCAGATTGTATGGCATCATCAAAATTGTACTATGAAGTGGTCGAGAGACCGAGACCGTGCACGGGGTTTTGTATATGATCAATCTTGATGTTCATTTCTTTTTACGAAAAACATCCAGATTTATTATAAAAGTTTATCAGAAGTACAAAACACCTTGAACATAATACAACTTAAATCAAGTTTTTTGAACCACTGAACGACCACTATCGCTATCAGAATGAGCCGCTGATTTTATATGTAGCTAGTGTGGATCTGATTTTTGTTTAAGCTATCTAGTGATGTTGTAACCATATTGCACACTGTGGCACAGCATGCATGCACTTCAAATCAAGGAACATGTAACCATATGTTAGTCTAATTTAAGTCCATGATAATTCTAGAGTTGTGTGCACAGATCGATGTAGAGTCAGGGGGTGTTACCCTCTTTTTCGGAAAAAAAATGAAGTCCATATATCCAAGGAATTTATTCTAAATTTTCTTCTTAGATTTTTCTACACATGGTATGATTCTCATCTCAACATAACAAAGAACATATAACTATATCTTACTCTAATTTAGGCCCACAAATGATTTGAGAGTTTTGTGCACCGATCAATGTAGAGTCTGGGGGTGTTACCCTCTTTTTGGAAAGAAAAAAAATAAGTCCATATATCCGAGGAATTTGTTCCAAACTTTCTTCTTTTGTTTATCTATGCATGGTATTATTCGTCTCAACATAATAAATAACATATAACTATGTCTTACTCTAATTTAGGTGCACAAATTATTCGAGAGTTTTGTGCGTCGATCAATGTAGAGTCAAGGGGTGTTACCCACTTTTCTGAAAGAAAAAAACAAGTCCATATATCCGAGGAATTTGTTCCAAACTTTCTTCTTTAATTTATCTATACATGGTATGATTCTCATCTCAACATAATTGAAAGACTATACTTTGTCAGGGTTAATTGAAGACATTTTTTAGCAAGAATATTGAACTACTACTCGTTAAGCAAAAATGCTAGACTTATGGGAACGGGTTAGGGATTCCGGCTACCCTGATTCAACTTCTTTTTTCACATGACTTCAACTAAAACCTCTCCCCTGATACCATGCAAGTAATGGATTTGATGACACGTGGAAACAAGGCCCTGGACGGCTCAGACCCACGGTAAACCCAGAGAATGATTCAGCTTAAGAAGGTCCCATTATAGAGAGACCTAGAGCACCTTAACTTGTGTGAATTTATCCACTGTATTAATCACCGCTAAAAAAATCAACTGCTGTATTAATCTTCAGAGAGGATATAAAATTAAGCTCCGCAGAAATCTCAGAAATAGTAATAAAAAAGACTTACCAATTAATATGTGGGTGTAGTCACTTTTAGCCCCTTTAGCCATCACTTGATCATTTCCTGCAAATGCCATGCATGTGAGCCTCCTCTTTTATCTGGTTAGCTTTGTGAAGGATCCCATTGCCTAACCTCCACACACGTGTCCACCCCAACTAGCTCAGATTCCATTTCTATGCTTAGCTGCCATATTGCGCACTTTGATCACAAAACATGGAGTATTTCAAGCATTTCAAGACGTCTAGAGAAACATATATCATTCCAGAATGTCAAGCCCATTTTTATACATAGCATGTTTGAAATAAATTTTGAGGTGACCAACACTTCTTAATCTCACTCGAATTTCTAACCGTGAGATTGTATTCGTGATTTGCGCTCTAGTTGCCAAAGAGATGAATGTATGAGGCAATGACGGCTCTTATACATTGAGGTGCTTATCATATTCATGCTCCATCCAGTTACTCCAAAAGCCTGAACTGATGAAGAGAAGTGGACAATATATTTTAACATCCTCTCTCACCGCTAAGCACTTTTTAGTCCTTACATGTGGGATCTATGAAGGCAACATATATATGGGCATGCATAAAATAGGATCAATATGTGGGCATGCATGAAATTGGAATTATCTGGCTGTTTTTTGCTATCGGGCATGGGGAAGATAAGTCAATTAGTTTTACAATTGAACCAGTTAATCACAGCCCACGACTAGAACGAAATCGGATGGCTGCTAGGGTGGGGGCAACTACAACTATGTGATAGCATCTATTTTTCCTAAACTACCAGCAACATATATATATTTCAATATTGCGTCAGCAAGGTCTTGAAATGGAGACCTCTTTTCTCCGATACCATATTTAATTCACACTCTAGCCAATTAATTCAAAAGTCTGAACTAATAAAAAGAGACAGGTAATATGTTTCGGGGGAAATATAAGAGTGCAGGGCAAGGCGGCACTGTAGTGGTACTAATCGTATGTCAACGTGTGAGGTCGAAGGTCTATGATGCTGCAGCCGAGGAATATGGGGAGGGATGTACATAAATCACATAGACCGGCTGAGGAGAAGACATCGGCAACATGGGAATGGAGGGTGTGAACGGGTTTGGGGTGGTGTGAATGGAACGACTCCGGGATGTCAAACGTAGATCCGATGGCTAGGAAACCTGCCCAGCACATTTCTCCGATTTTCCAGGCAAGTGACTAGCAACCACCTCCTTTTCCCCATTTAGCACCATACATCAAATCATTTCATTTCTCTTGTGATTTTGCGGGACATCATTGGGATCCACGCATGCAATGGACAAACCCATCAAGCTAGAATAGTAAAAGGATGGGGCAAAAGATGCTCCACAAATCTCTCAAGATCCAGGCATTTCAGCTAAGGTATAGAAACTAACTGTTGCCTGCTTGACAGCTGTTTAACCGAACAATAAGCTTGGATCCTGCAAATTCTTAGATTCCGCAAAAACTACGTCAAGTTTTTTATACCACAGAGCAACCACTACCGCCGCCAAAATGAGCTGCTAATTTTACATGTAGCTAGTGCGGTTCTGATTTTTGTTTAAGTTCTCTAGTGATAGATGTGACCATATTGCACACTGTGGCACACCATGCATGGACTTCAAATCAAGGAACATGTAACTATATGTTACTATAATTTAAGTCCATAAATAATTCGAGAGTTGTGTGAACCGATCTATGTAGAGGCAGGGTGTTTTAACCTCTTTTCGGAGGAAAAAAAATCCATATATCCATGGAATTTGTTCCAAACTTTCTTGTTTTATTTTTCTATACATTGTATGATTCTCGTCTCAACATAACTAAAAGGCTATGCTTTTTCATAGTTAGTTAAAGACATTTTTAAGCAAGATTATTGAGGTACTACTCGATAAGAAAACAATGCTAGAGTTAAGGGAAGGGCCTACGGATTTTGGATACCCCAATTTCAACTTACTTTTTCCCCTGATCAACTAAAACCCCTCCCCTGATTCCATGCAAGTAATGGATTTGAACTGATGACACCTGGAAATGAGGCCCAGTTGAGTGGACGGCTCAGGTCCACAGTAAAGCCAGAGAATGATTCAGCTTAAGAAGGGCCCATTAGAGAGATCTAGAGCGCCTTAGCTTCAGTGAATCTATCCACTGTATTAATCAGCGCTAAAAAAAACCCGCTGTACTAGTCATCAGAGAGGAAATGAAATTAAGCTCCACAGGAATCTCTGAAATAGTAATAAAAAAGACTTACAAATTAATACGTATGTGTGTGTAGTCACTTTTCAGCCCCTTTAGTCAATCACTTGATCTTTTCTGCAAATGACATGCATGTGAGCCACCTCTTTGATCCGGTTAGCTTTGTGACCGATCTCTTTGCCTCACCTCCACACACGTGCCAACCTCAACTAGCTTGATTCCATTTCTAAGCTTATCTGGCATATGGGATCTATGTAGCAACATATATCTATTTTTATATTGCGTCCGCAAGTTCTTGAATTCAAATCCTCTTAACTATGATACCATATTTAACTCATGCTCTAACAAGTTAATCCAAAAGTACGACCTAATGAAGAGAGGCGGATAATATATGTTTCGGACAAGATTTAAGAGTGCAGGGCGAGGCATATGGTAGCGATGTTAATCGTATATTAATGTGGGAGGTCGGAGGTGTATGTTGCTGCAGCCAAGGAAGACGGGGAGGGATGCACGTAAAACACATAGATCGGCCGAGGTGAAGACATCGGCAACATGAGAAGGGGGGGGGGGGGGGTGAACGGGTTTCGGGTGGTGTGAACGGAATGACTCCGAGATGTCAAACATAGATCCGATGGCTAGGAAACCTGCCGAACAAATTTCTCCAATTTTCCGGGCAAGTGACTGGCAACCACCTCCATTTTTTCCATTTAGCAGCATACATCAAATCATTCCATTTCTCTCGTGATTTTGCGGGACATGGTTGGTTTTCCACAAAAAAAGGCAGATCCACGCGTGCAATGGGACAAACCCATCTAGCTAGAATAGTAAAGGGATGGGCAAAAGGATGCTCCACAAGTCTCTCAAGATCCAGGCACATCTCAGCTAAGGTAGAAACTAACTGCTGGCTGCTTGACACTTGGCGCCGATGCGTCCTCCCTGTCTAACGAAACAAGGATTCCGAAAAATTCTTAGATTCTCAAAAGCCACAGATTAAAGCTGTGCGTGCATGGCTTTTCTGAAAATCTTGAGGCGCGCCCATGTGGCTGCCCAAATGCAATGTGCCCACCATGATCCGGACGCAGACCAGACACCGATCCGTATGTCTACTGGCCATAGGCTAGGTAGGCTTTGGAGCTGCATGGATGCATGCACATGCACGCCATCTGTCCATTAACTAACATAACTAATCGCTAGCTCCTGCCATCACCTGTAGTACTCCTGTAGTAAGGTTCACGCATCTGTCCACTAACCAACTTAACTAATCTCCGGCTAGGAACCAGGACATGATCGTCTAAAATCAGTTTCGTTTCAAACTGATTTACTGTTTAAGCAAATTAACCACGTGTTACTGTTTAAGTAGCTATAGCTAACACTCTTGTTAATCAATCAGCTTTCATATTCGTACAGTTAGCTAGCACAAAAGAGTGGACGATGATATTTGTGCTGAGTGGTGGTGCTCGGTCGATGGATGGTGCGTGCGTGCCGCCCACTGGTCGGAACAGAAGAAAATGTTGCACCCTATACCAGCCCTGCTTTAGCCTAAAGCACGCAGCTTTAGTACTTGGATTAGCTGGTAGATCACACACGCGTAGTGGCAGCACGTATGCTTAGCTTTCGAGGCCATAAATAGTAGAGTAGGACTCGCATGCTTCCTTCCAGTACAGTGCAACACAAGATCGATCGAACCTCCTTCTATAGCTTCCTTCTTCTCGAAGGCTCTGCCGATCTGCCATTTGCATGTACCACTACATTAAAAACAAAAAAACTGGCCAGTTAGCTAGCTAGTTCATTCGATAATTAATTATTTGCACATATATGCTCTAACTTGTCCTAGTTCTTTACTATCTAGCTTTGTACAAACTACTCAAAATTTTATACGAATACACCATGAGCAGAAATTCCTACATATTTATTTCTTTGCACATATATGGATGACAGTGGCTTGTTCCATATATTTATTTATACGAGATTATGAAAGCCAATGTATGCTGCTACGTCGTTGGAATTGTCAATTTATTCCGCCTAGATGCGATCGGTCGATGCATGCATTATATACGGGTGATGATGGTGACCTGATGATCGAGGTATATGCTGTTGCAGTGGCTGGCTGAGCTCATTCCATCTAGATGAGAATATCTACTTTTCTTTTTTTTGCATTGCATTGATCCATTGGTTATTAGTTAAGTTAAAGCTAGAATATATACGTCGCCGTCTTTTCACGGTCGACCCGTAGCTTTCAGTGGACCTGGAATCAACTCGTTATCTTGCCCGACTATAATTGGCCCCGGTCAGTTTCTTCAATACGTATATGCATACAAGGTTAACACATAGTACTGCTAGTTGTTGCGGTACAAGTAGTTTGTTGTTGTCTATAAGTACCTAACTAGATCACCTCACCATAATTAGTTTGGTAAAACGAATATATATATGACTTAAAAAAGTATATATATGTATATATACCACTTAAACAGATGATAGGTCGATGGAGGCGTTAGATTTGGGCACTGCTCCTGCCTTAGTGATTAAGGTTTAGAGGTAGCCAGGTGTAGCTGGGGTAGGTTGGTCATGTCATTCGAAATTCCTTGGAAAGCCATGCATATGCATATGCACGTCGCTCTCCATCGACCTTACCTTGCTCGTCGACGACCATTCCAAAGTTTTGCTTTCTACACTGTACTAACCAAAGTAAAGGATGGTCGATGCACTCTATTCTAGCTACCTAGCTAATTCCAAGGTCTAGTTTTCCACCAGAAACTAAGCACTATTTTTTACATGAAAATTACCACTTGTTCGATTAACCATTGGTGACCTATGGGCGACATCTAGAAAGTCGGATGTCTCAAAGCTTTTGCAGGAACACGATTTCACAAAAAAATACAATATGGTCAATGTCGATGTTTGCATATCTCCATGTCGATCATCACCCAACATTGATCTCCGCCGCGTCGAGACGCCATCAGAAGGAAGAGGAGGTTGTCACCACACCCATTCCAAAGGAGCACCGTCATCGTTGATAGTGTTTTCTGGGACGAAGAAGCGGTCCGCTTGCAACCGCACCAAAATGTTGTGTCATGTCAGACATGGATCATCACCATGCCCGTTGGACCCCAACAACGTCGCAGATATGCGACATCATCAAAGAGGAGAAACATGCCAGTCAGTCATCTTCCACACACCCTGCTTCCAAATGCCCAAACCCTCTGTACATGGCGTTGTTGTCACAATTCGAGGAGAGAACAACCGGCTACCCCTAGTGTCATGTTTAGTTGGTTTCAAAGCAAACATCATTGCCACAATGGATTCGATGTGAGAGGATGAAATCCGATGGCATGGTTGCAGATGTCTCCCCACCGACCATGGCTAGCAATTGTAGTCCTACCATATACTAAAATCAACGAGAAGGCACTGGCTTATGCTTCCCGATGCCATCGAGGTGTGGGGGGGAGATCATAGAGTGTCGTATTCCGATGCTACAACGCTCCAATCACCTAAGTCATGCCACAAAGAAGACTTGGACACCCCCTATCAAGACACCAAAGTCTTGGGCAAGGCTCCCCGCCTTCCTCCCATTGTTTGAGCGGCCGATAGAGGGGACTTGCAGCCTCGCCGGCATGGTCTCCCAAAGCTTTTGCATGAGAATATCTTTAAAAGGAAATTTATAGTATGGTCATTGGAGATTATTGCATATCGCCATATCAATAGTCGCCCATCACCTACCTCCGCCATTCTCAATATGTCATCATATATAAGAAGGATTTGCGCCACGCCGAGATGCAGAGGAGCACCATCGCAGTCGAAGCTGTTATCCGTAGCGAAGAAGTGGTCCGCCACACGCATCGGAACCAAAATGTTGCAGCCCATCAGTAGGGATCGTCCATGCGTCCACCAGATCCTCCCTGTACCATCGCCGTTGAAGAAGAGGAATGAGACCGATTTCCTTGTTCCACACACTCTACTTAGAAACACCGGAATGCTAATGCCAGGAACCAACCAAACATCACAAAAAACACTCACTAGCTTGCCGTCAACGCCAGAGCATAGATTGTCAAGGTGGGGTCGACGCTAAAGGAGAAATATCGTGACATGGTCATCGATGTCACCCCTTTGATTATGTTTGGGGTGCCCCTAGTCCAACTAGAGTCATCGAATATTGGTGCCAAGATGAGACGAGGCCTTCTGCTTCCCAACAACATAGATTAGGGCACTACCAAAGCGGGGGTGTGGGTGAGAGAGCCTAGAGTGTTCTAACAGGACACCGTACCTCCACCACAACAATGCCACATGGAAGACCTAATCCTACCCTATCTGCCCACTGAGGTCGGACGACCGGGGCCAAGAACTCGACCGCCTCCTTGTCACCTATCTCCAAGAGAGGAGGAAAGAAACCGTAGTTGGCGCTACGATGAGCTCTCATCATTTTCCTGAGTTAATTAACTAATAATTGATACATGGGGACTTCTACACAGAATTAACGCATGAAATTACATGTCTACATACATCCTTTTTTTTTGCCAATATGTCTTCATATATCCTTTTTTTTTGCGGGTCATCATATATCCTGGTTGACCAACCTAGATATCATGCACCGGCCAAAGTGAAGTTCTACTATGCCGAAAGAGAAGAATCTCAAGTGACGCGAGGTAATTAATCAACGAATCACATGTCTCAGTCCAGCTAGCTGGTTGACAGCAGGCAACTACGTACGTTGTTGTCGAGTATTTAACCTTGTGACCATCGAGCTGCAATAATAAATAAATAAATAAATTAGTAGGCAGAACATTTGTCGAGTACTTGATCGACGTCGAGATCGATCGACAACGCACCACCATCGGCACGACTTTTTTTCCTTTTCTTTTCTAAAAAGAAAAAAAGAAAAAGGCTCATCGTCAGTGGGCACTCGCTACAGAGACCGCGTGGGCCCGCGCGGGACGTCCACGAGAAGAAAGTAAGTAATTTAAGTGGGCCCGATGTGCCAGCCCGTCCGGAACGGGCTATAAATAGGGCCCTCCTACACTTGTCTCCCTCCCTTTTCCCTCTCCCGCCACTCGCACAGCACACTCCAGGTTACGCTGTGACACTTCTGCCCCTGGTGCACTGCCACTGCCATGGCCCTCTCCGGCGTCGACCTCGAGCTCGAGGCCTTCCTCGCCTACCTCGGCTCCGGCCTGGACGCGCCGACGCCGTCCGTGCCGGTCATGTCGTCGCCGGATCTTCTTCTTCCCATGCTCACGTCGTCGCCGGAGGAGGGCATGCTGAGCCCCGCTGCAACCCCGTCGCCTCTGGAAGCACACATGGACACGTCGTCGCCTTCGGAGGGCGGACTGTTGACGATCCCAGGCGCGCCGTCGCCGGATCTTCCCATGACCACGTCGTCGCCGGAGGAGGGCACATCGTCGGGCTCGGTGGGGACCGTCGCCGTCGCCGGGGAGGACGGCGACAGGGAGCGGAGGCTCCGCCGCAAGGTTTCCAACCGCGAGTCGGCGCGCCGGTCGCGCGCTCGCAAGCAGCGGCACCTCGAGGAGCAGCGCGCCGCGGCCGCCACGCTCCGGGCCGGGAACCGGCACCTCGCCGAGCAGCTCCGAGTCGCCAGGGCGCGCGCGGGGCTCGTCGCGCTCGCCAACGCCCGCCTCCGCGCCCAGGGCCAGGCCCTGGGCCGCCGCCTCGAGGCCGCGCGCCAGGCCCTCGCCCTCAGGCAGCTCTACGCCGCCGCGTCGGCCAACGGCGGCGCCCTGGACATGCAGGCGCTCGCCTCCCTGATCCGGTAGCGCGGCGCGGGCGCACAAGAAGATGCTTTTTGACCTGGTGCAAGATGGATCGATCGAACGAACGAACGACGAACGTACGACGGGCTGCATGCATGCATGCTATTAATCACAACCCACATATAAGAAGCTATATATATTATGCATGATCTTCATCATTGATATATATACCAGCAAGAAATTGTGGATGGAAAATGGCACCAAAGAACGTACGTACCCGCTGCTTGATCGATGCTGCTGGTCAAACATCACCGATCGATTTGTGCGCTCCCTCTGATCGGGAATGGACGGCCAGGATCGATCCAGCGAGCACGAGATGCTCTTCGACTCGCCGCTCGATCTCCTCAATTATTGTCTCTGTGATTTAGTACTAGTGCTTCAGCTTTGCTATCGATCTGTTGGCTGATTACTGGATTGGATGTATCCATCGTCTCCGTGTCCTTCTTATTCTTCATGTTTGGCACCTGTCACCCTCATGTCTCTCCAAATACAATTTCTTGGCCGAAAGTTGGTGGAGGAGTTGCATATATGCTTGTCCTCATTGTCTCATCATTCTTCTTCCCCTCCTTTTTTTTTGTCAGAGAGAAAGTGGGTGGTATGTATGAAAGTGATGCACCATATATTAATTTTGTTCAGTATCGATTCTTCCGTGGGCACATACGTCCATGGCGGCTTTATATATGCTCATGTATATGTCTGTTTCTGGTGGTGGTGGTGGTGAGTCGTCGTCGAAAGCAAAGGCCACGAAGAAGTCATTGCGGTTTACGTCTCTTTATTTAGCTAGAAATCAGTTTACGTCTCTAGTGTCTTTACGAAACATCGTCTCTTTTGTGTTGCTTTATCATAGCTGGTGGCACTTTCGCCACTCTTTCGAGGAAGAGCGTTGTGAAATGATGATGTGAAACATTAATTACACCAGCCATAAGAAAAAACTTTGCGAACGTCTTCTTCCTTTTGAGAAATCGGTTTACGTATCTCTAATGCCTTTATGAACCGCTGTCTCTTTTGTTTGGTTTTTCCGAGCTGAGCATTTTCACCACCTTTTCCTGGACATTGGCCATAAGAAAAATCTAGCACATTCGGTTATTGTGTTCACAATTGCTATTTGCCAATTGCCTGGAAATGATCCGAGCACCAATAGATTTTTCGAGAGATGAAGGTGGAGGGTACGTAGAGCTCTGAGCCGCATATAAGGAGGTTGCGACATGCTAGGGAATGGATAGCCAAGAATGACACAAGCTCGAAAACGCAACTAGCCGTGATATCGCCCGTGGAGGTGACACGGAGGGTTGACGGTTCGAGGTCTAGGGTTGGCTACCGGGGGAAGGGAAGTTAGGAGGGTGGCCGGGGCGATGCAGAGGGGCAACTTGAGCAAGGCTACGGCCTGTGTGACGAGATATCATGAGGCATCGATAGGTGGGCAATAGTGTCTAGGGATGGGGGTCAGGCAGGTGCTGGAGGGTGTTCGGCACGGGGAAGAAGAAGAAAAGCACACATGCTCAGTCGGCTGCTAGTTCATCAAAATCCATGTAACTTACATATAGTTGTCCCTTTTTGTCCTGGTTTTCACTGGCTGAAAGTTGGTGGAGGAATTGCATATAGACTTGTTCTGATTGTCTCAGCATTCTTCTCCCCCATCCCTTTGTGATACTGAGAGATAGATGAGAAAGTGTGTATGTGAAAACGATGCACCATAATTTTGTCGAGTTCGACAATTCCTGCCGTACATACGCCCATGGCGGCTTTATATATTTGTCATTTTTTATGTTGGTGGACACGTCCGCTCACAAACACTCATTTTTATGAATGCAAGCAGAGTCGTCATCAAAAGAAAAAAAATAAAAACCTAAGGTAACCACACAGTTTACGTCTCTCTGGTGTCTTTACGAATCATTGTGTCTTTGTGTCATTCTCCGAGTTCGTTTTTCTTGTGGCACTTTCACCGCATTTTCCAAGAAAGAACATTGTGGTCGTATAGCTTTATTGACGGTGAAATAGCAATTACTACATCCACAAGAAAGGTCAATACGCCTGGTTGTTGTCTCCTCAAAATCACCTCTTAAATGTTACCATGGAATAAAACTTCCTTTACGCCTTAAGAAAAACTTCAATTTTAACCTTCAACATGAAAAATATAAAATAAAATATTCAGCTAACCCTCTCCCCATCTACCAATTTTGTGCGGAGAGATAACGCCTTCTCGAAGGGCTTCTCTCTTCGGCCGAGCAAGGCCTTTGTGGGCTATAGCGGCCCAGGTTACAGATAAATGCGTAGGTGCTCTTGTTCACTTTCTTAAAGGAGGTGCTCTTGTTTTGTTTAGAGTGTAACTCTTTTTTGTACGATATTGTTCACAGTTTATGGCAAGCTGCACTTTGAACACCAGAATTAGTCTGAAAAATATAATATGTAGGCCTTTCAACACCAGTTTGAGGATAATTTGTAGGTCTTTTATGGCAAGCTTCAATTTCATCGCACAGAGTTCTTCACAACTACTCCCTCCGTTCCAAATTAGTTGATTTGAATTTATCTAGATACAGATGTATCTAACACTAAAACATGTCTAGATACATCTGTATCTAGACAAATCTGAGTCAACTAATTTGGAACGGAGGGAGTACTTCCTATGTTCCTAAATATTTGTCTTTTTAAAGATTCAACTAGGAACTATATACGGAGCAAAATGATCGAATCTATATTCTAAATTATGTATATATACATCCGTATGTAGTCCATAATGAAATATCCAAAGAGACAAATATTTAGGAACGCATGGAGTAGAAGGGTTGGATGTGCTTTGTTGCGATGTTAGATTAGAAAGTCCTAATCACTTTGCTTCAAAATACAATGTGTATTATTTTTTAGAATGACAAACCTTTTAAATTGGATTAAATTTGTAGATAAATATATGAAAATAGTTTGATAAAAAAGTTTGACAAACCTTTCAAAATACAAATTGTATTATTTTTTAGGGAAAAACGCTTCTTATCTATAGTCTGATGAACGCCCAACGTCAGACCAGACCAACACCGTCAGTGCAATTGAAATCTGATGGCTAACAACTTGGTCTTCTTATGAAAAAAGTTTGACAGGGAATTAATCACCCACAGCCCAATGCGTAACACTCCCCTATCTCTCCCTAAGGCCCCTCCCAATGCTCAACCTTGTACAGGTGTTAAGGCTGTCATATAGGCAAAAAATCTGATATGACATGCTATTTAAGAGGAGAGAGATGGGTGTGATGATCCCATGAAGAAACGGTGTCAAACGCATAAACCCAGGCAAAATACTTAAATAAAAGGAAGTCCACCAATGCATGAAGGACTTTAGTACCTAAATCATTAAATAGAGTGTGCTTAGCTACAACAAGTTAAGCACCTATGCATTGGGGGCTTTGGTTGCTAAACTTTTAAATGTGCTTAACACCTCGTCTTAGCATCAATGCATTGGAAGTAGCCTAAAAGGAAACTCCGCTAAACTCTCCTGATTGCAAACGCAGCCGCACCGCCGGGAGCCCGTATATTTTTTTTAGTATCGATTCCTTTATGGGTACATACGCCCATGGCAGCTTTATATATGCTCATGTATATGTTTGTTTGTTGGTGGTGGTGGCAAGCCGTCGCCAAAAGCGAAGGCCGCGAGGTAGTCATTGCGGTTTATGTCTCCTTTTTCGAGAAACCAGTTTAGGTCTCTAGTGTATTTACGAACCACTGTCTCTTTTGTGTTGCTTTTTTCAAGACGATTTCGTCAATGGCACTTTCCTCACTCTTTAGGGGAAGAGTGTCGTCGAATGATGATGTGAAACAGTAATCAAACCATCCATAAGAAAAACCTTAACAAACCTATTTTTTCCTTTTTGACAAATCGGTTCACGTATCTCTAGTGCCTTTACGAACCGCCGTCTCTTTTGTGTGTTTTTTCCGAGCTGATTCCCGTTGATGGCAATTTCGCCACCTTTTCCGGGACATCAACCATAAGGAAAACTTGTACATTTGGTTATTGTTTTCATGATTGCTATTTTACAGTTGTCTAGAAACGATTATAGTGTCGGTATATTTTGAAGAGATGAAGGTGAAGGGCACATATAAGGAGGTTGTGACACATATGATTATGCTTGTCCTTTTTGACAATGAGAGATAGAGAAAAGTTTGTTTGCGAAAGCGATGCACCAAAATTTTGTCGAGTGTTGACACTTCCTGCCTTACGTACGTCCATGGCGGCTTTATGTGTACACATGTTTGTATTTTTTTATGCTGGCGTGTACACACATTCATTCCTAAGAATGCACGGTGGGTGAGTCGTTGTCGAAAGCAAAAAAATACCACACTGTTTACGTCTCTCTGGTGTCTTTACGAATCATTGTATCTTTGTGTTATTTCTCCGAGTTCGTTTTGCCTGTGGCAATTTCACCGCATTTTCTGAGAAAGCACATTGTGGTCGTATAGCTTTATTGACGGTGAAATAGCAATTACAACGTCCACAAGAAAGGTCAATACGCCTGGTCGTTGTCACCTCAGGATCACATCTTAAATGTAACTCCATTATCATGGAATAAAACTTTCTTTACTCATAAAAAAAAACTTCAAATTTAACCTTTACCGTGAAAAAAATCAAATAAAAGATTCAGCTAACCCTGTCCCCATCTTCGAATTTTGTGCAGAGAGAAAAGGCCTTCTATAAGGGCTTCTCTCTTCGGCCCACATACAAACTCGTCCAGAGTAAGGCCTCTGTGGGCTATACGCGGCCCAGGTTACAGATAAATGCGTAGGTTCTCTTGTTCACTTTCTAAAAAAAAGTTGCTCTTGCTTAGAGTTTAACTTGTTTTGTAGGATATTGTTCAGAGTTTATGGCAAGCCGCACTTTGAACACCAGAATTATTCTGAAAAAAATAATTTGTAGGCCTTTTAACATCGATTTCAACACCAGTTTTAGGATAATTTATAGGCCTTTTATGGCAAGCTTCACTTTTTTTTCACAATTGATTGCCTTTTATGGGATTCGTGTTGCGATGTCTGGCGCTGGTTTATTTCCAGCAGTCACAGACTTGAGTTCAGGGAGACACTCAGGCAGTTTTGCGTTGGAGGGGAGCCATGGCCCTACTATCTGACTTAGAGGATGGGGAGGGGAGGGGATCACCGGAGTTATTTTCCGGCGCGGCGGCCCTTAGAAAGATGGTCGGAGTGACGGCCATCACGATGGTGGGGGCAAGGCGGGACGGAGAGGCGGCACCAGCTAATATATTGCGAGTGTGCAAGAGCTAATTGAAAAATGCGTATTTGTGAATTTTCGAAACAGCAAACACAATGCCAACACGTTTTCAAAAGATAAAATGCGGATGTGTGAACAGAGTGCAAAGAGCCACACCCACCATCCAATTTTCGTTAACACGTTTCCAAGGAAGAAAGTTTAGGCAGGTTGGTCAGTGCAAGGACTTTTTTTTTACTGCCCCAAACCTCTGTTACTCACTGCAACACAGAGGCTGGACGCATAAGCATGATTAAAACATGGCTCGAGGCTGATTTTCTGGGACTTGGTACTCGTAGGGTATACTGCCACTGCCTCTGGTCTGATGGTCTCTAATCTCAGCGTTGGAAAAGGTGCAATGCTTGAGTCTGCAATGCAGTGCAGTGCCATGGAGCCCATCTGCTGCAGGCTTTTTGCTGAATGTCCCCTTGCAGACTCGGGCATACGTGAAAGAGTGAGTGCGATTGTGTGAATATGCATGCCGATCTCAGATTTTGACAAGAGAGTTGCCCTTGCGAACCATGACGACGAGGTCGTCGTAAGATCATCTCCTCCGATAAATGATGGTTCAAATGTAAAACTAACTAACTTTTAGACCGTTTGAGGTCAAAAACGTAGCTTCAACAGACAGTTCATATGTAAAAAAAAATAGATCGCGGCCTTCTCGTGATGTAAAATACAACACCTTACGGTGCAAATTTACATCACGAGGTGCATCTGGTCCAAAATCAGCCACGGCCCGCAAACGCCCAACCGCCAGTTCCTTTCCTTTCCCGCTCGCCCGCACCCGTCCGTCCGCCCGTGACCCGCCGTCTCCACACCCCGCCGCCGTCCCGCCGCATGCCGCCCATCCGGCCCTGTGATGCGACTGTGCTGCAAATTGCCTTATCCAAATAACCGAAGTTTTGGATTTCTCCTCATTTTGATTTTCTTAAGTTTTTTACCAAGTTTAAAGAAACGTGTGCAAAGGTCAACAACATCAAATACGGATAGTACAAGTATTTCACAAAGAATTTTCAACAGACTTATTTGGAGCTCCTGTGGCTGTGCATTTTCATCTTCTTTCGTTTCATTCACCTCACCTCTGCTGGAGCCTTCTGCTTGCATGTCCCTCTCTGCGCATCTGTGCAGTCCAAAGCTACCCATGCCATGCCATGCATCTCTTCAAGCTGAACCTGAATCCGAAGGCCAAAGTAAATGGCCAACACATGCCTGAATCCATGGCGGCCTCTCCACGCATGAATCATTTTAAAAGTGTCACCCTGCTACCTCATCACCAAACAACATCGCCATCAGATAAAAAATCTCCATTTGTTTCCTGGCAGTGTTTTTTATCCATCTTCCCGCCATTTCAGCAGATTGCACCACGCCACGCATGACTCCTCCACCTTTCCATCACTCCTCGGCGACCACCTACCTCTACCAAGAGAAGAGAGTGGACCTTCTTTACTGTCCACAACAGGAGAGGAGAGGTCGAGAACACACTTTTTGTCAGTGAGGCCCCTACCACAGTGTAATTCGTAGCAGCGGTGGCGTCCGATCCACACAGCTTTTCAGCAAGGAGAAGGAGAGGAGGAGGAGACATGTCGAACTTTGCATCGGGACCAGTCGCCATCCACAGCCGGCCCATGTCGATCCATTGTCCTCCATAGTCCATGGCAGCCGCTAGAAGTTGAGAAGCTCACTTGACCGAGCTGAGCCGAGTTCAGCCTGACGCTTGCAGTTGCAGGAGCTAGCTCCCTTTGCTGCTTTGCACACACCTCCCTCCCCGCCCCCCCCCCCCCCCCTGCCTCTGTATCTACCTGCTTCGATGGTCGGCGGCAGGAGGCTCTCGGAGCTGCTCCGGGAGCAGCAGGAGCCGTTCCTCCTCCTCCTCCGTGGCGGCGGCGAGGCAGCGCCGTGCTGCTCCGGCGAAGACACGGGCGCCAGGGCTTCGTGGGGCCGGGCCGTGAGGAGGGCGCTGCCGCGGTGGCGGTGGGACGGCCTCGCCGCCGGATGCTTCCCCTGCGCCGCTCACCGCAAGCGCGAGATCTTCCGCCCGCTGCCGCTCGCCGGCCACGCGCGCTGCGACGACGACGTTGTTATTGTTGGTATGGAATCCGACGGCGGCGATGATGGCGGCGCGAGGCGGCTGAGCCCGGTGTCCGTCCTGGACGTGCTGCGGTGCTCCGACGAGGAGGAGGAGGAAGCGTCGTCGTCGCCCACGCTCAGCGACTGTAAGCACTAAGCACTACACTACTCCTCTGCTTCTGACTTCACCGTTCCAAGGAGAATTATTCTCTGTCATGCCCATAATCCACCTTGGTTTCATGCTCTGTTTCTTGATAAATACAGGGGAAGAGGAGGAGGGGGACGACGAGAAGCCATCGTCCACTCAATGGAGCTCGTTGCCACCCGACCCGCTCACCGACGAGGAGAAGGAGGAGTCGGAGGAGGAGTGGAGGAAGGTGGTTTCGTCGTGGGAGAGGGTCGCGGGGGACATCGCGAGGGTCCCGACGCTTGCCGAGCTGGACCTGTCGACCTCCATCTCCATGTCGGCGAGGGAGTGGCACGGGGAAGCGGAGGCGGAGCGGGTGGGCGCGAGCTTGGAGGCCATGATCTTCGAGGAGATGAGCACCGACGCCGTGCGCGACATGGTCGAGCTCTAGCGCTGGCTGAGTGACGAGTGACTTGATCACGACGAGATTTCTACCATGCATTTCTGGGTTCAGTTGGTATAGAGTACGACAGTACGTAGTAGTATAATCCTTGTAGTAAGTATAGCTAGGAGCAGACTCTGGTTGCAGTTTCAGTTGTAGTACATGGCAGGGCAGTCGTATCCGATGCAAAAAATGTATGACTCGAGAAGAAAAGAAAAAAAATCCCTGGAGATATTGTACATTTTCTACTACAGTAGAGTTTAGACATGTATCAGTAGAGTTTATCATTTTTTACATTTTAGTGCTGGGAATCTGAAATTATCAATAGGGAACCAATAAAATTAATAATCAACCGGTATTCAATTAATCCCTTATCCTCAGCCGAACACTAATGATAAACGATATTCTCAACATTGCTCACAAGTATGACCTGAAGGAGACGATGGAGAGGCGGTCCGCGGGGGTGAGCTTCATGATGACGAACTGAAAGTTTATAATTTTGTGCCCTAATTATGGTATGGTACTGAAAGTTGCCATGTCAAATTTTCTTTTTGTGTGTGTGTGATAAGGTTGATGGAAATTTGAGGAAAAGATAGTTTGGCCTACGGGTCATGGTATTGAAAGTTACCATGGCAAATTTAAATGCATTTTGCTATGGCAAATTTTGATCAATCTTGTTTTGAATTATTTACATTCATGGCAATATTATTTTTATAAAGCATGGAAAATTCGACAAAAAAAAATACCTGAACAATTTTGAATATGCATTTTTGCCATGGAAATTTTGATCATTTCTTTGTGTTTTTCACATACACGGCAATTTTATTACGCAAAAAGATGGCAACTTTGGTAAATATACCCTAGCAATTGTGATTGAATTTTGCCATGGCAACTTAATTCCATGGAGCATGAGAAGTGTGGTTTATGGGTTGGAGAAATTCTTTTTAATATATGAATACATTCATGGCATTTTTCTTATACAAAGCATGGCAATTTATGACCAAAAGCCCATGGGCAGTTTTGAAAATTCATATGCCATGGCATTTTGTTTTCATAATTTGTGATTGTTTACATACATGACAAAGGTACCATAGAACATGGCAATTTAAATTTATAACACGGCAAATATATTACTTTTTATAACATGGCAATTTTCTTCTCTTCTTTGCAACATGGCGAATTTCTTTTAGATGGGACCATGGCAAATTTAGTGCATGCATCATGGTAATTATAGTGTATGGATCATGTCATTTTAGTCTATGAATCATAATATACAGAAACATTTCCAAAAAAATTGCCATGGCCCATGATAAAATTATTTTTACTCATGTTTTCTTGTATAATAACATGGAAATTTTTACTGGACCAGGGCAAATTAAGTAGTCCGAGCATGGAAAATGTAGTTTATGGATCACAGCAATTTCCTTTTCCTTTTGAACAAGGCAAAAATTACTTTTTTCGGACCATGGCAAATGTAGTACACAATCATGGCAATTTTATTAGAAGTACAATGGAAAGTTTCTTCCTTTTTTTTGTAACATGGTAACTTTCTTTTGTGCGGGAGCATATAAAATATAGTTTATGCATCATGGAAATCATTTTTTGCCATGGCAACTTTCTTTCGTACGCAGCTCTGCCATGTTTTTTTGGTAGGAGTAAAATATTTTATAAACATTGCTATTTTGTAAACTCGAATTGAATTTTTTTAAATTTTCCATGGCATTTTTCTGCTTTTGAAGTTGATGGCTTTTTTCTTGTTTGTTTGTTGCAGAAAACGATTTTTTGGGCCTTTTTTTATTTTTCGATACTGGGCTTTATTTTTCTATTAGTTTTTACCCGAAAAAAAGGCCTTGTAGGGGCCTTGGGGAGGGAGTTCGTGCTTTGGGCCAATCCTATCGAACAAAATCGTTCGTGACGGGGAACCGTTGGACCAAACCGTTTGCTTGATCTGGGAGGTGCACAGACCGATCGTTCGGGAGATATTGACGTCCCACTTTATCTGTTTTCGCATGACAATTCTAGGCTTTCGAAGGGAAATCTTAAAAATCGGATATCAGTTTATTAATATTTTTGTGTTTTTTACATGTAATTCATAATTTTATTTTTTGGATGATTTGATGATTGGTCACCACGACTGCCATCTTGTATACCTCTTTTTGTTTCTTGACCAGATTATAGTAAAACAAAAATTAAAAAATACGTGTGTCTCTTATAAACAGGAAGACATGGACTAATATCACACATGAAGAGCTCGGGTGAGGGTCATATATACATTGGGTTCGTTTTCAACTGATAGATAAGCAACTTAGTTATACACTCGAGAAAGACATGCAGTTTATTAAATTACCAGAAAAGAAAATGTCGGAATATAAGTAGATGTATAAATACATGCAAGGATACATAATTAATTTGGTGTCGGCAAGTGGGGCAGCGATGGCAGCGAAGGGGTCACTTTTTATCTCCTAGACGTCATCGTTCGCGGAGGGCACCGGCTCCGCCGGGTTCTGCTCGAACCTCTTGACCTGCTAGGTGGAATACATTTGAGGGCGTAATATAGGAGCGGTGGAAAGAGTGGGATGTGAGGCGATGGGACGCTATCAAGTCCACATTTAGGAGTAGATTTTTGCTTTGGTAAAAGAAATGACAATTCTGGTTGTTCGCTGGGAAATCTTAAAAGACGGATATCGTTTCTTTAACATTCTTGTATCTTTTTACATGTAATAATTCATAATTTTAGTTTTGGGTAATTTGACGATTGTTCACCGCGGCTGCCATGTGGTATAACCAAAGTTTTGAGGAACCTCCCGTTACAGCTATGATGTTATATCGTTGTAGAGAAATAGCCTTTTTTTAGGGATTGCATTTTTTTAGGATCATTTTTAGAGGGATTGTAGAGAAATAGCTGCTAATAGCAACGCTAAACATCAATAGCGCTAAAATTGGACCTCATTTAGGTCCATCTATCCCAACCGCAGGCCCAAAACTTCTGCCCAACATCGCGTGCACGGGCCCAATAGTCTAACCTAGTCTCCCTAAATCACACCACGCTACGAACGGCGATGGCGGCGGCCATGCTCGGCTACTGCTCCCGGTTACCCACCAGCGGCTCGCCCACACTGCTTCCAGCTGCTCCTGCCGCCCATTCTCCCATTGCTCCAGATCTTGGTCGCCCCTTCCTCCGCAGCTCCGGTGACGCATCTTGGCCGGCGGTGGCCACGCTGCTCCTGGCGATGCGGTCGCCTCTCCTCGCAGCTTCTACATCTGACTGATTCATATGGGCTGTAAGATCCGAATCGATCCCTGTTTATTTCCTTGGTTCATTTGTTTTCTTTTTCTGAATCTGTAAAGTGTTGTATTCAGCGCATGGACTGATTCAGAGTTGGACCTGTTTCCACGGCCCGGCTAGATGGCGATGCAAACATGGTAAATCTAGTAATTAAGTTTAATACCATCTGACTACATAAGACTTAGCAGTAGTTTGCAGAGGGGAATTAGCAGTAGTTTGCAGAGGGGAATTATATTATATGGTTGAAAAGTAGTCAAGTTTTTGATAACTAGAAGATTATGACCTATTATGGTTGAGAAGCTACCTAACACAATATGAAACATCTAAATTAACCCTCCAAAATCTCTAAACTCCTCCCCATTCAAAAAAAACCTTAGCTCCTTTTAGTCTCGGTTAGTGTTACCAATTGGGACGAAATGTCATTCTGCCTAGGCGTCCTGCAGCGGCCACGTGGAACCACTTTGATCCTGGTTCGTAAACAAACCGGGACTAAAGGTTTGGGGATTAGTCCCGCTTGTTTTGTCCTGGTTCCCGAACCGGGACTAAAAGTCCTCTGAAACCGGGACTAGTTCCCTATTTTCTACTAGTGACATGATGCCTAATTGTATGACTAACTTTTCATTAATTTTCATGATTTATCAAAGTTCTAAATAGCCGGCTATAGTCCAACTATAGTCTGACTATAGCTGTTTGATAAGGTGTCGTTATATGGCCTAGCCGCTAAACTTACGAAATAACCCGTTATAGCGGGCTATAGCCTCACTATAGCTGATTTTGAAGGTCGTCGCTATTTGTCATAGCCTGCTATTTAAAACATTGTGATTTATGCAAAATCGCTAAATGACTTAGCCGCATATAGCTTTGCTGTAGCTTCTGGTAGCTCCAGGAGAAGCCCCCTCTAAATATCATAGCCCGCTATTTAAAATATTGAGTGTAACTTATTTTGTGTGTAGACTATATTGCAGGGTAACGCAGCAGAAAACAAAAAATTTCCGACCTACGCACTAGCCCAGGACCACTATGAAGATTGCATACAAGGTTTGATCTATTTAGTTACCGACTCGTAGCGCAGCGGAAGTATAGTCGATGACGATCGGCGATGCAGATCCCTACAGCTAGGATTTACAACCTCCTAACCGCGAGGATGTATACCCTCATCTACCCCGCGGACAGCCCTCTGGGAGGCGGTCGTACAGTCCTCCGGACGGTGTCGCGGACAGCCCTTCGGGAGGACCTCCGAAACTCGGACTGTCACTCGGACAGCCCTTCGGGAGGACCTCCAAAACTCGGACGGTCACACGGACAGCCCTTCGGGAGGCACTCTCGAACTAAGACCGAAACTACGATCTCTCTACAGAGTTGCACACATACGGTGTCATCTATCTGGCAGGGCTTTGCCGTCCAGAACTAGTTCCTGCCGGAATCCAGACAACCTTTCGGCTCTACGAAACTATTTCGCTGGGAGGGAGGGAGAGAGAGCCAGATCATGCATGGCATTTGTATGAGAGTAAGAGTGACTTTTTGGGCTGCTTCCTCACCCTTATAGGGTGAGAGACTATGGTAAAAATACCAAAATGCCCTCAGATATTTTCACTATTCATAATAGTGATTCCACTATTCATAAATAGTGTTTTCCACTATTCATAATAGTGTTTACCACTATTCATACTAGTGTTTCCACTATTCACGAGATATTTTCTCCCAAAGAGCACTTTTCATTATTCACGACGACATTTTTCAGCGTCCGGTCGAACTGAAAATATTTATGTGGGCTTAGAACATTTCCAGTACTCCACTAAAATAATTTTCAATGCGATCCGGAACAATTCCGGATTAGTGATTTTCATCTGCGAAAAGCATCTGAAGCGGTTCTGTCAGCTCCGGAACGTTTCCGGTTTTTCTTCCGAAAAATTTCCAGAAGTTTCCAGAATGATTCTGGCACCCTCCAAGAATTATTAGGCATGTGACGAAACCAATTTGACTTAATGGTATCCCTTGCAACAACTTTTTAGTTTTACCGAAACTGTTCCGGTATTCTCTGCGGAACTTTTTGAGTGTCCGAAACTTTTTCGGTGATTTTCTCTCAGACTCCCTGTCTAGTATTCAGCAGATAGATGACCCTTAAGCGTGTGACCCTATAGGTTCGGTGAAGCATAGACATGACCCGGAACCCCTTCCGATCAATGATCAACATCGGAGCCGTGGACACCCATATTGACCTCTATACCCACACAAATGAATATTCGAGCGAACCTCGAGTTGCCGTGTGCTATTCCTGTTGCTACGTCGTTACCAGTATTGTTCTCTTTTCTCGTTCCCGTGTTCCGGCATCCTCGTGATCAAATCACAAAGTGTCTGGCCAGACGATGATGGATACCGTAACACCGAGAGGGCCCAGAGATATCTCTCCATCGTCGGAGGAGCAAATCCCAATCTTGAGCTATCAAGTTACTTGACATACTTTTCCATGAACCCGTAAGCTGTCGTAATAGCCACCCATTTACGGATGACGTTTAACAAACCCCAAAGTTCATGAAGCAAGCATGAAGAAACTCGATACTCTCATGGTCTAAGGAATTATGCAAACATTAACTTCTCTGTGTTATTAACCATTAACTTATGACGAATGTATCTCATAGCATAATATCAATTCGGGTCGATTCAACACAAATGTTCTTCTAACATTGTGCCCTCAAAATTGCCGGCATAGCCATGCCCATGATCAAGAAAACAGGATCATCATGCAATACTTGAGCCAGTCTTAGAGGCCAGACTAGGAATATACTTTACCGTTTATTATTCTACACGTGCATATGAGTCTTCCTTCAAGCCTCGTGGTTATTGCAGACTCGAGAACCATAGCAGTTATAGCATGGAACATAAACTTAATTATGAACAGGGAGATAATCAATAACATTTATTATTGCCTCTAGGGCATATCTCCTACATATATATAACATGGACATGGGCTAAAGACTTCCTAAGTAAACCAAATTTTAACATAGGGAAAAGATAAAAAAATGAACCTACGCCAACAGTTACACCATCGGCGTAGCCAAAAAAATAATATGTAACTATGCCGACGGTTACACCCTCGGCGTAGCCGAAATAGGTATGCCGACGACATAACCGTCGGCATAGCATCCCCCCGGATTGCAGCTCCCTTGGATCGATGACGTGGAACATTGTAGCTATCCCGACGGTGTCTGTCAGGGCCGTCGGCATAGCATGCCCCCGGATTGGCACCTCCCTCGGATCGATGACGTGGAGCACCATAGCTATCCCGACGGCGTCCGTCAGGGCCATCGGCATATCTTTGACGGCGTCAAACGGGCGTTACCCATCTGGCGGCCGGGCCCGCGGATACGCCGACTGGGGGGCTATGCCGACAGACACCTATGCCGACGGCCTTTGTGTTAGATGATGATTATAATGATGACATGATTTGATGAGACTATTTGGATGTAAATGCTATGATTACATTTGTGGTCTCGCAACCATTTGTACGTGTATGATGATGAAATTTGTATGTGCTAAAGATTCTTGTATAATGCCTAAATCAGAAACTAATAAAGCTAGCAGTAGCGTGGGGAGTAAAGTTAGCAGTAACGTACCATTACCAGTAGCACGGCCTAATATAAGGCGCTACAGCTATTAGCAGTAGCACACTGTTTTGGAGCACACTACTGCTACACATGTAGAGCAGTAGCGCAGGACAATACGCTACATGTTAGCTGTAGCGCTGTATCAGTAGCGTGGGTGCCCGCGCTACTGCTATACATAATACCCACGTTACTGCTAGGCTTTTCCCTGGTAGTGGTACATAGATATACCTGAAATTTCTTGTGGCTCCAGTGGTTTCGGTTTCTCTGACAGTGTGTTCCGTCAGTCCCTCTAGCCCAGCCCATAGCTACACCCCCGAACACGGTCCCGGCCCAACCCACCCAAAGATTCCCTTTGTGTCGGCCCGACGTGACCATTTCCCCCTCGGTGACACGGCGGCAGCGACGCCCGTGAGGGGGGCACACCCCGGAGCCGCGTGTCGATTGCTTGGGCATGTCACCACGCTTCCACAAGCGTAGGAGGGCCAACCGCAACACCTGGAGGCATTGCTACCCCCCATGTACCCCGTCCCATCTAACCCTGACATTAGTCGATCGGCCGATCTAGCCCTTTGACTTTCACCGGACGGGATTTGTCCGGTGGACCTTTTCATCGGGTTCTCATAACCCAGCCCATAGCTACACCCCCTAACACGGTCCCAGCCCAACCTCCCCCAAGATTCCCTCTGTGTCACCCCATAGACAATGCGTTGGAAAAACTGTGTGTAGACTATATATAACATAGACATGGGCTATAGACTTCCTGAGTAAACCAAATTTTAACATAGGGAAAAGATTTAATAAAATGTACCCGTCGGCATAGCCAAAATAAGAAAATATGTAACTACGCCGACGGTTACACCCTCGGCGTAGCCGAAATAGGTATGCCCATGGCATAACCATCGGCATAGCATGCCCCCGGATTGGCAGCTCCCTCGGATCGATGACGTGGAACATCGCAGCTATCCCGACGGTGTCCGTAAGGGCCGTCGGCATATCTTTGACGACGTCAAACGGGCGTTACCCATCGGATGGCCGGGCCTGCGGATACGTCGACGGGGCCGCTATGCCGACGGACACCATTGTCATAGATTGATCTATGTCGACGGCCTTTGTGTTGGATGATGGTTATGAGAATGACATGATTTGATGAGACTATTTGTATGTAAATGCTATGATTACATTTATGGTCTCGCATCCATTTGTATGTGTATGATGATGATTATGTCGCCGTCACTGTATCCTTGCTCAGTGCCACCTCTTTCCTGTTATACGCCAGAGTTGCCATCGTCACCAGCCCATCTTTGCTCCCTGCTGCACATATAATCCTCTATCAATAACCCCATTCCCTCATGAATTAATTGCATAGGGATCTCAGATTAAGCAAGCTAGCTATACCTGCATTGAAACAACAAGATAGCTATCAACATTCAAAAAAAAACCCAAGATAACTAAGTACTAGATAGGATAGAGCAAGTAATTTTGGCAAGGGCACATTGAAACAGTTGGTCAAATATGCTCAAAATTTCATGGAATATTTAGCACACGTGAACTGGTTGTTAGAATACCTTGTTTTTTAAAATGTTTTAACTTTTTTCTTCGAATTGTACTGTTTTTCTTAATTGTACAAACATACAGAAGTCTAAGAAAATGTGCTAAGTTTTTCAAAATACTTAGGAAAGGAAGATTGCATTGGTAAAGATTTTTTCAGATATTTTTTCTTTGCAATTTATGCCCTTTTTTTTACTACTTACGCCTAGAGTCCGGGGTATATATTAAAATCCCCTGAAGTTGTAGTTTCTCTTTGCAAGCCCTAAAACATCTTTACTGGTGAAACTTCCTCATATACATACATGATATTCAAAGCTGTGTAGAAAAGATCCTAGGATCAATACACTTTGCATAGATGGTTTACTAGTTGTAAAGAAGTTTGTCCTGGGAGAAAGTTAGAAATTAAATTAATTTGAAATGGAGGCAGCAGATGTTTATAAGCTTATACTACTGCAAAATATTGCAATAATAAGAGTATTCCATGCGAAATATCAGTGCATATATGGTTATTATACAATTATTCTATGCCATACTATTGGCCCAAAACAAAAAGTGTAGATAGCAGACTACATAAATAAAATTCATCACAAATTTGCCAAAGAGCCAAGGAGGTGTACATGGAAATGCCAGTGGCTCGATTAGATAGATTGAAGCTTCATCTTTCTGAATTATATTAGCAACGGAAGACAATTTTCATATTTCTACAATGGAGGTTGGGGGTTAATTTGCAATAACTTGTGCACCTCGCATCAGTGGCAGAGCTAGGATGAGAGCAAGCCGTAGGCCCAATTTTTTCGGCGAGAGGGAAAAACTTAGTGTCCATAAGGCTATAACCACCTCAGAAAAATTCCCCATACCAAAACATCCAAAATTGGCTCAATTTAACACCAAATTTAGAATTCAAATTCAACGCTTCACTATACAAGAAAATAGATAAGGGTAGCCCAGTGCATGTAGCTCCCGCTTGCGCATGGTTCGGGAAAGGGTCAGACCATTTTGAATTTATTGTCCGCAGCCTTTTCCTACATTTATGCAAGAGGCTGTTTTTCAGGACTTGAACCAGTGACCTCTTGGTCACAAGGCAACAGATTTAGCATTACGCCATGGCCCCCTTTCACAACAAACTAGGCAAAACATGACAAAAAATACAAAAGAAAATTATGGGATTAAAAAAGTGTGCCAAATCAATGGTGGTTTATCGGTGTCTTGATTTCCTCAAGCTGGAACCATGCGTTTAGACACTTCCGTTGTGAGCACCGATGAAATTGTATTTCTACAAAATGAAATAAAATTGGCATAAAAGTGAATCGGTTTTTAGTTCAACAATACACATGGGTAGTTCATTCACACACACAATTCTTTGAATTTAAATTTAGCTCAATTTGACATTACACAAAAACAGTAGAGCAGTAGACAGTAGACAACAAACCACGGAGGACATCAATTAACTTGTAAAGAAAGAAATTGAGTCATCTGCTTTTATACATGATTCTAGATGCAAGATTGACTAGTGGTTTATTGATCCATTTTTACTAGTCTGCAAACGCTAGGTTTACATTGGCATTTCTTTCGGTGTAAAGAAAATTATGAAGGGGAGCAGTGAGGCTACCCACAGGCGAATTGGCGGTCAAGTGGGAGCACGAGAGCAAGAAATGACTGCAACAACACTTGATCAAAGGATGGCGGCGGGGCAAGGTGGGGGGGGGGGGGGAGTGGGGGGCCGTGGAGTGGGGATGCCCAGGGAGACGTTGGAGTACTGCTACCAGTTGTTGGCCCATGCCACACATTCGAGCTCATGCATGACGACTTGATTGGGGGTGGGGGCTAGGGGGCACTTGAGCGTTGGAGGTTGCGAGCTAGGTCATGCCTTCGTCATGCCGGTGTGTTCAGTGGTCGAGAGCTAGGTGGACATGGAAATGCACAAGATTGTTTGCTACCTATAGATCCCGACCCGTTCACTTGTCTCTATTTGATTGTGTTGGGTTGCCTGAATTTTAGTTAACAGAACAATCATGGATTAATAAAAAGGAATTTTGGTGGAGGTAACCTGAATTTTATGTATACACGATGATTTGTACGAAAGAGTAATTTGCACCAGCAAAAACACTTCCTCAAAGGATGGCAGGCGGGGGGCTGTGGAGTTGGGACACCCAGGGCGGATGGAGGCAGACGTTGGACTGCTTCTAGCAGTTAGGGGCCCATGCAACATACTGCAGCTCACGTAGGAGGACTGGATTGTTGGGAGGGGGGTGGCTAGGGGTGCTAGGGGGCACATGAGCGTTGGAGGTTGCGAGCTAGGTTATGTCTTGGTCATGCCCATGTGTTTAGTGGTGGGCAGGGCAGCTAGGTTGACATGGATATGTAGAAGATCCTTTGCTACCTGTAAATCCCGATCCATTCACTTGTCTCTATTTGGTTGTGCTGGTCGCCTGAGCCCTCGTCCCATGCAAAAATATATCTAAGAAATGGCTAAAAAACATTATTACTGTCCACTAAAGACCACCTGACAATTTTAGTTAATACAACAATCATGGATTAATAAAAGGGAATTTTGGTGTAGGTAACCTGAATTTTCTGTATATATGATGACTTGTAGGAAAGAGTAATTTGCACCAAGGCCTAAACATGGGAATTAGCTAGTATACGTCGTTACAATAGAGAGCCTCAACTAGGCCGATAAGACCTCAATACTTATGAAGACTAGACTCATGGGCTCTGGCTGAAGACAAATTGTATCGTTGTCAGCACACGAGGATTGATTAGCAAAACCAACACACCCCGTTACAACACGAATCCACCAAGTCAATCATGCATTAAAGAAGGAAAGATTGGGCATGGGAATTGATACTTTTTCTTGGACATGTTATATGAGTGATTAATTTCTACTTGGTACAAAATAAAGTAGTTAGCTTTGTTTAGTAAACAACAAAAGTAAATAGCTAGTTAGCCGAGGTCGAACTTATCTCGTTGGTGGGGATGCTAGTGACAGTTATAGCGATTCAATGTAGTGTAAGGGAAGGTGCCCTCAACGCCATTGTTAGCTTGGAAGTCGTAGTTGTGTGTTTGGTGCTATCGACTATGGACAATGATATCGATCGTGGTCCTTAGAGGTGCTTTGTTTATGTGTTGTACCAGGTCACCTTTGCTATTGAGCACTCGTTAGGCAGTGCTTTAGGCCTACTTTAACTATGTATTTTTCTTGTCAGCTTTTTCACTTCGGTTTTCTCAAATAATTGATTGAGCCTTTTAATGTTTTTTGGGTCAATTTTCTACTACATGACGGTTTCGACATGCGGACCTGCACATGACACACCCCTAGTGCATCGGCAAACGGTATAGTGGCATGGGTTTGACGGAGCTCGGTAACTAGGGTGGCATTTTGCTGTGGAGTGTGGGAAAAGGCATCTGATTTGCTGCAATTCGGTTTAATGCCTTACCTTACACCACACCTTTCTAGGGTTGCTTCTACCGAACTGTATTCCACTTTGTCTTTGCTGCAAGACTTCTTGTAGGCTTCGGCCCGTGATGACCGCTTCCTCATTGAGGTCAAGGCTTTGTCGACCAAAGAAGCTTATGCCATCCTCATGAGACAGCCAGATGACGATCCCAACACAGATCTTATTTTGGGCACCAGGGCCAAGGTCTTCACATGGCTTCTCTTCGTGGGAGACTCAATTTCAAAGAAAACCTGGAACACAAGAGCATCAGCAACAACTCGTCGTGCCCAAGTAGCAAATACACCATCGAAGATACCAAACACATATTCCTGCGATGGCCCTACTTAGGCAGGATTTGGCAGTGCATGTGCATCGCCGCCTACCCCATACCATTGTACGACCACCTTGAGCCTCTCAATTGAAGATTTTTATATTTGGGCATATAGATACGAAACGGCTACGGACAGGGAGCGCTGCTTTCTCTTGGCATCTATACCTCTCCACACATAACAATATATTTATGTAATTCTGCTTTGTAATCAGCTACCCTGGATAATGCTTGAGTAACAAAAAAAGGCAGCGACATCCAGGCGATAACGGTGAAATAGGGTGGGAGTGGGGGCGCATCAGGCTGAAATTAATATCTCCAACCAATTATGCCATTGATAAATTTATCAAGCAATTTGCTTTAAGTCTTGTGTAAGTAAAACTTAGTGACCATGAGTTTTAGGCCTATATCTTACAATAGACCATCTAGTGTGGAACATCTGTGAATATGTTGTGTTTTGCTAAGAATTACAAATTAAGACTCCAATCCTATATGACTCGGTCAGTCTTTCTCCATTTACAAATATTCCAACTTGTCATTCACATGCATGTAGCCTTAATATGATCCAACGCAACAGTTAAAACACAATGTGTACTATATTCTTCCATGTGGACGTACGAGCAGCAAGTTAGACCGGACCTTCATAGTTTTCTAGACCATACCATTGGTCCTAAACAACTAATTAATTTCGACAGTACACAGTAGACTACATCAAGAATTTCTATATAATCAAGGAGGTGTATACAAAAATGGATATTTCTCCACTAGCTAGATGGGACCTTAGTAGTTAGTACTAGTATTCTTCTTGACTATATCACAAGATACAATTATCATAGTCTGATAGCTGGCGGTCATAGCATAATTATCAAGAACTCGTACACCTCATTGCACCTGCCCCCTTTGCTACGTCTAACATTCTTAATTAAGGGGGCAATATTTTTTTCGGAGAATGAATTAAGGGGGCAATCTTGGATTAATGAATCGGGAGCTTTGCGTCTAAATTTAATGATGCGTGGCTCATGCATACATGAGATTGGGTCAACATACCTCTCTTTCTATCTATATTAAACATACTCCCTCGGCCCCGGTGCATAAGTTATCTTAAAAAAATCAAATAATTTCAAAACACATAGACGCGGTGTATTAACTACAATCTCATCTCTTGTTTTTATGACATGAATAAACAAATCAACCAATAAAAGACGTGAGACATTTATGTTTTAATGACTTGAAATTACCTAGTACGGCATGGAGTGGTCAGTTCATCCAATGCAATGATATTAATTACCAAATAAACATTAGGTTCCCTCGTATTTTTCTTTGTCTTGGTCGCGCAGCATACGTAAGATGTCTTATACATCGGTAGGGAGGGAGAAACGGTTAGTTATAGACGCCACTTCGTCCAACAGGAGAAAGCATGTCGTTAGTTGGCAAATTTTACGGTAATAGATTGTCTTTAATTCTGCAGACGGACGACCTCATTTTGGTTAGTCTCTTTCCTCCGCCTAGACAAAGATCTCACGTGGTGTGCACTACGGACGGCTGACTAGATACCAATATACATGCCCTTTGCAATACATGGAGGAGTGCCTCCGACGCGGCCAAAGGACATCACCCTAGCGAGACCCACTACTCATCGGTCAATTGGAACGATTCTGAGCACCCACTACCGAGATTACATCATGGACACCAACCTCATGATGAGCATATTATTTACCCTCATCACATCATTGTTTAAACCGGTTTATTAAAAAAAACTGAGTATTTCCGCTGATAATGTGAGAAATGACTAATGAATGCTTCCTACACGGGAAGAATATCATATGGAAACCAACATTCTGTGTAAACTGGTGAAAACCGCGGAAAAAAGATGTTTTGAAGTTTTGAAAAAATCTAAAAAATAAATGGAATGTTAAGAGGATGATGATTTATTGACATGCAAAATTTCAAGTTTAAGCAGATTATGGAATGTGTGCTATGAAAAAGAAAAAAATTAGCATTGAATAGTGCTGAACAGTAATGTCACTATTCATAGCTGAATTTGTCTTTTTTATAGCTCATATCTCGTAATGTGTTTTAACTTGAAATTTTGCATGACAATAAAACATCACCCTGTTAACATGCCATATATTTTTTTCAGATTATTTTGAAACTTTAAAATATAGTTTCCATGAAGTTTTCATTGAATATTGGTTTCCCAGTGATATTCTAAGATAGCGAAATCCTCTTCTTATTTTGTTTCCCAAGAAAAGAGGCCACTTATGGACAATACCAATTATATACAAAGAAAGGGACAAAATGAAGAAATAAATAAATTAACGAGAGACGCAATAAATCATCTAGAGAAGAAGACAATGTCTGTTACATGCGCACGTGGCTCCGTGGCATCCAAGCACACCACTTTTATAAAGGGGTCATGACTGTGTATTGGACTAGGGGGTCCCAGCCTAGCTGGCCTAGTCCATGGACCGGGCTAAACAACCCATCAAGATGGACGGACTCCGGAGGCTTCAACGTGTGGCGTGAGCATATCAGACTCCACCGAAGACCTGACGTGTACTCCAAGCATGACTATAGATTCGACATGTAATGCCTAGATGGCATCTGACCATATGTACGTAACCCTAGATACCGTGGATGCCTATATAAACTGAAGGGTTTAGGCCATAGAGGACATATATACATTCATCATCGTCATACCTAGGGTTTAGACCACAACTTACGATCTTGAGGTAGATCAACTCTGTATTTTGATATACTCATAATATAAGCAAAAGCAGGATGTAACATTTACCTGCTTAAAGAGGGCCCGAACGTGGGTAAAAGCTTTGTGTCTCCAGTCTCTTGTTACCCATCGATCCGATCTAACAACCCCCCTTACCCAAGGTTTGCTGGTTTTGATACCGACATTGGTGCTTTCATTGAGAGCTCGGGAGCTCGATGTTGGATCGTCAGAGATTGATGGTTGACCTACAGTTTGACAACAACATCGGCTATGGTCACATCTTCGTCCCCAGTCAGCTCTTCGCCTGTGGCAATGTAGTACTGCACGCCGACCCTAATTTCCGCCTTGGCCGCATCAAGACCTTCGCCTGAGGCCACAAAGATTGCTTATAGAAACAATCCTGGAGGTCGATCCGGTGCCCGTCACGACCGATCTAGCCCATTATTCCTTGGATGATAGATCAGAGCTGAACTTGTCTTCGTACCTAGCATCGGTCTCCGAGGAAGACTCTCCGACTGCAGATCTAGAATCGGCCCAGGATGATCAAGATGCTGGATCTGCGTCATGCAACCCGAACAAACTTTTTCAAACCAGCCCGACCTATCGCCAGACCCTTGACGCAAAGGAGCTCTCGCATATAAACGAGGTGCTAGACGAATCTAGAACTTGGAGATCTGTAGGATCCAAAGTATGTCTAGGGGGGGGGTTGATTAGACTACTTGACAAAATAAAAATCTAGCCTTTTCCCAATTTTAGTTGTAGGCAAGTTTTAACAATTTTATCCTATCATGCACACCCTACACATGCATGTCTAATAGTATAGCAGCGGAAAGTGAAGACAACAACATGAAAGTAGAGGGAAGGGGTAGGAAGATCAAACGCAATGCAGACACGAATATTTTTCCCGTGGTTCCGATAGGTGGTGCTATCGCACGTCCACGCTGATGAAGACTTCAACCCACGAAAGGTAACAGTCACGAGAGTCTACGGAGGGCTCGACCCATAAGGGTCCACAAAGTAGCAACCTTGTCTATTCCATCACAACTTCCATCCACCTAAGACTAGCCTCGCTATGGGTAGATCTTCACGAAGTAGGCGATGTCCTTGCTCGTACAAACTTGTTGGTTCAACTCCACACACAAAGACGGAGGCTCCCAAGTGACACCTAACCAATCTAGGAGACACCACTCTCCAAAAGGCAATAGATGTGGTAGTATGATGAACTCCTTGATCTTGTGCTCCAAAAGATAGTCCCCTCAACACTCGATCACTGTCTCACAAATTTGGCTTGGTAGAAGAGAATAATTGGGTGTAAAGAAACTTGGGGACGCTAGAAATCAAGATTCATATGGTTGGAATGGAAGATCTTAATCTCAACACATGAGTAGGTGTCTCCCTCTCCCAGAAAAATGGACATGACAAGTGTTGGTGTATTCTGAGTACTTCCTCTACGAGTGAGAGGTGGTGGAGGGGTATATACATGCATCTCCAAAAATTCAACCGTTACAACATTATTGCCCAACTCGATGAAAATGATCTAAAAACTCGGTTGCACTGACTAGTGCCAAATGTGGCAACTTTTGGCGTTTTCGGTGAGACCGATATACAAATCTTGATGGGACCGATATGGGTGAACCAGGTAGTTTCCAACTCTCGTGTCACCGATTCCTAAAAATCGTAAATTCCGATTTTTAGAAATGGGACAACAGAAGGCTAGGGTTTGGCATGTGATCTGTTTACGACAAAACTCGGTAGGGCCGAATGACAAAGTTGCTTGCACCGAATATTTACTTTTTAGGGTTTGGACAAAATATTTCTGGGAGAATGAATGAGTATTTTGGTGGCTAATCTCTAAGCACTTGAGAAACCAGATCATCATATTTACCTCATCCCCTTTTAATAGTATTGGCTTTCCTATGGACTGAAGAGTGATGTCTCACAAAATGTAAAATGTAGAGTCTTCAAGCTTATTGCGAATGGGTGTTCCTTGCACCTAGGGAATCTCCTCACAATCCTTTGCCAATCCATCATTAAACTTATCCTGTAGTATACTTAGTGGAAACATTAGTCCAATGAAATATATGTTGTTATTCATTACCAAAACCACCTAGGGAGAACTTGTGCTTTCAATCTCCCCCTTTTTGGTAATTGATGACAACATATAGATCAAAACTTTGATAAATATAATCATTGAATATCATCATGTTAGTGCATCTAGTGCCCCTTAGTGGTTTTGGTGTATTGAAGACTTACAGGTTAAGGAACTAATATGTTTGTGAGTGTACACAAATTATATAAGTAGATGAGGAGTTTGGTATATTCGAAGAATGTCTACCCCTAAAAATAAATGTCTTCAGTTGAAGACTTTGGTATTTCCCTGAAGACATTGAAGCTGAAGAATTTGGTGTGACCTTGAAGATATTGATACGAGGACTATGAAGCATGAACACTTTTGTTTTCGTAGTTTCCTTTCCTTTCTTTGAGTCATAGCAAACACCGCACTGTTAAAGGGGGTCGAGGGAAAACTAAGGAAAAAATTCCAAGTGATGCTCAACTCAAAAGGCTCAACATACCCAATCCTTCGAGTGAATACTTTGGAAATCTCTTGCAGATCAGTCAAGTTCTTCAGTGACCGAGACGATGTTCATCTGGTCTCTGAGGAAATTGGTCTGACGGAGGAGTTAGGATTTTGCCAGTGCGAATTGTCAACCTTGAGGAATATGATAAGCCCTGAGGAATTTGACTGTTCAAATTCCGACCGTTGTTGTGGTTTGCGCTAGCTGTCCAGATATCTTATCCACATAACGGTCATCTGATTGGGGGGCCTTGATGTCTTATCATGTCGGGTTGCACCATGGGTTTAAATAGCCGCCCCGTCAACCACTAGCCGGTTGGCTGCTCCGGGAGAGAACTTGACACTTGTCATTTGAGAGCAACCCATTCCTCGAGGACTTTGAGAGAAAATCATCAGTGAGGAAATTCCCCAAAACAAAAACAACCAAACCCAAAGTGATTAAGCATCACTGAAGAGATTGTTCCTATGTGGAACCGATGCTTGTTTCCTTTGAAGTATGTGTATCTTTGAGACGGTTAGGCGTCATGGTCTAGAGCATCCAAGAGGAAATTGTGGATCGTTGGGTGATCGAGTTTGTGAGGGTTTTGGAAGTCTGCCCTGAAGACTTACCGCGAGTGTTGGGCGAGGTATGCGTGACCTTAGCTCAAGGAGAATATGGTAAGGACTATGTTTCCTAGGACTTTGTGTCCTTTGGTTTAAATACCAAGCCACTCCAAACCAGACATACGATTGTCACAGCAGTTGGAACTGGGTCATCAAACCATTGTCTTCATCGAGCTCATGGTTCCATTTCGTCAACTCCTTCATTTACTTGAATACTTCTTGATGAAATTGATCATTACTATTTGAAGACTTTGAATGAAGACTTTCTCAATTTTCTCATCTTAGATTCTTCTGTCACCTTGTTCTTCACCTGCTTATCCTTTTTCACGCTACCTGTAATCTGTGCATGTTCTATTTAATCATGACGATTATGCTATTGCTCTATTTCCCATGCACTTGAGTACTTATTCCGCTGCTAGCCATTCATCACTTAGCAAATTCCTCGATGAGTTATCACATCCCTAGTTAGCATTGCTCTGTGTTGGCATGTGTGTGCATCATGTTTTAATTCTGCATCAAGATGAAATCGGATCAACAGAAACCCCAGCACCTCACCTGAATTAAACCAATTCAAATGTTGTGAAAAATGAACAAATTGAAAATGCCCATAAAAAATGCCCCCCATGTCTGATAATTATTGGCAACAATATATCAGGGGACATTTTAATTTTAAAACATATATAGCATTTTCAGAATAAAGATTAATGCTACTGAAATTGTCAAATAAGGCATTAAAAATATTTTAGTCATTCAAACATATTGAAAATTTTTGTATAGGTTTGAAATATTCAAACTATGCTTGCAAAATATTTCAATATATTTTGAAATAGGTTTTGAGGCCGTGACAAAATAAAACAAATAAAATAAAAATGGAAAACATAAACAGAAATATGGAAAAAAGAATAGAGCCAAGTTGTTTCCCCCTAGCCTAGGAGGGAGAAGATCCAGCCCAGCCCACCAGGGGCAGGGGGGTCTTCTTCCACCTCCTGCCAGGAGGACAAGGCAGCTGCGTGACGAGCTCGCCGCCGCTCTTGGCCACCTCCTTCCTGCCTGGCTGCCGTGGAGGCCTCATGAAGCCTCCTGAGGCCACCACGACCGCTCTCCTCTACCTCAGTCTTCCCGTCTCCCTCGCTCTCCTCTCCTCTCTACCGCCATGGCCGCCGCTCCCTTGCCGCCATAGTCGTCGCTCTAGCCTCCCCCCTCACCTCCGAGCTGCCCATAAGCTCCGCCTCGATGCCTCGTCCTCCTTGCCGAGCCAAGCATCGTCAGAAGCCGCCCTTCGCCGCCCCGAGGCCTTCTTCTTCCTTCGATTGCCGTCGATCACCGCCGTTGTTCTTCGTCAGCAGGCCCTCCTCGAGCAAGCCATCACCGGCATCGATCTCCCTGTGAGCCCCCGCGTCGAACCCCACTCTTCCTCAGCCGTTTTGCGCACTAGAGCGATGAGCTTGTGCTCGCCCGAGCTCCAGCAGTCGCCGAGCTCGTCGCGGGCGTCGATTCCGGCCATCTCAGCCCCTGAGGTGTGTTGGGATGGACGCGCACAAGCACGTAGGCCCGTTCGATGCCTTCCGCCGGCGAAATGGTCATCGGAGGAGGAATCCCGACCCCATCCGCCGCCTCTCGAGTCACCGGCAGCTCAACACCGACGGCCCTATCAGGTTTGACCACGGGGTTTGACTCCCCTGGGTCACTGGCAGGTGGGGCCAGCCCTGGTGAATTTTTAGATTAGGTTAAAAATTAATTAATTAATTTAATTAACTTAATGACTCACTGATAGGTGGGCCCATTCTTATTAATTAGTAATTAGCAAATTAATTAATTACTGTTAGTGTCTGGGTCACTAACCAGTGGACCCCACTGGTCAGGTTTGACCTGATAACGTCTAGTTGACCTGCTGACGTCATGCTGATGTCATGATGATGCAATAACTGATTTTCTATTTTAATTTAATTCCAGAAAATGCTGAAACTTTAGAAAATCATAGAAATTAATCTGTTGCTCAGATTAAAATAAATTATATATGAAAATTTATCAAAAAAAATCCAATGAATCCAATGGTGCTGTTATCATGCATGTTAGAGCGACCTATGTAGATGAACATTGACATTTAGCAATAGGTCAATATATAGAATGTCATATGGAGAATGATTTTGAACCTATATTCAAAACCACTCCATTTAACTCTAATGATAGTTGCATTAGCTCATCCATTCATGTTGCCATGTCATGATCATGTATCATATTACTGCACTTTCTATGTATTGATTGTTACTCCGTATTTGTCGCGGTAGGTTCTGCTCCAGCAGATACCCTCGAGTATCCCCCGGAAGGAGAGTACCTCCAGCAAGGCAAGCAACCCCATTGATCATTCCGATATCATCCCATGCTCTCGCTCCTGCTCTTGTTTATTGCATTAGGACAAACGTTCAATTTTGTGTCAATTGCGGTAGTTGAACCCATTCCTCTGCATGACCTGTCATTGTCACAGTAAATAGCTAAACCTTACAACCTAGCATACCTGGTAGGTGCTTGAGCCATGATGTGCTTTATTTATTTTGCTTGCTATGCCTGCTATGCTTAGAGTTGTGTCAGGACTGATTCATCTGGGTGATGAATTGGAGTGAAACAGTGTTATCCTGATGTGATGAACTAAATGATGAACCCGATTTGGTAAAGGTAGCGATGAGAGGCTATGTAGGACTACACAGCGAATTGTCTCATTGGAACCGTTCTTAGGAACAGTGTTCCGTGTTTGTGATCCAAGACTAGTTACTACCACACATTGGGTTCCGGTAACTCGACCCCTCTCGACTTATCAACCGCGTAGTCCTTGGTCCAGGAGTTGCAAGTAGTTTCTGGTCTTTATAGTTTGCTGGAGGCCGTGCGTAGCGCTGACCCTAGGGGTGGGCTATGACGCGGTAGGCAATGGCACGGTGTACCAAGGGTCACCCGAATGGTGGGCTTGGGAACCCTGCGCACATTGTTTGGGGCCGTAGCGAAAACTTCGGCCGGACTTCCGTGCGGGTTCAGTCTCAAATAGGCGGTAGCCTGGACTATAGGTCTTGTGTGATTGACGGTCATGGCTGACTCCCTCGCTGGGCTTCCGCTTGAAGATTGCCGAGGTCCCTGGTTTTATGAGCACACATGGATAAGTGGCGAGAGCGTGTGTGAAGGAGTACACCCTTGCAGGGTATGAATCTATTCGAATAGCCGCGCCCTCATATATGGACTACTTGAAGAACTTATGCTGTTCATAGATAACTTGATGGTTACTCATAAAAATATCAAGACAAGTGTGAGTACCATGGATGGCACTCATAGGTGACGGAAGTGAATCCATGGTGGTGTATTGAAGTATAGGATAGCCAAGAGTCAAAGCTGGCATTGCTGCATAAACTCCACCACTCCCCTTGTTGATACATGAGCATGAATAGACTAGGTCTACTTTAAAGTCTTGCTGAGTACGTTTGTACTCATGTTTTCTTAATAAATGTTGCAGATGAGACTCAGGACCCATCAGGTGGGTTCTACCTAGATGTCGACGACGCCAAATAGCTGGTATCCCAGATACGACCCTATGCCCTGTGGCGGGCTGTAGATAGTCAGGCCATGTGCCTTTTACCCCTTTCATCTGTCTGTACTCAGACAACTTTAAGCTTCCGCTTGGTTTGTATGAACTTTCTTGTATGACTTGAGTGTCGGGTCATGTGACCCCTATCTGTAAGAACATATTCTGCAAGGATCCTCTGAGCCTCCTAAATAAAAGTTGTGTTGTTGTATGGTTATGTTGTGATGCCATAGTTGTATCTATGCATATCGGGCATGTCATGCGTACGTGTGATGTGCAACGGTATGTATGGAATTCGACACCTAGTCGTGTGCCTTTAGTAGTACTCTTTACGGGAAACTGCCTCTTTGTGCTTCCATCGAGCCTTGGTAGCTTGCTCCTGCTCAAGACACATTGATTGACCGTCATGTATCCTTCTTTGCTGCTGTGTCTGTCCCTTCGGGGAAATGTCTCGTGGTGTAATGGAGTCCCTGTAGCCGGCTACGACTCGTCTACGTGCAGTGATGACATTTATGTCTCATGGCGTAATGGAGTCCTTGTAGCTTGCTATGAATCGTCTACACACGCTTGAGGCCGACACCTGCATTGCTGGGTTACGTATGCCTGTTTCCGTACGGATGTGCCGCTTCGGTTCGATGACTAGTCATGTCGACCCGGGTTCTCTGTTGTTTGAATGATAGCGACATATTCACATACGTGAGCCAAAAGACGCAAACGGTCCCATCCTAGGTAAGGTGGCAGCCGTGGAGTTAACCGTGCGTGAGGCCGCAAAGTGATGTGATATGTTACAGGCTGAATTCTTATGACATAGGATCAGGGTCCTGACAGAGTAATTCCTCAATGACGAATTTGTAAAAATCGCATATTCATCCCCCTCTAGTCGATATAACACACTTTCAATTGGTATTAGAGCAAGATATTCCCTTGTTCTGTGTGATTTTGGTTTAACCACCTGGAGTTCTAGTTATGTCGACTACAGGTATGATCAAGGTTTCCGCAGGATGTCCTATCTTCGATGAGGTGGACTACCCCTACTAGAAGAACAAGATGCGCATGCATCTTGAGGCAATTGGCAACGATCGTTGGTACGTTGTGCAAAATGGTGTTCCCTTCATCACTCCGACTGTCTGTGCTGCTGATGTGAAGAGATTCAAGCAACTCGACTCTCAAGCGAAGAATATTATATGTGGAAATCTGTGCAAAGGTCAGTATGGCAGAGTGAGTGCTTTGGAATCTACTAAGATTATCTGGGATAGGTTGTATAAAGTCAATGAAGTGTTTCAACTCAAGGTGACTCCTAAGTTGATGTTGTGCGCAATCTCTTCAACCACTTCAAAAGACTCGACAATGAAAATGTTCAACAAACTTTTGATCGTCTCACTGATATCTCCAACAAGCTTCAAGCACCGGGTGCCACTGACATCACGGACCACGAGATGGTGAAGAAACTGCTGATATCTCTTGATTCCTCATTCGACACACCGACTTTGATGTTTCAAGAGCGTGTAGACTACAAATCACTCGATCCCGCTGATATACTTTAGAGAGTCAATACTCATGAATTCCACAAGCTGAGAAAAAGATACCTCTACGGGCCAAGCTATGGAAGATCTCGTGCGCTGAAGGCCAATGCAATTTCCTCATATGAAGAAAAAGAATCTAACAGTAGTCTTGGCGTTCCTGAAGAACTAAGTCAGGAGCTGGCAATGCCCGTGAGGAAATTCCATAAGTTTCTCAAGGAGAGGTCGGTTTGGAAAATCATTAAGAAGTGGCATGAATAAATCAGAATCTTCATCAAGAGACTACAAGAAGAGAACTTATCACAAATGCAAGAAGTCAGGCCACTACATCGCTGATTGTCCTTTCTAGGAAAAAAATCAAAGAAGAAGTCCAAGGATGATAGTTCTGATGACTCAAAGAAGAAGAAGAAATCTTCAAAGTAGTCATCTTCAAAGTCCTCATTGCACAAGAAGAACAGTTCCATAAAGGGCCGATCTTTCATTGTCAAGGGAATGGATTCTTAAGAAGAATCTGAATAATATGAAGAAGAGGAGGAACCTGAGGAGGAGTTAGACTCTAGTGTGGCGAGCCTTGCTCTCGCTACTGCTTTTGTCAGCAAGTCCATCTTCAACAATGAAGAAAATGATGATATCAAAGACTTTGACATCAGCGATGATGACTTTGATCCCACCTATTGCTTCATGGCAAAAGGTGCTAAGGTATCAAATAATCCTTCCTTCTCTGATTCAAGTGAAGGTGAATCTGATGAAAATCTGAAACCTAGCTATTCTAGACTTGCTAATATTGGCACAAAACAACAGTCTACTTTGGAAAAGATTCAGAAACTGATTGACAAAAGTTATGATCTGTTGAATGGGGAAATGAATCAAACTCAAACTCTTACTGATGATCTCAAACGTCTTCAGTCAAAGTATGATAATGTTCAAAGTCATCATGAGATCCTCATAGTTGATCATGAGAAGCTTTCCAATGAATTTCTTCGAAGGTAACAAGATCTTGAGAAACTTAGAGTGTCTCATGAGGATCTTCGAAGGGGAAATGATTCCTTACTTTCTCAACATATTAGTACCGCTCAGGAAGATTTTGTTCCACCTTGTTTGAAATGCATCGAACGTGAAACTGCTAATTCTTCACCTAAAAGTTCAAATGCTTCTATTGCTACAAATTCTTCAACTGTTTCCATGGTCACAAATTCCTCATCCGAGGGTACCACAAGTGTCACTAACCAAACTGCAAGGTTGAAGGAATTGTATATGACAAGCATATACAAAAGTCTCAAAGGAAATCAAACCCTTTGCGATGTGCTCGAAAAGCAGATTCTAAACAGGAACCCTAGGAAAGAGGATATTGCATTCGAGAGGAAACTCAATGCTGATGGATCCTACTGCAAACTCTTGTAGTATCCCAAAATCTCATTGGTTGCTGCTAAAGGGTCTCCTATAGATCCATTCCCTTTATCTGATTTTACTTGTGAAACTTCATATTCCTCTGATGAGTCATTTGACTCCAACTATAAATTGTTCAAAAATTAGAATGGTGAAGTATTGGCAACATATGTTGGAACTAACTGTAGGAACGGTTCCCATATGAGGAAAATCTGGGTTCGCAAGAGCTGCATGAAAAGTCTTCAGGTGAATTACCTCATGACACCACCTTTGAAGAAAAGGAACTCGGGATCAAACTTCTCATATGGACCAAAGTCTTCACTTGGACCAAATTTCTTCAAATGGTCAATAGGCATATCATTCTCGTTCTAATGCATCTGTTTTGCAGGAAAAATCTAAGAGTTATGAATATGTGCATCATTCTTCAAATCATTATGTTCATAAGTCCTCGAATAATTTCTTTGCTTATTCATATGAGTACTCTAACCCCTCTCCTATGAAACGAAGTGCACTAGCTTCAATGCCTCCCTTCTCATATGGATCTCTCAGAATGATGAACTCTTTGCCACCCCTTCAGATATGGGTGGTGAAGAAATTGAACGTCTGATGAATTTATTGGAGACCTGAGGAAATGCTTGAAAGGACGCAAGCTAATAATAGAGAAATGAATTTCTCATTCCTCTCGTCCTCACACTACTTTACTTACTATGATGTGTGATGAAATTTTGTCTGATGAATTTGATATCATATTCTTCACTCTGAAGTATATGCGTTTGTAAGTTGTAGTAATTCACCTGGAGGATGAAACGCCTAAAGCTACTGAGTGGGTCCTCGACAGTGGATGCACCAACCACATGACTGGCGACAAGAACCTATTGATGTATATACCACTATCCCCATCTCATCTGGAGCATATCACCTACGTTGACAAAGGAAAATGCAAGGTATTGGGTCTAGGTAATGTTGGTATCTCAAAGGGCCGACACATGGATAAGGTGATGCTTGTCGAGTCCCTCAAATTCAACCTCATGTCTGTCTCAATGCTTTGTGATGTTGATATGGCTGTCATCTTTGGAAAATATCGTTGTGTTGTTGTCATGGAATCTGACAAATCCAAAGTCTTCGAAGGATTTAGGAGAGAAGACATGTACATTGTTGATTTCTCTATAGGTCCTCAGCCTGCCACGTGCCTACTTGGGAAAGCTTCAGAAGGCTTTCGTTGGCATCGATGACTCGGACATGCTGGAATGAGGAACTTACACATGCTTGTGAAGAAAAAGCACATCATAGGCATTTAAGGTGTAAAATTCCTCAAGGACCATCTCTATGGTGCATGCGAGTCTGGAAAGATGACCAGATCCAAGCATCCCTCAAAGACTATCATGACCACTACTCGACCCTTCGAATTGCTTCACATGGACCTCTTTGGCCCCACTCATTATTCAAAACTAACCAATTCTTCATGCTTATATGGCCTTTTATTATTGATGACTACCCTTGTTACACGTCACTACTAGGAAAAAGCCTAGTAGTAGCACGGGTAAAGTAGCTAGTAGTAGCGTGGGTGCCCGTGCTACTACTAGTGCGGGTGTATCGTACTCACCTCGGTTGCTTTCCTGTTTATTTCTTTTTTCCTAAATTTTCAAATATTCCAAAACTAACAAAAAATATTTTTGTGAATTTTTCATAGTCCGTTTACTTACGGATCACATACCTCTTCTTTTTCAAGATTATGGAGTGTTCCGAAAGGTTTCTCTTATGTGTTCCTCTGGTGTCATGGTTTAAATAACATTGCTTTCAACATTAATAGGAGTACCTGAGATATAATGTTTAATTATTTTTCCATTGACCACCTTCGGGTTGGTACCTTCGGCATTATTAATCTTGATAGCTCTAGAGCGATAAACCTCTTCGATAATATATGGTCCTTCCCATTTGGAAAGAAGTTTTCCTGCAAAAAATCTGAAACAAGAGTTGTACAAAAGAACACATTCTCCAACTTTGAATTCTTGGTTTTGGATTCTTTTGTCATGCCATCTTTTACCCTTTTGTTTGAATAGTTTGGCATTTTCATAAGCTTGTGTTATCCATTTATCTAGTGAGCTAATATCAAATAACCTCTTTTCACCGGCAAGTTTGAAGTCATAATTGAGTTCTGTAATTGCACAAAATGCTTTGTGTTCTAACTCTAGAGGCAAATGACAAGCTTTCTGATACATCTCCAACGTCTCTATAATTTATGAAGTATTCATGCCATGTTTACAATAATTCTATATGATTTTGGTATGATTTTATTAGAACTAACCCGGACTGACGCTGTTTTCAGCCGAACTACCATGGTGTCATTTTTTGTGCAGAAATAAAAGTTCTCGGAATGGGCTGAAAAATTAGTATGATTTTTGGAACCAAAAGAGACCCCTGAAGCATTGGAGTTGGGCCAGAAGAGCCACGAGGAGGTGACAAGCCACCCAGGCGCGGCAAGAGGGGAGGGGGGGGGGGGTGGCCACGCCTGGCAGGCTTGTAACTTCCTTGTGCCCCCCCTTGACGTGAGATCGACGCCAAAAATTCCTATAAATATATAAACCTCCAAAAAGAAACCTAGATTGGGAGTTCCACCACCACAAGCCTATGTAGACATGAAAATCCAATCGGGAGCCTGTCCCAGCACCCTGTCCGAGGGGGAAACCATCACCGGAGGCCATCTTCATCATCCCACGGTCTCCATGATGAGGAGGGAGTAGTTCACCCTCGGAGCCGAGGGTATGTACCAGTAGGTATGTGTTTGATCTCTCTGTCTCTCTTGTGTTCTTGAGATGACACGATATTGATGTACCGCGAGCTTTATTGATATAGATGAATCATATGGAGTTTTCCACTCTCTATCTTCTTGTGATGAATTGAGTTTTCCCTTTGATGTTTTCTTATCAGATTGAATCTTTAAGGATTTGAGAACACTTGATGTATGTCTTGCGATGGGATATCGATACGTCTCCAACGCATCTATAATTTTTGATGATGTCATGCTATCATATTATCTGTTTTGGATGTTTTATATGCATTAATATGCTATTTTATATTATTTTTGGGACTAACCTATTAATCTAGAGCCTAGTGCCAGTTTCTGTTTTTTCCTTGTTTTTGAGTTTTGCAGACATGGAATATTAAACGGAGTCCAAACAGAATAAAACCTTCAGAAGGAAATTTTATGGAAGGAAACAAATCATCCAGGCTTGGAGTGCACGCCAGGGCTTGTGCCAGGAGGTCACAAGCCTGGTAGGCGCGGCCCCCCTAGCCGCGCCTACCAGGCTTGTCGTCTCTTGGCAGGTCTCCTAACCCTAATCTTCGGCCTATAAATTCCCAAATATTCCCCCAACAAAAAAGAGCCACGCAAATACTTCTCCGCCGATAGAAGCCTCTGTTCCCGAGAGATCCAATCTTGGAGCCTTTTCTGATAATTTTCCGGAGGGGGTTTCGATCACGGAGGGCATCTACATCAACTCCATTGCACCTCTGATGATGCATGAGTAGTCCATCATAGACCTACGGGCCCACAACTAGTAGCTATATGACTTCTTCCCTCTCTTTGATCTTCAATACCATGTTCTTCATGATCTTCATGGAGATCTATCCGATGTAATCCTCTTTTGTGGTGTGTTTGTTAAGATCCGATGAATTGTGGGTTTATGTTCAGATTATCCATGAATCTTATTTGAATCTTCTCTAAATTCTTATATGCATAATTTCATATCCTTGCAAGTCTCTTCGAGTTATTCGTTTGGTCTGGCCAACTAGATTGGTAATTCTTGCAATGGGAGAAGTGCTTGGTTTTGGGTTCAATCTTGCGGTGTCCTCACCGAGTGACATAGTAGGGGTAGCGAGGCACGTATTGTATTATTGCCATCAAGGGTAACAAGATGTGGTTTTCATCATATTGCTTGAGTTTATCCCTCTACATCATGTCATCGTTCTTAATGCGTTACTCTGTTCTTCATGAACTTAATACTCTAGATGCAGGCAGGAGTCGGTCGATGTGTGGAGTAATAGTAGTAGATGCAGAATCATTTCGGTCTACTTGACACTGACGTGATGCCTATATGCATGATCATTGCCTCGGATATCTATATGATTATTCGCTTTTCTATCAATTGCTTGACAGTAATTTGTTTACCCACCATTATATTTGCCTTCAAAAGAGAAGCTTCTAGTGAAACCTATGGCCCTCGGGTCTATTTTCCATGATATATTTTCAGATCTATAAACCAAAAAAAGAAAAATACCTTGCTGCAATTTATATACCTTTTACTTTCCATTCTTGTTTACATCTATCTCTATCAGATCTAATCTTTGCAAATAATCGTGAACAGATTGACAACCCCTTTATAGCGTTGGGTGCAAGAGTTTGATTGTTTGTGTAGGTGCATCCATTGGTAACTTGCTTGTTCCTCCTACTGGTTTGATACCTTGGTTCTCAACAACTGAGTGAAATACTTATCTACTTTGCTGCATCATCCTTTCCTCTTGAAAGGAAAACCAACGCAAGCTCAAGAGGTAGCAAGGGATTTCTGGCGTCGTTGCCGGGGAGGATACATACCAAGTCAAGACAAAAACCAAGTACACATCACAAACTTATCTCTTAAATTTACGTTATTTGCCATTTTCCTCTCGTTTTCCTCTCCCCCACTTCACCAATTTGCCATTTTATTTTCCCTCTCTTTCTCGTTTGCCTTTTTCCCATCACATCTTTTTTTGCTTGTGTGGCCATGTGCCTTCTATTTGCTTACATCTTCGCTTGCTAAAAATCTATTGATATGGATCCTCATCTACTTGCTAATATTTTCATAAGACCAAATTATTATGAACCAATTACTAGTGAGTTGATTGCACTTGATTATCTCTATGAAGTTTTGCTTGAAAATCATGAAACTTTTGATGAAGTGTTGAAATAAGAAAATTATAAAGTGATTCGTGATATCTCCTTGAATGAAAAGAATGATTGCCATGCTGTCAATATGAATTCTCTGAATATCCATTATGCTAATGATATGCAAAACCACAAGCTTGGCGATGCTATGCTTGATGAATATGATATTCTTTATTCCCCAAGTTTTGATGATGACACGTATGCTATAATTGATGATGGAAATAATGATGTATTTGATAGTTATATTTTTAAATTCCTTCATGATGCTACTGAAAATTATTACGAGGTCGGAACATATGCTTGTAGGAATTTCAATAATATGAAGTTTCCTCTCTATGTGTTGAAAGTTTTGAAGTTATGCTTGTTTTGCCTTCCTATGCTAGTTGATTCTTCCTCCCATAAATTGTTTGCTCACAAAATCCATATGCATAGGAAGTGGGTTAGACTTAAATGTGCTCATCAGAGATTCATGATGCTCTTTTACATGTTTCAATAACTACTTTTTATGTGAGCATCATTGAAATCATCATGCCTAGCTATTAGGCTTTAGCAAAAAGTGCTAGTTGGGAGGCAACCCAATTTTATTTTTGTGTTCTGTTTTTGCTTCTGTTTTTGAGTTTTCACCACATTATTACTTCTGTATTAATTGTGTTTTTGTGTTTTAATTAGTGTTTGAGCCAAGTAAAACCTTGGGGGTGATCTATTGTAGTTGTTGATTTGATCTTGCTGAAAATCAGAAACTTTTGCGCTCAGTCCTGGAATTTTCTAAATTTTTTCAGGGAGTCGAATGAGTCTGAAATGTTTACAAAATATTTATATAGAAATTTCTCAGGTTTTCCTAATTGTTCAGAATTTTTGGAGTTACATAAGTATACGAGGTCTACAAATTGCTACAGACTATTCTGTTTTTGACAGATTCTGTTTTCTTTGAGTTGTTTGCCTATTTTGGTGAATCTATGAGTTGTATCATGGGGTATGAACCATGGAGAAGTTAGAATACATTAGTTATAACACGAATATAAATAAATAATGAGTTTACAACTATACCTAAAGTGGTGATTTATTTTCTTATACTAATGTATCTCACGAGTTTTCTGTTAAGTTTTGTATTGTGAAGTTTTCAAGTTTTGGGTAAAGATTTGATGGACTATGGAATAAGGAGTGGCAAGAGGCGAAGCTTGGGGATGACCAAGTCACCCCAAGTAATATTCAAGGATGCCAAAAAGCCTAAGCTTGGGGATGCCCCGGAAGGCATCCCCTCTTTCGTCTTCAATCCATCGGTAAATTTACTTGAGGCTATATTTTTATTCACCACATGATATGTGTTTTGCTTGGAGCGTCTTGTATGATATGAGTCTTTGCTTGTTAGTTTTCCACAATCATCCTTGCTGCACACATATTTTGACATAGACACGCTGAATCATGAATTTATTAGAATACTCTACATGCTTCACTTATATCTTTTGAGATAGCCAATTTTGCTCTATGTGCTTCACTTATATTTTTTAGAGCACGGTGGCGTTTGCGTGTTATAGAAATAATTGAAATCTCGTAACTCACTTATATCATTTTGAGAGTCTTTAAACAGAATGTTAATTGGTCTAGATTATGAATTTATTCCTAATAGGATAGGCATCCAAAAGGGATATAATAAAAACTTCCATATTAAGTGCATTGAGTGTTTATGAGAAGTTTGATTCCTTGCATAAAGTTTTGAGATATAAAGATGGTAATGTTAGGAGACATGTTAGGAAGTAATTGTGATTTGGTAAGAATACTTGTGTAAAGGTTTCTGATTCCCGTAGCATGCGCGTATGGTGAACCGTTATGTGAGGAAGTCGGAGCATGACTTGTTTATAGATTGTCGATCTTTGTGTGAGGGTCAGGAGCGCGCCATGGTTAACTCCTACAAAGATCTCCCCTAGGAGAATGCATTTAATACTTTGCTTCAATGACTAATAGACTTTTTCAATAAGTATGTGAGTTCATTATGACTAATGTTGAGTCCATGGATTATATGCACTCTCACCCTTCCACCTTTGCTAGCCTCTCTAGTACCGCGCAACTTTCGCCGGTACAACATACCCCTTCCTCAAAAATGCCACCATATACCTTCCTCAAAACAGCCACCATATATCTTTCCTCAAAACAGCCACCATACCTACCTATTACGGCATTTCCATAGCCATTCCGAGATATATTGCCATGCAACTTCCACCATTTCCTTTTATGACATGCACCATCACTTCCATATTGCATATAGAGTCATACTTTGTCATAGGTATCGAGTTGTAATTTTCTTTTGAGTTATAAGTAAATAAAATTGTGATGATTATCATCATTAGAGCATGTCCCATGTGAGGAAAGGATGATGGAAGCTATGATTCCCTCACAAGTGGGGATGAGATTCCAGACTTTATGAAAAAAAGAGGCCAACGAAGCCCAAATAAAAAAAGAGCAGAATAAAAAAGGCCTTAGATGCCCACCAATAAAAAAAAGAGTGAAAAGAGAGAAGGGACATTGCTACTACCTTTTTCCATGTGCTTCAAAGTAGCACCAGGATCTTCATGATAGAGAGTCTCCTATTTTGTCACTTTCAGATAACTAGTGGAATTTTTCATCAGGATGCACATCCAATGTGACACCCTGGAATTCTACTAGAGTGATCATTGTAATTAAGCCACAGTAATGGCATGGTCTGCCACTGATTATTTTGCTAAGTGGAATATGATCATGGTGGAATTTCACATTTCCAATTCAAATTCTCTTCTAATGCTCTATAGATTCAAGTGACAAAATTATATCTTCAAATAGCAAAACAAAAATGTCCCGAAGTTGAGGAATGTTCCAAATTAAATAATGCTAAGAAGAACAACATCATCTGATGTGTGATGTGGCCCTCACCATTGAAAACAGGAGCTGAAAATGTTTCTAAAAAACAATTAAAACAATTATTAAACTTAAGGCAGTTTCCAAAAATGTACAAACTTGGCATGGCCTATCAAAATAATGCATGCTAATTTTCTGTGCCATGTTCCACCTTTTACTAATGCAAGTGTTGGATAAAAAGAATAATAAAAGAAAACAGAAAAAAAAGAAAAAGAAAAAGAAAAGGAAAAAGAAAAGAAAAGGGGGGGGGGGAGAAGGCCACTGGCCCCAACTGGGCCAAGGCACAGCGCGGCCCAGCCCGCAACACCCCCCCTCGTCGTCCCCTTCCTCTGTAGCGACCGCATGGTCGCTACAGAGCGCCGGGCGTGCGCGTCGCCGCCGCACCCGCTCGCCGGCGATGGTGCAGGGATAAGACCGCCACCGCGGCCACCCCCACCTGCCCCCCCGCAAAACCTAGCCCCCGGATCTCACCTGCTTCCCCTCCCCGCGCTCTCTTCCCCTCTCGTGCCTGTGCCACCGTCGCCATGGCTGCCGGCTAGCCGCGGCTACCGTACCTCCCGCACCCTGCCACCACCCCCACGAGCTCCGCCTCGCTCCCCTCGACCTCCTCGACCACGCGCCCGAGCCCCGGAGCCCCTGCTTCGTCGGCATTTTGCTTTTCCCCCTTCGGATCGCCGCCACTCGCCATCGACAATTCTGGCGCCGTCGAGCCTTCCCCGGGCCTACTTTGAACGGCTACAACCCCGGTGAGCTCCTGCTACTTCCCCCGCACCCCCTCACGACGAGCCGCAGCCCCTGACGCTGTTTCCCGTCTGGCCCGAACCTATCACCGCTTGCGCTCGTCGCCGGCGCGGTTCCGGTGACCTTTTGGTCCGGCCGCTGGTACCATTCGACGCCGCGTGCACCGTAGGCTCCATCCCGCGACAACCCCGTGCTGCTTAGCCCCTGTAACGCACGCACGCACGACCACCGCCCGCCGCCGCCCGCCGGCGAGCTCGTGGCCGTCGCTACGGACCACCCCGACCGTGCCGCTACCGCAGATCGACGCGGCCTTCTCCCCTCGTTCGAACGCGACCGGCGGCGCTCGATTTGGCCCCCCTACGCGAAACCCCAGCCTCGCCATGGCTTCGGGTGCTCGCCGGAGCTCCTCCGGCGACGGCCGCCGGTCACCTCCTACATGGCACACTTGGGGCCACCCCTGGGTCACTGCCAGTGGGCTCCCCTGGTCCCAGTTGACAAGTTGACCTGGTTAACTGGCTGACTGGGCTGGCCCCAGTCACTGCCAGGTGGGGCCCCACCTCCCTGTTAGTATGACAGGTGGGCCACCCCTGTCAGCTGCCTAATTAATTAGTTAGATTAATAAAATAAAGTTTAATTAAGTTAATGTCTAACTGACAAGTAGGCCCCACCTTTTAAATAATCTGTTTAGTTTAATTTAAAACCCTGAATTAGCCCTAGTCTATGACAGGTGGGCCCCCACTGTCAGGTTTAAATAGTAAACGGCTGCTGATGTCACTCTGATGTCATGATGACATCAGCAGTGTACTGTTCTGGATAATGTTGATTTAATTAATTAAAATAATTCCAGAAAATCTATAAAACTTTAGAAAATCATATCTTTTAAACCGTAACTCAGATGAAGATAATTTATTTATATGAATGTTGATCAGAAAAATCCCACAAATTTTCAAATATGCCATTCATTCATATGTCACATGCTCCTAGCATGTTGAACATGGAACTTTCCCCCTCCGGTACAGCTGTGCGATAAATACTCAGACCCGGGAATTATCGTCAGATATTCTCCCGCTATGTCTGCAACGTGTAGTACTATGTTAGTGCATACCTAGCTCTGCATATTGACATGTCATGCATCGTGATGCATATGTTTGAGTTAGAATTCCGATATCACCCACCTCTCTCCCTCTGATTCTTGAGTTAGAATTTTTCTACTGTATTAGTTAGCTCATATTCTGATGCATAGCCTGTTTTTGATAAACTGTTACTATACCTGCAATCATATCAACTGCTTAGTATAGGTTGGTTAGTGAATCCCCAGTGACCCCCTTAGCCCCAGTTGTCCCTGCTTCTTCCTTGACGACCCAACGACTCGACGACTCGAAGACTCGGTCAAGTGACCGACAAGCCAGGCCACTCACCTCACCGCACTCCCTTAAATTGTATGACTCTGCAGTACTACTATCGAGTACCGAGGGTGACACCTCGTGAAGTACTCCTGATGCTAGTCCTGTAGCGTAGCTTGTCGGTCGTGGTTATCGAGGGTGATTCCTCCTTCCCCATTCCCGACAATGCTTCTGTCATGCAATCCCTCAAGTGTGGGACTTTCGAGGGTGATTCCTTTACAGTCCACCTTGGCGGTTATATCGAGCGGGGACCCCGTGAGGGTGATTCCTCAGTTCCCGTCTTGACATAATATCCACACAGTTACTATTGAATTGACCCTGGGCTAACATGGCGGGACTGAAGGGACGGGTGGTACCACCCTATTGAGGTGGACCTGAGTTCCCGACAGCCCTAAGACGGGTCAGCTCCAAGGGTACCCGTGTGATTAAGATTTGGTGGATGCGCCGCAAGGCATCCGAAGACTTGGTGGGGTACGCCGGTAAGGCACCCGAGTGTTATTGGCGGGGCGACGGCCTGCAATATGGTTCGAGGTTGCTCCGCACTAATTAAAATGATAATGGGTTGGGTATTTGATCCAAGTTGGTCGTTGACCTTTTTACGCACTAAACCTTCACGTGGGAAAAGTTATGGGTGCTCAGCGTCGTTGTATTAGCCGAAGCTCTTCGGACGTCAACAATGGAGCGGCACACGCCGGATTGGGCTGGAACGTACAGCTCCCGGACTGAGTGTACTAGGTCTGCTTCCGGCCGCGTTCGCATCGTGCAGGAGTGCAAGGGCAAGTGGGTCCACGAACCTGCGCGCTTAGGAGTAGACCGGCGGGCTGGCCTCTTCGTTGAGTCTAGGTGGGGCGACGACGTTTTGGATCCCGAGGCCGGGCATTACCCCGGAAAGTGTGTCCGGCCGGAGGTGTTCAAGCATGTTGGAAATGTGGTGCACCCCTGCAGGGAAGAACTTACCTATTCGAATAGCCGTGTCCACGGTAACAGGACGACTTGGAGTTGTACCTTGACCTTATACAACTAAAATTGTGCTTTACTTTAAATGTTTCGTGGTCCCGGGATTGCTTCCTCGCAGGGAGTCGAGGACGAATCTCTGGACGTGGTTACTTGATAAAATTGCTACAATAATATGGCTATATATGAGATACCAGTCTCTTCTCTTCTCATGCTGCAAGATGTTGAAGATGCTAGTCTTCGATAGGACTAGGCCTTCCCCCCTATTCTTGCTTTCTGCAGTCAGTCCAGATATAACCCCACCCCTTGATAATGATGCATAGCTAGCATAGTTCTGATGTCAGTCTTGCGAGTACTTTGGATGAGTACTCACCGCTGCTTTGCTTTCTCTTTCTCCCTCGTTGCAATTCTGCGTTCAGACGATGGAGCCCAGGAGATGGAGTATGCCGGAGACGACTACTACAACACCGCAGGAGCCTACTACTACGTGGAGGCGGCCCCCGACCAGCAGTAGGTTAGGAGGTTCCCAGGCAGGAGGCCTCGCCTCGTTCGATCCGTTGTTATGTTTGTACTAGCCTTCTTAAGGCAAGACTTATCTAACTTATGTCTGTACTCAGATATTATTTGCTTCCGCTGACTCGTGCTTGTCGAGCTTTGTATTCGAGCCCTCGAGGCCCCTGGCTTGTAATATGAAGCTGTATGACTTTAATTTGTGGCTAGAGTTGTGTTGTGATATTGATTAGTGAGTCCCTAATCTTGGTCGTACGCATTGCATGTATGTTTAGCGTACGGTCGAAATTGGGGGCGTCACAAGTTGGTATCAGAGCCGACTGCCTGTAGGTAGCCCCCTTTCCAACTCCTTGGCCGAAGTTGGGTCTAGTGCTAAAAATACTTTTACTAACACTGATGTTGTGGCTTACGGGCCCACATTTCAATTGGGTGGTATTAGGTTCTTTTACTCCTCGTCTATACTCTGGGTTCTGATCTCTCTTCTCCTTCGAGTTAAAGATTTTTCGTAACTCTAACATTAGGTTCACGTGATCACATCCACCGGAGATTAGTTTTCACCGACCATTGTTTGCCTTTGAGATTATATCGCACACACTGTCATTTGACACCTTTAAAATCTCCCTGTTACAGATGCGTCTCGGTAGGCAGATCGTTCTTCTGACCTTCGCACGGGATACGCCTAGGTTCCCGACCATTTTGGTCGGCCTCTTGAAGAAGCTAGGATATCGCTGGTACCCTGAGTACACTGTTTACGAGGACTACCGCGAGTTCAACTAGGAACAGTATGAGGCTGTGATGGTTATCTGGATCGACAGGACCTCTCCATCACTAAGATGCACACCTTCCGTGGCATTGGAGTGACTGTCGAGATGGCCATACAGGATGCTGCTTATGCTGCTATTGTTCGACTCCGTGCAGCGAACTCTTGTTTGGAGGAGACGGCATACAGATACACTTCGTATGTCCCTGCTGGAGTTGATACGGCCGCCGACGCTGAGGTCTTGGCCCCTTCCGCCGGGCAGCGCAACGACCGATCCTACACTGCTGTCTGCACCCCCTACGTGAGTCGTCGTTACGACCCACAGGTTCTGGTTCGGTACACTGAGGCATTGGATCGCACTGTCAGGGCTCTTAACTTCGAGTTATGGGCCACCCGTGATCACCTTTATCGGGCATTGACACATCTATTGCCAGCAGTCACCACGAGGATACATCCGGAGAACATCTTGTACCCGCCTCGGACTGCTTTTCCTCCAGGTCTTGAGTGGCCCGAGGTTCGAGGTCATTATCCGGAATGTGGACCTGCACTCCCGCTCAGTATGCAGTGAATACATCAGAGTCTGCACGGGATGCAGAACCCTGCCACTAGGTTCAGCATTCAGGGTCATCAACAGTTCCCCGACTTCTATCGTTGTCCCCGATGTTGACATAGCTTTTTGCTATGGCCGTTGTTGTATCCCTCTACCGCGTGCCTGCCTGCCGCCTAGTTGTTTAGGTTAATTACATGTCGGACCTATCGTCTATGTAGTAACAGACTTATGGTTTGTAATAGACCTATGTATGGATCTGCATGTTAAATTCGAACTGTCATGTCATATCTGTTGCACTTCCTTCAATTGAGCAATTTGCTTCTTAGTTAACTCGTTGTCTTTGCAATGCCCAATGCTAAAATACCACTGTTAATTGTTTCGACAGAATGGTTAGGATAGCTGGTCGTGGTCGTGGTGCGGATGACCACCCACCGCCACCTGAATACATGGCTGGTATGATGCAGCAGTTTGAACTGAATCGCCAATTTATGCAAGGGCTTATGGAGCAGTTCCCAAGGCCGAACATGAATCAACCGCCAGCCCCAATAACCCCGCAAGACTTCATTCGCCTCAACCCTGCGATCTACCGCAGCTCAACTCAGCCGCTTGACGCAGATGACTGGCTCCGTGACATCACTTATGAGCTGGAATCCTCAGGCGCTCCAGTGGCTAACTATGTCACCTTTGCCTCGTACTTTCTGAAGGGCCCCGCTGCTCAATGGTGGGACAGCCACCAACGCTCGTAGCCTGTTGGGACAATCATCACCTGGCCGGAATTCCAAGCTGCGTTCCGCGCTCGCCATATTCCTCAGGGAATGATGGACAAGAAGAAACGTGAGTTTCGCAATCTCGTCCAGGGAAACAAGACTATGGATGCTTATCAACGGGAATTTCTGGACTTATCTCGCTATGCTGAAGAAGATGTTGCAACGGATGCTCACAGGCAGGAGAAGTTCCGTGAAGGCCTCCACCCTGATATCAAACTGGCACTCCTTGTTCAAGACTTCAAAACTTCGCCACCTTAGTGAACAAGTCCATAATGGTGGAAACAGGTCTGCAGGACTACAAGGACAGCAGCAAGCGCAACCGTGACATGGGCTCATCTTCGGGCTCAGCAAGTCAGAAGCGCAAGATCTGGATTCCCCACAACATGTATCATGCACCCGCTCCTGCCCCAAGGCCATCCTATGTTGCACTTCGCCCGCCTCCACCACCGAGGCAGCCAAGGCTCCCTGCTCCGCCACCACGAGCTCCTGTTCCCCCTTCTCGTCCTGAGGATGGGTTATGCTTCAAGTGTGGTCGTCCAGGGCACCGTGCTAGAGAATGCAGGCAGAATCAGAATCAACTTGCACTGCCTTCCAACCAGCCTCGCAACAGCAATGCCAAGTCTGCTCAGGGACGTGTTCAGGTTAACAATGTTGATCTGAATGAAGCTCAAGACCAGCCTTCTACTGTGATGGGTACCCTTCTCGTCAACTCAGTACCAGCTTCTGTATTGTTTGATACAGGAGCATCACATTCTTTTATGTCTGAAGAATTCGCATACTTGCATGGCATTAAATACGAAGACATGAACACCCCAATAGTGGTAAACACCCCCGCTGGCCAGTGTCAAACCTCTATGGTTAGTCATGATGTTCCCATCGAAATTGAAGGGATAGAATTCCATGCTTCCCCCATTATATTGAATTCCTCCAAGATCGACATTATTTTGGGGATGGATTGGCTGAAAGCACATACTGCTTCTGTCGTTTGTGCCACAAAAACTGTCCACCTCTTGCATCCTTCAAATGAGATAGTCAGCTACCATGCTCATCTTGTTCGGGATGCTGAAGCCCGGCTATATGCCATGAATGCATTAAATGAGTCACCCCTTGAGGGGATTGATAACGTTCCAGTTGTCCGGGATTTCCAAGATGTTTTTCCGGAAGAACTCCCAGGGATTCCCCCTGCTAGAGCTGTTGAGTTTGTCATCGACTTGGTACCTGGTACCACTCCTATAGCCAAGCGTCCGTATAAGATGCCACCCCATGAACTGCTTGAACTTAAGCAAGAAATTGACAATTCGCTACGGCTAGGTTTTATTCGTCCAAGTTCCTCTACTTAGGGAGCACCTTCTCTCTTTGTTAAGAAGAAGGATGGGACAAACCGTTTGGTCCAGGATTATCGGCCAATTAACCAAGCTACAATTCAAAACAAATATCCGCTACCTCGGATCAATGATTTGTATGATCAACTTGCTGGTGCCTCAATCTTCTCTAAACTCGACTTGAGGTTGGGTTACCATGAGATCCGTGTTCGTGAAAAGGATATTCCGAAGACCGCATTTGTTACTCACTATGGTTCATACGAGTATACCGTCATGTCCTTTGGTCTAACCAATGCTCCAGCAACCTTCTCTTGTTTAATGAATTATATCTTCATGGACTACCTCGACAAATTTGTCGTGGTTTATCTGGATGATATTCTGGTATTTTCCAAAAATAAAGAAGAACATGCTGAACACCTTCGCCTTGTATTGGAAAGACTTCAGGAACATCAGCTATATGCCAAGTATTCCAAGTGTGAGTTCTGGATGGACAAAGTAACCTACCTTGGTCATGTGATCTCCAAGGATGGTATTGCGGTCAACCCTGAACGAGTTCAGGCTATTCTTGACTGGACTCCCCTGAAGAATATCAAGCAAGTTAGAAGTTTCCTCGGACTCGCCAGCTATTGCCGCCGATTCGTCGAGAACTTCTCCAAGATTGCAAGGCCTTTAACCAATCTGCTTCACAAAGGTGTTAAGTTTGAGTGGACAGAAAAATGTCAGGAGAGCTTTCAGGCACTTAAAGACAAACTAATGTCTGCTCCAGTGCTTGCTCCTCCGGATACTCGTAAGGACTTTGTAATTTATTGTGACGCTTCGCATCAAGGAATAGGCTGTGTCCTAATGCAAGAGCGCAAAGTGGTTGCTTATGCCTCTCGTCAATTGCGCCCTCATGAAGAGAACTATCCAGTTCATGACCTTGAACTTGTTGCAGTAATACACGCACTAAAAGAGTGGCGGCAATACCTTGTTGGTAATCGATGCGAGATCTACACCGATCACCAAAGTCTGAAGTACTTGTTTACTCAGCCAGATTTGAATCTCCGTCAGCAGAGATGGATGGAGCGCATAGCAGATTACAACGTGGGAATTTCTTATACACCTGGCAAGGCTAATGTAATGGCTGATGCGTTGAGCCGCAAGTCTTACTGCAATCACCTTCAGGTTCACAAGGTTCATCCTCTTCTTCAATAAGAATTCCGCAAGCTAAACCTCCATATTGTTCCTCAGGGTTATCTCGTTCCCCCTCCACCGGAGAACTGCAAGATGAACCTTCGGGTTGTTAACCAGGGATCTTTGAGTAACCTGGTCGTTGAACCAGATATTATGGGTAGTATCAAAAGGATGGAGGGCTATGACAGTGAAGTTGAAAGGATTAAATTCTATCTGTCGAAAGGTAAACCCTCATGTTTCACCGTTGCTGATGATGGTGCCGTGTATTTCAAGGGACGCTTGTTTGTTCCAACAAAAAGGGAAAACTTGAATATGACTGATAGGATATTGAAAGAAGCTCATGATACTCCGATGTCTATTCATCCGGGTTGCACCAAGATGTACCGAGACATCCGTCAAAGGTTCTGGTGGTCGAATATGAAACAAGACATTGCTCGCTATGTTTCCGAGTGCGACATTTGCCGTCGTATCAAAGCAGAACATCAGAAGTCTACTGGAACTCTGCAGCCGATTTCTATTCCTGAATGGAAATGGGATCATGTTGAAATGGACTTTGTCACTGGTTTTCCCAGGTCACAGAAGGGTAATGATGCTATTCTTGTCGTCATTGACCGACTGACCAAAGTTGCACATTTTTTGGCTATCAAGGAAACTATTACTGCTAGTCAGCTGGCAGATCTATACATGTCCAGGGTTGTTTCGCTCCACGGTATCCCATTGGTGATTAGTTCAGACCGTGGCAATTTATTCACTTCAAGATTCTAGGCAAGTTTCCAGGAAGCTATGGGGACTCATCTGTCCTTCAGCACCGCTTTTCACCCTCAATCCCAGGGGCAAGTTGAAAGATTCAATCAGATTCTCGAAGACATGCTTCGGGCTTGTGTCATTTCCTTTGGCAAGAAATGGGAGGAATCTCTTCCATATGCTGAGTTCTCCTACAACAATAGCTATCAAGCTAGTCTCAAGATGGCTCCTTTTGAGGTATTATATGGACGTAGGTGTCGGACCCCTCTGAATTGGTCAGAAGCTTGGGAACGTACACTTATCGGTCCGGATATCGTCCAACATGCCGAAGATCAAGTTCGCATTATTCACGGAAATCTGAAGGCTGCTCAGTCTCGTCAGAAAAGTCAGTATGACCGTCATCACAAAGATATGGTCTATCAACCTGGCGACAAGGCTTATCTTCGAGTCATGCCAATGAGAGGTACACACCGATTCGGGATCAAGGGCAAGCTAGCTCCATGATATATTGGCCCTTTCATGATTCTCGAAAGGCGTGGGAAAGTGGCATATCAACTGGAATTACTGCCCAACCTTTCTCAGGTTCATGATGTGTTTCAGGTGTCACAGCTTCGTTGCTGCTTCAAGGATCCTATCCGAGCAGTGGACCATGTTATGCTTAAACTGCAACAAGACCTTTCTTATGAAGAACAACCAGTCTGCATTCTTGATGAAACCGAACGTCGGACTCGCCAGAAGGTTACCAAGTTCTTCAAAGTGCAGTGGGCTAATCATTCTGAAGATGAGCCCACTTGGGAACGCGAAGATCATCTTCATGCAGAATACCCCGGGATCTTTCCTTCTACTACTTAATTCTCGGGACGAGAATTCTTGTTAGTAGGGGAGAATTGTGACACCCTGGAATTCTACTACAATGATCATTGTAATTAAGCCACAGTAATGGCATGGTCTGCCACTGATTATTTTGCTAAGTGGAATATGATCCAGGTGGAATTTCAAATTTCCAATTCAAATTCTCTTCTAATGCTCTATAGATTCAAGTGACAAAATTATATCTTCAAACAGCAAAACAAAAATGTCCCAAAGTTGAGGAATGTTCCAAATTAAATAATGCTAAGAAGAACAACATCATCTGATGTGTGATGTGGCCCCCACCATTGAAAACAGGAGCTGAAAATGTTTCTAGAAAACAATTAAAACAATTATTAAACTTAAGGCAGTTTCCAAAAATGTTCAAACTTGGCATGGCTATCAAAATAATGCATGCTAATTTTCTGTGACATGTTCCACTTTTTACTAATGCAAGCGCTGGATAAAAAGAATAATAAAAGAAAACAGAAACAAAAAGAAAAAGAAAAAGAAAAGGAAAAAGAAAAGAAAAGGGGGGGAGAAGGCCACTCGCCCCAACTGGGCCAACGCACAGCGCGGCCTAGCCCGCAACACCCCCCCCGTCGTCCCCTTCCTATGTAGCGACCGCACGGTCACTACAGAGCACCGGGCGCGCGTGTCGCCGCCGCACCCGGTCGCCGACGACGGTTCGGGGATATGACCGCCACCGCGGCCACCCCCACCTGCTCCCCCGCAAACCCTAGCCCCCGGATCTCACCTGCTTCCCGTCCCCGCGCTCTCTTCCCCTCTCGCGCCCGCGCCACCGGCGCCATGGCCGCCGGCTAGCCGCGGCTACCGTATCTCCCGCAAACTGCCACCCCCCACGATCTCCGCCTCGCTTCCCTCGACATCCTCGACCACGCGCCCGAGCCCGTGAGCCCTTGCTTCGCCGGCATTTCGCTTTTCCCCCTTCGGATCGCCGCCACTCGCCATCGACAATTTCGGCGCCGTCGAGCCTTCCCCGGGCCTACTTTGAACGGCTACAACCCCCGGTAAGCTCCTGCTACTTCCCCCGCACCCCCTCACAACGAGCCGCTGCCCCTAACGCCGTTTCCCATCGGGGCCCGAACCTGTCACCGCTTGCGCTCGTCGCCGGCGTGGTTCCGGTGACCTTTTCGTCTGGCCGCTGGTACCATTCGACGCCGCGTGCACCGTAGGCTCCATCTCACGACAACCCCGTCTTGCTTAGCCCCTGTAACGCTCGCACGCACGACCACCGCCCGCCGCCGCCCGCCGGCGAGCTCGTGGCCGTTGCTACGGACCACCCCCGACCGCGCCGCCGCCGCAGATCGACGCGGCCTTCTCCCCTCGTTCGAACGCGACCCGCGGCGCTCGATTTGGCCCCCCTACGCGAAACCCGAGCCTCGCCATTGCTTCGGGTGCTCGCCGGAGCTCCTCCGGCGACGGCCGCCGGTCACCTCCTACGTGGCACACCTGGGACCACCCCTGGGTCACTGCCAGTGGGCTCCCCTGGTCCTAGTTGACAAGTTGACCTCGTCAACCGGGTGACTGGGCTGGCCCCAGTCACTTGCAGGTGGGGCCCCACCTCCCTGTTAGTATGACAGGTGGGCCACCCCTGTCAGCTGCCTAATTAATTAGTTAGATTAATAAAATAAAGTTTAATTAAGTTAATGTCTAACTGACAAGTAGGCCCCACCTTTTAAATAATCTGTTTAGTTTAATTTAAAACCCTGAATTAGCCCTAGTCTATGACAAGTGGCCCCCCACTATCAGGTATAAATAATAAACGGCTGCTGATGTCACTCTGATGTCATGATGACATCAGCAGTGTACTGTTCTGGATAATGTTGATTTAATTAATTAAAATAATTCCAGAAAATCTATAAAACTTTAGAAAATCATATCTTCTAAACCGTAACTCAGATGAAGATAATTTATATATGAAAGCTGATCAGAAAAATCCCACGAATTCAAATATGCCATTCATTCATATGTCACATGATCCTAGCATGTTGAACATGGAACTTTCCCCCTCCGGTTCAGCTGTCCGATAAATACTCAGACCCGGGAATTATCGTCAGATATTCTCCCGCTACGTCTGCAACGTGTAGTACTACGTTAGTGCATACCTAGCTCTGCATATTGCCATGTCATGCATCGTGATGCATATGTTTGCTTTATATTTATTGTTTCCTCCCCCTCTTCTCTCCGGTAGACCCCGAGACTGACGCTGCTGCCGAGTATGACTACGCCCCTGACGATCAGCCTTTTGCCGCAGAGAAGCAAGGCAAGCAAACCCCCTTGAGCATTCCGATATCACCCACCTCTCTCCCTCTGATTCTTGCATTAGAATTTTGCTACTGTATTAGTTAGCTCCTATTCTGATGCATAGCCTGTTTTTGATAAACTGTTACTATACATGCAATCATATCAACTGCTTAGTATAGGTTGGTTAGTGAATCCCCAGTGACCCCCTTAGCCCCAGTTGTCCCTGCTTCTTCCTTGAAGACCCAACGACTCGACGACTCGAAGACTCGGTCAAGTGACCGACAAGCCAGGCCACTCACCTCACCGCACTCCCTTAAATTGTATGACTCTGCAGTACTACTATCGAGTACCGAGGGTGACACCTCGTGAAGTACTCCTGATGCTAGTCCTGTAGCGTAGCTTGTCGGTCGTGGTTATCGAGGGTGATTCCTCCTTCCCCATTCCCGACAATGCTTCTGTCATGCAATCCCTCAAGTGTGGGACTTTCGAGGGTGATTCCTTTACAGTCCACCTTGGCAGTTATATCGAGCGGGGACCCCGTGAGGGTGATTCCTCAGTTCCCGTCTTGACATAATATCCACACAGTTACTATTGAATTGACCCTGGGCTAACATGGCGGGACTGAAGGGACGGGTGGTACCACCCTATTGAGGTGGACCTGAGTTCCCGACAGCCCTAAGACGGGTCAGCTCCAAGGGTACCCGTGTGATTAAGATTTGGTGGATGCACCGCAAGGCATTCGAAGACTTGGTGGGGTATGCCGGTAAGGCACCCGAGTGTTATTGGCAGGGCGACGGCCTGCAATATGGTTCGAGCTTGCTCCGCACTAATTAAAATTATAATGGGTTGGGTATTTGATCCGAGTTGGTCGTTGACCTTTTTACGCACTAAACCTTCACGTGGGAGAAGTTATGGGTGCTCAGCGTCGTTGTATCAGCCGAAGCTCTTCGGATGTCAGCAATGGAGTGCCGCCCGCCGGATTGGGCTGGAACTTAAAGCTCCCGGACTGAGTGTACTAGGTCTGCTTCCGGCCGCGTTCGCATCGTGCAGGAGTGCAAGGGCAAGTGGGCCCATGAACCTGCGAGCTTAGGAGTAGACCGGCGGGCTGGCCTCTTCGTTGAGTCTAGGTGGGACGACGACGTTTTGGATCTCGAGGCCGGGCTTTACCCCGGAAAGTGTGTCCGGCCGGAGGTGTTCAAGCGTGTTGGAAATGCGGTGCACCCCTGCAGGGAAGAACTTACCTATTCGACTAGCCGTGTCAACGGTAACAGGATGACTTGGAGTTGTACCTTGACCTTATACAACTAAAATTGTGCTTTACTTTAAATGTTTCGTGTCCCCGGGATTGCTTCCTCGCAAGGAGTCGAGGAAGAATCTCTGGACGTGGTTACTTGATAAAATTGCTACAATAATATGGCTATATATGAGATACGAGTCTACTCTCTTCTCATGCTGCAAGATGTTGAAGATGCTAGTCTTCTATAGGACTAGGCCTTCCCCCCTATTCTTGCTTTCTGCAGTCAGTCTAGATATAACCCCACCCCTTGATAATGATGCATAGCTAGCATAGTTCTGATGTCAGTCTTGCGAGTACTTTGGATGAGTACTCACCGCTGCTTCGCTTTCTCTTTCTCCCTCGTTGCGATTATGCGTTCAGACGATGGAGCCCAGGAGATGGAGTATGCCAGAGACGACTACTACAACACCGCAGGAGCCTACTACTACGTGGAGGCGGCCCCCGACCAACAGTAGGTTAGGAGGTTCCTGTTGGAAATATGCCCTAGAGGCAATAATAAATTAGTTATTATCATATTTCCTTGTTCATGATAATCGTTTATTATCCATGCTATAATTGTATTGATCGGAGACTTAGATGCATGTGTGGATACATAGACAAAACCATGTCCCTAGTATGCCTCTAATGGACTAGCTCGTTGATCAAAGATGGTTAAGGTTTCCTAGCCATGGACATGAGATGTCATTTGATAACGGGGTCACATCATTAGGAGAATGATGTGATGGACAAGACCCAAACTGCAAACGTAGCATATGATCGTGTCAGTTTATTGCTACTGTTTTCCGCATGTCAAGTATGTGTTCCTATGACCATGAGATCATGCAACTCACACATATCGGAGGAGTGCCTTGTGTGTATCAAATGTCGCAACGTAACTGGGTGACTATAAAGGTGCTCTATAGGTATCTCCGAGGGTGTCTGTTGAGTTGGCATGGATCGAGACTGGGATTTGTTACTCCGTGTGACGGAGAGGTATCTCGGGGCCCACTCGGTAATGCAACATCACAATAAGCCTTGCAAGCAATGTGACTAATTGTTAGTTGCGGGATTTTGTATTACGGAACGAGTAAAGAGACTTGCCGGTAACGAGGTTGAACTAGGTATGGAGATACCGACGATCGAATCTCGGGCAAGTAACATACCGAAGAACAGAGGGAACGTTATACGGGATTAACTGAATCCTTGACATAGAGGTTCGACCGATAAAGATCTGAATACTTAATGAAACACAAGTCTGAATCGTTTGAAAGGTTCAAGCAAATTTAGAGTGAAGTTTAAGATCATCATGACAAGAAGATAAAAATGACTACGATATGATCGTGGAGGTGAATATCTGAGTTACGAGTTTGGCATACAACTTAAGACAATGTGAAATTTGTTTCACAACTAACGCCACCTGGAACACCATAGTATGATGGTGTGTCCGAACATCATAGTCATGCTCTATTGGATATGGTGCGTGCTGTGATGTCTCTTATCGTTTTACTACTATAATTTTGGGGTTATGCATTAGAGACAGCTACATTCACTTTAAATAGGGCACCATCTAAATCCGTTGAGATGACACCGTGTGAATTATGGTTTGAAAGAAACCTAAGCTGTCATTTCTTAATGTTTGGGGCTGCGATGCTTGTGTGGAAAATGTTTTCACATAATAAGCTAGAACCCAAAGCGGACAAATGTATCTTCATAGAATACCCTAAGAACATATGGGTATGCCTTCTATCTCAGATCCGAGTGCAAAGTGTTTGTTGCTTAAAACGGATCCTTTCTCGAGGAAATGTTTCTCTCGAAAGAATTGAGTGGGAGGAAGATAGAACTTGATGAGGTTGTTAAACCTTTGTTCAAACGAGAGAGTAGCGCAGCGCAGAAAGATGTTTCTGTGAAGCCTACGTTAGTTGAAGAGGAAGTTAATGATGATGATCATGAACCTTCAGGATCAAGTTACTATCGAACTTCGTAGGTCGACAAGGATGTGTACTGCTCCTAAGTGGTACGACAACTCTGTCTCGGAGATCATGTTGTTGGACAACGATGAACCTACGAGCTATGGAGAAGCGATGATGGGCCCGGATTTCGACAAATGGTTGGAGGCAATTGAAATCCGAGATAGGATCCATGTATGAAAACCAAGTATAGACTTTGGTAGACTTGCTCGTTGGATAGCAGGTCGTTGAGTACAAATGGATCTTGAAAATGAAGACAGACGCTGATGGTAATTGTCACCATTTGTAAAGCTCGACTTGTTGCAAAGATGTTTGTGACAAGTTCAAGGGGTTGACTGCGATGAGACTTTCTCACTCATAGCGTGCTAAAGTCTGTTGGAATTATGTTAGCAGTTGCTGTGTTTTCAATTATGAAATTTGGCAGATGGATGTCAAAACATCGTTTTCTTAACGGTTTACTTGAGGAAAGGTTGTATGTGATACAACCAGAAGGTTTTGTCAGTCCTAAGGATGCTAAAAGGTGTGCAAGCTTCGGTGATCCTTCCATGGACTGAAGCAAGCATCTCGGAGGAATATACGCTTTGATGAGTTGATCAAAGTTTTTGAGTTTATACAAAGTTTACGAGAAACTTGTATTTGCAAAAAAGTGAGTGGGAGCACTATAGAATTTCTGATTAGTATATGTGGATGACATATTGTTGATCAGAAGTAATGTAGAATTTCTGGAAAGCATAAAACGGTTGTTTCGAAAGTGATTTTGAAAGGAAGTCCTTGATAAAACTACCTAATTGTTGAGCATCGAGATCTATAGAGGTAGATCAAGATGCTTGATGAGACTTTCAATGAGTACATACCTTGACAAGATTTTGAAGGAGTTCAAAATGGATCAGTCAGAGAAAGAGTTCTCGTCTGATTTGTAAGGTGTGAATTTGAGTGAGACTCAAAGCTCGACAACGGCAGAAGAAAGAGAAAGGACGAACGTCGTCCCCTATGCCTTAGCCATAGGCTCTGTACAGTATACCATGCTGTGTACCGCACATGTGTGTGCCTTGGCATGAGTTCGTCAGGGGGTACAAGAGTGAACCAGGAGTGGATCACTAGACAGCGGTCAAGATTATCCTTAGTAACTAAAAGACTGAGGAGATGTTTCTTGATTATGAAGGTGATAAAGAGTTCGTCATAAAGAGTTACGTCGATGCAGGCTTTAGCACCATTCCAGATGACTAGTAGTAGCAATCTGGATACATTTAGTGGAGTAGCCATTTGGAAGTAGTACCAAGTGGAGTGTGGTAGCAGTGTTTACGGTTTGACATAGAGATTTACAAAGAACACACGGATTTGAGGGTCACAGACCCGTTGACTATAAGACCTCTTTCACATGCAAAGCATGATCGAGCCCCATAACTCATTGGGTGTTAGATTCATAACAATGCGAATCACATGGTGATGTGAACTAGATTATTGACTCTAGTGCAAGTGGGAGACTATTGGAAATATGCCCTAGAGGCAATAATAAATTAGTTATTATCATATTTCCTTGTTCATGATACTCGTTTATTATCCATGCTATAATTGTATTGATCGGAGACTTAGATGCATGTGTGGATACATAGACAAAACCATGTCGCTAGTATGCCTCCAATGGACTAGCTCGTTGATCAAAGATGGTTCAGGTTTCCTAGCCATGGACATGAGATGTCATTTGATAATGGGGTCACATCATTAGGAGAATGATGTGATGGACATGACCCAAACTGCAAACGTAGCATATGATCGTGTCAGTTTATTGCTACTGTTTTCCGCATGTCAAGTATGTGTTCCTATGACCATGAGATCATGCAACTCACAGATATCGGAGGAGTGCCTTATGTGTATCAAACGTCGCAACATAACTGGGTGACTATAAAGGTGCTCTACAGGTATCTCCGATGGTGTCTGTTGAGTTGGCATGGATCGAGACTGGGATTTGTTACTCCGTGTGACGGAGAGGTATCTTGGGGCCCACTCGGTAATGCAACATCACAATAAGCCTTGCAAGCAATGTGACTAATTGTTAGTTGCGGGATCTTGTATTACGGAACGAGTAAAGAGACTTGCCGGTAACGAATTTGAACTAGGTATGGAGATACCGACGATCGAATCTCGGGCAAGTAACATACCGAAGAACAAAGGGAACGTTATACGGGATTAACTGAATCCTTGACATAGAGGTTCGACCGATAAAGATCTTCGTAGAATATGTAGGAACCAATGTGGACGTCCAGGTCCCGCCATTGGTTATTGACCGTAGAGGTGTCTCGGTCATGTCTACATAGTTCTTGAACCCGCAGGGTCTGCACACTTAAGGTTCGGTGACGTTTCGGTAGTGTAGAGTTATGTATGGTGGTGACCGAAGTTTGTTCGGAGTCCGATGAGATCCTGGATGTCACGAGGAGCTCCGGAATGGTCCGGAGGTAAAGATTCATATATAGGAAGTCCCAGTTTGGTTTTCGGAAAAGTTTCGGGCTCATCGGTAGTGTACCGGGAGTGCCAGTAGTGTACCGGGAGGCCTCCGGGAGGGGTATTTCGACCCCAAGAGGTCCATGGGCTGTGGGAGAATAATAACCAGCCCTTAGTGGGCTGGGAAAACAGCCACAAAGGCCCATGGCGCAGGAGAGAAAGTCCTAAAGCAAAAAGTGGAAAATCAGCCAATAGGAGGCAATCCTACTCCAACTAGGATTGGAGGTGAAGTAGGATTGCTTCCCACCTCCTATTTCGGCCGACCCAAAGGCCTTGGATGCATCTCCTCTCCTCTCCTCCTATATATACTAGTGGATTGGGTGGTTTTTGGACAGAATTTCCGGCCACATGCTACCCGTTTCACCGGTGCACAGTTTCTCCTCTAGATCGGTTTTCCGCAGCGCTTAGGCGAAGCCCTGCCGGAATCACTCCACCACCATCACCGGAGCACCGTCACGCTGCCGGTGAACTCTCTCTCCTTTCCACCTCCTCTTGCTGGATCAAGACAGTGGAGATCGTCATCAAGCTGCACGTGTGCTGAACGCGGAGGTGCCGTCCGTTCGGCGCTAGATCAGAAGGACCGTGATCGAGATCGCGAGACGTTTCGTGATGAGATCGCGGAACGGATCGTGATGAGTTCGCGGGACAGATCCTGATCAAGATCATGAGACGGATCGTGATGAGATCATGGGACGGATCGTGATGAGTTCACGGGACGGATCGTGATTGAATCGCGGGACGGATCGTGATGAGATCGCGGGACGCTCGGCGATTTGGATCGCGAAGATGTTTGACTACACCAACCGCGTTTCTTAACGCTTCCCGCTTAGCGATCTACAAGGGTATATAGATCCACTCTCCCTCTCGTAGATGCTCATCACCATGGATAGGTTTGCGTGTGCGTAGGAAAATTTTTGTTTACCATGCGACATTCCCCAACAGTACCCAGGCAGGAGGCCTCGCCTCGTTCGATCCGTTGTTATGTTTGTACTAGCCTTCTTAAGGCAAGACTTGTCTAACTTATGTCTGTACTCAGATATTATTTGCTTCCCCTGACTCGTGCCTGTCGAGCTTTGTATTCAAGCCCTCGAGGCCCCTGGCTTGTAATATGAAGCTGTATGACTTTAATTTGTGTCTAGAGTTGTGTTGTGATAGTGATTAGTGAGTCCCTAATCTTGGTCGTACGCATTGCATGTATGTTTAGCGTACGGTCAAAATTGGGGGCATCACATCCACTTAGTTTCCTTTTTGAGATTTCATACACTTATAGCTCTAGTGCATCCATAGCATGGCAATTCCAGTCACTCACATTGATATCTATTGATGGGCATCTCCATAGCCCGTTGATACACCTAGTTGATGTGAGACTATCTTCTCCCTTTTCTTGACAACCTCCACCATATTCTATTCCACCTATAGTGCTATATCCATGGATCACGCTCATGAATTGCGTGAGAGTTGAAAAAGTTTGAGAAAATAAAGGTGTGAAAACAATTTCTTGACTTTTCAGCGGGGCTGTGCATGATATAAATACTTTGTGTGGGGAAGATGGAGCATAGCCAGACCATATGATATTGTAGGGATAACTTTCTTTTTCCATTATATTTTGAAGAGATACAATTGCTTTGCTAGTATGCTTCAAAAGTTATTATTTTTATATCAATATTGCTTTTGTTTTGAATCTTACGGATCTGAATATTCATGCCACAATAAAGAATATTACATGTATAAATGTGTTAGGTAGCACTCCACATCAAAAATTCTGTTTTTATCACTTACCTCCTCGAGGACGAGCATGTTTTAAGCTTGGGGATGCTGATACGTCTCCAACGTATCTATAATTTTTGATGATGTCATTCTATTATATTATCTGTTTTGGATTTTTATATGCATTAATATGCAATTTTATATTATTTTTGGGAGTAACCTATTAATCTAGAGCCTAGTGCCAGTTTCTGGTTTTTCCTTGTTTTTGAGTTTTGCAGATATGGAATATTAAACGAAGCCCAAACGGAATAAACCCTTCGGAAGGAATTTTTCTGTAAGGAAACAAATCATCCAGGCTTGGAGTGCACGCCAGGTCTTGTGCCAGGAGGTCACAAGCCTGGTAGGCATACCCCCCTAGCCACGCCTACCAGGCTTGTCGTCTCCTGGCAGGTCTCCTAACCCTAATCTTTGGCCTGTAAATTCCCAAATATTCCCCCAACACAAAAAAGAGCCACGCAAATACTTTTCGGCCGACAGAATCCTCCGTTCCCGAGAGATCCAATCTTGGAGCCTTTTTCGGTAATCTGCCAGAGGGGGTTTCTATCGCGGAGGGCATCTACATCAACTCCATTGCCCCTCCTATGATGCGTGAGTAGTGCACCACAGACCTATGGGTCCATAGCTAGTAGCTAGATGGCTTCTTCTCTCTCTTTGATCTTCAATAACATATTCTTCATGATCTTCATGGAGATATATCCGATGTAATCCTCTTTTGTGGTGTGTTTGTCAAGATCCGATGAATTGTGAGTTTATGTTTAGATTATCCATGAATCTTATTTGAATCTTCTCTGAATTCTTATATGCATGATTTCATATCCTTGCAAGTCTCTTCGAGTTATTGGTTTGTTTTGGCCAACTAGATTAGTAATTCTTGCAATGGGAGAAGTACTTGGTTTTGGGTTCAATCTTGCGGGGTCCTCACCCAGTGACATAGTAGGGGTAGCGAGGCACATATTGTATTGTTGCCATCAAGGGTAACAAGATGTGGTTTTCATCATATTGCTTGACTTTATCCCTCTACATCAAGTCATCTTTGTTTATGCGTTGCTCTGTTCTTCATGAACTTAATACTCTAGATGCAGGCAGGAGCCGATCGATGTGTGGAGTACTAGTAGTAGATGCAGACTCGTTTCGGTCTACTTGGCATGGACGCGATGCCTATATGCATGATCATTCCCTTGGATATCTACATGATTATTCGCTTTTCTATCAATTGGTTGACAGTAATTTGCTTACCCACCATGATATTTGCCTTCAAGTGAGAAGCCTCTAGTGAAACCTATGGCCCCCGGGTCTATTTCCATAATATATTTTCATATCAATAAACCAAAAAAACCAAAAATTCTTTGCTGCAATTTATTTACCTTTTACTTTCCGTTCTTGTTTACATCTATCTCTATCAGATCTAATCCTTGGAATAACCGCGAACGGATTGACAACACCTTTATAGAGTTGGGTGCAAGAGTTTGATTGTTTGTTTAGGTGCATCCATTGGTAACTTGCTTGTTTCTCCTACTGGATTGAAACCTTGGTTCTCAACAACTGAGGGAAATACTTATCTACTTTGCTGCATCACCCTTTCTGTTGGGAAATGTCGCATGGGAAAAAAAATTCCTACGCACATGCAAGATCTATCCATGGTGAGGAGCATCTATGAGAGGGAGAGTGGATCTAGATACCCTTGTAGATCGCTAAGCGGGAAGCGTTAAGAAACGCGAATGGTGTAGTCGAACGTCTTTGCGATCCAAATCGCTGAACGTCCCACGATCTCATCACGATTCGTCCCGCAATCCAATCATGATCCGACCCGTGAACTCATCACAATCCATCCCGCGATCTCATCACGATCCGTCTCGCGATCTTGATCACGGTCCTTCCGATCTAGCGCCGAACGGACGACACCCTTGTGTTCAGCACACGTACGGCTCGATGACGATCTCTGCCTTCTTGATCCAGCAAGAGAGAGCAGAGAGGTAGACGAGTTCTCCATCAGCGCGAAGGCGTTGCGGTGATGGTGGTGGAGGAATTCCAGTAGGGCGTCGCCTAAGCACCGCTGAAAACCGATCTAGAGGAGAAAATGATCTAGAGGAAGAAGAGGGCAGCACATGGCAATTAGGGTTAGTTCTTCCCTCTAAATCCTCTAGTATATATAGGAGGGAGGGAGGGTAGGAGAGAGACTCAAACCTGGCTGAAATTGGAGGTGGAGGAGTCCTACTCCAATCCTATTAGGAGTAGGATTCCTCCTTTCTACTTGGAAACTCTTTCCACCTCTCCATCTTTGGACTTTTTCCTTCTCAAACCACTCTAGCCGCATGGGCCCTTAGAGGAGGCTTAGGCCACCCCACCATGGGCTTGTTTACCTCCTCCCACAGCCCATGTAGCCTCTTGGGTCAAGACGCCCCTCCCGATGGTCCCCCGGTACCCTCCCGACACTCCCACGTACACTACCGATGAGCCCGAAACTTTTCCGGCAACAAAAACAGGACTTCCTATATATCAATCTTTACCTCTGGACCATTCCGGAGCTCCTCGTGATATCCGGGATCTCATCCGGAACTCCAAACAACCTTCGGTCACCACCATACATAACTCTATACTACCGAAACGTCAACGAACCTTAAGTGTGTAGACCCTACGGGTTCGAGAACTATGTAGGCATGACCGAGACACCTCTACGATCAATAACCAATAGCGGGAGCTAGATGCCCATAATGGTTCCTACATATTCTACGAAAATATTTATCGGTCGAACCTCTATGTCAAGGATTCAGTTAATCCCGTATGATGTTCCCTTTGTTCTTTGGTATGTTACTTGCCCAAGATTCGATCGTCGGTATCTCCATATCTAGTTCAATCTCATTACCGGAAAGTCTCTTTACCCATGAATAACACTTAGTCACATTGCTTGCAAGGCTTATTGTGATGTTGTATTACCGAGTGAGCCCTGAGATACCTCTCCGTCACACGGAGTAACAAATCCCAGTCTTGATCCATGCCAACCCAACAGACACCCTCGGAGATACCTGTAGAGCACCTTTATAGTCACCCAGTTACGTTGCGACATTTGATACACACAAGGAACTCCTCCGGTGTTAGTGAGTTGCACGCTCTCATGGTCATAGGAACATATACTTGACATGCAGAAAACAGTAGCAATAAACTGACACGATCATATGCTACGTTTGTAGTTTGTGTCTTGTCCATCACATCATTCTCCTAATGATGTGATCCCGTTACCAAATGACATTTCATGTCCATGACTAGGAAACTATAGCCATCTTTGATCAACGAGCTAGTCTAATAGAGGCATACTAGGGACTTGGTGTTGTCTATGTATCCACACATGTATGTGAGTTTCCGATCAATAGAATTATAGCATGGATAATAAACGATTATCATGAGCAAGGAAATATGGTAATAACAAATTACTATCAAACCTCGTAGGTCGACAAGGACGTGTGCTGCTCCTGAGTGGTACGACAACCCTGTCTTAGAGGTCATGTTGTTGGACAACGATGAACCTACATGCTATGGAGAAGCGATGATGGGCCCGAAATTTTATGCTTGGATCTAAGATAGAAGGTTCACCCAACTGTTCTTAGGGTATTCTATGAAGATGCATTTGTCCACTTTGGGTTCGAGCTCATTAGGTGAAAACATTTTCCACACAAGCGTCGCAGCCCCAAACATTAAGAAATGACAACTTAGGTTTCTATCAAACCATAATTCACACAGTGTCATCTGAACGGATTTAGATGGTGCCCTATTTAAAGTGAATGTAGTTGCCTCTAACGCATAACCCCAAAATTATAGTAACAAAACGATAAGAGACATCATAGCACGCACCATATCCAATAGAGCACGACTATGATGTTTGGACACACCATCACACTATGGTGTTCTAGGTGGCGTGAGTTGTGAACAACTTTCACATTGTCTAAAGTTGTATGCCAAACTCGTAACTCAGATATTCACCTCCACGATCATATCGCAGACAGTTTTATCTTCTTGTCACGATGATCTTAAACTTCACTCTGAATTTGCTTGAACCTTTCAACCGATTCAGACTTGTGTTTCATTAAGTAAATATACATTATATCTACTCTAATCACTAGTGAAGGTAAGAAAATAACGATATCCATCGCACGCTACAAGACTCATTGGATTGCATACATCAACATGTATCATTTTCCATAAAGCACTTGCCCGCTCCATCAATCCGGAAAATGGGGTCCTTAGTCACCTTGCCTAAGCGGCATGGTTCGCATGTCTCAACTGATTCGAAATCGAATGAGTCCAAAGATCCATCAACATGGAGTTTCTTCATGCGCTTTGTACCAATAGGACATTTAGCGGCAGTGCCACAAGTATGTGGTACTATCATTATTAACTTTGTATCTTTGGGATCAATGTTATGAACATGTGTATTACTACGATCAAGATTCAACAAACCATTCTCACTTGGTGCATCACCATTGAAGGTATTATTCATGTAAACAGAATAACCATTATTCTCTAACTTAAATTAATAACCGTGTTGGAATAAACACGATCTAATCACATTCATGCTCAACGTAAAAGACCAAATAACATTTATTTAGGCTCGTCACTAATCCCGAAGGTAGAGAGAGCGTGCGATGTTGATCACAACAACCTTGGAAACATTTCCAACACACATTGTCACCTCACCCTTAGATAGTTCTCCGTTTATTCAGTAGCTTTTATTTCGAGTTACTAACATTTAGCAACAGAACCATTATCCAATACCCAGGTGCTACTAGGAGTACTAGCAAGGTACACATAAATAACACGTATATCAAATATACTTCTGTCGATGTTGCCAGCCTTCTTTATCTACCAAGTATCTAGGGTTGTTCCGCTTCAGCGACCGCTCTCCTCATCATCGAAGCACTTTGTCTCGCGTTTGGGTTCAACTTTGGGTTGCTTCACTGGAGCAACAACTGACTTGCCATCCATGAAGTTTCCCTCCTTGCCTTTGCCCTTCTCGAAACTAGTGTTTTTTACTAACAATCAACACTTGACGCTCCTTATTGATTTCTACCTTCGCGGTGTCAAACATCGCAAACAGCTCAGGGATCATTATTTCTATCCCTGGCATTTTATATTTCGTCACCAAGTTCTAGTAGCTTAGTGACACTGACTTGGAGAACTATATCAATCACTATCTTATCTGGAAGATCAACTCCCACTCGATTCAAGTGATTGTAGCACCCAGACAATCTGAGCACATGCTCAACAATTGAGCTATTCTATTTCATCTTGCAGGCAAATAATCTTGTTGGAGATCACATATCTCGCAACACAGGCACGAGCCTGAGATCCTCATTTCAGCTCTTAGAACATCTCATATGTTCCGTGACGTTCAAAAAGTTTCGGAGCCTCAATTCTAAGCCGTAATGCATGACACACTAAACTATCAAGTAGTCATCAGAACATGCCTGTCAGATGATCACAACATCTATAGCCAAGGCTAGAGGGGTTGGCGCAACGAGCGGTCCATTAAGGACATAAGCCTTCTGTGCAGCAATGAGGACAATCCTCAGATCACGGACCTAGTCCGCAATATTCCTACCATCATCTTTCAACTCTATTTCTCTAGGAACATATAAAAATTCATGGGAGCTACAGCGTGAGCAAGTAATCTACAACATAATTTGCAAAGACACAACTGACTATGTTCATGATAATGAGTTCAATCAATCACATTACTGAAGAACTCCCACTCAAATTGACATCCCTCCGGTCATTCGAGTGATACATGATCCAAATTCACCAACTCAAGTCCGATCATCACGTGAGTTGAGGTGGTTTCAATGGTGAACATCATCATGTTGATGATATCTACTATATGACTCATGTTCGACCTTTCCGTCTCTTGTGTTCCAAGGCCATGTCTGTACATGCTAGGCTCGTCAAGTTTAACCCGAGTGTTCTGCATGTGCAACACTGGTTTGCACCCGTTGTATGTGAACGTAGAGTCTATCACACCCGATCATCACGTGGTGTCTCGACACGACAAACTTTCTCAACGGTGCATAGTCGGGGAGAACACAATTTATCTTGAAATTAAGTGAGGGATCACCTTATAATGCTACCGTCGTCCTAAGCAAAACAAGGTGCATAAAAGGATTAACATCACATGCAAATCATAAGTGACATGATATGGCCCTGAACTTGTGCTTTTGATCTGCATCTTGAAAGCACCGACATGATCTCCATCGTCACTGGCATGACACCATGATCTCCATCAACGTGTCGCCATCGGGGTTGTCACGCCCACCATGCTTCTACTACTATTGCTACCGTTTAGCGATAAAGTAAAGCATTACATAGCACTTAATGATTGACACGCAGGTCATACAATAATTAAAGACAACCCTATGGCTCGTGCCGGTTGCCATACTCATCGACATGCAAGTCTTGATATTCTATACAATACATGATCATCTCATACTTCACATATATCTCATCATGTAATTGGCCATATCACATCACAACATACCCTGCAAAAACAAGTTAGACGTCCTTTAATTGTTGTTGCATGTTTTACGTGGCTGCTACGGGTATCTAGCAAGAACAATTCTAACCTACGCAAAACCACAACGGTGATACATAAATTGCTTTTCAACCTTCTCAAGGACCGCCTTTGTCGAATCCGGTCTAACTAAAGTAGGAGAAACAGACACCTGCAATCCATCTATGCAACAAGTTGCGGTTGAGGGAACCGGTCACTCATAAGCGTACGAGTAATGTTGGTCAGGGCTGCTTCATCTCACAATACCGCTGAACCAAAACACGACCAAGGGAGGAAGCAATCTAAGCATCAACGCCCACAAACTCCTTTTGTTCTACTCGAGATCTCATCTACACATAGACCTAGCGCATGATACCACTGTTGGGAAACGTCGCATGGGAAACAAAAATTTTCCTACGCACACGCAAGATCTATCCATGGTGAGGAGCATCTATGAGAGGGAGAGTGGATCTACATACCCTTGTAGATCGCTAAGCGGGAAGCGTTAAGAAACACGGTTGGTGTAGTCGAACATCTTCTCGATCCAAATCGCCGTGCGTCCCGCGATCTCATCATGATCCGTCCCGCGATCCAATCACGATCTATCCCGCGAACTCATCACAATCTGTCCCGCGATCTCATCACGATCCGTCTCGCGATCTTGATCACGGTCCTTCCGATCTAGCGCCGAACGGACGACACCTCCGCGTTCAGCACACGTACGGCTCGATGACGATCTCTACCTTCTTGATCCAGCAAGAGAGAGCGGAGAGGCAGACGAGTTATCCAGCAGCGCGATGGCGTTGCGGCAATGGTGGTGGAGGAATTCTAGCAGGGCTTCGCCTAAGCACTGCTGAAAACCGATCTAGAGGAGAAAACGATCTAGAGGAAGAAGAGGGCAGCATGTGGAAACTAGGGTTAGCTCTTCCCTCTAAATAATCTAGTATATATAGGAGGTAGGGAGGGGAGGAGGCAGCCTCAAACCTGGCCGAAATTGGTGGTGGAGGAGTCCTACTCCAATCCTATTAGGAGTAGGATTCCTCCTTTCCACTTGGAAACTCTTTCCACCTCTCCATCTTTGGATTTTTTCCTTCTCAAACAACTCCAGCTGCATGGGCCCTTAGAGGCGGCTTAGGCCACCCCACCAGGGGCTGGTTTACCTCGTCCCACAGCCCATGTAGCCTCTTGGGTCGAGACACCCCTCTCGATGGTCCCCGGGTACCCTCCCGGAACTCTCGGTACACTACCGATGAGCCCGAAACTTTTTCGGCGACCAAAACAGGACTTCCTATATATCAATCTTTACCTCCGGACCATTCTGAAGCTCCTCGTGATGTCCAGGATCTCATCCGGGACTCTGAACAACCTTCGGTCACCACCATACATAACTCTATACTACCGAAACATCAACGAACCTTAAGTTGCAGACCCTGCGGGTTCGAGAACTATGTAGACATGACCAAGACACCTCTACGGTCAATAACCAATAGCGGGACCTGGATGCCCATATTGGTTCGTACATATTCTACGAAGATAATTATCAGTCGAACCTCTATGTCAAGGATTCAGTTAATCCCGTATGATGTTCCCTTTGTTCTTCGGTATGTTACTTGCCCAAGATTCGATCGTCGGTATCTCCATACCTAGTTCAATCTTGTTACCGACAAGTCTCTTTACTCATTCCGTAATACAAGATCCCGTGACTAACACTTAGTCACATTGCTTTCAAGGCTTATTGTGATGTTAGATTACCGAGTGAGCCTTGAGATACCTCTCCATCACACAGAGTAACAAATCCCAGTCTTGATCCATGCCAACCAAATAGACACCCTCGGAGATACCTGTAGAGCACCGTTATAGTCACCCAGTTACGTTGCGACGTTTGATACGCACAAGGTACTCCTACGGTGTCAGTGAGTTGCATGATCTCATGGTCATAGGAACATATACTTGACATGCAGAAAACAGTAGGAATAAAGTGACACAATCATATGCTACGTTTGTAGTTTGGGTCTTGTCCATCACATCATTCTCCTAATGATGTGATCCCATTATCAAATGACATCTCATGTCCATGACTAGGAAACCATAGCCATTTTTGATCAACGAGCTAGTCTATTAGAGGCATACTAGGGACATGTTGTTGTCTATGTATCCACACATGTATGTGAGTTTCCGATCAATACAATTATAGCATGGATAATAAACGATTATCATGATCAAGGAAATATGGTAATAACCAATTTATTATTGCCTCTAGGGCATATTTCCAACACTTTCCTCTTCAAGGCAAAACCAACGCAACCTCAAAAGGTAGCAGATATCTGTGGTGACAATGGGATGTTCTGTTGCTCCACTTGAAGTATGTTTTGGTGATAAACTCGTGGGTTCCGTGACCTTGGGAATCTATGCATAGGGGTTGGCACATGTTTTCATCTTGACTCTCCAGTAGAAACTTTGGGGCACTCTTTGAAGTTCTTTGTGTTGGATTGAATATAATGAATCTGAAATTGTGTTATGCATATCGTATAATCAAGCCCATGGGTACTTGTGGTGACATTGGAGTATCTAGGTGACATTAGGGTTTTGGTTGATGTGTATCTTAAGATGTTATCTTAATACGAACTCTAGGGCTGTTCGTGACACTTATAGGGATAGGTCATAAGATTGATCAGAAAAGATAACATTGAGGTGGTTTTGTACCGTACAATAATTTCTTCGTTAGTTCTCCGATGTTTATGACTTTGGAGTGAACTCTTCATCGTACAAGAGGTACTTACATATGATTCAACTATGTTAGTATTGTTGAGAGAGATTGCCCTAGTGAAAGTATGAACCCTAGGCATTGTTTCCAAGCATTTATACAACGCTTTTCTCACTGTTTACTATTTGTTACCTTGCTGTTTTGATATTTTCAGATTACAAAAACCTCTATCTACCATCCACATTACACTTGTATCACCATCTCTTCACTGAACTAGTGCACCTACGATTTACCATTGTATTGGGTGTGGTGGGGACACAAGATACTCTTTGCCATTTGGTTCCAGGGTTGCTTGAGAGAGACCATCTTCATCCTACGCCTCCCACGAACTGATAAACATTAGATCATCCACTTGAGGGAAATTTTCTACTGTCCTGCAAAACTCTGCACTTGGAGGCCCAACACGAGTCTACAAGAATAAAGTTGTGTAGTAGACATCAAGCTCTTTTCTCGTGCTGTTGCCGGGGAGATGAGTGCTTGAAGGTATATCTTTAGATGTTACAATAAAATCTTTTAGTTTCTTGTTTTTAACTAGTTTAGTTTCATAAAGGAAAACTACAAAAAATGGAATTGTGGTTGCCTCAGATGCTTCATCTTTTTAATGTGTTTCGTGAAAATGATGGAAAGGAAAATTGCGCTCAAGTGTTAGAAGAAGTAGTTATTAAAATGTTTGGCACTAAATCTTTGAGTGATGTGCATGTTAGTGATATTTTTAGTATGAATTCTCTGAATATTCATGATGCTAATGATATGCAAAGCCACAAGCTTGGGGATGTTATGTTTGATGAAGATGATATTTTTAGCCCCCCAAGTTTTGATGAGAAAAACTATTATGATTATGACATGCCTCCTATATATGATGATTATTGTCATGACATGTATGATATAAAGAGTAATGACAACCATGAAACCTATTATCATGATTTTAATATTCAATGTGGTTATGTCAATCTAGTGTCACATGATAGTTATTTTGTTGAGTTTGCTCCCACTATTGTGAATGAAAATAAAATTGCTTGTGTGGAGAGTAGTAAAATTTCGATGCTTGTAGATCATGAAAAGAATGCTTTATGTGCTGGTTATATTGTGGAATTCCTTTATGATTCTACTAAAAATTATTATTTGGGAGGAACATATGCTTGTAGGAATTGCAATAATATCAAGTTTCCTCTCTATGTGTTCAAAGTTTTGAAGTTAAGCTTGTTTTGCCTTCCTATGCTAGATGATTCTTGTTACCAGAAATTGTTTGCTCACAAAATCTATAGGCGTAGGAAGTGGGTTATAATTAAATGTTCTTGTCATGTTATTCATGATGCTCTTTTGCATGTCTCAAATATTATTCCTATGTGAGCATCATTGAACTCATCATGCCTAGCTAAAAGGCTTTAAAGAAAAGCGCTTGTTGGGAGACAGTCCAACACTTATCCTTTCTGTTTTTGTGTTTTCACATGATTAAGATATTGTAGTAATCATGTTTTATGTCTTTTATTTCAATTAAGTTCCAAGTAAAACCTTTGGGATGACTCACAAGAAGAGTACAATTGATGTTGAAACAAAACAGAAACATTTGCCTTTAGTACAGGAATAGTATTTTTTCACTGGAGCTTGACAATGATCTGAAATTTTTACACAGTCTTTACATACAAACTCTTAAGGTTGTTAATGTTTCAGAATTTTTAGTGATAGGGAAGTATGCCTATACTACATATCTTCACAGACTATTCTGTATTTGACAGATTCTGTGTTGCATAGTTTGCTTGTTTTAGTGTTCCAATAGCTTATATTCAGTGATATAAATTGTGGGAATGATGTAATACAGTAAGTGTTATTTTAGAACAATTATGAATCTTGTCTTGATAGTACCTAAGTGAATGATCTATCTTTATTTCACTAACCCTTCTCACAAAGTTCCGTTAAGTTTTGTGTGATTGAAGTTTTCAAGTTTTGGGTGAGGCACCGATATGAGGAGAATAAAGGGTGACAAGAACCTCAGATTGAGGATATCCAAGAAACTCCCAAGCTGATATTCAAGGAATACTCAAGCGCCTAAGCTTGGGGATGCCCCGGAAGGCATCCCCTCTTTCGTCTTCAACACTATCGGTATATCTTACTTGGAGCTATATTTTTATTGGTCACATAATATGAGTTTTGTTTGGAGCGTCATTTTATCTTGTTTTTCTCTATTAGGTGTTATTTATAATCTTGTTTTTCAATAAAAATTTCGAAGAATTACCTTAGGATGCTTGCATTGCATGTTTGATGTGTGTTGTGTAAAAACAGAAATTCTGCTGCAGTGTTTGAATTTTGATATTTTAATGGACATGGAAAGTTTCTGAAATTTTTACACAGTGTTTTCATATAAATTGCTTAGCATGTCCTAAATTTTGATAATTGTTTGAGATACAGAAGTACACTGGTTTAATAAATTGCTACAAACTGTTCTGTTTAGACAAATTGCTGTCATAGTTTTGTTATCTACTTATCCTATAGTTTTCATAGCCTATATTGGTAGGTATAAAGTGTGGAAATGATATTATACATTTGCTAATGTTTGGAAATTATTGTGCAACTTGTCTTGGCAGTACATGAAGTGTTGATTAGTTCTTATGTGTACTAACCTATCTCACGAGTTCTTTTTGAGTTTTGTGTGGATGATGTTTTTGATAATAGGTGAAACCATGATCTGAGAAGATTGAACGAGATACAAAAGCTCAAGATTGGGGATGCCCAAGGCACCCCAAGTAAATATTTCAAGAAGTCTCAAGCATCTAAGCTTGGGGATGTTACGCATCCCACCTCTCTTCGTCAACTATCAGTTAGCCTATGTTGAGCCTAAATTTTTATTCGTTCACATGATATGTGCTATTATTGGAGTCCTATTTTTGTTTTTATTTCTATTTAAATAAAATAATCAGATATGAAAATCTTTATTGTGTGAGAGAGAAATTCCTCACATAGCTACTTAATTGTTTGACTACTCATTGATCTTCACTAATATGTTTTGGAGTAGTTTTGTCATTGACTCTCATGCTTCACTTATATCCTATGAGTAAATGGTTGAATGAATTTAATATCTTAAATCTGAAATTATATATGTTTTATATGATTATCCCATGGGGAGTAATGACTTCACATATAAGAAGTATAGGTGGTAGAATTTATTGAAAGTTAGCGAACACCGCATTGGTCACTTGAACACTTCATGATAGAATATTGAAGGAAGAGAGATTTCACATATAAACATACTATCTTTGACATCTTCTATGATTGTGATCCCCATTAATTATTTTCAAACATGAGCAAATTAGTTAAAGTTGGACAAGGAAGACAATGTAATGAGTTATGGTTGTGTATATTTGCATAGAAGTTATATAGTTATGGATCCTCCAACATGTGGTGCTTGTTTAGAACCTTTTGCTATCCAAAAATCCATACTAAGTAGAGATACTACTTGTGCATCCAAATCCTTAGCCAAGTTTCTTCAATGAGAGTCCACCATACCTACCTATATGCAGTATTACCCTGCCGTTCCAAGTAAATTTGCATGTGCCACCTCTAAAATTTCAAACAAGCTTCTGTTGTGTATGCCCGAATCGCTCATATAGTAACTAGGGGCTGTTAGTATCTTCCATGCTAGGTGGGTTATTCACATGATATGTGTTGATTCACTATCATTCACAAGAAATTGTCTGGAAATAGGGATTCCCAGTCCCTAAATCAATGAAAAAAATTGCAATTAATTAAACAAAACTCCCCCGGGAATGTTGTTGGTATGGACGGTACCCGTGGATTTGGATCTCCATGGAGTGTGATTAATTGGTGTAGGGGGAGTAAAAACTTTACCATTCTATTTGGGAACTGCCTATAATCTATCTAGCATGGAAGATACCAAGATCTATCGGTTGTTATGGTGACAATGAAAGCATACCACCCAAAATTATTATTCATCTCTATTTTAAAAGCTTGAGCTCTGGCACCTCTGCAAATCCCTGCTTCCCTCTTCGACGGGACAATCTATTTACTTTCATGTTATTTACTTCCATGTTGAGTCAACTTCTTATTCCAACCTACTTCTATTAGTTGGCAAGCATCATGTGGTGGGGAAATATCCAAGCATATATAGCCATTCAAATATATTTGATCATGAATTATTATTGTTGACAAGTATCTATATGATAAATAAGTTGGGAGGCAAAACTTTAAGCCCCTATCTTTCTCTGTGTTCGATGGATGCTATTTGTTCTAAAAAACATACTTTGAGTGTTAGCAATCATGGAAGATTATATGATAGTTGAGTATGTGGAATTTGCTAAATCAAAGCTCTTACATAGACCCTTCCTAAAAATAATATGCATTGCAATTGTTTGGTGACTGAAAGCATAATCTATTAGTTCTCAACAAACTTTATGGTCTAAACTTTAATATGTGAATAGCTTGTTATTTCATCATGAGAAGTTTTATGAGATGAGCTACTGTTTATGATATATAATGATGCTAGAAAAAGTGTTTGGAGCTATCATTGATCAAATTTATGCACTATGCTAGCATTCATACTTCATAAATTATTTCTTTTATCATTTACCTACTCGAGGACGAGCACGAATTAAGCTTGGGGATGCTGATACGTCTCCAACGTATCTATAATTTATGAAGTATTCATGTCATGTTTACAATAATTATATATGATTTTTGTATGATTTTATTAGAACTATCCTGGATTGATGTTGTTTTCAGCAGAACTACCATGGTGTGGTTTTTTGTGCAGAAGTAAAAGTTCTCGGAATGGGCTGAAAATTAGTATGATTTTTTGTGGACGAAAAGAGACCCCCGAAGCATTGGAGTTGGGCTAGAAGAGCCATGAGGAGGTGTCAAGCCACCCAGGCGTGATCAGGGGGGTGGCCACGCCTGGCTGGCTTGTGACTTCCTCGTGGCCATCTTGATGTGAGATCAACGCCAAAAATTCCTATAAATATAGAAACCTCCGAAAAGAAATCTAGTTCGGGAGTTCTGCCGCCGCAAGCCTCTATAGCCACGAAAAACCAACCAGGAGCCCCTTTCGGCACCCTATCGGGGGGGGGGGGGGAACCATCACCAGAGGCCATCTTCATGATCCCTGTGGTCTCCATGACGAGGATGGAGTAGTTCACCCTCGGGGCTGAGGGTATGTACCAGTAGCTATGTGTTTGATCTCTCTCTCTCACGATCTTGAGATGACACGATCTTGATGTACCGCGAGTTTATTGATATAGATGAATCATATGGAGTTTTACCCTCTCTATCTTCTTGTGATGAATTGAGTTTTTGCTTTGAAGTTTTCTTATCGGATTGAATCTTTAAGGACTTGAGAACACTTGATGTATGTCTTGCAATGGGATATCTGTGGTGACAATGACACTTAATGTATGTTTTGGTGATCAGCTTGCAGGTTCCGTGACCTTGGGAATCTATGCATAGGGGTTTGAACATGTTTTCGTCTTGACTCTCTGGTAGAAACTTTGGGGCACTCTTTGAAGTTCTTTGTGTTGGATTGAATATAATGAATCTGAAATTGTGTGTTGCATATCGTATAATCAAGCCCATGGGTACCTTCTGTGACATTGGAGTATCTAGGTGACATTAGGGTTTTGGTTGATGTGTATCTAAAGGTGTTATCTTAGTACGAACTCTAGGGATGTTCGTGACACTTATAGGGATAGCTCATAAGAGTGATCAGGAAAGATAACTTTGAGGTGGTTTCGTACCCTACAATAATTTCTTCGTTAGTTCTCTGCTATTTGTGACATTGGAGTGAACTCTTTATCATACGAGAGGTACTTACATATGATTCAACTATGTCAGTATTGTTGAGAGAGATTGCACTAGTGAATGTATGAACCCTAGGCCTTGTTTCCAAGCATTTACACAACGTTTTCCTCACTGTTTACTATTTGTTACCTTGCTGTTTTAATATTTTCAGATTACAAAAACCTATATCTACCATCCACATTACACTTGTATCACCATCTCTTCGACGAACTAGTGCACCTATACAATTTACCATTGTATCGGGTGTGTTGGGGACACAAGAGACTCTTTGCCATTTGGTTGCAGGGTTGCTTGAGAGAGACCATCTTCATCCTATGCCTCCCATGGATTGATAAACCTTAGGTCATCCACTTGAGGAAAATTTGCTACTGTCCTCCAAAACTCTGTGCTTGGAGGCCCAACACGAGTCTACAAGAATAAAGTTGTGTAGTAGACATCACTTTCCCATATACCATTTTGTATGGAGACATACCCATATGATTTTAATAAGCTGTTCTATAGGCCCAAGGTGCATCATCTAGTTTCTTCGACCAATTCTTTCGGGACCTATTGACAGTTTTTTTGTAATATCAATTTTATTTCTCCATTGCTAAGTTCAACTTGACGACTAGATTGAGGATGATAGGGTGATAAAATTCTATGGTTAACATCATATTTAGCAAGCATTTTATGGAAAGCACCATGAATAAAGTGTGAACCACCATCAGTCATTAAATATCTAGGGACTCCAAACCTCGGGAAGATAACTTCTTTAAGCATTTTAATGGAAGTGTTATGATTAGCACTACTAGCTGGAATAGCTTCTACCCATTTAGTGACATAATCAACATCAACCAAAATATGAATATACCCATTAGAGGAAGGAGAAGGTCCCATATAATCAAAACCCCAAACATCAAATGGTTCAACAACAAGTGAATAATTCATAGGCATTTCCCGACGCTTACTGATATTACCAATTCTTTGACATTCACAATACAAGACAAACTTACCAGCATCCTTGAAGAGAGCAGTTCTATCCCCCGCATGATGTCCTCCATAAGCTTGAGAATGACATTTCCGTAGGATTTTTTCATGTTCATGTTCAGGTACACAATGTCTAATAATATCATCTACTCCTTCTTTATAAAGATGTGGCTCACCCAAAAGTAATGTCTTAAATCATAGAAGAATTTTTTTATTTTGTTGGTACGTGAAACTAGGTGGTATATATTTAGCAACTATGTAATTAGCATAATCAGCATACCATCGAGTGTTTTGAGGAACATTTATTGCAGATAACTTGTTCATCAGGAAAACTATCATTAATAGGTAGTGGGTCATCAAGAATATTTTCTAACCTAGACAAGTTATCAGCTACGGGGTTCTCAGCTCCTTTCGTATCAGTGATATGTAAATCAAATTCCTGAAGCAAGAGAACCCACTTAATGAGTCTAGGTTTAGCATATTTCTTTTCCATCAGATATTTTATACCAGTATGATTATTGTGAACAATAAATTTGGAATCAACAATGTAAGATCTAAATTTATCACAAGCAAACACAACTGGTAAAAATTACTTTTCAGTCACAGCATAATTTCTCTGGGCTCTGTCTAAAGTTTTGCTAGCATAATGGATAACATTTAATATCTTATCAACTCCTGGTCCTACAACAACACCAACATCATATTCACTAGCATCACACATAATTAAAAAATGCAAGTTGTAATCAGGTGGTTGGACAATAGGTGAAGTGGTTAAGGCTTTCTTAAGTGTTTCAAAGGCTTCTACACAATCATCATAAAAAACAAAAGGAATATCCTTTTCTAAAAGATTAGTAAGAGTCCTAGAAATGTTGGAGAAGTCTTTAATAAACCTCCTATAGAAACCAACATGACGAAGGAAACTCCAAATACCTTTAATATCTTTAGGACATGTCATTTTCTCAATTGCATCATCTTTAGCATGATCCACCTAAATACCTCGTTCGGAAATTTTATGCCCCAAGACAATACCTTCATTAACCATAAAGTGGCACTTCTCCCAATTCAAGACGAGATTGATTTTTTCACATGTCTGCAAAACTCAATCAAGGTAGCTTAAGAAATCATCAAGAGAAGTTCCATAAACGAAAAAATCATCCACGAAAACCTCCACAATCTTTTCACAAAAATCAGAGAATATAGCAGTCATACGTCTTTGAAAGGTAGAAGTTGAATTGCATAAACCAAAAGACATACATCTACAAGCATAGGTTTCAAAAGGACAAGTAAAGGTGGTTTTCTCTTGATCAGATTGTGGCACAGGTATTTCAGAGAAACAAGAATATCCATCGAGGAAACAAAAGTGTGTGTGCAGATAATCTTTCTAGCATTTGATCTATAAAAGGAAAATGTTAATGATCTTTTCTAGTCGATTTATTTAATTTTCTAAAATCAATTAGCATTCTATAGCCAGTGACATTCTCTGTGGGATAATTTCATTTTTATGATTAGGAATAACAATAATACCTCACTTCTTAGGGACACAATGAACGAGACTTACCCATATACTATTAGCTATGGGATATATTATACCTGCTTCCAGAAGATTTAACATTTAAGTTCTTACAACTTCTTTCATCTTAGGATTCAATCTTCGTTGGTGAATAACAATGGGTTTAGCATCAGGTTCCATATTGATCTTGTGCTGACATAGAGTGGGACTAATGCCCTTAAGATCTTTAAGACTATATCCGATAGAAGCCTAGTGCTTCCTCAGAATTTTTGATAATCTTTCTTCTACATGGTTTGAAAGTTAGCACTAATAATAACATGATATATGTTTTTCTCATCATGATAAGTATATTTAAAGTGCCAAGAAATTGTTTTAATTTAAACACAGAATCACCCTTAGGTGGAGGAGGATCTCCTAGAGTTTCAATAGGCAAATTGTGTTTTAGTAGAGGTTCTTGTTAAAGGAATTTTCTTTATCTATTTCATTTCTTTCATGCAAGTGCATATCATTTTCATGGTCTAGCAAATACTGTTCTAGTGGATCAGTAGGAGGAACGACAATAGAAGCAAGACAAATTATTTCATCCCTACTAGGTAATTCTTTATCACGGGGTTTTCTACTAATCTCGGAAAAATTAAACACATGAGACACACCACCAAACTCAACACTAACAGTTTCTTTTTGACAATCTATCTTAGCATTAACAGTGTTCAAGAAAGGTCTACCAAAGATAATGGGACAAAATTCATCTTGTGGGGAACCAAGAACTAGAAAATCAGTAGGATATTTTATTTTCACACACAAGACTTCAACATCTCTAACAATCCCAAGTGGACTGATGGGATCTCTATTAGCAAGTTTAATAGTAATATCAATGCCTTCTATTTCAACAAGTGCTATGTCATTCATAATTTATTGATATAAGGTAAAAGGAATAGCACTCACGCTAGCACCCAAATCACGTAAGACATTATAGCAATGATCTCCTATTGTAAATGAGACAACATGCATGCCAACTACATGTCTATGTTTATCTTTTTCATGGGGTTTGGCAATTCTAGCAGCTTCATCACAGAAGTAAATAACATGCCCATCAATATTTGCTACCATGATATCTTTAACCATAGCAACACTAGGTTATACTTTAATTTGTTTAAAGGGCTTAGGTGCTTTAATATTACTCTTCCGAACCACAGTTGATATCTTAGCATGTTCCTTTATCCTAACAGGTAGTTTTTCAATATAAGTAGTAGGCACAACTGGATCAACATTGTAAATGGTATCTTCTTCTTTAGCCATGACTGGTTCTTTAATTTATTTTTTAATAGGGCGATGCTATTTAAACCACTTCTCCTTAGGGATATCAACATGAGTAGGAAATGATTCACAAAAGGAGAATACTATCTCAGAGTTAAGTCCATATTTAGTGCTAACACTAGTAGAATTCAGCAATTTGCCGTCTGCCAGCTCTTTGCCGTCAGGTGGGTAGGAACGGATGGCAAAGAACAAGCTGACGGCAAAGAGACCATTTGCTTCCAGGGCTTTGCCATCAGCTAGCTGACGACAAAGAGCCGGAAGGCAAATGGCAAAGAACCCACCTAGGCCCCACTGGACACGTGGGGGTGGTGGGCCGTATGCTCGATCTTTGCCGTCTGCCTGGGCCTCTTTAACATCCGCCAGCAGACATCAACGCTGATGGCTAGTAATGGCAACAACCCGACCCCCACCCCATCCCCTCCCACTCCCTTTGTTTGTCTCTCTCTCACCCCAATTCCCCACCGCCGCCCCTCTCGCCTCGCCGCCAGCCGCCCCCGCACTTGCCCCCGGCCGCCCACGCACCCGCTGCCGCCCGCACCTGCCCCCGCCTCGGCACCCCCTGGCCGCCCCGTCGCCGACTGCCCCTATGGATGAATTGCAAGAATCTAGGGATAACTAGATCAAGACATACGACGCCGCTAAAAAAACTTCAAAATGCATGTGTGGTACATGTACTCGACGCATGACTTGCCGGCGTATGCCCTATTCACTGGCTGATGTGTGCATGGAAGGTTCCCGTGCCCCACATGCAATGCAACTCTTTAGTTCCGTTGGCTGAAGGCGGTTCACAAATTTTCTTGCTTCGCCATGCATAGACAGTTCCTAGATCCTTACCATAAGTTCAGAAAAGACAAGACCAATTTCATCGAAGGTAGATTTGTCAAAAACTCTGCAGCACCCGCGTTGACAGGCCAATAGATCCTGGATCAGTTAAATGCTCTCAATGCAAATCCAAATCATCCTGGGTATTTCAAAGGGTATAATACGGAACACGCATGAACTCACAAGTCATGCTTATGGGATCTGCCTTACTTCAAAGTCCTCCTTTGCCCACAAAACATCGAAGTGATGCACACTGAAAAGAATATCGCTAAGGCCATTTTTGGTACATTGTTTGGCATAGAGGGGAAGTCAAAGGATAATCCTAAGGCTGGAATCGATTAGGAGGCTCTATGTGACAGACCGTTACAAAACATGCGACAAACGAAAGGAAAGCAGAACTAGACAAAGCCAAAGGCATAGTTCAATCTTGGAAGGCCGACTATGAGGGAAACGATCTTGTGGGTGAAAATGCAGTTGATGTTCCCCGATGGTTACGCAGCAAATCGAAAGAGGGGAGCCAGTCTTGACAAACTGAAAATATTTGGTCTCAAGAGTCATGATTGGCACATATGGCTTGAGCGGGTAATGCCGGCGATGCTGCATGGCTTTTTCCTTAGGATGCATGGCTAGTACTAGATGAAATGACTTTATTCTGTTCTCTTTGTGCGAAAGAACTATCACCTGGCGTGCTAGATGAAATGGAAGAGTTGGCATCAGAGTTTATCTGCAGGTTAGAGAAGATCTTTCCATTGGGCTTCTTTAATCCAATGCATCATTTGATTTTGCATATCGCGACCGAGGCAAGATTGGGGGGGCCGTGCAAAATCGTTGGTGCTTCACAACTGAGAGGATGCAGAAGACACTTTGAGAAAAATGTAAAAATAAACATAGAATTGAAGCATAGATGGCCGAGGCATTCATTACTCAGGAGGCAGCAAATTTCATGACAATACACTACGAAGACAAAAATCATCATTTGCATAATCCGAAGCCTCGGTACAATCATGGCGACCCTAAAAAAATTCGATCCAACCTCAGCCTATTCAAAGGGAAGCTCACACCAGCCGGCACTTCGATATCAAAAGCATTGGATGTCGATGAATGGCGGGCCATTTCATTGTATATCTTCAAAACCTAACAGAAGTGTGGCCGTACATCGAGTAGGTTGTCGGTACATTATTGTTTTGCAACTTGTAATTCCTTAGAACTGCTCTTATTCCTAGATATTTGATATATTCGATATATCGCCAAATTGTCGGATGGAGTGGTCATCCAAAAGGATTCCGTTGAATAGTATGAGCTTTTGGCGAAGCAAGGAGGCGGCTATCCCAGTTTCATCACTTGGTTCAAACAAATGGTAATTACCATTAATGGACCATTTCATTTCTTTGTCTAATTTGCGGATAATGCAACAATCCTTTCGTATTAAACTTGTAGGCTAATTCAGAGTCTATGGACGCCAAGTTGAGACAAGTCGCTAATGGTTTTGACTATAAGATCCGTTCATTTGATAGATACGACATCAACTGGTACCACTTTCGTACCTTTGCCAAAGATCTATCTATGCCCAACCTAAAAACTACAATTTGTTGTGTCTGTGCTATCCGCGAAGGAGGTACAGAGTACAATGGAAGAGTCGAAGCAATTTATGAACTTCTATTTTATGGTGAAAACCCACCGAACGTCGTAATCTTCAAATGTTATTGGTTCCATCCGAAAGAGAGTAGAAGGACTCATGAACATATAGGGCTAATCAAAATCAAACAAAGCACCCATTTAGATGTTCCCGATGTCTATATTACGGCTCAACAGGCGACCCAAGTTTTCTATCTACTGTGGACATGCCAACTGATCCAAATCTGAAAGGTCGAGAAGTCGTTTATGACATGCCGCCACATTTTAGACCACCTCCCCTCAATGAAGAGGATTATAAACCTCATATTAACCCAGACACATATGAAGGAGAATTCTTCCAAGAAACACGTATTTCAAAAAAACGTTTCAAGAACCGCTCTACTTCACCCTAGAACATTAACATGAACATGGAAGTAGATAACGACAGTGAATCCGACTTAACCCCTGAGCCGGAACAGGAAGAGCCGGAAGCAGAAGTGGTTACTGATGCAGATGATTTGTCAATGCTTGACTGGTTACATAAAGGAGGCCTTCCAAACCTTGTTCCTAATAGTGTTGATGATCATGCATTTATTGATGATAGTGACGATGACGATGCATTTATTAATCTCAGAGAATATGTAGGCAATTAAAATTATTATTAATTCATGTTAGGTTATCAACTTTTATTCTCTCTCTATATATATTTAGTTCATGTTAGGTATATGATGATACATTTAAATTATATACATTTTATTATTCATGTCGGTATTAAATTTTATGTTGTACTAATTTCATTTACTATTTGACATGGCAGTTGCTAAAAGATGGTGGGAAAGGGTCGAGAGCACTCTGTGGCTCCTTCTTTGTCGGAGGCTAGTGGGATGGGTGCTTCCATTCCCGCCGACTCTTTCCAGAGAACATTGCTCTCTAGTCTGCATACACAAGTGTTCGCTTCTTCGTCGACCCTCGTGAGAGGAGGTCGGGGAAATAAGAGAGGTGGTAGAGGTAACCGTGGGAGAGGAGGCCATGGGAGAGGTAGGGTGGCTGCTACGCCATCCTCGCCGCCACCCCCAGCTATCTGATCACTAGAAGAGTATGTCTAGAGGGGGTGAATAGACTACAATTAGGAATTTAAAATCTACACAAGGTGCAAAGTTAACTGTTGGCAGATTTTAGCAAGGTAGCAAGTCTAGCACACCCTACACATGCAAGTCATCAAGTATAGAAGTGGAAAGTAAATAGATTGCATATGGAAATAAAGCATTGAGATAGGAAGATCAAACGCATGAGGGACACGGAGATTTTTCCCGTGGTTCCGATAGGCGGTGCTATCGTACGTCCACATTTATGTAGTCTTCAACCCACAGAGGGTAACAGTCGCGAGAGTCCATCGAGGACTCCACCCATGAGGGTCCACGAAGTAGCAATATTAATTGTTCCATGATGGCCTACGCCCACGGAGGACTAGCCTAACTCAGGGTAGATCTTCACGAAGTAGGCGATCTCCTTGGCCTTACAAACTTATTTTTTCACTCCACAACATGAAGTAGGAGGCTCCCAATCAACACCCAACCAATCTAGGAGGCACCACCCTCCAAAAGTTAATAGGCTCGATAGTGTCGATGAACTCCTTGCTCTTGTGCTTCAAGATGATAGACTCCTGAGCACCCAACGACTCTCTCACAAATTTGGCTTTGGTGGAAGAGATTGATTTGGTGGAAAGCAACTTGAGGAGGATAGAGATCAAGATTCATATGGTTGAAATGGAATGGCATGATCTCAACACATGAGTAGGTGTCTCTTTCTCAGAAAATCTATTGGTATGAGTGGGGATCTGTTCTGACTGCTGCTCTTACAAGTGAGCGGTGGTGGAGGGATATATATAGGCATCTCCAAAAATTCAACCGTTACACCTAAGAAGTCCAACTCGGTGACAACGATATGTTAATCTCGGTGGTACCAAGTTGCCTCAAAGGTAGCAACTTTTGAATCTCGGTGAGACCGATATATAAATCTTGGCTCTATCGATCATATGACCAATGGTCAAATTGCACAACTCAGTGAGACCGATTCTCCAATCTTGGAGGCACCGATTCTTGATAGTGGCTGACCAGAGAGTTGGTTAAACAACTTGGTGGGACCGACTGGCAAAACTCGGTTGTACCGAAGCTGAAAAATGGCTAACTAAGGAGTTGACAACCAGAACTCAGTGGCACTAATGTGGGATCGGCTGCACCGATGTGCTTGCGTTTGGCATGGGTCTGTCTGAGCCTGGAAATTGGTGGGACCGAGTGGGAATTGTTGGTTGCACCAATTTTGGAAGTTTGGCTTAGGACAAACTTTTGTGGAGGAGTTTGTGGATGTTTTTGGTGGCTATCACTTGTGCACGTATGAGCATTTTTTCACCATCAGTACCTTACCCACTTTTGATAGTATTGGCTTTCCTATGGACTCAAAGCGATTTCTCATAAAGTAAAATGTAGAGTCTCTTTCTTGAAGCTTTGCCAATGCTATTCCTTCTCCTTCTTCTTCTTGGGGATACTCTCCACACTCCTTCTTGAGAACCCATCTATCTATATGGACTTTATCTGAAATGCACTAGATGAAAGTATTAGTCCAAGAGACAATGTATGTTGTCATGAATTATCAAAACCTCCAAGGCAGCACTTGTGCTTTCAATCTCCCCATTTTTGGTAATTGATGACAACATACAATCAAAGCTTCAAATAAAGATATGCATGTATATGATGAAGAATTTGAGAGATACATGACTTAGACATGCTCCTCCTAAATGTGTGCAATTCATTTAAAGGATAGTTGCTTTGAAATGCAAGGACACACATGTATTAGAAGGGATATACTAAGTCATGTGTATCTTGGCTATATGCACCAACTGTATAAGAATAAGGTGTATCCTTGTTCAAGACTTCAATCTTGCAAACAATATGTGCAAGGAACAAGAGATCATCTTGATAAAGGATATGATGCATACACTTACCTTGAGTTCTTGAGTATTCTAGTAGTACAAATACACTTGAGAAAACAGTGTTAGGAAACATAAGAGTATTCTACCAATCAATAGAAATAGAACCCAAAAGTACCAAGATATGGATAACATATAGAAGATGGTATTCCTTAAGATTGATATGTCTCCAAGAGCATTTAGATCTTTCTCCCCTAGATATGTAAGTATTGGATCATCCTTTCCCACAGAATCTTAGCATGTAGATATTGGGATTGGATAGGGTGAGAAAAGTCTAACACGAATAGTCAATTGAAATAACATGAGTCATCAACTGAAATAAACACATCTTTTTCTTGCAGACATATTACATATTTTCTCCCCTACTTTGGTATTCTCACCTTGTATATATAAGCATAAACTTTGATAATCTCCTCTCCCCCTAAATTATATCTCCCCTTTGCATAAGCATGTATCTCCCGCTTTAGCTTTGAAGCTTTGGTATTTCTCCCCCTTTGGCATTAATGGCCAAAAAGGTCAAATATAGGGTCAGACACAGGGATAATTGATTAAGAAGGGATCCATGAGAACAAGGGTCTTAGAATGTAGAATTCATAGAATTTGAAAATAGTTTCTTTCCCTTTGGCTAAACTAAGAATTTGTATAACTTCTCCTCTTTTGAGTTAAGGATCCTTGAATTTTAATTCTCCCCCCTTTTTTAATAAAAAGGGATCATTGAAGAATTGAAAATATCGCAATGGGATTACTAAGGAATCAAACAAGAACTCAGAAATAAAAGTGGTCACTCCAAGACAAACAAGTCGGTGGTACCGATATGTTGTTATGCAACTCATCTGCTGAATCAGTATAGCCGAGTCATTTGGATCGGAGGCTTCGATGCAAAAACAGGAACTTGGCAATGTTCGAGAGATGTGAAAATTTGTTTGAAAATTGCAACAAAGATTTGTAAATAAATTGTAAAGGCACAAAACGTATTTAGAAAGAAATATCTACTAGAGAATATTTGAATGGTTCCACAAAATCTTTGCAAAATAGAGAATGAACGAAACAAGATTCTTAACTAGATGATGGTCGGCTACGAGGTCTCCTATATTAGAGTATATTGACTTAGGAGACAAGCAAGAATACTTGATCATAGGTCATACTCACTATTAAACTCAAAACGGGGTTACCATTTCTCGATTAAGCATTTTAATTTCTTCATATCACTTGATTTGCTTTATCTCATGTCTTGGAGTAAAGCCTTTCTCAAGGATATGAGGACATACCTTTGAGTGCTGTTGATGACATAGCTTGTAGATGAACTTGATGAGGATGCTCGAAGTTGATGAAGTTCATCTTGAGTTGGGATTAATCCTTGTTGTTTTCGTTCTCTTTTCACCTATAGAGGTTAGACACGCAAGGAAGAACTTGATACACTCAAATGACATGATACCAATTGTGAGTTGATACCAATTGAGAGATATATGTCAAGGATATGTTTTTTGTCTTCTTCCTTTCATCATCAAAGTGAGGTTGTGGATACTTGGTCATGACAAGTTTTCTTAAAATATGAGTTGACGACAATCTTGGGGAATGTTGTTCTTCCAAGTACCTACAAAAGGGTTAAATGCAAGAAAAGGGAGCATAGAATTCCAAGATATATGATATTCATGGTAACATAGCATGGAATGGTTAAGTAAGCTCGTTCCCTTGCATCCATCCGAGTGAGCTTAGCTAAAGTTTGAAGCATCAATGATGTTCAACTCACTCCTCAAATTACAAAACACTTTGTCACAAGAGGCTTAGTAAAGATACCGGCCAATTGCTTGTTAGTATGAACATGTTTTAAGATTAATATCTCCTTTGGCAACATGACCGCGAATGAAGTGATGTCGAACTTGTATATGCTTGCTTCGAGAATGTTCCACGGGATTATGACCTATCTTAATAGCACTCTCATTGTCACAAAGTAATGGGACCTTTTTAACATAGATTCCCTAATCCTTAAGCGTTTGTGTCATCCATAGTAACTGCTCACAACATGATCCAGCGGCAATGTAGTCCGTTTTGGCAGTAGATAGAGATACCAAGTTTTGTTTCTCGGAGGACCAAGATACAAGAGATCTACCAAGAAATTGACATGTACCCGAGGTTGATTTACTATCAACCTTGTCACCGGCATAGTCTGAGTCGGAGTAGCCAACAAAATTAAAAGAAGATCCCTTGGGATACCAAATGCCAAAGTTTGGTGTATGTATCAAGTATCTAACAATGCGTTTCACATCCTAAAGATGACATTCTTTAGGAGCAGCTTAATATCTAGCACACATGCAAACAGTAAGCATAATATCGGGATGGGATTTGAATATATATAGCAATGAACCAATCATTGATCGATAAACCTTTTGATCAACCTGTTCACCCTCCTTAGTGAGATCATCGTGTCCACTAGTGGGCATGAGAGTTTTCATACCTTTGCACTCCTGCATGTTGAACTTCTTGATCAATTCCTTGATGTACTTTGTTTAAGAGATGAAAGTACCTTCTCTCGTTTGCTTGATTTGTAGACCAAGGAAGAATTTTAGCTCACACATCATAGACATCTCATACTTTTCTGACATTAACCTTCCAAATTTCTCACTAAATTGTGGGTTGGTAGATCCAAAGATAATATCATCCACATATATTTTGCACACAAATAATTCACCATTAACTCTCTGTGTGAATAAGTTTGCGTCAATTTTACCTATTTCAAAACCTTTTTCAATAAGAAATTTCGTTAGGTATTTATACCAAGCACGAGGAGCTTGCTTAAGACCATATAAAGCTCTGCGAAGTTTGTAAACATGGTGAGGTTTGTTAGGATTTACAAAACCATGTGGTTTCTTATCATAGACCTCTTCTTCAATCTCACCATTTCAAAATGAACTTTTTATATCCATTTGGTAAAGAGTGATATCATGGTGATTGGCATAAGCAAGAAGTATTCGAATAGCTTCAAGTCTAGCAACAGGGGCATAGGTCTCACCATACTCCATACCTTCTACTTGCGTATATCCTTGGGCTACGAGACGAGCCTTGTTGCATACAACTTGACCTTATTCATCTTGCTTGTTCTGAAACACCCATTTCGTGCCGATGATGTTTTGCTCGTCCTTGGGCTTCTCCACGAGTGTCCACACTTCGTTCCTCTTGATGTTGTGAAGCTCTTCATGCATAGTGTTCACCCAACCCGCGTATTCAAGATCTTGTTTAACCTTCAAGGGTTCAATGCTAGAGATGAAAGAATAATGCTCACAAAAGTCAGCTAGGCAAGTTTTAGAGCAAGTGATCCTCCCTGTTTGTATATCACCAAAGATTTGGTTTAGAGGGTGGTTCTTGATCACTTGTGCTCGAACTCGGGGTAGCTTTGGTTTGTTGGATGGTGGAGCTTCTTCATCATCACCACCTTCATCTTCGTTATTGTTGAAGTGGTCATCTCCTTGAGGTGGCGGTGAAGGAGGTTCTGGTGGATCTTCATGATGCACTTCCTCTTACCCTTCATCTTGTCGTGTACCACTTCACTAGTAGAAAACAGACCTTTCGTCCCAAGCATTAGTCCCGGTCTGGTTATGAGCCAGTACTAAAGACGGTATTAGTCCCGGTTCATGCCGGCTCCAACGGCTAGGAGCAGGGAAACCTTTAGTACCGTCTCATGAGAGATCTTTAGTACCGGTTCGTATCACGAGCAGGTACTAAAGGGGGCGTGGCAGGCTTTTGGTTAGACTTGGGCCCCGCGTGCACCTTTAGTACCGGCTGGTGACACCAACCGGTACTAAAGGGCAACCTTTAGTACCGGCTCGTGTCACCAGCCAGTACTAAAGAGTTCCTACATATACGCTTCGTTCGCAGCCGATCGAAGGGGCTCGATCATTTCTCTGTTTTCTCCCCTGTTCTTCTTCTTGCTTGAAGCTCATCCTCCATTTTGCCAAGGATTTGTCAAGATTTAAAGGCACCCCATCTATCCAAGTGTTAATAAAGGTTAGCAACTTTGCTCCTTCATCTCTCATTGCTAGATTAGCTTGTGGTATGCTCAAAGATATGTGATTTGTGGATTTTAGCTAGGTTTTGGAGGAGTGATCATTATGTGGGATTTTATTTGATTTATATGCAATTTGAGCTCAAATTAACTTGTTAGGTTGCATATGTGTAGGTGTGGTTTATTTTGTGCCTTCCCGTCCCCGGCCGCCCTAACCACCGTTGATCGTCCGCACTGTCTCGTCGCGGCACCGGCCACCTTGGTGAGCCTCTTGTTCTTCTTAAAACCTTTTTAATTTTTTTTACTTGTAGGATTTAAATAGCTGCGTGTACGATTTACTTACTTGTATTATTGTTAGTTATTCTATAGTTTCATGGTTATGGTATCCGCCCACGTCGGCCTTCGTCCAGTCTATGATTTAGATCTGGTATGTCGTTATCTTTTATAACTATTTCACACATCATCTAATATCTATGACAATTAATTATGCCACCAAATTGACGTAGATGTTTTTACCTATAGGAAGTAGTTGAACAGAAATTCCAACCGACTATGCAATTCTGGTCGAGAAATTAACACAAGTGGAAACAGAAATTGATCATTTGAAAGAAAAATTGAAAAGAACTGAAGATGAGAAGATAGGATTGGAGTTGCATGTTGCCGATATCGTCGATGATCACAAGAACAGGATGGCTGGAATGCGCTTGAAGCTTAGAAAGATTAGAAAATATGCCATTGATAAAGAGGCTTGGTATCATTATGCCGTTGGCTCAATTGTTACTTTAGTTGCGATTATGATCGCATTTGTTGTTGCATTTACATGTTTTAGATAGTTGTATGTTGTTTTATGAGATGTATGTATGAACTATAAGTATCTATTATTTGCAGTAATAACATTTGGTCACTGCTAGCTCTACTTTTGGTTGTAATGTGATGATGAAGTTGTATTAATTTGGTCAAATTGATGTTGTGTAGTGAAAGAGGGGTTATAATGGAAGACAATGAAGAAGAAGGGGATGATGAAAAATATCCTTTCACCGATACAACAATGGGGGAAGCTGAAGAAGAGGCATCAATGGGGGAACCTGAAGAAGAGGCATCAGATGAGCCCGCTGATGATTTGGGTCGGGTCATTGCTAATGCAAAGAGAAACTGCGAAAATGATATGGAGAGGTTGAATATGAAACGCATGTTAGAGGATCACAAGATATTATTGTATCCAAATTGTGAAGATGATAAGAAAAAGTTGGGTACCATGCTGGAATTGCTGCAATGGAAGGTGAAGAATTGTGTAACCGACAAGGGATTTCAAGAATTGCTGATAATGATAAAGAAGATGCTTCCAAAGGATAACGAATTGCCTGAAAGTACGTACGAAGCAAAGAATGTTGTCTGCCCTCTAGGATTAGAGGTGCAGAAGATACATGCATGCCCTAATGATTGCATCCTCTATCGCGGTGAGGAGTATGATAATTTGGATGCATGCCCGGTGTGCGGTGCACTGCGCTATAAGATCCCCCGTGATGACCCTGGTGATGTGGAGGGTGAACGCCACAGGAAGAGGGTTCCTGCCAAGGTGATGTGGTATGCTCCTATAATACCATGGTTGAAATGTTTGTTCGAAAACAAAGAGCATGCCAAGTTGTTGTGATGGCACAAAGATGAACGTAAGAAAGATGGGATGTTGAGAGCACCCGCTGATGGGTCACAGTGGAGAAAAATTGAGAGGGAGTTCGAGGACTTTGAAATTGATGCAACGAACTTATGGTTTGGTCTTAGTACAGACGACATGAATCCTTTTGGGGAGCAGAGCTCCAGTCACAGCACCTGGCCCGTGACTCTATGTATCTACAACCTTCCTCCTTGGTTGTGCATGAAGCGGAAGTTCATTATGATGCCAGTGCTCATCCAAGGCCCTAAGCAACCTGGCAACGACATTGATGTCTACCTAAGGCCACTAGTTGATGAACTTCTACAGTTGTGGAAAAAACCAGGTGTATGTGTGTGGGTTGCGCACACATAGAAGGAAAATGACCTACGAGCATTGCTGTTTGTAACCATTAATGATTGGGCTACTCTTAGTAACCATTTAGGACATACAAACAAGGGATACAATGCATGCACGTACTGTATAGATGATACTGAAAGTATATATTTGGATAAATGTAAGAAGAATGTGTACCTGGGACATCGTCGATTTCTACCGATCAAGCATATCTTAAGAAAGGCAGGCAACCATTTCAAAGGTGAGCCAGATAACCGGAAGAACCTTGGCCTCCGTACTGGTGAGTATATATTTGATATGGTCAAGGATTTACAGGTAATCTTTGGAAAGGGTCCTGGCAGACAATCTGTTCCAAATGACGCCAACGGACATGCACCCATGTGGAAGAAGAAATCTATATTTTGGGAACTTGAATATTGGAAAGCCCTAGAGGTCCACAATGCAATCGACGTGATGCACATGACAAAGAATCTTTGTGTGGACCTGCTAGGCTTATTTGGCATGTATGGAAAGACAAAAGATACACCGGAGGCACGGGAGGACAAGCAAAGAATTAACGAAAAAGACGGCATGCCTCCAAAGCAGTATCAAGGTCCTGCCAGCTACGCTCTTACGAAAGAAGAGAAGGAAATCTTTTTTGAATGCCTGCTCAGTATCAAGGTCCCGTCTGGCTTCTCGTCGAATACAAAGGGAATAATAAATATGGTAGAGAAAAAATTTCAAAATCTAAAGTCTCATGACTGCCACGTGATTATGACGCAATTACTTCCGGTTGCACTTAGGGGGCTTCTACCGGAAAATGTTCGATTAGCCATTGTGAAGCTATGCACATTACTCAATGCAATTTCTCAGAAGGTAATCGATCCAGAAATCCTACCAAGGTTACAGAATGACTTGGTCCGGTGTCTTGTCAATTTTGAGTTGGTGTTCTCTCCATCCTTCTTCAATATTATGACACACGTTCTAGTTCACCTAGTCGAAGAGATTAACATTCTGGGTCCTGTATTTCTACACAATATGTCCCCCTTCGAGAGGTTCATGGGAGTATTAAAAAAATATGTTCATAACCGTGCTAGGCCAGAAGGAAGCATCGCCAAGGGATATGGAACAGAGGAGGTTATTGAGTTTTGTGTTGACTTTGTTCCTGACATTAAGCCGATTGGTCTTCCTGAATCGCGGCATGAGGGGAGATTGGGTGGAAAAGGCACATTAGGAAAGAAAGAAGCAATAAATATGGACAGGCATTCTTTCACTCAAGCACACTACACGGTTCTACAAAATTCCACCTTGGTGACTCCATATATGGAGGAACACAAGGATATTGTACGGTTCAAGAACCCGGAGCAGTCTGACCCCTGGATTGAACGTAAACACATGGATACTTTTGCCAGTTGGTTGCAAACAAAGCTCATCAATGACAATGATGTTCCAAATGAACTGTACTGGTTGGCCAAGACACCAAGTTCGACCGTAACAATTTTCAAAGGGTACGAGATAAATGGGAATACATTTTACACGATCGCCCAAGATAAAAAGAGCACCAACCAAAACAGTGGTGTTCGCTATTATGCAACTAACTTTCAAGACACATATTATGGTTACATAGAGGAGATATGGGAACTTGACTATGGACCTGATCCTAAGGTCCCTTTGTTTCGGTGCAAATGGGTCAAATATACTGGAGGTGGGGTACAAGTAGACCCGCAGTATGGAATGACAAGAGTGGATCTCAACAATCTTGGATACACGGACGACTCATTCGTCCTAGCCAATGATGTGGCTCAAGTTTTCTATGTGAAGGACATGTCTAGCAAACCGAGGAGAAAAAAAGATAAGAAAGCGAATCCATCATACGATGAGGCAAAGTGCCACATAGTTCTTTCAAGGAAAAGAAACATTGTGGGAGTGGAGGACAAGACAGACATGTCAGCAGATTATGAAAAGTTTCATGAAATCCCTCCCTTCAGAGTGAAGATTGACCCAAGCATCCTATTAAATGATGAAGATTCTCCACGGTTACGACGCAATCATAAGCAAGGGACAAACACGCAGAAAAATTCTTACACCGCGAGATCCCACTCTGAGATGTGACCGGCTTCACCGTCATCACTTTTTATGTGAAGGACATGCATGCATTTTCTAGCATGGTATCTTTGTAACAGTTTGTACACAAAGTGCATCCAGATTGTACACGAAGTTTTTGCCGTAACCCTCTCAACTCTTTAGAAGTTGCTATGTGGGTGAAATTATGATGTCATGCCAAGTTATAACCTTTTCAAAGTTCATTTGTACTGCTTTTCAAATTCAGGGTCATTTAGCTCAAAATAAATCATTAAATGCATGGAAAATATCAAATGAAGTCAGAAAGGGTTGAAAATTGATGATGTGCCTTTGAATGGTGCATATTGAACACACAAAAAGTATGGAGTTAAAATAAGTTATTAAAAATGAAATCCCTTTGTAATAGATGAGTTTTCGTCCGAAACCCTCATACTTCGAAAGAGATTGTCCAATTTGTCCACGAAGTGCATCCAATTTTTGCCGTAACCCTCTCAACTCTTTATAAGTTTCTATGTGGGTGCAATTATGATGTCATGCCAAGTTACAACCTTTTCAGAATTCATTTGTACTGCTTTTCAAATTCAGGGTCATTTAGCTCAAAATAAATCATTAAATGCATGGAAAATATCAAATGAAGTCAGAAAGGGTTGAAAATTGATGATGTGCCTTTGAATGGTGCATATTGAACACACAAAAATTATGGAGTTAAAATAAGTTATTAAAAATGAAATCCCTTTGTAATAAATGAGTTTTCGTCCGAAACCCTCATACTTCGAAAGAGATTGTCCAATTTGTACACGAAGTACATCCAGTTTTTGCCGTAACCCTCTCAACTCTTTAGAAGTTGCTATGTGGGTGAAATTATGATGTCATGCCAAGTTATAACCTTTTCAGAGTTCATTTGTATTGCTTTTCAAATTTAGGGTCATTTAGCTCAAAATAAATCACTAAATGCATGGAAAATATCAAATGAAGTAAGAAAGGCTTGAAAATTGATGATGTGCCTTTGAATGGTGCATATTGAACACACAAAAATTATGGAGTGAAAATTAGTTACTAAAAATGAAATCTCTTTGTAATAGATGAGTTTTCGTCCGAAACCCTCATACTTTGAAAGAGATTGTCCAATTTGTACACGAAGTACGTCCAGTTTTTGCCGTAACCCTCTCAACTCTTTAGAAGTTGCTATGTGGGTGAAATTATGATGTCATGCCAAGTTATAACCTTTTCAGAGTTCATTTGTATTGCTTTTCCAATTCAGGGTCATTTAGCTCAAAATAAATCTCTAAATGCATGGAAAATATCAAATGAAGTAAGAAAGGGTTGAAAATTGATGATGTGCCTTTGAATGGTTCATATTGAACACACAAAAAGTATGGAGTTAAAATAAGTTATTAAAAATGAAATCCCTTTGTAATAGATGAGTTTTCGTCCGAAACCCTAATACTTCAAAAGAGATTCTCCAATTTGTACACGAAGTGCATCCAGTTTTTGCCGTAACCCTCTCAACTCTTCAGAAGTTGCTATGTGGGTGAAATTATGATGTCATGCCAAGTTACAACCTTTTCAATGTTCATTTGTACTGCTTTTCGAACTCGAGATATGACATTTCAAATGCCATTTAATCAAATTGTCTTATACAGCAGTTTAAGTTGTTCAAACATGCATGGAAACGTTGTAAACAGATTCTTTATATTTTTTTGATATTTTTTCATATATTATTTATTTCCATTGAAGTCATAGTTTTTTTCTATGATTTTTTAAAGTTTAGGGGGTTTTCTGAAAATAATAACTAATAATGAATTAAAAAACCTTTAGTACCGGCGCGAGCCACGCACCGGTACTAAAGGGCCAGTGCCCCGCGCTATTTTGGGGAGGCCCTTTAGTACCGGTGCGTGGCTCGCACTGGTACTACAGACCCTTTAGTACCAGCGTGAGCCACGCACCAGTACTAAAGGGCCTCCACATATAAATAGTGGAGGCCTCGTCCCGATGCGATCCACGCACCGAGAGAAGCTTATTTCGCCGCCAGGCTGCCGGAATTCCTCGTCGTCGGCCCTCCTTGCTCTCCTCCCCGAGCCAGCTCCTCGTTGCCATCCCCGAGCCCTGCCCGACACCGTCACCTCTGAACCGTCCCTGAGCCCTATCCGCTCACGCATTCGCCGGACTTCACCTCTCCCTCCTTCCCGAGCCGCCGGCCCACAACTCGTCTCTGCCCCCGATCGACATCGTCGCCGCGCCCTCCCCAACATGTCATGCCGCCGGCCCGCCCCGACGATCCATCCCGCCGGTGATCCCCAACGATCGAGCCCTGCCAAAATAGATATTTTAATATGTATGAGATGTTATATGATTTTAATTTTTGGAAATAGAGTTCATTGTTTTAAATATGTATGAGATGTTAGATGATTTTAATATGAAAGTGATATGATGATTTTATATAGAAAATGTTGATGGATGTATATATATATAGAAAATGTTGATATGATGATTTTTGGATGTTAATTATTTTTTATGGATGTTAAATATTTTTGAAAATTATAGTTTATACAATTGACTAATTTTTTTTAATAATTGGAATCAGTTTTTGGCAAAGGGTGAAAACAATTTCAAAATGAGTGAACGCGGTCTTTTTGACAGCGAGAAATGAATTAGTTTAGTTTTAGGTTTAGTTTAGGTTTAGTTTAGCCCCCCCCGACCCCGACACGACACCCTGACCCCGACACGACACCCCGACACCCCGACACGGCACCCCCGACCACGACACAACACCCTGACCCCGATACGACAACCCCAACACCCTGACCCCGACACGACGCCCTGACACAGCACCCCCGACCACGACACAGCACCCCTACCCCGACACGACACCCCTAACACCCCGACATGACAGCCTGGACACCCTGACCCCGACCACGACACATCACCCCTATTTAGTTAGTTAGTTAGTTAGGTTATCAGGTTAGTTTACTTAGTTTAGTTAGTTAGGTTAGTTTAGTTAGGTAGGTCGTCCTTAGGTTATTAGGGCATGTGTTAATTTTGTTAGATGCTAAGTGTTATTTAATTTGTTAGATGCTAAGTGTTAATTTTGCTAAGTTTTATTTATTTTGTTTTCTTAATTAAGTGTTTTCTCGACGTCGATGATGCCAATCTCGCATCCTTATCGTCGAGTCGCCGCAGGAGGTCACTTTCTTGAGCCGAGGGGCCCTGTCAGGGATTGGGCTCCGTCGGGCTGGTAGTGGGAGGTGCTGCCTTTCGAGCGGCGCAGCTTGGTGAGGAGCCAGCCCGTCGTCGACCCGGAGGTTCTGTGGTGGCGGCCGCATGGGCCACGGAGTTTTTAGAGGCTTGAGTCCCCTGCGGAGGTGGTAAAGTACCATGTCAGCAAGGAGAATGAGCACGTCCGTCGCTACATCGCAGCTTTGGAGGCCAGGTCCGACAATACCTGGCAGATTCTTCAGGGATCTCACTTCAACTATGTTCCTGTGATGGTTCCTTCTCTTTGGGTGTCCACCGCCCGCCCCGATATCTGCCGGGTGGTAGGGTTCTAGCTAGATCGATATATTAGCTACTATATATGTATTATTATGATGTATTAGCTAGATCGATGGATTAGCCGATGTATTAACAATTATCCGAGATTATGAGATGAGATCTTTTCTAAGAACTACTATATATGTATTCAATGATGCATTATTAATTAACTATCAGTTATTTGGCTTCTTGAATGCATGCTAATTTGAATACTAATTTGTTTTATCTATATTATTATGGACTAGTTATTAAGCTATGGACAATACCGGTAGAGCTCATGAAGAGGACATCTTCGACATGATACGCTCCTCCAAAAACCCAGCGGACCTTCTGGGTGAATCACATGATGACGATGGCTCACAATATCTGAACGATTACGGTGATGGATGTGAGGCCGAGGAAGAACAACTTATGTTCAAAAATCCGGGACAACTAACAATGTCCGGCGAGGTATATACACATATTAGCCTCTGGTGATCATTACATGTGTATTAATTTATTTGTATATATATATATATTAACAAATCTTTTTTGTTTGAATTATCAGCCCTCCGGATCGAGCCAATCTAGTAGAAAGGTACGAGGCAGTGCCAAAATATTGAAAACCAACGTAAAGCTCAATCTTGATGCTTTCAAACATGACGGCGCACCGACTCACCCTGAAGCCAATGCCATGACATTTGTGTGTCAATGCGGACTGGTTGTTAGGGATGGAGTCCCGGTCACAATGCAAGAATGGATTCAACCAAACAACCCAAAACTAGGAGTGAATTATGTCGATACAAGAATTAAAGATACTTTTTGGCAAGATCTCATGGAGCATTTCATCCTCCCAGATTCTCTCTCGGAGCGCCAAAGGGACAAAGTCAAGGAGTTTGCTCTCCATAAGATGGCCGACGCGTTCCGGACTTGGAAGAAAAGATTATGGACCGAGTACAACGCTAGAGGCCAGAAGGCGTCCGAATTCATAGGAATATACGGGAAGGTAAGGAATCACTGGGAAGCATTTATCGAGTACAAGAAATCGGAAGCTGCTATGGAGAAGTTGGCAAAGAATAAGATAAATGCGGAGAAAAAAAAGTATCACCATAAACTAGGGACACGTGGATACAAGTCAGCCATTCCTAAATGGGATGCATTAGAGAATAAGATGCATGCTGAAGGGATCACTCCAGTAACATTCCATTGGCCCCGGAGGTGCAGGAATTGGTTTTTTGTGCATGGGGGAAAGTTGTACCCAACAACAGGGAAGATTATTGCACTGGCCAGTCTGAAGCATGCATCAGATGAGTTCATTGAAGCAATAGAAGCTGCCCAAGAAGGACGGTTTCACCCCGATAGAGAGAACGACAAGCTTACACGCGCCCTCGGGAATCTCGAATACGGAGGACGAACACGAGGCATGGGCGTTGTTCCGTGGTATGAGGGGTTTGTGGGATGGAACGACAGTTATAAAAGCCGTCCAAGAAAAAAGAAGGTGGAAGCAGACCGACTTTCAAAGTTGGTACAGAAGTATGAGCAGCAGCAGCTGCAGATACAGGTACTGACCCAGCAAAGGGCAACTCCGCAACAGGAGGCATCGGAACCCGTCCTATCTACACTACCGAAAAGCAGCATGGGTTCCACGGGGGCACCGCTGGGTCACACCCCCGTGGATGATATCACCGAGAAGACATCTTGTGAGCTAATCCAAAAAATGAAGAACACACCCATGCGGGTCGCGACGGGCTATGCTTTAAAAAATACACCTAATGTTCTCTGGCATTGCAATCTGGTTCTAGATGGGTATCCTCGTGTCGCGGTGGATGCAATAGAGCCAGGATATGATGAACTATTGCTTGACATCCATGGAGGTGAGGGGGAGTCCACATTGGCAGAAGCCGGCCGTGGTCTCATTCTATGGAGTAAGGACTGGATCGTCTTCCCACACTCGGCGGTAAGGCCACCGTCTCCTCCGAGTATTGATATCCAGCGCAAGGGATCCTAGCCAGAGGCATCGCAGCGCCAGCAGTCCTCCCGACCTCCCCAACAGTCCTCCCCACCTCCCTAGCAGTCCTCCCTACCTCCCCAGCAGTCCTCCCCACCTCGAGAGGCGTCCCACCTCGCCAACAGTCCTCCCCACCTCGCCAGCAGTTCTCCCAACCTCAGGACGGAGCACGACACGAGTCCATATAGTCGATATTGATCTCCGCCGTGTGAGCCGACTCCACCCCGGCAGCGGTCGTGCCAGCAGGGCTCCCAAAAGAGCAAGGCCAGCAGCAGTCCTCTTCGGAAGAAAGCAAAGAAGAAACTCGAGCCTTCGGCCAAAAGGAAGCTGCCTTATGACATGACACCAGAGGAAAACAAAATTGAAAGCCTTTTTTGCGAAGAAGACCGTGCCGCCAAAGGAGGTAATACCCAAGGAAGTCCAAGAGCACTTTATGGAACACTTTATTGACCGACCCCCGGCATATGTCGAGCGTATGCCGACGGACTATGAGCGACAGATTCAGAAGGCAAGTGAGCAGAGAAGTCGGCCCAACCCAAGGAAGAAGTCGAGAAGTACGACATCAACGACAGGTGGTACTACTAGCGGGAAAACAGTTCCCCATCTCGGAGAACAATCCAAGCAATCGATCTCTCCGCTCAAGGTGAGTACCAATCCAAGCAAGAAATCGATCCAACCAGTCGACGTGCAAGGCAACCCAATCGACCTCGGAGAAGTAGAGGCTGCAGGTCTCACTCTTGGCCAAATCCTTGGCACTGAGGAAATCCGCGGGTACGGTGCAACTGAGTATGCAATGCAATATGCCGTCGGAAAACCACTTGTCACACCCGAGCAGTACAAGGAACTACCAACTGCGATGCGACGGTTGCATGATTGGTACCTGCGTGAAACAAAGCGAGGGGAGACAGCGGTCATGGTCAAAGTATGGAAAGAGCATTACGTCAATGGATGTGACATATGTCTTGAATTCTCAGAACTCTATCACATGGACTCTATCGACAAAACTCTCATCAGTTGCTATTGTCTGTAAGTGATTTATATCTTTAATAATTTAAGTCTCTAGCTAAGATATCATTCATTGGTTTATCCTCACTATATATGTTCTTTTCTACGCTATTATGCAGATTGAAGATGTGGGAATTGAAACAAGAGGGAATCGATGACATTGGATTCATCGACCCAAGTATCGTTAATGGTCATGTGCTAAAACATTATGCCAAGGACACAAAAGATCTCTTGGAAAATTTTCTAGAGGCACTAATGAGTACCAAATCTACTATAATATTTCCTTACAACATGGGGTGAGTGTTTACTCTCTTGTATACTACTCATTCTATTTTTGCATACTAGCTCGCTGTCAAGTGTAGTTGATGAGTTATATGCATGCCTGCTTAATTATATAAACTTCTGCGCAGAGACCACTATATCCTCCTAAATATTATCCTCGCTGATGGACTTTTTCAAGTGTATGACTCACTAGATACACTAGAACAATCATACATGGACTTGTATTTTATGATAGAACGGTAATTTCAATCTTTATCGACCTCGCTTTCTTTCATTACATCCTGATATCAAAAGTAATTATAATAACTCTTTCATTCTTTTTCTTTGCCGCGTAGTGTTTGGAGAAACATGATAGAAAAAACCATCACGGTCGTCAATGGAAACCGAAGCTGAAGTGGAAAAAGATGCAGGTAATTAAGTGGTACTACTAGGTCCGCACATCTCTTTAATTCTAGTTTCAATACCATTATCAAATGCTTAATTATTAATTATCTTATTGAATTCTATTCTTTTGCAAACTGCGCGAAGTAGCCACAGGGGACAAATTTATGTGGATACTTCCTCTGCAAGAACATTCGCATCCAGACCAAAGGCCGTATACGCCGCAGAGTAGCACGTGAAAGACTACTCCAGGTTTGGCAGATGATGTCGAAGCTCTCACCCGAGAAACGCTTTGTAGCACTTCAAGTGGAATTTACGGCATTTCTTCTTCAACATGTCATTGATGTAAATGGAGAGCACTATTACTTACCGCCGCCTCAATAATGCCAACAAATCAGTAGTAGAAAACTGAGATTTCATCCGGAGCACTAGCTAGCTAGTCCCGGCCTGGTTTTGGGCCTTAAGTTATAAGTCCCAGAATATATATGGATGTGTAATTCCATTTTTATATATACGGTGTATGAGATATTGTATATTATATTACACATATATATATATATGCATCAACTTGTGTAATGTTTACAGTATGTAGCACCGTAAAATAAATTTGAAATGAAATGAAAACTAAAACCTAATTAAAAGCTAAAACAAAAAAAGAACACTTAGTACCGTTTGGTATCACCAACTAGTACTAAAGGTCCTCCACCACCAGCCCACGCAGGTAGCCACATGGTGGGCCTTTAGTACCGGTTTGTATCACCAACCGATACTAAAGATCCTCCACCACCAGCCCACGCAGGCAGCCACGTGGTGGGCCTTTAGTACCGGTCCGTGGGCCAACCGGTACTAAAGGTCTAGACCTTTAGTCCCGACCCTTTAGTACCGGTTGGGGAACCGGTACTAAAGGAACATCCCGACCGGGACTACTGATCGACATTCTACTAGTGCTTGTGGATACTTCCACGTCGTTTTGTTAGTAGCCTTGATCTGAAGTAGGAGCTTCCACTTGGGTTGATGAAGTGCTTTCCTTCACCTCCATGAGATGAATCTTGCCAATGCGAAAATCTTGGATAGCTTCCGAAGGATCTTTATCACCTACATCATTTGGCTATTGTTCGACTTGCGAACCATTAGACTCATCAAACTTCACATCTACCGTCTCTTCAACTTTTTGAGTGAAGTTGTTGTAGATACGATAGGTGTGAGAGTTCGATCCATAACAAGGTAGGAAACCTTCAAGAGATTTAGGAGCAAATTTAGCATGGCGATGCTTATCAAGAATGTAACACTTAGAGCCGAATACCCAAAAGTATCCAACTTAGGGTTTGTTATTGGTGAGAAGCTTGTATGCCGTTTTACCGAGAAGCTTGTGCAAGAAAATTCGGTTCGTGGCATGACATGCTGTTTCCACCGCTTCTGGCCAAAAGTGTCTCCATTTTGTCAAGCATCGTTCTTGCCATCTCAATGAGGGTTCAGTTCTTCCTCTCAACAACTCCATTTTTTTGAGGCGTGTACGTAGCCAAGAACCCATGTGAAATACCCTCTTCGTCAAGAAAGGTATCCACATGGGTGTTCTTGAACTCCGATCCGTTATCACTTCGAACCTTCTTGATCTTCACTTCGAATTGATTTTGCGCTTTGCGAGCAAAGTTCTTGAAGATCTTTTGTACCTGTGACTTATCATCAAGAAAGAACACCCAGGTAAATCTAAAAAAAATTCCTCAACTATAAGTAGATCATAAGAGTTTCCACCGAGACACTTGTAGGCATTGGCACCAAAAAGATCTATATGAAGTAATTTGAGTGGTCTCCTAGTAGTCATGATGTTGTTGACCGGATGACTTCAACCTACTTGCTTTCCTGCTTGACAAGCGCTACAAAGCCTATTTTGTCTAAGATAATATCTTTAACGCCAAGAATGTGATCAACCTTGATAACATCTATAACGCCAAGAATGTAAATCTGAAGAACAGTTCTAGGGCCACCAATCATGTCAATTTCCGCTTCATGTGTGGGATGCAATTCATCAATGGGGAGAACATAGGGTTTTTCAATATGTTTTATCAAGTGGAATTTATCAAATAGATCAAACATAGCATTCTTCCGTTGACTATAGTACTCTCCATGAAGAATGGGCACTCTACAACTCAAACTTTCCACACTAGACACATCCATCTTTCTCCACGGCGATGAAACCGAAGGAATGGAGACCAATGCTCTGATACCAACTGTGGGATCACTAGAAGAGTATGTCTAGAGAGGAGGGGGGGGTGAATAGACCACTGGCAGGAATTTAAAATCTACGCAAGGTGCAAAGTTAAGTGTTGGCAGCTTTTAGCAAGATAGCAAGTCTAGCACACCCTACACATGCAAGTCATCAAGTATAGCAGCGGAAAGTAAAGAAATTGAATATGTAAATAATGATTTGAGATAGGAAGATCAAATGCATGAGGGACACGAAGATTTTTCCCGTGGTTCCGATAGCTGGTGCTATCGTACGTCCATGTTTACTGAGTCTTCAACCCACGACGGGCAACGGTCGCGAGAGTCCATGGAGGGCTCCACCCATAAGGGTCCACGAAGTAGCAACCTTGACTATTCCATGATGGCCTACGCCCACGGAGGACTAGCCTAACCCGGGGTAGATCTTCATGAAGCAGGCGATCTCCTTGCCCTTACAATCTTCTTGGTTCACTCTACAACACGAAGTAGGAGGCTCCCAGGCGACACCTAACAATTCTAGGTGGCACCACCATCAAAAAGGTAATATGCTTGATAGTGTCGATGAACTCCTTGCTCTTGTGCTTCAAAATGATAGACTCCCGAGCACGCAATCACTCTCTCACAGATTTGGCTTTGGTGGAAGAGATTGATATGGTGGAAAGAAACTTGAGGAGGCTAGACATAAGGATTCATATGGTTGGAATGGAATGGCATGATCTCAACACATGATTAGGTGGCTCTCTCTCCGAAAATATGATGGTATGAGTGGGGATCTCTTCTGAGTGCTTCTCTTACGAGTGAGTGGTGGTGGAGGGGTATATATAGGCATCTCCAAAAATCCAACAATTACACCTAAATAATCCAACTCGATGACACCGATGTGTTAATCTCGGTGGTACCGAGTTGCCTCAAAGGTAGCACCTTTTGAATCTCGGTGAGACTGATATATAAATCTCGGCTGTACGATCAGATGACCAACAGTCAAATTGCACAACTCGGTAAGACCGATTCTCCAATCTTGGAGGCATCGATTTTTGAAAGTGGCTGACCAAAGAGTTGGTTAAACAACTCGGTGGGACCGCCTGGCAAAACTAGGCTGTACCAAAGCTGGAAAATGGCTAATCAGGGACTTCGCAACCAGAACTCGGTGGCACCGATGTGGGATCGGTTGCACCGATGTGCTGGGGTTTGGCATGGGTCTGTCTGAGTCTGGGAATCGGTGGGACCGAGTGGAAATTGTTGGTTGGACAGATTTTGGAAGTTTGTCTTAGGACAGGCTTTTGTGGAGGAGTTTGTGGATTTTTTTGGTGACTATCACTTGTGCACGTATGAGCATTTTGTTCACCATCAGTTCCTTACCCCCTTTTAGTAGTATTGGCTTTCCTATGAACTCAAAGATATTTCTCACAAAGTAAAATGTAGAGTCTCTTGCTTGAAGCTTTGCTAATACTATTCCTTCTCCTTCTCCTTCTTGCCAACCCATCTGAAATGGAGTTTATCTAAAATGGATCGACAGTGTTTTGTGACACACGAGGGCGGACATGGTGATTAGACAATTTTGGGAAATTTCTCCTTTACACAATTAAGAATCAACAAGAGCTAGTTATTGTACTAATTAATAAGTGTTGTCTCGTTTGAATGCAGACCTTCTACATGTGTGAGGAGGGATGCGAGGATGCCACGGCAAAGGTTATCGATAAACAATGAAGGCGCCTACTACAAAACTTACGACACGAGGCTCGGGTGTAGGATGTTCGAGATTACTACGCCTTGCTACATCTTAGGAAGGAGAAGTCAACGTGCCGCAGAAAGAATATGGAGGAGGAGCATTACATGAAGGTAATTACGTATTCTTAATGCCTTGTACTTAGTTTCCTTCATTTGTTTCCTATGTGTAGCACTCAAATATCTCTTTATTAACTTAGCTGGCCCCAAGATGGTGTGCGGATAAGATGGATTGCCGTGAGGCGTTGGTGGATGGGTGGTGCTCAGAAGAATGGCTAGCCGTCCACAACAATGCCAAGGATCGGCGTATCAAAATGGTTGGTGTGCCACACCATCAAGGGAGCGTCAACTTAAATCAGTTTGGTTAGAAATGGGTATGTGGTTGGCTTCATGATTTGTGCAATTCATTCTTGATTCTACCTTGAGCCCCTTACTAATACTTTGTTCCTCTCTCTCTCTTTTAGGAGCATCACTATAAAATGGAGGTGCCAGAGATGTACAACCTCCATGGGATGGCCCATACTACCTCATACAAAAAGGTAAAGGCATTCTCTAAGTCTGACCTCGATCATCCCGAGAACTTTACCAACATCTCCTCCCACAACAAACTCGTGAGATACAGAGATGAGGGGAAGGCGAGGACAGGGGGACTTTAACCCGAGCTAGGGCCCTATTGATCCAGAGCTGGTGATGATAGCTAGCGGCGGGAGGCCCCATTGCTCGATGGCCATTGGAGATGGCCTTATACGTTGTCCTAGCACTCTCCAATAGATCAAGGCACGCCAAATGAGTTCCTATCCTGAGATAAGGCCTCGTCCATGGCCAGTCGAGCTCTCCATCGAGGTTAGTTATACAGACTCAGATATCTTTCCTCATTAAGTTGTGTGTGTGAACAAAGATGATTACAATGCTAATGAGGAGTTGTGTTGCAGGCTGCTATTTAGAAAGAGAGAGAGGCAACGTAGAGGCTTATGACGGCGAAGGAGAAGGAGATGGAGGTAACGACGGCTAGGTTATTGAAGGAGTAGAGGGCACGGTCTAATGCGTCTTAACGACCATCTACGAGCTCTTTGTAGTAAGATTCTTCTTCATATTTGTCAAATCTTGCAATTAATGTTCGTTTCATTAATAACGACTATCATTGACTTGTGAAAACCAAATGTGCAGACTATGTGCAAGAAGAACGGCCAGACCGCTCCATCGAAGCTAGTCATTACCACGGCTGCAATGGTGAGTTTCATTTGAATGCAATGATCTTTTTAGTGTCATCATGCTAACAAGACATTGCAAATCATCTTTGGTGCAGCATAAGTCCGGAGTCGCATCGCATGACCCTTCTCCAGGGCAGCCTTCTCCAGGTGAAACCAGCCCGAGCAACTGCAGTGCTTCACCGCCGTGATGACGATGACGGTAAGCCCCAATATAGCACCTACTTGCCTCATTTTTTCAGAGAAATGCAAACTGATCACTTAGACAAAATTATGTACTTTTGGTCTGTCGGAGCTCCTTGTGAGAGTTACATGTCTCTTCTTGATGGAGGAATCCCGACTGTTGTCACGGGGGTCATGACGAGGATATGAACCTAGGGTAGGGTCCTAGGCCTCACCTGCATACCCTACCTAAGGACACTATATTGGAGGACTTAAAGATTACAAGAGAGATTCCGACTGGATTCTCTAGGATGCTCAAGTCACTTGACATTTAATCCACTCGGTATCTTCTTCCTCCACTCGACAGTCACCCATCATTCGGAAGACCTCGCTTCCAGTCAACGCCAGAAGACCAGAAGCCACTCCCGGGAGGCCAAAAGGTAGGCGTTAGGCCAGTCGTCATTAGTAGCAATTATGATGTACGTTACCAGTAACGCTCGTCTTTATACCCACGATCGAACCCTTGGATGCCTCACACTTATGGGGGGCAGCATACTCTATATAAGCCACCCCTCCCCTCTGGCACAAGGGTTTGCAACCTCTGTAACTCAAACTCTCCAAACGATAAAAGCTCCCGAGCACTGAGATGTAGGGCTATTACCTCCACGAGAGGGGCCTGAACTCATACATCTGTGTGTACATGTTGGGGAACGTTGCATGGAATTTTTTTCCTATGTTCACGCAAGACCTATCTAGGGTGATGAGCATCTATGAGAGGGAGAGTGGATCTACATACCCTTGTAGATCGCTAAGCGGGAAGCATTAAGAAACGCGGTTGGTGTAGTCGAACGTCTTCGCGTTCCAAATCGCCGAGCGTCCCACGATCCAATCACGATCCGTCCCCCGATCCAATCATGATCCGTCCCGCGAACTTGATCACGATCCGTCCCGCGAACTCGATCACGATCCGTCCCGCGAACTCGATGACGGTCCTTCCGATCTAGCGCCGAACGGACGTCACCTCCGCATTCAGCACACGTACAGCTTGATGACGATCTCCGCTGTCTTGATCCAGCAAGAGGGAGCAGAGAGGAATAAGAGTTCTCTGGCAGCATGACGATGCTCCGGCTATGGTGGTGGAGCTATTCCGGCAGGGCTTTCCCTAAGCACTACACAAATCCAATCGAGAGGAGAAACTATGCACTCGAGGAACGGGTACCACGTGGCTGAAAATTCTGTGCAAAAACCCTATAACCTCCAGTATATATAAGAGGGAGGGAGGAGAGGCCTTGGCGCAAGGGCCAAGACCTCCTTGGTTCGGCCGAAGTGGGAGGATTGGAGGATTCCTCCTCCAATCCTAGTAGGACTAGGATTCCTCCTTTTTTGGCCTTTTTCCAACTTTTTCCCTTTGGGCTTTTCTTCCCTAGCCGCATGGGCCTTGTTTGGGGCTTCCACCAGCCCACAAAGGTCTGGTATTTACTCTGCCACAGCCCATGTAGATCTTGGGTCGAAATACCCCTCCCGATGGTCTCCCAGTACACTACCGGCACACCCGGTACACTACCGATTAGCCCGAAACTTTTCCGGCGACCAAAAAAGGACTTCCTATATATGTATCTTTACCTCCGGACCAGTCCAGAGCACCTCGTGATGTCCGGGATCTCATACGAGACTCCGAACAACCTTCGGTCACCACCATACATAACCCTATACTACCGAAACGTCACCAAACCTTAAGTGTGCAGACCCTCTACGGTAAATAACCAATAGCGGGACCTAGATGCCCATATTTTTTCCTACATATTCTACGAAGATCTTTATCGGTCAAACCTCTATGTCAAGGATTCAGTTAATCCCGTATGATGTTCCCTTTGTTCTTCGGTATGTTACTTGCCCGAGATTCGATCGTCGGTATCTGCATACCTAGTTCAACCTCGTTACCAGCAAGTCTCTTTACTTGTTCCGTAATACAAGATCCCGTGACCAACACTTAGTCACATTGCTTGCAAAGCTTATTGTGATGTTGTATTACCGAGTGGGCCCTGAGATACCTCCCTGTCACACGGAGTAACAAATCCCAGTCTTGATCCATGCCAACTCAACAGACACCCTTGGAGATACCGGTAGAGCACCTTTATAGTCACCTAGTTACGTTGCAACGTTTGATACACACAAGGCACTCCTCTGGTGTCCGTGAGTTGCATGATCTCATGGTCACAGGAACATATACTTAACATGCAGAAAACAGTAGCAATAAACTGACACGATCATATGCTACGTTTGTAGTTTGGGTCTTGTCCATCACATCATTCTTCTAATGATGTGATCCCGTTATCAAATGACATCACATATGTCTAGGAAACCTTGACCATCTTTGATTAACGAGCTAGTTGACTAGAGGCATACTAGGGACAAAGTGTTGTCTATTTACCCACACATGTAATGTGTTTCCAATCAATACAATTATAGCATGGATAATAAACGATTATCATGAACAAGGAAATATAATAATAAACACTTTATTTATTGCCTCTAGGGCATATTTCCAACAGTCTCCCACTTGCACTAGAGTCAATAATCTAGTTCACATCACTATGTGATTTACATTGTAATGAATCGAACACCCATGCAGTTCTGGTGTTGATCATGTTTAGCCCTTGGAAGAGGTTTAGTCAATGGGTCTGTAACATTCAGATCCGTGTGCACTTTGGAAATATTTATGTCCTTCTCCTCGATGTAATTGCAGATGGAGTTGAAGCGTCTCTTTATGTGTCTGGTCCTCTTGTGAAACCTTGGTTCCTTGGCCAGAGCATTGGCACCAGTGTTGTCACAGAACATGTTCACTGGATTCAGTGCATTGGACACTACTCCAAGATCTGTCATGAACTGCTTCAGCCAGACACCTTCCTTCGCTGCCTCCCAGGCTGCGATGTACTCTGCTTCGCATGTAGAATCAGCTACCACGCTTTGCTTGGAACTGCACCAGCTTACCGCTCCCCCGTTGAGAATAAACACGTATCTGGTTTGTGACTTGGAGTCATTCGGATCAGTGTCCAAGCTTGCATTGACGTAACCCTTTATGATGAGATTTTCATCACCTCCATAAACGAGAAACATTTCCTTAGTCCTGTTGAGGTACTTAAGGATATTCTTGACCGCTGCCCAGTGCTCCATTCCAGGATCACTTTGAAACCTTCCTGCCATACTTATGGCAAGGCTGACATCGGGTCTTGTGCACAGCCTATGACTGAAGCATAGGGGATGACACTCATCTTTTCTCTATCTTCTACAGTTACTGGGCATTGAGTCTTACTCAACTTCACACCTTGTAACATAGGCAAGAACCCCTTCTTGGATTGATCCATTTTGAAATTCTTCAAAACTTTACCAAGGTATGTGCTCTGTGAAAGTGCTGTTAACCGTCTTGATCTATCTCAATAGATCTTAATGCCTAATATGAAAGCAGCTTCGCCTAGATCCTTCATTGAAAAAATCTTGTTCAAATATTCCTTCATGCTTTCCATCATTTCTATATTGTTTCCAATTAGCAATATGTCATCGACATATAATACTAGAAACACTATAGAGCTCCCACTCAGTTTCTTGTAAATACAAGCTTCTCCATAAACTTGTATAAACTCAAACGCTTTGATCAACTCATCAAAGCGCTTATTCCAACTCCGAGATGCTTGCACCAGCCCATAAATGGATCGCTGGTGTTTGCATACTTTGTTAGCAATCTCTGGATCGACAAAACCTTCTGATTGCATCATATACAACTCTTCCTCAAGAAAACCGTTGAGGAATGCTGTTTTGACATCCATATGCCAAATTTCATATTCGAAATAAGCAACTATTGCCAACATGATTCTGACAGACTTAAGCATCGCTACGGGTGAGAAGGTCTCATCATAGTCAACTCCTTGAACTTGTGAAAAACCCTTTGCCACAAGTCGAGCTTTATAGACAGTGACATTACCGTCTGCGTCTGTCTTCTTCTTAAAGATCCATTTGTTCTGAATGGCCTTTTGCTCTTCAGGTAATACTTCCAAAGTCCATACTTTGTTTTCATACATGGATCCCCCATCTCGGATTTCATGTCCTCTTACCATTTCTCGGAATCCGAGCCCATCACTGCTCCTCCATAGCTCGTAGGTTCATTGTTGTCGAACAACATGACCTCCAAGACAGGGTTGCCATACCACTCAGGAGTAGTACGCGCCCTTGTAGAACTACGAGGTTCAATAGTAGCTTGATCCGAAGCTTCATGATCATCATCATTAACTTCCTCTTCTACCATCGTAGGTTCCACAGAAACATCTTTCTGTGTTGCGCTACTTTTTGGTTGAACTAAAGGTTCAATAACCTCATCAAGATCCATTTTCCTCCCACTCAATTCTTTCAAGAGAAACTGTTTCTCAAGAAATGTTCTGTTCTTAGCGACAAACACTTTGCCTTCGGATCTGAGATAGAAGGTATACCCGACTGTCTCTTTCGGGTATCCTATGAAGACGCATTTCTCCGCTTTGGGTTCCAGCTTTTCAGGCTGAAGCTTTTTAACCTAAGCATCACATCCCCAAACTTTAAGAAACGACAAGTTTGGCCTCTTGCCAAACCATGGTTCATATGGCGTCGTCTCAACAGATTTTGATGGTGCCCTATTTAAAGTGAATACAACGGTCTCTAATGCATAACCCCAAAACGATTGTGGCAAATCAGCAAGAGACATCATAGATCGCACCATATCTAATAAGGTTCGATTACGACGTTCGGACACCCCATTACGTTGTGGTGTTCCGGGCGGTGTCAACTGTGAAACAATTCCACACTGTCTTAAGTGATTGCCAAACTCATAACTTAGATATACACCTCCTTGATCAGATCATAGGAATTTAATCTTCTTATTATGATGATTCTCAACTTCACTCTGAAATTGCTTGAACTAATCAAATGTTTCAGACTTATGTTTCATTAAGTAAATATACCCATATCTACTTAAGTCATCAGTGAAGGTGAGAAAATAACGATATCCACCACGCACTGTAACATTCATTGGACCGCACACATCAGTATGTATGATTTCCAATAAGTTACTCGCCTGTTCCATTGTTCCAGAGAATGGCGTTTTAGTCATCTTGCCCATGAGGCATGGTTCACACGTGTCAACTGATTCAAAATCAAGTGACTCCAAAAGTCCATCAGCATGGAGCTTCCTCATGCGTTTCACACCAATATGACCTAAACAACAGTGCCACGAGAAAGTGGTACTATCATTGTCAACTCTACATCTTTTGGCATCAATGTTATGAACATGTGTGTCGTCACTATCAGGATTCAATATGAATAAACCCCTCACATTGGGTGCATGACCATAAAAGATATTACTCATATAAATAGAACAACCTTTATTCTCTGATTTAAATGAGTAACCGTCTCGCAATAAACAAGATGCAGATATAATGTTCATGCTTAACGCAGACACTAAATAACAATTATTCAGGTTCATCACTAATCCCAATGGTAATCGAAGAGAGAGCGTGCTGACGTCGATCACATCAACCTTGGAACCATTTCCCATGCGCATCGTCACTTCATCCTTTGCCAGCCTTCGTCTATTCTGTAGTTCCTGTTTTGAGTTGCAAATGTGAGCAACCGAACCGGTATCAAATACTCAGGCACTACAACGAGAGCTAGTAAGGTACACATCAATAACATGTATATCATATATACCTTGTTTGTCATTGGCCGCCTTCTTGTCAGCCAGGTACTTGGGGCAGTTCTGCTTCCAGTGACCAGTTCCCTAGCAATGAAAGCACTCAGTTTCTGGCTTGGGTCCATGCTTGGGCTTCTTTAGAGGAGTACCAACTGCTTTGCCTTCCTTCTTGGTTTTACCCTTCTTGCCCTTGCCCTTGCCATTCTTCTTGAAACTAGTGGTTTTATTGACCATCAACACTTGATGTTCTTTCTGGATTTCAGACTCAGCGTCTTTTAGCATCGCAAACAGCTCGATGACTGACTTGTTCATCCCATGCATGTTATAGTTCATCACAAAGCTCTTGTAACTAGGTGGCAGTGATTGAAGAACTCTGTTAGTGATCGCCTCTGGTAGAAGGGCCATTCCCAACTCCGCTAGATGAGTCGAATACCCAGACATTCTAAGTATATGTTCACTGATAGACCCCTTCTCCTCCATCGTGCAAGCATAGAGCTTATCAAAGGTCTCATACCTCTCGATCCGGGCATTCTTCTGAAAGATAAACTTCAACTCCTAGAACATCTCATATGCTCCATGACGTTCAAAACGTCTTTGAAGTCCCGGTTCTAAGCCACACAATAGTGCACACTGAACTATTGAGTAATCTCCAGTATGTGCCTCCCAAGCATTCTTAACGTCTTTGGAAGACATGTCTTCCGGTTGGTCACCAAGCGGTGCATCAAGGACATATGATTTCTAGGAAGCCGTGAGGATAATCCTCAGATTACGGGCCCAGTCAACAAAGTTACTTCCATCATCTTTCAACTTAGCTTTCTCTAGGAACGCATTAAAATTCAGGGGTGCTACTGCGCGAGCCATTGATCTACAACATAAATATGCAAAGGTTGCTTAGACTATTGTTCAAGATAATGAGTTTAGTTAATCAAATTACTAAAGCTCCCACTCAAATTGACATCCCTTGGGTCATCTGAGTGTCATATGATCCATATTCACCAACTCAAGTCCGATCATCACGTGAGTTGAGGTGGCTTCAATGGTGAGCATCATCATGTTGATCATATCTACTATATGACTCATGTTCGACCTCTCGGTCTCTTGTGTTCCGAGGCCATGTTTGTACATGCTAGGCTCGTCAAGTTTAACCCGAGTGTTCTGCACATGCAACACTGGCTTGCACCCGTTGTATGTGAACGTAGAGCCCATCACACCTGATCATCACGTGGTGTCTCAACATGATGAACTTTCGCAACGGTGCACACTCGGGGAGAACACATTTCATCTTGAACTTTCTCAACATGACGAACTTTCGCAACGGTGCTACCATCGTCCTAAGCAAAACAAGGTGCATAAAAGGATTAACATCACATGCAAATCATAAGTGACATGATATGGCCATGAACTTGTGCTTCTGATCTCCATCTTGAAAGCACCGGCATGATCTCCATCGTCACCGACACGACACCATGATCTCCATCATCTTGATCTCCATCAACGTGTTGCCATCGGGGTTGTCGAGCCCAACATGCTTCTACTACTATAACTACCGTCTAGCAATAAAGTAAAGCATTACATAGCACTTAAGGATCGAGACGTGGATCATACAATAATTAAAGACAACCCTATGGCTCCTGCCGGTTGCCGTACTCATCGACATGCAAGTCGTGATATTCTATACAACACATGATCATCTCATACATCACATATATCACATCATGTAATTGGCCGTATCACATCACAACATGCCCTGCAAAAACAAGTTAGACGTCCACTAATTGTTGTTGCATGTTTTACGTGGCTGCTACAGGTATCTAGCAAGAACAATTCTCATCTACGCAAAAACCACAACGGTGATACACTAGTTGCTTTTCAACCTTCTCAAGGACCGCCTTTGTCGAATCCGATCCTACTAAAGTGAGAGAAACTGGCACCCGCCAGCCATCTATGCAAAAAGTTGCGTTGGAGGGAACCGGTCTCTCGTAAGCGTATGAGTAATGTTGGTCCGGAACGCTTCATCTCACAACACCGCTGAACCAAAACACGACCAAGGAAGGGAGCAATCTAAGCATCAACACCCACAAACTCTTTGTGTTCTACTCAAGATCTCATCTACACATAGACATAGCTCTAATACTACTGTTGGGGAACGTTGCATGGGAAACAAAAAAATTCCTACATTCACGCAAGACCTATCCATGGTGATGAGCATCTACGAGAGGGAGAGTGGATCTACATACCCTTGTAGATCGCTAAGCGTGAAGCGTTAAGAAACGCGGTTGGTGTAGTAGAACGTCTTCGCGATCCAAATCGCCGAGAATCCCGCGATCCAATCACGATATATCCCGAGATCCTATCACGATCCGTCCCGCGAACTTGATCACGATCCGTCCCGCGAACACGATCACGGTCCTTCCGATCTAGCGCCGAACGGACGGCACCTCCGCGTTCAGCACACATACAGCTTGATGACGATATCCGCTGTCTTGATCCAGCAAGAGGGAGCGGAGAGGAAGAAGAGTTCTCCGGCCACATGAAGGCACTCCGACGATGGTGGTGGAGCTATTCTGGTAGGGATTCGCCTAAGCACTGCAGAAATCCGATCTAAAGGAGAAACTATGCACTGGAGGAACGGGTAGCACGTGGCTGAAAATTCTGTCCAAAAACCCTAAAACCTCTAGTATATATAAGAGGGAGGGAGGAGAGGCCTTGGCGCAAGGGCCAAGACCTCCTTGGTTCGCTTGAAGTGGGAGGATTGGAGGATTCCTCCTCCAATCCTAGTAGGACTAGGATTCCTGCTTTTTTGGCCTTTTCCCACCTTTTTCCCTTTGGTCTTTTCTTCCCTAGCCGCATGGGCCTTGTGTGGGACTTCTGCGAGCCCACAAAGGTCTGGTATTTACTCTCCCACAGCCCATGTAGCCTCTTGGGTCGAAATACCCCTCCCGATGGTCTCCCGGTAACTACCGACACTCCCCGTACACTACCGATTAGCCCAAAACTTTCCGGCGACCAAAACAGGACTTCCTATATATGAATCTTTACCTACGGAACATTTCGGAGCTCCTCGTGACGTCCAGAATCTTATCCGGGACTCCGATTAACCATCGGTCACCACCAAACATAACCCTATACTACCGAAACGTCACCAAACCTTAAGTGTGCAGACCCTGCGGGTTCGAGAACTATGTAGACATGACCGAGACACCTCTACGGTCAATAACAAATAGCAGGACCTAGATGTCCATATTGGTTCCTACATATTCTACGAAGATCTTTATCGGTCGAACCTCTATGTAAAGGATTCAGTTAATCCTGTATGATGTTCCCTTTGTTCTTCGGTATGTTACTTGCCCGAGATTCGATCGTCGGTATATCCATACCTAGTTCAACTTCGTTACCGGAAAGTCTGTTTACTCATTCCGTAATACAAGATCCCGTGACCAACACCTAGTCACATTGCTTGCAAGGCTTATTGTGATGTTGTATTACCGAGTGGGCGCTGAGATACCTCTCCGTCACACGGAGTAACAAATCCCAGCCTTGATCCATGCCAACTCAACAGACACGCTTGGAGATACCTGTAGAGCACCTTAATAGTCACCGCGTTACATTGCGACATTTGATCCACACAAGGCACTCCTCCGGTGTCCGTGAGTTGCATGATCTCATAGTCATTGGAACATATACTTGACATGCAGAAAACAGTAGCAATAAACTGACACGATCATATGCTACGTTTGTAGTTTGGGTCTTGTCCATCACATAATAAACACTTTATTTATTGCCTCTAGGGCATATTTCCAATAGTACATCCTCGCCATAGCTAGGACTCTGCCCTCTCCTTTTGTACCCCTGTCTTCTACTGTCAGACTCGTTCCCACGACAGTTGGCGCCCACCGTGGGGCAGGCGTCTAAGCGACATCCGGCGAGGTTGCATTTTTCACCCTTCGTCATGTCTTCCGGCAGTGTTTTCTCCCTGGTCCACGAGATTCGTTTCGGAGCATTCACCTTCATCGTCGTTGATTCGGCATGGCTCCAGGAAGCGCCTCTCAACATCGAGGCGCATCCTGTCCGTGGGGTCATGTACTTTCATGCGAGCTCCTACGGCGTACTTCTACGGCAGCTATCGACTCCGTACTCTTCGGCTTTCCCTGTTGTTCGCCATCGCAAGCGATTCGGTCGCTCACGGCTCCAGCGTTGGGTGAGGCATGCGACGGCCCGCCAAGTATCATCTCCGCAGATTGCAGCGATCGAACCCGTCGAGTCACTTCACAGGGTGTTCGAATTGGACTCCGATCAGCCTGATGTCCCCTCCGAGTACAAGAGCTGCGATCCTGCAGCGGAGGTTCTTATGGCTGCTTCACATCGGAGCCCGTCGCCAGGTTTCGGCCACAACCGGCGAGATACTGGTGGACCGTCGACTGAGCAGCCGCGCCGCGATGAGGAAATCCTCCATATGCCCATCGTCGGTGCGACCGCTAAGGCTCAGGCCTTGGAGGCCACACGCATTCGGCTCGAAGAGTTCCAGAGGGAATTCTACGAGCACACTCACGAACGTCCACCGCCTCCCAGTTGGCGACAACGACAGCTGTTTCCAGGTGGTTCACAGAAAAATGTCGAGGTAGACCGTACTCCAGTCTTAAACGTTGCAGCAGCTGCTAGGATAGTAGATTCCATCCAGCTATCACGATCAGAGGTAGGCAGAGGGTTATGGCATATTAGAGCATTGCTTGATGCAACGCAATGTCAGAATTCTATTGTTTTGCAGTCGCAGAATAGGATTCACAGTAATTCACCAAGGGCGGAGACCGTTCAGTCGGCACACAGTCCTGGTTCGCCTTTGTGTCACAGAGATGGAGGTTTCTGTGAGGATCAGTACAGAGTTCAGGGACAGGATCAGTTTCACCGTGATCACCACCATCGAGTGCCCACTCCTCTGCGGGGTTGTCCATACGTGCCCCGGCACCAAGATGAAAGGTGCTCGTTCGGTGATGAGCGGAACCTAGGGTTTGATGCCCGAGACATCCTCACTCACAGGCGAATCGACAGAGGCAGAGCCCACAGAGATGGGTATGAAAGAGATTTCCCGAGTGGCAGCACTGCTATTATTTCTAGTCTCGAGTGCTTTAGCAGGGCTATTCGTGCTGCAGAGATTCCCCCCAACTTCAGGTTGGCGGCTGGGATCGGTAAGTTTTCTGGCGAGTGAAAGCCAGAGACATGGTTGGATGATTACCGAGTGGCTGTTTAGATTGGTGGTTGCAACGATAACATTGCAATGAAACATTTGTCCTTGATGTTGGATGATTTGGCTCGTGCATGGCTGAATCGCTTGGCTCCCTCTAGCATCCACTGCTAGGGGGATCTTGCTCGAGTGTTCATCAGAACATTCGAGGGCACTTGCAAGTGTCCTGCTGGTCTGATAGATGCAACATTGTGTTCAAAAGCCAACAAGTCTCTGAGAGATTACATTCATCGCTGGTTCACTCTGCATCATACAGTGGAGAATATTTCTGAACATCAGGTTGTTTGTGCAAAGAGCTCTACTTGAAGTTCGGGCGAACATGTGATATTTTATCTCAGTAAGATGATGGAAATCGCCACTCGGTATGCCAATGGCGAAGAAGAAGACCGCCTTTGCAGCGACAAAGGGAAAGCAGTCGACAATGGTGCCGATGGCAATACCATTCGGAAGCAGAAGCGGAAGGTTGATGGCCTTGTCCAGGCAGAGGCAGCCACCCTGGCGGCCCAAGGTAAAAACAAGGGGAAGTCCAAGGGACAGTTTAACCCCAAGAAGGGAAAAACCCAGTCAGGAACTGTTATTTTGGATCTACCGTGTGCAATCCACACGAGGAAAGATGATGAAGGTAACCTGATATTACCCAAGCATACCACTCGATAGTGCCGTCTGTTGATCCAGCAGTTCAAGTTGGCCACGTCGAGTGAGAAAACCACTGAGAAGGATGACGATGAAGACAAGGAAACTTTTCTCGATGTCAACGCTACACTGATGACTTTTGCTGATGTTGAAAGCTAGAGTGGACTGAAGGTCATAAACAGAGAAGTTAACATGGTCGTGCCTACAACTCCCACCTACCTCAAATGGTCCCAGTATGCCATCACATTTGATGAGTCGGATCATCCTGCTCATGTGGCCACTCCCGGTTGACATGCTTTGGTAGTTGATCCTGTTGTGGGGGGCACTTGACTCCGCAAGGTCCTCATGGACGGTGGTAGCGGTTTGAACATTCTATATGCAGACACCCTTAAGGGGATGGGCATTCCGATGTCCTGACTCAGCGAGAGCAAGATGCAGTTCCACTGAGTCATCCCAGATAAGAAGGCCAAGTCACTCGGCCAAATAGCATTGGATGTGACATTCGGGACAAATAAGAATTTTCGCAACGAACAATTGACGTTTGAAGTCATGGATTTCCAAAGCGCATACCATGCCATTCTTGGCCGGCTACCTTATGCTCGTTTCATGGCCCGTCCATGTTACGTGTATCTCAAATTGAAGATGCCTGGGCCCCATGGTGTGATCACAGTCAGTGGCAATCGACAGCGGGCTGAGGAGTGCCTCCAGCAGGGCTCCAAAATTGCCGATCATCAGAAGGCTATGGTAGAGATCTAAGAGTACGAGAAGAGCGCTGACCCTGCTGATTGCTGCATGCTAAGACGCCCGCTCCCGAGTCAGCTTTTCAGTCGACAGGGGAATTGAAGAAGGTGCACATTCACCCAACAAATTCAACCGCTGTGTCGACCGACATTTCATCAACACTGGACAACAAAAAGGAAGCCGAGATCATCCAGTTCCTCCATGAGAACTAGGACATCTTCGCATGGAAGCCAGCTGATATGCCGAGGGTTCCCAGGGAGCTGGCTAAGCACCGACTAAGAGTTGATCCGAAGGCCTAGCCGCTGAAAGAACACTTGCGTCCGTCAGTGGCGGAGAAGCGTAAAGCAATCGGAAAGAGGTGGCTCGTCTCTTACTGGCCAAATTCATTAGGGAGATTTACCACTCTAAGTGGCTCTCAAAGGTTGTCATGGTCCCCAAGAAAGACAAGTCACTCCGCATGTGTATCGACTTCAATCATATCAATGGGGTCTGTCCGAAAGATCATTTACCGCTTCCTCGCATCGATCAAATTGTTGACTCGACTGCAGGGTGCGAGCGTTTATTGTTTCTAGATGCATACTCTGGCTACCACCAGATTCGTCTGTTTGGTCCGGATAAAATTAAAAAAGCCTTCATCACCCCATTCGGGTGTTTTTGCTACATCACCATGCCTTTTGGTTTGAAGAATGTCGGTGCTACGTTCATGCGAATGATTCATAAATGTTTACTTGACTAGATTCCTCGAAATGTCAAAGCGTACATGGACGACATCGTTGGCAAGTCCCGTAAAGGTTTTGACCTACAGGCTAACTTGGCTGAGACTTTCGCCAATCTGAGCAGGTTCGATCTAAAGCTGAATCGAGCCAAGTGTACTTTTGGTGTCCCTGGCGGCAAGTTACTCGGTTTTCTCATTTCTGAACGAGGAATCGATGTCAACCCTGAGAAAATCAGCACCATTACCCGAATAAAGACTCCCGTGCAACTGCACAATGTTTAGAAGCTCACAGGTTGCTTGATAGCATTGTGTCGATTCATTTCTCGTCTCGGTGAGAAGGCATTGCCTTTGTATAGACTGATGAAGAAGTCTGACATGTTCGAGTGGACTCCAGAAGCTGAAGCAGCGTTTGTCAAGCTCAAAGCCCTGCTTTCCACCTAGCTGGTGCTTGCTGCTCCTCGTAGCAAAGAGCCTTTGCTCCTGTACATCGCGGCTACCAATCAGGTCGTCAGTGCAGTTTTAACTGTCGAGCGGGAAGAGGAAGGCAAGGCTTTCAAAGTCCAACACCCCGTTTATTACATTTTTGAAATGATGACTCCTTCGAAGCAAAGGTACCTGCATTACCAGAAGCTTGTCTATGGTATCTATCTGTCAACGAAGAAGGTGGCACACTATTTTGAGGACAACTCAATTTCAGTGGTCAGTGATGCTCCATTATCCGAGATCCTTAACAATCGGGATGTGATTGGTCGAGTGGCTAAGTGGGCAATTGAACTCTTATACTTTGACACCAAGTTTGTAGCCAAGAAAGCGATCAAGTCTGAGGGACTTGCTGATTTTATGGCCGAGTGGATGGAATAGCAGCAGCAATTCCAGATTCACTTGGCACACTGGACCATGTGATTTGACGGCTCTAAAATGTTGAATGGATCCGGTGCTGGTGTTGTCTTCGTGTTCCCAAAAGGCAACAAACTCAGTTATATCTTGCATATCCACTTTGATTCCTCCAACAATGAAGCAGAATATGAAGCTCTATTATATGGGTTACGCATGGCTGTCTCACTCGGCGTCAAGCGTCTGATGGTTTATGGCGACTCAGGTTTGGTGGTCAATCAAGTGATGAAAGAGTGGGATGGTAGGAATCCCACTATGACTGGATACCGCAATGCTGTCAGAAAACTTGAGAAGAAGTTTAAAGGTCTGGAACTCCACCATGTTCCTCGAGTGAAGAATCAAGCGGCCGATGAGCTGGCAAAGATTGGATCCACTCAACGACCTATCCCCAGCAATGTATTCTTAGAACACCTCCACACTCCTTCGGTGCAAGAGGACCCCTTCACCGAAGAGCCCCCGCAAGCTATGAGCTCCTGTGATCCAACTGAGGTCGATGTCCCTACAGTTATTGATTTGGTCATGGAGATTTTGCTCATCATTCCTGACTAGACAGTGCCCTATATTGCGTATATCCTAAGGCAAGAACTTACTGAAGATGAGACTGAAGCCCGGCAGATCGTGGTAGATCTAAAGCCTTCACTGTGGTGGATAACCAGCTATACAGAGAAAGTGTACCTGGTAGGAAGCCCAACGATGCATTTCCCCTGAAGAAGGTCAAATGATCCTGGATGAAATCCACTCGGGAACTTGCGGCCATCATGCGTCCTCTTAGACAATTGTCGCTAAAGAATATCGAGCTGGTTTCTTTTGGCTGCGTGCCAATGAGATGGCCAAGGATATTGTTGATCATTGTGAAGGATGACAGTTCTATGAAAACTTGTCTCACAAACCCGCGGCTGCTCTGAAGACTATTCCCCTCGCGTGGCCATTTGCTGTTTGGGGTTTGGATGTGGTTGGTCCCTTCTGGACCGGACAAAGTGGATTTACTAATTTTCTTCTTGCAGTCGACAAGTTCACAAAATGGATTGAAGCCAAGCTCATAAAGAAATTAAACTCTCGTACTGCAGCCAAATTCATGATAGAAATAATCTACTGGTATGTGGTTCCCCATAGCATCATATAGATAATTGCACAAACTTCGACTCGGAAGAATTCAGACACTTTTGCTTCTCCCAAGGCACTCGGGTGGATTATGCCTCCTTTGCAAATCCTCAAACAATTGGTCAAGTTGAGCGAGCCAATGGTCTCATCTTACAAGGTCTGAAGCCTCGTCTCATGTGTGACTTAGAGCATGCTGCCGGAGCCTGGGTGTTTGAGTTGCCATCTGTTTTATGGGGCTTGAGAACAACACCTAATCGGTCGACTAGACGAACTCCTTTTTTCCATGTCTATGGATCCGAAGCTGTCCTGCCAAGTGATTTGTTTCATAATTCTCCTCAAGTGGATCTTTATTCTGAAGTTCAAGCTGAGCAAGCAAGACAATATGGTATAGATCTCCTTGAATAGGAGCGAGAAATGGCTTTGATTCAGATGGCAACATATCAGCAAAATTTGCGACGCTTCCATGCGATGCACGTCAAGAGTCGGTCGTTTCATGAGGGTGACTTGGTGCTCCCAGTGGATTAATAGCGACCCCACAAGCTCGCTCTGGCGTGGGAAGGTCCTTTTGTCGTCACCAAGGTGTTGAACAACGGAGCCTATTACCTATACAACCTCAAGAAGCAGCTGACAAGCCGCGAGCCTGGAATGCAGATTTGCTCCAGCATTTCGATACCTAAAAATAGAGTGGTGTTGATGTAATAAAAGTATGTCAGATAGTGTCATTTATGCAAGTATGACTTCCGTAGTCTTTCATGCATTCCGATCATGCAGTTACACAATTGGGAATACTCCGAGTGTCGAGCAATCCTCACACTCGGGGGCTTAGTTGCGAACATGCTTTCGCCTATGTTAAAACCCTGCCGAGTGGATAGCAGTCGATTCACTCAGTGACTTAGCTGTGAACCAGTCTTCATCTAAGTTCAAAACTTCTCCTAGTGTTGAGCGGGCCTCACACTCGGGGGCTTATCTGCGAACATGCTTTTGCCTAAGTTAAAACCCTGCCGAGTGGATAGCAATCCATTTACTCGGTGACTTAGCTACGAACCAGTCTTCGCCTAAGTTCGAAATAAACTCCGACTGGATTACTATCTATTTACTTGGAAGCTTAGTTGCGAACCAGTCTTCGTCTAAGTTCAAATTTCTTTGAGTGTTGAGCAATCCTCACACTAGGGGGCTTAGCTGCGAACATACTTTCGCCTAAGTTAAAAACCTTGCCGAGTGGATAGCAATCCATTCAGTCAGTGTCTTAGCTGCGAACCAGTCTTCGCCTAAGTTAAAAATAAACTCCGAGTGGATTACTATCTATTCACTTGGAAACTCAATTTCGAACCAGTATCCATCTAAGTTCAAAAACTTCTTCAAGTGGGGGGGGGGGAATTTATGTCTTATCATGTCAGGTTGCACCCTGGCTATAAATAGCCGCCCCTCAACCACTAGCCGGTTGGTTGCTTCGAGAGAGAACTTGACACTTGTCATTTGAGAGAAACCCATTCCTTGAGGACATTGAGAGAAAACCATCACTGAGGAAAAAACCCAAAAGCAAACAACCAAAACCCAAAGTGATTGAGCATCACTGAAGATATTTTCCCTGTGTGGAATCGACGCTTATTACCTTTGATGAATGTGTATCTTCTAGACAGTTAGGCTTCATGGTCTAGAGCATCCAAGAGGAAATTGTGGATTGTCGGGTGAGTGAGTTTTTGAGGGTTTTGGAAGTCTGCCCTGAAGACTTACCACGAGTGTTGGGCGAGGTCCGTGTGACCTTAGCTCAAGGAGAATACAGTAAGGACTCTGTGTCTTGGGGCTGTGTGTCCTTTGGTTTAAATACCAAGCTGCTCCAAAATAGATGTACGACTGTAACAACAGTTGGAACCTGGTCATCAAACCATTGTCTTCATCGAGCTCCTAGTTCCATTTCCCCAACTCCGGCATTTACTTGAATACTTGTTGATGCAATTGATCGTTATTGTTTGATAACTTTGACTGAAGACTTTCTCAATTTCCTCATCTCAAATTCTTTAGTCACCTTGTTCTTCACCTGTTTATCCTGTTTCACGCTACCTGTAATCTGTGCATGTTCTATTTCAGCGTGATGACTATGCTATTGCTCTGTTTCCCATGCACTTGAGTACTTATTCTGCTGCTACCAGTTTGTCACTTAGCAAATTCCTCAACGAGTAATTACTCAGCGACAAATTTGTAGAAATCGCCTATTCACACCCCTCTAGTCGATATAACACACTTTCCCATCATCGCTTTGAGAAGTATGTGGTATGTAAGAGCTCCCCCTAAATTTGTGCACTATTTTTAAATTCCGTTTGAGTGCAAAGGAACAATCGATTAGGATCATGGGTCAGTATTCCATGCCACATACAACTTGGTGGTGCACATAAATGATATAAATGAATAACAATTCACATAGCACCAAACATGAGTGAATGATCATAATTTAAACATCACATGGATAGGAAATAATAGCATCATCAATCAAATCATATGATCAGACACGACAGAGTTTAATACAAATGAATGATAAACCAAATCTTTTTAAAAGGAGAGGAGCAAACAAAAGCCAAGACACTCTCTCTGGAAGCCAAAAAAACCAAGACACTCTCTCTCGAAGCCCTATGATCTATACACCCCCCATTTGGAAACAAGATAGCAAAATATTCAAAATATATAGAGCTAAGCATTGCTCTAGGCATGGCCTCCTACCGTGGCTGATGAAGGAGTCGAGAGAACCTCGTCAGCGAAGGCTTCATCTGATGTCTGGGAAGGTGGAGGTGTAGACACTAGAGGTGCAGGAGGAGCTGGAGGAACTGATGGTGCTAATGATGGTGCTGATGAAGAAGGTCTCATCTCTGGAGCTAGCACAATAGATGATCTAGCCTATGTCCTGAACTGAGTGTGAGGCTAGAGAGGAGAACGATCATCATCATCACTGGAGTGGGGACTGGGCACTGCATCCACTTCGTGCTTCAACTTTGTGACAGTCTTTTGTAGCTCATCCAGCTTGTTATCCAGAGCATGAAGCTTTTTCTCCACAATCCTCTCAAGACTCTTCTGGTTCTTGAGGATCTCAGACACATTATTTTCTACCCCTTTGTCTACGCAATAGCTAAAGTGGGATGTGAAGGATCCATCACCACACTGTTGTCCTCGAAGTCTGGATTGAGTGGCAGGTATGGACGACCGAGTGCATATTGGATCTTTCTAGCTTTGGAATTTATGAGCATCTGAATAGATGGTGCACATCCACAGGACCTCTTCTGGTCAATAATTGTCCTCTTGATTGTCTCTACAATCAGATCCATGACACCAAATCTGATTTGGGTGTCTACATGGTGCATCATGTTGATGGAGTACCCCCTAATCATCTTGTCATCTCTAGACATAGGCATCAAAGTATACCTTGTGATAGTGTTTTTGGTGGGTAGTCTTGCTTGCAAGAAGTAGATAGAGCCAAGCTTGTGAGTCTACACATAAGCAGTATGGATAGGTTTATACATGTTGGCCATGGAGTTGTGATCCATCTTGGCCTCAGTATATGCATCAAGATATCTCTCTTCAACCTTTGGGGCACCTAATATGGTTGCCCACTCCTAAACATTAGACTGGTATCTGATACCCTCCGTCATTCCAAGCAGTGATAATCTCATCACTCCAAGCAGTGAACTCTCTGCAAACAAATGCCTATGTCAATGGCCTTGAAGTTCTCTTGCACACGAGGGAAATAATCTTCATTTTCCATGATGAAGTTATAGTCCATATATGTCATGTCGCTAAATGCAGGACTCTTGTCTAACAAGCAGTCTCCTAAAAATCTTGCTGCTCCTTGGTGTGGAACCGAGCATCTACTGCAGAAAGTGGAAAGTTTCTGAACTTTTTACACATTGTTCTCATATAAATTATTTATTATGTCCTAAATTTTCATAATGTTTTGAGTTAAATAAGTACACTGTTTTCGTTAATTGCTATAGACTATTCTATTTGGTCAGTTTGCATAGCCTATATTGGTAGATATAAATTGTGGAAATGATAGTAAACTTTATATTATGTTTGCAATTTTTTGTGCAACTTGTATTGGCAATACATGAAATGTTGATTTTTTTTCTTATATGCACTAACCTATCTCACGAGTTCTTTTCAAGTTTTATGTGGATAAAGTTTTTGAGAATAGGTGAAACCGTGATATGAGAGGATTGAGAGAGATACAAAAGCTCAAGCTTGGGGATGCACAAGGCACCCTAGGAAAATATTTCAAGAAGCCTCAAGCACCTAATCTTAGGGATGCTACGCGTCACACCTCTCTTCATCATATCGGTTAGCCTATGTTGAGCCAAAAATTTATTTGCCCACATGGTTTGTGCTATTCTTGGAGGGTCATTTTTATTTTTCTGGATATTTAAATAAAATACTCAGATCTGAAAAAATTTATTGGGAGAGAGAGCCCTCACATAGCTACCTTATTGTTTGACTACTCATTGAACTTCACTTATCTCTTTTGAAGACTAGTTTGATGTTTACTCTTGTGCTTCACTTATATCCTATGAGAAAATTGTGATCAATGAAATATCATAAATAGTAAATTATATATGTGCTTTACGCTTAGTAGTAGCTTCATATCGAGTTTATAAAGTAAATCTATTGAAGTTTGACAATCATCAAATTGGTCATACCAGCAATTCCTGAATGATTAGTATAAGAAAGAGAACTTTCACATTCAAATATATTAGCTTGGACATATTTTATGATTGTGAATACTCATCAATTATTTTCAAACTTGATCAAATAGTTCAAGTTCGACAATAAAGACAATGTAATGGTTATGTTTGGGTATATTTGCATAGAAGTTATATTGTTATGGATCCTCCAACATGTGGTGCTTGTTTAGAACCTTTTGCTAGCCAAAACCTAGTACTAAATAGAGATACTACTTGTGCATCCAAAGCCTTGAGCCAAGTTTCTTCCATGCTAAGGGAGTTATTCTCAAGATGAGAGTTTATCGACTTGTCATTGCACGAGAGAGGCTGGTAAAAGGATGCCCAGTCCTACATAATACAAAAATAAATAAGTAAAAGCTCCCTCTAGAATGTTGATTATTTGGAGGGCAACCGAAGATTTGTCGAGCCATGAAATGTGTTTGAATGGTGGAGGAGAGTAAAATAAATAAATTCCGTTTCGGAACCTCCAATAATGTGATTAGCATTGAAAATATTGAAAACTCTGTTGTGACGTTGACATAAAAGCACACCACTCAAAATTACATATTCATCTATGTTTTAAACAATGAGCTCTGGCAAATATGCAAATCCCTGCTTCCCTCTGCGAAGGGACAATCTATTTAATTTCATGCTACTTACTTTTATGTTGAGTCAACTTCATATTCCAACCTCAATCTATTAGTTGGCAATCATCAGGTGGTGGGGAAAGATCCACACATATATATCCACTCAAATATATTTTATCATGATTCATTATTATTGACAATTATGTTTATGATAAGTATGTTGGGAGGCGAAACATTAAGCCCCTATCTTTCTCTGTGTTCGATGGATGTTGTTTGTTTTAAAAATATGCCTTGAGTATTAGCAATCATAAAAGACTATATTATAATTGAGTATGTCGAGCTATTACTTAGCCCTGATGATGCACTAGAATTGTTTGGTGACCAAGATAATAGATTGTTAATTTTCAATAGAATGCATTGTTTGAACCATGACATGTGGATTGATAGCTACTCTATCATGATGATTTTTATGAGAAAGTTGCTGGTTATGATGCTAGAAAAATGATTGAAATTATCAATGATGAAATTTATTCACTATGCTAGCATTCACACTTCACAAATTATTTCTTTTATCATTTACCTACTCGAGGACGAGCAGGAATTAAGCTTGGGATGTTGACACGTATCCAACGTATCGATAATTTATGAAGTATTCATACCATATTGGCCTATGTTTATAATACTTTTATATTGTTTCGATACACTTTATATGATTTATCTAGAACTAACCCAGACTGGCACTATTTTTAGCAGAATTACCGTTGTGTTGTTTTTCTTGCAGAAAATGAAAGTTCACGGAATCACCCAAAACTTTTTTGTGTTCTTTTTCTGAAGGAAATAAGCTACATTGGAGTGAAGAATCACCGGAGGGCGGCCACTATTGGGCCACAACCCATCTGGCCGCCCCCCAAAGGCACGGTTAGATAGATGGTGGGCCCCTCGTGGCTCCGTTTGGCGTGATTGCAACGTTGAAAAATCCTATAAATTTCAGAAACCCTAGAAACAAAGAGAGACTCCTTGTTCCGCCGCCGCAACTCTCTGTATTGACGAAAAAACATTTTGGATGTGTTCCAGTACCCTGTCGGAGAGGGTCGATCATCTCCGGTGGCCATCTTCATCATCGCAGCAAAGGCACCGACGATGAGGGAGTAGTCCACCCTCGGGGCTGACGGTTTGTACCGGTAGATATGTGTTCAATATTATCTGTCTCGTGTTCCGGAGATGGCACGATCGTGATGTGTCAAGGCCCTTATTAATATAGTTGGATCATGTGAGTTGTTTCCCTTGGTATGTTTTGTGATGAATTGAATCTTTCACTTAGAGATCTCGTTATGTTGAACTGGATATTGGATTTGAGAATACTTGATGTAGGTCTTGTGTGGGATACCCGTAGTGGATTGGGGTATTCTATTGATTCACTTGATATATGTTAAGGCATCAACTTGTGGATTCTGGTGACCCTGGGAATCTATGCATTGGGGTTGATTGCACGTTTTCATAACGGGTTCTCCGATAGAAATCTTGGGGTTCTCCTAGAAGTTCTTTGTGTTGGATTGAATATGATAGATCTGAAATTGTAATATTGGTGTTATTCTAGTAAAAACTATAGGGCTGTTTGTCACACTCATAGGAATAGCCCAATAGATTGATCGGAAAGAATGAAATTGAGGTGGTTCTACTACCTACACCAATTTCATCTTATTGTTCTCTGCTAGATAGGTACTTTTGAGTGATTCTTTGTTGCACGTTGAGAGATGATCATATGATTCAACTATGTTAGCATTGTTGGGAGATTGCACCAGCGAAATTATGAACCCTAGGCCTTATTTCAAGCATTTATGCACAGTTTTGCTCGTTGTTTTCCACGTGCTACCTTGCTGTTTTTCTATTTTTAGATTATAAAAACCTATATCTATCATCCATATTGCACTTGTATCACCATCTCTTCGTCGAACTAGTGCACCTATACAATTTTCCATTGTATTAGCTTAGTTGGGAACACAAGTGATTTCTTGTATTTGATTGTAGGGTTGTTTGAGAGAGACCATCTTCATCCTACACCTCTCACAGATTGATAAACCTTAGGTCATCCGCCTGAGGGAAAATTGCTACTATCCTTCAAAACTCTGCGCTTGGAGGCCCAACACGAGTCTACGAGAATAAAGTTGCGTCGTAGACATCAACGAGTCAGAATATATTGTTGGTGTCAGATATCCTAACACGCCATACCTATATTATGTAGTGTTGGAGTTCACTGTTCGTGAAGACCAGCATTAAGTTTTCCATATATAAGCTAGTGTTGGAAGCCCCTTTGGTTTTCAAAATACATTCACTTCCAATTCTTCTTCCTAATAACTAGTTATCTCCTCCTAGTTATAGACCCACGTCGGCGGAGCGTGTCGAAAAGTTTGGTACTCTACTGCCCTGGCCGAGCTCCTGTCTGGTCCTCTTGGCTACACCATGAGCTCGCCACGGCCAATGCAGTCGTCCCAGTTCGGCGAATCATCCGACCACAGTAGCACAACTTTCGTTCTATCTGGCAACAACACCACCAACGTCGAAGATACCGACCCTATGCTGCTTTGCGGCTGTCGATGCCCTCTTGATAAGCATATGCCGCACACGGAATGGAATCCGGAAAACAGGGGGGAAATATTGCTTCGCATGGATATGGGTTGATCTCGTCGACAAGTATGTAAGTGAATTGCTCGACTACACCATCGGACCTTTCAGATGACATAGATGAGATGCAACTCAAGAACGATGTGATGCGAGGCTAAATAAGAAAATTCAAGATGCTTCGATATGTTCTAATAGCTGGTTGCATGATTGGCCTTTTTCTCTCAGCTGGATCGATGACACCATTTCTTCTGGTGGCCGTCATCATACTGATGATGTTTTTAGTTTTAATCTAGTAGTAGTAAATTATAATTGTTATTGTTTATTATCCTTCTGTAATGTATGTAAGTAGGCCACATTAATTAATGAAATCTATGTTGTTCCTCGATATTGTAAACTAATATTTTAATTCTGTATATATATATACACATTCACAAAAGATGAAAATAAAAAGTAATAAACAAAAAAGGCTTTGGGGCCAACGCTATCAAACACACCACCACCCGTCAAATCCAACCATTCATATATATATATACACGGATCTAATCCCCAAACAAATGTCCCCAAATCGATCCCAATCGCTGCCGCCACCGCCAACGACCAAGACCCCAGGCCGTCGTCGCCATCTCCGACTCCACATTGCCGTCGTCGCCATCTCTGACTCCACATCGCCGCCGTCACCCTCTCCATCTACGCCTCCTCCGTTGTCATCTCCACGCCTCCACTGCCGTCGCCGTCTCCACGCCTCCACTGCCATAGCATGAAGGACCCGCCAGCCCCGTCGCCTTCTTCTTCGCCGTCGTCCCATCAGCTCCATCACATGTGAGAAATTGTACTGTAGAATTTCTTAGTATAAATGTAGTGTAACATTGTACTGTAGCTGTAGTGTAGTTGTGTAGTGCAGATTTTTAGTGTAATTGTAGTTTCAGATTTTAGCATAGTTGTGTTGTGTAGTGCAGATTTTTAGGGGTAACTGTAGTTTCAGATTTTTAGTGTAGTTGTGTAGTGCAGATTTGTGTTGTTATTGTAGTTTTAGATTTTAGAGTAGTGCAGATTTGTAGGGTAATTGTAGTTTCAGATTTTTAGTGTAGTTATCTAGTGCTAATTTGTGACGTAATTGTAGTTACAAATTTTAGTTAAGTTGTGTAGTTTCAGCTTTTAGTGTAGTATTGTAGTTTTGGATTTTAGTATAGTTTTCTACTTTAATTACATTGTCTATAGATTGTATATGTATATAGGTGTTGCAGGTACAATCAAATGGCCCCGAAGTTTCGTGGTGTGCGACAGAAAGGTACTAAGTACTATGAAACCATCATGATGGACAATATCTTCCACCAGCTTGGACACTTGGACAACCTAAGAGTTAGCGGCGTGCGCCTACGATGCAAAGGCGCTTGGGTATCATAAGGAAAAGGCAATTCTATATTTCCCTGAATGTCGTGAGTACGCGTAGTTCTTCGGGCTGGAGAACATAAAGATTTGCACTAGGGCTGAGGACAAGGAGAACCTCCAGTCCGATCAACAATTGTTCGACCCATTAGTGATGGAGCTTGCGAGAGATGACGAACTCTTAGAGACCAAGAAGATGGTGCTCCTTCAGTGTGCAACGAAGAAGAGCGCAAAGGAGGATCCCATAAATTGGGATAAGCTCAAGGACGAAGAGGAGCATGAGTAGGAGGATGACGTTGAGTTCGGCCCCTCTGGCCGGTAGCTTGCTAGAGATGGACATAGCATTAGCTATTTCATATATGAATGATTGTTTAATGATCTATGCTTACTTTGATCAACGATATTGACATCAGTAAATGGATGCCCTGTGTAAGAATTGTGGTGCTTTGAGATGCCAGAAGGATAGGAAGTTCTTCATCAATCTTTGAAAGGACTCCATTGCTAAGCCGGAATATATATGATTTACTTCAACATGTTCTGATTGAGTTTCATATGGTAGATTTATGGCCAAAATTGTATAACTAGTTATTTTTTCAAATTTTGCTTAAGTCATCCCTTGCGGTGCAAGGCGTGACTTCTTAGATACGTTTCGAGTTCCACTTGACGGAACCATCACGTTCCAATGCATCCTCATGAAGATGGTCACGGCCAAACGCTTCAAGTGTCTTGGCACCAACGAGTCAGACCTCACCTTTTTTGGTTGCCCTAGTTGGATGGCTCTCACAACTGCTTAGCAGATGGAAGCTGGGTAGAGAGCCATGTTCTACCTTGACTATGATCATGATGAGCTCATGGTCTACTAGAAGACTGCTAGCAACGATGATGATGGTCCACTTAATCACGACATGATGCTGACTCCGCCCGCCGAAATGTCGAGTTAGCTAGCTAGTAGTCATGCATGGCAAATCTTATGGTGTCTTGCCATGTCCTGTTAATTTAGCCAAACTTTTGTGTACTTCTGTTATATGCCTGTTTTTGATAATTTTCTGAATAATGTCAATGAATAATGACTCTCGAACTTATATTCTGGTATTTTCAATGTATTGTTTAATTATTGTCTGAACTTTTGATTATCCTGTCATTTTTGCCGTATCGTGTTGATGTACATATTTGGTTTAAATTTGGAAATTACATTGCTGGCGTAGCACTAACATCCAATGCCACTACCGACATATATTACTGCTGGCGTTGGCCACGTGGATCGCCATAAAACCATGAAATAGTGTTGGCGTTGTACCGAACGACTCCAGTATTTTGATAATTGTGGTGCCTTATTGGTGGCGTTGGGTGTCCATGCCAGCATGGTCATTCTTGTCACGGCATAGCTAGGCTTTTCTGCAATAGTGAAGAGTAAACAAAAATCATCTCTTAGAGCAAATATTTGACGACATACAAACCGGTCGAATCAGTCGCTCTTAAACTCGTTGAGCTATCTGTTGTGAGCATTACTCATTCATCTCTAGTATTGATCCTATGAAGGTAGAATAAGCACTTGAAGAACCATGTGGGGTGAATTCTATGCATGAAGAGCTACACAACTTCGAGAGTAATCGAGTGTGGAGAAGTCAAAAGATGAGCACAATCTCATAGGAACAAAATGGGTGTTTTGGAACAAGCAACATGAAGATGGTCAAGTGGTATGCAACAAGGCATGTCTCGTAGCAAAACACTCCAATTGAAGGTATGGACTACGGTTAGACCTATTCCCCCATTTCTAGACTTGAAGCTATTTGTATACTTCTTGCTTATGCCAATCAACATGATATTACTCTTTACCAAATGGATATGAAAAGTGCTTTTGTAAATGGAGTAATTGATGAGGAAGTTTATGTTAAACAACCTAGGATTTGTGAACCCTAAGCAACCTAATCATGCTTGCAAACTTTATAAAGCTCTGTATGGTATTAAGCAAGCCCCGCAAGCTTGGTACAAATGCCCAATGAAGTTTCTTCTTGAAAAGCATTTTGAAATTGGTGACGCAACCTTGTTCACTGAAAGTGTTAATAGTGAATTATTTGTGTGCCAAATGTATGTGGATGATATTATCTTTGGATTTACTAACCCACATTTTAGTGAGAAATTTTGAAGGTTGATGTCCGAGAAATATGAGACGTCTATGATGTGTGAGCTATTTTTTTCCTTGGTTGGCAAATCAAGCAAACTAGAGAAGGAATATTTATCTCTCAAACCAAGTATACCAAGGACTTCATCAAGAAGTTCAACATGCAAGAATGTAAAGGTATAAACCTCTTATGCCTACTAGTGGACATGCTGATCTCACCAAGGAGGACAAATCGGTTGATCAAAAGGTCTATCGACCAATGATCGGTTCATTTCTATATCTATGTGCCTCACGTCCCGATATCATTCTTAGTGTGTGCATGTGTGCTAGATATCAAGCTCCTTCTAAAGAGTGTCATCTTAAGGCCGTGAAAAGAATTGTGAGATACTTGATACATACACCAAACTTTGGCATTTGGTATCCCAAGGGATGTTCTTTTAACCTTGTTGCCTATTTCGACTTGTATTATGCCGGAGATAAGATTGATTGAAAATACACCTCGGGTACTTGTCAATTTCTTGGAAGATCTCTTGTGTATTAGTCATCCAAGAAACAAAACACAATATCTCTATCTACCGCCAAACTGGAATACATTGCCATCGGATCATGTTGTGCACAATTGCTATGGATGACTCAAACTCTTTAGGATTATGGCATACATGTGAAACATGTTTGGTTATTATGTGTTAATGAGAGTGCAATTAAAATTTCTCATAATCCCGTGCAACACTCTCTAACTAAGCATATTCAAGTTCGATATCATTTCATTCATGATCATGACGCCAAAGAGATATCAATCTCAAGCATGTTTGTATTAACAAACAATTGGATGATATCTTTATTAAGCCACTTGATGAGAAATTGTTTGGCCACTTGAGGAGTGAGTTGAACATCATTGATGCTTCAAACTTGAGCTAGACTCTCTCGGATGCATGCAAGGTCATGAGATTACATGACTATTCTTTGATACCATTGACACGATGATTCTTCATATCTTGGAAATCTATGCTCCCTTGTATTGCATCTAACCTTTTGTAGGTGCTTGGATGAACTACATTCCACAAGATTTACAACAACTACTATCAAAAGCAAACTTGTATTTGTCAAGTATGAAGAAATCCTACGTCGTGGCGGAGGGAGAAGACAACACAAACTATATGCTTGACATGCATATGATGAAAACCTCACTCATGTCTTTTGGATATATGTTGTTCTTCCTTGCATGACTAACCCTTTTAGGAGGACCTATCTACAAAGAAAATAAGGATTGCTCCCAACTAAAGATGATCTTCATCAACTTTGACTATCCACAACAAGTCCACCTACACACCATGTCATCTACATCACTCAAATGTATGTACTCATATCCTTGAAGAAGCTTTACTCCAAGTCATGATATAAAGCAATTAAAAGTAATATGAAAACAACAAATTTCTTAAATGAAAATGGTAATCCCATATTGAGCTTAACGGTGAGTATGACCTATGATCAAGTATTCCTACATGGCTCCTAAGTCAATATACTCTAATATAGGTGACCTAGTTTGGTTCACCTTATAGTTACATGCTTTATTGGAACCACTCAATCTTCATATATTTGGAAATTCATTGCAAATCATCTTGAAAATTATTTGCAAATATTTTAGAATATATTGAGATTTTCGAAAAACATTTTCGTCAACAAAATGGTCAAGAAGGACATTGCCAAGTTTTTGCTTGCAACTTCGGTCTTTCCGAGCTGGAAAATCAGTTCGACTGATAAATATGATATAGTACCAGGAGCTTCTTCGGTACCATCGATTCGAACCACTTTGGCTGTACCTATTTTACCGAGAGCTCTAAAAACTCCTTAGCGATTCTACCTATTTACTTTGCCTCAGAGCCACTGAGTTTTGCCACCACTTATGTTCATTGACATTTTCCTGACATCTTTTCTCAATGATCTCTGACCCTTACACTACAGGAATCAGGTACTTTGCCGTCTGCCATGGCAGACGGCAAAGGATAGGACCACTAACAGCAAAAACCTTTGACGTCTGCCGGCAGACAGCCCCACTTCCAGCACAGAAAATCATGGTAAAGGGGCTCTTTTCTGTCTGCTTTTGAATAGCGGACGCCAAATATGTTTGCCATCTCCCTTGTAGGACCTGCAGACGGTAAAGCGAGTGGACGGCACAGTAATCAGGTTAACCCCGTTAGGTGGCTAATGGCAACTTTGTGGCCTGCCCGCGGATGGCAAAGAGAGCAGCTCCTTTGCCGTTTGCCATCCGACAGGAAAACATCATACTTTGTCGTCTGCCAGCAGACGGCAAAGTGACCAAATGGCTCAAACCTGGTACTCCTGGGTTTCCCAGCTTGTTGCCACATGGCCCCTTTGTCATCTGTGGGAGTCGGCAAAGCCCCCTTTGCCGTCAGTGGTAGACGGCAAAGTGACTATATTGCCAATTTTTTTATATCCAAGCATTTTCACAGGCAAATGTATGATATATATATATATATATATATATATATATATATATATATATATACCACAAAAACTATATCCATGCCATGTGGATATGATCATCCAACAAACATACCAAATCAAAAGTGCAAATTTCACCATATTACAATAGTTTCATCCTACATACATAGTTTCATCCATATTACAAAAGTTTCATCCATAGGTAGCAAGTTTCACATTGTTCATCGATACAAAATCAAAAAAGAAAATAAACACAAGCACTCCATCAATGCAAGCTTCCGAGAAGTGAATCATGTCTGCAAAATGCGAAATAAGAAAGATAGAAGAAGAAGAAGAAGATCTAGAAGAGGAAGAAGACACGTTTTTCTTCTCTCTCTCTTTCTCCTCTTGTTTTCTTGTTCTCATTGCTTAGTTGGGTCATATTAGATCTAACCTAGGTAATTATGCCATTTTACCTAACTAATCTTATTGTGTCATTTTGCCAGAAAATAACCTATGACATTTACGAGGTTACCAAGGTTATTATGCCATTTTTTACCTAAGTAAGCTAACTATGCCATTTTTGACACAAGTAAGTTAAGTACAAGTCATTATTGAGCTAACCTAGGTATATATGCCATTTTGATTTAACTAGGTTTATTATGTAACTGTGGAGGAAACAAAGCTAATTACAAGTCATTTTAGACCCAATTTTGGTAAAATAGGTCATTTTGGAGGTAAGTAAGCTTATTATGTCATTTTGGAGGAAACAAAGCTAAGTATAGGTCATTTTAGAGATAAATTAGATAAAATTGGTCAATTTGGACCTAAATAAGCTTATTATGTCATTTTGGAGGAAACGAAACTAAGTATAGGCCATTTTAGAGATAACTTAGATAAACTAGGTCATTTTGGAGCTAAGGAAGCTTATTTTGTCCCTTTGGAGGAAAATAAGCTAAGTATATGACATTTATGAGCTAACAAAGGTTATTGTGACATTTTTGACCTAAGTAAGCTACTTATGTCAAATGAACTAAATAAGGTAAGTATAGGTCATTCTGCATTTGTTAAGAAAAACACTAGAGAAAACTTACCGTCCTCATCATCACGGAGGTCGGTTGCACCTGGAGAAGGATGCCCTAGAGAAGGGTTGTGCGATGCGGTTCGGGAGTTATGCTGCACCAAAGATCATTTTGCAATGTCTCGTTCGCATGATGACACTGAAATGTTAAGACTAGTAACTAATGACCATTCAAATGAAACTCACAATTCTCACCGCGGTAATGACAAGCATTGGTGGAGGGGTCTGACGGGTCTTATTGTACATAGACTGCACATTTGGTTTTTTCAAGTCAATTACATTAGTTATGAATGAAATCAACCTTACATGCATGATTTGGCTAATATGAAGAAGAAACTTACCACGAAGAGCTCGTACATGGCCTGGTGAGACGTCGCGTTCCGTGTTGTCTCCTCCTCCAACAACCTAGCCGTCCTCTCCTCTAACTCCCTCTCCTTCTCCGCTGCCATCTGGTCCCTATCCTATAGAAGCGCCTGGGTTGCCTCTCTCTCTTTCCGAATAGCACCCTGCAACACAACTCCTCGCTAGCATTGTAATCATCTTTGTTTGCACACAAAATATAATGGAGGAAAGATATCTAAGTCCGTATAACTAACCTCGAAGGTGAGCTCGACGGGCCATGGACGATGCCTTATCTCAGGATAGGAGCTCGTTCGGCACGCCTTGATATCTCGGAGAATGCGAGGACAACGTGTTTTTGTAGGAGGCAGTATGGGCCATGGCATAAAGGTCGTACACCTCTGGCACCTCCGTGTTTTTGTGATGCGCCTAAAAGAGAGAGAGAGAGGGGGGAACACAGTATTAGTAAAGGGATCAAGCTAGCATTAAGAATGAATTGCATGAATCATGAAGAAAACCACATACCCGGTTCTGCCCGAACTGATATAAGTTGGCGCTGCCTTGATGTTCTGGCACACCAAACATTTTTGCACGCCAGACCTTGGTGTTGTTGTCGATGGCTAGCCATTGGTCTGAGCACCACTCATCCACCAACGCCTCCCAAGAATCCAACTTATCCGCACACCATCTCGGGGGCACCTAAGTTAGTAAAGGGAAATTTGAGCACTTTGCCTACGAATCAAATCAAGGAAAATAAGTACAAGGCGTTAAGAATAGGTTATTACCTTCATGTACTGCAACTTCTACATAAACTTTCTGCGGCACGACTACTTGTCTTTCTTAACACATCGCGAGACGTAGTAGTCTCGAACAGTCTGCGATCGAGCCTCATGCCGTCAGTTCTGTACTAGGCACCTACACTCGGCATCGATAACCTTTGCCGCGGCCTCCTCGCATCCCTCTTCACACATGTAGAAGGTCTGCAATCAAACACGACAACACTAATTAGTACAATAAATAGCTATTGTTGATTTTTAATTGTGTAAAGGAAAAATTACCCAAAACTGTCTGATCACCATGTCGGCCCTCGTTTGGCACAAGACACCATCGATCCTCTCTTCTGGTGGGGCTGGAGCAGCCAATTAGTGCTCCGAGCTCAATCCTAGCTTTCGAATATGACCCTCACCAGGCAACATGACAAACCACGGAAAGTTTTGCTGACAAATACCACCAAGAACGGCGTTGGTCCTATGGACATCCGTGGCGTGAATCCAACCCATGTGTATCTTTCTGTCTTGTTTTCCCACAGGCTCAAGTAGGCACCTTGGGCGTGGTACCAACGGATTGCGGCGTTCTTGTGGCAACCTGGTTTCCGGTCCACCCGCTCCGATTCTTCCCTCCTCGTCTATCATCTGGGACCTGCCACTATATACCTTCTGCTCTGTGTTGACAACATCATCCTGATGACATCCTCATCTGAGCTTGTTCAGTAGCTCGACGCTCATATCCGCGACGAGTTGACCCTCAAGGATTTGGGAGTATTGCATTACTTCCTTGGCATTGAGGTCATAAGGCATCCTGATGTGTTGTTTCTACACCAATAGAAGTACGCCCATGAGTAGGGATGGCACCCACAGGGTATGGGTACGGGTGGAGCCACCCCATACCCTTACCCGTCCCCCGTGAGCTTACCCTTCACCCTTACCCTTACCCGCCAATGGGTACGATTTTCCCCCATACCCGTTACCCGACAGGGTAGATGTCACATCCCTAGCAAGATGTCCTAGGATAGCATGTGCTTGCATCATGTTTCATCTATTTGCATCAACATGAAATGGGGAACAAAAAGAAAGCCCAAGCTCACTTTGAATCCAAACAATTCAAACTTGGTGAAAATTCAACAAATCCAAAATGCCCACTAAAAATGTTCCCTATGTCTGGTAAATTTGGACATGATTATAACAGGGATCACTTTAATTATTTGAATAATCAAAACAATTTAAAATAAATGATAAAGCTCCTGAAATCATTAAATAAAGCACTATCATTATTTTTGTTTTCAAAATATCCTGAAACTTTTTAGACAAGTTTGAAATATTCAAACTTCATTATAGAAAATACTTGGGATATTTTGCAAAGTCATTTTGTATCTGAAAAGAAAATAAAAAAATGTCAGTAAATGAAAACAGAGAAGAAATAAAAAGAAAAAAAGGAGAAAGGCCCAGGCCAGGCCAGCCCACCTGGCCCAGGGAGCTCATCGTCCTCGTGGCGGCCAGGAGGACGAGCGCGTTCCGGAGCACGTGCGCTGCCATGCCTCCACGCGGGCAGCTGCTTGCCTGCTTCCCCTCGCCAGCACGACGGGGTTAAGCTCTGAGAGCCGTCCCTATCGCTCCCTCTCTCTCACTCGCCCGCCTCTCTTCCTCCCCCTTCTCTGCTTCGCCATGGCCAAGCCCTGCTCGAGCTCGCCGTCGTCGCGTTAGCCGCTCCCCCTCGCCCCTGAGCCCCCCATTTGAACCGCCTACCTCCCAGCTCCCTCCTCGCCGAGCCGTGCACCGCCAGGAGCTCCCCACCGCCGTCTTTGCGTCGTCTTCAACCTCCGGCCGCCGGAAATCAAGTGGAGCTCGCCGCTGCTCCAGGCCCTCCCCGAGCCCGCTCTCGACGTCTCTGCGACCGCCGTGAGCCCTTGGATCTTTCCCCCCCTTTTCCCTTCGAATGAACCCTCTAGCGCCGAGATCCTTTTAGCCCGAAAGCTGCTCATCGCCGGCGAGGTCGTGGCCGCCGTTGCAGCGGCCCAAGCTTGCGTCTGAGCACACGGTCATTCTCAGAATGTTCCCAGGCAGCCCTAGGAGGCCATAGGTGCCTCGTTTGAACTCCGGCTCGACGAGCCCATGCTCGCCCGAGCTCCGATAGCCGCCAAGCTTGACGCCGGCGTCGATTCCGACCATCTCAGCTCCTGGGAGGGGTCGGAATGGACGCACGTGTGTGTGCTGAGTCGTTTGGTTCCCTTTGCCGTCCATTTGGTCACCGGAGGAGGGATCCCGACCCCCTCCGCCGTCTCTGGAGCCACCGGCGGCTCAACGCCGGTGGGACTTGCCGGAGTTGACCACGGGGTTTGACCCCCTGAGTCACTAGCAGGTGGGGCCAGGCCCTGACAGTCAAAGTTAATTAAGAAATTAATTGATTATTTTGATTGACCTAATCTTTCACTGACATGTGGGCCCAGAACTGTTAAATAATTAGGATTTAGTTTTAATTAGTTAGATAAGTGTCTGAGTCACTAACATGTGGCCCCACATGTCAGGTTTGACTCTGGCCCGGTCAGCTGACCAGCTGACGTCATAATGATGTCATGCTGATGCAATAAAAGCAATTTCCTGTTTAAACATAATTCCAAAAATTGTTTAAAACTTCAAAAATTCATATAAATTAATCTGTAAGTTAGATGAAAATAATTTATATAAGAAAGTTTATCTGAAAAATCCAATGAATCCAATGGTGCTATTGTCATGCATGTTAGAGCAATCTAAATAGGTGAACATTGACATTTACTTATAGGTTAGTATTTGGGATTTGAAATAAAGAAAGATTTTGAACCTATATTCAAATTCATTTCAAATCAACATGATCACTAGTTGCATTAGCTCATCCATACATGCTATCATGCCATGGTCATGCATCATATTGTTGCACTTGCGTGTGTTGATTGTTTCTTATCTGCATTGTGGTAGGCCCTGCTTCTGAGGATACCTCCGAGTATCCTGACGAAGGAGAGAACCTTTCCGCTACCCAGCAAGGCAAGCAACCCCTTTGATCATTCCGATAATATCCCACTCTCTCGCTCCTGCTCTTGTTTATTGCATTAGGACAACCGATCACATGTCAGTTATACACGGTAGATGATCCTATTCTGTTGCATAACCTGACATTGTCACAATAAATAGCTAAACCTTGCAACCTAGCATACCTGGTAGATGCTTGTGCCATGATGTGCTTAGCTTACTTTGCCTGCTATGCTTGCTATGCTTAGAGTTGTGTCAGGTCGGATTCATCTGGGAGATGAACTGAGTGAAACGTTGTTGTTCTGATGTGATGATGTTATGATGAACTCGATTTGATAAAGGTAGCGATGAGAGGCTATGTAGGAGTACATAGCGGGTTGTCTCATTGGGACCCTTCTTAGGAACCGAGTTCCATGTTTGTGATCCAAGACTAGTTACTACCACATGATGGGATACTTAATTGACCCTCTCGACATATCAGTCACTTAGTCTTGAGTCCAGGAGTTGCAAGTAGTTTCTGGCGTTTATAGCATGCTGGAGGCCGTGCGTAGCACTGACCCTAGGGGTGAGTTACGATACGGTAGGCTATGGCACGGTGTACCAAGGGTGACCCGAATGGTGGGCTTGGGAACCCTGCGCACATCGTTTGGGGCCGTAGCGGAAACTTCGACCGGACTTCCGTGCGGGTTCAGTCTCAAATAGGCGATAGCCTGGACTAGAGGTCTTCTGCAATTGACGGTCGTGGCCGACTCCCTCACTGGGCTTCCACTTGAAGGTTGATGAGGTGCCTGGTTTTATGAGCACACAGCGATAAGTGGCGAGAGCGTGTGTGAAGAAGTACACCCCTGCAGGGTATGAAACTATTCGAATAGCCGCGTCCTCGGATATAGACTACTCGGAGAACTTATGCTATTCATAGATAAACAAATGGATACTCATAAAAATATCAAGACAAGTGTGAGTACCGTGGATGGCACTCTCCCAGGAGAGGGAGGTGAATCTATGGTGGTGTATTGCTATGGAGTTAGTGGACTCGTGTGCGATATCTATAATGTAAACAAAGAGTTAAATTGAGTAGTGTAGGTTAGCCATGAGTCAAAGTTGGCATTGCTGCATAAACTCCCCCCCCCCCCTTGTTGATACATGAGCATGATTAGTCTACGTCTGCTTTAAAGACTTGCTGAGTACATTTGTACTCATTTTTGCTTAATAAATGTTGCAGATGAGACCTAGGACCCTTCGGTTCGGTTCTTTCTAGATGTCGACGATGTCGAATAGCTGGTGTCCCAGCTACGACCTTACGCCTGTGGCGGGCTGTAGATAGTCAGGCCATGTGCCTTTTTATCCTTTCATCTGTCTGTACTCAGACAGCTTATGCTTCCGCTTGGTTTGTATGCACTTGTTTGTATGAGTTGAGTGCTGGGTCATGTGACCCCTATCTGTAAGAACATATTATGCAAGGCTCGTCTAAGCCTCTTAAATAAATGTCATGTTGTTGTATGGTTATGTTGTGATGTCATGGTTGTATCTATGCATATCGGGCATGTCGTGCATACGTATGACGTGCAACGGTATGTATGGGATCTGACTCCTAGTTGTGTGCCTTTAGTAGTACTCTTTACGAAAAACTGCCTCTTTGTGCTTCTACCGAGCCATGGTAGCTTGCTACTGCTCCGGACACATTGATTGACCGGCATGTATCCTTCTTTGCTGCTGTGTCTTTCCCTTCGGGGAAATGTCTCGCAGTGTAATGGAGTCCCTATAGCCTCCTACAACTCGCCTACGTGTAGTGATGGCATTTATGTCTCACGGCGTAATGAAGTCCTTGTAGCTTGCTATGACTCATCTACACACGCTTGAGGCCGACACCTGCATTGCTGGGTTATGTATGCTTGTTTCCGTACGGATGTGCCACTTCGGTTGTCATGTCGGCACGGGTTCTCTGTCGTTTGATTGACAGTGACATGTTCACATACGTGAGCCAAAAGCCGTAAACGGTCCCGGCTAAGGTAAGGCTGCAGCCCTGGAACTTACCGTGCGTGAGGCCGCAAAGTGATGTGATATGTTACAGTCTGAATTCATATGACTTAGGATCGGGGTCCCGACAGTAGATTGGTACCCGCAGGTAAAATTACCCATGTTTGCCAAACATCAATTTGAACAACTTATAGTCATAAACAGATACATATAATCATAATTTACAAAAATATATTATAACAATAACATATACTTATAAACAACATCATATAGTCATAGACAAAAACACATAATCATACATTTTTACTTCACAAAATCTTGACCTAGTGTAGAATGTCCAGATAATTTTGAGTTCACATAGACTTTATATGGGTACATGGGTATGTGGGTATGGGTTATATGACCCAATACCCATACCCGCTCTACCTGATGGGTTTCAGATTTTCCTATTTATATATGCATGGATAATTTTTTATCCCATACACCTTACCCTAATAGTATTTTTACCTCCAGGGTACGTGGGTAATGGATACCCATTGCCATCCCTACCCATGAGCTCCTTGAGAACGCTGGCATGCTTAACTGCAATCCTGCCTACATGCCCGTCGACACGAAGGCCAATGTCTCTGCGCCTGAGGCTGCATTATACTTGCAATAGTTGACACTTCTGCAGTATGTTCTTTAGCAAGTGTGCTTACATATGCATCCTCCACGCGAGTCTCACATGACTCTAGTGAAAGTGTATTCTCCGGTACATATGCGGCACAATGAGCATGGGTCTCACAATGACGGCTTCCGCCTCCACCGACACCGTTTTCTACACCGATGCTAACTGGGCTGGCAGTCCCGACACACGTCGTTCTACATCCGGCTATGTGTCTACCTCGGGTCCTCGCTGATTTTGTGGTCGTCCATGCGACAACCCACATTATCTCGCTCGAGTGCTGAGGTGGAGTACCAAGCAGTGGGAAATGCCGTTGTTGAGTGCTCTTGGCTTCGTCAGTTGCTCCATTTGTAGCTTTGTGAGGTTCACAAGGCCACCATTTTCTACTGCGATAACGTCTCTGCCGTCTACCTCTCTGTCAACCCCGTCCATCATCTCTAGACAAAACACGTCGAGCTGGATATTCACTTTGTGTGCGAACAGGTTCCTCTTGGTCGCATACGTGTTCTACATGTTCCGACCGCCCAACAGTTCGCCGACGTGATGACCAAGAGGCTACCTACTTCTGTCTTCGAGGAGTTTATGCTCAGTCTTTGTGTTGTTCACGACGCTTCGACTGCGGGAGGTTTTGAGTATATTTTGTGAATTGTTTCTTGTATACCAAATCCACCTTCTATTTTCTTCTATTTTCTTGTATAGATAGAAATGAAGGACCACATTTTACATCATATATGCATGCAAATTACACCGATCAACACGTCATGGATTACTACAACTATTCACAATACGTACCAAAGCGAAACATATATAGATGCCGATAGTTGTACAGTGCTTCAGATGTAATAGTGTGTGCCTGCACAAACTAGTGATAGACCACTCCTTTTTTTGGTGGTCGTACGTAGCTGCAGCTGCAGGCATGAAGTTTTTTAATGGGATTATTGAACATGTTTTTTAATGGGCTTTCGTTGGCTGGGCTTAGTACTTGTAGAGATTTCTGTCTACTAGACTTTGATTGACTTGGGGTTAAAATTGACGGTAACAATGCCGAGCGACTAGTCAGCAAGCACTTTTTCACAAACGTTTCATCGATCGCTTCCACGCATCGTCACTTGGCGCATTCGAAGACGTCGCCACGTGCCGCGCTTTGAGGGTTTTCTTCGGATTTTATTTGTTTTTCTTTATTTTTTCATATGCGTTTTCATCTTTTTGGAGCGGTTTTTTTCTGGATTTTTTTGGTGTTTCGGGTTTTCACGGGTCTTTTGTAGCTTGTGGACGAAAAAAAATTCCCGCGAAAAAACGCTGTTTTTTCTGCGAGAGTGCCTCTTGAAAAGGAAAAAAAAACACTTTTTTTGCTTTTTTTTACGCGAGAGGCACGGTTTTGCTTCCGCGAAAGGCACGGTTATGCTATCGCGAGAGGCATGGCCGTGCCTCTCCCAAAAGGGAAAAAAGCACGTTTTTTGCTCTCTTTTTTTATCCGCGAGAGGCAAGGTTTTGCTTCCGCGAGAGATACGGTTTTGTTGACGCGAGAGGCACAGCCATGCCTCTTACGAAAGGGAGAAAACGTGTTTTCTGTTGTCTTTTTTTCGCCAGACGCACGGTTTTGCTTCCGCGAGAGGCACGGTTTTGTTGTCGCGAGAGGCATGGCCATGCCTCTCCCGAAAGAGAAAAAAATGAGTTTTCTGCTCTCTTTTTTTTCCGTGAGAGGCACGGTTTTGCCTTCACGAGAGGCACGGCCCCTGCCTCTCGCAAAGGGAAAAACGTGTTTTCTGTTTCTTTTTATCGCGTGAGGTACGGTTTTCTCGTTCGGCTTTTTTGTGAAGAAAAAGTTCGTCAAAACCTATTAACATGGGATCTAGTTTTGTAGATCTTGACGTGAGAAAGCCAACGGTGGAAATGGTTTGAGATTTGAGCACACGGTTTAGGAGATAGAACGGTTTGAAAATACGGATCTACGAAAAAAAGTAAAACTCTCAGGTTCCGACAAGTGACACGCATGCAGTGCGCTGCTTGTCGCAACCTGGGAATCAAAGTAATCGTTGAAAGATGCACTCGCTAACTAGTGATTTCGATAACCATGTAAGTTTTCAGTTAACTTCTATATTGTTTGTTGGATCACTGCCGGAATGAAGGGCTACGCAGACGGCCATCGTCCATATGACGTCGGCATAGGGCTATGTGGATGGGAATCCGATGGGAATCGAACGGTTCAGAGGAAAATTGACTGAAACAAATAAAGTTTTCAGGCATCTGAAAATTGAGGAAATTAAAACGACGCTGCTAATGCATGAAAGCTAAGTGGCAGCTGGCTGCAGGTCGCTCAATTCTAACTATAAATGAAACATCCGAGCGCCTCATCTAACCACACAATCACAAGCAAATCCATCTTTCAACTGAAGAATAGCAGTTTCTTCTTCTCGCATTCTTCCTGTTAGTCGCCATAATGGGGGAGAGCCGCGGCAGCATCTCCTTCTTCGGGACCTACAGGCCACCGGTTCCCCTGGGCATTTTCTCCTGCCCCGCTGATCCGCCGCCATCATCTTACCTCGACGAGGTCTCCCTCACCGACGACGAGTTCTACAACCAGAACGGCCATCCCATCCCGGCGGGCGCGCTCAAGGAGATCCTGGCCTTCTTGGGCAAGAAAAACCCCGCCTCGGACTGCGGTGTCACCCTGGAGGACGTGGACGAGGGTCGTGTCACCGGCCTGGTCTTCGTCTCCGAGAGGGACCGCGGCCTCGAGACGCTGCACCTGGCCCTGCGCCGCCCCGCCACCGGCCAGGTTGTGAAGGTGCTGAGCCTGCTAGGCGACATCTACGGTGTTGAAGGCGGTGTGCGGATGGAGGACAGCGGCTGCATCGCCGGCGGCTTCACGGTACCTGGCAGACGTGGCACCGTCGGTCACTCGCTCGTGTACGTGTCCACGAGGGAGCCGGTGGAAGAGCGGCGCACCCCATGGACCGTGGTGTACAGGACCGACCTTGCCGATGGCCGCACAGAGCGCCTCACGCCAGAGGGGCAGTACGATCTGAGCCCCGCCGTGTCGCCGTCGGGCAAGATGGTGGCTGTGGCCAACTTCCAGGGGAGCAGGTGGACCGGGGAAATCGAGAATCTCAAGACCAACATCGTGATCATGAACGTTGACAAGAAGGCTCAGGGAATCCCGGGCCGCAAGCGTCTGATCAACGACGCCGGGTGGCCGACATGGGGAAGCGACAACGTCATTTTCTTCCACCGAGGGTTTGACGAAAACCCGCCCACCAACACCGCCAAGTGGGCGGTGTTCCGGTATGACATCGCCGCCGGCAAGGAAGAACGGGTAACACCGGTAGGCATGGACGCCATGACTCCGGCGGCCATCAGCGAGACCAGAGTGGCCGTGGCGTTCATCGGGCAGAAATCCTTGCAAGTCCAGAAGATGGTGAAGCGCGTGGAGTCGCAGTACCGGCACATCCAGATCTTCGACACGGCCACGCCGGAGAAGCCCCCCGTGAAGATCACCCAGATGATGAGGAAGCTAGGGGACCACTACAACCCCTTCGTGCTCGATGGCGGCAGACGAATCGGTTACCACCGCTGCAGAACCGATAAGCTACTACCCATCACTCTCAAGGTCTGGCCAGTTGCTTAGTTTTTTTATATACTATATACTACTATGTGTTTCTCCAATTGATTAGTTTTTTGTATATATATACTATACTACCAACTATGCGTTTCTCCAATTGATTAGTTTTTTGTATATATAAAATATTACTCTAAATATTTTTATATTAGTTTACCGAGGGAGTACTATACTAGCAGCTATGTGTTTTGCCAGCTAACCTCATATTGGCCGGGCATATGATATCTATCCTCTAATCTTATATATATGGATGGATCGATGCTGCAGAGTAATAAGAAAATCACAAGCATCGTGAGGAAGTTCGATAAGGTGCAGTCGCACCATCCGGATGTCGGGCTGTTTAGAGTGACGGGCGTGTTTCCGACCATCTCCAGGAACGGCAAGAAGCTGGCCTTCGTGGACAACGAGTTCAAGAACGTGTGGCTGGCCGACAGCAAAGGCCTGCGCATCGTCTACAAGGCCAGTAACAGGACGAGCTTCTTCGGTACGTCGTGGAACCAGGACGACAAACTGGACTCACTCTACGTCTGCAAAGGCCCAGCCTTCACCATCGAGAAGACGGTAGAGATCTTGAGGCTCCGCAACGTGTCCACGACGCATTGGACGGACCAGGTTCCGGTCACCCTCATCGAAGGGAAGTACAACTGTGCGTTTCCGTCCACCAACGCGGAGGGGACCAAGCTCGTGTTCCGCTCCAGCAGGGACAGGCTTAAGGGAGGGGAGAGGCAGCACAAGAACCTCTTCGTCATGGACGCCTTGATAGGAGAGACTGCCGGCTTGTTCCAGCTCACCGACGGGAAGTCGACCGACACCCACTGCAGCTGGTCTCCCAAGGTGGGCTGTGACTGGGTCGTCTTCTCCTCCTACCGCGATAAGCCGGCTGGCCAGCCGGATCTGGACCACGGCCTGGATCCGGGCTTCTTCGCCGTCTACCTGGTGAGCGCCAAGGATATCTCGATGCTCGAGGTCAAAACCGGCGAGCTGCCTCAGCCGGTGAAGGTGCCGGTGCCGGTTCGGGTGATCTACAGCTCGCCCACCATCGCGGGCCACATCAACCACCCCGTGTTCAGCCCGGACATGATGAGCATTGTCTTCGCCGCCGACCTTCTCCGCCGACCCCATCTCCATGCCGCACTTCACGCACTCCGTCAGGCCATACGGCGACATCTTCTCCGTCAACCTCCTAGACACAGAGGATGACATGGCCAAGAACGAGGACATCAAAGAGTTCCACCGCGTCACGCACAGCCGCTACGAGTACTCCACTCCTACATGGTCCCGCCGAGCCGAAGACGACGGCGACCAGCTCGACCCCAACACCAAGTGGAAGATGCTCGATATCTGGCACGACGACTTCGAGCCCAAGTGCCCATACGTGAACGGCCAAGCTAACCAGAAGGAGAGCTGGCAAATGACAGGGCACCTCTCCATCGATAAGAGGTGCTGCTAAATGATCTTGCATGACGTACGGCACCAGGGGTCGTCGACCTTTCGTTTCCATCGTCCGCCTTCAGACCAAACCATGCACGCTCTACCCGTTTAATTTGTACACTTAATTTCTGTTGGGGTCCCATGCACCTGACTACCTGGGAGTAGCTTGTTCATGTCTCACGCATGCACGCACCTTATTCTGCAATAAATAAAACTGAGTCTCTACTTCGTTCATTTCTACTTCCACGAAAACGCTCTACAATATTATATTATATATAGGATGAAGACTGTACTTTATAATGCTCATATGAAAAAATAAATTACTGTTTTATTCGTCTTGATTCTCCTACTACTTAGTTATGATTTATTGTGTTTATACTGTTCAGATTATGAGGTGCATTAAATCAATGAGGCAAAGATCTAGAGCATTAGTACATGCAAGTAGTGCTCATGTCTGCATGTGGTGTAATTAATGCGTCAGTAAACACAATTTTTTAAGAAAATCCAGCGTATTAATTAAGTAATTCTGCAAACTATGCAATTTATTTCATCATTCATCATCTATCTTGATTGAAAGAACTATAAATTAGACACTATAAACCGAAAAAGAGGGAGTAATACATAAATTTTCATAGGTTGTAACGGATCATGAATATTCTAAGAGCTTTGCTATACCTACATGAAATTTCTTACGTAACTTATGAACGAGCCGACCTGGCCTGTTTTGGTTGGAAGAATATAAGACTACCGATAATGAAAAGTAACATAGAGTACTAACACTCATATGTTACTAGTATAAGTTACTACCTTGATAATGGGTAATAACATAGGGGTAGTAATATTGAGTCTTTCATTTATTATCTTATAGATTCATCTTGTCTTGATATGAGTTATGTTACTCATAGTATGAGTAACTAGCTATGTCACTCAATTTTTCTCTATTCTCATTAATTAGATGTCACTAATATATTTCGCTTAGGTGGCACCTATGTTACGACCTATGTTACTCCCACCGTGGGTAGTTTCAGACTAGTCACAGTGGAGAGTAACTTACACTAGTAACAAACATGCTATCCTGGACTATGTTTTTTTTTTGAAAAATAAATTGGGGGGGGGACCTCCCCACCCGAATATATTTCGCATGATTGTAACCCAACATTTGTTCGATTACAAGGTGAATTACATAAGCACATGTAGTCCTCATAGGAGATAGGGACGCCATGAGGAGGCGGCCTGCTTCTGCTCTGCTTGCTTTATCCAGTGTGTCGGGAGCATGAGGTCATCAATGATTCGCTTGAGGGTGAATATTCTATGGTGATTTTGTTGCCTGAAGGCCATAGGATCCCTGGAGTCCCATATTTTCTAGAGAACAATGAGTAGGATTGAGTGTCATATGATCACGTCGACCTGTGGGGGCAAGTGACACCCCCAAAGATCAATGATGCTCTGAGAGGAGTAAAGTCCAAGCCGTTGCCATATGCGTAGAGTAAGCGGGCAGTGGATGAAGATGTGTGAGCTGCTTTCGCCATCAAACCCACACATGGACAGAGTGAGCCAGTGATGATATTCTTACGAAGCAGGTTGCTCTTGGAGTTGATCCGACCCCAAAAGAGGAGCCACGCAAAGATCTTCACACGGTTAGGAACACATGAAGACCCTATGGACACGGCATGCATGTCCTCCTCATGGTTGCCCATGGATACATGGTAGGCAGCCTTAGTGGAGAAGCATAGTCTGCCATTGAGGTAGCACTCATCTGGTCCTGGTGATACCTGAAAGTTCTACAGGAGAGACAACAAAGAGCACAAGTCGGAAGCATAGTTAGATGTTAGGTGATTCCAAAAGATTGATTCTGAACCATGATTCATAATAGCAGCCTCACGAGCCAGAGGTGTAGTGAGGTGTAGTGGTGTGTGAGTAGAGGAACGGAAAAAGTGCGGCAAGGGATTTTCGGTGTAGCCAGCTATCTAACCAAAAGTAAGTAGTTGCAATCGAATTTGTTATGACAAAAGAAATGGCATGCAGAGCTAGTAACCGTTGGTTAATGGTACGACAAAGGAAGGACCGTCTGTTTTGTGGAGCGATGAAAGCATTTGGGTGTTGTAAGGCGATCCAGTCTAGCCATGGTGTTTTTCTGGACGCGCTGCATTCATAGTGAATTAAATTAGCAAACAATTATTCTGGTGGTGAAGATTTTTCAAAGCAAAACCACCCAAATTTTTTTGTTTACAAACATTTTTCTAGTCAACTAAGCATTGCACACCAGTGCATGTTTCCTTCGCGGCCCAGAAGAAGGATCTATGAATGGAGTCTGCTGTTTTTAGGACGCTTTTTGGGATGAGGACGACAAACTTAATACCAATATGGAGTCGAGTACTGCCGAGAGTAGGATTAGTCTATCTCCCTTGGACAAAATTTTGGCTTTCCATCCTGCCAAGAATTTTTGGCATCGTTCAATAATAGATAGGAAGGCCCGGACTATGTTACTACCTCCATAGTGGGTAGTAACATATGCGTGGTGTCATGCAAAGATTCATGTATTAGCGTATAGACTCATTTTATGTTGGTATTTGTGATGTGAGTCATAGAATGAGTAACTAGCTATGTTACCCTATTCACCTCCCTTCTCATTAAGTCATTGCCACATACGCAAATTTACTGAGTTGGACCCGATGTTACTTTTGAAGTTACTCCCACTATGGCCAGTCTAATTACCTAGGACCACAACGGCACAACGTGATATTCCAAGGTGGGGGGAGAATGTATATTTCTGTTGGTAGATTACATGGATCTAGCAATTTTTATATTCAAAGAGCATTTACAGCCGACTCCTTCAAACCAGTCTCAAATGCCCCGAGTTGATGGCCCGATCAATAATGGGTAAAAAGAACCGACCCACTCGTGCGCATCAAATGTCTGGGTTTTGCGACACCCCTCATATCTAGCCCAAATATTTGGAGGATATGGGGAGGCATGTGCACGGCCGGGCGCATTCGCCACGTGAGACTAACGATTGGGTCCTACACGAGATCGCCCTGAAACCCAATGATGTGATGGGTGGCACACCACCCGAGGGCTTATGCCTGGTTATTTAAGTCAGATGGCGACCCCTGGCCCTAGTGACATCCTCTTCCTCCCAAGCCCATCAATTTCTCTCCCTCTCCGGCTTACTCTTTCCTCGGCGTCCGCCACCACCATGTCCCGGCAGAGGAAGGCCACACACGTTATTATAACGCATGAGCGACGCCTCCATCTGCTCGAGGAGATCCGGGCAAGTTGCACCACCCAGATCGTAGTTGGTCTACTTTCGGACTCACCGGACCCGTAGGAGGAGGAAGAGGAGGGGGAGCAGCAGCCAACGACGGCGCAGTATTGAGAACTCGCTGCTGCCCTCTTCATGGAGGTCATAAGACGACACATCAATTAGAGGCCCTTCGACCAAACTATGTGCGATGGATGAATCTCAAATGGTATAGTTCTAGCTCCGTCATCAATAAGAGAAACTCTGTGTGGTGGCTGGTCCACCAATCACGATTAAGTTACGACTTGCATGTGCGATACGTGGCATACAGTTAGTCCAACTGAACTGTTTGCGATTAGTCAAATTAACACAAACAGCTGTAGAAATCTAGATGTGTGCGATACACGGCATACAGTTCACTATAATCAGCTGTTTGTGATGATCCAACAGAACACAAACAATTGGGCTTAATAAATATACGTGATAGCCAACAAACAGGTTTGTAATCAAAAATTGTGTGAGAAGACTAATAATATCACAGACGATTCTTCCTAATAACATGTGTATGTTTTGGGCAAACAGTTGCTGGTTAATAATTGTGGGCGATTTATGGAAACATATGTGTTCCTTAGTTTACTATGAGATGTTATTTGCTCCGTATGCACAACATCTAAGCTCTGCAACATGAGACACATAACTGCATGGTTGCTCGAGTGACACCGGCAGCGCGCGTGGATGGATGCCGGTAGAGTGTGATGACCGACTAGTATATAGATCACTCGTCGTACTTTGGATATGTAAGAGTGTCAGAACCCAGCGAGGAGAAGAAGGAAATGATAAGAATTTTCAGCAAGGTATTCTCTGCAAGTGTTGTAAGTAACAGGGCTAGATAGTTTCGTAGCAATATAATTCGTAACAAGTAACAATATTAACAAGTATGCCGAAAGGTGGCCCAATCCTTTTTATATCAAAGGACAATCCTGAAAGTTCTCTTATATAAACTAGAGCGCTCTCAAGGACACATGGAAACTTCTGTATAGTCATGTTCATCATGTTGAGTTGATTCGCGTTCGTTACTTTGAAAATTTTGTATGTGGGTGGACCGGTGCTAAGGTGTTGTTCTTTCTTGAACAATCAACCCACTTATGATTACCCCTCTCGCAACAATCCACAACTCTGAAAGAATAATTATATAAATCTAACCATAGCATGAAACATGTGGATCCGAATCAACCCCTTGTGAAAAAACGCCTAAACAATGGTTTAAGCTTTTGTCACTCTAGCAATCCATCATCTACTTATTACTCCACAATGCGTTCCATTATCCCAAAATATGGTGAAGTGTCATGTAGTCGACGTGCACATGACATCACTAAAGGAAGCAACAACGTACATATCATCAAAATATCGAATGAATACTTACTTCACATGATAACTTATGACAAGAATTCTACGATGTCCTTGAGAACAAAAGTAACCACTCACATATGATCACCATGTTCAATATTAGAGATGTAATAAATATGATTATGGATCTGAACATATTATCTTCCGCCAAGTAAACCAACGAGCATCAACTATAAGATGTAATCAACACTACTAGTAACCCACTGGTACTAATCTAGGTTTTTGAGACAAAGCTTGAATACAAGAGATGAACTAGTGTTTGAGATTAGATGGTGCGGGTCAATATGTTCACGAAGATTGATCATCCCACGATGGAGGAAGCGATGGTGAATACCATGGCTTCTATTTCTCCCTCTCGGAGGGAAGTTTCCTCGGCAAAATATGTCTACCGAAGAGAAAAAGGGACTTTGTCTAGGTTTCCACCTCGAGACGGCGACGCTACATCCCGAAAGTATCCTCCTATTTTTTTCTAGGTAAAACACATCATATAGAAGAAGAGGGGGTTGGAGGCCGCCTTTGGCCATGCCAAGCCATCAGGGCACGCCTGGGGTGGTGGGCGCGTCCTATTGGCTTGGCACCAATAGGTGACCCCCCTTATGGAACTTCTTTGATCCATAAATTCATAAATATTCCACAAAAAATGGTTGTGAGTTTTCAGGTCATTTGGAGTCTAGACAATTTTCAGCCTTTTTCTTGGTTTTCACGTTCAAAATTCAAGTTTCCGACAATTTCCCTGTTCACGATGTACCTTGTAAATTAAGAGATATAGTATTAGAATAGTATAATGAAATGGAATATTGGCCAAGAATAATGTAAATAGTAATAAGAAATCATGTTGCAAAATGGACGTATCAACTCCCTCAAGCTGAGTCCTTGCTTGTCCTCAAGTGAAAGCCGAACTCGATAATAATGACCACATAATTAGAGATAGAGGTGTTGATAAAACAAAATACCGACATGCGAGCATCATGAGTTTTATCATAGCAGCAAGTTTTCATCATATAATAAACTCTCATAAAGGAGTAACAATCGATCCACAACCTTGAAGTATGAAGCATAAACTTTATTGACAACCAAAAAACTATGTTCTTAGTCACCGAGACAATCACAATTCATCATATTTCAGAGAAAATTCTATGTAAGAGCTTTTCATTCTATGCTTGCTGACACTCAATGCATATTTTGGGAGGAAATGTTTCCATCAGACACAGAGGAAGATAATGGCTTTATTGTTTCCGCTACCAAAGGTATTTATGTGATAGCCTGGCTTATTAGGGATGATAGACTATTCATATCAATAAGGAATTCCTTCTTTTCCGGGAGCCCATTCAAACAGGGAACGTTCCTGTGACCCGACGATGACGTCGGTTCCTCTGAGTGGTGGTGTATGTGATAGCCTGACTTATTTGGGATGATAAACTACTCATATCAATAAGGAGTTCCTTCTTTTCAGGGAGCCCATTCGAACAGAACTCCTAGGTTAAGCATGCTTAGCTTGGAGTAATTCGAGGATGGGTGACCGGTCGGGAAGTTGGTCCCGGGTGCGCATGATTGATGACAAAGTGCGCAGAAAAGACTAGCATTGATCTATGAGGCCAGTATAGATCCCGCCAGGAGTAACGACTACTGGCGGGTGTGTCTGGGGCGTTACAATTTACCTCAAAGATAATGTCAACAATAATAACTGATGATCATCTATATCCAATTGGATATAATTGCCTGGATCTTTCCCCAACACATGATGCTTACCACTAAAGAATTAATAGACTCGAATAGGAATAAACATCATTGACTCCTGCAAAAAAGTAAATACATGAAAGTAACAGATAGGCCCTTCAGAGAGGGAAGCAGAGGTTGACATGTGTATTTTATTTTTGGATGTGAAAGATCTTAGTGTATAGGAATGTCACTTTATAATGCCCCTTGTGATAGCAACCTTTATTGTTGCAAATATGCCCTAGAGGCAATAATAAATTGGTTATTATCATATTTCCTTGTTCATGATAATTGTTTATTATCCATGATAGAATTCTATTGATTGGACAGTCAAATACATGTGTGGATACATAGACAACATTGTGTCCCTAGTGAGCCTCTAATAGACTACCTCGTTGATCAAAGATGGTCAAGGTTTCCTGGCCATATACATGAGTTGTCATTTGATAACGAGAACACATCATTAGGAGAATGGTGTGATGGATGAGACCCAAACTATGGACGTAACATATGGTCGTGTCAGTATATTGCTATTGTTTTATGCATGTGAAGTATCTATTCCTATGACCATTAGATCATGCAACTCACTGACATTGTAACTGGGTGACTATAAAGGTGCTCTACAGGTATCTGCGAGGGTGTATGTTGGGTTGGCGTGGATCAAGACTGGGATTTGTCACTCCGTATGACAGAGAGGTATCTCTGGGCCCACTCGGCAACACAACATCACAAGAAGCTTGCAAGCGATGTGACTAACGAGTTAGTCCCGAGATCTTGTGTTACAGAACGATTAAAGGGACTTGCCTATAACGAGATTGAACTAGGTATGGAGATACCGACGATCGAATCTCGGGCAAGCAACATACCGATGGACAATGGGAAGTACATACGGGATTGTCTGAATCTTTGACATCGTGGTTCGACTGATAATGATCTTCATAGAATATGTAGGAACCAATATGGGAATCCAGGTTCCTCTATTGGTTATTGAGTGTAGAGTTGTCTCGGTCATGTCTACATAGTTCTCGAACCCGCAAAGTCTGCACACTTAACGTTCGGTGACGATTTGGTATTGTTAAGTTATGTATGTTGGTGGACGAAGGTTGTTCAAAGTCCCGGATGAGACCCCGGATGTCACGAGGAGTTCCCGAATGATCTGTAGGTAAAGATTTATATATGGGAAGTCATATTTTGGCTACCGAAAAAGTTTTGGGTTTTTCCGGTATTGTACCGGGAAGCTTCTAGAAGGTTCCGGAAACTTCCGGTGGAGTCCCGAAGTCCACCAAGGGTTCCACCACATCACAAGTGTTTGCATGCGCTGAGGGGAGACACCCTGGCCTTATTGGGCCAGGCGCATGATACGTCTCCAATGTATCTATAATTTTTTATTGTTCCATGCTATTATATTATCTGTTTTGGATGTTTTATATGCATTATATGCTATTTTATATTATTTTTGGGACTAACCTATTATTCTAGAGCCTAGTGCTGGTTTCTTTTTTTTCCTTGTTTTTGAGTATTGCAAATAAGGAATACTAAACGGAGTCCAAACGCAATAAAATCTTTGCAATGATTTTTTATGGACCAGAAGACACCTACCAGGCTTGGAGTGCAAGGTAAGGGACCTGCCAGGAGGTCACAAGCCAGGGGGGCGTGGCCACCCCCCTGTTCTGGCTTGGGAGGCTTGTGACTCCCTAGTAGGACTCCTAACCATAATCTTCGTCCTATAAATACCCAAATATTCTTCCAATGCCAAAAAGATCCACGCAAATACTATTCTGCCACGAGAAGTCTCCGTTCCCGAGAGATCCAATCTTGGAGCCTTTGCGGTAATCTACCAGAGGGGGATTCAATCATAGAGGCCATCTACATCAAATCCATTGCCCCTCCGATGATGCGTGAGTATTCCACCACAGACCTACGGGTCCATAGCTACTATCTAGACGGCTTCTTCTCTCTCTTTGTGCTTCAATACCATGTTCTTCATGATCTTCATGGACATCTATCTGATGTAATACTCTTTTGCGGTGTGTTTGTCGAGATCCGATGAATTGTGGGTTTATGATCAGCTTATCTATGAATATTTTTTGGTTCTTCTCTGAATTCTTATATGCATGGTTTCATATCTTTGTAAGTCTCTTCGAGTGTTTGATTTGGTTTGGCCAACTAGATTGGTAATTCTTGCAATGGGAGAAGTGCTTAGTTTTGGGTTTAATCTTGCGGTGTCCTCGCCTAGTCATAGCAGGGGTAGCGAGGGACGTATTGTATTGTTTCCATCAAGGATATAATGATGGGATTTTCAGCATATTACTTGAGTTTATCCCTCTACATCATGTCATCTTACCTAATGCGTTACTTTATTCTTCATGAACTTAATACTCTAGATGCAGACAGGAGTCGGTCGATGTGTGGAGTAATAGTAGTAGGTGTAGAATCGTTTCGGTCTACTTGACATGGACGTGATGCCTATATGCATAATCAGTGCCTTGGATATCGTCATAATTATTCACTTTTCTATCAATTGCTCGGCAGTAATTTGTTCACCCACCGTGATATTTTCCTTCAAGAGAGAAGCCTCTAGTGAAACCTATGGCCCCTGGTCTACTTTCCATATTATATTTTCTGATCTATAAACCAAAAATACCAAAAATACCTTGCTGTAATTTATTTACATCTATCTCTATGAGATCTAATCCTTGCAAATAACCATGAAGGGATTGACAACCCCTTTATAGCGTTGATTGCAAGAGTTTGATTGTTTGGGTAGGTGCATCCATTGGTGACTTGATTGTTCATCCTACTGGATTGATACCTTGGTTCTCATCAATTGAGGGAAATACTTATCTACTTTGCTGCATCACCCTTTCCTCTTCAAGGGAAAACCAATGCAAGCTCAAGAGGTAGCAGCGCACAAGTCCCTCAAGGCCCATGTGGCTTGGGAGAGGTGGAAAGTCCACCTGTATATTGAAAGGGAGGGAATTGGACTAGGAGTCCAACTCCTCTCCCTTGGCTGCGCCCTAGGGCTTGGAGGGGCTGATCTCCATTCTCCTCCACCTATATATAGAGGGGATGGGGCTCCCCAAGAGCAAGCACGAAGCCCTTGGCGTCCCTCTCTCTCTCCCTAGACCGTTTTCTCCTCCGTTTGCGGTTTTGGTAGCGCTAGGCGTAGCCCTGACAGGATAGCACCACCACTGCCGCCGCGACACCGTCGTGTTGTGGAGAACTCATCTACTACTCCGACATCGCTCGCTGGATCGAGGAGGCGGAGACGTCATCGAGCTGTACGTGTGGTGAACGTGGAGGTGTCGTCCGTTCGGCGCTATATCGGGACAGATCATGATTGGATCGCGGGACGGATTATGATTTGGATCGTGAAGACGTTCGATTATATCAACTACGTTTCTTAACGCTTCCATCTTAGCGATCTACAAGGGTATGTAGATCCACTCTCCCTCTCGCAGTTGTTGACCTCCATAGATAGATCTTGAGTGTTCGTAGGAAATTTTTTGTTTCCCATGAAATGTTCCCCAACATTTATTATGCAGTCTATGGATTTTATTTATTTTGCCATCACAAGATCTACAATGGTTATTTTACCTTTAGAATAAAAGATCATACGTAATTATGAGCCATCTTTATTGCTCTTTTTTACACTTGACAACTTACTTGAGGGTTATTATTCAGTCCATAGGAAGATATGGTGGACTCTCATGGAAAGAGGCTGGATTTACGTGTTATGGATGCACAAGTAGTATCTCTATTAGTGTAAATTGTTGGGCTATGAAAAGATCCTATGAAAGGAACACATGTTAGAGGATCCATGACAATATAACCTCTATGTGTATGTAAAGAAACATAAATCATTACGCTGTCTTCCTTGTTCAACATCAACTATTTTATCATTACATAATATTTGATGAGGGCACACAATCATAAAATATGTCCAAGATAGTGTATTTGAATGTGAATCTCCTCTCTTGTTTCATAGTTTTGCATGGATTGTATCAACCACTAATACTATGTTTGTTAACTACCAACAACTTTTATCAAAAACACTTTTTCCTATGTGGAGTGATTACTCCCCATGGGATGAGCATATGAATTTTGTATTTCCATTATTTTTTTGCTACGATTGATGCATGAGAGTAAAGAAGCAAACTCAAACTAATCTTTATTAGATGACTCTCATACTCGGTTACAAGGATAGATAAATCACAAAGCATGCACTATAAGCAAAGAAATACTAAACTTTTATTTCTCTAGATCACAGAAGAACTAAGGATCAAACCAAGACAAATGATAATGGTAAAAGTGATGGTCATACGATACCGGGGCACCTCTCCCAAGATTGGAACAATCAAAGGTTGGTGCCCATACCCATGTACACAAGTTTCCTACTTGGGTGATGGTGGTGTGGGAGTGGTAGGATTGTTCTCCGTCTTCCAATTCATAGGATCCTGATCATAGATAGAAGACTTCATCTATGGAATACATAAACTTGCAGCTACACCCATCCTCTTCAAACAAGATTTATACTCACAATTTTGGTTTTGTAGATCATAAATTTGAGCCTGAAAATCTTGAAGCCTGACATGGAGTTTGAAGATTGTCTCCATAATTTTCTTGCTGTCCACCTTATGTTCACAAATAAAATTTGTGATCATGGAGTGATTGGCGCTGAGTCCATGCTCCACGATCCATTGGCACTTGAAGATTTCCTGTTCCATGGCTAACCGCTTGGCCTTCTCGGTTCCCTCCTTCTTTGGACCTTGAACATTCTGGATGTGAAGCACCGCCTCACACATCTCAATGGATTGAGAGTTTTTCATGACCTCCGGAAGGTAGGGGTTGATTATTTTCTCGAAGAACTTATCCTAGGAGGAGCTTGACGACGTTATGACGATCTAGATCTGCCACAAAAAAGAGCAAAACCACAACAAAGGAGAAACTTGCAATGCGCTGGTGAAAACATACGGGAGTATATATAATGATTTTTTCAAGGTCAGAATACATGTCTAGGAAGAAAACGGAGTCCGGGAGGCACACGAGGTGTTCTGAAGCCATCAGGGGGCGCCTAGGGGGGTGACTCCGCCCTATTGTCTTGGGACTCCCTCGTGGGTCCCCATAGCTGGTTTTTATTTTTGATTTTTTTTCTAATATTCCAAAACTAACAGAAAATATTTTTATGGAATTTTTGGAGTCGGTTTACTTACCATATAACATACCTACCCTTTTCAGGTTTCTAGAGTGTTCTGCAATGTCTCTATTATGTGTTCTTCCGTTGTCATTACTTGAATAACATTACTTTCAATGTTAATGGACATACCTGAAATATAATGTTTAATTCTTTGCCCGTTAACCACTCTCAAATTTGGCCTTTAGCATTATTTATCTTAATGGCTCTGGAGCGATAAACTTAATGTTTAATTCTTTGCCCATTAACCATTTGGAGAGGAGTTTTCCAGTGAAAAATCTGAAACAAGAATTGCACAAAAGAACTAGATCACCAATTTTGAATTCTCATTTTTGGATTCTTGTTTCATGCCGTCTTTTAATTTCTTTCTTTAAACAACATGGCATTTTCATAGGCTAGTGTCCTCCATTCATCTAAGCAGCTAATATCAAATAACCTCTTCTCAATGGCAAGCTTGGAATTGTAGTTTCATTCTTTAATTGCCCAATAAGATTTATTTTCTAACTCAAGAGGTAAATGATATGCTTTTCCATAGACCATTTTATATGGGGACATTCTCGTAGGATTTTTATAAGCAGTACTATGAGCCAATAATGCAACGTCAAGTGTCATAGGCTAATTCTTTATAGATCTCTTAATAGTCTTTTGTACGATCAATTCTAGTTCCCGTTTACTAAAATCAACTTGCTTGATAGATTCGGGATGATATGGTGATGCAATCCTATGGTTAAAATCATATTTAGCTAGAAGTTTCCGGAAAGCACCATGAATAAAGTGGCCGCACTAAATATCTAGAGACTGAAAACCATGAGAAAATAACCTCTTGAAGCATTTTAGTAGAAGTTGTTGGAAATATGCCCTAGAGGCAATAATAAATTAGTTATTATCATATTTCCATGTTCATGATAATCGTTTAATATCCATGCTAGAATTGTATTGATCGGAAACTCAGATACATGTGTGGATACATAGACAACACCATGTCCCTAGTATGCCTCTGATGGACTAGCTCGTTGATCAAAGGTGGTTAAGGTTTCCTAGCCATGGACATGAGATGTCATTTGATAACGGGATCACATCATTAGGTGAATGATGTGATGGACAAGACCTAAACTATAAACGTAGCATATGATCGTGTCAGTTTATTGCTACAGTTTTTTGCATGTCAAGTATCTGTTCCTATGACCATGAGATCATGCAACTCACGGACACCGGAGTAGGGCCTTGTGTGTATCAAACGTCGCAACGTAACTAGGTGATTATAAAGGTATTCTACAGGTATATCCGAGGGTGTCTACTGGGTTGGCGTGGATAAAGACTGGGATTTGTTACTCCGTGTGATGGAGAGGTATCTCAGGGCCCACTCGGTAATACAACATCAGAACATGCCTTGCAAGCAATGTGACTAAGTGTTAGCCACGGATTATTGTATTAAGGAACTAGTAAAGAGACTTTCCGGTAACGAGGTTGAACTAGGTATACAGGTACCGACGATCGAATCTCGGGCAAGTAACATACCGATAAACAAAAGGAACATTATACGGGATTAACTGAATCCTTGACATAGAGGTTCGACCGATAAAGTACTTCGTAGAATATGTAGGAACCAATATGGACATCCAGGTCCCTCTATTGCTTATTGACCGTAGAGGTGTCTCGGTCATGTCTACATAGTTCTCGAATCCGCAGGGTATGCACACTTAACGTTCGGTGACGTTTGGGTAGTATAGAGTTATGTATGGTGATGACCGAAGATTGTTCAGAGTCCCGGATGAGATCCCGGATGTCATTAGGAGCTCTGGAATGGTCCGGAGGTAAGGATTGATATATAGGAAGTCCTGTTTTGGTCACCGAAAAAGTTTCGGGTTCATCGGTAGTGTACAGGGAGTGTCGGTAGTGTACCGGGGGACCATCGGGAGGGGTATGTCGACCCAAGGGGCTACATGGGCTGTGGGAGAATGAATACCATCCCTTAGTGGGCTGGTGGAAGTCTCACAAAGGGCCCATGCGGCTGGTAAGAAAATCCCAAAGAGAGAAAGGTGGAAAAAGTCAAAAAGGCTAAATAAGGAAGGAGTCCTAGTCCTGCTAGGATTGGAGGAGGATTCCTCCTCTCCTCCTTGTGCGCCAAGATAAAAGGGCTGGCCCCTTGTGTGTCAGCCTCCTCCTCTCTTCCTCTTATATATACTAGAGTTTTTAGGGTTTTTTGCACAAGATTTTTCAGCCACGTGCTACCCTCTCCTCTAGTGCATAGTTTCTCCTCTAGATCGGTTTTCTGCAGTGCTTAGGCGAAGCCCTGCTAGAACAGCTCCACCACCATCGCCGCAACGCCGTTGTGCTGCCGGAGAACTCATCTACCTCTCCGCTCCCTCTTGCTAGATCAAGAAGGCGGAGATCGTCATCGAGCTGTATGTGTGCTGAACGCGGAGCTGTCGTCCATTCGGTACTTGATCGGAAGGACCGTGATCAAGATCGCGAGACAGATCATGATGAGATCGCGGGACGGATCGTGATGAGATCGCGGGACGGATCGTGATGAGATCACGGGACGGATCGTGATGGGATCGCGGGACGGTTGGCGATTTGGATCGCGAAGACGTTCGACTACATCAACCGCGTTTCTTAACACTTCCCGCTTAGCGATCTATAAGGTTATGTAGATCAACTCTCCCTCTCGCAGATGCTCATCACCATGGATAGATCCTGCGTGCGCATAGGAATTTTTTTTCCCATGCAACATTCCCCAATGGTGGTTTCAGAACTACGTCTATGTGTAGATGAGATCTCGAGTAGAACACAAAGAGTTTGAGGACGTTGATGCTTAGATTGCTTCCTTCCTTGGTCGTGTTTTGGTTCATCGGTATTGTGGGATGAAGTGGCCCGGACCAACATTAATCGTATGCTTACGAGAGACCAGTTCCATCGACTGACGTGTGACTTTGTTGCACAAAGATGGCTTGCGGGTGTCAGTCTGTCCTACGTTAGTTGGATCGGCTTCGACAAAGGCGGTCCTTGAGAAGGTTGAAAAGCAACTTATGTACCACCGTTGTCGTTTGGCGTAGGTGAGAATCGTTCCTGCTAGATATCCGTAGCAGCCACGTAAAATTTGTAACAACAATTAGAGGACGTCTAACTTGTTTTTGCAGGGTATGTTGTGATATGATATGGCCAATTACATGATGTGATATATGTGATGTATGAGATGATCATGTGATGTATAGAATTTCATGACTTGCATGTCGATAAGTACGGCAACCGGCAGGAGCCATAGGGCTGTCTTTAATTATTGTCTGACCTGCGTGTTAATCATTAAGCGCTATGTAATGCTTTACTTTCTCGCTAAACGATATATATAGTAGTATGAGCATGGCAGGCATGACAACCCCGATGGTGACGCGTTGATGGAGATCAAGATGATGGAGACCATGGTGTCATGCCGTTGACGATGGAGATCATGCCGGTGCTTTCAAGATGGAGATCAAAAGCACAAGTTCATGGTGATATCATGTCACTTACGATTTGCATGTGATGTTAATCCTTTTATGCACCTTGTTTTCCTTAGGACGACGGTAGCATTATAAGGTGACCCCTCACTTAAATTTCAAGATAAAATTGTGTTCTCCCCGAGTGTGCACCATTGCAAAAGTTTGTCGTGTCGAGACACCACGTGATGATCGTGTGTGATAGACTCTACGTTCACATACAACGGGTGCAAGCCAGTGTTGCACATGTAGAACACTCGGGTTAAACTTGACGAGCCTAGCATGTACAGACATGGCCTCGGAATACAAGAGACCAAAAGGTCGAACATGAGTCATATAGTAGATATGATCAACATGATGATGTTCACCATTAAAACCACCTCAACTCACCTGATGATCGGACTTGAGTTGGTGAATTTGGATCATGTATCACTCAGATGACCTGAGGGATGTCAATTTGTGTGGGAGCTTTAGTAATTTGATTAACTAAACTTATTATCATGAACATAGTCAAAGTGTCTTTGCAAATTATGTTGTAGATTACTAGCTCACGCTATAGCTCCCTTGAATTTTTATATGTTCCTAGAGAAATTGAGTTGAAAGATGATGGTAGCAATATTGCGGACTGGGTCCGTGATCTGAGTATTGTCCTTATTGCTGGACAGAAGGCTTATGTCCTTAATGCACCACTCGGTGCGCCATCCCCTCTAGCGTCGTCTTTAGATGTTGTGAACATCTAACATGCACCTTCCGATGACTACATGATAGTTCAGTGCATCATGCATTACAACTTAGAATTGAGGCTTCAAAATGTTTTGAACGTCACGGAACATATGAGATGTTCTAAGAGCTGAATTTGTGATCTCAGGATCATGCCCGTCTCGTGAGATATGAGATCTCCAACAAGATTCTTTGCCTGCAAGATGAAGGAGAATAGCTCCAATCATTGAGCATATGCTCAGATTGTCTGAGTACTACAATCGCTTGAATCGAGTGGGAGTTGATCTTCCAGATAAGATAGTGATTGATATAGTTCTCCAAGTCACTGTCACTAAGCTACTAGAGCTTCGTGATGAACTATGAAATCCCAGGGATAGAAATGATGATCCCTGAGCTATTCGCGATGTTTGACACCGCAAAGGTAGAAATCAAGAAGGAGCATCAAGTGTTGATGGTTAGTAAAACCACTAGTTTCGAGAAGGGCAAGGGAAAGGAGGGAAACTTCATGGACGGCAAGTCAGTTGCTGCTCTAGTGAAGCAAACCCAAAGTTGAACCCAAACACGGGACTAAGCGCTTCTATTATGAGGAGAAAGGTCGCTGAAGCGGAACAACCCTACATACTTGGTAGATAAGAAGGCTGGCAATGTCGACAGAAGTATATTTGATATACGTGTTATTGATGTGTACCTTGCTAGTACTCCTATTAGCACCTGGGTATTGGATGCCGGTTTGGTTGCTAAATGTTAGTAACTCGAAATAAAAGCTACGGAATAAACGGAGACTAACTAAAGGTGAGGTGACGATGTGTGTTGGAAATGTTTCCAAGGTTGATGTGATCAACATCGCACGCTCTCTCTACTTCCCGGATTAGGGACGAACCTAAAATGAATGTTATTTGTTGTTTGCGTTAAGCATGAACATGATTAGATCGTGTTTATTGCAATACCGTTATTCATTTAAGTTAGAGAATAATGGTTATTCTGTTTACATGAGTAATACCTTCAATGGTCATGCACCCACTGAGAATGGTTTGTTGAATCTTGATCGTAGTAATACACATGTTCATAACATAGATGCCAAAAGATACAAAGTTAATAAAGATAGTACCACATACTTGTGGCACTGCGGCTAAATGTCATATTGGTTTAAAGCGCATGAAGAAACTCCATGCTGATGGATCTTTGGACTCATTCAATTTCGAATCGGTTGAGACATGCGGCCATGCCTCATGGGCAAGATGACTAAAACCCCGTTTTCAATATGATAGAGCGGGGCAAGTCACTTATTGGAAATGATACATGTTGATGTATACGGTTCAATGAGTGTTGTACCATGCGGTGGATATCATTATTTTCTTACCTTCACTGATGATTTTAGTAGATATAGTGTATATTTACTTAATGAAACACAAGTCTGAATCATTTGAAAGAGTTCAAACAAATTCAGAGTGATGTTTAAGATCATTGTGACAAGAAGATAAAAATGTCTATGATATGATCGTGGAGGTGAATATCTGAGTTACGAGTTTGGCATACAACTTTAGACAATGTGAAAGTTGTTTCACAACTCAGGCCACCTGGAACACCATAGTGTGATGGTGTGTCCGAACATCGTAGTCGTGCTCTATTGGATATGGTGCGAATTATGATGTCACTTATCGTTTTGCCACTATGATTTTGGGTTATGCGTTAGAGACAACTACATCCATTTTAAATAGGGCACCATCTAAATCCATTGAGATGACACCATATGGTTTGATACAAACCTAAGCTGTCATTTCTTAATGTTTGGGTCTACGACACTTATGTGGAAAATTTTCACCTAAAGAGATCGAACCCAAAGCGGACAAATGCATCTTCTTAGAATACCCTAAAGAACATTGGGTATACCTTCTATCTCAGATCCGAGCACAAAATGTTTATTGCTAAAACGGGACCTTTCTCAAGAAAGAGTTTCTCTCGAAAGAATTGAGTGGGAGGAAGATAGAACTTGATGAGGTTATTGAACCTTTGTTTCAGCATAGAGTGGCGCAACACAGAAAGATGTTTCTATAGAGCCTACGTCGGTTGAAGAGGAAATTAATGATGATGATCATGAAGCTCCGGATCGAGTTACTATCAAACCTCGTATGTCGACAAGGACGCGTACAACTCCTGTGTGGTACGACAACCCTATCTGAGAGGTCATGTTGTTGGACAACGATGAACCTACGAACTATGAAGAAGCGATGATGGGCCCGGATTCCGACAAATGGTTAGAGGCCATGAAATCCGAGAAAGGATCCATGTATGAAAACCAAGTATATACCTTGGTAGACTTGTTCGTTGGACGGTAGGTCGTTGAGTACAAATGGATCTTTAACATGAAGGCAGATGCTGATGGTGAATGTCACCATTTATGAAGCTCGACTTCTCGCAAATAATTTTTCGCCAAGTTCAAGGAGTTGACTATGATGAGACTTTCTCACTCGTAGCGATGCTAATGTATGTTGGAATTATGTTAGGAGTTGTTGCGTTTTTCAATTATGAAAACTGGTAGATGGATGTCAAAACATCGTTTCCTTCCTTGAGGAAAGGTTGTATGAGATACAACCGGAAGGTTTTGTCAGTCCTAAGGATGCTAAAAGGTGTCCAAGCTTCAGTGATCCTTTTTTGTACTGAAGCAAGCATCTCGGAGTTGGAATATACGCTTTGATGTGGTGATCAAAGTTTTTGAGTGTATACAAAGTTTATGAGAAACTTGTATTTACAATAAAGTGAGTGGGAGCACTATAGAATTTCTGATAAGCATAATGGGCAGTTTGAAAAGAGTTTTTCAAAGGAAGACCTGGATAAAGCTACTTAATTCTTGAGCATCAAGATCTATAGAGATAGATCAAGACGTTTGATAAGACTTTCAATGAGTACATACCTTGACAAGATTTTGAAAGAGCTCAAAATGGATCAGTCAAAGAAAGAGTTCTTGCCTGATTTGTAAGGTGTGAAGTTGAGTGAGACTCAAAGCTCGACCACGGCAGAAGAAAGAGAAAGGACGAAGGTCGTCCCCTATGCCTTAGCCATAGGCTCTATATTATGCCATGCTGTGTACCGCACCTGGTGTGTGCCTTGCCATGAGTCTGTCAAGGGGTACAACAGTGATCCAGGAGTGGATCACTGGACAGCGGTCAAAGTTATCCTTAGTAACCAGAGGACTAAGGATATCTTTTATCAATTATGGAGGTGATAAGGAGTTCGTCGTAAAGAGTTACATCGATGCAAGCTTTAACACTAATCCGAATGGCTCTTAGTAGCAATCCAGATGTGTATAGTGGAGCAGCCATTTGGAATAGCTCCAAGTAGAGTGTGCTAGCAGTGTCTATAGTAAGACATAGATATTTGCAAAGTACACACGGATATGTATGTCACAGACCCGTGGACTAAAAGACCACTCTCACATGCAAAGCATGATCGAGCCCTAGAACTCATTGGGTGTTAGATTCGTAACAAAGCGAATCACATGATGATGTGAACTAGATTATTGACTCTAGTGCATGTGGGAGAATGTTGGAAATATGCCCTATAGGCAATAATAAGTTAGTTATTATCATATTTCCTTGTTCATGATAATCTTTTATTATCCATGCTAGAATTGCATTGATCGGAAACTCAGATACATGTGTGGATGCATAGACAACACCATGTCCCTAGTATGCCTCTAATGGACTAGCTCGTTGATCAAAGATAGTTAAGGTTTCCTAGCCATGGACATGAGATGTCATTTGATAACGGCATCAAATCATTAGGAGAATGATGTGATGGACAAGACCCAAACTATAAATGTAACATATGATCGTGTCAGTTTATTGCTACAGTTTTCTACATGTCAAGTATCTGTTCCTATGACCATGAGATCATGCAACTCACGGACACCGGAGGAGTGCCTTGTGTGTATCAAACGGCACAATGTAACTGGGTGACTATAAAGGTATTCTATAGGTATCTCCGAGGGTGTCTACTGGGTTGGCTTGGATCAAGACTGGGATTTGTTACTCCATGTGACGGAGAGGTGTCTCAGGGCCCACTCGGTAATACAACATCACAACAAGCCTTGCAAGCAATGTGACTAAGTGTTAGCCACGGTATCTGGTATTACGGAATGAGTAAAGAGACTTGATGGTAACGAGGTTGAACTAGGTATACAGATACCGATGATCAAATATCGGGCAAGTAACATACCGATAAACAAAGGGAACATTATACGGGATTAATTCAATCCTTGACATACAGGTTCGACCGGTAAACATCTTGATACAATATGTAGGAACCAATATAGACATCCAGGTCCCACTATTGGTTATTGACATTAGAGGTGCCTCGTTCATGTCTACAAAGTTCTCAAACCCGCAGGGTCTGCACACTTAAGGCTCTGTGACGTTTCGGTAGTATATAGTTATGTATGGTGGTGACCGAAGGTTGTTCGGAGTCCCGGATGAGACCACGAACATCACGAGGAGCTCCGCAATGGTCCGGAGGAAAATATTGATATATAGGAAGTCCTATTTTGATCACCGGAAAAGTTTTGGGCTCATTGGTAGTGTACCGAGAGTGCCGGTAGTGTACCGGGGGACCATCGGGAGGGGTATTTCGACCCAAGAGGCTACATGGGCTGTGGGAGGATGAATACCAGCCCTTATTGGGCTGGTGGAAGTCCCACAAAGGGCCCATGCAGCTGGGAAGAAAAGCCCAAAGTGAAAAAGGTGAAAAAAGGCAAAAAGGCTAAATAAGGAAGGAGTCCTCGTCCTACTAGGATTGGAGGAGGATTCCTCCTCTCCTCCTTATGCGCCAAGATAAAAGGGCTGGCTCCTTGTGTGCCAGCCTCCTCCTCTCTTCCTCTTATATATACTAGAGGTTTTAGGGTTTTTTGCACAATATTTTTCAGCCACGTGCTACCCTGTCCTCTAGTGCATAGTTTCTCCTCTAGATCGGTTTTCTGCAGTGCTTAGGCGAGGCCCTGCCGAAACAGCTCCACCACCATCATCGCAACACCGTTGTGCTGCCGGAGAACTCATCTACCTCTCCGCTTCCTCTTGCTCGATCAAGAAGGCGGAGATCGTCATCGAGCTGTACGTGTGTTGAACGCGGAGGTGTCGTCCATTCGGTACTAGATCAAAAGGACCATGATCAAGATCGCGAGACGGATCGTGATGAGATCGCGGGAGGGATCATGATGAGATCGCAGGACAGATCGTGATGGGATCACGGGACGCTCGGCGATTTGGATCGCGAAGACGCTCGACTACATCAACCGCGTTTCTTAACGCTCCCCGCTTAGCGATCTACAAGCGTATGTAGATCCACTCTCCCTCTCACAGATGCTCATCACCATGGATAGATCTTGCGTGCGCGTAGGAAATTTTTTGTTTCCGATGCAACGTTCCCCAACAGAAGTGTCTTGATCAACACTTATAGTTGGAATAGCTTATATGCTCTTAGTAACGTAATCAACAAGAATTCAAATATGGGTGTTTCCATAAGAGGAAGGAAAACGTCCCATATAGTCAAAACCCCAAACATCAAATGGTTCAATTCCAAGTGAATAATTCATAGGAATTTCTTCATGTCTACCAATGTTACCAATTCTTTGAAGTTCATCACAAGTGAGTACAAACTTATGAGCATCCTTGAAAAGAGTAGGGCAATAAAAACCATACTATAATACTTATCACATGCAAATAAAACTACTCAAATTTGCTACAGTAGTAGCATAATTTCTTTGAGCCTTGCCTAGAGTCTTACTAGGATATTTAATAAGATTGAATTTCTTGTCTACTCTTTGCCCAAGAACAACCCCAACAACATAGTCACTAGCATCACACATAATTTCAAATGGTAAGTTCTAATTGGGCGGCTGAACAATAGGTGCAAGGCTTTCTTAAGTATTTCATAGGCTTCTACATGGCGAAGGAAGATTCTAATACGTTTAACACACTACTAGGGAAAAGCCTAGCAGTAGCGCTGGTTTTTGTATTAACAGTAGCGCTGGGGCCCACCATACTGATACGATGCTATAGCTAACTGATGGTGCACTCGCTACTACTATCCTTACGTAGCAATAGTGCGCTTTCGTAAACAACTCTACTACTAATGGTGCATTTGTAGTAGCGAGGCTCTGCAACCCGCGCCACTACTAAACGCAGTTATTCCCTTTTTACATTTATATTGTATTTACACATGGTTATACATATTTGTATACAACATTGAAAATAATTGTGCAAAAACAATATTTAGATTAAAGTGGATGGGTGCAAGTGATCAAGTTGAATTAGAGAAAAATATGATGTTGCGAATCGTACCATCATTCTTTCCTATAATTCAACTTGGTCACATGCATCCATCCACTTTAATATAATATATGTCATATAACTTAACATCCTCTTTATCATCTAACAACTCATCATCCTCTTAATCATCTAAGAACTCCTCATCCTCTTAATCATATAATAACTCATCATCATCTTAATCATATCAAGTTAAAATGTCATAAAATATAAAAACATCATAATAATCATCATCCTAATCTACGATACCAAGTTAATATATGTCATATAAACCAGAAAAAATTCTCTATCATATGACCTAGTCCTCTCTCCTTGGTAAAATTAATGTCGTAACACAAAACACCTATGTCTTCATGATGAAGCAAAGAGATCCAACGGTCTCCAATTTGTGGCTTGCAATCCTTCTTTATTTATCTCCATGCATCAATTTGGAGTTTTCCTCGTGGTTTGTGCTCAGTCGAGTATTGAGAAACGAAAGGATCGCTTGTACGGCTCGTAATTGCCATCTCAGCTTCACCATGCAACAACGAGGGCACAACATGGTTTTGCAGTTTCTGTTAAATAACATAATAGTAGCCTAGTTAGCAATGCAATTTACATAACAGTAGCATAATTAGCAATGCAGTTTACGTAATAGTAGTGTAGTTAGCAACTCTTACCAAGATGTCTGCACGAATGTCATTAGCCCTCAACCTATGCACTACTGGCATGTATAATGTATAATTTGGGCCAACTCCATAATGCGTGTTGTCCCTAGTAGGCAGGCAACCATTAACAAAAGGTGAGAAGAGAATCCTTCTCCTCTCATGTTAGATGTGATCGGTAAGTGTAGTGTGTACTGTCTACTGCCTTTTGTGTTGCATTCGAACAAAGGATTAAGCTGTAAATTATAAATGAACAAGTTTAGCATTGATGAACACAAACTATTTTGAAACAAACAATACAAATGACCTAAGATATATGGTTGACAAAGTTACATGGAAGTAAAACCGGAAGCATATTGAAATCCACCCAGATGTCGATATTACCTTCGATACCATCTTCTCGACGAATATCGATGGTTATTTCCATATCCTCCTGAAATCCATATGCCCTGCGTAGATCTTCCCAATATGAGCAACCAAAATTGCGAGTGATTAACTGCATTGTATACTTTAACCAGAAATGTGAAACCATGTTTAGTCCTTAGTTGAGAGCTCCTTGTCTCCATATTCTTGATTTCTTGCAAACCGAGCTTCTCCATGACATACCGTCTTGCAAGGCATGGGAAGCACTAGTCGAATTGTAAAGACTGGAAATTACACGTTGAACCAAAGAAACACAAAGTCATGATTAATTACGGAAAAATATTTGTCATTGTTGTGTACCGTAAAAATATCAAAGGTCTCGTCAAGCTTGATGGTGAAGAACCTGCCGTTTCGCAGGTGAGGCCTGTCGCATAGACCCCGATCTTCACCCCATAAATCACACTTAGGGATCCCCTTGTCAACAGACATTTCCTGTGTTCATGATTCAAAGAATAAAAATCGATGAAAATTATACCAGAAAGTATTCATGAATTTCTGTCTGTCGAGTCTTTCCTTGAAAAACTCTCATACCGCATGGTGTATATGGTGCACACGGCCTCACACTGATATGGTGGTGTATATCGGTGGATAGTCCCTCACACGAATATTTTGACGGTTACTCATGGTCACACCTCTTCTTTTCTTCTCTCGTGCATTATACGAAGGTATATGTCGAGAGAAGAGAAGAGGAGGAAGTGACCCCCACGAGAACAATCGGTATTCCTCCATCGAGAACATATTAAAAGTCACACAAGGATCTCCGACAGACTAAAAGTCAACCCTATAAGCATTAGTCATCAGGAGGAAAATGAAAATGAAAATGTGCAAATAAAAATGAAAATGTGAAAATGAAATGACAATGTGAAAATGAAAATGAATCCTCTCGGTGGCCTATGTTTTACCGGAATGTCATCTAGTTCCTATTATTACAAAAGTTTCTGCATAACCTTTTTCTAAAAACAGAACATTTTGAGCGCCTGAAATTTGTGCGAGAAGAAATGAATAAATATTCCGGGAAAACATAAACCATTCAAAGGTTTGAGTTTACTTTTCATTTTCACAATTTCATTTTCATTTTCACATTTTCATTTTCATTTCTCCACATGTTCAAACAGAGTCAAGTTACTTACATTTTCATTTCAAAAAAATCCTATCTTCACATTTTCATTTCAAAAAAAATACTAAAACTAGTACTTACCCTAGTTCTAACCCTAGTTTCTTTTTGGAAAAATACTAAAAAATGCTAAAAATATATCTTCACATTTTCATCCTAGTTCTATCCCTAACATCTATCCATCCATTTTAGTTCTAACCCTAGTTACTTAAACAAAAATTAATCGAGGAGGGAGGGAGGGAGTGGGTTAGAGGTAGAGGGTGGGAGGGAATGAGGGATGTAGGAAGAGGGTGGGATGGGGGGATGGAGGGATATGGTAAGAGGGATGAAGGGAGAAGGGGGTGGAGGTAGGGGGTGGGAGGGAGCAGGGAGAGGGTGGCAGGGAGATATACATGCGGGGCGATAACGAGAGATGGCGGCAACAGCGGGAGGCGGCGGCAGAGGACGGCGATGGTAGAGGGTGGTAGCAGCGGACGGGGGCAGCAAGAGGCAGCGGGGGGTGAGGGAGAGTGGAGGGTAAGAGTGAGAGGCCGTCGCGTGCTGGAGATAAGGTATTAGCAGTACCGCGGGTCGTCGGCCCGCGTTGCTGGTGGCACACCTAGAAGTAGCGTTGTCACCAGCCCACGCTACTGCTAAGTTGGGCCGGTGAGCTGGGCCCGGGCTGGCCGAAGTAGCAGCGCCGGTTGTGCACCGGTGCTATTGCTAAGTAAATAGTAGTAGCGCCGGTTATAGCAGCACGCTACTACTATGGGAAGCCCTCCTCATCAGTAGCGCGAGCCTCATGCCCGACACTACTACTACAATCATACCTGTAGAGCCAGTTTGTACACCACACTGCTACTAAGTAGCAGTAGCGACGCGTACCTTACCCCCCCTACTGCCAAATTTCTATTATAAGCTTTCTCCTAGTAGTGACATCTTTAGGTCATGGCATTTTCTCTATAGCATCAACTTTGGATTTTTCTACTTCAATACCTCGTTCGGAAATTTTATGACCAAGTACAATACCTGCATTTACCATAAAGTGGCACTTCTCTCAATTCAAAAAAAGATTAGTGTCTTCACATCTCTGCAAAACTCGATCAAGGTAGCACAAGCAATCGTCAAAAGAAGTCTCGTAAACGGAAAAATCATCCATAAACACCTCAACAATCTTTTTACAAAAGACGGAGAATATAGCCTTTATACATCTTTGAAATGTAGAAGGTGCATTGCCTAAACCAAAAGACATGCATCTATAAGCATGAGTTCCATACGGACAAGTAAAAGTAGTTTTCGCTTGAACTTCTTTTGACACAGGTAGTTGAGAAAAACCAGAATATCCATCAAGGAAACAAAAGTGAGCATGCTTAGATAATCTTTCTAACATTTGAGCAATAAAAGGCAAGGTGTAATGATCTTTTATAGTAGCTTTGTTTAATTTCCTGAAATCAATTACCATCCTATAACCAATTACTATCCTTTGTGGGATGAGTTTATTTTTATCATTAGGAACAAAAGTTATAACTCCTTTCTTAGGGACACAATGGACAAGATTTACCCACCTACTATCAGCTATAGGATAGATTATACCTGCCCCCAGAAGCTTTAATATTTCAGTTCTTACTACTCCCTTCATTCTAGCAGTGAAGCGGCTATGATGATCAATGATAGGTTTAGCATGTGGTTCCATATTAATATTCTTGTGACATAGAGTGGATTTAATGCCCTTAAGATCATCGAGAGTAGATCGCATAGCAGCTCGGTGTTTCTTCGTGTTTTGAGTAATCTCTTTTCTTCATGCTCTGAAAGGTTAGCACTAATAATAACAAGATATATTTTGTTTTAATCAAGATAAGCATATTTCAGTGTATCAGGTTATGTGTTGAGCTCAAAACCGGGATCTAACAAATATCAACAGGCAAGTCATGTTTAAGAATAGTATTTTGTCTAAAGAATATATCATCGCTTTCCTTCATTTCATTCATATGCATATCATTTTCATGGACTAACAAATATTGTTCTAACGGATCAGTAGGAGGCATGCCAATAGAGGCAAGGCAATAAATTTCATCCTAAGTAGATAGCTATTTCTCATGTGGTTGTCTACCAAACTTAGAGAAATTAAATTCATGAGACGCATCACCAAAACATACTTTAACTTTTTATGTAACACAATTAATTATAGCCTTGACAGTATTCAAGAAAGGTCTATCGAATATAATGTGACAAAAATTATCCTGTTGTGAACCAAGTACAAAGAAGTTAGTGTAGGGGAACGTTGCATGGGAAACAAAAAATCTCCTACGTTCACGCAGGACCTATCCATGGTAATGAGCATCTACGAGAGGGAGAGTGGATCAACATACCCTTGTAGATCGCTAAGCGGGAAGCGTTAAGAAACACGATTGGTGTAGTCGAACGTATTCGCGGTCCAAATTACCGAGCGTCCCACGATCCAATCATGATCCGTCCCGCGATCCAATCATGATTCGTCCCGCGAACTTGATCACGATCCGCCCCGCGAACTCGATCACGATCCTTCCGATCTAGCGCCGAACGGACGGCACCTCCGCGTTCAGCACACGTACAGCTTGATGATGATCTCCGTCGTCTTGACCCAGCAAGAGAGAGCGGAGAGGAAGAATAGTTCTTTGGCAGCATGATGGCTCTCCGGCGATGGGGGTGGAGCTATTCCGGCAGGGCTTCGCCTAAGCACTGCAGAAATCCGATCTAGAGAAGAAACTATGCGCTGGAGGAACGGGTAGCACGTGGCAGAAAATTCTGTGCCAAAACCCTAAAACCTCCAATATATATAAGAGGGAAGGAGGAGAGGACTTGGCACAAGGGCCAAGCCTCCTTTGGTTCGGCCGAAGTGGGGAGGGGAGGAGGACTCCTCCTCCAATCTTAGTAGGACTAGGATTCCTCCCTTTTTGGCCTTTTTCCACCTTTTTCCCTTTGGGATTTTCCTCCCAGCCGCATGGGCCTTGTGTGGGACTTCCACCAGCCCACAAAGGGCTGGTATTTACTCTCCCACAGCCCATGTAGCCTCTTGGGTCGAAATACCCCTCCCGGTGGTCTCCCGGTACACTACCGGCACTCCCGGTACACTACCGATTAGCCCGAAACATTCCGGCGACCAAAACAGGACTTCCTATATATGCATCTTTACCTACAGACCATTCCGGAGCTCCGCGTAACGTCCGGGATCTCATCCGGGACTCGGAACAACATTCGGTCACCACCATACATCACTCTATACTACACAAACGTCACCAAACCTTAAGTGTGCAGACCCTGCAGGTTCGAGAACTATGTAGGCATGACCGAGACACCTCTACGGTCAATAACCAATAGCGGGACCTGGATGCCCATATTGGTTCCTACATATTCTACAAAGATCTTTATCGGTCGAACCTCTATGTCAAGGATTCAGTTAATCCCGTATGATGTTCCCTTTGTTCTTCGGTATGTTACTTGCCCGAGATTCAATCATCGGTATCGCCATACCTAGTTCAACCTCATTATCGGAAAGTCTGTTTACTCGTTCCGTAATACAAGTTCCCGTGACTAAAACTTATTGACATTGCCTGCAAGGCTTATTGTGATGTTGTATTACCGAGTGGGCCCTGTGATACCTCTCCGTCACACAGAGTAACAAATGCCAGTCTTGATCCATGCCAACTCAACACACACCCTTGGATATTGTAGCGACCTGACCAGAAAGGTCGAATCTCCGGTGTTTCTGTACCATCCCAAGATCATGCTGGTACACACACGGTACATCAATGTATATATCAAAGGGAAATCACACAGCATTATATTAATCGAAATCTCATATCGAGTCCTTTATTACAATAATCATTACAATAAAGTGGCTGAAGGCCAACTCATGAGAATATCTAAATCTTGCGGAAGCGTCGAAGGTAGATGAGTCCTTTTGACTTCAAGGGCATCTCACTGAGCATAGAACGCGTCCTCACTCCTGGTCGGAAAAGTACTCTGCAACATGATACGTTGCAGCCATGTAGGTCAGCATATGGAATATGCCGGCAAAGTCACAAGAGAGGGGTGAAAAGATAATCATCTTGTCTATATGCATATATGGCAGGTGGGGCGGTAAGTTTTTGCGTAAAGCCAATTTTTCCTACATCAAGAAAGGGGCTAAGCAAAATATTACTAAGTTGGTTGATTAATGAGATGGTTCCACCAACCACTTCTCATTCCCAATTTGAATATACCCACATCCTCATTATTAATTGTGTTGAGAGTTTCGGAAGTTTCAATTCCTTTGGCTCAAGTCGTCCATGACCGTGGACACGGCTAATCGATTAGGTTTTGAAAACTCTGCAGAGTTTTGCACACGTTCCCCACAAGATTTGATCGCCTCCGTTTGATTTCTCGCACTTCAGGGTGTTTGAGAAACGGATGACCAAAACATGGTCTTCCAAAGGGTTTCCCTGCGACTCTGTCGGTGCCCATCCTTTCCTACCGTTCTTCTACCTCTCGTAGCACCGCCTGTCCAGGGTCACCACGATATCCAACCAAGCCAGAGCCCATAATGACTTGTGGTTGTGCAGGTAAGCCTTGGGTTTTAAAGCATCCATCCATCTCTTCGTGCCTGGGTGGACCTTTCCGCGTGAATACTGGCCATCTCCAGCATCACCTAGGCAAATCCACTGGTTTCTCCAGGGTGCCGTTCAACCATCATCCACCCAGAGGTTCAACTCGGAGTCTTAAATCTTGATCATTATGTAGGTCTTGAAATTATTAAGTCTCTCAACTCTCATGAATAGCAACCAACCCCGTCTACTAATAGCATAGCAAAAGGTAAAACAACGTTTCCCGGGGCCAACGTGTCAAAGAGGTTGAGGGGGGGGGGTACCTACCACATGATACTACCACAATGTAACCAAGTTTCCAACTAACCTATCTTGCATGCAATTGGGGAGATGGTAGAACTAATGCATATAAAACATGGGTAAACATGGTCAAAGTGACTTGCCTAATTGATGATCTTCGTACGTGAGTGACTCTAAGTAACAAGCTTCGCACTCCGGATAATCTAACGAAACAAACAAGCACTCAAATAAGTATACAACAAAATAACAACCAAGAACTAGTAAACAATCAAGACAAAACAATGCACAAATCTCAAGTAAGAAAACACACAAAGTTTTGTTTACTAGGAGGTGATTGATAAAACACTACTATCTTTATAAAACCATTTTGAATATAAGTTTGTTGAGAAAACTTTTGTAAAGTTTGTAAAAGTTTTGATAAACACTAAATGGAACAAATATAGTTTACTAACAAGAGAGCAAAACAAAACTATTACTAACTAGTTGTTTTAATCAAATTAACATATTTGAAAAGAAGTTGTGATTCCTATGTTAAATAAAATTAAACTAAGCAAATTTATATTTTTATTAACAGTGAGTGAAAACACTAAATGTTTATTAACAGAACCTAATAAAAAAATGAAACCAAATCTAAATTTAAACTAATTAAAACTAAGTATATAAAACTATATTATAATACTAGGCAGATTCTGTTTTTGGTTAAAACATTAATCAAATATATCCTAAATATCTTCAAACTAATCATGAAGGTATTCCTAACTAATACCAAACAGTAGCAAAAAGATTCATGTAAAAATCTATTTTCAAACTCTAGTTATACAGATTTGAAGATTTTAAGCAAATTTGATTCAATTCAAATTTTATAGTTCAAATTTGAAATTTAAAAGTACAGGGTGAAACTACATGAAAAATGTGAGCTATTGCCAAAAGAATCAACTCAAAACACTAAATATATTAAAAGATATAGTTAAAACAAATTTTGAAATCATTCTGTTAATTAAAACAAAAACAGAAAAGAAACCTGACTTGCAACGGCCAGGGGGCTACGTGGCGCTGTCCGATTGGCTAAGGCGGGTGTGCGCGCGAGGGTTACGGGCGGGCGACCGGTCTGTAAAGGAAAACGGTTCGGATTTAAATCCGTTCTAATCTGGACCGTGGGTTTTGGATCCAAGGGGTGGGAGTGCTCACGGGGTAAAGTCGCCGGCGTCGGGGGTTCTCCGGTGGATCCGAAGGCGGCGAAGTCGACGGCGTGGTGCTCCGGTGGTCGGGGAAGACAGTGGAGTGGTCCAGGCAACGGCGACGGGCCTCCGGAGTCGAAACGTGAGGTCGGTTGGGCGAGAGGTGGTCGGAATTGGTGGCTACGGTCGACGGGAGATCCGGTGGGGGTGGCTACTCCGGCGTGCAATTGCGGCAGCCTTCCGGCGAGAGAGAGAGGGGGCTCGGGGGGAAATGGATGCGGGGAGTGGTCGGCTACTTATAGGGTGCTCGGGGGTGCGGGGAGTTAAGAGAGGAGAGAGATCCGGGAGGGAAAGAAACGGCCGGCGAGGATCTCCGGCGCGCGCGGGGGAGGAGGGAGATGACCGTTCGGTAGTAACGGTCGGTCGGGGTGGGGTCCAGTGTCAGCGAGAGGAGAGCGTGTCCGTTACGCGTGGTCGGCCGATCGGTAATAAATGCGCGAATAACTGCCCGTGGGCCGGCCCGTTTAATACAGTAACCGTTACCGTTTCCTTTAATAATTATCCAGAGACATTCAAAAAAATTTAAAGCATTCAAATCTTCTCTAAATATAGGGGTATTATATATCAAAATTTACAGAATAATAAATGCTATTGAATGAACATTTTTATTCTGTCATTTGAACACTTTTAAAAAAATATTATTTTCAGAAATTGCCTAATTGTTTTTAAACCCTTTTTGCAAATATTTTCAAAATAACTCCTGGTTATTTTTGTTCAAATAAATCACCAATTTGACCCTGGTGTGGAGTGTCATGTTACTCCCCTCTTATTTTGAACATTTAACCAAAATTTCTAATAGGTGAAAGCAACATAGGGAAAAGTAGAAAGAGCTTTCTGGAATTCAGAAGAGGCATTTCAACTAACACATACAATCAAGCAATGATGATGATAGATGCATAGCTATATCATAACATTCCAAAATGGAATTTTGGGATTTTACAAACCTACCCACCTTAAGATGAATCTCGCCCTCGAGATTCGGGTTGGCTAGAAAATAGGTGCGGATGGTCTCTACAAAGATCTGCTTCGCGTTCCCAGGTGGCTTCTTCCTCGGTGTGGTGACTCCACAGAACTTTGCAGAACTTGATGATCTTGCTGCGGGTAACTCTGTTGGATGTCTCGAGGATCTTGACAGGCTTCTCCTTGTAAGTCAGATCACTGTCAAGCTGTATGGCCTCTAGGGGCACGGTGTCTCGAAAAGGGATGTCAGCCATCTCAGCATGGCATTTCTTTAGCTGGGAAACATGGAACACATTATGAACTTCGGATAATCCTTCCGGCAATTCTAGTTTGTATGCAACTTCTCCTCTATGGTCAAGAATTTTGTAGGGGCCTATGAATCTGGGTGCTAGTTTTCCTTTAACACCAAACCTCTTGATTCCACGAAGCGGGGACACACGAAGATATGCTCTGTCTCCCACTTCATGCGTCACTTCTTTTCGTTTGCTGTCAACATAACTCTTCTGTCGAGATTGAGCTATCTTGAGTCTGTCACGAATCAGCTTGACTTTCTCTTCAGAATCTCGGATAAGGTCGGGACCAAAAAGTTGTCGGTCTCCAACACCATCCCACGTCAGTGGTGTTCTGCACCTCCTTCCGTATAAAGCTTCGAAAGGGGCCATCTTCAGACTGGTCTGATAATTGTTGTTGTACGAAAATTCTGCGTAAGGTAAGTTGTCATCCCAACTATATCCATAATCTAGTGCACAAGCTCTCAACATGTCTTCCAGAATCTGGTTGACTCTCTCAGTCTGTCCATCTGTCTGCGGATGAAAGGCTGTACTGAACTCTAGCCTTGTACCCAAAGTTTCATGTAACTGATGCCAAAACTTTGAGGTAAACTGTGTTCCTCTATCTGACACGATACTCCTCGGAACTCCATGCAAACATACGATCCTAGTCATATATATCTTGGCTATCTTAGCACTGGTATAAGTGGTTTTCACTTGAATGAAATGAGCTACCCTGGTCAAGCGATCTACCACTACCCAGATGGAATCATAATGTGAACGGGTCCTGGGCAATCCTGTGATGAAGTCCATACCAAGCTTTTCCCATTTCCACTCGGGTATCGGCAAAGGTTGGAGTAACCCTACTGGTTTCTGATGTTCTGCCTTTACTCGCTGACAAACATCACATATTGCAACATGTTCCACAATATCTTTCTTCATACCTGTCCACCAATAACTTTCCTTTAAATCGAGATACATCTTGGTATTCCCTGGGTGTATCGAGTAAGGTGAATCGTGGGCTTCCTGAAGTATCAACTTCCTGAGCTCTGGGTCATTGGGCACATAGATTCGGTTCTCAAACCACAAAGTTCCGTGTTCATCCTCACGAAAACCTTTAGCTTTACCATCTTCCATTCTCTGCTTTATCTCAGCTATCTCCTTGTCCGATTTCTGGGCTTTACAATTCTTTCGGTCAAGGTGGACTGGATCTCTAGTGTACCAACATATCCTCTTGGAACTATCTCTAACTTGAGCTCTCTGAGATCATCGGCTAACTCTTGGGGTAATCCTCCCGCTGTGAGTGTGTTCACATAAGTTTTCCGACTCAAGGCATCGGCTACAACATTAGCCTTACCTGGATGGTAATGTAATCTCATGTCATAGTCCTTGATTAACTCTAACCATCTCCTCTGTCTGAGGTTCAACTCTTTCTGCGTGAAAATATATTTCAGGCTCTTATGGTCGGTGTAAACATCACAACTATTTCCGATAAGAAAATGTCTCCAGGTCTTGAGTGCGTGCACTACGGCTGCTAGTTCCAAATCATGGGTGGCATAGTTCAACTCATGAGGTTGTAGTTGTCTGGATGCATAAGCTACAACCTTTCCATCTTGCATAAGTACTCCTCCAAGTCCTTGACGTGAAGCATCACAATAAACTTGGAAGTCCTTCCGAATATTGGGCAAGATCAATACTGGGGCTGTGACCAAACGTTTCTTCAACTCCTGGAAACTGGCTTCACATTCCTCAGTCCAAACATACTTAGATTCTTTCTTCAACAACTCTGTCATGGGCTTGGCAATCTTTGAGAAATTCTCAATGAATCTCCGGTAATATCCAGCAAGTCCGAGGAAACTGCGGATCTCCTTAACTGAGGTGGGTGACTTCCTCTCGGTGATGGCTTCAACCTTAGCGGGGTCTACGGCTATTCCTTCTCCGGAAATAACATGTCCAAGGAATCTGACTTCCGTTAGCCAAAATTCACATTTGCTGAACTTGGCATATAACTGATGCTCTCTTAGCTTCTCCAGAACTAAACGCAGATGTTCCTTATGTTCTTCCTCATTCTTGGAGAATATCAAAATGTCATCGATGAACACCACGACAAACTTGTCCAAATATTCCATAAACACTTTGTTCATCAAATTCATGAAGTAGGCAGGAGCATTAGTCAAACCAAAGGACATGTCTGTATACTCGTACAAGCCATACCTTGTGGTGAAAGGTGTTTTGGGTATATCCTGTTCACGAATCTTCAGTTGATGATACCCTGATCGAAGATCGATCTTAGAGAATACTTTGGCGCCTACTAGCTGATCAAACAAATCATTACTCATCGGCAGAGGGTACTTGTTCTTGATAGTCTCCTCGTTCATGGCACGATAATTGACTACCATTCTCAATGTTTTATCCTTCTTCTCCACCAAAAGAACTGGGGCTCCCCAAGGTGAAGAACTTGGGCGTATATAACCTTTGTCCAATAACTCCTTAATTTGCTTCTTGATTTCCAACAGATCATTTGCGGGCATCCGATAGGGTCTCTTGGAAATTGGTGCTGTCCCTGGCTGTAGCTCTATTAGGAACTCAATTTCGCTATCTGGTGGCATTCCTGGTAATTCTTTCGGAAATACATCCAGATAATCTTTTACCACAGGTACTTCCTCCTGAACAACTCCTGTGAGGGAATTTAACCTAGCACTCATACGTGTGCGTCGGGATACATACTTATTCCTCTTGTTCTCCGGGGTGGTGAGTGAAACAGACTTGCTGAGGCAATCAAGATTTCCTTCATACTTGGTCATCCAATCCATGCCTAGGATTACATCCAATCCCTGGGATTCTAAGACGATGAGGTCGGTGGGAAAAACATGGTTTCCTATATTGAGTTTCAAAGCATGGCATCCTATCCCTGCCATCATCATACCTCCTGGGGAACTGACCTTAATGGGCTGACTAAGGGCTTTGGTGGGCAAACCATACTTATCCACAACTACCCTTGATATGAATGAATGAGTTGCACCGGAATCAAAAAGTACTGTAACTGGACGTGAATGCAATAAAAACTTACCAACCACAGTCTCGGGTTGATCATAGACTTCTTCCACGTCAAGGTGGTTCACCTGGGCACGAGGAAAAGGGTTTGGCTTCTTGGCTGCGGAGTTGCCGTTTCCATTTCCCTGCTTGTTCTGGGGACACTCAGTACCATAGTGCCCTGTCTTCTGGCACTTGAAACAGGTGATGTGACTCAGATCCTTCTGAGTAGGAACGTGACGGTGCTGATTGTTGTTCCCATTGTCAGTCTTGAAGTTGCCATGGTTGGGACGGGCATTCCCATTTCCTCCATGGTTGTGGCTTCCATGGTTGTGCACAGCATGAGTGTGTCTTCCAAACTTACCGGTCCCTGATCCGGTATTCCTTGAGTACGGGGAGTAGCGGGGCTTATGATGAGCTCCAGAGTTAAACTTCCCCTGAGTGTACATCCTCTTGCGGTTCTCAATCTGCTGTTGTTTACCTTCCAGAATGAGTGCCTTATCCACCAGCTCTTGGTAGTTGTTGAAATTAGCCACTACCAGCTGCATGCTCAACTCATCGTTGAGTCCTTCCAGAAATTTCTCTTGCTTGGCCGCATCATCGGCCACGTCTCCTGGTGCATAACGTGCCAATGTGTTGAACTCTTCCACATATTGGGGCACGGAGCGATTACCCTGGCGCAAGTTGCGAAACTCGCGTTTCTTCAGACTCATGGCTCCAGCTGAAACATGTGCGGTGCGAAAAGCTTGCTGGAACTGCTCCCAAGTTACATCAGCAATAGGATATGTGGTGATGTAATTCTCCCACCATGAAGCTGCTGGTCCTTCAAGTTGATGTGCGGCAAATCGCACCTTCTCAGCATCAGTACATCCAACGGTGACAAGTTCTCTGTCCATCTTACGGAGCCAGTCCTGTGCCACAATGGGCTCAGTGCTGCTGGAGAAAGTTGGAGGATTCAACCTCAGAAAACGGGTGAGATTGTCAGTCTGGGGTGGATGGTGGTTGTTGTTGTTCTGGTTGTTGGTATGATTCTGGATCAATAACTGCATCAGTGCATTCTACTGCTGAAGGAGTTGCGTGAGTTCCGGCGGGAAAGTGAAGTCGGTCTCACGTCGTGGAGGCATCTTGCTGTTTTCATAGGGGTGAGAATTAGAATAGAACAAGGGCCTAAAAGGAGAAATTCACTACCCATATGCAATGCAACAAACATATCACACCAAACACTCATTCATTTATTCAATCAATGTCAAACATCGGGAATACAAGTCTCAATCAAACTACACATCGACCTACGCTCTTAACGTTGAAACTAAAAGATACATGGAGGGCATAACTAAAGTTTTTCCTCAGAAGTACATGGTGACTGAGTCTCCTCCAATGGTGCTCTCCTCATAGTCATCATCGACGCTGATGAAAGGAGCCAAGTCTCCCTCAGGATGAAGATTTTCACCCATGTCCATCTGTTCCTCCAGAGTGGCGATGCGAGTGTTCAGCTTGTCGATCCTCTCTAAGAAATCCTTCACCTCATACTCATGCTCGTACTCGGCTTCCCGTAAGTCAGCTTCAAGGTCAATCTCGCGGTTCATCATATTCTTGATTGTCTTCGTATCAGCACGAACTCGAAGCTCCAGAGTCCTGATGTGAGTCTCCAGGGTCTGGATATATGACATGGTGGAGTCTCCAGTGGGAGGGGTTATGATGTTGCCATGGGCATCTCTGCAGCAAACCATGCTGAGTCCTGGTGAAATGGTTCCAACTCTGTATTCCTCCTGAATACGTCCAAGGGCACAATGAATGGCCATGTCTCTTCCAAGTATCCAGCTGGGAGCCACGAACTTGAAGTCGATGGGTTTCTTCCGATTCCCAAAGGTCTTCCCTGGGATGTGCACCTCGATCCTATATCGTCCATCTTGTGGAAATGACATGATAAGAGTCCCGGTGATGCTTGGCAAAGCAATCCTCACGTCTTTGACGATCCTCATCAGCTCCTTACCAAAAGGCATCGTTGCGTCAGGCTGGCAAAACTCCGTGATCAACACTAGGATGAAGGTGGTCATCTATAAATTTTTGAAATAATCGAAGAGGAATCAGAAATGAGTAGATGAGAGTATAAGAATTTTAAAGACAAAGAGAAACAATCCTAAGGCTTTCCAGTCCTAGAGGTTACGTCCTACGGTCAGCGTGTGCTCTGATACCATTTCTGTAGCGACCCGACCTGAAAGGTCGAATCTTCGGTGTTTCTGTACCATCCCAAGATCATGCTGGTAAACACACGGTACATCAATGTATATATCAAAGGGAAATCACACAGCATTATATTAATCGAAATCTCATATCGAGTCCTTTATTACAATAATCATTACAATAAAGTGGCTGAAGGCCAACTCATGAGAATATCTAAATCTTGCGGAAGCGTCGAAGGTAGATGAGTCCATCTGACTCCAAGGGCATCTCACTGAGCATAGAACGCGTCCTCACTCCTGGTCAGAAAAGTACTCCGCAACATGATATGTTGCATCCTTGTAGGTCAGCATATGGAATATGCCGGCAAAGTCACAAGAGAGGGGTGAAAAGATAATCATCTAGTCTATATGCATATATGGCAGGTGGGGCGGTAAGTTTTTGCGTAAAGCCAATTTTTCCTACATCAAGAAAGGGGCTAAGCAAAATACTACTAAGTTGGTTGATTAATGAGATGGTTCCACCAACCACTTCTCATTCCCAATTTGAATATACCCACATCCTCATTATTAATTGTGTTGAGAGTTCCGGAAGTTTCAATTCCTTTGGCTCAAGTCGTCCATGACCGTGGACACGGCTAATCGATTAGGTTTTGAAAACTCTGCAGAGTTTTGCACACGTTCCCCACAAGATTTGATCGCCTCCGTTTGATTTCTCGCACTTCAGGGTGTTTGAGAAACGGATGACGAAAACATGGTCTTCCAAAGGGTTTCCCTGCGACTCTGTCGGTGCCCATCCTTTCCTACCGTTCTTCTACCTCTCGTAGCACCGCCTGTCCAGGGTCACCACGATATCCAACCAAGCCAGAGCCCATAATGACTTGTGGCTGTGCAGGTAAGCCTTGGGTTTTAAAGCATCCATCCATCTCTTTGTGCCTGGGTGGACCTTTCCGCGTGAAATACTGGCCATCTCCAGCATCACCTAGGCAAATCCACTGGTTTCTCCAGGGTGCCGTTCAACCATCATCGACCTAGAGGTATGTTGAAAACTCGGAGTCTTAAATCTTGATCATTATGTAGGTCTTGAAATTATTAACTCTCTCAACTCTCATGAATCACACAACCAACCCCGTCTACTAATAGCATAGCAAAAGGTTAAACAACGTTTCCTGGGGCCAATGTGTCAAAGAGGTTGAGGGGGGGGGTACCTACCACATGATACTACTACAATGTAACCAAGTTTCCAACTAACCTCTCTTGCATGCAATTGGGGAGATGGTAGAACTAATGCATATAAAACATGGGTAAACATGGTCAAAGTGACTTGCCTGATTGATGATCTTCGTACGTGAGTGACTCTAAGTAACAAGATTCGCACTCCGGATAATCTAACGACAAAAACAAGCACTCAAATAAGTATACAACAAAATAACAACTCATAACATCAACCAAGAACTAGTAAACAATCAAGACAAAACAATGCACAAATCTCAAGTAAGAAAACACACAAAGTTTTGTTTACTAGGAGGTGATTGATAAAACACTACTATCTTTATTAAACTATTTTGAATCTAAGTTTGTTGAGAAAACTTTTTTAAAGTTTGTAAAAGTTTTGATAAACACTAAATGGAACAAATATAGTTTTACTAACAAGAGAGCAAAACAAAACTATTACTAACTAGTTGTTTTAATCAAATTAACATATTTGAAAAGAAGTTGTGATTCCTATGTTAAATAAAATTAAACTAAGCAAATTTATATTTTTATTAACAGTGAGTGAAAACACTAAATGTTTATTAACAGAACCTAATAAAAAAATGAAACCAAATCTAAATTTAAACTAATTAAAACTAAGTATATAAAACTATATTCTAATACTAGGCAGATTCTGTTTTTGGTTAAAACATTAATCAAATATATCCTAAATATCTTCAAACTAAGCATGAAGGTATTCCTAACTAATACCAAACAGTAGCAAAAAGATTCATGTAAAAATCTATTTTCAAACTCTAGTTATATAGATTTGAAGATTTTAAGCAAATTTGATTCAATTCAAATTTTATAGTTCAAATTTGAAATTTAAAAGTACAGGGTGAAACTACATAAAAAATGTGAGCTATTGCAAAAAGAATCAACTCAAAACACTAAATATATTAAAAGATATAGTTAAAACAAATTTTGAAATCATTCTGTTAATTAAAACAAAAACAGAAAAGAAACCTGACTTGCAACGGCCAGGGGGCTACGTGGCGCTGTCCGATTGGCTAAGGGGGGGGGTGCGCGCGAGGGTTACGGGCGAGCGACCGGTCCGTAAAGGAAAACGGTTTGGATTTAAATCCGTTCTAATCTGGACCGTGGGTTTTGGATCCAAGGGGTGGGAGTGCTCACGGGGTAAAGTCGCCGGCGTCGGGGGTTCTCCGGTGGATCCGAAGGCGGCGAAGTCGACGGCGTGGTGCTCCGGTGGTCGGGGAAGACAGTGGAGTGGTCCGGGCAACGGCGACGGGTCTCCGGAGTCGAAAGGTGAGGTCGGTTGGGCGAGAGGTGGTCGGAATTGGTGGCTACGGTCGACGGGAGATCCGGTGGGGGTGGCTACTCCGGCGTGCAATTGCGGCAGCCTTCCGGCGAGAGAGAGAGGGGGCTCGGGGGGAAATGGATGCGGGGAGTGGTCGGCTACTTATAGGGTGCTCGGGGGCGCGGGGAGTTAAGAGAGGAGAGAGATCCGGGAGGGAAAGAAACGGCCGGCGAGGATCTCCGGAGCGCGCGGGGGAGGAGGGAGATGACCGTTCGGTAGTAACGGTCGGTCGGGGTGGGGTCTAGTGTCAGCGAGAGGAGAGCGTGTCCGTTACGCGCGGTCGGCCGATCGGTAATAAATGCGCAAATAACTGCCCGTGGGCCGGCCCGTTTAATACAGTAACCGTTACCGTTTCCTTTAATAATTTTCCAGAGATATTCAAAAACATTTAAAGCATTCACATCGTCACTAAATATAGGGGTATTATATATATCAAAATTTACAGAATAATAAATGCTATTTAATGAACATTTTTATTCTGTCATTTGAACACTTTTAAAAAAATATTATTTTCAGAAATTGCCTAATTGTTTTTAAACCCTTTTTGCAAATATTTTAAAAATAACTCCTGGTTATTTTTTTTCAAATAAATCACTAATTTGACCCTGGTGTGGAGTGTCATGTTACTCCCCTCTTATTTTGAACATTTAACCAAAATTTCCAATAGGTGAAAGCAACATAGGGAAAAGTAGAAAGAGCTTTCTGGAATTCAGAAGAGGCATTTCAACTAACACATACAATCAAGCAATGATGATGATAGATGCATAGCTATATCATAACATTCGAAAATGGAATTTTGGGATGTTACAGAGATACCTGTAGAGCACCTTTATAGTCACCCAGTTATGTTGTGACGTTTGATACACACAAGGTACTCCTCCAGTGTCCGTGAGTTGCATGATCTCATGGTCATAGAAACATATACTTGACATGCAGAAAACAGTAGCAATAAACTAACACGATCATATGCTACGTCTGTAGTTTGGGTATTGTCCCTCACATCATTCTTGTAATGATGTGATCCCGTTATCAAATGACATCACATGTCTATGGCTAGCAAACCTTGACCATCTTTGATTAACGAGCTAGCTCACTAGAGGCATACTAGGGACCAAATGTTGTCTATTTACCCACACATGTAATGTGTTTCCAATCAATACAATTATAGCATGGATAATAAACGATTATCATGAACAAGGAAATATAATAATAAACACTTTATTTATTACCTCTAGGGCATATTTCCAACAGTTAGTAGGGTACTTCATTTTTCCACATAAGACTTCAACATCTCCAAGAATCCCTAGTGGTGACATAGTGTCTCTATTTGCAAGTATAATAGCGACATCAATGTCTTCCATTTTAATGGGTGTTATGTCATTAATAATTTCTTGATTTAACGTAAAAGGACTTGCACCCATATCACGCATACCAAGATAGTAATGATCTCCAATCCTAACAGAAGTAACAGGCATGTCAACAGCTGGTTTATTTTTATCTAACTCATCCTATTTGTTTCTATCAGGTTTAGCAATTCTAGCAGCCCCGTCACAAAAGTAAATAAACTGACCATCTATATTATCAACCAAGAGATATTTACCCATAGATACCATATTACGTTCTACATTTATTTGTTCAGAAGGTTTGGGTGTTGTAATATGGCTTTTATTAACCAAAGTAGTAGCCTTAGCATGTTCCTTAATCCTAACAAGAAAAGGTGGGTTTTCAATATAATTAGTGGGCACAACTAGATCAATATTATAAATAATAGCTTATTCTTCAGCAATAGTAGGTTCCTCTAACATTTCTTCAATGGGTGAATGGTATTTAAACCAGTTATCCTTAGGGAGATCAACATGAGCAGCAAAGGTTTCACAAAAGGAAGCTACTATCTTAGAGTCAAGTCCATATTTAGCGCTAAACTTATGAAATTTATGAGTATACATGAAGGATTTAGCACAATCAAACTCACGTTTTATACATGACTCTTTACCTTTGTCGAGATCCCAATCTTCAGAGTTGCGTTTAATTGTTTCCAAAATATCCCTTTTGAATTAGATAGTTCTCTTCATGTAGGAACTAGCGGAAGAAGAATAGAGTATTAATTGATCATCATAAGAAAGCCGAGTGTAAAAGTTTTCTATAATCATTTTTCCTGAGAGCTCATGGTTGGGGCAAGTGCGCATCATAGATTTAAGCCACCCCCAAACTTGACCTATGTTTTCTCCTTCACGAGGCCAAACATTATATATATAATCCCGATCACGATGAGCTAGATGCATAGGATAAGATTCCTAATGAAATTCCAGCTTCAACCGGTTCAGTCCCATGTTCTGGCATCTTCCAATACTCTATACCAAATCAATGCTTTTCCCTCCAAGACAAAGGGAAAACCTTCTTCTTGACTTTGTCCTCGGATAAACCTGCAATCTTAAATAAACCACAAATCATCAAGTGCAAATCAGGATGAGTTGTTCCATCTTCTTCAGAAGGATTAGCTAGCATTTTATCTAACATACCCGAAGGAATTTCATAATAAATAATTTCAGTAGATTCAGTAGGTTGAGGGGCAACTTTTTCCACTTCTGGTCAGGGTGAATATACCCCCAAACAGTCCCTTCAAAGCAATACTATCCGTAGTAAATTCCAGTACATATAAAAAATGTTTCCTTACCAAATTACACGCACCAAAGGCACTTCCGTCCCTGGCAACGACACGAGAAAAGAGTCTTGATGACCCACACGTACAGGGGAATGATCGTATTCCTTTCGATAAGTAAGAGTGTCGAACCCAACGAGGAGCAGAAGGAAATGATAAGTAGTTTTCAGCATGGTAGTCTCCGCAAGTGCTATAACTAATAGTGGTAGACAGTTTAGTAACAATATAATTTGTAACATGTAACAATTAACTACAGTAGAATGTGTGCACACTACGGCAAAAAAGGCCTAGCATTGGCTGGTGCAAAATGTCCATCCGTGGTGGGTTAGGGGCCCAGGCCAGCCCGCCACTAACCCCCCGCCACTTCTAACGGGCCACTAATGGTGGGCGAGGGCCTGCCACTGCTAATTGGTTAGTAGTGGCGGGCATGAAGTAGCACCCGCCAGTACTAATTGGGTTCATGGGAGCAAGGTTGCACCGTAGCAGATAAACTTGTGGCGAGCACCTGCTATTGCCCGCCATTGCCATTAATTACTGGTATTAAAAAAAATGAACGTAGTGTACTACACATAGAACACAGTACAATTCATGTATATATACTGTTCGCATGTACATACATATAGCATATAAGCTGGCATGCAATTTTTAAACATCATGATCATCCAATTAACATACGTCATCATCGAATTACAAAGTTAGATAGGATTGCAAAAAGATCATCATTGTTCTTAATCGATAAGAAAGAATGTCGGAAGAATGAAATGGCCGCATATAGTAGATGTTTCTCCTCCCAGTAGCCTTCAACTCAACAATTCTTTGCCAATTAGATCTTACGTGAAAAAGAAAAAGAATACGCCATGAATACATGAAGCTGAGAAAAAATGAATATCAAAGAGTGAATCTAACTTCCAGAATTGATTCAAGAACCTCTATGTACTACATGAGAAATCATTGCTTAGCATATAAACAAGCACAAATTAGTAATCTAACACCATGTAAACAAGCACCTATCGGCTATGTTCAGAAATTACCATATAATTCTATTCGTGCATTTGTTGTGTTCATAAAGGGAATCACTATGGGCTATGGTGCAGAGATTAAACATGCTTATTTACCACATAAAGGTGTAGGGAACTAAGCTCACACAGATCATATAGAGAACATACCAAAATGAAATTAAGTTCAACTCTATCATAACAACATGAAACTAACTCCACCATCTCTCCAATCATCTTCTTAATCACGGCTAAGGCGTTATTCGTAGCTTCCGTGGGCGCAGGTATGCTCCGGTGTGGTAGTACAGTGATTGTGGGATACCGTACCATAGATACATCTTGTTGCCGCACGAATGACCCTCCTCAAACTCATGAAGGAAAAGTAAGAGCGACATCCTAGCTTGCATCTGTAAGTCTCTAGCAACGTTCATCCAATTTTGACCATGGAAATACGTTATCCCTCCCACGTTGTTGAGAGTGAGGGTTAAGTGACTGCCATTCTTAAGTAGCATCACTCATCCACACCTCATCCATTGCCAGGTTGGGCACACGCATGAACTCCTCCCTTCCCCCAACAAGGGATGCGCTGGGTATGATAAAAAGAAAACACATATTAGACAATTGTGGGCATCGTGAAGGTCATCCTGAAGGTCGTCCTGAAGGTCGACAAATATCTCACCACTATTAAATGGAAGATACCGCCCACTCAATAAAGCCGTTCGAAAGGTCGACACATATGTCACTGCAAGTTAGGTGAACTTCACAACATGCTCCTAGCCTACTGTCACCATAGATTGGGTATTCTTCGTTCATTGCCTGAGTTCATGTTATGGAATAATTATATAAGTTACATGATAGACAAAAAAATTGCGCATGACTTATGCTGAAAAGATGAAACATTGAGTGTTTGAAACCAGGCGAAATGGAAATTAATCAAAGTTTCACTATATTTTCTACACTCTTTTGAAGCCCTTTATTATTAAACAAATCAAATTAAATGTTCATGCTTCATGAGACGATTATATTTATGAATAAAAAATGGGGTTGTCGCTAGTGGAAAACTGGGCTTTAGACTCGATTGGCACCAGACTTTAGTCCCGGCTCACCAACCGAGACTAAGAAGCTGGAACTAAAGCCCCCACTCTTTAGTTCCGGTTGGTCACAACTCGAGACTAAAGTCCCTCCACGTGGCGGCCAGCACACACTAGGGGCTGGAAGGCCTTTAGTCCCAGTTAGTGACACCAACCGGGACTAAGGATTTTGTGATATTTTGTTGGGCTTTAGGGTTTTAGAGCTTAGGGTATATGGTTTATTTTTCATTTTCATTTTGTGTTGTCTATTTAATTCTCTTTCATTTCAAATGTATTGTACGCTACTACATACTGCACACGTTGATGCATATATAATATGATTTATCGTACGACCATACATATATATACATACAATTTGGTATATACTATTTCTCCTAGAATTTTGAGATCATTACATGCAATGGTATTCTCCGCTTTCAGATCTGACCTCCGTAAGCAAAAATCCCGCAATTTCCTCTTGAATTTCTCGTAGGCGGTTCTTTGTAGGAGCTTCTCCCTCATGTCTTCCATCTTTAAAGAAGGAGATCACTGTGAATATATTAGTCATGATATATATGTTAGATCCTCATAAAAAAATGTGAATAGTGTTTATGTACCTAAAGTTGTCTTACATCTCTGCGCCATTCGGTCGCAATGCAAATGTTCTCACAAACATAATATGCACATAAATTAGTTCCCTATTTCTGGCTCATGCACTTTACGATCATAGAATTCAATCGTATAATAATCAAGCATGATAATAATGGTAATGAAACTAAAATGAAAGAGATGCACGATCCTAGCTAGTACTACTTAATTACCTTGGGCCGGCCCCAACGCATCACCGGTTTCCATTCACCGACAACATCCTTGATGAATCGTTTCCAAACCCTGCCCGGCAAAGAAAATGAATAAAGGAGTTGTTAATTGCTAGATATCAGGAATGAACGAAAGTGGCGGATATAGTGCGATAATGATTGAAATTACCTATCGAGCATCCAAACCACGTCGGAGAATTGTTAAGGGTCTTTACCTAGTGATTCAAGCGTTTCAACTGTTCCAGCATCAACTTTAATGATTAGCAGGAACTAGTGGTAGCTGCGCACGGTTATATAAGCAGGCATGCATAACTCATCAACTACACTTAACATGGAGTAAGCAAAATAGAATTCATAGAACAAGACAGTAATACTAACTTGAAGTTGTAAGGATACAATATTTCTGTTTTGGTATTTTCTTCCTTTAAAACCTTACCAAGTTATCCTCTGAGTATTTGCAGTGGTCTTATATCATTTTTTCATTTATGATATACGTGTCAACGAACCCAATGCCATAGATTCTCTCTCTTTTGCACTCGAGAAGCTTCATTCTGCATAGTACCGTACAAAAGAATATAGTCAGGATAATTACAAGAAATGAAAGAGCCAGGAAGAGACTTAAACTATAGAAAGAAATCACTTACGGACAATATCAACTGAGGATAGATTTGTGGAGTGAGTCTTTATTGTATAATTGAAATTTTTTGGGAAACTCAATGCATGGCTCGTTTTCATAGAAGTAATTCTCTTCCTTGACTTTCACCATGAGCATCACTCGTCCCTTATTTACTTCTTTCATGTACCACCATGCAATCTTCGAATTTGTGCTGATAGATACCGGACCTGCTCAGGTTTGCCAGAGTATTCCCAGGGGCATATTTCCATGCTACATCAGCCACGGGAATTTCCTTGGTGCCTAGGAGTTGGTCAACACTTATACCAATGTCTCTAGCAGCGTCAGTTACCTTGAGTGGGAGGTCTATTGCATTGCTATTAGAGTGGTCATAGTCTGATGGCTTATTCTTCACATGTGTCGGCGGTCGCTCAAGAAATTCCACAAACTGTTGTACGGTTTTGTATGTATTATCTCCTTTGGCGGCGGGGGTGGTTTCGGTTCAAAATGTGACTTCACTTCGGACACTACGACCGTTTTGGTTTCCTCATAAGTCATATCATAAGCTAACTTCTTTTTGGCAGGAGGTTGATACGTCTCCAATGTATCTATAATTTTGTATTGTTCCATGCTGATATATTAGCATTGTAGGATACTTTTTGGGAATTTCTTTACCACTTTATAATATTTTTGAGCACTAACCTATTGACCCAGTGCCCAATGTCAGTTGTTGTTTTCTGCATGTTTTTGACTTTTCATGTTTACAGTATCAAACGAAGTCGAATTGCCACAAAACTTTTTGATGATTTTTTTCTAGACCAAACGAAGACCTATAAGAATTAGGAGGAGGCCGGGAGGCGCACGAGAGGGCCCCACCACACAACAAGGCACGCCTTGGGGGGGAGCGCCCTGATATGAAGTGGCCCCCTCTAGCGTCCCCTAACATTCCACTCTAGCCTATAAATTCTCTAATATTCCAAAAACCCTAAGGGAGATCCCGAAACACTTCTTCCGCTACTGCAAGTCTCTGTTCCGATAGGAGCCAATCTACAACTCCGTTTCGGCACCTTGCCAGCGGGGGGATTGATCACGGAGGGCCTCCTCATCAACCTTGTTGTCCTCATGATGATGTGTGAGTAGTTCACCACAAACCTACGGGTCCATAGGTAGTACCTAGATGGCAATCTCTTTCTCTCTCTTGATCTTGATCCTGAATACAATGTTCATCGCATCTTTGCCTTGATCTATCCAATATAATCCCTTTTCATGGTGCATTGTGTGCATTCGATGAATTATGAGTTTATGTTTAGATTATTCATGAAAAGTATTTGACTCAAAACTGAATACTAAGATTCTTATTTGCATGATCATTATAGCTTCGTAATGATCTCCGATCTATTGAGATAGTTTCGTCAAGTAGATTGATATTTCTTTGGTGGGAGTGGTGCGTTGTAGTAGGTTCAACCTGGCGAGTTTCTATATCCAAGTGACAGAAGGAGACAAGGTGCGTCTTTTTTCTGCTGCTACTAAGGATAAACAGATGGGGTTTATTCATATTTATTGAGTTACTTTGTCTAAATCATGTCATCGTTCTCCAAGCATTACTCCGTTTTACTTAATACTCTAGATGCATGCTAGATAGCGGTCGATGAGTGGAGTAATAGTAATAGGTGGAGGAAGGAGTCGGCCTATTTGCTTATGGACGTGATTCTAATATACACATGATCATTGCTGTGAAAATCGCATAACTATTCTCTTTTCTATCAATTGCCAAACAGTAATTTGTTTACCCACCATATGTTATTTCTATGAGAGATGTCACTAGAGAACTCTACGGCCCTCGGGTCTATTCACTTATATATTTAGAAACACTATTACAATGTTGATGATATTTATTTTATTTTATTTTATTTTTAAATATACAATTATCTACAATTATCTATACAATTCACTTGCTTGCAAATAACGAGATCAAGGGGATTGACAACCGTCTTACCAGCGCTGGGTGCAAGTAGTTCGGCCTTTTGTGTGCATCCGCTGAAGATAGTTGACGATTGGCATTCCTATTGGTTCGATAAATCTTGCTTTCATAACTGAGGTAAATCCTTACCGACATTGTGCTGCGATAACCCGTTTCTCTTCACGGAAAACCCAATGCAGATCACAAGTATCAGAGGCTCGTCGTTGGCTTTCTTCTTTTGCATTTCATCCAAATAGGACTAGTCGATGGAGCGACGGTCTTCCGATTTTGGCCCTCCTGGGACATAGGCGGTGGAGTCGGCTAACGCGGCGGAGATCGATATGGACTCACATTGGGTTCCCGCTCGAGGTGGTGTGGAGTCTGCTGACGCGGTGGAGATCAATATGGACTCGTGCCGCGCTTCCTCTCGACGTGGGGTGGACTTAGAGGTGTATTGCTACTCAGAGGAGTCGATGGCCTTGGCGCCGAGTTTGGAAACATGATGCATTCCTTTCTCCATTCAATGGCACCACGTACGACTTCTCCCAGTGTCTGCTCCCCTTCACCTTCAGGAATGTCAAGCTCTAGTGACTCATATCCCGACGGAACTTCATTCACCCCGACTTTAGCATAGCTAACTAGAATCGGATTGCCATGGATGGTTGCTTCAGGTGCATTTGGTAAAGCAACGCCGACCTCAATCTTCATGGATATTTTCTTCATTTTCTGGTGTAGAACACAATATTTCCTCTCTTTGATATCATCCAGGGGGTAGCGATCCAGGAGTGCATCATCCGCCTGGACCCCATGGAACCCACAATGCTTCCGCATAGATGGGACGGTACTATCCAATGCTAGATCTTCTTGTTCGTGCCGCGGAGATGCCCTTTGCTGGCTAATTGTGTCTAGTTGCTCCTCCTGCCTCTTCAACATGCGGTGCAACTCATCGTTCTTAGTTTCTACCCATTGAATCCAGTATGCATCCTTCTTCTATTTTCTCTGACGACTTCTATAAGTGTTACCGAACTATGGAACAATGCCTTTGCCTCATGTTCGTCCTTCGTGTTTAGGATTCTCGAGGGCGCGTGTAAGCTCGTCGTTCTCTCTCTCTCTCTCTCTCTCTCTCTCTCTCTCTCAGGCTAGAACAATACCTTTAGAGCATCTTCTATTGCTTGAAGTAAAGTGTCCGAGGCTGTTTTAAGATCTCCCTTTACAATAATTTGTCCTCTCGCTGGGTTCGACTTTCCCCCATGCGCATAAAACCAAGTCTTGGACCTCTGAGGCTAATGCGATGTAGTTGGAATGACCCCTTGTGCAACCATCTTGGGCTCAATTGCTTCCCACACTAGTAGAAAACATACCTTTTTTCTGCATCATTAGTCCCGGTTGGGGTTTGAACCGGCACTAATGTGCCCATTAGTCCCGGTTCGTGACGGACATCATTAGTGCCGGTTCGTTCCGGACCTTTAGTCCTGGTTCGTACCACGAACCGGCACTAAAGGTGTGGTGGCAGGCTGGCGTCGGCCTGGGGCCCCACGGGAACCTTTAGTCCTAGTTGGTGGCTCCAACCGCGACTATAGGCTAACCTTTAGTCGCGGTTGGAGCCACCAACCCGGACTAAAGGTCCCCTATATGAAACCCTTCGACGCCAGCCCGAGTAGAGTCATGTGTTCTTCCCCTTTCCTCTCCTCTCCGTTCTTCCTCTCTTCCTCGAGCTCATCTTCCATTTTTGCCAAAAAAATTCAAGATTTGGAGGTATCCCATCCATCCAAGTATTCACAAAGGTTAGCAACTTTGTCCTTTCATCTCTCATTGCTAGATTAGCTCTTGCAATGATCTATAAGTATAGTAATTTGTGGGTTTTAGTTTGTATGTGGTAGTTTATTTGATTTATGCAATTTGAGCTCAAATTAACTTATTACTCTGCATTTGTAGGTATGTTTTACTTAGTGCCTTTCTGTCCCCGTCCTAACCACCGTCGATCGCCCGCACCGTCCCGTCGCCGGCACCACCTTGGTGAGCCTCTTGTTCTTATCCTTTTTATAATAAAAAAAACCATGTTTGTAAGATTTAGTTAGTTACTTGTATAGTTTTCTTACCTATATGGTTGTTTGTTATACATAGTGGCATGGTTTCGAAATCTGTCCCCGTCGGCCCTCGTCCGGTTTATGATGAGGATGTGGCATATACTCTCTTTTATAACTCTTTGTTGCATTTTGTGTTCATTACAATTATGCCAATCAAGTTGACATAGATGTTTTTATCTAGGAGGTATGTGAACCGGAGATTCCAAACGACAAAGATATTCTTGTCAAGAAGTTAAATTTAGTTGAAAAAGAAAACGAGTATTTGAAAGAAAAATTGAAAAGATTTGAAGAAGAGAAGATAAAACTGGAGTTGTATGTTGCCGATGTCGTCGATGATCACAAGATCAAGATGGGTGCAATGCGCTTGAAGATTAGAAAATTTAAAAGATATGCCATTGATAATGAGGCTTGGTATCACTATGTTGTTGGATCAATTGTTACCTTAGTTGCGATGTTGATCGCATTTGTTGTTGCATTTAAATGCTTTCGCTAGAGAGTTTGTATGTCGTTTTATGAGAACAAGTTTGTACGTGGAGGGTCTTTGATGCCGGGCTGTGTTGAACCGGCACTAAAGGGTGGTAGGCTTTAGTGCACACCCTTTAGTGCCGGTTCGAGAACCTGTACTAAAGACCCTTACGACCCGCGACTATAGGCTTGTTCTGCACTAATGCCTATTAGGCACGACTCCTTGTAGCTACCTGTCCCCAGAACATGGTGATACAACTTTTTCTCAGCATTTATCTTGTTTTTTGTGAACCTTTCTAGAGCTTCAGACGACTCCTTGTACTCTACAAATGCGTCCAAGTGATCTTTTATCTTCTATAGTGTTGTAGTGAATTCTGATGTCTTTTTTTTTTGCCTTGATGTGGTCGCCATTTAATCTTTTCTTCTAGCTCTGGAATTGTGTTTTCATCTTCTTAAGAGCAAATTGCTTGACTTTCAACCATTTGCTATATGTGAGACCCTTTGATAGGTTGAAATGTGACATGAGCGTATCCCAAAGCAAGTTTTTAAATCTTTGATCGACATAACTAACTCCTCAATCTAGTTTTAGCTTATCCATTCTCGAATGGTGATTGGGATTTGGTCCCTAACAGTAACTTCGCATTGATTTATAAATTTGGGCGTTCTGTTCAGGAGCAATGGGTTTGCTATCTTCTGCGACTTCATCGATGTTGAGCTTTATGGCATGGCCCAACTTTTTGGCCCGGTGTCGTACCCTTCTAGTAGATTGCCTCGAACCTGAGGTCTAAAAAATATATTTGTTAATATATATATATACAAATTAATTAATACTTCTAATGATCAAAAGAGGCTTAATATTGTAGGATCGAAAGTAAGTCCAAAAAGAAGGTGATTAGACTACTTGACCGAATAAAAATTCATAGAAATATGTGACTTGGGTTAGTCATTCAAGAAAACATTAGAGCTGTTCAACTTATCAAGATGTACCACTAGAGCAATACATAAGAAATATGAAAAGGAGCTATAGAACCCGGTAGTCCTGACCCCCGCTTATCTGGCCCGTTTATAATTTATAAGATTCGGGTCTGCCGAACAGCACATCGGCAGTTGGCACGATGAGAAAGATTCTTGTTCACATGTTGTTTAAGCGGCCACGACGAAACCCGCCACTGCGCTGCCAAATATTATGGTCATAATGAGCAAAAGATATGTAGCCACATCAATGGATGTGACATGCTGAACAGCTCAGTGGCGTTCTAGATTTATCACCAAGCTCGCCGCAAAAAAAAGAAATTATCACCAAACAGGCTAACGGATGTATCTCTTTCCAGGCTGACACGTCAATCCGGATGTAGACAGGCCGGTGGATTCTTCCGCCCTACGATGAACAAACAGTGCAAGCAGCTAGGCCCAGTTTCTTTTGTCTCCCGCTCTTAACGAGATCCTAGACCTGCTAATACAAATAGCTGCATAAAGCCTGGTTGAGATCTCAGATGTTTTACGGACAGACGCGGGTGATAACGGGCTGCCTAGATAGTGTCAAAAATCCATTCTCAAATATCTATTTAGTGGCTACACATGTGTAGAACGTACAAACTTACAATGATAGAAAATATGTCCCATTGTCTTATCGTGATTACAAAATGTACACTTCTGATTTCTTGTCCAGTAGCATGAGATTGTCCTTGATTAGCACAAGTTCCCTTCGAAGATACGATAGAAAGATTTTTAATTTTAATGAAATTTTTGACTAGTGTAAACCCTAAACAATGGAATTATGTAGAAAACTTTTTATCACATCCCATTATGATAGTTTTTGTAATCCATGGGTCACCTAGACGTGAAGGCCTTTATACTTATCAGGACTTAAACTGGTATGCTGGACGCTGGCCAAAGATAACACATTCTTAATTAGGAGCGACAGTCTTGGATTATTGGAAGGTGAGAGGTTTGCTATACCACATCAATAGTAAAGGACACATTCCAACACACATGCATACAAATCGTGGACTATTAGACACCAAGTCCTGGTATTTAAAAATGACGCCAAGTCCTGTAGAGGACGTTGGACATGTAAGCTGCTTTTGTTTTGTGAAGAATTACTAAAAATGACCCCAAGTCCTGGAATTTAAGATATCAAGTTGAACTAGACGCCGAAGACGTGATCTAATACTTCTGAAGACTAGACTGCTGTGCACTGACCAAAGACAACTATTATATTGTCACCACAAGATGCTTACAACCAGATGTTGCCATGTTAACCATACATTAAGGGGAAATTTATGCAACTTGATATTTTTCGTTGAACATACCAGATGAAGAAGAGTTTTGCTTCGATATACAACCCATAGAAAAATAACTAGTTTAACTAGATTCGAAGACCTGAATACTTTTCAAGACTAGACTGCCGGCCTCTAGCCAAAGACAGCTTGTATATTTTGTCAGCAGAAGATGATCAATCGGGAAACCAGCACACGGTACTAGAGCGAAAATCATGAGTTAAAGAAGGTGATATTAGTTTTGCAACTTGATATTTTTCCGTTCATCCTATTATATGAAGGATTCATTTCAATTGAATCCTAAATATACAAGTTGGCTTTGTTTTCGAAAGAACAAAAAATTTAGGTAGACTCCTAGAATTTGGATTTTGCCGAGTACCACAAAAAAAATTGGTGTAAGCCTTCTTTGCCAAATATTGTTCTTGGCCTAGGGTACTCAGCCCGAACCCTACTGACAAGGCTAATTTGCCTTGAACCAAGACTCCATAACGTCTTTGCCGAGTGCGAAAGAGAGGGTACTCGGCATGGTCTTTGTTGAGCGCTAAAGAGGGTACTCAGCAAAAAAAAGGCACTTGATGGGACGGATGGAGATGGCGAGTGCCACGAGGCCGACGAGTTTGCCGAGTAGCGAAAACAGAGATTCGACGAACTCGTATGCCCTACCGCTACAACTTGGCGGCAATATTGTTTCGAGATGTCATCTTCGCTGATTTGTCGGCAAAGTTGGATGTGTTTGCTGAGTTGTGTTGCACTCGGCAAACCTTAGCGTATGGGCGGACGACGCGTGGAATGACACGTTCGCCGAGTGTCACCTCAGGAACTCGGTAAAAACTACACCAGTTTGCCGAGTGCATCGCTCGGTAAAGATTTGTGTAGCGATAACCAAGGCCATGCTATTTGCCAATATGATTCTAGCGGGGACTCGGCAATGACGCATCCAAGAAATCAGGTCGCGCCACGTGTCACTTTTGCTAAGTGTTGAACTCGACAAAGACACTGTTGTCGGTACTAAAACCGGATGATCTCGGGTAAGGGGTCCCTGTTGGGGAACGTTGCATGGGAAACAAAAAATTCCCTACGTTCACGCAAGACCTATCCATTGTGATGAGCATCTACGAGAGGGAGAGTGGATCTACATATCCTTGTAGATCGCGAAGTGGGAAGCGTTAAGAAACGCGGTTGGTGTAGTCGAACGTCTTCGCGATCCAAATCGCCGAGCTTCCCGCGATCCAATCACGATCCGTCCCGCGATCCAGTCCCGATCCGTCCCGGGAACTTGATCACGATCCGTCCCGCGAACTTGATCACGGTCCTTCTGATCTAGCGCCGAACGGACGGCACCTCCGCTTTCAGCACACGTGTAGCTTGATGACGATCTCCGCCGTCTTGATCCAGCAAGAGGGAGCGGAGAGGAAGAAGAGTTCTCCGGCAGCGTGACAGCGCTCCGGCGATGGTGGTGGAGCTATTCCGGCAGGGCTTTGCCTAAGCACTGCAGAAATCCGATCTATAGGAAAAACTATGGACTGGAGGAACGGGTAGCACGTGGCTGAAAATTCTGTGCCAAAACCCTAAAATCTCCAGTATATATAGGAGGGAGGGAGGAGAGGCTTGGCGCGAGAGCCAAGCCTCCTTTGGTTTGGCCGAAGTGGGGAGGAGAGGAGGACTCCTGCTCCAATCCTAGTCGGACTAGAATTCCTCCTTGTTTTTGGCCTTTTTCCACCTTTTTCCCTTTGGGCTTTTTCTCCCAGCCACATGCGCCTTGTGTGGGACTTCCACCAGCCCACAAAGGGCTGGTATTTACTCTCCCACAGCCCATGAAGCCTCTTGGGTCGAAATACCCCTGTCGGTGGTCTCCCGGTACACTACCCGCACTCCCGGTATATTACCGATTAGCCCGAAACTTTTCCGGTGACCAAAATGGGACTTCCTATATAGAAATCTTTACCTCCGTACCATTCCGGAGCTCCTCGTGATGTCCGGGATCTCATCCGGGACTCCGAACAACCTTCGGTCACCACCATACATAACTCTATACTACCGAAACGTCACCAAACATTAAATGTGCTGATCCTGTGGGTTCGAGAACTATGTAGACATGACCGAGACACCTCTACGGTCAATAACCAATAGCGGGACCTAGATGCCCACATTGGTTCCTACATACTCTAAGAAGATCTTTATCGGTCGAACCTCTATGTCAAGGATTCAGTTAATCTCGTATGATGTTCCCTTTGTTCTTCGGTATGTTACTTGCCCAAGATTCGATCGTCGGTATCTCCAGACCTAGTGCAACCTCGTTACCGGCAAGTCTCTTTACTCGTTCCGTAATACAAGATCCCGTGACTAACATTTAGTCACATTCTTGCAAGGCTTATTGTGATGTTGTATTACCGAGTGGGCCCTGAGATACCTCTCCGTCACACGGAGTAATAAATCCAGTCTTGATCCATGCCAACTGAACAGACACACTCGAAGATACCTGTAGAGCAGCTTTATAGTCACCCAGTTACGTTGCGACGTTTGATACACACAAGGCACTCCTCCGGTGTCCGTGAGTTACATGATCTCATGGTCATAGGAACATATACTTGACATGCAGAAAACAGTAACAATAAACTGATACGATCATATGCTACGTTTGTAGTTTGGGTCTTGTCCATCACATCATTCTCCTAATGATGTGATCCCGTTATCAAATGACATCACATGTCAATGGCTAGAAAACCTTAACCATCTTTGATTAACGAGCTAGTTCACTAGAGGCATACTAGGGACAAAGTGTTGTCTATTTACCCACACATGTAATGTGTTTCCAATCAATACAATTATTGCATGGATAATAAACGATTATCATGAACAAGGAAATATAATAATAAACACTTTATTTATTGCCTCTAGGGCATATTTCCAACAGTCTCCCACTTGCACTAGAGTCAATAATGTAGTTCACATCACTATGTGATTTACATTGTAATGAATCGAACACCCATGCAGTTCTGGTGCTGATCATGTTTAGCCCTTGGAAGAGGTTTAGTCAATGGGTCTACAACTTTCAAATCTGTGTGCACTTTGCAAATATTTATGGCCTTCTCCTCGATGTAATCGCGGATGGAGTTGAAGCGTCGCTTTATGTGTCTGGTCCTCTTGTGAAACCTTGGTTCCTTAGCCAGAGCAATGGCACCAGTGTTATCACATAACAGGTTCATTGGATTCAGTGCACTAGGCACTACTCCAAGATCTGTCATGAACTGCTTCATCCAGACACCTTCCTTCGCCGCCTCCGAGGCTGCGATGTACTCCGCTTCGCATGTAGAATCGGCTACCACGCTTTGCTTGGAACTGCACCAGCTTACCGCTCCCCTGTTGAGAATAAATACGTATCCGGTTTGTGACTTCGAGTCATCCGGATCAGTGTCAAAGCTTGCATCGACGTAACCCTTTACGACGAGCTCTTCATCACCTCCATTAACGAGAAAAATTTCCTTAGTCCTGTTCAGGTACATAAGGATATTCTTGACCATTGCCCAGTGCTCCATTCCAGGATCACTTTGAAACCTTCCAGCCATACTTATGGCAAGGTTGACATCGGGTCTTGTGCATAGCATTGCAGACATGATAGAGCCTATGGATGAAGCATAGGGGATGACACTCATCATTTCTCTATCTTTTGCAGTTACTGGGCATTGAGTCTTACTCAACTTCACGCCTTGTAACACAGGCAAGAACCCCTTCTTGGACTGATCCATTTTGAACTTCTTCAAAACTTTATCAAGATATGTGCTCTGTGAAAGTGCTATTAAGCGTCTCGATCTATCTCTATAGATCTTAATGCGTAATATGAAAGCAGCTTCTCCTAGGTCCTTCATTAAAAAACTCTTGTTCAAATATTCCTTCACGCTTTCCAGCATTTCTATATTGTTTCCAATTAGCAATATGTCATCCACATATAATACTGGAAACGCTATACAGCTCCCACTCACTTTCTTGTAAATACAAGCTTCTCCATAAACTTGTATGAACTCAAACGCTTTGATCACCTCATCAAAGCGCTTATTCCAACTCTGAGATGCTTGCACCAGCCCATAAATGGATCGCTGGAGTTTGCAAACTTTGTCAGCATTCTCTGGATCGACAAAACCTTCTCGTTGCATCATATACAACTCTTCCTCAAGGAAAACAATGAGGAACGCTGTTTTGACATCCATCTGCCAAATTTCATAATCGAAATAAGCAACTATTGCCAACATGATTCTGACAGACTTAAGCATCGCTACGGGTGAGAAGGTCTTATCGTAGTCAACTCCTTGAACTTGTGAAAAAACCTTTGCCACAAGTCGAGCTTTATAGACGGTGACAATACCGTCCGCGTCTGTCTTCTTCTTAAAGATCCATTTGTTCTGAATGGCCTTTCGCCCTTTAGGTAATACTTCCAAAGTCCATACTTTGTTTTCATACATGGATCCCATCTCGGATTTCATGGCCTCTAACCATTTCTCAAAATCCGGGCCCATCACTGCTCCTCCATAGCTCGTAGGTTCATTGTTGTCCAACAACATGACCTCCAAGACAGGGTTGCCGTACCACTCAGGAGTAGTACGCGCCCTTATCGACCTACGAGGTTCAATAGTAGCTTGATCCGAAGCTTCATGATCATCATCATTAACTTCCTCTTCTACCGCCGTAGGTTCCACAGAAACATCTTTCTGCGCTGCGCTACTTTCTGGTTGAAGTAAAGGTTGAATAACCTCATCAAGCTCTATTTTCCTCCCACTCAATTCTTTCGAGCGAAATTCTTTCTCAAGAAATGATCCGTTCTTAGCGACAAACACTTTGCCTTCGGATCTGAGATAGAAGGTATACCCGACTGTCTCTTTCGGGTATCCTATGAAGTCGCATTTCTTTGCTTTGGGTTCCAGCTTTTCAGGCAGTAGCTTTTTGACATAAGCAACACATCCCTAACCTTTAAGAAACGACAACTTTGGCCTCTTGCCAAACCATAGTTCATATGTCGTCGTCTCAACGGATCTAGATGGTGCCCTATTTAAAGTGAATGCAGCTGTCTCTAATGCATAAGCCCAAAATGATAGTGGCAAATCAGCAAGAGACATCATAGATCATACCATATCTAATAAGGTCCAATTACGACGTTCGCACACACCATTACGATGTGGTGTTCTGGGCGGTGTCAACTGTGAAACAATTCCACATTGTTTTAAGTGACTCCCAAACTCATAACTCAGATATTCACCTCCTCGATCAAATCGCGGGAATTTAATCTTCTTGATACGATGATTCTCAACTTCACTCTGAAATTGCTTGAACTTTTCAAACGTTTCAGACTTGTGTTTTATTAAGTAAATATACCCATATCTACTTAAGTCATCAGTGAAGGTGAGAAAATAACGATATCCACCACGCGCTATAACATTCATCGGACCGCACACATCAGTATGTATGATTTCCAATAAGTCACTTGCCCGTTCCATTGTTCCAGAGAACGGTGTTTTAGTCATCTTGCCCATGAGGCATGGTTCACATGTGTCAAGTGATTCAAAATCAAGTGACTCCAAAAGTCCATCATAATGGAGCTTCCTCATGCGTTTTACACCAATATGACCTAAACGGGAGTGCCACAAGAAAGTGGTACTATCATTATCAACTCTACATCTTTTGGCATCAATGTTATGAACATGTGTGTCATCACTATCAAGATTCAATATGAATAAACCCCTCACATTGGGTACATGACCATAAAAGATATTACTCATGTAAATAGAACAACCTTTGTTCTCTGATTTAAATGAGTAACCATCTCGCAATAAACAAGATCCAGATATAATGTGCATGCTTAACGCAAGCACTAAATAACAATTATTCAGGTTCATCACTAATCCCGATGGTAATTGAAGAGAGAGTGTGCCGACGGAGATCACATCAACCTTGGAACCATTTCCCACGCGCATCATCACTTCATCCTTTGCCAACCTTCGTCTATTCCGTAGGTCCTGCTTTGAGTTCCAAATGTGCGCAACCAAACCGGTATCAAATACCCAGGCACTACAACGAGAGCTAGTAAGGTACACATCAATAACATCTATATCATATATACCTTGTTTGTCGTTGGCCGCCTTCTTGTCAGCCAGGTACTTGGGGCAGTTTCGCTTCCAGTGACCAGTTCCCTTGCAATGAAAGCACTCAGTTTCTGGCTTAGGTCCATGCTTGGGCTTCTTTACAGGAGTAGCAACTGCTTTGCCATCCTTCTTGGTTTTACCCTTCTTGCCCTTGCCCTTGCCATTCTTCTTGAAACTAGTGGTTTTATTGACCATCAACACTTGATGTTCTTTCTGGATTTCAGACTCAGCGACTTTTAGCATCGCAAACAGCTCGGCGACTGACTTGTTCATCCCGTGCATGTTATAGTTCATCACAAAGCTCTTGTAACTAGGTGGCAGTGATTGAAGAACTCTGACAGTGATTGCCTCTGGCGGAAGGGCAATTCCCAACTCCGCTAGACGAGTCGCATACCCAGACATTCTGAGTATATGTTCACTGATAGACCCGTTCTCCTCCATCTTGCAAGCATAGAACTTGTCGAAGGTCTCATACCTCTCGATCCGGGCATTCTTCTGAAAGATAAACTTCAACTCCTGGAACAGCTCATATGCTCCATGACGTTCAAAACGTCTTTGAAGTCCCGGTTCTAAGCCATACAGTATTGCACGCTGAACTATTGAGTAATCTCCAGAACGTGCCTCCCAAGCGTTCTTAACGTCTTCGGAGGTCATGTCTTCTGGTTGGTCACCAAGCGGTGCATCAAGGACATATGATTTCTGGGAAGCCGTGAGGATAATTCTCAGATTACAGGCCCAGTCAACCAAGTTACTTTCATCATCTTTCAACTTAGCTTTCTCTAGGAACGCATTAAAATTCAGGGGTGCTATAGCCGAGCCATTGATCTACAACATAAATGTGCAAAGGTTGCTTAGACTATTGTTCAAGATAATGAGTTTAGTTAATCAAATTACTAAAGCTCCCACTCAAATTGACATCCCTCAGGTTATCTGAGTGTCACATGATCAAAATTCACCAACTCAAGTCCGATCATCACGTGAGTTGAGGTGGTTTCAATGGTGAACATCATCATGTTGATCATATCTACTGTATGACTCATGTTCGACCTTTCGGTCTCTTGTGTTCCGAGGACATGTCTGTACATGCTAGGCTCATCAAGTTTAACCCGAGTGTTCTGCACGTGCAACACTGGCTTGCACCCGTAACGTAGAGTGTACCACACCCGATCATCACGTGGTGTCTCAACACGACGAACTTTCGCAACGGTGCACACTCGGGGAGAACACAATTTATCTTGAAATTTAAGTGAGGGATCACCTTATAATGCTACTGTCGTCCTAAGAAAAACAAGGTGCATAAAAGCATTAACATCACATGCAAATCATAAGTGACATGGTATGGCCATGAACTTGTGCTTTTGATCTCCATCTTGAAAGCACCGACATGATCTCCATCGTCACCGACACGACACCGTGATCTCCATCATCTTGATCTCCATCAACGTGTCGCCATCGGGGTTGTCGCGCCCAACAGGCTTCTACTACTATTGCTACCATTTAGTGATAAAGTAAAGCATTACATAGCGCTTAATGATTGAGACGCAGGTCATACAATAATTAAAGACAACCCTATGTCTCCTGCCGGTTGCCGTAATCATCGACATGCAAGTCGTGATAATCTATAAATCACATGATCATCTCATACATCACATATATCACATCATGTAATTGGCCATATCACATCACAACATACCCTGCAAAAACAAGTTAAATGTCCTCTAATTGTTGTTGCATGTTTTACGTGGCTGCTACGGGTATCTGGCAAGAACAATTCTCATCTATACAAAAACCACAACGGTGATACATTAGTTGCTTTTCAACCTTCTCAAGGACCTCCTTTGTCGAATCCGATCCACCTAAAGTGAGAGAAACTTTCACCCGCAAGCCATCTATGCAACAAGTTGCGTTTGAGGGAAACGGTCTCTCGTAAGCGTACGAGTAATGTTGGTCCGGGCCGCTTCATCTCACAATACCACTGAACCAAAACATGACCAAGGGAGGAAGAAATCTAAGCATCAACGCCAACAAACTCTGTGTATTCTACACGATATCTCATCTACACATAGACCTACCTCTGATACCACTATTGGGGAACGTTGTACATTCACACAAGACCTATCCATGGTGATGAGCATCTACGAGAGGGAGAGTGGATCTACATACCCTTGTAGATCGCTAAGCGGGAAGCGTTAAGAAATGCGGTTGGTGTAGTCGAACGTCTTCGCGATCCAAATCGCCGAGCGTCCCACGATCCAATCACGATCCGTCCCGCGATTCAGTCACGATCCGTCCCGCGAATTTGATCACGATCCGTCCTACGAACTTGATCACGGTCCTTCCGATCTAGCGCCGAACGGACGACACCTCCGCGTTCACCACAAGTGCAGCTTGATGACGATCTCCGCCGTCTTGATCAAGCAAGAGGGAGCGGAGAGGAAGAAGAGTTCTCCGGCAGCGTGACGGTGCTCCGGCGATGGTGGTGGAGCTATTCCGGCAGGGCTTCGCCTAAGCACTACAAAAATCCGGTCTAGAGGAGAAACTATGCACTGGAGGAACGGGTAGCACTTGGCTGAAAATTCTGTGCCAAAACCCTAATGGGACTTCCTATATATCAATATTTACCTCCGGACCATTCCGGAGCTCCTCGTGATGTCCGGATCTCATCTGGGACTCCGAACAATCTTCGGTCCCCATCATACATAACTCTATACTACCGAAACGTCACCAAACCTTAAGTGTGCAGACCCTACGGGTTCGAGAACTATGTAGACATGACCGAGACACCTCTATGGTTAATAACCAATAGCGGGACCTGGCTGCCAATATTGGTTCCTACATATTCTACAAAGATCTTTATCGGTCGAACCTCTATGTCAAGGATTCAGTTAATCCCGTATGATGTTCCCTTTGTTCTTCGGTATGTTACTTGCCCGATATTCGATCGTGGGTATCTCCATACCTAGTTCAACCTCGTTACCGGCAAGTCTCTTTACTCGTTCTATAATACAAGATCCCGTGACTAACATTTAGTGACATTGCTTGCAAGGCTTATTGTGATGTTGTATTACCGAGTGGGCCCTGAGATTTCTCTCCGTCACACTGAGTAACAAATCCCAGTCTTGATCCATGCCAACTCAACAGATACCCTCGGAGATACCTATAGAGCACCTATATAGTCACCCAGTTACGTTGCGACGTTTGATACACACAAGGCACTCCTACGGTGTCCGTGAGTTACATGATCTCATGGTCATAGGAACATATACTTGACATACAGAAAACAGTAGCAATAAACTAATATGACCATATACTACGTTTGTAGTTTGGGTCTTGTCCATCACATCATTCTCCTAATGATGTGATCCTGTTATCAAATGACATCACATGTCAATGGCTAGGAAACCTTGACCATCTTTGATTGACGAGCTATTTCACTAGAGGCATACTAGGGACAAAGTGTTGTCTATTTACCCACACATGTAATGTGTTTCCAATCAATACAATTGTAGCATGGATGATAAACGATTATCATCAACAAGGAAATATAATAATAAACACTTTATTTATTGCCTCTAGGGCATATTTCATATAGTCTCGAGGTGTGGATCTAGGATCTATGGTAATGGTGGACTTAGGGAGACGATGTTTACCGAGGTTCGGGCCCTCTCAAAGAGGTAAAACCTTATGTTCTTCTTTGATTTATTGATGCTGGGGGTATCGGGTAAAAGATGGTGATCTATTTCGAGATTGGTTGTGTATGCTATAAATCCTAAGTCAAGCAATTGTTCCTCTACATATTAAACCCCGGTGCTTATATAGATGCCCGAGGTGCCTAGGTTACATGTTAGGTCTGTTGTAGACATGCCGAATAGACAACTATCTGCAGAATACACGTCAAGTCTTTGATAATCTCCAACTAGCGTACGAGCAGGTCTTCATAGTCCGGCCGTCCCTCACGTGGTGGCTTAATATTCCTTAGCTCGGCCCATGCGGGCTAAACACCTCGCCATGGTACCACTTAGTCCGGTACTCCCTCAGTAGCCATGAACTGGTCTCCAATTGCCGAGGACGACCGTAGTCTTTGGATCATCCGGTTTTGGGCGCCTTTACCTTGGCAGGCATTCATACGGGTGCGGGATTCGAAGTGGATGCGGCCGGCGAGGATGCTAGCCCTAGGCCAAGGCCGACATTTATGCCGCCAGGCCATCGACGATGGCCTTGAGGTCGGTGTGGGAATCCTGCATCATGGGGTGCAGCGGGTTGAGCCTGCGGGCGGTGTTGTCGAAGCTGACAATGGAGAGGCAGTCCGCAGGGCTGAGCTTCATGATGACGAATTTCAGGGCTTTCTTGACACTCTCAATCTTGTCCCCGCTTATGCTGCCCACATAACCAGCATAGCCACTAGGTCCACTCCTCCCTGATGGTGGCGAAGGATGTGGCCTTGATCTACACCATCGCCGTCATTGTATCCTTGCTCAGTGCCATGTCTTTCCTGTTATATGCCCGAATTATTGCCATCGTTACCATCCCATCTTTGCTCCCTGCTACACATATAATCCTCTATCAATAAACCCATTCCCTGATAAATTAATTGAATAGGGATCTAAGGTTAAGCAAGCCAGCTGTACTTGCATTCCGAGAAGGAGGCCTCTCATCGTCGTCGAATGATGCCATCCGGACTGCTCCTGCTAAGGTGTCTTACAAGGTAGAGAGCACATCACACCTTCTATTTGTCTGTCGCTCGTTTGTCTGAGTGATCGATAGATGGGAAGGGATACCTTTATATATACACATCCAACAACAAGATAGCTATTAAAATTGAAAAAACAACAAGATAACTAAGTAATAGATAAGATAGGAAAGTAATTTGGGCAAGGGAACTTTGAAACAATTGGTCAAATGTGCTCAAAATTTCATGGAATATTTATCCTACGTGAACTGGGTTGTTAGAATACCTTGATTTTAAAAATGTTTTGACCTTTTTATTTGATTTTACTATTTTTCTTAATTGTACAAGCATACAAATGTCTAAGAAAATGTGCTAAGTTTTTCAAAATACTTAGGAAAGAAAGATTGCATTGGTAATGATGATTTTAGATAATTTATGCCCATTTTTTACTACTTACCCCTAGAATCCGGGGTATATATTGAAATCCCCTGAAGCTGTAGTTTCTCTTTGCAATAGACCTAAAACATATCTACTGGTGAAACTTCCTCATATACATACATGATATTCAAAGCTGTCTAGAAAAGATCCTAGGATCAATACACTTTGTATAAACGGTTTACTAGTTGTCAAAGAAGTTTGTCTTGGGAGAAAATTAAAAATTAAATTAATTTGGAATGGAGGCAGCAGATGTTTATAAGCTTATACTACTGCTAAATAATTCAATAATAAGAGTATTCCATGCGAAATACAAGTGCATGTGTGGTTATTATGCAATTATTTTATGCCATGCTATTGGCCCAAAACAAAAAGTGCAGATAGCATACTACATAGATAAAATGCATCACAAATTTGTCAAACAGCCAAGAGGTGTACATGGACATACCAGTGCCTCGGTTAGATAGATTGAAGCTTGATCTTTCTTAATTATATTAGCAACGGAAGACAAATTTTATATTTCTACAATGCAGGTTGGGGGCTAATTTCCAGTAACCCTTGCACCTCGTATGTGTGGCGGCTCTAGGATTGGAGTAAGTCGTAGGCCCAATTTGTTTCGTGCGAGGGAAAAATTTCGTGACCATAATGTTGGAAATATGTCTTAGAGGCAAGAATAAATTAGTTATTATCATATTTCCTTGTTCATGATAATCATTTATTATCCATGCTAGAATTGTATTGATCGGAGACACATATACATGTGTGGATACATAGACAACACCATGTCCCTAGTATGCCTCTAGTCGACTGGCTCGTTGATCAAAGATGGTCAAGGTTTCCTAGCCATAGACATGAGATGTCATTTAATAACTGGATCACATCATTAGAAGAATGATGTGATGGACAAGACCAAACTATAAACGTAGCATATGATCGTTTCAGTTTATTGCTACAGTTTTCTACATGTCAAGTATCTGTTCCTATGACCATGAGATCATGCAACTCACTGACACCGGAGGAGTACCTTGTGTGTATCAACCGTCACAACGTAACTGAGTGACTATAAAGGTCCTCTATAGGTATCTCTGAGGATGTCTATTGGGTTGGCATGGATCAAGACTGGGATTTGTTACTCCGTGTGACGAAGAGGTATCTCAGGGCCCACTCGGTAATACAACATCACTATAAGCCTTGCAAGCAATGTGACTAAAGAGTTAGACATGGGATCTTGTATTACGGAACGAGTAAATAGACTTGCCGGTAACTAGATTGAACTAGGTATAGAGATACCGACAATCGAATCTCGGGCAACTAACATACCGAAGAACAAAGGGAATAACATACGCGATTAACTGAATCCTTGACATAGATCTTCAACCGATAAAGATCTTCGTAGAATATCTAGGAACTAATATGGGCATCCAGGTACCGCTATTGGTTATAGATCGTAGAGGTGTCTCGGTCATGTCTACATAGTTCTCGTACCCGCAATGTCTACACACTTAAGGTTCAGTGACGTTTCGGTAGTATAGAGTTATGTATGGTGGTCACCGAAGGTTGTTCGGAGTCCTGGATGAGATCTCGGACTTCACGAGGAACTCCGAAATGGTCCGGAGGTAAGGAATTATATATAGAAAGTCCTGTTTTTGATACCGGAAAAGTTTCGGGCTCATCGGTAGTGTACCGGCATTGTCGGGAGGGGTGTCTCGACCCAACGGGCCTCATGTTCTGTGTAAGGAGTCAAGCCAACCCTTAGTGGGATGGCTGATCCCCCCACTAAGGCCCATGCGGCTAGGGGTGGGAAAACCCCAAAAGGTGGAGAGCTGGAAAGATTTTCCAATTGGAAACGAGGAATCCTACTCCTAATAGGATTGGTGTAGGACTCCTCCACGTCCAATTTCAGCAAACTCTTGAGGGTTTGAGGCTACCTCCTCCCGTCCCTCCCTCCTATATATACTAGAGGATTTAGAGGGGAAAGCTAACCCTAATTGCACATGATCCCTCTACTTCATCTAGATCGGCTTTATCCCCTAGTCTAGTTCGGCGGTGCTTAGGCGAAGCCCTGCCAGAATAGTTCCACGACCATCGCCGCCACGCCGTTGTGCTGCTGGAGAACTCATCTACCTCTCTGCTCCCTCTTGCTGGATCAACAAGGTCGAGATCATCATCGAGTTGTATGTGTGCTGAACACGGATGTGCCGTCCGTTTGGAGCTAGATCGGAAGGAACGCGACTGGATCGGGGGACGAATCATTATTGGATCGTGGGACGGATCGTGATGGGATCGCGGGACGCTCGGCAATTTGGATCGCGAAGACGTTCGACTAAATCAACCGTGTTTCTTAACACTTCCGGCTTAGCGATCTACAAGGGTATGTAGATCCACTCCCCCTCTCATAGATGCTCATCACCATGGATAGATCTTGTGTGTGCGTAGGAATTTTTTTGTTTCACCATGGATGATGTTGTTGAACCTTTGTTTCAAACAGAGAGTAACGCAGCGCAGAAAATTGTTTCTGTGGAGCCTAGGTTAGTTGAAGAGGAAGTTAATGATGATGATCATGAAACTTTGGATCAAGTTACTATCGAACGTCGTAGGTCGACAAGGACGTGTACTGCTCCTGAGTGGTACAACAACCCTATCTTAGAGGTCATGTTGTTGGACAACGATGAACATACGAACTATGGAGAAGCGATGATGGGACCGGATTCCAACAAATGGTTAGAGGTCATGAAATCTGAGAAAGGATCCATGTATGAAAACCAAGTATGGACTTTGGTAGACTTGCCCATTGAACAGTAGGTCGGTGAATACAAATGGACCTTTAAAGATGAAGACAGACGCTAATGGTGAATGCCACCATTTATAAAGCTCGACTTGTCGCAAAGAAGTTTCCGCCAAGTTCAAGGAGTTGACTACGATGAGACATTCTCACCCGTAGCAATGCTAAAAGTCGGTTGGAATTATGTTAGCAGTTGTTGCATTTTTCCATTATGAAATCTGGCACATGGATGTCAAAACATTGTTTCCTAAGGATGCTAAAAGGTGTGCAACTCCAACAATCTTTTAATGGGCTGGAGAAAGCATCTTGGAGTTGAAATATACACTTTGATGAGGTGATCAAAGTTTTTGGGTTTATACAAAGTTTACGAGAAACTTTTATTTACAAGAAAGTGAGTGGGACCACTATAGAATTTGTGATAAGTATATGTGGTTGACATATTATTGATCGGAAATGACATAGAATTTATGGAAAGCATAAACGGTTGTTTGAAAAGAGTTTTTCAATGGAAGACCTGGATAAAGCTACCATTGTTGGGCATCAAGATCTATAGAGATAGATGAAGATCCTTGATGAGACTTTCAATGAGTACATACCTAGACAAGATTCTGAAAGAGTTTAAAATGGACCAGTCAAAGAAGGAGTTCTTGCCTGATTTGTGAGGTGTGGAGTTGAGTGAGACTCAAAGCTTGACCAAGGTAGAAGAAATAGAAAGGACGAAGGTCGTCCCCTATGCCTTATCCATAGGCAATATATAGTATGCCATGATGTGTACCGCACCTGTGTGTGCCTTGCCATGAGTCCGTCAAGGGGTACAAGAGTGATCCAGGAGTGGATCACTGGACAGCGGTCAAAATTATCCTTAGTAACTAGATAACTAAGGAGATGTTTCACGCTGATGGAGGTGATAAAGAGTTCGTCGTAAAGAGTTACGCCGATGCAAGCTGTAACACCAATCCAGATGGCTCTTACTAGCAATCCGGATACGTATAGTGGAGTACACATTTGGAATGGCTCCAAGTGGAGCGTGGTAGCAGTGTTTACATTATGACATAGAGATTTTCAAAGTACACACGGATTTGAATGTCGCAAACCCGTTGACTAAAACCTCTTTCACATGCAAAGCATGATCGAACCCCAGAAGTCATTGGGTGTGAGATTCATAACATACCACATAGCGATGTGAGCTAGATTATTGACTCTAGTGCAAGTGGGAGACTGTTGCAAATATGCCCTAGAGGCAATAATAAATTATTTATTATCATATTTCCTTGTTCATGATAATCGTTTATTATCCATGCTAGAATTGTATTGATCGGAAACACAGATATGTGTGTGGATACATAGACAACACCATGTTCCTAGTATGCCTCTAGTAGACTAGCTCGTTGATCAAAGATGGTCAATGTTTCTTGGCCATAGACATGAGAAGTCATTTGATAACGGGATCACATCATTAGGAGAATAATGTGATGGACAAGACCCAAACTGTAAACGTAGCATATGATCGTGTTAGTTTATTCCAACATTTTTCTCCATGTCAAGTATTTGTTCCTATGACCATGACATCATGCAACTCACTCACACCGGAGGAGTACCTTGTGTGTGTCAAACGTCACAATGTAACCATGTGACTATAAAGGTGCTCTACAGGTATCTCCGAGGGTGTCTGTTGGGTTGGGATGGATCAAGACTGGGATTTGTTACTCCGTGTGACGTAGAGGTATCTCAGGGCCCATTCTGTAATACAAAATCACTATACTGACGATCCAGGTCCATGCAAGCAATGTGACTAAAGAGTTAGCCATGTGATCTTGTATTATGGAATGAGTAAAGAGACTTCCTGGTAATGGGATTTAACTAGGTATAGAGATATTGACGATCGAATCTCGGGCAAGTAACACACCGAAGAACAAAGGGAACAACATATGGGATTAAGTGAATCCTTGACATAGAGGTTCAACCGATAAAGACCTTCGTAGAATATATAGGAACCAATATGGGCATCCAGGTCTTGCTATTGGTTATTGACCGTAGAGGTGTCTCGGTCATGTCTACATAGTTCTCGAACCCGCGGGGTCAGCACACTTAAGGTTCGCTGACGTTTCGGTAGTATAGAGTTATGTATGGTTGTGACCGAAGGTTGTTCGGGGTCCGGAATGAGATCCCGGACGTCATGTGGAGCTCCGGAATGGTATGGAGGTAAAGATTGATATATAGAAAGTCCTGTTTTGGACACCGGAAAAGTTTCGGGCTCATCGGTAGTGTACCGGGAGTGCCGGGAGGGGTACCAGGGACCATCGACCCAAAGGGCCTCATGGTCTATGGGAGGAGTCAAGCCAGCCCTTAGTGGGCTGGCCGAGCCCCCCCACCCCCCACTAAGGCCCATGCGGCTAGGGGTGGGAAAAACCTAGAAGGTGGCGAGGTGGAAAGAGTTTCCAAGTGGAAAGGAGGAGTCCTACTCCTAATAGGATTGGAGTAGGACTCCTCCACCTCCAATTTCGTCCAACTCATGAGGGTCTGAGGCTGCGTCCTCCCCTCCCTCCGTCCTATATATACTAGAGGATTTAGAGGGGAAAGCTAATCCTAATTGCCACGTGCTCCCTCTACTTCATCTAGATTGGTTTTATCCTCTAGTCTAGTTCGGCGGTGCTTATGCGAAGCCCTATCGGAATAGTTCCACGACCATCGCCGCCACGCCGTTGCGCTGCCGGAGAACTCATCTACCTCTCCACTCCCTCTTGCTAGATCAAGAAGGCGGAGATCGTCATCGAACTATACGTGTGCTGAACATGGAGTTGCCGTCCGTTCGATGCTAGATCGGAAGGAACACGACTGGATCGAGAGACGGATCATGATTGGATCGCGGGACGAATCATGATGTGATCGCGGGACGGATCATGAATTGATCGCAGGACAGATCATGATGGGATCGCGGGACGCTCGGTGATTTGGATCGCGAAGACGTTCGACAACATCAACCACGTTTCTTAACGCTTCCCGCTTAGCGATCTACAAGGGTATGTAGATCCTCTCTCCCTCTCGTAGATGCTCATCACCATGGATAGATCTTGTGTGTGCGTAGAATTTTTTTTGTTTCCCATGCAACGTTCCCCAACACATAAGGCTTAAATACCTCAAAAAAACCCATACCGAAATATCCAAAATTGGCCCAATTGAACAACAAATTTAGAATTTAAAATCGACACTTCACTATACAACAAAATAGATAAGGGCAGCCCGGTGCATGTAGCTCCCGCTTGCGCATGGTTCGGGAAAGGATCCAACCATTTTGGGTCTATTGTACGCAACCTTTCCCTATATTTCTGATTTTTGCAAGAGGCTATTTTCAGGACTTCAACCAGTGACCGCTTGGTCACAAGGCAACAACTTTACCATTACGTCACAGCTACCCTTCACAAAAAAATACACAAAACATGACAAAAAAATACACAAGAAAAGTATGGGATTAAAAAAGAGTGCCAAATCAATGGTTTGCTTTACCGGTGTCTTGCTTTCGTCAAGTTGAAACCCTGCGTTTAGACACTTCCGTTGTGGGCACCGATGAACTTGTATTTCTAAAAAATGAAATAAAATTGGCATAAAAGTGAATCAATTTTTAGTTCAACAATACACATAGGTAGTTCATTCACCCACACATTTCTTTGAATTTAAATTTAGCTCAATTTGACATTACACAAAACAGTAGAATAGTATGTAGTACACAACAAACTACGGAGGACATCAATTAACTTGTAAAGAAAAAGTTGAGTCATCTGCTTTTATACTTGATTCTAGATGCAAGATTAACTAGTGATTTAGTGATCCATTTGTACTTGTCTGCAAACACTAGGTTTATATTGGCATTTCTTTCGGTGTAAAGAAAATTACGAAGGGGAGCAGTGAGGCTATCGACGGGCGAATTGGCGGTCAGGTGGGAGCACGGGAAGAAGAAACGAATGCAACAAGACTTGATCAAAGGATGGCGGCGTGGTGGGTGGAGGGGGGGGGGGGTGGAGTGGTGATGCCTAGGGAGGGTCGATGATGACAGACGTTGGACTTCTGGTACTAGTTGTTAGCCCATGCCACACACTTGAGCTCATGCAGGACGATAGGATTGGTCATGCCTTCATCGTGCCCGTGTGTTTAGTTGTCGAGATCTAGGTGGACATGGAAATGCAGAAGATCGTTTGGTACCTATACATCCCGGCCCGTTCACTTGTCTCTATTTAATTGTGCTGGGTTGCTTGAACCCCGGTCCCATACAAAAATATATCCAGGTAATGGCTGAAAAAAACATTATAATTATCCACTAGAAACCACCTAACAATTTTAGTTAACAGAATAATCATGGATTAATAAAAAGTAATTTTGGTGGAGGTAACCTGAATTTTATGTATACATGATGACTTGTATGAAAGAGTAATTTGCACCAGCAAGAACAATTGATCAAAAGATGGCAGGCGGGGGGATGTGGAGTTAGGACGCCCATAGCAGATGGTGGCAGACGTTGGACCGCTTCTAGCAGTCGAGGGGGCATGCAACATACTCCAGCTCACGTAGGAGGACTGGATTGTTGGGAGGGGTAACATGAGCGTTGGAGGTTGCGAGCTAGGTTATGTCTTGGTCATGCCCATGTGTTCAGTGGTGGGCAGGGCAGCTAGGTTGACATGGATATGTAGAAGATCCTTTGCTACATGTACATCCATTCACTTGTCTCTATTTGGTTGTGCTGCTCGCCTGAGATCTGGTCCCATAGAAAAATATATCTAAGAGATGGCTAAAAACATGATAACTGTCCACGAAAGACCACCTAAGAATTTTAGTTAATAGAAATATCATGGATTAATAAAAGGGAATTTTGTTGTAGGTAACCTGATTTTTTTGTATATATGATGACTTGTAGGAAAGAGTAATTTTTACCAAGTCCTAAACATGGAAATTAGCTAGTATACGTCGTTACAAAATTTCATCACCCCATATCATATTATTATAGAGAGCCTCAGCTAGGCCGGTAAGACCTCAATACTTATCAAGACTAGACTCATGGGCTCTGGCTCAAGACAAATTGTATCGTTGTCACCACACGAGGATTGATTAGCAAAAGCAGTACACCCCGTCACAACATGAATCTACGAAGGCAATCATGTATTAAAGAAGGACAGACTGGGCACGGCAGTTGATAGTTTTTCTTGGACATGTTATAGAGGACTGATTAATTTGTACTTGGCCCAAAATAAAGTAGTTAGCTTTGTTTAGTAAAGAACAAAAGTAAATAGCTAGCTAATCGATGTCAAACTTATCTCGTTGGTGGGGGTTGGAAGTCACAGTTATAGCGATTCAATGTAGTGTAAGGGAAGGTGCCCTCAACGGCATTGTTAGCTTGGAAGTGAAAGTTGTGTGTTTGGTGCTATCGACAATGGACAATGACATGGATTGTGGTTCTTAGAGGTGCTTTGTTTATGTGTTGTACTATGTCACCTTTGCTATTGTGCACTCGTTATGCGGTGCTTTAGGCATTGTTTAACTATGTATTTTTCTCGTCGATTTTTCACCCGGGTTTTCTCCAGTAATTAATTGAGCCTTTTATGTGTTTTGGGTCAATTTTCTACTGCATGACGGTTTCAACATGCTGACCTGCACATCACACACGCCTAGTGCATCGGCAAACGGTATAGTGCCATGGGTTTGACGTAGATTGGTAGGAAGGGTGGCATTTTGCTGTGGTCTGTGGGAAAAAGGCATCTGATGTGCTGCAATTCGGTTTAATGCCTTACCTGACACCACACCTTTCTAGGGCTGCTTCTACCGAACTGTATTCCACTTTGTCTTTGCTGCAGGACTTCTTGTAGACTTCGGCCCATGACGACCGCTTCCTCATTGGGGTCAAGGCTTTCTCAACCAAAGAAGCTTATGCCGCACCACCCCCAGCTAATGATGATGAGGATGTTGATGTGTTGAGGAAGCTAAAGCCTCACCTTTCAGATCACAACAATGATCACCTTGTTGCTGATAACATGAATGAGGGGAAGTGGAGAGCAAATGATCCATATGCTGTCAGGAGGAGAACAGTTGTGGACACTCGTTTCCGCACCAAGGAACAACAAGATTTTTATGAGCTTGTCTTGCTTGACAAGAACCAAGTTGTGAGTGCATGAGATATGTGGACTAGAAGTTCATCAAGTCCCATGGATGAGGCCGAGGTGGAAGCCAACTGGGAGCTCATCCGGAAGAAGCATGCGGAGTCCGACGCGCTCTACGATGAGTTTGACGCGTAGATAGCGGTGGAGTTGTCCGGAGCGAAGAAGGCGGAGACGCTAGAAGGGGCGGAGCTGTAGCTGCCGCATATGTATCCACCGGAGGGCATGAAGATTGTCGACATCTCGACAAGGAGTAGCTATGTAGTACGTAGGTTTTTTAGTTTGCTTTTTGTTGTATGGATATAAGAATTTAATACCAGTTGTTCAGTTGTAGTGACGCTAATTTAAGACGTGTTCGGTCACTCCCGCGAACTGGTGCATTCACGGGTATTTGATGGGTCATATTTAGCCAGCCGTTCTTGTCTTGGCTTCTCAAGAAACTCAGGTCGTAGTTTTTTGTGGAATCGTAGGGAGATAAGGACCAACCACCGACTTTAATCGGGAACATCATCAGATCGGTTTTCTGCCAACCTTTCTTGCCGTGGCGTCTAGCTTGACGGTGACAGAATTCAGCTATTTTTTTGGCATACATATACTAATTCCAGAGGAACATTACCACAACAACAAACAATTATGTTTGAGTAGCATTTGGCCATTATAATGTACCATTAAAACGACAAATTAGTAGTCACACAAATAAAACATGAAGAAACTCTCTTTCAATTTCAAAAAAGAGGACGTTTGAAACTTTTAACAGGCGTAATCGTGAGTCAACATGCTAGAACTATATAAGGAAGTTTTCTATAACCTTGATAAAAAGAATAAAAGGTAGTTTTTATTTATGACTCAAAAAGAAGTAATTCATACTTAATTGTAATCCATTTTATTTACTGCCTACAAATATCACCTTCACATCTAAATCCTGAACCTTAATGTTAAATAAGAAAAAATCTCTACATCGATTCAGGACTTGTATGTAGCAGAGCGTGAGAAAAAAATCCATTGATAAATAACTACATTGATTCCTTTTTGGGGTATTGCATGTACGAAAACGTGCAGTTTAACAGTATACAACAGGAGCTACTCCAGCAGGTACCTACTCCATCAGACGTTAAGACATTCGCCAAGTTAGACCACATCTTGCCATGATACATACGCTTAAGGATGCAACTGTAAATTAAACTGCACGTAGATGGAGACATACACACAGTCTGAGCCACTGTTGCGGGATGAAATAGCAGTATACATGTTTCATTCATTACATTATACTCCCTTCGTCCCAAAATTCTTGCCTTGGTTTGTGTAGATATGAATGTATCTAGTCACATTTTAGTATTTAGATACATCCATCTCTAAACAAAGTTAAGACAAGAATTTTGGAACGGAGGGAGTACTATGTATCAACATGTATCCAATGCACGCATGCTATGCCTAATCAAGAAACATCATGTGTGAACTGGAGATTAAAATACCTGCACCGAGAGTTATTCAGACCCGCACCAAGATTGTTCTTACATACTCGCATGGCGCCATACACAGGCCGGCGATGAGAAGCATTAGATTAGTAGGTGTTTCGACTCGGCACCTAGAGTAATCAATACATCTGATCTGGAACAAAGTCGCCTGGGACTGCAAATTTGGACGACATTGCATATGCAGCAAGGAGCTATCATGGCCTCATGGGTCGCTCCCCAAAAACCTAATCGCCCCTCTCCCCGTACAGGACCCGGAGAGACGTGGTTTCGGAGGCCTGCTCACCCGTTGACCATGTACGCGGTGAACGGGACGGAGTCGCCGACGGCAGCAGCAGCAAAAGGAACGACGTGGGCGAAGCGCGTGGAGGCAGATGTAATCTGTTTTCGGTGGCGGCTAGGGTTGGCCGAAGCCTTGCTTATATAGGCGGCGTCCGGATGGAGACGCGGGCTGAACCCACGTCCGAATCGGTAGCCCACGATCCAACGTCTCAGATCGTGGCTCTACGTATTCTCCGTTCCCGACTGGCAAAAATAAGCGCATAGGTATGAGCTTGGCTCGGCTCATTCCCGCAACCCACAGCGCGTCGTGACGAGGCGTGGTGTGGCAAGGCGGGCGGCGGAGGAGGAGTGCGCGAGGGCCTCTTCTCTTCTCATGCTCCAATAGCATGTGGAAGAGAAACCCTTATAAAGAGGTGCAACTCCCTCTCCATTAACAAGGTGAGACTAAACTTTCCAGCCCCCTTGTCACGCCACCTACATGGGCCCTTAGATATTTTTGTGAAATTGTCTTCCGGGCCTAAAGCCCATCTTAGATTTCAACAATCCCGCATCAGATCTCAGGGGCCCATTTTGTCCTCTGTTCCAATTACTGTTTTGATATACCAATATTTCAACGAAGACCTGTTAAGGTTGAGCTTCACCTAGAACAAGTAGCTGCACTCCTTCACAACTGAACAATGGACTATGCCTTGAATTGTCAGTTTGGCGTCAAGAAGTTTTACCACAAGTCCTACTAGTACTAGGCTGCTGAAGGCTGACCCCTCGGGTGGAGCATATTAGTCACACTCCTGGCCTATTCGTGAGCTTACTAGAGATCACCCCAATCTCATAGACCGTGACCAGCAGTCGGGCTCATATAGGTGTCTTCCTCCAAAGATCTCTCCGTAGGATAGCATCTTTCTTACATATAAGCTTTAGAACACATTAAGACAGTAGTCATCCTATCATACCATATCCGAGAGTATTGCATCTCCAACGGAGTTGGTTAGTAAAGTTAGTCTCCTTAGTTTACCACTGGCTAGTTTTCCTAGGTCCTACTTCACGGGATCTCCGATCACAATGGTTGGGTTACTACCATGGCAACTCACGTGGGTCTCATACCCATCTCCCTCGATGCATTATCTATCACAACACGTGATAGCCCTTTAGTAAAGGGATCTGCCAGATTCTTAGCCGTTTGAGAGCTTTCAATCTCATTCTTATATATTTGTTGGACTTCATGTTGTCCTTTGAACTCTTAAATTTGACAATGACTGTCTGGTTATCGCAGTTCATAAGGATAGCCGGAACCGGCTTCTCAACCACTGGTAACTCCATCAAAAGATCTCGAAGAAATTCTGCTTCGACACCAGAGGTGTCTCTTGCTGTTAATTCTGCTTCCATTGTCGATCTCGTTAAGATCGTTTGCTTGCAAGACTTCCAGGAAACAGCGCCACCTCCAAGGGTAAACATATACCCAGTGGTAGCCTTCATCTCATCAGCATCAGAGATCCAATTTGCATCACTATACCCTTCAAGTACCGATGGGTATCCGGTATAGTGAAGTTTGTGGTTCATAGTACCTTTTAGATAGCGCATAACTCTTTCAACAGCACGCCAATGAACATCACCCGGATTGGCGACAAACCGGCTCAGTTTGCTCACAGCAAACGCGATGTCAGGCCTCGTTGCACTAGTTAGATACATAAGTGAACCAATGATTTGAGAGTATCTCAATTGATCTTTAGCTGTGCCTGTGAACTTTCGAACCAGCACACTAGGAACATATGGTGTTTGAGAAACTTTGCAGTCTGAATATCCAAAACGACTCAAAATCTTCTCACCATAATGGGATTGCAGAAGTGTAATCCCACCCTCATCATCTCTCAATAGCTTGATGTTCAAGATAACATCAGCCACTCCAAGGTCCTTCATCTCAAAGTTCTGAGACAGAAAAGACTTAAGCTCCTCAATCACTTTGAGATTGGTTCCAAATATCAGTATGTCATCAACATACAAGCACAGTATAACTCCTTCGCCCCCACCATGGCGATAGTATACACATTTGTCAGCTTCATTAACAATGAAGCCAACAGATGTTACAGTTGTATTAAACTTCTCATGCCATTCTTAGGTGCTTGCCTCAGGCCATATAAAGATTTCAGCAACTTACACACCTTTCCTTCTTGACCGTCTATTACAAAACCATCTGGCTATTTCATATAGATTTCCTCCTCTAACTCTCCATTAAGGAAAGCCATCTTGACGTCCATTTGATGGACGAGAAGACCATGCGAGGCCGCCAACAAGAGTAGTACTCGAATGGTGGTCAGTCTAGCCACAGGTGAATAAGTATCGAAGAAATCTTCTTCTTCTTTCTGGGCATAGCCGTTGGCCACAAGCCTAGCCTTATAATTTCCAATTGTAGCATCGGGCCTAAGCTTCTTTTTGAACACTCACTTACATCCCAATGGTTTGCAACCATAGGGACGCTCAGTTATTTCCCACATTCTGTTAGCCATGATGGAATCCATCTCGCTACAGACCGCTTCCTTCTAGTAGTCAGCATCAGGAGATGCATAGGCTTCTGAAATAGAAGTGGGACTATCATCCACGAGGTACACGAGAAAGTCATAACCAAAGGTCTTTGCAGTCCTTTGTCTCTTGCCCATACCAAGGGTTTCCTCGTGGTCCTCCTCAGGATTTTCATCATGTGTTTGTTCATAATATTCCATAGGAATGGCGGGCTCAGGAGTCTCCTATAATTCCTGTCTAGAAGTGCTTTGCATATCTCTCATGGGGAATATATCCTCAAAGAATGTAGCATCATTGGACTCCATAATTGTACCGACCTTCACGTCAGGTACCTCAGATTTCACTATTAGAAATCTATAGCCAATGCTATTCTTAGCGTAGCCCAAATTAACACAGTCCACAGTCTTTGGTCCAAGCTTATGCTTTTTGGGGATAGGCACATTGACTTTCGGCAAACAGCCCCAAGTACGTAAGTAGGAGAGCGTCGTCCTTCTCTTCGACCACTACTCATAGGGAGTGACCTCATTATCTTTTGTCGAAACTTTATTCAGGACATGACACGAAGTCAATATAGCCTCCCCCCACCATGCCTTGGATAAACTCGATGTATCTAACATGACGTCAACTATATCAGTTAGAGTACGGTTTTTCCGCTCAGCAACCCCATTTGACTGGGGCGAATAGGGAGGCGTCCTCTCACGAATAATGCCATGTTCCGCATAGAAAGAATCAAGCTCATTTGAGAAGCACTCTCCAGCATGATCAGACCGGACTCCTTTACTTTTCTTTTCAAGTTGGTTCTCAACTTCTGCCTTATAGATTTTCAAGTAGCGTAGAGCCTCATCTTTAGTATTTAATAGATACACATAGCAATATCTAGTGTAATCATCTATCAATGTCATGAAATATTTCTTTCCACCTTTAGTCAACACACCATTCGTCTCACACAGATCTGAATGTATGAGTTCTAGTGGCGCCAGGTGTCTCTCCTCAGCATCCTTGTGAGGCTTGCGAGGCTGCTTTGCTTGCACACACGAATGGCACTCAGAACCTTTGGCTAAACTGAAACTTGGGATTAAATTCAGTTTTGCTAGCCGCGTCATAACACCGAAACTAATGTGACAGAGGCGTGAATGCCAAACTTCAGACTCATTAACACTCGGATGAATATTGTTCACGACTTTATTACAAAAATCTGCAAGGGAAAGGCGGAACGGACCTCCGCATTCATAACCTTTTCCAACGAAAAGTCCATATTTCGTAACAACTATTTTATTAGACTCGAAGACCAACTTAAACCCTTCTCTACACAGAAGGGAGCCACTAACGAGGTTCTTCTTGATGGCGGGGACATGCTACACGTTCTTCAGCTGCACGATCCTTCCCGAAGTAAACTTCAGATCAACCGTGCCAACACCAAGAACAGAAGCACTCGCGCCATTCCCCGTCAATATGGACCCTCGGCCTTTGACCTGATAAGAAGAGAACAATGAGATGTCAGCACACACATGAATAGTTGCACCTGTGTCCACCCACCAGTCAGTGGACTGACAAACTTAAAATACAGTAAATAAATTACCGTACCCAGATGCACCACTTTCATTGTTGCCCACAATCATATTGGTAGACTTATTGTCCTGCGCTGGCTTCTTGTACCTGTTTGGGCGCTTGTTGGCCCAATGTTCCTCTGAACCACAGTTGAAGCAGCCATCATCCTTCTTATTCCTCTTGAAGGGTTTTTTCCCTTCTTCTTGAAGTCGGTATTCTGTTGGATAGAATTCTTTCCCTTGGGCTTGTGCGAATTGAAGTTCTTCCGATGTACCATATTGGCAACCAAAGGGCTTTCAAACGCTTTTACATGCGAGTCCTTTGCTCTCGAGTTCTGCTCAACACTCAGAGGGCCGATGATATCCTCTACTGAGAATTCACGCCTCCGATGCTTCAGAGTGGTAGCAAAGTTCCTCTAGGAATTAGGGAGCTTAGCAATTATACACCCCGCGACAAATTTGCTCGGTAGATTGCACTTAAGAACCTCAAGTTCCTTAAGAATGCATATTATCTCATGAGCTTGTTCAAACGCAGAACGGTTGTCAAGCATTTTTTAATCATGGAACTGCTCCATAACATACATCTCGATCCAGCATCGGTGGCCCCGAATTTAGATTCAAGCGCCTCCCACATGTCCTTGGTGACCCCCACATGTAAATATGCATCAACCAGCTTATCTCCGATCACGCTAAGGACTGCTCCAATAAAGTAGACAGTGGCCTCCTTGAATGCCTTCTCCTTTTCAGGAGTGATCGTTCCTGTGGGAGTGACACCGGCTACCCAGAACACTTTCATAGCCGTGAGCCATAAGGTTGTTTTGGCATGGCAACGCTTATGTACCGGTAAACTTGTTCGGTTTCAATGCAGTTTCAGGATGACGAATTTCAGGGCTTTCTTGACACTCTCAATCTTGTCCCCGCTCATGCTGCCCACATAACCAGCATAGCCAGTAGGTCCACTCCTCCCTGATGGCGGCGAACGATGTGGCCTTGATCTACACCATCGCCGTCATTGTATCCTTGCTTAGTGCCATGTCTTTCCTGTTATACGCCCGAATTATTGCCATCGTTACCATCCCATCTTTGCTCCCTGCTACACATATAATCCTCTATCAATAAACCCATTCCCTGATGAATTAATTGAATAGGGATCTAAGGTTAAGCAAGCCAGCTGTACTTGCATTCCGACAAGGAGGCCTCTCATCGTCGTCGAATGATGCCATCCGGACTGCTCCTGCTAAGGTGTCTTACAAGGTAGAGAGCACATCACACCTTCTATCTGTCTGTCGCTCGTTTGTCTGAGTGATCGATAGATGGGAAGGGATACCTTTATATATACACATCCAACAACAAGATAGCTATTAAAATTGAAAAAACAACAAGATAACTAAGTAATAGATAAGATAGGGAAAGTAATTTAGGCAAGGGAACTTTGAAACAATTGGTCAAATGTGCTCAAAATTTCATGGAATATTTATCCTATGTGAACTGGGTTGTTAGAATATCTTGATTTTTAAAATGTTTTAACCTTTTATTTGATTTTACTATTTTTCTTAATTGTACAAGCATACAAATGTCTAAGAAAATGTGCTAAGTTTTTCAAAATACTTAGGAAAGAAAGATTGCATTGGTAATGATGATTTTAGATAATTTATGCCCATTTTTTACTACTTACCCCTAGAATCCGGGGTATATATTGAAATCCCCTGAAGCTGTAGTTTCTCTTTGCAATAGCCCTAAAACATATCTACTGGTGAAACTTCCTCATATACATACATGATATTCAAAGCTGTCTAGAAAAGATCCTAGGATCAATACACTTTGTATAAACGGTTTACTAGTTGTCAAAGAAGTTTGTCTTGGGAGAAAATTAAAAATTAAATTAATTTGAAATGGAGGCAGCAGATGTTTATAAGCTTATACTACTGCTAAATAATGCAATAATAAGAGTATTCCATGCGAAATACAAGTGCATGTGTGGTTATTATGCAATTATTTTATGCCATGCTATTGGCCCAAAACAAAAAGTGCAGATAGCATACTACATAGATAAAATGCATCACAAATTTTTCAAAGAGCCAAGAGGTGTACATGGACATACCACTGCCTCGGTTAGATAGATTGAAGCTTGATCTTTCTTAATTATATTAGCAACGGAAGACAAATTTTATATTTCTACAATGGAGATTGGGGGCTAATTTCCAGTAACCCTTGCACCTCGTATCTGTGGCGGCTCTGGGATTGGAGTAAGTCGTAGGCCCAATTTGTTTCGTGCGAGGGAAAAATTTCGTGACCATAATGTTGGAAATATGTCTTAGAGGCAAGAATAAATTAGTTATTATCATATTTCCTTGTTCATGATAATCATTTATTATCCATGCTAGAATTGTATTGATCGGAGACACATATACATGTGTGGATACATAGACAACACCATGTCGCTAGTATGCCTCTAGTAGACTGGCTCGTTGATCAAAGATGGTCAAGGTTTCCTAGCCATAGACATGAGATGTCATTTAATAACTGGATCACATCATTAGGAGAATGATGTGATGGACAAGACCAAACTATAAATGTAGCATATGATCTTTTCAGTTTATTGCTACAGTTTTCTACATGTCAAGTATCTGTTCCTATGACCATGAGATCATGCAACTCACTGACACCGGAGGAGTACCTTGTGTGTATCAACCGTCACAACGTAACTGAGTGACTATAAAGGTGCTCTATAGGTATCTCTGAGGATGTCTATTGGGTTGGCATGGATCAAGACTGGGATTTCTTACTCCGTGTGACGAAGAGGTATCTCAGGGCTCACTCGGTAATACAACATCACTATAAGCCTTGCAAGCAATGTGACTAAAGAGTTAGACATGGGATATTGTATTACGGAACGAGTAAATAGACTTGCCGGTAACTAGATTGAACTAGGTATAGAGATACCGACAATCGAATCTCGGGCAAGTAACATACCGAAGAACAAAGGGAACAACATACGGGATTAACTGAATCCTTGACATAGATCTTCAACCGATAAAGATCTTCGTAGAATATCTAGGAACCAATATGGGCATCCAGGTACCGCTATTGGTTATAGATCGTAGAGGTGTCTCGGTCATGTCTACATAGTTCTCGTACCCGCAATGTCTACACACTTAAGGTTCAGTGACGTTTCGGTAGTATAGAGTTATGTATGGTGGTCACCGAAGGTTTGTCGAAGTCCTGGATGAGATCCCGGACGTCACGAGGAACTCCGAAATGGTTCAGAGGTAAGGAATTATATATAGGAAGTCCTGTTTTTGACACCGGAAAAGTTTCGGGTTCATCGGTAGTGTAGCGGCATTGTCGGGAGGGGTGTCTCGACCCACCGGGCCTCATGTTCTGTGTAAGGAGTCAAGCCAGCCCTTAGTGGGATGCCTGATCCCCCCACTAAGGCCCATGCGGCTAGGGGTGGGAAAACCCCAAAAGGTGGAGAGCTGGAAAGAGTTTCCAATTGGAAACGAGGAATCCTACTCCTAATAGGATTGGTGTAGGACTCCTCCACGTCCAATTTCAGCAAACTCTTGAGGGTTTGAGGCTACCTCCTCCCGTCCCTCCCTCCTATATATACTAGAGGATTTAGAGGGGAAAGCTAACCCTAATTGCACATGATCCCTCTACTTCATCTAGATCGGTTTTATCCCCTAGTCTATTTCGGCAGTGCTTAGGCGAAGCCCTGACAGAATAGTTCCACAACCATCGCCGCCACGCCGTTGCGCTGCTGGAGAACTCATCTACCTCTCTGCTCCCTCTTGCTGGATCAAGAAGGTCGAGATCATCATCGAGTTGTATGTGCGCTGAACACGGACGTGCCGTCCGTTTGGAGCTAGATCGGAAGGAACGCGACTGGATCGGGGGACGGATCGTTATTGGATCGTGGGACGGATCGTGATGGGATCGCGGGACGCTCGGCAATTTGGATCGCGAAGACGTTCGACTAAATCAACGGTGTTTGTTAACACTTCCCGCTTAGCGATCTACAAGGGTATGTACATCCACTCCCCCTCTCATAGATGCTCATCACCATGGATAGATCTTGTGTGTGCGTAGGAAATTTTTTGTTTCACCATGGATGATGTTGTTGAACCTTTGTTTCAAACACAGAGTAACGCAGTGCAGAAAATTGTTTCTGTGGAGCCTAGGTTAGTTGAAGAGGAAGTTAATGATGATGATCATGAAACTTTGGATCAAGTTACTATCGAACCTTGTAGGTCGACAAGGACGTGTACTGCTCCTGAGTGGTACAACAACCCTATCTTAGAGGTCATGCTGTTGGACAACGATGAACATACGAACTATGGAGAAGCGATGATGGGACCGGATTCCAACAAATGGTTAGAAGTCATGAAATCTGAGAAAGGATCCATGTATGAAAACCAAGTATGGACTTTGGTAGACTTGCCCGTTGAACAGTAGGTCAGTGAATACAAATGGACCTTTAAAGATGAAGACAGACGCTAGTGGTGAATGCCACCATTTATAAAGCTCGACTTGTCTCAAAGAAGTTTCCGCCAAATTCAAGGAGTTGACTACGATGAGACATTCTCACCCGCAGCGATGCTAAAAGTCGGTTGGAATTATGTTAGCAGTTGTTGCATTTTTCCATTATGAAATCTGGCACATGGATGTCAAAACATTGTTTCCTAAGGATGCTAAAAGGTGTGCAAGCTCCAACAATCTTTTAATGGGCTGGAGAAAGCATCTTGGAGTTGGAATATACACTTTGATGAGGTGATCAGAGTTTTTGGGTTTATACAAAGTTTACGAGAAACTTTTATTTACAAGAAAGTGAGTGGGACCACTATAGAATTTGTGATAAGTATATGTGGTTGACATATTATTGATCGGAAATGACGTAGAATTTATGGAAAGCATAAACGGTTGTTTGAAAAGAGTTTTTCAATGGAAGACCTGGATAAAGCTACCATTGTTGGGCATCAAGATCTATAGAGATAGATCAAGATGCTTGATGAGACTTTCAATGAGTACATACCTAGACAAGATTCTGAAAGAGTTTAAAATGGACCAGTCAAAGAAGGAGTTCTTGCCTGATTTGTGAGGTGTGGAGTTGAGTGAGACTCAAAGCTTCGTTGTCAGGCCTCGTTGCACTAGCTAGATACATAAGTGAACCAATGATTTTAGAGTATCTCAATTGATCTTTGGTTGTGCCTGTGAACTTTCGAACCAGCACACTGGGATCATATGGTGTTTGAGAAACTTTGCAGTCCGAATATCCAAAATGACTGAAAATCTTCTCAACATAATGGGAGTGCAGAAGTGTAATACCACCCTCATAATCTCTCAATAGCTTGATGTTCAAGATAACATCAGCCACTCCAAGGTCCTTCATCTCAAAGTTCTGAGACAGAAAAGACTTAACCTCCTCAATCACTTTGAGATTGGTTCCAAATATCAGTATTTCATCAATATACAAGCACAGTATAACTCCTCCGCCCCCACCATGGCGATAGTGTATACATTTGTCAGCTTCATTAACAACGAAGCCAACAGATGTCAGAGTTGTATTAAACTTCTCATGCCATTGCTTAGATGCTTGCCTTAGGCCATATAAAGATTTCAGCAACTTACACGCCTTTCCTTCTTGACCATCTATCAATAAACGATCTGGCTGTTACATATAGATTTCCTCCTCTAGCTCTCCATTAAGGAAAGTCGGCTTGACGTCCAATTGATGGATGAGAAGACCATGCGAGGCTGCCAACGAGAGTAGTACTCGAATGATGGTCAGTCTAGCCACATGTGAATAAGTATCAAATAAATCTTCTTCTTCTTTCTAGGCATAGCCCTTGGCCACAAGCCTAGCCTTATGCTTTTTAATTGTACCATCGGGCCTAAGCTTCTTTTTGAACACCCACTTACATCCCAATGGTTTGCAACCATAGGGACGCTCAGTTATTTCCCATGTTCCGTTTGCCATGATGGAATCCATCTCGCTACGGACCGCTTCCTTCCAGTAGTCATCATCAGGAGATGCATAGGGTTCTGAAATAGAAGTGGGATTATCATCCACGAGGTACACGAGAAAGTCATCACCAAAGGTCTCTGAGGTCCTTTGTCTCTTGCCCCTACCAAGGTTTTTCTCATCATCATCCTCAGGATTTTCATCATGTGTTTGTTCATAATCTTCCATAGGAATGGCGGGCTCAGGAGTCTCCTCTGATTCCTGTCTAGAAATGCTTTGCATATCTCTCATGGGGAATATATCCTCAAAGAATGTAGCATCCTTAGACTCCATAATTGTACCGACCTTCACGTCAGGTACCTAAGATTTCACTACTAAAATCTATAGCCAATGATATTCTTAGCATAGCCCAAATTAACGCAGTCCACGGTCTTTGGTCGAAGCTTACGCTTTTTGGGGATAGGCACATTGACTTTCGCCAAACAGCCCCAAGTACGTAAGTAGGAGAGCGTCGTCCTTCTGTTCGACCAGTGCTCATAGGGAGTGACCTCATTATCTTTTGTCGGAACTTTATTCACGATATGACACGAAGTCAATATAGCCTCCCCCCACCATGCCTTGGATAAACCCGATGTATCTAACATGGCGTTAACCAAATCAGTTAGAGTACGGTTTTTCCGCTCGGCAACCCCGTTTGACTGGGTCGAATAGGGAGGCGTCCTCTCATGAATAATGCCATGTTCCGCACAGAAAGAATCAAACTCATTTGAGAAGTACTCTCCACCACGATCTGACCGGACTCGTTTTCTTTTCTTTTCTAATTGGTTCTCGACTTCTACCTTATAGATTTTAAAGTAGTGTAGAGCCTCATCTTTAGTATTTAACAGATACACATAGCAATATCTAGTGGAATCATCTATCAATGTCATGAAATATTTCTTTCCACTTTTAGTCAACACGCCATTCATCTCACAGAGATCTGAATGTATGAGTTCTAGTGCCGCCAGGTGTCTCTCCTCAATAGCCTTGTGAGGCCTGCGAGGCTGCTTTGCTTGCACACACGAATGGCACTTAGAACCTTTGGCTAAAGTGAAACTCGGGATTAAATTCTGTTTTGCTAGCTGCGTCATCACACCGAAACTAATGTGACAAAGGCGTGAATGCCAAACTTCAGATTCATTAACACTCGAATGAATATTGTTCATGACTTTATTACAAAAATCTGCAAGCGAAAGACGGAATAGACCTCCGCATTCATAACCTTTTCCAAAGAAAAGTCCATATTTCGTAACAACTATTTTATTAGACTCGAAGACCAACTTAAACCCTTCTGTACATAGAAGGGAGCGAGCCACTAACGTGGTTCTTCTTGATGGTGGGGACATGTTGCATGTTCTTCAGCTGCACGATCCTTCCCGAAGTAAACTTCACATCGACCGTGCCAACACCAAGAACAGAAGCACTCGCGCCATTCCGCATCAATACGGACCCTCGGTCTGTGACATGATATGAAGAGAACAATGAGATGTAAGCACACACGCGAATATTTGCACCTGTGTCCACCCACCAGTCGGTGGACTGACAAACTGAAAATACAGTAAATAAATTACCATACTCAGATTCACCACTTTGATTGTTGCCCACCATCATATTGGCAGACTTATTGTCCTGCAATGGCTTCTTGTACCTGTTTGGGCACTTGTTGGCCCAATGTTCCTCTGAGCCACAGTTTAAGCAGCCATCATCCTTCTTATTCCTCTTAAAGGTTTTCTTTTCCTTCTTCTTGAAGTCGGTATTCTTTTGGACAGAATTCTTTCCCTTGGGCTTGTGGGAATTGAGGTTCTTGCGATGTACCATATTGGCAACCGAAGGGCTTTCAACCGCTTTTCCATGCGAGTCCTTTGCTCTCGAGTTCTGCTCAACACTCGGCTGGCCGATGATATCCTCTACTAAGAATTCACGCCTTTGATGCTTCAGAGTGGTAGCAAAGTTCCTCTAGGAATTAGGGAGCTTAGCAATTATACACCCCGCGACAAATTTGCCCGGTAGATTGCACTTAAGAACCTCAAGTTCCTTAGCAATGCATATTATCTCAGGAGCTTGTTCCAACACAGAACGGTTGTCAACCATTTTTTAATCATGGAACTGCTACATAACATACATCTCGCTCCCAGCATCGGTGGCCCCGAATTTAGATTCGAGCGCCTCCCACAATTCCTTGGAAACCCCCACATGTAGATATGCATCAACCAGCTTATCTCCAATCACGCTAAGAACTGCTCCAATAAAGTAGACAGTGGCCTCCTTGAACGCCTTCTCCTTTTTAGGAGTGGTCGTTCCTGTGGGAGTGACACCGGCTACCCAGAACACGTTCATAACCATGAGCCATAAGGTGGTTTTGGTCTGCCAATGCTTAAAATATGTACCGGTAAACTTGTCCGGTTTCAATGCAGCAGCAAAACCATTACTCGAAAAATTCCTACACAAATTAGGTTTTTGGATTGTTGAGTATGTAGGCAATTTTTTGATCAGATTAATCCACAACATAATAACTAGCATGGCATTGATTAGATTACTGATATACTCATGATTAACCAAACTAGCATGTACTACACATATAGTCGAAACATCTATGCATGCAAGTAGTACTGCTAAGATAAACACGAGTAAAAGCGGGATAAACGTGTTATACCCTCCAATGGGCCAATTGGTCGCAGCAGCAGCATTGGCGGCGACCGCATCCTCGGCCGCCTTCTTGTCGGCTTCGAACTTCTCACGGTTGACGTCGGTTGGGGACGACATGGCGAAGACGACGTAGATGAAGTAGACGATCGGAAGCGAGCAGTCGCATAGTCGCTCCCCAGAAACCTAATCGCCCCTCTCCACGTACAGGACCCGGAGAAGCGTGGTTTCAGAGGCTTGCTCTCTACGTATTCTCGGTTCCGGCGGCGTGGCGTGGCGAGGCGGGCGGCGGAGGAGTGCGCGAGGGCCTCTTCTCCTCTCATGCTCCAATAGCATGTGGAAGAGAAATCCTTATAAAGAGGTGCAACTCCCTCTTCACTAGCAAGGTGAGACTAAACTTCCCACCCCTTGTCATGCCACCTACATGGGCCCTTAGAGATTTTTCTAAAATTGTCTTATGGGCCTAAAGCCCATCTCTGATTTCAACACATATAGTGCAAAGGAAATAACCCATAATTATATCATGGTATAACTTTTTTTTAGGATGTGTGATCCCTTTTATTTATAGTGTCGATTCATGATATGTGAGAGGATTCTATTTAGAAGACACGTGAGAAGTCGAGAGATCTGGGACGTTGTAGAGATAAACGTCAGAGTTTTATCCTTTTTGGACAGATCATTAGAGTTGGGTTCGTAGGAGAGATATGCATACGTGACAGATTCTTTTAGGGAAAACTTTGTTTTTATCACTTCAGTTTCTGCTCATTTTGTTTATGTCATTGTAGAATTTGACATTTTACTTTTGCCACGCTTAGCTTTTGACAATAATCATAATTGCCATTCCATGATAAAAACAATAATTCCAAAGTGGCAATTGTGATACATTGTCAAAAGCTGAGAGAGGCAAAAGTGAGATGAGAAATTATCTCTTTTACCAAGAAATGACATTTGTGATGTATTGTCAAAAGTTAAGAGTGACGAAAATAAGATGTCAGATCCTAGAGTGACATAAGAAAAGTGGGCAATAACTAGAGTGGCAAAAACAAGTTTTTCCCTCGCTTTTACATATGAGAGATCCAAGAGAGATTTGGGTCGTGAGGGAGATGTCCATGAGTTTTTTTGTTGCATTCCACAAGAAATTAGATCTGAACCGTAATAACTCGGTCTCACCGAATTAATGATTCCTAATTTCTGATTAACATAGGAACTTTTACGAAGTGTCTAATTAGTATAAATAAATATATAGATATAGATATAGATAGATAAATAGCAGGCCCGGGCGGGCAGGAGTGCTAATTGTGCATCAGCACAGGTCCCATTTTTTTGAGGGGCCCCAAATTTTAGTATAGGCCTATGTATATTTTGCTTTAAAAAAAATCAAAACTGACATACCTTAGAACTTTGGAACGTAATGGGCCAAAACGGCCAGACTTCTTGGCTCCTGTGACGGCCTCACGCCTCACGGGAATCATCAAAAATCAATCTAACAAAGGCTGAAACTGAGCCATGATTCGATCATTGATTTGACCCGACGACCAAGCGACGCCAGACGCCCGACGCGAAGCGAAGCGTCAGTTCGTCTGCCGGCTCGCCGCCTCTTTCCGTGTCGCTGTTGCCGATGCTGAGTCTTCCGACGAATCTGATCGATCTCCATTGATCATCCACAGGCTGATCAAGTGATCATCCACAGGTCACAGGTGGAGCGATCCTTTCTCTGGCATGTATCGTCTTGCTTTTTTTTGCCCGGTTTTTCTCTAGTAGATGCCCTACAGCACTAGACGGTACTCTACCTGTTCTTCAATTTCACTTCCCAAATTTATTAAATTGTGGTGTACCTCTGTTCATCTTTTTTGTAGGAGCTAACATGGGAAAGCATCAATCTGGTTATCAAAAGCGTAAGAGAAAAGAAAAGGAAGAAGGATTAATTCAATCTCAAAAAGGATCAATGGATAGGTTTGTTAAAAAGAAACCTAAAGTGTCCTCCGATAATCAGTCAGCTGATGTTGATTCTTCAACCCTTGCACTCGCTATTGTTCCTTACATTGATCCTAAAGCAGACCAGACTGAGACAGAAAATAATGTTGAGGTAGAGGAAGATTCCGGCCAGAATTCACCTGTTGCGGATTCCTTTCAGCCTGATATATTTGATCCAAGATACTGGGGTTCTCTTGATCAGAAGCAAATTGACATTTTAGCAGAAAAGGGTCCAAGAAGAGACTTATCAATTAAGAAAGGTCCCAAAGACAGATATTCTAGAAGGTTTTCTGTGATATTCTATACTAGATTTATGTCAAATGGAGAGGAATATGATAGGGATTGGCTTGTCTACTCCAAAGAGCTCGATAAAGTTTTTTGCTTTGCTTGCAAATTATTTACAAAAGGGCAGCGAAAAGGTCAGTTGGCAAATGACGGTTGTAATGATTGGACGCATATTATCAATAGATTAAAAGAGCATGAGACAAGTGCATATCATGTTTTGAATATGAGCAATTGGTATGAGTTGCGTAGTAGATTGGGAAAGCATCAGACTATTGATAAAGCTGCTCAACGACAACTTGAGAAAGAAAAGGACCACTGGAGAAAGGTATTATTTAGAATTGTGTGCATTGTGAAATTTCTTGCCAAGCATAGTCTAGCCTTTCGTGGTAGTAACAGCAAGTTGTATGAAGATAGTAATGGTAATTTCTTGGGTTTGGTAGAGATGTTGGCTGAATTTGACTCTGTTATTCAGGAGCATGTTCGTCGTATTACAAATGAAGAAACCCATGCCCATTATCTGGATTATAAGATTCAGAATGAGTTGCTACACTTGCTTGCTTTTTCTATTAGGTCTGAAATTATTAAGAAAATAAAGCGTGCAAAGTATTTCTCGGTCATACTTGATTGTACCCCTGATGCAAGTCACCAAGAGCAAATGTCTTTAATTATAAGATATGTGGATTTATCTTCAAGTCATGTTTGCATAGAAGAATCCTTTCTAGGATTTCTAGATGTAAATGATACAAGCGGGCAAGGACTTTTTGATGTGCTAGAGAATCAACTAAAGCTGCTTGATCTTGACATAAATGATGTGCGAGGACAAGGTTATGATAATGGATCAAATATGAAAGGAAAGCATCAAGGGGTACAAAGAAAACTTTTGGATGTGAATTCTAGAGCTTTCTATTCTGCTTATGGTTGCCATAGCCTTAATTTAACACTCTGTGACATGGCCAAGACACGTGGTAGAGCTAAAGACTTCTTTGGAATCATCCAACGCATCTATACAACGTTTGCTAATTCTACCAAGAAGTGGCATATTCTGAAAGAAAACATATCAGGATGGACACTCAAGTCAGTGTCAGCTACGCGTTGGGAGAGTCATGTTGAAAGTGTTAAATCTATCAGATTCCAATGTGTTGACATTCGAGAGGCTCTACTTCAGGTACAAATATTTTAATATTGATAATGATGTAGTTTCTTTTGTTCTATTTCTGCATCAAACTATAACATTTATTTACTTTCTTTTATTTCAGGTATCTGAAACTGATAAGGATCCAATGACAAGCAGCCAGGCATTAGGTTTGGCAAAAAATGAACTTGGGGACTATGAATTTATAGTGGCGATAGTTATTTGGTCTGAGGTATTGTCTGTTGTTAATTTGGTAAGCAAAACCTTGCAAGCAAAGGATATGCTTATTGATGTTGCTATTGAGAAAGTGCAAGGGCTGATGACTTTTTTCGAGGGGTACAGGGAAACTGGTTTCTTAAAAGCATTGGAGATAGCAAAGGGAATTGCACGTGAGTTGGACATTGCTGCAAAATTTCCGGAAAGGCGAGAAATTAAAAGAAAGAAACAGTTTGATGAGAACCCAGATGACACAATTGTTGCCACACAGTCTGCAGAGGAATCATTTCGAATCAATTATTTTATACCTCTTGTTGATCAAGCGATTTCGTCACTGAAAACCAGGTTTGATCAATATGAGGGTTATCAGAAAATTTTTGGTTTCTTATTTACCTCTGAAAAAATTCAGTCATTGGATAATGATAGCTTGAAATCTTCTTGTGCTAATCTTGAGGCTGCCCTTATGGATAAAAAAGCGGACAACCACACCAATGAAGATAGAAAATCTGACATTGATGCCAATGAACTCTATGTTGAGTTGAAGCTTCTTAAAGATTTCATTCCAAATGGAAATATGGTGCCTGTTGAAGTTCTGAATTTTTTAAAGCGGCATGATTGCTTTCCCAATGCAAGTATTGCATATAGAGTTTTGTTGACCATTCCTGTGACGGTTGCATCGGCAGAACGAAGCTTTTCTAAATTGAAGCTATTGAAGTCCTATATGCGTACTACGATGACACAACAAAGGCTCAACGATTTGGCCACAAGATCACTTGAGAGTGAAGTGTTGGAGAAGATTGATTATGAGGTTATTATTGAAGATTTTATTTCGAAGAATCCTCAAATAATGATGTTGCTCAAATAAATTTAATGCAACCGGGAGTTTAGTAGGTATGCTTTTTTCATATATCTAGTTTCTATGTAAGATAGTCTGGCATATATGTTATATTTGTTTGAAAATTCAAATTTTTTTAGTCTTATAGGGCCTCATTTTAGAGTTTTGCACTAGGCCCCGAATTTTGCCGGCTCCGCGCTGATAAATAGATAGATATGAGATAAGATATAAGATATAATATATAAAATATAAGCATGCGTGCGTCGTCAAAATAATCACACTTGAGCAACTACATGCCCTTTTATTTAATTGAGACAAACGGGATACATCGATCACTTAAATTACATGAAGAGATAAACGGAAAATTACATGCAAACAAACGTACAAATACACGCAAATAATGGAAGGATATATATATGTATGTATGTATGTATGTTTCGCGAGCGCGGTCTAGCGCTTGCGCTGGCTAGCGTCGGCGAGCACCTTCTTGATGGACTGCAGCGCCTGTATGGCGGCGTCGAGGTAGAAGGCGAGCGGGTCGGAGATTGCGGCCAAGGGGTCGCTGTTTATCTCCTGCTCGAGGTCGTCCTCTGCGGAGGGCACCGGTGCCTCGGGTTCCAACTCGAACTTGTTGGCCTGCTCGAGGTAGGCGATCATGCGCGGCGTGGTGTAGAGGGAGGTGATCTTATCCTCATCACCCCTCCCGGCGGTGCGCTCGCGCCTGTGGGACATGATGGTGGCGAGCGCATAGGGGTGTCCCAGCTTGTCGTAATCGTCTTGTGTCCCCATGTAGGCGAGCAGCTGCATGAGCTCGGCCCGGAGCACCTTCAACATCTTGTCCCCGTCGTCCAGCACGATGTCCCCCACTACGTTGTGCCCGTCCAGGATCCTCTCCCGTGCCTTATCCAGCAGCTCGGGTTTCTTGGCGTGCGCCAGGGAGCTGGCCTCGCTGATGGTGTCGGCGTGCATCCGGCGCAGCTTCTCCGCCTGCACCGACCGCTCCTCGGGGCCGGCCTTGGCGGGGTCGAAAGGGGTCGGGGTCGGGGTGCGCGTCATCGCTATGAACAGGGGAGGCTGTGGCACCTCCTGGGCGGCGTAGCTGTGCCGCGCCTTGGCCAAGTTAGTGTTGTACGCGTCCGTCTCCTCCTCAGTCACGTCCTTCAGGTCGAAGATGACCGTGACCTTCCGCGACTCCCCGCTGAAGAGGGTGCCGAACTTGATGGTTGTGACTCCACTCTTGTCGTCAGTGGTCGCCGTGTAGTCCGTCCCGTCGGCCACTGTCATCTTCTTCACGTCGTCGTCATCGCCGGTTTCTCTCTCGAGGATGACCCGCACGTCCTGCGCCACCACCGTCATGAGGCCACCGAGCAGCTGCGCGAAGGGCGCGCTCAGGTTGGCCCCGTCCGGCACCGCGCTGTACGTACCGCCCGTAGATTTCTTGGCCAGGTTCGTTAGCAGCTGCATCCATCCATGGTCCAATTGACATATTAGTTCTCTCTTCTCTACTTTACGCTCAAAGAAAAAAGCATTAAAGAATACTGCTTGTATATACAAAACAATGTACTGTATATTTATATATGGTATATGTTATATACTGTATAATTATGTAAGGGATTGTATTGTGCTCGTATATATTTGTGTAGGTATAATATCACGAGCGAGTATGATTGATATGATTTATTATCACCTGGTGGTCCGTGCCAGCTCCGAATCCAAAGGTGTAGACTGCCACTTCGCCAGGGTCGACCTTCGTGGGGTCTTCAGGCTGAGTCGCCCCAGGGAGATAGGGACACCCATCGGACATGAGGAAGATGTTGGCGGTGCGGAATTTGGTGTACTTCCGGCCGCTGATGACAGCCAGCCCCATGTCAAGGCCGGCCTTTATGTCGGTGTAGCCCTCGGCCACCAGGTCCTGGACCTTTTTCTTAAGGTCGCTCTTGGCAGCCTCTGTCATGCGCCTCAGATTGCTCTCCAACTTGGCCGTGGTGCTGAAGGTGACGATGGAGAGGCGATCCGCAGGAGTAAGCTTGATGATCACAAACTGCAGGGCCCTCTTCATGCTCTGGATCTTTTCCCCGCCCATGCTTCCGCTCACATCCAGCACGGCCACCAGATCCAGGCCCTCCCGCACGGCGGCCGAGGACGTCGCCTTGATCTCCACTATCGCCGTCACCCTGCCCTCCGTCAGGCCCACATCTGACTTGTCGAGCACCGGTCCTTTCATCTTCACCAGCCCGTCTTTTACCCCTGCATATGCATATAGTTCTCGGTAATTAATTCCCATCCCTTGATGAATTAATTACATTCGGACCTCGAATTAAGGTAGTTGCAAGGTGTACCTGTATTCCCACCAACAGGCTTCTCGTCATCGTCGAACGACGCCATCCTCCCTGGCAAGGTCGATCGATCAAGTAGGAGAGACGGAGAGAGCTAACAAGGCACACCTTCTGGCTTTCCGTGTTTGATTGATAGATAGCCGGGCAGGAATACCTCTCTATATATACACATCCAACGACAAGATAGCTAGGTACCCAGTACTATTAGATATAGCATTGTTCAAAAAAACTATTAGATATAGCTCCTTCATCCCGCCTACCTGCCCATTTTGTTGTATTCCAATCTGTCAGACGTGACCCGCATGGGGCCAGATGGTATAAACTATAGCAATCGCTCGGCTCATTTTCGGCTGACCCGATAACCATTGATTGTTTTAACTTGTAAAAATTGAAGTATAATTCAAAAATTATACAAAAAGATATGAATTCATTGTACCTTCGTTGATAGCTCACAATGGGAAAATGAATGTACGCCGAGTGCCTTCATGTTGTCGAGTTTAACTCGAATATCAAAAGCTTGGTTTTCAGAAATATATGCTAGAAATGATGATGATGATAATAATAATAATAATAATAATAATAATAATAATAATAATAATAACAATAACAATAACAACAACAAGAATAATAACAATAATAATAATAATAACAAGAACAACAATAATAATAATAATAATAACAACAACAACAACAACAACAATAATAATAATAACAGGAATAATAATAATAATAATAATAATAATAATAATAATAAGAAGAAGAAGAAGAAGAAGAAGAACAAAAATAATAATTTAGACCTACTAATAAAATGAGGATTGCTGCTCGTTTGTCGCCTGCTCTGCAAAATAGCCCATGCTGTTTCGTGAATTTAATCTCCGGTCCTGATTTAGTTAGTCTTTCGCTTTACTTAAAAAAACGAGGTTTCCTGAAATCAACCCACGCTTCAGAAATACTTAAGGTGCAATCTTAATAACCATATCTTTTCAAAAATACTTTTAAAAAATAACCATATCTTTTAAACTCTAACCTCAATTTTAAAAAGTTATATATGGAACTTGTTTAGAAAAATGTGTAGAATTTGAACATGAGATTATTTTACAAGTTAAACATTTCAAAATGCTACTTAAGGTGCAATCTTAATTACCACATAATTGCTTTTCAAAAATATCAATTTCATTTAAACCCGAAGTCAAATTTTAACATATCATATATGGAACTTGATTACAATTTTTTTTACAATCTGAATATGATATCATTTTAAGGTGCTACTTAGTTTGTAATCTTAATCAATTGAGCGCATTCCATCTTTGTTTTGTACCGGTGTCCAACTAGATTGAAATGAACAGCTCACCAACACAAGATTGGCAATGAAATAAACCATCTATAACCATGCATGCAAACCTAGACAAAACCTTGTAGGCTAAAAAATATTGAAATAGATGGTTTTGAAAGACCTTACCAACTCATTATTAAATGAAATATTCTGCAACCTACATTGATCTCACGTCGAAGGACTTAATAAGCCTATACGTGAGGGGGAGTGCTGAAATATTTTGTCCGCCATCCTTCATCAGTTCAGACTTCCGAATGAACTAGCCTAAGCATGAATTCAGTAGGAAAGAAATAAGATTTCTGATCTTATGGCGAGAGACCTTAGAATTGACCATATTAAAACGTGTTTTGATTGTGTGAGCATTAAGGTCATTGTCATCTACGGTGGAAAGGATGATAAGTGGCAAAACATATGAGATGGTATTTTGAAATAAAGGACGTGAACCTACTGGGATCTTGAGTCATGGTAGGTATGTTTCTTTTCTTCTGTTGCATTGAACAAACTCTTTTACTAGGAGTAACCATAATAACCCTCCCAAGGGCCATCTTCTTAGATAGCTTGTCGATCGCGTTGGGCATCGAGTATTGCTTCCTTCAGAGGCGAAGCTAGCTAAATTTTTCAATGGGGTCGTCTTCATATTATAGATCAGTTCAACCAATGGGGTCAACTTTGATTAGCATCAGTTTACTACATGTTTTACATAAATCCATTTTGGTCAACTGACCCTAACGCCATAGTGCTAGATCCGCCCCTGGCTTCTGTGCATGGTTTATATAGAGGCGACAAGCAGCACTACTGACATGAAATATATCCCGGCATCCTGCAGTCGTCGGTATACAACCGATGTCAACTACTTCATCAGCGTTGACATGTTACACAGTCGACATATAAAAGCGGTCGACGTAGATACCTATGCCATTGATATGTATCCAACGTATCTATTGTTGGAAATATGACCTAGAGGCAATAATAAATTAGTTATTATCATTTTTCTTTGTTCATGATAATCGTTTATTATCCATGCTAGAATTGTATTGATCAGGAAACTCAGATACATGTTTGGATACATAGACAACACCATGTCCCTATAATACGCCTCTAATAGACTAGCTCGTTGATCAAAGATGGTCAAGGTTTCCTAGCCATGGACATGAGATGGGAGAATGATGTGATGGACAAGACCCAAACTATAAACATAGCATATGATCATGTCAGTTTATTGCTATAGTTTTCTACATGTCAAGTATCTGCTCCTATGACCATGAAATCATGCAACTCACTGACACCTGAGCAGTACCTTGTGTGTATCAAAGTTTGCAACATAACTGGGTGACTAAAGGTGCTCTACAGGTATCTCCGCGGGGATCTGTTGAGTGGGCATGGATCAAGACTAGGATTTGTTACTCCATGTGACGAAGAGGTACCTCAGGGCTCACTCGGTAATACAACATCACAGGGAGCCTTGCAAGCAAATTGACTAAAGAGTTCCACTGGATCTTGTATTACGGAACGAGTAAAGAGACTTGCCGGTAACGAAATTGAACTAGGTATAGAGATATCGACGATCGAATCTCGGGCAAGTAACATACCAAAGAACAAAGGGAAAATCATACGGGATTAACTGAATCCTTGACATAGAGGTTCAACCGATAAAGATCTTCGTAGAATATGTAGGAACCAATATGGGAATCTAGGTCCTGCTATTGTTTATTGACTGTAGAGGTGTCTTGGTTTTGTCTACATAGTGCTCGAACTTGTAGGGTCTGCACACTTAAGGTTCGGTGACGTTTCGGTAGTATTGAGTTATGTATGTTGGTGACCGAAGGTTGTTAGGAGTCCCGTATGAGATCCAGGACGTCACGTGGAGCTCGAAAATGTTCCGGAGGTAAAGATTTATATATAGGAAAGTGGTATTTAGGTTCCGCATAATTTTCGGGCACTACCGGTAGTGTACCGGGAGTGACGAATAGGTTCCGGGGGTCCACCAAGTGGGGCCTGTTGGGAGACGTAGTAGTAAATCAAAAAATTCCCACGTGTCACCAAGATCTATCTATGGAGAAACCAGCAACGAGTGGGGAGAGATTGCATCTTCATACCTTTGAAGATCACTAAGCGGAAGCGTTACAAGAACGCGGTTGGTGGAGTCATACTCGTAGCGATTCAGGTCGCGGTGGACTCCGATCTTAGCGCTGAACAACAACGCCTTCCCGTTCAACACACGTGCAGCCCGGTGACGTATCCTACGCTTGCATCCAGCAAGGAGGAAGGAGAGGTTGGGGAAGAGCTCCAACAGCAGCACGACGGCGTGGTGGTGGTGGAGCAGCAAGGTATTCCGGCAGGGCTTTGCCTAAGCACTGCGGAGGATGAAGAAGAGAGGTAGGCCTGCGCCATGGGAGAGAGAGATCAAATCTTGTCTCAAAACAGCCAGAACCTCAAGTATATATAGGAGGAGGGAGAGGGGGGGCTGCCTTGGCCCCTCCTCCAAGGAGGAGAGCTTCGGCCGAAGATAGGGTGGAGTCCACCTCCCACAAGGGAGGTGGATCTCTTCCTTTTGAATCTCCTTTAGCCATATCTCCTTATCCGTAGCCGCATGGGCCTTTCCAGAAGGACTTGGCCAGCCCAATAAGGGCTGGTACACTACCGATGAGCCTGAAAACTTTCCGGTGACCAAAACTGGACTTCCTATATATCAATCTTTACCTCCGGACCATTCCGGAGCTCCTCATGACGTCCTGGATCTCATCCGAGACTCCGAACAAACTTCGGTAATCATGTATACCATTTCCCTATAACCCTAGCGTCATCGAACCTTAATTGTGTAGACCCTACGGGTTCGGGAGACATGTAGACATGACCGAGACACCTCTCCGGTCAATAACCAACAACGGGATCTGGATACCCATGTTCGATCCCACATGCTCCACGAGGATCTCATCGGATGAACCACGATGTCGGGGATTCAGTCAATCCCGTATACAATTCCCTTTGTCTATCGGTATGATACTTGCCCGAGATTCGATCGTCGGTATATCTATACCTTGTTCAATCTCGTTACCGGCAAGTCTCTTTACTCGTTCCGTAATACATCCTCCCGTGGCTAACTCCTTAGTCACATTGACCTCATTATGATGATGTCTTACCGAGTGGGCCCAGAGATACCTCTCCGTCACACGGAGTGACAAATCCCAGTCTCGATTCGTGCCAACCCAACAGACACTTTTGGAGATACCCGTAGTGCACCTTTATAGCCACCCAGTTATGTTGTGACGTTTGGCACACCCAAAGCATTCCTACAGTATCCGGGAGTTGCACAATCTCATGGTCTAAGGAAACAATACTTGACATTGAAAAGCTTTAGCAGACGAACTACACGATCTTGTGCTATGCTTAGGATTGGGTCTTGTCCATTACATCATTCTCCTAATGATGTGATCCCGTTATCAATGACATCCAATGTCCATGATCATGAAACCGTGACCATCTATTGATCAACGAGCTAGCCAACTAGAGGCTCACTAGGGACATGTTGTGGTCTATGTATCCACACATGTATTATGGTTTCCGGTTAACACAATTATAGCATGAACAATAGACAACTATCATGAACAAGGAAATACAATAATAACCATTTTATTATTGCCTCTAGGGCATATTTCCAACAGTCTCCCACTTGCACTAGAGTCAATAATCTAGTTACATGGTGATGAATCGAACAGCCATAGCATTCAGGTGTTGATCATGTTTTGCTCGTGAGAGAGGTTTAGTCAATGGATCTGTGACATCTAGATCCGTATGCACTTTACAAATATCTATATCTCCCTCTTGAATGTAATCACGGATGGAGTTAAAGCGGCGCTTGATGTGTCTTGTCTTCTTGTGAAACCTGGGCTCCTTCGCAAGGGCAATAGCTCCAGTGTTGTCACAGAATAGAGTCATCGGGCCCGACGCACTTGGAATTACTCCTAGGTCGGTGATGAACTCCTTCATCCAGAATCCTTCCTTTGCTGCTTTCGAAGCAGCTATGTACTCCTCTTCACATGTAGATGCCGCCACGACGCTTTGCTTGCTGCTGCACCAGCTGACTGCCCCTCCGTTCAAAATATACACGTATCCGGTTTGCGACTTGGAGTCGTCCGGATCTGTGTCGAAGCTAGCATCGACGTAACCCTTTACGACAACCTCATCGGCACCTCCATATACGAGAAACATGTCCTTTGTCCTTTTCAGGTACATCGGGATATTCTTGACCGCTGTCAAGTGTTCCGCTCCGGGATCACTTTGGTACCTCCCTACCAAACTTATGGCAAGGTTCATATCAGGTCTGGTACAAAGCATGGCATACATACTAGAGCCTATGGCTGAAGCATAGGGGATGACACTCATCTCTTCTCTATCCTTTGCCGTGGTCGGGAATGGAGTCGTACTCAATCTCACAACCTATAACACAGGCAAGAACCCCTTGTTGGACTGATCCATATTGAACTTCTTCAATATTTTTTCAAGGTATGTGTTTTGTGAAAGACCTATGAGGCGTCGCGATCTATCTCTATAGATGTTAATACCTAATATGTAAGCAGCTTCTCCAAGGTCCTTCATTGACAAATATTTATTCAAGTAGGCCTTTACACTTTCCAAAAGTTCTATATCATTTCCCATTATTAGTATGTCATCCACATATAATATGAGAAATGCTATAGAGCTCCCACCCACTTTCTTGTAAATACAAGGTTCTCCATAAACCTGTACAAACCCAAACGCTTTAATCACCTCATTAAAGCGAATGTTCCAACTCCGAGATGTTTGCACCAGCCCATAGATGGAGCGCTGGAGCTTGCATACTTTGTTAGCATCTTTAGGATCGACAAAACCTTCCGGCTGCATCATATGCAGTTCTTCCTTAAGGAAGCCATTAAGGAACGCCGTTTTGACGTCCAATTGCCAGATCTCATAATCATAAAATGCGGTAATTGCTAACATGATTCGGACAGACTTTAGCATCGCTATGGGTGAGAAAGTCTCATCGTAGTCAACTCCTTGAACTTGTCGATAACCCTTAGCGACAAGACGAGCCTTATAGATGGTCACATTACCATCCGTGTCAGTCTTCTTCTTAAAGATCCATTTATTTTCAATGGCTTTCTTATCATCAGGAAAGTCTACCAAAGTCCACACTTTGTTCTCATACATGGATCCTATCTCGGATTTCATGGCTTCAAGACATTTGTTGGAATCCAGGCCCGCCATCGCTTCTTCATAGTTCGAAGGTTCACCATTGTCTAACAACATGATCTCTAGGACAGGGTTGCCGTACCACTCTGGTGCGGAACGTGTCCTAGTGGACCTTCGACGTTCAATAGTAACTTGATCTGAAGTTTCATGATCATCATCATTAACTTCCTCTCTAGCCGGTGTAGGCTCCACAGAAACAACTTCCGGTGCTGCGCTACTCTCCGTTTCGAGCGGAGGTACAATTACCTCATGAAGTTATATTTTCCTCCCACTTACTTATTTCAAGAGAAACTCTTTCTCGAGAAAGGATCCATTCTTAGCAACAAAGACTTTGCCTTCGGATCTGAGGTAGAAGGTATACCCAATAGTCTCTTTGGGATATCCTATGAAGACGCACTTTTTCACTTTAGGTTTCGAGCTTCTCAGATTGAAGTTTCATCACATAAGCATCGCATCCCCAAACTTTTATAAACGATAGCTTAGGTGTATTTCCATACCATAATTCATACGGTGTCGTGTCAACGGATTTTGACAGTTCCCTATTTAAAGTGAATGCGGCAGTCTCTAATGCATATCCCCAAAATGATAGCGATAAGTCGGTAGGAGACATCATAGATCGCACCATATCCAATAGTGCGATTACGACGTTCAGACACACCATTTGGCTGAGGTGTGCCAGGTGGCGTGAGGTGTGAAACAATTCCACATTTCCTTAGGTGTGTGCCAAACTCGTGACTTAAATATTCTCCACCACGATCAGATCGTAGGCACTTTATTTTCTTGTCACGTTGATTCTTTACCTCACTCTGAAATTCCTTGAACCTTTCAAAGGTTTCAAATTTGTGTTCCATTAAGTAGACATACCCATATCTGCTCAAGTCATCAGTGAGGGTGAGAACATAACGGTAGCCACCACGAGCCTCGACGCTCATTGGACCACATACATCGGTATGTATTATTTCTAACAAGTCAGTTGATCACTCCATTGTTCCGGAGAACAGAGTCTTTGTCATCTTGCCCATGAGGCATGGTTCACACGTATCAAATGATTCAGAGTCAAGAGACTCCAAAAGTCCATCAGCATGGAGCTTCTTCATGCGTTTGACACCAATATGACCAAGGCGGCAGTGCCACATGTAAGTGGGACTATCGTTATCAACCTTACACTTTTTGGTACTCACACTATGGACATGTGTAACATCACGTTCGAGATTCATCAAAAATAAACCATTGACCAGTGGAGCATGACCATAAAACATTTCTCTCATATAAATAGAACAACCATTATTCTCAGATTTAAATCAGTAGCCATCTCGTATCAAGCGAGATCCAGATACGATGTTCATGCTCAAAGCTGGTACTAAATAACAATTATTAAGGTTTAAAACCAATCTCGAAGGTAGATGCAGAGGTAGCATGACGACATCGATCACATCGACCTTGGAACCATTCCCGACGCGCATCGTCACCTCGTCCTTTGCCAGTCTCCGCTTATTCGGCAGCTCCTGCTTGGATTTACAAATGTGAGCAACGACACCGGTATCAAATACCTAGGAGCTACTACAAGCACTGGTTAGGTACACATCAATAACAAGTATATCACATATACCTTTAACGTTGCTGGCCTTCTTATCCTCTAAGTACTTGGGGCGGTTCCGCTTCCATTGACCGGTACCCTTGCAATAAAAGCACTCAGTCTTAGGCTTGGGTCCATTCTTCTTCTTCTTCCCGGCAACTTGCTTAGCAGGCGTGGCAACAGCTTTGCTGTCCTTCTTGAAGTTCTTCTTACCCTTGCCTTTCTTGAAACTAGTGGTCTTATTTACCATCAACACTTGATGCTCCTTTTTGATCTCGACCTCCGCTGATTTCAGCATCGAGTACAACTCATGAATGGACTTCTCCATCCCTTGCATGTTGTAGTTCATCACAAAGCTCTTGTAGCTAGGTGGAAGCGACTGGAGGATTCTGTCAATGACCGAGTCATTCGGGAGATTAACTCCGAGCTGAGTCAAGCGGTTGTGTAGCCCAGACATCTTGAGGATGTGCTCACTGACAGAACTATTCTCCTCCATCTTACAGCTGAAGAACTTGTCAGAGACGTCATATCTCTCGACCCAGGCATGGGCTTGGAAAACCAGTTTTAGCTCTTGGAACATCTCATATGCTCTGTGTTGCTCAAAACGCTTTTGGAGCCCCGGTTCTAAACTGTAAAGTATGCCGCACTGAACAAGGGAGTAATCATGGCAGCGTGAATGCCAAGCGTTCGCAACATCTTGCTCTGCTGGGAGAACGGGTGCGTCACCTAGAAGATCATCACATGAGAAGGACTAGTCATCCATGGCGAACATCTCCATGTTTATCGTATCTTCTATACAACTCATGTTCGACCTTTCGGTCTTCCGTGTTCCGAGGCCATGTCTATACATGATAGGCTCGTCAAGTCGACCTAAGTGTTTCGCATGTGTAAATCTGGCGTACACCCGTTGTATGTGAACGTTAGAACCTATCACACCCGATCATCACGTGGTGCTTCGGAACAACGATCCTTAGCAACGGTGCACAGTTAGGGTGAACAAGTTTCTTGAAATTTTATTGAGAGCTCATCTTATTTACTACCATCGTTCTAAGAAAATAAGATGTAACCATGATAAACATCACATGCAATCAATATAGTGACATGATATGGCCAATATCATCTTGCTCCTTTGATCTCCATCTTCGGGGCACCATGATCATCACTATCACCGGCACGACACCATGATCTCCATCATTGTATCTTCATGAAGTTGTCTCACCAACTATTACTTCTACTACTAGGGCTAATGTTTAGCAATAAAGTAAAGTAATTAAATGGCATTTATGATTGACACGTAGGTCATACAATAAAATAAGACAACTCCTATGGCTCCTGCCGGTTGTCATACTCATCGACATGCAAGTCGTGAATCCTATTACAAGAACATGATCAATCTCATACATCACAATGCATCACATCACATCCTTTTGTCCATATCAAATCAGAAGGCATATGCTGCAAAAACAAGTTAGACGTCCTCTAATTTGTAGTTGCAAGTTTTTACGTGGCTTCTATAGGTTTCTAGCAAGAACGTTTCTTACCTACGCCAAAACAACAATGTGATATGCCAATTGCTATTTACCCTTCATAAGGACCCTTTCATCGAATCCAATCCGACTAAGGTGGAAGACACAGATACCCACTAGCCACCTTATGCAACAAGTGCACGTCAGGCGGTGGAACCGGTCTCACGTAAGTGTACGTGTAAAGTTGGTCCTGGCCGCCTCATCCCACAATACCGCTGAATCAAGATAAGACTAGTAGTGGTAAGCAAATTAACAGGATCAACGCCCGCAACTGCTTTGTGTTCTACTCGTTCATAGATTCTACGCATAGACCTAGCTCATGATGCCACTGTTGGGAGACGTAGTACTAAATCAAAAATTTCCTACATGTCACCAAGATCTATCTATGGAGAAACCAGAAACGAGTGGGGAGAGATTGCATCTTCATACCTTTGAACATTGCTAAGCGGAAGCGTTACAAGAACGCGGTTTGTGGAGTCGTACTCGTAGCGATTCAGATCGCGGTGGACTCCGATCTTAGCGCCGAACAATGGCGCCTCCGCGTTCAACACACGTGCAGCCCGGTGACGTCTCCTACGCCTTGATCCAGCAAGGAGGAAGGAGAGATTAGGGAAGAGCTCCAACAGCAGCACGACGGCGTGGTGGTGGTGGAGCAGCAAGGTATTCCAGCAGGGCTTCGCCTAAGCACTACGGAGGAGGAAGAAGAGAGGTAGGGCTGCGCCGTGCGAGAGAGAGATCAAATCTTGTCTCAAACAGCCAAAACCTGAAGTATATATAGGAGGATAGAGAGGGAGGGCTTCCTTGTCCCCTCCTCCAAGGAGGAGAGCTTCGGGTGAAGCTAGGGAGTAGTCCACCTCCCACAAGGGAGGTGGATGTCTTACTATGAATCTCCTTTAGCCTTATCTCCTTATCCCTAGCTGCATGGGCCTTTCCAGAAGGACTTGGCCAGCCAATAAGGGCTGGTATACCTCCTCTAACAGCCCACAAAGTCCTTTGGTCGTAACATCCCTCCAGGGGTCCTCCGGCACCCTCCCGGCACTCCCGGTACACTATCGATGAGCCCGAAAACTTTCCGGTGACAAAAAGTGGACTTCCTATATATCAATCTTTATCTCCAGACCATTCCGGAGCTCCTCTCGACGTCCAGGATCTCATACGAGACTCTGAACAACCTTATTTAATCACGTATACCATTTCCCTATAACCCTAGTGTCATCGAACCTTAAGTGTGTAGACCCTACGGGTTCGGGAGACACGTAGACATGACCGAGACACCTCTCCGGTCAATAACCAACAAAGGGTTCTGGATACCCATGATGGCTCCCACATGCTCCACGATGATCTCATCGGATGAACCACGATGTCGGGGATTCAGTCAATCCCGTATACAATTCCCTTTGTCTATTGGTATGATACTTGCCCGAGATTCGATCGTCGTATCTCTATACCTTGTTCAATCTCGTTACCGGCATGTCTCTGTACTCGTTCGTAATACATCATCTCGTGCCTAACTCCTTAGTCACATTGAGCTCATTATGATGATGTCTTACCGAGTGGGCCCAGAGATACCTCTCCATCACACGGAGTGACAAATCCCAGTCTCGATTCATGCCAATCCAACAGACACTTTCGGAGATACCCGTAGTGCACCTTTATAGCCACCCAGTTATGTTGTGACGTTTGGCACACCCAAAGAATTCGTACGGTATCCGGGAGTTGCACAATATCATGGTCTAAGGAAACTATACTTGACATTGAAAAGCTTTAGCAGACGAACTACACGATCTTGTGCTATGCTTAGGATTGGGTCTTGTCCATCACATCATTCTCCTAATGATGTGATCCCGTTATCAATGACATCCAATGTCCATGGTCATGAAACCGTGACCATCTATTGATCAATGAGCTAGCCAACTAGAGGCTCACTAGGGACATGTTGTGGTCTATGTATTCACACATGTATTATGGTTTCCGGTTAACACAATTATAGCATGAACAATAGACAATTATCATGAACAAGGAAATACAATAATAACCATTTTATTATTGCCTCTAGGGCATGTTTCCAACAGGTCCGACCCATCCCAGGGACCACATGGGCCTAGGAGGTGGTGCACCAGCTCCTGGTGGGCTGGGCAGCCAACTCCTAGAGGCCCTTGCGCAAAGGGGGCTGGTGAGAGAGGGGCCAAGAGGGGCCAAGTGGGAGGAGTCCTACTAGGAGTCCACCTCCCTTGTTGGAACAATGCCCTTGAGGCAATAAATAAATTCTTTATTATTATATTTCCTTGTTCATGATAATTGTTTATTATCCATGCTATAATTGTATTGATTGGAAAAACATTGCATGTGTGGATAAATAGACAACACTTTGTCCCTAGTATGCCTCTAGTGAACTAGCTCGTTGATCAAAGATGGTCAAGGTTTCCTAGCCATTGACACGTGATGTCATTTGATAAGGGGATAACATCATTAGGACAATGATGGGATGGACAAGACCCAAACTATAAATGTAGCATATGATCGTCTCAGTTTGTTGCTACAGTTTTCTGCATGTCAAGTATATGTTCCGGCGACCATGAGATCATGCAACTCATGGACACCGGAGGAATGCCTTGTGTTTATCAAACGTCGCAATGTAATTGGGTGACTATAAAGGTACTCTACAGGTATCTCCGAGGGTGTCTGTTGAGTTGGCATGGATCAAGACTGGGATTTGTTACTCCGTGTGACGGAGAGGTATCTCAGGGCCCACTCGGTAATACAACATCACAACAAGCCTTGCAAGAAATGTGACTAAGTGTTAGCCACGTGATCTTGTGTTACATAACGAGTAAAGAGACTTGCTGGTAACAAGATTGAACTAGGTATGGGGATACCGACGATCGAATCTCGGGCAAGTAACATACCGAAGAACAAAGGAAACGTTATACGGGATTGACTGAATCCTTGACATAGAGGTTCGACCGATAAAGGTCTTCGTAGAATATGTAGGAAACAATATGGGCATCCAGGTCCCGCTATTGGTTACTGACTGTAGAGGTATCTCGGTCATGTCTACATAGTTCTCGAACCCGCAGGGTCTGCACACTTAAGGTTCGGTGACGTTTCGGTAGTATAGAGTTATGTATGGTGGTGACTAAAGGTTTTTCGAAGTCCCGGATGAAATCCTGGACGTCACGAGGAGCTCCAGAATGGTCCGGAGGAAAAGATTGATATATGGGATAATAGTGTTTGGTCTCCAGAAGGGTTCCGGAATTCACCGGTAATAGTTTTGGATGTTTCCCGAAATGTTCGAGGTACAGGAACACTTTATTTGGGCCAAGGGGTAAATCCCATGAGGTTTTAGGAAGGTGCAAAAGCTGCTTGGCAGAGGCCAGAGGCCAGATGCCAGGGACCCTAGCATCTGGGGCTAGACGCCGAGGACCTTGGCGTCTGGTCCTGGAGTCCGAGGAGGGCTGTTGCCTTGCGGGCAAACCGACCTTGAGGAGGATTTTTATCCAAGTTTCGACCCTAGGGCTCAGCATATAAATAGAGGGACGAGGCTAGCACTTGGGACACATCAAGAAACCCTAAGCCACGTGCTGCCTCTCCTCTAGTTCGTAGTTTCTCCTCTAGATCGGTTTCAGTGGCGAAGCCTGCTGGAATTGCTCCCCCACCATTGCCGCAACGCAGTCGTGCTGCCGGAGAACTCGTATACCTCTCCACTCCCTCTTGATGGATCAAGAAGGTGGATATCGTCATCAAGCTGTATGTGTGCTGAACGCGGAGGTGCGGTCCGTTCGGCACTAGATCGGGACGAATCGTGATTGGATCGCGGAACGCTCAGCGATTTGAATCGCGAAGAGTTCGACTACATCAATTGTGTTTCTTAATGCTTCCTGCTTAGCGATCTACAAGGGTATGTAGATGCACTCTCCCTCTCGTAGATGCTCATCACCATGGATAGATCTTGTATGAGCATAGGATTTTTTTTGTTTCCCATGCAACGTTCCCCAACAGTGGCATCATGAGCTAGGTTTTATGCGTAGATGAGATCTTGACTAGAACACAAAGAGTTTGTGGGCGTTGATGTTCAGATAGCTTCCTTCCTTAGTCTTTTCTTGGTCCAGCGATATTGTGCGATGAAGCGGCCCGGATCAACATTACTCGTACGCTTACAAGAGACCAGTTCCCTCAACTGCACTTGGTGCAAGAGATGGCTCGTGGGTGTCGGTTTCTCCTACTCTAGTTGGATCAAATTAGATTGAGGCGGTCCTTGTGAGAAGGTTGAATAGCAATTTGCATATCACCGTTGTGGTTTTGCGTAGGTAAGAATAATTCTTGCTAGAGTACCCATAACAGCCACGTAAAACTTGCAACAACAAAATTAGAGGACATCTAACTTGTTTTTGCAGGGTATGTTGTGATATTATATGGTCAATTACATGATGAGATATATGCGATGTATGAGATGATCATGTGATGTATAGAATTTCACGACTTGCATGTCGATGAGTACGGCAACCGGCAGGAGCCATAGGGTTGTCTTTAATTATTGTATGACATGTGTGTCAATCATTATGCACTATGTAATGCTTTACTTTATCGCTAATCGGTAGATATGGTAGTATGAGCATGGCAGGCGCGACAACTCCAATGGCGACACATTGATGGAGATCAATATGATGGAGATCATGGTGTCATGACGGTGACGATGGAGATCACGGCGGTGCTTTCCAGATGGAGATCAAAAGCACAAGTTCATGGCCATATCATGTCACTTATGATTTGCATGTGATGTTAATCCTTTTTATGCACCTTGTTTTGCTTAGGACGATGGTAGCATTATAAGGTGACCCCTCACTAAAATTTCGAGATAAAATTGTGTTCTCCCCGAGTGTGCACCGTTGCGAAAGTTCGTCGTGTCGAGACACCACGTGATCATCGGGTGTGATAGACTCTACGTTCAGATACAACGGGTGCAAGCCAGTGTTGCACATGCAGAACGCTCGGGTTAAACTTGACGAGCCTATCATGTATAGACATGGCCTCAGAACACAAGAGACCGAAAGGTCGAACATGAGTCATATAGTAGATATGATCAACATGATGATGTTCACCATTGAAACCACCTCAACTCACGTGATGATCAGACTTGAGTTGGTGAATTGGGATCATGTATCACTTAGATGACCTAAGGGACGTCGATTTGAGTGGGAGCTTTAGTAACTTGATTAACTAAACTCATCATCTTGAACAATAGCCTAAGTAAACTTTGCATATTTATGATGTAAATCAATGGCTCGCGCAGTAGCACTCCTGAATTTTAATGCGTTCCTAGAGAAAGCTAAGTTGAAAGATGATGGAAGTAACTTTGTGGACTGGGACCGTAATCCGAGGATTATCCTCACGGCTTCCCAGAAGGCATATGTCCTTGATGCACCGCTTGGTGACCGACCCGCCGATCTGTCATCCGAAGGCGTTAAGAACGCTTGGGAAACACGTTCTTGAGATTACTTAATAGTTCAGTGTGCAATGTTGTATGGCTTAGAACCGGGACTTCAAAGACGTTTTGAACATCATGGAGCATATGAGATGTTCCAAGAATTGGAGTTTATCTTTAATAAGAATGCCTGGATCGAGAGGTATGAGACCTCCGATAAATTCTAAGCTTGCAAGATGGAGGAGAACCGGTCTGTCAGTGAACGTATACTCAGAATGTCTGGGTATTCGACCCGTCTGGCGGAGTTAGGGATGCCCCTTCCGCCAGAGGTGATCACTGATAGAGTTCCTCAATCATTGCCACCTAGCTACAAGAGCTTTGTGATGAACTATAACATGCACGGGATGAACAAGTCAGTCGCCGAGCTGTTTCCGATGCTAAAAGTCGTTGAGTCTGAAATCCAAAAAGAGCATCAAGTGTTGATGGTCAACAAAACCACTAGTTTCAAGAAGAATGGCAAGGGCAAGAAGGGTAAATCCAAGAAGGGTGGCAAAGTAGTTGCTACTCCAGTGAAGAAACAAAGGTTGAACCCAACCCAGAAACTGAGTGCTTTCATTGCAAGGGAACTGGTCACTGGAAGCGGAACAACCCCAAGCATCTGGCTGACAAAAAGGCGGCCAACAACAAACAAGGTATATATGATATACATGTTATTGATGTGTACCTTACCAACTCTCGTTGTAGTGCCTGGGTATTTGATACCGGTTCAGTTGCTCACATTTGCAACTCAAAATAGGAACTACGAAATAGACGAAGACTGGCAAAGGACGAAGTGACGATGCGCGTGGGAAATGGTTCCAAGGTTGATGTGATCGCCGTCAGCACGCTCTCTCTTCGATTACCATCGGGATTAGTGATGAACCTGAATAATTGGTATTTAGTGCCTGCGTTAAGCATGAACATTATATCTAGATCTTGTTTATTGCGAGATGGTTACTCATTTAAATCTAAGAGTAATGGTTGTTCTATTTATATGAGTGATATATTTTATGGTCATGCGCCCAATGTGAGGGGTTTATTCATGATGAATCTTGATAGTGATAATACACATGTTCATAACATTGACGCCAAAAGAAGTAGAGTTGATAATGATAATACAAATTTCTTGTGGCACTACCGTTTGGGTCATATTGGTGTAAAACGCATTAAGTAGATATGGGTATATTAACTTAATGACGCACAAGTCTGAAATGTTTGAAAAGTTCAAGCAATTTCAAAGTGAAGTTGAGAATCATCGTAACAAGAAGATTAAATTCCTGCGATCTGATCGAGGAGGTGAATATCTGAGTTATGAGTTTGGTAGTCACTTAAGACAGTGTGAAATTGTTTCACAACTGACACCGCCTGGAACTCCACAGCGTAATGGTGTGTCCGAACATCGTAATTGAACCTTATTAGATATGGTGCATTCTATGATGTCGCTTACCCATTTGCCACTATTATTTTGGGGTTATGCATTAGAGACAACCGCATTCACTTTAAATAGGGCACCATCGAAATCCGTTGAGACGACGCCATATGAACTGTGGTTTGGCAAGAAGCCAAAGTTGTCGTTTCTTAAAGTTTGGGGATGTGAAGCTTATGTCAAAAAGCTCCAGCCTGAAAAGCTGGAAACCAAAGCTGAGAAATGCGTCTTCATAGGATACCCAAAAGAAACAGTTGGGTATACCTTCTATCTAAGATCCGAAAGCAAAGTGTTTGTCGCAAAGAACGGAACATTTCTTGAGAAAGAGTTTCTCTCGAAAGAATTGAGTGGGAGGAAAATAGAACTTGATGAGGTTATAGAACCTTTACTTCAGCCTGAGAGTAGCGCAGCGCGGAAAGATGTTTCTGTGGAGCCTACGACAGTTGAGGAGGAAGTTAAGGATGATGATCATGAAACTTCGGATCATGTTACTATTGAACCTCGTAGGTCGACAAGGGTACGTATTGCTGCTGAGTGGTACGGCAACCCTGTCTTAGAGGTCATGTTGTTAGACACCGATGAACCTACGAGCTATGGAGAAGCTATGATGGGCCTGGATTCTGAGAAATGATTAGAGGCCATGAAATCCGAGATGCGATCCATGTATGAAAACAATGTATGGACTTTGGAAGTATTACCTGAAGGGTGCAAGGCCATTCGGAACAAATGGATCTTTAAGAGGAAGACGGACGTGGACGGTAATGTCATCGACTATAAAGCTCGACTTGTGGCAAAGGGTTTTTCACAAGTCCAAGGAGTTGACTATGATGTGAACTAGATTATTGACTCTAGTGCAAGTGGGAGACTGTTGGAAATATGCCCTAGAGGCAATAAATAAAGTGTTTCTTATTATATTTCCTTGTTCATGATAAATGTTTATTATCCATGCTATAATTGTATTGATTGGAAAAAGATTGCATGTGCGGATAAATGGACAACACTTTGTCCCTAGTATGCCTCTAGTGAACTAGCTCGTTGATCAGAGATGGTCAAGGTTTCCTAGCCATTGACATGTGATGTCATTTGATAACGGGATCACATCATTAGGAGAATGATGGGATGGACAAGACCCAAACTATAAACGTAGCATATGATCGTGTCAGTTTGTCGCTACAGTTTTCGGCATGTCAAGTATATGTTTCGACGACCGTGAGATCATGCAACTGACGGACACCGGAGGAATGCCTTGTGTGTATCAAACGTCGCAATGTAATTGGGTGACTATAAAGGTACTGTAAAGGTATCTCCGAGGGTGTCTGTTGAGTTGGCATGGATCAAGACTGGGATTTGATACTCCGTGTGACGGAGAGGTATCTCCGGGCCCACTCGGTAATACAACATCACAACAAGCCTTGCAAGCAATGTGACTAAGTGTTAGCCACGGGATCTTGTATTACGTAACGAGTAAAGAGACTTGCTGGTAACGAGATTGAACTAGGTATGGAGATACCGGCGATCGAATCTCAGGCAAGTAACATACCGAAGAACAAAGGGAACACTATACGGGATTAACTGAATCCTTGACATAGAGGTTCGACCGATAAAGATCTTCGTAGAATAGGTAGGAACCAATATGGGCATCCAGGTCCCACTATTGGTTATTGACCGTAGAGGTGTCTCGGTCATGTCTACATAGTTCTCGAACCCGCAGGGTCTACACACTTAAGGTTCGGTGATGTTTCGGTAGTATAGAGTTATGTATGGTGGTGACTAAAGGTTGTTCGAAGTCCCGGATGAAATCCCGGACGTCACGAGGAGATCCGGAATGGTCCGGAGGTAAAGATTGATATATGGGATAATAGTGTTTGGTCTCCGGAAGGGTTCCGGAATTCACCGGAAATAGTTTCGGATGTTTCCCGAAATGTTCGGGGTACAGGAACACTTTATTTGGGCCAAGGGGTAAAGCCCGTGAGGTTTTAGGAAGGTGCAAAAGCTGCTTTGCAGAGGCCAGAGGCCAGACGCCAGGGACCCTGGTGTTTGGGGCCAATGTTGGGGAACGTCGCATCAGAAAAAAAAATTCTACGTTCATGCAAGACCTATCCATGGTGATGAGCATCTACGAGAGGGAGAGTGGATCTACATACCCTTGTAGATCGCTAAGCGGGAAGCGTTAAGAAATGCGGTTGGTGTAGTCGAACGTCTTCGCAATCCAAATTGCCGAGCGTCCCACGATCTCATCATGATCCGTCCCGCGATCCAATCACGATCCGTCCCGCGAAATCATCATGATCCGTCCCGCGAACTCATCACGGTTCGTCTTGCGATCCTGATCACAGTCCTTCCGATGTAGTGCCGAACGGATGGCACCTCCGCATTCATCACACGTACGGCTTGATGACGATCTCCGCCGTCTTGATCCAGCAAGAGGGAACAGAGAGGAAGAAGTGTTATCCGACAGCATGACGATGCTCCGGCGATGGTGGTGGAGCTATTCCGGCAGGGCTTCGCCTAGGCACTGTAGAAAACCGATCTAGAGGAGAAACTATGCACTAGAGGAACAAATCCTGTGCCAAAACCCTAAAATCCTCTAGTATATATAGGTGGGAGGGAGGAGAGGCTTGGTGCAAGAGCCATGCCTCCTTTGGGTCGGCTGAAGTGGGGAGGAGAGGAGGACTCCTCCAATCCTAGTAGGACTAGGATTCCTCATTTTTTGGCCTTTTTCCACCTGTTTCCCTTTGGGCTATTTCTCCCAGCTGCATGGGCCTTGTTTGGGACTTCCACCAGCCCACAAAAGGCTGGTATTTACTCTCCTACAGCCCATGAAACCTCTTGGGTCGAAATAACCCTCCCTGTGGTCTCCCGGTACACTACCGGCACTCCCGATACATTACCGATTAGCCCGAAACTTTTCCGGCGACGAAAATGGGACTTCCTATATATCAATATTTACCTCTGGACCATTCCGGAGCTCCTTGTGACGTCCAGGATCTCATCCGGGACTCCGAACAACCTTCGGTCACCACCATACGTAACTCTATACTACCGAAACGTCACCAAACCTTAAGTGTCTAGACCCTGCGGGTTCGAGAACTATGTAGATATGACCGAGACACCTCTACGGTAAATAACCAATAGCAGGACCTGGATGCCCATATTTGTTCCTACATATTCTACGAAGATCTTTATCGGTCCAACCTCTATGTCAAGGATTCAGTTAATCCCGTATGATGTTCCCTTTGTTCTTCGGTATGCTACTTTCCCGAGATTTGATCGTCGGTATCTTCATACCTAGTTCAACCTCGTTACCAGCAAGTCTCTTTACTCGGTCCATAATACAAGATCCTATTACTATCACTTAGTCACATTGCTTGCAAGTTTTGTTGTGATGTTGTATTACCAAGTGAGCCCTGAGATACCTCTCCCTCACAGTAAGTAACAAATCCCAGTCTTGATCCATGCCAACCCAACAGACACCCTCGGAGATACCTGTAGAGTACCTTTATAGTCACCCAGTTACATTGCGATGTTTGCTACACACAAGGCACTCCTCCGGTGTCAGTGAGTTGCATGATCTCATGGTCATAGGAACAGATACTTAACATGCAGAAAACGGTAGCATTAAACTGACATGATCAGATGCTACGTTTGTCGTTTGGGTCTTGTCCATCCCATCATTCTCCTAATGATGTGATCCCGTTGTCAAGTGACATCTCATGTCCATGGCTAGAAAACCTTAACCATCTTTGATCAACGAGCTAGTCTATTAGAGGCATACTAGGGACATGGTTTTGTTTATGTATCAACACATGCATCTAAGTCTTCGATCAATACAATTATAGCATGGATAATAAACGATTATCATGAACAAGGAAATATGATAATAACTAATTTATTATAGCCTCTAGGGCGTATTTCCAACTGTCCCCCACTTGCACTAGAGTCAATAATCTAGTTCACATCACCATGTGATTCGCATTGTTATGAATCTAACAGCCAATGAGTTCTGGGGCTCGATCACGCTTTGCATGTGAGAGAGGTCTTATAGTCAACGGGTCTGCGACATTCAGATCCGTGTGTACTTTGCAAATTTCTATGTCAAACCGTAAACACTGCTACCACACTCCACTTGGTACTATTCCAAATGGTTCCTCCAATATACGTATCCAGATTGCTACTACGAGTCATCCGGATTTGTGTTAAAGCTTGCATCGACGTAACTCTTGTTGGGGAACGTCGCATGGGAAACAAAAAATTTCCTACGCACACGCAAACCTATCCATGGTGATGAGCATCTACGAGAGGGAGAGTGGATCTACGTACCCTTGTAGATTGCTAAGCGGGAAGCGTTAAGAAACACGGTTGGTGTAGTCGAACATCTTCGCGATCCAAATCGCCGAGCGTCCCGCGATCTCATCATGATCCGTCCCGCGATCCAATCACGATCCGTCCCGTGAACTCATCACGATCCGTCCCGCGATCTCATCACGATCCGTCTCACGATCTTGATCACGATCTATCCCGCGAACTCATCACGATCCGTTCCGTGATCTCATCACGAACTGTCTCGCGATCTCGATCACGGTCCTTCCGATCTAGCGCCGAACGGACAACACCTCCGTGTTCAGCACACGTGCAACTTGATGACGATCTCCACCGTCTTGATCCAGCAAGAGGAGGTGGAGAGGAGAGAGAGTTCACCGGCAGCGTGACGGCGCTCCGGTGATGGTGGTGGAGTGATTCCGACAGGGCTTCGCCTAAGCGCTGCGGAAAACCGATCTAGAGGAGAAACTGTGCACCGGTGAAACGGGTAGCACGTGGCCAGAAATTCTGTACAAAAACCACCCAATCCACTAGTATATATAGGAGTAGAGGAGAGGAGAGGCAGCCAAGGCCTTTGGGTCGGCCGAAATAGGAGGTGGGAAGCAATCCTACTTCACCTCCAATCCTAGTTGGAGTAGGATTGCCTCCTATTGGCTGATTTTCCACTTTTTGCTTTAGGACTTTCTCTCCTGCGCCATGGGCCTTTGTGGCTGTTTTCCCAGACCACTAAGGGCTGGTTTTTATTCTCCCACAGCTCATGGACCTCTTGGGGTCGAAATACCCCTCCCGGAGGCCTCCCGGTACACAACCGGCACTCCCGGTACACTACCGATGAGCCCGAAACTTTTCCGGAAACCAAACTGGGACTTCCTATATATGAATCTTTACCTCCGGACCATTCCGGAGCTCCTCGTGACATCCGGGATCTCATCCGGGACTCCTAACAAACTTCGGTCACCACCATACATAACTCTACACTACCGAAACGTCACCGAACCTTAAGTGTGCAGACCCTGCGGGTTCGAGAACTATGTAGACATGACCGAGACACCTATACGGTCAATAACAAATGGCGGGACCTGGTAGTCCACATTGGTTCCTACATATTCTACGAATATCTTTATCGGTCGAACCTCTATGTCAAGGATTCAGTTAATCCCGTATAACGTTCCCTTTGTTCTTCAGTATGTTACTTGCCCGAGATTCGATCGTCGGTATCTCCATACCTAGTTCAACCTCGTTACCGGCAAGTCTCTTTACTCATTCCGCAATACAACATCCCGTTACCGGCTTGTTGTGATGTTGTATTACCGAGTGGTCCCTGAGATAGCTCTCCGTCACACGGAGTAACAAATCCTAGTCTCGATCCATGCCAACTCAACAGACACCATCGGAGATACCTGTAGAGCACCTTTATATTCACCCAGTTACGTTGCGATGTTTGATACACACAAGGCACTCCTCCGATATCCGTGAGTTGCATGATCTCATGGTCATAGGAACATATACTTGACATGCAGAAAACAGTAGCAATAAACTGACACGATCATATGCTATGTTTGTAGTTTGGGTCTTATCCATCACATCATTCTCCTAATGATGTGATCCCGTTATCAACTGACATCTCATGTCCATGGCTAGGAAACCTTAACCATCCATTGATCAACGAGCTAGTCCATTAGAGGCATACTAGGGACATGGTTTTGTCTATGTATCCACACATGCATTTAAGTCTCCGATCAATACAATTATAGCATGGATAATAAACGATTATCATGAACAAGGAAATATGGTAATAACTAATTTATTATTGCCTCTAGGGCATATTTCCAACAGTCTCCCACTTGCACTAGAGTCAATAATCTAGTTCACATCACCATGTGATTCGCATTGTTATGATCTAACACCCAATGAGTTCTGGGGATCGATCATGCTTTGCATGTGAGAGAGGTCTTATAGTCAATGGGTCTGCGATATTCAGATCCGTGTGTACTTTGCAAATCTCTATGTCAAACCGTAAACACTGCTACCACACTCCACTTGGTACTATTTCCAAATGGCTGCTCCACTATACTTATCCAGATGGCTACTACTAGTCATCCGGATAGGTGTTAAAGCTTGCATCGACGTATCTCTTTACGACGAACTCTTTATCACCTCCATAATCAAGAAACATTTCCTTAGTCCTCTGGTTACTAAGGATAATTCCGACCGCTGTCCAGTGATCCACTCCTGGACCACACTTGTACCCCTTGACAGACTCATGGCAAGGCACACACAGGTGCGGTACCCAACATGGCATACCATACAGAGCCTATGGCTAAGGCATAGGGGATGACGTTCGTCCTTTCTCTTCCTTCTGCCGTTGTCGAGCTTTGAGTCTCACTCAACTTCACACCTTACAAATCAGGCGAGAACTCTTTCTGTGACTGATCCATTTTGAACTCTTTCAAAATATTTGTCAAGGTATGTACTCATTGAAAGTCTCATCAAGTCATCTTGATCTATCTCTATAGATCTTGATGCTCAACAATTTGGTAGCTTTATCCAGGTCTTCCTTTGAAAATCACTTTCCAAATAACCATTTATGCTTTCCAGAAATCCTACATTATTTCCGATCAACAATATGTCATCCACATATACTTAGCAGAAAATCTATAGTGCTCCCACTCACTTTGTTGCAAATACAAGTTTCTCGTAAACTTTGAATAAACTCAAAAACTTTGAGCAACTCATCAAAGCGTATATTCCAACTCCGAGATGCTTGCTTCAGTCCATGGAAGGATCACCAAAGCTTGCACACCTTTTAGCATCCTTAGGACTGACAAAACATTCTGGTTGTATCACATACAACCTTTCCTCAAGTAAACCGTTAAGGAAACGATGTTTTGACATCCATCTGCCAGATTTCATAATTGAAACGCAGCAACTGCTAACATAATTCCAACAGACTCTAGCATCGCTACGAGTGAGAAAGTCTCATCGCAGTCAACCCCTTGAACTTGTCACAAACATCTTTGCAACAAGTAGAGCTTTACAAATGGTGACAATTACCATCAGTGTCTGTCTTCATTTTAAAGATCCATTTGTACTCAACGACCTGCTGTCCAATGAGCAAGTCTACCAAAGTCTATACTTGTTTTTCATACATGGATCCTATCTCGGATTTCATGGCCTCCAACCATTTGTCGGAATCCGGGCCCATCATCGCTTCTCCATAGCTCGTAGGTTCATCGTTATCCAACAACATGACCTCCAAGACAAAGTTGTCGTACCGCTTAGGAGCAGTACACATCCTTGTCAACCTACGAAGTTCGATAGTAACTTGATCCTGAAGTTTCATGATCATCATCATTAACTTCCTCTTCAACTAACGTAGGCTTCACAGAAACATCTTTCTGCGCTGCGCTATTCTCTGGTTGAACAAAGGTTTGACAGCCTCATGGAGTTCTATCTTCCTCCCACTCAATTCTTTCGAGAGAAACTTTTTCTCGAGAAAGGACCCAGTTCTAGCAACAAACACTTTGCACTCGGATCTGAGATAGAAGGCATACCCATCTGTTCTTAGGGTATTCTATGAAGATACATTTGTCCGCTTTGGGTTCTAGCTTATTATGTGAAAACATTTTCCACACAAGCATTCCAGCCCCAAACATTAAGAAATGACAGCTTAGGTTTCTGTCAAACCATAATTCACACGGTGTCATCTCAACGGATTTAGATGGTGCCCTATTTAAAGTGAATGTAGTTGTCTCTAATGCATAACCCCAAAATTATAGTAGTAAAACGATAAGAGCCATCATAGCACGCGTCATATCCAATAGACCATGAGTATGATGTTCGGACACACCATCACACTATGGTGTTCCAGGTGGCGTTAGTTGTGAAACAAATTTCACATTGTCTTAACTTGTATGCCAAACTCGTAACTCAGATATTCACCTCCACGATCATATCGCAGTCATTTTTATCTTCTTGTCACGGTGATCTTAAACTTCACTGCGAATTTGCTTGAACCTTTCAAACGATTCAGACTTGTGTTTCATTAAGTAAATATACACTATATCTACTCAAATCATCAGTCAAGGTAAGAAAATAACGATATCCACTGCACACTACAAGACTCACTGGATTGCATACATCAACATGTATCATTTCCAATGAATCACTTGCCCGCTCCATCCAACGGGATCCTTTAGTCATCTTGCCCAAGAGGCATGGTTCGCATGTCTCAACCGATTCGAAATCGAATGAGTCCAAAGATCCATCAGCATGGAGTTTCTTCATGCGCTTTATACCAATATGACATTCTGCGGTAGTGCCACAAATATGTGGTACTATCATTATTAACTTTGTATCTTTTGACATCAATGTTATGAACATGTGTATTACTACGATCAAGATTTCAACAAACCATTCTCACTGGGTGCATGACCATTGAAGGTATTATTCATGTAAACAGAATAACAATTATTCTCTAGCTTAAATGAATAACCGTATTGCAACAAACATGATCTAATCATGTCCATGCTCAATGCAAAACACCAAATAACATTTATTCAGGTTCGTCACTAATCCTGAAGGTAAAGAGAGCGTGCGATGTTGATCACATCAACCTTGGAAACATTTCCAACACATATCGTCACCTCACCCTTAGCTAGTTCTCCATTTATTCCGTAGCTTTTATTTCGAGTTACTAACATTTAGCAACCGAACCGGTATCCAATACCTAGGTGCTACTAGGAGTACTAGCAAGGTACACATTAATAACTCGTATATCAAATATATTTCTATCGATGTTGCCAGCCTTCTTATCTACCAAGCATCTAGGGTTGTTCCGCTTCAGCGACTGCTCACCTCATAATAGAAGCACTTAGTCTCGGGTTTGAGTTCAAATTTGGGTTGCTTCACTGGAGCAGCAACTGACTTGCTATCCATGAAGTTTCCCTCCTTGATCTTGCCCTTCTTGAAACTAGTGGTTTGATTAACCATCAACACTTGACTTTCCTTTTTGATTTCTACCTTCACGGTGTCAAACATCGCGAACAGCTCAGGAATCATTATTTCTATCCCTGGCAATTTATAGTTCATCACCAAGTTCTAGTAGCTTAGTGACAGTGACTTGGAGAACTATGTCAATCACTATCTTATCTGGAAGATCAACTCCCACTTGATTCAAGCGATTGTAGCACCCAGACAATCTGAGTACATGCTCAACGCTTGAGCTATTCTCTTACACCTTGCAGGCAAAGAATCTTGTTGGAGATCTCATATCTCGCAATACGGGCACGAGCCTGAGATCCTAATTTCAGCTCTTAGAAACATCTCATATGTTCCGTGATGTTCAAAATGTTTTGGAGCCTCAATTCTAAGCCCTAATGCATGACGCACTAAACTATTAAGTAGTCATCAGAACTTGCCTGTCAGATGTTCACAACATCTACACACGACGCTAGAGGGGTTGGCGCACCGAGCAGTGCATTAAGGACATAAGCCTTCTGTGCAGCAATGAGGACAATCCTCAGATCACGGACCCAGTCCGCAATATTGCTACCATCATCTTTCAATTCTATTTCTCCTGGAACATATAAATATACAAGGGAGCTACAGTGTGAGCTAGTAATATACAACATAATTTGCAAAGACACTTTGACTATGTTCATGATAATGAGTTCAATTAATCATATTACTTAAGAACTCCCACTCAAATTGACATCCCTCCGATCATTCGAGTGATACATGATCCAAATTCACCAACTCAAGTCCGATCATCACGTGAGTTGAGGTGGCTGCAATGGTGAACATCATTATGTTGATCATATCAACTATATGACTCATGTTCGACCTTTCAGTCTCTTGTGTTCCGAGGCCATGTCTGTACATACTAGGCTCGTCAAGTTTAACCCGAGTGTTCTGCGTGTGCAACACTGGCTTGCACCCATTGTATGTGAACGTAGAGTCTATCACACCCGATCATCATGTGGTGTCTCAACACGATGAACTTTCGCAACGGTGCACACTCTGGGAGAACACAATTTATCTTGAAATTAAGTGAGGGATCACCTTATAATGCTACCGTCGTCTTAAGCAAAACAAGGTGCATAAAAGGATTAACATCACATGCAAATCATAAGTGACATGATATGGCCATGATCTTGTGCTTTTGATCTCCATCATGAAAGCACCGGCATGATCTCCATCGTCACCGGCATGACACCATGATCTCCATCATATTAATCTCCATCAACGTGTCGCCATCGGGGTTGTCACGCCCTGCATGCTTCTACTACTATTGCTACTGTAGCGATAAAGTAAAGCATTACATAGCACTTAATGATTGACACGCAGGTCATACAATAATTAAAGACAACCCTATGGCTCATGCCGGTTGTCGTACTCATCGACATGCAAGTCTTGATAATCTATACATCACATGATCATCTCATACATCACATATATCACATCATGTAATTGGCCATATCATATCACAACATACCCTGCAAAAACAAGTTAGACGTCCTCTAATTGTTGTTGCATGTTTTACGTGGCTGCTACGGGTATCTAGCAAGAACAATTCTCATCTACGCAAAAACCACAACGGTGATACACTAGTTGCTTTTTAAACTTCTCAAGGACCGCCTTTGTCGGATCTGATCCAACTAAAGTGAGAGAAACTGTCACCCGCAAGCCATCTAGGCAACAAGTTGCGTCGAGGGAACCGGTCTCTCGTAAGTGTACGAGTAATGTTGATCCAGGCTGCTTCATCTCACAATCCCGCTGAAACAAAAATACGACCAAGGGAGGAAGCAATCTAAGCATCAATGCCCACAAACCTTTTGTGTTCTACTCGAGATCTCATCGAACCATAAACCTAGCTCATGATGCCACTGTTGGGGAACGTCGCATGGGAAACAAAAAATTTCCTACGCACACGCAAACCTATCCATGGTGATGAGCATCTACGAGAGGGAGAGTGGATCTACGTACCCTTGTAGATCGCTAAGCGGGAAGCGTTAAGAAACGCGGTTGGTGTAGTCGAACATCTTCGCGATCCAAATCGCCGAGCATCCCGCGATCTCATCACGATCCGTCCCGCGATCCAATCACGATCCGTCCTGTGAACTCATCACGATCCATCCCGCGATCTCATCACGATCCGTCTCACGATCTTGATCATGATCTGTCCCGCGAACTCATTACGATCCGTTTCGCGATCTCATCAGGAACTGTCTCGCGATCTCGATCACGGTCCTTCCGATCTAGCGCCGAACGGACGACACCTCCGCGTTCAACACACGTGTAGCTTGATGACGATATCCACCATCTTGATCCAGCAAGAGGAGGTGGAGAGGATAGAGAGTTCACCGGAAGCATGACGGCGCTCCGGTGATGGTGGTGGAGTGATTCCGATAGGGCTTCGCCTAAGCGCTGCGGAAAACCGATCTAACTGTGCACCGGTGAAACGGGTAGCACGTGGCCGGAAATTCTGTCCAAAAACCAACCAATACACTAGTATATATAGGAGGAGAGGAGAGGAGAGGCAGCCAAGGCCTTTGGGTCGGCCGAAATAGGAGGTGGGAAGCAATCCTACTTCACCTCCAATCCTAGTTGGAGTAGGATTGCCTCCTATTGGCTGATTTTCCACTTTTTGCTTTAGGACTTTCTCTCCTGCGCCATGAGCCTTTGTGGCTGTTTTACCAGCCCACTAAGGGCTGTTTATTATTCTCCCACAGCTCATGGACCTCTTGGGGTCGAAATACCCCTCCCGGAGGCCTCCCGGTACACAATGGGCACTCCCGGTACACTACCGATGAGCCCGAAACTTTTTCGGAAACCAAACTGGGACTTCCTATATATGAATCTTTACCTCCGGACCATTCCAGAGCTCCTCATGACATTTGGGATCTCATCCGGGACTCCGAACAAACTTCGGTCACCACCAGACATAACTCTACACTACCGAAACGTCACCGAACCTTAAATGTGCAGACCCTGCGGGTTCGAGAACTATGTAGACATGACCGAGACACCTCTACGGTCAATAACCAATGGCGGGACCTGGACGTCCACATTGGTTTCTACATATTCTAAGAATATCTTTATCAGTCGAACCTCTATGTCAAGGATTCAGTTAATCCCGTATAATGTTCCCTTTGTTCTTCGGTATGTTACTTGCCCGAGATTCGATCGTCGGTATCTCCATACCAAGTTCAACCTCATTACTGGCAAGTCTCTTTACTCGTTCCGTAATACAAGATCCCGTGACTAACACTTAGCCACATTGCTTGCAAGGCTTTATGTGATGTTGTATTACCGAGTGGGCCCTGAGATACCTCTCCGTCACACGGAGTAACAAATCCCAGTCTCGATCCATGCCAACTCAACAGACACCATCGGAGATACCTGTAGAGCACCTTTATAGTCACCCAGTTACGTTGCGACGTTTGATACACACAAGGCACTCCTCCGATATCCGTGAGTTGCATGATCTCATGGTCATAGGAACATATACTTGACATGAAGAAAACAGTAGCAATAAACTCACACGATCATATGCTATGTTTGTAGTTTGGGTCTTATCCATCACATCATTCTCCTAATGATGTGATCCCGTTATCAAATGACATCTCATGTCCATGGCTAGGAAACCTTAACCATCCTTTGATCAACGAGCTAGTCCATTAGAGGCATACTAGGGACATGGTTTTGTCTATGTATCCACACATGCATTTAAGTCTCCGATCAATACAATTATAGCATGGATAATAAACAATTATCATGAACAAGGAAATATGATAATAACTAATTTATTATTGCCTCTAGGGCATATTTCCAACAACTCTTTATGACGAACTCTTTATCACCTCCATAATCGAGAAACATCTCCTTAGTCTTTTAGTTACTAAGGATAATCTTGACCGCTGTCCAGTCCTCCATTCCAGGATCACTTTGAAACCTTCCAGCCAAACTTATGGCAAGGCTGACATCGGGTCTTGTGCACAACATTGCATACATGATAGAGCCTATGGCTGAAGCATAGGGGATGACACTCGTCTTTTCTCTATCTTCTGCAGTCACTGGGCATTGAGTCTTACTCAACTTCACACCTTACAAATCAGGCAAGAACTCTTTCTCTGACTGATCCATTTTGAACTCTTTCAAAATCTTATCATGGTATGTACTCGTTGAAAGTCTCGTCAAGCATCTTGATCTATCTGTATAGATCTTGATGCTCAACAATTAGGTAGCTTTATCCAGGTCTTCCTTTGAAAAAATCTTTTCAAACAATCATTTATGCTTCCTAGAAATTCTACATCATTTCCGATCAACAATATGTCAACCACATATGCTTACAAGAGACTCTATAGTGCTTCCACTCACTTTATTGTAAATAAAAGTTTCTCATAAACTTTGTATAGACTCAAAAACTTTGATCACCTCATCAAAGTGTATATTCCAACTCCGAGATGCTTGCTTCAGTTCATAGAAGGATCACTGAAGCTTGCACACCTTTTAGCATCCTCAGGACTAACAAAACCTTCTGGTTTTACCTCATACAACCTTTCCTTAAGGAAGGAAACGATGTTTTTGTATCCATCTGCCAGATTTCATAATTGAAAAATGCAACAACTGCTAACATAATTCCAAAGGACTTTAGCATCGCTACGAGTGAGAAAGTCTCATCGCAGTCAACTCCTTGAACTTGGCGGAAACTTCTTTCCGACAAGTCGAGATTTATAAATGGTGACATTCACCATCAGCATCTGTCTTCATCTCAAAGGTCCATTTGTACTCAACGACCTGCTGTCCAACGAGCAAGTCTACCAAAGTCTATACTTGGTTTCCTACATGGATCGTTTCTCGGATTTTATGGCCTCTAACCATTTGTCGGAATCCGGGCCCATCATCGCTTCTCCACAACTCGTAGGTTCATCATTTTCCAACAACATGACCTCGAAGACAGGGTTGTCGTACCGCTCAGGAGCAATACACATCCTTGTCGACCTATGAGGTTTGATAGTAACTTGATCCGAAGCTTCATGATCATCATCATTTACTTCCTCTTCAACTGACGTAGGTTCCACAAAAACATCTTTCTACGCTGCGCTACTCTCTGGTTGAAACAAAGGTTCAACAACCTCATCAAGTTTTATCTTCCTCCCACTCAATTCTTTCGAGAGAAACTTTTCCTCGAGAAAGGACCCAGTTTTAGCAACAAACACTTTATGCTTCGATCTGAGATAGAAGGTTCACCCAACTATTCTTTGGGTATTCTATGAAGATGCATTTGTCTGCTTTGGGTTTGAGCTCATTTGGTGAAAATATTTTCCACACATGCGTCGCAGCCCCAAACATTAAGAAATGACAGCTTGGGTTTCTAGCAAACCCTAATTCACACGGTGTCATCTCAACGGATTTAGATGGTGCCCTATTTAAAGTGAATGTAGTTGTCTCTAATGCATAACCCCAAAATTATAGTAGCAAAATGATAAGAGACATCATAGCACGCACCATATCCAATAGAGTACGACTATGATATTCGGACACACCATCACTCTATGGTGTTCCAGATGGCGTGAGTTGTGAAACAACTTTCACATTGTCTAAAGTTGTATGCCAAACTCGTAACTCAGACATTCACCTCCACGATCATATCGCAGACATTTTTATTTTCTTGTCACGACGATCTTAAACTTTACTCTGAATTTGCTTGAACCTTTCAAACGATTTAGACTTGTGTTTCACTAAGTAAATATACACTATATCTACTCAAACCATCAGTGAAGGTAAGAAAATAACGATATCCACCGCACGCTACAAGACTCATTGGATTGCAAACATCAACATGTATCATTTCCAATAAATCACTTGCCCGCTCCATCCATCTGGAAACAAGGTCCTTAGTCATCTTGCCCAAGAGGCATTGGTTCGCATGTCTCAACCGATTCGAAATCGAATGAGTCCAAAGATCGATCTACATGTAGTTTCTTCATGCGCTTTATACCAATATGACATCTAGCGGCAGTGCCACAAGTATGTGGTACTATCATTATTAACTTTGTATCTTTTGGCATCAATGTTATGAACATGTGTATTACTATGATCAAGATTCAACAAACCATTCTAACTGGGTGCATGACCATTGAAGGTATTATTCATGTAAACAGAATAACAATTATTCTCTAACTTAAATGAATAATCGTGTTGCAACAAACACGATCTAATCATGTTCATGTCCAATGAATGTTACAACGCGTGGTGGATATCGTTATTTTCTCACCTTCACTGATGACTTAAGTAGATATGGGTATATTTACTTAATGAAACACAAGTCTGAGACGTTTGAAAAGTTCAAGCAATTTTAGAGTGAAGTTGAGAATCATCGTAACAAGAAGATTAAATTCCTGCGATCTGATCAAGGAGGTGAATATATGAGTTATGAGTTTCGCAGTCAGTTAAGACAGTGTGGAATTGTTTCACAGTTGACACCGCCCGGAACACCATAGCGTAATGGTCTATACGAACGTCGTAATCGAACCTTATTAGATATGGTGCGATCTATGATGTCTCTTGCTAATTTGCCACTATCGTTTTGGGGTTATGCATTAGAGCCAACTGCATTCACTTTAAATAGGGCACCATCAAAATCCGTTGAGACGATGCCATATGAACTATGGTTTGACAAGAGGCCAAAGTTGTCGTTTCTTAATGTTTGGGGATGTGATGCTTATGTCAAAAAGCTTCAGCCTAAAAAGCTGGAACCCAAAGCAGAGAAATGTGTCTTCATAGGATACCCAAAAGAGACAGTCAGGTATACCTTCTATCTCAAATTCGAAGGCAAAGTGTTTGTTGCTAAGAACGGAACATTTCTTGGGAAAGAGTTTGTCTCGAAAGAATTGAGTGTGAGGAAAATAGAGCTTGATGAGGTTATTGAACCTTTACTTCAACCACAAAGTAGCGCAACACAGAAAGATGTTTTTGTGGAACCTACGACGGTAGAAGAGGAAGTTAATGATGATGATCATGAAGCTTCGGATCAAGCTACTATTGAACCTCGTAGGTCGACAAGGGCGCGTACTGCTCTTGAGTGGTACGTCAACCCTGTCTTAGAGGTCATGTTGTTAGACAATGCTGAACCTACGAGCTATGGAGAAGGAATGATGGGCCCGGATTCTGAGAAATGGTTAGAGGCCATGAAATCCGAGATGGGATCCAGGTATGAAAACAAAGTATGGGCTTTGGAAGTATTACCTGAAGGGCGAAAGGCCATTCGGAACAAACGGATCTTTAAGAGGAAGACGGACGCGGACGGTAATGTCACCGTCTATAAAGCTCGACTTGTGGCAAATGGTTTTTCAGAAGTTCAAGGAGTTGACTACGATGAGACCTTCTCACCCGCAGCAATACTTAAGTCCGTCAGAATCATGTTAGCAATAGCTGCATATTTCGACTATGAAATTTGGCAGATGGATGTCAAAATAGCGTTCCTTAACGGTTTTCTTAAGGAAGAGTTGTATATGATACGGCCAAAAGGTTTTGTCGATCCAGAGAATGCTAACAAAGTTTGCAAACTCCAGCGATCCATTTATGGACTGGTGCAAGCATCTCGGAGTTGGAATTTACGTTTTGATGAGGTGATCAAAGCGTTCGGGTTTATACAAGTTTACGGAGAAGCTTGGATTTACAAGAAAGTGAGTGGGAGCTCTATGGTGTTTCTAATATTATATGTGGATGACATATTGCTGATTGGAAACAATATAGAAATGCTGGAAAGCGTGAAGGAATATTTGAACAAGAGTTTTCAATGAAGGACCTAGGGGAAGCTGCTTTCATATTAGGCATTAAGATCTATACAGATAGATCAAGACGCTTAATAGGACTTTCGCAGAGTAGATACCCTGATAAAGTTTTGAAGAAGTTCAAAATGGATCAGTCCAAGAAGGGGTTCTTGCCTGTGTTACAAGGTGTGAAGTTGAGTAAGACTCAATGCCCAGTGACTGCAGAAGATAGAGAGACGATGATTGTCATCCCCTATGCTTCAGCCATAGGCTCTATCATGTATGCAATGCTGTGCACAAGACCCGATGACAGCCTTGCCATAAGTATGGCTGGAAGATTTCAAAGTAATCCGGGAATGGAGCACTGGACAGTGGTCAAGAATATCGTTAAGTACCTGAAAAGGACTAAGGAAAAGTTTCTCTTTTATGGAGGTGATCAAGAGCTCGTCGTAAAGGGTTACGTCGATGCAAGCTTTGACACTGATCCGGATGACTCTAAGTCGCAATCCGGATACTTATTTATTCTCAACGGGGGAGCGGTAAGTTGGTGCGGTTCCAAGCAAAGCATGGTAGCTTATTCTACATGCGAAGCGGATTACATTGTAGCCTCGGAGGCGGCGAAGGAAGGTGTGTGGATGAAGCAGTTCATGACAGATCTTGGAGTAGTGCCTACTGCACTAAATCCAATGACTCTGTTTTGTGACAACACTGGTGCCATTGCTCTGGCCAAGGAACCAAGGTTTCACAAGAGAACCATACACATAAAGCGACGCTTCAATTCCATCCGCGATTACATTGAGGAGAAGGACATAAATATTTGCAAAGGGCACCCGGATCTGAATGTTGCAGACCAGTTGACTAAACCTCTTCCAAGGGATAAACATGATCAACACCAGAACTGCATGGGTGATCGATACATTACAATGTAAATCACATAGTGATGTGAACTAGATTATTGACTCTAGTGCAAGTGGGAGACTGTTGGAAATATGCCCTAGAGGCAATATACAAAGTGTTTATTATTATATTTCCTTGTTCATGATAATTGTTTATTATCCATGCTACAATTGTATTGATTGGAAAAACATTGCATGTGTGGATAACTAGACAACACTTTGTCCCTTGTATGCCTCTAGTGAACAAGCTCGTTGATCAAAGATGGTGAAGGTTTCCTAGCCATTGACATGTGATGTCATTTGATACCGGGATCACATCATTAGCGGAATGATGGGATGGACAAGCCCCAAACTATAAATGTAGCATATGATCGTGTCAGTTTGTTGCTACAGTTTTCTGCATGTCAAGTATATGTTCCGACGACCATGAGATCATGCAACTCACGGACACCGGAGGAATGCCTTGAGTGTATCAAACGTCGCAACGTAATTGGGTGACTATAAGGGTACTCTACAGGTATCTCCGAGGGTGTCTGTTGAGTTGGCATGGATCAAGACTAGGATTTGTTACTCCATGTGACGGAGAGGTATCTCAAGGACATCTCGGTAATACAACATCACAACAAGCCTTGCAAGCAGTGTGACTAATTGTTAGCCACGAGACCTTGTATTATGTAATGAGTAGAGAAACTTGCCGGTAACGAGATTGAACTAGGTATGGAGATACCGACGATCGAATCTCGGTCAAGTAACATACCAAAGAACAAAGGGAACGTTATACGGGATTGACTGAATCCTTGACATAGAGGTTCGACCAACAAAGATCTTCGTAGAATATGTAGGAACCAATAAGGGCATGCCTGTCTCGCTATTGGTTATTGACCGTAGAGGTGTCTCGGTCATGTCTACATAGTTCTCGAACCCGCAGGGTCTGAGACTTAAGGTTCGATGACATTTTGATATTATAGAGTTATGTATTGTGGTGACTGAAGGTTGTTCGAAGTCCCGGATGAAATCCTGGACGTCACGAGGAGCTCCGGAATGGTCCGGAGGTAAAGATTGATATATGGGATAATAGTGTTTGGTCTTTGGAAGGGTTTCGGAATTCACCAGAAATAGTTTTGGATGTTTCCCGAAATGTTCGGGGTACAGGAACACTTTATTTGGTCCAAGGGGTAAATCCCATGAGGTTTTAGGAAGGTGCAAAAGCTGTTTTGCGGAGTCCAGAGGCCAGACGCGAGGGACCCTGACATCTGGGGCCAGACGTCGTGGACCTTGGCGTCTGTCCTGGAGTCCGAGGAGGACTCTTGCCTTGCAGGCAAACTGACCATGAGGAGGATTTTCTCCAAGTTTCGACCCCAGGGCTCAGCATATAAAAAGAGGGGCGAGGCTTGTAGTTGGGACACATCAGGAAACCCTAAGACACGTGCTGCCTCTCCTGTAGTTCGTAGTTTCTCCTCAAGATCGGTTTCAGCTTCAAAGCCCTGCTGGAATTGCTCCACGACCATCGCCGCAACGCCGTCGCGCTGCCGGAGAACTCGTCTACCTCTGTGCTCCCTCTTGCTGGATCAAGAAGGCGGAGATCTTCATCAAGCTGTACGTTTGCTGAACGCGGAGGTGCCGCCCGTTCGGCGCTAGATCGGGATGGATCGTGATTGGATCGCCGGACGCTCGGCGATTTGGATCGCGAAGACATTCGACTACATCAACAGCGTTTCTTAACGCTTCCCGCTTAGCGATCTACAAGGTTATGTAGATCCACTCTCCCTCTCGTAGATGCTCATCACCATGGATAGATCTTGCGTGTGCGTAGGAATTTTTTTCCCATGCAACGTTCCCCAACAGACTCCTCCCTAGGTTTTTCCCCTAGGGCGCCTCCCACCTATCCCCTCTCCTCCTATATATATTGGAGGGTTTTGATGGCAGCCACAACCTAAAAAAGCCACGTACTGCCCTCTCTCCCTCTAGATTGCTTCTCGTCTGGATCTGCTGGGTATAGCTTAGCGAAGCTCTGTCAGATCATCTCCACCACCACCGCCACCACGCCGTTGTGCTGCTGGAGAACTCATCTACCTCTCCACCTCGCTTGCTGGATGAAGGAGGTGGAGAGTGTGATCGAGCTGTACGTGTGCCAAACACGGAGGTGTCATCCATTCGGCACTAGATCGGAAGGACCGTGATTGGATCGTGGGACGGTTCGTGATTGGATCGCGGGACGGATCGTGATCGGATCGCGGGACGGCTAGCGAATTGGATCGTGAAGACGTTTAACTACATCAACCACGTTTCTTAGTGCTTCCCGCTTAGCGATCTACAAGGGTATGTAGATCCACTATCCCTCTCGTAGATGCTCATCACCATGGATAGATCTTGTGTGTGGGTAGGAAATTTTTTCTTTCCCATGCAACGTTCCCCAACAGTGACATAATTAGCTAGGTCAATGCGTATATGCAATCACGAGTAGAACACAAAGGAGTTTGTGGGCATTGATATTCAGATTGCTTCTTCCCTTGGTCTTTTCTTGGTTCAGCGGTATTGTGGGATGAAGCGTCCCGGACCAACCTTACTCGTCCACGTACGAGAGACCAGTTCCATCGACTAACATGTGACTTTGTTGCATAAAGATGGCTGGCAGCTGTCTTTCTCTCCCACTTTAGTTGGATCGGATTCGACAAAGGCGGTCCTTGAGAAGATTGAAAATCAATTTATATATCACCGTTGTGGTTTTGCATAGGTAAGAATCATTCTTGCTAGATACCCATAGTACCCACGTAAACACAGGTAACAACAAATTAGAGGACATCTAACTTGTTTTTGCAGGGTATGATGTGATATGATATGGCCAAATACATGATGAGATATATGTGATATATAAGATGATCATGTTTTGTATAGAATATCATGACTTGCATGTCGATGAGTATGGCAACCGGCAGGAGCCATAGGGTTGTCTTTAATTATTATGTGGCATGCGTGTCACTCATTAAGCATTATGTAATGCTTTACTTTATAGCTAAGTTGTAGCAATAGTAGTAGAAGCATGGTTGGCGCGACAACCCCGATGGCGACAAGTTGATGGAGATCAAGATGATGGAGATCATGGTGCCATGCCGGTGATGATGGAGATCATGTCGATGCTTTGGAGATGGAGATCAAAAGCACAAGTTCATGGCCATAAAATGTTACTTATGATTTGCATGTGATGTTAATCCTTTTATGCACCTTGTTATGCTTAGGACGACGATAAAATTTCAAGATAAAATTGTGTTCTTCCCGAGTGTGCACCCTTGCGAAAGTTCGTCGTTTCGAGACACCACGTGATGATCGGGTGTGATAGACTCAACGTTGACATACAATGGGTGCAAGCCAGTGTTGAAAGGCGGAACACTCGGGTTAAATCGGACAAGCCTAGCATGTACAGACATGGTCTCGAAACACAAGATACCGAAAGGTCGAACATGAGTCATATAGTGGATATGATCAACATGGAGATGTTCACCATTGAAACCACCTCATCTCGTGTGATGATCGAACTTGGGTTGGTGAATTTGGATCATGTGACACTCGAATGACCTGAGGGGTGTTAATTTGAGTGGGAGTTTTTTAGTAATATGATTAACTAAACTCATTATCTTGAACAATAGTCTAAGTTGAATTTGCAAATTATGTTGTAGATCAATAGCTTGCGTTGTAGCTCCGCTGAATTTTGATACATTCCTAGAGAAAAAGTAAGTTGAAAGATGGTAGTAGCAATTATGCGGACTGGGTCCGTAAACTGAGGATTGTCCTCGTTGCTGTAGAGAAGGCTTATGTCCTTAATGCACCACTCGGTTCACCACCCCCTCAAGCATCGTGTGTAGATGTTTTGAAAATCTGATTGGCACGTTATGATGACTACTTGATAGTTCAGTGTGTCTAGCATTACCGCTTAGAACTGAGGCTCCAAAACGTTTTGAACGTCACGGAACATATGACATGTTCTAAGAGCTGAAATTGGGATCTCAGGCTCGTGCGCGTGATGAGACGTATGAGACCTCCAACAAGTTTCTTTGCCTGTAAGATGAAGGAGAATAGCTCAATCGGTGAGCATGTGATCAGATTGTCTGGGTGCTACAATCGCTTGAATCGAGTGGGAGTTGATCTTCCGGATAAGATAGTGATTAATATAGTTTTCGAAGTCACTGCCACCAAGCTACTGGAGCTCCATGGTGAAATATAACATGACAGGGATGGAGAAGATGATCCATGAGCTATTCACGATGTTTGACACCGCGAAGGTAGAAATCAAGAAGGAGCATCAAGTGTTGATGGTTAGTAAAACCACTGGTTTCAAAAGGGGCAAGGGCAAGAAGGGAAAACTTCAAGAACTACAACCCACTTGCCCCTCCAGTGAAGAAACCCAAGGTTGAACCTAAACCCGAGACTAAGTGCTTCTATTATGAGGAGAACGGTCGCTGAAGTGGAACAACCCAAGATACGTGGTAGATAAGAAGGCTAGCAACGTCAACGAAAGTATATTTGATATACGTGTCATTGATGTGTAATGTGTTCCTGACTAGTACTCCTAGTAGCATTTGGGTATTAGATACCGGTTCAGTTGCTAAATTTTAGTAACTCGAAATAAAAGCTACGGTATAAATGGAGACTAGCTAAGGGTGAGGTGACGATGTGTGTTGGATGTGTTTCCATGGTTGAGGTGATCACCACGCACGCTGCCTCTATCTTCGGGATTAGTGTTAAACCTGAATAAATGTTATTTGGTGATTGCGTAGAGCATGAACATGATTGGATCATATTTATCGCAATACGGTTATTCATTTAAGTCACGGAATAATGGTTATTCTATTTACATGAATAATACTTCCAATGGTCATGCACCCAATGAGAATGGTTTATTGAATCTTGATCGTAGTGATACACATGTTCATAATATTGATGCCAAAAGATGCAAAGTTAATAATGATAGTACCACATACTTGTTGCAGTGCCGCTAAATGTCATATTGGTGTAAAGAGCATGAAGAAACTCCATGTTGTTGGATCTTTGGACTCATTCAATTTCGAATCGGTTGACACATGCAGACCATGCCTCTTGGGAAAGATGAATAAGACCCTGTTTTCCGTTATGATGGAGAGGGCAAGTGACTTATTGGAAATTATACATGTTGATGTATGCGGTCCAATGACTATTGTAGCGTGCGGTGGATATCGTTATTTTCTTACCTTCACTGATGATTTGAGTACATATGGTATATTTACTTAATAAAACACAAGTCTGGAACGTTTGAAAAGTTCAAGCAAATTCAGAGTGAAGTTTGACATCATCGTGACAAGAAGATAAACTGTCTATGATATGATCGTGGATGTGAGTATTCTAGTTATGAGTATGTTATTCAACTTAAGACAATGTGGAAGTTGTTTCACAACTCATGCCACCTCCAAATCATGAGTTGGATTGTAAGACCCACATGAACATGATGTCCAAAACAATTGTGGTTATATGGAGATCTTACAACAAAACACTATCGAGTTTTGGATGGAAGCATCATTGGGCACTACTAGGAAAAGGGCTATAGATGATATGGCCACTAAGGGCTATATAGTAATGGCGCACCATGAGCCGGTGCGCCATTAGTGTGGTAGACACTAATGGCGCACCAGACCCACGGTGCGCCATTAGTAACAATTCTTTTTTTGCAAAAATTCTAATGGCGCACCTCTAGCTGGTGCGCCATTAGTAACCAGGGTTACTAATGGCGCATTTGTAGTTGGTGCTCCATTAGTAACAATTTTTTTTGCAGCTGGTGTGCCATTAGTAACCAGGGTTACTAATGGCGCATTTGTAGGTGGTGCCCCATTAGTAACCTGGGGCCAGCTAGATATTTTGGACAGCCACACCTACACACTCACTTTCCCCACTTAATTCTCTCCACCTCCTCCTCCAAGCTTGTGTCGGCTGCCTCCTCCTCCTCACCTCATTTGCACCATAGATTCATCAAAATTAAGTGATTAAATTACCTTTTTTTGATAGGTAAGTAAGGGGAAAGCTATCTTTATCTTGTAGATCTATTTTTTTTCTCCCTAGCTCGCTCCAACAACGTGCACATGCACTTTTTATGGCCTTGCTAGATCTATGTATGTTTGTGGTGTTGCATATGTTTGTGGTGTTGCATATATGTTTGTGTTTGCAGGTACTGGTATTTGAAATGCGATAGTTGCCAATATTTTGCCAGAATGTTGATTCATTTCCGTTTCGGCGAGAATTTTGGCACTATGCATTATTTTTGGTCCTATTTTTAGGGAAAGTGATGCCAAATTTTTTCTTGGTTCTAAAATATCGTTTTGCTCTACCCCGCAAGCGACCATGGTCCGCACGATGACCGAAGGCATCGTGAATAGGTTTTTGAGCTCCGCGAAGGCCGAGATGCTTCAAAAGAACGAGACGGAGATAAGATGTCCATGTCGAAGATGCAAGCTGAAGAGCCTTATTGCGGACCCGGATTCCGGGGAGGTGCGGGACCACCTGCTCTTGCGTGGTTTCATGGATGGCTATCGGTGGCAAGGTGATGAAGATGACTATGAAGTCGTCCATGGGGGCCGGGCAAGAAATGAGGAAGGGCAGCAAGACAACCACCGCGGCGAGGGCGGTCGAGAAGACGAAGAATCTCCAGGACATGATCACGACGGTGAAGCTGTACACAGTCATCATGTAGAAGATGTCGGACATGATGATGAGGAAGATCAAGACGAAGGGCATGATCATGAAGATGAAGATGCCAGAGCAGACGACGATGGAGGCTGGGTGCAGGACTCTCATATTCAAGAGCTGCTTCTCAAGCAGACGGATAACGCAAGAGCTACCGCCCCAGAGAAAGCCAAGCTGGATCAACTGGAGATAGACGCGGTTACTCCATTGTATGAAGGATGCAGGCCCCAGGGTACCCACCTGAAAGCAACGGTCATGGCTCTGGAGATGAAGGTAAAACACAAAATGACCGACGCATGCTTCGACGAGAACATGTCATTCTGGCACGGACGTCTTCCCAAGGGGAACAAGTGCCCGACCAGTTTCGAGGAGGCGAAGAAAATCGTGTGTCCGCTGGATTTACAGCACGTGAAATACCATGTGTGCATGAACAATTGCATCATTTATCAGGACGAGCATGCAGAGTCTACCATATGTCCAGTGTGCGGCGTCACTCGATACAAGAAGAGGAAGAAAGCTCCTCGAAAAGTGGTGTGGTACTTTCCGATCACTCCTCGTATGCAGCGGTATTTCACGGACCCTAAGGTAGCAAAGCTCCTGCGTTGGCACGCGGATAGGGAGGAGAAGAAGCGGGAAGATGATGGAAATGATCCGGAGACAAATAAAAAAGACAATATGCTGAGTCACCCTAAGGATGCGAGCCAGTGGCAAGCGTTGAACTGCGAAGACCCAGAATTTGGGAACGATCCGAGGAACATTGTGCTGGGCGCGAGCACCGATGGAGTTAATCCGTTTGGCAGCCAGAGAAGCACACATAGCACCTGGCGGGGCAGGTGGTCCACAGATTTTCTGGATGCGTCAGGTGCATGGATGACACAACGTATCGCCAGCTAGATAGAGATCCCGGGTCTTTGAAAACCGTGTTCATGGGACATCGAAGGTGGCTGCGCGACGATGACCCATGGAGAAAACGCAAGGATCTATTCGATGGTGAAACGAACCCCGAAGACGCCCGCGTACGAGGAGCGGTGAGGAAATAGACGAGCTGTTGAAAAATTAGAAAGATTGCCCACTGTCGGGAAAGAAGCAAAAGGCGCCAGAGCCGGGAAAGAAGAGAAAGGCGCCAGAGCCGCTACTGAAGGTATGGAAAACAAGGTCTGTTTTCTGGGACTTGCCGTACTGGAAGATCCACCGTGCGCCTCATAGCCTTGATGTCATGCATATCACGAAGAACGTGTGCGAGAGTCTGCTTGGTACCCTGCTCAACATGCCAGAGAGGACCAAAGATGGGCCGAAAGCAAGGGCAGACTTGAAATCAATGGGCATCAGGGAGGAGCTTCACGCTAATGATGATGATGATGAGGCGAAGCAGGACACAGAAAGTCGTCGCAAAGGCAAAAAGGCCAAGAAGACCAGAAATAACTACCCTCCCGCGTGCTTCACTCTAAGTCAGGAGGAGATCGAGCAGTTTTTCACCTGCCTCGTAGGAGTAAAACTTCCTTACGGTTACGCGGGGAAGATAAGCAGATACCTAGACCTAGCGAAGTAGAAGTTCAGCGGGATGAAGTCTCACGACTGTCACGTGCTGATGACGCAGATACTTCTAGTTGCAATCCGTGGGATCATGGACACGCACGTCCGTGAAATGCTATTTGGCCTATGCAACTTTTTCGACGTCTTCTCTCGGAAGTCGGTTGGCGTGAGGCAACTCAGAAGGCTACAGGAAGAGATCGTGGTGATACTATGCGAGCTTGAGATGTACTTCCCGCCCGCATTCTTCGACGTTATGGTGCATCTGCTGGTCCATATCGTGGAGGATATCATCCATCTCGGGCCGACGTTCCTGCACAACATGATGTCGTTCGAAAGGATGAATGGTGTCATCAGAGGATACGTTCGCAACATGTCACGTCCAGAGGGAAGCATAGCCAGGGGTCTGCCCGTCAACAGGCACCTCGGCAGGCTCGCTGGATGGGGTCACCATGAGGGGCGCCGCGAAATGCATGTCGACTTCGAGGGTCGACTTGCCGACTTTGAAAGAGCAAACCTAGTCGCGCTACAACACATAGACGTGGTCGATCCTTGGGTGGTAGAGCGCAAAACCTTTATTGAGAAGACGTACAATGACCGAGGCCAACAAAGGACGGACGAAGATATAATCAAAGAGCACAACTCATGTTTCACGTGTTGGTTCAAGCAGAAGCTTCTGTCCTACCCTTTACATGAGGATTCTTCCGCGGAATAACAACTCATATTCGCCTTGTCACAGGGCGCCGAGCACAACCTGATGACCTATGAGGCGTACGATATCAACGGCTACACATTCTACACCGAGGACAAGGACATGAAGAGCGATGGTTATCAGAACTCCAGGGTAACGATGGAATCCTACACCGGTAACGACAAGGACAAATACTACGGAAGGATCGAGGAGATCTGGGAGCTGAGCTACGCTGGAGAGAAGGTTCCGATGTTCCGTGTCAGATGGGCCAAGAGCGTCCTAAAAGAAGACCGGTATTTCACCACCATGGTTATACCCGAAGCCAAATCCAAGACCGCGGGCGCAAACGTCACCGCAAAAAATGAGCCATGGGTACTGGCTTCCCAAGTGGACCAATGCTTCTTCATTACTGACCCGTCAAAGCCTAGTCATGTTGTCGTGAGGAGAGGCAAAAGGAAGATCATCGGAATAGATGGAGTCGCCAATGAGCAAGACTTCGACAAGTACGGCGACCCAAAGATGGAACATGACAACGACGATGAAGTAGCAGCATACACCACAAGAAGAAGCAGGACCACCCTACCTAAAGGACGTGCGTTCCACAGAAGAACTCCGTTTGCAAAAAAGAAGGGCAATAAGATTGTGAACAGATAGCTAGCTAAGATCGATTGTATTTAAATCGTAGTCTTCATTTCTCGATTGTATTACATGGGCACTTTTTGAACTCGATCGTGAATATTTCTAAATTTCATGGGCACTTTTTGAATTCATGAATATTTTTTCCAATTTGATCTCTATCCCCCTCCATCTCGATCGCTATCCCCCTCCATCTCGATCTCGATCCCCCCGGCCGCACCCTCCCCCGCTAGCTCCATCGCCACCGAGACGAGCCACCGCACCCTCCCCGGCCCGCTCCACCGCCGCCGAGCACCCCCCGCACCCTCCCCCGCTAGCTCCACCGCCGCCGCCGACCCACCGCACCCTCCCCGGACCGCTCCACCGCCGCCGAGCAACACCCGCACCCTCCCCCGCTCCACCGCCGCCGACGACCCACCGTCGCCGAGCACCCCCCGCACCCTCCCCCGCTCCACCGTCGCCAAGCACCCCCATTTTCAAATAACAAATTTGATGATATTTTTTCATATTCATAAAAAAATTATTACTGTTTTTATAAAAAAAAATATTACTGTTCTTATAAAAAATATATTAAAAATAACATTATAATGGCGCACCGCTCGGGGGTGCGCCATTAGAATGTGAAAAACATTCTATTGGCGCACCCCCGAGCGGTGCGCCATTAGAATGTGAAAAAAATATTCTAATGGCGCACCGCTCGGGGGTGCGCCATTAGAAATCTTTAGCTAACTAACTCCCCCGACCCCTTCGTCCCTCCCTCTCGCCAGATCCACCTCCTCTCTCGTCTCCGGTCGCCATCGCCGCCACCCTGTTCGCCATAGTCGCCACCCTGGTCGCCTCCTCCTCCCTGGTCGCCATCGCCGCCACCCTGTTTGCTGCAAGGTACGGGCCTCCTTCCTCCCTCCTCTCTCCTCTCTCCTCCCTTCCTCCTCTCTCCTCTCTCCTCCCTTCCTCTCTCCCTCCCTCCTCTCTCCTCCCTCCCTCCTCCCTTCCTCCCTCCCTCCTCTCTCCTCCCTTGCCTCCTTCCTACTCCTCCCTCCCTTGCCGTGCCATGCCCCTGTTTTCTACAATAGTCCTGTATTTTTTCTTCTATTTGGAAGTAGAGGTTCTATGTTGGTTAATGTGACTGCAATACAAGGAATTTACATGTGGATTATGGGATGCTATATCAGTTTACAAAATCAAAACATCCAACATTTGCTTTTCATGTTCTGCACGTGGTCCAGGGCTTCCTGTGAAACTGAAAGTCGATCTTCATGGTGCAGCGAAGCCGGTTAATTTTTGGCAATAGTCATGGTTTTACCTAATTTGCACTCAGTTTTATGACAGAAAATGCACGGGAGAATCTAGCTACTACTATATATTTTTAATTTTTCCTATCATATACTGAAAGCGCTTAAATGCTGCATTATAGTATCAAAAAGGAGCTATGTGTTCAGTGTTTATAATAGTGTCGATAAAAACAGAATGACAGTGGAATGAACAGAAGTTATAAATCATTTTCCCCTTTCATTTCCTTTCATGTGCACACACAAACTTTCTTGACATTTCGTTTCATGAAAACAATGATGAATGACAAACATTGCAGCCTTACATACCTCCACATTTTTGGTGCCTAGGCATATTCATCCGCTGTGTACATCAACCTATAAGAGTGACCACACATACCCCATATGTGCTGCTCCCTTGAAAGTTTAGGGATAGCCTCTGATTATTTGTAATCTGTAAAACTGTGAGTGAAAAGGATTGTTCTTCTCTACTGTATCTTGTACCCCTGCAGTTTGTGCTTTGGGTTTCCATAGCTTTTGTTAAAGATGAGATGAGTTTCTCCTCGACGCACACATAAAAACAGAATTCTGATCACAACGAACAAGTTCATAATTATCAGTATTATGAAACCTATGCCCATTACTCAATCTGGTGTTGAGTTACTTACACGCTTGGAGGTACTTCTTGATTTCATCAAGATTATGTAAGGAGGCCAGGATTATGCCAACTTCCATAAATTACTTGTTTGTACTCAAATAACTAGAAGGCTGTTCAAGAAGTAAAGCCAACTTAGGACTTTAGCCTATGCTAATTTTGCTATGGAAAGAGTGGGACAGAAAAGAAGCAAGCAGTTTGATAATGAGTGAGCCTAGCCTATTGTACTTAGCATCAGGCAAAGTAGCTAAACTGAAGATATCTGTTATATGGAAGGTGTTCACTAGATTGGCAAGAGATGTCATTACTGATAATGGGAATTCCCTATATTGAACTTTTCATCCATATGGTCTGTGGCCTTTTCATCCATATGAAAGTAGAGGCACATTGTGGTGCTAGTTTGCTGGGTTTTGTCTCCGACCATCGTGTCGTGATGATTTTGCAGGTACCCCGAGAGGCCCTTGAGTTTGCCGGAATCTAGATACGCATGCTATCTAGCGGGAGAGAGGAGGGAGTGTTGGAGGAACCGGATGAACACCAGTTTCATCGGGATTATGCTCATCGTGATGACCGCAGCTCTCTTTTATGTGATGGTAGTTTAGATGATCGATATCGACTTGTAATGTGAAGATAAACTCGCTACTCGCGGTCTCGAGACTTGTAATGTTCTAACTTTGTTCGGTCTTTTGAATTCGGAGACTAATATGATGATTTGTATTCGGAGACTAATCTTCTATTGTATTCGATGAATCTGCTGTTGCTGTGTGGTGTTGTCTAAATTCTGTCCAATAATATATTTTGTAACCTGTGAAAATATCAGAAAAGAAAAAAAATCCTAATATTCATACTAGTGGCGCACCACTCTAGACACTAATGGCGCACTGTAAAAATGACACTAATGGCGCATCAGCCACTAGTGCGCCATTAGTATGCCAAAGCACACGGGTACATATGGCCCCCTGGGAGGCATACTAATGGCGCACTGTTGGCTATACTAATGGCGCACGGCGTGGTGCGCCATTAGTACACCAGATTCTAATGGCGCACCAGGGGTGCGCCATTAGTATTTAATTCTAATGGCGTGGTGCTAGTGGCGCACCACCAGTGCGCCATTAGTAGGCAAAACTGGTGCGCCACTAGCATGCCTTTTCCTAGTAGTGGGGTTAACGCAGTATTGTGCACGTCCGTCAGCGCCCATCAGGAGTAACACTTAACTTCTTTTCCTTAGACAAATCATAGAATACTTCGCACGGGCATGACTGACTTGGTATGACTCCCAGAAACAAATTGACCTTTCTCAATTTCATGGTGGCAACTTGCACCATATGCACCTGAACTAAGAGTAAGTCAATTCTTACATCAAACATATGCTTCATGTACAGGACATGAAGATATTTCCTACAAAAGTTTCCAACACCAGCTTAATGTTCATCATGAATCATGGAACAGATGAAAATGTTGTCGATGGGCTCAACAACAATTCATCGAAATATACATATGGACAGAATTCCGCAACTATGACAACAAGGTGATAGCATTGGTCAGATCAAAAGACATAACGATGTATGCTCGCGGATACATCCATGAGTAAAAACAACATTAGAAGGATATTTGGTTCTGATTTTGATTTGATGATACCCCATAATCAAATCAAAGATTGGACTAGACAATAGATGCAACAAATGATCACAAGGGTCAATCGGTGAACATATCATCCTTGTTCAACACATACACACCACATAGGATATCCACTTCGAACGAGCTAATTTAGGCAAAGCTTTTGTCTCCCAACTCTCCAAGTTGTTGTTTGGCTTAACCAACTAGCTTAGGGATATCCAACACAAATTCCTAGAGAAGGGGTGGTCTGCAAGAAAACAAACTTGATCACGAGATCAACATAACGGTCAGGGAACAACTTGGTGATACTTCCAAGAATATATTCGGAAAATCAAGAACCACCAACATGTTCTTGAACTCGGGAACAATCTTGCTTTTCAAGGCAAGACGATACGATCAACAGAGCGAAGGATTGACACAATCCTAACTCATTAATCAAAAAGTGCACCATGGAAAATGGACTAGGTAGCACGATCAATCTTTAGTGTGGTGACTTAATAACCAACACACCAGGAATGATATTATTGTCCTTTAACTACCGAGCAACAAATTGCTAGAAGTATCGATTTCACACATCACGGTTCACTTGTCAGTATTCCGGTTACAACCAACTCATGTACCGAGGAACGGACAATGATGGCAAGAGGTATCACTGCATCAAGAATTCATAAGAGGTTGTGGAATTCTCATGACATTCCCGACATGAAGATGGTAATACTTTAAGGTTTAACAGAACAAAAGCTGGATTGCATTTTTGTCTGCATAATTCAATTGCTTTGACCTAATCCTAGAAATGGATGAGGTATTGGAGTTTGTTTCTCCTAGTCATTCTGGAGTAGAATGGCTTGACGGACCACAAGTGTAGTCAACATTGATAATACAAATTCATGATATATGCTTGACTATCCACTGATAGATGAAGGTCAGAATAAAATTGAAGAGGGGCAACTTAAGAGCACATGATTTTTTCTGAGTTGTAGATGCATAGGTTAACATGTTGAACATAGTTCAACAGAGTTCTTCCGATTAACCCATGTAGAAAGAAAAGAATTGGCAGGCTCACAACTATGAAATGGAGGACTCATCATGAGCACTCTTGTTGTGATATTAAGATCACAAGGAACTTCTGCCATAATGGATTATGGTATTGGAAGAATGACGTACCACAAACCTTGAAGACTAGAACAAGGTTACAAATATCCTAAAGGAACGAGCAAAATAGTATCAACGGGAGTGGGCAGAATGATTCTTGGGTTCAAGAACCCAGAAATAGAGTACCTACTGACTAAATAGCATCACCACATGCTTTCGATAACAACGGCGAGAATTATCACACTAGGAGCAGAAGACACAACTAAATTGTTGGGTGGTTCACTGGAACAACATGGTTTCCTAACACTTCAGAAAACACGTCGAGGTTATGGAGTATCCCAACACAATAATTAGTGTGCTTAGTCTGGACAAAAAGACATTGATTTGAGATGAACGAGTTTGCAATTGCATCCGATTATTTATAAACCTTGGATAACACGGACAGCATAACGGTTGTACGGGCATGAAATATGAGGGAGTCTGCACAAGAAAACTGACAACATAACATTGAGATCTTATGGAGACACTGATCCAGGAAGACAACAACTTTCCTATAGGTATCCAGCATAACACTCGTCATCCTGATAGAATTAGAATGACATGAGGATAGGAGTAAAAAGAATTTTACGTTTCCTTCCACAATCAATTCCCTTATATACCTAAAGCAGTTCTAGTGTCAACATCAACCAGTTTGGCTTGGTAATCCTACAGGTAGTCATGCTCTGATACCAAAGCTATCGGGACCCCTATCCTAAGCCATAATAATCCAACCGGTAACACATCACATCAGTTTGCGGCCTCACACATGGTTATCGCCATGGCTGCCACCTTACCTGAGACGGGACCGTTTGCGTCTTTTGGCTCACGTATGTGAATGGGCCGCTAGCATTCAAATGTCAAAGAACCCAGGCTGACATGACTAGTCATAGAACCCAAGTGGCCCATCCATATAGGGACAGGCATACGTAACCCAGCAATGCAGGTGTCGATCTCTAGCGTGTGTAGATGAGTCATAGCAAGCTACAAGGACTCCATTACGCCATGGGACATAAATGTCATCACTGCACGTAGACGAGTCATAGTAGGCTATAGGGACTCCATTACACTGCGAGACATTTCCCCGAAGGGACAGACACAACAGCAAAGAAGGATACATGCTGGTCAATCAATGTGTCCGGAGCATTAGCAAGCAACCAAGGCTCGGTGGAAGCACAAAGAGGCATTTCCCCATAAATAGTACTACTAAAGGCACACAACTAGGTGTCGAATCCCATACATACCGTTGCACGTCACACGTACGCATGACATGACCGATATGCATAGATACGACTATGGAATCACAATATAACCATACAACATTACAACATTTACTTAGAAGGCTCGGAAAAGCCAACACAATAAGATGTTACAAGCAGGGGTCACAAGACCCAACATTCAGAGCATTCAAACAAACAAGCGGAAGTTAAACATGTCTGGGTAAAGACATCTACAAAAGTGGCTGGAGGAGCCTGAAAAGCTACAACGAACCTACCACAGGAACCAGACCTCTGTCTGGGATTCCCAAGCTAATCCGGTCAACATCGAACTTCCCGTCATAAGGGTCACTAAAGAGATTGATGTCTCATCTGCAAAAACATAAATTAAGCAACCGTGAGTACAAAGGTACTCAGCAAGACTTACATCAGAACTATCTACATATGCATCATTGTCAACAAAGGGGGTTGTGGAGTTTATTGCAGTAAGCCAGCTTTGACTCTTGGCTAACCTATACTACGACTACAAGTACTTTCATTGAGGTTGGATAATGCACACGAGTCCATATATTCACCAAATCAATACACCGCTATGGACCCACACCCATCTCCCTACGAAAAGGCCATGCATAGCACTCACGCTTATCTTGCGTATTTTAGACGTATCCATTTCACTTGTCTATGAACCACATAAGTTCCCCAAGTAGTCCATATCCGAGGACGCGGCTATTCGAACAGATTCATAACCCTGCAGGGGTGTACTTCTTCACACATGCTCCCGCCACTTATTGCCATGTACACGTAAAAGGCACCAAGACAACCTTCAAGCGGAAGCCTGGCGAGGGAGTCGGCCACGACCGTCAATCACGCAAGACCCTAGTCCAGGTTTATCACATATTTGAGACTGAACCCGCAAAGAAGTCCGGTCGAAGTTTCCGCTATAGCCTCAAATGATGTGCGCAGGGTTCCCAAGCCCACCGTTCGGGTGCTACTTGGTACACCATGCCATTGTGCCTATACCGCATCATGGCCCACCCCATTGGGCAGGGCTATGCACGGCCACCAACACTTTTCCTACAAACACCAGAAACTAGTTGCAACTCCTAGACAGAGATCTAGGCGATTAATAAGTCGAGCGGGGTCATATTTCAGGGCCCAACGTGTGGTACTAACTGTCTTTGATCAGATACACAGAACTCGGTTCTTAAGGACGGTCCCAATGAGACAACCCACCACGTACTCCTACATGAACACATCCATTACGATTCATCACCCAGCTGATTCAGACATGACACGACTCTAAGCATAGCAGGCATAGTAAGTAAGCAAGCATGGATGAGTAAGCACAACAAGGCTCAAGCAGTTGCTACTCATGCTAAGTGGTTTCAACTATTTACTGTGGCAAAGACAGGTCATGCAACGGAGTGGGTTCAACTACTAAGGACATGTAACAGTTGAATCGTTAGTGTTCTAATGCACTAAAAGAGAGCAGGGGCAGGAGAGTGGGTTCATATCAATATGCTCAAGGGGGTTTGCTTGCCTGACAGCTCTAAAGATATTACTTCTCTTCATTGGTGTCAACGATCACATCGTCAGAACCATCGTCTACCGAGAAGGAACAACACAAACAAACAGAGAAATGAACACATTAAATATGATGCAACCAACATGATGTATTACATGGCATGTTAGAGCATTGAATTGACCTAGAGAAATAAAAAGCCATATTAATATAAGTGGAATTCAAATATATACTAAATTCCAACTCTAACACTATTTATTAAATTATCATAATCATGAAATGTCCTAGTTGGTGATGTTAACTTGCTCAAACATGCATGAACATGGCATAAACAGATTCATTGGATTTTCTTGATCATTTTTCATTTATAAATTATTTTTATCTAAGTTAGTGTTGAATTTCTATGATTTTTAGAAGTTTTAAACATTTTTTGAAATAAATAAATAATTTATGATTTATATCTAATTCCAGAAAGTATATATTGCCTCATTATGACGTCAGGGTGACGTCAGCCGGTCAATAGGGACGGTCCAGATCAAACCTGATCAATGGGGCCCACTGATTAGTGTCCCATCTAGTTAACAGGCTTAATTAGCTTTAGGTTAATCCTAACTAAACCCATTAGCAGGCCTAGGGACCACTGTCAGTGGCACATTGCTTTAATTAAACAAATTAATTAATTAAAATCTTAAATCAGATTGGACCAGTGCCTGCTCCCACCTGTCGGTGACCTCAGGGTGTCAAAGATGGCCCGAGGGGGTCAAACTCGCCGGCGGTTCAACGCCGGTGACTACAAACGCGGCGGAGGTCGTCGGGTTTCCTCATCCGATGACCAAATGGATGGTGGAGGGCACCTACACATAGCTTGTGCTTGGCCGCAAGCAGCTGAGCTAGCGGGAGGGGATGCGGTGGCTTAGGGTGACGGCGGCGAGCAACTTGGCAGCGGCCAGAGTTTGTCCTTGCACGACTGTGGGGTTGCGGTGCACTGGGAGGCATGCGGGGCATATGGATGGGTTGCTAGGAGCTCCGGGAGCTCAGTCCCGTGCTCGAGCGCGTCGGTTGTGCCCACCATCGACGGCGGCAACAACGTCAGCGGCCGGAAGCTCACGGACACGGCGGGGATCAGCGCTAGAGGAGGAACTGGGGAGGAAGAGATGGGGAAAAGGCGCAGAGGCTCACTAGAGAACCGATAGCGTCGACGGCGAGCTTGGGGGAGCGCTGATGGCGGCGGATCGAGTGACGACATCCGGCACAGGGGGGCTAGCTGGAGAGGTCGAGGGCGACAACACGGAGCACTAGGGCGGCACAGGGGGGCGAGGGAGCGGCTCAGAGTGCGGCACTATGGCGGCGAGCTTGCGGATGCGTGTGGTTGCGCGAGGGAGACAGGGCAGCCAGGAGAGGGAGAGAGGGGAGACGGTCAGCGGGATCCACACGGCACGGGGAACTCATCCCCATCATCACGCTCGCCAGTGAAGCAGCCAGACTACTGTCGGCGTGGCGCGAGGCCGCGAGCGCCGTGGCCTCCTTCCCCTCTGCGTTCTGGCAGGAGGAAGAAGACGACGATGCCCCAGGTGTGCTGGGATGCCTAAAGGGCCAGCTATAGGTAAGCCTTCCTATTTCCCTTTTTCTTCATTCTGTTTTCTTTTCTAATTTCTGCTCTATGCCATTATTTGTTTGGGAAAAAATACCTAGGAAAAAACCCTGAGATAATTTATGGGCCTTAAACTAAATATCCGAAAGTCCCACAAATAATTTCAGGATATTTGGAGCCACTAAGATATTTATAATACTTCACTAATTGAGTTCTGTAGCATTAAAGGATTACTTTAAAATGTAATGATTGTTGTGAAAAATAAAATGTCGCTTGATATGTTGTTTCCAACATTTATCAGAAATAGTGAACATTTCTGAAGAGTGTTTTGGATTCATTGAAAATTCAGTTATTGGAGTTTTGTTTAATCAATGAGGTGCAAGGGTTTGACATCCCCTTTTCAATTTCAGTTGAATTTAAACATGATGCACACGCCGCACACGCAATGACAAGCAGAACCTAAGCTAGGGTTGTGACACTTTATGAGGAACTTGTATTTACAACAAAGTGAGTGGGAACACTACAGAATTTCTGATAAGTATATGTGTTTGACATATGGTTGATTGGAAATAATGTAGAATTTCTGGAAAGCATAAAGGGTTTTTGGATAGGAGTTTTTCAAAGGAAGACCTGGAATGAAGCTACTTAAATATTAGGAATCAAGATCTATAGAGATAGATCAAGACACCTGATAAGATTTTTCAATGAGCACATACCTTCACAAGATTTTGAAAGAGTTCAAAATGGATCAGTCCAAGAAGGAGTTCTAGACTGAAGTTGAGTGACACTCAAAGCTCCACCACGGCAGAAGAAAGAGATTGGACGAAGGTTGTTCCCTATGCCTTAGTCATAGGCTCTATATAGTATGCCATGCTGTTTACCGCACCTGGTGTGTGCCTTGCCATGAGTCTGTCAACAGGTACAAGAATGATCTAGGAGTGCATCACTCGACAACGGTCAAAATTATCCTTAATAACTACAGGACTAAGGAAACGTTTCTCGATTATGGAGGTCATAAAGAGTTCGTCATAAAGGCTTATGTACATGCAAGCTTTGACACCAATCTGGATGACTCGGAGTAGTAATCCAGATACGTATAGCGGAGCAGTCATTTGGAATAGCTCCAAGTGGAGCATGGTAGCAGCATCTATAGTATGACATAGAGATTTGCAAAGTACACACAGATCTGAATGTTGCAGACCGTTGAATAAAACCTCTCTCACATGCAAAACATCATCGAACCCCGTAACTCATTGGGTGTGAGATTCATAACAATTTAAATCACATAGCGATGTGAGATAGATTATTAACTCTAATGCAAGTAGGAGACTGTTGGAAATATGCCCTAGAGGCCATACTAAATTAGTTATTATCATATTTCCTTGTTCATGATAATCATTTATTATCCATGCTAGAATTATATTGATCAGGAAACTCAGATACATGTGTGGAAACATAGTCAACACCATGTCCCTATAGTATGCCTCTAATTACTAGCTCGTTGATCAAAGATGGTGAAGGTTTCCTACCAATGGACATGATAAGTCATTTGATAACGAGATCACATCATTAGGAGAATGATGTGATGGACAAGACCCAAATTATAAACATAGCATATGATTGGGTCAGATTATTGCTATAGTTTTCTGCATGTCAATTATCTGTTCCTATGACCATCAGATCATGCAACTCATTGACACCAGAGGAGTACCTTGAGTGTATCAAACGTTGCAACGTAACTGGGTGACTATAAAGGTGCTCTACAGGTATCTCCGAGGGTGTCTGTTGAGTGGGCATGGATCAAGACTGGGATTTGTTACTTCACGTGACAGAGAGGTATCGCCGGGCCCACTCGGTAATACAACATCAAAATGAGCCTTGCAAGCAAAGTTACTAAAGAGTTACCCACGTGATCATGTATTACGGAATGAGTAAATACGCTTGCCGGTAACGAGAATGAACTAGGTATAGAGATACCGACGATCGAATCTCAGGAAAGTAACATACCGAAGAACAAAGGGAACAACATACGGGATTAATTGAATCCTTGACATAGAGGATCAACCGATAAAGATCTATGTAGCATATGTAGGAACCAATATGGGCATCTAGGTCCACTATTGGTTATTGACCGTAGAGGTGTCTCGGTCATGTCTACATAGTTCTTGAACCCGTAGGGTCTGCACACTTAAGGTTTGGTGACGCTTCGGTAGTATTGAGTTATGTACGTTGGTGAACGGAGGTTGTTCGTAGTCCCGGATTAGATCCCAGACATCCCGAAGATCTCTGAAATGGTCCGGAGGTAAAGATTGATATATAGGAAAGTGGTATTTGGGTTCTGGAAAAGTTTCGGGCACTACCGGTAGTTTACCGAGAGTGATGAATGGGTTCCGGGGGTCCACCAAGTGGGGCCCACCCACCCCAGGGGACACATGGGCCTAGGAGGTGGCGCACCAGCCCCTGGTGGGCTGGGCAGCCAGCCCCTAGAGGCCCTTGCGCAAGGGGGTGAGAGAGGGGCCAAGAGGGGCCAAGTGGGAGGAGTCCTACTAGGAGTCCACCTCCCTTGTGGGAGATGGACTCCTTCCTCTCTTGTGCACCAAGCCCCTCGGGTTTTCCCTAGGGGGCCTCCCACCTACCCCTCTATTCCTATATATATTGGAGGGTTTGAGGGCAGCCACAACCTAAATAGCCATGTGTTGCCCTCTCTCCCTCTAGATTGCTTCTCCTCTAGATCTGTTCGGTATAGCTTAGCGAATCTATGCCGGAACAGCTCCACCACAACCGCCACCACGCCGTTGTGGTGCCGGAGAACTCATCTACCTCTTCACCCTCACTTGCTGGATAAAGTACGTAGAGATCATCATCGAGTTGTACGTGTGCTAAATGCAGAGGTGCCGTCCGTTCGACACTAGATCAGAAGGACCTTGATTGGATCGCGGGACGGTTCATGATTGGATCGTGGGACAGATCATGATCAGATCGCGGGACGGCTATAGATTTGGATTGCACAGACGTTCGACTACATCAACCATGATTCTTAACCCTTCCCGCTTAGCGATCTACAAGGGTATGTCGATCCACTCTCCCTCTCCTAGATACTCATCACCATGGATAGATCTTGTGTATGCATGGGAAAATATTTTTTTCCCATGCAACTTTCCCCAACATCTATAATTTTCGCTTGTTCCATTCTTTTACATTATCAATCTTGGATGTTTAACAATCATTTTATAGCAACTTTCTATCATTTTTTGGGACAAACCTATTGACATAGTGCCAAAGTGCCGGTTGTTGTTTTTGCTTGTTTTTTACTTCACAAAAAATCACTACCAAATGGAGCCCAAACGCTGCGGGGAGTTTTTGGGTATTTTTCTAGAACAGAAGAAAGCAGATGGGCCAAACAACACCAGAAGAGGGGGCCCAGGGTTGCTACCCTCCACCAGGGTGCGCTAGAGGCCCCTGGCATGGCCTGGTGGAGGGTGGGCACCTCGGGCACCCCATCAACCGACTATCGAGCCTATAAATTCCCTAAAAATCCAAAAACTCTAGGGGAGTCGACGAAACACAATTCCAAGCACCGCAAGTTCCAGATTCTTGAGATCCAATCTAACACCATCAAGGAGGGGTTCATCTTCTTCATAGGTGCCTCTCCGATAATAAGTGAGTAGTCCATCATAGACCTACGAGTCCGTAGGCAGTAGCTAGATGGCTTCCTCTCTCTCTCTATGTTTCTCAATACAATGGTCTCTTGGAGATCTATTTGATGTAATCAATTTTGCGGTGTGTTTCTTGCGGTCCGATGAATTTTGAGTTCATGATCAGTTTATATCCATGGATATGATTTGATTCTTCTTTGATCTCTTATTTGCATCATTACTTATAGCCTCGTATTTCTTATTTGATTCCTTGATTTATTTAGGACAACTAGATCGATTTTTCTTGCCATTGGAAGAGGTTCTTTGTGATGGGATCGATCTTGCGGTGTTCTTTCCAAGTGACAGAAAGGGCAGCAAGACACGCATGTACCGTTGCCATTAAGGATAACAAGATGGGGTCTATTCCTACATGACTAGATCTTGTCTACATCATGTCACCATTCTTATTGCATTACTCTGTTTTCCCATGAACATAATACAATAGATGCATGCTGGATAGCGGTCGATGTGTGGAGTAATAGAAGTAGATGCAGAATCGTTTCGGTCTACTTATCTTGGACGTGATGCCTATATGATGATCATTGCCTGGATATTGTCATGATTATTTGATCTTCTATCAATTGTCCAACAGTAATTTGTTCACCCACCGTGCGCTATACCCATGAGAGAAGCCACTAGTGAAACATACGACCCCCGGGTCTACTTTTCCAACATATTGCTTTCCGATCTACTATTTGAAACTTTTGTTTTCAGATCTATTAATCCAAAAAACTCAAAAATACCTCGCTGCATTTTTGTTTATTTATTTTACTTTGTGTTCTTGCGAGATCTATTTGCGAAAATTAGCATTACCTAATCTATCTTATTACCGTAGAGAGCATGACAACTTCTCTTTCGCGTCGGGTTGCAAGTATTTGTTGTTTGTGTGCATCTGTTGTTTATGTGGGTGTGTGATCTTTGTCTACGGATTGATACTTTGGTTTTATAACTGAGTGAAATACTTACCGTCACTGTGCTACGTCATCCCTTCCTCTAGGGGGAAATACCGATGTAGTCTCAAGCCACGAAAAAGGAATTTCTGGCGTCGTTGCTAGGGAGGAAGTGATCTCATCTAGCAAGTTCCTAATCACAAATCTCATCTCCTTGCAATTTACATTATTTTCCATTTTCCTCTCCTTTTCCTTTCCCTCACTTCACAAATTTGTCATTTTATTCACCCACTCTTTTTCGTTTTCCTTTTTCTCTCCAGATCTCTTGTCCGCGTATCTCTTCACTATGACTAGTTCCTCCGTTATTGCGTTTATTCCCGAGAAGGATGTTCTTAATTTTAAACAAAGGGGAGGGTAAAATCTTAAAGATGCTTCGTATAGAATTTACAATGTTCATAATAGATCTACTCGCAAGGAGTCTACCATTGTTCTTCTTCAATGTTTTTATGCAGGCATCACCACTCGGTATAGATTCGTCCTTGATATGATTACCGGCTGAAATTTCTTGATGTGCCCCGCTTTGGATACTTATAACGCTTTGGGAAATTTAGTGGGTTTTCCACCTATCATTGCCAATGAAACAATTTTAACTCTTGAGCATATTATGAACAGGTTAGATGCTATTGAAAAGAAAATGCTCGCCGAGGAAAATATCAAGAACTTAGCTTAAAGAATGCATAATCTTGCTAATAGAATTGGGAAAAAAGCAGGAGACGCGCTCAAAATATTAAAGGAAAAGGAACCCATAGTCAATAAAAGAATTGAAGAAAGCCCAACTAGAATTGATAAGTTGGAAGAAATCTTTCGTAACTAAAGCTAGGCTTTCCCTACCAATAAAACTATTGACAAAACTACCATTAGAAAAGATTTCAAATCGATGCAAATTCCTAAGAATAAGGGTACCACGTCTAGTAGAAACAATGACAATCTTAAAATCATTAGTATCCATCCAAATTTTGTTGAAGTGGTAACCAACGTTCGTGGCAAGGAAAAAAAAATTCAATCTTATTCCTAGAAGTATTTTCATTGAAAATATGCATGATAGATCCTTGAAGTTCTCGTTGTGCTCTTAAGGAGTTGCAAACTAAGGATGACAATACTTGAATCTATGCGTTATGCCTAGCTAGGGGTGTAAAATGATAGCGCTTGTTGGGAGGCAACCCAGTGAATAGATGTTTTTTATCTTTTGCTTTCTGTTTTTGAGTGTTTTACACAATTATGATTGTGTTTTTATGTTTTATTTAGTGTTTGTGCCAAGTAATGCCTTTAGGATGATCAATAAGATGAGTAGAAACAATGCTGAATCTGAAACAGAAACTTTGTTCCCAGTGCACGAATTTTCGTTTTTTAATGGAACATGATTTCAATCTGAACTTTAAACACAGTATTTATATACAAATTCTTTACGTTTTCATAAGTTTTTAGAATATTGTAGAGTTTCCTAAGTATGGGTAGAGTATAGATTACTATAGATTGTCCTGCCTAAAAACAGATTATGTTTTCATTGCATTGTGTGCTTGTTTTGATGAATCTATGGCTTGTATCGGGGGGTATAAGTCATGGTAAAGTTAGAGTACAGTAGGTATAGTGCAATAACAAAATATGAATGGGTTTACAATAGTACCTAAAGTGGTAATTTGCTTTATTATACTAACGGATCTCATGAGAATTTTGTGAAGTTTTGTGTGTTTGAAGTTTTCAAGTTTTGGGTGAGATCATGATGGATGAAGGAATAAGGAGTTAGAAGAGTCAAGGCTTGGGGATGCTACAGAACCCCAAGGTAATACCCAAAGAGTAACAAGCAACTAAGCTTGGGGATGCCCCGAGTGGCATCCACTCTTTCTTCTAACAACCATCGGTATACTACTTGGAACTATATTTTTATTCGTCACATATCATGAGTTTTGCTTGGAGTGTCTTGTATCTTTGCTTTGTTTGCTTTTATACTTGCTGCACACAACTATTTGACATAGCCAAAATTATTCTATGATTTGTTAGAATTTGTTTTTATGATTCACTTAAAACTTTTGAGCAAAGGAATTGCTCTAGTGCTTCACTTATATCTTTTTAGCATGGCGTGCTTTTAGATGTTTGAAGAAATGCTCTCATGCTTCATTTATATTAATTTGAAATTTGTAATTTTGAAGAAATACTCTCATGCTTCACTTATATCATTTTGAGAGATGAAACTTGTATGCTCATGTTCTTCATTTATATCAATGTGAGCTTATCAAAAGCAATTGCAACATATGAAACTAGTCCCAACGTGATAGATATTCAAGAGGGATATAATAAAAACTTTCATGATGATCATTGGACAAATTAAACTTGATTCTTTGTAAATATTTTTGATACATGACAATAGTGATATGTGAGCTAAGTTGATAAGTAATTATGCTTAGTAAGAATATTGGTGTTAAGGTTTGTGATTCCCTATGCAAACACGAAAGTCAATAGTTGTGCTACGAAATTGCATGCTACTTATGGTGCATTATCCAGTGTTAGTTATGCTTAATGCTCGCTTATGTGATTTTTGGTTTCTTGGTTGGATGCTTCTCAATCTCTTGCTAGCCTTCACTGTACTAAGTAGAAATACTACTTGTGCATCCAAAATCCTTAAAAACAGTTTTGCCATATGAGTCCACTATACCTACCTATATACGGTATTTCCATACCGTTCCAAGAAAATTTGTCTATGCCATCTCTAAACTTTCAAAATAAATGTTTCCTTTTTGTGTGCTCGTACCTCTCATGAATCGGTAGGGGGTGACCGGTATTTTTTCATGCTGGATGTGTTATTCTCAAGATGAGTCTTTATTCACTTGTCATTGCACTAGAGTATGGGTGTAATAGGGATGCCCGGTCCCAAATAATAAATACTTTATGTTGTCAAATAATAAATTCCTTGGAAATTGTTGGTATGGAAGGCAACCGTGGATTCGGCTAGCCATGAAAAGTGAAAGTATGGTGGAAAAAGGAATAAACTTTATTTTCTGTTTTGGAACCGCCTGTGGTGCATCTAGCGTGGAAAGATATTGAAATCTCTTAGTTGTTTTCGTTGACGAGAAAGGCATGCCACTCAAAATATTTTTCTCTATCAATTTAAACACTTAAACTCTGGCACCTCTACAAATCCCTACTTCCCACTACGAAGGGCCTATGTATTTACTTTATGCAATTTTTATTTTTCAATTTGAGTCTTCATCTTCTCTTATAAAGCACCAACTAGGGGTCACTATGGTTGTACTTGAGCATTAGGTGTAGCTAATACTTGAGTGTGTATTGTGAATGGATCAATGATTGAGCATGATGGGAAAGGGATAACTTGCTTTAGAGTGGATATTTTGAAAGACATAGTTGCGTATTGATATGCTTGAGTATTAAAGTTTTCATGTCAATGCTAGAATATTGCTTTGAACCATATGAAAAGTCCAAATGTCCATGCTATAAACAAAAGAATATGTGATGAACATGATAGGCAGTATTCCACATCAACAATTATGTTTTTATCATTTACCTACTCGAGGACGAGTAGGAATTAAGCTGGGGATGTTGATACATATCCAATGTATCTATAATTTTTGCTTGTTCAATGGTGTTATATTATCAATCTTGGATGTTTTACAATCATTTTACAGTAACTTTATATGATTTTGTGGGACTAAACTATTGACATAGTGCCAAAGTGCCAGTTGTTGTTTTTGCTTGTTTTTTACTTCATAGAAAATCAATACCAAATGGAACCCAAACGCTGCGGGGATTTTTCTGGATATTTTCTGGACCTGAAGAAAGCAGATGGGCCAAAAAACACCAGAAGAGGGGGAATAGGGTGGCCACCCTCCACCAGGGCACGCCGGAGGCCCCTTGCACGGCCTAGTAGAGGGTGGCCACCTCGGGCAACCCCTCAACTGACTATCGAGCCTATAAATTCCCTCAAAATCCAAAAACCCTAGGGGAGTCGACTAAACACAATTCCAGCCGCCGCAAGTTCCAGAATCTCGAGATCCAATCCAACACCATCACGGAGGGGTTCATCTTCTTCATAGGTGCCTCACCGATGATGCGTGAATAGTCCACCATAGACCTACGGGTCCGTAGGCAGTAGCTAGATGCCTTGCTCTCTCTCTCTCTATGTTTCTGAATACAATGGTATCTTGGATATCTATTTGACGTAATGACTTTTGCGGTTTGTTTGCTGGGATCCGATGAATTTTGAGTTCATGATCAGTTTCTATCTATGAATATGATTTGAGTCTTCTTTGATTTCTTATTTGCATGATTACTTACAACCTCATATTTCTTATTCGAATCTTTGGTTTAGTTAGGCCAACTAGATCGATTTTTCTTGCCATGGGAGGAGGTGATTTGTGATGGGTTCGATCTTGCGGTGTTCTTTCCCAATGGCAGAAAGGACAGCAAAACACACATGTATCGTTGCCATTAAGGAGAATAAGATGGGGTCTATTCCTACATGAATAGATATTGTCTACATCATGTCACCGTTCTTATTGCATTACTCCGTTTTTCCATGAACTTAATACACTAGATGCATGGTGGATAGCGGTCGATGTGTGGAGTAATAGAAGTAGATGCAGAATCGTTTCGGTATACTTATGTTGGACGTGATGCCTATATAATGATCATTGCCTGAATATCGTCATGATTATTTGATCTTTTATCAATTGCCCAGCAGTAATTTGTTCACCCACCGTGTGCTATACTCACGAGAGAAGCCACTAGTGAAACCTACGGCCCCCGGGTCTATTTTTTCAACATATTTGTCTCCGATCTAGTGTTTGCAACTTTTCTTTTCAGATCTATAAATATAAAAAACAAAAATACCTTGCTGCACTTTTTGTTTATGTATTTTACTTTGTGTTCTTGCGAGATCTCTTTGCCAAAATTATCATTTCCTCATCTATCTTATTGCCGTAGAGAGCGTGACAACCTCTCTTTCGCGTCAGGTTGCAAGTATTTGTTGTTTGTGTGCAGGTGTTGTTTAGGTGGGTGTGTGATCTTTCTCTACGAATTGATACCTTGGATTCATAACTCATGAAAATACTTACCGTCGCTGTGCTACATCATCCCTTCCTCTTTGGGGAAATACCGACTCAGTCTCAAGCCACGTGAAACGTCAGCATAGATCCTCCATCGACAACACAACATAGACGACATTATAAGGTTGACGCTGTCCAGACATGTCTTGGCTCTTGCGAGCTCGCAGTGGCAAACCTATGCTAACGACAAAGTCGTCGGCATAGAATTGCCACATGTCGAACACCAGGTGTTCCCTGGTGGGGTGTTAACCCGAGGGCAAAGCCGCCGACATATAGGTGCTCCAACTTTTACATTTATTTTATTTTTGATTCTGCCCTGCAATTTAAAATACATACAAGCCCTTATACCCACACACATAATAGGGATCATCACCAAATCCACATGTATACCAGCGTCACAAAATGACAACTGCAGAGTCTAAGAAAACAGCAGAATTATACCAATCCAATTTGTATGGACACTAGAGTGCATATATAGCTAGCAGGACCACTACTATTGCTGACAAATAAAAATAGTTAAACACCATGGGCCGCCATCACTCTTGGAGTCCTAAAATAATTGAGAATTACATTTAGCTTCACTCTCAAATCAACTTCAAGATGAAATACACATGCTCCTTCTTCTTCACTCGGATGGCCATACATATTTTAGACCAATCTGCCTCGTACACTTAGTAGGAAAAGTAGTATCGAAGGTTCTCTCCATTAGATTAGGAGCACTCATCCATTCCACCATCGCCGTAAAAAAACCACGCTACTGCTGAAACTAGACATTGCGAAGGCATTCGACATGGTCTCTAGGGATTACCTCCTTGAACATCTCTAGAGAATTTGGTTTCGTGCTAGATGGCTGGATTGACTAGCACTGCAATTGTCATCTGCGTCCTCCTCAATCTTGCTAAACACTATTGCGAGAGATCGCATTCCTCACCGATGCGGCCTATGGCACGGAGACCCACTGTCGCCCTTCCTCTTCAGCCTTGGGATCGACCCGCTCCACCACAACCTACCGGCAGCGATGGAGCATCAGCTCCTCGAACCAGTGCCCCGACATGCCATCCGTGAGATTCAACATCTACACCGACAACACTATGTTCTTCGTCCAACCCAAGCGACACGAGATGGATTACCTCATGCACATCCTCCATGACTTCGGGACATCGACTAGCATATGGATAAACCCCGCAAAATCCTCGGTCTCACCCATCAGTTGCGGCGAAATCGATCTTTCAGATGTGTTGTAGGGTTTTGGAGGCATGATCGCCGAATTCCCCGTTAGATACCAAGGGCTACATGTGACTACGCAGCGCCTCCAACTTGTTCACTTACTATTAATCATCGATCGGATGAAGACACGACTGGCCGGCTAGCAGGGGAGTCTCATGCCAATTTTTGTACTCAGGGTGCCAAAGAAGCTCCTTTTGATAATTGACAAGTGCAGGCGACAAGGATATCACCGGAGGAAGCTACAAGATCAATTGACCGGCAATATGCTCACTGGCGGACCTGGGCGGGCTGGGCATCCACTAGCTGCAAAAATTCGGGCGTGCGCTACGACTGCGCTAGCTGTGGCTTTCCTGGCAACACTCGGAATGGCCATGGGTGGGCACGGAAGTCCCTTACTCACCTGCTCGGCGATCTGACAGGAACGTTACCAATGCTCTTTCCAAAGGAAAATTCAATGCCTCAGAGATATAATAAAGATGATCACAAACGCCATGTAGCAATGGTCATTGGCCGGCGCCAGATGAATAAAGAACCCCTTCGAGGAACCACCATGAGAGATATCTAGCTAGTTCTTTGCCTAGGAAGGCTGGCCAACTTTCTGATCCTCGGATCTACACCACTTTTGTTTTTTTGCTGCCTCTTTCTGCTATCAATGAAACACCAGAGATTGCTGCATCTATTAAAAAAGAAAGAAGAAGTACACATGCAGTAAATCGCACACGGTGGGATCTCAGGTTCTGCACCACCTTGTTGTTGCCTTCACATTTCCTCCTAGGGTTGTTGGGGGTGCAGACCACAGTTCCTGCAGACATTATCCACAAAAGACATGGTGAAAGGTCCACAACCGGTTGATATGGTGAATATAAGTGCACCTAAATTACAGCAAAGGAGGAATCATTTATTATTAATGCATGTGGGACGCATCAAAATGAACTCATAGAAATATGTGACTTGGATTTGTCATTCGAGAAAACATTAGAGATGTTGGAACTTAACAAGCTGTACCACTAGAGGAATACTACCTCCGTTCTGGTTTACTTGGGTCATACTTTGATCATGAGTTTAACTAATGAAATATAAATCATACGTAGAAAAAGTTATATCCCTAGAAACAATATTTAAGTACAAATCCAACAATATAATTTTTGGTGACATGCATTGATGTTTTGCTAATTAAATACGTAGTTAAACTTTGACCCAAAATATGATGAGACTAATAAATCCAAATAAAGACAGTACATAATAAATACGGAAAGATGCTATAGAACCCGGGTGTCCCGGCCCCCGCTCATCTGGTTCGTTCAGGAATTTATAAGATTCGGGTCTGCCGAACAGCAGAGCATTAGCAGCGCCAGCCGCTTATCCAGGCCATTATGACCGGGACCCTTGGAAAAGTAAGCATAGGAGTACACAGAGTAGGCAGCAGATGCTAGGTCCTCTCATGTGTAGTTCTGATAGGACACCTGCGAATTACTGTTGATGACATGGACGGTGCATGCTGTTGCAACTTGCAAGGCACAAGCCTGTAATGCAGAAAAATGATTCTTGCTCACATGTTGCCACGAGGACGAAATCACTGTTTTAACCTTTTTAACTATCATAGTTATAAACTAAACTAAACATGAAATTATTTTACGATCTGATCCTTTTGACAATGTCATAGCCCATAAAATCAGTGTTTCTGTCCTTGTCCATTGCCAGGCCAAGCACGCGTATGTGACACGCAAAAAACGCCGAGCTAGAAGCCCTTTCTGAAAACGCCAAAGGCCTTGGCGTTACTGAAACGCCAAGGTCTTTGGCGTTGCTGCCCTACATAGAAACGTCAAGACCTTTGCCGTTTATAGAAATGGTAGCCAGCTCGGCCTGATAGTAAGCGAGGACAAAAAAGCTATCTAGCTTGACGTTTCTTTGTCGAGAAACGACACAAGCTATGACGTTGTCAAAAGGGTCAGATCGTAAAATATTTTCATGTCGAATTTAATTTATGACAAAGATTATTAAAAAGGCCAGAAGAATGATTTTGACATTGCCACGACGAGCCACGCCACTGCGTTGCCAAATATTACGGTCGTAATGAGCAAAAGACGTGTTGTCATACCGATGCATGTGACATGCTGAACGGCTCGGTGGCGTTCTAGATTCATCACCAAGCTCACCGCAAAAAAAAAGATTTATCTCCAAATGATGTATCGCTTTTCAGGCTGACATGTCAATCCGGATGTATAGACAGGCCGGTGGATTCTTCTGCCCTACGATGAACAAACAGTGCGAGCAGCTAGGCCCAGTTTCTTTTGTCTGCCGCTCTTAACGAAATCCTAGACCTGCTAAAACAACTAGTCGTATAGAGCCTGGTTCAGATCTCAGGTGTTTTACGGACAGACGTGGGTGATAACCGGGTGCGTAGACAGCGTAGAAAATCCATTCTCAAATATCTATTTAGTGGCTACATAGATCGTACAAACCTACAAGGACAGAAAATATATCTGATTGTCTTATCGTGATTACAAATGTACACTTCTGATTTCTTGTCCAATAGCATGAGATTGTCCTTGATTAGCACAAGTTCCCTTCGAAGATATCACATAAAAATAATTTTAATGAAATTTTTGACTAGTGTAAATCCTAAACAATGGAATTATGTAGGAAACTTTTTATCACATCCCATTATGATAGTTTACGTAATCCATGGGTCACCTAGACATGGAGACCTTTATACTTATCTGGACTTAGACTTGTATGCTAGACGCTGGCCGAAGATAATATTTTAAACACATAATGATCAATTAGTAAAACCAGCGCAACCTGCTACCACTGAAAGCTGCCAAGCAAATCAAGTATTAAACTTGTCCACCTCACTGAAACTGCCATTTGCTATCTCACATTCTTAATTAGGAGCGACAGTCTTGGATTAATAGAAGGTGAGGTTTGCTATACCACACCAATAGTAAAGGACACATTCAAACACACATGCAGACAATTGATGGACTATTAGACACCAAGTTCTGGTGTTGAAAAATGACGCCAAGTCCTGTAGAGGACGTTGGACATGTATGTTCCTTTTGTTTTGTGAAGAATTACTAAAAATGACCCCAAGTCATGGTATTTAAAATATCAAGTTGAACTAGAGGCCGAAGACGTGATCTAATACTTCTGAAGACTAGACTGCTGTGCACTGACCAAAGACAGCTATTATATTGTCACCACAAGATGCTTAATTGGCAAAACCAGCACATGGTATTACAACCAGATGTTGCCATACTAACCATACATTAAGGAAGGGCAAATTTATGCAACTTGATATTTTTTGTTGAAGATACCAGATGAAGAAGAGTTTTGCTTCGATATACAACCCACAGAAAAATAACTAGTTTAACTAGATTCGAAGATCTGAATACTTTTCAAGACTAGACTGCCGGCCTCTAGCCAAAGACAACTTGTATATTTTGTAAGCACAAGATGATCAATCTGGAAACCAGCACGCGGTACTAGAGCCAAAAGCTACCCACCAAGCAAATTAGGAGTTAAAGAATGTGATATTAGTTTTGCAACTTGATATTTTTCCATTCATCGTATTATATGAAGATTTCATTTCTATTGAATCCTAAATATACAACTTGACTTTGTATTGGAAAGAACAAAAAAGTTAGGTAGACTCCTAGAATTCCGATTTTGCCGAGTACCAAAAAAACTCGATGTAATTAAGCCACTTCACACTAGGCAAAGTCTTTGCCGAGTATGGTTCTTGGCCTAGGGTACTCGGCCTGAACCCTACTGGCAAGGCTGATTTGCCTGGAACCAGGACTCGGCAACGTCTTTGCCGAGCGGTAGAGAGGGTACTCGGCAAGGTCTTTGCTGAGCGTTAAAGAGGGTACTCAGCAAAAAAGGCACTTGATGGGCCGGAAGGAGATGGCGACTTCCACGAGGCCGACGAGTTTGCCGAGTACCGAAAACAGAGACTCGGCGAACTCGTACGTCCTGCCGCTACAACATGGTGGCAATAGTGTTTCGAGATGTCATCTTCGCCGAGATGTCGGCAAAGTTGGATGTGTATGCTGAGTTGTGTTGCACTCAACAAACCTTAGCGTATGGGAGGACGACGCGTGGGATGACACATTTGCCGAGGGTCACCCCAAGAACTTGGTAAAAACTACACCAGTTTGCCGAGTGCACCGCTCGGTAAAGATGTGCCTAGCGATAACCAAGGTCATGCTATTTGCCGAGCTGTTTCTGGTTGGGACTCGGCAATGATGTATCCAAGAAATCAGGTTGCACCAACGTCTGACCCTCGTTCCTGCTTATGACCCTGTGAAAAAACTAGGACACAAGAAATGATAAACCCTTCAGCGGCCAGGACATTCATAGCAAGGTTGTCAGCATCGCAATTCTGTTATACGATTCTACGACTTTATGATCCAAACAAACCCTTATGATTCTACAATTTCAGTTCATAGAATCTACGTTTCTATGATCCTGATAGTGAAGATTCTACGATTTGTGATCCTACCAACGGAGTTCCGATCCGATTCAAAATCACGATTCTATAGCCCTTGATTCATAGTGCGACCACCTTGAGCCTCTCAATTGTAGATATCTATATTTGGGCATAGAGATTCAAAAGGCCTATTGACACGGAGGCTGCTTTCTCGTGGAAGCTAGACCTCTCCACACGTGACAATGTCTCTATGTAATTCTGCTTTGTAATCAGCTACCCTGGTTACTGTTTGAGTAACAAAAAAGGCAGTGGCATCCAAGCGACCACGGTGAAATATGGTGGGGGTGCATCAGACTGAAATTAATATCTCCACCAATTATGTCATTTGATAAATTTAGCTAGCAATTTTCATTTACAGCCAGCTTTTGCAAGTCTTGTGTAAGTAAAACTTAGTGACCATAAGATTTAGGCCTATATCTTACAATAGACCATCGAGTGTGGAACAACTGTGAATATGTTGTGTATGGCTAAGAAGTACAAATTAAGACTTCAATCCTAGATGACTCGGTCAGTCTTTCTCCATGTACAAATATTCTAACTTGTCATTCACATGCACGTAGCCTTAATCTGATCCAACGCAATAGGTAAAACACAATGTGTACTATATTCTTCCATGTGGACGTATGAGCATCAAGTTGAGAAATACTTTTGCCGTATTGTAGAGGGCTTGTCACATTCACTAACATATCCAAATATTTCCAGAAAAAACACCAATCCATTTACAACTACAACAATTGAGCTAATTAGTAGACTGCATTTGTAGTTTCATCACGTCATTTAATATGTACTAAAGGAAGCGTACACAAAGAATCGGGACATATCTAACTTAGACCGGACCTTCATAGTTTTCTAGACCATACCATTGGTCCTAAACAACTAATTAATTTCGACAGAACACAGTAGACTACATCAAGAATTTCTATATAATCAAGGAGTTGTATACAAAAATGGATATTTCTCCACTAGCTCGATGGGACCTTAGTAGTTAGTACTAGTATTCTTCTTGACTATACCACAAGATACAATTATCATAGTCTGGTAGCTGGCGGTCATAGCATAATTATCAAGAACTCGTACACCTCATTTCAACTGCCCCTTTGCTACTTCTAACATTCTTAATTAAGGGGGCAATAATTTTTGGAGAATGAATTAAGGGGGCGATCTTGGATTAATGAATCGGGAGCTTTGCGTCTAAATTTAATGATGCGTGGCTCATGCAAACAAGTGATTGGACCAACATACATCTCTCCCTCTGTCCATTAAACATAATCCCTCCGTCCTGGTGCACCAAATCATGTTACGAAAATCAAATAATTTCAAAACACATAGGCATGGTATATTAACTCCAACCACGTCTCTTGTTGTTGTCTTGAATAAAGGAAAGGAAACACTAGGAATCAGACTACTGATTCATTGCTTCCTATCAGACTACTCTAGCACCGTACAATGTATTTCATCTGGATCGTGTGATGGGCTCGTAAAAAATGGGTTGGGCAGTTAGTACTTCCCTCAATTAGCGTCACAGGTATAGGACGTACGGGAGAAACATTGAAGCGTCCAGGTTTTTAGGAAACTGAACTCTGATTTCTATGGTATAAATTCCGTAAATCACGTTTTGTTTCTGGTAAAATTCACTCGCCGGTTCTTTTGATGGAAGCATTTTTTATGCGACAGAAAGAAGGCAGGTAGAATAAGGAAACACTTTCCACTTACCATGGAAGCGTCATATAGGTTCTCAAATACGTATTGGAAAGAATATTTATGTGTCACTAATATTAGCATGCGTGTAACAAATTCCATGTGGCATTTAGTTGTTTCATACATAGCATATAAAGCTTCATTTCTCAGTCATTTGATGCTTCGGTACGAAAAACCAGAAACGACGGATGCTTCCTTACATGTTTAACAAAGCTTCATGGTTATCATTCAATGCTTCGGCACCAAACAAGTAACCAAAACTTTTTTCAATAGTGTAGAAGAATAATGATTTTGTGAAAGTTGCATCATACATTGCAGAAGCATTGCTCTTATGCATAGGAAGCAAAATAGAGCAATGTTGGATACAACGTTGATAGACAACTGAATTACAGGTGAACGCATACCAGCTACATGTAGGTTTAGATCAAAGAAAATTATGCTGCAAAAAGAGAGAAAGTTCGTTTCCAACAGCAATCACTTGTATTTCCAATGTAAGTAAAATGTGATTCAAGTGTGGTGAGATAGCATGGCAGACCACAACAGGGCCACGTGCAAGACACTACCAGGATAAAGCTCTATGCCGACGGCTTATGCCATCGGTGTAGCCCCGATTCCCGTCAGCATAGGTCTATGCCGAAGGACCCCATCGGCACCGTCGGCACAAAAAAGCCATCGGCATATATGCTATGCCGATGGTGTCCGTACAAAGGTACCGACGGCTTAGGCCGTCGGCATAGCTCCATGGCAGTCGGCGTCCAGCAGTACCACCCAGGGACGGCCACGTGTCCGTCCTATGCCAACGGCCCGGGCCGCTGGCTTAGGCTACAAAGATACGCCGACGGGCTAGCCGTCGGCATAGCTTGCCACGTGGCAGGCGCTGGTATCCCCTGGGGCATGCATACACCGACGGCTTAGGCCGTCGGTTTAGGCTACAACTGTACGCCGACGGCGTAGCCGTTGGCATAGCTTGCCACGTGGCAGCCTCTGGTAATTCGGAGGCCCTCTATGGCGACGGCTATGCCGTCGGCGTAGTTTTGCGCTGTTTTTTTCTTTTTCCTGGTTCATACAAATTCATTTCAGCTCCAAAATAACAGGGTATATACAATGAAATTTAATGCACAGCTAACAGCACCATCACATCGTCGCAACCAACACCACCACCATCACATCCTCACAACGAACAACATAAGCATATCAGAAACATAAGCATATCAAGAGCACAAGTCATCTAAAGGCAGAAGTCATCGGAAGTAGCGTACAAAGACGGACGTCATCTAAAGAACACTAGTCATCTAAGGACCGCCAGTACGTCCACCTCCAAGGTCGTCAACGCCAAGTCCGCCAAAGACTAGGTCTTCACTGCTAGCGGCAGCGCTACCGCCTCGGTGGATTGGAGTGACCGGGCACCATGACTCGGGAGTAATGTGAACACCGACACCACCACCAACGGATGAGCTACCGGTTCCCTAGATGTTTGAAAAGACATGTTGAGTGAATGATATTGTGTTGAATAAACAGTAAGCGATGGTTAGGGATGTACTAACCACAGTTGTCCCCGGCTGTTGTGCTAGAAATTCCTCAAAGGTAAGCAGCACTGGTTGTGGTCCTGCTGCTGGTGGTGCTGGTTTCATTTCAGGAATCGTGCCGTTCCTCATGCTCTCAAACACGAGCTGCATGTTAATTGACAAAGCAAACACCAATGTGAGAAGAAATGTAAGTGTCGATATGGAAATGAAATGAAAGGGGCTAAACTAACCGTCATCATGCGAGTGCTGTGGTCCTGGACGGCTGCAACTCTCGCACTCCACGCCATGGTCTCCTATCGTGTGTACTCCATGTAGGCCTACAATATGACATGATGGAACTCATTAAACATATCAATGTGGAAAATAAAGTGGGCAATGAAGATAAGAGGGAAAAAATACTTACAGAGTGCCGCTCGGCTAGGAGGGACTTGTTGGGGAACGTTGCATGGGAAACAAAAAATTTCCTACGCACACACAAGATCTATTCATGGTGATGAGCATCTACGAGAGGGAGAGTGATCTACATACCCTTGTAGATCGCTAAGCGGGAAGCGTTAAGAAACGCGGTTGGTGTAGTCGAACATCTTCACGATCCAAATCGCCAAGCGTCCCGCGATCTCATCACGATCCGTCCCGCGATCCAATCACGATCCGTCCCGTGAACACATCACGATCCGTCTCACGATCTTGATCACGATCTGTCCCGCGAACTCATCACGATCCGTTCCGCGATCTCATCATGAACTGTCTCGCGATCTCGATCACGGTCCTTCCGATCTAGTGCCGAACGGACGACACCTCCGCGTTCAGCACACGTATAGCTTGATGACGATCTCCGCCTTCTTGATCCAGCAAGAGAGAGAGAGGAGAGGTAGAAGAGTATTCCGGCAGCGTGACGGTGCTCCGGCGATGGTGGTGGAACTATTCTGGCAGGGCTTCGCCTAAGCACTTCAGAAATAGTCTAGTCTAGAGGAGCTTGATCTAGAAGTAGGGTTTAGACGTGGCTGAAAATCCTTGTCAAAAAAACCCTAAAACCACTCATATATATAGGAGGAGGGGAGAGGAGGCTGTGCCCAAAGGAGGGATCTCCTTTTGGTTCGGCCAAACTGGTGGAGGGAGAGTCCTCCTCCACCTGAGAGTACACCTCTCACACGAGAGGTGGAACTTGGGGAGGACTCCACCCCAATTCGGTTTGAGCCTTCTCTTCCTGCGCCTAGGCCACTTTGGCCGACCCCACCAGCCTACTAGGGGCTGGTGGGTCGCCACTTTGGCCCATGGGGTGGGTTGGCCCCACTGGTGGACCCCCGGGACCCATTCGTCACTCCCGATACATTACCGAAAGTGCCCGAAATCTTTCCGGAGTCCAAAACAGGAATTCCTATATATAAATCTTTACCTCCGGACCATTCCGGAGCTCCTCGTGATGTCCAGGATCTCATATGGGACTCCGAGCAAACTTCGGTCACCACCATTCATAACTCTATACTACCGAAACGTCACCAAACCTTAAGTGTGGAGACCCTGCGGGTTCGAGAACTATGTAGACATGACCGAGACACCTCTACAGCCAATAACCAATGACGGGACCTGGATGTCCACATTGGTTCCTACATATTCTATGCAGATCTTTATCGGTTGATCCTCTATGTCAAGGATTCAGTTAATCCCGTATGATGTTCCCTTTGTTCTTCGGTATGTTACTTGCCCGAGATTCGATCGTCGGTATCTCCATACCTAGTTCAACCTCGTTACCGGCAAGTCTCTTTACTCGTTCCGTAATACAAGATCCCACAACTAACAATTAGTCACATTGCTTGCAAGGCTCATTGTGATGTTGTATTACCGAGTGGGCCCCGAGATACCTCTCCGTCACACGGAGTAACAAATCCCAGTCTTGATCCATGCCAACTCAACAGACACCATCGGAGATACCTGTAGAGCACCTTTATAGTCACCCAGTTATGTTGCGACGTTTGATACACACAAGGCACTCCTCCGGTGTCCGTGAGTTGCATGATCTCATGGTCATAGGAACACATACTTTGACATGCAAAAAACAGTAGCAATAAACTGACACGATCATATGCTATGTTTGTAGTTTGGGTCTTGTCCATCACATCATTCTCCTAATGATGTGACCCCGTTATCAAATGACATCTCATGTCAATGGCTAGGAAACCTTAACCATCTTTTGATCAACAAGCTAGTCTATTAGAGGCATACTAGGGACATGGTTTTGTCTATGTATCCACACATGCATCTAAGTCTCCGATCAATACAATTATAGCATGGAGAATAAACGATTATCATGAACAAGGAAATATGGTAATAACTAATTTATTATTGCCTCTCGGGCATATTTCCAATAGTCTCCCACTTGCACTAGAGTCAATAATCTAGTTCACATCACCATGTGATTCGCATTGTTATGAATCTAACACCCAATGAGTTCTGGGGCTCGATCATGCTTTGCATGTGAGAGAAGTCTTATAGTCAACGGGTCTGCGACATTCAGATCCGTGTGCACTTTGCAAATCTCTATGCCAAACTGTAAACACTGCTACCACACTCCACTTGGTACTATTCCAAATGGCTGCTCCTACTATACGTATCCAGATTGCTACTACGAGTTATCCGGATTGGTGTTAAAGCTTGCGTCGACGTCACTTTTTACGACGAACTCTTTGTCACCTCCATAATTGAGAAACATCTCCTTAGTTTTTAGTTACTAAGGATAATCTTGACCGCTGTCGAGTGATCCACTCCTGGATCACTCTGGTACCCCTTGACGGTCTCATGCAAGGCACACACAGGTGTAGTACACAGCATGGCATACTATACAGAGCCTATGGCTAAGGCATAGGGGACGACATTCGTCCTTTCTCTTTCTTCTGACGTGGTCGAGCTTTGAGTCTCACTCAACTTCGTACCTTACAAAGCAGGCGAGAACACTTCTCTCTGACTAATCCATTTTGAACTCTTTCAAAATCTTGTCAAGGTATGTACTCATTGAAAGTCTTATCAAACATCTTGATCTATCTTTATAGATCTTGATGCTCAACAATTAGGTAGCTTTATCCAGGTCTTCCTTTGAAAAACTCTTTTCAAACAACCGTTTATGCTCTCCAAAAATTGTACATCCTTTCCGAATAGCAATATGTCATCCACATATACTTATCAGAAACTCTATAGTGCTCCCACTCACTTTATTACAAATACAAGTTTCTTGTAAACTTTGTAAAGACTCAAAAACTTTGATCACTTCATCAAAGTGTATATTCCAACTCCGAGATGCTTGCTTCAGTTCATAGAAGAATCATTGAAGCTCGCACACCTTTTAGCATCCTTAGGACTGACAAAACCTTCTGGGTGTATCTCATACAACCTTTCCTTAAGGAAGGAAACGGTGTTTTGGCATCCATCTGCCAGATTTCATAATTCAAAAATGCAGCAACTGCTAACATAATTCCAACAGACTTTAGCATCGCTACGAGTGAGAAAGTCTCATCGTAGTCAACTCTTTGAACTTGTCATAAACTACTTTGCAACAAGTCGAGCTTTACAAATGGTAACATTTACCGTCAGCGTTTGTCTTCATTTTAAAGATCCATTTGTACTTAACGACCTGCCGTCCAATGAGCAAGTCCACCAAAGTCTATACTTGGGTTTCATACATGGATCCTTTCTCGGATTTCATGGCCTCTAACCATTTGTTGGTTTCCGGGCCCATCATCGCTTCTCCATAGTTCGTAGGTTCATCGTTGTCCAACAACATGACCTCCAAGACAGGGTTGTCGTACCGCTCAGTAGCAGTACACATCCTTGTCGACCTATGAAGTTCGATAGTAACTTGATCCGAAGCTTCATGATCATCATCATTAACTTCCTCTTCAACTGAAGTAGGCTTCACAGAAACATCTTTCTGCGCTGCGCCACTTTCTGGTTGAAGTGAAGGTTCAATAACCTCATCAAGTTCTATTTTCCTCGTAGGTCGATAGTAACTTGATCCGAAGCTTCATGATCATCATCATTAACTTCCTCTTCAACTGACGTAGGCTTCACAGAAACATCTTTCTGCGCTGCGCCACTTTCTGGTTGAAGTGAAGGTTCAATAACCTCATCAAGTTCTATTTTCCTCGTAGGTCGATAGTAACTTGATCCGAAGCTTCATGATCATCATCATTAACTTCCTCTTCAACTGACGTAGGCTTCACAGAAACATCTTTCTGCGCTGCGCTACTTTCTGGTTGAAGCAGAGGTTCAATAACCTCATCAAGTTCTATCCTCCTCGCACTCAATTCTTTCAAGAGAAACCTGTTCTCGAGAAAGCACCCAGTTTTAGCAATAAACATTTCATGCTTGGATCTGAGATAGAAGGTTCACCCAACTGTTCTTAGGGTATTCTATGAAGATGCATTTGTCCGCGTTGGGTTCGAGCTCATTAGGTGAAAACATTTTCCACACAAGTGTCGTACCCCCAAGCATTAAGAAATGACAGCTTAGGTGTCTATCAAACCAAAATTCACAGGGTGTCATCTCAACGGATTTAGATGGTGCCCTATTTAAAGTGAATGTAGTTGTCTCTAATGCATAACCCCAAAATTATAGTAACAAAACGATAAGAGACATCATAGCATGCACCATATCCAATAGAGCACGACTATGACGTTCGGACACACCATCATACTATGGTGTTCCAGGTGGCGTGAGTTATGAAAACAATTCTCACATTGTCTAAAGTTGTATGCCAAACTCGTAACTCAGATATTCACCTCCACGATCATATCGCAAACATTTTTATCTTCTTGTCACGATGATCTTAAAACTTCACTCTGAATGTGCTTGAACCTTTCAAACGATTCAGACTTGTGTTTCATTAAGTAAATATACACTATATCTACTCAAATCATCAGTGAAGGTAAGAAAACAACGATATTCACCGCACGCTACAAGACTCATTGGATTGCATACCTCAACATGTATCATTTCCAATAAATCACTTGCCCACTTCATCAAAACAGAAAACGGGGTCCTTGGTCATCTTGACCAAGAGGCATGGTTCGCATGCCTCAACCGATTCGAAATCGAATGAGTCCAAAGATCCATCAGCATGGAGTTTCTTCATGCGCTTTATACCAATATGACATTTAGCGGCAGTGCCACAAGCATGTGCTACTATCATTATTAACGTTGTATCTTTTTGGCATCAATGTTATGAACATGTGTATTACTACGATCAAGTTTCAACAAACCATTCTTACTGGGTGCATGACCATTGAAGGTATTATTCATGTAAATAGAATAACCATTATTCTCTAACTTAAATGAATAACCGTGTTGCAATGAACATGATCTAATCACGTTCATGCTCAACGCAAAAACACCAAATAACATTTATTTAGGTTCGTCACTAATCTCGAAGGTAGAGAGAGCGTGCGATGTTGATCACATCAACCTTGGAAACATTTCCAGCACACATCGACACCTCACACTTAGCTAGTATCCGTTTATTCCGTAGCTTTTACTTCGAGTTACTAACATTTAGCAACCGAACCGGTATCCAATACCCAGGTGCTACTAGGAGTACTAGCAAGGTACACATCAATAACACGTATATCAAATATACTTCTGTCGACTTTGCCAGCCTTCTTATCTACCAAGTATCTAGGGTTGTTCCGCTTCCGCGACCGTTCTCCTCATAATCGAAGCACTTAGTCTCGGGTTTGGGTTAGACTTTGGGTTGCTTCACTGGAGCTGCAACTGACTTGCTATCCATGAAGTTTCCCTCCTTGCTCTTGCCCTTCTCGAAACTAGTGGTTTTGACTAACCATCAACACTTTGACGCTCCTTCTCGATTTCTACCTTCGCGGTGTCAAACATCGCGAACAGCTCAGGGATCATTAATTCTATCCCTGGCATTTTATAGTTCATCACCAAGTTCTAGTAGCTTAGTGAAAGTGACTTGGAGAACTATATCAATCACTATCTTATCTGGAAGGTGAACTCCCACTCGATTCAAGCGATTGTAGCACCGAGACAATCTGAGCACATGCTCAATGATTGAGCTATTCTCCTTCATCTTGCAGGCAAAGAATCTTGTTGGAGATCTCATATCTCGCAACACGGGCACGAGCCTGAGATCCTAATTTCAGCTCTTAGAACATCTCATATGTTCCGTGACGTTCAAAACGTTTCGAAGCCTCAATTCTAAGCCGTAATGCATGACACACTAAACTATCAAGTAGTCATCAGCACGTACCTGTCAGATGTTCACAACATCTACAGACGACGCTAGAGGGGTTGGTGCACCGAACAGTGCATTAAGGACATAAGCCTTCTGTGTAGCAACGAGGACAATCCTCGGATCACGGATCCAGTCCGCAATATTGCTATCATCATCTTTCAACTCTATTTCTCTAGGAACATATAAAAATTCAAGGGAGCTACAGCGCGAGCAAGTAATCTACAACATAATTTGCAAAGACACTACTCACTATGTTCATGATAATGAGTACAATTAATCATATTACTTAAGAACTTCCACTCAAATTGACATCCCTCCGATCGTCCGAGTGATACATGATCCAAATTCACCAACTCAAGTCCGATCATCACGTGAGTTGAGGTGGTTACAATGGTGAACATCATCATGTTGATCATATCGACTATATGACTCATGTTCGACCTTTCGGTCTCTTGTGTTCTGAGGCCATGTATGTACATGCTAGGCTCGTCATGTTTAACCCGAGTGTTCTGCGCGTGCAACACTGGCTTTCACCCGTTGTATGTGAACGTAGAGTCTATCACACCCGATCATCACGTGGTGTCTCAACACGACGAACTTTCGCAACGGTGCACACTCGGGGAGAACACAATTTATCTTGAAATTTAAGTGAGGGATCACCTTATAATGCTACCGTCGTACTAAGCAAAACAAGGTGCATAAAAGGATTAACATCACATGCAATTCATAAGTGACATGATATGTGTTGGGGAACGTCGCATGGGAAACAAAAATTTTCCTACGCACACGCGAACCTATCCATGGTGATGAGCATCTACGAGAGGGAGAGTGGATATACATACCCTTATAGATCGCTAAGCGGGAAGCGTTAAGAAACACGGTCGGTGTAGTCGAACATCTTCGCGATCCAAATCGCCGAGCGTCCCGCGATCTCATCACGATCCGTCCCGCGATCCAATCACGATCCGTCCCGTGAACTCATCACGATCCGTCCCGCGATCTCATCACGATCCGTCTCACGATCTTGATCACGATCTGTCCCGCGAACTCATCACGATCCATCCCGCGAACTCATCACGATCCGTTCCGCGATCTCATCACGAACTGTCTCGCGATCTCGATCACGGTCCTTCCGATCTAGCGCCGAACGGACGACACCTCCGCGTTCAGCACACGTGCAGCTTGATGACGATCTCCACCGTCTCGATCTAGCAAGAGGAGGTGGAGAGGAGAGAGAGTTCATCGGCAGCGTCATGGCGCTCCGGTGATGGTGGTGGAGTGATTCCGGCAGGGCTTCGCCTAAGCGCTCCGGAAAACCGATCTAGAGGAGAAACTGTGCACCGGTGAAACGGGTAGCACGTGGCCGGAAATTCTGTCCAAAAACCACCCAATACACTAGTATATATAGGAGGAGAGGAGAGGAGAGGCAGCCAAGGCCTTTGGGTCGGCCGAAATAGGAGGTGGGAGCAATCCTACTTCACCTCCAATCCTAGTTGGAGTAGGATTGCCTCCTATTGGCTGATTTTCCATTTTTTGCTTTAGGACTTTCTCTCCTGCGCCATGGGCCTTTGTGGCTGTTTTCCCAACCCACTAAGGGCTGGTTATTATTCTCCCACAGCACATGGACCTCTTGGGGTCTAAATACCCCTCCCGGAGGTCCTCCGGTACACTACCGGCACTCCCGGTACAATACCGATACTCCCGGTACACTACCGATGAGCCCGAAACTTTTCCGGAAACCAAACTGGGACTTCCTATATATGAATCTTTACCTACGGACCATCCGGGACTCCGAACAACCTTCGGTCACCACCATACATAACTCTACACTACTGAAACGTCACCGAACCTTAAGTGTGCAGACCCTGCGGGTTCGAGAACTATGTAGACATGACCGAGACACCTCTACGGTCAATAACCAATGGCGGGACCTGGACGTCCACATTGTTCCTACATATTCTACGAAGATCTTTATCGGTCGAACCTCTATGTCAAGGATTCAGTTAATCCCGTATATCGTTCCCTTTGTTCTTCGGTATGTTACTTGCCCGAGATTCGATCGTCGGTATCTCCATACCTAGTTCAACCTCGTTACCGGCAAGTATCTTTACTCGTTCCGTAATACAAGATCCCGCAACTAACAATTAGTCACATTGCTTGCAAGGCTTATTGTGATGTTGCATTACCGAGTGGGCCCCGAGATACCTCTCCGTTACACGGAGTAACAAATCCCAGTCTCGATCCATGCCAACTCAACAGACACCATCGGAGATACCTGTAGAGCACCTTTATAGTCACCCATTTACGTTGCGACGTTTGATACACACAAGGCACTCCTCTGATATCCGTGAGTTGCATGATCTCATGGTCATAGGAACATATACTTGACATGCAGAAAACAGTAGCAATAAACTGACACGATCATATGCTATGTTTGTAGTTTGGGTCTTATCCATCACATCATTCTCCTAATGATGTGATCCGTTATCAAATGACATCTCATGTCCATGGCTAGGAAACCTTAACCATCCTTTGACCAACGAGCTAGTCCATTAGAGGCATACTAGGGACATGGTTTTGTCTATGTATCCACACATGCATTTAAGTCTCCGATCAATACAATTATAGCATGGATAATAAACGATTATCATGAACAAGGAAATATGATAATAACTAATTTATTATTGCCTCTAGGGCATATTTCCAACAATATGGCCATGAACTTGTGCTTTAGATCTCCATCTTGAAAGCATCGGCATGATCTCCATCGTCACCGGCACGACACCACGATCTCCATCATCTTGATCTCCATCAACGTGTCGCCATCGGGGTTGTCACGCCCTGCATGCTTCTACTACTATTGCTACTGTTTAACGATAAAGTGAAGCATTACATAGCGCTTAATGATTGACACGCAGTTCATACAATAATTAAAGACAACCCTATGGCTCCTGCCGGTTGTCGTACTCACCGACATGCAAGTCATGAAATTCTATACATCACATGATCATCTCATACATCACATATATCACATCATGTAATTGGCCATATCACATCACAACATACCCTGCAAAAACAAGTTAGACGTCCTTTAATTGTTGTTGCATGTTTTACGTGGCTGCTACGGGTATCTAGCAAGAACAATTCTCACCTATGCCTAAACCACAACGGTGATACGCTAGTTGCTTTTCAACCTTCTCAAGGACCGCCTTTGTCGAATCCGATCCAACTAAAGTGAGAGAAACTAGCACCCGCAAGCCATCTATGCAACAAGTTGCAGTCGAGGGAACCGGTCTCTCGTAAGCGTACGAGTAGTGTTGGTCCGGGCCAGTTCATCTCACAATACCGCTGAACCAAAATCCGACCAAGGGAGGAAGCAATCTAAGCATCAACGCCCACAAACCTTTTGTTTTCTACTCGTGATCTCATCTACACATAGACCTAGCTCATGATGCCACTGTTGGGGAACGTTGCATGGGAAACAAAAATTATCTTTCGCACACGCAAGATCTATCCATGGTGATGAGCATCTACCAGAGGGAGAGTGATCTACATAACCTTGTAGAACGCTAAGCGGGAAGCGTTAAGAAACGCGGTTGGTGTAGTCGAACATCTTCGCGATCCAAATCGCCGAGCGTCCCGCGATCTCATCACGATCGGTTTTCTGCAGTTTCTCCTCTAGATCGGTTTTCTGCAGTGCTTGGGCGAAGCCCTGCGGGAATAGCTCCACCACCATCACCGGAGTGCCGTCACGCTGCCGGAGAACTCTTCCACCTCTATGCCCCCTCAAGAAGATGGAGATCGTTATCAAGTCATACGTGTGTTGAACGCGGAGGTGTCGTCCATTCGGTGCTAGATCGGGACGGATCGTGATTGGATCGCGGGACGCTCGACGATTTGGATCGCGAAGACGTTCGACTACGTCAACCGCGTTTCTTAACGCTTCCCGCTTAGCGATCTACAAGGGTACGTAGATCCACTCTCCCTCTCGTAGATGCTCATCACCATGGATAGATCTTGCCTATGCGTAGGAAATTTTATGTTTCCCATGCAACGTTCCCCAACAGGAATATGCTTTGGGACCTTTGTGTTACCACGCAGCCATCCCTTATTGTTACCATTCCCACCACCACCAGCGTCCCCGCCACCACCATCATCCCCGCCTGCCTCCTCCTCCTCCTCGTCCCCCTCCCCAACATCCTCCTCCTCCTCCTCCTCCTCCTCACCCCCCTCCTCGCGAACCACCTCCTCCTCCTCCTCTTCCTCCTCCTCGGCAGAGGGTACCTCACTAGAGGAAGGCCTCGAAGACAACACCCCTAAGTCGGTGAAGGTGCGCTCTTTCTAGCTGCGACCCCCTCCAGTGGCTCTCCCATCACCCCCTCGCCCTCCTCTGTACGGAAGCGATACCCATTCACATCATACTTTTTACATGTCATGACGGCAGGGTCAAAACCCATGGAAACCCATCTCAATTCATCATCCATAGATATGTTCGGATCTTTTCCCTACAAGTATAACTGAAATTGTTGGGCGCATTAGTTCGGTTAACTAATAAATGTTGAACTACGTATTTAATAGGGGAATGTGGAAAATTACTTTCTCCATGAACCAAGCAACAAAATTTTTATTTCCAGGGTTTCCATGACGGAGAAGAGTAAGTGCTTCCGCCTCAGTAGGAAGATTCATTCTCGTCCATTCCTCTTGAACGAAATCACTAAAAGAAGATAAGCGGCGTTAGACTGGGATTAAGTGAACATAGAATATGATGATGTGCATAAAGGAATGGTGTAGTGGTATTACCTCATCCACACTTCCTCGATTTCCTTGATGTTGTGCAAGACATAGAACATAAGGTCCTCCCACTCTTGTCGTGGCATGTTATAAGATTTCGAGGCCCCAGCCCTGCCACCTTGCCCATTGAATAGATGGAGCTTGGGTTGATACTTGGGCTCTTCTATATTGTATCGAGGCACCTTATTATGCAGATGGGGAATGTGGTCTAGATAGTACGATGTCCTGACGTTTGACACCTCCTCTAGGATAATTTCCTCAGCTATGGAAGCTTCAATATTAGCTTTGTTTCCACATTTCTGTCGGAGATGCTTGTTCTGTCTCTTAGGGCCATACTAACAACGGTTCTGCACAGGCCCCCCCCCCCAAAATACCTCTTTCGCGAGGTGCAGAATGAGATGTGTCATCGGAGTAAAGAAGCCTGGCGGAAAGATCTTCTCTAGCTTGTCTATCAACTCCGGTGACTTCTTATGCAATTGTTCAATCACATCTTTACTTACTTCTTTAGCACAGAGTGTGCGGAAGAAATGGCTTAGTTCGGCAAGCACTCGCCAGACATGCTCGGGGACATAGCCTCGAACCATCACCGGCATTATCCGCTCAATCCACACATGGTAGTCACGACTCTTGAGCCCGGTCACTTTGCCCGTTGAAAGATTGACTCCCTTACTTATATTCGATGCATAACCATTGGTGAACTTCAAAATGTGTTTCATCCAGATAAATACTTCCTTCTTTTCTGGCGGTTTAAGGAGAAAGTCAGCATCTGGCTTGAACCAGCTTCTTCGACCGCCTTTGGGAGGCTTCATGTTTAGACGTGGTCCATCACAAATTCTCTGTTGATCGGCTCTAGCTTTAAGGGTATCCTTCGTCTTATCAGGAATATTGAGGATCGTGCGGAAAAGGGAGTCTGCGACATTCTTTTCGGTGTGCATCACATCAATGTTGTAAGGAAGTTTGAGGTCCTTGAAATAGGGAAGCTTCGAGAAGGGGGTAATCTGGGTCCAGTTGTGCGTCTCACCATATCCCTCGAAGCGTTTTCCTTTGCCTTTGCCTTTGACTTTAGGCTTGAGAGCTTTTAGCTGAGCAAGAACATCTGCCCCCCAAAATGTTGGAATCTCGGTTACTTCATGGACAACCCGACCTTTCGTGAAGTTCTTCTTGTCTTCCCTGTCTGGATGGTCTGGAGGGAGGAACTGTCGATGCAGGTCAAAGGTTGAATACTTGCCACCCTTCTGCAGCCAAATCAAACACAAAGCCTGCATGCACACTGGGCATGGCATCGTCCCACTTGTACACCATCCGCATAATAGAGCATAGCCGGGAAAGTCATGCATGCAATACATCAACCAAAGTTTCATCAAGAATTTTTTCTGAAGATGTCAGTCGTATGTCAACCTTGGGAAGTACCAAGAATGGTGCAAATCATCCACCAGTGGCTGCATAAACACTGCCAAATTCTTCCCCGGGTATTCAGGCCCTGGAATAATCAGCGACAAGAACATGGTGTTGCGTTGCATTAGGACACCTTGAGGGAGATTGAGCGGAATAACAAACACGGCCCAGCAGCTGTATGGATTGGTCGACATACCATATGGATTGACCCCATCACTTGTTATTGCAACTCAGACATTCCCAGCCTCTGCTGCTTCCTCGGGGTATTCTTCATCGAATGACTTCGATGCTTCACCTTCTAATGGATGTACGATTTTATTTGGATGATACCTTTTACCTTCCTTGTGCCACTTCATCATTTTGGCAGACTCCTCTGTGATGAAAAGGCGTTGTAGTCTTTGTATGAAATAGACATACCGAAGAACCTTAGCGGGGATGCTTAGCTGCCTTTTATCACCATCCTCACCGACCACCTCAAGGTACCGAGACGAACCACACTCCCTACAGTACTTGTCATCCGCATACTCGTGCCTAAACAAAAGGCAATTCTTTGGACAAACATGTATTTTCTTATAATCCATAGAGAGTGCCTTCACGGTTTTCTTTGTAGCGTACATGCTTTTAGGCAGTTGATGACCCTCGGGAAGGCTGTTAGCCCATACTCCTAGGAATGCTTCAAAGCATTTCTGGCTACAGCCTTACTCAGCCTTGACTACAATAAGTTGTGAGATGGCATCCAGCTGAGATATTTTGGCACCCTCATAAAGAGGGTTCTTCGACGAGGCCAAGACCTCCAAGAAGGCCTTTGCGATTGCCTCCGGCTCCTCCAGTTCATTCTCTGAAGGTGTCGCATTTGTCGTTTCTAGAGCAATGACATCATCTAGCATGTCCCTCACCCCGTCGTCTTCATAACCATCGATGCGTTATCGCATCACCTCCTCTCTGCCACGGTCATGCTCAGCTAAGTTTATCGGTGGCATGTCAAAGTTTGCCATATATCCGTGCATGCGAAGGTGGTCAGTCATGTCCTTCTGATTTTTACGGTGACGTCTGCCACATCTTGAACATGGGCATGGTGGGATAATTCTCATTGGACTACGGAATATATCCTTCAAATACACATCGGTTTTTGCGTTCCACTCTGATGTTACTCGGTTCTGACGGATAAAACCACTATACATCCACTGATTATCTGCCATACTCTGTTTTATTGGGAGCCACACAACAAAATTAAGGATTCATTTTAATTAATCACATCAAATTTTTATTTTCTTCTGCGGTGAATCCAACAACATATCTAATAGGTAAAGATGGGTCCTAATCCCACCCGAGGATGTCTAGATTGAGTACGTTCTCCATGCTCTACCCCGTTTCGAGAGAAAATTTCGGCAGCACCTCCCTGCTATTTTCCAGATACACGTCTCGGCAAATAGCCAAGAGAATGTGCTCCAGAGAACAACGGGGAGGTGCCACCGAAATCTTGTCTCGGAACGGGGCAGGGCATGGAGAACGTACCCAATCTACACATCCTCGGGCTGTCCGTGGAAAACGCTGGACAACCCAACAGAGTTGCGGTGATAAATATGCAATTGAATGCATATTTATCGATGCAACCCTTTCGTATGGGAGACGCCTAGGTTACGGGACTTGACGTGAAAAGAAAATCTAGTGACATAAAAAAAGCAGATGAGGAGGTGGTGGATTTGTAGCTCACCCTCGGCTGTAGAGGAAGTAGTCGAACAACAAAGGACGATCGGGGACCAACAACTCCGACGTCGACGATCACTCCACGAAGATGCAACACCACAAATTCTGTAAATTCCAACAAGTGAAAAAAATAGGTCATCACATCTCGTATAGCAATCTTTGATGACAAAATGATAGCATCCATCCATCCAAAAAACCACTCATCAGAGACAACCGCTTCCGACAAGGGTCACTCCGTGGAGAGCCGACACAACATAGAATGCTAATTCCACTGTGAGAAAAGTATATATGACCACGTCACACACAACATTGACACTTCAAACTTGGACAAAAATCATACTGATAATGACATCCATTGATAACAAATTTGACCAACATTCCATCCATCCTTCCATCCATCTATGAATCTAAAAGCATCCATACTATCTAGGGCATACTCATTCATGTATCCATCCACCTAGAAACAGTACCAAATAACTAAAAAATGAAGTAAAATTCTCACTGTGTGGAGGGTCCGGTTGGTCCAGGGGGTGCCAGTGGTCGGGGGGTACCGGTGAGAATCAGAGGAGGGTAGGGCAAATGGCCAGGAAGGGGCACCTGTCGGCCGGAGCCGTAGCCCAACGAGGTCGAGGAAAGCTGGACGGACGGTGGCGGTGCGGGGCGGCGATAACTAAGGGAGGACGGGGCCGGTGCGGGAGGGTGACGGAGGCGGCGAGTATGGGTCCCGTGCGGGGTAGACGACAAGCGAGGCGACAGACGACGGGCGCGACGGGGACGAGGCCGGTGCGGCGGGGACGAGACGACGGGGATGAGCTGGGGCGGCGGCACGGGGACGGGAGGCGACGCGGCGGCGCAGGGCGGGGCGGTGATGGTGCGGGGCGGTCGGGTCGGGTCGGGAGGGGAGTGGGGGAGAGACGGGATAAGTGGAGGAGAGGGAGGCCCGCCCGACCGGATAAGGTGAGGGTGTATGCTGACGGCCGAGCCGTCGGCATAGCCTACTGGAGCCACGTGGCACTATATGCCGACGGCCTAGCCGTCGGCATAGTATTTTTTTTATTTTTTTCATTTTTAAGGGATTTCTTTACATTTTTTAGGGGAGTTATTTCTATTCTCTTTATTACACTGGTGGCCTCCCTCTCCTCCACAAGATTCCCTCAGTTAGTGCCCGACGTGGCCGTTCCCCCTCCGTGTGACGGTGGAGGCGATGTCGGTGAGGGGGGTGACACACGAAGCCCCGTGCCGGGTGCTTGAACCCGCCACCGCACTTCCGAACATGTGGGAGGGCCCAGCAAAAGACCTAGCGGCATATCTACCCCCCCCCCAAACTACACCTGTCTTGTCTAACCTTGCGAGAGTTAACCGGGCGGTCTACACCTTTGACTTTCGCCGGACGGGGTTTAACCGATGGACATTTTCACCTGGTTGTGATAGCCAAGCCCCTAGGTACACTTCGGATAAAAGTCCGGGCACAACCCACCGCAAGATTCCCTCGGTTAGTGCCCGACGTGGCCGTTCCCCCCTCTGTGCGATGGTGGCGGTGATGTCGGTGAGGGGGGTGACACCACGAAGCCCCGTCCCGGGTGCTTGCACCCGCCACCGCACTTCCGGACGTTTAGGAGGGCCCAGCGAAAGACAAGGTATGACCCCTTTGACTTTCACCGGACGAGGTATGACTCCTTTGATTTTCACCGGACGGGTCTACCCCTTTGACTTTCACCGGACGAGGTGTGACCGATGAACATTTTAACCTGGCTATTATAGGCAACCCATAGATAGACATCGGATCAAGGTCCGTGCCTAACCCACCACAAGATTGCCTATGTGTCTCCCCAATGTGGTTGTTTCAACCCTTCGTGCGACAGCGGCATCGACGTCCGTGAGGGGGGCCACACCCCGTAGCCACGTGAAGGGTGCTTGCACCTACCACCACACTTCCAAAACGTATAAAAAGGCCTAGAGCAAGACCTGGCGGCATTGCCTCCCCCAAGTACCCCGTCCCGTCTAACCCTAGCTCCGTTGACCGCACAGGTCCACCCCTTTGACTTTCACTAGACGAGGTATGACCGATGGAAAGTTTCACCTGGGTGTGATAGGCGAGCCCATAGATACACTCTGGATCATGGTCCGGGCCCAACCAAGTGCAAGATTGCCTCCGTGTCTCCACGACATGGTCGTTTCCACCCTCCGTGCGACGGTGACAGCGACGTTCGTGAGGGGGGTCACACTACGGAGCCACGTGCCAAGTGCTTGCACCTATACACACTTGCAGACATATAAGAGATCCCGGTGCAAGACCTTGCGGCGTTGCTACCCCCGCAAGTCCCCATCCCGTATAACCATAACACCGTTGACCCGACGGGTCTACCCCTTTGACTTTCGGCAGACGAGGTATGACCAATGAACATTTTCAGCTGGCTATAGGCAGCCCATAGATAGACTTCAGATAAGGGTCCGACCCCAACCCACCACAAGATTGCCTCTATGTCTCCCCGACGTGGTCGTTTCAACCCTTCGTGAGATGGCGGCATCGATGTCTGTGAGGGGGCCGCACCCGTAGCCGCGTGACGGGTGCTTGCACCTACCACCACACTTCCAAAACGTAGAAAAAGGCCTAGAGCAAGACCTGGTGGCATTGCCTCCCCCAAGTACCCCGTCCCGTCTAACCCTAGCTATGTTGACCGCACGGGTCTACCCCTTTGAGTTTCACCGGACGAGGTACGACCGAAGGAAAGTTTCACCTAGGTGTGATAGGCGAGCCCATAGATACACTCCGGATCATGGTCCGGGCCCAACTCAGTGCAAGATTGCCTCCATGTCTGCCCGACGTGGTCGTTTCCACCCTCCGTGCGACGATGACAACGACGTTCGTGAGGGGGGTCACACTACGGAGCCACGTGCCAAGTGCTTGCACCTTCCACCACACTTGCAGACGTATAAGAGGTCTCGGTGCATGACCTTGCCGCATTGCTACCCCCGCAAGTTCCCCGTCCCATATAACCATAGCACCGTTGACCACACGAGTCTACTCCTTTGACTTTCACCAGACAAGGTATGACCGATGAACATTTTCACCTGGCTGTGATAGGCAGCCCATAGATAGACTTCGGAATAAGGTCCGGACCCAACCCACCACAAGATTGCCTATGTGTCTCCCCGACATGGTCGTTTCAACCTTCCGTGCGACCGCGGCATCGACGTCCGTGAGGAGGGCCATACCCCGTAGCCGCGTGGCGGGTGCTTGCACCTACCACCACACTTCCAAAACATATAAAAAGGCCTAGAGCAAGACCTGGCGGCATTGCCTCCCCCCAAGTACCCCGTCCCGCCTAACCCTAGCTCTGTTGACCGCACGGGTCTACCCCTTTGACTTTCACTGGATGAGGTATGACCAATGGAAAGTTTCACCTGGGTGTGATAGGTGAGCCCATAGCCAGATACAGTCCGGATGATGGTCCGGGCCCAACCAAGTGCAAGATTACCTCCGTGTCTCCCCGACGTGGTCGTTTCCACCCTCCGTGCGACCGTGACAGCGACGTTCGTGAGCGGGCTCACAGTACGGAGCCACGTGCCGAGTGCTTGCACCTGCCAACACACTTGCAGACGTATAAGAGGTCCCGACACAAGACCTTGCGGCATTGCTACCCCCGCAAGTTCCCCATCCCGTATTACCCTAGAACCGTTGACCGGACGGGTCTACCCGTTTGACTTTCACTGGACGAGGTATGACCGATGAACATTTTCACCTGGCTGTGATAGACAGCCCATAGATAGACTTTGGATCAAGGTCCGACCCCAACCCACCACAAGATTGCCTCTGTGTCTCCCCGACGTGTCCGTTTCAACCCTCCGTGCGACGGCGGCATCGATGTCCGTGAGGGGTGGCACACCCCGTAGCCGCGTGACGGGTGCTTGCACCTACCACCACACTTCCAAAACGTATAAAAAGCCCCAGAGCAAGACCTGGCGGCATTGCCTCCCCTAAGTACCCCGTCCTGTCTAACCCTAGCTCTGTTGACCGCACGGATCTAGCCCTTTGACTTTCACCAGATGAGGTATGACCGATGGAAAGTTTCACCTGGGTGTGATAGGCGAGCCCATAGATACACTCCAGATCATGGTCCGGGCCCAACCCAGTGCAATATTGCCTCCGTGTCTCCCCGACGTGGTCGTTTCCACCCTCCGTGCGACGGTGACAGCGATGTTCGTGAGGGAGGTCAAACTACGGAGCCATGTGACGAGTGCTTGCACCTGCCACCACACTTGAAGACGTATAAGAGGTCCTAGTGCAAGACCTTGCGGCATTGCTACCCCCGCAATTTCCCCGTCCCGTATAACCATAGCACCGTTGCCCCGACGGGTCTACCCCTTTGACTTTCACCGGACGAGGTATCATCGATGAACATTTTCACCTAGCTGTGATAGGCAGCCCACAGATAGACTTCGGATCAAGGTCCGGTCCCATCCCACCACAAGATTGCCTCTGTGTCTCGCCCCGACGTGGCCCTTTCAACCCTCCGTGCGACGGCGACATCGACGTCCATGAAGGGGGCCACACCCCGTAGCCGCATGACGGGTGCTTGCACCAACCACGACACTTCCAAAACATATAAAAAGGCCTAGAGCAAGACCTGGCGGCATTTCCTCCCCCCAAGTACCCCGTCCCGTCTAACCATAGCTCTGTTGACCGTGCGGGTCTACCCCTTTGACTTTCACCGGACGAGGTATGACCGATGGAAAGTTTCACCTGGGTGTGATAGGCGAGCCCATAGATACACTCCGGATGATGGTCCGGGCCAAACCAAGTGAAAGTCTGCCTCCGTGTCTCCCCGACGTGGTCGTTTCCACCCTCCGTGCGACGGTGACAGCGATGTTCGTGAGGGAGGTCACACTACGGAGCCACGTGACGAGTGCTTGCACCTGCCACCACACTTGCAGACGTATAAGAGGTCCTGGTGCAAGACCTTGCGGCATTGCTACCCCCGCAATTTCCCCGTCCCGTATAACCATAGCACCGTTGCCCCGACGGGTCTACCCCTTTGACTTTCACCGGACGAGGTATGACCGATGAACATTTTCACCTGGCTGTGATAGGCAGCCCACAGATAGACTTCGGATCAAGGTCCGGCCCCAACCCACCACAAGATTGCCTCTGTGTCTCCCCGACGTGTTCGTTTCACCCCTCCGTGCGACGGCGGCATCGATGTCCGTGAGGGGTGGCACACCCCGTAGTCGCGTGACGAGTGCTTGCACCTACCACCACACTTCTAAAACGTATAAAAAGCCCCAGAGCAAGACCTGGCGGCATTGCCTCCCCTAAGTACCCCGTCCTGTCTAACCCTAGCTCTGTTGACCGCACGGATCTAGCCCTTTGACTTTCACCAGATGAGGTATGACCGATGGAAAGTTTCACCTGGGTGTGATAGGCGAGCCCATAGATACACTCCAGATCATGGTCCGGGCCCAACCCAGTGCAAGATTGCCTCCGTGTCTCCCCGACGTGGTCGTTTCCACCCTCCGTGCGACGGTGACAGCGATGTTCGTGAGGGAGGTCAAACTACGGAGCCACGTGACGAGTGCTTGCACCTGCCACCACACTTGCAGACGTATAAGAGGTCCTGGTGCAAGACCTTGCGGCATTGCTACCCCCGCAATTTCCTCGTCCCGTATAACCATAGCACCGTTGCCCCGACGGGTCTACCCCTTTGACTTTCACCGGACGAGGTATCACCGATGAACATTTTCACCTAGCTGTGATAGGCAGCCCACAAATAGACTTCGGATCAAGGTCTGGTCCCATCCCACCACAAGATTTCCTCTGTGTCTCGCCCCGACGTGGCCCTTTCAACCCTCCGTGCGACGGTGACATCGACGTCCGTGAAGGGGGCCACACCCCGTAGCCGCATGACGGGTGCTTGCACCTACCACCACACTTCCAAAACATATAAAAAGGCCTAGAGCAAGACCTGGCGGCATTTCCTCCCCCCAAGTACCCCGTCCCGTCTAACCATAGCTCTGTTGACCGCGCGGGTCTACCCCTTTGACTTTCACCGGACGAGGTATGACCGATGGAAAGTTTCACCTGGGTGTGATAGGCGAGCCCATAGATACACTCCGGATCATGGTCCGGGCCAAACCAAGTGAAAGTCTGCCTCCGTGTCTCCCCGACGTGGTCGTTTCCACCCTCCGTGCGACGGAGACAGCGGCGTTCGTGAGGAGGGTCACAATACGGAGCCACATGTCGAGTGCTTGCACCTGCCACAACACCTACAGACGTATAAGAGGTCCTAGCGCAAGACTTGGTGGCATTGCTACCCCCGCAAGTCCCCCGTTCCGTATAACCATAGCACCGTTGACCGGACGGGTCTACCCCTTTGACTTTTAGCGGACGAGGTATGATCGATGAACATTTTCAGCTGGCTGTGATAGGCAGCCCATAGATAGACTTTGGATAAGGGTCCGACTCCAACCCACGACATGATTGCCTCTGTGTCTCCCCGACGTGGCCGTCTCAACCATTCGTGCGACGGCGACATCGACGTTCGTGAGGGGGGCCACACCCCGTAGCCGCGTGATGGGTGCTTGCACCTACAACCACACTTCCAAAACGTATAAAAAGGCCCAGATCAAGACCTGGCGGCATTGCCTCCCCCCAAGTACCCCGTCCCGTCTAACCCTAGCTATGTTGACCACTCGGGTCTACCCCTTTGAATTTCGCTGGACGAGGTATGACCGATGCAAAGTTTCACCTAGGTGTGATAAGCGAGCCCATAGATACACTCCAGACCATGGTCCGGGCCCAACCCAGTGCAAGATTGCCTTCGTTTGTCCCCTACGTGGTCGTTTCCACCCTCCGTGCGATGGTGACAGCGAAGTTCGTGAGGGGGGTCACACTACGGAGCCACGTGCCGAGTGCTTGCACCTGCCAACACACTTGCAAAAGTATATGAGGTCCCGGCGCAAGACCTTGCGGCGTTGCTACCCCCGCAAGTTCCTGTCCCATATAACCATACCACCGTTGACCGGACGGGTCTACCCCTTTGACTTTCACCGGACGAGGTATGGCCGATGTACATTTTCACCTGGCTGTGATAGTGTGACGCCCAAAATGCACGCCTATCCATTTTAAGGCACGAGGGCCTCGCAAGGGATAGAGGCGCATTTTGCTGTTAGCAAATATAGTAACATTGCATCATACATTACAGAAGAGATGAGTATACAAGTTGGCTTACAATCGCCACATGCTAAATTACAATTCCACTCAAAGTTCAATCATGAAGATTAAAACAGGGTCCGGCTACGGACGAAATCAAACAATAAAAACAGATGCAAATGAAACTATCTCGCTGCCCCAAAGATCACGACCAGGACCTCTACTCATCCGGATACGTCACGTACATCCTGCCTCTTTCCTCATCTAACTCCCACTGGAAGATGATCCTGCACGTACTCATCTAAACCTGCACCTGGTGTGTTGAAGTAAAATGTGAGCCACAGAGGACTCAGTTATAATGTGCCCGGGTACCGAGACTATTCAAGCTTAAAGGTTGGGAAGGGGTAGTGTTTAGTTTGCAGCAGCACTAAGCATATATATGGTGGCTAGCTTACGCAACATGAATTAAATATGAGTGGCCTACGAAGAACGAACAAATCTAGCATGATCTCTATGAGATCCTGAACACATACTTACGTCAATCATAACCCCACCGTGTTCTCTCTCGGATCATGTTCACGAGCAGAGACGGTCACGGTTACTCACACAGTTTGTGTATTTTAATTAGAGTTTACTTCAAGTTTACTAAAACTGGGTGTTAAACAAATATCCAAGTTGCCACATAACCGCGGGCATGGCTTTCCAAAAGATTTAACCCAAAAGGATGCTCCAACTAATCCATTACAAAATTAACCACACTCTGTGGGAATACCTCGACCGCGGATCTCGCGATCATCATAGGTAAATCCAAAGGAACTCCAACACCTCGAGTAAACCCGAAGAAAGTCAGACTCCACATGCAAGACATTTGATGAAGGTAAAACAAATCCAGCAAGACCACCCGACGTGTCGACGAACCCGCTAAGAGCCGCATATCTCAGTCTCAGGACACGACGGATAAGCTACGCGTACGGAGGCCTGATAGAAATCTCCCAAGTTTCCCTGGGTTGGCCCCGCATAGTGCTCTAGTTTGGACCAACACTCATGAGGAGCACTGGCCCGGGGGTTGATTAAATTATCCACGGGTTTGCAAGACCCTATGCAATTTTATTAAGTTGTTAAGCAAATGTAGTACCAATGTTGGGTCTTGCCAGACAAGTTTTAATATCAACCGAATAAACAAGGGGGTCCCCATAACAACCCCGAGCATGTTAGGAGTGCAAAATATGGAAAACATAACACCGGTAACAAGGAACTAATGGTGGTAATAGCGAAACAAATCACTTAGCAAAAGGTCAAGCCTTCCACCAATACTAATATATATATGTGCATTAAATTAAATATGAGAATATTGTGATATCCAATCCATGTTATCACATGGAACAACCTGCACCTGCAACTAAAATGCTATAATAGGGTTGAGCAGCAGTAACTTAGCCAATCAAAGGTTTGCTAGGATGTGGAGGTTAGAGGCTGTCATGGCAACATGGGGGCTGATATCAAGTGGTAGGTAGCGCAATTGTAACTATAAGAGAGAGAAACTAGCAAGCAAAAATAGTATCGGGATCCGGGTACGATCATCTTGCCTGTTGGTTCTTCAGCGAAACAAGTAGCGGGATCCTCGTAGTGGTACTCTCATGGGTCCTCGTACTTAGTATCAACACTCGCGTCTACCCAAGAGAAACAGCAACAATAAACATCCAACCAAGGTGCAATCCACAATCAAAATGATGCATCAACATTTATGAAGAATTCTAACATGGCAACCCTAAACTAGTCCTGTTTCACGTGCAAAGTTGTTATTAATGAATCTGGACAGAACCTCAAGTTAAGTTATTTATACATGCATGAACATGGCAAATATGGATGCATCATGCAAAATCGATACAAATGCATGTAAAGATCGCAAGAAACGGAGTCACAGTTCTCACGATACGCTCACGACAAGGTACAGAGGCAAAAACACAATATCACCAAGCCATGGGCTACTTCTTGGTATTCCAAGGAAGCCAATGGGTAGGTGATGGAAAATCAAGCATAATAGACTCAAGAATCAATCAATTCCATGGAGCATAGCTCCCACAAACCACAAAACAAAATAACACCAAATCTGCCACAAAACAGCAACATAGCAATTTGCAAAGCTCACAACTTGAGCTACAAGAACCCTACAGCCACAAACAAGGCATGTACAGAATCTACTCAACACCTACATAAAATCATTCAATTACACCACCAGCAAACGAGACACACATCAATAAGCAAGAAGCAATCAAGTTGGCATGATGAAACAGTTTTCTGGGACTTGGTGAAAATTCCAGTTTTCTGGAATCTGAGATTATAAAGTAGCAAGTTTATAGCACTGGTTACGTAATCTACAGAGCTCCTCTTGACATGAAAATTAACAGGATGGTAGAAGGCAATATCTACTACAAATAACTAGCACTGAGCATGCTCAAATTCCAAACATATCATTAGCTACAACCCACTCTACATGGCCAAACAATAACAGCAGTTCTCCCAGACAGTCATTTTTGAGCAAGCTAGATAGAAACATAAAGTTGCTCTCTGAACAGCATGGTTCCCACTTATCTGGTGACTTAGCTCAAATGACAAAAATAATGGGACATTCCCAACAACTTTAACTAGCAATCTCATGTTGGCAAGAACATAAAAACATGCATAGATTAAATCATATAAAATGGACAAAAGGGCATCACATCATGAAAATGCAGTTTTGTGCAGTTGCCCCAAAGTCAAATCTGACTTCACAGATGCATTCATGGGTTGATTCTACCCTAAATGCATTACTCATACCCCTATACTTGCTTGGAGCAATAGGGAGAAAAGCTAGGTCGAAATTTGACCCATTAAGTCATGGGTGACTTAAGTCACTTATGCACATGCATGAAAAGTGACCAATATGGCATGTACTCTATTGTTACTAGTTGGAAATGGTTAATTAGTAACTAAGGAACATGATAACATGGCATAGCATCAATAGCAAGGATAAAACTAGCTAGAAGAGAAACATGCTCAATATGCACATAAGAGAACACCTACACATGGAGCTACTCTTTCACATGTGTGTGTGTATGTATAACATACACACACCTCTCATTGCATCTACCCAAGACACCACAAGCACACCACACCCAAGCATAAGTGCATATAGGCACATATGCATTTCATACATGTATGCCCACATACACACACACCTACACACTACACTCACCCACACACAAGAACACACACATGTGCACCCATGCATATGTGCAACACACACACACACACACTCAACCTTACACACACAACAAAACAACTAAAAGGGGACACCTATACACATGAACATGGCACACACTCTATAATACACTAAATGTAGACATGTGTATGTATGCCACTTGTTCATACACACATACACATGTGCACACACACACACTCACATGGCAAGGAAACCAACACACATACATACATATACTGTAAATGCACACATACACATATATGTCAATAACGAGAAAAGAAAAACAAGAAGAAAAGAAAATAAAACAGCAAAAAAAGAAAAAGGGAAGGTTCAGGGGTCAAACCCCTGACCTCTGGGTCACCGAATGAGCCGGCCACCATTGCGCTACGGTGCCGAATCTTAACACAAGGGGGGGGCGACGCTCTAATACACACACATGTACTGTGAGCCTGACGAAACTGAAACACAACACTCACACACTGCAGAGCAACAGCGGCGGGGCGACGGCGATCCCCGACGATGCAAAGGGTCTCCGGCGACGGGGAGTGGCGGAATCAAAAGAGGAAGCTACGGGGGCTCCATCCAGCGCCGAGCCGGCAAAATTCGGGGCCTAGTGCAAAACTCTAAAATGAGGCCCTATAAGACTAAAAAAATTGAATTTTCAAACAAATATAACATATATGCCAGACTATCTTACATAGAAACTAGATATATGAAAAAAGCATACCTACTAAACTCCCGGTTGCATTAAATTTATTTGAACAACATCATTCTTTGAGGATTCTTCGAAATAAAATCTTCAATAATAACCTCATAATCAATCTTCTCCAACACTTCACTCTCAAGTGATATTGTGGCCAAATCGTTGAGCCTTTGTTGTGTCATCGTAGTACGCATATAGGACTTCAATAGCTTCAATTTAGAAAAGCTTCGTTCTGCCGATGCAACCGTCACAGGAATGGTCAACAAAACTCTATATGCAATACTTGCATTGGGAAAGCAATCATGCCGCTTTAAAAAATTTAGAACTTCAACAGGCCCCATATTTCCATTTGGAATGAAATCTTTAAGAAGCTTCAACTCAACATAGAGTTCATTGGCATCAATGTCAGATTTTCTATCTTCATTGGTGTGGTTTTCCGCTTTTTTATCCATAAGGGCAGCCTCAAGATTAGCACAAGAAGATTTCAAGCTATCATTATCCAATGACTGAATTTTTTCAGAGGTAAATAAGAAACCAAAAATTTTCTGATAACCCTCATATTGATCAAACCTGGTTTTCAGTGACGAAATCGCTTGATCAACAAGAGGTATAAAATAATTGATTCGGAATGATTCCTCTGCAGACTGTGTAGCAACAATTGTGGCATCTGGGTTCTCATCAAACTGTTTCTTTCTTTTAATTTCTCGCCTTTCCGGAAATTTTGCAGCAATGTCCAACTCACGTGCAATTCCCTTTGCTATCTCCAATGCTTTTAAGAAACCAGTTTCCCTGTACCCCTCGAAAAAAGTCATTAGCCCTTGCACTTTCTCAATAGCAACATCAATAAGCATATCCTTTGCTTGCAAGGTTTTGCTTACCAAATTAACAACAGACAATACCTCAGACCAAATAACTATCGCCACTATAAATTCATAGTCCCCAAGTTCATTTTTTGCCAAACCTAATGCCTGGCTGCTTGTCATTGGATCCTTATCAGTTTCAGATACCTGAAATAAAAGAAAGTAAATAAATGTTATAGTTTGATGCAGAAATAGAACAAAAGAAACTACATCATTATCAATATTAAAATATTTGTACCTGAAGTAGAGCCTCTCGAATGTCAACACATTGGAATCTGATAGATTTAACACTTTCAACACGACTCTCCCAACGCGTAGCTGACACTGACTTAAGTGTCCATCCTGATATGTTTTCTTTCAGAATATGCCACTTCTTGGTAGAATTAGCAAACGTTGTATAGATGCGTTGGATGATTCCAAAGAAGTCTTTAGCTCTACCACATGTCTTGGCCATGTCACAGAGTGTTAAATTAAGGCTATGGCAACCACAAGCAGAATAGAAAGCTCTAGAATTCACATCCAAAAGTTTTCTTTGTACCCCTTGATGCTTTCCTTTCATATTTGATCCATTATCATAACCTTGTCCTCGCACATCATTTATGTCAAGATCAAGCAGCTTTAGTTGATTCTCTAGCACATCAAAAAGTCCTTGCCCGCTTGTATCATTTACATCTAGAAATCCTAGAAAGGATTCTTCTATGCAAACATGACTTGAAGATAAATCCACATATCTTATAATTAAAGACATTTGCTCTTGGTGACTTGCTCAGGGGTACAATCAAGTATGACCGAGAAATACTTTGCACGCTTTATTTTCTTAATAATTTCAGACCTAATAGAAAAAGCAAGCAAGTGTAGCAACTCATTCTGAATCTTATAATCCAGATAATGGGCATGGGTTTCTTCATTTGTAATACGATGAACATGCTCCTGAATAACAGAGTCAAATTCAGCCAACATCTCTACCAAACCCAAGAAATTACCATTACTATCTTCATACAACTTGCTGTTACTACCACGAAAGGCTAGACTATGCTTGGCAAGAAATTTCACAATGCACACAATTCTAAATAATACCTTTTTCCAGTGGTCCTTTTCTTTCTCAACTTGTCATTGAGCAGCTTTATCAATAGTTTGATGCTTTCCCAATCTACTACGCAACTCATACCAATTGCTCATATTCAAAACATGATATGCACTTGTCTCATGCTCTTTTAATCTATTGATAATATGCGTCCAATCATTACAACCGTCATTTGCCAACTGACCTTTTCGCTGCCCTTTTGTAAATAATTTGCAAGCAAAGCAAAAAACTTTATCGAGCTCTTTGGAGTAGACAAGCCAATCCCTATCATATTCCTCTCCATTTGACATAAATCTAGTATAGAATATCACAGAAAACCTTCTAGAATATCTGTCTTTGGGACCTTTCTTAATTGATAAGTCTCTTCTTGGACCCTTTTCTGCTAAAATGTCAATTTGCTTCTGATCAAGAGAACCCCAGTATCTTGGATCAAATATATCAGGCTGAAAGGAATCCGCAACAGGTGAATTCTGGCCGGAATCTTCCTCTACCTCAACATTATTTTCTGTCTCAGTCTGGTCTGCCTTAGGATCAATGTAAGGAACAATAGCAAGTGCAAGGGTTGAAGAATCAACATCAGCTGACTGATTATCGGAGGACACTTTAGGTTTCTTTTTAACAAACCTATCCATTGATCGTTTTTGAGATTGAATTAATCCTTCTTCCTTTTCTTTTCTCTTACGCTTTTGATAACCAGATTGATGCTTTCCCATGTTAGCTCCTACAAAAAAGATGAACAGAGGTACACCACAATTTAATAAATTTGGGAAGTGAAATTGAAGAACAGGTAGAGTACCGTCTAGTGTTGTAGGGCATCTACAAGAGAAAAACCGGGCAAAAAAAAGCAAGACGATACATGCCAGAGAAAGGATCGCTCCACCTGTGACCTGTGGATGATCACTTGATCAGCCTGTGGATGATCAATGGAGATCGATCAGATTCGTCGAAAGACTCGGCATCGGCAACAGCGACACGGAAAGAGGCGGCGAGCCGGCAGACGAACTGACGCTTCGCTTCGCGTCGGGCGTCTGGCGTCGCTTGGTCGTCGGGTCAAATCAATGATCGAATCATGGCTCAGTTTCAGCCTTTGTTAGATTGATTTTTGATGATTCCCGTGAGGCGTGAGGCCGTCACAGGAGCCAAGAAGTCTGGCCGTTTTGGCCCATTACGTTCCAAAGTTCTAAGGTAAGTCAGTTTTGATTTTTTTTAAAGCAAAATATACATAGGCCTATACTAAAATTTGGGGCCCCTCAAAAAAATGGGCCCTGTGCTGATGCACAATTAGCACTCCTGCCCGCCCGGGCCTGGCTCCATCCCTCACCTCATCTCGCGACGAGGGGGGCCGGAGGCGACTCAAGCTCGGGGTTTTCGAGCGATGGCGACGGCGCTACGACGACGAGCCTACGAATTACGGTGAGGAGAAGGGACAGCGAGGACGGGCTGCTAACCGAGGGGCTCACGGAGACACGGGAATTCGAGCGACGGCGACGAAGGGGAAGGAGAGGCGGAGACGACGTGAACGGAGAGGAAGAAGGCCCGGCGACGCTCCGACGACGAGAAGGAAGAAGAAGAAGGCCTCCCGAGGCCTTCTAGCACCGGGAAAGGAACGCGGACGGCAGCGTCGAGCTCCACGCCATCACCAGCCAGGACGAGGTCGTCGGAGGCGACGACGATGACGAGCACCCGCACCTCTGAACTTCTCTGAATCTTACCTGCGCCTTGCGCTCTCTGACAGAGAAGGGGGAGGAAGGAGGAAGAAGAAAAGGGGGAAGCGGCGGCGGCGAGGTTAAACCCTAGAGGGAGGCACGGACGCCCAGGCATAAATATAAGGGGGGGCCTCGACGTCTGTGACGCTAACGGCGATGGCGACGCTGCTCTCTGTTCTCTGCTCTCTCTGCGCCTGACGGAGGTGGGAGACTGAGCAGGTGGCCGTTGTCCACCTGGGCTGGGCCGCGGCCCACTACCCCTCTCTCACACACACTCTCAAATAACACAGAGAAAGAAAAAGGGTTTTTCCCATGTAATAAATCCAGTCACAAACAAGATAATCCCCAGAGCAATTTAAAAGGGTTTTGAGCAAAACAAAAATAACTTTGAGAAGGAAATAATGTGCACCTTTTATTAAAAATATTAAGTTGAATTATAAAACATGTATTTTATTTAATAATTAAAATGGCAGCTCCTGTTTAAATAAAATCATAAAACCAATAACCCCCAAACAACAAGACCATCACACTCACTATCCATAAAACAAATGGGGCCACCTCATGAACATTTTTAAACAATTTTTACAACAACTTGAATCTGAAGATAAATAATAATAGGAAGAAGAGGGGTATTGGAAGGGGATCTGCAAAGGGAAAGAGAGAGGAAAACAAGACGAGATGCACACACTTGGATCCAACCACTCACAAACATGCCACCCACACACAACAACACATCACCACCATCACATCATAGCAAGCACAAGAAAACCAACATGGCACATAGAAATTAAATGAGAATGATGCATGATGATGCATGAATGCAAACAGATGAATGGCAAGGAGCAAACATACATCTCATAGCTCATGACACAAGGTTCATACATGGGGTTACAAGCCAAATAAGATAGGGACAGCACTTGGGCTGTCACAGATAGGCAGACCATAGATAGACTTCAGATCAAGGTCCAGCCCCAACCCACCACAAGATTTCCTCTGTGTCTCGCCCCGACGTAGCCGTTTGAACCCTCCATGCGACGGCGACATCGATGTCCGTGAGGGGGGCCACACCCCGTAGCCGCGTGACGGGTGCTTGCACCTACCACCACACTTCCAAAACGTATAAAAAGGCCAAGAGAAAGACCTGGCGGCATTACCTCCCCCCAAGTACCCCGTCCCGTCTAACCCTAGCTCTATTGACCGCACGGGTCTACCCCTTTGACTTTCACCAGATGAGGTATGACCGATGGAAAGTTTCACCTGGGTGTGATAGGCGAGCCCATAGGTACACTCCGGATCTTGGTCCGGGCCCAACCCAATGCAAGATTGCCTCCGTGTCTCCCCGACGTGGTTGTTTCCGCCCTCCGTGCGATGGTGACAGCGTCGTTCGTGAGGGGGGTCACACTACGGAGCCACGTGACGAGTGCTTGCACCTGCCACCACACTTGCAGACGTATAAGAGGTCCCGGCGCAAGACCTTGCGGCATTGCTACCCCCGCAATTTCCCTGTCCCGTATAACCATAGCAACATTGCCCAGACGGGTCTACCCCTTTGACTTTCACCGAACGAGGTATGACCGATGAACATTTTCACCTTGCTGTGATAGGCAGCCCATAGATAGACTTCGGATCAAGGTCCGGCCCCAACCCACCACAAGATTGCCTCTGTGTCTCACCCCGACGTGGCCATTTCAACCCTCGGTGCGACGGCGGCATCGATGTCCTTGAGGGGGGCCACACCCCGTAGCCGCGTGATGGGTGCTTGCACCTACCACCACACTTCCGAAACGTATAAAAAGGCCTAGAGCAAGACCTGGCGTCATTGCCTCCCCCCAAGTACCCCGTCCCGTCTAACCCTAGCTCTGTTGACCGCACGGGTCTACCCTTTTGACTTTCACCGGACGAGGTATGACCGATGGAAAGTTTCACCCGGGTGTGATAGGCGAGCCCATAGATACACTCTGGATCATGGTCCGGGCCCAACAAGGTGCAAGATTGCCTTCTTGTCTCCCCGACGTGGTCGTTTCCACCCTCCGTGCGTTGGTGACAGCGACGTCGTGAGGGGGGTCACAGTACGGAGCCACGTGCCGAGTGCTTGCACCTGCCACCACACTTGCAGACGTATAAGAGGTCTCGGCGCAAGACCTGGTGGCATTGCTACCCCACAAGTCCCTCGTCTTGTATAACTATAGCACCGTTGACCGTACGGGTCTACCCCTTTGACTTTCAGCAAACGAGGTATGACCGCTGAACATTTTCAGCTGGCTGTGATAGGCATTCCATAGGTAGACTTCGGATAAGGGTCTGACCCCAACCCACCACAAGATTTCCTCTGTGTCTCCCAGACGTGGCCGTTTCAACCCTTCGTGCCACGACGGCATCGACGTCCGTGAGGGGGGCCACACCCCATAGCCGCGTGACGGGTGTTTGGACCTATCACCACACTTCCAAAACGTATAAAAAGGCCCAGAGCAAGACCTGGCGGCATTGCCTCCCCCCAAGTATCCCGTCCCGTCTAACCCTAGCTCTGTTGACCGCACGGGTCTACCCCTTTGACTTTCACCGGACGAGGTATGACCGATGGAAAGTTTCACCTGGGTGTGATAGGCGAGCCCATAGATACACTCCGGATCATGGTCCGGGCCCAACCCAGTGCAAGATTGCCTCTGTGTCTTCCCGACGTGGTCGTTTCCACCCTCCGTGCGACGGTGACAGCGACGTTCGTGAGGGGGGTCACACTACGGAGCCACGTGCCGAGTGCTTGCACCTGCCACCACACTTGCAGACGTATAAGAGGTCCCGGCGCAAGACCTTGCGGCATTGCTACCCCGGCAAGTTCCCCATCCCGTATAACCATAGCACCGTTGACCGGATGGGTCTATCCCTTTGACTTTCACCGGACGAGGTATGACCGATGAACATTTTCACCTGGCAGTGATAGGCAGCCCATAGATAGATAGACCATTCTCAACAACTAGCACGTCGACGAGGAGTGGCAGAGAAAAATGAAGGTTTGCACCTGGGTGAGATTGTAGTGCCACACCTAGTGTGCTCCATGCTACTAGTTTGCTTCCAAGACAATCGCACACCATCCCAATTTTGACCATCATGTTATGCTCACCGTCGGTACGGCGTGTTCTTCCGCTCTCATTGAGCCTGCAAAATTATAGGAAGAAAACGTTACAAAACAAGCAAATGAAGCAATCTGAACACAGTATAGAAGCACATGTATGAAGCAAACTATAAACAGTCAGAAGTATAACCATCTGACGTACGAAGCGAGATTTATACATCGAAGAAGCACAAATATGATATGCACGAAGCAAGGAAATTTGGAAGCATATGTTCATACTGTTGAAATTATGTATCCTGCAATCATATTCAAATTAATAGGAATTACTAATACTAAGAATACCTCATTATTGTATTAACATGTATTTATACATGGAATTACTTTACATGTTTATCATGGAATTATCACTTGTTGGAATATACTTAAGTTGTATACTTAAGGAAGTTGGTCGATCATCAATAGAATATGATCTACGTAACTAGAGTAATATACACTTTATTATGACGCGTTGCTCACAAGCGTGTGTTTCAGGAACATAACGAGTACAATCCGTTAACAGACAAATATGATCATGATTGGTAATTTAATCTGGACTTTATCCCGAAAACTAGTAAAAATATTAGGAATCTTATATGTGTATAAGAAATGAACTTTTTAAAAAGACAGTATAAAAAGATCCGTACCCCCTAGTTTCAGATATGCGAATTGTGAATGGCATCACGGGTAAGCGCAGAAAAATAAGGGATAGACCGTAAACCCTAATTTTCTAGCATTGGCATCCGAGCTTGGTTCACCATGGCTGATCGATGTTGATCGACAACGCCACTTAGCGTCAAGCCACCGGACGGATCCCTCGCTTCCTCTCCGCCTTTCCTTATGCAGCACATTCGTCGGTGTTGCTTCATCATGGATGTCGCCCTGATCCTAATCCGCTGCCTACTCTGCCGACGGTGGTCGTCGCGATCCTCTCGCGGTCTAGCCCATCGATTGCCCGCCTATGTGTTTCGTCTTGTGCGTCCATCGAGGAGGAAAATCAAGCGGCTGGAATAGTACTACTGTTGCTTGCATGTGGACCGTGGAGTAGTTCACACCATCTTCTGCTGCTGCTGCTTGTTCGTGGATCAATCATGTACACGCTGCTGGTTCATTGTGTGAAGACAGTAAAATTAATTGGTTGCCGTACGATTAACCACGCCGCGTCGCTCCGCCGGACCATCGACAGCGGCCACGCCTACGCCTCCTACTCCTCTCTCGGCAAGGAATCCAGTGGAACAGATCGGCCGTGTGAAATCCAGCCGAGGAAGCATCCAAGGTCCAAGTCCCGAGGAAGTCATGTCCATCAACACAAGGACGTCAGATCAATTGTTGTTGCTACTAATACTCCACGCTGATCAGATTAGTATATTTCTGCATGCTAAAGCCAACTCTCCTCATCCTTCTTTGTTTATCTTGCACGTGGATTGTGGAAAGGAAAGGCATGATCATGTGATCAATCACTCAGATTAAAGGAGTGCAGGAAATCTCTCGCCAACGCGGAACAAGTTTTATATACAGTATTTACGGGTGAGCTTACGAGAATTACGAATTGAGTCAGCAAGCTCCTGCTACTTGCCTGTTTGGATCTTCTAGAGTTTTCACGATGGAAGTAAGTAAGGAATTTAATCTTTATTTGTGCATATGCACATCAAAGTCTTCCTGTGTATTCTTCGTTGAGTTCTACAAATTGGGAGGTAGAAACTCTCGAAGGGAAGAATTTGACCAAATATTATTGGTTACACCTCAAGGAGGAAGATATAATACTTTATTATCAGTGAAATTGGTAAAGAGAAAGGTACGTCTATAATTTGTATGCATGGAATTTTTTGTTTACCACTATTTTTTTCGAGAATAGTTGTGTTGCACATTCTAGTTATATATTATATACTTCCATGCAAACAATTCCAAGGAACTGCTAAACTTAATAAACTTGGAATTGGAAATAATATCCTCATACTCTGTTGTGGAGGAAAATTATTATTGATTGATACACTATTATACTAATTTGCATGAGAAGGAACAAAAAACATATATTATTGAGCATCACTTGTGTGGACGAATATGAGAGTCACTCCTAGGACAAGGAAATTTTCTCTTCATTTGCCGGTATGTCTAATGAGAATATTTGCACTATATATGTTATTTGTGGATACTCTTTCAAATAGTTGGATTAAATTGTTGGAATACCATTGTAACTTTATTGCCATACAACAATTTCAAAGGAAAATTGATGTTCTTTGGATTTGAAATTTTGCATCAAACTCCTGTATGGAGGAAACATATTATTCTTATGGAACACTATGTGCAAGTTCAGTGAGAAGGGATTTTATTTATTGTGTATCTTGGAATCTATTTACTATGACATGTTATTGGAATAATGAAGAGCGGAAATATTGCTCCATGGTTAAATTAGTGCAGTATGGATTTTCACACAATGGTCTATCTTTCTTGATGTCCATTGGAACTTGGCAAACAAATTTGTTTATTTGGAAAAGATAACTCTATATGGAGGAATATCAACAATGGGAACACATGCTAGGAATCTTAGTATCTACATCATCAACGACTTGGTCACATATTTTGGAACTGGATCAAGGGGCTTATTGATTTTGGAATTCTAAACTTTAGTGGGAGGACTATGGTATTTTGTGAAGCATAAATATATATATATATATATATATATATATATATATATATATATATACCGGACATTTTTTTACTTGCATACCTTTTTTATTAAGGTGGAAGGAAATAAAAAATGGAAACTTCACATCATTTTTTTATATAGTTATGGTATTTTTTTTCGCTTCCACTAGAGGCTAGATTATTTATTTTATCACATTCATTGATAATTGCACTTGATATGGTTATGTTTATACTATTTGAAATACAAGTCAGAATGTTTTATATTGCTTGTCACATTACGTACTGAAGTGGAAAATCAGTTGATTAAAATATATCAAAGTTTTAACAACTAATTGGTGGGGGAAAGTACACTTCAGTAATATGTTAATTGAACATGAAAATAGCATGGAACTATTCACCATTGTAATAAACCGTACACTCCAATTAAATGGAGGAACTAAATACTTTTACTACCATTTGTTTTTTTGGAAGAAGCATTACATATATATTGTTCGTCGTTAATATCGCACAGTCACTCCTTATAGTTTGTTGACAGGAATCCAATATATTTTATTGGCAGGGAATTCTTAATTACAACAAAGCACACACCAGGAATTTTTCATGGTTATTCTAGTGGATCAATGGGTGTATTCTTTTTATCTGGAAAAGGAAAACTGATGGAAAGTAGAAACACAATTACTTTTATGATCAAGGATGAAATTATTGGCAATCATAGTAGAATACAATCTTGACCCCAAGGAAACTACAAGTGACACTCCCAACAGTGACATGCTTAGGATAAGTGGGAGGAATTAACTTGGAATGTTATCTTTGGATAATTGTAGTGTGAGTTTTGGGGAAGTCACTCTAAATACTAGAGGAAGACTAAAGAAGGCTTAATTTTTTTTCCAATGCCAACTATGGGTGGAAGAATTGCGAGAAGGAATAAAATAAAATGTGGAAGACAATAGTTTGGGAACTTAAATTCATACGAAACTACTGCAAGCCTATTGTTTGGAACTGATTTTTTGTATGGAAATTTTGCTTACTACAATATTACACTAGCAGAAAACAAGGCATTAGTCCCAGTTGGGAAGGGCCTTTAGTCCCGGTTCCATAACCGAGAGTAATGTATAGAGACTAAAGTCCCTTGGCCTTTAGTCCCGGTTGGTCATGACCCGGGACTAAATCCCTGCCATGTGGTCGGCAGCGTGCGCCGTGGGATAGGGACCTTTCGTCCTGGTTGGTGACACCAACCAGGACTTAAGATTTAGGGTTTCAGGGTTTAGGTATTTTGGTTTTATTGTTTATTTTTCATTTTGTGTTTTCCATTTAATTCTTTTTCATTTCAAACATATTTTACGCTATAGTAGCTCACACGTTATGCATATATAATAGAATTTCTCGTAGAAGCAATCATATATCATAGAATTACTCGTACGACCACATGCATACGTTATATGTATAATTGCTGCGAGAAATGTACATATATATAGCATAATATATATATATATATATATATATATATATATATATATATATATATATATATATATATATATATATATATATATATGATCACGTTATTCGTCATCCAGGGTGAGGAATTCTTATTCCTCCCCCCAGCCCATCTCTCACGGCTACACCTTCAAAGACGTAAGAAAGAAAACAAAAGGACTTGAGGTAAAATTACAACCTAAACTAGGAACCGGTCTCTGCTCCATAAAGCAAAAGGGATCAACGTAATATTACCTCATGCATGCCATTAGTTTACATCGTGCATGTAAGCAACCTGTATGGCGCCCTTTATTAGGACCCCACTTGTTTAGGGTGCAATGCATATTACCTTGTGAATTATGTTGTCAATAAAATCGAGCTTATTAAATCTGTGTGTGTTTGCAGAATATTGTGCTAGGCTGGTAATAACTGTGATGTTAAATGTATCTGAGAAATGTCATGTTGACTTCTTGGTTTTGGATTTCTTCTCTGCATTTTACTCCAACGTATTGCACAGTAATTGTCTACTAGATTATCTTGACGTGTGTTCACCTCATTAGCTCTAGATCACCCACAAAAAGATTCCTGGGCATTGTTGCAACTTGCAAGAGACAAGAATTACTGGAATGGTTCATTACACCATGATAGAACTACTCAAAAAGCACTTGGATTTCCTGAAAAAATTAACTAGGAATTTTTACAATGAACGAAGGCGATGTGAGTTCATCACACATAAATCATAAAAACAATAAATTCAGTACACTGCTTGACAAAGTAGCATCTTAAAAAAATCAATATCTATGGAGAAAACTATCTTTCTGTAGCAGAACTATCTCCTCTCAATCTTGAGATGCGCACTGGTCTTCTTTTGGCCAAACTCAGACATTTTCATTTCAAATAAGAGGTTGCACAGTCCCCATCTAGATGAACCTACAATTTGTTCAAAGATGTGTTTCCATTTAGCCTTTGTGCCATCCTCATCTGAATGACCCTATAGTTTCTATAACGATTATTCAAAAAGTTCCAGTGCTTGGAAAATTGTTACATACGCCATGTAGTCATATTATTGCAGCTCCTCCTTAGGTGCAAAATGTAACCAAGGAAAACTGTAAGCTGAAAAGACGAACATTAGTTTCAAAGGCACTCTCCATAATCCATCAGCCACATATTACAAGGAACTACATAAATATGACAGGGAACTAAAAGAGCACTTGTCCATGGCAATACTAAAAAAGCACCAAGGAAGAATAAATTAATCATATTTGAATAGATAGCTCCGAAACCTAAAACAACGGGTTAAAGATGAGCAACACCAGCACTTAACAGTATATAAAGAATCTGAAGCAAAGCCCAAGAGAACATTTATTTGTTGCAAAAAAGAAGTAAATATTAAATCTGCAAAGTCCAATATAAAGTAGAAATTGGACAACTAGGAATCTTCTTTCAGAAATAGATGGCTGATTTATGCCTTACTGCACCAAACGCATCTTGGGGGGGGGGGGGGGGTGCTTCAGGAGGCAGATCATTTTGTAGATTGCTATTCATGCTCCACACACTTATTTTAGGAGCTATGTATTTGAGGATATTGTTGAACAAAAGTAGAAGGTAATGCCGAGTTTTTAGTGTTGAAATTGCGGAATTTCTGCCATCTCGTTCAGGGGCGAAAGAAACACAAACCGAAAACCAAGACCTTGAGCACCGTACACCATTCATGCAGCCAGCAGACTACCACAAGTCGCTTTGCCCAACACTGAGGCCACACCTCGCACACCTCGCCGACATCGTCATATGGCCACCATGGTCAACCGCCGCTTCCCAACCTGCCCATCCTTTCATCCGACCACCATGCCATCGCGCCCACCCGCTGCTCACTTAGATGCTGGCCACATGCCACGATGATTTTTTTATGGAACCAGACACCACAGTTAGAATAGAAAACAATGAGCCGGAGAAAGGGGGCTATAGGTACCACGAATAGAAAAAAAAATTGCAAACGTAAACTTACATCGACGCCTAAAATATTTTACCTCACGCGTCGAGTTAAGGTGGAACATCAGAGGCACAACACGTTGGTTGGATCAGACCCAAGAGAAATCCGACACGATCGATCGAATTACTTATTCTTCACCATAGTTTTAAATAGCCGGCTATAGCCCCGCTATAGCCTTGCTATAGCCTTTTTAGCAGGTTGTCGCTAAATGGTATCATGTACAAATATGCCGCTATAGCCTGTTATAGCCCGCTATAGCTGATTTGGAGGCCCGCCGCTATTTTGCATAGCCCGCTATTTAAAACATTGTTCTTCACCCTACATTATTACTTATTAATAGAGTTGCTACACATATAAATGGCTAAATGACCGTCATCTGCACAATCACAAAGATGAAGTACATGCACCCCTAATTGATGCCGCTGGATTATGATTTGAGTTGAAAATATCAAGGCCAAGAATCCTGGCATGATGGCATGAAAGGTAAAATAAACATCAAGTCATCCATCATGAAGAATTCCAGGGGTTACTTAAACCAAGGCTACAACATTTCTTAAAATCACAACCTAAAGAAGAGAAGGTTATTGTTTTGTATGACATGGAAAGCAGATCAATCGGAGATTAAATTCACCTAACAATTGTGTTCCTATGCTCTGACAGAAATGCATCATCAAGCCAACAAAAATGAAGAAACTGAATTCACGTATGCAGATTTAGACCAAGATATGTCTATCAACCTATACGAAAAATTACATGGCATTTCAAAAAGAAAAAATCTAGGCTTGCAACAATCAAATCAACAATTCTTGTTTGATGATTCTCCAATTATGTCATAAATGAAGCGATTAATAAAATGGGATTTCTAAAATATTTGAGAATTAGAATGACAACAATGCTATTATGGTACTCTAGTTGATTCATGAATGAGAATAAACTTATACACCGAGCAAGTCTAAATCATAAATCTAGCTAGGAAGGAAAGATCTAAGATGGCCAGATAAGATGTAAATTGACTCATGTCTTTATCACTTTACTAATGCAGTAATGCTGCTTCCTGCACAATACATGTCCTGCATAACATGCTAATTAATCTAATCGGCAGTAGCAAAATGACTAATAAGAACACACACGCATGCATGATAACACCTACAGAGGGAGAGAGAGAGAGAGGGGGGAAGAGAGAAAGCGAGAAAACCTGGGAATGGCTTGATGCCACGTAGGAGACGGAGCCATGGAGCCTGGGCATCTTAAGTGGAGCTCACTGGAGGATTGACAACGATGACAACCTCGACAGCGCTATGGACCACTCGTAGGAAGGGGGTCGCTTCTCGCGAGGCTCACTCCAATCGGAGCCATCCTGCTGTCGTGCATGTCAAAAAGGAAGGAAGAGCGAAGTCCGGCGCAGCGCGACGACGAGGGACCAGGGCAAGAGCTTCAGATCGGCGAATGCGAACGGAGGTTGCGCCATCGTCAGGGCGATGAAGGTGGGTCGTGGGCTCGTGGCGCGGCCGTCGACGGAGGTTGCCAGACGCCTCGAAACGTCTCGGAACGCTGCTCGCCACGAGGCTGCCGCCGGCAAACGGGGCCACCCCTGGCGTCGCACGCATCCGACTACCCCCGCGGATGCCGTCGGATCGCCGCCGAAACCACCGGCCGCTCAGCTCCTCGACGCTCCCAATAGAATATATATATATATATATATCTTAAACAAGTTTTGTGGCAAGCTATCATAGACACAATTTTGCCTATATATATGAAATAGTTATCTTCATCCTGGGTGAGGAATATTTATTCTTTACCCCTAATTATTTTAACATCATGCATAATAATTTTACGTTTCGTAATTTTTATCGTATTTCATACGTAAAAAAGAACGTAAAAAAATTTATAATCAGCATAAAAATATTTTATGTCGGTAAAATTACAAACATATAAATAGTGGAAAATATACAATAAATTCAAATTTTTTGGTCTTGTGACCTATATTTTTATTTTCTTATGTCAAATTTTACGTTATGATTCAATATAAATGTAACTTGTTGTATTCAAATAAAATTTATTTATAAATTGATCATAAAATTATCTCGGGGTAAAAAACACTATTCTGATCCTAGGATTATTCTGATCAGAGCGGTACTATAGGGCGCGACGAGGTGTTCCCGAAACCAGAAAAAACGTCCCGACCCCCCCCCCTCTCCCCACGCCCCCTCACCTCACTCCCCCTCCCCCCCACACCCCCACCCGGGCGGCGCGGCGCACCACCTGCCCCACCACCTCCCGCTCCATCCTACACTGCGGCGGCTGCCGGCGGCCTTCCATCGGCGCTGGAGCTGGCCCCCGTCTGGATCCGGCCACGCACAGCCTCTCACCTGGATCTGGCCGGGGCGCCGCCCCATGCCTGGATCCTCCCCGGCCGGCGCGCCACCACCTTTGCGGCCGGCGCGCCTCGTTCCGAGCGATCAGGGGCCCTCCTCCCCCACGCCGACGAGCCTCCTCTCGACGCAACCCTCGGATCCAGCCGTCCGCAGGGCCCCGGAATCCCGAGCGACATCGCCGGCCGCGGCTCCCCGAGCGCCGTCGCAGGGCCCTGGATGCATACGCCACCGCCGACCCCTGGAAGCCCCGATCAGGAACCACCGCCGACCATCCACCTCACCCAACGCGGCAGCGCCTCCTACCGTGACGCCGCTGCCAGCCATCCACCCCACCAGACGCGGCGGTGCCTCCTACAGTGACGCCGCCGCCGGCCTTGCTCCTCTCACCCTGGCCTGATCCACGATAGACCATGCCTTCTTCCGCCTGTCAGACCCTGCCTTCTTCCGCCTGTCACCGAGTGTCCACGAGCCCTCTAATCCTGCGTGCGACCTGCCCTTGCTCCTCTCATAGAACTTCACAAGATGCTCTTCTCTACTGCCGCACACGACACTCCCCAGCTTCTCCAGTGCCTCGCCCCATAGCCATTGGTCATGCTTCCCTTGGCACCTCTCCTGTGGGCAAAAATGTGCAAGAATCTTCTGCTGTTGGCTGTGCTTGCCATTTTTTTGCCTGATCCTGCTGATTGATTTGGGAGTACCAGGAAGAAGGCAAAAGGGACTAGCCATCGAGCTCGCACTCGGATAAGTTGTTTTCGCCATCCTTGGGTGTCCAAGACTAAAAAAGTACTAAAGGCAAAGTACTTTCCTAATGGGAGCTTCTTACAAGCAACTCTTAAAAATGGGGCTTCTCTTACATGGCAGAGTATTATGAAGGGCTTAGAAACTTTCAAACTGGGGTACATTTGGCGAATTGGGACAGGAGAGAAAGTGAACATATGGAGGGATCCCTGGGTTCCAAGCAGTGCAGACAGAATGGTGATTACCCCGCGTGGACATACTGTCATAACTATTGTTAATGATCTCATCGACCCCACAAGTGGAAGTTGGGATGAAATTTAATTACTTCTATTTTCAACCCTGTTGATGTCTGTAGGATTTTGGAAATCCCACTTAACTTCAATGCCTTTGAGGATTTTATAGCTTGGCATCCAGATCGTAGAGGTGCTTTTTCAGTCCGCTCAGCTTACCACACTCAATGGATTCGAACTTTCCGGGCACGTGCAAATGTGCCAGCGCAGCCAGGAAGGTCTAGCACACCAGCAGTATGGAGTACATTGTGGAAGCTCCAAATCCCACGTAAAGTTCAAATCTTCTGTTGGCGAGCACTTCATGGCATTTTACCTCTAAAATCCATAATCACTAATAGGCATATTGGGTCAGATGGAGCTTGTCCTATATGTCACCGATCGGCTGAGGATGTGAAGCACCTTCTTTTTGAATGTTCCCATGCTACTGAGCTCTCGTCAGGCCTAGGAATACTGGATTATATTAATGAAGTGAAAATGGTTGATCGCTCTGGGTCGATCATCCTGGAACATATTCTCTTAGATCCACCAAGACAAGTGGCGCTCAAGCCCAACCTGGATGTGAAGCAACTCATTGCGGTTGGAGGATGGTATCTTTGGTGGATTCGACGTGAGATCACTCATAATGGTTCTCCCCCACCTCCTTTCAAATGGCCAATGTCGATTATTGCTATAGCTAATAATTTTCATCAAGCAGATGCAAAGAATATTGTACCAGTGAAAGATAGATGGAAGAAGCCGGAGCCCAGGTTCGTAAAACTAAATGTTGACGCAACATTTTATATGGTAGAAGGAGTAGGAGCTACTGCAGCGGTGATCAGGGATGCGAATGGATCCTTTCTAGCTGCTCAATATATCTATATTCCTTATACAACCAGCGTGGTTATGACCGAGGCGCTGGCAATGCGGAATGGTCTGAACTTTGCAAGCTCGCTAGGTTTCCCGTGGGTGGAGGCGGAGGCGGACTCGTTGATAGTAATTGAATCTTGAGATGGCCAGACAAGATGGTGGGATGAAGCTGCTGCAATTTTCGCTGAATGTGTGGACATTTCGTCTTTGATTGGGAAGGTCAAATTTAAGCATTGTTATGGTAGTTCAAAGCAAGCGGCGCATGTCCTAGCAAATTACAGTTATTGTAATAAACTTTGTAATCATTGGACGGACGAGCCCCCATACTGTCCTGTCTCAAACCTCGTGGATGATGTAATTCCCTTCTAAGTTAATAAAGCTAGCCATGATGGCCTTCCCTCAAAAACAAAAGACTGTAAAAGAGGGGAACGCGTTTGTGTTTGTTTTGTTGTGTGTTTCGCAACTCTGTCTAATAAAATAACAGAAAAAAACTACGAGGTTTTGTTAGGAACACCGAACAAGTTCAAGTATAACTGCGGGTGAAATTCAAGCTTGTAAATTTCTTCATTTTCAATAACACACGAAGTTCATGTTTTAGAAATTTCCGAAGTTCACGTGTACTAGTACAGAAGAAAAATCATCAAATGGAAAAAGGAACTGCCTAGGCAATTTCATCAAAAAGAAAAAAATGCATAAAATGTCGTGACAAAATTCTATAAGAAGTTCAAATTTAAAAACCGAAGCAGGTCAACGTTAAAAAAGTGAAGTTTTTAATATCTAAAAGACAAATTTGGAAGTTCAAAAAAATTGAGCAAGAAGTTCAACAAAAAAGTACTTCAAAAATGGTGAAGTTCAAACTAAAAAAAAGGAGCATTTCAAAAGATTGTATAAAAAATGATTTTCCCCATTCTATAAAAACTAGAAGTTCAAATTAAAATAACGGCGCGATATCAATGTTTATATAAAAAAGCATTTTTCCCGTTACTAACCAATAAAACTAAGAAGTTCAAATTTTAAAATTGGTGAAGTTCGATGTCTATCAAAAATTCCGATTTTCACATTATTAAAAAAATAAAACCAAGAAGTTCAAAATTTTAAAGCAAAGAAGTTCAAAAAACTCAATTTTCCTCGATACTAAAGAATAAAACTAAGAAATTTAAAGTAAAATAACAGAGAAGTTCAAAGTTTATGAAAACCTCATATTCTCATTACTAAAGAATAACTAATAAGTTCAAATTAAAAAAAAGAGAACAACGAAAAATGTTTTAAAAAGATTGTCCCCGTTTTTAAAAAATTCGGATTTTCCCCGATACTAAATATTAAACCAAGAAGTTCAATTTTAAAAAAACTGAGTAATTTAATGTACATTTAAAACTCAGTGTTCCTCGTTAGTGAAGAGTAAAACCAATAAGTTCAATTTAAAAACATAGAGAAATTTTCTACAAGTTCAAGTTCTCGGTCGGAGAAAGTTAGAAAAATATTGTGAAAGAAGTTTGTATAAAAAGGGATATCATTTGTGTAACACCGACGAATGGTTGGGAAATTACAAACAAAAATACGCGACAGAAGTTCAACATCGAAACAGCAGGAAGTTCAACTACTACGTTAATTGAATTTCAGATGAAAATCTTTTAAAACGTCGCTAGTATAAAAAAAATGATCCAGGCGGAAAAGTTGCGTGTTTATAACAGCTTTCCAGCGTCATATCACTTGCTCAATTCCGATGAGTGGATGGAGAGCTACAAACAAAAAACAATGCGTAAAGAAACAGAGTGAAGTTCAGGTAGACGTGCCGGTGAAGTTAAGTTCTCCACGCGGTGCATTTTCGAAGACCTTGTTTCGCGATAAAAGGCAAAACACATCGTCTCGCCGTTTTTGAAATTACGTAAAAATGGCTAGGAATTAGAGAAAACCATCTACATGAAAAAGTTTCACATTTTCCGTAGATTTTCAACTGTATATTATTTGCCCCATTCCGACAAAATTTCTAGAAATTACGGCCAAAATACATTTTTAGCCATTTTCGAAATTGACTTAAAACCGTAAAGAATTGGAAAAAACAATCTATATATAGAAGTTTCGCATTTCTTCAAGCTTTCCAACGCCATATAATTTGCCTCATTCCGACGAACCGTTGAGAAAATAACATGAAAATACGCACTCGGTCCAGATTCGGCCATTTTCTAAATTACTTTTGAACCGTTCATAGTTAGAACAAAAAATTTGTATGGAAAGATGCGCATTTTCATAATCTTTCCAATGCCATATCATATGCATCGATAGGGCTAGACGTTTTCAAATTAGCCCCAAATACGAACCCGGCTGTTCGGTTCTAGAAATTACGCCATTTTTAAAATTCCTCTTTAACCGTAGGGAATTTGGAAAAACGTCCAACATGTGAAATGAGCGCATTTGCAAAATCTATCCAAAGCCATCTCATTTGACTCATTCCGATGAACGTTTTAGAAATAGCGTCCAAAATACGATTCATGTTTTTTTTATGAAGAAAAACGGTTTTCAAAACTGTTGTTAATCCGTGTACATTTTGCCAAAAATTCAATGAAGGATGTTATACTGGTGTCCATAACTTTCAAACGGTATATTGTAAGACCCATTTAGGCACTTTTTCGGAAGTTCAACCTAGCAGTCGGGGAAGTTCAGCTCGAACAACTTAGGCAGTAAAATTGCGGCAGAAGCAAATTCATCACAACCCCGAGAGCAAATCCGCCAACGAGGAAGATTCCTATTTAAAATGGGCGTTTAGTTGCTAAAAACCGTTCCCAAATTATACTTACATCACATAGAACACGATTGACCAGAAAAATTTGCACGGGAAGACACGGTTGCGAAGATAGCCCAAAGGTCGGGTTCCTCCACAGGGAAGTTCAGGTTTGTATAACTCAACAAGTTCAACGTGTGATCAGAATAATATTCTAATCCCATGATCAGAATAGTGTTTATATATATATATATATATATATATATATATAACTTATCCTGCATTTTGCAGATCATTAAATGCAGGCATTATGTGAAATGGTATTCTTCGTGGGGAGATATGACCTGCTCAAGCAAAAATTCCGCAATTTCCTCTTGAATTGCTCGTATGCGGTCCTTTGGTAGGAGCTCATCCCGCATCTGCATCATCTGTATATAAAGGAGATCAAGATGAATATGCATATTAGTTGTGTGTATTTTTATTAGATCATGATAAAAAAATGAATTGTGTTTACGTACCCAAAGATCTCTTACAATTTTGCTCCTTTCGATCATTAAGCCAATGTTCTCGTAAACGTAATATGCACATAAATTAGTCCCCTGTGCCTCCCTCATGCACTTTACGAGAATAGAATTCAATCAGATAATAATAAAGCATGACAATGGTATTCAAATTAGAATTAAAGAGATGTACGGACGTAGCTAGTACTACTTAATCACCCTGGGCTTTTGCCATTTCAGCTCTGGTTTCCATTCCCGGTGACCTCCTTGATGAAACGTTTCCAAATCCTGCCCGACAAACAAAATGAATAAAGGAGTTATTAATTACTTGCTATCAAAAAATGAACTAATAAAGAACCCGACATAGTGTCAATGATTGAAATTACATTTCGAGCAACGAATGCAAGCTTATGTATTATTTAGGGTCTTTACTTAGCTTGTAAAGTACTTCAACAGTTCCATCGTCAACTCTAATTATTATCAGGATCCAGTGGAAGCTACGCACACGATTTGTGTAAGCGGGCATGCATAACTCATCAACCATAACATCGAGTATATATATAAGCAAAAATAGAATTTGTAATACAAGACAGTAACACTCACCGGAAGTTCCATGGTAAAAGTATTTCTGATTTGATATTTAGGCCCTTCAAAAACTTTACAAGCATTTTCTTTGTGTCTTTAGGGGTGGTTCTTAACACTTTTTCATTAACGGTATTTGGGTCAATGAACCCGATGCCATAGACTCCGTCTCTTTTCAATTCAAAAAAATTCATTCTGCATAATACCACACAAAAGAATATAGTGAGTATAATTACACGCAATGAACGAGCTGAGCTAGAGACGTAAATTACAGAAATAAATCACTTACAGACAAGAGCAACTGACGAGAGATTGTTCGAGTGCGGGTTGATTGAATAACTTAAAAATTCTTCATTTTCAATCCACAAATCTTTTTCATGGATGTAATGCTCTTTCTCGACTTTCACCATGAGGCGTTGTCGCCCAGCGTTTACTTTTCTCATGTACCAGTCATGCAAGTTGTGCATTTGCGTTGGTAGAAGCTTCTCCTCGTCAGGAGTGACCAGAGGGTTCCGAGGACATGTTTCCATGTTAGTTCCTTAGGATCCACCGGTGGAAATTCCTCGATCTCTAGGATTTGTTCAACGGTGATACCGAGCAATCTAGCATTCTCGCTATCAGCGTCGGTTATTACAACCTTATGGGTGTTGGGGAACGTTGCATGGGAAACAAAAAATTTCCTACGTTCACGCAAGACCTATCCATGGTGATGAGCATCTATGAGAGGGAGAGTGGATCTACATACCCTTGTAGATCGCTAAGCGGGAAGCGTTAAGAAACGCGGTTGGTGTAGTCGAACGTCTTCGCGATCCAAATCGCCGAGCGTCTCGCGATACAATCACGATCCATCCCGCGAACTTGATCACAATCCGTCCTACGAACTCGATCACAGTCCTTCCGATCTAGCGCCGAACAGACGGCACCTCCACGTTCATCACACGTGCAGCTTGGTGACGATCTCCGTCATCTTGATCCAGCAAGAGGGAGCACAAAGGAAGAAGAGTTCTCCGGCAGCGTGGCGGCGCTCCGGTGATGGTGGTGGAGCTATTCCGGCAGGGCTTCGCCTAAGCACTACAGAAATCCGATCTAGAGGAGAAACTATGCACTCGAGGAACGGGTAGCACGTGGCTGAAAATTCTGTGCAAAAACCCTAAAACCTCCAGTATATATAAGAGGGAGGGAGGAGATGTAAGGTAACGCAGCAGAAAACAAAAAAAATTGACCTACGCACCAGCCCAGGACCACTACGGAGACTGCATACAAGGTTTGATCATTTCGTTACCGACTCGTAGCGCAGCGGAAGTAGAGTCGATGACGATCGGCGGTGCAGATCCCCGTAGCTAGGATGTATACCCTCATCTGCCCCGCGGACAGCCCTCCGGGAGGCGGTCGGATAGTCCCCCGGACGGTGTGGTGGACAGCCCTTCGGGAGGACCTCCGAAACTCGGACTGTCACTTGGACAGCCCTTCGGGAGGATGTCCAAAACTCGGACGGTCACACGGACAGCCCTTCGGGAGGACCTCCAAAACTTGGACGGTCACACGGACAACCCTTCGGGAGGCACTCTCGAACTAAGACCGAAACTACGATCTCTCTACAGAGTTGCACACATACGATGTCATCTATCCGACAAGGCTTCCCCATCCAGAACTAGTTCCTGCCGGAACACAGACAGCCTTTCGGCTCTACGAAACTATTTCGCTGGGAGGGAGAGAGAGAGCCAGATCATGCATGGCATTTGTATGAGAGTAAGAGTATGTTTTTGGGCTGCCTCCTCACCCCTCTTTATAGGGTGAGATACTATGGTAAAAATACCAAAATGCCCTCAAATATTTTCACTATTCATAATAGTCAGTCACTATTCATAAATAGTGTTTCCCACTATTCACAATAGTGTTTTCCACTATTTCGTAATAGTGTTTTCACTAGTCATGAGATATTTTCTCCCAATAGTGTTTCCCACTATTCATAATAGTGTTTCCACTATTCATGAGATATTTTATCCCAAAAAGCACTTTCACTATTCACGGCGACATTTTTCAGCGTCCGGTCGAGCTGAAAATATTTATGTGGGCTTAGAACATTTCCAGTACCCCACTAAAATGATTTTCACTGCGATCTGGAGCAATACCGGATTAGTGATTTTCATCTGTGAAAAGCATCTGAAGGGTTCCGGCAGCTCCCGAACATTTCCGGTTTTTCTTCCGAAAAATTCCCAGAAGTTTCCAGAATGATTCTGGCACCCTCCAAGAATTCTCATGCATGTGTCGAAACCAATTTGACTTAATGGTATCCCCTGAAACAACTTTTCAGTTTCATCGACACTGTTCCAGTGTTCTCTCTGCGGAACTTTTCCGTTATTCGAAACTTTTCCGGTGTTCTCTCTGCGGAACTTTTCCGTTGTTCGAAACTTTTCCGGTGTCTGAAACCTTTTCGGTGATTTTCTCTCAGACTCCCTATCTAGTATTCAGCAGATAGATGACCCTTAAGCGTGTGACCCTATAGGTTCGGTGAAGCATAGACATGACCCGGAACCCCTTCCGATCAATGATCAAGATTGGAGTCGTGGACACCCATATTGACCCCATTACCCACACGAATGAATATTTGAGTGAACCTCCAGTTGTCGTGTGCTATTCCTATTGCTTCGCGATATGTTACAAATACCCGAGGTGAGACATGTTGGCATCCCCGTGGATCAACAACTTGTCCACTATGCCAGTTACCTCGTTACCGGTATTGTTATCTTTTCTCATTCCCGTGTTCCGGCATCCCCGTGATCAATTCACAAAGTGTCTGGCCAGACGATGATGGACACCGTAACACCGAGAGGGCCCAGAGATATCTCTCCATCATCGGAGGAGCAAATCCCAATCTTGAGCTATCAAGTTACTTGCCATACTTTTCCATGAACCCGTAAGCCGCCGTAATAGCCACCCATTTACGGATGACGTTTAACAAACCCCAAAGTTCATGAAGCAAGCATGAAGAAACTCGATACTCTCATGGTCTAAGGAATTATGCAAACATTAACTTCTCTGTGTTATTAACCATTAACTTATGACGAATGTATCTCATAGCATAACATCAATTCGGGGCGATTCAACAAAATGTTATTCTAACATTGTGCACTCAAAATTGCCGGCATAGCCATGCCCATGATCAGGAAAACAGGATCATCAAGCAATACTTGAGCCAGTCTTAGAGGCTAGACTAGGAATACAATTTACCATTTATTATTCCACACGTGCATATGAGTCTTCCTTCAAGCCTCGTGGTTATTGTAGACTCGAGAACCATATCAGTTATAGCATGGAACATAAACCTAATTATGAACAGGGAGATAATCAATAATATTTATTATTGCCTCTAGGGCATATCTCCTACAGACTCCCACATGCACTAGAGTCAATAATGTAGTCAATGCTAATGCACTTTACACCTATGGCATACTGGTGTAAAATATGCTTCGCTTGTGGTATAGCCTGATGTCCAACGGATCTGATAACTTCAGCTCTTTGTGTAACTTTGCATATCCTTGCATTTTCACGCTATCACAAAATTCGTATTTTGTGTGAACTTGGCTTTGTATATGTGTGAATCATTGGTCGAAACCTTATTCCTCAGACTGAGCTATGGAGCAACTATTTGCAATAGTGTCTCACAGACCAAAGCCATCTTGGAACCATACTAAGTTCATGAATGAACTATATGATTCAACAACTTCTTTGTCGCTTCCAAAGCGTCAACATACTTAGCCTTTGTTATAGAATTCACCACAGTATCTTGTTTGGAACAATTTCCAACTACCGTGACACCATATTGTGTATTACACAAAACCCTTAACTTAAATCGAAAATCGCATGGAGCATTGATTGAGACTGTATCGATGTAATTACTTACAACAAGCACTTCATAATCTCTGCTTGCGAGAAAACATGTTATCAGCACTACTCTAGTACTTAATGACATCTTTCCCTGTTGTCCCATGATCAGTGCTTTGAGCACTTTTGTATCTATACTCGCAACAACTTGGGAGTATCGGACATATATGGTTCTTTTTACATACCATGGAATACATGATTAATCCAAACACTAGAGTGTGTGGAATCTCCATCATGTATTTTACTCGTCAGTGTTTTGGGACACTGAGTCTTGCAAAAACTCTTTCCATGTGACTTCGGCAAGAATCACTCCTTGGCGTTTTTAAATGCTAAAAGGTTTTAGCACCTTGTCAATATGTATTCATTGCTTAGCCCCATTAGGTAAATCTATCTCCATAGATCATCATGCCTAATATTGAGGCTATTTAGCCTAAGCACTTCATCGCAAAACTATTTTCAAATGAAGTCCTAATTCGTGTCAAGAAATTTATTTCCAATTAACAATGTGTCAAGCACACAATGTTTTAGAAATATTATTATGCTCCCACTTACTTTCTTGAATCACAAGGATCTTTGTTACCCATTGATGAAGTCAAAAACCCTTTTCGACCATTTCATCAAACCACAAAGATTCCAACTCCATTTTGCTCTCTTCTGTCCATTTCTGGAACTCTGAAGTTTGCATACTTAATAGCATGTTCTGGATCGAAAAATTACTTTGGACTGTATCACATACAAGTCCTAGGTTTCATTTCCATCAGATGGAAATCCTTTTGTCATCCATGTTTCATATCTCATGATTGATATATGTATTAATTGCTAGTTCAACCCGAACCGACCTTAAGCATCGCTACGGTGAAACAACCTCATCGTAGTTAACTCCTTGAACTTGTTATTTCAACAAGTCGAGCTTTATGGATAAAACATTTTTATCTGTATCAGTTTTTAGTTCCATAAATATTTGTTAGACTCCAAGTCCTATGAAAGGTGTATCAAGGTTTTAATCTTGAATCACTTATATGGAAACTATCTCGGATTGTATTGGCATTTAGCCAATCCCGGAGTCAGAGTCCATCAACGCTTCCTTGTGTATTGTAGGTATACTGTTGTCTAACAACAATATCTCATTTGCGCACCTGATAGGTTTGCACGAGCTTTGCCTACGTGGTTCAGCTGCACGTTTGACCGAAGTTCATACATTTTATTGTAGAGACTTACGTATCAGAGGAAACAACGAATCACTTCCAGGGTTTCTTTCCTTTGAACTGATGACAAAGATACTGGTTATCTCGTCAAGTTGCACTGTCCTCCTACTCACCTTTTGTAAGAACTATTCTCTTTAAAAGCATACCGTTTTGTGGCAAAACCCTTTGCCTCGGTATAGTGGTGGGGGAATACCCAATGACTTGGGATAACCATACAAAGTAGCACTTGTCTGATTTGGAATAGGTTTGTAACCTTTTACACAAGCCCCATATTCCAAATGTTAAGAAAAGATATAACATGGTTGGGCGTAGCATACCATGGCATCATTTCAACAGACCTGATGGATCTCTTTTCAGTGTAAAAGCCGCAGTCTCTAAAGCATCACTCTATAAAAGGGATAATGGCAAATCTATTTATGTCATATTTGATCTTACCATGTCATAAATGGTTCGATTACATCTTCACAGACTTTCCACTTGCAGTGGTGTTCCGGGAGGTGCAAGTTATGAAACACTTTTCACAACTCATCAGACATTCGTTAAACTTGTAAATCAAATATTCCTTTCCGCAATCAAATTGCAGAAACATAATTTTCTTGGTACAATAACTTTTACTTCATTTTTGGAAAGCTTTCGAATGATTTCAAAAGATCCAGACTTATGTCTCATCAAGTAAATATCCATATATCTACTAGTCATTTTTGAAGGTAGACAAATCCACTGTTTGCAACAACATTTATCGGACTACATACATCAAATGTATGATCACCAATAATTTCTTTGCTCGTTCCTTATGGCCTGTGAACGGTATTTTAGTTAGTTTACCTTTTGTAGGAAAGTTGCAAGTGTCAGATGATTCAAAATCAAACGACTTCAAAATCCATCATAATGGAATTTTTGATGCGGGTTTCTCCAATGTGACCAAATGCAGTGCCACACATATGTGGTATTCTTTTAGTCTTGCGACATTTAGCGTCAGTGTTATGGATGCATCATATTTCCATCAATATTCATAACATACATCCCATCTAGGATGGAAGCATGACCTTTCATGTTATTCATAATACTGAGCAACAATTGTTGTTTTTATGAACAACTCTTTTGCAACAAACATTGTGCAATGGGCTAGAGTGTATGAAACTCTAAAATGAATTATAAAAGTAAACCCAGAGGTAATGTATTATTATCAATATTCATAACATACGTCTCATTCATAATTAAGGTATGGCCCTTATGTTATTCATAACACCGAACATGAAAAGTTCTCTTATGTACAACCTTCTTGCAAGATTCCTTATGCAAAGGGCTAGAGTGTGAAACTCTAAAATGAATTATGAAACTTAATACATAGGGTATACACCGATTGAAGGCATAGTAACATTTACTATGTTCCCTGCGTGTATCTAAACCTCATCCCTGGCTAGTCTTTCAGGCCATAGTAGTTCTTACATCAAGTTGCAACAGAATGCAATCGAGCGGGTATCTTTGTGACCAACTCATAATACCCAAGAATTAGTGATTAACATGTTTAGCCATAATTGCCAAGAACTATATCTTTGACCAGCATTCTATACATCAAAAACTTGTATGACATTCATACATGAGCTGGATATTCCAGTCGTCTTTCCTTTTGCCATTATACTTCTAACAGTTTAACTTTTCAGTATTTCTCCTACTCTCAGAAGAAGCACCCAACTTAAGAGTGGCGTTAGCCCCAGACTTCCTAGGTGTGAAAGTCTCACTAACACCCTTCGGACACTTCCTTCTCTTTAAGTTGTTGTTTTATTCACCTTTCATCATATGACAGGCGTTCTCCTGGATCCCTCTCTTATCAGTCTAATGCATAGTAAACTCCTTTACTAATAGTTTGCAAACAAACATTACTTTGGATATCTCATATCTTTTAGCTTTTGTCGATCTCTGAAAATGATTTTCAGATCCCATGAATATCACATAACTATCCAAAATTCCGAAGCTCCGGACTCATGGAACCAAACATATTGCACTTTGACTAAAAAGGAATTCTAGCTATTGGATCGAAGGACGAGAGTCATATGATCCATAGCATTAGCGGGAGAATATCGAAAGCATGCGATAGGACAAAGTCCTTGTCGACACTCTTGAGGACAATCCTCACTTTACGTTACCAACCGTAAAGTTTTAACCAGATATTTAACAGCTATTCAATTTTAATAGGGAAGGTGGAAACGCGAGCCATTATTCTACAACTATTATGCAAATCACACTTAGACATTATACAAAATTAATTGCACTGAGAATTAAAAGAATTCAGTTCTACAGTGCACTCCCACTCAAATCAATATCTCTCATAATTGATTATGAGTGATTCAAGATCCATATTACAATTCAGCCCCAAGGATGCATGCATCTCAAGTGACGAGAATTGTAATCGGTAGGCCAACTTGCCAATCACATCTCTATGTGACTCTTCTTCATCTTTCGACGCGTGTGTTCCGAGCTCATGACTTTCATGCCTGAACGTCAATACAACCAAGTGATCATGCTGCGAGGTCTCAACTCACCCGCCTCACACCCGTACAATCGTTCGTACCCATGTATCCATGTGATACCCCGAAAGGAAAGATGTCGTGACGGTGCTACACTTGGGAGAACACTAACTACTTGATATTTTGTGAGAGATCACCCTAATAAAAGCGACTACCGCGCAATCAAAAGGGTGCATCATAAGGGATAAACATCTCAGACAATTCATAATAGCATGATATGGTATAGCCCTTTCTGACGGAGAAGTCTTGTATTTCTTCGTCTTCAGCATTCGCGTCGGTGTTCACCTTCGCGAAGATTGCCACCACCTTGTCGATGCACCAAATGATATTGCTATCTCTATAGCTAATAAAAGAAGTGCATTACATAAGGTTGACACGTAGGTCATTAAAGTGCAATCATATGGCTCTAGCCATCATGCCGAATCATGACACGCAGGTCATGTTAATCAATTTACATCATATAGTCATCTCATACATAATCAAATTATTATGAACACTACTATACCACATCACATGCACATGCAAACCATCCTACAAAACCAAGTTAGACGCCTCTAATCGGTCCATGCAAAAACTTGTTTTACGTGGCTTCTAAGGTTTCGAAACAAACCGAAGCTACCAACGTCCATCATCAAGTATGATAATTCAAGTTGCTAGATTAACTTTCCAGGGTGCATGAAACACGAGATAATAAGATCTGAAGCCCCATACTAAACTTCGTCATACACGTGACCCCCGTGCGGATCGCATCTGCATTACCCTTTTGTCTGCGAAACATCCATCTTTCTCAACTATGGTGGAACCCAAAGATCTGTCAATCAGTATACTCAGGAGCAGCATGAAAGGATCGCGGATTGCCAAAACTTTGTGAGATTCCACCATGCCATTAAGATCAGGACTACGCAAATTCCAGGGAAGCAACAAGAACATCGGGTTACAGATTTCATCTGCAACCTGCAAAAATAATTTTCAATAATAGATCTCATCTACTGCCTAATTATATTGTGCAACACCCATACATCTCTATGTATTCTAGATCGCAACCTGCATCTACGCATAGCACGGCTCTTGATGCCACTATAAGGTAACGCAGCAAAAAACAAAAAAATTCGACCTACGCACCAGCCCAGGACCACTATGGAGACTCCATACAATTTTTGATCATTTCGTTACCGACTCGTAGCGCAGCGGAAGTAGAGTCGATGACGATCGGCGGTGCAGATCCCCACAGCTAGGATTTACAACCTCCCAACCGCGAGGATGTATACCCTCATCTGCCCCGCGGACAGCCCTCCGGGAGGCGGTCAGACAGTCCCCCGGACGGTGTCGCGGACAGCCCTTCGGGAGGACCTCCGAAACTCGGACTATCACTTGGACAGACCTTCGGGAGGACCTCCAAAACTTGGACGGTCACACGGACAGCCCTTCGGGAGGACCTCCAAAACTCGGATGGTCACACGGACAGCCCTTCGGGAGGCACTCTCGAACTAAGACCGAAACTACGATCTCTCTACAGAGTTGCACACATACGGTGTCATCTATCCGACAGGGCTTCGCTGTCCAGAACTAGTTCCTGCCGGAACCCAGACAGCCTTTCGGCTCTACGAAACTATTTTGCTGGGAGGGAGGGAGAGAGAGCCAGATCATGCATGGCATTTGTATGAGAGTAAGAGTGTGTTTTTTGGCTTCCTCCTCACCCCTATTTATAGGGTGAGAGGCTATGGTAAAAATACCAAAATGCCCTCAGAATTTTCACTATTCATAATAGTGATTCCACTATTCATAAATAGTGTTTCCCACTATTCACAATAGTGTTTTCCACTATTTCGTCATAGTGTTTTCACTAGTCATGAGATATTTTCTCCCAATAGTGTTTCCCACTATCCATAATAGTATTTCCACTATTCACGAGATATTTTCTCCCAAAAAGAACTTTCACTATTCACGACAACATTTTTTAGCTTCCGGTCGAGCTGAAAATATTTATGTGGGCTTAGAACATTTCCAATACCCCACGAAAATAATTTTCAATGCGATCTAGAACAATTCTGGATTAGTGACTTTCATCTACGAAAAGCATCTAAAGAGGTTACGGCAGCTCCGGAACATTCCTGTTTTTTCTTCCGAAAAATTCCCAGAAGTTTCCAGAATGATTCTGGCACCCTCCAAGAATTATCAGGCATGTGCCGAAACCAATTTGACTTAATGGTATCCCCTGAAACAATTTTTTAGTTTCACCAAAATTGTTCCGGTGTTCTCTCTACGGAACTTTTCCGTTGTCCGAAACTTTTCCGGTGTCCGAAACCTTTTCGGTGATTTTCTCTCAGACTCCCTGTGTAGTATCCAGCAGATAGATGACCCTTAAGCGTGTGACCCTATAGGTTCAGTGAAGCATAGACATGACCCGGAACCCCTTCCGATCAATGATCAACATCGGAGCCGTGGACACCTATATCGACCCCTATACCCACACGAATGAATATTCGAGTGAACCTCCAGTTGTCATGTGCTATTCCTGTTGCTTCACGATATGTTACAAATACCCGAGGTGAGACATGTTGGCATCCCCGTGGATCAACAACTTGTCCACTATGCCAGTTACCTCGTTACCGGTATTGTTCTCTTTTCTCGTTCCCGTGTTCCGGCATCCCCGTTATCAAATCACAAAGTGTCTGGCCAAACAATGATGGATGCCGTAACACCGAGAGGGCCCAAAGATATCTCTCCATCGTCGGAGGAGCAAATCCCAATCTTGAGCTATCAAGTTACTTGACATACTTTTCCATGAGCCCGTAAGCCGCTGTAATAGCCACCCATTTATGGATGACGTTTAACAAACCCCAAAGTTCATGAAGCAAGCATGAAGAAACTCGATACTCTCGTGGTCTAAGGAATTATGCAAACATTAACTTCTCTATGTTATTAACCATTAACTTATGACGAATGTATCTCATAGCATAACATCAATTCGGGTCGATTCAACACAAATGTTCTTCTAACATTGTGCCCTCATAATTGCCGACATAGCCATGCCCATGATCAGGAAAACAGGATCATCATGCAATCCTTGAGCCAGTCTTAGAGGCCAGACTAGGAATACAAGTTAACGTTTATTATTCCTCACGTGCATATGAGTATTCCTTCAAGCCTCGTGGTTATTGTAGACTCGAGAACCATAACAGTTATAGCATGGAACATAAACCTAATTATGAACAGGGAGATAATCAATAACATTTATTATTGCCTCTAGGGCATATCTCCTACGGGAGAGGCCTTGGCGCAAGGGCCAAGACCTCCTTGGTTCGGCCTAAGTGGGAGGATTGAAGGATTCCTCCTCCAATCCTAGTAGGACTTGGATTCCTCCTTTTTTGGCCCTTTTCCACCTTTTTCCCTTTGGGCTTTTCTTCCCTAGCCGCATGGGCCTTGTGTGGGACTTCCATCAGCCCACAAAGGGCTGGTATTTACTCTCCCACAGCCCATGTAGCCTCTTGGGTCAAAATACCCCTCCCGATGGTCTCCCGGTACACTCCCGGCACTCCCGGTACACTACCGATTAGCCCAAAACTTTTCCGGCGACCAAAATAGGACTTCCTATATATGAATCTTTACCTCCGGACCATTCCGGAGCTCCTCATGACATCGGATCTCATCTGGGACTCTGAACAACCTTCGGTCACCACCATACATAACTCTATACTAACGAAACATCACCAAACCTTAAGTGTGCAGACCCTGCGGGTTCGAGAACTATGTAGACATGACCGAGACACCTCTACGGTCAATAACCAATAGAGGAACCTGGATGCCCATATTGGTTCCTACATATTCTACGAAGATCTTTATCGGTCGAACCTCTATGTCAAGGATTTAGGTAAACCCATATGGTGTTCCCTTTGTTCTTCGGTATGTTACATGCCCGAGATTCGATCATCGGTATCTCCATACCTAGTTCAACCTCGTTACCGGCAAGTCTCTTTACTCGTTCCGTAATACAAGATCCCGTTACTAACACTTAGTCACATTGCTTGCAAGGCTTATTGTGATGTTGTATTACCGAGTGGGCCTTAAGATACCTCTCCGTCACACGGAGTAACAAATCCCAGTCTTGATCCATGCCAACTTAATACACACCCTTGGAGATATCTGTAGAACACCTTTGTAGTCACCCAGTTATGTTGCGACGTTTGATACACACAAGGCACTCCCCCGGTGTCCGTGAGTTGCATGATCTCATGGTCATAGGAACATATACTTGACATGCAGAAAACAGTAGCAATAAACTGACACGATCATATGCTATGTTTGTAGTATGGGTCTTGTCCGTCACATCATTCTTCTAATTATGTCACCCGTTATCAAATGACATCACATGTCAATGGCTCGGAAACCTTGACCATCTTTGATTAACGAGCTAGTTCACTAGAGGCATACGAGGGACCAAGTGTTGTCTATTTACCCACACATGTAATGTGTTTCCAATCAATACAATTATAGCATGGATAATAAACAATTATCATGAACAAGGAAATATAATAATAAACACTTTATTTATTGCCTCTAGGGAATATTTCCAATAGTCTCCCACTTGCACTAGAGTCAATAATCTAGTTCACATCACTATGTGATTTACATTGTAATGAATCAAACACCCATGCAGTTCTGGTGTTGATCATGTTTAGCCCTTGGAAGAAGTTTAGTCAACGGGTCTGCAACATTCAGATCCGTGTGCACTTTGCAAATATTTAGGTCCTTCTCCTCGATGTAATCGCGGATGGAGTTGAAGCGTCGCTTTATGTGTCTGGTCCTCTTGTGAAATCTTGGTTCCTTGGCCAGAGCAATGGCACCAGTGTTGTCACAGAACAGGTTCATCAGATTCAGTGCACTGGGCACTACTCCAAGATCTGTCATGAACTGCTTCATCCAGACACCTTCCTTCACCGCCTCCGAGGCTGCGATGTACTCCGCTTCGCATGTAGAATCGGCTACCACGCTTTGCTTGGAACTGCACCAGCTTACCGCTCCCCGTTGAGAATAAATATGTATTCGGTTTGTGACTTAGAGTCATCCGGATCACTGTCAAAGCTTGCATCGACGTAACCCTTTACGATGAGCTCTTCATCACCTCCATAAACGAGAAACATTTCCTTAGTCCTTTGCAGGTACTTAAGGAAATTCTTGAAGACTGCCCAGTGCTCCATTCCAGGATCACTTTGAAACCTTCCGGCCATACTTATGGCAAGGCTGACATTGGGTCTTGTGCACAGCATTGCATACATGATAGAGCCTATGGCTGAAGCATAGGGGATGACACTCATCTTTTCTCTATCTTCTACAGTTACTGGGCATTGAGTCTTACTCAACTTCACACCTTGTAACACAGGCAAGAACCCCTTCTTGGACTGATCCATTTTGAACTTCTTCAAAACTTTATCAAGGTATGTGCTCTATGAAAGTGCTATTAAGCGACTCGATCTATCTCTATAGATCTTAATGCCTAATATGAAAGCAGCTTCTCCTAGGTTCTTCATTGAAAAACTCTTGTTCAAATATTCCTTCACGCTTTCCAGCATTTCTATATTATTTCCAATTAGCAATATGTCATCCGCATATAATACTAGAAACGCTATAGATCTCCCACTCACTTTCTTGTAAATACAAGCTTCTTCATAAACTTGTATAAACTCAAACGCTTTGATCACCTCATCAAAGTGCTTATTCCAACTCCGAGATGCTTGCACCAGCCCATAAATGGATCGCTGGAGTTTGCAAACTTTGTTAGCACTCTCTGGATCGACAAAACCTTCTGGTTGCATCATATACAACTCTTCCTCAAGGAAACCGTTGAGGAACGCTGTTTTGAAATCCATCTGCCAAATTTCATAATCAAAATAATCAGCTATTGCCAACATGATTCTGACAGACTTAAGCATCGCTACGGGTGAGAAGGTCTCATCATAGTCAACTCCGTGAACTTGTGAAAAACCCTTTGCCACCAGTCGAGCTTTATAGACGGTGACATTAACATCCGCGTATATCTTCTTCTTAAAGATCCATTTGTTCTGAATGGCCTTTCTCCCTTCAGGTAATACTTGCAAAGTCCATACTTTGTTTTCATACATGGATCCCATCTCGGATTTCATGGCCTCTAACCATTTCTCGAAATCCGGGCCCATCACCGCTCCTCCATAGCTCGTTGGTTCATTGTTGTCCAACAACATGACCTCCAAGACAGGATTGCCATACCACTCAGGAGTAGTACGCGCCCTTGTCGACCTACGAGGTTCAATAGTAGCTTGATCCAAAGCTTCATGGTCATCATCATTAACTTCCTCTTGTACCGTTGTAGGTTCCATAGAAACATCTTTCCGCGCTGCGCTACTTTCTGGTTGAAGTAAAGGTTCAATAACCTCATCAAGCTCTATTTTCCTCCCACTCAATTCTTTCGAGAGAAACTCTTTCTTAAGAAATGTTCCGTTCTTAGCAACAAACACTTTGCCTTCGGATCTCAGATAGAAGGTATACCCGACTGTCTCTTTCGGGTATCCTATGAAGACCCATTTCTCCGCTTTGGGTTCCAGATTTTCAGGCTGAAGCTTTTTGACATAAGCATCACATCCCCAAACTTTAAGAAACGACAACTTTGGCCTCTTGCCAAACCATAGTTCATATGGCGTCGTCTCAACAGATTTTGATGGTGCCCTATTTGAAGTGAATGCAGCTGTCTCTAATGCATAACCCCAAAACGATAGTGGCAAATCAGCAAGAGACATCATAGATCGCACCATATCTAATAAGGTCCGATTACGATGTTCGGACACACCATTACGCTGTGGTGTTCCGGGCGGTGTCAACTGTGAAACAATTCCACACTGTCTTAAGTGACTGCCAAACTCATAACGCAGATATTCACCTCCTCGATCAGATCGCAGGAATTTAATCTTCTTGTTACGATGATTCTCAACTTCACTCTGAAATTGCTTGAACTTTTCAAACGTTTCAGACTTGTGTTTCATTAAGTAAATATACCCATATCTACTTAAGTCATAAGTGAAGGTGAGAAAATAACGATATCCACCACGCGCTGTCACATTCATTGGACCACATACATCAGTATGTATGATTTCCAATACGTCACTTGCCCGTTCCATTGTTCCAGAGAACGGCGTTTTAGTCATCTTGCCCATGAGGCATGGTTCACATGTGTCAAGTGATTCAAAATCAAGTGACTCCAAAATCCCATCAGCATGGAGCTTCCTCATGTGTTTTACACCAACATGACCTAAACGGCAGTGCCACTAGAAAGTGGTACTATCATTATCAACTCTACATCTTTTGGCATCAATGTTATGAACATGTGTGTCATCACTATCAAGATTCAATATGTATAAACCCCTCACATTGGGTTCATGACCATAAAAGATATTACTCATATAAATGGAACAACCTTTATTCTTTGATTTAAATGAGTAACCGTCTCGCAATAAACAAGATCCAGATATAATGTTCATCCTTAACGCCAACACTAAATAACAATTATTCACGTTAATCACTAATCCCGATGGTAATCGAAGAGAGAGCGTGCCGACGGCGATCACATCAATCTTGGAACCATTTCCCACGCGCATCGTCACTTCATCCTTTGCTAGCCTTCGTCTATTCTGTAGTTCTTGTTTTGAGTTGCAAATGTGAGCAACCGAACCGGTATCAAATACCCAAGCACTAGAACGATAGCTAGTAAGGTACACATCAATAACATGTATATCATATATACCTTGTTTGTCGTTGGTCGCCTTCTTGTCAGCCAGGTACTTGGGGCAGTTCCGCTTCCAGTGACCAGTTCCCTTGCAATGAAAGCACTCGGTTTCTGGAGTAGAAACTGCTTTGACATCCTTCTTGGTTTTACCCTTCTTTCCCTTGCCCTTGCCATTCTTCTTGAAACTTGTGGTTTTATTGACCATCAACACTTGATATTCTTTTTGGATTTCAGACTCAACGACTTTTAGCAGCGCAAACAGCTCGGTGACTGACTTGTTCATCCTGTGCATGTTATAGTTCATCACAAAGCTCTTGTAACTAGGTGGCAGTGATTCAAGAACTCTGACAGTGATCGCCTCTAGTGGAAGGGTAATTCTCAACTCCGCTAGACGAGTCGAATACCCAGACATTCTGAGTATATGTTCACTGATAGACCCATTCTCTTCCATCTTGCAAGCATAGAACTTATCGGAGGTCTCATACCTCTCGATCCGGGCATTCTTCTGAAAGATAAACTTCAACTCCTGGAACATCTCATATGCTCCATGACGTTCAAAACATCTTTGAAGTCCCGGTTCTAAGCCATACAATATTGCATACTGATCTATTGAGTAATCTCCAGTACGTGCCTCCTAAGCGTTCTTAACGTCTTCAGAAGACATGTCTTCTAGTTGGTCACCAAGCGGTGCATCAAGGACATATGATTTCTTGGAAGCCATGAGGACAATCCTCAGATTACGGGCCGAGTCCACAAAGGTGCACACTCGGGGAGAACACAATTCATCTGGAAATTTAAGTGAGGGATCACCTTATAATGCTACCGTCGTCCTAAGCAAAACAAGGTGCATAAAAAGATTAGCATCACATGCAAATCATAAGTGACATGATATGGCCATGAACTTGTGCTTTTGATCTCCATATTGAAAGCACCGGCATGATCTCCATCGTCACCGGCACGACACCATGATCTCCATCATCTTGATCTCCATCAACATGTCACCATCGGGGTTGTCGCGCCCAACATGCTTCTACTACTATTGCTACCGTTTTAGCGATAAAGTAAAGCATTACATAGCGCTTAATGATTGACACGTAGGTCATACAATAATTAAAGACAACCCTATGGCTCTGCCGGTTGCCGTACTCATCGACATGCAAGTCGTGATATTCTATACAACGCATGATCATATCATACATCACATATATCACATCATGTAATTGGCCATATCACATCACAACATACCCTTCAAAAACAAGTTAGACGTCCTCTAATTGTTGTTGCATGTTTTACGTGGCTATTGCGAGTGTCTAGCAAGAAAAATTCTCATCTACGCAAAAACCACAACGGTGATAACCTAGTTGCTTTTCTACCTTCTCAAGGACCGCCTTTGTCGAATCCGATCCAACTAAAGTGAGAGAAACTGGCACCTGCAAGCCATCTATGCAAAAAATTGCATTTGAGGGAACCCTTCTCTCGTAAGCGTACGAGTAATGTTGGTCTGGGCCACTTCATCTCACAATACTGCTGAACCAAAACACGACCAAGGGAGGAAGCAATCTAAGCATAACGCCCACAAACTCTTTGTGTTCTACTCGAGATCTCATCTACACATAGAACTAGCTCATGATGCCACTATTGGGCAACATTGCATGGGAAACAAAAAAATTCCTACGTTCACGTAAGACCTATCCATGGTGGTGAGAATCTACGAGAGGGAGAGTGGATGTACATACCCTTGTAGATCGCTAAGCGGGAAACGTTAAGAAACGCAGTTGATGTAGTCGAACGTCTTCGCGATCCAAATCGCCGAGCGTCCCGTGATCCAATCACGATCCGTCCCGTGATCCAATCACGATCCGTCCCGCAAAATTGATCATGATCCATCCCGCGAACTCAATCACGGTCCTTCCGATCTAGAGCCGAACAAACGGCACCTCTGCGTTCACCACACGTACAGCTTGGTGACGATCTCCTCCGTCTTGATCTAGCAAGAGGGATCGGAGAGGAAGAAGAGTTCTCCGGCAGTGTGGAGGTGCTCCGGTGATGGTGGTGGAGCTATTTCGGCAGGGCTTCGCCTAAGCACTGCAGAAATCCGATCTAGAGGAGAAACTATACACTGGAGGAACGGGTAGCACGTGGCTGAAAATTCTATGCAAAAGCCCTAAAACCTCCTGTATATATAAGAGGGAGGGAGGAGAGGCCTTGGAGCAAGGGCCAAGACCTCCTTGGTTCGGCCGAAGTGGGAGGATTCCTCCTCCAATCCTAGTAGGACTAGGATTCCTCCTTTTTTGGCCTTTTTCCACCTTTTTCCCTTTGGGCTTTTCTTCCCTAGCCACATGGGCCTTGTGTGGGACTTCCACCAGCCCACAAAGGGCTGGTATTTACTCTCCCATATCCCATGTACCCTCTTGGGTCGAAATACCCCTCCCGATGGTCTCCCGGTACACTACCGACACTCCCGGTACACTACCGATTAGCCCGAAACTTTTCAAGCGACCAAAACAGGACTTCCTATATATGAATCTTTACCTACGGACCATTCCAGAGCTCCTTGTGATGTACGGGATCTCATCTGGGACTGCAAACAACCTTCGGCCACCACCATACATAACTCTATACTACCTAAATGTCACCAAACCTTAAGTGTGCAGACCCTGCGGGTTCGAGAACTATGTAGACATGACCGAGACACCTCTACGGTCAATAACCAATAGCGGGACCTGGATGCCCATATTGATTCCTACATATTCTACGAAGATCATTATCGGTCGAACCTAATTTGCAAAGACAAGTGAGCCACAGCGTGAGCTACAGCGTGAGCTAGTAATCTACAACATAATTTGCAAAGACACTATTGACTATGTTCATGATAATGAGTTCAATTAATCATATTACTTAAGAACTCCCACTCAAATTGACATCCCTCCGATCATTCGAGTGATACATGATCCAAATTCACCAACTCAAGTCCGATCATCACGTCAGTTGAGGTGGCTACAATGGTGAACATCATCATGTTGATCATATCTACTATATGACTCATGTTCGACCTTTCGGTCTCTTGTGTTCCGAGGCCATGTCTGTACATGCTAGGCTCGTCAAGTTTAGCCCGAGTGTTCTGCACGTGCAAATCTGGCTTGCACCCGTTGTATGTGAACGTAGAGTCTATCACACCCAATCATCACATGCTGTCTCAAGACGACGAACTTTCGCAAAGGTGCACACTCGGGGAGAACACAATTTATCTTGAAATTAAGTGAGGGATCACCTTATAATGCTACCGTTGTCCTAAGCAAAACAAGGTGCATAAAAGGATTAACATCACATGCAAATCATAAGTGACATGATATGGCCATGAACTCGTGCTTTAGATCTCCATCTTGAAAGCACCGGCATGATCTTCATTGTCACCGGCATGACACCATGATCTCCATCAACGTGTCTCCATCGGTGTTGTCACGCCCTGCATGCTTCTACTACTATTGCTACCGTAGCGATAAATTAAAGCATTACATAGCGCTTAATGATTGACATGCAGGTCATACAATAATTAAAGACAACCCTATGGCTCCTGCCGGTTGTCGGACTCATCGACATGCAAGTCGTGATAATCTATACATCACATAATCATCTATACATCACATATATCACATCATGTAATTGGCCATATCATATCACAACATACCCTGCAAAAACAAGTTAGACGTCCTCTAATTGTTGTTGCATGATTTACGTGGCTGCTATGGGTATCTAGCAAGAACAATTCTCACCTACGCAAAAACCACAACGGTGATACACTAGTTGCTTATCAACCTTCTCAAGGACCGCCTTTGTCAGATCCGATCCAACTAAAGTGAGAGAAACTGTCACCCGCAACCCATCTAGGCAACAAGTTGCGTCGAGGGAACTGGTCTCTCGTAAGTGTACGAGTAATGTTGGTCCCGGCCGCCTCATCTCACAATCCTGCTGAACTAAAATACGACCAAGGGAGGAAGCAATCTAAGCATCAACGCCCACAAACCTTTTGTGTTCTATTCGAGATCTCATCGAACCATCAACCTAGCTCTGATACCACTGTTGGGGAACATCGCATGGGAAACATAAATTTCCTACGCACACGCAAACCTATCCATGGTGATGAGCATCTACGAGAGGGAGAGTGGATCTACGTACCCTTGTAGATCGCTAAGCGGGAAGCGTTAAGAGACGCGGTTGGTGTAGTCGAACATCTTCGCGATCCAAATCGCCGAGCGTCCCGCGATCTCATCAAGATCCATCCCACGATCCCATCATTATCCGTCCCGTGATCTCATCACGATCCGTCTCACGATCTTGATCACGATCTGTCCCGCGAACTCATCACGATCCGTCCCACGATCTCATCACGATCCGTCGGTCCTTCCGATCTAGCGACGAACGGACGGCACCTCCGCGTTCAGCACACATGCAGCTTGATGACGATCTCCACCGTCTTGATCTAGCAAGAGGAGTTGGAGAGGAGAGAGAGTTCACCGGCAGCGTGACGGCGCTCCGGTGATGGTGGTGGAGTGATTCCGGCAGGGCTTCGCCTAAGCACTGCAGAAAACCGATCTAGAGGAGCACCGGTGGAACGGGTAGCACGTGGCCGTAAATTCTGTGCAAAAACCCTCTATTCCACCAGTATATATAGGAGGGAGGGAGAGGAGGGCGCAGCCTTGGCCTCCAAGGCATGCTGGCTCGGCCGAACCAAGTGGAGGAAGAGTCCTCCTCCACCTGAGAGTCCACCTCTCACACGAGAGGTGGAACTTGGGGAGGACTCCACCCCAATTCGGTTTGGGCCTCTCTCCCTGCGCCCAGGCCACCTTAGCCGACCCCACCAGCCCACTAGGGGCTGGTGGGTCGCCACTTTGGCCCATGGGGTGGGTGGGCCCCACTGGTGGACCCCCGGGACCCATTCGTCACTCCCGGTACACTACCGAAAGTGCCCGAAATCTTTCCGGAGTCCAAACACCACCTTCCTATATATCAACTTTACCTCCGGACCATTCCGGAGCTCCTCGTGACATCCGGGATCTCATCCGGGACTCCGAACAACCTTCGGTCACCACCATACATAACTCTACACTACCGAAACGTCACCGAACCTTAAGTGTGTAGACCCTGCGGGTTCGAGAACTATGTAGACATGACCGAGACACCTCTACGGTCAATAACCAATGGCGGGACCTGGACGTCCACATTGGTTCCTACATATTCTATGAAGATCTTTATCAGTCGAACCTCTATGTCAAGGATTCAGTCAATCCCATATAACGTTCCCTTTGTTCTTCGGTATGTTACTTGCCCGAGATTCGATCGTCGGTATCTCCATACCTAGTTCAATATCGTTACTAGCAAGTCTCTTTACTTGTTTCATAACACAAGATCCCTCAACTAACAATTAGTCACATTGCTTGCAAGGCTTATTGTGATGTTGTATTTCCGAGTGGGCCCTGAGATACCTCTCCGTCACACGGAGTAACAAATCCCAGTCTCGATCCATGCCAACTCAACAGACACCATCGGAGATACCTGTAGAGCACCTTTATAGTCACCGAGTTACGTTGTGACGTTTGATACACACAAGGCACTCCTCCGATATCCGTGAGTTGCATGATCTCATGGTCATAGGAACATATACTTGACATGCAGAAAACAGTAGCAGTAAACTGACATGATCATATGCTACGTTTGTAGTGTGGGTCTTGTCCATCACATCATTCTCCTAATGATGTGATCTCGTTATCAAATGACATCTCATGTCCATGGCTAGGAAACCTTAACCATCTTTTGATCAACGAGCTAGTCTATTAGAGGCACACTAGGGACATGGTTTTGTCTATGTATCCACACATGCATTTAAGTTTCCGATCAATACAATTATAGCATGGATAATAAACGATTACCATGAACAAGGAAATATGATAACAACTAATTTATTATTGCCTCTAGGGCATATTTCCAACAGGAGGCACGGGCGGCGTTCGGCTTCGGGGGCAGCGACGACGTCGACGAGGACGAGGAGGCGTGCGGGTAGCTCTAGTAGCCTGGCGGCGTCGGTGGGTGAACAGGGAAGGAAACGGCTAAGTCCGAATTTATATAGAGGGACCTTTAGTCCTGGGTGGTGACTCCAACTGGGAATAAAGACCCCCTTTAGTCCCGGTTGGAGCCACCAACCGGGACTAAAGACCCATTTTCGGCTCCCGCGTGGGAAGGGACCTTTAGTCTCGGTTGGAGCCACCAACCGGGACTAAAGGTTTATTTTCTTTTTTCTTTTGTTTTTCTAAATAGCAAAGTTCTATTTTTAGATTTGGAATACCCGTTAGAGGATTTATAATTTTTGAATGAACCTTTTTGACTTAGGTCAAAAAAATTATGAAATCTCTCTTACTGCAAGTAGTTTTCAAATTTAAATAGTTTAAATTCGAATTCTTTTGAAATTTGTGTGAATCACTAGTTAGTGAATAACTTTAGTTTAAAATAGATTTTTGAGTGATTGTTTTTCCTATTGTTTAATATTAGTATGTTTTATCAGTATATTCAATTTGGGGATTTTTAGTATATTCTAAATAGGTGTTTTAATCAAAACCAGATTTTGTTTAACTCTTTTAGTTTTATACCTTCATCTGTTACAAAGGCATTTCATTTTTTTAACTTATTTCAACTCCAGACTTTTTGTGCATTCAATGCGCACCATTCTAAGCCACTTCCTAAAATTTCAACCCTTTCCAACTTCATTTGCTATTTTTCATCCATTTAATGATTTGTTTTGAGCTAAATGAGCCTTAAATTAAAAAGCATGACAAATGTACTCTGAAAAGGTTGAAACTTGGCATGGTATCATCGTTTCAGCCACATAGAAAGTGCTAAAAAGTTGAGAGGCTTATGGCAAAAACTGGATGCATATCGTGTACAAACTGGACCATCTACTTCGAAGTATGAGGGTTTCGGACGAAAACTCATATGTTACAAAGGCATTTCATTTTTTTACGTATTCCAACTCCAGACTTTTTGTGCATTCAATATGCACCATTCTAAGCCACGCCCACAAATTTCAACCCTTTATAACTTGATTTGCTATTTTCCCTCCCTTTAATGATTTGTTTTGAGCAGAATGACCTTGAAATTAAACAACACTACAAACTAACTCTGAAAAGGTTGAAACTTGGCATGGTATCATCACTTCACATACATAGCAAGTTAAAAAAATTGAGAGGCTGACGGCGAAAACTGGATGCACTTCGTGTACAAACTAGACCATCTACTTCGAAGTATGAGAGTTTCGGATGAAAACTCATCTGTTACAAAGGCATTTCATTTTTTGAACTTATTTCAACTCCAAACTTTTTGTGCATTCAATATGCACCATTCTAAGCCACATCCTCAAATTTCAACCCTTTCTAACTTCATTTGCTATTTTTCATCTATTTAATGATTTTTTTTGAGCTAAATGACCTTGAAATTAAAAAGCACTACAAATGAACTCTAAAAAGATTGAAACTTGGCATGGTATCATCATTTCACCCACATAACTAGTGTTAAAAAGTTGAGAGGCTTATGGCAAAAACTGGATGCACATCGTGTACAAACTGGACCATCTACTTCGAAGTATGAGGGTTTCAAACAAAAACTCATCTGTTACATAGACATTTCATTTTTTAAATTATTTCAACTCCATACTTTTTGTGCATTCAATAAGCACCATTCTAACACACATCCTCAAATTTCAACCCTTTCTAACTTCATTTGCTATTTTTCATCCATTTAATGATTTGTTTTGGGCTAAATGACCCTGAAATTAAAAAGCACTACAAATGAACTGTGAAAAGGTTGAAACTTGGCATGGTATCATCCTTTAACCCACATAGTAAGTGTTAAAAAGTTGAGAGGCTTATGACAAAAAAATGGATGCACTTCATGTACAAACTGGACCATCTACTTCGAAGTATGAGGGTTTCAGACTAAAACTCATGTGTTACAAAGGCATTTCATTTTTTTAATTATTTCAACTCTAGACTTTTGTGCATTCAATATGCACCATTCTAAGCCATATCCTCAAATTTCAACCATTTTTTTTGCTATTTTTCATCCATTTAATGATTTGTTTTGACCTAAATGACCCTGGAATTAAAAAAGACTACAAATGAACTCTGAAAAGGTTGAAACTTGGCATGGTATCATCATTTGACCAACATAGCATGGGCTAAAAAGTTGAGAGGGTTTCAACAAAAATTATATACACTTCGTGTACAAAACTGGAAAATCCTGGCTACTCACTAGAGAAGAAAGGTGATGACAGTGAAGCCAATCACATCCCAGAGTTGGATATTGGGGTATAAAACTTTTTCTTGGGCCATTTGCATTTCTGTCCCTAACAGGAACCACCTACTCAGATTTTCCCCTAATTTCAAAGCCTCCTCAAATTTGCACCTCTACCGTTACGTGTCCTTATAGAAATGCCCTTTTGTGTCGTTTCCGTCTGGTCAAAGAGCTTTGACCATTTTCTAGACATTTGTTGGACATTTCTACCCATGTCTACATGTGCCACTTACATGTGGGGCCCACTTTAAAAATAAAAGAACAAACTCTTGCTCTCAGCCCTCTCTCTCACACACACTTACATGTGGACCCCCACACCCAAAAAAAGTTATTCTCTCTCCCCTCTTTTTATCTATCTCTCTCGTCTGGCGTGCACCGAACCGATAGCGACCAACAGCAGGCTCACCGGCGTGGCCGCACTGCTTGGTACGTCTCCAACGTATCTATAATTTATGAAGTATTCAAGCCATGTTTACAATAACTCTATATGATTTTGGTATGATTTTATTAGAACTAACCGAGACTGACGTTGTTTTCAGCAGAGCTACCATGGTGTCATTTTTTTGGGCAAAAATAAAAGTTCTCGGAATGGGCTAAAAATTTACGAAGAATATTTTTGGAAAATATAAAAAATACTGGAGCAAAAAGATACCGGAGAAGAGTTCCGAGGTAGTCACAAGCCTAGGGGGCTCCCCCCCAAGGGCGTGCCCCTGCCTTGTGGGCCCTTCGGGAGTCCCCTTGACGTGAGACCAACGCCAAAAACTCCCATAAATACCAAAACCCCTAGAAAGAAACCTAGATTGGGAGTTCCACCGTCGCAAGCCTCTCTAGCCACGAAAAACCAATAGGGGGCCCGTTTCGGCACACTGTCGAAGGGGTAAACAATCACCGGAGGCCATCTTCATCATCCTGACGGTCTTCATGACGAGGAGGGAGTAGTTCACCCTCGGGGCTGAGGGTATGTACTAGTAGATATGTGTTTGATCTCTCTCTCGTGTTCTTGAGATGACACGATCTTGATGTACCGCGAGCTTTATTAATATAGATGAATCATATGGAGTTTTCCCCTCTCTCTTCTTGTGATGAATTGAGTTTTCCCTTTGAAGTTTTCTTATCGGATTGAGTCTTTAAAGGATTAGAGAACACTTGATGTATGTCTTGCGATGGGATATCCGTTGTGACAATGGGATGTTCTATTGATCCACTTGATGTTTGTTTTGGTGATCAACTTGCGGGTTCCGTGACCTTGAGAATCCATGCACAGGGGATGGCACACGTTTTTGTCTTGACTCTGCATTAGAAACTTTGGGGCACTCTTTGAAATTCTTTGTGTTGGACTGAACATGATGAATCTGAAATCGTGTGATGCATGTCGTATAATCAAGCCCATGGGTACTCATGGTGACATTGGAGTATCTAGGTGACATTAGGGTTTTGGTTGATGTGTATCTTAAGGTGTTATTTCAGTACGAACTCTAGGGTTGTTCGTAACACTTATAGGGATAGCTCATACAATTGATCGGAAAAGACAGCTTTGAGGTGGTTTCATACCCTACAATAATTTATGCGTTTGTTCTATGCTATTCGTGACTTTGGAGTGAACTCTTTGTCGCACGTGAGGGATTTACATATGATTTAACTATGTTAATATTGTTGAGAGAACTTGCACTAGTGAAAGTATGAAACATAGGCCTTGTTTCTAAGCATTGCAATACCGTTTGTGCTCACTTTTATCATTAGTTACCTTACTGTTATTATGTTTTCAGATTACAAAAACCTATATCTGTCATTCATATTACACTTATCACCATCTCTTCGTCAAACTAGTGCACCTATATAATTTATCATTGTATTGGGTGTGTTGGGGACACAAAAGATTCTTTGTTATTTGGTTGCATGGTTGTTTGAGAGAGATCATCTTCATCCTATGCCTCCCACGGATTGATAAATCTTAGGTCATCCACTTGAGGAAAATTTGCTACTGTCTTAGAAAACTCTACGCTTGAAGGCCCAACGCGAGTATACAAGAAAAAGGTTGCGTAGTAGACATCAAGCTCTTTTCTGGCGTCGTTGTCGTGGAGGTGAGTGCTTGAAGGTATATATTTAGATCTTGCAATCAAATCTTTTAGTTTTGTTTTTCACTATTTTGGTTTTATAAAGCAAAACTACAAAAAAATGGAGTTTAGGTTGCATCAATTGTTTCGTTTTTTAATTTCTTTCGTGAAAATGATGGAAAGGAAAATTGTGCTCCATTGGTAGAGAAAGATTTTATGAAAATACTTAGTGAGAATTCCTTGAATGATGAGCATGATAGCAATATTGTTAGTATGAATTTTCTTAATATTCACGATGCTAATGATATGCAAATCCACGAGCTTGGGGATGCTATGTTTGATGAACATGATATTTTTAGTGGCCCAAGTTTTGATGAGCAAAACTATTATGATGATGGCATGCCTACTATATATAATGATTATTGTCATGACATTTATGATACAAAGAGTAATGAAAATCATGAAACTTGTCATCATGATTTTAATATTTTAAGTAGTTATGTCAATCAAGTGCCTCACGATAGTTATTTCCTTAAGTTTCCTTCCAATATTATGAATGAGAAGAAGTTTGCTTATGTGGAGAGTGATAAATCTTCTATGCTTTTAGATCATAAAAAGAATATTGTATGTGATAGTTATATTGTTAAACTCCTTCATGATGCTATCAAAAACTATTATGAGAAAGAAACTTATGCTTGTAGGAATAGCAACAGCAGCCATGGCCGGCCATTACGAGTATCAACGGAAGCAAGATGCAGTGGGAGCAGCGGCGCGGTAGCAGCTAGGAGTAGCAACACCAGGTAGCAGCGACAAGCAAGGAGCGGTACCAGTGGCTAGCAGCAGCAAGAGCAGTCAGCAGCTAGCAGCAGCGCAAGCAGCAACGACAATAGAGCGACGACGGAGGCAGCGCAGCATCAGCAACAACTAGGCGGACGAGCGCACGCGAGTGGCAGCAGGCGGACGGTGGGGCGCAACACCAGCAGCACTGCAGCGGTGAGGCCACGCGCGGGCACGTACACACGCACGTACGTACGCGTACGCGTACACTCGGACGACCTCGGGGACGACAGCAATGGCAACGAATCGAGGACGGGAACGAGGGTGATCGGCAGAGGAGCTCACTGCGGGTTCAGTGACATGCTCGGGGAGGCGCGAGGTGGACCGGAGAGACAGCAGCGACGGCGAGATGGCGACGGCCGGAAGAAGAAGAAGAAGAAGACGGCGCCGGCTACGTAGCTCCCCGGCTTGACCTCGTGCCCGGGACGGACGAAGCCAGCGGCGACGTACCTCCTGGACGTCCTACCGCATGCCGAAGAGGCTGTTGGACGTGTCAACGAGGGTGAGGCAATGGTGACCGTTGAGCTCGCGAGCTTGAATTCGAGCCAGGGAAGAGGGGAAACGAAGAGGATCGAGGGGGAATAGGAGAGGGCGATATAGGGTTTCGTTCGGACGTATTTGTAGTTCAAGGGGGGCGACGTGGTGGCCATCCGGCCATGGCGCCGTGGGATAGCTGCCACGCCATGGTCTATGCCTCCTCCCGTGTACAGAGAAGGGAGAAGGCCCTGGTCGGCTGGGACACAACACACTTTGGGGACTAGAGCCCACATGCACAGTAGCTTAGGTCCTTTTTCTTTTATTCCGTTTATCTTATTTTTCCACTCTGCTTTTTATTTCTTTAGTCATCGAAGTAATTTTTCTACACATGAAATTTGGCACATAATTCTTGCACAATATTATGGTGTTGCACAAAAGGTTTCAGAGTATTTTGCAAGGATTAAATATTTTTTGAAAATAAAAGGATCAAGAATATAATTTCTAGGTCAAAATTAGGGATTGAAATGACGATTCTGATATTTTTTTATTGCTTGGCGAATATTTAAAATACTACCTACATTTTTTTACTGGTCGAAAAAATAATTCATCTGACTTTATATAAATTGAATTTGACTTTGATTTTTATCAAGTAGCAATTTTGGCTTAGTTAAACTTGATGAGATGGCATCATTAGTGTGTTGTTACTATCGGTCGGCGATGGGGTGGTGGCCACAGTGGTCGTCAGCAGCAACTCCCTTTGGGCAACGGTGACGGAGCGTCTTGCTGGCAACGTGCGCACACCAAACAAGGATGCCACACGCACTACATGCTTTCGGGGACTCAGCCAGCGACGCGGTGTAGCCTCACAGCTGGAGTTGTCCTCTGGCGAAGTGGCGGAGCGACGACGACGGACGGGTGCCATTAGAGATTGGGGAGAACCAAGTTAGAAAAGCTATAGGAAGAGAGGGATGAATGCGATGTGTAGACGCCAGCCATGAGGGTTTATCAAGCCGGCGGCCAGGCATTGGGGGTTTGTGGGATTTTGACGAGCCGGGGGGGAAGCTTGCTCGGGAACCTGCGCGATTGCGTGGGAATGGGAAGGCTAATAGAAACGCACGCACGATCCCAAAGCTTGCACTGCAATCCTCGGGCGGCTACGCAGTGACAAGACGAGACAGAGGAGGGAGAGATGAGAAGTAGACAAACGGTTAATAATAACAAACCGTTTGCATTTTATTACATAGCAAACGGCCGTTCTGTACGTGATAACCCACAAGTGTAGGGGATCAGTTGTAGCCTCTTTCGGTAAGTAAGAGTGTCGAAACCAACGAGGAGCTAAAGGTAGAAGAAGTATTCTCTCAAGTTCTATCGACCACCGATACAACTCTACGCACGCTTAACGTTCGCTTTACCTAAAACAAGTGTGAAACTAGAAGTACATTGTAGGTGTAACGGGATAGGTTTGCAAGATAATAAAGAGCACGTAAATAAAAGCTAAGGGCTGCTAAGATAAATAAACAACTAAGTTAGTTTAACGAGTGTGGAAAAGTGGTGGTAGGAGTTGCGGATTGTCCCTAGGCAATCGATAACTAGACCGGTAATCATTATTGTAATTTTATATGAAGGAGAGGCATAAGCTAACATACTTTCTCTACTTGGATCATATGCACTTATGATTGGAACTCTGGCAAGCATCCCCAACTACTAAAGATCATTAAGGTAAAACCCAACCATAGCATTATAAGGTATCAAGTCCTCTTTACTCCCATATGCAACAACCCACCTACTCGAGTTTATGCTTTACTCAAGCAACCCACCATAGGAAAATCATGAACACATTGCTACACCCTACAACGAGGATCCCTCACGCTTGTGCGACACGTAGGGCACCATAGGATAGCACCAATAATAAAACATGCAACTCAAACCAATCATGATCATCAATCAACCCATAGGACAAAAAAAATCTACTCAGACATAATAGGATGGCAACACATCATTGGATAATAATATGAAGCATAAAGCACCATGTTCAAGTAGAGCGTACAGCAGGTTGCGGGAGAGTGTACCGCTGTAGATAGATGGGGGAAGGTGATGGAACTGTTGGTGAAGATTACGGAGTTGTTGGAGTAGATCGCCTTCACGATGATGGCCCCGGCTGCGTTCCGGTGCCACCGGGAGAGAGGGCGAGAGAGCCCCCCCTCCTTCTTATTCTTCCTGGACCTCCCCCTAGATGGGAGAAGGGTTTCCCCTCTGGCCCATGGCCTCCATGGCGGCAGAGGGGCGAGAGCCCCTCCAAGATTGGATCTCTCTATGTTTCCTTCTGTTTCTGCGCTCCTAGATTCTCGCCTTTCACCGTTTCTTAACTATCCGGAGATCCGTAACTCCGATCGGTCTGAAATTTTGAGGGAATTTTTATTATAAAAATACATTTCTTGTGACCAAAGGACAGATCCAACCGACATAAGGGGTGGCCACAAGCCTGCCAGGGGCGGCCAGGGGGGTGGGTCGTGCCTAGCAGGCTTGTGACCTCCTCGTGCATCGTCGCGCGTTGATTCTTTGTCCCAAAAATCACATATATTCAAAAAAAATCTCCGTAAGTTTTTATCGCATTTGGACGTCGTTTGATATGGATTTTCTACGAAACAAAAAACATGCAACAAACAGGAACTGGCACTCGGCACTGGATCAATATGCTAGTCCCAAAAATAGTATAAAAAGTTGCCAAAATTATATGAAAGTTGTAGAATATTGGCATGAAACAATAAAAAATTATAGATACGGTGGAGACGTATCAGCTTCCCCAAGCTTAATTCCTGCTCGTCCTTGAGTAGGTAAATGATAAAAAAAGATAATTTTTAATGTGGAATGCTACCTAGCATAATTTTGATCATATAATCTAATCATGGCATGAATATTTAGACACGAGTGATTCAAAGCAATAGTCTATCATTTGACATTAAGACAATAATACTTCAAGCATACTAATACAGCAATTGTATCTTTTCAAAATATAATGGCAAAAGAAAGTTATCCCTACAGTATCATATAGTCTGGCTACGCTCCATCTCCCCACACAAAGTATGTATATCATGCACAACCCCGATGTCAAGTCAAGCAATTGGTTCACACCTTTTATGTTCACAAAAATTTTCAACTCTCACGCAATACATGAGTGTGAGCCATGGATATAACACTATAGGTGGAATAGAATATGGTGGAGGTTGTCAAGGAAAAAGGAGAAGATAGTCTCACATCAACTAGGCGTATCAACGGGATATGGAGATGCCCATTAATAGATATTAATGTGAGTGAGTAGGGATTTCCATGCAACGGATTCACTAGAGCTATAAGTGTATGAAAGCTCAAAAAGAAACTAAGTGGACGTGCATCATGAAGAAAAATTTCACTACTTATATGAAAGTGACAAAATAGGAGACTATCTACAATGAAGATCATGGTGCTACTTTGAAGCACAAGTGTGGAAAAAGATAGTAGCAATGTCCCTTCTCTCTTTTCTCTCTTTTTTTATTTTTTTTTCTATTTTTTTGTGGGCATCTAAGGCCTCTTTTATTCATCATTTTTTTATTTGGGCTTGGCTGGCCTCTTTTATTTTTCATAAATTCCAGAATCTCATCCCTACTTATGAGGGAATCATAGCTTCCATCATCCTTTCCTCACGTGGGACATGCTCTAATAAGGATAATCATCACACTTCTATTTACTTATAACTCAAAAGAAAATTATAACTCGAAACCTAGAACAAAATATGACTCTATATGCAATATGAAAGTGGTGGTGCATGTCATGATAAAAGGAAACGGTGGAGGTTGCATGGCAATATATCTCGGAATGGCTATGGAAACGCCATAATAGGTAGGTATGGTGTCTGTTTTGAGGAAATATATATGGTGGCTGTTTTGAGGAAGGTATATGGTGGCTGTTTTTAGGAAGGTGGATTTATTGTGCCGGCGAAAGTTGCGCGGTACTAGAGAGGCTAGCAAAGGTGCAAGGGTGAGAGTGCGTATAATCCATGGACTCAACATTAGTCAAAAGAACTCACATACTTATTGCAAAAGTCTATTAGTCATCTAAGAAAAGTATTTTATGCATGCTCCTAGGGGAGAGGTTGGTAGGAGTTAACCATCGCGCGCTCCAGACCCTCACACAAATGTCAACAATCTATAAACAAATCATGCTCCGACTTCCTTACATAACGGTTCACCATACGTGCATGCTACGGGAATCACAAACCTTTACACAAGTATTTCTACCAATCTAGAATTACTCACTAGCATGACTCTAATATCACCATCATTATATTGCAAAACTATTGCAAGGAATTAAACACATCATATTCAGTGATCTACATGTTTTATGTAGGATTTTATGACTAGCCATGTGAATTACCAACCTATGTTAACTCTCTAAATAGATATAAGTGAAGCATGGGATTTTAATTCTTTCTACAAAAGATATTCCCACGCTCTAACAAATATAAGTGAAACAAAAGAGCATTCTACAAATGGCGGGTTTCTATGTGTGATAAACAGGCAATCCAAACTTCAAATGATATAACTGAAGCACATGAAGCATTCTATAAAGCCATACTCAAAAGATATAAGTGAGGTGCAAAGATCCTTCTATAAATCAACCAAGCACTTTCTCATACCAGTATGGTGCATTATTAAAAGAAAAGCACACAACGCTCCAAGATTTACGCATATCATGTGACGAATAAAAATATAGCTCCAAGTAAAATTACCGATGGTTGTTAGAAGAAAGAGGGGATGCCTTCCTGGGCATCCCCAAGCTTAGTTTATTGGGAGTCCTAGAATATTACCTTGGGGTGCCTCGCGCATCCCCAAGATTAGTCTCTTTCCACTCCTTATTCCTTCATCCATCGTAATCTCACCCAAAACTTGAAAACTTCAATCACACAAAACTTAACAAAACCCTCGTGAGATACGTTAGTATAATAAAACAAATCACCACTTTCAGTACTGTTTCCAACCAATTCATATTTTGTTTTTTCATTTTACCTACTGTAATACAACTTTTCCATGGCTTATACTACTGATACAATCGATAGTTTCATCAAAACCAGCAAAATAACACATCAAAAACAGAATCTGTCAAAAACAGGACAGTCTGTATTAATATGAACATTCACCATACTTATTTAAGTCTAAAAATTCTGAAACATTAGGACATGGTCAAAATTTTGTATGACAGTATTTTGTAAAAATTTCCGAATATTTCACCCTAAAGTAAAATATAGAAATTCAAACACTCCAGCAACAAATTCTGTTTTTACACAGCACATATCAAACAAGCAATTTAAACATCCTAAAGGTAATTCTTGGCACATTATTTTTATAATACAAAGGATTTTTACAAGGGGGTAATTATTTTTGTTGAAAAGTTTCTGTAATCAAGATTCACAAAGTTTCCATGGGCATGAAAAAGTTCAAGGCTAGCCCCCACTTCAACGTTGCTTTTCTTTCTCACTTTCACTTTTCTTTTTGAAAAAGTTTTAAGTTCCTCACTTTATTTCTTTATTTTTAAAATATATAAAATTATACAACAGAATAAAATGACTCTCTAAAACTTCCAGATTGTCTCCCTGGCAGCACTTTCTTTAAAGTCATTAAGCTAGGCATATAGTGCTCAAGTAATGGATCCACCCGGATCCCAAGGTATATCAAAGCCAATTTTAATTAACAATGATTTGTAATTTAGTAGTGAGCACAAAGTGATATATATCATGTGACAACAAAGTCTGACTCTCTTCCTATGCATTGTCATCTCATAATAGAACAATTCATGCACACAAAGTAAAGGCCAATGCATAGTATAAACAGTTTCTTACAATTTTATCCTTTTGGAAACATAGAGAGGTGGAGATGTAGTTCCTCTGTCATAATAATTGCAAGTAGGAGCAGCAAGCACATGCAAATTATATCTATGAAAATCATCATGTGTAATAGTAAAAGGCAACCCATCTATATAATCCTTAATAAGTATAAACTTCTCCGATATAGTGTTGTTGGGAGAATTCAAAAAGATAATAGGACTATCATTTGTGGGTGCAATAGCAACAATTTCATTCTTAACATAGAGAACTATAGCAAGTTCATATCCATAAGCATAATTCATGTTGGCATCATGCCACAAGAATAGCAAGCATCAAGTTCATCAAAAAGGGATATTTCAAACGAATCCAAGGGATCATAGCAATTATCATAGCATTCACCCTTCGGTAAGAAAGAAGGGAAATTAAACAATGTATGAGTTGAAGAGTTACTCTCATTAGAAGGTGGGCATGGGTAGCTAGTCCGCTCTTTGTCCTTTTGTTCTTCGCTCTCCTCGTCATCTTTTTCATCCATTGAGCTCACAGTGTCATCAATTTCTTCTTCCATAGATTCCTGCAAAATATTAGTCTCTTCCAACGTTGTAGTCATTATTTCTATAAAATATTTAACATAAGCATTAGAAGCATAGTTTTCATAGCAATATTTAAGTATGGGAAAATATTCAGATTCGTAAAGAGTAGCATCATACTTTTCAATGAAAGAAGCAATTTCATAGGCACCCTTAAAAGCAACAAATTCTTCAATTTGTTCAAAATCATTATTACAAAGGCCTCCTTGGCATAAGAGGATAATATTTCATTATCATTAAACACACATTGGTAGGTAAGGTGTTTTTAGCTTCTTTAGAACTACAAGTAAAATCATAAATTTCACATAGATTCCAAGCCTACCAACACAAAGTATTAATTTGATGCCATAAGAGTTTCCCTTTTTGAGATATGTTGTGTCGCAGAGCATGCTCATTTAATGATTTTCCCTCAACTAAGCTAATTGGGTTCTCAGCATGAGCACAAGTGGATCAAAGATGACCCAAGTAATATTCTTCGGTGGTACGGAACACTAGTGGTTCCTCAACTTTTGGAGCAGCAAGTACATCTAATTTTTTTGGTATTTTGCGTTTCCTACCCATATCTAAAGAGAGAAAACAAGTTAATAACAGCAAATAAAATCTACTTAGTGATAAAGCAAACAAGCGCACACGAGAATATTCACCCCACGCTATTGCTCCCCGGCAACGGCGCCAGAAAAAGGTCTTGATAACCCACAAGTATAGGGGATCAGTTGTAGCCTCTTTCGATAAGTAAGAGTGTCGAACCCAACGAGGAGCTAAAATTAGAACAAATATTCCATCAAGTTCTGTTGACCACCGATACAACTCTACGCACGCTTAACGTCCGCTTTACCTAGAACAAGTATGAAACTAGAAGTACTTTGCAGGTGTAACGAGATAGGTTTGCAAGATAATAAAGAGCACGTAAATAAAAACTAGGGGCTTCTAAGATAAAGAAACAACTAAGTTAGTTTAACGGGTGTGGAAAAGTGGTGGTAGGAGTTGCGGAATTGTCCCTAGGCAATTGATAACTAGACCGGTAATCATTATTGCAATTTTATATGAGGGAGAGGCATAATCTAACATACTTTGTCTACTTGGATCATATGCACTTATGATTGGAACTCTAGCAAGCATCCACATCTACCAAATATGATTAAGGTAAAACCCAACCATAGCATTATAAGGTATCAAGTCCTCTTTACTCCCATATGCAACAACCTACCTACTCGGGTTTATGCTTCTGTCACTCAAGCAACCCACCATAGGCAAATCATGAACACATTGCTACACCCTAAAGCGAGGATGCCTCACGCTTGTGCAACACAGGGCACCATAGGACAACACCAATTATAAAACATGCAACTCAAACCAATCATGATCATCAATCAACTCATAGGACAAAAAAAATCTACTCATACATCATAGGATGGCAACACATCATGGACAATAATATGAAGCAGAAAGCACCATGTTCAAGTAGAGGGTACAGCGGGTTGTGGGAAAGTGGACCACTGTAAATAGATGGGGAAAGGCGATGGAGGTGTTGGTGAAGATGATGGAGATGTTGGAGTAGATCGTCGTCACGAAGATGGCCCTGGCGGCATTTTGGTGCCATAGGGGGAGAGGGGGAGAGAGCCCCCCTCCTTCTTCTTCCTTGACCTTCCCACTCGATGGGAGTAGGGTTTCCCCTCTGTTCCATGGCGGTGGAGGCGCAAGATCCCCTCCAAGATTGGATCTCTCTCTCTCTCTCTCTCTCTCTCTCTCTCTCTCTCTCTCTCTCTGTTTCCTTCTGTTTCTACGCTCCTAGATTCTAGCCTTTCACCGTTTATTAAATATCTGGAGAACCGTAACTCCGACCAGGCTGAAATTTTGAGGAGATTTTTATTATAAAATATATTTCTTGCGGCTAAAGTATAGCTCCAACTGACCTAAGGCGTGGCCACAAGCCTACCAGGCGCGGCGAGGGGGTGGGCCGCGCCTAGCAGTCTTGTGACCTCCTCGGGCATCGTCTCACATTGATTCTTTTTCCCAAAAATCACATATATTCCCAAAAAATATTCGTAAGTTTTAATCACGTTTGGACTTCGTTTGATATGTTATTTTTGTGAAACAAAAAACATGCAACAAACAGGAACTAGCATTGGGCACTGGATCAAGATGTGAGTCCCAAAAATAGTATAAAAAGTTGCCAAAAGTATATGAAAGTTGTAGAATATTGGCATGAAATAATCAAAAATTATAGATACGACAGAGATGTATCACCATCCCCAAACTTATTTCCTGCTTGTCCTCGAGTAGGTAAATGATAAAAAAGATAATTTTTGATCTGGAATGCTACCTAGCATAATTTTGATCATATAATCTAATCATGGCATGAATATTAAGACACAAGTGATTCAAAGCAATAGTCTATCATTTGACATTAAGACAATAATACTTCAAGCATACTAATAAAGCAATTGTATCTCTTCAAAATATAATGGCAAAAGAAAGTTATCCCTACAATATCATATAGTTTGGCTATGCTCCATCCTCCCCACGCAAAGTATTTATATCATGCCCAACCCCGATGACAAGTCAAGCAACTGTTTCACACCTTTTCTGTTCTCAAACTTTTTCAACTCTGACACAATACATGAGCATGAGCCATGGATATAACACTATATGTGGAATAGAATATGGTCGAGGTTGTCAAGGAAAAAGGAGAAGATAGTCTCACATCAACTAGGCGTATCAACGGGCTATGGAGATGTCCATTAATAGATATTAATGTGAGTGAGTAGGGATTCCCATCACGTTTGGGGAGCCATAAGTATTTGGTGGGGAACCATGCAGTTATACGTGTGCCACCATGTAGCTAAGCGCTACCAAAACTGACATGCGAACGTGCCGAAATGCCGAGCCGTCCGGTGCCCACTCATTCATTTCCGTGGCCATTTACCTTCATCTCTTCCACCTTTCGATCGCCCCACACAACACAAGAAGCAAACCCATGACGAGAAATAATAGAGAGATGATGCACATCTCTTCACTGCTTTAACCTTTTCGCGCGGATCCAATGGCGGTTGTCGGCACCGAGAAGCAATTCACCATTATTGTCAAAGTGGAAACCCACATCAGGAAGATAGATCTCTTATTGGTGTACACCAATGACCCAGTCGTTATGAAAAACTCCATCAAAAAGTTGGAGCAGCTGCTTGCTCAGCATGACAAGTACAAAGTGGTTGACTTCGACCTCGAGTACACTGGTGGTCATGCTAGGCATGATCGGATGTTTGTCGTCACCCAGTTGTGTGTGCGCCATCACGTGCTCGTCTACCACTATTGCCTATCCACAAGGGGTTGCGAGCGTTTTGCCAGATTTGTCAACAGGCCCGACTACAGGTTTGCAATGGTGGACACCACCAACAATCTCAAAGTGCTCAAGACTTTGAGCTTGTCCTGCCAGAAGCGTGTCAACATCCAAGGTCAGAATAGGGTCTGGGCGATGAGAAGAAGAAGCAGAAGGACTGCCTGGTTGACCTCACTGCGGCCATCATGGACCCCTACTACAGAGACATGAAGGTTGAGTGTGACAAGGACAAGTCTGTCTGGCACAAGGAATGGGTGAATGAACTTGATGAAGAACACATCAAGTACGCAGCCAAGGACACATACACAAGCTACGAGATGTAAAGATGGATCGTTTACATGAGGAACTGCCTCCTTCCTATAGACGTCAAGGAATAGCCACAAGCATAGAAGTGGTAGCAACCGTCGTCAGAAGAACAATATGATTTGGTGATCGTCTACTTCTTGTTAATTTATATTGAGGAATGTAAATGTGTTGTGCAGTCACTTATGTAATTGGATGTTAAAGTTGTTTTCGCAACAATAATGTTGGTGTTCTATAGTTAGAGCATAGATGTTGTGCAAACAGAGCAAATCACATCCCATACAATTGTTTAGCAACAACCGTCTACCCACAACACACACAGCTTGTCAGTATGAGTTATTTGGGTTAATATTGGTCTTCCCACTATTCAATGAACTATTTGCCTAGTATCACACACACCTTGTTATGGTAACTCGTTTGTGCTCTACCTAGATCAACGCAAATAGTTTGTCCGAGGGAATTGTATGCCATACTTTGCACACATGTATTTTGTGAATTGTTTGTGTTATCTTGTCTAATTGCAAATAGTTCATAAGAACCAACTATATGCCCTGCATCACGCACGCTAGTTTCATCTCAAACGTGTCTGATCAACCAGTCATTGCACACAATTTTCTATATTGGTGACAGAGCTATAACTAAACCGTTTGTGATGGCTCGATTGCACATACTTTGGTCAAAGGGTCTGTGATTGATGTGTTGTCATTGGACCTTCCTGCACTAATGCAATATGAATAAACCCCATCATTTATACTTAGTGGAAATAATACAAAGACATGTCTTGTCCCTTCTGTCACTGGGATATAGAGCACTACTAGATTGAACCCACTACAACAAACCTCTCCCACTGAAGAAATATCAATCTAGTTTGCCAAACTATTTCAAGAGATCAGAGAGAATTACGAAGCTATCATATAATCATGCATATGTAAAGAAGGATCAGCAAGGAAATCAATATAATTTCATGAACAATTTGAACATAAACCCACAATTCATCGGATTCGAACAAACGCACCACACAAGAAGATTATATCAAATAGATTACTGTGAAAATGCAGTGAACTTTGTATTGAAGATCACGAGAGATCGAGATAGAGAGAGAGAGAGAGATCCATATAGGTACTAACATCGAACCCCTAGGTCTATGGTAGACTCCTCACACATCACCATGGGAGCAGCCAGGTTGATGTAGAGGTCCTCCATGATCGATCCCCCCTCCGGTAGGGCACCAAAACCGGGCTCCAGATGGGCACACGGTGGAACAGAGACTTGTGGCGGTGGAAAAAGTGTTTCATGAGGGTCCCTAGGGTTTTCAGGATATATTAGAAATTATAGGCCAGATATGGGCGTTGGGAGACGCTGGGGGGAGCCAGCAGACAACAGGGCGTGGCTACCCCCCCCCCCTTAGCGTGCCCTGATGTGTGTTGCCTCTCCCGTGCGGTGTTCGGTCTTCTCCCGAAGCTTCCAGGTCTTCCTTTGGTCCAGAAAAATCATAAAAGAGTTTCATGGCAATTGGATTGCGTTCGGCACTATAAACCTGAAAAGCAAGACAACCATGCAGAAAACAACAACTAACACTTGGGACTGGGTTAATAGGTTAGTTCTCAAAAATAATATTAATTGGCAAACAAATGCCTAAAAAGTATCCTAGAATAATAATATTATAACATGGAACAATCAAAAATTATAGATACATTGGAGACGTATCAGTATAGAAGGAGATGACGAGGCTGGTTCCTAGCCAATGGAACCCCATGTTGGCATGACATTTAATAGCCTTCAAGTTGCTACAGAACACTACAACAGCTATGCCCTGAGGGTTGGTTTTTCTATAAAAATAAACACTTCAAGGAGGTCATCGTATACCAACATCTTGGAAAAACAGTAGTTTGTTGGCAACAAGTATAGGAATCCAAAAATTGATGATGGGGGAGAAGAAGTGCACCTATACCAGACCCCAAACAAAACAATGGTGATGAAGAAATAGATGAGGAGCCACCAGTTTTTAATGAAGATTAAATTGAAGCTAATAATTAGAAGAATGGGAAATATGAAACCATAAAGTAGATTGAGTGCGAGGCAAAAATATTGGTCAAATTGAAAGATGGATGGTGGGAGGTAATTCAGTTTGTCCGTGAGCACAACCATCCACTAGTCAACAAGCCATCATTGCACAAATATTTGAGGTCTCATCGAGGCATACCTCCGGAAGAGGCTGAATTTTTACGGATCTTATATAATTGCAACCTAAGTAGAGGTGAGTTTTTGTTGACTCTTCAATCTCCTATTTTTATGAAAGAATGAAAGTTTTGTCCTATATGTTTTTGCAACTGCATATATAATGGTTGTGCAACTAAAATATGTGTAATGTGCAAATTAGTTGTGATATTGTGCAACTAATGTAAATGAACAAAAAAAGAGGAAAAATGTGAGATATAAAGTGTTCATAACAACTAATTTGCATTGAATATGGTATCTATGGTTTCCCTGTTTTTATAAAAGAAAGAAAACATTTTGTTCTATATGATTGTGCAACTGCATATTTCAGGCATGTGCAACTAAAAATGTATAATGTGCAAATTAGTTGTGGAACTATGCAAGTAGTGAATTGAACAAAAGGAAATCATATAATACTGATAACAAAACCTTTATGCAATACTTGCAAAACCTCATGTTTATGGAAAAAGCAGTGTGTGCAAGTTCATTTTGTATATTGTGCAAAAAAATTATGCAATACTTGCAAAACCTCATTTTCAAAAATCATTTCCTAGTAGGTGTGCAACTTGGAAAGTGTTTATTATGCAACTTTTGTGTGCAAGATTGCAACTAACAAAAAAAAAGAAAAACGGTTGCTTTGTTTGGTTTTATGCAAGTCGTATGATGCATGTAATGCTTGAGTTCTATGGTTCAGAGTTGATGGTTACATATGACCCAAAATTAATAACAAACCTTTGCACAAGCTTTCGTAAGGATGACACGAAAGAGGGTGACATGATTAAAACAATTGCACACTTCAAGGATATTCAGAGGACCGATCGAGATCTCTTCTACAAGGTGAAATATGACGAAGAGGAAAGAATTGTCATTATTTTCGGGGTGGATAGCTTAGCAAGGAAGGCTTATGCTGAGGTGTCCCATGATTGCATATCATTTGACACGACCTACATGACCAACATGTATAACATTCCCTTTGCCTCATTCATAGGAATCAACTATTATGGTCAATCTTTGATGTTGGGGTGTGCATTTGCGAGGCAGGAGATGGCAACAACCTTCGATTGTGTGTTTGAAACATTCCTAGAAGCAATGAATGGCAAGCCTCCTGATTACTTCATAACTGATCAGGACATTGCTATTAAGCAATCAATAGAGAACATATTTCCTACCATTGTGCATCGCCGTTGTCGATGGCACATCATCAGGAAATCTCAAAGAAGGTTGGTTGGCTCCTTTGTCAGAATTCACGCTTGGCTGAAGATTTCAACTATCCCATTGATTTTAGTTTCACTCCAGAAGAATTTGGGCAGAATTAGGCTAGATTGATGATCAAGTATGAGGCAATTATACACACACACACACACTACGTGAACTTGTATAAATACAGATCAACTTGGGTGTTATGCTACTTCAAGCTCGGGTTTTTCCGTTCCTACAGTCTACACAACGTAGCGAGGGATTCAATGATGTGCTGAAAGTGTATGTGAAGCCGCATAAGTTGATTTTAAACTTTGTGAAACAAGATGAGACAATTCAGAATCACATCCTTGTCAAGGAAGTTTGCAATGACTACCGACATAACACCTTGAGATTCAACTGTGGTCGAGATTCCCAATAGAGAGGAAAGCTTATGGAACCTACACTAGAGACCTTTATTGCAAGTTTCGTGAAGAATTTGAGATGATTGGATGGAATAAGGTATACCATGTAGCTACTCAACACTTTGAGCTTAGATCAAACTAGGAAAAAGTTGCAAAATATGGTTTTGGACACTACTTGGTGTAGGCGAAATTTTGTGTGAATGTTGCAGGATGGAAAAGGATGGCATGCTTTGTTACAACATTCTCATGGTGTTCACCCGTCTTGGGGTTGATGTGATATCAGATCGCTACATTCTCTAATGTTCGACTCCTATTATTGTCCCTAGTGTTGCAGGCACAGGTTTCCAGCCACCAAATGAGATGCCTCCACAATCAAAGCGGCAAATAAGACATATAAACATGACAACAGGTTTCCAGAAGCTGGCCAAGTTTGCAAGTGGATCGGATGCATCAAGGGCGATTGTGTACAAGCATATGCGTGCAACGTGTACATATATGAATCACCTCAACAAGTAAAGGAAAAAGAAACATGGCTACAACTCCAGGGCCCTCGAATGATGGCAACCCTCAAGGACATCCTCAACCAAGAGCCCCTACAGGGCGTGGACCATAGCCTGAGACTACACTCATGTTCTACCAACTGACTCTACTGGGCATCGCTAACAAAATCAAGGTTCATGCCAATATGTAGCACATGGCGAGGATAGCATTGTTGCCACCACAGGTCATATGTTCGCTTCATACCAAGCTGATGATCGATGTAGTTCCTAGAGATCCAGCTAGGTCAACTACCAAAGGGAGGGCGTAATCTAGGCGGTACCACTCGGCGCTTGAGCTACACCCAAAGAAGAAAAATAGGAGCAGTCACTCCAATTCTATCAACCACACTATTGGAGGATGCCAGATGAGGTTACTGTGATACTAGTGAAGTTGCAGGAAACACAAGAAAAGGGAGAAAAATAACTATATTCCTAGTGTAGTGATTCGAAATATTGGAGTATTACATATTTCGGTTCATGTTGTACGAACTACTAAATTTGTTTTAATTATCATTGTATCAGACAAAATATATACTGAAATACTAAAGTTATTTTAAGTATCCTTTTTGCAAAAATGTAATCCCAGAATGTGCAACTCCATAATATGATGTGTGCCAACCATTTGTGGGTGGTGGGCAAACTATGGGCCATGTGCAAATGCACAAAGTGTTGAAGGAGAGAACAAACATAACTAAAATGGGACTATTTATGACTCTGTTGGTAAAATTTACATTGATTGAAACCATTTTAGTTTGTTCTTTTTTGTAAAATTGGAATCACATAATGTGCAACACTTTGATGCTCTGTGTGCAACTCATTATGCTCCACTGTGCAACTATGGTTCTATGTTGTGCAACTGCAGATCTCTAAAGAAAAAGGATTGTACAAACATGGGTATATGACTCCCAAAAAAGCAGGAGAAGTATTAAAAGAATACATGCTTTACTTTGCAAAAATAAAATGATTTCAAGTTTGTTGTGTGACCTACTATATTCAAGAATTAAGGGTGCTTCCTAGAAAAAAACTATGAGGAGAAGGATATTGACGGACCTAGTTTTTGTCATACTTCATCACCTTCCTCATGGGGTGGAGTTGTGCTTGCTTGTGACCCATTGGTATGTCAACAACGTTCTCGTGTTTATAACCTCTTCTAGATCATATTTGTTGGGCAAGGTGTTGCCATCCGAATCGGATTTGTCCAGCTCCGTCCACATTCGTTATGGAAAAAATAAAGTTGCATAGAAAATTTCACAAACACTGATTTGCCAACACAAACGAGACAAAAAATATGGGAATATATTTAATGCAAAAAATAACTTTACAAAACAACGAAATGTATCTCCTAGTTTGCATATAAATTTGGCCACTAATGCTAGTAAATTGCACATCATGATCACACTAGTTGCACATCAAAGGCACCCTAGTTGCACAAATCTCACACCCATATAAATGTTATTAAAAGTAAAAATAAATCTTATTTTCACCCCTAGTATCACATGAAGGGCACAAAAAGTGTTAAAATGTTGCTCTACAAAAATAGTGTGTCCATGCAACTAGAAAAAACAGTGTGTCTATGCAACTAAGTTGTTGTCACTGTGCACTAAATACTTATGTGTGTGTGCAAGTAAGCAAAATACTGCTTTGCAATACCAAGCAGACAATAAAGAAACAAAAACATAATCCATGAAAACATAACTTTGGAAAAGAACACAAAAGATCCCATACTTTGGGGACGTTAATGTCAACAATATGGAAGGCCTCAATATTGGACTTTGGATAATGCTTCCTCTATATATTGCTTACTGCCCCAACAATGGTAGAGGCAGTCTTCGTCAACTCGACATCCTCCAACTTTCGGCTTGAATGGATCACCTCAAAACGGTGATCCGTCAAGTTAATATGGAATAACTAGTGGTGTGTTCCACCATTAGGGTCGTTTGGCTCGTTAATCTCGAGCACATGTAGCATCATCTGCATGCACATAATAAAAAATTGAATCCACTCATGTTCTTGCCAAGAAATGTGTTTTATATAAAACTATGATTGATATGTTTCCAACTTCGCCAAAAAATGAACATGTCTTGTTTGTCAAGGTGCTTCGACTTCTCAAATCTCTTATTGATATCAGAGACATTGTATATGCTTTGATGTAGCTTTAACTGCAAAAGGGAAATCAAAGTGATAATAAATTGCTTAAAAAAATTAGCAAAAAGAGAAAAACAATATAGAGGAAACAAAGAAAATAGAAAAATAGATGGAAAACTTATGCATATTCTACACATCCAGGGGGGTTCCACTTACTATGCATTTTTACTGGTAAAATTGTGCAACAAAATAAGTTGGGTTGACCAACTTTTGTACTAAAAAGTGCAAACACACATTTACACAGGGGGAAACTAAGAAATATTGATCTGGGATGTGCAAAAATTTTGCAACCAAGAAAGTAGAAAAACAGAAACACAACTCAGGTGAATTCTACACATCCAGGGAATTTCAGTACCTACGCAATTTTACTAGTGAAACTAAGCTCTGTTGGCCAAATTTTGTATTAACAACTGCAACACACATTTAAAAAAGGGAAAACTAAGATTATAGTGATCCAAGACGTGTAAAAATTGGATCAATTCCATGCAATTTTTCCCGCGCCTAAACCAAGAAGAGAATCTTCTTGCCTAAATTAACAAATAGTGATCCTTGACATAGCATTGGTTACTATTGTTTGCAAACACATGACATTGTTTCGCCGAGAAGTTAAAGAAGACTTACGCCAACACTTAGTGGCATGATGAACTTGTTTGTGCTTGTTGGTAAGTACTTGATTGTGTGTATGATGTCAATATCAACAACCATGCTTGATAACCATTGTTTGGGCTTCACAGAATCCACTAATTCCTTTAGGGATATGAACAACCAATCATAGTTGATGATCTTGGGGCTGAGATTTGAAAAGGGGCAAAAGAGCATAATAAATTAGATTGTTTTATTTTTGTTGCCAACTTTTAGTAAAGTGGAGTGCAACTTGAAATGTTGATTTGTGCAACAAAGTGATCTTTGGCGTGCAATAAGAAGTACTGAAAAAATAGTAGAAACTTAAATTTGGCAAGTGAATTTTGGTGTACCTTGTAGCTTCTACATTTGCCCCCGGAATGTGCCTAACCCAATACACGGTTGCAGCGTACAGCTTGTTCATTGCTTCAGTGTATTTGAATGACTACTTCCTATTGTAGTCAATAAACAGTGACCTTTGCGTCGCACTAGGCCGGATTACCCTCCTTGCTCATTGTGGAATGGGTGGTCCTGATGTGCTAGTTCCTGATCCGTCCATGCCAACTACAGTAAAAGGGGTGTGCAACTCTGGTGACACGTCGCCATCCGGTAGAGAAGCTTCCTCCTCCTCTCCATCAACCATATCAACCGCGGCACATGGCTCCTCCAGTGTGGCTAGGTCCCAACCATCAAAAGCATTTGCACTGCTTAGAGGGGGCGCCTTTGCTTGTGTCAAATCTGCTTCTAGTGTTGTAGCATTGGCAATAGTGGTGAGGTTTGTGTTATCATTTATCCCCAAATCATAAGATGGGGCATTAATGAACCCATCGCCATGATAACTGGCTGAACTTGATCTCCGTAACGGGTGATCAGAGATCTTCTATCCTTGCAACACATCCTCTACACGTCCAGCTAACTTTGTACACGATAGAATTTTGGGTGGTGTCGTGGCGGCATGCACTTTCTGACATTATTGAAGACCTCCTCTTGTGTTAGGCTGGCTAGAAACGTAGGAACTACCGCTTGAGGTATGCTCATAGTTTGACCACTTGGAGGAGGCAGTTGGGCAGGTTGGGCACTCATTATTGCTTTTGATGATAAACCACCTTTGTGAACAATGAATCCACTTTTGGTTTATCCATGACTTGGTGTTGAATCATCATGGGTTGCACAATGTTGCAGATTAGTTGGCATGTAGGAGGCTTTAGTTGGCAACGTTGTCTCAGTCACTCTGACAAACTTTGTCGGCTCCTTGATGCTAATTGATTTAGGTTACAGAACATCCTTTCCCGTAATCTCTGGTATTTCATCTCCCTTTGTGCCCTTTGCAAATTTTACAAACTTTTTCCTCTATGATGGGCACATCACCATAGCATTCTTCTCCTTATCATTCTGGACTTCATGTGGGCTTGTGGCCTTAATTGTTGCAGTTACCATATGTTCAGGCTTACTTGGATCTGGGTGCACTCTAGTTGGCGCAATCAACACTGCGGTTGGCAGTGCATGAAGTGTAGTTGAAGCTTCCGTCACCACTACTTGCGCTAAAAAATAATCTTTCCGTTCAAGCAACTGCAAGTTGTTCTTGAGTATCGAAGTCTATTATGTTTTTTGGCAATGGGGGAAGTGGTTCAGCTTCAGCCATCCTCTTGCTACCAGCTGCTGACGATGCAATGATGCTATGCATAAGATTGTTGTATGACGATTTTGAACAACAAATTCCAAACTCTTAGCTGCCTCCATATCACATATTTCCTTTTCTGATTCAAGTATCACTTGGTAATCAAGTTGCATCTCAGTCGTCCAAAATTGTTTTTAGAATCAATATTGGGCACATCTAGAGGTTCAGACAAGATATCTTTCATTTTGCAAAGTTCAAACATATCAATATCCTCCCCTAACATTGGTTCAACTTTCTTACTTGATTTTGAATTTTCATATTTCCAACAGTATTTATCCACTTACCATCTAAGTGTGGCATTTCCGTCCGCTAACTTGCTGTTGTTGCCATCCTGGTCACTCCTATCATTGTCCTAGCTTGTGTTCCCACCAGCATGATTGCCTCCACCATCACTGTCACCATCGTCATCACTCTTGTCACTGTCTGAACCGTCGTCTACCCCTCTTTAATCTCCCTTTTTGTTGTTGTTGTCATCATCACCATCTCCACTTTCTTCATCACCATTTTTGGCAATACCCTCATCGACCTTATTTGTGGCATCAACCTCCCCTGCTGTTGTTCCTCCTCAGCTTCATCGTTATCATCAGATCCTTCACCATCATGTTTGTCATCTTCCCTTTTCTATCACTCCTCCACCTCTTCCTGCTCTTATTTCTCCACCTCTTCCCCCTCCTCTTCCTCCTCCTCTTCAACCTCATCTTCATCCTTCTCTTCCTCCTCCTCTCCTGTAGTTACTTCTTCATCTAACTCATCATCCTCTTCGCGAACCTTTTCTACTTCTTTTGTTCTTTATCGACTACCTATCTTACTTTGTGCCCCATGATTTGTTTTTGTCCTCTGGAGGGCGTACATCTTCTGGTTCCTCCCCATCAATCTGAGCAATACCTTTAATGAACTTGCAGAGTTGATTAGTCGTAGTTTTTGCATAACTCACGTACCAAGTTTGCAATCTTTGCCCTTTTCTGCAAAAACAAAGTAACGCAGCAGAAAACTCATCATTTTATAGTATATGTGCAACTAGCTACATGATGTGTGGCAACCACATACACTACAAGGTGCTACTAGCAGCCATCAACTATATAAATAGTTTTAGTACATGTACAACTATGGAGTTAGAAACATGCCAAGCATAATAGGGAATGATGCCAAGTAATGTGATATTTTGTGCAACTATGGGAAGATTTGAGTTTTCCCTTCATACCAATTTGATATACATGTGTAAAAAAGGAAGCAAAAACATTCAAAGAATATAACTCTTCCCTTGATGTTCAAGTGGCTATATAACTGATATTTTTTAAGTATTATTTGCAACTAGATACATGGTGTGTGGAAACCATCTACACTACAAGGTGGTACTAACATCCATGAATGTGCAACTAGAAAAGGGGAAAATGGTAACTAACCTGCGGGTTGTATGCTTGAGGTAACTTCGATGAAACAAAGGCTTCGGCTTCCAACATACCACCAAGAAGTGGGGTATGCTCTGTACCTCTGTACTCCTCCTTCAACTATTAGAAAGAAAAATCAATTTAGTATGTGATGACATATTTCCTCGGGGAAACACAGAGAATGAGCATGTGTGCAAGCACTACATGGTTGGTGTGCCAATCTAAATGCATAGTTGTGCAAGACCCAACACAGATTTGTGCAAAAAAAACTATAAAAAGGCAAAAAATGTTGTGAGGTCAAGAAAAGTCAGAACTAACTTGAAGGTTCCCAAACACGTCAGGCGATATCAGATCCTTTCTGATGACCTTGTTCAGAAGGTTGGTGTCACGTGCATTGGCTCGCATGGGGCAGTTGCTAACAGCCATATCCTGAACAAGGGCGGCTAGATAGAGGAACTGCCACACAACAACAGAAAAAAAGGTAAAGAACATGACAATTTAGCTCTTGGAAGATAATGATACTCAAGAAAAATATCACAAAAAGTAGAATTATGGGTCGCTTATTTGATCACCACCAAATGTTATAGGCACCAACACACATTATGCTTGTCCTTACTCATGTTGTGGAATTCATTTTTTATGTGCTCTGCCACGAAGAGACTAGAATAACACCATAGCAATTTCAGGTTCTTACTCATGTTGCTATTCTCCAGCATTTCAGGTTCTAGGATAACACCATAGCAATTGGGACTAGGATTCAAGCTGTTAGTGGGGGCAAGGAATGTGTTGAAAGCTACAGCGAGCCAAGATATGAAAAATATGTCATTAGTTCTCCCACCCATCTGTTCAATCCCCTTGATCCATACATTAACCTTTGGATGGGTATTGTCTAAGTATGCCAACTGAAAATACTGTTGTTGCCAAGTGGATTAATATACTCTTGTCAAAGACAAAATAAGGCACCAGCATTAAACAACAAAAAAGGTTGTTCCCTAGAGCAATAACTATAGAGTTAAAAACACGCCAACTATAGTAGGGGGATGATGCCAAGTCATATGATATGTTGTGCAAACTATGAGAATATTTGAGTGTTCCCTTGCACATAAATCATATAAATGAAGACTAGTGTAGGAATGCCAGGTCAAACAGTAATCTTGTGCAACTATATCCCTAACGATGCCAACTGAAAAAGGCTGGTGTTGCCAAGTAAATGGAAACACTTGTGTACATGAAAAAATGAGGCAAAGGCATTAATATATATATATATAACTCTTCCCTTGTGCAACAAGTATAGAGCTAAAAACATGCCAACTCCAAAAAGGGTATGATGCTAAGTCATATACAATTTTGGGAGCTACGGGGAAAGAATTGATAGTTCCTCGTGCAACTAAACAACTAAAGACGGGCCAACTGCAGAGGTTGATGATGACAAGACATACTAAATTTTGTCCAACGATGTGGAAACTTGAGTTGTGAAACTATAGAACTAAAAAAATCCCAAGTGCAAAAGGTTGATGACATCAAGACATATAATATTTTTGATAGAGATATAAATGTTGGAAATATGCTCTAGAGGTAATAATAAATTGGTTATTATCATATTTCCTTGTTCATGATAATCGTTTATTATCCATGCTATAACTGTGTTGATCGGAAACTCAGATACATGTGTGGATACATAGACAACACCATGTCCCTAGTATGCCTCTAATAGACTAGCTCGTTGATCAAAGATGGCTATGGTTTCCTAGTCATGGACATGAGATTTCATTTGATAACGGGATCACGTCATTAGGAGAATGATGTGATGGACAAGACCCAAACAACAAACGTAGCATATGATCGTGTCAGTTTATTGCTACAGTTTTCTACATGTCAAGTATTTGTTCCTATGACCATGAGATCATGCAACTCACTGACACCGTAGGAGTACCTTGTGTGTATTAACCGTCGCGACATAACTGGGTGACTCTAAAGGTGCTCTACAGGTATGTCCGAGGGTGTCTGTTGGGTTGGCATGGATCAAGACTGGGATTTGTTACTCCGTGTGACGGAGAGGTATCTTAGGGCCCACTCGGTAATAAAACATCACAATAAGCCTTGCAAGCAATGTGACTAAGTTTTAGTCATGGGATCTTGTATTACGGAACGAGTAAAGAGACTTGCCGGTAAAGATGTTGAACTTGGTATGGAGATATCGACGATCGAATGTCGGGCAAGTAGCATACCGAAGAACAAAGGGAACATCATACGGGATTAACTGAATCCTTGACATAGAGGTTCAACCGATAAAGATCTTCGTATAACATGTAGGAACCAATATGGGCCTCCAGGTCCCGCTTTCGGTTATTGACCGTAGAGGTGTCTCAGTCATGTCTACATAGTTCTCGAACCCGCAAGGTCTGCACACTTAAGGTTCGGTGACGTTTCGGTAGTATAGAGTTATGTATGGTGGTGACCGAAGGTTGTTCGGAGTCCCAGATGATATTCCAGGCATCATGAGGAGCTCAGGAATGGTATGGAGGTAAATATTGATATATAGGAAGTCCTGTTTTGGTCTCCGGAAAAGTTTCGGGCTCATCGGTAGTGTACCGGTAGTGTCGGTAGTGTACCAGGAGACCATCGAGAGGGGTATTTCGACCCAAGAGGCTACATGGGCTATGGGAGGATGAATACCAGCCCTTAGTGGGCTGGAGGAAGTCCCAAAAAGGGCCCATGCGGCTGGGAAGAAAAAGCCTAAAAGGAAAAAGGTGGAAAAAGGCAAAAAGGGCTAAATTAGGAAGGAGTCCTAATCCTACTAGGATTGGAGGAGGAGGACTCCTCCCTCCTGGTTGGCCGACCCAAGGGCTGGCTCCTTGGAGCCAAGCCTCCTCCTCCTCTCCTCCTATATATACTAGAGGGTTTTAGGGTTTTGGCACAAGTTTTCAGCCACGTGCTACCCGTTCCTCCAGTGCATAGTTTCTCCTCTAGATCGGATTTCTGCAGTGCTTAGGCGAAGCCCTGCCGGAATAGCTCCATCACTATCACCGCAGCGCCGTCGAGCTGCTGGAGAACTCTTCTACCTCTCCACTCCCTCTTGCTGGATCAGGAAGGCGGAGATCGTCATCGAGCTGTACGTGAGCTGAACGCGGAGGTGTCGTCCGTTCAGCGCTAGATCAGAAGGACCATGATCAAGATTGCGAGACGGATCGTGATGAGATCGCGGGACGGATCGTGATGAGTTTGCGGGATGGATCGTGATTGGATCACGGGACAGATTGTGATGAGATTGCGGGATGCTCGATGATTTGGATCGCGAAGACGTTCGACTACACCAATCGCGTTTCTTAACGCTTCTCGCTTAGCGATCTACAAGGGTATGTAGATTCACTCTCCCTCTCGTAGATGCTCATCACCATGGATAGATCTTGCGTATGCGTAGGAAATTTTTTGTTTCCCATGCAACGTTCCCCAACAGTGGTATCAGAGCTAGCTCTATGTGTAGATGAGATCTCGATTAGAACACAAGAGTTTGTGGGCGTTGATGCTTAGTTTGCTTCCTCCCTTGGTCGTGTTTTGGTTCAGCGTTATTGCGGGATGAAGCGGCCCGGACCAACCTTACTCGTACGCTTATGAGAGACCAGTTCCATTGAATGACGTGTAACTTGGTTGCACAAAGATGGCTGGCGGGTGTCTGTTTCTCCTACTTTAGTTGGATCGGATTCGACTATGGCGGTCCTTGAGAAGGTTGAAAAGCAACTTATGTATCACCGTTGTGGTTTATGCGTAGGTGAGAATTGTTCTTGCTAGATACAACAATTAGAGGACGTCTAACTTGTTTTTGCATGGTATGTTGTGATGTGATATGGCCAATTACATGATGAGATATATGTGATGTATGAGATGATCATGTGTTGTATAGAATATCACGACATGCAGGTCGATGAGTATGGCAACCGGCAGGAGCCATAGGGTTGTTCTTAATTATTGTATGACCTGCGTGTCAATCATTAACGCTATGTAATGCTTTACTTTATTGCTAAATGGTAGCAATAGTAGTAGAAGCATGGTGGGCGTGACAACCCCAATGGCGAGACGTTGATGGAGATCAAGATGATGGAGATCATGGTGTCTTGCCGGTGACGATGGAGATCATGCTAGTGCTTTCAAGATGGAGATCAAAAGCACAAGTTCATGGCCATATCATGTCACTTATGATTTGCATGTGATGTTAATCCTTTTATGCACCTTGTTTTCCTTAGGATGACGGTACCATTATAAGGTGATCCCTCACTTAATTTCAAGATAAATTGTGTTCTCCCCGAGTATGCACCGTTGCGAAAGTTCGTCGTGTCGAGACACCACGTGATGATCGGGTGTGATAGACTCTACGTTCACATACAACGAGTGCAAGCCAGTGTTGCACATGAAGAACACTCGGGTTAAACTTGACGAGCCTAGCATGTACAGACATGGCCTTGGAACACAAGAGACCGAAAGGTCGAACATGAGTCATATAGTAGATATGATCAACATGATGATGTTCACCATTGAAACCACCTCAACTCACATGATGATCGGACTTGAGTTGGTGAATTTGGATCATGTATCACTCGAATGACCGGAGGGATGTCAATTTGAGTGGGAGTTCTTAAGTAATATGATTAATTGAACTCATTATCATGAACATAGTGAGAAGTGTCTTTGCAAAATTATGTTGTAGATTACTATCTCGCGATGTAGCTCCCGTGAATATTTATATGTTCCTAGAGAAATAGAGTTGAAAGATGATGGTAGCAATATTGCGGACTGGCTCCGTGATCTGAGGATTGTCCTCGTTGTTGCACAGAAGGCTTATGTCCTTAATGCAACGCTCGGTGCGCCAACCCCTCTAGCGTCATCTGTAGATGTTGTGAACATCTGGCAGGCACGTTCTGATGACTACTTGCTGGTTCAGTGTGTCATGCATTATGCCTTAGAATTGAGGCTCCGAAACATTTTGAACGTCACGGAACATTTGAGAAGTTCTAAGAGCTGAAATTAGGATCTCAGGCTCGTCCCCGTGTTGCAAGATATGAGATCTCCAACAAGATTCTTTGTCTGCAAGATGAAGGAGAATAGCTCAATCGTTAAGCATGTGCTCAGATTGTCTGGGTGCTACAATCGCTTGAATCGAGTTGGAGTTGATCTTCCAGATAAGATAGTGATTGATATAGTTCTCCAAGTCACTGTCACTAAGCTACTAGAACTTGGTGATGAACTATAAAATACCAGGGATAGAAATAATGATCCCTGAGCTGTTCGTGATGTTTGACACCGCGAAGGTAGAAATCAAGAAGGAGCATCAAGTGTTGATGCTTAGTAAAACCACTAGTTTCGATAAGGGCAAGGGCAAGGAGGGAAACTTCATGGATGGCAAGTCAGTTGCTGCTCCAGTGAAGCAACCCAAAGTTGAACCAAAACCCGAGACTAAGTGCTTCTATTACGAGGTGAGCGGTCGCTGAAGCGAAACAACCCTAGACACTTGGTACATAAGAAGGCTGGCAACGTCAACAGAAGCATATTTGATATACGTGTTATTGATGTGTACCTTGCTAGTACTCCTAGTAGCACCTGGGTATTGGATACCGGTTCAGTTGCTAAATGTTAGTAACTCGAAATAAAAGCTACGGAATAAATGGAGCACTAGCTAAGGGTGAGGTGACGATGTGTGTTGGAAATGTTTCCAAGGTTTATGTGATCAACATCGCACGCTCTCTCTACCTTCGGAATTAGTGACAAACCTAAATAAATGTTATTGGGTGTTTTGCGTTGAGCATGAACGTGATTAGATCGTGCTTATTGCAACACGGTTATTCATTTAAGTTAGAGAATAATGGTTATTCTGTTTACATGAATAATACCTTCAATAGTCATGCACCCAGTGAGAATGGTTTGTTGAATCTTGATCGTAGTAATACACATGTTCATAACATTGATGCCAAAAGATACAAAGTTAATAATGATAGTACCACATACTTGTGGCACTACCGCTAAATGTCATATTGGTATAAAGCGCATGAAGAAACTCCATGATGATGGATCTTTGGACTCATTCGATTTCGAATCGGTTGAGACATGCGAACCATGCCTCTTGTGCAAGATGACTAAGGACCCCGTTTCCAGATGGATGGAGCGGGCAAGTGATTTATTGGAAATGATACATGTTGATGTATGCAATCCAATGAGTCTTGTAGCGTGCGGTGGATATCGTTATTTTCTTACCTTCACTGGTGATTTGAGTAGATATAGTGTATATTTATTTAATGAAACACATGTCTGAATCATTTGAAAGGTTCAAAGCAAATTCAGAGTGAAGTTTAAGATAATCGTGACAAGAAGATATGTCTGCAATATGACCGTGGAGGTGAATATTTGAGTTATGAGTTTGGCATACAACTTTAGACAATGTGAAAGTTGTTTCACAACTCACGCCACCTGGAACACCATAGTGTGATGGTGTGTCCGAACGTCATAGTCATGCTCTATTGGATATGGTGCGGGCTATGATGTCTCTTATCGTTTTGCTACTATATATTTGGGGTTATGCATTAGAGACAACTACATTCACTTTAAATAGGGCACCATCTAAATCCGTTGAGATGACATTGTGTGAATTATGGTTTGATAGTAACCTAAGCTGTCATTTCTTAATGTTTGGGGCTACGACGCTTGTGTGGAAAAATGTTTTCACCTAATGGTCTCGAACCCAAAGTGGAAAAATGCATCTTCATAGATTACCCTAAGAATAGTTGGGTGAACCTTCTATCTCACATCCAAGCATAAAGAGTTTGTTGCTAAAACGGGTCCTTTCCCGAGAAAAAGTTTCTCTCGAAAGAATTGAGTGGGAGGAAGATAGAACTTGATGAGGTTGTTGAACCTTTGTTTCAACTAGAGAGTAGCGCAGCGCAGAAAGATGTTTTTGTGGAACCTACGTCAGTTGAAGAGGAAGTAAATGATGATGATCATGGAGCTTCAGATCAAGTTACCATCGAACCTCATAGGTCGACAAGGATCTGTACTGATCCTGTGTGGTACGACAACCCTGTCTTGGAGGTCATGTTGTTGGACAACAAAGAACCTACGAGATATGGAGAAGCGATGATGGGCCCGGATTCCGACAAATGGTTAGAGGCCGTGAAATCTGAGAAAGGATCCAGGAATGAAAACCAAGTATAGACTTTGGTAGACTTGCTCGTTGGACGGCAGGTCGTCGAGTACAAATGGACCTTTAAAATGAAGACAGACGCTGACGGTAAATGTCACCATTTATAAAGCTCGACTTGTCGTAAAGAAGTTTCCACCAAGTTCAAGGAGTTGATTGCAATGAGACATTCTCACTCGTAGCGATGCTAAAGTCTGTTGGAATGATGTTAGCAGTTGCTGCATTTTTCAATTATGAAATTTGGCAGATGGATGTCAAAACTTGTATTTATAATAAAGTGAGTGGGAGCAGTATAGAGTTTCTAATAAGCATATGTGGTTGACATATTGTTGATCGGAAATGATGTAGAATTTCTAGAAAGCATAAAGGGTTGTTTGAAAGGAGTTTTTCAAAGGAAGACCTGGATAAAGCTACCTAATTGTTGAGCATCAAGATCTATAGAGATAGATCAAGATGCTTGATGAGACTTTGAGTGAGTACATACCTTGACAAAATTTTGAAAGAGTTCAAAATGGATTAGTCAGAGAGAAGTGTTCTCACCTGCTTTGTAAGGTGTGAAGTTGAGTGAGACTCAAAGCTCGACCACGGCAGAAGAAAGAGAAAGGACGAATGTCGTCCCCTATGCCTTAGCCATAGGCTCTGTATAGTATGCCATGCTATGTACCGCACCTGTGTGTGCCTTGCCATGAGTCCGTCAAGGGGTACAAGAGTGATCTAGGAGTGGATCACTAGACAGCGGTCAAGATCATCCTTAGTAACTAAAAGTCTAAGGGAATGTTCCTCGATTATGCAGGTGATAAAGGGTTCGTCGTAAAGAGTTACGTAGATGCAGGTTTTAACACTAATCCGGATGACTCTTAGTAGCAATCTGGATACGTATAGTGGAGCATCCATTTGGAATACTACCAAGTGGAGTGTGGTAGCAGTGTTTACAGTTTGACATAGAGATTTGCAAAGTACATACGGATCGGAATGTCGCAGACCCGTTGACTATAAGACTTCTCTCATATGCAAAGCATGATCGAGCCCCAGAACTCATTGGGTGTTAGATTCATAACAATGTGAATCACATGGTGATGTGAACTAGATTATTGACTCTAGTGCAAGTGAGAGACTGTTGGAAATATGCCCTAGAGGCAATAATAAATTGGTTATTATCATATTTCCTTGTTCATGATAATCCTTTATTATCCATGCTATAATTGTGTTGATCGAAAACTCAGATACATGTGTGGATACATAGACAACACCATGTCCCTAGTATGCCTCTAATAGAATAGCTCGTTGATCCAACATGGCTATGGTTTCCTACTCATGGACATGAGATGTCATTTGATAACGGGATCACGTCATTAGGAGAATGATGTGATAGACAAGAGCCAAACTACAAACGTAGCATATGATCGTGTCAGTTTATTGCTACTATTTTCTGCATGTCAACTATTTGTTCCTATGACTATGAGATCATGCAACTCACTGACACCGGAGGAGTACCTTTTGTGAATCAAACTTCGCAACGTAATTGGGTGACTATAAATATGCTCTACAGGTATGTCCGAGGGTGTCTATGGGGTTGGCATGGATCAAGACTGGGATTTGTTACTCCGTGTGACGGAGAGGTATCTTAGGGCCCACTCGGTAATACAACATCACAATAAGCCTTGCAAGCAATGTGGCTAAGTGTTAGTCATGGGATCTTGTATTATGGAACAAGTAAAGAGACTTGCCGGTAATGAGTTGAACTAGGTATGGAGATACCGACGATCGAATCTCGGGCAAGTAACATACCGAAGAACAAAGGGCACAGCTTACGGGACTAACTGAATCCTTGACATAGAGGTTCGACCGATAAAGACCTTTGTAGAATATGTAGGAACCAATATGGGCATCCAGGTCCCGCTATTGGTTATTGAACGTAGAGGTGTCTCGATCATGTCTACATAGTTCTCGAACCCGCAGGGTCTGCACACTTAAGGTTCGGTGACATTTCGGTAGTATAGAGTTATGTATGGTGGTGACCAAGGGTTGTTCGGAGTCCCGGATGAGATTCCGGACGTCATGAGGAGCTCCGGAATGGTCCGAAGGTAAAGATTGATATATAGGAAGTCCTGTTTTGGTCGTCGGAAAAGTTTCGGGCTCACGGTAGTGTACCGCGAGTGTCGGTAGTGTACCGGGAGACCATCGGGAGGGGTATTTCGACCCAAGAGGCTACATGGACTGTGGGAGGATGAATACCAGACCTTAGTGGGCTGGAGGAAGTCCCACAAAGGGCCCATGCGTCTGGGAAGAAAAATCCTAAAAGGAAAAAGGTGGAAAAAGGCAAAAAGGGCTAAATTAGGAAGGAGTCCTAATCCTACTAGGAGTGGAGGAGGAGGACTCCTCCCTCCTGGTTCGGCCGACCCGAGGGCTGGCTCCTTGGGAGCCAAGCCTCCTCCTCCTTTCCTCCTACATATACTAGAGGGTTTTAGGGTTTTGGCACAAGTTTTTCAGCCACGTGCTACTCGTTCCTCCAGTGCATAGTTTCTCCTCTAGATCGGATTTCTGCAGTGCTTAGGCAAAGCCCTGCCGGAGAACTCTTCTACCTCTCTGCTCCCGCTTGCTGAATCAAGAAGGCAGAGATCATCATCGAGCTGTACGTGTGCTGAACGGGGAGGTGTCGTCCGTTCGGCACTAGATTGGAAGGACCGTGATCAAGATTGCGAGACATATCGTGATGAGATCGCGGGATGGATCATGATGAGTTCGCGGGACGGATCGTGATTGGATCGCGGGACGGATCGTGATGAGATCGCGGGACGCTCGGTGATTTGGATCGCGAAGACATTTGACTACACCAACCGTATGTAGATTCACTCTCTCTCTCTCGTAGATGCTCATCCCCATGGATAGATCTTGCGTCTGCGTAGGAAAATTTTTGTTTCCCATGCAACGTTCCCCAACACTAAAATCATGCTAATAAATCATTGATTGTGTCGCTATGATAGGTCATTTGACTTCTGCACATAAGACTGCTTCATGTATACACAAAACTTTGTGCAAAAAAAGAACTAATTTTTTTATCGTACATTGTCAACTGCTGAAGAGGTTTTTCCAACTTCCCCTTGACATGCGAACATCTTGTGTCTCTTCCGTTTTACTAAACAGAATTTGTGAGCACCCTATATATGCACATAAATGAGTGTGAAGCAATTACTATGAGTACGCAAGATAAACAAGTGAATAGATCAAAAAATATACAACAGAAAATGCCATTGATCTCATACTCACCTGATCATCATCAGCCTTCAAGTTGTTTCATCACTACTTGATTTGTGCACAACAAGCCTTTTCGAGTTATGTCCAGCAACATGATTTGATGAACCCTGCATTGATCAAAAAGGCAGATAAAAAACATAGTTAGGTGGAGGATGCGGGGAACAAAGACAAATAAAATAAAAGCACAAAGCATCTAGAGATGAAAAATACCCCCCCCCCTCACGCCCATCCATTTTTTGAACTAAAGTTCAATGTGTGCATATGTGTAAAGAGTTTTAGTTCAAAATCAAAAAAATAAAATTATGTGAAAAAACAAAAACAAGTAACATGCCATTTGGTGAAAACATTCTTGTGCAAAATACCATCAAAAGCCTTACATATCAATATGTTATTCTCTAATTAAAAATAAGTTGCACATGGGGTCAAAAAGTTGAACATATGTGGACCACCTGGTTGCACAACATGCTTATATAGCAAGATGCCAACTGACAATAAGAAATTGCACGTGGGCCAACAACTGCTTGCACAAACATGTGTCCCTAGTTGCACAAGAATGCTACAGAGTATAGCGGCCATCTAACTATAATGAATTGCACATATGACATAAACAAATTGCACAATATGGATATCGCAGTTGCACATGATATCAGTCGTTTCTAATAGTTCTGATATGGATTTATATTTTAGCTACAAATGTGCAACACACATTCAATGGAAGGATGAAAAACAAAGAGAACAATGCTGAGAAGGCAACTACGACATGTTGCAATTGAGGATGCAAAATTGATAAAAGTAAGCAAAGCACGTCCTGCAAACTCTAATTGCACAAAATACTACACTCTAGTTGCACAATAAAACATATTGGACAAGTCTACACCACTCCTCAAATTGCATAGTATTACATCCTAGTTGCACATTATAGCACCCCCAGTTGCAAACTAAGCCACCCATACTTGCACAGTACTTACATGCAGAACAACAAAAAAACTATTTGCCTAGTTTGCATACTAAGGGCAAACTATAGCTGCAAAAATAGAGCATCCTAGTTGCACACAAACAACTGATTTACAGTAAAGAATCTATTTTTCCTAGTTTGCATACATAATTGGCTACAAGTACTCATTAATTGCACATCAAGGGCAAACATTGCACACTCATAGCATCCTAGTTGAGTAGAAACACACACCAAGAATTGATTACAGTAAACAACCTATTTTTCCTTGTTTGCATATGAAATTGGCTACGAGTACTAATAAATTGCACATCATACCCATCCTAGTTGGACATCAATAACATCAAATCAGAAACCGACCACACACAACCATGTCAAACGTTGAGTGGAATCACCAACCCTCATCCATAGGAACCACATCAATCAAAATCCCCCAAATTCTCCCGACAACACCATTTCTAGAGGATGAGAACATCGTCGTGGGGCTACCCTTCCCCAACCACCCAACGTCGCGCACCTCCAACCCGACCGCACCTTCGACGCCGCATCTCTGACGCCACCCTACCCCTCAGCCTACTCACCTCCAACCCTACCATGACATGGTGCCGCTGCACGAACCGTGTTCACGCAGTCACGTCGATGTCGCGCACCTCGTCATTGTTCATTTCCTCACTACCTCGACACAAGAAAATCGATGGTGCCAAGCGTCCCCTCTTCGAGCGACCTTGACCTTGACATCAAGCTCGACCTTGCCGACACAAATGCAATGGCAAACGAGCGGGGAAACAACGCGAGCAACCTACCTGCGCTGACGAGAATCCCTGCGTTGTCCCTGCACCTCTCCCTCACCCGAGAGCAACGATGACAACCGCGAAGAGATGGAGAGCAGGATGGTGAAAGGACATGGATGTCGCCTAGAGGGGGGTGAATAGGCGCTTTAAATTATTACGGTTTAGTCTTGAACAAATGTGGAATAAAACTATCGTTTATTTAGTCAAGCAGAAAACCTAAAAAAACTAGGCTCACCTATGTGCACCAAAAACTTATGCTAAGCAAGATAGACAGCTACGTGATAGCAAGATATATAACAAGAAACAATATGGCTATCACAAAGTAAAGTGCATGAGTAAAGGGGCTCAGGTAAGAGATAACCGAGGCATGAGGAGATGATATTGTATCCCGAAGTTCACACCCTTGCGGATGCTAATCTCCGTTTGAAGCGGTGTGGAGGCACAATGCTCCCCAAGAAGCCACTAGGGCCACTGTAATCTCCTCACGCCCTCGCACAATGCAAGGTGTCGTGACTCCACTAAGGGACCCTTGAGGGTGGTCACCGAACCTGTACAAACAAGGTTGGGGCAATCTCCACAACTTAATTGGAGCTCCCAACGACACCATGAAGCTTCACCACAATGAATTGTGGGTCTGAGGCGACCTTAAATGCTCAGAGCAATCTCCACAACCTAATTGGAGACCCTGAATCTTGCCCGGAGCTTTGCACCACAATGATTGACCTCCGAGGCACCACCAACCGTCTGGGGCGCCAAAGCACCCAAGAGGACAAGCTCTAGGGTTGTCAAACACCCAAGAGTAATAATATTCTCAAACTTCACTTCCACGTATCACCGTGGAGAACTCAAACATATGGACCAAATGCAATGGCAACGGCACACGGACTGCCCAAGTCCTTCCCTCCCAAATCCCACCACCACAAAAAATGTTATGGAGGAAATGAGAGGATGAACGAATAAGAATACGAAGAACTCTAAGATCAAGACCCAAGGGGTTCCCCTCACAAAGAGGAGAAAGTGATCGGTGGAAACGTGGATCTGGATCTCCTCTCTCTTTTCCCTCAAGAACTAGCAAGAATCATTGGAGGGATTGAAATTTAGCAAGCTCGAAGAAGGTCAACAATGGGGGAAGAACACGAGCTCAAGAGATGAAAACCATTTGGGAAGAAGACCCCCTTTTGTAGGGCCCGCCAAATCCAACCTTTATGTGCAAAGGTCGTGCACAAGTGGTACTACCGCTTGGCTGAGCGGTGCTACCGCTTAGCACGGTAGCTCCAAGAGAAGCGTGCAAAACGGTAGAAAACTCGAGGCGGTAGTACCGCCCGGAACTTCTGTTGAAAAAACAAAAGCGGCACTTAAGGGCGGTAGTACCGCTCGGAACTTTCGCTTCAAAAACATAAGCGGCACTTAAGGGCGGTACTGCCGCTCTGGGGAGAGCGGCACTTCCACTCAAAAAAGGCCAGGGACCCCTCTAGGCACCAGAAGGAAAATATAAGCGGCAGTGACAACGGAAGTACCGTCCAAGCAGTACTACCATGCTACCAAGTCGTACTACCGCTTGTTCAGAGAAAAACAGCTCTGTCACAGAAACTGCCATAACTTTCGCAAATGAAATCCGAATTGAGCAAACTCGAGCTTGTTGGATTCAGAACGACAAGAGCTATCCAACATCAATAGGGATAGTGTTTTCTTAAGAATAGGTAGTATGAAAATGCCAATGATATAGAGATGTGAAATCTCTATGAATGAAGAACCGACAAAAACTCCAACATCGAAAACATCATAGAAGATGCATATGGACTTCGTTTTTGATGAACTTGAGCTTGTCATGAAGCTGACCATAAGCTCAAGAACACACGAAGAGAACCACCAAACAAGAACCAAGAAAGATGATGATGCAAGGATGAAAATGGTTTGATCTCTCAACAAACAATATGATCATGCTACTCACATGTGAGCCCTCCTTGATAGTACGGCTATCTATCCTGTAACCCAATCTCCCAACTACCACTATGAGACTAGTAAAATAGAAAACCCTATCAAGGTCAAACCTTTTCCTTGTGCATAGTCCACTCGATCTGGATGATGACGATCTTGACTTCCTCAAGATGGACCACCTTTATTGATTGCATCGGCTTGATGAAGATTAGTAGATTGATCCCCCATACTCCACTATGGGTGGGCACATCTTCACAAATCCATTGTCACTACAATGGATGGCAAGGTTCAAGCATGATCTCTCCGCGATGCTTCACTTGACCTTGCACACCGCAACCATGATGACAATCACCATTTGATGTCATCCTCCATGGATTGTATGGGATCTTCTTATTGATGCTAGTCCATGGAAACATACCTAACCCCACAAAGAACACTCACAGGGAACATGGGTTAGTACACAAAGCGTAATGGACAATGCTTACCATACCATGGGAATCAGTTGATCCATCTCGGTACATCTTGTATGCTTTGTGTGTTGATCAGCTTGATTCACTCTTTGACTTAGTCTTGATAAACCTTGTATCTTATCTTCTCTATGAACAATCTTTGGATAAAACCTTGAATACCACCTTGGTCACCATATAAACTCCTTGAAACCAACATATGGACTTCAAGAAGTGTCTATGTACAAATCCTTCGAATATAACTTAAGGCAACCATTAGTCCATAGGAATTGTCATCAATTATCCAAAACCACACATGGAGAAATGTGCTCTTACAATCTCCCCCATTTTGGTAATTGATGACAACCACTTTCAAGAGAATTTGTATAAGGAAATAAGCACAACCAAGCACACACAAATGCAAAGAAATGCATGGATGTGAGATGCAAATTCTTAAGAAACAAAAGCAAAACTCTCTAAGCTTTCCAAACTAAACTCTCTAAACTTCTCCCCCATTGGCATCGATTGCCAAAATAGACAAAACATTTAGAAACCAATATAATAGGTGTTCCTCCAAAATGTTTGTATTTCTAAAAATACGTGTGCAAAGAAATAAACCTATCCAATGATAAGTAGTTGGAGGAAGACAAACTATGTTGAGAACCCAAAGATTGCAAAAAGGATCGTATGGCACAAAGACATACACCAGAGTGAAGCAAGCAATCAAAAGATAACAATTGGAACAATCAATCAGATGGACCTATGAGCCACATGAATGAAAGATATTATGATATGGGCAAAAGAGTGTTTATGAAGAAACTAGAGGAGATACCCATGATTTGTGCACAATTAAGAATTTTTGTATGTGACTACAAGTGCACAAAATAGGATCATGACTCCCCAAAAATACATATAAACACACAACAAGTGCAAGCAAGTAGATGAGACAATAAGAATATCACTTGCACCAAACATATGGTTGACCAACATTTAAAAGAGGTTAAAGAATAGGCTCAACCAAAATGACGTGCGTGAGATATGGTAAAGCACTTGAGAAGACTAATATAAGGATGAGCATTAAGCATCAACATAGTCTTGATGAAATGAGACATAAGGTGCAAGACATATCCTTCCCACACATGAACCACTAGCAAATGGGTTCACAAGCTTACTAATATGAACATTAAAAACCAAAGCTTGTGACAACCCCTCGTGAAGATAGGAAATAATAGCCTTGTCAAGAGGAGGGATACCAATCGAGATGGCAAAACCCTCGTGAAGACAGGCATCCGGAAAATAATCTTCACAGCCAAAGAGTGCATCGAGATGCAAGGATATAAGATCCACACTCAACGCAAATTCTTTCACGAAACCACCAAGGAAATACAAAGGGAATGCAACGGTGTACGTGAAAGAAAAAAGAGGATATCAACTAGAGATGTAACTTCTCTCATGTGTATAAGATTCTAGGTAGAGAACAATCATGATGATATATCCACAAAGAATGATGTGCACATGACATAGTTACAAGAAGGAGCGAGCATGATATCCAAAAGGAAGTCATAAATATACCAATAAGATCTTTGCTTGAAAGCATAGCACATAGCCTAATATTTTCTTATTGTACATAAATGAATTCCCCCTACACGAACATCAAAGACATCACAACTAGCAATATAACATCATCATTGAGATGCTATGAGAAAGGAAACAAGTACCACAAGAAAGACTCAAGAAGATCATGCCATGATGCAACCTATAAAAGGTTGAATGCAAGAAATGCATGCATGAAGTAGATACTTGTTACCGAGATAGCATTGGATTGATGAAGTAGACAACGGTTCATTGATCATCCTAGCATGGCTCCAATAAGCACATGGTGTCAACACCTTCCTTGTAAGTGAGTCGAGTGTCCAATGTATCTCCAATTGTTCCTAGAACAACACCACAAACAAAGTGGTACCCAAACTCATTGGGATCAAAAAGATAGTGGACCAACAATACATAGGACAAAAATCTACTTAAATATGTGCATATAGATATGAAATTGAATTTAATGCACACTTTAGCCAATTTATGTCATAGTGGAGTCCCCCCTATATATTGGGTCAAGGAAACATAACATGCCAACGAAAGTACATGTAGAAAATATGCATGCTCAAGGCTTTCAAGAATCAAATCAACACACAGTTGTGTAGGGTCGAAAGTAGGTCTAGAGGGGGGGTGATTAGACTACTTGACCAATTAAAATCTTCTTCTTCCCAATTTTAAGTGTTGGCATATTTTAGTATTCATAACAAGTCAAGTACACCCTACACATGCATTTCTACGAGTATAGCAGCGGAAAGTGAAGACAAGCATGTAAGCAAAGGAAGGGTAGGAAGGTCAAACGTAATTTGGAGACACGATGATTTTTCCCGTGGTTCCGATAGGTGGTGCTATCGTACATCCACGTTTATGGAGTCTTCAACCCATGGAGGGCTCTACCCACAGAGGGTTCCATGAAGAAGCAACCTTGACTATACCATGATGGCCTACTCCACGAAGGACTAGCCTAACTCAGGGTAGATCTTCACGAAGTAGGCGATCTCCTTGCCCTTACAAACTTCTTGGTTCACTCCACAACACGAAGTAGGAGGCTCCCAAGCGACACCTAACCAATCTAGGAGGCACCACCCTCCAAAAGGTAATAGGCTCGATAATTTTGATGAACTCCTTGCTCTTGTGCTTCCAGATGATAGACTCATGAACACACAATCACTCTCTAACTGATTTGGCTTTTGTGGAAGAGATTGATTGGGTGGAAAGCAAGTTGGAGAGACTAGAGAACAAGATTCATATGGTTGGAATGGAATGGCATGATCTCAACACATGAGTAGGTGGCTCTCTCTCAGAAAATCTGATAGGATAGGTAGGGCTTTGTTCTGAGTGCTTTTCTTGCGAGTAGGTCGTGGTGGAGGGGTATATATAGGCATCTCCAAAAATCCAACCATTACACCTAATAAGTCAGACTCGGTGACACCGACGTGTTAATATCGGTGGTACTGAGTTGCCTCAAAGGTAGCAACATTTGAATCTTCGTGAGACCGATACATAAACCTCGGTTGCACCGATAAGGTGACCAACGGTCAGATTGCCAAACTCGGTGACGCCGATTCAACAAACTCGGTGGTACTGATTTTGTGAATTTGCATAACAGGAAGTTGGCAACCCAAACTCGGTGGCACCAAAGCAGAATCGGTTGCATCGAATGGCTAGGGTTTGGTTGAGTCTGTCTGAGGCTGACAATCGGTGGCACTGAGTGGAAAGTGTTGGTTGCACCGATTTTGGATATTTAGCTTTGGACAAATTTTTGTGGAAAAGCTTGTGGGTGTATGTGGTGACTATCACGTGTGCACATATGAGCATTTTGTTCACCAACATTACCTTACCCCCTCTTGATAGTATTGGCTTTCCTATGGACTCAAAGTGATTTGTCACAAAGTAAAATGTAGAGTCCTCTTGCTTGAAGCTTTGCCAATCTATTTCCTTGCATCTTCGGGTATTCCACAATCCTTTTGCCAACCCATCATTGATTTTTTTCCTAAAACATGCTTAGTGAAAACATTAGTTCAATGACATATATGTTGTTATTAATTACCAAAATGACCAAGGGAGCAAATGTGCTTTCAATCTCCCCCTTTTTGGTAATTGATGACAACATATAGATCAAAGCTTCGACATATGATATAATCAATGAATATAATCGTCACTTTGGGAAGTATGTGATAAGAAAGAGCTCCCCCGAAAGTTGTGCATTATTTTAAATTTGTGTTTGAATGCAAATGCACAATCAATTAGGTACATGGGGCACTTCTTCCATGTCTCATACATCTTGGTGGTATGCGAGAGTAATAACGGTTAAAGTCATAGCACAACACATCCAGCAAAGTGAATGATCATATCATAATCATCAAAAGGATAGGAAATAGTAGCAACACACATTAAAGCATATGATTAAACACCAAACAAAGTATAACACATCCAAACCAAAATACCAAATGTTTTTAAAACAGCGAAAAAACCAAACGCTCTCTCACTCGAATCCTAAAGATCTATATGCAACTTATTCCCCTTTGGCAACAAGTTACCAAAAAGTTTGAAGAGATATAGCTAATCGTCCTTCTGTGGCTGAACTCCTCTGATGGTCGATTTCGGAGTCGAGAATGCATCGACCAAGACCTCTGTAGATGTCCTGGATAGAGTCAGAGTAGCAACTAGTGGCACTGGAGGAGCTGATGGAGCTAAAGTCATTCTAGCTGGTGCAAACAATGAAGGTCTCATCTCCGGAGCTGGCACTGTAGGTGTCCCAGCCTGGGTCCTGAACTAGGCAGTCGTCCTGACAGGTTCACAATCCTCATCATCATCATCAGATTCTGAAGAGGTGTGACAGATAGGAGCTTCATCGACTTCCTTCTTGAGCTCATTCACGGTCTTGGTCAGCCCATCCACCTTGTCATTGAGGGTTTTCACCACATCCTGAAAGATGTTCACAAGGCTTTTCTGCTTGTCCAGTATGCTTTTGATATGCTTCTACATGTCCATGACTGTAGAGATCAAGATATCCATCAGCTCATTCCTGGATCTAGGGACTTGAGCACTAGTAGCTCTAGCTGCCTCTACATGTGCCTAAGCCTGAGCTGCAGGTGATGTGGGATGGTATAGGTCCATCACCACAACGTTGTCCTCGAAATCTGGCTGTAGGGGAAAGTGGTGTCTATCTAAAGCAAAGATGTGCTTCTCCAACTTGGAGTTGATGAGCATCTAAATGTAGGGTGCATAGCAGCATGAGCGCTTCTAGTCACCAGCAACCCTCATCACAGTCTCCACTATCAGATCCATCACTCTGAATCTCTCATGTTGGTCAATATTAATTTGTAGGTTGATGGAGTAGCCTCGGATCGTCTTCTCGTCACCTAACTTGGGCATCAAGGTATGCCTCAGTATAGTGTTGATGATGCGAAGACCTGCCTGGAAGTGATACATAGATCCTAGATTATGGGACTGAAGTTGTGCAACAGGAATGGCATTGTACATGTCCTTCATGGAATTGTGCCTTGCCTTGGACTCTGAGTATATGCATATATCTCCATCCTGTGCCTCTGGGACTCCTAAGATGGCAGCCCATTCATCAATAGTGGACTCATATCTTTTGCTCATTCTGTCATCCACACAATCCTACCATCTCCATAGAAGTGAGCAGTGGAGTAGAATTGCATGATCATCTTGTCTTTCCATGCAGTCAATTCTCTGCCAACAAACTGATCTATGACAATGAAGTGGAAGTCGTCTTGCACACTTGGGAAATAGTTTTCTTTCTCCTTGATGTACTTCCAGTCGACATATCTCATATCACTCATAGTTGGACTCTTGTCAAGCAGCACAGTCTCATAGAAATCATGTTGCTCCTTGGTGTAGAACATGTAGTCCATAGCCGTCTTCCTCCTCTGAGAGTAAGGATCAATGGCTCTCCACTCTCTCAAACTGGCATCCTTCTTCTTCTTCTTCATATCAATAGCAATTGGATGGCTGGCATTATGCTCTGGAAGGTGAGTTCTGAGCTTCATCAAAGTAGACATAGCATCCTCATCAGCTTCTCTGAAGGTGGATCCCTTGTTTTTCTCAAAAGCTGGAATGTCTCTGGTAGTCCTCTTGGACTTCTCTACAGCAGCCTTCTTGGGTGAAGACTTGGTGCTCTTGGAGGGATCTTGCTTTGGCATAGCATCTACCAAAAGCTTCTTCTGCTTCTTCTTGGGAGGGGCCTTGACAACATGCTCTTCCTCCTCCTCCTCAGCAGCAGCACTAGCAACCTCCTCAAGATCCTCAAACATTGAGGTAGGCCTACCAACAACATGGATAATCCTTTTCCTGGCCTTCTTCTCTCCTGCCTTCTTAGGCAATGACTTCCTTGGGAGCTCAATCGTTATGGTAGCCCTAGCACTCCCAGGTGCTCTCATAGTCTCTGGAGGTGCATATGTCTTGCTGACCACCCTCCTAGAAGAGGTGGCTTCATTTGCTGACTTCTTGGCAGCCTTCTCTTGCTTTTTGGCAAGAACCTCCTCTCGCACAAAGTCTGAATCCTTCTCATCAGAATTTAGTCTCTTCCTGGTCCTAGTAGCAATCTTGGGCAACCCATGAGAACTAGGGGTGCCTGGATCAAAAAATGAGCTGGACCCAGGGCTAGTGCCTGAACTCATGTCAATTTTCTACTCCTGCAAGTTCTGGTTGTCCTTAGCATCTAACACAACTGACCCTGTGAATAGAGTATAGAAGAGTGGAATAGGATAAGTAATCAAAAAATGTAGCTAGTTTTTGAAAGTTTGAACAGAAAAATCATAGGTGTAGTTCACAGCAAAATTGGATTTCGGTGTCACCAAGTCAAATATTTTGATGCTGTCAAGACGCACAAAACTCTTAACCAAAACATGGCAACAGTTTCGGTCAGACCGAAAACTGCCACTCAGTCTCACCGAGTTCTGTCCACAGTAGCACAAAAAGGCAATCGGTGGAACCGATTTTTCTGACTCGGTATCACTGAGATGCAACTTTGCGGGCAACTAAACCTATAATTCTTTGATTCGCTAGACTATTGAGATTTATAGAGGATTGAGTGGTTGCAAACGGTGGATTAACGATAAAACAAATTCCAATGCATGAGATTTGGACAGGGAGTGGAAGGAGAGTTGAATCCATACCCTAGCTCGGTGATAGATCCGCTACAGCAGCGACGATGGAGAAGATTTCATCGGCAACGACAATTCCTAGTGGCGGACACGCTCGGGGAAGCAAAGGCGATGACCAGGGGGTCATTTTCGGTAGCTTAGGGTTTTGGGGTGCGACGGTTTGAGGATTGAATTTCAAAGTGTTGGATCCACAACATATATACCCCTCACTGTTGGTAACACAGATTCTAAATTTTTGGTGTCACCGAGTTTCTCAACTGTCAGCTGACAGGGAAACTCGATGTAACCGAGATTATGGAATTGGTAGTACTGAGATAGAAAACCAGATCAACCCTAGGCATTCGGTGAGACTAAGATTTTTGAGTTGGTTCCATCGAGATGCACTTGGGCGGTTTTAATGGGCACTCCTTTGTCGATACGGAACTCCGAGTGCTCCTCACACAGAGAGATCGAAAAGTACTTGTTCAAATTTTGTGATGCAGCATGAATAGAATATGAGGTCAGAAAGCATAGATAGCTAGAGGAGTGGTCCTAGGCATTCTTGTACATCCAATTGGCAAATGAAAAATCAAAAGCCAAATACCAACACTTGGATGTCCACAAATGAGAAAATAAATGCAGACCAACATGCTCATACAATAAGATGTCAAATGAAAACATGGCAAACATGCACAAACACACTAGCATCTAACAAGCACTTTGGTAATGACGGAGTCATCTATATATGAGTATATTGACTTAGGATCCAAGTAAGAATACTTGATCATAGGTCATACTTATCGTTTAAGCACAAGTGGGATTACCACATGAAGCATTTAATGTTGTCACATACTATGAGATTCTTTGACTCAAGTCTTAGAGTAAATCTCCCCCTTGATGTGACATCCCCCCCATAGGAGGGATAAACTTAGCTTTGGTTTTGTCGATGAAGACTTCATGTAGGTGAAGTAGTGGTGGATGCTCAAAGTTGATGAAGATCACCATGAGATGGGAGCATACTTGTTGTTTCATTACTCTTCTCACCTACATGGATTAGTCCCAACACACAAGAGATAAATACAAGGATTTCTATGGATATGGAGTGCAAAGCACATATGATGATGTCCATTGATTTGTTGATTACCTTGTCCCTTGCTTACCTTTGAGGGAATGTGTGTCTCCTTGAATTATTGCATGATGTTGATGTTGATTGCAACTAGTTCTTGCCAATAATGAATAGGAGTGGATTTCATTGGCGGAGCACCCCTCAAGAAGTTCTCTAGTTTTTCTTCTTGGGGACCCACATCAAGTTGATGGGGATCCTTGGTGTTGAAGTAGCACTTGTAAAAGTTGATCTTGTAGTAGCCTTGGGAACCCACTTCGCCAAAGCTTGGGATTCATCTTCATATGATTCAGTGTCCTCTTGAAGCTTGTTCTTCCCATTGAGATTGGGATCTTTTGGTGGAAGGTCATATTGAGATTTTGTTCCCTTGGGGAGAGTATTTTAATGCTTCTCCTTTTGAGGAACCAACTTGGGATTGGGGTATTGACCTTCTTCCCATTCGACTCCATTAGCGTTGAAGTAGCCAACACCACGTCTCTTCCGGTATGCTCCGTGCTTGCGTACAATCTCCTCAAATTGTTTGCACCCCGCAAGACTCTTGTAGATACCTTTCTCTATAATCCCTTTCAAAAGTTCATTTTCTTGCTCAAGTGTAACTTGTCTAAGAGAATAGTTAGTGGGATCAATAGAACTACTAGAAGAAATATCAATGAATTTGTCATTTTTATTGCTACTAGTTGAAGAACCTTTCTTGCCTCTGTTACTAGTTTGCTTAGTATTAACTTGTAGCATGAACATAGACAAGAGAAGTCGTTTGGCTATATAAGAGGAAGTCTTCTTTCGAAGATCGTCATTGATAGCTTTAAGGAACTCATGCCCTTTCTCTAAATTGAGCTTCTCGAAGTGGAGCTTCTCATGTGTCCTTTCAAGCTCTCTATGATCTTGTAGAGTAGAGTCATTAGCTAACTCAAGAGTTTTTAGTTCTTGAGTTAGTCGTTCTATTTTCAACTTGTCATCATCACACGACTTATCTAGACTAGAGTGATTACTAGCAAGTTCATCTTGACTAACATTACTAGATTTGTCAAATAGCAAGTCATCTTCAATTAACAAGTCATCCTCATCACTATTGAAGTCCAAATACTCGGGGTGTGATACCTTGGGGCCTTTAGCCATGAAGCAACATCCACTCCCTTCATTTGGTGAATCAAATATGTCTTAGGAGTCGGTTGTCACTAGTGCAAGTCCGGCAACACCTTCATCTTGACTATAGTCGGAGTTGGAGTGATAGCTTCTCTCAGAGTGGTTGTCGGATTCGGAGCTGGAAACCCATTCACCAACATGAGCTTGATGTCTTCTTATTGAGTAGCTCTTGGTGTACTTGTCCTTCTTCTCCAAGTCCCTACTTCTCCTTGAGGGTCTTCGTTCATAACGATCATCCCTACTCCTTCTCTCTCTTCGAGGTGACTTGTCTCTTGAGCTTCGTCTTCTTGGTGACTCTTCGTTTCTTTTGTAAGGATCCGTGCACTCATTGGAGTTGTGTCCGGCTTCCCACAATTGTAGCAGTTTTGGTCACGACTTGACGAATGCTTCTCTTCATATCTTGAGTTGGAGCATCGATCTTTGCCTCTATTCTTGTAGAACTTGCTGAATTTCTTGACCATGAGGCTTATCTCTTCATTTTTGACAAGGTTTTCGCTTGAGGTAGCGGGAGCATCACTTGTGTATTTGTAAGCACCGCTAGAGTTGTGGTGAAGATCTTCCTTGTCCTTGATTGTCATATCATGAGCAGCAATCCTTCCAATCACTTCTGTTGGCTTGAGATCTTTGAGGTTCGGCATCATTTGGATCAATGTGCATACGGTGTCATATCAATCATCCAAGGCTCAAAGTATCTTCTTGATGATGAATTTGTCGGTCATTTATTCACTTCCTAAGCCGGCAATCTCATTGGTGATGAGAGCTAGCCTAGAATACATCTCAATGATCCTTCACCATCCTTCATCTTGAACTTGTCAAGCTGACTTTGCAGAACATCCAACTTGGATTCTCTCACAGATTCGGTACCTTCTGATAAGTCTCCAACGTATCTATAATTTTTGATGATGTCATGCTATTATATTATCGGTTTTGGATGTTTTATATGAATTAATATGCTATTTTATATTATTTTTGGGACTAACTTATTAATCTAGAGCCCATTGCTAGTTTTTGTTTTTCCTTGTTTTTGAGTATTGCCGGTATGGAATATTAAATGGAGTCCAACGGAAAAAATCTCCAGAATGATTTTTTCTGGAAGGAAAGAGATCTACCAGACTTGGAGTGCATGCCAGGGCATCTGCCAAGAGGTCACAAGCCAGGGAGGCGTGGCCAGCCCCCCTGGTCACGCCTAGCACGCTTGTCACCTCCTTGCAGGTCTCATAGCCCTAACCTTCGTCCTATAAATACCCAAATATTCCCCCAATACCGAAAAGACCCACGGAAATACTTTTCCACCTCCAGAAGCCTCCGTTCCCGAGAGATCCAATCTTGGAGCCGTTTCTGGTAATCGGCTGGAGGGGGATTCCATCACGGAGGGCATCTACATCAACTCCATTGCTCCTCCGATGATGCACGAGTAGTCCACCACAGACCAACGGGTCCATATCTAGTAGCTAGATGGCTTCTTCTCTCTCTTTGTGCCTTAATACCATGTTCTTCATGATCTTCATGGAGATCTATCCGATGTAATACTCTTTTGCGGTGTGTTTGTAGAGATCCGATGAATTGTGGGTTTATGTTCAGGTGATCCATGAATATTTTTGCATCTTTTCTGAATTCTTATATGCATGATTTTATATCTTTGCAAGTTTCTTCGAGTTATTGGTTTGGTTTGGCCAACTAGATTGGTAATTCTTGCAATGGGAGATGTTCTTAGTTTTTGGTTCAATCTTATGGTGTCCTCACCCAATGACAAAGTAGGGGTAGCGAGGCACGTATTGTATTGTTGCCATCAAGGGTAAAAATATGAGGTTTTCATCATGTTGCTTGAGTTTATCCCTCTACATCATGTCATATTACCTAATGCGTTACTCTGTTCTTCATGAACTTAATACTCTAGAAGCAGGCAGGAGTCGGTCGATGTGTGGAGTAATAGTAGTAGACGCAAAATCGTTTCGGTCTACTTGAAACGGACGTGATGCCTATATGCATAATCATTGACTTGGATATCTTCATGATTATTCGCTTTTCTATCAATTGCTCAACAGTAGTTTCCTTCAAGAGAGAAGCCTCTAGTGAAACCTATGGCCCTGGGTCTACTTTCCATAATATATTTTCAGATCTATAAATCAAAATACCAAAAATACCTTGCTGCAATTTATTTCCTTTTTACTTTCCGCAATCTTTCACATCTATATCTATCATATATAATCCTTGCAAATAACCGTGAAGGGATTGAGAACCCTTTTATAGCGTTGGGTGCAAGAGTTTGCTTGTTTGTGTAGGTGCATCCATTGGTGACTTGCTTGTTCCTCATACTAGATTGATACCTTGGTTCTCAACAACTGAGGGAAATACTTATCTACTTTGCTGCATCACCCTTTCCTCTTGAAGGGAAAACCAACGCGTGCTCAAGAGGTAGCAAGAAGGATTTATGGCGCCGTTGCTGGGGAGGATACATAGCAAGTCAAGACAAGATCTATCCCGTCAACTTGCCGATTTGTGAAGCTGTTGTCGTGGAGACCTACATCAGGCCTACCAAGTACTCATCACAAACTCATCTCTTGCATTTACTTTATTTGCCATTTTCCTCTCGTTTTCCTCTCCCCCACTTCTAAATGATTTTCAGAAAATACCAAAAAGATTTTCCTTTTTATTCGCCCTTGTTCCATTCGCCTTTTCGTTGCGACGGTTGCTTGTGTTGCTATGTGCCTTCTATTTTCTTGCATCTTCGCTTGCTAAAAATCTATTGATATGGATCCTCATCCACTTGCTAATCTTTTGAAAAGACCAAATTATGATGAACCAATTGCTAGTGAGTTGAGTGCACTTGATTATCTCTATGAAGTTTTGTTTGAAAATCATGAATCTGAAAATTTTGATGAAGTGTTGAATGAAGAAAGTTGTAAGGAGATTCATGATAGTTCCTTGAATGAAAAACATGATTTCCATGTTGTTAGTATGAATTCTCTGAATATCCATGATGCTAATGATATGCAAAACCACAAGCTTGGGGATGCTATGCTTGATGAAGATGATATTTTTTTGTTCCCCAAGTTTTGGTGATGACACGTATGCAATAATTGATCATGAAAAGAGTCCTTTATGTGATAGTTATATTGTGAGGTTCCTTCATGATGCTACAGAAAATTATTATGAGGGAGGAACAGATGCTTGTAGGAATTGCAATAATATTAAGTTTCCTCTCTATGTGTTCAAAGTTTTGAAGTTATGCTTGTTTTGCCTTCCTATGCTAGTTGATTCTTGCTCCCATAAATTTTTTGATCACAAAATCCCTATGCATAGGAAGTGCGTTAGACTTAAAGGAGTTTGTCATGAGTTTCTTGATGCTCGGTTGCATGTTTCAAATACTACTTTTTACGTGAGCATCATTGAAATTGTTATGCCTAGCTAGGGGTGTTAAACAATAGCTCTTGTTGGGAGGCAATCACATTTTATTTTTATGTTCTATTTTTGCTTATGTTTTTGAGTTCTTCCCACATTATTACTTCTGTAGTAATTGTGTTTTGGTATTTTAATTAGTGTTTGAGCCAAGTAAGATCTTTGGGATGGTCTATGGTGGTTGTTGATTTGATCTTGCTGAAAAACAGAAACTTTTGCGCTCAGTCCAGGAATTTTATAAATTTTTCAGAGCATCGAATGAGTATGAAATTCTTACACAAGATTGATATAAAAAAATCAAAGGTTGTCCTCATGTTTAAGAATTGTTTGAGTTACAGAAGTATACGAAGTTTTCATATTGCTATAGATTGTTCTGTTTTTGACAGCTTATGTTTTCTTTGAGTTACCTATTTTGATGTATCTATGGGTTGTATCGGGGGGTATGAACCATGGAGAAGTTAGAATACATTAGGTATAACACCAATATAAATAAATAATAAGTTCAATAGTACCTAAAGAGGTGATTTATTTTCTTATACTAACGGATCTCACGAGTTTTCTGTTGAGTTTTGTGTTGTGAAGTTTTCAAGTTTTGGGTAAAGATTTGATGGACTACGGAATAAAGAGTGGAAAAAGCCTAAGCTTGGGGATGCCCGAGGCACCCCAAGTCATATTCAAGGATTCCAAAGAGCCTAAGCTTGGGGATGCCCCGGAAGGCATCCCCTCTTTCGTCTTCAATCCATCGGTAAATTTACTTGAGGCTATATTTTTATTCACCACATGATATGTGTTTTCCTTGGAGAGTCTTGTATGATATGAGTCTTTGCTTTTTATTTTGCCACAATCATCCTTTTTTCATACATATTTTGAGAGAGAGACGCTGAATTGTGAATTTATAGAATACTCTATGTGCTTCACTTATATCTTTTGAGATAGGCAATTTTTCTCTAGTGCTTCACTTATATTTTTTAGAGAACGACGGTGTTTGGTTTTGTAGAAATTATTGAACTCTCCTAACTCACTTATATTATTTTGAGAGTCTTTAAACAGCATGGTAATTGGCTAGGATATGAGTTTAGTCCTAATATAATAGGCGTCCAAGGGGGATATAATTAAACTTTCATATAAAGTGGATTGAATAGTATGAGAAGTTTGATTCCTTGCATATAATTTTGAGATATAAAGATGGTGACATTAGAGTCATGCTAGCGAGTAATTGTGGAATGGTAGAAATACTTGTGTTGGCATTTGCGATTCCCGTAACATGCATGTATGGTGAACCGTTATGTAACGAAATCGGAGCATGATTTGTTTATTGATTGTCATCCTTTGTGTGAGGGTCGGGAGCGCGCGATGTTTCACTCCTACCATCCTCTCTCCTAGGAGCATGCATCTAATACTTTGCTTTGGTAACTAATAGACTGTTGCAATAAGTATGTGAGTTCTTTATGACTAATGTGAGTCCATGGACTATACGCACTCTCACCCTTCCACCTTTGCTAGCCTCTCTAGTACCGCGCAACTTTCGCCACTGCATTAAACCCACCTTCCTCAAAACAGCCACGATATTTCCTTCCTCAAAACAGACACCATACATACGTATTATGGAATTTCCATAGCCATTCCAAGATATATTTCCATCCAACTTCCACCGTTCCGTGTGTTATGACATGCGCCATCATTTTCATATTGCTTTTTCATATAGATTCATATTTTGTTCTAGGTTTCGAGTTGTAATTTTTGAGTTGTAAGTAAATAAAAGTGTGATGATCATCATTATTTGATCATTGTCCCGTGAAATAAAAGGATGATGGAATCTATGATTCCCTCACAAGTTGGGATGAGACTCCGGACTTTATCAAAAATAAAAGAGGCCAGCGAAGCCCAAATAAAAAAAGAGGCCTTAGATTCCCACCAAAAAAATGATAGAAAGAGAGAAGGGACAATGCTAATATCCTTTTCCACACTTGTTCTTCAAAGTAGCACCTTGGTCTTCATGATAAAGAGTCTCCTATTTTTTTCACTTTCACATGACTAGTGGAATTTTTTGTAGTGCACACCCACTTAGTTTCTTTTTGAGCTCTCATACACTTATAGCTCTAGTACACCTGTTGCATGGCAATCCCTACTCACTCACATTGATATCTATTGATGGGCATCTCCATAGCATGTTGATACGCCTAGTTGATGTGAGACTATCTTCTCCCTTTTTCCCAACCTCCATATTTCTATTCCACCTATAGTGTTATATCCATGTCTCACGCTCATGTATTGTGTGAGAGTTGAAAAAGTTTGAGAACATAAAAAGTGTGAAAAAATTGCTTGGCTTTTTATTGGGGTTGTGCATGATTTAAATACTTTGTGAGGGGAAGATGGAGCATAGCCAGACCATATGATTTTGTGGGTATAACTTTCTTAGGCCATGTTATTTCAAAAGGACACAATTGCCTTGTTAGTATGCTTGAAGTATTATTGTTTTTATGTCAATATTAAACTTTTTTTGGAATCTGATGGATCTGAATATTCATGCCACAATAAAGAATATTACATAGATAGATATGATAGGTAGCACTCCACATCAAAAATTCTGTTTTTATCATTTACCTACTCGAGGACGAGCAGGAATTAAGCTTGGGGATGTTGATACGTCTCCAACGTATGTATAATTTTTGATGATGTCATGCTATTATATTATATGTTTTGGTTGTTTTATATGCATTAATATGCTATTTTATATTATTTTTGGGACTAACTTATTAATCTAGAGCCAGTGCCAATTTACGTTTTTTCCTTGTTTTTGAGTATTGCAGATATTGAATATTAAAAGGAGTCCAAACGGAATAAAATCTTCGGAATGAGTTTTTGTGGAAGGAAAGAGATCTACCAGACTTGGAGTGCACGCGAGGGCATTTGCCAGGACGTCACAAGCCAGGGAGGCGTGGCTAGCCCCCTGGCCACGCGTGGCAGGCTTGCCACCTCCTGGCAGGTCTCCTAGCCCTAATCTTCATCCTATAAATACCCAAATATTCCCCCAATACCAAAAAGACCCACGCAAATACTTTTCCGCCGCCAGAAGCCTCCGTTCCCGAGAGATCCAATCTTGGAGCCTTTTCGGTAATCGGCCGGAGGGGGATTCGATCACGAAGGGCATCTACATCAACTCCCTTGCCCCTCCGATGATGCGTGATTAGTCCACCACAGACCTACGGGTCCATATCTAGTAGATAGATGAGCTCTTCTCTCTATTTGTGCTTCAATACCATGTTATTCATGATCTTCATGGAGATCTATCTGATGTAATACACTTTTGCGGTGTGTTTGTCGAGATCCGATGAATTGTGGGTTTATGTTCAGATTATCCATGAATATTATTTGAGTCTTTTCTGAATTCTTATATGCATGATTTCATATCTTTGCAAGTCTCTTCGAGTTATTGGTTAGGTTTGGCCAACCAGATCGGTAATTCTTCCATTGGGAGAAGTGCTTAGTTTTGCGTTCAATCTTGTGGTGTCCTCACCCAGTGACAAAGTAGGGGTAGCGAGGCATGTATTGTATTGTTGCCATCAAGGGTAAAAAGATGGGGTTTTCATCATATTGCTTGAGTTTATACATCTACATCATGTCATCTTACCTAATGTGTTACTTTGTTCTTCATGAACTTAATACTCTAGATGCAGGCAGGAGTCGGTCGATGTGTGGAGCAATGGTAGTAGATGTAGAATCATTTTCGTCTACTTGACATGGACGTGATGCCTATATGAATAATCATTGCCTTGGATATCTTCATGATTATTCTCTTTTCTATCAATTGCTAGATAGTAATTTGTTCACCCATCGGGATAATTTCCTTCAGGAGAGAAGCCTCTAGTGAAACCTATGGCCCCGGGTCTACTTTCCATAATATATTTTCAGATCTATAAATCAAAAATACCAAAAATACCTTGCTGCAATTTATTTCCTTTTTACTATCCACAATCTTTCACATCTATCTCTATCAGATCTAATCCTTGCAAATAATCGTGAAGGGATTGTCAACCCCTTTATAGCGTTGGGTGCAAGAGTTTGATTGTTTGTGTAGGTGCATCCATTGGTGACTTTCTTGTTCCTCCTACTGGATCGATACCTTGGTTCTCAACAACTGAGGGAAATACTTATCTACTTCGTTGCATCACCCTTTCATCTTCAAGGGAAAACCAACGCATGCTCAAGAGGTAGCACCTTCATGCATATCAACCAAAGTATCCCAAATATCTCTTGCATTCTCAAGACGGCTGATTTTGTTGAATTCTTCGTTGCATAGGTAGTTGAAGATAATGTCACATGCTTGAGCATTGAGTTGCAACATCTTGGTTCGCTTCACAACACGATGTAGGAGGCTCCCAAGCGACACCTAACCAATCTTGGAGGCGCCACCCACCAAAACGTAATAGGCTCAATAATTTCGATGAACTCCTTGCTCTTGTGCTTCAAGATGATAGGCTCCTCAACACACAATCACTCTCTAACAGATTTGGCTTTGGTGGAAGAGATTGATTGGGTGGAAAGCAACTTGGGGAGACTAGAGAGCAAGATTCATATGGTTGGAATGGAATTGCATGATCTCAACACATGAGTAGGTGGCTCTCTCTCAGAAAATCTGACAGGATAGGTAGGGAACTGTTCTGAGTGCTTCTCTTGCGAGTAGGTGGTGGTGGAGGGGTATATATATGTAGGCATCTCCAAAAATCCAACTGTTACACCTAATAAGTCAGACTCGGTGACACCGATGTGTTAATAGCAGTGGTACCGAGTTGCCTCAAAGGTAGCAACTTTTTAATTTTGGTGAGACCGATACATAAAACTCGGTTGCACCAATAAGGTGGACAACGGTCAGATGGCTAAACTCGGTGACGCCAATTCAACAAACTCGGTGGTACCGATTTTGTGAATTTGCGTAACAGGAAGTTGGCAACCCAAACTCGGTGGCACCGAAGTAGAATCGGTTGCACCGAATGGCTAGGGTTTAGCTGAGTCTGTCTGAGTCTAAGAATTGGTGGCACCGAGTGGAAAGTGTTGGTTGCACCAATTTTGGATATTTTTCTTTGGAAAGACTTTTGTGGAAGATCTTGTGGGTGTATGTGGTGACTATCACTTGTGCATGTATGAGCATTTTGTTCACCAACAGTACCTTACCCCCTTTTGATAGTATTGGCTTTCCTGTGGACTCAAAGTGATTTCTCACAAAGTAAAATGTAGAGTCTTCTTTCTTGAAGCTTTGCCAATATATTTCCTTTCATCATGGGGTATTCCACAATCCTTTGGCCAACCCATCATTGAACTTTTCCTGAAACATGCTTAGTGGAAACATTAGTTCAATGACATATATGTTGTTATTAATTACCATAACCATCAACGGAGCAAATGTGCGTTCAAGTTCATAAGATACCAAAAGATAAGGTATCAAGTGAAAATAAGATACCAAACAAAAAATAATCACTTGATGGATACCGACTAAAATATACATCAAGGAATGAGATATCCAATGACACATGCCAAATGGAAGGCGACAAGATACCAATTGAAGGAAAACAAGAGGTATCAAGTCCCTGAAAGAGAGATAGGTTCCAAACAAACCAAACCCTCCACAAATTTGCATGCTGGCACAAAGCACCCAAAAAAATGTTTTGCTTTCCACCAACGCGCACTTGATAGGGATTAAGAGAGTTTATGATAAATAAATAAAGGGAGTGTTCTAAAGGAAGTAGGATAGCTCCCCATGGGATTCGCATTATATAAAATTTGCATTTGAATACAAAATGCACAAGATGGGATCATTACTTTCCTTATAACTATAGACACACTAGACATGATCAAAAAATCCACAAGAGGTAAGGAAGACAAACTATAAACAAAATCCAATGTAAAGATGATTAGCAAATTCTACCAATTAAAAGGAATACAAATTGTCAACGGACAAGAAGTATTTTGGAAATAATTCCCATTGGTAGATTGCAAATAGATCCAACATCATCTTTACTCCTAAAACACAAACAAACGACACTTGTAGAGCTAACATGCCACCTAGGAACAAGATATTTACAATATAAATTCTAGATGGCAATACCTCAAATGTACAGATTTTCTTGGCTTTTAATATGCACATGGCATATTACTTCACCATATGTGATAAACCACAAAATTAACAAGTGGAAAATGGAATACAACAAGAGATAATTAATGGACCATTTAGAATTTGAATTTCTCATGAGAATACATACCACATAGAAGCTAGATAATCTTGTAATATCAAAACTAGGTGGTATTCCTCATGTACTCACATTTGTAGGATCGTGAGCTGCACAAAGCAAATCACTCCCCCAAAATGGGATAATCCATTAACTCCTCACAAGATCCAACTAAGATAAGACAAGATGCAAAAAGGCTCAACATAGTACACACACATACATGATGTGGAAACCAACATACCGATACTTGATTACTCAAGATAAGCAAGTCGGTGGCACACCATATACAAACACATGCAAGGTACAAAATCACAAGATGTAAAGGGTTAAGTAACTAACAATGTAAGCATTTTAAGTACAAGTTACCACAATGAGGCACATTGGATATAAGATAGAAACTCGATAATACAAATGACTTGGCTTGAAATAATATGAATGATGAAGATCCCTTAATTCTTCATGATGTAGCCTAGTCTCCAATGCCCTCAATCAACACCTATTGATCAAGTTTGAGCTTGTTGGTCCCGTACCAAGTTGGGTCCTAAGAGGTTAGTCACAATAGGCTTGGCTACCCAAATGGTGCTTTTCTTTACACCACTTTGAGTACCAACACATTTGACAAACACATAGCCAAGCTTATCCTTCCCAAGAGAATATATATCATCAATAATTATTGGGTTGGATAAGTTAGCTTTCGTGCAAGAAGCGAAGTGACCCTTCTCACGACCTAAGTAGCAACATCTGCCCTTTACTTTCTTCTCAATTGATTTCTCAACTTGAGGAGCGTTGACTTGGTTCTTCTTGGGAAGAGACCTTTCAACAGTTTGTGGTTGAGCATGCAATTGAACTTGTAGCCGCTTCCCTTGCTGCTTATTACATTGAGCCTTCTTCTTCAATCGGCAAGATCTTACATGGTGCCCTTCTATTTTGCACTTGAAACAAATAATCTTGGACAAATTCTTGACTTGTTCTTGGCCCTTCTTCTTGTACTTAGTGGACATCTTCTTCTTCTTGGAGTTGAATCCAAGTCCACCTTTGTCATTTGGGAATTTTTGCACACTCAAGATATTGTTGGGTGTGGACTTCCCTTCATGACTCTTTTCCAAGTCTCTCTTCAAAGAAGTGACTTGTGCCTTCAGCTCATTTATATCCTCGGCATGGTTAGTGTGAACACAAGTACTAGAGGAAGTATCAGCTTCATAGTTAGAGAAACAAGGCAAGGAAAGTAATTCACCACAAGATGTACCAACATTGTGAGTAGATGAACTACGAGGACTAGCACATGGCAATAAAGCATTTTTGCTAGATGTAGTGCTAATGTCCACATGAGGCTCACTAGATGTTACCTTAGTAGTACTAGACTCATGAGCTCTCTTTAGCACATTATGCGATACTAGAAGATCGCCATGAGAGCTAGAAATCTTTTCATGACTTTCTTCCAATTTCGCATAATTGCTAGATAACAACTCAAGTTGAGCCCTTAGCTCAACATTCTCCTTTAATATGGATGCTTGACAAGAAATAGAGTTAGTAGCACAAGCATCATCATCAATAACAAGAGGAGAAGGCAACTTGGAAAGCTCTTTAGCATATGAAGCTTTAGGTTGAGCATGAGACTTGGTGAGTTCAATGAGCGAACTCTTAACAACCCTTGAGCCATTTTCGAGGTGCCCAAAGTCCTTAAGGAGTTTAGCATGGGCAAGTTCAAGCATATCATTTTTAGTTCTAAAATCATTAGCCACCCTGAGATCTCTTTCATGGGATTACTTTAATCTAGATAATTCTAGAGCAAAGGTCTCCTCGAGAGATTCCTTGGTGGTTTGTTCATTTTCAAGAGCTTGAGATAGCTCCGCGATCTCATTAGCGTAATCACGTTCATGACCTTCCATTTTCTTAATGGTTTCCTCATGCTCCTCGAGATGAGCTTCCAACTTCTCAATATATTTCTTGCCCTCAATGGCAATAGACATGATTTCCATGAAGTTGGAATGAGCAAGTTTATTCTTATGAAGATCTTTAAAAACAATTTCTCCCTTAACTTTTAAGGAAGCAATATTAGCAATCTCTTCATCATTATCATCAACATCATCATCGTGAGATATAATGGGATTCCAAGTAGGAGATACCTTTGAAGCCTTAGCCATAAGGCAAAAGTGAGAAACTATAGATGTTGATGTATAATCCCTTAAAGCACCATTCAAGACCACATCTTGTTCCATGGAGTGTTGGGTTTCCACTACATTGTTAGCACAACAACTCGAGGAAATAGATACATTTTTATCATGGCAAAGATAAAGCAAGCATATCATCATGAAAATTAGTGGAGCAATTTCTACATGATATGCAAGGACTATCAACACAAGCATGTGAAATGTTTAGAGTGCTCGAAGTGTTAAAGTCCAAAGATGAGGCATTGCAATAAGATAGTGAACAATAATTATCAACAATAAGCCCACTATCATCATTACAATGAACATCACTACTCACCATATCATTACCTTGTGGCAATCCACATGTAGGTAAACTAGATGAAGTTGAGAAGGCAATACGACCGGAGGTGGAGGGAGAACAATCATCCATACAAATCTTGGACACATCATATTTATCTTGAAGCTTTATCCAAAACTCATGAGCATCCCGGAATGGCATGAGTTGAAATATAAGTACATTGCTCAAAGCATCAAAAAGCATATTATAAGCTTGAGCATTGAGATACGAGTTTTTATATGAGGTTAGAATCCTTTGGAGGAGAAAAATCCGTATCTACAATTCGCTCTAAATTTGGGTCCATGACCCTAAAGTGATTAAGCATGCGAATTACCCAAACATCAAAATTTGTGCCATTGAACCTAAGAGTGTGAGAGAATTCTAATCCCCTAGTCGACATCCTTACTCTCTAGGTTGTTAAACCTAATAATGAGATACCTAAGTCTGATACCAATTGAAAGGACATGGATGACGCCTAGAGTGGGTGAATAGGCGCTTTAAAATAATTACGGTTTAGGCTAGAAAAAATGCGGAATAAAACTATCATTTAATTAGTCAAGCACAAAACCTAAAACAGCTAGGCTCACCTATGTGCACCAACAACCTATGCTAAGCCATATAGACAACTAAGTCATATCAAGATATATAACAAGAAACAATATGGCTATCACAAAGTAAAGTGCATAAGTAAACGGGCTCGGGTAAGAGATAACCGAGGCACGCAGAGACAACGATGTATCCTGAAGTTCACACCCTTGCGGATGCTAATCTCCATTCGGAGCGGTGTGGAGGGACAATGCTCCCCCAATAAGCCACTAGGGCCACCGTAATCTCCTCACGCCCTCGCATCATGCAAGATGTCGTGATTCCACTAAGGGGCCCTTGAGGGTGGTTAATGAACCCGTACAAACAAGGTTGGGGCAATCTCTTCAACTTAATTGGAGGCTCCCAATGACACCATGGAGCTTTACCACAATGGATTGTGGCTCCGAGGTGACCTCAAATGCTCAGGGCAATCTCCACAACCTAATTGGAGACTCCGAAGCTTGCCCGAAGCTTTGCACCACAATGATTGAGCTCCGAGGCACCACTAACCATCTAGGGCGCCAAAGCACCCAAGAGGAACAAGCTTTAGGGTGCTCAAACACCCAAGAGTAATAAGCTTCTCAAACTTCACTTCCACGTATCATGGTGGAGAACTCAAACCTATGCACCAAATGAAATGGCAAGGGCACACGGAGTGCCCAAGTCCTTCTCTCCCAAATCCCACCACAACAACAAAGGCTCTGGAAGAAATGGGAGGAAGAACGAAGAAGAACACGAAGAACTCCAAGATCAAGACCCAAGGGGTTCCCCTCACAAAAAGGAGAAAGTTATTGGTGGAAATGTGGATCTAGATCTCCTCTCTCTTTTCCCTCAAGAACTAGCAAGAATCATTGGAGGGATTGAGAGTTAGCAAGCTCAAAGAAGGTCAACAATGGGGGAAGAACATGAGCTCAAGAGATGAAAACCATTTTGGGAAGAAGATCCCCTTTTACAGGGCCCCCCAAATCCAACTGTTATGTGCACAGGTCGTGCACAAGCGGTACTACCGCTCGGCTGAAAGGTACTACCGCTTAGCACGGTAGCTCCAAGAGAAGCATGCAAAACGGCAGAAAACTCGAGGAGGTAGTACCGCCCGGAACTTCTGCTTAAAAAACATAAGCGGCACTTAAGGGCGGTAGTACCGCTCGGAACTTACCCTTAAAAATACATAAGCGGCACTTAAGGACGGTAGTACAGCTCCAGCGGACCGCTCTGGGGAGAGCGGCACTTCCGCTCAAAAAAGGCGAGGGACTCCTGTAGTAACCAGAAGGCAAATATAAGCCATAGTAATAGCGATAGTACATAGCGGAAGTTTTGTATATATGCCCTAGAGGCAATAATAAATTATTGATTGTCATATTTTCTTGTTCATGATAATCATTTATTATTCATGCTAGAATTGTATTGATCGGAAACTCAGATACATGCGTGGATACATACACAACACCATGTCCCTAGTATGCCTCTGATGGACTAGCTCGTTGATCAAAGATGGTTAAGGTTTCCTAGACATGGGCATGAGATGTCATTTGATAACGGGATCACATCATTAGGAGAATGATGTGATGGACAAGACCCAAACTATAAACGTAGCATATGATCGTGTCAGTTTATTGCTACAGTTTTCTGCACGTTAAGTATCTGTTCCTATGACCATGAGATCATGCAAATCACTGACACCGGAGGAGTACCTTGTGTGTATCAAACGTCACAACATAACTGGGTGACTATAAAGGTGCTCTACAGGTATCTCTGAGGGTGTCTGTTGGGTTGGCATGGATCAAGACTGGGATTTGTTACTCCGTGTGACGGAGAGGTATCTTAGGGCCCACTCGGTAATACAACATCAAAATAAGCCTTGCAAGCAATGTGACTAAGTGTTACCCACGGGATCTTGTATTATGGAACGAGTAAAGAGACTTGCCAGTAACGAGGTTGAACTAGGTATGCAGATACCGACGATCGAATCTCGGGCAAGTAACATACCGATAAACAAAGGGAACATCATACGGGATTAACTAAATCCTTAACATAGAGGTTCGACCGATAAAGATCTTCGAAGAATATGTGGGAAGCAATATGAGCATCCAGGTCCCTCTATTGGTTATTGACCGTAGAGGTGTCTCGGTCATGTCTACATAGTTCTCGAACCCGCAGGGTCTGCATACTTAAGGTTCGGTGACGTTTCGGTAGTATAGAGTTATGTATTGTGGTGACCGAAGGTTGTTCCGAGTCTCATATGAGATCCCGGACATCACGAGGAGCTCCGGATTGGTCCGGAGGTAAAGATTGATATATACTCCTATTTTGGTCACGGGAAAAGTGTTGGGCTCATCGATAGTGTACCGGGAGTGCCGGTAGTGTACCGGGGGACCATCGGGAGGGGTATTTCGACCCAAGAGGCTACATGGGCTGTGGGAGGATGAATACCAGCCCTTAGTGGGATGGTGGAAGTCCCACAAAGGGCCCATGCGGCTGGGAAGAAAATCCCAAATAGAAAAAGGTGGAAAAAGGCAAAAAAGGCTAAATAAGGAAGGAGTCCTAGTCCTACTAGGATTGGAGGAGGATTCCTCCTCACCTCCCACTTCGGCTGAAGCTTAGAGGTCTTGGCCCTTGGGCCAAGCCTCCTCCTCTCTTACTCTTATATATACTAGAGGTTTTAGGGGTTTTGCATATAGATTTCAGCCACGTGCTACCCTCACCTCTAGATCGTAGTTTCTCCTCTAGATCGTTTTAGCGGTGCTTAGGTGAAGCCCTGCTGGAATAGCTCCACCACCATCACCGCAATGTCGTCGCGCTGCCGGAGAACTCTTCTACCTCTCCACTCCCTCTTGCTGGATCAAGAAGGTGGAGATCGTCATCAAGTCGTACGTGTGCTGAACATGGAGGTGCCTTCCGTTCGGTGCTAGATCGGGACGGATCATGATTGGATCGCGGGATGCTCGGCGATTTGGATCGCGAAGACGTTCGACTACATCAACCGCGTTTCTTAACGCTTCCCTCTTAGCGATCTACAAGGGTATGTAGATCCACTCTCCCTCTCGTAGATGCTCATCACCATGGATAGATCTTGCTGCGTAGGAAATTTTTTGTTTCTCATGCAACTTCCCCAACAGTGGCATCATGAGCTAGGTCTACGTCTAGATGAGATCTCGAGTAGAATACAAAGATTTTGTGGGTGTTGATGCTTAGATTGCTTCCTCCGTTGGTCGTGTTTTGGTTCAGCGGTATTGTGGGATGAAGCGGCATGGACCAACATTACTCGTACGCTTACGAGAGACCGGTTCCATCGACTGACGTGTAACTTCGTTGCACAAAGATGGCTGGCGGGTGTCTGTCTCTCCTACGTTAGTTTGATCGGATTCGACAAAGGCGGTCCTTGACAAGGTTGGAAAGCAACTTATGTATCACCGTTGTGGTTTTGCGTAGGTGAGAATTGTTCTTGCTAGATACCCATAGCAGCCATGTAAAACTTGCAACAACAATTAGAGGACGTCTAACTTGTTTTTGCAGGGTATGTTGTGATGTGATATGGCCAATTACATGATGAGATATATGTGATGTATGAGATGATCATGTGTTGTATAGAATATCACGACTTGCATGTCGATGAGTACGACAACCGGCAGGAGCCATAGGGTTGTCTTTAATTATTGTATGACCTGCATGTCAATTAGTAAGCGCTATGTAATGCTTTACTTTCTCGCTAAACGGTAGCTATAGTAGTATGAGCATGGTGGGCACGACAACCCCGATGGCGACACGTTGATGGAGATCAAGATGATGGAGATCAGGGTGTCATGCCGGTGACAATGGAGATCATGCCGGTGCTTTCAAGATGGAGATCAAAAGCACAAGTTCATGGCCATATCATGTCACTTATGATTTGCATGTGATGTTAATCCTTTTATGCACCTTGTTTTGCTTAGGATGGCGGTATCATTATAAGGTGATCCCTCACAAAAATTTCAAGATCAATTGTGTTCTCCTCGAGTGTGCACCGTTGCTAAAGTTCGTCGTGTCGAGACACCACGTGATGATCGGGTGTGATAGACTCTACGTTCACATACAACGGGTGCAAGCCAGTGTTGCACATGCAAAACACCCGGGTTAAACTTGACGAGCCTAGCATGTACAGACATGGCCTCGGAACACAAGAGACCGAAAGGTCGAACGTGAGTCATATAGTAGATATGATCAACATGATGATGTTCACCATTGCAACCACCTCAATTCACGTGATGATCGGACTTGAGTTGGTGAATTTGGATCATGTATTACTCGAATGACCAGAGGGATGTCAATTTGAGTGGGATTTCTGGAGTAATATGATTAATTGAACTCATTATCATGAACATAGTCAGTAGTGTCTTTGCAAATTATGTTATAGATTACTAGCTCACACTATAGCTCCCTTGAATTTTTATATGTTCCTAGAGAAATAGAGTTGAAAGATGATGGTACCAATATTGCAGACTGTGTCCGTGATCTGAGGATTGTCCTCATTGTTGCACAGAAGGCTTATGTCCTTACTGCACCGCTTGGTGTGCCACCCCCTCTAGCATCGTCTGTAGATGTTGTGAACATCTGATAGGCACGTTCCGATGACTACATGATAGTTCAGTGTGTCATGCATTACGGCTTAGAATTGAGGCTTCAAAATGTTTTGAACATCACGGAACATATGAGATGTTCTAAGAGATGAAATTGATCTCAGGCTCATGCCTGTGTTATGAGATATGATATCTTCAACAAGGTTCTTTGCCTGCAAGATGAAGGAGAATAGCTCAATCGTTGAGCATGTGCTCAGATTGTCTGAGTACTACAATCGCTTGAATCGAGTGGGAGTTAATCTTCTAGATAAGATAGTGATTGATATAGTTCTCCAAGTCACTGTCACTAGGCTACTAGAGCTTTGTGATGAACTATGAAATGCCAGGGATAGAAATTATGATCCCTGAGCTATCCGCGATGTTTGACACCACAAAGGTAGAAATCAAGAAGGAGCATCAAGTGTTGATGGTTACTAAAACCACTGGTGTCGAAAAGGGCAAGGGCAAAGAGGGAAACTTCATGGATGGCAAGACAGTTGCTGCTCTAGTGAAGCAACCCCAGGTTGAACCCAAACCCGAGACTAAGTGCTTCTATTATGAGGAGAAAGGTCACTGAACCGGAACAACCTTAGATACTTGGTAGATAAGAAGGCTGGCAACGTCAACAGAAGTATATTTGATATATGTATTATTGATGTGTACCTTGCTGGTACTCCTAGTAGCACCTGGGTATTGGATACCAGTTCGGTTGCTAAATGTTAGTAACTCGAAATAAAAGCTACGGAATAAACGGAGACTAACTAAGGGTGAGGTGACAATGTGTGTTGGAAATGTTTCCAAGGTTGATGTGATCAACATCGCATGCTCTCTCTACTTTCAGGATTAGTGACGAAGCTAAATAAATTTTATTTGGTGTTTGCGTTGAGCATGAACGTGATTAGATCATGTTTATTGCAATACGGTTATTCATTTAAGTTAGAGAATAATGGTTATTCTGTTTACATGAGTAATACCTTCAATGGTCGTGCACACAATGAATGGTTTGTTGTATCTTGATCGTAGTAGTACACATGTTCATAACATAGATGCCAAAAGATACAGAGTTAATAATGATATTACCACATACTTGTGGCACTGCGGCTAAATATCATATTGGTGTAAAGCGCATGAAGAAAACTCCATGATGATGGATCGTTGGACTCATTTGATTTCGAATCGGTTGAGACATGCGGACCATGCCTCATGGGCAAGCTGACTAAAACCCCGTTTTCAATATGATAGAGTGGGGCAACTAACTTATTGGAAATGATACATGTTGATGTATGTGGTTCAATGAGTGTTGCAGCATGCGATGGATATCGTTATTTTCTTACCTTCACTGATGATTTGAGTAGATATAGTGTATATTTACTTAATGAAACACAAGTCTGAATCATTTGAAAGAGTTCAAACAAATTCAGAGTGAAGTTTAAGGTCATCGTGACAAGAAGATAAAAATGTCTACGATATGATCGTGGAGGTGAATATCTGAGTTACGAGTTTGGCATACAACTTTAGACAATGTGGAAGTTGTTTCACAACTCACGCCACCTGGAACACCATAGTGTGATGGTGTGTCTGAACGTCGTAGTCGTGCTCTATTAGGATTTGGTGCGAATTATGATGTCTCTTATCATTTTGCCACTATCATTTTGGGTTATGCATTAGAGACAACTACATTCACTTTAAATAGGGCACCATCTAAGTCTGTTGAGATGACACCATATGGTTTGACATAAACCTAAATTGTCATTTCTTAATGTTTGGGGTTGCGACGCTTAAGTGAGAAAGGTTTTCACCTAAAGAGCTCAAACCCAAAGTGGACAAATGCATATTCATAGAATACCCTAAGAATAGTTGGGTATACCTTCTATCTCAGATACGAGCACAAAATGTTTGTTGCTAAAACGGGTCCTTTCTCAAGAAAGAGTTTCTCTCGAAAGAATTTAGTGGGAGGAAGATATAACTTGATGAGGTTGTTGAACCTTTGTTTCAGCCATAGAGTAGCGCAACACAAAAAGATGTTTCTGTAAAGCCTACGTCAGTTGAAGAGGAAGTTAATGATGATGATCATGAAGCTTCGGATCAAGTTACTATCGAACCTTGTAAGTCGACAAGGACGCGTACTACTCTTGCGTGATACGGCAACCCTGTCTTAGAGGTCATGTTGTTGGACAACGATGAACCTACGAACTGTGGAGAAGCGATGATGGGCCCGAATTCCAACAAATGGTTCGAGGCCATGAAATCCGAGAAAGGATCCATGTATGAAAACCAAGTATACACTTTGGTAGACTTGCTCGTTGGATGGCAGGTCGTTGTGTACAAATGGATCTTTAAGATGAAGACAGACGCTAATGGTGAATGTCACTAGTTATAAAGCTTGACTTGTCACAAAGAAGTTTCCGCCAAGTTCAAGGAGTTGACTATGATGAGACTTTCTCACTCGTAGCGATGCTAAAGTCTGTTGGAATTATGTTAGTAGTTGCTGTGTTTTTCAAATTATGAAATCTGGTAGAAGGATGTCAAAACATCGTTTCCTTCCTTGAGGAAAGGTTGTATGAGATACAACCAAGGATTTGTCAGTCCTAAGGATGCTAAAAGGTGTGCAAGCTCCAGCAATCCTTCTATGGGCTGGAGCAAGCATCTCGTAGTTGGGATATACGCTTTGATGAGGTGATCAAAGTTTTTGAGTCTATTCAAAGTTTATGAGAAACTTGTATTTATAATAAAGTGAGTGGGAGCACTATAGAGTGTTTGATAAGCATATGCGGATGACACATTGTTAATCGGAAATGATGTAGAATTTCTAGAAAGCATAAAGGGTTGTTTGAAAAGAATTTTTCAAAGGAAGACCTGGATAAAGATACTTAATTGTTAGGCATTGAGATCTATAGAGATAGATCAAGACGTCTGATAAGACTTTCAATGAGTACATACCTTGACAAGATTTTGAAAGAGTTCAACATGGATCAGTCAAAGAAAGAGTTCTTGCCTGATTTGTAAGGTGTGAAGTTGAGTGAGACTCAAAGCTCGACCACGGTAGAAGAAAGAGAAAGGACGAAGGTCGTCCCCTATGCCTTAGCCATAGGCTCAATATTATGCCATGTTGTGTACCGCACCTGGTGTGTGCCTTGCCATGAGTCTGTCAAGGGGTACAACAGTGATCCAGGAGTGGATCACTGGACAGCGGTCAAAGTTATCCTTAGTAACCAGAGGACTAAGTAGATCTTTTCTCAATTATGGAGGTGATAAAGAGTTCGTCGTAAAGAGTTACATCGATGCAAGCTTTAACACTAATCCGGATGGCTCTTAGTAGCAATCTAGATGCGTATAGTGGAGCAGCCATTTGGAATAGCTCCAAGTAGAGTGTGGTAGCAGTGTCTATAGTAAGACATAGATATTTGCAAAGTACACACGGATATGTATGTCACAGACCCATGGACTAAAAGACCTCTCTCACCTGCAAAGCATGATCGAGCCCCAGAACTCATTGGGTGTTAGATTCATAACAATGTGAATCACATGGTGATGTGAACTAGATTATTGACTCTAGTGCAAGTGGGTGACTGTTGGAAATATGCCCTGGAGGCAATAATAAATTAGTTATTATCATATTTTCTTGTTCATGATAATCGTTTATTATCCATGCTAGAATTGTATTGATCGGAAACTCAGATACATGTGTGGCTACATAGACAACACCATGTCCCTAGTATGCCTCTGATGGACTAGCTCGTTGATCAAAGATGGTTAAGGTTTCCTATCCATGGGCATGAGATGTCATTTGATAATGGGATCACATCATTAGGAGAACGATGTGATGGACATGACCCAAACTATAAACGTAGCATATGATCGTGTCAGTTTATTGCTACAGTTTTCTACACGTCAACTATCTGTTCCTATTACCATGAGATCATGCAACTCACTAACACAGGAGGAGTACCTTGTGTGTATCAAACGTCGCAATGTAACTGGGTGACTATAAAGGTGCTCTACAGGTATCTCCGAGGGTGTCTGTTGGGTTCGCATGGATCAAGACTGGGATTTGTTACTCCGTGTGACGGAGAGGTATCTCAGGGCCCACTCGGTAATACAACATCAAAATAAGACTTGCAAGAAATGTGACTAAGTGTTAGCCACGTGATCTTGTATTATGGAATGAGTAAAGAGACTTGCCGGTAACGAGGTTGAACTAGGTATGCAGATACCGATGATACTGAATCCTTGACATAGAGGTTCGACCGATAAAGATCTTCGTAGAATATGTGGGAACCAATATGAGCATCCAGGTCTCGCTATTGTTTATTGACCATAGAGGTGTCTCGGTCATGTCTACATAGTTCTCGAACACGCAAGGTCTGCACACTTAAGGTTCGGTGACGTTTCGGTAGTATAGAGTTATGTATGGTGGTGACCGAAGGTTGTTCGGTATCCCGGATGAGATCCCGGATGTCATGAGGAGCTCCGGAATGGTCCGGAGGTAAATATTGATATATAGGAAGTCCTATTTTGGTCACCAGAAAAGTTTCGGGCTCATCGGTAGTGTACCGTGAGTACCGGTAGTGTACCGGGGGACCATCGGGAGGGGTATTTTGACCCAAGAGGCTACATGGGCTGTGGGAGGATGAATACCAGCCCTTAGTGGGCTGGTGGAAGTCCCACAAAGGGCCCATGCGTGGGAAGAAAAGCCCAAAGAGAAAAAGGTGGGAAAAGGCAAAAAGGCTAAATAAGGAAGGAGTCCTAGTCCTACTAGGATTGGAGGAGGATTCCTCCTCTCCTCCCACTTCGGCCGAAGCCTAGAGGGCTTGTCCCTTGGGCCAAGCCTCCTCCTCTCTTCCTCTTATATATACTAGAGGTTTTAGGGGTTTTGCATATAGATTTCAGCCACGTGCTACCCTCTCCTCTAGATCGTAGTTTCTCCTCTCGATCATTTTAGCGGTGCTTAGGCGAAGCCCTGCTGGAATAGCTCCACCACCATCACCGCAATGCCATCGTGCTACTGGAGAACTCTTCTACCTCTCCGCTCCCTCTTGCTGGATCAAGAAGGCAGAGATCGTCATCAAGCCATACGTGTGCTGAACGCGGAGGTGTCGTCTGTTCGGTGCTAGATCGGGACGGATCGTGATTGGATCGCGGGATGTTTGGCGATTTGGATCGCGGAGACATTTGACTACATCAACCGTGTTTCTTAACGCTTCCCGCTTAGCGATCTACACGGGTATGTAGATCCACTCTCCCTCTCGTAGATGCTCATCACCATGGATAGATCTTGCGTGTGCGTAGAAAATTTTTTGTTTCCCATGCAACGTTCCCCAATAGGAAGTACCACCCAAGCGGTACTACCGTGCTACCAAGCAGTACTACCGCTTATTCAGAGAAAAACAGCTGTGGCACAGAAACTGCAATAACTTTTGCAAATGAACTCCGAATTGAGGAAACTCAAGCTTGTCGTATTCAGCACGACAAGAGCCATCCAACAGACACACTGACAGTCTTTTATTGAGAAGAGGCAGTGAAATCTCTATGAATGAAGAACCGGCAAAAACTCCAACATCAAAAACATCATAGAAGATGCATATGGACTCTGTTTTTGATGAGCTTGAGCTTGTCATGAAGCTGACCATAAGCTCAAGAACACACAAAGAGAAACACCAAACAAGAACCAAGAAAGATGATGATGCAAGGATGCAAATGGTTTGATCTCTCAACGAACAATACGATCAAGCTACTCACTTGAGAGCCCTCCTTGATAGTACGGCTATCTATCATGTAACCCAATCTCCCAACTACCACTATGAGACTGGTAAAATAGAAAACCCTATCAAGGTCAAACCTTTTCCTTGCGCATAGTCCACTCGATCTGGATGATGACGATCTTGACTTCCTCAAGATGGACCACCTTTCTTGATTGCATCGGCTTGATGAAGATTAGTAGATTGATCCCCCATACTCCACTATGGGTGAGCCACTCTTCGGCACATCTTCACAAATCCATTGTCACTACAATGGATGGCAAGGTTCAAGCATGATCACTCCGCGATGCTTCACTTGAACTTGCACACCGCAACCATGATGACAATCACCACTTGATGTCATCCTACATGGATTTTATGGGATCTTCTTATTGATGCTGGTCCATGGAATCATACCTAACCCCACAAAGAACACTCACAGGGAACATGGGTTAGTACACAAAGCGTAATGGACAATGCTTACCATACCATGGGAATCACTTGATCCATCTCGGTACATCTTGTACGCTTTGTGTGTTGATCAGCTTGATTCACTCTTTGACTTAGTCTTGATAAACCTTGTATCTTATCTTCTCTATGAACAATCTTTGGATAAAACCTTGAATACAAAACTCCTTGAAACCAACATATGGACTTCAAGAAGTGTCTATGGACAAATCCTTCGAATATAACTAAGGCAACAATTAGTCCATAGGAATTCTCATCAATTACTCAAAACCACACATGGGGAAATGTGCTCTTACAATCTCCCCCATTTTGGTAATTGATGACAACCACTTTCAAGAGAGTTCGTATAAGGAAATAAGCTCAACCAAGCACACACAAATGCAAAGCAATGCATGGATGTGAGATGCAAATTCTTAAGCAATAAAATCAAAACTCTCGAAGCTTTCTGAACTAAACTCTCTAAACTTCTCCCCCATTGGCATCGATTGCCAAAATGGACGAAAAGTTTAGAAAGCCAATATAATAGGTGTTCCTCCAAAATGTTTGTATTTCTCAAAATACGTGTGCAAAGAAATACACATATCCAATGATAAGTAGTTGGAGGAAGACAAACTATATTGAGAACCCAAAGATTGCAAAAAGGATCATATGGCACAAAGACATACACCAGAGTGAAGCAAGCAATCAAAAGATACCAATTGGAACAATCAATCACATGGTCCTACGAGCCACATGAGTAAAAGATATTATGATATGGGCAAAAGAGTGTTTATAGAGAAACTAGAGGAGCTCCCCATGATTTGTGCACAATTAAGAATTTTTGTATTTGACTATAAGTGCACAAAATAGGATGACTCCCCCAAAATCAATATAAACACACAACAAGTGCAAGCAAGAAGATATGACAATAAGAATATCACTTGCACTAAACATATGGTTGAGCAACATGTAAAAGAGGTTAAAGAATAGGATCAACCAAAATTATGTGTGTGAGTCAAGGAAAAGCACTTGAGAAGACTAATATAAGGATGAGCATTAAGCATCAACATAGTCTTGTTGAAATGAGACATAAAGTGCAAGACATATCCTTCCCACACATGAACCACTAGAAAATGGGTTCACAAGCTTACAAATAAGAAAATTAAAAACCAAAGCTTGTGACAACCCCTGGTCAAGATAGGAAATAATAGCCTTTTCAAGAGGAGGGATACCTCGAGCTGGCAAAACCCTCGTGAAGACAAGCATGAGGAAAATAATCTTCACCACCAAAGAGTGCATCAAGATGCAAGGATATAAGATCCGCACTCAACACTACTTCTTTCATGAAACCACCAAGGAAATAAAAAGGGAATGCAACGGTGTATGTGAAAGAAAAAAGAGGATATCAACTAGAGATGTAACTTCTCTCATGTGTATAAGATTCTAGGTAGAGAACAATCATGATGATATATCCACAAAGAATGATGTACACATGAAATAGTTACAAGAAGGAGCGAACAAGATATCCAAAAGGGAGTCATAAATATACCAATAAGATCTTTGCTTTAAAGCATAGCACATAGCCTAATATTTTCTTATTGTACATAAATGAACTCCCACTACACGAACATCAAAGACATCACAACTAACAATATGACATCATCGTTGAGACGCTTTGAGAAAAGAAACAAGTACCACAAGAAAGACTCAAGAAGTTCATGCCATGATGCAACCTATAAAAGGTTGAATGCGAGAAATGTATGCATGAAGTAGATACTTGTTACCGAGATAGCATTGGATTGATGTAGTAGACAATGGTTCAACGATAATCCTGCTCCAATAAGCACATGGTGTCAACACCTTCCTTGTAAGTGAGCTGAGTGTCCAATGAATCTCAAATTATTCCTAGAACAACATCACAAACAAATTGGTACCCAAAATCATTGGGACCAAAAAGTTAGTGGACCAACAATACATTGGAAAAACTCCACATAAATATGTGCATGTAGATATGAAATTGAATTTCATGCACACTTTAGCCAATTTATGTCATAGTGGAGTCTCCCCTATGTATTGGGTCAAGGAAAGATAACATGCCAACGAAAGTACATGTAGAAAAAATGCATGCTCAAGGCTTTCAAGAATCAAATCAACACACAATCGATAAGATACCAAAAGATAAGGTATCAAGTGAAAATAAGATACCAAACGAAAAATTATCACTTGACAACCAACTAAAAGATACATCAAGGAATGATATATCCAATGACACATGCCAAATAGAAGGAAACGAGATACCGATTGAAGGAAAACAAGAGGTATCAAGTTCCCAAAATATAGATAGGTTCCAAACAAAACAAACCCTCCACAAATTTTCATGCTCGCACAAAGCACCCAAAAAAGTTTTGCCTTCCACCAACGTGCACTCTATAGGGATCAAAATATTTTATGATAAATACATAAAGGGAGTGTTCTAAAGGAAGTAGGAAAGCTCCCCACATGATGCGCATTATATAGAATTTGCATTTGAATACAAAATGCACAAGATGGGATCCTCACTTTCCCTATAACTATAGACACACTAGACATGATCAAAAAGATCCACAAGAGGCAAGGAAGACAAACTATAAACAAAATCCAATGTAAAGATGATTAGCAAATTCTACCAATTAAAAGGAATATCAAGTGTCAAAGGATAAGAAGTATTTTTGAAATAATTCCCATTGGTAGATTCCAAATAGATCCAACATCATCTTTACTCATAAAACACAAACAAATGACACTTGTAGAGCTAACATGACACCTAGGAACAAGATAATTTACAATATCAATTCTAGGTGGCAATACCTCAAATGTACACATTATCTAGGCTTGTAATATGCAAATGGCATATTAATTTCCCATAATGTGATAAACCGCAAAATTAAGAAGTAGCAAATAAAATACAACAAGAGATTATTAATAGACCATTTAGAATTTGAATTTCTCATGAAAATACATACCACATAGAAGCTAGATAATCATGTAATATCAAAACTAGGTGGTATTCCTCATGTACTCACATTTGTACGATCGTGAGCTGCACAAAGCAAATCACTCCCCCAAAATGGGATAATCCATTAACTCCTCACAAGAGCCAACAAAGATAAGACAAGATGCAAAAAGGCTCAACACAGTACAAGATAAGCAAGCCGGAGGCACACCATATACAAACACATGCAAGGTACAAAACCACAACTTGCAAATGGGCAAGTAACTATCAATGTAAACAATTTAAGTACAAGTTACCGCAATGTGGCACATTAAATATAAGATAGAAACTAGATAATACAAATGACTTGGCTTGAAATAATATGAATGATGAAGATCCCTTAATTCTTCATGATGTAGCCAAGTCTCCAATGCCCTCCATCAACACCTATTGATCAAGTTTCATCTTGTTGGTCCCCAACCAAGTTGGGTCCTAAGAGGTTAGTCACAACAGGCTTGGCTACCCAAATGGTGCTTTTCTTTACACCACTTTGAGTACCAACACATTTGGCAAACACATTGACAAGCTTATCCTTCCCAAGAGAATAGATATCATCAATAATGATTGGGTTGGATAATTTACCTTTTGTGCAAGAAGAAGCGAAGTGACCCTTCTCATGACATAACTAGCAACATCTACCCTTTACTTTCTTCTCAATTGATTTCTCAACTTGAGGAGCATTGACTTGGGTCTTCTTGGGAAGAGGCCTTTCTTCAATTTGTGGTTGAGCATGCGATTGAACTTGTGGCCGCTTCCCTTGTTGCTTGTTACTTTGACGCTTCTTATTCAATGGGTAAGATCTTACATGGTGCCCTTATATTTTACACTTGAAACAAATAATTTTGTATTAATTCTTGACTTGTTCTTGGCCCTTCTTCTTGTACTTCATGGACATCTTCTTCTTCTTGGAGTTGAATCCAAGTCCACCTTTGGCATTTGGGAATTTTTGCACACTCAAGATATTGTTGAGTGTGGACTTCCCTTCATGACTCTTTTCCAAGTCTTTCTTAAAAGCAATGAATTGGGCCTTGAGCTCATTGATTTCCTCTACATGGTTAGTGTGAACACAAGTACTAGAGGAAGTATATGCTTCGTTAGAGCAACAAGGCAAGGAAAGTAATTCATCACAATATGTACTACGAAGACTAGCACATGGCAATAAAGCATTTCTACTAGATGTAGTGTTAATGTCCACATGAGGCTCACTAGATGTTAACTTAGTAGTACTGGCCCCATGAGCTATCTTTAGCACATTATGCGATACTAGAAGATCGTCATGAGAGCTAGAAATCTTTTCATGACTTTCTTCCAATTTCCCATAATTGCTAGATAGCAACTCAAGTTGAGCCCTTAGCTCAACATTCTCCTTTAATATGGATGCTTCAGAAGAATTAGAGTTAGTAGCACAAGCATCATCATCAACAACAAGGGGAGAAGGCAACTTGGCAAGATCTTTAGCATATGAAGCTTTAAGTTGAGCATGAGACTCGGACAGTTCAATGAGCGAACTCTTAAAGACCCTTGAGCCATTTTCAAGGTGCTCAAAGTCCTCAGGGAGTTTAGCATGTGCAACTTCAAGATTATCATTTTTAGGTCTAAAATCAATAGCCACCTTGAGAGCTCTTTCATGGGATTCCTTTGATCTAGATAATTCCAGAGCAAAGGTCTCCTCAAGAGATTATTTGGTGGTTTTTTCATTTTCAAGAGCTTGAGATAGCTCCGCGATCTCATTAGCGTAATCACGTTCATGACCTTCCATTTTCTCAATGGTGGCATCATGCTCCTCGAGATGAGCTTCCAACTCCTCAGTATATTTCTTGCCCTCAATGTAAATAGACATGATTTCCATGAAGTTGGAACGAGCAAGTTTATTCTTATGAAGAGCTTTAAAAACCATTTCTCCCTTAGTTTTTATGGAATCAATATTATCACTCTCTTCATCATTATCATCAACATCAACATCGTGAGATATATTGGGATTCAAAGTAGGAGATACCTTTGAAGCCTCAGCCATAAGGCAAAAGTGAGAAACTATAGATGATGATGTAGAATCCCTTGAAGCACCATTCAAGACCACATCTTGTTCCATGGAGTGTTGGGTTTCTACATTGTTAGCACAACAACTCGAGGAAATAGATACATTTTTTTCATGGCAACAAGATATAGCAAGCATATCATCATGAGATTTAGTCGAGCGATTTCTACATGATATGCAAGGACTATCAACACAAGCATGTGAAAAATTTAGAGTGCTCGAAGTGTTAAAGTCCAAAGACGAGGCATTGCAATAAGATAGTGAAGAAGAATTATCAACAATAAGCCCACTATCATCATTACAATGATCATCACTACTCACCATATCATTACCTTGTGTTAATCCACATGTAGGTGAAGTAGATGAAGTTGAGAAGGCAATATGACCGAAGGTGGAGGGAGGACAATAATCCCTACAAATCTTGGACACATCATATTTATCTTGAAGCTTTGTCCATAACTCATGAGCATCCCGGAATGGCATGAGTTGAAATATAACTACATTGCTCAAAGCATCAAAAAGCATATTAGAAGCTTGACCATTGAGATACGAGTTTTACGCATCCACTAAAGATATGAGGTTAGAATCCTTTGGAGGAGAAAAAACCATATCTACAATTTGCTCTAAATTTGGGTCCATGACCCTAAAGTGATTAAGCATCCGAATTACCCAAACATCAAAATTTGTGCCATTGAACCTAAGACTGTTAGAGAAATCTAATCCCCTAGTTGACATCCTTACTCTCTAGGTTGTTAAACCTAATAATAAGATACCTAGCTCTGGTACCAAATGAAAGGATGTGGATGTTGCCTAGAGAGGGGTGAATAGACGCTTTAAAATAATTACGGTTTAGGCTTGAATAAATGTGGAATAAAACTATCGTTTAATTAGTCAAGCACAAAACCTAAAACAACTAGGCTCACCTATGTGCACCAACAACTTATGCTAAGAAAGATAGACAACTAAGTGATAGCAAGATATATAACAAGAAACAATATGGCTATCACAAAGTAAAGTGCATAAGTAAAGGGGCTCGGGTAAGAGATAACCGAGGCACGCAGAGACGCAGATGTATCCCGAAGTTCACACCCTTGCGGATGCTAATCTCTGTTTGGAGTGGTGTGGAGGCACAATGCTCCCCTAGAAGCCACTAGGGCCACCTTAATCTCCTCACACCCTCGCACAATGCAATATGTCGTGATTCCACTAAGGGACCCTTGAGGGTGGTCACCGAACCCGTACAAACAAGGCTGGGGAAATCTCCACAACTTAATTGGAGGCTCCCAACGACACCATGAAGCTTCACCACAATGGATTATGACTTCGAGGTGACCTCAAATTCTCGGGGCAATCTGCACAACCTAATTGGAGACCCTGAAGCTTGCCCGGAGCTTTGCACCACAATGATTGAGCTCCGAGGCACCACCAACCGTCTAGGGCGCCAAAGCACCCAAGAGGAACAAGCTCTAGGGTGCTCAAACACCCAAGAGTAATAAGCTTCTCAAACTTCACTTCCACGTATCACTGTGGAGAACTCAAACCTATGCACCAAATGCAATGGAAAGGGCACACGGAGTGCCCAAGTCCTTCTCTCCCAAATCCCAAGACAACAACAAATGTTATGGAGGAAATGAGAGGAAGAACGAAGAAAAACATGAAGAACTCCAAGATCAAGACCCAAGGGGTTCCCCTCACAAAGAGGATAAAGTGATTGGTGGAAATGTGGATCTAGATCTTCTCTCTCTTTTTCCTCAAGAACTAACAAGAATCATTGGAGGGATTGAGAGTTAGCAAGATCGATGAAGGTCAACAATGGGGGAAGAACACGAGCTCAAGATATGAAACCATTTGGGAAGAAGACCCCCTTTTATAGGGCCCCCCCAAATCCAATCATTATGTGGACAGGTCATGCACAAGAGGTACTACCGCTCGGCTGAGGGGTACTACCACTTAGCACAGTAGCTCCAAGAGAAGCACGCAAAATGGTAGAAAAGTCGAGGTTGTAGTACCGCCCGGAACTTCCCCTTAAAAAACATAAGCGGCACTTAAGGGCGGTAGTACCGATCGAAACTTCCGCTTAACAAAAAATAAGCGGCACTTAAGGGCGGTAGTACCGCTCCAGTGGTACTACCGCTTTGGGGAGAGCGGCACTTCCGCTCAAAAAGGCCAGGGACCCCTATAGGCACCAGAAGGAAAATATAAGCGGTAGTAACAGCGGTAGTACATAGTAGAAGTACCGCCCAAGTGGTATTACCGTGCTACCGAGCAATACTACCGCCTGTTCAGAGAAAAACAGATCTCGCACAGAAACTGCCATAACTTTCGCAAATGAACTCCGAATTGAGCAAACTTGAGCTTGTTGGATTCAGCATCATTGACGGTGTTTTCTTAAGAAGAGGCGGTATGAAAATGCCAATAATATAGAGATGTGAAATCTCTATTAATGAAGAACCGGCAAAAACTCCAACATCGAAAACATCATAGAAGATGCATACGGACTCCGTTTTCGATGAACTTGAGCTTGTCATGAAGCTGACCATAAGCTCAAGAACTCACAAAGAGAAACACCAAACAAGAACCAAGAATGATGATGATGCAAGGATGCAAATGGTTTGAGCTATCAATGAACGATACGATCAAGCTACTCACTTGAGAGGCCCCCTTGATAGTACGGCTATCTATCATGTAACCCAGTCTCCCAACTACCACTATGAGACCAGTTAAATAGAAATCCCTATCAAGGTCAAACCTTTGCCTTGCGCATAGTCCACTTGAGCTGGATGATGACGATCTTGACTTCCTCAAGATGGACCACCTTTCTTGATTGCGTCGGCTTGATGAAGATTAGTAGATGGCTCCCCCATACTCCACTATGGGTGAGCCACTCTTCGGCACATCTACACAAGTCCATTTTCACTACAATGGACGGCAATCTTTAAGCATGATCTCTCCGTGATGCTTCACTTGAACTTGCACACCGCAACCTTGATGACGATCACCACTTGATGTCATCCTCCATGGATTGTATGAGATCTTCTTATTGATGCTAGTCCATGGAAACATACCTAACCCCACAAAGAACACTCACAAGGAACATGGGTTAGTACACAAAGCGTAATGGGCAATGCTCACCATACCATGGGAATCACTTGATCCCTCTCGGTAGATCTTGTACGCTTTGTGTGTTGATCAACTTGATTCACTCTTTGACTTAGTCTTGATCAACCTCGTATCTTATCTTCTCTATGATCAATCTTTGGATAAAACCTTGAATACCACCTTGGTCACTATATAAACTCCTTGAAACCAACAGATGGACTTCAAGAAGTGCATATGGACAAATCCTTCGAATATAACTTAAGGCAACCATTAGTCCATAGGGATTGTCATCAATTACCCAAAACCACACATGGAGAAATGTGCTCTTACAGAGGGGATATGTTGCACAGATTTCGAAAACCATCACCCATTATGCCCACTACGCCGTCCCCCTACACCTATGACATGTGGGGCCACCCTAGATGACCGTGTCGCGAGACCAGACCAGGTGCGCGGTTCGGCGCGTCACTGACCAGGAGCACCTGAGGACCTCTGTCGTTGGATCGGACACGATCGTGCGGCGCACTATCGGTCGCTCGCGACGCCAAGAAAGCGTGCATATGTTCTAGATTTTAGGTTTTTACATGGGCTTCGAATTTGTTTGGGTCTACCTCAGTCCAGCCCACTGCTTAGGATAAGTCTTGTATAGAAAGCGAGGCTCTGTTATGGCCATTGTTCAAGAATTCGTCCGATTAATCAGTTAATCGGTTTAATCGCTACTTGTTGGGTGGCCAATTTGAATAAAATCGTTTCATCGTGTTAACTTGTTAAGACAATTAAATGGACCGTCGGGCCGATTAACTGCACTATCAGACCGATTAAGTGCTTTTCATGTCGATTAATCGCTCCTGGCCTATTAACTTTTGGTAAAACAAAGCCTAAATTGTTGGCATGTAACCTCTCACATCCTCCTGTCGCTTCTTAATAGATAGAATTTGACCAAACAGTATAATATTTTGGTATATTACATAGGTTACAGCATGAGAGTAGGGTATAATACATAAAAAACTATAATATGTTTGCATGTTCCTATTTATTCCACCAATTAATCCAGTTAATAGGACGATTCACCTATTAATCGTGACTCCCAAGTCGATTGACCAGCTACCAGTTACCGATTTCCTTCACGATGGTTATCGCGGCGCTGCTATACCTCGGGCTATTTGGCACTCTCTGCGTCAAACAACTTACGATTTTTTGCATCCGGAAGGGAGCAAACGAACGTGGGTTCAGCTAGCCCATTGAGCTGTCCGGTTTAGGGAACCTTTTGGCAGGACTCGTTTCGGTTTTACTGGTTTTATTCTTCTTCCGCTGTTTCTTTTACCTTTTTTAGGTTCTTTGTTTTTTTGTTTTCCTTTTTCAAAAAGTTCCCATTCTAAAAACTGGTCAAAATTTCAAAAAATCTTTGTGTTTCACGTTATTGTTCGAACTTTCAAAATAGTTCAAAAATTCAAAGAATGTTTGCATTTCCAAATATTGATCAAGAGTTTCAGAATAGTTTGAAATTTCATAAAAAATTATTTCAAATTTTATAAACAAATTCAAATAATGTTCTAGAATTTTTAGAAAATGTTGGTATTTTCTGGAAAAAGCTCCCAGTTTAAGAGAATATTTAGAGTGTCAATAAATACTCGTGTTTCTGGAAAAAATGTTAAAATACGTGCAAGTTTGAAAACATATTCTCACGAACTTTTTCTTAAACAATAATTTGCTCCTTATCACCAGGGGTAAAACCCTAGCGATGTGTTTTCCATCTTAATTTGCTCATATTGCTATGGGTTTGAAATGAAATTTGCTGGACCTGAGCGAATGTTGACGGAATATGGTTCCATGACCAACTGCCACGAACAAATAATGGGTTCGGTTTAAGGGTCTAGCTTAGGCCTGGAATTCAAGCCGAGTGAAGCCAACTCGGTTCGACTTGTTAGAGCTTGTTAAGATACCTAGTTATCTTTGCTCGACTCATGAACATAACAAGGTAAGATGCAAACTCGGCTCGACTGGTGTAACTCGTGAGCTAGCTCGTTTACCTTGTTAAACTTGTTATAAACAGAAATAAAAAAGTACATGTATTATGTATGCTATTGATCAACAAAAGCTTATTAGTAGCAACATATTCTTCTTTACAAATCACAACAATCAATAATTTAAACTGGAGGGACACTTAGTGAACTCTAAAAATGACAACAGTCAACAAAAATGTTGATATTTATATCATGTCCATTCTGATTAACGAGCTTAATTGAGTTAAGCGAGTAGCTTGTTAGCTTGGCTCTTTTAACGCATTCTGTAAATGAGCTCAGATAGAAACTCGACCGGACTCATTAGTCAATGAATTTGAGTCAGGTCGAGCCGAGTCACGAACTACTTGTTAACCTCACGAGTTTCGAGTTTTTATTTCAGCCTTAGGGCAGAGGTTGAGATTTAAGAGCATCTATGGTCAAACAACTCAAAACGTTCTTAAATGCCCGAGTATTTTTTTTAATAGTTTGAATTGTGTATCAGACGTGTCATTTGTATCAAAAATGTAACCATGTATCAAAAATGTGTTCATCCTATATTAAAAACGGTTCATCTTATAAAAAAAGACCTACTTGTATTAAAAAGTATATTTAAAAATATTTCCAATGAACTAAAAATATTTTAATTATAAAACAATTTAAAGAATGTTCAATGTGCATATAGTAAATGTTAATCGTGTATATAAACATATTTGGCATTATACAAAAAGTTCATTGTGTATTAGAAAAATGTTCAACTCGTATTCTAAAAAACAAATGATACACATTGAATTTTCATCCTGTATTAAAAAAGTTCAAAAATTTATATAATTGTATGACCTGTACTCTAAATATTAAATCAAATAATGGCCATTTACACTGAACATTTTTCATAATATATATTGATCATCTTTTAAAACACACTGATTTTTTTGGTGAACATTTTCTTAAATGTGAAAAAGATGAGTTAAATATGCAATTTGACGCTTAGTCCAGCCTAGTGCTTAGGATAACTCTTCTGGAGACAACAAGGTCGTGTTATCGGGGCGTTGCTATACCTCATTTGGGCTATTTGACGCACTCTGCATCAAACTGCTGGCGATTTTTGCATCCAAAAGGGAGTGGAGCGAAAATGGGTTCCAGGGACTGCCCTTAGTGCTTTAAGGCGCATGTCTTTATGTGCATGACATGTGGGCCTAACAGATGGCTCGCTCACATATCAGAGAGCCAAAGGCAGGTGCCTTTATGGCACCAAAGTTGGGCCCAAGTTCACGTAGCCCATTATTATCTGTCATGTGTTCAGAACCTTTGGGAAGTATTTGTTTCCATTGTTATTTTATTTTATTTTCCTTTTTTATTGTTTCTTTTACCTGTTTCCTTTTTCAAAAAGTTCCCTCTCTAAAAAGATCAAAATTTAAAAAATCTTGTGTTGCACGTATTGTTTTGAACTTTTAAAAAAATCACAAATTCAAACAATGTTTTCATTTCCAAAATAGATGTCGTGTTTAAAAATTTCAAAATTTTGTTTTCAAATTCTGTAAATAAATTCAAAAAAGGGTTCAAATTTTTAGAAAATGTTTGCTTTTTGAGAAAAATGCACTAAATTTTAAAAAAATATTTAGAATTTCAAGTAATGTTTGTGTTTCAAGAAAATTGACCTTAGAATACGTGGTAATTTAGTGCATTTTTTAAAACAAAAGCATATTGATAGCCACATATTATTATTCACAAATCAAACCAAACAATAGTTCAAATTAGAGGGACACTCAGTGCACTCTAAAAATGACAATAGTTGACAAAATTGTTGGCAATTATATCATGTCCATTCTGATTAATGAGCTTAATGAGTTAAATGAGTAACTTGTTAGCTTGGCTCTTCTAACTCATTATGTTAACGAGCTTAGATTGAAACTCGGATCCACTCATTAGTCAACAAATTCAAGTCAAGCTGAGTCGAGAACTACTCATTTAGCTCACGCGTTTCGAGTTTTCATTTCAGCCTAAGGTGTGAGTTGGAATCCTAAGAGCATCCACAGTCGGGCACCTCAAACCGTTCTCAAACACCTTTATATCTTTTTGGATAGTATGAATTGCTTACCCCAAGTGTCATCTGTATCAAAAATGTTAACCATGTATGAAAAATGTGTTCATTACATTTTATCAAATGTTCATCATATAAAGAAAATGATCAATTGGTATTTAACTATATATTCAAATGTGCATTTAATAATCTTTATAGTATATCTTAAAATATTTAGAATAAACCAAAAATATTTTCATGAATTTTAAAATAAATTAAGAAGGTGCAATGTTCAGGTAGAAATTGTTAATCATATATTTAAATATATTCGGCATTATTCAAAAAGTTAACTATGTATTAGAAAATGTTCAACATGTATATTAAAGAGTTTAGATGTATATTGAATTTTCATCATGTATTCATAAAATGTAAAAAAATGAGTATACATAATTGTACGACGTGTATTCAAAAAATTTCATTAAATAATGATCATTTTTATAAGTGCACTTAATATTTTCAGAAATATATAGTGACCATTTTTTTACACACAGTGAATATTCTTTGAAATATATAATGATCATTTTTTAAAATCAACATGGTGAACATTTTCTTATATGTGACAACAATCAGTTAAATATGAAATGATTATTTTTTATGAAAACATGATCTAATTATTTTTTAAATACACAATGAATGATTATTAATACAATGCTTACAAGGGCCATGGGCACAATAGTAACAAACCGAAGAAAACAATAAATGGATGAAAAAACATTAACTTGAAACAAGGAAGAAAAAGGAAACAAAGGAGAAAGAAGAAAATGACCGAAATGAAAAAAAAGACGGAAATAGATGTGTATAGAAAGACAAAACAAGACTGCACATGCCGTGCTGGCAAACAGCAAAACCCAAAAAAAAGACGAAAACAGATGTATATATATAGCTGGGCAGCGGCCGCGATCAACTACACGACGGCGAGAGCTACATGAATCACACAGTAGGTGATATTTACCATTTGTGTCGATTTTGTACCACTCACTCGATTGATAAGAAATTCTACTACCTAAAACTCACTATAATGATATGCCCGCTCATTTACATTTTACGGGTCATGGATAAGGTGATTTATTTCATGTTCTCCTTTCGGTTATTCAGCTGGTTTTCGTCCAATTGTTTTCTTTTGTATATTTTTACTTTTATCAGAATTAAAACATGAATATTGTTTTAAAAGTGAATGACCATAATTAGTTAAACAAGAACGTTCTAAAAAAATCAAAAAATAAAAAATCATGATTATATTTTAATATATGAATATATTTTCCAAACACATGGTTTTATTGTGGACATGAATATTTTTAAATTTCCTGAAAAATATTTTTAAACTTAAAATGCACGTATATTAGAATTTCAAAAATATTTTGATTTCTTAATATATATGTTGACATAAAAATCAGAATAATAATATATTTATCCTAGAATAAACAATTATAGTCAATGGTTCACGTTTGGTAAGCACATACATCAGCGCCTATGCGAGTTAGGGGCTATTCCACGCTATGAGCACACATGGGCGCACCCTTGTCGGGCTTTATTTTTTTGTACTTTTAATAGGGAGATTGCTTTCCTTTTTCCAGACAACTGAATTATGATCCCTTTTTTCAATCGGTGTATGTGTTCCATAGAATAAATTGATCAGAAAGTTGCACTCGTGATTCACTAATATACTGAACACACTTACAAGTAATTGTCTTTTCTATCTAATTATTACTCCCTCTGTTCAATAATATAAGATGTTTTGGTAGTTTAATTTAAACTACCAAAACGTCTTATATTAATGAACAGAGGTATTACCAAGCAATGGAAACAGACACTAGAATCAAGGAAACTGAGAAACAAATCATGGTTCAAGTCACTATCTCAGCCAAATTGCCATTGCCACAATCTTCAAGGTCCAACACAAATTGTTTTATTCATTTCTCGAGTAGTGGTTTCAATCCCCATTTGAAAGATTCTAACACTTTGGACACGTGTTCTATGTGTCTATATATAAACTAGATTGCTTCTAGAAATCCCGCAAAAAAAATTATAGGTCTAGTCCTTGTTGTCCTCCATTATTATAGCCACCAGTCCTATTCACGTGTGTGGATAGTTTTAGGCAAAATAGCTTATTTTTTAGGCTATTCACGCGTGAGGTCTTGGTTTCAGTGGCGGCACTGAATAAAGTTTCTTCCGATCCTATTCCGATGAGGCGATCGATCCTATGGTTGGAGATGAATCTAGAATCCAGTTTGTTCAAGCATGGATGGTGCGGCAGCGACATCCAGTTGGGAGGTAGTCTAGGAGCGGATGCAATTGTGGTATGCATCATCGGCATCTGAAATATGATGGATCGTGTGTTGGGTTTGTGGTACGTGGATGACATGTATAGTTTCCTCCTCCGACGTCTTAGTCATGTGAAGGTGCTAGATCTAGAGTTTCATGGCGTGTTCGGGGTGTTGCCCCGGTCTGCTTGGTTCAACGCTAATGGTTTCGTATTTGATGATCCAATTTGCGGAGCCGTGTATCTGCAATGGAGCCGTGTCGATCTAAGATGTGGAGGTGATCCGTCATTTTTACCTGTGATGGTTGATGTGATGGTGCCAGTTACAGGCGTTGGTGTCAAGCTCAGAGGCCTTTCTCGGTCTTGTTTGTAATTTTAATTCTTGGTTGGTGTTTTTTGTGCAAAGGCTAGTGCTCTGCTATTTATTCAGTTTTGCTAGGTCGGTGTGTACATGCTTTGTACTATGATCCTCGTGATATAAACGAGACATGTATTACCATGCAAAAAAGCTTCATTTCTTGAAATCTTATTTAACTGTCCCACATTTTTTTGATTTACCGGATAAACTTTCATTTGTTGACAAGTCAATAAATGATTAAAAAATAAAAAAAGTCTGGGCAGGTAAATCACGGGCTTGATTTGGTAACATTTATTTGCACCATCATATTAACATGAATTGTTAAATCATGAACTAAAATACTGGAATACTTATATCCCATTTATATCCCATTGCAACACACGGAAAATTATTTTGTGCGCGATGAAAACAGACACTAGAATCAAAGAAACAAATCATGGTTCAAGTCACTGTCTCAGCCAAATTGGCATTGGCACAATGTTCAAGGTCCAACACACAGTTGTTGTTTTATTCGTTTCTCGAGCCGTAGTTTCACTCGTCATTTAAAATTGTGTACTAACATTCTAGACACGTGTTGTGTCTATATATGACCTCAATTGCTTCTAGAATTTCTAGAGACTAATCGAGGTCTGGTCATTGTTGTACTACCTTGTCCTCCATTTATTACAACCAACCATGCCTGAAAGCTCTCCGTCAGCAAGAATAGACATCCAGGTCCTTGTCTGCAACATCTCTCAAGTGATATGGTAGCGTCTGATCCTCTTTTCCATGTCCACGACGTCCTCCAAGCCAAACCATTTGACGTGACTTTGCAACCCCAACCTTCAGTGTGCCTCTGTCAGTCACGTGATTCAGATATCCAACAACCTGCAGCTGCACTGCACTGCACTTGCTAGGCCGAACCACTGCAGACAGTTCTACTGGTGACTAGATCACCTTATTCCAGTAGAACCGCCTCATTAATGCTTCAGACATGTATAGTTCTCTACATGTCATACGCAGTGAACAACACAAACACGAACACAAGAAAGTGAACAACGGAATGTTCCAAGTCTTGGTCGACACAGAATCACATGTCCAGGCCAGGGTCAGTGTCAACTGTCACGGTCATCAATCAATCCACGACAGAGAGGAAACAAGATACATGGCGAGCGAACACACACGCACGCATGTTACGGACCCACGAGACAGGAAGACCAAGATTGCCGCAGATCTCTTGCATACAAAGTGGTGTTTTCGTTTCTCTTCTACTTCTCTTATCCAGATCTCTTGCATATCCTGTTGCAACGCACCGGCAATTTATTACCTAATACATAATGAAAATCAACGACGGAGGGCGCAAGGAGCAACGGGAATGACGCCGATGCTCCACACTCATCGGTGGTCCAGATTTGTATGCCTATGTAGGGTTGGGCAAGTTTCGAGCGGGGCAACGGCTCGACATTCGCTTGAGTGGCAATCCTAGGCCACTTGGGTGGAAGGTTTGTTGGCTCGGTCTACGCACTCCAGCGGGGGTGGTTGGACGGAATGTCGGTGCGGCGGTCTTCTCCGGCCTATCAGTAGAATTGCCTCCGTTGGTTTGTTGCTGTGAAGTGGAAGCTGCAGTGACGAGGCCTGGTGGTGTACGATGACGGGCAGCAGGTGGTTCGTTTTGTGACCTTCTGCGGCGTCAGCCGATCCTAGTTCCCCTTTGTAGTTCTTCGTAAGGGTCGGAGTTGTGCGGTCTTGTCACAGATGGTAGAGTCCTGGCGTGGATTTTCACTTAGCTCCAAGCGGCCTCTACGGTTTAGGTTGAGTCGACGATCGCCTACAGCAAAATCGGAGGCGTTCACTCAGGGGTTAGGGATGGCGATGACGTCTCCAGGGTAGGAGTGGTGACAATAACGCCTATGATATGTCTCAGCGCGGTCCTCTTCGGAGCGGTGAATTAGTTTTTGAAAAATCTGTGCGAGTGAAAGGAAAATTAGTGCCAAGTCGTAACCACAAGCCCAAGTATAAATACTGCCATGTTTTCATCCAATTTTTGCCACGCAATGCTTCACCCATTTGAAAAAAAAAAGTTTGAGTGCAAACAAACGCTATGTGGCACATGATTTCGAATTCTAACTCGAAAAACCTCAGATGACGTGCTTTGCTAGCTAGATGTGTGTTTTGTTTTTCGCCGTTTTTTCTTGATTAACCGTGTCTTGTACTATGATTTTTGCGTTCGGTTTCCCTCGTTAACGGGATAAACTCTCTTTTTCGACTAGTCCACCCAGCTCCGAATAATTGTTTGATCAGAATCAGCTATTCGGCCTGTGAATCCTTGTCTTGTTTGTTTCTCGAGCTGTGTTTTTCGAGTTTGCATCGTGGTGTCCATGTCGCCGACTGTTTCCAAAATAAATTTTCTCCAAGCGTCATAGGGACCGGTCGGCGCCGGGTCACGACACATGCCTCTTTATTTGCTGTAGCTTTGTCCCTGTCCGGACATGAAACCTCTCTGTCAGCCATGGAAAAACATAATCAAGGACAGAAGGAAGGTCCTTGTCAGGGCCATGTCTTGCACTAGTAGTAGCGTCTGATGCTCTCTCCGATCTCTGACGTCTTTGGTTTCTTCCAAGGATAAGCAAACCAGATGTTATCCAAAAAATTAAAACTATCTAATAAAAATAAATGTGTCCTTATCTATGAAAATAAATGGTCAAAGAAAAGGAATGCACCATCACTGAATGATATTACTACTAATTTTCTTGGTCTCTAACGAACTGCTGGCGTCCCATTTGTCAGCTGCAGCAGTTCAACTGGTGACTTTTCTGATGCCTGTACCAATCAGCGCTTCATATACACACGTGTATATTCCCACTCACACCATGAACGCAAACACAAGTTAACAAATTAAGGAATGTTCAGCTCTACCTGTGATAGGATGTTGAAGATTGCTGCAAGATAAGATATTTCAGAGTGTGTTCCCCTTTATTTCATTGACCATTCAAACCCTAAGTGGCCAAGACCATAACTGCAATATCTCTGTCAGGCAAGGAAAAATCAAGGGAAGGAAAAGGTCCTTATCTAGGCTCATCTCCTTCGCTCCCTGGACGTGTCCTGCAATTCCTTCCAGGGAGATGGTCTCGACTCTTATCTCACGGCATGGAAATGGTCAGAGAAAATGGACGCAGGACAGTATCACTGGATGATATGTTTTCCTCGGATATTTTTGCCTCTGTTACATTGCACTTGTGTGAGATTCAGACACCATCTACGACCCGCAGATAGACTGCAACATGCAGTTATGCCTGTGACTAGGCAGCAGACCCGCTACCTAACCTAATCTGTAACTGACATTTCTGTTGCTACCAGTAATCAGGTCCTCATATTCCTATCTACAGCACAGACGCAAGAAATTAGTGTTCCAAGTCTCGGTCAACCTCGATATGCATGTCACTGTCTGGTCGATTGACAATGACAGGAAGAAAGTTGCAAGGTGCAGGGCAGAGAGTCAGTGTCATGAGATTAATCAATCAATCCATCATCACAGAGAAGAAGAAGGAACAAAATGCTTATGCGGCCCGCACAATAATCGATCTGAAGTTCTAAACCCACAGCCAAATCTCTGAACAACTTGAGATGATGCATGCATGCATCCTATTCCTTCCTCTTCACCACACATACAAATTCTATCAGTGTGTTTCTTTTTTCTCTGTTCAATCAAAGTTTCTACTTGTATTAAACGCCAAATTTTTTCACACCACTGCTAACTAACCTTGAGTCCTTGACCAGAAAGAAACTATTGCAAATTATGCCAAAGAAAAAAATTAAGAACAAGATGATCACCAGGCAGACAGCTCGGGCAGATGGTTACTAGTACTAGTATTAAGCGTCCCTGGGATCCAGCTCCGGCAGCTTGGCCAGCCTCACCATGCTCTGCTCCACGACGCCGTTGGACCGCTTGCAGGACAGCACGCCGAGCCCACGCCCGAGCACGCCCCACCGCCTCTGCCCCTTGGGCTCCAGCGCGGCGCCGCCGGCCTTCTCCTTCCCGCCGTCGCCGCCGCTCTTTGTGCACGCCAGGTACGCCGCCAGGAACGGGTCGTCCTCCGGCCGGACGGCCCTCGAGAAGCCCCTCGCCGCCGGCCTGCCGGGCGGCGGCGGCACCGACAGCCGCCTCGCCAGCGCCGGCACCTTCCTCTGGCCCTCCCGCATGCCACCACCGCGTGCTTCAACCGTCGAGGCCGGCTTCTTCACGGCCGGCTCGCGCTCCCACGCCAGGACCACCGGCGGCTTCCTCGGGCTCTCCGGCATGCCCAGCTCCTCCCGCTCCCACGAGAAGGCCACGGCCAGGGCTTCCTCTTCCTGCCCCATGTACGTTACGCACACAAGATCGAGCAAAGAGACACCGGCTAGGAGCTGGCTAACTAATCACCACCGGCCGGGCTGTCGTGCTGGTATCGTATGGACCAACGGTTTCTTGCCGTGCTTCTTGGCGTGAGCAAGACGAAGGAGAAGACGAAGGTGGTTGGTTTTTGAACAAGTGGTGGGGCGAGGAAGAGGAGAGGGCGTATGGATCATGAATGCATCATGCGTGCATGCATGCCAAACGTGTGCATGGCCCAACTAAATGGATATTATGCTCCATGGGCGGTTATGCCTTTGATTACTAGTACTAGTACTAGTGGAGCTGTGGAGGGACGGCTAAAGGAATCGGGCTGTACTATATATACATACGAATGGCCAGAGACAAAGCTTTTTTTTAACGAAGTACAATCAAAGTCGCTCTACGTATATATATACAAGTGGCCAGATACCAAGTTTTTTTTTAACGCAATAGTGACGACTTTATAGTCGACACAGAACGTCACCTCCCGTTGAACACACAACGTCGGATACCCTAAAATAAATATGGAAAAATGCAAACATCAATGTTAAGTCGGGGACTTGAACTCTGGTGGACAGGGTATATCATCATCTTACCCATCCAACCACATGTTGGTTCGCAGACGAAGGGTTATTTGTGTACAACTTTGCAACCGTAATCTATTAATTAACTGTGGTCTTAAGAGTCAATGAAGAAAATTACTAAGAAAATAGGAGAGGGTAAGAAAACACTGGATATAGAAGGTGTGGTTGGAGTTAACTGCAGGGAATTGCATGTTTGGTAGTAGTAGGGCAGATGGACTTCAACACCGATGGCTTGACCAGGCATGCGTGTGTATTTACCCAGTCCCTGCCTTGTCTTTTAGTAAGGTTTTTTCCCAACCAAAAACATATGAATAATTGTGTACGTTGCAAGTGTACAACACAGTGAGGAAAACGGGCAAATCATCGTATCTAGAACTAGAAGATTGGCTGCTTGGATTGGTGGCTATATTAGAAAAGGATATGTAGAGTCCGATGTTTGTCTGGCTGCTTGATTCCAATCTTCCATCAAGACCACGAAGGCACCATTGCAATTGGAACTTCTCCAGTAATTAAGTACTGGTAACCGTGCTAAGTTACAACGCAAGAGTCAAAGCACATTCCATATGACTTAAACATGTGCATAATTAGATACTCCCTTTGTTTCATAATAAGTGTCGTAGTTTTGCAATAAGGTTGAAGTAACCTTAGTTCAAAACTGCTACACTTATTTAGTTATTTTGGATCGAAGAAAGTATTTGTTTTATATATGGTTTGATTAGTAGTGGGGCACCACCATGTATTTGGTTACTTGACAAAAATCCGGTTACCACCCGATAACTGCATTTTGCTGTACCACATGAGAAATTAACTTACCAGGTGCATGAAGGGAAAATGTGGTGGAGTTGAGATAGATCAGACGATCACTGACTACCCAATCACAAAAATGGACAACTAGAAACACCGGGTCATGAGAGGGTCGGGATTAGGCTCACTTTTACTATCCGAAATCTGGGAAGTCTTCAAGCGCACCCCCCTAAGGATCAAGGCCCTAGTGTCGCAGTCGTCGTCATTGAACGCCTGAATAGATCTAAAGTACCTAACACCACATCTCACCACACGATGAGAAACTCTAACCTCACCGTCCCAATAAAACGACATGAATCTATGCCAAAGCTTCGTCGACTATGTCCAAACGGACAAACTCAAGAAGTATCAGAGCCATGAAAAAACCCCTCAAAGAAGCACCATTCGTCCGAGTGTTGCATTTGCAAGGACTAAAAAGCCTTAACCTAAACTACTAATCGGAGCGAAGGCATCGGGATTTCCCTCCCCGCCACGAGCCGATGGAGCGACGGGCAGAGGGAAGGCGAATCCACGGGCTCGCTGACAAAGCCTGGCGGGGAGAGTTTTCCCTTGCCGTGTTAAGAGAGCAAAGAAAAGACCGTATGGACGAAGGATGCATGTCCAAGTTACAACGCAAGAGTCATAGCACGGTCTATGACTTAACCATATGCATGTCCAAGTTATTAGTAGGAGTATTCGTTTTATGCATGTATAAGGAACAATAGAGCGAACCAGTACTAATTAATCAACTATTTCTTACTTTCATGATTAACTCCGAATTTTTTGACTTGCTTCCAACATTCTTATAAACCATTTACCAACAAGTTGATGAACTCGTGTGCAAAAAAGAGAGTTGCTGAATTTTCTCTTGCTTCCTGATGTTCGATTTTGTTTTTTGTTGTTGTTGTTGTTGGAAACTGCTCCATTGGTGTGGTTTTGCTACATGTTGGTCAATTAATGAATTAAGCCACATGTTATATACAATCTTTTTTTCTACTTTTTTAGCTGTTTAAATAATTAATTACTACTACCAATTGGAAGCAAGGAAGAAAACACGCACATATGTTCAGTCGCCAAAAGGAAGAACAGGTATTGGAAAAGCATTCATACGGTTTGCAGCTATCAGGTGGTTGGAAAATCCTTGTCATGTACTCCAGGCGAAAAAAGAAAGTAGAATTCCTGTCATGTACTGGAGAAGGCCATGCAAAATGCCAAAATGGCAACGTTGACTGCTAATGGCGTGGTTCCAAACGGATGAGCACGCACCGAATCAAATTCACAAAATACTAGTACAAATGATTTAGCTAGAGAATTAGCACTTTCAATTGTTTGTTGCAGACTAGTCAGATTACGTTTGTAATTATTAGTACTTGGAACGCTAAAAACCTCAATTATTTGATCATTGCGTATGTGGTCAGTTTTGAATCAGAGTATATTATAGTCTTCGTAAATAAATGCGCAATGCCAACGGTGTGATTAAGATTGCCAGCGTTAAATATTGTTACACGATGAATGTTCCTCATACCAGCCTACCAGCTAAGATTACGATGTCTGAGGATGGTTGATCGGGAATGTTGACTTTCCTTGTCCAAGATAAAATTAAACGTATATTAAAAATCATGACTGAGAAGTACGCATATAACAAAACGTTCGAGGTACCCTATATTATAATACCCTACATATTTCTGATTTGGTCATGACTTGGAGACGTATATATCTTGGCACTTGGTTCACCTAATTGGCGATCAGGAACACGCAAATGATTGCGTTTTGGTCCACTACTATAAATGCCGGGTTTTTTTGAGTCGTTGTTGATAGACGTTGTAGACAGGATAAACAAGTGTGCATCTTATGTGTAACTCGCAGTCGATCAAATCGAGTAGCTAAACCTCTCCTAAACCAACCAGGCTACCAAAGTATCTAATTTTAACTTGTTTAACAAAACGTCTTATATTTGTTTACAGAGAAAGTACACCAGTAGGTGATTTTTCTTTAGCCGTCAGTAGATGGGTTGGCAAGCTGCTATACAAACATAAGTACACTTTCATTCTTCTAAGTAAGCCTTAGATCTTCTCTTTTTTGAAACAAGAAATGATGTTAAAAATACAGTTTTAGAAATCTTTGGGCAGAATAATGTTCATTGTTGTCTTGATTTTGAGTAGAAGCTATCATATCCCCTGCGGAAAAAGAGAGTTGAAGACGGCCTAGATGGAACTCTTACGTGACGCGATCAATTTGTGATTGAGCACGTCCATGTCACATGTCTGTTACACACCGGGTGCTGAAGAAGGCGGACCTCGTACGTATGTCTGGCACGGGTTTCAAATCATCAACAATTAATTAATGGTTCGATATATGAATGTTTGCAATGCTCATGCATGTTTTTGTAACCTTAATTACCTGATTGGTGCTCACGTTGCCTTTATCTTTGGCATTCAGAGGAGCCTATCCAGATGCTAGGCTCGGCCATGCTGTAGCATCAAACAGAAAACCTTGTGATGTAATATTTTAGAGTGTATTATCAAAAAAATTGTAGACAAATTAAGTAGAAACACTTGCAAGCTCTATCATCAACTATAAAATGTTTTAACTAGAGTGTATCATCAACTATTTATTTGAATGTTTTGCGTATTTTGGTTTAATTAACAATATCTATTCAAAGTTATCAACTGCATGCCAAAAAAGAACTAAGTTTCTACAAAAAAGAACTAAGTTTCTACAAAACATAACTTAGTTTGTGAATGTTGTCAAGCTATTACTTGTCAAGCTATTGGGGTACAATTGCATATTACTTGTCAATGGGTACAATTACATTGTGGAATACAATAGGGGTAGATAAAATAGAGCAGCTTGTGCTCTTTGTGTTCTTCTTGTATGGATTGGGACTGCCAAATTGGGACCCAATTGAGGATTACGCACATACAATGACATATAAACAATTAATACAAAAAAGGGTAACAATATCATGCATGTACCATGAAGTGAAATGATCTCCCTTCAAAAAAAGCCGTTCTTGTTCACAAAAAGAAAAAAAAAACAGTGTTAACTACAACTATAGTTGGAAACTTCTTAGAAAGTCACAGTTGCCAAATAAGATAGTACCAAATTATTTTCCTCAAAAGGAATCCAAAATCAGTCATTCAAGAATAGGTATTTTAGCATGTCTATCAAAATCCCTGAGTTGCCAAACCGGATTGCTGCACACTGTTACAGCAAGTTGCCTGAATTTAGTCAATATGCTACCGCATGACCTGTGTAAGAAACATCTCCTAAGGTTGGCCAAACTTAGTATGGGTATATCTATTACTGACTAGCGATGCTATTCTCTAGGAACTTGGAAGTTGGAATAGCGGTGTACCAGTCCCAATTTAGCAGGTACAATCAGTTTAGTTTCTTGAGAACATATCAATGAAACAGAGATAGTATAGCCAGGGCTTTCTCTGGAAATATTTTGGAACCGCATGGACTAGATGTTGTGATAGTAACTGTCAGAGACATAATATTTACTAGTCATCTATATCAATCCTTGTCCAAGAACCTTGGATCAAATTACACACGAGCACATCATATCACCCCAATCTAATGGTCTAACAATGTTTGGAATCCTATTTGAGATGCATGGATTTCCAACACCCTAAGAAGTGGCATTCCTACTTAGTAGTTGAATGGTGGTACAATACTTCTTTCAGTGCCTCTTTGGAGATGACAAATTCCAGACACTCTGGCGTCAGGAGGAGACGAGCGGTGTCGGGGGGGGGGGGGGCAGCGTCGGGCGGGGTGGTGTCGGGTGGAGACGGGACACGTCAAGCGGCGACGGCAGGGGTCGAGAAGAGGACGGGCCAGTGGAGTTGAGGATCGAGAGTGACGAAAGGATTAGTTTTTTACTGCGTCGGGCTGTTAAAACAGATTAGTGCTGGCGTTAGTCTAATAGCCAACACTAAGCAAATAGCTATGGTGTTCGAATTATCCAACGCCATCGCTATTTGAAAAAAGTAGTGCTAACCTTGGTGATAAATGGCGCATCACGAACAAGAGTTGTGTCTAGCCATTTCTGCACTAGTGATATGAGCTTGAAAAGACCGGGCAATGAGGCCATAGCCAATTGACATCGGTAATACATTGTACTCAAACTAAAGTTAGTGATAGTTTACCTAACTCTTCTCGTTCATAAATCAAAACCATGACTTGCATTGGTTCGGGACCTCGAGTTGATTTGGAGCTAGTTGCGATTGATTATATGAACGTAATGAGTTGAGTAATACAAGTGTTTCACCCCGCAAAAAAGAGAGATGCCATATCCGAATCAACAATGAGTCTATCAAGAAACTACTTCACTAATGTATAAGCTACAAAAGGGCAATGCCTATTTGACGCGTATAGCGTCAAACTCCGGAATTTCCTATCCGACGGTCGTTGCTACGAATTGTCAACACTTAGATGAATATATTCATTTAACATATAAATTATAAAATTGAGAGCGACAACAGCATGACACCAAAGGGAAGTTAGCGTGACGAACCCATGTTCCTACTGGGCTGGCCCAACAGCGGCTCCCCATAAAAAATATATTAAAACCATTACTTTGGAAATGTCAATACAGTATAAGAATATGTCAGCGCAACTAAAAGAATGTTGATTGCTTAAAAAAATGTTCGTGATGATGAAAAAAACTAAGTTGATTTGTTTTTCAAAAATGTCTATACAGTACTAACAAATGCTTCGGTATGTAAAAAATACATTTATTACCATTAAACAAATGTATGTTATGGCTAGTTTACATAAACATTCTCACATTTCCAATTTTTTTTTGTGACATTTTAATAAATTGAATGTGCAATTTAAAACAATGTTCGCATAGTTTGAAAAAATGTTTAGTAACACAAAAAATGGTTCATGATGTATTTTATAAAATATTAACCATGTATTCAAAAGGTGTTCAAAACATGTAGTAAATGGAAAATGCACATCGTGTATTTGAAAAGATAAAAACATTAACCGTCTATCAAAAAAGGTTTCATGTGAAGTAGGGAAAATTTAAATTTAATTATAAAAATTTCAAACCATAAACTGAAAATTGTTAACACAGTAAAAAAAGTTAGTCAACTAGATTTTTTCTATAACAATTAGATTTTTTTGATATCTTTAAAACTAATATCCGCGACAATACCATTAAACTGTATGTGATTTTTGTCAATGTGTATACAACGTAAAAAAGGCTAACATAATATAAAAAATGTTTAATACCATTAAAAATGACTTGAATTTTTAAATATATATTATTGCATTTCAAAAATGGTGAAATTTTAAAAATTATTTATACAATATGTAATTGTGCATGTAGTGTTATGAACATGTATATTACGATAAAAAATTACACAGTTCATTCGATATTTTTCACATTTTATTAAAAAGTGTTCAAAAATTTATTAAACTAATATACATCTTGAATATGGAAAATACTAAATATGTATCAAAATGATGTTCCACGTGTACACTAAAAATGTATATTTTGTACTGAAAAAAGTAGACATATGCTGAACAAAAAAAGACCAATGAAAATTGACAAAGAAATAAAGACGAAAAGAATAAAACTAAGAAAAACAGCCATAAATAAAAACAAAAGAAACCCAATGCAAAAAAATGGAAGCATTGAAACCCGAGAAGAGCCAGGAGGAAACTGAGAAAAGAAACAAAGAAATACGGAGAAAGAAAGAAAGAAAAAACAAAGAAAACAAGAAAATAAAAAACTAATAAAAAAGTGAAGAAACAAAGAAACCCAGTGAAAAAACAACGGAAAACAGAAATCTGAAGAAAACCTGTAAAATAGATGAAATTGGAAATAAAAAATAAACGGACCAAACCAGTACGACTGAGCGGCACTGAGCGAACAACATGTGCTAATAGGCCGGCCATATGCGCACGTTTCAGGCGAGACGAATGTTATACTCGATGGCATATATAGCATTCACGCAATGGGCGTCTATTAGGGTTTTCCTTCTGTGTCTGTCTTCTGTTGGGCTTTTTGAACGCTTTTACTAATTCTCAATTGATCGAGAAGCATTTACGGCTATTCCGAAACGTACAACCATAACGATTTTATAACCTTGCCTATCTAGACGTTGCCGTCAGATGATCAATTGATCCAAGACCCGACCTTAAAAAAACGTGCATGCCTCACGTCGACACTAGACGCGGCACTAGCATTGGCGGAGAGGAGGCCCAAGAACCGAACTCAATGAAAAGCCCACACCGCCGCCACGCCAACATATTCTGCAAACCCTAACCTGACCAAAAAGAAAGATTGACAGGTCACCACGCCAATGAGCGATTGACGCCTCCATGAGAAAGCTCTTGGAAACCCTACTAAAAGTCTCAATGTGGAAAATGCTACAACTTCAGGCTCCTTTGATTCAATAGAATTCCATAGGATTTTTGGAGTGTTAGAATCCTTAGATCTTTTCCTACGTTTGTCGTTTGACTAACATGATTAATTCTTATGAGTTTTTTTATGGAATCAAGTGTACTACATTTCGTTGAAAATCTAGCATCCATGCCAGCCTTTTTTTAATTCCTTTGTTTTTTCAGTGGCATTAAACACTATAAGCTACTCAAAGAGAGCCTTCATTCCACTCAAATCTTTTGTTTTTTCTATTTCCTCGTTTTGATACCGGGTGTAATTGGAGAACTTTTTTTGTATACCGGATGTTGCCTTTGGTGATGATTAGAGTGTTGTTCTTGCTAGTAACTGAACACCGTCGTGGGGCTTTTTTCTTTCCTTTTCTTTTAATTTTCTTGTTGGTTGTGTGTTTTCTTGATGTCTTTGAACATCTTGTTGATACAAAGACCGAATGCAATTGATATTTTCATGATATTAATATATTTCCTTTCTCGAAAAATTTCTGCGTTTTGAAAATCTCGCAAATCAAAGAGGGCCTTCATCTGGTATATCGTGTTCTGCTTTCACTCCCACACCCAATGAGGCAGCGCCTAGAAAATTGCTATTCTAGGGTTTAGAGACGAGAGAAGGGTTCTAAATTTCTGGTATGTACAACTTTGTATGCGGGTAGGCTAGCAATGTATGCTTATTTAACCAGAAGCATACAAAGTGTCTCGTGTGGGAATGTGTGTTGCCACACATCAGTCCTGACGCTGACAACGCAAGAGTGGTGAAGTGCCGAGTATGCTAGCTATGGAATTTGAGTTCTGACAAACCTCGCCGGCTGGCCGGCCGGAGTTGTCAAAGAAAGAGGAAGGCGCCAACAGCAGTCGCATATCCCTACTGCATATTCCTTCCTCGACGGACATACCAAACATGCGCCAACATCATTGGTGTTTGCTTCATCTTCAACGAGCGGGTATGCTATATATACATGCACAATTACCATCAGATCATATAGATGGCTAACGTCAACGAGGGCGAGGGCAAGGCGGCGCCGGTGGTGCTCATCACGGGGTGCGCCGAGGGCGGCATCGGCTACGAGTACTGTCGTGCCTTTGCTGCCCTCGGTTGCCGTGTCGTCGCCACCGACGTCCCTGACCGCGTCCCGGACCTTGCCGGCCTCGATGACACCATTGTCGTTGATCGCCTCACGCTCGATGTCACCTCCGATGCCAGCGTGACCGACACCGTGTCACGCGTGTTGCGTGACCATGGCCGCATCGACGTGCTCGTCAACAACGCCGGGATCGGCTGCACTGGGCCGCTGGCGGAGCTGAGCGGCGAGGCCGTGCGCCGCACCATGGACGTCAACTTCCTAGGCCAGCTGCGGCTCGTGCACGCGGTCGCGCCCCACATGGCGTCACGGCGGTCCGGGCGCGTGGTGAACGTGGGCAGCGTCGTCGGCACCGCCGCCACGCCGTGGGCCGGGGTCTACTGCGCGTCCAAGGCGGCGGTGCACGCCGCCACCGACGCGTTGCGTCTAGAGCTCGCGCCGTTCGGAGTGCACGTCGTGAAGGTGGTGCCCGGGGCGGTGCGGTCCGGTCTTGGCCACGCCAATACGGCACAGCTCGCCGGAGCGAAGCATGGACAACAACAGTGGGGGATGTACCGTGTGTTCACGGCGGCGATTGAGGAGAGGGCCCGGGCGTCGCAGGGGGCGGGGGCGACGGAGGCATCGGCGTTCGCGAGGCACGTGGCGGTGCGGGTTATGCGGCCGAGGCCACCACGGGAGATCGTGTACGGGAGCATGACGGGGTTGTTCGCCGTGCTTGCCATGTCGCCGGCCTGGGTGCGTGACGCCTTCTTCGCGAGGAGGTTTGGGCTCAATAAGCTCTAACAAATTCTAGCCGTGCTTTGGACATGGTCTTTCTTCTTGTTTCCATGATAAGAAAAGAACTCCACTACAAATCGGACTTCGGATTTTTTATCATGGCGAATCAAATATTTTTCATAGCAAATTATGTTTTTTTTTTTGCGAATGCATAGCAAATTATGTTCTTTGGGAATATCAAGTTTCTTTGACGAGCAAGACAAATCTGCCTCAGTTCATTCAGAAAATTACCGCTCTTCCAAACTAAATTTTACATCAATACAAATTATCAACAAAAACATCAGGGGATATACCTGTATCTGATAGGCAGGGCTGCGTAGGCGACTGCACCGGGCGCCGATCCGGGGATGGTGGCGGCCATCGCCGCCGGCCCCCAACCCGGGGGTGAACAGCGGCAAGGGGGACGGTTCTGGGCGCTCATAGACCAGGCCGAGGAGCAAAGCGACGACGACGATCTGGATCCGGGGAAAAATTTCCTCACTCCGTCGGGCAAAATTTGTAAGGCATTTCCGGAAGGTGAGTCGGAAGATTCAATTGCTTGCCATTTGGATGCATTTGTTTCGCAGGATGACCCAACATGGGATGGCTTGCCGAAAACTGAGACGAACGAGGTGGTGCGACGGCTAGTCCATCGTCGGACATGCAAGACGGCACCACGGCCATGGATCGGTCCGATCCCTAAGGTACGGCTCCCTAAACCTACACTTGTGGACTTCTTCAATGAACCGACCTGGAGGGTTGTCCAATGGAGGAACAAGAAGAGGGGTCCGGCGATGTTCAGGGCGTTGCCGGCGAGCTGCCAGGGAACACCGATCCGTGATCGCAGGATCGATCGTTTGAATTACCTGATAGGCGTTAGTGGGCCAAATTCTACCGTGGTCGAGGTGGGCCGTCAAGAGGTTGGGTATGTGGCCCAACAGACAGACCAACTAGCCACGCTAGAGCCATCTCGTACGATTAACGAACATACATCGCCGACTCTGCCTAGGGTTTTGGCCACGCCTGGTTTTCCCTCGCTCGGTCCAGGTAGAGTGAGGCAAGTGCGGGCGTCGGCGGCTACGCAGCTCACGCAGAGAACCATGGCTGGCCACGACATTCCGGCTGGCAGAACAGGGCATCCACCAGCGAGGCCACTTCGACCACCTAACCCTCCACAGCCGGGGCGGGGCACTGGCGCCGACGACCATGCCGGTCATGGGGCTGGCCGTGAGCACTGGGCTGCGGGGCGAGGAGGTGCTTCGCAGCAGGATCGTCGCGACTGTTAGGGCGGCGACGGCTACAACGCCTACGACGACGGCATCCACCGGGGATCGTCTTCCATAGGGGGCGGCATGCAGCAAGGTGCTGGCCGTGGCTTTGATGGACCGCCGGGGCCGTTCGTGCAAGGGACGTCGGGCCCTACCAACAGACAACGACATTGGTACCGCCCGAGAGGTGGAGGATGGGGTAGAGGACGTGGCCCCCCGCCACCATTGCCGACTGCCGACGAACATACCGGAGGCACCTCCAGGCCGGGATGTGCCACATCAGCAGACTGCGGGGCCTACGACTACTCCAGCTTTGACGGGGGAGGCGGTTAAGGTTGTCAAGGACCTAGCTGCAATCCAAGTTCCAAAGAAGGCTAATATCGCCCGTGACGTGCTTAATGAAACAGAGGTGTCCAACAAAGCCAAAGGTGAGAAAGCTACCAAGTGGGCTAGGAAAAAAGAAAAGATGTCGTGTTACCTGTGTGGTGGCCCGGGACACTTTGCGGCAGAGTGCAAGGTCGAGCAGTGCGACCTGTGCAGAAAACCTAAGCATGATACTGGGGATTGCCCGTTTCTTCTGGGGACTAAGCCCGTGGTTAACATTTACGGTGTTTGTTGTCAGGAATTGATGTCCTTTGAGTCACCCAGGTCATCTTCGACGACGCCCATTCCGGAGAGTACCCGGACTAGGGTTGTTCGCGTTACCCGCGGAAGGTTGACCTCTGAACAGGTGCTACAGCACCTAAGAGAGTTGGTACCCGCGACCTTTTAGTGGGACCTGATCTGTCTGGAGGATCAGGTATTCAGGGTGGATTTTCCCACCAAGGAGGATCTAGGGTGTCTTTTGACTTTTGGACTGAGCAAGGTTCCTAACAACCCCTATGTGCTTGAGTTTGAACCGTGGACACTCCAGGAGCCAGTTGGCAGTCCTTTACCGCAGCTCTGGATTCAACTTACAGGGGCACCACAGGTGGCACTTGATGATGTACGGATCACTTGGAGCCTAGGCTCGCTGGTTGGCAAAACGGAGAAGGTGGACATGCCTTTTACACGGGCCAATGGAGTGGCTCGTGTATTTGTGAGTGTTATCAGTGTTGAGCATATACCAGACTCGGTCAGATGGGTTTACGATGGTAAGTCATACACGTTGGATACTGAGATCAAGGAGAATGCTGAGTTCCAAGACTTGGCAAGGCAGGTTGATACGGACACTGATGAGGGAAACGGGGGTGACGGACAGCCGCATAACAAGGGACCGAGGAGTGCCAAGAAGGGTACGGACGCTGCTCCACCGGCCAACACATCGGACACGGCGGAGGGTAGTGATCAGCATGGTACCTTTGCCACACGTTAGCTGCAGTTTGGTTCGTTTGGGGCTTTTCCGGCCCCAAGCAAGTTGTGGGGCTCCAGAGTTGATAGTGATGACCCGATGGTGCGCGAGTTGCCGCCACTTTCACCATCGGGACTGATATCAGCACCGGTCTCCCCTCTTCCGTCGCCTCCATCATCTGTGCAAACGGGGGACAAAAGAGCTCTATTTTTTTCTGCTGAGGCACCCGAGGTGGACTCCATCGTACCTCCGGTTCCCAGCCAGGTTGGGCTTGCGGCCGGAGGAGAGAATCGTCCTACACCGGGGTCGGGTCAGGCAGTGACCGCTCGCAGCACGAGTCCGGTGAACACGGGAACCATATGTACAGGAGCAGATCCCAAGTCGGCTGAGGATCGGTCGCTTGGGGGCCAGCCGAGGTTGGTTGGGGCAACGGTTCATCGTGTTGCTCCCCGCCACTCTTGCGCGGCGCCGGTGACTGGTGGTCCCATGACTAGGGGCGTATCGGTGGAGCGGGCCGGCCTGGCTGTTGAGGCGCGATCGTCGGAGGTTTGCATGCCGACCAATGGCGCAATGATGCCGGCTGTCGCTGCTGACGACATACTTGGTCCAGAAGTGGTGACGGCCGGCCACACAGTCCGGCTATGGGCAGGAGGTCCTTTGCATGACGGGCCATCAACTGCGGAGGTGGTTGCCTTCGGAGGCATCCAGGACCCAATGACTGGCGATAGGCGGTCAAGTCGTCGTCTCCAGGAGCAGCCGGACGCTGATGACTTACTGATGGGCTGTGCCATGAGGGCGGCTAAGTTGCGCGACATCGGGGCCACCACAGGTATGAAAGTTAATACGACATGCTCTATTTTACACTTTTCCGATAAAGATATTGTCTCAAATGCAAACTTGTTAGGAGTTTCTATGGGTAGCAATGCTAAAGGGATGTCCACTCTATAAATAATCTTTTAGACTTAGAGGCTGAAAGAGCTATGTTCATGCTACGTAAGATTGCATCTATTAAACCTTTGAACGATGATGAGATTAATGAGTTAGGTATTGATGGCATGGAACGTCTATGTGAGGATCTTGTTCCTACATCACTAGTAGTTGAGGACGAAGAGAACATAAGTACGGAGGGGTATGTGGCCCCACCAGAACTTGATGGGAATTCTCTTTCAACACCTGGTTATGTGGACCGGGATGCGGTTATTGAGAGACCAAAAAGATCTTGAAAGAGGAAAGTTTACCCGGTGTCGGCAGTACGCCGGAGTGCGAGATTTAAGACTGCAAAGAAATTCCACGATGAAATATGAGAGGTATATTCTGGAATAGCAGAGGTCTTGGAGACTTGGCTAAAAGGAGATTTCTTGCAGAAGCAACAATCGAACACAAGCTCGATTTCATAGCAATATTGGAAACGGGCAAAGATAACTTCACCTCTCAGTTTCTTAACACGATTTTGAGGGGTGCTGATTTTGACTGGCATTGCTTACCCCCAAGAGGAAGGTCTGGAGGGATCTTACTTGGGGAGCGATGCGAGACCCTTGAAGTACGGAGCGTGGCTTTAGGGGATTTTGCAGTCAAGTTCAGAGTATGGTCCAAAGAGGATGGGTTTCTGTGGGCGTTAGTGTCCGTATATGGGGCGGCGCAGCCAGAGTTAAAAATGGACTTCCTGGCAGACCTCTTTCGCATATGCGGGAACGAGAGGTTACCAATCCTAGTGGATGGTGACTTCAATATTATTAGGCGTAGAGATGAAAAAAATAATGACAATTTTGATGGCAGATGGTCATTCATGTTTAATACCATCATCGAAAGCCTGGATCTTAGGGAGATAGAATTCTCAGGCAGAAAATTCACGTGGTCCAACTCGTTACCCAATGAAACCTTCGAGAAGTTGGATAGAGTCCTTACCAGTGTAGAATGGGAGCAGAAATTCCCATGTGTGATAGTTCGAGCATTGCCACGGGTAATCTCGGACCACACACCACTATTTGTGGACTCCGGAGGAGCGACTCATATGGGCAACAAAGATGCGTTTTCCTTTGAGTTGGCATGGTTCGAATGAGAAGGCTTCATAGATCTCGTAGCGAGAGAATGGGGGGCTGCCCACGGGGGTGGTTCGAATATTGACAGATGGCAGAATAAGATTCAACATTTAAGGCAAATTTTTCGAGGTTGGGCGAAGAATGAGAGCGGAGCCTATAAACTCAAAAAGCAAAAGCTTATGGAGCTTATTGATTGACTTGACATCAAGGCTGAATCCATGCTGTTGGATGATAATGAGAGAGCATCCAAAGCGGAGGCAAAACTTGAGCTTAAGAAAATGCTTAGAGAAGAGGAGCTAAAATGGGCCCTACGAGAAAAAGTGAGACAAGTAATACAAGGAGATGATAATACGCAATTTTTCCATCTTATCGCCAATGGAAAACATAGAAAGAAGATGATCTATCAGCTAGAACAGGACGAGGGTACAATCGTTGGGCAAGATAACCTAAAGTTGTACGTTTCCGAATATTACAAGAAATTGTTCGGTCCACCGGAGGACAGTACAGTGACCATGGATGAACAATTTGTTGGGGATATTCCTCAACTAGGAACGGATGAGAATGAGATACTAACCGCGCCATTCACGGAACAAGAGGTGTTCGATGCTATTGCATAGATGAAGAATAATAAGGCCCCCAGTCCAGATGTGTTTCCAGCTGAATTCTATAAGAAGTGTTGGCATATTATCAAAGGTGATCTTTTGCCAATGTTTCGTGACCTCTTCAATGGGCACTTGCAGTTGTTCCATCTTAACTTTGGGACGATCACGTTATTGCCAAAGCAGGAAGGGGCGGTGCGTATTGAACAATTCAGACCCATATGCTTACTGAATGTAAGTTTTAAAATCTTCATGAAAGTTGGAACAAACAGGCTAATGCAGATCGCACACAAAGTGGTGCAACCGAGCCAATCTGCGTTTATGCCGGATCGCAACATTCTGGAAGGGGTGGTTGTGCTCCATGAAACCCTTCACGAAATTCATTCGAAGAAACTAGATGGGGTTATCTTCAAAGTGGACTTCGAGAAGGCATACGATAAAGTTAAATGGTCTTTCCTTCAACAAGCATTACGTATGAAGGGGTTTGATGAGCTATGGAGAAAGCAAGTCGAAACCTTCGTACATAAAGGGAGTGTTGGGATTAAAGTGAATGACGACATGGGTCATTTTTTCCAAACTCAAAAGGGGCTTCGACAGGGAGACCCGATGTCCCCTATCCTATTCAATGTGGTTGCAGATATGCTTGCGGTATTGATAGGGAGGGCTAAACAGGAAAGTCTCATAGGTGGGTTGGTGCCCCATCTAGTTGATGATGGGGTGTCAATGTTACAATATGTAGATGACACCATTCTGTTCATGGAGCATGATATAGCGAATGCCAGAAACATGAAACTCATTCTCTGCTTATTTGAACAACTGTCAGGTCTGAAAATAAATTTCCATAAGAGCGAATTGTTTTGCTTTGGGAGAGCCAAAGAGGAAAAAGAGAATTATAAATAGTTGTTCGGATGTTAATTGGATACCTTGCCGTTTAGCTACCTGGGCATACCGATTCATCATCGCAAATTGTCAAACCACGAATGGAAAAGGATAGAGGATCGATTTGAGAAGAAACTAAGCTGCTGGAAGGGCAAGCTGTTATCTTACGGAGGAAGGTTAATTTTGATTAACTCGGTACTCACGAGCATGCCGATGTTCCTCTTGTCATTCTTTGAGGTACCAGTAGGGATACGAAAAAGATTGGATTTTTATCGATCAAGGTTCTTTTGGCAGAGTGATGAGATTAAGAAGAAATATAGATTGACTAGATGGGATATTATATGTCGACCCAAAGACCAGGGAGGACTTTGGAATCGAAAACCTTGAGGTCAAAAATAGGTGTTTACTCAGTAAGTGTCTGTTTAGACTATCGGTTGAGACTGAGGGTATATGGGTACAAATTCTGCGTAATAAATACCTACACAACAAAACTTTGGCCCAAGTCATGGCTAGGCCGACTGACTCCCCATTCTAGAGAGGTTTGATGAAGGTCAAGCCTCAATTTTTCCATAAAATGAAGTTCATCATTGGAAATGGAGAGACAACCCGGTTTTGGGAAGACACGTGGTTGGGGAACATGCCTCTGGCCATGCAATATCCAACCCTATACAATATCGTGCAACACAAGGAGAGATATGTGGCCACGATATTACAGTCCACTCCTCTTAACATCCAGTTCAGGCGCACATTGATTGGTCATCGATGGGCGGAGTGGCTACATCTAGTCAGAAGACTCATGGATGTGCAGCTCACGGAAGATGCGGACAAGGTTGTTTGGAAACTTTCTGCGGCTGGGACATTCTCAGTTAAATCCATGTATCTCGACCTCATAAATACAACGTCTATGACCAAAGCCACCCATATCTGGAAGGTCAAAGTCCCTGTGAGAATCAAAATATTGATGTGGTTTGTTCACAAGAAAGCGATTCTTACTAAGGATAACCTCGCAAAGCGCAATTGGCCGGGGTGCACGAGATGTAGCTTCTGTGATCATCATGAGACAATCGATCACCTGTTCTTCCGTTGCCCACTAGCAAAACTTCTATGACAAACAGTTACAATTACTTTCAATATTAAACCTCTAGATAGTATTGACACGTTATTTAGGACGTGGCTAAATGGAGTGGATGTTAAAGTAGCAAAACATATAAGCATAGTAGTTTGTGCATTGCTTTGGGCTATATGAAACTGTAGGAATGACATGACATTTAACAGAAAGACACATATTCATTTCTTGCAGGTACTATTCAGGGCGTCGCCGTGGATCCATACATGGTCGTTACTCACTCCTGCGGAAGCCAGGGAGCAATAATAAATTAGTTATTATCATATTTCCTTGTTCATGATAATCGTTTATTATCCATGCTATAATTGTATTGATCGGAGACTTAAATGCATGTGTGGATACATAGACAAAACCATGTCCCTAGTATGCCTCTAATGGACTAGCTCGTTGATCAAAGGATGGTTAAGGTTTCCTAGCCATGGACATGAGATGTCATTTGATAACGGGATCACATCATTAGGAGAATGATGTGATGGATAAGACCCAAACTACAAACATAGCATATGATCGTGTCAGTTTATTGCTACTGTTTTCTGCATGTCAAGTATATGTTCCTATGACCATGAGATCATGCAACTCACGGATATTGGAGGAGTGCCTTGTGTGTATCAAACGTCGCAACGTAACTGGGTGACTATAAAGGTGCTCTACAGGTATCTCCGATGGTGTCTGTTGAGTTGGCATGGATCGAGACTGGGATTTGTTACTCCATGTGACGGAGAGGTATCTCAGGGCCCACTCGGTAATACAACATCACAATGAGCCTTGCAAGCAATGTGACTAATTGTTAGTTGCGGGATCTTGTATTATGGAACGAGTAAAGAGACTTGCCGGTAACGAGGTTGAACTAGGTATGGAGATACCGACGATCGAATCTCGGGCAAGTAACATACCGAAGAACAAAGGGAACGTTATACGGGATTAACTGAATCCTTGACATAGAGGTTCGACCGATAAAGATCTTCGTAGAATATGTAGGAACCAATGTGGAAGTCTAGGTCCCGCCATTGGTTATTGACTGTAGAGGTGTCTCGGTCATGTCTACATAGTTCTCGAACCCGCAGGGTCTGCACACTTAAGGTTCGGCGACGTTTCGGTAGTGTAGAGTTATGTATGGTGGTGACCGAAGGTTGTTCGGAGTCCCGGATGAGATCCCGGACGTCACGAGGACCTCCGGAATTGTCCGGAGGTAAAGATTCATATATAGGATGTCCCAGTTTGGTCGCCGGAAAAGTTTTGGGCTCATCGGTAGTGTACCGGGAGTATCGGTAGTGTACCGGGAGTGCCGGTAGTGTACCGGGGGACCTCCGGGAGGGGTATTTCGACCCCAAGAGGTCCATGGGCTGTGGGAGAATAATAACCATCCCTTAGTGGGCTGGGCAAACATCCACAAAGGCCCATGGTGCAGGAGAGAAAGTCCTAAAGCAAAAAGTGGAAAATCAGCCAATAGGAGGCAATCCTACTCCAACTAGGATTGGAGGTGAAGTAGGATTGCTCCCACCTCCTATTTCGGCTGACCCAAAGGCCTTGGCTGCCTCTCCTCTCCTCTCCTCCTATATATACTAGTGGATTGGGTGGTTTTTGGACAGAATTTCCGGCCCCGTGCTACCCGTTCCACCGGTGCATAGTTTCTCCTCTAGATCGTAGTTCCGCAGCGCTTAGGCGAAGCCCTGCCGGAATTGCTCCACCACCATCACCGGAGCGCCGTCACGCTGCCGGTGAACTCTCTCTCCTCTCCACCTCCTCTCGCTGGATCGAGACGGTGGAGATCATCATCAAGCTGCACGTGTGCTGAACGCGGAGGTGCCGTCCGTTCGGCGCTAGATCGGAAGGACCGTGATCGAGATCGCGAGACGGTTCGTGATGTGATTACGGAACGGATCGTGATGAGTTCGCGGGACAGATCGTGATCAAGATCGTGAGATGGATCGTTATGAGTTCACGGGACGGATCATGATGTGTTCGCGGGACGGTTCGTGATTGTATCGCGGGACGCTCGGCGATTTGGATCGCGAAGAAGTTCGACTACACTAACCGCGTTTCTTAACGCTTCCCGCTTAGCGATCTACAAGGGTACGTAGATCCACTCTCCCTCTCGTAGATGCTCATCACCATGGATAGGTTTGCGTGTGCGTAGGAAAATTTTTGTTTCCCATGAGACGTTCCCCAATAGTGGCATCATGAGCTAGGTTGATGGTTCGATGAGATCTCGAGTAGAACACAAAAGGTTTGTGGGCGTTGATGCTTAGATTGCTTCCTCCCTTGGTCGGATTTTGGTTCAGCGGGATTGTGAGATGAAGCGGCCCGGACCAACATTACTCATACGCTTACGAGAGACCGGTTCCCTCGATGCAACTTGTTGCTTAGATGGCTTGCGGGTGACAGTTTCTCTCACTTTAGTTGGATCGGATCCGACAAAGGCGGTCCTTGAGAAGGTTGAAAAGCAATCTATGTATCACCGTTGTGGTTTATGCGTAGGTGAGAATCGTTCTTGCTAGATACCCGTAGCAGCCACGTAAAACTTGCAACAACAATTAGAGGACGTCTAACTTGTTTTTGCAGGGTATGTTGTGATGTGATATGGCCAATTACATGATGATATATATGTGATGTATGAGATGATCGTGTGATGTATAGAATTTCACGACTTGCATGTCGTTGAATACGGCAACCGGCAGGAGCCATAGGGTTGTCTTTAATTATTCTATGACCTGCGTGTCAATCATTAAGCGCTATGTAATGCTTTACTTTATTGCTACGGTAGCAATAGTAGTAGAAGCATGGAGGGCGTGACAACCCCGATGGCGACACGTTGATGGAGATCATGGTGCATGCCGGTGACGATGGAGATCATGCCGGTGCTTTCTAGATGGAGATCAAAAGCACAAGTTCATGGCCATATCATGTCACTTATGATTTGCATGTGATGTTAATCCTTTTTATGCACCTTGTTTTGCTTAGGACGACGGTAGCATTATAAGGTGATCCCTCACTTAATTTCAAGATAAATTGTGTTCTCCCCGAGTGTGCACCGTTGCGAAAGTTCGTCGTGTTGAGACACCACGTGATGATCGGGTGTGATAGACTCTACGTTCACATACAACGGGTGCAAGCCAGATTTGCACGCGCAGAACACTTGGGTTAAACGTGACGAGCCTAGCATGTACAGACATGGCCTCGGAACACAAGAGACCGAAAGGTCGAGCATGAGTCATATAGTGGATATGATCAACATAATGATGTTCACCATTGAAGCCACCTTAACTCACGTGATGATCGGACTTGAGTTGGTGAATTTGGATCATGTATCACTCGAATGACCCGAGGGATGTCAATTTGAGTGGGAGTTCTTAAGTAATATGATTAATTGAACTCATTATCATGAACATAGTCAAAGTGTCTTTGCAAATTATGTTGTAGATTACTAGCTCGCGCTGTAGCTCCCTTGTATTTTTATATGTTCCTAGAGAAATAGAGTTGAAAGATGTTGGTAGCAATATTGCAGACTGGGTCCGTGATCTGAGGATTGTCCTCATTGCTGCACAGAAGGCTTATGTCCTTAATGCACCGCTCGGTGCGCCACCCCCTCTAGCGTCGTCTATAGATGTTGTGAACATCTGACAGGCACGTTTCAATGACTACTTGATAGTTTAGTGCGTCATGCATTATGGCTTAGAATTGAGGCTCGGAAACGTTTTGAACGTCACGGAACATATGAGATGTTCTAGGAGCAGAGATTGTGATCTCAGGCTCGTGCCTGTGTTGCGAGATATGAGATCTCCAACAAGCTTCTTTGCCTGTAAGATGAAGGAGAATAGCTCAATCGTTGAGCATGCACTCAGATTGTCTGGGTACTACAATCGCTTGAATCAAGTGGGAGTTGATCTTCCAGATAAGATAGTGATTGATATAGTTCTCCAAGTCACCGTCACTAAAGCTACTAGAACTTAGTGATGAACTATAATACACCAGGGATAGAAGTATTGATCCCTGAGCTGTTCGCGATGTTTGACACCGCGAAGGTAGAAATCAAGAAGGAGCGTCAAGTGTTGATGGTTAATCAAACCACTAGTTTCGAAAAGGGCAAGAGCAAGGAGGGAAACTTCATGGATAGCAAGTCAGTTGCTGCACCAGTGAAGCAACCCAAAGTTGAACTCAAACCCGAGACTAAGTGCTTCTATTATGAGGTGAGAGGTCGCTGAAGCGGAACAACCCTAGATACTTGGTAGATAAGAAGGCTGGCAACATCGACAGAAGTATATTTGATATACGAGTTATTGATGTGTACCTTGCTAGTAATCTTAGTAGCACCTGGGTATTGGATACCGGTTCGGTTGCTAAATGTTAGTAACTCGAAATAAAAGCTGCGGAATAAACGGAGAACTAGCTAAGGGTGAGGTGACGATATGTGTTGGAAGTGTTTCCAAGGTTGATGTGATCAACATCGCACGCTCTCTCTACCTTCAGGATTAGTAACGAACCTAAATAAATGTTATTTGGTGTTTTGCGTTGAGCGTGAACATGATTAGATCATGTTTATTGCAATACGGTTATTCATTTAAGTTAGAGAATAATGGTTATTCTGTTTACATGAATAATACCTTCAATGGTCATGCACCCAGTGAGAATGGTTTGTTGAAATCTTGATCGTAGTATTACACATGTTCATAACATTGATGTCAAAAGACACAAAGTTAATAATGATAGTACCACATACTTGTGGCACTGCCGCTAAATGTCATATTGGTATAAAGCGCATGTAGAAACTCCATGCTGATGGATATTTGGACTCATTCGATTTCGAATCGGTTGAGACATGTGAACCATGCCTCTTGGGCAAGATGACTAAAGGACCCCGTTGGATGGAGCGGGCAAGTGATTCACTGGAAATGATACATGTTGATGTATGCAATCTAGTGAGTCTTGTAGCGTGCAGTGGATATCGTTATTTTCTTACCTTCACCGATGATTTCAGTAGGTATAGTGTATATTTACTTAATGAAACACAAGTCTAAATCGTTTGAAAGGTTCAAGCAAATTCAGAGTGAAGTTTAAAGATCATCGTGACAAGAAGATAAAAATGACTGCGATATGATCGTGGGGGTAAATATCTAAGTCACGAGTTTGGCATACAACTTAAGACAATGTGAAAGTTGTTTCACAACTAAACGCCACCTGGAACACCATAGTGTGATGGTGTGTCCGAACATCATAGTTATGCTCTATTGGACATGGTGCGTGCTATGATGTCTCTTGTCGTTTTACTACTATAATTTTGGGGTTATGCATTAGAGACAACTACATTCACTTTAAATAGGGCACCATCTAAATCCGTTGAGATGACACCATGTGAATTATGGTTTGATAGAAACCTAAGCTATCATTTCTTAATATTTTGGGATGTGACACTTGTGTGGAAAATGTTTTCACCTAATGAGGTCGAACCCAAGGTGGACAAATTGCATCTTCATAGAATACCCTAAGATCAGTTGGGTGAACCTTCAATCTCAGATCCTAGTGCAAAATGTTTGTTTCTTAAACGGATCCTTTCTCGAGGAAATGTTTCTCTCGAAAGAATTGAGTGGGAGGAAGATAGAACTTGATGAGGTTGTTGAACCTTTGTTCAACCAGAGAGTAGCGCAGCACAGAAAGATGTTTCTGTGAAGCCTACGTTAGTTGAAGAGGAAGTTAATGATGATGATCATGAAGCTTCAGGATCAAGTTACTATCGAACTTCGTAGGTCGACAAGGATGTGTACTACTCCTAAGTGGTACGACAACTCTGTCTTGGAGATCATGTTGTTGGACAACGATGAACCTACGAGCTATGGAGAAGCGATGATGGGCCCGGATTCCGACAAATGGTTAGAGGCCATGAAATCCGAGATAGGATCCATGTATGAAAACCAAGTGTAGACTTTGGTAGACTTGCTCGTTGGATGGCAGGTCGTTGAGTACAAATGGATCTTTAAAATGAAGACAGACACTCATGGTAAATGTCACTATTTCTAAAGCTCGACTTGTTGCAAAGTTGTTTGTGACAAGTTCAAGGAGTTGACTACGATGAGACTTTCTCACTCGTAGTGGTGCTAAAGTCTGTTGGAATTATGTTAGCAGTTGCTGTGTTTTCAATTATGAAATCTAGCAGATGGATGTCAAAACATCGTTTCCTTAACGGTTTACTTGAGGAAAGGTTGTATGTGATACAACCAGAAGGTTTTGTCAGGCCTAAGGATGCTAAAAGGTGTGCAAGCTTCGGTGATCCTTCCATGGACTGAAGCAAGCATCTCGGAGTTGGAATATACGCTTTGATGAGGTGATCAAAGTTTTGATGTTTATACAAAGTTTACGAGAAACTTGTATTTGCAATAAAGTGAGTGGGAGCACTATAGAATTTCTGATAAGTATATGTGGATGACATATTGTTGATCAAAAATAATGTAGAGTTTGTGGAAAGCATAAAACGGTCATTTGGAAAGTGTTTTTCAAAGGAAGACCTAGATGAAGCTACGTAATTGTTGAGCATCAAAATCTATGGAGATAGATCAAGATGCTCGATGAGACTTTCAATGAGTGCATACCTTGACAAGATTTTGAAAGAGTTCAAAATGGATCAGTCAGAGAAAGAGTTCTCGCCTGATTTGTTAGGTGTGAAAGTTGAGTGAGACTCAAAGCTCGACAACGGCAGAAGAAAGAGAAAGGACGAACGTCGTCCCCTATGCCTTAGCCATAGGCTCTATATTATGCCATTCTGTGTACCGCACCTGTGTGTGCCTTGCCACGAGTCCGTTAGGGGGTACAAGAGTGGTCCAGGAGTGGATCAGTGGACAGCGGTTGGAATTACCCTTAGTAACCAGAGGACTAAGGAAATGTTTCTTGATTGTGGAGGTGATAAAGAGTTCGTCGTAAAGAGTTACGTCGATGCAAGCTTTAACACCTATCCGGATGACTAGTAGTAGCAATCTGGATACGTGTAGTGGAGCAACCATTTGGAAATAGTACCAAGTGGAGTGTGGTAGCAGTGTTTACGGTTTGACATAGAGATTTGCAAAGTACACACGGATCTGAATATCGCAGACCCGTTGACTATAAGACCTCTCTCACATGCAAAGCATGATCGAGCCCCAAAACTCATTGGGTGTTAGATTCATAACAATGCGAATCACATGCTGATGTGAACTAGATTATTGACTCTAGTGCAAGTGGGAGACTGTTGGAAATATGCCCTAGAGGCAATAATAAATTAGTTATTATCATATTTCCTTGTTCATGATAATCGTTTATTATCCATGCTATAATTGTATTGATCGGAGACTTAAATGCATGTGTGGATACATAGACAAAACCATGTCCCTAGTATGCCTCTAATGGACTAGCTCGTTGATCAAAGGATGGTTAAGGTTTCCTAGCCATGGACATGAGATGTCATTTGATAACGGGATCACATCATTAGGAGAATGATGTGATGGATAAGACCCAAACTACAAACATAGCATATGATCGTGTCAGTTTATTGCTACTGTTTTCTGCATGTCAAGTATATGTTCCTATGACCATGAGATCATGCAACTCACGGATATCGGAGGAGTGCCTTGTGTGTATCAAACGTCGCAACGTAACTGGGTGACTATAAAGGTGCTCTACAGATATCTCCGATGGTGTCTGTTGAGTTGGCATGGATCGAGACTGGGATTTGTTACTCCGTGTGACGGAGAGGTATCTCAGGGCCCACTCGGTAATACAACATCACAATGAGCCTTGCAAGCAATGTGACTAATTGTTAGTTGCGGGATCTTGTATTATGGAACGAGTAAAGAGACTTGCCGGTAACGAGGTTGAACTAGGTATGGAGATACCGACGATCGAATCTCGGGCAAGTAACATACCGAAGAACAAAGGGAACGTTATACGGGATTAACTGAATCCTTGACATAGAGGTTCGACCGATAAAGATCTTCGTAGAATATGTAGGAACCAATGTGGACGTCCAGGTCCCGCCATTGGTTATTGACTGTAGAGGTGTCTCGGTCATGTCTACATAGTTCTCGAACCCGCAGGGTCTGCACACTTAAGGTTCGGCGACGTTTCGGTAGTGTAGAGTTATGTATGGTGGTGACCGAAGGTTGTTAGGAGTCCCGGATGAGATCCCGGACGTTACGAGGAGCTCCGGAATTGTCCAGAGGTAAAGATTCATATATAGGATGTCCCAGTTTGGTCGCCGGAAAAGTTTCGGGCTCATCGGTAGTGTACCGGGAGTATCGGTAGTGTACCGGGAGTGCCGGTAGTGTACCGGGGGACCTCCGGGAGGGGTATTTCGACCCCAAGAGGTCCATGGGCTGTGGGAGAATAATAACCAGCCCTTAGTGGGCTGGGAAAACAGCCACAAAGGCCCATGGTGCAGGAGAGAAAGTCCTAAAGCAAAAAGTGGAAAATCAGCCAATAGGAGGCAATCCTACTCCAACTAGGATTGGAGGTGAAGTAGGATTGCTCCCACCTCCTATTTCGGCTGACCCAAAGGCCTTGGCTGCCTCTCCTCTCCTCTCCTCCTATATATACTAGTGGATTGGGTGGTTTTTGGACAGAATTTCCGGCCACGTGCTACCCGTTCCACCGGTGCATAGTTTCTCCTCTAGATCGTAGTTCCGCAGTGCTTAGGCGAAGCCCTGCCGGAATTGCTCCACCACCATCACCGGAGCGCCGTCACGCTGCCGGTGAACTCTCTCTCCTCTCCACCTCCTCTCGCTGGATCGAGACGGTGGAGATCGTCATCAAGCTGCACGTGTGCTGAACGCGGAGGTGCCGTCCGTTCGGCGCTAGATCGGAAGGACCGTGATCGAGATCGCGAGACGGTTCGTGATGTGATCACGGAACGGATCGTGATGAGTTCGCGGGACAGATCGTGATCAAGATCGTGAGACGGATCGTGATGAGTTCACGGGACGGATCATGATGTGTTCGCGGGACGGTTCGTGATTGGATCGCAGGACGCTCGGCGATTTGGATCGCGAAGAAGTTCGACTACCCCAACCGCGTTTCTTAACGCTTCCCGCTTAGCGATCTACAAGGGTACGTAGATCCACTCTCCCTCTCGTAGATGCTCATCACCATGGATAGGTTTGCGTGTGCGTAGGAAAAAATTTGTTTCCCATGCGACGTTCCCCAACACTATTCAGGGCGTCGCCGTGGATCCATACATGGTCGTTACTCACTCCTGCGGAAGCCAGGGAGCCTTTGGTTACTGGGTCTGCCCGGTGGGAGATGGTAGCGCGCGATATATTCAACCGGTTTGGATGACGGTCCACTAATAGAATAGATGAGTAGACATCTATGTTTTTTTTGTCGGTTGTGGCTTTCCTTGCTTTATTCTATAATTTGTGATAGATCCTTCAGAACTTGGTTGTATCACCAGACTATTGGACTTCGCTATTTTAATAAAGGAGCCGTATGCATCTCACTGATGTAGAGGCCGGAGGTAACACTCCTTTTTAAAAAAAAATCAACAAAAACATCAGATTTCTCATGGCTAATAATCTAACACCGATTTTTTAGTGTTTCCCTGTAAAAACAAGAATGGGTATCTGATGGACAGGATACCCATCAGGTATGGGCAAGGGCATAATTTTCCTTGTGAGTATCATTATGAGTATTGATAAAGAGTTTATTTCGCAAAAAAAGAGAGTATTGATAAAGGGTTTGATTTTATTTTTCTAGGATCGTATAAAGGGTTTTGTATTGTTTGTGGCCATGCAAACCCCGACCTAGTACCGGTTTAGATGCAAATCGTGCCGGAGATTTATGGAGAGTCACGCCGATATGAGCCAAGAAAACTTTGAACGGCCGGCTACTTGGGGCTCTGAACACATCATTGGGCCTGCCTTATCGGCCGGCTACCAACTCATCGTCTGCGTTCCGCCGTCCGCCCTACATATCGGCCGCACAATCTCGGCCGCAGCCGCAGCATGCCGCCCAACAAGGTCCAGCCGCCGGGTCGTCCCGGCCGCCGGGGGCTCTTCTCCTGCCTGTACAGCGGCGAGCGCGACCAACCCTCATATTTCAACTTCAAGGGCGGCGAGTGCGACGCCCCCCCTGGCCTCATCCCCGACTTCTACGTGGAGGCGTTCGACCGGCTGCCCGTAGACGACCTGCCGGACGCCGTCGCCCATCAACTCTACGAAACCATGCGTGACGGCGGCCTCTCCCTCGGCTTCCTCGACCCCGTGACCAACATCGTCCTCAATACCATGGCCCTCCTCCCACGCGGCCTCTTCCGGCCGAAGCAAGAACCGCCCGCCAAGAGGATCAGGAGGTCCAAGAGGCTCGCCGGCACGGCACAGCTCAGGGATACCTTGTCGTCCAGTAGTACCTGGTACAGAGTTGCCCATGCGTCCTGCCAGGCTCTTGTCAGGTTCATTACGAGCTACTTCGGATGCATCACTGAAAAACAGGACTTTGATCCACATCTGAAATGCCATTAATTCCGGTTCACTCACGAACCGGGGCTCATGGGGCATCGGTCCCGGTTCGTGAGGTCAGGGCGTCGGTCAGGCCTCGTGGGCCATTGGTCCCGGTTCGTCTGACCCCTTTGGTCCAGGTTCTAGACACGAACCGGGACCAATGGACCTCGCTCCTGACCCACAACCATTGGTTCCGTGGCTGGAATCGGTACGAAATGTGCTTCGTTAGTCCCGGTTCAAGCCACAAACCAGGAACAATTGTTCACCTGTATATATCCCCTGTCCGTGATCAGAGCAGTGCACTGCTCTATTTTTTTGGCCGGCGGTGGGAGAGCTTTGTGGTGTTCTATCTCACCTCCTATGCACATTAGGTGTTCTATGAAATGCCCGAGCCACACTTAAGGTTTCTCCTCTCGAAGCTCCTTGTCCAAGCTCCATTTTTCTCAAGATTTGTCTAGGTTTCGTGGTCCATAATGTCTCGTCCCCATCCTCCCCGCCGTCGAGCGCCCGCACCCATCTCGGCGCCGGCACCACCGTGGTTGGCCTCTTCTTCTTATCTTCTTTCTAAAAGGAAAAAAGTTCTTACTTCTATGATTTAAATAGATACTTGTGTAATTTTCTTACTTTTATTATTGTTTGTTATTATATAGTGTGATGGTTTTGGTATCCGCCTCCGTCGGCCCTCGTCCTGTCTATGATTCGGATGTGGTATATATTATCTTTTATAACTATTTTTTTCTTTACTGTTTATGACAATTATGCCGACCAGCGTGACATAGATTTTTTAGTCTAGGAGGTATGTGAACCGGAAATTCCAACCGACATAGAAATTCTTGTCGAGAAGTTAAATTTGGTAGAAAAAAAACAATTTCTTGAAAGAAAAATTATGAAGAGTTGAAGAGGAGAAGATAAAGTTGGAGTTGCATGTTGCCGATGTCGTCGACGATCACAAGATCAAGATGGATGGAATGCGCGTGAAGATTGGAAAGATTAGAAAATATGTCATTTATACTGAGGCTTGGTATCATTATGCCGTTGGATCAATTGGTACCTTAGTTGCGGTTATGATCGCATTTGTTGTTGCATTTGATTTTTTTACATAGTTTCAATGTATGTTTTAATTAGATGCTCTAGAGAGCATTATGTTGTTCAATAAGGAGAACTATGTATGAACGTTATGTATTTATTTTGATCACTACTATACTTTCTGATGAGGCAAACAAGCAGAATGGTTTTATGCATTGTCCATGTACTGTCTGTGAGAATACGAAATGAAATCAGTAAATGCATGAAAAATAGCAAATGAAGTCAGAAAGGGTTGAAAATTGATGATGTGGTTTTGAATGGTTCATTTTGAACATAAAAAAATTCTGGAGTCCAAATAAGTTCAAAAAAATGAAATCCTTTGTAACAGATGAGTTTTCGTCCGAAACCGTGACACTTCGAAAGAGATTGTCCATTTTGCACACGAAGTGCATCCAGTTTTTTCCGTAACCCTCTCAACTTGTTAGCACATGCTATGTGGGTGAAAATGAGGACACCATGCAAACTTTCAACCTTTTCTGAGTTCATTTGTAGTGCTTTTCAATTTCAGGGTCATTTAGCTCAAATAAAATCAGTAAATGCATGAAAAATACCAAATGAAGTCAGAAAGGGTTGAAAATTAATGATGTGGCTTTGAATGGTTCATTTTGAACACACAAAAATTATGGAGTCCAAATAAGTTAAAAAAATGAAATCCCTTTGTAACAGATGAGTTTTTGTCCGAAACCCTCACACTTTGAAAGAGATTGTCCATTTTGTACACGAAGTGCATCCAGTTTTTTCCATATCCCTCTAAACTTTTTAGCACATGATATGTGGGTGAAAATAATTATACCATGCCAACTTTCAACCTTTTCAGAGTTCATTTGTAGTGCTTTTAATTTTCAGGGTCATTTAGCTCAAACAAATCAGTAAATGCATGAAAAATACCAAATGAAGTCAGAAAGGGTTGAAAATTGATGATGTGGCTTTGAATGGTTCATTTTGAACACACAAAAAGTCTAGCGTCCAAATAAGTTCAAAAAAATGAAATCCCTTTGTAACAGATGAGTTTTCGTCCGAAACCCTCACACTTCGAAAGAGATTGTCCACTTTGCATACGAAGTGCGTCCAGTTTTTTCCGTAACCCTCTCAACTTTTTAGCACATGCTATGTGGGTGAAAATGATGATACCATGCCAGCTTTCAACCTTTACAGAGTTCATTTGTAGTGATTTTCCATTTTAGGGTCATTGAGCTCAAACAAATCAGTAAATGCATGAAAAATACCAAATGAAGTCAGAAATGGTTGAAAATAGATGATGTGGCTTTGAATTGTTTATTTTGAACACACAAAAAGTTTGGAGTCCAAATAAGTTCAAAAAAATGAAATCCCTTTGTAACAGATGAGTTTTCGTCCGAAACCCTAACACTTCGAAAGAGATTGTCCATTTTGCACACGAAGTGCATCCAGTTTTTTCTGTAACCCTCTCAACTTTTTAGCACATGCTATGTGGGTAAAAATGATGATACCATGCCAACTTTCAACCTTTTCAGAGTTCATTTGTAGTGCTTTTCAATTTCAGGGTCATTTAGCTCAAACAAATCAGTAAATGCATGAACAATACCAAATGAAGTCAGAAAGGGTTGAAGATTTATGATGTGGTTTTGAATGGTTCATTTTGAACACACAAAAATTCTGGAGTCCAAATAAGTTCAAAAAAATGAAATCACTTTGTAACAGATGAGTTTTCGTCCGAAACCCTCACACTTCAAAAGAGATTGTCCATTTTGCACACGAAGTGCATCCAGTTTTTTCCGTAACCCTCCAACTTTTTAGCACATGCTATGTGGGTGAAATAATGATACCATGCCAAATTTCAATCTTTTCGGAGTTCATTTGTAGTGCTTTTCAATTTCAGGGTCATTTAGCTCAAAAACAAATAGTAAATGCATGAAAAATACCAAATGAAGTCAGAAAGGGTTATAAAACTCTAATAGCAAAAGAAATCAACTAAAAATCTTTTATAAAACTCTAATATTTTTGAAACTAAAATTATATAAAATTTATGCAACTTAAATTATCAAAGTATTTATAAAACTCTAATGGCAAAAGGAATCAACTAAAAAGAATCAATACAAAATAAAACTTATGCAACTAAAATTATATAAAATTTACGCAACTAATATTATATAACCAAAAATAACACATGCAAAATATAAATATTTTTTAAAACATAATATATGTGAAAAAATAAAAAAAAATACCTGGCTACTAGGCACCATGGCCTGCATACGACTAGAAACCCTAGAAATGGGTCACGATGCAGGCCCGTAGTGCTAGCAGGCCTAACAGGGCGTTAGATAGGCATGTACTTCCTACTTTAGAGAGGAGTTGGAGAGTGAAATCGCAGTTGCGCTTATAAACCACTACGAGTCCCTCTCGACTAGCGAGGTGGGAGTAAAGTTGTGGCTGCGGGACCGAGAGACCTATAGTCCCGGTTGGTGGCTCCAACAAGGACCAATGCCACCCTTTAGTCCCGGTTGGTGCCACCAATCGGGAGCAAAGGTCCCTTTTTTCCGCCATTTGGGCTGCTGAAAACTGACCTTTGGTCCTCGTTGGTGGCATCAATCGAGACCAAAAGGGGGGCATTGGTCCCGGTTGGTGCCACCAACCGGGACCAAAGGTCTGGCTATATAAGCCAACACTTGGAAATTTTCAGTTTCATCTCCCCCCGCCGCCCAACGACGCCGACGACATCGACGCCGCTAGGCTGCCCCAGCCCCGCCCCCGCCGTCGCCGTTGCCATCGCCCGTCGTAGACCCCACCGTCACCCATCATAGCCCCCTCTGTCTCCACTCCTCCCCCGACCCCCTCACTGAGCCTGTCGTCGACCCCGTGACCAATATCATCGTCAATACCATGGCCCTCCTCCCACCCGACCTCTTCCAGCCGAAGCAAGAACCACTCGCCAAAAGGATCAGGAGGTCCAAGAGGCTCGCCGGCACGGCACAACTCAGGGATACCTTGTCGTCCGGTAGTACCTGGTACAAAGTTGCCCATGCGTCCTGCCAGGCTCTTGTCATCTTCGTGATGAGCTACTTCGTATGCATCGCCGAAGAACAGGCAGTAGCAGAAAACAGGGCTTTGGTCCAGGCCTAGAATGCCATTAATCCCGATTCGCTCACGAACCGGGACCCATGGGGGCATCGGTCCCGGTTCGTGAGGCCAGGGCTTCGGCCGGGCCTCGTGGGCCATTGGTCCCAGTTCGTCTGACTCCTTTGGTCCCGGTTCCAGACACGAACTGGGACCAATGGGCCTCGCTCCTGGCCCACAACCATTGGTCCCGGTTTGTGGCTAGAACCGGGATGAAATGTGGTCCGTTAGTCCCGGTTCCAGTCACAAACTGGGACCAATGGTTCGCCTATATATACCCTCTGCCCGCGACCAAAGCAGTGCGCTGCTCTATTTTTTTGGCCGGCCGTGGGAGAGCTTTGTGGTGTTCTAGCTCACTTCCTATGCACATGAGGTGTTCTATGAAATGCCCGAGCGACACTTAAGCTTTCTCCTCTCGAAGCTCCTTGTCGAAGCTCCATATTCCTCAATATTTGTCTAGGTTTGGTGGTCCATAATGTCCCATCCCCGTCCTCACCGCCGTCGATCGCCCGCGCCCATCTCGGCGCCGGCACCACCGTGGTTAGCCTCTTCTTCTTATCTTCTTTCTAAAAGGAAAAAATATCTTACTTGTATGATTCAGATAGATACTTGCATAATTATATTACATTTATTATTGTTTGTTATTATATAGTGCGATGGTTTTGGTATCCGCCTCCATCGGCCCTCGTCCTGTCTATGATTCGGATGTGGTATATATTATCTTTTATAAATATTTGTTTTATTTAGTGTTTATGACAATTATGCCGACCAGCGTGACATAGATCTTTTAATCTAGGAGGTATGTGAACCGAAGATTCCAACCAACATAGAAATTCTTGTCGAGAAGTTAAATTTGGTTGAAAAAGAACACATTTTCTTGAAAGAAAAATTATGAAGAGTTGAAGAGGAGAAGATGAAGTTGGAGTTGCATGTTGCCGATGTCGTCGACGCTCACAAGATCAAGATGGATGGAATGCGCTTGAAGATTAGAAAGATTAGAAAATATGCCATTCGTACCGAGGCTTGGTATCATTATGCTGTTGGATCAATTGGTACCTTAGTTGCGGTTATGATCGCATTTGTTGTTGCATTTGATTTTTTTACATAGTTTCAATGTATGTTTTAATTGGATGCTCTAGAGATCATTATGTTGTTCAATAAGGAAAACTATGTATGAGCGTTATGTATTTATTTTGATCACTACTATACTTTGTGATGAGGCAAATAAGCAGAATGGTTTTATGCATTGTCCATGTACTGTCTGTGAGAATACGAAATGAAATCAGTAAATGCATGGAAAATACCAAATGAAGTCACAAAGGGTTAAAAGTTGATGATGTGGCTTTGAATGATTCATTTTGAACACACAAAAAGTCTGGAGTCCAAATAAGTTCAAAGAAATGAAATCCCTTTGTAACAGATGAGTTTTCGTGTGAAACCCTGATACTTTGAAACATATTGTACATTTTGCACACGATGTGCATCCAGTTTTTGTTGTAACCCTCTCAACTTTTTAGCACATGATATGTGGGTGAAAATGAGGATACCATGCCAACTTTCAACCTTTTCAGAGTTTGTTTGTAGTGATTTTCAATTTCAGGGTCATTTAGCTCAAACAAATCAGTAAATGCATGAAAAATAGCAAATGAAGTGAGAAAGGGTTGAAAATTGATGATGTGGTTTTGAATGGTTCATTTTGAACATAAAAATTTTTTGGAGTCCAAATAAGTTCAAAAAATGAAATCCTTTGTAACAGATGAGTTTTCGTCCGAAACCGTGACACTTCGTAAGAGATTGTCCATTTTGCACAGGAAGTGCATCCAGTTTTTTTCGTAACCCTCTCAACTTGTTAGCACATGCTATGTGGGTGAACATGATGATACCATGCCAACTTTCAACCTTTTCAGAGTTCATTTGTAGTGCTTTTCAATTTCAGGGTCATCTAGCTCAAACAAATCAGTAAATGCATGAACAATACCAAATGAAGTCAGAAATGGTTAAAATTTATGATGTGGCTTTGAATGGTTCATTTTGAACACAAAAAAAGTCTGGAGTCCAAATAAGTTCAAAAAATTGAAATCCCTTTGTAACAGATGACTTTTCGTCCGAAACCTCGACACTTCTAAAGAGATTGTGCATTTTGCACACGAAGTGCATCCAATTTTTGTCGTAACCCACTCAACTTTTTAGCACATCCTATGTGGGTCAAATGATGATACCATGCCAACTTTCAACCTTTTGAGAGTTCATTTGTAGTGCATTTCAATTCCAGGGTCATTTAGCTCAAAAAACCAGTAAATACATGAAAAATACCAAATGAAGTTAGAAAGGTTCGAAAATTGATGATGTGGATTTGAATGGTTCATTTTGAACACAAAAAAAGTTTGGAGTACAAATAAGTTTAAAAAAGTGAAATCCCTTTGTAACATATGAGTTTTCGTCCGAAACTATGATACTTCGAAAGAGATCGTCTGTTTTGTACATGAAGTGCATCCAGTTTGTGCCATAACCCTCTCAACTTTTTATAACATTCTATGTGGGTGAAATGATGATACCATGCCAACTTTCGACCTGTTCAGAGTTTATTTGTACTGCTTTTCAATTTCAGTGTCATTTAGCTCAAAAAATCAGTAAATGCATGAAATATACCAAATGAAGTCAGAAAGGGTTGAAAATTTATGATGTGGCTTTGAATGGTTCATTTTGCACACACAAAAAGTCTAGAGTCCAAATAAGTTCAAAAATTGAAATCTCTTTGTAACATATGTGTATTCGTCCGAAACCTTGACACTTCGAAAGAGATTGTCCATTTTGCACACGAAGTGCATCAAGTTTTTGCCGTAACCCTCTCAAATTTTTAGCACATCCTATGTGGGTCAAAGGATGATACCATGCCGACTTTTAATCTTTTTAGAGTTCATTTGTAGTGCTTTTCAATTCCAGGGTCATTTAGCTAAAAAAATCAGTAAATGCATGAAAAATACCAAATGAAGTCAGAAAGGGTTGAAAATTGATGATGTGGCTTTGCATGGTTCATTTTGAACACGCAAAAGGTCTGGAGTCCAAATAAGTTAAAAAATGAAATCCCTTTTTAATAGATGAGTTTTCGTCCGAAACCCTAACACTTCAAAAGAGATTGTCCATTTTGCACACGAAGTGCATCCTATTTTTGCCGTACCCCCTCAACTTTTTAGCACATATGCTATGTGGGTGAAATAATGATACCATGCGAAATTTCAACATTTTCGGAGTTTATTTGTAGTGCTTTTCTATTTCAGGTCATTTAGCTCAAAAAAATCAGTAAATGTATGAAAAATACCAAATGAAGTCAGAAAGGGTTATAAAACTCCAATAGCAACGGGAATCAACTAAAAATATTTTATAAAACTCTAGTATTTTTGAAACTAAAATTATATAAAATTTATGCAACTTAAATTATCGAAGTATTTATAAAACTCTAATAGCAGAAGGAATCAACTAAAAAGAATCAATACAAAATAAAACTTATGCAACTAAAATTATGGAAAATTTACACAACTAATATTATATAAATAAAAATAACATATGCAAAAAACAAATAATTTTTTTAAAACATAATATATGCGGAAAAAAATACCCGGCTAATAGGCACCACGGCCTGCATACGACTAGAAACCCTAAAAATGGGCCAGGATGCAGGCCCGTAGTGCTAGCAGGCCCAACAGGGTGTCAGATAGGCATGTACTGCCTGTTTTAGAGAGGAGCTTGAGAGTGAAATGGCAGCTGCGCTTATAAACCACTACGAGTCCCTCTCTACTAGCAAGGTGGGACTAAAGTTGTGGTTCCGGGACGTTGAGACCTATAGTCCATGTTGGTCGCTCCAACTGGGTACAATGCCACCCTTTAGTCCCAGTTGGTGCCACCAATCGGGACCAAAGGTCCCTTTTTCCCGCCATTTGGGCTGCTGAAAACTGACCTTTGGTCCCTGTTGGTGGCATAAACCGGGACCTAACGGGGGGCATTGGTCCCAGTTGGTGCCACCAACCGGGACCAAAGGTCTGGCTATATAAGCCAACACTTCGAAATTTTCAGTTTCATCTTGCCCCCGCCGCTCGACGACGCCGACGACATCGACGCCACTAGGCTGCCCCGGCCCCGCCCACGCCGTCACCTTCGCCGGTCGTCGACTCCACCGTCACCCGTCATCGCCCCCTCCGTCTCCACTCCTGGCCGTCGCCCTCCCCAGCCCGTCGTCGCCCCCGCCATCTCCACTCCTCCCCCGTCCCCGTCGTCGCCGTCGCTTGTCGTCACACCCGCCGTATCCACTCCTCCCCCGGCCCTCTCCCTAAGCCCGTTGTTGACCCCGCCGTCTTCACTCCTCCCTCGCCCCCTTCCCAAGCCTGTCGTCGCCCCCACTTTCTCCGAACCCAACGCCACCATCGCCACTCCTCGACCCCGCAACTCCCACGGTGAGCCGTCGCCGCTCCTCCCCCCACCCCCTCGCCATTCTCATGGATGCCCAAGCGCGACGGCGCCATGGCCCACGACCACAATTTTGTGGTTAGCACGAGCATGGTCGCCGGTGACCATTAGATGAATGAGATGTTTTTAGATGAATGAGATGTTTTTTTAGATGTATGAGATGTTTTTTAGATGTATGAGATGTTTTTTTAGATGTATGAGATGTTTTTAGATGAATAGATAGATGGATGAAATGTAGTAACTCAATGTGATAGATAGATGTTTTGTGGAGATGAGATGAGATGGAAGAGAAATTTATTTAGGTTTTTTCGGTAAGCGGTCCGGATGTCGGACATTCATGAGAGAGGCGGTCTAGACGTCCGACATGAGGGGGGACGTTGGACATGACATGAGGGGTGAGCGTCGTTGTCATCTACCCCCTCCCTGATAACTTCGACATGAGGGGGGACGTCGGACATGACATGAGCGGTGAGCGTCGTTGTCGTCTACCCCCTCCCCAATAACTTGTTCATATAGAAAACTCCGGTAGCAAAGATTTATCAAGAATGCCCCCATTATGCATGTGCACAGGTTGATCCAATTTTTTGATCTTGTATATATATATATATATTCTTCTATATGTCATGTTATTTGTCAAAGTATTGAAGAAATCCATGGCTTCATCATTAGCCGGAAGTAACAAGCGTATGATGCTACAAAGCTCTTCAAAGTTGTTTTGGAACGGAGTTCCGAATAGAATAATTCGCTTTTTGGTACGAATTTCAGCAAAAGGCCTTACAAATAGCGATATTCGGAAGGCTAATTATCCTATCCTATCCAGGACTCCGTTCCAAAACAATTTTGTAGAGCTTCATTGCATTATGAGCCTGTTACTTCCGGCTAATGATGAAGCCATGGTTTTCTAGAATCCTTTAACACTAGACAACGTGTCATATAGAAGGGTAGATGAGATCAGGTAAAATACGGACCATTTTCTGCACATCCAGAATGGCGCCATTTTGTTAAATCCCTTAAAGGTTAAGAGAATCCCTTGTTTGACATTCATGGGATAGGCGATCCGGACGTCGGACAGTCATGTGATAGGTAGTTTTTTTGTTCATAGAAAACTCCGGTAACTCTTCAACATGAGGGGGGACGTCAATCAACCCTCACTCGCCCGACCAAACCCTAGAAGCATCAAGGCCACCCCTAACCCTAGAAGCGTTGTCGAGGCCACCACAAACTGTAGAGAAGTATATCCATCTCTCATATTTGTATATTAGTTTCCATGTTTTAATATTTGCAGAAACTATGGATCAAAGAGACTTGGAACAAGAACAGTTGTTGGGGGACATAATCCGAGGAGGTCCTGATGCTGTCTTGTCGTTTCTCAACGACACCGATGGTCTTGAAGGAGAGGATTACTACTCCGATGATCGAACAATGGAGGAGGAAGGATATGATCATGATGGCTCCGGTCACCGAATGCCGGAGGAAGAAGGAGACCATGGTGACGGATCCGGTGACCGAACGAAGGAGGGAGCTTTTGCAAAGTCCGGCGAGGTATATATATTAATTAAGCCTATGCTAACTAGCTAATTGATGCATTAATTGTTTTGGTATGTACATATATTAAATCTTATTTCTTCTTTTATAGCCCTCCGGATCGAGCCAAACTTCAATAATGAGACGAGGCCCAAAGAGAAGGTTGGCCAAGGAAGAAAGCTTCACGATCACAACACTCGCAGACGATGGCCTACCGATTGAACCAAAGCGGACCAAGGATGCATTCGCTTCTCAGTGAAGAGCTATTGTTAGGGACAACATCCCAATCAAAATGAACCAAGGGAATAAGCCTAAGGACAGCAACCCTAAAATTGGATCCCCGATGGACAGAAAGATGATCTTTGGACCTCGCTGAAGGAAAATTTCACCCTACCGCCAGAGGAGGATTAGAATAACCCAGTTATAGAGCCACTGGTCAAGGCGTGTGCTCTTAAGAAGATGTAAAATCTATTCAGAAGGGAAGACTCCAGAATTCATCGACCGATTTGAGAAGATAAGAGATTACTGGCCCGAATGTGTGGCCTACAAGACATCGGAGAAGAGTAAGAAAATGTCTGAGAAAAACAAGAACAATGCTGCAAAGAAGTAGTATCACCATCACACGAGGTCAGGTGGCTACCTCAAGGCCCGGCCGTTGTGGGACAAAGTGGAGAATGACCTGATTGCTAAAGGGGTCAAACCAGAGACATTGAACTGGACAGACCATTCAAGGAATTGGTTCTTCGGGGTTGGGGGAACTTTGGACCCTGAAATAGGGAAGTGCCATTGGAGGAACGAGCAACATGCAATACCCGTCAAGAGGCTTCAGAAGTATATCACCGGAGCACAAGAAGGGACGTTCATTCCCGACAGAGAGAAGGACGAGCTGACTGAGGCCCTCGGGAATCCGGAGCACCCTGGACGAACACGAGGCACACCAGGCTCCGTTCTGTGGAAGGTTGGGTTTCGCGAAACAGGTGGTTACATAAGCTGGCAGAGAAAGAGGAAAGCGGAGCTGAGCGACATGCAGAAGCTTAATGCAAGACTAGAAAAGCTAGAGGAACTTGAGAGCCAACGAGCTGCCGGCCAACCATCTCAGCGGCACGAAGCTATGCTAGAAGCTACCCCGCCATCTCAGCGAAGAAGCAGCGTGGCTTCCACGGAGCTCATTCAGCCTGAATTCATGGCTCGCAGCTACCCCGTGGATACTATCACGGAGGCTCAACATTGCGATCTTATGACGAAATTCTGGAACCTCACTTTCAAGGCGGCTATCGGCTCTGTTGCACCTCCTCAACCCAACGGAACTTTTCACTGCCTTCCGATTCCACAAGGCTATGCTGTTGTGGTGGTGGATGAAGTACTGGAGGGATTTGAGAGGCTCAAAATTGACCACCCTACAGGTGAAGGGGAGAATCAGCTGGTTCATGCTATGAGGAGTAGATGTCTATGGAGGAAGGAGTACATCAAGCTTTCAACTGGACGCCTCCTCCTCTGACGAGTCAGGGCACTCCGCCTCCTCCTCCTCCTCCTTCGACGAGTAATCAGGACACTCTGCCTCCTTCTCAAGCTCCTCCCGCGCGTAATTAGGGCACTCCACCTCCTTCTCCAGCTCCTCCAGCGCGTGAGGTGACTCCGCCTCCTCATTTGCCTACTCTCGCGCGTCGGAGCAGTTCGCCTCCTCCTCCACCTCGTCAGCAACGACGGAAGAAAGATGCCACTGCTTCGGCTCCTCCGGCGCGTCGGAGCACTCCGTCTCCTTCTCCTCCTCATATGCAACAACGGAAGAGAGACGCCGCTGCTCCGGCGGCTAGCATTACAAGCAGAGGCGGGAGGCAATTCAGATACGGTCCATCTCTCAAGGCTCCGGAAAAGTTACCATATGAGAGGACTGAGAAGGAAAACGAGGACATATGTCGTTCCCAAGTGAGGGACCATTTTGCAAACGAAACTCCACCCGCGAAGAAGAAGCCAGATTTGGTGAATGTAAAGCGCACTATCGATGCCCTGAAGCGACCACCACCGCTAGAGCCGGATTCCAACTGTGTCCGCTGTCTTAAAAAGACATATCAAGATGTGCGGCGGTCGGGAAGTACTTCCAATGATGCAAGGTTAGCAAAACTAAGAAGCGGGAAAAAATTCCCTAGCTCGGCGAACAGGCAAACCAATCATGCCTCCCGCTCAAGGTGTCTACGATATCGCCGCAGATAATCCGAGGATGGTTCCCGGTACCAATCCTGCTGATTACATGAGCGATGATGTACTGTTTGAGCCATTGGAGGTGGACAAATTTAGATCCCGGTATGGGCAGCCTTTCGTCAAACCTGATCCTCCTCCTCTAACAACGATGATGCAAACATTCCATGATTGGTACCCAAAAACCTGCAGCGAATCTGGAAAGGATACTGTGACGATGAGAATTAAAGAGGAGCACGACCTCTTTGGAATGGAGAAGTTGTGTGTTGAATTTGACGGTTATTCCAGTTATACAATCAAAAGGCCATCGACAAAACAATCGTGACTTCCTACTGTCTGTAAGTACTACTTCTATAATTAAGTCTCTATATATAGCACAGCTCTTTCATTGCATGTATATATAATTATGCTCACTATATTATGCAGATTGAAGATCGTCGAATGTAGAAAAGCACAAATTTATGACATTGGGTTCATTAACCCAAATATTATACACGAGTTTATGGTTAAATGCAATGCCACACAAACCAAGGACAACGTGCTATAATCGTTGCTTGCAAATCAAAACAAAGAGGCAATACTCTTTCCTTACACCTTCAAGTGAGTGTTACTGTCTTGTGCATATTTGGTTTCCCTTATTACTCGAGGTTATAGTAATGTAATTGATGAGTTATGCATGCGTGCGCATCTTCCACTTTATTTTGCTAGAGATTAAGGTTGAGCGGGGAGTAGTAACCATCTTAGACTCGGAACGAAAAGATCCCCAGGAATATGCGGACATGACTAAAATGCTCCAAAAGTAAGTTCAATCGATCATTATTGCATCATATCGTCAACTTTGTTCATTTCATGATATCAAGTAATTATTTTCTTTGTTTGGCAGGGTTTCAAAAGAGTTCACCGCAATTTTTCCGGCACTACCGAGGAAGCTACAATTTACACGCCCGCCGTCACCTCCTATTATTCATCGGGAGGGCTGATCTGGAGTCCGTTTGGGGATCCGAAGAGGGGTATTTGTCGCCGTCGTCATCACCAACCCTTCTTCATCAACACCGCCATGATGCTCACCACCTGGAGTGAGGAATTACTTTGTAGGATTAGTAGGTGGTGATGGGATTGGATGAGATTGATCATGTAATAGAGTTAAGTTTATAGGGCTTGATCGCTAGTATCAACTATGTTCTGAGACTGGTGTTGCTACGACTTTGCTATGCTTAATGCTTTTCACAAGGGCCCGAGTGCCATGATTTCAGCTATGAACCTATTATGTTTTCATGAATATAAGAGTGATTTGGATCCGTTCTTGCAAGTTGTATGCACCTATTACTTGTCATGACCCGGATACCCCAAGGTGACAATAATTGAGATTCCTTCCGGTGATTGCCATAGTTTGATGAGTTCATGTATTCCCCATGTGTTAATGATTTGTTTCAGTTCTATATTAAAAGGAGGTCTTAATATCCCTTAGTTTCCATTAGGACCTTGCTGCCACGGGAGGGTAGGACAAAAGATGTCATACAAGTTCTTATCGCAATCATCTATGACTATATACGAAATACATGCCTACAGTACATTCATGAATTGGAGCTAGTGTGTCGCCCTAGTGTGTAACTGTTACATGATTGATATCATCTAAATCATTATCCATCACCAATCCACGTGCCTACACTTTACATATACTGAACCTTGATAAGTTACTGTTGTTGCTGCTACTGTCACAACTGCTATAAAATTACTGTTGTCACTACTACTTTTACTGTTACTAATATCACTTGCCATGCTAGTAAAACTTTTCTGCAGAGAAATATCCTAGGTGTGGTTGAATTGACAACTCAACTTCAAAGGCCGTTAAATATTCTTTGGCTCCCCTTGTGTCGAATCAATAAATTAGGATGAAATACTACCTCCGAATACTATTGCGATCCCCTATACTTGTGTGTTATTAATAACTTTTTCTAGCGTCCTTGCCACAGATCGTAGATATGTTTATTGTGTTAAATTGAGGATATCCAATTGCTACTATGAATAATCTGAAAGATACTCGAACCAAGATCGTCCCCTCTCATACAAGAGCTGGTAAGGAACTAGAATCTAGCTCTGCTTTTGATTCACCTACTGTTTTGAATCAGCTCATAACACCACCGCCAGTTCCTCGTTCGGATATATTGCATGAACTTGATGATGCTACTTCTAAAATGAATGATACTACTGCTACACTTGATGAAACTGAAACTGTGTGACTAAATGAATTACTTGACGCTCATATTGCTAAAGCTAGAGAACTTCAAAATGTTGAAACTGATGAAGATTTTGAGTCACCTGTTACATCTTGCTCTCCTAATAAATATGAATTCTCTGATGTACCTGAAGGTTATGTTATGGATGGAGACGTATCTAGGTACTTTCTTGCTTGTAATGATAGAGATGATTTGAAAAAACTACTATGTAAACTGAAAGAAAAATCCACGATGTTGAAAATGAAACATAATCCTAAATTTGCAACTTCGCCTATATTTGTTACTGATAAGGATTATGAATTTTGGTAGACCCTAAGCTAGTCCTTATAGTAGAATCTGATCCTTTCCATGGTTATGAAACTGAAACTGTTGTTGGACATCTCACTAAATTGAATGATATTGCCATTTTGTTTACCCACGGGGAAAAGGTGTGCTACTACCACATTCTTATTGAGCCTTTTACTTTCTTGCTAAAAGGTGAGGACAAGGAATGTTCCTCACTCTTGCTCCTGGTTGTGTGTGTAGCCCCCAGGATATGATATATTACTGTTTTGAAAAATATTTTCCTACTCATAAGAAACAAGTTGTTTATAGGAAATATTTAACTTTGGGCAAAGTGAAGAGGAGAGTCTCCATCAAGTTTGGGGGAGGCTTCCCAAGATTTTAAGATCTTTGCCTAATTCTTCTCTCAACAAAAATGAAATACTTGATATATTTTATAATGGACTAACTGATGCTTCTAGGGATTACCTAGATAGTTGTGCTGGTTGTGTTTTCAGGGAAAGAACTATTGGGCAAGCTGAAGAACTATTGAATAACATATTGCAAAAATATTGCTAATTAGGCACTTCCCAAACCCTCGCCGAAACCTATTCAAAAGAAAAAAGGTATTCTATTCCTTAGTCCTGAAGATATGCAAGAAGCCAAAATATCTATCAAAGTAAAATGTATTAAAACTTATGATGTCAAGAATCTACCACCTATCAAAGAAATACATGGACTTGACACCCTGACACAGGTAGTAGAGGTAAAATCTCTCGATGCCTTTAATGAAATTGATATACCTTATACTAAGACTCCCAGTCAATGCATGGATGAATTTAATAATTACATAGTTAAGCAAGAACATTTGAATAACTATGTCAAAGATCAATTAAGACATAATGCCATGATGATAGATTGCTTGAGTGACTTGATATTTAGAATTGCTAATGATGTTAAGGGTCTAGGTACACATGCTTCTATGGTTCATACTCAACCAGACCAAGTTGCTAAGTCACAAAATTATTTGCTTCCTGAATTAAATGAGGAATGATCATGTTGTTAGAGTAATGACTGGAGGAGGTAGAGTGACTCAGGAACCTCTTTATCCTGAAGGTCATCCTAATCGAATGGAACATGATTCTCGGGGAATTAAAGATGATGCCCTTAGTCCATCCAAGAAGAAAAAAATGATAGGACTTTGCATGATTCTAGTGAACCTGATATAGAAAAACCTGCCGAGAAACATAATGATGTTTCTATTTCTTTTGCCGAGACACAATCTGGTAGTGAACATGCACCTAGCAATAATGAGAAGGATAATAATAATGATGTTCACGTAAATATAAACCAGATAATAATAAAGAGCATGAGAATGATGTGGAAATAGAACGTGTTGAAGATCTTGATAACCCACATCACAAAAATAAATGTTATGAGAAGAAAGACTTTGTCGCTAAAAAACATGGTAGGGAATGATATGTCCATTACTTATGTTATCCTTGTCCATTATTCCTTATTATGATACAATTCTTATGCATTTTCTCTCTGCATATGCAAGGTACACCATGAAGAGGGAAACTGTCGGAAATTGGAATTCTGGACCTGAAAACAAAGAAAAAGGGTGAAAAATCACTAGACTCCAAATGACCTAAAATTTCATAGAGAATTTTTATGGAATATTCAAGAATTATTGGGCCAAAATATACTAGAGAGGGGCAACCTACTGGCCACGAGCCAACAAAGCATGACCACCCCCTTGGTCGCGCCATGTTGCCTCATGGGGGCCGAGTAGGTCTGCCGACCCCCCTATTCTCCTATATGGTGTGTTTTGACCTAGAATAATAATAATAAATCTTTCGGGACGAAGCTCCGCCATATCATGGCGGAAACCTGGACAAAGTCCCTGTTGCTCTTCGATGGAGAGATCCTGAAATTCCTCTCCCAGAGGGGGAGATCGAAGCCATCGCCATCTCCAACGCTTCCTCATTAGTGGGAGGACCAATATTCATCAACATATTCACCAGCACCATCTCATCTCCAACACTAGTTCATCTCTTGTATTCAATCTTTGTCTTAAAACCTTAGATTGGTACCTCTGGGTTGCTAGTTGTGTTGATTACATCTCGTAGTTGATGCTTGTTAGATTACTTGGTGGCAGATATTATGTTTAGATCCTTGATCACTATTATTACACATCTGATATTGAACATGTTGATGAGGTGCGATTAGTAAATATAGTTCCTAAACACATGGGAGAAGTCTTGTTATAAAGTAATCATGTGAAGTTGGTATTCGTTGATATTTTGATGATGTGTATGTTGTTGCTTCTCTTAGAGGTGTCGTGCGAACATCGACTACATGACACTTCACCATGTTATGGGTCTAAGGTAAGGAATTGTGGATTAACAAATACATGATGGGTTGCTAGAGTGACAGAAGCTTAAACCCCAATTTATGTATTGCTTCGCAAGGGGATGATTTGGATCCACATGTTTCATCCTATGGTTAGAATTATCTTAATTCTTGTTTCATAGTTGTGGATGTTTGCAAGAGGGGATAATCATAGGTGGGTTGCCTGTTCAAGTAAGAACAACACCCTAGCACCGTTCCACTCACATATCAAATTATGAAAGTAACGAATGTGAATCAACTAAACATGATGAACATGACTAGACAGTAATTCCCATGTGTCCTTGGGAGCACCTGCTTTATATAAGAATACTTTCCAGCTTGTCCTTTTCTATAAAGATTGGGATATCTTGCTGCACACTTTTTACTATTGTTAACTTGTTATGAATTACTTTGTTACAAAATTATCTATAACTTCTACTTACAACATTTGTAGAGAATACCTTGCTGAAAACCGCTTCTCATTTTCTTCCACTCCTCGTTGGGTTCGACACTCTTACTTATCAAAAGGACTAGGATTGATCCCTATACTTGTGGGTCATCAGGGAAAGAGAGCCATGGGTTGAAAAACCCATGCCATTCCCTCGTAACCCTTCTAAGAGTAAGGACGAGGAGGATTTTGAATGCTTTGCTGAAATGATTAGGCATGTCCTTTTGTGCAATCGCTTGACTGATATATTGAAAATGCCTCCGTATGCTAAATATATGAAGGATATTATCACCAACAAGAGAAAAATACCTGAAACTAAAATTGCTACTTTGCTTGCTAATTATTATTTTGATGATGGAGTACCTAAGAAGTTGGGAGATCCGGATATACCCACAATACCTTGGGCCACTAAACAAAATTATGTGAAAACTGCTTTATGTGATTTAGGAGCCGTTGTTAGTGTTATGCCTTTCTCTCTATATAAAATATTTGATTCAAATAAGCTTACACCTACTAAGATATCTTTGCAAATGGCTGATAAATCCACCGCTTTACCTATTGGAATTTGCGAGGAAACTCATGTTGTGGTTGCAAATGTTACTATCTTAACAGATTTTTTTGAGTATCCATAACTTTAATCCTCAAATAATGGCCATATAATTTACAAAATGTGTAAATAATAACGTCTGGGGTGAAGTGTCCCAAACTTCAGAAAAGTTCGAGCTATAGCAGTGCTTTGCCAAAAAATTAGCAAGAAGATTTGCTTCCCTACAACACCTAGTAAAGTTAATATCCGAGAACTCCATGGCCATAAGTGTTGTTGAGTTATAATTGGTACGTCACTACCCATATATGTCCTAGGGTTTGAAACTCCTCTAGGGCCATCATGATGTCTGATTCAATGGCGATTTTTGTACAACCTATATTTGCCGCCAGGATCAAGCCATATCGGATTGCGTTTATTTCCGCCAACTCCGTTGTTGGGATATGATGTAAAACCCAGGTTGGTGCTGCAATCAAACTGCCATGCTCATCCCTCGCAACAACTCCACAAGCTCCAGCTAAGTTTTCAGCAAGAAATGATGCGTCCACACTAATCTTTATCATACCTAAATCTGGCCTTCTCCAACTTTGGTCAGTCCTTCGCCTTCGTTGATTAGGAGTGCTAGCTCGTACAAAGTTCATAGCCAGCGCCCTAACTGACAATGCCGCTCTGTTAATAGTTTTGATTGTCCCCCTTTTCACTGCTTGCCTGTGCTGCCATCAAATGTAACACATGGTCTGTAGGATGAGTTCCGCTACCTGTAACTCATGTATCACAGACTGATTTTCTAGTAGGATATTGGTACATCCATTTTGCAGCATGGTTTTATATTGACATTTATTGCATTATGGGCTGTTATTACACGTTATGGTACAATACTTATGACTTTTCTAACCTATTTTACAAGGCTTACATGAAGAGGGAGAACGCCGCAGATGGAATTGTGGATTGGAAAAGGAACAAATCTGAGGGACCTATTATGCACAACTCCAAAAGTCCTGAAAATTTATGAAGAATTTTTTTGGAATATATAAAAAATATTGGGCGAAACAATTACCAAAGGGGGCCCACTAGGAGGTCACAAGCCTGCCAGGTGCGGCCACCCCCTGGCCGTGCCTAGGTGACTTGTGACCCACCTGGCAGGTCTTCGACGCCCATCTTCTCCTATATGAAGGGTTTTAACATGAAAAAAATCAGAAGGAAACTTTCGGGACGAAGCGCCGCCGTCTCGAGGCGGAACTTCGACATAACCAATCTAGAGCTCCGACAGAGCTGTTCTGTCGGGGAAACTTCCATCCCGGAGGGGGAAATCGAAGCCATCTTCATCACCAACGATCCTCTCATCGAGAGGGGGTAAATCTCCATCAACATATTCACAAGCACCATCTCCTCTCCAAACCCTAGTTCATCTCTTGTATCCAATGTTTGTCTCAAACCTGAGATTGGTACATGTGGGTTGCTAGCAGTGTTGATTACTTCTTGTAGTTGATGCTAGTTGGCTTACTTGGTGGAAGATCATATGCTCTGATCCTTTATGATAATTAATACTCCTCTGATTATGAACATGAGCATGATTTGTGAGTAGTTACATTTGTTCCTGAGGACATGTCATAAGTCTTGTTACAAGTAATCATGTGAATTTGGGTCCGTTCGATATTTTGATGAGATGTATGTTGTCTCTCCTCTAAAGGCGTTATGTGAACATCTACTACATAACACTTCACCATTATTTGGGCCTAGGGGAAGGAATTGGTAAGTAATAAGTAGATGATGGGTTGCTAGAGTGATAGAAGCTTAAATCCCAGTTTATGCGTTGCTTCATAAGGGGCTGATTTGGATCTATATGTTTCATGCTATGGTTAGATTTATCTTAATTCTTCTTTCGTAGTTGCAGACGCTTGCGAGAGAGGTTAGTAATAAGTGGGAGGTTTCTCCAAGTAAGGGCATCACCCTAGCACCGGTCCACCCACATATCAAATTATCAAAGTAACGAGCGCGAATCAAATGAGCATGATGAAAACTAGCTTGATGGAAATTCCCATGTGTCCTCGGGAGCGCTTTGCTTCATATAAGAGTTTGTCCAGGCATGTCCTTTGCTACAAAAAGGATTGGGATACCTTGGTGCACCTTTTCTACACTTGTTACTTGTTACAAATCATCTTATCACAAAACTACCTGTTAACGATAAATTAAGTGCTTGCAGAGAATACCTTACTCGAAACTGCTTGTCATTTCCTTCTGCTCCTCGTTGGATCCCCTATACTTGTGGGTAATCAAGATTCTTTTCTGGCGCCGTTTGCGGGGAGTGAAGCGCCTTTGGTAAGTGGTATTCGGTAAGGAAAAATTTATATAGTGTGCTGAAATTTACTGTCACTTCTTACTATGGAAAGTAATCCTTTGAGGTGCTTGTTCGGGGTATCTTCACCTCGACCGGAAATGCAAAGAGTTTCCCCTCAACCTACTGAACCTACTGAAAATATTTATTATGAAATTCCTTCGGGTATGATAGAGAAACTGCTGGCTAATCCTTATGTAGGAGATGGAACACTACATCCTGATTTGCATCTAATCTATGTGGATGAAGTTTGTGGATTATTTAAGCTTGCAGGTCTGCCTGAGGATCACGTCAAGAAGAAGGTGTTTACTTTATCTTTGACGGATAAGGCATTGACATGGTACAAGCTATGTGATGACATTGGATCATGGAGCTACAACCGATTGAAAATTGAATTTCATCAGAAGTGCTATCCTATGCATCTAGTTCATCGTGATTGGAATTATATCTATAATTTTTGGCCTCGTAAAGGATAAATAATCTCTCAAGCTTGGGGGAGTCTTAATTCAATGTTATATTCATGCCCCGATCATGAGCTCTCGAGAGAAATTATTATTCAGAATTTTTATGCTCGACTTTCTCGTAATGATCAATCCGTACTCGATACTTCTTGTGTTGGTTCCTATATGAAGAAGGATATTGACTTCAAATGGGATTTATTGGAAGAATTAAATGCAACTCTAAATATTGGGAACTCGATGAAGGTAAGGAGTCAGGTATGAACCTTAAGTTTGATTGTGTTAAATCTTTCATAGACACTGATGATTTTCGTGAATTTAGCACTAAATATGGACTTGACTCTGACATAGTAGCTTCTTTTCGTGAATATTTTGCTGCTCATGTTGATCTTCCTAAGGATAAGTGGTTTAAATATCATCCTCCCATTGAGGTGAAAGTAGTTGAGCCTATTAAAGTTGAAGAGGAAACTATTTCTTATAATGTTGATCATGTTATTCCTGTTGCTTATATTGAGAAACCACCTTTCCCTGTTAGAATAAAGGAACATGCTAAAGATTCAACTGTGGTTCGTATGGGCTACATTAGAACACCTACACCTCCTAAACAAATCAAAGTTGAGCCTAGTATTGCTTTGGCTAAAGATTTCTTGGTTGATAATATTGATGAGCATGTTATTCAATTCTGTGAGGAAGCTGCTAGAATTACTAGACCTGATGCTAAAGATAAACATAGTCCTGTTGTTGGCATGCCAATTGTTTCTGTTAAATAGGAGATCATCATTATCATGGCTTATGTGATATGGGTGCTAGTGTGAGCGCAATTCCCTTTACCTTATATACAGAAATTATGAATGATATTACACAAACTGAGTTAGAGGAAATTGATGTTACTATTAAGCTTGCTAATAGAGATACTATAGCGCCAGTTGGGATTGTTAGAGATGCTGATGTCTTGGGTGGAAAAATAAAATATCCTACTGGTTTTCTTGTCCTTGGTTCCCCACATGATCATTTTTGTCCCATTTTATTTGGTAGACCTTTCTTGAATACTGTTAATGCCAGGATAGATTGTGAGAAGGAAACTGTTACTGTAAGTTTTGGGGACACGTCTTATGAGTTTAATTTCTCTAAATTTCATAGACAACCCCATGATAAAGAATTTCCTAGTAAGGATGAAATTATTGGTCTTCCTTCTGTTGATGTGCCTCCTACTAATCCCTTAGAACAATATTTGCTAGATCATGAAAACAATATGCATATGAATGAAAGGAGTGAAATAGATAAGATTTTGTTTGATCAGCATCCTATTTTGAAACACAACATGCTTGTTGAAATACTTGGGGATCCTCCTCCGCCCAAGGGTGATCTCGTGTTTGAGCTTAAAAATTCACTGGATACTCTAAAATATGCTTATATTGATGAACAAAATATATATCATGTTAATATTAGTGCTAACCTTTCAGAGCATGAAGAAAAGAGATTATGGAAAACTCCAAGGAATCACCGTGCTGCTATTGGATATATTCTTGATGATCTTAAGGGTATTAGTCCCACTCTATGTTAGCATACAATTAATATGGAGCCCGATGCAAAACTAGTTGTTGATCACCAACGAAAGTTAAATCCTAAAATGAAAGAGGTGGGAAGAAATGAAATATTAAAGCTTCCAGAGGCAGGTATTATTTATCATATTGCTGATAGTAGATGGGTTAGTCCTGGTCATTGCGTCCCAAAGAAAGGAGGTATTACCATCGTTCCTAATGATAAAAATGAATTGATCCCTCAAAGAATTGTTACAGGGTATAGAATGGTAATTGATTTTAGGAAATTAAAGAAAGCTACTAGGAAAGATCATTACCCTCTACCTTTTATCGATCAAATGCTAGAAAGACTATCCAAAACACACATTTTTTGCTTTCTAGATGGTTATTCTAGTTTCTCTCAAATACGTGTGTCAAAAGAGGACCAAGAGAAGACCACTTTTACTTGTCCTTTCGGTAATTTTGCTTATAGACGTATGCCTTTTGGTTTATGCAATGCACCTGCTACCTTTGAAAGATGTATGACTACTATATTCTCTTATTTTTGTTAGAGGATTGTTGAGGTTTTCATGGATCATTTTTCTGTTTACGGAACTTCTTTTGATGATTGTTTGAACAACCTTGGTCGAGTTTTGCAGAGATGTGAAGAAACTAATCTCGTATTGAATTGGGGAAGTACCACTTTATGGTTAATGAGGGTATTGTCTTGGGACACAAAATCTCCAAAAGTGGTATTGAAGTTGACAAAGCCAAAGTTGATTTTATTGAAAAAATGTCGTTTCCTACGGATATCAGAGGTATAAGAAGCTTCCTTGGTCATGCTGGTTTCTATAGGAGGTTTATTAAAGACTTCTCTAAGATTTCTAGGCCTCTCACTAATCTTTTGCAAAAAGACGTTCCATTTGTTTTTGACGATGATTGTGTAAAAGAATTTGAAATTCTTAAGAACGCCTTGATTTTTGCAGCTTTTGTTCAACCACCTGATTGGAACCAACCCTTTAAAATTATGTGTGATGCTAGTGACTATGTCGTTGGCGCTGTTCTAGGGCAAAGAGTTTATAATAAATTAATGTTATCCATTATGCTAGCAAAACTCTAGACAATGCTCAAAGAAACTATGCTGCCATTGAAAAGGATTTTTTAGCAGTTGTGTTTGCTTGTGATAAGTTCAGACCTTATATTGTTTATTCTAAAGTAACTATTCACATTGATCATGCTGCTATTAAATATCTTATGGAAAAGAAAGATGCTAAACCTAGACTTATCAGATGGGTTCTTCCGCTACAAGAATTTGATTTGCATATTGCTGATAGGAAGGGTGCTAATAACCCCGTAGAGGATAACTTGTCTAGGTTAGAAAATGTTCTTTATGACCCACTACCGATTGATGATAGATTTCCTTATGAACAACTAGCTTTCATAAATGTTGCGCGTAATGCTCCTTGGTATGCTGATTATGCTAATTACATTGTTGCTAAATTGATACCGCCTGGTTTCACATACCAACAAAAGGAAAAGTTCTTCTATGATTTAAGACATTACTTTTGGGACGACCCACACCTTTATAAATAAGGTGTAGATGTTGTCGTTAGATCTTGTGTACCTGAGCATGAACAGGAACATAGCCTACACAAGTGTCATTCCGAGACCACAAGTGTCAGGCGTTATGTGAACGTCGACTACATAACACTTCACCATTATTTGGGCCTAGGGTAAGGCATTTGGAAGTAATAAGTAGATGATGGGTTGCTAGAGTGACAGAAGCTTAAACACTAGTTTACGTGTTGCTTTGTAAGGGGCTAATTTGAATCCATATGTTTGATGCTATGGTTAGATTTATCTTAATTCGTATTTCATAGTTGCGGATGCTTGCGAGAGAGGTTAAACATAAGTTGGAGGTTTGTCCAAGTAAGGGAAGCACCCAAGCACCGTTCCACCCAGATATCAAATTGTCAAAGTAACAAAGGCGAATCAAATGAGCATGATGAAAACTAGCTTGACGGAAATTCACATGTGTCCTCGGTTGCGCTTTGCTTCATATAAGAGTTCGTGCAAGCCTATCCTTTGCTACAAAAAGGATTGGGCCACCTTGCTGCACTTTTTCTACACTTGTTACTTGTTACTCGTTACAAATCATCTTATCATAAAACTACCTGTTACCGATAAATTCAGTGCTTGCACAGAATTCCTTACTGGAAACCGCTTGTCATTTACTTCTGCTCCTCGTTGGGTTCGACACTCTTACTTATCAAAAGGACTATGATAGATCCCCTATACATGTGGGTCATCATATATCGAGAGTTATGGACCCCGAGCGATCTTAACCTACTGCCTTCTGGATTGTATCTATGAGCTGCAGTTGAGACCAGACTTGTCTCGCTCTCGGACACATGAAAATGCAGTGATATATATCTTCCATCCCGATTCTGCATATAGGGCATTGGGGAAATAGCGGAATGTGTCTCCCTGCTAGCACACCAAGACAAGCCAAAAACCGCTTTAGAATCTTCCATCCAATTTTTTTTATCTTCCCTAGTAGTTGTAGATGCCACAACCGGTTTCACACTGGGTTCATATGAGATCTACCCGCATACTCCGATCGGCCAAAGTATCTGACGAACTAGTTATTAAACTCAATGTTGTATGCTGTCGAAGGGAATTTGAAGGATTCTGCTCACATCTACAAGGAAAACTATATCCTGAATAAGTTGTACATCCCACTAGCCAGTGTGCGGGTCAATCAATTCATCCACCTTCGACAGCATAATTCCTCCTTTTGGTGTGATGATTCTTCTTGACTTGCTCGCAGGGATCTAGGGGTCATCCCAGATATTAACCTGTGCACCGGGCCCAACCCGCTAGATATAGCCTCGTTTGAAGGTTTGTATTCCTGCGACAATACTTTGCATGTGAATGACGATCACTTTTTGGGCTTCCCTTCAGTATAACACCATTTGGGTAATACTTTGTTGTAAGAACACGTGCACACAGAGAGTCAAGGTTTTGGAGAAGTCTCCAACACTGCTTTGCTAACATAGCAAGGTTAAAGCTGTGAAGGTGCCTAAACCCCATGCCATCCTTATTCTTTGGAACACACATTTTCCACCATGAAAACCAATTAATTTTATTCTTTTCTTCTCCATATCCCCACCAAAACCCAGAGATTTGATCAGTTGTTGACTTGCATATCCCCTTTGGTAATTTGAAGACAGACAAAACATAAGAGGGTACACCGATTTCACTAGTATTTCTTTGCCCTGCACTGATAATGAGTTTTCCTTCCAACCCTTTAGTTTTTAACAAACTCCGTCCACAAGATGCTGGAACCAATCGCTCCTCTCCACACCTAACATGGTAGGGAGGCTGAGGTACTTGTCTGACAATGCTTCAGTTAAAATATACAGAGTTGCACAAACACTTTCTCTGACCAAGACTCCAGTATTAGGGCTAGAAAACACTGGAGTTTGCATTGCTAATTGATACGTCTCCAACGTATCTATAATTTTTGATGATGGCATGCTATTATATTATCTGTTTTGGATGTTTTATATGTGTTAATATACTATTTTATATTATTTTTGGAACTAACCTATTAATCTACAACCTAGTGTCAGTTTCTGTTTTTTCCTTGTTTTTGAGTTTTGTAGATATTGAATATTAAACGGAGTCCAAATGGAAAAAAATCTTCAAAATGATTTTTTCTGGAAGGAAACAAATCCACAAGGCTTGGAGTGCATGCCAGGGGATCTACCACGACATCATAAGCCTGGTAGGCACGGCCACCCCCCTAGTCGCGCCTGGTAGGCTTGCCGTCTCCTGGAAGGTCTCCTAACCCTATTCTTCGTCCTATAAATACCTAAATATTCCCCCAACACCAAAGGGAGCCACGAAAAATACTTCTCTGCTGCCATAAGCTTCCGTTCCCGAGAGGTTCAATCTTGGAGCCTTTTCCGGCAATCTGTCGGAGGAGGTTTCGATCACGGAGGGCGTCTACATCAACTCCATTGCCCGTCCGGTGATGCGTGAGTAGTCCACCACAAACCTACGGGTCCATAGCTAGTAGCTAGATGGATTCTTCTCTCTCTTTGACCTTCAATACCATGTTCTTCATGATCTTTATGGAGATCTATTCAATGTAATACTCTTTTTTGGTGTGTTTGTCAAGATCTGATGAATTGTGGGTTTATGTTCAGATTATTCATGAATCCTATTTGAATCTTCTCTGAATTCTTATATGCATGATTTCATATCCTTGTAAGTCTATTCAAGTTATTGGTTTGGTTTTGCCAACTAGATTGGTAATTCTTGGAATGGGAGAAGTGCTTGGTTTTGGATTCAATCTTGCGGTGTCCTCACCCAGTGACATAGTAGGGGTAGCGAGGAACGTATTGTATTGTTGCCATCAAGGGTAACAAGATGGGGTTTTCGTCATATTGCTTGGGTTTATTGTTGGGGAACGTTGCATGGGAAATAAAAAAATTCCTATGCACACGCAGATCTATCCATGGTGATGAGCATCTACAAGAGGGAAAGTGGATCTACGTACCCTTGTAGATCGCTAAGCGGGAAGCGTTAAGAAACGCGGTTGGCGTAGTCGAACGTCTTCGCGATCCAAATCGCCGAGCGTCCTGCGATCCAATCATGATCCATCCTGCAATCTAATCACGATCCGTCCCACGAACTTGATCACAATTCGTCCCACGAACTTGATCACGATCCGTCCCACGAGCTTGATCACGATCCTTCCGATCTAGCGCCGAATGGACGACACCTCTGCGTTCAGCACATGTACAGCTTGATGACGATCTCCGCCGTCTTGTTCCAGCAAGAGAGAGTGGAGAGGTAGAAGAGTTATCCGGCAGCATGACGGTGCTCCGGCGATGGTGGTGGAGCAATTCCGGCAGGGTTCGCCTAAGCACTGCAGAAATCCGATCTAGAGGAGAAACAACACACTAGAGGAACAGGTAGCACGTGGCTGAAAAACTAGTGCAAAACCCTAAAACCCACCAGTATATATAGGAGGAGAGGAAGAGAGCCTTGGAACAAGGGCCAAGGCTCCTTGGATTTGGCCGAACCCACTAGGAGAGGAGGACTCCTCCTTCAATCCTAGTAGGACTAGGATCGCTCCTTTTTAGCCTTTTTCCCACCTTTTCCTATTGGGCTTTCTTGTCCAGCCACATGGGCCTTGTGTGGGAGTTTCCACCAGACCACTAAGGGCTGATATTCACTCTCCCACAGCCCATGAATTCTCTTAGGTCGAAATACCCCTCCCGGAGGCCTCCCGATACACTACCGGCACTCCCGGTACACTACTGATGAGCCCAAAACTTTTCCAGCGACCAAAACAGGACTTCCTATATATAAATATTTACCTACAGACCATTACGGAGATCCTCGTGACGTCCGGGATCTCATCTGGGACTCCGAAAAACCTTTGGTCACCACCATACATAACTCTATACTACTGAAAAGTCACCAAACCTTAAGTGGTAGACCCTGCGGGTTCGAGAACTATGTAGACATGACCGAGACACCTCTATGGTCAATAAGCAACAACGGGACCTGGATGTCCATATTGGTTCCAACATATTCTACAAAGATATTTATCGGTCAAACCTCTATTTCAAGGATTCAGTTAATCCCGTATGATGTTCCCTTTGTTCTTCGGTATGTTACTTGCCCGAGATTCGATCGTCGGTATCTCCATACCTAGTTCAACCTCGTTACGGGCAAGTATCTTTACTCATTCCGTAATACAAGATCCCGTGACTAACACTTAGTCACATTGCTTGCAAGGCTTATTGTGATGTTGTATTACCGAGTGGGCCTTGAGATACCTCTCCGTCACACGGAGTAACAAATCCCAGTCTTGATCCATGCCAACTCAACAGACACCCTCGGAGATACCTGTAGAGCACCTTTATAGTCACACAGTTACGTTGTGACGTTTGATATACACAAGGGACTCCTCCGATGTCCATGAGTTGCATGATCTCATGGTCATAGGAACATATACTTGACATGTAGAAAACAGTAGCAATAAACTGATACGATCATATGCACGTTTGTAGTTTGGGTTTTGTCCATCACATCATTCTCCTAATGATGTGATCTCGTTATCAAATGACATCACATGTCCATGGCTAGGAAACCTTGACCATCTTTGATCAACGAGCTAGTTCACTAGAGGCATACTAGGAAAGAGTGTTGTTTATTTACCCACACATGTAATGTGTTTCCAATTAATACAATTATAGCATGGATAATAAACGATTATCATGAACAAGGAAATATAAGAATAAACACTTTATTTATTGCCTCTAGGGCATATTTCCAACAGTCTCCCACTTGCACTAGAGTCAATAATCTAGTTCACATCACTATGTTATTTACATTGTAATGAATCAAACACCCATGCAGTTCTGGTGTTGATCATGTTTAGATCTTGGAAGAGGTTTAGTCAACGGGTCTGCAACATTCAGATCCGTGTGCACTTTGCAAATATTAATGTCCTTCTCCTCGATGTAATCGCGGATGGACTTGAAGCGTTGCTTTATGTGTCTGGTCCTCTTGTGAAACCTTGGTTCCTTGGCCAGAGCAATGGCACCAATGTTGTCACACAACAGGTTCATTAGATTCAGTGCACCGGGCACTACTCCAAGATCTGTCATGAACTGCTTCATCCAGACACCTTCCTTCGCCGCCTCCGAGGCTGCAATGTACTCCGCTTCGCACGTAGAATCGGCTACCACGCTTTGCTTGGAACTGCACTAGCTTACCGCTCCCCCGTTGAGAATAAATACGTATCCGGTTTGCGACTTAGAGTCATCCGGATCAGTGTCAAAGCTTGCATCGACGTAACCCCTTACGACGAGCTCTTCATCACCTCCATAAATGAGAACCACTTCCTTAGTCCTGTTCAGGTACTTAAGGATATTCTTGACCGCTGCCCAGTGCTCCATTCCAGGATCACTTTGAAACCTTCTGGACATACTTATGGCAAGGCTGACATCGGGTCTTGTGCACAACATTGCATACATGATAGAGCCTATGGCTGAAGCATATGGGATGACACTCATCTTTTCTCTATCTTCTGCAGTCACTTGGCATTGATTCTTACTCAACTTCACACCTTGTAACACAGGCAAGAACCCCTTCTTGGACTGATCCATTTTGAACTTCTTCAAAACTTTATCAAGGTATGTGCTATGTGAAAGTGCTATTAAGCGTCTCGATCTATCTCTATAGATCTTAATGCCTAATATGAAAGCAGCTTCTCCTAGGTCCTTCATTGAAAAACTCTTGTTCAAATATTCCTTCACGCTTTCCAACATTTCTATATTGTTTCCAATCAGCAATATGTCATGCACATATAATACTAGAAAAGCTATAGAGCTCCCACTCACTTTCTTGTAAATACAAGCTTCTCCATAAACTTGTATAAACTCAAACGCTTTGATCACCTCATCAAAACGCTTATTCCAACTCTGAGATGCTTGCACCAGCCCATAAATGGATCGCTAGAGTTTGCAAACTTTGTCGGCATTCTCTAGATCGACAAAACCTTCTGGTTGCATCATATACAACTCTTCCTCAAGGAAACCATTGAGGAACGCTGTTTTGACATCCATATGCCAAATTTCATAGTCGAAATAAGCAGCTATTGCCAACATGATTCTGACAGACTTAAGCATCACTACGGGTGAGAAGGTCTCATCATAGTCAACTCCTTGAACTTGTGAAAAAACCTTTGCCACAAGTCGATCTTTATAGACGGTGACATTACCGTCTGCGTCTATCTTCTTCTTAAAGATCCATTTGTTCTGAATGGCCTTTCGCCCTTTAGGTAATACTTCCAAAGTCCATACTTTGTTTTCATACATGGATCGCATCTCGGATTTCATGGCCTCTAACCATTTCTTGGAATCCGGGCCCATCACTGCTCCTCCATAGCTCATAGGTTCATTGTTGTCCAACAACATGACCTCAAACACAGGGTTGTCATACCACTCAGGAGTAGTACGCGCCCTTGTCGACCTACGAGGTTCAATAGTAGCTTGATCCGAAGCTTCATGATCATCATCATTAACTTCCTCTTCTACCGTCGTAGGTTCCACAGAAACATCTTTTTGCGCTACGCTACTTTCTGGTTGAAGTGAAGGTTCAATAACCTCATCAAGCTCTATTTTCCCCCCACTCAATTATTTCGAGAGAAACTATTTCTCAAGAAATGTTCCGTTCTTAGCGACAAACACTTTGCCTTTGGATATGAGATAGAAGGTATACCCTACTGTCTCTTTCGGGTATCGTATGAAGACACATTTTTCTGCTTTGGGTTCAAGCTTTTCAGGCTAAAGCTTTTTGACATAAGCATCACATCCCCAAACTTTAAGAAACGACAACTTTGGCCTCTTGCCAAACCACAGTACATATGGCGTCATCTCAACGGATTTTGATGGTGCCCTATTTAAAGTGAATGCAACTGTCTCTAATGCATAACCCCAAAACGATAGTGGCAAATCAGCAAGAGACATCATAGAATGCACCATATCTAATAAGGTTCGATTACGACGTTCAGACACACCATTACGCTGTGGTGTTCCGGGCGGTGTCAACTATGAAACAATTCCACACTGTCTTAAGTGACTGCCAAACTCATAACTCAGATATTCACCTCCTCAATCAGATCGCAGGAATTTAATCTTCTTGTTACGATGATTCTCAACTTCACTCTGAAATTGCTTGAAGTTTTCAAACGTTTCAGACTTGTGTTTCATCAAGTAAATATACCCATATCTACTCAAGTCATCAGTGAAGGTGAGAAAATAACGATATCCACCACGCGTTGTAACATTCATTGGACCGCACACATCAGTATGTATGATTTCCAATAAGTCACTCGCCCGTTCCATTGTTCCAGAGAACGGCGTTTTAGTCATCTTGCCCATGAGGCATGGTTAACATGTGTCAAGTGATTCAAAATCAAGTGACTCCAAAAGTCCATCAGCATGGAGCTTCCTCGTGCGTTTTACACCAATATGACCTAAACGGCAGTGCCACAAGAAAGTGGTACTATCATTATCAACTCTACATCTTTTGGCATCAATGTTATGAACATGTGTGCCATCACTACCAAGATTTAATATGAATAAACCCCTCACATTGGGTGCATGACCATAAAAGATATTACTCATATAAATAGAACAACCTTTATTCTCTGATTTAAATGAGTAACCATCTCGCAATAAACAAGATCCAGATATAATGTTCATGCTTAACGCACGCACTAAATAACAATTATTCAGGTTCATCACTAATCCCGATGGTAATCGAAGAGAGAGCGTGCCAACGGCGATCACATCAACCTTGAAACCATTTCCCACGCGCATCATCACATCATCCTTTGCCGGCCTTCGTCTATTCCATACTTCCTGTTTTGAGTTGCAAATGTGAGCAACTGAACCGGTATCAAATACCCAGGCGCTACAACGAGAGCTAGTAAGGTACACATCAATAACATGTATATCATATATACCTTGTTAGTCGTTGGCCGCCTTCTTGTCAGCCAGGTACTTGGGGCAGTTCCGCTTCCAGTGACCAGTTCCCTTGCAATGAAAGCACTCAATTTCTGGCTTGGGTCCATGCTTGGGCTTCTTTACAGGAGTAGCAACTGCTTTGCTATCCTTCTTGGTTTTACCCTTCTTGCCCTTTCCCTTGCCATTCTTCTTGAAACTAGTGGTTTTATTGACCATCAACACTTGATGTTCTTTTTGGATTTCAGACTCAGCGACTTTTAGCATCGCAAACAGCCCGGCGACTGACTTGTTCATCCCGTGCATGTTATAGTTCATCACAAAGCTCTTGTAACTAGGTGGCAGCGATTGAAGAACTCTGTTAGTGATCGCGTCTGGCGGAAGGGCAATTCCCAACTCCGCTAGACGAGTCGCATACCCTGACATTCTGAGTATATGTTCACTGATAGACCCATTCTCCTCCATCTTGCAAGCATAGAACTTATCGGAGGTCTCGTACCTCTCGATTCGGGCATTCTTCTGAAAGATAAACTTCAATTCCTGGAACATCTCATATGCTCCATGACGTTCAAATCGTCTTTGAAGTCCTGGTTCTAAGCCATACAGTATTGCACACTGAACTATTGAGTAATCTTCACAACGTGCCTCCCAAGTGTTCTTAACGTCTTCAGAGGTCATGTCTTATGGTTGGTCACCAAGCGGTGCATCAAGGACATATCATCTCTCGGAAACCATGAGGATAATCCTCAGATTACGGGCCCACTCAACAAAGTTACTTCCATCATCTTTCAACTTAGCTTTCACTAGGAACGCATTAAAATTCGGGGGTGCTACTGTGCGAGCCATTGATCTACAACATAAATATGCAAAGGTTGCTTAGACTATTGTTCAAGATAATGAGTTTAGTTATTCAAATTACTAAAGCTCCTACTCAAATTGACATCCCTCAGGTCATCTGAGTGTCACATGATCCAAATTCACCAACTCAAGTCCGATCATCACGTGAGTTGAGGTGGTTTCAATGGTGAACATCATCATGCTGATCATATCTACTATATGACTCATGTTCGACCTTTCCGTCTCTTGTGTTTTGAGGCCATGTCTGTACATGCTAGGCTCGTCAAGTTTAACCCGAGTGTTCTGCATGTGCAACACTGGCTTGCACCCATTGTATGTGAACGTAGAGTCTATCACACTCGATCATCACGTGGTGTCTCGACACGATGAACTTTCGCAACGGTGCACACTCGGGGAGAACACAATTCATCTTGAAATTTAAGTGAGGGAACACCTTATAATGCTACCGTCGTCCTAAGCAAAACAACCTGCATAAAAGGATTAACATCACATGCAAATCATAAGTGACATGATATGGCCATGAACTTGTGCTTTTGATCTCCATCTTGAAAGCACCGGCATGATCTCCATCGTCACTGGCACGACACAATGATCTCCGTCAAAGTGTCGCCATAGGGGTTGTCGCGCCCACCAAGCTTATACTACTACAGCTACCATTTAGCAATAAAGTAAAGCATTACATAGCGCTTAATGATTGACACGCAGGTCATACAATAATTAAAGACAATCAGATCGCAGGAATTTAATCTTCTTGTTACGATGATTCTCAACTTCACTCTGAAATTGCTTGAAGTTTTCAAACGTTTCAGACTTGTGTTTCATCAAGTAAATATACCCATATCTACTCAAGTCATCAGTGAAGGTGAGAAAATAACGATATCCGCCATGTGCTGAAACATTCGTTGGGCCACACACATCAGCATGTATGATTTCCAATAAGTCACTCGCCCGTTCCATTGTTCTAGAGAACGACGTTTTAGTCATCTTCCCCATGAGGTATGGTTCACATGTGTCAAGTGATTCAAAATCAAGTGACTCCAAAAGTCCATCAGCATGGAGCTTCCTCATGCGTTTTACACCAATATGACCTAAATAGTAGTGCCACACGAAAGTGGTACTATCATTATCAACTCTACATCTTTTGGCATCAATCTTATGAACATGTGTGTCATCAGTATCAAGATCCAATATGAATAAACCCCTAACATTGGGTGCATGACCATAAAAGATATTACTCATATAAATAGAACAACCTTTATTCTCTGATTTAAATGAGTAACCGTATCGCAATAAACAACATCCAGATATAATATTCATGCTTAACGCAGGCACTAAATAACAATTATTCAGGTTCATCACTAATCCCGATGGTAATCGAAGAGAGAGCGTGCCAACGGCGATCACATCAACCTTGGAACCATTTCCCACGCGCATCATCACTTCGTCCTTTGCCAGCCTTCGTTTATTCCATAGTTCCTGCTTTGAGTTGCAAATATGAGCAACCAAACCGGTATCAAATAGCCAGGCACTACTACGAGAGCTAGTAAGGTACACATAAATAACATGTGTATCATATATACCTTGTTTGTCGTTGGCCGCCTTCTTGTCAGCTAGGTACTTGGGGCAGTTACGCTTCTAGTGACCAGTTCCCTTGCAATGAAAGCACTCAGTTTCTAGCTTGGGTCCATGCTTGGGCTTCTTTACAGGAGTGGCAACTACTTTGCCATCCTTCTTGGTTTTACCCTTCTTGCCCTTGCCCTTGACCTTGCCATTTTTCTTGAAACTAGTGGTTTTATTGACCATCAACACTTGATGTTCTTTCTTGATTTCAGACTCAACGACTTTTAGCATCGCAAACAGCTCGGCGACTGACTTGTTCATCCCGTGCATGTTATAGTTCATCACAAAGCTCTTGCAACTAGGTGGCAGTGATTGAAGAACTCTGTCAGTGATCGCCTCTGGCGGAAGGGCAATTCCCAACTCCGCTAGACGTGTTGAATACCCAGACATTCTGAGTATATGTTCACTGATAGACCCGTTCTCCTCCATCTTGCAAGGATAGAACTTATCGGAGGTTTCATACCTCTCGATCCGGGCATTCTTCTGAAAGATAAACTTCAACTCCTGGAAAATCTCATATGCTCCATGACGTTCAAAACATCTTTGAAGTCCCGGTTCTAAGCCATACAATATTGCACACTGAACTATTGAGTAATCTCCAATACGTGCCTCCCAAGCGTTCTTAACGTCTTCGGAGGTCATGTCTTCTGGTTGGTCACCAAGCGGTGCATCAAGGACATATGATTTCTAGGAAGCCATGAGGATAATCCTCAGATTATGGGCCTATTCAACAAAGTTACTTCCATCATCTTTCAACTTAGATTTCTCTAGGAACGCATTAAAATTCAGGGGTGCTACTGCGTGAGCCATTGATCTACAACATAAATATGCAAAGTTTACTTAGACTATTGTTCAAGATAATGAGTTTAGTTAATCAAATTACTAAAGCTCCCACTCAAATCGACATCCCTCAGGTCATCTGAGTGTCACATGATCCAAATTCACCAACTTAAGTCCGATCATCACGTGAGTTGAGGTGGCTTCAATTGTGAACATCTCATGTTGATCATATCTACTATATGACTCATGTTCGACCTTTCGGTCTCTTGTGTTCCGAGGCCATGTCTGTACATGCTAGGCTTGTCAAGTTTAACCCGAGTGTTCTGCATGTGCAACAATGGCTTGCACCCGTTGTATGTGAACGTAGAGTCTATCACACCCGATCATCACGTGGTGTCTCAACACGACGAACTTTCGCAACGGTGCACACTCGGGGAGAACACAATTTATCTTGAAATTAAGTGAGGGATCACCTTATAATGCTACTGTCATCCTAAGCAAAACAAGGTGCATAAAAGGATTAACATCACAAGCAAATCATAAGTGACATGATATGGCCATGAACTTGTGCTTTTGATCTCCATCTGGAAAGCACAGGCATGATCTCCATCATCACCGGCAAGACACCATGATCTCCATCATCTTGATCTCCATCAACGTATTGCCATCGGGGTTGTCGCGCCCAACATGCTTCTACTACTATTGCTACCGTTTACTGATAAAGTAAAGCATTACATAGCGCTTAATGATTGACACGCAGGTCATGTAATAATTAAAGACAACCCTATGGCTCCTGCCGGTTGCCGTACTCATCGACATGCAAGTCGTGATAATCTATACATCACATGATCATCTCAGACATCACATATATCACATCATGTAATTGGCCATATCACATCACAACATACCCTGCAAAAACAAGTTAGACGTCCTCTAATTGTTGTTGCATGTTTTACATGGCCGCTATGGGTATCTAGCAAGAACAATTCTCATCTACGCAAAAACCACAACGGTGATACACTAGTTGCTTTTCAACCTTCTCAAGGACTGCCTTTGTCAAATCCGATCCAACTAAAGTGAAAGAAACTGGCACCCGCAAGCCATCTATGCAATAAGTTGCGGTTGAGGGAACTGGTCTCTCGTAAGCGTATGAGTAATGTTGGTCCGGGCCGCTTCATCTCACAATACCGCTGAACCAAAATCCGACCAAGGGAGGAAGCAATCTAAGCATCAATGCCCACAAACCTTTTGTGTTCTACTCGAGATCTCATCTACACATAGACCTAGCTCATGATGCCATTGTTGGGTAACATTGCATGGGAAACAAAATTTTTCCTACGCACACGCAGATCTATCCATGGTGATGAGCATCTACGAGAGGGAGAGTGGATCTACGTACCCTTGTAGATCGCTAAGCGGGAAGGGTTAAGAAACGCGGTTGGGGTAGTCGAATGTCTTCGCGATCTAAATCACCGAGCGTCCCGCGATCAAATCACGATCCATCCCGCGATCTAATGATGAACCATCCCACGAACTTGATCACGATCCGTCCCACGAACTTGATCACGATCCGTCCCACGAGCTTGATCACAATCCTTCCGATCTAGCGCCGAATGGACGGCACCTCCGCGTTCAGCACACCTACAACTTGATGACGATCTCCGCCATCTTGATCCAGCAAGAGAGAGTCGAGAGGTATAAGAGTTCTCCAGCAGCATGATGGCGCTCCGCCGATGGTGGTGGAGCAATTCCGCAGGGCTTCGCCTAAGCACTGCAGAAATCCGATCTAGAGGAGAAACTATGCACCGAAGGAACGGGTAGCACGTGGCTGAAAAACTAGTGCAAAACCCTAAAACCCACCAGTATATATAGGATGAGAGGAGGAGAGCCTTGGCACAAGGGCTAGGGCTCCTTGGATTTGGCCGAACCCACTAGGAGAGGAGGACTCCTCCTCCAATCCTAGTAGGACTAGGATTGCTCCTTTTTTGCCTTTTTTCCACCTATTCCTATTGGGTTTTCTTCTCCAGCCACATGGGCCTTGTGTAGGAGTTTCCACCAGCCCACTAAGGGCTGATATTCACTCTCCCACAGCCCATGAAGCCTCTTGGTTCGAAATACCCCTCCCGGAGGCCTCCCAGTATACTACCGACACTCCCGATACACTACCGATGAGCCCGAAACTTCTCCGGCGACCAAAACAGGACTTCCTATATATAAATCTTTACCTCCGGACCATTCTAGATCTCGTGACGTCCGGGATCTCATCCGGGACTCCGAACAACCTTCTGTCACCACCATACATAACTCTATACTACCAAAATGTCACCACACCTTAAGTGTGCAGACCCTGCGGGTTCGAGAACTATGTAGACATGACCGAGACACCTCTACGGTCAATAACCAACAACGGGACCTGGATATCCATATTGGTTCCTACATATTCTATGAAGATCTTTATAAGTCTAACCTCTATGTCAAGGATTCAGTTAATCCCGTATGATGTTCCCTTTGTTCTTCGGTATGTTACTTGCTCGAGATTCGATCGTCGGTATCTCCATACCTAGTTCAACCTCGTTACCGGCAAGTCTCTTTACTCGTTCCGTAATACAAGATCCCGTGACTAACACTTAGTAACATTGCTTGCAAGGCTTATTGTGATGTTGTATTACCGAGTGGTCCCCGAGATACCTCTCCGTCACACGGAGTAACAAATCCCAGTCTTGATCCATGCCAACTCAACAGACACCCTCAGAGATACCTGTAGAGCACCTTTATAGTCACCCAGTTATGTTGCAACATTTGATACACACAAGGCACTCCTTCGATCTCCGTGAGTTGCATGATCTCATGGTCATAGGAACATATACTTGACATGTAGAAAATAGTAGCAATAAACTGACACGATCATATGCTACTTTTGTAGTTTGGGTCTTGTCCATCACATCATTCTCCTAATGATGTGATCTCGTTATCAAATGACATCACATGTCAATGGCTAGGAAACCTTGACCATCTTTGATCAACGAGCTAGTTCACTAGAGGCATACTAGGGACAGAGGGTTGTTTATTTACCCACACATGTAATGTGTTTCCAATTAATACAATTATAGCATTGATAATATACAATTATCATGAACAAGGAAATATAATAATAAACACTTTATTTATTGCCTCTAGGTCATATTTCCAACATTTATCCCTCTACATCATGTCATCTTACTTAAAGTGTTACTCTGTTCTTCATGAACTTAATACTCTAGATGCGGGCAGGAGTCAGTCGATGTGTGGAGTAATAGTAGTAGACGCATAATTGTTTTGGTTTATGTCATGGGAATGAACACCTATGGGATCCTGGGATACCTTTCGATTTGACAGGGGGCGAGCTGGCAGAGAGAGCCGGTCTGGTAAGCAGCGCGCGGGGAATTTTTACCGAGGTTCGGGCCGCACGGATGCGTAAAACCCTAATTGTGCTTGGTTGTATTGATCAAATTCTAGGGTTCCAGCTATAGGAGAGCCATGAACAACTGCTACGTGAGCTTGGTAACCTCCAGTTGTCTAACTGTCGGGCTATCCGGTTGTCTAACTACCCAACTCTCTGATTGTCTAACCTTCTACTATCCAACCCTTTTCTGTAATGCCCTAGGCCTCCTTTTATACCTAAGGGGATCCCAATAGTGGTGTATAGTGTGCACATGAGGTGCACAGTGCTACAGTGCTATCGTACCTAACTCTCATGGAGTAGGCCAAGAGCATTTAATGCACCATTTGGCACCTCAGTCCGTAAGTGGGACGGGACAGGGGGTCGTCCCATCGGCGCCGCTTAGCTCCCTCCAATGTCGATGCCGCGACACGCGTCTAGGTGAATCGACACCTGGCATGTGTGTTGGCGGTGTTTGCTGGGGGCCTCGCCTTGCTGGGACCTTGCCTTGTCGTGGGCCTTGCTTCGCCTCGAGGCTCTATAGCCCTCTGAGCAAGGTCTTTCCGGTAGTCCTGAGTTTTCTGCGCTGGTGCTTGATAAGTCTTTGCTGGGCCTTACCGCCGAGGCGACTACTACTACCCGTGCACGAGTAAAGGGGCACTAGGTTCCGAAAACTCTAGTGCACCAACAGGAGCCCCAGGCCTGGGCCATACACGTCGCGAGGCATTGTTTGGCTAGGCCCAACCAGTGCATGGGCACGTGTGGCAGGGCCTTGCAGTTGTGATCATTGCGCTCGCTGTGATTCACCACGACGCCCATTGAATGCGGGTAGTGGGATACGTGTGCGGTGCGTTCGTTACAACGGTGCCCCTGCGAAACATTTTTGTATTATCTTGTTTTTGGTAAATAGAGACCGCCCTACGCATTCCCCATAAAGAGGAGACTGCAGAGCCGACGCCCATTTACCTCTCGCTGTTCCCAATATGAGAACCACCGTTGTCTTCCTCCTCGAGCCCAAGGCAGAGCCTCTTGCATCCGTTAGCGCTTCCACCCCCTCTTCGTCTGTGGTCTCCCTCTCCGCCGTCGCCATGCCGCTCAAAGCCAGCAAGGGTAAGGAAACGGAGGCCGTCTTGGAGAAGAAGGCGGCGAAGATGTGGAGGGATCGTGTCGTTTTCCCGCTGGGGCTCAGTGTGGTTGACCTGAAGAGGCGGTACCGGTGGATGTGGAGACGGCGACGGCAGGGTACCCTGCCCTTCGCGTGAGCCCGGGTCCTTCCAGAGAAGGTCCGGGCAAATACCCTTTCTTTGCCGATTACTTTTATTGCGGGCTCTACCCCCTTACTCGGACTTCTTTATCGACCTTATGCTTACTTCCGGCTTCCATCTCTTGGATTTCACGCCGAATGCCGTGACATCCATGGCGGTTTTTGCACACTTCTGCGAAAAATTTGCGGGAGTAACCCCTAGCACCGCTCTCTTTCGCCATTATTTCACCGCCGGATCTAGCCAGGCGGAGCCCTTTCTAGCACTGTAACTTGGATTCCTTGGCCAGGAACCAAGGAGGTCTACCCTGAAGGGGCTTATTGCGATAGATTGGATGAGTGGCGGGGCAAGTGGTGCTGGCTCCGGGAGGAGAAGCCCTAGCCCTTCTGTATGCCGCGGTAGACCAAGATGTTGCGCGAAGATGACTGGAGCACCCTCGACCCTTGGGGTGAGAAGATCATGGTCGCAATCACCAGGATCCACCGCCTTAGAAACGCCAGCCTTTTCATAGAGATTATAGGCACTGACTTCCTTCGCCAGCGCATCGCCCTTGAAGAACAAGGGGAGTCCGGCCTGGGATTTTAGGAATGCGGCGGACATCATGAGGCTGCACCCCGGGCTGAACCACAATCTGACCACCCTGCAGCACGGCGCGTTCTGCCAAAAGCTATTCAGGAGCATCACGACAATCGAGCTACGGGCGGGCATAGTCCTCTAGTGCAACAATTCGGGCTCGGGAAGAATCATTGCCATCATGCTGGAGCTCGATGCCCATAGCCTTGATGCAACCTCGATGGAGCCGTCCGCGGAGGCGGTGCAAGAGTTTTTCGACAACCTGTCAGAGAGGGCCATCCGCAAGGAGGAGGGCCTCGTCCGCGACACCACTGAAAAGGAGCTGGCATACATCGCCAGTAGGGGGAAGAAGCAGCGCTTGCCGAGGAGGCCGGCAACGCCTGCTTCTTAAAAGACGAAGTCCGGGAAGGGTAAGTACTACCGGGCGAGGATCTTGCCGGGCAGGGCGAGATCATCGAGGAGTAAGGCAACACGTTTGCCCCGGGCCACCTTGCCAAAGGTGCGTCCGAAGAGGAGCTGCTCGAGGAGGTCCCGCCCCTTGTCCAAAAGAAAAGGCGCATCCTTAGGAACGCCGCCTCCGGGCTCCCAAATCGGCAAGCCTCTTCGAGTAGCTTAGCCCCCGGCAAGGGGGCAATCGTCAAGGCTGCACGGTGACAAGGAGTCCATTAGCAGCCTGCGCCTACCGCGGCCAAGCGATTCAGGAGCACCCCTCCACCTCCTTCTAGAGGCTCCACGGAAGAGGTCGCCTTCGACCTTTCTGCCCTTAGCTTAGGGGGGGGGAGGAAGAAGAGTAAGGATCTTGCCGTATTTTCCCCATCCTCGGTTCTCTTTCCATACTTTTGTAACCCGTCTTGGTTTTTCTCCACAGGGACATGGAAACGCTGGCGCAGCGGGTCGCGAAGAGGACGAAGATTTCAACGGTTGAGGGGTCGTCGGCAAGTACCTCAGGCACGCCAAGGGCGACCACCGCCAATCCAGAGAATAGCCCTCATCGCAGTCCCCGACTCAGCCCCTAGCGGAGCCCCCAGCATGAGTTCATTACTCATTTTCTGTTGGCAGGCGCTGGGATGTGCATCTTTACTGCTGACATCACCGGACGTGTAGGGGGAGGACTGCGACAAGGAGATTCATCAGCGACTGCCCCGGTTTCACCGCCCAGGGATGTTTCTCCGGCCAGGACTTCCTCCAGTGTGCTCTATTGCAATGAGGGAGGTCTGGCAAACTCAGGCACCGGCAGGTCCCGACAGGTAATCGTCATAGGCGAAGGTATTCCCCTCTTCTCTTCTTTTTTTGTTTTCTTGAACTTCCTCCTTAGCCTTGCTTGGTTCGTCTCCCTAGTCTTCAGACATTTCCATCGCAGAGGGAATGGACGTCGATTCTGTCATCGAGGAGACAGTGGGGGATGCTACTGCTGAGGCTGACAAGATCACCGCCGAAGAATCCATTAGGAGCGCCGAGGCCGAGGTCGCTAAGAACGCTGCTGCTGAGGCCGCCAAGAATGCCGTCGTCAAGGACGCTAGTGCCGAGGCAGCCAAAGCCGCGCAGAAGGAGGAGGCCGCTAAGAATTCCACTGAGCAGGCCAGCGAGGAGGACGGCGGGGAAACAGCCATCAAGGGCCAGCCATCTGCGTCCTAAGCCTCTTCATCCAGCAGGTACTTCAAGGTCGGTGACAACCTATTCGTCAGCATCTGCGGCGCGGTAGGTGCCGCGGCGCTGCCTGAAGAGGGAGTCCTTGTTGAGGAGGTTGTCGTCGCTGTCAGGCTCGACATCATTGACGAGCCAAATGCCGATAGGAAATTCCAGGAGGAGCGGCTCCTCCAGTCCAAGGGCGACGGCTTCCAGAAGCTTTAGGTGCTTCACCACGCCCGGAAGGAGAAACTCGACCCCAGGGCTGCGATCATCGAAGCTGCCGAGGTCAGATTCCAAGAACACATCGAGGAGATCCATGCTTGGTACGCCCAAGTCTCCAAGTACCTATAGACTGGTCAGGCGCGACTGAGTGAAGGCTGGAGCCAACTCCACATCCAGCTGTCTGACGCCGAACAGGCACACGAGGAGGCCAAATAACGGGCCGCCGCAGAGGATGCTCGTTTGACGGCGCGTCGTATCTTGCTTGACGCCCAAGAGGAAGGCCTCATCGCTCGTGAGGAGGCAGTCGCCAACAAGCTCCGCCGCAAGGAAGTGGAGCTCGAGGATCTCGTTACGCGGCGGACCCAGGTGTTGGAGCAAGGGCACAAGGAGGCTCTCGGAGCCCTGGCGGCAGACCATGCCGGTAAGTTGAACGAGGCCGTCGACGTAGCCGAGGCTGCGGAGACCGCCAAAAGCTCATTGGAGGAGAGGGTTAAGGAACTAGAGGCGTCCCTTGAAGATCAAGGCACAAAGGTCTCGTCACTCGAGGCCGAGCGGGACAAAGCCGTTGCCAGCCTAATGAAGGTGCAAGTCACCGGTTCCAACAAGGCTAAGCAGCTCTCCGCGGCCAACGAGTCCATAGACAATCTGACCTCGAAGCTAGCCACACTGACTGGGACTCTCGAGGCCGCCAATACTTGGGAGAAGATTCTGCTCAAGGAGCTCCATGATGAGAGGCAGATTGTCGAGAGCACCGCCGTCTCCGACAACGACTATGTGCATGGAGTGGAAGTCTGGACCAAGAAGCTCATCGACGTCGTGGACTCGCCGAAAGACTGCCTGCCATGGGCCTAGAGGGCCCCTCATATTCTTCTGACGATAGGGTCCCCACGAGCGCCAAGGTGATCATGTTCTTCGACAGCCGACTCGGGGCCCTTGAGCAGCTCCATTCTGACCGGGTGGCCCACCTGGCCAGTGAATCACACAAGCTCTGCCAGGCTATCCTCCGCAAGGTGCTCGTCAAGGTAGCATAAAAGAATCCTCGCCTCGACCTCGGCAACGTTCTTGACCGCTTGCCAAAGGGAGTGGACATCTAGGTGTTTGACAAACTCGTTGCGCCTATCGTCGAGCGGGTAAGCCAGGTCAAGAGGGTCGAGGGCGACCGCCGAGATTAGTTGCCCCGCTCCTTGTCGCTGCATACGCCAAGAACAATTTATTTCGTGTTAGAGTCTCGGCGAGGCCGATGTAATGTTGTATGCTTATGTCGTGGACGATTGCTATGTTATATTCCTCGTTAACTTGTTTCTGTGTATGGAATTTTCCCTGTGCCTTTTCTGGAAGAATCTTGCCGGCGTGTGTAGTCCTACTTCGAGCGCTTTGAGGAATGGGTCCTTAGCAGCCTTCTGGCGGTGCCACTACCAGCAAGATACCTTGGCGTCCTTGGCGCAGCCGTTCAAGGCATCAGCCTTACTCGAAAATGGGATAAGGGCGCGAGCGCTGTCACTCGGATCATTGAGAGGACTCGAAATGAAATAAGGAGCACGGGTGAAGCCACTTAAGCCGTTGAGCGGTCCCAAGCGCAGTGAGGGCGCATCGAATCATGACAAGGTTCCCGTGCGTTTAGGTTTTCCATACAGGAGTTGAAATCACTCAAGGAAAATAATTTAATGGCAAGGATTCATATGGGGTTTTCGCAACTTAACTTTTTGGTACCTTTCTTCTTCCGGCAAGTTTTTTTGGGGCGTCGCTCGTAGCTATCCGTACCATCATTCCCCTCGGCAAAGCTACACACGAGGGGTTCTTCTGTCCTTTGAGAAAAGGAAAGAAGAGAAAATATGGATATGGAACCTTGGCGATCCGTTAGCCCTTGCCCGGATTAAGTGTAATGCAACACTTCAGATAAACATGCACATAAGTAAACATGAGCAATCGAACAGGATTGTGGAACACTTATATTTATTTCACTATGCACAGGGCCTGAGCCTGGCTCTGTACCCAGGATTACATGCTTCAGCGGCAAGACTTGTACAGAAGGTGGTTGCCGGGGCTGGCCTGGCAACAATGCCTCATGGGTAGAACTTTCGAAGATGTTCGATATTCCAGGTGTTGCTCACTTGGATTCCATCTTCGGTGTCCATGCGGAATGCGCCAGGCCTGGTGACTCGTACTTGCCGATAAGGGCCTTCCCACTTTGGCGTGAACTTGTTGGAATTCTTGGCGGACTAAACTCGCCGAAGAACAACGTCGCCTTCCTTAAGACTTCTGGCATTAACTTTGCGGCTATGGTAGCGGCGCAAAGCTTGCTGGTAGCGTGCACCTCTCACAGCAGCCTGAAGACGGTCTTCCTCAAGGAGCGTTGTGTCATCTTGCCGCAACTGCTCTTGCTCAAGCTCATCATAAGTGAGCACTCGAGGTGACCCGTATATGAGTTCCGTGGGGAGAACTTCCTCCACCCCGTAGACAAGGGAGAAGGCTGTCTAGCCGGTAGCTCGATTTGGTGTTGTCCTGATTGACCAAAAACCACCGACAACTCATCAATCCAGTGCCTTCCGCACTTGTGCAGCTTGTCGAAAGTTCTTGTCTTGAGGACTCACATCACTTCAGCGTTAGCCCTTTCTGCTTGGCAGTTGCTCCTTGGGTGGTAAAGAGAGGTAAAACAGATCTTGGCGCCAAGGTCTTGGACGTACTGCATGAAGGTGCGGCTTGTGAACTGCTTGTCATTGTCAGTGATGATCCTGTTGGCAACACCAAAGCGGAAGACTAGTCCTTTGAAGAACTTGACGGCTAATTGTGTTGTCACCTTTCTCACTGCTTCCAATTCTGGCCACTTTGTGAACTTGTCGATCGCAACATACAAGTACTCAAAAACCCTAGCAATGCGGGGGAAAGGGCCCAGGATGTCGAGCCCCCAGACCGAGAATGTCCAGGAGAGAGGGATTGTTTGAAGGGCTTGAGCTGCTTTATGTAGTTTCTTTGAATGAAACTGGCACGCTTCACACTTGGTTACTAATGCCGTTGCATCCTAGAGGGCGGTAGGCCAAAAGAAGCCTTGCCGGAATGCTTTCCTGGCAAGGGCTCTTGACCCTACGTGGGAGCCACATATGCCTCCATGTATCTCTGCCAACAACTCCAGTCCATGTTCTCGGGAAATGCATTTGAGTTTCATACCGTTCGGTCTTCTTCTGTACACGACATTGTCTATGAACCGGTACATATTAGACCGGCAGACTACTCCCTCTACTTCTTCTTGTTCCATAGGGAGTTCTCCTGTCTGAAGGAGACTGACGATGTGGTATGTCCATGTTGGAGCCTGGGGATCAACAACAAGGACTAAAGGCATGTCCTCTCCCGGGGGAGCATTTGTCTCAATGGCAAGGGCCTACGCTGATGCCCCACCCGAGCCTGCTGCTCCCCGTGAAGACTGGCGGGAGCACGTGCTACTACGGCAAGAATCGGAGGCTCGCCAGAGAAGGGCACTCACTGGAAAGCCTGACATTGTCCCCGACAACCTCCTTGCCAGCGGCTTCTGGGAGCTCTTCCAGGAAGTACTTTCTGAAACATAACTTTATTCTCTTGTCTTGTCTAGTTGATGGTGTCACGGAGGGCTGAGTTAGTTGGAGCACGAAAGTTCCTGGTTCCACAGGTAACTTAAGGGCAGCACACTTTGACAGGCCATCGACAACGCTGTTCTCCGCACGCGGAACGTGCTCCATTTGCAGGCCGTCAAAACATTCTTCCAACTTCCTCACTTCATCTACATAAGCTTCCATCAACGGGATCTGGTAATCTTTGTTCACTTGCCTGACGAAAAGTTGAGAATCACCCCTGACAATAAGTTTTTTGATCCCAAGGTGTGGTGCGATCCTGAGACCAGCAAGCAACCCTTCGTACTCAGCAGTGTTGTTCGTTGACCTCTCCCGGGGAAAGTGCATCTGGATCACATATCTGAGGTGCTCTCCGGTGGGTGTGAAAAGCAGCACTCCGGCACCGGCGCCTTGTAGCGAAAAGGCTTCATCAAAATACATGATCCACTCTTGATTAGTTTCCTTGCCGGCGAGAGTTGACTCTGGAATCTCTTCATCGGGCGTTGGGGTCCATTCTGCAATGAACTCCGCCAAGGCCCTGCTCTGAATGGTCGAAGTGATTTCAAACTTAAGACCAAAGCTTGATAGTTCCAAAGCCCACTCCACAATCATGCCGGTAGGTTCTAGGTTCCGCAATAACCACTGTAGCGGGAAGCGGGTGACAACGGTGATCTCATGCGCTTGGAAGTAGTGGCTCAGCTTCCTCGAGGCCATAAGAAGGCCGAAGAGCAGTTTCTGCATGCCAGAATATCTTGATCTAGCCCGCTGCAACAAGGAGCAGACAAAATAGACTGGTCGCTACACCACTTTCTTATTCTGGACTATCTCTTTCAACTGCGCAGATCCTTCTTTGCCGGCACGAGATCTTGTCAGAGACTGTCCCAGTTCGTCGCAAGGCTGTCCTGCTGTTGTTGCTGCTTCTTCGTCAGCTTCTCTTTTAGCCACTAGTGCAACACTCACCACTTAATTTCTTGCCGCCAGATATAGCAACAATGTCTCTTGTGGTTTTGGCGCGACTAGGACTGGCAAAGAGGAAAGGTACTTCTTCAAATCTTGCAGCGCTGCCTCCGCTTCCAGAGTCCATTTCATTGGACTTGCCTTATTCAAGATTTTGAAAAAGGGCAGGGCACGCTCAGCAGATTTTGAGATGAACCTACTCAGAGCAGCAACACAGCCGGCAAGGCATCGCACGTCCTTAACTCGTCTTGGTGCCTCAATTTGCTCAATCACTTTGATCTTGTCGGGATTTGCTTCGATTCCTCGTTGAGATATAAAATACCCGAGGAGCTTGGCAAATGTTTCTTTTATGTCTCGAATGAATGTAGCCTTGTCCTTGGTTTTGACCACTATGTCGTCCATATAAGCCTCAATATTTCTATGTAGGTTGGGATCAAAACCAATCTGAACTGCTCTTGCAAAGGTAGAACCAACGCTTTTCAACCCAAAAGGCATATGCAAAAAGCAGTTCGTACCACATGGGGTGATAAATGCGGACTTCTCTACGTCTTCCTTGGCCATAAAAATCTGATGATAACCGGAATAGGAGTCAAGGAAAGACAGCAGATCACAATTGGCGATTGAGTCCACAATTAGGTCGATGCACGACAAGGGAAAAGGATCCTTGGGGCAGGCTTTGTTCATGTCTGTAAAATCAATGCACAACCTTCATTTACCGTTTGCCTTGTGCACTACAACTTGGTTGGCCAACCATGTCGGATGGAGTACTCCTCTAATCAAGAGAGCTGCCTCTAGTTTCTTGATCTCCTCGGCAATAAGCTATTGCCGCACCAAAGCTTGCTTCCAGACCTTCTGCTTGACGGGCCGCGCGTGTGGGCATACGGCAAGGTGGTGCTCAATCAATTTCCTGGGTACCCTAGGGATATCACATGGTTGCCATGCAAACACATCGACATTCGCCCGCACGAAGGCGACGAGCGTGCTGTCCTATTTGTCATCAAGGGTGGAACTTATGGTGAAAGTTCCCCCCGTGCCATCGTCCTTAGCGGGCACCTTCTTGGTCTCTGGCGGGGCAGCCTTGGACATTTTGCTCTTGCTGGTGGAGCTCTCTAGCACATCGTCAACAGTAGCGCAACACCCCGAAGAGGTGCGCTTGTCGGACTGTGCGCCAGAAGCTTTACCTGTCTTCTTCCCCCCGGGAGCTTCAGTGTCAGGAGCAAGTGCCTTGGTGGCAGGTACTGCGACCGCGCCCTGTTAGAGTTGGTCGGCGCAAATAAGCGCGCTTTTCTTGTCAGAGTGGATGGTAATGACACTCATTGGTCTGGGCATCTTCAGCACATTGTAAGAGAAGTGGGTGGCCGCCATGAACTTGGCCAGTGTCGGACGACCGAGGATGCCATTGTATGGCAACGAGATCTTGGCAACGTCGAAGACGATCTTCTCCATTCTGAAGTTGATATCGCTCCCGAACGTCACCGACAACGTGATGTTGCCACTTGGCAGAGTTCTTCCTGAGTTAACCCCTTGGAAGGTGGCTGTCGGGTCGAGATCTTCATCAGGAATTTGCAGCCTTTGGATGATACTGGCCGAGATCAAGTTCAGGCTGGCCCCACTATTGACTAAAATCTTTGTCACCTTGAGGTTGCAGATTGTTGGCGAAACCAACAACGGCAAGCACCCGACCGTAGTTATGCGATCATGGTGATCCTCGACATCAAAGATAATAGGAGTGTTGGACCACTTCACAGGTTTTTGGGCACCGATTGAGGGCTCTGCCGTATTAACCTCACGCACCCACTGCTTAAGTTGGCGGTAGGAGGAATGCGACGAGGCTCATCCTTCTATGCACATCATCTCTGTAGCGTTCTGAAACTCATTCCCACTAGATTCGGCGTTGTCTTCGGCATCAGCATCCTGTTATTGCTTGTTGTGGCCACCGGCGGGCCGGTCCTTCTGTTGCTTGGGCTTGCCGCGACAACCTCCTCGGCCAACACGCTTCTTGCCGGACCCCTCAGCACCATCCTGATCCTTCTCCTTGTCTCGCCTCTCATATTCGGCTCTCTACTTCTCGGCAAGCTGCACGACTTGCGGGTAGTCTTGGAGGTTGTGACCTTTGGTGCGATGGATCTTGCAATACTACTTTCCTGAGTCTTCTAGATTGCCAACAGCCGCCAGGGCATGGCAGGAGGCGCACCCGGCAGCATCGTTGTCGGGGTCATCGACCTTGCCTTTCTTGGCGGCACCGGGGTTGTCGGATGCCTCGACGGAAAGCACGGTCTTGCCATTGCGCTTTTTGTTCCGTCGCCGACCCTTGTTTGTCGGGACATTAGTATCCTCATCTTCAGAGTCGACCTCTGCGCCGACATCTTCGCCGGGGAGTCTTGTCCCTTCTTCAGCCCGAGCGCACTTGTCTTCCAAAGCATACAGCTCGGCGTCGTCCCTGACTTTGTTCATCGCCAGCTCTTCCTACATCCTACCATTGCGCACATTCTAATGGAAGGCGTTGATAACACCGGCAGGGTGAACGTCTGGGATGTTGTGGTGAATGTGACTGAACCTCTGTATGTACTTGTGTAGAGTTTCACCTTCCTTCTAGGTGATGATGTGCAGATCGCTCTCCTGGCCAGGAGCTTGATAACCTCCGGTGAAGGCGCCAACGCACTCGTGACACATGTCCAGCTAGGAAGCGATGGACCCCTCTGGCAAGTGCATCATCCATGACCTGACATTGGGTTTAAGGACCAACGGGAAGTAGTTGGCCAATATCTTGTCGTCACGGCCCCCGGCATCCTGCACCACAATGGTGTAGACGCTCAGGAACTCTGACGGATGGGTCTTGCCATCATACTTCTTCGGGACTTCTGGTTTGAATGTATGGGAGTTGGGCCACTGGACTTGCCATAGCTCATGGGTAAATGCTGGACAGCCCACCTCGTAAGGTAGGCTGACATGTTACCCCGGCATGGACTTGTAAACAGTGGGCCCCACGCGCTTGTCCGGTTGGAGGCATGCTTCCCATCGTTGCTCGATCGCAGTTCAGGCGTCTTCCTTGACACGTTCTAGAAGGACATCACGCTAATCACGGCGCGTCCGTGGGTCAGACGACGTTGTTGATTAACCGTCGTAGGCATCGGTCCGCCGGGTCGGTGACCGGCGGTGCTGTCGCGAAGGAGAGTGCGCCGAGGTCGCGCCGACTCCGGGCACTTCACCATTGGTCTGAGGTGGCCCTATGGGCTGAAGCTTATCTGCGAGGCTTAGGAGACTCTGAATGGTGTCTCTCCATTCATCAAGCTTCCCCACAATAGAAGGGAAGTTCAGGAGTAGCTGCGCTCGCGCCATTGCTTCCTCCGCTGTGGATTACAACGAATGGTTTGAGGAAAGCGAGGTGCTCTGACTCCTAACCGTGTTAGAAGGAGCACCTCTATGGTCCCGCATCGACATGCCATTCCCGCTTGCATGTTGGTCCCGCACATCTTGGGAATGATGCGCAAGAGCTTTCCCGTGGGTACATTGAGAACTGCGGGTGCCGTGGCATAGCTCTCCACGCACGTCCTGAGAAGGTCGCGGTGTAGGCGCCGGCGTGGGTGCCCTGAAAGATACTCTTCCGCCCCCCATAGTTCATCGTACCACATGCAGGTGGTACTGCTCCGTCCTGAGAACCAGGGGTGCGGGGGTTCCCACGATCGCCATGGGAGTTTCCACAGCGAACGCCGCCGCTTGCTTGGCCTTGGTCACCGGAGCGTCGCGGAAGTTCCGAACCTCTGCCTCCTCCTCCTCCACCGGTGTCTACATCATCCCCTGTCCGCACGGATACAGGGATGGAAGACATGGATGGGCCAACTGCTGTCAGGCCCTTTGTCTTAGCGGCCATAGCGATGATGAAGCTAGGGCGCGGATTACCAGAACATGTTCGCACCACTCACGCGCCCCCTACCTGGTGCGACAAAGATGTCGTTGGAATGAACACCTATGAGAACCTGGGATGCCTTTCGGTTCGACAAGGGGCGAGCTCACACAAAGAGCCTGTCTCGTAAGCAGCACGCGGGGAATTTTTACCCAGGTTCGGGACGCACGGATGCATAAAACCCTATTCATGGTTGGTTGTATTGATAGTGTTCTAGGGTTCCAGCTACAGGAGCACCATGAATGGCTGCTATGTGAGCTTGGTAACCTCCAGCTTTCTAAGTGTCGAGCTATCCGATTGTCTAACTACCCAACAATCTCATTGTCTAACCTTCTAGTGTCCAACCCTTTTCTGTAACGCCCTGGGCCTCCTTTTATACCTAAGGGGATCCCAACAATGGCATACAGTGTGCACAATGGGCGCACAGTGCTACAGTGCTATGGTACATAACTCTGACGAAGTAGGACAAGAGCATTTAATGCACCGTCAGGCACCTCAACCCGTCAGTGGGACAGGACGGGGGGGCATCCCATCAGTGCCACTTATCTCCCTCCAACGTTGACGCCGCGACACGCGTCTAGGTGAATCGACACCTAGCCTGTGTGCTGGCGGTGTTTGCCGGGGGCCTCACCTTGCCGGTACCTTGCCTTGCCGGGGGCCTTGCTTTGCCTGGAGGCTCTATAGCCCTCCTGCCAAGGTTTTGCTGGTAGTCCCGAGTCTTCTGTGCTGGTACTTCATAAGTCTTTGCTGGGCGTTGCCACCGGAGCGGCTACTACTGCCCGTGCATGAGTAAAGGGGCACTAGGTGGCACAAAAACTCTAGTGCATCGACAGTCTACTTGACACGGACGTGATGTCTATATGCACGATCATTGCCTTGGATAACTACATGATTATTCACTTTTCTATCAATTGCTTGACAGTAATTTGTTTACCCACCATGATATTTTCCATCAAGAGAGAAGCCTCTAGTGAAACCTATGGGCCTCGGGTCTATTTTCCATAATATATTTTTAGATTATAAACCAAAAATACCAAAAATACTTTGCTGCAATTTATTTATCTTTATCTTTCTGTTCTCGTTTACATCTATCTCTCTCGGATCCAATCCTTGCAAATAATTGTGAAGGGATTGACAACCCCTTTATAACATTTGGTGCAAGAGTTTGATTGTAAGTGTAGGTGCATCCATTGGTGACTTGGTTGTTCCTCCTACTAGATTGATACCTTGGTTCTCATCAACTGAGGGAAATACTTATCTACTTTGCTGCATCATGCTTTCCTTTTCAAGGGAAAACCAACGCAAGCTCAAGAGGTAGCACTAACCTATTGACCTAAGCTTGTACAATACATATACATAATCCTCTTTAAGGTTAGTGCATTTTGGTCAGATGCTCTCATCAAGATGAGGGAATCATCGGACGATAGAAGATGGGAGATTAGCATGCATTCCTACAAACTTTTAAGCCTTCTATTCCAACGATATCTTCTTCATAGGCAAGCATGCTGGAGAGACCTTCAGAGCATAATAGGAATAGGTAAGGGGATAATGGGTCCCCCTGTCTTAGTCCCCTCGTGAGAAAAACCTCATGAATATCTGTATCATTGAACCTGATTTTATAGCTGACCGAAGAAATACGCTCCATGATCATATCCACCCATGTTGGGTTAAACCCCATCTTCAACACCATTCTCCACAAGAACCTCCACTCGACACGATCATATGTTTTAAGCATATCCAGCTTCACGGCGCACACACCATTAGTGTCATGGTTTTTCTTTTTAATAGCATGAAAGAACTCATAAGCTACTATCACATTATCTATTATTAACCTGCGTGTCACAAACGCTAATTGTGTTAGGGATATTACCTGTGATAGTGTATTTTTGAGTCTATTAGCTAGCATCTTCGACATAATTTTGGAGACCACATTACATAAGCTAATGGGTCTATACTCCATGATTACCTCCGGGTTGTCCCCCTTAGGAATGAGCACAACATTTGTGGAATTCCACCCATTTGGTATTTTTTTATTTGCTATTGCAGCAAGAACTTCCATTGTTAGCTCATCACCTAAAATATGCCAAAATTGTTTGAAAAAGATGGTATGGAGCCCATCCGGTCCTGGGGCCTTCATATCTCCTATTTGAAATAGCGCTTTTTTCACTTCTTCCTTAGTGTATGGTGCCATCAAAGTAGTGTTCATCTCCTCAGAAAATACTCGCTTCACACTATCCATTAATCCTTCATCAATAACACCTACACCCGAGCAGAACAGGTTCTGAAAATAATCCAAGATCAAAGGTTTGAGGTTATCATTGACCTCAAGCCATCCATCATTATTATTGTTCATTTTCTTGCTTAAATTAGGTCGTCTACGGGTCGAGGCAGATTGATGAAAGAATTTTGTACTACGATCCCCTCAGCGTAGCCAATTAACACATCCACGTTGCCCCCAGTAAATTTCCTATTGCTCAAGGAGGTTTTAAATAAGCAAAGTGATATATTTCTGGTTGGAGCTAGATTCTACTAGAATGACGAGCGCAGTAATTCCTCTAGTTCCTTCTGAGCCGCCCACAACCATCCACACGGTCCTTTCAAAGTTTTGCTATCCCATGCATGCAAATCTCTATGAACAACCTCTAGCTTACTACTAGCCGAAGGACACATCCCCTATGTAATCGCTTTTTGCCACGTTGTTTTAATCACTTCTTCTATTGTTTCCTCAGCTAACCAACGAGCCTCAAACATACTCTTTGGGTTTGTCCTTGGGGCTACCACCCCTGCCAGGTACTCGGTGTCCAGAAGTATTGGTCTGTGCTCAGAATTTCCCATCTTAAGATTGCATGATACGTCCATTTTGCATCATGATTTCTTACTGTTATTTACAATGTTTTTATGAATAATAATGCTTCTCGAGTATTTCTAATGCCTTTTCTCTCATAATTTGCAAGGTTTGCACAAAGAGGGAGAATACCGACAGTTGGAAATCTGGACCTAAAAAAGCATGCCAGAGATACCTATTATGCACATCTTCAAATGAGCTGAAACATCACGTGGATTTTTTTGGAATATCTAAAAAATATTGGATAAAATAACTACCGAAGGGGCCAACCTGGTGAGCACATATAACAGGACGCACCCTGGTGGGTTGTGGTCAGCACGACCCACCTCCGGAGCCCATCTTCTGGTATATAAGTGGTTTTGACCTAGAAAAAAAATTAGGAGAGGGATTTCGGGACAGAATGCCACCGTCTCGAGGCGGAACCTGGGTAGGAGCACTTTTGCCCTCCGGTGAAGCGATTCTGTTGAGGGAACTTCCCTCCTAGAGGGGGAAATGGAAGCCATTGTCATCACCAACAATTCTCTCATCTTTGGGAGACCATTCTTCACCAACATCTTCAACATCACCATCTACTCTCAAACCCTAGTTCATCTTGTGTTCAATCTTTGTACCGGAACCTCAGATTGGTACATGTGGGTGACTAGTATTATTGATTACCTTGTGTAGTTGATTACTATATGGTTTATTCGGTGGAAGATTATATGTTCAGATCCATTATGCTATTAAACATCCCTCTGATCTTGAGCATGCATATGACTTCGAATATGTCGACAGCTGGACATCAAAAGAGAGGATACATGGCTGTAACAGCTCACTACATTGATGGTTCTTCGAATCTAAAGTCATTCCTTCTAAGGTATAATGGCCCTATTTGGTTCAGCTTTTATTGACGGATTCCGCTGCCGCGCAGCAAAATCTGGACCAAAGGGCGAACCCAGCAGAATCCGATTTCAGAAATCCGTAGCAAGAATACATGCACGACCGGATACAGCCTCGGACATTCCTTCCAAAATCTAATTCCAGTGCAGGCCACTTCGAACCTACACCCGCGATTAGGTCTCGGTTCCACTGGATGCCGGACACCACCGTGGACGCCTTCGCCCCTGTCCCCGCGTCACTGGACGCCTCTCCACTCCGCCCCCACCACCAAGCTGCCGCGGACGCCTCCTACCCCGTCCCCGTGCCGCCGGGCGCCTCTCGCACCGTCCCCGCCCCGCCGGTCCCCTCCGCCCCGTCCCTGCGCCGTCGGTCCCCTCCGCCCGATCCCTATGCCGGCGGACTCCTCCTGCCCCGTCCCCGCGCTGCCGGTCCCCTCCGCCCCGTCCCCGCGCCACCGGACGCCTCCCGCCTCTTCCCCGCGCCGCTGGTCCCCTCTGCCTCATCCCCGTACCGCCGAACGCCTCCCGCCCCGTCCCCGCGCCGTCGGACCCATCCACCCTCGCCCCCGCACTGTCTGACCCCTTCACCCCCACCCTCGTGCCGCCGGACCCCTTTGGCCCCAGCCCCGTGTTGCCGGACACCTCCCGCCTTGTCCCCGTGCTACTGGACGCCTCTCCACTCCGCCCCTATTCCCCATTCGCCGGTCTTCTCTGCTGATGGTGCCACCATTGTTGTTGACATATAGTCACAGCTCATACAACTAGTTTGCCAAATGACCTATAGCTTTTTCACAGCAGATTTTCCACAACTGTTTTTCCACAGTAGATTTTTCACAGCTGCTTTTAGAAATCCACAGTCGAACCAAACAGGGCCAATATCACATCGCTGCTCCCTTCTTACTATATGGCTGAATATGAGTTTACTATTCTTGCTTACTGCATGACTGAAAAAGAATTTATTGTGCATGTTTGTATATGTACCAGCACCACATACAACTAAAGTGCTTTGTGATGTTCTACATGAAGTTCCCATAGAGTATCATCTTGAGAGAAAGATATCAAGCATTACTCTTGATAACTACAGAACCAACGACAAGGAAGTGGAAGGGCTAACAGATAAGTTAGACTCCTCTCTCATGCTAGGTGGTAAAATATTGCATATGCGATGTTGTGATCGCATATTAAATCTGATTGTGAAAGATGGTCTTACTATTTTGGGGGATGGTATTGAGACGGTGCGGGATAGTGTGGGGTTTTGGTCAGCAAGTCCAAATAGACATGAGAAGTTTGAAAAAACTTGTCGCTTGATGAACATTGAGTACTCTAGGAGATTGAATCTTGATTGCAAAACCAGAAGGAACTCCACATACATAATGCTTAGTATTGTCGTGCTGTATAGGGATGGTTTTTATCATCTTAGTCTGCGTGAAAAGCTTTTTAATTGCTGTCCAACAAATACTGATTGGGATTTGGCCAAAGAGATGATTGATAGGCTGAAATTATTCTATGATGTCACTACCTTATGGTCAGGAACTAGTATCTTACAACAAACATGTTTTTCCCTAAGTTTTGTGGTATTCGGTTGGCAATTCGCAAGTGGACTACACTTGATTATGGGCTGTTGCAAGATATGTCTGATGAGATGAAAAAGAAGTATGAATTGATGCAAGAAATGTCCGAGGAGATGAAAAAGAAGTTTCAGAAGTACTGGGCAAATATCCATGGTCTGATGGCTATTGCCACTGTTCTTGACCCTAAATACAAACCCCATATGGTGGATGATTTGTATGGTCCTCTCTATGGTCCCGAGGCTGCAACTCAAGAAGTTGCACGCGTGAACCAATTGCTTAGAGAACTGTTGGTCAATACCAAGATGCCACTTCTACGGGAACATCAAATGTTGCTAGTGCTTCATAGCCCACTACTTCAGCTTCACAGGAGGAAGTTTTTGACATATTTGAACGGTACATGTCTTCACAACCTACTACTTCATGTTTGTTGGTTCATACAGATCTAGACATGTATTTAGAAGATCCAACTTTGCCAACAACACCTGATTTTGGTATCATCAATTGGTGGATGTTTGGAGGGATAAAATATCCCACTCTACAGCTTATTGCTCATGACATCTTGCCTATTTCGGTCACAACGGTAGCATCAGAATCTGCATTCTCTACAAGATCTAGAATCCTTAGCCCTCAAAATAGTAGGCTTGCAGCAAAGATGGTTGAAGCAATAATGTGTATGCAAGCTTGGTCTAATGCTGAGATGCTAGGTAAGACAATTAGAATGTTGCTCTTTTGCTATTATCTGGTTTGTTGTTGATACCAAAATCAGTTACACTAATGCCATCTACATTTACTTGTTGCAATTTTAGGCAAGAACAATTCATCACTCTTTACTGAGTTTCAAACTTGTCTTGACGATGAGGACGAAGCAATGGTAACTTGATATTCTCAACTCTCATCTTATGTTTTGATTTCATTTGCAACTTCCTAAAATACCTTGTACTATCTCCATGGTCAGGATGAGGAACTCTCCATTTGCAATAACTATTAGGCTTGTTACTTGCCTCCATGGAGTCATGAATGAAGATAATGTAGGATTGAGAAGCTCTTCAAGTCTTCATCTCATTTATTGTGCTTACCATGCTTTTTTTAAGAATTAGAACTTTTGGCTTGTAACGGTACTAAGTATTGTCATTTGTCCCAATCATACTTTCAGTTTATTAATTCTGTGGTCACACTGGAGTTGAGATGATTGATCTCTCAAACTTATTGTGTTTTCAAGTTGTTTTCAAACTTGAGATGATTGAATCTATTGAAATTATTGTGGTTTGTGATGCTATTTTGCTGTAGTTTGCTTCTGTAATGGATGCTTGCTGTCAAAATTTATTGTGGTTAGTGTTGGCAACGTACTGTTGTTTTGTTGTTCTATTGCGTGATTGATCTATCAAAAATTATTGTGATTTGTGCTACCAATTTACTACTATTTTGCTGATGTTGGTCTCCATGGAGATCCCCATGGGGATCGGGTAACCAATTTTTGCGGAGATGGGGATTATTTGCCCCCAGCGAAGGTTGGCGGGGCTAGCAGGGACAGGCATTGGCAGGATCGGGGCGGGGACGGTGGCGTGGCCCCCGTTGATCCCCGTCCCCGTTGCCAATACACCCGCACCCGAGCAAAACAGGTTCTGAAAGTAATCATCATAGAGGCACCTATGAGGAAGATGAACCCCTCCGTGATGGTGTTAGATTGCATCTAGAGGTTTTGGAACTTGCGGTGACCGGAATTGTGTTTTGTTGACTCCCCTAGGGTTTTTTGATTTTTTGGGAATTTATAGGCTCGATAGTCGGTTGAGGAGATGACTGAGGTGCCCACCCTCTACCAGGCCGTGCTAGGGCCCTCTGCCGTGCCCTGGTGGAGAGTGGACACCCTGGGCCCCTCTTCTTTTGATCTTTGGCCCATCTTCCTTCTTCTGGTCCGTAAAAAATCGACAAAAATCCCCGCAGTGTTTGGGCTCCGTTTGGTACTGATTTTCTGCGAAATAAAAAACAAGAAAAAACACCAAGTAGCACTTTGGCACTTTGGCACTATGTCAATAGGTTAGTCCCAAAAAATGATATAAAGTTGCTATAAAATGATTGCAAAACTTCCAAGATTGATAATATAAAAGCACGGAACAAGCAAAAATTATAGATACATTGGAGACGTATCGGCATCCCCAAGCTTAATTCCTACTCGTCCTCGAGTAGGTAAATGATAAAAACAGAATTTTTGATGTTGAATGTTGCCTATCATGTTCATCACATATTTTTTTTCTTTATAGCATGGACATTTGGACTTTTCATATGGTTCAAAGCAATAGTCTAGTATTGACATGAAAACTTTAATACTCAAGCATATCAACAAGCAACCATGTCTTTCAAAATATCAACGCTAAAGCAAGTTATCCCTAGCACATCATGCTCAATCATTGATCCATTCACAATACACACTCAAAAATTAGCTACACCTAATGGTCTAGTACGATCATAGTGCCCCCTAGTTGGTGCTTTATAAGAGAAGATGGAGACACAAATCAACAAATAAAAATTGCATAAAGTATATAGATAGGCCCTTCGAAGAGGGAAGTAGGGATTTGTAGAGATGCTAGAGCTCTAGTGTTTAAATTGATAGAGAAAACATATTCTGAGTGGCATGCCTTTCCTGTCAACTAAAATGACCAAGATATCTCAATATCTTTCCACACTAGATGCATCATAGGCGGTTTCCAAATAGCAAATAAAGTTTATTTCTTTTTCCAACATACTTGCACTTTCCATGGCTAGCCAAATCCACGGTTGCCTTCCATACCAACCCTTTCCAAGGAAATTATTATTTCATAACATAAAGTAAATTTCTGTTCTTTTTCATTTTGGCACTGGGCATCCCTACTCTCGTACAATGACAAGTGAATAAACACTCATCTTCAGAATAACACATCCAACATGAAAAAATATTGGTCACCCCTTACCATTTCATGAGCGGTACGAGCACACAAAAAGGAAAATTTATTTTGAAAGTTTAGAGATGGCACATACAAATTTGCTTGGAACGACATGGGAATATCGTATATAGGTAGGTATACTGGACTCATATGGCAAAACTTGGTTTAAGGATTTTGGATGCACAAGTAGTATTTCTACTTATTACAAGTAAAGGCTAGCAAGATATTGAGAAGCATCCAACCAAGAAACGAAAAATCACATAAGTGCGCATTAAGCATAACTAACACTGAATAATGCACCATAAGTAGGATGTAATTTCGTAGCACAACTATTGAATTTCGCGCTTCCATATGGAATCACAAACCTTAACACCAATATTCTTACTAAGCATAATTACTCACTAACATAAATCAAATATTAATATTTTCATGTCTCAAAACTATTACAAAGAATCAATTTTAATTTTTCCAATGATCTTCATGAAAGTTTTTATTATATCCCTCTTGAATATCTATCACTTTGGGACTAGTTTCATATGTTGCAATTGCTTTTGACAAGCTCACATGGATATAAGTGAAGAACATGAGCATACAAGTTTAATCTATCAAAATAATATGAGTGAAGCATGAGTTTTTTTCAAAATTAATAACTCTCAAATTAATATAAGTGAAGCATGAGAGCATTTCTTCAAACATGTAAAAGCATGTCGTGGCCAAAGTGATATAAGTGAAGCACGAGATCAATTCCTTTACTCAATAGTTTTAAATGAAGCATAAAGTAAAATTCTATAAAATCATAGCATAATTTTATATCTTTCAAATAGGTGTGTGCATCAAGTATAAAATCAAGCAAAGCAAAGATAGAAAACGCTCCAAGCAAAACTATAGTTCCAAGTAGTATACTGATGGTTGTTAGAAGAAAGAGGGGATGCCACTTGGGGCATCCCCAAGCTTAGTTGTTTGTTAATATTTATATATTACCTTGTTTTGATTTACCATCCCCAATATTTGACTCTTCTAACTCCTTATTCCTTCATCCATCGTGATCTCGCCCAAAACTTGAAAACTTCAATCACACAAAACTTGACAAAATTCTCGTGAGATCCGTTAGTATGATAAAGCAAATTACCACTTTAGTTACTATTATAAACCCATTCATATTTTATTATTGTATTATATCTACTGTATTATAACATTACCATGACTTATACCCCCCAATACAAGCCATAGATTCATCAAAACAAGCACACAATGCAACGAAAACAGATTCTGTTTCAGACAGGACAGTCTGTAGTAATCTGTACTCTACCCATACTTATAGAACTCGTAAAATTCTCAAAAAAGTAGTAAAAATTAAATAATTTTTATATAAATACTGTGTTAAATTTCATCTCAATATCACGTTTTGGTAAAAAGCGAAAATTCATGCACTTGTAATAGAGTTTCTGTTTCAGAATCAGCATTGTTTCTACTCATCTTATGGATCATCCTAAAGGCATTGCTTGTCACAAACACTAAATAAAACATAAAAACACAATCATAAAAGAATCATAATTGTGAAACACACTCAAAAACATAAATCAAAATATAAAAATAATTTATTCATTGGGTTGCCTCCCAACAAGCGTTGTCGTTTTACGCCCCTAGCTAGGCATAACACATAGATTCAAGTATTCTCATCCTTAGTTTCCAAATCCTTAATCATACAATGAGAATATTTCAGGAATCTATCATGAATATTTTTAATGACAATACTTCTAGGAATAATATTGAAATTTTTATTCTTTCCATGAAGGTTGTTTACCACTTGTTTTTACTAGAAGTGGTACCCTTGTTTTCAGGAATCTACCGATAAAATTGGGATGACTACCTATCATTTTAAGATCCTCATTGTTTTTACTAGAAGTGGTACCCTTGTTTTTTGGAATTTTCATAGATTTGCAATCTTTACTAATGGGAGTTTTTTTAATAATCTTATCGGTAGAGAAGGCCGACCCTAAATTACGGAAGATTTCTTCCAACTTACCCATTCTGGTGCGGCTTTCTTCAATTCTTTATTGACTACGGGGTATTTTTGCTTTAATATTTTAAGAGTGTCTCCTGCCTTTGACCCAATTCTATTAGCATAATTATGCATCCTTTTATCCAAGTTCTCAATATTTTCCTTGGTGAGAATTTTCTTTTGAATAGCATCTAACCTTTTCATAACATGCTGAACAGTTAAAATTATTTCATTAATAATGATAGGTGGGAAACCCACTAAATTTCCCATAGCATTATAAGCATACAAAAACAGGCACATCCAGAATTTTTCACCGGTAATCATACGAAGGACGAATCTATACCAAGTGGTGATGCCCACATAAAAACAGAAAAGAAGAACAATGGTAGATTTGTTGTGAATAGGTCTATTATGAGCATTGCAAATCCTATACCAATAATCTTTAAGATTCTCCCCTCTCATTTGTTTAAAATTAAGAACCTCATTCTCGGGGGCAAATGCAATATCAGAAGAACTAGCCATAGTGAAGAGATTGGCAAACAAGAGATCCAGCGAGAAAAAGGCAAACGGAAAAGAGAGGGCAAATAAAATGACAAATTTGTGAAGTGGGGGAGAGGAAAACGAGAGGCAAATGGCAAATAATGTAATAGAAAGGAGATGAGATTTGTGATTAGGAACCTGGTAAATGAGATTGATTTCTCCCCGGCAACGGCCCAATATCATCTACCAAGTTCCTAATCACAAATACCATCTCCTTGCAATTTACATTATTTTCCATTTGCCTCTCGTTTTACTCCCCCCACTTCACAAATTTATCATTTGCTTGCAATCTTGTTTGTGTAGTCATGATGACTCAAAGAAAACACCAAGTTGTGCCATTTTTCCAATATCAATAATAATGATGTTATTATCACTCCTATTGCTCCTCCCGCCACTAGTGCGGAGTCTTGTGATATTAACGCCTCTTTGTTGAATGTTGTCATGAAAGATCAATTTTCCGTTACTCCTATCGAGGATGATGCATTCCATCTAAACACCTTCGTGGAATTATGCGATATGCAAAACAAAAAAGATGTGAACAATGAAATTGATAAGTCAAAATTATTTCCTTTATCCTTTCGGGATCGTGCAAAAATTTGGTTTTCTTCTTTGCCTCGCAATAGTATGGAATCTTGGGATAAGTGCAAGGTCGCTTTTATTACTAAGTATTTTTTGCCCGCAAAAATTATTTCCCTTAGGTCTCAAATCATGAATTTGAAGCAACCTGAGCATGAACATGTTGCACAATCTTGGGAAAGAATGAAGTTAATGTTGGGGAACGTTGCATGGGAAACAAAAAATGTCCTACGCACACGCAAGATCTATTCATGGTGATCAGCATCTATGAGAGGGAGAGTGGATCTACATACCCTTGTACATCGCTAAGCGGGAAGCAATAAGAAATGTGGTTGATGCAGTCGAACGCCTTCATGATCCAAATCGCAAGCCGTCCCACGATCAAATCATGATCCACCAAGATCTAGCGCCGAACGGATGGCACCTCCATGTTCCGCACACGTACAAATCGATGATCATCTCCACCTTCTTGATCCAACAAGAGGGGGCGAAGAGGTACATGTGTACTCCGACAGCGCAACGGCGTGGTGACGATGGTGGTGGAGGTTTACCGGCAGGGTTTCGCCTAAGCAACGCCAATACAATCTAGAGAAAAACGGTCTAGACGGGGGAGAGAGGGCTGCATCGTGACTTGGGGGTGCGGCTGACCTCTCTCCCCTCCAATATATATAGGATGGAGGGGAGGGGCCGGCGCCCTAGGGTTTCCCCTAGGGCCGTCCGAATCAGTGGCGAGGAGTCCTCCCCTCCACTCGGATTCCTCCTCCCACAAGGGAGGGGGAGTCCTGGGAGGAATCCCCACTTGCCCTCCTTTCCTTCACTTTGCATGGGCCCTTAGGGGTTGGCTTGCCTGGCCCACTAAGGACTGATGGAGTGATAGCCCACAAGTATAGGGGATCGCAACAGTTTTTGAAGGTAGAGTATTCAACCCAAATTTTATTATTCGACACATGGGGAGCCAAAGAATATTCTCGAGTATTAGCAGCTGAGTTGTCAATTCAAACACACCTGAAAGACTTAATATCTGTAGCAAAGTATTCAGTAGCAAACTAGTATGGAGGTAACGATAACAGTGGCAAAAGTGATAGCAGCAGTTTGTAGTAATTGTAACAGTAGCAACAGAAAAGTAACTTAGCAAAGATCAGTATGTGAAAAGCTCGTAGGCAATGGATCAATGATAGATAATTATGTCGGATGTCATTCATCACGCAATGGTTATAACATAGGGTGACACAGAACTAGCTCCAATTCATCAATGTAATGTAGGCATGTATTCCATATATAGTCATACGTGCTTATGGAAAAGAACTTGCATGCCATCTTTTGTCCTACCCTCCCGCGGCAGTGGGGTCCTATTGGAAACTAAGGGATATTAAGGCCTCCTTGTAATAGAGAACCAGACCAAAGCATTAACACTTAGTGAATACATGAACTCCTCAAATTACGGTAATCACCAGAAATAATCCCAGTTATTTTCACCCTGGGGGATGCGGAGCATAACTCGTAATAGGTGTCTACAACTTGCAGGATAGGATCAAGAACACATATATATTCGTGAAAACATAATATGTTCAAATCTGAAATCATGGCACTCGGGCCCTAGTGACAATCATTAAGCATAGCAAACTCATAGCAACATCAATCTCAGAACATAGTGGACACTAGGTATCAAACCCTAACAAAACTAACTCGATTACATAATAAATCTCATCCAACCCATCACCGTCCAGCAAGACTATGATGATATTACTCACGAACGGTGGAAAGCATCATGGAATTGGTGACGAATGGCGGTTGGTGATGACAAAGGCAACGATTTCCCCTCTCTGGAGCCCAAAATGGACTCTTGATCTGGTCTCTCGAGGAAGAACAGGAGGTGGCGGCAACTCCGTATCGTGAAATGCGATGAACTCTTATGCTTGATTTTTTTCCTCCCCAAATAGGTATATATAGGAGTGGAAACGAGGTCGAAGGAGCAACAGGGCGGCCACAAGCCTGCTTGGCGCGCCCTAGGGGGTGGCCGCGCCCGCCAGGCTTGTGGCAAGGTGGTGGCCCCCCTGCAGATGATTCTTTCTCCAATATTTTTTATTATTTCCAAAAATATTCTCCGTAAATTTTCAGGTCAATCCGAGAAATTTTATTTTTGCACAAAAATAACACAAAGGCAATTCTGCTGAAAATAGCGTCAGTCCGGGTTAGTTCCTTTCAAATCAGGCAAATTAGAGTCGAAAACAAGGGCAAATAAGTTTGGAAAAGTAGATACGTTGGAGATGTATCAACTCCCCTAAGCTTAAGCCTTTGCTTGTCCGCAAGCAGTTCAGTTGATAAACTGAAAGTGATAAAAAAGAACTTTTACAAACTCTGTTTGATCTTGCTGTTGTAAATATATCTAACTTATGTTCAGATTTTCAGCAAAGATTATAGACTGACCACATTCATAATAACATTTATGTCTCACATTTACTCATATCAATGGTATAATCGACTAGCGAGCAATAATAATAAGTCTCAGATGACAAATTTTTTATCAAAACAATCATGATACAATATGACATAATGGTATCCTGGTAGCCCTTTCTGGGACCGCAAAACATAGATGCAGAGCACCTCTGAAGAACGGGGGCTGACTGGATGCTGTAATTCATGGTAAAATAGATCTAGTCATACTCATCCACAATATCAATTAATAGAAAAGCATACAAATGACAGTGGTGCTCTCTAACTGGTGCCTTTTATTAGAAGATGATGACTCAACAATAAAGTAAATGGAAAGGCCCTTCACAGAGGGAAGCATTGATTTCTAGAGGTGCCAGAGCTCGAGCTTTTAAAACAGAGATAGGTAATGATTTTGGAGCGGTATGCTTTCATTGCTCACATAACGACCAAGAGGTTTTCAATATGTTCCATGCTAGATACATTATAGCCAGTTCCTAAACAGAATAGTAAAGTTTTTACTCCCCTCCCCCAATCAGTCACACTCCACAGCGAGCCAAATCCACGGGTACCGTCCATACAAACACAGTCCTGGGGGTGTTTTGTTTAATTATATTTTACTTTTTATTTCGAGCCTGGGACTAGGCATCCCGATTACCAGCCCCTTTATCGTGAATGATAATGAATCAACACATACCGTGAGAATAACCAACCTAGCATGGAAGGTACTGACAGCCCCTAGTCGCCACATGAGCGATTTGGGCATACAAAACAGAAAGTTTATTTGAAGGTTTAAAGTTTAGCACATACAAATTTACTTGGAACGGCAGGTAAATACCGCATATAGGTAGATATGGTGGACTCATATGGAACAACTTAGGGTTTATGGAGATGGATGCATGAGCAGTATTCCCGCTTAGTACAAGTGAAGGCTAGCAAAAAGACTGGGAAGCGACCAACTAGAGAGCGACACAGTCATCAACATGCTTTCAGATTAACCAGCATTGCATCCAAGCATGAGTAGGATATAATTCACTATGAACATAAACATCGTGGATGCTATGTTGATTTGTTTTAGCTACATGCGATAACATGTGCCAAGTCAAGCCACTCGAATAATTAAAATGGTTCTTAATTGCCTATGTAGGAGGATACCATTCTATCATACTACATCACAACCATTTTAATGCACATGTTATCCCTCAAGACAAACAATTATCCACTCGTAGGCAATTAAGCATGGTATGAGCAACTATAATCTCTAATTGTAATTGCAAACATATTTCATCTATAATGGGCTGAATTAAGAACGATGAGCTAATCATATTTACAAAAGTAAGATAGGTCGAGTTCATACCAGCTTTTCACTTGCATGACCAAACAATGTGAAAAATAATAAGAGTGCACATGCATTGGACTATGCTGGAATCTGCAAACAATAATTCTAAGGGGAAGACAAAGCAATATGGGCTCTATGTAAGATAAACAATAATTCATATGAGAGCCACTAACCATGACATCGTGGTCTTCTCCTTATGACCCAAAGAAAATAAAGGAAAATTATTTACACGGGAAAGCTCCCAACAAGCAAAAGAAGAACGAGAAATCTTTTTGGGTTTTATTTTAATGCTACAACTAAAAGAAACTAGAAGGTAAAGTTGGAACTATTTTTTTGGATTTTCTTAAATATTAATCAAACACACAATAAGAAAGCATAAAGAAGAAAATAAACTACCATGGATAGTACAATGAAAAAGTATGAACACCGACAACTGAAATGAGTGTGTGAACATGAATGTAATGTCGGTGAGAAATACGTACTCCCCAAGCTTAGGCTTTTGGCCTAAGTTGGTCTAGGGACATGGATGGCCCAAGTTTTATCTGAAGTCATAGGTAGGGTTGTACTAGGCTACTGCGGCTACCGCCTGAATGACTGCAGCATGAAGGCAATCTGATTCGCGTTCCTCTCATACTGGTTTCCCTCCTCTCTGGTTATAAAGTATCTCTGTTTTTTCTTGGAAGTTAAAGAAGGCAGGAGCAGGAAGGGTAACATGGACAGCATGTCGTCTGTCAAAAAATTAGTCAGTACTGGAGGGATTGTTCGTTCCTTTCAAGAAACTGGTAGCGCACAAAAGCCTCATAATCAAGAAAAGAAGGGGGTAAGTCAATATCATTCTCTCTTCTGGGTACCCTAAGATACTTAGCTACACCGGTGGCTTAAATTCTACCAAATAAATCTCCATCCTGAGCATTATGATGTAACCTCCTAGCAATGATAGCCCCCAAGTTATATCGTCTATCTACTATTACTGAACTCTTAAGAATACTCAGATCAGGCACACAAAAGTGGCTATGATCATGTTTACCATTAATACATCTACCTATGAAGAGAGCAAAATAATGTATAGCCGGAAAGTGAATGCTCCCCAAAGTAGCTTGCGTAATGATTCTAGTTTCTCCCAGTGATGCTAGCAAGGAAATTGTTATATTCATTTTTATGAGGACCACTATGGCTACCCCACTTTGGAATTTTGCATGCATCATTAAAATCCTCGATGTCCATGGTGTAGTACTTATCATAAAGATTAAATAAGATAGAATGAGAATTACGCCTGGATGAAAATTCAAACCTCCGCACAAAAGAATCAGTGAGTTGATAATATTTATTGCATCGGTCTGAAATAAAATCCTCAAGGCCGGCACTCCTTATGTATGCATAAAAATCTTCCTTGATCCCAGCGTTGTCCATGAATTGGTCCGACGACCATTCACAAGGCAGCACTCGAGCTTCTCTCGTTGGTTCAAAATTGGGCTCATGTAACACCACTAGTAGAAAACAGACCTTTTGTCCCGAGCTTTAGTCCCGGTCTGGTCACGAACCGGTACTAAAGATGGTATTAGTCTTGGTTCGTGTCGGCTACAACGGCTAGGAGCAGGGCGACCTTTAGTACCGGCTCGTGAGTGACCTTTAGTACTGGTTCGTCTCACGAGCCGTTACTAAAGGGGGCGTGGCAGGGTTTTGGTCAGACATGGGCCCCTCTTGCATCTTTAGTACCGGCTGGTGTCACCAGCCGGTACTAAAGCGCAACCTTTAGTACCGGCTGGTGACACCATACGGTACTAAACACTTCCTACATATACATCCGTCCTCAGCCGATCGAAAGATCTCTGTTTTCTCCCCTGTTCTTCTTCTTGCTCAAAGCTCATCCTCCATTTTGCCAAGGATTTGTCAAGATTTAAAGGCACCCCATCTATCCAAGTGTTCATAAAGGTTAGCAACTTCGCTCCTTCATCTCTTGCTAGATTAGCTTGTGGTATGCTCAAAGATATGTGATATGTGATTTGTGGGAGTTTATTTGATTTATATCCAATTTGAGCTCAAATTAACTTGTTAGGTTGCATATGTGTAGGTGTGGTTTATTTGGTGTGCCTTCCCATCCCCGGCCGTCCTAACCACCGTCCATCGTCCGCACCGTCTCGTCGTGGCCCCGGCCACCTTGGTGAGCCTCTTGTTCTTCTTAAAATCTTTAAAAAAATTACTTGTATGATTTAGATAGCTGCGTGTACGATTTACTTACTTGTATTATTGTTAGTTATTCTATAGTGTAATGGTTATGGTATCCGCCCACGTCGGCCCTCGTCCAGTCTATGATTCAGATGTGGTATGTCGTTAATTATCTTTTATAACTATTTCACACATCATCTAATGTCTATGACAATTAATTATGCCACCAAATTGACATAGATATTTTTATCTATAGGAAGTAGTTGAACCAGAAATTCCAACCAACTATGAAATTCTGCTCGAGAAATTAACACGAGCTGAAAAAGAAATTGATCATTTGAAAGAAAAATTGAAAAGAACTGAAGATGAGAAGATGGGATTGGAGTTGCATGTTGCCTATATCGTCGATGATCACAAGAACAAGATGGATGGAATGCGCTTGAAGCTTAGAAAGATTAGGAAATATGCCGTTGATAAAGAGGCTTGGTATCATTATGTTGCTGGCTCAATTGTTACTTTAGTTGCGATTATGATCACATTTGTTGTTGTATTCACATGTTTTAGATAGTTGGTGTTGTTTTATGAGATCTATATGTATGAACTATAAGTATCCATTATTTTCAGTAATAACATTTGGTCACTGCTAGCTCTACATTTGGTTGTAATGTGATGATGAAGTTCTATTAAATTGGTCACTTCGATGTTGTGTAGTGAACACGAGCCGACAATGGATGTACGATGACCGACTAAGTCCAGGGTTTCTTAACGGCCTGCATGATTTTATTCGTGTGGCTGAGACAAATAAGCAGAATGGTTTCATGTGTTGTCCATGTCGTGACTGTAATAATGATAGGAATTACTCTAACTCAAAAACCCTTCACTACCACCTGTTGAAGTCCGGTTTCATGTCCGGCTATAGCTGTTGGACCAAGCATGGAGAAAGAGGGGTTATAATGGAATACAATGAAGAAGAAGAGGATGATGAAAACTATCCTTTCGCTGATACAACAATGGGGGAAGCTGAAGAAGAGGCATCAGATGAGCCCGCTGATGATTTGGGTCAGGTCATTGCTGATGCAAAGAGAAACTGCGAAAATGATAAGGAGAGGTTGAAGTTGAGACGCATGTTAGAGGATCACAAGAAATTATTGTATCCAAATTGTGAAGATGACCAAAAAAGTTGGGTACCATGCTGGAATTGCTGCAATGGAAGGCGAAGAATGGTGTAACTGACAAGCGATTTCAAGAATTGCTGATAATGATAAAGAAGATGCTTCCAAAGGATAACGAATTGCCTGAAAGTACATACGAAGCAAAGAAGGTTGTCTGCCCTCTAGGATTAGAGGTGCAGAAGATACATGCATGCCCTAATGACTGCATCCTCTACCGCGGTGAGGAGTACGAGAATTTGGATGCATGCCCGGTATGCGGTGCACTGCGCTATAAGATCCCCTGCGATGACCCTGGTGATGTGGAGAGCGAACGCCACAGGAAGAGGGTTCCTGTGAAGGTGATGTGGTATGCTCCTATAATACCACGGTTGAAACGTTTGCTCCAAAAGAAAGAGCATGCCAAGTTGTTGCGATGGCACAAAGAAGAACGAAAGGAAGACGGGATGTTGAGAGCACCCGCTGATGGGTCGCAGAGGAGAAAAATCGAGAGGGAGTTCGAGGACTTTGTAGCTGACGCAATGAACTTATGGTTTGGTCTTAGTACACACGGCATGAATCCTTTTGGCGAGCAGAGCTCCAGTCACAGCACCTGGCCCGTGACTCTATGTATCTACAACCTTCCTCCTTGGTTGTGCATGAAGCGGAAGTTCATTATGATGACAGTGCTCATTCAAGGCCCTAAGCAACCCGACAATGACATTGATGTCTCCCTAAGGCCACTAGTTGATGAACTTATACAGTTGTGGAAAAAACCAGGTGTGCGTGTGTGGGATGCGCACACACAGAAGGAAATTGACCTACGAGCGTTGCTGTTTGTAACCATCAATGATTGGCCTGCTCTTGGTAACCTTTCAGGACATACAAACAAGCGATACAATGCATGCATGCACTGTTTAGATGATACTGAAAGTATATATTTGGATAAATGTAAGAAGAATGTGTACCTGGGACATCGTCGATTTCTACCGATCAAGCATATCTTAAGAAAGGCAGGCAACCATTTCAAAGGTGAGCCAGATAACCAGAAGAAGCCTGGCCTCCGTACAGGTGAATATATATTTGATATGATCAAGGATTTATAGGTAATCTTTGGAAAGGGTCATGGCGGACAATCTGTTCCGAATGACGCCAACGGACACGCACCCATGTGGAAGAAGAAATCTATATTTTGGGAACTTGAATATTGGAAAGCCCTAGAGGTCCACAATGCAATCGACGTGATGCATGTGACGACAAATCTTTATGTGAACCTGCTAGGCTTCTTGTGCGTGTATGGAAAGACAAAAGATACACTGGAGGCACGGGAGGACAAGCAAAGAATTAACGAAAAATACGGCATGCATCCAAAGTGGTATCAAGGTCCTGCCAGCTATGCTCTTACGAAAGAAGAGAAGGAAATATTTTTTGAATGCCTGCTCAGTATCAATATCCCATCTGGCTCCTCGTCGAATATAAAGGGAATAATAAATATGGCAAAGAAAAAATTTCAAAATCTAAAGTCTCATGACTGCCAGGTGATTATGACGCAATTACTTCCAGTTGCACTTAGGGGGCTTCTACCGGAAAATGTTCGATTAGCCATTGTGAAGCTATGCGCATTCCTCAATGCAATTTCTCAGAAGGTATTCAATCCAGAAATCCTACCAAGGTTACAGAATGACCTGGTCCAATGTCTTGTCAGTTTTGAGTTGGTGTTCCCTCCATCCTTCTTCAATATTATGACGCACGTTCTAGTGCACCTAGTCGAAGAGATTAACATTCTGGGTCTTGTATTTCTACGCAATATGTTCCCCTTCGAGAGGTTCATGGGAGTCTTAAATAAATATGTTCATAACCATGCTAGGCCAGAAGGAAGCATCGCCAAGGGATGTGGAACAGAGGAGGTTATTGAGTTTTGTGTTGACTTTTTTCCTGACATAAAGCCGATTGGTCTTCCTGAATCGCGACATTAGGGGAGACTGGGTGGAAAAGGCACATTAGGATAGAAAGAAGCAATAAATGTTGACGGGCATTCTTTCACTCAAGCACACTACACGGTTCTACAAAATTCCACCTTAGTGACTCCATATATGGAGGAACACAAGGATATTGTACGGTCCAAGAACCAGGAGCAGTCTGACCCCTGGATTGAACGTAAACACATGGAGACTTTTGCCAGTTGGTTGCAAACAAAGCTCATCAATGACAACAATGTTCCAGATGAACTGTACTGGTTGGCCAAGACACCAAGTTCGACTATAACGACTTTCAAGGGTACGAGATAAATGGGAATACATTTTACACGATCGTCCAAGATAAGAAGAGCACCAACCAAAACAGTGGTGTCCGCTATGGTGCAACCAACTTTGAAGACACATATTATGGTTACATAGAGGAGATATGGGAACTTGACTACGGACCTGATCTTAAGGTCCCTTTGTTTCGGTGCAAATGGGTCAAATATACTAGAGGCAGGGTACAGGTAGACCGGCAGTATGGAATGACAACAGTGGATCTCAACAATCTTGGATACACAGACGAATCATTCGTCCTAGCCAATGATGTGGCTCAGGTTTTCTATATGAAGGACATGTCTAGCAAACCGAGGAGAAAAAAAGATACGGAAGCGAATACATCATACGATGAGCCAAAGTGACACATAGTTCTTTCAGGGAAAAGAAACATTGTGGGAGTGGAGGACAAGACAAACATGTCCGAAGATTATGAAAAGTTTCATGAAATCCCTCCCATCAGAGTGAAGACTGACCCAAGCATGTTGTCAAATGATGAAGATTATCCATGGTTACGGCGCAATCATAAGAAAGGGACAAACACGCAGAAAAAGTCTTACACCGCGAGATCCCACTCTGGGATGTGCCCGGCTTCACCGTCATCACTTTCTATATATTTATGTGAAGGACATCCATGCATTTCCTAGCTAGCATGGTATATCTTTGTAATAGTTTGTACACGAAGTGCATCCAGTTTTTGGGTTAAACCCTCTCAACTCTCTAGAAGTTCCTATGTGGGTGAAATTATGATGTCATGCCAAGTTACAACCTTTTCAGAGTTCATTTGTACTGCTTTTCAAATTCAGGGTCATTTAACTCAAAATAAATCATTAAATGCATGAAAAATATCAAATGAAGTTAGAAAGGGTTGAAAATTGATGATGTGCCTTTGAATGGTGCATATTGAACACACAAAAAGTATGGAGTTAAAATAAGTTATTAAAAATGAAATCCCTTTGTAATAGATGAGTTTTCGTCTGAAACCCTCATACTTCTTATGAGATTGTCCAATTTGTACACGAAGTGCATCCAGTTTTTGCCGTAACCCTCTCAACTCTCTAGAAGTTGCTATGTGGGTGAAATTATGATGTCATGCCACGTTACAATTCAGAGTTCATTTGTACAGCTTTTCAAATTCAGGGTCATTTTACTCAAAATAAATCATTAAATGCATGAAAAATATCAAATGAAGGCAGAAAGGGTTGAAAATTGATGATGTGCCTTTGAATGGTGCATATTGAACACACAAAAAGTATGGAGTTAAAGTAAGTTATTAAAAATGAAATCCCTCTGTAATAGAGGAGTTTTCGTCCGAAACCCTCATACTTCTTATGAGATTGTCCAATTTGTACACGAAGTGCATCCAGTTTTTGCCGTAACCCTCTCAACTCTCTAGAAGTTGCTATGTGGGTGAAATTATGATGTCATGCCAAGTTACAACCTTTTCAGAGTTCATTTGTATTGCTTTTCAAATTCAGGGTCATTTAGCTCAAAATAAATCATTAAATGCATGAAAAATACCAAATGAAGTTAGAAAGGGTTGAAAATTGATGATGTGCCTTTGAATGGTGCATATTGAACACATAAAAGTATGGAGTTAAAATAAGTTATTAAAAATGAAATCCCTCTGTAATAGATGTGTTTTCGTCCGAAACCCTCATACTTCTTATGAGATTGTCCAATTTGTACACGAAGTGCATCCAGTTTTTGCCGTAACCCTCTCAACTCTCTAGAAGTTGCTATGTGGGTGAAATTATGATGTCATGCCAAGTTACAACCTTTTCAGAGTTCATTTGTACTGCTTTTCAAATTCAGGGTCATTTAGCTCAAAAGAAATCATTAAATGCATGAAAAATATCAAATGATGTTAGAAAGGGTTGAAAATTGATGATGTGCCTTTGAATGGTGCATATTGAACACATAAAAGTATGGAGTTAAAATAAGTTATTAAAAATGAAATCCCTTTGTAATAGATGAGTTTTCGTCCGAAACCCTCATACTTCTTCTGAGATTGTCCAATTTGTACACGAAGTGCATCCAGTTTTTGCTGTAACTCTCTCAACTCTCTAGAAGTTGCTATGTGGGTGAAATTATGATGTCATGCCAAGTTACAATTCAGAGTTCATTTGTACTGCTTTTCAAATTCAGGGTCATTTAGCTCAAAATAAATCATTAAATGCATGAAAAATATCAAATGAAGTCAGAAAGGGTTGAAAATTGATGATGTGCCTTTGAATGGTGCATATTGAACACACAAAAATTATGGAGTTAAAGTAAGTTATTAAAAATGAAATCCCTCTGTAATAGATGAGTTTTCGTCCGAAACCCTCATACTTCTTATGAGATTGTCCAATTTGTACACGAAGTGCATCCAGTTTTTGCCGTAACCCTCTCAACTCTCTAGAAGTTGCTATGTGGGTGAAATTATGATGTCATGCCAAGTTACAACCTTTTCAGAGTTCATTTGTACTGCTTTTCAAATTCAGGGTCATTTAGCTCAAAATAAATCATTAAATGCGTGAAAAATATCAAATGAAGTTAGAAAGGGTTGAAAATTGATGATGTGCCTTTGAATGGTGCATATTGAACACACAAAAAGTATGGAGTTAAAATAAGTTATTAAAAATGAAATCCCTTTGTAATAGATGAGTTTTCGTCCGAAACCCTCATACTTCTTATGAGATTGTCCAATTTGTACACGAAGTGCATCCAGTTTTTGCCGTAACCCTCTCAACTCTCTAGAAGTTGCTATGTGGGTGAAATTATGATGTCATGCCACGTTACAATTCAGAGTTCATTTGTACTGCTTTTCAAATTCAGGGTCATTTAGCTCAAAATAAATCATTAAATGCATGAAAAATATCAAATGAAGTTAGGAAGGGTTGAAAATTGATGATGTGCCTTTGAATGGTGCATATTGAACACACAAAAAGTATGGAGTTAAAGTAAGTTATTAAAAATGAAATCCCTCTGTAATAGAGGAGTTTTCGTCCGAAACCCTCATACTTCTTATGAGATTGTCCAATTTGTACACGAAGTGCATCCAGTTTTTGCCGTAACCATGTCAACTCTCTAGAAGTTGCTATGTGGGTGAAATTATGATGTCATGCCAAGTTACAACCTTTTCAGAGTTCATTTGTACTGCTTTTCAAATTCAGGGTCATTTAGCTCAAAATAAATCATTAAATGCATGAAAATATCAAATGAAGTCGGAAAGGGTTGAAAATTGATGATGTGCCTTTGAATGGTGCATATTGAACACACAAATAGTATGGAGTTAAAATAAGATATTAAAAATGAAATCCCTTTGTAATAGATGAGTTTTCGTCCGAAACCCTCATACCTCTTATGAGATTGTCCAATTTGTACACGAAGTGCATCCAGTTTTTGTCGTAACCCTCTCAACTCTAGAAGTTGCTATGTGGGTGAAATTATGATGTCATGCCAAGTTACAACCTTTTTAGAGTTCATTTGTACTGCTTTTCAAACTCGAGATATGAATATTTCAAATGCCATATTTAATCAAATTATCTTATACATCAGTTGAAGTTGTTCAAACATGCATGGAAATGCCAAAAACAGATTATTTCTATTTTTCTGATATTTTTTCATATATTATTTATTTCCAGTTGAGTCCTACGTTTTTTTCTATGAATTTCTAAAGTTTACGGGGAGTATTTCTGAAAATAATAAGTAATATTTAATTAAAAACCCTTTTAGTACCGGTGCTAGCCACGCACCGGTACTAAAGGTCCACCGCCCCCACACACTTTTGGCAGGACCTTTAGTACCGGTGCGTGACTCGCACCGGTACTAAAGGGTCTTTAGTACCGGTGCGAGCCACGCGCTGGTACTAAAGGTCCACCGCCCCCGCGCTCTGTTGGGAGGACCTTTAGTACCGGTACATGGCTAGCACCGGTACTAAAGACCCTTTAGTACCGGTGCGTGCCACGCACCGGTACTAAAGGTCTGTCTGGTATAAAAGGAGGACGTCGTCATCCCGGGCCGAGCAACGCACCGGGAGAGCTCAACTTGTGCCGCCAGGCTGCCGAAATTGCCATTGCCGTTGCCCTTGCCGCCGTCGCCCTTTCCGCCATCGCCCTCGCCGACGACGCTCTCTCCCTCGTCGCCCTCGCCACCGTCGCACCACCACCGCGCCATTGCCGTCGCCCTCACCACCGCTCCCGTCGCACCACCACCGCCGACCACCGCCGTCGCCCTCGCCGCCGTCGCCCTCACCACCGCCGCCGTCACCCTCGCCACCTTCGCCCTCGCCGTCATCACCCTCGCCGCGGTCGCCCTCGCCTACCCGGACGCTGCCCCTTGCCGCCGTCGCCCTCACCACCGCCACTGTCGCCCTCGCCGCCGTCGCCCTCGCCTACCCGGACGCCGCCCCTCGTCGCCAGTCCCGTCACCACCGGCCCGCTCACTCCGGCCGCCGCTCCGTGATCCCGTTGCCGCCGCCCCGAGCTCGTCACCGACACCACCTCCGGGTCAGGAGGCTAGGTGAGATCTCCCGGCCGACCCCTCTCCCCGACGATCGCCCCGATGATCGCCGGACTAGTGTGTAGATGCTAGGGTATCTAGGGTCCCTTGACGTCGAACCCCGACACCCCGACACGACACCTATTACTACGAGAGAGTGTCCACCAACATATATACACCACCGTATCAATGTGAGAGAGTGCGCACCAACACACCATGAGATATGTGAGAGTTATTTAAGGAAAGTCTCGACAGACCGATAGTCACACATGCATTAGGATCCAAAGCGTGCCGTAATTCTTGATTTTCCTAGATGCTAAGTGTTAATTTTGCTAAGTGTTAATTTTGCTAAGTGTTAATTTTGTTAAGTGTTAATTTTCTAAGTTTTCTTTAATTTGTTTTCGTAATTAAGTGTTTCTTCTCGACGTCGACGATGCCGATCCCACATCCTCGTCGTCGAGTCGCCGGAGGAGGTCACTTGCTTCAGCCGAGGGGCCCTGTCAGGGACTGGGCTCTGCCAGGCTGGTATTGGGAGGTGCTGCCTTCCTGGCGGCACGGCTTGGTGAGGAGCCAGCCCATCGTCGACCCGGAGGTTCTATGGTGGCGGCCGCAAGGGCCACAGACGATCGAGAGGCTTGAGTCCCCCGCGGAGGTGGTACAGTAACATGTCAGCAAGGAGAACGAGCACGTTCGATGCTACATGACAGCTTTGGAGGCCAGGTCCGACAATACCTGGCAGATTCTTCAGGGATCTCACTGGAGCTATGTTCCTGTGATGGTTCCTTCTCTTTGGGTGTCCACCGCCTGCCCTGATATCCGCTGGGCGCTAGGGTTCTAGCTAGATCGATATATTAACTAGCTACTATTATGATGTATTAGCTAGATCGATGGAGATTAGCCGATGTATTGAAAATTATCCAAGATTATGCAGATGAGATCTTTTCTAAGAACTATACTATATATGTATTCGATGATGCATTATTAATTAACTATCAGTTATTTTGCTTCTTCAATGCATGCTAATTTAAATACTAATTTGTTTTATCTATATTATTATGGACTAGTTATTAAGCTACGGACAATACCGGTAGAGCTCATGAAGAGGACATCTTCGACATGATACGCTCCTCTGAAAACCCAGCGGACCTTCGAGGTGAATCACATGATCATGATGATGGTTCACAATATATGAACGATCACGGTGATGGATGTGAGACCGAGGAAGAACAACTTATGTTCCAAAATTCGGAACAACCAAGAATGTTCGACGAGGTATATACACATCCATTAGCCTCTGATGATCATTATATGTGTATTAACTGATTTGTACATATATATTAACAAATCTTTCTTATTTTAATTATCAGCCCTCCGGATCGAGCCAATCTAGTAGAAATGTACGAGGCGCTACCAAAATATTGGACGGCAACGTAAAGCTCAATCTTGATGCTTTCAAACATAATGGCGAACCGACTCACCCTGAAGCCAATGTCACGACATTTGTGCGTCAATGCGGAGTGGTTGTTAGGGACAGAGTCCCGATCACAATGCATGAATGGATTCAGCCAAAGGAACCAAAACCAGGAGTGAATTATGCCGATACAAGAATTAAAGATGCCCTTTGGCGAGAGCTCATGGAGCATTTTACCCTACTAGATTCTCTCTCGGAGCGTCAAAGGAACAAAGTCAAGGAGTTTGCTCTCCATAAGATGGCCGGCACGTTCCAAACTTGGAAGAAAAGATTATGGACCGACTAAAACACTAAAGGCAAGAAGGCGCCCGATTTCAAAGGAATATACGAGAAGGTAAGGGATCACTGGGACGCATTTATCGATTACAGGACATCGATAGTTGCTATGGAGAAGTTGGCAAATAATAAGATAAATGCTGAGAAAAAAAGGTATCACCATAAACTAGGGACAGGTGGATACAAGTCAGCCGTTTCCAAGTGGGATGCATTAGAGAATAAGATGCTTGCTGAAGGGATCACTCCAGTAACCTTCAACTGGCCCAAGAGGTGCAGGAATTGGTTTTTTGCGCATGGGGGAAAGTTGGAACCAGCCACAGGAAAGATTATTGCACTGGCCAGTCTGAAGCATGCATCAGATGAGTTGATTCAAGCAATAAAAGATGCCAAAGAAGGACAGTTTCACCCCGATAGAGAGAACGACGAGCTTACACGCGCCCTCGGGAATGTCGAACACGGAGGACGAACACGAGGCATGGGCGTTGTTTCGTGGTACGAGGGGTTTGTGGGATGGCAGGACAGTTATAAAAGCCATTCAAGAAAAGAGAAGGTGGAAGTAGACCGATTTTCGAAGTTGGAATAGAAGTACGAGCAGCAGCAGCTGCAGATACAGGTACTGACCCAGCAAAGGGAAACTCCGCAGCAGGAGGCAGGGGAAGAACCCATCCCATCTACAATGCCAAAAAGCAGCATGGCTTCCACGGGGGGCACCGCTTGGTCACACCCCCGTGGATGATATAACCGAGAAGACATCTTGTGAGCTAATCCAGAAAATGAAGAACATACCCGTGCGGGTCGCGAAGGGCTATGCTTTACCAAATACACCTGATGTTCTCTGGCATTGCAATCCGGTTCTAGCTGGGTATGCTTGTGTCGCGGTGGACGCAATAGAGCCGGGATATGATGAACTATTGCTTGACATCCTTGGAGGTGAGTGGGAGTCCACATTGGTAGAAGCCGGCCGTGGTCTCATTCTATGGAGTAAGGACTGCATCGTCTTTCCACACTCGGTGCTAAGGCCACCGATTCCTCCGAGTATCGATGTCCAGCGCGAGGGATCCTAGCCAGAGGCATCGTAGCGCCAGCAGTCCTCCCCACCTCGCGAGCAGTCCTCCCCACCTCGCCAGCAGTCACCTCGGCAGCAGTCACCACGCCAGCAGTCCTCCCCACCGCGAGCTCCCCCACAGTCATCCCCATCTCGAGAGGCGTCCCACCTCGCCAGCAGTCCTCCCCACCTCGCCATGAGCAGTCCTCCCAACCTCGGGACGGAGCACGACGCGAGTCCATATCATCATCGATATTGATCTCCGCCGCATGAGCCGACTCCACCCCGGCAGCAGTCCCGCCAGCAGGGTTCCCAAAAGAGGAAGGCCACCAGCAGTCCTCTTCGGAAGAAAGCAAAGAAGAAACCCGAGCCTCCGGCCAAAAGGAAGCTACCTTATGACATGACACTGGAGGAAAATAAAATTGAATGTGATCTCCAAGTGAAAGCCTTTTTTGCGAAGAAGACCGTGCCGCCAAAGGAGGTAATACCCAAGGAAGTCCAAGAGCACTTTATGGAACACTTTATTGATCGACCCCCGGCATATGTCGAGCGTATGCCGACAGACTATGAGCGACAGATATAGAAGGCAAGTGAGCAGAGAAGTCGGCCCAGCCCAAGGAAGAAGTCGTGAAGTACGGCATCAACTAGAGGGAAAACAGTTTCCCAGCTTGGAGAACAATCCAAGCAATCGATCTCTCCGCTCAAGGTGAGTACCAATCCAAGCAAGCAACCAATCCAACCAGTCAATGTGCAAGGCAACCCAATCGACCTCGAAGTACTAAAGGCTGCAGGTCTCACTCTTGACCAAATCCTTGGCACCGAGGAAATCTGTGGGTACGATGCAACTGAGTACGGAATGCAATATGCCGTCGGAAAACCACTTGTCACACCTGAGCAGTACAAGGAACTACCAACTGCGATGCTATGGTTGCATGATAGGTACATGCGTGAAGCAAAGCGAGGGGAGACGGCGGTCATGGTCAAAGTAAGGAAAGAGCATTACATCAATGCATGTGACATATGTCTTGAATTCTCAAAACTTTTCCAGTTATACCACATGGACTCTATCGACAAAACTCTCATCAGTTGCTATTGTCTGTAAGTGATTTATATATTTAGTAATTTAAGTGTCTAGCTAAGATATCATTCATTGGCTTATCCTCACTATATATGTTCTTTTCTACGCTATTATGCAGATTGAAGATGTGGGAATTGAAACAAGAGGGAATCGATGACATTGGGTTCATCGACCCAAGTACCGGTAATGGTCATGTGGTAAACCATTATGCCAAGGACACAGAAGATCTCTTGGAAAATTTTCTAGAGGCACTAATGAATACCAAATCTACTATAATATTTCCTTACAACATGGGGTGAGTGTTTACACTCTTGTATACTACAAATTCTATTTTTGCTTACTAGCTCGCTGTCAAGTGTAGTTAATGAGTTATATGCAATTGCCTGCTTAATTATCTAAACTTCTACGCAGAGACCACTATATCCTCCTATATATTATCCTCGCGGATGGACTTGTTCAAGTGTACGACTCAATAGATACACCAGAACAATCATACGTGGACTTGTAGTTTATGATAGAATGGTAATTTCAATCTTTATCGACGTCGCTTTCTTTCATTATTTCTTGATATCAAAAGTAATTATAATAACTCTTTCGTTCTTTTTCTTTCCCGGGTAGTGTTTGGAAAAAGATGATAGAAAAAACCATCACGGTCGTCAATGGAAACCGAAGCTGAATTGGAAAAAGATGCCGGTAATTAAGTAGTACTACTAGGTCCGCGCATCTCTTTAATTCTAGTTTCAAGACCATTATCACATGCTTGATTATTAATTATCTTATTCAATTCTATTCTTTTGCAAAGTGCACGAAGCAGCCACAGGGGACAAATTTATGTGGATACTTACTCTGCGAGAACATTCGCATCCAGACCAAAAGCCGTATATGTCGCAGAGGAGCACGTGAAAGACAACTCCAAGTTTGGCAGATGATGTTGAAGCTCTCACCCGAGAAAAGATTTGTAGCACTTCAAGAAGAATTTGCGGCATTTTTTCTTCGACATGTCATTGATGTAAACGGAGAGCACTATTCCTTACCGCCGCCTGAATAATGCCAGCAAATCAGTAGTAGAGAACTGAGATTTCATCCGGAGCACTAGCTAGCTAGTCCCGGCCGGGTTTTGGGCCTTAAGTTAATTATAAGTCCCGAATTTATATGGATGTGTAATTCCATTTGTATATATATATACTGTGTATGAGATATTGTATATTATATTACATATATATATGCATGAACTTGTGTACTGTTTACAGTATGTAGCACCGTAAAATAAATTTGAAATGAATGGAAAACTCAAAAAATAGAGAGGAAAATTAAAACCTAATTAAAAGCTAAAACAAAAAAAAAACAGAAGACTTAGTACCGGTTGGTATCACCAACCGGTACTAAAGGTCTTCCACCACCAGTCCACGCAGGCAGCCATGTGGAGGGCCTTTAGTACCGGTCCATGCTCCAACCGGTACTAAAGGTCTGGACCTTTAGTGCTGACCCATTAGTACCGGTTGGGGAACTGGTACTAAAGGTCCAGCCGGCCCGGGACTATAGGCCTGTTCCGCACTAGTGCGCAAGTCTCAGAGTTTTCTTGCTCGAGGAACCACCTTGGTACATTCTCCTCAACATCTTTTCTTTCTCGATGAGCAATCCCCTAAAACATTTTTGCGAATGGAGCTTTGAGAAAGGAGATCGAAAATGGTAGCAATATGAGCTAGAACACGGGTTTGAGTAATGCTAGGATTTTTTTTGGAGGAAGATGAAGTGAATGGGTGCTGGAATAAGTGAAGGAGGGCCACATGGGCGCGCCCAAGGGGTGGGCATGCCCTGCAGGCTTGTGGCCCACTGGTGTAGCCCCCTGATGCACACTCAGTGCCGAAAATTCTTAAATATTCCAGAAAAAATCATACTCCATTTTCATGACATTTGAAGAACTTTTATTTTCAGGTTACTTTTTTATTGCACGGGGAACTCAGAAAACAGAAAAATAATAGCATTTTTACTTAATTTCATCTAGGTAACAGAAAGCAAAAGTTAGGTACAGGAAGTCATGCTTTCTAAATTCATCCATCTCATGCCCATCAAAAGGAATCCATCCATAAGGTTGATCAAGTCTTATTAACAAACTTCTTTCGAATAACATGAAACCGAAGAATTTTCGAATAACACTAAGTTACCTCAATGGGGATATGCATTTCCGCAACAATAAGTATATCATATTTCTTATTGATAGTAGGAAGAGGGAACTCAAACTCTCCAGTAATAATCGTTGGAATTTTTTTCAATAGAGTTGATACTATGAACTTGAGGTTGTTTCTTTGAAAAGTGTACTGTATGCTCATTACCATTAATATGAAAAGTGACATTGCCCTTGTTGCAATCAATAACATCCCCTGATGTATTCAAAACGGGTCTACCAAGGATGATCGACATACTATCATCCTCAGGAATATCAAGAATAACAAAGTCCGTCAAGATAGTAGCATTTGCAACTACGACGGGTACATCCTCACAAATACCGGTAGGTAGAGCAGTTGATTTATCAGCCATTGGCAAAGAAATTTCGGTACGTGTCAACTTACTCAAATCAAGTCTACGGTATAAAGACAAAGGCATAACACTAACACCAGCTCCAAAATCACATAAAGCAGTTTTAACATAATTTCCTTTAATAGAGCACGGTATAGTAGGTACTTCGGGATCTCCTAGTTTCTTAGGTATTCCACCTTTAAAAGTATAATTAGCAAGCATGGTGGAAATCTTAGCTTCCAGTATCTTTCTTGTATTTGTCACAATATCTTTCACATACTTAGCATAAGGAGACATTTTCAAAATATCAGTCAAGCGCATACGTAAAAAGACAGGTCTAAGCATTTCAGCAAAGTGCTCAAAATCCTCATCATCGTTCTTCTTAGATGGTTTAGGAGGAAAGGGCATGGGTTTCTGAACCCATGGTTCTCTTTCTCTACCATGTTTCCTAGCAATGAAGTATCTTTTATCGTATGTTTTATTCTTAGGTTGTGGGTTATCAAGATCATCAGTAGGTTCGATCTCCACATCATTATCATTACTAGGTTGAGCATCGACATGAACATCATTATTAATGTTATCACTAGGCTTATGTTCATCACTAGATTGTGTCTCACCATCAGAAATAGAAATATCATTTGGATTATCAGAGGTATCTATAATAGGTTCACTAGCAGCATGCAAAGTACTATCATCATTCTTTTTTCTACACTTATTGGAACGAATAGGTGCATCAGTATTAACTCTCTGAGAATCTTGCTCAATTCTCTTAGGATGGCCCTCGGGATACAAAGGTTCCTGAGTCATTCTACCACCTCTAGTCACAACTTTAATAGAATGATCATTGTCTTTACTATTCATCTCATTAAGCAAATCATTTTGAGCCTTAAGTACTTGTTCTACTTGAGTGGTTACCATGGAAGTTGTTTACTAATTAGCTTAAGATCATTGACAGTTCTACTAAAATAATCACCCAAGCGATTGAGCATATAAGCATTATGTTTCAATTGTCTACTAACATAAGCATTGAGATTTACTTGCTTGACAATAAAATTATCAAATTCATCCAAGCATTGCCTAGCAGACTTATTATAAGGAATATCTCTTTCATCAAATCTATGGAGAGAGTTTACGTCTACTACCTATGTCGGGTTATCAAGACCATATATTTCTTCAATAGGTGGTAGATTCTTAACATCTTCAGCTTTAATACCCTTCTTTTTCATAGATTTATTTGCCTCTTGTATATCTTCAGGACTGAGGAATAGAATACCTCTTTTCTTTGGAGTTGGCTTTGAAGGTGGTTCAGGAATAGTCCAATCATTATCATTGCTCAATATATTAATCAATAGTAATTCAGCTTGTTGAATATTTTGTTCCCTGAAAACACAACCAGGACAACTATGTAGGTTGTCCCTAGAAGCATCGGTTAGTCCATTATAAAATATATCAAGTATTTCATTTTTCTTGAGAGGATGATCCAGCAAAGCATTAAGTAATTGGAGAAGCCTCCCCCAAACTTGTGGGAGACTCTCTTCTTCAATTTGCACAAAGTTCAATATTTCCTGCAAGGCAGCTTGTTTCTTATGGATAGGAAAATATTTTTTAGAGAAGTAATAAATCATGTCTTGGGGACTACGCACACAACCAGGAGAAAGTGAATTAAACCATATCTTACCATCACCCTTTAACAAGAAAGGAAACAACTTAAAAATATAGTAAGAGCGAATTTTTTCCTCATGAGTAAATAGGGTGGCTATATCATTAAATTTGGTAAGATGTGCCACAACAGTTTCAGATTCGTAACCATGGAAAGGATCAGGTTCAACCAAGGTAGTTAACTAAGGATCGATAGAGAATTCATAATCCTTATCAGTAACAAAGATAGGTGAACTAGCAAACTTAGGATCATATTGCATTCTAGCATTCAAAGATTTTTCCTACCACTTGCGAAGCAATTTCTTAAGATCATCTCTATCCTTACAAGCAAGAAAGTCCCTAGCTACCTCTCCTTTCATAACATAACCTTCGGGTATATCACGCAATTCATATCTAGGAGAGCTAGGTCTATCAGGTGTATCATAGTGTTCAATTTCAATAATTTCATCAGATTCAGAAATATTATCAGTTTTAGCATTGGCTCTAGCAATTTGTTCATCAAGAAATTTACCTAGTGGCACAATATCATCAAGCAAAGTATCATCATAAGCATGATGCCTAGCAGAAGTGGCATCATCAATTACTTGCGACATATGAGAATTACTAACAGGTGGTGCACTACAAGGAGAAACCCTACTAGTAGGGCTTGATAAACCTATAGTAGTAGCGCTGGGTCCAGCGCTACTGCTAAGGCGGTACAGCTAAGTTATAGCAGTAGCACTAGTTAGTGCAGCGCTACTACTAAGTCTGGTTAGCAGTAGCGCTGCACTTACCAGCGCTACTGCTAACTATCTATAGTGCTGTAGAGAGGCAAGCGCTGCTGATAATCCAGCGCTGCTGCTAGATGGCTTCCAACGCTGCTGCTAGTATTACTGCTTTCACAGATTCATACCCCCTCTATGTATTTGTGATGTATTTATACATGCTCTATATAATAGTTTCATCAGATCATCATAATACATCATTGTCATGTAAGAACTCCTCATCATCATCATTTTCGTCCATGAGACATCATATAACAACTTGGTCACTAGTTATAATAACAACAACTCATCATCATCATCACATAACAACACCTCCTCGTCATCATCAACTTGGGCATCAACTTGGTCACTAGGTCACTAGTCATATATATTCATCACTAACTAATTGTTCTTTATACCAAGGACCTACTCCTGCTGCTCTCTAAATAGCATAAAACCTGTGTAGCACTCCTTCTTCATCATATTGGAGAATGCATATGAACCTGTCTCCTAATTGTGGGCTGCGCTTCTGATTGTTGCCCCCTAGTACTTCTCTGCGATCTTTCACAATTTTGCTCCAGTCTTTGACTGTTAAGACTTGCTCGCGTCGAGAAATGATGAATGCACTCATGTCCAATACAGGATATCTTGGCCATAAGCTAACCATTGCCATGCGACCTTTAGACACAATGAGGCACAACACTCATCGGGAGTCCCTTTTGAAGTAAAATCGTAGTAACATACTTAGCAATGAAGTTTAGCTTAAAAAATAATGTATGCAAAAGATGCAATGAGGACAAATAGTAAAAATCTTACCATATTTCCTAGATAGATGTGACCATAGTTCAATACGCACACTAGTGGTCGCATGTTTTGAGTACTAATATCTCGAAGTCTAGGAAAATAACATGTCTTGACAGCATCAAGATCCTCAAGCCATGAAATATAATGACCTATCTCCTCAAGCCGGGACAGTAGTAGGTGTTGTCTACCAAGCGCTGGACATGTTTGCTTGAATGGATATAAGTTGTCAATAGAAATTAATTGTCAACTATATTTAAATAAACAATACAAATTACTTAATAAATATGGTAACTCGCATAACGGTAGAATTGGAGGCGTCTGCACATCGACCCAGATGTCGATATTACCTTCAATTTCATCTTCCGGACGAATATCAAAGGTGATAAGCATATTAGGCTCAAATGCATAAGCCTTGCATAGTGCTCGCCAACTTTTGTATTCAAAATAGGAGTAGGTGTCTGCATTGTACAATTTTACGGCAAAAGTATAACCATGCTCGGTCCTCAAGTGAACTGTCTTTACCTCCATACTTTCTTTAGTATCGAAACCAATCTTATCCAAGACATAAATTCTTGCATGGAAGGGCATACACTAGTAGAATAGTAAAAAAATTAAAATTATAAGTTGAAGCAAAAGAAGCACAAGGCATGCTTAATTACTAAAAAAGACTTGTCGTTGTGACTTACTGTATCCACTTCGAAGGTCTCATCCAACATGATGCTGAAGCGCCTACCATCAACTAGGTGAGGCTTGTCTTCGCAGTATTCGCACATAAAGAATTTCCTTTCGTCGTCAAATATTTACTATGTTCAAAGTTGAAACATTTCAAATCAATCGAAGGCAACTATCAGGAAACTGATCAACACACATATCACTATTACTCAATATGCAACGGGTTGACTTTAGGTCTGTCGAGTCTTTCCTTCATAAACTCTCATCTCACGTATATGGTGGGCACTCCCTCGGATATGGCGACCGTCGGTGATGGTGGATCCTCCATTCGTTCTCGAGTGCATTACATCAAAATGTCTAGCACACGGGTACGAAGGAGAAGCGACCCCCATGACAACAGTCGGGATTTTTCCTCTATCATATTTTGACCGTCGGTGATGGTCGCTACTCCTCCTTTCCCTAGTGCATTAAAAATATCTAGCACAAGGAAAAGAAGGAGAAGCGACCCCCACGACAACAGTCGGGATTCTTCCTCTCTCATATATATATGTGGTGGACACTCTCCCTCATTGAAAGACACACAAGGAGCCGAAACAGACCTAAAGTCAACCCATTCCATATATCGAGAAATGACAAAGGAAAAATGTCCTATGTTTTGCCGGAATATGATTGAATTCCCGTTCTGGCAAATCACAAGCACTCGATATGTCCTACATTGTAGACCAAGTCATGCTAATATTCATGAAAAAAATCGGCCTGACCTTTACTAAAAATAGGACATATCGAGCGCTTGAAATCAAAATCCCAGCAAATCATAGGCCACTCGGAGGTAAATTGCAAACAAGAACACCAAGACATCCTCTATATTCAGAATATGACATGTTCTGAATAGCAAATGGGTAAATAGTTTCAGGATCACTAGAAACTAGCAACTATGTCTAAAAATAATATAGTAAAACCCTAGTAACTATCCTAAATCAAAGTGTTATATATGAACAGAGGCTTATATCAACTAAAAACTATCAACAATGTCTAAATTTTTACTAATCAGTTAATCATACTAAATAAAAATTGTTATATATCAACTACAAACTATTAAGTAAATCAAAATGTTGCATATATATAAACAAGAAAATATCAACTAGCCTACTAAATCAAAATGTAGTAGGGAGGAGGGGTTGTGGATGGAGGAGGGAGGAGGGAGAAGGAGGGGCGACTGGAGGAGGGAGGAGGAAGGAGGATGGAGGAGGAAGGCGGAGCGACGAGGCCCCGGCCGGCGGCGAATGGAGGAGTGGAGGGAGGAGGCAGAAGGAGGGGCGATTAAAGGAGGGAGGAGGAAGGAGGACAGAGGAGGAAGGTGGTGTTGGGTTCTACCATAGGTGCATTGTATGCCAATTAAATATTTCCTACGCGCAGAACATCCAAGTACTTTCTACGAAGATGGATCACACATTGTTACCACTAGACGCGTAGTGCTTTGCAACGGAAGTAGAGTCGAGGCAGCGCGTTCGTGTGGTCCGTCTCCTCGTCCGATCTCCCTCGAACAGCCGTTCCAATTTCCCTCGAACAACCGGTCGCCGGATCCCACGTACAGGTTCGCCGGAGCGGCGCAAGTGCACCGCCTCTAACAGTATCCGCGCGTGCAGGAGGAACATCCATGCGGCGGACTACTAGGTTCGATCACAGGGTCGGCGGCGACAAGTGGAGGTGGCTATTCGCAACACATGCAAACCCTAATGACGGTGCCGATGCGATCAACCAGATGAGTGTGCCGCACCTCCACTATATATAGGCATCCGGCGCGGGCTCAACTCTTGGGCCTCGCATGGATCCTAAAGCCCACATGTTCCTTCCCTTAAGCGTGTGACCCTTTAGGTTCTCGTCCACTTGGTCGGAAGTCAAATAACATCCGACTCGACCGGTCGGTAGCGGCCTCTAGCAAGACGTTCCGACTCCAAGTGTCCGGTGAAGCTGGTTAGGCAAACTTGTACTTCACACTTCTGTTCCCTTGGCCACACCATATATGTTGTCTTGCACAAGGCGACATGGTCATCCTTGTTGCAGCACGACCTCTTTCTCGTTCTGGTGAATCCGACCAACATTCGGATTATCTCATAAACCTCATCGCATGGCCATGCTTATCCAGGTCGGATCACCCGAGGGGGCCTAGAGTATATCTCTCCTGCTAGGAGGGGCAAATACCATCTTGCTCGACCATGTCTCGCAGCATGGGTTTGGACAAGCCCGAAACCTATCGTTGTAACTATCCAGTCACGGATTAGCATTTGGTCGGCCCAAAGCAAGTCTGTCACCATCCCGAGTACATGCGCCAGCTCAGGTCTTAGGACATAGTTGTACTAGAGACTCACAGATGACCTATCGTTGCGTCTCATAGTTGGGTATGTCCAACTCAGACCTTATCTCGACTCGGATCCGACCACGTCGAATCCAGCCAGACCTTTCTGAGTCCATATTATCCGGCTAGCATCCAATGCTACATGGTCAGTGAGACCGAATCATCCACCGTGTCATATGCTAGTCTGATTAGTTGCGCGTCCACACAACCCTTTCGACTAGGGACCATTTAGGATATTTATCATACAATGCATAGTCTCACAAACAAGTCACGTATGTATTAATGCACATCACTGATAATGTCCAAGGACTATCTTTATTCATAAACACATAGGACATATCATCATACATGATTGCCTCTAGGGCATATCTCCAATAGGCTGAGCGAGGAGGGGCCGGCTGGCGGAGAATGAAGGGGTGGAGGGAGGACGGAGGAGGTGGGGCGAGGAGGACGGAGGAGGGAGGAGGGGGAGGATTACCGAGTCCAAGGAGGAGGGGGGTAGGCGACAGCGGCGGCGAGCGATAGGGGGCAGAGAAGGAGTAACAGTGTGAGGGGGGAGTGAGGGGCCGGGAGTGAGGAAGAGAGAGAGAGCGCATAGGGTGGATAAGGTTGGCATAGCAGCAGCGCGGGTTAGTACCAAGCGTTACAGCTAAGTAGAATAGCAGCAGCGCTGGTTGAGGAAGGGCGCTACTACTATACCTAGCATCTCGTGAATGGTGTGGCAATTATAGTAGTTGCGCATTTTACACGTGCCACGCTACTGATATGTGTTTATTAGTAGCGTTGTTATTTTACACGTGCTACTGCTAAGTAGCAGCAGCGCCTCCTTTTAAAAAGCGTTACTAGTAGGCTTCTGTGTATAAGGTTTTCCCTCGTGGTGGTGGTGTCGCAAATTTACTCATAATAGAAGGTGAATCAAGTGTAGAGCTAGATGGCAGTTCCTTACCTCCCCTCATAGTAGAGGGATATATCTTGGTTTCTGGGTCATTCAGATTCTTCATAGTGACCGACAGATATAAATCCCAAGTAACTTAGAGAATAGAGCTATGCTCGCCGACAACGGAGCCAGAAAAAGGTCTTGATAACCCACAAGTATAGGGGATCGCAACAGTTTTCGAGGGTAGAGTATTCAACCCAAATCTATTGATTCGACACAAGGGGTGCAAAAGAATATTCTCGAGTATTACCAGCTGAGTTGTCAATTCAACCACACCTGAAAGACTTAATATCTGTAGCAAAGTATTCAATAGCAAAGTAGTATGGAGGTAACGATAAAGGTGGCAAAAGTGATAGTTCAGTTTGTAGTAATTGTAAAAGTAGCAACGGAAAATTAACTTAGCAAAGATCAGTATGTGAAAATCTCGTAGGCAATGGATCTGTGATGGATAATTATTTCGGATGGCATTCATCATGCAACAGTTATAACATAGGGTGACACAGAACTAGCTCCAATTAATCAATGTAATGTAGGCATGTACTCCATATATAGTCATACATGCTTATGCAAAAGAACTTGCATGCCATCTTTTGTCCTACCCTCCCGTGGCAGCGGGGTCCTATTGGAAACTAAGGGATATTAAGGCCTCCTTTTAATAGAGAACCGGACCAAAGCATTAACACATAGTGAATACATGAACTCCTCGAACTACGGTAATCACCGAAAAGAATCCCAGTTATTGTCACCCTGGGGGACGCGGATCATAACTCGTAATAGGTGTCTACAACATGCAAGATAGGATCAAGAACACATATATATTCATGAAAACATAATAGGTTCAGATCTGAAATCATAGAACTCGGGCGCTAGTGACAAGCATTAAGCATGGCAAAGTCATAGCAACATCATTCTCAGAACATAGTGGACACTAGGGATCAAACCCTAACAAAACTAACTCGATTACATGATAAATCTCAACCAACCCATCACTGTCCAGCAGGCCTACGATGAGATTACTCACGAATGGTGGAGAGCATCATGGAATTAGTGATGAAGGATGGTTGGTGATGACGAAGGCGCCGATTTCCCCTCTCCAGAGCCCAAAACGGACTCCAGATCTGGTCTCGTAAGGTAGAACAGGAGGTCGCAGCGGCTCCGCATCGTGAAACGCAATGAACAATTATCCTTGATTTTTTCTCCCCAAATAGGAATATATAGGAGTGGAAACAAGGTTGGAGGAGCAACAGGGGGCGCACAAGCCTGCTCGGCGTGCCCTAGGGGGTGGCCACACCCACTAGGCTTGTGGCCAGGTGGTGGGCCCCCTGCAGTTGATTCTTTCGCCAATATTTTTTATAAATTCCAAAAATATTCTCCGTAAATTTTCAGATCAATCCGAGAACTTTTATTTCTGCACAAAAATAACACCAAGACAGTTCTGCTGAAAACAACGTCAGTCCGGGTTAGTTCCATTCAAATCACGAAAATTAGAGTCCAAATAAAGGGCAAAAGAGTTTGGAAAACTAGATAGATTGGATACGTATCATGCACCACCCCTAAGGCTCAAGTGCCCCCCCCCAGATTGGGAGGCCCCTCCCGATGGACCCCCGATACCTCCGGTACACTACCGGAAATACCCAAAAATTCCGGTGATCAAAACGGGACTTCCTATATATCATTCTTTACCTCCAGACAATTCCAGAGCTCCTCATGACATACAGGATCTCATTTGGGTCTCCGAAAAACCTTCGGTCACCAACATACATAACTCAATATTACCGAAATGTTACTGAACCATTGGTGCAGTGACGTGCTATAAAAACGGATTTTAACTCATTTCTGCGACATAGTTCCAAATTGTCGTCTTGCATGCATGGGAGAGAGGGGGTCCAACCCACACGACACCGCAAACCCGTCAGCGATGGTGGTCAACGAACGCAAATGATCTGCAAATATAATCTTGTGCGGTGCACAAACAGATTGCGCACATAATCTTTTGGGCATACGTGTGGGATTTGAGATCAATCACACACATCCAAGACGAGTGAAACGCGTCTAATTACTGATGGAAAACAAATGGATTTTGACCTTTGACCGTTTGCAAAACGTTACCTGAAAAATGTACATGTATAACATCATCGGACACATTTCCTGAAAAAATTACGCGTGGGATGGTCTTTGCATCGGGCACTATTTCCTATTGGCTGACGTGTGAGATACGGTGCTATCGCAAACGATTGAGTGGATCCTACGCACATGTACAAGTGTTGCAAACCATACGCGAGTTCTTATGTATCACCAACGTTTTAGATTATATCTCGTGTTCTTTTCCTGAGTGTCACAGGCCGTTGCGCTACAAGTTGTGTGTGCTTTCCATTTTGGACCGCACACGCTTAGTTGCTTGAACTGTGTGCACTGAAGTTGTCAGGTTATTGCAAAATATTGCATTTAATTCACCGTGCAAATAGCAAATTCATCACAATATGCAATCAACAAATAGTGTCCACATGAAGAACATTCATTCGCCACAATGTGAAATTGAACGAATAGTGTCCACAAGCAGAGGATTCATCATAATAGACGACAATATGCAATTGAGAAAATGTTAGCTAAATTCCATTGTTGTTTAACCAACATATCTAGTACATAATCATAGTGTACGAAATACGAAGACATGATCACATGGAAAATAATGCATCCATGTGTATATGTTTAACTTATAACACTATATGAATGCATACTTATTTTTAGGAGATTTGATTTCGGAAATCTTCGTCGTCTTTAGAAGGCTTGATTTAGTGGTTCACAAAGAAGGTGCTGATAAATTTCCTAACAGACAACAATTCATCGGCGGCGGGCCATTCAGAAGTCATCGGTACGAAGATCAGTTGCACGACTATTAGATCAGAATGAGACATATGTGCGGAATAGAAGATAGTAATTAAGAAGCAGACTTAGTGGTTTTATCTTGTCAGCATCAACACCACATTCAGCATGTCTGCATAGGTTGATCATGTCTGTACAAATGTAGTATCCACATAGGCTGATACCTTGTTGTTGCTGAGGACTCTGAATTTCTTTGTACAATATTAGTCATGAATTTGCCCTTCTAGGAACAACCTAACCGGTGTAAGTTGTTTTTTCTATGGAGAGAAATAGAAAGAGGGTTTTTTCCAACATCGAATTGTATCCTAGGTGTCTTTTTGAGCCTGAGCTCCAACACTGGTCCGTATCCGAGGTGTCATAGGATACCTCGGTATCTTAATATTTGAAGTAGTTCATCCAAGCTTAAATATCGGGATAGTCTTTTATGGAGCCAGCTATTCGCATTCGAGCTTTATGCCATACTTCTTCCAATGTGTCTTCGATCTTGAGCTTTATGCCGGAATGCTTCCAAGCTCCAATGCCTGACCGCATCCGAGCTCCAACGATGATCAACGTCTGAGGTGTCATAAACTACCTCGGTCTTTAAAAGATTGAACGAATTCTGCCGAGCTTAATGCAGGAAAAGTTGGAAATATGCCCTAGAGGCAATAAATAAAGTTTTTATTATTATATTTCCTTGTTCATGATAATTGTTTATTATCCATGCTATAATTCTATTGATTGGAAACATGTTACATGTGTGGTTACATAGACAACACTTGGTCCCTAGTATGCCTCTAGTGAACTAGCTTGTTAATCAAAGATGGTTAAGGTTTCCTAGCCATTGACATGTGATGTCATTTGATAACGGGATCACATCATTAGAAGAATGATGTGATGGACAAGACCCAAACTACAAACGTAGCATATGATCGTGTGAGTTTATTGCTACTGTTTTCTACATGTCAAGTATATGTTCCTATGACCATGAGATCATGCAACTCACGGACACCGGATTAGTGCCTTGTGTGTATCAAACGTCGCAACGTAACTGAGTGACTATAAAGGTGCATTACCAGTATCTCCGAGGGTGTCTGTTGGGTTGGCATGGATCAAGACTGGGATTTGTTACTTCGTGTGATGGAGAGGTATCTCAGGGCCCACTCAGTAATACAACATCACAATAAGCCTTGCAAGCAATGTGACTAAGTGTTAGCCACGGGATCCTGAATTACGGAATGAGTAAAGAGACTTGCCGGTAACGAGGTTGAACAAGGTATGGAGATACCGGCGATCGAATCTCGGGCAAGTAATATACCGAAGAACAAAGGGAACATCATACGGGATTAACTGAATCCTTGACATAGAGGTTTGACCGATAAAGATCTTCGTAGAATATGTAGGAAACAATATGGCCATCTAGGTCCCGCTATTGGTTATTGACCGTAGAGGTGTCTCGGTCATGTCTACATAGTTCTCGAACCCGCAGGGTCCGCACACTTAAGGTTTAGTGATGTTTCGGTAGTATAGAGTTATGCACGGTGGTGACCGGAGGTTGTTCGGAGTACTGGATGAGATCCCGGACGTCACGAGGAGCTCCGGAATGGTCTGAAGGTAAAGATTGATATATAGGAAGTCCTGTCTTGGTCGCCGAAAAAGTTTCGGGCTCATCGGTAGTGTACCGGGAGTGTCGGTAGTGTACCGGGGGACCATCGGGAGGGGTATTTCGACCCAAGAGGCTACAGGGGTTGTGGGAAGGTTAATAGCAGCCCTTAGTGGGATGGTGGAAGTCCCACACAAGGGCCGTGCGGTTGGGAAGAAAATCCCAAAAGGAAAAAGGTGGAAAAAGGCAAAAAGGAACAAATAAGGAAGGAGTCCTAATCCTACTAGGAGTGGAGGAGGAGGACTCCTCCCTCCTTGGTTCGGCCGAAGCCTAGGGATGGCACCTTGAGGGCCAAGCCTCCTCCTCCCCTCCTCCTATATATATTTGTAGTAAACATGCCCAAGAGGCAATAATAAATTAGTTATTATCATATTTCTTGTTCATGATAATCGTTTATTATCCATGCTATAATTGTATTGATCGGAGACTTAGATGCATGTGTGGATACATAGACAAAACCATGTCCCTAGTATGCCACTAATAGACTAGCTTGTTGATCAAAGATGGTTAAGGTTTCCTAGCCATGGAAATGAGATGTCATTTGATAAAGGGATCACATCATTAGGAGAACGGTGTGATGGGCAAGACCCAAACTACAAACGTAGCATATGATCATGTCAGTTTATTGCTATTGTTTTCTACATGTCAAGTATATGTTCCTTTGACCATGAGATCATGCAACTCACGGATATTAGAGGAGTGCCTTGTGTGTATCAAACGTCGCAACGTAACTGGGTGACTATAAAGGTGCATTACAGGTATCTTCGAAGGTGTCTGTTGTGTTGGCATGGATCAATTTGGGATTTGTTACTCCATGTGACGGAGAGGTATCTCAGGGCCCACTCGGTAATACAACATCACAATAAGCCTTTCAAGCAATGTGAATAAGTGTTAGCCACGGGATCTTGTATTATGGAACGAGTAAAGAGAGTTGCCCGTAAACGAGGTTGAACTACGTATACAGATACCGACGATCGAATCTCGGGCAAGTAACATACAGAAGAACAAAGGGAAACATCATACGAGATTAACTGAATCCTTGACATAGAGGTTCGGCCGATAAAGATCTTCGTAGAATATGTAGGAACCAATATGGGCATCCAGGTCCCGCTATTGGTTATTGACCGGAGAGGTGTCTTAGTCATGTCTACATAGTTCTCGAACCCACAAGGTCTGCACACTTAAGGTTTGGTGATGTTTCGATAGTCTAGAGTTATGCATGGTGGTGAATTAAGGTTGTTAGGAGTCCCGGATGAGATCCCGGACGTCATGAGGAGCTCCGGAATGGTCCAGAGATAAAGATTGATATATAGGAAGTCCTATTTTGGTCGCCGGAAAAGTTTCGGGCTCATCGGTAGTGTACCGGGAGTGCCGGTAGTGTACCGGGGGACCATCGGGAGGGGTATTTCGACCCAAGAGGATATATGGGCTGTGGGAGAGTAAATACCAGCCCTTTGTGGGCTGGTGGAAGTCCCACACAAGGCCCATGCGGCTGGGAAGGAAAGCCCAAAAGGAAAAAGGTTGAAAAGGGCAAAAAAGGCCAAATAAGGAAGGAGTCCTAATCCTACTAGGAGTGGAGGAGGAGGACACCTCCCTCCTTGGTTCGGCCTTCCCAAGGGCTGCCTCTTTGGCAGCCAAGCCTCCTCCTCCTCTCCTCCTATATATACTAGATGATTTTAGGGTTTTGGCACAAGATTTTCAGCCACGTCCCACCCATTCCTCTAGTGCATAGCTTCTCCTCTAGATCGGTTTTCTGCAGTGCTTAGGCGAAGCCCTGCCAGAATAGCTCCACCACCATCGCCGCAGCGCCGTCACGCTGCCAGAGAACTCTTCTACCTCTCCGCTCTCTCTTGTTGGATCAAGAAGGCAGAGATCGTCATCAAGCTGTACGTGTGCTGAACGTGCAGGTGCCGTCCGTTCGGCGCTAGATCGGAAGGACCGTGATGAGTTCGCGGGACGGATCGTGATGAGTTCGCGATACGAATCATGATGAGATCGCGGGATGGATCGTTATGAGTTCGCGGGACGGATCGTGATGAGTTCGCAGGACGGATCGTGATGAGATCGTGGAACACTCGGCGATTTGGATCGCGAAGACGTTCGACTACACCAACCGCGTTTCTTAACGCTTCCCGCTTAGCGATCTACAAGGGTATGTAGATCCACTCTCCCTCTCGTAGATGCTCATCACCATGGATAGATCTTGCATGTGCGTAGGAAAATTTTTGTTTCCCATGCAACGTTCCCCATCAGTGGCATCATGAGCTAGGTCTATGTGTATATGAGATCTCGAGTAGAACACAAAGAGTTTGTGGGTGTTGATGCTTAGATTGCTTCCTCCCTTGGTCGTGTTTTGGTTCAGCGGTATTGTGGGATCAAGTGGCCCGGACCAACATTACTCGTACGCTTACGAGAGACCGGTTCCATCAACTGACGTGTAACTCCGTCGCACAAAGATGGATGGCGGGTGTCTGTTTCTCCTACTTTAGTTGGATCGGATTCGACTAAGGCGGTCCTTGAGAAGGTTGAAAAGAAACTTATGTATCACCGTTGTGGTTTATGCGTAGGTGAGAATTGTTCTTAATAGATACCCGTAGAAGCCACGTAAAACATGTAACAACAATTAGAGAACGTCTAACCTTGTTTTTGCAGGGTATGTTGTGATGTCGATGAGTACGGTAACCGGCTGGAGCCATAGGGTTGTATTTAATAATTGTATGACCTGCGTGTCAATCATTAAGCGCTATGTAATGGTTTACTTTATCGCTAAACGGTAGCAATAGTAGTAGAAGCATGGTGGGCGCGACACCCCCGATGGTGACACATTGATGGAGATCAAGATGATGGAGATCATGGTGTCGTGCCGGTGACGATGGAGATCATGACGGTGCTTTCAAGATGGAGATCAAAAGCACAAGTTCATGGCCATATCATGTCACTTATGATTTGCATGTGATGTTAATCCTTTTATGCACCTTGTTTTGCTTAGGACGACGGTAGCATTATAAGGTGATCCCTCACTTAAATTTCAAGATGAATTGTGTTCTCCCCGAGTGTGCACCATTGCGAAAGTTCACTGTGTTGAGACACCACGTGATGATCAGGTGTGATAGACTCTACGTTCACATACAACGAGTGCAAGCCAGTGTTGCACATGCAGAACACTCGGGATAAACTTGACGAGCCTAGCATGTACATACATGGCCTCGGAACACATGAGACCGAAAGGTCGAACATGAGTCATATAGTAGATATGATCAACATGATGATGTTCACCATTGAAACCACCTCAACTCACGTGATGATCGGACTTGAGTTGGTGAATTTGGATCATGTATCAATCGAATGACTGGAGGGATGTCAATTTGAGTGGGAGTTCTTAAGTAATATGATTAATTGAACTCATTATCATGAACATAGTCGGTAGTGTCTTTGCAAACTGTGTTGTAGATTACTAGCTCACGCTGTAGCTCCCTTGAATTTTTATATGTTCCTAGAGAAATAGAGTTGAAAGATGATGGTCGCAATATTGCGGACTGGCTCTGTGATCTGAGGATTGTCCTCATTGCTGCACAGAAGGCTTATGTCCTTTATGCACCGCTCGGTGTGCCAACCCCTCTAGCATTGTTTGTAGATGTTCTAAACATCTGATAGGCACGTTCTGATAACTACTTGATTGTTTAGTGTGTCATGCATTACAGCTTAGAATTGAGGCTCCAAAAACATTTCAACATCATGGAACATATGAGATGTTCTAAGAGTTGAAATTAGGATCTCAAGCTCGTGCCCGTGTTGCGAGATATGAGATCTCCAACAAGATTCTTTGCCTGTAAGATGAAGGAGAATAGCTCAATCATTGACCATGTGCTCAGATTGTCTGGGTGCTACAATCGCTTGAATCGAGTGGGAGTTGATCTTCCAGATAAGGTAGTGATTGATATTGTTCTCCAAGTCAGTGTCACTAAGCTACTAGAACTTGGTGATGAACTATAAACGCCAGCGATAGAAATACTGATCCCTGAGCTGTTCGCGATGTTTGACACCATGAAGGTAGAACTCAAGAAGGAGCATCAAGTGTTGATGGTTACTAAAACCACTAGTTTCGAGAAGGGCAAGGGCAAGGAGGGAAACTTCATGGATAGCAAGTCAGTTGCTGCTCCAATGAAGCAACCCAAAGTTGAACCCAAACACGAGACTAAGTGCTTGGATTATGAGGAGAGCGGTCACTGAAGCGGAATAACCCTAGATACTTGGTAAATAAGAAGGTTGGCGACGTCGACAGAACTATATTTGATATACGTGTTATTGATGTGTACTTTGCTAGTACTCCTAGTAGCACCTGGGTATTGGATACCGGTTCGGTTGCTAAATGTTAGTAACTCGAAATAAAAGCTACAGAATAAACGGAGAACTAGCTAAGGGTGAGGTGACAATGTGTGTTGGAAATGTTTCCAAGGTTGATGTGATCAACATCGCACGCTCTCTCTACCTTCGGGATTAGTGACAAACCTAAATAAATGTTATTTGGTGTTTTGCGTTCAGCATGAACATGATTGGATCGTGTTTATTGCAACACGGTTATTCAACTAAGTTAGAGAATAATGGTTATTCTGTTTACATGAATAATACCTTCAATGGTCAAGCACCCAGTGAGAATGGTTTGATGAATCTTGATCATAGTAATACATATGTTCATAACATTGATGCCAAAAGATACAAAGTTAATAATAATAGTACCACATACTTGTGGCACTGCCGCTAAATGTCATATTGGTATAAAACGCATGAAGAAACTCCATGCTGATGGATCTTTGGACTCATTCGATTCCGAATCGATGAAGACATGCGAACCATGCCTCTTGGTCAACATGACTAAGGACCCCGTTTTCTGGTTTGTTGGAGCGGGCAAGTGACTTATTGGAAATGATACATGTTCATGTATGCAATCCAATGAGTCTTATAGCATGTGGTGGATATCGTTATTTTCTTACCTTCACTGATGATTTGAGTAGATATAGTGTATATTTGCCTAATGAAACACAAGTTTGAATCTTTTGAAAGGTTCAAGCAAATTCAGAGTGAAGTTTAAGATCATCATGACAAGAATATAAAAAATGTCTATGATATGATCGTCGAGATGAATATCTGAGTTGCGAGTTTCGCATACAACTTTAGACAATGTGAAAATTGTTTCACAACTCACGCCACCTGGAACACCATAGTGTGATGGTGTGTCCTAACGTCATAGTTGTGCTCTATTGGATATGGTGCATGCTATGACGTCTCTTATCGTTTTGTTACAATAATTTTGGGGTTATGCATTAGATATAACTACATTCACTTTAAATAGGGCACCATGTAAACCCGTTGAGATGACACTGTGTGAATTATTGTTTGATAGAAACCTAAGCTATCATTTCTTAATGTTTGGGGCTGCGACGCTTGTGTGGAAAATGTTTTCACCTAATGAGCTCGAACCCAAAGCGGATAATTGCATCTTCATAGAATACCCTAAGAACAGTTGGTTGAACCATCTATCTCAGATCCAAGCATAAAATGTTTGTTGCTAAAACTGGGTCCTTTCTCAAGAAAAAGTTTCTCTTGAAAGAATTGAGTGGGAGGAAGATGGAACTTGATGAGGTTATTGAACCTCTGTTTCAACCAGAGAGTAGCGCAGCGCAAGAAGTTTTTTCTGTGAAGCCTACGTTAGTTGAAGAGGAAGTTAATGATGATGACCATGAAGCTTCGGATCAAGTTACTATCAAACCTCGTAGGTCGACAAGGACATGTACTGCTCCTGAGTGGTGCGGAAACCTTGTCTTAGAGGTCAAGTTGTTGGACAACGATGAACCTACTAACTATGGAGAAGCGATGATGGGCCCGGGTTCCGACAAATGGTTAGAGGCCATAAAATCCGAGAAAGGATCCATGTATAAAACCCAAGTATAGACTTTGGTAGACTTGTTGGTTGGACGGCAGGTCATCGAGTACAAATGGACCTTTAAGATGAAGACATACATTGATGGTGAATGTCAACATTTATAAAGCTCGACTTGTCGCAAAGAAGTTTCGGCAAGTTCAAGGAGTTGACTGCATTAGACTTTCTCACTCGTAGCGATGCAAAAGTCTATTGGAATTATGTTAGAAGTTGCTGCATTTTTAAATTATGAAGTCTGGCGGATGGATGTCAAAATATCATTTCCTTCTTCAAGGAAAGGTTGTATGAGATACAACCAGAAGGTTTTTGTCACTCCTAAGGATCCTAACAGGTATGCAAGATTCATTGATCCTTCTATGAACTGAAGCAAGCATCTCGGAGTTGGAATATACACTTTGATGAGGTGATCAAAGTTTTTGAGTCTATACAAAAGTTTATGAGAAACTTGTATTTACAATAAAGTGAGTGGGAGCACTATAGAGTTTTTGGTAAGCATAAGTGGTTGACATATTGTTGATCGGAAATGATGTAGAATTTCTAGAAAGCATGAACGGTCGTCTAAAACAAGTTTTTCATAGGAAGACCTGGATAAAGCTACCTAATTGTTGAGCATCAAGATCTATAGAGATAGATCAAGAAGCTTGATGAGACTTTTCAATAAGTACATACCTTGAAAAAAAAATTGAAAGAATTCAAAATGGATCAGTCAGAGAAAGAGTTCTCGCCTAATTTGTAAGGTGTGAAGTTGAGTAAGACTCAATGCCCAGTGACTGCAGAAGATAGAGAAAAGATGAGTGTCATCCCCTATGCTTTAGCCATAGGCTCTATCATGTATGCAATGCTGTGCATAAGACCCGATGTCAGCCTTGCCAGAAGTATGGCCGGAAGGTTTCAAAGTGATCCTGGAATGGAGCACTGGACAACGGTCAAGATTATACTTAGTAACTAAAAGACTAAGGAGATGTTTCTCGATTATGGAGGTGATAAAGAGTTCGCCGTAAAGAAGTTACGTCGATGCAAGCTTTAACACCAATCCGGATGACTCGTATTAGCAATTTAGATACGTATAGTGGAGCACCATTTGGAATAGTACCAAGTGGAGTGTGGTAGCAGTGTTTACGGTTTGACATAGAAATTTACAAAGTACACACGGATCTGAATGTCGCGGACCCGTTGACTATAAGACCTCTCTCACATGCAAAGCATGATCAAGCGCCAGAACTCATTGGGTGTTAGATTCATAACAATGTGAATCACATGGTGATGTGAACTAGATTATTGACTCTAGTGCAAGTGGGAGACTGTTGGAAATATGGCCTACAGGCAATAATAAATTAGTTATTATCATATTTCCTTGTTCATGATAATCTTTTATTATCCATGCTATAATTGTATTCGTCAGAGACTTAGATGCATGTGTGGATACATAGACAAAACCATGTCCCTAGTATGCCTCTAATAGACTAGCTCGTTGATCAAAGATGGTTAAGGTTTACTAGACATGGACATGAGATATCATTTGATAATGGGATCACATCATTAGGAGAATGGTGTGATGGACAAGACCCAAACTACAAACGTAGCATATGATCGTGTCAGTTTATTGCTATTGTTTTCTACATGTCAAGTATATGTTCCTTTGACCATGAGATCATGAAACTCACGGATACTGGAGGAGTGCCTTGTGTGTATAAAATGTCGCAACATAACTGGGTGACTATAAAGGTGCATTACAGGTATATCCGAAGGTGTCTGTTGGGTTGGCATGGATCAAGACTGGGATTTGTTACTCCGTGTGACGGAGAGGTATCTCAGGGCCCACTCGGTAATACAACATCACAATAAGCCTTGCAAGCAATGTGACTAAGTGTTCGCCACGGGATCTTGTATTACGGAACGAGTAAAGAGACTTGCCGGTAAACGAGGTTGACATAGGTATACAGATACCGACGATCGAATCTCGGGCAAGTAACATACCGAAGAACAAATGGAAACATCATACGGGATTAACTGAATCCTTGACATTGAGGTTCGACCGATAAAGATCTTCGTAGAATATGTAGGAACCAATATGGGCATCCAGGTCCCGCTATTGGTTATTGACCGTAGAGGTGTCTCAGTCATGTCTACATAGTTCTCGAACCTACAGGGTCTGCACACTTAAGGTTTGGTGACGTTTCGGTAGTATAGGGTTATGCATGGTGGTGACCGAAGGTTGTTCTGAGTCCCGGATGAGATCTCGGACGTCACAAGGAGCTCCAAAATGGTTCGAAGGTAAAGATTGATATATAGGAAGTCCTATTTTGGTCCCCAGAAAAGTTTCGGGCTCATCGGTAGTGTACCAGGAGAGCCGGTAGTGTACCGGGGGACCATCGGGAGGGGTATTTCGACTCAAGAGGCTATATGGGCTGTGGGAGAGTAAATACCACCCCTTTGTGGTCTGGTGGAAGTCCCACACAAGGCCCATGAGGCTGGGAAGAAAATCCCAAAAGGAAAAAGTTGGAAAAAGGTAAAAAAAAAGGGCCAAATAAGGAAGGAGTCCTAATCCTACTAGGAGTGGAGGAGGAGGACTCCTCCCTCCCTTGTTCGGCCGACCCAAGGGCTGCCTCTTTGGCAGCCAAACCTCCTCCTACTCTCCTCCTATATATACTATAGGATTTTAGGGTTTGGGCACAAGATTTTCAGCCACGTGCCACCCGTTCCTCTAGTGCATAACTTCTCCTCTAGATCGGTTTTCTGCAGTGCTTAGGCGAAGCCCTGCCGAAATAGCTCCACCACCATCGCCGCAGCGCAGTCATGCTACCGGAGAACTCTTCTACCTCTCCACTCCCTCTTGCTGGATCAAGAAGGCGGAGATCGTCATCAAGCTGTACGTGTGCTGAACGCGGAGGTGGCGTCTGTTCGGCGCTAGATCGGAAGGACCATGATGAGTTCGCGGGATGGATCGTGATGAGTTTGCGAGACGTATTGTGATGAGGTCGCGGGACGGATCGTGATGAGTTCGCGGGACGGATCATGATTGGATCGCGGGACGAATCGTGATGTGATCGTGGAACACTCGGCGATTTGGATCGCGAAGACGTTTGACTACACCAACCGCGTTTCTTAACGCTTCCCGCTTAACGATCTACAAGGGTATGTAGATCCACTCTCCCTCTCATAGTTGCTCATCACCATGGATAGATCTTGCGTGTGCGTAGGAAATTTTTTGTTTCCCATGCAACGTTTCCCAACAATATTAGTGGTTTTGAGGGGTTTTGCACAGAATTTTCTGCCACGTGCTGCCTTATCCTCTAGTTCATAGATTCTCCTCTAGATCGGTTTTCTGCAGTGCTTAGGCGAAGCCCTGCTGGAACAGGTCCACCACCATCGCCGGAGCGCCGTCACGCTCCTGGAGAACTCTTCCACCTCTCCGCCCCCTCTTGTTGGATCAAGAAGGCGGAGATTGTCATCAAGCCATACATGTGCTGAACGCGGAGGTGCCGTCCCTTCGGTGCTAGAACAAGGGTATGTAGATCCACTCTCCCTCTCGTAGATGCTCATCACCATGGATAGGTCTTGCGTGAACGTAGGAAATTTTTTGTTTCCCATGTACTATTCCCCAACAGTAGCATTATGAGCTAGGTCTATATGTAGATGCTCAACACGAAGAGTTTTCGGGCGTTGATGCTTAGATTGCTTCCTCCCTTGGTCGTGTTTTGGTTCAACGGTATTGTGGGATCAAGCGGCCCGGACCAACATTACTTGTACGCTTACGAGAGACCGGTTCCATCGACTGACATGTAACTTCGTTGCACAAAGATGGCTGGCGGATGTTTGTTTCTCCTACTTTAGTTGGATCGGATTCGACTAAGGTGGTCCTTGAGAAGGTTGAAAAGCAACTTATGTATCACCGTTGTGGTTTATGCGTAGGTGAGAATTGTCCTTGCTAGATACCTGTAGCAGCCACGTAAAACATGCAACAACAATTAGAGGACGTCTAACTTGTTTTTGCAGGGTATGTTGTCATGTGATATGGCCAATTACATGATGTGATATATGTGATGTATGAGATGATCATGTGTTGTATAGAATATCATGACTTGCATGTCGATGAGTACGGCAACCGGCAGGAGCCATCGGGTTGTCTTTAATTATTGTTTGACCTGCGTGTCAATCATTAAGCGCTATGTAATGCTTTACTTTATCGCTAAACGGTAGTAATAGTAGTAGAAGCATGGTGAGTGCGCCAACCCCGATGGCGACACTTTGATGGAGATCAAGATGATGGAGATCATGGTGTCATGCTGGTGACGATGGAGATCATGCTGGTGCTTTCAAGATGGAGATCAAAAGCACAAGTTCATGGCCATATCATGTCACTTCTGATTTGCATGTGATGTTAATCCTTTTATGCACCTTGTTTTGCTTAGGACGACGGTAGCATTATAAGGTGATCCCTCACTTGAATTTCAAGATGAGTTTTGTTCTCCCCGAGTGTGCACCGTTGCGAAAGTTCGTCGTGTCGAGACACCACGTGATGATCGGGTGTGATAGACTCTACGTTCGCATACAACAGGTGCGAGCCAGTGTTGCACATGCAAAACACTCAGGTTAAACTTGACGAGCCTAGCATGTATAGACATGGCCTCGGAACACAAGAGACCGAAAGTTTGAACATGAGTCATATAGTAGATAGGATCAATATAATGATGTTCACCATTGGAACCACCTCAACACACGTGATGATCGGACTTGAGTTGGTGAATTTGGATCATGTGACACACAGATGACCTGAGAGATGTCAATTTGAGTGGGACCTTTAGTAATTTGATTAACTAAACTCATTATCTTGAACAATAGTCTAAAACCTTTGCATATTTATGTTGTAGATCAATGGCTCGCGCAGTAGCACCCTTGAATTTTAATGCGTTGCTAGAGAAAGCTAAGTTGAAAGATGATGGAAGTAACTTTGTTGACTGGGCCCGTAATCTGAGGATTATCCTCACGGCTTCCCAGAAATCATATGTCTTTGATGCACCGCTTGGTCACCAACCCGAAGACATGTCATCCGAAGACGTTAAGAACGCTTGGGAGGCACGTTCTGGAGATTATTCAATAGTTCAGTGTGCAATATTGTATGGCTTAGAACCAGGACTTCAAAGAAGTTTTGGACGTCATGGAGCATATGAGATGTTCCAGGAGTTGAAATTCATCTTTCACAAGAATGCTCGGATTGAGAGGTATGAGACCTCCGATAAGTTCTATGCTTGCAAAATGGAGGAGAATGGGTCTATCAGTGAACATATACTCAGAATGTCTGGGTGCTCGATTCGTCTGGCAGAGTTGGGAATTGCCCTTTCGCCAGAGGCAATCACTGACAGAGATCTTCAATCACTGCCACCTAGTTACAAGAGCTTTGTGATGAACCATAACAAGCACAGGATGAACAAGTCAGTCGCCCAAGATATTTACGATGCTAAAAGTCGCTGAGTCTGAAATCCAGAAAGAACATCAAGTGTTGATGGTCAATAAAACCACTAGTTTCAAGAAGAATGGCAAGAGAAAGGGCAAGGGCAAGAAGGATAAAACAAAGAAGGATGGAAAAGCAGTTTCTACTCCTGTAAAGAAGCCCAAGCATGGACACAAGCCAGAAACTGAGTGCTTTCATTGCAAGGGAACTGGTCACTGGAAGCGGAACTGCCCCAAGTACCTGGCTGACAAGAAGGCGGCCAACGACAAACAAGGTATATATGATATACATGTTATTGATGTGTACCTTACTAGCTCTCGTTGTGGTGTCTGGGTATTTGATACCGGTTCGGTTGCTCACATTTGCAACTCAAAACAGGAACTACGGAATAAACGAAGGCTGGCAAAGGACGAAGTGACGATGCACGTGGGAAATGGTTCTAAGGTTGATGTGATTGCCGTCGGCACGCTCTCCCTTCGATTACCATCGGGATTAGTGATGAACCTGAATAATTGTTATTTAGTGCCTGCGTTAAGCATGAACATCATATCTGGATCTTGTTTTTTGCAAGACGGTTACTCATTTAAATCAGAGAATAATTGTTGTTCTATTTATATGAGTAATATATTTTATGGTCATGCACCCAATGTGAGGGGTTTATTCATGTTGAATCTTGATAGTGATGATACACATGTTCATAACATTGATGCCAAAAGATGTAGAGTTGATAATGATAGTACCACTTTCTTGTGGCACTGCCGTTTAGGTCTTATTGGTGTAAAACGCATGACGAAGATCCATACTGATGGGCTTTTGGAGTCACTTGATTTTGAATCACTTGACACATGTGAACCATGCCTCATGGACAAGATGACTAAAACGCCGTTCTCTGCAACAATGGAACGGGTAAGTGACTTATTGGAAATCATATATACTGATGTGTGCAGTCCAATGAATGTTACAGCGCATGGTGTATATCATTATTTTGTCACCTTCACTGATGACTTAAGTAGATATGGGTATATTTACTTAATGAAACACAAGTCTGAAACGTTTGAAAAGTTCAAGAAATTTCAGAGTGAAGTTGAGAATCATCATAACAAGAAGATTAAATTCCTGTGATCTGATCGAGGAGGTGAATATCTGAGTTATGAGTTTGGCAGTCACTTAAGACAGTGTGGAATGGTTTCACAGTTGACACCGCCCGGAACACCACAGCGTAATGGTGTATCCGAACGTTATAATCGAAGCTTATTAGATATGGTGCGATCTATGATGTCTCTTGCTGATTGGCCACTATCATTTTGGGCTATGCATTAGAGACAGCTACATTCACTTTAAATAGGGCACATTCAAAATCCGTTGAGACGACGCCATATGAACTATGGTTTGGCAAGAGGCCAAAGTTGTCATTTCTTAAAGTTTGTGGATGTGATGCTTATGTCAAAAAGCTTCAGCCTGAAAAGTTGGAACCCAAAGCGGAGAAATGAGTCTTCATAGGATTCCGAAAGAGACAGTCGAGTATACCTTCTATCTCAGATCCAAAGGCAAAGCGTTTGTCGCCAAGAATGGAACATTTCTTGAGAAAGAGTTTCTCTCGAAAGAATTGAGTGGGAAGAAAATAAAGCTTGATGAGGTTATTGAACCTTTATTTCAACCACAAAGTAGCGCAGCGCAGAAAGATGTTTCTGTGGAACCTACGACGGTAGAAGAAGAAGTTAATGATGATGATCATGAAGCTACGGATCAAGCTACTATTGAACCTCGTAGGTTAACAAGGGCGCGTACTACTCCTGAGTGGTACGACAACCCTGTCTTGGAGGTCATGTTGTTGGACAACAATGAACCTACGAGCTATGGAGGAGCAGTGATGGGCCCGGATTCTGAGAAATGGTTAGAGGCTATGAAATCCGAGATGGGATCCATGTATGAAAACAAAGTGTGGACTTTGGAAGTATTACCTGAAGGGCGAAAGGCCATTCAGAACAAATGGATCTTTAAGAAGAAGACGGACGCGGACGGTAATGTCACCGTCTATAAAGCTCGACTTGTGGCAAAGGGTTTCTCACAAGTTCAAGGAGTTGACTATGATGAGACCTTCTCACCCGTAGCGATGCTTATGTCCGTCAGAATCATGTTAGCAATAACTGCTTATTTCGACTATGAAATTTGGCAGATGGATGTCAAAACAGCATTCCTCAATGGTTTTCTTAAGGAAGAGTTGTATATGATGCAACCAGAAGGTTTTGTCGATCCAGAGAATGCTGACAAAGTTTGCAAACTCCAGCGATCCATTTATGGGATGGTGCAAGCATCTCGGACTTGGAATAAGCGCTTTGATGAGGTGATCAAAGCGTTTGAGTTTATACAAGTTTATGGAGAAGCTTGTATTTACAAGAAAGTGAGTGGGAGCTCTATAGTGATTCTAGTATTATATGTGGATGACATATTGTTAATTGGAAACAATATAGAAATGCTGGAAAGTGTGAAGGAATATTTGAACAAGAGTTTTTCAGTGAAGGACCTAATAGAAGTTGCTTTCACATTAGGCATTAAGATCTATAGAGATAGATCGAGATGCTTAATAGCACTTTCACGGAGCACATACCTTGATAAAGTTTTGAAGAAGTTCAAAATGGATCAGGCCAAGAAGGGGTTCTTGCCTGTGTTACAAGGTGTGAAGTTGAGTAAGACTCAATGCCCAGTGACTGCAGAAGATAGAGAAAAGATGAGTGTCATCCCCTATGCTTCAGCCATAGGCTCTATCATGTATGCAATGCTGTGCACAAGACCCGATGTTAGCCTTGCCATAAGTATGGTAGGAAGGTTTCAAAGTGATCCTGGAATGGAGCACTGGGCGGCGGTCAATAATATCCTTAAGTACCTGAACATGACTAAGGAAATGTTTCTCATTTATGGAGGTGATAAAGAGCTCGTCGTAAAGGGTTACGTCAATGCAAGCTTTGACACTGATCTGGATGACTCTAAGTCACAAACCGGATACATATTTATTCTTAATGGGGGAGCGGTAAGCTGGTGTGGTTCCAAGAAAAGCGTGGTAGCCGATTCTACATGCGAAGTGGAGTACATCGCAGCCTCGGAGGCGGCGAAGGAAGGTATCTGGATGAAGTAGTTCATGACAGATCTTGGAATAGTGCCCAGTGCACTGAATCCAATGAACCTGTTCTGTGACAACACTGGTGCCATTGCTCTGGCCAAGGAACCAATGTGTATATGTTTAACTTATGACACTATATGAATGCATACTTATTTTTAGGAGATTTGATTTCGGAAATCTTCGTCGTCTTTAGAAGGCTTGATGTACTGGTTCACAAAGAAGGTGCTGATAAATTTCCTAACACACAACAATTCATCAGCGGCAGGCCATTCAGAAGTCATCGGTACGAAGATCAGTTGCATGACTATTAGATCAGAATGTGACATACGTGCGGAATAGAAGATAGTAATTAAGAAGCAGACTTACTGGTTTTATCTTGTCAGCATCAACACCACATTCAGCATGTTTGCATAGGTTGATCATGTGTGTAAAAACGTAGTATCCACATAGGCTGATACCTTGTTGTTGTTGAGGACACTAAATTTTTTGTACAATATTAGTCATGAATTTGCCCTGCTGGGAACAACCTAACCGGTGTAAGTTGTTTTTTCTATGGAGAGAAATAGAAAGAGGGTTTTTTCCAACATCGAACTGTATCCTAGGTGTCTTTTTGAGCCCGAGCTCCAACACTGGTCGGTATCCGAGGTGTCATAGGATACCTCGGTCTTTGAATATTTGAAGTAGTTCATCCAAGCTTAAATATCGGGATAGTCTTTTATGGAGCCAGCTATTCGCATTCGAGCTTTATGCCATACTTCTTCCAAAGTGTCTTCAAACTTGAGCTTTATGTCGGAATGCTTCCTAGCTCCATCATCGGACCGCATCCGAGCTCCAACGATGATCAACGTCCGAGGTGTCATAAACTACCTCGGTCTTTAAAAGATTGAACGAATTCTGCCGAGCTTAATGCAGGAAATGTTGGAAATATGCCCTAGAGGCAATAAATAAAGTGTTTATTATTATATTTCCTTGTTCATGATAATTGTTTATTATCCATGCTATAATTGTATTGATTGGAAACACATTACATGTGTGGGTAAATAGACAATACTTGGTCCCTAGTATGCCTCTAGTGAACTAGCAAGTTAATCAAAGATGGTCAAGGTTTCCTAGCCATTGACATGTGATGTCATTTGATAACGGGATCACATCATTAGAAGAATGATGTGATGGACAAGACCCAAACTACAAACGTAGCATATGATCGTGTCAGTTTATTGCTACTATTTTCTGCATGTCAAGTATATGTTCCTATGACCATGAGATCATGCAACTCACGGACACCGGAGGAGTGCCTTGTGTGTATCAAACGTCACAACATAACTGGGTGAATATAAAGGTGCATTACAGGTATCTGCGAGGGTGTCTGTTGGGTTGGCATGGATCAAGACTGGGATTTGTTACTCCGTGTGACGGAGAGGTATGTCAGGGCCCACTCGATAATACAACATCACAATAAGCCTTGAAAGCAATGTGACTAAGTGTTAGCCATGGGATCTTGTATTATGGAACGAGTAAAGAGACTTTCCGGTAACAAGGTTGAACTAGGTATGGAGATACCGACGATCGAATCTCGGGCAAGTAACATACCGAAGAACAAAGGGAACATCATACGGGATTAACTAAATCCTTGACATAGAGGTTCGACCAATAAAGATCTTAGTAGAATATGTAGGAACCAATATGGGCATCCAGGTCCTGCTATTGGTTATTAACCGTAGAGGTGTCTCGGTCATGTCTACATAGTTCTCGAACCCGCAGGGTCTGCACACTTATGGTTTGGTGACGTTTCGGTAGTATCGAGTTATGCATGGTGGTGACCGAAGGTTGTTTGGAGTCCCAGATGAGATCCCGGACATCACGAGGAGCTCCAGAATGGTCCGGAGGTAAAGATTGATATATAGGAAGTCCTGTTTTGGTCGCCGGAAAAGTTTCGGGCTCATCGGTAGTGTACCGAGAGTGCCGGTAGTGTACCGGGGTACAATCGGGAGGGGTATTTCTACCCAAGAGGCTACATAGGCTGTGGGAAGGTGAATACCAGCCCTTAGTGGGCTGGTGGAAGTCCCACACAAGGCCCATGCGTCTGGGAAGAAAAGCCCAAAAGGAAAAAGGTGGAAAAAGGCAAAAAGGAACAAATAGGGAAGGAATCATAATCCTACTAGGAGTGGAGGAGGAGGACTCCTCCCTCCTTGGTTCGGCCGAAGCATAGGGCTGGCCCCTTGAGGGCCAAGCCTCCTCCTCCCCTCCTCCTATATATACTAGTGGTTTTGAGGGTTTTTGCACAGAATTTTATGCCACGTGCTGCCCTCTCCTCTAGTGCATAGATTCTCCTCTAGATCGGTTTTCTCCGGTGCTTAAGCGAAGCCCTGCCGGAACAGCTCCACCACCATCGCCGGAGCGTTGTCACGCTGCCGGAGAACTTTTCCACCTCTCCGCCGCCTCTTGCGTGATCAAGAAGGTAGAGATCGTCATCAAGCCGTACGTGTGCTGAATGCGGAGGTGTCGTCCGTTCGGTGCTAGATCGGGATGGATCGTGATTGGATCGCGGGACGCTCCGCGATTTGGATCACAAAGACGTTCGACTACATCAACCATGTTTCTTAAAGCTTCCCGCTTAGCGATCTACAAGGGTATGTAGATCCACTCTCCCTCTCGTAGATGCTCCTCACCATGCATAGGCCTTGCGTGAACGTAGGAAATTTTTTGTTTCCCATGCAATGTTCCCCAACAGGAAATGCCCTCTATGGAGATAGCCACTTGTGCCCGAGCTTTATGCTGGACTGCTTCCAAGGTGGTGCACCACCCCGACCATGGGCTAATTTTTTGTGGATATTTTTGATTAGTACAACTTATTCTCTCTCGAGATATATAGCCAGTAGCCCTCAAGGTGCGTGTCGGTCTATAACCCGAGATCCACCTGAAGTAAAAAATCAAAATAAAACCACTGATCCCAGTAGCCCCTGAGAATTAGGTTGATTTGCAAAATTGTCCTAATGTAAACGATGCATACTTAGGGATGTAAACGCGGTACGTGGTACTTTTCGAGACTCGGGTTGGGTGCAGTCGACCAACCTAACAATCGAATCTCCTCAGAAACCATATTGCACTTTGGATTTGCTGTATTGAATAGGTAATGCAGTAGCCCCGAGACCTAATTTAGGCACGGGTGGTCGAATTAAGGATCCATATTTGTTGGACACAACCTTTGTTATGCTCAACACAATTTATGTGTAATGATTCTATGTATCCAAGTACTTTACATCATTAATGCTCGGATCCGCATTGTACAAGACTTTGTTGACCGACCATCGGCTTCAACCTCCTCAGCCAGTAGCCGAGGAGTGTTTGTCCTACTTTATAAAGCCTTTAGAATGGCAAAGATTTATGACAAACAAGACACTCCGGTCATACGGTATTATAAACAAAGGTACGCGGAGAGATATGTTAAACATAAGAAACATCTTTGGAAAAAATAGTTCCTTTATAAATTCCTTTTGGGAGGATGTCATGTTGACAATGATCGTGAAACCTCAACTCCGATATGTGGGAGGAAAATATTAAGGATTTAGCTTGGGGAATGTTCCCGAACTCTATGGTCTTTAATGAACCAAAAAATTCACTTTCGTCGTTGCCGACCAATTACGTTCTTAAGATGGCTACCTTTTGGCTGCACCCAGTCTGAGGTACTAAACTGGATGACCTGGAAGTTACAATCACAGAGGTGGTCCCTTTACCTCCTAGCCAAATAATCGAAAATGTAGGGGGTAAGCACAGGAGCCAGGCAACCCAGCTTGGCTAAAATCGTAAGTCAAATTGATGCATATTTATGGCTTTGTAACGATGATTATGGAAGGAAGCACTCACATATTGAATATAAATCCTTTAATGCTATATGTTATTTTGACTCCTTTGTGATTGTTTATCTTTTGAGAGTGGCCCATCGTCGACTTCTACCCCTTTGTAGATGCTATGCAATGTGTTTCCGCTGTAACAAGACAACCCTTAGCCGACGTCTCGGTGCCCGGAGGTGGTTGTGTTAGCGGAAACGAGGCAATCAGATATTCGATGCTTTATAACTTACACTTAGTCAAGGAGCATATGTTTAGGGGCAACTTAATAGCCCCCGGTATACGTCGACTCCTCGGATTATTCGAGGTCAAACCACCCACAACTTGGCCTTTTCAAGAAATAAAGGCCCTTCGTTTTACTTGGATAACCTCGATCGGCTATATTTGGTTGAACACCGCCTGCGGTTCGCTGACCGATTTATGCTTGTTGTGATAGTCAACTTTCAGCTTTCTCCAACTGAGGCACTTAACCAATTAAACCAGAAGTGAAAACCACAATAGTTCTCCCTTTACCCCTTAGCCGAACAAAGAGGAAACGTAAGGGGTAAACATAGGAGCCGGGCAATCTATCTACAGGCCAAAGACACAACTCGACATCAATGGATATAAATGCGAAATACCGAGGACATTTTGCTGAGGACTGTATGGAGTACCTCGGTCTTTGGTGGGTTCGGTGCTAACCGCAGACCCCCTTTAATATCGCCAATGCGTGAAATGCATCTGGCGTCCTACTGCGAAAGTTATGCTTGGAAAAAACAAAAAAAATTAATGTTTAGATAAAACAAAATTGTGCCAATTTGAAATTGGTCTTAAAACTAATATGGGCTTCGGTCGTGCTTTAACATGAAATGTCCGAACTCCGAACTACAAGCGGGTCAGCCTTTGTCTTCAACTTCCATATACCAAAGGCGGAGTGTTTCTCCGAGGCCTGTTTAGTGAACTAAACTCAAGCGGCTTTAGAAAGAAAGCAGGCTATCCGGTGATTGACCACACACTGGTGTCGCAAAAGGAGTAGTAGAAAATGACTTTGCAATGACCAAGAAGAAAACACATTTATTATAGAAACGCTGATATAAATTTGAGAGCCCCTAGTTAACTTTGGCGAAAGGAAATTGTTTTTAACAAATCATTTTTTTGTTCAACAAAATTCATAATGTTTTGTTCAACCGAACAAAAATAAAATTTCAAATAGAGCTGAGCACAAAAACGACTTAGCTGGTTAATGTGCTCGGTGTTGTTCGGGGTTGTGGCGGTATGAGGACATAGTCCTCGGTTTGGCCGATGTCCCAGCCCCCAAGCCCGAGGTAATTGAGCGAAGAGCTCGGATCGATAAGTGGCAACGCAACAAGGTTGCTGCGGGGAGGCCCCCGGTCCAGCCGAGGAGAGTAGTTCGGTAGCATGACAACGAAGCCCCCAATTATCATGGGAAAAGAAAGTGTTGTAATAAACAAACTTTTTTATTTAACACAAATATAATGCTTGGTCACACTGAACAAAAGTTAAAAATTGAAAAAAGTTGAGCATGAAATTGACCTAGCTGGTTAATGTGCTTGTGACGTGTGTCAAACTTGTAGCGGGTCAAGGTCCCAACCCCCAAGATGGTCACGAGGTAGCCGAAGAAGAGCTCAGCTTCATGAGGTGACAACACAACACTTCCACATGTTCGAGGAGAAACCCCTAGTCTAGTCGAGTATACGGAGTAGTTCGGTAGCGTGACGGTGAAGCCCCCATGTCCGTCGACCATGTCGACGACACAATTTCATTGATGGAGGCGGGACGGCAATGTAGGAACGCCAAGGTGGCCGCATGACACAGCCGAAGTCGATTACCTATGCACACAATATAGTGCAAGCCAAGAGTAATAACAAATAAAGGTAATAATATTTTATTTAAAAAAATTCTTCTAGTTAGTTAATTTAAGTGAAGCAAATAATTAAAAGCTTATGGCCTGGGCGCCAAGGTGGCTGAGGAACAGTTCGTCATGACGAAGTGGCGATGCTGCATAGTCGATGTGGCGAGGAAAGTCCCCAGTCCAGCTAACATGGCGAAGCTAGTCGGTTTTTTATGCCGAAGTCCATGGTGTAGGTTGATGAAGAGATGGCAAGGCCCCCGATCTAGCCGAGGTGATGGAGCAAGTCGACGCCAGAGTCTCATGCCAGCCGAACTGTCGAAGCAGGTCGGTTGGTGACGCCGAAGTCTCATGCCAGCCGAGGTGTCAAAGCTGGTCGGCTGGTGACGCCGAATTCCCCAGACCAGGTTGATCAGGAGATGACGAAGCCCCAGTCTAGCCAAGGTGATGGAGTAGGTCGGTAAGATGACGCAAGAGCCTCATGCCAGCCGGCGTGTCAAAGCAGGTCGGCATGGTGGGTGTCGGCTTGAAAAGTGATGGCGCGGCAATGCCAACATAGGTCAGAATTCATGACGCGGTCAATGCTGGATTGGTGAAGCAATGAAGCGCCCAACCCATACAACTAGCGGATGATGGGGTTCTCTTGATGATTATTCGGAACTCGCGATGCCAAACTCTTGATCGGCTAACCGAGGTGACGAGAAAATTTCCTTTAAAAAGGACGTCTGACAACCCGTTCACGAAAAACATGAACTTGGGTCGGATTCATTTTCGCGTAGAAAATAGATCCAAAATTCGTTGTACTCATTAGACGTTTCCTGGAGTTTGGATGGTCGGATCGAGCTGAAAATTTGAGGGGAGATCGGTATATAGGAAGTCCGCAGCCGGTGAACGGTGGGATTTTCCAATGGATATGCGAGGTATCTACTAGACACCTCGCCCTAAACTCATCTTGATTCCCATCTAGATTCGACATGACTCCGATATATCAGAGATTGCCGTAGATTTCTCCATCGAACGCTACGAAAATTTCCAGGGTTGTTGTAGACACAATTCCGTACAATTCCAGCGAAGCAATCGTCAAAGCGACACTTGAGGAAACGATGACGATAAACACAAACTAGCTATCTAGAAAAACTGCAATATGCAGACGAGCCATCGATCCTTCTAGCGATCCCACAGCGGAACTCTCAATGTAAGCACCAATGTCGGTGTCAAAACCGGTGGATCACGGGTAGGGGGGTCCCGATCTGTGGGTCTTGGATCGATGGGTAACAGGAGACAAGGGAGACGGTATTTACCCAGGTTTGGGCCCTCTTGATGGAGGTAAAACCCTACCTCCTGCTTTATTTGTATTGATGATGGTGTATCGAATGTAGAGTTGATATAACTCGAGATCATATGTAGTGGTCTAAACCCTAAGAGCTATGCTCGTATGATGCTATGATCTATGATGATCTCATTGTCCCTAATGACTAGTCTGGCCTCGACTTATATAAAAAACCAGAGGCCTAGGATAATAATAGTCCTAGTTGCCTACGTCGGTGGAGAGGAGTCCTTGTCTTAATGACCAAGTCTTGTGGAATCTTCCTCGTATGCATCATGGGTCGTCCGAACTGGCCCGTTAATGAACAACCCTAGGGGTCCTTGGCTAGACCCACCTATCGGGACACACCATGGTGAGTACCCCCTAGTTCAGGATACCATCAGCGATCACATGCTGTAGAGGTAGTTGTCGGTCGAACCTTACTCCCCTAAAGTTATGTACCTTGACAATACATTGTAAATGAAGATGAATTTTCACGCACTCTAGTCGGGAACCAGATATGAACACAATGCATTAACATTAAAGAATTTTTTGGAAGGAAACAAATTGATCAAGCTTGTAGGGCATGGCAGGGGCAGTGCCAAGGAGCCACAAGCCTGATAGGCGCCCCACCCCCTTGGCCGTGCCTAGCAGGCTTGTCGCCTCCCGGTAGGTCTCCTAACCCTAATTCTTGGCCTATAAATACCCAAATATTTCCCCAACATCAGAGGGAGCCACGCAAACACTTTTCCACCGTCGCAAGCCTCCGTTCCTGAGAGATCCAATTTTGGAGCCTTTTCCGGTAATCTGCCGGAGGGGGTTTCGATCACGGAGGGCATCTACATCAACTCCCTTACCCCTCTGATGATGCGAGAGTAGTCCACCATAGACCTACGGGTCCATATCTAGTAGCTAGATGGATTTTCTGTCCCTTTGATGTTCAATACCATGTTCTTCATGATCTTCATGGAGATCTATCTGATGTAATCCTCTTTTGTGGTGTGTTTGTCAAGATCCGATGAATTGTGAGTTTATGTTCAGATTATCCATGAATTTTATAATCATCTCCTCTGAATTCTTATTTGCATGATTTCATATCCTTGCAAGTCTCTTCGAGTTATTGGTTTTGTTTGGCCAACTAGATTGGTAATTCTTCCAACGGGAGAAGTTCTTGGTTTTGGGTTCAATCTTGTGGTGTCCTCACCCAGTGACATAGTAGGGGTAGCGAAGCACGTATTGTATTGTCGCCATCAAGGGTAACAATATGGGGTTTTCATCATATTGCTTGAGTTTATCCCTCTACATCATGTCTTCTTTCTTAATGAGTTACTCTGTTCTTCACAAACTTAATACTCTAGATGCAGGCAGGAGTCGGTTGACTTGACACAGACGTGATGCCTATATTCATGATCGTTACCTTGGATAACTACATGATTATTCGCTTTTCTATCAATTGCTTGACAGTAATTTGTTTACCCACCACGATATTTGCCTTCAAAAGACAAGCCTCTAGTGAAACCTATGGGCCCTGGGTCTACTTTCCATTATTTACTTTCAGTTCTATACTTTGCTGCAATTTATTGACCTTCTACTTTACGTTCTCATTTACATCGATATCTATCTGATCTAATCCTTGCAAATAATCGTGAAGGGATTGACAACCCCTTTATAGCATTGCTTGCAAGAGTTTGATTGTTTGTGTAGGTGCAACCATTCGTGACTTGCTTGTTCCTCCTACTGGATTGATACCTTGGTTCTCAACAACTCAGGGAAATACATATCTACTTTGCTGCATCACCCATTCCTCTTCAAGGGAAAACCAACGCATGCTCAAGAGGTAGCACGAAGGATTTCTGGCGCCGTTGCCGGGGAAGAAACACATCAAGCCTACCAAGTACCCATCACAAACTCATCTCTTGCATTTACATTATTTGCCTTTTCCGTCTCGTTTTCCTCTCCTCCAATTCTAAAACGATTTTTACAAAATATCAAAAAGATTTACCTTTTTGTTCGCCCTTCTCGTGTTTGCCTTCCTTTCCTGTCGGATCTTCTTCTTGTTGCTATATCTAGCGTTTCTATGTCCGCCTTGTCACCAGATTTTGAAGTTCTTTACTTCAAACAAAAACAAGGGGAAAATTTGAAAGATGCCTGGTACAGGTTAATGTAATCTTATCGTATTTCCAATTTAATTGGAGATGCAAAAGTGCTGCTTAGAAATTTTACATTGGATTAACATTGCATCACAGAGCGCTTCTAGATTTCGCCTCAAAAGGAGATTTTATTGAGCTAGATGCAAATGCTTCTTATGAAGTTTTGGAAGGTATTTTAGGGGTTCCTTCACCAAAAAAGGGTTTTGCTTTCTCACAAGAGGGTGTTCAAGTTATTGATAAATTGAGTGATTTACATAAGCACTTGGTCAAGTTGCAACAATATCACGAACCCCTTAAACATATCAATGGGAACCTAAATCACTTGAATACGTTGCTTACCCTTTGCAATAAGCAATTTGATATTTTGGACATCAAGATGGATCCTTCGTCCACAAATATGGGAAAAAGGAAAGAACACCCTGGATTTGAGAAGGTCCACACAAAACTTGCTAATACCAAAGATGACAATACCTAGATCTATTGCATTTTGCCTAGCTAGGGCCGTTAAAAAAAGCACTTGTTGGGAGGCCACCCAATTTTATTTTTGTGTTCTGTTTTTGCTTCTGTTTTGAGTGTTTCCCACATTATTACTTCTTTAGTAATTGTGTTTTGGTGTTCTAATTAGTGTTTGAATCAAGTAAAACTTTTGGGGTGATCTATGGTAGTTGTTGCTTTGATCTTTCTGAAAAACAGAAACTTTTGCACTCAGTCCAGGAATTTTCTACATTTTTCAGAGCGTGGGATGAGTCTGAAAGTTTTGCACAAGATTGATATATAAATTGCCCAGGTTTTACTAATTGTTCAGAATGTTTTGAGTTACAGAAGTATATAAAGATTTCAGATTGCTACAAACTGTTCTGTTTTTGACAGATTCTGTTTTCTTTGAGTTCTTTGTCTATTTTGATGAATCTTTGGGTTGTATCATGTGGTATGAACCACGGAGAAGTTAGATTACATTAGGCATAACACCAATATAAATAAATAAAGAGTTCACAACAGTACATAAAGTGGTAATTTATTTTCTTATACTAACGGATCTCGCAAGTTTTCTGTTAAGTTTTGTGTTGTGAAGTTTTCAAGTTTTGGGTAAAGATTTGATGGACTATGGAATAGGGAGTGGCAAGAGCCTAAGATTGGGGATGCCCAAGGCACCCCAAGTTATATTCAAGGATTCCAAAGATCCTAAGCTTGCGGATGCCCTAGAAGGCATCCCCTCTTCCGTCTTCAATCCATCGGTAAATTTACTTGAGGCTTTATTTTTAATCACCGAATGATATGTGTTTTGCTTGGAGCGTCTTGTATGATATGAGTCTTTGCTTGTTAGTTTGCCACAATCATCCTTGCTTCACACATCTTGTGAGAAAGACACGCTGAATTGTGAATTTGTTAGAATACTCTATGTACTTCACTTATATCTTTTGAGTTGGGCAATTTTGCTCTATGTGCTTCACTTATATTTTTTAGAGCATGGTGGTGTTTGCGTTTTATATAAATAATTGAACTCTCGTACCTCACTAATATTATTTTTAGAGTTTATAAAACAGCATGGTAATTGGTCTAGGCTATGAATTTAGTCCTAATATGATAGGCATCCAAGAGGGATATAATAGAAACTTCCATACTAAGTGCATTGATTAATTATGAGAAGTTTGATTACTTGCATAAAGTTTTGAGATATAAAGATGGTAATATTAAGAGACATGTTAGGAAGTAATTGTGATTTGGTAAAAATACTTGTGCAAAGGTTTGTGATTCCCGTAGCATGCGTGTATGGTGAACCGTTATGTAAGGAAGTCGGAGCATGACTTGTTTATAGATTGTTGACCTTTGTGTGAGGGTCGGGAGCGCGCGATGGTTAACTCCTACCAACCTCTCCCCTAGGAGCATGCGTTTAATACTTTGCTTCAATGACTAATAGACTTTCACAATAAGTATGTGAGTTCTTTATGACTACTGTTGAGTCCACGGCTTATACGCACTCTCACCCTTCCACCTTTGTTAGCCTCTCTAGTACCGCACAACTTTCACCGGTATAACAAAAACCTTCCTCAAAACAGCCACCATATACCTTCCTCAAAACAGCCACCAGAAATCCTTCCTCAAAACAGCCACCATATACCTTCCTCAAAACAACCACCATAAACCCTTCCTCAAAACAGCCACCATATCCACCTATTATGCCATTTCCATAGCCATTCCGAGATATATTGCCATGCAACTTCCACCGTTTCCTTTTATTACTTGCACCATCACTTCCATATTTCATCTAGTCATATTTTCTCATAGGTATCGATTTTTCTTCTGAGTTGTAAGTAAATAAAAGTGTGATGATTATCATTAATAGAGCATGTCCCATGTGAGGATAGGATGATGGAAGCTATGATTCCCTCACAAGTGGGGATGTGATTCTGGTCTTTATGACCAAAATAAAATAGGCCAGCGAAGCCCAAATAAAAAATGAATAAAAGAGGCCTTAGATGCCCGCCAAAAAAAAGAGAAAAATAAATGAGAGAAAAGAGAGAAGGGACATTGCTACTACCTTTTTCCACACTTGTGATTCAAAGTAGCACCATGATCTTCATGATAGAGAGTCTCCTATTTTGTCACTTTCATATAGCTAGTGGAATTTTTCTTCATGATGCATGTCCACTTAGTTTCTTTGTGAGCTTTTATACACTTATAGCTCTAGTGCATCCGTTGCATGGCAATCCCTACTCACTCACATTGATATCTATTAGTGGGCATCTCCATAGCCCGTTGATATGCCTAGTTGATGTGAGACTATCTTCTCCCTTTCCTTGACAACCTCCACCATATTCTATTCCACCTATAGTGCTATATCCATGGCTCACTCTCATGTATTGTGTGAGAGTTGAAAATGTTTGAGAAATTAAAGGTGTGAAAACAATTGCTTGACTTTTCATCGGGGTTGTGCATGGTATAAATACTTTGTGTGGGGAACATGGAGCATAGGCAGACCATATGATATTATAGGGATAACTTTCTTTTGCCATTATATTTTGAAGAGATACAATTGCTTTGCTAGTATGCATGAAACATTATTGTTTTTATATAAATATTGACTTTTTTGAGTCTTAAAGATCTGAATATTCATGCCACAATAAAGAATATTACATGGATAAATATGTTAGGTAGCACTCCACATCAAAAATTCTGTTTTTATCATTTACCTACTCGAGGACGAGCAGGAATTAAGCTTGGAGATGTTGATACGACTCCAACGTATCTATATTTTTTGATGATGGCATGCTATTATATTACCTGTTTTAGATGTTTAATACGCATTAATATGCTATTTTATATTATTTTTGGGACTAACCTATTAATCTAGAGCCAAGTGCCAGTTTCTGTTTTTTCCTTGTTTTTGAGTTTTGCAGATATGAAATATTAAACAGAGTCCAAACAGAATAAAACCTTCGGAAGGAATTTTTTGGAACAAAACAAATAGATCAAGCTTGGAGGGCACGGCAGGGGAGGTGCCAGGGAGCCACAAGCCTGCTAGGTGGCCCACCCCCTTGGCCGCGCCTAGCAGGCTTGTCGCCTCTCGACAGGTCTCCTAACCCTAATTATTGGCCTATAAATACCCAAATATTTCCCCAACATGTAACATTCCAAAATTCCATTTTGGAATGTTATGAAATATAGCTATGCATCCATCATCATCATTGCTTGAATACATGTATTGTTGAAATGTTCTTTCTAAATTTCTGAAAGCCCTTTCTACTTTCCCTAAGTTGCTTTCACCTATTTGAAATCTTGGTAAAATGTTCAAAATAAGAGGGGAGTAACATGACACTCCACACCAGGGTCATCTTGGTGATATATTTGAACCATAAAAACCAGGGGTTGTTTTGAAAATATTTGCAAAAAGGATTTAAAAACAAATAGATAATTCTGAAAATAATTTTTTTTGATAGTATTCAAATGGCAGAATAAAAATGTTCATTAAATAGAATTTATTATTCTGTTAATTTTGATATATAATACTCCTATATTTAGAGAAGGTTTGAATGCTTTAAAGGTTTTTGGAACGCTTTGGTAAAACATTAAAAAGAAAACGGTAACGGATTTGCTATTTAAACCGACCGGCACACAGGCTTTTATTCGCGTATTAACTACAAGCCAGCCGACCGACGCGCATTCATCTATCTCCCTCTCGCTGCCACCGGGTCCCACCCCGACCGACCGTTAGCCCCGCTCGGTCGCCTCCTTCCTCTTGCCCGACCTCGTCGCCAACCGTTTCTCCCCCCGTATCTCTCTCCTCTCTTCTCCCCCGTACTCCCCGCACCCCCTATAAGTACCGGCCACTCCCCGCATCCATTTCCCCCCGAATCCCCTCTCTCCCTCGCCGAGACGCTGCCCAAACACCTCGCCGGAGTTGCCTCCACCATCGGAGCTCTCATCGCCCGTAGCCATCGCCTCGGTCATCCTCGCCCTTCTTCGACCCCTCTATTCGACGCCGGACCTCGCTCGCCGTCGTCTGAACCCCTTCGTTGCATCTCTCGACCACCGGGGACCCCTCCGGCAACGTCTTCGACCACCGGCCGCCGTCACCATCGCCGGAGTCCACCTCCCCTCCGGTAAAATCTTCGGGCTCATCTCCACCCCTTGGATCCAAAATCCACGGCCCAGATTAGATCAATTTAATCCCCGAAACGTTTTCCTTTTCGGTCCGGTCGACCGCCCGCAACCATCCAACACACGCGCTAGCCAGCCAATAGGATAGTGCCACGTCACCCCTGGCCGTCCGGTAGATATTTCACCTTTTCTGATTTTGTTTAGAAAACAGAACCTGTTCTAATTTTGTTTTGCTTATATCTTTTAATATATTTAATGTTTTGAGTTGATTCTTTTTGCATTAGCTCACATTTTTAATTTAGTTTCACCCTGTGCTTTTAAATTTCAAATTTGACCTAAAAAATTTGAATTGAATCAAATTTGCTCAAAATCTTCAAATCTGAATAACTAGAGTTTGAAAATAGATTTTGATATGAATCTTTTTGCTACTGGTTGATATTGGTTAGGACTATCACCATGTTTAGTTTGAGGATTTTTAAGATGATTATTGTTAGTGTTTTAGCTATAAACATAATCTGCCTAGTATTATAGTATAGTTTTATTTACTTAGTTTTAGTTAGTTTAGCTTAGATTCAGTTTTAATTTGTTTAGTAGGTTCTGTTGTTTAAGCATTTAGTGTTTTATTTATTGTTAATAAAAATATAAATTGTTTATTTTATTTCCTTGTTAAGATAGGAATCACAACTTCTTTTCAAATAGGTTTATTTTGATTAAAACAACTAGTTAGTAATAGTTTTGCTTTCAAACAAAGTTTTATATAATTTAATTTTGTTTTCTAAAACAAGTTTATTTGTAAATTCTTTTCTGTTAAGAACATGTTTTACTAATAAATAATAAGTTTTGTTTTGCTCTCTTGTTAGTAAAACTATATTTGTTCCATTTAGTGCTTATCAAAACTTTTACAAACTTTACAAAAGTTTTCCCAACAAACTTAAATTGATTTTCTTCTGTTTATTAATAAAAATATTTTATTGTTCCTTGCTGTCAACAATTTTTTTGTTATTACAAAATAGTTTTATTATGATAGTAGTGTTTTATCAATCACCTCCTAGTAAACAAAACTTTGTGTGTTTTTATTACTTGTGATTTGTGCATTGTTTTGTCTTGATTGTTTACTAGTTCTTGATTGATGTTTGTGGGTTACAATATTCTGTTGTACGCTTATTGAGTGCTTGTTTGTTTCGTTAGATTATCCGGAGTGCGAAGCTTGTTACTTAGAGTCACTCACGTACGAAGATCATCAATCAGGCAAGTCACTTTGATCATGTTTACCCATGTTTTATATGCATTAGTTCTACCATCTCCCCAATTGCATGCAAGATAGGTTAGTTGGAAACTTGGTTACATTGTTGTAGTATCATATGGTAGGTACCCCTCCTCAACCCCTTTGACAACATTGGTCCCGGGAAACGTTGTTTTACTTTTGCTATGCTATTAATAGACGGGGTTGGTTGTGTGATTCATGAGAGTTGAGAGAGTTAATAATTTCAAGACCTACATAATGATCAAGATTTCAAGACTCCGAGTTTTCAACATACCTTTGGGTGGATGATGGTTGAACGGCACCCTGGAGAAACCAGTGGATTTGCCTAGGTGATGCTGGAGATGGCCAGTATTCACGCGGAAAGATCCACCCAGGCACAAAGAGATGGATGGGTGCTTCAAGACCCAAGGCTTACCTGCACAGCCACAAGTCATTATGGGCTCTCGCTTGGTTGGATATCATGGTGACCCTGGACAGGCGGTGCTACGAGAGGTAGAAGAACGGTAGGAAAGGACGGGCACCGAGAGAGTCGCAGGGAAACCCTTTGGAAGACCAAGTTTAGGTCATCCGTTTCTCAAACACCCTGAAGTGTGAGAAATTAAATGGAGGCGACCAAATCTTGTGGGGAACGTGTGCAAAACTCTGCAGAGTACTCAAACCTAATCGATTAGCCGTGTCCACGGTCATGGACGACTTGAGCCAAAGGAACTGAAACTTCCGGAACTCTCAACACAATTAATATGATGATGTGGGTGTTAATAATTTGGGTATGAGAATTGGTTGGTGGAACCATCTCATTAATCAACCAACTTAGTAATATTTTTGCTTAGCCCCTTTCTTGATGTAGGAAAAACTTGGCTTTACGCAAAAACTTACCACCCCACCTGCCATATATGCATGTAGAACTAGATGATTACCTTTTCACCCCTCTCTTGTGACTTTGCCGGCATATTCCATATGCTGACCTACACGGCTGCAACGTATCATGTTGAAGAGTACCTTTCCGACCAGGAGTGAGGACACGTTCTACGCTCGGTGAGATGCCCTTGGAGTCAGATGGACTCATCTACCTTCGTTGCTTCCGCAAGATTTAGATATTCTCATGAGTTGGCCTTCAGCCACTTTATTGTAATTTTATTGTAATAAAGGACTCGATATGAGATTTCGATTAATATAATGCTGTGTGATTTCCCTTTGATATATACATTGATGTACCGTGTGTGTACCAGCATGATCTTGGGATGGTACAGAAACACCGGAGATTCGACCTTTCAGGTCGGGTCACTACACAACCTCAGAGGGAGCCACGCAAATACTTTATCACTGCCGGAAGCCTCTGTTCCCAAGAGATCCAATCTTGGAGCCTTTTCCGGTAATCTGCCAGAAGGGGTTTCGATCACGGAGGGCATCTACATCAACTCCATTGCCCCTCCGATGAAGCGTGAGTAGTCCACCACAGACCTATGGGTCCATAGCTAGTAGCTAGATGGATTTTTATATCTCTTTGATCTTCAATACCATGTTCTTCATGATCTTCATGGAGATCTATCTGATGTAATCCTCTTTTGTGGTGTGTTTGTCAAGATCCGATGAATTGTGAGTTTATGTTTAGATTATCCATGAATTTATAATTATCTCCTCTGAATTCTTATTTGCATGATTTCATATCCTTGCAAGTATCTTAGAGTTATTGGTTTTGTTTAGCCAACTAGATTGGTAATTCTTGCAATGGGAGAAGTGCTTGGTTTTGGGTTCAATCTTGCGGTGTCCTCACCCAGTGACATAGTAGGGGTAGCGAGGTACGTATTGTATTGTTGCCATCAAGGGTAAAAATATGGGGGTTTCATCATATTGCTTGAGTTTATCCCTCTACATCATGTCATCTTTCTTAATGAGTTACTCTGTTCTTCATGAATTTAATACTCTAGATGCGGGCAGGAGTCGGTCGATGTGTGGAGTAATAGTAGTAGATGCAGAATCGTTTTGGTCTACTTGACACGGACGTGATGCCTATATTCATGATTATTACCTTGGATAACTACATGATTATTCGCTTTTCTATCAATTTCTTAATAGTAATTTGTTTACCCACCATGATATTTGCCTTCAAGAGACAAGCCTCTAGTGAAACCTATGGCCCTCGGGTCTACTTTCCATTATATCCTTTCATATCTATACTTTGCTGCAATTTATTTACCTTCTACTTTCCGTTCTTGTTTACATCTATATCTATCTGATCTAATCCTTGAAAATAATCATGAAGGGATTGACAACCCCTTTATAGCGTTGCTTGCAAGAGTTTGATTGTTTGTGTAGGTGCAACCATTGGTGACTTGCTTGTTCCTCCTACTGGATTAATACCTTGGTTATCAACAACTAAGGGAAATACTTATCTACTTCGATGCATCACCCTTTCCTCTTCAAGGGAAAACCAACACATGCTCAAGAGGTAGCACTAACTCAGGATCTATGAAATATGCATGCATCCTTGGTTTTCCCTGCATAGTCAATCCCCTGAGAGGAATACAGTACAATTATCTTATTTTTGATTTACAACCTTGTATAGAGAAGTTTATCAGAGTTTGTGAAGTACATACAACAACAAGCATTTGACAAGAGTGGCAGCAATCTCATTGAAGTTCAAGAAGAGATGGAAGTCCTCGAATTCCACACTTATGGTACCTGGAACATGACAGAAATGATGACGGTTGTACTCCAATTCCACAATGTTATGATCTTCTCCTTTTGACATTATGTTGATGCAATGTTTATGTAACTTGCGACAACTGGAACTGCACTCATCAAAGTATTCGTCGACAAGAAATGGCTAGCCATGCTTGTACTTGCCTACTTCAAATGGGTCTTCATCAGAACCGAAATACATGGGTCTTCATCGGCAATGCCATGGTTCTGCTTGAAGAGTCTTCATAGTAGGATGCTTTGGTAATCCTTTATTTCTGTGATGGGTAATAACAAATTGTTAATTTTACCAGAAAGCTAAACATAAATGCAACAGTCTTTGTAGTACATGACGCACATCGGCAGTGTTTGAATGAAAACAAATTAATAGTGACAGCTATGTACATTCTGCTATCAAACATTCAAATCTGTTAAAAACTACTGTCTTGCATCATGTTTTTTTCACTAACTCTGAGAATCTATTTATTTAAGGTTGCAATGTTGCATCATGTGTACTACCTTTGAGTACATTTTCATGCAATGATAAGTCATGTCGCATATAGTTTTCTTGCTGTCAATATGCCTTCAGGTTAAAACTATGATAGTGCCTTAACCACATCGAGATACAAATATCAAACGGGAAGTCTGAATCACAACTAATATAACAAATAATTTATAACAATGAGAGTAAGGCTTACCTTCTTTACACGTTGCAGAAACTTCCTCCCACTATACCCAGATTCAAAAGCTCGTAACTTCACGGATTGAAATTGATGTTGACCATGAAGAGGCAGGTCTTCAGCGACCCCTCTCCATTCATTGGAAGTGATTTTCCTAGGGAGCTACAAGAGAAAGAAATGGCGAAAATGAACCCACGGCATTAAATCCCAAATTCCAAAACAAAACCTAAGCCTAGTTGAGCAGAGAGAAGAGAGACGAATACCTCGCTGGTGAAAGATTCTCATCGTCGGAGATACCACTTGAGGGGTCAGTTCAGGAGACCATGGCATGTCAATGGCGGTCGGATGCTAGAGGGAGAGATGTGGGAGACGACGGCCTGGGGGAAAGGGTTGCAGGGGAAATGTGGCCCTTTGGCCGGGGGAGGGGGAGGCAGATATTTCGGCGGCGGCGAAACTTTTTTCTCGTTACACGGAATCTTGGCATGCAAAGATTCGTCAAACACAATCTTTCATCTTTTATCGTGTGCGATGATACAAAACATACAAAAAGTCACCCCTCCCCACATATTCCCTGGTTATAGTGCACATGCTCATCATTCCATAATGTAACATCAACCGCTAACTTGGGTATAGAAAATAGCGGACACACATAGCTCATAGTTACTAGACCGAGCAAGTTCACTAAATAATCAAGCTGCTTGAACTAGACATAGCTCTTACAAAAGACTGACTCTATGAATAAAGGCTATTAGTAATATTCATAATTTTAACAAAGACGCCGACGATCAGCCACCCTATGCCTCGCCACTCTTTAATGAGATGTCGACAACTTGTTCGGGCAACATTCCGCTGGTGCTGGACTCCGCGTCCCCCAGGCTGAATCCGACCGCGGCGATGTGCTCATCCTCAGCGTTGTCCTCCTCATCGTCGTCGCCCTCATCTTCGTAGTACTCGTAGTAGTGGCGCCACCATAGCTCGCATTGTTACTCTACCGATGATTCCTCGATGGGCAGGCGCTTCTCGACCTCCTCCTGAGCCACGCGCAACTCCTCCCAGCACTCGCCACTCTCGGACGGCTCCTACATATCCAGCTGTCGCTCGCAGATCTCGTTCGGAAGGGGCTCCATGGCCTCCGCCACCGCATCATTGGCGTTCATCTCGGCATCCGCAACAGCCGCCTCTTCGGACGTCTGGTGCATGTTGGATTCCCGTGAAGCTTGGAGTATCTTGGTGTTGGAGTTCTCAATGATATAGGCCTGGATGGCCTTGAGCCGAGCCAGGGCGGCCTCCGCAGCACGACACACTGCTTGAGCGCTCTTGGCGTTTGTAGCCTCCGTTGTAGCACCTGCAGCTGCCGTATCCATGGCTACAGATGCCCTTTTGGGCACCGGAGAAGCCCTGTTGGCCGCCGCAGAGGCCCTTTCGGTGGATGCGGCCACGCTCTCGGCAGAGGCGGGAGCGATCGGGGCCAGGGGGGTGGTCGTACGCACCCTTACGAAGCGTTCCCACGACGTCATTCTTTGCATAGAGAGTTTGTTGTGGAATGAGGGTCAAGGGTGAACGGAATCCGAGCTAGGTGAAGCCGACGAAGCTTCCCTCGTAAGACATAAAAAGATCCATGAATTTTCATCGCAAAAGGTTTCCGTATGGATCCGTGTGTACGCAGTTAACTTTTTGTATTGAATTGTAAAACAATTTTTGGGTAGAGTGGTAACGGATATTGTTTTATTTGTAAGAGAAAGATCCCTAGGTCAAAATCCACTGAGGGAACCTAAAATTAGGAAATATTCAGGGTATAATTGGCATTTTTATACATTAGTAACACACGGTTCCATATTTATGTAGAAATTTTAAGGCCATAATTAAAATTTGCAACACACGAACATGCAAGATGAAGCAAAAACTGCTGGAAAAATCATATTTTATACTACGTGCTTCCCTATATATGCCGCTTGTAATAAATTTTAAGGAGTTCCAAACGTCTTGGATAACAGTTTGGACACACGTGCATGCATTGGGGATCTAGGTTTTAAAATTCTAAAAAATGAAAAAATGCTCTGAAGTACATGATAATAATCTGCATGATTCCCCGACATAGGGCGAAGATGTCGCAGTCAAAGTAATGGTTTGTTCGAGATAAGCTTTGAGACATGCCTATCACAATACGTAGCATCGCACGAAGGGTCGTGGTTTCGAGAGGGGACATGAGCCTTGTTTGATGACGAGCCGCTAGTCGTTGTCTCATTTGGCCTACCTTTTTTGAATTCGTTACAATGCACGAATACGTCCGACAACCCGTAATTTGGATATTTTGGGGGTTCAGTGAGCATTTTTGTACATGAAGTTAGTTTCTAGATATCTAGTGGCCATAATTCAAAACTAAAACACATGGACATGTCTGTTGGGGAACGTCGCATGGGAAACAAAAAATTTCCTACGCACATGCAAACCTATCCATGGTAATGAGCATCTACGAGAGGGAGAGTGGATCTACATACCCTTGTAGATCGCTAAGCGGGAAGCGTTAAGAAACGCGGTTGGTGTAGTCGAACATCTTCGCGATCCAAATCGCCGAGCGTTCCGCGATCTCATCACGATCCGTCCCGCGATCCCATCACGATCGTCCTGCGATCTCATCATGATCCGTCTCACGATCTTGATCACGATCGGTCCCGCGAACTCATCATGATCCGTTCCGCGATCTCATCACGAACCGTCTCGCGATCTCGATCACGGTCCTTCCGATCTAGCGCCGAACGGACGGCACCTCCGCGTTCAGCACACGTGCAGCTTGATGACGATCTCCACCGTCTTGATCCAGCAAGAGGAGGTGGAGAGGAGAGAGTTCACCGGCAGCGTGACGGCGCTCCGGTGATGGTGGTGGAGTGATTCCGGTAGGGCTTCGCCTAAGCGCTGCGGAAAACCGATCTAGAGGAGAAACTGTGCACCGGTGAAACGGGTAGCACGTGGCCGGAAATTCTGTCCAAAAACCACCCAATCCACTAGTATATATAGGAGGAGAGGAGAGGAGAGGCAGGCAAGGCCATTGGGTCGGCCGAAATAGGAGGTGGGAGCAATCCTACTTCACCTCCAGTCCTAGTTGGAGTAGGATTGCCTCCTATTGGCTGATTTTCCACTTTTTGCTTTAGGACTTTCTCTCCTGCGCCATGGGCCTTTGTGGATGTTTTCCCAGCCCACTAAGGGCTGGGTATTATTCTCCCACAGCCCATGGACCTCTTGGGGTCGAAATACCCCTCCCGGAGGCCTCCCGGTACACTACCGGCACTCCCGGTACACTACCAATGAGCCCAAAACTTTTCCGGAAACCAAACTGGGACTTCCTATATATGAATATTTACCTCCGGACCATTCCGGAGCTCCTCGTGATGTCCGGGATCTCATCCGGGACTCCGAACAAACTTCGGTCACCACCATACATAACTCTACACTACCGAAACGTCACCGAACCTTAAGTGTGCAGACCCTGCGGGTTCGAGAACTATGTAGACATGACCGAGACACCTCTACGGCCAATAACCAATGGTGGGACCTGGACGTCCACATTGGTTCCTACATATTCTACGAAGATCTTTATCGGTCGAACCTCTATGTCAAGGATTCAGTTAATCCCGTATAACGTTCCCTTTGTTCTTTGGTATGTTACTTGCCCGAGATTCGATCGTCGGTATCTCCATACCTAGTTCAACCTCGTTACTGGCAAGTCTCTTTACTCGTGCCGTAATACAAGATCCCGTGACTAACACTTAGCCACATTGCTTGCAAGGCTTGTTGTGATGTTGTATTACCGAGTGGGCCCTGAGATACCTCTCCGTCACACGGAGTAACAAATCCCAGTCTCGATCCATGCCAACTCAACAGACACCATCGGAGATACCTGTAGAGCACCTTTATAGTCACCCAGTTACGTTGCGACGTTTGATACACACAAGGCACTCCTCCGATATCCGTGAGTTGCATGATCTCATGGTCATAGGAACATATACTTGACATGCAGAAAACAGTAGCAATAAACTGACACGATCATATGCTACGTTTGTAGTTTGGGTCTTGTCCATCACATCATTCTCCTAATGATGTGATCCCGTTATCAAATGACATCTCATGTCCATGGCTAGGAAACCTTAACCATCTTTTGATCAACGAGCTAGTCTACTAGAGGCATACTAGGGACATGGTGTTGTCTATGTATCCACACATGTATCTGACTTTCCGATCAACACAATTATAGCATGGATAATAAACGATTATCACGAACAAGGAAATATGATAATAACTTAATTTATTATTGCCTCTAGGGCATATTTCCAACAGTCTCCCACTTGCACTAGAGTCAATAATCTAGTTCACATCACTATGTGATTCGCATTATTATGAATCTAACACCCAATGAGTTCTGGGGCTCGATCATGCTTTGCATGTGAGAGAGGTCTTTTATAGTCAACAGGTCTGCGATATTCAGATCCGTGTGTACTTTGCAAATCTCTATGTCAAACCGTAAACACTCCTACCACAGTCCACTTGGTACTGCTTCCAAATGGCTGCTCCACTATATGTATCCAGATTGCTACTACTAGTCATCCAGATTAGTGTTAAAGCTTGTATCGACGTAACTCCTTACGACGAACTCTTTATCACCTCCATAATCGAGAAACATGTTCTCAGTCTCTTAGTTACTGAGGATAATCTTGACCGCTGTCCAGTGATCCACTCCTGGTTCACTCTTGTACCCCCTGACGGACTCATGGCAAGGCACACACAGGTGCGGTACACAGCATGGCATAATATAGAGCCTATGGCTAAGGCATAGGGGACGACATTCGTCCTTTCTCTTTCTTCTGCCGTTGTCGAGCTTTGAGTTTCACTCAACTTTCACACCTTACAAATCAGGCGAGAACTCTTTCTCTGACTGATCCATTTTGAACTCTTTCAAAATCTTGTCAAGGTATGCACTCATTGAAAGTCTCATCGAGCATCTTGATATATCTCCATAGATTTTGATGCTCAACAATTAGGTAGCTTCATCCAGGTCTTCCTTTGAAAAACACTTTCCAAATGACCGCTTTATGCTTTCCAGAAACCTCTACATTATTTCTGATCAACAATATGTCATCCACATATACTTATCAGAAATTCTATAGTGCTCCCACTCACTTTATTACAAATACAAGTTTCTCGTAAACTTTCTATAAACATCAAAACTTTGATCACCTCATCAAAGAGTATATTCCAACTCCGAGATGCTTGCTTCAGTCCATGGAAGGATCACCGAAGCTTGCACACCTTTTAGCATCCTTAGGCCTGACAAAACCTTCTGGTTGTATCACATACAACCTTTCCTCAAGTAAACCGTTAAGGAAACGATGTTTTGACATCCATCTGCTAGATTTCATAATTGAAAACACAGCAACTGCTAACATAATTCCAACAGACTTTAGCACCACTACGAGTGAGAAAGTCTCATCATAGTCAACTCCTTGAAGTTGTCACAAACATCTTTGCAACAAGTCGAGCTTTACAAATAGTGACATTCACCATCAGTGTCTGTCTTCATTTTAAAGATCCATTTGTACTCAACGACCTGCCGTCCAACGAGCAAGTCTACCAAAGTCTATACTTGGTTTTTCATACATGGATCCTATCTCGGATTTCATGGCCTCCAACCATTTGTTGGAATCCGGGCCCATCATCGCTTCTCCATAGCTCGTAGGTTCATCGCTGTCCAACAACATGACCTCGAAGACAGGGTTGTCGTACCGCTTAGGAGCATTACACATCCTTGTCGACCCACAAAGTTCGATAGTAACTTGATCCTGAAGCTTCATGATCATCATCATTAACTTCCTCTTCAACTAATGTAGGCTTCACAGAAACATCTTTCTGCGCTGCGCTACTCTCTGGTTGAACAAAGGTTTAACAACCTCATCAAGTTCTATCTTCCTCCCACTCAATTCTTTCTAGAGAAACCTTTCCTCGAGAAAGTATCCGTTTTAGTAACAAACACTTTGCACTTGGATCTGAGATAGAAGGTTCACCCAACTGATCTTAGGGTATTCTATGAAGATGCATTTGTCCGCCTTGGGTTCGACCTCATTAGGTGAAAGCATTTTTCACACAAGTGCCACAGCCCCAAGTATAAGAAATGACAGCTTAGGTTTCTATCAAACCATAATTCATATGGTGTCATCTCAACGGATTTAGATGGTGCCCTATTTAAAGTGAATGTAGTTGTCTCTAATGCATAACCCCAAAATTATAGTAGTAAAACGACAAGAGACATCATAGCACGCACCATGTCCAATAGAGCATAACTATGATGTTCAGACACACCATCACACTATGGTGTTCTAGGTGGCGTTTAGTTGTGAAACAACTTTCACATTGTCTTAAGTTGTATGCCAAACTCGTGACTCGGATATTCACCTCCACGATCATATCGCAGTCATTTTTATCTTCTTGTCACGATGATCTTTAAACTTCACTCTGAATTTGCTTGAACCTTTCAAACGATTCAGACTTGTGTTTCATTAAGTAAATATACACTATATCTACTAAAATCATCAGTGAAGGTAAGAAAATAACGATATCCACTGCACGCTACAAGACTCACTAGATTGCATACATCAACATGTATCATTTCCAGGAATCACTTGCCCGCTCCATCCAACGGGGTCCTTTAGTCATCTTGCCCAAGAGGCATGGTTCGCATGTCTCAACCGATTCGAAATCGAATGAGTCCAAATATCCATCAGCATGGAGTTTCTACATGCGCTTTATACCAATATGACATTTAGCGGCAGTGCCACAAGTATGTGGTACTATCATTATTAACTTTGTATCTTTTGACATCAATGTTATGAACATGTGTAATACTACGATCAAGATTTCAACAAACCATTCTCACTTGGTGCATGACCATTGAAGGTATTATTCATGTAAACAGAATAACAATTATTCTCTAACTTAAATGAATAACCATATTGCAATAAACATGATCTAATCATGTTCATGCTCAACGCAAAACACCAAATAACATTTATTTAGGTTCGTCACTAATCCTGAAGGTAGAGAGAGCATGCGATGTTGATCACATCAACCTTGGAAACACTTCCAACACATATCATCACCTCACCCTTAGCTAGTTCTCCGTTTATTCTGTAGCTTTTATTTCGAGTTACTAACATTTAGCAACCGAACCGGTATCCAATACCCAGGTGCTACTAAGAGTACTAGCAAGGTACACATTAGTAACTCGTATATCAAATATACTTCTATCAAGGTTGCCAGCCTTCTTATCTACCAAGTATCTAGGGTTGTTCCGCTTCAGCGACCTCTCACCTCATAATAGAAGCACTTAGTCTCGGGTTTGAGTTCAACTTTGGGTTGCTTCACTGGAGCAGCAACTGACTTGCTATCCATGAAGTTTCCCTCCTTGCTCTTGACCTTTTCAAAACTAGTGGTTTGATTAACCATCAACACTTGACGCTCCTTATTGATTTCTACCTTCGCGGTGTCAAACATCGTGAACAGCTCAGGGATCAATACGTCTATCCCTGGTGTATTATAGTTCATCACTAAGTTCTAGTAGCTTTAGTGACAGTGACTTGGAGAACTATATCAATCACTATCTTATCTGGAAGATCAACTCCCACTTGATTCAAGCGATTGTAGTACCCAGACAATCTGAGTACAGGCTCAACGATTGAGTTATTCTCCTTCATCTTACAGGCAAAGAATCTTGTTGGAGATCTCATATCTCGCAACACAGGCACAAGCCTCAGATCACAATCTCTGCCCCTAGAACATCTCATATGTTCCGTGACGTTCAAAACGTTTTGGAGCCTCAATTCTAAGCCGTAATGCATGACGCACTAAACTATCAAGTAGTCATCGAAACGTGCCTGTCGGATGTTCACAACATCTATAGACGACGCTAGAGGGGGTGGCGCACCGAGCGGTGCATTAAGGACATAAGCCTTCTGTGCAGCAATGAGGACAATCCTCAGATCACGGACCCAGTCCGCAATATTGCTACCAACAGCTTTCAACTCTATTTCTCTAGGAACATATACAAATTTAAGGGAGCTACAGCGCGAGCTAGTAATCTACAACATAATTTGCAAAGACACTTTGACTATGTTCATGATAATGAGTTCAATTAATCATATTACTTAAGAACTCCCACTCAAATTGACATCCCTCCGATCATTCGAGTGATACATGATCCAAATTCACCAACTCAAGTCCGATCATCACGTGAGTTGAGGTGGCTGCAATGGTGAACATCATTATGTTGATCATATCTACTATATGACTCATGTTCGACCTTTCGGTCTCTCGTGTTCCGAGGCCATGTCTGTACATGCTAGGCTCGTCAAGTTTAACCCGAGTGTTCTGCGCGTGCAAATCTGGCTTGCACCCGTTGTATGTGAACGTAGAGTCTATCACACCCGATCATCACGTGGTGTCTCAACACGACGAACTTTCGCTACGGTGCACACTCGGGGAGAACACAGTTCATCTTGAAATTCAAGTGAGGGATCACCTTATAATGCTACCGCCGTACTAAGCAAAACAAGGTGCATAAAAGGATTAACATCTCATGCAATTCATAAGTGACATGATATGGCCATGAACTTGTGTTTAAGATCTCCATCTTCGAAACACCGGCATGATCTCCATCGTCACCGGCACAACACCATGATCTCCATCATCTTGATCTCCATCAATGTGTTGCCATTGGGGTTGTGGCGCCAGCCCTGCTTCTACTTCTATTGCTACTGCTTGGCGATAAAGTAAAGCATTACATAGCGCTTAATGATTGACACGCAGGTCATACAATAATTAAAGACAACCCTATGGCTCCTGCCGGTTGCCGTACTCAACGACATGCAAGTCGTGAAATTCTATACATCACATGATCATCTCATACATCACATATATCTCATCATGTAATTGGCCATATCACATCACAACATACCCTGCAAAAACAAGTTAGACGTCCTCTAATTGTTGTTGCATGTTTTATGTGGCTGCTACGGGTATCTAGCAAGAACGATTCTCACCTACGCATAAACCACAACGGTGATACATAGATTGCTTTTCAACATTCTCAAGGACCGCCTTTGTCAGATCCGATCCAACTAAAGTGAGAGAAACTGTCACCCGCAAGCCATATAAGCAACAAGTTGCGTCGAGGGAACCGGTCTCTCGTAAGCGTACGAGTAATGTTGGTCCGGGCTGCTTCATCTCACAATCCCGCCGAACCAAAATCCGACCAAGGGAGGAAGCAATCTAAGCATCAACGCCCACAAACCTTTTGTGTTCTACTCGAGATCTCATCGAACCATCAACCTAGCTCATGATGCCACTGTTGGGGAACGTCGCATGGGAAACAAAAAAATTCCTACGCACATGCAAACCTATCCATGGTAATGAGCGTCTACGAGAGGGAGAGTGGATCTACATACCCTTGTAGATCGCTAAGCGGGAAGCGTTAAGAAACGCGGTTGGTGTAGTCGAACATCTTCGCGATCCAAATCGCTGAGCGTCCCGCGATCTCATCACGATCCGTCTCACGATCTTGATCACGATCGGTCCCGTGAACTCATCACGATCCGTTCCGCGATCTCATCACGAACCGTCTCGCGATCTCGATCACGGTCCTTCCGATCTAGCGCCGAACGGACGACACCTCCGCGTTCAGCACACGTGCAGCTTGATGACGATCTCCACCGTCTTGATCCAGCAAGAGGAGGTGGAGAGGAGAGAGAGTTCACCGGCAAAGTGACGGCGCTCCGGTGATGGTGGTGGAGTGATTCCGGCAGGGCTTCGCCTAAGCGCTGCGGAAAACCGATCTAGAGGAGAAACTGTGCACCGGTGAAACGGGTAGCACATGGCCGGAAATTCTGTCCAAAAACCACCCAATCCACTAGTATATATATGAGGAGAGGAGAGGAGAGGCAGCTAAGGCCATTGGGTCGGACGAAATAGGAGGTGGGAGCAATCCTACTTCACCTCCAGTCCTAGTTGGAGTAGGATTGCCTCCTATTGGCTGATTTTCTACTTTTTGCTTTAGGACTTTCTCTCCTGCGCCATGGGCCTTTGTGGCTCTTTTCCCAGCCCACTAAGGGCTGGTTATTATTCTCCCACAGCCCATGGACCTCTTGGGGTCGAAATACCCCTCCCGGAGGCCTCCCGGTACACTACCGGCACTCCCGGTACACTACCGGCACTCCCGGTACACTACCGATGAGCCCAAAACTTTTCCAGAAACCAAACTGGGACTTCCTATATATGAATATTTACCTCCGGACCATTCCGGAGCTCCTTGTGACGTCCGGGATCTCATCCGATACTCCGAACAAACTTCGGTCACCACCATACATAACTCTACACTACCGAAACGTCACCGAACCTTAAGTGTGCAGACCCTGCGGGTTCGAAAACTATGTAGACATGATCGAGACACCTCTACGGCCAATAACCAATGGCGGGACCTGGACGTCCACATTGGTTCCTACATATTCTACGACGATCTTTATCGGTCGAACCTCTATGTCAAGGATTCAGTTAATCCCGTATAACGTTCCCTTTGTTCTTCGGTATGTTACTTGCCCGAAATTCGATCGTCGGTATCTCCATACCTAGTTCAACCTCGTTACTGGCAAGTCTCTTTACTCGTTCCGTAATACAAGATCCCGTGACTAACACTTAGCCACATTGCTTGCAAGGCTTGTTGTGATGTTGTATTACCGAGTGGGCCCTGAGATACCTCTCCGTCACACGGAGTAACAAATCCCAGTCTCGATCCATGCCAACTCAACAGACACCATCGGAGATACCTGTAGAGCACCTTTATAGTCACCCAGTTACGTTGCGACGTTTGATACACATAAGGCACTCCTCCGATATCCGTGAGTTGCATGATCTCATGGTCATAGGAACATATACTTGACATGCAGAAAACAGTAGCAATAAACTGACACGATCATATGCTACGTTTGTAGTTTGGGTCTTGTCCATCACATCATTCTCCTAATGATGTGATCCCGTTATCAAATGACATCTCATGTCCATGGCTAGGAAACCTTAACCATCTTTTGATCAACGAGCTAGTCTACTAGAGGCATACTAGGGACATGGTGTTGTCTATGTATCCACACATGTATCTGACTTTCCGATCAACACAATTATAGCATGGATAATAAACGATTATCACGAATAAGGAAATATGATAATAACTTAATTTATTATTGCCTCTAGGGCATATTTCCAACAATGTCTAAGATGAAGCAAAAACTGCAGGAGAAATCATTTCTATATATGTACTAGTGCTTCCGTTTATATGCCGCGTGCATTAAATTTGAAGGACTTCCAGACATTTTGAGTAACGGTTTGGACACAAGCATTGAGAATATTCTAGGTTTTTAAATACAAAAAATAAATAAATATGCTATGAAGTACATGAAAATCAGCATGATTTCCTGCCATGGGGCCAAGATGTCGTGGTCAAAGTGACGGCTTGTTCGAGATAAGCTTTGACACATGTCTCTCACAAACCCAAGCACCACGAGCATGCTCGTATAGTTCTGAGAGGGGACGTGGGGTGTTGTGTGATGACGAAACGGATCGTTGCCTCATTCGGATCTAAAAAAATTATGGTATTCAATTGGCATTTTTATACATGAAGTTAGTTACCAGAAATTTAATGGCCATAGTTCAAAACTGAAACAGTTTAACAAGCAATATAAATCACCACCGAAAAATCATATTTATGTACTTCTTGCTTCTGTATATATGCCACATGCATTAAATTTGAAGGACTGTTCCAAACATCTTGAGTGACGGTTTTGACACAAAAGCATTGGTAATCTAGATTTTTAACGTTGAAAGTTGAAAAATTCTCCGAAGTACATGAAAATATGCATGATTTCCCGACATAGGGCCAAGATGTCGTGATCAAAGTAACGGCTTGTTCGAGATAAGCTTTGACACATGTCAAAGCTGGCAATGCATGGTTAAATGTTACATGCGTCCCCATGGTAATTTCTCTAATAGGGCACGGGTGCGAGATTGAATGCCCATCTGGAAGTTGGTGGGTCAAATACCTTACGTACCGAGCGTGCAGGACGGGGATGAGGATGGGATAGCATTACCTGCCTTACCCATGAATTGAAGTACTCTCTACGTATCGGTGTATATGTCATCTTACGAAATTCACGTAATACCAAAATACTTAGGCGTGGTGCATTAACTTTCACCTCATTTCTTGTTTTTTGACATGAATAAAGGAATCAACCAATAAGAGACGTGGGGCATGTATTTGTTTAATGACTTGAGACTAACTAGCACGACATGCAGTTGTCAATTCATTGCATCCAATGATATTAATTAGCAAATTAACATTAAATTCTCTCATTTTCTTCTCCATCTTGGTCACGGTGCACAGACTAAGATGACTTATACACCGTGACAGAGGGAGAGCACTTACATGTGTGGGCTCTGAAATTAGTAGACCCACGTCATTTGGAGCCCTCGGTCTCCTAAATTTACACACATCCCATCCCTTTGGCCCAAAATTCTCTAAGAAATCCCAAACCTATCCATAACATATTGTTTATTGCGTTGACATACTATTTTTGTACTGAAATACGCGAAGATTGTTCTTAAATAAACGCGTGAGTTTCCCCATGGTGATAAAGAACTCGGTGGGTACATGGATGACAAACTTTTCATCCCCGCACACAGGTACATAGACGGGGACGAGGACGGGAGGGCGGTGATGGGGACGGAGATGGGACTCCAATACTCGCCTAAGAAATCCCCAGCTTTAGACACGAGCATGTAACAAAACGGAGCATCACACGAAGACGCGTGGTTCCGAGCGGGGACATGGGGCATGTGTGATGAAAAACCACCAACCGTTGTCTCATTCGATCTAGTTTTTTTTTCATCGATACAATGCACAAAAACGACCGACATCCTATTTTTAATGACATTCTATTGGCAATTTTATACATTAAGTTCGTTTATAGAAATTTAATGGACATATTTCAAAACTGAAACACATGAACAAGCTAGATGAACCAAAAACCGCTCGAATATCATATTTATGTACTACTTGCTTACATATATATGGAACGTGCAATAAATTTGAAGGAGTTCCAAACATCTTGAGTGACGGTTTGGACACAAAAGCATTAATAATGTAGGTTCTAAATTCTGTAATAATAATAATAAATTCTCTGATTTCTGAAGTACATGAAAATATGCATGATTTCCCGCCATGGGGCCAAGATGTCGTGGTTACTGCTCTCCAACTTGCTTCCGTAACACAAATGGCAGGCATGCATTACATGTGTAAATATTTGGCAAAACAAACGGCTCCCACATAATTGGTGCCCTGTTTCGCGTTTCGAGTTTTGAAAGCCAATTTTCGCGGGCTATAAATCACACTCGGTCGTGCATTTGGAACCGTCTGTTAATTCACACACGGTTGTTGAGTAGTAAATCATGTGCAATCACTGCTGGCGTCGATCAAGATTCCAGACGCCTATAAATGCTGCCCCTCGAGACCTCATCCCGCCTACATTCTCTCGTCTCTCTAGCCCACCCCTCGCACAAAACTCTGCCATGGCGCAGCCGGTCTTGGCACAAGCAGAGGAGGAGGCGCCACCCCACGATGACATGGCGGAATGCAGCAACGAGGAGGACCCCTTCACGACCCTAGACGAGGTCGCGCCACACCCCCCAACTGAAGATTGGTTTTGGAGCCAGTATAATTTGGCTTTGCGGAAGGTGCTGTCGTCGGCTGAGTGAGCCAGACAGGTGGCGTTCAAGAAGGAGTGTGCTGAGGAGCGCGACAGGAACCTCGCGGTCTGAAATGCCCTTAGTGCCGCAAGGGAAAAGGAGGAGCTGGAGTTTTGGCGGCGGGCGAGTCGACGAGTGGTCGAGGTGTACGAAGACGGCTGGTACGACGCAATGAAAGCCAGAGACGCTAGGCTCCTCACCGTTGCGCGGGCATGGACCGATAAGCTCGAGCGTGCCATCGGCAAAGAGCTCCAGTGGGCGCCCAATGAACTGTTCTGCATGGTCGCGCGCCTCCGCCAGCAAGAGGCTGATCGGCACGTCGAACACTGCGAGACAAAGGAGGCGGCGAACTCCCTCCGCGTTGGGAAGCCACCACGCACCAAGGAGCTGATGGCGAGAGGCTGTCATTTTACTGCTCCCCTCTCAAAGAGAGATTATTATTAGTTTACTTTTTATTCATTGTACGTATTAGTTAAGTATTATCATCACGTATATGTGATGATAAATACTTTCTCTGTCCCATAATGTAAGACGTTTTTAAACACTAGTGTAATGTTAAAAACGTCTTACATTATGGTACAATGGGAGTACTATATATGTAGCATGTCTTCAATAAGCTATTCAACAATTAATATATAGTAGTCGCCAACCCGTGCGAATGCACGGGCTAGTTTGGTAAGCTGCTATTTTAACTTGACCTGTACTACGGAACATGAAGAGACTATATTTTATCTGACGGGAGCAAGAAACTTAAGATGTCCCAAAATGTATATCAATAGTCCCATCTTGCCATATGATCACATAGGTTTAATATCTACGTCTTATCATAGCTAAAATGTTAAAATCCGATAATAGGATATGAAATGAAGCATATACTTAGATTTTGTTGCTAGATAAGAAACAAATTTATTTCGTCGATCCTGGTAAGAAACAATAAATTTTTCTATGGACCACCATGATGAAATCAGTACTGTCAAAACATAGATCGCATGCCGAGAAGATGAGCCAAATTAAGTTGTGGCGGCATTGGCATGCTGATGAAATGGTGAGCAGGAAGCGTGCGCGAGACCACTGCAAGATTGGAGGCCCACGATAGAGAAGGATTTTAGGATTAAGATGAGGAGCACCTTAATCATCGTAGGTCTCTAGCCTGCAAGTTCATCACTGCTCATCGTAAATACCAACATCTGTGATCTGCTCCTGCTATATGTAATTATCACTATATCAAAGCAATAAAAAAAATTAGTGGCAATCAATTGGATGTCCTGCATCCTGTGTATCTAGCCGAGTTGAATAGGAAAGCTGTAACTTAGCTCTTGTACGTCTATGTTTCCCTCGAGTTGAATCGATCAACGTCGCCCTACAATGTGTTTCATGAATCGTTCGATCTGCCAATATCACCCTGGATTCCCTTGTACATGTATGGATTCCCTCGAGTTTCATGAATGCATTTCATGAATCGTTCGATCTGCCAATATCACCCTCGAGTTGAATCGATCAACGTCGCCCTACAATGTGTTTCATGATCTCTTGTACATGTATGGATTCCCTCGGCCAATATCACCCTGGCATGGCAATGGTTGAACTACCGCCACAAACTCACGATGCCCGAGATCATGCATGGCTCCCAATGGTGTACTCCCTTCGTACGTAAATATAAGACCATATGGAGATTCTATTATAGACTATATATGAAACAAAATGAATGAATCTACACTCTAAATTATGTCTATATACATTTGTATGAAGTTTATAATAAAATCCTAAAAGATCTTATATTTAGAAAGCAGAGAGAGTACAAAACTGACTCACCCATGATTTCCTGCCACCTGATGTTGTTGGCCAGAGGTAATCATAGCATGTACCATAGCTGCAAGTCATTCTGATCTATCCTAACCAGGGTCTGACGTACATGAAAAACGACCCCGTACGTCCTCAAGTAGTCCGCCACCGATGCATGATAACTTGTAGGATTTTTTTTATAAATCTCAGCCATAATAACATGGGTCCACAAAATCAATCTGTCAAACAACGACAATAGAATCATACATTTAATTGAACTAGTAGAACTACAACTTATTAGTTCTTCACGGAATTATGAGTTCTCACTTCTCGCACCTATTGACAGCACTTACGGCCAGAATTTCCCTCCTAGAGAAGTTAGCCTGCAAGTAAGTTCGTGCCTAAGAAAAATATATCCAACTTGTTCCAACTAATCGTATGGGGCAGGGCATAGGCATAGGCTTGTTCAACCGAACTCAGTCAAGACAACAACAAAACAGTAGGAAACCCAACTCATCTATATTGCATCAAACATGGGATTCTTCTTCAATCGGACCATCCTTACCTCTTGGTCGCCATGTAAAATCAGGAGGAGCTGGGTGTAGGATGCCATGGCCCAGCTAGTACCTGAGAATTAAGTGTGATCCCAAGGCCATGGTCGATGTTGGATTCGGAGATCCAATGGAGAACACTATCAAGAACATAAAGAGCCTTGCTGGGGGCGGAGCTATGTACAGCTTGCCGGTATCGCTGGCACCGGGTGCAATTTGCACTTGCTTGTTGATTTAGTGTGTAGGTCATCGAATTATTTGATATGTAGGCACGTGTTTTTCTATGTGGACACCGGATAATTTCAACTCTGGATCCGCCCTTAGGGCATATCGATCATTGGTTCGGCCGAGGAGATTTCCTGTACACGGACACGGAGTTAGGGTTGGGCAAATAGAGGATGCCGTGAAGCTTTTTTGGGGGGATGGATGGACGTGAAGCCTTTTTGGAGATGGGATTTCTTTTCTTCTGTATACGAGCCCGTGCGTTGCAACGGGAGAATAGAATTGGCATGAAAATGATGTCTAAAACAAATAGTCAATCTGCCCAAACGTTTATTTTGGCCACATACAAATCGAAATTTTGTACAAGTACATTGAACATCAGTAAATTAAAATTAGCCTGCTTTAAAGCCAACACTCGTGAGATGGAAGCATATTTGTTGTGAAAGAGAATAAATAATAGATCCAAGCAAACATGGACATGGATCAGATTATAGTTATACTCCTGAATAAATTGAGCGGAAGATGCATGCGAATTTCAAAGAGTTGATGACATGTATCATCAGGTGGTATAACTTTGGCCACTACATCAAATCCTTCCAAGTTCAAGGGAATTTGTGAGTTGAAGTAATTCATGCAAGACTACACACCTTTTCTCATACTCGAGTGATACATTAGCTGTCAGGATGTTACATTTCTCTGCATGTGCTTCATGTCAAGGTGCTGCTATCCATTGTGAAGAACCAGACCCTCAATCTAGAACAAAGCAATGGAGTAAGTGTTGTGATGTTACATTATAGCAGGTAGCCATGTTCACAAGTGTGTGATTCGAAATGCATTTGAACTATTTATCCAAAGTCTATGAAATTCGGAAGGATGCTATATTGTGCAAAGAAAGAAAGAAAATACATACCAAACGTGTGTCCACATCAAATTTCTGGCGCATATGCATTATCCCATCATGAAAATATCAATTGGCCCACCGCATTGGCGGATACATATGGCTTACAACAGGGGCCAAAAATACAAATATGCTAAGCAATTTTTTGGAATAAAGCTTTCAAAGGAAGTACTATGAAAGAAATCGGAGGTTACCACATTTCCAAAAATGTTAGGCGACTGGTTAGCCAATCTATTATCTAGAAACAAACGCTCAGAATAAAGTAACTCCTTCATCATGCATTCTATGAAATAAAAAATTGCATGATGAGGAGATTACCCTGCTAATACCAAAGCTAAACACAAACGGTACTTACATAAGCTATAGAATTATAAATAATCGAGCTAATTAAATAATAAAATCATGGCATACTTCATAATTCTTGTTTGAATTAAATTAAGATTTGCAAGAAAAAAATCCAATTGCAAAGACATATTTGATGTACGTATAGAGAATGTTGAGGCAAATATATAGAGTATGCCACACATTTTAGAGGAGTTGTGCTTGTAGTTTCAGACAAGTATTTCTTTGCACTGGTACCACTGCGGTAATTATAGCAAGTTACCCTCCTAATACCAGTTTAATTTGCCTTGATACACTAAACAAATCATGTAAAAAAGTGCAGAGTAATTGAAGCAACTAGTCACTGTTAATCATAGTATCTCCTCCGATCCAAATTAGTTGTCGCTCAAACTTATATATCTAGCACTAAAATACGTCTGGATACATCCTTTCCAGCGAAAACTAATATGGATCAGAGGGGGTATCAAAAAACCATGAAGGCATCAAACTTAGTAGTTACTATTTTAGATTGTAATATCACGAGACTAAATTTTACTAAATGCTTTTGATTTTCAAAATAGGTATAACTACATGCTTCAGTGTTTTCCATAGACAACTTAAGGACAGAATAAAAAATATAAGAATCAGAACCAGAGAACTTCACATTAACAGTTTTGATGCTACCCCGCAAAATTATTTGTTATATTCAATCACAAAAATTATTGTTTGCTCATTATCAAATAAGCCAAATCTGACCAAATGATGCACACCTAAAAATATTAATCTTGGAATTGTGATCCTACAATGCAAATAGACATTACCTGATAGAACTGACAAAATTGATATCCTGGTTCTAAAATTTGCAGAAGTTCTTTCCTTTTAGCAACTAAAATCAACAATGACTATTTATTCAATTTCTTGGAGAGATTTCCTTCTATTTTGTCAGCATCCAGTGATGGCGCTGTAGAGAAAATCTGCAGAAAAAAAGGAAACTTAGCATCTAAATTTATCAATTGTCCGGACCATGTTCAAGAAACACAAAGTCGAAGAGTTCATAATGTAAATACATGAGGCAACAGAACATAAATCAAAAGATGAGTAGAACAAAAAGGAGTTCAGAATATTGCATGAACTATAGTGCCCAAACAATAGCAAGACTGACAACAATGTTCCTTTCTGCCCGAGCAATAACTTTTACGTTTTAGCATGACATGATTAATACGGAAAAAATGTCGGTTTGCAGTATGAACGAAGAGAGCACGAAGTAAGTAGAACGACATGGAGGCAAAGCCACGTGTGTCGCCCAAAATGCACGTACGCACACAGAGGGGTGCATGTGGCTGGCTCCGGCGTCCTGCTCGTCCATCTTTGACCTGGCATATGCCATGCGACGATGCGGGGAGTTCGGAAGCAGAGCAACATGACTGCCCCAGAGGGCGTGGAGGAGAGCTCTAGAGATGGCCGAGATCGACGGACGCCGTGCCCATGCGCGCGAACTCGAGGGAAGCCAGGCTCGCGAGCGTGGTGCAGCCGTGCAGGGCTCTGGGCATGACGAGCATAACGACCAGGAGCATAGAAACCAAGCACCATTCCAGGCACCGGAAAAAGATACTCCGTTGCAGCTCGTGTGAATCTGGTCATACCTCGCTGCTGACAGGGAGGATCGAATCGACGGAAGGCCACGATGGTGGTGGTGACTTGGGGCTGCATGATGCATGGAGGTGTTGCTAGGTGATGCCCAACCATTGTCGTGCTCGTGCTACTGAGCTGCCATCGTCGCCTGACTGTGCCCTGAGCCACCGTACAGTGCGCTTATGTGAAATTGGAGGACCGTCACCTCTTAACCTTTAACAACACGCGATGCGAAAAACGAAAAACGAATCGTTTTCTGACTTATCGGTGGCATGGTGGGTAAATAATCATAACTTCAGGGGTAATCTTATAACGTACGACCAGAAGCATTATTTGCTTTATTATTAGGTAAGATACAGTCGTAAAAATCATTTTGTTTGGTCGAGGATTATGATTCAATCTATACCGTAATAACTCGGCCCTACCAGATGGGATTTTTTTCTTCTGTCTACAAAATCTTGAAAATCATTTTTTTGGCAGAGGATTTTATGAGATTCAATCTACACCGTAATAACTCGGTCCCACCAAATGAATGGCTCGTAAAATCTCATTAACAGTGTGAATTTCTAGGGAGTCTAGAATTAGTATAGGTATAGATAGATTATTAGTTTCACATTTCTATATATCAATTTTCATACTGGTTTTCTGGCTCTAACTATTAGCATTTTACATACATTGAAACATAACAATAGAACATAAATCTTTCACACATCGACACATATCAATATTGTGATTGTTGTCCAGACATTGGGATCGACATCTAAACAGTTCAACAAAATAAAACGCGTCTATGACTAGTTGACTACACCCTATCCTACGGAAGCTCTTGGTTGTGCCTGAACTCGCTCAGGCGTTCGTACATGCGGTTTACACACTCCGGTATAGCTGGAGCGTGATCTCGAGCTCCAAGCAGGCTATTTCGTCTGAGATTACCATCTCGGGGATGCCATGGCCATTTTCTTCTATCGCTCCCCGTTAGACACCTGGCCAAGGAGGCGCTCGAGCCTACCGACGAGCCTGTCAGCATCAAGGGGGGCGCGAACAAGGCGAACGGGACGACCCATGCGAACGGCGCGGCCGGCGTCGCGCCGTCCGGGGCAAGCATGGTGCGGCCTAGCTCTGGTGCAAGTACGGCGCAGACGGCCGCTGCCCATTCCTGGCAAGAAATAGGCCTACTCACGTGCCTTGGACACAACTGCAATGTCATGACGGGTGGGATAGCAGGCAAGCGGGGATGGAACCGCTCTTACTCTTTGTAAACTTGTATAAACCCGAACGCTTTGATCACATCATCAAAGTGAAGATTCCAACTCCGAGATGCTTGCACCAGTCCATAAATGGATCGCTGGAGTTTGCAACTTTGTCAACATTCTCTGAATCGACAAAACCTTCTGATTCCATCATATACAACTCTTCCTTAAGGAAACCGTTAAGGAATGCTATTTTGACATGCATCTACCAAATTTCATAATCGGAAAATGCAGCTATTGCTAACATGATTCTGACGGACTTAAGCATCGCTACGGGTGAGAAGGTCTCATCGTAGTCAACTCCTTGAACTTGTGAGAAACCCTTTGCCATAAGTCGAGCTTTATAGACGGTGACATTACCATCTGCATCCGTCTTCTTCTTAAATATCCATTTGTTCTGAATGGCATTTCGCCCTTCAGGTAATATTTCCAAAGTCCATACTTTGTTTTCATACATGGATCCCATCTCAGATTTCATGGCCTCTAACCATTTGTTGGAATCCGGGTCCATCATCGCGTCTCCATAGCACGTAGGTTCATCGTTATCCAACAACATGACCTCTAAGACATGGTTGTCGTACCACTCAGGAGCAATACGCGTCCTTGTCGACCTACAAGGTTCGATAGTAAATTGATCCGAAGCTTCATGATCACTATCATTAACTTCCTCTTCAACTAATGTAGGCTCCATAGAAACATTTTTCTGCGCTGCGCTACTCCCTAGTTGAAACAAAGGTTCAACAACCTCAACAAGTTCTATTTTCCTCCCACTCAATTTTTTCGAGAGAAACTCTTTCTCAAGAAATGACCCATTTTTAGCGACAAACACTTTTCTTTCGGATTTGAGATAGAAGGTATACCCAACCTTCACTTTTGGGTATCCTATGAAGACATATTTCTCCGCTTTGGGTTCCAGCTTTTAAGGCTGAAGCTTTTTGACATAAGCATCACATCTCCAAACTTTAAGAAACGACAACTTTAGTTCCTTGCCAAACCACAGTTCATACGGCGTCGTTGATAACCCACAAGTGTAGGGGATCAATTGTAACCTTTCTCGATAAGTAAGAGTGCCGAACCCAACGAGGAGTTAAAGGTAGAACAAATATTCCCTCAAGTTATATCAACCACCGATACAACTCTACGCACGCTTAACGTTTGCTTTACCTAGAACAAGTATGAAAATAGAAATACTGTGTAGGTGTGATAGGATAGGTTTGCAAGATAATAAAGAGCACGTAAATAAAATCTAGGGGCTGTTAAGATAAATAAACAACGAAGTTAGTTTGAAGAGTGGAGAAAAGTGGTGTTAGGAGTTGCAAAATTGTCCCTAGGCAATCGATAACTAGATCGGTCATCATTATTTCAATTTTATATGAGGAAGAGGCATAAGCTAACTTACTTTCTCTATTTGGATCATATGCACTTATGATTGGAACTCTAGCAAGCATCCGCAACTACTAAACATCATTAAGGTAAAACCTAACCATAGCATTATAAGGTATCAAGTCCTCTTTACTCCCATATGCAACAACCCACCTACTCGGGTTTATGCTTCTGTCACTCAAGCAACCCACCATAGGCGAATCATGAACACATTGCAACACCCTACAGCAAGGATCTATCATGCTTGCACGACATGGAGAGCACCATAGGACAGCACCAACAATAAAACATGCAACTCCAACCAGTCATGATCATCAATCAACCCATAGGATAACAAAAATCTACACAAAAATCGTAGGATGGCAACACATCATTGGATAATTATGTGAAGCATAAAGCACCATGTACAAGTAGATGGGGAAGGTGATGGAGGTGTTGGTGAAGATGACGGAGTTGTTGGAGTAGATCGCAGTCACGATGATGGCCCCGGTAGCGTTCCGGTGCCACCGGGAGAGAGGGGGAGAGGGCCCCCCTCCTTCTTATTCTTGATTGGCCTCCCCCCTAGATGGTAGGAGGGTTTCCCATCTGGTCCATGGCCTCCATGGCGGCGGAGGGGCGAGAGCCCCTCCGAGATTGGATCTCTCTCTCTGTTTCCTTCTGTTTCTGCATTCCCAGATTCTGGCGTTTCACCGTTTCTTAAATATCTGGAGATCCGTAACTCCGATCGGGCTGAAATTTTGAGGGGATTGTTATCCGGATATTAGCTTTCTTGCAGCGAAGGAAGATGATCAACCGCCTTACGGAGTGACCACAAGGGCCTAGGGCGCGGCCATGGGGGTAGGCCGTGCCGCCTGGCTTGTGGTCACCTCGGGCATCGTCTCGCATTGATTCTTTTTCTCAAAAATCACATATATTCCAAAAATATCTCCATAAGTTTTTATCGCGTTTGGACTTCGTTTGATATGGATTTTCTGCGAAACAAAAAACATGCAACAAACAGGAACTGGCACTAGGCACTGGATCAATATGTTAGTCCCAAAACTAGTATAAAAAGTTGCCAAAAGAATATGAAAGTTGTAGAATATTGGCATGAAACAATCAAAAATTATAGATATAACGGAGACGTATCAGCATCCCCAAGCTTAATTCCTGCTCGTCCTCGAGTAGGTAAATGATAAAAAAGATAATGTTTGATGTGGAATGCTACCTAGCATAATCTTGTTCATATAATCTAACAATGGCATGAATATTAAGACATGAGTGATTCAAAGCAATAGTCTATGATTTGACATTAAGACAATAATACTTCAAGCATACTAATAAAGCAGTTGTATCTCTTCAAAATATAATGGCGAAAGAAAGTTATCCCCACAATATCATATAGTCTGGCTATGCTCCATCTTCCCCACATAAAGTATTTATATCATGCACAACCCCGATGACAAGTCAAGCAATTGTTTCACACCTTTTATGTTCTCAAACTTTTTCAAATCTCACGTAATACATGAGTGTGAGCTATGGATATAGCACTATAGATGGAATAGAATATGGTGGAGGTTGTGAAGAAAAAGGAGAAGATAGTCTCACATCAACTAGGCCTATCAACGGGCTATGGAGATGTCCATTAATAGATATTAATGTGAGTGAGTAGGGATTGCCATGCAACGGATGCACTAGAGCTATAAGTGTATGAAAGCTCAAAAAGAAACTAAGTGGGGGTGCATCCAACTTGCTTGCTCATGAGGACCTAGGGAAATTTGAGGAAGCCCATCATTCGAATATACAAGCCAAGTTATATAATGAAAAATTCCCACTAGTATATGAAAGTGACAAAATAGGAGACTCTCTATCATGAAATTCATGGTGCTACTTTGAAGCACAAGTGTGGAAAAAGGATAGTAGAATTGTCCCTTCTCTCTTTTCTCTCCTTTTTTGGTGGGCATCTAAGGCCTGTTTTTTTATTTGGGCTTCGCTGGCCTATTTTATTTTTCATAAAGTCTAGAGTCTCATCCCAACTTGTGAGGGAATCATAGCTTCCATCATCCTTTGTTCACATGGGACAATGCTCTAATAATGATGGTCATGACACTTTTATTTACTTACAACTCAAGAATTACAACTCAATATCTCGAACAAAGTATGACTCTATATGAATGCCTCCGGTGGTGTACCGGGATATGCAATGGTCTAGCATAGCAAATGACATCAAAAAACGGACAAGCCATGAAAACATCATGCTAGCTATCTTACGATCATGCAAAGCAGTATGAAAATGATGGTGCGTGTCATAATAAACGGAACGGTGGAAGTTGCATGGAAATATATCTCGGAATAGCTATGGAAATGCCATAATAGGTAGGTATGGTGGCTGTTTTGAGGGAGGATATATGGTGGGTTTAATGCACCGATGAAAGTTGCACGGTACTAGAAAGGCTAGCAAAGGTCGAAGGGTGAGAGTGCGTATAATCCATGGACTCACATTAGTCATAAAGAACTCACATAATTATTGCAAAAGTCTATTAGTCATCGAAGCAAAATATTAGATGCATGCTCCTAGGGGAGAGGTTGGTAGGATTTAACCATCGCACGCTCTCGACCCTCACACAAAGGTTGACAATCAATAAACAAATCATGCTCTGACTTCCTTACATAACGGTTCACCATATGTGCATGCTACGGGAATCACAAACCTTTACACAAATATTTCTACCAATCCACAATTACTCACTAGCATGACTCTGATATCACCATATTTATATCGCATAACTATTGCAAGGAATCAAACACATCATATTCATTAATCTACAAGTTTTATATAGGATTTTATGGCTAACCATGTGAATGACCAACTCCTGTTAACTCTCTAAATAGATATATGTTAAGCATGAGAGTTTAATTCTTTCTACAAAAGATATGCCCATGCTCTAACAAATATTAGTGAAGAAAAAGAGCATTCTACAAATGGCGGTTTTCTATGTGTAGAGAAACAGGCAATCCAAACTTCAAATGATAGAAGTGAAGCACATGAAGCATTCTATAAAGTCATACTCAAGAGATATAAGTGAGGTTCAAAGATCCTTCTATAAATCAACCAAGAACTTTCTCATACCAGCATGGTGCATTATTAAAATAAAAATAAAAAAGCATACGACACTCCAAGATTTACGCATATCATGTGACGAATAAAAATATAGCTCCAAGTAAAATTATCGATGGTTGTTAGAATAAAGAGGGGATGCCTTCCGGGGCATCCCCAAGCTTAGTTTCTTGGGAGTCCTTGAATATTACCTTGGGGTGCCTCGGGCATCCCCAAGCTTAGTATCTTTCCACTCCTTATTCCTTCATCGATCGTGATCTCACCCAAAACTTGAAAACTTCAATCACACAAAACTTAACAAAACCCTCGTGAGATACGTTAGTACAATAAAACAAATCACCACTTTAAGTAATGTTGCCAAGCAATTCATATTTTGTTTTTGCATTGTAGCTCCTATAATATAAATTTCCCATGTCTTATACCATCGATACAATCGATAGCTTCATCAAAATGAGCAAAACAATGCATAAAAAACAGAATATGTCAAAAAACAGGACAGTCTGTACTAATCTGAACATTCACCATACTTCTGTAACTCTAAAAAATTGAAAAATTAGGAAAAAAATAAGCATTCGCCATATTTCAGGAACTTTTGAGAGTCCAGTAAAACATGTAAATTCACGCACTACAGCCAAAGTTTCTGTTTTTGCACTACACACACCAAAGAAGCAATCTAATCATCCTAAAGGCAAATCTTGGCACATTATTTTTATAATAAAATGGATTTATACAAGGGGATGATTATTTTTGTTGAAAAGTTTCTGTAATCAAGATTCAAAAAGTTTCCATGGGTATGAACAAGGTTCAAGGCTATCCCCCACTTCAACGTTGCTCGTCTTTCTCACTTTCACTTTCCTTGTTGAAAAAGTTTTAAGTTCCCCACTTTTTTAACTATATAAAAGCCCACAGCATAATAAAATGACTCTCTAAAACTTCCGTTTGTCTCCCTAGCAGCGCTTCCTTTAAAGCCAATAAGCTAGGCATAAAGTGCTCAAGTAGTGGATCCACCCGTATCCCAAGGTATATCAAAGCCAATTTTAATTAGCAATGAATTGTAATTAAGTAGTGAGCACAAAGTAACATATATCATGCAACAAGGAAGTCTAACTCTCTTCCTATGCATTGGCATGTTATACAAGAACAATTCATTCACACCATGTAAAGGCCAATGCATAGCATATGTAGTTTCTTGCAATTTTATTGTATCGGAAACATAGAGAGGTTAAGATGTAGTTCCTCTGTCATAATAATGGCAAGTAGGATCAGCAAGGACATGCACATTATATTCATCAAAATCATCATGTGTAATAGTAAAAGGCAAGCCATCTATATAATCCTTAATAAGTGCAAACTTCTCTAATATAGTGTAGTTTGGAGAATTCAAAAAGTTAATAGGACTATCATGTGTTGGTGCAATAGCAACAATTTCATTCTTAACATAGGGGACTATAGCAGGTTCATCTCCATAAGCATAATTCATATTGGCATCATGCCCACAAGAATAGCAAGCATCAAGTTCATCAAAAAGGGATATTTCAAATGAATCCAAGGGATCATAGCAATTATCATAGCATTCATCCTTCGGTAAGAACGAAGGGAAATTAAACAATGTATGAGTTGAAGAGTTACTCTCATTAGAAGGTGGGCACAGGTAGCTAGTCCGCTCTTCCTCCTTTTGTTCTTCGCTCCCCTCCTCATCTTTTTCATCCAATGAGCTCATAGTGTCATCAATTTCTTCTTCCATATATTCCTGCAAAATATTAGTCTCTTCTTGGATAGCGGAGACTTTCTCAATAAATTGATCAATATGGGCATTATATTCATAATTTGCATCACAATAACGAAGCATAGCCAAATTTTGGGATCGGTAAACAACATCATCATAATCTTCATACTTTTCAAACAAAGCTTCAATTTCATAAGCACCCTTAAAAGCAGAACACATCATAGTAATCAGATATACCATTAGCATAAGAAGCCTTGGTTTCATTATCATTAAATTTACATAAAAATGGAAGGTATTTAGCCTTCATCCTAGAGCAACACGTAATATCATATCTCAAGCATAGATTCCAAGCATACCATTTCAACATATAAATTTGATCCCATGACAGTTTCCCTTTTTGAGTCAAACAATAATCCCTAAAGTATTCACGTTGATCCAACATGTATCCCATTATATAATTCAATGGGGTTTTCTCAGGATTATTAAAGTAGTGCATAATATCTTTCACATAACGAGCATCGAGGGTTTTAGGAGGTTCCCCATCTCCATGAGTAGAAAGTACACCTAATATTTTTGGTATTTCGTGTTCCATATCCATAATTAAAGATAGAAAACAACTTAGAATAGAAAATAAAATGTACTTAGTGATAAAGCAAACAAGCACACATGAGAATATTCACCCCACGCTATTGCTCCCCGGCATAGGCGCCAGAAAAAGGTCTTGATAACCCACAAGTGTAGGGGATCAATTATATCCTTTCTCAATAAGTAAGAGTGTCGAACCCAACGAGGATCTAAAGGTAGAACAAATATTCCCTCGAGTTCTATCGACCACTAATACAACTCTACGCACGCTTAACGTTCGCTTTACCTAGAACAAGTATGAAACTAGAAGTACTTTGTAGGTGTGATAGGATAGGTTTGCAAGATAATAAAGAGCACGTCAATAAAATCTAGGGGCTACTAAGATAAATAAACAACTAAGTTAGTTTAACGAGTGGGGAAAAGTGGTGGTAGAAGTTGCAAAATTGTCCCTAGGCAATCGATAACTAGATCGGTCATCATTATTGAAATTTTATATGAGGGAGAGATATAAGATAACATACTTTCTCTACTTAGATCATATGCACTTATGATTGGAACTCTAGCAAGCATCCGCAACTACTAAAGATCATTAAGGTAAAACCCAACCATAGCATTATAAGGTATCAAGTCCTCTTTAATCCCATATGCAACAACCCACCTGCTCGGGTTTATGCTTCTGTCACTCAAGCAACCCACCATAGGCGAATCATGAAAACATTGAAACACCCTATAGCGAGGATTCCTCATGCTTGCGCGACATGGAGAGGACCATAGGACAGCACCAATAATAAAACATGCAACTCAAACCAATCATGGTCATCAATCAACCCAGAGGACAACAAAATCTACTCAGACATCATAGGATGGCAAGACATCATTGGATAATAATATGAAGCATAAAGCACCATGTTCAAGTAGAGGGTACAGCAGGTTGCGGGAGAGTGGACCGCTGTAAATAGATGGGGGAAGGTAATGAAGGTGTTGGTGAAGATGACGGAGCTGTTGGAGTAGATCGCGGTCACGATGATGGCCCCGACAGCATTCTAGTGCTACCGGGAGGGAGGGGGAGAGAGCCCCCTCCTTCTTCCACTTACTTGGCCTCCCCGCTATATAGGAGGAGGGTTTCCCCTCTGGTCCATGGCCTCCATGGTGGCGGAGGGAGAGAGCCCCTCCGAGATTGGATCTCTCTCTGTTTCCCTATGTTTCTGCATTCCCAGATTCTGGCCTTTCACTGATTCTTGAATATCCGGAGATCCGTAACTCCGATCGGGCTGAAATTCTTAGGGATTTGTTATCCTATATTAGCTTTCTTGCGGAGAAAGAAGGGCACCAACCGCCTTATGGGGTGACCACAAGGGCCCAGGGCGCGGCCAGGGAGGTAGGTCGCGCACCCCTGGCTTGTGGTCACCTCGGGCATCGTCTCGCGTTGATTCCTTTTCCCAAAAATGACATATATTCCAAAAAAATCACCATAAGTTGTTATCGCGTTTGGACTTTGTTTGATATGGATTTTCTGCGAAACAAAAAACATGCAATAAACAGGAACTGGCACTAGGCACTAGATCAATATAGTATAAAAAGTTGCCAAAAGTATATGAAAGTTGTAGAATATTGGCATGAAAAAATAGAAAATTATAGATACGATAGATCTATATCAGTCTTCTCAACGGATTTTGATGGTGCCCTATTTAAAGTGAATGCAGCTGTCTCTAATGCATAACCCCGAAACAATAGTGGCAAATCAGCAAGAGACATCATAGAACGCACCATATCCAATAAGGTTCGATTACGACGTTTGGACACACGATTACGATGTGGTGTTCCAGGCGGTGTCAATTGTGAAATAATACCACATTGTCTTAAGTGACTGCCAAACTCATAACTTAGGTATTCTCCTCCTCGATCAGATCATAGGAATTTAATCTTCCTGTTACGATGATTCTCAACTTCACTCTGAAATTGCTTGAACTTTTCAAACGTTTCAGACTTGTGTGTCATTAAGTAAATATAACCATATCTACTTAAGTCATCAGTGAAGGTGATAAAATAACAATATCCACCGCATGCCACAATGCTCATTGGACCGCACACATCAGTATGTATGATTTACAACAATCACTTGCCTGTTCCATTGTTACATAGAACAGGGTTTTAGTCATGTTGACCACGAGGCATGGTTCACATGTGTCAAGTGATTCGAAATCAAGTGACTCCAAAAGTACATCAGCATGGAGCTTCTTCATGCGTTTTACACCAATATGACCTAAGAAGCAGTGTCATAAGAAAGTGGTACTATCATTATCAACTGTACATCTTTCGGCATCAATGTTATGAACATGTGTATCATCACTATCGAGATCCAATAAGAATAAAACCCTCACATTGGGTGCATGACCATAAATGATATTACTCATATAAATAGAATAATCATTATTCTCTGATTTAAGAGAGTTACCGTCTCGCAATAAACAAGATCCAGATATAATGTTCATGCTTAACGCAGTCACTAAATAACAATTATTCAGGTTCATCACTAATCCTGATGGTAATCGAAGAGCGAGCACGCCGACGGCGATCACATCAACCTTGGAACCATTTCCCACGCGCATCGTCACTTCGTCCTTTGCCAGCCTTCGTCTATTCCGTTGCTCCTACTTTGAGTTGCAAATGTGAGAAACCAAACCGGTATCAAATACCCAGGCACTACAACAAGAGTTGGTAAGGTACACATTAATAACATTTGTATAATATATAAATTGTTTGGTGTTGGCCGCCTTCTTGTCAGCCAGGTACTTGGGGCAGTTCTGCTTCTAGTGACCAGTTCCCTTGCAATGAAAGCACTCAGTTCCTGGCTTGGGTCCAGCCTTGGTTTTCTTCATGGGAGGGGCAACTGCGTTGCCACTCTTCTTGGAGTTACCCTTCTTGTCCTTGACTTCTTCTTTAAACTAGTGGTTTTATTGACCGTCAACACTTGATGCTCCTTCTGGATTTCAGACTCAGCGAGTTTCAGCATCACAAACAGCTCGGCGACTGACTTGTTCATCCCTTGCATGTTATAGTTCATCGCGAAGCTTTTTTAGTTATGTGGCAATGATTGAAGAACTCTGTCAGTGATCACCTCTGGCGGAAGGGGCATCCCTAACTCAGCCAGACGGTTCGAATACCCAGACATTCTGAGTATATGTTCACAAACAAACACGTCCTCCTCCATCTTGCAAGCATAGAACTTATCGGAGGTCTCATACTTCTTGATTCGGGCATTCTTCTCAAAGATAAACTTCAACTCCTGGAACATCGCATAAGCTCGATGACTTTCAAAACGTCTTTGAAGTCCCATTCTAAGCCATACAACATTGCACATTGAACTATTGAGTAATCTCCAGAACGTGCCTCCCAAGCGTTCACAACGTCTTCAGACGACACTGGAGCGGGTGCTTCACCGAGCGGTGCATCAAGGACATAAGCCTTTTGGGAAGCCATGAGGATAATCCTCATATTACGGGACCAGACTACAAATTTACTTACATCATCTTTCAACTTGGCTTTTTCTAGGAACGCATTAAAATTCAGGGGACCTACTGCGCGAGCCATTGATCTACAACATAAATTTTCAAAGGTTACTAAGACTATTCTTTAAGATAATGAGTTTAGTTAATCAAATTACTTTAAAACTCCCACTCAAATTGACATCCCTCCGGTCATCCGCGTGATACATGATCCAAATTCACCAACCCACGTCCGATCATCACGTGAGATGAGGTGGTTTCAATGGTGAACATCTTCATGTTGATCATATCTACTATATGGCTCATGTTCGACCTTTCAGTCTCTTGTGTTCCGGGGCCATGTCTGTACATGCTAGGCTCGTCAAGTTTAACCCGAGTGTTCCGCACGTGCAACACTGGCTTGCACCCGTTGTATGTGAACGTAAGGTCTATCACACCCGATCATCACGTGGTGCTTCAAAACGACGAACTTTCGCAACGGTGCACACTCGGGGAGAACACTATTTTATCTTGAAATTTTAGTGAGGGATCACCTCATAATGCTACCATCGTCCTAAGCAAAATAATATGCATAAAAGGATTAACATCACATGCAAATCATAAGTGACATGATATGGCAATGAACTTGTGCTTTTGATCTCCAAAGCACCGGCATGATGTCCATCGTCACCGGCACAACACCATGATCTCCATCACTGTGTCGCCATCGGGATTGTCGCGCCCATCATGCTTCTACTACTATTGCTACCTCTTATCGATAAAGTAAAGCATTACATAGCGCTTAATGATTGACACGCAGGTCAGGCAATAATTAAAGAAAACTATATGGCTCTTGCCGGTTGTCGTACTCACCGCATGCAAGTCGTGATATTCTATAGAAAACATGATCATCTCATACATCACATATATCTCATCATGTTATTGGCCATATCATATCACAACATACCCTGCAAAAACAAGTTAGGCGTCCTCTATTTGTTCTTGCATGTTTTACGTGGCTGCTACAAGTATCTACCAAGAACGTTTCTTACCTACGCAAAACCACAACAGTGATAAAAAAATTGCTATTCAACCTTCTCAAGGACCGCCTTTGTGAAATCCGATCCAACTAAAGTGGAAGAGACAGACACCCGCCAGGCATCTTTATGCAACAAAGTCAAATGTCAGTCGATGGAACCGGTCTCTCACACGTGGACGAGTAAGGTTGGTCCGGGCCGCTTCATCCCACAATACCGCTGAATCAAGAAAAGACCAAGGGAGCAAGCAATCTGAGTATCAACACCCACAAACTCCTATGTGTTCTACTCCTGATCTCATCTACGCATAGACCTATCTCTGATACCACTGTTGGGGAACATTGCATGGGAAACAAAAATATTCCTAAGCACACGCAAGATCTATCCATGGTGATGAGCATCTAAGAGAGGGGGAGTATATCTACATACCCTTGTATATCGCTAAGCGGGAAGCGTTAAGAAACGCGGTTGATATAGTCGAATGGCTTCACGATCCAAATCGCAAGCCGTCGTGCAATCCAATCAGAATTCGTCCCAATCTAGCGCCGAACGGATGGCACCTCTGCGTTCAGCACATGTACAGCTCGATGACAATATCCACCTTCTTGATCTGGTAAGAGGGGGAGAAGAGGTAGATGAGTACTCCAGCAGAGCTTCGCATAAGCACCGCCGAAACAATCTAGAGGAAAAACGGTCCATACGGGGGGAGAGAGGGCTGCACCGTGGCTTGGGGGTGTGGCTGCCCTCTCTCCCCTCCAATATATATAGGATGGAGAGGAGGGTCTGGCACCCTAGGGTCTCCCCTAGGGTCGGCCAAACCAGGGGGAGGAGTCCTCCCCCAACTCGGATTCCTCCTCCCACAAGGGAGGTGGAGTCCTTGGAGGACTCCCCACTTGCCCTCCTTTCCTCCTCTTCGCATGGGCCCTTAGGGGTTGGCTTGACGGGCCAACTAAGGGCTGGTGCGCCACCCCTAAGGCCAAAGTGACCCCCCAAAGTCGGTGGCCCCTCCCGATGGATCCCCGGAACCATCCCGGCACCTCCCGTACACTACAGGAAATACTCGAAACTTTTCCGGTGATAAAAACGAGACTTCCTATATATATATCAATCTTTACCTCCAGACCATTCCGGAGCTCCTCGTGAAGTCCGGGATCTCATCCGGGACTCCGAACAACCTTCGGTCACCAACATACATAACTCAATACTACCGAAACGTTACCGAACATTAAGTGTGCAGACCCTGCGGGTTCGAGAACTATGTAGACATGACCGAGACACCTCTACGGTCAATAACCAATAACAGGACCTGGATGTCCATATTGGTTCCTACATATAGTACGAACATCTTTATCGGTTGAACCTCTATGTCAAGGATTCAGTTAATCACGTATGATGTTTCCTTTGTTCTTCGGTATGTTACTTGCTTGAGATTCGATCGTCGGTATCTTCATACCTAGTTCAATATTGTTACCGGCAATTCTCTTTACTCGTTCCGTAATACAAGATCCTGTGGCTAACTTTTTAGCCACTTTGCTTGCAAGGCTTATTGTGATCTTGCATTACCGAGTGGGTCCTGAGATACCTCTCCATCACACGGAGTAACAAATCCCAATCTCGATTCATGCCCACTCAACAGACACTCTCGAAGATACATGCATATCATCTTTATAGTCACCCAATTACGTTGCAACGTTTGATACACACAAGGTATTCCTCCGGTGTCAGTGAGTTGCATGATCTCATGGTAATAGGAACGGATATTTTGGAAACATTTTAATACTTGTACCATCATGGTAATAGGAACGGATATTTTGAAATAGGAACGGATATTTGAAATACTTGACCAACATTTTAATACTTATTCATCATTTTTAAAATACTTGTACAATATTTTGGAAACACTCGTTCAATTCAATATTTTCCAAATACTTGCTCACCGTTTTAAATACTTATTCAACATTTTTAAATATTCATTCAATATTTTTGTATAATCGTTCAACATTTCGTAATACTTATTCAACATTTTTAATACTTGTTCAATATTTTTGAATACTTGTTTAACATTTTTTAATACTTATTCAACATTTTTTCAAATAATTGTCCATTTTTCAAATGTGTTTTGGAAAGTTTTTTTTATATTATAGGGAAAATATGCAGGTGATATTTTAATGTATAAACAAAAGAAAAAAGTAAAGCAAAAAAGAAAAAAATGTAAAAGAAACAAATCAGCAGCTTCCCGCGTGTGTGGCCAGGCTCAACTCACCGAAGGCGAGACATAGGGATGCCCATGAGTTTGGTGCCGGTTTGTGGGATGCGGACGTTCAGGATGTTGGATGCCGTTCAAGGGTGGCTTTTTGATCCGCATTGTAATTGCCCTTAAGTTGATGCCAAGTCAACCACATTATTGTTGCTGTTACCCAAATTTGTCAAGCCATTTTTTGGAGCATTACTACTGCCGTGGATATTTTTACTATTTGCATGTTTTTAAACTTTTTGTAATATATAATCATTCAAATAGATGCACATGTTGTGCAGATTTCATTTTGAAACATGTGCAACAAAGAAATGTTCATGCTTGCAAAACTTTCTAATTCTACGCTTTGTCCATCCAAACAAGAATTAGAGTTGTTGCTCCCATTAGATTCCAATTTCTAAGTTAATGAACATCCAAATACAAAAATTAGCATTGAAGCTCAATATCAATGTCTTGTGATGTTTGGCATTGAAGTCAATTCAATGCAAAGGCCTCGAATGCCTACATCCAAATATAATTGGCCCGTAGGGTGTAGTTCTACTACAGAATGTAGGTCATGCAGTAATATGTGGAGGTGGAGTCGGCCACACAGCTTCACGGAAGGGAGGTTTCGAAGATGGAGGAGGTGGCTGAGCAGTTGGAGGATACTTGGCTATCACCCGAGGCTGACGACGTGGCTTAGTAGTTTTACTTTTAGGGTTCTGCATCGGAGGAGGTAAACCAGCAGCTGGACTTGCCTCATCAGCCTCTTCATCCTTCTTCTTAGGAAATTCAAATGTAACAGGGTTTGGATTGTTCCAAACCAGGGGGAGACTAGGCTGCAGAGAAACAAAAACAGATATAAAGCTTCGGCCAGTGAGTCAATGCCCATTTTGAGTGAGAGAAAATGGTACCATGTACCTACCTGTGTACTATCATGATCAAGATCACGAGGAGGCTGGTACATTTTAACTTCTCCAGGAGCTGCATAACATCATGACCTTGTTAGCATTATTATTAACCATTACCACAAGCCCTTGAGCGCATTTTTATCTCAGAAAATCACAAAATCAGATATGTATACTCCCTCTATCCATATATATAGGGCCTAATGTGTTTTCTCAAAGCTAACTTTGACCACATGTTAGAGCAATAATATATGACATGCAAGTTACACAAAGCATTACCGTCAAATTTGTACGTAAAAGGAGCTTCCTATGATTAATTTTCACAATATACATCTCATATACTATTAATCTTATCAAGTCAAAGGCTGTCTCTCAAAATGAATTAGACCCTATATATATGGAGGGAGGGAGTACATGTTTCTTGCAAATGTTCTACAATGGTACGTGATGGCATATTTCGAAGTATTTGAATTTATATTTAATAGTGGCATGCTTCAAGAAAAAATATTGCAGAATCAAATTAAACCGAAGAAAAAACTCATCAGACCTGCATGTTGCGGAATCCATGCGCCATCATGGACAAATGCCAATTACTCCCTCCGTTTCTAAATATAAGTCTTTTTAGAGATTTCATTAGAGACTACAGACGGATTAGAGACTAGCACTTAGCTGCATGCTTATTAGATTCTTTTGGGATGCTGTTATAAGGTTCTATTTGCTTCCTTTTTTTTTACATTACAAGATTGGTCACTTTTATGAGTACAAAGTTGATTTTTTTTTATGTACAATGAAATAATTCTTGGTCATCAGTTCATCACTGAATTTTCTTTTATGTGGCATTATAAACGGTAAGTGAAGAACGCTTCAAAATCTGATTTCGATTATCGCCTCGAGCACAGTTTGCGGCAAGGACAAAAACAAAAGATTCCAGGAAAGGATAACATCAGTTTTGCGTGATACTCATTGCTTCACTCTTCTTATGGTAAAAACATGACTTAACACCAAGGCCCAAGCAGCTTTGATGTGAGGCATGTGCAATTGGATACACAACTAGCCGTTGAAAAGTATGAGACCTTAGCCTTGAGGGTAAAAACAAACTTTGATGTAGTGCATGTAGGGAATTCTAATTAAAAAATCTTAGCTGCAGCAATTTCGAAGAGCCGTGCGATATCTATTGAGAATCCAGGGGACTTACTAATTATCCGAGACCCGTCGATGGTATTTGTCAAAACCATTCCGAATCGGAGGTTTCATCTCAGGCACTAGAAAATGTGCCTTAACATTGTCTGCAGACTCCTTGTTGGCAAACCGCACATCAACATAGCGTCCCTCCTAATTCACTTTCATGAAAAGATCCTAGTACAAAATCAAAGTTTTAGCGCATTACAACATGCATTCATACATAGTAACTTAATGTGGGTACAGAACAAGAAGAGATCGAATGCTCACCTGACCAAACTGACGCGTATAGCATTGCACCAGATACGCAGTGATCATTGGTCCATCTTTCAGAGGGATAAACCTAAGGGTATCCAAGGGATCGGGCCCCCTCCTGCTGTTTCTCGGCTTGGAGCTTTCGGCAGGCTCAGCAAGGGGTCTCTTCTTGCCCACAAGAGATGCTTTCTTGCTCTTGCTCGACATCTGAATCAATAAATGCAGCATTCAGTCAGAGTCGACAAGATCTCACCAACAAGACTACTACTCCTAGTGCTACACAAATTAAGCCCAAAGCCATAAATGCTCGCAGTAAATTCAGTGTAGTAAATACAACAAAGTTACTCCCACGGCCGGGCAGAGGGGGCGCAAACAAAAACGAACGCATGAACTGGATCCGCACGGGGTGGGCAAGAATGTATGTATGTATGTATGTATGTACCGTGCTGGCCGCCGCGCAGAGGTATCCGCTTGGAGAGGGAGGATCTGACCTGGTGGTGGACAAGGTGGCCGCCGTCGCCGGAGTTGAGGGATGGAAGGCTCGCCAAGTGTTGAGCCCCCTATTTGTTAGGGTTCGATCCAGCAAACTGGGCCAGCGGTAATCTTGCATAGGCCCACTTCCACCTCCGTGGCCCGGGCTCGGTACTGCACGCCGGCCCACAACGTTTTCCCTCTGTTTTCTAAAAAAAAAGTTTCGGAACAAATACTCCCCAGAAATACTCTGTACGAACACATCAACAGTTTTATCGTTGCATCACATTCAAAGCAGATTGTGAACGATATTATTATTATTAATAATAATTATTATTATTATTATTATTATTATTATTATTATTATTATTATTTGCAATGGAGTATATGGCAACAGCACCACCGAAATAGTGCACAGGGCAATGTGACTTTTTATTGTATCTTTAACGTACCACCAATATAGATGCCGGTAGGTTAGCCGAGTTTGCTCAGGGGAGACATGTGTGGTTGGTTGAACCACATGATCTTTTTTGTATTCCACTTCATGTGGCTTTTGAGTACTATATACTTGGTGATACCCCTAAAAAGTATCTAACCACTTTTTTTCTTAGAAATAAAACCTTAGCCGCTTTTTAGGCACACGGGTAGCCATGCAGAACTAGTTTTCTCCCCAACGAAGGCTACGCCACTTGTGTTGTGGCGGGAGCCACTTCTCTAAGGCCCTTGCGCTACCGAGTCCATTGTCCCCGCGATGTCACGGAGCGCCACCGGGAGGAGTAGCCGCAGGAGAAAGATCTCGATCCACAATGCACTACCCCTACAGACAACCACGCGACAGGTGTCGGACGCCAAATCCCTGCCGTCCCCTTCGCTGGCGACGCACGGGCTTTCCCAACAGACACCTCTAGGGACGACGAGGGGTGCGGGGAGAGAAGGGGTGGCGGCATGGGTGCTAGGGGTTGAGCCTCTGGTCATCCTGAAGGAGGCGACGCGAGGGACGTCCAATATATTCTACTCAAGAAGACATCAATCCTAGGGGGTGGGGACTACTATTTTCCAATCAGATGGCAGGAAAGGCAGGAACAACACCTCTAAGTTAATGATTGCATAGAGATGCTCTTGGCTATTAATTCAAGTTCAAACCATAGCTTCATCATTCCTCATCAAAGTTTCTTCTGAAAGTAAGCTTGAGAATAACATAAACTTTTTTGGATATGAAAGAATACAAAGTTTTATGATACTAGCAATTTTGCCACCTAGTGGCATAATCGAAGGACGCATGCACGGGCGCGCTTGGACATGAATGGGACAAAAAAAAACAGAAATACAAGGGCAACGATTGAATATACACCGAGCGTCTGGCACGGACCTGCTGACTTGGGTTGTTCTGAGGGACACTATTGGGAAGTTAATAGCTGCCAGGAACCCTAGAGGAGCGACGATGCTAAGATTTCGTCTAACCCTTGCTCAGTCAAGGTTCAACAAATTTGGTACTCCCTCTGTAAACAAATATAAGATGTTCAATCAAATTTGGTACCAAATATAATTAGGTACTCATTCAAGGTCACTAATGTTTGTTTACACGAGTAGAAATCTGTTACAGACGAAAGGAAATAAACAAACTGATGAACCTCTCTGATGGGCAATCAAATTTCTCGGGTGATTACATAGTGGCAAATAACAATAAATGTTCAGACAAGACGAAATACAACATACACCAAGTATTATAACAAGCTTGATTTAGCTTGATTTAATACTCCCTCCAATCCATGTTAATTGTCGCTGACTTGGTACAACGTTTAGGCTTAATAAGGTTCAAAACCTAATACTAGTTGCTCCCCCCTCTTGAAATTAATACTCATCGACCTCCCGCAACAACTTTTTTTTATGCTCACAGTACTTCATCATATCGTCTGCAAACTGGGCATCACACCTAAAATCAAACATTAAATCCACATCCAGCATTCCGTCCGTGTGCCCTGTTCCATCGCCGGTAATATCATGATCATACTGAAAAAAGTCTACTGAATCTGGATACAGAATCTTCCTCGCGGTTCCCTTTCCATAGTAGCAACGGCCTGTCACCAAAACCAGAATCGATTAATTATGTATCAATCACAACAAGACAGCTTAGCGATTCGTCAAAGTGAAAGACTTGGCAAACGATGTCTATTTGTGTTGGTTTCACTCACCAGACCAATGGTATGCAATAAAAAACAATGACAATTTTAAACAGCAGTTCTTGACAAGGAAATAGTAGGTTAGAAGTACACTTTGGAATGTAGAGAGTGTATCTCAAAAAAAAAATCTTAAGATGTTGAGTCGTTTTTTATAGACAATCAAAAACAACAACAACAACAACAACAACAACAACAAAGCCTTTAGTACCAAACAAGTTGGGGTAGGTTAGAGGTGAAACCCATAAGACCTCGCGACCAACTCATGGTTCTGACACATGTATAGCAAGCTTCCACGTACAGACAATCAGAAGCAAGAGGACATAAAATTGCTACATCGAAGCCGTACTAATCTAAAACATATCGTATGCACATGATATGTACCCGAATTTAGAGGTATATTTAAATGTTGCAATTTTGCAGGTAAATGTCTACATGAGAAGCACATGGTGCAGATAGGTCCTTACATTTGTTTTCTGTTCCATGTGTTTGTAGCTTCTATTGCGGAAAGGAGTGTAGATTATAGATTACTGTAACTCATACATCACCATTCGAGATGATAAACAGGTGTACAAGGGGCAGGACTGTGAACTGGGCTGCGAATCCAGAAGAATACACATACTCTAAAAGGGGCAGCTATCGAAGGGTGACTTTCTGAGTTCACAGAAGGGGACAGACAATATGCATTGCAAATTGGCTTCAGATACTCAGCTTCTTGACCTGCTGCTAAGGTCATCTGATGTGGTGAAGATAGTGGGCAGAGAGTGAAGGGTAGGAGATTTCCGCTGTGGTCAAGGAGAGGCATGGTGCAGCCAATGTGGTGGGCAAGGAGATGCCTGCAGGGAGAGGACGAGATGCTTGCTGATATGGATAAGGGGTCAGAATGGAGAGACGAACCTGAATATCGTCAAACAATTGCAGGGCCATCGTGTTTGCCAAAATTAAAAACAACTTCGTGGACTCTTCAGTTACTTAAATTAATTATTCACGGGATGATGCATTTTCCTGCTTGGAAAATTGATAATGTTGACTGCAAATCTGAAGGATCATGAACTAATTATTACAAATAAATGCTGATTGCCCAGGTGGCTGACTCACAAGTTTGTCGATAGTGGGTGTATGCATAGCCACTAAGTTGATGTATCATCTTATATGTATGGAAAATGGTGACCAATTAAAATGGGACGAGCAGAATGCTGAAAAGAGAGAAGACAGTGAATGTGCATGCAGTGCCCTACATAAGGTATTCTGTATGGGAGATATAGAATAGTTGCTAGTCTGGTGCACACAAAAAATAACTGTAGTGTGATCACAGAAGGACTCTAGGGACAGTGATTCAAGTAGGTAAAACAAAATACTAGAGCCTAATGCAGAGTCTAGACAATTGTGTGAAGTGGAATGAGAAGCAGCATCCCAGGGTGTATGCAAAATATGATAAAGGAAGTGACTAGAGAAGGTTGAGTGGAAGGTGGTAATAGAGAGGTCATGTGGGGTGTCTATTCATAGGGTTCAGAAAAAGCTGGATTTCTTTGTGGATGAGCTGGTGGCTGAGTACTTGGCACTGATGGATCACCTGTTGGTAGCTGAGCACCAACTCAGTGCTCCTAAATAAGTTAATTCTTTATGGGAGCTATCTCTATGATTGTATGAAACAAACAAGCATCTTACGATTTTAAGACGAAAAGCCCTTAGTGCAAAGCATCATTGAAACAGGGGGGGGGGGGGGGATTTCTCTCTTGGAAGGAATGTGGACTTACCAGTATATATCAGGGGTAGAGGGCAGCAGAAATCTGGTTTTGCCTGCTGACCAGGATACGACCAATTGATTTCAGCGAAGAAGAGTTGGTTACCAGCAGTCCTTGATTTGGAAGCAGCCACAAAATTAATGTGGTAGCACTCCCTGTCTAAGGATTCGGAACCAGCCACCATACCACAGATAACAGTTAGCACATATTTTGGTTCCTAAAACAAGAAACAGCAGTGTCAAATGAAGCACCTGATAGTAAGATGTAATGAATATGTACCAAGTAAACAAGGATGAATAAAAGCAAAGCCACGTACGAGAGGATGCTCAGAGGCATATTTCTGCAGCAGTTGTTCAAGCTTACAGCTAAGGTATAAGCTCGTGCTGTCATAATATGACCTCATTCTTAGCAGAGCCTCCTTAGCCTCCTCGCACAATCCGGCCACCTTGGGAGGTTTGGGATACAAGGGAGGTTTGGGATACAACGTTTCTGCTTTTTGTCGGAGGAAGTGCTCTAGTTGGTCAAGAGATTCAGGAGGGATCACACCATTGGTGCCGGTCGTCAACAAGCGCCGTAGGTCATACAGCACATTGGGCGTCAGGGACGCGAGGAATGGCCCTAGTGCAGCATGTTGTGGGTGTCGAGCGGCTGCTGCTGCGGCAGCAAACTGCTGCAAGGTGTGCGTCTCCTGGGAAAGGTCACAGCATTTGCTCGATAGGTGCTCCATCACCCGCTGCGTCGAGCAGCCAGAATAAGAGTTTCCTCGGACGAGGGCGATGAGGCCTTCCAAGGAGCGGACCTCCACACGAAGCATAGATAGGGTGTCGATGATGTGATACTGGTCGATTTCGTTCAAGGGTAGCGGGTAGACAATGCTGTGCCAGATGGAGTTGACAATAATGTTCGAGACAGGGTCCATGGGGCCATAGCAGTGGCCAGCGAACAACATGTCGCGGATGAAGCACATGGAGCGTGGCAGCATGGTGAAGACTTTCAGATAGAATGTGTGGATCGTGCTGTGAAGCCGCATCCTGAGCGTCTCCGTGTAGTCGCAGGCATCGCCACAACAAGTCTCCACCAGACCGCCCCTTCGATAGGCTTTCTCGGCATCTTCCAAACAGGATGATATCATGGATCTCCTTTCCCGAGGGGACGACTCGGTGGATAGGGATGCCAAGCGGTCTCCATGTCTCTCAACCTTGAAGGTGACCAGGGAAAAGTGACCATCAAGATTCGCGGTGTTTGTGTTGTGGGTTGATAGCTGTGCTTCATCGGGATTGAAGTCGCGACAGTAAACGGTGAGTTCGCCACTGCCTGGCAGCAGCTTGACCTGGAGATCAAGGGGGACTCCGTCCTGGTGCCTGAGCATCCGCACGATGATGTCAACATCATCGAGGGTGAGCTTGCGCCCTTGCGGCTTGAGGAACGGGGCGGCGGCGTCAAGCCAGTGCTGGGGCAGGGGCGACGCCTGGAGCCGCACCAGGACGTCAGGCGCAGGGTGCGACACATAGATTGCGGCGCACTTCAGGGCGGCTTGCGTCCTTTGGGAGGCGGGGTTGGGGATCGGAAGCTCGGCGTTGTAGAGATCGTGCTCGACCAGCAGGACGGCCCGGACGAGATCACCGCGCGCCCAGTGGAGGTAGCGCGTGGCCTGGTCTTCACTGAGGCATCCAAAGTAGCTCACCAAGAAGCAGCGGAGGGCGAGGTAGGATGACGCGGCAACTCTGGCCCAGGTATCCCTGCGGGGGATGCTGCTGCTAGACCGGCGGCTGGGTGGCGCCAGCCTGCTGGACCTCCTCGCGCCGTGCAGAGGCGGCGGATCCGGGAAGCCGCGCGGCAGGAGGGCGATGGTGTTGAGGATGATGTTGGAGGCGGGGTCGAGGAGGCCGAGGGAGAGGGCGTATCTGCCCATGGATGTGGTCAGCTGATCGGCGGCGTCGGCGGGCATGTCTTGGATGGGCAGCCGGTCGATCGCCTCCTCGTAATAGTCGGGGATGGCCGCCATGACATCGAATTTGAGACTGAAGCCAGGGGGGACGTCGCACTTGCCGCTGTACAAGCACGAGAAAAGACCCCTTCGATCTCCCTGCTGCGGATCCTGCGGTTCGGCGGGCGGAGAGAGCCGCGGACTCTTGCGCCGCGGCTGCGGTGCGGCGGCCGGAGAGAGCCGCGAAATCTTGCGGCGCGGCGGCATCAGCTGTGATTTCTCCGGCTCGGCGGCGGCGGCGGATCTAGGGTTCGGTGGCGTCTCCTCGAAAAACACCAGGTTTGTATACGTACCGGACATAGACTACTACTATGAAGCTTGGACAAGCAGCGGGTAATTTATTTTCTACTGGGTGCTGTGTTTTTTTTTCTTTCTTAGCCCTGCACATTTTCTCACGCATGCGTGCATAGGGGGCGGTTCATGGAAACGGATGTGAGAGGCCGTCGTCCAGCGTTGCTCGCATCTATTGCAAGCACTATACGAACAATTACGATCGGATTTTCATACAAACCGAACGAACTTCATGCAAACATGATGAACTTTGATAAGATTTCATATAGCCATAACGGAATTCATTACATTCCGGACATAGTTTAATTAAAAACAATGCTCGTCTGACTTTTAGGTGTATGATATACCTAAACTAAAAGATCGCTGGTGCCTGTTCCTCATCTTCGGCCATTTGCCCCGAAATATCAAGTTTCCCCTTCTCTAGCTCGCCTCCGTAACCTCCGTCTTTGGAGCCCCGAGAAGTGAAGTTGTCCGCATCCACGTCGCCGGCAAGCAACTAATCTGCTGCCGATGTTGAGCCTACCAAGCTTAGTCTCAACGGGAGGGGAGGAGCGGTGGCCTTCTTAGGACCCGATGTCGGCGAACTACTATACAGTACTCTTCCCCAATGTCGACGGCCCTCGCGGACGTGCCGACTTCGTGCTCCTCGTGGCATGGCGTGGCCTCGACGGAGCCGACGATGTCGTCCTCGTCCTTAGTCTCGCCAAAACACATCGTCCGCTACCTCGTCGCACTCCTTGTAGGCGGCCGCCAGTTCCGCCAGCGGGCATGATAACCCACAAGTGTAGGGGATCGCAACAGTCTTCGCGGGTAGTATTACACCCTGATGTATTGATTCGACGTAAGGGGGGCCAAAGAATATTTATTGGACTTTGCGGTTAAGTTGTCAATTCAACCACACCTAGGTTATCTCTCTGCAACAAAGATTTTAGTAGCATGGCAAAATAGTAGCACAGACAGTGACATCAGCAGTTTTATGGTAGTTGTGACAATAGCAACAACAGTTTTATAGTGGTTGTGACAGTAGCAACAACAATAGTAACTTCGCAAAATTCAATATATTAAAACCGTAGGCAGGTGGATCAGTGATAGATAATGATTTACATGACATCAATCATGTAACACTTACACACTAGAGCGACACAGAACTAGCTCCAATTCATCAATCACTAATAGGAGAAAGCGTATAGGTAGAAACTTAGCAGTAGCGGGGGCAGGGGCGCACCGCTATGACTAATTAGTAATAGCGCGTGGCACGACCAAGCGTTGCTACTAAGTACATAGTAGTAGCGTTGTGTGGCTGGACGGCGCTACTGCCCTAAACCCTAAACCCTAACCCTAAACTCTAAACCCTAAACCCTAAACCTAAACCCTACTGCTAAGATGTCCCATCATCACCCATCGGGGTTGCCCATAGTTGTAGCGTTTTCCACAAACCAACGCTACTACTATTAGCTTTCCAATAGCGCGAGAACAGGTCAAACGCTACTACTACGGCCACCTCGGACCAGCCAATAGGCCCAACTTAACAATAGCGCGGGACGTCGCCACGCGTTGCTGCTAGATGGGCTAGCAGAAGTGTAGGCTGGGGTTCCGCACTACTGCTAACTCACCTTATCTCCGGCTCGTGCGCGTGCATGTCTCACTCTCCCTCCCTATCTTCCTCGGCCGCCGCCGCCCCCCGTTGCCGTCGTGCGCCGACGCCCGTTGCTGCCGTCCCCCGTCGCCGTCGCGTGCCGCCGCCCGCTGCCCCCCCCCCCTCGATCGTCGTCGCGCACTCTTACCATCACCCCCAGTATGTCTCCGTCCCACCCCTCTCCCTCCATCCCTCCCTTCTCACTCCCTCCCTCCTACCATCTCCCTCCATCCATCCCTCGCTCCCTCCCAACCTCTTCCTCTGACCCTCTCCCTCCCTCCCTCCCTCCCCTCTTGCATTGAATTTAGTTTTAGTAACTATCTAGGGTTAGAAGTAGGATGGATGGATAGATGTTAGGGTTAGAACTAGGATAGTTTTAGCATTTTTTTAAATGAAAATGTGAAATAGGATTTTTTTTAAATGAAAATGTAAATTGAAAATGAAAATGTGAATTGGAAATGAAAATGTAAATTTGAAAATGGAAATGAAAGTGTGAATTGAAAATGAAAATGAAAATGTGAATTGACTAATGCTTATAGGGTTGACTTTCAGTCTATCGTTGCTCCTTGTATGACTTTCATGTCTGTTCCTGATGGAGGAATCCCGACTGTTGTCGTGGGGGTCGCTTTCTCTTCTTCTCTTCTTACGATATATACCTCGGTATAATGTGCAAGGAGAGAAGAAGAGGTGCGACCATCACCGATGGTCGAACTATTAGTGTGAGAGATTGTCCAACAACACACATCATCATATCAGTGTGAGAGAGTGCGCACCAACACACCATGAGATATGAGACTTTCTTAAGGAAATCCTCGACATACCGGAAGTAAACTGACATTGGATTAGGTATATTTGGACATGTGTGTATGTTATTGCAGGGAACACCTCCTAGTGCCTATGTTTTCCTGGAATATTGATTCATTTTCGTTCCGGCCAATTTCAGGCGCTCAACATGTCTGATTTTAGCAATGGTCATGCCTAATTTTTGAATCATGAACACAGGAAATGTCTGACGATGATGGGATCCCTGAGTGTGATCTCTGCCGCGAAGATCAGGGTTTGTGCGACAGGCCTCACCTGCAAGACGACAGGTTCTTCACCATCAAAGTTGATGAGACCTTCGATGTTTCTATGGCACGCAACGATGAGAAGTGTTTTTTCATAATTAATCATGACTTCTGTTTCTTTGCTTCAACGTGATTTCTGTTTTATACAATTCAACTAGTTCATCCCCTCCCATGTAAGACGGTATGTCGTGAGAATATGAAGACGAGGAGAGCTAACCTGAGGACTAAACATGGTCACACATTTCGGGTTAAAGTAATGAGTGCAGTTAATAAATCAGAATTGAGCTGCTCGAATTGGGAAGCTCTAGCCAAGGCATATGGATTTTAGGAGGATATGAAAATAACCTTCGATCTTCGTCCTGAAGATCGTATTGAAGGTAATATCGACATTTTGGTGGATGTCGATATGCTTCCAGTTTTACCTCCATGTGAGTTTGTCAACCACATTTGTTAAGTAATTTATATTGTTTATTTAAAAAAGTTGGTGTTCATTCCTACTTAACTTCTTTATCTTTAATTGTCAGCTTATTTCTCTTCTTCACAAAAATTAAAAAGATAGTAGATCAGACGTACTACAGTCATGGCTCCGAACTAACTTGTGTCGAGATAGATCATTTGATCTCATTTATTAATGATATTGAGCATTTTAAGATCAATTATGAAGATATTGACGACAATTTTCCTGAATACGTGCCACTAGTGCACCAGTTGAACCATGGTAACATTGCTGCAGATAGCATGGTAAGATTCTTTTTTACTATTATGCCATTAGTTAGTCCATCTTTTGCATACATAATTTTTTTCTTAAGCAACACTATATTGCTAACTATATTATTATTATGTTCTTCAATAGAAATTCCCTTCGGAGGTTATGCCTCAACTGATGTTTCTAGAAGGTGTTGGGAGACGTAGTAGTAAATCAAAATTTTCCTACGTGTCACCAAGATCTATCTATGGAGAAACCAGCAACGAGAGGGGAGAGATTGCATCTTCATACCTTTGAAGATTGCTAAGCGTAAGCGTTACAAGAGCGCAGTTGGTGGAGTCATACTCGCAGGGATTCAGTTCAACACACGTGCAGCCCGGTGACGTCTCCTACGCCTTGATCCAGCAAGGAGGAAGGAGAGGTTGGGGAAGGGCTCCAACAGCAGCACGACGGCGTAGTGGTGGTGGAGTAGCAAGGTATTCCGGTAGGGCTTCGCCTAAGCGCTGCGGAGGAGGAAGAAGAGAGATAGGGCTTCGCCGTGAGAGAGAGTTCAGATATGTTCTCAAGAGGCCAAACCCTTGGGTATATATAGGAGGATGGAGAGGGAGGGCTGCCTTGATCCCTCCTCCAAGGAGGAGAGGTTCGGCCGAACTAGGGGGAGAGTCCACCTCCCACAAGGGAGGTGGATCTCCTTCTTTTAAACCTTTTTCAGCCCTATCTCTTATCTCCAGCCGCATGGGCCTTTCTAGAAGGTCTTGGCCAGCCCAATATGGGCTGGCACACCTCCTCTAAGGGCCCATGAAGTCCTATGGTCGTCACACCCCTTCCGGGGGTCCTCCGGCACCCTCCCGGCACTCCCGGTACAATACTGATGAGACCGAAAACTTTCCGGTGACCAAAACTGGACTTCCTATATATCAATCTTTCCCTTCGGACCATTCCGGAGTTCTTTGTGACGTTCTGGATCTCATCCGGGACTCGCAACAACCTTCGGTAATCACGTATACCATTTCCCTATAACCCTAGCTTCATCGAACCTTAAGTGTGTAGACCCTACGGGTTCGGGAGACACGTAGACATGACCGAGACATCTCTCCGGCCAATAACCAACAGCGGGATTTGGATACCCATGTTGGCTCCCACATACTCCACGATGATCTTATCGGATGAACAACGATGTCTGGGATTCAATCAATCTCTTATTCAATTCCCTCTGTCTATCGGTATGATACTTGCCCGAGATTCGATCGTCGGTATCTCTATATCTTGTTCAATCTCGTTACCAGCAAGTCTCTTTACTCTTTCCGTAACACATCATCCTGTGGCTAACTCCTTAGTCACTTTGAGCTCATTATGATGATGTCTTACCGAGTGGGCCCAGAGATACCTCTCCGTCACACGGAGTGACAAATCCCAGTCTCGATTCGTGCCAACCCAACAGACACTTTCGGAGATACCCGTAGTGCACCTTTATAGCCACCCAGTTACGTTGTGACGTTTGGCACACCCAAAGCATTCCTACGGTATCCGAGAGTTGCACAATATCATGGTCTAAGGAAATGATACTTGACATTGAAAAGCTTTAGCAGACGAACTATACGATATTGTGCTGCGCTTAGGATTGGGTCTTGTCCATCACATCATTCTCCTAATGATGTGATCCCGTTATCAACGACAGCCAATGTCCATGGTCATGAAACCGTGACCATCTATTGATCAACGAGCTAGCCAACTAGAGGCTCACTAGGGACATGTTGTGGTCTATGTATTCACACATGTATTACGGTTTCCGGTTAACACAATTGTAGCATGAATAATAGACAATTATCATAAACTAGGAAATACAATAATAACCATTTTATTATTGCCTCTAGGGCATATTTCCAACAGTCTCCCACTTGCACTAGAGTCAATAATCTAGTTACATTGTGATGAATCGAACACCCATAGCATTCTGGTGTTGATCATGTTTTGCTCGTGAGAGAGGTTTAGTCAACGGATCTGCGACATTCAGATCTGTATGTACTTTACTAATATCTATATCTCCCTCCTGAATGTAATCACGGATGGAGTTGAAGCGGCGCTTGATGTGTCTTGTCTTCTTGTGAAACCTGGGCTCCTTCGCAAGGGCAATGGCTCTAGTGTTGTCACAGAGTAGTCATCGGGCCCGACGCATTGGGAATAACTCCTAGGTCGGTGATGAACTCCTTCATCCAGACTCCCTCCTTCGCTGTCCGAAGCAGCTATGTACTCCGCTTCACATATAGATGCTGCCATGACTCTTTGCTTGCTGCTGCTCCAGCTGACTGCCCCTCCGTTCAAAATATACACGTATCCGGTTTGCGACTTGGAGTCGTCCGGATCTGTGTCGAACCTAGCGTCGACGTAACCCATTACGACGAGCTCTTCGGCACCTCCATATACGAGAAACATGTCCTTTGTCCTTTTCAGGTACTTTAGGATATTCTTGACCGCTGTCCAGTGTTCCGCTCCGGGATCACTTTGGTACCTCCCTACCAAACTTATGGCAAGGTTCACATCAGGTCTGGTACACAGTATGGCATACATAATAGAGCCTATGGCTGAAGCATAGGGGATGACACTCATCTCTTCTCTATCCTTTGTCGTGGTCGGGCATTGAGTCGTACTCAATCTCACACCCTGCAACACAGGCTAGTAACCGGTTCCCGTTTGTTATGGTCTTATGGATGTGAGGATGGTTGGGCAGCCTGACTTATGGGATCTTTATTTGGACTGCAACTTAGGATGGTTCCGAGGACGAGTGGGGAGATAACAGATTGATAAAAGACGTTACCATTATATGACACAATTTTGTTTTTCCTTCAAATACATGGACCTTTATTTACAGTTGTTGCCTGGGATTCTCTAGTTGTCGTTTTTATGCCCTGCTCGACATCTGCATTATCAAAGTCATTCCTCAAAAAGAAAATTATCTTGTGGCAGACTGTATTTTCTTTGGTACGGCAAAATTGCTAGTGCAGCGTTGCAGGAATGCTCTAGAGGTCAGAGTGTTATATTGTACCTTCACCTCTTATCCCATTGTCCTTTTAAGGTGAATTGACCATCATTAAAAATAGTCATTACATTTGCACAATTATTTTTCTTTATGGAGTAGTCGGGGAAGAGAAATTCTATGCCATTTTAGGGGCTGACGCCAGTAAGCTTGACAAATGAGTATGCGTGGTTTCATGAGGTTTAGTCAGATTTCATTTCTTATAATAATTAGTTGTTTAATTTTTAAATGAAATCGTTTGAGGATTGGATCATGAATTCAGTTTTGGTGACCTTGCAAGATGCAGATCTGGTAGATTCTTTCATTACATTCGCCCAATCCTATATTCGGAATCTCATTGACGTCATAATATTTTTTCCAGAATCTCTTTGGGGTCAGTAATATCAGAGGTTGTGCTGGCCAAAAATCAGGGATGGAGGGGTAGCTCAGTAGAGGACGGGGGCTGGTGGTAACAAGTGGTCGTGGTTGCTAGCATGGTATTCTTGGAATGTGACATATTAGAGAATTTAAAGGGTTCAGGGAAGTGTCAGGACAGGGAGATTTTCACATTGCTTGATTCTCCCTCCGTTCCTAGATATAGGGTGTATAGTTTTTGGCACGAATATTAAAGAACGCATATGGAGGAAAAATACTCTGATTTTAGGGACTCTGACTCACTGGACTGTACTAGGACTCGGAAGACTATTGGATTAGGACACATTCAGTCATCCGCCATTCCTTCACTTGTAAACCGACTCAATTTTTCCTCTGCTTAATCTGCCTTGGCAGCCACCTCCCCTGGCACGTGTCTTTTATTCTTCCCGTGGTAGAGTCCTAGTGGACTAGAATCTTTTAAGCAACTGAGCGGCAACATTCTGATTCTTCTATTTATAATGATCAAACATATGGGTGTGGAATCTAAAGACAGGAGTCACTATTACACAAATGGCAGTAAACCTAGCTCCTTTACTTTCTTTCCTGGAAGTACTTCACCAGTACTAAATATGTATGTGTCATTTAGCTCTATGTTTGGATATAGTAGTGTGTTTCTGCCACATGACACCAATCATTTGTCTTCCCTCGGTCCCAAAATACGTTGAACTAAAACCACGTCACGTATTAGGGCGGAGGTTGTGTCATTTTTTTTGTTCTATGTCAGGCTTAATAAGGTTCAACGGATAAAGATGGAGTACAGAAATATTATTTCTACGTCAGGCTTAATAAGCTTCGACCAATCAAGACCTAATGCTAGTTGTTCCAGCTGTTGAAATTAATACTCATCAGACTCCGATAAGTCCTGTTGTTCACTGTACATTCCCAGATCTTGTACAAACTGCACGTCTCTCCTAAAACCGAAGATGAAATCTGTATCTAGCATCCCGTCTGTGTTCATTGTTCCACGACAAGTAATATCACCATCACACTCAAAATAATCTGATGTGTCTGGAACCAAAATCTTCCTAGCCGATCCCTTTCCATAGAAGCAACGGCCTGCCACCAAAACCAAGATTGATTATGTATCATTCATAAGAAAAGAGCTTCAAGTTACCGCATCTGGCAGTGATTCTTCTAGGTTAAATGTTCAGCAAACCATATCTATATTGCATTATAATGGTTCCACTGACCAGACAGAAAACCATGACACTTTTAAGCAACCGTGCTTGACACAAAAAGAAGTTACTAGAGTAAGTGTATCCCTACAAAAATCTTAAGAGGCAGAACACACATCAGCAAAAAGCTGCAAAAGCACACAAATGTTTTAATATATATCGTAATTGCTACATATGTGGAAGTAGTATAAATCGATACATTTCCTGTGCATACGATGTATAGCAAGATTCAGAGGTGTACGCAAGACATACAACCGAATTATGCCAGATAACATGATCTCAGCTGCGGGCACAAGCTATTATATTAACTGAAGGATAACAAAAGTATAAACATTTTCTATGCTTGGAAAAAATGAACAAGCATCATAGTTTGCCAAAAAAGAAGAATAAGCATCGTAAGATCAAAATACGAAAAGGTTGTAACAGAAATCATAAGGCTTTCCAAGAAAGCAGGGAAAAAAAATCTCCTCTTTAATGTTCAAACCAGCATATATAGCTGCTCACGTAACGGGACTTACCGGTGTGTATGAGGCGTAGAGGGCTGCAGAAATTTGGTTTTTTCTTCTGATCATGACACGAAGAATTGACTTCGGCGAAGAAAAATTGGTTATGGGCCCCAGATTCGGAAGCAGCCACAAAGTTAATGTGGTAGCAGCCCCTGTCTAAGGATTTCGAAGCGGGCTCCATGCCACATATAACACTCGGCACATACTTTGGTTCCTAAAACAAGCATATCAGCAAGCTAGGTCAAATGATGCAGAGATGTATGGAATAGATATGCACATATATATGTACCAAATTAAATAAATAACGACGAATTCAACTAAATAAAATCCAAGTTTATGTACCCGAGGATGCTCCAAGGAATATTTCTGCAGCGCTTGTGCGAGCCCAGAGCGAATGTATAACTGCATCTTCTTATACCGTGACCTCTTTTCTAGAAGAATTTCCTTAGCCTCCTTGCAAAGTTGGGCCTCCTCATTACGAGTTTTGGGAGCCAACGCCGGTGCGATGTCTCGAAGAATGCAATCTATATGATTGAGAGATTCATGGGAGATCACACCATTCGTACCGGTGGTGAGCAAGCGTCGTAGGTCAGCCAGAACGTCAGGCGTGAGGGACACGAGGAATGATCCTAGGGCAGCAGGTTGTGGGTGTTGAGCCGCCGAGGCTACCGCAACATATTGTTGCAGGGTGTGCGTCTCCTTGGACAAGTCACATTGTTTGCAGCAGAGGTGCTCCATCACCCGTTGCATTGAGGATCCAGAATCAGAGTTTGCACGGACGACGGCGATGAGGCCTTCCAAGGAACGGACCTCCACGCGAAGCAAGGAGAGGGTGTCCAGGATGTCGTACACCTGGATCTCAGTATCCGCCGGAGGTAGGGGGCACACTATGTTGTGCCAAATGGAGTTGAGGATAATGTTAGAGATGGGATCCATGGGGCCATAGCAGTGGCCGGCAAACAGGATGTCGCGGATGAGCCCGAGCCCCGCGGAGGGTAGCATGTTGAAAACTTTGAGATAGAAGGTGTGGATCATGGCGTGGAGCCTCATCTTGAGACTCTCGGTGTACTCGCAAGCATCGCCACTGCAGTTGTCCACCAAGCCGCGCCTTTGCGAGGTTTTCGTGGCCTTTGCGAGACATGTTGATATCATGAATCTCTTGTTTTTAGGAGACCGCAAGGACGCGAAGTGGTCGCCATGCCGCTCGACCTTGATGGTGACCATGCCGAAGCCATCCACAGAACTTGTGCTTTTGGAAATCTCAACTGTTCCTTCATCGGGCCTGAGGTCCCGGTAGTAGACGACTACCTCGCTCCCGCCTGGCAGCAAGTTCACCTGGAGGTCAAGGGGTCCGCCGTCCTGGTACCGCAGCAGATCCATGATGGTGTTGACATCTTCGACAGTGAGCTTCCGCCCACCCGGCTTTAGGAAGGGCGCGGCAGCGAGGAGCCGTTGGCGGGGCAAGGGCAACGTGTTGAGCCGCACGAGGACGTCAGGTGCAGGATACCACCCACAAACCGCGGCGTGCTTGAGGGCAGCTTGAGTCCTCTCGGAAGAAGGGTCGGGGAGCGCGAGCTCCGTACCGTACAGATTGTGCTCGATGAGCAAGGAGGCGTCGACGAGGTCGGCGCCCGCCCAGTGAAGGTACCGGGTGGCCTGTTCTTCAGTGATGCATCCGAAGTAGCTCGTCATGAACCTGACGAAAGCTTGGCAGGACGCCTGAGCAACTCTGCGATAGGTAACCCTGCGGCAGGATGGCCCAATGGTACTACCGAACGACCAGGTATCCCTGGGCTGCGCCCCGCCGGCGAGCCTCTTGGACCTCCTGATCCTCTTGACGGACGGTTCTAGATTTGTCTGGAAATGGTCGCGCGGGAGGAGGGCCATGGTGTTGAGGATGATGTTGGAGACAGGGTCCAGGAAGCCGAGGGAGAGGCCGCCGTCGCACATGGTTTTGTACAATTGATCGGCGATGGCGTCCGGCAAGTCTTGGACAGGCAGCCGATCGAACGCCTCCTCATAGAAGTAGGGGATGAGGTCGAGGAGGTCGGCCTTGAAGTTGAAATCAGGGGGGGCGTCGCACTCGCCGCGGGCGCCCTTGAAGTTGAAGTTATGGGGTACGTCACCCTCGCCGCTGTACAGGCAGGAGAAGAGGCCCCTGCGGGCGGGACCCGGCGGCTGGACCTTGTATGGCGGCATCTGCTGCGATCAATTGATGTTCGGCCGGCGGCGGCAAGGATCCAGGGCCGGCCGCGGAGAAGAAAATACTGTTGTCGCAGGATCGATTTCGACGACGTACGCAAGCCGTGGAGTACCTTCCGACGGTGGACGCGTACAAGCTAGCCGCGGCCGATCGATCGAGCGGAGAGCCGGAGACACGAGATACTTTATATTGCTTAGCGAGCCATCTCAGCGGAGTCACGAGTCCTCATTAGTGATGTATTCTAATCCGACCCGGACGCTTAGCTTCTCCGGAGGTCGGCCGAGTCGACGACAGGCAGGAACAGCGGGGCAAGCCAAGAGACGAGAGGCACCTGCCAACCTCCTAATAATTTAATCTTATGTGCCGACCTCTGCTAGATATGCATCGTGGCATCGCATGGAATCCTTCAACTTTCCACTCCTGCTCAGCTAGTGGAAGCGGTCGACCAGCCACACATACTGCAACGTGTCCGCTCATTCACGAGATCCAGATAAGTTGCTATCCACTTACATCTTGTATCGGGGTCAGCGATATATATATCGTGGATGGACTCCGGGGAGAAATAAAACTTGGAACCCATTCGCTCGCGGACGCTAGCTGCTTCCCCCACAGCCAATCCAACCAAAATCCTACTGCTCCGGCGAGGCTTCCGTCCCGGTCTCCGGCGAGGTTCGGCTCCTCCCGATCGACCCCTGCCCGTCATATCGCTGCGCTTCGTCCAGGCGAGGATTCATTCCTCTGCTCCTCCATCTACTCCTGTTTTTTTCTTCTCCTTTTTCCGGCTAGTTTATTGGTGCTCCGGGAGACTTGCTTTCAGTTCATCGGTTCTTGCGAAAGCCGCAGCGCACGTTCATTAGTTCGCAGGCTCGGGAGTTTTCTTTGCTTACGGTGCTTGCTTGACGGATTAGGCCTTGTACAATGTAAAATGCTTAGGAAAATGATAGTAGGTGCGTAATAATAGAATAAATCATGTTCTCCATCGTCCGTTTCTAAATATTTTCCTTCTAAAGATTCAGCTATATGGAACAAAATGAGTAAATTTTATACGCTCTAAATTGTCTCTATATACATCTGTAGTTCATAGTGAAATACTTCCTCCGTCCCAAAATTCTTGTCTTAGTTTTGTTTAGAGATGGATGTATCTAAATAATAGAATGTGACTAGATACATTCATATCTAGATAAATCTAAGACAAGAATTTTGGGACGAAGGGAGTATTTAGAAAGACAAATACTTCTTCCGTTCGGAAATACTTGTCCTAAAAATGAATAAAATTGATATATCAATAACTATCCAAATATATCCACTTTTAAACAAGTATTTTCGGACAAAAGAAGAACTTTCTCCGTGCAGAAATACTTGTCCTAAAAATAGATGTGTCTAGGACAAGTATTTTCAAACGGTGAAAGTATTTTCTTAGCATTAGTGCTTGTCTGTATACCAGGATGCCTAACTAAACTAACGTCTACTCTTCACGAGAAAGCATCCATGCGTAAAAAAACTTGTTTATTTCTCTAAACGCGTCTCCTAGGCACCTTGTACTCCACAAAAGTGAATCTCGTGTTTCCGTCGACATCAACCTCTTGGTGTGGTGTGGCTGTGGCACATGATCAGCGCATGTCGGCCGACGTTGATGGGTGAACCGACGGTCCCTACACGCCTGCACCTCGCCCCAATATGTCTGCTAGTAAGTATTTACCCTGCATCACATGCGGTCCTTGATGAAAATCTGTCACGGGCAAGCAAGGCCCTCTCACTCCTCTCCTATCCATCACTACCCCCTGGCTCTGCCTTTGGCTCGGGCTCCCCACAGCCCCCGATGAGTTTGCTTCCATCAACCCTTCGTGGTCAAGGATTCAGCGGCATCTTTTTTTATTTAGGCCGGTCCCATCGACTTGAAGCTACTCCCTCAGTCTCATAATGTAAGACGATTTTTAACAGTAGCGAGGGAGTATAACTTAAAGATTCCTTTGCTCTTTTTTTTTCTGCTACTCCCTTCGTTCGAATTATTTGTATATCCATTTAATACGACAAGTAATTCGGGACGTAGAGAGTACTTCAGCGTCCCAGAAGATTGGTTTCAGCTTTATTTATCCTCACATTGTGCTAGTTCGCCGTGCCTCTATCTTGACCATTATTTGCTGATTTAAGTGTTTTTTTTTTCCGAGCCACAACCCCGATCGTTTTCGCCATGCTTTTTTTACCCCCTGTCAGAGGGGGTACACAACCCTCATTTCCATTACGACAATGGAGTCACAATACAACCACATCAAGTAACCATTAAGATCATACATCCCTACATACTTGACCACATCCAAGGGATGTCAACGGCTGAATAATCTAGACTACCACATGAACCAACCAAACACAAGTATCATCTTGACACAACGGTACCCTATCAAAATAAACAGTCTCAGACAACATGGCCACATACATGCGAACGTTTCATGACTTCTCTCACCACCGGGGAGAGTCTTTTAGAACCCTCGCTAAGCAATCCTTGTAGTCCTCTTTTCTGCAACACGACCCATGATTCCAGCAATATGAACACCGAATAAATATCACATTAGTAGGATCAGCAGGCAATACACTTTGAAATCCTTGTTTTCCAAATAATCAAAAGTAAAGAGGCAGAACCAATAGAAACAACAGTACAGTCTTTGCCCGTATAGGCCGTCAACAAAGACACCACGCCATAGAACTCAAAGTTCTCACCCTGCTTTGAGGGGTAGGAATTTTTGACACCGCTCCACTCGGAGTCGCGTGAATCCTCGACAATTTTTTTTCCACATGCAACTTAAATCACATCTATTTTAGGAAGGTTGATTAATTGAATTATACATTTACCAACTTTATATAGCTTACAAGAAATGGAGCAATGCGGGTGACAATATTCATGCAAGAGTTAGCCCATCCTCGGGTAGCCTTATTCGACCTAATGTTGCATACTTGCATTCATGCACTTGTTCATCTCTGTCTATCTATATGCGTGTGGCAATGCACTGTCTAACTCATCTGCTCTGATTAGTAGTGAGATCATCGATGGGGAACAAATGTCTCGTGGTGGTGACCAGCATCCTCGCTGTGTTGACGGTCGTGTTCGGAGTCATCAGTGCGGTTCTCTTGGCGCTGGTATGCACGCATCGCACGCTGGATATTATGTCTTTCTCATTGTAACCTGCTAGATGCTATCTCTTTCTCATTCTAACCTTCAGCCAGGATTTTAAAAAAAACTTTGGCCAAGCATAATCTAGTTGATATTAATATTGTCGTTTCTTCTTAACGGTGTGCATTCATTCATGCAGAAACATCATCAACATGACAATGGCGAGTTCTATACGTACCGGCGCTCGCCAGCGATGCCATGCGGCGTGGTGGCGGCCGTGTTGGCGTCGATGACGCAGATTCTTGCCAGCGTGTCCATCTGCTGCTGTGGGGCGTGGCGGTTAACTAAGGGGGCCAAGCGCATCGCCGCGGTGGTCTTCTTCATCACCTCATGGTACATAATAATTTGGTTATTCACATCTCGATATCCCGCCTACTTTCTGTCACGAGTCAAGGAAAATATCGTCACTAAAATTAATGCTAGTATATGTTTTTCTTCTTCTGAACAATTGGAAATTGCACCCCGGGCATCAATTAAACTTGAAAGGAGGTCCATGAAACTAGTAATTCAAACCGCTGCATGTTGGCCTGTGTTGCCACGGTGACTGTTTTAACAGGTGTCACTTGCTTTACCATGTAGCGTGGTGGGCTAAGTGGTGTCGCGACCCGAGAACTTTAGAATTCATTGTTCTTTTATCATTTCTCAGAGTAAAATTTGAAAACTGAACTTTAATATAGAATCTAGTATATCTACTTGATGGCTTGTTCATTAAAGTTGTATAATCAATTGCAGGGTCCTTGCGATCATATCGGTGCTACTATTTCTGGCGGGCGCCATGTTAGGGTTTGAAGGCTCTGCAAAGAAAACTGTCGGGAGCGCTAGGATTGTCGGAGGTGTCGCTCTTTTCGTGATCGCGACGTTTTTGTTTCTTGTAGTTGCTGCCCTTGATGTCGCCTCGTACCGACTAGTTCGGAAGAAGGAGCACTACCAAGCATACGTCGGCAGTAATCCTCCTATGGTGCCAACTAAAGACGGTCCCAACGCTTTTGCTCCTGTGCCGCACAACCAAGTCTAAGGTTAGCTCTGTCACCATGGAATGGTTGTCGTCTTTGCCTTCCAAAGAAGGAGCGTGTTGTATGGATCGTGCTCGGTGGAAGGCGTAGGCTTCAACCCATGCTATCATCTTGTCTGTTTTGTGTATTTGTTACGCCTCCACCCAAATCAAGAGAAAGAGCTCAAAGGTTCATCTTCATTGCCATCAAAATTTGAATCTTGTGTTGCCGTCACCGTTTTGAAGGGCTGTTTGGTTGGAAGCCGCAGCCTGCCAAGCCAAATAATTGGCATCGACCAAGTGCTCAGGGGTTGCTTGGATTGCAGCCCATGTTGTAACGCGCCAACGCTCCGGTGACATCTACAATTAATTTGTTGCGTCAACACTGGTGGCGAAAAGCCGCGCCAATATTTTTGACTCGTCAAGTGCGTTGGCAGGGCTAGGCTGCACAAAAACAAACGTCATCTAATTACTTCCTCCGTCTCAAATTACTTGTTACAAAAATAAATAGAAAAAGATGGATCAAGAGCTAAAAAACGTTCAGGTACATCCGTTTCTTTGCCAAGTAATTCACAAGGAAGGGATACTTTTTACCAGCCTTCAAAATATCGGTCTGACCGGTACGTACACGTAGGCCGCAGGCGTGCATCGCCACGTATGTGTTGCTTCTCCGGAGGTCGGCCAAGAGAAGGGAGGCACCTGCCAACCCCTGGATAGTTAATCCCGAGTGCCGACCTCGGAGATGCATCCTTGAATTTTTCTATACTACTGGTGGAAGCGGTCGACCGGCCGCACGCGTACTACGTACGTGTCCGATCACTGCGATCGACTCTGTCTCTCCGGAAACGTGTCCGAGTCACGAAAATCGAGATAAGTTGCTATCCACTTACAGTACCATTTTTCTGCGTCGGCCGGGGACACGCACACGCACACGCACACACATATACGTATATATATAGTGGATGGACACCGGAGGCGGATAAAACTTGAATCCATCCGCGCTCGCGGACCCTGCTGCTTCCGGCTTCCCCCACACCGACCCAATCCAGAACCGTACTGCTGCTCCGGCGAGCTCCCCGACCCGGTCTCCGGCGAGGTTAATTTGGTTCCTCCCGAGAGCCCCGATCGACCCCCGGCCGTTATATTTGCTGCGCTTCGTCCAGGTAAGGATTCCCCTGCTCCTGTCCGGCATCTACTCCTCTTTTCTCCGCTGCTAGTTTGCTGCCCCGGGAGACATGCTCTCAGTTCATCAGTTCTTGCCAAGCCTCAGCGCATGTTCATTAGTTCTTCTGTTTCTAAATATACGTTTTTTAGAGATTTTATTAAAAAATTACATACGGATGTATATAGACATATTTTCAAATATATATTCATTCATTTTGACATATTTTAAAATATATATTTATTTATTTTGTTTCGTATGTAGTCATTTAATAAAATATCTGAAGGAACTTATATTTAAAAACGGAGTATTCACAGTCTTGGGTTTTTTTTTCTCTGCTTACGGTGCTGGCTTCCCATCATGTATAAGGCCTTGTAGATTGCAAGGGGCTTCACGTGTAGGTCTAATCAGACGTCTACTCTCTCAAATAAAATAATTCATCTACTTCTCTAAACACCTCTTCTGGACACCTTGCATATAGGAGTACAAGAAGTCACTTTCTTCCAACTGTGCCTCGTCTTGTGTGGGTCGGCGAGAGCGACAGCGCTTTGAGCGCGTCCTCAATTTCTATTTTTCCTCCTCCCCTATGAGTGTCCAACTTGGCTTCTGCCCTTCGATCGAAAAAAAATGATTTTTTTGTATTTTCTTTATAAATTAATATAAAAGTATTTAAATAACTATTTTAATGATTTAAATATTTTTATATTAGTTTACGGAGTATTACTTTTTGTTATGGTGTGGCACATCAAAGCGTGTCGACCCACGTTGATGGCTGACCCGACGGTATCTACACGCGTGCACCACCACGTCTGCACGCACGCATGTGCTCGTCTCCGGTGGGCGGCTCAGTCAAGCCAGCCAAAATTTACCATGTGATACTGTGTACGCATGTTCGTGTGGTATTTCATTCATTTTATAATATACTAGTACGTCGCGGTTTTTAAGGTTTAATTTTAACCATAAATTTAATTGATATGAACAATTGTTACGAAAGCAAAAAATTGTATCATTGGATTCGTATTTAAAAAAGGTTTTTAATGGTATAATTTTTACTCTCATCGTAGTTTCTCACGTTAGAGTGAAGTAGTACGTACCTTTTATCACAAGCACCACTTCATGAAAATCTATCACGGACAAGGCCCTCCCACTCCTCTCGCTGTGGCAGCTGCCCACAGCCAAAAGGTTCGGTTTCCATCCTGGTCCCCGGTGAGTTTGCTTAATTTGGGCTGGTCTTCGTGGACTTGGAGCTATAACGTAAAGATTCCTCTGGTCCTCCTCTTGTTCTGTTAATCTATGTATTTCTGCGATAAATAATTCAGGACGAAGGGAGTAGTTTAGTGTCCCGGGAGTAGTTTAGTGTCCCGAAAGATTGGTTTCAGTTCTATTTATCCCTACATTGTGTTAGTTCGTGGTGCTTCTATCTCGATTGTTATTTGCTGATTTAAGTTGGTTTTTTCCGTTCCTGCTCGTTTTTGCCATGCTTTTTTTTTTCTAATCACAATACGACAATGGAGTTACAATACAAGCACATAAAGTACCCATTGAGATCGTAAATCCCTAGATATTTAACCACATCTAAGGGATGTCTGTGACTACATAATCCAGACTACCACCTAAACCAACCAAACACAACTATTATCTTGACACAACGGTACACTATCAAAATCAATAGAGTCGACGGAAAGCAGGGTCACATCCATGCGAACGTTTGAGGGTGGGTCTTTTAGAAACCTGACTAGGCAAGTCTTGTAGTCCTTTTTTCTGCAGCACGACCCATGATTCCGACAATGGACACATAATAATATCACATTAGTAGGATCCGTACGCAAAACTCTTTGAAGCAATATTTATTCCTTCTTTTCCTAATAATCCAAAGTAAAGCGACATGACCAATAGAAACAACAACACAGTCTTTGCCCATATAGCCCACAATAAAGGCACCACTCCACATAACTCAAAGTTTTCGGCATGCTTGGAGGGGCGGGAATTCTTGACACGGCTCCACTTGTAGTCGCGTGAATCCTTGAAAGATTCTTGGTTATATGCAACTTAATCGCATATACTTTAGGAAGGTTAATTAATTAAATTATATATTTACAAACTTTATATAGCTTACAAGAAATGAAGCAATGCGGGTGACAGTCTTCATGCAAGAGGTAGCCCGTCCTCGTGTACCCTTATTTGAGCTAACGTTGCATTCCTGCACTTGTTCATCTCTATCTATCTATAGTGTGGCAATGCACTATCTAACTCATCTGCTCTGTTTAGTAGTGAGATCATCAATGGGGAAGAAAGGTCTCGTGGTGGTGACCAGCATCCTTGCGGTGTTGACCATCGTGTTCGGAGTCATCAGCGCGGTTCTCTTGGCGCTGGTATGCACGCTAGATATTATGTCTTTCCCATTGTACCCTGCTAGATGCTATCTCTTTCTCACTCTAACCTTCGGCCAAGATTTTAAGGAAAAAAACTACGGCCAAGCATAATCTAGTTGATAATAATATTGTTGATTCTTCTTAACGGTGTGGATTCATTCATGCAGAAACATCATCAAGATGACCACGGCGAGTACTCTACGTACCGGCGATCGCCGGCGATGCCCTGCGGCCTGGTGGCAGCTGTGTTGGCATCGATCACCCAAATTCTTGCCAGCGTGGCCATATGCTGCTGTGGGGCGTGGCGGATAACTAAGGGGGCCAAGCGCATCGCCGCAGTGGTCTTCTTCATCATCTCATGGTATGTAAATAATCTTGTAATTCACAACTCAATATCTCGCCTGCTTTCTGCCAAGAGTCAACGTAAATATCGTCACTGAAAGTAATGCTATTATATGTTTTTTGGAAAAGAGGAAATTGTGCCCTGAGCACTAATTACACTTGGAACCTATGTACACAATCGTCCAGCAAGTAGTAAAACAAGAAATCAGGTCCATGAACTACTCACAATCAAAATCGCTGCATGTCGGCCTAATTTGCCACAGCGACTGCTTTAACAGGTGGCCCTAGCACCACTTGCCTTTTTTTTCCCTCCACATGCATGTATTATCACCCTTACTGTGTGGCGCGGTGAGCTAAGTGGTTGGGCGGCCCGAACTTCAAAATTGATTGTTCTTTTATCATTTCGCTTAGAATTTGAAAATTGAATTTTTAATACAGAATATATATCTACTTGGTGGCTTGTTCATTTAAGTTGTATAATTAATATGGTCTCTACGGCATGCGTATATACTTGCAGGGTCCTTGCGATCATAGCGGTGCTACTATTTCTGGCAGGCGCCATGATAGGGTTTGAAGGCTCTGCAAAGAAAACTGTTGCGAATGCTAGGATTGTCGGAGGTGTCGCGGTTTTTGTGATCGCAATGTTTTTGTTTCTTGTTGTCGCTGCACTTGATGTCGCCTCATACCTCCTAGTACGGAAGAAGGACCACTACCAAGCATACGTTGGCAGTAATCCTCCTATGGTGCCAGCATCTAAAGACGGTCCCGACGCTTTTGCTCCTGCACCGTACAATCAAGTCTAAGGTTAGCTTTACCACCATGGAATGGTTGTCTTTGCCTTTCATAGGAGGATCGCGCTGTATGGACCATGGTAGGTGGAAGGCGTAGGCTTCGACCCATGCTACCATCTTGTGTGTTTGTTACAGCTCCACTCAAATCATGAGAAGGAATTCAAAAGTTTATCTGTATTGCTTGAAACATATGTGGTTGTGAAGTTTTTTATTGGGAATAAATTCCGTCACTCATGTGCGTATTTTATTGCCATCAGAGAGTTTAGTTGGGTTTCTTCTCACCGGAGAAGGACGATTGTTTGTGTGTTCGTGTGTTCGTGTTTTTATGTACTGAACCAAGTATCCAGATGACAGACCATTTACACAGTTGCGTCTGTTGAGTATATGTACTGTGCACATTTGTGTATTGGGTCCACCTCCTAGTTGCCTGTATAGTTGAGGTCGTGGCCCATCATTGTACTTCATATATACATGTGTTTGCAACTGAGTAATGTATTGTGCAATCCCACAACATACATGGTATCAGTTTCCTAGGTTTCAACCCTAGCTTCCGTTGCCGCCGCCGCCCCTCTCTCGTTGCGCCGCCGCCGTTCCAGCCACCGCCGCCGCGCCTCTCCCATTGCGCCGCCGCCGCCCTAGCCGTTGCCGCCACGCCTCTCCCGTTGCGCCGCCGCTGCCACTGCCTTCACCTCCTGCCGCCGCCGCGCCATCCTCCCACTGCCGCCGCTGCTCTCACCGCTCGCCTCGGCCGACCCGATCGCTGCCATTGCGACACCGCAGCCGCCACCTTTCACGTGCGCCGCCGCCTTACCTCCTGTCGCCGCCGCTCTCCCGCCGCTGCGACCTACTCCTCCCCACCCGAAGGCTCCGGCGTTGTTCCTCTCACAGCCGCCGCCGCTCACCCAACCCTAACCCTACACTACTAGGGAAAACCCTAGTAGTAGCGCTCGAAATATGCATAGTAGTAGCGCTGGGTCCAGCGCTACTGCTATCGCGCTACAGCTAAGTTTTAGCAGTAGAGCTGGCCTGGCAACCGCTACTACTATGTGCTGTTAACAGTAGCGCTTGCCAGGCGAGCGCTACTGCTAACTATCGGTAGCGCTTGGACGAATGAAGCGCTGCTGCTAATCCAGCGTTGCTATTAGATGATTTCCAGTGCTACTGCTAGTATTCCTGCTTTCGTAGATTTAAACCCTCTACGTATTTGTGATGTATTTATACAAGATCTATACAGTAGTTTCATCAGATCATCATAATACATCATTGTCATATAAGAACTCCTCCTCATCATCATTTTCGTCAATGAGACATCATATAACAAGTTGGTCACTAGTCATAATTACAACTCCTCCTCCTCCTCCTCATCAACTCTAACACATTGTAGCACATAATAATACATTGTACCTAGGACATAGTCCTCTCTCATAGGACCTACTCTACACTCTCTTAGGTACAATATCATAAAACAAGATAGACCCTGACTCTCCATTATGGAGAACGGAGATCATCCTGTCTCCCATTCTTGGCCTACGCACAATGTTGCTTCCAAGTAGCTCTGTACGATTGACCATACATTTTTTCCAATCTTTGGTTGTCATGTCTTCATCGGTTTTAAAAATCCGGTATGGATAGGAGTGATGCGTAGGCTGACCTGGTCGTGGTGGCCCTAAGCTCGTAACAATAACGCGACCTCTCGGAAACATCAGACGAGACACACAATCCTTTGGGATTTTCTGTTGAAAAATATAGTAATAACTTTATAGTTAGCAATGTAGTTTAGTTTTAGAAGAATTTATGCAAAAGATGCACGGATGTCGTAATAGTAGAAAATCTTACCATGCAATCTCCATAGATGTTATCGTAGTTCACCACGTGCACTAGTGGCACGTATTGACCATAATGTGGAGGAGTTTTATAATAGCTATTGTAATTCTCAAGATGACTAAGAAATGCGGTAATATTATCTTTCTTCATATAAGTTAATTCTGCTTCATCACTATAGTAGTAGGTTCTGTCTACCATCTTTCATACATTTTTTGAAGAATGAAAATAAGCTCTCAATGCAAATAAGTTGTCAACTATTTTTAAATAAATAATATAAACTACTTAATAAATATGGTTGAGAAACCTACATAATGGTAGAACTGGAGGCGTCTACACATCGACCCAGATGTCGATATTACCTTCAATTTCATCTTCCGGACGAATATCAAAGGTGATAAGGATATTAGTCTCAAATGCATAAGCCTTGCATAGTGCTCTCCAAGTTTTGCATTCAAAATAGCAGTAGGTGTCTGCATGGTATAATTTTACCGCAAAAGTAAAACCATCATCGGTCCTCAAGTGAACTATCTTTTGTTGGAAATATGCCCAAGAGGCAATAATAAATTAGTTATTATCATATTTCCTTATTCATGACAATCGTTTATTATCCATGCTATAATTGTATTGATCGGAGACTTAGATGCATGTGTGGATACATAGACAAAACCATGTCCCTAGTATGTCTCTAATAGACTAGCTCGTTGATCAAAGATGGTTAAGGTTTCCTAGCCATTGACCTGAGATGTCATTTGATAACGGAATCACATCGTTAGGGGAATGATGGGATGGACAAGACCCACACTACAAACATAGCATGTGATCGTGTCAGTTTATTGCTACTGTTTTCTGCATGTCAAGTATGTGTTCCTATGACCATGAGATCATGCAACTCACTGAACCGGAGGAGTGCCTTGTGTGTATCAAACGTCGCAACATAACTAGGTGACTATAAAGGTACTCTACAGGTATCTCCGAGGGTGTCTGTTGGGTTAGCATGGATCAAGACTGGGATTTGTTACTCCGTGTGACGGAGAGTTATCTCAGGGCCCACTCGGTAATACAACATCACAACAAACCTTGCAAGCAATGTAACTAAGTGTTAGTCACGTGATCTTGTATTACGGAACGAGTAAAGAAACTTGCCGGTAACGAGGTTCAACTAGGTATGGAGATACCGACGATCGAATCTAGGGCAAGTAAACATACCGAAGAACAAAGGGAACATCATACAGGATTAACTGAATCCTTGACATAGAGGATCGACCGATAAAGATCTTCGTAGAATATGTAGGAACCAATATGGGCATCTAGGTCCCTCTATTGGTTATTGACCGTAGAGGTGTCTCGGTCATGTCTACATAATTCTCGAACGCGCAGGGTCTGCACACTTAAGGTTCGGTGACGTTTCGGTAGTATAGAGTTATGTATGGTGGTGACCGAAGGTTGTTCGGAGTCCCGGATGAGATCCCGGACGTCACAAGGAGCTCCGGAATGGTCCGGAGATAAAGATTGATATATAGGAAGTCCCATTTTGGTCGCCGGAAAAGTTTCGGGCTAATCGGTAATGTACCGGGAGACCATCGGGAGGGGTATTTCGACCCAAGACCGGCTTTGTCGAATCCGATCCAACTAAAGTGAGAGAAACTGTCACCCGCAAGCCATGTAGGCAACAAGTTGCGTCGAGGGAACCGGTCTCTCGTAAGCGTACGAGTAATGTTGGTCCGGGCCGCTTCATCTCACAATCCCGCTGAACCAAAATACGACCAAGGGAGGAAGCAATCTAAGCATCAACGCCCACAAACCTTTTGTGTTCTACTCGAGATCTCATCGAACCATCAACCTAGCTCATGATGCCACTGTTGGGGAACGTCGCATGGGAAACAAAAAATTTCCTACGCACACGCAAACCTATCCATGGTGATGAGCATCTACGAGAGGGAGAGTGGATCTACATACCCTTGTAGATCGCTAAGCGGGAAGCGTTAAGAAACGCGGTTGGTGTAGTCGAACATCTTCGCGATCCAAATCGCCGAGCGTCCCGCGATCTCATCACGATCCGTCCCGCGATCCAATCACGATCCGTCCCGTGAACTCATCACGATCCGTCCTGCGATCTCATCATGATCCGTCTCATGATCTTGATCACGATCTGTCCCGCGAACTCATCACGATCCGTTCCGCGATCTCATCACGAACTGTCTCGCGATCTCGATCACGGTCCTTCCGATCTAGCGCCGAACGGACGGCACCTCCGCGTTCAGCACACGTGCAGCTTGATGACGATCTCCACCGTCTCGATCCAGCGAGAGGAGGTGGAGAGGAGAGAGAGTTCATCGGCAGCGTGACGGCGCTCCGGTGATGGTGGTGGAGTTCATCGGTAACTCTTTACGACGAACTCTTTATCACCTCCATAATCAAGAAACATTTCCTTAGTCCTTTGGTTACTAAGGATAATTCCGACCGCTGTCCAGTGATCCACTCCTAGACCACTCTTGTACCCCTTGACAGACTCATGGCAAGGCACACATAGGTGCGGTACATAGCATGGCATAATATAGAGCCTATGGCTAAGGCATAGGGGACGACGTTCGTCCTTTCTCTTTCTTCTGCCGTTGTCGAGCTTTGAGTCTCACTCAACTTCACACCTTACAAATCAGACGAGAACTATTTCTCTGGCTGATCCATTTTGATCTCTTTCAAAATCTTGTGAAGGTATGCACTCATTGAAAGTCTCATCAAGCATCTTGATCTATCTCTATATATTTTGATGCTCAACAATTAGGTAGCTTTATCCAGGTCTTCCTTTGAAAATCACTTTCCAAATAACCGTTTTATGCTTTCCAGAAACTCTACATTATTTCTGAACAACAATATGTCATTCACGTATAATTATCAGAAATTCTATAGTGCTCCCACTCACTTTATTGCAAATACAAGTTTCTCATAAACTTTGTATAAACATCAAAACTTTGATCACCTCATCAAAGCGTATATTCCAACTCCGAGATGCTTGCTTCAATCCATGGAAGGATCACCGAAGCTTGCACACCTTTTAGCATCCTTAGGCCTGACAAAACCTTCTGGTTGTATCACATACAACCTTTCCTCAAGTAAACCATTAAGGAAACGATGTTTTGACATCCATCTGCCAGATTTCATAATTGAAAACACAGCAACTGCTAACATAATTCCAACAGACTTTTAGCATCGCTACGAGTGAGAAAGTCTCATCGTAGTCAACTCCTTGAACTTGTCACAAACATCTTTGCAACAAGTCGAGCTTTACAAATAGTGACATTCACCATCATTGTCTGTCTTCATTTTAAAGATCCATTTGTACTCAACGACCTGCCGTCCAACGAGCAAGTCTACCAAAGTCTACACTTGGTTTTAATACATGGATCCTATCTCGGATTTCATGGCCTCCAACCATTTGTCGGAATCCGGGCCCATCATCGCTTCTCCATAGCTCGTAGGTTCATCGTTGTCCAACAACATGACCTCCAAGACAGAGTTGTCGTACCGCTCAGGAGCAGTACACATCCTTGTCGACCTACGAAGTTCGATAGTAACTTGATCCTGAAGCTTCATGATCATCATCATTAACTTCCTCTTCAACTAACGTAGGCTTCACAGAAACATCTTTCTGCGCTACGCTACTCTCTGGTTGAACAAAGGTTTAACAACCTCATCAAGTTCTATCTTCCTCCCACTCAATTCTTTCGAGAGAAACTTTTCCTCAAGAAAGGACCCAGTTCTAGCAACAAACACTTTGCACTCGGATCTGAGATAGAAGGCATACCCATCTGTTCTTAGGGTATTCTATGAAGATACATTTGTCCGCTTTGGGTTCTAGCTTATTATGTGAAAACATTTTCCACACAAGCATCGCAGCCCCAAACATTAAGAAATGACAGCTTAGGTTTCTATCAAACCATAATTCACACGGTGTCATCTCAACGGATTTAGATGATGCCCTATTTAAAGTGAATGTAGTTGTCTCTAATGCATAACCCCAAAAATTATAGTAGTAAAACGATAAGAGACATCACAGTATGCACTATATCAATAGAGCATGACTATGATGTTCGGACACACCATCACACCATGGTGTTCCAGGTGGCGTTAGTTGTGAAACAAATTTCACGTTGTCTTAAGTTGTATGCCAAACTCGTAACTCAGATATTCACCTCCACGATCATATCGCGGTCATTTTTATCTTCTTGTCACGATGATCTTTAAACTTCACTCTGAATTTGCTTGAACCTTTCAAACGATTCAGACTTGTGTTTCATTAAGTAAATATACACTATATCTACTCAAATCATCAGTGAAGGTAAGAAAATAACGATATCCACTGCACGCTACAAGACTCACTAGATTGCATACATCAACATGTATCATTTCCAATGAATCACTTGCCCGCTCCATCCAACGGGGTCCTTTAGTCATCTTGCCCAAGAGGCATGGTTCGCATGTCTCAACCGATTCGAAATCGATGAGTCCAAATATCCATCAGCATGGAGTTTCTACATGCGCTTTATACCAATATGACATTTAGCGGCAGTGCCACAAGTATGTGGTACTATCATTATTAACTTTGTATCTTTTGACATCAATGTTATGAACATGTGTACTACTACGATCAAGATTTCAACAAACCATTCTCACTGGGTGCATGACCATTGAAGGTATTATTCATGTAACCAGAATAACTATTATTCTCTGACTTAAATGAATAACCGTATTGCAACAAACATGATCTAATCATGTTCATGCTCAACGCAAAACACCAAATAACATTTATTTAGGTTCGTCACTAATCCTGAAGGTAGAGAGAGCGTGCGATGTTGATCACATCAACCTTGGAAACATTTCCAACACACATCGTCACCTCACCCTTAGCTAGTTCTCCGTTTATTCCGTCGCTTTTATTTCGAGTTACTAACATTTAGCAACCGAACCGGTATCCAATACCCAGGTGCTACTAGGAGTACTAGCAAGGTACACATCAATAACTCGTATATCAAATATACTTCTGTCGATGTTGCCAGCCTTCTTATCTAGCATGTATCTAGGGTTGTTCCGCTTCAGCGACCTCTCACCTCATAATAGAAGCACTTAGTCTCGGGTTTGAGTTCAACTTTGGGTTGCTTCACTAGAGCAGCTACTGACTTGCTATCCATGAAGTTTCCCTCCTTGCTCTTGCCCTTTTCGAAACTAGTGGTTTGATTAACCATCAACACTTGACGCTCCTTCTTGATTTCTACCTTCGCGGTGTCAAACATCGCGAACAACTCAGGGATCAATACTTCTATCCCTGGTGTATTATAGTTCATCACTAAGTTCTAGTAGCTTTAGTGACAGTGACTTGGAGAACTATATCAATCACTATCTTATCTGGAAGATCAACTCCCACTTGATTCAAGCGATTGTAGTACCCAGACAATCTGAGTACATGCTCAACGATTGAGCTATTCTCCTTCATCTTACAAGCAAAGAATCTTGTTGGAGATCTCATATCTCGCAACAAAGGCACGAGCCTGAGATCACAATCTCTGCTCCTAGAACATCTCATATGTTCTGTGACGTTCAAAACGTTTTGGAGCCTCAATTCTAAGCCGTAATGCATGACGCACTAAACTATCAAGTAGTCATCGAAACGTGCCTGTTAGATGTTCACAACATCTATAGACGACGCTAGAGGGGGTGGCGCACCGAGCGGTGCATTAAGGACATAAGCCTTTTGTGCAGCAATGAGGACAATCCTCAGATCACGGACCCAGTCCGCAATTTTGCTACCAACATCTTTCAATTCTATTTCTCTAGGAACATATAAAAATACAAGGGAGCTACAGCGCGAGCTAGTAATCTACAACATAATTTGCAAAGACACTTTGACTATGTTCATGATAATGAGTTCAATTAATCATATTACTTAAGAACTCCCACTCAAATTGACATCCCTCCCATTATTCGAGTGATACATGATCCAAATTCACCAACTCAAGTCCGATCATCACGTGAGTTGAGGTGGCTGCAATGGTGAACATCATTATGTTGATCATATCTACTATATGACTCATGTTCGACCTTTCGGTCTCTCGTGTTCCGAGGCCATGTCTGTACATGCTCGGCTCGTCAAGTTTAACCCGAGTGTTCTGCGCGTGCAAATCTGGCTTGCACCCGTTGTATGTGAACGTAGAGTCTATCACACCCGATCATCACGTGGTGTCTCAACACTATGAACTTTCACAACGGTGCACACTCGGGGAGAACACAGTTCATCTTGAAATTCAAGTGAGGGATCACCTTATAATGCTACCGCCGTACTAAGCAAAACAAGGTGCATAAAAGGATTAACATCTCATGCAATTCATAAGTGACATGATATGGCCATGAACTTGTGTTTAAGATCTCCATCTTCGAAACACCGGCATGATCTCCATCGTCACCGGCACAACACCATGATCTCCATCATCTTGATCTCCATCAATGTGTTGCCATTGGGGTTGTCACGCCCTGCATGCTTCTACTACTATTGCTACCGTAGCGATAAAGTAAAGCATTACATAGCGCTTAATGATTGACACGCAGGTCATACAATAATTAAAGACAACCCTATGGCTCCTGCCGGTTGCCGTACTCATCGACATGCAAGTCGTGATAATCTATACATCACATGATCATCTCATACATCACATATATCTCATCATGTAATTGGCCATATCACATCACAACATACCCTGCAAAAACAAGTTAGACGTCCTCTAATTGTTGTTGCATATTTTACGTGGCTGCTATGGGTATCTAGCAAGAACGATTCTCACCTACGCATAAACGACAACGGTGATACACTAGTTTGCTTTTCAACCTTCTCAAGGACCGGCTTTGTCGAATCCGATCCAACTAAAGTGAGAGAAACTGTCACCCGCAAGCCATCTAGGCAACAAGTTGCGTCGAGGGAATCGGTCTCTCGTAAGCGTACGAGTAATGTTGGTCCGGGCCGCTTCATCTCACAATCCCGCTGAACCAAAATACGACCAAGGGAGGAAGCAATCTAATCATCAACGCCCACAAACCTTTTGTGTTCTACTCGAGATCTCATCGAACCATCAACCTAGCTCATGATGCCACTGTTGGGGAACGTCGCATGGGAAACAAAAAATTTCCTACGCACACGCAAACCTATCCATGGTGATGAGCATCTACGAGAGGGAGAGTGGATCTACATACCCTTGTAGATCGCTAAGCGGGAAGCGTTAAGAAACGCGGTTGGTGTAGTCGAACATCTTCGCGATCCAAATCGCCGAGCGTCCCGCGATCTCATCACGATCCGTCCCGGTATCCAATCACGATCCGTCCCGTGAACTCATCACGATCCGTCCTGCGATCTCATCACGATCCGTCTCATGATCTTGATCATGATCTGTCCCGCGAACTCATCACGATCCGTTCCGCGATCTCGTCACGAACTGTCTCGCGATCTCGATCACGGTCTTTCCGATCTAGCGCCGAACGGACGGCACCTCCGCGTTCAGCACACGTGCAGCTTGATGACGATCTCCACCGTCTCGATCCAGCGAGAGGAGGTGGAGAGGAGAGAGAGTTCATCGGCAGCGTGACGGCGCTCCGGTGATGGTGGTGGAGTGATTCCGGCAGGGCTTCGCCTAAGCGCTGAGGAAAACCGATCTAGAGGAGAAACTGTGCACCGGTGAAACAGGTAGCACGTGGCCGGAAATTCTGTCCAAAAACCACCCAATCCACTAGTATATATAGGAGGATAGGAGAGGAGAGGCGTCCAAGGCCTTTGGGTCGGCCGAAATAGGAGGTGGGAGCAATCCTACTTCACCTCCAATCCTAGTTGGAGTAGGATTGCCTCATATTGGCTGATTTTCCACTTTTTGCTTTAGGACTTTCTCTCCTGCGCCATGGGCCTTTGTGGCTGTTTTCCCAGCCCACTAAGGGCTGGTTATTATTCTCCCACAGCCCATGGACCTCTTGGGGTAGAAATACCCCTCCCGGAGGTCCCCCGGTACACTACCGGCACTCCCGGTACAATACCGATACTCCCGGTACACTACCAATGAGCCCGAAACTTTTCCGGAAACCAAACTGGGACTTCCTATATATGAATCTTTACCTCCAGACCATTCCGGAGCTCCTCGTGACGTCCGGGATCTCATCCGGGACTCCGAACAACCTTCGGTCACCACCATACATAACTCTACACTACCGAAACGTCACCGAACCTTAAGTGTGCAGACCCTGCGGGTTCGAGAACTATGTAGACATGACCGAGACACCTCTACGGTCAATAACCAATGGCGGGACCTGGACGTCCACATTGGTTCCTACATATTCTACGAAGATCTTTATCGGTCGAACCTCTATGTCAAGGATTCAGTTAATCCCGTATATCGTTCCCTTTGTTCTTCGGTATGTTACTTGCCCGAGATTCGATCGTCGGTATCTCCATACCTAGTTCAACCTCGTTACCGGCAAGTCTCTTTACTCGTTCCGTAATACAAGATCCCGCAACTAACAATTAGTCACATTGCTTGCAAGGCTTATTGTGATGTTGCATTACCGAGTGGGCCCCGAGATACCTCTCCGTTACACGGAGTAACAAATCCCAGTCTCGATCCATGCCAACTCAACAGACACCATCGGAGATACCTGTAGGGCACCTTTATAGTCACCCAGTTACGTTGCGACGTTTGATACACACAAGGCACTCCTCCGATATCCGTGAGTTGCATGATCTCATGGTCATAGGAACATATACTTGACATGCAGAAAACAGTAGCAATAAACTGACACGATCATATGCTATGTTTGTAGTTTGGGTCTTATCCATCACATCATTCTCCTAATGATGTGATCCCGTTATCAAATGACATCTCATGTCCATGGCTAGGAAACCTTAACCATCCTTTGATCAACAAGCTAGTCCATTAGAGGCATACTAGGGACATGGTTTTGTCTATGTATCCACACATGCATTTAAGTCTCCGATCAATACAATTATAGCATGGATAATAAACGATTATCATGAACAAGGAAATATGATAATAACTAATTTATTATTGCCTCTAGGGCATATTTCCAACAATTTTAGGGTTTTGGCACAGAATTTTCAGCCACGTGCTGCCCGCTCCTCCAGTGCATAGTTTCTCCTCTAGATCGGATTTCTGCAGTGCGTAGGCAAAGCCCTGCCAGAATAGCTCCACCACCATCGCCGGAGCGCCGTCATGCTGCCAGAGAACTCTTCTACCTCTCCGCTCCCTCTTGCTGGATCAAGACGGCGGAGATCGTCATCAAGCCGTACGTGTGCTGAACGCGGAGGTGACGTCCGTTCGGCGCTAGATCGGAAGAACTGTGATCAAGATCGCGAGACGGATCGTGATGAGTTCGCAGGACGGATCGTGATTGGATCGCGGAAAGGATCGTGATGAGATCGCGGGACACTCGGCGATTTGGATCGCGAAGACATTCGACTACACCAACCGCGTTTCTTAACCCTTCCTGCTTAGCGATCTACAAGGGTATGTAGATCCACTCTCCCTCTCGTAGATGCTCATCACCATGGATAGGTCTTGCGTGAACGTAGGAAATTTTTTCTTTCCCATGCGACGTTCCCCAACAGTGGCATCATGAGCTAGGTCTATGTGTAGATGAGATCTCGAGTAGAACACAAAGAGTTTGTGGGCGTTGATGCTTAGATTGCTTCCTCCCTTGGTCGTGTTTTGGTTCAGCGGTATTGTGAGATGAAGCGGCCCGGACCAATATTACTTGTATGCTTACGAGAGACCGGTTCCCTCAAACGCAACTTGTTGAATAGATGGCTTGCGGGTGCCAGTTTCTCTCACTTTAGTTGGATCGGATTCGACAAAGGCGGTCCTTGAGAAGGTTGAAAAGCAACTAGTGTATCACCGTTGTGGTTTATGCGTAGGTGAGAATTGTTCCTGCTAGATACCCGTAGCAGCCACGTAAAACATGCAACAACAATTAGAGGACGTCTAACTTGTTTTTGCAGGGTATGTTGTGATGTGATATGGCCAATTACATGATGTGATATATGTGATGTATGAGATGATCATGTGTTGTATAGAATATCACGACTTACATGTCGATGAGTATGGCAACCGGCAGGAGCCATAGGGTTGTCTTTAATTATTGTATGACCTGCGTGTCAATCATTATGCGCAATGTAATGCTTTACTCTATCGCTAAACGGTAGCAATAGTAGTAGAAGCATGGTGGGCGTGACAACCCCGATGGCGACACGTTGATGGAGATCAAGATGATGGAGATCATGGTGTCATGCCGGTGACGATGGAGATCATGCCGGTGCTTTCATGATGGAGATCAAAAGCACAAGTTCATGGCCATATCATGTCACTTATGATTTGCATGTGATGTTAATCCTTTTATGCACCTTGTTTTGCTTAGGATGGCGGTAGCATTATAAGGTGATCCCTCACTTAATTTCAAGATAAATTGTGTTCTCCCCGAGTGTGCACCGTTGCGAAAGTTCTTCGTGTCGAGACACGACGTGATGATCGGGTGTGATAGACTCTACGTTCACATACAACGGGTGCAAGCCAGTGTTGCACATGCAGAACACTCGGGTTAAACTTGACGAGCCTAGCATGTACAGACATGGCCTCGGAACACAAGAGACCGAAAGGTCGAACATGAGTCATATAGTAGATATGATCAACATCATGATGTTCACCATTGAAACCACCTCAACTCACATGATGATCGGACTTGAGTTGGTGAATTTGGATCATGTATCACTCGAATGACTGGAGGGATGTCCATTTGAGTGGGAGTTCTTAAGTAATATGATTAATTGAACTCATTATCATTAACATAGTCAATAGTGTCTGTGCAAATTATCTTGTAGATTACTTGCTCGTGCTGTAGCTCCCTTGAATTTTTATGTTCCTAGAGAAATAGAGTTGAAAGATGTTGGTAGCAATATTGCGGACTGGGTCCGTGATCTGAGGATTGTCCTCATTGCTGCACAGAAGGCTTATGTCCTTAATGCACCGCTCGGTGCGCCAATCCCTCTAGCGTGGTTTGTAGAACATCTGACAGGCACATTCTGATGACTACTTGATAGTTTAGTGCGTCATGCATTACGGCTTAGAATTGAGGCTTCAAAACATTTTGAACGTCACAGAGCATATGAGATGTTTTAAGAGCTAAAATTAGGATCTCAGGCTCGTGCCCATGTTGCGAGATATTATATCTCCAACAAGATTCTTTGCCTGCAAGATGAAGGAGAATAGCTCAATCGTTGAGCATGTGCTCAGATTGTCTGGGTGCTACAATCGCTTGAATTGAGTGGGAGTTGATCTTCCAGATAATATAGTGATTGATATAGTTCTCCAAGTCACTGTCACTAAGCTACTAGAACTTGGTGATGAACTATAAAACGCCAGGGATAGAAATAATGATCCCTGAGCTGTTCGCGATGTTTGACACCGCGAAGGTAGAAATCAAGAAGGAGCGTCAAGTGTTGATGGTTAGTAAAACCACTAGTTTCGAGAAAGGCAAGGGCAAGGAGGGAAACTTCATGGATGGCAAGTGAGTTGCTGCTCCAGTGAAGCAACCCAAAGTTGAACTCAAACCCGAGACAAAGTGCTTCGATTATGAGGAGAGCGGTCGCTAAAGCGGAACAACCCTAGATACTTGGTAGATAAGAAGGCTGGCAACATCAACAGAAGTATATTTGATATACGTGTTATTGATGTGTACCTTGCTAGTACTCCTAGTAGCACCTGGGTATTGGATACCGGTTCGGTTGCTAAATGTTAGTAACTCGAAATAAAAGCTATGGAATAAACGGAGAACTAGCTAAGGGTGAGGTGACGATGTGTGTTGGAAGTGTTTCCAAGGTTGATGTGATCGACATCGCATGCTCTCTCTACCTTCGGGATTAATGACAAACCTAAATAAGTGTTATTTGGTGTTTTGCGTTGAGCATGAACGTGATTAGATCGTGTTTATTGCAACACGGTTATTCATTTAAGTCAGAGAATAATGGTTATTTTGTTTATATGAATAATACCTTCAATGGTCATGCATCCAGTGAGAATGGTTTGTTGAATCTTGATCGTAGTAATACACATGTTCATAACATTGATGCCAAAAGATGCAAAGTTAATAATGATAGTACCACATACTTGTGGCACTGCCGCTAAATGTCATATTGGTATAAAGCGCATGAAGAAACTCCATGCTGATGGATCTTTGGACTCATTCGATTTTGAATCGGTTGAGACATGCAAACCATGCCTCTTGGGCAAGATGACTAAGGACCCCGTTTCCAGATGGATGGAGCAGGCAAGTGATTTATTGGAAATGATACATGTTGATGTATGCAATCCAATGAGTCTTGTAGCGTGCGGTGGATATCGTTATTTTCTTACCTTCACTGATGATTTGAGTAGATATAGTGTATATTTACTTAATGAAACACAAGTCTGAATCATTTGAAAGGTTCGAGCAAATTCAGAGTGAAGTTTAAGATCATCGTGATAAGAAGATAAAAATGTCTGCGATATGATCGTGGAGGTGAATATCTGAGTTACAATTTTGGCATACAACTTTAGACAATGTGAAAGTTGTTTCACAACTCACGCCACCTGGAACACCATAATGTGATGATGTGTCCGAATGTCATAGTCGTACTCTATTGGATATAGTGCAGGCTATGATGTCTCTTTTCGTTTTTGCTACTATAACTTTGGGGTTATGCATTAGAGACAACTACATTCACTTTAAATAGGGAACCATCTAAATCCGTTGAGATGACACCGTGTGAATTATGGTTTGATAGAAACCTAAGTTGTCATTTCTTAATGTTTGGGGCTGCGACCCTTGTGTGGAAAAATGTTTTCACCTAATGAGCTCGAACCCAAAGCGGACAAATGCATCTTCATAGATTACTCTAGGAACAATTGGGTGAACCTTCTATCTCAGATCCAAGCATAAAGTGTTTTTTTGCTAAAACGGGTCCTTTCCCGAGAAAAAGTTTCTCTCGAAAGAATTGAGTGGGAGGAAGATAGAACTTGATGAGGTTGTTGAACCTTTGTTTCAATCAGAGTAGCGCAGCGTAGAAAGATGTTTCTGTGGAACCTACGTCAGTTGAAGAGGAAGTAAATGATGATGATCATAAAGCTTCGGATCAAGTTACTATCGAACCTCATAGGTCGACAAGGATGTGTACTGCTCTTGAGCGGTACGACAACCTTGTCTTGAAGGTCATGTTGTTGAACAACAATGAACCTACGAGCTGTGGAGAAGCGATGATGGGCCCGGATTCCGACAAATGGTTAGAGGCCATGAAATCTGAGAAAGGATCCATATATGAAAACCAAGCATAGACTTTGGTAGACTTGCTCATTGGACGGCAGGTCGTTGAGTACAAATGGATCTTTAAAATGAAGACAGGCGCTGATGGTGAATGTCACTATTTATAAAGCTCGACTTGTCGCAAAGAAGTTTCCGGCAAGTTCAAGGAGTTGACTGCGATAAAACTTTCTCACTCGTAGCGATGCTAAAGTCTGTTAGAATTATGTTAGCAGTTGCTGCATTTTTCAATTATGAAATCTGGCAGATGGATGCCAAAACATCGTTTCCTTTCTTGAGGAAAGGTTGTATGTGATACAACCAGAAGGTTTTGTCAGTCCTAAGGATGCTAAAAGGTGTGCAAGCTTCAGTGATCCTTCTATGAACTGAAGCAAGCATCTCGGAGTTGGAATATACACTTTGATGAGGTGATTAAAGTTTTTGAGTCTATACAAAGTTTACGAGAAACTTGTATTTACAATAAAGTGAGTGGGAGCACTGTAGAGTTTCTGATAAGCATATGTGGTTGACATATTGTTGATCGGAAATGATATAAAATTTCTGGAAAGCATAAAGGGTTGTTTGAAAAGAGTTTTTCAAAGGAAGACCTGGATAAAGCTACCTAATTGTTGAGCATCAAGATCTATAGGGATAGATATACTTGATGAGACTTTCAATGAGTGCATACCTTGACAAGATTTTGAAAGAGTTCAAAATGGATCAGTCAGAGAAAGAGTTCTCGCCTGATTTGTAAGGTATAAAGTTGAGTAAGTTTCAATGCCCAGTGACTGCAGAAGATAGAGAAAAGATGAGTGTCATTCCCTATGCTTCAGCCATAGGCTCTATCATGTATGCAATGTGTTGGAAATATGCCCTAGAGGCAATAATAAATTAGTTATTATCATATTTCCTTGTTCATGATAATCGTTTATTATCCATGCTATAACTGTATTGATCGGAGACTTAAATGCATGTGTGGATACATAGACAAAACCATGTCCCTAGTATGCCTCTAATGGACTAGCTCGTTGATCAAAGGATGGTTAAGGTTTCCTAGCCATGGACATGAGATGTCATTTGATAACGGGATCACATCATTAGGAGAATGATGTGATGGATAAGACCCAAACTACAAACATAGCATATGATCGTGTCAGTTTATTGCTACTGTTTTCTGCATGTCAAGTATATGTTCCTATGACCATGAGATCATGCAACTCACGGATATCGGAGGAGTGCCTTGTGTGTATCAAACGTCGCAACGTAACTGGGTGACTATAAAGGTGCTCTACAGGTATCTCCGATGGTGTTTGTTGAGTTGGCATGGATCGAGACTGGGATTTGTTACTCCGTGTGACGGAGAGGTATCTCAGGGCCCACTCGGTAATACAACATCACAACAAGCCTTGCAAGCAATATGGCTAAGTGTTAGTCACGGGATCTTGTATTACGGAACGAGTAAAGAGACTTGCCAGTAACGAGGTTGAACTAGGTATGGAGATACCGACGATCGAATCTCGGGCAAGTAACATACCGAAGAACAAAGGGGACGTTATACGGGATTAACTGAATCCTTGACATAGAGGTTCGACCGATAAAGATCTTCGTAGAATATGTAGGAACCAATGTGGACGTCCAGGTCCCGCCATTGGTTATTGACCGTAGAGGTGTCTCGGTCATGTCTACATAGTTCTCGAACCCGCAGGGTCTGCACACTTAAGGTTCGGTGACGTTTCGGTAGTGTAGAGTTATGTATGGTGGTGACTGAAGGTTGTTCGGAGTCCCGGATGAGATCCCGGACGTCACGAGGAGCTCCGGAATGGTCCGGAGGTAAAGATTCATATATAGGAAGTCCCAGTTTGGTTTCCGGAAAAGTTTCGGGCTCATCGGTAGTGTACCGGGAGTATCGGTATTGTACCGGGAGTGCCGGTAGTGTACCGGAGGACCTCCGGGAGGGGTATTTCGACCCCAAGAGGTCCATGGGCTGTGGGAGAATAATAACCAGCCCTTAGTGGGCTGGGAAAACAGCCACAAAGGCCCATGGCGCAGGAGAGAAAGTCCTAAAGCAAAAAGTGGAAAATCAGCCAATAGGAGGCAATCCTACTCCAACTAGGATTGGAGGTGAAGTAGGATTGCTCCCACCTCCTATTTCGGCCGACCCAAAGGCCTTGGCTGCCTCTCCTCTCCTCTCCTCCTATATATACTAGTGGATTGGGTGGTTTTTGGACAGAATTTCCGGCCACGTGCTACCCGTTCCACCGGTGCATAGTTTCTCCTCTAGATCGTAGTTCCGCAGTGCTTAGGCGAAGCCCTGCCGGAATTGCTCCACCACCATCACCGGAGCGCCGTCACGCTGCCGGTGAACTCTCTCTCCTCTCCACCCCTCTTGCTGGATCAAGACGGTGGAGATCGTCATCAAGCTGCACGTGTGCTGAACGCGGAGGTGCCGTCCGTTCGGTACTAGATCGGAAGGATCGTGATCAAGGCCACGAGACGTTCGTGATTGGATCGTGGGACGGATCGTGACGAGATCGTGGGACGGTTCGTGATTGGTTCGCGGGACGGTTCGTGATTGGATCGCGGGACGCTCGGCGATTTGGATCGCGAAGAAGTTCGACTACACCAACCGCGTTTCTTAACGCTTCCCGCTTAGCGATCTACAAGGGTACGTAGATCCACTCTCCCTCTCGTAGATGCTCATCACCATGGATAGGTTTGCGTGTGCGTAGGAAAATTTTTGTTTCCCATGCGACGTTCCCCAACAGTGGTATCAGAGCTAGGTTGATGGTTCGATGAGATCTCGAGTAGAACACAAAAGGTTTGTGGGCGTTGATGCTTAGATTGCTTCCTCCCTTGGTTGGATTTTGGTTCAGCGGGATTGTGAGATGAAGCGGCCCGGACCAACATTACTCGTACGCTTACGAGAGACCGGTTCCCTCGACGCAACTTGTTGCTTAGATGGCTTGCGGGTGACAGTTTCTCTCACTTTAGTTGGATCGGATCCGACAAAGGCGGTCCTTGAGAAGGTTGAAAAGCAATCTATGTATCACCGTTGTGGTTTATACGTAGGTGAGAATCGTTCTTGCTAGATACCCGTAGCAGCCACGTAAAACATGCAACAACAATTAGAGGACGTCTAACTTGTTTTTGCAGGGTATGTTGTGATATGATATGGCCAATTACATGATGAGATATATGTGATGTATGAGATGATCATGTGATGTATAGATTATCACGACTTGCATGTCGGTGATTACGGCAACCGGCAGGAGCCATAGGGTTGTCTTTAATTATTGTATGACCTGCGTGTCAATCATTAAGCGCTATGTAATGCTTTACTTTATCGCTACGGTAGCAATAGTAGTAGAAGAATGCAGGGCGTGACAACCCCGATGGCGACACGTTGATGGAGATCAAGATGATGGAGATCATGGTGTCATGCCGGTGACGATGGAGATCATGCCGGTGTTTCGAAGATGGAGATCTTAAACACAAGTTGATAGCCATATCATGTCACTTATGAATTGCATGAGATGTTAATCCTTTTATGCACCTTGTTTTGCTTAGTACGACGGTAGCATTATAAGGTGATCCCTCACTTAAATTTCAAGATGAACTGTGTTCTCCCCGAGTGTGCACCGTTGCGAAAGTTCGTCGTGTCGAGACACCACGTGATGATCGGGTGTGATAGACTCTACGTTCACATACAACGGGTGCAAGCCAGATTTGCACGTGCAGAACACTCGGGTTAAACTTGACGAGCCTAGCATGTACAGACATGGCCTCGGAACACAAGAGACCGAAAGGTCGAACATGAGTCATATAGTAGATATGATCAACATAATGATGTTCACCATTGAAGCCACCTTAACTCACGTGATGATCGGACTTGAGTTGGTGAATTTGGATCATGTGACACTCAGATGACCCGAGGGATGTCAATTTGAGTGGGAGCTTTAGTAATTTGATTAACTAAACTCATTATCTTGAACAATAGTCTAAGTAACCTTTGCATATTTATGTTGTAGATCAATGGCTCGCGCAGTAGCACCCCTGAATTTTAATGCGTTCCTAGAGAAAGCTAAATTGAAAGATGATGGAAGTAACTTTGTTGACTGGGCCCGTAATCTGAGGATTATCCTCACGGCTTCCCAGAAGTCATATGTCCTTGATGCACCGCTTGGTGACCAGCCAGAAGACATGACCTCCGAAGACGTTAAGAACGCTTGGGAGGCTCGTGCTGGAGACTACTCAATAGTTCAGTGTGCAATATTGTATGGCTTAGAACCGGGACTTCAAAGACGTTTTGAACGTCATGGGGCATATGAGATGTTCCAGGAGTTGAAGTTTATCTTTCAAAAGAATGCCCGGATCGAGAGGTATGAGACCTCCGATAAATTCTATGCTTGCAAGATGGAGGAGAATGGGTCTATTAGTGAGCACATACTCAGAATGTCTGGGTACTCAAACCGTCTAGCGGAGTTGGGAATTACCCTTCCGCCGGAGGCGATCACTGATAGAGTTCTTCAATCGCTGCCACCTAGTTACAAGAGCTTTGTGATGAACTATAACATGCACGGGATGAACAAGTCAGTCGCCGAGCTGTTTGCGATGTTGAAAGTCGCTGAGTCTGAAATCCAGAAAGAACATCAAGTGTTGATGGTCAATAAAACCACTAGTTTCAAGAAAAACGGCAAAGGCAAAGGCAAGAAGGGTAAAACCAAGAAGGATGGCAAAGCAGTTGCTACTCCTACAAAGAAGCCTAAGCATGGACCTAAGCCAGAAACTGAGTGCTTTCATTGCAAAGGAACTGGTCATTGGAAGCGGAACTGCCCCAAGTACCTGGCTGGCAAGAAGGCGGCCAACGACAAACAAGGTATATATGATATACATGTTATTGATGTGTACCTTACTAGTTCTCGTAGTAGTGCCTGGGTATTTGATACCGGTTCGGTTGCTCACATTTGCAACTCAAAACAGGAACTACGGAATAAACGAAGACTGGCAAAGGACGAAGTGACGATGCGCGTGGGAAATGGTTCCAAGGTTGATGTGATCGCCGTCGGCACGCTCTCTCTTCGATTACCATCAGGATTAGTGATGAACCTAAATAATTGTTATTTAGTGCCTGCGTTAAGCATGAACATTATATCTGGATCTTGTTTATTGCGAGACGGTTACTCATTTAAATCAGAGAATAAAGGTTGTTCTATTTATATGAGTAATATCTTTTATGGTCATGCACCCAATGTTAGGGGTTTATTCATATTGAATCTTGATAGTGATGACACACATGTTCATAACATTGATGCCAAAAGATGTAGAGTAGTTAATGATAGTACCACTTTCTTGTGGCACTGCCGTTTAGGTCATATTGGTGTAAAACGCATGAGGAAGCTCCATGCTGATGGACTTTTGGAGTCACTTGATTTTGAATCACTTGACACATGTGAACCATGCCTTATGGGCAAGATGACCAAAACGCCGTTCTCTGGAACAATGGAACGGGCGAGTGACTTATTGGAAATCATACATACTGATGTGTGCGGTCCAATGAATGTCGAAGCGCGCGGTGGTTATCGTTATTTTCTCACCTTCACTGATGACTTGAGTAGATATGGGTATATTTACTTGATGAAGCACAAGTCTGAAACATTTGAAAAGTTCAAGCAATTTCAGAGTGAAGTTGAGAATCATCGTAACAAGAAGATTAAATTTCTTCGATCTGATCGAGGAGGTGAATATCTGAGTTATGAGTTTGGCAATCACTTAAGACAGTGTGGAATTGTTTCACAGTTGACACCGCCCGGGACACCACAGCGTAATGGTGTGTCTGAACGTCGTAATCGGACCTTATTGGATATGGTGCGTTCTATGATGTCTCTTGCCGATTTGCCACTATCGTTTTGGGGTTATGCATTAGAGACAGCTGCATTCACTTTAAATAGGGCACCATCAAAATCCGTTGAGACGACGCCATATGAACTGTGGTTTGGCAAAAAGCCGAAGTTGTCGTTTCTTAAAGTTTGGGGATGTGATGCTTATGTCAAAAAGCTTCAGCCTGAAAAGCTGGAACCCAAAGCGGAAAAGTGCGTCTTCATAGGATACCCGAAAGAGACAGTCGGGTATACCTTCTATCTCAGATCCGAGGGCAAAGTGTTTGTCGCTAAGAACGGAACATTTCTTGAGAAAGAGTTTCTCTCGAAAGAATTGAGTGGGAGGAAAGTAGAGCTTGATGAGGTTATTGAACCTTTACTTCAACCAGAGAGTAGCGCAGCACAGAAAGATGTTTCTGTGGAACCTACAACGGTAGAAGAGGAAGTTAATGATGATGATCATGAAGCTCCGCATCAAGCTGCTATTGAACCTCGTAGGTCGACAAGGACGCGTACTACTCCCGAGTGGTACGGCAACCCTGTCTTAGAGGTCATGTTGTTGGACAACAATGAACCTACGAGCTATGGAGGAGCAGTGATGGGCCCGGATTCCGAGAAATGGTTAGAGGCCATGCAATCTGAGATGGGATCCATGTATGAAAACAAAGTATGGACTTTGGAAGTACTACCTGAAGGGCGAAAGGCCATTCAGAACAAATGGATCTATAAGAAGAAGACGGACGCGGATGGTAACGTCACCGTCCATAAAGCTCGACTTGTGGCAAAGGGTTTTTCACAAGTTCAAGGAGTTGACTACGATGAGACTTTCTCACCCGTAGCGATGCTTAAGTCTGTCAGAATCATGTTGGCAATAGCTGCTTATTTCGACTATGAAATTTGGCAGATGGACGTCAAAACGGCGTTCCTCAACGGTTTCCTTGAGGAAGAGTTGTATATGATGCAACCCGAAGGTTTTGTCGATCCAGAGAATGCTGACAAAGTTTGCAAACTCCAGCGATCCATTTATGGACTGGTGCAAGCATCTCGGAGTTGGAATAAACGCTTTGATGAGGTGATCAAAGCGTTTGGGTTTATACAAGTTTATGGAGAAGCTTGTATTTACAAGAAAGTGAGTGGGAGCTCTATAGCGTTTCTAGTGTTATATGTGGATGACATATTGCTGATCGGAAACGATATAGAAATGCTGGAAAGCGTGAAGGAATATTTGAATAAGAGTTTTTCAATGAAGGACCTAGGAGAAGCTGCTTTCATATTAGGCATTAAGATCTATAGAGATAGGTCGAGACGCTTAATAGCACTTTCACAGAGCACATACCTTGATAAAGTTTTGAAGAAGTTCAAAATGGAACAGGCCAAGAAGGGGTTCTTGCCTGTGTTGCAAGGTGTGAAGTTGAGTAAGACTCAATGCCCAGTGACTGCAGAAGATAAAGAAAAGATGAGCGTCATCCCCTATGCTTCAGCCATAGGCTCTATCATGTATGCAATGCTGTGCACAAGACCTGATGTCAGCCTTGCCATAAGTATGGCTGGAAGGTTTCAAAGTGATCCTGGAATGGAGCACTGGCAAGCGGTCAAGAATATCCTTAAGTACCTTAACAGGACTAAGGACATGTTTCTCATTTATGGAGGTGATGAAGAGCTCGTCGTAAAGGGTTACGTCGATGCAAGCTTTGACACTGATCCGGACGATTCTAAATCGCAAACCGGATACGTATTTATTCTTAACGGGGGAGCGGTAAGCTGGTGCAGTTCCAAGCAAAGCGTGGTAGCTGATTCTACGTGCGAAGCGGAGTACATCGCAGCCTCGGAGGCAGCGAAGGAAGGTGTCTGGATGAAGCAGTTCATGACAGATCTTGGAGTAGTGCCTAGTGCACTGAATCCAATAAATCTGTTCTGTGACAACACTGGTGCCATTGCTCTAGCCAAGGAACCAAGGTTTCACAAGAGGACCAGACACATAAAGCGACGCTTCAACTCCATCCGGTTCTACATCGAGGAGAAGGACATAAATATTTGCAAAGTGCACACAGATCTGAATGTTGCAGACCCGTTGACTAAACCTCTTCCAAGGGCTAAACATGATCAACACCAGAACTGTATGGGTGTTCGATTCATTACCATGTAAATCACATAGTGATGTGAACTAGATTATTGACTCTAGTGCAAGTGGGAGACTGTTGGAAATATGCCCTAGAGGCAATAATAAATTAGTTATTATCATATTTCCTTGTTCATGATAATCGTTTATTATCCATGCTATAACTGTATTGATCGGAGACTTAAATGCATGTGTGGATACATAGACAAAACCATGTCCCTAGTATGCCTCTAATGGACTAGCTCGTTGATCAAAGGATGGTTAAGGTTTCCTAGCCATGGACATGAGATGTCATTTGATAACGGGATCACATCATTAGGAGAATGATGTGATGGATAAGACCCAAACTACAAACATAGCATATGATCGTGTCAGTTTATTGCTACTGTTTTCTGCATGTCAAGTATATGTTCCTATGACCATGAGATCATGCAACTCACGGATATCGGAGGAGTGCCTTGTGTGTATCAAACGTCGCAACGTAACTGGGTGACTATAAAGGTGCTCTACAGGTATCTCCGATGGTGTTTGTTGAGTTGGCATGGATCGAGACTGGGATTTGTTACTCCGTGTGACGGAGAGGTATCTCAGGGCCCACTCGGTAATACAACATCACAACAAGCCTTGCAAGCAATATGGCTAAGTGTTAGTCACGGGATCTTGTATTACGGAACGAGTAAAGAGACTTGCCAGTAACGAGGTTGAACTAGGTATGGAGATACCGACGATCGAATCTCGGGCAAGTAACATACCGAAGAACAAAGGGGACGTTATACGGGATTAACTGAATCCTTGACATAGAGGTTCGACCGATAAAGATCTTCGTAGAATATGTAGGAACCAATGTGGACGTCCAGGTCCCGCCATTGGTTATTGACCGTAGAGGTGTCTCGGTCATGTCTACATAGTTCTCGAACCCGCAGGGTCTGCACACTTAAGGTTCGGTGACGTTTCGGTAGTGTAGAGTTATGTATGGTGGTGACCGAAGGTTGTTCGGAGTCCCGGATGAGATCCCGGACGTCACGAGGAGCTCCGGAATGGTCCGGAGGTAAAGATTCATATATAGGAAGTCCCAGTTTGGTTTCCGGAAAAGTTTCGGGCTCATCGGTAGTGTACCGGGAGTATCGGTATTGTACCGGGAGTGCCGGTAGTGTACCGGAGGACCTCCGGGAGGGGTATTTCGACCCCAAGAGGTCCATGGGCTGTGGGAGAATAATAACCAGCCCTTAGTGGGCTGGGAAAACAGCCACAAAGGCCCATGGCGCAGGAGAGAAAGTCCTAAAGCAAAAAGTGGAAAATCAGCCAATAGGAGGCAATCCTACTCCAACTAGGATTGGAGGTGAAGTAGGATTGCTCCCACCTCCTATTTCGGCCGACCCAAAGGCCTTGGCTGCCTCTCCTCTCCTCTCCTCCTATATATACTAGTGGATTGGGTGGTTTTTGGACAGAATTTCCGGCCACGTGCTACCCGTTCCACCGGTGCATAGTTTCTCCTCTAGATCGTAGTTCCGCAGTGCTTAGGCGAAGCCCTGCCGGAATTGCTCCACCACCATCACCGGAGCGCCGTCACGCTGCCGGTGAACTCTCTCTCCTCTCCACCCCTCTTGCTGGATCAAGACGGTGGAGATCGTCATCAAGCTGCACGTGTGCTGAACGCGGAGGTGCCGTCCGTTCGGTACTAGATCGGAAGGATCGTGATCAAGGCCACGAGACGTTCGTGATTGGATCGTGGGACGGATCGTGACGAGATCGTGGGACGGTTCGTGATTGGTTCGCGGGACGGTTCGTGATTGGATCGCGGGACGCTCGGCGATTTGGATCGCGAAGAAGTTCGACTACACCAACCGCGTTTCTTAACGCTTCCCGCTTAGCGATCTACAAGGGTACGTAGATCCACTCTCCCTCTCGTAGATGCTCATCACCATGGATAGGTTTGCGTGTGCGTAGGAAAATTTTTGTTTCCCATGCGACGTTCCCCAACACAATGTTGTGCACAAGACCCGATGTCAGCCTTGCCATAAGTATGGCCGGAAGGTTTTAAAGTGATCCTGGAATGGAGCACTGGACAGCGGTCAAGATTATCCTTAGTAACTAAAAGACTAAAGGAGATGTTTCTCGATTATGGAGGTGATAAAGAGTTCGTCGTAAAGAGTCACGTCGATGCAGGCTTTAACACCAATCCGGATGACTCGTAGTAGCAATCTGGATACATATAGTGGAGCAGCCATCTGGAATAGTACCAAGTGGAGTGTGGTAGCAGTGTTTACGGTTTGACATAGAAATTTGCAAAGTACACATGGATCTGAATGTCGTGGACCCATTGACTATAAGACCTCTCTCACATGCAAAGCATGATCGAGCCCCAGAACTCATTGGGTGTTAGATTCATAACAATGCAAATCACATGGTGATGTGAACTAGATTATTGACTCTAGTGCAAGTGGGAGACTGTCGGAAATATGCCCTGGAGGCAATAATAAATTTGTTATTATCATATTTCCTTGTTCATGATAATCGTCTATTCTCCATGCTATAATTGTATTGATCGGAGACTTAGATGCACGTGTGGATACATAGACAAAACCATGTCCCTAGTATGCCTCTATTAGACTAGCTCGTTGATCAAAGATGGTTAAGGTTTCCTAGCCATTGACATGAGATGTCATTTGATAATGGGATCACATCATTAGGAGAATGATGGGATGGACAAGACCCAAACTACAAATATAGCATATGATCGTGTCAGTTTATTGCTACTGTTTTCTGCATGTCAAGTATGTGTTCCTATGACCATGAGATCATGCAACTCACTGACACCGGAGGAGTGCCTTGTGTGTATGAAACATCGCAACGTAACTGGGTGACTATAAAGGTACTCTACAGGTATCTCCGAGGGTGTCTGTTGGGTTGGCATGGATCAAGACTGGGATTTGTTACTCCGTGTGACGGAGAGGTATTTCAGGGCCCACTCGGTAATACAACATCACAACAAGCCTTGCAAGCAATGTGACTAAGTGTTAGTCATGGGATCTTGTATTACGGAACGAGTAAAGAGACTTGCCGGTAACGAGGTTGAACTAGGTATGGAGATATCGAAGATCGAATCTCGGGCAAGTAAACATACCGAAGAACAAAGGGAACATCATACGGCATTAACTGAATCTTGGACACAGAGGTTCGACCGATAAAGATCTTCATAGAATATGTAGGAACCAATATGGGCATCCAGGTCCCGCTATTGGTTATTGACTATAGAGGTGTCTCGGTCATGTCTACATAGTTCTCGAACCCGCAGGGTCTGCACACTTAAGGTTCGGTGACGTTTCGGTAGTATAGAGTTATGTATGGTGGTGACTGAAGGTTGTTCGGAGTCCCGGATAAGATCCCGGACATCACGAGGAGCTCCGGAATGGCCCAGAGGTAAAGATTGATATATAGGAAGTCCCATTTTTGTCGCCAGAAAAGTTTCGGGCTAATTGGTAATGTACCAGGAGTGCCGGTAGTGTACCGGGAGACAACCGGGAGGGTTATTTCGACCCAAGAGGCTTCATGGGCTGTGGAAGAGTAAATACCGGCCTTTTGTGGGCTTGTGGAAGTCCCACACAAGGCCCATGCGGCTGGGAGAAAAAGCGCAAAGAGAAAAGGTGGAAAAAAGGCAAAAAGGCAAAAAAAAAAAAGGAAGAGTCCTAATCCTACTAGGATTGGAGGAGGAGGAGGACTCTCCTCCCTAGCTTCGGCCAAAGCCTCCTAGTAGGATTTGCCCTTGCGCCAAGCCTCCTCTCTTCCTCTTATATATACTAGAGGTTTTAGGATTTTGGCATAGAATTTTCAGCCACGTGATGCCCGTTCCTCCAGTGCATAGTTTCTCCTCTAGAACGGATTTCTGCAGTGCTTAGGCGAAGCCCTGCCGGAATAGCTCCACTAACATCGCCGGAGCGCCGTCATGCTGCCGGAGAACTCTTCTACCTCTCCGCTCCCTCTTGCTGGATCAAGACGCCGGAGATCGTCATCAAGCCGTACGTGTGCTGAACGCGGAGGTGCCGTCTGTTCGACACTAGATCGGAAAGACTGTGATCAAGATCGCAAGACAGATCGTGATGAGTTCGCGGGACGGATCGTTATTAGTTCGCGGGACGGATCGTGATTGGATCGCGGGACGGATCGTGATGAGATCGTGGGATGCTCGGTGATTTGGATCGCGAAGACGTTCGACTACACCAACCGCGTTTCTTAACGCTTCCCGCTTAGCGATCTACAAGGGTATGTAGATCCACTCTCCCTCTCGTAGATGCTCATCACCATGGATAGGTCTTGCGTGAACGTAGTAAATTTTTTGTTTCCCATGCGACGTTCCCCAACATCTTTACCTCCATAATTTTTTTAGTATTGAAACCAATCTTATCCAAGACAGCAATTCTTGCATGACAGGGGATACGCTAGTAGAATAATAAAAAATTAAAATTATAAGTTGAAGAAAAAGAAGCAGAAGTCCTGCTTAATTACGAAAAAATATACTTGTCGTTGTGACTTACTGTATCCACTTCGAAGGTCTCATCCAGCATGATGTTGAAGCGCCTACCATCAACTAGGAAAGGCTTGTCACACAGGTCACGCTCGTCTTCGCAGTATTCACACATAGCAAATTCCCTTTCGTCATTAGACATTTCCTATGTTCATAGTTAAAACTACGAGAAAACTGATCAACACACAGATCACTATTAGTCCGTATGCAACGGGTAGACTTTAAGTCTGTCGAGTCTTTCCTTTCTAAACTCTCATCTCACGTATATGGTGGACACTCCCTCTAATATTGCGACCGTCGGTGATGGTGGCTCCTCCATTCGTCCCCGAGTGCATTACACCAAAATGTTTAGCACACGGAAACGAAGGAGAAGTGACCCCCACGACAATAGTCGGGGTTCTTCCTCTCTCATATTTCGACCGTCGGTGATGGTCGCTACTCCTCCTTTCCCTAGTGCATTACAAAGATCTAGCACAAGGACAAGAAGGAGAAGCGACCCCACGACAACAGTCGGGATTCTTCCTCTCTCATATATATATGGTGGACACTCTCCCTCACTGAAAGATACACAAGGAGCCAAAACAGACCTAAAGTCCACCCGTTCCATATATCGAGCAATGACAAGCACTCGATATGTCCTACATTGTAGCACAAGTCATGCTAAAATTCATGAAAAAAATCGGCACGACCTTTACAAAAAACAGGACATATCGAGCGCCTGAAATTCACCGGAATGGAAACGAATCAACATTCCGGCGAAATATAGGCCACTCGTATCATTTGCATATAACAGTAAGAAAAATATAGAACTTCAAGAAAATGCAATAAGGTTTTTCTTCACAATATTTGAAACTAAATTCAGCTTACCTAAATTTCTGTCCTAATTTGAAACCTAGCTAAATTTCTGTCCTAATAAGGCACTTGGGCACAAGTATATAGGGCACTTGGGCACAATTATCGAACAATTCAAAGTACTTGGGCACTTGGGCACATTCATATTTTGCATCAATTCACAACCTAACCCTACAATCAATTCACAATTTCATTTTCCTTTCACATTTTCATTTTCATTTCCAATTCACATTTTCATTTTCAATTCACATTTTCATTTCAAAAAAAGCCTAGATCTAACACTAACATCTATCCATCCATCCTAGTTCTAACCCTAGCTAGTTACTAAAACTAAATTCAATGCAATAGGGGAGGGAGGGAGGGATGGAGGGAGAGGGTCAGAGGAAGAGGGTGGGAGGGAGGGATGGTGGGAGGAGGGAGGGGGAAGTGGCCGGATGAGAAGAAGGGGTGGTGGCCGGAGGAGGAGAAGCGGCGGTGGCCGAAGGAAGGAGGGTGAGGGTCGGGGGAGGAGGGTGAGGGCCGGGGGAGGAGGAGCGGCGGTGGCCGAAGGAGGAGAAGCGGCGGTGGCCAGAGGAGGAGAAGGGGCGATGGCCGGAGGAGGAGAAGGGTGGTGGCCAAAGGAAGGAGGGTGAGGGCCGGGGGAGGAGAGCGAGATGAGGGTGGGGGCGAGGAGGAGGCCTACCACAATGGAGGAGACAGCGGTGCGGCAACGGGGGCGACGGCGTGGCAAGCGAGCGAGAGAGTGTGTGTGCACAGGGGAGAGTGAGCAATGCGGGCGAGAGGAAGAGGATAGGGTACATTAGCTATAGCGCTTTTAGTAAAAGCGTGCTACCGATACGATTTTATCAGTAGCGCTTTTTTCCCGGGAGCGCTGCTACTACAAATAGTGGCGGTGGGCTCGTTGGGTCCTGCTTAGCAGTAGCGCTCATTATGTTTCCAGCGCTACTGCTAAGCATTTACTTGTAGCGCTTCCACATGACAGCACTACTGCTTATTACCAGCAGCGGTTGTTATTTTCCAGCGCTACTAATAGTGTCTTGCCTATAAGATTTTTCCTAGTAGTGCTAGCCGCACCCGACACCGCCGCCGCTTGCCACCATGTCCTCCATCACTTCGGGCGCCTCCACCAACTCCAACCCGTTAGCCGATGCCAACCCGCCCGACGTCAACGACATCCGCAACCTCAACATCTTCGAGCGGGTTCCGGTTCGTCTCTCCTAGACAGACTCTTCCTACTACACGTGGAAACCTTACTTCTCCCTCGTGCTCTGGGAGTACCACTTCGTTGATCATGTGGACGGCTCCGTCGACTCCAGCCTAATCCCCGCGTTCCATGACTGGTCCATAATCGACACCATGATCATCCAGTGGTTCGCCCTCACCATCTCGCCGGACATGTTTCAGACGGTCGTGCAGGACGGTGATGACGCCCATGCCGTGTGGATTACGCTGAACGGGCTCTTCACCAACAATCGCCTTCAATGTCGTGTTTTTCTGCAGCAAGAGTTTTTTGGGTGCCACCAAGACAACTCCTCCATCGACAACTATTGTCGCCGCCTCAAGACTCTCGCTGACGAGCTCCGCGATATTGGCGCGAAGATCGATGATGACACCCTCCTTAGGACGCTCAACGCCAGGCTCAACGAGGACTTCGACAACGTCACGGCAAACCTCTCCCTCATCCCCGAGCCACCCTTCGCCAAGTTCATTGCGTACCTCTGGCTGGAGGAGCGGCGGATGAAGTAGGTGAAGGCGCGGGCCATCCACACCGCCCTTGCCGTCGGCACCACCTGTGGCGGGCCCCCGCTGCCCCCCGCTGCCCCGACCGTGCCCCCTCAACCGCGCCACCAGGCGACGAACCCGGCGCCGCCACAACCGTTCCCGGTGCCGCAGGCGGGGCTGCTGCCTCTCCTGTACGGGCCTCCCGCCCTCCCGTTCCTCCCGCCGAATGGCACTGCGGAGGCCGGCGCGGCGGCCATCAGTAGCAGCAGCAGGGCGCAGGTGCGCCTCGTCAACAGCCGCAACAACAGCTCTAGGTGCCTCCTCCGTGCGCCTCCGGTTATAACCCGTGGACAGCTGTCGTTCATGCGTACACCATGTCGGTCCCACGGGCCCCTGCGTCGACCCTGCCCGTGCTGCGTCTGTCGGCACATCAGGCATACTACGCGGCCCCGCAGCCCTATGGAGGGTACCCACCATCGCAGCCGAGCGGTGATTACGGCTTCCCGATGGCGTCTTCGTCCCCCTCGCCGGTGCTGCCACCGGCGCCCTGGGATCCGGCGCTCCTCGCCGCACTACACACCGCCCCTACGCCGACCAACTACACTTGAGGTGGTGATTGGTACATGAACACCGGGGCGACGACTCACATGTTTGCTCATCCTGGTAATCTTGACTCTTTCACTCCGGTCAACACCGATCGCCGCATCATTGTCAGCGACGGTTCCTCACTTCCCATCACACACGTCGGGCACACTACTTTTCCTTCTAATTCCACGCCTTTATCTTTGTCTAACATACTTGTGTCTCATGATCTTTTTAAAAACCTTGTCTCTGTTAAATGTCTTACTCGTGAAAATCCTGTTACTATTGAATTTGACGGACTTGGTTTTTGTGTCAAGGACGCTCGAACCAGGATGGTACTTCACCGCTGTGACAGCCCCGACGACCTTTATATGGTGCTTCCGCCTTCGTCCACCATCACTGCACCGGTTGCTCTCTCCGTTGGCATCGATCTCTGGCACGCTCGCTTGGGTCATCCCAACCCCATCACACTTTGTCATATTCTTAGGATTTTCAGTTTCAGTTGTAATAAGATAGAGGATCACACTTGTCATGCCTGTCGTGTTGGCAAACATGTTCGCCTTCCGTTTAATAACTCCACCACCATTGCTTCTTTTCCTTTTCAGTTGATTCATAGCGATGTGTGGAACTCTTCAATTCCTAGTAATTCGGGATACTTATATTATCTGGTTATCCTCGATGATTATTCTCATTATGAGTGGACTTTTCCTCTACGACGAAAGTCGGATGTACTCTCCACTTTGACGACCTTTTACTCCTATGTCAGCATGAAGTTTGGGCGTCCTATTCTTGCTCTTCACACTGACAATGGAAAAGAGTTCGACAACCTTGCTTTCCACACCTTCTTGTTGCATCATGGCACTGTGTTTTGTCTCACATGCCCGTATACTTCACAGCAGAATGGTCGAGTCAAACACGTCCTTCGCACTCTGAACGACTGCGTCTGCACGCTCCTGTTCCATGCTAATGTGCCGCCTCGCTTCTGGCCGAACGCACTTTCTACCGCCTCACTTCTCCTTAACCTTCGACCTTGCCGCCCACGGTGGAATTTCACACCTCACCACCTTCTTTTTGGTACGCCACCGTCTGATGATGGTTTGCGTATTTTGGGTGCCTTTGTTATCCTAGCACTGCCGACACTGCTCCTCACAAACTTGCACCCTGTTCTGTTGCATGCATCTTTATCGGCTACCCTTCTAACTCCAAGGGTAATCGGTGCTACGATCCCATCTCTCGCCGTGTGTTCATCTCACGACACGTTCACTTTGACGAACATGTGTTTTCGTTTTAGCAGGTACCCCCGGCTGTTCCTCCCGCCTCTGATGACGTGGGAGCCTCGACGCCTCTCCCAGGGTGCCCGCGCGCCGCTTTTGGCCCGCCCTGGCTTTGAGGCCCATCACCGGCTGGCGTCCTTTGGGTCGGCGCCCCCGCTCGCCGCACCTCCTCCGACCGCGGCTTCGGTGCCTGTGGCCTCGGTGCCTTCGGTGCCCCTTCTCCCCGTGGCTCTCGCGGCTCCTGCGCCCGCGACTCCCTCGCCCGCGGCCATGGCACCCATGGCGTCCCCAGCGCTCCCTCCGTCTGTGGCCTCAGCGCCCTCGGATCAGGCGTCCGCGGCTCCGGCGCCCTCTTCACCGGCAAATGCTGCCGAGCCCGCTGTCCGTCCGGTCACTCACGCCCGCACGCGTGTGTTTCTTCCGAGCTCGTGCTATGCCTCAGCTGAGTACGTCCACGCGGCATCCAACTCTTCGCCATCGCCATTGCCGTCCTCTGTACAAGCCACTCTTCGTGACCCACTCCAGATGGCTGCAATGCAAGAGGATTTTGATGCCCTTCTATGCAACTGGCCGTGGTAGCTTGTTCCCCGTCCCTGGCACACCAACGTAATCATCGGGAAGTGGGTTTTCAAACACAAGCTCCATCCTGATGGCACCCTCAACCGCTATAAAGCGCGTTGGGTTGTTTGTGGCTTCCGGCAATGTGCCGGCATCGACTTCACCGACACCTTCGCTCCCGTTGTTAAGCCCGGCTCGATTCGCACGGTGCTCCACCTTGCGGTCTCGCGTGCTTGACCGGCGCATCAGATGGACGTCTCCAACGCCTTCCTTCATGGTCACCTGGAGGAGCAGGTCTTCTCTCAGCAACCCACGGGGTTTGGTTATCCAGCACTTCCCGACCACGTGTGACTGCTTTCGCGGTCCTTGTACGGCCTCAAGCAGGCCCCTCGTGCGTGGTACCAACGCATCGCGATGTTCCTACACCAACTCGGGTTTCGCTCTACCCGCTCGGATGCCTCACTCTTCGTCAATCACCAGGGCTCCGACACGGCATACTTGCTGCTTTAGGTCGACGACATCATCCTAATGGCATCCACAACTGGTCTTCTCAGTCAGCTCACTGCTCGTCTTCGTGCTGAGTTCGCCATCAAGGACTTGGGTCCTTTGCACTACTTCCTCGGTATTGAGGTGGTGCACCGCTCGGATGGCCTCATGAGCTCCTGGATCGTGCTGGCATGCTTAACTGCAAGACCACCGCTACGCTTGTTGATACGAAGGCCAATCTCTCTGCCACGGATGGTTCTCCTTTTTGGGATGCCGCTTTCTACCGGTCTATTGTTGGTTCTCTTCAGTACCTTACTCTGACTCGACCGGAGATCCAGTATGCCGTCCAGCAGGTGTGTCTCCATATGCATACTCCTCGGGACGTTCACTAGGCCTCTGTCAAGCGGATTCTCCGCTATGTTTGTGGCACTATGGACCTCGGCGTCATGCTTCACGCCTCCACCGATACCGCCCTCACCGCCTACTCCGATGCCGACTGGGCGGGCTGCCCTGACACTCGTCGCTCTACCTCGGGCTACTGTGTCTTCCTTGGACCCCCGCTCATCTCGTGGTCGTCCAAGCGGCAGCCTTGTCTCTTGCTCCGGTGCTGAGGCTGAGTATCGTATTGTGGCTAATGTCATCGCCGAGTGTTCGTGGCTTCGCTAGCTGCCTCCGGAGCTATCTTGTCCTGTCGATCGTGCCACGGTGGTCTACTACGACAACATCTCGGCGGTCTACCTCTCCGTTAACCCGGTTCATCATCGTCAGACCAAGCATATTGAGTTAGATATTCATTTTGTTCGGGAACAGGTGACGCTTGGTCATATTCGTGTTCTACACGTTGCTACTTCCCAACAATTTACAGATATCATGACCAAGGGCTTGCCTACGGCGTCTTTTGAGGAGTTCCGGTCTAGTCTTTGCGTCAGCAGTGGTGCCGCTTCGACTGCGGATGGTGTTGAGTATATGTGTTGTGCATATTTGTGTATTGGGTCCACCTCCTAGTTGCATGTATAGTTGAGGTCGTGGTCCACCGTTGTACTTCATATATACGTGTGTTTGCACCCTGAGCAATGCATTGTGCAATTCACACAACATACAACGTCCCTTGCATTAAAATCTTAAAAACTATATATCCAGTTTTACAGGCTTCAATGAACATTTTCGAGTGCAATTTGTACCCCCGTCGAGAACTAACAAGTACTCCCTGAAACAAAATATGTGTACTTCGCACCGTTGTTTATTCACTTAATGTACTCTCGTGCATCGCAAGATTGGCAGATTGACATGTACCTAAATAAGGATCTTAGTTTATTTTAGAATTCCACAATGAAATACTTAATTTCTAGCAGTTTTACTACTTCGATCCAAAATCTAAAGGAAACCTCAAATTATTTTTAGAAATTAAAGTAAGCATGCTATTCTAAATCGAAGTAAACTCAAACTTTCTAGTGTATTATATCATGGCTTGTCTTCCCAACGTGGCACAATCTATGCTTCCTGTTTGCTGCATGCGCTCCAGACATGAAGCACAACTACATTGGAGATGTAACATGTACTCCCCAGTTCGTTGCAACTTGTTCTCCCGCTGTATGACACATGAGAAAAGCCAGAGAAAAAATATATTATAAGACAATCTAGGAAAATAAATTACCCATGCTCCTGCCGTACCATGGGCTGCTTCTCTATGCGCCACGTGGCAGGCCCAATGCGGCCCATGTGTGCCACAGGAAGCCCATCCAAGATTTCCGCCCTAACTGGTTGTTACATGATGAGTGCATTTTTTTATTCGTACATGATGAGTGCATTTTGTTTCATGTTTTACTTAGTATTTATGCATAGTAGACCTGTGAGTTTTTAAATTTTACCATTTAGTATTTATTCATAGTAGACATGTCAGTTTTTGCATTTTACCGCAATCACTTGTCTGTTTCTGACCATTCCATGAGAATCTCCAGAAATAGAAGATTCAGAGCATTTATTGCAAATTACCTAAATTTGGTCAAGAAACCTTGTTGGTTCTAGAATTTCATAAGAGAAGACAACATCTAGTATGGGTGCACCCGCTCGTACAAGTTGTCGTGCCATGCAGGACCACCTGCTCTTGGCCAAGTATTTCCATCCCGTGCAATCGGATCCCAGAGACAACAAATAGAGAAACTCCACCATAAAAAACAGTATCAGAAACCTCACCTCTGGAGAGGATCATGGGGGAGTATCTGAACCAAGTCATCCATCTCGCCATTGCTTCAACCAGGGAGGCCATGATATCAAGCGCCATCCTCTCCATCAGCATCCACGCCATCATTGACTCTTTCATTCATATCATTGGAATGCTGGACCCTATTGTTGTTTCGTAATTGTATCACTTTAATCATTCATCCTCTATTCATATGAACGCCTAAATGATTTCTTGTGCCTTCATATTTGAGTAGTTTCGTTAGCTCTCAGGTTTATGGAGGAACCCTAGTATTATATATGAACTGAATGCAAATAAGATATGTTATTCTATGTGGTATGGTTTGTGGTAATGTTCTTCAACATATTGTGTGAAAGTCTACTGCATAATATGTTTTCCTTCATGAAGATGAAGGATATTATTGTCATTGCAAAGCAGGGTTATACCTTATAAGTACACAAATGACCCTTAGCAAACCATTAGCAAGGGAATAATGTGGAGAGTAATCGTCATTGTATTTGGTGACAACAATGTAGGGGTAATGGTGGTTTTGCATAGTACGATACTAAGAGCAACTCTAGCAGACCCCGCATCCCGAAGACGCCCAATTCTCGAATTTGACATAGGTTCCGACAAATAAGTTCAAGTTCAAACAACATAACACAGTTTGTGCGCAAATAAAAGCTTCAGTTTAGTAGGACAAACGCAAAAGAGGGTCTTGCAAAAGTGACGACCACGTCCGGCATCATCTTGGTCGATCTTCACCCCGCGACATCGAGTCCATCTTGAAGTTCATCGCCACCATCGAATCCACCTCCGGCGCTTGTTCCAACTCCCGCACCGAAATCATCGACATTGGCACCATATGGAGCAGAGAAAACATCTCCGGCACTGTAACATGCACTGGCCGACACAACCATTCTCTTCTTCAAGATTTCTCTCCTTGCCATATCATGCCATTCTTTGGTGAGGTCGTCCATGTCATTGCAGTTCATTGTCATGATCTTGTTCTCCTCGGCGAGCAACTTGGACATGGCTTTGTTTTCAGTGGCACGTGCTCTTCTCTCCTCAATGGCCGCTTTGCGCAGCCCCTGTTCCTTGAGCAATTGCCACTTTTCTTGCTTCTCCTTTGCCTTCTTCTCGGCCAACTCCTTCTTGATCTCCAACGACTTCAACAACATCAACTCATTTGATTGCACCATGACATCAATCTTCTCCCTCAAGCTCGACGCTTCATGCTCTCTCTTGATCTTCTCCTTAGTCTTCTTATTGCCATCGGGCTTGTTCAAGTTTCTTGGGCCATCATCATCCTCATCTTCATCCATGTTTGTAAGTGAACCTCTCTTCGGTGGGGATTCTTTGTCAATCAACTTCCACTTGTCGCACTCTTTCAGCAACTCCCAACAATGCTCTAGTTTGAAGAATTTGCCTTCCGAAGGTTCCATGTCTATGTATCTATGTTGGGCAATTTTGTCCTACACAATTTGGACAAAGTCAAATGATGCAATAATTTCATATGATGCAATATGATGTGCACAACTTGGACAAAGTCAAAACGAACTCACATAGTCGGATTCCACGGTTCCACTTGGAGGTGCATTGCGTACTTGCTCCAAGCAAGCTGCCCAATGGCTGGAAATAGGCTTGATCACATCCCAACGCCCTTGAAGCGACCGAAAAGTGCGTGGAGTCCTATTGGGATACTTTGCCATCATGCGGAAGTATTGATCTTCGATCCTTTGCCAATACCTCTTGGCGGTTTGAGAAGTACATGTGCATGCATCAAGAGAGACCGCGCTCCATGCCTTGATCAAGATTCGATCTTCCAAGATTGTGTAGTTCTTCGATCGCTGGCTTTTCCAGTTTTTGTTTGCGATTGCCCATACGCCATCTCATCGATCTCCTCCAGTTCTTCCTCACCACCGTGATCATCCACTCCACCCTCCGTTTCATTGTAAACAAATGCGGCGAACGGGGTTTGATCGATGTCAACGGCGTTGGTGTCCAACAAGTTCACGAACTCGGTAGTTGCGTTGTTCGAATCACCGCTATATTGAACGACAGCAAGTCAAGAACTATCGCAAATGGTGAAACGCAAAGAAAATTTCCATGACCGAAGACGCATACCTTCCGGCCATTTCGTCGAACACCTCGCTTGCGGTGGGAGCAGCACCGTTGAAAGGCATTGCCGGGGAACTCATTTGCGGGGTGGAGGGAGTGGATGAAGTAGCCGGAATCTTCCTCCGCTTTACGCCGGAGACCTTGCCGACCTTCTCGACCGCCGGCCGGGATCGCGCAGCGGCGTTGGCACCCGTAGCGCGGGCCTTTGCGGCGGGGGCAGCCGGATTCCCGCCCTACACGACCATGTTGCCCTACCGCTTGCGGGCAGGCGCAGTGGTGCCTTGGGCGACGGCCGGGCCAACATGGCCGGCGACGAGATCCACTTGAGGGGATTGAGCGTGCGCGACCTCGACGGTGACGGGTGACAGCAGGGAGTCATCCATGGTGCCGAAGGACTGACGAGGAAGTTGCACCGGAGCGGGAGGTGGCGGGGAAATGGTGGCGGAGGGTGCGGGGAGCGGGAACGGCCGCGCGGAAATGTCCCTACCACCAAATCTCGCTGAGGATAGGGGTCAAGCTCGGGTCGTCCTCCCATCCTGTGAATCTAGAGGTCGGGGGAGATCTTTTGGCGCGCCCCGCAAAAAATTTTATGGGCCGGACGCTTATGCGGTTTCTGACCAGGCAGGTTTTTCCGCGCCGACCCACATTTTGGCGGTTATTTTACGGTTCGGGGCGGGATGCGGGGTCTGTTAGAGATGTTCTAAGGCATTAGCACACATCTTATTATAGACTCCACCCTCACAAAACACTTACATATCTACACATATGACTACATATTATATTAGTGGAAAATTCAGATTCTCTCAGAACACGTTTAGCCTTGTTATTGATAGTGTGGCGTGGTCTGGGTGTGTCCTCGCGGTGTGGGGGCTACTTGCTGTGAACCACATGGTGGTGGTGTCCATCACCTGATAACAGTTGGGTCCTCCCCGATCTGATGCCTGGGCGATGATCGTCGGTGGAGGGTGGTGGCGGCGGTCCGGATGGGATGTTGCTCTGGTCGTGGAACGCTGCAGTGTTGTTGTCAACTTCCTCTATTGGGTTGGTCAGTGGTGGTGCGGTGGTTCACGACGGTTGGGCAGGTCCAACTGCGGTGACATGCGGACTTTGTACCGGTGTCGGCTCGTTTACAAGCGTCTCATGTCGGCCTCCTCTCCATTCCCTAGTTGCGCTTATGAGGGGTGAGACGGAGGGATGGCCTCTCTGAGATGATGTCCATCGCTGAGGGATGGATTTTTCGCCAGGAGGGCCACAAATTTATCCTTGCCTCCCGTCTGGTGGAGGTCCGTAGTGGGTAGCTCGTCCTCTACCTGGGCGGGGCAAGCAGGGTGATGCAGGCCAGATCCGCATGGACCAGGGCGCTTAGACCTCGGGACTGCCCAGGGGTGTTGAAGGAGGTGCCATCTCGCCAGTCTCTTTGGTCGTCGTAGCTACAAGTCTGGGTCGAGGTTGGAGTCGGGGCCATTGATGTCGGGGTGGCCGCCTTGGTGGTGGGAGCAACAGTGTTCGTGGTAGAGCTAGCGGCTCGCGTGTTGGGTTGTTTCCATGGTGGCCAATGTGCGACGACCGGTAGTTGCGGTACGGCGGTCGGTAGCGTGTAGTACTACGTTTCGGGGGCGAAGAGGGCTTGCCAGTGAGAAAAACCTGTCTGGCTCTACTACGCCGAGGATGGAGGCGCCTATCAGCATCGTCTCCTTCTTAAACGAGTCTTACTTATTCATTTTCTTTGTTGCGTCGCAGAAAACCTTGATCCCGGAATCAGGCAGACGCTCCGGGGTCATGCCCTTCCTGAAGTCGCCGCCTTAGAGTACTCAATTCTTCACGCACAATTTTGTTCCTTCACCGTGACGCGTTCATGGTTGATGTAGAGGGCTCTGGAGACTTCAAGCAGTGTCTTAGGTTCCTACGTGTAAATTACTTGGGAATGGTATGAGGTTATGTAGTTATTTCTAAACACCATTGTATCTTGCCCTACGATGTGTGGTCTGCAGTTCTATAGATTGGACTATATGTGGGTTGTTGCTTTATCTATAAAGTGGGATGCGAGTACGAAAGTGCCTATCTGCCCCCGAGCTCAAATGAGCTCGGGCGAACCGTAAAATCGAAAAAAATATCAAAAACAACTCAAAAAAATTCGAATTATTTTTCGTGAATTCACAAAAGCTTTACATGCGTGCAAAAAATTGACAAGAAATAACATTCCTACAAGGCGTGGCAAAATAAACAAAATTGATACTGTAGGCGTGGCAAAATAAACAAAACTGATACTCCGAAATTTTGCCACGCCTTGTAGGAATGTTATTTCATGCCGAATTTTTGCATGCATATAAAACTTTTGTCAATGTTGTTCAATAAAAAAATCCGAATTTTTCAGTTGTTTTCGATTTTTTTTTTATTTTACTGTTCATCTGAGCTCAAATGAGCTCGGGAGCAGAAACTCCGCGTCCGGCGTGAGTATTTTTTAATCACTTCCATTACTCTCTCATTCTTTGTTATAAGTACGACATATTTTGGTAGCTCAGAAATTGAACATATGTGCATTGAAGGTAGCAACGGGTGCATTAGCTACCAATTTGTGAATAAAAAGCCAAACATATATTTCCACTAGGGATACACGTTATGTATGCGGCATGGAGGCAGAAACTACATATCACACCCTAGTCAGGTGCGATCATGCACACATACTATGGGAACTTGTGCGGTAAGTTTGGGTCTTGCCACAAAATATCCAACTAGTTGATACCGGCAAGGAGTGCTTGTTGGATAAGTGCACGAATTGCAACGAGGATCAGAGGGACCGGATGATCATGTTGGCATGGCGCATCTGGTCATTGAGATCATAATTTGCTCATGTGGAAGTACCTTCTCCCCGTATCTCGATCGAGTACCTTCAAAGCTATATGTCATCCCTAACAGTGTTAAGGCGGTTTAGTACAGAAGAAATATTAAAAGAGAAGAAGAAATCTTAAAAGAGAAGATGACAGTCGCGTGGGGCCTCCTTCTATCACCAAAGTGCTGGAAATATGCCCTAGAGGGAATAATAAATTAGTTATTATTATATTTTTTCTTATTCATGATAATCGTTATATTATCCATGATAGAATTGTATTGATCGGAAACTCAGAAGCATGTGTGGATACATAGACAACACCATATCCCTAGTATGCCGCTAATAGACTAGCTCGTTGATCAAAGATGGTTAAGGTTTCCTAGCCACGGACATGAGATATCATTCGATAACGGGAGAATGATGTGATGGACAAGACCCAAACTATAAATGTAGCATATGATCTTGTCAGTTTATTGCTACAGTTTTCTGCATGTCAAGTATCTTTTCCTATGACCATGAGATCATGCAACTCACTGATACCGGAGGAGTACCTTGTGTGTATCAAACGTCGCAACGTAACTGGGTGACTATAAAGGTACTCTATAGGTATCTCCGAGGGTGTCTGTTGGGTTAGCATGGATCAAGACCGGGATTTGTTACTCCGTGTGACGGAGAGGTATCTCAAGGCCCACTCGGTAATACAACATCACAATAAGCCTTGCAAGCAATGTGACTACGTGTTAGCCATGGGATATTGTATTACGGAACGAATAAAGAGACTTGCCGGTAACAATATTGAACTAGGTATAGAGATACCGGCGATCGAATCTCGGGCAAGTAACATACCGAAGAACAAAGGGAACATCATACAAGTTTAACTGAATCCTTAACATAGAGGTTTAACCGATAAAGATCTTCGTAGAATATGTAGGAACCAATATGAGCATCTAGGTCCTGCTATTGTTTATTGACCATAGATGTGTCTCGGTTATGACTACATAGTTCTCAAACCCGCAGGGTCTGCACACTTAAGGTTCGGTGACGTTTCGGTAGTATAGATTGATATATGGTGGTGACCGAAGGTGGTTTAGAGTCCCTGATGAGATCCTGGATTGCACGGGGAGCTCTGGAATGGTCCGGAGGTAAAGATTGATATATAGGAAGTCCTGTTTTGGTCACCGAAAAAGTTTCGAGTACTTCGGTAGTATACCAGGAGTGTCGGGAGGGTACCGAGGGCCACGGGAGGGGTTTCTCGACCCAAAGGACCTCATGGGCTGTGGGAGGAGTCAAACCAGTCCCTAGTGGGCTGGCCGAACCCTGCACTAAGGCCCATGCGGCTAAGGGTGGGAAAAACCCAAAGGTGGAAAGGTGGAAAGGGTTTCCAAGTGGAGAGGAGGAATCCTACTCCTAGTAGGATTGGAGTAGGACTCCTCCACTTCCAATTTCGGAAAACCCTTGAGGGTTTGAGGCTGCCTCCTCCCCTCCCTCCCTCTCATATATACTAGAGGATCTAGAGGGGACAGCTAACCCTAATTGCCACGTGCTCCCTCTACTTCATCTAGATCGTTTTCTCCTTTAGTCTAGTTTCAGCAATGCTTAGGCGAAGCCCTGCCAGAATAGTTCCACCACCACCGCCGCCGAGCCGTTGCGCTGAAGGAGAAATCATCTACCTCTCCGCCCCCTCTTGCTGGATCAAGAAGGCGGAGATCATCATCGAGTTGTACGTGTGCTGAACACGGAGGTGTCGTCCGTTGGGCGCTAGATTGGAAGGACCGTGATCAGGATCGCGAGACGGTTCGTGATTTGATCATGGGACGGATCGTGATGGGAGCGTGGGACAGATCATGATTGGATCGCGATATGGATCGTGATGGAATCGCGGGACGCTTAGCGATTTGGATCGCGAAGACGTTCGACTACATCAACCGCGTTTCTAAACACTTCTCGCTTAGCGATCTACAAGGGTATGTAGATCCAGTCTCACTCTCGTAGATGCTCATCACATGGATATATCTTGCGTGTGCGTAGGAAATTTTTTGTTTCTCATGCAACATTCCCCAACAGTGGCATCATGAGCTAGGTCTATGTGTAGATGAGATCACGAGTCGAACACAAAGGAGTTTGTGGGCGTTGATGCTCAGACTGCTTCCTCCCTTGGTCATGTTTTGATTCAGCGGTATTGTGGGATGAAGCGGCCTGGACCAACCTTACTCGTACGCTTACGAGAGACCGGTTCCATTAACTGACGTGTTACTTTGTTGCACAATGATGGCTGGCGGGTGTCTGTCTCTCCTACTCTAGTTGGATCGGATTCGACAAAGGCAGTCCTTAAGAAGGTTGAATAGCAATCTGTGTATCGTCATTGTGGTTGTTGCGTAGGTGAGAATTGTTCTTGCTAGATACCCATAGTAGCCACGTAAAACATGCAACAACAATTAGAGGACGTCTAACTTGTTTTTGAAGGGTATGATGTGATGTGATATGGCCAATTACATGATGAGATATTTGTGATGTATTAGATGATCATGTTTTGTATAGAATATCATGACTTGCATGTCGTTGAGTACGGCAACCGGCATGAGCCATAGGGTTGTCTTTAATTATTTTTGCCCTTTTTGCTTTACTTTATCGCTATGAGTTGGCAATAGTTGTGGAAGCAACAGTCGGCGCTATAACCCCGATGGTGACACGTTGATGGATATCAAGATGATGGAAATCATGGTGTCATGCCGGTGATGATGGAGATCATGTCGGTGCTTCGAAGATGGAGATCAAAAGCACAGTTCATGGCCATATCATGTCACTTATGATTTGTATGTGATGTTAATCTTTTTATGCATCTTATTTTGCTTAGGACGACGGTAGCATTATAAGGTTATCCCTTACTTAAATTTCAAGATAAATTGTGTTCTCCCCGAGTGTGCATCGTTGCGAAAGTTCATCGTGTCGAGACATCACGTGATGATCGGGTGTGATAGACTCTACGTTCACATACAACGGGTGCAAGCCAGTGTTGCACGTGCAGAACACTCGGGTTAAACTTGACGAGCCTAGCATGTACATACATGGCCTCGGAACACAAGAGACAGAAAGGTCGAACATGAGTAATATAGTAGATATGATCAACATGATGATGTTCACCATTGAAACCACCTCAACTCACGTGATGATCGGACTTGAGTTGGTGAATTTGGATCATGTATCACTCAGATGACCAGAGGGATGTTAATTTGAGTAGGAGTTCTTAAGTAATATGATTAATTAAACTCATTTGTTATGACCATAGTCTAAAGTTGTCTTTGCAAAGTTATGTTGTAGATCAATAGCTCGCGTTGTAGCTCCCTTGTGTTTTTAATACGTTCCTTGAGAAAATAGAGTTGAAAGATAATGATAGCAATTATGCGGAGTAGGTCCGTGGTCAAAGGATTGTCCTCGGTTGCTGCACAGAAGGCTTATGTCCTTGATGCACCGCTCGGTGCATCACCCCTCTTGCGTCGTCTGTGGATGGTGTGAACACCTGACATGCGCGTTTTTGATGACTGCTTGATAGTTCAGTGCGTCTTGCATTATGGCTTGGAATTCAGGCTTCAAATATGTTTGAACGTCACGGAGCATATGTGATGTTCCAAGGGCTGAAATTGGATTTCAGGCTCATGCCCGTGTTAGAGGTATGAGACCTCCAACAAGATTCCTTGACTGCAAGATGAAGGAGAATAGCTCGATCGGTGAACATGTGCTCAGATTGTCTGGGTGCTACAATCGCTTGAATCGAGTGGGAGTTGATCTTCCAGATAAGACAGTGATTGATATGTTTCTCCAAGTCACTGTCACCAAGCTACTAGAGCTTCGTGATGAACTATGAACATACCAGGGATGAAAATGATGATCCCTAAGCTATTTGCGATGTTTGACATCGCGAAGGTAGAAATCAAGAAGGAGCATCAAGTGTTATGGTTAGTAAAACCACTAGTTTCGAGAAGGGAAAGGAGGGAAACTTCATGGATGGCAAGCCACTTGTTGCTCCAGTGAAGAAACCCAAAGTAGAACCCAAACCCGAGAGTAAGTGTTTCTATTATGAGGAGAGCGGTCGCTGAAGCGGAACAATCCTGGATACATGGTAGATAAGAAGGCTGGCAACGTCAACAGAAGTATATTTGATATACATATTATTGATGTGTACCTTTCTAGTACTCCTAGTTACACCTGGGTATTAGATACTGGTTCGATTACTAACGTTAGTGACTCGAAGTAAAAGCTACGGAATAAACGAAGACTAGCTAAGGGTGAGGTGACGATGTGTGTTGGAAGTGTTTTTTCAAGGTTGATGTGATCACCATCGCACGCTCTCTCTACCCTCGGGATTAGTAATGAACCTAAATAAATGTTATTTGGTGTGTGCGTTGAGCATGAACATGAGTAGATCGTGTTTATTGCAATACGATTATTTATTTAAGTTAGAGAATAATGGTTATTCTATTTACATGAGTAATACCTTCATTGGTCATGCACGCAATGAGAATGGTTTATTGAATCTTGATCGTAGTAATACACATTTTCATAACACTGATGCGAAAAGATATAAGGTTAATAATGACAATACCACATACTTGTAGCACTGCCCCTAAATGTCATATTGGTGTAAAGCGCATGAAGAAACTCCATGATGATGGATCTTTCGACTCATTCAGTTTCGAATCGGTTGAGACATGCAGACCATGCCTCATTGGCAAGATGACTAAGACCCCATTTTCAATATGATGGAGCGGTTAAGTAACTTATTGGAAATGATACATGTTGATATATGTGATCCAGTGAGTGTTGTTGTGTGTAGTGGATATCATTATTTTAGTACCTTCACTGATAATTTGAGTAGATATGAGTATATTTACTTAATGAAACACAAGTCTGAAACGTTTAAAAAGTTCAAACAATTCAGAGTGAACTTTGAGATCATCGTGACAAGAAGACGAAATGTCTATGATATGATCGTGGAGGTGAATATCTGAGTTACGAGTTTGGTATACAACTTAAGACAATGTGGAAGTTGTTTCACAACTCACGCCACCTGGAACACCATAGAGTGATGGTGTGCTCGAATGTCTTAGTCGTGCACTATTGGATATGATGCGTACTATGATGTCTCTTATAGTTTTGCCACTATCATTTTGGGGTTATGCATTAGAGACAACTGTATTCACTTTAAATTGGGCACCATCTTAATCCATTGAGATGAAAACATATGAATTATGGTTTGACAGAAACCTTATCTGTCATTTCTCAGAGTTTGGGAATGCGGCGCTTATGTCTGATGAGCTCGAACCAAAAGCAGAAAGGTTCATCTTTATAGGATACCCTAAGGAACAGTTGGGTATACCTTCTATCTCAGATCCGGAGGCAAAGTGTTTTTCGCTAAAAATGGGTCATTTCTTGAGAAATCCAAGATAAAGAGCACTTGAGCACCTCCAACAAGAATCTTGAAGAACACTTGAAAATGAAAGAAATCTTGATGAACCACCAAGAAGAACCTCCGGAAGAACTCTGAAACGAAAGGATGATAGAAAGAATTGAAGGATGCAAAAGAACAAGATTGGGCCTTGCAAAGAATTAGATGAAGCTTCGAAAAGAGATATATGAGCAACTTGAACTCCGGGAAAAAGATGAGAACGCCTGAGATCGAGAATAGATATCATGAACAACTCCGGAAGAAGGATTGAGATCACTTGAATGAATAAGAATAAGAATTATGATATGACTATCCTTCATCAAGTTAAATTGATGACAAGCAACGGATTCACACATCACTTATTCTCTTGAAAAAGAATGAAGAGAGATAGATTGATCAAAAACTTGAAGAAGACTTGCACGAGAACACCGGTAAGAATTCAAAACGAAAGAGGGAAAGCAAAAGAATGATATACCATGAGATGAAGAACACCGGAAGATTCACAAGGCACCGGAAGAATTCGAAACAAAGAGAACACATGAGAATGAAGAGATCAAGATTGCCTAATAGAAACTGAACAAGGCACCGGAATAATTGAGATACGAACGAAGGAACAACAACTGAGAAGAATTTGAGAACGAAGCTGAAAGCTGAGAACGAAGAAATCTTCTGAAATGATGGCCTTCGGGAGGATCTAGAAATGAAAACAACTATGAAATGCACCAGATAGATATGGGAGAAATGACTCATGATCCAGACAATTGAGATGATAACAACAAGCTGAAACTATGAATCTTGAAAAGAACGAACAAAGATTTACGAGAAAACTCTCCTTCGGTCTTCAAAGCTGAGACTGATGACGAGAAACAACACCATGACTTACTGAGACACTCCGGAACAATGAATAAAGAAAAGATTGAGCCAACAATGAAAATGATTCAGAAGCGATCTTGGAAGAGGAATATGGCTGACAAAAATCATTCTTACATCATATTTGAAGAGAACTTGAGGACATCTCCGGAAAGATAGAAGAGTCAGGAATGATCCTGGGAAAGACCTGTGGGTTATGGGCCCACGGAAAAGAAACCACCGTTGAACGATTGATTAAAAGAGAGATTGCCCTGGTACAAATTAAGAACTTGATGATATGAGACCCTTGAAATAATTAAGAAGGACAAGAATGAAAATGAATGTCTTCTGAGATAACTTCACCACCCCGGATAGAATAGGCAGGGATGAATAACAAGAGAGGCTTGATACAGAATTCCAACATGGGAGAGCAAATAGAGAATGAAAATGATATGATGAACACCAAGAGCTTGAATTGAATCCACCGGAAAAGAAACAAAGATGAATACTAATAAATGATAACTTGAGCACTGAGCATCTTCATAAAGAATCACCGGAGAAGAATAACAATGAGAACACGGAATAAGAGGATAGATCTTGAAATAAAACTCTTGAGAGTCTTCACAAAGAATCACCGGAAACAAGATAGAAGAAAAGATAGCGGAAGCATTACAAGAATAGAGACACTGGAATGAGAATAGAATCACTGAAGAAAAAGGGCGGGAGGGCGGGAAAAACAAAAAAACTTGGAACAGATGAGACTACTCCGGGAAAGAAATGAGAATTGATCTTGCAATATTGAAGAGGATAGAATATCCTGAAGAGAAGCACACCGGTTGAGAAGAATTGATATGAAAACTTGATTGGGCAAAAGAGCTAGCATTCCCACAGAAATATGAGAACACTACTAGCAAGAGATGAATTCATCACTTGACATCGAAGCAACTCGAATTACCATATTCAAAACAAAACAAAGGATGAGGCTTATGGAACAAGCCAGAACAAATACATACCCACTATGCACTTGTTGGAAAAATAATTCTAGGTAACTACTTGAATTCCCACCTAAGAACTTCCGAAAACTTTCTTGTTTATGCGATTCGGGTTGCGGAATCAGGAACCTGCCCTAGGCAATCAGCTGCAACTGCATCCGTAACCTTCCACATCGTAATTCAAGAAATTTCGCAAACTCGTCTAATCTCGAATCCTCGAACTCACAACGATACTAAACCATGGTGATACCCCGGACGCCTCCCCAGTACTGGGTGACTCCGACCTTATCTCACCACGATAAGTATTGAAACAATTTCGAACATTCTCTGTCCTGAGATATCAAGAAAAGTGAATGATAACGATGTGCCAACATTCCTCAGAGCTCAACTCCCCGGAAGAAATCAAGTCAGACAGGAGGCACCAAGACAGAACCCTGTCACATCGGCATCATATAGTTTCCAAAATACCCGTGTGATCCTAAAATTTATTTGAGCGAGAAGAGGAGTAGAAACAAAATTCCTAAGTCGAATACCTCACAAGAGCATAGAAGAGGAGTAAAAAGAAACCTACTCTCCGACATAACTATACTCAAAATAGTTTTTCATTAGACACGACTCGGCCAAGTTCGATCAATCAAGGGGGCTCCTAGGTCGGTACAGGCTCTGATACCAACTTGTCACGCCCAAGATGCGATCCTATCCTTATTTGGGCACGAGGGCCTCGACAGGGATAGAAGCGCATCTCGATGCGTTCGCAAGAATGGATATCATTACAAGTACATGTACAGAAAAGATGAGTATATGGAATTGGCTTACACTCGCCACAAGCTACATCAGAGTCACAGCAATACAACATCATCTCAAACATCATTCATAAGAGCAGGGTCCGGCTGCGGACGAAATCAAACGATAAAATGACATCCACCCTTGCTATCCCAGGCTGCCGCCTGGAACCCACCCAAGATTGATGAAGAAGAAGAAGAAGAACTCCAAGTCAAATCAATCAACGCGCTCACCTCAAATCATCACAATACCTGCACCTGCAACTGTTGTTGTAGTAATCTGTGAGCCACAGGGACTCAGCAATCTCATTTCCAAGGGTATCAAGACTATTAAAGCTTAATAGGTAAGGCATGGTTAAGTGGTGAGGCTGCAGCAAGCGACTAAGCATTTATATGAGTGGCTAACTTACGAGTACAGAAATTAAAGTATGGTGGTCTACGCACAACGGACGTGAGTTACTAATGATCACTAATTGATCCTGAACACCTACTTACGTCAAACATAACCCCACCGTGTTCTCTTATGGATAAGAACTCACGATAAGAGACAGTCACGGTTACGCACACGGTTGGTGTATTTTATTAGAGTTTACTTCAAGTTTGCTATGACCGGGTGTTAAACAAAGTATCCAAGTTTGCCACATAACCGCGAGCACGGCTTCTCGAAAAGATTTAACCCTGCAGGGGTGCTCCAACTCATCCATCACAAAGTAACCACACTCAGCGGGAATAACCTCAACCATGGATCTCGTGATCTTCCTAGGCAATTCCAAAGGAAAATCCAACACCTCGAGCTAACCCGAAGAATAATCGGAATTCCTCACTCGAGATGTTCGAGAAAGGTAAAACAAATCCAGCAAGGCCGCCCGACGTGTCGACGAACCCGATAGGAGCCGCGTATCTCGTTCTCAGGACACGACCGGATGGAACTAGCTACAGGGAAAAACCAATCCTCAAGTTGCCTCGAGGCGGCCCCGTAGGCAGACCAGTTTGGACCAACACTCATGAGGAGCACTGGCCCGGGTTGTTAATTAATTATCCACGGGGTCCAGAAAATCCCCTATGCAAGTTTATTAATTATTAGGCAAATGTAGTACCAATGTTGGACCTTGCCAGACAAGTTTTATTCTAACCCGAAAATCAAGGGGGTCCCCATAACAACCCCGAGCATGTTAGGAGCGCTCATTTATGAAACATAACACCGGTTCACAAGTAACTAAGGGCGGCAAGAGTGGAAGAAAACACCAAGCAAAAGGCCAAGCCTTCCACCCTTTACCAAGTATATATGTGCATTAAATTAATTAGCAGCAATATTGTGATATAACAAAAGGATGTCCATGTTGCCACATGGAAGCATTGGCACCTGCAACTAGCAACGCTATAATAAGGGCTGAGCAAGCGGTAACATAGCCAAACAAAGGTTTGCTGGGTGGTGGAGTGGTTAGAGGCTTTGCATGGCAATGTTGGGAGGCTTATCAAACAAGTGGTAGGTAGCGGGACATAACGATAAAAGACGAGACAACTAGCATAGCAATGATAGTAATGGTATCCAGGGAAATGTGTTATCTTGCCTGAGATCCCGCTCGGAAGAAGACCGACTCCATGAAGAAGACGAACCAACGTAGTCGAACAAATCCTCACACTCCGAACGCTTTCGGAACTCTATCGAGAAGAAGCAATCCGAAACAAACAATCAATGTGAGATACACCACAACATATGCAAAACACGATGCACAATAATATGATGCATGTCCGGTTTAAATATGCAATGCATGACAAATCACCACAATCAAATACTACACATTAAAGTGAAGTTCAATATGCAACGAGTTGTATATTGACGAAACTCCACACTTGAATTATTTAGTTTACTCATGTTAGGTACACGACAATATTAAATGTTTTTAAGCATGGCAAGAGGTGAAGCATAAGTAAACTATACTATCTAGGCATATTAAATGAGGTCGGAAACAACTTATAGCATTCCCGAAATGACCCCATATGTTAATTATGAATTTGGTCCAGATCTGATCTAAACATATTTTATTCTTGTTAAACATCAAAATAAATATCACTATGTTATTCTACACGGAATTCTAGTCGATTTACATATATAGAACATCTCAAACGGAGCTACGGTTCAAAAGATATGAGCAACACAAGATGCGGATGACATGAATGCAAATGCATGAAAACACCACCACAACATTTCAAATCATGAATGCAACAAGTTATTATGAAACTACATGAGGTTCTAAGCAAGTTTCATATATGGAATGACCCAAACGGAGCTACGGTTCAACCACAATCATCGAAACAAGTTTTAGTTTAAATCTGCCAAAACAGCAACATGGCATTTTGAACATGTGAAAACAGCAAGCTACAAGATTCCAAAATGCACAAACTAAGCATGGGGCTGTAGCATACAACACGCACATCATTTCATCTCCACAAATCATATGCAAAACAAGCATGGATCACTAGGTAGGAAGCTCACAAGAAGGCTACTTGAAAACAGTTTCAGACTTAGTGAAAATAGCAGTTTTAGACACTGCAGTTTTTATCACGAAGGCATATTGACAGCAGTAAAACTATATGCTACTAATCATGAAATGGCATGAAACTTAACAGCATACTAGAGGGAAATTCCAACAACAATTAACTCCATTACATCAACCACAAAAGAGGTCTAGATCACTAGCAAATCACATGACAAGACAGTAACAAAATATAACAGATTCAGACTTAAAAATATTTTGGACCCTCGAAATATCAGATTTCATAGCAAGTTGACAACAGCGAAACAACACCTAAACATGCATCTCTATGACAAACAAAATGTCCATGGGCTAGGACATATCTCAAAGAGCAACTTTCATGTTGAAAATATTTTCATATTATGCACGGATTAATCCCTACGAAAATGACAAGAGGGCACCACGGTGAAAATGACATGCACGCAAACATGCTCGAATGACAAAACTAAATGCACCGATAAATCCAATAGATTTTTCTACCCCGAAAACATATATAATATGTCTAGGTTCATGTACAAATTTAATCACAATTAAATATTCGGTATTAGGCCTATTCATGTTATAGCAATTCAACCATGCAAAATAATGTGCAACCAACATGACAACATTTTTCTCATGCATGGAAATGCGATGCAAATGGGATGAACATTTTTAATATAAGATTTTATTAATTTGGATGCATGGTTAATTAAATTATGAAAATGCAATTAATATGACATACGATGCAAATGCAGGAAATGATATGTTAATTAAATTAAATATTGGCATAACAATAATCTACATTTTATTCTAGACATGTTTCATATTAAAATTATTTTGATACGGTGCTCGATTCAATCCTATAAAGGCATTATTAAATCTGCAAATATAATAAAAAGAACAAAAGAAAAAAAAAGAAATCAGCAGGGGGCGCTGGGCTCACCCTAGTGGGCCTGGCCCATCTGTCGGCTGGAGGGGGAGGCGCTGGCGAGCTGGCTGGCGACTGGGCCGGAGGAGCGGCCCACGAGCGGGTCAACGCTCGGGCGCTCGGGCTCGTCGTCTCCTCGCTCCTCCCGAGCGGGAGCCATGGCGAGGCCGGCTCGGAGGAGGGAGCGGCGAGGCGCAGGAGGCCGGGGACGACGGGGAACGGCTGGGGCGCGCGCGGGGATCCGGCCGGATCCGGGTGCGGCCGGCGGCGGGATGGCCAAGGCGGCCGACGGCGAGCTCCGGCCATGGCGGGGACGAGCACCTGCGGAAGAGAGGCCGCGGGGAGAGGTTAGAGGAGGAGAAGAGGGAGAGAAAGGAGGAAAGGGAGAGGAGGGCGATGGCAGGGAGAGGTCCGGCCGGCGGCTGGAGCTGCTCCGGCGAGCTGCTGCGGGCACGGGCATGGGAACCTCCATGGACGGCTCGGGGAGCTCCGGGAGAAGCTCGGGAAATGGCTCCGAACGCCGATTCGGGCCCGGAACGACCGGAACGGGCCCAGATGGGCTCAGCGTGCTGGCTAGAGGTGGGAGAAGGGGCTGGTCAAGATAGGGTTTGGGGCACGGGAACCGAGGGGGTTTAAATAGGGCTAGCTAGGGTTAGCTGGCACTGTCCGTTTTCGGACTGCCGGATGACTATCCGACGTCCGGAAGCGGAGGGTCGGGACTGCGGTGACTGTGTAGACGGGCAAAGAGGGGAAGAGAGAGAGAACGGTGCGACCCGTGACACGAGGATTTATAAAACACCGATAAACGACCGACGAGAACCGATAACTACTGATAATCTCTCTGCTGCGACTGACCGACGGGGTATCTAACGACCTCGGATCGCGACGAAAATCGACGGACGGTCTACCTACAATATAACGAGACCGCACGACAAGTTTCAACTCGATCCGAGAATATTTTTGCGCGCGCTTAAAAACGGTTTTATTTCACGGTGTCGCGGGCGCGTGCGTGTGTGGCTGGACTCGAAACGGGCAACGGCAAGAACGGAGAGAACCGACAACTACGAACGGATGCAAGTTTTCGAAAACCAGCGATGATGCAATGCAGATGATGCGAATGATGCGATGATGAATGCGACAACCAAAACGAATCACGGACGAAATCGAAAACAAAAGGGGAATGTTCTGGAATCTTCTGGAGCGTCGGTCTTGGGCTGTCACAGTTTTTCAAAGGAAAATCTGGATAAAGCTACTTAACTGTTGGGCATCAAGATCTATAGAGATTGATCAAGACGCTTGATGAGACTTTTAATGAGTGCATACCTTGATAAGATTTTGAAAGAGTTCAAAATGGATCAGTCAAAGAAGGAGTTCTTGCCTGATTTGTAAGGTGTGGAGTTGAGTGAGACTCAAAGCTCGACCACGGCAGAAGAAAGAGAAAGGACGAAGGTCATCCCCTATGTTTTATCCATAGGCTCTATATAGTATGTCATGTTGTGTACCGCACCTGTGTGTGCCTTGCCATGAGTCTGTCAAGGGTTACAAGAGTGATCCTGGAGTGGATCACTAGACAGCGGTTAAAATTATCCTTCGTAACTAGAGGACTAAGGAAATATTTTTCTATTATGGAGGTGATAAAGAGTTCGTCGTAAAGGATTACGTTGATGCAAGCTTTAACACCAATCCGGATGACTCTTACTAGCAATACAGATACGTATAGTGGAGTAGCCATTTGGAATAGCTCCAAGTGGAACGTGGTATCAGCGTCTATAGTATGACATAGAGATTTGCAAAGTACATACGGATCTGAAGGTCGCAGAACCGTTGACTAAAACCTCTTTCACATGCAAAACATGATCGAACCCCAGAACTCATTGGTTGTTAGATTCATAACATTGTAAATCACATGGTGATGTGCACTAGATTATTGACTCTAGTGCAAGTGGGAGACTGTTGGAAATATGTCCTAGAGGCAATAATAAATTAGTTATTATCATATTTCCTTGTTCATAATAATCGTTTATTATCCATGCTAGAAGTATTGATCGGAAACTCAGATGCATCTGTGGATAGATAGACAACACCATGTCCCTACTATGCCTCTAATAGACTAGCTCGTTGATAAAAAATGGTTAAGGTTTCCTAACCATGGACATGAGATGTCATTTGATAACGGGATCACATCATTAGGAGAATGATGTGATGGACAAGACCCAAACTATAAACGTAGCATATGATCGTGTCAGTTTATTGCTACAATTTTCTGCATGTCAAGTATATGTTCCTATGACCATGGGATCATGCAACTCACTGACACCGGAGGAGTACCTTGTGTGTATCAAACATCGCAACGTAACTGAGTGACTTTAAAGGTGCTCTACAGGTATCTCCGAGGGTGTCTGTTGGGTTGGCATGGATCAAGACTGGGATTTGTTACTCCGTATGACAGAGAGGTATCTCAGGGCCCACTCATTAATACAATATCACAATAAGCCTTGCAAGCAATGTGACTAGGTGTTAGCCATGGGATCTTGTATTACGGAATGAGTAAAGAGACTCGTCGGTAACGAGATTGAACTAGGTATAGAGATACCGACGATCGAATCTCGGGCAAATAGCATACGGAAGAACAAAGGGAACAACATACAGGAATAACTGAATCCTTGACATAGAGGTTCAATCGATAAAAATCTTCGTGGAATATGTAGGACCCAATATGGGCATCCAGGTCCAGCTATTGTTTATTGACGATAAAGGTGTCTCGGTCATGTCTGCATAGTTTTCGAACCCGCAGGGTCTGCAGACTTAAGGTTCGATGACGTTTCGGTAGTATAGAGTTATATATGATGGTGACCGAAGATGGTTCAGAGTTCAGGATGAGATCCCGGACGTCGCAAGGAGATCCGGAATGGTCCGGAGGTAAAGATTGATATATAGAAAGTCCTATTTTGGTCACCGGAAAAGTTTCGGGTACTTCGGTCGTGTACCGGGAGTGCCGTGAGGGTACCGGGGCCATCGGGAGGGGTGTCTCGACCCAAAGGACCTCATGGGCTGTGGGTGGAGTCAAACCAGCCCCTAGTGGGCTGAATGAACCCCCCACTAAGCCCCATGCGGCCAAGGGTGGAAAAACGCAAAGGTGAAAAGGTGGAAAGGGTTTCCAAGTGGAGAAGAAGAACCTAGTAGGATTGGAGTAGGACTCCTCCACCTCCAATTTCGGCCAACCCTTGAGGGTTTGAGGCTGCATCCTCCCCTCCCTCCCTCCTGTATATACTAGAGGATTTAGAGGGGATAGCTAACCCTAATTGCCACGTGCTCCCTCTACTTCCTCTAGATCGTTTTCTTCTTTAGTCTAGTTTCAGCGGTGATTAGGCGAAGCCTTGCCGGAATAGTTCCACCACCACCGCCGCCGCACCGTTGCGCTGTCGGAGAAATCATCTACCTCTCAGTCCCCTCTTGCTGGATCAAGAAGGCAAAGATCGTCATCGAGCTGTACGTGTGCTGAACGTGAAGTTGTCGTCCGTTCGGCGCTAGATCGGAGAGACCGTGATCAGGATCGCGTGATGATTCGTGATTTGATCACGGGACGGATCGTGATGGGATCGCGAGACGAATTGTGATTGGATCACGAGATGGGTCGTGATGGGATCGCGGGACCCTCGACGATTTGGTTTGCGAAGACGTTCGACTACATCAACCGCGTTTCTTAACGCTTCCCGCTTAGCGATCTATAAAAATATGTAAATCTAATCTCCCTCTCGTAGATGCTCATCATCATGAATAGATTTTACGTGTGCGTAGAATTTTTTTTTGTTTTCCATTCAACGTTTCCCAACATGGTTGTGTTGGTGCTGCCATGGCCTCCTCCCTCGATAGACCAGGTTGCTATATCAGGGACGGTGCCTTTTCACGTGTCCACGGTACTATGTATGATCCTTCGATACACGATGACAGTGTGATCTTTGTGGGGTACATACACCTCTTCAGCTGCAACGACAAGCTTGAAGCGGGAAATCATGCATTAATACAAGATATGTTGTTAGCGTTGCAGCATAGTGAGGGTCCTGTTATCGTCATGTCTAACTCTTCATAGGCCTTGGCGTCTTTGGACCGTCTGGATCGTTCGGCATACGGGCACCTGGTAGCTGTGATTATAAGCTTCTTATGCTTGATTGAGAGTTTATTCTAACGAAAATTAGACGTGAAAAAATAGGGTAGCATTTCAGTTGGTTTGTATAGTCGTGTAGAATTTACCACTGCAGTATGTCTAAACCAAGGTCCACCTTGTATCGATGAATTTCTGCCTCGCAATTGCATCCTTATATTTAAAGAATAAAACTCTATTACCCTACAAAAAACGGTACACAAAATATTTAATTAACGTCAGTTTGTTCAGATTTCTGAGATGGCTAACTGCATACACAAATATAACTAATTCATCTTCTTCACTGTATGCCAGTTAGCCCAAATAAAGATAGACGATTTAAGCTCCCATGACAAATGAAAGAAAAAGATGAACACTCAACCTGGTATATTTGCAACGAAAATATAAAAAATACAAAAATAGCAAGCCTAAATGGGTTTACTCATGAGGTGGTAGCCGAGCCCCTCTAGGCTCTCATCTCCATTCGTTGGCGCATGCGGAAAGCGACTTGGGCCCAAATCTTTTCACTCAATTCTGAAGAATTAGAAGCTCCGAAAACTTGATCTAGTTCTATAGAATCCTGATAATCAATCCGTAGTCAGCATCAAATTACAAGCGAAATTCCGTCCCACACGCGAACCGCTGGCCCCCTCAAGAGAACAATTGACCTGGGCACTCCCGTGTCTCCTTGCTTTTTTTCCGAAAAGGAGGATATCCCGTGGCCTTTCCATTAGAACGATGCATACAGCCATATATTATTAATAGTGCAAAATCCAGCAGCCGAACATCTTCGACCCGGAAAAAAAGGCGAAAAACAAACCCTGAGACCGTATACCTCGCAACAGTAACTCCCCGAGATAACCACTAACCCTATGATACAAGACACAACATAAACGAAAAAATACAACTCCTAGGCTACGCCTTCAAGAAGGAATCGTCGCACGTGCGTCGATGATGGCGAGTCGACCACAAGGTTGAACTTTGGATTCTCATCCCAAAGCGAAGCTTCAATCCACCACCTTCAACAAGGACACGACACAGGCGCGCGACGACATAACCCGATCAGACATCTTGTGTTTTCACCGGAGTGCAAAAGCTCGTCGTTGAAGCCATCTGTACAATCCACCCATATCCCGCTACCGACGGCTCGATAGCTGGAAACCTCTGGAGGAGACAACGAAAGACAAAGACCACCCATAGCCGTGTCTACTTGCTTGATTCCCCTGTTGCTTGATCCTCTCCTACTCCCCCAGTCGAGACCATCATGCCGCTGCCCAAAGCAGTCGGCGAGCGTGGCCACGATGTGCCCATTCAGCACGCCCCTGCTTTCCTCCACCGACCCCGACGTGCCCGTCCTCTACTAGCTCGACGCACCCATCCCGACAGCCTCACTGACCCCTATAGTAGCCGGTTAGGAGGGCCCCGACATGCCCGCTCCGTCAATTGGGTTCTACCATACGTGCATCGCATGCAAAATAAAATTTTCCTACGCACACAACAACCAAGAACATGCTATGGAATTAGATCACATATCGGTACCACTAGACGCGCAGTGTCATGCAATGGAAGTAGAGTTGGAGAGCGCATCTTGACTCGTCTCCTCCTTGTCCGGTCTCCCACGAACAGCCGGTTGTCGGATCCCACGTACAGGTTCGCTGGAGCGGCGCAAGTGCACCGCTTCTAACGGTATCCACACGTGCATATGGAACACACATGCGTCGCACTGGTAGGTTCGGTCACACAGTCGGCAGCAAGTGAAGGTGGATAGTTGCAACACATGCAAAGCCCTAATGACGGCGCCGAAGAGATCTGAGTGTGCCGCACCTCCACTATATATAGGCATTCATTGCACGATCAACTCTTGGGCCTCGCACGGATCCTCGTAGCTAATAAGTTTCCGTCATTAAGCGCGTGACCCCTTAGGTTCTCGTTCACTTGGCCGCGAGACACATCAGACCTACCTCGGCTAGTCGATAGTGGACTCTAGCAAAACGTGTTGACTCTAAGTGTCCAATGAAGCTGGTTAGGCAAACATGTACTTCACACTCATGTTCCCTTTACCACATGATATATGTTGTCGTGCTCAAGGCGACATGGTAATCTTTGTTTTAGCACGACCTCTTTCTCATTCCGGTGAATCCCACCAACACTTCAAATTATCTCATAATCCTCATCGTGTGGCCATGCCTATTCAGGTCTGATCACCCGAGGGTCCCAGAGTATATCGCTCCTAATTGAAGGGGCAAATCCCATCTTGCTCGATCATGTCTCACAGTATGGATATGGACACGCCCAAAACCTACCTTTATAACTATCCAGTCACGGAATAGTGTTGGTCAGCCCAAAGCAGGTCTGTCACCATACTGAGTACATGCGCCAGCTTAGGTATTAGGAAATAGAACGTATGTTATACTAGAGACTCACATGTGACCTATCGCTGCGTCTCATAGTTGGTTCTGTCCAACTCAGACCTTATCTCGACTCGGATCCGACTATGTCGTCGAATCCGACCAGATCTTTCCAAGTCCATATTTTCCAGCTAGTATCTAATGTTACATGGTTAGTGAGACCGGACTATCCACTGTGTCATGTGCTAGTCTAATTGGTTGCGCGACCACACAACCCTTTTCACTAGGGACCATTTAGGACAGTCAACATACAATGCATAGTCTCACAAACAAGTCACGTACTTGTTAATACATATCATTGAAAATGTCCAAGGACTATCTTTATTCATAAACACATAGGAAATATTATCATACATGATTGCGTCTAGTGTATATCTCCAACCCCGTCGGCCCCTGTCGTCCTTACCTCGGACTCCTCCAACACTAGTCACCCAAGCAGCAGCCGATGTTTGAAGGACGTTGATGTGACCCTCGCTGCGACCTCCCACCATCTCTACCTGTGCATGGACAATGCTCTCCTTAGATAATTGCCTTGTTCCACTCTTGTTTGTTGCTAGTTACTTGGATCAATGGATGATGGATAGATGGATGTATGTTGATGTTTGGTACATGATTTTCATGATGGATGACTGAATGGTGATAGTTTCTTCCTAGATGGATGAATGAATGGTGCAAACATTTGAATATATTTTTTTCCATAGAGAATGCTCAATGATACTATAAATTATTGATTGGTTCCCTTCTGTTGTTTCTTGTGCTAATTTACCACTATGAAGGGTAGTTATTCATTCCATTTCTCTACTGCTATGTGCTAATTTGCTTCGATAGATTCATGTATATGCATGCTAATTGATATACTTTATAGATCTGTAAATCGGTTTCGTGCTCATATTCAAAGAGAAATTGTGTGAAACAACTAGCTGTTACCAAATCAGGACATAGTTTTAGTTCAGGGACATTACAAACATTTTAGCAAAAAACTCATCCCACAAATTCATACTACAATCTCATAAAAGAACTGGACAACAAATTTTGTGGGCAGTTCCCGAAAATTTGATTCTCGAGAAACAAAAACTGAAAAGACCAGGCCCTTGATGGCAAGGCAAAAGAACTACAATCTCAATCTCGGAAACGAAAGTTGATCCTAAAATAAGTTCACCATATCTTTTGTTGGCTTACTATTTTTTCAACTGACCAAAAATAGTTCACTTGGTTTGACTACTCATTCAATTTGTCCAGATAGCTTCTCATTCTATTACAAGACTATTAGAGAAAATACAAAACAAAGGATATCAGAGGGGAAGGATGTCACTTTTGATATTATGTAACGACCCGACCTGATAAGATTCGATGTCTCTATGCTTACCGTGCTAGTCCCTGGATCAATAGGTAGCCCACACAGTATATGATGTAATATCAAGAATAAACCACATGTCATAATATTACATCGCAGATCCAGAATTATAATATAATACATACCTCGTAGCTCAAGGCTACAATTCAAACAAAATACAAAGGAAACGCAAATACAATCTTCATGAATCCATCAACACCACAGGCAAATGTTGAGTATACACATCGTTACCCTACATCGCAACACTCACTCGTCGTATGAAAACTGCAACATGATAAGTTACAGCCACAAGGGTCAGTACGTTGAATGTACTGGCAAGTCACGCATGGAATGATATAACAGACCTACATCTATATGCAAGGTATGTCAAGAGGAGATTGCAGTGGTTGTTTTGCAGAAAGCTAATTTTTCCCTAATAACAACTTAGTAGTGAAATTTTAATTTTGTCTTGCTACAGTTGATACATATATGGTTCAATTGGGCGATCCAATTCCAACCTATCCTCATTATAGAGTTTCCCACTCAATGTCATTAAGGTGTATCATCTGTCAAGATCATCCAACAACTTTAATGGTCTAGCTTCTCAAAATTGTCTATAACCGGGGACACGGCTAAACATGATTAGTTTTATTACTCTGCAGAGTTTTGCACGCTTTACCCACTAGACCCAACCCGAAGGTTGAGACGAAGTCTTTCAGAAGCTGTCACCTCCACCCAACGGCAGCCGGTACACCTACTCATATCTACATCTGCTAGCTTGCCCATACGAATCTCCCACAACATACTCAACTAAGCCAGAGCCCATATATCTAGTGGTTGTGCATGGAAGCTACTAGTCACTAAGTCTGTCTGATCTTTTTGAACCTGGGCGGCATTCCACTTACATTCAGAGGGTCGAAACTATGATGTTCTTGAAACCACTCAGCAATACCACATCCACCCAGAGGTGAATTATATATATTAAGTTTCATCACATGTTATATCATAGTCCTCACATAATCTCGAAGATATACACGAACCAATCCCCGTCTACATAGCATAGAAGGAATACACTACCACGATCTACATAAGGCTCTACTAAGCTGAATCTCAGTCGCAATAATATCCTACCATAGTATTCCCACCCATGCATAATATAGTTTTGTGATAAAGAACTACATGCATAAAAAAATAGGTGAAGGATGATCAAGGTATAACTTGCCTGGTATGTTTGATGAAGATGGTCGCACTCACAAGCCTGATATTTCTATGCGTCACACTCCGGACAATATACACGTTTCAAACAACCCAACACATCAATCATCACACTCAAATAACACCAAATAAAACCAACAGCAAGAAATCATTTTTTTAAATCACAAAAACAGTAGCATAATAGTAGGTATAAAACATCTATAAATCAGTAGAAACACAACACAAAAAGAATCAATAAGTTTTAGTAAACGGTTTGCAAAATATGGCCTCCGAAAGGTTTATTTAAAATTTGATCAAATTCAAATCTGGACATGCAAACATATAAAATTTTGGTACTGTCATAATCTACTGGTCTTTGTGGAAACACACGAAAAAGAATTAATTACATTGAGCATACATATTAAAAGTTAGAGCAATTTGAAAATTTGGTGGGAATCTGCCCAAAACTAAACGGATCAAAAACAAACCACTGCGGTTACTGTACCAGATACCACTTGGCGTGACGGGATTGGCCGAAGGGTGCTTTGCACGCACGCAGGCTCACCAGAACAGGGCAAAACGGCGGCGGTCACGGGCGTTGGCGGCGGTGCTCCTCCGGCGGCTCTCCGGCAAAGTGAATGTGGGGAATGGATGCGGCGGATGTTGGCGAGGGTGGTTCTACGGGTGGAGGGGTCTCCTCTGTGGCCGGCGGTGATGATGGGAACACCGGCGGGTTCGGGACGAGGTGAAACAGGCACGGGAATTGGCGATTTGGGGGAAAATCGGAAGAGGAGGAAGAGGGGAAATACTTATAAGATGATCCCGTGGTCAAGGGGCAACGGATTGATCGACTCGATCGAGTTCGGATCGGGATTGGATGTCCAGGACGAACACGTCCGAGGAAGGGGATGACATCGTGGGGTCAGCTCGTCAGCGACAGAGCAAAGGAAGAGAAAAAAACAGAAGGGAGGGAGTTGCGGGGTGGGCTCCTCTACAGCGCCGAAATGGGCCGTCCTGTTGCTGTTGTGACTGCATGTGGGAGAGGAATAGGACGTGGTCCTCTGTGTCGTTTTTTTGAAAATCCTTTGATTTAAAACCAAAAGCTTCAGCTTGAAAATAAACTATAAAAAATATATTTTAATTCTGCAAAATATTATACTCTATATGAGGAACATTTTTCCAGTCGTGTTGCTTGTATAAAATACATATGGTATTTTTATAAATTTATATAGGCTTTATAAATAATGCCTAAAATATTTTTAAACTTCCAAACAAATAAATAACAGTATTTAAAACACCTTATAGCTCCTTTATATTGAAGGAGTCATATTACCTTCTCTCTTATGATTTATTTTTAGTTGGAATAGTTTTAAATATTCAAAATCCAAATGAGAGAATATTCAATTATATCACCAATATTATTATTTGAGGAAGTTATGTCATCCTCTCTCATATCCAAGTTGAAACACTTTTGAATATTCTCAGAATTCAAAATAAGATCCAAAGGAATTTTCAGAAAAGTCATTTTATTCCCTCTCATTTGAATATTCAATAAACTCCAAAAGTTTCAATTCCTAGTTGAAATTTAGCTAAGATTAATCAACACAAACAAGTTTTAAAATAATCCTATTCAAATAGTTAACATTCCACAATTCTGAATTTTGGGATGTTACAAATCTACCACCCTTAAAATGAATCTCGTCCTCGAGATTCGAAAAGGCTAGAAAGAAAAGGTTTGAGATGGGATTCTCTTGAATGTCCATTGATCATCTGATTGTTTGTGGTCTACCACCCTTAGAATTAAAGTCATGGGGTCTTCAGAAATCTTACTGGTTGATAACATCCTTCAGGCTGACATGTCTTGCGCTCTTGCTAAACAACTATCAATACCCTCATGGTGGTCATCAAGAATGGTTCCTGCAGAAATGGGTATTGGATTATCTTCAACGTATAACCTACTGTTGGCAATGGTTGCCTTTTACAAGGGTCATACATCATACCATTCTAAGGTTCGGGCTTAACAACGACGTCTCTCTACCATAGGTAAGTCACTCTAGATTAACTATTCCACATAGAAAGAGCTAATAATAAGAGTAAGTCGGCATGGTGATCAATCCATTCCGCACCCAAATCATTACTTTGTATATGGTTTAGTAAATCTCGCATTCTAACACTAGGACATTCTCACAAGCATTGTAGAAATTTGCTCTCATTCATGAACTAAGTTCGGAAAAAAATGTTTGTTCTGCATGCCAAAGAAGACAACTATCGTTCCTTTCAACTCTCAGGTTTGTGTCCACTATATAAAACATTGTAGCTTCCTCCAAGTTGATTCCTTCATCAAAATTGTGCTTGCTTCCTGGCAGATCCTTGTGCATGGTATTAACTTGAACTCATCACTCGGTTGCAACATCGACAAGGTAGAGATAGAATAAAGACCTAAGGGGGAAAAACTACCCATCTCATGCTAGCAATAAAACCCCAAATCAAGCAGAACAAAGAAATCACACAAGTCACACAACACAAGCAAAATCTACAGGTAAGGTCATATCCACAAGAGATATGATCTCGTCATACTACCGCAAATCATTTATCGACTCAGCTTATTAGTGGTGGTCTGCAAACTAAAACTCCTCAATGATACTAATACAACTACAAGGGACATCTACATTTGAAAAAGAAAAGGTATGAGTACGAGACTAAAAACTAACAAGTAGAGTAAGTTTGCAAAATAAGTTTCCACTCCTATGGCTTTTACTACTCCATTTTCTAGGGTCACGACCTACAGTCAACATGGCTCAGATACCATCTGTGACGACCCGAACCTGATAAGATTTGATGTCTCTGTGCTTACCGTGCTAGTCCCTGGATCAATAGCTAGCACACACAGTACATGATGTAATATCAAGAATAAACCACATGTCATAATATTACATCGCAGATCTAGAATTATAATATAATACATACCTCATAGCTCAAGGCTACAATACAAATAATAGACAATGAAAAAGCAAATACAATCTTCATGAATTCATCAACACCATAGGCAAATGTTGAGTATAGACATCGTAACCCTACATCGTATCACTCACTCGTCGTATCAAATTTGCAACATGATAAGTTACAGCCACAAGGGTCAGTACGTTGAATGTACTGGCAAGTCACACATGGAATGATATAACGGACCTACATCTATATGCAATGTATGTCAAGAGGAGATTGCAGTGGTTGTTTTGTAGAAAGCTAATTTTTCTCTGATAACAACATAGTAGTCAAATTTTAATTTTGCCTTGCTACAATTGATACATATATGGTTGAATTTGGCGCTCCAATTCTAACATATCCCCATTATTAAGTTTCCCACTCAATGTCATGAAGGTGTATCATCTGTCAAGATCATCCAATAACTGTAATGGTCTAGCTGCTCAAAATTGTTCATAACCGGGGACACGGCTAATCATGATTAGTTTTATTACTCTGTAGAGTTTTTCACACTTTACCCACTAAACCCAACCCGAAGGTTGAGACGAAGTCTTTCAGAAGCAGTCACCTCCACCCAACGGCAGCCGGTACACCTACTCATATCTACATCTGCGAGCTTGCCTAGGTGAGGCTCCCACAACCTACTTAACTAAGCCAGAGCCCATATAGCTAGTGGTTGTGCATGAAAGCTACTAGGCACTAAGTTTGTCTGATCTTTTTGAACCTGGGCGGCATTCCACTTACATTCAGAGGGTCGAAACCATGATGTTCTTGAAACCACCCAGCAATAGCACATCCGCCCAGAGGTGAATTATATATATTAAGTTTCATCACAAGTTATATCATAGTCCTCACATAATCTCGATGATATACACGAACCAATCCCCGTCTACATAGCATACCAGGAATACACTACCACGATCTACGTAAGGCTCTACTAAGCTGAATCTCAATCGCAATAATATGCTACCATAGTATTCCTACACATGCATAATATAGTATTGTGATAAAGAACTACATGCATAAAAAAATAGGTGAAGGATGATTAAGGTATAACTTGCCTGGTACGTTTGATGAAGATCGTCGCACTCACAAGCCTGATATTTCTATGCGTCACACTCCAGACAATCTACACGTTTCAAACAACACAACACATCAATCATCACACTCAAATAACACAAAATAAAACTGACAACAAGAAATTATTTTTTAACTCACAAAACAGTAGCATAACAATAGGAATAAAACATCTATAAATCAGTAGAAACACAACACAAAAAGAATCAATAAGTTTTAATAAACGGTTTGCAAAATATGGCCTCCGGAAGGTTTATTTAAAATTTGATCAAATTCAAATCTGGACATGCAAACATTTAAAATTTTGGTACTGTCCTAGTGGTCTTTGTGAAAACACACGAAAAAGAATTAATTAAATTGAGCATACATCTTAAAAGTTAGAGCAATTTGAAATTCCGGTGGGAATCTGCCCAAAAATAAACAGATCAAAAACAAACTACTGCGGTTACTGTAGCAGTTGCCACTTGGCGTGGCGGGATTGGCCGAAGGGTCCTTTGCACGCGCGCGGGCTCACCGGAATAGGGGAAAACGGCGGCAGTCACGGGCGTTGGCGGCGGTGCTCCTCCGGCGGCACTCCGGCAAAGTGGGGGTGGGGAATGGATGCGGCGGATGTTGGGGGTGGCGAGGGTGGTTCTACGGGTGGCGGGTCTCCTCTGCAGCCAGCGGTGATGACGAGAACACCGTCGGGTTCGGGACGAGGCGAACAGGCACGGGAGTTGGCGATTTGGGGGAAAATCGGAAGAGGAGGAAGAGGGGAAATACTAACAAGTAGAGTAAGTTTGCAAAATAAGTTTTCACTCCTATGGCTTTTACTACTCCATTTTCTACGGTCACGACCTACAGTCAACATGGGCTCTCATACCATCTGTAACGACCCAAACCTGATAAGATTCGATGTCTCTGTGCTTACCATGCTAGTCCCTAGATCAATAGCTAGAACACACAGTACATGATGTAATATCAAGAATAAACCACATGTCATAATATTACATCGCATATCCAGAATTATAATATAATACATACCTCGTAGCTCAAGGCTACAATACAAACAAAATACAACGAAAAAGCAAATACAATCTTCATGAATCCATCAACACCACAGGCAAATGTTGAGTATAGACATGGTAACCCTACATCATATCACTCACTCGGGCTCTCAAACCGGCCTTAAACGCCCGAGCTGACCCGCACCCCTCATTTTCAGCCCAAATATGGGACGGTTATAGGGGAGCCCGGGCGTGCCCGTCTGGCCCGTACGGACCCGCATCGGCCCTACATATATTAGTCCCCATCCGCTCGTCGGACCAAACCCTAGCCACTTCAGTCCACTCCCCTCCACTCGCATCCGCCACCCAAGCTCACCTACACCGATCTCCGGCCTTCTCCGAAATGGCGGGCAGTGGATCTGAGTCTTCATCTCCAGTTCCGTCGACCACGTGCACGAGCTCATCCCACACGGCCCCGAGGAGGAGATGGCTGTCCGGGTTGTGCTCCGCCGCTCCCGGGAGGAGGCCGCACGAGGACAATGGTCGGACTCGCAACGCCGGTAATCCATTGCGTCTGCTCAACCAGTACTTGGATCCGACGTCGCTGGCTCACCGGAGGCGATGTAGTCTTTCTGGCATTCGAATGCCGCGGCGGACGCGCAACCCCTCCGTTGGCGCGCCGAGGACGCACCATGGGCGTCCGTGGACGCAAGCATGGCGCGGCGTGCCCGCCGGGCGAGGCAGCGGGCAAGGGAGGCGGTGAGGCCCTCGTGGCGGTGGACGCTGGACAGGCGAAGTCAGACTCTCCGGCGCCCCGTAGGATACAGCAGTGCGGGCACCGCAACCACATCGTGCTCACCGTCGTCTCGGACGGATCCGACATCGACCTCAGATCCACCGGCACCGTACGGGTTACGGGCTCCGACGAGGAAGAGTAGGGCATGGATGACGGAAGTGGATCGAGTCCCATGAGCTGGCTAGTGTCCCATGTCCTACTCTCCCTCGCCGGTGGCCGGACCGACACTACGAGGGGCGCAGCCAGCCGCTGGACATGGTCACGGCGGAACCGGACGACCTCCGCTTAGTATTAGGTTTACGTTGCATAAAATAATATGGATTTAAGGTTTCTAATTTGAAGTAGCCGGATGTGAAATATTATTTGAGACGTGACCGGTCAGTGTCGACGAAAACATCCGGACGCGTCCGCGGACGTTTGAGGGCCCGGATTTACAAGGTCCGCCTCTAGATGCTCTTATGTTTATTTTGCCAGGTTGGCAAATAGTTTGAAACGAGCCTCCATGCAAAGTTCAACCGTGGGGCGCACACGTGTTGACCATATTAGTTTCCACAAAGATCTACTGCCACTTGGACTAGTACTAGATGCGACGGCAATTATTAATTGTTGAAAGCAAATCGTCTCACAAACTGCACGTTTGACTGGGGCATTGCACGCTCCTAGTGAAAGCAATCATATTTTCAGCCTAGATGTAGTCCGATGGGAAGCAACCGATCATTAGAATCGCCCAATGTCATGAGCGTTAACCACCCCAAATCTGTATTAATTAATACTCCCCCGTCTCAAAATAAGTGATTCAAAAATGACTCAACTTTGTATTAAAGTTAGTACAAAGTTAAGTTATTTTTAAGTCATTTATTTTGGGACGGAGGGAGTACGTACTAATAAGACCAAGGTTACTATTATTATGAACACTATCTTCTAATAAGGTTGACAAATCAAAATATTTCCTAATTGCATATCCAGGATTTATTTCCATACCGATACGACTTGTGCCTCTCTATAAATACACACTGTGTGTGAACTAGTAAACCGCGCATTGCGTCCTCTCATACAAGATATTAAGCCCAAGGTAGTGTTCTGTACTTCAACTCTTTGGCCGATCATGGCTTTCAAGATGGCCAGGTCCTTATTGGTATTGGTATTGGCGCTGCTCCTTACGTCTTTCAGTAAGAGTGCTTACATATGCATGATTCTAAAATATCTCTTAATTTGAAGTTATCTTTTAACAAAACCTTCTGTTTTTCCCTACGCACATAGATGTTGATGCAAGCAGGATGTTGGCCAAAGATCCGGCCTGTACCTCCCAAGCATGTTCCGAGAGATGCGTCGGTAATGGCTTTTGTGGTGGGATTTGTGACGAATCTTTCTGCAAGTGCGTCTACTGCAAATCACTTGACGCAGTAGTTGGAGACATACAGTAATAATATAAGGTGGATCAGTAAACAAATAATCGATTTCCTCTTTATCTTTTTGTCGGGGGAAATACTGTTATTTTTCTCCTTTTAGCAGATGTTTTTGTTGCCATGAGACTACAAACGCGTCGGTGGATTAATTATGATCGTTGATTGTCCGAATCGGAGTTCGAGTGTATCGGACATGCATGTACGAGTATGAAGCTGGCGGTACATATCTCTATGCTAACATAAAATACACACTAATAATATCAGGTAACCAGGTTTTGAACTAATGATCAGACAAAATAATCAAATCTATATATAGGTAATCATTTTTTGGATTATTCATGGGGCACCTTGTTCTGTATTCAACCCGTTAATGCATTTTCTTCTTGTAGATAATCACTGTTACCTTCCAAATTTTTTGGTTTCCGTTTCTGCTTGCATGCACTAGTACCTCCACGGCCATTCATTGCAGATTAGTTTCCAAAAAAATGCATCCTACTGATTTCTTCATAAACAATTTCATTCCTTCAACAATTCTACTAGTCTTGTTAAAAATAGTCTGGACATTCATACTTGGGGTATGTACTAGCCATACCCGCGCGGCGGCACGCTGCGCCCATTGATACTATACGTGAGAAAGTCTGTGTATAATTATATTAAACTTTATCTACTATTTATTTAATCAATTATTCAGTTTTTGCTTGTTCACTTAATTTTTTATGGTGTGGTGTATGTACAAACATTATGCCGGTACGGATGCTAAAATCTTTCATAAAGAAACACGTATTATTTAGACATTGTGTAGACATTATCAGAAATGAGCATCACCATACAGGTACAACAAAAAACTTAACTGGGCGATAAAATAGAAGGCTTCTACCATTATGTTTGGACATTTTTTGTACGTCCATGCATCTTTTGTCTATGAGGGACAAATATGATGCCCCAGCTAGATTATATCCTGAGTTACATATCAACAAATGATTTGCACATAATATATGCTTGGATGCCCTAGAATTGACAGGCCAAATAGGTAACCGTAGCAGCGTACCGCAGTCCAAGAGCCAATACTGGGTAAAGCCTACACACAACAGCAGCACATGCATGCGACACAACACGGACGACAGAGTGCACGACGTAGACAACAAAGAAGAAGCAACCGCCGAGTGCTCGTCATCCTGTAGTTGATGCTGAGGCGGAGGGCAGGGAGCAAGGCGCCTCCTCACGTTGGCTTCGCAGGCGGCAACTCTCCACCACGACGACACGATGCCCATTGCTATCCCGTTGCTAGTCAACTCTTCACCAAGGCAACGTCGACCTGGGCGAACACGACGTCGAGCAGGTGGCGACGTGACCCGGGACTGCGGGACGCCGTCAACATGGAAGGTCAAGATCGCCGGTGCATGGGACCATGACGATGAAAAGTTCGCCACCGCAGACTGCGGAAGGGAGACGGGGGCATGTACGGAGGGGAGAGGGGGGCTATTAGAACATGCCTCTAGAACCAAAGCCATAAACCATAAGCCAAAGAAAAAAAAATACACAACCGCCTACACCGATTGAGCGAGCTTGGATTAAAAAAAATCTGGTACATGCAGCACACTGCATGCAGAACACGTAGTCACATCAAACCAACACAGACAGCATGCGTCCACCCACCAGGAATTAATTAAAAAATCCACAACCAATCGACAGGCCCACAAATTCTGACAGATTGACCATGCACAATTGCCAGACGCACCGAAGAAACGTACCCCATCCAAAAAGAAGGCAAAAAATCTCCGCAAAATCGCTGGGCACACCCGAAATCGTACACAAACATATCCCAAGCAAATGCAACAAAAGGGTGTCGGCATGTAAAAAAAGCAAATTAGCACCCAACTTAATCAGTAAGCAAAGAAAAGAAAAATCAAAGAACAGACCACATACCAATAGTAGATAGTAGACCATCGGAAGAAACAAGGCGCTCCATCTGACTACCAGGCAAGCATAAATCAGAACCTGAAAAAACAAGAAGAAAGAAAATATTCCCATCAAGTAAATCATAGTCAGCAGCAGCACATAAATTTAGGGAAGCAAAGAAACTAACTAAAAAAAAACACATAACACTGTACTAACCAAGCGTGGAATCAACAGAGCGTTTTCCCAATCGAATCTCCTCTCTCCGCTGCCTAGAAGAAGAATCTCCTCTGCCGTAGAGGGAGCACCACGACGGCCAATAACAGTCCCTCGCATGCGAGGAGGTCGACCGGGACGCCCAGGACCATTACGACTACGGAATGGACGAACCATTGGTGCTGCAGTATAGCATAATCGTTTTCTTTATTTGTATACCAACTCTGGGAAGCCCACAAAAAAATGCCTAAATAATCTGTTTATTTCTCTGACAATGGGTTAGAGTGAGAGAAGGGATGGGAGTCTGACCTGCTGCTATGCGTTGAAGTGAAATTTAGTGGTATATACCCATGAACGTCACAAACCTTTTAATAAGTGGATACATGTATGTAAACTAAAACCTCGATGGATGACATCTATGAACATCTATAGAACATAACTCATAGAAATGTAATACAGAGGTATATGATACTCCAGGAATATCATAACTATATTATACTAAGAGAAAAGACTTGCCATACATACCCTAGTATTTTCAAATTTTAAAATAATTTGGATGAATCATATTGTTCATTTGTTATATAATAATAGGTAGCAGGTGCTCGTATTTGCGTACATTGTCATAGATATACCTATCTAATGTATGATACACAATATATCCTATACCTAATGTAAGATACCCATGGTATCCTATACCCAACTACGATACACCATGTCCCCTCGTAATAAGAAAACAAGTCACAGCTTAGGCATTCTAGGTGTCTAAATACCGTCCGACGAGGTGCAATATCTAATCCTATATGCACTTGCAGGTATGCAATACATACAGTGCATACCAACATGGTTGTAATATAGTAGGTATAAATACCTGCATTTTATTAGATATAACGCCGAGAGATAGATGCCCAATGACATACACAATGCATGATACCTAAAGCACGAAATGCTCAACAATTAGTGATACCCAAGGTATCTCACTAATAATGTAACGAGTTGCTGCTTAGAATTTTGATGTTTTGGTATCTACTAGTGACCAATGAGATGCCAGGTTTAATCCTATGGACGCACATGTCGTGGTCATTTTAATTTTCTAAAATAATAAGGATGCATTTTAGTTTTTCTAATAGGCATCGGGTAACAGAAGTGGGAAAATGTTTCATCCGTCATACAATTATGCGTACGTGAAATTTATGGATATACCATAGATATTTGATTAGATATGTGAACTTTATGGATAATCATCCTTTAAAAAATAATGCAATCTTTTTAAACTGGATAATATTGACAGAAAGAAGTGAGTTCCATATAACAATATCACACATATGACATATACAAATCATGACGGATAATTTGCATTAATGTCTCTTCAACATAGAACGTTGCCATGCATGGTCTCCTGTTATCTTATTTGCTACTCCCCCATAAAGAAATATAAGAGTATTGGTCTAAACACTCTTATATTTCGTTACAAAGGGAGTACTATAGAATTGTTGCCATGCATGATGAACGGGGCCATATTTATACTATCAAAACACCAGTTATGATGGATTAACAAATTAACTTACATACCCATTGCAACATCACACATCTAAATGCAAATCGAGTGGTGGAAGGTCAAGGAGCCTGAGCACCAAGGTGCCCCCAAACGGTTGTCCTATATACGGATGTGTTATTCGTCACGCTGGGTGAACAATAGTTATTCGTAACCCTATCAATTTTTACATCAATCTCCCATTTTTTTTACTTGCAGTGAATTTCTTATTACGATGAAAGTCAAACGAGAACGTAAGAAAATATACACTAGTCGTAAACAATATTTTACGTTATGTAAATTACGAACATAGAAATATAATATGAAATATAAAAAATGTAATTGTTTTTGGTCTTAAGACTTTTATTTTGGTTCTTATGCCAAGTTTTGCATAGTGAATCACTATGAACATAACTATTTATATATCAGATGTCATTCTTAATCAAAGGACATAAAATAATTTTTGGTGACGAATAGCACTACATATATTTATTCTGCAAGGTAATTTCCAAAGTTGAGAGGGGTGATGAATACAGTTAAAAATGTACATCCCTGTCAAAGAAAATGAAAAGATAAGATGTATTCAGGGGGGCGGACCTAAGCATTTTGACCCGTGTAAAAGAACAAGTCGAATGCCAATGTTACCTGAAAATATTACCCTTAATTGTTATTTTGACTGACAAAGCAGTGCTAACCCATCCCACATGACATGAAAACTGTCAAGCACACTTGCTACACTAATATGAACATCTACAAACGAACTCAGAATTTTAAAATATATTTACTATTTATTTTCATTTAAATGTTCATTATTTTCATTTTCATCTTTGTCGCTTGGTTCATACGGTAGCTTACAAGCTACAAACAAGAAAGTGTGCCCAACACGACACTAAGGGCTTGTTTGTTTGGGCTTTGGCTACGATAAAATCAGTTGCCGATTCGTTGTGGTGGCAAAGCTGATTCACTAAGGAATCGAAGGTTAGCCATTTGACAACGTAATTATGGATTCGTTGTGGTAGCAAAGCTGATTCGTTGAGGAATCAGCTGCAGTAAAGGCTGCTCGTTTGGCAACATAGCTGTGGATTCGACTTTGAGCCGGTGAATATATATTTTACGAAACATAGGCAAAAGATTTGCCACGTTTATTAAATGAGGGAGGAGAGTATAAAAAGCTGGTGAATATTTGCTGAGACGTGGATGCACAGCACTGCACCGGGCTGAGAACCCAAAGTTCTTTTGTCTTTCCAATGTACGCACACAGCCACTAGAATCTGGAGAGTTTCCATATATAAGCAACTTCTGATATCGATCGACAGGTTCCATGCAACTTCATAATATGTTCTTTAGCTAGGTTAAGCTAATTATATAGGTACCATCATTTTATAGCTTCTAACGAAATGAAGCGATGCGATTAAAAGACAATCTTCATCCATCAATTAGACCGTCGTCGAGCAATTAGATTGGCATATATATGAAGATCAATCCAACCCAGCTATAGAAGATAAGTAAAGATCAAAACTAATCAAGAGTAGTGATGAGCTCGAAGATGGGGAAGAACAAGAATTGTGTGCTGGTGTCGGCCGGCGTTCTTGCCGTGCTGACGATCCTCTTCGGAGTCCTCGGCGCGATCCTCGTAGTGGCGGTATATGCACCGCAAGCTAGATCTCTTCCTCGATCCGCGATCCTTGCGTGCGGTTTTGTTTGACCGTGCGTGCGTATGTTCATGCAGACAGCTCCGCGTGGCAACCACGATGACAATAATTACAGGCCGGCGGCGGTGCCCTGCGGCATCATGGCAGCGATGCTGGCGCTGACGACACAGATCGTCGCCAGTGTGGCCAACGGCTGCTGCGGCTGCTGCTGCTGCTTGGGGAGGTGTCCCACTCCCAAAAGCAAGGGCAGCCGCGTCCTCGCCGTCCTCTTGTTCATCCTCTCCTGGTACGTAGCCAGTTATCGAGAGAAACCAAAAAACTCTTCCGTGTCCATTCTAGTCTACCAATTTACATCAGTTTGTAAATTTTGAAACCGCGAGTTTCATATATAGGGAATCAACATCTGTTTAGAGGTTTGTTCATTTACTATATATCATATATAATAACTATTGTGGTCTCTCCGTGCATACTTGCAGGTTCCTCGCGGTTGCAACGGTGATAATATTTTTAATGGCCGCAACGATGGTTGGGTCTACAGGCTATTTTCAAATTTACTTGGACGTTGCCAACGCAGCAGGTGTTTTAATTTTTCTGGTGCCCACAGGCTTATTTAAATTAGTTGTCGGCCTTGACATAGTCTCGTACATCCTCGTTTAGAAGCTTGGCCACCACCAAGCTGATGCCGGCGGTGATCCTCCTTGGGTGTCTAAAGTTGGTGTCTGGCCTTCTCATTCTGCATGTGACAATAAAGGCTGAGGTTAGCTCAATTCCGCTATGGGATGGTTGTGTTGTGTATGACGATGGTTCTATTCCTCTGTTGGCACTTCGCAGCAGCCCTACCCCCGCCATTGCCGAGCTCACAACTTTGCTGTTGGGCCTTCTAGTAACCAGGGTGGCACCACCACCGTGCGAGCTCCACGCGACGCTCGCAGCTTAGTCCTCCCTAGTTGTAGCCCGGACGCTCAACGTCGCCTTTCGCCCACTATCCCTCCGGGTTTGCAGCACCGTCCACAACATCCCGCGTGCCCGGTTGCAGCATGCCGCGTGCTGGTGGTTATAGCTCCCTGATGTGCCGTCACAGCATTCCACGGTGCTGGTTGTGTTGGTTCTTGAACGCCAGAACAAATCCAACCAGAAGCTGTGTACACAACTACACATAAATACAAAGTTAGCAAGCACACAGGCATGCAGCTTGATTGACTCTCAAGCAGTAGGACAAGCATGTCTTTGCCGTAATGCGTGTGTGTACTTGCCATGACTCGCCGTGCAGTGCGTACGTCAGAATAATTTGGTGGTGCGTACAACTTGCACCTTTTACTTGGTTTGCTCTTAGTACAGACAAGGACTTGTCGGGGCCAACACATAAGACACATAACACTAATAGAAATCAGACCTTTTGACTGAAGCATTACTCCCGGTCGTATTTTGGACAGGGACTAATGTGTACACTAGTCTCGGTTCGTGAAGATAAGCATTAGTCTCGGTTCGTGAGGACCCTTTAGTCCCGGGACTAAAGGGATGGTGACAACCGTTCGCCTGATGCGAGCCCTTTTAGTCCTGGTTCGTCGCTCAAACCGGGACTAAAGGTCCCAACCGTTTAAATCTCGTGTTTATACATGGGAAACGCTACAGTAACACGGCCGACCACCATTTATGTTCGTCTCCAATCACTCGCTACGGGAACGTGCTCGTACATGATACGACCAATCTCCATGTAGTCTACACGAACGACAACGCCAAAGTCGAGGGTTTTCTTTCCATGTTCGAGGAATGGCTTCAAGAGGAAAAACCACAAGTTCATGGGCCTCGATCTCGAGTACACGGCCGATGGTCATAATGTTGCCGTCGTCCAACTTTGTTTGAAGCAACATGTCATGGTCTTCCAGTGGGCAAGGTAATACAGAACTTATCATAGTTTTAACCGAGGATTTTCTTTAATTCATAGGATAGGAAAATTGCATAGGAATAGCAGGATCGGGAATATCGAGAACATGTCATAGTTTCCTTGATTCATAGGAAAATTGGGGCTTTTCTTTGATTCATAGGAAAATTGCATAGGAACAAAAAATTGCATAGGAATAGGAGGATTAGGAAAATTGCATAGGATTAGGAATAAGAGGATAGGAATAGGATAGGAAAATTGCATAAGAATTTTCCTTGTAGTTGCATATATTGGCCATCGTGGGAGAACATGTCATAGTTTAGGGGCTTCTTTTGATTCATAGGATAGAAAATGCATAGGAATTTTCCTTTCTTATGATTCTTATTATACTTGTTCCGAATTATACTTGTTATGATTCTTATTATGTACTTGTTCTAAATTATACTTGTTATGATTATTCTTATTGTACTTGTTATGATTCTTATTATACTTGTGCCGAAATATACTTGTTATGATTCTTATTATACTTGTTGTAAAATATACTTGTTATGATTCTTATTATACTTGTTTTAAAATATACTTGTTGCAGCAGTATTTAACACATTTGTTCCATTTTGTTGTTGCAGTAGTGACAAGCACTGTCCAAAACTCATGGCGTTCCTTCGCAGCGGCATATATTTTGCTAGCGTTGATATAACAAATGACAAGATCAAGACAAGGCGCACCTGGGGTATTGAGATACCATCTGAATGCCACATTAATCTTCAGGGCAGGTTTAGGCTTGAGCATGATAGGACTTCAATGGCTGATATGGCAGTTGCCCTGATCGATGAGGACTACGCTGATATGAAGACAAAATTCCCCAAGTCGGGGCACAAACGTTGGGTGAAGACCACACTTGACCCTATCAACATTGAGTATGCAACAATAGATAGATACGTTGCATACGAGTTGTATCACATGATTGGAATCTTCAATTATGGGCAGCGTCACCTCGTACCGCTAGTACCACCACTAGTGCCTCATGGGTCTGCTGCTTGGGGGTATTCTGATCCGGACGACGAGTAGTCTTTGCAATGATGAACACTTTTATCTCTATTATGTAGTGCTTGGAGGTCTCCTGATTCGGACGAGTAGGTTTGCAATCCGGAAGAGTAGGATTGGTATCTTCAATTATGCAGTACTTTCTGTAATGGACATCTGAACTATTAATTCTATTATGTCCCTATTTAAGTAAAATTTGTGTGCGTAAGAATATTTAGTATGATGTGAGCAAGCTTTCTGAAGCATTGTGATGTATGTGATAAAGATTGTCCATGTTTACGACGCAATAAGCAAGGGACACACGCGAAGAAAAAGTGAAGACTTTCTCTCCACAACTATTCTGATGATGGCTTTGATCTAGAATATCACTATAGTTAAATATAATATTAACTAAAAATAATCAACTAAAATATTGATTAACAAGAATGAACTAAAACATTAACTAAAAAGAATGAACTAAAACATTAACTATTCTGATGTGGGTGAAATGATGATACCATGCCAAGTTTCAACCTTTTCAGAGTTCATTTGTGCTGATTTTTAATTTGAGGGTCTAGCTCAAAACAATTCATTAAATACATGAAAAATAGCTAATGGAGTTAGAAAGGGTTGAAATTTTAGGATGTGGCTTCTAATGATTTATATTGAATGCACAAAAAAATCTGGAGTTGAAATAAGTTAAAAAATGAAGATATTGCTTCTAATGGTGCATATTGAATGCAAAAAAAGTCTGGAATTGAAATAAGTTAAACAAAATTAAAATCCTTTTGTAACAGACGAGTTTTCGTCCAAAACCCTGATACTTCGAAAGAGATTGTCCACTTTTTACACGAAGTGGATCCAGTTTTTTCCATAACCCTCTTAACTTTTTAGAGCATGCTATGTGGGTGAAATTATTATACCATGCCAAGTTTCAACCTTTTTAGAGTTCACTTGTGGTGATTTTTAATTTCAAGGTCATTTAGCTCAAAACAATTCATTAAATGCATGAAAAATAGCAAATGAAGTTAGAAAGGGTTGAAATTTTAGGATGTGGCTTCTAATGGTGCATCTTGAATGCACAAAAAGTCTGGAGTTGAAATAAATTAAAAAAATCCTTTTGTAACAGACGAGTTTTCGTCCAAAACCCTGATACTTCGAAAGACTCTGGAGTCTGGAGTTGTCTATTTTGTGGATGTGGCTTACAATGGTGCATATTGAATGCACAAAAAGTCTTGAGTTCATTGGGTGATTTTGATTAAAACGAATGAAGGTATAAACCTAAAAGAGTTGAACAAAATCTGGTTTTGATTAAAACAATTATCCAAAAATTTCCCAACTTTAACATAATGATAAAACATACTAATATTAAACAACAGGAGAAACAATCACTCAAATATCTGTTTTTAAACTAAAGTTATTCACAAATTACTGTTTCACAACAATTTCAAAACAATTCAAATTTAAACTATTTAAATTTGAAAACTACTAGCACTAATAGAAAGTTTGTAATTGTTTTGGCCTAAATCAAAAAGATTCACTAAAAAACTATAAATATTCTAACAGTTATTGCAAATATAAAAACACTTATTCCAAATATAAAAACAGAAAATCAAAAAAAGAGAAAATAGACCTTTAGTACTGGTTGGTATAACCAACCGGGACTAAAGGCGCCTTCCCGCACGAATTTGGGCCGCCGAAAAGGCCTCTTTAGGCCCGGTTGGTCTAACAAACCGGGACTAAAGGGGGGACCGTTAGTCCCGGTTGGTGATACCAACCGGGACTAAAGGGTCTTTTGTCCCGGCTGGGGCTACCAACCGGGACTAAAGAGTCCCAGGGTATTTAAAGCGCGCGCTCCCTCCTCAGTTTCTCCCCCCTCAGTTTCTCCACACCACGCCGCCAGGCTGCTCGTCTCCGTCACCGCCGCTGCTCGCTACCAAATCTCGACGTCGGCCTGCCCCTGTTGCGCGTCGACGAGCCCTTAGTGCGCCCACTCCTCCCACGGTGAGCCTCCGCCTCCTTCCCCCTCTCTGTTCTACCGCCCTGATCGATCCCCTCGTCATGCCCGAGCGTGCACGGCGGCACCATGGCCGACGGCTTGCTCGAGTGTTGAGGTGCCATGGCCATTCCCTTGAGCAGCCGCCTCCTTCCCACCTCTTTGTCCTGCCGCCCTAACCGATCCCCTCGCCATGCCCGAGCGCGCGCGGCAGCGCCATGTCCGCCGGCCTACCCGAGCGTGGCGGCGCCATGGCCATCCCCTTGAGCCACTGCCTCCTTCCCCCCTCTCTATTCTGTCACCCTAACCTCGATCCCCTCGCCATGCCCGAGTGCGCAGGGCGGCACCATGGCCGCCGGCCTGCCCGAGCGTGGCAGCGCCATGTTCTAATTAAGTTTAGATAGATGTTTGATGTTTGATGTTTAGATAGATGTTGTTTAGACAGATGTTTAATGTTTAGATGTTTATAGCTCCAAAAAAATTGGTATAGATGTTGATGTTTGATGTTTAGATGTGTATAGATGTTGCTGATCAACTAATCCCACATTTGTTTAGATGTTTAATGTTTAGATTTGTTTAGATATTGTTGAATTTGTTTATAAATATGAGTAGGATAATAAAATATAATCATTGTTAGGAAAATCCCACGTTTATAGGTTCTCGAGTCGACGATGCCTATCCCACATCCTCATCGTGGACTCGGCGGCAACTACCTGCTTGAGAGGCAGCATGTCCGGGATTGGGCTCCGCCGGGCTGGCACTAGGAGGTGCTGCCTTTGTGGGCATGAAACTTGGTGAGGAATGAGGGTCCCGTCGTCGACCGGAGGTTATTTGGTGGCGGTCGCATAGGCCACTGTTGGTGCAGAGGGAGACAGCCCCCGCAGAGGTGATACGTCGCTGTGTCAGGGAGGAGGACGAGCACGTCCAATGCTACATGACTGCATTGGACGCCAGGTTCTCCAATACCTGGCAGGTTCTTCAGGGATCTCACCCGAGCTATGATCCTGTCATAGTTCCTTCTCTTTGGGTGTCCACCGCCTGCGCCGCGAGACGCTAACTATATCTGTATTAGTGGATACTATTCGATGATGTATAAGTGATATTATTCGATGATGTATTAATGATATTATTCGATGATGTATTAGTGATACTATTATTCGATGATGTATTAGTGATATTATATGATCATATTGTTTTAGTTAATTTAGTTGTTGTATGTTTTAGTTGTTTAGTTTTTTATGTTGTAGTTAATTTAGTTCTTTTACTTATTTTATGTTTTAGTTGTTTATTTTTTTATGTTTTAGATGTTTTAGTTGTAAATAATGTAGTATCGTCAGTCTTCGGTGACGCGATATCGTGGAATCCCCGACGATCGTCAGTGAGGGAGAGTTAGCGACGATCGTCAGGGACTCATATCAAAAGAAACGCGAGAATTTTCCATGAAGGAAACATCCGTGAAGGAGCAAAGAGAGCCGGCCACAACAGAGCCGGCAAAATCAAAGCCAGCAGCAAAGAAAAAAAGAAATGGCCCTAGAGGAGGCAGGAAAGCCACACTAGATGAGAATAGCAAAGATTGGGTCAAGAGACATATGAACACAATTTGTCCACGACATTTTCCAAAGACATACGATGAGCATCACGAGAATCATCAACTCGCCACATGTCTCCAGTATAATAAATTCCATCGTTTAGCCTTCAACCTTATGTCAGCTTATGCCATAGCCAAGTATAAAGACTCTTAAGCCGACTCCTTGAGTTGACTTAAGCCTCGAGGGAGACACAGACATGGCTCAGCAGACTTGATCAGCTTCAACAAATACGGTAACCCCGGGTCATTACAAGGAAGACGACTCGGTCCCAGGGGCTGCTGCCATATTGGCGAAAAATTAGAAGTCACCCAAGAGGACGAGCCGCCATGATGCGTTGTTCAAACATGGGTACCCTACCTTATTGGCGAAAAATTAAAAGTCGCCCAAGAGGAATAGCCGCCCCGATGCGCAGTTCAAACATTGGTGCCTGACCTTATGGATGAAAAATTAAGGGTTGCCAAAGAGGACCAGTTGCCATGATCCGTTGTTCAAACATAGGTATCCTTCTTAATTGGATCATATTATTATCATATTATGATCGATGGAATAAAGGCGGCTTATCTGGACCCCCAGATGTTTTGCAGTAGTAGCATTGTCTCCTGTATATCCTATGTTCGGATTTTCCATGATCATAAGTAAATGGCTCTTCCAACTCATCGAGTTTAGCTTTCTCACCCTCTTGATCCAGAAAAAACGTCACAAAATGGTTAAACCTGCATGTATGCTTGATGCGACTCCGCTCAGGTGACCCCATGTACTCCTGAAAAGTCAATCCATCTAGACCCTGAACTTATCAAGGTTAAAACATCGGCTTGAGTCACGTGAGAGCCGTCTTACATAGAGCTAGGATAAATCATTGGTTATCGCACCCGCTTCATTGAAGCAAGACTCGAACCTCAAAAGTCGGTCTTTATGTCATGCCTTAAAAACTGGCATTTTATACTTTGTTATCATACACATACATCATCCTGCATTGCATCATGCATCATACATACATATTATGCCACCTTCGAACCGGGTTAAAGCATAAACTTCTAGAGGAGCAAATAAAGCTTAGACAACCAAAATGGTCAGACCTTCATCATGGATTATCATAATCAGTATTAAATGATTTGGGTGTTTCAAACCAGCTCGGGAGAAATAAATATTCTCGAAGAGACAGTCTATCACATATAATGTCAGGTCATCTAATTGACCGGCTCTTGGATTTCCTCAACTTGTGCTTTGTAGTAAACTACAACACTTATGGATTTCTCAAACATATATTTGCCGGGTTCCACAACAAGCACGAGCAGGGATTTCATTTCAAGGACTGGCATTATTCCAGGATATTTATACAAACAATAAAATACTAGGTTACATTACAACCATGGTCAAGGATTCATTCAAATCAGATTAATATTAGTTTCGGACAACTTTGGTATGATGGGTTATATTATTCTCACAGAGTCCCTAGTCGCTGTTACGACCCGACACTCGGGAGCTATATTATTTAGATCAAGATTACATCAAGTATGAAATTCCCATGTCGCTACAAGCATGCACCACAACACTTGGGGGCTAATGCATGGTCATTTTAACTAGTCTCATTGAAGACCCAACTCATCACGTAATGATGAGCCGGACCTTGTGGGCTACCAATTGCTCCTATCGAAAATTCAAAGGAACCCAAAGCTTGGGGGCTACATCATATGATGTTTTTCTTTTCAAAGCAGAACTACATATAAGTCCCGAATCGCTACACGCGAACGACCCAACACTTGGGGGATAAACTACTAAGATCAAATTTTCTAAAGTCCCAAGTCGCTCCAAGGATGCGGCCTGACACTTGGGGGCTACAGTATTCAGCTATTCAAATAGATTATAAGGTATAAATTAAAGACCCGGCCCATCACATACTGATGAGCCGGCCTTGGGGGTTACACATGTGAAATTCAAGACATTCAGTCCATATCTAGCGACTTAGATGACAACCCGGATTTCTACAAGCCATCTATCTACAACATTCAAAACTAAGTTCAAAGTCCTACGTTGTTGCAGGCAAAACAACCCGGCCCTTGGGGGGCTACACTGGCTAAAGTTTTGTAAGTATAACACAATTACAAGTCATGGGCTTCTACAGGCAAGACAACCTAGCACTTGAGAGCTACATAGTCAAAGATATTATTGCAAATCACCAACTCATCATGAACTGATAAACTTGGAGCTTGGGGGCTATAGCTAATATGGATATATACAAAAATTGAAGAACACTTTCAAGCTGTCAATTGTGAGCGAGACTGGTCTCATTTCTTGATGGAGGTTTGCAAAGATCATCTTCTCCAAGTTATTCATAGAAAGGCCCAAAAAGCCGACCCAACATCACACGGATTTATTTATTCCCAATAATTTTATCAATTCAACTGGAGTATAGTTGTTTGACCTAGTGTCACCAACGATCATGACCCGACATGATCAAAGATCACGACCCGGCAGAATCTATATAAGCAACCCGGTTTCACAAGTTGGCAAGTTCTACATCTATAAATCAGCAATATTTTTATCCTAAGTTGGCATCCACTGCGTTTGATGACCCGACAAGTTCCCCGCGTCCCATGAAGTGGTTTAACAACAGACGAATTTCTATTCCCAATATTCTCATCAAAGCCGAAGTAATGGAAGCTGTCTCAACTTCATATGGTTTTCTTATCTCCAATATTTTCATCAACCCAAAGAATTGGAGGCCGACTCAACGACATATGGGTGTGTTATTTCCCAATATTTTCCTACAAAGGTTATTTCCCAATATTTTCCCGCAAAGCTCATTGATATGAAGAAGAAATCCGGATTTTTGATGAGCCACTTCATTGAAATAAGCTAGACAGGGGGAGCAAGCCGGTCTATTAGCATGTTTATTATTATTTCAGGAGCTTACCATGAATAAATTCAAGCTAACCTTGGGGCTAATGTCGGGGATATTCCCCATGGTTTGACCTGGCCAGGAGTATGTCCCGGCCCATCATTTGGCGGCTCGTACGGGCATCGCGTTTACTGGGTCAACCCGGACGACAAGGCCCAAGGACCAGTGTGCAACCAGGTAGAAGGCGACTCGTGGAGAGGCCTAGAGGGCCGGCTCATAGAGCAGGCCGAAGGAGAGGAAGGATTCCCTCACAAGGGAAGCAAGTCCCGTATTAGTATTCAAGAGAGACTAGTCCTAGTCCTACCCCTAGTAGGACTCTACATGTAAGCCTGCCCCTCAACTTATATAAGGAGGGGCAAGGCACCCCAAGAGGGACAAGTTAAGAAAACAAGATGAATACTAATAAATGATAACTTGAGCATTGAGCACCTTCATAAAGAATCACCGGAGAAGAAAACAACAAGAACAAAGAATATGAGGATAGATCTTGAAATTGAAACTACTGAGAATATCCATAGAGAACCACCGGAACCGGATAGAAGAAAAGATAGCGGAAGCATTACATGAATAGAAAATACACTTGGATGAGAATTTAATCATTGAAGAAAAAGGGTGGGAGGGTGGGAAAACAAGAACACTTGGAACAGATGGAAAGAACTCTGGAAAGAAACATGAGGATTGAACTTGCAACATTGGAGATGACTTAATTATCTTGAAGAGAAGCACACCGGTTGAAAAGAATAGATATGACAACTCCGATTGAGCAAAAGAATTAGCAATCCCACAGACATATGAGAACACTACTTAGCAAGATATGAAATCACCACTTGACATCGAAGCAACTCGAATTACCATATTCAAAACAAAACAAAGGATGAGGCTTACAAAACAAGCCAGAAACAAATACATACTCACTTTGCACTTGTTGGAAAGATAATTCTAGGTAACTACTTGAATTCCCACCTAAGAACTTCCGAAAGCTTTCTTGTTTATGCGATTCGGGTTGCGGAATCAGGAACCTGCCCTAGGCAATCAGCTGCAACTGCATCCGCAACCTTCCACACCATAATTCAAGAAATTTCGCAAACTCGTCTAATCTCGAATCCTCGAACTCGCAACGATACTAAACCATGGTGATACCCCGGACGCCTCCCCAGTACTGGGTGACTCCAACCTTATCTCACCACGATAAGTATTGAAGCAATTCCGAAAATTCTCCGTCCTGAGATACTAAGAAAACTGAACGATAACAATGTGCCAACATTCCTCGGAGCTCAACTCCCCAGAAGAAATCAAGTCAGACAGGAGGCACCAAGACAGAACCCTGTCACATCGGCATCATATAGTTTCCAAAATACCCGCGTGATCCTAAAAAAAAATTTGAGCGAGAAGAGGAGTAGAATCAAAATTCCTAAGTCGAATACCTCACCAGAGCATAGAAGAGGAGTAAAAAGAATCCCACTCTCCGATATAACTAGACTCAAAACAGTTTTTCACTAGACTCGACTCGGCCAAGTTCGATCAATCAAGGGGGCTCCTAGGTCGGTACAGGCTCTGATACCAACTTGCCACGCCCAAGATGCGGTCCTATCCTTATTTAGCACGAGGGCCTCAAGGGGATAGAAGCGCATCTCGATGCGTTCGCAAGAATGGATATCATTACAAGTACATGTACAGAAGAGATGAGTATATGGAATTGGCTTACACTCGCCACAAGCTACATCAGAGTCACAGCAATACAACAACATCGCAAACATCATACATAAGAGCAGGGTCCTGCTACGGACGAAATCAAACGATAAAATGACATCCACCCTTGCTATCCCAGGCTGCCGCCTGGAACCCATCCAAGATTGAAGAAGAAGAAGAAGAAGAACTCCAAGTCAAATCAAGCAACGCGCTCACATCAAATCATCACATTACCTGTACCTGCAACTGGTGTGATAGTAATCTGTGAGCCACATGGACTCATCAATCTCATTTCCAAGGGTATCAAGACTATTAAAGCTTAATGGGTAAGGTGTGGTTAAGTGGTGAGGCTGCAGCAAGCGACTAAGCATCTATTTGAGTGGCTAACTTACGAGTATAGAAATTAATGTATGGTGGTCTACGCACAACGGACGTGAACTAGACTTGATCACTAACTGATCCTGAACACCTACTTACGTCAAACATAACCCCACCGTGTTCTCTTTCGGATTAGGACTCACGAGAAGAGACGGTCACGGTTACTCACACGGTTGGTGTATTTTATTAGAGTTTACTTCAAGTTTGCTATGACCGGGTGTTAAAAAAATTATCCATGTTTGCCACATAACCGCGGGCACGGATTCTCGAAAAGATTTAACCCTGCAGGGGTGCTCCAACTCATCCATCACAAATTAACCACACTCAGCGGGAATAACCTCAACCACGGATCTCGTGATCTTCCTAGGCAATTCCAAAGGAAATCCAACGCCTCGAGATAACCCGAAGAAAATCAGAGTTCCTCACTCAAGACGCTCGAGAAAGGTAAAACAAATCCAGCAAGGCCTCCCGACGTGTCGACAATCCTGATAGGAGCCGCATATCTCGTTCTCAGGACACGGCGGGTAAGCGACGCATACGGAGGCCTAATAGAAATCTCCCAAGTTGCCCTGGGTTGGCCCCGCACAGTGCTCTAGTTTGGACCAACACTCATGACGAGCACTGGCCCGGGTTGTTGATTAATTATCCACGGGGTCCAGAAAATCCCCTATGCAAGTTCATTAATTATTAAGCAAATGTAGTACCAATGTTGGGCCTTGCCAGACAAGTTTTAATCCAACCCGAAAATCAAGGGGGTCCCCATAACAACCCCGAGCATGTTAGGAGCGCTCATTTATGGAACATAACACCGGTTCACAAGTAACTAGGGCGGCAAGAGTGGAACAAAACACCAAGCAAATGGCCGAGCCTTCCACCTTTACCAAGTATATATGTGCATTAAATTAAATAACAGCAATATTGTGACATAACAAAAGAGGTCCATGTTGGCACATGGAAGGAAAGCACCTGCAACTAGCAACGCTATAAGAGGGCTGAGCAAGCGGTAACATAGCCAAACAAAGGTTTGCTGGGACATGGAGGGGTCAGAGGCTTATCATGGCGATGTTGGGAGGCTTTTCAAACAAGTGGTAGGTAGCGAGACATAACGGTAAAAGACGAGACAACTAGCATGGCAATGATAGTAATGGTATCCAGGGAAATGTGTCATCTTGCCTGAGATCCCGCTCGGAAGAAGACCGAGTCCATGAAGAAGACGAACCAACGTAGTCGAACGAATCCTCACACTCCGAACGCTTTCGGAACTCTATCGAGAAGAAGCAATCCGAAACAAACAATCAACACAAGATACACCACAAGATATGCAAAACACGATGCACAATAATATGATGCATGTCCGGTTTAAATATGCAATGCATGACAAATCACCACAATCAAATACAACACATTAAAGTGAAGCTCAATATGCAACGAGTTGCATATTGACGAAACTCCACACTTGAATTATTTAGTTTACTCACGTTAGGTACACGACAATTTTAAATGTTGTTTAAACATGGAAAGAGGTGAAGCATAAGTAAACTAGCTATCTAGTCATGTTAAATGAGGTCGGAAACAATGTATAGCATTTCCGAAATGACCCCATATGTTAATTTCGAAACGTGTCCAGATCTGATCTAAACATATTTTATATTTGTTAAACAGCAAAATAGATATCACTATGTTATTCTACACGCAATTCCAGATGATTTACATATATAAAACATCTCAAAAGGAGCTACGGTTCAAAAGATATGAGCAAAACAAGATGCGGATGACATGAATGCAAATGCATGGGAAATGCAACCACAAACATCTCAAATCATGAATGCAGCAAGCTATTATGAAAATACATGAGATTCTAACAAGTTCCATATATGGAATGTCCCCAACGGAGCTACGGTTCAACCACAATCATCAAATCAAGTTTTAGTTGAAATCTGCCAAAAACAGCAACATAGCATTTTGAACATAGAAAAATAACAAGTTACAATAATCTGAAATGCACAAACTAAGCATGGGGCAATAGCATACAACATCCACTTCATTTCATCTTCACAAATCATAGGCAAAACATGCATGGATCACTAGATAGGAAGCTCACAAGAAGGCTACCTGATAACAGTTTCAGACTTAGTGAAACTAGCAGTTTTTAGACAGTGCAGTTTTTATCACGAAGGCATATTGACAGCAGTAAAAAGATAAGCTACAGGTCATGAAATGGCATGAAACGTAACAGCATGCTAGAGGGCAATAACAACAACGAATAACTCCATTTCATCAACCTCAAAAGAGGGCTAGATCACTAGCAAATCACATGGCAAGACAGCAACAAAATATAACAGATTCCAGACTTGGAAATATTTTGGACCCTCAAAATAGCATATTTTCCTAGCAAGTTGACAACAGCAAAACAACACCTACGCATGCATTTCTATGACAAACAAAATGTCCATGGGCTAGGACACACATCAACGAGCAAGTTTCATGTTGAAAATATTATCATATCATGTCCGGATTAATTCCGATGAAAAAGACAAAAGGGCATCACGATGAAATGACATGCACACAAACATGCTTAAATGACAAAACTAAATGCACCGTTTAATCCTATGGATTTTTCTACCCTGGAAACATTTATAATATGCATATGTTCATGTAGAAAATTAATCACAATTAAATAAACGGGTAATAGGCCTATTCGCGGTAAAGCAATGCAACAATGCAAAATAAATGCAAACAAGATTCCGACAATTATCCCGTGCATGAAAAAGCGATGCGAATGAGTTGAACATTTTTAATATAAGTTTGGATTAATTCCGATGCATGGTTATTTAATTGAGAAAATGCAATATTAAGACCTTTATGCAAAATGGCATGGAATGACATGCAATCATATTTTTATCATGGATGCAAATGACATTTTTGGATCTACGCAATATTCTAAGCAGTTTACATGTTTAAATTATTTTAATTCGACTAACGGTTCTTTTATATGATTTTTATGAATATGCAAAATGAATAAATTAAAATAAAACAAAAGGTAAAAAATGGGGGGCTCACCAACGGGCCGAATCTGGCCGGCTGGGCTGGAGGGGGCGCCGAGCTGGGCCGGGCGAGGCGGGGACGGGCGGGCCCACTCGGGCGGCGCTGGCAGGGCAACGCCCGCTCGCTCGTCCTTCCCGAGCGGAAGGAGCGACGGCGGCGGTGGTGCAGGCCAGCAACGACGGCGGGGTTGGGCGAGCGGCGGCGACCGGCGGGGACGCGGGGGAACGGCTGGGGGCGGCCGGATCCGACAGGGGCAGAGCTCTCACAGGCGGCGGAGCGGTAGGGCGAGCGGCAGGAGCTTCGGCTCCATGGCCATTGCGGCACCTGCGAGAGAGAGGGAGATGAGCAGGGAGGAGAAGGAGAGGAGAGGAAGGAGGAGAAGGAGGGAAGGGAGAGGGCGGCGGCCAGCGAGGGAGAGGTCCGGCCGGCGGCTCCAGCAAGCCGGCGCGACGGCGGCCACGGGGATGCACAGGAGGAGCTGCGGCTGGCCTCCATGGGAGCTCGGGAGAGCTCCGGAGAGCTCCGGAAATGGCTTCGGACGCCGATTCAGGCCCGGAACGCTCGAACGGGCCCAGATGGGCTCGGCGGGCTGGCTAGAGGTGGGGAAATGGCTGGCTAGGGTTTGGGCACGGGGAACGAGGGACTATTTATAGGGATTGGGGCTAGGGGTTACGACACTGTCCGATTCCAGACTGTTGGGTGTCGGTCAGACGGTCCGGAAGCGGAGGGACGGGCTACGGTGACTGTGTAGACGGGCAAAGAGGGGAAGAGAGAGAGAACGGTGCAACCCGTGACACGAGGATTTAAAACGCCGAGAACGTCCGACGGAAACCGATAACTACCGATAACCTCTCTGCTGCGACTGACCGACGGGGTATCTAACGACCTCAGATCGCGACGGAAATCGACGGGCGGTCTAACTAAGCTATAACAAGACCGCACGACAACTTTCAACTCAATCCGAGAATATTTTTGCGCGCGCTTAAAAGACGGTTTTATTTAAAAGATGTCGCGGGCGCGTGCGTGTGTGGCTGGCCTGAAACGGGCAACGGCGAAACGGAGAGAACTGGCAACTACGAACGAATGCAAGTTTTCGAAAACCAGCGATGATGCAATGCAGATGAAGCGAATGATGCGATGATGAATGCGACAACCAAAACGAATCACGGACGAAAACGGAAACACCAAGGGAATCTTCTGGAATCTTCTGGAGCGTCGGTCTCGGGTTGTCACAGACAAGTTCAAGTCATTAGAGAATATAGATAAGAGGCTCTCAAGATTAGAGGTAGCGAAATAAGAACCTTGTAATCGAGACCATCCTCATCATCAATACACACAAAGTAGGACGTAGGCTTTTATCTCCATCGGAGGGGCCGAACCTAGGTAAAACTCGCGTCTCTAGATTCCGACCAACCCTTTCAAGCCGCCACATGGTTGTGACGGCCTCACACGTAAGTTCTCTCTCTCGAGTACATCTTGCCATGACAAAACCATGACACTAAGTGTGCACCATTGCGAAGGATCGTCGTTCCGAAGCACCATGTGATGATCGGGTGTAATAGAGTCTACGTTCGCATGAAACGGGTGTAAGCCAGTTCTGCACATGCAGAACACTTGGGTTAAACTTGGCGAGCCTAGCATGTACAGACGTGGCCTCGGAACACACAAGACCGAAAGGTCGAAAATGAGTCATATCATAGATATGATCAACATGGAGATGTTCACCATTGAAGCCACCCCATCTCACGTGATGATCGGACTTGGGTTGGTGGATTTGGATCATGTTACACTCGGACAACCTGAGGGATGATGATTTTAGTGAGATTTATTTAGTAATATGATTAATTGAACTCATTATCATGAACCCAGTCATAATATCTTTGCAAATTATGTTGTAGATCAATAGCTCGCGCTATAGCTCCCGTATATTTTGATAGGTTCGTAGAGAAAAAATAAGTTGAAAGATGGTCCGTAAACTGAGGATTATCCTCATTGCTACATAGAAGGCTTATGTCCTTGATGTACCGCTTGGTGCGCCAACCCCTCAAGCATCGTCTGTGGGCGTTGACAACATCAGACAGACACGTTTTTGATGACTACTTGATAGTTTAGTGTGTCATGCTTTATGACTTAGAATTGAGGCTCCAAAGACGTTTTGAATTTCATAGAGCATATGAGATGTTCCAAGAGCTGAAATTGGGATTTCAGGCTCGTGCCCATGTTGAGAGGTATGGGACATCCAACAAGATTATTTTCCTGCAAGATGAAGGAGAATAGCTCAATCGGTGAGCATGTGATCAGAATGTTTGGGTGCTACAATCGCTTGAATCAAGTGGGAGTTGATCTTCCTGATAAGATAGCGATTGACATAGTTCTCCACGTCACTGCCACCAAGCTGCTAGAGCTTTTTGTTGAACTATAACATGCCAGGAAATGACAAAGTGATCTCTGAGCTATTCATGGTGTTTTGCACTGCTAAAGGTAGAAATGAAGGAGCATCAAGTGTTGATGGTTAGTAAACCACTAGTTTTGAGAAGGGTAAGGGCAAGAAGGGAAACTTCAAGAATGGAAAAACAGTTGCCGCTCTAGTGAAGAAACCCAAGGTTGAACCCAAACCCGAGAATAAGTGTTTCTATTGTAAGGGGAATTGTCACTCATAGCGGAACTACCCCAAATACTTGGTAGATAAGAAGGATGGCAACGTCAACAAAAGTATATCTGATATACGTGTTATATGTGTACCTTACTAGTACTTCTAGTAGCACCTGGGTATTAGATACCGGTTCAGTTGCTAATATTGGTAAGTCGAAATAAAAGCTAAGGAATAAATGAAGACTAGCTATAAGGGCGAGGTGACGATGTGTGTTCGAAATGTTTCCAAGGTTGATGTGATCACCATCGCACGCTCCCTCTACCTTCGGGATTAGTGTTAAACCTGAATAAATATTATTTAATATTTTCATAGAGCATGAACATGATTCGATCAGGTTTATCGCAATACGATTATTCATTTAAGTCATAGAATAATGTTTGTTCTATTTTCATGAATAATACCTTCAATGGTCATGCACCCATGGTGAATGGTTTATTGAATCTTGGTCGTAGTGATACACATGTTCATAATATTGATGCCAAAAGATGCAAAGTTAATAATGATACTACCACATACTTGTGGCACTGTCGCTAAGGTCATATTGGTTGAAGCGCATGAAGAAAATCCATGCCCATGGATCTTTGGACTCACTCAATTTCGAATCAATTGAGACATGCGAACCATGCCTCATGGGCAAGATGACTGAGACCCTGTTTCCCAATGTGGTGGAACGAGCAAGTGACTTATTGGAAATGATACATGTTGATGTATGTGGTCCAATAAGTGTTGAAGCATGCGGTGGATATCGTTATTTTCTTACCTTCACTTATGATTTGAGTAGATATGGGTATATTTACTTACTGAAACACAACCAAAATGTTTGGAAAGTTCAAGCAAAATCAGAGTGAAGTTTAAGATCATCGTGACAACAAGAATGTCTATGATGTGATCGTGGAGGTGAGTATCCGAGTTACAAGTTTGGTATGCAACTTAAGACAATGTGCAAATTGCTTCACAACTCACACCACCTGGAACACCATAGTATAATGGTGTGTCCGAACGTCGTAGTCATGCTCTATTGGATATGGTGCATATTATGATGTCTCTTACCGATTTGCCACTATTGTTTTGGGTTATGCATTAGAGACAACTACATTCACTTTAAATAGGTACAACATCCCAAAATTCTAAATTTTGGGATGTTATATTAAATAAGCAATTGTGATTTTTGTGTGATTGATTGTGTGAAATTGATTGAAATTTGAAAACTTGTTGAAAATTAAACGAGAGGGAATAAAAGGACTTTCAAAATTCTTTATTTGATTACAATTTGAAGTTCATTTGAAAAAAAAAGCTCAAGAAAAAAACTTTATACCACTCAAGGATTTTCATGAGAGTAGATAATATGACTTCTTCAAGGTATGAAATAGAGTGGGGAGTTATGGGAAAAATCATTTCTGAATTCCATTTGAATTCACTTTTGGAAAGTTTCCATTTTTAGTTCCAAATTCATTTCCTTGTTCAAATAAAATAAAGAGAGAAGGAAATATGACTCCTTCAAATACCAGAATGAAATATGCAAAATGAATTATGAAACCAACGGAAAGTTATTTGAAAAATATTTGAAGTGCAATTGAAACTCATTTTCAGAAGTTTTAAAAATATTTTTTCTAATATTATTTTATTAGGCCCTGAAAATATGTTCACGGTTTAGGAAATTTTCTTCTGAAAATTTGCTATATGATATATCTATATAAAACTTTATTTATTTTCCTTTTGCTTTTGGTCTTTGTGTTTTTTAAAGGAAAATGGCCGCAACCCACGAACTCACGGTAGGGAGACCCAGCCCACCATGGGTCGTCTTCCACCTCGTGTGCACGTACACGTACAAAACACCATAGATGATGTCCTTCCTCCTCTCCCCCATTCGAATCTTTGACCTATTCACTCTAAGTTCTACATGGAAATTTTAGAGGATGAAAAGGGCAACCCATTCAGGGCATTAAAACCCCGATTTCACTTTATAGTTGGACAGATCGAAAAGGGGAAATTCTTTTTTTAGAGAAAAGGCATACACCCGACTTTATAGATAAAGCCACAAGGCAGGGTCACAAACAAACCACAGACATACGATCACCAGAGAGTATTAAGGCCAACAACCAGGCCAACAGAACATAACCGCGAGGTGGCATGCATGCCAAACATAGTGATAGGAACGCAGGCCAACAACCTACAACAACCTACCGAGGACCTCAAATCAGTCAATGTTCTCGTCCATGGGATGAGCCAGAAGAGCAGCTGACACCCGAACCTTGCTTATCAGAGCCTCCAGTGCATCACGATCGGGGGGCTTAGTCAATAATCTCCAGTGCTGCAAGAAGATGAACATTTTGTACAAAACATCAGCAGGTTTGTTAGGGAAGATGTTCTCAATAGTACACTTATTATGCATAGTCCACAACACCCAACCACAACGCCAAATCCAACCCAAACACTCTACACGGGAGACCCTGAAGCTCCAAGGAGATTTGCCTCAGTTCGAGGAAGGAATTTGGGGCCCAGGTAACATTCAACTAAGTTCGAATACATGACCAAGCCAATTTGGCCAACACACAACCAAAGAAGACATGGTTATTGTCCTCCATCGCACCACAAAGCGCACAAAACTCTGATCCAGGCCCATTTCGCTTACGGGTCTGATCAGCCGTAGGGAGCCGGCCCCGAGTGGCCTGCCATAGGAAAATCTTGATTTTGGGGGGAACTTTAGCCTTCCAGATCAGCTTGAATTTGGAGGTTGGTGTGCTCGAAATGAGTCTAGAGTACAAGGACTTCATAGAGAACTTCCCGGAAGGCGTATGAGGCCAAGTCGCCGAATCTGCCTCCTCCAAGAGCAAAGGGAGAATGGTAGCAAGGCACTGCCAGTCTCCCAAATCTTCAGGAGAGAGGGTTCTTCTAAGATGCAGATCCCAATCCTGTCAGGCAAGCTGAGCCACCGAGATGTCACGGGAGGAACAGTACGAGAACAGCTGGGGAAAGCCTCGGCCGAAGGGCCAACACCAGTCACTAGTCAAGCCAAAATCGGGTTGACTCACCGTTACCGACCACAAACTTAACATGAGACCTAAAAGTATCCCAAAGCTTGACCAGGTCCTTCCAGAAATGAGAACCATTGGTAGCCGGGGCAAACATAGGGTTGCACCGAGGGAAATATTTCACCCTCCGGATGGTAAGCCAAAGGGCGCCAGGGTCATTAGTCAAAATTCTCCACCACCATTTGACAATTAGACACATATGCATGAATGAAGTATTGAGGACCCCCAAACCCCCAAGATTCTTCGGTCGACACATAATTTTCCATTTAACCAGAGGATATTTAAGTTTATTCTCCGCAGAGTTCCAATGAAAGCACTTCTGTGTTTGTCAAACCCCTCAGGGGTGCCTCAGGAAAGGAGGTAGAAGCCCATAATGAACATGGGAAGCGAAGATAGACATGCGTTAGTGAGACAAAATTTCCCAGCATTAGTATTGTATCTACCACGCCAAGGCATAACCCTGTTACCCACCTTGGCCTTAGTGGGAGCAAATTCTTTAGCGAGCAAGCGACAAGGAGCTATCGGGAGACCTAAATATTTAAGAGGGAAGGAGCCGAGGCCACAATTTAGCAGATGCGCGACACACAAGCCTCATCGTCCGACACACCCGTACAGATAACCTCACTTTTGGACAAATTTATCTTAAGCCCTGAGAGCACTTCAAAGGCCAGGAGCAGGAACTTGAGGTTGGCAATGCAGGAGTCGTTCAGAACCATGATGATGGTGTCATCAGCATATTGAAGGTGTGTAATACCATTGGGAACTAGGTGAGAGACCACTTGGGAGATGTGACCAGAAGAAACAGCACGAGACAGAAGCCGCGAAAGAGCATCAGCAACCATATTGAAGAGCAGCGGGGAAAAAGGGTCCCCTTGCCGCAGGCCCCTGCCATTGGCAAAGTAACTACTGATAACCGCATTCACTGCAACAGCAGTATGCCCACCCGAAATGAGCTGCATGACCCGATGGACATAGGCAGCCTCGAAACCTTTCACAAACAAAACCTGCCGCAAGAAGTCCCAACTAACAGAATCGTATGCCTTCTCAAAATCAAGCTTCAACATAACTGCCTTGGTCCCATGAACCCTAAGGTCATGGACAATCTCATGAAGGCAGAGAATGCCATCCAGAATGAATCGCCCTTTCACAAAGGCCGATTGGGAAGCACTGAGGACCTGGTGAGCTACTTGGGATAGGCGAATTGCAAAGGACTTAGCAGGGAACTTGGCAAAGTTATTAATCAAGGCAATATGCCTAAATTGAGAGATGATCTCAGCGCCTTTGACTTTAGGGATCAGAGTAAGGATGGCATAGTTGAGACGGGAGATGTCTATAGTGCCCATACAAAAGCCTTGGATCACCTTACAGATAAGAGGATGGAGTGCTGGACGAAACTTCTGAAAGAAGGGAATGGAGAACCCGTCCGGTCCCGAAGCAAAATTAAAGTTAGCAAAGAAAATGGAGACCTAAATCTCCTCCTCCGAGAGGGGAAGATCAAGTGCCTCATTCTCCTCCAGGGAGACCATTTGATGGGGGCCCATAAGAGGGGGAAGAGAGTGAACCCAGATGGCAGTCTGGCCACAAACAGAGATGAAAAGAATTCACAAACGTTAGAGAGGGTCAGGCTGGGATCATTGACTCGAGCCCATTGATGTTCAAATAGTCTATCGAGCAGCGACGACGTACACCATTGGTAATGGAAAAGAAGTAGGAAGACATCGAGTCTCCCTTGAGGGTCCAGTTAATAGAGCCCCTTTGGCACCAGTAAACTTCCACCTGATGGTGAAGTTGCACGAGGAGGCCTTCAAGATTGTATCTATCAGCCCAGCCATCCTTTGACAGGCCAACACAATCATCATGACCATGCAGGGCCGTAACCTAACCCAACAAGTCAGATTTGGCCGTACGAGCCTCAGGCGCATGGTTATGGCCCCAACCTCTCAGAAACTTGTGAATCATGTAAGATAGAGAGTGTCAGTCATCAATTGGCCCAAAGGAACAAGATCTAGAAGAGAGGTGGGATTGAATCTTCACTAACAACATATCACAGAACCCATCCAAAAGCAGCCAGGAAGATTCAAATTGGAATCGTCGGGCCACAGGGTTAGAGAGGACTCCCAAATCGATGAGCATAGGCGATTGATCCGAGCCAATGAGAGGGAGGGCTAGGATATTAGCCCTCGGGAACAGCTAGTCCCAACCAGGCGAGACAAAAATGTGATCAAGCACGGACCGGATAGGATTAGACTGATGATTAGTCCAAGTGTATCTCGCCCCAACCCTGGGAATGTCCCGAATAGCACAGTTACTAATGAAATCATTAAAGGCATCAGCCAGCGTCCAAGAGAAATTACTGTTGTTGTTATCACTAGGGGAGCTAAGGATATTCAAGCCTCCACCAATAAGAAGAGGCAAGGTGCAAGAGTTAATCTTTGTTGAGAGCTCATCCAAGAACTGGTGGGGAGAGGGAATGGTCAGCAGGGCCATAAACAACAAGAACCTCCTACAAAGTGTTCAAACTTTTGTGCAGCACCACCATGCTGGCCCAAAAGATATCGTGAGTGGCCGGACGCTGGAAGATGCCTCCACGTAGATTTGTTTGCCCCCGCGAGGGAAGAGAGCTTGTTGTTAGAGAAGGAGGCTTTCAAGGTTTCGAAAAGACAGACCAGATCAAGGGATTTGTCACGAATAATATCACGAATTTGGTCACAGCGTGCCCTAGCGCCAAAACCCCTAATGTTCCAGAAGAGTGATCTCATTTAAAGGATAGATTTTTAATACGGAGACTCGACCCGCACGGGGAAACACAGGGTTTAGCGCATTTCTTTTGCACCCATTTGGAAGGGCCAGAGTCATAGGGGCCACTACCTCCCTGACTCCCAGCCACCCAAACATTCGCAGGGACAGGAGTTTTCCCAGCGGCAACCTCCTTGGCCTTGGCAATGGCAGCCTGAGCAACCACATTAGCTCGCATCACAGAAATAAGGGTAGAAGGGGAGCCCACATTACAATCCAAGGACACCCCAACATCCGATAAAATCCTAGCTAGATGCCCATCCGACATAGAAGGGAGAACAAGAAGAACTGGGGAGGGAATGGGAGTACCTACCGGGCCACAATCCTTGGCCGCCGCCCACTGAGCCGCCCGCTCCGCAATGGGCACGCCACTGTCCCTGCCACGCTTGCTCTTGCGAGCCATGAAGACTGGCGAAATCAGAGTAGCTAGGGAGCGAGCCACCGGGGAAGAGGATGAGGCCGTTGCCGTAGCCGATCCCTCTTCCGCAACCGCCCACATATCCTTGTCCAGGCGACGACAGAGCCCGACTACGGGGTCCTTAGTAGCAGACGAGCCATGGCTCCTGGCTGAGAACTTGCGCATGGAGGTCTTCTTCTTGGAGCGAATGGGGCTAGGCACGACCGGCTTAGGAGGAGGAGGATGGACGTTCACAATGCCGGACGGAGAGGAAGAATCAGGCCTGACAGGGTCATTGGAGAAAACCTTGGAGAAAGGAGTGCCCACGTCCGACGCCGCCGCATCCCCAACAGCACCCAGAGCCACCACGGGCAAGCCCTCAGCCCTAGCAGGAGGAGGCACGACAGCATCTTTGGCACTGGCACCACTCGGGGCGCCTGCACCATCTCTCAATAGCCCCCTCGCCGCAGACCCAAGGCCTTCCCACTCAGACGCAGTGAAAAGGTTCGCCGGGTCTGTCCCCGCATTGGTGGCGTTCCCTCCGTCATTGTTGCCATCTTCCTTGGGCCAAGAGGGAGGGCCTGGGGGTGAGGGAGGAGGTGGACGGTGCGTCTCCAGACCCTCCACACTGACCCGAATCCTAAAAGCAGCCTCAGAGAGGAAGACATCCATGGATCCGAACACGCGAGCATGCGCCAGGCATAAGATAAAAGGGGAAGTTCCCCCACGCCATCGATGACCTTCTCTAATTTTCGCCTCGGATCTCTCTAACCCGACCTCCCCTACCCCTATAAATAGGACCCCATGAAGCACCTTGTATCCCTCCATTCCCAAACCGAAAACTCCTCTCTGATTTGATATGTGCTACGAGGAATTGCTCGTCGGAGTTACGTCAACTCCGATGACTTCTCATAGTTGCTACAGGAAGAAGTAGAGTTCTCTGCCTTTTGTCCTAGATCCGCCCCGGTACCTTCTACTCCGACGCAAGAACAATTATTTTAGTTAGTTCTTTTGTAGATTTTAACATGTTATGTTATACTTTTGTTAGAATACAGTAGATAAAATTTTATAATTTAGTTATTTTTGTTTATATATGGTTTTATATTTTGTTTGCTGAGTTCCTAATTGTAGTGTTATTAGTTTTGAAAGTAATTCTTGTGCAATGTTAATATAGTTAGTTGTTATTCTTTTAAATAGGAGTAATTTAGGTTTTGATTTTGATTTAGGGTTATATTAATTGTTCTCTTCTTGTTATACTTGATTTGGTGATAACTAGATAGCTATAATAGCTTTTAATTAGCTCCTTTTTTCTAGTTAATAATTTAGTAAATTGCTTCTGTTGTCTTATTTAGATTGTATTTTATTACTATTGTTTTGTTATATAAATCAATTTAGTGTTGTTATGTGAGTATTGATTGCTAGTGTGTGAGTTGGTTTCTCTTTGGGTCTTTATTTGGTTTTCATTGATTTCATTATTATTTTATTTATTATTTTGTATTGTTATTTTGTTTGATAGAATTGCTTGCTAGATGTGTTTATTTATGTTAATGTAATGTTAACTATATATATTTCGTATGAGAGTGACGAATAGTTCTATCAAGTTTTTTTGAGAGCGATTTATCTTCCTCAACATTTACAAGGCAAGTCACTTCGATCATCTCTTTACAAATCCTATGTTTCATTGCATTAGTGCCACCTTCCACCTTGCATAAAATAGGTAAATCGAAATTGTAGTTCGGGAGTAGTATCATGAGGTAGGAACCCCAACACCATGTTACCAAGCACCTGGAATCGATGGATAGTTATTATTGGTATGCTTTAGTAGACGGGGATTGGAATGATCAACTCATGAAAGTTGTGAGAGTGAAGATGATCTAAACCAAGCTCAAGACTTCAAGACTTCAAAAATTTCAATACACCTCTTGATGGACTAATTACAAGGAGAGGGCATAGGAGATCCTGGAGATGTACTAGTGATCACCCTATTTTATGGCCTTGCGAGGGGATCCTGGAGATGTACCAGTGATCACCCAATTCTATGACCTTGCGAGGGGATCCTAGAGATGTACCAGTGATCACCCAGTTCGACGAACTTGCCAGGGGATACTGGGGATGTACAAGTGATCACCCAGTTTTTATGAGGCCACCCAGGCTCAAAGAGATTGATGGATCTTTCAAGACCACAAGCTTCCATGTGTAGTCGCAAGCTATTATGGGCTCTAGCATAGTTGAGTATTCTAGAAAGACTGTGTCTCAGTCATCCTGTTCTCAAACACCAGGCAGTGCGAGAACTTCAAGGGGGGCGATCGAGTCTTGCGGGAAAAGTGCGCAAACCTCTGCACAGTTTTAAACTAATCGATTAGCCTTATCCCCGGTTACGAACAATTTGAGTGACTGGAATTGGAATATATGGATATACTCAACACTTTATACGTTAAATGAATTTGGGATTTATGACAACTTTGGGATATGAGAATTTGGTTGGCGGAACCATCTCATTAATGGCATCAACTTTGTAGTATGATTTGATTAATTTTTCAGTTAGGGAAAAACTAGCTTTTATGCAAAAACTCAGAAATAGAGCCTCCACTACCATATTGCATGTAGTGATAGACTTATTTTCATCTGCCTTCATATGTGATCGTGCCGGTACATTCAATGTATTGACCTACACGACTCCAACGTCATATGTTGCAGGATTTTCTACGACGAGTAAGAGTTACCTTGTAGGGTTACGGTCTACACTCAACTTGCCGTTGGCGTTGATGGGACTCCACACCTCTAGATCTACAATATTTCTTTTACATGTGATGTTATGGTATTTCATCAAAGTATTGTGTGTGCGAGCATACTAATACAGGGATGCAACAAAACACATATAGAGGCTTGACTGTTTCAGGTTGAGTTGCTACAATAGGGCACCATCTAAATCTGTTGAGATAACACCGTATGAATTATGGTTTGGCAGAAAACTAAGATGTCATTTCTTAGAGTTTGAGAATGCAACACTTATGTCTGATAAGCTCGAACCCAAAGCGGTAAAGTGCATCTTCATAAGATACCCTAAAGCACTAGTAGAAAACAGGGAACTAGTCCCGGTTCCACAGAGCCTTTAGTCCTGGTTCTGGAACCAGGAAAAAACTGATGCGACTAATACCCTAAATCTTTAGTCCCGGTTCGCTTACGAACCAGGACCAAAGTGGCTCCACATGGACACTGCAGGGCGCCTAGGTAGGAGGACCTTTAGTTCCGGTTGGTAACACCAAGCAGGATCAAAAGGGCGTTGGGTTTTTTTGGAAGGTTTTTTTGGGGTTTTGGAGGGTTAATTGAGGGTTTCATATTGTGTTAGCTAGCTAATACAGAGAAGTGACCTCTCTTTCTCCGTCTTGGGTCGATGCTAGCTACTATACATATAGAGAAAACTCGATACTAGCTAGTAAGAAAATGAAGGAAACCATTAATTACACAAGATCGTCATGAACATATATAGAGAGAAGTGGCATATGTTTCTCCATGCTTGATCGAATAACAAGTTTTTGTATATCTATCCGACGCTACTACATATATACAATATAACATCTCTTACAATCCCTAACATGATCTACCTAAGATCCATTCGCATTTCCCCATGGTATTCTCCGTCTTCAGGTATGACGTGGTCAAGAAAGAATCCCGCCAATTCCTCTTGAATTGCTCGTATGCAGTCATGTGGTAGGAGTTCATCCCGCATCTTCCAGATCTAATTTAAACAAGGGGTCAATACATATATAAGAGTGAAACTTAAAACAATTGATGGTAATATATAAATAAAATTGTGAATATTATTTACTTACTTCAAAAAAATTGTCAGAGAAGCCCCGCTCAGAGGTTGAGTGATGAATGAACTCTCATACGTAGTATGCACATAAAAGAGTCCCGGGTGCCTGGTACAAGCACTTTACGAGAATAGAGTTCAATCAAACTGATAAGCAAGCATGACAATGGTATTGATAAAACTAGAATCAATTAGAGATGCGCGGAACTATCTAATACTACTTACTTTGGGTTCTATAAATCGCAGCTCTTTGTTTAGACCGGGAACCTTTCGGGTGAACTGTTTCCAAACCCTGCCAGGCAAACAAAATGGTTATTACTTGTCAGGAAATGAACAAAAGTTGCCGATATGGTCCCGGTATTGATTGAACTTACTTCTAGAGCATTGCAGTCACGTCCGCATAATCCTCAAGATCTTTACGTCTCGAGTCTAAGATAGTTACTAATGCCCAGTCAAGCTTAATGGATAGCAGAATAAAGTGGTACCTGCACATGCATAACTCATCAATTACATTACTTAGCCTCGAGTAAGCGAAACAGAATATGCAGAAGATAATAACACTCACTTGAAGTTGTAAGGAAGGAGTATTTCCCTTTTGTTTTAATGTCTAAGCAATGATTCTAGCAAGTTGTCCTTGGTATCTTTGACTCTGTTTCGTACCGACCATTCATTTACGGTATTTGGGCTAATGAACTCAACTTCATAGATTTTTCCTTTTTTGCATTCGACGATCTTCAATCTGCAAAATATAGTGAGGATAATTATATATACATACAATGAACGATCTGAGCTAGAGACTTAACTATAGAAGTAATATTTACACACAATAGAAAGTCATGAGTTGTTTGTCGAAGGCCTATTGATTGAATAAATGAAATAACTCCATAAATTCAACAAGCATTAGGTCGAGCCAATGAAGTCGTGCTCTTTTTTAATTTTGAGCATCATACTGTCCTTCCCAGACTCCCTGCAGGTTTTCATATACCACTCATGCAAATTGTACATCATTATTGTTAGAGGAGGTTGATCAGGTTTGACGAGAGGCTTCCCATGCTCGTATCTAAAGTCTTGTACTAGTACCTTAGTCGTTTCAAATTGTACATCATCGTCCATGTAATCACCAAGATTGGTACCGGGCAGTGGCACTAGATGATTAGCGATATCGCTAGACACCTTGAGCGGGCGACACGATTGCTTCTCCTGTTCGCCAAGCTGGGCAATTTTTTTCCCAATTCTTCGTTTTTTCTCTGTGGCAGCACTAGAAGTACTACCCGACTGTTGTGCTTCATCATATGTCTTTTCAATAATGCGGTCATAGTTGGGTAGCCGCAGAGGCGGTGATGGCCGCTTTAGGGCATCCATAGTGTGCTTCGCTTTCACCGGATCTAGCATTTCCTTCGTAGGTGGATGTTTCCGTGCAAAATGGGCCATCACTTCGGCTTCACTGATGTCAGCGTTTTGTTTGTCAGTCCTCTCATATGGTAACTTTGGAAGAGGCTTGAGGCTTGGACCAAATTTGTTTTTCTTCCCGCCTATTGTACTGCTAGCTGCCGGAGTAGGAGGAGGAGTAGGTGGAGTGGGCAGACACGTCGAAGGAGGCCACGGAGGAGGCAGAGTGCACTGACGCGCTGAAGGAGGAGAAGGAGGAGGCGGAGTGCCACGCGCTAGAGGAGGAGAAGGAGGAGGCGGAGTGCCCTGACGCGCCAGAGGAGGAGGAGGCGGAGTGCCCTAACGCATCGGAGGAGGCTGAGTCTGCTGAGGCATCCAGTTTGGAAGCTTGATGTACTCCTTTCTCCATCGACAGATACTCCTTAAAGAATTTTCCAGAAAAATAATATCCTCTTCACCTGTAGATTTGTCAAGCACCAGCCCCTCAAATCCATCCATTATTTCATCCACCGCCACAACAGCATAGCCATGTGGAATCGGACAGCAATGGAAAGTTCCCTTAGCTCGAGGAGTTAAAACAGAGCTGACTGCCACCTTGAAGGTCAGGTTCTGGCATTTCGTCATTAGCTCGCAATGTTCAGCATCCGTGATACTATCCATGGGGTAGCGAGGAGCCGTGAAATCAGGCCGAACAAGATCCATGGAAGCCACACTGCTTCTCCGCTGAGATAGTGGGGTAGCTTCTAGGGTAGCGTCGAAGGAAGGATCTTTGTGCCGCTGAGATGGTTGGTCGGTAGCTCGCTGGCTCTCAAGCCTCTAGTTTTGCTAATCTTGCACTGAGCTTCTGCATTTCGCTTGCTTCATGTTTCTTCTTTCTCTCTCGACTTCTATAACCACCGCTGTCGGGAAACCCATGCTTCCACGAAACGGAGCCTGATGTGCCGCGTGTTCATCCAGGGTGCTTAGGATTCCCAAGGGCCTCTATCAGCTCGTCCTTTTTCTCTGTCGGGAATGAACGCCCCTTCCTGCGCTACCTTGAATGATGCCTGAAGCTTCGTGAAGGGTATTGAAAGTTGCTCGTCCGTCCAAACACACTTCCCTGTTTCTGGGTGCAAAGTTCCCCCAACCCTGAAGAACCAAGTCCTTGAATGATCTGGCCAGTGCAATGCCTCTGGTTGGACATTTTTAGCAAGAAGGTCTTGCTCAGCTTTGTCCCACAACGGTCAGGCTTTGTAGTAGCCACCTGACCCCGTGTGATGGTGATACTTCTTCTCTGTAGCATTTTTCTTGTTTGTCAGTGACATTTTCTTACTCTTCTCCAATTTCTTGTAGGCCACAAATTCGGGCCATTGATCCCTTATCTTCTCATATCGACCTTTGAATTCTAGAGTCTTCTCTTTCTCGACAAACTTTGTGTTCAACTCTTTCTTCCAGTTCCTGAATAGTTCTTCCATCTTCTTAAGAGCAAACGCCTTGACCTTTCGCTCTATAACTGGGTTATTTGGATTCTCCTAACAACAACTCCACACTGATGTACAATTGCATCCCTCGTTCGCTTGGGAGCAATCAGTTGGCCATCTTTCGCGACTTTTGTGATCATGAACCTTTCATCCTGGCGCAACCTTTTCTTTGGGCCTCGTATCCTTACCTCGCTGAACTTTGCAGCAGTTGAGGATCCCTTCTCCATTCAATCACCGAAGCCGTGATCATGATCTCCTTCCTCCGCCATTCGGTCACCGGAGCCGTCATGATCTCCTGCCTCCTCCATTGTTGGATCACCAGAGCCGTCATCCTCTCCTTCCTGACCATCAGTGTCATTGAGATACAACAAGGGATCACCTCCGGCACGGATTATATCCCCCAACAAGTATTCTTGTTCTATGTCTCTATAATCCATAGTTTTTACAAATATTACAACATGGCAATATAGAAACATGAGATATGCAAATCAATACAAGGCAATGCAACAATACGATCATATAATATCACTAATCTATCATCGAATAGTATCACTAATACATCATCGAATATTATCGCTAATACATCTCGAATATTATTATATAATATCACTAATATAGATCTAGTTGACGTCTCGCGGCACAGGCGGTGGACACCCAAAGAGAAGGAACTATGACAGGATCATAGCTCGGGTGAGATCCCTGAAGAACCTGCTAGGTATTCGAGAACCTGGCTTCCAATGCAGCCATGTAGCGTCAGACATGCTCGTCCTCCTCCCTGACACATTGACGTACCACCTCCACGGGGGCTGGCACCCTCTACACCGATAGTGTTCCACGCAACCGCCACCAAAGAACCTTCGGGGCGACGCTGGGACCGTGATTCCTCACCAAGTTGGGCGTCCCGGAAGGTAGCACCTCCCAGCGCCAGCCCGGCGGAGCCCAGTCCTGGACATGGTGCCTCTCAAGAAGGTAGTCGCAGCCTAGTCGACGATGATAATGCGGGCTGGGCATCATCTATGTCGAGATCTTATAAACATGGGATTTGCATAACAATGGTTATCATTTTATTATGCTACTCATATTTAGAAACTAATTCCTACTCGAACTTAAAAACAAATTCCTACTCAATTTTCTACAGGGCTTGGGCGATTCGACGGCTACGCTATGCAATTGATTCGACGACTACACAATAACAAGGGATTTAAAGATGCTTTATATGCAATATCTCAATTAGCAAACCAGCAACATCTAGACATCTAAACATCAGAACATCAAGAACTGATTTCGATCATATGCATCAACAAGAACATCCTCAAATAATAACAAGTATCAGCGCTAACTACAAAACTATGTGAAGTTTCATACCTCTTCATGTCATTTAGCATGTGTTTCACAATTGGCCTATATGTGACAACAATATACATAGCTTTGGCAAACAAAAGAAAACATACACGTATGCATCAATATAACATACATCAATATAAAACAAATACAAATTTGCATTTTATCTAACATACACATAAGCATTTTATCTAACATACACATATGCATTTTATCTAACATACAAAATAATGAATAAAATTCGAGGAGGAGATGCTCACCGGCGACGATGGGGCTCAGGTAGGTGGCGCCGGCGCCGGCGGCGTCGGGGGCGGCGACGACATCGGCGAGGACGAGGAGGCACTCGGGGACAGGCTCAGGGAGGCGGTGAGGTCAGGCTGGGGCGGCGGCGATGACGAGGATGGGCTCGGGGACGGTGGTGACGACGAGAACCGGATCGGGGGCGGCGGTGATGTTCCGAAAAGGCTCGGGGGCGGCGGCGACGACGAGCACCCTAGCGGCGTCGGGGCAGGGCGTCGGCGTCGAGGCGAAGTGGGAGAGGTTGGGGGAGAATTCAACAACTCCCACCTTATATGCGAACACCTTTGGTCCCGGTTGGTGGATCCAACCGGGACTAATGCCCCCCTTTAGTCCCGGTTGGAGCCACCAACCGGGACTATAGGTCAATTTCAGCAGCCCAACGGGGGGAGCAGAGACCTTTGGTCCCGGTTGGTGGCACCAACCAAGACTAAAGGTGGGCATTGGTCCCGGTTGGTGGCTCGAACCGAGATGAAAGGGGGGCATTGGTCCCGGTTGGTGGCTTCAACCGAGATGAAAGGGGGGCATTGGTCCCGGTTCGAGCCACCAACCAGGACCAAAGGCATGTGCCTGGCACACCCGCGGTTGGGTTGGATGTTTAGTCCCACCTCACCAAGCAAAGGGCGCCCGGGCCAGTTTATAAGCCCTGCCGCAGCTGCAAAGTTGAGCTCCTCTCAAAGTGATAATAGATGTCCTTATACTGGAAATTCGACATAAATTCAAAATGCTAATCAGGTGCCTAACTAGCACTTTGGATTTAGGTCGAATTTCCCCTATAAGTGCATCTATGTTCACTTTTGCTATTTTTTATGTTATTTTTTTGCATATTAAAGTTCTTAACAAAAAATACTTTATGAATATTCTATTTTTCTTTTAAAGTTTTTAACAAAAATAACTTTGATAATTTTAGTTGCATAAATTTTATGTAATATTAAGTTAAATAACTTTTATCGGACGCAAAACTCGTCTAGTACAAAAGAATTTCAATTTTTTAAACATATTTCAACTCAATACTTTTTCTTCATTCAATATGCACCATTCAAAGCCACATCAATCCGTTTCAACACTTTTCTGACTTCATTTGCTATTTTTCATGCATTTCATGATTTATTTTGAGCTAAAATGACCCTGAATTGAAAAGCACTGCAAATGAGCTCTAAAATGTTTGAAATTTGCCATGGTATCATCATTTCATCCACATAGCATGTGCTAAAAGGTTGAGAGGGTTACGGCAAAAACTGAATGCAACTCGTGTACAAAATGGACATTCTCTTTCGAAGTATCAGAGTTTCGGACGAAAACTCGTGTGTTACAAAAGGATTTCAATTTTTTAAATATATTTGAAGTCAAGACTTTTTTGCATTCAATATGCCCCATTCAAAGCCACATCATCCCATTTCAACCCTTTTCTGACTTCATTTGCTATTTTTCGTGCATTTTATGATTTATTTTGAGCCAAAATGACCATGAATTGAAAAGCACTGCAAATGAACTCTGAAACGGTTGAAAGTTGACATGGTATCATCATTTCACCCACATAGCATGTGCTAAAGAGTTGAGAGGGTTACGTCAAAAACTGGATGCACTTCGTGTACAAACTGGACAATCTCCTTCGAAGTATCACGGTTTCAGACGAAAACTCGTCTGTTACAAAATCATTTCAATTTTTTGAACATATTTGAACTCAAGACTTTTTCTTCATTCAATATGCAGCATTCAAAGTCACAACATCCCATTTCAACCCTTTCCTAACTTCATTTGCTATTTTTCATGCATTACATGATTTATTTTGAGCTAAAATGACCCTAAATTTAAAAACGCTGCAAATGAACTCGGAAATGGTTGAAAGTTTCCATAGTATCATCATTTCACCCACATAGCATGTGCTAAATAGTTGAGAGGGTTACGGGAAAAACTGGATGCACTTTGTGTACAAAATGGACAATCTCTTTCAAAGTATGAGGGTTTGAGACGAAAACTCATCTGTTACAAAAGGATTTCAATTTTTTAAACATATTTGAACTCGAGACTTTTGCTGCATTCAATATGAAAAATTCAAAGCCACATGAACCCATTTCAACCCTTTTCTGACTTCATTTGCTATTTTTCATGCATTTCATGATTTATTTTGAGCTAAAATGACCCTGAATTGAAAAGAACTGCAAATGAACTTTGACATGGTTGAAAGTTGGCATGGTATCATCATTTCACCCACATAGCATGTGCTAAAAAGTTGAGAGGGTTAAGACAAAAACTGGATGCACTTCGTGTACAAAATGGACAATACCTTTCGAAGTATCAGGTTTCAGATGAAAACTCATCCGTTACAAAATGCATTTCATTTCTTGTCATGTAACTACAGTGATATTATAGATCAAAGACATCATCAGAATAGTTGTGGAGAGAAATTCTTCACTTTTTCTTCGCGTGTGTCCCTTGCTTATTGCGCTGTAACCATGGATAATCTTCATCATTTAACAGGGTGCTTGGGTCAACCTTCACTTTGAAGGGAGGAATTTCATGAAACTTTTCATAATCTGCAGGCATGTCTGTCTTGCCCTCCACTCCCATGATGTCTCTTTTCCTTGAAAGAACTATGTGGCGCTTTGGCTCATCGTATGGTGTATTCGCTTCCTTATCTTTTCTTTTTCTCGGTTTGGTAGACATGTCCTTCACATAGAAAACCTGCACCACATCATTGCTAGGACAAATGGTTCGTCTGTGTACCCAAGATTATTTAGATCCACCGTTGTCATTCCGTACTACGGGTCTACCTGTACCCCGCCTCCTGATAGATTCACCCATCCGTACCGAAACAAAGGGACCTTAAAATCATGTCCATAGTCAAGTTCCCGTATGTCCACTATGTAACCATAATATGTGTCCTTTCCCCTGTTGGTTACTGCATCAAAGTGGACACCACTGTTTTGGTTGGTGCTCTTTTGATCTTCGGCAATTGTGTAAAATGTATTCCCATTTATCTCGTACCCTTTGTAAGTCAATACAGTCGAAGATGTTCCCTGGCCAACGAGTACAACTCATCTGCAATAGTGGTGTTACCCATGAGATGTGTTTGCAACCAACTGCCGAAATTCCTGATATGTTCACATGTAATCCTGTCATCACACTGCTCTGGTTGTTTGGAGCGCAGAATATTCTTGTGTTCATTGACATACGGGGTCACCAAGGCAGAATTCTATAGAACTGTGTAGTGTGCTTGAGACCAAGAATGCCCGTCCCTACATATTATTGAGTCCGGTCCTAGCGTGCCTTTTCCATTCAGTCTCCCCTCATACCGCGATTGAGGGAGACCAATCGGCTTAAGGTCAGGAAAAAAGTCAACACAAAACCCAATGACCTCCTCTTTTTGATGGCCCGTGGAGATGCTTCCTTCTGGCCTAGCACGGTTACGGACATATTTCTTTAAGACTCCCATGAACCTCTCAAAGGGGAACATATTGTGTAGAAATACAGGGCCCAGAATGCCAATCTCGTTGACTAGATGAACTAGGACGTGCGTCATGATATTGAAGAAGGATGGTGGGAACACCAGCTCAAAACTGACAAGACATTGCACCAAATCACTCTTTAAACTTGGTAGGATTTCTGGATGGATTACCTTCTCAGAGATTGCATTGAGAAATGTAAATAGCTTCACAATGGCTAAACGAATGTTTTCCGGTAGAAGCCCCCTCAATGCAACCAGAAGCAGTTGCATCATAATCATGTGGCAGTCATGAGACTTTAGGTTCTGGAACTTTTTATTTGCCATATTTATTATTCCCTTTATATTTTACAATAAACCAGATGAGACCTTCGTACTGAGCAGGCATTCAAAGAATATTTCCTTCTCTTCTTTGGTAAGAGCGTAGTTGGCAGGACCTTCATACTGCTTTGGATGCATGTCGTCTTTTTCATGCACACGTTGCTAGTCCTCTCGTGCCTCTGGTGTATCTTTTGTCTTCCCATACACTCCCAAGAATCCTAGCAGGTTCACGCAAAGATTATTCATCATGTGCATCATGTCGATTGCAGAACGGACCTCTAGGTCTTTGTTGGGGAACGTTGCATGGGAAACAAAAAAAATTCCTACGTTCACGCAAGACCTATCCATGGTGATGAACATCTACGAGAGGGAGAGTGGATCTACATACCCTTGTAGAGCGCTAAGAGGGAAGCGTTAAGGAACGCGATTGATGTAGTCAAACGTCTTCGCGATACAAATCACGGAGCGTCCCGCGATCCAATCACGATCCGTCCCGATCTAGCACCGAACGGACGATACCTCCGTGTTCAGCACACGTACGGCTTGATGACGATCTTCGCCTTCTTGATCTAGCAAGAGGGGGCAGAGAGGTGGAAGAGTTCTCCAGCAGCGTGGTGGCGCTCCAGCGATTGTGGTGGAGCTGTTCCGACAGGGCTTCGCCTAAGCACTACAGAAAACCGATCTAGAGGAGAAACTATGCACTATAGGAGAGGGCAGCACGTGGCAGAAAATTCGGTGCAAAAACCCTAAAAACCACTAGTATATATAGGAGGAGGGGAGGAGGAGGCTTGTCCCTCAAGGGGCCAGCCCTAGGCTTCGGCCGAACCAAGGAGGGAGGAGTCCTCCTCCACTCCTAGTAGGATTAGGACTCCTTCCTTATTTGTTCCTTTTTGCCTTTTTCCACCTTTTTCCTTTTGGGCTTTTCTTCCCAGATGCATGGGCCTTGTGTGGGACTTCCACCAGCCCACTAAGGGCTGGTATTCACCTTCCAACATCCCATGTAGCATCTTGGGTCGAAATAACCCTCCCGATGGTCCCCCGGTACAATACCGGCACTCCCGATACACTACCGATGAGCCCGAAACTTTTCCGGCGACCAAAACAGGACTTCCTATATATCAATCTTTACCTTTGGACCATTCCGGAGCTCCTCATGACGTCCGGGATCTCATATGGGACTCCGAACAACCTTTGGTCACCACCATTCATAACTCTATACTACCGAAACGTCACCAAACCTTAAGTGTGCAGACCCTGTGGGTTCGAGAACTATTTAGACATGACCAAGACACCTCTAAGGTCAATAACCAATAGCGGGACCTGTATGCCCATATTGATTCCTACATATTCTACGAAGATCTTTATCGGTCGAACCTCTATGTCAAGGGTTCAGTTAATCCCGTATGATGTTCCCTTTGTTCTTCGGTATGTTACTTGCCCGAGATTTGATCGTCGGTATCTCCATACCTAGTTCAACCTCGTTAAAGGCAAGTCTATTTACTCGTTCCGTAATACAACATCCCGTGTCTAACACTTAATCACATTGTTTGCAAGGCTTATTGTGATGTTGTATTAGCGAGTGGGCCCTGAGATACCTCTCCGTCACACGGAGTAACAAATCCTAGTATCGATCCATGCCAACCCAAGAGACACCCTCGGAGATACCTGTAATGCAGCTTTATAGTCACCCAGTTACATTTCGACATTTGATACACACAAGGCACTCCTCCGGTGTCCGTGATTTGCATGATCTCATGGTCATAGGAACATATACTTGACATGCAGAAAACAGTAGCAATAAACTGACACGATCATATGCTACGTTTGTAGTTTGGGTCTTGTCCATCACATCTACGTTCACTAGAGGCATACTAGGGACCAAGTGTTGTCTATTTACCCACACATGTAATATGTTTCCAATCAATACAATTATAGCATGGATAATAAACAATTATCATGAACAAGGAAATATAATAATAAACACTTTATTTATTGCCTATAGGGCATATTTCCAATAGTCTCCCACTTGCACTAGAGTCAATAATCTAGTTCACATCACTATGTGATTTACATTGTAATGAATCGAACACCCATGCAGTTCTGGAGTTGATCATGTTTAGCCCTTGGAAGAGGTTTAGTCAACGGGTCTGCAACATTCAGATCCATGTGCACTTTGCAAATATTTATGTACTTCTCCTCGATGTAATCGCGGATGGAGTTGAAGCATCGCTTTATGTGTCTGGTCCTCTTGTGAAACCTTGGTTCCTTGGCCAGAGCAATGGCACCAGTGTTGTCACAGAACAAGTTCACTGGATTCAGTGCACTGGGTACTGCTTCAAGATCTATCATGAACTGCTTCATCCAGACACCTTCCTTCGCCGCCTCCGAGGCTGCGATGTACTCCGCTCCGCATGTAGAATCGGCTACCACGCTTTGCTTGGAACTGCACCAGCTTACCGCTCCCCCATTGAGAATAAATACGTATCCGGTTTGTGACTTAGAGTCATCTGGATCAGTGTCAAAGCTTGCATCGATGTAACCCTTTACGACGAGCTCTTCATCACCTCCATAAACAAGAAACATTTCCTTAGTCCTGTTCAGGTACTTAAGGATATTCCTTACCGCCGCCCAATGCTCCATTCCAGGATCACTTTGAAACCTTCCGGCCATACTTATGGCAAGGCTAACATCGGGTCTTGTACACAACATTGCATACATGATAGAGCCTATGGCTAAAGCATAGGGGATGACACTCATCTTTTCTCTATCTTCTGCAGTCACTGGGCATTGATTCTTACTCAACTTCACACCTTGTAACACAGGCAAGAACCCCTTCTTGGCCTGATCCATTTTGAACTTCTTCAAAACTTTATCAAGGTATGTGCTCTGTGAAAGTGCTATTAAGCGTCTCGATCTATCTCTATAGATCTTAATGCCTAATATGAAAGTGCTATTAAGCTTCTCCTAGGTCCTTCATTGAAAAACTCTTGTTCAAATATTCCTTCACACTTTCCAGCATTTCTATATTGTTTCCAATTAGCAATATGTCATCCACATATAATATTAGAAACACTATAGAGCTCCCACTCACTTTCTTGTAAATAGAAGCTTCTCCATAAACTTGTATAAACTCAAACGCTTTGATCACCTCATCAAAGTGCTTATTCCAACTCCAAGATGCTTGCACCAGCCCATAAATGGATCGCTGGAGATTGCAAACTTTGTCAGCATTCTCTGGATCGACAAAACCTTCTGGTTGCATCATATACAACTCTTCCTCAAGAAAACCATTGAGGAATGTTGTTTTGACATCCATCTGCCAAATTTCATAGTCGAAATAAGCAGCTATTGCTAACATGATTCTGACGGACTTAAGCATCGCTACGGGTGAGAAGGTCTCATCGTAGTCAACTCCTTGAACTTGTGAAAAACCCTTTGCCACAAGTCGAGCTTTATAGACGGTGACATTACCGTTCGCGTCCTTCTTCTTTTAAAGATCCATTTGTTCTGAATGGCCTTTCGTCCTTCAGGTAATACTTCCAAAGTCCATACTTTGTTTTCATACATGGATTCCATCTCGGATTTCATGGTCTCTAACCATTTCTCGGAATCCAGGCCGATCACTGCTCCTCCATAGCTCGTAGGTTCATTGTTGTCCAACAACATGACCTCCAAGACAGGGTTGCCGTACCACTTAGGAGTAGTACGCGCCCTTGTCGACCTACGAGGTTCAATAGCAGCTTGATCCGAAGCATCATGATCATCATCATTAAGTTCTTCTTCTACAATCGTAGGTTCCACAGAAACATCTTTCCGTGCTGCGCTACTTTGTGGTTGAAGTAAAGGTACAATAACCTCATCAAGCTCTATTTTCCTCCCACTCAATTCTTTCGAGAGAAACTCTTTCTCAAGAAATTTTCCGTTCTTAGAGACAAACACTTTGCCTTCGGATCTGAGATAGAAGGTATACCCGACTATCTCTTTCGGGTATCCTATGAAGACGCATTTCTCCTCTTTGGGTTCCAGCTTTTCAGGCTGAAGCTTTTGGCATAAGCATCACATCCCCAAACTTTAAGAAACGACAACTTTGGCCTCTTGCCAAACCATAGTTCATATGGCGTCATGTCAACGGACTTTGACGGTGCCCTACTTAAAGTGAATGTAGTTGTCTCTAATGCATAACCCCAAAACGATAGTGGCAAATCAGCAAGAGACATCATAGATCGCACCATATCTAATAAGGTTCGATTACGACGTTCGGACACACCATTACGCTATGGTGTTCCGGGCGGTGTCAACTGTGAAACAATTCCACACTGTCTTAAGTGATTGCCAAACTCATAACTCAAATATTCACCTCCTCGATCAGATCGCATGAATTTAATCTTCTTGTTACGGTGATTCTCAACTTCACTCTAAAATTGCTTGAACTTTTCAAATGTTTCAGACTTGTGTTTCATTAAGTAAATATACCCATATCTACTTAAGTCGTCAGTGAAGGTGAGAAAATAACGATATCCACCACGCGATGTAACATTCATTGGACCGCACACATCAGTATGTATGATTTCCAATAAGTCACTTGCCCGTTCCATTGTTCCAGAGAACGGCGTTTTAGTCATTTTGCCCATGAGGCATGGTTCACATGTGTCAAGTGATTCAAAATCAAGTGAATCCAAAAGCCCATCAGTATGGAGCTTCCTTATGTGTTATACACCAATATGACCTAAACAGCAGTGCCACAAGAAAGTTGTACTATCATTATCAACTCTACATCTTTTGGCATCAATGTTATGAACATGTGTATCATCACTATCAAGTTTCAACATGAATAAACCCCTCACATTGGGTGCTTGACCATAAAAGATATTACTCATATAAATAGAACAACCATTATTCTCTGATTTAAATGAGTAACCGTATCGCAATAAACAAGATCCAGATATAATGTTCATGCTTAACGCAGGCACTAAATAACAATTATTCAGGTTCATCACTAATCCCGATGGTAATCGAAGAGAGAGCGTGCCGACGGCGATCATATCAACCTTGGAACCATTTCCCACGCACATTGTCACTTTGTCGTTTGCCAGCCTTCGTTTATTCCGTAGTTCCTGTTTTGAGTTGCAAATGTGAGCAACCGAACCGGTATCAAATACCCAGGCACTACAATGAGAGCTAGTAAGGTACGCATCAATAACATGTATATCATATATACCTTGTTTGTCGTTGGCCGCCTTCTTGTCAGCCAGGTACTTGGGGCAGTTCCGCTTCCAATGACCAATTCCCTTGCAATGAAAGCACTCAGTTTCTGGCTTGGGTCCATGCTTGGACTTCTTTACAGGAGTAGCAACTGCTTTGCCATCCTTCTTGGTTTTATCCTTCTTGCCCTTGCCCTTGCCCTTGCCATTCTTCTTGAAACTAGTGGTTTTATTGACCATCAACACTTGATGTTCTTTCTGGATTTCAGACTCAGCGACTTTTAGCATCACAAACAGCTCGGCGACTGACTTATTCATCCCGTGCATGTTATAGTTCATCACAAAGCTCTTGTAACTAGGTGGCAATTATTGAAGAACTCTGTCAGTGATCGCCTCTGGTGGAAGGGCAATTCCCAACTCTGCCAGACGAATCGAGTACCCAGATATTCTGTGTATATGTTCACTGATAGACCCATTCTCCTCCATTTTGCAAGCATAGAACTTATCAAAGGTCTCATACCTCTCGATCCGGGCATTCTTCTGAAAGATGAACTTCAACTCCTGGAACATCTCATATGTTCCATGGCGTTCAAAACATCTTTGAAGTCCCGGTTCTAAGCCATACAATATTGCACACCGAACTAATGAGTAATCTCCAGAACGTGCCTCCAAAGTGTTCTTAACGTCTTCGGATGACATGTCTTCGGGTTGGTCACCAAGTGGTGCATCAAGGACATATGATTTCTGGGAAGCCGTGAGGATAATCCTCAGATTACGGGCCCAGTCAACAAAGTTACTTCCATCATCTTTTAACTTAGCTTTCTCTAGGAACGCATTAAAATTCAGGGGTGCTACTATGCGAGCCATTGATCTACAACATAAATATGCAAAGGTTTTAGACTATTGTTCAAGATAATGAGTTTAGTTAATCAAATTACCAAAGATCCCACTCAAATTGATATCCCTCATGTCATCTGAGTGCCACATGATCCAAATTCACCAACTCAAGTCCGATCATCACGTGAGTTGAGGTGGTTTCAATGGTGAACATCATTATGTTGATCATATCTACTATCTGACTCATGTTCGACCTTTCGGTCTCTTGTGTTCCGAGGCCATGTCTGTACATGCTAGGCTCGTCAAGTTTAACCCGAGTGTTCTGCATGTGCAACACTGGCTTGCACCCGTTGTATGTGAACGTAGAGTCTATCACACCCGATCATCACGTGGTGTCTCAACACGACGAACTTTCGCAAAGGTGCACACTCAGGGAGAACACAATTCATCTTGAAATTCAAGTGAGGGATCACCTTATAATGCTATCGTCGTCCTAAGCAAAACAAGGTGCATAAAAGGATTAACATCACATGCAAATCATAAGTGACATGATATGGCCATGAACTTGTGCTTTTGATCTCCATCTTGAAAGCACCGGCATGATCTCCATCGTCACCGGCATGACACCATGATCTCCATCAACGTGTCGCCATCGGGGTTGTCGCGCCCACAATGCTTCTACTACTATTGCTACCGTTTAGCGATAATGTAAAGCATTACATAGCTCTTAATGATTGACACGCAGGTCATACAATAATTAGAGACAACCCTATGGCTCCTGTCGGTTGCCGTACTCATCGACATGCAAGTCGTGACATTCTATACAACACATGATCATCTCATACATCACATATATCACATCATGTAATTGGCCATATCACATCACACCATACCCTGCTAAAACAAGTTAGACGTCCTCTAATTGTTGTTGCCTGTTTTACGTGGCTGCTACGGGTATCTAGCAAGAACAATTCTCACCTATGCATAAACCACAACGGTGATACATAAGTTGCTTTTCAACCTTCTCAAGGACCGCCTTAGTCTAATCCGATCCAACTAAAGTAGGAGAAACAGACACCCGCCAGCCATCTTTGTGCAACAAAGTTACACGTCAGTCGATGGAACCGGTCTCTCATAAGCGTACGAGTAATGTTGGTCCGGGCCGCTTCATCCCACAATACCGCTGAACCAAAACACGACCAAGGGAGGAAGAAATCTAAGCATCAACGCCCAAAAACTCTTTGTGTTCTACTCGAGATCTCATCTACACATAGACCTAGCTCATGATGCCACTGTTGGGGAACGTTGCATGGGAAACAAAAAAATCCTACATTCACGCAAGACCTATCCATAGTGATGAGCATCTACGAGAGGGAGAGTGGATCTACATACCCTTGTAGATCGCTAAGCGGGAAGCATTAAGAAACGTGGTTTATGTAGTCAAATGTCTTCACGATCCAAATCGCCGAGCGTCCCGCGATCCAATCATGATCCGTCCCGATCTAGCACCGAACGGACGGTACCTCCACATTCAGCACATGTACGGCTAGGTGACGATCTCTGCCTTCTTGATCCAACAAGAGGGGGCGGAGAGGTGGAAGAGTTCTCCGGCAGCGTGACGGCGCTCCGGCGATGGTGGTGGAGCTGTTCCGGCAGGGCTTCGCCTAAGCACTGCAGAAAACTGATCTAGAGGAGAAACTATGCACTAGAGGAGAGGGCAGCACGTGGCAGAAAATTCTGGTTCCTACATATTCTACAAAGATCTTTATCGGTCGAACCTCTGTGTTAAGGATTCAGTTAATCCTGTATGATGTTCCCTTTGTTCTTCGGTATGTTACTTGCCCGAGATTCGATCGTCGGTATCTCCATACCTAGTTCAACCTCGTTACCGACAAGTCTCTTTACTCGTTCCGTAATAGAAGATCCCATGGCTAACACTTAGTCACATTGCTTGCAAGGCTTATTGTGATGTTGTATTACTGAGTGGGCCCTGAGATACCTCTCTGTCACACGGACTACCAAATCCCAGTCTTGATCCATGCCAACCCAACATACACCCTCGGAGATACCTGTAATGCACCTTTATAGTCACCCAGTTACGTTGCGATGTTTGATACACACAAGGCACTCCTCCGGTGTCCGTGAGTTGCATGATCTCATGGTCATAGGAACATATACTTGACAAGCAGAAAACAGTAGCAATAAACTGACATGATCATATGCTACGTTTGTAGTTTGGGTCTTGTCCATCACATCATTCATCTAATGATGTGATCCCGTTATCAAATGACATCACATGTCAATGGCTAGGAAACCTTGACCATCTTTGATTAACGAGCTAGTTCACTAGAGGCATACTAGGGACCAAGTGTTGTCTATTTACCCACACATGTAATGTGTTCCCAATCAATACAATTATAGCATGGATAATAAACAATTATCATGAACAAGGAAATATAATAATAAACACTTTATTTATTGCCTCTAGGGCATATTTCCAACAGTCTTTCCAATAGGGTAGGCCCAAAATATAGATTTCTTCTTTCACATGGGTGCGCGTCCCTCAGCGTCACTCTGAATAGATAGTCCGCCATGACCCTTTCCAAAGATTACATGTAAATCATTGACCATATCAAGTATGTGATCACCAGTACGGAGGGTGGGCTTCGGTGATCTGCCTCACCTTTGAAATGATTTCCTTTGTTTCGACATTGATGGTTGGTCGGAAGAAATCGACGATGCCCGAGGTATACATTCTTACTGCATTTGTCCAAATATATACTTCCGGTGTCATCTAAACAGTGTGTGCATGTGTGGTATCCCTTGTTTGTCTGTCATGAAAGGTTACTGCGAGCAGGCCAATCGTAGATGGTTACAAACAAAAACTCATGTAGGTCAAATTCCTCATGTTCGTTCTCATCCCACACATACACCTTTTCCATTCCATAGCAGTAAAGTTCATCAACTAATGGCCTTAGGTACACATCAATGTCATTCCCGGGTTGCTTAGGGACTTGGACGAGCACTGGCATCATAATGAACTTCCGCTTCATGCACAACCAAGTAGGAAGGTTATACATACATAGAATCAAAGGCCATGTGATATGCTTGCTGCTCTTCTCCCCAAAAGGATTAACACCATCTGCACTTAAACCAAACCATACATTCCTTGGGTCACATGTAAAGTCCCTCCACATTCTCTCGATCTTTCTCCATTGTGACCCGTCAGCGGGTGCTCTCAACTTCCCGTCTTTCTTATGGTCTTTTTTGTGCCATCGCATCAACTCAACATGCGTTTTGTTTCTGAAAAGATGTTTCAACCGTGGTATTATAGGAGCATACCACATCACCTTGGCAAGAACCCTCTTCCCGGTGCACTGGCCCTCAACATCACCAGGATCATCTCGTCTAATCTTATACCACAATGCACCGCATACCGAGCATGCATTCAAATCCTCGTACGCACTACAACAGAGGATGCAGCCATTAGGGCATGCATGTATCTTCTGCACCTCCAATCCTACAGGGCATAGAACCTTATTTGTCTTGTACGTACTGCCAGGCAATTCGTTATCCTTTGGAAGCTTCTTCTTCATTTTTTTCAGTAGCGAACCAAATCCCTTGTCAGATACACCATTATCTGCCTTCCATTGCAGTAATTCCAGTGTGGTACCGAGCTTTCTGTTTTAATCTTTGCAATTTGGGTACAACCTTTTTTTGTGATCCTCTACTGGTCACTTTCGCATTCTCTTTGTGCATCAACAATGACCCAGAGAAGATCATCATCGGGCACATCGTCTGGTTCCTCTTGATCTTCAGCTTCCCCCATTGCAGCATCACCGTATTCAAGGGGTGGATAGTTGTCATCATCCTCTTCTTCTTCGTTGTCTTCCATCATAACCCCTCTTTCTCTGTGCTTGGTCTAGACATTATAGTGTGGCATGAAACCCTTCTCAAGCAGGTGGAAGTGAAGGGTTTTATAGTTGGAGTAATCCTTTGTATTCCCACAGACAGTACATGGACAATGCATAAAACCATTCTTCATGTTTGCCTCAGCCACTTCGAGAAAATTATGCAGGCCCTTAATGTACTCTGAGGTGCGTCGGTCACCGTACATCCATTGTCGGTTCATCTGCGTGCATTATATAATTAAGTGTATCAAAAACCACTACATAACATCATGAATAGAGAAGTGACCAAATTAATAGAAGTTCATCATCACATTAAAACCAAAGTAAAGTAGTGACTAAAATAAAAACATAAAGTTCATACATATATAGTTCTCATTGGACTCACTGAACAACATATAGCTCTCTAGAGCATCTAATTAAAACATTTAAACGCAACAACAAATGCGATCATAACCGCAACTAAGGTACCAGTTGATCCAACGGCATAATTATACCAAGCCTCAGCATGAATGGCATATTTTCTAATCTTTCTAATCTTCAAGCGCATTGCATCCATCTTGATCTTGTGATCATCAACGACATCGGCAACATGCAACTCCAATTTCACCTTCTCCTCTTCAACTCTTTTAAATTTTTGTTTCAAGTAATTGTTTTCTGTTTCAACCAAATTTAACCTCCCGACGATAGGGTCGGTTGGCATTTCCGGTTCACTTACCTCCTAGATAAAAACATCTATGTCACATTGATCGGCATAATTGTCATAAACACTAAATGAAACAAATAGTTATAAAAGATAATATACCACATCCGAATCATAGACAGGACGAGGGTCGACGTGGGCGGATACCAAAACCATGGCACTATATAATAGGGATAATTAATTTGGTGCCCTTAGTTGTGTCTCACTTGGCAGTTTTACCCCTAATTTCCAAAACCCCTCGGTTCTGCCAAAGTCACTTCATTCTTCTTATGCTTTTGCCCTTTGACCATTTGACCATCTAAATCATAGAGTAAGAAATATATAATAAATAACAAAAATAAAAAGAAAGAAAAATGTACAAGTATCTATCTTAATCATACAAGTAAGAATTGTTTTTCTTTTAGAAATAAGATAATAACAAAAGGCTCACCACGATGGTGCCGACAACGAGATCGGCACGGGCGATCGACGGCGGTGAGGACGGGTACGGGACAGGACAAACCACCAAACCTACACAAGTATTTAGGAAAATGGAGCTTCGAGGTCGAGCTTGGATAGGAGTAAGCTTAAGTGTGGCTTGGGTATTTCATCAAACACCTCATGTGCATAGGAGGTGAGAGCTAGAGCAACACGCACCTGCACACGCCGGCCGGCCAGAAAATAGAGTGAGCGGGCAGGGGGTATATATAGGCTTATATCTTGAGTCCCGGTTGGTGGCTAGAACTAGAACAGAATACAGACCTACGGTCATGGTTCCAGCCACCAACCAGGACTAAATGTGCTGGGCGAGGAGCGAGGCCCATTGGTCCCGGTTCATGGCTAGAACCGGGACTAAAAGTGTTAGACAAACCGGGACCAATGGACTCCGAGGCCCTATCAGCACCCTGGCCTCATGAACCGGGACTGATGGCCCCTTTGTTCCCGGTTCGTAAGTGAACCGAGATTAATGCCCTTATCCTCGCCTCAACCAAAGCCATGTTTTCTACTACTGAAGCAACAATTGGGTACACCTTCTATCATAGATCTGAAGGCAAGGTCTTTGTTGCCAAGAATGGATCCTTTCCAGAGAATGATGTTCTCCCGAAATAAGTGAGTGGTAGGAAGGTACAACTTGATAAGGTTATCGAACCTAAACTTGAATTGGAAAAATAGCGCAACGTAGAAAGGTGTTCCTATAATGCGTACACCAATTGAAGAGGAAGCTAATGATGATGATCATGAAGCTTCAGATCAAGTTATTACCAAGCCTCATAGGTCGACGAGGACTCATACCGCCCCTAAGTGGCACGACAATCCTATCTTGGAGGTCATGTTATTAGACAATAGCGAACCTACGAGCTATGAAGAAGCAATGGTGGGCCCGGATTCCAACAAATGGCTAGGATCCGTGAAATCCGAGATAGGATCCATGTATGAATACCAAGTATGGACTTTGGTAGACTTGCCCGATGAACGGCATGTCGTTAAGTACAAATGGACCTTTTAAGAAGAAGACTGACGTTGATGGTAAATGTCATCATTTATGAAGCTCGACTTGTCGCAAAGAAGTTTCCGAAAAGTTCAAGGAGTTGACTATGATGAGACTTTCTCACCCGTAGCGATGCTAAGGTCTGTTGGAATTATGTTAGCACTTGCTGCATTTTTCGATTATGAAATCTAGCACATGGATGTCAAACCAGTTGTTACTCAATGGTTTCCAAGGAAAGGTTGTATGTGATATGACCGGAAGTTTGTTTCAATCCCAAGGATGCTAAAAGGTATGCAAGCTCCAGCAATCCTTCTATGGACTGGAGAAAGAATCTCGGAGTTGGAATATACACTTTGGTGAGGTGTTCAAAGCTTTTGGGTTTATGCAAATATTATAAGAAACTTGTATTTACAAGAAAGTGAGTGAGAGAACTATAGAATTTCTAATAAGTATATGTGGTTGACATATTGTTGATCGGAAATTATGTAGAATTTCTGAAAAGCATAAAGGGTTGTTTGAAGGGAGTTTTTCAAAGGAAGACCTGGATGAAGCTGCTTAAATATCGGGCATCAAGAACTATAGAGATAGATCAAGACGCCTAGCAAGACTTTCACAGAGCACATACCTTGAAAAGATTTTGAAGGGGTTCAAAATGGATCAGTCAAAGAAGGAGTTCTTTCTTGTATTGTAAGGTGTGAAGTTGTTTAAGACTCAAAGATCGACCATGGTAGAATAAAGAGAAAGGACGAAGGTTGTCCCCTATGCCTTAGCCATAGTATCTATACGGTGTGACATGTTGTGTACTACACCTGATGTGTGCCTTGCCACGTGTCTGGCAAGGGGGTACAAGAGTGATCCAGGAGTGGGTCACTGGACAACGGTCAAAATTATCCTTAGTAACTTGAGGACTAAGGAAATGTTTCTCGATAATGGAGGGTATAAAGAGTTCATCGTAAAGGCTACGTCAATGCAAGATTTGACACCGATCCGGATGACTCTTAGTAGCAAACTGGATACGTATAGTGGAGCCAACATTTCGAAAAGCTCCAAGTGGGGCGTAGTAGAAGCATCTATAGTATGACATTGAGATTTGCAAAGTATACACAGATCTGAATGTTGTAGACTCGTTGACTAAAACCTCTCTCACAAGCAAAACATGATCAAACCCAGAACACATTGGGTGTTAATCACATGGTGATGTGAACTAGATTATTGACTCTAGTGCAAGTGGGAGACTGTTGGAAATATGCCCTAGAGGCAATAATAAATTGGTAATTCTCATATTTCCTTGTTCATGATAATCGTTTATTATCCATGTTATAATTGTTTTGATTGGAAACTCAGATACATGTGTGGATACATAGACAACACTGTATCCCTAGTGAGTTCTACTAGACTAGCTCGGTGATCAAAGATGGTTAAGGTTTCCTTACCATAGACATGAGTAGTCCTCTCATAACAGTGTCACATCATTAGGAGAATGATGTGATGGACAATATCCAACCGTCAGCATAGCATTTGATCGTATTAGTTTATTGCTACTACTTTCTTCATGTCAAGTATATGTTCCTATGACCATGAGATCAAACAAATCGCTGACACCGGAGGAATGCGTTGTGTGTATCAAATGTCACAATGTAACTGGGTGATTATAAAGGTGCTCTACAGGTATCTTTGATGGTGTCTGTTGGGTTGGCGTGGATCGAGACTAGGATTTATCACTCCGTAAGACAGAGAGGTATCTCTGGGCCCACTCGGTAATACAACATCACAAGGAACTTTCAAGTGTGACTAAGGAGTTAGTCATGATATCTTGTATTACAAAATGAGTAAAGAGAATTGCCGGTAATGAGATTGAACTAGGTATGGAGATACTGACGATCGAATCTCAGGCAAGTAACATACTGATGGACAAAGGGAACTGTATATGGGATTGTCTGAATCCTTGACATCGTGGTTCGACCGATAAAGATCTTTGTGGAATATGTAGGACCAATGGAGGAGCTAGAGAACAAATGTTGGAGGGGCTCAAGTCAAATACAACTATCTTGAGGGGGCCAAAGACTATACTTTTCTAATTAAGCACTTCCAAACAAAACATTTCTTTAGACATTTTGTCAAGGTTGGGGGGCATGGCCCTTGCAGCAATACATGTAGCTCTGCCGATGTGTAGGAACCAATATGGGCATCCAGGTCCCGTTATTGGTTATTGACCGGAGAGTGTCTCAGTCATGTATGCATCATTCTCGAACCCGCAGGGTCCGCACACTTAACATTCGATGATGATTTGGTATTGTTGAGTTATATATGTTGGTGACCGGAAGTTGTTCGGAGTCCCGGATGAGATCCCAGACATCACGGGGAGTTCCAGAATGGTTCAGAGGTAAAGAATGATATATAGGAAGTTCCGTTATGGTCACCGGAAGGAATTCAGGCATCATCGGTAATATATCGGGAGTGTCGAAGGGTTCCAAGAGTACACCGAAAGGGGTCCACCCAACCCTGGGGGCACATGGGCTGAGAGGGGTGTGCACCAGCCCCTGGTGGGTTGGGTGTCCCTCCCACCTAGGCTCATGCACCTAGGCCCATGCGGCCAAGGGGTTGGTGGGGGCAAACCCTAACTTAGGGGCCAAGCCACCCTTTGGTTGTCGCCCCTCCTCTTTGACGCAGATCTAGGGTTGGCCGCCTCCACCCCTTCCCCAAGGGGTGGTGCATGTGTGTGTGAAAGGAGATGGAGGTCAGTCGCACTCCTCTCCCTCTTGTAGTTATTCTCCTCCTGTCATGGCACCGCTTGGCGAAGCCCTGCTGGGACAGCTCCACCACCGCCGCCACCATGTCGTCGTGCTCTCGGAGAACTCATCTACTACTCTCCCCTCGCTCACTGGATCGATGAGGCGGAGACGTCATTGAGTTGTATGTGTGCTGAACACGGAGGTGTCGTCTAAGGGAGTCCGGGACTAAGGGGTCCTCAGGCCGTGGGCTCATTCCCCGTGGGCCAGCCTATTGGGCTGGTCTGCTGAAGGCCGAACTATGAATGATCATGTATCCAAGAAGGAAGGCTCTGAAGAATGGCGTGGCCTCCAAGTTCTGAAGATAAGATCTGCGTATCTATCCCTTATCAAAGGTCGGTTGTGTGTTGTTGGGGAACGTTGCATGGGAAACAAAAAATTTCCTACGCTCACACAAGACTATCCATGGTGATGAGCATCTACGAGAGGGAGAGTGGATCTACATACCCTTGTAGATCGCTAAGCGGGAAGCAAACACAGTTAGTGTAGTCGAACGTCTTCGCGATCCAAATCGCCGAGTGTCCCGCGATCTCATCACGATCCGTCCCGCGATTCAATAACGATCCGTCCCGCAAACTCATCATGATCCGTCCCGCGATCTCATCACGATCCGTCTCGCAATCTTGATCACGGTCCTTCCGATCTAGCGCCGAATGGATGGCACCTCCACATTCAGCACACGTACAGCTCGATGACAATCTCCGCCTTCTTGATCCAGCAAGAGGGAGCAGAGAGCTAGAAGAGTTCTCCGGCAGCGTGACGGCGCTCCGGCGATGGTGGTGGAGCTATTCCGGCAGGGCTTCGCCTAAGCACTGCAGAAATCCGATCTAGAGGAGAAACTATGCACTGGAGGAACGGGTAGCACGTGGCTGCAAATCTGGTGCCAAAAACCCTAAAACCTCTAGTATATATAGGAGGAAGAGGGTAGGAGGCTTGTCCCTCAAGGGGCCAGCCCTTGGTTTGGCCGAACCAAGTGGGAGAGGAGGAATCCTCCTCCAATCCTAGTAGGACTAGGATTCCTCCCTATTTTGCCACCTTATCTCTTTGGGTTTTCTCTCCCAGCCGCATGGTCCTTGTGTGGTACTTCCACCATCCCACTAAGGGCTGGTATTCACTCTCCCACAACCCATGTAGCCTCTTGGGTCGAAATACCCCTCCCGATGGTCTCCCGGTACACTACCGGCACTCCCGGTACACTACCGATTAGCCCGAAACTTTTCCGGCGACCAAAATAGGACTTCCTATATATCAATCTTTACCTCCGGACCATTTTGGAGCTCCTCGTGATGACCGGGATATCATCCGGGACTCCGAACAACCTTCGGTCACCACCATACATAACTCTATACTACCGAAACGTCACCGAACCTTAATTGTGCAGACCCTGTGGGTTCGAGAACTAAGTAGACATGACCGACACACCTCTACGGTCAATAACCAATAGAGGGACCTACATGACCATATTGGTTCCTACATATTCTACAAAGATATTTATCGGTCGAACCTCTGTGTCGAGGATTCAATTAATCCCGTATGATGTTCCCTTTGTTCTTCGGTATGTTACTTGCATGAGATTCGATCGTCGGTATCTCATACCTAGTTCAACCTCGTTACCGGTAAGTCTCTTTACTCGTTCCGTAACACAAGATCCCGTGACTAACACTTAGTCACATTGCTTGCAAGGCTTATTGTGATGTTGTATTACCGAGTGGGCCCTGAGATACCTCTCCGTCACACGGAGTAACAAATCCCTGTCTTGATCCATGCCAACCCAACAGACACCCTCGGAGATACCTGTAGAGCATCTTTATAGTCACCCAGTTATGTTGCGACTTTTATACACACAAAGCACTCCTCCGGTGTCAGTGAGTTGCATGATCTCATGGTCATAGGAAGAGATACTTGACACGCAGAAAACAGTAGCAGTAAACTGACATGCTCATATGCTATGGTTGTGGTTTGGGTCTTGTCCATCACACATTCTCCTAATGATGTGATCCCGTTATCAAATGACATCTCATGTCCATGGCTAGGAAACCTTAACCATCTTTAATCAATGAGCTAGTCTATTAGAGGCATACTAGGGACATGGTTTTGTCTATGTATCCACACATGCATCTAAGTCTCCGATCAATACAATTATAGCATGGATAATAAACGATTATCATGAACAAGGAAATATGATAATAACTAATTTATTATTGCCTCTAGGGCATATTTCCTATAGTATCCCACTTGCACTAGAGTCAATAATCTAGTTCACATCACCATGTGATTCGCATTGTTATGAATCTAACACCCAATGAGTTTGCAAATATTTATGTCCTTCTCCTCGATGTAATCGCGAACGGAATTGAAACGTCGCTTTATGTGTCTAGTCCTCTTGTGAAACCTTGGTTCCTTGTCCAGAGCAATGGCACCAGTGTTATCACAGAACAGAGTCATTGGATTCAGTGCACTGGGCACTACTCCAAGATCTGTCATGAACTGCTTCATCCAGACACCTTCCTTTGCCGCCTCCGAGGCTGCTATGTACTCCGCTCCGCATGTAGAACCGGCTACCACGCTTTGCTTGGAACTGCACCAGCTTACCGCTCCCCCATTGAGAATAAATACGTATCCGGTTTGTGACTTAGAGTCATCCGTCTCAATGTCAAAGCTTGCATCGACGTAACCCTTTACGAAGAGCTCTTCATCACCTCCATAAACGAGAAACATTTCCTTAGTCCTATTCAGGTACTTCAGGATATTCTTGACCGCCGCCCAATGCTCCATTCCAGTATCACTTTGAATCCTTCCGGCCATACTTATGGCAAGGCTGACATCAGGTCTTGTGCATAGCATTGCATACATGATAGAGCCTATGGCTGAAGCATAGGGGATGACACTCATCTTTTCTCTATCTTCTGCAGTCACTGGGCATTGAGTCTTACTCAACTTCACACCTTGTAACACAGGCAAGAACCCCTTCTTGGCCTGATCCATTTTGAACTTCTTCAAAACTTTATCAAGGTATGTGCTCTGTGAAAGTGCTATTAAGCATCTCGATCTATCTCTATAGATCTTAATGCCTAATATGAAAGTAGCTTGTCCTAGGTCCTTCATTGAAAAACTCTTGTTCAAATATTCCTTCACGCTTTCCACCATTTCTATATTGTTTCCAATCAGCAATATGTCATCCACATATAATATTAGAAACGTTATAGACTTCCCACTCACTTTCTTGTAAATACAAGCTTCTCCATAAACTTGTATAAACCCAAATGCTTTGATCACCTCATCAAAGCACTTATTCCAACTCGGAGATACTTGCACCAGCCCATAAATGGATCGCTGGAGTTTGCAAACTTTGCCAGCATTCTCTGGATCGACAAAACCTTTTGATTGCATCATATACAACTCTTCCTCAAGAAAACAATATAGACGGTGACATTACCGTCCACGTCCGTCTTTTTCTTAAAGATCCATTTGTTCTGAATGGCCTTTCTCCCTTCAGGTAATACTTCCAAAGTCCACACTTTGTTTTCATACATGGATCCCATCTCGGATTTCATGGCCTCTAACCATTTCTCGGAATCCGGGCCAATCATTGCGCCTCCATAGCTCGTAGGTTCATTGTTGTCCAACAACATGACCTCCAAGACAGCGTTGCCGTACCACTTAGGAGTAGTACGCACCCTTGTCGACCTACGAGGTTCAAGAGTAGCTTGATCAGAAGCTTCATGATCATCATCATTAACTTCCTCTTCTACCGTCGTAGCTTCCACAAAAACATCTTTCTGTGTTGCGCTACTTTGTGGTTGAAGTAAAGGTTCAATAACCTCATCAAGCTCTATTTTCCTCCCACTCAATTCTTTCGAGAGAAACTCTTTCTCAAGAAATGTTCCGTTCTTAGCAACAAACACTTTGCCTTCGAATTTGAGATACAAGGTATACCCGACTGTCTCTTTTGGGTATCCTATGAAGACGCATTTCTCTGCTTTGGGTTCCAGCTTTTTAGGCTGAAGCTTTTTGACATAAGCATCACATCCCCAAACATTAAGAAACGACAACTTTGGCCTCTTGTCAAACCATAGTTCATATGGCGTCGTTTCAACGGATTTTGATGGTGCCCTATTTAAAGTGAATGCAGTTGTCTCTAATGCATAACCCCAAAACGATAGTGGCAAATCAGCAAGAGACATCATAGATCGCACCATATCTAATAAGGTTCGATTACGACGTTCGTATAGACCATTACGCTATGGTGTTCCGGGCGGTGTCAACTGTGAAACAATTCCACACTGTCTTAAGTGACTGCCAAACTCATAACTCATATATTCACCTCCTTGATCAGATCGCAGGAATTTAATCTTCTTGTTACGATGATTCTCAACTTCACTCTGAAATTGCTTGAACTTTTCAAACGTTTCAGACTTGTGTTTCATTAAGTAAATATACCCATATCTACTTGAGTCATCAGTGAAGGTGAGAAAATAACGATATCCACCACGCATTGTAACATTCATTGGACCGCACACATCAGTATGTATGATTTCCAATAAGTCACTCGCCTGTTCCATTGTTCCAGAGAACGGCGTTTTAGTCATCTTGCCCATGAGGCATGGTTCACATGTGTCAAGTGATTCAAAATCAAGTGACTCCAAAATTCCATCAGCATGGAGCTTCCTCGTGCGTTTTACACCAATATGACCTAAACGGCTGTGCCACAAGAAAGTGGTACTATCATTATCAACTCTACATCTTTTGGCATCAATGTTATGAACATATGTGTCATCACTATCAAGATTTAATATGAATAAACCCCTCACATTGGGTGCATGACCATAAAAGATATTACTCATATAAATAGAACAACCTTTATTCTCTGATTTAAATGAGTAACCATCTCGCAATAAACAAGATTCAGATATAATGTTCATGCTTAACGCACGCACTAAATAACAATTATTCAGGTTCATCACTAATCCCGATGGTAATCGAAGAGAGAGCGTGCCAACGGCGATCACATCAACCTTGAAACCATTTCCCACGCGCATCATCACATCATCCTTTGCCGGCCTTCGTCTATTCCGTAGTTCCTGTTTTGAGTTGCAAATGTGAGCAACCGAACCGGTATCAAATACCCAGGCGCTACAACGAGAGCTAGTAAGGTACACATCAATAACATGTATATCATATATACATTGTTAGTCGTTGGCCGCCTTCTTGTCAGCCAGGTACTTGGGGCAGTTCCGCTTCCAGTGACCAGTTCCCTTGCAATGAAAGCACTCAGTTTCTGGCTTGGGTCCATGCTTGGGCTTCTTTACAGGAGTAGCAACTGCTTTGCTATCCTTCTTGGTTTTAAACTTCTTGCCCTTGCCCTTGCCATTCTTCTTGAAACTAGTGGTTTTATTGACCATCAACACTTGATGTTCTTTTTGGATTTCAGACTCAGCGACTTTTAGCATCGCAAACAGCCTGGCGACTGACTTGTTCATCCCATGCATGTTATAGTTCATCACAAAGCTCTTGTAACTAGGTGGTAGCGATTGAAGAACTCTGTTAGTGATCGCGTCTGGCGGAAGGGCAATTCCCAACTCCGCTAGACGAGTCGCATACCCTGACATTCTGAGTATATGTTCACTGATAGACCCGTTCTCCTCCATCTTGCAAGCATAGAACTTATCGGAGGTCTCGTACCTCTCGATTCGGGCATTCTTCTGAAAGATAAACTTCAATTCCTGGAACATCTCATATGCTCCATGACGTTCAAATCGTCTTTGAAGTCCCGGTTCTAAGCCATACAGTATTGCACACTCAACTATTGAGTAATCTTCAGAACGTGCCTCCCAAGTGTTCTTAACGTCTTCGGAGGTCATGTCTTATGGTTGGTCACCAAGCGGTGCATCAAGGACATATCATTTCTCGAAAACCATGAGGATAATCCTCAGATTACGGGCCCACTCAACAAAGTTACTTCCATCATCTTTCAACTTAGCTTTCACTAGGAACGCATTAAAATTCAGGGGTGCTACTGTGCGAGCCATTGATTTACAACATAAATATGCAAAGGTTGCTTAGACTATTGTTCAAGATAATGAGTTTAGTTATTCAAATTACTAAAGCTCCTACTCAAATTGACATCCCTCGATCCAAATTCACCAACTCAAGTCCGATCATCACGTGAGTTGAGGTGGTTTCAATGGTGAACATCATCATGTTGATCATATCTACTATATGACTCATGTTCGACCTTTCGGTCTCTTGTGTTCTGAGGCCATGTCTGTACATGCTAGGCTCGTCAAGTTTAACCCGAGTGTTCTGCATGTGCAACACTGGCTTGCACCCATTGTATGTGAACGTAGAGTCTATCACACTCGATCATCACGTGGTGTCTCGACACGACGAACTTTCGCAACGGTGCACACTCGGGGAGAACACAATTCATCTTGAAATTTAAGTGAGGGATCACCTTATAATGCTACCGTCGTCCTAAGAAAAACAACGTGCATAAAAGGATTAACATCACATGCAAATCATAAGTGACATGATATGGCCATGAACTTGTGCTTTTGATCTCCATCTTGAAAGCACCGGCATGATCTCCATCGTCACTGGCACGACACAATGATCTCCATCAAAGTGTCGCCATAGGGGTTGTCGCGCCCACCATGCTTATACTACTATTGCTACCATTTAGCAATAAAGTAAAGCATTACATAGCGCTTAATGATTGACACGCAGGTCATACAATAATTAAAGACAACCCTATGGCTCCTGCCGGTTGCCGTACTCATCGACATGCAAGTCTTGATATTCTATACAACACATGATCATCTCATACATCACATGTATCTCATCATGTAATTGGCCATATCTCATCACATCATACCCTGCAAAAACAAGTTAGACGTCCTCTAATTGTTGTTGCATGTTTTATGTGGCTGCTACGGGTATCTAGCACGAACAATTCTCACCTACGCATAAACCACAACGGTGATACATAAGTTGCTTTTCAACCTTCTCAAGGACCGCCTTTGTCGAGTCCGATCCAACTAAAGTAGGAGAAACAGACACCCGCCATCTATGTTTGTGCAACGAAGTTACACGTCAGTCGATGGAACCGGTCTCTCGTAAGCGTACGAGTAATTTTGGTCTGGGCCGCTTCATCCTACAATACTGCTCACGCAAAACACGACCAAGGGAGGAAGCAATCTAAGCATCAACGCCCACAAACTCTTTGTGTTCTACTCGTGATCTCATCTACACACAGACCTAGCTCATGATGCCATTGTTGGGGAACGTTGCATGGGAAACAAAAAATTTCCTACGCACACACAAGATCTATCCATGGTGATGAGCATCTACGAGAGGGAGAGTGGATCTATGTACCCTTGTAGATTGCTAAGCGGGAAGCGTTAAGAAACGCGGTTGATGTAGTTGAACATCTTCGCGATCCAAATAGCCGAGCGTCCCGCAATCCAATCACGATCCGTCCTGATCTAGCACCAAACGGATGGCACCTCCGCGTTCAGCACACGTACGGCTTGATAACAATATCTGCCTTCTTGATCCAGAAAGAGGGGGCGGAGAGGTGGACGAGTTCTCCGGCAGCGTGACGGCGTTGCGGCGATGATGGTGGAGTTATTCCAGCAGGGCTTCGCCTAAGCACTGCAGAAAACCGCTCTAGAGGAGAAACTATGCACTAGAGGAGAGGGCAGCACGTGCCAGAAAATCTTGTGCAAAAACCCTCAAAAACACTAGTATATATAGGAGGTGGGGAGGAGGAGGCCTTGCCCTCAAGGGGCCAGCCCTAGGCTTCGGCCGAACCAGGAGGGAGGAGTCCTCCTCCTGCACTCCTAGTAGGATTAGGACTCCTTCCTTATTTGGCCCTTTTTGCCTTTTCCACCTTTTTCCTTTTGGGCTTTTCTTCCCAGCCGCATGGGCCTTGTGTGGGACTTCCACCAGCCCACTAAGGGCTGGTATTCACCCTCCCACAGACCATGTAGCCTCTTGGGTCGAAATACCCCTCCCGATGGTCCCCCGGTACACTACCGACACTCCCGGTACACTACCGATGAGCCCGAAACTTTTCCGGCGACAAAAACAGGACTTCCTATATATCAATATTTACCTCCGGACCATTCCGGAGCTCCCCTTGACGTCGGAGATCTCATCCGGAACTCCGAACAACCTTCGGTCACCACCATAAATAACTCTATACTACCGAAACGTCACCAAACCTTAAGTGTGCAGACCCTGCGGGTTCGAGAACTATGTAGAAATGACTGAGACACCTCTACGGTCAATAACCAATAGCGGGACCTGGATGCCCATATTGGTTCCTACATATTCTATGAAGATCTTTATCGGTCGAACCTCTATGTCAAGGATTCAGTTAATCCCGTATGATGTTCCCTTTGTTCTTCGGTATGTTACTTGCCCGAGATTCGATCGTTGGTATCTGTATACCTAGTTTAACCTCGTTACCGGCAAGTCTCTTTACTCATTCCGTAATACAATATCCTGTGGCTAACACTTAGTCACATTGCTTGCAAGGATTATTGTGATGTTGTATTACCGAGTGGGACTAACAAATCCCAGTCTTGATCCATGCCAAACCAACAGACACCCTCGGAGATACCTGTAATGCACCTTTATAGTCATCCAGTTACGTTGCGACGTTTGATACACACAAGGCACTCCTTCGGTGTCCGTGAGTTGCATGATCTCATGGTCATAGGAACATATACTTTGACATGCAGAAAACTGTAGCAATAAACTGAGACGATCATATGCTACGTTTATAGTTTGGGTCTTGTCCATCACATCATTCTCCTAATGATGTGATCCCGTTATCAAATGACATGTCATGTCAATGGCTAGGAAACCTTGACCATCTTTGATCAACGAGCTAGTCTACTAGAGGCATACTACGGACAAAGTGTTGTCTACTTATCCACACATGTAATGTGTTTCCAATCAAAACAATTATAGCATGGATAATAAACAATTATCATGAACAAGGAAATAAAATATAAACACTTTATTTATTGCCTCTAGGGCATATTTCCAACAAAAAAATTGTGCTCAAGTGTTAGAAGAAGAAGTTATTAAAATGTTTGGCACTAAATATTTGAATGATGAGCATGATAGTGATATTGTTAGTATGAATTCTCTGAATATCCATGATGCTAATGAAATGCAAAGCCACAAGCTTGGGGATGCTATGATTGATGAAGATGATATTTTTAGTCCCCCAAGTTTTGATGAGCAAAACTATTATGATTATGACATGCCTCCTATCTATGATGATTATTGTGATGACACATATGCTATAAAGAGTAATGAAAACCATGAAACTTTTCATCATCATTTTAATATTCAAAGTGGTTATGTCAATCAAGTATGTCATGATAGTTATTTTGTTGAGTTTGCTCCCACTATTTTGAATGAGAAGAAAATTGCTTATGTGGAGAGTGACAAAAAAATTATGCTTGTGCATCATCAAAATAATGATTTATGTGATGGTTATATTGTGGAATTTCTTCATGATTCTACTGAAAATTATTGTGAGGGAGTAACATATGCTTGTAGGAGTTGCAATAATATCAAGTTTCCTCTCTATGTGTTCAAAGTTTTGAAGTTATGCTTGTTTTGCCTTCCTATGCTAGATGATTCTTGTTCCCATAAATTGTTTGCTCAAAACTTCCCTATGCATAGGAAGTGGGTTAGACTTAAATGTGCTTTTCATGAGATTCATGATGCTCTTTTGCATGTTTCAATTACTATTCCTATGTGAGCATCATTGAAATCATCATGCCTAGCTAAAAGGCATTAAACAAAATCGCTTGTTGGGAGACAACCCAACACTTTTACTTTCTATTTTTATGTGTTCACGTGATTAAGATACTGTAGTAATCAATTTTTGTACCTTTTATTTCAATAAAGTTTCAAGTAAAGCCTTTGGATAGTGTGGATACTTGCTTGTTTGATTCTGTGCAAAAACAGAAAGTTTTACGTCCAGTATATGAATTATCGGAATTTACTTGAGCGTCAAACAATTCTGAAATTTTTACAAAAACTTTATATGTAAATTCCTTGACTTTTCCTAATTTTTCAGAATTTTAGAGTCGGGTAAGTTTGGTGACCATTCAGATCTTTATAGACTCTTCTGTTTTTGACAGATTCTATTTTGCATGGATAGTTTGCTTATTTCAAGTATTCCTATAGCTTATATTGAGTAATATAAATTTTCGGAATGATTTAATACAGTAGGTATCATGTGGTAACAATTATGAATCTTGTCTTGACAGTACCTAAGTGAAAGATCTATATTTACTACACTAACCCATCTCACGAAGTTCCGTTAAGTTTTGTGTGATTGAAGTTTTCAAGTTTTGCATGAGACACCGATATGAGAAGAATAAGGAGTGAAAATAACCTAAGATTGGGTATTCCCAAGGCACCCAGAAGGTAATATTCAAGTAAGACTCAAGCGTCTAAGCTTGGGGATGCCCCGGAAGGTATTCCCTCTTTCGTCTTCAATACTATCGGTATATCTTACTTGGAGCTATATTTTTATTCGTCACATAATATGTGCTTTGCTTGGATCGTCATTATATTTTGTTACTTTCTCTTAGGTGTTATTTATGATATTGTTTTTCAATAAAAAGTTACAAGAATTGCCTTTAGGATGCTTGCATTGCATGTTTTGATGAGAGTTGTGTAAAAACAGAAACTTTGGATGTAGTGTTTGAATTTTCATATTTTACTGGAACGTGGAAAGTTTGTGAAATTTTTACACAGTATGGTAATATAAATTTTATAGAATTTCCCAAATTTCTATAATTTTTTAGTTAAATAATTACACTGTTTTCATAATTTCTACAGACTGTTCTGTTTATATAGATTGTTGTCATAGTTTCGTTATCTAATTATTCTATAGTTTCCATAGCCTATATTGGTAGATATAAATTGTGGAAATGACAGTATATAGTACCTAATGTTTGAAAATTATTATGAAACTTGTCTTGGCAGTACATGAAGAGTGGATATATTATTATGTGTACTAACCTATCTCACGAGTTCTTTTTGAGTTATGTGTGGATGAAGTTTTTGAGGATAGGTGAAACCGTGGTATGAGAGGATTGAACGAGATACAAAAGCTCAAGATTGGGGATGCCCAAGGCACCCCAAGTAAATATTTCAAGAACTCTCAATCATCTAAGCTTGCGGATGCTGCGCATCCCACCTCTCTTCATCAACAATTATCGGTTATCCTATGTTGAGCCTAAATATTTATTCGTTCACATGATGCGTGCTATTCTTGGAGTAATATTTTTATTTTGATTTCTGTTTGAATAAAGTACTTAAGATCTGAAAATATTTATTGAGGGAGAGAGAGTCCTCACATAGCTCCTTAATTATTTGACTACTCATATCCTTTGAGAGTAGCTTGTCATTTGCTTATGTGCTTCACTTATATCTTTTGAGCTAGGCAATGTTACTCTAGTGCTTCACTTATATCTTTTTAAGAGCATGGTGGTGTTATATTTTATAGAAATTATTGAACTCTCATACCTCACTTATATTATTTTGAGTGTTTCTTAAAACAGCATGGTAATTTGTTTAGGTTATGAATTTAGTCCTAATATAATGGGCATCCAAGAGGGATATAATAAATACTTTCATATTAAGTGCATTAAAAACTATGAGAAGTTTGTTTCCTTGCATATAGTGTTGAGATAATAGAGATGGTAATATGAGAGTCATGCTAGTGAGTAGTTGTGAATTGGAAGAGATACTTGTGTTAAAGCTTGTGATTCCCGTAGCATGCACGTATGGTGAACCGTTATGTAATGAAGTCGGAGCATGATTTGTTTGATTGTTGACCTTTGTGTGAGGGTCGGGAGCGCGTGATGGTTAACTCCTACCAACCTCTCCCCTGGGAGCATGTGTCTAATGCTTTGTTTGATAACTAATAGAATTTTGCAATAAGTATGTTAGTTCTTTATGACTAATGTTGAGTCCATGGATTATATGCACTCTCACCCTTCCATCTTTGCTAGCCTCTCTAGTACCACGCAACTTTCGCCGATACACCAAACCTTCCGTCCTGAAAACAGCCACCATATATTCCTCAAAACAGCCACCATACCTACCTATTATGGCATTTCCATAGCCATTCTGAGATATATTGCCATGCAACTTCCACCATGTAGTTTTTTTATGACTTGCATCATCACTTCATATTGCATATAGAGTCATATTTTGTCATAGGAATCGAGTTGTAATTTCTTTTCGTTTGAGTTATAAGTAAATAAAAGTGTGATGATTTTTCATTAATAGAGCATTGTCCCATGAGAGAAAAGGATGATGGAGGCTATGACTCCCTCACAAGTTGGGATGAGTATCCGGACTTTACAAAAAATAAAAGAGGCCAGCGAAGCCCAAACAAAAATAAATAATAAAAGAGGCCAAAGAAGCCCACCAAAATAAAAAAATAAAAAAATGAGAGAAAGAGAGAAGGGACAATTGCTACTACCTTTTTCCACACTTGTGCTTCAAAGTAGCACCATGATCTTCATGATAGAGTCTCCTATTTTTTCACTTTCATATAACTAGTGGATATTCATTATGCACGACCACTTAGTTTTCTTTTTGACCTTTCATACACTTATAGCTCTAAGTGCATTTGTTGCATGGCAATCCCTACTCACTCACATTGATATCTATTGACGGGCATCTCCATAGCCCGTTGATACGCCTAGTTGATGTGAGACTATCTTCTCCTTTTTTTTCCTTGCACCTCCTCCATATTCTATTCCACCTATAATGTTATATCCGTGGCTCACGCTCATGTATTGCGTGAGAGTTAAAAAGGGTTCAGAACACCAAAAGTGTGAAACAATTGATTGGCTTGTTCATCGGGGTTGTGCATGATTTAGATACTTTGTGTGGGGAAGATGGAGCATAGCGAGACCATATGATTTTGTAGGGACAACTTTATAAGGCCATGTTATTTCAAAAGGACACGACTACCTTGTTGGTGTGCTCGAGGTATTACTGTTTTTATGTCAATATTAGACAATTGTTTTGAATCTTACGGATATGAATATTCATGCCACAATAAAGAATATTACATGGATAAATATGTTAGGCAGCATTCCACATCAAAAATTCTGTTTTTATCATTTACCTACTCGAGGACGAGCAGGAATTAAGCTTGGGGATGCTGATACGTCTCCAACGTATCTATAATTTTTGCTTGTTCGATGCTGTTAGATTATCATTTTTTTATGTTTTACAATCATTTTACCACAACTTTGTATTATTTTTGGGACTAACCTATTAACCTAGAGCCCAGTGCCAGTTCCTGTTTTTTCCGTGTTTTTGAGTTTTACAGAAAAGGAATATCAAATGGAGTCCAAACAGAATAAAAATTTACGGTGATTTTTTTGGAGCAGAAGAGACCCACGGAGCATCGGAGTTGTGCCAGAAGACCCACGAGGCAGTCACAAGCCTCAGGGGTGTGGCCACCTCCCCTGGGCGCACCCTGCAAGCTTGTGACTCCCTCGTGGCCCATCCTGACTTATTTCCACCGCCATAAATTCCTATAAATACCAAAAACCCCAACGGAGAACCTAGATAGGGAGTTTCGCCGCCGCAAACCTCCAGAGCCATGAAAAACCAACCGAGAGCCTGTTTCGGCACCATGCCGGAGGGGGGAACAATCACCGGAGGCCATCTTCATCATCCCGGCGGTCTCCATGACGAGGAGGGAGTAGTTCACCCTCAGGGCTGAGGGTATGTACCAGTATCTATGCGTTTGATCTCTCTCTCTCTCTCTCTCGTGTTCTTAAGATGGCACGATCTTGATGTACCGCGAGCTTTGTTGATATAGATTGAATCATATGGAGTTTTCCCCTCTCTATCTTGTTGTGATGAATTGAGTTTTCCCTTTGAAGTTTTCTTAACAGATTGAGTCTTTAAGGATTTGAGAACACTTGATGTATGTCTTGCGATGGGAAATCCATGGTGACAATGGGATGTTCTATTGATCCACTTGATGTATGTTTTGGTGATCAACTTGCGAGTTCCGTGACCTTGGGAATCTATGCATAGGGGTTAGCACACGTTCTTATCTTGACGTTTCGGTAGAAACTTTGGGGCACTCTTTGAAGTTCTTTGTGTTGGATTGAACATGATGAATCTGAAATTATGTGATGCATATCGTATATTCAAGCCCACGGGTACTCGAGGTGACATTGGGGTATCTAGGTGACACTAGAGTTTTGGTTGATGTGTATCTTAAGGTGTTATTTTAGTACGAACTCTAGGGCTATTTGTGACACTTATAGGGATAGCTCATAAGATTGATCAGAAAAGATAACTTTGAGGTGGTTTCGTACCCTACAATAATTTCTTTGTTAGTTCTCCGCTACTTGTTACTTTGGAGTGAAATCTTTGTCGCACGACAGGTGTTTACATATGATTCAACTATGCCAATATTGTTGAGAGAAATTTCACTAGTGAAAGTATGGACCCTAGGCCTAGTTTCCAAGCATTTATACAACGTTTTGCTTGTTGTTTACTATTTTTTACCTTGCTGTTTTTATATTTTTCATATTACAAAAACCTATATCTACCATCCATATTGCACTTTTATTACCATCTCTTCGCCGAACTAGTGCACCTATACAATTTACCATTGTATTGGGTGTGTTGGGGACACAAGAGACTCTTTGTTATTTGGTTGCAGGGTTACTTGAGAGAGACCATCTTCATCCTACACCTCTCACAGATTGATAAACCTTAGGTCATCCTCTTGAGGGAAAATTGCTATTGTCCTACAAAACTCTGCGCTTGGAGGCCCAACACGAGTCTACAAGAAGAAGGTTGTGTAGTAGGCATCACACACCAGATCCATCTACGGATCCAGAGAATACTCCCCCGCTAGACGGAACGGAGAACAACCTTGGTTTGACCACAGCAACCGAGATCGGGAATGACACCGGGCACCAGAAGCCGAATTCTGGCACAATGTGGCCCGAATCGGAGGCGCTGCCCACCCACTGTGCTTCACAGAAGAGGTCATGTAGCACCAGTTCCCCGAAGGGTTTAAGCTCGTAAATATCAAACAGTACGATAGGACCACATGCCTCGCTGTGTGGATAGAAGATTTTCTCCTGCACATACATATGGCCAGAGTAGATGACCTCCATGCCATTCAGTACGTACTGCTCAAGCTAAAGGGGCCAGCTACACACTGGTTAAAGAGCATCCCCAAAAACTCCATCGGAAGTTGGGAGGATCTTGAGGACGCCTTTTGGTCTAACTTCTAGGGCACTTTTACCCGATCTCCAGACTCGTCGGACATAAGCGATGTCGTCCAGAAGGATGGAGAGTCGGCCCGTTAGTTTTGGAACAGGTACTTAACCAAGAAAAACCAGATTATAGACTATCCGGATGCCGAGGCAATAGCCTCCTTCGGGCACAATATCCGGGATGAATGGTTGGCCTGACAGCTTGGTCAGGATAGACCGAGGACAATGTCCGCCCTTACCACACACATGACCCTCTTATGCGTGGGCGAGGACAACTAGCTAGCACGACGTAGTCATAACCCAGAAGATTAGGACACTTAGGAAGCGCGGGATGGAAAAGGAAAGCCACGGCACAATAAAAAAACAAGCGTCGCTGTAGCAATAGGGACGCCAATGATACGGCGGTAAATGCAGCTCAAAGCCCGGACAACGAAGGAAGCCCTCCAAAGGGAACAGGGATGGACCTACCTCACTGGACAAGATTATGGAGAGGCCCTACTGTTGGGGAACGTCGCATGGGAAACAAAATTTTCCTACGTTCACGCAAGACCTATCCATGGTGATGAGCATCTACGAGAGGGAGAGTGGATCTACATACCCTTGTGGATCGCTAAGCGAGAAGCGTTAAGAAACGCGGTTGGTGTCGCCGAGCGTCCCGTGATCTCATCACGATCCGTCTCCTGATCAAATCACGATCCATCCCACGAACTCATCATGATCCATCCCGTGAACTCATCACGATCCGTCCCGCGAACTCATCACGATCCGTCTAGCAATCTCGATCACAGTCCTTCCGATCTAGCGCCAAACGGCGGCACCTTCGCGTTCAGCACACGTACGGCTTGATGACGATCTCTGCCATCTTGATCTAGGAATAGGGGGCGGAGAGGAAGAAGAGTTCTCCGGAAGCATGACAGCGCTTCGGCGATGATGGTAGAGCTATTCTGGCAGGGCTTCGCCTAAGCACTACAAAAATCCGATCTAGAGGACAAACTATTTACTGGAGGAACGGGTAGCACGTGGCTGAAAAAACTAGTGCCAAAAACCCTAAAACCTCCAGTATATATAGGAGGAGAGGAGGAGGAGGCTTGGCTCCCAACGAGCCAGCCCTTGGGTCGGCCGAACCAAGGAGGATTGGAGGAGGAATCCTCCAATCCTAGTAGGACTAGGACTCCTCCTTATTTTTGCCTTTTTGCCTTTTTCCACCTTTTTCTCTCTGGGCTTTTCTTCCCAGCCGCATGGGCCTTGTGTGGGACTTCCACCAGCCCACTAAGGGCTGGTATTCACTCTCCCATAGCCCATGTAGCCTCTTGGGTCGAAATACCCCTCCCGATGGTCTCCCGGTACACTACCGGCACTCCCGGTACACTACCGATGAGCCCGAAACTTTTCCGGCGACCAAAATAGGACTTCCTATATATCAATATTTACCTCCGGACCATTCCGGAGCTCCTCGTGATGTCCGGGATCTCATCTAGGACTTAGAATAACCTTCAGTCACCACCATACATAACTCTATACTACTGAAACGTCACCGAACCTTAAGTGTGCAGACCCTGCGGGTTCGAGAACTATGTAGACATGACTGAGACACCTCTACGGTCAATAAACAATAGCAGGACCTGGATTCCCAAATTGGTTCCTACATATTCTACGAAGATCTTTATCGGTCGAACCTCTATGTCAAGGATTCAATTAATCCCGTATGATGTTCCCTTTGTTCTTCGGTATGTTACTTGCCCGAGATTCAATCGTCGGTATCTCCATACCTAGTTCAACCTCGTTACCGGCAAGTGTCTTTACTCGTTCCGTAATACAAGATCCCGTGACTAACACTTAGTCACATTGCTTGTAAGGCTTGTTGTGATGTTGTATTACCAAGTGGGCCCTGAGGTACCTCTCCGTCACACGGAGTAACAAATCCCAATCTTGATCCGTTACAACCCAACAGACACCCTCGGAGATACCTGTAGAGTACCTTTATAGTCATCCAGTTATGTTGTGACGTTTGATACACACAGGCACTCCTCCGGTGTTTGTGAGTTGCATGATCTCATGGTCATAGGAACAGATACTTGACCTGCAGAAAACAGTAGCATTAAACTGACACGATCATATGCTACGTTTGTAGTTTGGGTCTTGTCCATCCCATCATTCTCCTAATGATGTGATCCCATTATCAAATGACATCTCATGTCAATGGCTAGGAAACCTTAACCATCTTTGATCAACGAGCTAGTCTATTAGAGGCATACTAGGGACATGGTTTTGTCTATGTATCCACACATGCATCTAAGTCTCCGATCAATACAATTATAGCATGGATAATAAACGATTATCATGAACAAGGAAATATGATAATAACTAATTTATTATTGCCTCTAGGGCATATTTCCAACGCCTGCCAGGTCCATCGCACCTTGGACAAGCCTGCTACACACATCAATCGTAAATGTTGGGTGTTTCAATAGGCTGGCAAGTTAGCTGCCGAGGAACAGGGCAAAGGTCCATGCAGCAACGACGATGAGGAGCCCCGCGGCCCCAATAATGGAGGCCAAAAGCAATTCCCTCTAGAGGTAAAAACTGTGAACATGATATATGTCACACATATACCGAAGAAGGAAAGAAAACGCGCCCTTCAGGAAGTCTACGTCGTAGAGCCTGTAGCCCCAAAGTTCAACCCATGGTCGGTTTGCCTGATCACCTTCGATAGGAGGAACCACCCGACCAGTATCCGTCATGGAGGCTCGGCGGACCTTGTGTTAGATCCATCATCGATGGATACCACCTCACTGGAGTTCTCATGGATGGAGGAAATATCCTTAATCAGATTTACTCAGATACGGTGAAAAGAGATGGGCATAAATCCGTTCAGGATTAAACCCAGTAACACTAACTTCAAGGGAGTTATTCCAGGCGTTGAAGCCCGCTGTTCCGGCATTGTAACACTTGAAGTTGTGTTCGGCTCTCCCAACAACTTTAGTAGCAAAGACTTGATCTTCGACATTGTACCGTTCCACAGCGGTTACCACGTGTTGCTCGGTCGCACAGCGAGCGCTCGCTTCAACACCATCCCTCACTACGCCTACCTGAATCTCAAGATGCCTGGACCAAAGGGGGTCATCACTATCAATGACAATATGGAGCTCTCCCTCCGAACAGAAGAGCATACTGCGGCCCTAGTGGCTGAATGCCAACACGACAATGAAGCCCCAGGATCCCAACTTGCCTCCAAGCAACAGGCGGGCAAGAGAACTCGAGCCCAACTGGACATGCCGCCTCCACCTCCCACTCTAGGAAAATAGGGACACGCTCCCCACAGCATGGCCCGCCTACCCGTCAGGTATGTCCCTCGAAGACACAATTTCCCTCTTAAAATACCATGGGCAGCTATGGGGATCTACTTCCGAGGACTGGTTATCCGGCTTAACCGAACTACAGTATGACTTCTTCTTCTGCCTGAGGCAAGATACCATTAAGGATCTACAAAACGTCAGGCCGACTCTATCTACGGTGGCTTCTCACGGCCCTCCTAAAGGTCCGTTAGCCAAGCATCAACCCCAATAGGTTTTGCAGCTCCCCGCTTGAGGGCAACAATGCGTAGCCGGGCTCAAGGAGGACGTCAAGCCACCAATCAAGGGCCCTGAACAAAATGCTATCATGTAAAAGATTGCTCCTTTCTTTTCAGTTTTTCGCAAGGAATAATTACCTGTAATAGCCGTCTCGGCGGCATGAATCATAACATTGTTACATATGCCTCAACTTTTCTACTTGTTTCTCCTCATATGTACACCATATAGATCGTCCGATAATGCGAAAGGTGCGATCCGCCGATAGACCGAGGGCTGCGGTATAACTAAAACACCCCAAGCATGACCCCGTCCCTATGTCTTACCCATTCGGCGTCTCGGATAGCGCACTATATGCATTGGTACCGAATTATGTCTTGGGTCAATAGTTGGATTGCCCCGCTCCTGTGCTTGCCCCTTTACGTTCTGCCAGTTCGGCTAAAGAGGCAATAGGGAGAACCACTACAATTGTATCCCCAGCTGGCCTGGCGAACACCTTAGTGGAGAAAGACGAAAACTAATTGTCATAATAAGCGAGAACCAGTTTGGGATCCGAGCTAAAGTGTCAAACTAAGAATCGATGAAGCGGTCTATGATCCGAGCTAAAGTGTCAAACTAAGAATCGATGAAGGTTCTCCCGTGTCATACAAAGGGTTTGTACCTTTTCCAAACCAGGTGGTACTAGTTTTAAGCTTTGGCCGAATAGACTACCACAAAACACTGGGGATTGGTCACCAGACCCCACATTCGAGCTCCTAAGGCTAAGTGAAAGCACTAATGAAAATAGTCTGATTGCCTAGTTTCCCCCTTTACCGCCCATGAGCACCGATATATCGGTAAAGGACCTAGTGTGGAGGCCGAAACACCCCTCGTAGTATCTACACGGGGGCTGAAGCCGACGACTCGCAACTTTCAGATTAAACCGGCCACACAGGAGTCAAAATAATACATAACATGATATATTCGGACAAGCATCATAAGACATAATTGTCTTTAGGGTATACTAACAACACCCTCACTCATACATTACATTTTTTGGGCACTGGGTCTCTATAGACTGAGCACCCTTTAATGTGGCGTGGAAGTAGAGCTCGAGGCATATGTGCTCCTTCCCAGGAGGAGGGGGCACGGTGGCCATCTCAATTGGCTTGATTCACGACAGTTCTATCATGGTCCGCGCAAAGGCCATGCGCACTTCCTCAATGCAAACCGAACGCTTCACAGCCACAATCCGCGGCATGGCATCACGAAGCTTTTGCAGCAGGCCGAAGTAGCTACTCGGCAAGAGCTCCGTAGGCCATGGCTAGATGCAGAGGTCCTGCAAGGCCGGCTCTGCCATCCAATGCAACTACATCAGTTGCTTCATCTGGTAGATGAGGAGGGGATGTGCCTCAGGAGTTTCAAACTGTGCCCAGAACAGTTTCTACTCCACATCCCCATCGTGGTCTGCATAGTGCTTAACCGCATCCGCCGCACTCCTTGGGAGGTCCGTAAAGGCGCATAGGAAACACCACAGCCATGTAAGAAAGGCGAACCTGTTCCCACCAAAGGCACATTGCAGTAAGTATGGCTTACCATTGGCAATCAGCTTGACTTGGTGAATGTATTCTTCAAAGAGCCGCCTCTCAACACGCTCCGATTTTAGGTCAGATGTAAGTGCGGTCGACTGGGTTGCCTGTTCTTTGATCTCCTGCTCCAGGACCTCGCACTTAGCGCTAGCATCCTGGAGCTCCTGTTGGACCTCGGCTACTCGAGCCTCATGCCTGCCGCTCTCCACCTGTTGGAAATATGCCCTAGAGGCAATAATAAATTGGTTATTATAATATTTCCTTGTTCATGATAATTGTTTATTATCCATGCTATAATTGTGTTGATCGGAAACTCACATACATGTGTGGATACATAGACAACACCATGTCCCTAGTATACCTCTAATAGACTAGCTCGTTGATCAAAGATGGCTATGGTTTCCTAGTCATGGACATGAGATGTCATTTGATAACGGTATCACGTCATTAGGAGAATGATGTGATGGACAAGACCCAAACTACAAACGTAGCATATGATCGTGTCAGTTTATTGCTACAGTTTTCTACATGTCAAGTATTTGTTCCTATGACCATGAGATCATGCAACTCACTGACACTGGAGGAGTACCTTGTGTGTATCAAACGTCGCAACGTAACTGGGTGACTATAAAGGTGCTCTACAGGTATCTCCGAGGGTGTCTATTGGGTTGGCATGGATCAAGACTGGGATTTGTTACTCCGTGTGACGGAGAGGTATCTCAGGGCCCACTCGGTAATACAACATCACAATAAGCCTTGCAAGCAATGTGACTAAGTGTTAGTCACGGGATCTTGTATTACGGAACGAGTAAAGAGACTTGCCAGTAACGAGGTTGAACTAGTTATGGAGATACCGACGATCGAATCTCGGGCAAGTAACATACCGAAGAACAAAGGGAACATCATACGGGATTAACTGAATCCTTGACATAGAGGTTCGACCGAGAAAGATCTTCATAGAATATGTAGGGACCAATATGGGCATACAGGTCCCGCTATTGGTTATTGACCATAGAGGTGTCTCGGTCATGTCTAGATAGTTCTCGAACCCGCAGGGTCTGCACACTTAAGGTTTGGTGACGTTTCGGTAGTATAGAGTTATGTATGGTGGTGACCGAAGGTTGTTCGGAGTCCCGTATGAGATCCCGGACGTCACGAGGATCTCCGGAATGGTCCGGAGGTAAAGATTGATATATAGGAAGTCCTGTTTTGGTCGCCGGAAAAGTTTTGGGCTCATCGGTAGTGTACTGGGAGTGCCGGTAGTGTACCGAGGGACCATCGGGAGAGGTATTTCGACCCAAGAGGCTACATGGGCTGTGGGAGGAGGTAAACCAGACCCTGGTGGGCTGGCCGAAGCCTTCTATAAGGGCCCATGCAGCTGGAGTGGTTTGAGAAGGAAAAAACCCAAAGGTGGAGAGGTGGAAAGGGTTTCCAAGTGGAAAGGAGAAATCCTACTCCTAATAGGATTGGAGTAGGACTCCTCCACCTCCAATTTCGACCAACCTTGAGGGTTTAAGTCTGCCTCCTCCCCTCCCTCCCTCCTATATATACTATAGGATTTAGAGGAAAAATCTAGCCCTAATAGCCACGTGCTACCTCTCCTCTAGATCGCAGTTTCTCCTCTAGATCGGTTTTCAGCGGTGCTTAGGCGAAGCCCTGCTGGAATAGCTCCACCACCATCGCCTCAATGCCGTCGCGCTGCCAGAGAACTCATCTACCTCTCCGCTCCGTCTTGCTGGATCAAGAAGGCGGAGATCGTCATCAAGCTATACGTGTGCTGAACGCGGAGGTGTCGTCTGTTCGGCGCTAGATCGGAAGGACCGTGATCAAGATCGCGAGAAGGATCGTGATGAGATCGCGGGACGGATCCTGATGATTTCGCGGGACAGATCGTGATTGGATCGCGGGACGGATCGTGATGATATCGTGGGATTCTCGGCGATTTGAATCGCGAAGACATTCGACTACACCAACCGCGTTTCTTAACGCTTCCCGCTTAGCGATCTACAAGGGTATGTAGATCCACTCTCCCTCTCGTAGATGCTCATCACCATGGATAGATCTTGCGTGTGCATAGGAAATTTTTTGTTTCCCATGCAACGTTCCCCAACACCACCCTTAGCGAGTTTAGCCCGGCAATTGTCTTTTCGACCGACGTCTTCTGGTAGGCAGCCTCCTGTTTGGCTCTCCTGAGTTCAGCCTTGAGGTCTTCGACCTCCGCAGTCAAACCTGGGGACACAAAGAGATGCAATATCAGGACACATAACCATGCTAATCCACATTAATGAGAAAGCAATAGAGTAGGCAACTACGGCTAAAAACTGACATTGTACTTCATCGAACCACTTGTTCAGACGGTCCAATTCTTCGGCAGAGCTCTGAAGCTTCCAATTCAGTTCGGCCATTTCAAGGGCATTGGATGCCCTCGTCGAGGACAAGGCCTGCAAAAAGCAAACTTATTCACAAGCAGGAGGTCTGGCTATTCCATACCGGACTATGTACCTACATTTATAGGACCCCCAGGCGAGTTTTTCAAACTCACCCGTGGCTCGGGGGCTACCATACCCATAGGGAATTCATGATAATCTAAACAAAATGCATCATTATGAACAAGAACATGGCTTACCTTGAAACCCGCTAGCAAACCATTGAAGGTTTCCTTCAGTCCGCTGTCAACGGACTGGATACTCTTTAGGACCGCACCTATAAGGGTGCGGTGATCTTCAGCAAGGGAGGAGTCAGACAACACCTCCTCCATCATGGTCGGCCACCCTGCCATTGTCCGATCAGTTGTAGGCGGCACCGGTGGTGGCACTTCTCCCCCTCCCCTTGGGGAGGCAGTTTTTCAAAGGAAGACCTGGATAAAGCTACCTAATTGTTGAGCATCAAGATCTATAGAGATAGATCAAGATGCTTGATGAGACTTTGAATGAGTACATACCTTGACAAGATTTTGAAAGAGTTCAAAATGGATTAGTCAGAGAGAAGTGTTCTCGCTGTTGGGGAATGCGACAGAAAACAAAAATTTCCGGTATAGCGAGCACGCCCAGGACCACTATGGAGACTGCATACAAGGTTTGATCTGATCCGTACCGACTCGAAGCGCAGCGGAAGAAGAGTCGGTGGAGATCGTTGGTGCAGATCCCCGCAGCTAGGATTTTACAACCTCCCAACCGCGAGGATGTACTCCCTCGTCGGACAGCCCTTCGGGAGGCGGTCGGACAGTCCCCCGGACGATGTCGCGGACAGCCCTTCGGCAGGACCCTTGAAACTCGAACGAAGACTCAGACAGCCCTACGGGAGGACACACGAGCAGCCCCTCGGGCAAAAGATCGAAACTACGACCTCTCTACGGGGTTGCACACATACGGTGTCATCTATCCCGCAGGGCTTCGCCGTCCAGAACTAGTTCTTGGCGGAACCCAGACAGCCTTTCGGCTCTACGAAAGACTCTTTTCGTGGGAGGGAGAGAGAGAGAGCTTGCAAAGCAAAGCATGTGTATGAGAGCACAAGGATGAAGAAATGGCAGCCCACTCACCTCCTATTTATAGGAGAACCAAGGGGTAGGGTGGTTTTACAATAAAACCCAAAATGCACATAAATGAAGTCCTTCCACAAGGGCATAAAAGTGAAACCAAGGAACAAGAGGGACTCCATGAAGGAGTCCACCATGTGACCGGCCACACCCTCATGTGGGTCCCCAAAAATGGCTCCAATCCATCCATGTCATCCCCAAGATCTTTTGGAGCAAATCCCCAAAAGGTGGCTTTCCATAAAGTAGTCCAAAAAGCACTTTCACTATTCACGGCGACATTTTTCAGCGTCCGCTCGAACTGAAAATATTTATGTGGGCTTAGAACAATTCTAGTACCCCACTAGAATAATTTTTAATGTGATCCGGAACAATTCCGGAATAGTGATTTTCATCTGCGAAAAGCATCTGAAGTGGTTCCGGCAGCTCCGGAACATTTCCGGTTTTCATCCCGGAAAATTTCAGAAAGTTTCCAAAATGATTCTGGCACCCTTCAAGAATTATCAGGCATGTGACGAAACCAATTTAACTTTTTGGTATCCCCTGAAACAACTTTTCAGTTTCGCCAAAACTGTTCCGGTGACCTGTCTGCGGAACTTTTCCGCTGTCCGAAACTTTTCGGTGATTTTCTCTCAGACTCCCTGTCTAGTATTCAACAGATAGATGACCCTTAAGCGTGTGACCCTATAGGTTCGGTGAAGCATAGACATGACCCGAAACCCCTTCCGATCAATGATCAACATCGGAGCTGTGGACACCCATATTGACCCCTATACCCACACGAATGAATATTCGAGTGAACCTCTAGTTGCCGTGAGCTATTCCCGTTGCTTCGCGATATGTTTACAATTACCCGAGGTGAGACATGTAGGCATCCTCATGGATCAACAACTTGTCCACTATGCCAGTTACCTCGTTGCCGGTATTGTTCTCTTTTCTCGTTCCCGTGTTCCGGCATCCCCGTGATCAAATCACAAAGTGTCTGGACAAACGATGATGGATACCGTAACACCGAGAGGGCCCAGAGATATCTCTCCATCGTCGGAGGAGCAAATCCCAATCTTGAGCTATCAAGTTACTTGACATACTTTTCCATGAACCTGTAAGCCGCCGTAATAGCCACCCATTTACAGATGACGTTTAACAAACCCCAAAGTTCATGAAGCAAGCATGAAGAAACTCGATACTCTCATGGTCTAAGGAATTATGCAAACGTTAACCATCTCTGTGTTATTAACCATTAACTTGTGACGAATGTATCTCATAGCATAACATCAATTCGGATCGATTCAACACGAGTGTTCTACCAACATCGCGTCCTCAAAATTGCCGGCATAGCCATGCCCATGATCAGGAAAACAGGACCATCATGCAACACTTGAGCTAGTCTTAGAGGCAAGACTAGGAATACAATTCACCGTTTATTATACCACACGTGCACATGAGTTTCCCTCCAAGCCTCGTTTAATTTGTAGACTCGAGAATCATTGCAGTTATAGCATGGAACATAAACATTCATTACAAACTTTGGAGATGCAAAATAACTATTATTATTGCCTCTAGGGCATATCTCCTACAGACTCCCACTTGCACTAGAGTCATAATCCAGTTACATGGCTTCCCTAACACCAATGGCTATCCGGTGTTGCTCATGCTTTGCTCGTGGTAGAGGCTTTGTCATCGGGTCTGCCACATTCAGATCCGTGTGAACTTTGCGTACTTTCACTAAACCTTCTTCGACCTGATGTCGAATGAGTTTATATTTGCGTTGAATATGCATTGTCTTATGGTGCGAACATGGCTCCCTTGCCTGAGCCACGGCACCACTATTATCACAATAGATCTCCACCGGGTCCAGAGCACTTGGAACCACACCAAGGTCTTCAAGAAATTGCTTGATACCGATAGCTTGCTTGGAGGCTTCAGAAGCAGCAACATATTCCGCCTCCATCGTAGAATCCACCACAGTCTTTTGTTTGGAACTTTTCCAATCAACTGCGCCGCCGTTCAATATGAAAACATAGCCAGATTGAGATTTGAAGTCATCTGGGTCAGTCCTGAAGCCTGCATCAGTGTAACAACTTACAATGAGCTCTTCATCACCTCCGTACACAAGGAGTAAATCCTTGGTCCTTCTGAGGTACTTAAGAATACCCTTGACTGCGGCCCTGTGTTCCAATCCTGGATCACCTTGGTACCGGCTGCTAACACTTAGCGCATAGGAAACATCCGGTCTTGTACATAGCATGGCATACATAATAGAACCAACTGCCGAAGCATATGGAATATCATTCATTTGTACTCGCTCATCGAGGGTCTGAAGACTCTGATTCTTGCAAAGCACTATGCCAGGTGACATGGGGAGTAGGCCTTTCTTGGAGTTCTCCATGTTGAACCTTTTCAACACCTTGTCAATGTACGTGCTTTGGCTAAGCGCTATTAGGCATCTTGATCTATCTCTATAGATCCTGATGCCCAATACATATGCCGCTTCACCTAAGTCTTTCATTGAAAAACTCCTTTTCAATGAGTCTTTTATTTCGCTAAGAAAATTCACATCATTTCCAATCAACAATATGTCATCCACATACAAGATTAGAAATGCTTTTGCGCTCCCACTAAACTTCTTGTAAACACAAGATTCTTCATCATTCCTGATGAAGCCAAACTCTTTGACCACTTCATCAAAACGAATGTTCCAGCTCCTTGATGCTTGCTTCAGACCATAAATGGCTTTCTGAAGCTTACATACCTTTCTAGCATTCTTAGGATCGACAAAACCTTCTGGTTGTATCATGTATACATCCTGTTCAAGGTTTCCATTTAGGAAAGCCGTTTTGACATCCATCTGCCAAATTTCATAATCGAAATAAGCAGCAATTGCTAGTAATATCTGAACAGACCTAAGCATAGCTACGGGCGAGAAAGTCTCATCGTAGTCCACTCCTGGAACTTGCGTGAACCCTTTCGCGACAAGTCTAGCTTTGTGGATAGTAATGTTACCATCCGCGTCCGTCTTTCTTTTGAAAATCCATTTACAACCAATGGGTTTTACGCCATCTGGAAGTTCTTCCAAGTTCCAAACTTGGTTTTCGTACATGGATTCCATTTCGGATCTCATGGCCTTGTGCCATTCCCTTGAGCTAGGCCCCGCCATCGCTTCCTTGTAGTGCGCAGGTTCATCGTCTTCAAGAATGAAGATTTCATTATGAAACCACTCAGGTGGCTGGATAGCCCTACCTGATCTGCGCGGTTCAGTAACAACATTGTCTGAAATTTCCGCATCACATGCGACAACTTCCGGCTCGGTTGTAGGGATAATTTGTGGAATTACTTCTGGTTCCTTAGCCATATCAACGGTTGCCAAAGATTCACTAATCTCATTAAGTTGTATTGTCCTCCCACTCAATTCTTTAGCAAGAAATTCTTTCTCGAGAAAGTGTGCAACCTTTGCGACAAACATTTTGCCTTCGGACTGGTGGTAGAAGGAATATCCAATGGTGTTATTTGGATAACCTACAAAGTAACATTTGTCTGATCTAGGTTCTAGTTTGGTTGGCTGTAAACGTTTTACGTATGCCTCACAACCCCAAACCTTGAGATGCGACACACTAGGTATCTTCCCACACCACATCTCATGTGGTGTCGTCTCAACAGACTTAGACGGCGCTCTGTTTAATGTATAAGCGGCAGTGAGTAGTGCGTGACCCCAAAAAGATATCGGTAGATCTGTAAGAGACATCATCGACCTTACCATGTCAAACAGGGTTCGGTTACGTCGTTCCGACACTCCATTTCGCTGTGGAGTTCCGAGAGGCGTAAGCTGTGAAACGATTCCACGGTTACTCAGATGTTGGCCAAACTCATGACTAAGATATTTGCCTCCGCGATCAGACCGCAGAAACTTAATCTTTTTGTCACGATGATTTTCTACCTCATTCTGAAAATCTTTGAACTTTTCAAAGGTTTCCGACTTATGCTTCATCAAGTAGATATAGCCATACCGACTTAAATCATCAGTAAAAGTCACGAAGTAAAAATACCCACCCCGTGCGGCCGTGTTCATTGGACCACATACATCACTATGTATTATTTCCAATAATTCACCCGCCCGTTCAGGATGACCCGTGAACGGCGTCTTGGTAATTTTTCCCATCAAGCAAGCTTCACATGTGTCAAATGATTCAAAATCAAGGGACGGTAAAACTCCATCTTTATGGAGTCTTTGCATGCGTTTCTTTCCGATGTGGCCAAGCCGACAGTGCCACAAGTAAGTGGTGGTGGTATCAGCCTTCTTAAGGCGTTTAGCATTCACGTTAAAGACATCATTTCCACAATCAAGATTTAGTATGAAAAGGCCCCCAACAATGGGTGCAAATCCATAAAACATATCCTTACAATAAAGTGAACAACCATTGTTCTCAGATTTGTAGGAGTACCCATCGTGTACTAAACATGATCCAGAGATAATGTTTCTACACAATAACGGAACAAAATAACAGTTACTAAGTTCCAAAATAAATCCTGAAGGGAGACGTAGAGGCATAATGCCGACGGCTTGAGCGGCGATCCCAGCGCCGTTCCCGACACGCATCACGACTTCATTCTTTGCCAGCTTGCACACCTTCTGAAGCCCCTGTATCGAGTTGCAAATGTGAGCAACCGATCCGGTATCAAATACCCAAGACTTAGAATTTTTCGCTAGCAAGCAAAACTTCAATGACATTAACTTGTATAAAAATTATACCTTTTCCGGTTTTCCCGGATTTCTTATCTTCCAGATACTTCTTGCGGTTTCTCTTCCAGTGTCATGTGCCCTTGCAGTAGAAGCACTCAGATTCATTCTTGGCTCCGCCCTTAGATTTGCGTTGGTAGCCGGTCTTACCAGTGCCCTTTCCCTTCTTTGGCTTGCCTTTCTTTTTGAAACTGGCAGTTTTATTCACAAGCAACACTTTCTTGCGATTTTTCTGCAGTCCTCCTTCAGCAGTTTTCAGCATGGCAAGCACCTCATTTGCTGTTTTGTCCATCCCATTCATGTTGTAGTTCATGATAAAAACCGCCATAAGACGGGGGGAGTGAACCTAGCAACAAGTCCATAACATGCTCTTCTGGAAGTGGGAATTCCAGGATTTTAAGCCTTTTAGCGTAGCCAATCATATTGACTACGTGCTCGCCAACTGAAATGCCCTGAGCCATCTTGGTCTCCGCCATCATTTTCATGATGTCAAAACGTTCAGACCGTGCATTAAACTTGTAAAGAGCATCCAGATCCTTGATCATATCAAAGGAGTTATGGAATTCAAAACGTTTTTGAAGCTCTGAACTCATGCAAGATAGCATGAGGCACTGCACTAAGTTGTAATCATCATCCTTAGTGGCCCAGACATTTTGTATGTCTGCCGCGGCTGTTGCTGCCGGTTTAGGGGGAAGAGGTCCGTCAAGCACATACACTTTCTTAGCACCCCGGAGGACAATCCTCAGGGTACGGACCCAGTCCACATAGTTGTTTCCATTTGCAGCTAACTTCTCTTTCTCTAACATAGGGCCTAAGTTGAATGCGGTGTTGCGAGCCATTTGATCTACAACGGAAAACACAAGTTCATTTAGACTTTGTTCATAATGATTTTTGGCACTAGTGAATAAATAATTTATTCCAAGGTGCACTCCCACTCAAATCAATATCTCTCATAATTGATTGTGAGTGACGCAAGACCCAACTTTCAATTCAGCGTCAAGGATGTAACCATCTCAAGTGACGAGAATTTCAATTGGTAGGCCAACTTGCCAATCACATCTCTATGTGACTCTTGTTCATCTTTCGATGCGTGTGTTCCGAGCTCATGACTTTCATGCCTGAACGTCAAGACAACCAAGTGATCTCGCTGCGAGGTCTCAACTCACCCGCCTCACACTTCTCTAATCGTTCGTACCCATGTAACCATGTGATACCCCGAAGAGATAGGTGCCGTGACGGTGCTACACTTGGGAGAACACTAACTACTTGATATTCTAAGTGAGAGATCACCCTAATAAAAAGCGACTACCACGCAATTAACAAGGGTGCATCAAGAGGGATAAACATCTCAGGCAATTCATAATAGCGTGATATGGTATAGCCCCTTCTGACGGAGAAGTCAAGTATTTCTTCGTCTTCGGCATTCGCGTCAGTGTTCACCTCTGCGAAGATAGCCACCACCTTGTCGATGCACCAGATAATATTGCTATCTTTATAGCTAATAGAATAAGTGCATTACCTAAGGTTGACACGCAGGTCATTAAAGTGCAATCATATGGCTCCAGCCATCATGTCGAATCATGACACGCAGGTCATGTTAATTACATCATATAGCCATCTCATACATAATCAAATTGAGTATGAGAATTGCTATACCACATCACATGCAAACCATCCTGCAAAACCAAGTTAGACGCCTCTAATCGGTTTATACAAAATTTTATTTTACGTGGCTTCTAAGGTTTTGACTTAAACCGCAGCTACCAACGTTTATCATCAAGTATGATAATTCAAGTTGCTAGATTAACTTTCCAGGGTGTATGAAACACGAGATGATAAAATCTCGAGCCCCATACTAAACTTCGTCATACGCGAGACCCCCGTGCAGATCATATCTGCATTGCCCTTTCGTCTGCGAAACATCCATCTTTCTTTTGACTATGGTGGAACCCAAAGAACTGTTAGCACTTCGTTGATCTGTCAATCAGCATACTCAGGAGCAGCATGAAAGGATCACGGATTGCCAGAACTTTGTAAGCTTCCACCATTCCATCAAGATATGGACTACGCAAATTCACGGGAAGCAACAGGAACATCGGGTAACAGATTTCATTTACTACCCGCACAAATAATTTTCAACAATAGATCTCATCTACTACAAAATTATACTATGCAATACCCATACATCTCATGTATTCTAGATCATAACATGCATCTACTCATAGCCTGGCTCTTGATGCCACTGTTGGGGAACGCGACAGAAAACAAAAATTTCTGATATAGCGAGCACGCCCAGGACCACTATGGAGACTGCATACAAGGTTTGATCTGATCCGTACCGACTCGAAGCGCAGCGGAAGAAGAGTCGGTGGAGATCGTTGGTGCAGATTCCCGCAGCTAGGATTTTACAACCTCCCAACCGCGAGGATGTACTCCCTCGTCGGACAGCCCTTTGGGAGGCGGTCGGACAGTCCCCCGGACGATGTCGCGGACAGCCCTTCGGCAGGACCCTCGAAACTCGAACGAAGACTCAGACAGCCCTACGGGAGGACACACGAACAGCCCCTCGGGCAAAAGATCGAAACTACGACCTCTCTACGGGGTTGCACACATACGGTGTCATCTATTCGGCAGGGCTTCGCCGTCCAGAACTAGTTCTTGCCGGAACCCAGATAGCCTTTCGGCTCTACGAAAGAATCTTTTTGTGGCAGGGAGAGAGAGAGCTTGCAAAGCAAAGCATGTGTATGAGAGCACAAGGATGAAGAAATGGCAGCCCACTCACCTCCTATTTATAGGAAAACCAAGGGGTAGGGTGGTTTTACAATAAAACCCAAAATGCACATGAATGCAGTCCTTCCAGAAGGGCATAAAAGTGAAACCAAGGAACAAGAGGGACTCCATGAAGGAGTCCACCATGTGGCCGGCCACACCCTCATGTGGGGCCCCAAAAATGGCTCCAATCCATACATGTCATCCCCAAGATCTTTTAGAGCAAAGCCCCAAAAGGTGGCTTTCCATAAAGTAGTCCAAAAAGCACTTTCACTATTCACGGCGACATTTTTCAGCGTCCGCTCGAACTGAAAATATTTATGTGGGCTTAGAACAATTCTAGTACCCCACTAAAATAATTTTTAATGCGATCCGGAACAATTCCGGAATAGTGATTTTCATCTGCGAAAAGCATCTGAAGTGGTTCCGGCAGCTCCGGAACATTTCCGGTTTTCATCCCGGAAAATTCCAGAACGATTCTGGCACCCTTCAAGAATTATCACGCATGTGCCGAAACCAGTTTGACTTTTTGGTATCCCCTGAAACAACTTTTCAGTTTCACCGAAACTGTTCCGGTGACCTATCTACGGAACTTTTCCGCTGTCCGAAACTTTTCCGGTGTCCGAAACTTTTTCGGTGATTTTCTCTCAAACTCTCTGTCTAGTATTCAACAGATAGATGACCCTTAAGCGTGTGAACCTATAGGTTCGGTGAAGCATAGACATGACCCGGAACCCCTTCCGATCAATGATCAACATCGGAGCCGTGGACACCCATATTGACCCCTATACCCACACGAATGAATATTCGAGTGAACCTCTAGTTGCCGTGAGCTATTCCTATTGCTTCACGATATGTTTACAATTACCCGAGGTGAGACATGTAGGCATCCTCGTGGATCAACAACTTGTCCACTATGCCAGTTACCTCGTTGCCGGTATTGTTCTCTTTTCTCGTTCCCGTGTTCCGGCATCCCCGTGATCAAATCACAAAGTGTCTGGCCAGACGATGATGGATACCGTAACACCGAGAGGGCCCAGAGATATCACTCCATCGTCGGAGGAGCAAATCCCAATCTTGAGCTATCAAGTTACTTGACATACTTTTCCTTGAACATGTAAGTCGCCGTAATAGCCACCCATTTACGGATGACGTTTAACAAACCCCAAAGTTCATGAAGCAAGCATGAAGAAACTCGATACTCTCATGGTCTAAGGAATTATGCAAACATTAACCATCTCTGTATTATTAACCATCAACTTGTGACGAATGTATCTCATAGCATAACATCAACTCGGATCGATTCAACACAAGTGTTCTACCAACATCGCGTCCTCAAAATTGCCGGCATAGCCATGCCCATGATCAGGAAAACAGGACCATCATGCAACACTTGAGCCAGTCTTAGAGGCAAGACTAGGAATACAATTCACCATTTATTATACCACACGTGCACATGAGTTGCCCTCCAAGCCTCGTTTAATTTGTAGACTCGAGAATCATTGCAGTTATAGCATGGAACATAAACATTCATTACAAACTTTGGAGATACAAAATAACTGTTATTACTGCCTCTAGGGCATATCTCCTACACTCGCCTGGTTTGTAAGGTGTGAAGTTGAGTGAGACTCAAAGCTCGACCACGACAGAAGAAAGAGAAAGGATGAATGTCGTCCCCTATGCCTTAGCCATAGGCTCTGTATAGTATGCCATGTTGTGTACCGCACCTGTGTGTGCCTTGCCATGAGTCCGTCAAGGGGTACAAGAGTGATCCAGGAGTGGATCACTGGACAGCGGTCAAGATCATCCTTAGTAACTAAAAGACTAAGGAAATGTTTCTCGATTATGGAGGTAAGAAAGAGTTCATCGTAAAGAGTTACGTCGATGCAAGCTTTGACACCAATCCAGATGACTCTTAGTAGCAATCCGGATATGTATAGTAGAGCAGCCATTTGGAATAGCTCCAAGTGGAGTGTGGTAGCAGTGTTTACAGTTTGACATAGAGATTTGCAAAGTACACACGGATCTAAATGTCGCAGACCTGTTGACTATAAGACCTCTCTTACATGCAAAGCATCATCGAGCCCCAGAACTCATTGGGTGTTAGATTCATAACAATGCGACTCACATGGTGATGTGAACTAGATTATTGACTCTAGTGCAAGTGGGAGACTGTTGAAATATGCCCTAGAGGCAATAATAAATTGGTTATTATCATATTTCCTTGTTCATGATAATCGTTTATTATCCATCCTATAATTGTGTTGATCGGAAACTCGGATACATGTGTGGATACATAGACAACACCATGTCCCTAGTATGCCTCTAATAGACTAGCTCGTTGATCAAAGATGGCTATGGTTTCCTAGTCATGGACATGAGATGTCATTTGATAACGGTATCACGTCATTAGGAGAATGATGTGATGGACAAGACCGAAATTAAGAACGTAGCATATGATCGTGTAAGTTTATTGCTACAGTTTTCTGCATGTCAACTATTTGTTCCTATGACCATGAGATCATGCAACTCACTTACACCGGAGGAGTACCTTGTGTGTATCAAACGTCGCAACGTAACTGAGTGACTATAAAGGTGCTCTACAGGTATCTCCGAGGGTGTGTATTGGGTTGGCATGGATCAAGACTGGGATTTGTTACTCCGTGTGACAGAGAGGTATCTCAGGGCCCACTCGGTAATACAACATCACAATAAGCCTTGCAAGCAATGTGACTAAGTGTTAGTCATGGGAGCTTGTATTACGAAACGAGTAAAGAGACTTGCCGGTAACGAGGTTGAACTAGTTATGGAGATACCGACGATCGAATCTCGGGCAAGTAACATACCGAAGAACAAAGGGAACATCATACGGGATTAACTGAATCCTTGACATAGAGGTTTGACCAATAAAGATCTTTGTAGAATATGTAGGAACCAATATGGGCATCCAGGTCCCGCTATTGGTTATTGACCATAGAGGTGTCTCAGTCATGTCTAGATAGTTCTCGAACCCACAGGGTCTGCACACTTAAGGTTCGGTGACGTTTCGGTAGTATAGAGTTATGTATGGTGGTGACCGAGGGTTGTTCGGAGTCCCGGATGAAGCGGCCCGGACCAACCTTACTCGTACGCTTACGAGAGACCGGTTCCATCGACTAACGTGTAACTTCGTTGCACAAAGATGGTTGGCGGATGTCTGTTTCTCCTACTTTAGTTGATTGGATTCGACTAAGGCGGTCCTTGAGAAGGTTAAAAAGCAACTTATGTATCACCATTGTGGTTTATGCATAGGTGAGAATTGTTCTTGCTAGATACCCGTAGCAGCCACATAAAACATGCAACAACAATTAGAGGACGTCTAACTTGTTTTTGCAGGGTATGTTGTGATGTGATATGGCCAATTACATGATGAGATATATGTGATGTATGAGATGATCATTTGTTGTATAGAATATCACGACTTGCATGTCGATGAGTACGGCAACCGGCAGGAGCCATAGGGTTGTCTTTAATTATTGTATGACCTGCGTGTCAATAATTAAGTGCTATGTAATGCTTTACTTTATCGCTAAACGGTAGCAATAGTAGTAGAAGCATGGTGGGCGCGACAACCCCGATGGCGACACGTTTATGGATATCAAGATGATGGAGATCATGGTGTCATGCCGGTGACGATGGAGATCATGCCAGTGCTTTCAAGATGGATATCAAAAGCACAAGTTCATGGCCATATCATGTCACTAATTATTTGCATGTGATGTTAATCCTTTTATGCACCTTGTTTTGCTTAGGACGACGGTAGCATTATAAGGTGATCCCTCACTTAACTTCAAGATAAATTGTGTTCTCCCCGAGTGTGCACTGTTGCGAAAGTTCGTCGTGTCGAGACACCACGTGATGATTGGGTGTGATAGACTCTACGTTCACATACAATGGGTGCAAGCCAGTGTTGCACATGCAGAACACTCGGGTTAAACTTGACGAGCCTAGCATGTACAGACATGACCTTGGAACACAAGAGACCGAAAGGCCGAACATGAGTCATATAGTAGATATGATCAACATGATGATGTTCACCATTGAAACCACCTCAACTCATGTGATGATCGGACTTGAGTTGGTGAATTTGGATCATGTATCACTCGAATGACCGGAGGGATGGCAATTTGAGTAGGAGTTCTTAAGTAATATGATTAATTGAACTCATTATCATGAACATAGTCAGTAGTGTCTTTGCAAAATTATGTTGTAGATTACTAGCTCACGCTGTAGCTCCCTTGAATTTCTATATGTTCCAAGAGAAATAGAGTTGAAAGGTGATGCTAGCAATATTGCGGACTGGGTCCGTGATCTGAGGATTGTCCTCATTGCTGCACAGAAGGCTTATGTCCTTAATGCACCGCTCGGTGCGCCAATCCCTCTAGCGTGGTTTGTAGAACATCTGACAGGCACATTCTGATGACTACTTGATAGTTTAGTGCGTCATGCATTACGGCTTAGAGTTGAGGCTCCAAAACGTTTTGGACGTCACGGAACATATGAGATGTTCTAAGAGCTGAAATTGGGATCTCAGGCTCGTGCCCATGTTGTGAGATATGAGATCTCCAACAAGATTCTTTGCCTGCAAGATGAAGGAGAATAGCTCAATCGTTAAGCATGTGCTCAGATTGTTTGGGTGCTACAATCGCTTGAATCGAGTGGGAGTTGATCTTCCAGATAAGATAGTGATTGATATAGTTCTCCAAGTCACTGTCACTAAGCTACTAGAACTTGGTGATGAACTATAAAATGCCAGGGATAGAAATAATGATCCCTCAGCTGTTCGTGATGTTTGACACCGCGAAGGTAGAAATCACGAAGGAGCATCAAGTGTTGATGGTTAGTAAAACCACTAGTTCTGAGAAGGACAAGGGCAAGGAGGGAAACTTCATGGATGGAAAGTCAGTTGCTGCTCCAGTGAAGCAACCCAAAGTTGAACCCAAACCCAAGACTAAGTGCTTCTATTATAAGGTGACCGGTCGCTAAAGCGGAACAACCCTAGATACTTGGTAGATAAGAAGGCTGGCAACGTCGACACAAGTGTATTTGATATACGTGCTATTGATGTGTACCTTGCTAGTAATCCTAATAGCTCCTGGGTATTGGATACCGGTTCGGTTGCTAAATGTTAGTAACTCGAAGTAACAGCTACGGAATAAAAGGAGACTAGCTAAGGGTGAGGTGCCGATGTGTGTTGGAAATGTTTCCAAGGTTGATGTGATCGACATCGCACGCTCTCTCTACCTTTGGGATTAGTGACAAACCTAAATAAATGTTATTTGGTGTTTTGCGTTGAGCATGAACGTGATTAGATCGTGTTTATTGCAACACGGTTATTCATTTAAGTTAGATAATAATTGTTATTTTGTTTACATGAATAATACCTTCAATGGTCATGCACCCAGTGAGAATGGTTTGTTGAATCTTGATCATAGTAATACACATGTTCATAACATTGATGCCAAAAGATACAAAGTTAATAATGATAGTACCACATACTTGTGGCACTGTCGCTAAATGTCATATTGGTATAAAGCGCATGAAGAAACTCCATGTTGATTGATCTTTGGACGCATTCGATTTTGAATCGGTTGAGACATGCGAACCATGCCTCTTGGGCAAGATGACTAAGGACCCCGTTTTCCGGATTGATGGAGCGGGCAAGTGATTTATTGGAAATGGTACATGTCGATGTATGCAATCCAATGAGTCTTGTAGTGTGCGGTGGATATCGTTATTTTCTTACCTTCACTGATGATTTGAGTAGATATAGTGTGTGTTTACTTAATGAAACACAAGTCTGAATCGTTTGAAAGGTTCAAGCAAATTCAGAGTGAAGTTTAAGATCATCGTGACAAGAAGATAAAAATGTCTGCGATATGATCGTGGAGGTCAATATCTGAGTTACGAGTTTGGCATACAACTTTAGACAATGTAAAAGTCGTTTCACAACTCACGCCACCTGGAACACCATAGTGTGATGGTGTGTCCGAACGTCATAGTCGTGCTCTATTGGATATGATGCGGGCTATGATGTCTCTTATCGTTTTGCTGCTATAGTTTTGGGGTTATGCATTAGAGACAACTACATTCACTTTAAATAGGGCACCATCTAAATCCGTTGAGATGACCCCGTGTGAATTATGGTTTGATAGAAACCTAAGCTGTCATTTCTTAATGTTTGGGGCTGCGACGCTTGTGTGGAAAAATGTTTTCACCTAATGAGCTCGAACCCAAAGCGGACAAATGCAACTTCATAGATTACCCTAAGAACAGTTGGGTGAACCTTTTATCTCAGATCCAAGCATAAACTGTTTGTTGCTAAAATGGGTCCTTTCCCGACAAAAAGTTTCTCTCTAAAGAATTGAGTGGGAGGAAGATAGAACTTGATGAGGTTGTTGAACCTTTGTTTCAACCAGAGAGTAGCACAGTGCAGAAAGATGTTTCTATGGAATCTACGTCAGTTGAAGAGGAAGTAAATGATGATGATCATGAAGCTTCGGATCAAGTTACTATTGAACCTCGTAGGTCGACAAGGATGCATACTGCTCCTAAGTGGTACGACAACCCTGTCTTGGAGGTCATGTTGTTGGACAACGATGAACCAACGAGATATGGAGAAGCGATGATGGGCCCAGATTCCGACAAATGGTTAGAGGCCATGAAATCCGAGAAAGGATCCATGTATGAAAACCAAGTTTAGACTTTGGTAGACTTGCTCGTTGGACGGCAGGTCGTCGAGTACGAATGGACCTTTGAGATGAAGACAAACGCTGATGGTAAATGTAACCATTTATAAAGCTCGACTTGTCACAAAGAAGTTTCCGACAAGTTCAAAGAGTTGACTACGATGAGACTTTCTCACTCGTAGCGATGCTAAAGTCTGTTGGAATTATGTTAGCAGTTGTTGCATTTTCAATTATGAAATCTGGCAGATGCATGACAAAACATCGTTTACTTAACAGTTTACTTGAGGAAAAGTTGTATGTGATACAACCAGAAGGTTTTGTCAGTCCTAAGGATGCTAAAAGGTGAGCAAGCTTCAGTGATCCTTCTATGGACTGAAGCAAGCATCTCGGAGTTGGAATATACACTTTGATGAGGTGATCAAAGTTTTTGAGTCTATACAAAGTTTATGAGAAACTTGTATTAACAATAAAGTGAGTGGGAGCACTATAGAGTTTCTGATAAGCATATGTGCTTGACATATTGTTGATTAGAAATGATGTAGTATTTGTGGAAAGCATAAAAAGTTGTTTGAAAGCAGTTTTTCAAAGGAAGACCTGGATAAAGCTACCTAATTGTTGAGCATCAAGATCTATAGAGATAGATCAAGATGCTTGATGAGACTTTGAACGAGTACATACCTTGACAAGATTTTGAAAGAGTTCAAAATGGATTAGTCAGAGAGAAGTGTTCTCGCCTGGTTTGTAAGGTGTGAAGTTGAGTGAGACTCAAAGCTCGACCACGACAGAAGAAAGAGAAAGGATGAATGTCGTCCCCTATGCCTTAGCCATAGGCTCTGTATAGTATGCCATGTTGTGTACCGCACCTGTGTGTGCCTTGCCATGAGTCCGTCAAGGGGTACAAGAGTGATCCAGGAGTGGATCACTTGACAGCGGTCAAGATCATCCTTAGTAACTAAAAGACTAAGGAAATGTTTCTCGATTATGGAGGTAAGAAAGAGTTCGTCGTAAAGAGTTACGTCGATGCAAGCTTTGACACCAATCCGGATGACTCTTAGTAGCAATCCGGATATGTATAGTAGAGCAGCCATTTGGAATAGCTCCAAGTGGAGTGTGGTAGCAGTGTTTACAGTTTGACATAGAGATTTGCAAAGTACACACGGATCTAAATGTCGCAGACCTGTTGACTATAAGACCTCTCTCACATGCAAAGCATCATCGAGCCCCAGAACTCATTGGGTGTTAGATTCATAACAATGCGACTCACATGGTGATGTGAACAAGATTATTGACTCTAGTGCAAGTGGGAGACTATTGAAATATGCCCTAGAGGCAATAATAAATTGGTTATTATCATATTTCCTTGTTCATGATAATCGTTTATTATCCATCCTATAATTGTGTTGATCGGAAACTCGGATACATGTGTGGATACATAGACAACACCATGTCCCTAGTATGCCTCTAATAGACTAGCTCGTTGATCAAAGATGGCTATGGTTTCCTAGTCATGGACATGAGATGTCATTTGATAACGGTATCACGTCATTAGGAGAATGATGTGATGGACAAGACCGAAATTACAAACGTAGCATATGATCGTGTCAGTTTATTGCTATAGTTTTCTGCATGTCAAGTATTTGTTCCTATGACCATGAGATCATGCAACTCACTGACACCGGAGGAGTACCTTGTGTGTATGAAACATCGCAACGTAACTGGGTGACTATAAAGGTGCTCTACAGGTATCTCCGAGGGTGTCTATTGGGTTTCATGGATCAAGACTGGGATTTGTTACTCCGTGTGACGGAGAGGTATCTCAGGGCCCACTCGGTAATACTGTTGGAAATATGCCCTAGAGGCAATAATAAATTGGTTATTATTGTATTTCCTAGTTCATGATAATTGTCTATTGTTCATGCTATAATTGTGTTAACCGGAAACCGTAATACATGTGTGAATACATAGACCACAACGTGTCCCTAGTGAGCCTCTAGTTGGCTAGCTCGTTGATCAATAGATGGTCTCGGTTTCATGACCATGGACATTGGATGTCGTTGATAACGGGATCACATCATTAGGAGAATGATGTGATGGACAAGACTCAATCCTAAGCATAGCACAAGATCGTGTAGTTCTTTTGCTAAAGCTTTTCAATGTCAAGTATCATTTCCTTAGACCATGAGATTGTGTAACTCCCGGATACCGTAGGAATGCTTTGGGTGTGCCAAACGTCACAACGTAACTGGGTGGCTATAAAGGTACGCTACGGGTATCTCCGAAAGTGTCTGTTGGGTTGACACGAATCGAGACTGGGATTTGTCACTCCGTGTGACGGAGAGGTATCTCTGGGCCCACTCGGTAAGACATCATCATTATGAGCTCAATGTGACTAAGGAGTTAGTCACGGGATGATGTATTACGGAACGAGTAAAGAGACTTGCCAGTAACGAGATTGAACAAGGTATGCGGATACCGACGATCGAATCTCGGGCAAGTACCATACCGATAGACAAAGGGAATTGTATACGGGATTGATTGAATCCCTGACATCGTGGTTCATCCGATGAGATCATCGTGGAGTACGTGGGAGCCAACATGGGTATCCAGATCCCGCTGTTGGTTATTGGCCGGAGAGGTGTCTCGGTCATGTCTACGTGTCTCCCGAACCCGTAGGGTCTACACACTTAAGGTTCGATGACGCTAGGGTTATAGGGAAAAGGTATACGTGATTACCGAAGGTTGTTCGGAGTCTGGGATGAGATCCCGGACGTCACGAGGAGCTCCGGAATGGTCCGGAGGTAAAGATTGATATATAGGAAGTCCAGTTTTGGTCACCGGAAAGTTTTCGGGCTCATCGGTATTGTACCGAGAGTGCCGGGAGGGTGCCGGAGGACCCCCGGGAGGGGGTGACGACCAAAGGACCTCATGGGCCCTTAGAGGAGGTGTGCCAGCCCATGTTGGGCCAGCCAATACCTTCTAGAAAGGGCCCATGCGCCAGGGATCTGGAGATAGAGGCAAAAGGGATTTAAAAGGGGGAGATCCACCTCCCGTGTGGGAGGAGGACTCTCCCCCCACTTCGGCCGAATCCCTCCTCCTTGGAGGAGGGGCCAAGCCAGCCCTCCCTCTCCTTCCTCCTATATATATGCAAGGGTTTGGGCAGGTTTGAGACGATGAACTCTTTCTCTCTCGCTGCAGCCCTATTCTGCTTCTTCCTCCTCCGCAGTGCTTAGGCGAAGCCCTGCCGGGATACCTTGCTACTCCACCACCACCACGCCGTCGTGCTGCTGCTGGAGCTCTTCCCCAACCTCTCCTTCCTCCTTGCTGGATCAAGGCGTAGGAGACGTCACCGGTCTGCACGTGTGTTGAACGTGGAGGTGCCGTCCGTTCGGCACTTGATCAGATCTACCGCGATCTGAATCGCTGCGAGTACGACTCCATCAACCGCGTTCTTGTAACGCTTCCGCTTAGCGATCTTCAAAGGTATGAAGATCCAATCTCTCCCCACTCGTTTGCTGGTTTCTCCATAGATAGATCTTGGTGACACGTAGGAAAATTTTGATTTACTACTACGTCTCCCAACAGTGGCATCATGAGCTAGGTCTATGCGTAGAATCTATGCACGAGTAGAACACAAAGCAGTTGTGGGCGTCGATTTTGTTAATATGCTTGCCGTTACTAGTCTTATCTTGATTCGACGGTATTGTGGGATGAAGCGGCCCGGACCAACCTTACACGTACGCTTACGTGAGACCGGTTCCACCGCCTGACATGCACTAGTTGCATAAGGTGGCTAGCGGGTGTCTGTCTCTCCCACCTTAGTCGGATTGGATTCGATGAAAAGGGTCCTTATGAAGGGTAAATAGCAATTGGCATATCACGTTGTGGTTTTGGCGTAGGTAAGAAACGTTCTTGCTAGAAACCTATAGCAACCACGTAAAAACTTGCAACTACAAATTAGAGAACGTCTAACTTGTTTTTGCAGCATATGCCTTGTGATGTGATATGGCCAGAAGGATGTGATGTGATGCATTGTGATGTATGAGATTGATCATGTTCTTGTAATAGGGTTCACGACTTGCATGTCGATGACTATGACAACCGGCAGGAGCCATAGGAGTTGTCTTATTTATTGTATGACCTGCGAGTCAATCACAAACGCCATGTAATTACTTTACTTTATTGCTAAGCGTTAGCCATAGCAGTAGAAGTAATAGTTGGCGAGACAACCTCATGAAGACACAATGATGGAGATCATGATGATGGAGATCATGGTGTCATGCCGGTAACATTGATGATCATGGTGCCCCGAAGATGGAGATCATAGGAGCAAGATGATATTGGCCATATCATGTCACTATATTGATTGCATGTGATGTTTATCATGTTTACATCTTATTTGCTTAAAACGACGGTAGTAAATAAGATGATCTCTCAATAAAATTTCAAGAGAAGTGTTCACCCTAACTGTGCACCGTTGCTAAGGATCGTTGTTCCGAAGCACCACGTGATGATCGGGTGTGATAGGTTCTAACGTTCGCATACAACGGGTGTAAGCCAGATTTACACACGCGAAACACTTAGGTTGACTTGACGAGCCTAGCATGTACAGACATGGCCTCGGAACACGGAAGACCGAAAGGTCGAACATGAGTCGTATAGAAGATACGATCAACATGGAGATGTTCACCATGGATGACTAGTCCGTCTCACGTGATGATCGGACACGGGCTAGTTGACATGGATCATGTGTCACTTAGATGACTAGAGAGATGTCTATCTGAGTGGGAGTTCATTGAATAATTTGATTATGTGAACTCGATTATCATGAACTTAGTCTAAAATTGCCTTTAATATCTATATTGTAGATCCAATGGCCAACGCAAATGTCAACCCCAATTTCAACGCGTTCCTAGAGAAAACCAAGCTGAAAGATGATGGAAGCAACTATACGGACTGGGTCCGTGGCTTGAGGATCATCCTCATAGCTTCCAAGAGATTGTATGTCCTTGATGCACCGCTAGGTGACCCACCCATTCTCCCAGCAGACCAAGACGTTACGAACGCTTGGCAGTCACGCTGCAATGATTACTCTCTTGTTCAGTGCGGCATGCTTTACAGTTTAGAATCGGGGCTCCAAAAGCGTTTTGAGCAACACGGAGCATATGAGATGTTCCAAGAGCTGAAACTGGTTTTCCAAGCTCATGCCCGAGTCGAGAGATATGACATCTCTGACAAGTTCTTCAGCTGTAAGATGGAGGAGAACAGTTCTGTTAGTGAGCACATCCTCAAGATGTCTGGGCTTCACAACCGCTTGACTCAGCTGGGAGTTAAACTCCCGGATGACTCAGTCATTGACAGAATCCTCCAGTCGCTTCCACCTAGCTACAAAAGCTTTGTGATGAACTACAACATGCAGGGGATGGAGAAGTCCATTCCTGAGTTGTACTCGATGCTCAAATCAGCAGAGGTCGAGATCAGAAAGGAGCATCAAGTGTTGATGGTAAACAAGACCACTAGTTTCAAGAAAGGCAAGGGTAAGAAGAACTTCAAGAAGGACGGCAAAGCTGTTGCCGTGCCCGGTAAGCAAGTTGCCGGGAAGAAGAAGAACAAGAATGGACCCAAGCCTGAGACTGAGTGTTTCTATTGTAAGGGTACCGGTCACTGGAAGCGGAACTGCCCCAAGTACTTAGCGGATAAGAAGGTCGGCAACGTTAAAGGTATATGTGATATACTTGTTATTGATGTGTACCTAACCAGCGCTCGTAGTAGCTCCTGGGTATTTGATACCGGTGCAGTTGCTCACATTTGTAACTCCAAGCAGGAGCTACGGAATAAGCGAAGGTTGGCAAAGGACGAGGTGACGATGCGCGTCGGGAATGGTTCCAAGGTCGATGTGATCGCCGTCGGCACGCTACCTCTACATCTACCTTCGGGATTAGTTTTAAACCTTAATAATTGTTATTTAGTACCAGCTTTGAGCATGAACATTGTATCTGGATCTCGCTTGATACGAGATGGCTACTCTTTTAAATCCGAGAATAATGGTTGTTCTATTTATATGAGAGAAATATTCTATGCTCATGCCCCGCTGGTCAATGGTTTATTTTTGATGAATCTCGAACGTGATGTTACACATGTCCATAGTGTGAGTACCAAAAAGTGTAAAGTTGATAACGATAGTCCCACTTACATGTGGCACTGCCGTCTTGGCCATATTGGTGTCAAACGCATGAAGAAGCTCCATGCTGATGGACTTTTGGAGTCACTTGATTTCGAATCATTTGACACATGCGAACCATGCCTCATGGGCAAGATGACCAAAACTCCGTTCTCCGGAACAATGGAGCGAGCAACTGACTTGTTGGAGATAATACATACCGATGTATGCGGTCCAATGAGTGTCGAGGCTCGCGGTGGTTACCGTTATGTTCTCACCCTCACTGATGACTTGAGCAGATATGGGTATGTCTACTTAATGAAACACAAGTCTGAAACCTTTGAAAGGTTCAAGGAATTTCAGAGTGAGGTCGAGAATCAACGTGACAGGAAAATAAAATGCCTACGATCTGATCGTGGCGGAGAATATTTAAGTCACGAGTTTGACACGCACCTTAGGAAATGTGGAATTGTTTCACAGCTCACGCCGCCAGGCACACCTCAGCGAAATGGTGTGTCTGAACGTCGTAATCGCACTCTATTGGATATGGTGCGATCTATGATGTCTCTTACCGACTTACCGCTATCATTTTGGGGATATGCATTAGAGACTGCCGCGTTCACTTTAAATAGGGCACCATCTAAATCCGTTGAGACGACACCGTATGAATTATGGTTTGGAAAGAAACCTAAGCTGTCGTTTCTAAAAGTTTGGGGTTGCGATGCTTATGTGAAGAAACTTCAACCTGAGAAGCTCGAACCCAAAGCGGAAAAGTGCGTCTTCATAGGATATCCCAAAGAGACTATTGGGTATACCTTCTACCTACGATCCGAAGGCAAAGTCTTTGTTGCCAAGAATGGATCCTTTCTCGAGAAAGAGTTTCTCTCGAAAGAAGTAAGTGGGAGGAAAATGGAACTTGATGAGGTAATTGTACCTTCACTCGAACCGGAGAGTAGCGCAGCACAGGAAGTTGTTTCTGTGGAGCCTACACCGGCTAGAGAGGAAGTTAATGATGATGATCATGAAACATCATATCAAGTTTCTACTCGAAGGTCCACTAGGACACGTTCCGCACCAGAGTGGTACGGTAATCCTGTCCTAGAGGTCATGTTGTTGGACAACGGTGAACCTTCGAACTATGAAGAAGCGATGGCGGGCCCGAATTCCGACAAATGGCTTGAGGCCATGAAATCCGAGATAGGATCCATGTATGAGAACAAAGTATGGACTTTGGTGGACTTGCCTGATGATAAGCGAGCCATTGAAAATAAATGGATCTTTAAGAAGAAGACTGACGCAGACGGTAATGTGACCGCCTATAAAGCTCGGCTTGTCGCTAAGGGTTATCGACAAGTTCAAGGAGTTGACTACGATGAGACATTCTCACCCGTAGCGATGCTAAAGTCTGTCCGAATCATGTTAGCAGTTGCCGCATTTTATGATTATGAGATCTGGCAAATGGACGTCAAAACGGCATTCCTTAATGGCTTCCTCAAGGAAGAACTGTATATGATGCAGCCGGAAGGTTTTGTCGATCCTAAAGATGCTAACAAGGTATGCAAGCTCCAGCGCTCCATCTATGGGCTGGTGCAAGCATCTCGGAGTTGGAACATTCGCTTTAATGAGGTGATTAAAGCGTTTGGGTTTGTACAGGTTTATGGAGAACCCTGTATTTACAAGAAAGTGAGTGGGAGCTCTATAGCATTTCTTATACTGTATGTGGATGACATGCTGATAATGGGAAATAATATAGAACTCTTGGAAAGTATCAAGGCCTACTTGAATAAGTGTTTTTCAATGAAGGACCTTGGAGAAGCTGCTTACATATTAGGTATTAAGATCTATAGAGATAGATCAAAACGCCTCATTGGTCTTTCACAAAGCACATACCTTGAAAAGATATTGAAGAAGTTCAATATGGATCAGTCCAAGAAGGGGTTCTTGCCCGTGTTGCAAGGTGTGAGATTGAGTACGACTCAATGCCCGACCACGGCAAAGGATAGAGAAGAGATGAGTGCCATCCCCTATGCTTCAGCCATAGGCTCTATCATGTATGCCATGCTGTGTACCAGACCTGATGTGAACCTTGCCATAAGTTTGGTAGGGAGGTACCAAAGTGATCCCGGAGCGGAACACTGGACAGCGGTCAAGAATATCCTGAAGTACCTGAAAAGGACAAAGGACATGTTTCTCGTTTATGGAGGTGCCGAAGAGCTCGTCGTAAAGGGTTACGTCGATGCTAGCTTCGACACAGATCCGGACGACTCCAAGTCGCAAACCGGATACGTGTATATTTTGAATGGAGGGGCAGTGAGCTGGAGCAGCAGCAAGCAAAGCGTCGTGGCAGCATCTACATGTGAAGCGGAGTACATAGCTGCTTCGGAAGCAGCAAAGGAGGGAGTCTGGATGAAGGAGTTCATCACCGACCTAGGAGTGATTCCGAATGCGTCGGGCCCGATGACTCTACTCTGTGACAACACTGGAGCTATTGCCCTTGCGAAGGAGCCCAGGTTTCACAAGAAGACAAGACACATCAAGCGCCGCTTCAACTCCATCCGTGATTACATTCAGGAGGGAGACATAGATATTTGTAAAGTGCATACGGATCTGAATGTCGCAGATCCGTTGACTAAACCTCTCTCACGAGCAAAACATGATCAACACCAGAATGCTATGGGTGTTCGATTCATCACAATGTAACTAGATTATTGACTCTAGTGCAAGTGGGAGACTATTGGAAATATGCCCTAGAGGCAATAATAAATTGGTTATTATTGTATTTCCTAGTTCATGATAATTGTCTATTGTTCATGCTATAATTGTGTTAACCGGAAACCGTAATACATGTGTGAATACATAGACCACAACGTGTCCCTAGTGAGCCTCTAGTTGGCTAGCTCGTTGATCAATAGATGGTCTCGGTTTCATGACCATGGACATTGGATGTCGTTGATAACGGGATCACATCATTAGGACAATGATGTGATGGACAAGACTCAATCCTAAGCATAGCACAAGATCGTGTAGTTCGTTTGCTAAAGCTTTTCAATGTCAAGTATCATTTCCTTAGACCATGAGATTGTGTAACTCCCGGATACCGTAGGAATGCTTTGGGTGTGCCAAACGTCACAACGTAACTGGGTGGCTATAAAGGTATGCTACGGGTATCTCCGAAAGTGTCTGTTGGGTTGACACGAATCGAGACTGGGATTTGTCACTCCGTGTGACGGAGAGGTATCTCTGGGCCCACTCGGTAAGACATCATCATTATGAGCTCAATGTGACTAAGGAGTTAGTCACGGGATGATGTATTACGGAACGAGTAAAGAGACTTGCCAGTAACGAGATTGAACAAGGTATGCGGATACCGACGATCGAATCTCGGGCAAGTACCATACCGATAGACAAAGGGAATTGTATACGGGATTGATTGAATCCCTAACATCGTGGTTCATCCGATGAGATCATCGTGGAGTACGTGGGAGCCAACATGGGTATCCAGATCCCGCTGTTGGTTATTGGCCGGAGAGGTGTCTCGGTCATGTCTACGTGTCTCCCGAACCCGTAGGGTCTACACACTTAAGGTTCGATGATGCTAGGGTTATAGGGAAAAGGTATACGTGATTACCGAAGGTTGTTCGGAGTCCCGGATGAGATCCCGGACGTCACGAGGAGCTCCGGAATGGTCCGGAGGTAAAGATTGATATATAGGAAGTCCAGTTTTGGTCACCGGAAAGTTTTCGGGCTCATCGGTATTGTACCGGGAGTGCCGGGAGGGTGCCGGAGGACCCCCGGGAGGGGGTGACGACCAAAGGACCTCATGGGCCCTTAGAGGAGGTGTGCCAGCCCATGTTGGGCCAGCCAATACCTTCTAGAAAGGGCCCATGCGCCAGGGATCTGGAGATAGAGGCAAAAGGGATTTAAAAGGGGGAGATCCACCTCCCGTGTGGGAGGAGGACTCTCCCCCCACTTCGGCCGAATCCCTCCTCCTTGGAGGAGGGGCCAAGCCAGCCCTCCCTCTCCTTCCCCTATATATATGCAAGGGTTTGGGCAGGTTTGAGACGATGAACTCTTTCTCTCTCGCTGCAGCCCTATTCTGCTTCTTCCTCCTCCGCAGTGCTTAGGCGAAGCCCTGCCGGGATACCTTGCTACTCCACCACCACCACGCCGTCGTGCTGCTGCTGGAGCTCTTCCCCAACCTCTCCTTCCTCCTTGCTGGATCAAGGCGTAGGAGACGTCACCGGGCTGCACGTGTGTTGAATGCGGAGGTGCCGTCCGTTCGGCACTTGATCGGATCTACCGCGATCTGAATCGCTGCGAGTACGACTCCATCAACCGCGTTCTTGTAACGCTTCCGCTTAGCGATCTTCAAAGGTATGAAGATCCAATCTCTCCCCACTCGTTTGCTGGTTTCTCCATAGATAGATCTTGGTGACACGTAGGAAAATTTTGATTTACTACTACGTCTCCCAACAAATACAACATCACAATAAGCCTTGCAAGCAATGTGACTAAGTGTTAGTCACGGGATCTTGTATTACGGAACGAGTAAAGAGACTTGCCGGTAAGGAGGTTGAACTAGGTATGGAGATACCGACGATCGAATCTCGGGCAAGTAACATACCGAAGAACAAAGGGAACATCATACGGGATTAACTGAATCCTTGACATAGAGGTTCAACCGAGAAAGATCTTCATAGAATATGTAGGAACCAATATGGGCATCCAGGTCCCGCTATTGGTTATTGACCATAGAGGTGTCTCGGTCATGTCTAGATAGTTCTCGAACCCACAAGGTCTGCACACTTAAGGTTCGGTGACGTTTCGGTAGTATAGAGTTATGTATGGTGGTGACCTAAGGTTGTTCGGAGTCCCGGATGAGATCCCAGACGTCACGAGGATCTCCGGAATGGTCCGGAGGTAAAGATTGATATATAGGAAGTCCTGTTTTGGTCGCCGGAAAAGTTTTGGGCTCATCGGTAGTGTACTGGGAGTGCCGGTAGTGTACCAGGGGACCATCGGGAGAGGTATTTCGACCCAAGAGGCTACATGGGCTGTGGGAGGAGGTAAACCAGCCCCTGGTGGGCTGGCCGAAGCCTTCTCTAAGGGCCCATGCAGCTGGAGTGGTTTGAGAAGGAAAAAATCCAAAGGTGGAGAGGTGGAAAGAGTTTCCAAGTGGAAAGGAGGAATCCTACTCCTAATAGGATTGGAGTAGGACTCCTCCACCTCCAATTTCGACCAAACCTTGAGGGTTTGAGTCTGCCTCCTCCCCTCCCTCCCTCCTATATATACTATAGTATTTAGAGGAAAAATCTAGCCCTAATAGCCACGTGCTACCTCTCCTCTAGATCGCAGTTTCTCCTCTAGATCGGTTTTCAGCGGTGCTTAGGCGAAGCCCTGCTGGAATAGCTCCACCACCATCGCCGCAATGCCGTCGCGCTGCCAGAGAACTCATCTACCTCTCCGCTCCCTCTTGCTGGATCAAGAAGGCGGAGATCGTCATCAAGCTATACGTGTGCTGAACGCGGAGGTGTCGTCTGTTCGGCGCTAGATCGGAAGGACCGTGATCAAGATCGCGAGAAGGATCGTGATGAGATCGCGGGACGGATCCTGATGATTTCGCGGGACAGATCGTGATTGGATCGCGGGACGGATCGTGATGATATCGAGGGATGCTCGGCGATTTGGATCGCGAAGACATTCGACTACACCAACCGCGTTTCTTAACGCTTCCCGCTTAGCGATCTACAAGGGTATGTAGATCCACTCTCCCTCTCGTAGATGCTCATCACCATGGATAGATCTTGCGTGTGCATAGGAAAAATTTTGTTTCCTATGCAACGTTCCCCAACACCACCCTTAGCGAGTTTAGCCCGGCAATTGTCTTTTCGACCGACGTCTTCTGGTAGGCAGCCTCCTGTTTGGCTCTCCTGAGTTCGGCCTTGAGGTCTTCGACCTCCGCAGTCAAACCTGGGGACACAAAGAGATGCAATATCAGGACACATAACCATGCTAATCCACATTAATGAGAAAAGCAATAGAGTAGGCAACTACGGCTAAAACCTGACATTGTACTTCATCGAACCGCTTGTTCAGACGGTCCAATTCTTCGGCAGAGCTCTGAAGCTTCCAATTCAGTTCGGCCATTTCAAGGGCATTGGATGCCCTCGTCGAGGACAAGGCCTGCAAAAAGCAAACTTATTCACAAGCAGGAGGTCGGGCTATTCCATACCGGACTATGTACCTACATTTATAGGACCCCTAGGCGAGTTTTTCAAACTCACCCGTGGCTCGGGGGCTACCATACCCATAGGGAATTCATGATAATCTAAACAAAATGCATCATTATGAACAAGAACATGGCTTACCTTGAAACCCGCTAGCAAACCATTGAAGGTTTCCTTCAGTCCGCTGTCAACGGACTGGATACTCTTTAGGACCGCACCTATAAGGGTGCGGTGATCTTCAGCAAGGGAGGAGTCAGACAGCACCTCCTCCATCATGGTCGGCCACCCTGCCATTGTCCGCTCAGTTGTAGGCGGCACCGGTGGTGGCACTTCTCCCCCTCCCCTTGGGGAGGCAGGGTCGACGACGTGGGAGGCGTTGAAGCCTCCGAAGTCGACTGTGGAGGGAGCTCGGGCGACTTGTGCCCCCCCTCCTTATCCGCTAGGAGGGTTTTGACCTCCTAGACCTAGGTGGCCGAGGTGTGCGCCTCGACCATCACCGTCTCACCCCCTGTGTTTGGCACATGGGGTGTCCGATGGGACATCACCTCCGCCGCCTCGCCTGTGGTCGGGGGTGGTGTGGTGCGGGATTCCGTCCTGCTCTCCGCTAGTTCGGCCGGCGGAGACTCCCCTGAGACCTAGTCGGTCAGGAAATCTCATGTCGTACTATATCATAAAAGCAATTAAACAAGTTAGCTCTACTAAGTCTATGAGGATAAGCCGGATGGTGTCTAGATTCAATGCCTTTGAGCTCGGGGCTTGACCCTGGGGTTCCTTCGAGGGACCCTCTCAAAAGCTCCGAAATCCTCATCGGAATCCAGGCTATCTCCCCCCCCCCTCCTCCTCCTCCTCCTCGTGTGTGGAGGAGGCATGGGTTTCTCCGAATCTAGTATCCAGAGGACCCCTGGAACGGAGGCCCCTGTGGACCTCCTTCTTCTTTTTCTCCTTATTTTCTGGTGCCACGTACGGCACCACGACCAGCATTGCCGTCGGCTGGGGAGACTTGGGGTCTTCGGGCAGGGGGAGCTGGGCCATTGATCTTCACAGCTTTCTCCAGCCAGCCCTGCAAAGACAAAGGGAAGAAGGGTGAGTACGGGCCCAGTGTTGCAATTTAGTATGCAGTTAAGGAAGTCCTATCATACCTTCAAGGGTGGGTTATTGGCATCCAAACTGGCATCCTCTTCTTCGGCCGACCACTCCTTCCGGGCTTGAAAAGTGCCTTCCACAACTTCTTGAGAGTTGTTCGGAAGAACCTGCGTACGGTGGTCGGGTCCTCGGGCATGTAGGCCCACATAGGGGTCTCCCTACGCTGGCAGGGTAGGAGACGGCGGCGGAGCATAACCTGGACCACGTTGGTCAGCTCGATGTTGGCCTTCACCATTTTAGTGATGCGCCTTTGCAGCGCCCTCACTTTGGAGGCAGACCCCCAATCAAGCCCCTTCATCATCCACAAGGTTAGCCTTGCGGGGGTCCGGATCTGAATTCGGCTGGCGCTGACCAACCCTCGTCTCGTGGTTCAATGATATAGAATCACTCCTTCTGTCAGATCTTCACGGTGTAGATGAAGGTGTCGTTCGGCCACTCGACCCGCGAAAGCTTACTAATTACAGCCCTGCCACAGTCAGCATGTTGACCGCTGATTGTCTTTAGCTTCAGATGGAATACCTTGAGCCACAGGTCGAAGTGCGGCTGGACTCGCAAGAAGGCCTCATAGAAGGTGATGAAGACCAAGATGTGCATAAAAGAATTTATGGAAAGGTCATGGAAGTCCAAGCCGTAGAAGAACATCAACCCCCTGACGAAGGGATGGAGGGGAAACCCTAACCCCTGGTTGAAATGAGGGATAAAAACCACCCTCTCGCCTAGCCACGGAGTCGGCACCACTTGGCCATCTTCGGGAGGACGGTGGACAATGTTGGGCGAGAGGTATCCGGCGGCCTTTAGATCCCGGATATCCTTATCGGTGATGCTCGAGGCCTCTCACTTGCCGTTTGAACCTGAGCCCGCCATGGATTGAGCTTGGAAGGTGAGATTTGGAAGGGAAGGAGTAAATGGATGTGGGCGCTTGAAGCCGAGGGCAAAATGAAATCGGGTCTGGATGTGTGAGGAAGCCCCGGGGGGGTTTCTTCCTTTTTATGGGGGGGGCGTAATACCAAGAGTCCTCTTTTACTGTCGTGGGCTGTGGCACTTCCCAAAGCAATTGTGTTGTTATGCGCGCACATGGTTACCCGGATCATTACTCATATCCCATGAAATACGGGACACGATCTCCATGTTGATAAGACATGCCAATAAAAGGGTGGCCTCAGTCGCGAATCAAGTTTCTATAACTAGCTGTTGTGGCTTTTCATTCGAAAGGTTATCAGGTAGGGCCACTATTCACATCCGGGCGTTTGGCCTTTAGGATAAACAAAGCATACTCCGGAGGATAGGGTGTCGTCAAGGGCCGACTTGAGTTCTGTCGAACATAGAAGGAACTTCCCTTTCAAGCCGAATACCATGGACACGTGAAGCTGCCGAAGACTACATTCCTTTGTGCTGAAGGCTAGTTCGGGGGCTACTGAGGGAGTCCGGGACTAATGGGTCCTCGGGCCGTCGACTCGTTCCTCGTGGGCCGACCTGCTGAAGGCCGAACTACGAATGATCTTGTATCCAAGAAGTAAGTCTCTGAAGAATGGCGTGGCCTACAAGTTCCGAAGATAAGATCTGTGTATCTATCCTTGTCAAGGTCGGTTGTGAGTAACCCTAGGGACCCCCGGTGTCTATATAAACCGGAGGGTCCTCATTTGTAGAGGACAGGTGAACTCATCTAGGGTTTAGCTTAGACGATCTCGATGTGGATCATCTCTATAATCTCCATACACATCAATACAATCAAGCAGGACGTAGGGTTTTACCTCCTCACGAGGGCCCGAACCTGGGTAAATATTGTCCGCTTCCTTCCCTATTACCCATCGATCTAAGGCTCACAGCTCTGGACCCCCTACCCGAGATCTGCCAGTTTTGACACCAACACCATCCGTTCGGCGCTAGATCGGAACGGATCGTGATTGGATCGCGGGACGGATCGTGATTGGATCGCGAAGACGTTCGACTACATCAACCGCGTTTCTTAACGCTTCCCGCTTAGCGATCTACAAGGGTATGTAGATGCACTACCCCTCTCGTAGTTGATCATCTCCATAGATAGATCTTGGGTGTGCGTAGGAAATTTTTTGTTTCCATGCTACGTTCCCCAACAACAACTTCAATATCAATAAAGATGAGACATGCAGGATGTATGTGTGCTTGGTCCACTCTCTTTCTCGTTAGGTCTATTCGCCTGGCCAGGATACCCTATCAAGAGATATGTCGGAATCATGTCCGACAATTGTTCAAGTCTTTTCGTCTGTTGGTATATTCCTCTAGACTTGCATGTGTAAAGTGTTCTTAGCTTACCACTAGAAAAGCTTAAAAATGTCAATATCTTTGAAGTTGGGGAAAGAGTCCCATATGCTTGCTTGTAATCCATTCACCCTCTAGGCGTACTAAACGATCCTACATGAAAACACTCTAAGGTCATCCCTTGTCTCCTCTTTTTTTGCTAGCAACAAACTTTCTCCAGTCGACCCACGATGATGCCATGTCAAGTCAACTTATTCAGGCTCCTCTGCCAATAGAGTCATTCCCTGACTTCCCTGTTTTACAGGATGCTCATGAACACCTACACTTCTACTCAAGTTCTCGCTCAGTACATTGAACTACAAAACTTGCTTAAACAAAATCCTCGTGTAGATGAGCAAGATAAATGGGGCTATGTATCAAAATCACATGCTTGCTCCTCAATGGCTCAATGTGCAAGACACAGGGTTAAATGACTTTGAAAAGTGCAATGTAGATTAAGAGATAAATCTTGCTTTGGTTGTTCATACATGACAGGGTCAACACAGAGCCTTCTCAAATGCAAGTATTTCCATATGAGCATCTATAACGGTATCCTTTGCAACAAGAGCGCTGAGGAAACCCCTACACGTCTTTTTTGGGACTGCATTTTTCCTCAAGGATGTTGCCAATCTATTTTTCATAACAAATTGAGGGGCACTTCAGCCTTCGATGAAATTCGGTTGACAAGTCAAATGGTTCCTAAGAAGATTGCTATGGATATTGTGATTATGGGTTGCTAGAACATGTTTGTTGATGCACCAGAATGATAATTTTTTCAAGAATAAAACTCCCATTAATTAACTGTTGGCGTTTCAGGGCTGAAGCAAGATCTTATCGTTGGTCAAACAAAAAAGCAAGATCTTATTCTGATTGAACACAGCCACACAATCTTAATAGAACTACAAAATCAAACCGTCTTAGCACTTGATTCCAAACTTTTTAGCTTTCATTTTACTTTATTCTGCCATTGTTTATCCTTTACATGTACATTTGTATACAAAGCTTAATAAAATTATACACTAGGGCAATGTCATACTGTTTTTGCGTAAAACAAATGATGGTGATAATGGCTGTGAAGTCTGGGATCAGGTACAAATACTGTACAGGACAGCTCAAGAGCTGCCACCAAATACAAAAATGATTGCACATGCTTCTTCATAAATACATACAGATTAAAGTTCACCAAACAGAGGTTCACGCCCTCAGCCGGGCATAAAACCCAGAATTCTTCAATACTACGATACAATACCAAAGAGCATTAAACGAGAAGAGTTTGCAAGAAATAGATCATATCCACAATTTCGTATCGAGATTTCACAACCGAACCTATCAAGTGATAATGTGATACAAATGTACAGTATGATATTATGCAATGTGGATGCAATAACTAAAGTAGTATCATGTGTTATTATGATACTACCCCATGATACTATGCATTGTGGGTGGCCTTAATTCCTGTTTATCGAAACTTGGAAAGTATGCTGCCCTGAAACAAAAATTGCACCCCAGCAACCATGATGATGCTTCACTTGAATTTTCTAACTAATGCATGGTGTACTATACTTGTATGTATGACCTATACTGACGTAGATTTACACGAGCGGACAGACAGATGAACGGGGTTAGTTAATGGTTAGTTAATCAATGCGCTATCGCCGGACCTCTTTTCTGCAGTCCAGATGAAAGCGATGGATCTCACGGAATCCCGCAGACGGCTGACAGGGAGTCCTTTCAGGGTTGGGTGAGACAGATCCCTTCTGGGCTCTTGTTCCTCGCAGGTTTCTTCTCCGTTGGGCTGGCCCGAGCTACGACCTTCGTCTTGGTCCTCGTCATTCCCGACGGTCAGGATTTTCTCCAGCTTTATATCTTCATTGTCAGGGAACTGCCGGTACGCGGAACGGAGTCCGTGATGAATATGCTCCATTCTCCCTGACCTTTCGTCTTCCCTGTCCAAGTCGATTAAGTCCTGCGCGGTCGGAATAGAACACACCCGATAAGTGGAACAGGATAACAACAACTCACCAGTCTCCAAAACAATAAACACCACTACTGGGTTATTATTCCCCACTAGTTTGGAGTGTTATGTATAGAAATAATAATAATACGAACCTGCGTGGGAAAAGTTTTGAATAGAGGAAGAAATCGAGTTCTACAATACCGATGGAAAGAAAGAATAAAGAAGATAGGAGGTATGGTGAAGCCTGCAGCTACTGGTGATCTTTTGAGGCCAAATACACCGAAGCAGATGATCTGGGTGAGCACGAGAGAGAATATCACCGTGTTGTGTGCAATTGGCCAGTACAAACCACCACTATCATATCTCATGCGGTAAACATTGAGAAGCTGAAAACAGATACAACATGGCAGATGATTAGCATACAGAACCAATAGGGTTCATATAACAAAAATCGGTAGCATAGTTGCTCAAACAAAATAGAATGCAACATAGCAACTGTCATGGAATTATTAGTATTCTAGAAGCCATCTCTAGTTTCTCTCTCACCTGATTGCGGTACACGACATAACCCAGGAAGAAGTAGACTAGCAGAAAAGGTAAGATCAAGGGTGCCAGTACGGAGCACGAGAAGCCCAATAGTCCAAACAACATAACTTTTGGTATTTCTGTGTGGTAAGGAAATGTGGGAACGAACGCTATATCCTCTTTCATTCTCAGAACATACTTAATTACAAAGTTATAGATGAGACCAAAGAGTTGCATAAGTTCAGATGACAAACTGGCCCATCCTGAAGTCAGAACATAGGTGATGAAGAAGGTGGTCTGAAATCACAGATTTACAGTGTATTAGTTAGAGGGAAAACGATCTTTCTGCAGCATGAAAGACAAGGTAGAAGTAACCTGCTCAGGTATGACACGAGCGAGCCGGACAGCGATGGCCTTGGTGCTCGAAGAAGAATTCAATTGGTTTATGACAGCACCGGATGCTAAACTAAGAAAGAACACGTTCCAAATGTAGAAGTAGAGCACTTTAGAGCAAGCACTCTTCTTCCTTTCACTGTGAGACGTAGGCCCCTCCATTGTCGAAAATAGTATCATTATTGGCGAAACGGTGTACAGGAATAGTAGCAGTATGACGCTCGGAAGGTATCCAGTTATTATCTGGCTCATGTATGGCCTGCATGTTAAAGGGCCGGGGGTCAATTCTCGAAGCCAACTACGTATAAATGAACAAAAAGCCATATGTTCAAGATATATCAATGATTTTGCACGCTGTTTCAAGTTTCAACTCTAAATGAGACCTGATGCATACTAGAGTCTATGAGTCGGTGGATATGAAGATGAGCTTAGAGAGGTCTGTTCGAGCACAAGGGTACTTACTTCTTCAACAACCCATCAAGGAAAGGAAGCTTCTTCTGCAACTGATCAAGCTGAGATAGACCTTGAATAAATGCCACTGGTAGGATAAATGAGACCAGAAAAACAAGAGAACCTAGAACTGTAGCTATCCGTCGAATCCAAAGCTGCTTATAAGGAAGCCAAATGTTTGACCAATACACATCATCTGGCTCTGGAGCTAGATCACTAACCCACTTCGTAGGGTTTGAAGTCTGAAGTGCTTCTGAAGCAATAAGTGCTCCATACCGAGTTTTGAAAAATACAAAAGCAGCTGCACATTCCTGTAAATAGTTCCAGAACTGAAGTTACTGATTTTATTCTTATTGATGATGAACATAGTAAATAAAGCAATCAATGCTCGCAAAACTGCAAAGCAAACCTCGTTATCTATGTTCTTTGCAACTTCGTCACTCGGTAACAACTGGGAAGATTCCGAAGGGGCTCCACAAAGACAACACGGATATGTAATAGCCTTGCAGCTCTGATCTAGAGTTGTGGTTGTGGAAGGGTCCGACATTCCACATGCCTTCTTCGCACCAGTCTGCAGCATATTAAACAGTTTTACTCCAAAAGCAGAAAGCAAAATGCTAATATGCAGATAAAAGGTACAAATCCAAAGCAAGCGATTTGAGCTCATCCCCACCCTCCAAACAGATAGAAATGTTGTATGAGAATTCCTTACCATTATCTTCTGAACTTTCCCAGCCTTGTAAACAACTTGATGGAATAGGTAACTTGATGCATGATATTTGGTGAAGAAATCATGGACATCACTACTGCATGATTCATTTGCTGTCTTTGGTATTCCACGAACAAGCACGGTAAATTGGCCTGGATTTAGTGTTGTGCGTTTAAGGTGAAGGAGCCTCAGCCTAGCAATGTGGCCATACTCCTGAAAGATTGGGTAGAGAAACGACATTAAGGGTTTGTTCTGATCCTCTCTAAATGTGTTCCTCAATATGAGGAAACAGAAATACAGAATACTCCATACTTTCTATGAGCAAAAAAACTTACAACATATAGGAGAAAGCAAGCTACTCCAGATATTATGTAGAGGACTATAGAATGAACCCAAAGCCTGCAATTCAACCAGCACATAAAATGAATACGGAAGTATGTATGTTGCACCACCGTACCATGCCTGTTCTTTTGTAATGTCTCGAAGAGTTGACACATACACGAAACTAATCAGGTCAAGGTAGAGGCAAAACAAGATAACCCTATAAATACCAATAATCAATGCAGCATACGACAAATAAATATACAATTTCAGCCTTGATAAAACCACCTGATGATAAACTTGGAATAAATTGTTCAGCTCACCATCTTGATTGCACTTCCACATTCCCAACTGTGAACATATGCAATTGTTCTGAAGAAAACTCAAGGTGATGCATCTTTCGTCCGAAATAATGCACTGGAAGAATTCCAAAAAGACACAGGATGGCAGCTAGGGAAAAGATGCGTATGCTGCAGAAAAAAAAATGAATGCATGAGTTTGCAAACTTGGAATCTGAGGTCCGTTAAACCGATAGAAAAAGGATTCTTCCTAACAGCAGTAAAACAGGCCCAATTTTATAAGGCAGCTGCCAGAGCTGCAAGTTTCCATAGATGGATGGATGTTAATATGGTCATCAACCAGATACCGATGTCTTCCTGTATCCAGCAGGACAATGATGCGAAGGAGTACATGGATGTAGAGACGAAAAGTCGGAGTACCTGAACACAAGCATCCTATTGAAAGCAACAGCATCCAGCCCAGCAGCAGCCAAGAGATCTTCCTCGGTACACTGCAGCGCCTTGACGATCCAGCCGGTGGATGGAACAAACCTCTCCAAGATGAAGGCCTCTCGAAGCAGTCTATTCTCCTCGGCGATCCTCCGGCCGAAGTAGACCCTGACAAATGCTGGCTGCTTTCTGAGAATAGAATAGAGTGACCAAAAGAGCACGCAGAGCCCAATGTTGATGCCCGCGGAGGTCATGAGCGCGCTGATCTTCATGGCTTCCTATCCTATCGGACCAGCCACGGACAAGAACCAGGGCACATATGTCATCTAAGCATCATCATTGATGTCCTCAGCACCTACAGGTATAGGAAGATGAAGATATTTCTTAATACTAGTTGAGACTGAAGTAGTTCAGATTCTAAACTGCACAAGTTCCAGATGAAGCAAAAGCTGCTCAATGTGGTAGTGTGACAAGACCACAGTTAAAAAAGGCGTGCCTAGGCGATAACAATATGCGCATAACTGCGGTTAAGCGCACGCTTTTGTTAGAAAAGCGCAAAGCGATGGCAAAACGCACAATTAACTCCTAGCGCACTTTTATAAAACTTTGGATGTATCAGTTGACTGAGATCACCAAAGATTCCCCACCAAGTAGCTACCGAATCCGAGCACCGCCTCGCCGTCTCGAACAAAGAACACGTTATCTAGTAGCACAACATGGCAATATCGCACACTCCGAGCACAGATTCCATCAGATATTTTTTCTTTTCTTTTTTTGTTACAGATTCTGAGCACAAATTCCATGGGATATGAACCGGAGGAATCCGGGCTGTCCGGCCGAGTTTAACATGTAGTACTAGTGGGCTATGTTCGATCGAAAGTAGGAGTACATACATACTGCTAAATAAAGCCATCACGCACTGAACATACAAAATCAGAGCCGGACAACCTGGGGGCTGATAATATCGATGGAAGCAAGATGGAAACTTCAGAAGCTGCTCTGAACGAAATGCCGAGAACACCTGAGGACGAATTCAGAAGAACAGGAGCAGAGCAAAAGGGAGGAGAAGGATGAGTAGGAGTAATCTGCTACCTCAGAGTCGACAGGAGGAAGAGGAACGGCTGCCGGAGCCAAGACGCCGACCGACCGCCGCCGCAGAGGCAGGAGGAGGAACCCTGCGCCGCCCTCAATCGACCGGCGAAATCAGAAGGGAAACGCGGCGGGCGGCGGGCGCATTGGCGGGGGGGGGGGGGGGGGGGGGGAGCAGCGGCCACCTCGACGAACGACGGAGCGCGGCAATGGCGCGGGGGCCGAAACCGCCGGCGATTGGTTGGTGGGAGGCGGGAGGGAGGGAGCGACAGGTCAGACAGAGGAGTCGATTTGTCTCTCCGCAGAGCAGAGCAGAGAGCCCATCCACTCCTCCGAAGACCAACCAATTCTGATGCGGGGCCCACCCCCAGCGTACTAAAAAAATGTCTTACATCATATTTGAAAATTGGCCACTTGTATATTATATTTTAGAGAACTTCATGCACTTGAGAAAAGTTGCTCCTGTGTATTGTATAATGTGTGTTTATGTAAGCTTGTAATAAGTTCGTGCATGCTTCATCGTCGCCACCGAAAACGACGAAAAAAAAAGGAAATGATGAAGAAAAAGATAACAAGAAAGCTCATAAAATGCACGGGAAAAAATTTAAAAAATACAGGAAAATGATAAACAAGAAATAAAAATGGATAAATGGAAAACAAAACAAGAAATCTAATAATAAAATAAACATGATAAAAAAGAAAGAAAGAAAAAAAACGCTTCACGCTTATACTATGTCGGCTCAACGGTAGAGACACTCAGACGTCGACCCCTGCAACGAGCGGCGTACAGAAATTGCGGGCCCAGCCACATCACTCATCATGTAATAATGCCCCCCACGAGTAGGGTATATACTATTCACTAATCTTGCTTGCGTTTGCTTCCATAAGTAATATTCGTCCGACTTGATTAAGCGACGTGCTCATTCTTAATCTAATTTAATTCTCTGATCAGCATCGTAACCATTACTCGTGATTTTTGCTCTCTGGTTACGTAAATGGATAAAAATAGATATATCTAGAACTAAAATATATCTGACAAGTATTTCCAGACGGAGGGAGTATTTTTGAACCGACCAAACCATGCCGCCAATAAGACAAGGAAAATACACAAGGACATTTATAATAATAAAAAGAAGAATGGACAAGGATGTGCACCACCAACGCTACGTGCCAAGAGCTGCCGCCAAATACAAAAAAAAAAAAAAAAAAAAATTGCACACAGGCCTCTCGACAAAAGCAGGTCAAGCTCATCAAACAGATGCCCAGGACACAACTAACCAGACAAGCATGAAACACCAAAGCCTTGGATGCTTACAGGTAGTATATAAGAATGCTTTACAGGTAACGTAACCATGATCATGATGATGATGATGATGGCTCACGGCACCGACCACGCTCATCTTCCGACGCCACCCTAAAACCAAAATTGCATCCCCAACAACAATCATGACGACGACGCTTCACTTGGGTTACTATATCTTTTAACCTACTAATTATACTCCCTAATGTGTGTTGTATACTTGTATGTATGATCTATACTCCACTCTCTCTTCCCCCCCCCCCCCCAACTCCACTCTCTCTTCCCCCCCCCCCCAACTCCACTCTCTCTTCCCCCCCCCCCCCCCCCCCCCCCGCCCCAAAAAAAAAATTGCACGGCCTATATATGCATATGGCTGTACATTTACATGAGCCGCCACATGTTGAAAGGGGTTCGTTAGTGGTCGTTAGTTGCCCAGAGCTGGCCGCATCATGACAGGCCTCTTTTCTGCAGCCTGATGAGGAAAGTGACGCATCTCACGGCGTTCTGCAGACGGCTAACGGGGAGCCCTTTGAGCGTCGGGTGAGACAGATCCCTTCCAGGCTGCTGCTGCTGCTGCTCCTCCTGGGGGGTCTCTTTGCGGTCGGGCTCGCCCGGGCTACCTTTGCCGCTGCACTCGCCCGAGCTACAACCTCTGCCGTCCTTCTTGTCGTTCCCGACGGTCCGGATTTCCTCCAGCTGTACATCTTCATCAGGGTCAGGGAACTGGCAGTACGCGGTGTGGAGCCGGTGGTGAATATGTTCCATTCTTCCTGACAGCTCGTCCTCCCTGTCCATGTCGATTAGATTCTGCACGGTCGGAAACATGGCGATCAACAAAAACAGGGATAACAACTGATCACCGGTCAGTATATGGCAATGAAGTTCTCTGCTCCTGGATTATTACCGGGCTTGCAGTACAACTAGGTTCATGTTCATCGGTATGCTATCTATTATGGAATGGAAGCAATACAAACCTGTGCTGGGTAAGTGCTGAACAGTGGGAGAAGCCGGGTTCTGCAATACTGATTGAACAGAAGGGTGAAGATGATGAGAGGTATGGTGAAGCCTGCAGCCACTGGTGATACTTTCAGGCCAAATACACCCAGGCAGATGATCTGGGTGAGCACGAGAGAGAATATCACTGTGTTGTGTATAATCGGCCAGTACAAACCGCCTGTGTCATATCTCGTGCGGTACACATTGAGCAGCTGGAAACATGTACAAATGGCAGATCATTAGCATATGCCCAACAAGATAAACAAATATATTTTGTGTCATCAAGTATTTAATCATCGACATGAACATCCTAAATTTTCCTACTTTATATCTGCACATAGCACTGTAATGGCAACATAGTTGTTCTAAGAAAACAGAATGCAACATAACAACTGCTATGGAGTTCTTAGTATAATTATAACATCATCTCTAGTTTCTCGCTCACCTGATTGCGGTATACGACATAACCCAGGAAGAAGTAGACTAGCAGAAAAGGTAAGATCAAGGGCGCCAGTACAGAGCATGTGAATCCCAATAGCCCAAACAACAAAACTTTTGGTACTTCAGTGTGATAGGGGAACGAGGGGACGAACTCTGTATCTTCTTTCATTCTCAGAACATACTTCCTTATGAAGTTCCAGATCAGACCAAAGAGTTGCATAAGTTCAGATGATAAACTGGCCCATCCTGAAGTCAGAACATAGGTGATGAAGAAGGAAGCCTGAAATCAAAATGGATTTACAAAATTACAGTCAGAATATATTTACATCCATAAACAAAATGATCTTTCTGCATTTCTTAACAAAAAAGAAGAATGATCTTTCTACCGCGTAACAACAAGATAGAACTAACCTGCCCAGGTATAACCTTAGCGAGCTGGACAGGAATGTCCTTCGGGCTTGAGAAAAAATCCAATTGTTTTAAGACAGTACCAGATACCACATTAACAAAGAATACATTCCAAATCAAGAAGTACAGCACTTTACAGCAAGCACTCCTCTTCCTTTCGCTGTGAGATATAGGCCCCTCTAGTGTTGAAAATAGCATCATTATTGGTGCAACGGAGTACAGAAATATTTGCAGTATGACACTCGGAAGGTATCCAGTTATTACTTGGACCAAGTGGTGTGGCCTGCACATGGAAGAGGAGTCAATAGAAGCCAATTACAAATGAAGGACATGCCATATGTCTATGTTGAAGATGAAGTTCAATGCTAGATGCAAGTTCCAGTGCAACATAGGTACTTACTGCTTCAATATACCGTTAAGGAAAGGAAGCCTCTTCTGCAACTGATCAAGCTGAGATAGACCATTTATAAACGTCACCGGTGCCAGAAATAAGAGCATAAAAACAATAGAACCTATAAGCGTCGCTATCCGTCGAATCCAGAGCTGCTTATAGGGAAGCCAAATGTTTGACCAATATACATCACTTGGTTCTGGAGCTAGATCAGTAACCCACTTTGTAGGGTTTGATGTCTGAAGTACGTCTGACGCGACAAGTGCTCCATACCGAGTTTTGAAAAATACGAAAGCAGCTGCACATTCCTGTAAATAGTTCAAGAACTGAAGTTACTGATACTATACCGACTTGTTGATGAACTTAGTAGAAAAAACAGTGTTTGCAAAATTGCGAAGAAAACCTCATTATCTATGTCCAAGCTAGAATCGTCCAGGTCAGATTTTACTCTGCTCGGTACAACTTCGTCAGTGGGCAACAACTGGAAAGAGTTGGAAGAGGCACCACAAAGACAACACCGGTATGTAATTGCTTTGCAGCTCTGATCTACAGTGTTGTCCGTGAAATGTTTCAACTTTCTACATGCCTTCTTCGCACCAGTCTGCAGTATATGAAACAGTTTTACTTCAAAAGAAGAAAGCAAAATACTAATATGCACATAAAAGGTACAAATACAAATCAAATGATCTGATATCAATTCACTAATTCAGGTTGAAAACAAAATATGTCATATGCAATATAACAAATACCTTTGCAGATAAAAAGTATAAATCTAACTTAAATGATATGAGACCATTTCACAAAATCATGGAGAAAACAAAAATATCATAATGAATATGCAGTACATGAATTATCCCTTACATGACATAGGGTTACCGAACCACAAGGAAAGTCTTAAGACTGGCAGCATTAAATCACAAAATTACTACCTTAGCAATTGTGTTGCATTCTTCCCCCACCCCCACCCCCCTCCCACCCTCCAAACAAACAGAAACGTTGCATGAGAATTCTTACCATTATCTTCTGAACTTTACCAGCTTTGTAAACAACTTGGTGGAATAGGTAACTCGAAGCATGATACTTGGTGAAGAAATCATCAACAGCACTACTGCACGATTCTTTCTTTGTCTTCGGTATTCCGCGAACAAGCACAGTAAATTGGCCAGGATTGGGTGTTGCACATTTAAGGTGAAGGAGCCTCAGTCTAGCAATGTGCCTATACTCCTGAAATATTGGGTACGGAAAGAACATTACATGCGTTCCTCAATATGAGGATGTAGAATACTCCGTACTTTCTGTGAGCAAAATACTTACAAGATATAGGAGAATGCAAGCTACTCCAGATATTATGTAGAGGACTAGACAATGAACCCAAAGCCTGCAATGCAACCAGCACATAAAATGAATATAGAAGTATGTATATTGCGCTACCATATGCATATTCTTTTCTCATGTTTTGAAGAGTGGAGACATACACGGAACTAAATCAAGTCTAGTTAGAGGCAAAACAAATAACACTGTAAATACCAATAATCAATGCAGCATACCACAAACAAATATACAATTTCAGGCTTGTTAAAAATCACCTTATGATAGCCTAAAAAACACCTTACGATAAAATAAAATAAATTGCTCAGCTCACCATCTTGACCGCACTTCCACATTCCCAATGGTGAAGATATCCAAATCTTCATAAGGAATCCGAAGATGTTGTATATTTTTTCCATAATAATGCAGTGGAAGAATTCCAAACACACACAGAAGGGCAGCTAGAGAAAAGATACGTATGCTGCAGAAAACAAATGTATCAGTGTGCAAAACTGGAGTCTGAGGTTAAACTGGTAGAAAAGCAGTATAACAGAAAATAGCAAAAAAAGAGGTATCTATGATTTTAGATATAACAGCATTAAAATAAGTTCTATTTTGTACCAGCTGCCAGGGCTACAAGTTTTCGTCTCCTTCTGATTCAGGTCACATGTGGATGTTAACAAGCTCATCAATCAGATACCAATGTCTTTTAGCCAACACAATAATGGCACAAAGGGATACATGGATATCAAACACGAAATTTGGTGTACCTGAAGACTAGCATTCTATTGAAAGCGACAGCATCCAACCCAGCAGCTGCCAAGACCTCTTCCTCGGTATAGCGCAGGGCCTTGACGATCCAGCCAGTTGATGGAACAAACCTGTCCAAAATAAAAGCCTCTCGGAGCCGACTATGCTCCTCGGAAATCCTCCGGCCGAAGTAGACCCTGACATTGGCTGGCTGCTTCCTCAGTACAGAATAGAGCGACAGAAAGAGCACGCAAAGCCCAATATTGATGCCCGCAGAGGTCAGGAGTGCGCTGATCTTCATGGCTTCCTACCGGGTCAGTCACGAAAACAGAGCATATGTCATCTAAACAACACACAGAAGCATCATCTGTGATGCCCTCGGCACCTGCAGGTACAGGAAGAGGAAGACGATTTTTAGCACATTTAGTCTACAGACTGAACTGTAAACTGCACAATGGCATCGCTGGCAGTTCCAATGTCAGTTCAGCAGTAATATATGTGCATTTCAAACAGGCTTCATATGTTCCTTATTTACATCAGATTCTAAACGAAGCCAGCTGCATGGTGTAGGTTATGCTTTTACATTTGTAGTGGCATTCAAAAAAGCACATGCACTTCAATTCTGGGATTTATTGGTTAGTTCGAGATCATGTCTTGTTGAAGGAGAATGTAACACAAGTCTGACTGAAATTGCCAAAGATTCCCCTAACAAGCTACAGAATCTGTGCGCAGCGATGCCACGGCAAACGAGCTCCCCTAAGTCGATCAAAGCACGTATTACTATTACTCCAAGTCCATGGTTTATATAATCAAATTAAATCCCACCAAATATGATGGGGCAGCACAGTCAGAAAATATTGCAATTGCAAACTGGAACTAGGCGAATCCGAGCTGTCCAGCTGAGTTAGCAGGTAGGCTAGATATGATCTCTTCTGCGGAGTTGGTTCGCGTAGCACCAGCAACACCCAGCTACCCCACAACAACCCAAAGTAAGACTAAAATAAAGCCAACACAGAACATACAAAATCAGAGCAGGAAAACTGAAAAACGCACCAACAGCAGGCTAGCTAATATCACTGAGGAGAAACCAAAATTCCAGAGTTTGCAGGGATAAATAGAAAGTGGAAATCTGGCGCCGCCTCGAAGTCATGCCACGCCGGAATCAATCAAACAAAGCAAAGAAAACAGTCCCAGCGTGAGGATTTGTATGTACATTTTAAGCGTGCTTCACAGGTTTCATCATTTACACCGTACGTATAAGATTCCAAATTAAGCACGCTGTTCGGTGCCAAAGTGCGACAGGATAAATATAAATCGTCGATCAGGTTATGGTTCACATTGTGGTGTGGTGGTACCCGGTTTCCGGAAAAAGCACACGTCTACTTCAATTCTGGGATGTATCAGTTGGTTGGGATCATGCTTTGTTGGGGAGAATGTAAATGTAATAAGTACATGTCTTGCTGAAATAATAACAGAAGATTCCCCCCTAAGTAGCTACGGAATCCGGGCGCGCCGATGCCACCGCAATGGGTCGATCAAAGCACATGTTACTAGTACTCCGTCCAAGGCCATGGTCTTGTTAATGATGAAACTAAATTCCATGGTAAGAAAGATGTGACGGGGAAGCAGCACCGTCAGCAAGCATTGCGTTGCGTTGGGTTGCAAACTGGAAGTGGGCGAATCCGAGCTGTCCGGTTGAGCTTGACAACAGGTAGGCCAGATTCTAGTCTAGCTCTTATGTGGGGTTGGTTCGCGTGCCAGCACCAGCAATCTCTTATGTGGGGTTGGTTCGCGTGCCAGCACCAGCAATGGTAGGCCGCCCCGCAATGCTCCAAAGTCCAAAGTAGGACTAAGTAAAGCTCGCACGGAACAATACAAAATCAGAGCAGAAAAAACACACCAACCGCCGGGAAAATAACAACACGAACTGATGAACTGAACGCGGGGGACGAATTCGCCTGAACCGATGAACGGAAACCAATCTACCGGAGCACTAAACTAAACTGATGAACTAGCAGTACAGGGCAAAAAAAAAACGGAGACGGAGACGGAGGCGTCGGTTACCTCCCACCCAACTCGAACGGGACCCGCCGAACCAAGAGAGCGCGCGTCGTCCCGCCGCAGAAGCGGAGCCCTACGCCGTGAAGCAAAGCGAGCGGGCAGCAGAACCAGGCGCGAGAGCTGCCGGGAGAGCGCACGAGCGGGGGGAGGGGAGCGGCGTACCTCGACGGTCGGGCGAGCGCCGCAATGGCGGGCCGGGGAGCTCGCCGGAGATTGGGACGGTTTTCGGCCGCGGGGGAGGCGAGCGAGAGCGAGCGGAGTCGATGGATTCCTTCCGAGTTTTATTTCCCTTCTCCTCTCCTCCGTAAGCAACGCGAAAAAAAACCCAGCCGATGTTATTATTACAGGCAAGAAAATAAATACTCCTACTACGTAGGCGACCGATGACTAAATGGACGAGTGGGGCCCGGCCGTGACGGCCGGTTGCGGCACGTGGTGGGCGCTGGTCTGGGCCCATCGGCAGCGACACCTGCGTGGCGGCGGGTGTCATGCGGGGCGCCACGTAGGCCGGACCCGGTCCGTCCGTGGTGGCGCCGTCGCGACGGCCGCGCGCGCCCCACGGCCGTCCGATCCAAGCCCGGCGGCCAAGATCGGGTCTGCTCGAGCGAGCTACGGATTGGTCCGTCGCACGCACGCGCGCGTGCTGCCTGTTTGGCCGCCCACGAGTGAAAAACGCGTGCCAGATTTGATCCAAAAAAAAAACGCGTGCCAGATTTTTTATAGTAACTCACGTCACCTTCTGCTTTAAGGCTGGTGTACATGGGTAACTTGGCCGATAATTATTTATTAGCCTTACTATAGTTTATTTTCTTTGGACTCCACTGTAAATCTGACGTCAACTTTTTAACAATGACAAATCGTTTTTTACTATGGCAGATTATGTTACTCCATGATGAAAAGTTTATCTGGCGAGCATGGCTAATCTGTTTCGATATTCTTTTTCATTTACTTTTGAGAATTTTTTTCCAATCATACTGTCACTCTAAGAGTATCTACAACTGGACTTACCAAATATGACTTCCTAAACATCTGCATGTGTTTCCTATTTGTTCATTCGCTCAGCCACACTTCTTATTTTTATTCCTCATATATCCGGTCACTTGCACGTGATTAGTGAAGAGGAAGAGAAAAAAAAGAATGAATAAAGAAAAAATAAGGTGGCCAGGGGTGGGGTCGCATCCTAGGTAGTGGACTGATCGGGCACCCCGGACGCGTCCGCGAGCCCTCGTATTCTTCCTATCTTTGAGATGGATATGAGGGTTCGCGGACAATCCGGACGTATAAGAGTGATACGAGGGGTCCGGTTGGATCTTTTTTCTACTCTCTACTGTTCGGTCACTGACCGGGCCCGTCTGCGGACGTATGAGAGGTCGTTTGAGGGGTCCGGTTGTGAATGCTCTAAATTGCATGAAAAAAGTCGGATTTTTAGTGTTTACTTTTTCTTTGAGGACTTGAAGACTCCGCCATAATTGTTGGGGAACGTTGCATGGGAAACAAAAAATTTCTTACGCACACGCAAGATCTATCCATGGTGATGAGCATCTACGAGAGAAAGAGTGGATCTACATACCCTTGTAGATCGCTAAGCGGGAAGCGTTAAGAAACGCGGTTGATGTAGTCGAATGTCTTCGCGATCCAAATCGCCGAGCGTCCTGCGATCCTATCATGATCCATCCCGTGATCCGATCACGATCCGTCTCGCGATCTCATCACGATCCGCGATCCAATCAAGAATCGTCTCGCGATCTTGATCACGGTCCTTCCGCTCTAGCGCCGAACGGACGGCACCTCCGCGTTCAGCACACGTACAGCTCGATGACGATCTCCGTCTTCTTGATCCAGCAAGAGGGAGCGGAGAGGTAGATGAGTTCTCTGCAACACAACGGTGTTGCGGCGATGGTGGTGAAGGAATTCCAGCAGGGCTTCGCCAATATGACTATGTTAATGATAATGCGTTCAATTAATCATATTACTTAAGAACTCCCACTCAAATTGACATCCCTCCGGTCATTCGAGTAATACATGATCCAAATTCACCAACTCAAGTCCGATCATCACGTGAGTTGAGGTGGTTTCAATGGTGAACATCATCATGTTGATCATATCTTCTATATGACTCATGTTCGACCTTTCGGTCTCTTGTGTTCTGAGGCCATGTTTGTACATGCTAGGCTCGTCAAGTTTAACCCGAGTGTTTTGCATGTGCAACACTGGCTTGCACCCGTTGTATGTGAACGTAGAGTCTATCACACCCGATCGTCACGTGGTGTCTCAACACGACGAACTTTCGCAACGGTGCACACTCGAGGAGAACACAATTCATCTTGAAATTTAAGTGAGGGATCACCTTATAATGTTACCATCGTCCTAAGCAAAACAAGGTGCATAAAAGAATTAACAACACATGCAAATCATAAGTGACATGATATGGCCATGAACTTGTGCTTTTGATCTCCATCTTGAAAGCACTGGCATGATCTCCATCGTCACCGGCACGACACCATGATCTCCATCATCTTCATCTCCATCAACGTGTCGCCATCGAGGTTGTCGCGCCCATCATGCTTGTACTACTATTGCTACCGTTTAGCGATAAAGTAAAGCATTACATAGCGCTTAATGATTGATACGCAGGTCATACAATAATTAAAGACAACCCTATGGCTCCTGCCGGTTTCCATACTCATCAACATGCAAGTCGTGATATTCTATAAAATACATGACCATCACATACATCACATATATAACATCATGTAATTGGCCATATCACATCACAACATACCCTGCAAAAACAAGTTAGACGTCCTCTAATTGTTGTTGCATGTTTTACGTGGCTGCTACGGGTATCTAGCAAGAACAATTCTCATCTACGCAAAAACCACAATGGTGATACACTAGTTGCTTTTCAACCTTCTCAAGGACCGCCTTTGTCGAATCCGATCTAACTAAAGTGAGAGAAACTGGCACCCGCAAGCCATCTATGCAACAAGTTGCGGTTGAGGGAACCGGTCTCTCGTAAGCGTATGAGTAATGTTGGTCCGGGCCGCTTCATCTCACAATACCGCTGAACCAAAACACGACCAAGGGAGGAAGCAATCTAAGCATCAACGCCCACAAACTCTTTGTGTTCTACTCGAGATCTCATCTACACATAGACCTAGCTCATGATGCCACTGTTGGGGAACGTTGCATGGAAAACAAAAAATTTCCTACGCACACACAAGATCTATCCATGGTGATGAGCATCTACGAGAGGGAGAGTGGATCTACATACCCTTGTAGATCGCGAAGCGGGAAGCGTTAAGAAACGCGGTTGATGTAGTTGAACGTCTTCGCGATCCAAATCGCCGAGCGTCCCGCGATCCTATCACGATCCATCCCGCGATCCAATCATGATCCATCCCGCGATCCAATCACGAATCGTCTCGCGATCTTTATCACGGTCCTTCCGATCTAGCGCCGAACGGACGGCACCTCCGCGTTCAGCACACGTACAGCTCGATGACGATCTCCGCCTTCTTGATCCAGCAAGAGGGTGCGGAGAGGTAGATGAGTTCTCTGGCAGCACAACGGCGTTGCGACGATGGTGGTGGAGGAACTCCAGCAGGGCTTCGCGTAAGCACCGCTGAAAACCGATCTAGAGGAGAAACTACGATCTAGAGGAGAGGTAGCACATGGCTATTAGGGTTAGATTTCCCCTCTAAATCCTCTAGTATATATAGGAGGGAGGGAGGGGAGGACGTAGCCTCAAAACCCTCAAGATCTAGCCGAAATTGGAGGTGGAGGAGTCCTACTCCAATCCTATTAGGACTAGGATTCCTCCTTTCCACTTGGAAACTCTTTCCACCTCTCCACCTTTGGATTTTTTCCTTCTCAAACCTCATGGGCTTTAGTGGAGCCTTCGGCCAGCCCACCAGGGGATGGTTTGTCTCCTCCCACAGCCCATGAGGCCCCTCGGGGCGTGACACCCCTCCCGATGGCCCTCCGGTACCCTCCCGGCACTCTTGGTACACTACCGATGAGCCCGAAACTTTTCCGGCGACCAAAAAAGGACTTCATATATATCAATCTTTACCTCCGGACCATTCCAAAGCTCCTCGTGATGTCCAGGATCTCATCCGGGACTCCGAACAACCTTCGGTCACCATCATACATAACTCTATACTATCGAAACATCATCGAACCTTAAGTGTGCAGACCCTGTGGGTTCGCGAACTATGTAGACATGACCGAGACACCTCTATGGTCAATAACCAATAGCGGGACCTGGATGCCCATATTGGTTCCTACATATTCTACGAAGATCTTTATCGGTTGAACCTCTATGTCAAGGATTTAGTTAATCCCGTATGCTATTCCCTTTGTTCTTCGGTATGTTACTTGCCCGAGATTCGATTGTCGGTATCTCTATACCTAGTTCAATCTCGTTACCGGCAAGTCTCTTTACTCGTTCCGTAATACAAGATCCCGTGGCTAACACTCGTCACATTGCTTGCAAGGCTTGTTGTGATGTTGTATTACCGAGTGGGCCCTGAGATACCTCTCCGCCACACGGAGTAACAAATCCCAGTCTTGATCCATGCCAACCCAACAGACACCCTCGGAGATACCTGTAGAGCACCTTTATAGTCACCCAGTTGCGTTGCGACGTTTGATACACACAAGGCACTCCTCCGGTGTTAATGAGTTGCATGATCTCATGGTCATAGGAACATATACTTGACTTGCAAAAAACTGTAGCAATAAACTGACACGATCATATGCTACGTTTATAGTTTGGGTCTTGTCCATCACATCATTCTCCTAATGATGTGATCCCGTTATCAAATGACATCACATGTCCATGGCCAGGAAACCTTGACCATCTTTGATCAACGAGCTAATCCATCAGAGGCATACTAGGGACATGGTGTTGTCTATGTATCCACACATGTATCTGAGTTTCCGATCAATACAATTCTAGCATGGATAATAAACGATTACCATTAACAAGGAAATATGATAATAACTAATTTATTATTGCCTCTAGGGCATATTTCCAACAGTAACTTAATATAGATGTTTTCTTGGCACTGTCATGTCAAAAAACATTTTATATTAAGTTACATAGGGAGTATAACGAATTCTTCTCAAAGATAATGCAAACAACATCAAGTCTCCGATCCGTGAGGGTCCTCACATGCGTCATTGTGGCTACTCTTGTATCGAGCCGACCTAACCTTGTTGATGTCATTTGAGAAGTCTTCGTATCGTGCCCCTATAAAGACCAATATCCCCGAGCCGCAACCGTTATCGTTGAACCTTGAGTTGGTCCAAATAGACATGCCAATAAATCTCATTGTCCTGTACACACGACGAAGAATCCTAGCATCACTGCCCCGGGGAGCTGGCAAGAATCTAGACCGAAGCTTTGTCTAATCCGTCTCAACGGATGAACTGGAGAAGGATTGGAGCCCGAAAGACTAAGGGCATGTTCTGAATCTATCTAGCTTCTTAAAAATTCACAAATCCAGCTTCTAGAGCTAGCTTCTCACTTCACCTGGCGATTCCGGACGCGTTCGGCACGCTTGGCAGCTTCTCGTCGCTGGCATGGGCTGACAACCAAAGCCCGGCTCGGTAGGAATGCAGCGGCTCCTATTTTTCTCCTTAAAATATGTACAACGGTCGTGATGGAGGGGTACGGAGGGGAGATATGGGCTGTTCGGCGGACAGACCAATCGAACCGGTACGCAAAGGTGACTTGGCGGTGGCAACGCCTTGTAATAACACTCAACTCTAGGTTCTACGTTTTTACAGAGCCAGGAAAAGACAGCTTCCCCAACTCCTTCGAATTTGCACTGTGATTTGGCTCAGCTTCGAGAAGCTAGCTTCTTCGAGCAAAAGCGTTCAGTGCTGCTCCGCGGCGGATTTACGGGAAGCTGGAAGCTGGCGAGTTGCCGAACACGCCCTAATTTCATCAAAGAAGAAGCTTCACCAGCCATTCAAACTATGCCCCTGTGATGACTAAAACCGAAACCTATTCTACTAGACAGAGTTGAGGCGTCCGAATTTTCTCATCGACCGTTGGAGCGAGAGTTAGAGGGGGGGGGGGGGGGGCTGAATCCACGAACTGATCGACGAAGATTAAGGAAAGAAAGGGTTTTACCTGATCGCCTTGCGAGAAATTGGAAAAAAAATGATCAAAAGCGCCCACTCTCAAGGGGTACGTGTTCTCGCCAAATGCTAGCCTTGCAGGAGCAGGTGAGCCAATTCCACGCCACACCACACAACGTCACAAAGGACAGCGACGACTTTGTTTGACCAGGGAGCCTATTTCGATCTTTATGAGCGTACGTACGTGTTTTGGAACGGACGAATCGGGACGTGGCCACGTGTCGACGTTCGGAGCGAGGTTTTGGCGGGGAGCACTGCAGGCGAAACAGTAGCAGGTTGGCAGATGCTTCTCGGCTTACCGTTTGTGTGGAGGCAGCTACGCCTTGGCGGCGCGCCGGAGACAAACAAACACATGCGTACACATGCGTGGTGATGCAGGCGTGGACGTGTCGGCCGGAGATGTTCATTCGGGGCCAGGCAGTAGGCACCGTCCGGTGGATCCATCGACGTCCGGGAGCACACGCTACATGAGCCACACCACCAGTCCACCACCGCTTAGAGCATCTACAACCGGACCATCTCAAATGACCTCTCATGTGTTTGGGGATGCGTCCGATCAATGATTGAACAGAAGAAAGAAGAAAACCAATGACACAACCGGATATTTCTATACATCTGGACTGTTCGCAAACTCTCATATTGAGGATATATATATTTAGGATACGAGGGCTAACGGACGCGTCCTGTGTCAATCCATCACGTAGGACGCGATCTCACCCCGGATCATATTTTCTTTTTTTCTTTATTCATTCTTTTTTCTCTCTCTCTTGCTCTCCATCAATTATTTGGTTCAAGTGATCGGACATATGAGAAAGAAAATAAGGAGTATGACTGCATGGACAGACAAATTTGGGACACGACCAGGCTCGTCTGTGGGCGTTTAGGGGATCATATTTGCTAAGTACAGCTTTCGATGCTCTTATATCACTCTTGGTTCTTTCTTTCTTTCTTTTATGTGAGGCTCTATTTGCCATGTGCCTTGAAAAACAGTTGCATCAATCACTTTTTATTTTTATATAAGCTGTCAGATCTTGATTTGATGGTCCCAAATAGGTCGTGTCACTATTCATTTTATTCCCTCCCTTCTTCTCCCTCCCTCCAATCCCGAACGCCGCCATCCTACCCTGCCCTAACTACCGCCCTTGCTGTTTGTGTGGAGGCAGCCACGCCTTGGCAGCACGCCTAGACAAACGCATGCCGCGTCGTTAATCGAAAAACCACATACACATGAGTGGACGTATCGGCCAAATATATTCATTCGGAATTTCGGAGGCAGACAGCAGGCACCGTCGAGTGGATTCATCGACGTCCGGGAGCACATGCTACACGCGCCACACCACCACCACCACCACCACTTAGAGCATCTTCGACTTGCAAATCCGGTCTTTCAAATGTTCCGGACACGCCCGGTTCCGTTTTGTCCGTGCAGCCGTATCTTTCATTTTTTTCATATGTCCGGTAACTTGCACGTGTTTGGTGGAAAAGAAGGGAGAGAAAGAAAAGAATGAACAAAGAAATAGAAAGATGGTCCGGGATGGGGTCGCGTTCTGCGTGGCGGACTGACCGGACGTGCTCGTGCGCATCCACGACCCCTCATATCGTCCTCATATTTGAGATGGATATGGAGGGTGCCGGTCAATTCAGACGTTTGAGATGGATATGAGGGGTTTGTTTGGGTCACTTTTTTGTGACCGGTGAGCGACCGGGCGGACTATGTTGGAAATATGCCCTAGAGGCAATAATAAATTAGTTATTACCATATTTCCTTGTTCATGATAATTGTTTATTATCCATGCTATAATTGTATTGATCAGAGACTTAGATGCATGTGTGGATACATAGACAAAATCATGCCCCTAGTATGCCTCTAATAGACTAGCTCGTTGATCAAAGATGGTTAAGGTTTCCTAGCCATGGACATGTGATGTCATTTGCTAACGGGATCACATTATTGGGAGAATGGTGTGATGGACAAGACCCAAACTACAAACGCAACATATGATCGTGTCAGTTTAATGCTACTATTTCTGCATGTCAAGTATCTGTTCCTATGACCATAAGATCATGCAACTCACTGACACCAGAGGAGTGCCTTGTGTGTATCAAACGTCGCAACGTAACTGGGTGACTATAAAGGTACTCTATAGGTATCTTCGAAGGTGTCTGTTAGGTTGGCATGGATCAAGACTGGGATTTGTTACTCCGTGTGACGGAGAGGTATCTCAGGGCCCACTCGGTAATACAACATCACAACAAGCCTTGCAAGCAATGTGACTAAGTGTTAGTCACGGGATCTTGCATTACGAAACGAGTACAGAGACTTGCCGGTAACGAGGTTGAACTAGGTATGGAGATATCGACGATCGAATCTCGGGCAAGTAACATACCGAAGAACAAAGGGAACATCATACGGGATTAATTGAATCCTTGACATAGAGGTTCGACCGATAAAGATCTTCGTAGAATATGTAGGAACCAATATGGGCATCCAGGTCCTGCTATTGGTTATTGACCGTAGAGGTGTCTCGGTCATGTCTACATAGTTCTCGAACCCGCAGGGTCTGCACACTTAAGGTTCGATGACGTTTCGGTAGCATAGAGTTATGTATGGTGGTGACCGAAGGTTGTTTGGAGTCCCGGATGACATCCCGGACATCATGAGGAGCTTCGGAATGGTCCGGAGGTAAAGATTGATATATAGGAAGTCCTGTTTTGGTCACCGGAAAAGTTTCGAGCTCATCGGTAGTGTACTGGGAGTGCCGGTAGTGTACCGGGAGACCATCAGGAGGGGGATTTCGACCCAAGAGCCTACATGGGCTGTGGGAGAATGAATACCAGCCCTTTATGTACTGGTGGAAGTCCCACACAAGGCCCATGCGGCTGGGAGAGAAAACCCAAAGAGATAAGGTGGAAAGAAGGCAAAATAGGGAGGAATCCTAGTCCTGCTAGGATTGGAGGAGGATTCCTCCTCTCCCACTTGGTCCGGCCGAACCAAGGCCTGGCTCCTTGAGGTCGAGACCTCCTCCTCTATTCCTCCTATATATACTGGAGGTTTTGGGGGTTTTGGCACCAGATTTTCAGCCACGTGCTACTCGTTCCTCCAGTGCATAGTTTCTCCTCTAGATCGGATTTCTGTAGTGCTTAGGCGAAGCCCTGTCGGAATAGCTCCACCACCATCGCCGGAGCGCCGTCACGCTGCCGGAGAACTCTTCTAACTCTCTACTCCCTCTTGCTAGATCAAGAAGGCGGAGATCGTCATCAAGCTATACGTGTGCTGAACGCGGAGGTGTCGTCCGTTCGACGCTAGATCGGAAGGACCGTGACCAAGATCGCGAGATGGATCGTGATGAGATCGTGGGACGGATCGTGATGAGTTTGCGGTACGGATCGTGATTGGATCGCGGGACGGATCTCGATGAGATCACGGGACGCTTGGCGATTTGGATCGCGAAGACGTTCGACTACACCAACCGCGTTTCTTAACGCTTCCCGCTTAGCGATCTACAAGGGTATGTAGATCCACTCTCCCTCTCGTAGATTCTCATCACCATGGATGGATCTTGCGTGTGAGTAGGAATTTTTTTGTTTCCCATGCAACGTTCCCCAACAGTGGCATCATGAGCTAGGTCTATGTGTAGATGAGATCTCAAGTAGAACACAAAGAGTTTGTGGGCGTTGATGCTTAGATTGCTTCCTCCCTTGGTCGTGTTTTGGTTCAGCGGTATTGTGGGATGAAGCGGCCCGGACCAACATTACTCATACGCTTACGAGAGACTGGTTCCCTCAACTGCAACTTGTTGCAAAAGATGGCTGGCGGGTGGCAGTTTCTCCTACTTTAGTTGGACCGGATTCGACAAAGGCGGTCCTTGAGAAGGTTGAAAAGCAACTAATGTATCACCGTTGTGGTTTATGCGTAGGTGAGAATTGTTCTTGCTAGATACCCGTAGCAGCCACGTAAAACATGCAACAACAATTAGAGGACGTCTAACTTGTTTTAGCAAGGTATGGTGTGATGTGATATGGCCAATTACATGATGTGATATATGTGATGTATGAGATGATCATGTGTTGTATAGAATATCACGACTTGCATGTCGATCAGTACGGCAACCGGCAGGAGCCATAGGGTTGTCTTTATATATTGTATGACCTGCGTGTCAATCATTAAGCGCTATGTAATGCTTTACTTTATCGCTAAATGGTAGCAATAGTAGTACAAGCATGATGGGCGCGACAAACCCGATGGCGACACGTTGATGGAGATCAAGATGATGGAGATCATGGTGTCGTGCCGGTGACGATGGAGATCATGCCGGTGCTTTCAAGATGGAGATCAAAAGCACAAGTTCATGGCCATATCATGTCACTTATGATTTGCATGTGATGTTAATCCTTTTATGCACCTTATTTTGCTTCAGACGACGGTAGCATTATAAGGTGACCCCTCACTTAATTTCAAGATAAATTGTGTTCTCCCCGAGTGTGCACTGTTGCGAAAGTTCGTCGTGTCGAGACACCACGTGATGATCGGGTGTGATAGGCTCTACGTTCACATACAACGGGTGCAAGCCAGCGTTGCACATGCAGAACACTCGGGTTAAACTTGACGAGCCTAGCATGTATAGACATGGCCTCGGAACACAAGAGACCGAAAGGTCGAACATGAGTCATATAGTAGATATGATCCACATGATGATGTTCACCATTGAAACTGTTAGGAGATGTAGTAGTAAATCGAAAAATTTCCTACGTGTCACCAAGATCTATCTATGGAGAAACCATCAACGAGTGGGGAGAGATTGCATCTTCATACCTTTGAAGATCCCTAAGCGGAAGCGTTACAAGAACGCGGTTGGTGGAGTCGTACTCGTAGCGATTCAGATCGCGGTGGACTCCGATCTCAGTGCCGAACAACGACGCCTCCGCGTTCAACACACGTGCAGCCCGGTGACATCTCCTATGCCTTGATCCAGCAAGGAGGAAGGAGAGGTTGGGGAAGAGCTCCGGCAGCACAACGGCGTGGTGACGGTGGAGCTGCGTGGACTCCGGCAGGGCTTCGCCAAGCGCTACGGAGAACGAGGAGAGGGAGGAGTAGGGCTGCGCCGAGATAGGAAGAAAACCGTGTAGATGGCAGCCGCAAAACCCCCGCTATATATAGGAGGAGGGGAGGGAGGGCTGCGCCCTAGGGTTTCCACCCTAGGGTGGTGCGGCAGCCACCAGATGGCAATCTGGCCGGCGGCCAGAGTGGGAGATGGGAGGGGTGGCGCCCTAGATGGGCCTAGGGCCCATCTTCCCTAAGGTTTGCCCCCGTTCATCTCTTGCCGCGCCTTGGGCCCCTTGTGGGGGGCGCACCAACCCACCTAGGGCCTGGTTCCCTCCCACTTGTGGCCCAAGCAGCCCTCTGGTGCCGGTGGCCCCTCCCGTTGGACCCCCGGAACCCTTCCGGTGGTCCCGGTACACTACCAGTGACGCCCGAAACACTTCCGGTGACCGAAACCTCACTTCCTATATATGAATCTTTACTTCCGGACCATTCTGGAGCTCCTCGTGACGTCCAGGATCTCATCCGGGACTCCGAACAACCTTCAGTAACCACGTACACTATTTTCCTGTAACCCTAGCGTCATCAAACCTTAAGTGTGTAGACCCTACGGGTTCGGGAGACACGTAGACATGACCGAGACACCTCTCCGGTCAATAACCAACAACGGGATCTGGATACCCATATTGGCTCCCACATGCTCCACGATGATCTCATCGGATGAACCACGATGTCGGGGATTCAATCAATCCCGTATTCAATTCCCTTTGTCTATCGGTATGATACTTGCCCGAGATTCGATCGTCGGTATCTCTATACCTTGTTCAATGTCGTTACCGGCAAGTCTCTTTACTCGTTCTGTAACACATCATCCCGTGGCTAACTCCTTAGTCACATTGAGCTCATTATGATGATGTCTTACCGAGTGGGCCCATAGATACCTCTCCGTCATACGGAGTGACAAATCACAGTCTCGATTCGTGCCAACCCAACAGACACTTTCGGAGATACCCGCAGTGCACCTTTATAGCCACCCAGTTATGTTGTGACATTTGGCACACCCAAAGCATTCCTATGGTATCCGGGAGTTGCACAATCTCATGGTCTAAGGAAATGATACTTGACATTGGAAAAGCTTTAGCAGACGAACTACACGATCTTGTGCTATGCTTAGGATTGGGTCTTGTCCATCACATCATTCTCCTAATGATGTGATCCCGTTATCAATGACATCCAATGTCCATGGTCATGAAATCGTGACCATCTATTGATCAACGATCTAGTCAACTAGAGGCTCACTAGGGACATATTGTGGTCTATTTATTCACACATGCATTATGGTTTCCGGTTAACACAATTATAGCATGAACAATAGACAATTATCATGAACAAGGAAATACAATAATAACCATTTTATTATTGCCTCTAGGGAATATTTCCAACAGAAACCACCTCAACTCACGTGATGATCGGACTTGAGTTGGTGAATTTGGATCATGTATCACTCGAATGATCGGAAGCGGTGTCAATTTGAGTGGGAGTTCTTAAGTAATATGATATTAATTGAACTCATTATCATGAACATACTCAGTAGTGTCTTTGCAAAATTATGTTGTACATTACTAGCTCACGCTGTAGCTCTCATGAATTTTTATATGTTCCTAGAGAAATAGAGTTGAAAGATGATGGTAGCAATATTGCGGACTGGATCCGTGATCTGAGGATTGTCCTCATTGCTGCACAGAAAGCTAATGTCCTTAATGCACCGCTCGGTGCACCAACCCCTCTAGCGACGTCTGTAGATGTTGTGAACATCTGACAGGCGCGTTTCGATGACTACTTGATAGTTTAGTGCGTCATGCATTACGGCTTAGAATTCTGGCTTCAAAACGTTTTGAACGTCACGGAACATATGAGATGTTCTAAGAGCTGAAATTAGGATCTCAGGCTCATGCCCGTCTTGCGAGAAATGAGATCTCCAACAAGATTCTTTACCTACAAGATGAAGGAGAATAGCTCAATCGTTGACCATGTGCTCAGATTGTCTGGGTGCTACAATCGCTTGAATCGAGTGGGAGTTGATCTTCCAGATAAGATAGTGATTGATATAGTTCTCGAAGTCACTGTCACTAAGCTACTAGAACTTTGTGATGAACTATAAAATGCCAGAGATAGAAATAATGATCTCTGAGTTGTTCGCGAAGTTTGACAACACAAAGGTAGAAATCAAGAAGGAGCGTCAAGTGTTGATGGTTAGTAAAACCACTAGTTTCGAGAAGGGCAAGGGCAAGGAGGGAAACTTCATGGATGGCAAGTCAGTTGCTGCTCCAGTGAAGCAACCCAAAGTTGAACCTAAACCCGAGACTAAGTGCTTCGATTATGAGGAGAGCGGTTGCTGAAGCGGGACAACCCTAGATACTTGGTAGATAAGAAGGTTGGCAACGTCGACAGAAGAATATTTGATATACGTGCTAATGATGTGTACCTTGCGAGTACTCCTAGTAGCACATGGGTATTGGATACCGGTTCGGGTGCTAAATGTTAGTAACTCGAAATAAAAGCTACGGAATAAACGGAGAACTAGCTAAGGGTGAGGTGACGATGTGTGTTGGAAATGTTTCCAAGGTTGATGTGATCAACATCGCATGCTCTTTCTACCTTCGGGATTAGTGACTAACCTAAATAAATGCTATTTGGTGTTTTGCGTTGAGTATGAATGTGATTAGATCGTGTTTACTACAACACGGTTATTCATTTAAGTTAGAGAATAATGGTTATTCTGTTTACATGAATAATACCTTCAATGGTCATGCACCCAGTAAGAATGGTTTGTTGTATCTTGATCGTAGTAATACACATGTTCATAACATTGATGCCAAAAGATACAAAGTTAATAATGATAGTACCACATACTTGTGGAACTGCCGCTAAATGTCATATTGGTATAAAGAGCATTAAGAAACTCCATGCTGATGGATCTTTGGACTCATTCGATTTCGAATCGGTTGAGACATGCGAACCATGCCTCTTGGGCAAGATGACTAAGGACCTCGTTTTCTGGATTGATGGAGCGGGAAAGTGATTTATTGGAAATGATACATGTTGATGTATGCAATCCAATGAGTCTTGTAGCGTGCGGTAGATATCGTTATTTTCTTACCTTCACTGATGATTTGAGTAGATATAGTGTATATTTACTTAATGAAACACAAGTCTGGATCTTTTGAAAACTTCAAGCAAATTCAGAGTGAAGTTTAAGATCATCGTGACAAGAAGATAAAAATGTCTGCGATGTGATCGTGGAGGTGAATGTCTAAGTTACGAGTGTGGCATACAACTTTAGACAATGTGATAGTTGTTTCACAACTCACGCCACCCGGAACACTATAGTGTGATGGTGTGTCCGATCGTCGTAGTCATGCTCTATTGGATATTGGTGCAAACTATGATGTCTCTTATCAATTTGCCACTATAGTTTTGGGGTTATGCATTAGAGACAACAACATTCACTTTAAATAGGGCACCATCTAAATCCGTTGAGGTGAAACCGTGTGAATTATGGTTTGATAGAAACCTTAGTTGTCATTTCTTAATGTTTGGGGCTACGACGCTCGCGTGGAAAATGTTTTCACCTAATGAGCTCGAACCCAAAACGGACAAATGCATCTTCATAGAATACCCTAAGAACAGTTGGGTGAACCTTCTATCTCAGATCCAACATAAAATGTTTGTTGCTAAAACTAGATACTTTCTCGAGGAACAGTTTCTCTCGAAAGAATTGAGTGGGAGGAAGATGGAACTTGATGAGGTTGTTGAACCTTTGCTTCCACCAGAGAGTAGCGCAGCGCAGAAAGATGTTTTTGTGGAACCTACGTCAGTTGAAGAGGAAGTAAATGATGATGGTCATGAAGCTTCGGATCAAGTTACTATCGAACCTCGTAGGTCGACAAGGATGTGTACTGCTCCTGAGCAGTACGACAACCCTGTCTTGAAGGTCATGTTGTTGGACAACGATGAACCTACGAGCTATGGAGAAGCGATGATGGGCCCAGATTCTGACAAATGGTTAGAGGCCATGAAATCCGAGAAAGGATCCATGTATGAAAACCAAGTATAGACTTTGGTACACTTGCTCGTTGGACGGCAGGTTGTCAAGTACAAATGGACCTTTGAGATGAAGACAGACGCTGATGGTAAATGTCACCATTTATAAAGCTCGACTTTTCGCAAAGAAGTTTCCGACAAGTTCAAGGAGTTGACTGCGATGAGACTTTCTCACTCGTAGCGATGCTAAAGTCTGTTGGAATTATGTTACAAGTTGCTGCATTTTTCAATTATGAAATCTGGCAGATGGATGTCAAAACATCGTTTCCTTACTTAAGGAAAGGTTGTATTGACTCTAGTGCGAATCACATGGTGATGTGAACTAGATTATTAACTCTAGTGCAAGTGGGAGACTATTGGAAATATGCCCTAGAGGCAATAATAAATTAGTTATTATCATATTTCCTTGTTCATGATCATCGTTTATTATCCATGCTATAATTGTATTGATCGGAGACTTAGATGCATGTGTGGATACATAGACAAAACCATGTCCCTAGTATGCCTCTAATAGACTAGCTCGTTGATCAAAGATGGTTAAGGTTTCCTAGCCATGGACATGTGATGTCATTTCATAACGGGATCACATCATTGGGAGAATGGTGTGATGAACAAGACCCAAACTACAAACATAGCATATGATCGTGTCAGTTTAATGCTACTGTTTCCTGCATGTCAAGTATCTGTTCCTATGACCATGAGATCATGCAACTCACTGACACCGGAGGAGTGCCTTGTGTGTATCAAACGTCGCAACGTAACTGGGTGACTATAAAGGTACTCTACAGGTATCTCCGAGGGTGTCTGTTGGGTTGGCATGGATCAAGACTAAGATTTGTTACTCCGTGTGACGGAGAGGTATCTCAGGGCCCACTCGGTAATACAACATCACAACAAGCCTTGTAAGGAATGTGACTAAGTGTTAGTCACGGGATCTTGTATTATGGAACGAGTAAAGAGACTTGCCGGTAACGAGGTTGAACTAGGTATGGAGATACCGACGATCGAATCTCAGGCAAGTAAACATACCGAAGAACAAAGGGAACATCATACGGGATTAATTGAATCCTTGACATAGATGTTCGACCGATAAAGATCTTCGTAGAATATGTAGGAACCAACATGGGCATCCAGGTCCCGCTATTGGTTATTGACCGTAGAGGTGTCTCGATCATGTCTACATAGTTCTCGAACCCGCAGGGTCTGCACACTTAAGGTTCGATGACGTTTCAGTAGCATAGAGTTATGTATGATGGTGACCGAAGGTTGTTTGGAGTCCCGGATGAGATCCCAGACATCGTGAGGAGCTACGTAATGGTCCGGAGGTAAATATTGATATATAGGAAGTCCTGTTTTGGTCTCCGAAAAAAATTCGGGCTCATCGGTAGTGTACCGGGAGTGCCGGTAGTGTATCGGGAGTGCCGGTAGTGTACCGGGAGACCATCAGGAGGGGGATTTCGACCCAAGAGGCTACATGGGCTGTGGGAGAGTGAATACCAGCCCTTTGTGGGCTGGTGGAAGTCCCACACAAGGCCCATGCGGCTGGGAGAGAAAACCCAAAGAGATAAGATGGAAAAAAGGCAAAATAGGGAGGAATCCTAGTCCTACTAGGATTGGAGGAGGATTCCTCCTCTCCCACTTGGTCCGGCCGAACCAAGGGCTGGCCCCTTGAGGTCCAGACCTCCTCCTCTCTTCCTCCTATATATACTGGAGGTTTTGGGGTTTTTGGCACCAGATTTTCAGCCACGTGCTACCAGTTCCTCCAGTGCATAGTTTCTCCTCTAGATCGGATTTCTGCAGTGCTTAGGCGAAGCCTTGTCGGAATAGCTCCACCACCATCGCCGGAGTGTCGTCACGCTGCCGGAGAACTCTTCTACCTCTCCGCTTCCTCCTGCTGGATCAAGAAGGCGGAGATCGTCATCAAGCTGTATGTGTGCTAAACGCGGAGGTGCCGTCCGTTCGGCGCTAGATCGGAAGGACCGTGACCAAGATCGCGAGACGGATCGTGATGAGATCGTGGAACGGATCGTGATGAGTTTGCGGGACGGATCGTGATTGGATCGCGGGACGGATCATGATGAGATCGCGGGACGCTCGGCGATTTGGATCGCGAAGACGTTCGACTACACCAACCGCGTTTCTTAACGCTTCCCGCTTAGCGATCTATAAGGGTATGTAGATCCACTCTCCCTCTTGTAGATGCTCATCACAATGGATAGATCTTGCGTGTGCGTAGGAATTTTTTTGTTTCCCATGCAACGTTTCCCAACAAACTATCCGGGCGTTTGAGAAGAGTACGAGGGGTGCGGCTGTAGATGCTCTTAGAGCATCTACAACCACAACCACAAGTCACCAAATCCATCCTCCAAACCCGGGCAAAGGTGTTCGGACTCATCAGTGAAGAGTGACTGGTCAAGACGCAAATCGTTAAATACATACGATTAAATACAACGTAAAACTACTTTAAATTCGCATTCGCGTCATTCGTCTTGTTCCGGACGTGTCCATGTTTGACGGCTGACTGCGCTTCTCAGAGTGGAGATGCGCTCGCCGGCGAGGTAGAGTAGAACATGGGACATGCACCGGCTCACGAGACTCAAGGTGCCGACATTTGCCATGCTCTACTCTTCCTCATCGGAGGCTGAAGCGTTCATGTCGCCGGTGGATGTTAGATCGACAGATGGATTTGTTTTGGTCGGAGGCTATCCACCATGACGCCGTTGCGGTGGCATGGAATGTTGGTCGCCCGCTGCAGCACAGGAGAATGCGATTCCGCCTCGCCAACGTCTACCACGGTCTACTCGTGTCCTCTGCCTCGCACGGCGGGCTAGCCACGCCATATTTGCATCGGACATGAAGTAGTTGTGCATCTTCAACTCGGACTCCAGACGTACCGCACCGCCTCGAGGGAGGAAGTAGTTGTAGTCCGTGTATTTATATCATATAAGTGTGTTTGCCCATGCGTCTGTTAAATAAATATTTGTTTTCCTTGAAAAAGACAGAAGCCATACATCAGCCAACCAGAGTCTTGCACCCCCTGTGGAAAAAAAAAATCTACGGACGGGCACCAGCTCATATCGTGGCTATTTTGACTTATTAGAGCGCAGTGCAGGCGGTTGAGCTAAATAACTCGAGGCCACACACACACGGACAAGGTCGTCGCTCGCTCGGTCTCGGTCACGATGACAGCGACATTTCATTTGACGAAATTACTTGAGCTTCATGACATACGTACGTACGACTTTTTTTTTTGGAAAAATAAAGAAGCAGAAGGAGTGGACACGTGCGTGCCGTTGGACCATCGCTGCCACTAGAAAATACTGCACAAAATATTGGACGCGCATACACACATGTCGGCATGCATATCCAGGGATTTGGTAGAAATTAAGCGTCAAGCTAGAGAACACGCCGGCCGTTCCCATGGCATTTGGCAAAATCACAACGTGCACACGTACGTACGTACGTACGTACCGCTGACCGGAGAAATCGAATTATTTCGGAGCCAGGTACTGTAGTAGGCACCGTCTGGGACTCCCAAGGCTTTGACGCTGTGTGCATTATATATACTTGTATGAATCTTCTACCGTGGTGTGGATCTGCACAACATCGATCATCGGCAATGGAGGGGCAGATAATAGTGGCGACATCGCCGGTGGACTCCGCCGGCAAGGGCGGCGGCCCTCAACGACCATCACAAGGAGATCAAAGGGGCGGAACAACAAATTTACAGGCGCGCCAGCGTATTTGCAGGCAGAAGAACGGTGGGCGCGGGCGGCACTTACTGACGGCGAAAAGGAGATTTTCGTCCGGGGCGAGGGCAACGACCATCGCACAAGGAGGCTCGAGGTGCCAACGGCATAGTTCGGCTTTCATGGCCAAGCACACTGATGGTTCTCCGTCGGTTTCTAGCACTGGAGCAGCAGCTCCGACGGTATGGTGGATGATAAAACGTGACTTGTGTCGGTGTGGAGTGGCAGCGGCCAGTTCTACGACGATACATGGACGTCCACCTGACGCCCATGATGATGGTTTAAAGTGGGAAGATATCTCATCAATCTTCTAGTGCCATTCGGCCATGGCATGGAGCACCGGCAGATGTGACTATCGAATGGTCCGTCAAGATGTTGATTACAACACCGTTTCATGTTCGGAGTAAAAAAAATCTTCTTCTGATCTTTATTGGTTTGGCCGTACCGACGACGAACTTGGAGAAGATTAGCAAAGCGGGAAAAGACAGAGGGAGGGGTTGGGCACTTTTTCGTTTCAAGTCATCTTAATTACGTTTTCAGTAAGGCCAAAATATGATAACAAAAATTATATAATTATTAATTAATAAAAATGACCCTTTTCGAACAAGAAACGTCTGGCAGGTGCATGTGCTTTGGCATGGGACGTCGGTAACGCGTGCTGCTGCCGACCAGTGAAAGCGTAACGGATATTTTTCCCAGACCCCGTGATAAAGCTCCTTGAGTTAGACGTCATCTTTGCTTTAAGACTAACTAAGCGGGTAACTATCCGTTCACCTAGCTCGTTCGTGATCGATTTGTACTCTTCATGGAGCAGATGAGCTGCTCACTAGTGGACGCAGAAATTGCGTGCATGCGATGCCATGCGATGAACAGCACACAACTCGATCGATCGACAATATTCAACGAATTTTATCCATCCAAAAGGGAAAAGGAAAACAGTATAAAGCGTGTGCGTACGTGCGTGAGAGGGATTGGATTCGGAGGCAGGCAGTAGGCACCGCCCGGTTCATCCATCAACGTCGACATGCGCTAGTAAGTAGTACGTAAATCCTATATGTGGCTACATCGATCCACCATGCATAGTCAGCTAGCTTGGCTGGCTATATGCGTCGTTTACGTCTTGTTCTCTCTTTCTCTGCCTTTCTTGTTTGCTTGGCTGGAAACTCCACTCATACGAATGGGTCCTGATTTTTGCTCTCATGCCCCCATCCTCTTTCTTCTCTACATACTCTTCCTTTCTAAATATAAATATTTTTAGAGATTCCACTATGAATTACATACCGTATTCTAGAATGCAGATTTACTTATTTTGCTCCTTATTTAGTCCGTAATGAAATATCTAGAAAGACTTATATTTAGAAACGAAGGGAGTATATGTCAACTATTTTCCTCGTCCCGTTGTCAGAAGGACTAGACTATTTCCGAATCCTCACAAGTGGCAGAGCCTTCCTGAGATCTCATTTCATGTCATGTGATGCTGATGAAATTAGAGGAGGATATACTTGCATGGGTTCCTGAAAAGTTTTTTTTGGGTCAAAAATGTGTATGAGCTTGCGCTTGAGGAGGCCTGTCACTAGTAGAAAAATGCCCATTTGTCCCGGTTTTGGAACCGGGACTAAAGGGTCGGGACTAAAGCCCAAAAACTTTAGTCCCGGTTCGCTTACCAACCGGGACAGAAGGGGCTCCACATGGCCGGTGCTGGGAGCCCAGGCAAGAGGACCTTTAGTCCCGGTTGGTAACACCAACCGGGACCAAAAGGCATCCACGCGTCAGCATCTAGCAGTTGCTGGTTTTTTTTAAAAGGGAGGGGGTTAGGGGGTTTTGGACGGTTAATTTAGGAGTTTTATATTGTTTTAGCTAGCTAATTAATAGAGAGAAGTGTCCTCTCTTTCTCCATGCTTGGTCGACGGTAGCTACTATAGAGAGAACTCGACACGCTAGCTAGTAAGCAAATGAAGGAACCATTAAGTACAGAAGATCGTCATGAACATATAGAAATATAAGTGATCGACCTTTCTTTCTCCGAGAGATTGGTCATATAACAAGTTTTCGTATATATATCTGATGCTACTAGCTACATATATACAACATAAGATCTCTTACAATCCCTAACATCTAATGTCAACTTCCAGATGGTATTCTCCGGCTTTATTTATGACGTGGTCAAGAAAGAATCCCGCCAATTCTTTTTAAATTGCTCGTATGCGATCGTGTGGTAAGAGTTCATCCCGCATCTGCCACATCTAATTTGAAGAAGGGGGTCAATACATATATATGGTAATAAAATAAAATTGTGAACATTATTGCTTATGCACTTGAAATTGTTTTCCAGAGTAGCCCCGCTTAGGGGTCGTCGTGTTGTAGATGAACTTGTAAACGTAGTATCCACAAAAATCATTTCCGGTTTCCTGCCACAAACACTTTACGAGAAATAGAGTTCAATCAAACTGATAATCAAGCATGATAAATGGTATTGATGAAAATAGAATCAATGGGAGATGCGCGAAATTAGCTAGTAGTACTTACTTTCGGGTGTGTAAATCGCAGCTCCCCCGGCAGTGCCGGAATAATTGCTGTGAACTCTTTCGAAACCCTGCCAGACAAAAAAAAAATTACTTGATATCAGGAAATGAACAAAGTTGCCGATATGATGCGATAATGATCGATTGAACTTACTTCTGAAGAATTTCAGTCATGTTCGCATAATCCTGGGGATCTTTTCGTTTCGAGTCTTAGGCGATTACTACTCCCCGCTCAAGCTGAATCTCTAGCAGAATAAAGTGGAAACTGCGCACGCATGCATAACTCATCAATTACATTACTATAAACCTTGAGTAATAAGGGAAACCGAATATGCACAAGACAATCTCACTTGAAGTTGTAAGGAAAGAGTATTGTCCCTTTGTTTTGATTTTTAAGCAACGATTGTAGCAAGTTCTCCTCGGTTTGTGTGGCATGCTTTTGAAAATTATACTCATGTATGACATTTGGGTTAATGAACCCAATGTCATAGATTTGTGCTTTTCTGCATTCGACGATCTTCAATCTGCATAATATAGTGAGGATAATTATATATACATGCAATGAAAGAGCTGAGCTATATACATAGAGAGACTTAATTACAGAAGTAGTACTTACAGACAGTAGCAAGTCATGATTGTTTTGTCGAGGGCCTTTTGATTGTATAACTGGAATATCTCCTCAAATTCAACATTCAACAGTTCCATTCCAATGAGGTCGCGCTCCTCTTTAACTGACAGTATCAAAGAATCCTTCCCAGACTCGCGACAGGTTTTCATGTACCATTCATGGAATTTTCGCATCATCGTTGTTAGAGGAGGATGATCAGGTTTGACGAGAGGCCGCCCGTGCCGGTAACGGAATTCGTCCACCTCCAACGACTTAAACTGTACATCATCGCTCAGGTAATCACCAGGTTTGGTACCGGGCACCATCCCCGGATGATTAGCGACGATATCGCTAGACACCTTGAGCGGGGGGCACGATTGGTTCGCCTGTTCGCCGAGCTGGGGAATTTTTTCCCACTTCTTCGTTTTGCTAACCTTGCACCACTGGAAGTACTTCCCGACCGCCGCACATCTTGATATGTCTTTTTAATACAGCGGTCAAAGTTGGAATCCGGCGGAGGCGGTGGTGGTCGCTTCAGGGCATCGATAGTGCGCATCGCTTTCACCGGATCTATCTTCTCCTTCGGAGGTAAAGTTTTCTTTCCAAAATGGGCCCTTAATTCGGCCTGACATATCTCCTCGTTTTCACACTCGGTCCTCTCATATGGTAACTTTTCCAGAGGCTTGAGAGATGGACCGTATCTGTATCCCCTCCTGCCTATGCTTGTACTGCAAGCCGCTGGAGTGGCGGCGGCCCCCTTCCATCATTGCTTACTTGGCACCGGAGGAGCCGGAGCGGCGGCATCTGTCTTCCGTCGTTGCCAACGAGGCTGAGGAGGAGATTGTTGGAAATATGCCCTAGAGGCAATAATAAATTAGTTATTATCATATTTCCTTGTTCATGATAATCGTTTATTATCCATGCTATAATTGTATTGATCGGAGACTTAGATGCATGTGTGGATACATAGACAAAACCATGTCCCTAGTATGCCTCTAATAGACTAGCTCGTTGATCAAAGATGGTTAAGGTTTCCTAGCCATTGACATGAGATGTCATTTGATAACGGGATCACATCATTAGGAGAATGATGGGATGGACAAGACCCAAACTACAAACGTAGCATATGATCGTGTCAGTTTAATGCTACTGTTTTCTACATGTCAAGTATTTGTTCCTATGACCATGATATCATGCAACTCACTGACACCGAGGAGTGCCTTGTGTGTATCAAATGTCGCAACGTAACTGGGTGACTATAAAGGTACTCTACAGGTATCTCCGAGGGTGTCTGTTGGGTTGGCATGGATCAAGACTGGGATTTGTTACTCCGTGTGACGGAGAGGTATCTCAGGGCCCACTCGGTAATACAACATCACAACAAGCCTTGCAAGCAATGTGACTAAGTGTTAGTCACGGGATCTTGTATTACGGAACGAGTAAAGAGACTTGCCGGTAATGACGTTAAACTAGGTATGGAGATACCGACAATCGAATCTCGGGCAAGTAAACATACGGAAGAACAAAGGGAACATCATACGGGATTAACTGAATCCTTGACATAGAGGTTCGACCGATAAAGATCTTCGTAGAATATGTAGGAACCAATATGGGCATCTAGGTCCCACTATTGGTTATTGACCGTAGAGGTGTCTCGGTCATGTCTAGATAGTTCTCGAACCCGCAGGGTCTGCACACTTAAGGTTTGGTGATGTTTCGGTAGTATAGAGTTATGTATGGTGGTAACCAAAGGTTGTTCGGAGTCTCGGATGAGATCCCGAACGTCACGAGGAGCTCCGGAATGGTCCGGAGGTAAAGATTGATATATAGGAAGTCCTATTTTGGTCGCCGGAAAAGTTTCGGGCTTATCGGTAGTGTACCGGGAGTGTCGGTTGTGTACCGGGAGACCATCGGGAGGGGTATTTTGACTCAAGAGGCTACATGGGCTGTGGGAGGATGAATACCAGCCCTTAGTGGTCTTGAGGAAGTCCCACAAAGGGCCCATGCGGCTGGGAAGAAAAAGCCCTAAAGGAAAAAGGTGGAAAAAGGCAAAAGGGCTAAATTAGGAAGGAGTCGTAATCCTACTAGGAGTGGAGGAGGAGGACTCCTCCCTCTTGGTTCGGCCGACCCATGGGCTGGCTCCTTAGGAGCCAAGCCTCCTCCTCCTATCCTCCTATATATACTAGAGGGTTTTAGGGTTTTGGCATAAGTTTTTCAGCCACGTGCTACCCGTTCCTCTAGTGCATAGTTTCTCCTCTAGATCGGATTTCTGCAGTGCTTAGGCGAAGCCCTGCCGGAATAGCTCCACCACCATCGCCGGAGCACCGTCACGCTGCCGGAGAACTCTTCTACCTCTCCGCTCCCTCTTGCTGGATCAAGAAGGCGGAGATCGTCATCAAGCTGTACGTGTGCTGAACGCGGAGGTGCCGTCCGTTCTGCGCTAGATCGGAAGGACCGCGATTAAGATTGCGAGACGGATCGTGATGAGATCGCGGGACGTATCATGATGAGTTCGCGAGACGGATCGTGATTGGGTCGCGGGACGAATCATGATGAGATCACGGGATGCTCGGCGATTTGGATCGCGAAGACGTTCGACTACACCAACCGCGTTTCTTAACGCTCCCCGCTTAGCGATCTACAAGGGTATGTAGATTCACTCTCCCTCTCGTAGATGCTCATCACCATGGATAGATCTTGTGTGTGCGTAGGAATTTTTTTGTTTCCCATGCGACGTTCCGCAACAGTGGCATCATGAGCTAGGTCTATGTGTAGATGAGATCCCGAGTAGAACACAAAGAGTTTGTGGACGTTGATGCTTAGATTGCTTCCTCCCTTGGTCGTGTTTTGGTTCAGCGGTATTGTGGGATGAAGTGGCCTGGACCAACCTTACTCGTACGCTTACGAGAGACCGGTTCCATCGACTGACGTGTAACTTCGTTGCACAAAGATGGCTGGCGGGTGTTTGTTTCTCCTACTTTAGTTGGATCGGATTCGACAAAGGCGGTCCTTGAGAAGGTAGAAAAGCAACTTATGTATCACCATTGTGGTTTTTGTGTAAGTGAGAATTGTTCTTGCTGGATACCCGTAGCAGCCACGTAAAACATGCAACAACAATTAGAGGACGTCTAACTTGTTTTTGCAGGGTATGTTGTGATGTGATATGGCCAATTACATGATGAGATATATGTGATGTATGAGATGATCATGTTTTGTATAGAATATCACGACTTGCATGTCGATGAGTACGACAACCGGCAGGAGCCATAGGGTTGTCTTTAATTATTGTATGACCCGCGTGTCAATCATTAAGCGCTATGTAATGCTTTATCGCTAAACGGTAGCAATAGTAGTAGAAGCATGGTGGGCGCGACAGCCCCGATGGCGACATGTTGATGGAGATCAAGATGATGGAGATCGTGGTGTCATGCCGGTGACGATGGAGATCATGCGAGTGATTTCAAGATGGAGATCAAAAGCACAAGTTCATGGCCATATCATGTCACTTATGATTTGCATGTGATGTTAATCCTTTTATGCACCTTGTTTTGCTTAGGACGACGGTAGCATTATAAGGTGATCCCTCACTTAATTTCAAGATAAATTGTGTTCTCCCCGAGTGTGCACCGTTGCGAAAGTTCGTCGTGTCGAGAAACCACATGATGATCGGGTGTGATAGACTCTATGTTCACATACAACGGGTGCAAGCCAGCAACAGTTGCGTCATAATCACGTGGCAGTCATGAGACTTTAGGTTTTGGAACTTTTTCTCTGCCATATTTATTATTCCCTTTATATTCGACGAGAATCCAGACTGGACCTTCATACTGAGTAGGCATTCAAAGAAGATTTCCTTATCTTCTTTGGTAAGAGCGTAGCTGGCAGGACCTTTATACTGGTTTGGATGCATGTCGTCTTTTTCATGCACACGTTGTTGTTCCTCCTGTGCCTCCGGTGTATCTTTTGTCTTCCCATAGACTCCCAAGAAGCCTAGCAGGTTCACGCAAAGGTTCTCGTCACGTGCATCACGTCGATTGCAGAGCGGACCTCTAAGTCTTTCCAATAGGGTAGGTCCCAAAATATAGATTTCTTCTTCCACATGGGCGCGCGTTTGCAGCGTCATTCAGAACAGATAGTCCTCCAGGACCCTTTCCAAATATTACTTGTAAATCATTGACCATATCAAGTATGTGATCACCAGTACGGAGGGCGAGCTTCTTCCGGTGATCTGCCTCACCTTTGAAATGCTTTCCTTTCTTTCGACATTGATGGTTGGTCGGAAGAAATCGACGATGCCCCAGGTACACATTCTTCGTGCATTTGTCCAAATATATATTGTCGGTGTCATCTATACAGTGTGTGCATGCGTGGTATCCCTTGTTTGTCTGTCCTGAAAGGTTGCTGAGAGCAGGCCAATCGTTAATGGTTACAAACAACAACGCATGTAGGTCAAATTCCTCCTGTTCGTTCTCAACCCACACACGTACACCTCTTCCATTCCATAGTTGTAAAAGTTCATCAACTAATGGCCTTAGGTACACATCAATGTCATTGCCGGGTTGTAGGGCCTTGGATGAGCACTGACATCATAATGAACTTCCGCTTCATGCACAACCAAGGAGGAAGGTTATACATACATAGAGTCACAGGCCATGTGCTATGCTGGCTGCTCTACTCCCCAAAAGTATTCACGCCATCTGCACTTAAACCAAACCATACGTTCCTCGGGTCACCTGTAAAGTCGCTCCACTTTCTCTCGATCTTTCTCCACTACGACCCATCAGCGGGTGCTCTCAACTTCCTATCTTTCTTACTGTCTTTTTTGTGCCATTGCATCAACTCGGCATGCTTTTTGTTTCTGAACAGACGTTTCAACCGTGGTATTATAGGAGCATACCACATCACCTTGGCAGGACCCTCTTCCCGGTGCGCTCGCCCTCAACATCACCAGGGTCATCTCTTCTGATCTTATACCGCAATGCACCGCATACCGGACATGCGTTCCGTTCCTCGTACTCACCACGGTAGATGATGCAATCATTAGGGCATGCATGTATCTTCTGCACCTTCAATCCTAGAGGGCATACAACCTTCTTTGCTGCGTACGTACTGTCGGGCAATTCGTTATCCTTTGGAGGCTTCTTCTTCATTATTTTCAGTAGCGAACTAAATACCTTGTCAGATACACCATTCTCTACCTTCCATTGCAGTAATTCTAGTGTGGTACCAAGCTTTTTGTTGTCATCTTTGCAATTTGGGTACAACCCTTTTTTGTGATCATCTAACATGCGATCGAACTTCAACTTCTCCCTTTCACTTTCGCATTGTCTCCGTGCATCAACAATGACCCGACGAAGATCATCATTGGGCACATCGTCTGGTTCCTCTTGATCTTCAGCTTCCCCCATTGCAACATCACCGTATTTAGGGGGAGGGTAGTTGTGGTCATCCTCTTCTTCTTTGCTGTCTTCCATCATAACCCCTCTTTCTCCGTGCTTGGTCCAAACATTATAGTGTGGCATAAAACCCTTCTGAAGCAGGTGGAAGCGAAGGGTTTTAGTGTTGGAGAAAGACTTCGTATTCTCACAGACAGTACATGGACAAGGCATAAAACCATTCTGCTTGTTTGCCTCAGCCGCTTCGAGAAAATTATGCAGGCCCTTAATATACTCGAAGGTGCGTCGGCCATCGTACATCCATTGCCGGTTCATCTGCGTGCGTTATATAATAAAGTGTATTAAAAACCATTACAACATATCATGAATAGAGAAGTGAACAATAATAAAAGTAACAAAATCATACGAGTAAGTATATTTTCTTTTAGCAAGAAGATAAGATCAAGAGGCTCACCATGCGCGGGCGATCGACGACGGTTTCAGGATGGGGACGGGACAGGACGGACCGCCAAACCTAGACAAATCTTGACGAAAATGGAGTTTGGACAAGGAGCTTCGAGAGGAGAAAGCTTAAGTTTGGCTTAGCCATTTCATCAAACACCTCATGTGCATAGGAGGTGAGCTAGAGCACCACAAAGCTCTCCCCTCGCCGGCCAAAAAAACTGAGCAGTGTGGAGTGCTCTGCTCGCTGGTGAGGGGGTATATATAGGCATCTCATTGGTCCCGGTTCGTGGCTGGAACCGGGACTCTAAAGGACCCCCTTTGGTCCCGGATCCAGCCACGAACCGGGACCAATGGTTGTGGGCCAGGAGCGAGGCACATTGGTCCCGGTTCGTGTCTGAAACTGGGACCAAAGGTTCCAGACGAACCGGGACCAATGCCCCACGTGGCCCACCCGGCCCCCTAGCCTCACGAATCGGGACCGTTGCCCCCATTGGTCCCAGTTCGTGACTGAACCGGGACTAATGTGCTGGCCCGGCCCGAACCAATGCCTTGTTTTCTACTAGTGTGTAGATGACGTGTCAGCATCAAGTTGGGCTCCTAATGGATGTAGAACCTTCTGAAATGCCTCCTATTGTTTGCAATTTTGTATGGAGAGTAGCAAAACCGTGCCTCTCATGGAAACAAAACCGTGTCTCTCATGAAAAGAGAGAGAGAGAGAGCATAAAATGAGTTTTTTTCCCTTTCCGAGAGGCACGGCCGTGCCTCTCGCAAATGCAAAACCGTGCCTCTCGCAAAAATTTTTAGAAAACGAGTATTTTCGCGTAAAGAAAACATAAAACGCTTTTTTTTGAAGAATTTTTTTGTCCAAAAGCTACAAAAGACCGGTGGAAAACCGGAACACCAAAAAAATCAGGAAAAAAACCACTCTAAAAGGCAAAAACGCGTGCGAAAAAATAAAAAAAACTAAATGTGAAGGAAACGCTCAGAGCGCGACACGTGGCGACGACTGGGAACGTGCCAAGTGACGACGCGTGAGAGAGACCGCTGGAATGCTTGTGAGGGACTGCTCGCTAGCTAGTTGCATCCGGAAACAATTAGAGGGAAGGATGTCATGGCTTCTGTATCCCGCTTATTGCCAGATATACCCTTGCCTCGCCTCCAGCGACCATAGCGTTTTCCCCATTCTGTTTCAACTGTTTTGAACTGTCCTTTTTGTTTTCTTCAAAGTTTTTTTCTGTCTTTTCTAGTTTTCTTCATTTCTTCACCAGTTTTCTTTGGCTGTTCAGTGTTTCTGTTTTCTTTTTCTTCTTCTTTACACTTCGTTTACACAATGTGTGTTTGCATTATACACATGGAACATTTTTTATGCATGTTGACCTATTTTAAATATATGATATACATTTAAAAAGACATAAATATTATGATTTTTAATACATGTTATGAACTTAAAATACATTTTGAATTTTAATGGCAATAAATAACACGCATAATTTTTTCACTTTTTGTTTTGTTTTCCTTCCATTTATTCAACACATGTCTACATTTTTCATAGACATTTTTAAATACATGTTTAACATGTTTACCATTTTAATACATTTTTAAGGTCTATTTTTTATGTACATTATACTTTTTGGGAATACATTTAAAACAATTTTATACAGTTTAATTATTATTTTTAAATTCACAGTTAACGTTTTTCAAGAACATATTTCTGAACTGTTTTCTGAATACATTTTGAAATAATTTTTAGAAAGATATAAAACATATTTTAAAACTACGTCAATTGTTTTGTATGATGTATAGTTTTTATAAACAAATGGCATGAAAATAATTTTTAAATGCGCAAATATATTTTAAAACATTTATTGAATTAGATTTTTTTATTGTTTACTTTCGATAAACAATTATGGAAAATTCACATATATTTTTAAAATCTTTTAACACTTTCAATATGTCACAAATGTATTTTAGAGTGTATCACCATTTATTGAATTAAGCTACACAAATTGGTTTAACCTCCATTAGCATTTTTCTAGGTTTATGTTCATTTAGTTAATTTTACGTCTAGGAATATACTCCCTTCGTCCCAAAATAATTATCATAATTTTGTAGTAACTCTAGTATAAAATTGTACCAAGCTTGAGACACTTATTTTGAGACGGAGGGCGTATTTACTTGCAATATTGTCAAAAACAAGAACAGAAAACACACAAAAAAATCAAAAACAGGGAAAAACAAATTAACCTGGAATGTACCCACGTCGGTCCATTTATAGCGATGCCTGGCGCGAGTGCACACTAGGTCTCGGGAGCATGTCTCGAAAGAAAACTGGGTATCAAGAGATCCTAATTGATGCTCTTTCCGCAGTTAAAAAAACGAACGGTTGCTACTGCTGAAGAGTTGCGGAAAATATGTTGGAGAAAACTTTTTTTCCACTGCTAAATTTTGAAAACCAATTCACAAAATGTTTGTGAATTAAAAAAGGCTTTTCGCATTCAAATAAGTTTACAAATTCAAGAAGTTCATGATTTTTAAAAAAAGTTTCATTAATATTGAAATGTTTCGGATTTCAAAAAAAGTTCACAAGTTAATTCTTTTTCATCAATTTTTAAAAAATATCTCGTCGACTTGAGAAAAATTGACCAATTTTGAAAAAACATTCATGAACTACAAAAAAAAATCATCATTTTTTAAAAATTACATCAAATCTTTAAAAAGTTCATGCATTTTCAAAAATAATAGGAAAATAAATAAAAAATAAAATAATACAGTTGAAAGAAAGAAAAGTAGGAATTAAAAAACATGAAATAAGACTGGTCTAGGAGAAACTATCATAGAAAAAACAAAAAAACCTGGGAATAGGTCTCTTTCGGTCCACCCTTAGATGGGCTAGTTAACGAAATGCACATTAATGGACGCTAAAGGCGTCGAATGGGAAATGCCCTTGGTGTCACCCTAAACGGGACATAGTCTCTTCGCCCAGGATAGGGGCGCGTCTATAACTCGTCTATAGAGAGATAGACCGTCGCCTTGCCTATAGTAACTTGGTCATGGACCGGCCTGTAACACTATTGGTTCTATTCTTTTTTCGTTCGTTCACTTTGTCTCGTTTTCCAGTCGGTCACTCCCGCATAACATGTTCGTTCTCCTGCCACTCACCCTTTGGGCGATCTAGGAAGCACGACGCAAGGCGATCCATCAGCGGATCTTCAGAGTCCTCAAGAATTTCAACTATTCATCAAAATGTTTCTAGATGATCTGAATATAATCAAGGTGGGAAACCAGCGCAACACAACAACCTCTACGATAGTACGTCAGGGTGCACCGCCGCGCCCCAAGGCTCCTCCACCAGGATATGCCAAGATCCATGTCGACGTTGTTGTGAGACCGGGAAGAGGAGGAGGTGCCGCCGCAGTGTGCCGAGACAACAATGGCAATTACTTGGAAAGTTCTGCTCTTGTGATTTGTGGAGTTGAGGATCCTGTGTCATGGGAAGCTCTAGCGTGCAGGAATGGTATTGCTCTCACTGAATATTTACTCCTACAAGATTTTGTGTTTGCCTCAGATTGCAAGCAAGTTCTTTCAGATATCAGTAAAGGGACTCGAGGTCGGTATGGTGCCATCATTAGCGAGATCAAACTTAGTTCAGTTCAGTACAATTGTAATTTTTCTTTTGAAACTCATGCCAGGAATTATGAAGCACATAGTCTAGCCAGGTTTACTCTCACGAGAGGTTCAGGGCGCCACGTTTGGTTAAAATTAACTAAAATACATATATTTCACAAGGAATTATTTCAATTTTAAAAAAGACTAAAAAATGTTTCTTATGTATAAAAACATGTACAATATGTAAGAAACAAGTAGACATAAAAACATATATGTGAGAAAAAGTTTAATCATGTATCTAGCATCGGAATACGTCTAGATACATCCGTTTTAGCATCAATTAATATGAGACAAAGGGAGTATTTGATTTTAAAAAAAATATAAGAAAAATATCTCTATGCATATAAAAAATGTACAATCTGTACCAAAAAAGTACGGATCAAACATATAGCTAAAATAATATTAATCATGTATTTGAAAATGTGAAACAAGTATAGAAGAATGTTTCTACTATATATGAAAAATGTACAATCCTTATGATAAAAAATAGCCCTCAGAACACATATTAAAACTAATAATTTAATGATGTATTTTAGGAATGATAAAACAAGTTGGTGCCGAAGCATAGTGCTAAGACAACCATTCCATAGTGCAGAGCTAACTTCAGACTTTATCTGCCTGCACATGAGCAGAATTGTAGGCGTCGTCATGAGCAGAATTGTAGGCGTCGTCTTTGGATGTAGCGGCTGGTGCCGAAGGAGATATAGCGGTTGGTACCATAGGAGGATTATTGCCCGTGGCTGCTTGGTGGTGGTCATTTTTCTGAACAAGAAGATACGAGGAGACCTCAAGGGCGACAACTACAAGAAACAGGAATGTCGTGTTCACGAAAACTCCTACACCTCCGACACCTCCGACACAACTAGTGTTCCCAAGAGTATTCTCCATAGATCCTTCAATCCCTAATAGGGCGCCTCCCAGAAACGCTAGCACCACTATGATCGCTAGGATCCTGCAAGTACATGTATGGCATAGAGACCACATTCATTATTACAGTACTACTTCAACAAACAATCCACCAGGTATATATAGATTTTGTTAAACTTCAGTCTGCGAATTTTAAGCAAACGTGTATTTTTTGCAAACCGTAGAGAACGAACGTTCTCTTGGGTGCCCTCTGCCTTCATGCATGACAGAGCATGCACCATATAATGTTGATTCACGGCCGTGAAGTCATATGATCATGATGCTTACATGACATCGACATGGCAACATCAACAGTCACCGTGGCAAATTAGGCTGACATGTAGCAATTTGGATTGTGAGTTGCCTAAGGGCATGTATAGTGGTTGATAAAGCAATCTTATGTTAAATCCACCAAGTAATCTAGATATGAGAATAAAAATGTTGTACAACGGGTTTTACCTAAATATGCAATGAACGATATTGTTGCTAAGAGATCATCTCTTAATTAAAAGAAAGCAGACCTTTTCTTCCGTTTCTCTGTCATTCACCTCAGTATTTATCCTACATGACACTTCTAATATAACATCATTGTATACACCTTAGGTTCATGGACCCTCTTGTGTGATATTTTACCCACTGGACTGTTCTGTACCTAGTTTTAGCGCCCATGGTGGAATTACCTTATTTTTCTAAAATATTGTATAATATGAAATTTAGTGACATTTTTTTGTGTCAGAAGAAGATGTTTTCCTTGACTTCTGACAAAAAGTAGCTGAGATATGAAGTTTTGAGTGACAAAATTTACGTACCATGAGATGACGTAGAAAACGCCGGCGGCGATGCGATTGGCCCTCTTGGGATTCTGCCATGCCCCACAACAACCGATGGCCACGCTGGCAAGAATCTGCGTCATTAGCGCCAGCACGGCCGCCACGATGCCGCAAGCCGTCGCCGGCGATCGCCCGTACCTACAGACACTGCGGTCATCGTGGTCATCCTGATAGCGTCTCTGCATGAATGAATGAATGCACACGGTTAAAAAGAATCAACAAAATTACTATCAACTACGACTAGATTATTGGTTGGCCGGAGGTTGCAACCGAGGAAGAGATAATATCTAGGGTGCGGCGCGTGCATACCAGCCCCAAGAAAACCGCGCTGATGACTCCGAAGATGACAGTCATCACGGCGAGGACGGTGGTTGCCACCACGACACCTTTCTTCCCCATGGATGATCACACTATATGTCTAATCGGGACAGATGAGTTGGTAGTGCATTAGGCGTAAACACATGCATATAGATAGATGAACAAGTGCAGGAATACAATGGTAGCTCGAATATGATTACTTGACGACGGGCTAATTCATGCATGAAGATTGTCAATCTCATTAATTGTTCCATTTCTTTGTAAGCTCGTATATAAAGTTGATACATATATTTACTACTCGCTTCGATCCAAATTTGTGCCTACCCAATTGATACATATACTTACTACTCGCTTCGATCCAATTGCCACAGCTCTAGTACATTTTTCCTAATGTACATACGATTAAGTTGTGCCTACACAAGAGATTTGTCGAGGATTCACGCAACCCAATTGGAGCGGTGTCAACAATTCCCAGCTCTAAAAGCATGGCGAAAAGGAGCGGGGTCGCGAGCTTAGATTTTTTTTACTTAAATCACCAAACTACCCCGAAGAGAGGCATCACAACTAACTTTACCAAAGTAGATACTTCCTCCGTCCCAAATTACTTGTCACATAAATAAATTGCATGGTTAAATTCGATAAGACATGATGCATGGGGAAGCTCCGTGAGCAAAGAAAACTCCTGAGCTTGGGAACTGATGAACGAAATGCGGGGATAAACACAGTGTGAGAACTGATGAACTGAAAGCAAATCTCCCGAAGCACAAAACTAGCAGAAAAAGAGAAGGAGAAAGACGAGCAGACGAATCCTTACGTTAGCTCCAAGTCGCCGGGAACCGGCCCAAATGAAGCAAGGGAGTTCCGCCCACAGAGCCCTGCACCACGAACACGAACCGGCCAGCAAAATAAGAGGACGGCTACTAGGAGCACGAGAGGGGAGACACGGTAGTCGTTAGGAACCAAGCTCACCGGAGATCGGAACGGGAACCTCCCCGGAGTACGGTTTTGGTTGAGACTTGTGAATGGATCCTCGACACAAAAATCCAACCAATATACTATTGCTAATAAATAGTGTGGAGAGATAAAGGAGTAATAAACAAGTGGATATATAGCTTGTTAAAAGAAAGTGGATAGGATAGAAACTTATCTCGAGTTCATGACCCACGTACGTTTCTGGGAAGAAAGGATGAGAACGAGCGGAGAAATTCAAGGATTGCAGCATGCGACCGATGCACGATGCATGAAGGGTCCGCATCCAACATTATTCAGTGGTTGGGGAGTGACTCTCTTGCTAGCTGTTTCTGTCGGGGTAGCAACGTCTCGGCCGATTGTCCGTAGTGGGAGTAAATCTAACAGTAACATAAGGTCTAACGTAACAAATGTACATACATGATAATGAGTTAATGAAGCAGAAGTGTTAATGACAAGAGAGATAATTTAAGGAATATAACTAGTTACTCACACTATATACAAGATGAGTCTACATTATAAATAAAATGTTGCATGACACCAACATGTGTCACTTCTTACTATAAAAATAGTAATATAGACTAGCAACGTATGATATTACCAGTCTAAGGAACTTTCCACTATATATAATCTATGCGTGGTCATGCACATAGTGTACATGTCGGCCGGGCCGCTGGAGATAGTCAGGGCCAGGCAGTAGGGCCCAGCCGGTGGATCCATATCAACGTCGAGGCCGCTCTGCACACACTAGTCAGAAAACCGCGCTACACCACCAAGAGCTATCCTTTTGAATAATTTAGGTTACTTATCAGATATATCATGTGGTACCACCAAGAGCTATCCGGAGTTAATTTATAGGAGTATTAGATATGAACACGTTTGGTCGTTTGTGGAGTAACAAACACCGGGTCGCGTCGTGTTGGTCTTCGACTAGGTTACAATAGTAGAAAACATGCCATTAGTTCCGGTTGGGAAGAGCCTTTAGTCCCGGTTCCCCAACCGGGACTAAAGTATAGAGACTAAATGATCCAAGCCTTTAGTCCCGGTTGACTACGAACCGGGACTAAACCCTGGCCACGTGACCGGCAGCGCGCGTCAGGGCATGGGGTCCTTTGGTGTTACCAACCGGGACTAAAGGTTTAGCGCTTAAGGCTTCATTGTTTATTTTTCCATTTCATTTTGTGTTTTCATTTAATTTTTTCCTCTAATTCAACATGATCACTTGCATCCATCCACTTTAATCAAATATATGTCATATAACTCATCATCATCTTTCTCATCTAACAACTCATCATCATCTTAATTATACCAAGTTAAAATCTCATAAAACAAAAAAACATCATAATACTAATCATCCTAATCGATCATGCAAGTTAATATAAACCAGAAAAACTTCTCTCTCATAGGACCTAGTCCTTCCTCCTAGGTAAAATAACATAAAACAGAATAACACATATGTCTTTCCTTCAATATTCTTTCATGAATGGCTCAAGTGACCAATGCGGTGTTTGCTAACTTTCAATAAATTTTACCACCTATACTTCTTATTTATGAAGTAATTACTCCCCATGGGATAAGAATATAAAACATATATAATTTCAGATTTATAATATTCAATTCATTCAACTATTTACTCATAGGATATAAGTGAAGCATGAGAGTAAATAGCAAAACTATTCTAAAACATATAAGTGAAGATCAATGAGTAGTCAAACAATTTAGTAGCTATGTGAGGACTTTCTCTCTCTCTCAATAAAGATTTTCAGATCTGAGTATTTTATTCAACAGCAAGCAAAAGAAAAAAAGCACTCCAAGGATAGCATGCATCATGTGAACGAATTAAAATTTAGGCTCAACATAGGCTAACCGATAATTATTGATGAAGAGAGATGGGATGCGTAGCATCCCCAAGCTTAGATGCTTGAGACTTCTTGAAATATTTACTTGGGGTGCTTGGGCATCCCCAAGCTTGAGCTTTTGTATCTCTTTCATTCCTCTCATATCATGGTTTCACCTATTCTCAAAAACTTCATCCACACAAAACTCAAAAAGAACTCGTGAAATAGGTTAGTACACATAAGAACAAATCAACACTTCATGTACTGCCAAGACAAGTTGCACTATAATTTTCAAACATTAGGTACTGTATGCTATCATTCCCACAATTTATATCTACCAATATAGGCTATAGAAACTATAGGATAAGTAGATAACAAAACTATGATAGCAATCAATCCAAACAGAACAGTCTGTAGCAATTTATGAAAACAGTGTACTTCTGTAACTCAAACAATTATGAAAATTTAGGAAATTCTATAAATTTTTACTAAAACACTGTGTGGAAAATTCTGAAACTTTCCACGTTCTAGTAAAATATGAAAATTCAAATGCTACGACAGAAGTTTCTATTTTTACCCAACACATATCAAAACATGCAATGCAAGCATCCTAAGGCCTCTAGGAACTTTTTATTGAAAAACAAGATTATAAATAACACCTAACAGAGAACAACAAATTAAAATGACTCTAAAAAACTCATATTATGTAACGAATAAAAATATAGCTCCAAGTAAGATATACCGATAGTGTTGAACACGAAAGAGGGAATGCCTTCCGGGGCATCCCCAAGCTTAGACGCTTGAGTCTTCCTTGGATATTACCTTGGGGGTGCCTTGGGCATCCCCAATCCTAGGTTCTTGTCACTCCTTATTCTCTTCATATTGGTGTCTCACCTAAAACTTGAAAACTTTAATCACACAAAACTTAACGGAACTTTGTGAGAAGGATTAGTGTAATAAAGATAGATCATTCTCTTAGGTACTGTCAAGACAAGATTCATAATTGTCCCAACATGATACCTACTGTATTCCATCATTCTCACAATTTATATCACCGAATATAAGCTATTGGAACACTAAAACAAGCAAACTATGCATGCAAAACAGAATCTGTCAGAAACAGAACAGTCTGTAAAGATCTGAATGATCACCATACTTCCCTGACTCTACAAATTCTGAAAAATTAATAAGTATCACAGAATTTGCATATAAATGTTGTTTAATTTTTTAGAATTTTTGACGCTCCAGTAAAATCAGATAATTCATATACTGGACGCAAAACTTTTTGTTTTTGCACACAATCAAACAAGTAAGTATCCACAATATCCCAAAGGGTTTACTTGGCACTTTATTGAAATAAAATACACAAAACATGATTAATACAGTATCTTAATCATGTGAACACATTAAAACAGAAGGTAAAAGTGTTGGGTTGTCTCCCAACAGGCGCTTTTCTTTAATGCCTTTTAGCTAGGCATGATGATTTCAATGATGCTCGTATAGGAATAATAATTGAAACATGCAAAAGAGCATCATGAATCTCATGGCAAGCACATTTAATTCTAACCCACTTACTATGCATAGGGATTTTGCGAGCAAAAAATTTATGGGAACAAGAATCAACTAGCATAGGAAGGCAAAAGAAGCATGACTTTGAAACTTTCAATGCATAGAGAGGAAACTTGATATTATTGCAATTCCTATAAGCATATGTTCTTTCCTCATAATAATTTTCAGTAGCATCATGAATGAATTCCATAATATAAACAGAACATAAAGCATTCTTTTCATGATCTATAAGCATAGAATTTTTGTCACTCTCCACATAAGCAATTTTCTTCTCATGCAAAGTAGTGGGAGCAAACTCAACAAAATAACTATCATGTGACACTTGATTGACATAACCATATTGAATATTAAAATCATGATAATAGGTTTCATGGTTGTCATTACTCTTTATAGCATAAGTGTCATCACAATAATCATCATAGACAGGAGGCATGCCATCATCATAATAGTTTTGCTCATCAAAACTTGGGGGACTAAAAATATCATATTGATCAAACATAGCATCTCCAAGCTTGTGGCCTTGCATATCATTAGCATCATGGATATTCAGAGAATTCATACTAACAACATTGCAATCATGCTCATCACTCAAAGATTTAGTGCCAAACATTCTAATAACTTCTTCTTCTAATACTTGGGCACAATTTTCCTTTTCATCATTTTCACGAAAGACATTAGAAAGATGAAGCATATGAGGCAACCTCAATTCCATTTTTTGTAGTTTTCTTTTATAAAGACAAACTAGTGAAAAACAAGAAACTAAAAGATTTGATTGCACGATCTAAAGGTATACCTTCAAGCACTCACCTCCCCGGCAACGGCGCCAGAAAAGAGCTTGATGTCTACTACACCACCTTCTTCTTGTAGACTCGTGTTGGGCCTCCAAGCGCAGAGTTTTGTAGGACAGAGACAATTTTCCCTCAAGTGGATGACCTAAACTTTATCAATCCGTAGGAGGTGTAGGATGAATATGGTCTCTCTCAAACAACCCTGCAACAAAATAACAAAGAGTCTCTTGTGTCCCCAACACACCCAATACAATGGTAAATTGTATAGGTGCACTAGTTCGGCGAAGAGATGGTGATACAAGTTTAATATGGATGGTAAATATAGGTTTTTTATAATCTGAAAATATAAAAACAGCAATGTAACAAATAGTAAACAGCGAGCAAAACATTGTATAAATGCTTGAAAACAAGGCCTAGGATCCATTCTTTCACTAGTACAATCTCTCAACATTACTGACATAGTTGAATCATATGTAAATACTTCTCGTGCGACAAAGAATTCACTCCAAAGTCATAAATAACGGAGAACCAACGAAGAAATTAATGTAGGTTACGAAACCACCTAAAAGTTATCTTTTCCGATCAATCTTATGAGCTATCCCTATAAGTGTCACGAACAGACATAGAGTTCGTACTAAAATAACACCTTAAGATACACATCAACCAAAACCCTAATGTCACCTAGATACTCCAATGTCACCACAAGTACCCATGGGCTTGATTATATGATATGCATCATATAATTTCAGATTCATCATATTCAATCCAACACAAAGAACTTCAAAGAGTGCCCCAAACTTTCTACCTGAGTGCCAAGACAAAAACGTGTGCCAACCCCTATGCATAGATTCCCAAGGCCACAGAACCCACAAGTTGATCACCAAAACATACATCAAGTGGATCAATAGAACATCCCATTGTCACCACGGATATCCCATCGCAAGACATACATCAAGTGTTCTCAAATCCTTAAAGACTCAATACAATAAGAAAACTTCAAAGGGAAAACTCAATTCATCACAAGAACATAGAGAGGGGAAAACTCCATATGATTCAATCTATATCAATAAAGCTCGCGGTATATAAAGATCGTGCCATCGAAAGAACACGAGAGAGAGAGAGATCACACACATAGCTACTGGTACATACCCTCAGCCTCGAGGGTGAACTACTCCCTCCTCGTCAAGGAGACCGTCGGGATGATGAAGATGGCCTCCGGTGATGGTTTCCCCCTCCGGCAAGGTGCCGAAACAGGCTCCCAAGTGGTTGTTCGTGGCCCTGGAGGTTTTGCGGTGGCGGAACTCCCGATGTAGGTTTCTTTTTGGAGGTTTCTATATTTATAGGAATTTTTATCGTCGATCTCACGTCAAGAGGTGTCACGAGGCGATGACAAGCCTGCTAGGCGTGGCTAGGGGGGTGGCCGCGCTTGGCAGGCTTGTAACCTCCTTGTGGCTCTTCTGGCCCTACTCCAATTCTTCGGGGGTCTCTTTTGGTCCAAAAAAACCATTCTAAATTTTCAGCCCATTTCGAGAACTTTATTTCTACACAAAAAACGACATCATGGTAGTTGTGCTGAAAACAACGTCAGTCCGGGTTAGCTCTAATAAAATCATACCAAAATCATATAGAATTATTGTAAACATGACATGAATACTTCATAAATTATAGATACATTGGAGACGTATCAAGAACCTGCCGTCTCACAGCCCAGGATGGTCACAAAGACCCTTATCTTCGTCGCAGAGTTCACACGCGTGGATCCTATGATCGTCATGAGACGACAACATTTCCTATGTTCATGATTCAAAATTTGATTATTACTTTCGGCCTGTCGAGGCTTTTCTTAAATAACTCTCATATCTGATGGTGTGTTGTTGCGCACTCTCTCAACGGCGATCATCGGGACTCCTCAACGATACAATCTACTTCAAGTGTTGTACTTCTACATTTGGAATGTGTTCTTTGTTAGTTTACCATCTGGTGTTGTCATAAACCAATTGAATTCTTCTTCGAGCACAAAGGCCATCGCTATCCAGCTCGTTCATGTCATACCTGAGCATGTTAGTTCTACCTTGTCTTTCATGCTGGAGAAAGATCATTTTCCCTCTGACCAATACACTGTAAATCTGTGATTTCAGACTAGCTTCTTCATCACCTATGTTCTGACTTCAGGATGGGCCAGTTTGTCATCTGAACTTATGCAACTCTTTGGTCTGATATATAACTATGTAATAAAGTATATCCTAAGAATGAAATAGGATGTAGCGTTCGTTCCCACATTTCCTTATCACACAGAAATACCAAAAGTTATGTTGTTTGGACTATTGGGCTTCTCGTGCTCTGTACTGGCACCCTTGATCTTAAATTTTCAGCTAGTCTACTTCTTCCTGGGTTATGTCATATACCGCAATAAGGTGAGAGAGAAACTAGAGATGGATTCTAGAATACTATTAATTCCATGAAAGTTGATATGTTGCATTCTATTTTGTTTGAGCAACTATTCTACCGATTTTTGTTATATGAACCTTATTGGTTCTGTATGCTAATGATCTGCCATGTTGTATCTGTTTTCAGCTGCTCAATGTTTACCACATGAGATATGATAGTGGTGGTTTGCATTGGCCAATTGCGCACAACACAATGATATTCTCTCTCGTGCTCACCCAGATCATCTGCTTTGTTGTAATTGGCCTCAAAAGATCACCAGTAGCTGCAGGCTTCACCATACCTCCTATCTTCTTTATTCTTTCGTTCCATCAGTATTGTAGAGCCCAATTTCTTCCTCTATTCAAAACTTTTCCCACGCAGGTTCGTATTATCATTATTTCTATAATGCTCCAAACTAGTGGGGAATAATAACCCAGGAGTGGTGTTTATTGTTGTGGTGACTCGTGAATTGTTGTTGTCCTGTTCCACTGATGGGGTATGTTCTGTACCGACCGCACATGACTTAATCGACTTGGACAGGGAAGACGAAACGCCAGGGAGAATGGAGCATATTCACCACAGACTTTGTTCTTCATACCGGCAGTTCCCTGACAATGAAGATATAAAGCTGGAGAAAATCCTGACCGCCGGGAATTACGAGGACCAAGACAACGGCCGTAGCTCGGGTCAGCCCAACGGAGAAGAAACCTGCGAGGAACAAGATCTCACAAGGGATCTGTCTCACCCAACTCTGAAAGGACTCCCTATTAGCTGTCTATGGGATTCCGTGAGATCCATCGCTTTCCTTTGAACTACAGAAAAGAGGTCCGGCGATAGCGCATTGATTAACTAATAACCACTGACTAACCCGTTCATCTGTCCGTATGCTCGTGTAAATCTATGTCGGTATAGATCATACATACAAGTATAGTACACCATGCATTAGTTAGAAAATCCAAGTGAAACATCATCATGGTTGCTGGGGTGCAATTTTTGTTTTAGGGCAGCGTTCCAAGTATCGACAAATAGGAATTAAGGCCAACCACAATGCATAGTATCATGGGCTAGCTAGTATCATAATAACGCATGCATGATACTACTTTAGTTATTGCATCCACATTACATAATAGTATCATACTATACATTAGTGTCACATTATCACTTGATATGTTCAGTTGTGAAATCTCGATACAAAATTGTGGATATGATCTATTTCTTACGAACTCTTCTTGTTTGATGCTCTTTGGTATTGTATCGTAATATTGAAGAATTTTGGGTTCTATGCCCCGCTGAGGGCGTGCAACTCTGTTTGGTGAACGTTGATCTGTATGTATTTATGAAGAAGCATGTGCAATCATTTTTTGGTGGCAGCTCTTGAGCTATCGTGTACAATATCTGTAGTTGACTCCAGGCTTTACATCCACCATCACCATCAATTGTTTTACGCAAAGACAGTATGCCATTGTCCTAGTGTATAATTTTATTAAGCCCTGTATACAATGTACATACAATGGCAGAATAAAGTAAAATGAAAGCTAAAAAAGTTAGGAATCAACTGCTAAGACGGTTTGATTTTATATTTCTTTTAAGATTGTGTGGTTGTGTCCGATCAGAATATGATATTGCTTCTTTTTTTTTACCAACAATAAGATCTTGCTTCAGCCCTGTATCGTCAAGACTTAATTCATGGGAGTTTCATTCTTGAAATATTTATCATTCTGCTGCATCAACAAACATGTTCTAGCAACCCATAATCACAATATCTATAGCAATCTTCTTAGGAACCATTTGACTTGTCAACCGAATTTCATCGAAGATTGAAGTGCTCCTCAATTTGTTATGAAAAATAGTTAGGCAACATCCTTGAGGAAAAATGCAGTCCAAAAAAAGACGTGTAGGGGTTTCCGCAGCACCCTTGTTGCAAAGGATACATCTATAGATCTTCATATGAAAAGACTTGCATTAGAGAAGGCTCCGTGTTGAGTCTGTCATGTATGAACTGTTGGGAGACGTAGTAGTAAATCAAAAAAAATTCCTACGTGTTCACCAAGATCTATCTATGGAAAAACCAGCAACGAGTGGGAAAGAGATTGTATTTTCATACCTTTGAAGATCGCTAAGCGGAAGCGTTACAAGAACACGATTGGTGGAGTCGTACTCGCAGCGATTCAGATCGCGGTGGATTCCGATCTTAACGCCGAACAATGGTGCCTCCGCGTTCAACACACGTGCAGCCCGGTGACGTCTCCTATGCCTTGATCCAGCAAGGAGGAAGGAGAGGTTGAGGGAGAGCTCCGGCAGCGCGACGACGCGGTGACGGTGGAGCTGCGTGGTCTTCGGCAGGGCTTCGCAAAGCACCACGAAGAACGAGGAAGCGGAAGGGTAGGGCTGCGCCGAGAGAGAGAGAGAGAGAACTCGTGTCTCAAATCAGCCCCAATACCTAGGGTATATATAGGAGGAGGGAGAGGGACGGCCGCCTTGGCCCCTCCTCCAAGGAGGAGAGGTTCGGCCGAGATAAGGGAGGAGTCCACCTCCCAGAAGGGAGGTGGATCTCTTCCTTTTGAATCTCCTTTTGCCTTATCTCTTTATCCCTAATTGCATGGGCCTTTAGGGAAGGACTTGGCCAGACCAATAAGGGCTGGTCCACCTCCTCTAACAGCCCATGAAGTCCTTTGGTCGTCACACCCCTCCCGGGGGTCCTCCGGCACCCTCCCGGCATTCCCTGTACACTACCGATGACCACAAAAACTTTCCGATGACCAAAACCGGACTTCCTATATATCAATCTTTACCCCCGGACCATTCCGGAGCTCCTCGTGACGTCCAGGATCTCATCCGGGACTCCAAACAACCTTCGGTAACCACGTACAATATTTCCCTATAACCCTAGCGTCATCGAACCTTAAGTGTGTAGACCCTACGGGTTCGAAAGGCACATAGACATGACCGAGACACCTCTCCGGTCAATAACCAACAACGGGATCTGGATACCCATGTTGGATCCCACATGCTCCATGATGATTTCATCGGATGAACCGTGATGTCGGGTATTCAATCAATCCCGTATACAATTCCCTTTGTCTACCGGTATGACACTTTCCCGAGATTCGATCGTCAGTATCCCAATACCCTGTTCAATCTCGTTACCGGCAAGTCTCTTTACTCGTTCCGTAACACATCATCCCATGGCTAACTCCTTAGTCACATTGAGCTCATTATGATGATGTCTTATCGAGTGGGCCCAGAGATACCTCTCCGTCACACGGAGTGACAAATCCCAGTCTCGATTCATGCCAACCCAACAGACACTTTCGGAGATACCTGTAGTGTACCTTTATATCCACCTAGTTACGTTGTGACGTTTGGCACACCCAAAGTATTCCTACGGTATCCGGGAGTTGCACAATCTCATGGTCTAAGGAAATGATACTTGACATTGGAAAAGCTTTAGCAGACGAACTACACGATCTTGTGATATGCTTAGGATTGGGTCTTGTCCATCACATCATTCTCCTAATGATTTGATCCCGTTATCAATAACATCCAATGTCCATGGTCATGAAACTGTGACCATCTATTGATTAACGAGCTAGCCAACTAGAGGCTCACTAGGGACACGTTGTGGTCTATGTATTCACACATGCATTATGGTTTCCGTTTAACACAATTATAGCATGAACAATAGACAATTATCATGAACAAAGAAATACAATAAGAACCATTTTATTATTGCCTCTAGGGCATATTTCCAACAGTCTCCCACTTGCACTAGAGTCAATAATCTAGTTACATTGTGACGAATCGAACACCCATAGCCTTCTGGTGTTGATCATGTTTTTCTCGTGAGAGAGGTTTAGTCAATGGATCTGCGATATTCAGATCCGTATGTACTTTACAAATATCTATATCACCTTCCTGAATGTAATCATGAATGGAGTTGAAGCGGCGCTTGATGTGTCTTGTCTTCTTGTGAAACCTGGGCTCCTTCGCAAGGGCAATAGCTCCAGTGTTGTCACAGAATAGAGTCATCGGGCCCGACGCATTGGGAATCACTCCTAGGTCAGTGATGAACTCCTTCATCTAGACTCCTTCCTTTGCTTCTTCTGAAGCAGCTATATACTCCGCTTCACATGTAGATGCCGTCACGATGCTTTGCTTGATGCTGCACCGACTGACCGCCCCTCCGTTCAAAATATACACGTATCTGATTTGTGACTTGGAGTCATCCGGATCTGTGTCGAAGCTAGCATCGACGTAACCCTTTACGACGAGCTCTTCGGCACCTCTATATACGATAAACATGTCCTTTGTGCTTTTCAAGTACTTTAGGATATTCTTGACCGCTTTCCAGTGTTCCGCTCCGGGATCTCTTTGGTACCTCCCTACCATACTTATGGCAAGGTTCACATCAGGTCTGGTACATAGCATGGCATACATGATAGAGCCTATGGCTGAAGCATAGGGGATGACACTCATCTCTTCTCTATCCTTTGCTGTGGTCGGGCATTGAGTCGTACTCAATCTCACACCCTGTAACACAGGCAAGAACCCTTTCTTGGACTGATCCATATTGAACTTCTTCAATATCTTGTCAAGGTATGTGCTTTGTGAAAGACCTATGAGGCATCTCGATCTATCTCTATAGATCTTGATGCCTAATATGTAAGCAGCTTCTCTAAGGTCCTTCATTGAAAAATATTTATTCAAGTAGGCCTTTACACTTTCCAAGATTTCTATATCATTTCCCACCAACAATATGTTGTCTACATATAATATGAGGAATGCTACAGAGCTCCCACTCACTTTCTTGTAAATACAAGGTTCTCCATAAACCTGTATAAATCCAAATGCTTTAATCACCTCATTAAAGCGAATGTTCCAACTCCGAGGTGCTTGCACCGGCCCATAGATGGAGCGCTGGAGCTTGCATACCTTGTTAGCATCTTTAGGATCGACAAAACTTTCCGGCTGCATCATATACAGTTCTTCCTTAAGGAAGCCATTAAGGAATGCCGTTTTGATGTCCATTTGCCAGATCTCATAATCATAAAATGCGGCAATTGCTAACATGATTCGGACGGTCTTCAACATCGCTACGAGTGAGGAAGTCTCGTTGTAGTCAACTCCTTGAACTTGTTGATAACCCTTAGCGACAAGCCGAGCCTTATAGATGGTCACATTACCATCCGCGTCGGTCTTCTTCTTAAAGATCCATTTATTTTGTATGGCTCGCTTATCATCAGGCAAGTCTAGCAAAGTCCATACTTTGTTCTCATACATGGATCCTATCTCGGATTTCATGGCTTCAAGCCATTTGTTGGAATTCGGGCCTGCCATTGCTTCTTCATAGTTCGAAGGTTCACCGTTGTCCAACAACATGATCTCCAGGACAGGGTTGCCGTACCACTCTGGTGCGGAACGTGTCCTAGTGGACCTTCGACGTTCAATAGTAACTTGATCTGAAGTTTGCTGATCATCATCATTAACTTCCTCTCCAGCCGATGCAAGCTCCACAGAAACAACTTCCTGTGCTGCGCTACTCTCTGGTTCGAGTGGAGGTACAATTACCTCATCAAGTTCTATTTTCCTCCCACTTACTTCTTTCGAGAGAAACTCTTTCTCTAGAAAGGATTCATTCTTGGCAACAAAGACTTTGCCTTCGGATCTGAGGTAGAAGACATACCCAATAGTTACCTTGGGGTATCCTATGAAGACGCACTTTTCCGCTTTGGGTTCGAGCTTCTCAGGTTGAAGTGTCTTCACATAAGCATCGCATCCCCAAACTTTTAGAAACGACACCTTAGGTTTCTTTCCAAACCATAATTCATATGATGTCATCTCAACGGACTTTGACGGCGCCCTATTTAAAATGAATGCGGCAGTCTCTAATGCATATCCCCAAAATGATAGCAGTAAGTCGGTAAGAGACATCATAGACCACACCATATCCAATAGAGTGCGATTACAACGTTCAAACACACCATTTCGCTGAGGTGTGCCAGGCAGCGTGAGTTGTGAAACAATTCCACATTTCCTTAGGTGCGTGCCAAACTCGTGACTCAAATATTCTTCGCCACGATCAGATCGTAGGCACTTTATTTTCCTGTCACGTTGATTCTCTACCTCACTCTGAAATTCCTTGAACTTTTCAAAGGTTTCACACTTGTGTTCATTAAGTAGACATACCCATATCTGCTCAAGTCATCAGTGAGGGTGAGAACATAACGGTAGCCACCGCGAGCCTCGACGCTCATTGGACCGCATACATCGGTATGTATTATCTCCAACAAGTCAGTTGCTCGCTCCATTGTTTCGGAGAACGGAGTCTTGGTCATCTTGCCCATGAGGCATGGTTCACACGTGTCAAATGATTCGAAATCAAGAGACTCCAAAAGTCCATGAGCATGGAGCTTCTTCATGCGTTTGACACCAATATGACCAAGGCGGCAGTGCCACATGTAAGTGGGACTATCGTTATCAACCTTATACTTTTTGGTACTCACACTATGAACATGTGTAACATCACGTTCGAGATTCATCAAAAATAAACCATTGACCAGCGGGGCATGAGCATAAAACATTTCTCTCATATAAATAGAACAACCATTATTCTTAGACTTAAATGAGTATCCATCTCGAATCAAACGAGATCTAGATACAATGTTCATGCTCAAAGCTGGTACTAAATAACGATTATTGAGGTTTAAAACTAATCCCGGAGGTAGATGTAGAGGTAGCGTGCTGACGGCGATCACATCGAACTTGGAACCATTCCCGACGCGCATCGTCACCTCGTCCTTTGCTAGTCTCCGCTTATTCTGCAGCTCTTGCTTGGAGTTACAAATGTGAGCAACTGCACCCGTATCAAATACCCAGGAGCTACTACGAGCGCTGGTAAGGTACACATCAATAACAAGTATATCACATATACCTTTAATGTTGCCGGCCTTCTTATCCGCTAAGTACTTGGGGCAGTTCCAGTTCCAGTGACCGGTACCCTTGCAATAAAAGCACTCAGTCTGAGGCTTGGGTCCATTCTGGTTCTTCTTCCCGACAACTTGCTTACCAGGCGCGACAACAACTTTGCCGTCCTTCTTGAAGTTTTTCTTACCCTTGACTTTCTTGAAACTAGTGGTCTTATTCACCATCAACATTTGATGCTCCTTTTTGATCTCGATCTCCGCTGATTTCAGCATCGAGTACAACTCAGGAATGGACTTCTCCATACCCTGCATGCTGTAGTTCATCACAAAGCTCTTGTAGCTCGGTGGAAGCGACTAGAGGATTCTATCATTGACCGAGTCATCCGGGAGATTAACTCCCAGCTGAGTCAAGCGGTTGTGCAACCCAGACATTTTGAGTATGTGCTCACTGACAGAACTATTCTCCTCCATCTTAGAGCCGAAGAACTTGTCGGAGACGTCATATCTCTCGACCCGGGCATGAGCTTGGAAAACCAGTTTCAGCTCTTGGAACATCTCATATGCTCCGTGTTTCTCAAAACACTTTTGGAGCCCCGGTTCTAAACTGTAAAGCATGCCGCACCGAACCAGGGAGTAATCATCACATCATGACTGCCAAGCATTTGTAACATCTTGGTCCGCTGGGAAAATGGGTGGGTCACCTAGCGGTGCATCAAGGACATACAATCTTGTGGAAGCTATGAGGATAATCCTCAAGCTACGGACCCAGTCTGCATAGTTGCTTCCATCATCTTTCAGCTTGGTTTTCTCTAGGAATGCGTTGAAGTTGAGGGTGACATTAGCGTTGGCCATTGGATCTACAATATATATTGTAAAGACAATTTTAGACTAAGTTCATGATAATTAAGTTCACATAATCAAATTATTTAATGAACTCCCACTTAGATAGACATCTCTCTAGTCATCCAAGTGATACATGATCCATGTCAAGTAGCCCATGTCCGATCATCACATGAGACGGACTAGTCATCCATGATGAACATCTCCATGCTAATCGCATCTACTATACGACTCATGTTCGACCTTTCGGTCTTCTGTGTTCCGAGGCCATGTCTGTACATGCTAGGATTGTCAAGTCAACCTAAGTGTTTCCCGTGTGTAAATCTAGCTTACACCCGTTGTATGCGAACATTAGAACCTATCACACCCGATCATCACGTGGTGCTTTGGAACAACGATCCTTAGCAACGGTGCATAGTTAGGAGGAACACCTTTCTTGAAATTTTATTGAGAGATCATCTTATTTACTACCGTCATTCTAAGAAAATAAGATGTCAACATGATAAACATCACATGCAATCAATATAGTGACATGATATGGCCAATATCATCTTGCTCCTTTGATCTCCATCTTTGGGGCACCATGATCATCACTGTCACCGGCATGACACCATGATCTCCATCATCATGATCTTCATCATCGTGTCTTCATGAAGTTGTCTTGCCAACTATTACTTATACTACTATGGCTAACGTTTAGCAATAAAGTAAAGTAATTACATGGCGTTTATGATTGACACGCAGGTCATACAATAAAGTAAGACAACTCCTATGGCTCCTACCGGTTGTCATACTCATCGACATGCAAGTTGTGAGTCCTATTACAAGAACATGATCAATCTCATACATCACAATGCATCACATCACATCCTTTGGCCATATCACATCACAAGGCATATGCTGCAAAAACAAGTTAGACATCCTCTAATTTGTTGTTGCATGTTTTTACGTGGCCGCTATAGGTTTCTAGCAAGAATGTTTCTTACCTACGCCAAAACCACAAAGTGATATGCCAATTGCTATTTACCCTTCATAAGGACCCTTTTCATCGAATCCAATCCGACTAAGGTGGGAGGGACAGACACCCGCTAGCCACCTTATGCAACAAGTGCATGTCAGGCGGTGGAACTAGTCTCACGTAAGCGTACGTGTAAAGTTTGTCCGGGCCGCTAAATTCCACAATACCGTCGAATCAAGATAAGACTAGTAGTGGTAAGCAAATTAACGAGATCGACGCCCACAACAACTTGTGTTCTAATCGTGCATAGATTCTACGCATAGACCTAGCTCATGATGCCACTGTTGGGAGGACGTAGTAGTAAATCAAAAAATTCCCTACGTGTTCACAAAGATCTATCTATGGAAAAACCAGCAACAAGTGGGAAAGAGATTGCATCTTCATACCTTTGAAGATCGCTATGCAGAAGCGTTACAAGCTCGCGGTTGGTGGAGTCGTACTTGCAGCGATTCAGATCGCGGTGGATTCCGATCTTAGCTCCGAACAACGGCGCCTCCGCGTTTAACACACATGCATGCCGGTGATGTCCCCTATGCCTTGATCTAGCAAGGAGGAAGGAGAGGTTGAGGGAGAGCTCTGGCAGCATGACGGCATGGTGACGGTGGAGCTGCATGGTCTTCGACAGGGCTTCACCAAGCACCACGAAGAACGAGGAAGAGGAAGGGTAGGGCTGCGCCGACAGAGAGAGAGAGAACTCGTGTCTCAAATCAGCCCCAATACCTCGGGTATATATAGGAGGAGGGATAGGGAGGGCCACCTTGGCCCCTCCTCCAAGGAGGAGAGGTTCGGCCGAGATAAGGGAGGAGTCCACCTCCCAAAAGGGAGGTGGATCTCTTCCTTTTGAATCTCCTTTTGCCTTATCTCTTTATCCCTAATCGCATGGGCCTTTAGGGAAGGACTTGGCCAGACCAATAAGGGCTGGTCCACCTCCTCTAACATCCCCTGAAGTCCTTTGGTCGTCACACCCCTCCCGGGGTTCCTCCGTCACCCTCCCGGCACTCCCGGTACACTACCGATTAGCCCGAAAACTTTCCGGTGACCAAAACTAGACTTCCTATATATCAATCTTTACCTCCAGACCATTTCAGAGCTCTTAGTGACGTTCGAGATCTCATCTGGGACTCCGAACAACCTTTGGTAACCATGTACAACATTTCCCTATAACCCTAGCGTCATCGAACCTTATGTGTCTAGACCCTATGGGTTTGGGAGGCACGTCGACATGACCGAGACACCTCTCCGGTCAAAAACCAACAGCGGGATCTGGATACCCATGTTGGCTCCCACATGCTCCACGATGATCTCATCGGGTGAACCACAATGTTGGGTATTTAATCAATCCCGTATACAATTCCCTTTGTCTAGCGGTATGACACTTGCCCGAGATTCGATCATCGGTATCCCTATACTTTGTTCAATCTTGTTACCGACAAGTCTCTTTACTCGTTCCATAACACATCATCCCGTGGCTAACTCCTTAGTTACATTGAGCTCATTATGATGATGTCTTACCGAGTGGGCCAGAGATACCTCTCTGTCACATGGAGTGACAAATCCCAGTCTCGATTCGTGCCAACCCAACAGACACTTTTGGAGATACCTGTAGTGTACCTTTATAGCCACCCAGTTACGTTGTGACGTTTGGCACACCGAAAGTATTCCTACGATATCCGGGAGTTGCACAATCTCATGGTCTAAGGAAATGATACTTGACATTGGAAAAGCTTTAGCAGATGAACTACATGATCTTGTGCTATGCTTAGGATTGGGTCTTGTCCATCACACCATTCTCCTAATGATTTGATCCCGTTATCAACGACATCCAATGTCCATGGTCATGAAACCATGACCATCTATTGATCAATGAGCTAGCCAACTAGAGTCTCACTAGGGACACGTTGTGGTCTATGTATTCACACATGCATTACGGTTTCCGTTTGACACAATTATAGCATGAACAATAGACAATTATCATGAACAAGGAAATACAATATTTACCATTTTATTATTGCCTCTAGGGCATATTTCCAACAGTCTCCCACTTGCACTAGAGTCAATAATCTAGTTACATTGTGATGAATCGAACACCCATAGCATTCTGGTGTTGATCATGTTTTGCTCATGAGAGAGGTTTAGTCAACGGATCTACGATATTCAGATCCGTATGTACTTTACAAATATCTATATCTCCTTCCTGAATGTAATCACTAATGGAGTTGAAGAGGCGCTTGATGTGTCTTGTCTTCTTGTGAAACCTGGGCTCCTTCGCAAGGGCAATAGCTCCAGTTTTGTCAAAGAATAGAGTCATCGGGCCCGATGCATTGGGAATCACTCCTAGGTCAGTGATGAACTCCTTCATCCAGACTCCTTCCTTTGCTGCTTCCGAAGTAGCTATATACTTCGCTTCACATGTAGATGCTGTCACGACACTTTGCTTGCTGCTGCACCAACTGACTGCCCCTCCATTCAAAATATACACGTATCCAGTTTGTGACTTGGAGTCATCCAGATCTGTGTCGAAGCTAGCATCGACATAACCCTTTACGACGAGCTCTTCGGCACCTCCATATACGAGAAACATGTCCTTTGTCCTTTTCAGGTACTTTAGGATATTCTTGACCGCTGTCCAGTGTTCCGCTCCGGGATCACTTTGGTACCTCCCTACCATACTTATGGCAAGTTTCACATCAGGTCTGGTACACAACACGGCATACATGATAGAGCCTATGGTGAAGCATAGGGGATGACACTCATCTCTTCTCGATCCTTTGCCATGGTCGGGCATTACGTCGTACTCAATCTCACACCCTGTAACATAGGAAAGAACCCCTTCTTGGACTGATCCATATTGAACTTCTTCAATATCTTGTCAAGGTATGTGCTTTGTGAAAGACCTATGAGGCATCTCGATCTATCTCTATAGATCTTGATGCCTAATATGTAAGCAGCTTCTCCAAGGTCCTTCGTTGAAAAATATTTATTCAAGTAGGCCTTTACACTTTCCAAGATTTCTATATCATTTCCTATCAACAATATGTCGTCTACATATAATATGAGCAATGCTATAGAGCTCCCACTCACTTTCTTGTAAATACAGGGTTCTCCATAAACCTGTATAAATCCAAACGCTTTAATCACCTCATTAAAGCAAATGTTCCAACTCCGAGGTGCTTGCACCAGCCCATAGATGGAGTGCTGGAGCTTGCATACCTTGTTAGCATCTTTAGGATCGACAAAACCTTCCGGCTGCTTCATATACAGTTCTTCCTTAAGGAAGCCATTAAGCAATGCCGTTTTGACGTCCATTTGCCAGATCTCATAATAATAAAATGCGGCAATTGCTAACATGATTCAGACGGACTTTAGCATTGCTACGGGTGAGAAAGTCTCATCGTAGTCAACTCCTTGAACTTGTCGATAACCCTTAGCGACAAGTCGAGCCCTATAGACGGTCACATTATCATCCGCGTTAGTCTTCTTCTTAAAGATCCATTTATTTTCTATGGCTCGCTTATCATCAGGCAAGTCCAGGAAAGTCCATACTTTGTTCTCATACATGGATCCTATCTCGGATTTCATGGCTTCAAGCCATTTGTTGGAATCCATGCCTGCCATTGCTTCTTCATAGTTCGAAGGTTCACCATTGTCCAACAACATGATCTCCAGGACAGGGTTGCCGTACCACTCTGGTGCGGAACGTGTCCTAGTGGACCTTCGACGTTCAATAGTAACTTGATCTGAAGTTTGATGATCATCATCATTAACTTCCTCTCCAGCCGGTGCAGGCTCCACAGAAACTACTTTCTGTGTTGCGCTACTCTCCGGTTCGAGTGGAGGTACAATTACCTCATTAAGTTCTATTTTCCTCCCACTTACTTCTTTCGAGAGAAACTCTTTCTCTAGAAAGGATCCATGCTTGGCAACAAAGACTTTGCCTTCGGATCTGAGGTAGAAGGCATACCCAATAGTTTCCTTGGGGTATCCTATGAAGACGCACTTTTCTGCTTTGGGTTCGAGCTTCTCAGGTTGAAGTGTCTTCACATAAGCATCGCATCCCCAAACTTTTAGAAACGACAGCTTAGGTTTCTTTCCAAACCATAATTCATACGGTGTCGTCTCAACGGACTTTGACGGCGCCCTATTTAAAGTGAATGCGGTAGTCTCTAATGCATATCCCCAAAATGATAGCGGTAAGTCGGTAAGAGACATCATAGACCGCACCATATCCAATAGAGTGCGATTACGGCGTTTAGACACACCATTTCGCTGAGGTGTGGCAGGCGGCGTGAGTTGTGAAACTATTCAACATTTCCTTAGGTGTGTTACAAACTCATGACTCAAATATTCTTCGCCACGATCAAATCGTCGGCAATTTATTCTCTACCTCACTCTGAAATTCCTTGAACTTTTCAAAGGTTTCACACTTGTGTTCATTAAGTAGACATACCCATATCTGCTCAAGTCATCAGTGAGGGTGAGAACATAACGGTAGCCACCGCGAGCCTCGACGCTCATTGGACCGCATACATCGGTATGTATTATCTCCAACAAGTCAGTTGCTCGCTCCATTGTTCCGGAGAACGGAGTCTTGGTCATCTTGCCCATGAGGCATGGTTCACACGTGTCAAATGATTCGAAATCAAGAGACTCCAAAAGTCCATGAGCATGGAGCTTCTTCATGCGTTTGACACCAATATGACCAAGGCGGCAGTGCCACATGTAAGTGGGACTATCGTTATCAACCTTATACTTTTTGGTACTCACACTATGAACATGTGTAACATCACGTTCGAGATTCATCAAAAATAAACCATTGACCAGCGGGGCATGAGCATAAAACATTTCTCTCATATAAATAGAACAACCATTATTCTTAGACTTAAATGAGTATCCATCTCGAATCAAACGAGATCTAGATACAATGTTCATGCTCAAAGCTGGTACTAAATAACGATTATTGAGGTTTAAAACTAATCCCGGAGGTAGATGTAGAGGTAGCGTGCTGACGGCGATCACATCGAACTTGGAACCATTCCTGACGCGCATCGTCACCTCGTCCTTTGCTAGTCTCCGCTTATTCTGCAGCTCTTGCTTGGAGTTACAAATGTGAGCAACTGCACCCGTATCAAATACCCAGGAGCTACTACGAGCGCTGGTAAGGTACACATCAATAACAAGTATATCACATATACCTTTAATGTTGCCGGCCTTCTTATCCGCTAAGTACTTGGGGCAGTTCCAGTTCCAGTGACCGGTACCCTTGCAATAAAAGCACTCAGTCTGAGGCTTGGGTCCATTCTGGTTCTTCTTCCCGACAACTTGCTTACCAGGCGCGACAACAACTTTGCCGTCCTTCTTGAAGTTTTTCTTACCCTTGACTTTCTTGAAACTAGTGGTCTTATTCACCATCAACATTTGATGCTCCTTTTTGATCTCGATCTCCGCTGATTTCAGCATCGAGTACAACTCAGGAATGGACTTCTCCATACCCTGCATGCTGTAGTTCATCACAAAGCTCTTGTAGCTCGGTGGAAGCGACTAGAGGATTCTATCATTGACCGAGTCATCCGGGAGATTAACTCCCAGCTGAGTCAAGCGGTTGTGCAACCCAGACATTTTGAGTATGTGCTCACTGACAGAACTATTCTCCTCCATCTTAGAGCCGAAGAACTTGTCGGAGACGTCATATCTCTCGACCCGGGCATGAGCTTGGAAAACCAGTTTCAGCTCTTGGAACATCTCATATGCTCCGTGTTTCTCAAAACACTTTTGGAGCCCCGGTTCTAAACTGTAAAGCATGCCGCACCGAACCAGGGAGTAATCATCACATCATGACTGCCAAGCATTTGTAACATCTTGGTCCGCTGGGAAAATGGGTGGGTCACCTAGCGGTGCATCAAGGACATACAATCTTGTGGAAGCTATGAGGATAATCCTCAAGCTACGGACCCAGTCCGCATAGTTGCTTCCATCATCTTTCAGCTTGGTTTTCTCGAGGAACGCGTTGAAGTTGAGGGTGACATTAGCGTTGGCCATTGGATCTACAATATATATTTTAAAGACAATTTTAGACTAAGTTCATGATAATTAAGTTCACATAATCAAATTATTTAATGAACTCCCACTTAGATAGACATCTCTCTAGTCATCTAAGTGATACATGATCCATGTCAACTAGCCCATGTCCGATCATCACATGAGACGGACTAGTCATCCATGATGAACATCTCCATGCTGATCGCATCTACTATACGACTCATGTTCGACCTTTCGGTCTTCTGTGTTCCGAGGCCAAGGGCTTCACCAAGCACCACGAAGAACGAGGAAGAGGAAGGGTAGGGCTGCACCGAGAGGGAGAGAGAACTCGGGTCTCAAATCAGCCCCAATACCTCAGGTATATATAGGAGGAGGGAGAGGGAGGGCCGCCTTGGCCCCTCCTCCAAGGAGGAGAGGTTCGGCCGAGATAAGGGAGGAGTCCACCTCCCAGAAGGGAGGTGGATCTCTTCCTTTTGAATCTCCTTTTGCCTTATCTCTTTATCCCTAATGGCATGGGACTTTAGGGAAGGACTTGGCCAGCCCAATAAGGGCTGGTCCACCTCCTCTAACTGCCCATGAAGTCCTTTGGTCGTCACACCCCTCCTGGGGGTCCTCCGGCACCCTCCCGGCACTCCCGATACACTATCGATGAGCCCGAAAACTCTCTGGTGACCAAAACTGGACTTCCTATATATTTCAACCTTTACCTTCAGACCATTCCGGAGCTCCTCGTGACGTCCGGGATCTCATCCGGGACTCCGAACAACCTTCGGTAACCACGTACAACATTTCCCTATAACCCTAGCGTCATCAAACCTTAAGTGTGTAGACCCTACGGGTTCGGGAGGCACGTAGACATAACCGAGACACCTCTTCGGTCAATAACCAACTGCGGGATCTGGATACCCATGTTGGCTCCCACATGCTCCATGATAATCTCATCGGATGAACCACGATGTCGGGTATTCAATCAACCCCGCATACAATTCCCTTTGTCTATCGGTATGACACTTGCCCGAGATTCGATCGTCGGTATCCCTATACCTTGTTCAATCTCGTTACCGGCAAGTCTCTTTACATGTTCTGTAACACATCATCCCATGGCTAAGTCCTTAGTCACATTGAGCTCATTATGATGATGTCTTACCGAGTGGGCCTAGAGATACCTCTCCGTCACACGGAGTGACAAATCCCAATCTCGATTCGTGCCAACCCAACAGACACTTTCGGAGATACCTATAGTGTAGCTTTATTGCCACCCAGTTACGTTGTGACGTTTGGCACACCCAAAGCATTCCTACGGTATCCGGGAGTTGCACAATCTCATGGTCTAAGGAAATGACACTTGACATTGGAAATTTATCAGCAGACGAACTACATGATCTTGTGCTAAGCTTAGGATTGGGTCTTGTCCTAATGATGTGATCCCATTATCAACGACATCCAATGTCCATGGTCATGAAACCGTGACCATCTATTGATCAATGAGCTAGCCAACTAGAGGCTCACTAGGGACATGTTGTGGTCCATGTATTCACACATGTATTACTGTTTCCGTTTAACATAATTATAGAATGAACAATAGACAACTATCATGAACAAGGAAATACAATATTAACCATTTTATTATTGCCTCTAGGGCATATTTCCAACGTGAACAACCAAACAAGATTTATCTCCTAATCGACATGCACTTTTCAAAGTCATTTAACCCTCTGGCTTGCAAATTGAGCCATTGAGGAGCAAGCATGTGAATATTATAGAGAGCCCCATTTATCTTGCTCATCAAAATGGGGATTCTTATTAATTAAGTTTTGTAGTTCAATGTACTAAGCAAAAACTTGAGTAGAAGTGTAGATGTTCATGAGCATCCTATAAAATAGGGATGTCAAGGAATGACTCTATTGGCAGAGGAGCCTGAATAATTTGACTTGACATGACATCATTGCTTGTCAAGTAGAGAACGTTTGTTGCTAGCAAAAAAAGAGGAGATAGGGGATGATCGTAGAGTGTTTTCATGTAGGATCTTTTAGTACGTCTAGAAGATGGTGAATAGATTACAAGCAAGCATATGGGACTCTTTCCCCTTCTTGAAACATATTGACATTTTTAAGCTTTTGTAGTGGTAAGCTAAGAACACTCTACACATGCAAGTCTAGAAGAATATACCAACGGAAGAAAAAAACTTGCACAATTGTCGGACATGCTTCTGGCATATCTCTTGATAGGGTATCTCGGCCAGGTGAGTAGACTAGACGAGAAATAGAGCGGACCAAGCACACATACATCCTACATCTCTCATCTTTATTGATATTGAAGTTGTCTCGTACGAGAGGTCAACTATCTAGGATCTGATTGGCTATGAGGTGCCAACTTGGGACATCCCTACCTCCCCTTATATAAGTAGACATGGATTAGGGGTACAAGAATCCAAGTTGGATTATATGGCTTGAAGGCAAGTAAGGTAAACATATAATATTACAAGTATAGATGCACCTTTAGGCAAGAGGCCTACATGTCGGACAAAAGGCCAAGCCGGGTAGCGTCATAGGCTCATGGACGGCTTGCTCATGCCGACTTCTAGTGGTTAATGATACCCCTGGTTACGGGACATCATCAACAAGTAAAGTTAGAGGTTAGAGCAAAGCAAACACTGAGAAACTTGACACCGATTTTTTCCTTGGTTTGGATAGTTGGCACTATCCTAGTCCATGTTGGAGGATACTCCAAAGGTTCGGAGGATTTGAAAGAAAAAGGTTTGGAGGCTTTGGCTTGGTAAATATAGAGAGATGGTGAGAAAATGAAATACTTTCTCATGACTTTGGAGTCTAGAGCCTCCGATAAAGGATACCATGTTTGCTAGTTCCACAAACAAACAAGTCCACGCAGGATCGCACTCACAAAGTAACAACAACCATATGCCGTCATGGCATGCGACCACACGTGTCTAACCTCACTCGAGGTAGATCTTCACTAAGTAGGGAGTTTACAAGACTATACTAACTTCTTAGTTCCTCTAAACCTTGAAGTCTCCCAAGCACACGTAGCCAATATAGGAGCCGTACACCCTCTAAAAGTAACAAGGTTGACTTTCTTGGTGATGAACACTTGCTTTTGTGCTTTAAAACATAATCTCCTCCACCCTTAAAAATCTATCAAGATATGGCTTTGGAGTTGATATGTGGGAGTGGGAAGTAGGGAGGGAGACAAGAGCTCGAAGGATTGGTTTGATTGCCGATCAGAAAGTCCTTTGAACTCAAGACGACAAGGTGAATTTCTCTCTTAGGAAATATGATTTGAATGTGTGTTGCTTGGAGTGAACAATTTCTAGCATGGTTTGGAGGCTCCAAAGGTTCAGAGGATCATTTGAATGCAAAAGTTTTGGAGGCTTTGGCAGGGTAAATATAGATAGATAGTGAGAAAAATAAATACTTTCTGACGGCTTTGGAGTTTTATCTTTAAGCACATGGAGAAAGAAACTCATCTTAGTAAGCCCGACCCCTTTTAATAATATTAACATAATCGTGTACCTAATGCGATTTTGTATTACTAAAAACCAAAGGCTAACTCCTTGGCTTGTCCAACACATGTCATAGTGAAACTAGGGTGGCGACGATGTCCTGGATTGGGGGGGGGGGTGCACACCACATCGGCTCGCCATCGTTGGGCCAGGCCGATGACCCACCAACAATTGGAGAGTGGGTCATGTGTGCCATGACGCTGGGCATACTCAAGATGGAATCCTTCGAACACTTGACGTACACTTCAAGGCGTGTTTGAATGATCAACATGTTATCCCTCGTTGTAGCCGACATACGTGTAACCCTTGTTACCCTTGGTGCCTACATAAGTCGAGAGGTTTGGTGTACAGGAGGCAGGTTTTTATACTTGAGCTAATTTATATGATCTTGAGGTTAATCATCATGTACTTTGTAACCCATCCACAATCAATACAAAACAAAGCAGGACGTAGGGTTTTGCCTCCTATTACAATCGTGCCAAAATCACCAACTCGAGATCTCTACCTGAGATCCACCGGGTTTAGCATCGACCTTGGGTGCCCATACACGTCCCTCAGTGTGGTCACAAAGGCTCATTGGGTCATCTTCAGGTAAACGACTACATCGGGTGTGGGGGTACCTTTGTCGCCGACCATCTTTTCTCCTTTGGCAATGACATGCTGCATGCTGACTAGGTCGGCCGCCTCGGCCGGGTTGAGAACTTCTCCCTTTGCGAGATCATCAGGTTTGACAGTTTGGAGTACGTTGCAGAATCGCATGACTAACTTGGGTTTTCAGGCTGGGAGTCACACCGGCCCATAGATCCTATAAGAGAAGACGCCTTGACAACATATTCAATCTTGGACCAGGGCCACGAATCAAGCCATACCTCGGCTCCAGCTTCAAGCTCGGACCCAACCTATATCTTAGAGGATTAGGCATCCAGACTGATTGGCAAAGGCCGTGAGGCCATGAAAGATGGCATCTCGAGCAAACTAATAGTAAGCCCCTCCTATTGTTAAGATATAGGTGAGGCCGGCATCACTCTGCTAAACAAGATGTTAGATCAGATTCAGAGCCTTGGAATTTTGGACGATCAAACCTCGGTCTACGATCAGAACAGAGGTAAAGCAGAAGGAACGAGAATCTTTTCCCCACCCCACCTACCTAGTCGCTACTGTCACCGACGTATTGGACTATGCCTCGAACAAGATAAACGACATGGATGAATATGCTGACGATATATCCTACTACGCATCACCCCTGGACACCTCCAACACTGTAAAGTGGGAAGCCACCTCTACCTACAATGTCTACATGATAGACACTCCCAAAGATGATGAAGGGGATAAAGAGCCGCCGAAACATCAACGCTGGAAACGACACGGTAAAGGTACGAACAATGGTGATTCTAGTCACGATAACACCGATAATGGTGATGAACCCGATTCCTTCCCCTGCTCAAAACTTTTCCGATGCAGGTATGTGTTATTATTTCCATATATAACACTCCAAACTACTACTAGGGAATAATAACCCAAGAGTGAGATTTATTGTTATGCTGACTAGTGACTTGTTGTTATCCTTGTTCCACTGATCGACTATGGATGACTTGCTCATGTCGACTTCCAATGGTTCATGATACCCCCTTGTACAGGACATCATCAGCAAGTAAAGTTAAAGGGGAGGAAAGCAAACACGGAGAAACTTGACAAATATTTTTTCCTTCGTTTGGATAGTTGGCACTATCCTACTCCATGTTGGTGAAGGCTCCAAAGGTTTGGAGGATTTGAAGGAAAAAGGTTTGGAGGCTTTGGCTGGGTAAATATAAAGATATAGAGAGAAAATGAAATACTTTCTCATGAATTTGGAGTTTGAAGCATCCGATCAAGGATACCCCGTTTGCTAGTTCCACAAACAAACAAGTCCACGGAGGATCACACTCACAATGGAGCAACCAACCTATTCCATCATGGCATGCGACCACACGTGTCTAACCTCGATCGAGGTAGATTTTCACGAAGTAGGCGGTTTACAAGATTATACTAACTTCTTGGGTCCTTTAAACCTTGAAGTCTCCCAAGCACACGTAGCCAATCTAGGAGCGCACACCCTCCAAAAGCAACAAGGTTGAATTTCTTTGTGATGAACATTTGCTTTTGTGCTTCAAAACATAATCTCTTCCACCCTTAAAAATATATCAAGATATGGCTCTAGATTTGATAAGTAGGAGTGGGAAGTAAGGAGGGAGACTATAGCTCCAAGGAGTGGCTTGATTGTCGATCAGAAAGTCCTTTGAACTCAAGACGAGAAGGTGAATTTCTCTCTTAGGAAATATGATTTGAATGTGTGTTGCTTTGAGTGAACAATTTTTAGCATGGATCGGAGCCTCCAAAGGGTCGAAGGATTTGAAGGCAAAAAGTTTGGAGGCTTTGGCTGGATAAATATAGAGAAATAGTGAGAAAATGAAAAACTTTCTCATGACTTTGGACTTTGATATTTAAGCACATGGAGAAAGAAACTCATCTTAGTAACCTCGATCCCCTTTTGATAATATCAACATACTTGTGTGCCTAGTGTGATTTTGCATTACTAAAAAGAAAAGGGTAACTCCTTGGCCTGTCCAACACATGTCATAGTGAAACTAGGGGGTGACGTGTCCAGGATGGGAGGGGGGCACACCACGTTGGCCCTCCATCGTTGGTTCGAGCCGATCACCCAGCAACAATTGGAGAATGCTTCATGAGTGCCGTGACACTATGAATACTCAAGATGGAATCCCTCGAATACTTGACGTACACTTTGAGGTGTGTTTGAATGATCAACATGTTATGCGTAGTTAAAGCCGAGATACCTGTAGCCCTTGATACCCCCCGGTGCCTATATAAGAAAAGGTGTTTGGTATGCAGGAGGCATGTTATTAGACTAGAGCTCATTTATATGATCTCGAGGTAAATCATCATGTACTCTGTACCCCATCCACAATAAATACAAAATAAAGCAGGACATAGGGTTTTACCTCTTAGAGAGGACCCGAACCTGGATAAACTATCTTGTACCCCTTTGTCCTATTACCATCGTGACAAAATCACAAGCTCGTGATCTCTACTTGAGATCCGCCGGTTTTAGCATTGACCTTGGGTGCCCTACATGTCCCACTGTGTGGTCACAAAGTCTCAATGGGTCATCTTCAGATAAACGACTACAAGGTTTTGGGAGTACCTTTGTTGTCGGCCATGTTATCTCCTTGGTAGCGTCATGCTGCACGCCGACTAGGCCGGTCACCTTGGCTGGCTCGGGAACTTCTCCCTCTGCCAGATCATCAGGTTTGATCATTTGGAGTATGCTGCGGATTCCCATGACGAACTTGCTTTTTTGGGCTGGAAGTCACACTGGCCCATAGATCCCACAAGCAAAGCCTCCTTGACAACATATTCAATCTTGGACCAGGGCCATGGATCAAGCCATACTTTGGCTCCAGCTTCAAGATCGTACCCGACCTATATGTTAGAGGATTAGGCATCATACATGACTAGGAAAGGCCGCGAGTCCATGAAAGATGGAAGCTCAAGCAAACTAACAGTAAGGCCCTTCCGTCGTCAAAATATGGATGAGGCTGGCCTCATTCTCCTAAACGAGATGTTAGATCGGATTCATAGCCTTGTAATTTTCCCCGCCCACTCCTTGGTCAACGATCAGATTGGAGGCACACCAGAAGGAACAAGACTCTTTTCCCCGCCCACACCCACCGAGTCGTTACTGTCACCGATGTATTGGAATACACCTTTGACAAGATAGATGACATGGATGAAGATGCCGACGATATGTCATATTGCGCATGACCCCTGGCCACCTCCAACACTGTGGGCATCCACCTCTACCTACAATGTCTACATGGTAGACACTCCCAAAGATGATGAAGGGGATACAGAGCCGCTGAAACATCGACGGAGGAAATGCCTCTGTAAAGGTACAAACAATGGTGATGCTAGTAATGATTGCATTGATAATGACGATGCCACGAAAAACGAAGCCAGTCTGGGGGAACCAAGGACCTGTAGATAGGCGACAATGCGGGGGCTGAAAACTCCGATGACACCATGATAAACGGAGATGACGAGGATCCCAAAGATAACAACTACCTCATAGAATCTAAGGAGGACATAAGCCTCGGACCTGACGAATTCGACGTTCCCAAGTATCCCTTGGCGGGTCCTCGGCTCTAGGCGTTCTGCCAACATTTGATCAGCACGTCTAAAAGTATCAAGCAAAAAAGCCAAAATCTCAAGTCCGATCAGGATGAGCTCAGTGATAGACGGGTCAAGCTCCTTGGAACCGAGTAGGCACTTGAGGGTAGACTTGCATGGACAAAGTAGTACAACCCACAAAGATGTTTGGTCCCGAAATTCGATGAGGTAGTTGACGACAGTGTGCTGTCAAAGCGCGAGTGGGCCGAATAACTTGACTGATCCTCTAGGGGCCGACATACACCAATGGTTAGATACAAAAATCCTCCCGACATATCTCGTTGTTACGACAAGGATCCACTTCTTCCGTGGCAACATTATGACCCGCGAAATAAAAATGGCTTCGAAGTGAGGCGCCCTGTCGTGAACCATCTATGAATCCAGGGAGCGCTCATATGCCGGTTAGGTTGGATACCAGGTTTGGTTAGCCAAGTACGGTGACCTCCCACATGACCATACCATGATGACATAAGATGTCTGACATATCACAACCTGCGTATGAGGAGCATCCCACCCAATGTGCTTCAGAGACGAGGTGATAGAAGATCAGTTCCTTGAACGGTTTAAACCTATAAACATTGAACAATATGATGGGACAATGGACCCAGCCATATGGATCGAGGACTTCCTCATGCACATTTACATGGCTCGAGGTCATGACCCCCATGCCATCAAGTATCTACTATTAAAGACCAAGGAGTCAGCTAGGCGTTGGCTCAATAGCATGCCCGAGAACTCAATTGGCAATTGGGAGGACCTCAAAGATGCTTTTCGAGCAAACATCGAGGGTACTTATGTATGACCCCCATATGTCGATGACCTTGGAGGTCATATCATGCAAGAACCAGGGGAATCAACCAGAAAATTTGGGAATCAATACTTAACTAAAAGGAATCAAATAGTAGACTGCTCGGATGCAGAGGCGGCAACGACTTTTAAGCAAAGCATCCGTGATGAATGGCTCGCTTGAGAGCTCGGACAGGAAAAGCCCCACTCAATGGCAGGTCTCATGCACTTGATGTCTCAGTTTTTGCGCAGGTGAAGGCAGATAGCTGGCTCCTAGAAGTAATCATAATGGTGCTCCAGAATCTTCGAGGTGTGAGGCAAAAATGGCAAGCCTCGGCACAATAATGATAACAATCGTCACAATGGAGGAAACAACAGCGATGCCGACGAAGGAGCGGTTAATGCTTGGTTTAGCAACCATCACAGAGGCAATAAGAGGAAACCCTTTCAAGGGAATAAAGACGACCCATCAATGCTAGATATAATCCCAGACAAGCCATGAGCCATTCATGGCACAACATACACGCCTGCTACTCATTCTAACCTGGATTGCTGGGTAATCAAACAAGCCCGCAAGATCATAGCCGAGAATCACGACAAGCACCAACCTCGTAACAAGGATGGTGACCAGACCGGGCCAAATAATGGCAGCCAAATGTTGTTCCCTCCTGAAGTCAAGGATGTAAACATGACATATGCTACTCATGTCACCAAGAAGGAGTGGAAAATTGTGCTTGGTACGTGCATGGAAAACTGGGTTGGCAGTCAGATATGTGGCTCCTAAGTTATCACACCAAAGAACGAGAACGCGTTCCTGTGAAACACCAAGCTCTCTGAGTAGTGACTCTACCCAAATGGCTTCAACATCTCCATTTTCCAAAGCTTTGTATTCAACCTCCGTACTGGATATCGACACTATCGGTTGTTTCTTAGAACTCCAGGAAATGAGGTTTGGTCCAACAAAGATGGCAAAGCCTCCGGTGGATCGGCGATCATCAGGACACCCAACCCAATCTGCATCAGTGAAAATACTAATGCTAGTGGAGATAGCCTTACGAAATTTCAGTCATGTGTGCAATGTGCCTTTCACATAGCGCAGAATGCGCTTAATGACTTCCCAATGAACATCAATGGGTTGCGAAAGAAACTAGCATACCTTGTTCACTGCAAACGAAATATCTGCATGAGTGAGAGTTAAATACTACAATCCACCAATGATACTGCGATACCGGAAGGAATCTACGGTACTGAGAGGTTGTCCAGACACTCGTGCAAGCTGATCTAAAGTAGACAGTGGTGTGGAAGTGGGCTTACAATTCTCCATGCTCACTCGGTGCAAAAGATCCATGGCATACTTCCATTGAGTCAAGGTCATCCCCCTTGAATTGTACGACGCTTCCAAGCCAAGAAAGTAGTCCAACGGCCCAAGGTCCTTGATAGGGAAACTGGCCGCTAGGGAGTGAACAAGACCATCAACAGCTCGTGGAGATGATCCGGCAATAACGATATCATCCACATAGACGAGCATATAGATCTGAACATCACGATGGCGGAAGAAAAACAGAGAGGTGTCTGCTTTGGGGGCGACAAAACCCAACTAAAGAAGACGGGTACTGAGACGAGCATACCACGCACGAGAAGACTGTTTGAGTCCATAGAGAGCCCGCTGCAGCTTGCACACGTGCAAGGGGTACCAAGAGTCTTCAAACCCGGGCGACTGCTGCATAAAAACATCCTTAGACAGATAACCATGAAGGAAGGCGTTGCTGACATCAATCTAGTGAAGACTCCAGCCACGAGACGCAACAAGAGCAAGGACCAGTCGAACTGTAGCTGGTTTGACAACCTGACTGAATGTGTCGCCATAATCAATGCCAAGCAGCTGGGTGAAACCACGAGCGACCAGTCTAGCCTTGTACTTATCAACCGAGCCATCCGGACGATGCTTAGTCTTGAAGATCCACTTGCTCCCAACAACGTTGGCTCCATGCGGACGAGGCATAAGAACCCAAGTCTTGTTGCGATGAAGGGCAGCGAGCTCATCAAGCATCGATGTACGCCAGGCAGTCTCACGGAGAGCATCACGATGAGAGACAGGCACCGCATGAAACACATGCCATCGAGGATCATAGCAGATGGTTCCATCAGTCGGTACCAACGCACATCGAGTATGATCATGGGTGCACGTGCCCATGATGTGACCAGGAGCAGCTGGAGGCGTCGCGATCGAGGGTACAGGACTGCCCTCGACAGAAGGCGACACGAGCTGCTCAGGTAGCGACAGCAAAGCAGCAGTCTCCTACACCGAGGCAGAGGAGGGGTCGGATGAGGCAGCGGTGGGTAGTGAGGAGGCCACCGATGGGCCGGGCGAGGCTGCCGCCGGAGCCGATGATGGGTCGGGCGGAGGATCATCCGATGTGCATGCGCCATGCACGTCGACCACCAGGGAGGTCGGTGCGTCGGGCGCGTGTGCGCGTGGGGTAGCCGGATGTCCAGACGAGCGACGTGTGGGAGGAGTGCATGCGTCATGCACGTCGATGCCGGGGAGGAAGGTACGTCATCTGAAGTATCCTGCACAGTAGTAACATGGCCTGGAACAGGCGGATCAATAGACAAATAAGATATGTCATATTTGCGCATATGATCACTCGTAGCCGGTTCATTGGAAGGAAAAGAGAGAACATCCGCCAAAGAAGAGACATCTACTGTGACCCCATGGGTGGCGTAGGGAAAAACAGTCTCGTCAAAGGCATCATCACGAGAGATGTAAATACGTCTCGTGGATCGATCGAGGCACTTGTATCCCTTATGCATCCGGCTATAGCCCAATAAGACGCACATGGTTGAACCAAAGGCAAGCTTGTGTGCGTTATATTTGAGCAAACTAGGCCACCAAGCACACCCAAAAGTACGGAGGAAATTATAATCGGGTTGCACCTTAAGGAGACGATAGAGGGGTGTATCTTGTTGAAGAACAGGTGTGGGCATGCGATGGATGAGGTAACACGCATCAAGAAACGCTTCATCCCAAAAACGCAGTGGGAGAGAAGAATGGGCCAGCAAGGCAAGACCTGTTTCTACAAGATGACGGTGTTTGCGTTCAGCAACCCCGTTTTGCTGAGAGGTGTGTGAGCAAGACACACGATGGGAGATCCCAGTGCGTTGAAAATAGCCGTGCAATTTTTGGTACTCGTCACCCCAGTCCGACCGAACGGCTATGATTTTAGTGTGGAGAAGGCGCTCAACATGAGCCTGAAAAGCATAAAACACTTGCTCAATGTCAGACTTGTGTTTAAGTAGATATATCCAACTGAAACGAGAATAATCATCGACAAAGCTCACATAGTACTTATAACCTCCGGAAGAGGCAATAGCAGGCCCCCAAACATCAGAATGGATTAACTCCAGAGGCATAGTGGAAACATTTTGAGATAAAGTATATGGCAATTGTCGACTCTTAGAACGCTGACAAGCATCACACACTGAAGTCTAACATTCAGAGGAACACACTAAATCATTACTCTTAACAATGTTTTGAACAATATTATTGGAGGCATGGCCGAGATGCTGGTGCCACTAGGACGGGGTGGTCTTGACGCTGAGAGATGCTTGGGGAGTGGAGGAAGACGACGCACGACTAAATGGAATGGGGTAGAGTCCACCACGACTTCTACCGCAAAGAAGTACTTTCTTCGTGGTTGTGTCCTTAACAAGGAAAAAGAAACGATGAAATTCCACAAAAACATCATTGTCAAGGACAAGGCGATAAATGGAAAGAAGATGTTGATGAATATGTGGAAGACGAAGAATATTGTTTAAATGAAGAGATGAACCGGGTATAGTGGAATGACCAATATGCGAAATAGAAAAACATGCACCATTTGCCACTTGCACTTGATCCTTCCCGCCATAGCGCTCATGGAAGTGTAGATGATCGAGATCATTCGTCAGGTGGTCCGTCGCACCGGTGTCCAGAATCTAGTGTGGCGGGTCATGAGCGGAGGAGGAGGTGGACGCGGAGTTGTCGGCGCGGTGGTCACGTTCATAGCGGCTACGACATTCGCCCGCCTCATGTCCCCAGTTTTTGCATATCTGGCACTTGGGACGCTAGCGCCAGTTGTGACCGCCCCCGTTGCCTCCTCCATTGCGACCATTGCCGCCATTGTTGCCGCTGTTGTGGCCGTGGGCACCGCCCTGGCTTGGGCCGTAGCCAGCCGATCTCGGCATGAGAGAGCTGCCGGAGGCACGTCCGCCATTCAGGCATCCAGAGTCAGGTGCACGACCGGAGTTGTCGTTGTAGACCGGCCGAGACACGGCGTTGGCGGAGGACTGCCCGTCCTCAAGCTCCGATTGCTGCTGTTGGAGTGCCTCGTAGTGGAGGACACTGGAGTAGAACGCAAGAAACGTGATATTTACACCCGCGAAGTTCATCGAAGCAGCAACGGGATTGAATGTCGAGCCGAGCCCGGTCAGCATGTAGTCGATGATCTCATCATCGCGAAGAGGAGAGCCGGCAGCAGCCATCGAATCAGCAAGGGCCTTCACCTTCTGCGTGTACTCGCCGGCGGGACTATCTCCTTTCCTTAGCGCCGGGATCTGGCACTGGAGGTTATGCACGCCGGCGCTGTTCTCGGCGGCAAACATGGTGTGTACGGCTGCCCATGCGGCGGCCGCCGTCCTGCAGCCGATAAGCTGCACGGAGATCTCCACGTTCATCGAACCGAGGAGATGCCCGAGGACCTTTTGATCAAGAGTCCACCACTGCTCGTATTTAGGATTGGTCACGGTGCGAGCAGCGTCACCGGTGCCTGTCGTCACGGTCAGCTCCGGCGCCTTGGCCGAGCCATCAAGGAAACCATGGAGGCGAGCTTCGGCAAAGTTGGGAAGAGTGAGAGCCCTCCACAACATGAAGTTGTTGTGGTCTAGAGAGACCACGATGGCGGAAGGACGGGAGCGGGGGCCGACGCCGTGGGTGGAGCAATGACCGGAGCGGGCATGGTGAGGGCGAGCGCAAAGGAGGTGGACATCGCGGCGGCCGGGGAGGTGGACATCGCGGCGACCGCAAGGGAACTGGCGGCGCCCGCGGAAGGAGGAGAGGCGGCGGCGGCTAGGGTAGGCTCTGATTACCAAGTTTGAGAATAGGTTTAGGGTTTCCCGTAAGACAATGCCTCTCCACGTCATACTATATATAATGATCAGCATATACAATTACATACGTACAGAATACGTGTACATAGACCTATTTTAACAAGGATTATGTTCCTCGGGTTCATAACTTGGCGTTGAAATCCTATGGGAGACAATGGAGCCTAGACTGGCAACTGGGAACGACTGTGATCAACCGATGTGTGTATCCTAATATCTAAATCCATCAAAGCAATTGCTTGCCTTCAAGTATATACCCCCATTGGTCTTCGTGCCTAATGCAACAGATGCTTCAAACGCATGCAAGCAAGAGTCTGAATCATAAGCGGGGAGGACTACTCTCGGGTCAAGCGAGGAAGAAACAAGAAGCAGCACCAAGGAAGCACGTCAGGAAAACGGCGGTGGATATAAAGCAAGTGAATTGGATCTTGGCGCATCTCCTCGTTGGTTATCTCCTTGTTCCAAGATTTTGTATCTTTCATCGTTATATTTAGCTCAGATTGTTAGGTTCGATCCTATTTGATGAATAAAGACAATAAATGTTTGGACGGTCCACGAATATACACTCATGTTGAATCCTCTTTCTCGTTTTTTTATAACCTGAGCATAACTCTCACGATACACACAGCATACTCCTCTAAAAGCATCAACAACCTTGACAGTGGGGTTATAAATCGAGCCAACCCCACACAAAATCCGAGGTACTCTAGAAAGTCCTTGGCACCACATCCGCGGTACTTCACATTATATGCGTCAATTTCAAGTTGTCTTTTTGGTCAATAATCGGGTTGCCCGACTCCCATACTTACCCCTTACGTTTCTAACCTATTCGGCTAAGGGTGCAAAGGGAGCACCACTGCGGTTGCTACTTCATGTTTAACTGGTCAAGTACCTTAGTTGGAAAAATCTGAAAGCTCACTATCACAAAAGGCATAAATTGGTCAGCGAACCGACGACAGTGTCAAACTAAAGTGCGACCGACAGCGGTTGTCCATGTAAAATGACGGTCCTCATTTTCTTTTTAAAAGGCCTAAGTATAGGTGGTGCGACCTTAGCAATATCGAGGACTCGACATATACCGGGGGCTATTAATTTTCCCGGCACCAATGCTCCTAAGACTAAGTGTATGTTTCAGCTCCAAGGTGTGATTTTCCTTGTTTCGACCAATTCAACGCCGAAAATAACCCGTGTTGCTCCACCCTACAAAGTATGCCTTAGGTGTTGACCATTTTGTTGTGTTGTAACTATGTAGAGGGTGTTTTTTCCTTGTTCTTGCTTTGATATGATTATTTACCTTTGGAATGTGTGGTTTTCGCTCCGGTTTGTCACATAAATGGGGCCAGCTTGTTTAGGATTTCAATCCAGCCTTGTAAAATGGATCAGCCAAAACCAAGAGGATGACTCTTGACTTTTGGCCTCTGAGAAATATAATCAGGTGGGAGAATCCCCCCCCCCCCCCCCCGGTTGATTGCTCAAAGAAATCATTAGTGAAGGCGACAACAAAAGCATCTTTATGTGGGCTTCTCACCAAAAATTTCCCAATTTCATAGTAAATCTGTAAATAATGTCCTGCCAGGACCCCTTTCAACAATAGCAAGAAACTTCTCCAGATATCTACAATCAATATTATCCCTAACAGAAACAGGAGGATGCAAAGTAGCCAAATCAATTTCTATGGAAACACTCATCACAGAGTAAGTATAAGGCACATTTGCATCATTTTTTGTCCAACTTGTTACCAACCCAGACTCAAGCTACATTCCGAAGTCCTTTGCAATCAACAATATCTGACCAAGGATACAATCTAATTATAACGCAACAAGATTTTAGAGTCACCCATTTACGATAACAAGCTTTTCCCACCTCCCTAGAATTAGGAAATCCCATGACATATTGTTTGGCTTAGCATTACATGGCCACCTAGATCCCAAATATGCATAGAATTCTTGCTCGATCTCTTTAAAAGCCATAGATCCATCAATCACAATAATTACAATGTTAGGACTTATCTTTAAATTGTTTAGCAGTGCAGGAATTATGACTATAGTAGGAACCATGGCCTTGATGTCTACTACGCACATATATTTTTGTATACTATCTTGGTGGTCTCCAAGTGTAGAGTATTGTGGGACGCTAACAATTTCCCTCAAGCGAACAACTTAAGGTTTATCATTCTGTAGTAGACGTAGGTTGAAAGTATGCTCTCTCAAGCAACCCTGTAATCAAGATACAAGTAGTCTGTTCTGCTCCGACATGCCTAATACAATTGTTAATTGTATATTTGCATTAGTTGGACGAAGAGATTGATAGTTCGAATGGTAACAATATTTTTTTATGTTTGATTGGTGACCTTACGTCTTCGATGTGCCCTGCCGCTTGTCTACTCCTGCGCCTCCTAGGGAGTGGTGCACCCCAATGGGTGGTACTGTTCGACGAACGGATCTTGCAAACAAGTTCTTGAGAATTTGCCAAAGTGTGGATGAGCTTTACGCCTTTGGCACGCCCTTGATGGTACCTGCATTGTGTCCGAAGACATTTGATGGTAGTAGTTCGGTCCAGCCGAACACTTACCCTTTTTCCCCACCGTCGCCCGTGGAATTTTGAGCGCGAAGTTGTGCCTCCTTGGCACGGGCTACGCCGGTCCTAGGGCTTTGCGATGGGGGGCGAGTCCCTATTTACGGGGATAGGAGGGTTCTGAGAGTTCGGACTGAAGCCGAGCTCACTTCCCAACCTTGCGTGCCTTTACGGCAGGTGTTGACGTTTGCCGATCATCATTGTAATGGAATTCGGCCGCCAGGGCCAACGCATATTCCTCACTTCGGAGTGAGAGCTCTGTGTTGCCGTTAACGGTAATGACCCCCTTGGGGCCGGGCATCTTGAGCTTGAGTTATGCATAGTGTGGGATTGCGTTAAAGCGAGCGAACACTTTTCGGCCGAGCAGGGCATGATAGCCGCTGCGGAAAGGTATAATGTTGAAGGTCAAGTCTTCGCTTTGAAAGTTGTCGTGCGAGCCGAACACTACTTCCAGGCTCACGGATCCGATGCACCGGGCCTCGACGCCTGGGGTCACTCCTTTAAAGGTAGTGTTGCTGGGTTTGCTCCTTGACGGCTCTATACCCATCTTTTTCACTGTGTCTGAGTAAATTAGGTTAAGACTACCTCCTCCATCCATTAGAACTTTCGTGAGGTGATACCCATCTATAATGGGGTCTAGGACGAGGGCTACCGCCCCATGACGGATATTGGTCGGGTGGTCACGTCGATCAAAGGTGGTTGGGTATGCTGACCATGGATTATACTTCGGGGCTACAGGCTCTACGACGTAGACCTCTAAAGGGCGTGTTTCCTCTCCTTCTTGGGTATGTAAGTGGCGTATATCATATCTACTGTTTTCACCTCCGGAGGGAACTTCTTTTGTCCGCCACCAACCGGACCCCGAGGATCATCCTCGTCCTTGCTGCGTGGGCTCTTGCCTTGATACTCGGATGTGAGTTCGACGGCCTTTTGAATACCCAACAATTACGGTTGGTGTGATTGGCGGGCTTCTCTTGAGTACCATGGATTTGGCAAGGCCTCTCCATGATTTTCTCTAGTGGGGTAGGTCCATCGCGATTGCCTTTAGGAGGCTTCTACCATTGCCTAGGTCAGGAATTGGGGAAGCCGACGTTAACGGCCGTGTCATCATCATCACTATTGTTGTACCGACGCTTATTCTTGTTGCGCTTTGGTTTCCTGTTTCCATCCCCAACTTCGAAGGTTTCAGGGATTCGGGTTTGTGCCTCTGCCTTTCTAACCATTTATCCTCGCCCGCGTAAAAGAGAGTCATGAGTGATATAAGGGAGGACATGGTCCTAGGTTTATCCTGGCCAAGCTGGTGAGCCAACCATTCATCCCAGATATTGTGCCGGAAGGAGGCTATTGCCTCGGCGTTTGGGTAGTCAACAATCTGGTTTTTCTTGGTCAAGAACCTATTCCAGAATTTTCGCGCGGACTCTCCTGGCTTCTGAACGAATTTGCTTAGGTCAGAGGAGTCCGGTGGCCAAATATATGTGTCCTGGAATTTAGATCAGAATGCATCCTCTAGATCTTCCTAGCACCCGATGGAGTTTTCAGGGAGGCTATTCAACCAGTGCCGAGGTGGCCCCTTAAGTTTTAGGGGTAGATATTTAATGGCATGGAGATCATCTCCTCGTGCCATGTGGATGTGGAGGAGTAAATCCTCAATACATACGGTTGGGTCAGTTGTCCCATCGTACTCCTCTATGTTCACGGGTTTAAACCCCTCCGGGAGCTGATGCTGCATCACCTCGTCCGCGAAGCACAGTGGGTGGGCAACGCCTCTGACCCGAGCTATGTCGCGCCGGTGGTCGGCGTCTGTTCTAGCCTGGTTTTGTTCCCGGCCTCTATTATTATGGTCGAGCCAAGGCTTGTACCCTTCCCATCTATCGGCTGAGTATCCTCTGGATCCGTTGATGGATCTCGTATGACTCGCTTTGTAGTCTAGGTCGTGTCACAGGTCGAACGTGTCATCGGGCTCTATTGGCTCTTTTCTCCGTCTTCGGGGTATCGTCGGCCTATAACCGGTATTGTCAGCCTTCTATCTCATCCTCGAGGAGGGCGGTCTGGCTTGTTGTATATAGTATGTCTAGGAGACGGCGTATCAGTGAGCTCGTCGTCGAATTGCGGCAACAGCCTTCTACGTGGATAGCTCTTAGGTTGGTCTGATAGACCGGTATCGTATCGTTCCTCAGCTGAGAGGACTCTTGTCCATCGATCGTTCAGGTTGTCTTGTTCGGTTTTAAGGTGCCGTTCTTTTGCTTTCAGGTTGCGGGCCATTGCTATAAGCTATTGCGTGAATAGTTCCTGATCTTCAAGATTATCGGGAAAGGCGAAGTCATCATCTTCCGTGCTATCCTCCTCCTCGACAGGGGGAGGTAATTGTCGTCCTCGGAATCGTTTGGGTCATCGGCGTCGTGCTGGTCTTCAGGCCTCTCCTGACCCTCTAGCAAGTGTTCGGGGATATCGGGATCACCGAGGTCCTCCGGGGTATCTCCATCCCCGACGGCAATGATAGCTTTCCTCTCCTTTTTCCCTTTTGACTGTTTATGCCACTTCCAGCGCCTTGACGGCGCTTCACTTGATTTGTTGCCATCGTTTTTAGGTGTGTGCATGCCATTAGCGGCTAGAGTGTCTACCATGTACACGTCGTATGTGGAGGTGACAGCCCAGCGCCCGGTGTTAACGGGGGTGGGAGCGCAATCTTCCTCATCCATGTATTTTTCCTCCTTGGACGCATAGTCCAACATGTCGGTTAAATCTTCCACTGTTTCTACCAAGTGGGTGGTGGGTGGGACGAAAAATTCATCATGACCTGCCCTGAGACTGATCTCTGCATGGATCTGTTGGAAATATGCCCTAGAGACAATATATAAAGTGTTTATTATTATATTTCCTTGGTCATGATAATCGTTTATTATCCATGCTATAATTGCATTGATTGGAAACACATTGCATGTGTGGGTAAATAGACAACGCAATGTCCCTAGTATGCCTCTAGTGAACTAGCTCGTTGATCAAAGGATGGTTAATGTTTCCTAGCCATGGACATGAGATGTCATTTGATAACGGGATCACATCATTAGGAGAATGATGTGATGGACAAGACCCAAACTACAAACGTAGCGTATGATTGTGTCAATTTATTGCTATAGTTTTCTGCATGTCAATGTATATGTTCCTATGACCATGAGATCGTGCAACTCACGGATATCAGATGAGTGCCTTGTGTGTATCAAACGTCGCAACGTAACTGGATGACTATAAAGGTGCTCTACAGGTATCTCCGATGGTGTCTGTTGAGTTGGCATGGATCGAGACTGGGATTTGTTACTCCGTGTGACGGAGAGGTATCTCGGGGCCCACTCGATAATGCAACATCACAATAAGCCTTGCAAGCAATGTGACTAATTGTTAGTTGTGGGATCTTGTATTATGGAACGAGTAAAGAGACTTGCCGGTAGCGAGGTTGAACTAGGTATGGAGATACCAACGATCGAATCTTGGGCAAGTAACATACCGAAGAACAAAGGGAACGTTATACGGGATTAACTGAATCCTTGACATAGAGGTTCGACCGATAAAGATCTTCGTAGAATATGTAGGAACCAATGTGGACGTCTAGGTCCCGCCATTGGTTATTGACCGTAGAGGTGTCTCGGTCATGTCTACATAGTTCTCGAACCCGCAGAGTCTGCACACTTAAGGTTCGGTAACGTTTCGGTAGTGTAGAGTTATGTATGGTGGTGACTAAAGTTTTGTTTGGAGTCCCGGATGAGATCCCGGACGTCACGAGGAGCTCTTGAATGGTTCGGAGGTAAAGATTCATATATAGGAATTCCCAGTTTGGTTGCCGGAAAAGTTTCGGGCTCATCGGTAGTGTACCGGGAGTGCCGGTAGTATACCGGGAGGCCTCCGGGAGAGGTATTTCGACCCCAAGAGGTCCATGGGCTCTGGGAGAGTAATAACCAGCCCTTAATGGGCTGGGGAAACAGCCAGAAAGGCCCATGGCGCAGGGGAAGAAATTCCTAAAGGAAAAATAGGAAAATCAGCCAATAGGAAGCAATCCTACTCCAACTAGGATTGGAGGTGGAGTAGGATTGCTCCCCTCCACTTCGGCCAACTCCTAGAGGCCTTGGCCTTGCGCCAAGGCTGCCTTGTCCTTCCTCCTTTATATACAGGTGGGGTGGGTGGTTTTTGGACAGTTTTTCCGGCCACGTGCTACTCGTTCCACCGGTGCATAGTTTCTCCTCTAGATCGTATTTCCGCAGTGCTTAGGCGAAGCCCTGCCGGAATCACACCACCACCATCGCCGGAGCGCCGTCACGCTGCCGGTGAACTCTTCCTCCTCACCACCTCCTCTTGCTGGATCAAGACGGTGGAGATCGTCATCAAGCTGCACGTGTGCGGAACGCGGAGGTGCCGTCCGTTCGGTACTAGATCGGAAGGATCGTGATCAAGGCCACGGGACGTTTGTGATCGAATCACGGGACGGATCGTGACGAGATCACGGGACATTTCATGATTGGTTCGCGGGACGGTTCGTGATTAGATTGCGGGATGCTCGGCGATTTGGATCGTGAAGAAGTACGACTACACCAACCGCGTTTCTAAATGCTTCCCGCTTAGCGATCTACAAGGGTACGTAGATCCACTCTCCCTCTTGTAGATGCTCATCACCATGGATAGGTTTGTGTGTGCGTAGGAAATTTTTTGTTTCCCATGCGACGTTCCCCAACAGTGGCATAATGAGCTAGGTTGATGGTTTGATGAGATCTCGAGTAGAACACAAAAGGTTTGTGGGCGTTGATGCTTAGATTGCTTCCTTCCTTGGTCGGATTTTGGTTCAGCGGGATTGTGAGATAAAACGGCCTGGAACAACATTACTTGTACGCTTACGAGAGACCGGTTCCCTCGATGCAACTTGTTGCTTAGATGGCTTGCGGGTGACAGTTTGTCTCACTTTAGTTGGATCGAATCCGACAAAGGCGGTCCTTGAGAAGGTTGAAAAGCAATCTATGTATCACCGTTGTGGTTTATGCGTAGGTGAGAATCGTTCTTGCTAGATACCCGTAGCAGCCACGTAAAACATGCAACAACAATTAGAGGACGTCTAACTTGTTTTTGCAGGGTATGTTGTGATGTGATATGCCCAAGTACATGATGAGATATATGTGATGTATAGAATTTCACGACTTGCACGTCGATGAATATGGCAACCGGCAGGAGCCATAGGGTTGTCTTCAATTATTGTATGACCTGCGTGTCAATCATTAAGCGCTATGTAATGCTTTACTTTATCGCTACGGTAGCAATAGTAGTATAAGCATGTTGGGCGCGACAACCCCGATGGCGACATGTTGATGGAGATCAAGATGATGGAGATCATGGTGTCGTGCCGGTGACGATGGAGATCATGCCGGTGTTTCGAAGATGGAGATCCTAAACACAAGTTCATGGCCATATCAAGTCACTTATGAATTGCATGAGATGTCACCTTGTTTTGCTTAGTACGGCGGTAGCATTATAAGGTGATCCCTCACTTGAATTTCAAGATGAACTGTGCTCTCCCCGAGTGTGCACCGTTGCGAAAGTTCGTCGTGTCGAGACACCACGTGATGATCGGGTGTGATAGACTCTACGTTCACATACAACGGGTGCAAGCCAGATTAGCACGTGCAGAACACTCGGGTTAAACTTGACGAGCCTAGAATGTACATACATGGCCTCGGAACACAAGAGACCGAAAGGTCGAGCATGAGTCATATAGTAGATATGATCAACATAATGATGTTCACCAATGAAGCCAACTTAACTCACGTGATGATCGGACTTGAGTTGGTGAAATTTGGATCATGTGACACTCAGATGACCTGAGGGATGTCAATTTGAGTGGGAGCTTTAGTAATTTGATTAACTAAACTCATTATCTTGAACAATAGTCTAAGTAACCTTTGCATATTTATGTTGTAGATCAATGGCTCGTGCAGTAGCACCCCTGAATTTTAATGCATTCCTAGAGAAAGCTAAGTTGAAATATGATGGAAGTTACTTTGTTGATTGGGCCCGTAATCTGAGGATTATCCTCACGGCTTCCCAGAAACAATATGTTGTTGATGCACCGCTTGGTGACCAACCAGAAGACATGACCTCCGACGACGTTAAGAACGTTTGGGAGGCTCGTGCTGGAGACTACTCAATAGTTCAGTGCGCAATATTGTATGGCTTAGAACCGGGACTTCAAAGACGTTTTGAACGTCATGGAGCATATCAGATATTTCAGGAGTTGAAGTTTATCTTTCAGAAGAATGCCCGGATCGAGAGGTATGAGACCTCCGATAAATTCTATGCTTGCAAGATGGAGGATAACGGGTCTATTAGTGAGCACATACTCAGAATGTCTGGGTACTCAAACCGTCTAGCAGAGTTGGGAATTACCCTTCCGCCGGAGGCGATCACTGATAGAGTTCTTCAATCGCTGCCACCTAGTGACAAGAGCTTTGTGGTGAACTATAACATGGACGGGATGAAAAATTCAGTCGTCGAGCTGTTTGCGATGCTGAAGGTCGCTGAGTCTGAAATCCAGAAAGAACATCAAGTGTTGATGGTCAATAAAACCACTAGTTTCAAGAAAAATGGCAAGGTCAAAGGCAAGAAGGGTAAAACTAAGAAGGATGGCAAAGCAGTTGCTACTCCTACAAAGAAGCCTAAGCATGGACCTAAGCCAGAAACTGAGTGCTTTCATTGCAAAGGAACTGGTCACTAGAAGCGGAACTGCCCCAAGTACCTGGCTAGCAAGAAGGCGGCCAACGACAAACAAGGTATATATGATATACATGTTATTGATGTGTACCTTACTAGTTCTTGTAGTAGTGCATGTGTATTTGATACCGGTTCGGTTGCTCACATTTGCAACTCAAAGCAGGAACTACGGAATAAACGAAGACTGGCAAAGGACGAAGTGACGATGCGCGTGGGAAGTGGTTCCAAGGTTGATGTGATCGCCGTCGGCATGCTCTCTCTTCGATTACCATCGGGATTAGTTGTGAACCTGAATAATTGTTATTTAGTGCCTGCGTTAAGCATGAACATTATATCTGGATCTTTTTTATTGCGAGACGGTTACTCATTTAAATCAGAGAATAAAGGTTGTTCTATTTATATGAGTAATATCTTTTATGGTCATGCACCCAATGTTAGGGGTTTATTCATATTGAATCTTGATAGTGATGACACACATGTTCATAACATTGATGCCAAAAGATGTAGAGTTGATAATGATAGTACCACTTTCTTGTGGCACTGCCGTTTAGGTCATATTGGTGTAAAACGCATGAGGAAGCTCCATGCCGATGGACTTTTGGAGTCACTTGATTTTGAATCACTTGACACATGTGAACCATGCCTCATGGGCAAGATGACTAAAACGCCATTCTCTGGAACAATGGAACGGGCAAGTGACTTGTTGGAAATCATACATACTGATGTGTGCGGTCCAATGAATGTTGCAGCGCGCGATGGATATCGTTACTTTCTCACCTTCACTGATGACTTGAGTAGATATGGGTATATTTAATTGATGAAACACAAGTCTAAAACGTTTGAAATGTTCAAGCAATTTTAGAGTGAAGTTGAGAATCATTGTAACAAGAAGATTAAATTTCTGTCATCTGATCGAGGAGGTGAATATCTGAGTTATGAGTTTGGCAGTCACTTAAGACAATGTGGAATTGTTTCACAGTTGACACCGCCCGGAACACCACAGCGTAATGGTGTGTCTGAACGTTGTAATCGGACCTTATTAGATATGGTGCGTTCTATGATGTCTCTTGCCGATTTGCCACTATCGTTTTGGGGTTATGCATTAGAGACAGCTGCATTCACTTTAAATAGGGCACCATCGAAATCCGTTGAGACGACGCCATATGAACTATGGTTTGGCAAAAAGCCGAAGTTGTCGTTTCTTAAAGTTTGGGGATGTGATGCTTATGTCCAAAAGCTTCAGCCTGAAAAGCTGGAACCCAAAGCAGAGAAATGCGTCTTCATAGGATACCCGAAAGAGACAGTCGGGTATACCTTCTATCTCACATCCGAGGGCAAAGTGTTTGTCGCTAAGAACGGAACATTTCTTGAGAAAGAGTTTCTCTCGAAAGAATTGAGTGGGAGGAAAATTGAGCTTGATGAGGTTGTTGAACCTTTGCTTGTACCAGAAAGTAGCGCAACGCAGAAAGATGTTTCTGTGGAGCCTACGACAGTTGAAGAAGAAGTTAATGATGATGATCATGAAGCTTCGGATCAAGTTACTAATGAACCTCGTAGGTCGACAATAACACGTGCTACTCCTGAGTGGTACGGCAATCCTGTCTTAGAGGTCATGTTGTTAGACAACAATGAACCTACGAGCTATGAAGGAGCGATGACGGGCCCGGATTCCGAGAAATGGTTAGAGGCCATGAAATCAGAGATGGGATCCATGTATGAAAACAAAGTATGGACTTTGGAAGTATTACCTGAAGGGTGAAAGGCCATTCAGAACAAATGGATCTTTAAGAAGAAGACGAACGCGGACGGTAATGTCACCGTCTATAAAGCTCGACTTGTGGCAAAGGGTTTTTGACAAATTCCAGGAGTGGACTACGATGAGACCTTCTCACCCGTAGCGATGCTTAAGTCCGTCAGAATCATGTTGGCAATACCTGCTTATTTCGACTATGAAATTTGGCAGATGGATGTCAAAACGGCGTTCCTCAACGGTTTCCTAGAGGAAAAGTTGTATATGATACAACCCGAAGGTTTTGTCGATCCAAAGAATGCTGACAAAGTTTGCAAGCTCCAGCGATCCATTTATGGACTGGTGCAAGCATCTCGGAGTTGGAACAAGCGCTTTGATGAGGTGATCAAAGCGTTTGGGTTTATACAAGTTTATGGAGAAGCTTGTATTTACAAGAAAGTGAGTGGGAGCTCTATAGCGTTTCTAGTGTTATATGTGGATGACATATTGCTGATTGGAAACGATATAGAAATGCTGGAAAGTGTGAAGGAATATTTGAATAAGAGTTTTTCAATGAAGGACCTAGGAGAAGCTGCTTTCATATTAGGTATTAAGATCTATAGAGATAGATCGAGACGCTTAATAGCACTTTCACAGAGCACATACCTTGATAAAGTTTTGAAGAAGTTCAAAATGGAACAGTCCAAGAATGGGTTCTTGCCTGTATTACAAGGTGTGAAGTTGAGTAAGACTCAATGCCCAGTGACTGCAGAAGATAAAGAAAAGATGAGCGTCATCCCCTATGCTTCAGCCATAGGCTCTATCATGAATGCAATGCTGTGCACAAGACCCGATGTCAGCCTTACCATAATTATGGCTGGAAGGTTTCAAAGTGATCCTGGAATGGAGCACTGGCAAGCGGTCAAGAATATCCTTAGGTACCTTAACAGGACTAAGGACATGTTTCTCGTTTACGGAGGTGATGAAAAGCTCATCGTAAAGGGTTATGTCGATGCAAGCTTTGACGCTGATCCAGACGACTCTGAGTCGCAAACCGGATACGTATTTTTTCTTAACAGGGGAGCGGTAAGCTGGTGCAGTTCCAAGAAAAGCGTAGTAGCTGATTCTACGTGCGAAGCAGAGTACATCGCAGCCTCGGAGGCAGCGAAGGAAGGTGTCTCGATGAAGCAGTTCATGACAGATCTTGGAGTAGTGCCCAGTGCACTGAATCCAATGAACCTGTTCTATGACAACATTGGTGCCATTGCTCTGGCCAAGGAACCAAGGTTTCACAAGAGGACCAGACATATAAAGCGACGCTTCAACTCCATCCGCGATTACATCGAGGAGAAGGACATAAATATTTGCAAAGTGCACATGGATCTGAATGTTGCAGACCCGTTGACTAAACCTCTTCCAAGGGCTAAACGTGATCAACACCAGAGCTGTATGGGTGTTCGATTCATTACCATGTAAATCACATAGTGATGTGAACTAGATTATTGACTCTAGTGCAAGTGGGAGACTGTTGGAAATATGCCCTAGAGGCAATATATAAAGTGTTTATTATTATATTTCCTTGTTCATGATAATCGTTTATTATCCATGCTATAATTGCATTGATTGGAAACACATTGCATGTGTTGGTAAATAGACAACACAATGTCCCTAGTATGCCTCTAATGAACTATCTCGTTGATCAAAGGATGGTTAAGGTTTCCTAGCCATGGACATGAGATGTCATTTGATAACGGGATCACATCATTAGGAGAATGATGTGATGGACAAGAGCCAAACTACGAACGTAGCTTATGATCGTGTCAGTTTATTGCTATAGTTTTTCTGCATGTCAATGTATATGTTCCTATGACCATGAGATCATGCAACTCACGGATATCAGATAAGTGCCTTGTGTGTATCAAACGTCACAACGTAACTGGGTGACTATAAAGGTGCTCTACAGGTATCTCCGATGGTGTCTGTTGAGTTGGCATGGATCGAGACTGGGATTTGTTACTCCGTGTTACGGAGAGGTATCTCGGGGCCCACTCGGTAATGCAACATCACAATAAGCCTTGCAAGCAATGTGACTAATTGTTAGTTGCGGGATCTTGTATTACGGAACGAGTAAAAAGACTTGCCGGTAGCAAGGTTGAGCTAGGTATGGAGATACCGACGATCGAATCTCGGGCAAGTAACATACCGAAGAACAAAGGGAACGTTATACGGGATTAACTGAATCCTTGACATAGAGGTTCGACCGATAAAGACATCGTAGAATATGTAGGAACCAATGTGGACGTCCAGGTCCCGCCATTGGTTATTGACCGTAGAGGTGTCTCGGTCATGTCTACATAGTTCTCGAACCCGCAGGGTCTGCACACTTAAGGTTCGGTGACGTTTCGGTAGTGTAGAGTTATGTGTGGTGGTGACTAAAGTTTTGTTCGGAGTCTCGGATGAGATACCAGACGTCACGAGGAGCTCCAGAATGGTCCTGAAGTAAAGATTCATATATAGGAAGTCCCAGTTTGGTCGCCGGAAAAGTTTTGGGCTCATCAGTAGTGTACCGGGAGTGCCGGTAGTATACCGGGAGGCCTCCGGGAGAGATATTTCGACCCCAAGAGGTCCATGGGCTGTGGGAGAGTAATAACCAGCCCTTAGTGGGCCTGGGAAACAGCCACAAAGGTGCATGGCGCAGGGGAAGAAATTCCTAAAGGAAAAATAGGAAAATCAGCCAATAGGAAGCAATCCTACTCCAACTAGGATTGGAGGCGGAGTAGGATTGCTCCCCTCCACTTCGGCCGACTCCTAGAGGCCTTGGCCTTGCGCCAAGGCTGCCTCCTCCTTCCTCCTTTATATATAGGTGGGGTGGGTGGTTTTTGGACAGTTTTTCCGGCCACATGCTACCCGTTCCACCGGTGCATAGTTTCTCCTCTAGATCGTATTTCCGCAGTGCTTAGGCGAAGCCCTGCCGGAATCACACCACCACCAATCGCCGGAGCGCCGTCATGCTACCGGTGAACTCTTCCTCCTCACCACCTCCTCTTGCTGGATCAAGACGGTGGAGATCGTCATGAAGCTGCACGTGTGCCGAACGTGGAGGTGCCGTCGTTCGGTACTAGACCAGAAGGATCGTGATCAAGGCCACGGGACGTTCATGATCGGATCGCGGGACGGATCATGACGAGATCGCGGGACAGTTTGTGATTGGTTCGCGGGACGGTTCGTGATTAGATCGCGGGACGCTCGGCGGTTTTGATTGCGAAGAAGTACGACTACACCAACCGCGTTTCCTAACGCTCCCCGCTTAGCGATCTACAAGGATACGTAGATCCACTCTCCCTCTCGTAGATGCTCATCACCATGGATAGGTTTGCGTGTGCGTAGGAAATTTTTTGTTTCCCATGCGACGTTCGCCAACAGGATCAGCGTTGGGTAGTCGGTAATCTTCATCGACAAGATCCGATCTAGGGTCTCGTTGAGTGTTGAGAGCTAGATCGGGTCAATTTGCTCGGAGCTTTCGGAGTTGACCTCCAATGTGTCCAGGTGAGGGGAGTGTTCGGCAAGAACAAGTATATGGGCGTCTAGCACTATGGCTGGATCCGGGCTAAGGGCATGGTCGTCGCCAGGGTTGATCCCGTAGGCGGGACCGAAAGATGGACCTGAGGTTAAAGCCTTAGAGTCTTCGGGGGTGGCAGGCAAGACTGCGTGCCCGGTTAATGACAGGTCGGCCTGAGAGTCTACAGAGAACTCTAAGTTCCCAAATCTGATCTCCTGACTAGGGGCGAAACTTCCAACAGGTCCTAGATGGCTGGTGGAGTCGGTGTGCAGCATAATGCCGCCAAAGGCGAATATCTGTCCTGGGACGAAAGTGTCCATGTTGCAGACCTCTTTGTTGATGATAAGGCGAGCCATCGATTCCTTAGGTGATCACAACGGAACTCTCAATGAAAGAACCAATGTCGGTGTCAAAACCGGTGGATCTCGGGTAAGGGGTCCCGAGCTGTGAGACTAGAAACGATGGTAACAGGAGATGAAGGATACGATGTTTACCCAGGTTCGGGCCCTCCTATGGAGGTAATACCCTACGTCCTGGTTGGTTGTATTGATCATAATGTTGGACATATGCCCTAGAGGCAATAAATAAAGTGTTTATTATTATATTTCCTTGTTCATGATAATCATTTATTATCCATGCTATAATTGTATTGATTGGAAACTCAAATACATGCGTGGTTAAATAAACAACACTCTGTCCCTAGTATGCCTCTAGTGAACTAGCTCGTTGATGAAAGATGGTCAAGGTTTCCTAGCCATTGACATGTGATGTCATTTGATAACGGGATCACATCATTAGAAGAATGATGTGATGGACAAGACCCAAACTACAACCGTAGCATATGATCGTGTCAGTTTATTGCTACTGTTTTCTGCATGTCAAGTATATGTTCCTATGACCATGAGATCATGCAACTCACGGACATCGGAGGAGTGCCTTGTGTGTATCAAACGTCGCAACGAAACTGGGTTACTATAAAGGTGCTCTATAGGTATCTCCGAGGGTGTCTGTTGAGTTGGCATGGATCAAGACTGGGATTTGTTACTCCGTGTGACAGAGAGGTATCTCAGGGCCCACTCGGTAATACAACATCACAATAAGCCTTGCAAGCAATGTGACTAAGTGTTAGTCACGGGATCTTGTATTACGGAACGAGTAAAGAGACTTGCCGCTAACGAGGTTGAACTAGGTATGGAGATACCGACGATCGAATCTTGGGCAAGTAACATACCGAAGAGCAAAGGGAACATCATACGGGATTAACTGAATCCTTGACATAGAGGTTCGACCGATAAAGATCTTCGTAGAATACGTAGGAACCAATATGGGCATCTAGGTCCCGCTATTGGTTATTGATCGTAGAGGTGTCTCGGTCATGTCTACATAGTTCTCGAACCCGCAGGGTCTGCACACTTAAGGTTTGGTGACGTTTCGATTGTATAGAGTTATGTATGGTGGTGACCGAAAGTTGTTTGGAGTCCCGGATGAGATCCCGACGTCACGAGGAGCTCCGGAATGGTCCGGAGGTAAATATTGATATATAGGAAGTCCTGTTTTGGTCGCCGGAAAAGTTTTGGGGTCATCGGTAGTGTACCGGGAGTGCCTAGTGTACCGGGAGGCCTCCGGGAGGTGTATTTCGACCCAAGAGGCTTCATGGGCTGTGGGAGAGTGAATATCAGCCCTTAGTGGGCTGGTGAAAACTCCCACACAAGGTCCATGTGGCTGCAGAAGAAAACCCAATAGGAAAAGGTGGAAAAAAGGGAAAAAAGGAGCAACCCTAGTCCTACTAGGATTGGAGGAGGAGTCCTCCTCACCTAGTAGGTTCGGCTGAACCATAGGAGCCTTTGCCCTTGCGCCAAGGCTCTCCTCCTCTCCTCCTATATATACTGGTGGGTTTTAGGGTTTTGCACTAGTTTTTCAGCCACGTGCTACCCGTTCCTCCAGTGCATAGTTTCTCCTGTAGATCGGATTTCTGCAGTGCTTAGGCGAAGCCCTGCCGGAATAGCTCCACCACCATCGCTGGAGCGCCGTCATGCTGTCGGAGAACTCTTCTTCCTCTCCACTCCTTCTTGCTGGATCAAGACGTCGGAGATCGTCATCAAGCTGTACGTGTGCTGAACGCGGAGGTGCCGTCCGTTCGGCGCTAGATCGGAAGGATCGTGATCAAGCTCGTGGGACGGATCGTGATCAAGTTCGTGGGACGGATCGTGGTTAGATCGCGGGACGGGTCGTGATTGGATCGCGGGACGCTCGGCGATTTGGACCGCGAAGACGTTCCACTACACGAACCGCGTTTCTTAACGCTTCCGGCTTAGCGATCTACAAGGGTACGTAGATCCACTCTCCCTCTCGTAGATGCTCATCACCATGGATAGATCTGCGTGTGCGTAGGAATTTTTTTGTTTCCCATGCAACGTTCCCAACAGATAAGTGGGTTATAGAGTTGATCTACCTCGAGATCGAATAGCTAAACCCTAGATGAGTTGTCCTCTCCTACAACCTAAAACCCTATGGCTTGTATAGACACCAAGGGTACCTAGGGTTTACACATGGTCGGTTATAAGTCGAAGGGACAAACATGCCTATTCACTTCAAACGTGAAGGACACGTCACGATTCCCGAAGTTTCCTTCCTACAGACAGGACGTTCGATCGATCCAATGCTCGCAAGCTGCCCATATAATCCGCCCATAAGAAACAGGTCGCCTCCTGAGGACCCCTTAAACCAGGACTCCCTCACAAGGTAACAAATAGCAAAAGTGAGTAAATTTTTCTTTTAATTCTTGGAAACAATGCCTAGGATTCATACTTTCACCATATTTAAAAGACACGATATATCTTCAAAAAGTGTGGCAAATAATCACTCCAAAGTTCGATAAACATAAGTTGAGATAGCGTAGGCATGCTAGTCATACCTCTAAGATTATCTTTCTAACCCCTACGGCGCACCGCGGTGTTGCCTAGTCTAGCCCCAAATATCATACTAAACAAGCACTTCATGATCTTTATCATTGTCATATTAATCCCTAGAGTCACCCAATGTCACTACAAGCATCTCGAGAAATTACACCAGATATCTTTGTTTCCCAAAGAAACAAATAACACGAGGAAGATTCAATTCACCACACAGAGAATATGAGTAATACATCACATAGTTCAAGTCCATTAGCAAGGCCCATGATCACAATCAAGATAAAATCTACATGATGGAGAGAGAGAGAGAGAGAGAGCATAGCTACTGACATAAACCATCTGCCTCGACAGAGGACTACTCTCGCATCATCATAGGAATCGCACATGATGATTGATAGGTTGGAGAAGATGAATTCCTCCCTCCGACTAGGTGACAAAAAGGCTAGATTGGATCTCCTTGGAAAGCAAAGAGGCGATGGCGGGAAAAAACACGTTAAAATCTTTCGGGAGGTTTTGATTGTATATGTAGAAGTAGGGGCACTGGTAGCGGCAAGGAAGAGGTCCAGGACCTCGACCCCCCCCCCCCCTTCATGTTCTCCTGGACCGGGCCACGCGAGCATGCCGTGTGGGAGCCTGATGGCCCCCTCTAGGTGGGCTTCATGCCCAAGGTCTCTTCTGGCTTGAAACTCCGCAAATGTTTTTTTTTCTAGATTTTTTACTCCTCAGAAATATTATTTCAGCAAATTCCAAAACAAGCAGAACAACAACACCTCGCCCGGGGTAATGGAGACTGAATTAATAGGTTAGTCGAATAAAGCAATAAAAAATGGTGCCAAAGTGATGTAATAATGATATAAATGTAGCACGAACATAGCAAAAGTTATATATGTTCTCTCTCTCTCTCCATGTGTCATGTCACGCATCTAGCTAGACACTTCTTGAAATTGCTCTTGTGGCTCCATCCCAAGGATCCGTGGCATGTTAGATCACGATGGAGGATCCCGGTGGCTCCCACTTGTCATGGAAATAATGCCCTATGGCATCGAAGATTGGCTATCCCACCATCATCGGAGTGAGGACGCGATGGGAAGGGATGATATGCCCCCATGCATATGATGGAGGGGGCAACGGGTGAGGTCGAAGGTGGATGGGATGGACGGTTGCATGCCACCGACAAAGAGGACCAGAGAAAAGCCATAATCGCCATCGCGGAATAATCACAGACTGCCGTGACACATCTATTTGATGAACTTAATCTGCATTTATCAAGAAACATGTGCAGTATTTTTTGCATTTGGTGTCACCTCTTGACATGTACCATTGGGTGCACTGCCATGCAAAATATTTGTACTACGTAGCTGATTTCAAACTTTACATACACTCTCCTTAGCCACAAAACCCACTCCCCACCCCACCCCCACTCACCTCTTCTTTCATGGCAGGACGACCACCGTCCGCTTGTCATGTGGTTGGTCCAAAAATAGCAGTGGCCACCAATCCATGCCAAAAATAGCCTCGTTGGGTACATATAAACACGTACGCACGAACTATAGCAACATAAGAGAAGAAGTGCAAATCTCACCTGGTTACGTGTTAAGCAACCATGCACGCCGATCAGCTAGTACCGGCGGTCGTCGCCGCCGTGGCCGTGGTTTGCCTGCTCATCGCCGGCCGGGCCGACGGCCTCGAGGAGTACGCCCCTACTGCCGCGGTGAGCCTGGAGATGGAGCCACTGACCATGAACCAGAAGTTCCGGCCCGGCCTCGAGGGTTACGGCCCTGCTGCCGCGGTGAGCCTGGAGATGGAGCCGCTGGCCTTGAACCAGAACCCCGGGCAGTTCCTCCCGCGGCCGGAGGTGATGCCGTTGCCGAACGATCTGCTCGCGAGGGCGGAGGAGGGTGGCGACAGTGAGGAGTACGTCCCGCAGGTGGAGGTCGTGCCGGAGGAGGAGGTGGTTGTGCAGCCGGGCGACGCCCTCGCCGAGGCCATCAGCGGCGGCGGCGGCGCGTACGAGCAGCCAACGACGGAGCCGATCACGGCCACGCGCGAGCAGGGCGACTTCTACCGCACCGGTGCGACACCGAGCCCAGCAGAGCCGCCGGCGAAGCCGTCCTCCCCTTATCAGAAGAAGGATGGCGGCTCGCACAAGTAAAGAAGACGAATTAATTAGACAACTGGTTACTAATCCAAAGGGACGCTAGCCTATACATAATCCCGTTGCTCTTCCCTTAGCAAGTGTCTTTCCTGTTACAGAAAAATAAGGGGCCATGGAACGTGTGCATGTGCACGTCTTGGCCGAGAGATTGTTTTACTTACCTACTAGTGGTTGTTTGGATGTCAAGAATTAGATATGAATCTTGAGAAAATTGGCTTAATAACCGGCGAAGGTTCGACCGAATTGCTACAGATCAGAACACCACAATAGTTCTGATCTAAGCTTGTATGCATGCACGCACGCATGCCGTGTACGGAGTGTACACGATCGTCATCCTCTCTCCCCATCTCTGCCTCAACCTCACGCGGCTAGGACTAGCCCGTGGATTGTCGGCCATGCGGACGAGGAGCGATGAGGACCGGGCTCGCGCGCCAGAGACTTAGAGATGGCAGGCGGCCACTCAATGACCTCTTGTCGTCCGCTCCTCCTCGATGTCGAACCCTCCCTGCTGACCTACTCCTCTTCTCCACGGCCGCGAAGGTTGTGGCCGGGGACAGTGGATACGACTATAGTAAGCCTGGCGACGGCCGGATTGTCCCCGATGAACAAGGCGGTAGGCGGTTGGATCTTTTTTTTTAAGCATGGTAGGCGGCTGGATCTTTACTCCTAAAGGGGAGTATGTATGTCGTTTGTTTGTTAGCCACACGGCGTGGAATAAAAGAACAACTAATCAAAGGACCTTTTCATTCTAGTCCTAATCTTTCGTTGCGAAAATCTCAACTTTCCTCCCACACTTCCTAAATCACAAAACAGTTTAAAATAGACTAAATGGCACTGCGGTTCGAAAACTTGCGCGAAGTGCACTTAAATCACGGCACTTGCAAACCGAAAAAACCCGTCATAGAACTTGCATTGCAGTTGTAGATAGGTCAGATAAGCCATCTAAACCGATCGGCTGCTCAATTTTCAAAAAAAAATCCGTCATAAAACTTGCACTGCGAGGTGCAGATAGGTCACACATGTCATCACAATCTTTTTCTCTCTCCTCTGACAGTTACGCATGGCGCAGGTGAGCTTGGTTGTGGTTGATTAATTTGTGAAAAAGACCCTATTATTTTAGTACAAAAGCCGTATTGCAAATATTTTTCTAGTCGCTTTATAAAGGAGCCCTTCTCTCTCGTTCCCAAATTTTTAACCTGATCTTTTCATTGTTTATAAGGCTTAGTATGACTCCAGGCAGTTTAGGGCAACCTTTTTATGCAAGGTCATCTTCCTCCTGTTGTGTCTCTCTTTTTCACATCCTTCGCAAACAAAATAACGACTTTTAAGTGCACAGAGCTCTCGCCATTTTAAAAACAATCAACTACAGAGTCAATTCTGACCAAATCATCAAGTGTTTTACCAGGTGGCCACCAAAACACAATATCAAGCTCACCAGGTGGATAATTAACCATCCAAGCATTGCATCAATCATATCATTACAGAAAGTGGTAATGTCCAAGTTATCAAACCATGCTACCTTTCACTGAAGCAGACCCTACTGAGTCAGACCCTCATCACAAATCGTTTGTTCACGCCCTTCAGTTCTGAGACGCGGCAACTCTACCTTAGGTGGCACCATCATCATCGTTGGTTCACTTTCCATCGATGAGCTCGACGTGGCTGCAGCGCCACCAGCCTCCTCTCTCATCGACAATGAACACAGAAAGACATACAGAGGAAGCATGACGTCAATGCATCATTACCTATGAAGGCAGTGGCCTTTGTGCTAAAAAACAAGGCCAACCGGTGACTCATTTGAGCGACACGTGGAAATTTTCGCCCCCAACCGACCTCATGTGCGTCGTGCTTAACCGTTGGAGGGATAAAATCAGGCAGACGGCTGGTTCAGATGGCCTGTGTGACCTATCTGCACCCGCAATGCAAGTTCCATGACGAGTTTTTTTCGGTTTGGAAATACCATGACTTATGTGCGTGCACAATGCAAGTTCTATGACCGCCAGTGTCATTTATTCTTTATTTCCTTTGGTATTGTTGAGTATATTGATTAGTTAGGAAATATGAGATAGACCAGGATTTGTCCTTCCTTTTCTTGTACTCCAAGTTGGTCATTGTACTCCTATATATATGCCCATGAGGCTGAAGCAATGCACCAATTATTCCACCAATTCCTCTTTCCCTTCTAACATGGTGTTGGGGAACGTTGCATGGGAAACAAAAAGTTTCCTACTCACACGCAAGATCTATACACGAGAGGGAGAGTGGATCTACATACCCTTGTAGATCGCTAAGCGGAAGCGTTAAGAAACACGGTTGATGTAGTCGAACGTCTTCGTGATCCAAATCGAAAGCCGTCCCATGATCCAATCACGATCTAGCGCCGAACGGACGACACCTCCGCGTTCAACACACGTATAGCTTGATGACGTCCTCGCCTTCTTGATCCATATGAGGGGCGAAGTAGTAGATGAGTTCTGGCAGCACGACGAAGCATGGTGACGGTGGTGGTGAAGAACAATCTCCGCGGGACTTTGCCAAGCACAACGAAAACAATGACGGAGGATAAACTAGAGGGGCTGGGTTTCCAGCACACGGCTTGGGGAATTCTTGATGTGTTCCGGGTGGTAGCCTTGCCCCTTTATTTATATGTTGAGCCCTAGGGTCGAAACTTGGAGAAAGAGCCTCCTCAAAGTCGGTTTGGCCCGCAAGGAAAGAGTCATCCTTGGACTCCAGGAACAGACGCCAGGGTACCTGGCGTCTGGCCCCTGGCCTCCGCAAAACTCCTTCTGCACCTTCCTTAAAGCCTCGTGGGCTTTACCCCTTGGCCCAAATAACGTGTTCTTGTACCCCGAACATTCCAGGAAACATCTGAAACCCCATCCGGTGAATTCCGGAGACCAAACACTATTATCCCATATATCAATCTTTACCTCCGGACTATTCCGGTGCTCCTCGTCATGTGCGTGATCTTATCCGGAATTCAGAACAACTTTCGGTCACCAACATAATAACTCAACTATAATTATATCGCCACCAAACGTTAAGTGTGTAGACCCTGCGGGTTCGAGAACTATGCAGACATAACCGAGACACCTCAATGGTCAATAACCAATAGCAAGACCTAGATGCCCATATTGTTTCCTACACATTCTACGAAGATCTTTATCGGTTGAACCTCTATGTCAAGGATTCAGTTAATCCCGTATGTTGTTCCCTTTGTTTATCGGCATGTTACTTGCCCGAGATTCGATCGTCGTATCTTTATACTTAGTTCATTCTCGTTACTGGCAAGACTCTTTACTCGTTCCGTACTACAAGATCCCGTGGCTAAAACTTTAGCCACATTGCTTGCAAGGCTTGTTGTGATGTTGTATTACCGAGTGGGCCCTGAAATACCTCTGCGTCACATGGAGTAACAAATCCTAGTCTTGATCCATGCCCACTCAACAGACACCCTCAGAGATACCTGTAGAGCATATTTATAGTCACTCAGTTACGTTGCGACGTTTGATACACACTAGGTATTCCTCCAGTGTTAGTGAGTTGCATGATCTCATGGTCATAGGAACAGATACTTGACATGCAGAAAACTATAGCAATAAACTGACACGATTATATGCTATGTTTATAGTTTGGGTTTTTTCAACACATCATTCTTATAATGATGTGATCCGTTATCAAATGACATCTCATGTCTATGGCTAGGAAACCTTGACCATCTTTGATTAACGAGCTAGTCTACTAGAGACATACTAGGGACACATTGTTGTCTATGTATCCACACATCTAATTGAGTTTCCAATCAATACGATTATAGCATGGATAATAAATGATTATTATGAACAAGGAAATATAATAATATCCACTTTATTATTGCCTCTAGGGCATATTTCTAACAGTCTCCCACTTGCACTAGAGTCAATAATCTAGCTCACATCACTATGTGATTTACATTGTAATGAATCTAACACCCATACAGTTCTGGTGTTGATCATGTTTAGCCCTTGGAAGAGGTTTAGTCAACGGGTCTGCGACATTCAGATCTATGTGCACTTTGCAAATATTTATGTCCTCCTCCTTGATGTAACGTGGATGGAATTGAAGCGTCGCTTTATGTGTCTGGTCCTCTTATGAAACCTTGGTTCCTTGGCCACAGCAATGGCACGAGTGTTGTCACAGAACAGAGCCATTGGATTCAGTGCACTGGGCACTATTACAAGATTTGTCATGAACTCCTTCATCCAAACACCTTCCTTTGTCGCCTCTGAGGCTGCGATGTACTACACTTCGCATGTAGAATCGACTACAACGCTCTGCTTGGATCTGCACCATCTTACTGCTCCCCCATTGACAATAAATACGTATCTGGTTTGAGACTTATAGTCATCCAGATCAGTCTCCAAGCTTGTATCGACGTAACCCTTTACGATGAGCTCTTGATCACCTCCATAAATGAGAAACATTTCCGTAGTCCTTTTTAGGTACTTAAGGATATTCTTGACCGCCGTCCAGAGTTCCATTCCTGGATCACTTTGAAACCTTCTAGCCATACTTATGGCATGGCTGACATCGGGTCTTGTGCACATCATTGCATACATGATAGAGCCTATGGCTGAAGCATAGGGGATGACCCTCATCTTTTCTCTATCTTCTGCAGTCACTGGGCATTGAGTCTTACTCAACTTCATACCTTGCTATATAGGCAAGAACCCCTTCTTGGACTGATCCATTTTGAACTTCTTCAAAAATTTGTCAAGGTATGTGCTATGTGAAAGTCCTATTAAGCATCTTGATCTATCTCTATAGATGTTGATGCCTAATATGAAAGCAGCTTCTCCTAGGTCCTTCATTGAAAAACTCTTGTTCAAATATTCCTTCATGCTTTCCTACATTTCTATATTGTTTCCAATCAGCAATATGTCATCCACATATATTATTGGAAACACTATAGAGCTCCCACTCACTTTTTTGTAAATATAAGCTTCTATGTAAACTTGTATAAACCCGAACGCTTTGATCACCTCATCAAAGCGAAGATTCCAACTCCAAGATTCTTGCAATAGTCCATAAATGGATCGCGGGATTTTGCAAACTCTGTCAGCATTCTCTGGATCGACAAAACCTTCTGGTTGTATCATATACAACTCTTACTTAAGGAAACTGTTAAGGAATGCTGTTTTGACATCCATTTGCCAAATTTCATAATCTTAAAATGCAGCTATTGCTAACATGATTCTGATGGACTTAAGCATCACTATGGGTGAGAAGGTCTCATCGTAGTCAACTCCTTGAACTTATGAAAAACCCTTTGCCACAAGTCGAGCTTTAGAGATGGTGACATTACCATCTGCGTCCGTCATCCTCTTAAAGATCCATTATTTCTGAATGACCTTTCGCCCTTCAGGTAATACTTCCAAAGTCCATACTTTGTTTTCATACATCGATCCCATCTCGGATTTCATGGCCTCTAACCATTTCTCAGAATCCAGGCCCATCATCGCTTCTCCATAGCTCGTAGGTTCATCATTGTTCAACAACATGACCTCTAAGACAGGGTTGCCATACTACTCAGGAGCAGTACACGTCCTTGTTGACCTACGATGTTCGATAGTAACTTGATCCAAAGCTTCATGATCATCATCATTAACTTCCTCTTCAACCGATGCAGGCTCTACAGAAACATTTTTTTTGTGCTGCGCTACTCTCTGGTTGAAATGTTCAATAACCTCATCAAGTTCTATTTTCCTCCCACACAATTCTTTCGAGAGAAACTCTTTCTTTCGTTTTTAGCGACAAACACTTTGCCTTCGGATCTGAGATAGAAGGTATACCCAACTATCTCTTTTGGGCATCCTATGAAGATGCATTTCTCCGCTTTGGGTTCTAGCTTTTCAGGCTGAAGCTTTTGACATAAGCATCACATCCCCAAACTTTAAGAAATGACAACTTTGGCTTCTTGCCAAACCACAATTCATATTGCGTCGTCTCAACGGATTTCGATGGTGCCATATTTAAAGTGAATGCAGCTATCTCTAATGAATAACCCCAAAACGATAGTGGCAAATCGGCAAGAGACATCATAGAACATACCATATCTAATAAGGTTCAATTACGATGTTCGGAGACACCATTACATTGTGGAGTTCCGGGCGGTGTCAATTGTGAAACGATTCCACATTGTCTTAAGTGACTGCCAAACTTATAACTTAGATATTCGACTCCTCGATCAGATCGTAGGAACTTAATCTTCTTGTTACGATGATTCTCAGCTTCACTCTAAATTTGCTTGAACTTTTCAAATGTTTCACACTTGTATTTCATTAAGTAAGTATACCCATATCTACTTAAGTCAACGGTGAAGGTGAGAAAATAGCAATATCCACCGCACGCCTGAGTGCTCACCAGACTGCACACATCAGTATGTATGATTTCCAACAAGTCGCTTGCTCATTCCATTATTCCAGAGAATGAGGTTTTAGTCATCTTGCCCAAGAGGCATGGTTCACATGTGTGAAGTGATTCAAAATCAAGTGACTCCAAAAGTCCATCAGCATGGAGCTTCTTCATGTGTTTTACACCAATATGATCTAAATGGCCGTGCCACAAGAATGTGGTACTATAATTATCAACTCTACATTTTTTGGCATCAATGTGATGAACATGTTTATCATCACTATCGAGATTCAATAGGAATAAACCCCTCACATTGGCTGCATGACCATAAAAGATATTACTCATATAAATAGAACTACCATTATTCTCTGATTTAAATGAGTAACCATCTTGCAATAAACAAGATCCAGATATAATGTTCATGCTTAACCCAGGTACTAAATAACAACTATTTAGGTTCATCACTAATACCGATGGCAATTGAAGAGCGAGCGTGCCGACGGCAATCACATCAACCTTGGAAACAATTCCTACGCGCATTGTCTCTTCGTCCTTAGCCAGCCTTCATCTATTCCGTAGCTCCTGCTTTGAGTTGCAAACGTGAGCAACTGGACAAGTATCAAATACCCAGGCACTACAATGAGACTACCTCCTCCGTCCATTAGAATTTTCGTGAGGTGATACCCGTCTGTAATGGGGTCTAGGACGAGGGAGACCGAACCCCCATGACGGATACTAGTCGGGTGGTCACGTCGATCAAAGGTGATCGGGTATGCCGACCATGGATTATACTTCGGGGCTACAGGCTCTTGACGTAGACCTCTCAAGGGCGCGCTTCCTCTCCTTCTTGGGTATGTGAGTGGCGTATATCATATTTACTGTTTTCACCTCCGAAGGTAACTTCTTTTGTCCGCCACCAACCGGACCCCGAGGATCATCCTCGTCCTTGCTGCATGGGCTCTTGCCTTGATCCTCGGATGTGAGTTTGACGGCCTGTTTGAATACCCAACAATTATGGTTGGTGTGATTGGCGGGCTTCTCTTGATTGCCATGGATTTGGCAAGGCCTCTCCATGATTTTCACCAGTGGGGTGGGTCCGTCGCGATTGCCTTCAGGAGGCTTCTACCGTGTCCTAGGTCGGGAATTGCGGAAGCCGACATTAACGGTCGTGTCATCATCATCACTATTGTTGTGCCGACGCTTATTCTTGTTGTGCTTTGGTTTCCTGTTTCCGTCCCCAACTTCGGAGGTTTCAGGGATTCGGGTTTGTGCCTCTGCCTTTCTAACCATTTATCCTCGCCCGCGTAAAAGAGAGTCATGAGTGATGTAAGGGAGGACATGGTCCTAGGTTTATCCTGGCCAAGCTGGTGAGCCAACCATTCATGCCAGATATTGCGCCGGAAGGAGGCTATTGCCTCGGCATTTGGGTAGTCAACAATATGGTTTTTCTTGGTCAAGAACCTATTCCAGAATTGTCGCGCGGACTCTCCTGGCTTCTGAACGAAGTTTCTTAGGTCGGAGGATTCCGGCGGCCAAACATAGGTGTCCTGGAAGTTAGATCAGAATGCATCCTCTAGATATTCCCAGCACCCGATGGAGTTTTCAGGGAGGCTATTCAACCAGTGCCGGGCTGCCCCCTTAAGTTTTAGGGGTAGATAATTAATGCCGTGGGGATCATCTCCTCGTGCCATGTGGATGTGGATGAGTAAATCCTCAATACATACGGTTAGGTCAGTTGTCCCATCGTAGTCCTCTATGTTCACGGGTTTAAACTCCTCCGGGAGCTGATGCTGCATCACCTCGTCCGTGAAGCACAGTGGGTGGGCAACGCCTCTGACCCGAGCTATGTCGCACCGGTGGTCGGTGTCTGTTCTAGCCCGGTTTTGTTCCCGGCCTCTATTGTTGTGGTCGAGACAAGGCTTATACCCTTCCCATCTATCGGGTGAGTATCGTCTGGATCCGTAGATGGATCTCGTATGACTTGCTTTGTAGTCCAGGTCATGTCGCAGGTCGAACGTGTCATCGGGCTCTATTGGCTCTTTTCCCCGTCTTTGGGGTATCGTCGGCCTATAACCGGTATCGTTAGCCTTCTATCTCATCCTCGAGGAGGGCGGTCTAGCTTGTCATATATAGTATGTCTGGGAGACGGCGTATCAGTGAGCTCGTCGTCGAATTGCGGCAACAACCTTCTACGTGGATAGCTCTTAGGTTGGTCCGACAGACCGGTATCGTATCCTTCCTCAGCTGAGAGGACTCTCGTCCATCGATCGTTCAGGTTGTCTTGTTCAGCTTTAAGGTGCAGTTCTTTTGCTTTCAGGCTGCGGGCCATTGCCATAAGCTGTTGCGTGAATAGTTCCTGATCTTCAAGATTATCGGGAATGGCGAAGTCATCGTCTTCTGTGCTATCCTCCTCCTCGACACGGGGAGGTAATTGTCGTCCTCGGAATCGTTTGGGTCATCGGCGTCGTGCTGGTCTTCAGGCCTCTCCTGACCCTCTAGCGGGTGTTCGGGGATATCGGGATCACCGAGGTCCTCCGGGGTATCTCTGTCCCCGGTGACAATGACAGCTTTCCTCTCCTTTTTCCCTTTTGACCGTTTATGCCGCTTCCAGCACCTTGACGGTGCTTCGCCCGATTTGTTGCCATCGTTTTTAGGTGTGTGCATGCCATTAGCGGCTAGAGTGTCTACCATGTAGACGTCGTATGTGGAGAGTTGGTAAGGTACACATCAATAACATGGATATCATATATACCTCCTTTGGTGTTGTCCGCCTTCTTGTCTACCAGATACTTGGGGCCGTTCTGCTTCCAATGACCAGTTCCCTTACAATGAAAGCACTCAGTTTCTGGCTTGGGTCTAGTCTTGGGTTTCTTCACGGGAGGGGCAACTGCTTTGCCACTCTTCTTGGAGTTACCCTTCTTGCCCTTGCCATTCTTCTTGAAACTGTCGGTTTTATGGACCATCAACACTTGATGCTCTTTCTGGATTTCAGACTCAGCGATTTTCAGCATCGCAAACAACTCGGTGACTGACTTGTTCATCCCGTGCATGTTATAGTTCATCACAAAGCCCTAGTAGCTAGGTGGCAATGATTGAAGAACTCTTTCAGTGATCGCCTCCAGCGGAAGGGGCATCCCTAACTCAGCCAGACGGTTCGAATACCTAGCCATTCTGAGTATATGTTCACTGACAGACCCTTTCTCCTCCATCTTACAAGCATAGAACTTATCAGAGGTCTCAAACCTTTCGATCCAGGCATTCTTCTCAAAGATAAACTTCAACTCCTAGAACATCTCATATGCTCCATGATGTTCTAAATGTCTCTGAAGTCTCGGTTCTAAGCCATACAACATTGCACATTGAACTATTGAGTAATCTCCAGAATGTGTGTCCCAAGCATTCTTAATGTCTTTGGATGACATGGGAGCAGGTGGATCACCAAGCAGTGCATCGACGACATAAGCCTTCTAGGAAGCCGTGAGGATAATCCTCAGATTACAGGCCCAGTCTACAAAGTTACTTTCATCATCTTTCAACTTGTCTTTCTCTAGGAACACATTAAAATTCAGGGGAACTACTACGCGAGCCATTAATCTACAACATAAATTTGCAAAGGTTAGTAAGACTATTGTCAAAGATAATGAGTTTATTTAATCAAATTACTAAAAACTCCCACTCAAATTGACATCCCTCTGGTCATCTAAGTGATACATGATCCAAATTCACCAACCCAAGTCCAATCATCACGTGAGATGAGGTGGTTTGAATGGTGAACATCATCATGTTGATTATATCTACTATATGACTCATGTTTGACCTTTCGGTCTTTTATGTTCCGAGGTCATGTATGTACATGCTAGGCTCGTCAAGTTTAAACTGAGAGTTCTCCACACGCAACACTGGCTTGCACCCATTGTATGTGAACGTAGAGTCTATCACACCGATCATCACGTGGTGTCTCGACACGACAAACTTCCGCGGCGGTGCACACTCGGGGATAACACCATTTCATCTTGAAATTTTAGTGATGGGTCACCTTATAATGCTACCATCGTCCTAAGCAAAATAAGATGCATAAAAGGATTAACATCACATGCAAATCATAAGTGACATGATATGGCCAAGAACTTGTGCTTTTGATCTCCATCTTCAAAGCACCGACATGATCTTCATCGTCATCGGATGGCACCATGATCTCAATCATCTTGATCTCCATCAACGTGTAGCCATGAGTTGTCATGCCATTTCTTGCTTCCACGACTATAGCTAACTCAGAGCGATAAAGTAAAGCAAAAATGGCAAAAATAAATTAAAGTCTACCCTATGGCTACTGCCGGTTGCCGTACTGATCGTCATGCAAGTCGTGATATTCTATACAAAACATGATCATCTCATACATCACATATATCTCATCATGTAATTGGCCATATCACATGACAACATAGCCTGCAAAAACAAGTTAGACGTCCTCTAATTGTTATTGCATGTTTTACGTGGATGCTAAGGGTATCTAGCAATAACAATTCTTACCTAAGCAAAAACCACAACGGTGATACACAAATTTCTATTCAACCATCTCAACGACCGCCTTTGTCGAATCCGATCCAACTAGAGTAGGAGAGACAGACACCCGCCAACCATCTTTATGCAACAAAGTCACATGTCTGTCGATGGAACCGGTCTCTCGTAAGCGTACGAGTAAGGTTGGTCTGGGCCACTTCACCCCACAATATCGCTGAATCAAGAAGAGACCAAGGGAGTAAGCAATCTAAGCATAAACGCCCACAAACTCCTTTGTGTTCTACTAGAGATTGTTGGGGAACGTTGCATGGGAAACAAAAAATTTCCTACGCACACGCAAACCTATCCATGGTGATGAGCATCTACGAAAGGGAGAGTGGATCTACGTACCCTTGTAGATCGCTAAGCGGGAACCATTGAGAAACGCGGTTGGTGTAGTCGAACATCTTCGCGATCCAAATCGCCGAGCGTCCCGCGATCTCATCACGATCCGTCCCGCGAACTCATCACGATCCATCCCGCGATCTCATCACGATCCGTCTCACGATCTTGATCACGATCTGTCCCGCGAACTCATCACGATGTGTTCCGTGATCTCATCGTGAATCGTCTCGCGATCTCGATCACGGTCCTTCCGATCTAGCGCCGAACGGACGGCACCTCCGCGTTCAGCACACGTGCAGCTTGATGACGATCTCCACCGTCTCGATCCGGCAAGAGGAGGTGGAGAGGAGAGAGAGTTCACCAGCAGCGTGACGGCTCTCCGGTGATGGTGGTGGTGGAGCAATTTCGGCAGGGCTTTGCCTAAGCACTGCAAAAATCCAATCTAGAGGAGCACCGGTGAAACGGGTAGCACGTGGCCGTAAACTATGTCCAAAAACCACCCAATCCACTAGTATATATAGGAGGGAAGGAGAGGGAGGGATGGCGCACAAGGCACCACCCTTTGGAGTCGGCCAAGGAAAGGTGGGAGAGGAGGACTCTCCTCCTCCAATCCTAGTAGGACTAGGATTGCTCCTTTTTGGCCTTTTCCACCTTTTTCCTTTAGGAAACCTACTCCCTGTGCCATGGGACTTATGTGGCTGTCTCACCAGCCCACTAAGGGCTGGTTATTACTTTCCCACAGCCCATGGACCCCTTGGGGTCGAAGTACCCCTCCCGGAGGTCTCCCGGTACACTACCGGCACTCCCGGTACACTACCGATGAGCCCGAAACTTTTCCGGCGACCAAACTGGGACTTCCTATATATGAATCTTTACCTCCGGACCATTCCGGAGCTCCTCGTGACTTCCGGGATCTCATCCGGGACTCCTAAAAATCTTCGGTCACCACCATACATAACACTACACTACCGAAACGTCACCGAATCTTAAGTGTGCAAACCCTGTGGGTTCGAGAACTATGTAGACATGACCGAGACACCTCTACGGACAATAACCAATGGCGGGACCTGGACGTCCACATTGGTTCCTACATATTCTACGAAGATCTTTATCGGTCAAACCTCTATGTCAAGGATTCAGTTAATCCCGTATAACGTTCCCTTTGTTCTTCGGTATGTTGCTTGCCCGAGATTCGATCGTCGGTATCTCCATACCTAGTTCAACCTCGTTACCGGCAAGTCTCTTTACTCGTTCCGTAATACAAGATCCCGTGACTAACACTTAGCCACATTGCTTGCAAGGCTTGTTGTGATGTTGTATTACCAAGTGGGCCCTGAGATACCTTTCCGTCACACGGAGTAACAAATCCCAGTCTCGATCCATGCCAACTCAACAGACACCATCGGAGATACCTGTAGAGCACCTTTATAGTCACCCAGTTACGTTGCGACGTTTGATACACACAAGGCACTCCTCCGATATCCGTGAGTTGCATGATCTCATGGTCATAGGAACATATACTTGACATGCAGAAAACAGTAGCAATAAACTGACACGATCATATGCTACGTTTGTAGTTTGGGTCTTGTCCATCACATCATTCTCCTAATGATGTGATCCCGTTATCAAATGACATCTCATGTCCATGGCTAGGAAACATTAACCATCTTTTGATCAACGAGCTAGTCTATTAGAGGCATACTAGGGACATGGTTTTGTCTATGTATCCACACATGCATTTAAGTCTCCGATCAATACAATTATAGCATGGATAATAAACGATTATCATGAACAAGGAAATATGATAATAACTAATTTATTATTGCCTCTAGGGTATATTTCGAACAGTCTCCCACTTGCACTAGAGTCAATAATCTAGTTCACATCACCATGTGATTCGCATTGTTATGAATCTAACACCTAATGAGTTCTGGGGCTCGATCATGCTTTGCATGTGAGAGAGGTCTTATAGTCAACGGGTCTGCAAAATTCAGATCCGTGTGTACTTTGCAAATCCCTATGTCAAACTGTAATCACTGCTATCACACTCCACTTGGCACTATTCCAAATGGCTGCTCCACTATACGTATCCAGATTGCTACTACTAGTCATCCGGATTGGTGCTAAAGCTTGCATCGACGTAACTCTTTACGACGAACTCTTTATCACCTCCATAATCGAGAAATATATCCTTAGTATGTAAGTTACTAAGGATAATTTCGACCGCTGACTAGTGATCCACTCCTGAACCACTCTTGTACCCCTTGACAGACTCACGACAAGGCACACAAAGGTGCGATACACAGCATGGCATAATATAGAGCCTATGGCTAAGGCATAGGGGACGACATTCGTCCTTTCTCTTTCTTCTGCCGTTGTCGAGCTTTGAGTCTCACTCAACTTTCACACCTTACAAATCAGGCGAGAACTCTTTCTCTTACTGATCCATTTTGAACTCTTTCAAAATCTTGTCACGGTATGCACTCATTGAAAGTCTCATCAAGCATCTTGATCTATCTCTATAGATTTTGATGCTCAACAATTAGGTAGCTTTATCCAGGTCTTCCTTTGAAAATCACTTTTCAAACAACCATTTATGCTTTCTAGAAATTCTACATTATTTCCGATCAACAATATGTCATCACATATACTTATCAGAAATTGTATAGTGCTCTCACTCACTTTATTGCAAATACAAGTTCTCGTAAACTTTGTATAGACTTAAAAACTTTGATCACCTCATCAAAGTGTATATTCCAACTCCGAGATGCTTGCTTCAGTCCATGGAAGGATCACCGAAGCTTGCACACCTTTTAGCATCCTTAGGACTGTCAAAACCTTCTGCCAGATTTCAAGTAAACCGTTAAGGAAACGATGTTTTGACATCCATCTGCCAGATTTCATAATTGAAAACGCAGCAACTGCTAACATAATTCCAACAGACTTTAGCATCGCTACGAGTGAGAAAGTCTCATCTAAGTCAACTCCTTGAACTTGTCACAAACAACTTTGCAACAACTCGAGCTTTGCAAATGGTGACATTTACCATCAGTGTCTGTCTTCATTTTAAAGATCCATTTGTACTCAACGACCTGCCGTCTAACGAGCAAGTCTAACAAAGTCTATACTTGGTTTTCATACATGGATCCTATCTCGGATTTCATGGCCTCGAACCATTTGTCGGAATCCGGGCCCATCATCGCTTCTCCATAGCTTGTAGGTTCATCGTTGTCCAACAACATGACTTCCAAGACAGGGTTGTCGTACCACTTAGGAGCAGTACACATCCTTGTCAACCCACGAAGTTTGAAAGCAACTTGATCCTGAGGCTTCATGATCATCATCATTAACTTCCTCTTCAACTAACGTAGGCTTCACAGAAACATCTTTCTACGTTGCGCTACTCTCTGGTTGAACAAAGGTTCAACAACCTCATCAAGTTCTATCTTCCTCCCACTCAATTCTTTCGAGAGAAACATTTCCTCGAGAAAGGATCCATTTAAGTAAAAAACACTTTGCACTTGGATCTAAGATAGAAGGTTCACCCAACTGTTCTTAGGGTATTCTATGAAGATGCATTTGTCCGCCTTTGGTTCGACCTCATTAGGTGAAAACATTTTCCACACAAGTGTCGCAGCCCTAAACATTAAGAAATGACAGCTTAGGTTTCTATCAAACCATAATTCACACGATGTCATCTCAACGGATTTAGATGGTGCCCTATTTAAAGTGAATGTAGTTGTCTCTAATGCATAACCCCAAAATTATAGTAGTAAAACGATAAGAGACATCACAGTATGCACCATATCCAATAGAGCATGACTATGATGTTCGGACACACCATCACACTATGGTGTTCCAGGTGGCATTAGTTGTGAAACAAATTTCACATTGTCTTAAGTTGTATGCCAAACTCGTAACTCAGATATTCACCTCCACGATCATATCGCAGTCATTTTTATCTTCTTGTCACGATGATCTTAAACTTCACTCTGAATTTGCTTGAACCTTTCAAACGATTCAGACTTTGTGTTTCATTAAGTAAATACACACTATATCTACTCAAATCATCAGTGAAGGTAAGAAAATAACAATATCCACTGCACGCTACAAGACTCACTGGATTGCATACATCAACATGTATCATTCCCAATGAATCACTTGCTCGCTCCATCCAACGGGGTCCTTTAGTCATCTTGCCCAAGAGGCATGGTTCGCATGTCTCAACCGATTCGAAAGCGAATGAGTCCAAAGATCCATCAGCATGGAGTTTCTTCATGCGCTTTATACCAATATGACATTTTGCGGCAGTGCCACAAGTATGTGGTACTATCATTATTAATTTTGTATCTTTTGACATCAATGTTATGAACATGTGTATTACTACGATCAAGATTTCAACAAACCATTCTCACTGGGTGCGTGACCATTGAGGGTATTATTCATGTAAACAGAATAACCATTATTCTCTAACTTAAATGAATAACCGTATTGCAATAAACATGATCTAATCATGTTCATGCTCAACGCAAAACACCAAATAACATTTATTTAGGTTCGTCACTAATCCTGAAGGTAGAGAGAGAGTGCGATGTTGATCACATCAACCTCGGAAACAATAACAACACACATCGTCACCTCACCCTTAGCTAGTTCTCCGTTTATTCCGTAGCTTTTATTCCGAGTTACTAACATTTAGCAACCGAACCGGTATCCAATACCCAGGTGCTACTAGGAGTACTAGCAAGGTACACATCAATAACTTGTATATCAAATATACTTCTGTCGATTTTGCCAGCCTTCTTATCTACCAAGTATCTAGGGTTGTTCCGCTTCAGCGACCGCTCACCTCATAACAGAAGCACTTAGTCTCGGGTTTGAGTTCAACTTCGGGTTGCTTCACTCGAGCAGCAACTGACTTGCTATCCATGAAGTTTCCCTCCTTGCTCTTGCCCTTCTCGAAACCAGTGGTTTGATTAACCATCAACACTTGATGCTCCATCTTGATTTCTACCTTCGCAGTGTCAAACATCGCGAACAGCTCAGGAATCATCATTTCTATCCCTGGCAATTTATAGTTCATCACCAAGTTCTAGTAGTTTAGTGACAGTGACTTGGAGAACTATATCAATCACTATCTTATCTGGAAGATCAACTCCCACTTGATGTTGGAAATATGCCCTAGAGGCAATATATAAAGTGTTTTTATTATATTCCCTTGTTCATGATAATCGTTTATTATCCATGCTATAACTGTAGTGATCGGAAACACATTGCATGTGTGGATAAATAGACAAACACTATGTCCCTAGTATGCCTCTAGTGAACTAGCTCGTTGATCAAAGATGGTCAGGGTTTCCTAGCCATTGACATGTGATGTCATTTGATAAAGGGATCACATCATTAGGAGACTGATGTGATGGACAAGACCCAAACTACAAACGTAGCATATGATCGTGTCAGTTTATTGCTACTGTTTTCTGCATGTCAAAGTATATGTTCCTATGACCATGAGATCATGCAACTCACGGATATCGAAGGAGTGCCTTGTGTGTATCAAATGTCGCAACGTAACTGGGTGACTATAAAGGTGCTCTACAGGTATCTCCGATGGTGTCTGTTGAGTTGGCATGGATCGAGACTGGATTTGTTACTCCGTGTGACGGAGAGGTATCTCGGGGCCCACTCGGTAATGCAACATCACAATAAGCCTTGCAAGCAATGTGACTAATTGTTAGTTGCGGGATCTTGCATTACGGAACGAGTAAAGAGACTTGCCGGTAACGAGATTGAACTAGGTATAGAGATACCGACGATCGAATCTCGGGCAAGTAACATGCCGAAGAACAAAGGGAACGTTATACGGGACTAACTGAATCCTTGACATAGAGGTTCAACCGATAAGATCTTCGTAGAATATGTAGGAACCAATGTGGACATCCAGGTCCCGCCATTGGTTATTGGCCGTAGAGGTGTCTCGGTCATGTCTACATAGTTCTCGAACCCGCAGGGTCTGCACACTTAAGGTTCGGTGACGTTTCGGTAGTATAGAGTTATGTATGGTGGGGACCGAAGGTTGTTCGGAGTCCCGGATGAGATCCCGGACGTCACGAGGAGCTCCGGAATGGTCCGGAGGTAAAGATTCATATATAGGATGTCCCAGTTTGGTCGCCGGAAAAGTTTCGGGCTCATCGGTAGTGTACCGGGAGTATCGGTAGTGTACCGGGAGTGCCGGTAGTGTACCGGGGGACCTTCGGGAGGGGTATTTCGACCCCAAGAGGTCCATGGGCTGTGGGAGAATAATAACCAGCCCTTAGTGGGCTGGGAAAATAGCCACAAAGTCCCATGGCGCAGGAGAGAAAGTCCTAAAGCAAAAAGTGGAAAATCAGCCAATAGGAGGCAATCCTACTCCAACTATGATTGGAGGTTAAGTAGGATTGCTCCCACCTCCTATTTCGGCCGACCCAAAGGCCTTGGATGCCTCTCCTCTCCTCTCCTCCTATATATACTAGTGGATTGGGTGGTTTTTGGACAGAATTTCCGGCCACGTGCTACCCGTTCCACCGGTGCATAGTTTCTCCTCTAGATCGTAGTTCCGCAGTGCTTAGGCGAAGCCCTGCCGGAATTGCTCCACCACCATCACCGGAGCACTGTCACGCTGCCGGTGAACTCTCTCTCCTCTCCACCCCTCTTGCTGGATCAAGACGGTGGAGATCGTCATCAAGCTGCACGTGTGCTGAACGCGGAGGTGCCGTCCGTTCGGTACTAGATCGGAAGGATCGTGATCAAGGCCACGAGACGTTCGTGATTGGATCGTGGGACGGTTCGTGATTGGTTCGCGGGACGGTTCGTGATTGGATCGTGGGACGCTCGGCGATTTGGATCGCGAAGAAGTTCGACTACACCAACCGCGTTTCTTAACGCTTCCCGCTTAGCGATCTACAAGGGTACGTAGATCCACTCTCCCTCTCGTAGATGCTCATCACCATGGATAGGTTTGCGTGTGCGTAGGAAATTTTTTGTTTCCCATGCGACGTTCCCCAACAGTGGCATCATGAGCTAGGTTGATGGTTCGATGAGATCTCGAGTAGAACACAAAAGGTTTGTGGGCGTTGATGCTTAGATTGCTTCCTCCCTTGGTTGGATTTTGGTTCAGCGGGATTGTGAGATGAAGCGGCCCGGACCAACCTTACTCGTACGCTTACGAGAGACCGGTTCCCTCGACGCAACTTGTTGCTTAGATGGCTTGCGGGTGACAGTTTCTCTCACTTTAGTTGGATCGGATCCGACAAAGGCGGTCCTTGAGAAGGTTGAAAAGCAATCTATGTATCACCGTTGTGGTTTATACGTAGGTGAGAATCGTTCTTGCTAGATACCCGTAGCAGCCACGTAAAACATGCAACAACAATTAGAGGACGTCTAACTTGTTTTTGCAGGGTATGTTGTGATATGATATGGCCAATTACATGATGAGATATATGTGATGTATGAGATGATCATGTGATTTATAGATTATCACGACTTGCATGTCGGTGATTACGGCAACCGGCAGGAGCCATAGGGTTGTCTTTAATTATTGTATGACCTGCGTGTCAATCATTAAGCGCTATGTAATGCTTTACTTTATCGCTACGGTAGCAATAGTAGTAGAAGCATGCAGGGCGTGACAACCCCGATGGCGACACGTTGATGGAGATCAAGATGATGGAGATCATGGTGTCATGCCGGTGACGATGGAGATCATGCCGGTGTTTCGAAGATGGAGATCTTAAACACAAGTTGATAGCCATATCATGTCACTTATGAATTGCATGAGATGTTAATCCTTTTATGCACCTTGTTTTGCTTAGTACGACGGTAGCATTATAAGATGAACTGTGTTCTCCCCGAGTGTGCACCGTTGCGAAAGTTTGTCGTGTCGAGACACCACGTGATGATCGGGTGTGATAGACTCTACGTTCACATACAACGGGTGCAAGCCAGATTTGCACGTGCAGAACACTCGGGTTAAACTTGACGAGCCTAGCATGTACAGACATGGCCTCGGAACACAAGAGACCGAAAGGTCGAACATGAGTCATATAGTAGATATGATCAACATAATGATGTTCACCATTGAAGCCACCTTAACTCACGTGATGATCGGACTTGAGTTGGTGAATTTGGATCATGTGACACTCAGATGACCTGAGGGATGTCAATTTGAGTGGGAGCTTTAGTAATTTGATTAACTAAACTCATTATCTTGAACAATAGTCTAAGTAACCTTTGCATATTTATGTTGTAGATCAATGGCTCGCGCAGTAGCACCCCTGAATTTTAATGCGTTCCTAGAGAAAGCTAAATTGAAAGATGATGGAAGTAACTTTGTTGACTGGGCCCGTAATCTGAGGATTATCCTCACGGCTTCCCAGAAGTCATATGTCCTTGATGCACCGCTTGGTGACCAGCCAGAAGACATGACCTCCGAAGACGTTAAGAACGCTTGGGAGGCTCGTGCTGGAGACTACTCAATAGTTCAGTGTGCAATATTGTATGGCTTAGAACCGGGACTTCAAAGATGTTTTGAACGTCATGGGGCATATGAGATGTTCCAGGAGTTGAAGTTTATCTTTCAGAAGAATGCCCGGATCGAGAGGTATGAGACCTCCGATAAATTCTATGCTTGCAAGATGGAGGAGAACGGGTCTATTAGTGAGCACATACTCAGAATGTCTGGGTACTCAAACCGTCTAGCGGAGTTGGGAATTACCCTTCCGCCTGAGGCGATCACTGATAGAGTTCTTCAATCGCTGCCACCTAGTTACAAGAGCTTTGTGATGAACTATAACATGCACGGGATGAACAAGTCAGTCGCCGAGCTGTTTGCGATGCTGAAAGTCGCTGAGTCTGAAATCCAGAAAGAACATCAAGTGTTGATGGTCAATAAAACCACTAGTTTCAAGAAACACAGCAAAGGCAAAGGCAAGAAGGGTAAAACCAAGAAGGATGGCAAAGCAGTTGCTACTCCTACAAAGAAGCCTAAGCATGGACCTAAGCCAGAAACTGAGTGCCTTCATTGCAAAGGAACTGGTCACTGGAAGCGGAACTGCCCCAAGTACCTGGCTGGCAAGAAGGCGGCCAACGACAAACAAGGTATATATGATATACATGTTATTGATGTGTACCTTACTAGTTCTCGTAGTAGTGCCTAGGTATTTGATACCGGTTCGGTTGCTCACATTTGCAACTCAAAACAGGAACTACGGAATAAACGAAGACTGGCAAAGGACGAAGTGACGATGCGCATGGGAAATGGTTCCAAGGTTGATGTGATCGCCGTCGGCACGCTCTCTCTTCGATTACCATCAGGATTAGTGATGAACCTAAATAATTGTTATTTAGTGCCTGCGTTAAGCATGAACATTATATCTGGATCTTGTTTATTGCGAGACGGTTACTCATTTAAATCAGAGAATAATGGTTGTTCTATTTATATGAGTAATATCTTTTATGGTCATGCACCCAATGTTAGGGGTTTATTCATATTGAATCTTGATAGTGATGACACACATGTTCATAACATTGATGCCAAAAGATGTAGAGTAGTTAATGATAGTACCACTTTCTTGTGGCAGTGCCGTTTAGGTCATATTGGTGTAAAACACATGAGGAAGCTCCATGATGATGGACTTTTGGAGTCACTTGATTTTGAATCACTTGACACATGTGAACCATGCCTTATGGGCAAGATGACCAAAACGCCGTTCTCTGGAACAATGGAACGGGCGAGTGACTTATTGGAAATCATACATACTGATGTGTGCGGTCCAATGAATGTTGAAGCGCGCGGTGGTTGTCGTTATTTTCTCACCTTCACTGATGACTTGAGTAGATATGGGTATATTTACTTGATGAAGCACAAGTCTGAAACATTTGAAAAGTTCAAGCAATTTCAGAGTGAAGTTGAGAATCATCGTAACAAGAAGATTAAATTTCTTCGATCTGATCGAGGAGGTGAATATCTGAGTTATGAGATTGGCAATCACTTAAGACAGTGTGGAATTGTTTCACAGTTGACACCGCCCGGAAAACCACAGCATAATGGTGTGTCTGAACGTCGTAATCGGACCTTATTGGATATGGTGCGTTCTATGATGTCTCTTGCCGATTTGCCACTATCGTTTTGGGGTTATGCAATAGAGACAGCTGCATTCACTTTAAATAGGGCACCATCAAAATCCGTTGAGACGACGCCATATGAACTGTGGTTTGGCAAAAAGCCGAAGTTGTCGTTTCTTAAAGTTTGGGGATGTGATGCTTATGTCAAAAAGCTTCACCCTGAAAAGCTGGAACCCAAAGCAGAAAAGTGCGTCTTCATAGGATACCCAAAAGAGACAGTCGGGTATACCTTCTATCTCAGATCCGAGGGCAAAGTGTTTGTCGCTAAGAATGGAACATTTCTTGAGAAAGAGTTTCTCTCGAAAGAATTGAGTGGGAGGAAAATAGAGCTTGATGAGGTTATTGAACCTTTACTTCAACCAGAGAGTAGCGCAGCACAGAAAGATGTTTCTGTGGAACCTACAATGGTAGAAGAGGAAGTTAATGATGATGATCATGAAGCTCCGGATCAAGCTGCTATTGAACCTCGTAGGTCGACAAGGACGCGTACTACTCCCGAGTGGTACGGCAACCCTGTCTTAGAGGTCATGTTGTTGGACAACAATGAACCTACGAGCTATGGAGGAGCAGTGATGGGCCTGGATTCCGAGAAATGGTTAGAGGCCATGCAATCTGAGATGGGATCCATGTATGAAAACAAAGTATGGACTTTGGAAGTACTACCTGAAGGGCGAAAGGCCATTCAGAACAAATGGATCTATAAGAAGAAGACGGACGCAGACGGTAATGTCACCGTCTATAAAGCTCGACTTCTGGCAAAGGGTTTTTCACAAGTTCAAGGAGTTGACTACGATGAGACTTTCTCACCCGTAGCGATGCTTAAGTCTGTCAGAATCATGTTGGCAATAGCTGCTTATTTCGACTATGAAATTTGGCAGATGGACGTCAAAACGGCGTTCCTCAACGGTTTCCTTGAGGAAGAGTTGTATATGATGCAACCCGAAGGTTTTGTCGATCCAGAGAATGCTGACAAAGTTTGCAAACTCCAGCGATCCATTTATGGACTGGTGCAAGCATCTCGGAGTTGGAATAAACGCTTTGATGAGGTGATCAAAGCGTTTGGGTTTATACAAGTTTATGGAGAAGCTTGTATTTACAAGAAAGTGAGTGGGAGCTTTGTAGCGTTTCTAGTGTTATATGTGGATGACATATTGCTGATCGGAAACGATATAGAAATGCTGGAAAGCGTGAAGGAATATTTGAATAAGAATTTTTCAATGAAGGACCTAGGAGAAGCTGCTTTCATATTAGGCATTAAGATCTATAGAGATAGGTCGAGACGCTTAATAGCACTTTCACAGAGCACATACCTTGATAAAGTTTTGAAGAAGTTCAAAATGGAACAGGCCAACAAGGGGTTCTTGCCTGTGTTGCAAGGTGTGAAGTTGAGTAAGACTCAATGCCCAGTGACTGCAGAAGATAAAGAAAAGATGAGCGTCATCCCCTATGCTTCAGCCATAGGCTCTATCATGTATGCAATGCTATGCACAAGACCCGATGTCAGCCTTGCCATAAGTATGGCTCGAAGGTTTCAAAGTGATCCTAGAATGGAGCACTGACAAGCGGTCAAGAATATCCTTAAGTACCTTAACAGGACTAAGGACATGTTTCTCATTTATGGAGGTGATGAAGAGCTCGTCGTAAAGGGTTACGTCGATGCAAGCTTTGACACTGATATGGACGATTCTAAATCGCAAACCGGATACGTATTTATTCTTAACGGGGGAGCAGTAAGCTGGTGCAGTTCCAAGCAAAGCGTGGTAGCTGATTCTACGTGCGAAGCGGAGTACATCGCAGCCTCGAAGGCAGCGAAGGAAGGTGTCTGGATGAAGTAGTTCATGACAGATCTTGGAGTAGTGCCTAGTGCACTGAATCCAATAAATCTGTTCTGTGACAACACTGGTGCCATTGCTCTAGCCAAGGAACCAAGGTTTCACAAGAGGACCAGACACATAAAGCGACGCTTCAACTCCATCCAGTTCTACATCGAGGAGAAGGACATAAATATTTGCAAAGTGCACACGGATCTGAATGTTGCAGACCCGTTGACTAAACCTCTTCCAAGGGCTAAACATGATCAACACCAGAACTGTATGGGTGTTCGATTCATTACCATGTAAATCACATAGTGATGTGAACTAGATTATTGACTCTAGTGCAAGTGGGAGACTGTTGGAAATATGCCCTAGAGGCAATATATAAAGTGTTTTTATTATATTTCCTTGTTCATGATAATCGTTTATTATCCATGATATAACTGTAGTGATCGGAAACACATTGCATGTGTGGATAAATAGACAAACACTATGTCCCTAGTATGCCTCTAGTGAACTAGCTCGTTGATCAAAGATGGTCAGGGTTTCCTAGCCATTGACATGTGATGTCATTTGATAAAGGGATCACATCATTAGGAGACTGATGTGATGGACAAGACCCAAACTACAAACGTAGCATATGATCGTGTCAGTTTATTGCTACTGTTTTCTGCATGTCAAAGTATATGTTACTATGACCATGAGATCATGCAACTCACGAATATCGAAGGAGTGCCTTGTGTGTATCAAACGTCGCAACGTAACTGGGTGACTATAAAGGTGCTCTACAGGTATCTCCGATGGTGTCTGTTGAGTTGGCATGGATCGAGACTGGGATTTGTTACTCGGTGTGACGGAGAGGTATCTCGGGGCCCACTCGGTAATGCAACATCACAATAAGCCTTGCAAGCAATGTGACTAATTGTTAGTTGCGGGATCTTGCATTACGGAACGAGTAAAGATACTTGCCGGTAACGAGATTGAACTAGGTATAGAGATACCGACGATCGAATCTCGGGCAAGTAACATGCCGAAGAACAAAGGGAACGTTATACGGGACTAACTGAATCCTTGACATAGAGGTTCAACCGATAAGATCTTCGTAGAATATGTAGGAACCAATGTGGACATCCAGGTCCCGCCATTGGTTATTGGCCGTAGAGGTGTCTCGGTCATGTCTACATAGTTCTCGAACCCGCAGGGTCTGCACACTTAAGGTTCGGTGACGTTTCGATAGTATAGAGTTATGTATGATGGTGACCGAAGGTTGTTCGGAGTCCCGGATGAGATCCCGGACATCACGAGGAGCTCCGGAATGGTCCGGAGGTAAAGATTCATATATAGGATGTCCCAGTTTGGTCGCCGGAAAAGTTTCGGGCTCATCGGTAGTGTACCGGGAGTATCGGTAGTGTACCGGGAGTGCCGGTAGTGTACCGGGGGACCTTCGGGAGGGGTATTTCGACCCCAAGAGGTCCATGGGCTGTGGTATAATAATAACCAGCCCTTAGTGGGCTGGGAAAACAGCCACAAAGGCCCATGGCGCAGGAGAGAAAGTCCTAAAGCAAAAAGTGGAAAATCAGCCAATAGGAGGCAATCCTACTCCAACTAGGATTGGAGGTGAAGTAGGATTGCTCCCACCTCCTATTTCGGCCGACCCAAAGGCCTTGGCTGCCTCTCCTCTCCTCTCCTCCTATATATACTAGTGGATTGGGTGGTTTTTGGACAGAATTTCCGGCCACGTGCTACCCGTTCCACCGGTGCATAGTTTCTCCTCTAGATCGTAGTTCCGCAGTGCTTAGGCGAAGCCCTGCCGGAATTGCTCCACCACCATCACCGGAGCGCCGTCACGCTGCCGGTGAACTCTCTCTCCTCTCCACCCCTCTTGCTGGATCAAGACGGTGGAGATCGTCATCAAGCTGCACGTGTGCTGAACGCGGAGGTGCCGTCCGTTCGGTACTAGATCAGAAGGATCGTGATCAAGGCCACGAGACGTTCGTGATTGGATCGTGGGACGGATCGTGACGAGATCGTGGGACGGTTCATGATTGGTTCGCGGGACGGTTCGTGATTGGATCGCGGGACGCTCGGCGATTTGGATCGCGAAGAAGTTCGACTACACCAACCGCGTTTCTTAACGCTTCCCGCTTAGCGATCTACAAGGGTACGTAGATCCACTCTACCTCTCGTAGATGCTCATCACCATGGATAGGTTTGCGTGTGCGTAGGAAATTTTTTGTTTCCCATGCGACGTTCCCCAACACTTGATTCAAGCGATTGTAGTACCCAGACAATCTGAGTACATGCTCAACGATTGAGCTATTCTCCTTCATCTTACAGGCAAAGAATCTTGTTGGAGATCTCATATCTCGCAAAATGAGCACGAGCCTGAGATCACAATCTCAGCTCCTAGAACATCTCATATGTTCGTGACGTTCAAAACGTTTCGAGGCCTCAATTCTAAGCCGTAATACATGACACACTAAACTATCAAGTAGTCATCGAAACGTGCATGTCAGATATTCACAACATCTACAGACGACGCTAGAGGGGGTGGCGCACCGAGCGGTGTATTAAGGACATAAGCCTTCTGTGCAGCAATCAGGACAATCCTCAGATCACGGACCCAGTCCACAATATTGCTACCATCATCTTTCAACTCTATTTCTCTAGGAACATATAAAAATTAAGGGAGCTACAGCGCGAGCTTGTAATCTACAACATAATTTGCAAAGACACTATTGACTATGTTCATGATAATGAGTTCAATTAATCATATTACTTAAGAACTCCCACTCAAATTGACATCCCTCCGATCATTCGAGTGATACATGATCCAAATTTCACCAACTCAAGTCCGATCATCACGTGAGTTGAGGTGGCTGGAATGGTGAACATCATTATGTTGATCATATCTACCATATGACTCATGTTCGACCTTTCGGTCTCTTGTGTTCCGAGGCCATGTCTGTACATGCTAGGCTCGTCAAGTTTAACCCGAGTGTTCTGCACGTGCAAATCTGGCTTGCACCCGTTGTATGTGAACGTAGAGTCTATCACACCCGATCATCACGTGGTGTCTCAACACGACGAACTTTCGCAACGGTGCACACTCGGGGAGAAAACAATTTATCTTGAAATTAAGTGAGGGATCACCTTATAATGCTACCGTCGTCCTAAGCAAAACAAGGTGCATAAAAAGGATTAACATCACATGCAAATCATAAGTGACATGATATGGCCATGAACTTGTGCTTTTGATCTCCATCTAGAAAGCACCGGCATGATCTCCATCGTCACCGGCATGACACCATGATCTCCATCATCTTGATCTCCATCAACGTGTCGCCATCGGGTTTGTCACGCCCTGCATGCTTCTAGTACTATTGCTACCGTTTAGCGAGAAAGTAAAGCATTACATAACGCTTAATGATTGACACGCAGGTCATACAATACTTAAAGACAACCCTATGGCTCCTGCCGGTTGCCGTATTCTCCGACATGCAAGTCGTGATAATCTATACATCACATGATCATCTCATACATCACAGATATCACATCATGTAATTGGCTATATCATATCACAACATACCCTGCCAAAACAAGTTAGACGTCCTCTAATTGTTGTTGCATGTTTTACGTGGCTGCTACGGGTATCTAGCAAGAACAATTCTCACCTAAGCAAAAACCACAACGGTGATACACTAGTTGCTTTTCAACCTTCTCAAGGATCGCCTTTGTCGAATCCGATCCAACTAAAGTGAGACAAACTGTCGCCCGCAAGCCATCTAAGCAACAAGTTGCATCGAGGGAACCGGTCTCTCGTAAGCATACGAGTAATGTTGGTCTGAGCCGTTTTATCTCACAATCCCGCTGAACAAAAATCCGACCAAGGGAGGAAGCAATCTAAGCATCAACGTCCACAAACCTTTTGTGTTCTACTCGAGACCTCATCGAACCATCAACCTAGCTCATGATGCCACTGTTGGGGAACGTCGCATGGGAAACAAAAAAATTCCTACGCACACGCAAACCTATCTATGGTGACGAGCATCTACGAGAGGGAGAGTGGATCTACGTACCCTTGTAGATCGCTAAGCGGGAAGCGTTGAGAAACGTGGTTGGTGTAGTCGAACATCTTTGCGATCCAAATCGCCGAGCGTCCCGTGATCTCATCACGATCCGTCCCGCGAATTCATCACGGTCCGTCCCGCGATCTCATCACGATCCGTCTCAAGATCTTGATCACGATCTGTCCCGCGAACTCATCACGATCTGTTCTGCTATCTCATCACGAATCGTCTCGCGATCTCGATCACGGTCCTTCCGATCTAGCGCCGAACGGACGGCACCTCCGCGTTCAGCACACGTGCAGCTTGATGACAATCTCCACCGTCTCGATCCAGCAAGAGGAGGTGGAGAGGAGAGAGAGTTCACCGGCAGCGTGACGGCGCTCCGGTGATGGTGGTGGTGGAGCAATTTCCGCAGGGCTTCGCCTAAGCACTGCAGAAATCTAATCTAGAGGAGCACCGGTGAAACGGGTAGCACGTGGCCGTAAACTATGTCCAAAAACCACCAAATCCACTAGTATATATAGGAGGGAAGGAGAGGGAGGGCTGGCGCACAAGGCACCACCCTTTGGAGTCGGCCAAGGAAAGGTGGGAGAGGAGGACTCTCCTCCTCCAATCCTAGTAGGACTAGGATTGCTCCTTTTTGGCCTTTTCCACCTTTTTCCTTTAGGAAACCTACTCCCTGCGCCATGGGACTTATGTGGCTGTCTCACCAGCCCACTAAGGGCTGGTTATTACTTTCCCATAGCCCATGGACCCCTTGGGGTCGAAGTACCCCTCCTGGAGGTCTCCCGGTACACTACCGGCACTCCCGGTACACTACCGATGAGCCCGAAACTTTTCCGGCGACCAAACTGGGACTTCCTATATATGAATCTTTACCTCCGGACCATTCCGGAGCTCCTCGTGACATCCGGGATCTCATCCGGGACTCCGAACAACCTTCGGTCACCACCATACATAACACTACACTACCGAAACGTCACCGAACCTTAAGTGTGCAGACCCTGCGGGTTCGAGAACTATGTAGACATGACCGAGACACCTCTACGGCCAATAACCAATGGCGGGACCTGGACGTCCACATTGGTTCCTACATATTCTACAAAGATCTTTATCGGTTGAACCTCTATGTCAAGGATTCAGTTAATCCCGTATAACGTTCCCTTTGTTCTTCGGTATGTTACTTGCCCGAGATTCGATCGTCGGTATCTCCATACCTAGTTCAACCTTGTTACCGGCAAGTCTCTTTACTCATTCTGTAATACAAGATCCCGTGACTAATACTTAGCCACATTGCTTGCAAGACTTGTTGTGATGTTGTATTACCGAGTGGGCCCTGAGATACCTCTCTGTCACACGGAGTAACAAATCCCAGTCTCGATCCATGCCAACTCAATAGACACCATCGGAGATACCTATAGGGCACCTTTATAGTCACCCAGTTACGTTGTGACGTTTGATACACACAAGGCACTCCTCCGATATCCGTGAGTTGCATGATCTCATGGTCATAGGAACATATATTTGACATGTAGAAAATAGTAGGAATAAACTGGCACGATCATATGCTACGTTTGTAGTTTGGGTCTTGTCCATCACATCATTCTCCTAATGATGTGATCCCGTTATCAAATGACATCTCATGTCCATGGCTAGGAAACATTAACCATCTTTTGATCAACGAGCTAGTCTATTAGAGGCATACTAGGGACATGGTTTTGTCTATGTATCCACACATGCATTTAAGTCTCCGATCAATACAATTATAGCATGGATAATAAACGATTATCACGAACAAGGAAATATGATAATAACTAATTTATTATTGCCTCTACGGCATATTTCCAACAGAGATCTCATCTACACATAGACCTAGCTCATGATGTAGTCGAGATCTCCACTGTTGGGGAATATTGCATGGGAAACAAAAAAATTCCTATGCACATGCAAGATCTATCCATGGTGATGAGCATCTACGAGAGGGAGATTGGATCTACATACCCTTGTAGATCGCTCAGCGGAAGCGTTAATAAATGCGGTTGATGTACTTGAACGTCTTCGCGATCCAAACCGCAAGCCGTCCCGCGATCCAATCATGATCTAACACCGAACGGATAGCACCTTCGCGTTCAACATACGTACAACTTGATGACGTCCTAGCCTTCTTGATCCAGCAAGAGGGGTGAATTAGTAGATGAATTCCGACAACACAGCAACGTGTTGACGGTGGTGGTGAAGAACAATGTCCGTAGGGCTTCGCCAAGCATAACGAGAACTATGACAGAGGATAAACTAGAGGGGCTGGGTTGCCGGCACATGGATTGGGGAATTCCTGATGTCTTCCGGTTGCTAGCCATTCCCTTCTACTAATATGTTGAGCCCTGGGATCGAAACTTGGAGAAAGAGCCTCCTCAAAGTCGGTTTGGCCCGCATGGCAAGAATCCTCCTCGGACTCCAGGACCCGACGCTAGGGTCCTCGGCGTCTGGCCCCAAACACCAGGGTCCCTGGTGTCTGGCACCTGGCCTCCACAAAACTCCTTTTGCACCTTCCTTAAAGCCTCGTGGGCTTTACCCCTTGGCCCAAATAAAGTGTTCTTCTACTCGAACATTTCGGGAAACATCCGAAACCCCTTCAGGTAAATTCCGGAGACGTAACACTATTATCCCATATATCAATCTTTACGTCCGGACTATTCCGAAGCTCTGCATCATGTCCGAGATCTCATCCGGAATTCCGAACAACTTATGGTCACCAACATAATAACTCAATTATACTTATATCATCACCAAACGTTAAATGTGTATACCCTACGGGTTCGAGAACTATGCAAACATGACCGAGACACCTCTATGGTCAATAACCAATAGCGGGACCTGGATGCCCATATTGGTTCTAGTGACAGTTTAGGCCCGAAAGCCAGCAATTGAGAGGAGCTCGCGAGGGTGTGCGAAGCAGCGGTTATAAACCACTCCCGAGCTCCCTCGGCTAGCGAGGTGGGACTAAAAATTTGGCCCCGGGCAGCACCACCCTTTGGTCCCGGTTGGTCGCACAAACCGGGTCCAATGCCCCTTTGGTCCCGGTTTTCCCGCCCTTTGGGCTGCTGAAAACTGACCTTTGGTCCCGGTTGGTTCCACCAACTAGGACTAAAGTTGGCATTGGTCCCGGTTACTGCCACCAACCGGGACCAATGCTTTGTCTATATAAGCCGACACTTTGCGATTTTCAGCATTCTTCATCTCGCCCCCGACAACGCCGTCGCCGTGCCCTTGCCCCAACGCCATCAATGCGCCCCGGCCCCACCATCCCCGCGCCCCTGCCCCGCCATCGTCGTCGCCGTCGCCGCCCCCGAGCTTGCACGCTGTTGCTCCTCCCCGAGCCCTCGCCACGCCCTGCCCCGCCATGACCGTCTCCGTCGGGGTTGACGCCCCCGATCCCGCATGCTCTTCCTCCTCCCCGAGCCCTCGCCGCCCTCGCTATGAGCCGCCGCCCCAGCTTTCCTTTTTTTAAGATTTTTTTTCATGTATGTAGATGTATAAGTAGATGTATGTATATATGTAGATGTATCTATGTAGATGTATGTAGATGTATGTAGATGTATATGTAGATGTATGTATATATGTAGATGTTGAGACACCACCCCGAGGCCATCCCGAGCCATTTTTTTTATGATGCATTTTATGTTTTAGTTAATTAGGAGTACGTGCTAGGAAAAATTAGTATGTGTATGTTAGATTAGAGAAAAATTCTTGCGTTTTGGAAAAATTAGTGATTAAACGATAAGAAATGGTTCTCATAGGAATTTGTCTCGACATCGATGATGCCCGGCCCACATCCTTGTCGTCGAGTGGTCCGCGAGAGCTTGCTTGATAGGTGCCATGTCCAGGACTGGGCTCCGCCGGGTGGCACTGGGAGGTGCTAGGCTCGAAGCTTGGTGAGGAATCCGGGTCTCGTCGTCGACCCGGAGCTTCTTTGGTACAAAGGGAGCAGGCCCCCACGGAGGTGGTACGTCACCATGTCAGGAAGGAGGACGAACATGTCTGTTGCTACATGGTGGCATTGGACGCCAGGTTCAACAATACCTGCCAGATTCTTCAGGGATCTCACCCTAGTTATGATGCCATGATGGTTCCTTATCTTAGGGTGTCCACCACCCACGACTCAAGAACCACTAGTGACTTAGATTATTCGATAGTATTCGATCTGTACTAGTGATCTTATATGATAATATTCGAGATGTATTAGTTAATATTTGATGATGCATTAATAACTGGATTATTCCAGATGATGTATTAGTGATATTATATTCGAATTCATTATAAATGAATTAGTGATTTTTTATCGGTATAATGCATGTGTGACTTTCGATCTGTCGCTGCTCCTTGTGTGAATTTCATGTGTGCTCTTGATGGAGGAATCCCGACTGTTGTTGTGGGGGGCGCCTCATCTTTCTTCTCTTTTTTGCGATATACTCGTCGGTATAATGCTCAAGAAGAGAAGAGGTGGGGCGTCCATCACCGACGGTCAAACTGTTACTGTGAGAGAGTGCAACCAACATATATACACCACCGTATCAATGTGAGAGAGTGAGCACCAACACACCATGAGATATGAGAGTTAATTAAGGAAAGTCTCGACGGACCGAAAGTCACACACGCATTAGGATCCAAAGCGTGTCGTAATTCTTGAATCATGAACACAGGAAATGTCGTCGTCATCATACAACGATGGGATCCAAGCGTGTGAATTTTGCGGTGAAGATAAGGGTCTTTGTGACCAGTCTGGGTTGTGAGACGGCAGGTTCTTCACCATGAAGCTTTATGAGGACTTTGATATTTCTACGATACGCAACGATGACAACTGTTTTTTCGTAATTAAGCTTGATTTCTGTTTCTTTCCTTCAACGCGTAATTTCTGTTTTATACAATTCGATTAGTTCGTCCCCTGGCATGCAAGACGGTATTTCTTGAAGAGACTCGTTTTCCAAGAGCATGAGAGTTTCGAGACGAGGACAACCAACCTAAGGACTAAACATGGTCACACATTTCTTGTGAAAGTAATGAATGCACCTAATAACACGGGATTAGGGTGCTCAAATTGGGAACCTCTTTGCAATGCATATGGATTTCAGGAGGATATGGAAATAACCTTCAATCTTCATCTTGAAGATCATATTGAAGGAAACATCGACATTTGGGTGGATGTCGATATGCTTCCTGTTTTACCTCCATGTGAGTTTGTCAACCATGCATATTTGTCAAGTAATTTGCATTCTATATATAAATATTTGGTGTTCATCCGTACTAAATTTGTTAATTTTTAATTTACAGCTTATTTCGTTTCTTCGAGTGAAACACAAAACATAATCGACACGACACCCTACACTTATGGCTCACATCTAACTTGGGAGGAGAAGGATGATCTTACCTACTTTGTTATTGTTGTCCTAGATGGTAGGGACATCTTCCCGCATAATTTGGGAACTGGTCCAAATTATACATTGTACAAGACACTAGTTGTCGGGGATATACCCCGCAGAATGACCCGGGAGACAGGTATAACCTGGTGACAGTTATGACCCGACTGAAGATGAGTCCTTGAAGATGAGTCTTGAAAATAAGCACTGGTTGTAAGTCCCTAAAGATGAGTCCCTGAAGATGAGTCATGAAGATAAGCACTGGTTGTAAGTCTGAAGATGAGTCTTGAAAATAAGCCCTGGTTGTAAATCCCTGGAGATGTGTCCCTGAAGATGAGTCCCCGATTCTAAGCTTCCCTGTTCTAAGCCGCTTGGTTCTAAGCCGCCCCTCTAAGATAAGAAGCCTGGGACTCAGAAGCTCATGAAGAAGAAGCCCATAATAGGAAGTCATAATAAGTTAAAGTCTCAATCCGACTTAGACTCTACATGTAAGACGTCCCTTCAACTTATATATGGAGGGGTGGGTCACACCGAGAGGGTCAAGTTTTTAGAGGTCTCAATAGATAGGTTTTAGACAGACAGGTCTAGACAAGATCAAAGTAGATGCTCTCGAGATAGAGGTAGCGAAACATCGCCCTTGTAACCGAGATCGTCATCATCTTCAATATGAATCAAGCAGGATGTAGGCCTTTACCTCCATTGTGAGGGGCCGAACCTGGGTAAAATCTCATGTCTCTCGTCCCGCTCAACCCCGTTCAAGCTACCACCTAGATGTGTTAGGCTCACGACTAAGTCCTCACAATAGGACATCTGCCGTGACAAAACCACGACAGTTGGCGCTCACCGTGGGGCAGCGCATGGTGGTGATGAGTTTTTGCAGGGATCTCTCCTAGGGATCGAGAGGTTTCGCAATTTTCCAGACGAAGAACCGATTTTGAAATATCTGCATCAGCTTCAAGATCATTAATCCAGAGTAACAATTTCGGGCGGCTCAAGCCCGGAGAAGAAACTCAGTATGACTCTAACCCCGATGGAGGTCCCAGCCCGTGTGTGCTTCGGAGATCGATAACAATTGAAATTGCTGGTAGTCCATGTGGTCTACGGTGGAAAGCAAACATTGTGAAAGGGGTCAAACCAACTCCGACTGGAGTTCACCGCATCAGGCAACGTGGCCATGTCAGCAGGCCAGCTCTGCCTCGCTCTGGGCCTGCAGCCGCCTTGTACCACTCCGAGCCGGCCCCAGCTCTGCGGTACAGCGCACCTGCTCCGTGTCGGGCCGCCATCAGTGGCTTGCACTGCTCGCCGCCCTCTCGCTCCTTTGCCTGTCATCGCCTCCGCCACATCGGCTTCTATCGGCTCACCTCGACGCCATGACCCGCCCCCGTCTCTATGCCCAGGGGCTTCAACTTCAAGTCGCCGACGACGCCTATTCCATGTGCTGGCTCCGTGTGACCCGCTCGTTTTCATGCCGGTTCACCACTCCTTGCGCTTCCACGCGCTGCTCCGGGCATGCTTCCCATCCAGGCGGGAGGCCTCCCTCGCCTCGAGCCGCCGGCCGGCTCGCCGCTCTGCAACGAGCTGCCGTCAGCCGCTGCGCCCGCTGGCCTTCCACGGCGCTGCCGCGATTTCCGTCACCTCAAGCTGCCGGCCGGCTCGCCGCTCCACAACAAGCCATCGTGCGCCGCTGTGCCCACTAGCTCTCCATGGAGCTGCCAAGCCACCGTCCCCGCCAGTGCCACTCCGAGCCGCCCGTCTCGGACGCGCTCCGCTTCTGACGGCTCCGCTCTGGTCGCGCCTTGCCTCCGTGCTCCGTCTCCTTCCGGGGCCTCCGGGTCTTCCGAGCCGGTCTTGCCTCTGCCGCACAACTGCTCATGTGAGCGGCCCGGCGCCGCTATTCCTGCGAGCCGCCGTCCGGCCAGCCGCCACTCCCGATCCGGCCGCCCACTCCATGGTTGCCGTCAGCCGCGCCTCCCGGCCATTGTGCCAGTTCACCTCACCTCGCTGTGATGCTCGGAGCCACCGTCTCCTCCTGCCGGCAAGCCACCCTGTGTCCCCGTGCCACCACTCCTACCGGCGAGCCGCCCCGTGCCGCCACGCCAGGCCGGCTCTGCTCCATCTCCGTGCGCACCTACCGAGTCGCCTGGGCGTGCGTGCTTCCGCCTCTGCCGTCGCGAGCCACCTTGCCGCAGGCTTATGACTTTCTGCCTTGCCTTCGTCGAGTCGCTGCCTCGATTTGTCGCAACCTGCCGCGCCTCTAAAGTGCTTACCTCGGCCAGCACCGTTTGAACCGCGGTCGTCGCCTCGCGTGACCTTAAGCCTCCGCCTCGTTTTGAATGGCCGTCGCGCTTTGGGGTCCCGCCGCGTCCAGAGCCGCCGTGGTGTCGGCCTTCGCTGCACATCCGAGCCGGACTCGCCCCGCTACGATTTCCTCTGTCACTTCGTATTTAAGCCGGACTCGCACTGCTGCGGTTCACCTCGCCACGGCGCCCGCCTCCACCGGCTCTCCACCTTGTCTGGCTGCGCTCTGCTTCTGCCATGGTTGAGCCGCCGCCGTCGAACGGCGCCTCTGAGCTGCCCAGGCTACGCCGTGCCGCTGCTGCCTTCGGGCCTCCTCAAGCCGATTCGCCCCGTGCCGTTGCTTCTGCCGGCCTCCGCTCCGTGCCGCGCTTGGTCGTTCCAGTCGGCGCAACCCTGCTGGAGAGCCGCTCCACCCGGCCGGACCACAAGCCGCCCTTGCCTGGCTGCGTCACCCCCGGGCTGCTACCGTGATTCTGCTGTAACCCGTCGCTGCGTGGACTCGAGCCCTCGCCGCACCCGCTGCATCTCGCCCCGCTCCGCGATGTACCCACGTGCCAGGACTCACACGCCATGGTGCCCACCTCCAACGGCTCTCCACCTCGCCTTCGCCAGGCCTCCTCGCTGCGTTGCACCTGCCTCCTCCGCCATGGCTCACCTCCACCTCTGAGCGGCCCCGGCGGCGTCGCCTCACCACCATTGTGTCTCCATCTTCACCTGGCCTTGAGCCGGCCCGCCTCGCCCGCAGGCGCCCCGCGTCGCGCCACTATGACCTGTTCCCGCCTCACCACCGCTCTGTTCTGACTCCACGCTCCGGCTCTGTTGCAACCCACTCACCTGTTGGTTGACCAAGTCAGAAAGGAAAGGGGATAGAGAAAGAAAAGTGGGCCGGTTGACAAAAAAAGGGGGTGATAAAATAAAACACGTCTACAAATCAAAGGGGCTTTTCATCGGGGTGGCATCTGTCATTGGATGAAATCATTATCAGATGAAATTATCATCACGTGGTCTTTTTTCTAGTAAAATTTTCCGTGCAAAATTATTCTATCAAGAACTTTCGTATTTTTTGATTTATACGAATTTATGCGCAGGTTAAATAAATGGGAGGTCGTTCCGACGTACAAGGTGCATTGGGCGATCAAATGGACACGCGTGAGCCGCCGTCGCCACCGCTGGCCGGTTTGCATCAACATGGTGCTGCACATGTTCATTCAAGATGCTCAACGGATGCCCGTGAGTCACCATGGTTTGATCTACATCAACAAACGCCGCGAACAGCTCACTGACCGCGCTGGCCTACAACGCCAAGGGCGACTGGCCGACCACGTCCTCTTAGAAAAGGCATGGCCAGCCCTCGCATCTACGCTATCAAGCTAATTTCGAACGCCACCCGCGGTCTGATCTACAGCAACATATCTGTGCAGTGCTCGCCTGTACGATGCCGCCCAACAGACGATCCTGAATCGCGGCCCTGCGGTCCAATCCACATTGGCATACTGGTGTCGGGCTCACCTGTACAAGCCGCCCAACGGACGCATGCAAGACGCCGCCCACGGTTTGATCTACATCAACATATCGGTGCAGTGCTCGCCTGTACGAGCCGGCCAACGAACGCACGCAAGACGCCGCACACAGTCTGATCTGCATCAACATATTGGTGATGTGCTCATCGAATTGAGCCTCCCGACGGACAGGCGCACAAGTCGTCGCCGTTGCAGTTTGGTTAAATTCAACAACTGGCCGAAAGAACCATCGACCGGATTATTGAAGCAATTCATACGGGGTCATCTATAACCCGCCACGCTCAACCTCAACCCTCAGTGGAGATTCTTAAGTCGCCTCTTCGAGTCAACTTAAGACTCAGGGGCTATGAACATGGCAAGACACATTTGGTCATTTTTCAAACAGAACCCCGGGTCTTTGCAAGAGAAAACACAATCCTGGGGGCTATTACATTATTGGCGGAAGGTTAAAAGTTGCCCAAGTGGATGAACCGCCATGATGCACCATTCAAACATGGGTGCCCGGATTTATTGGATCATCATAAAGTCACATTGAGCTTCTGTCGTTTCTTCATACAAGATAGCGGCTTACAAGATGGCGACTTACAAGATGGTGCACAAGTTGATATCAACGACAAGGTCACTAGGGGGCTTCCAACCCTCCGGTTTTAGCTTATCACACCCTATTGATCGGCTCTTAAGCCAAATGGTTGACTTCGTCAACAAGGTCATCTAGGGTGCTTTCAACCCGCCAGGTTTAGCTTATCACACCCTATTGATCGGCTCTTAAGCCAAATAGTTGACTCCGTCAACAAGGTCATTTGGGGACTTCCAACCCACCGGGTTTAGCTTACATACCCTCTTGATCGGCTCTTAAGCCACCAGAGGTAAACCTGCCCGTTTGCAACTTGCTACTCCACCAGGTGACCCGCCGAACTCTTAGTAGGTAATCTCGCTTAGAGACCCTAAGCCGTTCTAAGAAATTGACGGCCAATCTCATTAGAGACCTTGTACTAGTTAAGGTTAAACCAGCGGTTCTTGTCACGTGAGGGTCGGCTTATGGAAAGCGAGGATAAACTCTCTCATCTACTGCCGACTCACCGCTATGTGGCCTGTTTGTATTCTTAGACAGTTAATCTTTTAAAGATCCTGCACTGTTTAAGGTTAAAACGATGGATTTATGTCACATGAGAGGCGGTTTATGAGCTACGAGGGTACTCATGCCCTGTCGTGTCTCTTTCTGGGATGTTATACTTCCTATCAGTTAATATCGCTTAGAGACCCTGAGCCATTCTAAGAAATTGATGGCCAATCTCGATAGAGACCATGTACTGATTAGGAGTTTCAATTAGCGAGTCCACCCAGAAGAACCGGCACATGTGTTGTTCAAAAAATTTCAAAAAACAAATCAGGAAAGATATAACATCTCTGGGTTGTGCTTTTTTAAGACGCCCTTACAACAATGCAGAATATATTATGTCTTGTTTATTTTTGCAGGTCTTATCTCTTAAGATGGGCCGCCGTTAAGTATGATTAAAAACATTTACAAAGAACAAATATATCTTTAATAGCCAACTTGGCTGGATCTTCATGGTTTATCATAACAAGTACTAAATGATTGGGGTTTTCAAACCACCTCAGAGAATTCATTATTTTTCACGAGCTGCCCTATCAGATCTAATGACGTGTCATCTAATTGACTGGTTCTCAGATTTCTTCAATTGTGTTCTGTAGTAATCTACAGGACTCATGGATTTCTCCAATATATATTTGCCGGGTTGCATTGCAACCACGAGTAGGGATTTCATGTCAAAGACAAAGGAATTATTCTAGGATATTAATTCCGGGTTATATTATAACCACGGTTAAGGATTCATTCAACAAATTGTGGTGAGTCATATTATTCTTACATAGTCCCAAGTCGCCGCAGGCGTGCGACCCGGCACTTGGGGGCTACAGTATTCAACTGTTCAAACTGATTAGATGCTTCAAATTGAAGACCCGGCCCATCACATACTAATGAGCCAGCCCTTGGGGGCTACACCCGCTGAAGCTTTATAATGTATAAGACAGTTACAAGTCCCAGGCTGCTGCAGGCAAGACAACCTGGTACTTGGGGGCTACACATTCAAAGATACTATTGCAAAGCACCAAGTTATCATGGATAAACTTGGAGCTTGGGGGTTACAGGTAATATGGACATATCAAAAACTTTGAGGAGAATTTTCAAGATGTTAATTATGGAGTTCGGTTGTTAGACCCGGCGTCACCAACATTCATGACCCGGCGTTATAAAAGATCATAACCTGCCAGAGTTTATATAAGTCACCCTGCTTCACAACAATGGAAGTCCGGATCTACGTCATGAGGATTTCTTATTTTCAAGATTTTCATTAAGACAAAGTATTGGAAGCCGACTCAATGGCATATGGGTATTCTATTCCCAATATTTTTCAAAGGACACTAACAAGCAAGACGATTTTCAAGACGAATCATTCATATACAGAAAAGACCCGAATTTCTGAGGGGATACTTCATAAGCCGGCCAAAGGAGCAAGATGGCCACTTAACATATTTACTATTCATATTTCATGAGGTTACCATGAATAAATTCAAGCTAACCTAGGGGCTAATGTCAGGGATATACCCCGCGGTATGACCCGGGAGACGGTTATAACCCGCTGACAGTTATGACCCGGCTGAAGATGAGTCCCTGAAGATGAGTCTTGAAGATAAGCACTGGTTGTAAGTCCCTAAAGATGAGTCCCTGAAGATTTGTCTTGAAGATAAGCACTGGTTGTATGTCCCTGAAGATGAGGCCCTGAAGATGAGTCTTGAAGATAAGCCCTAGTTGTAAGTCCCTGGAGATGAGTCCCTAAAGATGAGTCCCCGATTCTAAGCTTCCCTGTTCTAAGCTGCCCGGTTCTAAACCGCATGGTTCTAAGCCGCCCGTCTGAGATATGAAGCCCGGGACTCAGAAGCCCATGAAGAAGAAGCCCACAATAGGAAGTCATAATAAGTTAAAGTCTCAATCAGACATAGACTCTACATGTAAGCTGCCCCTTCAACTTATATATGGAGGGGCGGGTCACCCCGAGAGGGTCAAGTTTTTAGAGGTCTCAATAGATAGGTTTTAGACAAACAAGTCTAGACAAGATCAAAGTAGATGCTCTCGAGATAGAGGTAGCGAAACATCACCCTTGTAACCGAGATCATCATCATCTTCAATATGAATCAAGCAGGACGTATGATTTTACCTCCACCATGAGGGGCCGAACCTGGGTAAAATCTCGCATCTCTCTTCTCGCTCAACCCCGTTCAAGCTGCCACCTAGATGCGTTGGGCTAACGACTAAGTCCTCACATTAGGACATCTGCCGTGACCAAACCACGACACTAGTGTATAGGTTGAGGGCGGATGACATTTGCCGAAATATCTTGGTAAGAGTTGCTAATTAAGTACACTAGTACTGTTGTGTAAATGGTATTGATTACATTGCTAACTAGGCTACTATCATGTTCTTCAACAGAAATTGCCATATGAAGTTGTGCCACCGTTGATGCAACTCGAAGGTAATATGACAATTAAAAGCCCCTTCCATCTCGAGTTCTCTTTTGCATACTGGACTGAGCGCAAACCACCAAGACAGTTCCAAATTGAAGCATGGGGAAAAATAAAGAAGGATCGCAAGCCACAAGTTGGAGACCGTTGGATCTCTTTGCTTCATCATGGAGACATAGGTGTTATTCTTTTTTATGTCATTTTACCTAGGAGGGAGGAGTAGGTCCTATGAGGGAGGACTATGTCATTTTATATTTCTTTTTTTGTTTTATGAGACTTTAACTTTGTATGATTAAGATGATGATGATGAGTTGTTAGATCCTGTGTAATTAATGGTTTCCTTCATTTGCTTATTAGCTCGCGTCGAGTTCTCTCTATATGTATAGTAGCTAGCAGCGTCAACCAAGCACGGAGAAAGAGAGGTCACTTCTCCCTATTAGCTAGCTAACACAATATGAAACCCCAAAAATAACCGTCCAAAACCCCCCTAACCCCCCTTTCAAAAAAATTAAAAACCCTAGCTCTTACCAGATGCTGACGCGTGCATGCTATTTGGTCCCGGTTGGTGTTACCAACCGGGACTAAAGGTTCTCTTGCCTGGGCTCCCCGCAGCGGCCACGTGGAGCCCCTTCTGTCCCGGTTCGTAAGCGAACCGGGACTAAAGGTTTTGGTCTTTAGTCCTGACCCTTTAGTCCCGGTTCCAGAACCGTGGCTAATGGGCCACTGGAACCAGCACAAATGGGTCATTTTCTACTAGTGATAGATGTAAACAAGAACGGAAAGTAAAAGGTAAATAAATTGCAGCAAAGTATTTTTGGTATTTTTGGTTTATAGATCTGAAAGTATATTATGGAAAGTAGACCCGTGGCCCATAGGTTTCATTTGAGGCTTCTCTCTCGAAGGAAAATATCATGGTGGGTAAACAAATTACTGTCAAGGAATTGATAAAAATGTGAATAATCATGTAGTTATCCAAGGCAATGATCATGCATATAGGCATCACCTGCGTATCAAGTAGACTGAAACAATTCTGCATCTACTACTATTACTCCACACATCGACCGACTCTTGCCTGCATCTAGAGTATTAAGTTCATGAAGAACGGAGTAACGCATTAAGAAAGATGACATGATGTAGAGGGATAAACTCAAGCAATATGATGAAAACCCCATCTTGTTACCCTTGATGGCAACAATACAATACGTGCCTCGCTACCCTACTATGTCAATGGGTGAGGACACGGCAAGATTGAACCCAAAACCAAGCACTTCTCCCATTGCAAGATTTACCAATCTAGTTGGCCAAACCATGCAAATAAGAATTCAGAGGGCATTCAAATAATATTCATGGACAATCTGAACATAAACTCACAATTCATTGGATCTTGACAAACACACCACAAAAGAGGATTACATCGGACAGATCCCCATGAAGATCATGAAGAACTGGTATTGAAGATGAAAGAGAGAGAAGAAGCCATCTAGTAGCTAGATGGCTTCTTCGGAGGGGCAATGGAGTTGATGTAGATGCCCTCCATGGCTCCCTGGCACCTCCCCTGCCGTGCACTCCAAGCTTGATCGATTTGTTTCCTTCCACAAAAATACCTTCCGAAGGTTTTATTCCGTTTGGACTCCGTTTAATATTCCATATCTGCGAAACTCAAAAGCAAGGAAAAAACACAAATTGGCACTAGGCTCTAGATTAATAGGTTCGTCCCAATGATAATATAAAATATCATATTAATCCATATAAAACATCCAAAACAGATAATATAATAGCATGCCATCATCAAAAATTATAGATACATTGGAGACGTATCAGCATCCCCACGCTTAATTCCTGCTCGTCCTCGAGTAGGTAAATGATAAAAACAGAATTTCTGATGTGAAGTGCTACCTAACATATTTATCCATGTAATATTCTCTATTGTGGCATGAATATTTAGATCCGTAAGACTCAAAACAAAAGCTTAATATTGATATAAAAACAATAAGTTTGAAGCATACTAGCAAAGCAATTGTATCTCTTCAAAATATAATGGCAAAAGAAAGTTATCCCTACAATATCCTATGGTCTGGCGATGCTCCATCTTCCCCACACAAAGTATTTATATCATGCACAACCCCGATGAAAATCAGAAATTGTTTCCGCACCTTTATTTTCTCAAACTTTTTCAACTCCTGCGCAATACATGAGCGTGAGCCATGGATATAGAACTATAGGTGGAATAGAATATGGTGGAGGTTGTCAAGGAAAGGGAGAAGATAGTCTCACATCAACTAGGCGTATCAACGGGCTATGGAGATGCCCATTAATAGATATCAATGTGCGTGAGTAGGGATTGCCATGGAAATGGATGCACTAGAGCTATAAGTGTATGAAAGCTCAAAAAAGAAACTAAGTGGACGTGCATCATGAAGAAAAATCCCACTAGCTATATGAAAGTGAATAAATAGGAGACTCTCTATCATGAAGATCATGGTGCTACTTTGAAGCACAAGTGTGGAAAAACGTAGTAGTAATGTCCCTTCTATCTTTTCTCTCATTTTTTGTGGGCATATAAGGCCTCTTTTATTCATTTTTTTTATTTGGGCTTCAATGGCCTCTTTTTTTCCATAATGTCCGGAATCTCATCCCCACTTGTGAGGGAATAATATCCTCCATCATGCTTTCCTCACATGCTCTATTAATGATAATGATCACACTTTTATTTACTCCTATGACAAAATTGTTGGAAATATGCCCTAGAGGCAATAATAAATTAGTTATTATCATATTTCCTTGTTCATGATAATCGTTTATTATCCATGCTTTAATTGTATTGATCGGAGACTTAAATGCATGTGTGGATACATAGACAAAACCATGTCCCTAGTATGCCTCTAATGGACTAGCTCGTTGATCAAAGGATGGTTAAGGTTTCCTAGCCATGGACATGAGATGTCATTTGATAACGGGATCACATCATTAGGAGAATGATATGATGGATAAGACCCAAACTACAAACATAGCATATGATCGTGTCAGTTTATTGCTACTGTTTTCTGCGTGTCAAGTATATGTTCCTATGACCATGAGATCATGCAACTCACGGATATCAGAGGACTGCCTTGTGTGTATCAAACATCGCAACGTAACTGCGTGACTATAAAGGTGTTCTACAGGTATCTCCGATGGTGTCTGTTGAGTTTGCATGGATCGAGACTGGGATTTGTTACTCCGTGTGACGGAGAGGTATCTCAGGGCCCACTCGGTAATACAACATCACAACAAGCCTTGCAAGAAATGTGGCTAAGTGTTAGTCACGGGATCTTGTATTACGGAACGAGTAAAGAGACTTGCCAGTAACGAGGTTGAACTAGGTATGGAGATACCGACGATCGAATCTCGAGCAAGTAACATACCGAAGAACAAAGGGAACGTTATACGAGATTAACTGAATCCTTGACATAGAGGTTCGACCGATAAAGATCTTCATAGAATATGTAGGAACCAATGTTGACGTCCAGGTCCTAGCATTGGTTATTGACCGTAGGAAGTCCCAGTTTGGTCGCCGGAAAAGTTTTGGGCTCATCGGTAGTGTACCGGGAGTGCCGGTAGTGTACCGGGGGACCTCCGGGAGGGGTATTTCGACCCCAAGAGGTCCATGGGCTGTGGGAGAATAATAACCAGCCCTTAGTGGGCTGGAAAAACAGACACACCAAGGCCCATGGTGCAGGAGGCAAAAGTCCTAAAGGAAAAGGTGGAAAAAAGGCTAAAAAGGAAGAGTCCTACTCCTACTAGGAGTGGAGGAGGAGTAGGACTCCTCCCCCTCTAGTTTGGCCGACTCCTATTGAAGTTTTTCCTTGCGCCAGCCCTCCTGTCTCTCCCTCCTTTATATACTAGTGGATTGGGTGCTGTTTGGACACAGTTTACGGCCATGTGCTACCCGTTTCACCGGTGCTTCTCTAGATCGGTTTTCTGGAGCGCTTAGGCGAAGCCCTGCCGAAATTGCTCCACCACCATCACCGGAGCGTCGTCACGCTGCCGGTGAACTCTCTCTCCTCTCCACCTCCTCTTGCTGGATCAAGATGGTGGAGATCGTCATCAAGCTGCACGTGTGCTGAACGCGAAGGTGCCGTCCGTTCGGCGCTAGATCGGATGGTCCGTGATCGAGATCGCGAGACGGTTCGTGATGTGATGACGGAACGGATCGTGATGAGTTCGCGGGACATATCGTGATCAAGATCGTGAGACGGATCGTGATGAGTTCGCGGGACGGATCATGATGTGTTCGCGGGACGGATCGTGATTGGATCACGGGACGGATCGTGATGAGATCGTGGGACGCTCGGCGATTTGGATCGCGAAGATGTTCGACTACACCAACCGCGTTCCTTAACGCTTCCCGCTTAGCGATCTACAAGGGTACATAGATCCACTCTCCCTCTCGTAGATGATCATCACCATGGATAGGTTTGCGTGTGCGTAGGAATTTTTTTGTTTCCCATGCGACGTTCCCCAACAAAAATATGACTCTATATGCAATATGCAAGTGATGCTGCATGTCATAAAAGGAAACGGTGGAAGTTACATGGAAATATATCTCAGAATGGCTATGGAAATGCCATAATAGGTAGGTATGGTGGCTGTTTTGTGGAAAGATATATGGTGGCTATTTTGAGGAAGGTATATGGTGGCTGTTTTGAGGAGGTATATGGTGGCTGTTTTGAGGAAGGTGTTTGTTTTACCGGCAAAAGTTGTGCGGTACTATAGAGGCTAGGAAAGGTGGAAGGGCGAGAGTGTGTATAATCCATGGACTCAGCATTAGTCATAAAGAACTCACATACTTATTGAAAAAGTCTATTAGTCATCGAAGCAAAGTATTAAACGCATGCTCCTAAGGGAGAGGTTGATAGGAGTTAACCATCGCGCGCTCCCTACCCGCACACAAAGGTCCACAATCTATAAACAAGTCATGCTCCGACTTCCTTACATAAAGGTTCACCATACGTGCATGCTACGGGAATCACAAACCTCTACCCAAGTATTTGTAATAAATCACAATTACTTCCTAACATGTCTCTTAACACTACCATCTTTATATCTCAAAACTTTTTGCATGGAATCAAACTTCTCATAAATACCCAATGCACTTAATATGCAAGTTTTTATTATATCCCTCTTGGATGCCTATCATATTAGGACTAAATTCATAACCTAGACCAATTACCATGCTGTTTTAGAAACTCTCAAAATAATATAAGTGAGGTACGAGAGTTCAATTATTTCTATAAAACGCAAACACCACCGTGCTCTAAAAAATATAAGTGAAGCACATAGAGCAAAATTTCCCAACTCAAAAGATATAAGTGAAGTACATAGAGCATTCTAACGAATTCATGATTCAGCTTGTCTCTCTCAAAATATGTGTGCAGCAAGGATGATTGTGGCAAACTAACAAGCAACGACTCATATCATACAAGATGCTCCAAGAAAAACACATATCATGTGGTGAATGAAAATATAGCCTCAAGTAAATTTACTGATGGATTGAAGACGGAAGAGGGGATGCCTTATGGGGCATCCCCAAGCTTAGGATATTTGGCATCCTTGAATATGACTTGGGGTGCCTTGGGAATCCCCAAGCTTAGGCTCTTGCCACTCCTTATTCCATAGTCCATCAAATCTTTACCCAAAACCTAAAAACTTCACAACACAAAACTTAACAGAAAACTCGTGAGATCCGTTAGTATAAGAAAATAAATCACCACTTTAGGTACTGTTGTGAACTTATTATTTATTTATATTGGTATTTTACCTACTATAATATAACTTCTCCATGGTTTATACCACATGATACAACCCAAAGATTCATCAAAATAGGCAAACAACTCAAAGAACACAGAATCTGTCAAAAACATAACCGTCTGTACCAATCTGAAAATTTCGTATAATTCGTTAACTCAAAAAATTCTAAAATATTAGGAAAACCTGGAAAATTTATATATAAATATTTTTAAAAAATTTCAGACTCATTCGAGGCTCTAAAAAAATTAGACAATTCCTGGACTGAGCGCAAAAGTTTGTGTTTTTCAGCAAGATCAAATCAACAACTACCATAGATCACCACAAAGGTTTTACTTGGAGCAAACACTAATTAAAAAACCAAAACACAATTATTACAAAATTAATAATGTGGGAAACACTCAAAAACAGAAGCAAAAAAATCATAACATAAAAATAAAATTGGGTTGCCTCCCAACAAGCGCTATTGTTTAACGCCCCTAGCTAGGCATAATGATTTCAATGATGCTCACATAAAAAGCAGTAATTGAGATATGCAAAAGAGAATCATGAATAGAATTAAAACACATTTAAGTCTAACCCACTTCCTATGCATAGGGATTTTGTGATCAAACAATTTATAGGAACAAGAATCAACTAGCGTAGGAAGGCAAAACAAGGAACACTTCAAAACTTTGAACACATAGAGAGCAAACTTGATATTATTGCAATTCCTACAAGCATATGTTCCTCCCTCATAATAATTTTTAGTAGCATCATGAAGTAATCTCAAAATATAATTATCACATAAATTATTATTTTCATGGTCAATTATAGCATACGTGTCATCACAAAAACTCGGGGAACAAAAAATTTCATCTTCATCAAGCATAGCATCCAAGCTTGTGGTTTTGCATATCATTAGCATCATGGATATTCAGATAATTCATACTAAAAACATGGAAATCATGCTTTTCATTCAAGGAACTATCATGAATATCTTTACAAATTTCTTCTTTCAACACTTCATCAAAATTTTCAGATTCATGATTTTCAAAAAAAACGTCATAGAGATAATCAAGTGCACTCAACTCACTGGCAATTGGTTCATCATAATTTGGTCTTTTGAAAAGATTAGAAAGTGGATGAGGATCCATATCAATAGATTTTTATCAATCAAAGATGCAAGCAAATATAAGGCACATGGAAACACAAGCAAACATAGCAACGAAAAGGCGAAATGAAGAAGGGCGAATAAGAAAGCAAATCTTTTTGGTATTTTCTAAAAATCATTTTAGAAGTGCTGGAAAGGAAAACAAGAGGCAATTGGCAAATAAAGAAAATGGACGAGATGAGTTTGTGATGGGTACTTGGTAGGCTTGATATGTATCCTCCCCGGCAACGGCGCCAGAAATTCTTCTTGCTACCTCTTGAGCGTGCGTTTGTTTTCCCTTGAAGAGGAAAGGGTGATGCAGCGAAGTAGATAAGTATTTTCCTCAGTTGTTGAGAACCAAGGTATCAATCCATTAGGAGTAACAAGCAAGTCACCAATGGTTGCACATACACAAACAATCAAACTCTTGCACCCAACGCTATAAAGGGTTGTCAATACCTTCATGATTATTTGCAAGGATTAGATCTGATAGATATAGATGTAAACAAGAACGGAAAGTAAAAGGTAAATAAATTGCATCAAAGTATTTTTGGTTTATAGATCTGAAAGTATATTATGGAAAGTAAACCCGGGGGCCATAGGTTTCACTAGAGGCTTCTCTCTCAAAGGAAAATATCATGGTGGGTAAACAAATTAATGTCAAGCAATTGATAGAAAAGTGAATAATCATGTAGTTATCCAAGGTAATGATCATGCATATAGGCATCATGTCCGTATCAAGTAGACCGCAATGATTCTGCATCTACTTCTATTACTCCACACATCGACCGACTCTTGTCTCCATCTAGAGTATTAAGTTCATGAAGAACGGAGTAACGCATTAAGAAAGATGACATGATGTAGAGGGATAAACACAAGAAATATGATGAAAACCCCATTTTGTTACCCTTGATAGCAACAATACAATACGTGCCTTGCTACCCCTACTATGTCAATGGGCGAGGACACCGCAATATTGAACCCAAAACCAAGCACTTCTCCCATTGCAAGAATTAGCAATCTAGTTGGTCAAACCAAACCAATAAGTCGAAGCGACTTGCAAGGATATGAAATCATGCAAATAAGAATTCAGAGGACCCCAAATAATATTCACGGACAATCTGAATATAAACTCACAATTCATTGGATCTTGACAAACACACCACAGAAGAGGATTACATCGGATAGATCCCCATGAGCATCATGAAGAACATGGTATTGAATATCAAAGTGTTGGGGAACGTTGCATGGGAAACAAAACTTTTCCTACGCACACGAAGATCTATCCATGGTGATGAGCATCTACGAGAGGGAGAGTGGATCTACATACCCTTGTAGATCGCTAAGCGGGAAGCGTTAAGAAACGCGGTTGGTGTAGTCGAACGTCTTCGCGATCCAAATCGCCGTGCGTCCCGCGATCCAATCATGATCCATCCCGCGATCCAATCATGATCCGTCCCGCGATCCGATCACGATCCGTCCCACGAACTTGATCACGATCCGTCCCACGAACTTTATCACAATCCTTACGATCTAGCACCGAACGGACGGCACCTCCGTGCAGCACACGTACAGCTTGATGACGATCTCCACCCTCTTGATCCAGCAAGAAGGAGTGGAGAGGAAGAAGAGTGCTCCAGCACCCTGACGGCGCTCCAGCGTTGGTGGTGGACCAATTCCGGCAGGGCTTCGCCTAAGCACTACAGAAATCCAATCTAGAGGAGAAACTATGCACTGGAGGAACGGGTAGCACGTGGCTGAAAATCTAGTGCAAAAACCCTAATACCTCCAGTATATATAGGAGGATAGGAGGAGAGGAGGCAGCCTTGGCCTCCAAGTCTAGCTGGTTCGGCCGAACCTACTAGGAGAGGAGGATTCCTCCTCCAACCCTAGTAGGACTCGGATTGCTCCTTTTTGCCATTTTTTCCACCTTTTCCTATTGGGTTTTCTTCCTCCAGTCACATGGGCCTCTTGTGGTTGTTCCACCAGCCCACTAAGGGCTGGTTTCCACTCTCCCACAGCCCATGTAGCCTCTTGGGTCGAAATACCCCTCTTGGAGGTCTCCCGGTACACTACCGGCACTCCCGATACACTACCGATGAGCCTGAAACTTTTCCGGCGACCAAAACAGGACTTCCTATATATGAATCTTTACATCCGGACCATTCCGTAGCTCCTCATGACATCCGGGATCTCATCCGGGACTCCTAACAACCTTCGGTCACCACCATACATAACTCTATACTACCGAAACGTCACCAAACCTTAAGTGTGCAGACCCTGCGGGTTCGAGAACTATGTAGACATGACCGAGACACCTCTACGGTCAATAACCAATGGCAGGACCTGGATGTTCACATTGGTTCCTACATATTCTACAAAGATCTTTATCGGTCGAACCTCTATGTCAAGGATTCAGTTAATCCCGTATGATGTTCCTTTTGTTCTTCGGTATGTTACTTGCCCGAGATTTGATCGTCGGTATCTCCATACCCGGTTCAACCTCGTTATTGGCAAGTCTCTTTACTCGTTCCGTAATACAAGATCTTGCAACTAACACTTAGTCACATTGCTTGCAAGGCTTATGGTGATGTTGTATTACCGAGTGGGCCCTGAGATACCTCTCCATCACACGGAGTAACAAATCCCAGTCTTGATCCATGCCAACTCAACAGACACCCTCGGAGACACCTGTAGAGCACCTTTATAGTCACCCAGTTACGTTGCGATGTTTGATACACACAAGGTACTCCTCCGATATCTGTGAGTTGCATGATCTCATGGTCATAGGAACATATCCTTGACTTGTAGAAAGCAGTAGCAATAAACTAACATGATCATAAGCTACGTTTGTAGTTTGGGTCTTGTCCATCACATCATTCTCCTAATGATGTGATCCCGTTATCAAATGACATCTCATGTCCATGGCTAGGAAACCTTAACCATCTTTCGATCAACGAGCTAGTTCACTAGAGGCATACTAGGGACATTGTGTTTGTCTATGTATCCACGCATGTATCCATGTTTCCAATTAATAAAATTATAGCATGGATAATAAAAGATTATCATGAACAAGAAATACAATAATAAACACTTTATTTATTACCTCTAGGGCATATTTCCAACACAAAGATAGAGAAGAAACCATCTAGCTACTAGCTATGGACCCGTAGTTCTATGGTGGACTCCTCACGCGTCATCGGAGGGGTAATGGAGTTGATGTAGATGCCCTCCGTGATCGAAACCCCCTTTGGCAGATTACCGCAAAATGCTCCAAGATTAGATCTCTTAGGAACGGAGGCTTCCAGCAGCGGAAAAGTATTTTTGTGGCTCGTTCTGATGTTGGGGGAATATTTGGGTATTTATAGGCCAAGAATTAGGGTTAGGAGACCTACAGGGAGGCGACAAGCCAGCTAGGCGCGTCGAGGGGGCATGCCTAGCAGGCTTGTGGATCCCTGGCACCTCCCCTGTCGTGCACTCCAGGCTTGATCAAATTTTTTTCTTCTAAAAAAATTCCTTCTGAAGGTTTTATTCCATTTGGACTCTGTTTAATATTCCATATCTACAAAACTCAAAAACAAGAAAAAACAGAAACTGGCACTAGGCTCTAGAATAATAGGTTAGTCTCAAAAATAATATAAAATAGCATATTAATCCATATAAAACATCCAAAACATATAATATAATAGCATGCCATCATCAAAAATTATAGATACGTTGGAGACATACCAGCTCTACATGCTATTCCTGATTGGACGTTGCCCTATCTCGCGTATCTGACTCGCAGCGAGTTGACTGAGGACGAGACCTTGGTGAGACAAATCGTGAGGCGGTCTAAGTCGATGACTATTGTCAATGACGAGTTGCATAAGTGCACCGTAACTGGCATCTTCCAGTGTTGTTCTTCTCCTGAAGAGGGTAAAGAGATTATAAATGAAATACATGCCGACGACTGCGGTTGTCACGCCGGCTCAAAGTCTTTGGTGGCAAAAGCTTTTCGACACAGTTTCTTCTGGTTGACGGCTCATAAGGACGCAGAGGACTTGGTCACCATGTGTGATGGATGTCAGAAGTTTAGACGAAGTGCTCACATGTTGGCTCTAGAATTGCTGATTATCCCAATAACCTAGCCGTTTGCTGTCTGGGGGCTTGATATGGTTGGGCCTTTCAAGAGACCTAAATACAAGAAGACCCACCTTTTGGTGGAAGTTGATAAGTTTACCAAGTGGTTCGAGGCTGAGCCGGTTAGCAAGTGTGACGCGGCCATTGCGGTTCAATTTGTCAAAAAATTGATCTACCATTTTGGTTACCCTCATAGTATCATCATAGACAATGGAACAAATCTGTCTAAGGTGGCTATGATGCACATCCGCCTTGATGTTTCTGCTATGCTCATCCACAGTCCAATGGTCAGGTAGAACGTGCTAATCAGGAGATCTTGAGAGGAATAAAAACCCGTCTTCTGGTTCCTCTGCAGAGAACACCGGGTTGTTGGGTGGAGTTACCATCAGTTCTTTGGAGTATCAGAACCACCCCCAACAGGTCAACCGACTATACGCCTTTCTTCATGGTTTATGGTGCAGAAGTTGTCTTACCAAGTGATATTTGTCATGACTCGCCTAGGGTGGCGGCTTACGTTGAAACTGACAATGAGATGGTGCATCAGAACTCATTACATGCTTTGGATGAAGAGCGGCATCTTGCAGCAGCACGATCAGTGATTTATCAGCAAGACCTGCGTCCCTATCATAGCCGTGGGGTCAAGACCCGGACATTTCAAGAAGGCGACTTGGTGTTGCGTTTGATTCAAGATCATACGGAGATGCACAAGTTATCCTCCCTTGGGAAGGACCTTTCATGGTCAGTAGAAATCTCAATAACGGGTCACATTACCTCATTGATGTACGGGCCGAATCACGTACCTCTGGGTAGGAGACCAACAGGCCGTGCAATATTGCTCATCTCCGGCCTTACTACACTTGAGTCATTGACTCTCATCAATGTACATACATACATCATTGTCTATAGATTTTTCATCTAATAAAGTTAGCATCCTGACGGGGCTTCTGTCGTTTCTTCATACAAGATTGTGCAAAGGTGGATACTTCACCAAATGTCATTTGGGGGCTTCCAACCCGCCGGGTTCAGCTTTCACACCCTGTTGATCAGCTCTTGAGCCACTGCAAGGCCGGATTGTATACCCAAAAGTTGATTCCATCAACAAGGTCATTTGGGGGCTTCCAACCCACCGGGTTTAGCTTTCACACCCTCTTGACTGACTTTTCAGCCACCGTAAGGCCGAGTTAAACATGCTTGTATGCTGCTGCTGCTCCGTTAGGTGACCCGACGAACACTTACCAGTTAATCTCAACCAGAGACCCTGAGCTGTAAAAATATTTGACAGTCACTCTCACTAGAGACCCTATACTGGTTAAGGCTCAAAAAATGGCTTTTGTCACGTGAGGGACGGCTTATGGAAAGCGAGGATAAACTCAACTATCTGCTACGTCTCTCCGCCTTGTGGCCCATTCGTACTCTTATTTAGTTACTCCTTTTAAAGATCTTGCACTGTTTAAGGTTCAAACGACGGATTTATGTCACATGAGAGTCGGCTTATAGGTCTGGGGGTACTCATGCCCTGCTGCACCTCTCCAATATGGCTCGTTGTACTCCTAATAGTTACTCTTTTAAAGACCCTGCACTGCTAAGGTTCAAACGACGAATTTGTGCCATGTGAGAGCCGGCATATGAGTTTTGGGCCCTGCTCCTAAGTTTTTTGGGTTGTGCCTCTAAAGCCGCCCTAAAAACGATATAGAGTATGTTGTCTTGTTTGTTTTTGCAGGTCTTGTCTTTTATGATAAGATACCGGTAAGTAAGACAGATAAGCACATGAAGTTATTCCAATTCCATATGTGCACGATGGCACGGCAAAGGCAATCAAGTGTTTACTAAGGCTATTACAAAGTTCTTCAAAGAGCCCAAAATTTTGCGGACTTATAGTTTTTGCATCACTTCTAACCCAGCGGCTCAACCAGCCGGGTTACCTTCAATCGGGGGCAACTTCTTCAACTTGCTGGCAGGTCATCCTGCGCCGGGTCTTCGATCTCCTTGATATGAGGGTTGTCCACATCCCAGTTGCAATTTGTTAAGGATTCAAACTGAGCTTTGTCAAAGAGGGGAGACAGGTCAATTTCAGGAGCAAAGAGTTGCTTACGACGGGCAGGAATTAAGTCCTTGGCTTTGAAGGTTGGGAGCGCACTCGTTTGCTATCCTCGCCAGAAGACGCCTGATATGAGGTCAGATCAATCTTGTTGACGAGTGTCGATGCGAACACTCGGGAGGCCTTCATACATTGGGCATAGTCTGCTTGGGTAAATTCTGAGCCATCATCTTTCTTGTACGGGAAGCCATCCATCATCTCTTCAGTGGTCAGCTCAGGGCAAAAGTCAGCGACCGGCTTAACGCAGCCTTTGCTCCCTTTCTAGCGGTTGATCGTTTTAGCTCCTCGATTTGCTTGGGCAGAGTGGACAAGACCTCTATTACCCCCTTCATTAACTTGGGTACACCTTTCTCAGTCAGAATTGACTTGATGGCGCAAAGGGTCCCACGGTATAGATGTTTTGTTAAGATGTATACTTCTTTCAAGTTCAATAAACTATCAGAGGACAGTTGGCGGCTTCTCTGGCCTGCAAAGAATCTCAGAAGTTATAAGCCGCCTATAGAGATTTTCAACAAGTTAAGGAATTTTTGTAAGTATCAAGTACTTACCAAAGATGGCAGCAGTCATACGAGATATATGATGCTTGAGGGTTTTTAGCTCTTCTGTCACAAGCTTGAGTTTTTCATCAGCGTCTTCTGCACGCTTCGTCAGGGCAGCTTGTTCAGATTCGGCGGCTTTCCCGAAAGCGGCAAAGTCAGCCTATAGTTTCTCAAGTTCTATGATGGAGACCTGCCACTTATGTTCTGCCTCAGCCCGAGAAGCTTGATGTGAGAAAACATCCTCTCTAAGGCCGGTCAGGTTAGACTCGGCCGTGTTCAAAGCTTCCTGCATAGTGCAAATAAGCTCCATGAGTTCTAAGTCGCAAAGGAGACACATTAGTAGTCAAAAGTGTTGAAGCAATAATATTACAAGTCTCAAGCAGATTGCAAGGAATATACTTGACGCTTTGGGGCTAATGTCTGTGATTTCTCTCAAGTCTATAATGCTAAGAAAGCCCAGGGTCGTCTTCAAGAAGATAAGCCGGCACTTGGGGGCTACACTTGACGCTTCTAAGCAATAAAGCTTCGTCTCATCATTCACATAATGATCCGGACTTGGGGGCTACACTTGGATCTTATTTTCAAGTAAGTACCGGCTTATTATCTATATTAACCCGTTACTTGGGGGGTATAGGTCAAGCTACTTATAATAAAACCAAAGTTGGAAGACCCGGTCTACTATTTACAATACTAAACCAGATCTTGGGGGCTACATAAGGGTATAAGGAAAGGAAAGATAGGAGTACCTCATATTTCTTCTTCATCAATCCAACAAGCTTGGACTCCATGTTACGACTTGCAGAGAGGCGGTTCAAATAACCCGCATGTAACTCGTCTATAGTCAGCTTCTCCAAGCTAGGGAACGCAAAGTCAATCTTCTCTGGTGAGGGCACTTCATCCTTGCTGGTATATTTTGTTAACACATGAGGAGTAGGAGAGTTGTAACCCGTCCCAGTGACAACAACTTCTGGAGGAGCCGTATCTTCAGCGACTGGTGAAGAGTTGGGAATCTTAGGCTCAGTCTCCGTAGGGCCTCTAGGAGCAGCCATGTCACGGTCAGCCGGCTCAGAAAATTGAGGGGCGTCTTTAGGAGCATCTTTTCCAGCTTCAGAAGGATCAACATGAGCTGCAGGAGAATCCGGCTTGGGAGTCTCTGGCTCTTGAGCAGTAGAAGTGGTGGTTGACCCACCTACCTTCCTTCATTTTGCTTGAACCCTGGGAGCAAAAATATTATTATACAAATAGAAGGACAAACATATGTTGTGGAGTATAAAGTACGTACTCTGGATTGGTTTTGAGAGGAGGCAGCTTGGATGCGGTTGAGTCGTCGGATGAAGGGGGCGTCTCCTGAAAGGTTAAGATGGTAAAAACAAAGTAAGCTACAATGCAAAAATGGTATAGAGACATTGGACTCGTGTGAAGGAATACCTCAGCATGTCGTTTCCTAGGAGCCGGGGAATTTGGCAAGCCGGCCAAGAGGTCTTCAGAGCCGATGCTCTAGGTCTGACGTCTGGAGTCGTGATGTTGCTTTTTCAAAAGAAAGTTGGGATCCAAGTAAGCAAGAGGATGTGAAAACGGAATTTTCCGTATGACCCGCCGTGTTTTCCTCGGGTGAAGATTTTTCAGTCAGGGAAAATGTAAGTTACCTCAGGGGCGTCGGCATGACTTGTTTATACTTGTTCCTATGAACAATCATCGTCAATAAGTTGCATAAAGAGACATCCAAGAGATTCAAGTTCTACCTCCGAGTCTTTAAGCTCGAGCAGCTCCTGAGCAGAGGTTTCTTCTTACGGCCGCAGGTTTTAGCCGCCTTAGTCTTCTTCTCCAAAGGAGGAGTATATTTCTTTTCCAGAAAGTAGAGTTGGCCTGAGTGCAATCCACTGGAAGGTTAAAAGGAGTAAGGCGGGAGGTTAAGACAAAACAAGCAATTTGCTGAAAAGATTTCTTATATCTGGAGCCGGGTTCTTGACGTAGAAAGGGTTCAACCCGATTTTGTTGCAAACGTCTTGAGGTTCGCCAAGAAGTGACTTGACAGCGGAGTTAATATCTTTCTCTATCAGAAGGGCGGTGTTGAAACGAAGAGAGTCATCCACCGCACCCGTATATTCGCACATAAGTCTATCACGCCGGCTCAATGGCAAGATCCCCCAGGTGACCCAACAACGGGTTTTGTCAACTAGGGTCAAGCCGTGAGCCATTAAGGCCCTGATTTTGGTGAAGGCCTGAGTGTATTTTACTCTCTCTGCGGTGGACATCTGGTCTGGAAGCTCGGTAGAGGTGCAAAGCCGGGTAGGGCGATAACCCGACAGCGGCTTCTCTTCTTTTTGGGAAGTATCCTTAGAATAGAACCAAGTTATGTTCCAGTCTTTGGGATGACTCAGCAAGATGGCTGCTGGATAGGGCATATCTCTCCGCCTCTGGATGGAGACGCCTCCAAGTTCTAAGCTCGGTTCGGCTGCTACCTTAGTTTTGCGGTTGATGTAAAAGAAGTCGCGGAAGAGGTCAACAGACGGCTCTTCTTGCAGATATGCTTCACATAGGACTGGGAACTTACACATGTTGGTGACAGAATTGGGGCCTATGTCTGGTGGATGGAGCTTGAAGAAGTGAAGGACACCCCGGAAATATTTTGACCCGGGCGGGCTAAAACCTTGGAGGAGGTGATCAGTGAATACGACAAATTCCCCTTCCTGAGGGTTGGGTCTGGGTTCTTGCCCTGGAACCCACCAATGAATAACGTTCTGAGCCAACAAGAGGCCCATCTCTACGAAGTCATGCAGAAGTGGCTCGGTGACTCCGGAGCCAACCCAATCACAAGATGTAGGTGCTTTCGACATGATGGCGGGTTAAACTGTGAAAGGTTGCAAGGTGTGGCGGGTTAGAAATTCTACCTATTTAAGACGGCTATGGCTAAAGCAATGATGATGCCAAGGTGGGTCATAGCTAAGTTCTAACCCGCCATCATATTTTGTTAGAGAGACGGCAGCGTGATGGCGGATAAAATGGACAAGGTGATACTGCAGATATAGCTAAGTGTGGACAAACATGTTTCTCCTCTTACAGCTACAATTGCAAGATCTACGGATGAAGATAAGTACATATTTTCTAAACCTAAAAGAGCAGTGGAAGAACATGTGGCTATTATATAGATTAAAATGTATTACGGATCTGCAATTAGCAGGACACGATCGTTGGACGGACGGCCGCGTGAATCAGACAGCGTTATGAGATCCAAAAAAGCTATTTGTCATCTAAACTATGAAGAACATTTGGATGAACGGCGATGAACACTGAAGAAACCCGACGAACTCGGGAGAAATCTAAACACATGAGTGCAAATCTATCAAGGATCGGGAATCAAACCTTGAGGGTGCGGACGAACTCGGGAAGCTATAGACCAAGTCAGGTTAATGCAGCGGCCGGTGTTGGAGACGACGGCGAGGTCTGGTCGGCGCAGCGAGTTTTGATGGTGCGAGCGTTTGGAGGAAGAAGATGGAGAGTGGCGGCGAAGAAAGGAATGGGACCCCTCGTTCCCCTATTTATGAGGTGGATAGCAACAGTTTACGCGAGAATCGAGGAGGCGCAATGATGATTTACCAAAGGGGACACCTTGGTTTTCGGGCCGACCGTTTAATGAGACGATCCGTTGCAACGTCACAAAATCTTTTTGACATATCCAAGATGATGTCATCCATGGAGTATTATGGGTTTTTCACTTTCATGTAACAAAGACATGAGACTTGCCGCCAAGTGAGTTTGAAGATTGACATGAAATATATATAATCAATCTGGGGCCTAATGTTGGGGATATAACCCCATGGCGAGATCCGCCCATGAGGGGTCGGTTCACGCTTGGCGGCTCATAGTCAAGACCTTTAAGGTGGGCCTGAAGATTGAAGGCCAGGCCACATGGCGGCTTATCAGATGGGCCAAGGTGAAAGCCCAGAGACAGAAGATGGCGCGAGACCTTGGCGTGTAAGTCGTCTAGAGACGGCTTGCCCAAGAAGGCAAGGCGGCTTAGAGACAGAGTCGAATACCTTGTATGAGTCGGTTTGGACTCTTGTAACCCCAGGGCCTCGACCTCCTATATAAAGGTGAGTCCCTGGGGCGGCTTAGAGAGAAACCAATCAATCGATAGGTAGTTCCAGCGAATCTGCTCCCTTGTAATCGATACTCCATCAGTACAACACAAAGCAAGACGTAGGCTTTTACCTTTTCCCGAGGGGCCGAACCTGGGTAAACTTGTGTCTCTCATCCCGATCAACCCCTTTGAGTCCACCGCCTTAGCAATGGCCTTGAACCTAAGTCTTCAGACATCTGTCGTGACAAAACCACGACAAGTCCCTTAAATTATCCCCAACCCCTCATGAATTGTCTAGGTAATTTGGCAGAGTGGTGCCAAATATCCACCGCACAGAAGGTCCACCGAGGATCCATCTCTGCCTCCGACCACCTGAGCATCACCGCTTCCACAAAGCCTGGTTGTAGTAACCAAGCTGGTTCAAAGTGAAAGTAAGAGGTCCGAGGAGGGGACTCATCCCCAGAGGAGAAGAGCAGGGATGATGGTCAGAGTCGATGCGGGTGACCGCCCTAAGGGAGCGGAGAGGGAACAAGGCCTCCCAAGAGGATGAGACTAGGACACAGTCAAGCACACTCTGGATGGGGGAGCCATGTTTATTAGTCCACGTGAACCTAGCCCCAACGCGAGCAATCTCCCGAAGGGCCATGTCCGCGATATAATCATTAAACATCTACATGCGGGCCACCTCAACATTAGTGGAACTTTTATCTGCATGCTGACGAATAATATTAAAGTCCCCGACCACCACCACCGGGGTGAGGCAGTGGTCACCTTCGCCTAGAGCTCCTCGAGGAAGGCGGCTAACCACCCATGGTCTACCGGGCCATAGACGATTATCACCTCCCAACTGAGGTTCAACCGTCGGTCGGTCAAAGACATGCTGAGGAAGAACTCCCCTAGGTCCATGTCCTCTATGGAGAATGAGTCCTCCCATACCCCTAGAAGGATGCCACCGGAGAGCCCATCGCCAGAAACCATTGCCAAGTAAAGGGTCTTCGAGAGAGGCCCTGTAACTCAAGCAACAGGAAGTCCCGGCGGACCGTCTCTTGGAGCCCCACAATATCTATATTTTCATCACAGATGTACTCGATCAGTTGGCGGCGCCGACCCAAGTGGCTAAACGTCGGATGATCTAGCATAATAGTTTCATGGGGAAAACACTGGGGCGGTGACTCCTTGGCGTGGAGTCGGGCGGGTCCTACCACCACTCGAGGACCGAGACAAAGACTTACGGGGGCGGCCCCGCCTTGCCCAGTTGTCTGGGGCCGAATGGAGGGGACACCACCCGACGGCCCAGGGTCAGCTACCTCGGGAACAACCTCTTGTTGTTCCACCGGGTGAAGCCTGGTGGGAGGACAACCGCGTAGAGACCTCCCAACAGGGAGAGAAACCTGTGGCGTCCCCCCACGCGAACTAGGGCCTGGGTCGCCTCCAACCCCGAGCTCTCTATGCCCTGGGTCAGCCGACGTCCCGGCCTCCTGGGGCCCTCGCTCAGCCTGCGCACGAGCCTTAGCAAGAGCCCCAACAAACTGCTCCTTCGCACAAATAGAGGCAATCTGCTCCAGACGTGGCCCACGTTCCCCACGGAACACAATGTCGGAATCTGAGGCCACGTCAGCCAAGTGACCTAGAGGGACCGAACCTAATACCGAAAATCTAGAGCAAGACAAAGGGATGGAAGGAGGGGGGAAGGCGTACCGAACTCAAGGTTGTGAGCTGCCGTGCGCTTGGCGGCCTTCTCCGAGATCAAAGGGACACATCCACCCGAGGCCTCCTTGGCGTGGTCCATCCTGGAACCCTGGCGGGTCGTGATGGGGGAGACGGAGACGGGCGCAGACGAGAGCCCCCCATGGGCGAGGCCACGAAGGTGACAGAGCAAGCCAACGACCCTCCCACCAGAGGGATCGGTAAGGCAGGGGCCGACACCGCCGTGGGAGTCCCCAAAGGAGAAAGGGAGAGGGAGTAGCACACCACACACGGAGAGTGCGGAGAACACAGGGGATGGCCATCCATCCCCGCACTCATGACATCGTCCTCAGGCGGGGAAGCCGGGAATCCATGCGGTGCGTAGACCCGGATCCCAGCGACGGAGGCCCCACCAGGGTCGGGTCGAGGGACGCAAAGACCTCGGCCGCCGAGTCCGACGAGCTCACGCTCGTGACCCGGTCGTGGCCAGGAGAGCGAGGGTGACACTCCTGGGTTCCCCCATCCTCCGACGAGCCTCCCGAAGAATCAGAGCCCTCCGGGTCCATGCTCGGGTCCAGGTGCGGGGGACTAGGGGGCCTAGGTGGCGCCCCCTCGAACACCACATTCGGTCCTCGGTGTCCAGCCCATAGGTCAACGTAGCCCCGTAGTGTCGAAGTAGAAGGGAGGGACCAGACCATCAATCTGAGTCCAGTCTGTGCAGATCACCTGGATCCGGGTCGGGCCATCCCCCTCAAGCGAGCCCACATCTACAGCCACCATCTTGCCAATCGGCTCGTAGACCATTTTGAGAATCAAGTCTAGCTTGACCTCAGATGGGAGCCCGACGATGGAGATCCAGACCCGAGAGAGGGAGAACTCCGGTTCAGCCACCACTGAAGCCTCCCGCACCGAGACCCAGAACTTGCGAAATGAAGCTGAATCTTGTCGAACCGGGTGCACAAGCGAAGCATTCCTCCGAGGGGAAGGGCACGGAGAATACCCCCGGAGACACCTCCCGCACCACCCAGGAAAAGGACTCATCTCAGGCCTTGCCGATGAAGTCAAGCAGCTCCTCAGCAATGATCGAGGCTGTGATCGGGCCCTGAGGGGGTGGCTCCTGGTCGGGAACCACCGTAATGGTGGCCGGGTGGGGCGTGGAAGAGGGGGCCGACAGGGGCCAGTTGATGTAGTAGAAGCCCCCGTTGATGTAACGGCCCACGTGTTCCAGAGTGAGCGGGCATCGTGGGGGAGCAATACACTCCGAGCAAAAGTGACCCGCAATGCCACAGTTAACGCACAACTGAGACTCCCGGGCACGAGCACGAGCCACCGAGCAATCATCCACTGCAGGCTCGATGGGAGCAGTGCGCTCATCCCTGGACGCAGCCTCCGGGGTAACCGGAACCACCGCCGCACCCGAGGACTCACCCGTCCAACGCTTTTTGGTCTTCTTCTTCTTCTTCTTCATGGGACCAAAGGCGGCCGGGGCATCGGGTAGCCACCGCGGGGACAAGTAGCGCCATGGCTGTCCATCATGCCGCCAGTCCTGGTCCGAGCGGCAGGAGAGAAGGTCCGACTGGCCCTCCCGGTCCCCCGGGGCAATGCGAGGCCGGTCAAGGAGACCCGCCCCACGATGGTCAGAGCCGCCCCCCGTCTAGGTCCCCATACAAGAGTGCACCACCGAACCCACCGGAGCAGGGGCCACCTTGGACCTGGGAGGCCGGGCCACCAGCTCCCGCCTGAGAGCCCCCTCACTGTCCAGATTTACTTCAGGAATCGAGTAGTATTGAATCATCGCAGTCTTTGATTAGTGAGGTAGCTTTGACATTTCTTTGTTTCCTAATTTGTAAATCCTTCGCGGTGACCATGCATTCTCGCGAGGCCTTGTCATTGCCGTTGCCGGTCATCGACGGCGCATTTAACAATGGATGAGAGCAATCGGCCGCTGCCTTGATCGCCCGAAAAGCAATCGGCTGATAACGTATGTACTAGTGCATCCGGACATGATCAATCAATATATTCTAGATGGTGATTTCATGGGCCAAAAATAGCATCCGGCAAGGATCCGTCGACTATGTACGATCATCTCCATTGCATCTCATGTCCTGAGGAAAGTTTCGGGCCGGACTAGTGTTTGCAGTCCCGTCAGAGCAAGAGAAAAAAAGACACGGATTTCTCAATGCGTGTAGAGTTTTGCTATTGAGACTTCTCATTTATATTCCTTACTCGAACTCATTACTTAAATTTACCCCTAATATTAAAGTATGTTCAAATTTGCCTCTCTACCGTAACGGTGCCCTTATATATAGAAATGCCTTTCCATGGCGTTACGGTCCGGTCCAAAGACTTTGACCCTCTACGAGGTGTTTGCTGGAAATTTTTGCACCTGGAAAAAATAAAACAGAAATTAAAAGAGAGTACACCCATAGAGCTCTTACCTTTTGGCCCAAGTGCACAGCGCCAGGGCCAACCCACCTTCCCCGTCGTCTTCTTCCTCAGCTCGTCGACTGCGCACTTGCCGGTGAACGCCACTGTTGGCGGTTGTTCAACAACAGCCGCCACAGTATCTTGAGCATGTCTACTTCGCGATGCCCATACCCCCCCTAGGAAACCCTAGCAAAATTTGCATCCATTTCCTCGCTCTCCACCCCTCAACCACATCCGAGAATGGTTGTCGCCATGGCCATCGCCGTCGCCGTGTCCATTGTCCTGACAGATGGCTGAAAATCTGTCCAGGAGACGCACACGACTCGAATACATCTCCTCCTAGGAGAAGCTCGAGCAGGACCTCCCCAGTGCGACCAGATTGACCATCTTCCTCGTCTGCGGCCACCGGAGTGTCATCGTTGATTCGTCGCCCTGCGCTACTAAACCTAAAATTAATATCGATGTCGTGCTCATGGTGCCCTTAAGATGTCGCACAGCCACCTAAACCACTAGATTCATGCCCGCCTGCTCGAATCTGTCAAGCAGCACTTTCGGTTGCCGCCCAACTCATAGTTGCGGTTGATTCCAACCACCCATGCACGCTCCGTTGGTACCATTGCACGTGCCTCGTCGCACTCGTCCAAACTGTACTCTCCACCAACCAAATGGTCGTCGAAGTTGCGATTTTGGTCCTCGCCGCCGTGGCTTTGGTTACCGGAGCGCGCCACTCTTTCAAGCGCTACCTGGGTCACTAACGTGTGGGCCCAGGTCGTCAGCTAATCAGATTAAACTTAATTAAACTATTAGATTAGGTACATTTTTTTAGTTGACTTAGATTTGGATATATAGTTAATCTAAAATTGAATATCCTATGACAAGTGGGCCTAATCCCCTCTTGGCCCACTCATCATACACCATGGCTATGCTTTTATTTACTTTTCTCTTTTTATTTCATTTTTCCTATGGATCAGGGGGCACAGGTAAGTGAGAGGAGAGAATAGTTTTCCTTTAAACAAACTATGAATAACGGAGTCCATCCGTAAGTGACGCATGGAGACAGAGAAAAAATGTCCAGCAAATGCCCCGTAGACGGTCAAAACCTTTTGACAGGACGGTAACAATACATAAGTGCATTTTTATAAAGGCATCTAATGGCAGAAGGGTAAAATTAAGCACACTTCAAAATTAAGTTTACATCCGAATAGTGGGTTCGAGTTAGGAACACAAATATAAAGATCCTTTGATATTTATTTTTGTATGGATTTTCTAAATAGATGAGAAATAAGTATGACACGCCGTACATTGTTTCAAGATTTGTGTAATTTAAGTGCAGCCTCGCGAAAAAGCGATTGAACCATGACTCTCGCTCTAGGCCTGATCCCTGGACGTGCGTGTGTATCTTTCGGCCCACGTGCCTATGCATTTTTTTTCTTAAAGTTTTCTCTTTCTTTTCTATTATTTTTTACTAGTGTCGGTTCACTGCAGGTCTGCAGCACTTGTGAGTGTTATTTTCTTTTCTTCCCTATTTTCTTTGCTTTCTGTATGCACAATACTGTCTGTATACTGTGTTTGTGTGCTCTTTTCTACGAATTTCCTAGTTTTTATCTAGAAGATTTTTACCTATGTCACATTTAAGTTGTCCACCACATGACGAGAAGCTGCAAGATTCGTGTAAAACTGTTTTTGTTTGTGTTGTTGTCGTGCCTCGCCTCGCACTAGTGAACCTTTGTCGGGTTGATTTTTCTCCCATTGTATTTGTGTTTGTACGGGTGTGCATAGACGGGTTTCTCTTCTTTTTTCATGTGCGGTGGGGTCTTGCTGTTTTTTATCTATTATTTTTTGGGGGGGCAAGGGGTCTTTTTCTGTTGATTTTTGTGCGGGCGTAGATAGAATTAAAGGGGTCACACATGCTACTTTTCAACATTTTTCTTATTATTTATTCGTTTTCATTTTATAATTTTTAATTCAAGCTTTAATTTTGGTGTCATTTTAGTTTCAGTAGCAAGTCTATTTTCAATATGTAACTGGGTCTATTTTCTCCTCCTAGTTGTAAGTCCAACCTTTGATACACAACAAACTCAGTTGAGAGTTCATCCTTAACATGCAATTTGGGGCCGAGGCCTTTTTGTCTTAGTTCTAAGTCCACATTTGACATATAACTAGGCTCGCCTTTTTTCTTTTAATTATAACTCTACCCTTTGATATGCAATTTGACCCATTTTTATTCAGTTACAAGTACACTCGCAACACTCGACTGTGGGAACACACAACTATGGGGTTTCGACCCTATTTATCCCAATTACAAGTTCAACCACACATGTGGACCGCTTGTTTGATGTTTATTGTACTTTCAAGTCCACCCTTCGTTACGCACTGGTCCTAACACGTTTGTGTTCTAGTTGCAAATACATATTCGGCATGCAATTTGGGGGCTTGACTATTTTTATCCCAGTTGCAAGTCTATCCCCGACAGGTACCGGGCTTGCTTTTTTCCTTCCTAATTGCAAGTTCGACCTTTGATATGCAAACCGGGCCTCACCATTTTTGTCCCAATTGTAAGTTCATCTTCGACATGCAAAGTGAAGTGGCCCAGCTCTTTTTTCCCAGCTGTAAATTCATCCTCAACATTTAATTAGGCTTGTTTTTGTTGTCCTAACTATAAGTCCACCTTTTGATACGCAACCGGACCTGAATTGTTCTCGTTCCAGTTGCAAGTTTACCCTCGACATGCAATTGGGGGTGGCCCAACCCTTTTGTCCAAGTTGCATGTCCACCCCCAACATGCAACTGAGCCCACCTTTTTTTACTAGTTGCAAGTCATCCATTTGGTATGCAACCGGGCCTCATCCACTTTTCCACATTTGCAAGTCCACCCTTAACACACAACTTGAGACCTGACCTTTTTTTTCCAAGTTGCATGTCCATCCCCGAGATGCAAGTTGGCCCTGCCTTTTTTATTGTCCTAGTTACATGTCAAGCCTTCAATACGCAAATAACCATATCCCAATTTTATCCAACTTGCAAGTCCATCCACAACACATAACTGGGGCCTGACCATTACTGTTCCAATTGCAAGTCCACCCCGACATGCAACTGAGGTTGTATTCCCCCCTACTTACAAGTCAATACTTTGATACACAACTGGCCTAGTGATGTAGAGCATCCCATGATCACCCGCATGGACCCATCACCAACACCCCAAGCTATGAAAGGACCCATGATGAGAGCTCGTGCACGTGCCATCGTAAACGAGATGACATCTCTCCTATATGATTCTCGCTTTGATGTTCATGGAACTTGGATGCTACCTCAAGCAGAGACTCTTTGCATGATCAGGTACAATGGAGATGGCCTAGAAGATGCTCGAAGTGAAGGACAAGCCCCCATGGAGGCGGACACGGAAAAGGATGGACAAGAGCGACGAAACAAGTCAAGTCCACCCTCCAGGCCCCGGATATCCGGCCCCTATCAAGGGAAGATCCGCTCGTGGATATCAACACCCGTCTCTCCGAAGTGGGAAGGCTACCGGTACTTATATTCATTTGTTGATTTCGAACCGTGTATCTCGTGATTCGTTGGATCTAGTGGATCTGTGACTTGAGGATCGTCTTTTGAGTGTTTATTTGCCTCTTGATTTTCCTCCCTTTCTCCTCCAAGTGTGAAAGAATCGGGCCTCACGGGCGTGCCCCGTATCACCTAGCTTATTAAATCCTAGTTTCAGGTCCACCCTCGACACTCTACTTGGGGGGGGGGGGGTCCTCGATCCTTTTTCCCAAGTTGCAAGTCCACCTTAAAACATGCAACTAGACCCTGAACCTTTCTCTAGTTATAAGTACATCTTCAAAACGCGATCTGGGTCTGGCCTTTTTTGTTCTAGTTACATGTCCACCTTCGACATGCAACTCACTAGACCCAGTTGCATGTTCATCCTCGATACGCAAATCACTCAGCATAGTTACATGGCCGCCCACGATATGCAAATCGCTTGGTCCAGTTGCAAGTCCATCCTTGACATGAAAATTTGCCATCCTTAGTTGCATGTCGACCCAAGATATGCAACTCGCCCAAGCTGACCTAGTTGCATGTTCACCATGTTGGTAGACGTAGTAGTAAATCAAAAAAAATTCCTACGATCACCAAGATCTATCTATGGAGAAACCAGCAACGAGTGGGGAGAGATTGCATCTTCATACCTTTGAAGATCGCTAAGCGGAAGCGTTACAAGAACGCGGTTGGTGGAGTCGTACTCGTAGCGATTCAGATCGCAGTGGACTCCGATCTAAGCGCCGAACAACGGCGCCTCCGCGTTCAATACACGTGCATCCCGATGACGTCTCCTACGCCTAGATCCAGCAAGGAGGCAGGAGAGGTTGAGGGAGAGCTCCGGCAGCACGACGGCGTGGTGACGGTGGAGCTACGTAGACTCCGGCAAGGCTTTGCCAAGCGCTACGGAGAACGAGGAAGAGGAAGGGTAGGGCTGCGCCGAGAGAGAGAGAAGTCGTGTCCCAAATCAGCCCCAATACCTTGGATATATATAGGAGGAGGGAGAGGGAGGGCTGCCTTGGCCCCTCCTCCAAGGAGGAGAGGTTCGACCGAACCTAGGGAGGAGTCCACCTCCCACAAGGGATGTGGATCTCTTCCTTTTGAATCTTTTTCAGTCTTATCTCTTATCCCTAGCCGCATGGGCCCTTCCGGAAGGTCTTGGCCAGCCCAATAAGGGCTGGTACACCTCCTCTAAGGGCCTACGAAGTCCTTTGGTCGTCACACCCCTCCCGGGGTCCTCCGGCACCCTCCCGGCACTCCCGGTACACTATCGATGAGCCCGAAAACTTTCCGGTGACCAAATCTGGACTTCCTATATATCAATCTTTACCTCCGGACGATTACGGAGCTCCTCGTCATGTCCGGGATCTCATCCGGGACTCTTAACAACCTTCGGAAATCACGTATACCATCTCCCTATAACCCGAGCGTCATCGAACCTTAAGTGTGTAGACCCTACGGGTTCGGGAGACACGTAGACATGACCGAGACACCTCTCCGGTCAATAACCAACGGCGGGATCTGGATACCCATGTTGGCTCCCACATGCTCCACGATGATCTCATCGGATGAACAACAATGTCGGGGATTCAATCAATCCCGTATACAATTCCCTTTGTCTACCGGTATGATACTTGCCCGAGATTCGATCGTCGGTATCCCTATACCTTGTTCAATCTCGTTACCGGCAAGTCTCTTTACTCATTCTATAATATATCATCCCGTGGCTAACTCCTTAGTCACATTGAGCTCATTATGATGATGACTTACCGAGTGGGCCCAGAGATACCTCTCCGTCATACGGAGTGACAAATCCCAGTCTCGATTCGTGCCAACCCAATAGACACTTTCGGAGATACCCGTAGTGCACCTTTATAGCCACCTAGTTACGTTGTGATGTTTTGCACACCCAAAGCATTCCTATGGTATCCGGGAGTTGCACAATCTCATGGTCTAAGGAAATGATACTGGATATTGGAAAAGCTTTAGCAAACGAACTACACGATCTTGTGCTATGCTTAGGATTGGGTCTTGTCCATCACATCATTCTCCTAATGATGTGATATCGTTATCAATGACATCCAATGTCCATGGTCATGAAACCGTGACCATCTATTGATCAACGAGCTAGTCAACTAGAGGCTCACTAGGGACACGTTGTGGTCTATGTATTCACACATGCATTCTGGTTTCCGGTTAATACAATTATAGCATGAACAATAGACAATTATCATGAACAAGAAAATACAATAATAACCATTTTATTATTGCCGCTAGGGCATATTTCTAACAGTCTCCCACTTGCACTAGAGTCAATAATCTAGTTACATTGTGATGAATCGAACACCCATAGCATTCTGGTGTTGATCATGTTTTGCTCGTGAGAGAGGTTTAGTCAACGGATCTGCGACATTCAGATCCGAATGTACTTTACAAATATCTATATCTCCCTCCTGAATGTAATCATGGATGGAGTTGAAGCGGCACTTGATGTGTCTTGTCTTCTTGTGAAACCTGGGCTCCTTCGCAAGGGCAATAGCTCCAGTGTTGTCACAGAATAGAGTCATCGGACCCGACGCATTGGGAATCACTCCTAGGTCAGTGATGAACTCCTTCATCCAAACTCTTTCCTTTGCTGCTTCCGAAGCAGCTATGTACTCCGCTTCACATGTAGATGCCGCCACAATGCTTTGCTTGCTGCTGCACCAGCTGACTGCCCCTCCATTCAAAATATACACGTATCCAGTTTGCGACTTGGAGTTTGCCGGATGTGTGTCGAAGCTAGCATCGACGTAACCCTTTACGACGAGCTCTTCGGCACCTCCATATACGAGAAACATGTCTGTTGTCCTTTTCAGGTACTTTAGGATATTTTGACCGTTGTCCAGTGTTCCGCTCTGGGATCACTTTGGTACCTCCCTACCAAACTTATGGCAAGGTTCACATCAGGTCTGGTACACAGCATGGCATACATAATAGAGCCTATGGCTGAAGCATAGGGGATGACACTCATCTCTTCTCTATCCTTTGTCGTGGTCGGGCATTGAGTCATACTCAATCTCACACCTTGTAACATAGGCAAGAACCTTTTCTTGGACTGATCCATATTGAACTTCTTCAATATCTTGTCAAGGTATGTGCTTTGTGAAAGACCTATGAGGCGTCTCGATCTATCTCTATAGATGTTAATACCTAATATGTAAGCCGCTTCTCTAGGGTCCTTCATTGAAAAACATTTATTCAAGTAGGTATTTACACTTTCCAAGAGTTCTATATCATTTCCCATTATTAGTATGTCATCCACATATAATACGGGAAATGCTACAGGGCTCCCACTCACTTTCTTGTAAATACAGGGTTCTCCATAAACCAGTACAAACCCAAATGCTTTAATCAGCTCATTAAAGCGAATGTTCCAACTCCGAGATGCTTGCACCAGCCCATAGATGGAGCGGTGGAGCTTGCATACTTTGTTAGCATCTTTAGGATCGACAAAACCTTCCGGCTGCATCATATATAGTTCTTCCTTCAGGAAGCCATTAAGGAATGCCGTTTTGACGTCCATTTGCCAGATCTCATAATCATAAAATGCGGCAATTGCTAACATGATTCGAACAGACTTTAGCATCGCTACGGGTGAGAAAGTCTCATCGTAGTCAACTCCTTGAACTTGTCGATAACCCTTAGCGACAAGCCGAGCCTTATAGACAGTCACATTACCATCCGCGTCAGTCTTCTTCTTAAAGATCCATTTATTTTCAATGGCTCGCTTATCATCAGGCAAGTCCACCAAAGTCCATACTTTGTTCTCCTACATGGATCCTATCTCAGATTTCATGGCCTCAAGCCATTTGTTGGAATCCGGGCCCGCCATTGATTCTTCATAGTTCGAAGTTTCACCATTGTCCAATAACATGATCTCCAGGACAGGGTTGCCGTACCACTCTGGTTCGGAATGTGTCCTAGTGGACCTTCGACGTTCAACAGTAACTTGATCTGAAGTTTCATGATCATCATCATTAACTTCCTCTCCAGCCGGTGTAGGCTCCACAGAAACAACTTCCTGTGCTGCGCTACTCTCTGGTTCGAGTGGAGGTACAATTACCTCATCAAGTTCTATTTTCCTCCCACTTACTTCTTTCGAGAGAAACTCTTTCTCGAGAAAGGATCCATTCTTGGCAACAAGACTTTGCCTTCGGATCTGAGGTAGAAGGTGTTGGGGAACGTCGCATGGGAAACAAAAAATTTCCTACGCACACGCAAACCTATCCATGGTGATGAGAATCTACGAGAGGGAGAGTGGATCTACGTACCCTTGTAGATCGCTAAGCGGGAAGCGTTAAGAAACGCGGTTGTTGTAGTCGAACATCTTCGCGATCCAAATCGCCGAGCATCCCGCGATCCAATCACGAACCGTCCCGCGAACTCATCACGATCCGTCTCATGATCTTGATCACGATCTATCCCGCCAACTCATCACGATCCGTTCCGTGATCACATCACGAATCGTCTCATCAAGCATCTTGTCAAGGTATGCACTCATTGAAAGTCTCATCAAGCATCTTGATCTATCTCTATAGATTTTGATGCTCAACAATTAGGTAGCTTTATCCAGGTCTTCCTCTAAAAAACACTTTTCAAACAACCGTTTCATGCTTTCCAGAAACTCTACATTATTTATGATCAACAATATGTCATCCACATATACTTATCAGAAATTCTATAGCGCTCCCACTCACTTTATTGCAAATACAAGTTTCTCATAAACTTTGATCACGTCATCAAAGCGTATATTCCAACTCCGAGATGCTTGCTTAAGTCCATGGAAGGATCACCAAAGCTTGCACACCTTTTAGCATCCTTAGGCCTGACAAAACCTTCTGGTTGTATCACATACAACCTTTCCTCAAGTAAACCGTTAAGGAAACGATGTTTTGACATCCATCTGCCAGATTTCATAATTGAAAACACAACAACTGCTAACATAATTCCAACAGACTTTAGCACCACTACGAGTGAGAAAGTCTCATCGTAGTCAACACCTTGAACTTGTCACAAACATCTTTGCAACAAGTCGAGCTTTACAAATAGTGACATTCACCATTAGTGTTTGTCTTCATTTTAAAGATCCATTTGTACTCAATGACCTGCCGTCCAACGAGCAAGTCTACCAAAGTCTACACTTGGTTTTCATACATGGATCCTATCTCGGATTTCATGGCCTCCAACCATTTGTCGGAATCCGGGCCCATCAACGCTTCTCCATAGCTCGTAGGTTCATCGTTGTCCAACAACATGATCTCCAAGATAGAGTTGTCGTACCACTTAGGAGCAGTACACATCATTGTCGACCTACGAAGTTCGATAGTAACTTGATCCTGAAGCTTCAGGATCATCATCATTAACTTCCTCTTCAACTAACGTAGGCTTCACAGAAACATCTTTTTGCGCTGCGCTACTCTCTGGTTGAACAAAGGTTTAACAACCTCATCAAGTTCTATCTTCCTCCCACTCAATTCTTTCGCGAGAAACATTTCCTCGAGAAAGGATCCATTTAAGCAACAAACACTTTGCACTAGGATCTGAGATTGAAGGTTCACCCAACTGATCTTAGGGTATTCTATGAAGATGCAATTGTCCGCCTTGGGTTCGACCTCATTAGGTCAAAACATTTTCCACACAAGTGTCGCAGCCCCAAATATTAAGAAATGACAGCTTAGGTTTCTATCAAACCATAATTCACACGGTGTCATCTCAACGGATTTAGATGATGCCCTATTTAAAGTGAATGTAGTTGTCTCTAATGCATAACCCCAAAAATTATAGTAGTAAAACAATAAGAGACATCACAGTATGCACTATATCAATAGGGCATGACTATGATGTTCGGTCACACCATCACACTATGGTGTTCCAGGTGGCGTTAGTTGTGAAACAAATTTCACATTGTCTTAAGTTGTATGCCAAACTCGTAACTCAGATATTCACCTCCACGATCATATCGCGGTCACTTTTATCTTCTTGTCACGATGATCTTTAAACTTCACTCTAAATTTGCTTGAACCTTTCAAACGATTCAGACTTGTGTTTCATTAAGTAAATATAGACTATTTCTACTCAAATCATCAGTGAAGGTAAGAAAATAACGATATCCACTGCACGCTACAAGACTCACTAGATTGTATACATCAACATGTATCATTTCCAATGAATCACTTGCCCGCTCCATCCAACGGGGTCCTTTAGTCATCTTGCCCAAGAGGCATGGTTCGCACGTCTCAACCGATTCGAAATCGAATGAGTCCAAATATCCATCAGCATGGAGTTTCTTCATGCGCTTTATACCAATATGACATTTAGCGGCAGTGCCACAAGTATGTGGTACTATCATTATTAACTTTGTATCTTTTGACATCAATGTTATGAACATGTGTACTACTACGATCAAGATTTCAACAAACCATTCTCACTGGGTGCATGACCATTGAAGGTATTATTCATGTAAACAGAATAACCATTATTCCCTAACTTAAATGAATAAATGTATTGCAATAAACATGATCTAATCATGTTCATGCTCAACGCAAAACACCAAATAACATTTATTTAGGTTCGTCACTAATCCTGAAGGTAGAGAGAGCGTGCAATGTTGATCACATCAACCTTGGAAACACTTCCAACACATATCGTCACCTCACCCTTAGCTAGTTCTCCGTTTATTCCGTAGCTTATATTTCGAGTTACTAACATTTAGCAACCGAACCGGTATCCAATACCCAGGTGCTACTAAGAGTACTAGCCAGGTACACATTAATAACTCGTATATCAAATACACGTCTATCAATGTTGCCAGCCTTCTTATCTACCAAGTATCTAGGGTTGTTCCGCTTTAGCGACCGCTCACCTCATAACAGAAGCATTGAGTCTCGGGTTTGAGTTCAACTTTGGGTTGCTTCACTAGAGCAGCAACTCACTTGCTATCCATGAAGTTTCCCTCCTTGCTCTTGCCTTCTCAAAACTAGTGGTTTGATTAACCATCAACACTTGATGCTCCTTCTTGATTTCTACCTCCGCAGTGTCAAACATCGCGAACAGCTCAGGAATCATTATTTCTATCCCTGGCAACTTATAGTTCATCACCAAGTTCTAGTAGCTTAGTGATAGTGACTTGGAGAACTATATCAATCACTATCTTATCTGGAAGATCAACTCCCACTTGATTCAAGCGATTGTAGTACCCAGACAATCTGAATTCATGCTCAACGATTGAGCTATTCTCCTTCATCTTACAGGCAAAGAATCTTGTTGGAGATCTCATATCTCGCAACACGGGCACGAGCCTGAGATCACAATCTCAGCTCCTAGAACATCTCATATGTTCCATGACGTTCAAAATGTTTCGGAGCCTCAATTCTAAGCTGTAATGCATGACGCACTAAACTACCAAGTAGTCATCGAAACGTGCCTGTCAGATATTCACAACATCTACAGACGATGCTAGAGGGGGTGGTGCACCGAACGGTGCATTAAGGTCATAAGCCTTCTGTGCAGCAAAGAGGACAATCCTCAGATCACAGACCCAGTCCGCAATATTGCTACCATCATCTTTCAATACTATTTCTCTAGGAACATATAAAACTACAAGGGAGCTACAGCGTGAGCTAGTAATCTACAACATAATTTGCAAAGACACTTTGACTATGTTCATGATAATGAGTTCAATTAATCATATTACCTAAGAACTCCCACTCAAATTGACATCCCTCCGATCATTCGAGTGATACATGATCCAAATTCACCAACTCAAGTCCGATCATCACGTGAGTTGAGGTGGCTGCAATGGTGAACATCATTATGTTGATCATATCTGCTATATGACTCATGTTCTACCTTTCGGTCTCTTGTGTTTCGAGGCCATGTCTGTACATGCTAGGCTCGTCAAGTTTAACCCGAGTGTTCTGCGTGTGCAAATCTGGCTTGCACCCATTGTATGTGAACGTAGAGTCTATCACACCCGATCATCACGTGGTGTCTCAACACGACGAACTTTCGCAACGGTGCACACTCGGGGAGAACACAGTTCATCTTGAAATTCAAGTGAGGGATCACCTTATAATGCTATCGTCGACCTAAGCAAAACAAGGTGCACAAAAAGGATTAACATCACATGCAAATCATAAGTGACATGATATGGCCATGAACTTGTGCTTTTGATCTCCATCTAGAAAGCACCGGCATGATCTCCATCGTCACCGGCATGACACCATGATCTCCATCATCTTGATCTCCATCAACGTGTCGCCATCGGGGTTGTCACGCCCTGCATGCTTCTACTACTAACATTAAGGAATGCCGTTGTGATGTCCATTTGCCAGATCTCATAATCATAAAATGCGGCAATTGCTAACATGATTCGAACAGACTTTAGCATCGCTACGGGTGAGAAAGTCTCATCGTAGTCAACTCCTTGAACTTGTCGATAACCCTTAGCGACAAGCCGAGCCTTATAGACGGTCACATTACCATCCGCGTCAGTCTTCTTCTTAAAGATCCATTTATTTTCAATGGCTCGCTTATCATCAGGCAAGTCCACCAAAGTCCATACTTTGTTCTCCTACATGGATCCTATCTCAGATTTCATGGCCTCAAGCCATTTGTTGGAATCCGGGCCCGCCATTGCTTCTTCATAGTTCGAAGGTTCACCATTGTCCAACAACATGATCTCCAGGACAGGGTTGCCGTACCACTCTGGTGCGGAATGTGTCCTAGTGGACCTTCGACGTTCAACAGTAACTTGATCTGAAGTTTCATGATCATCATCATTAACTTCCTCTCCAGCCGGTGTAGGCTCCACAGAAACAACTTCCTATGCTGCGCTACTCTCTGGTTCGAGTGGAGGTACAATTACCTCATCAAGTTCTATTTTCCTCCCACTTACTTCTTTCGAGAGAAACTCTTTCTCGAGAAAGGATCCATTCTTGGCAACAAGACTTTGCCTTCGGATCTGAGGTAGAAGGTGTTGGGGAACGTCGCATGGGAAACAAAAAATTTCCTACGCACACGCAAACCTATCCATGGTGATGAGAATCTACGAGAGGAAGAGTGGATCTACGTACCCTTGTAGATCGCTAAGCGGGAAGCGTTCAGAAACGCGGTTGGTGTAGTCGAACATCTTCGCGATCCAAATCGCCGAGCGTCCCGCGATCCAATCACGAACCTTCCCGCGAACACATCATGATCCGTCCCGCGAACTCATCACGATCCGTCTCACGATCTTGATCACGATATGTCCCGCGAAATCATCACGATCCGTTCCATGATCACATCACGAACCGTCTCGCTATCTCGATCATGGTCCTTCCGATCTAGCGCCGAACGGACGGCACCTCCGCGTTCAGCACACGTGCAGCTTGATGACAATCTCCACCGTCTCGATCCAGCAAGAGGAGGTGGAGAGGAGAGAGAGTTCACTGGCAGCGTGACGGCGCTCCGGTGATGGTGGTGGCGCAATTCCGGCAGGGCTTCGCCTAAGCGCTGCAGAAAACCGATCTAGAGGAGAAACTATGCACCGGTGGAACGGATAGCACGTGGCCGGAAATTCTGTCCAAAAACCACCCAATCCACTAGTATATATAGGAGGAGAGGAGAGGAGAGGCAGCCAAGGCCTTTGGGTCAGCCTAAATAGGAGGTGGGAAGCAATCCTACTTCACCTCCAATCCCAGTTGGAGTAGGATTGCCTCCTATTGGCTGATTTTCCACTTTTTGCTTTAGGACTTTCTCTCTTGCGCCATGGGCCTTTGTGGCTGTTTTCCCAGACCACTAAGGGCTGGTTAATACTCTCCCACAGCCCATGGACCTCTTGGGGTCGAAGTACCCCTCCCGGAGGTCTCCCGGTACACTACCGGCACTCCCGGTACACTACCGATGAGCCCGAAACTTTTCCGGAAACCAAACTGGGACTTCCTATATATGAATCTTTACCTCCGGACCATTCCGGAGCTCCTCGTGACGTCTGGGATCTCATCCGGGACTCCGAAAAAACTTCGGTCACCACCATACATAACTCTACACTACTGAAACGTCACCGAACCTTAAGTGTGCAGACCCTGCGGGTTCGAGAACTATGTAGACATGACCGAGACACCTCTACGGTCAATAACCAATGGCGGGACCTGGACGTCCACATTGGTTCCCACATATTCTACGAAGATCTTTATCGGTCGAACCTCTATGTCAAGGATTCAGTTAATCCCGTATAACGTTCCCTTTGTTCTTCGGTATGTTACTTGCCCGAGATTCGAACGTCGGTATCTCCATACCTAGTTCAACCTCGTTACCGGCAAGTCTCTTTACTCATTCCATAATACAAGATCCCGCAACTAACAATTAGTCACATTGCTTGCAAGGCTTATTGTGATGTTGCATTACTGAGTGGGCCCCGAGATACCTCTCCGTCACACGGAGTAACAAATCCTAGTCTCGATCCATGCCAACTCAAAAGACACCATCGGAGATACCTGTAGAGCACCTTTATAGTCACCCAGTTACGTTGCGACGTTTGATACACACAAGGCACTCTTCTGATATCTGTGAGTTGCATGATCTCATGGTCATAGGAACACATACTTGACATGCGGAAAACAGTAGCAATAAACTGACACGATCATATGCTACGTTTGCAGTTTGGGTCTTGTCCATCACATCATTCTCCTAATGATGTGACCCCGTTATCAAATGACATCTCATGTCCATGGCTAGGAAACCTTAACCATCTTTTGATATGGTTTTGTCTATTAGAGGCATACTAGGGACATGGTTTTGTCTATGTATCCACACATGCATCTAAGTCTCCGATCAATACAATTATAGCATGGATAATAAACGATTATCATGAACAAGGAAATATGATAATAACTAATTTATTATTGCCTCTAGGGCATATTTCCAATAGAAGGTATACCCAATAGTCTCTTTGGGATATCCTATGAAGACGCACTTTTCCGCTTTGGGTTCGAGCTTCTCAGGTTGAAGTTTCTTCACGTAAGCATCGCATCCCCAAACTTTTAGAAACGACAGCTTAGGTTTCTTTCCAAACCATAGTTCATACAGTGTCTTCTCAATGGACTTTGACGGTGACCTATTTAAAGTGAATGCGGCAGTCTCTAATGCATATCCCCAAAATGATAGCGGTAAATCGGTAAGAGACATCATAGATCGCACCATATCCAATAGAGTGCAATTACGACATTCAGACACACCATTTTGCTGAGGTGTGCCAAGCGGCGTGAGTTGTGAAACAATTCCACATTTCCTTAGGTGCGTGCCAAACTCGTGACTTAAATATTCTTCGCCACGATCAGATCGTAGGCACTTTATTTTCCTGTCACGTTGATTCTTTACCTCACTCTAAAATTCCTTGAACCTTTCAAAGGTTTTAGACTTGTGTTTCATCAAGTAGACATACTCATATCTGCTCAAGTCATCAGTGAGGGTGAGAACATAACGGTAGCCACCGCAAGCCTCGACGCTCATTGGACCACATACATTGGTATGTATTATCTCAAACAAGTCAGTTGCTCGCTCCATTGTTCCGGAGAACGGAGTCTTGGTCATTTTGCCCATGAGGCATGGTTCGCACGTGTCAAATGATTCAAAATCAAGAGACTCCAAAAGTCCATCAGCATGGAGCTTCTTCATGCGTTTGACACCAATTTGACCAAGGCGGCAGTGCCACATGTAAGTGGGACTATCGTTATCAACCTTACACTTTTTGGTACTCACACTATGGACATGTGTAACATCACGTTCGAGATTCATCAAAAATAAACCATTGACCAGCGGGGCATGACCAAAAACATTTCTCTCATATAAATAGAACAACCATTATTCTCAGATTTAAATGAGTAGCCATCTCGCATCAAACGAGATCCAGATACAATGTTCATGCTCAAAGATGGTACTAAATAACAATTATTGAGGTTTAACACTAATCCTGAAGGTAGATGTAGAGGTAGCGTGCCGACGGCGATCACATCGACCTTGGAACCATTCCCGACGCGCATCGTCACCTCGTCCTTTGCCAGCCTCCGCTTATTCTGCAGCTCCTGCATGGAGTTACAAATGTGAGCAACTGCACCGGTATCAAATACCCAGGAGCTACTACAAGCGCTGGTGAGGTACACATCAATAACAAGTATATCACATATACCTTTAACGTTGCCGGCCTTCTTATCCGCTAAGTACTTGGGGCAGTTCCGCTTCCAGTGACTGGTGCCCTTGCAATAATAGCACTCAGTCTCAGGCTTGGGTCCATGCTTGTTCTTCTTCCCGGCAACTTGCTTACCGGGCGCGGCAACAGGTTTGCCGTCCTTCTTGAAGTTCTTCTTACCCTTGCCTTTCTTGAAACTAGTGGTCTTATTCACCATCAACACTTGATGCTCCTTTTTGATCTCGACCTCCGCTGATTTCAGCATCGAGTACAACTCAAGAATGGACTTCTCCATACCCTGCATGTTGTAGTTCATCACAAAGCTCTTGTAGCTAGGTGGAAGCGACTCGAGGATTCTTTCAATGACCGAGTCATCCGGGAGATAAACTCCCAGCTGAGTCAAGCGGTTGTGTAACCCAGACATCTTGAGTATGTGCTCACTGACAGAACTATTCTCCTCCATCTTACAGTTGAAGAACTTGTCGGAGACGTCATATCTCTCGACCCGGGCATGAGCTTGGAAAACCAGTTTCAGCTCTTGGAACATCTCATATCCTCCGTGTTGTTCAAAACGCTTTTGGAGCCCCGGTTCTAAACTGTAAAGCATGCCGCACTGAACAAGGGAGTAATCATCGCAGCGTGACTGCCAAGCGTTCGTAACATCTTGGTCTGCTGGGAAAATGGGTGGGTCACCTAGCGGTGCATCAAGGACATACAATCTCTTGAAAGCTATGAGGATGATCCTCAAGCTACGGACCCAGTCCGCATAGTTGCTTCCATCATCTTTCAGCTTGGTTTTCTCTAGGAACGCGTTGAAGTTGAGGGTGACATTAGCATTGGCCATTGGATCTACAATATTGATTGTAACGACAATTTTAGACTAAGTTCATGATAATTAAGTTCACATAATCAAATTATTTAATGAACTCCCACTTAGATAGACATCTCTCTAGTCATCCAAGTGATACATGATCCATGTCAACTAGCCCGTGTCCGATCATCATGTGAGACGGACTAGTCATCCATGGTGAACATCTCCATGTTGATCGTATCTTCTATACGACTCATGTTCGACCTTTCGGTCTTTCGTGTTCCGAGGCCATGTCTGTACATGTTAGGCTCGTCAAGTCAACCTAAGTGTTTCGTGTGTGTAAATCTGGCTTACACCCATTGTATGCGAACGTTAGAACCTATCACACCCGATCATCACGTGGTGCTTCGGAACAACGATCCTTAGCAACGGTGCACAGTTAGGGTGAACACATTTCTTGAAATTTTATTGAGAGATCATCTTATTTAGCTACCGTCGTTCTAAGCAAATAAGATGTAAACATGATAAACATCACATGCAATCAATATAGTGACATGATATGGCCAATATCATCTTGCTCCTTTGATCTCCATCTTTGGGGCACCATGATCATCACTGTCACCGGCACGACACATGATCTCCATCATCATGTTCTCCATCATCATGTCTTCATGAAGTTGTCTCGTCAACTATTACTTCTACTACTATGGCTAATGTTTAGCAATAAACTAAAGTAATTACATGGCGTTTATGATTGATACGCAGGTCATACAATAAATTAAGACAACTCCTATGGCTCCTGCCGGTTGTCATACTCATCGACATGCAAGTCGTGAATCCTATTACAAGAACATGATCAATCTCATACATCACAATGCATCACACCACATCCTTTGGCCATATCACATCACAAGGCATATGCTGCAAAAACAAGTTAGACGTCCTCTAATTTGTAGTTGCAAGTTTTTACGTGGCTGCTATAGGTTACTAGCAAGAGCGTTTCTTACCTACGCCAAAACCACAACGTGATATGCCAATTGCTATTTACCCTTCATAAGGACCTTTTTCATTGAATCAAATCCGACTAAGGTGGGAGAGACAGACAATCGCTAGCCACCTTATGCAACTAGTGCATGTCAGGCGGTGGAACCGGTCTCACGTAAGCGTACGTGTAAAGTCGGTCCGGGCCGCTTCATCCCACAATACCGCCGAATCAAGATAAGACTAGTAGTGGTAAGCAAATTAACAAGATCGACACCCACAACTGCTTTGTGTTCTACTCGTGCATAGATTCTACGCATAGACCTAGCTCATGATGCCACTGTTGGGAGACGGGGTAGTAAATCAAAAAAATTCCTACGATCACCAAGATCTATCTATGGAGAAACTAGCAACGAGTGGGGAGAGATTGCATCTTCATACCTTTGAAGATCGTTAAGCGGAAGCGTTACAAGAATGCGGTTGGTGGAGTCGTACTCGTAGCGATTCAGATCGCAGTGGACTCCGATCTAAGCGCCGAACAACGGCACCTCCGCGTTCAACACACGTGCAGCCTGATGACGTCTCCTACGCCTTGATCCAGCAAGGAGGAAGGAGAGGTTGAGGGAGAGCTCCGGTAGCACGACGGTGTGGTGACGGTGGAGCTACGTGGACTCCGGCAGGGCTTCGCCAAGCGCTATGGAGAACGAGGAAGAGGAAGGGTAGGGCTGCGCCAAGAGAGAGAGAAGTCGTGTCTCAAATCAGCCCCAATACCTTGTATATATATATGAGGAGGGAGAGGGAGGGCTGCCTTGGCCCCTCCTCCAAGGAGGAGAGGTTCGGACGAACCTAGGGAGGAGTCCACCTCCCACAAGGGAGGTGGATCTCTTCCTTTTGAATCCTTTTCAGCCTTATCTCTTATCCCTAGCCGCATGGGCCATTCCGGAAGGTATTGGACATCCCAATAAGGGCTGGTACACCTCCTCTAAGGGCTCACGAAGTCCTTTGGTTGTCACACCCTCCCGGGGTCCTCCAGCACCCTCCCGGCACTCCCGGTACACTACCGATGAGCCCGAAAACTTTCCGGTGTCCAAAACTGGACTTTCTATATATCAATCTTTACCTCCGGACCATTCTGGAGCTCCTCGTGATGTCCGGGATCTCATCCGGGACTCTAAACAAACTTCGTAAATCACGTATACCATTTCCCTATAACCCTAGCGTCATCGAACCTTAAGTGTGTAGACCCTACGGCTTCAGGAGACACGTAGACATGACCGAGACACCTCTCCGGTCAATAACCAATGGAGGGATCTGGATACCCATGTTGTCTCCCACATGCTCCACGGTGATCTCATCGGATGAACCACAATGTCGGGGATTCAATCAATCCCGTATACAATTCCCTTTGTCTACCGGTATGATACTTGCCTGAGATTCGATCGTCGGTATCCCTATACCTTGTTCAATATTGTTACCGGCAAGTCTCTTTACTCGTTCCATAACACATCATCCCGTGGATAACTCCTTAGTCACATTGAGCTCATTATGATGATGTCTTACCGAGTGGGCCCATAGATACCTCTCCGTCATATGGAGTGACAAATCCCAGTCTCGATTCGTGCCAACCCAACAGACACTTTCGAAGATACCCGTAGTGCACCTTTATAGCCACCCAGTTACGTTGTGACGTTTGGCACACCCAAAGCATTCCTACGGTATCCAAGATTTGCACAATCTCATGGTCTAAGGAAATGATACTTGACATTGGAAAAGCTTTAGCAGACGAACTACACGATCTTGTGTTATGCTTAGGATTGGGTCTTATCCATCACATCATTCTCCTAATGATGTGATCTTGTTATCAACGACATCCAATGTCCATGGTCATGAAACCGTGATCGTCTATTGATCAACGATCTAGTCAACTAGAGGCTCACTAGGGACACGTTGTGGTCTATGTATTCACACATGCATTCTGGTTTCCGGTTAATCCAATTATAGCATGAACAATAGACAATTATCATGAACAAGGAAATACAATAATAACCATTTTATTATTGCCTCTAGGGCATATTTCCAACACACCATTCACATGCAACTTGCCAACCTCGAATCGCATGAGGGACTATTTTTGTAGTTGTACTTGTTCCAGTTACAAGTCCAACCTCGACTCGCAACTAGGGGACTTTTTGTAGTTTGTAATACCATGCTTGTAAGTCCACCCTTGACTTGCAACTATGGCTTTGCTAGTAGTTTTTAATTGCCCCATGTGCAAGTCCACCCTTGACACGTAACTGGGCTTTGTAGTTTATTGTTGCCCCAATTACAAATCTGTAACAACCCACAACTGGGAAATTAGTTGTAGTTGCCCAAAATGCAAGTCCACCGACAACTCACAATTTCGGGCCTTTGTAGGTGTAGCTGCGCTAGTTGCAAGTCCACCCTCGACTCGCAACTAAGGAATATTGTAATGGTAGTTGCCCCAACCGCAAGTCAACCCTCGCCATGTCTCTAGGGATTATTGTAGTTATAGGTTACCCAGACGCAAGTCAACCATCGACATGCAACTAGCTTTCATAGTTCTAGTTTGTCCCCTCCCAGTTGCGAGTCCACCCTCCACTTTTCAAATGGGATTCGAATAGTTTTGTCTTAGTCGCAATCCCATCCTCGACTCGCACCTAGGAGGGGGGGGCTTTTGTAGTTGCAGCTACTGCGTTTGCAAGTCCAACCTCGACTCACAACTGGAGGCTTTTTTATAGTTTGTAACTGCCAAAGTGGCAAGCCCACCCTCAACTTACGACTGGGGTGTTTTTATTGTTTGTAATTGCCTTAGTTATAAGTCCACCCTTGACTTTCAACTTGGGGGCTTCTGTAGTTTGTAATTGCCTTAGTTACAAGTTCACCCTTGACTTGTAACTAAGGCTTTTTTGTAGTTTGTATTCGCGACAGTTGGAAGTCCATCCTCGACTCATGATTGGGTCTTTTGTAGTTTATAATTGCCCTATTTGCAAATTCACCCTCGACTCGCAACTGGGCTTTTTTAGTTTGTAGTTGTCCCAACTTAAAATCTCTAATCGACTCGTAACTGGACAAATATTTGTAGTTGCCCCAAATGTAGGTCCATCGTCAAGTCACAGTTTCAGGCTTTCGTAGGTGTAGTTGCAACTCCACCCTCAACTCGTAACTGGAGATTCAAAGTTGTCCTTGCCATGCCGCAAGTCAACCTTGCAACTAGGTTTTTTTGTACTTGTACTTTCTCCAGTTGCAAGTCAGCTATCGACTTGCAACTAGATCTTTCATAAATGTAGTTTGGTCGCGAGTTCTGAGTCTGCCGTCCAATTTGCAAATACGGGACCAATAATGTTGTCCTGGTTACAACTCCAACCTCGACTAGCAAATGTGTTTTTTAGGTAGTTCCTCCAAATGCAAGTCCACCCTCAACCCGTAATTTGGGGGCTTTCATTGTAGTACTAGTTGGCAGAGTTGTTAGTCCAACCTCGGCTTGAAATCAGGAGCTTTTTTGTAGTTGTAATTTCCCGAGTTGCAAGTAAAACCTCGACTCATGACTAGGTTTTTTTGTAACTGAGCTTTTGTTGTTTCTATAATATTGTAAATCGTAATCGACTCGCAACTGGACTTCTAGATGTAGTTTCACTCAACTGCAAGTTCATCCTCGACTCGCCATTGGTATTTGCTGTGAATAACGACGGTCGCGGCGTTTTGGTCGTCAAAGAGCTTGAATATGTGAAGATTTCTTCAATTTGCAAACAATTTTTGAATTAAAGAACATTTTTATAAACATGGACATTTTTTGTATACGCGAACATTTTTGTGGTTTCCTGACTGATCTTTTATTTTTCTCTTCTATTTATTTATTTACTTAAAAAATCAACATGCATTTAAAAAATCAATGTGCATTGGTAAAATACTTTTAAAAATCACCGCATATAGATAAAAAAATCAATATATACTAAATAAAGTTCATCATATATTAAGTTTTTGTTCAGTGTGTATTTGAAAAAATATTCACCGTATTTGAAAAAAATGTTCAGTGTGTATTTTGAGAAAAAATGGCCACCATATATCATAAAATGTTCACTGTATATTTGAAAAATGCTCAACATATATTAGTACAATTTTTGTAATACAGAAGGCAATAAAAAATTTGGAAGAAAGGAAGAAGAAAAACTACAGCTGAAAAAGAAAACAAAAATTATAAAAATACACAAAGTGTGCTACTCCGTACGTTAGGCTACAAGAGGTAACGATCCTGCAGTCATACTGGATGATTCTCTAAAAAAGGTCAGGCCGGGGTGGACAACAACAAAAACGAAAAACAACTCAGCTCAAAATAAAAACGAAATGCAACAAACAAACAGAAGGCAACAAACAAGTGCTAAAAAATCAACTTACATGTGATATAACTATCTCACATTGAGATGAAATCTAGACGCACCTTATTTTGTATGTCTTTGAATTTTACCCCTTGACCAAAATATACTACTGGTTTTTCTGGTAGTATTGGTTCATCTAGTCTATTGAATGATTGGAAATGGACGGAACATATTATTAATGTACTATAAAAGGTCTCCGCGGGATTGGTAAAATTCATATGAGCATTCGGACTATCATATGACTGTCATTCAGATTATGATGAATGAGAAATGAAGGTTTGAATGTCAAACCAAAAATACCAAATATTGAATTAAGCAAGAATCTAGCGAGGTGTGCGTGCAATCCACACATATATACCAGTTATTGCAAGTAGAGATCATCTGCCAATTCTTTTTTCTTAGAATTTTTCAACTTAACTAATCTTTTTTTGTTGCGGGGGGACTTAATTAATCAATCATGTGGAATTAGAGACACAGTGATCAGAAGATGCAAAGTTTCTGTTTAGTTTGACATTTCTAGTAGAAAGTTAGTGTAAATTTAGAACAAAATCTGATTCGAAAATTACTGGTGTTTTAGATTTGCTAGGACTAATTAAGTTGCATACATGCCTAAATATAGCAGCGAGGATGTATTATCTCTAATTAGCATGTGTGTTGTCCACGTTCTTTTTACCTTCTTCCTCTGGCAGTTAGGCCGTCCATTGCTGGCAATATGGTTTAGGGCATCGTCCATTTTAGGGTGGTTGGTCCGAAAAATAGCAATGGCCACCCATCCATGCCGAAATTAGCATCTCTCTCGGTACATAAACACGTACGCGCCAGCTAGCATGCAAAAAATTCTAAAAAAGGTGCAAGTCCCACCCGCTTTACGCTAACCGACAATGCACGCCGATCAACTAGTACCGGCGGTCGTCGCCGCCGTGGCCGTGGTGTGCCTGCTCATCGCCGGCCGCGCGCACGGCCAGGACGAGTACGTCCCTGCTGCCGGAGGCCAGGCGAGCGAGGAGGTGGAGCCGCAGCCGGCGATGCCGATGCCCACCAATCTGCTCAATAGGCCGTTCATGCCGGGGGGCTCCCTACCCGGGGCGTTCGCCGGCGGATACTTCCCGCAGCAGCCGACGAACGAGCCGGAGACAGAGACGAAGGAGGAGCCGCAGCCGGAGCCGGAGACGAAGGAGGCGCCGCAGCCGGAGCAGAGGGAACCGGAGCCGGTGACGCCCACGCGCTACCAGGGCGATTTCTACCGCACCGGCGTGACGCCGACCATTCCGGAGCCGCGGGCGATGCCAACCTCGCCCGAGTCGTGGGAGAATTTCGCGGCGCCGTATATACCCAAGAATCCGTATGTGCCCGTGCAGCAGAATAACGCCGGCGGATCGTACGCTGGCGGGGGCGCCGACAACAAGCAGCTGGACGCCGACGGGGAGCCGGTGGACGGGCTGAGCCAAAAGGCCATCGACAACATCCTCAAGGAGCACAACGCGTTCCGTGCCAAGGAGCACGTGCCCCCTCTCACGTAAGCTTGCTACTAGACAATATGCACGCACGCCGGCGCCGGAGACGATGATGATGACAACTCCGGCGAACTTGATGGATGGCTGCAGGTGGAACGCGACGGTGGCGCAGTACGCGCAGCACTACGCGAACGAGCGCAAGGGGGACTGCGCGCTGAAGCACTCGACGGGGCCGTACGGGGAGAACCTCATGTACGGGCAGGGCAAGGCGTGGACGTGGCGCCACACCGTCGACGAGTGGAGCGACGAGAAGAAGAACTACCACTACGGCTCCAACACCTGCGACGCCGGCAAGATGTGCGGCCACTACACCGCCGTCGTCTGGAAGGGCACCACCGCCGTCGGCTGCGGCCGCGTCACCTGCGCCTCCGGCGACACGCTCATGGTCTGCAGCTACTACCCGCCGGGGAACTACGACGGCGAGAAGCCATACTAGCTACTAACTCGATCATCCTATGCTATATATCAGCAGCAGCAGCAGCATTTCTCCTCTCTTAATTAACTAACAATAAACCACATAATTGGTTATTAATCGGTTAATTAACTAATTAGTTCTTTAATTTTCTCGCTCGATCGTCCACACTACAGTACGTACTACTCAATTAGTAGTGCAATGTAGTTTTTTTACGTTTCCTTCTTGCACATACATACATAACATGTGCATAAGTTAGACAAAGCCTCGCAGCTGGTAGCAGCTGTAGAAAAAGTCCCAGGTACTAGTGTATTTCGTTGTCAAGAACAGCTTATGTTGTATTTTCTTAATGAATAATGTGCTTTGTCTTTTCGAGTATAGAGAGAATACTTTACTCTCCCATCTATGAAAGGAGTTATTTATTCAACAATTGAGAGATGTATCAATTCATGCAGTTCTCTTTTCAAGGAAAATGGTTGAGTTTTTTTTTTTTGCCTTTAAAGGAAAACCTTTCATTCATTAATCAAAAGCGTCAAGATTACATAAATAAACTTGTCTTAGAATGCCTTAAGTTACTAGCTAAGTTATCCCCACACTACGAATGACCAATTTCCTCTCATGCCGTGCGAGGTGCTCGCCCCATCTGAGCGAGCTTATGGCTAACATGGTTCCTTTTTCTTCTAACATGTTATATCACACATTAATTGAAAGAACTTTCATAAGAGGCTAACTTGCCACGAGTTAATTGAAACAATAAGCTACATGTATTGAAATATGCTAGCGCCGAAAAAGCGCCGTTACATAGACCGTGCGAATCTTTATTTCTAATTTGGTTAATTAAAGATATGAAGTGGAAAATGGAAGGAATAGGCGTAGAAAGTTTTATACAGACAAAGTAATACAGTGAAAGACACTGACTGTATGTTGAATGGTTTTTTCCATTGAGCATAAAGTAAACAGATACGCATATGCAATCTCTTAATTCATTGGTTGAAGCAGGTGCACTCACCGTGTAGTCACTTGGTTTCATAGGTTGTTTTAAGTTGGGTACCTGTTACCAAGGAATGCAGCCAGCTATAGACAAAAAGGACAAAGTTCTTAACGCTCATAATTAAATTTGATTAACTGCATTTTACCTTTTGGATGGAAACATTTTCAGGTTTGGAACATCGTTAGCAACTTAGCATAACATGGGTCTCTTTTAAGCAATTATATCAGGGAATACAAAAATAAAACCACCATACTTTAGAACATCTGGAGTACAAAGGCACGGTTCTGTACATAGTGATAGAACTTTACACAAAGGAATAACAGTGAGCTTACAATTTTGTTCTCTTCTTTTGAAGTGGAGCTGTGTAGATTAAAATAAAATATCTTATAAGCAACCAGAAGTTGGTTCAGTACGGAGGTGCGTGGAACCACATTTTCTAAGACGCCTTAACGCAATCACATGATTACCTAACTTGGCCAAGCCATCAGCCATTGCATTAGCAGGTTGACGAAAACCTCACAATTTAGTTGTATGCAGGAACGAAGAAGAATCTATAACTTCCAAATCAGTATTGTAAAGTCGAGACCAATCATTGCTAGAAAACAGGATACTAGGGTACTAGTACCGGTTTTAGAGGACCTTTAGTTCCGGTTCAGAAATCGGGACAAAACAAGCGGGACTAATACCCAAAACATTAGTCCCGGTTTGCTTACGAACCGGGACCAAAGGGACTCCACGTGGCCGCTGTGGGGCGTCCAGGCAGGAGGACCTTTAATCCTGGTTGGTAACACCAACCGGAACCAAAACGCAGCGACGCGTCAGCAGCTCGCAGGCGTTGTTTTTTTAAAGGGGGGTTTAGGGGTTTTGGAGGGTTAATTTAGAGGTTTCATATTGTGTTACCTATCTAATAGAGAGAAGTGACATTTCTTTCTCCGTGCTTGGTCGACGCTAGCTACTATACATATATAAAGAACTCGATGCTAGCTAGTAAGCAAATAAAGGAAACCATTAATTACACAAGATCGTCATGAACATATATAGAGAAGTGACATCTCTTTCTCCATGCTTGGTCGAACAACAAGTTTTCGTATATCTATCTGACGCTATTATATATATATACACAATATAACATCTCTTATAATCCCTAACATCATCTACCTAAGAACCATTGTAATTTCACATGATATTCTCCGTGTTTAGGTATGACGTGGTCAAGAAAGAATCCTGCCAATTCCTCTAGAATTGCTCGTATGCGATCATGTGGTAGGAGTTCATCCCGCATCTGCCAGATCTAATTTAAAGAAGGGGGCCCGTACATATATATGAAGGAATCTCAACACAATTGATCACTAGTAGAAAACAGGGCATTGGTTCGGGCCTCCTAATCCCATTAATCCCGGTTCGCTCACGAGCCGGGACCAAAGGTGGCAATAGTCCTGGTTCGTGAGCCCAGGGGGCCGGCCGGGCCACGTGGGCCATTCGTCCCGGTTCGTCTGGCCCCTTTTGGTCCCGGTTGGACAATGCGCCTTGCTCCTGGCCCACGACCATTGGTCCTGGTTCGTGGCTGGAACCGGGATCAAAGGGACACCTATTGTCCCGGTTCCAGTCATGAACCGGGACCAATGATTTGCATATATAAACCCTCGCCCGCCGCTGGCAGAGCCGTGGAGTGCTCTGTTTTTCCAGGACAGCAGTGTTAGAGCTTTGTGGTGCTCTAGCTCACCTCCTATGCACATGAGGTGTTCGATGAAATGCTCGAGCCACACTTAAGCTTTCTCCTCTCGGAGCTCCTTGTCCAAACTCCATTTTCGTCAAGATTTGTCTAGGTTTGGCAGTCCGTCCTCTCCCGTCCCCGTCCTGAAACCGCCGTCGATCGCCCGCGCGTGGTGAGCCTCTTGATCTTATCTTCTTTCTAAAAGAAAATATACTTACTCGTATGATTTTCTTACTTTAATTATTGTTTGTTATTATATAGTGCCATGGTTTGGTTTTAATGTGATGATGAACTTCTATTAATTTGGTCACTTATGTATTCCTGATGTTCTGTAATGTTTTTTGATACACTTAATTATATGTAATGCACGCAGATGAACCGGCAATGGATGTAGGGTAACAGACGCACCGACGAGTACATTAAGGGGGTGCATCATTTTCTCGAAGTGGCCGAGGCAAACAAGCAGAATGGTTTTATGTGTTGTCCATGCCCTACATGTGGGAATTTGAAGTCTTAGTCTGACCAGTAAATCCTTGACAACCACCTGTTTGTGAAGGGTTTCATGCCATACTATAATGTTTGGACCAAGCACGGAGAAATAGGGGTTATGATGGAACACGACGAAAAAGAAGAGGATGATGACAACTATGTGCCCCCTGAATATGGTGATGCTGCAACCGGGGAAGCTGAAGATCAAGAGGAACCAGACGATGTGCCCGATGATGATCTTCGTCGGGTCATTGTTGATGTAAAGAGACAGTGCGAAAGTGAAAAGGAGAAGTTGAAGTTTGATCGCATGTTAGAGGATCACAAAAAAGGGTTGTATCCCAATTGCAAATATGGCAACACAAAGCTCGGTACCACACTAGAATTGCTGCAGTGGAAGGCAGAGAATGGTGTACCTGACAAAGGATTTGAGAAGCTACTGAAAATATTGAAGAAGAAGCTTCCAAAGGATAACGAATTGCCCGACAGTATGTACACAACAAAGAAGGTTGTATTCCCTCTAGGATTGGAGGTGTAGAAGATACATGCATGCCCTAATGACTGCATCTTGTACCGCGGTGAGTACGAGGAACTGAACGCATGCCCGGTATGCGGTGCATTGCGCTATAAGATCAGACGCGATGACCCTTGTGATGTTGAGGGCGAGCGCCCCAGGAAGAGGGTTGCTGCCAAGGAGATGTGGTATGCTCCTATAATACCACGGTTGACGCGTCTATTCAGAAACAAAGAGCATGCCAAGAATATGCGATGGCATAGGGAGGACCGTAAGAAAGGTGGGAAGTTGAGAGCACCCGCTGACGGGTCGCAGTGGAAAAATCGAGAGAAAATACTGGAAGGAGTTTGCAAGTGACGCAAGGAACGTATGGTTTGGTTTAAGCACGGATGGCATTAATCCTTTTGGGGAACAGAGCAGCAATCACAGCACCTGGCCCGTGACTCTATGTATCTATAACCTTCGTCCTTGGTTGTGCATGAAGAGGAAGTTCATTATGATGCCCGTTCTCATCCAAGGCCCTAAGCAACCAGGCAACGACATTGATGTGTACCTAAGGCCATTAGTTGAAGAACTTTTACAGCTGTGGAATGGAAACGGTGTACACGTGTGGGATGAGCACAAACAGGAGGATTTTGACCTGCATGCGTTGTTGTTTGTAACCATCAATGATTGGCGGTCTCAGTAACCTTTCACGACAGACAAACAAGGCATACCACGCATGCACACACTGTTTAGATGACACCGAAAGTATATACCTGGACAATTGCAGAAAGAATGTGTACCTGGGGCATCGTTGATTTCTTCCGACCAACCATCAATGTCAAAAGAAAGGCAAGCATTTCAAAGGCGAGGCAGATCACTGGAAGAAGCCTGCCATCCATACCGGTGATCACATACTTGCTATGGTCAATGATTTACATGTAATCTTTGGAAAGGGTCCCAGCGGACTATCTGCTCCGAATGACGCAGAGGGAGGCGCACCCATGTGGAAGAAGAAATCTATATTTTGGGACCTACCCTACTGGAAAGACCTAGAGGTCCGCTCTGCAATCGACGTGATGCACATGACGAAGAATCTTTGCGTGAACCTTATAAGCTTCTTGGGCGTGTATGGGAAGACAAAAGATACACCAGAGGCACGGGAGGACCAGCAACGTGTTCACGAAAAAGACGGCATGCCTCCAAAGCAGTATGAAGGTCCTGCTAGCTACGCTCTTACCAAAGAAGAGAAGGAAATCTTGTTTGAATGCCTACTCAGTATGAAGGTCCCATCTGGCTTCTCGTCGAATATAAAGGGAATAATAAATATGGTAGAGAAAAAGTTCCAGAATCTAAAGTCTCATGACTGCCACGTGATTATGACGCAACTGCTTCCAGTTGCATTGAGGGGGCTTCTACCGGATAACGTTCGATTAGCCATTGTGAAGCTATGTGCATTCCTCAATGCAATCTCTTAGAAGGTGATCGATCCAGAAATCCTACCAAGGTTAAGGAGTGATGTGGCGCAATGTCTTGTTAGTTTCGAGATGGTGTTCCCACCATCCTTCTTCAATATCATGACGCACGTCCTAGTTCATCTAGTCGACGAGATTATCATTTTGGGCCCTGTATTTCTACACAATATGTTCCTCTTTGAGAGGTTCATGGGAGTCCAAAAGAAATATGTCCATAACCGCGCTAGGCCAGAAGGAAGCATGTTCATGGGCCATCAAACAGAGGATGTCATTGGGTTTTGTGTTGACTTCATTCCTGACCTTAAGAAGATTGGTATCCCTCAATTGCGGTATGAGGGGAGACTGAGTGGAAAAGGCACGCTAGGAGCAAAGTCAATAATATGTGGGGACAGGCATTCTTGGTCTCAAGCACACTACATAGTTCTACAAAATTCTACCTCCATGACCCCGTATGTCGATGAACACAAGAACATTCTGCGCTCCAAACACCCAGAGCAGTGTGACGACTGGATTACATGTGAACACATCAAGACTTTCGGCAGTTGGTTGCAAACACATCTCAGGTGTGACAACACTGTTTCTGATGAGCTATACTCGTTGGCCAGGAGACCATCTTTGACTATATTTAGTTACAAAGGGTACGACATAAATGGAAATACATTTTACACGATCGCCCAAGATCAAAGGAGCACCAACCAAAACAGCAGTGTCCTCTTTGATGCAGCAACGACCAATGGGAAGGTCGACACATATTATGGTTACATAGAGGAGATATGGGAACTTGACTATGGACATGATTTGAAAGTCCCTTTATTTCAATGCAAATGGGTCAATCTTACAAGAGGCGGGGTACAGGTAGACCCGCATTACAGAATGACAACAGTGGATCTCAACAATCTTGGGTACACAGACGAACCATTCGTCCTAGCCAATGATGTGGCGCAAGTTTTCTATGTTAAGGACATGTCTACCAAACCGAGAAAAATAAAAGATAAGGAAACGAATACATCATACAATGAGCCAAAGCGCCACATAGTTCTTTCAGGAAAAAGAGACATCGTGGGATTGGAGGGCAAGACAGACATGTCTGAAGATTATGAAAAGTTTCAGGAAATTCCTCCCTTCAAAGTCAAGGCTGACCCAAGCATCCTGTTAAACAATGAAGATTATCCATGGTTACGGCGCAATAAGAAAAGGACACAAGCAAAGAAAAAGTGAAGACTTACTCTCCAAAAAGTCTGGAGTTCAAATAAGTTCAAGAAAATGAATTGCCTTTTGTAACAGATGAGTTTCCGTCCGAAAACCTGATACTTCGAAAGAGACTGTCCGTTTTGTACCCGAAGTGCATCCAGCTTTTGCCGTAACCCTCTCAACTTTTTAGCACTTGTTATGTGGGTGAAATGATGATACCATGCCAACTTTCAACCTTTTCAGAGTTCATTTGTAGTGCTTTTCAATTTTAGTGTCATTTAGCTCAAAAAAATCAATAACTGCATGAAAAAATAACAAATGAAGTCGGAAAGGGTTGAAAATTGATGATGTGGCTTTGAATGGTGCATTTTGAACACACAAAAAGTCTAGAGTTCAAATAAGTTCAAGAAAATGAAATGTCTTTTGTAACAGATGAGTTTCAGTCGGAAACCCTGATGCTTCGAAAGAGACTGTCCGTTTTGTACACGAAGTGCATCCAGCTTTTGCCGTAACCCTTTCAACTTTTTAGCACATGCTATGTGGGTGAAATGATGATACCATGCCAACTTTCTATTGGAAATATTCCCTAGAGGCAATAATAAAATGGTTATTATTGTATTTCCTTGTTCATGATAATTGTCTATTGTTCATGCTATAATTGTGTTGACCGGAAACCGTAATACATGTGTGAATACATAGACCACAACATGTCCCTAGTGAGCCTCTAGTTGACTAGCTCGTTGATCAATAGGTGGTCACGGTTTCATGACCATGGACATTGGATGTCATTGATAACGGGATCACATCATTAGGAGAATGATGTGATGGACAAGGCCCAATCCTAAGCATAGCACAAGATCGCGTCGTTTGTTTTCTAAAGCTTTTCAATGTCAAGTATCGTTTCCTTAGACCATGAGATTGTGCAACTCCTGGATGCCGTAGGAATGCTTTGGGTGTGCCAAACGTCACAACGTAACTGGGTGGCTATAAAGGTGCACTACGGGTATCTCCGAAAGTGTCTGTTGGGTTGGCACGAATCGAGACTGGGATTTGTCACTCCGTGTGACGGAGAGGTATCTCTGGGCCCACTCGGTAAGACATCATCATAATGAGCTCAATGTGACTAAGGAGTTAGCCATGGGATGATGTATTACGGAACAAGTAAAGAGACGTTCCGGTAACGAGATTGAAGAAGGTATAGAGATACCGACGATCGAATCTCGGGCAAGTATCATACCGATAGACAAAGGGAATTGTATACGGGATTGATTGAATCCCCGACATCGTGGTTCATCCGATGAGATCATCGTGGAGCATGTGGGAGCCAACATGGGTATCCAGATCCCGTTGTTGGTTATTGACCGGAGAGGTGTCTCAGTCATGTCTACATGTCTCCCGAACCCGTAGGGTCTACACACTTAAGGTTCGATGACGCTAGGGTTATAGGGAAATGGTATACGTGATTACCAAAAGTTGTTCGGAGTCCCGGATGAGATCCCGGACGTCACGAGGAGCTCCGGAATGGTCCGGAGGTAAATATTGATATATAGGAAGTCCAGTTTTGGTCACCGGAAAGTTTTCGGGCTCATCGGTAGTGTACCGGGAGTGTCGGGAGGGTGCCGAAGGACCCCCGAGAGGGGTGTGACGACCAAAGGACTTCGTGGGCCCTTAGAGGAGGTGTGCCAGCCCTTAGTGGGCTGGCCAATGTTGGGAGACGTAGTAGTAAATCAAAATTTTCCTATGTTCACCAAGATCTATCTATGGAGAAACCAGCAACGAGAGGGGAGAGATTGCATCTTCATACCTTTGAAGATCGCTAAGCGGAAGCGTTACAAGAACGCGGTTGATGGAGTCGTACTCGCAGCGATTCAGATCGCGGTAGATCCGATCAAGTGCCGAACGGACGGCACCTCCGCGTTCAACACACGTGCAGCCCGGTGACGTCTCCAACACCTTGATCCAGCAAGGAGGAAGGAGAGGTTGGGGAAAGGCTCCAACAGCAGCACGACGGCGTGGTGGTGGTGGAGTAGCAAGGTATTCCGACAGGGCTTCGCCTAAGCGCTGCGGAGGAGGAAGAAGAGAGGTAGGGCTTCGCCGTGAGAGAGAGAGATCAAATCCTGTCTCAAAACATCCAAAACCTCAAGTATATATAGGAGGAGGGACGTGGAGGGCTGGCTTGGCCTCTACTCCAAAGAGGAGAGGGTCGGCCGAATTAAAGGGAGAGTCCACCTCCCACAAGGGAGGTGGATCTCCTCCTTTTAAATCCCTTTTGCCTTATCTCCTTATCTCCAGCCACATGGGCCCACATAGATGGTCTTGGCCGACCCAATATGGGCTGGCACACCTCCTCTAAGGGCCCATGAGGTCCTTTGGTCGTCACACCCCTCTCGGGGGTCCTCCGGCACCCTCCCGGCACTCCCGGTACACTACCGATGAGCCCGAAAACTTTCCGGTGACCAAAACTGGACTTCCTATATATCAATATTTACCTCCGGACCATTCCGGAGCTCCTCGTGACGTCCGGGATCTCATCCGGGACTCCGAACAACCTTCGGTAATCACGTATACCATTTCCCTATAACCCTAGCGTCATCGAACCTTAAGTGTGTAGACCCTACGGGTTCGGGAGACACGTAGACATGACCGAGACACCTCTCCGGCCAATAACCAACAGCGGGATCTGGATACCCATGTTGGCTCCCACGTACTCCATGATGATCTCATCGGATGAACCACGATGTCGGGGATTCAATCAATCCCGTATACAATTCCCTTTGTCTATCGGTATGGTACTTGCCCGAGATTCGATCGTCGGTATCCCCATACCTTGTTCAATCTCGTTACTGGCAAGTCTCTTTACTCGTTCCGTAATACATCATCCCGTGGCTAACTCCTTAGTCACATTGAGCTCATTATGATGATGTCTTACCGAGTGGGCCCAGAGATACCTCTCCGTCACACGGAGTGACAAATCCCAGTCTCGATTCATGCCAACCTAACAGATACTTTCGGAGATACCCGTAGTGCACCTTTATAGCCACCCAGTTACGTTGTGACGTTTGGCACACCCAAAGCATTCCTACGGTATCCGGGAGTTGCACAATCTCATGGTCTAAGGAAACGATACTTGACATTGAAAAGCTTTAGCAAACGAACTACACGATCTTGTGCTATGCTTAGGATTGGGTCTTGTCCATCACATCATTCTCCTAATGATGTGATCCCGTTATCAATGACATCCAATGTCCATGGCCATGAAACCGTGACCATCTATTGATCAACGAGCTAGTCAACTAGAGGCTCACTAGGGACATGTTGTGGTCTATGTATTCACACATGTATTATGGTTTCCGGTTAACACAATTATAGCATGAACAATAGACAATTATCATGAACAAGGAAATACAATAATAACCATTTTATTATTGCCTCTAGGGCATATTTCCAACAGTCTCCCACTTGCACTAGAGTCAATAATCTAGTTCACATCACCATGTGATTAACACTTACATCACCATGTGATCATATCATCATGTGATTAACACCCAATAAGTTCTGGGGTTTGTTCATGTTCTGCTCGTGAAAGAGGTTTTTTTTTTTTAGTCAGCGGGTCTGCGACATTCAGATCCGTGTGTACCTTGCAAACTTTCCATGTCATATTTGTAGATACTACTCCCATGCTCCACTTGGAGCTATTCCAAATGGCTGCTCCACTATACGTAGCTGGATTTCTACTAAGAGTCATCCGGATTGGTTTTAAAGCTTGCATCATCGTAACACTTTACGATGAACTCTTTATCACCTCCATAATCGAGAAATATTTCCTTAGTTCTCAAGTTACTAAGGCTAACTTTGACCGCTGTCTAGTGATCCACTCTTGGATTACTCTTGTACCCCTTGACAGACTCATGGCAAGGCACACACAGGTGCGGTACACAGCATGGCATACTATATAGAGCCTATGGCTAAAGCATAGGAGATGACACTCATCTTTTCTTTATCTTCTGCCGTGGTCGGGTATTGAGTCTTACTCAATTTCACACCTTACAATACAGTCAAGAACTCCTTCTTTGACCCATCTATTTTGAACTCCTTCAAAAACTTGTCAAGGTATGTCTTCGTCGAAAAAACTTATCAAGCGAATAGATCTATCCCTATAGATCTTGATGCTCAATAAAATAGTAGCTTTATCTGGGTCTTCCTTTGAAAAAACTCTTTTCAAACAACCCTTCATGCTCTTCCAGAAATTCTACATCATTTCCGATCAATAATATGTCAACTACATATTCTTATAAGAAATTCTATAGTGCTCCCACTCACTTTCTTGCAAATACAAGTTTCTCATAAACTTTGTATAAACTTAAACACTTTGATCAACTCATCAAAGCATATATTCCAAATCCGAGATGCTTGCTCCAGTCCATAGAAGGATCGCTGGAGTTTGCATATTATTAGCATCCTTAGGATTGACAAAACCTTCTGGTTGTATCACATACAACTCTTCCACACAGAAACCATTACGGAAATCTTGTTTTGTCATCCATCTGCCAGATTTCATAATCAAAAAATGCAGCAACTGCTAACAAAATTTTAATAGACTTTTAGCATCGCTACAGATGAGACAATCTCATCGCAGTCAACTCTTTGAACTTGGCGGAAACTTCTTTGCGACAAGTCGAGCTTTATAAACGGTGACATTTCACCATTAGCGACTATGTTTATTTCAAAGGTCCATTTGTACTCAATGACCCGCCATTCAACAGGCAAGTCTACCAAAGTCCATACTTGGTTTTCATACATGGATCCTTTCTCGGATTTCTTGGCTCCTAGCCATTTGTTGGAATCCGGGCCCACCATCGCTTCTCCATAGTTCGTAGGTTCATCGTTGTCCAACAACATGATTTCCAAGACAGGGTTGTCGTACTACTCAGGAGCAGTACGCGTCCTTGTCGACCTACGAGGTTCGATAGTGACTTGATCCGAAGCTTCATGATCATCATCATTAACTTCCTTTTCAACTGAGTAGGCTCTACAGAAACATCTTTCTGTGTTGCGCTATTCTCTGGTTGAAACAAAGGTTCAACAACCTTATCAAGTTCTATCTTCCTCCCACTCAATTCTTTCGAGAGAAACTCTTTCTCAAGAAAGGACCCGTTCTTATCAACAAACACCTTTTGCGCTTGGATCTGAGATAGAAGGTATACCCAATGTCTCATTAGGGTATTCTATGAAGATGCATTTGTCTGCTTTGGGTTCGAGCTCGCTAGGTGAAAAACCCATTTCACATAAGCGTCGCAGCCCCAAACATTAAGAAATGACAGCTTAGGCTTCTGTCAAACCATAATTCTCACGGTGTCATCTCAATAGACTTAGATGGTGCCCTGTTAAAGTGAATGGATTTGTCTTTAATGCATAACCCCATAACGATAGTGGTAAAACGATAAGAGACATCATAGTACTCACTATATCCAATAGAGCACGACTATGACGTTCGAACACACCATCACACTATGGTGTTCCAGGAGGCGTGAGCTGTGAAACAATTTCCACATTGTCTAAAATTGCATACCAAACTCGTAACTTAGATATTCACCTCCACGATCATATCGTAGACATTTCATCTTCTTGTCACGATGATCTTTATCTTCACTGTGAAACTCCTTGAACCTTTCAAACATTTCAGACTCGTGTTTAAGTAAATATCCCCATATTCACTCAAATCATCAGTGAAGGTAAAGAAAAATAACGATATTCACTGTGTGTTTTAACACTCATTGGACCAAATACATCAACATGTATTAATTCCAATAAGCCACTAGTCCACTCCATCATACCGGAAGACGGGGTCTGAGTCATCTTGCCAAAAGGGCATGGCTCGCATGTCTCAACCGATTCAAAATCGAGTGAGTCAAAAATCCATCAGCATGGAGTTTCTTTCATGCGATTTATACCAATATGACATTACGTGGCAGTGCCACAAGCATGTGGTACTATCATTATTAACTTTGTATCTTTTGGTACCAATGTTATGAATATGTGTACTACTACGATCATGATTCGATAAACCATTTCGAGTGGGTGCATGACCATTGAAGGCATTATCCATGTAAACAGAATAACCATTATTCTCTAACTTATATGAATAACCGTATCGCACTAATCATGATCTAATCACGTTCATGCTCAACGCAAACACCAAATAACATTTATTTAGGTTTATCACAAATCCTGAAGGTAGAGAGAGCGTGCGATGGTGATCACATCAATCTTGGAAATACTTCCAACACACATCGTCACCTTTCACCTAGCTAGTCTCCATTTACTCCGTAGCTTTTATTTCGAGTTGCTAACACTTAGCAACCGAACCGGTATCCAATACCCAGGTTCTACTAGGAGTACCAGCAAGGTACACATCACTAACACGTATATCAAATATACTTCCATTGACATTACCAGCCTTCTTATCTACCAAGCATCTAGGGGTTTTCCGCTTCAGCGAACATTCTCCTCATAACAGAAGCACTTAGTCTCGGGTTCGGGCTCAACCTTGGGTTTCTTCACTAGAGCAACAACTGGCTTGCCATTCCTGAAGTTTTCCGTTCTTGCCCTTGCCCCTTTTGAAACTAGTGGTTTCACTTAACCATCAACACTTGATGCTCCTTCTTGATTTCTACCTTCGTGGTGTCAAACATCACGAACAACTCAAGGATCATCTTATCCATCCCTGGCATGTTATAGTTCATCACGAAGCTCTAGTAGCTTGGTGGCAGTGACTTGGAGAACTGCATTAATCACTATCTCATCTGGAAGATTAACTCCCACTTGATTCAAGTGATTGTAGCACCCAGACAATCTGAGCACACGCTCAGCGATTGAGCTATTCTCCTTTATCTTGCAGACAAAGAATCTTGTTGGAGGTCTCATACCTCTCAACATAGGCACGAGCCTGAGATCACAATCTCAGCTCCTAGAACATCTCATATGTTCCGTGACGTTCAAAACGTTTTGGAGCCTCAATTCTAAGCCGTAATGCATGACGCATTGAACTATCACGTAGTCACCAAAAAGTGCCTGTCATATGTTCACAACATCTACAGACAACGCTTGAGGGAGTGATGTAGTTAGCGGTACATAAAAAACATAACCTTTCTGTGCAACAATGAGGACAATCCTCAGATCACGGACCCAGTCCGCATTATTGCTACCATCAACTTTCAACTTAGTTTTCTCTAGGATTGTATCACTAAAACTGGGGAGCTACAGCGTGAGCTATCTACGACATAATTTGCAAGGACATTTTTAGACTAAGTTCATGATAATTAAGTTCATTTAATCAAATTATTAATGAACTCCCACTTAGATAGACATCTCTCTAGTCTTCCAAGTGATACATGATCCATGTCAACTAGCCCGTGTCCGATCATCACGTGAGACGGACTAGTCATCCATGGTGAACATCTCTATGTTGATCGTATCTTCTATACGACTCATGTTCGACCTTTCGGTCCTCCGTGTTCCGAGGCCATGTCTGTACATGCTAGGCTCGTCAAGTCAACCTAAGTGTTTCGCATGTGTAAATCTGGCTTACACCCGTTGTATGGGAACGTTAGAACCTATCACACCCGATCATCACGTGGTGCTTCGGAACGACGATCCTTAGCAACGGTGCACAGTTAGGGTGAACACCTTTCTTGAAATTTTATTGAGAGATCATCTTATTTACTACCGTCGTTCTATGCAAATAAGATGTAAACATGATAAACATCACATGCAATCAATATAGTGACATGATATGGCCAATATCATCTTGCTCCTTTGATCTCCATCTTCGGGGCACCATGATCATCACTGTCACCGGCACGACACCATGATCTCCATCATCATGATCTCCATCATTGTGTCTTCATGAAGTTGTCTCGCCAAATATTACTTCTACTACTACAGCTAACGTTTAGCAATAAAGTAAAGTAATTACATGGCGTTTATGATTGACACGCAGGTCATACAATAGTATAAGACAACTCCTATGGCTCCTGCCGGTTGTCATAGTCATCGACATGCAAGTCGTGAACCCTATTACAAGAACATGATCAATCTCATACATCACAATGCATCACATCACATCCTTTTGGCCATATCACATCACACGGCATATGCTGCAAAAACAAGTTAGACGTCCTCTAATTTGTAGTTGCAAGTTTTTACGTGGTTGCTATAGGTTTCTAGCAAGAACGTTTCTTACCTACGTCAAAACCACAACGTGATATGCCAATTGCTATTTACCCTTCATAAGGACCCTTTTCATCGAATCCAATCCGACTAAGGTGGGAGAGACAGACACCCGCTAGCCACCTTATGCAACTAGTGCATGTCAGGCGGTGGAACCGGTCTCACGTAAGCGTACGTGTAAGGTTGGTCCGGGCCGCTTCATCCCACAATACCGTCGAATCAAGATAAGACTAGTAACGGCAAGCATATTAACAAAATCGACGCCCACAACTACTTTGTGTTCTACTCGTGCATAGATTCTACGCATAGACCTAGCTCATGATGCCACTGTTGGGAGACGTAGTAGTAAATCAAAATTTTCCTACGTTCACCAAGATCTATCTATGGAGAAACCAGCAACGAGAGGGGAGAGATTGCATCTTCATACCTTTGAAGATCGCTAAGCGGAAGCGTTACAAGAACGCGGTTGATGGAGTCGTACTCGCAGCGATTCAGATCGCGGTAGATCCGATCAAGTGCCGAACGGACGGCACCTCCGCGTTCAACACACGTGCAGCCCGGTGACGTCTCCAACACCTTGATCCAGCAAGGAGGAAGGAGAGGTTGGGGAAAGGCTCCAACAGCAGCACGACGGCGTGGTGGTGGTGGAGTAGCAAGGTATTCCGACAGGGCTTCGCCTAAGCGTTGCGGAGGAGGAAGAAGAGAGGTAGGGCTTCGCCGTGAGAGAGAGAGATCAAATCCTGTCTCAAAACATCCAAAACCTCAAGTATATATAGGAGGAGGGACGTGGAGGGCTGGCTTGGCCTCTACTCCAAAGAGGAGAGGGTCGGCCGAATTAAAGGGAGAGTCCACCTCCCACAAGGGAGGTGGATCTCCTCCTTTTAAATCCCTTTTGCCTTATCTCCTTATCTCCAGCCACATGGGCCCACATAGATGGTCTTGGCCGACCCAATATGGGCTGGCACACCTCCTCTAAGGGCCCATGAGGTCCTTTGGTCGTCACACCCCTCTCGGGGGTCCTCCGGCACCCTCCCGGCACTCCCGGTACACTACCGATGAGCCCGAAAACTTTCCGGTGACCAAAACTGGACTTCCTATATATCAATCTTTACCTCCAGACCATTCCGGAGCTCCTCGTGACGTCCGGGATCTCATCCGGGACTCCGAACAACCTTCGGTAATCACGTATACCATTTCCCTATAACCCTAGCGTCATCGAACCTTAAGTGTGTAGACCCTACGGGTTCGGGAGACACGTAGACATGACCGAGACACCTCTCCGGCCAATAACCAACAGCGGGATCTGGATACCCATGTTGGCTCCCACGTACTCCATGATGATCTCATCGGATGAACCACGATGTCGGGGATTCAATCAATCCCGTATACAATTCCCTTTGTCTATCGGTATGGTACTTGCCCGAGATTCGATCGTCGGTATCCCCATACCTTGTTCAATCTCGTTACTGGCAAGTCTCTTTACTCGTTCCGTAATACATCATCCCGTGGCTAACTCCTTAGTCACATTGAGCTCATTATGATGATGTCTTACCGAGTGGGCCCAGAGATACCTCTCCGTCACACGGAGTGACAAATCCCAGTCTCGATTCATGCCAACCTAACAGATACTTTCGGAGATACCCGTAGTGCACCTTTATAGCCACCCAGTTACGTTGTGACGTTTGGCACACCCAAAGCATTCCTACGGTATCCGGGAGTTGCACAATCTCATGGTCTAAGGAAACGATACTTGACATTGAAAAGCTTTAGCAAACGAACTACACGATCTTGTGCTATGCTTAGGATTGGGTCTTGTCCATCACATCATTCTCCTAATGATGTGATCCCGTTATCAATGACATCCAATGTCCATGGCCATGAAACCGTGACCATCTATTGATCAACGAGCTAGTCAACTAGAGGCTCACTAGGGACATGTTGTGGTCTATGTATTCACACATGTATTATGGTTTCCGGTTAACACAATTATAGCATGAACAATAGACAATTATCATGAACAAGGAAATACAATAATAACCATTTTATTATTGCCTCTAGGGCATATTTCCAACAGCCAAGACCTTCTAGAAAGGCTCATGTGGTTGGAGATCTGGAGATAAAGGGCAAAGGGTTTTAAAAGAGGAGATCCACCTCCCTTGTGGGAGGTGGACTCTATCCCCACTTCGGCCGAAGCCCTCCTCTTTGGAGGAGGGGCCAAGGCAGCCCTCCCTCTCCCTCCTCCAATATATACTTGAGGTTTTGGCCTTTTGAGAACAGATCTGAACTCTCTCTCTCACGGCAAAGCCCTACCTCTCTTCTTCCTCCTCCGCAGCGCTTAGGCGAAGCCCTGTCGGAATACCTTGTTGCTCCACCACCACCACGCCGTTGTGCTGCTGTTGGAGCCCTTCCCCAACATCTCCTTCCTCCTTGCTGGATCAAGGCGTAGGAGACGTCACCGGGCTGCACATGTGTTGAACGCGGAGGCGCCGTTGTTCGGCACTTAGATCGGAATCCACCGCGATCTGAATCGCTGCGAGTACGACTTCATCAACCACGTTCTTGTAACGCTTCCGCTTAGCGATCTTCAAAGGTATGAAGATGCATTCTCTCCCCTCTCGTTGCTGGTTTCTCCATGGATAGATCTTGGTGATCGTAGGAAATTTTTTGATTTACTACTACGTCTCCCAACACTTTCAACCTTTTCGGAGTTTATTTGTAGTGCTTTTCAATTTCAGGGTCATTTAGCTCAAAAAATCTATTTTTCATTTAAACAACCATTTAAAATAACCTAAAAATTACCAAATTGAATATAATATTAAAACAAAGTAATATTAAATACCAGGAAAAAAGAATCACTCAAAAATCTATTTTTATAGTAAAGTTATTCACAAACTAGTGATTCACACGAATTTTAAAGAATTCAAATTTAAACTATTCAAATTTGAAAACTAATGGTACTAACAAAAAGTTTATAATTTTTGTGATCTAAAAGCAAAAAAGAATCACTGAAAATCTATAAGTAGAAACAAAAGAAAATAAATAAAGCAAAAAACAAAACAAAAAACAGGAAAAAAATAAAAAAAATGCCGCCTACTGGGCCACCACGGCCTGAATACGACTAGAAACTCAACAAGTAGTTGGGCTAGGATTGAGGCCCGCAGAAGGACCAGTAGGCCCACAGACAGAGGAGAGTGCAATTAGGTCCGTAAGCCTGCAGTTGAGAGGAGCTCGAGAGGGTTGGTGCAGCAGCGCTTATAAACCACTCTCGAGCCCTCTCGGCTAGCGAGGTGGGACTAAGCATTTGTCCCCGGGTAGCACCAACCTTTGGTCCCGGTTGGTGGCACCAACCGAGACCAAAGGTCCCTGTTTCCCGCCGGTTGGCGAAAAGGGACCATTGGTCCCGGCTGGTGGCACCAACCGGGACCAATGCCCCCCTTTGGTCCCGGTTGGTGCCACCAACCGGGACCAAAGGTCCCTGTTTCCCGCCCTTTGGGCTGCTAAAAACAGGGCTTTGGTCCTGGTTGGTGCCACCAACCGGGACCAAAGGTGGGCATGGGTCCCGGTTTATGCCACGAACCGGGACCAATGCTCCCTGTATATAAGCAAACACTTAGCAGTTTTCGACCCATTCTCTCCCCCGAAGGCCAGATCCCCACCCATGCCGTCAGGCTACCCGAATCTCACACGCTCTCCGTCACCGTCGCTGCCGCGGGCCGCCGTCCCCCGTCGCCCCCGTCGCCGCCCCCGCCGCCCCCTTCGCCGCCCCTCCCCCGCCGCCTCCCCGCCGCCCCCGTCGCCGTCGCCGCCCCACCCCCATCGCCGCCCCGCAGCCCCCGCGCCCGCTGTGAGCCTTAGGAAAAATTAGTATGTGTGAGCCTTAGGGTTTATGTTTATATGAGGAATGTTTATGTTTTAGTTGTTTTATGTTTTATTTAATTATTAGGAGTCTTAGGAAAAATTAGTATGTGTATGTTAGATTACAGATAAAAATTGGTTTTATAAAAAATTAGTGATTAAACGATAAGAAAATGTTCTCATAGGAATTTGTCGACGATGCCCGGCCCGCATCCTCGTCGTCGAGTAGTCCACGAGAGCCTGCTTAATATGTGCCATGTCCGGGACTAGGCTCCGCCGGGCCGGCACTAGGAGGTGCTAGCTTCCCAGGCTCGAAGGTTGGTAAGGAATCCAGGTATCGTCATCGATCCGGACCTTCTGTGGTGGCGGTCACGCCGGCCAATTTCGGTGCGGAGGGAGCGGGCACCCGCGGAGGTGGTACGTCGTCGTGTCAGGGAGGAGGACGAGCATGCCCGTCGCTACATGGCGGCGTTGGACGCCCGGTTCGACAATACCTGGGAGATCCTTCAGGGATCTCACCCGAGTTATTATCCCGTGATGGTTCCTTATCTTTGGGTGTCCACCGCCGGCGACTCGGAGACCGCTAGTGAACCGAGTTCACCGTCCTTCACTTTGGATTCTAGGATATTCGATATGTATTAGTGATCTTATATGATAATATTCGAGATGTATTAGTTAATATTTGATGATGCATTAACTGGATTATTCAGGATGATGTATTAGTGATATTATATTCGAGTTCATTATAAATATTAATGTATTTGTGATATTTTATCGGTATAATGCGTGTGTGACTTTCGGTCTGTCGTTGCTCCTTGTGTGACTTTTATGTGTGTTCTTGATGGAGCAATCCCGACTGTTGTCGTGGCGGGCGCCTCCTCTTTTTTCTCTTCTTTGCGATATACTCGTCGATATATTGCACAAGAAGAGAAGAGGGGGGCGTCCATCACTGGCGGTCGAACTATTACCGTGAGAGAGTGCCCACCAACATATATACATCACCATATCAGTGTGAGAGAGAGCGCACCAACACACCATGAGATATGAGAGTTACTTAAGGAAAGCCTCGACGGACCGAAAGTCACACACGCATTAGGATCCAAAGCGTGCCATAATTCTTGAACTGGATTATTCGGGGTGATGTATTAGTGATATTATATTCGAGTTCATTATAAATGTATTTTTGATTGCAAGTCATTCCAGTAAAACATAGGGAATTTTTTCTATGTCATTGCTCGATATATGAAACGGGTTGACTTTAGGTCTATTTCGGCTCCTTGTGTGTCTTTCAGTGAGGAAGAGTGTCCACCATATATATATATATATATATATATATATATATATATATATATATATATGAGAGAGAGAGGAAGAATCCCGACTGTTGTCGTCGGGGTCGCTTCTCCTTCGTTCTAGTGTGCTAAACATTTTGGTGTAATGCACTCTGGGACGAATGGAGGAGGCACCATCACCGACGGTTGCAATATTAGAGGGAGTGCCCACCATATACGTGAGATGAGAGTTTAGGAAGGAAAGACTCGACAGACCTAAAGACAACCCGTTGCATATTGAGTAATAGTGATCTGTGTGTTGATCAGTTTTCTCGTAGTTTCCTTCGATCGATTTTAAATGTTTCATCTATGAACATAGGAAATGTCTGACGACGAAAGAGAATTCGTTATGTGCAAATACTGCGAAGACGAGCGCGGCCTGTGTGACAAGCCTTTCCTAGTTGATGGTAGGTGCTTCAGCATCATGCTGGATGAGACCTTCGAAGTGGATATAGTAAGTCACAACAACAACTCTTTTTTCGTAATTAAGCATGACTTCTGCTTCTTTTGCTTCAACTTATAATTTTAATTTTTTACTATTCTACTAGCGTATCCCTTGCCATGCAAGAATTGTTGTCTTGCATAAGATTGGTTTCAATACTAAAAAAACTATGAAGGTAAAGATAGTTCACCTGAGGACCGAGCATGGTTTTACTTTTGCGGTAAAATTGTACCATGCAGACACCTACTGCTATTTTGAATGCAAAACTTGGAAAGCACTATGCAAGGCTTATGCATTTGAGGCTAATATGCTTATCACCTTTGATATTCGTCCAGAAAATGAAATTGAAGGTAATATCGACATCTGGGTCGATGTGCAGACGCCTCCAGTTCTACCATTATGTGAGTTTCTCAAACATATTTATTAAGTAATTTATATTGTTTATTTAAAAATAGTTGACAACTTATTTGCATTGACATCTTATTTTTATTCTTCAAAAAATATAGGAAGATGGTAGACGGAACCTACTACTACAGTGATGAAGTAGAATTAACTTATAAGGAGAAAGATCATCTTACCGCATTTCTTAGTCATCTTGAGAATCGCAATAGCTATTATCAAACTCCTCCACATTATGGTCAATACGTGTCACTAGTGCACGTGGTGAACTACGGTAACATCCATGGAGATTGCATGGTAAGTACTATTATGACATCCGTGCATCTTTTGCATAAATTCTTCTAAAACTAGACTACATTGCTAACTACAAAGTTATTACTATGTTTTTCAACAGAAAATTCCAAAGGATTGTGTGTCTCATCTGATGTTTCCGAGAGGTCGCGTTGTTGTTATGAACTTAGCGCCACCACGGCCAAGTCAGCCTATGCATCACTCCTGTCCTTATCAAATTTCTAAAACCGATGAAGACATGACAATCAAAGATTGAAAAAAATATATGGTCAATCGTAGAGAGCTACTTGGAAGCAACATTGTGCGTAGGCCAAGAATGGGAGACAGGATGATCTCTGTTCTCCATAATGGAGAGTCAGGGCCTATCTTGTTTTATGATATTGTATCTAAGAGAGGGTAGAGTAGGTCCTATGAGAGAGGACTAGGTCCTAGGTATAATGTGTCATTATGTGCTACAACGTGTTGATGAGGAGTTATGATTATGACTAGTGACCAACTTTTTATATGATGTATCATTGACGAAAATGATGATTAAATAGTGTTATATGTTCTCTCTATACGTATAGTATGTAGTGTCGTGACCAAGCACGGAGATAAGAGAGGTCACTTCTCTCTATTAGCTAGCTAACAAAATATATGAAACCCCTAAATTAACTCTTCAAAACCCTCCCCCCTCAAAAAAAACAGCTCCTCAGCTGCTGACGCGTGGACGCTATTTGGTCCTGGTTGGTGTTACCAACCGGGACCGAAGGCCCTCCTGCCTGGGCTCGGCGGAGTGGCCACGTGTAGCCCCATATGTCCCGGTTCGTAAGCGAACCGGGACTAAAGGTCATAGGCTTTAGTCCCGACTCTTTAGTCCCGGGTCCAGAACCGGGATAGATGGGCCTCTGGAACCGGAACAAATAAGCCTTTTTCCACTAGTGGATGGTAATATATAAAATAAAATTCTGAATATTGTTTACGTACTTCAAATTGTTTGTCAGAGAAGCCCCGTTCAAAGATCGAGTGGTGAATGAACTCGCATACGTAGTATTCACATAAATTATTTTCGGGTGTCTGGTACAAACACTTTACGAAAATAGAGTTCAATCAAAATAATAAGCAAGCATGACAATGATATTGATTAAAGTAGAATCAATGAAAAATGTACGAAACTAGCTTTGTACTACATTGCCGTCGCCTGGAAGGGCAACACCGCCATCTGGTGCGGCCATGTCACCTGCACCTCTGGCGACACGCTCATGGTCTGCCGGGGAACTACGACGGCGAGAAGCCATACTAACTAGCTAACTCATCCTATATATCGGCAGCAGCAGCATTTCTCTTCTCTTAATTAACTAACAATAATCCATCTAATTGGTTATTAATCAGTTAATTAACTAATTAGTTCTTTGATTTTCTCGATCGTCCACACTACAGTACGTACTACTCAATTAGTAGTGCAATGTTGTTTTTTTACGTTTCCTTCTTGCACATACATATATAACATGTGCAAAAATTAGCAATCTTTTTTTTGACAAAGCCTCGCAGATGCTAGCAGCTGTAGAAAAGTACCAGGTAGAGTACTGTATTTAATTCGTTGCCAAGAACAGCTTATGATGTACTGTATTTTCTTAACCAATAATGTGCTTTGTCTTTTCAAGTATAGAGAGAATACTTTACTCTCCCATATACTATATGAAAGCAGTTATTTATGCAACAATTGAAAGCTGCCTCAACTTTGATTGATGCAGAGGCTGAAGGTTCTAATGCTCTTTTCAAGAGAAATGATGGAGTTTTTTTTTATCTTTTTTGCTTTTTAAGAAACACATTTGACTCATTAACCTGTAGGATCAATGGCACCATAAGTTTTAAGTTTGAATCGTTAAAACTTACAATTTTGCATCAAAATATTCTTATTTTCTCGCTTGCTTGTATCAAGTTTCAGAGATAAAAATTTAATGTCTTTTTCTCTCAGTCATAGGCATAAAATACGTGATTTTATCAGCCGCTCGTACTAAGTTTCAACAATTAAAAAATAAAATATTTTTTAAAATTCATTAATATATGTTTAAAATGAATCTTATTTGAAAGTGTTGGTCACGACAAACACTAATATGAAAAAAAACTTAATTTGGATTTTTCTTTCAAAAGATAAAGAAGTTTGAAATCGGAAGCCAAAGTAATAGGCACGCGAGAGGTTTTGCGTGCCCAAAATCCTCGTCCTAGGTTTTTCGCCATACTATACTATAAAGCAACACAGTCGAACTAATATAAGATGATGAGAAAATCCTCTTAGAGAGCAGATCAAAGGTAAACAAGAGTACAAGAGTAAGAGTAGGCACACTCCACCAAAATGTAACCTAGACTACCGACAAGAAATGAAATTGCGCCTCATTGAAAACCGCCATGCATCCATGCATCACAGCTACCAAGCTATGACAGGAGAGGGCTGCATGCCCTCCCGCTCCGTGTCGTCAAATGTTGATCCTGCCTACGAACAACGAGGACCGTGAGCAGGGACATCGAGGACCCCGTGTATAAAGTAAGAGCCAAGAGAGATCACCATGTGCTAGAGCCGAAGAAGCTTCTAGTTGGGATCCAAGATTTCTCAAGGATCACGATACGATGCAACTGAAAGGAACCTAAACTCCATAAAACGCCCCTAGAAGGGTGAGGTCACAACGTGTAGCCATAGCCAAGACTGACGAGACAGTCAAGGGTCTACAACCAGGGTCCTAGCGCAGAGAAGGGCACCATAACGACGCCTTCAAGGGGGGCATGACACCCACGAGCATTGCCACCGCTGGTGTCCGAGTGTAGAGTTTTCGCCTAGAGTCTCATCCACGACACACCGAGGTACCACAATCACCTGCCCTGCATAATATTATGTTATGCATTTTAATTTGTCAAGTTAATAGCATGCATTGTGAAATGCCTATTAAAAGCATAAAAATTCATTTTGTTTTTTTCTAAATAGTTATATAATGATATATTTTTGTAAATGTGTCCTAAAATAAGTTGGATTATAAAATAAGATAAATGATTGAAGGACGTTGCGCTCGAATTTATGCATGCCACTGTGCTAGTGGTTTGTAAAAATTATCTTTAATCCTTCATTCTCGTTTATTGATACGTTTCGTATATTGTGTCAAGATGGGAGTCGACAAGATGCCCCTCGATGTACTAGTAGGTACTACCTTCGTTCTCGTTTATTGGTCTTTTTCGTATATTGTATCAAACTTTGATTATAGATTTAGTTAACAAAATATTAATACATGTCATTAAAATTTGTATAAGTGGATTTGTATCTGAACACAAATTTTAAAAACAGTATTTTTACCATATACAACTTCTGTTTTATTACTTAAAATCATGATCAAAGTATGAACATAAATACGAAGGGGACTTACATACCAAGACGGAGGCAGTAGTGCACTATTCCGTGTCATCCCAAGGTCTTATCTGGACGAGTGTTATTTTTACTAAATGGCCCCCGAAGCATCTTATGTCGCGCACTGACCCCTTAAAAAACTAATTTCGTTGCCAGAGCACCGCCTATTGTGCCTGACCGTCTGGCGTGTCACGTTATTAAGCATTTCGTAATGCATGCTGTTAAGTTGACAAATTAAAATGCATAACGTTATGGTATGCGTTTTTTGGTATCATATCGATTTTTAGTAAATAGTTATATGATGCCATTTTCTGAAAATGAGTTGTAAAATGTCAGCACTTTTAGTTCAATAAGCTGGATTGTTAAATATTTCCTTCGTCCGAAAATACTTGTCATAAGAATGGATGTATCTAAATGTATTTTAGTTGTAGATATATTATTTTTTATTCATTTGTATGATAAATAATTTACTCGTATGACATACGATTAGAAAGACATTGCTCTCAGTTTTACGCGTGTCACTGTGCTAGTGGTTTATAAAAATCGTTATCTTTAATTCTCCCTCTTTTTTCTCTTTTTTGGGGGGGGGGAGGGGGCACCTTTTGTGGTACTTCCAAATGCTGTGTATAAAATTCTATTTAATCCTCATCTTGCAAAATTAATTCCTAAATTAGTTTGTCATTATCCATCCACAACCATCGTGGGGCTAGATGCCTCTTGGCGTAGGACAGGAGGCAGTGCACTAGTCCGTGTCATCTCAAGGTCCGGTCCAGTCGATGGAGCACCTGGAGATCGATAGTGTAGTAGACAGCAGGACACACATGCATATGCATGCATGCGGTAGGCTTTTTGCGTAGCTCCATGTAGCTGCGCCAGCGAAGTGACACGACGCATGCAGCGTGGAATCGCGAGCAGCCAAAGCTAGGCTGGAGGCTGGAGGCTTGAGCGGTACACATATCAAGTGCAGGCGGTGCAGGGCCTCTGGCCGTCCTCCTCTCTGCCTCACTTCATATCTCTTCTGCCTTCCCTCCCAATGGCGCGCCGCCGCCATGTAGTCGTCGTCCTCCTCCCCCTCCTCTTCTTGCGGCTGGTTCCCCTGATCCTCGCCTCCACCGCCGCCGCCCACGGCAACGCAGAGGCCGCCGCCACCGAGGTGCGTACATATATAGCACGCGTGGTAATCACGCATGCTAGATGGTAGTAAGTATATACTGATCGATCGTGTGTGGATCTGCAGGAGGAGGTGGGCAGCGTGGGGGCCATGATGCGGCAGACGCTGGGTTCCCGGCCGCCGAGCTGCGAGGGGCAGTGCCGGTGGGCGTGCGGCGGCCGCCGGTGCGAGGCCGTGCAGGTGCCAGTCACTCCGCGCGACCTGAAGCAGCAGCAGCTGAAGAAGAAGGCGAAGGAGAAGGGGAAGCGGACGTCGCCGGCGGCAGGGCGAGGAGGAGTGAGCGCGCTGCTGCCGTCCTCGTACGACGACCACTCCAACTACAAGCCGCTCGGGTGGAGATGCAAGTGCCTCCACTCCTAGCCAGCTTGATCGATCACGCCATGCATGGATCATTAGCTAACTTCCACGTAGCGTAGTGTCAATATACTATATGAATCTGAAGCTTCGTTCCTTGTACTATTGTCTGTGGGATCTGCTGCAAACCTGCTTCTGTGCTCTGCTCTTTCCTGTGTTCGATCGTGTAATTAAAGTTCAATTTCTGGCCAGCCGGTCTCTTGACTCTTCACGCTTCGAGCCATGCAGTTATGCTACTACGTGATGAATGTAACCTACATGCATGCGTTCTTTTCTTTCTTACAAGTGCGGCAAGCATGCGTTGATGTGTACACAACAACTCAATGGTGCCCATAAATTAAAGGTTTGTTTCAAAAGAAATGCCGATAAAAGTAGAGTTAGGCATGTAAAAAAAGAGGGTAAATCAGCATGCAGTGGCGTTGCAAATTTTTGTCTTACTCTGCAAGAGCAAGATGATGCGGTTCAACCTCGCTTTATTCTATAATATAGTGTGTCCACGCTAACTCTATAATGTAATGTGTCCATGCTTCCTAAAATCTAACTTTGATTGTAAATTTAACCAACAAGATCGAATGCGACGCAAATTTAACCAACGAGACCGAATGCGACGCGAGTAAAAATTATATCAGTAAATTCGTATTCGAATGAAGTTTCCGATGATACAATTTTTACTTCCGTCGCAATCGATCTCGTTGGTTAAATTTATGATTATACTTAAAGCTCAAAAATTAAAGACGCATTATATTATAAAATAAAGGGAGTACGTATTTATCTTCCGCTATCAGACATGCAGCACAGTCATGGGATATAAACGCTGTGACCGGACAAGCGAGCTGGAGACAGTGAGCTGGACAAGCCACGGCATCGTTCCCGTCCGCGGCCCGAGGAAATATTGTCACGTCCAATCCGATGAAAGAGAGCAATGGTGACAAGCCTTTAACTCCGCTGCAAAGCAGCCAGGAGCCACTGAGCAGAGATACTCTTGTGTGTACTAATGTACTGCGTGCATATGCCGGTCTGTGCAGTGCATCTACTTGAGCTTGAACGGAGCAGCTAGCCATGGCCATGGCTATGCGCTGCGCTGCTGGATTGGCCGGTCGATCGACGGCTCGCTCCTGTGCTGCCATGTGGTGTATCCTTGTGTGCATGTGCATGTGCATGTGTTACTGTTAGCTGGCCTAGACTCTGTTGGAATATTTAGTATATGTGCGTGGCTTACAACATTTATTATACTGTTATTTTTATCACCTGGAAATTATTGATGTGGAATTGAGAGCATCATATACATATACGTTGTGTACATGGAAACTTTGACGAAAATTTGTCGAAGGAAGCCGATACTTCATGCTGGAAATACAGTACGTGTTTACTAGAAATTAAACATTGTTTATATAACCCGGGCACAGCATGATAGGAATGACCAGGTTGTCCATAACTTGGCAATATGAATTGTTTAAAAGCCTGCGGATTTGAATTGGAATTTATTTAAATCCGACGCATGACTCACACATGCGTGATGAGACTTTATTACATATTAATTTAAAACTTCTATTTAATTACTAATGATCGTGATTGGTTGTGCTAATCTGGAATGTTTGTTTAAATAGATTGTTTATCTAAAAATCTATCTGTACACGATTTAAACTAAATCGAAATAATTCTATATATATTGATTTCTATCCTCTGACCTCAATATCATTATAAACGACACCATAGATTAGGATAAGAAACAGAGGGTAGACCAGACCGTAGACCGTAACTACAACAGACTCCATGGACAGTGGAGAGAGCATCACCGTGCCGCGCCAGATGGAGCCATCTCTAGGTTACACGTGCGCAACTGGTGCAAGCAATGCAAGCTGCACTGCCGCCAAGCACAGTGCGTAGATAACAAGTGTAGACGAGGAAGTCCGTTGTCACGGTCCAAGGAGAGGATGCATGTGTCACCCTGCATGTTCCATGGCTAGCTGCTTGCTGACAGGACTTAGGCAACTTCAAAGCACGGCTTTAAATGGTTCGGCCCCATTCGTTTGGAGATCAACAGTCAAAATAGGCCTTGTTAAATTGTTTGGCCAGGTTCATTTGAAGATAAACAGGCAGAATAGGCTTGGCTAGCTGCAGCACTTAGGACCCGATGGTCACGTCATGTCTAGTCTAGTCTGCATGCATGCGTGTCCCGTCAAATTAACAGAAGGTGCATGTGGTTAAAGCTTCACGTTGGCCATCGTTTTGTTCTTGAATAAATGCATGTTAGCTATTCAGGGATCTAAGCTCATCTGGCTTGTATCCTACGTACAGTATTAAGACTGTCTTCCATAAAGACACATCTTAGCTGCACCGATTGATCGAGCTGGTCAGGTCACACTGCACGCTGCAGCGTTGTACCTCCAGGTTAGTCCAACTCCAATCCATCCATCCATCTGCTGTCTGGTCAAGTCAGATGAGATGAGTCAGGTGGTGCCTGCACCTGCATCTACTCCATGCAAAGCCATCGGTCTCGTCAGACTACGTAGCATCTTTTACGCACTGTACTCACACTGCGCTGCCTTCGCTAGGGGACCGTGCGTGCCTGCTGCACGAGCAATGTCCGGCCATATGGCCTTCCATGCACCGCCACGTCTGTACGCGGACCTGCCACGAGAGATAGAGAGAGTACCTAGTGACACCACCAACGCTAGAACGCTCCCATGATCCCATTTCAAAAACATCTAATTTAAATGTGTCGGAAAATTCCGAAAATATCCGTGGATGCGCACAATATGCATGTGCAGCTCTTAAAAGATTCAACTCAAAATTCGAGATTCGTAAAGAGATACAAAAACCTCAAATCTGACATGAATAGTGTCCAATGTTTGTTTCTATCTTTTTTACAATATTCATCTGGACCTATCTTTTTTTGTATTTCGATCTTGGATTTTTTTATGAGCTGTAAACATATGTCTTGTGAACAGCCATGCAATATTTTTGGAATTTTATTACGCACGTAACTTTTCTTTTCAAAGTGGGAGGATGAGAGTATGTTAGAGCATGTAGAGGCGGACCCCTCATACGCCCACGGACGTACCTGGTCAGTGAGCGGACCCCTCGTACGCCCGCGGACGTACCTGGTCAGTGAGCGGACCCCTCATATTGTTTCTATACGTCTGGACTGTCCGCTAACCCTCATATTCATCTCAAATATGACGACGATATGAGGGCTCATAGACACGTCCGGACGCGCCCGATCAGTTCGTCACATAGGACGTGACTCCACCCCGGACCACTTTTTTTTTCTTTATTCTTTTTTTCTCTCTTTCTCTCCACCAATCACGTGTAAGTAACCAGACATATGAGAAAGAAAATGAAAAGTATGGTTGTACGAACGAACAAATAGGGGACACACCCGTTCACTAACCGGACGAGTCCGCTAGCGTTTAGGGTTCATATTTGCTATGTCCAAGCATCCAACTATAGATGCTCTTTGGTATCACCTGATACTCCCCCGACCTACCGTAGCGGACACGACATGTTGTAATTTTTTGTTTGGCTAAGATGCATGAATAATATGCTCCTTTAATTCAGACAGTTTCATAGACATTTCTTTTGTCTTTTTTGATGCATGAACAAATGGTTGTGTGCATCGCTCGATGTACAGGTAGAAGGTTATCCTTCTTTTCGCGAAAAAATGTCGTTTGGTTCACATGATTTGAACCATGTTTCGGCATTTCTTTACACTCTAGTTTGGAGGATAATATTCACCCGCTCAATCACATTTGAATATATTCTCTGTTTTTCAGTGATGTCAAACACTATTTAATCCAAATTTACGTATTTTCCTAAGTTAACAAGATAATTAATAGCATGCAACTCTATTGTATTTTTTTGCAGAAAGTCCAAAAACAACATATTAAGTAGAATGGACACTTGCAAAAATACCTTTACATAAAGTAAAAAAATGTCCTATATCTTCATTTTCTTATATTGCTCGTCCTAAAATCTAGTAGTGATCAAATAGCACTAAAGTTTGGAGGTCGGACGAGGAAAGATTTTCACCCCACTTTATATATGAAATAACGACTGCCATGCAATCTGAACAATACAACACGCCACCACTCCAAACCACACCAATGTGTTTGTGAGCAACAACATCACCCCATAGAACTCCAAACAAACGATAGGTGGACAATTAGCATCACCATGGAGTTGACGGAGCCGCGAATCATGATCGAGCCAGAGATGAAACTGAACACCGACCACGACGGTGCCTTCAAGAAAGGCACGACACCGAAGCGCCGCCACTGCTCGTTTCAATGGATCATTGTTTTCACCTAGAGCATCACAAAGGTCAAAGAGCAGCCGGGATGTAGCATCCAAGAAGGGACCAGCACCCACGGCCGCTGCCGCCATCGGTCCGGACAAAGGCAGATAAGGTTTTCACCCCGACAGGCACCCTTCACCTTGGAACCAAGCTACGACCAGTCACGAGAACGCATATTGCACCACCACTACGAAACACCGAAATCAACCACTATATTGATCACAGATAGCATGGAATTTTTTCTCTCCCCTAAAATTGTGATCTCCAAGCAAGTGTGGTCTTGCAACGGGCCCCATGGAGCCTTTTAAAAAGAAATCAAAATTATATTTAGAAATTTCAAAAAAATTATTTTTTCTACAAATACATATTCATGTTCTTCAAGTATTTACAATGATTATTGATTCATCAACTAATTCGGTTTATTTCATGCTATATAAAAAAATCAAATATTTGGCCCAAAAACAACAAAGAAAAACTCATTTTAATCTATGTATTTGTCTTTCATATGAACATGAGTGTTCATGAAATTTTATACGTGTATATATACTAAAAATATGCATGTATATGTATGTATTATACATATGTTTTTTAGGTGTGGAAATAGTATTTTCGTTCAAACAAATAAAGAGCTTCATGGATCTCAGATGTTGCATGCACTTTTGGGGACAATACCTCTAAATAAAGTAAAAAAATGATCTATATCTGCATTTTCTTATCTTTCTCATCTTTAAAACAACGACCACCATGCAATCCAAAGCATACAACACGCCACCACCCAAACACACACCAATAAAGATACAAATGTATTGATGAGCAACAACAACAGTCACAACACCTCATAGAGCTTCAAACAAACGACAGGTCGACAATTAGCATCACCATGGAGGAGCTGGCAATCGTGATCGTACCGAGATGAAAATGAGCACGAACAAACTATGAACTCCAAGGTGATGCCTTCAAGAAGGACATATGACACCGGAGCATAGCCACTGCTCGATCCAATGGATCATGGTTTTCACTTACAACATCAAGAAGGACAAAGACCAACCGCGATGGAGCATCCAAGAACACCCACGGTCACTGCCTCAGTCGCCGGTCCGGACAAAAACACGGTTCGTCTTCAGACCAGGGTACGACAAGTCGTGAGAACACATGTTGCACCACTACCATGAAAGACCGAACACCAGCCACCATGCAGCCCACGGATAGCATGGAGTCTTTTTCTACCATAAATTGCGATCACGGGCGAGTGCGTCCTTGCAAAGGATGGCTCCATGGAGCCTTTCAAAAAAATGAAAATATATTTAGAAAGTTTCAAAAAATGTTATTTCTTTCATAAAATACAGACGCATCTTCTTCAAGTATTTATAAAGTATCATCACCTAATTCGATTATCTGCATGCTACAAACAAAAGACAAATATTTGGCCCAAAATCAGCAAAGAAGAACTCATTTTAATCTAGTACTCAGAGGGAGTATTTTTCTTCATATGAACATGAGTGCTTATGAAATTTTTATGTCTATACTACAAATATATATCTATGTATACATATATTACATATATTCTTTAGGTGTGGAAATAGTATTTTCCTTCAAAAGATAAAGAGCTTCATGGATCTCAGCCGCTGCATGCACTTTTGGGTTACCCGGCAGCTTATAGGCTAGATAAAGAGCTATCAGGCCTGCCCTTTAACGCTCACCTAGAAGAGAAAAATATTGAATAAGAAGAAGGACGACAAGCAGTCGATCCCGCAATCTTATGGGTGAGAGGTTGCGCTGCTAGGCACTGAGCTGGCGTTCGCTTGTTCATAAAGCTTGAGGGTGCGACCTACTTGACAAGAAACGAGTGGGTATTTCATAGGCTTTTCCATAATTTTTTGTTTTTTTCACCGGTTTTTCTTCATTTCTTTTTTAGGTTTTCTTTATTTTATTTTCTTTATTTTTTCTTTGGTTTTTTTTCACCATTTCCTTTGTTTTATTTTGTTTCCTTTTTCCTTTTTCTTCTCTGTTTTCATTCTTTTCCATTCATTTTTGCATTTTGTTTCTGTGTTTCTTTTGTTTCCTATTTTCGAGTTTCTTTGTTCTATTGGTTAGTATTCTACATCTTTTATATGTGAACAACATTTTTCTAATACACGTCTAACATTTTTTAAATATAAATTATACATTTTTGTAATACATGGTCAACATGTTTTAGTACAAACTAGTTAGTTGCACCGCCCGGTCAAAAGACCGAGCCCTTGAAACCAGCTTCACCCGATCGAATTCTCAGTGTGATGAGAAAGATAGACAATGATTAATCAAGCCTAAATGCTGACCTACATGGACAAGAAGAATAGTAAATAAAAAACAAAACATTTTTTTGAAAAGGAGTGTTACCTCCGGTCTCTGCATCAGCATGATGCATACGGTCACTTTATTAAAAATGTGAAAATAAATAGTCTGCGGATCCAAGCACACTCCGAAGGAGCGAAGTTATAAAAATTTGATAAAAACAATAAAAGCCACAACCGATGAAAATAGACCTAGATGCTTAACCATCTATCCTATTAGTGGATCGCCATCCAAAATAAAACAAAACATAACCGGTTCACAACCTAAAACATGATTTATACTCCCTTTGCAAAGAAATATAAAAGTATTATATTTTTTTATGGAGGGAGTACATGCTAAACCTCTTGAGCTTAAATACCATTCATCTCGGATGACCGATGCATCTATCATTTTGACCGGATATATTAACCAACCATCTTTTTACCATGTGGACGGAGGTGCAAAATTTCCTTTGAAGAAAAAGAGAAGAAGGCAGAAAGAGAAGCAACTTATCAGCATGATTCGTTCATGACAGAGATGCGTCCTAGTCACCAACACGAAGAGTTGACTTGAACCCGTTTACCATTTGTTTGTTGGTACTATACTCCTTTGCCATGCTATGGGTACTCCAAGTAAGTAGTTAGTTGTACCGCAACAAAAGAGGGGGTCCCCTGAAATCACCATCAATTGAATTTCTTTCTATATATCTTTCTAAAAGAGAAGAGAGCAACACACCAAAATAAATCTAGACAACAAGACGTTAGTCACCAAGTATTAGAAATTAATTAATGATAACTCAAGCCATCATTTTTCTATATCTATATATATATCTATATCTATATCTATTACCTACTAATAAAACAAGATGATATTCTTGTTTTCGTCCCGCTTAGGTGATTTGTTATATTAATCTTTACTAGCACAAATGCCCGTGCATTGCAACGGGAGAAACAAACTCTCGTACATCCCTAGCGAGCTATCCTTGTTGTCACTTCTTCTCTTTGTCATCATTGTCGACGGTGGTCACTTATGTACCAATTTAGGAAAAAAGGTGATCAATCCCTATGTGTTGATCTAGGTCATTACACCCTACCATGCCGATTTCACAAGCCCATCCCTGCACCAACTTGCAATTCTTTGTGCCTTGAACCGTCACATTCACTTCACGTGGTTCAACACCAATCATGTCTTGACAGATCAAGCGATGTATTTCCTTATTTACCACACGCAATAATAATTATTAGTGTAAATTATGTCCAGGTATGAGGCTATCAACTTGTCGACCGAACATAAGCTCCAACCACTTCACCGTCGCCATCGTCCACCTTCTTCATATCTACCATGAACTCGGGCATGTTTCTGGTAGCGAACTACATCATGTTCTTCCGCCACATCCATCAAACCATAGTTTGTAAAACCGAACCGGTGAGCAGCCCTAACATACATATAACCGATGTCAACACGGATTCCCGAACATTATACTTTTGGTCTTCTCGCAACATGCTCTCACATACATAGGAATCATTAGTATTACATGATGATAACTCCATAACAAAGCAATGCGAGAGTAAACTCATAGTTCTAACCATCAAGTATAAAAGAAAGCAAAAATTAATATTCACGAAACCCATTCCTTTTGGCTGCAAATCAATCCATTGTCAATTTTACTTTCACACTTCCCGTAGAAAAAGATTGAATTTTACACTGCCCTATATAATCCATAATTCATTAAAAAATTATAATATAAACATGGCCAAGCATAATTTATATATACCAATGTACATGTAGGTTACTTAGCATGTGCAATGACCCCGTTTATTTAGTGAATCCTCTCTCCCATCAGATAGAACACAAAATTTATTTGTTCTTCTAATTCCTTTTTAATTTCCTGCTCATAAGAGTGTAATTTATTTAATAAAGTTTTCATGGTTCCTCTCTCACATCGCCCATGCAGCCATAGTCAAGGAATTTATTTAATCGTTCTTCTGAATTACTCCTGATTGAATGGAAACATGATAAAATTGACGAAAGAAATTATGCCCTTGCAGCCATCAAGAGTATTTATTTCTCCTGTCGAAAGAAATAGAGACAAGGTACGAAATGTATCTAGAACAGAAGGATATATGTAATATGGTCAGTTAGTTCAACCATCTTTAATCATTGACGGAACTTCCACAAGGGGAGTTGATTGTAAGTAAATCCATACGAACCCATCAAAACTTTGCACATTATTGATCAGACCAGAAGCACATTTTGAACTGGGACATTTCTTGTGCACCCTGGTAAAAAATTATGATGGGAAACTAACGAATAAAGGAACGAATTTTCTCTAATAAATAACACAATTCATTATGCCTAAACTTGAAAAAAAAACTTGCGGCATGTCGTTATATTCGACCAGACATGAGAGGGACAATAGTTCAATCAAAAATTAATTCCTCCTTCACGTCGCACTGTCCACATGTAGTGTTTCCTCACATCTCTACCTTCTAATGCAGCAAGGGCCAAATGCTGAGCTCCTGGTGCTTTCTAACTTGGTGAACGGAAGCAAGGATTCCCATCAACAACAAAAAAATTATCATAATAAAATATCGGTTAAAAAGAATGCAAGTATGATGAAAATATGCATCTATGCTTACTTCCCTTATATAATTAGAAGTCATTACCTCGCAAAAAAAATCATCAAAAGTTAGGTGCATGGGATATGCATCTATGTTTACGTCCCGTATATAATCAAAAGTCATTACACTGCAAAAAAAAAATCATCAGAAGTTGGGTGCATGGGGGCAGCAGTTTCTTGACATGCAGGGGTTGGTATTTGCAAAGAAGCAGCGGTTCGGTCTGACTTTTCGTATAACAAAGCAGTTTTCTTCTATTATGCATTGTTAGCAGTTGGATGCGTTGGTTCCACCTCTATGTTCTCTTCCTGGCCATCACGTTTCGAGGCCTACTAAATGCATTTTTTTTACGAAACTGAAACAATTCCTGAACAGACGACGTACGGGAAACAGAAGACTGCGACGTACGAAGGACCTGATGACGAAAAAAAGTGGAAAATCAATCAGTCCTTTAATATTAGGTAAAATTTATAACATTTTGTAAATGCTTGATTAACATTTTTTTATCAGATTCTTCTTGCTTAAGCACCTCCGTCCCCAAAGGGATGCGGCGTGGATCCTATGGACATTCATATGTGAGGCTCTTGGGCCTGACTAGGAGGCCCATGACCTCGCGTGGTCTCTTCAGACGAGGGCTAATCAAATAGGGCGATGTCTTCTTTTGTTTTGGCTGATCTTTGCGGCGATGTCGTGGACCTTTTGAACGACCCACAATAAAATATGACTCTTTCAAATTCCTTACTTTCTGCCGCACCGCACCCGCTCTCTAGGAAACGAGATCGGGGTCGACTTGGCAGCATGCTGGACGCGCTTCGTAGGGCTGCATGGCGGCAACCCCTAGGTGGCTTTTTTCCTTATTTCTTTTTCTTCCTTTTTGGGCATGATTGTGGTACTGCCGTTGTTGTCGAGTATGGCTGAAATAAATGTTGGTTCTATGGACCGTTGTTTTATTTATCAAGCGGAGCAAAAGCATATTTTATGGTTGGTTAACTTTTTTTTAAATACAAGATTGACATTTTTTGATTACGTGATCAACATTCTTTCTATAAATTTTGTACATTTGGTAATGCTTGATTAAAAAAATTCTAATAAAAAGATTAGCATTTTTTGCATGGTCAACATTTTTCTATGCACATTTAGCATTTTTCAAAGGCTTCGGTAACATTTTTTAAACAGTTGTTCAATATTATTTCAAATACTTGATTAACATTTTATATGATAAAAATATTCATCTTTTTTAAATACATTAGTCATTAGTTTTTTATACGCATTTAACATTTCTCAAGTGCTTGATTCACAATTTTGAAATACTCATTTAACTTTTTTCAAATTCTTGATTAATATTTTTGTATACATGTTGAACAATTTTTCGAATAATTGTTCAAAATTTTGCAAATACTTGTTCAATATATTTTGATTTTGTTTTGTAGTGTTTTTTGTAATATATATATTGAACAATTTTTTGAATAATAGGTTGTGGCCTCGTGTGCGCGTGGGCCGGCCCAAGTTGCTCGCCCCTTCAGCGAGTCGGAAGCCAGACTCGTTGAAGGTGAGACATAGACGTGCCCCACACACAAATATACCTGGCTATAGACTGATCATGTGTTCTGCTATGCTGAGAAGAGATCGCTCCCCCGCGCCGCCGGCGATCTGCTCGACGACACATCATGCCGCCTGGCTGGTCGGGAAGATCATGGAGAGTGCAAGCATGGTGGAGTGGAGTGGCGTGCAGGCGTTCGGGCGGTGGTTGGTGCTGGCGTGCTCCCTCCTCTTTGCCTCGCCTCCGTATGGTTTGGCTTCTTCAACATTTGAGCGCTCTGGGTTGCTGTCTTCTCTCGGACATAGAGTGCGCGTCCCTCTTCCCAGCGACATGTAAAATACATATGGAAAAATAGTTTGCAATTTAGTTCATAATGAATTTCATATTGCTTTTGTAGGTCAATGCAATTTACATGTTGCGGTTATTTTGAGGTTAGCTTCTATGTCCTTCATTATTCTTCATTTTGTGCAATACGTCAAAACAACAATTCGGGTTTGTCGGGATGAAACGTCTTCTCTTTACTAACATTGCACTTACGAGAGCATCAAGCTATCTATGGCACATAAAATATTTTGATTTTTGACCGTTGGTGAAGTCCTCTAGAACTCAGCCAGCTGGTGGAACCAGTATAGGAAGCAAACTAACGTTCATATTTGTAGAAATGATATCATCAGGATGAGTCTGTATAATATCGGAACTCACATTAGTTCTCTTATACTTAGGCCTTGAGTACATATATTCATATAGGACATCTTGAATCATCAATTTCACTCATGTTTGATCTGGCAAGATCTTTCTTTGCACGGTTGCACATTGATAAACTATTAACTAGGTCATTTGGCAATAAATTGAATTCAAATCTTTATTGGGCGGAAATGGTTGACTCATTTAACTAACTTTAATAGAATGGTGCCCGTATGTGATTAAAAAAACTGGACGAACATTTCACTTATTTTTTAGGTTTTAGTAACCCTTATATTTGTTGGTTGTTGTCAATATAGCTAAATAGGTACTTTTTTTAGATGAAAGGATCGAATCGATCCCGAATAGGGCTCGATCTTCACCCGACTTTGAATTAACAAAGCCATCAACCGCCCAGGATTACAGTAGTACAACAAACAACCAAAGAAATAAAAGAAAAACGGGGATGCAACCCCAAGGCAGCAGATACAAGGCGTTGTGGAAGCTAAAATCTACGGCTAAAGAGTAAAAAGAATACAACTTGGGGACCTAACATGGGCTAGGAGGGATTGCGCCAAGGAAAGGAGCTTGCCATCGAGACGCCGAAGGAAAAGTGGAGCCCCTCACACCAGAGCAAGCACGAACACCTGAAAATAGGGCAACCACTCCAACACACCCGAGGCCATAAATTGCATCTTGCGCATGAGAAGCAAGCCGAAGACTCTAGCCAGGGGATCAGAGCACTTGAAGAAGACACGACGATCAATGGGCAACGAAACCGCCAGGAGAGCCGAGCCATGCCAAGACCAGCGACCCACCTCCAACGGCGCGACCAGAATGTCGGAGAGGAACCATTATTCCCTCTCGCCCAGGCCGAGGGCATCGACCTAGGCACATCTTATTTCAATCACTACCTATAGTTTTAGCTCATTAGCTAATGAATTAACCTTGGAAAGTACAGGTACCATGTCATAGAATGAATGTTTATTGTTTATTGTTGTTGTCGTTTTGTTACACCGGCAGTAGGTACTGTTACATACGACAATATGAGATATGCTTTCGGGAGGCATGGAAAGGAGTATAGCAGTAAAATATACAGTCGCAATAGAGTGGTCTCAAAGAGTAAACACTCATCGTTTGTTGCCAAAAAAATTCTAGCTTCCAAATGCGATATAGTTTAAGCTAGGGTTTTGCATTTTATTGAAGGTCCTCTTCGCCTGCCCTCATCTAGGATGACAAATCAAATCGCACACGAAGCTTTCATAGCTCAGTTGGTTAGAGCACCCGTTTAGTAAGCGGGAGGTCTTGAGTTCAACTCTCAATGAAAGCAACTCATTTTTTCCTGATTAATTTTTTTCTGTGCCACACCCGCTGTGCACTGCTTGCAGCATCAGATAGCCACGTGGCCCAATCCCGCTCGTACGTATCTTTTGACAAAAAGATCCGACTAGCAAGTATATACTCCGTTCATCTTTCTGCTTTGGTTGATTGATGCCGGCCCATCGCCTGCATGCCACAACCTCTACTTTTTTTTCCCTTTCTCTTTTGAGAAGAGCCACAATCTTTACTTGGTTCACTATCTCTGCATCCATCAGGATAGCTAGATGCTTGCATTGACCACATAATCCACGGGCAGCTTTCCTGGCTTGGCTTTCCTGGCGTGGTCGATCCGCATCAGTCTAGTCGGAGGCTCGACAGAATGCTTCGCAACCTCTCGTCGATAAGCTAAATTGTGATGAGCATGTTTTACTGCTGGCAGGTTTAGGACTATGGATCGACTTCAGCCTGAACATCCCATCTTTCCTTTTTTCCTTTTTCGCGAATACGCAAAGCTTGTGTATCCTTTCATTGATAGAATAAGTTAAGAGTGAATACAAGTGACATACAACACATGACACAAATGCAACATGCGTGAAGATGCTCGGCCCAAAGATAGAAGACAACACCATGGAAACTCTCCATCCTGCGAAGCAACCAAAACCAAACCAACATGACGACCAGTATCTCCAAAACCACCATCGAGGAAGCCACGAGCAAACAAAACAACGCCTACAAGAAGGAAAACAACGCCGAGACGTCATCTCTCATTTTTTTTCTTATGATGCATAAACAGATACAAACATCACATGGATGATCCAAAATGCAAACTGACGTCAGTTATGCTGCGCTGATGAATGGCATCCTGCTCATTCAACATGCTGAGGCTAGCTAGCCACACCACCAAGGATGGCCACCAATGCTGCAAGGATGATCAAGTAGTCAGCAGCTGCCACTGCCACTTACCACTTGCTCCCACTAGTAAATTGGTGGATTGCTAGGGCACTATGTACGGGTAATGATAGAGGGGATCAAAGGGCTGCTAGATATACGTATGGCACCCCACATTGTGCTCGCAACTAACACCTTTCATGTCCCTTAGGTTTTTAGCAATTAAATTGTTGCTGCTGCCTTTTGGTGCTTTTGTCTGTGGTGGAAACCATTATGTGTCCAGATCTCCGAAGCACCATAAAAAAATGCTTAAAATGCTTAATTCTCTGTCCAAAATACTATGCTAAATATGTGTTCCCCGCACATATTTATACAGAAAATCACCTTTTGCTGACACGCACACACACTTCTGAACGCGCACGAAGTTTGTGACATAAAAGGAACCGGGTTAGGACAATAATTTAAAATGTATGAAGATGAAGTTTTTTTATTTTTAGAAAAGGAGTGTGACCTCCGGTCTCTGCATCAGCATGATGCATACGGTCATTTTTATTAATTATTCACAGAGACCATACAAGGTAATACATCAGTCAGCCTGAAGCCACCATCTAGGCAACACCTGTTGCTACTCCTATCCACTTGATAAAGGTGTGCCGAATATCCGGGTCTAATACCAAACGAACATCGCATCAGACCCTAACATCTAAAGCCGGATGCCCCAGCCAAGCCACACACTGGGACTGGGTCCCATACCGGACCGACGCACTCTCAGAGGCTGCCGCCGCCGTCTTTCACCAGTCCATCTCCAGAGCAAAAACTGACCCATCGACCTTGCCTGGCTTGCCGTCGAAGCCACCACGGCGCTAGACAACTCCACCATCCTGCACGTATCCGTCCACACGCGCCCGTCGTCGAACCTCCGCAGCACCATGCCACCAGGATCCACCGTCGGCCTTGCGGTGGATGAGATACCACTCTTCCGCTTGTCCCGTCCAACCAGCACATGCTCCAAAACGATGCCCTCAAGAGGGACAATGGCATAAAAGATACCATCATCGTCCGATCCGGTAGATCCATTTCTAGGGTTTCCCGCACAGCATCTGCCGCCGCCGCTGCCGCACACCAACCACACCGCACCGAAGCTCACCGCCCCACTTGTTCCCAAAAATAGCGTCTTCAAGAAGATTACGGCGCCTGGGGCGTTGCCGCCGTCCAACAAAGCTTTGGTTTTCACCCGGGAAACAAGGGGACTTGGGACGGGGAGGACAGGACCTGACCGGCGCCTCCAAGGAGGTGAGCGGCGCCCGCGGGTGTCGCCACCGTCACGCAGGCAAGGCTGGCTAGGGGTTTCCCCTGGTCCTGGAGCCCCAACATCCGCTCCAACCCACCGAAACCGTAGCAGACCAGATCTGGAAGGGGGGGGGGGGAGGAGCACACCCGTGGAGTATAGGGGTGGAGAGGGCCAGATCTGACGCTGCTGTAGCCGAAACCGGCGCCGCCCCGATCTGGGCCGCTAAGCCCACGCACCGGCGACCTCCGCCGCCGCACTGCCGCCCCGACGCATCTTCGGCCGCACCACCGCACGTGCTGACGCGAGGACGCCGCGCCGACCACCAACCCCCACCTCAGCGCCCCGCTTGGCCGCACCGCATGTGGTCGCCGCGTGCCCGACGCACGGGTCGCCTCGCCCCTCGCTACGCCAGCAGCACCTGGCCGCGCCCGCCCGCGCACCGCGCGCCGCCCCGAGCGCCAGCGCGCCCAAGCTCCCTCCGAAGCGGCCAACCCGCGCCGCACCATCTCGAGCGAGAGGAGAAAAAGGGACCCCGCCGCCGCCGAGCCGCGCGGGCTTTGCCCGGCGACTCCTACCGGCAGCGGCGAGGGGAGGGGGACGCTGGGGTGTGGCTAGTGGCGGCGGCTAGGGTTCGCTCCTGGCCGCCCGCGGGAGCGACCGAGTAACGAAAGTAAGTGTAGTAGCTAGTTCAACACATCCCAATTCTCTGATAATACAGGATAAAAATTCAGCATGGCCTTTTATTTTGTTCGCGCTAATGTTTAACTTGCCTTTTCTTTTTTTCAATTGAACGTTTTTTACATGCTTGAAAAATAAATATCTATGCCTTGCCACGGTGGCGCTACTGATGATGGGTCTACTTTCAATAGACTGAGTCAACAGCCATTGCACTCGTGCACTAACTAATTAATTGTCTCCCCAAATCATGCAACATGAGGAAAGTGCCCACGGCCACCACATCACTGTCAGACCTTTTTCGGGTGGAAATGAACGCTCTACTGGCGACCAAATTAGTCAGAATGTTGTTTAGCAAAGAAACGGAAACGGCAAAAACTGTGGTTGACAAATGTTGAGGTGACTTGGGTTTTGTTGTTTTTGCAGCCTCCATGTTTGTCTTATTTATTTGACATCTAACTAGAGCTTTCATTTCTAAGAGAAAAATAAGTAGACAATGCATGACAACAAGTAAATTACATGAAATCACTACTTTGAAGGCTAAGTTTGCATAAAACACTACGCTATGCTTTCGTTGCAAAAAGCATCACGTCTTATGTAATCGTTTTGCAAAGATCACTGATCGGCGGATCTCACTCTGTTGATCGCGTTTATGACAGATGTGCCCCCTAGTCAGGCTGATGTGGCACCGTTTAACGTCTCATATGTAATGGTAATGTTTGATTATCATCGTGTGTTGTCCTGAGGGGTGGCCTTCCACCATGCCGCCTGCATGTCCCGCCCCTCGGACCAGTCGCCGACAGTGACCCTTACCTCGGCCATGGCGGCTCGAGCAGCAGCAACTGCAGGTGCGGAGGGTGCGACGAGTAGCAGAAGGCGCGATGACCAGCGGGCACAGCGAGCAGCCGAGACGGCAAGCAGTAGGCGGGGCTGCGTGGATCCAGCGGGGATGCCCAATCCCGACCGGATATGCAAAGAAGTTCTAGTGACATGACAAAAAAGGTAACGAAGGAATAATTATCCAGGCCTAGAGATTCAGACAACCAAATGTTACAAGGTCTTGATTTGACAAGTGTAACAAAAATGTAATGGGAGGACACACTTCCTATTGCAAAACTGTCAGGTCGGCATCAGATATTTTTGAGTGGAAATGTACATCCTAGTTGCAGCCAAATTTATCAAACCTTGTTTAGTAAAAATATGGAACAAAAGTTGTGGCTTCCAAATGTTGAGGTGACTTGGATTTTGTTTCTTACTTGGATTTCGTTGTGTTACAAACGTCCATTCCCGTTTCGTGTTATTCGATATTCTATTATTTTCTATATGAACATTCTCCCGCAAGGCCCCAACCTTTGTTTGTGTCTTATTTTTTTTGGCATGCAAGCAGGTCGCGATAATAAGCTTCCATTTTCTTAAAGAAGAGAAACACATAGATTAACGGACATGCAATTTTAGTTGGCTTGCGTCTACAAATATATTTTTATACCTAACAATAAACATTTTTTTTTGCAACATGCCAAAGGCCACATATATTTAAGCCAGCATACCCTTCGAAAAAAATAAGAGAAAATTACTCACACATCTAGATGAGAAAATCGACGTTGTCTTCCTTCTGCACTTGTTGGGGGAAGCTCAATGGTGCGTTGGACCTCCGAATCAACACTAGAGAAACTTTCTTGATGCAATGTTTGGGGTGGCGCCGATGACTATGATCCGAGAAGCAGATCGACGCCTCCAGAAGCAGGTGACAAAGAGGGTTTGGACACCGCCACCGATTCGGGGAGACCTAAACCTCACCATATCCTTAATGAGCCTTCGCATATCAAAGAAACATCAGGAGGACCAAAACTTGAAGCGCCGCCATCCACTCTGCTAGTGGACGCCTTCGAAGACCATGTGCAAATTGTTAGAATACAACTTGTAATAGGATTGAGAGTCCTACTTGGTTTGTAATAAGGCTAGGTCGGTGCGACTAGCTTCTCATATATACCTCTTGTAATCAGCACAATATACTAATCAATTATTGTTCAATACAATTCTACATGGTATCAGATTAGAGATCCTAGGGTATGGCTCAACCGCCGGCTCCGCCACCCCGGGCACCGCTCGGCTACTTCGAGCGGCGCGCCGCCATTGTCGCCGCCAAGGTCACACGGCTTCCTCCGCCTCTACCTCTACTCTAGCTCTCCCTCCACCAATACCCCCTTCCATCTCTTTCACCGACACCAACTTCGATATTAGCCATTACATCCCCATCACCCTAGACCTCGCTGCTCACAACTACTACCATTGGCGTCATCTTTTCGACGTCCACCTTGGGTGATGCAACCTCCGATCTCACATCATTGACACCTCTCTTCCTCAACTTCATGATCCGCAATAGGTCAAGGATGATCTCTCCATTATTCAATGGATCTACATGCGAGTCTCCACAGAGATCTTCAATCTTGTCCACCGTGACGGTGCCTCCGCCACCAATCTATGGGCGGCCCTTCGCCAGCTCTTCCTGGACAACGTCGACGCTCGCGCCAACAGTCTCCACACCGAGCTTCGGAACATGGTGCAAGGTGATGCACCCGTCGGCGCCTACTGCCAGCGCCTCAAGACGATCGCGGATGAACTCCGCAAACTCGGTGATCCGATCGATGATCGCTAGCTCATCAACGCCCTCCTCGTCGGCCTCAGCGAGCGGTTCGAGAAGCAGGCCTCCTTCATCCCTATGATGCGTCCGCGTCCCTCCTTCGCCAAGGTTCGCTCGATGCTCCAGTGGGCCGATCATGCCCTCGCTACAAAGGAGTCCCGTCCTCAGGTCTTCACTGCGTCTCCTCGCCCGCGTGCGCCAACACCGGCACCGCCTCCTCCAACAGCACCTCCTCAACCATCCGTCTGGCTTCCAAGTCCTAACTATCGGGGTAAAAACCCTAGGCCAATGCCGTTCCGCACGGCGCCAGCCCCGGCTCCACCAACTGCACCACCACCACCCCCCGCTTCACCAACTGCACCACCACCGCCGCCCGGATGGCGCCCATCCCCTGATCCGTGGACAGGGTTAGTCCAGGCATGGCCTATGCCCTGGTACGCTCCTACGCCAAATGGTGCTCCGCCTGCCTATACTGGTGGTTGGCAGCCCGGTGCCCGCCCTCACACCGGCGAGCCCGTCCTCGCGCCCCGACAGCCGACGGCCACGTACCATGCTGCTCCCTCCTTCGCGTCATCGATCTACAATGTCAGCCCTTATGCATCCTATGGCGCTGCATCTCCCCCCTACATGCAGCAGTACAATGATGGTGGCTCTCTCTTTACGTCGATGCCGGCCCTACTGCCGACGCCACCACACCCGCAAGCTTCCATGACTACACCGGCCTCTACTTCGACTCCGATCTAGGACCAAGCTGCTTTTCTACAAGCCATGAACAACTTTGCTGCACAAGTGAACTCAGGTACGGATTGGATTTCCGACTCTAGTGCTACTAGTCATATGTCTGCATCAAGTAACTTGCTGTCCTCTTGCACACCTTCGTCTTTTTCCTCCATTACTCTCGGTGATGGACCTTCTATTCCTATTTACTGTGTCGGTCAGGCTCAAATCCCAACCCCACTTAAACCTTTGCTTCTTCATGATGTTCTTGTAGCTCCTGCTCTTATTAAAAATCTGATTTCTGTTCGCCAATTCACCACTGATAATTATGTTTCTGTCGAGTTTGACCCCTTTGGTTTGTCTGTGAAGGACTATCTGACCAAGGCCGAGATCGCTCGATTCATTAGTTCCGATGATTTATATGTTGGGAAACGTCGCATGGAAAACAAAAAATTTCCTACGCACACGCAGATCTATCCATGGTGATGAGCATCTACGAGAGGGAGAGTGGATCTACATACCCTTGTAGATCACTAAGCGGGAAGCGTTAAGAGACGCGGTTGGTGTATTCGAACATCTTCGCGATCCAAATCACGATCCGTCCCGCGAACTCATCACGATCCGTCCCGCGATCCAATCACGATCCGTCCCGCAAACTCATCACGATCCGTCCCACGATCTCATCACGATCCGTCTCGCGATCTTGATCACGATCCTTCCAATCTAGCGCCGAACGGACGACACCTCCGCATTCAGCACACGTACAACTCGATGACGATCTCCGCCTTCTTGATCCAGCAAGAGGGAGCGGAGAGGTAGAAGAGTTCTCCGGCGGCGCGACGGCGCTCCAGTGATGGTGGTGGAGCTATTCCGGCAGGGCTTCGCCTAAGCACTGCAGAAATCTGATCTAGAGGAGAAACTATGCACTAGAGGAACGGGTAGCACGTGGATGAAAATCTTGTGCAAAAACCCTAAAACCCTCTAGTATATATAGGAGGAGAGGAGGAGAGGAGGCAACCTTGGCTTCCAAGCCAATCTGGTTCGTCCGTACTAGGAGGGAGGAGTCCACCTCCTCCGCTCCTAGTAGGATTAGGACTCGTTCCTTATTTTGCCTTATTTTGCCCTTTTCCACCTTTTTCCTTTTGGATTTTTCTTCCCAGCCGCATGGGCCTTGTGTGGGACTTCCACCAGCCCACTAAGGGCTGGTATTCACTCTCCCACAGTCCATGAAGCCTCTTGGGTCGAAATACCCCTCCCGATGGTCTCCCGATACACTACCGACACTCCCGGTACATTACCGATTAGCCCGAAACTTTTCCGGCGACCAAAACAGGACTTCCTATATATCAATCTTTACCTCCGGACCATTCTGGAGCTCCTCGTGATGTCCGGGATCTCATCCGGGACTCCAAACAACCTTCGGTCACCATCATACATAACTCTATATTACCGAAACGTCACCGAACCTTAAGTGTGCAGACCCTGTGGGTTCGAGAACTATGTAGACATGACCGAGACACCTCTACGGTCAATAACCAATAGCGGGACCTGGATGCCCATATTCGTTCCTACATATTCTACGAAGATCTTTATCGGTCGAACCTTTGTGTCAAGGATTTAGTTAATCCCGTATGATGTTCCCTTTGTTCTTCGGTATGTTACTTGCCCGAGATTCGATCGTCGGTATCTCCATACCTAGTTCAACCTCGTTATTGGCAAGTCTCTTTACTCGTTCCATAATACAAGATCCCGCAACTAACACTTAGTCAAATTGCTTGCAAGGCTTATTGTGATGTTGTATTACCGAGTGGGCCCTGAGATACCTCTCCGTCACACGGAGTAACAAATTCCAGTCTTGATCCATGCCAACTCAACAGACACCCTCGGAGATACCTGTAGAGCACCTTTATAGTCACCCAGTTACGTTGCGGCGTTTGATACACACAAGGCACTCCTCCGGTATCCGTGAGTTGCATGATCTCATGGTCATAGGAACATATACTTGACATGCAGAAAACAATAGCAATAAACTGACACGATCATACGCTACGTTTGTAGTTTGGGTCTTGTCCATCACACCATTCTCCTAATGATGTGATCCCGTTTATCAAATGACATCTCATGTCCATGGCTAGAAAACCTTAACCGTCTTTAATGAACGAGCTAGTCTATTAGAGGCATACTAGGGACATGGTTTTGTCTATGTATCCACACATGCATCTAAGTCTCCGATCAATACAATTATAGCATGGATAATAAACGATTATCATGAACAAGGAAATATGATAATAACTAATTTATTATTGCCTCTAGGGCATATTTCCAACATTATACTCTCTCCACGGTGTTCCGACCGCTGCTCCTCCAACATCCATGATGGCTTCTGTTGATCTATGACACCAACGTCTCGGCCATCCCAATAAAAATGTGTTATCCACCCTTCTTAGTGAATTTTCAATACCTTGTAATAGAGATTCTCATAATTCTTCTATGTGTCAGTCATGTCAATTGGGCAAACATGTTCGTCTTCCCTTTAGCTCCTCTCAATCCTCTAGTACTTTTCCCTTTGAATTACTTCGTTGTGATCTCTGGACATCACCAATAGGAAGTGTATCTGGTTTTAAGTATTATCTCGTGATTCTTGATGATTTCACCCATTATGTTTGGACTTTTCCTTTACGCAACAAATCCGACGTTTACAATATCTTCCTCAACTTTCAGCGCTATGTCTCCGTTCACTTTTTCCTCCCTATAAGATTCGTATAATGTGATAATGGTCGTGAATTTGACAACTTTCAAAATCGAAATTTCTTCGTACTCTTAATGACATCACTCGCACTCTCCTTGTACCTCCCCTCAAAACGGAAAAGTCGAGCGTGCTCTTCGTACTCTTAATGACATCACTCGCACTCTCCTTGTTCAATCTTCTATGCCTCCAAAGTTCTGGGCTGAAGCCCTCCACACGTCCACATACTTACTCAATATTCGTCCATCTAAAGTTTACCCCCAAACTACACCTTTCTTCTCCTTATTTCTCTCTCATCTAAATTACTCCGATGTTTGCGTCTTCGGTTGTCTTTGTTTTCCAAACTCCTACTCCACTTCTCCTAACAAACTTTCCCCGCGCTCTACCCCATGTGTCCATCTAGGTTTCTTTGACGAGCACAAGGGTTATCGTTGTCTCAATCTTGTTACTGGTCGCGTTCATGTGTCTTGCCATGTAACTTTTTCTGAAAATATTTTTCCCTTTTCCGAGCGTCACCATCTAGATTCCAACTCACCCATGCCATCTCCTAGTCCCTCTCGTCGCAATCATCTTCCCTTCGTTCACCCACCGACCCCTGCCAAGCAACCGGCCAAACTCTCTACCGCGATAGCAGATCCTACAACGCCCACCTCCGTCGCGGCAGACCTCCCGCCGCCATCGTCTCTATCGCCGCCATCGTCTCTATCGCCGCCATCTCCGCCGCTATCGCCATCTTCGCCGCCGCCAACTCTCGCGTCCGCTTCCTCCGCTGTGCCGGACGCGTCACCCCCGTTGACCCCGTCACCCACCCCCTACTAATGCTATTCCCGTTCCAGCTCCTACTAACGATCATACCATGCGCACATGTGCCAAGTCCGGGTTTCCTTTACCTGCAAAAGATCGTCTCTATCTTCATGCGTCTCTATCTTCTTCCTCTCTACCCAAATCTTACAAATCAGCTCTCCTATATCCTAATTGGGCCACAACTACGAAAGATGAATATGATGCCCTTCCTCAGAATAACACATGGCAGTTGGTTCCTCGTCCTTCCAATACAAATATCGTCTCGGGCAAATGGATTTTTCGCCATAAATTTAATTCTGATGGGAGTCTTGCACGTTATAAGGCCCGATGGGTATGCCGTGGTTACTCTCAGCAACACGACCTCGATTATGATGAGACTTTCTCTCCAGTTTCCAAGCCCAACACTATTTGCACTATTCTTAGCATTGTCGTCTCTTCCTCCTGACCAATTCATCAACTCGATGTCAAGAATGCTTTTCTTCATGGCTCTCTTCAAGAAACAGTCTATTGCCAACAACCTCTTGTCTTTGAAGATTTCTCCTATCCTAATCATGTTTGTCTTCTTCACAAATCTTTTTATGGTCTCAAACAAGCACCACGTGCCTGGTTCCAATGATTTTCTACTTATGCTCAAACCATAGGTTTTACTCCTTCCCGTTCTGACACTTCCCTCTTCACCTATCATCACAACACCGACACTGCTTACCTTCTTCTATATGTTGATGATATTATTCTCACAGCTTCCTCACAACACACTTTGGATCATATTATCTCTCTTCTTCGCAATGAATTCTCTATGACAGATTGAGGTCTTCTTCACCACTTCTTAGGTATTGCTGTTCTCCGTGACTCCTCTGGTATTTTCTTGTCTCAACGTCAGTACACTCTCGATCTTCTTTCTCGTGCTGGTATGCTTGATTGTCAAACTTCCCGTACCCCTGTTGATACAGGTTCCAAACTCTCTGTCAACGGTGATCCTTTCTCTGATCCTGCTCTTTATCGTAGTCTCACCGGTGCACTTCAGTATCTCACTCTCACTCGTCCTGAATTTTTTTTTGCTGCCCAACAAGCTTGTTTAGACATGCATGATCCTCGTATTCCACACTATAACCATGTTAAACGTATTCTTCGGTATCTCAAAGGCACACTAGACTTAGGCCTTCATATCAACAGATCCTCTCCCACCTCCTTGACAGCTTACTCTAATGCAGACTGGGCTGGTTGTCCAGATACTCGTAGGTCCACATCCGGATTTTGTATTTTTCTTGGTAACAATTTGGTTTCTTGGTCTTCCAAAAGGCAGGTTATGGTCTCCCGCTCGTCTGCTGAAGCTGAGTACCGCGATGTGGCTCATGCGGTTGCTGAAACGGTTTGGTTGCGCTAGTTGCTATCGGAGCTGCACCGTCCTATTGAGCAAGCAACCATTATTTACTGTGATAATATTTCAGCTGTCTACATGTCAGGGAATCCAGTTCAACACCGTCGCACCAAGCATATTGAGATCGACATTCATTTTGTTCGCGAGAAGGTGGCTCTCGGTCAAGTTCGCGTTCTCCACGTGTCTTCTTCTGCTCAGTTTGCTGATATCCTTACTAAAGGCCCGGCGACTACTCCGTTTCAAGACATTCGTTTCAGTCTCAACGTCGTCGAGCCTACCGTTGACATTGCGGGGATGTTAGAATACAACTTGTAATAGGATTGAGAGTCCTACTTGGTTTATAATAAGGCTAGGTCGATGCGGCTAGCTCCTCATATATACCTCTTGTAATCGGCACAATATCATAATCAATTATTGTTCAATACAATTCTACACAAATCACGGAAACACAACTAGATTGGCTTCCTTTGTTCATTTGCACGGCTATATGAGGATTTAAGTAAAAAAATGTAACAAAGTACATCTTCGCAATTCATTCCATCAAGGCATCACTCTCAGCAAAACCAAAATGGCACAAGAAAAAGGGAGAACAAAAGGTGACCATGGATCCAAAAGAGAAAGGAACAATTCAAAGCCCGAATGCACTAGTACTTTTTGTTGCATCCGTCCATTTATATGTATATGATACATATAGCATATGCATGGTTGTTGTTGATAGACATATACAGGTCCATCCGTCCACTCACCGAGGCATCAGATTCTGCTTAAACCCCAAGCAGCCTTGCACAGTCTAGTATATTTCAGTGATCCATGAGGAAAACAACCCCAAAATTAAAAAAGAGAGAGGTAGATATGCAATATTATTGCAATGCAGCTACTCAATCTAGTGCAAGATCAAACGACCTTTGCAACTTAAATTGCATCAATCCATCCTCAAAATCACCTCTCTCCTACCTCTCTATAATAGCTTTAGTTGCACCACTAGTTCTAATCATCTTCTTAATTAGTACTATTAGTAGTGCTATTATAATTGTAGTTACTACTATTTTTGCCTAATAATAACTTAATTGGATCAGTGATGATCGCTTGATTCACTCTTAGTTATACTAATTACTCCATGGTGGTTAATTAATTGATCACTTGAGTTGCACTTGCACGGCTCACTTGGCCTCATCAGCTGGTTTGGGTTTCTGGCCGGAGAAGTCTTTGGCGGAGCGGCTGCCGGGGGGCGGGCCGGACTCGGCGAGCATCTGGACGACGTCGGCCATGGTGGGGCGGAGGCCGGGGATGCTGCAGGTGCACCGGACGGCCACGCGCAGCGCCTGCACCATCTCGTCCTTGAAGGGGCTCCACGCGAGCCGCTTGTCCAGCGCCTCCGCCTCCGCCGCGGCGGCAACCTTGCCGGTCACCCACTGCACGATGTCCCTCGTCTCCCCGAACTCCGGCTCGATCGGCTTCTTCCCCGTCGCCAGCTCCATGAGCACCACCCCGAAGCTGTACACGTCGCACTTGGTCGTCGCCTTGGACGAGTAGGCGTACTCCGGGGCCAGGTACCCGTACGTGCCGGCGATGGTGGTGGTGGACGAGGTGTCGCCGCCGATGCCGACGCCGCCGCGGGTGGCCTGGAGCACCTTGGCGATGCCGAAGTCGGCCACCTTGGGCTCGAAGTCGGCGTCGAGCAGGATGTTAGAGGACTTGACGTCGCGGTGCACGATGGCGAAGAGGAGGTCGTGGTGCAGGTACGCCAGGCCTTGGGCCACGCCGATTGCCACGCGGCGGCGCGTCGGCCAGTCGAGGAACCCGAAGCCGCCCCACCCGCCGCCGGCGCCGCCGTGCAGCGCGTCCCACAGGTTGCCGTTGGGCATGTATTCGTACACCAGCAGGTTGCAGTCGGCGCCCGAGTAGCAGCAGTAGAGCTTCACGATGTTCTTGTGCCGGATGCTGCCGAGGGTCTCCACCTCCGTCCGCAGCTCGCGGCTGTCGTCCTCCTCGCCGCCGCCACCACCGTAGCCACGGCCATGGCCATGGCCGCGGTGCTGCTGCTTCCGCCGCTGCTGCTTGGACGAGGACACCCACAGCTTCTTCACCGCCACCAGCTCGCCGCTACTCAGCTCGATCTTGTAGACCGTGCCGGAGCCGCCGTGCCCGACGATGTTCTTGTCGATCAGCGCCTCCACGATCTCGTGCTGGTCGAAGTTTAGCTTGTGGAAGCTCGTCACGTCGTACGACGACCCCGCGCCGCCCCTCGACCCCGGCGACGACGTCCCGTCCTGCTCGCCGTCCTTGGCCGCCCACCGCCGCGTCACCCACCGTCGCGCCAGCGCCAGCATTGCCACCACGCACACCACGCAGCACACGCCGACGATCCACGCGCTCCCGGCGAACCCCCGCTTCTCTCCGCCCTTCTGGCACAGCGGCAGCGCCGTGTCGCTCAGGTTGAGCCGGAACGCCACGCACAGCCCCGGGTTGCCGGCGACGCTCTCCAGCAGCCCCTCCTTGATCATCGCCGGCGGCACCGGCCCCGACAGGTTGTTGCCGGCGAAGTCCAGCGAGTTGGGCAGCAGCGCGCACAGCGCCTCCGGTATCTGCCCCGACAGCGCGTTCTCTGACAGGTTCAGCACGTTGAGGCTCCTCAGGTCGGCGAGCGTCTCCGGGATGGGGCCGTTCAGGCGGTTGCCCTGCAGGGACAGCTGGTTGAGCCGGACCAGCCTCCCCATCGCCGCCGGGATCGGGCCGGCGATGAGGTTGTTGCTCAGGTCGATCTTCACGAGGCCCCAGACGTCGGCGATCTCCGGCGGGAGCATGCCGGACAGCCGGTTGGCGGACGCGAACAGCGAGGTGAGGTTCTTGGCGCCGGCGACGGACGGGGGCACCGAGCCGGTGAAGTGGTTGTAGGAGAGGTCGACGATGGAGGCATGCGGCAGCGCGAAGATGCCGGGCGGCACGTCGCCCTCGAGGTGGTTGTTGCTGACGCGGAACCGGAGGAGCGGCAAGCAGTCGGCGTAGGCTGCCGGGATGGTGCCGGTGAGCAGGTTGCTGAGGACAAGGATGTACTGGAGCTTACCGTTGGCACAGGCGTGCAGCGGCAGCGGGCCGGTGAGCTGGTTCTCGGAGACCTCGAGCACGTTGAAGTCGGAGTAGCGGCCGAGGTCGGCGGGAAGCTCGCCGGTGAGCTGGTTCTTGTACACGGAGAGGATCTCGAGCTGCGTGGAGTTGCCCAGCACGGCCGGGATGGGCCCGGTGAGGAAGTTGGTGTAGAGCTGCAGCACGCGGAGGCGCGGCAGAGCGCAGAACGAGTCCGGGATGGCGCCGTCGAGGCGGTTCTCGGAGAAGTCGACGTCGGCGAGGCGCGTGAGGTTGCCGAGCTCGTCGGGGATGGCGCCCTCGAGGTCGTTGTAGTAGAGCTCGAGGAACTCGAGGTTGGCGAGGCGGCCAAGGGACGCCGGGATGCGGCCGGTGAGGGAGTTGCCGCTGAGCTCGAGGTCGGTGAGCGACGTCATGTTGCCGAGCCACGCCGGCACGCCGCCGCGCATGGAGGTCGTGGACAGGATGAGCACGCGGAGGCGCCGCAGCCGCGTGAGCGCCTCCGGCGGGCGCCAGACGTCGAAGCCGGGGTTCTCGTTGAAGTTGATCACCTCCAGTGAGGTCATGTTAGCGAGGGCCGCCGCCGGGAACGCGCCGGAGAAGAGGTTGTCGGACAGGTCGAGCACCCGCAGCGCCCGCATCGGGGACAGGTCCGGCAGCGCGCCGGACAAGGCGGCGAAGCTGAGGTTGAGCGTCTCGAGCGACGAGCAGTTGAGCAGGCCCGCCGGGAAGTCGCCGCGGATGTCGTTGAAGGCGAGCACGAGGTCCCGGAGCGCCGGCAGCGCCGCGCAGATGCCGGGCGGGAGCCTGCCGGCGAGCCGCCACGACGCGAGGTCGATCCCCGTGACGTTGCCGCCCCCACAGACCACGCCCGGGAACCGGCAGTAGTCGACCGGCGTGCCCGACGAGAAGTCCCAGCGCGCCATGGCCGGGCCGGCCAGCTCCTGCTTCAGCCGGGACAGGTACGCGGCCTGCGCGTCCAATGCCGCCGCGCCATCGCCGGCCGCCGACAGCAGAGCGGCGACGACGAGCAGCAAGGCCACCGAGCAGAGCGCGGCCACCATGGCTGTACCCAGCACGCACGCACGCACCTAGCCAGCCACTACCTCTGATGTTGCTGCTGGTGTTTCTTGTTGCCGTCGTCGGAGCAAAAAATTGGTTTGGAAATGCGTGTGGTGGTGAGGATTGAGAGATGGAGGGAGAGCGCGTATATAAGTGGAGCGAGAATCTGCCAAAGAAATTGGTGACGGCGATGTGGATGATGAATTGATGATATAAAGGGAATGGAGGGAGATGCTGCCCGCCCGAGCGAGCTTCATCTTCTCCAGCTGCTGCTGCTGCTGCTGCTTTTCTCGGTGCAGTGGAGTGCAGCTGTGTCAGTCAAACAGGGGAGGACTTGGAGTGTGACATGTTCATTCATCAAGTGGTGCGAGGGAGAAGTCCACTTTGGCCCATTCAACTTGTTCCCTAACTTTGATGTGCTTCGAATTCTTCGCTTACGCTCCGCTTTATATATAAATCAACAATCAAAGTACATAGCTGTACGATATAAAGTGAAGAGGTAGCGAGAGAGGCAGGCCAAGCTTCATGAAGGCCTTTATTTTTGAAAAATTCAAATTCAAATTTTTATGGTTCAAAAAATTCTGAAAAAAATATGGATTTTACAAAGCAGATCTCGGGATCTCGGTACAACGCAGAGATTACGCTACCAAAGAAGAATAAAGGGAATTCAGAGTACAACACCACGCCACGCGTAGCACACCTAGGCTCCATGACAGCGCCCTCACGAGGGAGAATGGCGTAGAGCGTCGCCGTCGCCGAGTCTGGAATGTATAAGGGTCTTCACCCGGAGCCCGGACACACCGAGGAGAACCACAACGGTGTCTTCAAGAAAATAGCGGTGCCCGTGGGCGTCGCTGTCGTCGGTGCCAAAGCGCGGAGCTTTCGCTCGGCACCTCACCCATATCACACAGAGGTACTCAAGACGTACGTGATGCGGTTCGACTCCCAGGTCCGGATCAGGGCGCCGCCAACAGTGACGTGCCCGATCCACATGTCGCTAGACCTCTCGCCACCCATACGACCAAGAGGAGAAGCCACCACCGCCTCCATGAGACCCGCCGGAGAGCCACTCATGGGGACCATCTCCCGGGGCCGCCGCCCCAGCATCCCTATCCCAAGACCCCATCCCCCATCCCCCACACGACACACCAACCCCGGCAGATAGGGTAGAAGACCGTCCTTCCACACCTAGCCCGGTATCAGTCCCAGTCAGCATCTCCACTGTAGGAGGCGCCGACGCGTGCATCCCCAGACAGTCTCGATGGACCCGGGGACACGACCCTAGGACTGTTGACGGCCGTCGCCCAACTTAGCTTGCACGACGCTAAATCCGAGGTCATAGGTGTCGCACCACCACCACCTCCCATCGTACCCGCGAGGACAACACTCACGGGTACATCCCGGGCCGAGCCCAAACCTCACCTACTCGGAGAACAATCCGATCCGCCTCGGGCCCAAATCTGGCCCGCCCGAGCACGAACCCTAGGTCAGCAGAGTTGCCGTCGTGCGCGCAGCCGACCAGTCCTGTACGCCACCGGCTCCAACCCAGGAGAAGGGAGGTCGCCATGCCGCCACCCCGCGCCACCAGCCAGACAACGGTTGCTACGTCGCTGGATCTATATCAACCCTCCCCGCCGTCTGTACCCACACCAGCTAGGAAGACCGGCCGTTGGCACGACCTATCGTGGCCTTCAGCCGTCGCCGCCAGCCGGCCGGACGACGGCCTCAAGCCCGCACCGCCTGGTGGCCTGATCCGACCGTCGTAGCCCGGGCACAACCCGCCATCGTCGGTGCCCTCCACGCAGTGCGAGCCAGCGTGGCGCCGCCGCCACCACGCCCGCCCGGCCCTGCATCGTCGCGCGGTAGGACGAAAGGGGCCGCAGCCGCCAGCACCGGATGGGCTTTGCCCGGCCGTGCCCTATGGTGGTGGCAAGGTAGGGCCGAGGAGGAGGGAGGGAGGTTGCCAGCTGGATCTGGGCACCCTCTCGGTCACCTCGTGGGGGCAACGCGAGAGGTGTCGAGGGGGGGGGGGGATACTACCGGCAGACTGACGTGCTTGAAATTACCCTATATTCTTCCACTTTAGCTATATATGTAAGTTGTCATTTTTTCTGACCGGTGATTCTTTTGTCTTCTCTTTCACCTTGCGTTGTTTCATGGCTTTTTGGGCTGAATTTTTGACTTGCCAATGTCGAGTCAATAAAAATTTATTGGCTTGCTTTTCTCTTTCACCTTGCGTTGTTTCATGGCTTTTTGGGCTGAATTTTTGACTTGCCAATGTCGAGTCAATCTTTATCTTTACCTAATAATAAAGCACAGATAACTTCTGATCGTCCGTCAAAAAAATATCCCCGAAGTTGCTATAAATTACCCGCTATGCCACCCATAAGTGAAAAAAAGATTCGTTTTTCCTTTCCAAAGTCGCGTCTGCTTCCTGCTTTATAGAGTGTGATACTAGGGAAAATCAAGGATGCGTACGCAACTCGGTGGCTAAGGTCTAACGATTCCAGCGGACAGACCAGGGTTTGATCCCGAGTCTCAACGCTTTCCCCCCTCCTTCTTATCACATATGCATTTATGGGCCGGCCTATATGCCTGGCTTGATTCCCTATTTCTTTTATTTCGTTTTTTGTCTTTTTTTCCTCATTCCGTTTTCTTCTTTCTTTAAACCAATTCGGGATTTTAATTTTTTAAAAGTTGTGAGTTTTCAAAATGTTGGAAATATGCCCTAGAGGCAATAATAAAATGGTTATTATTGTATTTCCTGGTTCATGATAATTGTCTATTGTTCATGCTATAATTGTGTTAACAGGAAACCGTAATGCATGTGTGAATATATAGACCACAACATGTCCCTAGTGAGCCTCTAGTTGACTAGCTCGTTGATCAATAGATGGTCACGGTTTCATGACCATGGACATTGGATGTCGTTGATAACGGGATCACATCATTAGGAGAATGATGTGATGGACAAGACCCAATCCTGAGCATAGCACAAGATCGTGTAGTTCGTTTGCTAAATCTTTTCAATGTCAAGTATCATTTCCTTAGACCATGAGATTGTGCAACTCCCGGATACCGTAGGAATGCTTTGGGTGTGCCAAACGTCAGAACGTAACTGGGTGGCTAGAAAGGTGCACTACGGGTATCTCCGAAAGTGTTTGTTGGGTTGGCACGAATCGAGACTGGGATTCGTCACTCCGTGTGACGGAGAGGTATTTCTGGGCCCACTCGGTAAGACATCATCATAATGAGCTCAATGTGAGTAAGGAGTTAGTCACGGGATGATGTATTACGGAACGAGTAGAGAGACTTGCCGGTGACGAGATTGAACAAGGTATAGAGATACCGACGATCGAATCTCGGGCAGGTACCATACCGATAGACAAAGGGAATTGTATACGAGATTGATTGAATCCCCGACATTGTGGTTCATCCGATGAAATTATCGTGGAGCATGTGGGAGCCAACATGGGTATCCAGATCCCGCTGTTGGTTATTGACCGAAGAAGTGTCTCGGTCATGTCTACGTGTCTCCCGAACTCGTAGGGTCTACACACTTAAGGTTCGATGACACTAAGGTTATAGGGAAATGGTTATTGACCGGAGAAGTGTCTTTGTCATGTCTATGTGTCTCCTGAACCTGTAGGGTCTACACACTTAAGGTTCGATGACACTAGGGTTCGGAACACGGAAGACCGAAAGGTCGAACATGACCAAGACTCCGTTCTCTGGAACAATGGAGCGAGCAACTGACTTGTTGGAAATAATACATACCGATGTATGCGGTCCAATGAGTGTCGAGGCTCGTGGTGGCTACCGTTATGTTCTCATCCACACTGATGAGTTGAGTAGATATGGGTATGTCTACTTAATGAAACATAAGTCTGAAAATTTTGAAAGGTTCAAGGAATTTCAGAGTGAGGTAGAGAATCACACTTTATTAGATATGATACGATCTATGATGTCTCTTACCGACTTACCGCTATCATTTTGGGGATATGCATTAGAGACTTCCGCATTCACTTTAAATAGGGCACCGTCAAAGTCCGTTGAGACGACATTGTATGAACTGTGGTTTGGAAAGAAACCTAAGCTGTCGTTTCTAAAAGTTTGGGGATGCGATGCTTATGTGAAGAAACTTCAACCTGAGAAGCTCGAACCCAAAGCAGAAAGGTGCGTCTTCATAGGATATCCCAAAGAGACTATTGGGTATACCTTCTACCTACGATCCGAGGGCAAAGTCTTTGTTTCCAAGAATGGATCCTTTCTTGAGAAAGAGTTTCTCTCAAAAGAAGTAAATGGGAGAAAAATAGAACTTGATGAGGTAATTGTACCTTCACTCGAACCGGAGAGTAGCATAGCACAGGAAGTTGTTTCTGTGGAGCCTACACCGGCTGGAGAGGAAGTTAATGATGATGATCATGAAACTTCGGATCAAGTTACTATTGAACGTCAAAGGTCCACTAGGACACGTTTCGCACCAGAGTGGTATGGCAACCCTATCCTAGAGATCATGTTGTTAGACAACGGTGAACCTTTGAACTATGAAGAAGCGATGGCGGGCTCGAATTCCAACAAATGGCTTGAAGCCATGAAATCCGAGATAGGATCCATGTATGAGAACAAAGTGTGGACTTTGGTGGACTTGCCTGATGATAATCAAGCCATTGAAAATAAATGGATCTTTAAGAAGAAGACTGACGCGGATGGTAATGTAACCGTCTATAAGGCTCGGCTTGTCGCTAAGGGTTATCGACAAGTTCAAGGAGTTGACTACGATGAGACTTTCTCACCCATAGAGATGCTGAAGTCTGCCCGAATCATGTTAGCAAGTGCCGCATTTTATGATTATGAGATTTGGCAAATGGACGTCAAAACGACATTCCTTAATGGCTTCCTCAAGGAAGAACTGTATATGATGCAGCCGGAAGGTTTTGTCGACCCTAAAGATGCTAACAAAGTATGCAAACTCCAACGCTCCTCTATGGGCTGGTGCAAGCATCTCGGAGTTGAACATTCGCTTTAATGAGGTGATTAAAGCGTTTGGGTTTGTACAGGTTTATGGAGAACCCTGTATTTATAGGAAAGTGAGTGGGAGCTTTGTAGCATTTCTCGTATTATATGTGGGTGACATACTGATAATGGGAAATGATATAGAACTCTTGGAAAGTGTAAAGGCCTACTTGAATAAGTGTTTTTCAATGAAGGACCTTGGAGAAGCTGCTTACATATTAGGTATTAAGATCTATAGAGATAGATTGAGACGCCTCATAGGTCTTTCATAAAGCACATACCTTGACAAGATATTGAAGACGTTCAATATGGATCAGTCCAAGAAGGGGTTCTTGACTGTGTTACAAGGTGTGAGATTGAGTATGACTCAATGCCCGACCACGACAAAGGATAGAGAAGAGATGAGTGTCATCCCCTATGCTTCAACCATAGGCTCAATTATGTGTGCCATGCTGTGTACCTGACCTGATGTGAACCTTGCCATAAGTTTGGTAGGGAGGTACCAAAGTGATCCCGGAGCGGAACACTGGACAGCGGTCAAGAATATCCTGAAGTACCTGAAAAGGACAAAGGACATGTTTCTCATATATGGAGGTGCCGAAGAGCTCGTCGTAAAGGGTAACGTTGATGCTAGCTTCGACACAGATCCGGACGACTCCAAGTCGCAAATCGGATACGTGTTTGTTTTGAACGGAGGGGCAGTCAGCTGGTACAGCAGCAAGCAAAGCGTCGTGGCGGTATCTACATGTGAAGCGGAGTACATAGCTGCTTCGGAAGCAGCAAAGGAAGGAGTCTGGATGAAGGAGTTCATCACCGACCTAGGAGTAATTCCAAGTGTGTCGGGCCCGATGACTCTATTCTGTGATAACACTGGAGCTATTGCCCTTGCGAAGGAGCTCAGGTTTCACAAGAAGACAAGACACATCAAGCGCCGCTTCAACTCCATCCGTTATTACATTCAGGAGGGAGATATAGATATTTGTAAAGTGCATACGGATCTGCATGTCGCAGATCCGTTGACTAAACCTCTCTCACGAGCAAAACATGATCAACACCAGAATTCTATGGGTGTTCGATTCATCACAATGTAACTAGATTACTGACTCTAGTGCAAGTGGAAGACTGTTGGAAATATGCCCTAGAGGCAATAATAAAATGGTTATTATTGTATTTCCTGGTTCATGATAATTGTCTATTGTTCATGCTATAATTGTGTTAAACGGAAACCGTAATGCATGTGTGAATACATAGACCACAACATGTCCCTAGTGAGCCTCTAGTTGACTAGCTCGTTGATCAATAGATGGTCACGGTTTCATGACCATGGACCATTGGATGTCGTTGATAACAAGATCACATCATTAGGAGAATGATGTGATGGACAAGACCCAATCCTAAGCATAGCACAAGATCGTGTAGTTCGTTTGCTAAAGCTTTTCAATGTCAAGTATCATTTCCTTAGACGATGAGATTGTGCAACTCCCGGATACCGTAGGAATGCTTAGGGTGTGCCAAACATCACAACGTAACTGGGTGGCTATAAAGGTGCACTACGGGTATCTCCGAAAGTGTTTGTTGGGTTGGCACGAATCGAGACTGGGATTTGTCACTCCATGTGATGGAGAGGTATCTCTGGGCCCACTCGGTAAGACATCATCATAATGAGCTCAGTGTGACTAAAGAGTTAGTCACGGAATGATGTATTACGGAATGAGTAAAGAGACTTGCCGATGACGAGATTGAACAAGGTATAGAGATACCGATGATCGAATCTCGGGCAAGTATCATATCGATAGACAAAGGGAATTGTATACGGGATTGATTGAATCCCCGACATCATGGTTCATCCGATGAAATCATCGTGGAGCATGTGGGAGCCAACATGGGTATCCAGATCCCGTTGTTGGTTATTGACCGGAGAAGTGTCTCGGTCATGTCTACGTGTCTCCCGAACCCATAGGGTCTACACACTTAAGGTTCGATGACACTAGGGTTATAGGGAAATGGTATATGTGATTACCGAAAGTTGTTTGGAGTCCCGCATGAGATCCCAGACGTCACGAGAAGCTCCGGAATGGTCCAGAGGTAAAGATTGATATATAGGAAGTCTAGTTTTGGTCACCGAAAGTTTTCGGTCTCATCGGTAGTGTACCGGGAGTGCCGGGAGGGTGCCAAAGGACCCCCGGGAGGGGTGTGATAACCAAAGGACTTCATGGGCCCTTAGAGGAGGTGTGCCAGCCCTTAGTGGGCTGGCCAAGATGTTCTAGAAAGGACCATGTGGCTGGGATCAAGAGATAAAGGGAAAAAGGATTTAAAAGGAGGAGATCCACCTCCCTTGCGGGAGGTGGACTCCTCCTCACCTTCGGCCGAAGCTCTCCTCCTTGGAGGAGGGGCCAAGGCAGCCCTCCCTCTCCCTCCTCCTATATATAGGGTTTGGGCTGATCTAAGACATGACTTCTTTCTCTCTCGGTGCAGCCCTACCATTCCTCTTCCTCGTTCTCCGTAGCGCTTGGCGAAGCCCTGCCGGAGTTCACGTAGCTCCACCGTCACCACGCCGTCGTGCTGCCGGAGCTCTCCCTCAACCTCCTCTTCCTCCTTGCTGGATCAAGGCGTAGGAGACGTCATCGGGCTGCACGTATGTTGAACGCGGAGGCACCGTTGTTCGGCGCTAAGATTGGAATCCACCGCGATCTGAATCGCTGCGAGTATGACTCCACCAACCGCATTCTTGTAACGCTTCCGCTTAGCGATCTTCAAAGGTATGAAGATGCAATCTCTCCCCTCTCCTTGCTGGTTTCTCCATGGATAGATCTTGGTGATCGTAGGAATTTTCTTGATTTACTACTACGTCTCCCAACACAAAACATGTTCGAGATATCATAACATATACGTGAATTCAAAAAATGTTAACAAAATCATAAAATGTTCACGGATTTAAAAAAGTTGGCGGTTTTTGCAAATCTGTTTGCAAATTATAAAAAAATCACCGCGATCTAGAAAAATTGGTTAGGAAATTGGTTTGAAAAATGATAGTGTATTCAAAACATATTCAGGAATATGAAAAAAAATGATCATGAAACTTTAGCAAATTTCAAAATTTGTTCCCAAAAAGCTCTTCAGTTCAAAAAATGTTTGCCGAGTTAAAAATTGTTCATGAATTCAAAAAATGTTTGTAAAAAATTTACGGTATTTAAAAAAAATCAATTCTTTTTAAATATTTGTCGATTCGGAACCTGTTCACCATTTAAAAGAACGTTTTTGTCTAGAATTTGATTAGTTATCTCAAAGTCTTTATATGTCTAGGCGTTGGGAGTAGTTCGTGGTCGATGAGACGTGGACATCGCAACAATCATCATCGAGGGAAGAAAAATAAGTGACATCATGGTGAGCCACTATGTAAAATATGAGACACTTTTATGTCAGATTATTGAGTCATACTTATTTGACTAGCGCATAATTTTTTGTCTCCCGTTGCAACGCACGAGCATATTTGCTAGTAAAAAATTATTGTCCTTCAAGCCCGTTAGCGGTTGCCTATTTTTTTTGTCTTTTATGTGTTTTTGGTATTGTTTTATTTTTATTAGTCAGATACTCCCCTTTATTGGTATTTTTGGGATCTTGGTTGAGGGTAAGTGTATACCCAAATACTATAGAATCTGTGTGTAAATTATACAAGAGTCTGAAAAGTAATCTATAATATGCTTACACTTCGCAAATTATAAAAAGTGCAATTCTTCATCCCAAAGTTCTATGCAAAATTCTTTTTCATTTTTGTCATTTCTTCTTAAATAGTAATACCAATGCCACTATTTAATTCTTTGGAAATTTTATTTTTATATTTATATTTTATTTTCTTCTCTGCAAGGATAATACCAATGCCAATAAGTTATTTCTTCTTATCAGGTTTTCTTTTGCAAAAAATCCACTATCACATGATTGTTCTTGCATATTATAAAAAGTGCAATTTATGAGTAAATTATGTGTAATTATTATTATTAGTTTTTTTCATTTTATTTCTTCTTAAAAATAATACCATCGCCACTAATTTATCCTTTTTAATGGTAACCATTCGACTGTTGGGGAACGTTGCATGGAATATTTTTTTCCTACGCACACGCAAGATCTATCCATGGTGATGAGCATCTATGAGAGGGAGAGTGGATCTACATACCCTTGTAGATCGCTAAGCGGGGAGCGTTAAGAAACGCGGTTGGTGTAGTCGAACGTCTTCGCAATCCAAATCGCCGAGCGTCCCGGGATCTCATCACGATCCATCCCACGATCCAACCACGATCCGTCCCGCGAACTCATCACGATCCGTCCCGCGATCTCATCACAATCTGTCTCGCGATCTTGATCACAGTCCTTCCGATCTAGCACCGAACGGACGACACCTCCGCGTTCAGCACACATACAACTCAATGACGATCTCCGCCTTCTTGATCCAGCAAGAGGGAGCGGAGAGGTAGACGAGTTCTCTAGCAGCGTGATGACACTGCGGCGATGGTGGTGGAGTAATCTCAGTAGGGCTTCGCCTAAGCACAGCTGAAATCGATCTAGAGGAGAAACTACGGACTGGAGGGTAGGGTTGCTCATGGCTGAAAATCTTGTGCCAAAACCCTAAAACGCTCTAGTATATATAGGAGGAGAGGAGGAGGAGGCTTGGCACAAGGTCCAGCCCCTCTAGGCTTCGGCCGAAGTGGGAGAGGAGGAATCGTCCTCCTCCACTCCTAGTAGGATTAGGACTCTTTCCTTATTTCCATCCTTTTGCCCTTTTCCATCTTTGCTCCTTTGGAATTTCTTCCCCAGCCGCATGGGCCTTGTGTGCGACATTGTCCAGCCCACTAAGGGCTGGTATTAGTCCTCCCATAGCCCATATAGCCTCTTGGGTCGAAATACCTCTCCCGATGGTCCCCCGGTACACTATCGGCACCCCGGTAAACTACCGATGAGCCCGAAACTTTTCCGGCGAACAAAACAGGACTTCCTATATATCAATGTTTACCTCCGGACCATTCCGGAGCTCCTCGTGACATTCGGGATCTCATCCGGGACTCCGTATAACCTTTGGTCATCACCATGCATAACTCTATACTACCGAAACGCCACCAAACCTTAAGTGTGCAGACCCTCCGGGTCCGAGAACTATGTAGACATGACCGAGACACCTCTATGGTCAATAACCAATAGCGGGACCTAGATGCCCATATTGGTTCCTACATATTCTACAAAGATCTTTACCGGTCGAACCTCTATGTCAAGGATTCAGTTAATCCCGTATGATGTTCCCTTTGTTCTTCGTATGTTACTTGCCCGAGATTCGATCGTCGGTATCCCCATACATAGTTCAACCTCGTTACGTAATACAAGATCCCGTGGCTAACACTTAGTCACATTGCTTGCGAGGCTTATTGTGATGTTGTATTACCGAGTGGGCCCTGAGATACCTCTCCGTCACACGGAGTAACAAATCCCAGTCTTGATCCATGCCAACCCAACAGACACCCTCGGAGATACCTCTAGAGCACCTTTATAGTCACCCAGTTACGTTGCAATGTTTGATACACACAAGGTAGTCCTCCGGTTTCAGTGAGTTGCATGATCTCATGGTCATAGGAACAGATACTTGACATGCAAAAAACAGTAGCAATAAACTGACACGATCATATGCTACGTTTGGAGTTTGGGTCTTGTCCATCATATCATTCTACTAATGATGTGATCCCGTTATCAAATGACATCTCATGTCCATGGCTAGGAAACCACAGCCATCTTTGATCAACGAGCTAGTCTATTAGAGGCATACTAGGGACATGGTGTTGTCTATGTATCCACACATGTATCCGAGTTTCCGATCAACACAATTATAGCATGGATAATAAACGATTATCATGACCAAGGAAATATGATAATAACTAATTTATTATTGTCTCTAGGACATATTTCCAACAGTCTCCCACTTCAACTAGAGTCAATAATCTAGTTCACATCACCATGTGATTTGCATTGTTATGAATCTAACACCCAATGAGTTCTGGGGCTTGATCATGCTTTGCATGTGAGAGAGGTCATATAGTCAACGGGCCTGCGACATTCAGATCCGTGTGTACTTTGTAAAGCTCTATGTCAAACTGTAAACACTGCTACCACACTCCACTTGGAGCTATTCCGAATGGCTGCTCTACTATACGTATCCGGATTGCTACTAAGAGTGATCCGGATTGGTGTCAAAGCTTGCATCGATGTAACTCTTTATGATGAACTCTTTCTCACCTCCATAACCGAGAAACATTTCCTTAGTCTTTTAGTTACTAAGGATGATCTTGACCGCTATCTAGTGATCCACTCCTGGATCACTCTTGTACCCCTTGATGGACTCATGGCAAGGCACACACAGGTGCGGTACACAGCATGACATACTATACAGAGCCTATAGCTAAAACATATGGGACAACTTTCGTCCTTTCTCTTTCTTTTGCCGTGGTCGAGCTTCGAGTCTTACTCAACTTCACACCTTAGAAATCAGGCAAGAACTCTTTCTCTGACTGATCCATTTTGAACTCTTTCAAAAACCCTGTCAAGGTATGTACTCATTGGAAGTCTCATCAAGCATCTTGATCCATCTCTATAGATCTTGATGCTCAACAATTAGGTAGCTTTATCCAGGTCTTTCTTTGAAAAACTCTTTTCAAACAACCATTTATGCTTTCCAAAAATTCTACATCATTTCCGATCAACAATATGTCAACCACATATGCTTATCAGAAACTCTATAGAGCTCCCACTCACTTTATTGTAAATACAAGTTTCTCATAAACTTTGTATAGACTCAAAAATTGTGATCACCTGATCCAAGTGTATATTCCAACTCCAAGATGCTTGCTTCAGTCCATAGAAGAATCACTAAAGCTTGCACACCTTTTAGCATCCTTAGGACTGACAAAAACCTTCTGGTTGTATCTCATACAACCTTTCCTTAAGTAAGGAAACTATGTGTTGACATCCATCTGCTAGATTTCATAATTGAAAAATGCAGCAACTGCTAACATAATTCCAACAGACTTTAGCATCGCTACGAGTGAGAAAGTATCATCGCAGTCAACTCCTTGAACTTGTCGGAAATTTCTTTGCGACAAGTCGAGCTCTATAAATGGTGACATTTACCATCAGTGTCTGTCTTCGTCTCAAAAGTCCGTTCGTACTGGACGACCTGCCGTCCAACGAGCAAGTCTACCGAAGTCTATACTTGGTTTTCATACATGGATCATTTCTCGGATTTCATGGTCTCTAACCGTTTGTCGGAATCCGGGCCCATCATCGCTTTTCCATAGCTCGTAGGTTCATCGTTGCCCAACAACATGACCTCCAAGACAGGGTTGTCACACCACTCAGGAGCAGTACGCGTCCTTGTCGACCTACGAGGTTCGATAGTAACTTGATCCGAAGCTTCATGATCATCATCATTAACTTGCTCTTCAACTGACGTAAGCTCCACCGAAACATATTTCTGTGCTCGCTACTCTCTGGTTGAACAAAGGTTAAACAACCTCATCAAGTTCTATCTTCCTCCCGCTCAATTCTTTCGAGAGAAACTCTTTCTCAAGAAAGGACCCGTTTTAGCAACAAACACTTTTATGCTTGGATCTGAGATAGAAGGTTCAACCAATTGTTCTTAGCGTATTCTATGAAGATGCATTTATCCGCTTTGGGTTCGAGCTCATTAGGTGAAAACATTTTTTCACACAAGCGTCACAGCCCCAAACATTAAGAAATGACATCTTAGGTTTCTATCAAGCCATAATTCACACGGTGTCATCTTAACGGATTTAGATGGTGCCCTATTGAAAGTGAATTTAGTTGTCTCTAATGCATAACCCCAAAACTATAGTAGCAAAATGATAAGAGACATCATAGCATGCACCATATCTAATAGAGCACGACTACGACGTTCGGACACACCATCACACTATGGTGTTCTAGGTGGCGTGAGTTGTGAAACAACTTTCACATTGTCTAAAATTGTATGCCAAACTCGTAACTCAGATATTCATCTCCATGATCATATCGTAGACATTTTTATCTTCTTGTCATGATGATTTTAAACTTCACTCTGAATTTGGTTGAACTTTTCAAATGATTCAGACTTGTGTTTCATTAAGTAAATATACTCATATATACTCCAATCATTAGTGAAGGTAAGAAAATAACGATATCTAATGCACACTACAACACTCATTGGACCGTATACATCAACATGTATCGTTTCCAATAAGTCAATTGCCCGTTCCGGAAAACGGGGTTTTAGTCATCTTGTCCAAGAGGCATGGTCCACATGTCTCAGCCGATTCAAAATCGAATGAGTCCAAATATCATCAGCATGGAGTTTCTTCATGCGATTTATACCAATATGACATTTAGCAACAGTGCCACAAGTATGTGGTACTATCATTATTAACTTTGTATCTTTTGGCATCAATGTTATGAACATGTGTATTACTACGATCAAGATTCAACAAACCATTCTGACATGGTGCATGACCATTGAAGGTATTATTCATGTAAACAGAATAACCATTACTCTCTACTTAAATGAATAACCATATTGCAATAAACACGATCTAATCACGTTCATGCTCAATGCAAACACCAAATAACATTTATTTAGGTTCGTCACTAATCTCGAAGTTAGAGAGAGCGTGCGATGTTGATCACATCAACCTTGGAAACATTTCCAACACACATCGTCACCTCACCCTTAGCTAGTCTCCATTTATTTCGTAGCTTTTACTTTGAGTTACTAACATTTAGCAACCGAACCAGTATCCAATACCCAAGTGCTATTAGGAGTACTAGCAAGGTACACATCAATAACACTTATACCAAATATACTTGTGTTGGTGTTGCCAGCCTTCTTATCTACCAAGTATCTAGGGTTGTTCCGCTTTAGCGACCGCTCACTCACAATACAAGCACTTAGTCTCGGGTTTGGGTTCAACTTTGGGTTGCTTCACTGGAGCAGCAACTGCCTTGCCATCCATGAAGTTTCCCTCCTTGCCCTTGGCCTTCTCGAAACTTGTAGTTTTACTAACCATCAACACTTGATGCTCCTTCTTTATTTCTACCTTCACGATGTCAAACACCGCGAACAGCTCAAGGATCATTATTTCTATCCCTGGCATTTTATAGTTCATCACCAAGTTCTAGTAGCTTAGTGATAGTGACTTGGAGAACTATATCAATCACTATCTTATCTGGAAGATCAACTCCCACTCGATTCAAGCGATTGTAGCACCCTGACAATCTGAGCACATGCTCAACAATTGAGCTATTCTCCTTCATCTTGCAAGCAAAGAATCTTGTTGGAGATCTCATATCTCACAACACGGGCACGAGCATGAGATCCCAATTTCAGCTCTTAGAAGTTCTCATATGTTCCGTGACGTTCAAAACGTTTTGGAGCCTCAATTCTAAGCCGTAATGCATGACGCACTAAACTATCAAGTAGTCATCGGAACATGCCTGTCAGATGTTCACAACATCTACAGACGACGCTAGAGGGGATGGCGCCTAGAGCGGTGCATTAAGGACATAAGCCTTCTGTGCAGCAATGAGGACAATCCTCAGATCACGGACCCAGTCCGCAATATTGCTACCATCATCTTTCAACTCTATTTCTCTAGGAACATATAAAAATTCAAGGGAGCTACAGTGTGAGCTAGTAATCTACAACATAATTTGCAAAGACACTAGCTACTGACTATGTTCATGATAATGAGTTCAATTAATAATATTACTTAAGAACTCCCTCTCAAATTGACATCCCTTCGGTCATTCGAGTGATACATGATCCAAATTCACCAACTCAAGTCTAATCATCACGTGAGTTGAGGTGGTTTCAATGGTGAACATCATCATGTTGATCATATCTTCTATATGACTCATGTTCGACCTTTCGGTCTCTTGTGTTCTGAGGCCATGTCTGTACATGCTAGGCTCGTCAAGTTTAACCCGAGTGTTCTGCATGTGCAACACTGGCTTGCACCCCTTGTATGTGAACATATAGTCTATCACACCTGATCATCACGTGGTGTCTCGACACGACGAACTTTCACAATGGTGCACACTCGAGGAGAACACAATTTATCTTGAAATTAAGTGAGGGATCACCTTATAATGCTACCGTCGTCCTAAGCAAAACAAGGTGCATAAAAGGATTAACATCACATGCAAATCATAAGTGACATGATATGGCCATGAACTTGTGCTTTTGATCTCCATCTTGAAAGCACCATCATGATCTCCATCGTCACCGGCATGACACCATGATCTCCATCATCTTGATCTCCATCAACGTGTCGCCATCGGGGTTGTCGCGCCCACCATGCTTCTACTACTATTGCTACCATTTAGCGATAAAGTAAAGCATTACATAGCGCTTAATGATTGACATGCAGGTCATACAATAATTAAAGACAACCCTATGGCTCCTGCCGGTTGCCGTACTCATCGACATGCAAGTCGTGATATTCTATACAACACATGATCATCTCATACATCACATATATCTCATCATATAATTGGCCATATCACATCACAACATACCCTGCAAAAACAAGTTAGATGTCCTCTAATTGTTGTTGCAAGTTTTACGTGGCTGCTACGAGTATCTAGCAAGAACAATTCTCACCTACACAAAACCACAAGGGTGATACATAAGTTGCTTTTCAACCATCTCAAGGACCGCCTTTGTCGAATCCGATCCAACTAAAGTAGGAGAAACAGACACCTGCCAGCCATCTTTGTGAAATGAAGTTACACGTCAGTCGATGGAACCTGTCTCTCGTAAGCATACGAGTAAGGTTGGTCAAGGACGCTTCATCCCACAATACCGCTGAACCAAAACACGACCAAGGGAGGAAGCAATCTAAGCATCAACACCCACAAACTCCTTTGTGTTCTACTCGAGATCTCATCTACACATAGACCTAGCTCTGATACCACTGTTGGGGAACGTTGCATGGGAAACAAAAAATTTCCTATGCGCACGCAAGATCTATCCATGGTGATGAGCATCTATAAGAGGGAAAGTGGATCTACATAACCTTGTAGATCGCTAAGCGGGAAGCGTTAAGAAACGCGGTTGGTGTAGTCGAACGTCTTCGCGATCTAAATCGCCGAGCATCCCGTGATCTCATCACAATCCGTCCCATGATCCAATCATGATCCGTCCCGTGAACTCATCACGATCCGTCCTGCGATCTTAGCACGATCCGTCTCGCGATCTTGATCATGGTCCTTTCGATCTAGCACCGAACGGACGGCACCTCCGCATTCAGCACACATACAACTCGTTGACGATCTCTGCCTTCTCGATCCAGCAAGAGGGAGCGGAGAGGTATACAAGTTCTCCGGAAGCATGACGGCGCTGCGGCGATGGTGGTGGAGTAATCTCAGCAGGGCTTCGCCTAAGCACAGCTGAAACCGATCTAGAGGAGAAACTGCGGACTAGAGGGTAGGGTTGCACGTGGCTGAAAATCTTGTGCCAAAACCCTAAAAACCTCTAGTATATATAGGAGGAGAGGATGAGGAGGCTTGGCGCAAGGTCCAACCCCTCTAGGCTTCGGGCGAAGTTGGAGAGGAGGAATCCTCCTCCCCCACTCCTAGTAGGATTAGGACTCCTTCCTTATTTCCACCTTTTCTCCTTTGGAATTTCTTCCCCAGCCGCATGGGCCTTGTTTGGGACTTTGGCCAGCCCACTAAGGGCTGGTATTAGTCCTCCCACAGCCCATATAGCCTCTTGGGTCGAAATACCTCTCCCGATGGTATCCCGGTACACTACCGGCACTCCCGGTACACTATCGATGAGCCCGAAACTTTTCTGGCGACCAAAACAGGACTTCCTATATATCAATCTTTACCTCCGGACCATTCTAGAGCTCCTCGTGATGTCTGGGATCTCATCCGGGACTCCGAACAACCTTCGTTCACCACCATGCATAACTCTATCCTACCGAAACGTCATCGAACCTTAAGTGTGCAGACCCTGCGTGTTCGAGAACTATGTACACATCACCGAGACACCTTTATGGTCAATAACCAATAGCGGGACCTAGATTCCCATATTGGTTCCTACATATTCTATGAAGATCTTTATCGGTCGAACCTCTATGTTAAGGATTCAGTTAATCCCGTATGATGTTCCCTTTGTTCTTCGGTATGTTACTTGCCCGAGATTCGATCGTCGGTATCCCCATACCTAGTTCAACCTCGTTACCGGCAAGTCTCTTTACTCGTTCCTAATACAAGATCCCATGGCTATCACTTAGCCACATTGCTTGCAAGGCTTATTGTGATGTTGTATTACCGAGTGGGCCCTGAGATACCTCTCCGTCACACGGAGTAACAAATCCCAGTCTTGATCCATGCCAACCCAACAGACACCCTCGGAGATACCTATAGAGCACCTTTATAGTCACCCAGTTATGTTGCAATGTTTGATACACACAAGGTACTCCTCCGGTGTCAATGATTTGCTTGATCTCATGGTCATAGGAACACATACTTGACATGTAGAAAACAGTAACAATAAACTGACACGATCATATGCTACGTTTGTAGTTTGGGTCTTGTCCATCATATCATTCTCCTAATGATGTGATCCCGTTATCAAATGACATCTCATGTCCATGGCTAGTAAACCATAGCCATCTTTGATCAACGAGCTAGTCTATTAGAGGCATACTAGGGACATGGTGTTGTCTATGTATCCACACATGTATCTGAGTTTCCGATGAACACAATTATAGCATGGATAATAAACAATTATCATAAACAAGGAAATATGATAATAACCAATTTATTATCGCCTCTAGGGCATATTTCCAACATCGACTAGTGGTGCATCATCCTGTAGCAAGACCCTTGTAACCATCATACGAGTGGTGTGCTTGGAGCTGGAACACCACTAACTCGTTTTTAAAATATTTTAAGACTATTACATAGCTACAACTCATATCAGTTGTACTCATAACTAGATGGGTGAAACTCTACACTCGAGTTGAAGAAGTGTGGCATGTCTATCAACATGTATATTTAAGAGAACCTCTACCTCCTCCGAAATTTTTGCGCCACCATTAAGCATCCCCTTGGAGTCGATGACCATATTGATGATCACGAACTTCTCCTGACTGTGTATGAACTCGTCTCTATAGTCTTCATCTAAGATTTCTTGCTTACCTCCCCACACTTGGTGATGTTGGCATGCTTTGTGAAGGTGTCTCACGCCCGTATGTACCGGTTCATGTGGTGGATGATGTAGTACTTATCCTTCACACTATTTTTCGGTCGCTGCATGAAACAAAAGTCGGCATTATGGCAAAAACGTGGAAGGTCATTTATGTTATTCTTTCTACATCCCCGTTTGGTGATTCCTCCTTTGAAGTTATACTCGAAGAGAGATTCACCTAGAATATTCTTGATGCCAGTGTAGGCTTTCTCCTCCCTCCTCAACAAATGCAAGAAATAACTTGAGGCAAACTTTTAGGATACAACGATGAGGATGCAGTGGTTGTTGCGCATGCATTTCAACAAACAAACTATTCTCAAACCTTGATATGCGCAATCATAATGGAAATCTACGAAAACGTATAGTGAATGGGTTACATGGGATGTTAGGGCACGAGAAGGCGATCCTTTTATTTATTGTGTACCATGAAATCTGAAATGATCCACGACCCAGACAAGACAACACTGGGTCGATCACACCTAGATGCCCCTATGAGTCAACGAAATAAGAAAATCGACTCCATTGTTGCCAAAGCATCAGCAACCCAATGAATACACATCTAACCCCCTTTTTTCCAGAGGGAAAAAAGCAAACTTGCCAACCCGACCCCATTGCTAGATCCATTGGTGCTTGCACCACCAAAGCCGACAATAAGCCATATACCCCAAGAAGGGATAAACTACATCTCCCATTGAGATGTCAGGGCCTTCCGATACACACTCACTAGTGGAACAGGTGGATGAGCTAGCGATTCATAAAGGGGGGATTGGTGACGATGTGAGAACTCTAGATCAAAGATAGTCACGACTACTGAAAATGATGCATATTTAGTTCTTCACTAGACCAACTATCCCATGAATTCTATCCATTCACAATGCCTTCTTCATCTCAACCTCATAAGTTTTGTGTGACCCGGACGTTAACGAAATGAACAATCTCTCCTTGAACCACTAGTAGCTCTACAACTTTAGTCATCCCAATGACACCAAGATCCTTATTTAGAATAATAATATCCAATTTATCAAATCAAGTCATCATCGAGAATTCCATACTATAACATAGAAATTTTATCCAAACAAATTTGGAATTGGGATTTATTATTGGATCAGAAATCCCATTGCATCACTGTTTTGCCTTTTCATCTAATTATAATCTTGTCCTAGCCAATAGTTCAAGCCAAATTAACAATTTCTTTCCCAATTTTCTCAAATTGTAACATATTTGTCATTGTATACTTATTTTACTAGTAATTCTACATTTTTTGACTGTATATTATTTAACCCAAATTTTGCACTTGAAACAAACCTTATGTCCATTTTATCTGAAATTTACTAGATTGGTCACTAAATTATTCAAGATTTAATAGATTTAAATGTTTAGTTTAAATTTTGAACCTAAATTTCATGTTTGAAACATGAAGAGAGAAATGACAAAGAATAGAGGGGGGATGCACGAGCAGGATAGGCCAGGGGGAGAGGCAAGAGAGATAAATTGACTAATCTAACTAGGATGATGGGTTGGCATGTAAGAGAGAAACTATCGATATGGCAAGAAATAACCGAGCTCAAAACCACTCTACTCAAGAAAGGGGGTATTGTGAACTGTTTCCAAAGTTCATGGGAGTTAATCTGAAAAAAATTCAAAGTTGAGGGTTGCAAAATAAACCATAGGACATGTTTACTCGTGAGTGAGCTTCTCACAATGCATCAATGCACACTTGGTCTGCGTGTCCCAAGCAAAGCCCTTTTAATCTTACAACAAGCATTCCCTACTCGTCGGGTTCTCACTACTAGGAGAAAGCTTAGTAGTAGCGCTGGATTTACCTTTAGTAGTAGCACTGGTGGAAGCGCCACTACTAAGGCGCTATAGCTAAGTTATAGCAGTAGCGCTGGAAAACCAGTGCTACTGGTAAGTAGGGTTAGCAGTAGCACTGTAAGAAAACCAACGTTACTGATAAACCAGCGCTGCCGCTAGATGCCAACCACCGCTACTACTAATATTCCTTCTTTCAAAGATTACATTCTCCTCTACGTATTTGTCCATGCTCTATAAAATAGTTTCATCATATGACAACATCAATAATTATTGCGTCAACAACGACATTTAGATTAAAGTGCATGGATGCAAGTGATCATGTTGAATTAGAAGAAAACATCATAATAGTAATCATCCTAATCGATCATACAAGTTAACTAAACTTTTCTCTCATAGACCTAGTCCTCCCTCCTAGGTAAAATGACATAAAACAAAATAACACCTATGTCTCCATGATGAAGCAAAGATGTCCAATCGTCTCCAACTTGTGGCTTGCGATCCTTCTTTATTTGTCTCCATGCTTCCATTTGGAGCCATCTTGGTGGTTTGCACTCTGTTGAGTATGCAAAAGAGAACTCGGGTCTCATACGACTTTTAATTGTCATATTAGCTTCGGCTTGTATCAACGGAGGCACAACTTTATTTGGCAGTTTCTGTTGAAGGACATAATAGTAGCCTAGTTAGCAATGTAATCAATACCATTTACGCAATAGTAGTGTACTTAATTAGCAACTCTTGACAAGATATTTTGGCGAATGTCATCCGCCCTCAACCTATGCACTAGTGTCCTGTACAATGTATAATTTGGGCCAGTTCCCAAATTATACGGGAAGATCTCCCTACCAACTAGGACACCAATAACAAAGTTGATAAGATCATCCTTCTCCTCCCAAGTTAGATGTGATCCATAAGTGTATAGTGTCGTGTCAATTATGTTCTGTGTTTCACTCGAAGGAACAAAATAAGATGTAAATTATAAATTAACAAATTTAGTATGGATGAACACCAACTATTTTTAAATATAAAATACAAATTACTTGACAAATAGGCATGGTGGACAAACTCACATGGAGGTAAAACAGGAAGCATATCTACATCCACCCAAATGTCGATGTTAACTTCAATATCATCTTTAGGATGAAGATCGAATGTTACTTCCATATCCTCCTGAAATCCATATGCCTTGCAAAGAGCTTCCCAATTTGAGCACTCTAATTCTGTGTTATTAAGTGCATTCATTACTTTCACCAGGAATATGTGACCATGTTTAGTCCTCAGCTTGGGTGTCCTCGTCTTGAAACTCTCGTGCTCTTCGAAACCAAGCCTCTCCAAGAAATACCGTCTTGCATGATAGGGGATGAACTAGTCGAATTGTATAAAACAAAAATTACGTGTTGAAGGAAAGAAATAGAAGTCATGCTTAATTACGAAAAAACAGTTGCCATCGTTGCGTACCGTAGAAATATCGAAGTCCTCATAAAGCTTGATGGTGAAGAACCCGTCGTCTCGCACCGCAGGCCGGTCGCAAAGACCCTTATCTTCACTACAAAATTCACATATTTGGATCCTATCGTCGTCTGATGACGATGACATTTCCCGTGTTCATGATTCAAAAATTATGGCACGCTTGGATCCTAATGCACATGTGACTTTCGGTCCGTTGAGGCTTTCCTTAAATAACTCTCATATCTCATGGTGTGTTGGTGCGCACTCTCCCACACTGATATGGTGGTGTATATATGTTGGTGGACACTCTCTCACAGTAAAAATTTGACCGTCAGTGATGGACGACCCCCTCCTCTTCTTGCGCATTATACCGACAAATCTATCGCAAAGAAGAGAAGAAGAGGAGGCGCCCGCCATGACAACAGTCAGGATTCCTCCATCAAGAACACACATGAAAGTCACACAAGAAGCAACGACATACCGAAAGTCACACACACATTATACCAATAAAATATCACTAATACATTTATAATGAACTCGAATATAATATCAGTAATACATCATCTCGAATAATCCAGTTAATGCATCATCAAATATTAACTAATACATCTCGAATATTATCATATAAGATCACTAATAAAGATCGAATACTATTGAATAATCTAAGTCACTAGCGGTTCCTGAGTCGCGGGTGGTGAACTGATGTCTACTACGCAACCTTCTTCTTGTAGACTCGTGTTGGGCCTCCAAGCGCAGAGTTTTGTAGGACAGTGGAAATTTTCCCTGAAGTGGATGACCTAAGGTTTATCAATCCATGGGAGGTGTAGGTTGAATATGGTCTATCCCAAACAACCCTGCAATCAAATACAAGAAATCTCTTGTGTCCCCAACACACCCAATACAATGGCAAATTGTATAGGTGCACTAGTTCGACGAAGAGATGATGATACAAGTGTAATATGGATGGTAGATATAGGTTTTTTTAATCATAAATATAAAAAAAGCAAGGTAACAAGTAACAAAAGTGAGCACAAATGGTATTGCAATGCTTGAAAACAAGGCCTAGGGTTCATACTTTCACTAGTGCAATCTCTCAACAATACTAACATAGTTGAATTATATGTAAATACCTCTCGTGTGACAAAGAGTTCACTCCAAAGTCACAAATAGCGAAGAACTAACAAAGAAATTATTGTAGGGTACGAAACCACCTCAAAGTTATCTTTTTCGATCAATCTTATGAGCTATCCCTATAAGTGTCACGAACAGCCCTAGAGTTCATACTAAAATAACACCTTAAGATACACATCAACCAAAACCCTAATGTCACCTAGATACTCCAATGTCACCACAAGTACCCATGGGCTTGATTATACGATATGCATCAAACAATTTCAGATTCATCATGTTCAATCCAACACAAAGAACTTCAAACAGTGCCCCAAAGTTTCTACCGGAAAGTCAAGACAAAAACGCGTGCTAACCCTTGCGCATAGATTCCCAAGGTCACGGAACCTACAAGTTGATCACCAAAACATACATCAAGTGGATCAATAGAACATCCCATTGTCACCACGGATATCCCATCGCAAGACATACATCAAGTGTTCTCAAATCCTTAAAGACTCAATCCAATAAGAAAACTTCAAAGGGAAAACTCAATTCATCACAAGAAGATAGAGAGGGGAAAACTCCATATGATTCATCTATATTAATAAAGCTCGGGGTACATCAAGATCATGCCATCCCAAGAACACGAGAGAGAGAGATAAAACACATAGCTACTGGTACATACCCTCAGCCCCGAGGGTGAACTACTGCCTCCTCGTCATGGAGACCGCCGGATGATGAAGATGGCCTCCAGTGATGGTCTCCCCCTCCGACAGGGTGCCGGAACGTGCTCCGGTTGTTTTTTTGTTGCTCTGGAGGCTTGCAGCGACGGAACTCCCGATCTAGGTTTCTTTTCGGAGGTTTGGGTATTTATAGGAGTATTTGGCGTTGGTCCCACGTCCAGAAGGTTCCCGAGGAGGTCACGAGCCTGCTAGGCGTGGCCAGGGGGGTGACCACGCCCTCATGGCTTGTGACTCCCTTGGGTCTCTTCTCCGGTATCTTTTCACTCCAGTATTTTTTATGTTTTCCAAAAATTTTCTCCAAAGGTTTTCATCCCATTACGAGAACTTTCATTTCTTCACAAAAACAACACCACAGTAGTTTTGCTAAAAACAACGTCAGTCCGGGTTAGTTCTAATAAAATCATACCAAAATCATATAGAATCATTGTAATCATGTCGTGAATACTTCATAAATTATAGATACATTGCAGACATATCATGAACACCCAAAGATAAGGAACCATCACGGGATAATAACTCGGGTGAGATCCCTGAAGAATCTGCCAGGTATTGTTTAATTTGTTGTCCAAGGCCACCATGTAGCGACGGATGTGCTCGTCCTCCTCCCTAACACGATGATGTACCACCTCTGCAGGGGCCTTCTCCCTCTGCACCAAAAGTGGCCCACGTGACCACCACCAAAGAAGCTTCGGGTCGACGACGAGACCCGGATTCCTCACCAAGCTCTGAGCCCGGGAAGGTAACACCTCCCAGTGCCAGCCCGGCGAAGCCCAGTACCGGACATGGCGCCTATCAAGCAAGCTCTCACCAACCACTCGACGACGAGGGTGCGGGCCGGACATCATCGATGTCGAGAAAAATTCCTATGAGAAAATTTTCTTATCGTTTAATGTTTTACTTTCTAGTTATCATTTGTACAACAATCATCTCATTTGAATTTATCTAGCGCCCACTAACCTATTTTTCTCAACATGCAAGTATGACACCTCATCAAGCAAATATACAATAATAAAACACAATATATATATTGAAAATATTCCCGCAACAACGTTCGGGGCAACATCTAGTCCCTATCAAGAACCCTAGGCATGGGGATGTCTCACCAGAGGCTGGGGTCGGTGTCGGTCTCGGGGCTGGGGTCGAGGTCATTGGGGTCGAGGTCGGGGTCGGGGCCTAGGTCAAGGTTCGGGTAGGGGTCGGGGGCTAGGTCGCCGGGGAGGACCTGCGGCAGCGGCGGCGCAGAGTGGAGAGGGGGAGAGTGAGAGGGGGAGAGGGAGGGAGTGAGGGGAGGGGCGGCGGCACAGAGTGGAGAGGGAGGGAGGGAGTGAGGGGCGGGGCGGCGACATAGAGTGGAGAGGGAGGGAGTGAGGGGAGGCGGCGGCGCAGAGTAGAGAGGAAGGGAGTGAGGGGCGGCGGCGGTGCAGAGTGTGGAGAGGGAGGGAGTGAGGAGGGGACAGGGAGAGAGCGAGAGAGAGGGGCGTGCGGGGGCAAAGACGATAAGTGCAGGCCCCACTTAGCAGTAGCGTGGGTCAGAAAAACACGCTACTACTATTATGTTAGTAGTAGCACGTTTATCTGGGGCGCGCTACTATTAAATCTAGCCTGGCGGCAATGGTAGGGCAATATTAGTAGTAGCGCATTTCTTAAAGCCACGCTACTGCTAAGTAGTTAGCAGCAACGCCTTCTCTCGTCGCGCGCTACTGATATGTAGCAGCAGCGCCTCCTTTTATCCAGCGCTATGATAACCCACAAGTATAGGGGATCAATTGCAGCCTTTCTCGATAAGTAAGAGTATCTAACCCAATGAGGAGCTAAAGGTAGAACAAATATTCCCTCAAGTTCTATCGATCACCAATACAACTCTACGCACGCTTAACGTTCGCTTTACCTAGAACAAGTATGAAACTAGAAGTACTTTGTAGGTGTTATAGGATAGGTTTGCAAGATAATAAAGAACACGTAAATAAAAACTAGGGGCTTCTAAGATAGAGAAACAACTAAGTTAGTTTAACGAGTGTGGAAAAGTGGTGGTAGGAGTTGTGGAATTGTCGCTAGGCAATCGATAACTACACCGGTAATCATTATTGCAATTTTATATGAGGGAGAGGCATAAGCTAACATACTTTCTCTACTTGGATCATATGCACTTATGATTGGAACTCTAGCAAGAATCTGTAACTACTAAAATCATTAAGGTAAAACCCAACCATAGCATTATAAGGTATCAACTCCTCTTTATTCCCATACGCAAACAACCTACTTACTCGCGTCTGTGTTTCTATCACTCACGCCACCCACCATAAGCAAATCATAAGCATATTGCAAACCCTACAGCGGGGATCCCTCACGCTTGCGCGACACGGAGAGCACCATAGGAAAACACCAATAATAAAACATGCAACTCAAACCAATCATGATCATCAATCAACCAATAGGACAACAAAAATATACTCACACATCATAGGATGGCAACACATCATTGGATAATAATATGAAGCATAAAACACCATGTTCAAGTAGAGGGTATAACGGGTTGCGGGAGAGTGGAACACTCTAGATAGATGGGGGAATGTGAGGGAGGTGTTGGTGAAGATGACGGAGTTGTTAGAGTAGATCGCCGTTACGATGATGGCCTCGGCGGCATTCTGGTGCCATAGGGAGAGAGGGGGAGAGAGCCCCCCTCCTTATTCTTCTTCCTTGAACTTCCCCCTAGATGGGATAAGGGTTTCCCCTGTGGTCCATGGCCTCGATGGCAGCGGAGGAGCGAGAGCCCCTCCGAGATTGGATCTCTCTCTCTCTCTGTTTCCTTCTGTTTCTGTGCTCCCAGATTCTGGCCTTTCACCGTTTCTTAAATATACGGAGATCCGTAAATCCGATCGGGCTGAAATTTTGAGGGGATTTTCCTTATAAACATATATTTATTGTGGCCGAAGGAAAGCTCCAACCGACCTAAGGGGTAGTCACAAGCCTTCAGGGCGCGCCTGGTAGGCTTGTGGGCCCCTCGGGCACCGCCTTCTGTTGGTTCCACTTCCCAAAATTAAAATATATTCTAAAACAAATCTACGTAAGTTTTTATCCCATTTAGACTTTGTTTGATACGGATTTTCTAAGAAACAACAAACATGCAACAAACAGGAACTAGTACTGGGCACTGGACCAATATGTTAGTCCCAAAAATAGTATAAAAAGTTGCCACAAGTATATGAAAGTTGTAGAATATTTGCATGAAACAATAAAAAATTATAGATACGACGGAGACGTATCAGGATCCCCAAGCTTAATTCCCGCTCGTTCTCGAGTAGGTAAATGATAAAAAAGATAATTTTTGATGTGGAATGCTACCTAGCATAATCTTAATCATGTAATCTAATCATGACATGAATATTAAGATATGAGTGATTCAAAGGAATAGCCTATATTGACATAAAAATAGTAATACTTCGAGCACACCAACAATGCAATCGCGTCCTTTCAAAATAACATGTGCTTAGAAAGTTATCCCTACAAAATCATATGGTCTGGCTATGCTCCATCTTCCCCACACAAAGTATCTAAATCATGCACAACCCCGATGACAAGTCAAGCAATTGTTTCACACTTTTTATGTTCTGAAACCGTTTCAACTCTCACGCAATACATGAGCGTGAGCCATGGATATAGCATTATAGGTGGAATAGAATATGATGGAGGTGATGAGGAAAAAGGAGAAGATAGTCTCACATCAACTAGGCGTATCAACGGTCTATGGAGATGCCCATCAATAGATGTCAATGTGAGTGAGTAGGATTGCCATGCAACGGATGCACTAGAGCTATAAGTGTATGAAAGCTCAAAAAGAAAACTAAGTGGTCGTGCAAATGATGAAAATTCCACTAGCTATATGAAAGTGACAAAATAGGAGTCTCTCTATCATGAAGATCATGGTGCTACTTTGAAGCACAAGTGTGGAAAAGATAGTAGTAATTGTCCGTTCTCTCTTTCTCTCATACTTCTCCTTTTTTTCCTTTTTTTACTTTGGCGGGCATCTTTGGCCTCTTATTTATTTATTTATTTGGGCTTCACTGGCCTCTTTTATTTTTTTTGTAAAGTTCGGAGACTCCTCCCAATTTGTGAGGGAAGCATAGCTTCCAGCATCCTTTTCTCACATGGGACAATGCTCTAGTAATGAAAATCATCACACTTTTATTTACTCACAACTCGATACCTAGAACAAAAATATGAATCTATATGAATGCTTCCGGTAGGATAACGGGATGTGCAACGATTTAGCCTAGCAAATGACATCAAAAAATAGACAAGCCATGAAAACATCATGCAAGCTGTCTTACGATCATGCAAAGCAATATGAAAATGATGGCACATGTCATACTAAACGGAACGGTGGAAGTTGCATGGCAATATATCTCGGAATGGCTATGGAAATGCCATAATAGGTAGGTATGGTGGCTGTTTTGAGAAAGGTGTATGGTGGCTGTTTTGAGGAAGGTGGGTTTGATGCATCGGCGAAAGTTGCGCGGTACTATAGAGGCTAGCAAAGGTGGAAGGGTGAGAGTGCGTATAATCCATGGACTCAACATTAGTCATAAAAAACTCACATACTTATTGCAAAACAAACAAATCATTAGATGCATTCTCCTAGGGGAGAGGTTGGTAGGAGCTAACCATCGCACGCTCCCGATCCTCACACAAAGGTTCACAATCATTAAACAAATCATGCTCTAACTTCGTTACATAACGGTTCACCATACATGCATACTACGGGAATCACAAACTTCAACACATGTATTTATCCAATTCACAACTACTCACTAGCATGACTCTCATATTACCATGTTCATATCGTAAAACTATTGCAAGGAATCAAACATATCATATTCAGTGATCTACAAGTTTTATGTAGGATTTTATGACTAACCATGTGAATGACCAACTCCTGTTAACTCTCTAAATAGATATAAGTGAAGCAAGAGAGTTTAATTCTTTCTACAAAAGATATGACCACACTCTAAAAAATATAAGTGAAGCAAAAGAGCATTCTACAAATGGCGGTTTTCTATGTGTGAGAAACAGGCAATCCAAACTTCAAATGATATAAGTGAAGCACATGAAGCATTCTATAAAGCCATACTCAAAAGATATAAGTGAAGTGCATGAAGCATTCTATAAATCAACGAAGGGCTTTCTCATACCAGCATGGTGCATTATTAAAATAAGAATAAAAATCACAAGACGTTCCAAGATTTACGCATATCATGTGACGAATAAAAATATAGCTCCAAGTAAAATTACCGATGGTTGTTCGAAGAAAGAGGGGATGCCTTCTGGGGCATCCCCAAGATTAGTTTCTTGGGAGTCCTTGAATATTACCTTGGGGTGCCTCGGGCATCCCCAAGAATAGTCTCTTTCCACTCCCTATTCCTTCATCCATCGTGATCTCATCCAAAACTTGAAAACTTCAATCACACAAAACTTAACAAAACCCTCGTGAGACCGTTTTATAATAAAGCAAATCACAACTTTATGTACTATTGACAACCAATTCATATTTTATTTTTGCATTGTATCTACTGTATTATAATATTTACATGGCTTATACCACCGATACAATCGATAGTTTCATCAAAACGAGCAAAACAATACATCAAAACAGAATCTGTCTTAAACATGACAGTCTGTAGAAATTTGAACATTCACCAAACTTCTGTAACTCTAAAAATTATGAAACGTTAGGACAAAATAAAAAATTTGCATAGAAGTACTGTGTAAAAATTTCAGAAACTTTAAACATTCTAGTAAAAAAAATGTAAATTCACGCACTACAGCCAAAGTTTCTGTTTTTGCACTGCACACACCAAACAAGCAATTAATCATCCTAAAGGCAAATCTTGGCACATTATTTTTATAATACAATGGATTTATACAAGGGGATAATTATTTTTTTGAAAAGTTTCTGTAATCATGATTTGCAAAGTTTCCTTGAGTATGAACAAAGTTCAAGGCTAGCTCCCACTTTCACAATGCTCATCTCTCTCACTTTCAGTTTTCTTTTTGAAAAAGTTTTAGGTTACCCTCTTTATTTTTTTGTTCTTAAACTATATAAAAGCACACAACAGAATTAAATGACTCTCTAAAACTTCCGGGTTGTCTCCCTGGCAGCGCTTTCTTTAAAGCCATTAAGCTAGGCATAAAGTGATCAAGTAATGGATCCACCAGATCCCAAGGTATATCAAAGCCAATTTTAATTAACAATGATTTATAATTTAGTATTGAGAACAAAGTAACATATATCATGTAACAATGAAGTCTAACTCTCTTCCTATGCATCGGCATGTCATAAAAGAACAATTCATGCACACAAAGTAAAGGCCAATACATAGCACACGCAGTTTCTTGCAATTTTATCATATTGGAAACATGGAGAGGCCGAGATTTAGTTCCTCTCTCATAATAATTCCAAGTAGGAGCAGAAAGCACATGCATATTATATCTATCAAAATCATCATGTGTAATGTAAAAGGCAACCCATCTATATAATCCTTAATAAGTGCAAACTTCTCCAATATAGTCTAGTTGGGAGAATTTAAAAATATAATAGGACTATCATGCGTGGGTGCAATAGCAACAATTTCATTCTTAACATAAGGAACTATAGCAAGTTCATCTCCATAAGCATCTTTCATATTGGCATCATGGCCACAAGCATAGCAAGCATCAACTTCATCAAAAAAGGGATATTTCAAATGAATCAGAGGGATCATAGTAATCAACATAGCATTCATCCTTTGGTAAGCACGAAGGGAAATTAAACAATGTATGAGTTGAAGAGTTACTCTCATTAGAAGGTGGACATGGGTAGCTAATCCGCTCTTCCTCCTTTTGTTCTTCGCTCTCCTCCTCATCCTTTTCATCTAATGAGGTCACAGATTCAGCAATTTCTTCTTCCATAGATTCCTGCAAAATACTAGTCTCTTACAAGGCAGCGGTCATTCTTTCAATAAACTCTTTAACATAAGCATTAGAAGCATAGTTTTCATAGCAATATTTAAGTATGGCAAAATTCTCAGATTCGTAAAGAGTAGCATCATACTTTTCAATGAAAGAAGCAATTTTATAGGCACCCTTAAAAGCAACAAATTCTTCAATTTGTTCAACATAATTATAGCAATAGGCCTCCTTGGCATAAGAGGATAATATTTAATTATCATTAAACACACATTGGTAGGGAAGGTGTTTTTTAGATTCTTTAGAACAACAAGTAAAATAATAAATTTCACATCGATTCCAAGCATAGCAACACAAAGTATTAATTTGATGCCACAAGAGTTTCCCTTTTTGAGATATGCGGTGTCGCACATAATGAACATGCTCATTTAATGATTTTCCCTTAACTAAGCTAGTTGGGCTTTCAGCACGAGACAAGTGGATCGAAGATGACCCAAGTAATATTCTTCGGTGGTACGAAACACTAGTGGTTCCTCAACTTTTGGAGCAGCAAGTACATCTATTTTTTTGGTATTTTGCGTTTCCTACCCATATCTAAAGATAGAAAACAAGTTAATAATAGAAAAATAAAAATTACTTAGTGATAAACCAAACAAGCACACACGAGAATATTCACCCTATGCTATTGCTCCCCGGTAACGGCGCCAGAAAAAGGTCTTGATAACCCACAAGTATAGGGGATCAATTGCAGCCTTTCTCGATAAGTAAGAGTGTCGAACCCAACGAGGAGCTAAAGGTAGAACAAATATTCCCTCAAGTTCTATTGACCACCGATACAACTCTACGCACGCTTAATGTTTGCTTTACCTAGAACAAGTATGAAACTAGAAGTACTTTGTAGGTGTGATAGGATAGGTTTGCAAGATAATAAAGAACACGTAAATAAAAACTAGGGGCTACGAAGATAGAGAAACAACTAAGTTAGTTTAACGAGTGTGGAAAAGTGGTGGTAGGAGTTGCGGAATTGTCCCTAGGCAATCGATAACTAGACCGGTAATCATTATTGCAATTTTATATGAGGGAGAGGCATAAGCTAACATACTTTCTCTACTTGGATCATATGCACTTATGATTAGAACTCTAGAAAGCATCCGCAACTACTAAAGAACATTAAGGCAGAACCCAAGCATAGCATTATAGGGTATCAAGTCCTCTTTATTCCCATACGCAAACAACCTACTTACTCGGGTCTGTGTTTCTATCGCTCACGCCACCCACCATAAGTGAATCATAAGCATATTGCAAAGCCTACAGCGGGGATCGCTCACGCTTGTGCGACACGAAGAGCACCATAGGACAGCACCAATAATAAAACATGCAACTCAAACCAATCATGATCACCAATCAACCAATAGGACAACAAAAAGCTACTCAGACATCATAGGATGGCAACACATCATTGGATAATAATATGAAGCATAAAACACCATGTTCAAGTAGAGGGTATAGCGGGTTGGGGGAGAGTGGGCCGCTGTAGATAGATGGGGGAAGGTGATGGAGGTGTTGGTGAAGATGACAGAGTCGTTGGAGTAGATCGCCGTCACGATGATGGCCCCGACGGCGTTCTAGTGCCACCCGGAGAGAGGGGAAGAGAGCCCCCCTCCTTATTCTTCTTCCTTGACCTTCCCCCTAGATGGGAGAAGGGTTTCCCCTCTGGTCCATGGCCTCCATGGCGGCGGAGGGGCGAGAGCCCCTCTGAGATTGGATCTCTCTCTGTGTTTCTTTCTGTTTCTACGCTCCCAGATTCTGGCCTTTCTCTGTTTCTTAAATATCCGGAGATCCGTAACTCCGATCGGACTGAAATTTTGAGGGGATTTTCCTTATAAAAATACCTTTCTTGTGGCCGAAGGACAGATCCAACCTACCTAAGGGGTAGCCACAAGCCCTCAGGACGCGCACTACCTCCTAGGGCTTGCCTGGCAGGCTTGTGGGCCCCTCGGGCACTGCCTTCTGTTGATTCCACTTCCCAAAATTCACATATATTCCAAAAAAATCTCCGTAAGTGTTTATCCCGTTTGGACTTCATTTGATATGGATTTTATGCGAAACAAAAAACATGCAACAAACAATAACTGACACCGGGCATTGGATCAATATGTTAGTCCCAAAAATAGTATAAAAAGTTGCCAAAAATATATGAAAGTTGTAGAATATTGGCATGAAACAATCAAAAATTATGGATACGACGAAGACGTATCACTCTACTGCTAAGATTGTGTGTAGAAGGTTTTCCCTAGTAGTGTATATCCAAAACAGGTATAGGCCCTACCAAACCCAATCACGCTTATCATTTTTGGTGTGTATAATAGGAAAATCAAACTCCATCATGTTAAGACTATGGTGATTTCTTTTGACAAATCATTATATTTAGATCTGGAAGTTTGTTACCCACTATTAGAGATGCATCGCCTATGATGATGGTAGTGATATCTTGCAATCGGACATGGTTTGTTCTGTTGTATCCAGTTTATTAAGTAAGAGCGTCGAACCGATAAGGGAGCTGTCTAAACTACATTAAATATTTAATGAACAAGACGTGCAATATTACCTTTGACGGGCAATATGGCGGAAGGCATTCTCGAGACTTCTGAATTCCACACTAATCTATTTATGATAGTAAATGGCAATAATTCTAGAGGTGTCATATGATATATGAGAGTGGAGTCAAAGAAAGATACACAACAATACCTTAGTTGCATATCACCCACAACCACCACTACCAAGCCTAATATTCCACTACCAAACAATAGTGATTAATAGTTTCCCCATGGATGCGGCATAAAGCGGCTTAGTCTCCATGGATCTCATACCAAAAGTCTACTAAGGCAAGCACATGTCACAACAATACCACACAACTTGTATTCCATTATCATTTGGCATCCTTCACTTCCTCTCGGGTCACATATTGGGCACTCGATGTTTGCACAACACCTTGAAAATGTCATCAAGTACATATTACATCATTCTAATATACTACTAGATTTCAATCAAATTCAACTAGATGTCCTCTGTGACCCTGAGAGCTAGGTGAATAGTCAAGCAACGAGATGCAAAATACAAATGAGATAACCATGTGTCAAATATGAGTGCTTATAACAATCCATATATGAATCCACCATTAATGCACTATCGAAATGAACGAGTTTAGGGATTACAAGATGATCGAGGGGATTGATGGAAGTGGCATTGCAGTGGTGGTAATAGCTGATTCCACTTCTTTTGGCTTTCGTGCTAGCTTCAGTTATTGTTGGCGGCTATTGCCCTCTTGTGGATTCCCCTTCGTATCTGATTTGCATGGTTGTTCTTTCTTGAGGGTCTATGTTCATGCTCATCTCCAACCACGTGTGCATTTGAGAGATAGCTTTTTTTAGGTATTGATGACATGCGGTACGATTGCTCATACAATCGTGCACACACTCGTATCGAGGATTAGCCGTTTTCTTCTCTCGTGGCTTAGCCACCTTTTCAGGAAGGCCCCTTTGACGTCCAATCTTCACATTGGCCACAAAACATGAGGGTTTTATTTAAAAACTCCAAAACCCCTCAAATTTAGTCACTTTGAAATCCGTACAAACGAGAAACACAACAACGGTAAAATTTGATAAATCATATCAATGTGAACATGATGTGAGATGCATGCATTATATGGCAGGTTTGATGTGGTCAGGCGTTCATTTGTTTAATTTTTTAATGCTCCTGAACTTCTTCGATGGAGGCATGTTGATAAATCAGTAGTTTAACAGCTTGCCTTACAAGCTTGTGCCCCCTACAGCAGCGTGTTCGATGATCTTTTCTAGCTTGTGTAGGTTTTGTCAGTGTAGGTTTTCACTAGAGGATTGAAGAGACGTAAAGATGCAAAAGTTGGAGCTAGAGGCCATGACTTTTGAAGGTCTTCTCGTAAATTTTGGTTTTGTCGGGGTTTCCTTGTGTGTTTGTACGATCTTTAGTTTGCTTCGATGTACTATATCTTGTGTATCAATAAAATCGGATCGTTCTCTAGAACCCTCCAAAAAAGTCAGACAAAGCAGCTGTTCTTAATAATGATGATAACTCAAAAGAGCATACAATTCGGCTAACGTTTTTGTCCAAACTGATGGAGGCGACTGTTAATCCGTTAATGCTCCACAGAGTATAGACTATAGGCTCCACGGCTCTACTGCACTGGCTGCAATCTCCATGGGGAACAAAAGCATCCCATTTGTTTGGTGCCCATCCCTGTCACTGCCAACACTTTAGGAGGAGAAGGAGCTGACAAATATATCGATCAGAAAGCAGTAGCAACTATGCAAGCAGTATTGGAAGAATGACGTACGTGTGGCTCACTAACTTTTAATTATTAACAATGTGTGCATGCATATGCCAATCTTCACCTTTTCCCTGTTGAGTTAGTGCATGTATATGTACTTGCTCATGACTAATTTAAATAACTTAATCGTCCACTTTAATTTGTCATATTTTATTCATCAAATGCAAATGTAGAGGTAAAGCCTAAAAGCATGCACAACTTTTGGGGGAAATCTTGCTGCTGGAAGATATGGGAATTTCCCCTACAGTCAGTTAATTAGTCAACATTCTCTGTATTTATTTGGGTTTTACGAAAGTTAATTTAGGCACTTCGCCATTAGAGATGGAGCATTTCAGGACGTCGGCACATATTCTGTACTGGTATTAAAATGTCACTAGAACAAATGTAGACATAAAGAGTTAACATGTGTGCTACAATGTTCTTCTTACATATAGTAGGGATATCGGCATTCGGATAACACCGAATAAAAATGATTTTAGTCCATCTGCTCATATCTAACTACACATATTTGTTCCTAACGCTCTCGTGAAAATTATAGGGCCCACATGCATGATCTTGCAGTGTTCATTATCTTTAGTTTTTGTTTCTCAATGGTTGTTCAGTTGTCCATGTCTAAAAGTACTTTCTCTTATATATCTAAGTGGTTTCTGAGAGGCTACTCCTAGGTTTTAACATGAGTTTTATTTGGCTGCACTTGCTACTGCCATCTGCTATGATATTCATGTTTGTCTAACCATCTTTAACCTATTTTAGTTAACTATATATTTCCATTTTCATATATTTTCTCTCTAAATACATTATAAAATAAGGTCAACAATATTCAGTAATCACAACAATATCATAGGTGGCCGGATTATGATATGAAAAAACGTGTGTGTGTTTGGGGAGGGGGGGGGGGGAGGGGGTAACGATACGTGTAGAAGCCATAAATGATTTTTTTTAAAGGTGAACAAGAACAAATCTCTTTTGTTGCGGTGGATCCACCGTGAGGAATGCATAGTGGATAAGGAGGTGTCTTCTTGTAAGCAAGGTGGTGAAATTAGTGTGATTTGTTTTGTCATATTGTTTTGTAAACATCATAATTTTGTACAATTATTTAAACTAAGCATAGAAAAATAAAGACAAAACTTGCATAACAGAGATTGTGCAAGTCAACAAATATTTTGAAATAGCGGGAGTACCACCTTATCCAAAGTAGTACATTTTCCTAATTATTGACAATCCAATATGTCATATATATCTTGTCATATTGTCTTATCTTTTTTGATGAATTCTCTACATAGTAACTAAATACGTTTCACGCTCCCCTAAAAAAAGACGTTCCCCATTAGTACAATATACAATACTATGACAAGCACGATGGGCAAATAGCGACACGTGTATAAGCCAAACAAACTTTTCTGTAATTTGCTAAAGGTGAATAAGAACAAATCTTTTTGTGGTGGTGGGTCCACCGCGAGGAATCCATAGTGGATAAGGAGGTGTCCTCTACCTCGCAAGGTGGTGAATACATACCCAACACAAAGATGCTCACTCAAAAGGGTGCACTAGTGATTAGTTAAAACTTAGCATGGTGGCCGGCAAAGTGCAAAAGGGAAGACCTTGACATGCCAAAACATAAAAATAAATCCTTGGTTTGCACACACTACACGAACATGGTACATCCATGTGGTTTTTGATTGGTGGAAGGCATTAGGTCCAGCAGCACACATCAGCTGATGATGATCATACGCTGATATGGAAAAGTTTCAGGACGAATCGCCACATATGGAAGAAGAGGGGAGGGCCCACAATTCTAGCTTATTGATAATTGGATCACCAAGGAATCTGTTTAAGAAAAGAAGGAAAGATCATGCACGTGTCGCGGGGCTAATTGTCCAAGCTGTTAGTAACTTGAGCAGTGTTTTTCCGTAGTTTTCTCAATAAAGCGCACTTTTCTTAACTTAAAATGCACCAAGGGATACAAAGCATAATGAGCATACACCTACCATCTACATAATTAGGGTGCACACATGCCTCAGTAACACATAATTTCTGCAGTTTTTTAGAGCAAATTTCTGGTGCTGGACGCTGATAACATACCTGCGAAAGGTAACAGCACAATGCAGAGAAATTGATGGAAGAGTTAGGAATATGGTAAAGCTTTTACACACAAATTATTAGGATGTAAAGAAAGCTTCCAAAAATTCATCGGTGGGTAGGGATGATTACACGGCCGTTAACAGGTCAGGTGAAAAACACCGTCATATGGCACATTAGCTTATAGTGGATGCAGAATGAAGCATACTCCTTTTTGTAACAATGAAATATATGGAGCTGTACAATGAGTAGGCAGTGCCTACCTTGCCTAAGCACCAGCTGGATTGAGCATCTAATTCTTCTCAAATTAATCTAGGTATATAGTGGCAGATGTGTCTATCTATCTAATCTATTGGCAAAGTAGTTAAGGACATCGTTAGGTTAACGAGAGCTTAATTATTATACTCAATCTCTCATCCTTGTGCATATATTTCCGAGTGAGTGTGACTGCGTAGGAGCTCGGCAAATCTCAACGGTGAAGAGCCCAAGAACACAAGACACAGCGCAGCCCAGTGGGCCCGACCGTGATGTGAACCCGGGCCCAATTGAGCCCGTCATGTTTCACATTTTCGTGTTAGCAGTAGTAGTTAACTAATGATGATGACCCACAAGAACATATAATGCAGCTACCATTTTGGATCAAAAATAATGGAGACGACTGTACTGCTAATGCTCCATAGGCTTCACAGCACTACTTGCACTTGCTGCAATCTCCATGGGGAACAAAACCATCCGAATTGCTTGGTGACCATCCCAGTCACCGCCAACACCTTGGGAGGAGGAGGAGCTGACAAATGTAAAGAATGGCCTTTTCTTCCTATATAAACAATCTGTATGTCCATCTCAATCGCACAAATTGAGCACGAAGTAGCAGCGATTAAGCAAGTATTGGCCCGGCGAATTGTGTGTGGTTCACTCACACTTAATAATGTGTGCGTCAGTGCGTGCATGCATATGCATATTATGTGAGTGTGTACTTGCTCATACATTAATCACGACCTTTAATTTTCTAGCAAAGCCAGAAAGCACGCGGAACTTTTGGAGGGAATCTTGCCGCAAAGATATGGTAATTTTGCCTCAGGTCTAATTAGTCAACATTCTCTAAATTTACTTGAATTCCATGAGGTTTAGATTCTTACACACAAATATTAAATAGTCATCAATTGGAACAAACACGAACATAAGAGGACCTGTGTGCGCCAATCTCCTTTTCTCTAGCTAGATACTGGCGTTTGGATAATACTGAATAAAGGCAATCCCCATCACAGTTACATACTCCCTTCGTTCCTAAATATAAGCCCTTTAAGAGATTTTAGTAGGGAATTACATACGAAGCAAAATGGATGAATCTACATTAAAGTGTCTATATACATCCGTATGTAGTCCGCAAATGAAACCTATAAAAAGACATATATTTGGGAACGGATGGAGTATATGTTACTCCATCTCTTCATTTTAAACTAGCTAACCCTATTTTGTCTGCAGTTCTTGTCGAAAACTGTAAATCGCTCCTGCATGCATGCAGGGTAAATGACATGTGCGCACTTTTCTCATAACTAGTAATTATGCATGTGCAACGCACTTATCCGTCATCAAATATAAATGTGTGTATGCTCAAAGGATTCGGAATTTGAAATCCATACCCTAGTATAATTTATGTAAAAAAGTTCATAAATAGGAATCTATATACAAATATTCTAGGACACTAGTAGAAAATGACTCATTTGTCCCGGTTTCAGAGTCCCATTAGCTCCGGTTCTGGAATCGGGACTAAAGGGTCGGGACTAAAGCACAAAACCTTTGGTCCCGGTTCACTTACAAACCGAGACAGAAGGGGCGCCACGTGGCTACTGCGGGGAGCCCGGGCAGGAGGACTTTTAGTCTCGCTTGGTAACACCAACCGGGACCAAAAGGCATCCACGTGTCAGCATCTGGCAGGAGTTAGTTTTTTTTTGAAAGGGGGTTTAGGGGTTTTTGGAGGGTTAATTTAGGGGTTTCATATTGTGTTAGCTAGATGATAGAGAGAAGTGTCCTTTCTTTCTCCGTGCTTGGTCGACGCTAGCTACTATAGAGAGAACTCGACACGCTAGCTAGTAAGCAAATGAAGAAACCATTAAGTACACAAGATCTTCATGAACATATACAGAGAGAAGTGATCAACCTCTCTTTCTCAGAGAGATTGGTCGAACAACAAGTTTTCGTATGTCTGTCCGACGCTAGTAGCTACATCTATACAATATAAGATCTCTTACAATCCCTAAGATACAATCACAAATTCACATAGTATTCTCCGTCTTTAGGTATGACGTGGTCAAAAAAGAATCCCGCCAATTCCTCTTGAATTGCTCGTATGCGATCATGTTGTAAGAGTTCATCCCGCATCTGCTAGATCTAATTTAAAAAAGGGAGTCAATACATGGATATATATGAATAAAATTTAACAAAATTGATGGTAATATATAAAATAAAATTGTGAATATTATTTACGTACTTCAAATTGTTTGTTAGAGAAGTCCCGCTGAGAGGTCGAGTGGCGAATGAATTCGCATACATATTATCCACATAAAACAGTCCCTTCTTTTTGATACAAGCACTTTACGAGAATAGAGTTCAATCAAACTGATAAGCAAGCCTGGTAATGATACATTGATGAAAATTTGAATCATTTGAATCAATTAGAGATGCGCGGAACTAGCTAGTACTACTTACTTTGGGATGCGTAATTCGCAACTCTTTGTTTAGACCGAGAACCTTTCGGCTGAACTTCTTCCAAACCTCGCCAGACAAAAAAAATGATTACTTGATATCAGGAAATTAACGAAAGTTGCATGCCGATATGGTCCCGGTATTGACTGAACTTACTTCTTGAGCATTGCATTCATGTCCGCATAATTCTCGGGATCTTTACATCTTGAGTCTAAGACAGTTACTAATGCCCCGTCAAGCTTATGGATAGTAGAATAAAGTAGTAACTGCGCACGCATATATAACTCATCGGTTACATTACTTAACCTCGAGTAAGTGAAACCGAGTATACAGAGAAGACAACAACATTCACTTGAAGTTGTAAGGAAAGAGTACTTCCGTTTTGTTTTGATGTGGAAGGAACGACTTTAGCAAGTTCTCCTCAGTCTCGATTTCATTTCGTACCGTCCATTCATTTACGACATCTGGGCTAATGAACCCAACGTCGAAGATTCCTGCTTTTTGCATTCGACGATCTTCAATCTGCATAATATAGTGAGGATAATTATATATACATGCATTGAACGAGTTGAGCTAAAGACTTAACTATAGAAGTAATACTTACAGACAGTAGGAAGTCATGAGTTGTTTGTCGAGGGCCAGTTGATTGTATAAATGAAATAACTCAACAAATTCATTAGGCATCACGCTGAGTCCAATGAATTCGTGCTCTGGTTTCGCTCTAACATACACAGTGTCTCTCCCAGACTCCCTGCAGGTTTTCATGTACCACTCATACAATTTGTACATCATCGTTATTAGAGGAGGAGGATCTGGTTTGATGAGAGGCTTCCCGTGCACGTATTTATATTCTTCTTTTGTTACCTCAGCCATTTAAAAAAAATACATCATCCCCAAGTAATCACCAAGTTTGGTACCGGGCAGTAGCACCGGATGATTAGCAATATCGGTAGACACCTTGAGCGGGGGCACGATTGCTTCTCCTGCTCGCCGAGCTGGGGAATTGTTTTCCCACTTTTTCGTACTTTGAATCTTGCAGCACTAGAAGTACTTCCCGACTACCGCGCTTTATTATATGTCTTTATAATACAACGGTCATAGTTTGATGGCAGCGAAGGGTGATGGTCGATTCATGGCATCCAGAGTGCGCTTCGCTTTCACCGGATCTATAGTTTCCTTCGAAGGTGGATGTTTCCGTGCAAAATGGGCCTTCACTTCGGCTTTACTGATGTCATTGTTTTCTTCGCCAGTCCTCTCATATAACTTTGGAAGAGGCATGAGGGTTGGACCAAATTTGAATTTCTTCCCACCTATTGAACTGCTAGCCGCCGGAGCGGTGTCGGCGTCTCTCTTCCATCATGGCTGACGCATCGGAGGAGGCGGAGTGGCCTGACGCGCCGGAGGAGGAGGCTGAGTGGCCTGACGCGCTAGAGGAGGTGGAGTGGCCTCACACGCCGGAGGAGGTGGACTGCTTCGACACGCCGGAGTAGGCGAAGGAACAGACGGAGTGCCCTCACGCGATGGAGGAGCCATAGAAGGAGGCGGAGCCCTGATCACTCGCCGGAGGAGGAGGAGGCAGAGTGCCCTGACTTGCCGGAGGAGGAGGAGGAGGAGGCGGAGGCGTCCAGTTTGGAAGCTTGATGTACTCCTTCCGCCATAGACATGTACTCCTGAGAGCATGAACCAGCTGATTCTCCCCTTCACCTATAGGGTGGTCAAGCTCGAGCTCCTCAAATCCCTCCATTACTTCATCCACCGTCACAACGGCATAGCCATGCGGTGCTTGTTGGAAATATGCCCTAGAGGCAATAATAAATTGGTTATTATCATATTTCCTTGTTCATGATAATCGTTTATATCCATGCTATAATTGTATTGATCGGAAACTTAGATACATGTGTGGATATATAGACAACAACATGTCCCTAGTATGCCTCTAATAGACTAGCTCGTTGATCAAAGATGGCTATGGTTTCCTAGTCATGGACATGAGATGTCATTTAATAACGGGATCACATCATTAGGAAAATGATGTGATGACAAGACCCAAACTACAAACGTAGCATATGATCGTGTCAGTTTATTGCTACTGTTTTCTGCATGTCAAGTATCTGTTCCTATGACCATGAGATCATGCAACTCACTGACACCAGAGGAGTACCTTGTGTGTATATAACGTCGCAACGTAACTGGGTGACTATAAAGGTGCTCTACAGGTATCTCCGAGGGTGTCTGTTGGGTTGGCATGGATCAAGACTGGGATTTGTTTCTCCGTGTGACGGACAGGTATCTCAGGGCCCACTCGGTAATAAAACATCACAATAAGCCTTGCAAGCAATGTGACTAAGTGTTATCCACGAGATCTTGTATTACGGAATAAGTAAAGAGACTTGCCGATAACGAGGTTGAACTAGGTATGGAGATGCCGACGATCGAATCTCGGACAAGTAACATACCGAAGAACAAAGGGAACAACATACGGGATTAACTAAATCCTTGACACAGAGGTTCGACTGATAAAGATCTTCGTAGAATATATAGGAACTAATATGGGCATCCAGGTCCCGCTATTGATTATTGACCGTATAGGGTGTCTCGGTCATGTCTACATAGTTCTCGAACCTACAAGATTTGCACACTTAAGGTTTGGTGACGTTTCAGTAGTATAGAGTTATGTATGGTGGTGACCGAAAGTTGTTCGGAGTCCTGGATGAGATCCCGGATGTCACGAGGAGCTCCAGAATGGTCCGGAGGTAAAGATTGATATATAGGAACTCCTGTTTTGATCAAGAAGGCGGAGATTGTCATCAAGCTGTACGTGTGCTGAACGCGGAGGTTCCGTCCGTTCGGTACTAGATCGGAAGGACTGTGATCAAGATCGCGAGATGATTCGTGATTGGATCACGGGACGGATCACGATGAGATCGCGAGACGAATCGTGATGAGTTCGCGGGACGGATCGTGATGGGATCGCGGGACGCTCGGTGATTTGGATTGCGAAGACGTTCGACTACATCAACCGCGTTTCTTAATGTTTCCCGCTTAGCGATCTACAAGGGTATGTAGATCCACTCTCCCACTCGTAGATGCTCATCACCATGGATAGATCTTGCGTGTGCGTAAGAATTTTTTTGTTTCCCATGCAACGTTCCCCAACAGTGCTCCGTCATAATCACTGAATTGTTTGCCTCGATTCAGTCAACCAAGCGAGTCGTGAACCTGTCCACCCTGTTCGTGAGACAGAGATAGACTCGATCCCCAACAGTACCTCTATAGAGTCCTCCTTGTTGTGGTTGTCGACCTATCGCAGAAGAGATGAGCTGCCCGGCAAGCCCCCTGCGTTGATGGAGAAAACAAATGGTATATGTGGCCGCATATTCCTCCTGCAGCGTCTGCACCCACAATGTAGATGTGCAAGGAAAGGGCTAGGCCAGGGAGGAGCGGGCGCCGGGAAGTGTCAGAGAGAATGCGAGATGGAGCACCGCTGGGGAAGTAGAAGATCGCTTGCAACATCTGTGCGGCGTTGATGGGGTCGGCGATTGCGGGATCTGCCCGCCGTGGATGGTTGGAGGATTGCGGCGGGTGGGATGCAAGCGGGGGGGGGGGGGGGTCCGTCGGAGCCGTCGGGAAAGGGTGAGACGCGAGGAGAGGAAGGGCGACGCGGCGCTAGGGCGGAGACATATTTTTTCCTTTGAGGTCGATCGTGACTGCGAGGGAAGGACGGCGGTATGTGCACGGTAATTGTTCTGCTTGGCAGAAGATTGAATCCTGGCCTTTGATTAGATTGGCAGACCATAAAAGTAATGGGGACTCTTGGATCAAGTTGAGTGGATTAGATTGAACGCCCCTGGTAATCCTGTGTGCATTTTTAGGTGTGGTTGTAGGGTAATTTATGTTTGCTTTTTTATTAGTAGTGGAGATTTGTTCTGTTCTCTTTCTGAAGCAGTTGCTCACGACTAATTCAGTAAATCATTCACTGTCGTAGTTCGCAGCCTGGGAGAGTACTCTGTTCATTGTCTTCTGTGACTTTCTCAACATTAACACTTTCTTAGCTTGTGTTGTTGGCCCTGGCTGGTTTACAATAACCATTGTTTGGCTTACCATATTTTTGCACCATTTTACGATTTGGCTAATCTATCATTTATGCTATTTTCATGTCTACTTTGTAGCACAAACATGCACAATCAATGAGCAACATAGAAAAAAACCAACGGATGGCAAAACGCGACACCTGTCACGAGTGAAGCAATCTTTCTTTGAGTTGCAAAAGGTGATTAAGAAAAATGTTATGGTGTTAGAGGAATCCATAGTTGAATTCATGGCTACTATGTAGCAGAAACATGCACAATCAATGAAGAACATAAAAAAATGAAAGGCAAAACGACGAACACCTATAACAAGTCAAAGAGTGTTTTCTTGAAGTTACAAAAGGTCTATTGGAAAAAAAGTTGTGGTGTTGGGTCCATTCGGAGGAATCCATAGTGGACGAGGAGGTGTCCTCCCCCTATGTGCGTCATGGCAAGGTGGTGAATACACAACACATAGATGATCACTCAAAAGGGAGTACTTGTGATTAGATAAAACTTTCCATGGTGGTGAGGAAGCACGGGGGCTATGTGTTGCTTACCGTGAGACCTACCCTAGTCTTGCCTCTGGCGCTCCGCTAACAAGACGGCCCAACAGTACTGTAGCTTCATGGAGCGGTTTTAGGATCATTAGTTTTCACATACTTAGAACATTTTTCATAAATACCATGAACATTCTTTTGAACATGCAATTTTTTTATTAAGTGTTGGAGTAAATATTTTAAATGTCACAAATATATTTTTGAGTTGTATTTTTTAAAATTAAATGAATAATTTTTAGAAATTATATAAACTTTTATTAAAATATCATGAAGATACTTTCGAAATAGGAGTATATTTTCTAAAACTGTCACAAACACTTTTGCAATGGTACGAAATATTTTTCTTAAGTTATGCGAACATTTTTTTACATCCTATAAACATTTTTAAAATGCCACAAACAATGTTTTTAAATGCACGACCAGTTTTTAAATGTCAAGAACATTTTTCTGTATGAACATTTTTTAAAAATTGCATGGATATTTTTTTACAGTACATGAAATTTTTAAGAATGCGGTGGATGCTTTTAAATTTGAAGTAAATAAATTTTACAGTTCCAAAATATAAATAAAGCATTACTACTGGGCCAACCCACTAACCGTTGTGCTCGGGGCAAGGTGGTAGTCACACTCGTGCAAGCGAGATATAATGCTACCCGTTGGGGGGCGGTGAAGAAGAGACGACCTTCACATGCTAAAATAAATATTACTCGCTTCGACTGGAATTACTTGCCACGGAAGTGAATAACAATGGATGTATTTAGAACTAAAATACGGCTAGATATATTCATTTCTCCGACAAGTAATTCCGGACGGTGAAAGGAAATGGTTAGCCCATGCATCCATAATACATGTCTTTATTGTTGAATTATATAATGGGCTTTACGCCCATAGAAAAGAAACAATTCCTAAAGAATCTTAAAATACTTGTATGGGGAGTCACCACAGGATGGAAAGTTTAGTACCACGCTAATTTTGAAGGAGAGTTAAGACCAACATATAAGAGATTCTCTTCCACATACTATTGAAACTTGATAAGTGGAGTGGTACATGTACACTCCTCCTACGCCACGCACCTTCCCTTCCCGTACTTGTGTCACTTTTCATGAACGATCTAAGCTTACAGTAAGGGCTTTAGGGGAGCATCTCAACATGACTACTCGCAGTTATTCATTCTCAACCTCCCCGACATCGCCATGGATGACTTATCCGACGACATGAAGATGGCTGCTGAGCTCGCCACTGCAGCTTTGACCTTTTAGATTGAATGTTATGAATTGCTATCATCACCTTGCCTTTATAGACAATGTTTGATTCAATTATGGGTCGCTGGTGACACTCCTGATGGAATGATTACTCCTGAATAGGAAAAGGCGTTCAAGGAGGTCACCACCATGTTTTTTGGAGCCGTTCTAAGTGTGATCCAGGACAAGCTAGTTGACGCATATGTCCATACGCGAGTTACCAAAAACTTGTGGGATGCGCTTGAAGTTAAATTCGTGGCAATTGATGCTAGAATCGAGTTGTATGTCATGGAGTAGTTCCATGAATACGGGATATTTGATATCCATGTGTACTGGAGCATACTCATGAGATACAATGCATCGCTATGGAGATTAGACTTCTTAAGTGTGATTTACCGAACAAATTTGTCGCAAGATGCATAATTAATTGCTAAAATTCCTACTTCTAAGAGGAACTTTGCTACTTCTCTAAAACATCATGAGACTGAATTTTCCTAAATACAATTAGCAAAGTGAATTTCATTGCCAAGTTCAATTATCGTGAGTGTATTTTACTCTAAAGAAGGTATGTGGGCTCGTGGAAAATTGTTAGGTACCAAATCATAAATCACACGCATCACTCCATTACACTTGGATCACTTCAGGCACAAGGAATTGAGGAGAGGATAGGGAAGGAGTAGAAGGAAGTTGCCATTGCCTTTGCATGATCCCAGCTCGGATTTATTGTTCTTTGCCTCCTGCACCAGTACTTTTAGAAGCTTCGCTCGAGGTAGCATACCCATGCCTGACCCATGTGTTGGTCGAAGGAGCAAGCCCATATAGACGCCCAAGTTGCAGTAGGCTCCTGACATCCCCCCTTCTCGAAACTCGGCTTGCCCCAGGTCAACACCACTAAGAACCACCCATGTCCCCCAATCGTGTTCAGGTCTGCATGTATTTGCATCAAGTTCAGGTCTGCATGTATTTGCATCAAGTTCAGGAAATGACAATTGTTGCCCCCCAATCGAGAGCATGTGGATGTGCAAAGAGAACCAGAAGTAGCCAAACTGGTAGACCTCTGCATTTTCAGACTATATAGGGATGGGGATGTTAGAAGGGTCAAATTGACATTACATCGAGACTGCCGATTGTGAATATGATGAACCATTCAACCTGCCATAAGGACTATATAGTGTGTAGAAATACCCTCTCTATTCTATTGCTCATCGCCCAGAACCCAGTGCTGGCGGAAAACATTGGACAGAGGTGCATATCCCTCTGACCAAATATTTCTCCGTTACTTTCAGCAGACCATAACTGCTCAAATTCATCAAAGAAATGACTGAAATTCCCAGCGGTAGTGACTCAACATGAATTCAAAAATGTTGATAAGTTTTCAATAACAATGTGTTTGGATGTCTGTATTTGAGGCCTCTATATTGACTTGGTGTCAACATCAATTAAGTGGGGAAACTGTAATGGACATGAATACGTTTTCACTTGTTTGGATGCTCATGGAATCCCAGCGAGGTTTCAATACCAAATCTTGTTTGGATAACAAACTAAGGGATTGCATAGTGATTTGTTATATATATGCATCAAATCAATATTTGTACAACAGTCTCTCCGTTCCTAAATATAAGGTGTATTTTTTTTAAAGTCAGGCATTATCTATGTGTTACCAACTTTACAGCAAAATATATAAATATTATATTAACAAATATATAAAATATATTTCATGGTGAATCCTTTGATAATGATTTGGTATTCTAGATATTGGTATTTTGTCTATAAACTCAGTCATAGTTAGAGAAGTTTGACTTTTTGAAAAAATAATACACCTTATATTTTTAAACGGAGGGAATATGTGACTCTAATTGAATGATTATATAGCAATATAAATTAACAAATATTCTATAAAAGCCTGACGACACCAAATAATATTCAAACAACAACAATAATATGATAATAATAATTTTACTACAATAAAGTGGAAATTCTTAACAACAAAAACTGATGTCATTGTCGGCACAACATCAACATCCTTCTCACCCCCACTATCAAGGAAGGCGGGTTATCGATGATCATCTCATCTCGCTGGCTCTTGCTGACAATGCTGGCCTCTCTCTCTTCTCCTAAAAAGCAACTAGCCAAAGCCAAGACATAAGTTCCACACATAATTAGGAATCAATCTGTTGGAAATATGCCCTAGAGGCAATAATAAATTGGTTAATATCATATTTCCTTGTTCATGATAATCGTTTATTATCTATGCTATAATTGTGTTGATCGGAAACTCAGATACATGTGTGGATACATAGACAACACCATGTCCCTAGTATGCCTCTAATAGACTAGCTCGTTGATCAAAGATGGCTATGGTTTCCTAGTCATGGACATGAGATGTCATTTGGTAACGGGATCACATCATTAGGAGAATGATGTGATGGACAAGACCCAAACTACAAACGTAGCATATGATCGTGTCAGTATATTGTTACTGTTTTCTGCATGTCAAGTATATGTTCCTATGACCGTGAGATCATGCAACTCAGTGACACCGGAGGAGTACATTGTGTGTATCAAACGTCGCAACGTAACTGGGTGACTATAAAGGTGCTCTACAGGTATCTCCGAGGGTGTCTATTGGGTTGGTATGGATCAAGACTGGGATTTCGTACTCCGTGTGACGGAGAGGTATCTCAAGGCCCACTTGGTAATACAACATCACAACAAGCCTTGCAAGCAATGTGACTAAGTGTTAGTCGCGGGATCTTGTATTACGGAACGAGTAAAGAGACTTGCAGGTAACGAGGTTGAACTAGGTATGGAGATACCAACGATCCAATCTCGGGCAAGTAACATACCGAAGAACAAAGGGAACATCATACGGGATTAACTGAATCCTTGACATAGAGGTTCGACCGATAAATATCTTCGTAGAATACGTAGGAACCAATATGGGCATCCAGGTCCCGCTATTGGTTATTGACCGTAGAGGTGTCTCGGTCATGTCTACATAGTTCTCGAACCCGCAGGGTCTGCACACTTAAGGTTCGGTGACGTTTCGGTAGTATAGAGTTATGCATGTTGGTGACCGAAGGTTGTTCGGAGTCCTGGATGAGATCCCGGACATCACGGGGAGCTCCGGAATGGTCCGGAATATATAGGAAGTCCTGTTTTGGTTGCCGGAAAACTTTCGGGCTCATCGGTAGTGTATCGGGAGTGTATAGTGTACCGGGAGACCATCGGGAGGGGTATTTCGACCCAAGAGGCTACATGGGCTGTGGGAGAGTGAATACTAGCCCTTAGTGGGCTGGTGGAAGTCCCACACAAGGTCCATGCGGCTGGGAAAGAAGATCCCAAAGAGAAAAGGTGGAAAAAGGCAAAAAGGCAAAAATGGAAGGAGTCCTAGTCCTACTAGGATTGGAGGAGGATTCCTCCTCTCCTATCCACTTTGGCCGAAGCCTCCTAGGTATGGCGTTTGGCCAAGCCTCCTCCTCTCTTCCTCTTATATATGCTAGAGGTTTTAGGGTTTTTGACACAAGATTTCAGCCACGTGCAACCCTACCCTCTAGTTCGTAGTTTCTCCTCTAGATCGGTTTTCAGCGGTGCTTAGGCGAAGCCCTGCTCGAATAGCTCCACCACCATCGTCGCAACACCGTTGCACTGCCAGAGAACTCATCTACCTCTCCACTCCCTCTTGATGGATCAAGAAGATGAAGATCGTCATCGAGCTGTACGTGTGCTGAACGTGGAGGTGCCGTCCGTTCGGCGCTAGATCGGAAGGACCGTGATCAAGATTGCGAGACGGATCGTGATGAGATCACGGGACGGATCATGATGAGTTCGTGGGACGGATCGTGATTGGATCGTGGGACGGATCGTGATGAGATCGCGAGACGCTCGGCGATTTGGATCACGAAGACGTTCGACTACACCAACTGCGTTTCTTAACGCTTCCCGCTTAGCGATCTAGAAGGGTATGTAGATCCACTCTCCCTCTCGTAGATGCTCATCACTATGGATAGATATTGGGTGTGCATAGGAATTTTTTTGTTTCCCATGCAACGTTCCCCAACAGTGGCATCATGAGCTAGGTCTATATGTAGATGAGATCTCGAGTAGAACACAAAGAGTTTGTGGGCGTTGATGCCTAGATTGCTTCCTCCCTTTTTTGTGTTTTGGTTCAGCGGTATTGTGGGATGAAGCGGCCCAGACCAACCTTACTCGTATGCTTACGAGAGACCGGTTCTATCAACTGACGTGTAACCGTTGTGGGTGCCTGTTTCTCCTAATTTAGTTGGATCAGATTCGACAAAGGCGGTCCTTGAGAAGGTTGAAAAGCAACTTATGTATCACCGTTGTGGTTTATGCGTAGGTGAGAATTGTTCTTGCTAGATACCCATAGCAGCCACGTAAAACATGCAACAACAATTAGAGGACATCTAACTTGTTTTTGCAAGGTATGTTGTGATGTGATATGGCCAATTACATGATGTGATATACGTGATGTATGAGATGATCATGTGTTGTATAGAATATCACGACTTTCATGTCGATGAGTACGACAACCGCCAGGAGCCATAGGGTTGTCTTTAATTATTGAATGACCTACGTGTCAATCATTAAGCGCTATGTAATGCTTTACTTTATTGCTAAACGGTAGCAATAGTAGTAGAAGCATGATGGGCGCGACAACCCCGATGGCGACACGTTGATGGAGATCAAGATGATGGAGATCATGGTGTCGTGCCGGTGACGATGGAGATCTTGTCGGTGCTTTCAAGATGGAGATCAAAAGCACAAGTTCATGGCCATATCATGTCACTTATGATTTACAACTTAGAATTGAGGCTCCGAAACATTTGGAACGTCACGGAACATGTGAGATGTTCTAAGAGTTGAAATTGGGATCTCAGGCTCGTGCCCGTGTGTGAGATATGCGATCTCCAACAAGAGTCTTTGCCTACAAGATGAAGGAGAATAGCTCAATCGTTGAGCATGTGCTTAGATTGTCTAGGTGCTACAATCGCTTGAATCGAGTGGGAGTTGATATTCCAGATAAGATAGTGATTAATATAGTTCTCCAAGTCACTGTCACTATGCTACTAGAACTTTGTGATGAACTATAAAATGCCAGGGATAGAAATAATGATCCCTGAGCTGTTCACGATGTTTGACACCGCGAAGGTAGAAATCAAGAAGGAGCATCAAGTGTTGATGGTTAGTAAAACCACTAGTTTCGAGAAGGGCAAGGGCAAGGAGGGAAACTTCATGGATGGCAAGTCAGTTGCTGCTCCAATGAAGCAACCCAAAGTTGAACCTAAACCCGAGACTAAGTGCTTCTATTATGAGGTGAGCGGTCACTGAAGCGAAACAACCCTAGATACTTGGTAGATAAGAAGGCTGGTAACGTCGATAGAAGTATATTTGATATACGTGTTATTGATGTGTACCTTGCTAGTACTCCTAGTAGCACCTGGGTATTGGATACCGGTTCGGTTGCTAAATGTTAGTAACTCGAAATAAAAGCTACGAAATAAACGGAGAACTAGCTAAGGGTGAGGTGACGATGTGTGTTGGAAATGTTTCCAAGGTTGATGTGATCAACATCGCACGCTCTCTCTCCCTTCGGGATTAGTGACGAACCTAAATAAATGTTATTTTGTGTTTTGCGTTAAGCATGAACGTGATTAGATCATGTTTATTGCAACACGGTTATTCATTTAAGTTAGAGAATAATGGTTATTCTGTTTACATGAATAATACCTTCAATGGTCATGCACCCAGTGAGAATGGTTTGTTGAATCTTGATCGTAGTAATACACATGTTCATAACCTTGATGCCAAAAGATACAAAGTTAATAATAATAGTACCACATACTTGTTGCACTGCCGCTAAATGTCATATTGGTGTAAAACGCATGAAGAAACTCCACGCTGATGGATCTTTGGACTCATTCGATTTCGAATCGGTTGAGACATGCGAACCATGCCTCTTGGTCAAGATGACTAAGGACCCCGTTTTCTGGTTTGATGGAGCGGGCAAGTGATTTATTGGAAATGATACATGTTGATGTATGCAATCCAATGAGTCTTATAGCATGCGGTGGATATCGTTATTTTCTTACCTTCACTGATGACTTGAGTAGATGTAGTGTATATTTACTTAATGAAACACAAGTCTGAATCGTTTGAAAAGTTCAAGGAAATTAAGAGTGAAGTTTAAGATCATCGTGACAAGAAGATAAAAATGTCTGCGATATGATCGTGGAGGTGAATATCTGAGTTACGAGTTTGGCATACAACTTTAGACAATGTGAAAGTTGTTTCACAACTCACGCCACCTGGAACACCATAGTGTGATGGGGTGTCCGAACGTCATACTCGTGCTATATTACATATGGTGCATACTATGATGTCTCTTATGGTTTTGCCACTATCATTTTGGGGTTATGCATTAGAGACAAGTACATTCACTTTAAATAGGGCACCATCTAAATCCATTGGGATGACACCATGTGAATTAGGGTTTGATAGAACCTAAGCTGTCATTTCTTAATGTTTGGGGCTGTGACGCTTGTGTGGAAAATGTTTTCACCTAATGAGCTCGAACCCAAAGCGGACAAATGCATCTTCATAGAATACCCTAAGAACAGTTGGGTGAACCTTCTATCTCAGATCCAAGCATAAAATGTTTGTTGCTAAAACTGGATCCTTTCTCGAGAAAGAGTTTCTCTCGAAAGAATTGAGTGGGAGGAAGATAGAACTTTATGAGGTTGTTGAACCTTTGTTCAACAAGAGAGTAGCGCAGCGTAGGAAGATGTTTCTGTGAAGCCTACATTAGTTGAAGAGGAAGTTAATGATGATGATCATGAAGCTTCGGATCAAGTTACTATCAAACCTCGTAGGTCGACAAGGATGTGTACTGCTCCTAAGCGGTACAACAACCCTGTCTTGGAGGTCATGTTGTTGGACAACGCTGAACCTACGAGCTGTGGAGAAGCGATGATGGGCCCGGATTCTGACAAATGGTTAGAGGCCATGAAATCCAAGAAAGGATCCATGTATGAAAACCAAGTATAGACTTTGGTAGACTTGCTCATTGGACGACAAGTCGTTGAGTACAAATGGATGTTTAAAATGAAGACAGACGCTCATGGTAAATGTCACCATTTGTAAAGCTCGACTTGTTGCAAAGAAGTTTACGACAAGTTCAAGGAGTTGACTGCGACGAGACTTTCTCACTCGTAGCAATGCTAAAGTCTGTTGGAATTATGTTAGCAGTTGCTACATATTTCAATTATGAAATCTGGCAGATGGATGTCAAAACATCGTTTCCTACACGGTTTACTTGAGGAAAGGTTGTATGTGATACAACCAGAAGGTTTTGTGAGTCCTAAGGATGCTAAAACGTGTGCAAGCTTTAGTGATCCTTCTATGGACTGAAGCAAGCATCTCGGAGTTGGAATATACACTTGCATGAGGTGATCAAAGTTTTTGATTCTATACAAAGTTTATGAGAAACTTGTATTTACAATAAAGTGAGTGGGAGCACTATAGAGTTTCAGCTAAGCATATGCGGTTGACATATTGTTGATCGCAAATGATGTAGAATTTCTAGAAATCATAAACGGTTTCTTTGAAAAGAGTTTTTCAAAGGAAGACCTGGATAAAGCTACCTAATTGTTGAGCATCAAGATCTATAGAGATAGATCAAGATACTTGATGAGACTTTCAATGAGTACATATCTTGACAAGTTTCTGAAAGAGTTCAAAATGGATCAGTCACAGAAGGAGTTCTCGCCTGATTTGTAAGGTGTGAAGTTGAGTGAGATTGAAATCTCGAAAATGGCAAAGGAAAGAGAAAGGACGAACGTCGTCCCCTATGCCTTAGCCATAGGCTCTGTATAGTATGCCATGCTGTGTACCGCACCTATGTGTGCCTTGCCATGAGTCCGTCAAGGGGTACAAGAGTGATCCAGGAGTGGATCACTGGACAGCTGTCAAGATTATCCTTCGTAACTAAAAGACTAAGGAGATGTTTCTCGATTATGGAGGTGATAAAGAGTTCTTCGTAAAGAGTTACGTCGATGCAAGCTTTAACACCAATCCAGATGACTCATAGTAGCAATCTGGATATTTATAGTGAAGCAGCCATTTGGAATAGTACCAAGTGGAGTGTGGTAGCAGTGTTTACAGTTTGACATAGAGATTTGCAAAGTACACACGGATCTGAATGTCGTAGACCCGTTGACTATAAGACCTCTCTCACATGCAAAGCATGATAGAGCCCAGAACTCATTGGGTGTTAGATTCATAACAATGCGAATCACATGGTGATGTCAATTATGGACTCTAGTGCAAGTGGGAGACTGTTGGAAATATGCCCTAGAGGCAATAAAAAATTGGTTATTATCGTATTTCCTTGTTCATGATAATCTTTTATTATCCATGTTATAATTGTGTTGATCGGAAACTCAGATACATGTGTGGATACATAGACAACACCATGTCCCTAGTATGCCAATAATAAACTAGCTCGTTGATCAAAGATGGCTGTGGTTTCCTAGTCATGGACATATGATGTCATTTGGTAACGGGATCACATCATTAGGAGAATGATGTGCTGGACAAGACCCAAACTACAAACGTAGCATATGATCGTGTCAGTTTATTGCTACTGTTTTCTGCATGTCAAGTATATGTTCCTATGACCATGAGATCATGCAACTCACTGACATCGGAGGAGTACCTTGTGTGTATCAAACGTCACAACGTAACTGGGTGACTATAAAGGTGCTCTACAGGTATCTCCGAGGGTGTCTGTTGGGTTGGCATGGATCACCACTAGGATTTGTTTCTCCGTGTGACGGAGAGGTATCTCAGGGCCCACTCGGTAATACAGCATCACAACAAGCCTTGCAAGCAATGTGACTAAGTTTTAGTCATGGGATCTTGTATTACGGAACGAGTAAAGAGACTTGCTGGTAACGAGCTTGAACTAGGTATGGAGATACCAACGATCGAATCTCGGGCAAGTAACATACCGAAGAACAAAGGGAACATCATACGGGATTAACTGAATCCTTGACATAGAGGTTCGACCGATAAAGATCTTCGTAGAATATGTAGGAACCAATATGGGCATCCAGGTCCCGCTATTGGTTATTGACCGTAGAGGTGTTTCGGTCATGTCTACATAGTTCTCGAACCTGCAGGGTCTACACACTAAAGGTTCAGTGATGTTTCGGTAGTATAGAGTTATTCATGGTGGTGACCGAAGGTTGTTCGGAGTCTCGGATGAGATACCAGACGTCACGAGGAGCTCCGGAATGGTCCGAAGGTAAAGGTTGGTATATAGGAAGTCCTGTTTTGGTCGCCCAAAAAGTTTCGAGCTCATCGGTAGTGTATCGGGAGACCATCGGGAGGGGTATTTCGACCCAAGAGGCTACATGGGCTGTGGGAGCGTGAATACCAGCCCCTAGTGGGCTGTTGGAAGTCCCACACAAGTCCCATGCGGTTGGGAAAGAAGAGCCCGAAGAGAAACGGTGGAAAAAGGCAAAAAAAGGCAAAAAAGGAAGGAGTCCTAGTCCTACTAGGATTGGAGGAGGATTCCTCCTCTCCTATCCACTTCGGCCGAAGACTCCTAGGGCTGGCCCTTTGTCCAAGCCTATTCCTCTCTTGCTCTTATATATACTAGAGGTTTGAGGGGTTTTGACACAAGATTTCAGCCACGTGCAACCCTACCCTCTAGTTCGTAGTTTCTCCTCTAGATCGGTTTTCAGCGGTGCTTAGGCGAAGCCCTACTGGAATAGCTCCACCACCATCGCCGCAATGCCGTTGTGCTGCCGGAGAACTCATCTACCTCTCCACTCCCTCTTGCTGGATCAAGAAGGTGGAGATCGTCATCGAGCTGTACGTGTGCTAAATGCGGAGGTGCCGTCCGTTCGACGCTAGATCGGTAGACCGTGGTGAAGATTGCGAGACGGATCGTGATGAGATCATGGTACGGATCATGATGATCTCGCGGGATGGATCATGATTGGATCGCGGGACGGATCGTGATGAGATCGCGGGACGCTCGGCGATTTGGATCGCGAAGACGTTCGACTATACCAACCGCGTTTCTTAACGCTTCCCGCTTAGCGATCTACAAGGGTATGTAGATCCACTCTCCCTCTCGTAGATGCTCATCACCATGGATAGATCTTCCGTGTGCGTAGGAATTTTTTTGTTTCCCATGCAACTGTTGGAAATATGCCCTAGAGGCAATAATAAATTGGTTAGTATCATATTTCCTTGTTCATGATAATCGTTTATTATCCATGCTATAATTGTGTTGTTCGGAAACTCAGATAAATGTGTGGATACATAGACAACACCATGTTCCTAGTATGCCTCTAATAAACTAGCTCGTTGATCAAAGATGGCTGTAGTTTCGTAGTCATTGACATGTGATGTCATTTGGTAACGGGATCACATCATTAGGAGAATGATGTGATGGACAAGTCCCAAACTACAAACGTAGCATATGATCGTGTCAGTTTATTGCTACAGTTTTCTGTATGTCAAGTATATGTTCCTATGATCATGAGATCATGCAACTCACTGACACCGGAGGAGTACCTTGTGTGTATCAAACGTCGCAACGTAACTGGGTGACTGTAAAGGTGCTCTATAGGTATCTCCGAGGGTGTCTGTTGGGTTGGCATGGATCAAGACTGGGATTTGTTTCTCCGTGTGACAGAGTGGTATCTTAGGGCCCACTCGAGAATATAGCATCACAAAAAGCCTTGCAAGCAATGTGACTAAGTTTTAGTCATGGGATCTTGTATGACGGAATGACTAAAGAGACTTGCAGGTAACGAGGTTGAACTGGGTATGGAGATACCAACGATCGAATCTCGGGCAAGTAACATACCGAAGAACAAAGGGAACATCATACGGGATTAACTGAATCCTTGACATAGAGGTTCGACCGATAAAGATCTTCCTAGAATATGTAGGATCCAATATGGGCATCCAGGTCCCGCTATTGGTTATTGACCGTAGAGGTGTCTCGGTCATGTCTACATAGTTCTCGAACCCGCAGGGTCTGCACACTAAAGCTTCGATGACGTTTCGGTAGTATAGAGTTATGCATGGTGGTGACTGAAGGTTGTTCGGAGTCCCGGATGAGATCCCGGACGTCATGAGGAGCTCGGGAATGGTCCGGATTTAAAGATTGGTATATAGGAAGTCCTGTTTGGTCGCCCGAAAAGTTTCGAGCTCATCGGTAGTGTACCGGGAGTGCCGGTAGTGTACCGGGAGACCATCGGGAGGGGTATTTCGACCTAAGAGGCTACATGATCTGTGGGAGAGTGAATACCAGCCCTTAGTGGGCTGGTGGAAGTCCCACACAAGGCCCATGCATCTAGGAGAGAAAACCCAAAGAGAAAAGGTGGAAAAAGGCAAAATAGGGAGGAATCCTAGTCCTACCAGAATTGGAGGAGGAGTCCTCCTCTCCTCCTTGATTCGGCCAAACCAAGGGCTGTCCCCTGGAGGTCCAAGCCTCCTCCTATCTTCCTCCTCTATATACTAGATTTTCAGCCAAGTGCTACTCGTTCCTCTAGTGCATAGTTTCTCCTCTAGATCGGTTTTCTACAGTGCTTAGGCGAGGCCCTGCCGGAATTGCTCCACCACCATCGCCGCAGAGCCATCACACTGCCGAAGAACTCGTCTAACTCTCCTCTCCCTCTTGCTGGATCAAGAAGGCAGAGATCGCCATCAAGCTGTAGGTGTGCTGAACGCGGAGGTGCCGTCCGTTCGGCGCTAGATCGGAAGGACCGTGATCAAGATTGCGAGATGGATCGTGATGAGATTGCGGGACAGATCGTGATGAGTTTGCAGGATGGATCGTGATTGGATCACGGGAAGGATCGTGATGAGATCGCGGGATGCTCGGCAATTTGGATCGCGAAGACGTTCGACTACACCAACCGCGTTTCTTAACGCTTCCCGCTTAGCGATCTACAAGGGTATGTAGATCCACTCTCCCTCTCGTAGATGCTCATCACCATGGATAGATCTTGCATGTGCATAGGAATTTTTTTGTTTCCCATGCAACGTTCCTCAACAGTGGCATCATGAGCTAGGTCTATGTGTAGATGAGATCTCGAGTAGAACACAAAGAATTTGTGGGCGTTGATGCTTAGATTGCTTCCTCCCTTGGTCGTGTTTTGGTTCAGCAGTATTTTGGCATGAAGCAGCCCGGACCAACATTACTCGTACGCTTACAAGAGACCGGTTCCCTCAACTACAACTTGTTGCAAAAGATGGCTGGCGGGTGGCAATTTCTCCTACTTTTGTTGGATCGGATTCGATAAAGGCGGTCCTTGAGAAGGTTTAAAAGCAACTTATGTATCACTGTTGTGGTTTATGCGTAGGTGAGAATTGTTCTTGCTAGATACCCATAGCAGCCACGTAAAACATGCAACAACAATTAGAGGACATCTAACTTGTTTTTGCAAGGTATGTTGTGATGTGATATGGCCAATTACATGATGTGATATATGTGATGTATGAGATGATCATGTGTTGTATAGGATATCACGACTTGCATGTCGATGAGTACGGCAACCGACAGAAGCCATAGGGTTGTCTTTAATTATTGTATGACATGCGTGTCAATCATTAAGCGCTATGTAATGCTTTACTTTATCGCTAAACGGTAGCAATAGTAGTACAAGCATGATGGACGCGACAACCCCGATGGCGACACGTTGATGGAGGTCAAGATGATATAGATCATGGTGTCGTGCCGGTGATGATGGAGATCACGCCGGTGCTTTCAAGATAGGAGATCAAAAGCACAAGTTCATGGCCATATCATGTCACATATGATTTGCAAGTGATGTTAATCCTTTTATTCACCTTGTTTTGCTTAGGACGACGGTAGCATTATAAGGTGACCCCTCACTTAAATTTCAAGATGAATTGTGTTCTCCCCGAGTGTGCACCGTTGCAATAGTTCGTCGTGTTGAGATACCACGTGATGATCGGGTGTGATAGACTCTACGTTGACATACAACGGGTGCAAGCCAGTGTTGCACATACAGAACACTCGGGTTAAACTTGACAAGCCTAGCATGTACATACATGGCCTTGGAACACAAGAGACCGAAAGGTGGAACATGAGTCATATAGTAGATATGATCAACATGATGATGTTCACCATTGAAACCACTTCAACTCACGTGATGATCGGACATGAGTTGGTGAATTTGGATCATGTATCACTCGGATAACCGGAAGGGATGTCAATTTGAGTGGGAGTTCTTAAGTAATATGATTAATTGAACTCATTATCATGAACATAGTCAGTACTGTCTTTGGAAAATTATGTTGTAGATTACTAGCTCACACTGTAGCTCATTTGAAATTTTATATGTTCCTAGAGAAATAGAGTTGAAAGATGATGGTAGCAATATTGCGGACTCGGTCCATGATCTGAGGATTGTCCTCATTGCTGCACAGAAGGCTTATGTCCTTAATGCACCGCTCGGTGTGCCACCCCCTCTAGCGTCGTTTGTAGATGTTGTGAACATCTGACAGGCACGTTCCGATGACTACTTTATAGTTTAGTGCGTCATGCATTACGGCTTAGAATTGAGGCTGTGAAACATTTTGAACATCACGGAAAATATGAGATGTTCTAAGAGCTGAAATTGGGATCTCAGGCTCGTGCCCGTGTTGTGAGATATGAGATCTCCAACAAGATTCTTTGTCTGCAAGATGAAGGAGAATAGCTCAATCGTTGAGCATGTGCTCAGATTGTCTGGGTGCTACAATCGCTTGAATCGACTGCGAGTTAATCTTCCAGATAAGATAGTGATTGATATAGTTCTCCAAGTCACTGTCACTAAGCTACTAGAAGTTGGTGATGAACTATAAAATACCAGTGATAGAAACAATGATCCCTGAGCTATTCGCGATGTTTGACTACGCGAAAGGTAGAAATCAAGAAGGAGCGTCAAGTGTTGATGGTTAGTAAAAACCACTAGTTGCGAGAAGGGCAAGGGCAAGGAGGGAAACTTCATGGATGGCAAGTCAGTTGCTGCTCTAGTGAAGCAACCCAAAGTTGAACCCAAACCCGAGACTAAGTGCTTCGATTATGAGGAAAGCGGAAGCGAAACAGACCTAGATACTTGGTAGATAAGAAGGCTGGCAGCGTCAACAGAAGTATATCTGATATACGTGTTATTGATGTGTACCTTGCTACTACTCCTAGTAGCACCTGGGTATTGGATACCGGTTCGATTGATAAATGTTAGTAACTCGAAATAAAAGCTACGGAATGAACGGAGAACTAGCTAAGGGTGAGGTGACGATGTGTGTTGGAAATGTTTCCAAGGTTGATGTGATCAACATCGCACGCTCTCTCTACCTTCGGGATTAGTGATGAACCTAAATAAATGTTATTTGGTGTTTTGCGTTGAGCATGAACATGATTAGATCATTTTTATTGCAACACACTTATTCATTTAAGTTAGAGAATAATGGTTATTCTGTTTACATGAATAATACCTTCAATGGTCATGCACCCAGTGAGAATGGTTTGTTGAATCTTCATCGTAGTAATACACAGGTTCATAACATTAATGCCAAAAGATACAAAGTGAATAATGATAGTACCACTTACTTGTGGCACTGCCGCTAAATGTCATATTGGTATAAAGCGCATGAAGAAACTCCATGCTTATGGATCTTTGGACTCATTAGATTTCGAACCGGTTGAGACATGCGAACCATGCCTCTTTTTCAAGATGACTAAGGACCCCGTTTTCCGATGGAGCGGGCAAGTGATTTATTGGAAATGATACATGTTGATGTATGCAATCCAATGAGTCATTTAGCGTGTGGTGGATATCATTATTTTCTTACCTTCACTGATGATTTGAGTAGATATAGTGTATGTTTACTTAATGAAACACAAGTCTGAATCGTTTGAAAGGTTCAAGCAAATTCAGAGTGAAGTTCAAGATCATCGTGACAAGAAGATAAAAATGTCTGTGATATGATCGTGGAGGTGAATGTCTGAGTTACGAGTTTGACATACAACTTTAGACAATATGAAAGTTGTTTCACAACACACGCCACCTAGAACACCATAGTGTGATGGTTTGTCCAAACGTCATAGTCGTGCTGTATTGGATATGGTGTGTGCTATAATGTCTCTTATCGTTTTGTTACTATAATTTTGGGGTTATGCATTAGAGACAACTACATTCACATTAAATAGGGCACCATCTAAATCTGTTGAGATGACATCGTGTGAATTATGGTTTGATACAAACCTAAGCTGTCATTTCTTAATGTTTGGGGCTGCGACGCTTGTGTGGAAAATGTTTTCACCTAATGAGGTCGAACCCAAAGCGGACAAATACATCTTCATAGAATACCTTAAGAACAGTTAGGTGAACCTTCTATCTCAGATCCAAGCATAAAAGTGTTTGTTGCTAAAACGGGTCCTTTCTTGACAAAGAGTTTCTCTCGAAAGAATTGAGCGGGAGGAAGATAGAACTTGATGAGGTTGTTTAACCTTTGTTCAACCAGAGAGTAGCGAAGCCTCCTAGGTATGGCGTTTGGCCAAGCCTCCTCCTCTCTTCCTCTTATATATGCTAGAGGTTTTAGGGTTTTTGACACAAGATTTCAGCCACGTGCAACCCTACCCTCTAGTTCGTAGTTTCTCCTCTAGATCGGTTTTCAGCGGTGCTTAGGCGAAGCCCTGCTCGAATAGCTCCACCACCATCGTCGCAACACCGTTGCACTGCCAGAGAACTCATCTACCTCTCCACTCCCTCTTGATGGATCAAGAAGATGAAGATCGTCATCGAGCTGTACGTGTGCTGAACGTGGAGGTGCCGTCCGTTCGGCGCTAGATCGGAAGGACCGTGATCAAGATTGCGAGACGGATCGTGATGAGATCACGGGACGGATCATGATGAGTTCGTGGGACGGATCGTGATTGGATCGTGGGACGGATCGTGATGAGATCGCGAGACGCTCGGCGATTTGGATCACGAAGACGTTCGACTACACCAACTGCGTTTCTTAACGCTTCCCGCTTAGCGATCTAGAAGGGTATGTAGATCCACTCTCCCTCTCGTAGATTCTCATCACTATGGATAGATATTGGGTGTGCATAGGAATTTTTTTGTTTCCCATGCAACGTTCCCCAACAGTGGCATCATGAGCTAGGTCTATATGTAGATGAGATCTCGAGTAGAACACAAAGAGTTTGTGGGCGTTGATGCCTAGATTGCTTCCTCCCTTTTTTGTGTTTTGGTTCAGCGGTATTGTGGGATGAAGCGGCCCAGACCAACCTTACTCGTATGCTTACGAGAGACCGGTTCTATCAACTGACGTGTAACCGTTGTGGGTGCCTGTTTCTCCTAATTTAGTTGGATCAGATTCGACAAAGGCGGTCCTTGAGAAGGTTGAAAAGCAACTTATGTATCACCGTTGTGGTTTATGCGTAGGTGAGAATTGTTCTTGCTAGATACCCATAGCAGCCACGTAAAACATGCAACAACAATTAGAGGACATCTAACTTGTTTTTGCAAGGTATGTTGTGATGTGATATGGCCAATTACATGATGTGATATACGTGATGTATGAGATGATCATGTGTTGTATAGAATATCACGACTTTCATGTTGATGAGTACGACAACCGCCAGGAGCCATAGGGTTGTCTTTAATTATTGAATGACCTACGTGTCAATCATTAAGCGCTATGTAATGCTTTACTTTATTGCTAAACGGTAGCAATAGTAGTAGAAGCATGATGGGCGCGACAACCCCGATGGTGACACGTTGATGGAGATCAAGATGATGGAGATCATGGTGTCGTGCCGGTGACGATGGAGATCTTGTCGGTGCTTTCAAGATGGAGATCAAAAGCACAAGTTCATGGCCATATCATGTCACTTATGATTTACAACTTAGAATTGAGGCTCCGAAACATTTGGAACGTCACGGAACATGTGAGATGTTCTAAGAGTTGAAATTGGGATCTCAGGCTCGTGCCCGTGTGTGAGATATGCGATCTCCAACAAGAGTCTTTGCCTACAAGATGAAGGAGAATAGCTCAATCGTTGAGCATGTGCTTAGATTGTCTAGGTGCTACAATCGCTTGAATCGAGTGGGAGTTGATATTCCAGATAAGATAGTGATTAATATAGTTCTCCAAGTCACTGTCACTATGCTACTAGAACTTTGTGATGAACTATAAAATGCCAGGGATAGAAATAATGATCCCTGAGCTGTTCACGATGTTTGACACCGCGAAGGTAGAAATCAAGAAGGAGCATCAAGTGTTGATGGTTAGTAAAACCACTAGTTTCGAGAAGGGCAAGGGCAAGGAGGGAAACTTCATGGATGGCAAGTCAGTTGCTGCTCCAATGAAGCAACCCAAAGTTGAACCTAAACCCGAGACTAAGTGCTTCTATTATGAGGTGAGCGGTCACTGAAGCGAAACAACCCTAGATACTTGGTAGATAAGAAGGCTGGTAACGTCGATAGAAGTATATTTGATATACGTGTTATTGATGTGTACCTTGCTAGTACTCCTAGTAGCACCTGGGTATTGGATACCGGTTCGGTTGCTAAATGTTAGTAACTCGAAATAAAAGCTACGAAATAAACGGAGAACTAGCTAAGGGTGAGGTGACGATGTGTGTTGGAAATGTTTCCAAGGTTGATGTGATCAACATCGCACGCTCTCTCTCCCTTCGGGATTAGTGACGAACCTAAATAAATGTTATTTTGTGTTTTGCGTTAAGCATGAACGTGATTAGATCATGTTTATTGCAACACGGTTATTCATTTAAGTTAGAGAATAATGGTTATTCTGTTTACATGAATAATACCTTCAATGGTCATGCACCCAGTGAGAATGGTTTGTTGAATCTTGATCGTAGTAATACACATGTTCATAACCTTGATGCCAAAAGATACAAAGTTAATAATAATAGTACCACATACTTGTTGCACTGCCGCTAAATGTCATATTGGTGTAAAACGCATGAAGAAACTCCACGCTGATGGATCTTTGGACTCATTCGATTTCGAATCGGTTGAGACATGCGAACCATGCCTCTTGGTCAAGATGACTAAGGACCCCCGTTTTCTGGTTTGATGGAGCGGGCAAGTGATTTATTGGAAATGATACATGTTGATGTATGCAATCCAATGAGTCTTATAGCATGCGGTGGATATCGTTATTTTCTTACCTTCACTGATGACTTGAGTAGATGTAGTGTATATTTACTTAATGAAACACAAGTCTGAATCGTTTGAAAAGTTCAAGGAAATTAAGAGTGAAGTTTAAGATCATCGTGACAAGAAGATAAAAATGTCTGCGATATGATCGTGGAGGTGAATATCTGAGTTACGAGTTTGGCATACAACTTTAGACAATGTGAAAGTTGTTTCACAACTCACGCCACCTGGAACACCATAGTGTGATGGGGTGTCCGAACGTCATACTCGTGCTATATTACATATGGTGCATACTATGATGTCTCTTATGGTTTTGCCACTATCATTTTGGGGTTATGCATTAGAGACAAGTACATTCACTTTAAATAGGGCACCATCTAAATCCATTGGGATGACACCATGTGAATTAGGGTTTGATAGAACCTAAGCTGTCATTTCTTAATGTTTGGGGCTGTGACGCTTGTGTGGAAAATGTTTTCACCTAATGAGCTCGAACCCAAAGCGGACAAATGCATCTTCATAGAATACCCTAAGAACAGTTGGGTGAACCTTCTATCTCAGATCCAAGCATAAAATGTTTGTTGCTAAAACTGGATCCTTTCTCGAGAAAGAGTTTCTCTCGAAAGAATTGAGTGGGAGGAAGATAGAACTTGATGAGGTTGTTGAACCTTTGTTCAACAAGAGAGTAGCGCAGCGCAGGAAGATGTTTCTGTGAAGCCTACATTAGTTGAAGAGGAAGTTAATGATGATGATCATGAAGCTTCGGATCAAGTTACTATCGAACCTCGTAGGTCGACAAGGACATGTACTACTCCTGAGTTGTATGATAACCCTATCTTAGAGGCCATGTTGTTGGACAACGATGAACCTACGAGCTATGGAGAAGAAATGATGGGCCCGGATTCCGACAAATGGTTAGAGGCCATGAAATCCGAGAAAGGATCCATGTATGAAAACCAAGTATAGACTTTGGTAGACTTGCTCGTAGGACGACAGGTCGTCGAGTACAAATGGACCTTTTAGATGAAGACAGACGCTGATGGTAAATGTCACAATTTATAAAGCTCGACTTGTTGCAAAGAATTTTACGACAAGTTCGATGAGTTGACTACGATGAGACTTTCTCACTCGTAGCGATGCGAAAGTCTGTTCGAATTATGTTAGCAGTTGCTGCATTTTTGAATTATGAAATCTGGCAGATGGATGTCAAAACATCATTTCCTTAATGGTTTACTTGAGGAAAGGTTGTATGTGATACAACCAGAAGGTTTTGTCAGTCCTAAGGATGCTAAAAGGTCAGCAAGCTTCAGTGATCCTTCTATGGACTGAAGCAAGCATCTCGGAGTTGGAATATACACTTTGATGAGGTGGTCAAAGTTTTGTAGTTTATACAAAGTTTATGAGAAACTTGTATTTACAATAAAGTGAGTGGGAGCACTATAGAATTTCTGATAAGTATATGTGGATGAGATATTGTTGATCGGAAATAATGTAGAATTTCTAGAAATCATAAAAGGTTGTTTAAAAGGTGATTTTCAAAGGAAGACCTGGATAAAGCTACCTAATTGTTGAGCATCAAGATCTATAGAGATAGATCAAGATGTTTGATGAGACTTTCAATGAGTACATACCTTGACAAGATTTTGAAAGAGTTCAAAATGGATCAGTCAGAGAAATAGTTCTCGCCTAATTTGTAAGGTGTGAAGTTGAGTGAGACTCAAAGCTCGACCACGGGAGAAGAAAGAGAAAGGACGAATGTCATCCCCTATGCCTTAACCATAGGCTCTATATAGTATGCCATGCTGTGTACCACACCTGTGTGTGCCTTGCCATGAGTCCATTAAGGGGTACAAGAGTGATCCAGGAGTGGATCACTGGACAGTGGTCAAGATTATCTATAGTAACTAAAAGACTAAGGGGATGTTTCTCGATTATGGAGGTGATAAATAGTTCGTCGTAAAGCGTTACATCGATGCAAGATTTAACACCAATCCGGATGACTCGCAGTAGCAATCTGGATACGTATAGTGGAGCAGCCATTTGGAATAGTACCAAGTGGAGTGTGGTAGCAATGTTTGCAGTTTGACATAGAGATTTGCAAAGTACACACGGATCTGAATGTCGCAGACCCGTTGACTATAAGACCTCGCTCACATGCAAAGCATGATCGAGCCCCAGAACTCATTGGGTGTTAGATTCATAACAATGCGAATCACATGGTGATGTGAACTAGATTATTGACTCTAGTGTAAGTGGGAGACTGTTGGAAATATGCCCTAGAGGCAATAATAAATTGGTTATTATCATATTTCCTTGTCATGATAATCGTTTATTATCCATGATATAATTGTGTTGTTTGGAAACTTAGATACATGTGTGGATACATAGATAACACCATGTCCCTAGTATGCCTCTAATATACTAGCTCGTTGATGAAAGATGGCTATGGTTTCCTAGTCATGGACATGAGATGTCATTTGATAACGGGATCACGTCATTAGGAGAATGATGGGATGGACAAGACCCAAACTACGAACGTAGCATATGATCATGTCAGTTTATTACTACTGTTTTTTGCATGTCAAGTATATGTTCCTATGACCATGAGATCATGCAACTCACTGACACCGAAGGAGTACCTTGTGTGTATCAAACGTCGCAACGTAACTGGGTGAATATAAAGGTGCTCTACAGGTATCTCCGAGGGTGTCTGTTGGGTTGGCAAGGATCAAGACTGGGATTTGTTACTCTGTGTGACGGAGAGGTATCTCAGGGCCCACTCGGTAATACAACATCACAATAAGCCTTGCAAGCAATGTGACTAAGTGTTAGTCACGGGATATTGTATTACAGAACGAGTAAAGAGACTTGCCGGTAAAAAGATTGAACTAGGTATGGAGATATCGACGATCGAATCTCGGGCAAGTAACATACCGAAGAACAAAGGGAACATCATACAGGATTAACTGAATCCATGACATAGAGGTTCGACCGATAAAGATCTTTGTAGAATATGTAGGAACTAATATGGGCATCCAGTTCCTGCTATTGGTTATTGACCGTAGAGGTGTCTCGGTCATGTCTACATAGTTCTCAAACCCGCAGGGTCTGCACACTGAAGGTTCGGTGACGTTTTGGTAGTATAGAGTTATGTATGGTGGTGAGCAAAGGTTGTTCGGAGTCCTGAATGAGATCCTGTACGTCACGAGGAGCTCTGGAATGGTCCGGAGGTAAAGATTGATATACAAGAAGTCCTGTTTTGGTCGCCGAAAAAGTTTCGGGCTCATCAGTAGTGTACCGGGAGTGCCGGTAGTGTACCGGGAGACCATCGGGTAGGGGTATTTCGACCCAAGAGGCTAAATGTGTTGAAAATATGCCCTAGAGGCAATAAATAAAGTGTTTATTATTATATTTCCTTGTTCATGATAATTGTTTATTATCCATGCTAGAATTGTATTAGTTTGAAACATGGATACATGTGTGGATACATAGACAAACACAATGTCCCTAGTATGTCTCTAGTGAACTAGCTCGTTGATCGAAAGATGGTTAAGGTTTCCTAGCCATGGACATGAGATGCCATTTGATAACGGGATCACATCATTAGGAGAAAGATGTGATTGACAAGACCCAAACTACAAACGTAGCTTACGATCGTTTATTGCTACTGTTTTCGCCATGTCAAGTATATGTTCCTATGACCATGAGATCATGCAACTCACAGATATTGGAGGAGTACCTTGTGTGTATCAAACGTCGCAACGTAATTGGGTGACTATAAAGTGCTCTATAGGTGTCTCCGAGGGTGTCTGTTGAGTTGGCATGGATCAATACTGGGATTTGTTACTCCTTGTGACGGAGAGGTATCTCAGGGCCCACTCGGTAATACAACATCACAATAAGCCTTGCAAGCATTGGGACTAAGTGTTAGTTATGGGATCTTGTATTACGGAACGAGTAAAGAGACTTGCCAGTAACGAGGTTGAACTAGGTATGGAGATACCGACGATCGAATCTCGGGCAAGTAACATACCGAAGAACAAAGGGAACATCACACGGGATTAACTGAATCCTTGACAGAGAGGTTCGACCGATAAAGATATTCGTAGAATATGTAGGAACCAATATGGGCATCCAGGTCCCATTATTCGTTATTGATCGTAGAGGTGTCTCGGTCATGTCTACATAGTTCTCGAACCCGCAGGGTCTGCACACTTAATGTCTGGTGACGTTTTGGTAGTATAGAGTTATGTATGGTGGTGACTGAAGGTTGTTCGGTGTCCTGGATGAGATCCCGGATGTCACGAGGAGCTCCGGAACGGTCTGGAGGTAAAGATTCATATATAGGAAGTCCTATTTTTGTCACCGGAAAATTTTCGGGCTTATCGGTAGTGTACCGGGAGTGCCGGTAGTGTACCGGGAGACCTCCGGGAGGGGTATTTCGACCCAAGAGGCATCATGGGCTGTGGGAGAGTTAATATCTGCCCTTAGTGGGCTGGTGGAAACTCCCACACAAGGCCCATGTGGCTGGAGAAGAAAACCCAATAGGAAAAGGTGGAAAAAGGAAAAAAAAGACGAATCCTAGTCCTACTAGGATTGGAGGAGAGTCCTCCAATCCTAGTTGGTTCGGCCGACTCCTATAGGAGCCTTGGCCATTGCGCCAGCTTCTCCTCCTCTCCTCCTATATATACTGGTGGATTTTAGGGTTTTGCACTAGGTTTTACAGCCACGTGCTACCCGTTCCTCCAGTGCATAGTTTCTCCTCTAGATCGGATTTCTGAAGTGCTTAGGCGAAGCCCTGCCGGAATTGCTCCACCACCATCGCCGGAGCACCATCACGCTGCCGACGAAATCTTCTAACTCTCTGCTCTCTCTTGCTAGATCAAGACGGCGGAGATCGTCATCAAGCTGTACGTGTGCTGAACGCGGAGGTGCCGTCCGTTCGACGCTAGATCGGTAGGACCGTGATCAAGTTCGTGGGACGGATCGTGAGCAAGTTCGTGGGACGGATTGTGATCAAGTTCGTGGGACGGATCGTGATCAAGGTCGTGGGATGGATGATGATAAGATTGCAGGATGGATTGAGATTGGATCGCGGGACGCACGACGATTTGGATCGCGAAGACGTTAGACTCCGACAACCTCGTTTCTTAACGCTTCCCGCTTAGCGATCTACAAGGGTATGTAGATCCACTCTCCCTCTCGTAGATGCTCATCACCATGGATAGATCTGCGTGTGCATAGGAATTTTTTTGTTTCCCATGCAACATTCCCCAATAGTGGTATTAGAGCTAGGTCTATGTGTTGATGAGATCTCGAGTATAACAGAAAAGGTTTGTGGGCGTTGATGCTTAGATTGCTTCCTCCCTTGGTCGTATTTTGGTTCAGCGGTATTGTGAGATGAAGCGGCCCGGACCAACATTACTCGTATGCTTACGAGAGACCGGTTCCCTTGACGCAACTTGTTGCCTAGATGGCTTGCGGGTGACAGTTTCTCTCACTTTAGTTGGATCGGATTTGATAAAGGCGGTCCTTGAGAAGGTTTAAAAGCAAATTATGTATCACCGTTGTGGTTTATGCGTAGGTGAGAATCGTTCTTGCTAGAAACCCGTAGCAGCCACCTAAAACATGCAACAACAATTAGAGGACGTCTAAGTTGTTTTTGCAAGGTATGTTGTGATGTGATATGGCCAATTACATGATGTGATATATGTGATGTATGAAATGATCATGTGATGTATAGATTATCACGACTTGCATGTCGATGAATACGGAAACCGACAGGAGCCATAGGGTTGTCTTTAATTATTGTATGACCTACGTGTCAACCATTAAGCGCTATGTAATGCTTTACTTTATCACTAAACGATAGCATGCAGGGAGTGACAACCCCGATGGCGACACGTTGATGGAGATCATGGTGTCGTGCCGGTGACGATGGAGATCATGCCGGTGCTTTCAAGATGGAGATCTAAAGCACAAGTTCATGGTCATATCATGTCACTTATGAATTGCATGTGATGTTAATCGTTTTATGCACCTTGTTTTGCTCAGTACGACGGTAGCATTATATGGTGATCCCTCACTTAAATTTCAAGATGAATTCTGTTCTCCCCGAGTGTGCACCGTGGCGAAAGCTCGTCGTGTCGAGACACCACATGATGATCGGGTGTGATAGATTCTACGTTCACATACAACGGGTGCAAGCCAGTGTTTCACACGTAGAACACTCGAGTTAAACTTGACGAGCCTAGTATGTACAGACATGGCCTCGGAACACAAGAGACCGAAAGGTTTAACATGAGTCATATAGTAGATATGATCAACATAATGATGTTCACCATTGAAGCCACCTCAACTCACGTGATGATCGGACTTGAGTTGGTGGATTTGGATCATGTGACACTCAGATGACCTGAGGGATGTCAATTTGAGTGGGAGCTTTGGTAATTTGATTAACTAAACTCCTTATCTTGAACAACTTTGCATATTTATGTTGTAGATCAATGGCTCGCGAAGTAGCACCCCTGAATTTTAATACGTTCCTAGAGAAAGCTAAGTTGAAAGATGATGGAAGTACCTTTGTTGACTGGGCCCGTAATCTGAGGATTATCCTTATGGCTTCCCAGAAATCATATGTCCTTGATGCACCGCTTGGTGACCAAACAGAAGACATGACCTCCGAGGACGTTAAGAATGCTTGGGAGGCACGTACTGGAGATTACTCAATAATCCAGTGTGCGATATTGTATGGCTTAGAACCGAGACTTCAAAGACGTTTTGAACGTCATGGAGCATATGAGATGTTCCAGGAGTTGAAGTTTATCTTTCAGAACAATGCCCGGATCAAGAGGTATGAAACCTCTAATAAGTTCTATGCTTGCAAGATGGAGGAGAACGGGTCTATCAGTGAACATATACTCAGAATGTCTGGGTATTCAACTCGTCTAGAGGAGTTGGGAATTGCCCTTCCGCCAGAGGCGATCACTGATAGAGTTCTTGAATCACTGCCACCTAGTTACAAGAGCTTTGTGATGAACTATAACATGCATGGGATGAACAAGTCAGTCGCCGAGCTGTTTGCGATGCTAAAAGTCACTGAGTCTGAAATCCAGAAAGAACATCAAGTGTTGATGGTCAATAAAACCACTAGTTTCAAGAAAAATGGCAAAGTCAAAGGCAAGGGCAAGAAGGGTAAACCCAAGAAGGATGGCAAAGCAGTTGCTACTCCTGCAAAGAAGCCCAAGCATGGACCCAAGCCAGAAACTGAGTGCTTTCATTGCAAAGGAACTGGTCACTAGAAGCGGAACTGCCCCAAGTACCTGGCTGACAAGAAGGCGGCCAACGACAAACAAGGTATATATGATATACATGCTATTTATGTGTACCTTACTAGCTCTCGTAGTAGTGCCTGGGTATTTGATACCGGTTCGATTTCTCACATTTGCAACTCAAAGCAGGAACTACGGAATAAACGAAGGCTGGCAAAGGACAAAGTGACGATGCGCATGGGAAATGGTTCCAAGGTTGATGTGATCGCCGTCGGCACGCTCTCTCTTCGATTACCATCGGGATTAGTGATGAACCTGAATAATTGTTATTTAGTGCCTGCGTTAAGCATGAACATTATATCTGGATCTTGTTTATTGCGAGACGGTTACTCATTTAAATCGGAGAATAAAGGTTGTTCTATTTATATGAGTAATATCTTTTATGGTCATGCACCCAATGTTAGGGGTTTATTCATATTGAATCTTGATAGTGATGACACACATGTTCATAACATTGATGCCAAAAGATGTAGAGTTGATAATGATAGTACCACTTTCTTGTGGCACTGCCATTTAGGTCATATTGGTGTAAAACCCATGAGGAAGCTCCATGCTGATGGACTTTTGGAGTCACTTGATTTTGAATCACTTGACACATGTGAACCATGCCTCATGGACAAGATGACTAAAACGCCGTTCTCTGGAACAATGCAACGGCCGAGTGACTTATTGGAAATCATACATACTAATGTGTGCGGTCCAATGAATGTTACAGCACGTGATGGATATCGTTATTTTCTCACCTTCACTGGCGACTTATGTAGATATGGGTATATTTACTTAATGAAACACAAGTCTGAAACGTTTGAAAAGTTCAAGCAATTTCAGAGTGAAGTTGAGAATCATCGTAACAAGAAGATTAAGTTCCTGCGATCTGATCGAGGAGGTGAATATCTGAGTTATGAGTTTGGCAGTCACTTAAGACAGTGTGGAATTGTTTCACAGTTGACACCGCCCGGAACACCATAGCGTAATGGTGTGTCTGAACATCGTAATCAAACCTTATTAGATATGGTGCGTTCTATGATGTCTCTTGCTGATTTGCCACTATCGTTTTGGGGTTATGCATTAGGGACAACTGCATTCACTTTAAATAGGGCACCATCAAACTCCGTTGAGACGACGCCATATGAACTGTGGTTTGGCAAGAAGCCAAAGTTGTCGTTTCTTAAAGTTTGGGGATGTGATGCTTATGTCAAAAAGCTTCAGCCTGAAAAGCTGGAACCCAAAGTGGAGAAATGCGTCTTCATAGGATACCCGAAAGAGATAGTCGGGTATACCTTCTATCTCAGATCTGAAGGCAAAGTGTTTGTCGCTAAGAACGGAACATTTCTTGAGAAAGAGTTTCTCTCGAAAGAATTGAGTGGGAGGAAAATAGAGCTTGATGAGGTTATTGAACCTTTACTTCAACCAGAAAGTAGCGCAGTGCAGAAAGATGTTTCTGTGGAACCTACGACGGTAGAAGAGGAAGTTAATGATGATGATCATGAAGCTTCGGATCAAGCTGCTATTGAACCTCGTAGGTCGACAAGGCCGCATACTACCCCTGAGTGGTACGGCAACCCTGTCTTGGAGGTCATGTTGTTGGACAACAATGAACCTACGAGCTATGGAGGAGCAGTGATGGGCCCGGATTCTGAGAAATGGTTAGAGGCCATGAAATCCGAGATGGGATCCATGTATGAAAACAAAGTATGGACTTTGGAAGTATTACCTGAAGGGCGGAAGGCCATTCAGAATAAATGGATCTTTAAGAAGAAGTCAGACGCGGACGGTAATGTCACCGTCTATAAAGCTCGACTTGTGGCAAAGGGTTTTTCACAAGTTCAAGGAGTTGACTACAATGAGACTTTCTCACCCGTAGCGATGCTTAAGTCTGCCAGAATCATGTTAGCAATAGCTGCTTATTTCGACTATGGAATTTGGCAGATGGATGGCAAAACAGCGTTCCTCAACGGTTCCCTTGAGGAAGAGTTGTATATGATGCAACCCGAAGGTGTTTGTCGATCCAGAGAATGCTGACAAAGTTTGCAAACTCCAGCGATCCATTTATAGACTGGTGCAAGCATCTCGGAGTTGGAATAAGCGCTTTGATGAGGTGATCAAAGCGTTTGTGTTTATAAAAGTTAACGGAGAAGCTTGTATTTACAAGAAAGTGAGTGGGAGCTCTATAGCGTTTCTAGTATTATATGTGGATAACATATTGCTGATTGGAAACAATATAGAAATGCTGGAAAGCGTGAAGGAATATTTGAAAAGAGTTTTTCAATGAAGGACCTAGGAGAAGATGCTTTCATATTAGTCATTAAGATCTATAGAGATAGATCGAGATGCTTAATAGCAATTTCACAAAGCACAATCCTTGATAAAGTTTTGAAGAAGTTCAAAATGGACCAGTCCAAGAAGGGATTCATGCCTGTGTTACAAGGTGTGAAGTTGAGTAAGACTCAATGCCCAATAACTGCAGAAGATAGAGAAAAGATGAGTGTCATCCCCTATGCCTCAGCCATAGGCTCTATCATGTATGCAATGCGGTGCACAAGACCCGATGTAAGCCTTGCCATAAGTATGGCCGGAAGGTTTCAAAGTGATCCTAGAATGGAGCACTGGCAAGCGGTCAAGAATATCCTTAAGTACCTGAAAAGGACTAAGGAAATGTTTCTCGTTTATGGAGGTGATGAAGAGCTCGTCGTAAAGGGTTACTTCGATGCAAGCTTTGACACTAATCCGGACGACTGTAAGTCGCAAACCGGATACGTATTTATTCTTAACGGGGGAGCGGTAAGCTGGTGCAGTTCCAAGCAAAGCATGGTAGCTGATTCTACGTGCGAAGCGGAATACAACGCAGCCTCAGAGGCGGCGAAGGAAGGTGTCTGGATGAAGCAGTTCATGACAGATCTTGGAGTAGTGCCCAGTGCACTGAATCCAATGAGCCTGTTCTATGACAACACTGGTGCCATTGCTCCAGCCAAGGAACCAAGGTTTCATAAGAGGACCAGACATATAAAGCGACGCTTCAACTCCATCCGATATTACATCGAGGAGAAGGACATAAATATTTTCAAAGTGCACACGGATCTGAATGTTGCAGACTCGTTGACTACACCTCTTACAAGAGCTAAACATGATCAACACCAGAACTGCATGGGTGTTCGATTCATTACAATGTAAATCACATAGTGATGTGAGCTAGATTATTGACTCTAGTGCAAGTGGGAGACTATTGGAAATATGCCCTAGAGGCAATAAATAAAGTGTTTATTATTATATTTCCTTGTTCATTATAATTTTTTATTATCCATGCTAGAATTGTATTAATTGGAAACATGGATACATGTGTGGATACATAGACAAACACAATGTCCCTAGTATGCCTCTAGTGAACTAGCTCGTTGATCGAAAGATGGTTAACGTTTCCTAGCCATGGACATGAGATGTCATTTGATAATGGGATCACATCATTAGGAGAATGATGTGATGGACAAGACCCAAACTACAAACATAGCTTATGATCGTTTATTGCTACTGTTTTCTGCATGTCAAGTATATGTTCCTCTGACCATGAGATCATGCAACTCACGGACATCGGAGGAGTGCCTTGTGTGTATCAAACGTCGCAACGTAACTGGGTGACTATAAAGGTGCTCTACAGGTGTCTCCGAGGGTGTCTGTTGAGTTGGCATGGATCAATACTGGGATTTGTTACTCCGTGTGACAAAGAGGTATCTCAGGGCCCACTCGGCAATACAACATCACAATAAGCCTTGCAAGCAATGTGACTAAGTGTTAGTTACGGGATCTTGTATTACGGAATGAGTAAAGAGACTTGCCAGTAACGAGGTTCAACTAGGTATGGAGATAACGACGATCGAATCTCGGGCAAGTAACATACCAAAGAACAGAGGGAACATCATACGGGATTAACTGAATCCTTGACATAGAGGTTCGACCGATAAAGATCTTTGTAGAATATGTAGGAACCAATATGGGCATCCAGGTCCCGCTATTGGTTATTGACCGTAGAGGTGTCTCGGTCATGTCTACATAGTTCTCGAACCCGCAGGGTCTACACACTTAAGGTCTGGTGACGTTTCGGTAGTATAGAGTTATGTATGGTGGTGACCGAAGGTTGTTCGGATTCCCGGATGAGATCCCGGATGTCACGAGGAGCTCCGGAATGGTCCAGAGGTAAAGAATCATATATAGGAAGTCCTGTTTTGGCCGCCAGAAAAGTTTCGGGCTCATCGGTAGTGTACCGGAAGTGCCGGTAGTGTACCGGGAAACCTCCGGGAGGGGTATTTGGACCCAAGAGGCTTAATGGGCTCTGGGAGAGTGAATATCAGCCCTTAGTGGGCTGGTGGAAACTCCCACACAAGGCCCATGTGGCTGGAGAAGAAAACCCAATAGGAAAAGGTGGAAAAAGAAAAAAAAAAGACGAATCCTAGTCCTACTAGGATTGGAGGAGAGTCCTCCAATCCTAGTTGGTTCGGCCGACTCCTATAGGAGCCTTGGCCCTTGCGCCGGCCTCTCCTCCTCTCCTCGTATATATACTGGTGGATTTTAGGGTTTTGCACTAGTTTTTACAGCCACGTGCTACCCGTTCCTCCAGTGCATAGTTTCTCCTCTAGATCGGATTTCTGCAGTGCTTAGGGGAAGCCCTGCCGGAATTGCTCCACCACCATCGCCGGAGCACTGTCACGCTGCCGGCGAACTCTTCTACCTCTCCGCTCTCTCTTGCTGGATTAAGACGGTGGAGATCGTCATCAAGCTGTACGTGTGCTGAACGCGGAGTTGCCGTACGTTCAGCGCTAGATCGGTAGGATCGTGATCAAGTTCGTGGGACTGATCGTGATCATGTTCGTGGGACGGATCATGATCATGTTCGTGGGACGGATCCTGATCAAGTTTGTTGGAAGGATCGTGATTAGATCGTGGGACGGATCGTGATTGGATCGTCCCGCGATTAGATCGTGGGACTCGTCACGATCTGTCCCGCGATCCAATCACGATCCGTCCCATGAACGCATCATGATCCGTCCCGCGAACTCATCACGATCCGTCTCGTGAACTCAGCACGTTCTGTCCCGCGATCCAATCACAATCCGTCCCGCAAACTCATCACGATCCGTCCTGCGAACTCATCATGATCCGTCTCGCGATCTTGATCACGATCCTTCCGATCTAGCGCCGAACGGACGGCACCTCCGCGTTCAGCACACGTACAGCTCGATGACCATCTCCGCCTTCTTGATCCAGCAAGAGGGAGCGGAGAGGTAGAAGAGTTCTTCGGCAGCATGATGACGCTCCGGAGATGGTGGTGGAGCTATTCCGGCAGGGCTTCGCCTAAGCACTGCAGAAATCCGATCTAGAGGAGAAACTATGCACTGGAGGAACGGGCAGCACGTGGTTAAATATTCTAGTGCAAAACCCTAAAACCCACCAATATATATAGGAGGATAGGAGGAGAGCCTTGGATCAAGGGCCAAGGCTCCTATGGTTCGGCCGAACCTACTAGGAGAGGAGGACTTCGCCTCCAATCCTAGTAGGACTAGGATTGCTCCTTTTTTTTGCCTTTTTCCACCTTTTCCTATTGGGTTTTCTTCTCCAGCCACATGGGCCTCGTGTGGGAGTTTCCACCAGCCCACTAAGGGATGATATTCACTCTCCCACATCCCATGAAGCCTCTTGGTTCGAAATACCCCATCTTATGGTCTCCCGATACACTACCGGCACTCCCGGTACACTACCGATGAGCCCGAAACCTTTTCGGCGACCAAAATAGGACTTCCTATATATCAATCTTTACCTCCGGACCATTCCGGAGCTCCTCGTGACGTCCGGGATCTCATCCGGGCTCCGAACAACCTTAGGTCACCACCATGCATAACTCTATACTACCGAAACGTCACCAAACCTTAAGTGTGCAGACCCTGCGGGTTTGAGAACTATGTAGACATGACCGAGACACCTCTACGGTCAATAACCAAAAGCGGGACCTAGATGCCCATATTGGTTCCTACATATTCTACGAAGATCTTTATCGGTCGAACCTCTATGTTAGGGATTTAGTTAAGGACCTAGAGACCTATGATGTTCCCTTTGTTCTTCGGTATGTTACTTACCCGAGATTCGATTGTCGGTATCTCCATACCTAGTTCAACCTCATTACCGGTAAGTCTCTTTACTCGTTCCGTAATACAAGATCCCGTGACTAACACTTAGTCACATTGCTTGCAAGGCTTATTGTAATGTTGTATTACCGAGTGGGCCCTAAGATACCTCTCCGTCACACGGAGTAACAAATCCCAGTCTTGATCCATGCCAACTCAACAGACACCCTCGGAGATACCTGTAGAGCACCTTTATAGTCACCCAGTTACGTTGCGACGTTTGATACACACAAGGCACTCCTCCGGTATCCGTGAGTTGCACGATCTCATGGTCATAGGAACATATACTTGACATGCCTAAAACAGTAGCAATAAAATGACACGATCAGTAGCAATAAACCATCAAATCATTCTCCTAATGATGTGATCCCGTTTATCAAATGACATCTCATGTCCATGGCTAGGAAACCTTAACCATCTTTGATCAACGAGCTAGTCTATTAGAGGCATACTAGGGACATGGTTTTGTCTATGTATCCACACATGCATCTAAGTCTCCGATCAATACAATTATAGCATGGATAATAAACGATTATCATGAACAAGGAAATATGATAATAACTAATTTATTATTGCCTCTAGGGCATATTTCCAACACATGCGGCTAGGTGAGAAAACCCAAAGAGAAAAGGTCGAAAAAGGGAAAATAGGAAGGAATCCTAGTCCTACTAGGATTGGAGGAGGAGTCCTCCTCTCCTCCTCGATTCGGCCGAACCAAGGGCTGGCCCCTTGAGGGCCAAACCTCCTCCTCTCTTACTCCTATATATACTAGAGGTTTTAGGGTTTTGGCACTAGATTTTCAGCCACGTGCTACCCGTTCCTCTAGTGCATAGTTTCTCCTCTAGATCGTTTTTCTGCAGTCCTTAGGCGAAGCCCTGCCAGAATTGCTCCACCAGCATCGGAACGGCGCTGTCACGCTGCCGAAGAACTCGTCTACCTCTCCGCTCCCTCTTACTGGATCAAGAAGGCGGAGATCGTCATCAAGCTGTATGTGTGCTGAACGCGGAGGTGCCGCCCGTTTGGCGCTAGATCGGAAGGACCGTGATCAAGATTGCGAGACGGATCGTGATGAGATCGCGGGACAGATCGTGATGAGTTCGCGGGACGGGTCGTTATTGGATCGCGGGACGGATCATGATGAGATCACGGGACGCTCAGCGATTTGGATTGCGAAGACCTTCGACTACACCAACCGCGTTTCTTAATGCTTTCCGCTTAGCGATCTACAAGGGTATGTAGATCCACTCTTTGTCTCATAGATGCTCACTACCATGTATAGATCTTGCATGTGCGTAGGATTTTTTTTGTTTCCCATGCAATGTTCCCCAATATCAACATTCCCCAACACAATCCACCTGTCAAAAATTATCAAACAATCCTTTTGTTACTACACTCATCTAGCAATATAGCGAAGAGAAACTCGAAGCATCCTATAGACTTGATCATGACAAGAGTTTGTTTGGCAAGTGACACGTGTGACATCTACTTCACATAAATAAAGGTGAATAATCTTGTTTACACGTGTTCACTTGACCCGTTCGAGGATGGTATACTATTGCACATGAGGAGATCCTCATAGTTTTCTCATACCTATTAGGAGATTTTGATCCATCATATACATAGCATGATCCCAATAATCATGTGCATAATATGCTTCCCATGAATAAAAATGCTATTGATGTGCCGTAAAATTGCTATAATTTGCATCCCAATCATGTTCAACACAATAACTATCATTGCATGATGGATGACACATATTTCTATACCGTGTATCAAATTTCCTCGAACATTGCTTGTCACATGCTTACTCTTACGTGAACATACACATCATGATGGATAATGTGTACATTTACCCCACACACACTTTGTTTCGGTTGTCTTCTTATTGTGTAGGTACACATGACTCCTGGTCAACCTCGCAAGCGCATAAGTTGAGCAAATGAGCTCTAGAGAGCAATGAAGTCGTGCGCCATCGTGGAGTGCCACTAGTAGAAAACAGGGCTTTGGTCCAGGCAGGGCCAGCCCATTAGTCCCGGTTCAGTAACGAGCCAGGACCAATGGGGGCAACGATCCCGGTTCGTGAGGCCAGGGGGCCGGCCGGGCCACGTGGGGCATTGGTCCCGGTTCGTAGGAACCCTTTGGTCCCGGTTCAAGACACCAACCGGGACCAACGGGCCTCACTCCTGGCCCACAACCATTAGTCCCAGTTTGTGGCTGGAACCGGGACCACATGGGGTCCTTTAGTCCCGGTTCGATCCACGAACTGGGACCAATGAGATGCCTATATATACCCCCTCGCCAGCGAACAAAGCACTCCGCATTGCTCTGTTTTTCTGGCCGGCGAGGGGAAAGCTTTGTATTGTTCTAGCTCACCTCCTATGCACATGAGGTGTTCTATGAAATGCCCAAGCCACACTTAAGCTTTCTCCTCTTGAAGCTCCTTGTCCAAGGTCCATTTTCCGCAAGATTTGTCTAGGTTTGGAGGTCCATTCTGTCCCGTCCCTGTCCTCACCGCCGTCGATCTCCCGCACCCATCTCGGTGCCAGCACCCCCATGGTTAGACTCTTCTTCTTATCTTCTTTATAAAAGGAAAAAAGTTTTACTTGTATTATTTAGATAGATACTTGTGTAATTTTCTTACTTTTATTATTGTTTGTTACCATATAGTGCGATGGTTTTCGTATCCGCCTACGTCGGCCCTAGTCCTGTCTATGATGCGGATGTGGTATATATTATCTTTTATAACTATTTGTTTTATTTAGTGTTTATGACAATTATGCCGACCAACGTGACATAGATTTTTTTATCTAGGAGAATGTAGTTGAACCGGAAATTCCAACCCACATAGAAACTCTTGTCGAGAAGTTAAATTTGGTTGAAAAAGAAAACAATGACTTGAAGGAAAAATTACAAAGAGTTGAAGAGGAGAAGATGAAGTTGGAGTTGCATGTTGCCGATGTCGTCGACGATCACAAGACCAAGATGGATGCAATGCGCTTGAAGATTAGAAAGATTAGAAAATATGCCATTCATACTGAGGCTTGCTACCATTGTGCCGTTGGATCAATTGGTACGTTAGTAGCGGTTATGATCACATTTGTTGTTGCATTAATTTTTTTTACATAGTTTCGATGTATGTTTTAATTAGATGCTCTAGAGAGCTATATGTTGTTCAATAATAAGAACTATGTATGGACTATATGTATTAATTTTGGTCACTATTGTACTTCGGATTTAAATGGTGCATTTTGACCACACAAAAAGTATGAAGTCAAAAAAGTTCAAAAAATGAAATCCATTTGTAACAGATGAGTTTCGTTCGAAACCGTGATACTTCGAAAGAGATTGTAACATATGAGTTTTCGTTCGAAACTGTGATACTTCGAAAGAGATTGTCCATTTTGTACACGAAGTGCATCCAGTTTTTTCCGTAACCCTCTCAAATTTTTAGCACATGCTATGTGGGTGAAATGATGATACCAGGCCAACTTTCAACCTTTTTAGAGTTCATTTGAAGTGCTTTTCAATTTCAGGGTTATTTAGCTCAAAACAAATTAGTAAGTGCATGAAAAATAACAAATGAAGTAAGAAAGGGTTGAAAATTGATGATGTGGTTTTGAATGGTACATTTTGAACACACCAAAAGTATGGAGTTCAAATAAGTTCAAAAATATGAAATCCCTTTGTAACAGATGAGTTTTCTTTCGAAACCGTGATACTTCGAAAGAGATTGTCCATTTTGTACACGAAGTGCATCCAGTTTTTTCCGTAACCCTCTCAACTTTTTAGCACATGCTATGTGGGTGAAATGATGATACCATTCCAACTTTCAACCTTTTAAGAGTTCATTTGAAGTGCTTTTTAATTTCAGGGTTATTTAGCTCAAAAAATGAGTAAGTGCATGAAAAATACCAAATGAAGTCAGAAAGGGTTGAAAATTTATGATGTGGCTTTTAATGGTGCATTTTGAACACACAAACAATATGGAGTTCAAATAGGTTCAAAAAATGTAATCCCTTTGTAACAGATGAGTTTTTGTTTGAAATTATGATACTTCGAAAGAGATTTTCCTTTTTTACATGAAGTGCATCTAGTTTTTGCCGTAACCCTCCCAACTTTTTAGCACATGCTATGTTGGTGAAATGGTGATACCACGCCAACTTTCAACCTTTTCAGAGTTCATTTGAAGTGCTTTTCAGTTTTAGGGTTATTTAGCTAAAAAAATCAGTAAGCGCATGCAAAATACCAAATGAAGTCAGAAAGGGTTGAAAATTTATGATGTGGCTTTTAATGGTGCATTTTGAACACACAAAAAGTATGGAGTTCAAATAGGTTCAAAAAAATGAAATCCCTTTGTAACAGATGAGTTTTCTTCCGAAACCGTGATACTTCAAAAGAGATTGTCCATTTTGTACACGAAGTGCATCCAGTTTTGGCCGTAACCCTCTCAACTTTTTACTACATGATATGTTGGTCAAATGATGATACCATGCCAACTTTCAACCTTTTCAGAGTTCATTTGAAATGCATTTCAATTTCAGTGTTATTTAGCTCAAAAAACAAAAAGTGCATGAAAAATACCAAAGAAAGTCAGAAAGGGTTGAAAATTGATGATGTAGCTTTGAATGGTGCATTTTGAACACACAAAAAGTATGGAGTTCAAATAGGTTCAAGAAAATGAAATCCCTTTGTAACAGATGAGTTTTCGTTCGAAACAGTGATACTTCGAAAGAGATTGTCCATTTTGTACGTGAAGTGCATCTAGTTTTTGCCGTAAGCCTCCCAAGTGTTTAGCACATGATATGTGGGTGAAATGGTGATACCACGAAAACTTTCAACCTATTCAGAGTTCATTTGAAGTGCATTTCAGTTTCAAGGTTATTTAGCTCAAAAAAAATCAGTAAGCGCATGCAAAATACCAAATGAAGTCAGAAAGGGTTAAAAATTTATGATGTGGCTTTGAATGGTGCATTTTGAACACACAAAAAGTATGGAATTCAAATAGGTTCAAAAAAATGAAGTCCCTTTGTAACAGATGAGTTTTCGTTCGAAACTGTGATACTTTGATAGAGATTGTCCATTTTGTACACGAAGTGCATCCAGTTTTAGCCTTAACCCTCTTAAATTTTTACCACATACTATGTGGGTGAAATGATGATAACAAGCCAACTTTACACCTTTTGAGAGCTCATTTGAAGTGCTTTTCAATTTTAGGGTTATTTAGCTCAAAAAAAATCAGTAAGTGCATGAAAAAGACCAAATGAAGTCAGATAGGGTTGAAAATTGACGATGTGGCTTTGAATGGTGCATTTTGAACTCAAAAAAATTATGGAGTTCAAATAAGTTCACAAAAATGAAATCCCTTTGTAACAGTTGAGTTTTCTTCCGAAACCGTGATACTTCGAAAGTGATTGTCCATTTTGTACACGAAGTGCATCCAGTTTTTGCCGTAACCCCCTAAACTTTTTAGCACATGCTATGTGGGTGAAATCATGATACCATTCCAAGTTTCAACCTTTTCAGAGTTCATTTGAAATGCATTTCAATTTCAAGGTCATTTAGCTCAAAAAAATCAGTAAGTGCATGAAAAATAACAAATAAAGTGAGAAAGGGTTGAAAATTGATGATGTGGCTTTGAAATGTGCATTTTGAACACACAAAAAGTATGGAGTTCAAATAGGTTCAAAAAATGAAATCCCTTTGTAACAGATGAGTTTTCGTTCGAAACAGTGATACTTCCAAAGAGATTGTCCATTTTGTACGTGAAGTGCATCTAGTTTTTGCCGTAAGCCTCCCAACTTTTTAGCACATGCTATGTGGGTGAAATGGTGATACCACGGAAACTTTCAACCTATTCAGAGTTCATTTGAAGTGCTTTTCAGTTTCAAGGTTATTTAGCTCAAAAAAATCAGTAAGCGCATGCAAAATACCAAATGAAGTCAGAAAAAGGGTTGAAAATTGATGATGTGGCTTTGCATGGTGCATTTTGACTACACAAAAAGTATGGAGTTCGAAAAATTTCAAAAATATGAAATCCCTTTATAACAGATGAGTTTTCTTTCAAAACCGTGATACTTTGAAAGAGATTGACCATTTTGTACACGAAGTGCATCCAGTTTTGTCGTAACCCTCTCAAATTTTTAGCACATGCTTTGTGGGTGAAATGAAGATACCATGCCAACTTTCAACCTTTTCAGAGTTCATTTGAAGTGCTTTCCAATTTCAGGGTTATTTAGCTCAAAAAAAATCAGTAAATGCATGAAAAATACCAAATGAAATCAGAAAGGGTTGAAAATTGATGACGTGGCTTTGAATGGTGCATTTTGTACACACAAAAAGTATGGAGTTCAAATAAGTTTAAAAAATGAAATCCCTTTGTAACAGATGAGTTTTCTTCCAAAATCGTGATACTTCGAAAGTGATTGTCCATTTTGTACACGAAGTGCATCCAGTTTTTGTCGTAACCCCTCAACTTTTTAGCACATACTATGTGGGTGAAATGATGATACCATTCTAAGTTTCAACCTTCTCAGAGTTCATTTGAAATGCATTTCAATTTCAAGGTTATTTAGCTCAAAAAAATCAGTAAGTGCATGCAAAATACCAAATGAAGTCAGAAAGGGTTGAAAATTGATGATGTGGCTTTGAAAGGTGAATTTTGAACACACAAAAAGTATGGAGTTTAAAAAGGTTCAAAAAAATTAAATCCCTTTGTAACAGATGAGTTTTCGTTCGAAACTATGATACTTCGAAAGTGATTGTCCATTTTGTAGACGAAGTGCATCCAGTTTTCGTCGTAACCCTCTCAAATTTTTAACACATGCTATGTGGGTGAAATGATGATACCATGTCAACTTTCAACCTTTTCGTAGTTCATTTGAAGTACTTCTCAATTTCAGGGTTATTTAGCTCAAAAAAATCAGTAAGTGCATGAAAAATACCAAATTAAGTCAAAAAGGGTTGAAAATTGATGTTGTGGCTTTGAATGGTGCATTTTGAAAACACAAACAGTATGGAGTTCAAATTTCAAAAAAATGAAATCCCTTTGTAACAGATGAGTTTTCTTCCAAAACCGTGATACTTCGAAAGTGATTGTCCATTTTGTACACGAAGTGCATCCAGTTTTGGCCATAACCCCCTCATCTTTTTAGCACATGCTATGTGGGTGAAATGATGATACCATTCCAACTTTCAACCTTTTCAGAGTTCGTTTGAAATGCATTTCAAATTCAAGGTTATTTAGCTCAAAAAATCAGTAAGTGCATGAAAAATACTAAATATAGTCATAAAGGGTTGAAAATTGATGATGTGGCTTTGAATGGTGCATTTCGAACACACAAAAAGTATGGAGTTCAAATAGGTTCAAAAAATGAAATCCCTTTGTAACAGATGAGTTTTCGTTCGAAACCGTGAGACTTCGAAAGAGATTGTAACATATGAGTTTTCGTTCGAAACTATGATACTTCGAAAGAGATTGTCCATTTTGTACACAAAGTGCATCTAGTTTTCTGTGTAACCCTCCCAAATTTTTAGCACATTCTATGTGGGTGAAATGGTGATACCACGCCAACTTTCGACCTTTTCAGAGTTCATTTGATGTGCTTTTCAATTTCAGGGTTATTTAGATCAAAAAAATCAGTAAGCGCATGCAAAATACCAAATGAAGTTAGAAAGGGTTGAAAATTGATGATGTGGCTTTGAATGGTGCATTTTGAACACACAAAAAGTATGGAGTTCAAATAAGTTCAAAAAAATGAAATCCCTTTGTAACAGATGAGTTTTCTTCAGAAACTGTGATACTTCGAAAGAGATTGTCCATTTTGTACACGAAGTGCATCTAGTTTTTCCCATAACCCTCCCAACTGTTTAGCACATGCTACATGGGTGAAATGGTGATACCACGCCAACTATCAACCTTTTCAGAATTAATTTTGAAGTGCTTTTTAATTTCAGGGTTATTTAGCTCAAAAAATCAGTAAGTGCATGCAAAATACCAAATGAAGTCAGAAAGGGTTGAAAATTCATGATGTGGCTTTGAATGGTGCATTTTGAACACACAAAAAGTATGGAGTTCATATAAGTTTAAAAAAATGAAATCCCTTTGTTACAGATGAGTTTTCGTCTGAAACTATGATATTTCTAAAGAGATTGTCCACTTTGTACACGAAGTGCATCCAGTTTTTGCCATAAACCACTCAACTTTTTAGCACATGCTATGTGGGTGAAATGATGATACCATGCCAACTTTAAACCTTTTCAGAGTTCATTTGATGTGCTTTTCAATTTCAGGGCTATTTAGCTCAAAAAAATAAGCAAGTATATGAAAAATAGAAAATGAAGTGAGAAAGGGTTGAAAATTGATAATGTGGCTTTGAATGGTGCATTTTGAACACACAAAAAGTATGGAGTTCAAATGAAATCTGTTTGTAACAGATGTGTTTTCTTCCAAAACCATGATACTTTGAAAGAGATTGTCCATTTTGTACACGAAGTGCATCCAGTTTTTGCCGTAACCCTCTCAACTTTTTAGCACATGCTATGTGGGTTAAATTATGATAGCCTGCCAACTTTTAACGTTTTCAGAGTTCATTTGAAATGCATTTGAATATCAGGGTTGTTTAGATAAAAAAAATGAGTAAGGGCATGAAAAATACCAAATAAAGTCAGAAAGGGTTGAAAATTGATGGTGTGGATTTGAATGGTGCATTTTGAATACACAAAAAGTATGGAGTTAAAATAGGTTCAAAAAAATGAAATCCCTATGTAACACATGAGTTTTCGTTCGAAACCGTGATACTTCGAAAGAGATTGTCCATTTTGTACACAAAGTGCATCTAGTTTTTGCCGTAACCCTGTCAAATTTTTACCACATGCTATGTGGGTGAAATGGTGATACCACACCAACTTTCAACCTTTTCAGAGTTCATTTGAAGTGTTTTTCAATTTCACGGTTATTTAGCTCAAAAAAAATCAATAACTGCATGCAAAATACCAAATGAAGTCATAAAGGGTTGAAAATTGATGATGTGGCTTTGAATGGTGGATTTTTAACTCACAAAAAGTATGGAGTTCAAATAAGTTCAAAAAATGAAATCCCTTTGTAACAGATGAGTTTTCGTCCGAAACCGTGATACTTCGAAAGAGATTGTCCATTTTGTACACGAAGTGCATCCAGTTTTTGCCGTAACCCACTCAACTTTTTAGCTAATGCTATGTGGGTGAAATGATGATACCATTCCATGTTTCAACCTTTTCAGAGTTCATTTGAAATGCATTTCAATTTCAAGGTTATTTAGCTCAAAAAAATCAGTAAGTGCATGAAAAATAACAAATAAAGTCAGAAAGGGTTGAAAATTGATAATGTGGCTTTGAATGGTGCATTTTGAACACACAACAGGTATGGAGTTAAACTAAGTTCAAAAAATGACATCCCTTTGTAACAGATGTGTTCTCTTTCGAAACCATGATACTTGGAAAGAGATTGTCCATTTTGTACACGAAGTGCATCCAGTTTTTGCCGTAACACTCTCAACTTTTTAGCACATGCTATGTGGGTTAAATAATGATACCATGCCAACTTGCAACCTTTTCAGAGTTCATTTGAAATGCATTTGAATTTCAGGGTTATTTAGCTCAAAAAAATAGTAAGGCCATGAAAAATACCATCTAAAGTCGGAAAGGATTGAAAATTGATTATGTGGCTTTGAATGGTGAATTTTGAACACACAAAAAGTATGGAGTTCAAATAGGTTCAAAAAATGAAATCCCTTTGTAACAAATGACTTGTCGTTCGAAACCATGATACTTCGAAAGAGATTATCCATTTTGTACACGAAGTGCATCTAGTTTTTGACGTAACCCTCTCAACTTTTTAGCATATGCTATGTGGGTGAAATGATGATACCACGCCAACTTTCAACCTTTTCAGAGTTCATTTGAAGTGCTTTTCAATTTCAGGGTTATTTAGCTCAAAAAAAATCAATAAGTGCATGCAAAAAACCAAATGAAGTCAGAAAGGGTTGAAAATTGATGATGTGGCTTTGAATGATGCATTTTGAACACACAAAAAGTATGGAGTCCAAATAAGTTCAAAAAAATGAAATCCCTTTGTAACAAATGAGTTTTCGTCCGAAACCGTGATACTTCGAAAGAGATTGTCCATTTTGTGCACGAAGTGCATCTAGTTTTTTCCGTAACCCACTCAACTTTTTAGCACATACTATGTGGGTGAAATGATGATACCATGCCAACTTTCAACCTTTTCAGAGTTCATTTGAAGTGCTGTTCAATTTCAGGGTTATTTAGCTCAAAAAAATCAGCAACTACATGAAAAATACCAAATGAAGTCAGAAAGGGTTGAAAATTGATGATGTGGCTTTGAATTGTGCATTTTGAACACACAAAAAGTATGGAGTTCAAATAAGTTCAAAAAAAATTAAATCTCTTTGTAACACATGAGTTTTCTTTCAAAACCGTGATACTTCGAAAGAGATTGTCCATTTTCTACATGAAGTGCATCTAGTTTTTGCCATAACCCTCTCAAATTTTTAGCACATGCTATGTGGGTGGAATAATGATACGATTCCAACTTTCAACCTTTTCAGAATTCATTCGAAATGCATTCCAGTTTCAGGGTTATTTAGCTTCACTAGTAGAATGTCGATCAGTAGTCCCGGTCGGGATGTGCCTTTAGTACCGGTTTCTCAACCAGTACTAAAGGGTCAGGACTAAAGGTCCAGACTTTAGTACTGGTTGGACCACGGACCAATACTAAAGGCCCACCACGTGGCTCCTTGCGTGGGATGGTGGTGGAGGACCTTTAGTATCGGTTGGTGATACCAACCGGTACTAAGTGTTCTGTTTTTTCGCTTTTAATTAGGTTATAATTTTCCTCTCTATTTATTGTGTTTTCCATTCATTTCAAATTTATTTTACGGTGCTACATACCGTAAACATTAATTACACAAGTTGATGCATATATATATATATACATATATATATATATGTAATATAATATACAATACCTCATACAAAGTGTATATACAAATGGAATTACACATCCATATATATATTCTGGACTTATAACTTAAGGCCCAAAACCCGGCCGGGACTAGATGAAATCTCAGTTTTCTACTACTGATTTGCTGGCATTGTTGAGGCGGCGGTAAGTAATAGTGCTCTCCGTTTACATCAATGACATGTTGAATAAGAAATGCCGCAAATTCCTCTTGAAGTGCTACAAAGTGTTTCTCGGGTGAGAGCTTCGACATCATCTGTCAAACCTGGAGCTGTCTTTCACATGCTCCTTTGTGACGTATACGACCTTCGGTCTGGATGCGAATGTTCTCGCAGAGGAAGTATCCACATAAATTTGTCCCCTGTGGCTGCTTCGCGCACTTTGCAAAAGAATAGAATTCAATAAGATAATTAATAATCAAGCATGATAATGGTATTGAAACTAGAATTAAAGAGATGCGCGGACCTAGTAGTATTACTTAATCACCTGCATCTTTTTCCACTTCTGCTTCGGTTTCCATTGACGACCGTGATGGTTTTTTTCTATCATCTTTTTCCAAACACTACGCGGAAAAGAAAAAGAACGAAAGAGTTATTATAATTACTTTTGATATCAGGAAATAATGAAAGAAAGCGAGGTCGATAAAGATTGAAATTACCGTTCTATCATAAAAAACAAGTCCACGTATGATTTTTCTAGTGTATCTAGTGAGTCGTACACTTGAACAAGTCCATCCGCGAGGATAATATTTAGGAGGATATAGTGGTCTCTGCGCAGAAGTTTATATAATTAAGCAGACATGCATATAACTCATCAACTACACTTGATAGCGAGCTTGTAAGAAAAAATAGAATGAGTAGTATACAAGAGAGTAAACACTCACCCCATGTTGGACGGAAATATTAAAGTTGATTTGGTATTCAGTAGTGCCTCTAGAAAATTTTCCAACAGATCTTCTGTGTCCTTGGCATAATGTTTTACCACATGACCATTAACGGTACTTGGGTCGATGAACCGAGTGTCATCGATTCCCTCTTGTTTCAATTCCCACATCTTCAATCTGCATAATAGCGTAAAAAAGAACATATATAGTGAGGATAAGCCAATGAATAATATCTTAGCTAGAGACTTAAATTATTAAAGATATAAATCACTTACAGACAATAACAACTGACGAGAGTTTTGTCGATAGAGTCCATGTGGTATAACTGGAAAAGTTCTGAGAATTCAAGACATATGTCACATGCATTGACGTAATGCTCTTTTCTTACTTTGACCATGACCGCCGTCGTCCCTCGCTTTGCTTCACGTACGTACCAATCATGCAACTGTCGCATCGCAGTTGGTAGTTCCTTGTACTGCTCAGGTGTGACAATTGGTTTTCCAACGGCATATTGCATTGCGTACTCAGTTGCACCGTACCCGCGGATTTCCTCGGTGCTAAGGATTTGGCCAAGAGTGAGACCTGTAGCCTCTGCTTCTTCGAGGTTGATTGGGTTGCCTTGCACGTCAACTGGTTGGATCGATTTCTTGCTTCGATTGGTACTCACCTTGAGTGGAGAGATCGATTGCTTGGATTGTTCTCCGAGCTGGAGAACTGTTTTGCCGGTAGTAGTACCACCTGTCATTGATGTCGTACTTCCCGACATCTTCCTTGGGCTGGGCCGACTTCTCTGCTCACTTGCCTTCTGAATCTGTCGCTCATAGTCTGTTGGCATACGCTCAACATATGCCGGGGTCGATCAATAAAGTGTTCCATAAAGTGCTCTTGGACTTCCTTGGGTATTACCTCCTTTGGCGGCACGATCTTCTTCGCAAAAAAGGCTTTCACTTGGCGATCGCTTTCAATTTTGTTTTCCTCTGGTGTCATGTCGTAAGGCAGCTTCCTTTTGGCTGGAGGCTCGGGTTTCTTCTTTGCTTTATTCCGAAGAGGACTATTGCTGGCCTTCCTCTTTTGGGAGCCCTACTGGCAGGACCGCTACGGGGGTGGAGTCGGCTCACGCGGCGGAAATCGATATCGACAATATGGACTCGCTTCGTGCTCCGTCCCGAGGTTGGGAGGACTGCTGGCGAGGTGGGGAGGACTGCTGGCGAGGTGGGACGCCTCTCGAGGTGGGGAGGACTGCTGGGGAGGTAGGGAGGACTGCTGGCGAGGTGGGGAGGATTGCTGGCGAGGTGGGGAGGGCTGCTAGCGCTGCGATGCCTCTGGCTGGGATCCCTCGCGCTGGACATTGATAATCGAAGGAGCCGGTGGCCTTAGCACCGACTGTAGAAAGATGATGCAGTCCTTACTCCATAGAACGAGACCACGGTCGGCTTCTGCCAATGTGGACTCCCCCTCACCTCCAGGGATGTTAAGCAATAGGTGATCATATCGTGGCTCTATTGTGTCCACCGCGACACGAGCATACCCAGCTGGAACCGGATTGCAATGCCAGAGAACATCAGGTGTATTTGGTAAAGCATAGCCCGTCGCAACCCGCACGGGTACGTTCTTCATTTTCTGGATTAGCTCACAAGATGTCTTCTCGGTGATATCATCCATGGCGGTGTGACCCAGTGGTGCCCCCGTGGAACCCATGCTGCTTTTCGGCAGTGTAGATGGGACGGGTTCCCCTGCCTCCTGGTGCGGAGTTTCCCTTTGCTGGGTCAGTATCTGTATGTGCAGCTGCTGTTGCTCATACTTGTGTTCCAACTTTGAAAGTCGGTTTGCTTCCACCTTCTTTTTTCTCGAACGGCTTTTATAACTGTCCTTCTATCCCGCAAACCCCTCGTACCACGGAACAACGCCCACGCCTCGTGTTCGTCCTCCGTGTTCGGGATTCCCGAGGGTGCGTGTAAGCTCGTCGTTCTCTCTATTAGGGTGAAACCGTCCTTCTTGGGCAGCTTTTATTGCATCAATCAACTCATCTGATGCGTGCTTCAGACTGGCCAGTGCAATAATCTTCCCTGTTGCTGGATCCAACTTTCCCCATGCGCAAAAAACCAATTCCTGCACCTCCGGGAGTTATCCCTTCAGCATGCATCTTATTCTCTAATGCATCCCACTAAGGAATGGCTGACATGTATCCACTTGTCCCTAGTTTATGGTGATACTTTATTTTTCTCTGCATTTATCTTATTCTTTGCCGACTTCTCCATAGCAACTTCCGATGTCTTGTACTCAATAAATGCATCCCAGTGATTCCTTACCTTCTCGTATATTCCTATGAATTCGGGCGCCTTCTGGCCTCTAGCGTTTTACTCCGTCCATAATCTTTTCTTCCAAGTCTGGAACGCGCCGGCCATCTTATGGAGAGCAAACTCCTTGACTTTGTCCTTTTGGCGCTCCGAGAGAGAATCTGGTAGGATGAAATGCTCCATGAGATCTCGCCAAAGGGTATCTTTAATTCTTGTATCGACATAATTCACTCCTGGTTTTGGGTTTTTTGGTTGAATCCATTCTTGCATTGTGATCGGGACTCCATCCCTAACAAGCACTCCACATTGACGCACAAATGTCTTGGCATTGGCTTCAGGGTGAGTCGGTGCGCCACCATGTTTGAAAGCATCAAGATTGAGCTTTACGTTGCCGTCCAATATTTTGGCACTGCCTTGTACCTTTCTACTAGATTGGATCGATCCGGAGGGCTAATAATTAAAATAAAAAAGATTTGTTAATATATATATATATATACAAATCAATTAATACACATGTAATGATCACCAGAGGCTAATATGTGTATATACCTCGCCGGACATTGTTAGTTGTTCCGGAGTTTGGAATAGAAGTTGTTCTTCCTCGGCCTCACATCCATCACCGTAATCGTTCAGATATTGCAAGCCGTCATCATCATGTGATTCACCCAGAAGGTCCGCTGGATTTTCGGAGGAGCGTATCATGTCGAAAATGTCCTCTTCATGAGCTCTACCGGTATTGTCCATAGCTTAATAACTTATCCATAATAATATAGATAAAACAAATTAGTATTCAAATTAGCATGCATTCAAGAAGCAAAATAACTGATAGTTAATTAATAATGCATCATCGAATACATATATAGTAGTTCTTAGAAAAGATCTCATCTCATAATCTCAGATAATTGTTAATACATCGGCTAATCCATCGATCTAGGTAATACATCATAATACATATATAGTAGCTAATATATCGATCTAGCTAGAACCCTAGTGCCCGGCGGATATCGGGTCAGGCGGTGGACACCCAAAGAGAAGGAACCGTCACAGGAACATAGCTGCAGTGAGATCCTGAAGAATATGCCAGGTATTGTCGGACCTGACCTCCAAAGCTGTCATGTAGCGATGGACGTGCTCTTTCTCCTTGCTGACATGGTACTGTACCACCTCCGCGGGGGACTCTAGCCTCCGAAAACTCCGTGGCCCATGCCGCCACCACCACAGAACCTCCGGTCGACGACGGGCTGGCTCCTCACCAAGCTACATTACCCGGAAGGCAGCACCTCCCAATACCAGCCCGGCGGAGCCCAATCCCTGACAGGGCCCGTCGGCTCAAGCAAGTAACCTCCTCCGGCGACTCGACGACGAGGATGTGGGAGCGGCATTGTCAACGCCGAGAAGAAACACTTAATTATGAAAAAAAATTAAATAAAACTTAGCAAAATTAACACTTAGCATCTAACTAATTAAATAACACTTAGCATCTAACAAAATTAACACATACCCTACTAACCTAAGGACCTACCTACCTACCTAACTAAACTAACCTAACTAACTAAACTAACTAAACTAACTAAACTAACTAAACTAACTAAACTAACCTGATAACCTAACTAACTAACCAACTAAATAGGGGTGATGTCTCGGGGTCGGGGTGTCGGGGGTGTCATGTCGGGGTCGGCGTGTTGTGTGGTGGTCGGGGGTAAAGTGTCGGGGTGTTGTGTCGGGGTCAGGGTGTCAGGGGGTGTCGTGTCGGGGTCGGGGGGGGGGGGGGGCTAAACTAAACCTAAACTAAACCTAAAACTAAACTAAACCTAAACTAAATTAAACCTAAACTAAACCTAAACTAAACAAAATCTAAACTAAATTAAACCTAAACTAAACAAAATCTAAATCTAAACTAAATTAAACCTAAACTAAACCTAAACTAAACAAAATCTAAACTAAATTAAAATAAATTAAACCTAAACTAAGCCTAAACTAAAACCTAAACTAAACAAATAAAAGAGGGCAGACTCACGACGGCGACGGCAGGGGCGGCGGCGGCCGGTGCCAGGGGCAGGGGCTGCCCCCGGGGCTGCGGGCGGCGTAGGGGCGGCGCGAGGCGTCCTGGCAGGGCTGCGGGCGGCATCGGGGCTGCGCGCGGCGTCGGGGCGGCGGGCGGCGGCGACGGCAATTTCTGGCAGCCTGGCGGCGCGCGAATGACCTTCTCCCGGTGCATTGCTCACATCGGGATGAGGGAGATAGTATTTATATCTAGGGAGCTTTAGTACCGGTGCGTGGCTCGCACCGGTACTAAAGACCCTTTAGTACTGGTGCGAGCCACGCACCGGTACTAAAGGTCCTCCCCACAAACGAGCGGGGCGGTGGACCTTTAGTACCGGTGCGTGGCTCGCACCGGTACTAAAGGTTTTTTTAATTCATTATTAGTTATTATTTTCAAAAAAAACCTAAACTTTGAAAAATCATAGAAAAAAGCTATGATTCCAATGGAAATAAATAATATATGAAAAAATATCAGAAAAATGTAAAGAATCTGTTTATGACGTTTCCATGCATGTTTTAACAACTTAAACTGCTGTATAAGACAATTTGATTAAATGGCATTTGAAATGTCATATCTCGTGTTTGAAAAGCAGTACAAATGAACTCTGAAAAGGTTGTAACTTGGCATGACATCATAATTTCACCCACATAGCAACTTCTAAAGAGTTGAGAGGGTTACACAAAAATTGGATGCACTTTGTGCACAAATTGGTCAATCTCTTTCGAAGTATGAGGGTTTGGGACGAAAACTCATCTATTACGAAGGGATTTCATTTGAAGTAACTTATTTTAACTCCATACTTTTTTGTGTCCAATATGCACCATTCAAAGGCACATCATCAATTTTCAACCCTTTCTAACTTCATTTGATATTTTTCATGCATTTAATGATTTATTTTGAGCTAAATGATCCTAAATTTGAATAGCAGTACAAATGAACTCTAAAAAGGTTGTAGCTTGGCATGACATCATAATTTCACCCACATAGCAACTTCTAAAGAGTTGAGAGGGTTACGGAAAAAACTGGATGCACTTCATGTACAAATTGGACAATCGCTTCCGAAGTATGAGGGTTTCGGACGAAAACTCATCTATTACAAAGGATTTCATTTTTAATCACTTATTTTAACTCCATACTTTTTGTGCGTTTAATATGCACCATTCAAAGGCACATCATCAATTTTCAACCCTTTCTGACTTTATTTGATATTTTTTTCATGCATGTAATGATTTATTTTGAGCTAAATGACCCTAAATTTGACAAGCAGTTCAAATGAACTCTGAAAAGGTTGTAACTTGGCATGACATCATAATTTCACCCACATAGCAACCTCTAAAGAGTTGAGAGGGTTACGGCAAAAACTGGATGCACTTGGTGTACAAATTGGACAATCTCTTTCGAGGTATGAGGGTTTGATATGAAAACTCATCTATTACAAAGGGATTTCATTTTTAATAAATTATTTTAAGTCCATACCTTTTGTGTGTTTAATATGCACCATTCAAAGTCACATCATCAATTTTAAACCCTTTCCGACTTCATTTGATATTTTTCATCCAATTAATGATTTATGTTGAGCTAAATGACCCTAAATTTGAAAAGCAGTACAAATGAACTCTAAAAAGGTTGTAACTTGTCATGACATCATAATTTCACCCACGTAGCAACTTCTAAAGAGTTTAGAGGGTTACGGCAAAAACTGGATGCACTTCGTGTACAAATTGGACAATCTCTTTCGAAGTATGAGGGTTTCAGACGAAAACTCATCTATTACAAAGGGATTTCATTTTTAATAACTTATTTTAACTCCATACTTTTTGTTAGTTTAATATGCACCATTCAAAGGCATATCATCAATTTTCAACCCTTTCTAACTTCATTTGATATTTTTCATGCATTTAATGATTTATTTTGAGCTAAATGATCCTAAATTTGAATAGCAGTACAAATGAACTCTAAAAAGGTTGTAGCTTGGCATGACATCATAATTTCACCCACATAGCAACTTCTAAAGAGTTGAGAGGGTTACGGAAAAAACTGGATGCACTTCGTGTACAAATTGGACAATCGCTTTCGAAGTATGAGGGTTTCGGACGAAAACTCATCTATTACAAAGGATTTCATTTTTAATCACTTATTTTAACTCCCTACTTTTTGTGCGTTTAATATGCACCATTCAAAGGCACATCATCAATTTTCAACCCTTTGTGACTTCATTTGATATTTTTTCATGCATGTAATGATTTATTTTGAGCTAAATGACCCAAATTTGACAAGCAGTTCAAATGAACTCTGAAAAGGTTGTAACTTGGCATGACATCATAATTTCACCCACATAGCAACTTCTAAAGAGTTGAGAGGGTTACGGCAAAAACTGGATGCACTTGGTGTACAAATTGGACAATCTCTTTCGAGGTATGAGGGTTTGATATGAAAACTCATCTATTACAAAGGGATTTCATTTTTAATAAATTATTTTAAGTCCATACTTTTTGTGTGTTTAATATGCACCATTCAAAGTCACATCATCAATTTTAAACCCTTTCCGACTTCATTTGATATTTTTCATCCAATTAATGATTTATGTTGAGCTAAATGACCCTAAATTTGAAAAGCAGTACAAATGAACTCTGAAAAGGTTGTAACTTGGCATGACATCATAATTTCACCCACGTAGCAACTTCTAAAGAGTTTAGAGGGTTACGGCAAAAACTGGATGCACTTCGTGTACAAATTGGACAATCTCTTTCGAAGTATGAGGGTTTCAGACGAAAACTCATCTATTACAAAGGGATTTCATTTTTAATAACTTATTTTAACTCCATACTTTTTGTTAGTTTAATATGCACCATTCAAAGGCACATCATCAATTTTCAACCCTTTCTGACTTCATTTGATATTTTTCATGCATTTAATGATTTATTTTGAGCTAAATGACCCTAAATTTGAAAAGCTTTACAAATGAACTCTGAAAAGGTTGTAACTTTGCATGACATCATAATTTCACCCACATAGAAACTTCTAAAGAGTTGAGAGGGTTACAGGAAAAACTTGATGCACTTGGTGTACAAATTGGACAATCTCTTTCGAGGTATGAGGGTTTCGGACGAAAACACATCTATTACAAAGGAATTTCATTTTTAATAACTTATTTTAACTCCATATTTTTTGTGTGTTCAATATGCACCATTAAAAGGTACATCATCAATTTTCAACCCTTTCTGACTTCATTTGATATTTTTCATGCTTTTAATGATTTAGTTTGAGCTAAATGACCCTAAATTTGAAAAGCAGTACAAATGAACTCTGAAAAGGTTGTAACTTGGCATGACATCATAATTTCACCCACATAGCAACTTCTAAAGAGTTGAGAGGGTTACGGCAAAAATTGTTAGAAAGATACCATGCTAGAAAATGCATGCATGTCCTTCACATAGAAAGTGATGACGGTGAAGCCGGTCACATCCCAGAGTGGAATCTCGCCGTGTAAGATTTTTTATGTGTGTTTGTCCCTTGATTATGATTGCACCGTAACCATGGAGAATCTTCGTCATTTAACAGGATGCTTGGGTCAGTCTTCACACTGAAGGGAGGGATTTCATGAAACTTTTCATAATCTTCTGACATGTCTGTCTTGTCCTCCACTCCCACTATGTTTCTTTTCCTTGAAAGAACTATGTGGCGCTTTGGCTCATCGTATGATGTCTTCGCTTCCTTCTTTGTTTCTCCTCGGTTTGCTAGACATGTCCTTCACATAGAAAACCTGAGCCACATCATTGGCTAGGACGAATGAGTCGTGTGTGTATCCAAGATTGTTGAGATCCACTGTTGTCATTCCGTACTGTGGGTCTACCTGTACCCCGCCTCCAGTATATTTGACCCATTTGCACTGAAACAAAGGGACCTTAAGATCAGGTCCATAGTCAAGTTCCCATATCTCCTCTATGTAACCATAATATGTGTCTTGAAAGTTAGTTGCATCATAGCGGACACCACTGTTTTGGTTGGTGCTCTTTTTATCTTGGGCGATCGTGTAAAATGTATTCCCATTTATCTCGTACCCTTTGAAAGTTGTTACAGTCGAACTTGGTGTCTTGGCCAACCAGTACAGTTCATCTGGAACATCATTGTCATTGATGAGCTTTGTTTGCAACCAACCGGCAAAAGTCTCCATATGTTTACGTTCAATCTAGGGGTCAGACTGCTCCGGGTTCTTGGACCGTACAATATCCTTGTGTTCCTCCATATATGGAGTCACCAAGGTGGAGGTTTGTAGAACCGTGTAGTGTGCTTGAGTGAAAGAATGCTCTTCCATATTTATTGCTTCTTTCTTTCCTAATGTGCCTTTTCCACCAAGTCTCCCCTCATGCCTCGAATCAGGAAGACCAATCGGCTTAATGTCAAGAACAAAGTCAACGCAAAACTCAATAACCTCCTTTGTTCCATATCCCTTGGCGATGCTTCCTTCTGGCCTAGCACGGTTATGAACATATTTCTTTAAGACTCCCATGAACCTCTCGAAGGGGAACATATTGTCTAGAAATACAGGACCCAGAATGTTAATCTCTTCGACTAGGTGAACTAGAACGTGTGTCATAATATTGAAGAAGGATAGAGGGAACACCAGCTCGAAACTGACAAGACATTGGATCAGGTCATTCTGTAACCTTGGTAGGATTTCTGTATCGATTACCTTCTGAGAAATTGCATTGAGGTATGCGCATAGCTTCACAATGGCTAATCAAACATTTTCTGGTAGAAGCCCCCTAAGTGCAACCGAAAGTAATTGCGTCATAATCACGTGGCAGTCATGAGACTTTAGATTTTGAATTGTTTTCTCTGCCATATTTATTATTCCCTTTATATTTGACGAGAAGCCAGATGGAAACTTGATACTGAGCAGGCATTCAAAAAATATTTCCTTCTCTTCTTTCGTAAGAGCATAGCTGGCAGGACCTTTATACTGCTTTGGAAGCATGCCGTCTTTTTTGTTAATTCTTTGCTTGTCCTCCCGTGCCTTCGGTGTATCTTTTGTCTTTCCATACACGCCCAAGAAGCCTAGAAGGTTCACACAAATATTCTTCGTCACGTGCATCACGTCGATTGCATTGCAGACCTCTAGGGCTTTCCAATATTCAAGTTCCCAAAATATAGATTTCTTCTTCCACATGGGTGCGTGTTCGTTGGCATAATTCGGAACAGATTGTCCGCCAGGACCCTTTCCAAAAGATTACCTGTAAATCCTTGACCATATCAAATATATATTCACCAGTACGGAGGCCTGGCTTCTTCCGGTTATCTGGCTCACCTTTGAAATGGTTGCCTGCCTTTCTGAAGATATCCTTGATCGGTAGAAATCGACGATGTCCCAGGTACACATTCTTCTTACATTTATCGAAATATATACTTTCAGTATCATCTAAACAGTGCGTGCATGCATTGTATCCCTTGTTTGTATGTCCTAAAGGGTTACTAAGAGCAGGCCAATCATTCATGGTTACAAACAGCAATGCTCGTAGGTCAATTTCCTTCTGTGTGTGCGCATCCCACACACGTACACTTGGTTTTTTCCACAACTGTAGAAGTTCATCAACTAATGTCCTTAGGTAGACATCAATGTTGTTGTTGGGTTGCTCAGGGCCTTGGATGAGCACTAGCATCATAATGAACTTCCGCTTCATGCATAACCAAGGAGGAAGGTTGTAGATACATAGAGTCATGGGCCAGATGCTGTGACTGGAGCTCTGCTCCCCAAAAGGATTCATGCCGTTTGTATTAAGACCAAACCATAAGTTCGTTGCGTCAGCTGCAAAGTCCTCGAACTCCCTCTCAATTTTTCTCCACTTCGACCCATCAGCGGGTGCTCTCAACATCCCGTCTTTCTTACGTTCTTCTTTGTGCCATCACAACAACTTGGCATGCTCTTTGTTTTGGAACAAACGTTTCAACCGTGGTATTATAGGAGCATACCACATCACCTTGGTAGGAACCCTCTTCCTGTGGCATTCGCCCTCCACATCACCAGGGTCATCGCGGGGGATCTTATAGCACAGTGCACCGCATACCGAGCATGCATCCAAATTCTCGTACTCCTCACCACGATAGAGGATGCAATCATTAGGGCATGCATGTATCTTCTACAGCTCTAATCCTAGAGGGCAGACAACCTTCTTTGCTTCGTACGTACTTTTAGACAATTTTTTATCCTTTGGAAGCATCTTCTTCATCATTATCAGCAATTCTTGAAATCCCTTGTCAGTTACACCACTCTTCGCCTTCCATTGCAGCAATTCCAGTGTGGTACCCAGGTTTTTCTGGTCATCTTCACAATTTGTATACAATAATTTCTTGTGATCCTCTAACATGCGTTTCAACTTCAACCTCTCCTTATGATTTTCACAGTTTCTCTTTGCATCAGCAATGACCCGACTCAAATCATCAGCGGGCTCGTCTGATGCCTCTTCTTCAGCTTCCCCCATTGATGCCTCTTCTTCAGCTTCCCCCATTGTTGTATCAGCGAAAGGATAGTTGTCATCATCCTCTTCTTCTTCATTGTCTTCCATTATAACCCCTCTTTCTCCGTGCTTGGTCCAACAGCTATAGACGGACATGAAACCGGACTTCAACAGGTGGTAGTGAAGTGTTTTTGAGGTAGAGTAATTCCTATCATTCTTACAGTCATGACATGGACAACACATGAAACCATTTTGCTTGTTTGCCTCAGCCACACGAATAAAATCATGTAGGACATTAAGAAACCCTGGACTTAGTCGGTCATCGTACATCCATTGCCGGCTCATGTTCACTACACAACATCGAAGTGACCAAATTAATACAACTTCATCATCACATTACAACCAAAAGTAGAGCTAGCAGTGACCAAATGTTATTACTGCAAATAATAGATACTTATAGTTCATACATACATCTCATAAAACAACATACAACTATCTAAAACATGTAAATGCAACAACAAATGTAATCATAATCGCAACTAAAGTAACAATTGAGCCAACAACATAATGATACCAAGCATCTTTATCAATGGCATATTTTTTAATCTTTCTAAGCTTCAAGCGCATTCCAGCCATCTTGTTCTTGTGATCATCGACGATATCGGCAACATGCAACTCCAATCCCATCTTCTCATCTTCAGTTCTTTTCAATTTTTCTTTCAAATGATCAATTTCTTTTTCAGCTTGTGTTAATTTCTCGAGCAGAATTGCATAGTCGGTTGGAATTTCTGGTTCAACTACTTGCTATAGATAAAAACATCTACGTCAATTTGGTGGCATAATTAATTGTCATAGACATTAGATCATGTGTGAAATAGTTATAAAAGATAACGACATACCACATCTGAATCATAGACTGGACGAGGGCTGATGTGGGCGGATACCATAACCATGACACTATAGAATAACTAACAATAATATAAGTAAGTAAATCGTACACGCAGATATCTAAATCATACAAATAATTTTTTTTAAAGGTTTTAAGAAGAACAAGAGGCTCACCAAGATAGCCGGTGTCGTGACGAGACGGTGCGGACGATCGACGGTGGTTAGGACGGCCGGGGATGGGAAGGCACCAAATAAACCACACCTACACAAATGCAACCTAACAAGTTAATTTGAGCTCAAATTGCATATAAATCAAATAAAGTCCCACATAATGATATCACTCCTCCAAAACCTAGCTAAAACCCACAAATCACATATCTTTGAGCATACCACAAGCTAATTAGCAATGAGAGATGAAGGAGCAAAGTTGCTAACCTTTATGAACACTTGGATAGATGGGGTGCCTTTAAATCTTGACAAATCCTTGGAAAAATGGAGGATGAGCTTCGAGCAAGAAGAAGAACAGGGGAGGAAACAGAGAAATGAGAGCCCCTTCGATCGGCTGCGGACGAAGCGTATATGTAGGACGTCTTTAGTACCGGCTAGTGACACCAGCCGATTCTAAAGGTTGCCCTTTAGTACCAGTTGGTGTAACTAGCCGGTACTAAAGGTGCATGCGGGGCCCAAGTCTGATCAAAAGCCAGCCACGCCCCCTTTAGTACCGGCTCGTGACACGACCGATACTAAAGATCGCTCACGAGCCGGTACTAAAGGTTTCCCTGCTCCTAGCCGTTGGAGCCGGCACGAACCGGGACTAATACCGTCTTTAGTACCGGCTCGTAACCAGACCTGGACTAATGCTTGGGACGAAAGGTCTGTTTTCTACTAGTGCTTAAAAATGAGTAAGCGCATGAAAAATACCAAATAAAGTCAGAAAGGGTTGAAAATTGATGATGTGGCTTTGAATGGTGCATTTTGAACACACTAAAAGTATGGAGTTCAAATAGATTCAAAAAATGAAATCCCTTTGTAACAGATGAGTTTTCGTTCGAAACCGTGATACTTCGAAAGAGATTGTCCATTTTGTACACGAAGTGCATCTAGTTTTTTGTCATAACCCTCTCAACTTTTTAGCACATGCTATGTGGATGAAATGGTGATTCCACGTCAACTTTTAACCTTTTCAGAGTTCATTTGAAGTGCTTTTCAATTTCAGGGTTATTTAGCTCAAAAAAATCAGTAAGTGCATGCAAAATACCAAATGAAGTCTGAAAGGGTTGAAAATTGATGATGTGGCATTGAATGGTGCATTTTGAACACACAAAAAGTATGGAGTTGAAATAAGTTCAATAAAATGAAATCCCTTTGTAACAGATGAGTTTTCGTCCGAAACCGTGATACTTCGAAAGAGATTGTCCATTTTTTACATGAAGTGCATCCACTTTTTGCCATAACCCAATCAACTTTTTAGAACATGCTATGTGGGTGAAATGATGTTACCATGCCAACTTTCAACCTTTTCAGAGTTCATTTGAAGTGCTTTTCAATTTCAGGGTTATTTAGCTCAAAAAAATCAGCAAGTACATGAAAAACATGAAATGAAGTCAGAAAGGGTTGAAAATTGATGATGTGGCTTTGAATGGTGCATTTTGAACACACAAAAAGTGTGGAGTTCAAATAATTTCAAAAAATGAAATCCCTTTGAAATAACATAAAAATAGCAAAAATGAACATAGATGCACTTATGTAGGTAAAATTCGACCTGAAATCAGACTAAAATTCAGTTTGATTTGAGGTCAAATTTCCCACGCAAGGGCATCTATTTTCAATTTGAGAGGAACTCAACAAGGCAGAGAGGGGTGGGCTTATAAACCGGTGCGAGCGTGTTAGTGCATCTAGTGCCCCTTAGTGATTTTGGTGTATTGAAGACTTACAAGTTAAGGCACTAATGTGTTTTTGAGTGTACAAAGACTCTATAAGTCGATGAGGAGTTTGATATATCCGGAGATTATCGACCCCTAAAAATGTATGTCTTCACCTGAAGATTTTGTTGAAGACTTTGGTGAAGACTTTGTGAAGACATTAAAAATGAAGAAGTTTGTGTGACTTGAAGATATGAACGAGGAATATGAAGCATGAAGACTTTTGTTTTGGTAGTTTCATTTCCTTATTTGAGTCATAGGAAACACCATACTGTTTAAGGGGGCCGAGGTAATACTAAGGAAAATTTCCAACTAATGCTCAACTCCAACATCCTCAATCTATACAATCCTTCGAGTGAAGCCTTTAGAAATCTCTTACGGTTCAGACAAGTTCTTCAGTGACAGAGACGAAGTTCTTCTGTCCTCTGAGGAAATTGATCTGACTGAGGAGTTAGGATTTTGCCAGTGCGAATTGCCTACAAGTGAGGAACATGATAAGCCCGAGGACTTTCATAGTTCAAAATTCCGACCGTTGCCATGCTTAGCGCCAGCTGTCCCCAGTCATTCTTATCTACATAACGGTCATATTATTGGGGTCATTTATGTCTTATCATGTTCGGTTGCACCCTGGCTATAAATTGCCACCCCCACAACCACTAGTTGGTTGGCTGCTCCGAGAGAGAACTGACACTTGTCTTTTGAGAGCAACCCATCCTCCGAGGACTTTGAGAGAGAAAATCATCAGTGAGGAAAAACCCACAACCAAACCACCAAATCCACAGTGATTGAGCATCACTAAAGAAATTCCTGTGTGGATCCGACGCTTGTTACCTTTGAGGACTGTGCATCCTCCATACGGTTAGGCGTCATGGTCTAGTGCTCCTACATTCAATTGGGGATCACGAAGTGAACTTGGTCTAGAGCATCCAGTAGTAAATTGTCGATCACCGGGTGACCAGCTTGTTAGGGTTTTGGAAGTCTACCCTGAACACTTACCACGAGTGTTGGGCGAGGACTATGTGACCTTAGCTCAAGGAGAATACGGTAAGGACTATTTGTCCTGGGACTGTGTCTCCTCTGGTTTAAATAACAGGACACTCCAAACCAGACGTACGACTATCACACTAGTTGGAACTGGGTCATCAAACCATTGTCTTCATCGAGCTATCTGGTTCTATTTCCTCAACCCCTCTATTCCTCATATACCTATTGATGAAGTTGATTGTTACAGTTTGAAGAATTTGACTGAAGACTTTCACAAATTCCTCACCTCAAATTCTTCAAGTTACCTTGTTCATCATTGCTTATCCTATATCACGCTACTTACTATTTGTGCATGTTTCATTTCATCATGAAGACTATGTAGTTACTATGTTCCTCATGCACTTGAGTACTTATTCCACTGTTCGTTATTCATCACATTTCAAATTCCTCAAAGTTGAAATTCCTCAAAGTTGAAATTCCTCAAGTGATGAATTTGTAAAAATCGCCTATTCACCCCCCTCTAGTCGATATAATGCACTTTCTATTGGTATCACAACAGGTACTCCCTTGCTCTGTGTGATTTTTGTTTAACCACCTGGAGTTCTAGTTATGTCGACTACAGGTATGATCAAGGTTTCCGTGGGGTGTCCTACCTTTGATGGGACGGACTACCCCTACTGGAAGAACAAGATGTGTGTGCACCTTGAAGCTATTGACAACGATCTCTGGTATGTTGTGGAAAATGGTGTGCCCTCTATCACTCCCACTGTTACTCCTGGCAATGTGAAGAGATTCAAGCAACTTGACTCTCAAGCGAAGAATATCATCTGTGGCCATCTGAGCAAAGGTCAGTATGGCAGAGTGAGTGCTTTGGAGACTGCTAAGCTTATCTGGGATAGGCTGTCCAAAGTCAACGAAGGTGTTTCCACTCAACATGACTCTAGTGTTGATGTTCTTCGCAATCTCTTCAACCGCTTCAAGGGACTTGACAATGAAAATCTTCAGCAAACTTTTGATCGTCTCACTGATATCTCCAATGAGCTTCAAGCACTGGGTGCCACCGATATCACTAACCATGAAGTGGTGAAGAAACGGCTAAGATCTCTTGACTCCTCATTTGATACTCTGGCTTTGATGATTCAAGAACGTGAAGACTACAAGTCACTTGATTCTACTGATATTCGTGAGAGACTCAATACCCATGAATTCCAACAAGCTGAGAAGAGAGACCTCTACGGGCCAAGCTATGGAAGATCTCGTGCTCTGAAGGCGAAAGCAATTTCCTCATCCGAGGAAGAAGATTCTGAAAGCAGCCTTGGTGATCCTAAAGAACTAAGTCAGGAACTAGCAATGCTCGTGAGGAAATTGCAGAAGTTCTCAAGGAGAGGTGAATTTGGAAAGTCATCAAAAAGTGGCTTGAGGAAATCAGATTCCTCAGAAGACTACAAGAAAAGAACCTGTTATCGTTGCAAAAAGCCTGGTCACTTTATCTCTGACTGTCCTCTCTGGGAAAAAAGATTCAAAGAAGAAGAAGAAGTACAAGGAGGATAGTTCTGATGACTCGAAGAAACAGAAGAAATCTTCAAAGTCCTCATCTGCAAAGTCTTAATCTTCAAAGTGCTCAAACCACAAGAAGAATGGTTCCAGAAAGGCTCATGCATTCATCGGCAAGGAAATGGTTTCTGAAGAAGAATCTGAAGAATATGAAGAAGGGAAGATCTGAGGAGGAATCAGAATCTGGTGTCGCTAGCCTTGCTCTCGCTACTGCTTTCGTCAGCAAGTCCATCTTCAACGAAGAAGAATATGACTACTCCAACGACTCTGACGTCAGCAATGATGATTATGCTCCCACCTATTGCTTCATGGCAAAAGGATCAAAGGTACACAAACATCATTCCTCTTCTGAATCAAGTGAAGGTGAATCTGATGAATATGTGAATCCTAGCTATGCTAAACTTGTTAAACTTGCCACTAAGCAACAAAGTGCACTTGAAAAGCTTCAGAAAATGGTAGACAAAAGCGATGATCTGTTGAACCATGAAGTGGATCGGACTCATCATAACGATTTCTTAGCTAATCATGATATCAAAAGTCTTCATACAAAGTATGATAACCTTCAGATTCATCATAACGACCTCTTAGCTAATCATGAGAAGCTTTCTTATGAATTTCTTCAAACAAAGTAAGATCTTGAGAAACTGAGGGTGTCACATGACGATCTCCAAAGGGAAAACGATTCCTTACTGGCTCAACAGATCAGTACCACTTAGGAAAAAATTGTTCCACCTTGTTTGAAATGCATAGAACGTGAAACTGCTAATTCTTCACCTGAATGTTCAAATGCTTCTATTGCTGCAAATTCTTCAACTATTCCAGTGGTCTCAAATTCCTCATCTAAGGATACCACAAGTATCACTGACGACAATGCAAGGTTGAAGGAATTATATGTGACAGGCATGTACAAAAGTCTCAAAGGGCATCAAACCCTTTGCGATGTCCTCAAAAGGTAGATTCTGAATAGGAACCCTAGGAAAGTGGGTATTGCCTTTACGAGGAAACTCAACGGTGATGGATCCTACTGGACACCTGAGCAGTACCCCAAAACCTCATGGGTTGCTACGAAAGGACGTCCTGTAGATCCATCCACTTTATCTGGCTTTCCTTGTGAAACTTCATACTCCTCTGATGAGTCACTTGACTCCAACTACAAATTCTTCACAAATCAGAAAGGTGAAGTATTTGCTAGATTTGTCGGAACTAACTTCAGGAACGGTTCTCCTATGAAGAAAATCTAGGTTCCCAAGAGCTACCTACAAACTCTTCAAGTAAATTTCCTCATGACATCACTCATGAAGAATAGGAACCCCATATCAAATTCCTCATATGAACCAAAGTCCTCACCTAGACCATATTCCTCAGGTGGTCAAAAATATCATTCTTGCGCTAATGCTTCTGTTTCGCAAGGAAAACCTAAGAGTTATGAATATGTGCATTATTCTTCAAACCATTATGTTCATAAGTCCTCGAAGAATTTCTCTGCTTATTCATTTGAGTATTCTAACCCTCGCCCCGTGAAACGAAGCGCACTTGCTTCAATGCCTCCCTTCTCACATGGTGCTCATAGAATGATGACCTCTTTGCCACCCCTCCAGATGTGGGTGGTGAAGAAATTGAACTAATTTCTTATGCAGGGTCAGGTCTCCAGATGAAACTGAACATCTCATGAATTTGCGGGAGACCTGAGGAAATGCTTGAAAGGACGCAAGCTAACCATGAAGAATTGAATTCCTCATTTCTCACGTCCTCACACTACTTGCTTACTATCTTGTGTGATGAAATCATATGTGATTAAATTGATGTCATATTCTTCACTGTAAAGCATATGAGTTCGTAAGTTGTACTAATTCATCTACAGGATGATACTCCAAAAGCTACGGAGTGGGTCCTCGATAGTGGATGCACAAACCACATGACTGGTGACAAGAATCTACTGATGAATTTGCCACTCACTCCATCTCCTTTGAAGCATATCACCTACGCAGACAAAGGAAAAAAGCAAGGTATTGGGACTTGGTAAGGTTGCTATCTCAAAGGCCCGAACCAGGGATAAGGTGATGCTTGTTGAATCCCTTGGGTTCAACCTTATGTCTGTCTCAATGCTTTGTGATCTTGATATGATCGTCGTATTTGGAAAATATCGTTGTGTTTTCATCATGGAATCTCACAATTACAAAGTATTCGAAGGCTTTAGGAGAGGAGACTTGTATATTGTTGATTTCTCTACAGGTCCTCAGCCTGCCACATGCTTACTTGCAAAGTCTTCAGAAGGCTAGTTGTGGCATCGACGACTTGGACATGCGGGTATGAGGAACTTGCACATGCTCATGAATAAAAAGCACATCACTGGCATCAAGGGTGTCAAATTCCTTAAGGACCACCTCTACGGTGCATGTAAATCTGGGAAGATGACCAGATCCAAGCATCCCTTGAAGACAATCATCACCACGACTCGACCCTTTGAATTGCTTCACATGGATCTCTTTGGCCCCACTCATTACTCCATACTAACAAATTCTTCAAGTTTGTATGGATTTGTGATTGTTGATGATTACTCTTGATACACTTGGGTACATACTATTTTGTATAAATATGAAGTGCAGGATGTCTTTAGACGGTTTGCTTCAAGGGCCTCCACCAACTTTGGCGTCAAGATCAAGCATATTAGGAGTGATAATGGAACTGAGTTCAAGAACACTAATCTTGATGAAAATCTTGATGAACTTGGTATTACTCATGAGTTATCTGCCCCTTATACTCCTCAACAGAGTGGTGTTGTGGAGCGCAAGAACAGGACTCTAGTTGAGATGGCTCACACCATGCTTGATGAATACAAGACTCCTCGTCGCTTCTGGCCTGAGGCAATTGATACTGCAAGCCACATTATCAACAGGGTATATCCTCACAAATTCTTCAAGAAGACTTCGTATGAACTTATGACTCGCAAGAAACCCAATGTAAGTTATCTCAAAGTCTTTGGTGCAAAATGCTGGATCAGAGATCCTCACCATAGTTCTAAATTTGCACTGAAAGCACATGAAGGTTTTATGCTTGGTTATGGAAAGGACTCGCACACCTACAAAGTCTTCAACACCTACGATCACAAGGTTGTTGAAACTGTAGATGTGCGGTTCAATGAAACTGATGGCTCGCAAAGAGAGCACCTACCTTTTGTCTGAGATGAACAGTCTCCTAAGGAATCCATTAAGCTGAAGGCAACGAAAGATATCATACCCACTGAGGAAGTCATTCCAACGAATGAAGGCTTTCATGTTGATACACCTGAAGAAAATGGTGCTGAAGGAAGTCCTCAGCCACGTCAACCTGCTCATCCTAGAGTTGCAAATGAAGTTCAGATTGACAAAATCATCGATGACATCAATCCACCATGTCCCCTCACTCGCTCAAAAGCTTCACATCTAACTAACTTTTGTGGGCACTTTGTGTCGGGGATATACCCCGCGGTATGACCTGGTCTGGTGACTCACAGGAGACCCGGCTAAGACATGACATTCTACTAATGACTCGGCAGGCGGATCACAGGACGACCAGGCCCAAGACCCGGCGTGTAAGCCGGAGTCAGGCGGCTCACAAGAGAAGGCTCAAAGAGAGAAAGACTCCCTGCCAAAGGTTACAAGACCCGGAATAGGATTCTAGAGTGACTAGTCCTAATCCTACTCTTAGTAGGACTCTATTTGTAAACCTACCCTCTCCACTTATATAAGGAGGGGTAAGGTGCCCCAAGGGGGAGAGATTCAAAGTCCACAAGTTTAGACAGATTAGAGGCTCTCGGGATTAGAGGTAGCAAACAGCACCCTTGTAACCAAGAGATCTCCTTCATCATCAATACTAGACAAGCAGGACGTAGGCTGTACCTCCATCGGAGGGGCCGAACCTGGGTAAACTCTGCGTCTCTCGATTCCGATCAACCCCTTCAAGCCGCCACGTTGTTGCGTCTTCGCCCTAAACCTAAGTCCGTTCACATGGACATCTGTTGTGACAAATCCATGACAGGTGGCGCCCACCGTGGGGCCACGCACGGTGGTTTGTGTTCTTGAAGGGATCTCCCCCAAGGATCGAGAAGCACACAATTTTTCGGATAAAGAAGAGCCAAGGCCAGTTTGAGATCATGCCTCATCCGAACTGGCCTCATCAGCTCGTGTCGCCACATGCTGCTCCGCCTTTGTGCACCGCGGCCCCGCCCGGCTCTTTCCTCCATCGCACGCATGACTCGCCGAGGTGCACTTCGAGCCGATGATAGGACCAAGCCACCCCTACTGATGTGAGCCGCCACCGGCTGCAGCCGTGAGTCGCCTCCACCTCATTCTGGTTCCACCGTGGGGCGGTGCCGTCGAGCCGCCGCCGGTTCTGCTGCCGTGAGCCACCGATTTCCTCACGCATGAGCCGCCTCCACCATGGTTCACACTACCACCCGCGTCACCGGGTCATAGGTGCTATCCACCCAATTTATTTTATCTATACATTTTGATTCCTTCGAAGATCAATTACTTTGTCTTTGTAATATTTTTTACATAGGACAAATTATTCATTACCAAAGTGGCATCATATCGCGGAGATGGAGGCACACTAGCGTCGTTTAGCACCTGAATCCTTACCGGCTTATAGCGCCACAGTCGTCTCTCGCGACCGCGCCGGCTTATAGTGTCGCGGCCGAGTCACCCGTTTGCGCCGTCTTACAATACCCGCGGCTGAGTCACCCGTTTGCGCCGGCTTACAATGCCCATGGCTGATTCTCCTGTCCGCGGTTGCAAACACCACCGGCGACTCGCACGTCCGTGCTGACCTACAACGCCATGGCCATCTCTCGGGGCCGAACCGGCTTACAACGCCGTGGCTGTCTCTCGCCACCTCACCGGCTTACAATGTCGTGGCCGTCTCTCACCATCCGCGTCGTCTTACAACATCGTTGCCGTCTCTCGCCATCGTCCCGGCTTACAGCATCGTGGCCGTCTCTTGCCACCGCACCAGCTTACAACGCCATGGCCGTCTCTCGCCATCCGCGCTGGTTTACAACACCGTGGCGTCTTCCACAACAGCACCGGCTTACAATGCCACGGCTGGTTTCTACATCTACATCAACGCGCCGGTACCACTTATGCTACCCCGGAATTATGAGCCGCCTAATGGACACGGTAAGCCACCGCATTCGCGATATGGTTTTCACCAACAATGCCGCAACTCACCGACCGCCCGGCTCGCAACACCGTGGCCATCTTTCACGACTGCGCCGGCTTACAGTGTCGTGGCCGTCTCTCGCAATCATGTCGCAGCTGACTTCGACGTCTACATCAACACGCTAGCGGCCGCATACACCAGTATGAGCCGCCCAATTGACGCGCGCAAGCCGCCGCCCACAGTTTGATCTACATCAACAACGGTTTAGTGCTCATCGATACGAGCCACCCAACTAACAAGCGCGCAAGTCGCCGCCATTACAGTTTGGTTCACTTCAACAACCAGCCAGGACGAATCACCCAGTTACATTGCGACGTTTGATACACACAAGGTACTCCTCCGATATCTGTGAGTTGCATGATCTCATGGTCATAGGAACATATACTTGACATGCAGGAAATAGTAGCAATAAACTGACACGATCATAAGCTACGTTTGTAGTTTGGGTCTTGTCCATCACAGCATTCTCCTAATGATGTGATCCCGTTATCAAATGACATCTCATGTCCATGGCTAGGAAACCTTAACCATCTTTCGATCAACGAGCTAGTTCACTAGAGGCATACTAGGGACATTGTGTTTGTCTATATATCCACACATGTATCAATGTTTCCAATTAATACAATTATAGCATGGATAATAAACGATTATCATGAACAAGGAAATATGATAATAACTAATTTATTATTGCCTCTAGGGCATATTTCCAACAGTCTCCCACTTGGACTAGAGTCAATAATCTAGTTCACATCACCATGTGATTTGCATTGTTATGAATCTAACACCCAATGAGTTCTGGGGCTCGATCATGCTTTGCATGTGAGAGAGGTCTTATAGTCAACGGGTCCGCGACATTCAGATCCGTGTGTACTTTGCAAATGTGTATGTCAAACCGTAAACACTGCTACCACACTCCACTTGGTACTATTCCAAATGGTTGCTTCACTATACGTATCCAGATTGCTACTATGAGTCATCTAGATTGGTGTTAAAGCTTGCATCGACGTAACTCTTTACGACGAACTCTTTGTCACCTCCATAATCGAGAAACAACTTTTTAATTACTAAGGATAATCTTGAGCGCTGTCAAGTGATCCACTCCAGGATTACTCTTGTACCCCTTGACGGACTCATGGCAAGGCACACACAGGTGCGGTACACAGCATGGCATACTATAAAGAGCCTATGGCTAAGGCATAGGGGACGACATTCTTCCTTTCTCTTTATTCTGCCGCGGTCGAGCTTTGAGTCTCACTCAACTTCATACCTTACAAAGCAGGCGAGAACACTTCTCTCTGACTAATCCATTTTGAACTCTTTCAAAATCTTGTCAAGGTATGTACTCATTGAATGTCTTATCAAACATCTTGATCTATCTTTATAGATCTTGATGCTCAACAATTAGGTAGCTTCGTCCAGGTCTTCCTTTGAAAAGCTCTTTTCAAACAACCGTTTATGCTCTCCAGAAATTCTACTTCATTTCCGAATAGCAATATGTCAACCACATATACTTATGAGAAACTCTATAGTGCTCCCACTCACTTTATTGCAAATACAAGTTTCTCGTAAACTTTGTATAGACTCAAAAACCTTGATCACCTCATCAAGGTGTATACACCAACTCCGAGATGCTTGCTTCAGTAGAAGAATCACTGAAGCTTTGCACACCTTTTAGCATCCTTAGGACTGACAAAACCTTCTGGTTGTATCTCATACAACCTTTCCTTAAGGAAGGAAATGATGTTTTGGCATCCATCTGCCAGATTTCATAATTGAAAAATGCAGCAACTGCTAACATAATTCCAACGGACTTTATCATTGCTACGAGTGAGAAAGTCTCATCGCAGTCAACTCTTTGAACTTGTCGTAAACTACTTTGCAACAATTCGAGCTTTACAAATGGTAACATTTACCAGCAGCGTATGGCTTCATTTTAAAGATCCATTTGTACTTAACGACTTGCCGTCCAACGAGCAAGTCCACCAAAGTCTATACTTGGTTTTCATACATGGATCCTTTCTCGGATTTCACGGCCCATCATCGCTTCTCCATAGTTTGTAGGTTCATCGTTGTCGAACAACATGACCTCCAAGACAGGGTTGTCGTACCGCTCAGTAACAGTACACGTCCTTGTCGACCTACGAAGTTTGATAGTAACTTGATCAGAACCTTCATGATCATCATCATTAACTTCCTCTTCAACTGACGTAGGCTTCACAGAAACATCTTTCTGTGCTGCGCCACTTTCTGGCTGAAGTGAAGGTTCAATAACCTCATCAAGTTCTATTTTCCTCGTAGGTCGATAGTAACTTGATCCGAAGCTTCATGATCATCATCATTAACTTCCTCTTCAACTGACGTAGGCTTCACAGAAACATCTTTCTGCGCTGCGCTACTTTCTGGTTGAAGCAGAGGTTCAACAACCTCATCAAGTTCTATCCTCCTCCCACTCAATTCTTTCAAGAGAAATCCTTTCTCGAGATAGGACCCAGTTTCTAGAAACAAAAATTTTATGCTTGGATCTGAGATATTAGGTTCACCCAGCTGTTCTTTAGGGTATTCTATGAAGGTGCATTTGTCCGCTTTGGGTTCGAGCTCATTAGGTGAAAACATTTTCACACAAGCATCACAGCCCCAAACATTAAGAAATGATAGCTTAGGTTTCTATCAAACCCTAGTTCACACGGTGTCATCTCGACGGATTTAGATGGTGCCCTATTTAAAGTGAATGTAGTTGTCTCTAATGCATAACCCGAAAATTATAGTAACAAAACGATAATAGACATCATAGCACGCACCATATCCAATAGAGCACGACTATGACGTTCGGACACACCATCACACTATGGTGTTCCAGGTGGCGTGAGTTGTGAAAACAACTTTCACATTGTCTAAAGTTGTATGACAAATTCGTAACTCAGATATTCACTTCCACGATCATATCGCAAACATTTTTATCTTCTTGTCACGATGATCTTAAACTTCACTCTGAATTTGCTTGAACCTTTCAAACGATTCAGACTTGTGTTTCATTAAGTAAAGATACACTATATCTACTCAAATCATCAGTGAAGGTAAGAAAATAATGATATCCACCACACGCTACAAGACTCATTGGATTGCATACATCGACATGTATCATTTCCAATAAATAACTTGCCTGCTCCATCAAACAAGAAAACGGGGTCCTTTAGTCATCTTGCCCAAGAGGCGTGGTTCGCATGTCTCAACCGATTCGAAATCGAATGAGTCCAAAGATCCATGAGCATGGAGTTTCTTCATGCGTTTTATACCAATATGACATTTAGCGACAGTGCCACAAGTATGTGGTACTATTATTATTAACTTTGTATCCTTTTGGCATCAATGTTATGAACATGTGTATTACTACGATCAAGTTTTAACAAACCATTCTTACTGGGTGCATGACCATTGAAGGTATTATTCATGTAAATAGAATAACCATTATTCTCTAATTTAAATGAATAACCGTGGTGCAATGAACATGATCTAATCACCTTCATGCTCAACGCAAAAACACCAAATAACATTTAGGTTCGTCACTAATCTCGAAGGTAGAGAGAGCGTGCGATGTTGATCACATCAAGCGTGGAAACAGTTCCAACACACATCATCACCTCACACTTAGCTAGTTCTCCGTTTATTATGTAGCCTTTATTTCGAGTTACTAACATTTAGCAATCGAACCGGTATGCAATACCCATGTGCTACTAGGAGTACAAGCAAGGTACACATCAATAACACGTATATCAAATATACTTCTGTCGACATTGCCAGCCTTCTTATCTACCAAGTATCTAGGGTTGTTCCGCTTCAGCGACCTCTCTCCTCATAATTGAAGCACTTAGTCTCGGGTTTGGGTTCAACTTTGGGTTGCTTCACTGGAGCAGCAACTGACTTGCCATCCGTGAAGTTTCCCTCCTTGCCCTTGCCCTTCTCGAAACTAGTGGTTATACTAACCATCAACACTTGATGATCCTTCTTGATTTCTACCTTCGCGGTGTCAAACATCACGAACAGCTCAGGGATCATTAATTCTATCCCTGGCATTTTATAGTTCATCACCAAGTTCTAGTAGCTTTAGTGAAAGTGACTTGGAGAACTATATCAATCACTATCTTATCTGGAAGATGAACTCCCACTCAATTCAAGTGATTGTAGCACCCAGACAATCTGAGCACATGCTCAACGATTGAGCTATTCTCGTTCATCTTGCAGGCAAAGAATCTTGTTGGAGATCTCATATCTCGCAACACGGGCACGAGCCTGAGATCCTAATTTTAGCTCTTAGAACATCTCATATGTTCCGTGATGTTCAAAACGTTTCGAAGCCTCAATTCTAAGCCGTAATGCATGACGCACTAAACTATCAAGTAGTCATCAACATGTACCTGTCAGATGTTCACAACATCTACAGACGACGCTAGAGGGGTTGGCGCACCGAGCGGTGCATTAAGGACATAAGCCTTCTGTGCAGCAACGAGGACAATCCTCAGATCACGGATCCAATCCGCAATATTGTTACCATCATCTTTCAACTCTATTTCTCTAGGAACATATAAAAATTTAAGGGAGCTACAGCGCGAGCAAGTAATCTGCCACATAATTTGCAAAGACACTACTGACTATGTTCATGATAATGAGTTCAATTAATCATATTACTTAAGAACTCCCACTCAAATTGACATCCCTCCGGTCATCCGAGTGATTCATGATCCAAATTCACCAACTCAAGTCCGATCATCACATGAGTTGAGGTGGTTACAATGGTGAACATCATCATGTTGATCATATCTACTATATGACTCATGTTCGACCTGTCGGTCTCTTGTGTTCCGAGGCCATGTTTGTACATGCTAGGCTCGTCAACATTAACCCGAGTGTTCTGTGTGTGCAACACTGGCTTGTACCCGTTGTATGTGAGCGTAGAGTCTATCACACCCGATCATCACGTGGTGTCTCAACACGACGAACTTTCGCAACGGTGCACACTCGGGGAGAACACAATTTATCTTGAAATTTAAGTGAGGGATCACCTTATAATGCTATCATCGTACTAAGCAAAACAAGGTGCATAAAAGGATTAACATCACATGCAATTCATAAGTGACATGATATGGCCATGAACTTGTGCTTTAGATCTCCATCTTGAAAGCACCAGCATGATCTCCACCGTCACCAGCACGACACCATGATCTCCATCATCTTGATCTCCATCAACGTATCGCCATCGGGGTTGTCACGCCCTGCATGCTTCTACTACTATTGCTACCGTTTAGCGATAAAGTAAAGCATTACATAGCGCTTAATGATTGACACGCAGGTCATACAATAATTAAAGACAACCCTATGGCTCCTGCCGGTTGCCATACTCAACGACATGCAAGTCGTGAAATTCTATACATCACATGATCATCTCATACATCACATATATCACATCATGTAATTGGCCATATCACATCACAACATACCCTGCAAAAACAAGTTAGACGTCCTCTAATTGTTGTTGCATGTTTTACGTGGCTGCTACGGGTATCTAGCAAGAACAATTCTCATCTATGCAAAAAACACAACGGTGATACACTAGTTGCTTTTCAACCTTCTCAAGGACCGCCTTTGTCGAATCCGATCCAACTAAAATGACAGAAACTGCCAGCCGCAAGCCATCTAGGCAACAAGTTGCGTCAAGGGAACCGGTCTCTCATAAGCGTATGAGTAATGTTGGTCCGGGCCGCTTCATCTCACAATACCTCTGAACCAAAATCTGACCAAGGGAGGAAGCAATCTAAGTATCAACGCCCACAAACCTTTTCTGTTCTACTCGAGATCTCATCTACACATAGACCTAGCTCATGATGCCACTGTTGGGGAATGTTGCATGGGAAACAAAACTTTTTCTACGCACACGTAGATCTATCCATGGTGATGAGCATCTACGAGAGGGAGAGTGGATCTACGTACCCTTGTAGATCGCTAAGCGGGAAGCGTTAAGAAACGCGGTTGGTGTAGTCGAACATCTTCGCGATCCAAATCGCCGAGCGTCCCATGATCACATCACGATCCATCCCGCGATCCAATCACGATCTGTCCTGTGAACTCATCATGATCCGTCCCGCGGTCTCATCACGATCCGTCTCGTGATCTCATCACGATCCGTCCCGTGAACTCATCACGAACCGTCTCGCGATCTTGTTCACGGTCCTTCCGATCTAGCGCCGAACGGACGGCACCTCCGCGTTCAGCACACGTGTAGCTTGATGACGATATCCACCATCTTGATCCAGGATGAGGAAGTGGAGAGGGAGAAGAGTTCACCGGCAGCGTGACGACGCTCCGGTGATGGTGGTGGAGCAATTCCGCACGGCTTCGCCTAAGCACTGCGGAAATCTTATATAGAGGACCACCGGTGGAACGGGTAGCACGTGGCTGTAAAATCAAGTGCAAAACACCCAATACCTCCAGTATATATAAGAGGGAGGGAGGAGGAGGGATGGCGCACAAGGCAGTCCTACCTTGCCTCTTGCGCAAGGAGGATTGGAGGAGTCCTCCTCCAATCCTAGTAGTCTATTCCCACCTTTTGCGGTTTTTCTTTCTATCTCAAGTCCAGCCGCATGGGCCTCTTAGAGGACTTCCACCAGCCCACTAAGGGCTGGTTTCCACCCTCCCACAGCCCATGTAGCCTCTTGGGTCGAAATACCTCTCCCGATGGTCCCCCGGTACACTACCGGCCCTCCCGGTACACTACCGATGAGCCAGAAGCTTTTCCTGTGACCAAAATAGGACTTCCTATATATCAATCTTTACCTATGAACCATTTCTGAGCTCCTCGTGATGTCCGGGATCTCATCCGGGACTCCGAACAACCTTCGGTCACCACCATACATAACTCTATACTACCAAAACGTCACCAAACCTTAAGTGTGAGGATCACCACCAGATCTTTATCGGTCGAACCTCTATGTCAAGGATTCAGTCAATCCCGTATAACGTTCCCTTTGTTCTTCGGTATGTTACTTGCCCGAGATTCGATCGTCGGTATCTCCATACCTAGTTCAACCTCGTTACCGGCAAGTCTCTTTACTCGTTCCATAATACAAGATCCCGTTTCTAACACTTAGTCACATTGCTTGCAAGGCTTTGTTGTGATGTTGTATTACCGAGTGGGCCCTGAGATACCTCTCCGTCACACGGAGGAACAAATCCCAGTCTTGATCCATGCCAACCCAACAGACACCATCGGAGACACCTATAGAGCACCTTTATAGTCACCCAGTTACGTTGCGACGTTTGATACACACAAGGTACTCCTCCGATATCTGTGAGTTGCACGATCTCATGGTCATAGGAACATATACTTGACATGCAGAAAACAGTAGCAATAAACTGACATGATCATAAGCTACGTTTGTAGTTTGGGTCTTGTCCATCACATCATTCTCCTAATGATGTGATCCCGTTATCAAATGACATCTCATGTCTATGGCTAGGAAACCTTAACCATCTTTCGATCAACGAGCTAGTTCACTAGAGGCATACTAGGGACATTGTGTTTGTCTATATATCCACACATGTATCCATGTTTCCAATTAATACAATTATAGCATGGATAATAAACGATTATCATGAACAAGGAAATATGATAATAACTAATTTATTATTGCCTCTAGGGCATATTTCCAACATTATCGGCCGACTTTATGCCAAATCTTCTGGCTACCACGATTAGCCGCGGGCTGAGGGCGGCTTCTTACCTTCGGGTATCGCTTCTAATGCCTTATCGGCCGACGTTTATGCCAAATTTTTGAAGGGGGCTTCTTACCGACGGGTATCACTTCTTACACCCTATCGGCCGGCTTTATGCCAAATCTCCGGTTAACACGATTAGCCGCGGGCTGAGGGCGGCTTCTTACTTTCGGGTATCGCTTCTAATGCCTTATCGGCCGGCGTTTTCCCCAAATTGCTGAAGGGGGCTTCTTACCGACGGGTATCGCTTCTAACACCCAATCAGCCGGCTTTAAGCCAAATCTCCGGCTAACACGATTAGCCGCGGGCTGAGGGCGGCTTCTTACCTTCGGGTATCGATTATAATGCCTTATCGGCTGGCGTTTACGCCAAATTGCTGAAGGGGCTTCTTACCGACGGGTATCGCTTCTAACACCCTATCGGTCGGCTTTATGCCAAATCTCCGTCTAACACGATTAGCCCCGAGCGGAGGGCGGCTTCTTACCTCCAGGTATCACTTCTAATGCCTTATCGGCCAGGCTTTATGCCATTTCCGGCTAACACGATTAGCCATGGTTGTCTAAGGGGGCTTCCCACCTCCGGGTGTAGCTTATCTAACCCTAACAACCGGCGTTCACGCCATACTGCTGAGGGCGGCTTCTTACCTTCGGGTATCGCTTCTAACAACTTATCGACCGGCTTTATGCCATCTCCGGCTAACACGATTGGCCATGGTTGTCTGAGGGGGATTCCCACCTCCGGGTGTATCTCATCTAACCCTAACAACCGGCGTTCGCACCATATTGCTGAGGGTGGCTTCTTACCTCCGGGTATCGCTTTTAACACCTTATCGGCTGGCTTTATGCCATCTCCGGCTAACACGATTAGCCATGGTTATCAAAGGGGGCTTCTCACCTCCGAATGTAGCTTATCTAACCCTAACAAACGGCGTTCGCACCAAAAAAGTTGACAAGTCAAACATTGCATCATACATTGCATCATACGTTGCATCATACTTTGCATTATACATGACATATCATGGCCGGCTTATCCAGCCAGATCAGAGCAAGATTATGAAAGAAGGAGCAATATTATAACATCTCCAGGTTGTGCTTTTTCAAGCCGCCCTTACAACAATGTAGAATATATTGTGTCTTGTTTATTTTTGCAGGATTTATCTCTTAAGATGAGCCGCCATTAAATACTGTGCAAGAGCAAATGGATCTTTAATAGCCAACCTGGCTGGATCTTCATGGTTTATCATAACCAGTAATAAATGATTGGGGTTTTCAAGCCAGCTCGGAGAATTCATTAATTTTCATGAGCTGCCCTATCAGATATAATGTCGTGTCATCTAATTGGCCGGTTCTCGGATTTCTTCAATCGTACTTTGTAGTAATCTACAACACTCATGGATTTCTCCAAATATATATTTGCCGGGTTGCATCGCAACCACGTGCAAGGATTTCATGTCAAAGACAAAGGAATTATTCCAGGATATTCATTCCGGGTTATATTACAACCACGGTCAAAGATTCATCCAACAAGTTGTGGTGAATCATATTATTCTCACATAGTCCTGAGTCGCTGCAGGAAGACGACCCGACACTTGGTGGCTACACTATTCAAATACAGTTTATATCAAGTATGCAAGTCCCTTGTCCCTGCAAGCATGCACCACGGCACTTGGGGGCTAATGCAAGCTAGTCTTCAAATCATTACATTGTCAGCAATACCACATTATCTCAAGGAGATGAGCCGGTCTTTATATATATTTTCCGAGCTCAGATATTCTTACTGACCCGGCACTTGGGGGCTACACCGCTTAGAACAAAATTTCTAAAAAGTCCCAAGTTGCCGCAGGCATGTGACCCGGAACTTAGGGGCTACAGTATTTAGCTGTTCCAACAGATTAAGAGATTCAAATTGAAGACCCAACGCATCCTATTCTGATGAGCCAGCCCTTGGGGGCTACACCCGCCAAAGCTTTATAAAGGTACAAGGCAGTTATAAGTCCCAGGTTGCTGCAGGTAGGACAACCCAGCACTTGGAGGCTACACAGTCCAAAATATTATTGCAAAGCACCAAGTTATCATGGATAATCTCGGAGCTTGGGGGGCTACATGTAATATGGACATATCAAAAACTTTGAGGAGAATTTTCAAGATGTTAATTATGGAGTTCAGTTGTTAGACCCGACGTCACCAAACATTTATGACCCAGCATTATCAAAAGATCATAACCCGCCGGATTTTATATAAGCCGCCCTGATTCACAACAATGGAAGTCTGGTTTTACATCAGATGCATTTTCATCCCAATATTTTCATCAAGTCAGCTGGATTCTAATTATTTGACCCGACGTCACCAATGATAATGACCCGGCATCATCAATGATTATGACCCGGCGGAAATGACCCGCCAAGAGTATTGGAAGCCGACTCAATGGCATATGGGTGTTCTATTCTCAATATTTTTCCAAGGGCATTGACGAGCAAGATGATTATCAAAGACGACTATTTCATATGCCGAAAAGACCCGCATTTCTGAGGAGCCATTTCATAAGCCGGCCAAAGGAGCAAGCCGGCTACCTAACATATTTGTTATTCTTATTTCAGGAGCTTAGCATGAATAAATTCAAAACTAACCTGGGGGCTAATGTCGGAGATATACCCCGCGGTATGACCCGGTCTGGCGACTCACACAAGACCCGGCTAAGACATGACATTCTATTAATGACCCGGCAGGCCAGATCCTCGCAAACATAACATCATAGGTACCAAGTGGATCTACCGCAACAAGCAAGATGAAAATGGCCTTGTGGTGAGGAATAAGGCTCGTCTTGTACCTTAAGGCTACACACAAGTTGAAGGAATTGACTTTGATGAAACATTTGCACCTGTTGCTAGACTTGAAGCTATTCGCATATTGCTTGCTTATGCTAACCATCATAATATCATCTTATATCAAATGGATGTGAAAAGTGCATTCCTCAATGGTAAGCTTGAGGAAGAAGTATATGTTGCTCAACCCCCTGGTTTTGAAGACCCTAAGCATCCTGACAAAGTCTTCAGACTCAACAAGGCCCTCTATGGCCTCAAGTAGGCCCCTCATGCGTGGTATGACACTCTGAAGGAATTCCTCATGAAGAAAGGCTTCAAACCCGGTTCACTCAATGCTACTCTTTTCACAAAATCCTATGACAATGAACTGTTCGTATGCCAAATATACGTAGATGATATTATGTTTGGCTGTACTAACAAACGTTACAGTGATGAATTTGCCTATATGATGAGTGGAGAATATCAAATGTCTATGATGGGAGAGTTGAAATTCTTCTTAGGTCTTCAAATTTGTCAGCAAGACAATGACATCTTCATCTCCCAAGATAAATACCTCAAGGATGTTCTGAGGAAATTCGACATGCAAGATTGCAAAGGCATCAAAACTCCAATGCCTTCAAAAGGCCACCTCTACACTGATGAAAATGGTAAAGATTTCGATCAGAAGGTATACCGCTCCATGATTGGTTCATTATTGTATCTATGTGCATCTAGGCCTGATATTATGTTGAGTGTTTGCATGTGTGCCCGATTCCAAGCAACACCGAAGGAATCACACCACAAGGCTCTGAAACATATTCTTTGATACTTAGCTCGCACACCAACACTTGGATTATGGTATCCCAAGGGCTCGAATCTTCACCTCGTCGGATACTCTAATGCTGACTGTGCTAGAGATCGTGTGGATCGCAAGTCAACCTCAGGCACATGTCATTTCCTCGGATGATCCTTAGTCTGTTGGTCCTCGAAGAAGCAGATCTGTGTCTCACTCTCTATTGCTCAAGATGAGTACATTGCTGCTGGCTCATGTTGTGCTCAGTTACTACGGATGAAGCAACCCCTCAAGGACTACGACATCAAGTTGAAGAATGTGCCTCTCTACTGCGACAACGAGAGTGCCATCAAGATTGCTTACAACCCAGTACAACACTCCAAGACCAAGCACATCCAGATTTGTCATCACTTTCTTTGAGATCATGTACTCAAGGGCGACATCTCCATCGACCAGATCCCCACTTAAGAACAACAGGCCGATATCTTCACAAAGCCCTTGGATTAAAAGAGATTTTGCAACTTGCGGTGTGAGCTAAATATCTTAGAATCTTCGAATGTTCTTTGAAAAAGGACACACATCCTAACACTTATGCAAAATTGATGACTTAGATGTGCAACACATGAAGTAACGTTTTTCTTCAATCAATGAAGAATAACCCATAAGTGTGAAGAAATCAATGAAGAATTTGATTCTCAGAACCCTACGACAATTGTATGCGGTGCCTGAAATCATCATTCTTATACTGTGGGTCACGCCACCAACCATAGTTGAAATTATTCAAAGTTGAGTTTTTTCGTCATTTTGCAAATTCTTCAAATTTTCAAATTCCTCACATTTGCAAATTCCTCAACTTTTCAAATTCTTCAAACTTCGAAACTCATGTTCTTCATTGACTATATATATATTTGAGTTTTTTTCAATGTCCTCAACAACATTCATTTATTGCTAAATTATTCAAGTTGATTTTCAACTAACTGAATGTGATCGGACCCTTTCCGCTCTATGCTAAACTCAACCCAGTCTGTTCACAAATTCTTCATATGCGTTCTGCTTTGAAACTTGTTCAAAGTCTTCACTGTGTCCTTGACGGCTGAAGAATTTGCGAACAAAACTTTGAAATTTTCTCTATCAAAATTTCAAGTTGTTCCCGCTCAAACAGTTCCGATTCCCACGATTGGATAACCCACGACCCCCCCACTATCGCCACTTCTCAGTACATGGTTGACACCTGTCGCGTGGAGAGCAAGGGTCAGGGGCAATCCTGTCCAAAATCTTTGGGTAGATTCGTATTAACTTCCACTATAAATACCCCCTCCCCTTCAACTGTACCTAGTTACTCCTCATCTCTAACCTCTCTCTCCCGAGCTCTAACCCAGCGCTGCCGCTGAAATCATCGCCGCCGGTGTGGAAGAGCTTCACTTCCTCGACCTCACCATCGCCGTACTCGCATCGGCCGCGGAAGTCCTCATCCCGTCGCCGTTGTAGCTGTCTCCCTCTGCCAAGCTAGGGCGTGGGAGATCTGAACTGACGAACATCCCAATCCCATCTCTTAGTTCGTCGTGTTCTTCACCAGGGTAAATAAAATTTATTTGTTTGATCTTTGAATGCTCTTCATATTCCTCAAGAGGTGTTTATTCCTCATGAATCTTATTCTAAAGCACCTTACATCTTCGTATACTTGATGATTTTCCCTAAGTAATGATTTTCTTCAAGATTTCTCAATTGTGTGAATTGTCAAAATTTACACAACTCTGGAACCTAAGATAATGAACACTTAGTGAAATTCCTCAAGACACCCATGGAAAAATTCCTCACCTATTTCTATTTAAAAAATTAGTTTTGAGAATGCACATGACCTCTTCAAATTCCTCGCACCTATACTCTATTCACAGGTACAACATGTCCGCTGATGAATCACTAGGTTCTCATCCACTTAACTCATTTGCAGCGTTCCTTGAGGAAAATATGTGTACTTCTTCAGAGTCCTCAAGAGTTCAAATTCCTCAGGTGAAGAAAATGGTTGACGGAAAGAAACCTCAGAAAGGTGGAAATAAGCCAGATGTGCACACTGCTTTTGAGATTCCAGATGAATTGTATGAGGTATACTACACACCCGATGAAGAAACTCACGGCAAAGAAATGACCAAGCAGAGAAAAATTCGTGTGCAGAAAATTGAGAGGAGATGGGCAAGGGAATGGAAGGAATATCGTTATGTAACTCCTCAATACATGATGAAATTCGCTGTGAAACCTCCTTGCAGCTGGCCTCCCCTGGCTCAAAATCAAATTGCTGATCCCACTAACCTAAAGACTGGTGAGGACTTTCCTCACATGTGGGAGAAGCAGCAAGCCAAGCTGGCGAGGAAAGCCAAAGAGGCAGTGAAGAAATTCAATGAAGATTCTGCTGCTGTTGCCTCTACAGGAGTCTCTACAAGTGCTCCGAAGAAATCAATGATGAAGAAAGCTGCTGTGAAGACAAGTTCTTAAACCTCAAAACCATTGTAGCAGATTCCTCAAGTCCAAAAGCCTCAACCTACAAAGGCCTCAAATGTTGTTACTGTTGCTGCTTAGTCCTCAGTTGCAGCTGCAAAGTCTTCAACCCCAGTGCATCTGGCATCATGTAATAGGACTGAGGGATTCAGAAAAGTTCCAAAGATCCTGGCAAGCCCTTCTACTATAGCAAAGTCTTCAACTAGCCCTACAGTGTTGAAGCTGAAGAAAACTGTTGGACGAGGTCAAAGACCAAGTCTTCACTCGAGTAAGGTTGTGGTAAACATACCCTTAGGATCTAAGGATGATGATGATGAAGTTGATGATGAAGAATTGGAGGAAATCATCAGGCAAAGTCAGCAGAGGGCTGCTATAGCCAAGGGTAGCTCTGTTCCTCTCATGCTGGATCCCAAGATGATCCTCACCTTCATCGATATATGGCATGAAGATCCAAACACCCCACTTTCTTCACTAAATCTTCCTCTTGGTGTGGATCATGTTCTCACCCACTTCGTCTCTGAAGAAAAATGGAAGAGAGATCAAGCTCTGAGAGCTAAGAGAAACAGGGCTCGAAAAGAAAAGTTTCTGAGAGACAATGTGATGAACTTGACCCCAAATCAACTCGTCACAATTCAGTCTGAAATTCGCACACTTTCTGAGGATCAAGAAAGGTATGATGCTGACTGGAAGGGCACCAATGTGAGATTCATCAGGGCTGCTCAAGCTGCTGTGAAGGATCACAACACTAGGCTTGCATCTCGATCACAACCACAAAATCCTCAGTCTGATGAAATTCCTCAGGCTGTTGATGAAACTGCTTAGCCCGATGTGACTGCTAATGAGAATGCTTCTGCACTAGAAGCAACGACCAGTGCCGCTGAGGAAACTCATACCATTGATGACCATGCCAGGACAACCATCACTGTTGTGCCTAAAGAAACTGAAAGGCCAGCTGAAGCTTTTGCTGTGCCTGAAGAACCTGAAACCACCAGGGTGACTACATCAGTCGTGCCTGAAGAAGCTAAAGTTGTAGCAGAGAAGACTCTTAAGAGAAAAGCATCTGATATAGTATCCTCAACTGTGAAGAAGTTGAAGACTATGCCAAGTTCTTCAACTGGACCCATTGATGCTACGCCACTCTCATCTGCACCTGCTTATGAGCTTGTAACATTTGGGGTTGACTATGTCATCCAAGATGAAGAAGATGAAGATCATTCTGCTGCTTCGACAGAGCAGATTGATGAAGAAATTTAAGTTGAAGACATTGCTTCAACTCCAAAGGTATCATCGCCCCGGCATCCGTTCACTACTGAAGAGGCTGGAGTTGAATAAATTGATGAGGAAGTAGACATTGGCAATACAACGCCTGTCATCAATAATGAATATTGGGAATCAGCACACCCAAATTCACCAATGACTACTCCTCTGACAAAGATTCCTCTGTCACCTTCTCCGATTGAAGAACTACATGAAGAATCTGCCGATCTGACCACCCAAGTCACTAAAGAAATTCCAGCTGCAACAGCTGATGACTTTGCTGCTCCACCCGTAACTGAGGAACCAACCCTTCAGATTGTTCAAGTTCCTCCCATGCCAAAGGAGATCAAGGGCCGCTTCAAGCCAAATCTTCAACTGAAGCCAAGGATGCCATTCAAAGGCTCAGCGCGCCCCAAATTCCTCAAGAGCAATTTCTTCAATGAGCACATGTTCTTGACAGGTCCAAATCCTTATGACTTTGCAAGGGCCAGTCGTAGGAGATTCTGGACGGCAACTCAGCTCAACTATTATGCATCAGTCATGTTCGAGAAGAAGAAAGTCTTTGAGCATCACCAAATTCCTCATGTGGACATTGAAACACTTCCATCGTTCAAACAAATGCTCCAAGTTCTTCACGATGCAGGCATTCTTCCTTTCTGCGTCGACATCTGCGACTGGAATGAGGAAATCATCCTTCAATTCTATGCCAGACTACATATCAGTGGAAATGCTTCACACATCAACTCATGGGTTTTGGGCTGGATGACATGATCAACTCACTTCACTGCTCAATCTTCTGAATTGCTTTAGTGTGTACCAGTTCCAACTCCCTCTGATCAAGCTCGCAAACTATTCGATGAACCTGCTCTTCCGAATCAGCTGATGCAAGTGATGATGAAGACATTGCCTCCTGGAAAGCCTCAATGGAAAACCTTCCTTGTGAAGGATTTGCTATATGTGCCCAGGACGGCTACCACCTACTCACAAATACTCTATGTGCTCAGAAGGGCCACAATTCTGAAGAAGAAGAAGTGGAGGGAATCATGAAGAATATGCTCTTCAACATCATTCATGGGATTCCCATAGACTTACACGATTTCTTCATGAGGACATTAGCCAATGCTGCTTTAGCTCCATTTGAACACAAGCCTTTTGCGCCTTGGATCATGAAATTCATCAGGGCAAAGTCCTCAGTTCCCTTCAAGGCTGATTTCCAGAATCACTTTGGCTTCCTGCCTCCAATCGAAGTCATCAAGAGCACAATTGACTCGGTAGAAGGAAAAGGCAAGGCTGTCATTGACGAAGTCACTCGTCCATTGGACAGATAGTTTCGCAAAGCTGCTTCCTTCTCCACCAATGATGATACTATAACTCAGGACTCCGAAGCAAAGGCCTCAACTCACAAACCTCAAGAGTCTGCCCCTCGTGTGATGATTGATCGCGAGCTACTAATAAGTCTTCATCAGAAGGTTGATCGCAATCACAAGTGGGTGAAGCGTCAACTTGTTTACATTGTGCAAAACATGACTGTGACACATAACACTTTCAAGAGGAATCACTACTATGCGCATGAAAACCTCCACCGCACTTGGTCCATATTGTCTCACCTCAAGTCTTCTGAAGAACTGAATGAGCTGGATCTTGATGAACATCCTAACTGGGCTCGTTGACCACAGAAGAAATTCAAGAAAGTCCAAGTTCCTCTGATGGTCACAAGTTCATATTCTTCATCTCGAGAGCATGAGGAGGATGAAGACATTGATGACACTGCGGTAGGCTCTGCATCGACAAACGACCCCGACAACGCTAGCACTCTTTCCTCACCAACACGATGAAATTCTTCAAAGGGGCGTTAGTCCTCACTTTTTCATCCCTTTTGGTCTTCGATGACAAGGGGGGGAGGGTAATTTGAGTTAGTCTTCAAGTGGGTCTCTATATATGGGCTATTTGTGTTTAAGTTACAACTCTCGCTCTTCTGAAGCTTTTGTTGATTGAGTTGTAAACTTAAGTCCGATGGTGGTTTAACACTTTTGAACTATTTCCTCGCATGTTTATTTCCTCAAGTACCTTAATGCATACATGCTGAATTTTGCCAGACACCATTTACCTCACGCATTTCAAATTCTTCATATCATATGTTCAAATGCGTGTATGAATTACAAGATATAGGGGGAGTTCTCCATGTTTTAACCTGCCATGTGCATTTGTAGTCCAAAGAAAATTCCTCAAATATGCACATCTTCAGGGGGAGTTCTTCTATATCTTGCAATAAAATTACTCAAACTCTGCACTTTCACTTCATATGTTTATCCCCATTGAAAACTTAACCTATTTGTCATCAATCACAAAAAAAGGGGGAGATTGTTAGTGCATCTAGTGCCCCTTAGTGATTTTGGTGTATTGAAGACTTATAGGTTAAGACACTAATGTGTCTGTGAGTGTACACAGGCTCTATAAGTCGATGAGGAATTTGATATATCCGGAGATTATCGACCCCTAAAAATGTATGTCTTCAACTAAAGACTTTGTTAAGACTTTGGTGAAGACTTTGTGAAGACTTTGAAAATGAAGAAGTTGGTGTGACCTTGAATATATGAACGAGGAATATGAAGCGTGAAGACTTTTGTTTTCGTAGTTTCATTTCCTTATTTGAGTCATAGGAAACACCGTACTGTTAAAGGGGGCCGAGGTAATACTAAGGAAAATTTCCAACTGATGCTCAACTCCAAAATCCTCAACCTATACAATCCTTCGAGTGAAGCCTTTGGAAACCTCTTACGGTTCAAAGAAGTTCTTCAGTGACAAAGTCGAAGTTCTTCTGGTCTCTGAGGAAATTAATCCGACTAAGGAGTTAGGATTTTGCCAGTGCGAATTGCCTACAACTGAGGAGTTAGGATTTTGCCAGTGCGAATTAATCCGACTGAGGAGTTAGGATTTTGCCAGGACTTTCTTAGTTCGAAATTCCGACCGTTGCTGTGCTTAGCGCCAGGTGTCCCCAATCATTTTTATCCACATAACGGTCATATTATTGGGGGCATTTATGTCTTATCATGTCGGGTTGCACCCTGGCTATAAATTGCCACCCCACAACCACTAGTTGGTTGGCTGCTCCGAGAGAGAACTGACACTTCTCATTTGAGAGCAACCCATCCTCCGAGGACTTTGAGAGAAAATCATCAGTGAGGAAAAACCCACAACCAAACCACCAAACCCATAGTGATTGAGCATCACTGAAGAAATTCCTGTGTGGATCCGACGCTTGTTACCTTTGAGGACTATGCATCCTCCAGACGGTTAGGCGTCATGGTATAGTGCTCCTATAGTCAATTAGGGATCACCAAGGGACCTTGGTCTAGAGCATCCAGCAGTAAATTGTGGATCGCCAGGTGACCAGTTTGTGAGGGTATTGGAAGTCTACCCTGAAGACTTACCACGAGTGTTGGGAAAGGACTATGTGACCTTAGCTCAAGGAGAATACGGTAAGGACTGTCTGTCCTGGGACTGTGTGTCCTCTGGTTTAAATACCAAGCCGCTCCAAACCAGATGTACGACTATTACAGCAGTTGGAACTGGGTCATCAAACCATTGTCTTCATCGAGCTACCTGGTTCTATTTCCTCAACCCCTCTATTCCTCATATACCTGTTGATGAAATCGATTGTTAAAGTTTGAAGAATTTGACTGAAGACTTTCACAAATTCCTCACCTCAAATTCTTCAAGTTACCTTGTTCATCACTGCTTATCATGTATCATGCTACTTACAATTTGTGCATGTTTCATTTCATCATGAAGACTATGATGTTACTATGTTCCTCATGCACTTGAGTACTTATTCCATTGTTAGTTATTCATCACATTTCAGATTCCTCAAAGTTGAAATTCCTCAAGTGATGAATTTGTAAAAATTGCCTATTCACCCCCCTCTAGTCGATATAATGCACTTTTAGAGCGCCCCTCGCTTGGTGGGGTGGGACTAAAGTACCACCACAGCCAGGACCAACCCTTTATTCCCGGTTGGTGGCTACAACCGGGACCAATGCAGCTCTTTCGTCCCGGTTAGTGCCACCAACTGGGACTAATGCCACCCTTTCACTACAAGAAATATGCTATCTTGTGACCTTCTGTCACTGACCTTGGAAAAATGGTCGTAAATCTATGACCTTTTGAGGCAAATTGGTCGTAAGCTGTCCGGAGGAGTCCTAACCCTAAACACCAACGACCATTTTGGTCAGAAAGGTCATAATTTCCTTAATTGAAATGGTCACCGGTCCATTGCCTTATTTCTAGCTGTAATGGCCAATATAAATGGTCGTAAGCTATGACTTGGCACCACCTCGTCAGTTTTGCCTATGTGTCATGTCCATGTGTCAATTTTTGCCTACGTGTCATGTCAATGTGTCAATTTTTGCCCTAGGTTGTGAAGCAACCTATATCTCGGTTATTCCCAAAATTCCCAAACAATTCTCATAAATTCTTTGTATCATATATTCATCAAATATGTCAAAAACCTTCCTTGCCTAGTTAAAAAATATTCATTTTCCTATTCTGTTCAGAACAACACTTTGTGAAGGAAGTGCTACTTATATATTCTTGATTGCCCTCAAAAATCTTGGGAACTCTTTCCTGTCCAAATCATTGCCTCATGGAAAAATTCTGCTCCATTTGCCCAGTAAATCGTCCTCGGCAAATTTCCAAAATATTTGTTCACCTAGAAGCTTTGTGAAGGAAGTACTGGCTATGCATATCATAACGAGTTGAATTTTTCCCAGATCTTCTATATGCCCAAATAATAGCTATCCACAAATTTTTAGCCCCGTCTAACAATCTATGTGAGCTCACCATCCAATCTTTGTTTCTAGTAATATTTTTAGTTTGTGAAGGAACTACATTTTATATTTCTTTATAATTGCTGAAACTTTACCAGTACATGACAATGATCACAGAACCTCCCTCCACCAAATTTTAGCTCATTTAATTTAGCCAATTTCCCTCAACATTTTTCCTAATATTCTGTTCAGTGGAGAGCATTGTGAAGCATGTACCACTTTTATTTACCCGAATAGTATGAAATTTTTACAGTGCCTTCATATGCCCAAATGATCATCCTACTACAAATTGCAGCTTAATCCTATCATCTATGTGAGCCCAGCTTTAATTTCTACTTTCTATCCAGATTGGCACATTGCAAAGCAAGTGCTATATAGACCCCTCATATTGCCCTCAAACTTTTTGGGCGGTCTTCCATATCCAAATAATTGCAACATGCCAATATTCAGCGCAATCCATTCATTATTTTGAGCCCAACCTCAACATTCATATTTCTGTCCAATGTCCATGTGCATATGATCATTTTCAGCCAAAACTCACGTCCATTGTCCATGTGCATTTCCCGTACCGCTAATCAAACACTTGGCTGCTAATTCATGTTTGAGCATAGTTCCGTCTCCTTGTGAGATTCTTCTACTGTAATTTTCTTCCTAGCACCTACCTAGGGAGTGTCCAACCCACTAGAACACATGGCAATGCCACGGTCATGCGGTGACCATGCGGCGGGCATGCGAGTTTACGTGCTCTGGAGTTGGGGCACTTGGCCACCGTCCAAACCTCGACGTATCGCCACCAAACCATGTATTTCTGATTAAATAGATACTTATGTACCTAGAACTGATTTTTTGAAAAAATCATGAGCAAACTATAAGGCAGCTGCAGTTCAAATTTGTCTCGGTTCCTACTAAATCGACAGAGTTTTGTCTTTTTCACTAGAGGTGGATCGAAAGCTTTTGGCACCCAAATATTTTGTCAAATGTGCATTAAATATGTCCTAATATTTTATAAAAATGATTTTGTCTAATTTTGTAACAAAATTTGGTAGGTCCTTCACAAAAAACACATTTAGGGCACTCGAAAAAAGGAAAATGATTTTTTTTGTGCAAAGAAAATGAAAACTCCCTTTGGCAACATTGTTTGCCATTCCAACATGAACCCTTGTGCACAATATGAGATCATTTGAATAAACTATTCCATGAATGTGGCCATAAGAATGATCATTTGGCTTGAAAGCCATGAATCTTCACACATGATAGCTCATTTGTGAGAAAACTTTTTTAAAATAATTACCGTATTACAAGTTTGTTATTTTTCCTAGTAACTTGGTCACATATGATGACACAACACGAAGGTTTTTCATTTTTTTGATTTTTTTTGAATTATTTATGCCCGTTTCAAAATGCGGTCAAAACGGCGGTCATAACCGTTCATAGCTAGGGGTTGAATGTTGCCAAAAAATTGTTGGATCTATGATTAAATAGATACTTATTTACCTATAAATGATTTTTTTTTAAATCATGACCTAGATGGGCCTAAGGCCCACTAGGGCTACGCCCTTCCCCTCTCCCCTCTTGGTCGCCGGCCAAAGGCCATCTAGGGTTGCCGCACCACCCTAGGGTGGGAACCCTAGGGGCTGCGCATCCTCCTCCCTCCTCCTATATATAGTGGGGGTTTTGGGGGGCTGCCAACACACGAGTTCCTCTCCTCTCGGCGCAGCCCTACTCCTCCCTCTCCTCGTTCTCCGTAGTGCTTGGCGAAGCTCTCCCTCAACCACGTCGTCGTGTTGCCGGAGCTCTCCCTCAACCTCTCCTTCCCCCTTGCTGGATCAAGGTGTAGGAGACGCCATCGGGCTGCACGTGTGTTGAACGCGTAGGCGTCGTTGTTCGGCGTTGAGATCGGAGTCCACCGCGATCTGAATCGCTACGAGTACGACTCCACCAACTACGTTCTTGTAACGCTTCCGCTTAGCGATCCCCTTACTCGTTGCTGGTTTCTCCATAGATAGATCTTGGTGAACACATAGGAATTTTTTTGATTTACTACTACGTCTCCCAATAGTGGCATCATGAGCTAGGTCTATGTGTAGAATCTATGCACGAGTAGAACACAAAGTTGTTGTGGGCATCGATCTTGTTAATTTGCTTACCACTTCTAGTCTTGTCTTGATTCGGCGGTATTGTGGGATGAAGTGGCCCGGACCAACTTTACACGTACGCTTACGTGAGACCGATTCCACCGCCTAACATGCACGTGTTGCATAAGGTGGGTAGTGGGTGTTTGTCTCTCCCACCTTAGTCAGATTGGATTCGATGAAAAGGGTCCTTATGAAGGGTAAATAGCAATTGGCATATCACGTTGTGGTTTTGGCGTAGGTAAGAAACGTTCTTGCTAGAAACCTATAACAACCACTTAAAAACTTGCAACTAGAAATTAGAGGACGTCTAACTTGTTTTTGCTGCATATGCCTTGTGATGTGATATGGCTAAAGGATGTGATGTGGTGCATTGTGATGTATGAGATTGATCATGTTCTTGTAATAGGATTCACTACTTGCATGTCGATGAGTATGACAACCGGCAGGAGCCATAGGAGTTGTCTTATTTTATTGTATGACATGTGTGTCAATTAGAAATGCCATGTAATTACTTTAGTTTATTGCTAAACGTTAGCCATAGTAGTAGAAGTAATAGTTGGCGAGACAACTTCATGAAGACACGATGATGGAGATCATGGTGTCATGTCGGTGACAGTGATGATCATGGTGCCCCGAAGATGGAGATCAAAGGAACAAGATGATATTGGCCATATCATGTCACTATATTGGTTTCATGTGATGTTTATCATGTTTACATCTTATTTGCTTAGAACGATGATAGTAAATAAGATGATCTGTCAATAAAATTTCAAGAAAGCTGTTCACCCTAACTATGCACCGTTGCTAGGGATCATTGTTTCGAAGCACCACGGGATGATCAGGTGTGATAGGTTCTAACGTTCGCATACAACGGTGTAAGCCAGATTTACACATGCGAAACACTTAGGTTGACTTGACGAGCCTAGCATGTACAAGCATGGCCTCGAAACATGGAAGATCGAAAGGTCGAACATGAGCCGTATAGAAGATACGATCAACATGGAGATGTTCACCATGGATGACTAGTCTGACTCACGTGATGATCGGACACGGGCTAGTTGACATGGATCATGTATCACTTGGATGACTAGAGAGATGTCTATCTAAGTGGGAGTTCATTAAATAATTTGATTATGTGAACTTAATTATCATGAACTTAACCTAAAATTGTCTTTACAATCTATATTGTAGATCCAATGGCCAACGCTAATGTCACCCTCAACTTCAACGCGTTCCTAGAGAAAACCAAGCTGAAAGATGATGGAAGCAACTATGCGGACTGGGTCTGTAGCTTCAGGATCATCTTCATAGCTTCCAAGAGATTGTATGTCCTTGATGCACCGCTAGGTGACCCACCCATTTTCCTAGCGGACAAAGACGTTACGAGTGCTTGGTAGTCATGCTATGATGATTACTGCCTTGTTTACTGCGGCATGCTTTACAGTTTAGAACTGGGGATCCAAAAGCGTTTTGAGCAACACGGAGCATATGAGATGTTCCAAGAGCTGCAGCTGGTTTTCCAAGCTCATGCCCGGGTCGAGAGATATGACGTCTCCGACAAGTTCTTCAGCTGTCAGATGGAGGAGAACAGTTCTATCAGTGAGCACATCCTCAAGATGTCTGGGCTACACAACCGCTTGACTCAGCTGGAAGTTAATCTCCCAGATGACTCGGTCATTGACAGAATCCTCCATTCGGTTCCACCTAGCTACAAGAGCTTTGTGATGAACTACAACATGCAAGGGATGGAGAAGTCCATTCCTGAGTTGTACTCGACGCTGAAATCAGCGGATGTCGAGATCAAAAAGGAGCATCAAGTGTTGATGGTGAATAAGACCACTAGTTTCAAGAAAGGCAAGGGTATTAAGAACTTCAAGAAGGACGACAAATTTGTTGCCGCACCCGGTAAGCAAGTTGCTGGGAAGAAGAAGAAGAAGCATGGACCCAAGCCTGAGACTGAGTGTTTTTATTGCAAGGGTACCGGTCACTGGAAGCAGAACTGCCCCAAGTACTTAGCGGATAAGAAGGACGGCAACATTAAAGGTATATGTGATATATACTTGTTATTGATGTGCACCTAACCAGCGCTCGTAGTAGCTCTTGGGTATTTGATACCGGTGCAGTTGCTCACATTTGTAACTCCAAGCAGGAGCTGCGGAATAAGCGGAGGCTAGCAAAGGACGAGGTGACGATGCGCGTCGGGAATGGTTCCAAGGTTGATGTGATCAGCGTCGGCATGCTACCTCTACATCTACCTTCGGGATTAGTTTCAAACCTCAATAATTGTTATTTAGTACTAGCTTTGAGCATGAACATTGTATCTGGATCTCGCTTGATGCGAGATGGCTACTCATTTAAATCTAAGAATAATGTGTTGGGACACGTAATAGTAAATCAAAAACTTTCCTACGTGTCACCAAGATCTATCTATGAAGAAACCAGCAACGAGTGGGGAGATATTGCATCTTCATACCTTTGAAGATTGCTAAGCGGAAGCGTTACAAGAACACGGTTGGTGGAGTCGTACTCGCAGCGATTCAGATCGTGGTGGATTCCGATCTCAGTGCCGAACAACGACGCCTCCGCGTTCAACAGACATGCAGCCCGATGACGTCTCCTACGCCTTGATATAGCAAGGAGGAAGGAGAGGTTGAGGGAGAGCTCCGGCAGCATGACGGCATGGTGACGGTGGAGCTACGTGAACTCTGGCAGGGCTTCGCTAAGCGCTACGGAGAACGAGGAAGAGGAAGGGTAGGGCTGCGCCGAGAGAGAGAGAGAAGTCATCATTTGAAATCAGCCCAAAACCTTGCACATATATAGGAGGAGGGATAGGGAGGGCTGCCTTGGCCTATCCTCCAAGGAGGAGGGCTTCGACCAAAGCTAGGGAAGAATCCACCTCCCACAAGGGAGGTGGATCTCCCTCCTTTCAAACTCCTTTTGCCTTATCCCTTGACCTCCAGCTACATGGACCCTTCTAGAAGGTCTTGGCCAGCCCAATAAGGGCTGGGACACCTCCTCTAAGGGCCCACGAAGTCCTATGGTCGTCACACCCCTCCCGGGGGTCCTCCGGCACCCTCCCGGCACTCCCGGTACACTACCGATGAGCCCGAAAACTTTCCGGTGACCAAAACTGGACTTCCTATATATCAATCTTCACCTCCGTACCATTCCGGAGCTCCTCGTGACGTCCGGGATCTCATCTGGGACTCTGAACAACCTTCAGTAATCACGTATACCATTTCCCTATAACTCTAGCGTCATTGAACCTTAAGTGTGTAGACCCTACGGGTTCGGGAGACACGTAGACATGACCGAGATAACTCTCCAGTCACTAACCAATAGCGGGATCTGGATACCCATTTTGGCTCCCACATGCTCCATGATGATCTCATCGGATGAACCACGATGTCGGGGATTTAGTCAATCCCATATACAATTCCCTTCGACTATCGGTATGATACTTGCCCGAGATTCGATCGTCGGTATCTCTATACCTTGTTCAATCTCGTTACCGGCAAGTCTCTTTACTCGTTCCATATCACATCATCCCGTGGATAACTCCTTAGTCACATTGAGCTCATTATGATGATGTCTTACCGAGTGGGCCCAGAGATACCTCTCTGTCACACAGAGTGACAAATCCCAGCCTCGATTCATGCCAACCCAACAGACACTTTCGGAGATACCCGTAGTGCACCTTTATAGACACCCAGTTATGTTGTGACGTTTGGCACACCCAAAGCATTCCTACGGTATCCGGGATTTGCACAATCTCATGGTCTAAGGAAACGATACTTGACATTGAAAAGCTTCAGCAAACGAACTACACGATCTTGTGCTATGCTTAGGATTGGGTCTTGTCCATCACATTATTCTCCTAATGATGTGATCCCGTTATCAATGACATCCAATGTCCATTTCCATGAAACCGTGACCATCTATTGATCAACGAGCTAGTACACTAGAGGCTCACTAGGGACATGTTGTGGTCTATGTATTCACACATGTATTCTGGTTTCCGGTTAATACAATTATAGCATGAACAATAGACAATTATCATGAACTAGGAAACACAATAATAACCATTTTATTATTGACTCTAGGGCATATTTCCAACAGTCTCCCACTTGCACTAGAGTCAATAATCTAGTTACATTGTGATGAATCGTACACCCATAGTATTCTGGTGTTGATCATGTTTTGCTCGTGAGAGAGGTTTAGTCAACGGATCTGCGACATTCAGATCCGTATGCACTTTACAAATATCTATATCTCCCTCCTGAATGTAATCACGGATGGAGTTCAAGCGGCGCTTGATGTGTCTTGTCTTCTTGTGAAACCTGGGCTCCTTCGCAAGGGCAATAGCTCTAGTGTTGTCACAGAATACAGTCATCGGGCCCGACGCACATGCAACTACTCCTAGGTCGGTGATGAACTCCTTCATCCAGAATCCTTCCTTTGCTGCTTTCGAAGCAGCTATGTACTCTGCTTCACATGTAGATGCCGCCACGACGCTTTGCTTGCTGTTGTACCAGCTGACTACCCCTCCGTTCAAAACATACACGTATCCGGTTTGCGACTTGGAGTCGTCCGGATCTGTGTCAAAGCTAGCATCGACGTAACCCTTTACGACGAGCTCTTTGGCACCTCCATATACAAGAAACATGTCCTTTGTCCTTGTTAGGTACTTCAGGATATTCTTGACCGCGGTCCAGTGTTCCGCTCCGAGATCACTTTGGTACCTCCCTACCAAACTTATGGCAAGGTTCACATCAGGTCTGGTACACAGCATGGCATACATAATAGAGCCTATGGCTGAAGCATAGGGGATGACACTCATCTCTTCTCTATCCTTTGTCGTGGTCGGGCATTGAATCGTACTCAATCTCACACCATGTAACACAGGCAAGAACCCCTTCTTGGACTAATCCATATTAAACTTTTTCAATATCTGGTCAAGGTATGTGCTTTGTGAAAGACCTATGAGGTGTCTCGATCTATCTCTATAGATCTTAATACCTAATATGTAAGCAGCTTCTCCAAGGTCCTTCATTTAAAAACACTTATTCAAGTAGGCATTTATACTTTCCAAGAGTTCTATATCATTTCCCATTATCAGTATGTCATCCACATATAATATGAGAAATGCTAGAGAGCTCCCACTCACTTTCTTGTAAATACAAGGTTCTCCATAAACCTGTACAAACCCAAATGCTTTAATCACTTCATTAAAGCGAATGTTCCAACTCCGAGATGCTTGCACCAGCCCATAGATGGAGCGCTGGAGCTTGCATACTTTGTTAGCATCTTTAGGATCGACAAAACCTTCCAGCTGCATTATATACAGTTCTTCCTTGAGGAAACCATTAAGGAATGCCATTTTGACATCCATTTGCCAGATCTCATAATCATAAAATGCGGCAATTGCTAACATGATTCGGATAGACTTCAACATCGCTACGGGTGAGAAAGTCTCATCATAGTCAATTCCTTGAACTTGTCGATAACCCTTAGCGACAAGCCGAGCCTTATAGACGGTTACATTACCATCCGTGTTAGTCTTCTTCTTAAAGATCCATTTATTTTCAATGGCTCGCTTATCAACAGGCAAGTCCACCAAAGTCCATACTTTGTTCTCATACATGAAACCTATCTCGGATTTCATGGCCTCAAGCCATTTGTTGGAATCCGGGCCCACCATTGCTTCTTCATAGTTCGAAGGTTCACCGTTGTCCAACAACATGATCTCCAGGACAGGGTTGCCATACCACACTGGTGCGGAACGTGTCCTAGTGGACCTTCGACATTCAACAGTAACTTGATCTGAAGTTTCATGATCATGATCATTAACTTCCTCTCCAGCCGGTGTAGGCTCCACAGAAACAACTTCCTGTGCTGTGCTACTCTCCAGTTCGAGTGGAGGTACAATTACCTCATCACGTTCTATTTTCCTCCCACTTACTTCTTTCGAGAGAAACTCTTTCTCGAGAAAGGATCCATTCTTGGCAACAAAGACTTCGCCTTCAGATCTGAGGTAGAAGGTATACCCAATAGTCACTTTGGGATATCCTATGAAGACGCACTTTTCCACTTTGGGTTCGAGCTTCTCAGGTTGAAGTTTCTTCACGTAAGAATCGCACCCCCAAACTTTTAGAAACGACAGCTTAGGTTTCTTTCCAAACCATAATTCATACGGTGTCGTCTCAATGGATTTTGACGGTGCCCTATTTAAAGTGAATGCGGCAGTCTCTAATGCATATCCCCAAAATGATAGCAGTAAGTCGGTAAGAGACATCATAGATCGTACCATATCTAATAGAGTGCGATTAGGACGTTCAGACACACCATTTCGCTGAGCTGTGCCACGCGGCGTGAGTTGTGAAACAATTCCACATTTCCTTAGGTGCGTGCCAAACTCGTGACTTAAATATTCTTTGCCACGATCACATCGTAGGCACTTTATTTTCCTGTCACGTTGATTCTCTACCTCACTCTAAAATTCCTTGAACCTTTCAAAAGTTTCAGACTTATGTTTCATTAAGTAGACATACCCATATCTACTTAAGTCATCAGTGAGGGTGAGAACATAATGGTAGCCACCACGAGCCTCGACACTCATTGGACCGCATACATCGATATGTATTATTTCCAGCAAGTCAGTTGCTCGCTCCATTGTTCCAGAGAATGGAGTCTTGGTCATCTTGCCCATGAGGCATGGTTCGCACATGTCAAATGATTCGAAATCAAGAGACTCCAAAAGTCCATTAGTATGGAGCTTCTTTATGCGTTTGACACCAATATGACCAAGGCGGCAGTGCCACATGTAAGCGGGACTATCGTTATCAACCTTACACTTTTTCGTACTCACACTGTGGACATGTGTAACATCTCGTTCGAGATTCATCAAAAATAAACCATTGACCAGCGGGGCATGACCATAAAAAATTTCTCTCATATAAATAGAACAACCATTATTCTCAGATTCAAATGAGTAGCCATCTCGCATCAAGCGAGATCCACATACAATGTTCATGCTCAAAGCGGGTACTAAATAACAATTATTAAGGTTTAACACTAATCCCGAAGGTAGATGTAGAGGTAGCGTGCCAACGGCAATCACATCGACCTTGGAACCATTCCCGACGCGCATCATCACCTCGTCATTTGCCAGCCTCCGCTTATTCCACAGCTCCTGCTTGGAGTTACAAATGTGAGCAACTGCACTGGTATCAAATACCCAAGAGCTACTACGAGCGCTAGTTAGGTACACAGCAATAACAAGTATTTCACATATACCTTTAATGTTGCCGTCCCTCTTATCCGCTAAGTACTTGGGGCAGTTCTGCTTCCAGTGACCGGTACCCTTGCAATAAAAACACTCAGTCTCAGGCTTGGGGCCATGCTTGTTCTTCTTCTTCCCAGCAACTTGCTTACCGGGTGCGGCAACAACTTTGCCGTCCTTCTTGAAGTTCTTCTTACCCTTGCCTTTCTTGAAACTAGTGGTCTTATTCACCATCAACACTTGATGCTCCTTTTTGATCTCGACATCCGCTGATTTCAGCATCGAGTACAACTCAGGAATGGACTTCTCCATCCCTTGCATGTTGTAGTTCACAACAAAGCTCTTGTAGCTAGGTGGAAGCGAATGGAGGATTCTGTCAATGACCGAGTCATCTGGGAGATTACCTTCCAGCTGAGTCAAGCGGTTGTGTAGCCCAGACATCTTGAGGATGTGCTCACTGACAGAACTGTTCTCCTCCATCTTACAGCTGAAGAACTTGTCGGAGACGTCATATCTCTCGACCTGGGCATGAGCTTGAAAAACCAGTTTTAGCTCTTGGAACATCTCATATGCTCCGTGTTGCTCAAAACGCTTTTGGAGCCCCGGTTCTAAACTGTAAAGCATGCCGCACTGAACAAGGGAGTAATCATCGCAGCGAGAATGCCAAGCGTTCGCAACGTCTTGCTCTGCTGGGAGAAGGGGTGGGTCACCTAGTGGTGCATTAAGGACATGCAATTACTTGGAAGCTATGAGGATGATCCTCAAGCCACGGACCTAGTCCGCATAGTTGCTTCCATCATCTTTCAGCTTGGTTTTCTCTAGGAACGCGTTGAAATTGAGGTTGGCATTAGCGTTGGCCATTGGATCTACAATATAGATTGTAAAGACAATTTTAGACTAAGTTCATGATAATTAAGTTGACATAATCAAATTATTTAATGAACTCCCACTTAGATAGACATCTCTCTAGTCATCCAAGTGTTACATGATCCATGTCAACTAGCCCGTGTCCGATCATCACGTGAGACAGACTAGTCATCCAAGGTGAACATCTTCATGTTGATCGTATCTTCTATACGACTCATGTTCGACCTTTCGGTCTTCCGTGTTCCGAGGCCATGTCTGTACATGCTAGGCTCGTCAAGTCAACCTAAGTGTATCGCGTGTGTAAATCTGGCTTACACCTGTTGTATGCGAACGTTAGAACCTATCACCCCCGATCATCACATGGTGCTTCGGAACAACGATCCTTAGCAACGGTGCACAGTTAGGGTGAACACTTCTCTTGAAATTTTATTGAGAGATCATATTATTTACTACCGTCGTTCGAAGCAAATAAGATGTAAACATGATAAACATCACATGCAATCAATATAGTGACATGATATGGCCAATATCATCTTGCTCCTTTGATCTCCATCTTCGGGGCACTATGATCATCATTGCCACCGGCATGACACCATGATCTCAATCATCATGATCTCCATCATTGTGTCTTCATGAAGTTGTCTCGCCAACTATTACTTCTACTACTATGGCTAACGTTTAGCAAAAAAGTAAAGTAATTACATGGCGTTTATGATTGACACGCAGGTCATACAATAAAATAAGTTAACTCTTATGGTTCTTGCCGGTTGTCATACTCATCGACATGCAATTCGTGAATCCTATTACAAGAACATGATCAATCTCATACATCACAATGCTTCACATCACATTCTTTGGCCATATCACATCACAAGGAATATGCTGCAAAAACAAGTTAGATGTCCTCTAATTTGTAGTTGCAAGTTTTTACGTGGCTGCTATAGGTTACTAGCAAGAACGTTTCTTACCTACGCCAAAACCACAACGTGATATGCCAATTACTATTTACCCTTCATAAGGACCCTTTTCATCGAATCCAATCCGAATAAGGTGGGAGAGACAGACACCCGCTAACCACCTTATGCAACAAGTGCATGTCAGGCGGTGGAACCAGTCTCACGTAAGCGTACTTGTAAAATCGGTCCGGGCCGCTTCATCCCACAATACCGCCGAATCAAGATAAGACCAGTAGTGGTAAGCATATTAACAAAATCGACGCCCACAACAACTTGTGTTCTACTCGTGCATAGATTCTACGCATAGACCTAGCTCATGATGCCACTGTTGGGAGACGTAGTAGTAAATCAAAAATTTCCTATGTGTCACCAAGATCTATCTATGAAGAAACCAAAAACGAGTGGGGAGAGATTGCATCTTCATAGCTTTGAAGATCGCTAAGCGGAAGCGTTACAAGAACGCGGTTGGTGGAGACGTACTCGCAGCGATTCAGATCGCGGTGGATTCCAATCTCAGCGCCGAACAACGGCGCCTCCGCGTTCAACACATGTGCAGCACGATGACGTCTCCTACGCCTTGATCCAGCACAGAGGAAGGAGAGGTTGAGGGAGAGCTCCGGCAGCACGACGGCATGGTGACGGTGGAGCTACTTGAACTCCGGCAGGGCTTCACCAAGCGCTACGGAGAACGAGGAAGAGGAAGCGTAGGGCTAAGCCGAGAGAGAGAGAAGTCGTCGTCTCAAATCAGCCAAAAACCTTGCATATATATAGGAGGAGGGAGAGGAAGGGCTGCCTTGGCCCCTCCTCCAAGGAGGAGGGCTTCGGCCGAAGCTAGGGAAGAGTCCACCTCCCACAAGGGAGGTGGATCTCCCTCCTGTCAAACTCCTTTTGCCTTATCGCTTGATCTCTAGCCCCATGGGCCTTTCTAGAAGGTATTGGCCAACCCAATAAGGGCTGGCACACCTTCTAAGGGCCCACAAAGTCCTATGGTCTTCACACCCCTCCCGGGGGTCCTCCGGCACCCTCCCGGCACTCCCGGTACACTACCGATAAGCCCGAAAACTTTCCGGTGACCAAAACTGGACTTCCTATATATCAATCTTTACCTCCGGACCATTCCGGAGCTCCTCGTGACGTCCGGGATCTCATCCGGGACTCCGAAAAACCTTCGGTAATCACGTATACCATTTCCCTATAACCCTAGCGTCATCGAACCTTAAGTGTGTAATCCCTACGGGTTCGGGAGACACGTAGACATGACCGAGACACCTCCCCGGTCAATAACCAACAGCGGGATCTGGATACCCATGTTTGCTCCCACATGCTCCACGATGATCTCATCGGATGAACCACGATGTCGGGGATTCTGTCAATCCCGTATACAATTCCCTTTGTCTATCGGTATGATACTTGCCTGAGATTCGATCGTCAGTATCTCTATACCTTGTTCAATCTCGTTACCGGCAAGTCTCTTTACTCGTTCCATAACACATCATCCCATGGCTAACTCCTTAGTCACATTGAGCTCATTATGATGATGTCTTACCGAGTGGGCCCAGAGATACCTCTCCCTCACACGGAGTGACAAATCCCAGTCTCGATTCGTGCCAACCCAACAGACACTTTCAGAGATACCCATAGTGCACCTTTATAGCCACCCAGTTACGTTGTGACATTTGGCACACCCAAAGCATTCCTACAGTATCCGGGAGTTGCACAATCTCATGGTCTAAGGAAACGATACTTGACATTGAAAAGCTTCAGCAAACGAACTACACGATCTTGTGCTATGCTTAGGATTGGGTCTTGTCCATCACATCATTCTCCTAATGATGTGATCCCGTTATTAATGACATCCAATGTCCATGGCCATGAAACCGTGACCATCTATTGATCGACGAGCTAGTCAACTAGAGGCTCACTAGGGACATGTTGTGGTCTATGTATTCACACATGTATTCTGGTTTCCGGTTAATACAATTATAGCATGAACAATAGACAATTATCATGAACTAGGAAATACAATAATAACCATTTTATTATTACCGCTAGGGCATATTTCCAACATAATGGTTGTTCTATTTATATGAGAGAAATGTTTTATGGTCATGCCCCGCTGTTCAATGGTTTATTTTTCATGGATCTCGAACGTGATGTTACACATGTCCATAGTGTGAGCACCAAAAAGTGTAAGGTTGATAACGATAGTCCCACACATGTGGCACTGTCGCCTTGGTCATATTGGTGTCAAACACATGAAGAAGCTCCATGCTGATGGACTTTTGGAGTCTCTTGATTTTGAATCATTTGACACGTGCGAACCATGCCTCATGGGCAAGATGACCAAGACTCCGTTCTCCGTAACAATGGAGCGAGCAACTAACTTGTTGGAAATAATACATACCGATGTATGCGGTCCAATGAGCGTCAAGGCTCGCGGTAGCTACCGTTATGTTCTCACCCTCGCTCATGACTTGAGAAGATATGTGTATGTCTACTTAATGAAACACAAGTCTGAAACCTTTGAGAGGTTCAAGGAATTTCAGAGTGAGGTAGTGAATCAACGTGACAGGAAAATAAAGTGCCTCGATCTGATCATGGCGGAGAATATTTATGTCACGAGTTTGGCACGCACCTAAGGAAATGTGGAATTGTTTCACAACTCATGCCTCCTGGCACACCTCAGCGAAATGGTGTGTCTGAATGTCGTAATCGGACTCTATTAGATATGGTGCGATCTATGATGTCTCTTACCGACTTACCGCTATCAGTTTGGGGATATGCATTACAGTCTGTCGCATTCACTTTAAATAGGGCACCGTCAAAGTCCGTTGAGACGACACCGTATGAATTATGGTTTGGAAACAAATCTAATCTGTCCTTTCTAAAAGTTTGGGGATGCGATGCTTATGTGAAGAAACTTCAACCTGAGAAGCTCGAACCCAAAGCGGAAAAGTGCGTCTTCATAGGATATTCCAAAGAGACTATTGTGTATACCTTCTACCTCAGATCCGAAGGCAAAGTCTTTGTTGCCAAGAATGGATGCTTTCTCGAGAATGTGTTTCTCTTGAAAGAAGTAAGTGGGAGGAAAATAGAACGTGATGAGGTAATTGTACCTCCACTCGAACCGGAGAGTAGCGCAGCACAGGAGTTGTATCTATGGAGCCTGCACCCACTTTAGAGAAAGTTAATGATGATGATCATGAAACTTCAGATCAAGTTACTATTGAACGTCGAAGGTCCACTAGGACACGTTCCGCACGAGAGTGGTACGACAACCCTGTCTTGGAGATCATATTGTTGGACAACGGTGAACCTTCGAACTGTGAAGAAGCGATGGCAGGCCCGGATTCCAACAAATGGCTTGAAGCCATGATATCCGAGATAGGATCCATGTATGACAACAAAGTGTGGACTTTGGTGGACTTACCTGATGATAAGCGAGCCATTGAAAATAAATGGAGCTTTAATAAGAAGACTGACGCGGATGGTAATGTGACTGTCTATAAGGCTTGGCTTGTCGCTAAGGGTTATCGACAAGTTCAAGAAGTTGACTACGATGAGACTTTCTCACCCGTAGCGACGCTGAAGTCTGTCCGAATCATGTTAGAAATTGCCGCATTTTATGATTATGAGATCTGGCAGATGGATGTCAAAACGGCATTCCTTAATGGCTTCCTTAAGGAAGAATGGTATATGATGCAGCCGGAAGGTTTTGTCGATCCTAAAGATGCTAACAAAGTATGCAAGCTCCAGCGCTCCATCTATGGGCTGGTGCAAGCATCTTAGAGTTCGAACAATCGCTTTAATGAGGTGATTAAAGTGTTTGGATTTGTACAAGTTTATGGAGAACCCTATATTTACAAGAAAGTGAGTGGGATCTTTGTAGCATTTCTCATATTATATGTGGATGACATATTGTTGATGGGAAATGATATAGAACTTTTGGAAAGTATAAAGGCCTACTTGAATAAATGTTTATCAATGAAGGACCTTGGAGAAGCTGCTTAAATATTAGGTATTAAGATCTATAGAGATAGATCGAAACACCTCATAGGTCTTTCACAAAGCACATACCTTGTAAAGATATTGAAGAAGTTCAATATGGATTAGTCCAAGAAGGAGTTCTTGCCTGTGTTACAGGGTGTGAGATTGAGTACGACTCAATGCCCGACCATGGCAAAGGATAGAGAAGAGATGAGTGTCATCCCCTGTGCTTCATACATAGGCTCTATTATGTATGCCATGCTGTGTACCAGACCTGATGTGAACCTTGCCATAAGTTTGGTAGGGAGGTACCAAAGTGATCCCGGAGCGGAACACTGGACAGCGGTCAAGAATATCCTGAAGTACCTGAAAAGGACAAAGGACATGTTTCTCGTAGATGAAGCTATCGAAGAGCTCGTCATAAAGGGTTACGTTGATGCTAGCTTCCACACAGATCCGGATGACTCCAAGTCACAAACCGGATACGTGTATATTTTGAATGGAGGGGTAGTCAGCTGGTGCAGCAGCAAGCAAAGCGTCGTGCCGCCATCTACATGTGAAGCGGAGTACATAGTTGCTACGGAAGCAGCATAGGAAGGAGTCTGGATGAAGGAGTTCATCACCGACCTAGGAGTGATTCCAAATGCGTTGGGCCCGATGACTCTATTCTGTGACAACACTCGAGTTATTGCCCTTGCGAAGGAGCCCAGGTTTCACAAGAAGACAAGACACATCAAGCGCCGCTTCAACTCCATCCGTGATTACATTCAGGAGGTAGATATAGATATTTCTAAAGTATATACGGATTTGAATGTCACAGATCTATTGACTAAACCTCTCTCACGAGCAAAACATGCTCAACACCAGAATGCTATGGGTGTTCGATTCATCACAATGTAACTAGATTATTGACTCTAGTGCAAGTGGAAGACTGTTGGAAATATGCCCTAGAGGCAATAATAAAATAGTTATTATTGTATTTCCTTGTTCATGATAATTGTCTATTGTTCATGCTATAATTGTATTAACCGGAAACCGTAATGCATGTGTGAATACATAGACCACAACATGTCCCTAGTGAGCCTCTAGTTGGCTAGCTCGTTGATCAATAGATGGTCACGGTTTCATGACCATGGACATTGGATGTCATTGATAACGGGATCACATCATTAGGAGAATGATGTGATGGAAAATACCCAATCCTAAGAATAGCACAAGATCGTGTAGTTCGTCTGCAAAAGCTTTTCCAATGTCAACTATCATTTCCTTAAACCATGAGATTGTGAAACTCCCGGATACCGTAGGAATGCTTTGGGTGTGCCAAACATCACAACGTAATTGGGTGGCTATAAGGTGCACTACGGCTATCTCCGAAAGTGTCTATTGGGTTGGCACGAATCGAGAGTAGGATTTGTCACTCCGTGTGACGGAGAGGTATCTCTGGGCTCACTCGGTATGACATCATCATAATGAGCTCAAAGTGACTAAGTAGTTAGCCACGGATGATGTGTTACGGAACGATTAAAGAGACTTGCCGGTAGCGAGATTGAACAAGGTATAGGGATACCGACGATCGAATCTCGGGCAAGTATCATACCGGTAGACAAAGGGAATTGTATAGGGGATTGATTGAATCCCCGACATCGTGGTTCATCCGATGAGATCATCGTGAAGCATGTGGGAGCCAACATGGGTATCCAGATCCCGTTGTTGGTTATTGACGGGAGAGGTGTTTCGGTCATGTCGATGACGCTAGGGTTATAGGGAAATAGTGTACGTGGTTACCGAAGGTTGTTCGGAATCCCAGATGATATCTCGGATGTCACGAGGAGCTCCGGAATGGTCCAAATGTAAAGATTCATATATAGGAAGTGAGGATTTGGCCACCGGAAGTGTTTCGGGAATTACCGGTAACGTACCGGGACCACCAGAAGGGTTCCGGGGGTCCACCAAGTGGGGCCACCAGCCCCAGAGGGCTGCGTGGGTCGAGAGTGGAAGGGACCAGCCCCAGTGTGGGCTGGTGTGCCCTCCCCCCTGTCCCAAGTCACAAGAAAGGTGGGAGGGAGGGGAAACCCTAGACCTAGATGGGCCTAAGGCCCACTAGGGCTGCGCCCTCCCCCTCTCCCCTCTTGGCAGCCGGCCAAAGGCCATCCAGGGCTGCCGCACCACCCTAGGGTGGGAACCCTAGGGGCTGCGCACCCTCCTCCCCTCCTCCTATATATAGTGGGGGTTTTGGGGGGCTGCCAACACATGAGTTCCTCTCCTCTCGGTGCAGCCCTACTCCTCCCTCTCCTCGTTCTCCGTAGTGCTTGGCGAAGCCCTGTCGGAGACCATGCAGCTCCACCGTCACCATGCCGTCGTGCTGCCAGAGCTCTCCCTCAACCTCTCCTTCCTCCTTGCTGGTTCAAGGCGTAGGAGACATCATCAGGCTGCACGTGTGTTGAACGCGGAGGCGCCGTTGTTCGGCGCTGATATCGGAGTCTACCGCAATCTGAATCGCTATGAAGTACGACTCGACCAACCGCGTTCTCGTAACGCTTCCGCTTAGCGATCTTCAAAGGTATGAAGATGCACTCTCCCCTTACTCGTTGCTGGTTTCTCCATAGATAGATCTTGGTGAACACGTAGATTTTTTTTTAATTACTACCACGTCTCACAACACGTTGAGTTAAAGAAAGAAAATAATGAAAATATGTCACGAGTTAATGAAAATATATAATATATGTATGTGGCTATGTATGTAATGATGGATATACCCCTCCTCGATAACTTCGACATGAGGGGGGTCGATATACCCCCTCCCTGATAACTTCGACATGAGGGTGGGGGTCAATATACCCCCTACCCAATATCTTCGACATGTGGGGGGGTCGATATACCCCTCTCCCCGATAACTTTGACATGAGGGGGGGTCGATATACCCCCTCCCCGATAACATTTTTTCTAAGTTACTTAGGTAAAATGTTCACCCCCTCTCGATATATCGGACGACCAACTCTCGAGGCCACCCAAACCCGAGGAAAGAAGTGTTGTTGATATACCCCCTCCCCAATAACATTTTTTTCTAAGTTACTAAGATAAAATGTTCATATAGAAAACTCCGGTAATATAGATTTATCAAGAATGCCCCCATTATGGATGTCGACAAGTTGATCCATTTTTTTCTTATCCCATCTCTATATATATTCTTCTATATGTCATGTTGTGTGTCAAAGTGTTGAAGAAATCCATGGCTTCATCATCAGCCGGAAATAACCGGCGTATGATGTTACGAAGCTCTTCAAAGATGTTTAGGAACTGAGTTCCGGATAGAATAATCCACTTTTTGTGATGAATTTCAACAACGGCCTTCCAAATAGCGATATTCGGAACGCTCTTGCTGAACTTCGTACCAAAAAGCTAATTATCCTGTCCGGGACTCCGTTCGAAAACAATTTTGGAGAGTTTTGTACCATTATGCGCTTGTTACTTCTGGCTAATTATGAAGCCGTGGTTTTCTTGAATCCTTTGAAACTAGACAACGTGACATATAGAAGGGTAGATGAGATCAGGAAAAATATGGAGCAATTTCTGCACATCCAGAATGGCGCCATTTTATTAAATCCCTAAAAGGTTAGGAGAATCCCGGCCCTCTGGCCCGACCAAACCCTAGAAGCGTTGAGGGCCACCCCTAACCCTGGAAGCGTTGTCGAGGCCACCCCAAGTCGTAGAGAAGTATATTAATTTGCATGTTTTAATATTTGCAAAAACTATGGATCAAAGAGACTTGGAACAAGAACAGTTGTTGGGGGACATAATCCATGCAGGCAATACTGATGCTATCTTGTCGTATCTCAAGGACACCGATGGTCTTCAAGGAGAGGAAGGACATGATCATGATGGCTCCGGTGACCGAATGTCGGAGGAAGAAGGAGACCATGGTGACGGCTGCGGTGACCGAACGGTGGAGGGAGATGTTGGAAAGTCCGGCGAGGTATATATAATAATTAAACATGTGTTGGCTAGCTAATTGATGCATTAATTGTTTTGGTATGTACATATATTAACTCTTATATCTTCTTTTATATAGCCCTCCGGATAGAGCCAAACTTCAGCAACGAGACGAGGCCTGAAGAGAAGATTGAAAAAGGAAGAAAGGTTCACGATCACAGCACTCACGGATGATGGCCTACCAATTGAACCAAAGCAGACCAAGGACGCATTTGCTGATCAGTGCGGAGCTATTGTTAAGGACGACATCCTGATCAACATCAAGCAATGGAATAAGCCTAAGGACGACGCCCATGATGGTGATTATGTCACTGATAGACAGAAAGATGATCTTTGGACCGCGCTGAAGGCTAATTTCACCCTACCCCCAGAGGAGTTTCCGAATAAGCCAGTTATAGAGCCACTGGTCAAGGAGTGTGCTCTTAAGAAGATGGCAGATCTATTCAGGAGGTGGAAGAATTAGTTGAAATGAAAGTTGGTCGACAAAGGGAAGACTCCATAATTCATCGGCCGATTTGAGAAGATAGGAGATCACTGGCCCGCATTTGTGGCCTACAAGACATCGTAGAAGAGTAAGAAAATGTCTGAGACAAACAAGATCAATGCTGCAAAGAAGCAGTATCACCATCACATGGGGTCAGGTGGCTACCTCAAAGCCCGGCCGTTGTGGGACAAAGCTGAGAATGACCTGCTTGCTAAAGGGGTCCAACCATATACATATAACTGGCCAGACCATTCAAGGACTTCGTTCTTCGGGGTTGGGAGAACTTTGGACCCTAAAACAGGGAAGTGCCCTTGGACAAACGAGAAACTTGCAATACCCTTCACGAAGCTTCAGAACTATATCACCAAAGCGCAGGAAGGGACGTTCATCCCCGACAGAGAGAAGGACGAGCTGACTGAGGCCCTGGGGAATGCTGGCAGAGAAAGAGGAAAGCGGAGCTGAGCAAAATGCAGAAGCTCAATGCAAGACTAGAAAAGCTAGAGGAAGTTGAGAGCCAGCAAGCTGCCGGCCAACCATCTCAATGGCACGAAGCTACCCTAGAAGGTACCCCGCCATCTCAGCGGAGAAGCAGCGTGGCTTCCACGGAGCTCGTCCAGCCTGACTTCACGGCACCTAGCTACCCTGTGGATACTATCACGGAGGTTCAAAATTGCGAGCTTTGGCTGAAATTCCGGAACCTCACTTTCAAGGCGGTTCTCGGCTCTGTTGCACCTGCTCAACCGAACGGAACTTTTCACTACCGTCTGATTCCACATGGCTATGCTGTTGTGATGGTGGATGAAGTAATGGAGGGATTTGATGATCTCGAGCTTGACCAACTCGCTTGTGAAGGGGAGAAGAAGCTGGTTAATGCTCTGAGGAGTACATGCCTATGGCCGAAGGAGTACATCAAGGTTCCAAACTGGATGCCTCTGTCTCCTCCTCCTCCTCCGGCGCGTCAGGGCACTCCGCCTCCTACTCCTCCTCCTCCTCCAGCGAGTGATCAGGGCACTCCGCCTCCTTCTCCGGCTCCTCCGACGCGTGACGGCACTCCGCCTCCTCCTTCGCCTACTCCGGCGCGTCGGAGCAGTCCACCTCCTCCTCCGCCTCGTCGGCAATGGCGAAAGACAGACACCGCCGCTCCGGCTCCTCCGACGCATCGAAGCACTCCGCCCCCTTCTCCACCTCGTCAGCAAGGACGGAAGAGAGACGCCGCCGCTCCGGCGGCTAGCAGTACAAGCAGAGGCGGGAGGCAATTCATATACGGTCCATCTCTCAAGCCTGTGGAAAAGTTACCATATGAGAGGACTGAGCAGGAAACCGAGGACATATATCGCGCCCAAGTGAGGGACCATGTTGCAAAGAAAAATCCACCTGCGAAGGAGAAGCTAGATCCGGTGAAACTAAAGCGCACTATCAGTACCCCGAAGCGACCACCACTGCCTCTGCCGGATTCCAACTGTGCCTGCTATCTTAAAAAGACATATCAAGATGCGCGGCGGTCGGGAAGTACTTCTGGTGATGCAAGGTTAGCAAAACGAAGAAGTGGGAAAAAATACCCCAGCTCGGCGAACAAGAGAACCAATCGTGCTCCCCGCTCATGGTGTCTAGCGATATTGCCGATCATCATCCGGGGATGGTGCCCGGTACCAACCCTCCTGATTACATGAGCGATGATGTACTGTTTGAGCCATTGGAGGTGGACGAATTCAGATACCGGTACGGGCAGCCTCTAGTCAAACCTGATCCTCCTCCTCTAACAACGAAGATGCGAAAATTCCGTGATTGGTACCTGGAAACCTGCCGCGAATCTGGGCCGGATACTATGACGATGAGAATTAAAGAGGAGCGCGACCTCGTTGGAATGGAGCAGTTGTCTGTTGAATTTGAAGAGTTATTCCAGTTATACAATCAAAAGGCCATCGACAAAACAATAGTGACCTCGTACTGTCTGTAAGTACAACTTCTGTAATTAAGTCTCTATATATAGCTCAGCTCTTTCATTGCATGTATATATAATTATCCTCACTATATTATGCAGATTTAAGATCGTCGAATGCAGAAAAGCACAAATCTATGACATTGGGTTCATTAACCCAAATATCATACATGAGTATACGGTTCAAAAGAATGCCATAGAAACCGAGGACAACCTGCTAAATCGTTGCTTGCAAATCAAAACAAAGAGACAATACTCTTTCCTTACAACTTCAAATGAGTGTTACTGTCTTGTGCATATTCGGTTTCCCTTATTACTCGAGGTTATAGTAATGTAACTGATGAGTTATGCATGCGTGTGGAGCTTCCACTTTATTCTGCTAGAGATTAAGGTTGAGCGGGAGTAGTAACCGTCTTAGACTCGAAACGAAAAGATCCCCAGGATTATGCGGACATGATTGAAATGCTTCAGAAGTAAGTTCAATCGATCATTATCGCATCATATCGGCAAGTTTGTTCATTTCCTGATATCAAGTAATTATTTTCTTTGTCTGGCAGGGTTTGGAAAGAGTACACCGTAATTGTTCTGGCACTGCCGAGGGAGCTACGATTTACACACCCAAAAGTAAGTACTACTAGCTAGTTCCACGCATCTCCCATTGATTCTAATTTCATCAATACTATTTATCATGCTTGATTATCAATTTGATTGAACTCTATTTCTCGTAAAGTGCTTGTGGCAGGAAGCTGGTAATGATTTTTGTGGATACTACGTTTGCGAGTTCATCTACCACGCGACGATCCCTAAGAGGGGCTACTCTGAAAAACAATATGAAGTGCATAAGCAATAATATTGACAATTTTATTTTGTTATAATGATTTGTGTTCAGTTTCATTCATATATATGTATTGACCCCCTTCTTCAAATTAGATATGGTGGATGCAGGATGAACTCCTACCACATGATCGCATACGAGCAATTCAAGAAGAATTGGCGGGATTCTTTCTTGACCACGTTATAAATAAAGTCGGAGAATACCATATGGAATTTGACATTAGATGTTAGGGGTTGTAAGAAATCTTATATTGTATATATGTAGCTAGTAGCGTCGGATAGATATACGAAAACTTGTACGACCAATATCTCGGAGAAAGAGAGGTCGATCACTTCTCTCTCTATATGTTCATGACGATCTTCTGTACTTAATGGTTCCTTCATTTACTTACTAGCTAGCGTGTCGAGTTCACTCTATAGTAGCCAGCATCGACCAAGCACGGAGAAAGAAAGAACACTTCTCTCCATTAATTAGCTAGCTAACACAACATAAAACCACTAAATTAACCCTTCAAAACCCACTAAACCCTCCTTTAAAAAAACCCAGCAACTGTCAGTGCTGACGCGTGAATGCCTTTCGGTCCCGGTTTGTGTTACCAACCGGAACTAAAGGTCCAGCTCTGCTTGCTCACTTTTGAAAGGAAAAGGAGACTGCTCTTGAGGCTCCCCGAAGAGGCCACGTGGAGCCCCTTCTGTCCCGGTTTGTAAACGAACCGAGACTAAAGGTTTGGGGTTTTAGTCCCGACCTTAGTCCCGGTTCCAGAACCGGGACTAATGGGCCTCTGGGACCGGGACAAATGAGCCGTTTTCTACTAATGTGCTTACCCTCCACCCATCCTCTTTACGCAAAGACTTCGCACATTATCATATAAAAATGCTCCATCATAGAAGTAATTTGTGGCAGTAGCCCAACGATGCTTCATAACATGAGAGCAAGCTAATAACGACCACGATATGGGTAGTGTTACATTTCAATCTGCATGATCCCTTCAAAACCATGTCCACGGCTTTGGTCGTTAAAGCACCTATCATACCACGATGGTGCCATGACTGGGTGGAACACACAGCTCGGTAGGTTTGTGTCGCGATGGGAACATATAACCGAACACCTGGCGTGGTCTGCCTCGCTCGTCACTTCGGTGGTGATGACTGAGAGGGCATCGAGCTCCTGTGCGCCGGCCATAGGGGTTTATGTCGGTGCTGATGAACTGCACGACCTCTTTGTGGTTGAGGTTGACCGCGTTCTCGGGGTAGACGCTGGTGACAATGTCCTGGACCTCGTTCACCTCGGTCGAGCACTCCATCAAATAGTGATGGCACCATTGCAATGCAGACCGGGGCTGCATCATGCACGACAATGGGGATCTCCTGGGCCTGGGTGGTGCAGGAGAAGGCGTCCGGAACAACCTCAGGGACGATGGTGTCGCTGGAGAGGTCGCCATCAGAAGCCACGACCATGGAACGTGCCGGATGCGGACAGGGTGGATGCTCTGCTCCCGTGATGAACTTGGAGAGAAGTGCTTGGTCCGCGCATGGAGCTTGTCCAGCTAGTCCTTCAACTCAAGATGTATGGTTGAACAAGGGAATGACAAGCTGAAAGAATAAAATTTGAAGGATTTGAGACGAAACGGAAGAGTGGAGAGAGGCTCTGATGCCACGCAAGATGTTGTGTACGAGCGCGCGAATCACTCGAATCATTCCATTACATCTAATAGTACTCTCTATGTGATATTGAATGTAATATTATCTTATTTTATGAGATGGAGGAATCAGTTTATAGTTTGCACAATACTCACGATAACGAGGCAAAATCCATGCATGATTAGTTCGGAAGACGAGTGTTCATAGCTGTAAGAAATGTACCGAGGAGAACTGGAAAATACACGCACATTCATTGATATATCCCATGAGGTGTGGTGGAGGAATGGATCCATTCCATGCACGGCAACGGTAGCTAGCGTACATGAATTTGATAGAAAATCCACTCTCGGGGCTGGCCGGGCGGTGCTTATGCGTGGACGTGAGCATGGAGGTAGACAAACACATCCAACTCGATGACGGCCTTCTCGTGCATCTCCCAGCTCACCGTCCTCCACAGCACGTACCCCGTCGCCATTCTGAACCTCCCCGTGCCGCCGACCACCGACAGCTCCCGCAGCGGCTCCACCATGTTGTCGCGGCCGACGACGGCGAAGGTGCTCCCGGAGTGCGGCCCCTCCGTGAGCGCCACGTTCATGGAGAAGAGCAGCACCGGCTCGCGCAAGGACGAGAAGACGTAGAACCCCTGCGCGCGCCCCACGGGCATCGACGCCGAGCTCGGCCCCTCCGTCAGCGCGTCGTCCATCACCACCACCTGCCCGAACCGCACCGGCGGCTCGCCCCCGAGCAGCACCACCGGCCCCGTGCCGTTCACCACCCCCATCGCCGTGGCGCCAGGGCCGGTGCGCACCTCGTGCATGAAGAGGCGCATGCGGACGGCCCGGCTCGAGCCTCCCGGGAGCGACTGCCATGACGCGGAGAACATCAGCGCCACCGCTGCTGAAGAGATGAGGTAGTGCGCCATGACTGAGAGGGAGCTACTACTCTGCATCAACCAGGCGAAGGCCATGATTGATTCGATGAACTGCTCAGTTGAGATATAACATACCGTACCCCTTAACTACATACTATATATACATGCATCATGCATGGTTGATCAGACACCATGTGCGCTATATATATGTCCTATAGGACTGTTTGGTTTGAGCATGAACCTGCTCCGTCAATAAGCTCACAATCTTTTATTACCGAAGTATGTACCTGCGTATCACATACATATCCCCTTCAAACCTGCTCTATTAGAACTTTGCTACTTTTGATCAAAGTAACATTCTGGTGCATCTCGTGCTTCATATTTTATTTTTACTTAAGCGAAAACAGTAACATATGATTTTCTTTTCCATGTATCGTACGTTTATGAGCGCATCTCTAATGCTGACCCTCAAATCGTCCGCAACCGTTCGAATCACACGGTCTAAACGCGGTTTGCCAACCAACGATGGCCTATATCGGTCCGCCGAATGGTTCGGATATATTTTTTTTTGATAAATCCGAGATAAACGTGAGGATTTGCGGAAGTCTGGACATTCACATGGGATACCAAAAGCCGCCACGTATCATGCTTCGTTGTATTTGGCAGAATGATTTGGTGCTAATTGGTGCACATGGCGAACCAAAAGCCGCCACGTATCATGCTTAGTTGAAATAAAAGAATCCTCAAGCTAGTGTAGTATGGCGGAAGGCTGCTAATTTGTGAAGTAAAAGAAAAAAAATCCATAAGCTAGTGTAGGATGGCGGAATGTTGTTGATGAAGTAGGACACGACGGCGGATGCTTCATGTAGCTAGCTTTGTTAATAGTACTAAGATTTTTATTACAAGTTGAGTGAAGGCTGCTAATTTTACGAAAGGATCTGGCGGAAGGTTGTTGCTTATAGAGTCGTTGGTTTTTTTATGTTAATGAAAACGGATATTTGCAGTATAAGGTTGGATGAGGAATGCTAGACGTACGGGAAGTTTACAGGGGTTTACGGTGTGATTAGCAGAAATTTAATTAGGAGTGCGAGCCCACCAGTGAAAATTAGGGGTTGCCAATTAGATGAGGCCACGTTCTCTTTTTGTAAAGTTTTGTATCAATCATCTTGTACGTCTAGTATTGGTTTTCATATCTGTGTCCAGACACTAGTCCGGATGGGTTGTCGGACAAACACCGTATCCGTATGCTTGTCGGAGTTAGCGATGCCATAATTTCGTTTCTTTACAGACAAGGAAAGAAAAGAATTTTGAGAGAACTTAATAGGAGTTTTTTTATAACATAAATAGCTTTATTCTTCAAACAATGATCATATCGTTTACAAGGATCTGGCAGCAGGGACGGAGCCGAGAATTGAACATAGGGGGCCCGAGTCGAAACCCAAAATATTTGTTGCCCACGAGACACTGTAAATAGACCTTTCAACAACTATATCTAATGGAATATACTTAATATATAGCCCAGAAGATATACTGATAAGTTCCCTATACTGATCATATAGCTATGAAATTTAATTAGGAAATAAAAGGATATATATATCAATTAGCAACAATTTGGATTTTCAAAGGAACATCTACTTAGTAAATTAGTCTATTATTGTTCATGCAAGATTATTTAGGTTGCCAGGTTGTAATCCATAGGAAATGTACCAGGAGTAGAGGCAGTGTATTGTCTGTGTACCTTTGAAATTGAGCCCTAGATCATGCACAAACACTTGGCGAACTCAGCGATATGACTCCATGACAGAACTATCACAGCGGCCAACGCTGCAGAAGAAACCCTTGTATATTGACAGATCCGGATTGAAGAACTGCGGTTCATGAAAAGGTTATCCTTCCTTCTTATGAGGTTACTTTGTGGGCTTCCTAATTCCTACCCCCCGACAAAAAACTGGCAAACAATGGGCTGCTTTACTACAACATGGGCTTCGGCTTGTATACTACGAAGAATAGTATTAACAGTGGGCTTAATTGCTAATTAAGCAGCCATTATCTACTGCCATTAGCACATAGGAGTATATTAGAATATACTAGTACTAGCACAGCCCATGAAACCTTGAGGCGGGCCGATCGTTGTGTTGGGGGGGGGGGGGGGGGGGATCCCTCCGCCCCTGTCTGGCAGAAGGTTGTTGCTTACTGCGGCAAAGTGCAAATAACTTTTATGTTAATGAAAACGAATATTTGCAGTATGAGGTTGGATGGATGGTTTTCAAATCCGTGTCCAGACACTAGTCCAGATGGATTTTAGGACAAACACTGTGTCCGTTTGGATGACGGAGTTGCCGATGCCATAATTTCATATTTATTTATTGTTTTGCAGAGACGGAAAGAAAAGGATTTTGAGAGAACTGAACGAGAGTTTTTTATACCATAAAGAACTTTATTATTCAAACACAATGATCATATCGTTTACAGTCAGGGGCATTGGGCAACAAATTTGGACGCTGCTTTGTTTCCCTTGCAGCAAGAGCGGAAAATCACATATGCCGCTTACTGCGGCAAAGTGCCGTCAGACTGAGCTAGCTACGGATACATGGGCCGGCCTATTTTAGCTGTTATGTGCTCCCAGTTTTAGGTACCTCCTAGAAATTCCTACCCGTTCTATTTTTCGGTTTTGAAAACTTTCTAGAAGTTCCTGATGTAGTATTTTAGTTTTTCTATTGATTTCTTTTCTGGTAGTTCTGGGATTTTCTTCTTCAGTTGTCCTAACTTTATTTTATGTTTTTAGTTTAATTTCATTTTTTCAGAAAATTTCAGAATTTTAAAATTTTCATATTTCGAAATTTGTTCACCAAGTTATCATAAAAACAATATCCTGAAATGGATGCTATTGTGGCATCCCCAGTGGTGAGCAGTTGCTTTGTTTGTTTATTTCACTCAATAAATTCAATTATTTTTATTTATTTGGTCTACTTCTTGTATTTTAATTTTGTTTTATTTTCGAAACATTCTAAATGCACATATTTAAGAAGTTAATTAGTTAAATTTTGGAAAGAGTTCATCGCCCATTTAGAAAATATTCTTGCAGTGTAAAAGAAAATGATTAAAACTATATTCGTGTAACTTCAGCAAAATAAATCATGACATTTAAAAAAGTTTGGTAGGACTAAAAAATATTTATGACATTTAAAAAGTTCTCACACATTCCAAAAGAATTTTCATGAAATTTTCAAGAAATGTTAACACATAGAAAAAAATATTTGCGTAATTTCAGGAAAATAATCATAACACACAGAAAAATGTTCATCACCTTTAAAACAATCCATGGCTTTCAATAATATGTTTTCTGCATGAATTTAAAGATGTTAATAAAATATTCGCATTATTTTCTTAAATAAATTTTACAATTCAAAAACGGTATGTGACATTTAAAAAAGTATTCAAACATTTCAAAAATATTTTGGTACCATGCACAAAAATGTTTTTACAATGTAAAAAAAATTGTAATATTTAAAAAAATGGTCAACGTGTGTTCGGAAAATGTTTAACATGTATTCAAAAAAAAATGTTCAAACATGTATTAGATAAAATGTTCGTGGTCTATTTGAAAAAACATTCAACGAGTGTGAAAATATATTTTATGTGTATGTGAAAAATGTAAAACTAGAATTTAAAACTAGACATATATTTGAAAAAAAAGAGGGGGAAACAAAAGGTGATAAAAACAGAAGAAAACTGATAAAGAAACATAGACAAGCATGAAAAACACATGCATGGTTCTAAAAAAGGTCCAAAACTTTGTCGAATTCCCCCAAAACTGTTTTAATGGGCCAGGCCACTAAGACCAGCGTACCCTCGGCACCAAGAGCGAAGCGTAGTATATCTTGCAATAAACGAGACATAGCTCATGCACTTGTGCGGAGTGGGATAACCACCACGCTTGACATCTTAAGGTCGACTCCCGTGTTAGTCGGACCACCTTCGTCCCTATCTTGGGCGAGTTGGTAGCATGTTGCACGAGAATAATAAAAGAGTGCGAGCAACTAATTGACTGGTACCCCTTTGGAGGGATTCCAAGCGGGTGGCGTGGGGAGCGTGCCAACGTCACCAAATGTCGCATGTTGAGAGCATCCACGAGATTTTATTTTCTATTTTATTTCTCGACATGTTTTGGGGTTTTTTTTGGAAGAGGGTGTCAGGTTTTGGATTTTGTTTGGTTTTTCCTACGTTTCCTTGAAAAAGATTTTGTCTCTTTCTCACATGAAGCACATCGTGTGAAAAAGTACAAGTGCGATCCACCGTGAAGCACAACTTTGCTTCACGATGAATCACAGTTGTGCTTCTTAAAAATGAAAAAAGGCACAATTATGCTTCACGGTTGTCGGTGCTAAAACGGACGGATCTTGGGTAGGGCCCCACTAGTAGAAAACGGCTCATTTGTCCAAGTTCCAGAGGCCCATTAGCCCCGGTTCTGTAATCGGGACTAAAAGGTCGGGACTAAAGCCCCAAACCTTTAGTCCCGGTTTGCTTACGAACTCGGACAGAAGGGGCTCCACGTGGCCTCTGCGGGAGCCCAGACAGAAGGACCTTTAGTGCCGGTTGGTAATAACAACCGGGACCAAAATGCGTCCACACATCAAAATCTGGCAGGAGCTCGGGTTTATTTTTTTTGAAGGGGGGTTAGGGGTTTTTGGAGGGTTAATTTAGGGGTTTCATATTGTGTTAGCTAGCTAATAGGGAGAAGTGTCCTTTCTTTCTTTATGCTTGGTCGACGCTAGCTGCGATAGAGAGAACTCGATACGCTAGCTAGTAAGCAAATGAAGGAACCATTAAGTACACAAGATCGTCATGAACATATACAGAGATAAGTGATCGACCACTTTTTTTCCGAGAGATTGGTCGAACAACAAGTTTTCGTATATCTATCCGGCGCTACTAGCTACATATATACAATATAAGATCTCTTACAATCCCTAAGATCCAATCACAAATCCACATAGTATTCTTTGTCATTAGGTATGACGTGGTCAAGAAAGAATCCCGCCAATTCCTCTTGAATTGTTCGTATGCGATCATGTGGTAGGAGTTCATCCCGCATCTGCCAGATCTAATTTAAAGAAGGGGGTCAATACATGCATATATATGAATAAAACTCAAAAAAATTGATGGTAACGTAATATATAAAATAAAATTATGAATATTATTTACGTACTTCAAATTGTTTGTCAGAGAAGCCCTGCTCACAGGTCGAGTGGCGAATGAACTCGCATACGTAGTATCCACATAAAACAGTCCCTTCTTTCTGGTGCAAGCACTTTACGAGAATAGAGTTCAATCAAACTGATAAGCAAGCATGGTAATGATATATTGAAGAAATTTTGAATCAATTAGAGATGCGAGGAACTAGCTAGTACTACTTACCTTGGTGTGCGTAAATCGCAATTCTTTGTTTAGACCGGAAACCTTTCCGGTGAACTTCTTCCAAACTCTGCCAGACAAAGAAAATGATTACTTGATATCACGAAATTAACGAAAGTTGCATGCCGATATGGTCCCGGTATTGACTGAACTTACTTCTTGAGCATTGCAATCATGTCCGCATAATTCTCGAGATCTTTATGTCTCGAGTCTAAGACAATTACTAATGCCCCGTAAAGCTTAGTGGATAGCAGAATAAAATGGTAAATGCGCACGCATATATAATCCATCAATTACATTAGTTAACCTCGAGTAAGAGAAACCGAGTATACAGAGAAGACAGCAACACTCACTTGAAGTTGTAAGGAAAGAGTATTCCCTTTTTTATGTGTAATGAACGACTTTAGCAAGTTCTCCTTGGTCTCTTTGGCTTCATTTCGTACCGTCCATTCATTTACGGCATGTAGGCTAATGAACTCAACGTCGAAGATTCCTGCTTTTCTGCATTCGACAATCTTCAATCTGCATAATATACTGAAGATAATTATATATACATGTAATGAACGAGGTGAGCTAGAGACTTAGCTATAGAAGTAATGCTTACAAACAGTAGGCAGTCATGAATTGTTTGTCAAGGGCCAGTTGATTGTATAACTAAAATAACTCCACAAATTCAATAGGCATCACGCTGAGTCCAATGAATCCGTGCTCTGGTTTCACTCTGACATACATAGTGTCTCTCCCAGAGTCCCTGCAGATTTTCATGTACCACTCATGCAATTTGTACATCATCATTCTTAGAGGAGGATGACCAGGTTTGATGAGAGGCTTCCCGTGCATGTATTTATATTCTGCTTTTGTTACCTTAGCCGTTTCAAAAAATGCATCATCCCCCAAGTAATCACCAAGTTTGGTACCGGGCAGTAGCACCGGATTATTAGCAATATCGCTAGACACCTTGTGCGGGGGGCACGATTGCTTCTCCTGTTCGCTGAGCTGGGGAATTGATTTCCCACTTCTTCGTTCTTTGACTCTTGCAGCACTCGAAGTACTTCCCGACCGCTGTGCTTCATTATATATCTTCATAATATAGCAGTCATAGTTTGATGGCAGTGGAGGCGGTGATGGTCGCTTCAGGGCATCGAGAGTGCGCTTTGCTTTCATCGGATCTACCATTTCCTTTGGAGGTGGTTGTTTCCATGCAAAATGGGCCTTCACTTCGGTTTTACTGATGTCAGTGCTTTCTTCGTGAGCCCTCTCATATGGTAACTTTATAACAGGCTTGAGGCTTGGACCAAATTTGAATTTTTCCTACCTATTTTACTGCTAGCCGCCGGAGCTGCGGCGGCGTCTCTTTTTCATCGTGGAGGAGGCAGAGTGGCCTGACGCGCCGGAGGAGGAGGCTCAGTGGCCTCATGCGCCAAATAAGGCGGACTGCTTCGACGCGCCGAAGTAGGCGGAGTGCCCTCACGTGCCGGAGGAGGAGAAGTGGCCTCACGCGCCGGAGGAGGTGAAGTGACCTCACGCGCCGGAGTAGGTGGAGTGCCCTCATGCGCCAGAGGAGCCATAGAAGGAGGGGAAGTGCCCTGATCACTCGCCAGAGGAGGAGGAGGAGGAGGAGGAGGAGTGCCGTGACTCACCGGAGAAGGAGGAGGAGGAGGAGGCGTCCAGTTTGGAAGCTTGGTGCACTACTTCCGTCATAGACATGTAATCCTCAGAGCATGAACCAGTTGATTCTCCCCTTCACCTGTACGGTGGTCAAGCTAGAGCTCCTCAAATCCCTCCATTACTTCATCCACCATTACAATAGCATAGCCATGTGGAATCGGATTGCAGTGAAAAGTTGTTGGAAATATGCCCTAGAGGCAATAATAAAATGGTTGTTCGATTCATCACAATGTAACTAGATTATTGACTCTAGTGCAAGTGGGAGACTGTTGGAAATATGCCCTAGAGGCAATAATAAAATGGTTATTATTGTATTTCCTAGTTCATGATAATTGTCTGTTGTTCATGCTATAATTGTGTTAACCGGAAACCGTAATACATGTGTGAATACATAGACCACAACGTGTCCCTAGTGAGCCTCTAGTTGGCTAGCTCGTTGATCAATAGATGGTCACGGTTTCATGACCATGGACATTGGATGTCGTTGATAACGGGATCACATCATTAGGAGAATGATGTGATGGACAAGACCCAATCCTAAGCATAGCACAAGATCGTGTAGTTCGTTTGCTAAAGCTTTTCAATGTCAAGTGTCGTTTCCTTAGACCATGAGATTGTGTAACTCCCGGATACCGTAGGAATGCTTTGGGTGTGCCAAATGTCACAACGTAACTAGGTGGCTATAAAGGTACGCTACGGGTATCTCCGAAAGTGTCTGTTGGGTTGACACGAATCGAGACTGGGATTTGTCACTCCGTGTGACGGAGAGGTATCTCTAGGCCCACTCGGTAAGACATCATCATTATGAGCTCAATGTGACTAAGGAGTTAGCCACGGGATGATGTATTATGGAACGAGTAAAGAGACTTGCCGGTAACGAGATTGAACAAGGTATGGGGATACCGACGATCGAATCTCGGGCAAGTTCCATACCGATAGACAAAGGGAATTGTATACGGGATTGATTGAATCCTTGACATCGTGGTTCATCCGATGAGATCATCGTGGAGTACGTGGGAGCCAACATGGGCATCCAGATACCGCTGTTGGTTATTGACCGGAGAGGTGTCTCGGTCATGTCTACGTGTCTCCCGAACCCATAGGGTCTACACACTTAAGGTTCGATGACGCTAGGGTTATAGGGAAATAGTGTATGTGGTTACCGAAGGTTGTCCGGAGTCCCGGATGAGATCCCGGACGTCATGAGGAGTCCCGGAATGGTCCGGAGACGAAGATTGATATATAGGAAGTGAGGTTTTGGTTACCGGAAGTGTTCCGGGTGTCTCCGGTAGTGTACCGGGACCACCGGAAGGGTTCCGGGGGTCCACCAAGTGGGCCCACCTGCCCCGGAAGGTTCCATGGGCCAAGTGTGGGAGGGAGCCAGCTCCTAGGTGGTCTGGTGCGCCTCCCACCCCATCCCAAGGCGCAGCAAGGGTGGAGGGGGGCAAACCCTAGGCTTAGATGGGCCTTAAGGCCCACCCTAGGGCGCCTCCACCTCTCCTTGCCCTGGCCGCCGGCCAGATGGGCTTCTGGAGGCTGCCGCCACCCCTAGGGTGGAACCCTAGGGCGTAGCACCTCTCCTCCCCTCCTCCTATATATAGTGGAGGTATTTGGGGCTGCACAACACACGAGTTCATCTCCTCCCTAGTGCAGCCCTACTCCTCCCTCTCCTCGTTCTCCGTTGTGCTTAGAGAAGCTCTGCCGGAGTACCACGCAGCTCCACCGCCACCACGTCATCGTGTTGCCGGAGCTCTCCCTCAACCTATCCTCCCTCCTTGCTGGATCAAGGCGTAGGAGACGTCACCGGGCTGCACGTGTGTTGAACGCGGAGGTGCCGTCCGTTCGGCACTTGATCGGATCTACCGCGATATGAATCGCTGCGAGTACGTTTCCATAAACCGCGTTCTAGCAACGCTTCCGCTTAGCGATCTTCAAAGGTATGAAGATCCAATCTCTCCTCGCTCGTTTGCTGGTTTCTCCATAGATAGATCTTGGTGACACGTAGGAAAATTTAGATTTACTACTACGTCTACCAACAGTGGCATCATGAGCTAGGTCTATGCGTAGAATCTATGCACGAGTAGAACACAAAGCAGTTGTGGGCGTCGATTTTGTTAATATGCTTGTCGTTACTAGTCTTATCTTGATTCGACGGTATTGTGGGATGAAGCGGCCCGGACCAACCTTACACGTACGCTTACGTGAGACCGGTTCCACCGCCTGACATGCACTAGTTGCATAAGGTGGCTAGCAGGTGTCTGTCTCTCCCACCTTAGTCGGATTAGATTTGATGAAAAGGGTCCTTATGAAGGGTAAATATCAATTGGCATATCACGTTGTGGTTTTGGCGTAGGTAAGAAACGTTCTTGCTAGAATCCTATAGCAACCACGTAAAAACTTGCAACTACAAATTAGAGGACGTCTAACTTGTTTTTGCAGCATATGCCTTGTGACGTGATATGGCCAGAAGGATGTGATGTGATGCATTGTGATGTATGAGATTGATCATGTTCTTGTAATAGGGTTCACGACTTGCATGTCGATGACTATGACAACCGGAAGGAGCCATAGGAGTTGTCTTATATTATTGTATGACCTGCGTGTCAATCATAAACGCCATGTAATTACTTTACTTTATTGCTAAGCGTTAGCCATAGTAGTAGAAGTAATAGTTGGCGAGACAACTTCATGAAGACACAGTGATGGAGATCATGATGATGGAGATCATGGTGTCGTGCCGGTGACAATGATGATCATCGTGCCCCGAAGATGGAGATCATAGGAGCAAGATGATATTGGCCATATCATGTCACTATGTTGATTGCATGTGATGTTTATCATGTTTACATCTTTTTTGCTTAGAACGACGGTAGTAAATAAGATGATCTCTCAATAAAATTTCAAGAGAAGTGTTCACCCTAACTGTGCACCATTGCTAAGGATCGTTGTTCCAAAGCACCACATGATGATCGGGTGTGATAGGTTCTAACGTTCGCATACAACGGGTGTAAGCCAGATTTACACACGCGAAACACTTAGGTTGACTTGACGAGCCTAGCATGTACAGACATGGCCTCGGAACACGGAAGACCGAAAGGTCGAACATGAGTCGTATAGAAGATACAATCAACATGAAGATGTTCACCATGGATGACTAGTCTGTCTCACGTGATGATCGGACACGGGCTAGTTGACATGGATCATGTATCACTTGGATGACTAGAGAGATGTCTATCTAAGTGGGAGTTCATTGAATAATATGATTATGTGAACTTAATTATCATGAACTTAGTCTAAAATTGCCTTTAATATCTATATTGTAGATCCAATGGCCAACGCAAATGTCAACCTCAATTTCAACGCGTTCCTAGAGAAAACCAAGCTGAAAGATGATGGAAGCAACTATGCAGACTGGGTCCGTGGCTTGAGGATCATCCTCATAGCTTCCAAGAAACTGTATGTCCTTGATGCACCGCTAGGTGACCCACCCCTTCTCCCAGCAGAACAAGACGTTGGGAACGCTTGGCATTCTCGCTGCGATGACTACTCCCTTGTTCAGTGCGGCATGCTTTACAGTTTAGAACCAGGGCTCCAAAAGCGTTTTGAGCAACACGGAGCATATGAGATGTTCCAAGAGCTGAAACTGGTCTTTCAAGCTCATGCCCGGGTTGAGAGATATGAAGTCTCCGAAAAGTTCTTTAGTTGTAAGATGGAGGAGAACAGTTCTGTCAGTGAGCACATCGTCAAGATGTCTGGGCTTCACAACCGCTTGACTCAGCTAGGAGTTAACCTCCCGGATGACTCGGTTATTGACAGAATCCTCCAGTCGCTTCCACCTAGCTACAAGAGCTTTGTGATGAACTACAACATGCAGGGTATGGAGAAGTCCATTCCCGAGTTGTACTCGATGCTGAAATCAGCGGAGGTCGAGATCAAAAAGGAGCATCAAGTGTTGATGATAAACATGACCACTAGTTTCAAGAAAGGCAAGGGTAAGAAGAACTTCAAGAAGGACGGCAAAGTTGTTGCCGCGCCCGGTAAGCAAGTTGCCGGGAAGAAGAAGAACAAGAATGGACCCAAGCCTGAGACTGAGTGTTTCTATTGTAAGGGTACCGGTCGCTGGAAGCGGAACTGCCCCAAGTACTTAGCGGATAAGAAGGACGGCAACATTAAAGGTATATGTGATATACTTGTTATTGATGTGTACTTGACCAGCGCTCGTAGTAGCTCCTGGGTATTTGATACCGGTGCAGTTGCTCACATTTGTAACTCCAAGCAGGAGCTGCGGAATAAGCGGAGGCTAGCCAAGGACGAGGTCACGATGCGCGTCGGGAATGGTTCCAAGGTCTATGTGATCGCCGTCGGCACGCTACCTCTACATCTACCTTCGGGACTAGTTTTAAACCTTAATAATTGTTATTTAGTACCAGCTTTGAGCATGAACATTGTATCTGGATCTCGCTTGATGCGAGATAGCTACTCATTTAAATCCGAGAATAATGGTTGTTCTATTTATATGAGAGAAATGTTTTATGCTCATGCCCCGCTGGTCAATGGTTTATTTTTGATGAATCTCGAACGTGATGTTACACATGTCCATAGTGTGAGTACCAAAAAGTGTAAAGTTGATAACGATAGTCCCACTTACATGTGGCACTGCCGTCTTGGCCATATTGGTGTCAAACGCATCAAGAAGCTCCATGCGGATGGACTTTTGGAGTCACTTGATTTCAAATCATTTGACACATGCGAACCATGCCTCATGGGCAAGATGACCAAGACTCCGTTCTCCGGAACAATGGAGCGAGCAACTGACTTGTTGGAGATAATACATACCGATGTATGCGGTCCAATGAGTGTCAAGGCTTGCGGTGGCTACCGTTATGTTCTCAACCTCACTGATGACTTGAGCAGATATGGGTATGTCTACTTAATGAAACACAAGTCTGAAACCTTTGAAAGGTTCAAGGAATTTCAGAGTGAGGTCGAGAATCAACGTGACAGGAAAATAAAATGCCTACGATCTGATCGTGGTGGAGAATATTTAAGTCACGAGTTTGGCACGCACCTTAGGAAATGTGGAATTGTTTCACAACTCACGCCGCCCGGCACACCTCAGCGAAATGGTGTGTCTGAACGTCGTAATCGCACTCTATTGGATATGGTGCGATCTATGATGTCTCTTACCGACTTACCGCTATCATTTTGGGGATATGCATTAGAGACTGTCGCATTCACTTTAAATAGGGCACCGTCTAAATCCGTTGAGACGACACCGTATGAATTATGGTTTGGAAAGAAACCTAAGCTGTCGTTTCTAAAAGTTTGGGGATGCGATGCTTATGTGAAGAAACTTCAACCTGAGAATCTCGAACCCAAAGCGGAAAAGTGCGTCTTCATAGGATATCCCAAAGAGACTATTGGGTATACCTTCTACCTACGATCCGAGGGCAAAGTCTTTGTTGCCAAGAATGGATCCTTTCTCGAGGAAGAGTTTCTCTCGAAAGAAGTAAGTGGGAGGAAAATAGAACTTGATGAGGTAATTGTACCTCCACTCGACCCGGAGAGTAGCGCAGCACAGGAAGTTGTTTCTGTGGAGCCTACACCGGCTAGAGAGGAAGTTAATGATGATGATCATGAAGCTTCAGATCAAGTCGCTATTAGAAGGTCCACTAGGACACGTTCCGCACCAGAGTGGTATGGCAATCCTGTCCTAGAGATCATGTTGTTGGACAACGGTGAACCTTCAAACTATGAAGAAGCGATGGCGGGTCCGGATTCCGACAAATGGCTTGAGGCCATGAAATCCGAGATAGGATCCATGTATGAGAACAAAGTATGGACTTTGGTGGACTTGCCTGATGATAAGCGAGCCATTGAAAACAAATGGATCTTTAAGAAGAAGACTGACGCGGACGGAAATATGATCGCCTATAAGGCTCGGCTTGTCGCTAAGGGTTATCGACAAGTTCAAGGAGTTGACTACAATGAGACTTTCTTACCCGTAGCGATGCTAAAGTCAGTGCGAATCATGTTAGCATTTGCCGCATTTTATGATTATGAGATCTGGCAAATGGACGTCAAAACGACATTCCTTAATGGCTTCCTCAAGGAAGAACTATATATGATGCAGCCGGAAGGTTTTGTCGATCCTAAAGATGCTAACAAGGTATGCAAGCTCCAGCGCTCCATCTATGGGCTGGTGCAAGCATTTCGGAGTTGGAACATTCGCTTTAATGAGGTGATTAAAGCGTTTGGGTTTGTACAGGTTTATGGAGAACCCTGTTTTTTACAAGAAAGTGAGTGGGATCTCTATAGCATTTCTTATACTGTATGTGGATGACATGCTGATAATGGGAAATAATATAGAACTCTTGGAAAGTATAAAGGCCTACTTGAATAAGTGTTTTTCAATGAAGGACCTTGGAGAAGCTGCTTACATATTAGGTATTAAGATCTATAGAGATAGATCGAAACGCCTCATTGGTCTTTCACAAAGCACATACCTTGAAAAGATATTGAAGAAGTTCAATATGGATCAGTCCAAGAAGGGGTTCTTGCCTGTGTTGCAAGGTGTGAGATTGAGTACGACTCAATGCCCGACCACGGCAAAGGATAGAGAAGAGATGAGTGTCATCCCCTATGCTTCAGCCATAGGCTCTATCATGTATGCCATGCTGTGTACCAGGCCTGATGTGAACCTTGCCATAAGTTTGGTAGGGAGGTACCAAAGTGATCCCGGAGCGGAACACTGGACAACGGTCAAGAATATCCTGAAGTACCTGAAAAGGACAAAGGACATGTTTCTCGTTTATGGAGGTGCCGAAGAGCTCGTCGTAAAGGGTTACGTCGATGCTAGCTTCGACACAGATCCGGACGACTCCAAGTCGTAAACCGGATACGTGTATATTTTGAATGAAGGGGCAGTGAGCTGGAGCAGCAGCAAACAAAGCGTCGTGGCAGCATCTACATGTGGCCGAAGTAGGCGGAGTGCCCTCACGTGCCGGAGGAGGAGAAGTGGCCTCACGCGCCGGAGGAGGTGAAGTGACCTCACGCGCCGGAGTAGATGGAGTGCCCTCATGCGCCAGAGGAGCCATAGAAGGAGGGGAAGTGCCCTGATCACTCGCCAGAGGAGGAGGAGGAGGAGGAGGAGTGTCGTGACTCACCGGAGGAGGAGGAGGAGGAGGAGGAGGCGTCCAGTTTGGAAGCTTGGTGCACTACTTCCGTCATAGACATGTACTCCTCAGAGCATGAACCAGTTGATTCTCCCCTTCACCTGTACGGTGGTCAAGCTCGAGCTCCTCAAATCCCTCCATTACTTCATCCACCATTACAATAGCATAGCCATGTGGAATCGGATTGCAGTGAAAAGTTGTTGGAAATATGCCCTAGAGGCAATAATAAAATGGTTGTTCGATTCATCACAATGTAACTAGATTATTGACTCTATTGCAAGTGGGAGACTGCTGGAAATATGCCCTAGAGGCAATAATAAAATGGTTATTATTGTATTTCCTAGTTCATGATAATTGTCTGTTGTTCATGCTATAATTGTGTTAACCGGAAACCGTAATACATGTGTGAATACATAGACCACAACGTGTCCCTAGTGAGCCTCTAGTTGGCTAGCTCGTTGATCAATAGATGGTCACGGTTTCATGACCATGGACATTGGATGTCGTTGATAACGGGATCACACCATTAGGAGAATGATGTGATGGACAAGACCCAATCCTAAGCATAGCACAAGATCGTGTAGTTCGTTTGCTAAAGCTTTTCAATGTCAAGTGTCGTTTCCTTAGACCATGAGATTGTGTAACTCCCGGATACCGTAGGAATGCTTTGGGTGTGCCAAACGTCACAATGTAACTGGGTGGCTATAAAGGTACGCTACGGGTATCTCCGAAAGTGTCTGTTGGGTTGACACGAATCGAGACTGGGATTTGTCACTCCGTGTGACGGAGAGGTATCTCTAGGCCCACTCGGTAAGACATCATCATTATGAGCTCAATGTGACTAAGGAGTTAGTCACGGGATGATGTATTACGGAACGAGTAAAGAGACTTGCCGGTAACGAGATTGAACAAGGTATGGGGATACCGACGATCGAATCTCGGGCAAGTTCCATACCGATAGACAAAGGGAATTGTATACGGGATTGATTGAATCCTTGACATCGTGGTTCATCCGATGAGATCATCGTGGAGTACGTGGGAGCCAACATGGGTATCCAGATCCCGCTGTTGGTTATTGACCGGAGAGGTGTCTCGGTCATGTCTACGTGTCTCCCGAACCCATAGGGTCTACACACTTAAGGTTCGATGACGCTAGGGTTATAGGGAAATAGTGTATGTGGTTACCGAAGATTGTCCGGAGTCCCGGATGAGATCCCAGACGTCACGAGGAGTCCCGGAATGGTCCGGAGACGAAGATTGATATATAGGAAGTGAGGTTTTGGTTACCGGAAGTGTTCCAGGTGTCTCCGGTAGTGTACCGGGACCACCGGAAGGGTTCCGGGGGTCCACCAAGTGGGCCCACCTGCCCCGGAAGGTTCCATGGGCGAAGTGTGGGAAGGAGCCAGCCCCTAGGTGGGCTGGTGCGCCTCCCACCCCAGCCCAAGGCGCAGCAAGGGTGGAGGGGGGCAAACCCTAGGCTTAGATGGGCCTTAAGGCCCACCCTAGGGCGCCTCCACCTCTCCTTGCCCTGGCCACCGGCCAGATGGGCTTCTGGAGGCTGCCGCCACCCCTAGGGTGGAACCCTAGGGTGCAGAACCTCTCCTCCCCTCCTCCTATATATAGTGGAGGTATTTGGGGCTGCACAACACACGAGTTCATCTCCTCCCTGGTGCAGCCCTACTCCTCCCTCTCCTCGTTCTCCGTAGTGCTTAGCGAAGCTCTGCCGGAGTACCACGCAGCTCCACCGCCACCACGCCATCGTGTTGCCGGAGATCTCCCTCAACCTCTCCTCCCTCCTTGCTGGATCAAGGCGTAGGAGACGTCACCGGGCTGCACGTGTGTTGAACGCGGAGGTGCCGTCCGTTCGGCACTTGATCGGATCTACCGCGATCTGAATCGCTGCGAGTACGACTCCATCAACCGCGTTCTAGCAACGCTTCCGCTTAGCGATCTTCAAAGGTATGAATATCCAATCTCTCCCTGCTCGTTTGCTGGTTTCTCCATAGATAGATCTTGGTGACACGTAGGAAAATTTTGATTTACTACTACGTCTCCCAACAAAAGTTTCGTTGGGTTGAGGAGGTGCAACAGAGCCGACAGCCGCCTTGAAAGTGAGGTTCCAGAATTTCGTCATAACCTTGCAATGTTGAACCTCCATGATAGTATCCACGGATTATCTAGGAGCCGTGAAGTCAGGCTGAACGAGCTCCGTGGAAGCCACGCTGCTTCTTCGCTGAGATGGCGGGGTAGCTTCTAGTGTAGCTTCGTGCCGCTAAGATGGTTGGCCGGCAGCTCGTTGGCTCTCAAGTTCCTCTAGCTTTTCTAGTCTTGCATTAAGCTTGTGCATGTCGCTTAACTCCACTTTCCTTTTTCTCTGCCGGCTTCTATAACCGCCTGATTCAGGAAACCCAGCCTTCCACGGAACGGAGCCTGGTGTGCCTCGTGTTCGTCGAGGGTGCTCAGGATTCCCGAGGGCCTCAGCCAGCTCGTCCTTCTCTTTATCAGGAATGAACGTCCCTTCCTGCATTGCGGCGATATACTTCTGAAGCCTCTTGACGGGTATTGCAAGTTGCTCGTTCATCCAACGACACTTCCCTGTTTTCAGGGTCCAATGTTCCCCCAACCCCGAAGCACCAAGTCCTTGAACAGTCTTGCCAGTTCAATGTCTGTGGTTCGACCCCTTTAGCAATCAAGTCATTCACTACAGGAATCAGGGAATTTGCCGTCTGCCATGGCAGACGACAAAGGGACGGACCCCAGACGGCAAAGGCCTTTGCCGTCCGTCAGCAGACGGCAAACATCACAGCAAAGAAAAACCTGGTAAAGCGGCCCTTTGTCGTCGGCCTTAGTGTTGGGGAATGTTGCATGGGAAACAAAAAAATTCCTATGCACACGCAAGATCTATCCATGATGATGAGCATCTACGAGAGGGAGAGTGGATATACGTACCCTTGTAGATCGCTAAGCGGTAAGCGTTAAGAAACGCGGTTGATGTAGTAGAATGTCTTCGCGATCCAAATTGCCAAGCGTCCCGTGATCCAATCATGATCCGTCCCGATCTAGCACCGAATGGACGGCACCGCCGCATTCAGCACACGTACGTCTTGATGACGATCTCCGCCTTCTTGATCTAGCAAGAGGGAGCGGATAGGTAGATGAGTTCTCCGGCAGCGTGAAGGCACTGCGGTGATGGTGGTGGAGTAATCTCAGCAGGGCTTCGCCTAAGCACAGGTGAAACCGATCTAGAGGAGAAACTACGGACTAGAGGGTAGGGTTGCACGTGGCGGAAAAATCTATGTGCCAAACCCCTAAAACCTCTAGTATATATAGTAGGAGAGGAGTAGTAGGCTTGGCGCAAGGGCCAGCCCCTCTTTTGTTCGGCCGAAGTGGAGAGGAGGAGGCCTCCTCCTCCACTCCTAGTAGGATTAGGACTCCTTCCTTATTTCCACCTTTTTGCCTTTTTCCAATTTTCTCACTTTAGAATTTCTTCCCAGACGCATGGGCCTTGTGTGGGACTTTGGACAGCCCACTAAGGGCTGGTATTTGTCCTCCCACAGCCCATGTAGCCTCTTGGGTCGAAATACCCCTCTCGATGGTCCCCCGGTACACTACCGATGAGCCCGAAACTTCTTCGACGACCAAAACAGGACTTCCTATATATCAATCTTTACCCCTGGTCCATTTCGGAGCTCCTCATGACGTCCGAGATCTCATCCGGGACTCCGAACAACCTTCGGTCACCACCATGCATAACTCTATACTACCGAAACGTTACCAAACTTAAGTGTGCAGACCCTGTGGGTTCGAGAACTATGTAGTCATGACCGAGACACCTCTACGGTCAATGACCAATAGCGGGACCTGGATGCCCATATTGGTTCTTACATATTCTACGAAGATCTTTATTGGTTGAACCTCTATGTCAAGGATTCAGTCAATCCCGTATAATGTTCCCTTTGTTCTTCGGTATGTTACTTGCCCGAGATTCGATCGTCGGTATCTCCATACCCAGTTCAACCTCATTACCGGCAAGTCTCTTTACTCGTTCCGTAATACAAGATCCCGTGACTAACACTTATTTACATTGCTTGCAAGTCTTGTTGTGATGTTGTATTACCGAGTGGGCCCTAAGAGACCTCTCTGTCACACGGAGTAACAAATCCCAGTCTTGATCCATGCCAACCCAACAGACACCCTCAGAGATACCTGTAGAGTACCTTTATAGTCACCCAATTGCGTTGTGACATTTGATACACGCAAGGCATTCCTCCGGTGTCCGTGAGTTGCATGATCTCATGGTCGTAGGAACATATACTTGACATGCAGAAATACTTTAGTAATGAATTGACGTGATCATATGCTACGTTTATATTTTGGGTCTTGTCCATCCCATCATTCTCCTAATGATGTGATCCCATTATCAAATGACATCTTATGTCAATGGCGAGGAAATCTTGACCATCTTTGATCAACGAGCTAGTCTACTAGAGGCACACTAGGGACAAAGTGTTGTCTATCTATCCACACATGTAATGTGTTTCCAATCAATACAATTATACCATGGATAATAAACAATTATCATGAACAAGGAAATATAATAATAAAAACTTTATTTATTGCCTCTAGGGCATATTTCCAACACTTAGGACCACGGACGGTAAAGAATCTTTGTCGTGGGGGGTGGCCGGTAAAGAGTTTGGACGGCAGACCCAGGGGCTACAGCCGTCAAGTGTTAACGGCAGTTCTTTGCCGTCCGCTCGGTGGGAGGACGGCAAAGGTTAGGACCCCCTTTGCCGTCGGTGGGAGGACGACAAAGGTTAGGCCCTTTGCCCCTGGGCCCCCCTTTGCCGTCGGCCTTGGACGCCACCTTTGCCGTCGGCCTTGGCCCCCCTTTGTCATCAGCCTTGTGCCCCCCTTTCCCATCGGTGGGCCGACAGCAAAGAGTAAGGCCATTTGCCCCCTGTGATTCCCCTTCGCCGTCTGCCCAGGGCCCCCCTTCTCCGTTAGCCCACTGACGGCAAAGAGTAAGGCCATTTTCCATTTTTTTTATTTTTGATTAAAACAATTTTCACAGCAATATGACATATATATAAATAAATAGGTTGCCATACTGATAACCATATTCAAATAAGTTTCATCCATACATATTATGTAAGTTTCATCCGTACCCAACCATATTACAATAGTTTCATCCATACATACATAGTTTCATATACATATGTAGCAAATGTCACATTGTTCATTGATACAAAATAAAAAATACAAGTAACCCAAGCACTCCATCAATGCAAACTTCTGTGAAGTGAATGTAATCTGCAAAATGGGAAGCTCCAAAATTAGAAGAAGACTAGATGAAGAAGAGAAGGTAAAAATAGGTCATTTAGCAGCTAACTATGGTTATTATGCCATTTTGAAGCAAAGTAAGCTAATTATAGGTCATTTAATACCTAACTTTGATAAAAAAATAGGTAATTTTTATAGCTAGCTAAGCTTATTATGCCATTTTGGATCTAACTAAGCGAAGTATAGGTCATTTTTGATAAATATGCCATTTTGGAGCTAATTTAGCTTACTACGTCATTTAGGAGGAAACTAAGCTAACTATATGTCATTTTAGAGCTAACTTAGGTGAAAATAGGTCATGTAGGAGCTATCTATGCTTATTATGCCATTTTAAAGCTAACTAAGCTAATTATAGATCATTTTATTGCTAACTTGGGTAACATAGGTCATTTTGGAGCTAACTAAGCTTATTATTCAAGTTAGGAGCTACCTTAGCTTTATTATGTCATTTAGGAGGAAATGAAGCTAAGTATAGGTCATTCTAGCGCTAACTTGGTTAAAATATGTCATTTTGTTACTAAGGTAAGGTAAGTAACCATCATTATGTGGTTGTTAAGCAAAACACTAGAAAAGCATACCATTCTCGTCAGCACGGAGGTGAAGCACGGTGGTTCTGGCTTGTTTCACCTGGAGAAGGCTCCCCTGTAGAAGGGTCGTGCGATGTGTTTCGAGAGATATTCTACACCAAACATCATTTGCAATGTGTCGTTAGCATGATGACAATCATAAGATCACTGCATTGAAATGAAACTCACCGTCCCCGCCATCTTAATGACTGCCATCGCCGGAGGGACGTGGCCAGTCTTCTCGCACATAGACTGTACATTTGGTTTCGACAAGTCAAACTTTTTATTTATTAATGAAACAAACATTAAAATGCAAGATTTGACAAATATGAAGAAGAAACTTACCATGAAGAACTCGTACATGGCCCTGCTAGACGCATGGTTCCGTGCCCTCTCCGCCTCCATCAATGCAGCCGTCCTCTCCTCCAACTCCTTCGTCTCCTTATCCTTCATCGCCAAAAGCGTCTGCGTTGCCTCTCTCTCTTTCAGAATAGCAGCCTACAAGACAACTCATTGTTAGCATTCTAATCATATTGGTTCTCACACACAATGTAATGTGGAAAGATCGTTGAGTCCATTAAACCCACCTCGATGGCGAGCTCGACTGGCCATGGACGAGGTGTTATCTCAGGATAGGAGCTTGTTTGGTGTGCCTTTATCTGCCGGAGAGTGCTAGGACAACGTATAAGGCCGTCTCCAATGGCGATTGAGCCAGGGGGTCTCCGATTGCCAGCTATCATCACCAGCTCTGGATCAATAGGCCCCTGGCTCGGGTTAAAGTCCCCCCCCCCTTTCCTCGGCTTCCCGTGATCTCTGTACTTCACGAGCTTGTGTTGGGAGGAGATGTTGGTGAAGTTTTCACAATGATCAAGGTCAGACTCAGAGAATGCCTTGACTTTATTGTACGAGGCAGTATGGGCCATCGCATAGAGGTCGTACATCTCTGGCACCTCCATCTTATTGTGACGCGCCTAAAAGGGAGAGAGAGGAAAAATGTATTAGTAAACGGCTAAAGATAGCATTAAGAATGAATTGCATGAGTCATGAAGCAAACCACATACCCAGTTCTCACCAAACTCATTTAAGTTGACGCTCCCTTGATGGTGTGGCACACCAACCATTTTACCACGCCTATCCTTGGCAGTGTTGTGGCTGGTCTCCCACTTTTTGGAGCACCACTGATCCATCAAGGCCTCCCAATAATCCATCTTATCCACACACCATCTCGGGGGCACCTAAGCTAATAAAGAGAAATTAGAGCGCTACGTGTAAGAATCAAATCAAAGAAACTAACTACAAGGCCTTAATAATATATAATTACCTTCATGTAATGCTCCTTCTCCATCTTAGAATCGCGACACTTCCCCTTTCCCTTCCTAATACGCGGCGAGGCATAGTAGTCTCGAACGGCCTACACCCGAGCCTCATGCCACCAGTTTTGAAGTAGGCTGCAGCATTCGGTTTCAATAACCTTTGTCGTGGCCTCCTCGGATCCCTCCTTGCACCTGTAGAATGTCTGCAAACGAGACAACACTGATTAGTACAATAACTAGCTATTATTGATTTTTAATTGTGTAAAGGAGAAATTACCCAGAACTGTCTGATCACCATGTCGGCCCTCGTGTGGCACAAAACACAGTCGATCTCCACCTCCGGCGGGGCCGGGGCACCCAAGTAGTGCTCCCAGGTCATTCCTACCTCTCGACCCCGACCGGGCAACGTAACAAACCCCGGGAAGTTTTGCTGGCAAAGCACACTAAGGACGTTGTTGGGCTTGCGGACACCTTTGGCAACAATCCAACCCTTGTAGTATGACAAATTAAAGCCAACACATTAGATATTTGAGAAAACGTGAAGGCAAAAGGTTAAATAAGAGTAAATGAACTTACTTGTCCCCACTTGGCTGAATCGACCACCTCTGCTCGTGGGCCGCTGGCACAAGCGGGAGCCTCGTAGTACCATGCTGGTAGACGGTGGCCCCCTCACCCAGCTCCTCCTCACTATCAGCATGGCCACTTGGGTCTGGCTGACCCAAATCAGGCCAGGTATCCCACTGGGTCTCTTGGGACGTACCCTCATCCCTTCTTTGCTTCAAAGTCTCCTGGAACGAAGCCTTTGGGACACGAGTCTCGTCGACCTGAGGCTCGTGAACCGGAGTCCGTGTAGCCTCCACCTCATACGGGTCCACCCTAGCAGTCATGTGCTCACGTGAATCAGCTGGGGGGCGGCAAGGAAGGTGTGGCAGCCACCCTACCTCTCCCGCGGCCACGTGTAACTTTAGTAGCTCTCTTCTTCATGGGGGGTCGACCTCCTCTCATAGGGGCCGCGATCGTCGAAGAAGCGGCCACTCCATGCAGAGTAGAGAGCAACGCTCTCCGAAGAGACGGGGCAGGAATGGGAGTAACCATCCCACCACCCGCCAACGAAGAAGGAGCCTCGGATTGCTCTCGACCCTTTCCCACCATCTTTCAACACCTCCCATGACAAAGAGTAAATGAAATTAGTACAACATAGATACCAACATGAGTAATAAAATGTATATAATTTAAATGTATCATCATCATAAATACCAACATGAGTAATAACTTTTTTATATATGTATATAATAATAGTTGAATACCTGACATGAACTAATAATAATCTTGATCGTCTATATATGCTTCGGGATCAATAAATGCATCATGATCATCACTATCATCAATAAATGCAGCAGCATCATCATTATCATGAAGAACATGTGGAAGGCCTCCATTATGTAATCGGTCAAGAAGTGACAGGTCATCCGTAGCAGTAACCTCTTCTTCCCGCTCTTCCTGTTCCGGCTCAGGGGTTAAGACGGAATCACTATCGCTGTCTACTTCAATGTTTTGGGGTGAAGTAGAGCAGTTCTTGAAACGTTTTTTGGACATATGTGTTTCTTGGAATAATTCTCCTTCATATGTTTCTGGGTTAATGTGAGGTTCGTAATCCTCTTCATTGAGGGTAGGTGGTCTAAAACTTGGCGGCACTTCATAAACGACATCCCAACCGTTAAGATTTGGATCAGTTTGGCAGGCCAATGGTAGATAGAAAACTTGTGTCGCCTGTTGATCCGTAATATAGACATCAGGAACATCTAAATGGGTGATTTGGTTGATTTCGACTAGCCCTATATGTTCATGAGTCCTTCTAGTCTCCTTTGGCTGAAACCAATAACATTTGAAGACTACGACGGTCGGTGGGTTTTCACCATGGAATAGAAGTTCATAAATTGCTTCAACTCTTCCATAATACTCGGTACCTCCTTCGTCGATAGCAGAGACACAACAATTTGTAGTCTTCATGTCGGGCATAGATAGCTCTTTGCCAAAGGTACAAAAGCGATACCCGTTGATGTCGTATTTTTCAAATGAACGGACCTTGTAGTCAAAACCATTAGCGACTTGTCTCAACTCGGCGTCCATAGACTCTACATTAGACTACAAGTTTAATACGGAAGAATGGTTGCATTAGCCGCTAATTAGACCAAGAAATCAAATGGTCCAGTAATGGTAATTAATTACCCTTTCTTTGAACCAAGAGATGAAACCGGGATAGTCGCCTGCATGCTTTGCTAGAAGCTCATACTCTTCGATGGAATCCTTTTCGATGACCGCTCCATCCGAGAATTCGGCGACGTATCGACTATATCAAATATCTGGGAATAAGACAAGTTCAAAGGAATTAGTACTTGCGGAACAATAATTTATTGAGAACTTACTCGATGTACGGCCACACTTCTGTTAGGTTGTTGAAGATATACAATGAAATGGTCCGCCATTCATCGACATCCAACGATTTCCCTTTCGAAGCAACGACTGGTGCGAGCTTCCCTTTGAATAGGCTGAGGTTGGATCGACCTTTTTAAGGCTCGCCATCATTGTACCGAGGCTTCGGGTTATGCAAATGATGATTTTTGGCTTCGTAGTATGATGTCACAAAGTTTGCCGCCTCCTCAGTAATGAATGTCTCGGCCATCGATGTTTCAACTCCACGTTTATTTTTACATTTAGCTCGAAGCGACTTCTGCATCCTCTCAGTTGAGAAGTACCATCGATTTTGAACAGCCCCCCCCAATCTTGCCTCGGTCGGGAGATGCAAAATCAAATGCTGCATTGGATTAAAGAAGCCCAGTGGAAAGATCCTTTCTAATTTGCAGATCAACTCCGGCGCCAACTCTTCCATTTCATCTAGCACGCTAGGCGATAGTTCTTTCGCACAAAGAGAACGGAAGAAATAGCTCAGCTCTGCCAGTACTAGCCATTCATCCTCAGGGATAAAGCCACGCAACATCACCGGCATTACCCACTCAAGCCATATGTGCCAATCATAACTCTTGAGACCAAATATTTTCAATTTTTGAAGACTCGCTCCCCTCTTAAAATTTTCGTAGCATACCCATCGGGGAACATCAACCGCATTTGCACCCATAATAGCATTTCCCTCATAGCTGGCCTTCCAAGATTGAACCATGCCTTTGGCTTCGCTACGCTTTGCTTTCCTTTCTGTTGTCGCAAGTTTTGTAATGGTCTATCACATAGAGCCTCCTGGTCGATTCTAGCCTTATGATTATCCTTTGACTTCCCCTCTATGCCGAACAATGTACCAAAAATGGCATCCACCATATTCTTTTCAATGTGCATCATGTTGATGTTGTGTGGGAAAATGAGGTGTTTGAAGTAAGGCATATCCCATAAGCATGACTTGTGAGTCCAGGCATGTTCTGTATTATACCCTTTGAAATACCATGGACGCAAAGGATCAGGCTCGAGAGCATTTAACTGATCAAGGGTCGGTTGGCCTGTCAATGCAGGTGGTGTAGTGTTTTTGACAACTCTACCTTTGATGAAATTTTTCTTGTATTTTCTAAACTTATGGTCAGGATCCAGGAACAACGATGCACACACAATGCACACACAAACCAACGATCAGCGCATACGCCGGATAGTCATGCATCGATTACATGTACCACACATGCATTTTGAAGTTATTTTTGGTAGCGGCGTCGTATGTCTTGATCCCATTATCCCAGGCTTCTTGCAATTCATCCTTAAGCGGCTGCATGTACACATTCATATTCTTCCCTGGATATTTGGGCCCTGGAATTATCAACGTCAAGAAAATGTTCTTTATTTTCATAATCTCTCCGGGGGAGATTGAGTGGAATGACAAATACATGCCAACAACTATATTGTGCTGCCGTCATACCATACACATTGAACCCATACGTGTTGATGGCAACTCGAGGATGCCTTGGATCTGTCAATTTATCCTTATGTAATGCATCGAAGTGCTTCCACGGAAAAGCATCCGAAGTGTGTACCAACATTTTGTTCCCATCCGCATCTTGTTCGGTTCTTTTTCCCAATTTGTGCCATGTAATCTGTCTGGTCGTCTCTTCGACCATGAAAAGACGTTGAAGTCTTGGTACGATTGGCAAATACCGAAGAACATTAATGGGGATTTTGGTCTGAATCTTCTCGCCCATACCGTTGTCTACCACAATATACCTGGAAGAATTGAAAATGGGGCAATAGTTCAAGGCCGCATACTCAAGCCTAAATAAGGCACATCCATTCTCACAGGCATGTATCTTCTCATAGGGCATCTTAAGTACACAGACGATTTTGAATGACTGGTACAGGTTTGCAGGCCGTACATGGCCTTTGGGTAGAAAGCGTCCAAATATCGTCATTATCAGGTCGTAGCATTCTCTGTGTAGGTTGAATTGAGCCTTCAAAGCCATTACTCGCACGATGGCATCCAGCTGACAAAGCTTAGTATGCTCGTGGAGAGGATGTTTTGAAGACTCCAACATTTCATAGAAGGCCTTTGCAGATTCCTCCATCTCATCGTCCGAATCCCGAGCATCATCAAAGTCTTGCACCATGTCTTCGATCCCGGTACCATGCTCGTCGGTGCGACGACGAACCACCTCAGCTCTGGCACGTTGGTCAAACTCACCATGAAAAGTCCACACCGTATAATTAGGCGTAAAACCCCACTTCTACAAGTGTTTACCCATTTCAAACTCTATCCTCCTTTTAATGTTGTCGCATTTGGGACAGGGGCACCATGCTTTTTGGTGGCCATTTGCAAATGCGGCTCTCACAAACCCCCTGTTTTTTCTTAACCATTCATTGGTCATGTCTTCCTCACTAGGGTGACCAGTGTACATCCAAGCACGTTCACTCATCTTGCCTACCTACTAAACACACAAGAAATATATATATATATAATTCATCATCTATATTCATCCGTTAATCAAGTTTGTCAGTTTTATTACGTCCATGCAACCTACACGCTAATAGGTAGAGATAGGTCCTAATTCCACTCGAGTATGTGTAGACTGGGTTTGTTTTCCCATGCTCTGCTCCAGATCCGATGCGGAATTTCGGCAGCACCTCCCCGTTGTTCTCCTGATACACGTCTTGGCAATAAGCAGAGAGGATGTGTGTCCGGAGAACAACAGGGAGGCACTGACAAAATTCTGCATTGGATCCGGAGCAGAGCATATGGGAAAACGAACCCAATCTACACATACTTAGGTTGTCCATGGATAACGTTGGACAATTCGAAAGAATCACGGTTATAAATATGCAAATGCACGCATATTTATAGATGTAACCCTTTTGAACAGGAGACGCATAGTGTTCACGCATACTGGTGATTCCATCTACCTACAGCTAGCATGTTTCATCGACATGAAGGGCGAAACAAAGAAAATTAAGGGGCCCGGGGGAGGATATGTCATTTGTGCTCACCAACGAACGCAACACGGGTGCTCGTCAAACGTACGACGAGGTCTTCGAACAACTACACATTGAAATTCACCCGATCAACACAAATATGATGTTTTTTATAATAAAATCCGAAAATATGTGACCTAACTCATAATTGACAAAATTATGACCTCCTCGGCCTCTGGAAGGCCGAAGAGCACCTTTCTGGAAGGCCGAAGGTGTCAGGGGTATGGGGTCGGGGGTTAGTGGCGTCGGTAGTCAGTGTCGTCTAGGGTTTGTGGCGTCGGGGGTCAGGGGTCAGTGGCGTCGGGGGTTAATGGCGTCAGTGGTCGGGGGTCACTGGCGTCGATGGTCGAGGGTTAGTGGCCTTAGGGGTCAGGGATCAGTGACGTCAGGGGTCAGTGGCATCATGTCGGCGTGTAGTGTCTGGGCATCGTGTCAGGGTGTCGAGGAGTCATGTCGGGGTGTCGTGTCGGGGCGTCGTGTCGGGTTTTTTCTTCTAGTTTTTTTCTTTACTAATAAATAAACCAACTAACCTAAAACTAAAACTAAACTAACCTAAACTAACCTAAAATTAAACTAAACTAACCTAAACATAAACTAACCTAAAACTAAAACTTAACTAACCTAAAAAACAAAACAAAACAAAACTCACCTTGGAGGGGCCGGTGGAGGACGAGGCCGGTGGTGGACGACCTCCGTAGGGAGGACACTGGCACGATGGCACTTGAGAAGGTCCACGGGGGGAGGAGGGCCGGCCGGGGGAGGGGCGCCCAGGGGCTGGCGGCCGAGGGAGGGCCGGCCAGGGAAGGGGGCTGGCGGCAGCGCGGGGGAGGGGTGGCCGGGGGCGCGAGGGAGGGGTGGCGCTGGAGCTGGCGGTGGCATGGGAGAGGGGCGACGCGGGGGCTGGTGGCGGCGCGAGGGAGGGGCGGCCGGGGAGGGGCGGCGCGGGGGCTGGCGGCGACGAGGGGGCTGATGGTGGCAGTCGCAGGGGTAGGCGGGAGAGAGTGAGTGAGGAGAGAGTGAGAGAGAGAGGAGTGGGGGGCGGACGGCCGTTAGTAGGGCATTCCCTTTGTCGTCCGCCCCCGGACGACAAAGAGGGGAAGGGCCGACGGCAAAGGGGACCTGACGTCAAAGACCCCGTCCGATTGGACCTAGCCAGGCCCAAGGTCTATTGGGACCCACATTAGCTCTTTGTCGTCTGCCTTGCCTTTTTGCCATCAGGGGGCAGACGGCAAAGAACTGGCACATGGCAAACAGTGCCTTTGCCATGTGTTAGTTCTTTATTGTCTGCTTTCGAACAGCGGACGGCAAAGAGCATCTTTGCCATGTGTCAGCAGACGGCAAAGGCCCGACACATGGAAAATAGTTGAATTCCAGTAGTGATTCTCAACTTTGTCCCACAACGGTCGGGCTTTGAGGTAGCCACCTGTCCCCGTGTGATGGTGACACGGCTTTTTTGCAGCATTGTTCTTGTTTGTCTCAGACATTTTCTTACTCTTGTCCGATGTCTTGTAGGCCACAAATTCGGGCCAGTAATCTCTTATCTTCTCAAATCGGCGGATGAATTATGGAGTCTTCACTTTGTCTACAAACTTTGATTTCAACTCATTCTTCCACCTCCTGAATAGATCTGCCTTCTTCTTAAGAGCACTCGCCTTGACCAGTGTCTCTATAACTGGGTTATTTGGATCCTCCTCTACGGTCGAGTGAAATTTGCCTTTAGCGAGTTCCAAAGATCATCTTTCTATCTACCGGTGACATAAGAAATTTTAGGGTCGTTGTCCTTAGGCTTATTCCATTGGTTGATGTTGATCGGGATGCTATCCCTAACAATAGCTCTGCACTGAGTAGCAAATGCGTCCTTGGTCCGCTTTGGTTCAATCGGTAGGCCATCGTCCGTGAGTGTTGTGATCGTGAAACTTTCTTCCTTGGCCAACCTTCTCTTCGGGCCTCGTCTCATTACCGAAGTTTGGCTCGATCCGGAGGGCTATAAAAGAAGAAACAAGAGTTAATATATGTAAATACCAAAACAATTAATGCATCGATTAGCTAGTCAGCACAGGATTAATTAATATATATACCTCACCGGACATTGCAATAGCTCCCTCCTCCGTTTGGTCACCGGAGCCGTCACCATGGTCTCCTTCTTCCTCCGGCATTCGATGACCAGAGCCATCATGATCATGTCCTTCCTCCTCCATTGTTCGATCACTGGAGCAGTAATCCTCTCCTTCAAGACCATCGGTGTTGTTGAGAGACGACAAGACATCACCTTCGCATCGGATTATGTCCCCCCAACAACTGTTCTTATTCCAAGTCTCGTTGATCCATAGTTTCTGCAAATATTAAAACATAGCAATTAATATACAAACATGAGAGATGGATATACTTCTCTACTATTTGGGGTGGCCTCGACAACGCTTCTAGGATTAGGGGTGGCCTCGACGTTTCTAGGGTTTGGTCGGGCGAGAGGGGATTCTCTTAACCTTTAAGGGATTTAACAAAATGGCGCCATTCTGGATGTGTAGAAAATGGTCCATATTTTTCCTGATCTCATCTACCCTTCTATATGTCACGTTGTCTAGTGTCAAAGGATTCAAGAAGACCACGGCTTCATCATTAGCCGGAAGTAACAGGCGCATAATGGTACGAAGCTCTCCAAAATTGTTTTGGAACAGAGTCCCGGATAGGCTAATTAGCTTTTTGGTATGAAGATCAGCAAGAGCCTTTCGAATATCGCTATTTGGAAGGCCATTGCTGAAATTCATACCAAAAAGCAATTATTCTATCCGGAACTCCGTTCCAAAACAACTTTGAAGTGCTTCGTAGCATCATACGCCGGTTACTTATGGCTAATGATGAAGCCATGGATTTCTTCAATACTTTGACACACAACATGACATATAGAAGAATATATATATAGAGAGAGAAGGTATCATAAAAAAATTGGATCAACTTGTGCACATCCATAATGGGGGCATTCTTGATAAATCTATTTTATCGGAGTTTTCTATATGAACAAAAAAAATCTTGATAAATCTATGTTACCCCCCCCCCCTCATGTCGAAGTTATCGGGGAGGGGGGTAGACAACAACCATGCTCACCCCTCATGTTCGACGTCCGACATTCCCCCTCATGTCGAAGTTATCGGGGAGGGGGCAGACGACAACGAAGCTCACCCCTCATGTCATGTCCGACGTCCCCCTCATGTCGAATTTATCGGGGAGGGGGTAGACGACAACGACGCTCACCCCTCATGTCCGACATCCCCCCTCATGTCATGTCCGACGTCCCCCCTCATGTCAAAGTTATCGGGGAGGGGGTAGACAACAACAACGCTCACCCCTCATGTCATGTCCGATGTCCCCCCTCATGTAGAACTTATCAGGGAGGGGGTAGACGACAACAACGCTCACCCCTCATGTCCGACGTCCGATGTCCACCCTCATGTCATGTCCGACGTCTAGGGTTTGGGGTGGCCTCGACAACGCTCTTTTAACTCATTTAACTCATTTAACTTGGTAAATTTGGGTGGCCTCGACAATGCTTCTAGGGTTTGGGGTGGCCTCGACAACACTTCTAGGGTTTGGGTGGCCTCAAAAACGCTTTTTCAGTCCCGGTTTGGTGAGAGGGGGTTGATCGATTGATTTCTCCCTCATGTTGGAGAGTTACCGGAGTTTTCTATGAACAAAAAAAATACTACCTATGACATCTAAGTCCCGGTTTGGGTGGACTCGAGAGTTTTCTATGAACAAAAAGAAATTCTTTGCATATGAAAAAACATAAATTTTCTTTTTTCTTAAATGTAACTTTTGCATATATATATATGAACATACATACATAATTTTTTTCAAAAAATGCACATATGAACATATACAGAGAACATACATACATAGAACTTTTCTAAAAATGTAACTTTTTGCATATATGAACATATACAGAGAACATACATACATTTTTCTAAAAATGCAAAAAAAATCATTATATGAACAAAAAAAGTGTACATCATCTATCATCAACATCATCATATCTATCATCAACATCATCTAGCTAACAATCACCAACATCATCATATCTAACAATTATATGAACAAAAAATGTATATGAAGAGGGGAGGAGGACAGGGAGGAAAGGGGCCGGCCGGACCGTAGCGCGGGGCGGCGTGGACCGTCGGCGAGGGCTCAGTGCACGGTGACGGCGTCGGAGGCAGGGTCATAATGTCTACTACACAACCTTCTTCTTGTAGACTCGTGTTGGGCCTCCAAGCGAAGAGTTTTTTTAGGACAATGGCAATTTTCCCTCAAGTGGATGACCTAAGGTTTATCAATCCACGGGAGGTGTAGTATGAAGATGGTCTCTCTTGAACAACCCTGCAACCAAATAACAAAGAGTCTCTTGTGTCCCCAACACACCCAATACAATGGTAAATTGTATAGGTGCACTAGTTCGGCAAAGAGATGGTGATACAAATGCAATATGGATGGTAGATATAGGTTTTTGTAATCTGAAAATATAAAAACAGCAAGGTAGCAAATAGTAAACAACGAGCAAAACATTGTATAAATGCTTGGAAACAAGGCCTAGGGTCCATACTTTCACTAGTGCAATTTCTCTCAACAATACTGGTATATTTGAATCATATGTAAATACCTCTCGTGCGACAAAGAGTTCACTCCAAAGTCACAAATAGCGGAGAACTAACGAAGAAATTATTGTAGGGTATGAAACCACCTCAAAGTTATCTTTTCTGATCAATCTTATGAGCTATCCCTATAAGTGTCACGAACAGCCCTAGAGTTCATACTAAAATAACACCTTAAGATACACATCAACCAAAAACCCTAATATCACCTAGATACTCCAATGTCACCACAAGTACACATGGGCTTCATTATACGATATGCATCACATAATTTCAGATTCATCATGTTCAATCTAACACAAAGAACTTCAAAGAGTGCCCCAAAGTTTCTACCGGAATGCCAAGACAAGAACGTGTGCCAACCCCTATGCATAGATTACCAAGGTCACGGAACCCGCAAGTTGATCACCACAACATACATCAAGTGGATCAATAGAACATCCCATTGTCACCTGCTACTTCTCGAGCATGCGTTGGTTTTCGGGAATAGGAACGGGTGGTGCAGCAAAGTAGATAAGTATTTCCCTCAGTTCCTGAGAACCAATGTATCAATCCAGTAGGAGATACAAGCAAGTCCCCAATAGGTGTACCTACACAGAGAATTAAACTCTTGCACCCAATGCTATAAAGGGGTTGTCAATCCCTTTATGGTTACTTGCAAGGATGAGATCTGATATAGATAGATTGCTTGAACAGAAAGTAAAACAAAAGGTAAAAATAATGCAGCAAAGTATTTTTGGTATTTTTGGTTTTAGATCTGAACGTATAAGATGGAAAATAGACCCGGGGGCCATAGGTTTCACTAGAGGCTTCTCTCATGATAGCAAGTATTACGCTGGGTGAACAAATTACTGTCGAGCAATTGATAGAAAAGCGAATAATTATGAAGATATTCAAGGAAATGATTATGCATATAGGCATCACATCCGTGTCAAGTAGACCGAAACGATTCTTCATCTACTACCATTACTCCACACATCGACCGACTCCTGCTTGCATCTAGAGTATTAAGTTCATGAAGAACAGATTAACGCATTAGGTAAGATGACATGATGTAGAGAGATAAACTCAAGAAATATGATGAAAACCCCATCTTTTTATCCTTGATGGCAACAATGCAATACATGCCTCGCTACCCCTACTTTGTCACTGGGTGAGGACACCGCAAGATTGAACCCAAAACTAAGCACTTCTCCCATTGCAAGAATTACCAATCTAGTTGGCCAAACCAAACCAATAACTCGAAGAGACTTGCAAAGATATGAAGTCATGCATATAAGAATTTAGAAAAGACTCAAATAATATTCATGAATAATCTTAACATAAACCCACAATCCATGTTCAAGAATTCACCCGATTAACTAGTTAACTTGGCGATTAATCCCTACTCGTAGGGTCACTGAGTAGCCGATTAACTGATAAATCGCCCGATTAATTGATTAAATGGCCGATTAAGTTGTCTATTAGCATATTAATCCCCTACCCGTCAACCAACCGAGCAGTTACCAGTTAACGATTTCCTCAACAATGCCCACAATTCATCGGATCTCGACAAACACACCGCAAAAGAGTATTACATTGAATAGATCTCCATGAAGATCATGAAGAACATGGTATTGAAGAGCAAAGAGAGAGAGAGAACAAGCCATATAGCCACTAGCTATGGACCCGAAGGTCTGTGGTGAACTACTGACGCATCATCGGAGGGGCAATGGAGTTGATGTAGATGCCCTTCGTGATCGAATCCCCCTCCGGCAAATTACCAAAAAAGGCTCCAAGATTGGATCTCTTGGGAACGGAGGCTTGTGGCGGCGGAAAAGTGTTTTCGTGGCTTGTTCTGATAATAATGGAATATTTGGGAATTTATAGGCCGAGAAATAGGGTTGGGAGAGCTGCCGTGGGCCCACTAGCCTATGGGGCGCGCCCTACCCCTGTGGGCACGCCCCTAGGGCTTGTGTCCCCATGGTGGCTCTTCCGACTTCATCTTCAAGTCACCTGGTTGTCTTCTGGTCCAAGAAAAATCAATCCGGAGATTTTATTCCGTTTGGACTCCGTTTAATATGACTTATCTGTAATTCTCAAAAACAAGGAAAAACAGAAACTGGTACTAGGCTCTAGATTAATAGGTTAGTCCCAAAAATAATATAAAATAAAATATTAATGCATATAAAACATCCAAAACAGACAATACAATAGCATGGAACAATCAAAAATTATACATACGTTGGAGACGTATCAGCATCCCCAAGCTTAATTCCTGCTCGTCCTCGAGTAGGTAAATGATAAAAACAGAATTTTTGATGTGGAATGCTACCTAACATATTTATCCATGTAATGTTCTTTATTGTGGCATGAATATTCAGATCCGTAAGATTCAAATCAATAGTCTAATATTGACATAAAAAAGTAATACTTCGAGCACACCAACAATGCAGTCGTGTCCTTTCAAAATAACATGGCCTTAGAAAGTTATACCTACAAAATCATATGGTTTGGCTATGCTCCATCTTCCCCACACAAAGTATCTAAATCATGCACAACCCCGATGAACAAGTCAAGCAATTGGTTCACAATTTTGGTGTTCTCAAACCTTTTCAACTCTCACGCAATACATGCTCGTGAGCCATGGATATAGCATTATAGGTGGAATAGAATATGAAGGAGGTGCAAGGAGAAAAAGGAGAAGATAGTCACACATCAACTTGGCGTATCAACGGGCTATGGAGATGCCCATCAATAGATATCAATGTGAGTGAGTAGGGATTGTCATGCAACAAATGCACTTAGAGCTATAATTGTATGAAAGCTCAAAAAGAAAACTAAGTGCTCATGCAAAAATATCCACTAGCTATATGAAAGTGAGAAGATAGGAGACTCTCTATCATGAAGATCATGGTGCTACTTTGAAGCACAAGTGTGGAAAAGGTAGTAGCAATTGCCCCTTCTCTCTTTCTCTCATTTTTTCTTTTTTCATATATTTTTATTTTGGTGGGCTTCTTTGGCCTCTTTTATTTTTTTTATTTGGGCTTCGCTGGCCTTTTTTAATTTTTTGTAGAGTCCGGATACTCATCCCAACTTGTGAGGGAGTCATGGCTTCCATCATCCTTTTCTCTCACAGGACAATGCTCTATTAATGAAAAATCATCACACTTTTATTTACTTATAACTCAAAAAAATTACAACTCGATACCTATGACAAAGTATGACTCTATATGCAATATGAAGTGATGGTGCAAGTCATGAAAAACTACATGGTGGAATTTGTATGGCAATATATCTCGGAATGGCTATGGAAATGCCATAATAGGTAGGTATGGTGGCTGTTTTGAGGAATATATGGTGGTTGTTTTGAGGAAGGAGGGTTTGATGTACCGGCGAAAGTTGCGAGGTACTAGAGAGGCTAGTAAAGATGGATGGGTGAGAGTGCGTATAATACATGGACTCAACATTAGTCATAAAGAACTCACATACTTACTGCAAAAGTATATTAGTTATCAAACAAAGCATTAGACGCATGCTCTTAGGGGAGAGGTTGGTAGGAGTTAACCATCGCGCGCTCCCAACCCTCACACAAAGGTTGACAATCATTAAACAAATCATGCTCCAACTTCATTACATAACGGTTCACCATACATGCATGCTACGGGAATCACAAACTTAAACGCAAGTATCTCTTCCAATTCAAAACTACTCACTAGCATGACTCTCATATTACCATCTCTATTATCTCAAAACCACATGCAAAGAATCAAACTTCTCATAGTATTCAATGCACTTAATATGAAAGTTTTTATTATATCCCTCTTGGATGTCCATTATATTAGGACTAAATTCATACCCTAAACAAATTACCATACTGTTTTAAGAAACTCTCAAAATAATATAAGTGGGGAACGAGAGTTCAATAATTTCTATAAAATATAACACCACCATGCTCTATAAAGATATAAGTGAAGCACTAGAGCAACATTGTCCAGCTCAAAAGATATAAGTGAAGAACATAGAGTATTCTAATAAATTCACGATTCACCGTGTCTATCTCAAAAGATGTGTGCATCAAGGGTGATTGTGACAAACTAAAAAGCGAAGACTCATATCATACAAGACGCTCCAAGCAAAACACATATCACGGTGAATAAAATATAGCCTCAAGTGAATTTACCGATGGATTGAAGACGAAAGAGGGGATGCCTTCCAGGGCATCCCCAAGCTTAGGATTTCTGGTATCCTTGAATATGACTTGGGGTGCCTTGGGCATCCCTAATCTTAGGCTCTTGCCACTCTTTATTCCATAGTCCATCAAATCTTTACTCAAAACTTGAAAACTACACAACACAAAACTCAACAGAAAACTCATGAGATTCGTTAGTATAAAAAATAAATTACCAATTTAGGTACTTTTGTGAACTCCTTATTTAGTTGTATTTGTATAATACCTACTGTATTCTAACTTCTCCATGGTTCATACCCCCCGATACGACCCATAGATACATCAAAATAAGCAAACAACACAAAGAAAACAGAATCTGCCAAAAATAGAACAGTCTGTAGCAATCTGTAAACTTCGAATACTTATGGAACTCTAAAAATTCTGAAACATTAGGACAGTCAGGGAATTTTGTATATCAATCTTGTGTAAAAAAATTCAGATCAAGTAGAGGCTCAGAAACAATTATAAAATTTCCGGACTGAGCGCAAAAGTTTATGTTTTTCAGCAAGATCAAATCAACAACTACCATAGATCACCTCAAAGGTTTTACTTGGCTCAAAAACTAATTAAAACACAAAAACATAATTAGTACATACGTAATAATGTGTAAAACACACCAAAACAGAAGCAAAAGGCAGAAAGCAAAATAAAATTGGGTTGTCTCCCAACAAGCACTATTATTTAACGTCACTAGCTAGGCAAAATGCAATAGATCTAGGCATTGTTATCTTTGGTATGCAATCCACAAGTAGCATGCTTGCGAACCCTAGGAGATTCTTTGGTTATATCAATAACCATACTTCTAGGAAAAAAGACAAGAAATTCTTTGATAGCAATCGGCTCTCGAACAATATTGATAAAGTTTTCACTAGAGGCTTCTCTCGTGATAGCAAGTATTACGATGAGTGAACAAATTACTGTCGAACAATTGATAAAAAAGCGATTAATTATGAAGATATCCAAGGCAATGATTATGAATATAAGCATCATGTCTGTTTCAAGTAGACCGAAACGATTCTGCATCTACTACTATTACTCCACACATGAACCGACTCCTGCCTGCATCTAGAGTATTAAGTTCATGAAGAATAGAATAACGCATTAGGTAAGACTAGTCGTCAACCCGTGCATCAGCACGGGCTAGTCCTTTTTCAGGATGATAAAAATAAAGGTGCTAAAATGATATGTTAGATACATACTATATTGCCGGATGAATGATTTTTATTTGAAACATGCAAATTTTGGTTTGCTAGAGAATACAACAATATATAAGTTCATGCTAAAAGCTAATAAAAGGGTTCCTAATTTAGAGGTACCTCAAATAATATACTGTAGTAGTGTAGGAAAACATATATAATATGATAAATAATGCATTTTTATTTGTTCCCAAAAATGGATAAACATATTAATGACCAAGTCGAGTATTCCTTGGCTCATATTAATGACCATATTGCAAAGCGACTTGAAGTACATAGTGTTTTAGTTAGCTTAGTTATATACGCAAATAATCCAACTTTGCATACTAAATGTTATGTAAAACATGCACTTACAGGAAGCACAATAGTGCAACAAAACACATTTGTGGCCCCTTGTTCGTAAAAAAATTGAATGATAACCTTACTATAGAAATTTAACCGTCATATATAAAGTCATGCAGTTCCAATTTGAAAAGATTTAATGACATCGTATTATTGGTGCAGTCACCCAAATTATTTTCTTATGATTTTTGGCTTAATAATAAGGCATGTGCGTACAATAATGACGGAACAGTTGCCCTCTACATATATCTTATTTGTGGGGTGAGGCGTTTTGGCTCCCGCATCCAAATGCATCCGGATGAACAGTAACGTAAAAAATAATATTAAATACTTTTAAAAAATCTGAATTTTTTTGTGGACGTTTGTGTTACTGTCACAAGTATGCTTGACAATTTTCATGTGAATCGGAGTAGTGGTGTTTCGTCGATGAAAAAAACAAATTTGGATGTGACATTTTGGGATAACAATTGATGTTCAATTTGTCTTTTTTGCACAGGCCAAAATGCTTAACCAATTTGTCCCGGGAGCCGAATTGCATTTCCTTATTTGTGAGCTTATACGACTGAAAATCTAGATGAGACTGCAAATTTGGAGAGCTGTAGAAACTACATGTAGTTTTTGATTTAGTTATTCAAAGGTGTCATCTTACAGTTATCTCACTACCAAGATCCGAGCTTCCATTACTCGTTTCTCGGTGCCCTGGGCTCTTTCTGAAAAGGTAATGAAACTCCTCTTAGCATAGTAGACTTAGCATATTCAATTTCCAAAAGAGCAAGTCATTGATACACCACGGAATAATTTGAGAAAACTTGATCGTACAGGTCTGATCATGCAAGCTTAGCATAGGAGCCCATAGCTTGTGTAAATATAGATAGAGAAGATAGCATGAGAGACCATACCTTTGGCAGTCTATGAGTTTCACGTTCCAGCTTGTCTAAACATAGATAGAGACAATAACATGAGAGACCATACCTTTGGAAGTTTATGAGTTTCACATTCCAGCACACGGACATTGTGATGTACCTGTTAGCATAGCTCATCAGAATGAGAATATGCATCTTGTGATGTGATTTCTCATAACAGTTTGAATAGTGTCATAACGAAGCTGATGAGTTGCTAGATTTTCTGCTAGGGATGACTTGTTAGAAATTACCTGCAAACAGACCAAATAAGAATCTATAAGTTATTTCTCCGTCGGCTTTATTTTGACAACTCTTTAATTAGAAAGACGTCTTAAAATAGAGTATCTACAAACATAAATTCTATATCATGGCATATGGATTTTCTATTAACTTGTGAAATTGTCTGCACAACGTTGTACCAGACCGAAATCAGAAGAGAGTTATTTTTCTACACCCTAGTCCGGTGCATCCATGGTGCACTGATGCAAAAAAAAAAACATAGCAAAATATTTCAAAAAAATGTGAAACTTTGTGGAAATGATAATCAATAAATGTTATTGGCGCTTGCAAAGTTTGGTGGTCAAATAGCACTTGAAGATGATCAACACAGCTCTGTAAAAAAAAGACAAAATCACTAAAAATTAGTTAAAATGTAAGTGCACTGTTTGAGCAGATTTTGCAATTTTGTCTTTTCTGTACGAACGGATGGAAACATTGTACAATATTATTCGAAGAAGCATTGTACAACATTATTTGAAGAAAATTATAAGCTAAGAGCACATCTTCAATGATTGAATTTTGCTCAGCATGTTCCAAGAAAATAATAAGGTAAGAGCACATCTTCTATAACAGAGTTCTGCTCAGCTCTCAGTGCATACATAAATTTGGTGTTACAATTGATGTCCCTCCCAATTATGCTTTCGCATACTGCCAATCAGCACGTAATTTTCACAGGAGCTGTGAAATATCTTGTCGTCTATCAATAGAAGGGAGAATCAGTGCGGATATAACCTTAACTTTTCATAACATTTTGACTGAACCATCTTGGATCAATAGTCTGAACTTGTTAACCATACGTTCAACTACCTAAAAGGGCCTAAGCAAATTACCAAAAAAAATGGGCGAGAAGACGGTTTGCTAACCTGCATCTACCTGCGATGGCGGTGATAGCCAACACGGGAGGCACTTTGAAGTTAATGTTTTATAGTTCTAATTATAGGCCATTGCAAGCCATGCATCTTCATCTTAGATCGTTATACACGGTTCCGGTGTCCCATCGATCTTCGTTATCATAGTCATAAACTCGTATAATCATGGGATGATGGTTGCATCAGCCTGTATCATTACAACAAAGGACCTCATGCTGCAGCAGGTATTGCATCTTGATCGATTGATGAACTTCAAATCGAGGACGACATGCTTCTCCAACGCATCTGTTCACATGATCAACGTTCTGCTTGGGAGTGCAGCCTAGATCATGAATCTAGCAACCGCCAACCAGTCCTTCACAATTGTGTCTGAGAAATCTGTCCACACCACGTACTGAAAGTCTGGAATATGAAAGAGAAGACTGGGCAATATTTTGAAGAACGACCCTTCCAGCAAGAACAGTGTACACGTGTCCATCTGGCTCGATAACTCCCACATAGACATGGATCTGGCATCTCTTTCTGAATCGAAGGGGCACGTGAATCTGACGAGAAACAACATCACACGTGGTTTTTTCAAATCTGGGCTCTGAATCACCTGATGGGCATAACTAGGCTATGGGGTCTGAATTGATCTCCATTGGGTATCCAAATATTTACGGGAAAAGAATCAGGGTTCAATCCAAATCTAATGAAGAAAACCTAATAAATAGGAAGAATTCCTGCACAACATGATCAAATGACAGAAGAAAAAATAGATGAATCCTATCTAGAAGAAATATAGGATGGTAAACCGGGAAGGAAAAAATCAAAACAAAATTTGTGAGAAACGGACCAGATATAGATCTGGAAAAGAAATATAAGGCAGTAATCCCTTCACCACGGCAGATCCTTGGCCCAACTTGCTTGCATTAGTTTGAGAGATCAATAGCTTTGGTTTCAATGGGAGAGAGAGAGATTGGAGAGAGAAGGGGCGATGGATGGAATACTTCCATGTGGAGAGAGAATTACGGAGAGGAAGGCATAGGGTAATAGTTTTATTTTTCAATGGATGAGACAAAGGGAGGGTGGAATATTTTTACTTTGCGTGGAGAGAAAGAATGACGAAGGGCTGGTGGAATCTGATCTCGTGAGCCTTTTTTAAGAAAAGAATTGTGACGCTTTTATTGATTAATGTGATAATTCCTAGCTAATCTACACCGTTATAATTCGGACCCACATGATTAACGGCTCTAATTTACTAATTAACGTGGTAATTTGTAGGGAGTCTCTAATTAGTATAGGTAGGTATAGAGGTATAGATACATGATGTAGAGGGATAAATTCAAGAAATATGATGAAAACCCCCATCTTTTTATCCTTGATGGCAACAATGCAATATGTGCCTCGCTACTCCTATTTTGTCATTGGGTGAGGACACCGCAAGATTGAATCCAAAACTAAGCACTTCTCTCATTGCAAGAATTACCAATCAACTTAGCCAAACCAAACCAATAACTCGAAGAGACTTGCAAAGATATGAAATCATGCATATAAGAATTCAGAAAAGACTCAAATAATATTCATCCATAATCTTAACATAAATCCATAATTCATCGGATCTCGACAAACACACCGCAAAAGAATATTACATAGGATAGATCTCCATGAAGATCATGAAGATCATGGTATTGAAGAGCAAAGAGAGAGAGAGAAGAAGCCATCTAGCTACTAGCTATGGACCCGAAGGTCTGTGATGAACTACTCATGCATCATCTGAGGGGCAATGGAGTTGATGTAGATGCCCTCCGTGATCGAATCCCTCTCCGGCAGATTACCGGAAAAGGCTCCAAGATTGGATCACTCGGGAACAGAGGTTTTTGGTGGCGGAAAAGTGTTTTTGTGGCTTGTTCTGATAATAATGGAATATTTGGAAATTTATAGGCCGAGAAATAGGATTGGGAGAGTTGATGTGGGCCCACAAGCCTGTGGGGCGCGCCCCTAGGGCTTGTGGCCCCATAGTGACTCTTCCGACTTCATCTCCAAGTCTCCTGGTTTGCTTCTGGTCCAAGAAAAATCAATCCAGAGATTTTATTCCGTTTGGACTCCGTTTAATATTCCTTATCTGCAATTCTCAAAAACAAGGAAAAAACAGAAACTAGCACTAGGCTCTAGATTAATAGGTTAGTCCCAAAAATAATATAAAATAGCATATTAATGCATATAAAACATCCAAAATGGATAATATAATAGCATGGAACAATCAGAATTTATAGATACGTTGGAGACGTATCATCACCACAGTATCCCATCGCAAGACATACATCAAGTGTTCTCAAATCCTTAAAGACTCAATCTGATAAGAAAACTTGAAAGAGAAAACTTAATTCATCACAAGAAGATAGAGAGGGGAAAACTCCATATGATTCGATCTATATCAATAATGCTCACGGTACATCAAGATCGTGCCATCTCAAGAACACGAGAGAGAGAGAGAGAGATATCAAACACATAGCTACTGGTACATACCCTCAGCCCCGAGGGTGAACTACTCCCTCCTCGTCATGGAGACCGCCGGGATGATAAACATGGCCTCCGGTGATGGTTTCCCCCTCCGGCAAGGTGCCGAAACGGGCTCCCGAATGGTTTTTCGTGGCTATGGGGACTTGCGGCGGCGAAACTCCCGATCTAGGTTCTGCGTTGGGGTTTTTGGAATATTTGAGAATTTATAGAGCTGAGAGGGAGGTCGGTGGACTCCCGAGGGGCCCACAAGCCTGGTGGGCGCGCCCAGGGGGTGGCCGCGCCCCTGAGGCTTGTGGCCTCCTTGGGAATCTTCTGGCTTCTCCTCCAAGCTCCGTGGGTGTCTTCTGGTCCTAAAAAAATCACCGTAATTTTTATTCCGTTTGGAGGGCATTGGGCTCTGGGTTAATAAGTTAGTCCCAAAAATAATATAAAGTTGTAGTAAAATGATTGTAAAACATCCAAGAATGATAATATAACAGCATGGAACAAGCAAAAATTATAGATACGTTGGAGACGTATCAAGGCACGGAGACGGCGTCGGGCACGTCGGCGAGGGCTCGGGACAGGGCATGGCGACGGCGTCGGGGGCGTCGGGCACGGCGACGGCATCGGGGGCGTCGGGAGCGGTGACGGCGTCGGGGGCGGCGACGGCGACGCCAATGATGGGGCAGGGGCGATGAAGGTGTCGGGGGCAGCGATAGCGAGGTCCCGGACAGGCGACGACGTCGAGGGCGTCGGGCGCGACAACGGCGTTGGGGGCGGCGACGAGCGACGCCAACGATGGGGCAAGGGCGACGACGGAGTCAGGGGTAGCAGTGACGACGACGGGTCAGGGGCAGCCTAGCGGTGGCGTCGGAGCGATCGAAGAACTGAATGGAAATTTTCACAAGTACTGCTTATATACATGAAGCATTGGTCCTGGTTCGTGGTACCAACCGGGACCAATGCTGCCCTTTGGTCCCGGTTGGTGCCACCAACCGGGACCAAATGTAACGCCCAAGATGCGCTCCTATCCTTATTAAGGCACGGGGGCCTCGACAGGGATAGAGGCGCATCTCATCGTTTCACAAGTGCAATAATTCATTGCATACATTTATGAAAAGAGAGTATATGAGTTGGCTTGCACTCGCCACAAGCTAAATTACAATTCACTCAAATATTCAATCATCATACAGAAGGCAGGGTCCGTCTACGGACGAAATCAAACGAAGAAAAGAAGCAACGAAAAACGCCTTGCTATCGCACGGATCACGACCATGGCCACTCTACTCCTCGGGGTGCGTGACATACATCCTGCCACGTTCTTCATCATACACCCACTGGAGCTAGGACACATCATCTGGCACGGAGTCATCAACACCTGCACTTGTATTTTTGTAATCTGTGAGCCACAAGGGACTCAACAATCATGTAACCCGGGTATCGAAACTATGTAAGCTTATTGGTTGGATGGGGTAAGTGTTGAGTTTTCAGCAAGCACCAAGCATGTTTGGTGGCTATCTTACAAGAGCATGAATGTAAATATGGTGGACTACGAAAGACGATCGAGTACTACCATGATCACTAAGTGATTCTGAACACCTACTTACGTCAAATATAACCCCACCGTGTTCTCTCTCGGTTCATGTTCACGAGCAGAGGCGATCACGGTTACGCACACAGTTCGTATATTTTATTAGAGTTTACTTCAAGTTGACTTTAACCGGGTGTTAAACAAAATATCCAAGTTGCCACATAAATGCGGGCACGACTTTCCGAAAGATTTAACATTGCACGGGTGCTCCAACTAATCCATCAAAAATTAACCACACTCCACAGGAATATCCTCGACCATGGATCTCGTGATCATCCTAGGAAATTCCAAAGGAAATCCGACACCTCGAGATAGCCTGAAGAAGATCGGAATTCCTCACGCAAGACATTCGAGAAAGGTAAAACAAGTCCAGCAAGACCGCCCGACGTGTTGACTAACCCGATAAGAGCCGCATATTTCGTTCTCAAGACACGACAGATTGGCTAAGTTTCCGGCTGGCACACCCGTTGGTGGCCCTGGCTACTGTCATTTTGGACCACCACTCATGCGGAGCACTAGCCTGGGTTGTTGATTAATCCACGGGGTAGCTAAGCCCTATGCAATTTTATTAGGTTGTTAAGAAAATTAGTACCAAAGTTGGGTCTTGCAAGGCAAGCTTTAATCTCAACCAAATAATCTAGGGGGTCCCATAACAACCCCGAGCATGTTAGGAGCGCACAATATGGAACATAACACCGGTAACAAGTAACTATGGCGGTAAAAGGCGGAAAAAACACCGAGCAAAAGTCCAAGCCTTCCACCATACCAAGATATATATGTGCATTAAATTAAATAGTAGAAAATATTGTGATATCTCTAGACATCCATGTTATCACATGGAAACAACCTGCACTTGCATCTAAGAACTCTATAAGAGGGGCTGAGCAGCGATAACTTAGCCAAACAAGGTGTGCTAGGTGGTGGAGGGGTTAGAGGCTATCATGGCAATGTAGAAGGCTTGACTTTCAAGTGGTAGGTAACGCAAATGTAATGATAAAAGAAAGACATCTAGCAAAGAAAAAATCGTGTCGGGATCTGGATACGATCATCTTGCCTGTTGGTTCTTCAGAGGGACAAAGAGTTGGGTCCTCGTAGTGGTAATCTCCTGGATCCTCGAGTGGTACTCCCTTCTCTCTTATCGAATCCGTCAAGGGGTGGCATCGGACGTTCTTCTACGTGAAGATAGACGACCCAAACCTGGACTACATCCGGATGCCGTCGTTCTTCAACGCGCAGTCCTCCGGGGTGAACTGGCTGGGAGCCGCCCTGCGTGGTGTGGCTCTGGCGGAGCTCGGCCGGCTCGCGCAGCTGAAGAGCATTGAGGGGTTGGTCGCCTCCGATATGGTGGCGGCCTTTATCTCGCACCGGGTGATGCCTCTCCAGTTGAGGCCACACCGGATTTGCGACATGTCCGGCCGCCGGGACCCCTACCGGCTGAAGATCGTCGACCTGATGCCGGCTCAGGTGGCGACGCGGGTGAACGCCCTCACGACGTTCTAGATAAAGCCCGCGTCGTGGACATTCGGCATGAAGCCGTATGACCGCATCAACCGTCCCCCTTGTATGTTTCGTCGAGACGACTTCTTCTTATTTGATTCTTTCCAGCCAGTAGCCGGCAGCGGACCTTACTTTGCCGTGCTGACTGCAGCTATTGGTGCGATAGAAAACGCCAGACGGCCCGCACCCCCAAATTTTCAAGGCGGAGCACGAGCACTCCGACTCCGAGGACGACGAGAAGGGAGGCCCGCCCGAAGAGGGGGTGGACTTCTCGGGAGGGGTCGAAGAGCCGGCAGGCCCAGTGGGGTCGGAGGGTCCGGCACAGCCGGAGAGCCCAGCGGAGCCGGTGAGTTCCATACCGGTCCCACGATCAGGGACTCGACAGATGATGATGATGACGATGATGATGATGTGATGATCCTAAACGTGCCTCCCCCTCAGCTTAGCATGGTCGGCGGAGCGAGGAGGGGTCGTTTCAAGCCCCGGCGGCCGGAGCCGCCAACCTGGCGAAGAGGTCGGCTCAGGAGGAGGCGGTGGCCCCACCGCCCGTCCATAAGCTGTTGAAGGTGGTCGCACGGAAGCCGCCGGCACACGCCAAGGGGCCTTTGCCCGTTGTCACCGGGTAAGCATCGACCCTCCTTTCCTTGCATGTGTTTCTTTCTGGGTCGCGAGCCGGTGGGTGATCGACCCTTGTGTGCCACAGGGTCCCCATCGAGCTCCACGAAGGGTAATCGGCGACGAACCCGACAGATGCCGCCAGCCGGCTGACCCGCGAGCACGCGGCCACCCAGCGGGAGGAGAAGAGGAGGTTCGCGGAGCTGCGAACCTAAAAGTCCGAAACGCGAGGTGGGGCCTTGTACTCCGGGACTTCGAGCGGCAGGAGGTGGAGGAGGTCCACGGACCCCATGCGGGCGTCGGACTCGGCGGTGGAGTCGACCCGTCTGTCGAGGCCCCCATCGAACGAGCCGTGAGAGGCGGTTGTGGAGCCGCTTGCGCCTCCTTCCCTGGAGGAGGCGGTCCGAATGAGGGTGGCGGCCACGGAGTCGGCCCCCGAGGCGACCTGGCCGGAGGTAACGGTCTTGACTCTGCCTGCGGCCGAGCCGACCCATGTTGACATGCCGGAGGATCCGACGGCCTCGGAGGCGGCACCGGAGGTGGTGTCAGGGGCAGCGCCGGAGGCAGCGGCTATGGAGACGGAGGCACCGTCCTTCGTAGGCGACGCGTCGGAGCGGCGGGAGGAGGAGGCGACGCTAGCGCTGAGCGGTGGGCCAATGGGGACCGACTCCCGGACCCTCGCCATCATCAACCATGCCCTAGCGGCCGGCACCGTGGCAAGCCCGGGGGCGGGTGGCAGTGGCGGCCAGGTTCGGAGGTCCATGCAGGATGTGCTTCGAGACTGGGAGGCGCTGGCACGCATCCTGACCCTTCCGGCTGCCCCGGCCGGCGGCCCGGTTCCCATGCTCGGGGAGCTGGGGAGCGTCCTAGACCGGGGCCGCCAACAGCTGGCCCGGTTCGCAGAGGCGATGGACACCACCCTACGGCACGCGGAGGTAAGCGTCATTGTCCTTATCGATTTTTTTAGTGGGGGCGCGCGAGCGCACCCACTGGGTGTAGCCCCTGAGATGCGGGCCGGCTGACCGGCTGACGGGCAGCGGGGTCGGATCTCCTTAAGCGTTTTTGAGGAGGCGGTCTTCATCCACGACCATGACAAGCACAGCTTCTACCGGTTGGAGGAGGAGCTGGCGCGGGTGCAAGGTACGTTGAGTTTTGTGGGAGGGGTACATAGCCCCCGGGAACTGTGCCGACTGCCTAACAGCCAGAGCGGACATAGAAGGGCCGGCTGACGCATGCTTTGTCTTGCAGATGAGCTGACCGCCCTCCGGACGGAGAAGGCCGGGGCCATCTCCGAGCAGGACCGGCTGGCGCAAAGCGCCTAGGTGGTTACGCAGGAGAAGGACTGGCTGGCCGCGCTGATGGCAGACGGGGAGGCGGCCCAGGACCGCCTCAAGGCCGACGTGGCGCGGGAGGTGACGGCCAAGGAGACGGTCGTCAAGGGGGCGGGTGACGCCCCTTGGCGGACCACCACCCTCCAAGGCGAGGTGACCTGCCTCGAGAGGACGCTCGAGGAGCTTAAGGGTTCCCTCGCCGAGGAAGAGGTGGCGTTGGCGTCGGAGAAGGATTCGTCGCTCCACTTTGCCATCGAGGTGGACGACTCCATCGAACGTAAGTGTCCATTTTCCTTTTTTCCAGCCGGCTGCCTTTTTCTTTGCTGGTTCTTGTTCTTGATTTTCTTTTCTCTCCTTCTTCCCTTTCTTCCTTGGGGCATTTTCCGGAAACCCAGCGCCGCGCTGTGCATGCCGTTGAGGAGCACTGAGAGTACCTCCGGGCGTGCAGGCGCTCCATCGAGGAGGATGCCGCGTCGAGTGTCGCGGAGCTTGGGCTCGCCATAGAAAACAGGTTGACCCACCTCGAGCGGAGCATGGAGCGGCTGAAGACGGCCGCCAACGAGGTTATTGCCGCCCTGTGGCTGGGCCGTGGAGGGGCTCTGGAGAACCGCGTGGACCTGTGGCTGGAACACGCCGTGCCCCGTCTCGAGGTCTAGAAATCATCGGCGGCTCGAGCCGGCGTGCAGATGGCGCTCTGGTTCGTCCCCTCATGGTATCGAGGCGTCGATCTGAACCGGCTGGCCACCATGCGTGACGAGCCAACCGAGGAGCGGGAGGCTCGTGAGCCGGCCTTTGTACGCCGGGCCAACAAGCTGGCGTCGCACGTTGACTCGGATGAGCTCCTGCCGACCCTTGGCGAGGACGGCGAGCCGGTGGCGGAGGACTCCTTCAGCAACCCCCAAGGCCTGGAGGACGAGGAGGTCGCCGACGAGAGCACCGGCTCCAGCGCCGAGACGAATGAGTCCATGGAGGCCGCCTCAAAGGCAAAGGAGGCCGACCCAAAGGCCGCGGCTACCTCTGGGACGGGAGTCGAGCCGCCCAGCGATGCGCCGGCTGGAGGAACGCCGGCTGGCGATGCGCCGGTGGCCTGAGCCCCCGGGCGTTGTATCTTTCTTTCTCTTTTGTGCATTTTAGGCTTAAGTCCACCCACTGTGGGTGTAATGTAATGAACCATGACGGTCGTGGGCCTATTCTATCTTAGAATTCGTATTTTGAAAATTTGATGAGTTTGCCTTATCGCGCGTGCCTGCTTGTCCTTACGCTTTTTTGCCCCTTTGGTTCTGTCTGTTCTGCCCCTTTTCCCCTTTGGTTTTGGCCCCACCAGCCTGACAGTCGGGAGCCGGTCTGTGGCTCGCTCGGGGCGTCCGCCTCGAGTGAGCCGGTTCTGAACTTAGGAACCGCGAGAGTTTTTTAGGATAAGTAGAGTGGCAGAGGTGAGGCGGTGGTCCGGCTGGACCTAGCCGGCATCTCTTTTGCGATCAATCTTTCATGTGTGCTAATCTTTGCCGCCCCGAGGCCCCATCAGCCGGACAACCAGGAGCCGGATCTATAGATGATAGGGGTGGGAGGGTTTGCTTGGCTCACACTACTTGGTCAATATTTGGGAGAGGCGACCTAGGACCAGCCGACGAGCCCCCGGGCCTGGGAGTCGGGCCAGGGAGCCGGTGGGTGAGGAGACCTTTGAGGGAAACAAAAAGGGCGTGCCGCAAGAGTCATCTTGGGGCACCCATTGCATTCATAAGACCAAAAGGGGAGGGATACATACATACACTATTCTTTTCAGCAGTAAAAACGGGCGGAGGAGCGCCGCGTTCCATGGGCGCTCGGTCTCCTTTCCGGACGCGTCTCTTTTGCACTTTTTCGGCTTCTGTGCTTGTATTAGGTAGTATGCATTGTTGTGCAACGCCTTGCTGATGATGAACGGGGCCTCCCATGGGGAGGACAACTTGTGTTGTCCGGCTGTCCGCTAGATCGTCCTGAGCACCAAGTCCCCTTCACGAAAGGAGAGCGGCCGGATCCACTTGTTGTCGTAGTGCCGAAGCTTCTGCTGGTAGATTGCCGTCCGGCTCAAGGCCAGCCCGCAGGCTTCTTTGAGTAAGTCGACGCCGTCTTCCCTTGCCTCCTTTGTGTCCTTCTCTGTGTATAGGGAAACCCGAGGCGAGTCGAACTCGATGTCGGTGGGGATGATCACCTCGGTCCCGTACACAAGGAAGAAGGGCATGTAGCCGGTTGATCGGTTGGGGGTGGTCCTGAGACTCCAAGGGACAGCTGGCAACTCGTCGACCCAGCAGCCGGTTGACCTTACCAGCGGTGTCATTAGCCGGGGCTTGATGCCGGACAACATGAAGCCGTTTGCCCTCTTGACCTGGTCGTTTGACTGTGGATGGGCGTCGGAGGCCAGGTCAAGCCGGATTCCTTGCTTGGAGCAGAAACGTGCAAGCGCACCCTTGGCGAAGTTCGTGTCGTTGTCGGTGATGATGTTGTGGGAGATGTCGTAGCAAACCATGATGTCGTCGATGAACCGGGCGGCCATGGGGCAGTCCAGCTTCTTGATTGGTCGCGCCTCGATCCACTTGGTAAATTTGTCGACAACCACCAGCAAATGCGTCATGCCACCTCGTGCGATCTTCAAGGGACCCACCATGTCCAGCCCCCAGACAGCGAAGGGCCATGAGAGGGGGATGCTCTGGAGGGTTGATGTTGGCAGATGGCTCTGCGAGCTGAAGCGCTAGCAGCCCTCGCACTCGTCGGCCAATTTCTTGGCCGCTTCGAGAGCAGTGGGCCAGTAGAAGCTGTGGCGGAAGGCCTTGGCCACCAAGGTCCTAGAGGCAGCGTGATGCCCGCACTCGCCTTGGTGGATGTCAAGGAGGATCTCCAAACCCTTCTCTAGGTCAACGCACCGCTCAAAGACGTCGGTGGTTCTGCAATGGACTAGTTCGTTGTTGATGATGCTGTAAGCCAAGGCCCGGCACTGGATTTTCCTTGCCATGGCCTCATCCGAGGGGAGCTCGGCGCATAGAAGGAACGCCAGGGTAGGCTGTGCCCAAGAGGGGGCCGACACAAGGGGCCGGCTCGGGAGCCCTCGGGCCTAGATGATCAGTCCCCGAGACCGGCTCGCTAGTCCTCGAGGCCGGCTGGTCGATCTTCATCATGACAACCGCGTCATTGGAGCCGAGGCCTTGCATGCGGCCGGCTCAACAGGTGCCGCCAAGGCGGATGAGGTTGAGGGAGCCGGTGGCGAAGATGCCGAATGGGACAGTTAGAGCCATTGATGGGCCGGCGGCTTTTGCCAGCACGAAGATATATTCCGATTCTGAGGAAGGCTTGATCGATGGCTTGAGCAGTGGCTCGAGGGAGACGCCGGCTGGGATGGCCTTCCGGGTGGAGCCGATCTTTGCCAGCGCGTTGGCCGCCTCGTTGTCTGCCCATGGGACGTGGTGGAACTCACAACTCTCAAAGGAGCCGATGAGTTGTTGTACGAGGAAGCAGTAGCTGGCCATGTTGGCATCCCTGGTATCCCATTCGCCAGAGACCTGCTGTACCACGAGGTCAGAGTCGCCAAAGCATAGAATGCAACTGATGCCGATTTCCTTGGCAAGCCGGAGGCCATGGACTATGGCCTCGTAGTCGGCCATGTTGTTGGAGGCGGTGAAGTGGATCTAGAGGGCGTACTTTAGCTAGTCACCTTTCGGCAAGGAGAGGACTATGCCGGCACCCAGGCCGATCCTCATCTTGGAACCGTCAAAATGCATGCGCCAATGTGTGGAGTCTGGGGGAGGCGGTACGAACTCGGTCTCCACCCAGTCGACGAGGAAGTTAGCCAACGCCAACGACTTGATGGCGGTGCGAGGTTCGTACCGGATCTCGTGATCGGCGAGGGCGATGACCCATTTGGCGATCCGGCCGGTGGAGTCCCTGCCGCTCATGATCTCACTGAGCGGGGTTGTGCTCACCACGGAGATCGTATGCTCCTGGAAGTACTGCTTGACCTTCTTGGTGGCGAAGTATATGCCATAGCACATCTTCTTGTAGTGGGGGCAGTTCTGCTTCAATGCGGAGAGGACCTCACTGAGGTAGTAGATGGGACGCTGGACCGGTAGGGACTTGCCCTCTTCCGACCGCTCGACCACCAAGACGAAGCTGATGACGCGGGTGGTCGCCGTGATGTAGGCGAGCAGAGGCTCCTTCTCAGCCGGCGCGGCCAGGATGGGCGCGCGGGTGAGAGCCTTTTTTAGGCCGTGGAAGGCCTCGTCCACCTCGTCGGGCCAATCGAACATGCCCAGCTTCTTGGTGTGACACGACTCGATCAAAGCCATCTTGCGATGGAGCCCATAGAGAGGCAAGGCTTTCTCCCCCAGCCGGCTGATGAACCGGCTGAGTGAGGCGAGGCAGCCGATGAACTTCTAGATGTCGCGGAGCCGGGTCGGCTTGGGCATGCGCTCAATTGTGCTGATCTTCTCTGGGTTAGCTTCGATGCCGCGGGCGGACATGAAGAAACCCAGGAGCTGGCCGGCCGGGTCGCCGAGGACGCACTTTTCCGTGTTGAGCTTGATCTTGTATTCGTGTAGGTTCGTGAAGGTCTCCCGGAGGTCGTCGAGGAGGCTGAAGTGCTTCTTGGTTTTGACGACAATGTCGTCGACGTAGATGTGAACGTTCCTGCCTATCTAAGGTAGGAGACACATCTGCATGCACCGCTGGAAGGTGGCGCCTGCGTTCTTCAAGCCGAAGGACATGGTGATGTAGCAGTAGGCCCCGAAGGGCATGATGAAGGAGGTCTTGAGCCGGTCCTTCGGGTCCAGCTTGATCTGGTGGTAGCTAGAGTAGGCCTCCAGGAAGGACAACAAGTCGTAGCCGGCCGTGAAGTCGATGACTTGATCGATCTGCGGTAGGGCGAATGGGACCTTGGGGCTTGCCTTGTTTAGGCTGGTGTAGTCAATGCACATGCGCCAGGTCCTGTTCTTCTTCAGCACCAGAACTGGGTTGGCCAGCCAGTCTGGCTGGAACACTTCCATGATGAACCCAGCTGCGAGCAGCCGGGCGATCTCTTCTCCTATAGTATGCCGCTTCTCCTTGGAGAAACGGCGTAGTGGTTGCTTGACCGGCTTGATGTCCGGCCGGACGTGTAGTCTGTGCTCGACGAACTTCCTCGGAACACCCGGCATGTCCTTGGGGGACCATGCGAAGATGTCCCGATTCTCACGGAGGAAGTCGACGAGCTCGCCTTCCTATTTGCTGTCGAGGCGGGAGCCGATGTTGATGCACTAAGCGGTGTTGGCCGGGTCGAGCGAGATTTGCTTGGTGTCCTTGGATGGCTGGAAGGAGGCCTCGCCGACGGACGGCGAGGACGGAGCCGGCACGGCGGGCTGGCTGGCAGCGAGGGCCACGAGCCGGTCGAGCAGCCGCTTCTCTTTGGCGATTTCCAGAGCTTCGGCCAGCCGGCTGCCATCTCGAGCGCACTCGATCGACATCTTGTCGTCACCCGTGATGGTGATGATTCCCTTGGGGCCCAGCATCTTGAGCTTGAGGTAGGCGTAATGGGGGACCGCCATGAACTTGACAAGGGCCGACCGGCCCAACAACGCATGATAGGGACTTGCGAGGTCCACGACTTCGAACAACACCGGCTCGCGGCGGAAGTGGTCGGGTCCGCCGAAGAGGACGTCGAGCGTGATCTTGCCAACAGGGGAGCAGGACTTCCTAGGCACAATGGCATGGAAGCCCGTCCAGCTCGCCTGTAGGTCATCTATCTTCAGCCCCAGCTTGTGCATTGTGTCGAGGTAAAGGATGTTGATGCTGCTGTTAGGGAACGTTGCATGGGAAACAAAAAATTTCCTACACACACGTAGATCTATCCATGGTGATGAGAATCTACGAGAGGGAGAGTGGATCTATGTACCCTTGTAGATCGCTAAGCGGGAGGCGTTAAGAAACACGGTTGGTGTAGTCGAACGTCTTCGCGATCCAAATCGCCGAGCGTCCCGTGATCCAATCACGATCCGTCCCGCGATCCAATCACGATCAGTCCCGCGAACTTGATCACGATCCGTCCCACGAACTTGATCACGATCAGTCCCGCGAACTTGATCACGATCCGTCCCACGAACTTGATCACGATCCTTCCGATCTAGCGCCGAACGGACGACACCTCCGCGTTCAACACACGTACAACTTGATGACGATCTCCGTCGTCTTGATCCAGCAAGAAGGATCGGAGAGGAAGAAGATTTCTCTGGCAGCGTGACGGCGCTCCGGTGATGGTGGTGGAGCTATTCCGGCAGGGCTTCGCCTAAGCACTGCAGAAATCCGATCTAGAGGAGAAACTATGCACTGGAGGAACGGGCAGCACGTGGCTAAAAATTCTGTGCAAAAACCCTAAAACCACCAGTATATATAGGAGGAAGATAGGAGGAGGCTTGGACCAAGGGCCAAGCCACAAGGAGTCGGCCGAACTAGGTTGTGGAGGTGGAATCCACCTCCAATCCTAGTAGGACTAGGATTCACCGAATTTTTGCCTTTTTCCACCTTTTCTCTTTGGATATTCTTCTCTAGCCGCATGGGCCTTGTGTGGGGTTTTCCACCAGCCCACAAAGGGCTGGTATTCACTATCCCACAGCCCATGAAGCCTCTTGGGTCGAAATACCCCTCCTGGAGGTCTCCCGGTACACTACCGGCACTCTCGGTACACTACCGATGAGTTCGAAACTTTTCCGGCGACCAAAACAGGACTTCCTATATATGAATATTTACCTCCGGATCTTTCCGGAGCTCCTCGTGACATCCGGGATCTCATCCGGGACTCCGAATAACCTTCGGTCACCACCATACATAACTCTATACTACCGAAACGCCACCAAACATTAAGTGTGCAGACCCTTCGGGTTCGAGAACTATGTAGACATGACCGAGACACCTCTACGGTCAATAACCAATAGCGGGACCTGGATGCTCATATTGGTTCCTACATATTCTAAGAAGATCTTTATCAGTCGAACCTCTATGTCAAGGATTCTGTTAATCCCGTATGATGTTCCCTTTGTTCTTCGGTATGTTACTTGCCCGAGATTCGATCGTCGGTATCTCCATACCTAGTTCAACCTCGTTATCGGCAAGTCTCTTTACTCGTTCAGTAATACAAGATCCCGTGACTAACACTTAGACACATTGCTTCCAATGCTCATTGTGATGTTGTATTACCGAGTGGGCCCTGAGATACCTCTCCATCACATGGAGTAACAAATCAATGTCTTGATCCATGCCAACTCAACAGACACCCCCGGAGATACCTGTAGAGCACCTTTATAGTCACCCAGTTACGTTGCGATGTTTGATACACACAAGGCACTCCTCCGGTATCCGTGAGTTGCATGATCTCATGGTCATAGGAACATATAATTGACAAGCAGAAAACAGTAGCAATAAACTGACACAATCATATGCTACATTTGTAGTTTGGGTCTTGTCCATCACATCATTCTCCTAATGATGTGATCCCGTTATCAAATGACATCACATGTCAATGGATAGGAAACCTTGACCATCTTTGATCAACGAGCTAGTTCACTAGAGGCATACTAGCGACAAAGTGTTGTCTATTTACCCACACATCTAATGTGTTTCCAATTAATACAATTATAGCATGGATAATAAACGATTATCATGAACAAGGAAATATAATAATGAACACTTTATTTATTGCCTCTAGGGCATATTTTCAACAATCTCCCACTTGCACTAGAGTCAATAATCTAGCTCACATCACTATGTGATTTACATTGTAATGAATCGAACACCCATGCACTTCTGGTGTTGATCATGTTTAGCCCTTGGAAGAGGTTTAGTCAATGGGTCTACAACATTCAGATCCGTGTGCACTTTGCAAATATTTATGTCCTTGTCCTCGATGTAATTGCGTATGGAGTTGAAGCGTCGCTTTATGTGTCTGGTCCTCTTGTGAAATCTTGGTTCCTTGGCCAGAGCAATGGCACCAGTGTTGTCACAGAATAGGTTCATTGGATTCAGTGCACTGGGCACTACTCCAAGATCTGTCATGAACTGCTTCATCCAGACACCTTCCTTCGCCGCCTCCGAGGCTGCGATGTACTCCGCTTCACATGTAGAATCGGCTACCATGATTTGCTTGGAACTGCACCAGCTTACCGCTCCCCCGTTGAGAATAAATACGTATCCGGTTTGTGACTTAGAATCATCTGGATCAGTTTCAAAGCTTGCATCGACGTAACCCTTTACGACGAGCTCTTCATCACCTCCATAAGAGAGAAACATTTCCTTAGTCCTTTTCAAGTACTTAAGGATATTCTTGACCGCTGCCCAGTGTTCCATTCCAGGATCACTTTGAAACCTTCCGGCCATACTTATGGCAAGGCTGACATCGGGTCTTGTGCACAACGTTGCATACATGATAGAGCCTATGTCTGAAGCATATGGGATGACACTCATCTTTTCTCTATCCTCTGCAGTCACTGGGCATTGAGTCTTGCTCAACTTCACACCTTGTAACACAGGCAAGAACCCCTTCTTGGACTGATCCATTTTGAACTTCTTCAAAACTTTATCAAGGTATGTGTTCTGTGAAAGTGCTATCAAGCGTTTCGATCTATCTCTATAGATCTTAATGCCTAATATGAAAGCAGCTTCTCCTAGGTCCTTCATTGAAAAACTCTTGTTCAAATATTCCTTCATGATTTCCAGCATTTCTATATTGTTTCCAATCAGCAATATGTCATCCACATATAATATTAGAAACACTATAGAGCTCCCACTCACTTGTAAATACAAGCTTCTCCATAAACTTGTATAAACTCAAACGCTTTGATCACCTCATCAAAACACTTATTCCAACTCCGAGATGCTTGCACCAGCCCATAAATAGATCGCTGGAGTTTGCAAACTTTGTCAGCATTCTCTGGATTGACAAAACCTTCTGTTTGCATCATATACAACTCTTCCTCAAGGAAACCGTTGAGGAACGCTGTTTTGACATCCATTTGCCAAATTTCATAGTCGAAATAAGCAACTATTGCCAACATGATTCTGACAGACTTAAGCATCGCTACGGGTGAGAAGGTCTCATCGTAGTCAACTCCTTGAACTTGTGAAAAACCCTTTGCCACAAGTCGAGCTTTATAGACGGTGACATTACCGTCCGCGTCTGTCTTCTTCTTAAAGATCCATTTGTTCTAAATGGCCTTTCGCCCTTCAGGTAATACTTCCAAAGTCCATACTTTGTTTTCATACATGGATCCCATCTCAAATTTCATGGCCTCTAACCATTTCTCAGAATCCAGGCCCATCACTGCTCCTCCATAGCTCGTAGGTTCATTGTTGTCCAACAACATGACCTCCAAGACAGGGTTGTCGTACCACTCAGGAGTAGTACGCGGCCTTGTCGACCTACGAGGTTCAATAGTAGCTTGATCCGAATCTTCATGATCTTCATCATTAACTTCCTCTTCTACCATCGTCGGTTCCATAGAAACATCTTTCTGCGTTGTGCTACTTTCTGGTTGAAGTAAAGGTTCAATAACCTCATCAAGCTCTATTTTCCTCCCACTCAATTATTTCGAGAGAAACTCTTTCTCAATAAATGTTCCATTCTTAGAGATAAACACTTTGCCTTCGGATCTGAGATAGAAGGTATACCCGACTATCTCTTTCGAGTATCCTATGAAGACGCATTTTCCCGCTTTGGGTTCCAGCTATTCAGGCTGAAGCTTTTTGACATAAGCATCACATCCCCAAACTTTAAGAAACGACAAGCCTCTTGCCAAACCACAGTTCATATGGCGTCGTATCAACGGATTTCGATGGTGCCCTATTTAAAGTGAATGCAGCTGTCTCTAATGCATAACCCCAAAACGATAGTGGCAAATCAGCAAGAGACATCATAGAACGCACCATATCTAATAAGGCTCGATTACGACGTTCGGACACACCATTACGCTGTGGTGTTCCGAGCGGTGTCAACTATGAAACAATTCTACACTGTCTTAAGTGACTGTCAAACTCATAACTCAGATATTCACCTCCTCGATCAGATCGCAGGAATTTAATCTTCTTGTTAAGATGATTCTCAACTTCACTTCAAAATTGCTTGAACTTTTCAAATGTTTCAAACTTGTGTTTCATCAAGTAAATATACCCATATCTACTTAAGTCATCAGTGAAGGTGAGAAATAACGATATCCACCACGTGCTGTAACATTCATTGGACCGCACACATCAGTATGTATGATTTCCAATAAGTCACTCGCCTGTTCCATTGTTCCAGAGAACGGCGTTTTAGTCATCTTGCCCATGAGGCATGGTTCACATGTGTCAAGTGATTCAAAATCAAGTGACTCCAAAAGTCCATCAGCATGGACCTTCCTCATGCGTTTTACACCAATATGACCTAAACGGCAGTGCCACAAGAAAGTGGTACTATCATTATCAACTCTACATCTTTTGGCATCAATGTTATGAACATGTGTGTCATCACTATCAAGATTCAATATGAATAAACCCCTAACATTGGGAGCATGACCATAAAAGATATTACTCATATAAATAGAACAACCTTTATTCTTTGATTTAAATGAGTAACCGTCTCGCAATAAACAAGATCCAGATATAATGTTCATGCTTAACGCAGGCACTAAATAACAATTATTCAGGTTCATCACTAATCCCGATGGTAATCAAAGAGAGAGCGTGCCGACGGCGATCAAATTTACCTTGGAAGCATTTCCCACGCGCATCGTCACTTCGTCCTTCGCCAGCCTTCGTTTATTCTGTAGTTCTTGCTTTGAGTTGCAAATGTGAGCAACCGAACCGGTATCAAATACCCAGGCACTACTATGAGAGATAGTAAGGTACACATCAATAACATGTATATCATATATACCTTGTTTGTCGTTGGCCGCCTTCTTGGCAGCCAGGTACTTGGGGCAGTTCTGCTTCCAGTGACCAGTTCCCTTGCAATGAAAGCACTCAGTTTCTGGCTTGGGTCCATGCTTGGGCTTCTTTACAGGAGTAGCAACTGCTTTGCCATCCTTCTTGGTTTTAGCCTTCTTGCCCTTGAACTTGACCTTGCCATTTTTCTTCAAACTAGTGGTTTTATTGACCATCAACACTTGATGTTCTTTCTAGATTTCAGACTCATCGACTTTTAGCATCGCAAACAGCTCGACGACTGACTTGTTCATCCCGTGCATGTTATAGTTCATCACAAAGCTCTTGTAACTAGGTGGTAGTGATTGAAGAACTCTGTCAGTGATCGCCTCTAGCAGAAGGGCAATTCCTAACTCCGCTAGACGAGTATATGTTCATTAATAGACCCGTTCTCCTCCATCTTGCAAGCATAGAACTTATCGGAGGTTTCATACCTCTCGATCTGGGCATTCTTCTGAAAGATAAACTTCAACTCCTGGAACATCTCATATGCTCCATGACATTCAAAACGTCTTTGAAGTCCCGGTTCTAAGCCATACAATATTGCACACTGAACTATTGAGTAATCTCCAGTACGTGCCTCCCAAGCATTCTTAACTTCTTCGGAGGTCATGTCTTCTGGTTGGTCACCAAGAGGTGCATCAAGGACATATGATTTCTAGGAAGCCGTGAGGATAATCCTCAGTTTATGGGCCCAGTCAACAAAGTTACTTCCATCATCTTTCAACTTAGCTTTCTCTGGGAACACATTAAAATTCAGGGGTGCTACTACGCGAGCCATTGATCTACAACATAAATATGCAAAGTTTACTTAGACTATTGTTCAAGATAATGAGTTTAGTTAATCAAATTACTAAAGCTCCCACTCAAATCGACATCCCTCAGGTCATCTGAGTGTCACATGATCCAAATTCACCAACTTAAGTCTGATCATCACGTGAGTTGAGGTGGCTTCAATGGTGAAAATCTCATGTTGATCATATCTACTATATGACTCATGTTCGACCTTTCGTTCTCTTGTGTTCCGAGGCCATGTCTGTACATGCTATGCTCGTCAAGTTTAATTCGAGTGTTCTGCGTGTGCAACATTGGCTTGCACCCGTTGTATGTGAACGTAGAGTCTATCACACCCGATCGTCACGTGGTGTCTCGACACGACGAACTTTCGCGACGGTGCACACTCAGGGAGAACACAATTCATATTGAAATTTAAGTGAGGAATCGCCTTATAATGCTAACGTCGTCCTAAGCAAAACAAGGTGCATAAAAGTATTAACATCACATGCAATTCATAAGTGACATGATATGGCCATGAACTTGTGCTTTTTGATCTCCATCTAGAAAGCACCGGCATGATCTCCATCGTCACCGGCATGACAACATTACATTCATCATCTTGATCTCCATCAACGTGTCACCATCGGGGTTGTCGCGCCCAACATGCTTCTACTACTATTGCTACCGTTTAGCGATAAAGTAAAGCATTACATAGCACTTAATGATTGACATGCAGGTCATACAATAATTAAAGACAACCCTATGGCTCCTGCCGGTTGCCGTACTCATCGACATGCAAGTCGTGATAATCTATACATCACCGATCATCTCATACATCACATATATCACATCATGTATTTTGCCATATCACATCACAACATACCCTGCAAAAACAAGTTAGACGTCCTCTAATTGTTGTTGCATGTTTTACATGGCTACTACGGGTATCTAGCAAGAATAATTTGATTGAAATATGCCCTAGAGGCAATAATAAAATGGTTATTATTGTATTTCCTAGTTCATGATAATTGTCTATTGTTCATGCTATAATTGTGTTAACCGGAAACCGTAATACATGTGTGAATACATAGACCACAACGTGTCCCTGGTGAGCCTCTAGTTGACTAGCTCGTTGATCAATAGATGGTCACGGTTTCATGACCATGGACATTGGATGTCATTGATAACGGGATCACATCATTAGGAGAATGATGTGATGGACAAGACCCAATCCTAAATGTAGCACAAGATCGTGTAGTTCGTCTGCTAAAGCTTTTCAATGTCAAGTATCGTTTCCTTAGACAACGAGATTGTGCAACTCCCGGATACCGTAGGGATGCTTTGGGTGTGCCAAACGTCACAACATAACTGGGTGGCTATAAAGGTGCACTACGGGTATCTTCAAAAGTGTCTGTTGGGTTGGCACGAATCGAGACTGGGATTTGTCACTCCGTGTGACGGAAGGGTATCTCTGGGCCCACTCGGTAAGACATCATCATAATGAGCTCAATGTGACTAAGGAGTCAGCCACGGAAAGATGTATTACAGAATGAGTAAAGAGACTTGCCGGTAACAACATTGAACAAGGTATAGAGATACCGACGATCAAATCTCGGGCAAGTATCATACCGATAGACAAAGGGAATTGTGTACGGGATTGATTGAATCCCCGACATCATGGTTCATTCGATGAGATCATCATGGAGCATGTGGGAGCCAACATGGGTATCCAGATCCCGCTGTTGGTTATTGACCGGAGAGTTGTCTCGGTCATGTCTACGTGTCTCCCGAACCGGTAGGGTCTACACACTTAAGGTTCGATGATGCTAGGGTTATAGGGAAATGCTATACGTGATTACCGAAGGTTGTTCGGAGTCCCGGATGAGATCCCGGACGTCACGAGGAGCTCCGGAATGGCCCGGAGGTAAAGATTGATATATAGGAAGTCCAGTTTTGGTCACCGGAAAGTTTTCGGGCTCATCGGTAGTGTACCGGGAGTGCCAGGAGGGTGCCGGAGGACCCCCGGGACGGGTGTGACGACCATAGGACTTCGTGGGCCCTTAGAGGAGGTGTGACAGCCCTTGTTGGTCTGGCCAAGACCTTCTAGAAAGGCCCATGCGGCTGGAGATAAGGAGATAGGGCAAAGGAGTTTGAAAAAGAGGAGATCCACCTCCCTTGTGGGAGGTGGACTCTTCCCCTAGGGTCGGCCGAACCTCTCCTCTTTGGAGGAGAGGCCAAGGCAGCCCTCCCTCTCCTTCCTCCTATATATACTTGAGGTTTTGGCCTTTTGGGAACAAGATTTGATCTCTCTCCCACGGCGCAGCCCTACCTCTCTTCTTCCTCCTCCGCAGCACTTAGGCGAAGCCCTGCCGGAATACCTTGCTACTCCACCACCACCACATCGTCATGCTGCTGTTGGAGACCTTCCCCAACCTCTCCCTACTCCTTGCTGGATCAAGGTGCGGGAGACGTCATCGGGTTGTACGTGTGTTGAACGCGGAGGCGCTGTTGTTCGGCGCTAAGATCGGAATCCACTGCGATCTGAATCACTGCGAGTACGACTCCATCAACCGCGTTCTTGTAACGCTTCCGCTTAGCGATCTTCAAAGGTATGAAGATGCAATCTCTCCCCAATCGTTTCTGGTTTCTCCATAGATAGATCTTGGTGATCGTAGAATTTTTTTTGATTTACTACTACGTCTCCCAACAGTGGCATCATGAGCTAGGTCTATGCGTAGAATGTATGCACGAGTAGAACACAAGTTGTTGTGGGCGTTTATTTTTTTAATATGATTACCACTACTAGTCTTATCTTGATTCGGCGGTATTGTGGGATGAAGCGGCCCGGACCGATTTTACATGTACGCTTACGTGAGACTGGTTCCACCGCCTGACATGCACTTGTTGCATAAGGTGGCTAGCGGGTGTCTATCTCTCCCACCTTAGTCGGATTGGATTCGATGAAAAGGGTCCTTATGAAGGGTAAATAGAAATTGGCATATCACGTTGTGGTTTTGGCGTAGGTAAGAAACGTTCTTGCTAGAAAACTATAGCAGCCACGTAAAAACTTGCAACTACAAATTAGAGGACGTCTAACTTGTTTTTGCAGCATATGCCTTGTGATGTGATATGGCCAAAGGATGTGATGTGATGCATTGTGATGTATGAGATTTATCATGTTCTTGTAATAGGATTCACGACTTGCATGTCGATGAGTATGATAACCGGCAGGAGCCATAGGAGTTGTCTTATTTTATTGTATGACATGCGTGTCAATCATAAACGCCATGTAATTACTTTACTTTATTGCTAAACGTTAGCTATAGTAGTAGAAGTAATAGTTGGCGAGACAACTTCATGAAGACACGATGATGGAGATCATGGTGTTGTGCCGGTGACAGTGATGATCATGGTGCCCCGAAGATGGAGATCAAAGGAGCAAGATGATATTGGCCATATCATGTCACTATATTGAGTGCATGTGATGTTTATCATGTTTACATCTTATTTTCTTAGAACGACGATAGTAAATAAGATGATCTCTCAATAAAATTTCAAGGAAAGTGTTCACCCTAACTGTGCACCGTTGCTAAGGATCGTTGTTCCGAAGCACCACGTGATGATCGGGTGTGATAGGTTCTAACGTTCGCATACAACGGGTGTAAGCCAGATTTACACACGCGATACACTTAGGTTGACTTGATGAGCCTAGCATGTATAGACATGGACTCGGAACACGGAAGACCGAAAGGTCGAACATGATTCGTATAGAAGATACGATCAACATGGAGATGTTCACCATGGATGACTAGTCCGTCTCACGTGATGATCGGACATGGGCTAGTTGACATGGATCATGTGTCACTTGGATAACTAGAGAGATGTCTATCTAAGTGGGAGTTCATTAAATAATTTGATTATGTGAACTTAATTATCATGAACTTAGTCTAAAATTATCTTTACAATCTATATTGTAGATCCAATGGCCAACACGAATGTCACCCTCAATTTCAACGCGTTCCTAGAGAAAACCAAGCTGAAAGATGATGGAAGCAACTATGCGGACTGGGTCCATGGTTTGAGGATCATCCTCATAGCTTCCAAGAAATTGTATGTCCTCGATGCACCGCTAGGTGACCCACCCCTTCTCCCAGCAGAGCAAGACGTTGCGAACACTTGGCATTCTTGTTGTGATGATTACCCCCTTGTTCAGTCCGGCATGCTTTACAGTTAAGAACTAGGGCTCCAAAAGCATTTTGAGCAACATGGAGCATATGAGATGTTCCGAGAGCTGAAACTGGATTTTCAAGCTCATGCCCGGGTCAAGAGATATGACGTCTCCGACAAGTTCTTCAGCTGTAAGATGGAGGAGAACAGTTCTGTTAGTGAGCACATCCTCAAGATGTCTGGACTACACAACCGCTTGACTCAACTGGGAGTCAATCTCCCGGATGACTTGGTCATTGATAGAATCCTCCAGTCGCTTCCATTACAAGAGCTTTGTGATGAACTACAACATGCAAGGGATGGAGAAGTCCATTCCTGAGTTGTACTCGATGCTGAAATCAGCGGAGGTCGAGATCAAAAAGGAGCATCAAGTGTTGATGGTGAATAAGACCACTAGTTTCAAGAAAGGCAAGGGTAAGAAGAACTTCAAGAAGGACGGCAAAGTTGTTGCCGCGCCCAGTAAGCAAGTTGCCAGGAAGAAGAAGAACAAGAATGGACCCAAGCCTGAGACTAAGTGTTTTTACTACAAGGGTACCGGTCACTAGAAGCAGAACTGCCCCAAGTACATAGCGGATAATAAGGACGGCAACGTTAAAGGTATATGTGATATACTTTTTATTGATGTGTACCTAACCAGCGCTCGTAGTAGCTCCTGGGTATTTGATATCGGTGCAGTTGCTCACATTTGTAACTCCAAGCAGGAGCTGCGGAATAAGCGGAGGCTGGCAAAGGACGAGGTGACGATGCGCGTCAGGAATTGTTCCAAGGTCGATGTGATCGCCGTTGGCACGCTACCTCTACATCTACCTTTGGGATTAGTGTTAAACCTTAATAATTGTTATTTAGTACCAGCTTTGAGCATGCACATTGTATATGGATCTCGCTTGATGCGAGATGGCTACTCATTTAAATCTGAGAATAATGGTTGTTCTATTTATATGAGAGAAATGTTTTATGGTCATGCCCCGCTGGTCAATGGTTTATTTTTGATGAATCTCGTACGTGATGTTACACATGTCCACAGTGTGAGTACCAAAAAGTCTAAGGTTCATAACGATAATCCCACTTACATGTGGCACTGCCGCCTTGGTCATATTGGTGTCAAACGCATGAAGAAGCTCCATACTGATGGACTTTTGGAGTCTCTTGATTTCGAATCATTTGACACATGCGAACCATGCCTCATGGGCAAGATGACCAAGACTCCGTTCTCCGGAACAATGGAGCGAGCAACTGACTTGTTGGAAATAATACATACCGATGTATGCGGTCCAATAAGTGTCGAGGCTCGTGGTGGCTACCATTATGTTCTCACCCTCACTGATGACTTGAGTAGATATGGGTATGTCTACTTACTGAAACATAAGTCTGAAACTTTTGAAAGGTTCAAGGAATTTCAGAGTGAGGAAGAGAATCAATGTGACAGGAAAATAAAGTGCCTACGATCTGATCGTGGCAGAGAATATTTAAGTCACGAATTTGGAATGCACCTAAGGGAATGTGGAATTGTTTCACAACTCACGCCGCCTGGCACACCTCAGCGAAATGGTGTGTCTGAACGTCGTAATCGCACTCTATTAGATATGGTACGATCTATGATGTCTCTTACCGACTTACTGCTATCATTTTGGGGATATGCATTAGAGACTGCCGCATTCACTTTAAATAGGGCACCGTCAAAATCCGTTGAGATGACACCGTATGAATTATGGTTTGGAAAGAAACCTAAGCTGTCGTTTCTAAAAGTTTGGGGATGCGATGCTTACGTGAAGAAACTTCAACCTGAGAAGCTCGAACCCAAAGCGGAAAAGTGCGTCTTCATAGGATATCCCAAATAGACTATTGGGTATACCTTCTACCTCAGATCCGAAGGCAAAGTCTTTGTTGCCAAGAATGGATCCTTTCTCGAGAAAGAGTTTCTCTCGAAAGAAGTAACTGGGAGGAAAATAGAACTTGATGAGGTAATTGTACCTCCACTCGAACCGGAGAGTAGCGCAGCACAGGAAGTTGTTTCTGTGGAGCCTACACCGGCTGGAGAGGAAGTTCATGATGATGATCATGAAACTTCAGATCAAGTTACTGTTGAATGTCGAAGGTCCACTAGGGCACGTTCCGCACCAGAGTGGTACGGCAACCCTGTCCTAGAGATCATGTTGTTGGACAACGGTGAACCTTCGAACTATGAAGAAGCAATGGTGGGCCCGAATTCCAACAAATGGCTTGAGGCCATGAAATCCGAGATAGGATCCATGTATGAGAACAAAGTATGGACTTTGGTGGACTTGCCTGATGATAAGCGAGCCATTGAAAATAAATGGATCTTTAAGAAGAAGACTGACGCGGATGGTAATGTAACCGTCTATAAGGCTCGGCTTGTCGCTAAGGGTTATCGACAAGTTCAAGGAATTGACTATTATGAGACTTTCTCACCCGTAGCGATGCTGAAGTCTGTCCGAATCAAGTTAGCAATTGCCGCATTTTATGATTATGAGATCTGGCAAATGGACATCAAAACGGCATTCCTTAATGGCTTCCTCAAGGAAGAACTGTATATGATGCAGCCAGAAGGTTTTGTCGATCCTAAAGATGCTAACAAGGTATGCAAGCTCCAGCGCTCCATCTATGGGCTGGTGCAAGCATCTCGGAGTAGGAACATTCACTTTAATGAGGTGATTAAAGCGTTTGGGTTTGTACAGGTTTATGGAGAACCTGTATTTACAAGAAAGTGAGTGGGAGCTCTGTAGCATTTCTCATATTATATGTGGATGACATACTGATAATGGTAAATGATATAGAACTCTTCGAAAGTATAAAGGCCTACTTGAATAAGTGTTTTTCAATGAAGGACCTTGGAGAAGCTGCTTACATATTAGGTATTAAGATCTATAGAGATAGATCGAGACGCCTCATAGGTCTTTCACAAAGCACATACCTTGAAAAGATATTGAAGAAGTTCAATATGGATCAGTCCAAGAAGGGGTTCTTGCCTGTGTTACAGGGTGTGAGATTGAGTATGACTCAATGCCCGACCACGACAAAGGATAGAGAAGAGATGAGTGTCATCCCCTATGCTTCAGCCATAGGCTCTATTATGTATGCCATGCTATGCACCAGACCTGATGTGAACCTTGCCATAAGTTTGGTAGGGAGGTACCAAAGTGATCCGGAGTGGAACACTGGATAGCAGTCAAGAATATCCTGAAGTACCTGAAAAGGACAAAGGACATGTTTCTCGTATATGGAGGTGCCGAAGAGCTCGTCGTAAAGGGTTACGTTGATGCTAGCTTCAACACGATCCGGATGACTCCAAGTCGCAAACTGGATACGTGTATGTTTTGAACGGAGGGGCACTCAGTTGGTGCAGCAGCAAGCAAATTAAGCGTCTTGGCGGCATCTACATGTGAAGCGGAGTACATAGCTGCTTTGGAAGCAGCAAAGGAAGGAGTCTAGATGAAGGAGTTCGTCACTGACCTAGGAGTAATTCCAAGTCCGTCGGGCCCGATGACTCTATTATGTGACAACACTAGAGCTATTGCACTTGTGAAGGAGCCCAGGTTTCACAAGAAGACAAGACACATCAAGCGCCGCTTCAACTCCATCCATGATTACATTCAGGAGGGAGATATAGATATTTGTAAAGTGCATACGGATCTGAATGTCGCAGATCCATTGACTAAACCTCTCTCACGAGCAAAACATGATCAACACCAGAATGCTATGGGTATACGATTCATCACAATGTAACTAGATTATTGACTCTAGTGCAAGTGGGAGACTATTGGAAATATGCCCTAGAGGCAATAATAAAATGGTTATTATTGTATTTCCTAGGTCATGATAATTGTCTATTGTTCATGCTATAATTGTGTTAACCGGAAACCGTAATACATGTGTGAATACATAGACCACAACGTGTCCCTGGTGAGCCTCTAGTTGACTAGCTCGTTGATCAATAGATGGTCACGGTTTCATGACCATGATCATTGGATGTCATTGATAACGGGATCACATCATTAGGAGAATGATGTGATGGACAAGACCCAATCCTAAGCGTAGCACAAGATCGTGTAGTTCGTCTGCTAAAGCTTTTCAATGTCAAGTATCGTTTCCTTAGACCATGAGATTGTGCAACTCCCGGATACCGTAGGGATGCTTTGGGTGTGCCAAATGTCACAACGTAACTGGGTGGCTATAATGGTTCACTACGGGTATCTCGGAAAGTGTCTGTTGGGTTGGCACGAATCGAGACTGGGATTTGTCACTCCGTGTGACGGAGAGGTATCTCTAGGCCCACTCGGTAAGACATCATCATATTGAGCTCAATGTGACTAAGGAGTTAGCCACGGAATGATGTATTACGGAACGAGTAAAGAGACTTGCCAGTAACGAGATTGAACAAGGTATAGAGATACCGACGATCGTATCTCGGGCAAGTATCATACCGATAGACAAAGGGAATTGTGTACGGGATTGATTGAATCCCCGACATCGTGGTTCATCCGCTGAGATCATCGTGGAGCATGTGGGAGCCAACATGGGTATCCAGATCCCGCTGTTGGTTATTCACCGAAGATTTGTATCGATCATGTCTACGTGTCTCCCGAACCCGTAGGGTCTACACACTTAAGGTTCAATGACGCTAGGGTTATAGGGAAATGGTATGTGTGATTACTGAAGGTTGTTAGGAGTCCTGGATGAGATCCCGGACGTCACGAGGAGCTCCGTAACGGTTCGGAGGTAAAGATTGATATATAGGAAGTCCAGTTTTGGTCACCGGAATGTTTTCGGGCTCATCAGTAGTGTACCGGGAGTGCCGGGAGGGTGCCGGAGGACCCTCGGGAGGGGTGTGATGACCATAGGACTTCGTTTGCCCTTAGAGGAGGTGTGACAGCCCTTGTTGGTCTGTCCAAGACCTTCTAGAAAGGCCCATGCGGCTGGAGATAAGGAGATAGGGCAAAGGAGTTTGAAGAAGAGGAGATCCACCTCCCTTGTGGGAGGTGGACTCTTCCCCTAGGGTCGGCCGAACCTCTCCTCTTTGGAGGAGATGCCAAGGCAGCCCTCCCTCTCCCTCCTCCTATATATACTTGAGGTTTTGGCCTTTTGGGGACAAGATTTGATCTCTCTCCCATGGCGCAGCCCTACCTCTCTTCTTCCTCCTCCGCATCGCTTAGGCGAAGCCCTGCCGGAATACCTTGCTACTCCACCACCACCACATCGCCGTCCTGCTGTTGGAGCCCTTCCCCAACCTCTCCCTCCTCCTTGCTGGATCAAGGTGCGGGAGACGTCACCGGGCTATACGTGTGTTGAACGCGGAGGCGCCGTTGTTCGGCGCTAAGATCGGAATCCACCGCGATCTGAATCACTGCGAGTACGACTCCATCAACCGTGTTCTTGTCACGCTTTCGCTTAGCGATCTTCAAAGGTATGAAGATGCAATCTCTGCCCACTCGTTGCTAGTTTCTCCATGGATAGAGCTTGGTGATCGTAGAATTTTTTTGATTTACTACTACGTCTCCCAACACAATTCTCGTCTACGCAAAAAACACAACGGTGATACACTAGTTGCTTTTCAACCTTCTCAAGGACCGCCTTTGTCGAATCCGATACAACTAAAGTGAGAGGAACTAGCACCCGCAATCCATCTATGCAACAAGTTGCGGTTGAGGGAACCAGTCTCTCATAAGCGTACGAGTAATGTTGGTCCGGGCCACTTCATCTCACAATACCGCTGAACCAAAATCCGACCAAGGGAGGAAGCAATCTAAGCATCAACGCCCACAAACCTTTTGTGTTCTACTCGAGATCTCATCTACACATAGACCTAGTTGATGATTCCACGGTTGGGGAACGTTGCATGGGAAACAAAAAAATTCATATGCACACGCATTTCTATCCATGGTGATGAGCATCTACAAGAGGGAGAGTGGATCTACGTACCCTTGCAGATCGATAAGCAGGAAGCGTTAAGAAACGCGGTTGATGTAGTCGAACGTCTTCGCAATACAAATCTCCGAGCGTCCCGTGATCCAATCACGATCCGTCCCACGATCCAATCACAATCCGTCCCACGAACGTGATCACGATCCGTCCCACGAACTTGATCACGATCCTTCCGATCTAGCGCCGAACGAACGGCACCTCCGCGTTCAGCACACGTACAGCTTGATGACGATCTCCGCCGTCTTGATCCAGCAAGAAGGAGCAGAGAGGAAGAAGCGTTCTCTGGCAGCATGACGGCACTCCGGCAATGGTGGTGGAGCTATTCCGGCAGGGCTTCGCCTAAGCACTGCAGAAATCCGATCTAGAGGAGAAACTATGCACTGGAGGAAGGGGCAGCACGTGGCTAAAAATTCTGTGCAAAAACCCTAAAACCACCAGTATATATAGGAGGAAGAGAGGGGGGAGGCTTGTCCCAAGGGCCAAGCCACAAGGAGTCGGCCGAACCAGGTTGTGGAGGTGGAATCCACCTCCAATCCTAGTAGGACTAGGATTCACCCAATTTTTGCCTTTTTCCACCTTTTCGCTTTGGATTTTCTTCTCTAGCCGCATGGGCCGTGTTTGGGGTTTTCCACCAGACCACAAAGGGCTGGTATTCAATCTCCCACAGCCCATGAAGCCTCTTGGGTCGAAATACCCCTCCCGGAGGTCTCCCGGTACACTACTGGCACTCCCGGTACATTACCGATGAGTCCGAAACTTTTCCAGCGACCAAAACAGGACTTACTATATATGAATCTTTACCTACGGACCATTACGGAGATCCTTGTGATGTCCTGGATCTCATCCGGGACTCCGAACAACCTTCGGTCACCACCATACATAACTCTATACTACCGAAATGTCACCAAACATTAAGTGTTCAAACCCTGCGGGTTCAAGAACTATGTAGACATGACCGAGACACCTCTATGGTCAATAACCAATAGCGGGACCTAGATGCCCATATTGGTTCCTACATATTCTACAAAGATCTTTATCGGTTGAACCTCTATGTCAAGGATTCAGTTAATCCCGTATGATGTTCCCTTTGTTCTTCGGTATGTTACTTGCCCGAGATTCGATCGTCGGTATCTCCATACCTAGTTCAACCTCGTTATCGGCAAGTCTCTTTACTCGTTCGGTAATACAAGATCCCGTGACTAACACTTAGACACATTGCTTCCAGTGCTCATTGTGATGTTGTATTACCGAGTGGGCCCTGAGATACCTCTCCATCACATGGAGTAACAAATCAATGTCTTGATCCATGCCAACTCAACAGACACCCCCGGAGATACCTGTAGAGCACCTTTATAGTCACCCAGTTACGTTGCGACGTTTGATACACACAAGGCACTCCTCCGGTATCCGTGAGTTGCATGATCTCATGGTCATAGGAACATATACTTGACATGCAGAAAACAGTAGCAATAAACTAACACGGTCATATGCTACGTTTGTAGTTTGGGTCCTGTCCATCACATCATTCTCCTAATGATGTGATCCCGTTATCAAATGACATGACATGTCAATGGCTAGGAAACCTTGACCATCTTTGATCAATGAGCTAGTTCACTAGAGGCATACTAGGGACAAAGTGTTGTCTATTTACCCACACATGTAATGTGTTTCCAATTAATACAATTATAGCATGGATAATAAATGATTATCATGAAAAAGGAAATATAATAATAAATACTTTATTTGTTGACTCTAGGGCATATTTCCAACAGCTGCTGCCACCATCTACCTGCACCCGTGCAAAGCGGCAGGTGAGCTTCTCGGTGGCGATGGTGGGGTCGAGGACCAGGGTGTAGCTGCACTGCCGGAGCGTGTGCGTAGAGGGTATTGCCCCTGAGTGGTTCTTGCTGGGGAGGTCAAGCATCTGCTCAAAGGTGAGCTTCAGCTGCCAAGCAGCCTTGCCAGAGCGCTGGCGCTGGATGGAAGGCTGGGCAGCCGACTCCTATTCCTCGATGGTGTTGACCTGCCGGCTCCCGTAGCGGGGATCCGTCTGGTCACTCTTGTGTTTGTTGTTCTACGGTTATCGGGTGTCGGCAGCTGGCCGGGATGTTGCTGGTGTCATTGTTGCCTTGGCAGGCGGGGTCGTCTTGACCCGGATGGTTGAATCAGCCGTGGCGTACTTGTCTGCCTTTGTCATGAGCTCGGCGAGTATAGCCAGCTCGGAGCACAGAAGCTTGTGCTTGAGGAGGGTGTTGTCTCGACAGCCTTCAATGAAGTACTGTATGGATTGTACCTCGTGCACCCCCTCGTAGGAGTTGTGGAGCTCGGTCCATCGAGTGAGGTAGTCGCGGAGGGACTCATTCGGCCCCTGAACGCACATGGCGAGTTCACAGGGGCGGCTAGGCCGCTTGTAGGTGCCGGTGAAGTTGTGGACGAAGGCCTCTTCGAAGTCCGTCTAGGTATTGATGCTGTCGGCTGCCAGGCTGTTGAGCCAGGTGCGGGCCGAGCTGATCAACATGAGGAGGGCATAGCGAACAGCTACGCGCTTGTTTCCCCTGGCGATGCCGACCGCGGTGGTGTAGTCGATCAGCCAGTCCTCGGGCTTGGCAGCCCCGTTGTACTTCGGGGTGTCTCGGGGGAGTGTGAAGCCGGTCGGGAACGGCTCATTGCAGATCCGAGGGCCGAAATAGGTCGAGGCAATCGAGCCCTCCTCTTCGAGGAGGGCAGACTGCGCGAGCCGGTTGATGCGGTTGTGGACTTCGTTCTGGCTACGGGGGACACGCGACCCGATCCGGGCCGAAAGCTCGAGACGGATGATGGGTGGAACCGATCGTTCCGGCTCGCGCCGCAGGGGTGAAGTGTGCCCACGGCTGCGCTGGCTGCCGGCTGCCGGCGCCTCGTTGTGGCGGCTGCTACGAGGCGGGTTGTTGGTGTGTCGGCTATTAACAGCCGGTTGCTCGCTCCCCAGCAGCTGAGAGGGCCAGGGGTTGGTTGCTCCGACCCGGCGGCTGGAGACACGAGGGGAGCAGGAGTGCTCAGTCGGCTGACAGCCAGCAGTCCCCGTGCCCTCGCTCTCGAGCCGGGGGGCTTTGGAGGCGGCACCGCCGGTCACGAGCAGATGCTACTGCGCGTCGGCAGCGTCAATGAGCTCCTTGATGTGACGCTCGTGGGTGGCATGTTCTTCGCCCTCCAAGGTGGCCAATTCCTCGTAGGCCACCTTGACAGCCCGCAGGTTGGCTGTGGGGGTGTCGTAGACGGGCATCTTGCCGCCCAGGATTTCGACGACCACACGACCATGGTCGCGCATAGCCCCACGCCGGCTAGGCTCAGTGCCAGCCAGGGTGAGACCGTATGCGGAAGCGTATTCCCGCTAGGCGGCCTCCATAGGGCGCCGCGTGGCCGTGAGGGCGGTGGCGTCCACGAATAGGACGCGGCAAGCCGCCTCGAGCTCGGCCACGGCGCTGTCGGGGTTTGTCATCGGGGCGATAGGGTGCACAAGCCCCAGAGGGCCGCACCGAGCGGGTCAGAGGTGCCGACGTGGGCCGCGGCGACGTCAGCCCCGACCCGTGCACGTCTGGAGGAGGTGGAGGAGATGATGGCCATTGCCCCCACGCTATCGTGGGAGCCGCTGGACTGGGTCGCAGCATGTGCGCCCATAGCCGTGGGCGGACCGACGCAGACGAGCACCTGACCGGGTACTCGTCGGCAGCCGGAGCTTCGGCGAGGCTGAGCCTGCCGAAGCGCTTGGTGAGCGCGTCGATGTCGAGCGTGAGGTCGATGGAGTTCCTCGTAGGGCCTGCCGGAGCAAGCCCCACGAGCCTGCGGTTTCTCCTGGACGTGCAGCGGCAGCGGGGAATGACGAGGGGTCCCGCCCAGACCATGAATCCGGTAGGCGCCCGGTATGGCCCCACGGTGGGCGCCAACTGTCATCACTTTCTCACGACAAATGCCATGGGTAGGCTTATCGTAGGTGGTTGGGGCCGGAGGACGATGCTGACGGGCTTCGGGTGCGAGATTAGGTACAGGCGGCGATGACACACGATGTACCTAGGTTCAAGGCCCTCTGCCGGAGGTAATACCCCTAGTCCTGCTCGGTCTAGTTCGATGGATGGGTGTGTTTATAGGGTTGCTTTTGGAGCTGAGTCTAGAGGAGGAAGAGGGAGCAGCTGGCTCACCTTCCTCCGCTATCAAGTGAGAGTGAGGGAAGAGTCTCGTAGGTGTGTGTGTGTGTGTTGTCCGTCCCCGTTGCATGGGTAGCTCGGTGGGGGGGTTATAGGACAACCCCCCAACTTACAATATTCCTAAGGTACAGAGGTGGGGGGAACCGGCTGGCAGTCTCTCCGGCTGGCCAGGGGGTCCCGCCCTTCGAACCGTCTCGTCGCCCATAGGGTCCACTGGCTGTGTGGTCCCGTTGCCTGTTGGGGCCCGCTAGCCGGCTCCGCGATTGGCCCTCGCCCACCTGCCGTGGCATGGGCCGCCCGGGAGGCGTTGTCTATTGCCAGCCGGCCGAAGTCTCCGGTACGGCCGGCTGCACTGTAGCCACGCCGAGACAGGTAATCTAGTGGGCGAGGGCATGCCAGCACTGTTTCCCCGCCCGGTCATGATTGCCAAGGTTAGCGACCTGGATGGCCAGACTGTAGTCATGCGCACCCATGCGTCAGCAGCCACTGTGGCCACAGCGTCGCCCGTCATGGCGGTCACGTCTTGTCGCCATACTCGTGCGCAGAGGGATGGGATGTTGCATGTCCGCCCGGGAGTCAACGAAGGAGGCGGCCCGGAGGCAACCGGCCACGCCCAGCCGGTCGGGGGTCGAGCCGGCTCCGCGACCAGCCATTTGTGTCGCCAGCCGACGACAGCTCGAGCCGGCCGTGCTCCAGCTGGCCATGGGAAGCCGGTCGCATAGTTTTTCTTTGAAACGAGGGGGAAGAAGCCCGTTGCTTTGGCCTACCTAGGGGTAATAACCCCATCACACGCATCTCCTCGAAAAAGCTAATCGGAATGTAATGGGCCCTCAAGTGACGACAGAAATCATCCCAGCTGATAACATGATCACCCCTAGAGTCCTTCTATTGCTACCACCAATCTGTTGCCTGAGCCTTGAGCTGAAATGACACAAAATTGACATAGTCCTCTAGTCTGACATTGCTGCACTCAAAATGCTTACTCATGTCGCGGAACCAATCATCTGCATCAAAAGGTTGCTCACAACAGGTGAAAGACTTGGGCTGATTGGCAAGGAACTGGTTGAGTGTCGCGAACTGAGGTTGATTCTAAAAATTCCCTTGATAACCTTGCTGACCCTGATCTCTCTCTTCCAACAGCCTGAGCAACATCTGAGTATTTGCATTGGTTGCGGCCATCACATCTTGCCAAGCTTCTAGAGGAGGAGGCGGTCATAGGGGTGGTGGAGGATCAGACTGCTCCTCACCCCGACCCGGATTCCCACGAGTTGGTGAAGCCATCCTCGAGATGGACAAGAACATCAGCACATCATTGACAAAGATGATTGCAATAAGCTGAACCAAATGACTTGAAAGAAATTGAACGGAATAATATAAATAGCCTTCCTACTGAAAAATTAGGAAGAACGCCTTCGTCGGGTTTGCGATAACATCATTAGATACTAGAAGCCACTTGAATATACACAACAAAGTATTGAGCTAAGATATGCTCGGAACAAATGTATAGACCTCATACATCTGAAGAAAGTTGATCCTAGGTAACGACTTGAATTCCCACCTAAGAACTTCCTAACTCTTTGGTTATGCAATCGGGTGTTGGGGATACAAGGAGGCAAAATATCTCACACAACTAACAAGCCCTACACTCCAACTGTATCCATCCTTCAACACATAACCAGAGGCTTCGGAACTCCATCTATCTCGGATCCTTGAAAGCACAACGATACCAAACATGGCATTACTCTGGACGCCTCCCCGGTACTGGGTGACTCCGACCTTATCTCACCACGATAAGTATTGAAGCAATTCCGAACATCCTCCGTCCCGAGATACTAAGAAAACTGGATGATAACGATGTGCCAAGAATCCCCCGGAGCTCAACTCCTTGGAACAAATCAAGTCAGACAGGAGGCACCAAGACAGAACTCCATCACATCGGCATCATATAGTTTCCAAAATACCCAAGTGATCTTAAAAATATTTGAGTGAGAAGAGGAGTAGAATCAGAATTCCTAAGTCGAATACCTCACCAGAGTATAGAAAAGAAGTAAAAGAAACCTACTCTCTGATATAACTAGACTCAAAATAGTTTTACTAGACTCGACTCGGCCAAGTTCAATCAAGCAAAGGGCTCCTATGGTCGTATGGCTCTGAATACCAACTTGTAACGCCCAAGATGCGCTCCTATCCTTATTAAGGCAAGTGCAGTAATTCATTGCATACATTTAAGAAAAGAGAGTATATGAGTCGGCTTACACTCGCCACAAGCTAAATTAGAATTCACTCAAATATTCAATCATCATACAGAAGGCAGGGTCCGTCTACGAATGAAATCAAATGAAGAAAAGAAGCAACGAAAAATGCCTTGCTATCCCACGGATCACGACCATGGCCACTCTACTCATCGGGGTACGTGACATACATCCTGCCACATTCTTCATTATACTCCCACTAGAGCTGGGACACATCATCTGGCACGGACTCATCAACACCTGCACCTATATTGTTGTAATCTATGAGCCACAGGGGACTCAGCAATCATGTAACCCATGTACCGAAACTATGTCAGCTTATGGGTTGGATGGGGTAAGTGTTGAGTTTGCAGCAAGCACTAAGCATGTTTGGTGGCTATCTTACGAGAACATGAATGTAAATATGGTAGACTACGAAAGACAATCGAGTACTACCATGATCACTAAGTGATCCTGAACACCTACTTACGTCAAACATAACCCCCACTGTGTTCTCTTTCGGTTCATGTTCACGAGCAGAGACGATCACGTTTACGCACACAGTTCGTGTATTTTACTAGAGTTTACTTCAAGTTGACTATAACAGGGTGTTAAAGAAAATATCCAAGTTGCCACATAACCGCGGGCACAGCTTTTCGAAAGATTTAACCCTGCAGGGGTGCTCCAACTAATCCATCACAAATTAACCACACTCCACTGGAATAACCTCGACCACGGATCTCGTGATCATCCTAGGCAATTCCAAAGGAAATCCGACACCTCGAGATAGCCTGAAGTAGATCGAAATTCCTCACGCAAGACATTCAAGAAAGGCAAACAAGTCCAGCAAGACCGTCCGGCGTGTCGACGAACCCGATAAGAGCCGCGTATCTCGTTCTCAGAACATGACACATTGGCTAAGTTTCTGGCTGGCACACCCGTTGGTGGCCCCGGCTACTGCCATTTTGGACCAACACTCATGTGGAGCACTGGCCCGGGTTGTTGATTAATCCACGGGGTAGCTAAGCCCTATGCAATTTTATTAGGTTGTTAAGAAAATATAGTACCAAAGTTGGGTCTTGCCAGACAAGCTTTAATCTCAACCGAATAATCTAGGGGGTCCCCATAACAACCCGGAGCATGTTAGGAGCGCAAAATATGGAACATAACACCGGTAACAAGTAACTATGGCGGTAAAAGTGGAACAAAACACCGAGTAGAAAATATTGTGATATCTCCAGACATCCATGTTATCACATGAAAACAACCTGCACCTGCATCTAAGAACGCTATAAGAGGGGCTGAGCAGCAGTAACTTAGCCAAACAAGGTTTGCTAGGTGGTGGAGGGGTTAGAGGCTATCATGGAAATGTAGGAGGCTTGAGATTCAAGTGGTAGGTAATGCAAATGTAACGATAAAAGCGAGACATCTATCAAAGTGAAAATAGTATCGGGATCCGGGTACGATCATCTTGGTTGTTGGTTCTTCAGAGGGACAAAGAGCTGGGTCCTCGTAGTGGTACTCTCCTGGATACTCGTACTCAGGTTCAACACTCGCATCTACTCAAAGATAAACAGCAACAATAAACAAACAACCAAGGTGCAATGCACAAACAAGATGATGCATGATTCATTTGAAGTATTTAACATGGCAATCCTAAGCTAGTCATGTTTCTCGTGCAATAGTTAAGTTATTTACAATTCTGGACAAAACCTCATGTTAAGTTGTTTGAACATGCATGATCATTGCAAATATGGATGCTTCATGCAAAATAGATGCAAATGCATATGTAAAACATAGGAAATGGAGTAACAGTTCTCACGCTACGCTCCCGACAAGGTACGAAGACAAAATACAAGACAAGGAAGGCCATGGGATATTCCTTGGTATTCCAAGGTAGCCTCTGGTTAGGAAATGAAAAACTAACCACAATAGAGTCAAATATCAAGCAAAACAATGGAGCATAGCTCCCACAAGTCACACAAACACTACCACACACAATCTGCCCAAAACAGAAACATAGCAACTTCCACAGCAATTATCTAGAGCTACATGATGTTTCCAACCTCAAACAAAGCATGTACAGAAACTACATCAAATGGTTATCAAGACTTCCAACTACACAAACTTGAAATGAAGCATAGATCACTAAGCATGAAGCCCACAAGATGGCATAATGAAACAGATTCTAGGGACTTAGTGAAAATCACAGTTTTCTGGAATCTGAGTTAAGCTAATAGCAAATGACAGCAGAAAATAATGATGCTAGAGATCACCTCATGTCATGAAAATTAATAGGGTGGTAGAGGACAACATCTACTACAAAACACTAGCACTGAGCTTGAGCTAAAACTCAACAGATCACTTGGTAGCATCCACTCAACATGGCATAAAAATAATATCAGATTCTCAGACTTAGAAATATTTAGCATGTTGAAAACAGCAACATTTTATTAGATACCTTGGATCAAGAATCCCACTTATATGCAAGTTTATCATGTCTGAAAAAATGCCATGGCATAATACTCACAAAAGACTACCACTATCATGTTGACACAATTATCATAGCATGCATGGATTAATTTTTACAAAAATTCCAAAATGACATATTGGGACAAAATGGCATTTTGCAAAACTTGCTCAAAAGCTAAAACAACTCACACCAATGGATTCCTAGGATTTTTCTACCCCAAATCCATATATCACACTCATATCTTGCAGTAGATAAAATGCCCACAATCCCACATTGCAAATAGCACAAAACCTCAAACAACTTATAAGTCAAAACCTACTAGATATGCACATTGCCAGAAATGGCCATACCACATTTGTCAAAACACCAAAAATGGTAATATAGCTAAAAACAGAGAAAACAATTAGATTATCTAAACAAAAAAAGGAGGGGGTCCCACCTGGTAGTGAGCTAGGGCCCCCTCTGTGGATGACAAGTGGGGCCAGGGCCCACTTGTCATGCCCACACACACTGCACACACATCTCACAGCACACACACACAGGGCCACACAACACAAGCACGCACACACACACGATCTGGCATAGCCACACCAGATCCAGCACCACACACACGCTAAATCAAAAAAGAAAAGGGGTGCAAGGGGATCGAACCCGCGACCTCCTGGTGGGTCAGCAGGTGCACTGCCAGTGCGCTACCTATGCGGTACTCGACAGAAGGGGGTTTCTACCTAGCGTATACAGAGAAGCGCGGGCTTCAACTTCCACGAACACAGGGAAGAATCGGCGGCTACGGCGGCCATCATCGGCGGTCTCCGGCGAGGGAGAACCCCGGCGGGGGATGTGGGATCGCTAGGGGACTCATCCCCATGGAAAGGGAGTGGCGACACGCAGCACAAGGCAAGCGACTGAACCTCTCTGAACCCAGATTCAGAGGACAAGCGGAGCGCGGGGAGCATGACGGTGACACAGCGCAGGCGAGCACTACAGGCACCCATCGACGAAAAGATGGCATGGAGGTGGATAGGAAGGTACATCCACTACCTTGGCATGACGAAGAGGTCGAGGACGCGGCTAGTCGACAGCGACGAGGCGAAGACTCCAGCGTAGCATGGATCGCAGAGCACCCCGAGCGCGAAGAAGATGAAGAAGAGGCCGACGATGAGGACGTGCTCTTCCTCTCCTAGCCCCGATAACGGAATGAGGGCAGCGTCGGGGATCTCCAGGGCATCCTTGAAGGTGCAGAGAAGGCCATCGGAGACGAGCACGTCGACGATGAAGAAGCGCTACTCTCTGAACCTCCTGAATTTCTCTGCTTCTCCCTCTGCTCTCACACCATACCAGGAGAATCGAGGAAGGGGGAAGAGGTGACGGCGACGAGGAGGGAAAGGGGAAACCCTAGGAAGGGGCGGACGTCGAGGAGGCTTTAAAGGGGAAAGACTGACGGGACATCCTCAACGTCCGTGAAGGACTTCACGGCGCCGGGAGCTCGCATCTCTCACTGAACTGACGGAGGCGACGACGGGGCAGGTGACCCCTAGTTGCTAGGCCAGGAGGGGTTCGAGGCCCAGGTGGGCTGCGGTGTTGGGCCTCCCTCAGCTCTCTCTCTCTCCCACAAACAAACCTCCTGTTTTATTTAAAAAACAAAACAAACCAACAAAGCCCCAGAGAGAAAAGGAATATATTTTTTTGCAAAACAAATATATTTAGACCTAAATTAAATGCACCTATTTAATAAAAATCCACTAGTCAACTGTAACCTAAGTAAATTAATTCTTTTTATTAATGATACCTGATGTTTTATTTTTAAAAAAATCAACAACAACAACAAGTGAAAGAGCTCACCTACTCCACCCAGCACAATTAACTTGAGCAACAGAACATTTTTAAGAGATTTATAGTACAAGTTAAAACTGATGTCATAAAATAATTGAGAGCAAAAGGGGTTTTTCTAAGATGTTGAAATGGAAGAGGGGTTTAACCCCACAAACACACACCCTACTCCCATGGTATCTCCAAACACACTAACCACACTAACCACACCACATCACAAGGCAAGAGGGCAAGATATATTATGCAATATATGATGATCATGATGCATGATGCAAAAATGTCATGAAGTAAATATTAAATCATTCAAACCACATTAAACACATGGAGGTCCACATGAGATACATGACCAAAATGGCAAGGGTGCACTTGGGTTGTTACACTAAAGGTCAGTTTTTAGCAGCCCAAAGGACGGGAAACAGGGACCTTTGGTCCCAGTTGGTGGCACCAACTGGGCCTAAAGGGGTGCATTGGTCCCGCTTGGTGGCACCAACCGGGACCAAAGGGTGGTGCTGCTCGGGGCCAAATTTTTAGTCCCACCTCGCTAGCCGAGATAGCTCGAGAGTGGTTTGTAAGCGCTGTTGCGCACACCCTCTCGAGCTCCTCTCAATTGCAGGCTTTTGGGCCTAATCTGTCACTGCATGTGGGCCTATTGGGTCCTCCGCGGGCCTGAATCCTGGCCCAACAAACTGGTTGGGTTTCTAGTCGTATTCAGGCCGTGGTGGCCGAGTAGGTGGCATTTTCAAAGAAAAATCCAGTGTTTTTGTTTTGTTTTTCCTTTATTTATTTTATTTTGTTCCTACTTACTAGTTTTCAGTGATTCTTTTTTGCTTTTAGGTCACAAAAATTATAAACTTTCTGTTAGTGCCATTAGTTTTCAAATTTGAATAGTTTAAACATGAATTTTTGAAATTTGTGTGAATAACTAGTTTGTGAATAACTTTACTAAAAAAATAGATTTTTGAGTGATTCCTTTTCCTGCTATTTATTATTACTGTGGTTTATCGTTATATTCAATTTGGTAGGTTTTACATTATTTTAAATGTCTATTTTAATCAGAAACAGATTTGGTTATTTTAGTTTGCTATTGAAGTTTCTAACAAAAAAATTCTTTATGAAAATTCTTTTTGCTATTAATGTTTCGAACAAAAATTATTTTGATAATTTTAGTTGCATAAATTAGAGTTTCATAAAAGTTTTCTAGTTCATTCTTTTTGCTATTAGTTCACTCTTTGAGCTAAATGACCTTGAAACTGAAAAGCACTACAAATGAACTCTGAAAAGGTTGAAAGTAGGCTTGGTATCATCATTTCACCCACATACCATGTGCTAAAAAGTTGAGAGGGTTACGGATAAAATTGGATGCACTTCGTGTACAAAATGGACAATCTCTTTCGAAGTATCAGGGTTTCGGACGAAAACTCATCTGTTACAAAGGGATTTCATTTTTTTGAACTTATTTGAACTCTAGACTTTTTGTGTGTTCAAAATGCACCATTCAAAGCCACATCATCAATTTTCAACCCTTTGTGACTTCATTTGGTATTTTTCATGCATTTACTGATTTTTTTTAGCTAAATGACCCTAAAATTGAAAAGCACTACAAATGAACTCTGAAAAGGTTGGAAGTTGGCATGGTATCATCATTTCACCCACATAGCATGTTATAAAAAGTTCAGAGACCAATCTTCTTAAGGTCAGGAATGAAGTCAACACAAAACCCAATGACATCCTCTATTTGATGGACCATGGAGATGCTTCCTTCTGGCCTAGCGCGGTTACGAACATGTTTCTTTAAGACTCCCATGAACCTCTCAAAGGGGAACATATTGTGTATAAATACGGGGCCCAAAACGACAATCTGGTCGACTAGATGAACTAGGACTTGCGTCATGATATTAAAGAAGGACGGTGGGAACACCAGCTCGAAACTAACAATACATTGCACCAAATCACTCCTTAACCTTGGCAGGATTTCTGGATCGATCACCTTCTAAGATATTGCATTGAGGAATGCACATAGCTTCATGATGGCTAATCGAACGTTTTCCGGTAGAAGCCCCCTCAATGCAACCGGAAGCAGTTGTGTCATAATCACGTGGCAGTCATGAGACTTTAGGTTCTGGAACTTTTTGTCTGCCATATTTATTATTCCCTTTATATTCGACAAGAAACTAGACGGGACCTTCATACTGAGCAGGCATTCAAAGAAGATTTCCTTCTCTTCTTTGGTAAGAGCGTAGCTGGCAGGACCTTCATACTACTTTGGATGCATGCCATCTTTTTCATGCACACGTTGTTGTTCCTCCCGTGCCTTCGGTGTATCTTTTGTCTTCCCATACACTCCCAAGAAGCCTAACAGGTTCACACAAAGATTCTTCGTCACGTGCATCACGTCAATTGCAGAGCGGACCTCTAGGTATTTCCAATAGGGTAGTTCCCAAAATAAATACATACAGTTCATACATAGTTCTCATTATTGACCAACATATAGCTCTCTAGAGCATCTAATTAAAACATACATTGAAACTATGTAAAAAAATAAGTGCAACAACAAATGCGATCATAACCGCTACTAAGGTACCAATTGATCCAACGGCATAATGATACCAAACCTCGATATGAATGGCATATTTTCTAATCTTTCTAATCTTCAACCGCATTGCATCCATCTTGATCTTGTGATCGTCAACGACATCGGTAACATGCAAATCCAACTTCATCTTCTACTCTTCAACTCTTTGGAATTTTTCTTTCAAGTCATTGTTTTCTTTTTCAACCAAATTTAACTTCTCGACAAGAATTTCTATGTGGGTTCGAATTTCCGGTTCACATACCTCCTAGATTAAAAAATCTATGTCACGTTGGTCGGCATAATTGTCATAAACACTAAATAAAACAAATAGTTATAAAAGATAATATATACCACATCTGAATCATAGACAGGACGAGGGCTAACGGAGGTGGATACCAAAACCATCGCACTATATAATAAAAAACAATAATAAAAGTAAGAAAATTACACAAGTATCTATCTAAATCATACAAGTAAGAACTTTTGTCTTTTAGAAAGAAGATAAGAAGAAGAGGCTAAACATGGTGGTGTCGGCGCCAAGATGGGCGCGGGCGATTGACGGCGGTGAGGACGGGGACAGGATAGGATGGACCGCCAAACCTAGACAAATCTTGAGAAAAATGGAGCTTGGACAAGGAGCTTCGAGAGGAGAAAGCTTAAGTGTGGCTTGGGAATTTCATCGAACACCTCATGTGCATAGGAGGTGAGCTAGAGCACCAAAAGCTTTCCCACGGCCAGCCAAAAAACAGAGCAGTGCACTGGTCTGGTCGCGGGCGGGGGGTATATATAGGCCAACCATTGGTCCCAGTTTGTGGATGGAACCGGGACTAAAGGACACCATTTGGTCCCGGTTCCATCCACAAACTGGACCAATGGTTGTGGGCCAAGAGCATGGCCCATTGGTCCCGGTTCGTGTCTGGAACCGGGACCAAAGGGTCAGACGAACCGGGACCAATGGTCCATGAGGCCCGGCCCGCGCCCTGGCCTCACGAACCGGGACCAATGCCCCCATGGGTCCCGGTTCGTGAATGAACTAGGATTAAGGGATTTCAGGCCTGGACCAACGCCCTGTTTTCTACTAGTGCCCTGAGATGGTGATCTTGGAATGATGGTAACAGGAAGTAAAGGGGACACAATATCCCTCTCGAGGAGGTAAAACTCTACATCTTGCTTGTATTGTATTCATTATGGATGGGGCATAGGGTAAAATATTATCTACCTTGAGATCGTATGATTGAGTTCTAGCTTCTATTAATCTAAAAACATTGCCTCTAGAAACTAAACCCCTCGGCTTATACAGGCACCAAAGGTATCTAGGGTTTATACATGGTTGGTTACAATCTAGGGATAAACATGTCGATCATTTGAACACGTCGTGAAATGTACGCCAAGTCTTTGAAGGATTCCATCTTGAGCATGCTGAGGTCCACGGCTTGTATGGCCCATCCTTCAATAGTTGGTAGGTCTTTGGACCTACCCGTGAATGGCCGGTCGGCGTGGTATGCACCCCGAAATCTGGGACACGGTTACTAGAGCCTGAACTGGTCTCCAAGCCGAGGACGTTGTTCCTTGGAGTAGATTCATAGTTCTGGTGTTTGATTGTGTAAGCGCGTTCCATCCTACACACCGACTTCTAGGTTTGGGGACTTGTTTAGATCCGAGGTCTGTTTTATGTGTTGGGGAACATTGCATGGGAAACAAACAATTTCCTACGTACACGCAAGATCTATCCATGGTGATAAGCATCTACAAGATGGAAAGTGGATATGCATACCCTTGCAGATCACTAAGCGGGAAGTGTTAAGAAACGTGGTCGATGTAGTCGAACGTCTTCAAAATCAAAATCACTAGTCGTCCCATGATCCAATCACGATCTAGCGCCGAATGGACGGCACCTCCGTATTCAGCACACGTACAGCTCGATGACGATCTCCGCCTTCTTGAACCAGGAAGAGGGAGCAAAGAGGTAGATGAGTTCTTCGACAGCGTGATGGCGCGGAGACGGTGGTGGTGGAACTATTCCGGCAGGGCTTTGCCTAAGCACCGCCGAAAACTAGAGGATTTGATCTATCAGGGAGAGAGGGCTGCACTGTGGCTAGGGTTTCTGGTCAAGCTGCCCTCTCTCCCCTCCAGTATATATAGGAGGAAGGGGAGGGAGGTCGGCGCCCCTAGAGTTCCCCCTAGGAGTCGGCTGAAGTGGGGAGATGGAGGAGTCCAACTCCAATCCTACTTGGAGTAGGACTCCTCTCCCACTTGTAAACCCTTTCCTCCACTTGGGATTTTCCACCCCTAGCCGCACGGGCCTTACTGGGGGGGGTCAGCCAGCCTACCAGGGGCTGGTTTGCCTCCTCCCACAGCCCATGAGGCCCTTTGGGGTGAGTGGCCCTCCCGATGGCCCCCCAGTACCCTCCCGGCACTCCCAGTACACTACCGAAGTACCCGAAACTTTTCCGGTGACCAAAACGGGACTTCCTATATATCAATCTTTACCTCCGGATCATTTAGGAGATGATCGTGATGTCATGGATTTCATTCGGGACTCTGAACAACCCTCGGTCACCAACATACATATCTCAATACTACCGGAACATCACCGAACATTAAGTGTGTAGACCCTGCGGGTTCGAGAACTATGTAGACATGATCGAGACACCTCTACGGTCAACAGCCAATAGCGGGACCTGGATGCCCATATTAGTTCCTACATATTCTACGAAGATCTTTATCAGTTGAAACTCTATGTCAAGGATTTAGTTAACCTCGTATGTTGTTCCCTTTGTTCTTCGCTATGTTACTTGCCCGAGATTCGATCGTCAGTATCTCTATACCTAGTTCAATCTCGTTACGGCAAGTCCTTTTACTCGTTCTCTAATACAAGATCTCATGGCTAACACTTTAGTCACATTGCTTGCAAGGCTTGTTGTGATGTTCTATTACCGAGTGGGCCCTGAGATGCCTCTCAGTCACACGGAGTAACAAATCCCAGTCTTGACCCATGGCCACTCAACAGTCACCCTCGAAGATACCTATAGAGCATCTTTATAGTCACCCAGTTACGTTGCGATGTTTTATACACATAATGTATCCCTCCGGTGTTAGTGAGTTGCATGATCTCATGGTCATAGGAACAAATGCTTGACATGTAGAAAACTATAGCAATAAACTAACACGATCATATGCTACGTTCATAATTTGGGTCTTGTACATCACATCATTCTCCTAATGACGTGATCCCGTTATCAAATGACATCTCATGTCTATGGCTAGGAAACCTTGATCATCTTTGATCAACGAGCTAGTCTAGTAGAGGCGTAGTTGGGACATAGTTTTGTCTATGTATCGACACATGCATTTGAGTTTCCAATCAATACAATTATAGCATGGATAATAAAAGATTATCATGAACAAGGAAATATAATAATAACCACTTTATTATTGCCTCTAGGGCATATTTCCAACAGTCTCCCACTTGCACTAGATTCAATAACTTAATTCACATCACTATGTGATTTACATTTTAATGAATCTAACACCCGTACAATTCTGATGTTGATCATGCTTAGCCCTTGGAAGAGGTTTAGTCAACGGGTCTGCGACATTCAGATCCGTGCGCAATTTGCAAATATTTATGTCCTCCTCCTTGATGTAATCACGGATGGAATTGAAGCGTCTCTTTATGTGTATGGTCCTCTTGTGAAACCTTGGTTCCATGGCCAGAGCAATGGCACTAGTGTTGTCACAGAATAGAGTCATAGGATTCAGTGCACTAGGCACTACTCCAAGATCTGTCATGAACTCCTTCATCCAGACACCTTCCTTCGCCGCCTCCGAGGTAGCGATATACTCTGCTTCACCTGTAGAATCAGCTACCATGCTCTGCTTGGAACTACACCAGCTTACCGCTACCCCATTAAGAATAAATATGTATCCGGTATGAGACATAGAGTCATCCGGATCAGTGTCAAAGCTTGCATCGACGTAACCCTTTACGACGAACTCTTGATCACCTCCATAAACGAGAAACATTTCCTTAGTCCTTTTCAGGTACCTAAGGATATTCTTGATTGCCGTCCAGTGCTCCACTTCTGGATCACTTTGAAACCTTCCGGCCAAACTTATGGCAAGGCTGACATCGGGTCTTATGCACAGCATTGCATACATGATAGAGCCTATGGCTGAAGCATAGGGGATAACACTCATCTCACTCTATCTTCTGCAGTCACTAGGCATTGAGTCTTACGCAACTTCACACATTGCAATATAGGCAAGGATCTCTTCTTGGACTGATCCATTTTGAACTTCTTCAAAACTTTGTCAAGGTATGTGCTCTGTGAAAGTCCTATTAAGCGTCTCGATCTATCTCTATAGATCTTGATGCCTAGTATGAAAGCAGCTTCTCCTAGGTCCTTCATTGAAAAACTCTTGTTCAACTATTCCTTCACGCTTTCCAGCATTTCTATATTGTTTCCAATCAGCAATATGTCATCCACATATAACACTAGAAACTCTATAGAGCTCCCACTCACTTTCTTGTAAATACAAGCTTCTCCGTAAACTTGTATAACCCAAACACTTTGATCACCTCATCAAAGCGAAGATTCCAACTCCGAGATGCTTGCAGCCGTCCATAAATGGATCGCTAGAGTTTGCAAACTTTGTTAGCATTCTCTGGATCGACAAAACCTTTTGGTTGTATCATATACAACTCTTCCTTAAGAAAACCGTTAAGGAATGCTGTTTTGACATCCATGTGCCAAATTTCATAATCGAAAAATGCAGCTATTGCTAACATGATTCTGACGGACTTAAGCATCACTACGGGTGAGAAGGTCTCATCGTAGTCAACTCCTTGAACTTGTGAAATACACTTTGCTACAAGTCGAGCTTTATAGATGGTGACATTACCGTCTGCGTCCGTATTCTTCTTAAAGATCCATTTGTTCTGAATGGCCTTACACCCTTCAAGTAATACTTCCAAAGTCCACACTTTGTTTACATACATGGATCCCATCTCGGATTTCATGGCCTCTAACCATTTCTTGGAATTTGGGACCATCATTGCTTCTCCATAGTTTGTAGGTTCATCGTTCTCCAACAACATGACCTCCAAGACAGGGTTGTCGTACCACTCAAAAGCAATACGCGCCCTTGTCAACCTACGAGGTTCGATAGCAACTTGATCTGAAGTCTCATTATCATCATCATTAACTTCTTCTTCAACCTATGTAGGCTCCACAGAAACATCTTTCTGTGCTGCGCTACTCTCTGGTTAAAACAAAGGTTCAACAACCTCATCAAGTTCTATCTTCCTCCCACTCAATTCTTTCGAGAGAAACTCTTTCTCAAAAAATATTCTGTTTTTAGCGACAAACACTTTGCCTTCGGTTCTGAGATAGAAGGTATACACAACTGTCGCTTTTGGGTATCCTATGAACATGAATTTCTCCGCTTTGGGTTCTAGCATTTCAGGCTAAAGCTTTTCGACATAAGCATCACAACCCCAAACTTTAAGACACGACAACTTTGGCTTCTAGCCAAACCATAGTTCATACGGCCTCATCTCAACGGATTCGGATGGTGCCCTATTTAAAGTGAATGCAGTTGTCTCTAATGCATATCCCCAAAACGATAGTGGCAAATCGGCAAGAGACATCATAGATCGCACCATATCCAGCAAGGTTCGATTACGACGTTCGGACACACCATTACGCTATGGTGTTCCAGGCGGAGTCAATTATGAAACAATTCCACACTATCTTAAGTGACTGCCAAAGTCATAACTCAAATATTCTCCTCCTCGATCAGATCGTAGGAATTTAATCTTCTTGTTACGATGATTCTCTACTTCACTCTGAAATTGCTTGAACTTTTCAAATGTTTCAGACTTGTGCTTCATTAAGTAAATATACGCATATCTACTTAATTCATTGGTGAAGGTGAGAAAATAACGATATCCACCACGCACCTCAATGCTCATTGGACGACACACATGAGTATGTATGATTTCCAACAAGTCACTTGCCCGTTCCATTGTCCCAGAGAACGGGGTCATAGTCATCTTGCCCATAAGGCATGGTTCACATGTGTCAAGTGATTTGAAATCAAGTGACTCCAAAAGCCCATCAGCATGGAACTTCTTCATGCTCTTTACACCAATATGACCTAAGCGGCAGTGCCACAAGAAAGTGGTACTATCGTTATCAACTCTACATCTTTTGGCCTCAATGTTATGAACATTATAAATAAAACAACCATTATAGTCAGATTTAAATGAGTAACCGTCTCGCAATAAACAAGATCCAGATATAATGTTCATGCTTAACGTAGGCACTAAATAACAATTATTCAGGTTCATTACTAATTTCGATGGTAGTCGAAGAGCGAGCGTGCCGACGGCAATCACATCAACATTGGAACCAGTTCCCACGCGCATCATCACTTTGTCCTTAGCCAGCCTCCGTCTATTCCGTAGGTCCTGCTTTGAGTTGCAAATGTGAGCAACCGAACCAGTGTCAAATACCCAGGCACTACAATGAGAGCTGGTAAGGTACCCATCGATAACATGTATATCATATATACCTTGTTTGGTGTTGGCTGCCTTCTTGTCGCCCAGATACTTGGGACAGTTCCGCTTCAAGTGACCAGTTCCCTTGCAATCAAAGCACTCAATTTCTGGCTTGGGTCCAGCCTTGGGTTTCTTCATGGGAGGGGCAACTGCTTTGCCACCATTCTTGGAGTTACCCTTCTTGCCCTTGCCATTCTTCTTGAAACTAGTGGTTTTATTGACCATCAACACTTGATGCTCCTTCTGGATTTCAGACTCAGCGACTTTCAGCATCACAAACAGCTCGACGACTAACTTGTTCATCCCTTGCATGTTATATTTCATCACGAAGGTCTTGTAGCTAGGTGGCAATGATTGAAGAACTCTGTCAGTGATCGCCTACAACGAAAGGGGCATCCCTAACTCAGCCACATGGTTCGAATACTAAAAGACCCGTTCTCCTCCATTTTGCAAGCATAGAACTTATCGGAGGTCTCATACCTCTCGATCCAGGCATTCTTCTCAAAGATAAACTTCAACTCCTGGAACATCTCATATGCTCCATGATGTTCAAAACGTCTTTGAAGTCCCGTTTCTAAGCCATAAAACATTGCACATTGAACTATTGAGTAATCTCCAAAACATGCTTCCCGAACGTTCTTAACATCTTCGGACGACACGGGAGCGGGTGGATCACCAAGCGGTGCATCAAGGACATAAGCCTTCTGGGAAGCCGTGAGGGTAATCCTCAGATTATGGGCCCAGTCTACAAAGTTACTTCCATCATATTTCAACTTGGCTTTCTCTAGAAACGCATTAAAAATCAGGGGAACTACTGCGCAAGCCATTGATCTACAACATAAATATGCAAAGATTACTAAGAATATTGTTCAAGATAATGATTTTAGTTAATCAAATTACTTAAAGCCTCCCACTCAAATTGACAACCCTCCGGTCATCCGAGTGATACATGATGCAAATTCACCAACTCAAGTCCGATCATCACGTGAGTTGAGGGTGGTTTCAATGGTGAACATCATCATGTTGATCATATCTACTATATGACTCATGTTCGTCCTTTTGGTATCTTGTGTTCCGAGGCCGTGTATGTACATGCTAGGCTCGTCAAGTTTAACCCGAGTGTTCTGTACGTGCAACACTCACTTGCACCCATTGTATGTGAACGTATAGTCTATCACACCCGATCATCACGTGGTGTCTCGACACGACGAACTTTCGCAATGGTGCACACTTGGGGAGAACATAATTTATCTTGAAATTTTAGTGAGGTATCACCTTATAATGCTACCGTCGTCCTAAGCAAAACAATGTGCATAAAAGTATTAACATCACATGCAAATCATAAGTGACATGATATGGCCATGAACTTGTGCTTTTGATCTCCATCTCCAAAGCACCGACATGATCTCCATTGTCACCTGCACAACACCATGATCTCCATAATCTTGATCTCCATCTACGTGTCGCCATGAGGTTGTCACGCCAATTGTTGCTTCAATGACAATTGCTAACTCATAGCGATAAAGTAAAGCCAAAATGGCGAAAATAATTAAAGACAACCCTATGGCTCTTGTCGGTTGTCGTACTCATAGACATGCAAGTCGTGATATTCTATACAATACATGATCATCTCATACATGACATATATCCCATCATGTAATTGGCCATATCACATCACAACATACCCTGCAAAAACAAGTTAGACGTCCTCTAATTATTGTTGTATGTTTACGTGGCTGCTACGGGTATCTCGAAAGAACAATTCTCACCTACGCAAAAACCACAACGGTGATACACAAATTGCTATTCAACCATCTCAAGTACCGCTTTTGTCGAATCCGATCCAACTAGAGTAGGAGAGACAGACACCCGCCAGCCATCTTTATGCAACAAAGTCACATGTCACTTGATGAAACCAGTCTCTCGTAAGCGTACGAGTAAGGTTGGTCCGGGCTGCTTCATCCCACAAGACCGCTGAATCAAAAAACAACCAAGGGAGGAAGCAATCTGAGCATCAAAGCCCACAAAATCCTTTGTGTTCTACTCGTGATCTCATCCATACATAGACCTAGCTCATGATGCCACTGTTGGGGAACGTTGGATGGGAAACAAAAAATTTCCTACGCACACGCAAGATCTATCCATGGTGATGAGCATCTACGTGAGGGAGAGTGGATCTACATACCCTTGTAGATCGCTAAGCAGGAAGTGTTAAGAAACACGGTTGATGTAGTCGAACATATTCGTGGTCCAAATCGCTAGCCGTCCTGCGATCCATTCACGATCTAGCGCCGAACGGACGGCACCTCCGCGTTCAGCCCACGTACAGCTCGATGATGATCTCCGCCTTCTTGATCTAGCAAGAGGGAGCTAAGAGGTAGATGAGTTCTCCGGCAGCGCGGCGGCGGTGTTGGTGGAACTATTCCGGCAGGGCTTCGCCTAAGCACCGCCGAAAACTAGAGGATTTGATCTATCGGGGAGAGAGGGCTGCACCATGGCTAGTTTTTCTGGTCCGGCTGCCCTCTCTCCCCTCCAGTATATATAGGAGGAAGGGAAGAGAGTCCTGCTCCCCTAGGGTTCCTCCTAGGAGTCGGCCGAAGTGGGGAGGTGAGGAGTCCAACTTCAATCCTACTTGGAGTAGGATTCCTCTCCCACTTGGAAACCCTTTCCTCCACTTGGGATTTTCCACCCTAGACGCATGGGCCTTAGTGGGGGTTGGCCCACCAGGGGATGATTTGCCTCCTCCCACAGCCCATGAGGCCCTTTGGGCAAGTGGCCCCTCCCTATAGTCCCGTGGTATCCTCCCGGCACTCCCGGTACACTACCGAAGTATTTGAAACTTTTCCAGCGACCAAAATGGGACTTCCTATATATCAATCTTTACCTTCAGACCATTCCGGAGCTCCTTGTGATGTCCTGGATCTCATATGGGACTCTGAAAAACCTTCGGTCACCAACATACATATCTCAATATTACCGAAACGTCACCGAACGTTAAGTGTGCAGACCCTGCGGGTTCGAGAACTATGTAGACATGACCGAGACACCTCTACGGTCAATAACCAATAGCGGGACCTAGATGCCCATATTGGTTCCTACATATTCCACGAAGATCTTTATCGGTTGAACCTCTATGTCAAGGATTCAGTTAATCACATATGTTGTTCCCTTTGTTCTTCGGTATGTTACTTGCCCGATATTCGACCCTTCGGTATCTCTATACCTAGTTCAATCTCGTTACCGGCAAGTCTCTTTACTCGTTCCGTAATACAGGATCCCGTGGCTAACACTTTAGTTGCATTACTTGCAAGGCTTGTTGTCATGTTGTATTACCGAGTGGGCCTTGAGATATATCTCCGTCACACGGAGTAACAAATCCACGTCTTGATCCATGCCCACTCAACAGACACCCTCGGAGATACCTGCGGAGCATCTTTATAATCACCCAGTTATGTTGCGATGTTTGATACACACAAGGTATTCCTCCGGTGTTACTGAGTTGCATGATCTCATGGTCATAGGAACAAATACTTGACATGCAGAAAACTATAGCAATAAACTGACATGATCATATGCTGTGTTCATAGTTTGGGTCTTGTGTATCACATCATTCTCCTAATGACGTGATCCCGTTATCAAATGACATCTGATGTCTATCGCTAGGAAACCTTGACCATTTTTGATCAACGAGCTAGTCTACTAGAGGCATATACTAGCGACATAGTGTTGTCTATGTATCCACACATGCATTTGAGTTTCCAATCAATACAATTATAACATGGATAATAAACAATTATCATGAACAAGGAAATATAATAATAACCACTTTATTATTGCCGGGCATATTTCCAACATTATGCTCCATCACAGACTTATGTGTACACGCGTAAGTCTGAACAAAAGCATACTCCGGGTTTATGTTATCATCGGATCGGAGGACTCCTGATCGAGGGCTCCAAGTCCAATGTTTTGTAGTGTTAAGGTTGAATTCTTATAAGGGCATCAACATTGTTTGGAGGCAGCATTACCTCTAACGCGGTCCCCAGATGTTTGCCTCTAAACTTGGCTGGAAAACCCGTAGTGTATAACCTTTGCTGCATGCTCTTGCATGTACCCCGCCATAATATAAAATATGTCTTTCTCTCTCAACCAGATCAGTGTGCGAATCTCAACCACCAGGATGACATTGAGGGCCAGAAAATTTATTTAATCGAACAAAAGGCTTGGAGGAAGCCTCTTAGCATGGAGGCGACTCCAACAATTTTATGCCTAGAGGCTTCACGTGTGGTGTATGGCGTCGGCTTCTAAAGCTTAGAGGCAGCCCATAAAGGCAGCAAAACAATACACTGTGGATGCTCTAAGTGAAGTTTTACTCCCTAAGGACTCCTGACGACCGTTGGCAGTGTTGTGGATACACATCTCGACATACTCAAAAAGGAGTTGTAGTGGGGCCATAGATCTGTTTTAGCGGTATCTTTAACTTTTCTTTCTCGGTTCACATTCTCAAACAAGGCATGGTGCCTACGATGTTAATTATCTGGGACTCAAGCGTTCCATCGAAACATGTTCCATTAGAGTGTAGAGACAATATCAAGTCAAACCCACGTATTCAGTGGAAGCTTGGAAACCTAATTGCAGGCCGTTGGATCCTATATGTATGTACTGGATCCAGACACGTGCTATTTGAATAAAATGCCCGCTGGCAACGTTGATATTTTGCACATAGACCCTCGGTGCTAGTAGAATTAGAAGCATGTCCAAAAGTACTCTACCCAAAAAGGAGTATCCACATGAATGCATACATAACACTTTAAACAGAACAATTGCAGTTCTATTAAAATTTTGGGCGTCCAAATATGTAGACATGTTTGAGTTCAAAGGCAGTAAAAGGATCATCAAAAGACAAATCTTGTGCGTCTAAATATGTAGGCACCTTTTAACAGGACTTTTGCAGCGTCTACTATCCCAATTAGCTGAACGGATGGCTTAGCCTCCATTGGAATTGTTCTGTACCGTGGTACAGGATGGTCTTGGGATTGTATTTGCAATTTGTAGATTTTTTTCATCCGACGGCGTACATTCTCTATCCAACGTTCCACGATTAAGTTTCCGTGTTTTCACTGAATGTATGGTTTCCACTAGATATGTTCTCTATAGTGTATATAAGCACACGGGGAGGTAACTTTACTTTTACCCCACTTGCTTGTTCCTTGTGCGCATGGAACTCACCCTCCCATCCTCGCTTCTAGAGCTCCAACAATGGCACATGCTCCTGGGTCGTCAAAGCGCCCAAATGGTCCTCTCGGTGGACACTGGAAGATTTGCTCGGTCATCCAGGGGCAATTGAATTGACTTGCCACCCACGGGTATCTTCCTGATCCAAAATTTTCACCTGTCCACCTCCGACTGGTGGCCAGAGACAAAGGGGTTCCCACACTAATGTGGCAGAGCAAATCTACTTCATTCCCTTTCTCCTCTAAGGACTAGGCTTTCAAGTACATCCTTTCCTTATGGGCCTTCTACAGTTTTATGGGATCCAAATCCATCACCTCACGCCCAATACTATTCTCCACATATCAAGCTTTGTCACTCTATGTGAGACATTTCTTGGCTGTGAAGCCCACTTCGGAATGTGAAGGAAATATTTTTGTTTAATCCCCTGCTCCTATGATGGCACTATCTTTAAAGTTGGTGGGGTCGAGGTGTGCAGGATTGTCGGGACAAATTATCTCCCTAGCACCCCTAAAGAGGGTCCTGAAATGTCAACCACCGAGTTGTTTTATATCGCCGTCGTACCACTAGAGATTCGTATGTGATGAGGGCATCCGCCCTTCTCACATGCCCCACCAAAGAAGCGATACAACTGGTGGCCGAGGAGTCCGTTTGACGATGAAGATGCCGAGGTGTCCCGACTAGCCACTCAAGTTTCTTATCTCAACCGCCAAAAGCTTACCATGCCTATTCATGGCATGATGAATATATATGCATTACGCCCATGACAAGTAGACCGACTCATACTTGCATCTACTGCCATTACTCCACCAATTGACTGACTTCTACCTGCATTTATGGTAATTAAGTTCATACGAACAGAGTAACACCTTAAGCAAGATGACATAATATAGACAAAATAAGACCAAATAATATGTTCAGAGCCCGTCGTTTTATCCTTAGTAGCAACAATACAAATATGTGTCTCGCTACTCCTCCTGTCATAGAGTGGGAACAGCTCAAGATTCAACCTATTACTATACACCACTCCCTCCGATGATCTATACTCATGTACTTATCCAAAGGAAACTTATAGATCGGAAAGCATACATAGCTATATGAAATCACACATAATAAATCTTAGATCGAATCAATTACTTTCAATGGATAATCATAACATAAACTCGCAATTTATCGAATCCTAACAAACCCATCGCAAAGATTACATCGAATAGGTCTCTGAAGAGATCATTGTATTAAAGATCAAATGTGTGTGTGTGTGAGAGAGAGATCTAGCTACTATTATGGACCTGCGGGTCCTGTAAGAACTACTCACACATCATGTGGGAGACAACACTACTAGGAAAAAGCTTATAGATAGACGCTTACTAGTAGTGCGGGTTTTTACCCATCGCTACTGGTACTTACTAGTAGCGCGGGTTTATACCCATCGCTACTACTAAGTTGATAGTAGTAGCGCGGGTTTATACCCACCGAGTTGATAGTAGTAGCGCGGGGTATAAACCCACACTACTAACCACACCACCCACCCCTGATCCACTCTCATCCCACCAAACTCTCTCTCCCTAAAAAACACCCTCTAACGAATCTCACCCCCACCCCTCGGTCGAGATATTCTCCACCACCATCTCCTCGCCATCGCCACACCCATGCCGGCCAGTTCCGGCAAGCTCCGGCCGCACGCAAAACACCTCCAAGACCCCAAGCTCCTCCCCTCCCTCCCTTTTGTCTATATCCGTGCCTCAATGCCCACACCCTTGCCCGCAGCTAGGGTTTCAGGCGCCCCTGTGTTCTTGCCGGAATCTATCACAATCGGGGATGGCGAGGCCGGAGCTTGCGGTCTCCCTCACCGGAGTTGCCTAGGTATGCCCTTCCCCCTCCTTCCTTGCACCGGTGCCTTGCTCCGGTATGGGTTCATATACTAGTTTATATACATTAGATTCAAGGATGAGATGTTGTTGCCTACCTGTATTAGTTCATATACATCCAGCCGCCCAGGCGGCAGACATGATTTTCACCGTGCGTAGGCGACCAGCTAGATACACCATACATACCTAGTTTCACAATGCTACTGACAGTTCCTAGGCCATTAGCTCATACGAGTTAATTTTGATACATCAGACTTGCATTGCTAATAAGTGATTTGTTGTACATGTTCTTGATCTGAAGCAAAACCACTTAAACAGCCCCTTCCTTTTTTGTTTAAGAATAAATAGGGTGTATGCCTATTGTTTGTTGGACATGGGGTTGTTTGTAACTAAGCTCCGGTTAGCACTAGGTTCCATCCTTTCTATGGTGGCAATTTCTGAATACTGAATTTGACCTTCTTCAAACAATATCTGGTGTTGTTTCTGTTCTTCAGTGACACTTGGCGTTTTAAGTGGTTCAGATGCTACAGGTGGAAGAGGGAGAGGAGAGGAGCCAAAGCAAACCACCATGATCTGCTCTCTTCCTGACACTACTGCAGGTTCAGATGTTGCTGCTGCTGTCAGTTCTGCTCTTTTTGCCACGGTGGCTGCTCCTCAGGCATGGTGGGAGAATTCCGTCGCCATCCGCTTCGTCTTTCTCGCTGGCAAACTGCAGCTTCAGGAAGACTTCGGTTCTGAAATCAGCGTCCACAACCAAACCCAGGTACCTACCAACTCTCCTTTGTTATGGTTTAGACCAACTCTGTTTTACTGCTAATCAAATAGACCGTAATACTAGTACCACTGTGTAGCTAGATAGATCATTGTTGGTTCTGATGCTTATTGATTGGCACAAGTGTTGTTATTGCTGATGATTACTAGTACTACAACAATAATACATGAGTTAAATTGAAATGACCTAACAGTAAAGGGTACAATGTTGGTAATACATCTATTGTTGTTGATGCCTTCTTGTGTGCTTGCTTGCGAATGACCTGGGAATTACTTCTACTTGGTGCTCAACCTTTAGTTGTTGCAATTTATCTCAATAGCTTGGATTCAGAATCTATAATAAAATTTGGTACTGCCTTGGAATTCCTTATCTTCTTTCACTTGTGGTCATACCTAGCACTATATCCTTCTTAAGTTGGGTTTTCCCTAATTTCTAGGATTGATCTTTTTTTTCACAAGGACATGAAGCTGTGGTGGCAACGACAACGATATCGACATTGGGCTGTGGCGGCGATGCTGACATCGATATCGACATGGGGCTGTGGCGGCGATGACGACGACATCAACACCATAAACACGGGCTTGTGGAGGCGCCGCCGCGGACGACCTATACCCATGGCGTATAGTGTGTGTCTATATATATATATATGTATATATATATGTATGTGTATATATATGATTATATATGTGTATATATATATATGTATATGTATATATATGATTATATATATATGTATATATAGATATGTATATGTATATATATATGTATATGTATATATATACGTATATATATATGTATATATATGTATTAATTATCTATATCAGATATGTATGATTGATTGTATGCATAATATGTACGTATTATGAAATGCATGTATGTGAGTACTATGAAATGTATGTCTAAACTGGATTAGGTAGATTTTTATTTTTTAAAATTTTAATTAGTTACTAGTAGCGCTGGTGTATCATCCAAGCGCTACTACTTTTCCGTTAACAGTAGCGCTGGTGTGAAGTAGTAGTAGCGTGGGGCATCAGCGCTACTGGTATGTCTTTTACCAGTAGCGTGGGTAGAACAAGCACTACAACAAAAAAAATTAGCTATAGCGCCCTAGCAGTAGCGCGGGTACCCGTTCTACTGCTAGTCAAATCAAAAAACCAGTGCTGCTAGTAACGTTTTTCCTACTAGTGCAAAAAGGTTGATGAAGATGGCCTTCGTGATCGACCTCTCCATCACAGTACCGACGGAGGCCTCTAGATGGGATCACGAAAGTGTTGGGGAATGTTGCATGGAAAACAAAAAAATTCCTACGCACAAGCAAGATCTATCCATGGTGATGAGAATCTACGAGAGGGAGAGTGGCTCTACATACCCTTGTAGATCGCTAAGCGGGAAACGTTAAGAAACGCGGTTGATGTAGTCGAATGTGTTCGCGATCCAAATCGTCGAGCGTCCCGCGATCCCATCACGATCCATCTCGCGATCCAATCACGATCCGTCCCGTGATCCCATCATGATCCGTCCCGCGATCCAATCACGAATCGTCTCGCGAACTTGATCACGGTCCTTCCGATCTAGCGCCGAACGGACGGCCCCTCCACGTTTAGCACACGTATAGCTCGATGACAATCTCCGCCTTCTTGATCCAGAAAGAGAGAGCAGAGAGGTAGATGAGTTCTCCGACAGCGCGACGACGCGGTGGCGGTGGTGGTGGAGCTGATCCGGCAGGGCTTCGCCAAGCACTACGGAATCAATTTAGAGGAGAAACAGATCTAGAGGAAGAAGAGGGCAGCACATGGCAATTAGGGTTAGATATTCCTTCTAAACCCTTTAGTATATATAGGAGGGAGGGAGGGGAGCAGGCAGCCTCAAACCCTGAAGGTTTGGTCGAAATTGGAGGTGGAGGAGTCCTACTCCAATCCTATTAGGAGTAGGATTCCTCCTTTCCACTTGGAAACTCTTTTTACCTCTCCACCTTTTGGGTTTTTCACACCCCTAGCCGCATGGGCCTTAGTGGGGGCTTAGTCCAGCCCACCAGGGGCTGGTTTGACTCCTCCCACAGCACATGAGGTCCTTTGGGTCGAGACACCCCTCCTGATGGTTCCCCAGCACCCTCCCGACACTCCCGGTACACTACCGATGAGCCCGAAACTTTTAAAGGTGACCAAAACAGGACTTCCATATATTGATCTTTACCTCCGAACCATTCCGGTGCTCCTCGTGACGTCCGAGATCTCATCTAGGACTCCGAACAACCTTCGGTCACCAACATTCATAACACTATACTACCGAAACGTCACCGAACCTTAAGGGTGCAGACCCTGCGGGTTCGAGAACTATGTAGACATGACCGAGACACCTCTACGGTTAATAACCAATAGCGGGACCTGGATGCCCATATTGGTTCCGACATATTCTACGAAGATCTTTATCGGTCAAACCTCTATGTCAAGGATACAGTTAATCCCGTATGTTGTTCCCTTTGTTCTTCGGTATGTTACTTGCCCGAGATTCGATGGTCGGCATCTCCATACCTAGTTCAACCTCATTACCGGCAAGTCTCTTTACTCGTTCCGTAATACAAGATCACGTGGCTAACACTTAGTTACATTGCTTGCAAGGCTTATTGCGATGTTGTATTACCGAGTGGGCCCTGAGATACCTCTCCGTCAAATGGAGTAACAAATCTCAGTCTTGATCCATGCCAACCCAACAAACACCCTCGGAGATACCTGTAGAGCACCTTTATATTCACCTAGTTACGTTGCGATGTTTGATACACACAAGGTACTCCTCCGGTGTCAGTGAGTTGCATGATCTCATGGTCATAGGAACAAATACTTGACATGTAGAAAACAGTAGCAATAAACCGACACGATCGTATGCTACGTTTGTAGTTTGGGTCTTGTCCATCACATCATTCTCCTAATGATGTGATCCCGTTATCAAATGACATCTCATGTCCATGACTAGGAAACCATAGCCATCTTTGATCAACGAGCAAGTCTATTAGAGGCATACTAGGGACACGGTGTTGTCTATGTATCCACACATGTATCTGAGTTTCCGATCAATACAATTATAGCATGGATAATAAAAGATTATAATGAACAAGGAAATATGATAATAACCAATTTATTATTGCCTCTCGGGCATATTTTCAACAGTCTCCCACTTGCAGTAGAGTCATTAATCTAGTTCATATCACCATGTGATTCGTATTGTTATGAATCTAACACCCAATGGGTTCTGAGTCTCGATCATGCTTTGCATGTGAGGGAGGTATTTTAATCAATGGGTCTGTGACATTCAGATCCGTGTGTACTTTGCAAATCTCTATGTCATACTATAGGCACTGCTACCACACTCCACTTGGAGCTATTCCAAATGGCTTCTCCACTATACATATCCGGATTGCTACTAAGAGTCATCTGGATTGGTGTTAAAGCTTGCATCGACGTAACTCTTTACGACGAACTCTTTATCACCTCCATAATCGAGAAACATTCCTTAGTCTTTTAGTTACTAAGGATAATCTTGACCGATGTCTAGTGATCCACTCATAGATCACTCTTGTACCCCTTGACGGACTCATGGCAAGGCACACACAGGTGCGGTACACAACATGGCATCCTATATAGAGCCTATGGCTAAAGCATAGGGGATGACCTTCGTCCTTTGTCTTTCTTCTGCCGTGGTCGATCTTTGAGTCTGACTCAACTTCACACCTTACAAATTAGGCCAGAAATCTTTCTCAAACTGATCCATTTTGAATTCTTTCAAAATCTTGTCAAGGTATGTACTCATTGAAAGTCTCATCAAGCATCTTGATCTATCTCTATAGATCTTGATGCTCAACAATTAGGTAGCTTTATCCAGGTCTTCCTTTGAAAAACTCTTTTCAAACAACTGTTTATGCTTTCTAGAAATTCTACATCATCTTCGATCAATAATACATCATTTTCAAACAACCGTTTATGCTTATCAAAAATTCTATAGTGCTCCCACTCACTTTATTTTAAATACAAGTTTCTCATAAACATTGTATAGACTCAAAAACTTTGATGACCTCATCAAAGAGTATATTCCAACTCCGAGATGCTTGCTCCAGCCCATAGAAGGATTGCTGGAGCTCGCACACCTTTTAGCATCCTTAGGACTGACAAAACCTTCTGGTTGTATCACATACAACCTTTCCTCAAGTAAACCGTTAAGGAAATGATGTTTTGACATCCATCTGCCAGATTTCATAATTGAAAAATGCAGCAATTACTAACATAATTTCAACAAACTTTAGCATCGCTACAAGTGAGAAGGTCTCATTGCAGTCAACTCCTTGAACTTGTCAGAAACTTCTTTGCGACAAGTCGAGCTTTATAAATGGTGACATTTACCATCAGCGCATGTCTTCATCTTAAAGGTCCATTTGTACTCAACAACCTGCCGTCCAATGAGCAAGTCTACCAAAGTCTATACTTGGTTTTCATACATGGATCCTTTCTCGGATTTCACGGCCTCTAACCATTTGTCGGAATACGGGCCCGTCATCGCTTCTCCATAGCTCGTAGGTTCATCGTTGTCCAACAACGTGACCTCCAAGATAGGGTTGTCGTACCACTCAGGAGCAGTATGCATCCTTGTTGACCTACGAGGTTTGATAGTAACTTGATCCAAAGCTTGATGATCATCATCATTTACTTCCTCTTCAACTAACGTAGGTTCCATAGAAACATTTTTCTGCGCTGCGCTACTCTCTGTTTGAAACAAAGGTTCAACAACCTCATCAAGTTCTATCTTCCTCCCACTCAATTCTTTCGAGAGAAACTTTTTCTCGAGAAAGGACTCAGTTTTAGCAACAAACACTTTGTACTCGGATCTGAGATACAAGGTATACCCAACTGTTGTTAGGGTATCTTATGAAGATGCATTTTTCTGCTTTGGGTTCGAGCTTATCAGACATAAGTGTCACATTCCCAAACTCTAAGAAATGGCAGCTTAGGTTTCTGCCAAACCATATGGTGTCATCTCAACGGATTTAGATGGTGCCCTATTTAAAGTGAATGTGGTTGTCTCTAATGCATAACCCCGAAATGATAGTGGAAAAACGATAAGAGACATCATAATTCGCACCATATCCAATAGAGCACGACTGCGACGTATGGACACACCATCACACTATGGTGTTCTAGGTGGCGTGATTTGTAAAAAAACTTTCACAGTGTCTTAAGTTGTATACCAAACTCGTAACTCAAATATTCGCCTCCATGATCATATCATAGACATTTTATCTTCTCGTCACGATGATCTCAAACTTCACTCTAATTCTGCTTGAACTTTTCAAACGCTTCAGACTTGTGTTTCATTGAGTAAATATACACTATATCTACTCAAATCATCAGTGAAGGTAAGAAAATAACGATATCCACTGCACGCTACAACACTCATTGGACCGTATATATCAATATGTATCATTTCTAATAAGTTACTAGCTCGCTCCATCATACTGAAAATGGGGTCTGTAGCCATCTTGCCCAAGAGGCATGGTCTGCATGTCTCAACCGATTCGAAACCGAATGAGTCCAAAGATCCATCAACATGGAGTTTCTTCATGCGATTTATACCAATATGACATTTAGCGGTAGTGCCACAAGTATGTGGTACTATCAATATTAACTTTGTATCTTCTGGCAAGTCTCTTTACTCGTTCCATAAAACAAGATCCCATGACTAACACTTAGTCACATTGCTTGCAAGGCTTATTGTGATGTTGTATTACCGAGTGGGCCCTGAGATACCTCTCCATCACATGGAGTAACAAATCCCAGTCTTGATCCATGCCAACTCAATAGACACCCTCAGAGATACCTGCAGAGTACCTTTATAGTCACCCTGTTACGTTGTGACGTTTGATACACACAAGGCTCTCTTCCGGTGTCAGTGAGTTGCATGATCTCATGGTCATAGGAACATATACTTGACATGCAGAAAACAGTAGCAATAAACTAACACGGTTATATGCTACATTTGTAGTTTGGGTCTTGTCCATCACACCATTCTCCTAATGATGTGATCCCATTATCAAATGACATCTCATGTCCATGGCTAGGAAACCTTAACCATATTTGATCAACGAGCTAGTCTATTAGAGGCATACTAGGGACATGGTTTTGTCTATGTATCCACACATGCATGTAAGTCTCCGATCAATACAATTATAGCATGGATAATAAACGATTATCATGAACAAGGAAATATGATAATAACTAATTTATTATTGCCTCTAGGGCATATTTCCAACATTGATCCCGTTATCAACGACATCCAATGTCCATGGTCATGAAACCGTGACCATCTATTGATCAACGGGCTAGCCAACTAGAGGCTCACTAGGGACATGTTGTGGTCTATGTATTCACACATGTATTATGGTTTCCGGTTAATACAATTATAGCATGAACAATAGACAATTATCATGAACAAGGAAATACAATAATAACCATTTTATTATTGCCTCTAGGGCATATTTCCAACAGTCTCCCACTTGCACTAGAGTCAATAATCTAGTTATATTGTGATGAATCGAACACCCATAGAGTTCTGGTGTTGATCATGTTTCGCTCGTGAGAGAGGTTTAGCCAATGGATCTGCGATATTCAGATCTGTATGTACTTTAAAAATATCTATATCTCCCTCCTGAATGTAATCACGGATGGAGTTGAAGCGACGCTTGATGTGTCTTGTCTTCTTGTGAAACCTGGGCTCCTTGGCAAGGGCAATAGCTCCAGTGTTGTCATAGAATAGAGTCATCGGGCCCGACGCATTAGGAATTACTCCTAGGTCGGTGATGAACTCCTTCATCCAGACTCCTTCCTTTGCTGCTTCTGAAGCAGCTATGTACTCCGCTTCACATGTAGATGCCGCCATGACGCTTTGCTTGGTGCTGCACCACCTGACTGCCCCTCCGTTCAAAATATACACGTATCCGGTTTGTGACTTCGAGCCATCCGGATCTGTGTCGAAGCTAGCCTTGACGTAACCCTTTACGAAGAGCTCTTCGGCACCTCCATATACGAGAAACATGTCCTTGGTCCTTTTCAGGTACTTCAGGATATTCTTGACCGCTGTCCAGTGTTCCGCTCCGGGATCACTTTGGTGCCTCCCCACAATATTTATGGTAAGGTTCACATCAGGTCTGGTACACAACATGGCATACATAATAGAGCCTATGGCTGAAGCATAGGGAATGACACTCATCTCTTCTCTATCCTTTGTCGTGGTCGGGCATTGAGTCGTACTCAATCTCACACCCTGCAACACAGGCAAGAACCCCTTCTTGGACTGAACCATATTGAACTTCTTCAATATCTTGTTAAGGTATGTGCTTTGTGAAAGACCAATGAGGTGTCTCGATCTATCTCTATAGATCTTGATGCCTAATATGTAAGAAGCTTCTCCAAGGTCCTTCATTGAAAAACACTTATTCAAGTAGGCCTTTACACTTTCCAATAGTTCTATATCATTTCCCATCAACAATATGTCATCCACATATAATATGAGAAATGCTACAGAGCTCCCACTCACTTTCTTGTAAATATAGGGTTCTCCATAAACCTGTATAAACCCAAACGCTTTAATCACCTCATTAAAGCGAATGTTCCAACTCCGAGATGCTTGCACCAACCCATAGATGGAGCGATGGAGCTTGAATACCTTGTTAGTATCTTTAGGATCGACAAAACCTTCCGGATGCATCATATACAGTTCTTCCTTAAGGAAGCCATTAAGGAATGTCGTTTTGACGTCCATTTGCCAGATCTCATAATCATAAAATGCGGCAATTGCTAACATGATTCGGACGGACTTCAGCATCACTATGGGTGAGAAAGTCTCATCGTAGTCAACTCCTTGAACTTGTCGATAACCCTTAGCAACAAGTTGAGCCTTATAGACGGTCCCATTAGCATCTGCGTGAGTCTTCTTCTTAAAGATCCATTTATTTTCAATGGCTCGCTTATCATCAGGCAAGTCCACCAAAGTCCATACTTTGTTCTCATACATGGATCCTATCTCGGATTTCATGGCTTCAAGCCATTTGTTGGAATCCGGGCCCGCCATCGCTTCTTCATAGTTCGAAGGTTCACTGTTGTCCAACAACATGATCTTCATGACAGGGTTGTCGTACCACTCTGGTGTGGAACGTGTCCTTGTGGACCTTCGAGGTTCAATAGCAACTTGATCTGAAGTTTCATGATCATCATCATTAACTTCCTCTCCAGTCGGTGCAGGCTCCACAGAAACAGCTTCCCGTGCTGCGCTACTTTCCGATTCGAGTAGAGGTACGATTACCTCATCAAGTTCTATTTTCCTCCCACTTACTTCTTTCGAGAGAAACTCCCAATAGTTTCTTTGGGGTATCCTATGAAGATGCACTTTTCCGCTTTGGGTTCGAGCTTCTCAGGTTGAAGTTTCTTCACATAAGCATCGCATCCCCAAACTTTTAGAAACGACAGCTTAGGTTTCTTTCCAAACCATGGTTCATACGGTGTCGTCTGAACGGATTTTGATGGTGCCCTATTTAAAGTGAATACGGCAGTCTCTAATGCATATCCCCAAAATGATAGCGGTAAGTCGATAAGAGACATCATAGATCGCACCATATCCAATAGAGTGCGATTACGACGTTCAGACGCACCATTTCGCTGAGGTGTGCCAAGCGGTGTGAGTTGTGAAACAATTCCAAATTTCCTTAGGTGCGCGCCAAACTCATGACTTAAATATTCTCCGCCACGATCAGATCGTAGGCACTTTATTTTCCTGTCACATTGATTCTCTACCTCACTCTGAAATTCCTTGAACCTTTCAAAGGTTTCAGACTTGTGTTTCATTAAGTAGACATAACCATATCTGCTCAAGTCATCAGTGAGGGTGAGAACATAACGGTAGCCACCACGAGCCTTGACGCTCATTGGACTGCATACATCGGTATGTATTATCTCCAACAAGTCAGTTGCTCGCTCCATTGTTTCGGAGAATGGAGTCTTGGTCATCTTGCCCATGAGGCATGGTTCGCACGTGTCAAATGATTCAAAATAAAGAGACTCCAAAAGTCCATCAGCATGGAGTTTCTTCATGAGTTTGACACCAATATGACCAAGGCGGCAGTGCCACATGTAAGTGGGACTATCGTTATAAATCTTACATCTTTTGGTATTCACAATATGGACATGTGTAACATCACGTTTGAGATTCATCAAAAATAAACCATTGACTAGCGGGGCATGACCATACAACATTTCTCTCATATAAATAGAGCAACCATTATTCTCAGATTTAAATGAGTAGCCATCTCGCATCAAGCGAGATCCAGATACAATGTTCATGCTCAAAGCTGGTACTAAATAACAATTATTGAGGTTTAAAACTAATCCTGAAGGTAGATGTAGAGGTAGCGTGCCGACGGCGATCACATCGACCTTGGAACCATTCCCGACGCGCATCGTCACCTTGTCCTTGGCCAGCCTCCGCTTATTACGCAGCTCCTGCTTGGAGTTACAAATGTGAGCAACTGCACCAGTATCAAATACCCAGGAGCTACTACGAGCACTGGTAAGGTACACATCAATAACAAGTATATCATATATACCTTTAACGTTGTCGGCCTTCTTATCCGCTAAGTACTTGGGGCAGTTCCGGTTCCAGTGACCCGTACCCTTGCAATAAAAGCACTCAGTCTCAGGCTTGGGTCCATTCTAGTTCTTCTTCCTAGCAACTTGCTTACCGGGCGCGGCAACAACTTTGCCGTCCTTCTTGAAGTTCTTCTTACCCTTGCCTTTCTTGAAACTAGTGGTCTTATTCACCATCAACACTTGATGCTCCTTTTTGATCTCGACCTCTACTAATTTCAGCATCGAGTACAACTCGGGAATGGACTTCTCCATACCCTGCATGTTGTAGTTCATCACAAAGCTCTTGTAGCTAGGTGGAAGCAACTAGAGGATTCTGTCAATGATCGAGTCATCCGAGAGATTAACTCCCAGCTGAGTCAAGCGGTTGTGCAACCCAGACATTTTGAGTATGTGCTCACTGACAGAATTATTCTCCTCCATCTTACAGCTGAAGAACTTGTCGGAGACATCATATCTCTCGACCTGGCATGAGCTTGGAAAACTAGTTTCAGATCATGGAACATCTCATATGCTCCGTGTTGCTCAAAACACTTTTGGAGCCCCGGTTCTAAACTGTAAAGCATGCCGCACTGAACCAGAGAGTAATCATCACAACGTGATTGCCAAGCGTTCGTAACGTCTTGGTCCGCTAGGAAAATGGGTGGGTCACCTAGCAGTGCATCAAGGACATACAATCTCTTGGAAGCTATGAGGATAATCCTCAAGCTACGGACCCAGTCCACATAGTTGCTTCCATCATCTTTCAGCTTGGTTTTCTCTAGGAACGCGTTGAAGTTTAGGGTGACATTCGCGTTGGCCATTGGATCTACAATATAGATTGTAAAGACAATTTTAGACTAAGTTCATGATAATTAAGTTCACATAATCAAATTATTTAATGAACTCCCACTTAGATAGACATCTCTCTAGTCATCCAAGTGACACATGATCCACGTCGACTAGCCCGTGTCCTATCATCACGTGAGACGGACTAGTCATCCATGGTGAACATCTCCATGTTGATCGTATCTTCTATATGACTCATGTTCGACCTTTTGGTCTTCTGTGTTCCGAGGCCATGTCTGTACATGCTAGGCTCGTCAAGTCAACCTAAGTGTATCGCGTGTGTAAATCTGGCTTACACCCGTTGTATGCGAACGTTAGAACCTATCGCACCCGATCATCATGTGGTGCTTCGGAACAACGATCCTTAGCAACGGTGCCCAGTTAGGGTGAACACATTTCTTGAAATTTTATTGAGAGATCATCTTATTTACTACCGACGTTCTAAGCAAATAAGATGTAAACATGATAAACATCACATGCAATCAATATAGTGACATGATATGGCCAATATCATCTTGCTCCTTTGATCTCCATCTTCGGGGCACCATGATCATCACTGGCACTGGCACGACACCATGATCTCCATCATCATGTCTTTATGAAGTTGTCTCGCCAACTATTACTTCTACTACTATGGCTAATGATTAGCAATGAAGTAAAGTAATTACATGGCGTTTATGATTGACACGCAGGTCATACAATAAAATAAGACAACTCCTATGGCTCCTGCCGGTTGTCATACCCATCGACATGCAAGTCATGAATCCTATTACAAGAACATGATCAATCTCATACATCACAATGCATCACATCACATCCTTTGGTCATATCACATCACAAGGCATATGCTGCAAAAACAAGTTAGACGTCCTCTAATTTGTAGTTGCAAGTTTTTACGTGGATGCTATAGGTTTCTTGCAAGAACGTTTCTTACCTATGCCAAAACCACAATGTGATATGCCAATTTCAATTTACCCTTCATAAGGACCCTTGTCATCGAATCCGATCCGACTAAGGTGGGAGAGACAGACACCCGCTAGCCACCTTATGCAACAAGTGCATGTTAGGCGGTGGAACCAGTCTCACGTAAGCGTACGTGTAAAGTCGGTCCGGGCTGCTTCATCCCACAATACCGCCGAATCAAGATAAGACTAGTAACGGCAAGCAAATTAACAATATCGACGCCCACAACAACTTGTGTTCTACTCGTGCATAGATTCTACGCATAGACCTAGCTCATGATGCCACTGGTGGGAGACGTAGTAGTAAATCAAAAGAATACCTACGACCACCAAGATCTATCTATGGAGAAACCAGCAACGAGTAAGGGGAGATTGCATCTTCATACCTTTGAAGATCACTAAGCAGAAGTGTTATAAGAACGCGGTCGATGCAGCCATACTCGCAACAATTTAGATCGCGGTGGAATCTGATCTTAGCACCGAACAACGGCGCCTCCGCGTTCAACACACGTGCAGCCCGGTGACGTCTCCTATGCCTTGATCCAGCAAGGAGGAAGGAGAGGTTGAGGGAGAGCTCTGGCAGCACGACGGCGTGGTGACGGTGGAGCTGCATGGTCTCCGGCAGGGCTTCGCCAAGCACTACGGAGAACGAGGAGATGGAGGAGTAGGGTTGCGCCATGGGAGAGAGAGATGTGTGTCCCTGGCAGCCCCAAGGGCTCCTCTATTTATAGGAGGAGGAGGGAGGGCTACGCCCTAGGGTTCCCACCCTAGGGTGGTGCGACAGCCTCCAGATCTCATCTGGCCGGCGGCCACAAGGGGAGAGGGGTCGCCAGCGCCCTAGGTGGGCCTTAGGCCCATCCGGGCCTAGGGTTTCCCCTCCCTCCCACCTTTCCTGCGCCTTGGGCCAGGGTGGAGGGCTCACCAGCCCACTCTAGGGCTGGTCCCTTCCACTCTTGGCCCACACAGCCCTCTAGGGCTGGTGGTCCTACTTGGTGGACACCCAGAACCCTTCCGGTGGTCCCGATACGCTACCTGTAATTCCCGAAACTCTTCCGGTGACCAAAACCTCACTTCCTATATACCAATCTTTACCCCCGGACCATTCTGAAACTCCTCGTGACGTCTGGGATCTCATTCGGGACTCCGAATAACCTTCGGTAACCACGTACACTATTTCCCTATAACCCTAGCGTCATCGAACCTTAAGTGTGTAGACCCTACGGTTTCGGGATGTTGGCGAACGTCGCATGGGAAACAAAAAATTTCCTATGCACACGCAAGATCTATCCATGGAGATGAGCATCTACGAGAGGGAAAGTGGATCTACATACCGTTGTACATCGCTAAGCGGGAAGCGTTAAGAAACGCGGTTGGTGTAGTCGAACGTCTTCGCGATCCAAATCGCCGAGCGTCCCGCGATCTCATCACGATCCATCCTGCGATCCAATCACAATCCGTCCCACGAACTCATCACGATCCGTCCTGCGATCCAATCACGATCCATCCCGCGAACTCAGCATGATCCGTCCCGCGAACTCATCATGATCCGTCTCGTGATCTTGATCACGGTCCTTCCGATCTAGCGCCGAACAGACGGCACCTCCGCGTTCAGCACACGTACAGATCGATGACGATCTCTGCCTTCTTGATCCAGCAAGAGGGAGCGGAGAGGTAGACAATTTCACCGGCAGCATGACGGCACCGCGGTGATGGTGGTGGAGCAATTCCGGTAGGGCTTCGCCTAAGCACTACAGAAATCCGATCTAGAGGAGAAACTACGCACTGGAGGAACGGGTAGCACGTGGCTGAAAATCTTGTGCCAAAAACCCTAAAACCTCTAGTATATATAGGAGGAAGAGAGGAGGAGGCTTGGCTCCCAAGGAGCCAGCCCTTGGGTCGGCCAAACCAAGGAGGAGAGGAGGAATCCTCCTCCAGTCCTAGTATTACTAGGACTCCTCCTTATTTTGGTCTTTTTGCCTTTTCCCACCTTTTTCTCTTTGGGCTTTTCATCCCAGCCGCATGGACCTTGTGTGGGACTTCCACCAGCCCACTAAGGGCTGGTATTTACTCTCCCATAGCCCATGTAGCCTCTTGGGTCGAAATACCCCTCCCGATGGTCTCCCGGTACACTACCGACACTCCCGGTACACTACCGATGAGCCTGAAGCTTTTCCTGTGACCAAAATAGGACTTCCTATATATCAATCTTTACCTCCAGACCATTTCGAGGCTCCTCGTGACGTCCAGGATCTCATCCGGGACTCTGAACAACCTTAGGTCACCACCATACATAACTCTATACTACCGAAACGTCACCGAACCTTAAGTGTGCAGACCCTGCGGGTTCGAGAACTATGTAGACATGACCAAGACACCTCTACGGTCAATAACCAATAGCGGGACTTGGATGCCCATATTGGTTCCTACATATTCTACAAATATCTTTATCGGTCAAACCTCTATGTCAAGGATTCAATTAATCCCGTATGATGTTCCCTTTGTTCTTCAGTATGTTACTTGCCCGAGATTCGATCATCGGTATCTCCACACCTAGTTCAACCTCGTTACTGGCAAGTCTCTTTACTTGTTCCGTAATACAAGATCCCGTGACTAACACTTAGTAACATTGCTTGCAAGGCTTATTGTCATGTTGTATTACCGAGTAGGCCCTGAGATACCTCTCCATCACACGGAGTAACAAATCCCAGTCTTGATCCATGCCAACTCAACAGACACCATCGTAGATACCTGTAGAGCACCTTTATAGTCACCCAGTTACATTGTGACGTTTGATATACACAAGGCACTCCTCCGGTATCCGTGAGTTGCATGATCTCATGGTCATAGGAACATATACTTGACATGCAAAAAACAGTAGCAATAAACTGACACGATCATATGCTACGTTTGTAGTTTGGGTCTTGTCCATCACACCATTCTCCTAATGATGTGATCCCGTTTATCAAATGACATCTCATGTCCATGGCTAGGAAACCTTAACCATCTTTGATCAATGAGCTAGTCTAGTAGAGGCATACTGGGGACATGGTTTTGTCTATGTATCCACACATGCATCTAAGTCTCCTATCAATACAATTATAGCATGGATAATAAACGATTATCATGAACAAGGAAATATGATAATAACTAATTTATTATTGCCTCTAGGGCATATTTCCAACACGGGAGACACGTAGACATGACTGAGACACCTCTCCGGTCAATAACCAACAGCGAGATCTGTATACCCATGTTGGCTCCCACATGTTCAACGATGATCTGATCGGATGAACCACGATGTCGGGGATTCAATCAATCCCGTATACAATTCCCTTTGTCTACCGTTATGATACTTGCCCGAGATTCGATCATCGGTATCCCAATACCTTCCTCAATCTCATTACCGGCAAGTCTCTTTACTCGTTCCGTAACACATCATCCCGTGGCTAACTCCTTAGTCACATTGAGCTCATTATGATGATGTCTTACCAAGTGGGCCCAGAGATACCTCTCCGTCACACGGAGTGACAAATCCCAGTCTCGATTCGTGTCAACCCAACAGACACTTTCGGAGATACCCGTAGTATACCTTTATAGCCACCCAGTTACTTGTGACGTTTGGCACACCCAAAGTATTCCTACGGCATCCGGGAGTTTGACAATCTCATGGTCTAAGGAAACGATACTTGACATTGGAAAATCTTTAGCAGACGAACTACATGATCTTGTGCTATGCTTAGGATTGGGTCTTGTCCATCACATCATTATCCTAATGATGTGATCCCGTTATCAACGACATCCAATGTCCATGGTCATGAAACCGTGACCATCTATTGATCAACGAGCTAGCCAACTAGAGTCTCACTAGGGACATGTTGTGGTCTATGTATTTTCACACATGTTTTAGGGTTTCCGGTTAATACAAATATAGCATGAACAATAGAAAATTATCATGAACAAGGAAATACAATAATAATCATTTTATTATTGCCTCTAGGGCATATTTCCAACATCCTCCTTTCTACTTGGAAACTCTTTCCACCTCTCCACCTTTTGGGTTTTTCCCACCCCTAAATGCATGGGCCTTAGTGGGGGCTTAGTACAGCCCACCAGGGGCTGGTTTGAATCCTCCCACAGACAATGAGGTCCTTTGGGTCGAGACACCCCTCTCGATGGTCCCCTGGCACCCTCTCGACACTCCCGGTACACTACCGATGAGCCCAAAACTTTTCCCGTGACCAAAAGAGGACTTCCTATATATCAATCTTTACCTCCGAACCATTTCGGAGCTACTCGTGACGTCCGAGATCTCATCCGAGACTCTAAAAAACCTTCGGTCACCACCATACATAACTCTATACTACCAAAACATCACCGAACCTTAAGTGTGTAGACCCTGCGGGTTCGAGAACTTTGTAGACATGACCGAGACACCTCTACAGTCAATAACCAATAGCGGGACCTGGATGCCCATATTGGTTCCTACATATTCTACGAAGATCTTTATCGGTCGAACCTCTATGTCAGGGATTCAATTAATCCCGTATGATGCTCCCTTTGTTCTTCGGTATGTTACTTGGCCGAGATTCGATCATCGGCATCTCCATACCTAGTTCAACCTCGTTACCAGCAAGTCTCTTTACTCGTTCCGTAATACAAGATCTCGTGGCTAACACCTAGTTACATTGCTTGCAAGGCTTATTGTGATGTTGTTTTACCGAGTGGGCCCTGAGATACCTCTTCGTCACACGGAGTAACAAATCCCAATCTTGATCCATGCCAACCCAACAGACACCCTCAGAGATACCTGTAGAACACCTTTATAGTCACCCAGTTACGTTGGGACGTTTGATACACACAAGGTACTCCTCCGGTGTTAGTGAGTTGCATGATCTCATGGTGATAGGAACAGATACTTGACATGCAGAAAACAGTGGCAATAAACTGACACGATCATATGCTACATTTGTAGTTTGGGTCTTGTCCATCACATCATTCTCCTAATGATGAGATCTAGTTATCAAATGCATCTCTGTTGGGGAACATTGCATGGGAAACAAAAATCTTCCTACGCACAGGCAAGATCTATCCATGGTGATGAGCATCTACGAGAGGGAGAGTGGATCTACGTACCCTTCTAGATCGCTAAGCGGGAAGCGTTAAGAATCGCGGTTGATGTAGTCGAACGTCTTTGTGATCCAAATCACCGAGCATCCTGCGATCCAATCACGATCCATCCCGATCTAGCACCGAACGGACGGCACCTCCACGTTCAGCACACGTACGGCTTGATGACGATCTCCTCCTTCTTGATCCAGCAAGAGGGAGCGGAGAGGTAGACGAGTTCTCTGGTAGCACGACGATGTTGCGGCGATGGTGATATAGCTATTCCGGCAGGGCTTCGCCTAAGCACTACAGAAAACCGCTCTAGAGGAGAAACTATGCACTAGAGGAGAGGGTAGCACGTGGCAGAAATTCTGGTGCAAAACCCCTCAAAACAACTAGTATATATAGGAGGAGGGGACGAGGAGGCCTGTCCCACATGGGGCCAGCCCTAGGCTTCGGCCAAACCAGGAGGGAGGAGTCCTCCTCCTCCACTCCTAGTAGGATTAGGACTCCTTCCTTATCTAGACTTTTTTGCCTTTTTCCACCTTTTTTCCTCTGGGCTTTTCTTCCCAGCCGCATGGGCCTTCTGTGGGACTTCCACCAGCCCACTAAGGGCTGGTATTCACCCTCCCACAGCCCATGTAGCCTCTTGGGTCGAAATACCCCTCCCAATGGTCCCCTGGTACACTACCGGCACTCCGGGTAAACTACCGATGAGCCCGAAACTTTTCTGGCGACCAAAACAGGACTTCCTATATGTCAATCTTTACCTCCGGATCATTCTAGAGCTCCTCGTGACGTTAGGGATCTCATCCGGGACTCCGAACAACCTTCGGTCACCACCATACATAACTCTATACTACCGAAACGTCACCGAACCTTAAGTGTGTAGACCCTGCGGGTTCGAGAACTATGTAGACATGGCCGAGACACCTCTACGGTCAATAACCAATAGTGGTACATAGATGTCCATATTGGTTCCTACATATTCTATGACGATCTTTATCGGTCGAACCTCTATGTCAAGGATTCAGTTAATCCCGTATGATGTTCCCTTTGTTCTTCGGAATGTTACTTGCCTGAGATTCGATTGTCGATATCTGTATACCTAGTTCAACCTTGTTACCAGCAATTCTCTTTACTCGTTCCATTATACAAGATCTCGTGGCTAACACTTATTCACATTGCTTGCAAGGCTTATTGTGATGTTGTATTACCGAGTGGGCCCTGAGATACCTCTCCGTCACACGGAGTAACAAATCCCAGTCTAGATCCATGCCAATCCAACAGACACCCTTTAGTGCACCTTTATAGTCACCCAGTTACGTTGCGACGTTTGATACACACAAGGTACTCCTCCGGTGTCAGTGAGTTGCATGATCTCATGGTCATAGGAACAGATACTTGACATGCAGAAAACTGTAGCAATAAACTAACACGATCATATGCTACGTTTATAGTTTTGGTCTTGTCCATCACATCATTCTTCTAATGATGTGATCCCGATATCAAATGACATCTCATGTCCATGGCTAGGAAACCTTAACCATCTTTGATCAACGAGCCAGTCTACTAGAGGTATACTAGGGACATGGTGTTGTCTATGTACCATCACATGTATCTGAGTTTATGATCAATACAATTATAGAATGGATAATAAACGATTATCATGAACAAGGAAATATGATAATAACAAATTTATTATTGCCTCTAGGGCATATTTCCAACAATTTCATGTCCATGACTAGGAAACCATAGCCATCTTTGATCCACGAGCTAGTCTATTAGAGGCATACTAGGGACATGGTGTTGTCTATGTATCCACACATGTATCTGAGTTTCCGATCAATACAATTATAGCATGCATAATAAACGATTATCATGAACAAGGAAATATGATAATAACCAATTTATTATTGGCTCTAGGGCATATTTCCAACAGGAAGAACAAAGACTTGCGGCGTTGGGAAATTTGTTTCGGGGCTCTCCTTAGTTTTTTTGTATATTTAGAAAATTTATGGGATGAAGAAGCGATGCAGGGGACCCACATGGCACCACGAGTGCAAGGGGCGCGCCCTACCCCCTAGGCGCACCCTTTGGCCATGTGGTGGCCTCGTGTGGCATCTGGTCTCCCTTCGAAGCTCCTAGGTTTTTTTATCCAGAAAAAATCGCCAAAATGTTTTGTTGCGTTTGGACTTCGTTTGTTACTAATATTCTGTAAAACTAAAAACCCATAGAAAACAATAACTAACATTGGGTACTGAGTGAATAGGTCAATTCTCAAAAATGATATAAAATGACATATAAAGCATACAAAATTTATAAAATAATAGCATGAAACAATAAAAAATTATAGATACGTTGGAAACGTATCAACCACCGTGACCAACTATATAGTTGGTCAGGCCTCTCCGAGTGTGTGAGACCGAGGTGGTTTGTGGCCCTCGTCGGCCCCGAAGTCAGAGCACGCCTGCCTGATTGGGCATAGCCAGCATGGGGGTCCTTTAGGGGGTCGTGGGGTGAGGGGCGAGCTGGTGGGTTGATGTCAACCCGGCCTGCCCCATCAGCGATGAATCTGAGGTAGCCAAGGTTAGGCTCTCTCCCGATGGGAGGCCGTCAGACACATAAAAAGATCCTAACGAAGACCAGTCTGCAGTCTGTGCCACCCACTAGTAGAAAAAGGCCCATTTGTCCCGGTTCGTAAGGCCCATTTGTCCCGGTTCCGGAACCGGGACTAAAGTGTCGGGACTAAAGCCCAAAACCTTTAGTCCCGGTTCTCTTACAAACCGGGACAGAAGGGGCTCCACGTGGCCTTTGCGGGGAGCCCAAGCAGGAGGACCAACCGGGACCAACAGGCATCCATGCGTCGGCATCTGGCATTTGCTTTTTTTTATTTTGAAAGGGAGGGGGGTTTAGGGGGTTTTAGAGAGTTAATTTAGGGGTTTTATATTGTTATAGCTAGCTAATTGATAGAGAGAAGTGTCCTCTCTTTCTTCTTGCTTGGTCGACGCTAGCTACTATAGAGAGAACTCGACACGCTAGCTAGTAAGCAAATGAAGGAACCATTAAGTACAGAAGATCGTCATGAACATATAAAGATAGAAGTGATCGACCTCTCTTTCTCCGAGAGATTGGTCATATAACAAGTTTTCGTATATATATCCGACGCTACTAGCTACATATATACAATATAAGATCTCTTACAATCCTAACATCTAATGTCCACTTCCAGATGGTATTCTCCGGTTTTATTTATGACGTGGTCAAGAAAGAATCCCGCCAATTCTTCTTGAATTGCTCATATGCGATCATGTGGTAGGAGTTCATCCCGCATGTGCCACATCTAATTTGAAGAAGGGGGTCAATACATATATATGGTAATAAAATAAAATTGTGAATATTATTGCTTACGCACTTCAAATTGTTTTGCAGAGTAGCCCCGTTAGGGGTCGTCGCGTTGTAGATGAAGTCGCAAACGTAGTATCCACATAAATCAGTCCCGTCTTCCTGCCACAAGCACTTTACGAGAAATAGAGTTCAATCAAACTGATAATCAAGCATGATAAATGGTATTGATGAAACTAGAATCAATGGGAGATGCGCGGAACTAGCTAGTAGTACTTACTTTCGGGTGTGTAAATCGCAGCTCCTTCGGCTGTGCCGAAACAGTTGTTGTCAAATCTTTCCAAACCCTGCCAGACAAAGAAAATAATTACTTGATATCAGGAAATAAACAAATTAAAGTTGCCGATATGATGCGATAATGATCGATTGAACTTACTTCTGGAGAATTTTAGTCATGTCCGCATAATTCTGAGGATCTTTTCGTTTCGAGTCTAAGACGATTACTACTCCCTGCTCAAGATGAATCTCTAGCAGAATAAAGTGGAAACTGCGCACGCATGCATAACTCATCTATTATATTACTACAAACCTCAAGTAATAAGGGAAACCAAATATGCACAAGACAGTAACACTCACTTGAAGTTGTAAGGAAAGAGTATTGTCCCTTTGTTTTGATTTTTAAGCAATGATTGTAGCAAGTTCTCCTTGGTTTCTGTGGGCCAATGTTTTATATTATGCTCATGTATGACATTTGGGTTAATGAACCCAATGTCATAGATTTGTGCTTTTCTGCATTCGACGATCTTCAATCTGCATAATATAGTAGTGAGGATAATTATACATACATGCAATGAAAGAGCTGAGCTATATACATAGAGAGACTTAATTAGAGAAGTAGTACTTACAGACAGTAGCAAGTCACGATTGTTTTGTTGATAGCCTTTTGATTGTATAACTGCCATATCTCCTCATATTCAATATTCAACATATCAATTCCAACGAGGTCATGCTCCTCTTTAACTGACAGTACCAAAGAATCCATCCCAGACTCGCGGCAGCTTTGCATGTACCATTCATGGAATCTTCGCATCATCGTTGTTAGAGGAGGATGATCGGGTTTGACGAGAGGACGCCCATACCGGTATTTGAATTCGTCCACCTCCAACTTCTCAAACAGTACATCATCGCTCAGGTAATCACCACGTTTGGTAACAGGGACCATCCCTGGATGATTAGCGACGATATCTCTAGAAACCTTGAGCGGGGGGCACGATTGGTTCGCCTGTTCGGCGAGCTGTGGAATTTTTCCCACTTCTTCATTTTGCTAACTTTGCATCACTGGAAGTACTTCCCGACCACCGTGCATCTTGATATGCCTTTTTAATACAGCGTTCGTAGTTGGAATCCGACGGAGGCGGTGGTGGTCGCTTCAGGGCATCGATAGTGCGCATCGCTTTCACCAGATCTATCTTCTCCTTCGGAGCTGGAGTTTTCTTTGCAAAATGGTCCCTCACTTCGGCCTGACTTATCTCCTTGTTTTCAGACTCGGTCCTCTCATATGGTAACTTTTCCACAGGCTTGAGAGATGGACCGTATGTGTATCCCCTGCTGCCTGTGCTTATACTGCTAGCCGCCGGAGCGGTGGCGGCTCCCTTCCGTCGTTGCTTACTAGGCGCCGGAGGAGCCACAGCGGCGGTGGCTGTCTTCCGCCGTTGCCAACGAGGCTGAGGAGGAGGCGTACTGCTCCGACGTGCCAGAGTAGGCGAAGGAGGAGGCGTAGTGCCCCCACGCGCCGGAGGAGCCGGAGAAGGAGGCGGTGTGCCCTGATTCGCCTTAGGAGCCGGAGAAGGAGGCGGTGTGCCCTGATTCGCCTTAGGAGCCGGAGAAGGAGGCGGTGTGCCCTGATTCGCCTGAGGAGAAGGAGGAGGCGGAGGCGTCCACTTTGGAAGGTTGATGTACTCCTTCTGCCATAGACATGTACTCCTCAGGGCACAAACCAGCTTATTCTCTCCTTCACCTATACAGTGGTCAAGCTTGAGCTCCTCAAATTCCGGCATTACTTCATCCACCATCACAACAGCATATCCATGTGGAATCGGACGGCATTGAAAAGTTCCGTTGGGTTGAGGAGGTGCAACAGAGCCGACAGCTGCCTTGAAAGTGAGGTTCTGGCATTTCATCATAAGCTCGTAATGTTGAGCCTCCGTGATAGTATCCACGGGATAGCTAGGAGATGTGAAGTCGGGCTGAATGGGCTCCGTGGAAGCGACGCTGCTTCTCCGCTGAGATGGCGGGGTAGTAGCTTCTGAGGTAGCTTTGTGCTGCTGAGATGGTTGGATGGCAGCTCGCTGGCTCTCAGCTTCCTCTAGCTTTTGTAGTCTTGCATTGACCTTCTGGATTTCGCTCAGCTCCGCTTTCCTCTTTCTCTCCCGGCTTTTGTAACCGCCTGCGTCGGGAAACCCAACCTTCCACGGAACGGAGCCTGCTGTGCCTCGTGTTCGTCCAGGGTGCTCAGCGTTCCCTAGGGCCTCAGTCAGCTCGTCCTTCTCTCTATCGGGAATGAACGTCCCTTCCTGCGCTGCGGTGATATAGTTCTGAAGCTTGTTCACGGGTATTTCAATTTGCTCGTCCGTCCAACGGCACTTCCCTGTTTCAGGGTCCAAAGTTCCCCCAACCCCGAAGAACCAAGTCCTTGAACGGTCTGGCCAGTTTGATGTCTGTGGTACGACCCCTTTAGCAATCAGGTCATTCTCAGCTTTGTCCCACAACGTCCGGGCTTTAAGGTAGCCACCTGACCCCGTGTGATGGTGAAACTGCTTCTTTGCAGCATTGTTCTTGTTTTTCTCTGACATCTTCTTACTCTTCTCCGATGTCTTGTAGGCCACCAATGCGGGCCAGTAATCTCCTATCTTCTCATATCGGTTGACGAATGCTGGAGTCTTCCCTTTGTCGACAAACTTTGATTTCAACTCATTCTTCCACCTCCTGATAGATCTGCCATCTTCTTAAGAGCACACACCTTGAACCATGGCTCTATAACTGGCTTATTCGGATCCTCCTCTGGCGGTAGGGTGAAATTTGCCTTCAGCGCGGTCCAAAGATCTTCTTTCTGTCTATCGGGGACATAATCACCATCAGGGGCGCCGTCCTTAGGCTTATTCCATTGCTTGATGCTGATCGGGATGTTGTCCCTAACAATAGCTCCGCACTGAGCATAAAATGCGTTCTTGGTCCGCTTGGGTTCAATCGGATGGCCATCGTCCGCGAGTGCTGTGATCGTGAACTTTTCATCCTTGCGCAACCTCTTCTTCGGGCCTCGTCTCATTACCGAAGTTTGGCTCGATCCGGAGGGCTATAATAGAAGAAAGAAGAGTTAATTAATATATGTACATACCAAAACAATTAATGCATCAATTAGCTAGAGTCAGCACAGGCTTAATTAATATATATACCTCGCCGGACTTTGCAATAGCTCCCTCCTCTAATCGGCCACCGGAGCCGTCATCATGGTCTCCTTCTTTCTCCGGCATTCAGTCACCGAAGCCATCATGATCATGTCCTTCATTCTCCATTGTTCGATCACCAGATCCATCATAACCCTCTCCTTCCATACCATTGGTGTCATTGAGATACGACAAGACATCACGTCCGCCGTGGATTATGTCCCCCAACAACTGTTCTTGTTCTTCGTCTCTTGGATCCATAGTTTCTACAAATATTACAACATGACAATTAACTTGATAAATCTATGTTACCAGAGTTTTCTTCATTTAACTTGGTAAATTTGGGTGGCCTCGACAACGCTTCTAGGGTTTGGGGTGACCTCGACAATGCTTCTAGGGTTTGGGGTGGCCTCGACAATGCTTCTAGGGTTTGGGGTGGCCTCGACAACGCTTCTAGGGTTTGGGGTGGCCTCGACAATGCTTCTAGGGTTTGGGGTGGCCTCGACAACACTTCTAGGGTTTGGGGCGGCGCGTCGGGGCAGGGCAGCGCGTCGGGGTAGGGCGATGCGTCGGGGCAGGGGGCGTCAGGGCAGAGGGCGTCGACGGCGAGCTCGGGCAGCCTGGCGGCGTCGATGTGCTCGGCGTTATCGGGGGTAAGTGCTAGATGAAATCTGAAAAAAATCGAAATTGTTGCTTATATACACAGAGCATTGGTCCCGGTTGGTGGCACCAACCGGGACCAATGCCCCCTTTAGTCCCGGTTGGTGGCACCAACCAGGACCAAAGGTCTCTTTTCGGTAGCCCAAAGGGCGGGAAGCAGAGACCATTGGTCCCGGTTGGTGCCACCAACCGGGACTAAAGGGATGCATTGGTCCCGGTTGGTGGCAACAACCGGGACTAAAGGGGGGCATTGGTCTCGGTTGGTGCCACCAACCGGGACCAAAAGGTGGTGCTGCCCGGGGACAAATGTTTAGTACCACCTCGCTAGCTAAGAGGGCTCGAGAGTGGTTTATAAGCGCTGCTGCGCCAACCCTCTCGAGCTCCTCTCAACTGCAGGCTTATGGGCCTAATTGCACTCTCCTCTGCCTGTGGGCCTACTGGTCCTTCTACGGGCCTGAATCCTGGCCTAACTAGTTGTTGGGTTTCTAGTCGTATTCAGGCCGTGGTGGCCTAGTAGGCGGCATTTTTTTTCAAAAAAACTATTTTTTGTTTTGTTTTTTGCTTTATTTATTGTTTTAATGTTTTGCCAGTATTTTTCTTCTGTTATTTTAGTTCATTCTTTTTAACAAATAAATACCTTGATAATTTTAGTTGCATAATTTCCATTATTTTGTTTTGTTTCTTGCTTTATTTATTTTTTGCTTTATTTATTTCCAGTGTGTTTTATCATTAAATTCTTTTTGCTATTAATGTTTTGAACAAAAAATACTTCAATAATTTTAGTTGCATAATTTTGATATAATTATTGTTTCAAAAATACTAGAGGTTTATAAAATCTTTTTAGCTGATTCTTTTTTGAACTCCACTCCTACGATGTTTTGAAAGAAATTAAAAAGCACTTCAAACAAACTCTGAAAAGGTTGAAAGTTGGCATGGTATCATCATTTCACCCACATAGCATGTGCTGAAAAGTTGAGTGGGGTACGACAAAAACTGGATGCACTTCGTGTACAAAATGGACGATCTATTTCGAAGTATCACGGTTTCGAACGAAAACTCATCTGTTACGAAGGGATTTCTTTTTTTTGAACTCATTTGAACTCCAGAATTTTTGTGTGTTCAAAATGCACCATTCAAAGCCACATCATCAATTTTCAACCCTTTCTGACTTCATTTGGTATTTTTCATGCACTTATTGATTTTTTTAGCTAAATGACCCTGAAATTGAAAAGCACTTCAAATGAACTCTGAAAAGGTTGAAAGTTGGCATGGTATCATCATTTCACCCACATAGCATGCCATAAAAATTTGAGAGGGTTACGGCAAAAACCAGATGCACTTCGTGTACAAAACGGAGAATCTCTTTCGAAGTATTAGGGTTTCGGACAAAAACCCATGTGTTACAAAAGGCATTTCTTTTCTTCACATGTCACTACAATGATATAGTTGTGGAGCGAAAGTCTTCACTTCTTCTTTGCGTGTGTCATTTGCTTATTGCGCCGTAACCATGGACAATTTTCATCGTTTAACAGGGTGCTTGGGTCAGCCTTGACTTTGAAGGGAGGAATTTCATGAAACTTTTCATAATCTTCAGACATGTCTGTCTTGCCCTCCAATCCCATGATGTCTCTTTTTCCTGAAAGAACTATGTGGTGTTTTGGCTCATCGTATGATGTATTCGCTTCCTTATCTTTTCTTTTTCTCGGTATGGTAGACATGTCCTTCACATAGAAAATCTGTGCCACATCATTGGCTAGGACGAATGGTTCGTCTGTGTACCCAAGATTGTTCAGATCCACTGTTGTCATTCCATACTATGGGTCTTCCTGTACCCCGCCTCTTGACAGATTGACCCATTTGCACTGAAACAAAGGGACCTTGAAATCATGTCCATAGTCAAGTTCCCATATGTCCACTATGTAACCATAATATGTGTCCTTTCCCCTCTTGGTTGCTGCATCAAAGTGGACACCGCTGTTTTGGTTGGTGCTCTTTTCATCTTGGGCGATCGTGTAAAATGTATTCCCATTTATCTCGTACCCTTTGTAAGTCAATACAGTCGAAGATGGTCCCCTGGCCAACGAGTACAACTCATCAGAAACAGTGTTGTCACCCATGAGACGTGTTTGCAACCAACTACCAAAAGTCCTGATGTGTTCATATGTAATCCAATCATCACACTGCTCTGGGTGTTTGGAGCGCAGAATATTCTTGTGTTCATCGACATACGGGGTCATCAAGGTGGAATTCTGTAGAACTGTGTAGTGTGCTTGAGACCAAGAATGCCCGTCCCTACATATTATTGAGTGCGCTCCTAGCGTGCCTTTTCCGGTCAGTCTCCCCTCATACCGCGATTGAGGGAGACCAATCTTCTTAAGGTCAGGAATGAAGTCAACACAAAACCCAATGACATCCTCTGTTTGATGGCCCATGGAGATGCTTGCTTCTGGCCTAGCGCGGTTACGAACATATTTCTTTAAGACTCCCATGAACCTCTCAAAGGGGAACATATTGTGTAGAAATACAGGGCCTAGAACGGTAATCTCGTCGACTAGATGAACTAGGACGTGCGTCATGATATTGAAGAAGGACGGTGGGAACACCAGCTCGAAACTAACAAGACATTGCACCAAATCACTTCTTAACCTTGGCAGGATTTCTGGATCGATCACCTTCTAAGAGATTGCATTGAGGAATGAACATAGCTTCAGAATGGCTAATCGAACGTTTTCCGATAGAAGCCCCCTTAATGAAACCGGCAGCAGTTGCGTCATAATCATGTGGCAGTCATGAGACTTTAGGTTCTGGAACTTTTTCTTACCATATTTATTATTCCCTTTATATTCGATGAGAAACCAGATAGGACCTTCATACTGAGCAGGCATTCAAAGAAGATTTCCTTCTCTTCTTTGGTAAGAGCATAGATGGCAGGACCTTCATACTGCTTTGGATGCATGACGTCTTTTTCATGCACACGTTGATGTTCCTCCCGTGCCTCCGGTGTATCTTTTGTCTTCCCATACACTCCCAAGAAGCCTAGCAGGTTCACGCAAAGGTTCTTCGTCATGTGCATCATGTTGATTGCAGAGAGGACCTCTAGGTCTTTCCAATAGGGTAGGTCCCAAAATATAGATTTCTTCTTCCACATGGGTGCACGTTTGTTAGCGTCATTTGGAACAGATAGTCCGCCAGGACCCTTTCCAAATATTAGTTGTAAATCATTGACCATATCAAGTATGTGATCACCAGTACGGAGAGCGGGCTTATTCCGGTGATCTGCCTCACCTTTGAAATGCTTTCCTTTCTTTCGACATTGATGGTTGGTCGGAAGAAATCGACGATGCCCCAGGTACACATTCTTCCTGCATTTGTCCAAATATATACTGTCGGTGTCATCTAAACAGTGTGTGCATGTGTGGTATCCCTTGTTTGTCTGTCCTGAAAGGTTACTGAGAGCAGGCCAATCATTGATGGTTACAAACAGCAACGCATGTAGGCCAAAATCCTCCTGTTCGTTCTCATCCCACACACGTACACCTCTTCCATTCCATAGCTGTAAAAGTTCATCAACTAATGGCCTTAGGTACACATCAATGTCATTGTCGGGTTGCTTAGGGCCTTGGATGAGCACTGGCATCATAATGAACTTCCGCTTCATGCACAACCAAGGAGGAAGGTTATACATACATAGAGTCACAGGCCATGTGCTATGTTGGCTGCTCTGCTCCCCAAAAGGATTAATGCCATCTGCACTTAAACCAAACCATACGTTCCTCGGGTCACCTGTAAAGTCGCTCCACTTTCTCTCGATCTTTCTCCACTTCGACCCGTCAGCGGGTGCTCTCAACTTCTCGTCTTTCTTATGGTCTTTTTTGTGCCATTGCATCAACTCAGCATGCTTTTTGTTTCTGAACAGACGTTTCAACCGTGGTATTATAGGAGCATACTGCATCACCTTGGTAGGAACCCTCTTCCCGGTGCGCTGGCCCTCAACATCACCAGGGTCATCTCTTCTGATCTTATACCGCAATGCACCGCATACCGTTCATGTGTTCCGTTCCTCGTACTCACCGCGGTAGAGGATGCAGTCATTAGGACATGCATGTATCTTTTGCACCTCCAATCCTAGAGGGCATAGAACCTTCTTTGCTGCGTACGTAGTGTCGGGCAATTCGTTATCCTTTGGAAGCTTCTTCTTCATTATTTTAAGTAGCTAACTAAATTCCTTAGATAAACCATTGTCTGCCTTCCATTGCAGCAATTCCAGTGTGGTACCGAGCATTTTGTTGTCATCTTTGCAATTTGGGTACAGCCCTTTTTTGTGATCCTCTAACATGCGATCGAACTTCAACTTCTCCCTTTCACTTTCACATACTCTCTGTGCATCAACAATGACCCGGCGAAGATCATCATCGGGCACATTGTCTAGTTCCTCTTGATCTTCAGCTTCCCCCATTGCAGCATCACCATATTCAGGGGGAGGGTAGTTGTCATCATCCTCTTCTTCTTTGTTGTCTTCCATCATAACCCCTCTTTCTCCGTGCTTGGTCCAAACATTATAGTGTGGCATAAAACCGTTCTGAAGCAGGTGGAAGTGAAGGGTTTTAGAGTTGGAGAAAGACTTCGTATTCTCATAGATAGTACATGGACAAGGCATAACATCATTCTGCTTGTTTGCCTCAGCCGGTTCGAGAAAATTATGCAGGCCCTTAATATACTCGGAGGTGCGTCGGTCACCGTACATCTATTGCCGGTTCATCTGTGTGCGTTATATAATAAAGTGTATTAAAAACCATTACAACATATCATGAATACAGAAGTGACCAAATTATTAGAAATTCATCATCACATTAAAGCCAAAGTACAATAATGACCAAAATAAATACGTACAGTTCATACATAGCTTTCATTATTGAACAACATATAGGTCTCTAGAGCATCTAATTAAAACATACACCGAAACTATGTAAAACTTTTAAATGCAACAACAAATGCAATCATAACCGTTACTAAGGTACCAATTGATCCAACAACATAATGATACCAAGCCTCAATATGAATGGCATATTTTCTAATCTTTCTAAGCTTCAAGCGCATTGCATCCATCTTGGTCTTGTGATCGGCAATGGCATCGGCAACATGCAACTCCAATCCCATCTTGTCATCTTTAGTTCTTTTCAATTTTTCTTTCAAATGGTCGATTTCTTTTTCAGCTTTAGTTAACTTGTTGAGCAGAATTGCATAGTCGGTTGGAATTTCTGGTTCAACTACTTCCTATAGATAAAAACATCTACGTCAATTGGTGGCATAATTAATTTTCATAGACATTAGATGTGTGAAAGAGTTATATAAGAGATAATATACCACATCTGAATCATAGACTGGACGAGGGCCGACGTGGGCTGATACCATAACCATGACACTATATAATAACAAACAATAATAAAAGTAAGAAAATCATACGAATAAGTATATTTTCTTTTAGCAAGAAGATAAGATCAAGAGGCTCACCACGCGCGGGCGATCGACGGCGGTTTCAGGACGGGGACGGGACAGGACGGACCGCCAAACCTCGACAAATCTTGACGAAAATGGAGTTTGGACAAGGAGCTTCAAGAGGAGAAAGCTTAAGTTTGGCTTCGGCATTTCATCAAACACCTCATGTGCATAGGAGGTGAGCTAGAGCACCACAAATGTCTTCCCTCGCCCGCAAAAAAATAGAGCAGTGTGTGGAGTGCTCTGCTCGCCGGCGAGGGGGTATATATAGGCATCTCATTGGTCCTGGTTCGTGGCTGGAACCGGTACTAAAGGACCCCCATTTGGTCCCGGTTCTAGCCACGGACCGGGACCAATGGTTGTGGGCCAGGAGCGAGGCCCATTGATACCGGTTCGTGTCTGGAACCGGGACCAAAGAGGCCAGACGAACCGGGACCAATGCCCCACGTGGTCTGCCCGGCCCCCTGGCCTCACGAACCGGGACCGTTGCCCCCATTGGTCCCGGTTCGTGACTGAACCGGGACTAATGGGCTGGCCGGCCCGAACCGATGCCTTGTTTTCTACTGGTGACCCATGTTTGGTGCACCAAATGACGGTGCAAAAATAGCGTCTGATCCCTCGGTAGGGGTCCAAGCACAGTTGGAAGTCATGGATTACAGGTCGCACGAGGGGTTTATCTAGGTTCGGACCATCAGAGAGTAATGCGCTACATCCTACTGGTTTTCGTTATTCATGATGGATGGATACCTCATGCAAAGGGTTACAATGATGAATGAGATTGCCACCACGAGTTTGGCCATCTGGTGATAGATGCGAATGAGGATCCTAGGCCTCCCTTTATATATGCACTAGAGGTCTAGGGCTTACATGGCGACATAAGCGATCTTGGGCATCACCGTCCTTTAGTCTTGGAGGGCGTGCATGTCGTAACCACCACCTACGACTTCCTTCCTGCCTTGGGCCAAGCGGGCCCCTTATCATTTACGAGGCCGGCCTCCCTCATGTTAGGTACCCTAACATAGGGCCCCGCCACGCAATATCACGATGAAGCTAAATAAACAAACTAATATTTTTGACTGGCAATTGGTTTGACATTATGTTGCTAACTCCTCGATCAATTCTTATTCACAAGCAAAAGTTGGTTCTTGAATGGGACAAAAAAAAGCAAGGTCCCCGCTTTCGACTCACAAATCTTCGTCTTTCCCGCAACCATATCACATCGGGGCATTGCCGCTAGCACGAGCCTAGACACCAAATACATGACAACCAGTAACAACCCAACTTCGCAAACCCTAGCTAACTAGGGGGTGGGGGTGGGTGCGACGCCACCACGATGTCCCTTCCTCGGATCGGCATTCGTACACTAATGAGTCACCACCCAGTGTTGGGGGGATGACCCCCGGGTACCCCAAAGACGGCGAGTCGGACGGGGTGCCTACCGGCTCAGGCCGGCTGCTCCACCCGGCCGGCTGCCATGCCGCCAGCCGGCTGCTCCCGCCAGCCGGCTGCCCGGAGTCAACTACGACGTCCCGTCGGACACGCGCGGACAAGATGGCCATACCCGCACTGTTGACGAACAGTCGGACGCAGTGTAGGCGATGTCATCTACAGTGTACTCGTCCCTAGACACTTGTATAAAGTGTCCAGGGGGACAAAAGGCCATGCCCCCAAGTCACACATTTGCTTGGTTTGTAAGCTACCATGTAGCTTACAACCAACGCCACAACACATGCCCCTTTTTTACTATAAAAAGGGAGCCATGCCACTAGCACTCACTCTCTCATTCACACTCATTCACGGTGGAGCTCTCTCATGCCCACTTGCTAGCTACCTCACACATACATATGAGACATATACGAGACAGTAGGCACTCTACCACTGCTCTCAGTCCAATACAACTCCAGGAGCAATTCTGTATCAGATATATACCAGATAGGAAGACATGCAGGAGTAAGGGTATTATCTCTCCGAAGAGCCCCGATCCTTGGTAAACCACTGTGTGATATTCGCATACCCGTCCCGGATCATCCACGACAGCCTTGCTCTCACCTCTATAAGCCATCCCATGACATCTGTCGTCCCACGCGAGCCCCGTGAGAAATAGCCATGCTCCGCCACCCATGGACACTACATCACCCCTCGCAAGGAGCCCCGTTGCCACCGACCGCCGGGGGGGGGGGGGGGGGGCTGTCCGCCAGCTTCATTCGACAACAACGAGGGGAGGACCGGAGGAGGCGAGAAAGGGATGAATGTTCCGTATGCAAGAAAGCCAAAAAATAAACAAACTAATTTCCCTCGGAAATTAGGATGAGGCGTTCTCCATTACAGATGAATAAATTGTTTCCCTGAGAAATTCCATTCACACTAATTTTTTGGATCCTGAATGGAAACGGGAAAACAGCAATACAACAATGGAAGATGATTAGCCAGCCAAGCGGGCCCCGCTTCTCACTCCCCCATCATCTCCTTTCCCGTTCTCTCTCTCTCCCCTCACTCACTCACTCACTCCCGCACGCCTCCTCCCCAAGCTTCCCCCCATCGCAAGAACCAACTTTTGCCCCCAAATCCCCCCCTAAGCTCTCGAATCCCCAGCCCCATTGCGAGATCCCGCACCAGATTCGGTCTCCCCCCTCCCAAAACCCGCCCCCGTCCCCGAATCCGCCGTTTCCGTCCCCCGAATCTGGCGGCCGGAGATCGGGCCCGGGAGGCGGCGGCGGCGGCCGGCGGAGCTCGATCTGTCCGTCCGAGCCCAGGTGGCCCGCGCAGAGGCTAGCTGCGCCGCGGCATTGGGGTTCGGCACGCTCTTTCGACAAAAGAAAAGAAGAAGAATGGCGGCGCCGGGGAGCAGCACTGGCGGTGGCGGCAGCAGATCCCAGCCGCAGCAGGACAAGGTATAAGCGCGCACGCTTACATGTGATGCGATTTTCTTGCACGCGCTCGCTTTAGAGGCTGATGTGTACAGGGTACCTGCCGAAATTTGCCAGGACTGGATGAGCTCATCCGGTCCGCTGCGTACCAACCGTACTGGCCACTAGCTGATGCAGCTGGTGCACCTTTAATTGCGCTTTCCTTTGTACTGAACTGACAGTGATTTTGCATGCACAAGCATAATAAGCTGTTGGACTGAACTGCACTAATTTTGCTGTCAGTCCGTGTTGAATTGCATGCCTTTTGTACTCCACCAGCATTATTTGGAGTGTGTATCTCTCCCATTCCTCCATGGGTATTCTAGATGCATAAGTATATAACTAACTGATGTTTTTTTTCCTTCATTCACATTTTGTCGAAGCAATGCAGTTTTGTTTCTGTGCAGAGGTCAATTAGTCATGTGCGGTTTCACCGTCGACCGAGCTAGTAAATTGTCCTTTTCAACTCTAGACTAGTTGAAACACATGCATTTTGCAATCGTTCAGTCAGTAATTTTGCAATGCCACAACATCATCCGGACCATGTTCCTCTCCCATTGTTGCTTGGGAGATATGTGCATGCTGTGATGACTGATAACGCTATTTATATGTTCTATGTGCGGCATCGTTTTGTTATGCTTATGAATTTCAGTCCAATTTTCCTTCACATGGTTAACAAGGAAGCAATGAGGTTTCCTTTCTTATTTCACCTTTCGCCGAGCTAGTACATTGCATGGTCCTTCTTTTCAACTCTAAACAAGCTCTTTGTTCTGCAGTCAATTTTGTGTATCTTTCTTTACCAATCAGTAATTAGCAGGGCAGTTTTTATTCTGTTTAATAAAATTAATCTACTTGCACTACTAATACACACATGTTTCTCTGTTCTTAACAGCAGAGTATATGGGCTGGCTGCTTCTCTGGCTTGTCATGCTTCGGGGCGCAGAAGGGTGGAAAGCGTATAGTTCCTGCAGCGCGTATGCCTGACGGTAACGCATCGACTAACCGTGGAAATGCTCAGTCTGGTGGCAATGCCAACCAAAATGGGGCCATGAATCTGTCCCTCCTTGCCCCACCATCATCACCAGCATCCTTCTCCAACTCTGCACTTCCGTCGACTGCCCAGTCACCTAACTGTTTCCTTTCGATATCTGCAAACTCTCCTGGTGGCCCGACGTCTAACATGTTTGCTGTCGGACCATATGCCAATGAGCCTCAGCTTGTCTCGCCTCCGGCAGCCTTTTCAACCTACACAACCGAGCCATCCACAGCACCACTGACCCCTCCTCCTGAACTAGCTCACATGACGACTCCGTCCTCTCCAGATGTCCCGTATGCTCGGTTCCTCTCGTCATCTATGGGTCTTAAAACTGCAGGCAAGGAGCACAGCATGCATTACTACTCTGGTGGTTCAGGGCTCCAGGGGCCTTACCCACTTTACCAACCAGGGAGCCCTTCTAGCAGCCTCATTTCGCCTGCCTCGGTGACTCCAAGGACCGGCCTCTCCTCGCCTATCCCTGAGCAAAATGTTCCTACTGCTGCTCATTGGAAGACATCTAGGTCGGCCTGCGACACGCCATACTCCATTGCCTCGCCCATACCCGAGCAAGAGGTCCCTGCTGCACACTGGAAGACTTCCAGGTCTGCCTGTGACACGCCCTACTCCAGGACATCACCGTCAAACATCTTCGGGCTTGATTCAGCTGCCACAAGAAACTCCCTGCTAGACAGCAACTTCTTCCGCCCGGCCGCGTCTGCTCAGTTTTACCTGGACCAGGCTTACAATGGTGGGAGGCTCAGTGTCTCGAGGGACAAGCAACAAGATGTTGATGAGGTCGAAGCATACAGGGCATCATTTGGGTTCAGTGCAGATGAGATGGTTGCAAGTACTCAGCGTTACGCGGAAGCACCGGATGCCGCGCTTGATGAGGGATTCAGCATATCCCCATTTGGAAACACTGCCCCTGCTAACAGCACAGAGGAGGTGTGCCTGTTCAATGATCCTCTGCCTAATCATGAGGTTCACAAGGTGGGTAAGATGGGTAGATCACTTTCGAATGCAAAAGAGATGATGTCAAGCCCCTCAAAGAAGCCAGCAGACCAGCTTCCACATAAAGCAGTGCACCTTGATATATTCAAAGGTGAATGTCCTGACTTCCCACCCCAACCTTTTATTTTTGCGTTGCTTACCCACCCTAACCGTTCATTCTGTTACAGTACTGATATTTGTACACCAGAATCATCAATATTTGTTGGTTTTCTTCACTCAAATAATGTATAATTGTCCATTAACTTGAAATACACTAGCACTGGCTACATAAACTGAACTCGAATGCCGGTGCCGTGTCGATGTTTTGCAATCTTACTCGCTGTGGTCCTTTCATTTCCTCTCTTATCGCAGGAACAAAAGGGGGGTATCTGTCTGAAGATGACATGTTGGCAGCGAAAGACTGTCATCCTTTTAGGATGACGCGGGACGAGATATCGCTGAAACCCATAGAGGTGAGGAAGAAGGCACCGGCTGGGCAGGCATGCTCGGACGCGGAGGTCGAGTTCAGGAGGGCGAGGAGCCTGAGAGAAACCAACAGCGTCCTGTCATGGCGCAGCACGCTGTCAAGAAACCTACAGTAACTGATAATCTGAAGAGCTTCCTCCCTTGGCTATCTAGTATTTGTCAACCAATTGGAGGTGTTAGAAGTGATCTGTAGTCGAAAGCCTCCTCTGTATGTGCTATACACATATATGTCAAGGCAACCGCAGTGATGGATGACGCACTAGCTAATGTATGCAGTATAAGTTGGTGAAGAGCTTCCTCCCTTGGCCAATGTATACATTGTCATCGGCTGGAGGTGTTAGAAGTAAGTAACCTGTCCTAATCGAAGAGCGAGTAGCATGTATCTATGTACTACACATATATGTCTGGGGATCCTTTCTACTGCTAGCCCAGATGTATATGTGATGACCAGCCAGCAGCTTGTATTCAGTTTCAGATTGCCATGTTCCTCTTCTGTTTTATGGAGACTCTGGAACCATTAGCCGGCCGGCACAATGAAATGAAAGGGCGTTGCTCCTGTCCTGATCCGCCGCCTGAATACTCGTATGCTTGCGCGATTTGCTGCAACCAACTGACCTTCATCTTGGGTAACATAGTTCAGAGCAGCAGCAGCAATGGCAATGTTGGTAAAAGTTCTTTTTTTTCTTCTACTGCCTTGTGTGCTTGCTAGATCTCCCAGTTGTGACAAATTTATCGAAATGAATACAAGCTGGCCTTGTATAATTTGAATCAGTGTGCTTCTGCTGCTTGCTTCCAGGAAGGCCTCTTGTGTTATGTGCATGAACACCATCAGGTTGTTCCTTGTACAGATCATGGTGATTGGGATTGTATCAGAGTTGCAATCTGCACTTGCCTGTAGTTATATAATGCATCTGTTCTCACATTCTGAAGAATCCATGCAGCGTCCCATATACTTCTTCTGTCCTAAGTTAGTACAAATTTTATACTAGATCAACGACACTTATTTTGGGACCAGGGATTATCATTTATGCTATTTGGGTTAGGGTTAGGCAGAGATGCACATACATCATGCATCCTCTATTCCTCTCCCCCTGAAGCCTCCTGCTCCCCTGTTCTTCCTCCCAGACTCTGTCAAACATACATCCGCATTTGAGGGCAGTAGTAATTGCTAAAGGAACAATAGAACCACCAGTGTGTACATGCTCCCACAAAAGTTTTCTCTTCTTTACTTTTTGAGTTGAAGTTGTTGGTATCTTTCGGTGGCGTGTTCATACATTAATAGGGTTATTATTAGTATCTGCAATGGTTTGTCAGACAGTGAAACACACATGCACATTTTTTTCGATAAAGAAACACACATGCACATGTGTTTTTCTTTTTAACTTTGTTTATAATTTGAAATATTTGAAATACATATATTTCAAAAATAAACTTAGTTATTTTTTGAAATTGTTCATCGCACATTTAAATAATGCTCATGCAGTGTAGAAAAACGTTCATGCAACTTTAAAAGAAATTACCATTAAAAATGTTCACACTTTAAAGACTGTTCGTGATATTTAAAAAAATATACATGTAAAAAACGCCTTGTTAGGTTTAGAAAACGTTTCGTACCATTCATAAAATATTCAACGTGTATTTAAGAAATATTTAACATTTGTTCAAAATAATTTTTAAATATGTATTTGGAAAAAAATGTGTGTAAAAATGGTTATGAGTGTATGACAAATATACAACGTGTATTGAAGAAATCAACATGTACTTGATTATGTGCATGCACACCATCTGGTTGCTCCTTCTACAGTTCATGGTGATTGGGATTGTATCAGAGTTGCAATCTGCACCTGGCTGTAGTTATATATAATGCATCTGTTCTCACATTCTGAAGAATCTACGCAGCGTCCCACATATCGTTTATCCTATTTGGTTATGGTTAGGGCAGTGATACAACATATACCCTATATCCTCTCCCACCGAAACCTCCTGCTCCTCCCCTGTTATTCATCATCTTGTTTTAAAGAAGATGGCTCCAACGAGAAATGTCCCGCTACTGTAGGAAACCGAGCGGGATGGAGAGGGTCGGACAAAAAAGAAAGGGTGCGTCATGAATGGAGTTTGTATGCTGGGCCTGGGTGTTGAAGATAACATGGCGAATATCCCGTAGCAACGCAAGACCGTTCTTCTAGTGCGGGATAGTAGCTCAGCTCACCTACAAGTTTGTAGGTAGTAAGTAGTGGCCAGCGTACTAGCCCGGTTCATCAGACAATGAAATGCACATGCACATTCTATTTTATTTTCTATAAAGAAACGCACATGCACATGTGTTTTTATTTTTAGCTTTGTTTATATTTTAAATACCTATGTTTCAATAATCAATTTAGTATTTTTTTTGAAATTGTTCGTCGTACATTTAAATAATGCTCATGCAGTGTAAAAAAAAGTTCAAACAACCTAATTTTTTTGACCACTAAAAATGTTTGTCACATTTAAAAATGTTCACACTTGAAAAATTGTCCTTGATATTTTAAAAATATACAATCTTAAAAAATGTCTGGGTAAGTTTTAAAAACATTTTCTACCATTCGAATTTTGTACATGACATTGTTTATTTCAAATGTTTGGAAAATATGTTTGTGAAACTTAAAACATAGTCAATATAATGTACAAAATGTTCATGTATAATAAAAAATTGTTTCATACCATTCAATAGATATTCAACATGTATTTAAAAAATGTTTAACATTTGTTCAAAATAATGTTCAAATATGTGTTTTAAAAATGTGTATAAAAATGGTTATGTGTATGAAATATGTACAACGTGTATTGGAAAAATCAACATGCACTTAAAAAGAAAAATGTGAAAAGAAAAATAAAAAGAAATCAAAATCAAAAACCAGATGAAAATAGTAAAGGAAAACAATGAAAAGGACGAAAAGTAAAAAAAACACGTGGAATCTTTCCTAAACCGGTGGAAGGTTCGAAGAACCGATGCAGAATCATTGCAAAACCTTTTGTATACATGTTGATTGTTCTAGGTGTTGGAAATATGCCCTAAAGGTAATAAATAAATTGTTTATTATTGTATTTCCTTGTTCATGATAATCGTTTATTATCCATGCTATAATTGTATTAATTGGAAACATGGATACATGTGTGGATACATAGACAAACACAATGTCCCTAGTATGCCTCTAGTGAACTAGCTCGTTGATCGAAAGATGGTTAAGATTTCCTAGCCATGGACATGAGATGTCATTTGGTAACGGGATCACACCATTAGGAGAATGATGTGATGGACAAGACCCAAACTACAAACATAGCTTATGATCGTGTCACTTTATTGCTACTGTTTTCTGCATGTCAAGTATATGTTCCTATGACCATGAGATCATGCAACTCACAGATATCGGAGGAGTACCTTGCGTGTATCAAACGTCGCAACGTAACTGGGTGACTATAAAGGTGCTCTACAGGTGTCTCCGAGGGTGTCTGTTGAGTTGGCATGGATCAAGACTGAGATTTGTTACTCCGTGTGACGGAGAGGTATCTCAGGGCCCACTCGGTAATACAACATCACAATAAGCCTTGCAAGCAATGTGACTAAGTGTTAGTTACGGGATCTTGTATTACGGAACGAGTAAAGAGACTTGCCAGTAACGAGGTTGAACTAGGTATTGAGATACCGACGATCAAATCTCGGGCAAGTAACCTACCGAAGAACAAAGAGCACATCATACGGGATTAACTGAATCCTTGACATAGAGGTTCGACCGATAAAGATCTTCGTAGAATATGTAGGAACCAATGTGGACATCCAGGTCCCGCCATTGTTTATTGACCGTAGAGGTGTCTCGGTCATGTCTACATAGTTCTCGAACCCGCAGGGTCTGCACACTTAAGGTTTGGTGACGTTTCGGTAGTATAGAGTTATGTATGGTGGTGACCGAAGGTTGTTCGGAGTCCCGAATGAGATCCCGGACATCGCGAGGAGCTCCGGAATGGTCCGGAGGTAAAGATTCATATATAGGAAGTCCTGTTTTGGTCGCCGGCAAAGTTTCGGGCTCATCGGTAGTGTACCGGGAGTGCCGGTACTGTATCGGGAGGCCACCGGGAGGGGTATTTCGACCCAAGAGGCTACATGGGCTGTAGGAGGGTGTAAACCAGCCCTTAGTGGGCTGGTGGAACATCCACAAGAGGCCCATTCGGCTGGAGGAAAAAGGCCTAAGAGAAAAAGTGAAAAAAAAGGCAAAATAGGGTGAATCCTAGTCCTACTAGGATTGGAGGTGGACTCCACCTCTCTCTCTCTCCTTCGGCCGAAGCAAGGAGGCCTTGGCCCTTGTGCCAAGGCCTCTCCTTCTATCCTCTTATATATACTGGAGGTTTTAGGGTTTTTGCACTAGATTTTCAGCCACGTGCTACCTGTTCCTCCAGTGCATAGTTTCTCCTCTAGATCGGTTTTCTGCAGTGCTTAGGCGAAGCCCTGCCAGAATTGCTCCACCACCATCGCCGGAGCGCCGTCAGGCTGCCAGAGAACTCTTCTTCCTCTCCACTCCTTCTTGCTGGATCAAGACGGTGGATATCGTCATCAAGCTGTACGTGTGCTGAACGCGGAGGTGCCGTCTGTTCGGTGCTAGATCGGAAGGATCGTGATCAAGTTCGTGGGACGGATCATGATCAATTTCGTGGGACGGATCGTGATCGGATCGCGGGACAGATCGTGATTGGATCGCGGGACGGATCGTGATTGGATCGCGGGACGCACGACGATTTGGATCGTGAAGACGGTCGACTACACCAACCGCGTTTCTTAACGCTTCCCGCTTAGCGATCTACAAGGCTATGTAGATCCACTCTCCCTCTCGTAGATGCTCATCACCATGGATAGATCTGCGTGTGCGTTGGAATTTTTTTGTTTCCCATGCAACATTCCCCAACAGTGGCATCATGAGCTAGGTCTATGTGTAGATGAGATCTCGAGTAGAACACAAAAGGTTTGTGGGCGTTGATGCTTAGATTGCTTCCTCCCTTGGTCGGATTTTGGTTCAGCGGTATTGTGAGATGAAGCGGCCCGGACCAACATTACTCGTACGCTTACGAGAGACCGGTTCCCTCGACGCAACTTGTTTCCTAGATGGCTTGCGGGTGGCAGTTTCTCTCACTTTAGTTGGATCGGATTCGACAAAGGCGGTCCTTGAGAAGGTTGAAAAGAAAATTATGTATCACCGTTGTGGTTTATGCATAGGTGAGAATTGTTCTTGCTACAAACCCATAGCAGCCACGTAAAACATGCAACAACAATTAGAGGACGTCTAACTTGTTTTTGCAGGGCATGTTGTGATGTGATATGGCCAATTACATGATTTGATATATGTGATGTATGAGATGATCATGTGATGTATATAATTTCACGACTTGCATGTCGATGAGTACGGCAACCGGCAGGAGCCATAGGGTTGTCTTTAATTATTGTATGACCTGCGTGTCAATCATTAAGCGCTATGTAATGCTTTACTTTATCGCTAAACGGTAGCAATAGTAGTAGAAGCATGCAGGGCGTGACAACCTCGATGGCGACACGTTGATGGAGATCAAGATGATGGAGATCATGGTGTCGTGCCGGTGATGATGGAGATCATGCCGGTGCTTTCAAGATGGATATCTAAAGCACAAGTTCATGGCCATATCATGTCACTTATGAATTGCATGTGATGTTAATCCCTTTATGCACCTTGTTTTGCTTAGTACGACGGTAGCATTATAAGGTGACCCCTCACTTAAATTTCAAGATAAAATTGTGTTCTCCCTGAGTGTGCACCGTTGCGAAAGTTCATCGTGTTGAGACACACATGCAGCTTGATGACGATCTCCACCGTCTCGATCCAGCGAGAGGAGGTGGATAGGAGAGAGAGTTCACCGGCAGCGTGACGGCGCTCCGGTGATGGTGGTGGAGTGATTCCGGCAGGGCTTCGCCTAAGCGCTGCGGAAAACCGATCTAGAGGAGAAACTGTGCACCGGTGAAACGGGTAGCACGTGGCCGGAAATTCTGTCCAAAAACCACCCAATCCACTAGTATATATAGGAGGAGAGGAGAGGAGAGTCAGCCAAGGCCTTTGGGTCGGCCGAAATAGGAGGTGGGAGCAATCCTACTTCACCTCCAATCCTAGTTGGAGTAGGATTGCCTCCTATTGGCTGATTTTCCACTTTTTGCTTTAGGACTTTCTCTCCTGCGCCATGGGCCTTTGTGGCTGTTTTCCCAGCCCACTAAGGGCTGGTTATTATTCTCCCACAGCCCATGGACCTCTTGGGGTCGAAATACCCCTCCCGGAGGTCCTCCGGTACACTACCGGCACTCCCGGTACAATACCGATACTCCCGGTACACTACCGATGAGCCCGAAACTTTTCCGGAAACCAAACTGGGACTTCCTATATATGAATCTTTACCTCCGGACCATTCCGGAGCTCCTCGTGACGTCCGGGATCTCATCCGGGACTCCTAACAACCTTCGGTCACCACCATACATAACTCTACACTACCGAAACGTCACCGAACCTTAAGTGTGCAGACCCTGCGGGTTCGAGAACTATGTAGACATGACCGAGACACCTCTACGGTCAATAACCAATGGCGGGACCTGGACATCCACATTGGTTCCTACATATTCTACGAAGATCTTTATCGGTCGAACCTCTATGTCAAGGATTCAGTTAATCCCGTATATCGTTCCCTTTGTTCTTCGGTATGTTACTTGCCCGAGATTCGATCGTCGGTATCTCCATACCTAGTTCAACCTCGTTACCGGCAAGTCTCTTTACTCGTTCCGTAATACAAGATCCCGCAACTAACAATTAGTCACATTGCTTGCAAGGCTTATTGTGATGTTGCATTACCGAGTGGGCCCCGAGATACCTCTCCGTTACACGGAGTAACAAATCCCAGTCTCGATCCATGCCAACTCAACAGACACCATCGGAGATACCTGTAGAGCACCTTTATAGTCACCCAGTTACGTTGCGACGTTTGATACACACAAGGCACTCCTCCCATATCCGTGAGTTGCATGATCTCATGGTCATAGGAACATATACTTGACATGCAGAAAACAGTAGCAATAAACTGACACGATCATATGCTATGTTTTTAGTTTGGGTCTTATCCATCACATCATTCTCCTAATGATGTGATCCCGTTATCAAATGACATCTCATGTCCATGGCTAGGAAACCTTAACCATCCTTTGATCAACGAGCTAGTCCATTAGAGGCATACTAGGGACATGGTTTTGTCTATGTATCCACACATGCATTTAAGTCTCCGATCAATACAATTATAGCATGGATAATAAATGATTATCATGAACAAGGAAATATGATAATAACTAATTTATTATTGCCTCTAGGGCATATTTCCAACAGTCTCCCACTTGCACTAGAGTCAATAATCTAGTTCACATCACCATGTGATTCGCATTGTTACGAATCTTACACCCAATGAGTTCTGGGGCTCGATCATGCTTTGCATGTGAGAGAGGTCTTATAGTCAACGGGTCTGCGATATTCAGATCCGTGTGTACTTTGCATATCTCTATGTCAAACCGTAAACACTGCTACCACACTCCACTTGGTACTATTTCCAAATGGCTGCTCCACTATACGTATCCAGATTGCTACTACTAGTCATCCGGATAGGTGTTAAAGCTTGCATCGACGTAACTCTTTATGACGAACTCTTTATCACCTCCATAATCAAGAAACATTTCCTTAGTCCTCTGGTTACTAAGGATAATTCCGACCGCTGTCCAGTGATCCACTCCTGGACCACACTTGTACCCCTTGACAGACTCATGGCAAGGCACACACAGGTGCAGTACACAGCATGGCATAATATAGAGCCTATGGCTAAGGCATAGGGGACGACGTTCGTCCTTTCTCTTTCTTCTGCCGTTGTCGAGCTTTGAGTCTCACTCAACTTTCACACCTTACAAATCAGGCGAGAACTCTTTCTCTGACTGATCCATTTTGAACTCTTTCAAAATCTTGTCAAGGTATGCACTCATTGAAAGTCTCATCGAGCATCTTGATCTATCTCCATAGATTTTGATGCTCAACAATTAGGTAGCTTCATCCAGGTCTTCCTTTGAAAATCACTTTCCAAATAACCGTTTTATGCTTTCCAGAAACTCTACATTATTTCCGATCAACAATATGTCATCCACATATACTTATCAGAAATTCTATAGTGCTCCCACTCACTTTATTGCAAATACAAGTTTCTCGTAAACTTTGTATAAACATCAAAACTTTGATCACCTCATCAAAGCGTATATTCCAACTCCGAGATGCTTGCTTCAGTCCATGGAAGGATCGCCGAAGCTTGCACACCTTTTAGCATCCTTAGGCCTGACAAAACCTTCTGGTTGTATCACATACAACCTTTCCTCAAGTAAACCGTTAAGGAAACGATGTTTTGACATCCATCTGCCAGATTTCATAATTGAAAACACAGCAACTGCTAACATAATTCCAACAGACTTTAGCACCACTACAAGTGAGAAAGTCTCATCGTAGTCAACTCCTTGAACTTGTCACAAACATCTTTCCAACAAGTCGAGCTTTACAAATAGTGACATTCACCATCAGTGTCTGTCTTCATTTTAAAGATCCATTTGTACTTAACGACCTGCCGTCCAACGAGCAAGTCTACCAAAGTCTACACTTGGTTTTCATACATGGATCCTATCTCGGATTTCATGGCCTCCAACCATTTGTCGGAATCCGGGCCCATCATCGCTTCTCCATAGCTCGTAGGTTCATCGTTGTCCAACAACATGACCTCCAAGATAGGGTTGTCGTACCGCTTAGGAGCAGTACACATCCTTGTCGACCTACGAAGTTCGATAGTAACTTGATCTTGAAGCTTCATGATCATCATCATTAACTTCCTCTTCAACTAACGTAGGCTTCACAGAAACATCTTTCTGCGCTGCGCTACTCTCTGGTTGAACAAAGGTTTAACAACCTCATCAAGTTCTATCTTCCTCCCACTCAATTCTTTTGAGAGAAACATTTCCTCGAGAAAGGATCTGCTTAAGCAACAAACACTTTGCACTAGGATCTGAGATTGAAGGTTCACCCAACTGATCTTAGGGTATTCTATGAAGATGCATTTGTCCGCCTTGGGTTCTAGCTTATTATGTGAAAACATTTTCCACACAAGCATCGCAGCCCCAAACATTAAGAAATGACAGCTTAGGTTTCTATCAAACCATAATTCACACGGTGTCATCTCAACGGATTTAGATGATGCCCTATTTAAAGTGAATGTAGTTGTCTCTAATGCATAACCCCAAAAATTATAGTAGTAAAACGATAAGAGACATCACAATATGCACTATATCAATAGAGCATGACTATGATGTTCGGACACACCATCACACCATGGTGTTCCAGGAGGCGTTAGTTGCGAAACAAATTTCACGTTGTCTTAAGTTGTATGCCAAACTCGTAACTCAGATATTCACCTCCACGATCATATCGCGGTCATTTTTATCTTCTTGTCACGATGATCTTTAAACTTCAATCTGAATTTGCTTGAACCTTTCAAACGATTCAGACTTGTGTTTCATTAAGTAAATATACACTATATCTACTCAAATCATCAGTGAAGGTAAGAAAATAACGATATCCACTGCACGCTACAAGACTCACTAGATTGCATACATGAACATGTATCATTTCCAATGAATCGCTTGCCCGCTCCATCCAACGGGGTCCTTTAGTCATCTTGCCCAAGAGGCATGGTTCGCATGTCTCAACCGATTCGAAATCGATGAGTCCAAATATCCATCAGCATGGAGTTTCTACATGCGCTTTATACCAATATGACATTTAGCGGCAGTGCCACAAGTATGTGGTACTATCATTATTAACTTTGTATCTTTTGACATCAATGTTATGGACATGTGTACTACTACGATCAAGATTTCAACAAACCATTCTCACTGGGTGCATGACCATTGAAGGTATTATTCATGTAACCAGAATAACTATTATTCTCTGACTTAAATGAATAACCGTATTGCAACAAACATGATCTAATCATGTTCATGCTCAACGCAAAACACCAAATAACATTTATTTAGGTTCGTCACTAATCCTGAAGGTAGAGAGAGCGTGCGATGTTGATCACATCAACCTTGGAAACATTTCCAACACACATCGTCACCTCACCCTTAGCTAGTTCTCCGTTTATTCCGTAGCTTTTATTTCGAGTTACTAACATTTAGCAACCGAACCGGTATCCAATACCCAGGTGCTACTAGGAGTAATAGCAAGGTACACATCAATAACTCGTATATCAAATATACTTCTGTCGATGTTGCCAACCTTCTTATCTACCAAGTATCTAGGGTTGTTCCGCTTCAGCGACCTCTCACCTCATAATAGAAGCACTTAGTCTCGGGTTTGAGTTCAACTTTGGGTTGCTTCACTGGAGCAGCAACTGACTTGCTATCCATGAAGTTTCCCTCCTTGCTCTTGCCCTTTTCGAAACTAGTGGTTTGATTAACCATCAACACTTGACGCTCCTTCTTGATTTCTACCTTCGCGGTGTCAAACATCGCGAACAACTCAGGGATCAATACTTCTATCCCTGGTGTATTATAGTTCATCACTAAGTTCTAGTAGCTTTAGTGACAGTGACTTGGAGAACTATATCAATCACTATCTTATCTGGAAGATCAACTCCCACTTGATTCAAGCGATTGTAGTACCCAGACAATCTGAGTACATGCTCAATGATTGAGCTATTCTCCTTCATCTTACAAGCAAAGAATCTTGTTGGAGATCTCATATCTCGCAACAAAGGCACGAGCCTGAGATCACAATCTCTGCTCTAGAACATCTCATATGTTCCGTGACGTTCAAAACGTTTTGGAGCCTCAATTCTAAGCCGTAATGCATGACGCACTAAACTATCAAGTAGTCATCGAAACGTGCCTGTTAGATGTTCACAACATCTATAGACGACGCTAGAGGGGGTGGCGCACCGAGCGGTGCATTAAGGACATAAGCCTTCTGTGCAGCAATGAGGACAATCCTCAGATCACGGACCCAGTCCGCAATTTTGCTACCAACATCTTTCAATTCTATTTCTCTAGGAACATATAAAAATACAAGGGAGCTACAGCGCGAGCTAGTAATCTACAACATAATTTGCAAAGACACTTTGACTATGTTCATGATAATGAGTTCAATTAATCATATTACTTAAGAACTCCCACTCAAATTGACATCCCTCCGATCATTCGAGTGATACATGATCCAAATTCACCAACTCAAGTCCGATCATCACGTGAGTTGAGGTGGCTGGAATGGTGAACATCATCATGTTGATCATATCTACTATATGACTCATGTTCGACCTTTCGGTCTCTTGTGTTCCGAGGTCATGTCTGTACATGCTAGGCTCGTCAAGTTTAACCCGAGTGTTCTGCGCGTGCAAATCTGGCTTGCACCCGTTGTATGTGAACATAGAGTCTATCTCACCCGATCATCACGTGGTGTCTCAACACGACGAACTTTCGCAACGGTGCACACTCGGGGAGAACACAATTTATCTTGAAATTAAGTGAGGGATCACCTTATAATGCTACCGTCGTCCTAAGCAAAACAAGGTGCATAAAAGGATTAACATCACATGCAAATCATAAGTGACATGATATGGCCATGATCTTGTGCTTTTGATCTCCATCATGAAAGCACCGGCATGATCTCCATCGTCACCGGCATGACACCATGATCTCCATAATCTTGATCTCCATCAACGTGTCGCCATCGGGGTTGTCACGCCCTACATGCTTCTTCTACTATTGCTACCGTAGCGATAAAGTAAAGCATTACATAGTGCTTAATGATTGACACGCAGGTCATACAATATTTAAAGACAACCCTATGGCTCCTGCCGGTTGCCGTATTCAACGACATGCAAGTCGTGAAATTCTATACATCACATGATCATCTCATACATCACATATATCTCATCATGTAATTGGCCATATCACATCACAACATACCCTGCAAAAACAAGTTAGACGTCCTCTAATTGTTGTCGCATGTTTTACGTGGCTGCTATGGGTATCTAGCAAGAACGATTCTCACCTACGCATAAACCACAACGGTGATACATAGATTGCTTTTCAACCTTCTCAAGGACCGCCTTTGTCGGATCCGATCCAACTAAAGTGAGAGAAACTGTCACCCGCAAGCCATCTAAGCAACAAGTTGCGTCGAGGGAACCGGTCTCTCGTAAGCGTACGAGTAATGTTGGTCCGGGCCACTTCATCTCACAATCCCGCTGAACCAAAATCCGACCAAGGGAGGAAGCAATCTAAGCATCAACGCCCACAAACCTTTTGTGTTCTACTCGAGATCTCATCGTACCATCAACCTAGCTCATGATGCCACTGTTGGGGAACGTCGCATGGGAAACAAAAAATTTCCTACGCACACGCAAACCTATCCATGGTGATGAGCATCTACGAGAGGGAGAGTGGATCTACATACCCTTGTAGATCGCTAAGCGGGAAGAGTTAAGAAACGCGGTTGGTGTAGTCGAACATCTTCCCGATCCAAATCGCCGAGCGTCCCGCGATCTCATCACGATCCGTCCCGCGATCCAATCACGATCCGTCCTGTGAACTCATCACGATCCGTCCCGCGATCTCATCACGATCCGTCTCACGATCTTGATCACGATCTGTCCCGCGAACTCATCATGATCCGTTCCGCGATCTCATCACGAACTGTCTCGCGATCTCGATCACGGTCCTTCCGATCTAGCGCCGAACGGACGGCACCTCCGCGTTCAGCACACATGCAGCTTGATGACGATCTCCACCGTCTCGATCCAGCGAGAGGAGGTGGATAGGAGAGAGAGTTCACCGGCAGCGTGACGGCGCTCCGGTGATGGTGGTGGAGTGATTCCGGCAGGGCTTCGCCTAAGCGCTGCGGAAAACCGATCTAGAGGAGAAACTGTGCACCGGTGAAACGGGTAGCACGTGGCTGGAAATTCTGTCCAAAACCCACCCAATCCACTAGTATATATAGGAGGAGAGGAGAGGAGAGGCAGCCAAGGCCTTTGGGTCAGCCGAAATAGGAGGTGGGAGCAATCCTACTTCACCTCCAATCCTAGTTGGAGTAGGATTGCCTCCTATTGGCTGATTTTCCACTTTTTGCTTTAGGACTTTCTCTCCTGCGCCATGGGCCTTTGTGGCTGTTTTCCCAGCCCACTAAGGGCTGGTTATTATTCTCCCACAGCCCATGTACCTCTTGGGGTCGAAATACCCCTCCCGGAGGTCCTCCGGTACACTACCGGCACTCCCGGTACAATACCGATACTCCCGGTACACTACCGATGAGCCCGAAACTTTTCCGGAAACCAAACTGGGACTTCCTATATATGAATCTTTACCTCCGGACCATTCGGGAGCTCCTCGTGACGTCCGAGATCTCATCCGGGACTCCGAACAACCTTAGGTCACCACCATACATAACTCTACACTACCGAAACGTCACCGAACCTTAAGTGTGCAGACCCTGCGGGTTCGAGAACTATGTAGACATGACCGAGACACCTCTACGGTCAATAACCAATGGCGGGACCTGGACATCCACATTGGTTCCTACATATTCTACGAAGATCTTTATCGGTCGAACCTCTATGTCAAGGATTCAGTTAATCCCGTATATCGTTCCCTTTGTTCTTCGGTATGTTACTTGCCCGAGATTCGATCGTCGGTATCTCCATACCTAGTTCAACCTCGTTACCGGCAAGTCTCTTTACTCGTTCCGTAATACAAGATCCCGCAACTAACAATTAGTCACATTGCTTGCAAGGCTTATTGTGATGTTGCATTACCGAGTGGGCCCCGAGATACCTCTTCGTTACACGGAGTAACAAATCCCAGTCTCGATCCATGCCAACTCAACAGACACCATCGGAGATACCTATAGAGCACCTTTATAGTCACCCAGTTACGTTGCGACGTTTGATACACACAAGGCACTCCTCCCATATCCGTGAGTTGCATGATCTCATGGTCATAGGAACATATACTTGACATGCAGAAAACAGTAGCAATAAACTGACACGATCATATGCTATGTTTTTAGTTTGGGTCTTATCCATCACATCATTCTCCTAATGATGTGATCCCGTTATCAAATGACATCTCATGTCCATGGCTAGGAAACCTTAACCATCCTTTGATCAACGAGCTAGTCCATTAGAGGCATACTAGGGACATGGTTTTGTCTATGTATCCACACATGCATTTAAGTCTCCGATCAATACAATTATAGCATGGATAATAAATGATTATAATGAACAAGGAAATATGATAATAACTAATTTATTATTGCCTCTAGGGCATATTTCCAACAGAACACTCGGGTTAAACTTGACGAGCCTAGCATGTACAGACATGGCCTCGGAACACAAGAGACCGAAAGGTCGAACATTAGTCATATATTAGATATGATCAACATAATGATGTTCACCATTGAAGTCACCTAAACTCACGTGATGATCGGACTTGAGTTAGTGGATTTGGATCATGTGACACTCAGATGACCTGAGGGATGTCAATTTGAGTGGGAGCTTTAGTAATTTGATTAACTAAACTCATTATATTGAACAATAGTCTAAGTAAACTTTACATATTTATGTTGTAGATCAATGGCTCGCACAGAAGCACCCCTAAATTTTAATGCGTTCCTAGAGAAAGCTAAACTGAAAGATGATGGAAGTAACTTTGTTGACTGGGCCCGTAATCTGAGGATTATCTGTTGGGAGACGTAGTAGTAAATCAAAATTTTCCTACGTGTCACCAAGATCTATCTATGGAGAAACCAGAAAACGAGCGGGGAGAGATTGGATCTTCATACCTTTGAAGATCGCTAAGCGGAAGCGTTGCTAGAACGCGGTTGATGGAGTCGTACTCGCAGCGATTCAGATCGCGGTAGATCCGATCAAGTGCCGAACGGACGGCACCTCTGCGTTCAACACACGTGCAGCCCGGTGACGTCTCCTACGCCTTGATCCAGCAAGGAGGGAGGAGAGGTTGAGGGAGAGCTCCGGCAACACGACGGCGTGGTGGCGGTGGAGCTGCGTGGTACTCCGGCAGAGCTTCGCTAAGCACTACGGAGAACGAGGAGAGGGAGGAGTAGGGCTGCACCAGGGAGGAGATGAACTCGTGTGTTGTGCAGCCCCAAATACCTCCACTATATATAGGAGGAGGGGAGGAGAGGTGCTGCACCCTAGGGTTCCACCCTAGGGGTGGCGGCAGCCTCCAGAAGCCCATCTGGCCGGCGGCCAGGGCAAGGAGAGGTGGAGGCGCCCTAGGGTGGGCCTTAAGGCCCATCTAAGCCTAGGGTTTGCCCCCTCCACCCTTGCTGCGCCTTGGGCTGGGGTGGGAGGCGCACCAGCCCACCTAGGGGCTGGTTCCCTCCCACTCTTAGCCCATGGAACCTTCCGGGGCAGGTGGGCCCACTTGGTGGACCCCCGGAACCCTTCCGGTGGTCCCGGTACACTACCGGAGACACCCGGAACACTTCCGATATCCAAAACCTCACTTCCTATATATCTATCTTCGTCTCCGGACCATTCCGGGACTCCTCGTGACATCCGGGATCTCATCCGGGACTCCGAACAACCTTCGGTAACCACGTACACTATTTCCCTATAACCCTAGTGTCATCGAACCTTAAGTGTGTAGACCCTACGGGTTCGGGAGACACGTAGACATGACCGAGACACCTCTCCGGTCAATAACCAACAGCGGGATATGGATACCCATGTTGGCTCCCACGTACTCCACGATGATCTCATCGTATGAACCACGATGTCAAGGATTCAATCAATCCCGTATACAATTCCCTTTGTCTATCGGTATGGAACTTGCCCGAGATTCGATCGTCGGTATCCCCATACCTTGTTCAATCTCGTTACCGGCAAGACTCTTTACTCGTTCTGTAATACATCATCCGTGACTAACTCCTTAGTCACATTGAGCTCATAATGATGATGTCTTACCGAGTGGGCCCAAAGATACCTCTCCGTCACACGGAGTGACAAATCCCAGTCTCGATTCGTGTCAACCCAACAGACACTTTCGGAGATACCCGTAGCGTACCTTTATAGCCACCCAGTTATGTTGTGACGTTTGGCACACCCAAAGCATTCCTACGGTATCCGGGAGTTACACAATCTCATGGTCTAAGGAAACGACACTTGACATTGAAAAGCTTTAGCAAACGAACTACACGATCTTGTGCTATGCTTAGGATTGGGTCTTGTCCATCACATCATTCTCCTAATGATGTGATCCCGTTATCAATGACATCCAATGTCCATGGTCATGAAACCGTGACCATCTATTGATCAACGAGCTAGCCAACTAGAGGCTCACTAGGGACACGTTGTGGTCTATGTATTCACACATGTATTACGGTTTCCGGTTAACACAATTATAGCATGAATAACAGACAATTATCATGAACTAGGAAATACAATAATAACCATTTTATTATTGCCTCTAGGGCATATTTCCAACATTATCCTCACGGCTTCCCAGTAATCATATGTCCTTGATGCACCGCTTGGTGACCAACCAGAAGACATGACCTCCGAAGACGTTAAGAACGCTTGGGAGGCACGTACTTGAGATTACTCAATAGTTTAGTGTGCAATATTGTATGGCTTAGAACCGGGACTTCAACGATGTTTTGAACGTCATGGAGCATATGAGATGTTCCAGGAGTTGAAGTTTATCTTTCAGAAGAACGCCCGGATCGAGAGGTATGAAACCTTCGATAAGTTCTATGCTTGCAAGATGGAGGAGAACGGGTCTATCAGTGAACATATACTCAGAATGTCTGGGTATTCAACTCGTCTAGCGGAGTTGGGAATTGCCCTTCCGCCAGAGGCGATCATTGACAGAGTTCTTCAATCACTGCTACCTAGTTACAAGAGCTTTGTGATGAACTATAACATGCACGGGATGAACAAATCAGTTGTCGAGCTGTTTGCGATGCTAAAAGTTGCTGAGTCTGAAATCCAGAAAGAACATCAAGTGTTGATGGTCAATAAAACCACTAGTTTCAAGAAAAATGGCAAAGTCAAGGGCAAGGGCAAGAAGGATAAAACCAAGAAGGATGGCAAAGCAGTTGCTACTCCTGTAAAGAAGCCTAAGCATGGACCCAAGCCAAAATCTGAGTGCTTTCATTGCAACGGAACTGGTCACTGGAAGCGGAACTGCCCCAAGTACCTGGCTAACAAGAAGGCGGCCAACGAAAAACAAGGTATATATGATATACATGTTATTGATGTGTACCTTACTAGCTCCCGTAGTAGTGCCTGGGTATTTGATACCGGTTCGGTTGCTCACATTTGCAACTCAAAGCAGGAACTACGAAATAAACGAAGGCTGGCAAAGGACGAAGTGACGATGCACGTGGGAAATGGTTCCAAGGTTGATGTGATCGCCGTCGGCACGCTCTCTCTTCGATTACCATCGGGATTAGTGATGAACCTGAATAATTGTTATTTAGTGCCTGCGTTAAACATGAACATTATATCTGGATCTTGTTTATTACGAGACGGTTACTCATTTAAATCAGAGAATAAAGGTTGTTCTATTTATATGAGTAATTTCTTTTATGGTCATGTACCCAATGTTAGGGGTTTATTCATATTGAATCTTGATAGTGATCACACACATGTTCATAACATTGATGCCAAAAGATGTAGAGTTGATAATGATAGTACCACTTTCTTGTGGCACTGCCGTTTAGGTCATATTGGTGTAAAACGCATGAGGAAGCTCCATGCTGATGGACTTTTGGAGTCACTTGATTTTGAATCACTTGACACATGTGAACCATGCCTCATGGGCAAGATGACTAAAACGCCGTTCTCTGGAACAATGGAACGGGCGAGTGACTTATTGGAAATCATACATACTGATGTGTGCGGTCCAATGAATGTTACAACGCGTGGTGGATATCGTTATTTTTTCACCTTCACTGATGACTTAAGTAGATATGGGTATATTTACTTAATGAAACACAAGTCTGAAACATTTGAAAAGTTCAAGCAATTTTAGAGTGAAGTTGAGAATCATCGTAAGAAGAAGATTAAGTTCCTGCGATCTGATCGAGGAGGTGAATATCTAAGTTATGAGTTTGGCAGTCACTTAAGACAGTGTGGAATTGTTTCACAGTTGACACCGCCCGGAACACCACAGCGTAATGGTGTGTCCGAACGTCGTAATCGAACCTTATTAGATATGGTGTGTTCTATGATGTCTCTTGCTGATTTGCCACTATCGTTTTGGGGTTATGCATTAGAGATAGTTGCATTCACTTTAAATAGGCACCATCAAAATCCATTGAGACGACGCCATATGAACTGTGGTTTGGCAAGAAGCCAAAGTTGTCGTTTCTTAAAGTTTGGGGATGTGATGCTTATGTCAAAAAGCTTCAGCCTGGAAAGCTGGAACCCAAAGCGGAGAAATGCGTCTTCATAGGATACCCGAAAGAGATAGTCGGGTATACCTTCTATCTCAGATCCGAAGGCAAAGTGTTTGTCGCTAAGAACGGAGCATTTCTTGAGAAAGAGTTTCTCTCGAAAGAATTGAGTGGGAGGAAAATAGAGCTTGATGAGGTTATTGAACCTTTACTTCAACCAGAAAGTAGCGCAGCACAGAAAGATGTTTCTGTGGAACCTACAACGGTAGAAGAGGAAGTTAATGATGATGATCATGAAGCTTCGGATCAAGCTGCTATTGAACCTCATAGGTCGACAAGGCCGCGTACTACCCCTGAGTGGTACGGCAACCCTGTCTTGGAGGTTATGTTGTTGGACAATAATGAACCTACGAGCTATGGAGGAGCAGTGATGGGCCCGGATTCCGAGAAATGGTTAGAGGCCATGAAATCTGAGATGGGATCCATGTATGAAAACAAAGTATGGACTTTAGAAGTATTACCTGAAGGGCGAAAGTCCATTCAGAACAAATGGATCTTTAAGAAGAAGACAGATGCAGACGGAATGTCAGCGTCTATAAAGCTCAACTTGTGGCAAAGGTTTTTTTCACAAGTTCAAGGGGTTGACTACGATGAGACTTTCTCACCCATAGTGATGCTTAAGTTTGTCAGAATCATGTTAGCAATAGCTGCTTATTTCGACTATGAAATTTGGCAGATGGATGTCAAAACAGCGTTCCTCAACGGTTTCCTTGAGGAAGAGTTGTATATGATGCAACCCGAAGGTTTTGTCGATCCAGAGAATGCAGACAAAGTTTGCAAACTCTAGCGATCCATTTATGGACTTGTGCAAGCATCTCGGAGTTGGAATAAGCGCTTTGATGAGGTGATCAAAGCGTTTGAGTTTATACAAGTTTACGGTGAAGCTTGTATTTACAAGAAAGTGAGTGGGAGCTCTATAGCGTTTCTAGTATTATATGTGGATGACATATTGCTGATTGAAAACAATATAGAAATGCTGGAAAGCGTGAAGGAATATTTGAACAAGATTTTTTCAATGAAGGACCTAGGAGAAGCTGCTTTCATATTAGGCAATAAGATCTATAGAGATAGATCGAGACGCTTAATAGCACTTTCACAAAGCACATACCTTGATAAAGTTTTGAAGAAGTTCAAAATGGAACAGTCCAAGAAGGGGTTCTTGCCTGTGTTACAAGGTGTGAAGTTGAGTAAGACTCAATGCCCAGTAACTACAGAAGATAGAGAAAAGATGAGTGTCATCCCCTATGCTTCAGCCATAGGCTCTATCATGTATGCAATGTTGTGCACTAGACTCGATGTCAGCCTTGCCATAAGGATGGACAGAAGGTTTCAAAGTGATCCTGGAATGGAGCACTGGCAAGCGGTCAAGAATATCCTTAAGTACCTGAAAAGGACTAAGGAAATGTTTCTCGTTTATGGAGGTGATGAAGAGCTCGTCGTAAAGGGTTACGTCGATGCAAGCTTTGACACTGATCTGGACGACTTTAAGTCGCAAACCGGATACGTATTTATTCTTAACGGGGGAGCAGCAAGCTGGTGCAGTTCCAAGCAAAGCGTGGTAGCTGATTCTATGTGCGAAGCGGAATACATCGCAGCCTCGGAGGCGGCAAAGGAAGGTGTCTGGATGAAGCAGTTCATGACAAATCTTGGAGTAGTGCCCAGTGCACTGAATCCAATGAACCTGTTCTGTGACAACACTGGTGCCATTGCTCTGGCCAAGGAACCAAGGTTTAACAAGAGGACCAGACACATAAAGCGACGCTTCAACTCCATCCGCGATTACATCATGGAGAAAGACATAAATATTTGCAAAGTGCACACGGATCTGAATGTTGCAGACCCGTTGACTAAACCTCTTCCTAGGGCTAAACATGATCAACACCAGAACTGCATGGGTGTTCGATTCATTACAATGTAAATCACATAGTGATGTGGACTAGATTATTGACTCTAGTGCAAGTGGGAGACTATTGGAAATATTCCCTAGAGGCAATAAATAAAGTGTTTATTATTGTATTTCCTTGTTCATGATAATCGTTTATTATCCATGCTATAATTGTATTAATTGGAAACATGGATACATGTGTGGATACATAGACAAACACAATGTCCCTAGTATGCCTCTAGTGAACTAGCTCGTTGATCGAAAGATGTTAAAGGTTTCCTAGCCATGGACATGAGATGCCATTTGATAATGGGATCACATCATTAGGAGAATGCGTGATGGACAAGACCCAAACTACAAACGTAGCTTATGATCATGTCAGTTTATTGCTACTGTTTTCTGCATGTCAAGTATATGTTCCTATGACCATGAGATCATGCAACTCACAGATATTGGAGGAGTACCTTGTGTGTATCAAACGTCGCAACGTAACTGGGTGACTATAAAGGTGCTCTGCAGGTGTCTCCGAGGGTGTCTGTTGATTTGGCATGGATCAAGACTGGGATTTGTTATTCCGTGTGACGGAGAGGTATCTCAGGGCCCACTCGGTAATACAACATCACAATAAGCCTTGCAAGCAATGTGACTAAGTGTTAGTTATAGGATCTTGTATTATGGAACGAGTAAAGAGACTTGCCAATAACGAGGTTGAACTAGGTATGAAGATACCGACGATCGAATCTCGGGCAAGTAACATACCGAAGAACAAAGGGAACAACATACGGGATTAACTATATCCTTGACATAGAGGTTTGACCGATAAAGATCTTCGTAGAATATGTCGGAACCAATATGGGCATTCAGGTCCCGCTATTGGTTATTAACCGTAGAGGTGTCTCGGTCATGTCTACATAGTTCTCGAACCCGCAGGGTCTGCACCCTTAAGGTTCGGTGACGTTTCGGTAGTATAGTGTTATGAATGTTGGTGACCGAAGGTTATTCGGAGTCCTAGATGAGATCTCGGATGTCGCGAGGATCTCCGTAATGGTCCGTAGGTAAAGATTCATGTATAGGAAGTCCTGTTTTGGTCGCCAGAAAAGTTTTGGGCTCATCGGTAGTGTACCGGGAGTGCCGGTAGTGTACCGGGAGGCCACCAGGAGGGGTATTTCGACCCAATAGGCTACATGGTATTTAGGAGGGTGTAAACCAGCCCTTAGTGGGCTGGTGGAACATCCACAAGAGGCCCATGTGGCTGGAGGAAAAAGGCCTAAGAGAAAAAGTGAAAAAAGGCAAAATAGGGCGAATCCTAGTCCTACTAGGATTGGAGGTGGACTCCACCTCTCGCTCTCTCCTTCGGCCGAAGCAAGGAGGCCTTGGCCCTTGTGCCAAGGCCTCTCCTCCTCTCCTCTTATATATACTGGAGGTTTTAGGGTTTTGGCACTAGATTTTCAGCCACGTCCTACCCGTTCCTCCAGTGCATAGTTTCTCCTCTAGATCGGTTTTCTGCAGTGCTTAGGCGAAGCCCTACCGGAATTGCTTCACCACCATCGCCGGAGCACCGTTAGGCTGCCGGAGAACTCTTCTTCCTCTCCACTCCTTCTTGCTAGATCAAGATGGTGGAGATCGTCATCAAGCTGTATGTGTGCTGAACACGGAGGTGCCGCCCGTTCGGTGCTAGATCAGAAGGATCGTGATCAAGTTCGTGGGACGGATCGTGATCAAGTTCGTGGGACGGATCGTGATCGGATCGCGGGATGGATCGTGATTGGATCGCGGGACGCACGGCGATTTGGATCGTGAAGATGTTCGACTACACCAACCATGTTTCTTAACACTTCCCGCTTAGCGATCTACAAGGGTATGTAGATCCACTCTCCTTCTCGTAGATGCTCATCACCATGGATAGTTCTACGTGTGCGTAGGAAAATTTTGTTTCCCATGCAATGTTCCCCAACACTAGGCCCATCCTACCATTCAGGTCGGTCCGTCCAGGCCGGGCTACCTATGCCCAGGTATAACTTGGGCTAGTTTGGTTCTTGTCCTGGTATTTTTTTGCCTGGCCAATCTCCTGGTAGTTGTTTGGTTGTTGTCCTATGCGAAGGAGAGAGACATAGAAAATGGTGGGAGTGAGCTCTAATTCAACAACTTAGCTATATGTGTACTCCTATACAAATGCAATAAATATGAAGAAAGAGATAGAGAAAATGTAGAAAAAAGTAATACTCTTAAGCCCTTCCAAGTGCTCCATGATGGACATGTGTTAAGCATGCCATATAAGTAAAAACAATGACATGCCACATTAATTAAGAAGGACAGAGAGCACTTTGGTGATCTCAGGAAGACCTAATGACAAGCACATGAACCTATGCAAACCACTTAAATGAAAGAAGTTGACCAATGCATGAAATAATTTATGTGCTAATCTTTAAATAAAATTAGCATAGGAATAAGTTAAGCACATAGGCATTGGAAAGTTGAGTTGCTAATTAAGCTATTTTATGTGCTTAACACTTCATCTAAGAACCTTTTCATTGGATGAGGCCTTATAGCAACCTTATAGCTAATTGGTGTATCAGTGACTATAAGTGGTGCCTATATATGACATGTCAACATCATATAGCTAGCGTTTGGCTATATTATTCACTATGCCCTCCAACGGTAGCATTCGGGTGCGGCAGAGGTACTCGATGTCCTCTACAGTCATGTCGGAGCCCTCCCAGCTTCCGGAAGGAACCTCGGCCATCTCCGGGCTTGGCAAGTGGGCCGGGTTAAGGGTGGCAGAGAACCGAGACATGTCGAACCCTAGCAAGTCCCCGACGGCGGGTACAACGGGCACGAAGAGAAGAGTGGGCGATAGAGCATCATGGGCTCGAGAAGCAACACGGCAAGAGGAAGAAGACGATAGGCAGAGGGAAGTGCAAACTGCCTCCGCCTCTCCCCTACCACCCCTTATAAATAAGGGCGCGAAGACAGGGGACATGGGGATTAACCGCACCCATGTCCCCGTGAGACCCGCGAGGCATGGGCATGACGGGCCGCATCAAGCAGGACCTGGCCACAAAGGATCCTCGTCCACGGCCCGAGGCCTAGTGGGCTAGGCCTGCGACGACATCCCGTTGTGTGACCAGAAGCGGGTCTCATCTGCTCTACGGCGCCACGCTATGCGTGCCTCGGACCAGAGCGTGGCCCGAAGCGTCGCGACAGGGCCCGAAGAATCAGGTACGGCCGCCCGCTGGCCTGGCCGTCAGGCTAACTACTCCACTACGCACGCTGTTCCTGAGAGGGGAGGAAGCCACTGGTGAGAAACCCAAGGTCTGCTGCCGAGGATCATGGAGCCTTTGACCTCTGACCTAATCCATCAGTTCAATGGTGTCACATGGTCCATCAGCGTAGTAGAGGGGTCAACGAAGGTCATGCGCCTGTGAGTCGATGCTCTTGGAGAAATTGGGGCAAGGATGCGTCAAGAAATCTGAAACAACAAGGAAGTAGTACACACAATGGAGAGGATACTCAACTGCGACTACTGTCATGTCAAGCTGTAGAAACAAGCTATGGGGATACTGATACAATTGTACATCGACATAAAGAGCAAAACAACTTTCATTAAGATGTTAGTAGACATCTTTGCTGCTGGCGATAATAGGGACCGTTCCATCAGAGAGTTGGCAGGTGGAGTATTGGCAAAGTTAAGCTTCCAAAATGGAAGCAATACTAATATTATTTTACAGGTAGATGGTGATGTTATTGGCAGACTCACTAATGGAGGCACTAGTGCGAATGAGGTACAACAGAATTAACAACTACATAGAGTAAAATAAATACTTCCATGAGTATATAGCACATATCATGAAAATTATTATAGAAGCATAAACATCAAAATTGTAAATTAATTAGAAAATAAAGTCTGACCACATCATCTAAAAGTGATTATATGATACAATTTCGTTATAAGATATATGTGCTCAATCATAAATAAGTGATGAATAGAACATGCTGAGGACGCGCGGGGGGGGGGGGGGCAACTGCCCCATGTCCACCCCATAATAGTGTTAACATTATGCTAGGCAAATTACAACCCTCTTTCATTTCTTTGCAGAAGCAGTCGAATTCTATGGAGGCACTGAATGTTTGGTGTAGATGCGACCAACATCTAGTAACACCATCTACTCCCTTATATAGATGCAGCCAAACCAAAACATGCATCCATTAATCCAACTAGGACATCAGATCGACCGGCCAAGGGATGAGCATACTGACATGAACTCCAGATTTCTATGACCGCGTTTGTATTTGAATTAAGAAAAGGGTAACATGCAAAAAATTTATATGCTTTGATAATAAAAAGTAAAAAGAGTAAAACGAACCCACAAATATAACATAATCTTTCATTCAAGTCCCTGTTGGGGAACGTTGCATGGGAAACAAAAATTTTCCTACGCACACGCAAGATCTATCCATGGTTATGAGAATCTATGAGAGGGAGAGTGGATCTACATACCCTTGTAGATCACTAAGCGGGAAGCATTAAGAAACGCGGTTGATGTAGTCGAATGTCTTCGCGATCCAAATCGCCGAGCGTCCCGCGATCCCATGATTATCCGTCCCACGATCCAATCGCGATCCGTCCCGCGATCTCATCATGATCCATATCGTGATCTCATCACGATGCGTCCCGCGATCCAATAACGAATCATCTCACGATCTTGATCATGGTCCTTCCGATCTAGCACCGAACGGACGACACCTCCGCGTTTAGCACACGTATAGCTCGATGACGATCTCCGCCTTCTTGATCCAGCAAGAGGGAGCGGAGAGGTAGAAGAGTTATCCGGCAGCGCGACGGCGTTGCGGCGATGGTGGTGGAGCTATTCCAGCAGGGCTTGGCCTAAGCACCATTGAAAACCAATCTAGAGGAGAAACTACGATCTAGAGAAGAGGACAACACATGGCTGTTTTCTATGTCTCAAACCCCTCAAAACCTCTAGTATATATAGGAGGAGGGAGGGAGGAGGCTGGCGCATCAAGGGCCAGCACTTTGCCCTTGATGCAAGGAGGAGAGGAGGAATCCTCCTCCAATCCTAGTAGGACTAGGACTCCTTCCTTATTTAGCCTTTTTGCCTTTTTCCACATTTTTCTCTTTCGGCTTTTCTTCCCAGCCGCATGGGCTCTTTGTGGGACTTCCACCAGCCCACTAAGGGATGGTATTAATCCGCCCACAGCCCATGTAGCCTCTTGGGTCGAAATACCCCACCCGATGGTTCCCCGGTACACTCCCGGCACTCCCGGTACACTACCGATGAGCCCGAAACTTTTCCGGCGACAAAAATAGGACTTCCTATATATAATTCTTTACCTCCTAACCATTCCGGAGTTCCTCGTGACGTCCGGGATCTCACCCGGGACTCCGAACAACCTTCGGTCACCACCATACATAACTCTATACTATCGAAACGTCACCGAACCTTAAGTGTGCAGACCCTGCGGGTTCGAGAAATATGTAGACATGACCAAGACACCTCTACGGTCCATAACCAATAGTGGGACCTGGATGCCCATATTGGTTCCTACATATTCTACGAAGATCTTTATCGGTCGAACCTCTATGTCAAGGATTCAGTCAATCCCGTATAATGTTCCCTTTGTTCTTCGGTATGTTACTTGCCCGAGAGTCGATCGTCGGCATCTCCATACCTAGTTCAACCTCGTTATCGACAAGTCTCTTTACTCATTCCATAATACAAGATCTCGTAACTAACACTTAGTCACATTGCTTGCAAGGCTTGTTGTGATGTTGTATTACCGAGTGGACCCTGAGATACCTCTCCGTCACACGGAGTAACAAATCCCTGTCTTGATCCATGCCAATCCAATAGACACCCTCGAAGATACCTGTAGATCACCTTTACAGTCACCCAGTTACGTTGCGACATTTGATACACACAAGGCACTCCTCCGGTGTCAGTGAGTTGCATGATCTCATGGTCATAGGAACAGATACTTGACATGCAGAAAACTGTAGCAATAAACTGGCATGATCATATGCTATGTTTATAGTTTGGGTCTTGTCCATCACATCATTCTCCTAATGATGTGATACCGTTATCAAATGACATCTCATGTCCATGGCTAGGAAACCTTAACCATCTTTAATCAACGAGCCAGTCTACTATAGGCATACTAGGGACATGGTGTTGTCTATGTATCCACACTTGTATCTGTGTTTCCGATCAATACAATTATAGCATGGATAATAAACGATCATCATGAACATGGAAATATGATAATAACCAATTTATTATTGCCTCTAGGGCATATTTCCAACAGTCTCCCACTTGCACTAGAGTCAATAATGTAGTTCACATCACCATGTGATTCGCGTTGTTATGAATCTAACACCCAATGAGTTCTGGGGCTCGATCATGCTTTGCATGTGAGGGAGGTCTTTTAGTCAACGGTTCTGCGACATTCAGATCCGTGTGTACTTTGCAAATCTCCATGTCATACTGTAGACACTGCTACCACACTCCACTTGGTGCTATTCCAAATGGCTGCTCCACTATATGTATCCGGATTGTTACAAAGGGTCATCTGTATTGGTGTTAAATCTTGCATCGACGTAAGTCTTTACAACGAAGTCTTTATCACCTCCATAATCGAGAAATATTTCCTTAGTCTTTTAGTTACTAAGGATAATCTTGACCGCTGTCCAGTGATCTACTCCTGGATCACTCTTGTACCCCTTGACGGACTCATGGCAAGGCACACACAGGTGCGGTACATAGCATGGCACACTATATAGAGCCTATGGCTAAAGCATAGGGGACGACCTTTGTCCTTTCTCTTTCTTCTGCCGTGGTCGACTTTGAGTCTCACTCAACTTCACACCTTACAAATCAGGCGAGAACACTTCTCTCTAACTGATCTATTTTGAACTCTTTCAAAATCTTGTCAAGGTATGTACTCATTGAAAGTCTTATCTGACGTCTTGATCTATCTCTATAGATCTCGATGCCCAACAATTAAGTAGCTTTATCCAGGTCTTCCTTTGAAAAACTCTTTTCAAATAACCCTTTATGCTTTCCAGAAATTCTACTTCATTTCTGATCAACAATATGTCAAGCACATATGCTTATCAGAAACTCTATAGTGCTCCCACTCACTTTATTGTAAATACAAGTTTCTCATAAACTTTGTATAGACTCAAAAACTTTGATCACCTCATCAAAGCATATATTCCAACTCCGAGAGGCTTGCTTCAGTTCATAAAAGGATCACTAAAGCTTGCACACCTTTTAGCATCCTTAGGACTGACAAAGCCTTCTTGTTGTATCTCATACAACCTTTCCTTAAGTAAGGAAACGATGTTTTGACATCCATCTGCCAGATTTCACAATTGAAAAATGCAGCAACTACTAACATAAGTCCAACAGACTTTAGCATCACTACGAGTGAGAAAGTCTCATCGCAGTCAACTCCTTGAACTTGTCGGAAACTTCTTTGTGACAAGTCGAGCTTTATAAATGGTGACATTTACCATCAGCGTTTGTCTTCATCCCAAAGGTCCATTTGTACTCGACAACCTGCTATCCAACGAGCAAGTCTACCAAAGTCTATACTTGGTTTTCATACATGGATCCTTTCTCGGATTTCATGGCCTCTAACCATTTGTCGGAATCTGGGCCCATCATGGCTTTTCCATAGCTCGTAGGCTCATCGTTATCCAACAACATGACCTCTAAGACTGGGTTGTCGTACCACTCAGGAGCAGTATGCGTCCTTGTCGACCTACGAAGTTCGATAGTAACTTGATCCGAAGCTTCATGATCATCATCATTAACTTCCTCTTCAACTAACATAGGCTCCACAGAAAGAACTTTCTGCGTTGCACTACTCTCTGGTGGAAACAAAGGTTCAACAACCTCATCAAGTTCTATCTTCCTCCCACTCAATTCTTTCGAGAGAAACTCTTTCTCAAGAAAGGACCCGTTTTAGCAGCAAACACTTTATGCTTGGATCTGAGATAGAAGGTTTACCTAACTTTTCTTAGGGTATTCTATGAAGATGCATTTGTCCGCTTTGGGTTTGAGCTCATTAGGTGAAAACATTTTTCACACAAGCGTCACAGCCCCAAACATTAAGAAATGACAGCTTAGGTTTCTGACAAACCATATGGTGTCATCTCAATGGATTTAGATGGTGCCCTATTTAAAGTGAATGTAGTTGTCTCTAATGCATAACCCCCAAACGATAGTGGCAAAACGATAAGAGACATCATAGTATGCACTATATCCAATAGAGCACGACTATGACGTTCGAACACACCATCACGCTATGGTGTTCCAGGTGGCGTGAGTTGTGAAACAAATTTTCACATTATCTTAAGTTGTATACCAAACTCGTAACTCAGATATTCACCTCCACGATCATATCATAGACATTTTATCTTCTCCTTATGATGATCACAAACTTCACTCTGATTCTGCTTGAACTTTACATACGATTCAGAATTGTGTTTCATTAAGTAAATATACAGTATATCTACTCAAATCATCACTGAAGAAAAGAAATTAACGATATCCACCGCACGCTACAACACTCATTGGACCGTATACATCAACATGTATCATTTCCAATAAGTCAATTGCCCGTTCCGGAAAACGGGGTTTTAGTCATCTTGCCCAAGAGGCATGGTCCGCATGTCTCAACTGATTCATAATCGAATGAGTCCAAAGATCCATCAGCATGGAGTTTCTTCATGCGCTTTACACCAATATGACATTTAGCGGCAATGCCGCAAGTGTGTGGTACTATCATTATTAACTTTGTATCTTTTGGCATCTATGTTATGAACATGTGTACTACTACGATCAAGATTCAACAAACCATTCATTGGGTGCATGACCTCTGAAGGTATTATTCATGTAAGAAGAATAACCTTTATTCTCTGACTTAAATGAATAATAGTATTGCAATAAACACAATCTAATCACGTTCATGCTCAACGCAAACAACAAATAACATTTATTTAGATTCGTCACTAATCCCGAAGGTAGAGAAAGCGTGTGATGTTGATCACATCAACCTTGGAAACATTTCCAACAAACATTGTCACCTCACACTTAGCTAGTCTCTGTTTATTTCGTAGCTTTTATTTCGAGACACTAACATTTAGCAACCGAACCGGTATCCAATACGCAGGTGCTACTAGGAGTACTAGCAAGGTACACATCAATAACACGTATATCAAATATACTTCTGTCAACGTTGCTAACCTTCTTATCTACCAAGTATCTAGGGTTGTTCCGCTTTAGCGACCGCTCTCCTCATAATAGAAGCACTTAGTCTCGGGTTTGGGTTCATCTTTGGGTTGCTTCACTGGAGCAGCAACTGACTTGCCATCCGTGAAGTTTCCCTCCTTGCCCTTGCCCTTCTCGAAACTAGTGGTTTTACTAACCATGAACACTTGATGCTCCTGCTTGATTTCTACCTTCGCGGTGTCAAACATCGCGAACAACACAGGGATCATCATTTCCATCACTGGCATAATTATACTTCATCATGAAGTTCTAGTAGCTTAGTGATAGTGACTCAGAGAACTCTATCAATCACTATCTTATCTGGAATATCAACTCCCACTCGATTCAAGCGATTGTAGCACCCAAACAATCTGAGCACATGCTCAACGATTGAGCTATTCTCCTTCATCTTGCCGACAAAGAATCTTGTTGGAGATCTCATATCTCACAACACGGGCACGAGTCTGAGATCCCAATTTCAGCTCTTAGAACATCTCATATGTTCCATGATGTTCAAACGTTTTGGAGCCTCAACTCTAAGCCGTAATGCATGACGCACCAATCTATCTAGTAGTCATCTGAACGTGCCTGTCAGATGTTCATAACATCTATAGACGATGCTAGAGGGGTTGGTGCACCGAGCGGTGCATTAAGGATATAAGCCTTCTGTGCAGCAATGAGGACAATTCTCAGACCACGGACCCAGTCCGCAATATTGCTACCATCATCTTTCAACTCTATTTCTCTAGGAACATATAAAAATTCAAGGGAGCTACAGCGCGAGCTAGTAATCTACAACATAATTTGCAAAGACACTACTGACTATGTTCATGACAATGAGTTCAATTAATCATATTACTCAAGAACTCCCACTCAAATTGACATCCCTCCAGTCATTCGAATGATACATGCTCCAAATTCACCAACTCAAGTCCGATCATCACATGAGTTGAGGTGGTTTCAATGGTGAACATCATCATGTTGATCATATCTACTATATGACTCATGTTCAACCTTTCGGTCTCTTGTGTTCCGAGGCCATGTCTGAACATGCTAGGCTCGTCAAGTTTAACTGGCTTGCACCCGTTGTATGTGAACATAGAGTCTATCACACCCGATCATCACGTGGTGTCTCGACACGACGAACTTTCGCAACGGTGCGCACTCGGGGAGAACACAGTTTTACCTTGAAATTTAAGTAAGGGATCACCTTATAATGCTACCGTCGTCCTAAGCAAAACAAGATGCATAAAAGGATTAACATCACATGCAAATCACAAGTGACATGATATGGCCATGAACTTGTGCTTTTGATCTCCATCTTGAAAGCACCGACATGATCTCCATCGTCACCGGCATGACACCATGATCTCCATAATCTTGATCTCCATCAACGTGTCGCCATCGGGGTTGTCGTGCCCACCAGGCTTCTACTACTATTGCTACCGTTTAGCGATAAAGTAAAGCATTACATAACGCTTAATGATTGACACGCAGGTCATACAATAATTGAAGACAACCCTATGGCTCCTACCAGTTGTCGTACCCATCAACATGCAAGTCATGATATTCTATACAACACATGATCATCTCATACATCACATATATTTCATCATGTAATTGGCCATATCACATCACAACATACCCTGCAAAAACAAGTTAGACGTCCTCTAATTGTTGTTGCAAGTTTTACGTGGCTGCTACGGATATCTGGCAAGAACAATTCTCACCTAGCAAAACCACAACGGTGATACATAATTTGCTTTTCAACCTTCTCAAGGAACGCCTTTGTCGAATTCGATCCAACTAAAGTAGGAGAAACAGACACCCACCAGCCATCTTTGTGCAACAAGGTTACACGTCACTCGATGGAACCGGTCTCTCATAAGCGTACGAGTAAGGTTGGTCCGGGCCGCTTCATCCCACAATACCGCTGAACCAAAACACGATGAAGGGAGGAAGCAATCTAAGCATCAACGCCCACAAACTCTTTGTGTTCTACGAGAGATCTCATCTACACATAGACCTAGCTCTGATACCACTGTTGGGGAACGTTGCATGGGAAACAAAAATTTTCCTACGCACACGCAAGATCTATCCATGGTGATGAGCATCAACGAGAGGGAGAGTGGATCTACATACCCTTGTAGATCACTAAGCGGGAAGCGTTAAGAAACGCGGTTGATGTAGTCGAACGTCTTCGCGATCGAAATCGCCGAGCGTCCCGCGATCCCATCACAATCTGTCCCGTGATCCAATCGCGATTTGTCCCACGATCTCATCATGATCCGTCCCGCGATCTCATCACGATGCGTCCCGCGATCCAATCACGAATTGTCTCACGATCTTGATCACGGTCCTTCCGATCTAGCACCGAACGGACGACACCTTCATGCTCAGCACACGTACAGCTCGATGACGATCTTTGCCTTCTTGATCTAGCAAGAGGGAGCAGAGAGGTAGAAGAGTTCTCCGGCAGCGCGACGGCGTTGCAGTGATGGTGGTGGAGCTATTCCAGTAGGGCTTCACGTAAGCACCGCTGAAAACCGATCTAGAGGAAAAACTATGATCTAGAGAAGAGGGCAGCACGTGGCTGTTTTCTATGTCTCAAAACCCTCAAAACTTCTAATATATATAGGAGGAGGGAGGGAGGAGGCTGGGGCACCAAGGGCCAGCACTTTGCCCTTGGCGCAAGGAGGAGAGGAGGAATCCTCCTCCAATCCTAGTAGGACTAGGACTCCTTCCTTATTTAGCCTTTTTGCCTTTTTCACCTTTTTCTCTTTCGGCTTTTCTTCCCAGCCGCATGGGCCCTTTGTGGGACTTCCACCAGCCCACTAAGGGCTGGTATTCATCCTCCCACATCCCATGTAGCCTCTTGGGTCGAAATACCCCTCCCGATGGTCCCTCGGTACACTCCCGGCACTCCTGGTACACTACCGATGAGTCTGAAACTTTTCCGGCAACCAAAACAGGACTTCCTATATATCAATCTTTACCTTCAGACCATTCCGAAGCTCCTCATGACGTCCGGGATCTCATCCTGGAGTCCTCACAGCCTTCGGTTACCACCATACTTAACTCTATACTATCGAAATGTCACCGAACCTTAAGTATGCAGACCCTGCGGGTTCGAGAAATATGTAGACATGACCAAGACACATCTACGGTAAATAACCAATAGCGGGACCTGGATGCCCATATTGGTTCCTACATATTCTAGGAAGATCTTTATCGGTCGAACCTCTATGTCAAGGATTCAGTCAATCCCGTATAATGTTTCCTTTATTCTTCGGTATGTTACTTGCTCGAGATTCAATCGCCGACATCTCCATACCTAGTTCAACCTCGTTACCGGTAAGTCTATTTACTCGTTCCGTAATACAAGATCCCATGACTAACACTTAGTCACATTGCTTGCAAGGCTTGTTGTGATGTTGTATTACCGAGTGGGTTCTGAGATACCTCTCTGTCACACGGAATAAGAAATCCCAATCTTGATCCATGCCAACCCAATAGACACCCTCGGAGATACCTGTAGAGCACCTTTGTAGTCACGCAGTTACGTTGCGACATTTGATACACACAAGGTATTCCTCCGGTGTCAGTGAGTTGCATGATCTCATGGTCATAGAAACAAATACTTGACATACAGAAAACTGTAGCAATAAACTGACACAATCATATGCTATGTTTATAGTTTGGGTCTTGTCCATCACATCATTCTCCTAATGATGTGATCCCGTTATCAATGACATCTCATGTCCATAGCTAGGAAACCTTAACCATCTTTGATCAACGAGCGAGTCTACTACAGTCATACTATGGACATGGTGTTGTCCATGTACCCACACATGTATCTGAATTTCCAATCAATACAATTATAGCATGGAAAATAAACAATCATCATGAATAGGAAAATATGATAATAACCAATTTATTATTGTCTCTAGGTCATATTTCCAACAGTCCCTACTGTTTTACATCAAACACCCTACATATTTTGTTTCTTACAAACAAGGCCTAAATTTCGACAAGTCGGGGCACCTTCCAATCGAAATTCTAGCAGCAAAACGCGTCGCCTGGGAGTCTTCTTCATTTCGCACAAAGTATGTTGGACCAAAGCACCACATGCCCGTTGCAACAGCTCCTTCGATTCAATTATATATACTTGACTTGATCCATGATATCTACACCACCATCAGTCCCCTACAGGCAGCGACATGCTAAAAAAATTCATCATTGATCCTCCTGTGTCTAGATTTTGGATCAGCAGCATCCTACAACGCTTCCAGCAAGCAAGCTTAACTAGGAAGCGCTTGTAGTGGAAAGCTCCATATGTCTCTCGTGCCCCTTCCCTTGCCATAGACTCATTAAGAAATAACAAAGTTTTTCTGAAAAATTATGAAGCATTACCAAAGATTATTATTAAAAAAAACAAGACAAGAAAATGGTCCCCGTGCATGTCCGGCCACAAACAGAAAATATATGCTGAATGGAAAAGGAAACATTAACAAGAGCTAACGCACTCAATTGATGTCCACATCCTTTACAACTCAAGCAATTTTTTTATACGTGTTAGACTGAATGAGCCATCAACATATATATACTACTAAACTGTCTTGTGCGCTATTCTTCAGCACAGATCTCCTAAACTAGGATCAAGGCATGTGCTCTCTCTCTCTCTTCACATCTACCTGTACTCTTCCCTATATATCCTAAATCCCATGAGGAGGAACATACAATGAGTTGAGCGGCTACTGTCACACGAAATATACCTTGCAGTCTGAACTTTGTACTTTTATTTCACCTTCGTTTCCCATTAATTAATAACATATAAACTTGTAATACATATACTACTGGAAACTCGCATAGCATGGGCATTAGTGTTAGGTTGATCTCCTCCCGTTCGAACCCAGCGGATCGAACGGCCCCTGACTCGTGCCCTGATCGGGGGCGCCAACCCTCTTATGGTTGGTGGGTTCCTGTGACCTGCGCTATATTAACAGAGGTGAGGGCCAGGGCACGTGATACGAAGTTCACCGCCGCCACAAACCCCACCGATATTCCCTACCGATCTAGGGTTAATGAAGTGCTCATGGGAAGAAACCACCACGTCAACATCTCTCTGTCATCACCGCCGTCACCATCCCACCATGGCCAACGGCGGGAGCTCCTCAACCCAAGGAGAAGGAAATATCCTATCACCACTACCGGAATCCCCATGCCCATTGGATCAACAGATCCTATCAATGGTATCAGCCTAGGTTGGCGTTTTGGATTTTCAGTAGCAAAAGAAATCCCCCCTCTCCCCAACGAACCCTAGCAGGGCAGAGAAAACCAAACAAAAGAACAACACAAAAAAAGCAGAAAGATCACCGGAGAAGGCCCTCAGGCCCGCCGGCAAAGTAGCGCCGCCGTCATGGCCACACCGTCCCTCTCGATCCCTATGCGCATCGGCAAGCCGAGGCATCGAAAGAAGGACTAACCCCTCACAGGGAAAAGAGAAACCTCACCGGGACAAATGGCATAGCCGCTGGGGCCACTTGACGGTGAGACGCTCACCCGAGGGTGGACGTGCATGCCGGCAAGGGGGCACCGCCATCCGGCCGCCGCTTCTGCCATAGTACGTAGGTGGTGGTTGGAAGAAGAAGTGGGGAGGGGGAGAGAAGCTTGGGTGGCCGTGGTGGCACGAGCTCATCGTCGCCGGTGCGCCGCCGGCCCGCCTGCGCAAGAGAGAGGTGCGGGGAAGACAAAAGAGCCGCCAACCGCAGAGAGCAGAGGCAACAAGTGACACGCGGGGGGAGAAATGAACTAGGGTTCCTCCCCCCCGATGACGTGGCTCGGTTTTGTTCGGGCGGATCGTCCGCTGGTCCGTCGGATCCAATCTGACGGCCAGGACATGTTGGAAATATGCACTAGAGGCAATAATAAAATGGTTATTATTGTATTTCCTTGTTCATGATAATTGTCTATTGTTCATGCTATAATTGTGTTAACCGGAAACCATAATACATGTGTGAATACATAGACCACAACATGTCCCTAGTGCGAACTGCCTCCGCCTCTCCCCTACCACCCCTTATAAATAAGGGCGCGAAGACAGGGGACATGGGGATTAACCGCACCCATGTCCCCGTGAGACCCGCGAGGCATGGGCATGACGGGCCGCATCAAGCAGGACCTGGCCACAAAGGATCCTCGTCCACGGCCCGAGGCCTAGTGGGCTAGGCCTGCGACGACATCCCGTCGTGTGACCAGAAGCGGGTCCCATCTGCTCTACGGCGCCACGCTATGCGTGCCTCGGACCAGAGCGTGGCCCGAAGCGTCGCGACAGGGCCCGAAGAATCAGGTACGGCCGCCCGCTGGCCTGGCCGTCAGGCTAACTACTCCACTGCGCACGCTGTTCCTGAGAGGGGAGGAAGCCACTGGTGAGAAACCCAAGGTCTGCTGCCGAGGATCATGGAGCCTTTGACCTCTGACCTAATCCATCAGTTCAATGGTGTCACATGGTCCATCAGCGTAGTAGAGGGGTCAACGAAGGTCATGCGCCTGTGAGTCGATGCTCTTGGAGAAATTGGGGCAAGGATGCGTCAAGAAATCTGAAACAACAAGGAAGTAGTACACACAATGGAGAGGATACTCAACTGCGACTACTGTCATGTCAAGCTGTAGAAACAAGCTATGGGGATACTGATACAATTGTACATCGACATAAAGAGCAAAACAACTTTCATTAAGATGTTAGTAGACATCTTTGCTGCTGGCGATAATAGGGACCGTTCCATCAGAGAGTTGGCAGGTGGAGTATTGGCAAAGTTAAGCTTCCAAAATGGAAGCAATACTAATATTATTTTACAGGTAGATGGTGATGTTATTGGCAGACTCACTAATGGAGGCACTAGTGCGAATGAGGTACAACAGAATTAACAACTACATAGAGTAAAATAAATACTTCCATGAGTATATAGCACATATCATGAAAATTATTATAGAAGCATAAACATCAAAATTGTAAATTAATTAGAAAATAAAGTCTGACCACATCATCTAAAAGTGATTATATGATACAATTTCGTTATAAGATATATGTGCTCAATCATAAATAAGTGATGAATAGAACATGCTGAGGACGCGCGGGGGGGGGGGGGGGCAACTGCCCCATGTCCACCCCATAATAGTGTTAACATTATGCTAGGCAAATTACAACCCTCTTTCATTTCTTTGCAGAAGCAGTCGAATTCTATGGAGGCACTGAATGTTTGGTGTAGATGCGACCAACATCTAGTAACACCATCTACTCCCTTATATAGATGCAGCCAAACCAAAACATGCATCCATTAATCCAACTAGGACATCAGATCGACCGGCCAAGGGATGAGCATACTGACATGAACTCCAGATTTCTATGACCGCGTTTGTATTTGAATTAAGAAAAGGGTAACATGCAAAAAATTTATATGCTTTGATAATAAAAAGTAAAAAGAGTAAAACGAACCCACAAATATAACATAATCTTTCATTCAAGTCCCTGTTGGGGAACGTTGCATGGGAAACAAAAATTTTCCTACGCACACGCAAGATCTATCCATGGTTATGAGAATCTATGAGAGGGAGAGTGGATCTACATACCCTTGTAGATCACTAAGCGGGAAGCATTAAGAAACGCGGTTGATGTAGTCGAATGTCTTCGCGATCCAAATCGCCGAGCGTCCCGCGATCCCATGATTATCCGTCCCGCGATCCAATCGCGATCCGTCCCGCGATCTCATCATGATCCATATCGTGATCTCATCACGATGCGTCCCGCGATCCAATAACGAATCATCTCACGATCTTGATCATGGTCCTTCCGATCTAGCACCGAACGGACGACACCTCCGCGTTTAGCACACGTATAGCTCGATGACGATCTCCGCCTTCTTGATCCAGCAAGAGGGAGCGGAGAGGTAGAAGAGTTATCCGGCAGCGCGACGGCGTTGCGGCGATGGTGGTGGAGCTATTCCAGCAGGGCTTGGCCTAAGCACCATTGAAAACCAATCTAGAGGAGAAACTACGATCTAGAGAAGAGGACAACACATGGCTGTTTTCTATGTCTCAAACCCCTCAAAACCTCTAGTATATATAGGAGGAGGGAGGGAGGAGGCTGGCGCATCAAGGGCCAGCACTTTGCCCTTGATGCAAGGAGGAGAGGAGGAATCCTCCTCCAATCCTAGTAGGACTAGGACTCCTTCCTTATTTAGCCTTTTTGCCTTTTTCCACATTTTTCTCTTTCGGCTTTTCTTCCCAGCCGCATGGGCTCTTTGTGGGACTTCCACCAGCCCACTAAGGGATGGTATTAATCCGCCCACAGCCCATGTAGCCTCTTGGGTCGAAATACCCCACCCGATGGTTCCCCGGTACACTCCCGGCACTCCCGGTACACTACCGATGAGCCCGAAACTTTTCCGGCGACAAAAATAGGACTTCCTATATATAATTCTTTACCTCCCAACCATTCCGGAGTTCCTCGTGACGTCCGGGATCTCACCCGGGACTCCGAACAACCTTCGGTCACCACCATACATAACTCTATACTATCGAAACGTCACCGAACCTTAAGTGTGCAGACCCTGCGGGTTCGAGAAATATGTAGACATGACCAAGACACCTCTACGGTCCATAACCAATAGTGGGACCTGGATGCCCATATTGGTTCCTACATATTCTACGAAGATCTTTATCGGTCGAACCTCTATGTCAAGGATTCAGTCAATCCCGTATAATGTTCCCTTTGTTCTTCGGTATGTTACTTGCCCGAGAGTCGATCGTCGGCATCTCCATACCTAGTTCAACCTCGTTATCGACAAGCCTCTTTACTCATTCCATAATACAAGATCTCGTAACTAACACTTAGTCACATTGCTTGCAAGGCTTGTTGTGATGTTGTATTACCGAGTGGACCCTGAGATACCTCTCCGTCACACGGAGTAACAAATCCCTGTCTTGATCCATGCCAATCCAATAGACACCCTCGAAGATACCTGTAGATCACCTTTACAGTCACCCAGTTACGTTGCGACATTTGATACACACAAGGCACTCCTCCGGTGTCAGTGAGTTGCATGATCTCATGGTCATAGGAACAGATACTTGACATGCAGAAAACTGTAGCAATAAACTGGCATGATCATATGCTATGTTTATAGTTTGGGTCTTGTCCATCACATCATTCTCCTAATGATGTGATACCGTTATCAAATGACATCTCATGTCCATGGCTAGGAAACCTTAACCATCTTTAATCAACGAGCCAGTCTACTATAGGCATACTAGGGACATGGTGTTGTCTATGTATCCACACTTGTATCTGTGTTTTCGATCAATACAATTATAGCATGGATAATAAACGATCATCATGAACATGGAAATATGATAATAACCAATTTATTATTGCCTCTAGGGCATATTTCCAACAGTCTCCCACTTGCACTAGAGTCAATAATGTAGTTCACATCACCATGTGATTCGCGTTGTTATGAATCTAACACCCAATGAGTTCTGGGGCTCGATCATGCTTTGCATGTGAGGGAGGTCTTTTAGTCAACGGTTCTGCGACATTCAGATCCGTGTGTACTTTGCAAATCTCCATGTCATACTGTAGACACTGCTACCACACTCCACTTGGTGCTATTCCAAATGGCTGCTCCACTATATGTATCCGGATTGTTACAAAGGGTCATCTGTATTGGTGTTAAATCTTGCATCGACGTAAGTCTTTACAACGAAGTCTTTATCACCTCCATAATCGAGAAATATTTCCTTAGTCTTTTAGTTACTAAGGATAATCTTGACCGCTGTCCAGTGATCTACTCCTGGATCACTCTTGTACCCCTTGACGGACTCATGGCAAGGCACACACAGGTGCGGTACATAGCATGGCACACTATATAGAGCCTATGGCTAAAGCATAGGGGACGACCTTCGTCCTTTCTCTTTCTTCTGCCGTGGTCGACTTTGAGTCTCACTCAACTTCACACCTTACAAATCAGGCGAGAACACTTCTCTCTAACTGATCTATTTTGAACTCTTTCAAAATCTTGTCAAGGTATGTACTCATTGAAAGTCTTATCTGACGTCTTGATCTATCTCTATAGATTTCGATGCCCAACAATTAAGTAGCTTTATCCAGGTCTTCCTTTGAAAAACTCTTTTCAAATAACCCTTTATGCTTTCCAGAAATTCTACTTCATTTCTGATCAACAATATGTCAAGCACATATGCTTATCAGAAACTCTATAGTGCTCCCACTCACTTTATTGTAAATACAAGTTTCTCATAAACTTTGTATAGACTCAAAAACTTTGATCACCTCATCAAAGCATATATTCCAACTCCGAGAGGCTTGCTTCAGTTCATAAAAGGATCACTAAAGCTTGCACACCTTTTAGCATCCTTAGGACTGACAAAGCCTTCTTGTTGTATCTCATACAACCTTTCCTTAAGTAAGGAAACGATGTTTTGACATCCATCTGCCAGATTTCACAATTGAAAAATGCAGCAACTACTAACATAAGTCCAACAGACTTTAGCATCACTACGAGTGAGAAAGTCTCATCGCAGTCAACTCCTTGAACTTGTCGGAAACTTCTTTGTGACAAGTCGAGCTTTATAAATGGTGACATTTACCATCAGCGTTTGTCTTCATCCCAAAGGTCCATTTGTACTCGACAACCTGCTGTCCAACGAGCAAGTCTACCAAAGTCTATACTTGGTTTTCATACATGGATCCTTTCTCGGATTTCATGGCCTCTAACCATTTGTCGGAATCTGGGCCCATCATGGCTTTTCCATAGCTCGTAGGCTCATCGTTATCCAACAACATGACCTCTAAGACTGGGTTGTCGTACCACTCAGGAGCAGTATGCGTCCTTGTCGACCTACGAAGTTCGATAGTAACTTGATCCGAAGCTTCATGATCATCATCATTAACTTCCTCTTCAACTAACATAGGCTCCACAGAAAGAACTTTCTGCGTTGCACTACTCTCTGGTGGAAACAAAGGTTCAACAACCTCATCAAGTTCTATCTTCCTCCCACTCAATTCTTTCGAGAGAAACTCTTTCTCAAGAAAGGACCCGTTTTAGCAGCAAACACTTTATGCTTGGATCTGAGATAGAAGGTTTACCTAACTTTTCTTAGGGTATTCTATGAAGATGCATTTGTCCGCTTTGGGTTTGAGCTCATTAGGTGAAAACATTTTTCACACAAGCGTCACAGCCCCAAACATTAAGAAATGACAGCTTAGGTTTCTGACAAACCATATGGTGTCATCTCAATGGATTTAGATGGTGCCCTATTTAAAGTGAATGTAGTTGTCTCTAATGCATAACCCCCAAACGATAGTGGCAAAACGATAAGAGACATCATAGTATGCACTATATCCAATAGAGCACGACTATGACGTTCGAACACACCATCACGCTATGGTGTTCCAGGTGGCGTGAGTTGTGAAACAAATTTTCACATTATCTTAAGTTGTATACCAAACTCGTAACTCAGATATTCACCTCCACGATCATATCATAGACATTTTATCTTCTCCTTATGATGATCACAAACTTCACTCTGATTCTGCTTGAACTTTACATACGATTCAGAATTGTGTTTCATTAAGTAAATATACAGTATATCTACTCAAATCATCACTGAAGAAAAGAAATTAACGATATCCACCGCACGCTACAACACTCATTGGACCGTATACATCAACATGTATCATTTCCAATAAGTCAATTGCCCGTTCCGGAAAACGGGGTTTTAGTCATCTTGCCCAAGAGGCATGGTCCGCATGTCTCAACTGATTCATAATCGAATGAGTCCAAAGATCCATCAGCATGGAGTTTCTTCATGCGCTTTACACCAATATGACATTTAGCGGCAATGCCGCAAGTGTGTGGTACTATCATTATTAACTTTGTATCTTTTGGCATCTATGTTATGAACATGTGTACTACTACGATCAAGATTCAACAAACCATTCATTGGGTGCATGACCTCTGAAGGTATTATTCATGTAAGAAGAATAACCTTTATTCTCTGACTTAAATGAATAATAGTATTGCAATAAACACAATCTAATCACGTTCATGCTCAACGCAAACAACAAATAACATTTATTTAGATTCGTCACTAATCCCGAAGGTAGAGAAAGCGTGTGATGTTGATCACATCAACCTTGGAAACATTTCCAACAAACATTGTCACCTCACACTTAGCTAGTCTCTGTTTATTCCGTAGCTTTTATTTCGAGACACTAACATTTAGCAACCGAACCGGTATCCAATACGCAGGTGCTACTAGGAGTACTAGCAAGGTACACATCAATAACACGTATATCAAATATACTTCTGTCAACGTTGCTAACCTTCTTATCTACCAAGTATCTAGGGTTGTTCCGCTTTAGCGACCGCTCTCCTCATAATAGAAGCACTTAGTCTCGGGTTTGGGTTCATCTTTGGGTTGCTTCACTGGAGCAGCAACTGACTTGCCATCCGTGAAGTTTCCCTCCTTGCCCTTGCCCTTCTCGAAACTAGTGGTTTTACTAACCATGAACACTTGATGCTCCTGCTTGATTTCTACCTTCGCGGTGTCAAACATCGCGAACAACACAGGGATCATCATTTCCATCACTGGCATAATTATACTTCATCATGAAGTTCTAGTAGCTTAGTGATAGTGACTCAGAGAACTCTATCAATCACTATCTTATCTGGAATATCAACTCCCACTCGATTCAAGCGATTGTAGCACCCAAACAATCTGAGCACATGCTCAACGATTGAGCTATTCTCCTTCATCTTGCCGACAAAGAATCTTGTTGGAGATCTCATATCTCACAACACGGGCACGAGTCTGAGATCCCAATTTCAGCTCTTAGAACATCTCATATGTTCCATGACGTTCAAACGTTTTGGAGCCTCAACTCTAAGCCGTAATGCATGACGCACCAATCTATCTAGTAGTCATCTGAACGTGCCTGTCAGATGTTCATAACATCTATAGACGATGCTAGAGGGGTTGGTGCACCGAGCGGTGCATTAAGGATATAAGCCTTCTGTGCAGCAATGAGGACAATTCTCAGACCACGGACCCAGTCCGCAATATTGCTACCATCATCTTTCAACTCTATTTCTCTAGGAACATATAAAAATTCAAGGGAGCTACAGCGCGAGCTAGTAATCTACAACATAATTTGCAAAGATACTACTGACTATGTTCATGACAATGAGTTCAATTAATCATATTACTCAAGAACTCCCACTCAAATTGACATCCCTCCAGTCATTCGAATGATACATGCTCCAAATTCACCAACTCAAGTCCGATCATCACATGAGTTGAGGTGGTTTCAATGGTGAACATCATCATGTTGATCATATCTACTATATGACTCATGTTCAACCTTTCGGTCTCTTGTGTTCCGAGGCCATGTCTGAACATGCTAGGCTCGTCAAGTTTAACTGGCTTGCACCCGTTGTATGTGAACATAGAGTCTATCACACCCGATCATCACGTGGTGTCTCGACATGACGAACTTTCGCAACGGTGCGCACTCGGGGAGAACACAGTTTTACCTTGAAATTTAAGTAAGGGATCACCTTATAATGCTACCGTCGTCCTAAGCAAAACAAGATGCATAAAAGGATTAACATCACATGCAAATCACAAGTGACATGATATGGCCATGAACTTGTGCTTTTGATCTCCATCTTGAAAGCACCGACATGATCTCCATCGTCACCGGCATGACACCATGATCTCCATAATCTTGATCTCCATCAACGTGTCGCCATCGGGGTTGTCGTGCCCACCAGGCTTCTACTACTATTGCTACCGTTTAGCGATAAAGTAAAGCATTACATAACGCTTAATGATTGACACGCAGGTCATACAATAATTGAAGACAACCCTATGGCTCCTACCAGTTGTCGTACCCATCAACATGCAAGTCATGATATTCTATACAACACATGATCATCTCATACATCACATATATTTCATCATGTAATTGGCCATATCACATCACAACATACCCTGCAAAAACAAGTTAGACGTCCTCTAATTGTTGTTGCAAGTTTTACGTGGCTGCTACGGATATCTGGCAAGAACAATTCTCACCTAGCAAAACCACAACGGTGATACATAATTTGCTTTTCAACCTTCTCAAGGAACGCCTTTGTCGAATTCGATCCAACTAAAGTAGGAGAAACAGACACCCACCAGCCATCTTTGTGCAACAAGGTTACACGTCACTCGATGGAACCGGTCTCTCATAAGCGTACGAGTAAGGTTGGTCCGGGCCGCTTCATCCCACAATACCGCTGAACCAAAACACGATGAAGGGAGGAAGCAATCTAAGCATCAACGCCCACAAACTCTTTGTGTTCTACGAGAGATCTCATCTACACATAGACCTAGCTCTGATACCACTGTTGGGGAACGTTGCATGGGAAACAAAAATTTTCCTACGCACACGCAAGATCTATCCATGGTGATGAGCATCAACGAGAGGGAGAGTGGATCTACATACCCTTGTAGATCACTAAGCGGGAAGCGTTAAGAAACGCGGTTGATGTAGTCGAACGTCTTCGCGATCGAAATCGCCGAGCGTCCCGCGATCCCATCACAATCTGTCCCGTGATCCAATCGCGATTTGTCCCACGATCTCATCATGATCCGTCCCGCGATCTCATCACGATGCGTCCCGCGATCCAATCACGAATTGTCTCACGATCTTGATCACGGTCCTTCCGATCTAGCACCGAACGGACGACACCTTCATGCTCAGCACACGTACAGCTCGATGACGATCTTTGCCTTCTTGATCTAGCAAGAGGGAGCAGAGAGGTAGAAGAGTTCTCCGGCAGCGCGACGGCGTTGCAGTGATGGTGGTGGAGCTATTCCAGTAGGGCTTCACGTAAGCACCGCTGAAAACCGATCTAGAGGAAAAACTATGATCTAGAGAAGAGGGCAGCACGTGGCTGTTTTCTATGTCTCAAAACCCTCAAAACTTCTAATATATATAGGAGGAGGGAGGGAGGAGGCTGGGGCACCAAGGGCCAGCACTTTGCCCTTGGCGCAAGGAGGAGAGGAGGAATCCTCCTCCAATCCTAGTAGGACTAGGACTCCTTCCTTATTTAGCCTTTTTGCCTTTTTCACCTTTTTCTCTTTCGGCTTTTCTTCCCAGCCGCATGGGCCCTTTGTGGGACTTCCACCAGCCCACTAAGGGCTGGTATTCATCCTCCCACATCCCATGTAGCCTCTTGGGTCGAAATACCCCTCCCGATGGTCCCTCGGTACACTCCCGGCACTCCTGGTACACTACCGATGAGTCTGAAACTTTTCCGGCAACCAAAACAGGACTTCCTATATATCAATCTTTACCTTCAGACCATTCCGAAGCTCCTCATGACGTCCGGGATCTCATCCTGGAGTCCTCACAGCCTTCGGTTACCACCATACTTAACTCTATACTATCGAAATGTCACCGAACCTTAAGTATGCAGACCCTGCGGGTTCGAGAAATATGTAGACATGACCAAGACACATCTACGGTAAATAACCAATAGCGGGACCTGGATGCCCATATTGGTTCCTACATATTCTAGGAAGATCTTTATCGGTCGAACCTCTATGTCAAGGATTCAGTCAATCCCGTATAATGTTTCCTTTATTCTTCGGTATGTTACTTGCTCGAGATTCAATCGCCGACATCTCCATACCTAGTTCAACCTCGTTACCGGTAAGTCTATTTACTCGTTCCGTAATACAAGATCCCATGACTAACACTTAGTCACATTGCTTGCAAGGCTTGTTGTGATGTTGTATTACCGAGTGGGTTCTGAGATACCTCTCTGTCACACGGAATAAGAAATCCCAATCTTGATCCATGCCAACCCAATAGACACCCTCGGAGATACCTGTAGAGCACCTTTGTAGTCACGCAGTTACGTTGCGACATTTGATACACACAAGGTATTCCTCCGGTGTCAGTGAGTTGCATGATCTCATGGTCATAGAAACAAATACTTGACATACAGAAAACTGTAGCAATAAACTGACACAATCATATGCTATGTTTATAGTTTGGGTCTTGTCCATCACATCATTCTCCTAATGATGTGATCCCGTTATCAATGACATCTCATGTCCATAGCTAGGAAACCTTAACCATCTTTGATCAACGAGCGAGTCTACTACAGTCATACTATGGACATGGTGTTGTCCATGTACCCACACATGTATCTGAATTTCCAATCAATACAATTATAGCATGGAAAATAAACAATCATCATGAATAGGAAAATATGATAATAACCAATTTATTATTGTCTCTAGGTCATATTTCCAACAGTCCCTACTGTTTTACATCAAACACCCTACATATTTTGTTTCTTACAAACAAGGCCTAAATTTCGACAAGTCGGGGCACCTTCCAATCGAAATTCTAGCAGCAAAACGCGTCGCCTGGGAGTCTTCTTCATTTCGCACAAAGTATGTTGGACCAAAGCACCACATGCCCGTTGCAACAGCTCCTTCGATTCAATTATATATACTTGACTTGATCCATGATATCTACACCACCATCAGTCCCCTACAGGCAGCGACATGCTAAAAAAATTCATCATTGATCCTCCTGTGTCTAGATTTTGGATCAGCAGCATCCTACAACGCTTCCAGCAAGCAAGCTTAACTAGGAAGCGCTTGTAGTGGAAAGCTCCATATGTCTCTCGTGCCCCTTCCCTTGCCATAGACTCATTAAGAAATAACAAAGTTTTTCTGAAAAATTATGAAGCATTACCAAAGATTATTATTAAAAAAAACAAGACAAGAAAATGGTCCCCGTGCATGTCCGGCCACAAACAGAAAATATATGCTGAATGGAAAAGGAAACATTAACAAGAGCTAACGCACTCAATTGATGTCCACATCCTTTACAACTCAAGCAATTTTTTTATACGTGTTAGACTGAATGAGCCATCAACATATATATACTACTAAACTGTCTTGTGCGCTATTCTTCAGCACAGATCTCCTAAACTAGGATCAAGGCATGTGCTCTCTCTCTCTCTTCACATCTACCTGTACTCTTCCCTATATATCCTAAATCCCATGAGGAGGAACATACAATGAGTTGAGCGGCTACTGTCACACGAAATATACCTTGCAGTCTGAACTTTGTACTTTTATTTCACCTTCGTTTCCCATTAATTAATAACATATAAACTTGTAATACATATACTACTGGAAACTCGCATAGCATGGGCATTAGTGTTAGGTTGATCTCCTCCCGTTCGAACCCAGCGGATCGAACGGCCCCTGACTCGTGCCCTGATCGGGGGCGCCAACCCTCTTATGGTTGGTGGGTTCCTGTGACCTGCGCTATATTAACAGAGGTGAGGGCCAGGGCACGTGATACGAAGTTCACCGCCGCCACAAACCCCACCGATATTCCCTACCGATCTAGGGTTAATGAAGTGCTCATGGGAAGAAACCACCACGTCAACATCTCTCTGTCATCACCGCCGTCACCATCCCACCATGGCCAACGGCGGGAGCTCCTCAACCCAAGGAGAAGGAAATATCCTATCACCACTACCGGAATCCCCATGCCCATTGGATCAACAGATCCTATCAATGGTATCAGCCTAGGTTGGCGTTTTGGATTTTCAGTAGCAAAAGAAATCCCCCCTCTCCCCAACGAACCCTAGCAGGGCAGAGAAAACCAAACAAAAGAACAACACAAAAAAAGCAGAAAGATCACCGGAGAAGGCCCTCAGGCCCGCCGGCAAAGTAGCGCCGCCGTCATGGCCACACCGTCCCTCTCGATCCCTACGCGCATCGGCAAGCCGAGGCATCGAAAGAAGGACTAACCCCTCACAGGGAAAAGAGAAACCTCACCGGGACAAATGGCATAGCCGCTGGGGCCACTTGACGGTGAGACGCTCACCCGAGGGTGGACGTGCATGCCGGCAAGGGGGCACCGCCATCCGGCCGCCGCTTCTGCCATAGTACGTAGGTGGTGGTTGGAAGAAGAAGTGGGGAGGGGGAGAGAAGCTTGGGTGGCCGTGGTGGCACGAGCTCATCGTCGCCGGTGCGCCGCCGGCCCGCCTGCGCAAGAGAGAGGTGCGGGGAAGACAAAAGAGCCGCCAACCGCAGAGAGCAGAGGCAACAAGTGACACGCGGGGGGAGAAATGAACTAGGGTTCCTCCCCCCCGATGACGTGGCTCGGTTTTGTTCGGGCGGATCGTCCGCTGGTCCGTCGGATCCAATCTGACGGCCAGGACATGTTGGAAATATGCACTAGAGGCAATAATAAAATGGTTATTATTGTATTTCCTTGTTCATGATAATTGTCTATTGTTCATGCTATAATTGTGTTAACCGGAAACCATAATACATGTGTGAATACATAGACCACAACATGTCCCTAGTGCGAACTGCCTCCGCCTCTCCCCTACCACCCCTTATAAATAAGGGCGCGAAGACAGGGGACATGGGGATTAACCGCACCCATGTCCCCGTGAGACCCGCGAGGCATGGGCATGACGGGCCGCATCAAGCAGGACCTGGCCACAAAGGATCCTCGTCCACGGCCCGAGGCCTAGTGGGCTAGGCCTGCGACGACATCCCGTCGTGTGACCAGAAGCGGGTCCCATCTGCTCTACGGCGCCACGCTATGCGTGCCTCGGACCAGAGCGTGGCCCGAAGCGTCGCGACAGGGCCCGAAGAATCAGGTACGGCCGCCCGCTGGCCTGGCCGTCAGGCTAACTACTCCACTGCGCACGCTGTTCCTGAGAGGGGAGGAAGCCACTGGTGAGAAACCCAAGGTCTGCTGCCGAGGATCATGGAGCCTTTGACCTCTGACCTAATCCATCAGTTCAATGGTGTCACATGGTCCATCAGCGTAGTAGAGGGGTCAACGAAGGTCATGCGCCTGTGAGTCGATGCTCTTGGAGAAATTGGGGCAAGGATGCGTCAAGAAATCTGAAACAACAAGGAAGTAGTACACACAATGGAGAGGATACTCAACTGCGACTACTGTCATGTCAAGCTGTAGAAACAAGCTATGGGGATACTGATACAATTGTACATCGACATAAAGAGCAAAACAACTTTCATTAAGATGTTAGTAGACATCTTTGCTGCTGGCGATAATAGGGACCGTTCCATCAGAGAGTTGGCAGGTGGAGTATTGGCAAAGTTAAGCTTCCAAAATGGAAGCAATACTAATATTATTTTACAGGTAGATGGTGATGTTATTGGCAGACTCACTAATGGAGGCACTAGTGCGAATGAGGTACAACAGAATTAACAACTACATAGAGTAAAATAAATACTTCCATGAGTATATAGCACATATCATGAAAATTATTATAGAAGCATAAACATCAAAATTGTAAATTAATTAGAAAATAAAGTCTGACCACATCATCTAAAAGTGATTATATGATACAATTTCGTTATAAGATATATGTGCTCAATCATAAATAAGTGATGAATAGAACATGCTGAGGACGCGCGGGGGGGGGGGGGGGGGCAACTGCCCCATGTCCACCCCATAATAGTGTTAACATTATGCTAGGCAAATTACAACCCTCTTTCATTTCTTTGCAGAAGCAGTCGAATTCTATGGAGGCACTGAATGTTTGGTGTAGATGCGACCAACATCTAGTAACACCATCTACTCCCTTATATAGATGCAGCCAAACCAAAACATGCATCCATTAATCCAACTAGGACATCAGATCGACCGGCCAAGGGATGAGCATACTGACATGAACTCCAGATTTCTATGACCGCGTTTGTATTTGAATTAAGAAAAGGGTAACATGCAAAAAATTTATATGCTTTGATAATAAAAAGTAAAAAGAGTAAAACGAACCCACAAATATAACATAATCTTTCATTCAAGTCCCTGTTGGGGAACGTTGCATGGGAAACAAAAATTTTCCTACGCACACGCAAGATCTATCCATGGTTATGAGAATCTATGAGAGGGAGAGTGGATCTACATACCCTTGTAGATCACTAAGCGGGAAGCATTAAGAAACGCGGTTGATGTAGTCGAATGTCTTCGCGATCCAAATCGCCGAGCGTCCCGCGATCCCATGATTATCCGTCCCGCGATCCAATCGCGATCCGTCCCGCGATCTCATCATGATCCATATCGTGATCTCATCACGATGTGTCCCGCGATCCAATAACGAATCATCTCACGATCTTGATCATGGTCCTTCCGATCTAGCACCGAACGGACGACACCTCCGCGTTTAGCACACGTATAGCTCGATGACGATCTCCGCCTTCTTGATCCAGCAAGAGGGAGCGGAGAGGTAGAAGAGTTATCCGGCAGCGCGACGGCGTTGCGGCGATGGTGGTGGAGCTATTCCAGCAGGGCTTGGCCTAAGCACCATTGAAAACCAATCTAGAGGAGAAACTACGATCTAGAGAAGAGGACAACACATGGCTGTTTTCTATGTCTCAAACCCCTCAAAACCTCTAGTATATATAGGAGGAGGGAGGGAGGAGGCTGGCGCATCAAGGGCCAGCACTTTGCCCTTGATGCAAGGAGGAGAGGAGGAATCCTCCTCCAATCCTAGTAGGACTAGGACTCCTTCCTTATTTAGCCTTTTTGCCTTTTTCCACATTTTTCTCTTTCGGCTTTTCTTCCCAGCCGCATGGGCTCTTTGTGGGACTTCCACCAGCCCACTAAGGGATGGTATTAATCCGCCCACAGCCCATGTAGCCTCTTGGGTCGAAATACCCCACCCGATGGTTCCCCGGTACACTCCCGGCACTCCCGGTACACTACCGATGAGCCCGAAACTTTTCCGGCGACAAAAATAGGACTTCCTATATATAATTCTTTACCTCCCAACCATTCCGGAGTTCCTCGTGACGTCCGGGATCTCACCCGGGACTCCGAACAACCTTCGGTCACCACCATACATAACTCTATACTATCGAAACGTCACCGAACCTTAAGTGTGCAGACCCTGCGGGTTCGAGAAATATGTAGACATGACCAAGACACCTCTACGGTCCATAACCAATAGTGGGACCTGGATGCCCATATTGGTTCCTACATATTCTACGAAGATCTTTATCGGTCGAACCTCTATGTCAAGGATTCAGTCAATCCCGTATAATGTTCCCTTTGTTCTTCGGTATGTTACTTGCCCGAGAGTCGATCGTCGGCATCTCCATACCTAGTTCAACCTCGTTATCGACAAGCCTCTTTACTCATTCCATAATACAAGATCTCGTAACTAACACTTAGTCACATTGCTTGCAAGGCTTGTTGTGATGTTGTATTACCGAGTGGACCCTGAGATACCTCTCCGTCACACGGAGTAACAAATCCCTGTCTTGATCCATGCCAATCCAATAGACACCCTCGAAGATACCTGTAGATCACCTTTACAGTCACCCAGTTACGTTGCGACATTTGATACACACAAGGCACTCCTCCGGTGTCAGTGAGTTGCATGATCTCATGGTCATAGGAACAGATACTTGACATGCAGAAAACTGTAGCAATAAACTGGCATGATCATATGCTATGTTTATAGTTTGGGTCTTGTCCATCACATCATTCTCCTAATGATGTGATACCGTTATCAAATGACATCTCATGTCCATGGCTAGGAAACCTTAACCATCTTTAATCAACGAGCCAGTCTACTATAGGCATACTAGGGACATGGTGTTGTCTATGTATCCACACTTGTATCTGTGTTTTCGATCAATACAATTATAGCATGGATAATAAACGATCATCATGAACATGGAAATATGATAATAACCAATTTATTATTGCCTCTAGGGCATATTTCCAACAGTCTCCCACTTGCACTAGAGTCAATAATGTAGTTCACATCACCATGTGATTCGCGTTGTTATGAATCTAACACCCAATGAGTTCTGGGGCTCGATCATGCTTTGCATGTGAGGGAGGTCTTTTAGTCAACGGTTCTGCGACATTCAGATCCGTGTGTACTTTGCAAATCTCCATGTCATACTGTAGACACTGCTACCACACTCCACTTGGTGCTATTCCAAATGGCTGCTCCACTATATGTATCCGGATTGTTACAAAGGGTCATCTGTATTGGTGTTAAATCTTGCATCGACGTAAGTCTTTACAACGAAGTCTTTATCACCTCCATAATCGAGAAATATTTCCTTAGTCTTTTAGTTACTAAGGATAATCTTGACCGCTGTCCAGTGATCTACTCCTGGATCACTCTTGTACCCCTTGACGGACTCATGGCAAGGCACACACAGGTGCGGTACATAGCATGGCACACTATATAGAGCCTATGGCTAAAGCATAGGGGACGACCTTCGTCCTTTCTCTTTCTTCTGCCGTGGTCGACTTTGAGTCTCACTCAACTTCACACCTTACAAATCAGGCGAGAACACTTCTCTCTAACTGATCTATTTTGAACTCTTTCAAAATCTTGTCAAGGTATGTACTCATTGAAAGTCTTATCTGACGTCTTGATCTATCTCTATAGATTTCGATGCCCAACAATTAAGTAGCTTTATCCAGGTCTTCCTTTGAAAAACTCTTTTCAAATAACCCTTTATGCTTTCCAGAAATTCTACTTCATTTCTGATCAACAATATGTCAAGCACATATGCTTATCAGAAACTCTATAGTGCTCCCACTCACTTTATTGTAAATACAAGTTTCTCATAAACTTTGTATAGACTCAAAAACTTTGATCACCTCATCAAAGCATATATTCCAACTCCGAGAGGCTTGCTTCAGTTCATAAAAGGATCACTAAAGCTTGCACACCTTTTAGCATCCTTAGGACTGACAAAGCCTTCTTGTTGTATCTCATACAACCTTTCCTTAAGTAAGGAAACGATGTTTTGACATCCATCTGCCAGATTTCACAATTGAAAAATGCAGCAACTACTAACATAAGTCCAACAGACTTTAGCATCACTACGAGTGAGAAAGTCTCATCGCAGTCAACTCCTTGAACTTGTCGGAAACTTCTTTGTGACAAGTCGAGCTTTATAAATGGTGACATTTACCATCAGCGTTTGTCTTCATCCCAAAGGTCCATTTGTACTCGACAACCTGCTGTCCAACGAGCAAGTCTACCAAAGTCTATACTTGGTTTTCATACATGGATCCTTTCTCGGATTTCATGGCCTCTAACCATTTGTCGGAATCTGGGCCCATCATGGCTTTTCCATAGCTCGTAGGCTCATCGTTATCCAACAACATGACCTCTAAGACTGGGTTGTCGTACCACTCAGGAGCAGTATGCGTCCTTGTCGACCTACGAAGTTCGATAGTAACTTGATCCGAAGCTTCATGATCATCATCATTAACTTCCTCTTCAACTAACATAGGCTCCACAGAAAGAACTTTCTGCGTTGCACTACTCTCTGGTGGAAACAAAGGTTCAACAACCTCATCAAGTTCTATCTTCCTCCCACTCAATTCTTTCGAGAGAAACTCTTTCTCAAGAAAGGACCCGTTTTAGCAGCAAACACTTTATGCTTGGATCTGAGATAGAAGGTTTACCTAACTTTTCTTAGGGTATTCTATGAAGATGCATTTGTCCGCTTTGGGTTTGAGCTCATTAGGTGAAAACATTTTTCACACAAGCGTCACAGCCCCAAACATTAAGAAATGACAGCTTAGGTTTCTGACAAACCATATGGTGTCATCTCAATGGATTTAGATGGTGCCCTATTTAAAGTGAATGTAGTTGTCTCTAATGCATAACCCCCAAACGATAGTGGCAAAACGATAAGAGACATCATAGTATGCACTATATCCAATAGAGCACGACTATGACGTTCGAACACACCATCATGCTATGGTGTTCCAGGTGGCGTGAGTTGTGAAACAAATTTTCACATTATCTTAAGTTGTATACCAAACTCGTAACTCAGATATTCACCTCCACGATCATATCATAGACATTTTATCTTCTCCTTATGATGATCACAAACTTCACTCTGATTCTGCTTGAACTTTACATACGATTCAGAATTGTGTTTCATTAAGTAAATATACAGTATATCTACTCAAATCATCACTGAAGAAAAGAAATTAACGATATCCACCGCACGCTACAACACTCATTGGACCGTATACATCAACATGTATCATTTCCAATAAGTCAATTGCCCGTTCCGGAAAACGGGGTTTTAGTCATCTTGCCCAAGAGGCATGGTCCGCATGTCTCAACTGATTCATAATCGAATGAGTCCAAAGATCCATCAGCATGGAGTTTCTTCATGCGCTTTACACCAATATGACATTTAGCGGCAATGCCGCAAGTGTGTGGTACTATCATTATTAACTTTGTATCTTTTGGCATCTATGTTATGAACATGTGTACTACTACGATCAAGATTCAACAAACCATTCATTGGGTGCATGACCTCTGAAGGTATTATTCATGTAAGAAGAATAACCTTTATTCTCTGACTTAAATGAATAATAGTATTGCAATAAACACAATCTAATCACGTTCATGCTCAACGCAAACAACAAATAACATTTATTTAGATTCGTCACTAATCCCGAAGGTAGAGAAAGCGTGTGATGTTGATCACATCAACCTTGGAAACATTTCCAACAAACATTGTCACCTCACACTTAGCTAGTCTCTGTTTATTCCGTAGCTTTTATTTCGAGACACTAAAATTTAGCAACCGAACCGGTATCCAATACGCAGGTGCTACTAGGAGTACTAGCAAGGTACACATCAATAACACGTATATCAAATATACTTCTGTCAACGTTGCTAACCTTCTTATCTACCAAGTATCTAGGGTTGTTCCGCTTTAGCGACCGCTCTCCTCATAATAGAAGCACTTAGTCTCGGGTTTGGGTTCATCTTTGGGTTGCTTCACTGGAGCAGCAACTGACTTGCCATCCGTGAAGTTTCCCTCCTTGCCCTTGCCCTTCTCGAAACTAGTGGTTTTACTAACCATGAACACTTGATGCTCCTGCTTGATTTCTACCTTCGCGGTGTCAAACATCGCGAACAACACAGGGATCATCATTTCCATCACTGGCATAATTATACTTCATCATGAAGTTCTAGTAGCTTAGTGATAGTGACTCAGAGAACTCTATCAATCACTATCTTATCTGGAATATCAACTCCCACTCGATTCAAGCGATTGTAGCACCCAAACAATCTGAGCACATGCTCAACGATTGAGCTATTCTCCTTCATCTTGCCGACAAAGAATCTTGTTGGAGATCTCATATCTCACAACACGGGCACGAGTCTGAGATCCCAATTTCAGCTCTTAGAACATCTCATATGTTCCATGACGTTCAAACGTTTTGGAGCCTCAACTCTAAGCCGTAATGCATGACGCACCAATCTATCTAGTAGTCATCTGAACGTGCCTGTCAGATGTTCATAACATCTATAGACGATGCTAGAGGGGTTGGTGCACCGAGCGGTGCATTAAGGATATAAGCCTTCTGTGCAGCAATGAGGACAATTCTCAGACCACGGACCCAGTCCGCAATATTGCTACCATCATCTTTCAACTCTATTTCTCTAGGAACATATAAAAATTCAAGGGAGCTACAGCGCGAGCTAGTAATCTACAACATAATTTGCAAAGATACTACTGACTATGTTCATGACAATGAGTTCAATTAATCATATTACTCAAGAACTCCCACTCAAATTGACATCCCTCCAGTCATTCGAATGATACATGCTCCAAATTCACCAACTCAAGTCCGATCATCACATGAGTTGAGGTGGTTTCAATGGTGAACATCATCATGTTGATCATATCTACTATATGACTCATGTTCAACCTTTCGGTCTCTTGTGTTCCGAGGCCATGTCTGAACATGCTAGGCTCGTCAAGTTTAACTGGCTTGCACCCGTTGTATGTGAACATAGAGTCTATCACACCCGATCATCACGTGGTGTCTCGACATGACGAACTTTCGCAACGGTGCGCACTCGGGGAGAACACAGTTTTACCTTGAAATTTAAGTAAGGGATCACCTTATAATGCTACCGTCGTCCTAAGCAAAACAAGATGCATAAAAGGATTAACATCACATGCAAATCACAAGTGACATGATATGGCCATGAACTTGTGCTTTTGATCTCCATCTTGAAAGCACCGACATGATCTCCATCGTCACCGGCATGACACCATGATCTCCATAATCTTGATCTCCATCAACGTGTCGCCATCGGGGTTGTCGTGCCCACCAGGCTTCTACTACTATTGCTACCGTTTAGCGATAAAGTAAAGCATTACATAACGCTTAATGATTGACACGCAGGTCATACAATAATTGAAGACAACCCTATGGCTCCTACCAGTTGTCGTACCCATCAACATGCAAGTCATGATATTCTATACAACACATGATCATCTCATACATCACATATATTTCATCATGTAATTGGCCATATCACATCACAACATACCCTGCAAAAACAAGTTAGACGTCCTCTAATTGTTGTTGCAAGTTTTACGTGGCTGCTACGGATATCTGGCAAGAACAATTCTCACCTAGCAAAACCACAACGGTGATACATAATTTGCTTTTCAACCTTCTCAAGGAACGCCTTTGTCGAATTCGATCCAACTAAAGTAGGAGAAACAGACACCCACCAGCCATCTTTGTGCAACAAGGTTACACGTCACTCGATGGAACCGGTCTCTCGTAAGCGTACGAGTAAGGTTGGTCCGGGCCGCTTCATCCCACAATACCGCTGAACCAAAACACGATGAAGGGAGGAAGCAATCTAAGCATCAACGCCCACAAACTCTTTGTGTTCTACGAGAGATCTCATCTACACATAGACCTAGCTCTGATACCACTGTTGGGGAACGTTGCATGGGAAACAAAAATTTTCCTACGCACACGCAAGATCTATCCATGGTGATGAGCATCAACGAGAGGGAGAGTGGATCTACATACCCTTGTAGATCACTAAGCGGGAAGCGTTAAGAAACGCGGTTGATGTAGTCGAACGTCTTCGCGATCGAAATCGCCGAGCGTCCCGCGATCCCATCACAATCTGTCCCGTGATCCAATCGCGATTTGTCCCACGATCTCATCATGATCCGTCCCGCGATCTCATCACGATGCGTCCCGCGATCCAATCACGAATTGTCTCACGATCTTGATCACGGTCCTTCCGATCTAGCACCGAACGGACGACACCTTCATGCTCAGCACACGTACAGCTCGATGACGATCTTTGCCTTCTTGATCTAGCAAGAGGGAGCAGAGAGGTAGAAGAGTTCTCCGGCAGCGCGACGGCGTTGCAGTGATGGTGGTGGAGCTATTCCAGTAGGGCTTCACGTAAGCACCGCTGAAAACCGATCTAGAGGAAAAACTATGATCTAGAGAAGAGGGCAGCACGTGGCTGTTTTCTATGTCTCAAAACCCTCAAAACTTCTAATATATATAGGAGGAGGGAGGGAGGAGGCTGGGGCACCAAGGGCCAGCACTTTGCCCTTGGCGCAAGGAGGAGAGGAGGAATCCTCCTCCAATCCTAGTAGGACTAGGACTCCTTCCTTATTTAGCCTTTTTGCCTTTTTCACCTTTTTCTCTTTCGGCTTTTCTTCCCAGCCGCATGGGCCCTTTGTGGGACTTCCACCAGCCCACTAAGGGCTGGTATTCATCCTCCCACAGCCCATGTAGCCTCTTGGGTCGAAATACCCCTCCCGATGGTCCCTCGGTACACTCCCGACACTCCTGGTACACTACCGATGAGTCTGAAACTTTTCCGGCAACCAAAACAGGACTTCCTATATATCAATCTTTACCTTCAGACCATTCCGAAGCTCCTCATGACGTCCGGGATCTCATCCTGGAGTCCTCACAGCCTTCGGTTACCACCATACTTAACTCTATACTATCGAAATGTCACCGAACCTTAAGTATGCAGACCCTGCGGGTTCGAGAAATATGTAGACATGACCAAGACACATCTACGGTAAATAACCAATAGCGGGACCTGGATGCCCATATTGGTTCCTACATATTCTAGGAAGATCTTTATCGGTCGAACCTCTATGTCAAGGATTCAGTCAATCCCGTATAATGTTTCCTTTATTCTTCGGTATGTTACTTGCTCGAGATTCAATCGCCGACATCTCCATACCTAGTTCAACCTCGTTACCGGTAAGTCTATTTACTCGTTCCGTAATACAAGATCCCATGACTAACACTTAGTCACATTGCTTGCAAGGCTTGTTGTGATGTTGTATTACCGAGTGGGTTCTGAGATACCTCTCTGTCACACGGAATAAGAAATCCCAATCTTGATCCATGCCAACCCAATAGACACCCTCGGAGATACCTGTAGAGCACCTTTGTAGTCACGCAGTTACGTTGCGACATTTGATACACACAAGGTATTCCTCCGGTGTCAGTGAGTTGCATGATCTCATGGTCATAGAAACAAATACTTGACATACAGAAAACTGTAGCAATAAACTGACACAATCATATGCTATGTTTATAGTTTGGGTCTTGTCCATCACATCATTCTCCTAATGATGTGATCCCGTTATCAATGACATCTCATGTCCATAGCTAGGAAACCTTAACCATCTTTGATCAACGAGCGAGTCTACTACAGTCATACTATGGACATGGTGTTGTCCATGTACCCACACATGTATCTGAATTTCCAATCAATACAATTATAGCATGGAAAATAAACAATCATCATGAATAGGAAAATATGATAATAACCAATTTATTATTGTCTCTAGGTCATATTTCCAACAGTCCCTACTGTTTTACATCAAACACCCTACATATTTTGTTTCTTACAAACAAGGCCTAAATTTCGACAAGTCGGGGCACCTTCCAATCGAAATTCTAGCAGCAAAACGCGTCGCCTGGGAGTCTTCTTCATTTCGCACAAAGTATGTTGGACCAAAGCACCACATGCCCGTTGCAACAGCTCCTTCGATTCAATTATATATACTTGACTTGATCCATGATATCTACACCACCATCAGTCCCCTACAGGCAGCGACATGCTAAAAAAATTCATCATTGATCCTCCTGTGTCTAGATTTTGGATCAGCAGCATCCTACAACGCTTCCAGCAAGCAAGCTTAACTAGGAAGCGCTTGTAGTGGAAAGCTCCATATGTCTCTCGTGCCCCTTCCCTTGCCATAGACTCATTAAGAAATAACAAAGTTTTTCTGAAAAATTATGAAGCATTACCAAAGATTATTATTAAAAAAAACAAGACAAGAAAATGGTCCCCGTGCATGTCCGGCCACAAACAGAAAATATATGCTGAATGGAAAAGGAAACATTAACAAGAGCTAACGCACTCAATTGATGTCCACATCCTTTACAACTCAAGCAATTTTTTTATACGTGTTAGACTGAATGAGCCATCAACATATATATACTACTAAACTGTCTTGTGCGCTATTCTTCAGCACAGATCTCCTAAACTAGGATCAAGGCATGTGCTCTCTCTCTCTCTTCACATCTACCTGTACTCTTCCCTATATATCCTAAATCCCATGAGGAGGAACATACAATGAGTTGAGCGGCTACTGTCACACGAAATATACCTTGCAGTCTGAACTTTGTACTTTTATTTCACCTTCGTTTCCCATTAATTAATAACATATAAACTTGTAATACATATACTACTGGAAACTCGCATAGCATGGGCATTAGTGTTAGGTTGATCTCCTCCCGTTCGAACCCAGCGGATCGAACGGCCCCTGACTCGTGCCCTGATCGGGGGCGCCAACCCTCTTATGGTTGGTGGGTTCCTGTGACCTGCACTATATTAACAGAGGTGAGGGCCAGGGCACGTGATACGAAGTTCACCGCCGCCACAAACCCCACCGATATTCCCTACCGATCTAGGGTTAATGAAGTGCTCATGGGAAGAAACCACCACGTCAACATCTCTCTGTCATCACCGCCGTCACCATCCCACCATGGCCAACGGCGGGAGCTCCTCAACCCAAGGAGAAGGAAATATCCTATCACCACTACCGGAATCCCCATGCCCATTGGATCAACAGATCCTATCAATGGTATCAGCCTAGGTTGGCGTTTTGGATTTTCAGTAGCAAAAGAAATCCCCCCTCTCCCCAACGAACCCTAGCAGGGCAGAGAAAACCAAACAAAAGAACAACACAAAAAAAGCAGAAAGATCACCGGAGAAGGCCCTCAGGCCCGCCGGCAAAGTAGCGCCGCCGTCATGGCCACACCGTCCCTCTCGATCCCTACGCGCATCGGCAAGCCGAGGCATCGAAAGAAGGACTAACCCCTCACAGGGAAAAGAGAAACCTCACCGGGACAAATGGCATAGCCGCTGGGGCCACTTGACGGTGAGACGCTCACCCGAGGGTGGACGTGCATGCCGGCAAGGGGGCACCGCCATCCGGCCGCCGCTTCTGCCATAGTACGTAGGTGGTGGTTGGAAGAAGAAGTGGGGAGGGGGAGAGAAGCTTGGGTGGCCGTGGTGGCACGAGCTCATCGTCGCCGGTGCGCCGCCGGCCCGCCTGCGCAAGAGAGAGGTGCGGGGAAGACAAAAGAGCCGCCAACCGCAGAGAGCAGAGGCAACAAGTGACACGCGGGGGGAGAAATGAACTAGGGTTCCTCCCCCCCGATGACGTGGCTCGGTTTTGTTCGGGCGGATCGTCCGCTGGTCCGTCGGATCCAATCTGACGGCCAGGACATGTTGGAAATATGCACTAGAGGCAATAATAAAATGGTTATTATTGTATTTCCTTGTTCATGATAATTGTCTATTGTTCATGCTATAATTGTGTTAACCGGAAACCATAATACATGTGTGAATACATAGACCACAACATGTCCCTAGTGAGCCTCTAGTTGACTAGCTCGTTGATCAATAGATGGTCACGGTTTCATGGCCATGGACATTGGATGTCATTGATAACGGGATCACATCATTAGGAGAATGATGTGATGGACAAGACCCAATTCTAAGCATAGCACAAGATCGTGTAGTTCGTTTGCTAAAGCTTTTCAATGTCAAGTATCGTTTCCTTAGACCATGAGATTGTGCAACTCCCGGATACCGTAGGAATGCTTTGGGTGTGCCAAACGTCACAACGTAACTGGGTGGCTATAAAGGTGCACTACGGGTATCTCCGAAAGTATCTGTTGGGTTGGCATGAATCGAGACTGGGATTTGTCACTCCGTGTGACGGAGAGGTATCTCTGGGCCCACTCGGTAAGACATCATCATTATGAGCTCAATGTGACTAAGGAGTTAGTCACGGGATGATGTATTACGGAACGAGTAAAGAGACTTGCCGGTAACGAGATTGAACAAGGTATGGGGATACCGACGATCGAATCTCGGGCAAGTATCATACCGATAGACAAAGGGAATTGTATACGGGATTGATTGAATCCTTGACATCGTGGTTCATCCGATGAGATCATCGTGGAGTACGTGGGAGCCAACATGGGTATCCAGATCCCGCTGTTGGTTATTGACCGGAGAGGTGTCTCGGTCATGTCTACGTGTCTCCCGAACCCGTAGGGTCTACACACTTAAGGTTCGATGACGCTAGGGTTATAGGGAAAAGGTATACGTGATTACCGAAGGTTGTTCGGAGTCCCGGATGAGATCCCGGACGTCACGAGGAGCTCCGGAATGGTCCGGAGGTAAAGATTGATATATAGGAAGTCCAGTTTTGGTCACCGGAAAGTTTTCGGGCTCATCGGTAGTGTACCGGGAGTGCCGGGAGGGTGCCGGATAACCCCCGGGAGGGGTGTGACGACCAAAGGACCACATGGGCTGTTAGATAAAGTGTGCGAGCCCTTATTGGGCTGGGCAAGACTTTTGCTAAAGGCCCATGCGGCTGGAGATAAGGAGATAAGGCAAAAAGGATTTAAAAGGAGGAGATCCACCTCCCTTGTGGGAGGTGGACTCTCCCTTTAATTCGGCCGGCCATCTCCTCTTTGGAGTAGAGGCCAAGCCAGCCCTCCACGTCCCTCCTCCTATATATACTTGAGGTTTTGGATGTTTTGAGACAAGATTTGATCTCTCTCTCTCACGGCGAAGCCCTACCTCTCTTCTTCCTCCTCCGCAGCGCTTAGGCGAAGCCCTGTCGGAATACCTTGCTACTCCACCACCACCACGCCGTCGTGCTGCTGTTGGAGCCCTTCCCCAACCTCTCCTTCCTCCTTGCTGGATCAAGGTGTTGGAGACGTCACCGGGCTGCACGTGTGTTGAACGCGGAGGTGCCGTCCGTTCGGCACTTGATCGGATCTACCGCGATCTGAATCGCTGCGAGTACGACTCCATCAACCGCGTTCTTGTAACGCTTCCGCTTAGCGATCTTCAAAGGTATGAAGATGCAATCTCTCCCCTCTCGTTGCTGGTTTCTCCATAGACAGATCTTGGTGAACGTAGGAAAATTTTGATTTACTACTACGTCTCCCAACAGTGGCATCATGAGCTAGGTCTATGCGTAGAATCTATGCACGAGTAGAACACAAAGCAGTTGTGGGCGTCGAGTTTGTTAATTTGCTTGCCGCTACTAGTCTTATCTTGATTCGGCGGTATTGTGGGATGAAGCGGCCCGGACCAACTTTACACGTACGCTTACGTGAGACCGGTTCCACCGCCTGACATGCACTAGATGCATAAGGTGGCTAGCGGGTGTCTGTCTCTCCTACCTTAGTCGGATCGGATTCGATGAAAAGGGTCCTTATGAAGGGTAAATAGCAATTGGCAAATCACGTTGTGGTGTTGACGTAGGTAAGAAACGTTCTTGCTAGTAACCTATAGCAGCCACGTAAAAACTTGCAACTACAAATTAGAGGACGTCTAACTTGTTTTTGCAGCATGTGCCTTGTGATGTGATATGGCCAAAGGATGTGATGTGATGCATTGTGATGTATGAATTGATCATGTTCTTGTAATAGGATTCACGACTTGCATGTCGATGATTATGACAACCGGCAGGAGCCATAGGAGTTGTCTTATTTATTGTATGACCTGCGTGTCAATCATAAACGCCATGTAATTACTTTACTTTATTGCTAAGCGTTAGCCATAGTAGTAGAAGTAATAGTTGGCGAGACAACTTCATGAAGACACAATGATGGAGATCATGGTGTCGTGCCGGTGACAGTGATGATCATGGTGCCCCGAAGATGGAGATCATAGGAGCAAAATGATATTGGCCATATCATGTCACTATATTGATTGCATGTGATGTTTATCATGTTTACATCTTATTTGCATAGAACGACGGTAGTAAATAAGATGATCTCTCAATAAAATTTCAAGAAAGGTGTTCACCCTAACTGTGCACCGTTGCTAAGGATCGTCGTTCCGAAGCACCACGTGATGATCGGGTGTGATAGGTTCTAACGTTCGCATACAACGGGTGTAAGCCAGATTTACACATGCGAAACACTTAGGTTGACTTGACGAGCCTAGCATGTACAGACATGGCCTCGGAACACGGAAGACCGAAAGGTCGAACATGAGTCGTATAGAAGATACGATCAACATAGAGATGTTCACCATGGATGACTAGTCCGTCTCACGTGATGATCGGACACGGGCTAGTTGACATGGATCATGTATCACTTGGAAGACTAGAGAGATGTCTATCTAAGTGGGAGTTCATTAATAATTTGATTAAATGAACTTAATTATCATGAACTTAGTCTAAAAATGTCCTTGCAAATTATGTCGTAGATAGCTCGCGCTGTAACTCCCCAGTTTTATTGATACAATCCTAGAGAAAAGTAAGTTGAAAGTTGATGGTAGCAATAATGCGGACTGGGTCCGTGATCTGAGGATTGTCCTCATTGCTGCACAGAAAGCTTATGTTTTTGATGTACCGCTAACTGCATCACTCCCTCAAGCGTTGTCTGTAGATGTTGTGAACATATGACAGGCACTTTTTGATGACTACGTGATAGTTCAGTGCGTCATGCATTACGGCTTAGAATTGAGGCTTCAAAATGTTTTGAACGTCACAGAACATATGAGATGTTCTAGGAGCTGAGATTGTGATCTCAAGCTCGTGCCTATGTTGAGAGGTATGAGACCTCCAACAAGATTCTTTGCCTGCAAGATAAAGGAGAATAGCTTAATTGGTGAGCGTGTTCTCAGATTGTCTGGGTGCTACAATCACTTGAATCAAGTGGGAGTTAATCTTCCAGATGAGATAGTGATTAATGCAGTTCTCCAAGTCACTGCCACCAAGCTACTAGAGCTTCGTGATGAACTATAACATGCCAGGGATGGATAAGATGATCCCTGAGTTGTTCGTGATGTTTGACACCACGAAGGTAGAAATCAATAAGGAGCATCAAGTGTTGATGGTTAAGTGAAAACCACTAGTTTCAAAAGGGGCAAGGGCAAGAAGGGAAAAACTTCAGGAATGGCAAGCCAGTTGTTGCTCTAGTGAAGAAACCCAAGGTTGAGCCCGAACCCGAGACTAAGTGCTTCTGTTATGAGGAGAATGTTCGCTGAAGCGGAAAAACCCTAGATGATTGGTAGATAAGAAGGCTGGTAATGTCAATGGAAGTATATTTGATATACGTGTTAGTGATGTGTACCTTGCTGGTACTCCTAGTAGCACCTGGGTATTAGATACCGGTTCGGTTGCTAAGTGTTAGCAACTCGAAATAAAAGCTACGGAGTAAATGGAGACTAGCTAGGTGAAAGGTGACGATGTGTGTTGGAAGTATTTCCAAGATTGATGTGATCACCATCGCACGCTCTCTCTACCTTCAGGATTTGTGATAAACCTAAATAAATGTTATTTGGTGTTTGCGTTGAGCATAAACGTGATTAGATCATGATTAGTGCGATACGGTTATTCATATAAGTTAGAGAATAATGGTTATTCTGTTTACATGGATAATGCCTTCAATGGTCATGCACCCACTCGAAATGGTTTATCGAATCATGATCGTAGTAGTACACATATTCATAACATTGGTACCAAAAGATACAAAGTTAATAATGATAGTACCACATGCTTGTGGCACTGCCACGTAATGTCATATTGGTATAAATCGCATGAAGAAACTCCATGATGATGGATGTTTTTTGACTCACTCGATTTCGAATCGGTTGAGACATGCGAGCCATGCCTCTTGGGCAAGATGACTGAGACCCCGTCATCCAATATGATGGAGCGGGCAAGTGGCTTATTGGAATTAATACATGTTGATGTATGTGGTCCAATGAGTGTTGAAACACACAGTGGATATCGTTGTTTTTCTTTACCTTCACTGATGATTTGAGTAAATATGGGGATATTTACTTAATGAAACACGAATCTGAAATGTTTGAAAGGTTCAAGGAGTTTCAGAGTGAAGTTAAAGATCATCGTGACAAGAAGATAAATGTCTATGATATGATCATGGAGGTGAATATCTAAGTTACGAGTTTGGTATGCAATTTTAGACAATGTGGAAATTGTTTCACAGCTCACGCCTCCTGGAACACCATAGTGTGATGGTGTGTTCGAACGTCGTAGTCGTGCTCTATTGGATATAGTGAGTACTATGATGTCTCTTATCGTTTTACCACTATCGTTATGGGGTTATGCATTAAAGACAAATCCATTCACTTTAAACAGGGCACCATCTAAGTCTGTTGAGATGACACCGTGAGAATTATGGTTTGACAGAAGCCTAAGCTGTCATTTCTTAATGTTTGGGGCTGCGACGCTTATGTGAAAATGGGTTTTTCACCTAGCGAGCTCGAACTCAAAGCAGACAAATGCATCTTCATAGAATACCCTAATGAGACATTGGGTATACCTTCTATCTCAGATCCAAGCGCAAAAGGTGTTTGTTGCTAAGAACGGGTCCTTTTTGAGAAAGAGTTTCTCTCGAAAGAATTGAGTGGGAGGAAGATAGAACTTGATAAGGTTGTTGAACCTTTGTTTCAACCAGAGAATAGCGCAACACAGAAAGATGTTTCTGTAGAGCCTACTTAGTTGAAAAGGAAGTTAATGATGATGATCATGAAGCTTCGGATCAAGTCACTATCGAACCTCGTAGGTCGACAAGGACGCGTACTGCTCCTGAGTAGTACGACAACCCTGTCTTGGAAATCATGTTGTTGGACAACGATGAACCTACGAACTATGGAGAAGCGATGGTGGGCCCGGATTCCAACAAATGGCTAGGAGCCATGAAATCCGAGAAAGGATCCATGTATGAAAACCAAGTATGGACTTTGGTAGACTTGCCTGTTGAATGGCGGGTCATTGAGTACAAATGGACCTTTGAGATAAACATAGACGCTAATGGTGAAATGTCACCGTTTATAAAGCTCGACTTGTCGCAAAGAAGTTTCCGCCAAGTTCAAGGAGTTGACTGCAATGAGATTGTCTCATCTGTAGCGATGCTAAAAGTCTATTAAAATTTTGTTAGCAGTTGCTGCATTTTTCGATTATGAAATCTGGCAAATGGATGACAAAACAAGGTTTCCGTAATGGTTTCTGTGAGGAAGAGTTGTATGTGATACAACCAGAAGGTTTTGTCAATCCTAAGGATGCTAATAATATGCAAACTCCAGCGATCCTTCTATGGACTGGAGCAAGCATCTCGGAGTTGGAATATATGCTTTGATGAGGTGATCAAAGTGTTTAAGTTTATACAAAGTTTATGAGAAACTTGTATTTGCAAGAAAGTGAGTGGGAGCACTATGGAATTTCTTATAAGAATATGTAGTTGACATATTATTGATCGGAAATGATGTAGAATTTCTGGAAGAGCATGAAGGGTTGTTTGAAAAGTTTTGTTTTTCAAAGGAAGACCCAGATAAAGCTACTATTTTATTGAGCATCAAGATCTATAGGGATAGATCTATTCGCTTGATAAGTTTTTTCGACGAAGACATACCTTAACAAGTTTTTGAAGGAGTTCAAAATAGATGGGTCAAAGAAGGAGTTCTTGACTGTATTGTAAGGTGTGAAATTGAGTAAGACTCAATACCCGACCACGGCAGAAGATAAAGAAGAGATGAGTGTCATCTCCTATGCTTTAGCCATAGGCTCTATATAGTATGCCATGCTGTGTACCGCACCTGTGTGTGCCTTGCCATGAGTCTGTCAAGGGGTACAAGAGTAATCCAAGAGTGGATCACTAGACAGCGGTCAAAGTTAGCCTTAGTAACTTGAGAACTAAGGAAATATTTCTCGATTATGGAGGTGATAAAGAGTTCATCGTAAAGTGTTACGATGATGCAAGCTTTAAAACCAATCCGGATGACTCTTAGTAGAAATCCAGCTACGTATAGTGGAGCAGCCATTTGGAATAGCTCCAAGTGGAGCATGGGAGTAGTATCTACAAATATGACATGGAAAGTTTGTAAGGTACACACGGATCTGAATGTCGCAGACCCGTTGACTAAAACCTCTTTCACGAGCAGGACATGAACAAACCCCAGAACTTATTGGGTGTTAATCACATGATGATATGATCACATGGTGATGTAAGTGTTAATCACATGGTGATGTGAACTAGATTATTGACTCTAGTGCAAGTGGGAGACTGTTGGAAATATGCACTAGAGGCAATAATAAAATGGTTATTATTGTATTTCCTTGTTCATGATAATTGTCTATTGTTCATGCTATAATTGTGTTAACCGGAAACCATAATACATGTGTGAATACATAGACCACAACATGTCCCTAGTGAGCCTCTAGTTGACTAGCTCGTTGATCAATAGATGGTCACGGTTTCATGGCCATGGACATTGGATGTCATTGATAACGGGATCACATCATTAGGAGAATGATGTGATGGACAAGACCCAATTCTAAGCATAGCACAAGATCGTGTAGTTCGTTTGCTAAAGCTTTTCAATGTCAAGTATCGTTTCCTTAGACCGTGAGATTGTGCAACTCCCGGATACCGTAGGAATGCTTTGGGTGTGCCAAACGTCACAACGTAACTGGGTGGCTATAAAGGTGCACTACGGGTATCTCCGAAAGTATCTGTTGGGTTGGCATGAATCGAGACTGGGATTTGTCACTCCGTGTGACGGAGAGGTATCTCTGGGCCCACTCGGTAAGACATCATCATTATGAGCTCAATGTGACTAAGGAGTTAGTCACGGGATGATGTATTACGGAACGAGTAAAGAGACTTGCCGGTAACGAGATTGAACAAGGTATGGGGATACCGACGATCGAATCTCGGGCAAGTATCATACCGATAGACAAAGGGAATTGTATACGGGATTGATTGAATCCTTGACATCGTGGTTCATCCGATGAGATCATCGTGGAGTACGTGGGAGCCAACATGGGTATCCAGATCCCGCTGTTGGTTATTGACCGGAGAGGTGTCTCGGTCATGTCTACGTGTCTCCCGAACCCGTAGGGTCTACACACTTAAGGTTCGATGACGCTAGGGTTATAGGGAAAAGGTATACGTGATTACCGAAGGTTGTTCGGAGTCCCGGATGAGATCCCGGACGTCACGAGGAGCTCCGGAATGGTCCGGAGGTAAAGATTGATATATAGGAAGTCCAGTTTTGGTCACCGGAAAGTTTTCGGGCTCATCGGTAGTGTACCGGGAGTGCCGGGAGGGTGCCGGATAACCCCCGGGAGGGGTGTGACGACCAAAGGACCACATGGGCTGTTAGATAAAGTGTGCGAGCCCTTATTGGGCTGGGCAAGACTTTTGCTAAAGGCCCATGCGGCTGGAGATAAGGAGATAAGGCAAAAAGGATTTAAAAGGAGGAGATCCACCTCCCTTGTGGGAGGTGGACTCTCCCTTTAATTCGGCCGGCCATCTCCTCTTTGGAGTAGAGGCCAAGCCAGCCCTCCACGTCCCTCCTCCTATATATACTTGAGGTTTTGGATGTTTTGAGACAAGATTTGATCTCTCTCTCTCACGGCAAAGCCCTACCTCTCTTCTTCCTCCTCCGCAGCGCTTAGGCGAAGCCCTGTCGGAATACCTTGCTACTCCACCACCACCACGCCGTCGTGCTGCTGTTGGAGCCCTTCCCCAACCTCTCCTTCCTCCTTGCTGGATCAAGGTGTTGGAGACGTCACCGGGCTGCACGTGTGTTGAACGCGGAGGTGCCGTCCGTTCGGCACTTGATCGGATCTACCGCGATCTGAATCGCTGCGAGTACGACTCCATCAACCGCGTTCTTGTAACGCTTCCGCTTAGCGATCTTCAAAGGTATGAAGATGCAATCTCTCCCCTCTCGTTGCTGGTTTCTCCATAGTAGATCTTGGTGAACGTAGGAAAATTTTGATTTACTACTACGTCTCCCAACAGGACAAACCCTAGGCCGCGGCTGGGCCGGCGACCCAGGCCGGGAGCTTTGAGGGACACTAGGTGACTGGTCCATTTTCGGACGAGAGAGCTACACATGTTTTTCCCTTTTGTTTTTGTTCTGTTTTAGGCAAAAAACAGTATATAGTCTTGATTCGTTTTTCTATGCAATTTTTTCCAACGATTTTTTTTAAAAATAAAAAAGAAATAGAAATGTTTCTCCAAAGAAAAATAAAAGTTTCTAAAAAAAAGTAAAATCGAAAAGTTTCTGAAAATAAAAATAGAAAATTTTCAGAAAAAGAAAAGTCCATGAATTTTATAAAGAAAATAAAAAGTTCATGAATTTTATATTCATGTTTTCCGCTGCAAAATAATCAATAGTGCTCTATTACAAAGAAAATAAAAGTTTAAAGAGAATTAAATTTAAAGAGCATATTAAAGTGATTATTAAAATAAATATGATTTTGTTATTTTTATGACCAACGTTGTTAATAAGATGATCATGTTTTATTATTTCTATAAAAGGTGCATTTATTTCTATTTTTTGCCCAATGGTAATATAGATTTAATTGGATAGACATTTGTACGTTTAATTTGACCAACATTAGATTAATGCATGCAATTGTTACAATGATCTCACTTCAATTGTGGTTTCAGCAGGTTACCACTTGATACGTTGCCTAAAAGATGTTCCAACACTCAGAGGTGATAACTACACTGAGTGGAGGAAGAAAGTAGACCTGGCGTTTCTCTGTGCTGAGGTGGATTGGGTTGTGGACACTCCATAGCCGGTCAGACCCATAGAGCCAGTCAGAGATGCAACTGATGATGCTGCTGCATGGGACAAAAAGAGGAGGGATTATGCTCCATTGGAGATATCATTTACCTATTGGAAATATGCCCTAGAGGCAATAATAAATTGGTTATCATTATATTTCCTTGTTCATGATAATCGTTTATTATCCATGCTATAATTGTGTTGATTGGAAACTATATACATGTGTGGGTATATAGACAACACTGTGTCCCTAGTATGCCTCTAGTAGACTAGATCGTTGATCAAAGATGGTCAAGGTTTCCTAGCCATGGACATGAGATGTCATTTGATAACGGGATCACATCATTAGGAGAATGATGTGATGGACAAGACCCAAACTATAAAGATAGCATATGATCGTGTCAGTTTGTTGCTATAGTTTTCTGCATGTCAAGTATCTATTCCTATGACCATGAGATCATGCAACCCACTGACACCAGAGGAGTATCTTGTGTGTATCAAACATCACAACGTAACTGGGGGACTATAAAGGTGCTCTACAGGTATCTCCGAGGGTGTTTGTTGAGTTGGCATGGATCAAGACTGGGATTTATTACTCTGTATGATAGAGAGGTACCTTAGGGCCCACTCGGTAATACAACATCACAATTAGCCTTGCAAGCAATGTGACTAAGTGTTAGCCACATGATCTTATATTATGGAACGAGTAAATAGACTTGCCGGTAATGAGGTTGACCTAGGTATGGAGATACCGTCGATCGAATCTCGGGCAAGTAACATTCCGAAGTACAAAGGGAACAACATACGAGATTAACTGAATCCTTGACATAGAGGTTCAACCGATGAAGATCTTGGTAGAATATGTACGAACCAATATGGGCATCCAGGTCCTGCTATTGATTATTGACCGTAGAGGTGTCTCGGTCATGTCTACATAGTTCTCGAACCCGCAGGGTCTACACACTTAAGGTTTGGTGACGTTTCGGTAGTATAGTTATGTATGGTGGTGACCGAAGGTTGTTTGGAGTCCCGGATGAGATCCCGTAGGTCACGAGGAGCTCTGGAATAGTCCGGAGGCAAATATTGATATATAGGAAGTCCTGTTTTGGTCATAAAAAAGGTTTCGGGCTCATCGGTAGTGTACCGGGAGTGCCGGGAGGGTACCGGGGACCATTGGGAGGGGTGTCTCGACCCAAATGGCCACATGGGCTGTGGGGGGAGGCAAACCAGCCCCTGGTGGGCTGGAAGAATCCCCCACTAAGGCCCATGTGGCTGGGGTGGAGAAACCCGAAGGTGGAAGAGGTGGGAAAGGTTTCCAAGTGGGGGAAGGAATCCTACTCCTAGTAGGATTGGAGTAGGACTCCACCCCACTAGTAGAAAGCAAGACCGTTCGTCCGCCTCATTAGTCGCTGTTGGCTTTTGAACCGGCACTAATGTGATCATTAGTGCCGGTTCGTGATGGGGATCATTAGTGCCGGTTCGTTACGGACCTTTAGTCCCGATTCGTGCCACGAACCGGCACTAAAGGTGGGGTGGCAGGCTGGCGTCAGCCTGGGGCCCCACGAGAACCTTTAGTCCCGGTTGGTGGCTCCAACTGCGACTATAGGCTAACCTTTAGTCGCGGTTGGAGCCACCAATCGGGGCTAAAGGTCCCCCTATATTGAAACCCTTCGGCGCCAGCCCGAGCAAAGTCCTCTATTCTCCCCCTTTCCTCTCCTCTATGTTCTTCCTCTCTTCCTCGAGCTCATCCTCCATTTTTGCCAAAATTTGTCAAGATTTGGAGGCATCCCATCCATCCAAGTGTTCACAAAGGTTAGCAACTTTGTCCTTTCATCTCTCATTGCTAGATTAGCTCTTGCAATGCTCTATAAGTATAGTAATTTCTGGGTTTTTGTTTGTATGTGGTAGTTTATTGGATTTATGCAATTTGAGCTCAAATTAAATTCTTACTTTGCATTTGTAGGTGTGGTTTACTTAGTGCCTTCCCGTCCCCGTCCTAACCACCGTCGATCGCCCGCACTGTCCCGTCGCCGGCACCACCTTGGTGAACCTCTTGTTCATATCCTTTTTATAAAAAAAACCATGTTTGTAAGATTTAGTTAGTTACTTGTATAGTTTTCTTACCTATATGGTTGTTTGTTATACATAGTGGCATGGTTTTGAAATCCGTCCCCATCGGCCCTCGTATGGTTTATGATGCGGATGTGGTATATACTCTCTTTTATAACTCTTTGTTGCATTTCGTGTTTATGACAACTATGCCAACCAAGTTGACATAGATATTTTTATCTAGGAGGTATGTGAACCGGAGATTCCAACCGACATAGATATTATTGTCAAAAAGTTAAATTTAGTTGAAAAAGAAAACAAGTATTTGAAAGAAAAATTGTAAAGAGTTGAAGAAGAGAAGATGAAACTGGAGTTGTATGTTGCCGATGTCGTCGATGATCACAAGATCAAGATGGGTGCAATGCGCTTGAAGACTAGAAAATTAAAAAGATATGCATTTAGATAGATAGTGAGGCTTGGTATCACTATGTTATTGGATAAATTGTTACCTTAGTTACGATGTTGATCGCATTTGTTGTTGCATTTAAATGCTTTAGCTAGAGAGTTTGTATATTGTTTTATGAGAACAAGTGTGTATGAACTTTATGTATGAACTTGTATTAATTTGGTATTTTCGGTGTTGTGTAATGAAGATGAGCCAACAATGGATGTACGAGGACCAATGCTCTCCCCTGTTCATTAATGGCATGCATACTTTTCTGGTTGTGGCCGAGGCAAACAAGCGAACGGATGGTTTTATGTACTGTTCATGTGCTGACTGTAAGAATGATCGAAATTACTCTAACTCAAGAACCATTCACGTCCACCTGTTTGAGTTCGGTTTCATGTCCGGCTATAATTGTTGGACCAAGCACGGAGAAAGTGGGGTCCTAATGGAAGAGAATGAAGAAGAAGAGGATGATGACAGCTATCCTGGCCATGGGTTCCATGAATACGATGGTACAACAATGGAGGAAGAAGCTGAGCCGACAATGCGGGAAGGAGCTGAAGAAGAGGCATTAGATGAGCCCGCTGATGATCTTGGTCAGTTCATTGCCGATGCAAAGAGAAACTGCTCAAGTGAAAAGGAGAAGCTGAAGTTGTAGGCCATGTTAGAGGATCACAAAAAAGGGTTGTACCCAAATTGCGAAGATGACAATAAAAAGCTAGGTACCACACTGGAATTGCTGCAATGGAAGGCAGAGAATGGTGCATCTCACAAGGCATTTCAAAAGTTGCTGATAATGTTAAAGAAGAAGCTACCAAAGGACAACGAATCGTCAGAGAGTACGTACGAAGCAAAGAAGGTTGTCTGCCCTCTAGGATTAGAGATCGAGAAGATACATGCATGCCCTAATGACTACATCCTCTACCGCGGTGAGTACGAGGATTTGAATGCATGCCTGGTGTCATGGATTTTTCACGACAGATATCCGGGTGAACGGACTTTAGGTTTGAGGCATAAACGCAACTATGTGGTGGCTTGAAGGGGTTGGTCAGAATCGAGAGACACGAGTTTACCCAGGTTCGGCCGCTCCGATGGAGGTAAAAGCCTATGTCCTGTTTGTCTCGTATTGATGATGAAGACGATGTCTTGGTTACAAGGGTGCTATTTTGCTATCTCTAATCACGAGAACCTCTAATCTGTCTGTCTCTAATCTCTTGTGTGTGTCTAAACTTGTGGACTTGTGAACTTGTCTATTGAGACATCTAAAAACTTGTCCCTCTTGGGGCGCCTTACCCCTCCTTATATAAGTGGAGAGGGTAGGTTTACAGATAGAGTCCTACTCCTAGTAGGACTAGGACTAGTCTTTCATGAATCCTAAGCCAGGTCTTGTTTCCTTTGTGAAGGAATCCTTTCTCTCCTTGGGCCTTCTCTTGTGAGCCGCCTGGCGCCGGCTTGCATGCCGGGTCTTGGGCCTGGTCGTCCTGCGACCCGCCTGTCGGGTCACCAATAAAATGCCATGTCTTAACCAGGTCTCTTGTGAGTCGCTAGGCCGGGTCATACTGCGGGGTATATCCCTGACATTATCCCCCAGGCTAGCTTGAATTTATTCACGGTAACCTCCTGAAATAGGAATAGTAAATATGTTAAGTGGCCGGCTTGCTCCTTTGGCCGGCTTAGGAAGTGGCTCCTCAGAAATCCGGGTTGCTTCTTCATATTAAAGAGCCGTCCTCTCAATCGTCTTGCTTGTCAATGTCCTTTGAAGAATATTTGGGAATAGAACACCCATATGACATTGAGTCGGCTTCCAAAACTTTGGCCTGATGAAAATCTTGAAAATAAGAAATCCTCATGACATAGATCCGGACTTCCAATGTTGTGAAGCAGGGCGGCTTATATAAACTCTGGCGGCTTATGATCTTTTGATAACGCCGGGTCATGAATGTTAGTGACGCCGGGTCTAACAACTGAACTCCATAATTAACATCTTGAAAATTCTCCTCAAAGTTTTTGATATGTCCATATTACCTGTAGCCCCCAAGCTCCGAGATTATCCATGATAACTTGGCACTTTGCAATAATATTTGTGATTGTGTAGCCCCCAAGTACCAGGTTGTCTTGCCTGCAGCAGCCTGAGACTTTGTAACTGTCTTATACTTTATGAAGCTTCAACTAGTGTAGCCCTCAAGGGCCGGCTCATTAGTATGTGATGGGCCGGGTCTTCAATTTGAACCATATAATCTGTTTGAACAACTGAATACTATAGCCCCCAAGTGCCGGGTCGCACGCCTACGGCGACTTGGGACTTTTGAAAATTTGATCTGGGCGGTTTAGCCCCCAAGTGTCGGGTCAGTAAGAATTAATGGGCTGGGACATAGAAAAATATAGAAAGGCCGGCTCATCTCCTTGAGATAATAGGGTCTTGCTGACAATGTAATGATTTGAAAACCGGCTTGCATTAGCCCCCAAGTGTCGTGGTGCGTGCTTGCAGCGACATGAGACTTGCATAATTGATATAAAATGTACTTGAATAGTGTAGCTCCCAAGTGCCGGGTTGTCTGCCTGCGGCGACTCGGGACTATGTGGGAATAATATGACTCATCATAATTTGTTGAATGAATCCTTGACCGTGGTTGTAATATAACCCGGAATGAATATCCTGAAATAACTCCTTTGTCTTTGACATGAAATCCCTTCTCGTGGTTGCGGTGCAACCCGGCAAATATATGTTTGAGAAATCCATGAGTGTTGTAGTATACTACAGAGCACAATTGAAGAAATCCGAAAACCGGTCAATTAGATGACACAACATTAAATCTGATAGGGCGGCTCTTCAAGAATAATTAACTTTCCAATCTGGCTTGATAATATCCCAATCACTTAATACTGGTTATGATAAACCATGATAAACATCCAGCCATGTTGGCTATTAAAGATCTATTTGTTCTTGCAGAAGTTCTTTCATCACACTTACAGCGGCTCATGTTAAGAGACAAGACCTGCAAAAATAAACAAGACAAAATATATTCTGCATTGTTGTAAGGGCGGCATAACCCGGAGATGTTAAAATCTTTCATAGCCTTGCTTCTTCTTTCATAATCTTGCTCTGACCCGGCTTGATAAGCCGGCATGACATGTGAATATGATGCAATATATGATGCAATATGTATGATACAATATGTGACGTAATGCATGATGGTCTTGCTTTTCCTTCCCTTGTTTTTTTTACTTTTCGAAGACTCATATTCTGGCCCTTTTGAGGGGGAACTGTTGCTTTGAACCACTTAATAGTGTAGGGTCTCTAACGAGAGTGGCCGCCAATCTTGCACGACTCAGGGTCTCTAGGCGAGATTAACTATTAAGGGCGCAACATACCAGAATTTATAACGGAGTGAGTGCCCCGGTAGCCCATAAACTGCCTCTCACGTGACATAAATCCGTCGTTTTAACCTTAAACAGTACATGGTCTTTAAAATATTAAATGTCTAAGAGTACGAAATGGGCCACATAGCGGAGAGTCGACAATAGATGAGAGAGTTTATCCTCGCTTTCCGTAAGCTCCAAGTGACTTTATGATGATCCAATAAATCCGGGCACCCATGTTTGAATGGTGCATCATGGTGGTTCGTCCTCTTGGGCAGCTTTTAATCTTCCGCCAATATTGTAATAGCCCCCAAGATTGGGTTTTCTCTTGCAAAGACCCGGGGTTCTCTTTGAAAAACGACTAAATGTGTCTCACCATGTCTGTAGCCCCTGAGTCTTAAGTTGACTTGAAAAGGCGGCTTGAGAATCTCCACTAAAAGTTTGAGGTTGGCCGTGGCCGGTTATAGATGATCCCGTATGATTTGTTTCAATAATTCGATCGATGGTTCGTCTTGGCTGGTTGTTGAAGTGAATCAAACTGTAAAGGCGGCGACTTGTGCACCTGTCCGTTGGGCGTCTCGTATCGACGATCACCGCACTAATATGTTGATGTAAATCAGATTGTGGGCGGCGTCTTGCGCGCTTCTGTTGGGCGGCTCATATAGGCGGCGTCCGGTGGCGTTGTAAGCCGGCGAGGGCGGCGAGTCGGCCATGGCGTTTTTTGGTGAAGACCATACCACGGGTACAGCGGCTTGCCACACTCATTCGGCGGCTCATACTGGCGGTGAACGCGCGTGGTACCGGTGAGTTAATGTAGACCGGGCCGCGGGGGCGGCGATCCATGCACATCCATTGAACAACACGACATGGACGAACACCAGTATAGAATGATTCCCGCGTGCGCTCCACCTCCGCGGTATAATGCCACGTGAACCTGCGTAAAAATATTACAAGCCAAAGTTATTGCTCTTGGGTGAACTAATACGTACTGATAAGATAAATAAGATAGATATCACCTGATATTTTCTTCGTGTGCCCGTAGCAAATAGAAAAAAAAATCTTTGTAGATTGTTGCAGCACCCTAGTATTAATTGCTTTCTTTTTTGTCATCGGCGGGTGTCGAGTCTGCGGTTGACCCGTCTTTGGGTCGTGGCTTCTTTCTATTTTTTTTTTGTTTTGTTTTCTTGAAATCTGTAGATCAACTAGCACTTTTTTTAAACAGTCTTGAGGCATCAGCATACTGGTGCTAGTACTCCCATGAGATGTGATGGCCCTCAAAACAGAAAAATACGTTTGGTCGTTGATGCTTTATCCCTGTCAATTTCCTTGTTCACCTTTCCTTCTAACGTTGGCTTAAGGCAAAACAAATCACGTGCCTTATTGTTGTAATTCGGCAGGCTGACTGGTCACATGTGGTAGTACTCAGACCACCATTGATCGGGGCAGCAGTAAAATATATTTTTGTTTGTCAGCTTTTGACTAGTACAAATGCCCGTGCGTTGCATCGGGCGAAAAAAAGGAACGGAAGCTGCTACATGAGTCATTGTGCATCATTATTTGTATATAATTTTAATAAATCGATCATATGGTTTAACATGGAATTTTTTTCTTATTTTTAATAAAATTTAATGATTTCATAAAATGGGACATTTTTGTAAGAATAATCAAAGTTTTGATGAAAATTTGAACATTTCTGACAAAACATTTTTAACAGATTTGTATTAAAATAATGTTTTTTGTTTTACATTTGTAAATGTTTATTTAGGAATTTTTAATTGTACATTTCTAAGTGCTTATTTTCTAGGAAAAAATATAAGCTTTTTTGGAAAGTTTTATGTTTATTTAAGAGCGAACATATTTTTTTGAAACAAAAATAGTGTAAAAGTACGTATTGAAACTGTGAATATTTTTAGGAAAAGTATTTCCTTCATCCGGCTGATCCAACGTTGGGCATCTGGCGCCTTCAACACGTGATGCGTGTTCATGTGACCCATTGCATGTTTGCGTGTTTCTGCAATAGCTGGAGTGACGGTGCTATTACTAGGACAAATGCCCGTGCGTTGCACCGGGCGAAAATTAAATATAACCTTTTTAAATTTTATTTTTATTCCTTGGAATTCCCTGTAATTTTTCAATGAATTTATGCTTATTCCTTGGAATTCCCTATAATACAAATAATTTGTCTCGAAAAACATTAGTACATATATGTTTTTTACCATTACTATTTTTTTAGGCTTCTACCATTACTACATGTATGTTATACGGTTTACATTTTGTCCACATACTAAATCCGGCCCAAAGTGTGTGTCTATTTAGGCGTCGGAGCAGCCATTTCTAAAAAAAAGGCGCTGCACCTCGTCTTGTACCTCTCTCCCTACTACGATTCCAAATGAATCCCATTCTCCAACCTAGGCCAACTGCTGCAGGCAACGGCGGCAAGCGATTGACGGTCCTGCTCTGGTGGCCGGCCCTCCCAATCTCTCTCGGAACGCCGTCTCCGAGCTCACCGTGACCCTCGCCCGCCGCCTCTGAGTCGTGGCGTCCTTCCTCGATTGTCCACCTCCAGCGCCGGAGTGCTTGTCCCGGCTCGCCGCTCCTGCAGAGGCGGATGGAGAGGTGGGTGATGTGGACGGAGAGGTGATCGCGGGGATCTGGAGCTATTTGGCGAGATTGGGCGCAGGGTGAGGAGAATCTCCAAGACCGCGTCGTCGCTGCTGCCGTTTGAGGAGGAGGAGGAGCCAGACAGAGGGGAACTCGTCGCCTCGACGCGGCCTGTGATGTGGCTTGATTTCCCCATCTTCATCAGCGAGCGTTATGCAGATGGTAAGATGCACCACCTATTCAGATAATGCGTACCTTGTTTTATATGAAAAAATATAAGCTTTTTTGGAAAGTTTTATGTTTATTTAAGTGCGAACATATTTTTTTGAAACAAAAATAGTGTAAAGTACGTATTGAAACTGTGAATATTTTTAGGAAAAGTATTTCCTTCACCCGGCTGATCCAACGTTGGGCATCTGGTGCCTTCAACACGCGACGCGTGTTCATGTGACCCATTGCATGTTTGCGTGTTTCTGCAATAACTGGAGTGACGGTGCTATTGCTAGGACAAATGCCCGTGCGTTGCACCGGGCGAAAATTAAATATAACCTTTTTAAATTTTATTTTTATTCCTTGGAATTCCCTGTAATTTTTAAATGAATTTATGTTTATTCCTTGGAATTCCCTATAATACAAATAATTTGTGTCAAAAAACATTAGTACATATATGTTTTTTACCATTACTATTTTTTTAGGCTTTTACCATTACTACATGTATGTTATACGGTTTACATTTGGTCCACATACTTAATCCGGCCCAAAGTGTGTGTCTATTTAGGCGTCGGAGCAGCCATTTCTAAAAAAAAGGCGTTGCACCTCGTCTTGTACCTCTCTTCCTACTACGATTCCAAATGAATCCTCATTCTCCAACCTAGGCCAACTGCTGCAGGCAACGGCGGCAAGCGATTGGCGGTCCTGCTCTGGCGGCTGGCCCTCCCAATCTCTCTCGGAACGCCGTCTCCGAGCTCACCGTGACCCTCGCCCGCCGCCTCTGAGTCGTGGCGTCCTTCCTCGATTCTCCACCTCCCCCGCTGGAGTGCTTGTCCCGGCTCGCCACTCCTGCAGAGGCGGATGGAGAGGTGGGTGATGTGGACGGAGAGGTGATCGCGGGGATCTGGAGCTATTTGGCGAGATTGGGCGCAGGGTGAGGAGAATCTCCAAGATCGCGTCGTCGCTGCTGCCGTTTGAGGAGGAGGAGGAGCCAGACAGAGGAGAACTCGTCGCCTCGACGCGGCCTGTGATGTGGCTTGATTTCCCCATCTTCATCAGCGAGCGTTATGCAGATGGTAAGTGCACCAACTATTCAGATAATGCGTACCTTGTTTTACATTTGTAAATGTTTATTTAGGAATTTTTAATTGTACATTTATAAGTGCTTATTTTATAGGAAAAAATATAAGCTTTTTTGGAAAGTTTTATGTTTATGTAAGTGCGAACATATTTTTTTGAAACAGAAATAGTGTAAAAGTACGTATTGAAACTGTGAATATTTTTAGGAAAAGTATTTCCTTCACCCGGCTGATCCAACGTTGGGCATCTGGCGCGTTCAACACGTGAGTCTATGGGCACCACATATATAGGCATTGGGAGCTTGATATAATTGCAAAAGAAATTGGAAGCAAAGTGTTGATTATAGCAAAATCAGAATGATTTTGTGGACACCTGATAAAAAAACATGAATTATTTTGTTCTTGATGACATTATACATGTGAATTATATATCATGAATGGTTTGTATATACACAAATGAATCTCCCTCCTTGAAGACAATCAAGTTATGATTCTAACTCCGAGGTTGTCACTTGGCTGCAATCTTTCTGTAGAATCAAAGTAATGTGTTTAAGGTAAGAAATAAGCAATGCAATGTGAAATATAAATACTTTAGTTTATCCCGATCATTACCTATTTGGTGAGGATTTTTGTGTAGACAATATTTTTCGTATAGGTCCCACTTGTACTGGTCTTCTTATTCTTCTTTCCGTTTGTGTATGTGTCGACTATACCTGTCTTTTTATTCTTCTGGTTGTTCACATCGTTTGTACCTGCTAGTACCTTAATGTTTGATGTCGCAGTTGCTCTAGAAAGTGCTACATATAGTTGCCCATGTGAGAAAACCGGTTCAGAAAGGTAGACGCCTACATTTGGTATTGTCTGACCTTGTGATTTGTTTATTGTCATTGCAAAACTTAGCCTGACTGGAAATTGTTTCCTTTTGAAACTGAACGGGAACATGTCATTGTCAGAGGGGCATAATGGTATCCGAGGCAGGAATACTCGCATTCCAGAGTGCTGTCCCACCACAATCTCTGCATCAATTGTATTTTTTTGAAATCCTCGTACGACCAACCTCGTTCCGTTGCAGAGTCCATTAGCAGGGTCGACGTTCCTGAGTACTATGATTGGGCAATTTATTTTGAGCTTCAACATATGTGGAGGCAGTCCATTTGGGGTGAGAGTGTTTAGGAATTCTGGTGGATAGTAGTTATGTGGGTCGTCTTCTACTGAATCAAAGCTGTGGTATACCATCTCCTCCTCCTGATCAATCATTTTTAGGTTGATTCTATCTACGGAATCATTCCTTGTGGATAAAATTGCTCTTGATGTGATGTACTTTGGATCTTTTAGGGAAGCATTGTCCGTTTGGTAGACACTGTCGATGAGCCTATCCAAGCTATTGTCATCCGACTTATTTGGTACACATATACTTGTAGGTAGTAGTATTTCACCATCTTCATTTGTCTCTTCGGTTCCGTTTCCAATGCGTAGTAAGTATTCCGCGAACCACTTGTCGTTTTGAGCCCTCATGTTACGCACAAGCTTCAGTTGACGCATTGAATTCCAGAGCTGGGACCTTCGTAGTGATGCATGTACTATCTGGGCTCTTGTTCCCTTTCGGACAACAGGTAGCACTTGCCTAAAATCCCCTCCAAATACGACAGTTTTTCCACCGAACGGAAGTTCTGGTCTATCCATTATGTCCCGCATGCTTCTGTCTAGTGCCTCCACTGTCTGCCTCTTGGTCATAGATGCCTCATCCCAGATTATTAGCGATGCTGCTTTGAGTAGCTTGGCTGTCCCACTCTATTTTGTGAATCCACAAATAGCCCCATCGTCTATTTTTAGTGGAATATTTAACCTCGAGTGTGCGGTCCTCCCTCCCGGCATTATTGAAGCAGCTACGCCGGAAGTGGCTGTCGCCACAGCAATCTTGCCTTGTCCGCGTATTGTGGCCAAGAGCGCTCTGTAAAGAAAAGTTTTTCCCGTTCCTCCAGGTCCATCGACAAAGAATATTCCTCCTCTTTGGCAGTCAATTGTAGCTAGGATTTCATCATAGGCCTCCCTCTGCTCGTTGTTTAGGTTGTTATGCAAAGATGTGTCCTCATGGTCCACCTCGATAGAGGTCTCCTCGATGATCTCGCTCGGTATGTCGTCTGTCGTCTCATGTTGTTGGTCGATCTGTGGAAGAGGAAATGATTCTATGTCTTTTCCCATTCAGTGCAACATGTCTCTGATATTTTTCAGAACCATCTGTTCGACCGTATGCTTGCATTTGAAATTTCTGTTGTAGTCCTCTGACATTGCCTCGAGGTGTTTGTTCCATAGGCTACGTATGTCGCTGGGCTCGCAAAAAAACAAGATTGTCGCAAATAGCCTTCTTAGCGATGATGGCATTCGAAACAATTCCGCTTTTGTCATGCAGTCATCCAATGTGTTATCTGCCTCACTGAGACCTCTTTTTTCTGCAGCTTCACGAAAGGTTGGCATTACTTGTCCATCGACCGTTCGTAGGTCTTCGTAGCTGGTGGCGCCTGTCACGTGGTTTAGGAGTACTCGAAGATAGTATCGTTCTCCTTCAGCCGGGTGTGCTGAGACGATCCTGCCAACCTAGAACACAGCTCCTCGCTTCCTCTGTTGCCAAAAATTCCCCTGACTTTGCCAAGTATAATGTTCCGGAAACTCTCTATATAGTATGCCTCTGTGCTTTTTCATGCAAGTTGTTCGCTTCAAAGTATGCAGTCAACATTGATCTTTCCGTGCCTTCACGGTCGACAACATTCTGTATTTTTTCCTTGTCATGATATGAAACCATGTGCATATTTGGGTGATGTAGCTGCAGTTTCAAGACTGGTGGGTGCATTTTGCTTAGTTCAAAGCCATATATTCTCCACAGTGCTTCAGGAGGTGTCACCCACCGTGCGTCTCTCTATTGCTTTATCTCGTCGATTTCGACTTCGTCTGCTTTGTCAGTTACAGATACAGATGCTCGGTCATGACCCTTGTAGATGTACTTGAAGAGGTACTTAACGGCTTTAATGCTTGAGCATATCTCAACATTTATGTGGCAGTTGAACATCCTTAACAGATATGGATTGTAAGGAACCACCCACCTGTTATCTAGTTTGCAATTTCGGACCGTTTCGGTCTGTCCGTCGTCGTGTCTCCTATATATTGGGTAGGAGTCCTTGCCTTGAATCGTAGTTTCGTTAAATGGCCTTGGATAATTGTTCTTGCATGACGGGCGATTCTTTGTGCATGGACAAAGTTCATTCAGTGCACCACAGGGACCATGCATCATATGTTTGATTACCATTTTGTATAGCTCTGGGTACTTGTGCTTGTTAGGGAGCTCCGCGGAGATGATTCTGTCATACTGCTCTGGGCATGTGTACTTGTATTTTCCGGTCATGATGAGCAAGAAGTGAGCATGGGGCAACCCTCTCTTTTGGAACTCTACGACATATGTATATGCCTGAACCTTTCCAAGAATGGCCTTCTCAAATAGTTGCTTCTTCATTTCTTGTAGCTTGGCCCTGAAAATATGAACGACAATGTCTGGGCGATCTTGTGGTGTTTGTCCAGTCTCTAGTTCACGTGTGATCTCTTCCCAGTTGGGGTTGCAGGTCATTGTCAGGAATACGTCTGACTTTTCATATTTTCGAACTAAAGCCATAGCATCGAGATACCGACGAAGTTTATCTCGTGGCCCTCCAATAAATGATGAGGCAAGTACTCTCAGTTTTCCGACCGCATATCCATTCTGTTCTCTAGCTTGAATGCTGTCTAGAAGGCCTTGGTATAGCTCCGCCCTTATTTTCTTTTGATTATGCCATATGTAATCCAGTCTTGAACTTTCAATCTTGATGTATGTATCTATAGCAAACTGCTAGAAAAGCCGTCCACCGTGCAAAATTGGGTTGAATATGCTTGGTCGTGTATGGAATTTATAGCAGTAGTATTCTCTCATGGTTACCCACAGGCCACTTACCGAATCTGTGCAAATATTGCAGCATAAAAAATTAGTTGCATACGTAGTCGTCTATGAAATTTAAATATTGAATATAATAGTATATGATCTTTTTTACCTGGGTCTTCGTCATTACTGATATTATCATCACCAATATCTGCCTCTCGTGTTTCCCTCTTTGGTATTTTCCTATGCCAACCGAGTTCAACTCTTGGAAAGAATAAAGGATACGACAACGGGTCATAGCACCCGTAATATGATCTAATGTGTTCTTTTTCGTTGTTGTTCCCATGTAATATTACATTTCTGTCATAAGTATCTCTTCTTTCATTTCCTTCAATCCACACTGCAGCTACCTCCGAATTGATTGGTGCGTTGTATGTTCTTTGGTCCAATCTTTGGTCAAGGTTCAAAATGAGTCTGTAGTCATCAAGGTTTTGGGCTTGTCCCAAACTCCTGAACTGTTCAGAGTACGGGTTACCGCGTAGGATGTCTGTTATTACTCCAAGCACATGCTTGTCTTGGTCGTACATTTCCTCCCGACAATAACGGTATCGATGCTCTAAGCTTGGGTCATCGTCGTAGAAGTATAACTGCAGATGCTTTGGATGCGAGTCATTATTACCGAATGAGTGTATGTTATGATATATTTGACCATGTGCTCGAAAGGTGTAAATACCAGCCGTTCGCATGTCAGTTGTTTCTCTGTCGAGGTGGCAGTAGAGGGTCGTAAATGAGAAGTGCCCATTGAAAAATCTTATATTTTGCCGAAAATGTCTTGCATCAGAGTCATTGCTTGTCCAAAGTCTCATGAGTTCGGGTGGTGTTTGTGTATTGGCTAGTCTTATCTGTCCTTTTTTGCAGCATAATCCTTCAATTTCATACTTGAATTTTGTTGCATGGCAGAATTTGCAATCTTCTTCTTTTTCGAGCACGTTTGTGCTTGTTGGTATGTTGTTGTAGACGAAATCGTATGGATCAGGGTTGAGAGGTTCCTCGTCTTGTATGATTTCAATTTCTACTTCTCTGTCCATCTCTGGTTTGATATGCAACAAATTAAATTTAGTAAGTAGTATTATATAATGGGAAATTTATTTTAATTGTATTAAGCATACCTTCACCGGTGAACAAGTATTCATCTTCGTCGGTGTCTTCTTCAAATATGACTCCATCATTACCTGTGTTGTAATATTTTATTGTGTGTAAGTATTATTATATATATATATTTGTTTTCTTGCCTAAGAACATATATGAAATTGATAACCTTACCGTAATCCTCGTTGTATATTGTTTTTGTTGCTGCATCTATTTCCTTAATGGTTTCTTCTTTCTCATTTATGATTCCATCATTACCTGTGCAATTATTGTTTATTGTTATGTATAAAAAATGCTTGTATATAAAAGTATTTATATGTAATATATAAACTTACCATGATCATCATTGCATAATGATTGTATTCGTGCTTGCACATCTTTGATTGTTGCAAGATTTTTGGTGGGTATGTTTGGCCCTAAAGCCACTTTTCTGTGATCATCATTGTATAATGATTGTATTGGTGCATCGGTTTCTCTGACGCTTGGAAACATTGAGGATGGGATGTCTGTCCAGAATAGATGGTTAGTTGTATAGACATATTTTTATTTACTTGCAATGCGAGTATTAAACCGGGATCATTACCGTAAGTCATGACTTCTGGCTTCTCTAAAGTTTGATTGTTTTCATTGCAGTTTTCCGTCGTTGAAGCATCTTCTTTTGATGGCATGGAAATAGTTTGTTTCCATCTATTTGCGAATTCTTCGTTACGATGGTGTAGCAACGCTTGCCTTTTTCCCGCTGGCACATGATCCCTGTGTTTAGATGTAAATGTAGAAGTGGTAACGTTCTGTTCAGTTGCGACATATTCAGGGTTCTCCATTGCTATTGAGTCTTTGGATGGTGTGTTTCGTATCACTTGACGGCGAGCTTCTATTTGTTTAAATCTTGCTTTCTTCTTTTCTGGTTGCATATTTGCATATCTTTGTTTCTCTTGTGCGCTTTTTGCTGCCTTCTGTTCCGTTGTCTTTGCTGAATCTTTCTTTTGTTGATAGGCTTCACGATGTTTTTTATTTTTCTCCTGCTTTTCTTCCTTCTGTTCTGTTGTCTTTGCTAAATCTTTCTTTTGTTGATAGGCTTCACGGCGTTTTTTTATTTTTCTCCTGCTTTTCTTCTTTGCTCATTCGTTCATACCGCTCTCTATCTCTCTTTCTTCTTTTTTCCTTAACATCCATGATTTGAGATTATGGTCCAAATGTTTTCCTGCATGAGAGAAAGAAATTTATGTAATGCCAAACATGATATTTTGTTTTGAGTGCATAGCTTGTTAAAGTAAAATTGGATGCCATGAAGTTATAAATACTTAAACAAGAAAAATGCACTAAAAAACCATATGAAGTATTGAATATAAGGGTCCAAAATTTTACATCAGTATTTTTTTACTGTTGTTTGGCAAAAAACTTTCTATTTTGATGGGATAAATTGGCCTTTTCGTCAGGTCAACCTCAGTTTGGGTTTGACGATGCCTTCCAACTACAAGAAGGAGCAGGATCTAAACGCCACACTGAACATACTCTTGGGTTCTTCCAACTTCCAATGAACATGTCCATTTATATTTCCTTTGTCAACAGTGGTGTTTAAATATGATTCAATGTGTCGCATGAAAAAATCTTGTAAATTTCTTGCTCAAACTAAACTTTAGTCCACTACTTGTTTGGATATTCCAAACTGCTGATGATAGATTTATTGTTTGATTGCAGGTACAGGTGTTCATAAACATGTTGAAGTATGCCGTATATGTAAACAGATAACAAAAATACCTGACGTAAAGCTGACTTGCCAAACAATTTATAATTGAACCGAAGGCAGGTAGCAGAAGGGGACGTGTGAAACTGATCTGTTGATTCAACAAAGTCTTGGTATTGTGTAGTACCAACGGTGATTTGTAGCACCAACAGTGATTTGAAACAGATTGTGAAACTGATATGTTGAGCTGTTGATTTGTAGCACCAACGGTGCAGTATTTGTAGCACCAACGATGCCTGCCTCTAAGCAGGTTTTGGACTCCTGTACGAATAGTATACGGACACGACTGGAGAGAAGCCCGTGAAACTGACTGATGTAACTCCTGTATAGGAATCTAAATAGGATTTGGACTCGTGTAAAATAAACTGACTCGTATACGGACACATCTGGAGAGAAGCCTGTGAAACCAACTTGTATAAGGACTTGCTGTAAAAAAAAACTGACTCGTATACCAACATTTTTTTTAGAAAATAAACTGACTCGTATTTGTTACCAGAAAGCATGATTTTTTTTTATTATAGAAGGTGTTTTTTAAATAAAAAGTCGATGATTTTTTAAAAAGTGGAATATTTTTACTGTGATGAACATTAATTTTGAAATATTACATTTCATTTGTTTTTTTTTGCAATGTTCCTGGCATTTGTTATCAGAAAGCACTTTTTTTAGAAGGTGTTTTCTAAAATAGTAATTCAAGATTTTTTTTAAAGGGAAACATTTACTTTTTAAATATTACATTTCATTTGTAATTTTTTGCATTTTTGTTTGTGCTTATACATCCCACACACACTTGAGGCGACAACAATCTGAAGCCCATATTTGTCGGAAAAAAACTAAATCCCATATTTGTGGAAATAAAATCATAAGAGCACTGCAATTGGTAGTAAACAACATGATAATTTCAACCAATACACAGGACCACCATCAAGCACAGAATACTGTTAAAGAGTACATGTCTAGATTTCCTTGTAAGCTAGAAACTAAAAGTCATTTACAACCAACTTTATGTAATTGATCCAGCTAGTCTATATCCCAATGAATTACGAGAAGCCCTTTCATTTGCTAGTTATCTAAAACTACCACCAGAGATGCCATCCAACAGCCAGCCAATAGCGAAGCTTCTTTCTTCAGAAATAGCATGCACGTCCTGTTTGAGGAAATAGAAGTTAGTATGACCAAACAATCAATCTTGAAAAAAGAAGTTGGTATTACGAAATCTTACAAATCATACTATTTTTACCAGATTTAAATTGGATTTTCTTGATACAACTGATGAATTCAAGTACACCGGCAGGCATGTTATCTTCACATTCATTGTCCTTGAATGTTAATAGTTGGCCCAAAATTAGTTTTCTGAGTTCATATCCATCCTGCCATTATATTTTTGTAAACGAATGGCATCAAAATGAGATGTGTAATTATAATATTAAATGATCTATACGGTCGCATATTTACCTTTATAAATGGCAAATGTGGTCTTTCATTTTCCCATGTGGACATGAACAGGGGAACAATATAACCGGATAGTTCCCTTACATATAAGAATATATATGTATATATATTAGTAATGTAAATTTTAATTCATTTTCAAAATAACAAATACTCACTGTATAATATTCATCTCTTCAAAAATACCTGTTGTAAATTGGAATATCATCTAGGGTTTTTTGATGCCATAGGAGAATATTTTCGTTCCAGTTAGACCCAGGGCATGCTCTTGACATTGCTTTTGGTAAGTGTTCTGCAATCCATATAATTTTGTGCACATATTTTGCAAGTGGGTTGCATCTGCAAATGGGATTAATAGGAGCAAGGTCCAAAATGTACACTGTTCCGGTATCTTGATCCAATGTGAATAGAATGAAATCATTGTTGGATTGTACTGGAATATGGATCTGAAATAGGATACATATATTAGATGTAATAAGAAATGTGTGGTCCAAAGTATACAGAAGTGCTCTTACCGATTTGCATTTTGAAACATTATATTTGATACCAGGCCAACTACAAACAGAATTTGCTAGTTGTTCCACATCTAACTTTTTACGGAAATCTGGATGCCGTCCAAAATCAGTAGTCATCTAGTACATAAAAATAATTGGTTAGAAAAGTGATTAAAAATGAGAATATAGAAAAAATAATAATGAATTTAAGAACATACCCAAAATTTCATGTCCAGATAATGTTTTGTTATGAACGTTTTTGTTTTTTGTGCCGTTTGGATGTCATCAAACATAATCTTCCGTATGACCAAATTAAAGCAATCTCGGTCCATAGGTAAATCATCCTTTAGCATTCCTTGTAGTTTTTTGAGAGACAAGCTAATTGGATATGGCTTTGAACTTTGGATCCATACTTTCCTAGTAATGAAAAAAAAAAAATAAACCGTTAACAAAATAAGTAAGATATTTTACAATTGCTTTACTAATTTGAAATGACTTACTCTAAAATCTCAGTGTAATTGATGGATTTGATGAAGCTACAGAGACCAGATGTTAACTCATGTAAGCTCATATTAGAAAGAATAGATATCAGTGATCTGTATTTCATTTCAACCGATACTGGGATTTTTTGTTTAGAGTTTTTTATATCATCTAGACTTTCCAATATTTGAACATCATCAGGATCTCCATTGGTGTCATCGTTAGTTTCTTCAACGATTGTAGTCATTGGTGCAGTGTTTGTTTTCCAACATAATAGTATGCTAGCTAACTTAAACCTAAATGAAGTAATCATTTCCTGTGCAATATAAACAATTATTAGTATATTTTCAAAAAGTAACATACTTTATGTAAAATTGATATACTTTCTATATTAAAAAGGCATATACCTATGTAATTGCATAGGATAGTGCACTTCCGGTGAAATATTCCATAAATTTAACCATAAATAAACCACATGAAGAACTGTCTTTTTGAATTGGCTGTTGAAATTGTTCTGTGATCTGCCATTTAGTAAGATCAACGCCTTTCCAATCCTCGTTAATCAAGTTTTGACTTTTAATAAGATCCAAATGGAATTTTATTCCTCGTAGCTGAAAAAGATTTAGTGATCAGAAATAATAGACATTAACAATGTATGAATTTATGTCATTTACATGTAGGATTAAAACTGGTGATCTAACTAACCGTAATAGCGAGATCATCTCGGTCAAACTTCCAGCACAATGAGTCCAGTACTTGAATCTCACGTTTTTTTGTATTTAAAATAGCTAAATACCAGTGTGTGTTATTGGTATTTATTGGAAGTTCAATCTGTAATAAAGATAATTAGGAAAATAAAAATAAATATTGATTGAAACATGAACATGAAAATTATAGATATGGATATTACCATGTCATGCTCCATATATTTTTTGACAATCTCTGTAATGAAGGCACTATTTTGTTGTATGCCAAGGGTACCATCCCGTTTTAATAGTGAGATAACAAAAGGACTCTCAAAATATACTTTATTGCCATTCTGGACATGTATTTGGTCCTTTATACAACGTATATATGCATCGATCACCTATAATTAAAATTATTTTCAAACAAATACATTAGCAATAGATATTAGTGATTAGAAACTTATTTCTGTTTGAGTAAGGGTATACTTACATCATCATTTACCCACTCTTTTTCATCTAGCAAGCACATCAATTGATTTTGTAACACAGTACTTCCATCTATCTGAACCAACTCTTGTTTTCTCAAAGATGATTCAATTATTATACGAGCACATAGATCATAATCGTTCAATGTATAGTCTGCAAAGCATCAAATAATTTAAGAATATATTGAATACAAAAGTACACAGAATAAATGAAACAAATACCTTGTGGTAGATAATCATATTTTTGAACTTTGATCTCTTCCTTAACATCATGTAATGGTAAAATAGGAGATAATGTCGAGCTGGATGGGGATGGAGGTGATGCCAATAGATCACGATCTATCTGATTATCCGATTCTGGCACAATCGATTCAAAACATTCAGAATTTGGAGAAGATGCTGACATAGTTGGTGGTTTTGGCTCCAGAACACCTAATTCAGAATTTTTTGCTTTTTTTGAAGGCCGGTTATCCAAATCCTCTACAATGTCCAGTTCAGCAATGTCATCTATTTCCTGCAGTAACAACATAATTATAATTAGCCCAAATAGATTACTAATCATCCATCACAAATTTAAGTCCCTCCAACCATAGTAGAAAGAAAAATTTCTAAAATATTGATGCCTAGGAGGTCACTATCTCGCATTAGCCTGAATAAATAGGAGGTGCTACATAGTACTTTGACATGGTTCCAGCGGCATGACATTTACATACTAAAGTTAGAGGACATTGGTCATGTGCATCTGCATCTCTGAACCTGATATTTTAGTTCAGTTTGACCTCTCACCTACACATCTGTATTACACAATCAAGTGAGTAGGACATCTATTTATATAGCAATGCTACAGAAGCTCTGCACTTTCAAGAGCAAGAGTCCAATATTTTCCAGATTGTACAATTAGCAACAAAAGTTAGATTTGCCTGCAGTTATGTATATTTGCTAACCAATCATTTATCCCCTTCTCTCTGTTTGGTTTGGCACAACTATTAATCCCCTGTTTCAGTTTACATAGAAATCTGAATCCAGTGTGTGTGCATGTTACCCAGTCAAAATCAAAGAAGAGCAAAATAGGAATCAAACTTGGTTTGATGCCTCAGAAGTTTCAAGTACTTATCTCTATTCAGGGTGATAGACATTAATGCTTGCTATTGTCTCTTTCTTGTACTTGGTCAGAAAGGAACTTGTTGGAAGTTATCTGCACATTTATTTTTCACTTTGCAATGTGAGCAAGTGCTATATTTCAAGCCAACTTGCTACAATTGGACACTTTATTTTCTTGCCTTCCTTTTTCTATCAGTTTGTGGATAGAAGTTATACAAAACCCATGTTGGGCAAGATTACTTAAGCATCTTGCTCACATTGTGGGTAGAAGTGAATTCCCTGTTCTGAATCTATCTATGCATGCAGCAAGACTGAAACCTCCGACTTTGTCCATCAAATTAGAATAGAATCAGAATTAAGGATTCAGACATGAATTCGCGAGGCTGCAATTCTTTAGCACTTCCCAGGCTCAATTAAAAGCATCTAGTCAACATCCCCAGCGCAACAATGCACTTGCAAATTGTAATGAACAAATTCGCTCAGCTTCAGAGTTTACAATTGATTGATAGCAGCTCATGTGATTCTCATTGCACACATCTACCATCTACCATCTGACAGTCCATGAACTGACAAATTGGGAGCACATTATCATGGTGAACATAATCTATGTATGTACAGTTAGATGCCAGCGTTGCGTGTGTAAAAAACCTTGCATCTATTGCGAGCAAATTGTGCTGGCCAAACAAAACCAAAAAAAATGGTCTCAAGGGAGATGGACTCCTGATGGAAATATGAGTTGGCAGATCTGTCTTTCCTAAATTGCTTTAGATGGACATATGTCTGAACAAAGGAAGCGAGAATAATTATCACTAACTCCTCAATCCTAACCATCAACTCCCCAATTAATTAGCAAATGTTTGTTAATTAGGAATTACCCTGATGCAAAAGCAGACAAGTCTGAAAACTCTGAACTACTGTGGCAAAAGCAGCTCCCCAATTAATACTGAACCTCAGAACACATCGATTTGATAGTAATCTCTGAATTAACTCATCTGGGTAATCAGAAAACATTGTAATTTGAAAGAAGGAACACCAGTCGACGCCTCACAAGCACCATAAACAACTATTGTCAGAAGGAACACAAGCACCACAAGTTTAGCAAAATTTCCAGCCTCGACATGATTTCTATTGTATTGTCTCAGCTCATGTTCTCTAGTGTATTTGCCAATATCATGTCCAGCCATAGTGCATGGAAAACATCAAACAATACAGATAACAACCTAGTGCTCAATTACCATCTCTAAATAAATCTGTGAACACACAAAAGCTTGAGGGAAGGGGTAACAGCAGGGTTGCTTTTGAGGGTGGTCGAGGCATCACATACCTCTGGTGTAGCCACCGTTGGACTCAAAGTGCTTCTCTGGACCAAGAACTCCGGCGAACTCAAAGGCGACATGATGCTTCTCTGGACCAACAATTCCGGGATTTGATGGATTTTCTGATGGAGATTCCGGCCAAGAAAACCTCATCTTATAGCAGCGAACTCCAATCCGGGTCGGGACAAAATTTATTTCTCTGTTGGAGAAGGACACGGGAGTAGGATGTCCGTCAGAGATTTAAATCAAACACGGGAGCAGGATTCCGTCAGAGATCCGGAAGCTTACTATGGTGCAGGCCGGAGAAGACTGGCAGTGGCATACATCTCACAACGGCGCCTGCTCGCCTCCTCGCCCGTCAGCGGCATACAGCTCACAGCGGCGCCTGCTCGTGGCCACAGGTGTCCGCCGAGCTCCCTCGCCTCCAACCTCCGTCGCCTCCTCGCCTCCAACCTCCGTCGCCTCCTCGCCCGTCAGCCCGGCGGTGGAGCTCGGCGATGGACGGCAGGAATGGTTAAGCCACGGTGGAGTTTGACGAGGGAGGGGGCTATCCATAAAACTGAAACATTTTTTTATCATTGAAAACGTATTGCGGGTTGAAATACTGGGAAACCGAGGGGCTTTTTTGCAAGTTTACCGCGACGTACGACGACCCTACGACCAGAAGCAGTAGGCATTTTATTATTAGGGAAGGATTTCATTCAGACTGCTCCTATACGTACGGGCACCGAAGGGACAGAGGACTCGACCACGGCTTGGTCTGGGTATGTGTTGCGGCAATACTCATCACTTTTTTTTCTCGGTGTAGCAGCAGCCAATCCATTAGGCACGGGCATGAGGCCGCATTGTAAATCAGGGAAATGAGGAGCTAGCAAAATTTTCTCCTCGGAACTTGCTTTGCTCGTGGACGAGAAGACGAAGACGTGGACGTGCACCCGAACCTCGGAGCACATAGTCGGTCACCTCGACCCGGAGTCATAGTGCAAATCAATCTTCATATCACGTACGGAGTCACATAAAAATTCTGACGAACCCTGTCGGTCTCGGCGATTTTTAAGACGGTGCACTTAATTAACGCCAAGCCTAATCTCTCTATTAATCTCAATCTCTTATTGTGTAGAGACGTGGAGCCATGGCTGCTTGCTGACTCTAATCTCTCTTGATCTCACCGACGAAAAATTGCAGTTGATGATGATTCTTTCACGTCGACGCTTTTTTCGTCCGTCCAGTCGTAAACTTCTTAATTCCTGAAGATCTCCCTCCAAAAACACAATACCACCGTACGCTGCTTACGGTGGGCGCCAACTGTCGTGGATTTGTCACGGCAGATGTCCGGATGAACGGACTTTATGTTCGGGACAGAAACGCAACTATGTGGCGGCTTGAAGGGGTTGGTCGTAATCGAGAGACGCAAGTTTACCCAGGTTCGGCCCTTCCGATGAAGGTAAAAGTCTACGTACTGCTTGTCTGGTATTGATGATGAAGAAGATCTCTCGGTTACAAGGGTGCTGGTTTGCTACCTCTAATCACGAAAACCTCTAATCTGTTTGTCTCTAATCTCTTGTTTCTATCTAAACTTTGTCTATTAAAACGTCTAACAACTTGTCCCTCTTGGGGCGCCTTAACCCTCCTTTTGCAAGTGGAGAGGATAGGTTTACAGATAGAGTCCTACTCCCAGTAGGGCTAGGACTAGTCTTTCATGAATCCTAATCCAGGTCTTGTTTCCTTTGTGAAGGAATCCTTTCTCTCCTTGGGCCTTCTCTTGTGAGCCGCCTGGCGCCGGCTTGCATGCCGGGTCTTGGGCCTGGTCGTCCTGCGACCAACCTGTCGGGTCACCAAAAAAATGCCATGTCTTAACCAGGTCTCTTGTGAGTCGCTAGGCCGGGTCATACTGCGGGGTATATCCCCGACATTATCCCCCAGGTTAGCTTGAATTTATTCACGGTAACCTCCTGAAATAGGAATAGTAAATATGTTAAGTGGCCGGCTTGCTCCTTTGGCCGGCTTAGGAAGTGGCTCCTCAGAAATCCGGGTTGCTTCTTCATATGAAAGAGCCGTCCTCTCAATCGTCTTGCTTGTCAACGTCCTTTGAAGAATATTTGGGAATAGAACACCCATATGACATTGAGTCGGCTTCCAAAACTTTGGCCTGATGAAAATCTTGAAAATAAGAAATCCTCATGACATAGATCCGGACTTCCAATGTTGTGAAGCAGGGCGGCTTATATAAACTCTGGCGGCTTATGATCTTTTGATAACGCCGGGTCATGAATGTTGGTGACGCCGGGTCTAACAACTGAACTCCATAATTAACATCTTGAAAATTCTCCTCAAAGTTTTTGATATGTCCATATTACCTGTAGCCCCCAAGCTCCGAGATTATCCATGATAACTTGGCACTTTGCAATAATATTTGTGATTGTGTAGCCCCCAAGTACCAGGTTGTCTTGCCTGCAGCAGCCTGAGACTTTGTAACTGTCTTATACTTTATGAAGCTTCAACTAGTGTAGCCCTCAAGGGCCGGCTCATTAGTATGTGATGGGTCGGGTCTTCAATTTGAACCATATAATCTGTTTGAACAACTGAATACGGTAGCCCCCAAGTGCCGGGTCGCACGCCTACGACGACTTGGGACTTTCGAAAATTTGATCTGGGCGGTTTAGCCCCCAAGTGTCGGGTCAGTAAGAATTAATGGGCTGGGACTTAGAAAAATATAGAAAGGCCGGCTCATCTCCTTGAGATAATAGGGTCTTGCTGACAATGTAATGATTTGAAAACCGGCTTGCATTAGCCCCCAAGTGTCGTGGTGCGTGCTTGCAGCGACATGGGACTTGCATAATTGATATAAAATGTACTTGAATAGTGTAGCTCCCAAGTGCCGGGTTGTCTGCCTGCGGCGACTCAGGACTATGTGGGAATAATATGACTCATCATAATTTGTTGAATGAATCCTTGACCGTGGTTGTAATATAACCCGGAATGAATATCCTGAAATAACTCCTTTGTCTTTGACATGAAATCCCTTCTCGTGGTTGCGGTGCAACCCGGCAAATATATGTTTGAGAAATCCATGAGTGTTGTAGTATACTACAGAGCACAATTGAAGAAATCCGAAAACCGGTCAATTAGATGACACAACATTAAATCTGATAAGGCGGCTCTTCAAGAATAATTAACTTTCCAATCTGGCTTGATAATACCCCAATCACTTAATATTGGTTATGATAAACCATGATAAACATCCAGCCATGTTGGCTATTAAAGATCTATTTGTTCTTGCAGAAGTTCTTTCATCACACTTACAGCGGCTCATGTTAAGAGACAAGACCTGCAAAAATAAACAAGACAAAATATATTCTGCATTGTTGTAAGGGCGGCATAACCCGGAGATGTTAAAATCTTTCATAGCCTTGCTTCTTCTTTCATAATCTTGCTCTGACCCGGCTTGATAAGCCGGCATGGCATGTGAATATGATGCAATATATGATGCAATATGTATGATACAATATGTGACGTAATGCATGATGGTCTTGCTTTTCCTTCCCTTGTTTTTTTACTTTTCGAAGACTCATATTCTGGCCCTTTTGAGGGGGAACTGTTGCTTTGAACCACTTAATAGTGTAGGGTCTCTAACGAGAGTGACCGCCAATCTTGCACGGCTCAGGGTCGCTAGGCGAGATTAACTATTAAGGGCGCAACATACCAGAATTTATAACGGAGTGAGTGCCCCGGTAGCCCATAAACTGCCTCTCACGTGACATAAATCCGTCGTTTTAACCTTAAACAGTACATGGTCTTTAAAAGATTAAATGTCTAAGATTACGAAATGGGCCACATAGCGGAGAGTCGACAATAGATGAGAGAGTTTATCCTCGCTTTCCGTAAGCTGGCCCTCACGTGACAAGAGCCGCCAGTTTAACCTTAACCAGTACAAGGTCTCTATCGAGATTGGCCGTCCACCTCTTTTAATCGGCTCAGGGTCTCTAAGCGAGATTAACTGGTAAGAGTTCGGCGGGTCACATAGCGGAGCAGCATCAGCTTACAGGCATGTTTAACTCAAACTTGCAGCGGCTTAAGAGCCGATCAAGAGGGTATGTAAGCTAAACCCGATGGTTTGGAAGCCCCCAAATGACCTTGCTGACAGAGTCAACTTTTGGGTATATAACCCGCCTGACTGTGGCTTAAGAGCCGATCAATAGGGTCTGATAACCTAAACCCGGTGGGTTGGAAGCCCCCTAGATGACCTGTTGACGGAGTCAACTTCTGGATATATAACCCGCCTGACTTTGGCTTAAGAGCCGATCAATAGGGTCTGATAAGCTAAACCCGATGGGTTGGAAGCCCCCTAGATGACCTGTTGACGGAGTCAACTTTTGCACAATCGTGTAAGCCGCCATCTTGTATGAAGAAACGGCAAAAGCTCCAAGTGACTTTATGATGATCCAGTAAATCCGGGCACCCATGTTTGAATGGTGCATCATGGTGGTTCGTCCTCTTGGGCAGCTTTTAATCTTCCGCCAATATTGTAATAGCCCCCAGGATTGGGTTTTCTCTTGCAAAGACCCGGGGTTCTCTTTGAAAAACGACTAAATGTGTCTCACCATGTCTGTAGCCCTGAGTCTTAAGTTGACTTGAAAAGGCGGCTTGAGAATCTCCACTAAAAGTTCGAGGTTGGCCGTGGCCGGTTATAGATGATCCTGTATGATTTGTTTCAATAATCCGATCGATGGTTCGTCCTGGCTGGTTGTTGAAGTGAATCAAACTGTAAAGGCGGCGACTTGTGCACCTGTCCGTTGGGCATCTCGTATCGACGATCACCGCACTAATATGTTGATGTAAATCAGATTGTGGGCGGCGTCTTGCGCGCTTCTGTTGGGCGGCTCATATAGGCGAGTACAACACCGATATGTTGATGTAGATCAAACTGTGGACGGCGTCTTGTGCGTGTTCGTTGGGCGGCTCGTATAGGCAAGCACTGCACCGATATGCCAATGTAGATTGGACCGCAGGGCGGTGATTCAGAACCGTCCGTTCGTTGGCTCGTACTGGTGTATGCGGCCACTGGCGTGTTGATTTAGATGTAGAAACCAGCCACAACATTGTAAGTCGGTGCTGTTGTGAAAAACGCCACGACGTTGTAAGCCGGCGCAGATGGCAAGAGACGACCAGGGCGTTGTAAACTAACACGAATGGCGAGAGACGGCCATGGCGTTGTAAGCCGGTGCGAATGGCGAGAGACGGCCACGGAGTTGTAAGCCAGCGCGGATGGCAAGAGATGGCCACGGCGTTGTAAGCCGGCGCGGATGGCGAGAGACGGCCACGATGTTGTAAGCCAGTACAGATAGCGATGGACGGCCACGGCGTTGTAAGCCGGTGCAAATGGCAAGAGACGGCCACGGAGTTGTAAGCCGGCGCAGATGTGCGCATCGCCGGTGGCGTTGTAAGCCGGCGAGGGCGGCGAGTCGGCCATGGCGTTTGTTGGTGAAGACCATACCACGGGTACAGCGGCTTGCCACACTCATTCGGCGGCTCATACTGGCGGTGAACGCGCGCGGTACCAGTGAGTTAATGTAGACCGGGCCGCGGGGGCGGCGATCCATGCACGTCCATTGAACAACACGACATGGACGAACACCGGTATAGAATGATTCCCGCGTGCGCTCCACCTCCGCGGTATAATGTCACGTGAATAATTGTCCTGCGTAAAAATATTACAAGCCAAAGTAATTGCTCTTGGGTGAACTAATACGTACTGATAAGATAAATAAGATAGATATCACCTGATATTTTCTTCGTGTGCCCGTAGCAATTAGAAAAAAAAAATCTTTGTAGATGTTGCAGCACCCTAGTATTAATTGCTTTCTTTTTTGTCTTCGGCGGGTGTGGAGTCTGCGGTTGACCCGTCTTTGGGTCGTGGCTTCTTTCTATTTTTTTTGTTTTGTTTTCTTGAAATCTATAGATCAACTAGCACTTTTTTTAAACAGTCTTGAGGCATCAGCATACTGGTGCTAGTACTCCCATGAGATGTGATGGCCCTCAGAAGAAGAAAAATACGTTTGGTCGTTGATGCTTTATCCCTGTCAATTTCCTTGTTCACCTTTCCTTCTAACGTTGGCTTAAGGCAAAACAAATCACGTGCCTTATTGTTGTAATTCGGCAGGCTGACTGGTCACATGTGGTAGTACTCAGACCACCATTGATCGGGGCAGCAGTAAAATATATTTTTGTTTGTCAGCTTTTGATTAGTACAAATGCCCGTGTGTTGCATCGGGCGAAAAAAGGAACGGAAACTGCTACATGAGTCATTGTGCATCATTATTTGTATATAATTTTAATAAATCGATCATATGGTTTAACATGGATTTTTTTTCTTATTTTTAATAAAATTTAATGATTTCATAAAATGGGACATTTTTGTAAGAATAATCAAAGTTTTGATGAAAATTTGAACATTTCTGACAAAACATTTTTAACAGATTTGTATTAAAATAATGTTTTTTGTTTTACATTTGTAAATGTTTATTTAGGAATTTTTAATTGTACATTTCTAAGTGCTTATTTTATAGGAAAAAATATAAGCTTTTTTGGAAAGTTTTATGTTTATTTAAGTGCCAACATATTTTTTTGAAACAAAAATAGTGTAAAAGTACGTATTGAAACTGTGAATATTTTTAGGAAAAGTATTTCCTTCATTCGGCTGATCCAACGTTGGGCATCTGGCGCCTTCAACACGTGACGCGTGTTCATGTGACCCATTGCATGTTTGCGTGTTTCTTCAATAGCTGGAGTGACGGTGCTATTGCTAGGACAAATGCCCGTGCGTTGCACCGGGCGAAAATTAAATATAACCTTTTTAAATTTTATTTTTATTCCTTGGAATTCCCTGTAATTTTTCAATGAATTTATGCTTATTCCTTGGAATTCCCTATAATACAAATAATTTGTCTCGAAAAACATTAGTACATATATGTTTTTTATCATTACTATTTTTTTAGGCTTTTACCATTACTACATGTTTGTTATACGGTTTACATTTGGTCCACATACTAAATCCGGCCCAAAGTGTATGTCTATTTAGGCGTCGGAGCAGCCATTTCTAAAAAAAAAGCGCTGCACCTCGTCTTGTACCTCTCTCCCTACTATGATTCCAAATGAATCCCATTCTCCAACCTAGGCCAACTGCTGCAGGCAACGGCGGCAAGCGATTGACGGTCCTGCTCTGGCGGTCGGCCCTCCCAATCTCTCTCGGAACGCCGTCTCCGAGCTCACCGTGACCCTCGCCCGCCGCCTCTGAGTCGTGGCGTCCTTCCTTGATTGTCCACCTCCCCCGCCGGAGTGCTTGTCCCGGCTCGCCGCTCCTGCAGAGGCGGATGGAGGGGTGGGTGATGTGGACGGAGAGGTGATCGCGGGGATCTGGAGCTATTTGGCGAGATTGGGCGCAGGGTGAGGAGAATCTCCAAGATCGCGTCGTCGCTGCTGCCGTTTGAGGAGGAGGAGGAGCCAGACAGAGGGGAACTCGTCGCCTCGACGCGGCCTGTGATGTGGCTTGATTTCTCCATCTTCATCAGCGAGCGTTATGCAGATGGTAAGATGCACCACCTATTCAGATAATGCGTACCTTGTTTTATATGAAAAAATATAAGCTTTTTCGGAAAGTTTTATGTTTATTTAAGTGCGAACATATTTTTTTGGAACAAAAATAGTGTAAAGTACATATTGAAACTGTGAATATTTTTAGGAAAAGTATTTCCTTCACCCGGCTGATCCAACGTAGGGCATCTGGTGCCTGCAACACGTGACGCGTGTTCATATGACCCATTGCATGTTTGCGTGTTTCTGCAATAGCTGGAGTGACGGTGCTATTGCTAGGACAAATGCCCGTGCGTTGCACCGGACGAAAATTAAATATAACCTTTTTAAATTTTATTTTTATTCCTTGGAGTTCCATGTAATTTTTAAATTAATTTATGTTTATTCCTTGGAATTCTCTATAATACAAATAATTTGTGTCAAAAAACATTAGTACATATATGTTTTTTACCATTACTATTTTTTAGGCTTTTACCATTACTACATGTATGTTATACGGTTTACATTTGGTCCACATACTAAATCCGGCCCAAAGTGTGTGTCTATTTAGGCGTGGGAGTAGCCATTTCTAAAAAAAAGGCGCTGCACCTCGTCTTGTACCTCTCTCCCTACTACGATTCCAAATGAATCCCCATTCTCCAACCTAGGCCAACTGCTGCAGGCAACGGCGGCAAGCGATTGGCGGTCCTGCTCTGGCGGCTGGCCCTCCCAATCTCTCTCGGAACGCCGTCTCCGAGCTCACCGTGACCCTCGCCCGCCGCCTCTGAGTCGTGACGTCCTTCCTCGATTCTCCACCTCCCCCGTTGGAGTGCTTGTCCCGGCTCGCCGCTCCTGCAGAGGCGGATGGAGAGGTGGGTGATGTGGACGGAGAGGTGATCGCGGGGATCTGGAGCTATTTGGCGAGATTGGGCGCAGGGTGAGGAGAATCTCCAAGATCGCGTCGTCGCTGCTGCCGTTTGAGGAGGAGGAGGAGCCAGACAGAGGGGAACTCGTCGCCTCGACGCGGCCTGTGATGTGGCTTGATTTCCCCATCTTCATCAGCGAGCGTTATGCAGATGGTAAGTGCACCAACTATTCAGATAATGCGTACCTTATTTTACATTTGTAAATGTTTATTTAGGAATTTTTAATTGTACATTTCTAAGTGCTTATTTTTTAGGAAAAAATATAAGCTTTTTTGGAAAGTTTTATGTCTATGTAAGTGCGAACATATTTTTTTGAAACAGAAATATTGTAAAAGTACGTATTGAAACTGTGAATATTTTTAGGAAAAGTATTTCCTTCACCCGGCTGATCCAACGTTGGGCATCTGGCGCCTTCAACACGTGAGTCTATGGGCACCACATATATAGGCATTGGGAGTTTGATATAATTGCAAAAGAAATTGGAAGCAAAGTGTTGATTATAGCAAAATCATGAATGATTTTGTGGACACCTGATAAAAAAACATGAATTATTTTGTTCTTGATGACATTATACATGTGAATTATATATCATGAATGGTTTGTATATACACAAATGAATCTCCCTCCTTGAAGACAATCAAGTTATGATTCTAACTCCGAGGTTGTCACTTGGCTGCAATCTTTCTGTAGAATCAAAGTAATGTGTTTAAGGTAAGAAATAAGCAATGCAATGTGAAATATAAATACTTTAGTTTATCCCGATCATTACCTATTTGGTGAGGATTTTCGTGTAGACAATATTTTTCGTATAGGTCCCACTTGTACTGGTCTTCTTATTCTTCTTTCCGTTTGTGTATGTGTCGACTATACCTGTCTTTTTATTCTTCTGGTTGTTCACATCGTTTGTACCTGCTAGTACCTTAATGTTTGATGTCGCAGTTGCTCTAGAAAGTGCTACATATAGTTGCCCATGTGAGAAAACCGGTTCAGAAAGGTAGACGCCTACATTTGGTATTGTCTGACCTTGTGATTTGTTTATTGTCATTGCAAAACTTAGCCTGACTGGAAATTGTTTCCTTTTGAAACTGAACGGGAACATGTCATCGTCAGAGGGGCATAATGGTATCCGAGGCAGGAATACTCGCATTCCAGAGTGCTGTCCCACCACAATCTCTGCATCAATTGTATTTTTTTGAAATCCTCGTACGACCAACCTCGTTCCGTTGCAGAGTCCAGTAGCAGGGTCGACGTTCCTGAGTACTATGATTGGGCAATTTATTTTGAGCTTCAACATATGTGGAGGCAGTCCATTTGGGGTGAGAGTGTTTAGGAATTCTGGTGGATAGTAGTTATGTGGGTCGTCTTCTACTGAATCAAAGCTGTGGTATACCATCTCCTCCCCCTGATCAATCATTTTTAGGTTGATTCTATCTACGGAATCATTCCTTGTGGATAAAATTTCTCTTGATGTGATGTACTTTGGATCTTTTAGGGAAGCATTGTCCGTTTGGTAGACACTGTCGATGAGCCTATCCAAGCTATTGTCATCCGACTTATTTGGTACACATATACTTGTAGGTAGTAGTATTTCACCATCTTCATTTGTCTCCTCGGTTCCGTTTCCAATGCGTAGTAAGTATTCCGCGAACCACTTGTCGTTTTGAGCCCTCATGTTACGCACAAGCTTCAGTTGACGCATTGAATTCCAGAGCTGGGACCTTCGTAGTGATGCATGTACTATCTGGGCTCTTGTTCCCTTTCGGACAACAGGTAGCACTTGCCTAAAATCCCCTCCAAATACGACAGTTTTTCCACCGAACGGAAGTTCTGGTCTATCCATTATGTCCCGCATGCTTCTGTCTAGTGCCTCCACTGTCTGCCTCTTGGTCATAGATGCCTCATCCCAGATTATTAGCGATGCTGCTTTGAGTAGCTTGGCTGTCCCACTCTGTTTTGTGAATCCACAAATAGCCCCATCGTCTATTTTTAGTGGAATATTGAACCTCGAGTGTGCGGTCCTCCCTCCCGGCACTATTGAAGCAGCTACGCCGGAAGTGGCTGTCGCCACAGCAATCTTGCCTTGTCCGCGTATTGTGGCCAAGAGCGCTCTGTAAAGAAAAGTTTTTCCCGTTCCTCCAGGTCCATCGACAAAGAATATTCCTCCTCTTTGGCAGTCAATTGTAGCTAGAATTTCATCATAGGCCTCCCTCTGCTCGTTGTTTAGGTTGTTATGCAAAGATGTGTCCTCATGGTCCACCTCGATAGAGGTCTCCTCGATGATCTCGCTCGGTATGTCGTCTGTCGTCTCATGTTGTTGGTCAATCTGTGGAAGAGGAAATGATTCTATGTCTTTTCCCATTGAGTGCAACATGTCTCTGATATTTTTCAGAACCATCTGTTCGACCGTATGCTTGCATTTGCAATTTCTGTTGTAGTCCTCTGACATTGCCTCGAGGTGTTTGTTCCATAGGCTACGTATGTCGCTGGGCTCGCAAAAAACCAAGATTGTCGCAAATAGCCTTCTTAGCGATGATGGCATTCGAAACAATTCCGCTTCTGTCATGCAGTCATCCAATGTGTTCTCTGCCTCAATGAGACCTCTTTTTTCTGCAGCTTCACGAAAGGTTGGCATTACTTGTCCATCGACCGTTCGTAGGTCTTCGTAGCTGGTGGCGCCTGTCACGTGGTTTAGGAGTACTCGAAGATAGTATCGTTCTCCTTCAGCCGGGTGTGCTGAGACGATCCTGCCAACCTAGAACACAGCTCCTCGCTTCCTCTGTTGCCAAAAATTCCCCTAACTTTGCCAAGTATAATGTTCCGGAAACTCTCTATATAGTATGCCTCTGTGCTTTTTCATGCAAGTTGTTTGCTTCAAAGTATGCAGTCAACATTGATCTTTCCGTGCCTTCACGGTCGACAACATTCTGTATTTTTTCCTTGTCATGATATGAAACCATGTGCATATTTGGGAGATGTAGCTGCAGTTTCAAGACTGGTGGGTGCATTTTGCTTAGTTCAAAGCCATATATTCTCCACAGTGCTTCAGGAGGTGTCACCCACCGTGCGTCTCTGTATTGCTTTATCTCGTCGATTTCGACTTCGTCTGCTTTGTCAGTTACAGATACAGATGCTCGGTCATGACCCTTGTAGATGTACTTGAAGAGGTACTTAACGGCTTTAATGCTTGAGCATATCTCAACATTTATGTGGCAGTTGAACATCCTTAACAGATATGGATTGTAAGGAACCACCCACCTGTTATCTAGTTTGCAATTTTGGACCGTTTCGGTCTGTCCGTCGTCGTGTCTCCTATATATTGGGTAGGAGTCCTTGCCTTGAATCGTAGTTTCGTTAAATGGCCTTGGATAATTGTTCTTGCATGACGGGCGATTCTTTGTGCATGGACAAAGTTTATTCAGTGCACCACAGGGACCATGCATCATATGTTTGATTACCATTTTGTATAGCTCTGGTTACTTGTGCTTGTTAGGGAGCTCCGTGGAGATGATTCTGTCATACTGCTCTGGGCATGTGTACTTGTATTTTCCGGTCATGATGAGCAAGAAGTGAGCATGGGGCAACCCTCTCTTTTGGAACTCTACGACATATGTATATGCCTGAACCTTTCCAAGAATGGCCTTCTCAAATAGTTGCTTCTTCGTTTCTTGTAGCTTGGCCCTGAAAATATGAACGACAATGTCTGGGCGATCTTGTGGTGTTTGTCCAGTCTCTAGTTCACGTGTGATCTCTTCCCAGTTGGGGTTGTAGGTCATTGTCAGGAATACGTCTGGCTTTTCATATTTTCGAACTAAAGCCATAGCATCGAGATACCGACGAAGTTTATCTCGTGGCCCTCCAATAAATGATGAGGCAAGTACTCTCAGTTTTCCGACCGCATATCCATTCTGTTCTCCAGCTTGAATGCTGTCTAGAAGGCCTTGGTATAGCTCCGCCCTTATTTTCTTTTGATTATGCCATATGTAATCCAGTCTTGAACTTTCAATCTTGATGTATGTATCTATAGCAAACTGCTAGAAAAGCCGTCCACCGTGCAAAATTGGGTTGAATATGCTTGGTCGTGTATGGAATTTATAGCAGTAGTATTCTCTCATGGTTACCCACAGGCCACTTACCGAATATGTGCAAATATTGCAGCATAAAAAATTAGTTGCATACGTAGTCGTCTATGAAATTTAAATATTGAATATAATAGTATATGATCTTTTTTACCTGGGTCTTCGTCATTACTGATATTATCATCACCAATATCTGCCTCTCGTGTTTCCCTCTTTGGTATTTTCCTATGCCAACCGAGTTCAACTCTTGGAAAGAATAAAGGATACGACAACGGGTCATAGCACCCGTAATATGATCTAATGTGTTCTTTTTCGTTGTTGTTCCCATGTAATATTACATTTCTGTCATAAGTATCTCTTCTTTCATTTCCTTCAATCCACACTGCAGCTACCTCCGAATTGATTGGTGCGTTGTATGTTCTTTGGTCCAATCTTTGGTCAAGGTTCAAAATGAGTCTGTAGTCATCAAGGTTTTGGGCTTGTCCCAAACTCCTGAACTGTTCAGAGTACGGGTTACCGCGTAGGATGTCTGTTATTATTCCAAGCACATGCTTGTCTTGGTCGTACATTTCCTCCCGACAATAACGGTATCGATGCTCTAAGCTTGGATCATCGTCGTAGAAGTATAACTGCAGATGCTTTGGATGCGAGTCATTATTACCGAATGAGTGTATGTTATGATATATTTGACCATGTGCTCGAAAGGTGTAAATACCAGCCGTTCGCATGTCAGTTGTTTCTCTGTCGAGGTGGCAGTAGAGGGTCGTAAATGAGAAGTGCCCATTGAAAAATCTTATATTTTGCCGAAAATGTCTTGCATCAGAGTCATTGCTTGTCCAAAGTCTCATGAGTTCGGGTGGTGTTTGTGTATTGGCTAGTCTTATCTGTCCTTTTTTGCAGCATAATCCTTCAATTTCATACTTGAATTTTGTTGCATGGCAGAATTTGCAATCTTCTTCTTTTTCGAGCACGTTTGTGCTTGTTGGTATGTTGTTGTAGACGAAATCGTATGGATCAGGGTTGAGAGGTTCCTCGTCTTGTATGATTTCAATTTCTACTTTTCTGTCCATCTCTGGTTTGATATGCAACAAATTAAATTTAGTAAGTAGTATTATATAATGGGAAATTTATTTTAATTGTATTAAGCATACCTTCACCGGTGAACATGTATTCATCTTCGTCGGTGTCTTCTTCAAATATGACTCCATCATTACCTGTGTTGTAATATTTTATTGTGTGTAAGTATTATTATATATATATTTGTTTTATTGCCTAAGAACATATATGAAATTGATAACCTTACCGTAATCCTCGTTGTATATTGTTTTTGTTGCTGCATCTATTTCCTTAATGATTTCTTCTTTCTCATTTATGATTCCATCATTACCTGTGCAATTATTGTTTATTGTTATGTATAAAAAATACTTGTATATAAAAGTATTTATATGTAATATATAAACTTACCATGATCATCATTGCATAATGATTGTATTCGTGCTTGCACATCTTTGATTTTTGCAAGATTTTTGGTGGGTATGTTTGGCCATAAAGCCACTTTTCTGTGATCATCATTGTATAATGATTGTATTGGTGCATCGGTTTCTCTGACGCTTGGAAACATTGAGGATGGGATGTCTGTCCAGAATAGATGGTTAGTTGTATAGACATATTTTTATTTACTTGCAATGCGAGTATTAAACCGGGATCATTACCGTAAGTCATGACTTCTGGCTTCTCTAAAGTTTGATTGTTTTCATTGCAGTTTTCCGTCGTTGAAGCATCTTCTTTTGATGGCATGGAAATAGTTTGTTTCCATCTTTTTGCGAATTCTTCGTTACGATGGTGTAGCAACGCTTGCCTTTTTCCCGCTGGCACATGATCCCTGTGTTTAGATGTAAATGTAGAAGTGGTAACGTTCTGTTCAGTTGCGACATATTCAGGGTTCTCCATTGCTATTGAGTCTTTGGATGGTGTGTTTCGTATCACTTGACGGCGAGCTTCTATTTGTTTAAATCTTGCTTTCTTCTTTTCTGGTTGCATATTTGCATATCTTTGTTTCTCTTGTGCGCTTTTTGCTGCCTTTTGTTCCGTTGTCTTTGCTGAATCTTTCTTTTGTTGATAGGCTTCATGATGTTTTTTATTTTTCTCCTGCTTTTCTTCCTTCTGTTCTGTTGTCTTTGCTAAATCTTTCTTTTGTTGATAGGCTTCACGGCGTTTTTTTATTTTTCTCCTGCTTTTCTTCTTTGCTCATTCGTTCATACCGCTCTCTATCTCTCTTTCTTCTTTTTTCCTTAACATCCATGATTTGAGATTGTGGTCCAAATGTTTTCCTGCATGAGAGAAAGAAATTTATGTAATGCCAAACATGATATTTTGTTTTGAGTGCATAGCATGTTAAAGTAAAATTGGATGCCATGAAGTTATAAATACTTAAACAAGAAAAATGCACTGAAAAACCATATGAAGTATTGAATATAAGGGTCCAAAATTTTACATCAGTATTTTTTTACTGTTGTTTGGCAAAAAACTTTCTATTTTGATGGGATAAATTGGCCTTTTCGTCAGGTCAACCTCAGTTTGGGTTTGACGATGCCTTCCAACTACAAGGAGCAGGATCTGAACGCCACACTGAACATACTCTTGGGTTCTTCCAACTTCCAATGAACAGGTCCATTTATATTTCCTTTGTCAATAGTTGTGTTTAAATATGATTCAATGTGTCGCATGAAAAAATCTTGTAAATTTCTTGCTCAAACTAAACTTTAGTCCACTACTTGTTTGGATATTCCAAACTGCTGATGATGGATTTATTGTTTGATTGCAGGTACAAGTGTTCATAAACATGTTGAAGTATGCCGTATATGTAAACAGATAACAAAAATACCTGACGTAAAGCTGACCTGCCAAACAATTTATAATTGAACCGAAGGCAGGTAGCAGAAGGGGACGTGTGAAACTGATCTGTTGATTCAACAAAGTCTTGGTATTGTGTAGTACCAACGGTGATTTGTAGCACCAACAGTGATTTGAAACAGATTGTGAAACTGATATGTTGAGCTATTGATTTGTAGCACCAACGGTGCAGTATTTGTAGCACCAACGGTGCCTGCCTCTAAGCAGGTTTTGGACTCCTGTACGAATAGTATACGGACACGACTGGAGAGAAGCCCGTGAAACTGACTGATGTAACTCCTGTATAGGAATCTAAATAGGATTTAGACTCGTGTAAAATAAACTGACTCGTATACGGACACATCTGGAGAGAAGCCTGTGAAACCAACTTGTATAAGGACTTGCTGTAAAAAAAAATTGACTCGTATACCAACATTTTTTTTAGAAAATAAACTGACTCGTATTTGTTACCAGAAAGCATGATTTTTTTTATTATAGAAGGTGTTTTTTAAATAAAAAGTCGATGATTTTTTAAAAAGTGGAATATTTTTACTGTGATGAACATTAATTTTGAAATATTACATTTCATTTGTTTTTTTTGCAATGTTCCTGGCATTTGTTATCAGAAAGCACTTTTTTTAGAAGGTGTTTTCTAAAATAGTAATTCAAGATTTTTTTTTAAAGGGAAACATTTACTTTTTAAATATTACATTTCATTTGTAATTTTTTGCATTTTTGTTTGTGCTTATACATCCCACACACACTTGAGGCGACAACAATCTGAAGCCCATATTTGTCGGAAAAAAACTAAATCCCATATTTGTGGAAATAAAATCATAAGAGCACTGCAATTGCTAGTAAACAACATGATAATTTCAACCAATACACAGGACCACCATCAAGCACAGAATACTGTTAAAGAGTACATGTCTAGATTTCCTTGTAAGCTAGAAACTAAAAGTCATTTACAACCAACTTTATGTAATTGATCCAGCTAGTCTATATCCCAATGAATTACGAGAAGCCCTTTCATTTGCTAGTTATCTAAAACTACCACCAGAGATGCCATCCAACAGCCCGCCAATAGCGAAGCTTCTTTCTTCAGAAATAGCATGCACGTCCTGTTTGAGGAAATAGAAGTTAGTATGACCAAACAATCAATCTTGAAAAAAGAAGTTGGTATTACGAAATCTTACAAATCATACTATTTTTACCAGATTTAAATTGGATTTTCTTGATACAACTGATGAATTCAAGTACACCGGCAGGCATGTTATCTTCACATTCATTGTCCTTGAATGTTAATAGTTGGCCCAAAATTAGTTTTCTGAGTTCATATCCATCCTGCCATTATATTTTTGTAAACGAATGGCATCAAAATGAGATGTGTAATTATAATATTAAATGATCTATACGGTCGCATATTTACCTTTATAAATGGCAAATGTGGTCTTTCATTTTCCCATGTGGACATGAACAGGGGAACAATATAACCGGATAGTTCCCTTACATATAAGAATATATATGTATATATATTAGTAATGTAAATTTTAATTCATTTTCAAAATAACAAATACTCACTGTATAATATTCATCTCTTCAAAAATACCTGTTGTAAATTGGAATATCATCTAGGATTTTTTGATGCCATAGGAGAATATTTTCATTCCAGTTAGACCCAGGGCATGCTCTTGACATTGCTTTTGGTAAGTGTTCTGCAATCCATATAATTTTGTGCACATATTTTGCAAGTGGGTTGCATCTGTAAATGGGATTAATAGGACCAGGGTCCAAAATGTACACTGTTCCGGTATCTTGATCCAATGTGAATAGAATGAAATCATTGTTGGATTGTACTGGAATATGGATCTGAAATAGGATACATATATTAGATGTAATAAGAAATGTGTGGTCCAAAGTATACAGAAGTGCTCTTACCGATTTGCATTTTGAAACATTATATTTGATACCAGGCCAACTACAAACAGAATTTGCTAGTTGTTCCACATCTAACTTTTTACGGAAATCTGGATGCCGTCCAAAATCAGTAGTCATCTAGTACATAAAAATAATTGGTTAGAAAAGTGATTAAAAATAAGAATATAGAAAAAATAATAATGAATTTAAGAACATACCCAAAATTTCATGTCCAGATAATGTTTTGTTATGAACGTTTTTGTTTTTTGTGCCGTTTGGATGTCATCAAACATAATCTTCCGTATGACCAAATTAAAGCAATCTCGGTCCATAGGTAAATCATCCTTTAGCATTCCTTGTAGTTTTTTGAGAGACAAGCTAATTGGATATGGCTTTGAACTTTGGATCCATACTTTCCTAGTAATGAAAAAAATAAGAAAATAAACCGTTAACAAAATAAGTAAGATATTTTACAATTGCTTTATTAATTTGAAATGACTTACTCTAAAATCTCGGTGTAATTGATGGATTTGATGAAGCTACAGAGACCAGATGTTAACTCATGTAAGCTCATATTAGAAAGAATAGATATCAGTGATCTGTATTTCATTTCAACCGATACTGGGATTTTTTGTTTAGAATTTTTTATATCATCTAGACTTTCCAATATTTGAACATCATCAGGATCTCCATTGGTGTCATCGTTAGTTTCTTCAACGATTGTAGTCATTGGTGCAGTGTTTGTTTTCCAACATAATAGTATGCTAGCTAACTTAAACCTAAATGAAGTAATCATTTCCTGTGCAATATAAACAATTATTAGTATATTTTCAAAAAGTAACATACTTTATGTAAAATTGATATACTTTCTATATTAAAAAGGCATATACCTATGTAATTGCATAGGATAGTGCACTTCCGGTGAAATATTCCATAAATTTAACCATAAATAAACCACATGAAGAACTGTCTTTTTGAATTGGCTGTTGAAATTGTTCTGTGATCTGCCATTCAGTAAGATCAACGCCTTTCCAATCCTCGTTAATCAAGTTTTGACTTTTAATAAGATCCAAATGGAATTGTATTCCTCGTAGCTGAAAAAGATTTAGTGATCAGAAATAATAGACATTAACAATGTATGAATTTATGTCATTTACATGTAGGATTAAAACTGGTGATCTAACTAACCGTAATAGCGAGATCATCTCGGTCAAACTTCCAGCACAATGAGTCCAGTACTTGAATCTCACGTTTTTTTGTATTTAAAATAGCTAAATACCAGTGTGTGTTATTGGTATTTATTGGAAGTTCAATCTGTAATAAAGATAATTAGGAAAATAAACATAAATATTGATTGAAACATGAACATGAAAATTATAGATATGGATATTACCATGTCATGCTCCATATATTTTTTGACAATCTCTGTAATGAAGGCACTATTTTGTTGTATGCCAAGGGTACCATCCCGTTTTAATAGTGAGATAACAAAAGGACTCTCAAAATATACTTTATTGCCATTCTGGACATGTATTTGGTCCTTTATACAACGTATATATGCATCGATCACCTATAATTAAAATTATTTTCAAACAAATACATTAGCAATAGATATTAGTGATTAGAAACTTATTTCTGTTTGAGTAAGGTTATACTTACGTCATCATTTACCCACTCTTTTTCATCTAGCAAGCACATCAATTGATTTTGTAACACAGTACTTCCATCTATCTAAACCAACTCTTGTTTTCTCAAAGATGATTCAATTATTATACGAGCACATAGATCATAATCGTTCAATGTATAGTCTGCAAAGCATCAAATAATTTAAGAATATATTGAATACAAAAGTACACAGAATAAATGAAACAAATACCTTGTGGTAGATAATCATATTTTTGAACTTTGATCTCTTCCTTAACATCATGTAATGGTAAAATAGGAGATAATGTCGAGCTGGATGGGGATGGATGTGATGCCAATAGATCACGATCTATCTGATTATCCGATTCTGGCACAATCGATTCAAAACATTCAGAATTTGGAGAAGATGCTGACATAATTGGTGGTTTTGGCTCCAGAACACCTAATTCAGAATTTTTTGCTTTTTTTGAAGGCCGGTTATCCAAATCCTCTACAATGTCCAGTTCAGCAATGTCATCTATTTCCTGCAGTAACAACATAATTATAATTAGCCCAAATAGATTACTAATCATCCATCACAAATTTAAGTCCCTCCAACCATAGTAGAAAGAAAAATTTCTAAAATATTGATGCCTAGGAGGTCACTATCTCGCATTAGCCTGAATAAATAGGAGGTGCTACATAGTACTTTGACATGGTTCCAGCGGCATGACATTTACATACTAAAGTTAGAGGACATTGGTCATGTGCATCTGCATCTCTGAACCTGATATTTTAGTTCAGTTTGACCTCTCACCTACACATCTGTATTACACAATCAAGTGAGTAGGACATCTATTTATATAGCAATGCTACAGCAGCTCTGCACTTTCAAGAGCAAGAGTCCAATATTTTCCAGATTGTACAATTAGCAACAAAAGTTAGATTTGCCTGCAGTTATGTATATTTGCTAACCAATCATTTATCCCCTTCTCTCTGTTTGGTTTGGCACAACTATTAATCTCCTGTTTCAGTTTACATAGAAATCTGAATCCAGTGTGTGTGCATGTTACCCAGTCAAAATCAAAGAAGAGCAAAATAGGAATCAAACTTGGTTTGATGCCTCAGAAGTTTCAAGTACTTATCTCTATTCAGGGTGATAGACATTAATGCTTGCTATTGTCTCTTTCTTGTACTTGGTCAGAAAGGAACTTGTTGGAAGTTATCTGCACATTTATTTTTCACTTTGCAATGTGAGCAAGTGCTATATTTCAAGCCAACTTGCTACAATTGGACACTTTATTTTCTTGCCTTCCTTTTTCTATCAGTTTGTGGATAGAAGTTATACAAAACCCATGTTGGGCAAGATTACTTAAGCATCTTGCTCACATTGTGGGTAGAAGTGAATTCCCTGTTCTGAATCTATCTATGCATGCAGCAAGACTGAAACCTCCGACTTTGTCCATCAAATTAGAATAGAATCAGAATTAAGGATTCAGACATGAATTCGCGAGGCTGCAATTCTTTAGCACTTCCCAGGCTCAATTAAAAGCATCTAGTCAACATCCCCAGCGCAACAATGCACTTGCAAATTGTAATGAACAAATTCGCTCAGCTTCAGAGTTTACAATTGATTGATAGCAGCTCATGTGATTCTCATTGCACACATCTACCATCTACCATCTGACAGTCCATGAACTGACAAATTGGGAGCACATTATCATGGTGAACATAATCTATGTATGTACAGTTAGATGCCAGCGTTGCGTGTGTAAAAAACCTTGCATCTATTGCGAGCAAATTGTGCTGGCCAAACAAAACCAAAAAAAATGGTCTCAAGGGAGATGGACTCCTGATGGAAATATGAGTTGGCAGATCTGTCTTTCCTAAATTGCTTTAGATGGACATATGTCTGAACAAAGGAAGCGAGAATAATTATCACTAACTCCTCAATCCTAACCATCAACTCCCCAATTAATTAGCAAATGTTTGTTAATTAGGAATTACCCTGATGCAAAAGCAGACAAGTCTGAAAACTCTGAACTACTGTGGCAAAAGCAGCTCCCCAATTAATACTGAACCTCAGAACACATCGATTTGATAGTAATCTCTGAATTAACTCATCTGGGTAATCAGAAAACATTGTAATTTGAAAGAAGGAACACCAGTCGACGCCTCACAAGCACCATAAACAACTATTGTCAGAAGGAACACAAGCACCACAAGTTTAGCAAAATTTCCAGCCTCGACATGATTTCTATTGTATTGTCTCAGCCCATGTTCTCTAGTGTATTTGCCAATATCATGTCCAGCCACAGTGCATGGAAAACATCAAACAATACAGATAACAACCTAGTGCTCAATTACCATCTCTAAATAAATCTGTGAACACACAAAAGCTTGAGGGAAGGGGTAACAGCAGGGTTGCTTTTGAGGGTGGTCGAGGCATCACATACCTCTGGTGTAGCCACCGTTGGACTCAAAGTGCTTCTCTGGACCAAGAACTCCGGCGAACTCAAAGGCGACATGATGCTTCTCTGGACCAACAATTCCGGGATTGATGGATTTTCTGATGGAGATTCCGGCCAAGAAAACCTCATCTTATAGCAGCGAACTCCAATCCGGGTCGGGACAAAATTTATTTCTCTGTTGGAGAAGGACACGGGAGTAGGATGTCCGTCAGAGATTTAAATCAAACACGGGAGCAGGATTCCGTCAGAGATCCGGAAGCTTACTACGGTGCAGGCCGGAGAAGACTGGCAGTGGCATACATCTCACAACGGCGCCTGCTCACGGCCACAGTTGTCCGCCGAGCTCCCTCGCCTCCAACCTCCGTCGCCTCCTCGCCCGTCAGCGGCATACAGCTCACAGCGGCCCCTGCTCATGGCCACAGGTGTCCGCCGAGCTCCCTCGCCTCCAACCTCCGTCGCCTCCTCGCCTCCAACCTCCGTCGCCTCCTCGCCTCCAACCTCCGTCGCCTCCTCGCCCGTCAGCCCGGCGGTGGAGCTCGGCGATGGACGGCAGGAATGGTTAAGCCACGGTGGAGTTTGACGAGGGAGGGGGCTATCCATAAAAATGAAACATTTTTTTATCATTGAAAACGTATTGCGGGTTGAAATACTGGGAAACCGAGGGGCTTTTTTGCAAGTTTACCGGGACGTACGACGACCCTATGACCAGAAGCAGTAGGTGTTTTATTATTAGGGAAGGATTTCATTCAGACTGCTCCTATACGTACGGGCACCGAAGGGACAGAGGACTCGGCCACGGCTTGGTCTGGGTGTGTGTTGCGGCAATACTCATCACTTTTTTTTCTCGGTGTAGCAGCAGCCAACCCATTAGGCACGCGCATGAGGCCGCATTGTAAATCAGGGAAACGAGGAGCTAGCAAAATTTTCTCCTCGGAACTTGCTTTGCTCGTGGACGAGAAGACGAAGACGTGGACGTGCACCCGAACCTCGGAGCGCATAGTCAGTCACCTCGACCCGGAGTCATAGTGCAAATCAATCTTCATATCACGTACGGAGTCACATAAAAATTCTGACGAACCCTGTCGGTCTCGGCGATTTTTAAGACGGTGCACTTAATTAATGCCAAGCCTAATCTCTCTATTAATCTCAATCTCTTATTGTGTAGAGACGTGGAGCCATGGCTGCTTGCTGACTCTAATCTCTCTTGATCTCACCGACGAAATATTGCAGTTGATGATGATTCTTTCACGTCGACGGTTTTTTCGTCCGTCCAGTCGTAAACTTCTTAATTCCTGAAGATCTCCCTCCAAAAACACAATACCACCGTACGCTGCTTACGGTGAGCGCCAACTGTCATGGATTTGTCACGGTAGATGTCCGGGTGAACGGACTTTATGTTCGGGGCAGAAACGCAACTATGTGGCGGCTTGAAGGGGTTGGTCGGAATCGAGAGACGCAAGTTTACCCAGGTTCGACCCGTCCGATGGAGGTAAAAGTCTACGTACTGCTTGTCTGGTATTGATGATGAAGAAGATCTCTCGGTTACAAGGGTGCTGTTTTGCTACCTCTAATCACGAAAACCTCTAATCTGTTTGTCTCTAATCTCTTGTTTCTATCTAAACTTTTTCTATTAAAACGTCTAACAACTTGTCCCTCTTGGGGCGCCTTAACCCTCCTTTTGCAAGTGGAGAGGATAGGTTTACAGATAGAGTCCTACTCCCAGTAGGGCTAGGACTAGTCTTTCATGAATCCTAATCCAGGTCTTGTTTCCTTTGTGAAGGAATCCTTTCTCTCCTTGGGCCTTCTCTTGTGAGCCGCCTGGCGCCAGCTTGCATGCCGGGTCTTGGGCCTGGTCGTCCTGCGACCCGCCTGTCGGGTCACCAAAAAAATGCCATGTCTTAACCAGGTCTCTTGTGAGTCGCTAGGCCGGGTCATATTGCGGGGTATATCCCCGACATTATCCCCCAGGTTAGCTTGAATTTATTCATGGTAACCTCCTCAAATAGGAATAGTAAATATGTTAAGTGGCCGGCTTGCTCCTTTGGCCGGCTTAGGAAGTGGCTCCTCAGAAATCTAGGTTGCTTCTTCATACGAAAGAGCCGTCCTCTCAATCGTCTTGCTTGTCAATGTCCTTTGAAGAATATTTGGGAATAGAACACCCATATGACATTGAGTCGGCTTCCGAAACTTTGGCTTGATGAAAATCTTGAAAATAAGAAATCCTCATGACATAGATCCGGACTTCCAATGTTGTGAAGCAGGGTGGCTTATATAAACTCTGGCGGCTTATGATCTTTTGATAACGCCGGGTCATGAATGTTGGTGACGCCGGGTCTAACAACTGAACTCCATAATTAACATCTTGAAAATTCTCCTCAAAGTTTTTGATATGTCCATATTACCTGTAGCCCCCAAGCTCCGAGATTATCCATGATAACTTGGCACTTTGCAATAATATTTGTGATTGTGTAGCCCCCAAGTACCAGGTTGTCTTGCCTGCAGCAGCCTGAGACTTTGTAACTGTCTTAACCAGGTCTCCTGTGAGTCGCCAGGACGGGTCATAGAACGGGGTATATCCCTGACACCCGATATGTTGTGCATTGCGCTATAAGATCGGCCACGATGACCCTGGTGATGTTGAGGGCGAGCGCCCCAGGAAGAAGATTCCTGCCAAGGTGATGTGGTATGCTCCTATAATACCATGATTGAAACGTTTGTTCCAAAACAAAGAGCATGCCAAGTTAATACTATGGCACAACGAAGACCGTAAGAAAGACGGGAAGTTGAGAATGATCGCTGACGGGTCGTAGTGGAGAAAAATCGAGAGAAAGTGGAAGGACTTTGCAAAGGATGCAAGGAACGTATGGTTTGGTTTAAGTGTAGATGGCATTAATCCTTTTGGGGAGCAGAACAAAAATCATAACACATGGCATGTGACTCTATGTATCTATAACCTTCCTTCTTGGTTGTGCATGAAGCGGAAGTTCATTATGATGCCAGTGCTCATACAAGGCCCCAAGCAACCCGGCAACGACATTGATGTGTACCTAAGGCCATTGGTTGAAGAACTTTTACAGCTGTGAAATGGAAAAGGTGTACGTGCATGTGATGCGAAAGATCAGGAGGAATTTGACCTACATGCGTTTCTGTTTGTAACCATCAATGATTGGCCTGCTCTCAATAACCTTTGAGGACAGACAAACAAGGAATACCACGCATGCACGCACTGTTTAGATGATACGGACAATATATATTTGGATAAATGTAAGAAGAATGTGTATCTGGGACATCGTCGATTTCTTCAGAGCAGGCGTCCCGTAAGAAAGAAAGGCAAGCATTTGAAAGGCGAGGCAGATCACCGGAAGAAGCCTCACCACCGTATGGGTGATGAAATACTTGATATGGTCAAGGCTTTAAAAGTAATCTTTGGCAAGGGTCCTAGTGCACAATCTGTTCCGAATGACGCTGAGAAACGCACACCCATGTGGAAGAAGAAATCTATACTTTGGGACCTACCGTATTGGAGACCTCGAGGTCCGTTCTGCAATCGATGTGATGCATGTGACGAAGAATCTTTACGTGAACCCGCTAGGCTTCTTGGGCGTGTATGGGAATACAAAAGATATGCCCATAGTTACCACGATGAAGATTGCCCATGGTTACGACGCAAAGGGATACACTCGAAGAAAAACTTTTACACCCAAAGATCCCACTCTAGGATGTTACCGGCTTCTCTAGTTAGTTTCCGGACTTATATATCTAGAAAGTCCCACTTCGGACAAACCAAAGGGAACCTTTGTAATAGTAGTGTACTTATGTGTTTTGTACGTTCAGTATGCACCATTCGAAGGAACTCTTTTCAAATAACCCTTTATGCTTTCCAGAAATTCTACTTCATTTCCGATCAACAATATGTCAACCACATATGCTTACCAGAAACTCTATAGTGCTCCCACTCACTTTATTGTAAATACAAGTTTCTCATAAACTTTGTATAGACTCAAAAACTTTGATCACCTCATCAAAGCATATATTCCAACTCCGAGAGGCTTGCTTCAGTTCATAAAAGGATCACTAAAGCTTGCACACCTTTTAGCATCCTTAGGACTGACAAAGCCTTCTTGTTGTATCTCATACAACCTTTCCTTAAGTAAGGAAACGATGTTTTGACATCCATCTGCCAGATTTCACAATTGAAAAATGCAGCAACTACTAACATAATTCCAACAGACTTTAGCATCGCTACGAGTGAGAAAGTCTCATCGCAGTCAACTCCCTGAACTTGTCGGAAACTTCTTTGTGACAAGTCGAGCTTTATAAATCGTGACATTTACCATCAGCGTTTGTCTTCATCCCAAAGGTCCATTTGTACTCGACAACCTGCCGTCCAACGAGCAAGTCTACCAAAGTCTATACTTGGTTTTCATACATGGATCCTTTCTCGGATTTCATGGCCTCTAACAATTTGTCGGAATCCTGACCCATCATGGCTTTTCCATAGCTCGTAGGCTCATCGTTATCCAACAACATGACCTCTAAGACTGGGTTGCCGTACCACTCAGGAGCAGTATGCATCCTTGTCGACCTACGAAGTTCGATAGTAACTTGATCCGAAGCTTCATGATCATCATCATTAACTTCCTCTTCAACTAACATAGGCTCCACAGAAAGAACTTTCTGCGTTGCACTACTCTCTAGTGGAAACAAAGGTTCAACAACGTCATCAAGTTCTATCTTCCTCCCACTCAATTCTTTCGAGAGAAACTCTTTCTCAAGAAAGGACCCATTTTAGCAGCATACACTTTATGCTTGGATCTGAGATAGAAGGTTTACCTAAATTTTCTTGGGGTATTCTATGAAGATGCATTTGTCCGCTTTGGGTTTGAGCTCATTAGGTGAAAACATTTTTCACACAAGCGTCACAGCCCCAAACATTAAGAAATGACAGCTTAGGTTTCTGTCAAACCATATGGTGTCATCTCAATTGATTTAGATGGTGCCCTATTTAAAGTGAATGTAGTTGTCTCTAATGCATAACCCCCAAACGATAGTGGCAAAACGATAAGAGACATCATAGTATGCACTATATCCAATAGAGCATGACTATGACGTTCGAACACACCATCACGCTATGGTGTTCCAGGTGGCGTGAGTTGTGAAACAACTTTTCACATTGTCTCAAGTTGTATACCACACTCGTAACTCAGATATTCACCTCCACGATCATATCATAGACATTTTATCTTCTCATCATGATGATCACAAACTTCACTCTGATTCTGCTTGAACTTTACAAACGATTCAGAATTGTGTTTCATTAAGTAAATATACAGTATATCTACTCAAATCATCAATGAAGAAAAGAAATTAACGATATCCACCGCACGCTACAACACTCATTGGACCGTATACATCAACATGTATCATTTCCAATAAGTCAATTGCCCGTTCCGGAAAACGGGGTTTTAGTCATCTTGCCCAAGAGGCATGGTCCGCATGTCTCAACTGATTCATAATCGAATGAGTCCAAAGATCCATCAACATGGAGTTTCTTCATGCGCTTTACACCAATATGACATTTAGCGGCAATGCCGCAAGTGTGTGGTACTATCATTATTAACTTTGTATCTTTTGGCATCTATGTTATGAACATGTGTACTACTACGATCAAGATTCAACAAACCATTCATTGGGTCCATGACCTCTGAAGGTATTATTCATGTAAGAAGAATAACTTTTATTCTCTGACTTAAATGAATAATAGTATTGCAATAAACACAATCTAATCACGTTCATGCTCAACGCAAACAACAAATAACATTTATTTAGATTCGTCACTAATCCCGAAGGTAGAGAAAGCGTGTGATGTTGATCACATCAACCTTGGAAACATTTCCAACAAACATTGTCACCTCACACTTAGCTAGTCTCTGTTTATTCCGTAGCTTTTATTTCGAGTCACTAACATTTAGCAACCGAACCGGTATCCAATACCCAGGTGCTACTAGGAGTACTAGCAAGGTACACATCAATAACACGTATATCAAATATACTTCTGTCGACGTTGCTAACCTTCTTATCTACCAAGTATCTAGGGTTGTTCCGCTTTAGCGACCGCTCTCCTCATAATAGAAGCACTTAGTCTCGGGTTTGGGTTCATCTTTGGGTTGCTTCACTGGAGCAGCAACTGGCTTGCCATCCATGAAGTTTCCCTCCTTGCCCTTGCCCTTCTCGAAACTAGTGCTTTTACTAACCATCAACACTTGATGCTCCTGCTTGATTTCTACCTTCGCGGTGTCAAACATCGCGAACAGCACAAGGATCATCATTTCCATCACTGGCATAATTATAGTTCATCACGAAGTTCTAGTAGCTTAGTGATAGTGACTCCGAGAACTCTATGAATCACTATCTTATCTGGAATATCAACACCCACTCGATTCAAGCGATTGTAGCACCCAAACAATCTGAGCACATGCTCAACGATTGAGCTATTCTCCTTCATCTTGCCGACAAAGAATCTTGTTGGAGATCTCATATCTCACAACACGGGCACGAGTCTGAGATCCCAATTTCAGCTCTTAGAACATCTCATATGTTCCATGACGTTCAAAACATTTTGGAGCCTCAACTCTAAGCCGTAATGCATGACGCACCAATCTATCAAGTAGTCATCTGAACGTGCCTGTCAGATGTTCATAACATCTATAGACGATGGTAGAGGGGTTGGTGCACCGAGCGGTGCATTAAGGACATAAGCCTTCTGTGCAGTAATGAGGACAATCCTCAGACCACGGACCTAGTCCGCAATATTGCTACCATCATCTTTCAACTCTATTTCTCTAGGAACATATAAAAATTCAAGGGAGCTACAGCGCGAGCTAGTAATCTACAACATAATTTGCAAAGACACTACTGACTATGTTCATGACAATGAGTTCAATTAGTCATATTACTCAAGAACTCCCACTCAAATTGACATCCCTCCAGTCATTCGAATGATACATGCTCCAAATTCACCAACTCAAGTCCGATCATCACGTGAGTTGAGGTGGTTTCAATGGTGAACATCATCATGTTGATCATATCTACTATATGACTCATGTTCAACCTTTCGGTCTCTTGTGTTCCGAGGCCATGTCTGAACATGCTAGGCTCGTCAAGTTTAACTGGCTTGCACCCGTTGTATGTGAACATAGAGTCTATCACACCCGATCATCACGTGGTGTCTCGACACGACGAACTTTCGCAACGGTGCGCACTCGGGGAGAACACAGTTTTACCTTGAAATTTAAGTAAGGGATCACCTTATAATGCTACCGCTGTCCTAAGCAAAACAAGATGCATAAAAGGATTAACATCACATGCAAATCACAGGTGACATGATATGGCCATGAACTTGTGCTTTTGATCTCCATCTTGAAAGCACCGGCATGATCTCCATCGTCACCGGCATGACACCATGATCTCCATCATCTTGATCTCCATCAACGTGTCGCCATCGGGGTTGTCGCGCCCACCAGGCTTCTACTACTATTGCTACCGTTTAGCGATAAAGTAAAGCATTACATAGCGCTTAATGATTGACACGTAGGTCATACAATAATTGAAGACAACCCTATGGCTCCTACCAGTTGTCGTACCCATCAACATGCAAGTCATGATATTCTATACAACACATGATCATCTCATACATCACATACATTTCATCATGTAATTGGCCATATCACATCACAACATACCCTGCAAAAACAAGTTAGACGTCCTCTAATTGTTGTTGCAAGTTTTACGTGGCTGCTACGGATATCTGGCAAGAACAATTCTCACCTACGCAAAACCACAACGGTGATACATAATTTGCTTTTCAACCTTCTCAAGGAACGCCTTTGTCGAATCCGATCCAACTAAAGTAGGAGAAACATACACCCGCCAGCCATCTTTGTGCAACAAGGTTACACGTCAGTCGATGGAACCGGTCTCTCGTAAGCGTACGAGTAAGGGTGGTCCGGGCCGCTTCATCCCACAATACCGCTGAACCAAAACACGATGAAGGGAGGAAGCAATCTAAGCATCAACGCCCACAAACTCTTTGTGTTCTACGAGAGATCTCATCTACACATAGACCTAGCTTTGATACCACTGTTGGGGAACGTTGCATGGGATTTTTTTTCCTACGCACACGCAAGATCTATCCATGGTGATGAGCATCAACGAGAGGGAGAGTGGATCTACATACCCTTGTAGATCGCTAAGCGGGAAGCGTTAAGAAACGCGGTTGATGTAGTCGAACGTCTCCGCGATCGAAATCGCCGAGCATCCCGCGATCCCATCACAATCTGTCCCGTGATCCAATCGCGATTTGTCCCACGATCTCATCATGATCCGTCCCACGATCTCATCACGATACGTCCCGCGATCCAATCACGAATTGTCTCGCGATCTTGATCACGGTCCTTCCGATCTAGCACCGAACGGACGACACCTCCATGCTCAGCACACGTACAGCTCGATGACGATCTTCGCCTTCTTGATCCAGCAAGAGGGAGCAGAGAGGTAGAAGAGTTCTCCGGCAGTGCGACAGCGTTGCAGCGATGGTGGTGGAGCTATTCCAGTAGGGCTTCGCCTAAGCACCGCTGAAAACCGATCTAGAGGAAAAACTACGATCTAGAGAATATGGCAGCACGTGGCTGTTTTCTATGTCTCAAAACCCTCAAAACTTCTAATATATATAGGAGGAGGGAGGGAGGAGGCTGGTGCACCAAGGGACAACACTTTGCCCTTGGCGCAAGGAGGAGAGGAGGAATCCTCCTCCAATCCTAATAGGACTAGGACTCCTTCCTTATTTAGCCTTTTTGCCTTTTTCACCTTTTTCTCTTTCGGCTTTTCTTCCCAGCCGCATGGGCCCTTTGTGGGACTTCCACCAGCCCACTAAGGGCTGGTATTCATCCTCCCACAGCCCATGTAGCCTCTTGGGTCGAAATACCCCTCCCGATGGTCCCTTGGTACACTCCCGGCACTCCTGGTACACTACCGATGAGCCCGAAACTTTTCCGGCAACCAAAACAGGACTTCCTATATATCAATCTTTACCTTCAGACCATTCCGGAGCTCCTCATGACGTCCGGGATCTCATCCTGGAGTCCTCACAGCCTTCAGTTACCACCATACTTAACTCTATACTATCGAAACATCACCGAACCTTAAGTGTGCAGACCGTGCGGGTTCGAGAAATATGTAGACATGACCAATACACATCTACGGTCAATAACCAATAGTGGGACCTGGATGCCCATATTGGTTCCTACATATTCTACGAAGATCTTTATCGGTCGAACCTCTATGTCAAGGATTCAGTCAATCCCGTATAATGTTCCCTTTATTCTTCGGTATGTTACTTGCTCGAGATTCAATCGCCGACATCTCCATACCTAGTTCAACCTCGTTACCGGTAAGTCTATTTACTCGTTCCATAATACAAGATCCCATGACTAACACTTAGTCACATTGCTTGCAAGGCTTGTTGTGATGTTGTATTACCGAGTGGGTTCTGAGATACCTCTCTGTCACACGGAGTAACAATCCCAATCTTGATCCATGCCAACCCAACAGACACCCTCGGAGATACCTGTAGAGCACCTTTATAGTCACGTAGTTACGTTGCGACATTTGATACACACAAGGTATTCTGCGGTGTCAGTGAGTTGCATGATCTCATGGTCATAGAAACAAATACTTGACATGCAGAAAACTGTAGCAATAAACTGACACAATCATATGCTATGTTTATAGTTTGGGTCTTGTCCATCACATCATTCTCCTAATGATGTGATCCCGTTATCAATGACATCTCATGTCCATAGCTAGGAAACCTTAACCATCTTTGATCAACGAGTGAGTCTACTAGAGGCATACTAGGGACATGGTGTTGTCCATGTACCCACACATGTATCTGAATTTCCAATCAATACAATTATAGCATGGAAAATAAACAATCATCATGAACAGTAAAATATGATAATAACCAATTTATTATTGTCTCTAGGTCATATTTCCAACAGTCCCTACTGTTTTACATCAAACACCCTACATATTTTGTTTCTTACAAACAAGGCCTAAATTTCGACAAGTCAGGGCACCTTCCAATCGAAATTCCGGCAGCAAAACTATGAAGAATTATGAAGCATTACCAAAGATTATTATTAAAAAAAACAAGACAAGAAAATGGTCCCCGTGCATGTCCGGCCACAAACAGAAAATATATGCTGAATGGAAAAGGAAACATTAACAAGAGCTAACGCACTCAATTGATGTCCACATCCTTTACAACTCAAGCAATTTTTTATACGTGTTAGACTGAATGAGCCATCAACATATATATACTACTAAACTGTCTTGTGCGCTATTCTTCAGCACAGATCTCCTAAACTAGGATGAAGGCATGTGCTCTCTCTCTCTCTTCACATCTACCTGTACTCTTCCCTATATATCCTAAATCCCATGAGGAGGAACATACAATGAGTTGAGCGGCTACTGTCACACGAAATATACCTTGCAGTCTGAACTTTGTACTTTTATTTCACCTTCGTTTCCCATTAATTAATAACATATAAACTTGTAATACATATACTACTGGAAACTCGCATAGCATGGGCATTAGTGTTAGGTTGATCTCCTCCCGTTCGAACCCAGCGGGTCGAACGGCCCCTGACTCGTGCCCTGATCGGGGGCGCCCAACCCTCTTATGGTTGGTGGGTTCCTGTGACCTGCGCTATATTAACAGAGGTGAGGGCCGGGGCACGTGATACGAAGTTCACCGCCGCCACAAACCCCACGGATATTCCCTACCGATCTAGGGTTAATGAAGTGCTCATGGGAAGAAACCACCACGTCAACATCTCTCTGTCATCGCCGCCATCACCATCCCACCATGGCCAACGGCGGGAGCTCCTCAACCCAAGGAGAAGGAAATATCCTATCACCACTACCGGAATCCCCATGCCCATTGGATCAACAGATCCTATCAATGGTATCAGCCTAGGTTGGCGTTTTGGATTTTCAGTAGCAAAAGAAATCCCCCCTCTCCCCAACGAACCCTAGCAGGGCAGCGAAAACCAAACAAAAGAACAACACAAAAAAAGCAGAAAGATCACCGGAGAAGGCCCTCAGGCCCGCCGGCAAAGTAGCGCCGCCGTCATGGCCACACCGTCCCTCTCGATCCCTACGCGCATCGGCAAGCCGAGGCATCGGAAGAAGGACTAACCCCTCACGGGGAAAAGAGAAAGCTCACCGGGACAAATGGCATAGCTGCTGGGGCCACTTGACGGCGAGACGCTCACCCAAGGGTGGACGTGCATGCCGGCAAGGGGGCACCGCCATCCGGCCGCCGCTTCTGCCACAGTACGTAGGTGGTGGTTGGAAGAAGAAGTGGGGAGGGGGAGAGAATCTTGGGTGGTCGTGGTGGCACGAGCTCGTCGTCGCCGGTGCGCCGCCGGCCCGCCTGCACAAGAGAGAGGTGCGGGGAAGACAAAAGAGCCGCCAACCGCAGAGAGCAGAGGCAACAAGTGACACGCGGGGGGAGAAATGAACTAGGGTTCCTCCCCCCCGACGACGTGGCTCGGTTTTGTTCGGGCGGATCGTCCGCTGGTCCATCGGATCCAATCTGACGGCCAGGACAAATCCTAGGCCGCGGCTAGGCCAAGACGGAGTCGGCCGGCTGGGCCGGCGACCCAGGCCGGGAGCTGCGAGGGACACTAGGTGACTGGGCCATTTTCGGACGAGAGAGCTACACATGTTTTTCCCTTTTGTTTTTGTTCTGTTTTAGGCAAAAAACAATATATAGTCTTGATTCTATTTTCTATGCAATTTTTTCCAACGATTTTTTTAAAATAAAAAAGAAATAGAAATGTTTCTCCAAAGAAAAATAAAAGTTTCTAAAAAAAAGTAAAATCGAAAAGTTTCTGAAAATAAAAATAGAAAATTTTCAGAAAAAGAAAAGTCCATGAATTTTATAAAGAAAATAAAAAGTTCATGAATTTTATATTCATGTTTTCCGCTGCAACTGATGATGCTGCTGCATGGGACAAAAAGAGGAGGGATTATGCTCCATTGGAGATATCATTTACCTATTGGAAATATGCCCTAGAGGCAATAATAAATTGGTTATCATTATATTTCCTTGTTCATGATAATCGTTTATTATCCATGCTATAATTGTGTTGATTGGAAACTATATACATGTGTGGGTATATAGACAACACTGTGTCCCTAGTATGCCTCTAGTAGACTAGATCGTTGATCAAAGATGGTCAAGGTTTCCTAGCCATGGACATGAGATGTCATTTGATAACGGGATCACATCATTAGGAGAATGATGTGATGGACAAGACCCAAACTATAAAGATAGCATATGATCGTGTCAGTTTGTTGCTATAGTTTTCTGCATGTTAAGTATCTATTCCTATGACCATGAGATCATGCAACCCACTGACACCGGAGGAGTACCTTGTGTGTATCAAACATCGCAACGTAACTGGGGGACTATAAAGGTGCTCTACAGGTATCTCCGAGGGTGTTTGTTTAGTTGGCATGGATCAAGACTGGGATTTGTTACTCTGTGTGATAGAGAGGTACCTTAGGGCCCACTCGGTAATACAACATCACAATTAGCCTTGCAAGCAATGTGACTAAGGGTTAGCCACATGATCTTATATTATGGAACGAGTAAATAGACTTGACGGTAACGAGGTTGACCTAGGTATGGAGATACCGTCCATCGAATCTCGGGCAAGTAACATTCCGAAGTACAAAGGGAACAACATACGAGATTAACTGAATCCTTGACATAGAGGTTCAACCGATGAAGATCTTCGTAGAATATGTACGAACCAATACGGGCATCCAGGTCCTGCTATTGATTATTGATCGTAGAGGTGTCTCGGTCATGTCTTCATAGTTCTCGAACCCGCAAGGTCTACACACTTAAGGTTTGGTGACGTTTCGGTAGTATAGTTATGTATGGTGGTGACCGAAGGTTGTTTGGAGTCCCGGATGAGATCCCGTAGGTCACGAGGAGCTCTAGAATAGTCCGGAGGCAAATATTGATATATAGGAAGTCCTATTTTGGTCATAAATAAGGTTTCGGGCTCCTCGGTAGTGTACCGGGAGTGCCGGGAGGGTACCTGGGACCATTGGGAGGGGTGTCTCGACCCAAATGGACACATGGGCTGTGGGGGGAGGCAAACCAGCCCCCGGTGGGCTGGAAGAATCCCCCACTAAGGCCCATGCGGCTGGGGTGGAGAAACCCAAAGGTGGAAGAGGTGGGAAAGGTTTCCAAGTGGGGGAAGGAATCCTACTCCTAGTAGGATTGGAGTAGGACTCCACCCCACTAGTAGAAAGCACGACCGTTCGTCCGCCTCATTAGTCGCTGTTAGCTTTTGCACCGGCACTAATGTGATCATTAGTGTCGGTTCATGATGGGGATCATTAGTGCCGGTTCGTTACGGACCTTTAGTCCTGATTCGTGCCACGAACCGGCACTAAAGGTGGGGTGGCAGGCTGGCGTCAGCCTAGGGCCTCACGAGAACCTATAGTCCCGGTTGGTGGCTCCAACCGCGACTATAGGCTAACCTTTAGTCGCGGTTGGAGTCACCAACCGGGACTAAAGGTCCCCCTATATTGAAACCCTTCGGCGCCAGCCCGAGCAAAGTCCTCTATTCTCCCCCTTTCCTCTCCTCTATGTTCTTCCTCTCTTCCTCGAGGTCATCCTCCATTTTTGCCAAAATTTGTCAAGATTTGGAGGCATCCCATCCATCCAAGTGTTCACAAAGGTTAGCAACTTTGTCCTTTCATCTCTCATTGCTAGATTAGCTCTTGCAATGCTCTATAAGTATAGTAATTTCTTGGTTTTAGTATGTATGTGGTAGTTTATTGGATTTATGCAATTTGATCTCAAATTAAATTCTTACTTTGCATTTGTAGGTGTGGTTTACTTAGTGCCTTCCCGTCCCCGTCCTAACCACCATCGATCGCCCGCACCGTCCCATCGCCGACACCACCTTGGTGAGCCTCTTGTTCTTATCCTTTTTATAAAAAAAACATGTTTGTAAGATTTAGTTAGTTACTTGTATAGTTTTCTTACCTATATGGTTGTTTGTTATACATAGTGGCATGGTTTTGAAATCCGTCCCCATCGGCCCTTGTCTGGTTTATGATGCGGATGTGGTATATACTCTCTTTTATAACTCTTTGTTGCATTTCGTCTTTATGACAACTATGCCAATCAAGTTGACATAGATATTTTTATCTAGGAGGTATGTGAACCGGAGATTCCAACCGACATAGATATTCTTGTCAAAAAGTTAAATTTAGTTGAAAAAGAAAACAAGTATTTGAAAGAAAAATTGTAAAGAGTTGAAGAAGAGAAGATGAAACTGGAGTTGTATGTTGCCGATGTCGTCGATGATCACAAGATCAAGATGGGTGCAATGCGCTTGAAGATTAGAAAATTAAAAAGATATGCCATTGATAGTGAGGCTTGGTATCACTATGTTATTGGATCAATTTTTACCTTAGTTGCGATGTTGATCGCATTTGTTGTTGCATTTAAATGCTTTAGCTAGAGAGTTTGTATATTGTTTTATGAGAACAAGTGTGTATGAACTTTATGTACGAACTTGTATTAATTTGGTATTTTCGGTGTTGTGTAATGAAGATGAGCCGACAATGGATGTACGAGGACCAATGCTCTCCCCTGTTCATTAATGGCATGCATACTTTTCTGGTTGCGGCTGAGGCAAACAAGCGAACGGATGGTTTTATGTACTGTTCATGTGCTGACTGTAAGAATGATCGAAATTACTCTAACTCAAGAACCATTCACGTCCACCTGTTTGAGTTCGATTTCATGTCCGGCTATAATTGTTGGACCAAGCACGGAGAAAGAGGGGTCCTAATGGAAGAGAATGAAGAAGAAGAGGATGATGACAGATATCCTCGCCATGGGTTTCATGAATACGATGGTACAACAATGGAGGAAGAAGCTGAGCTGACAATGCGGGAAGGAGCTGAAGAAGAGGCATTAGATGAGCCCACTGATGATCTTGGTCGGTTCATTGCCGATGCAAAGAGAAACTGCTCAAGTGAAAAGGAGAAGCTGAAGTTGTAGGCCATGTTAGAGGATCACAAAAAAGGGTTGTACCCAAATTGCGAAGATGACAATAAAAAGCTGGGTACCACACTGGAATTGCTGCAATGGAAGGCAGAGAATGGTGCATCTCACAAGGCATTTCAAAAGTTGCTGATAATGTTAAAGAAGAAGCTACCAAAGGACAATGAATCGTCAGAGAGTACGTACGAAGCAAAGAAGGTTGTCTGCCCTCTAGGATTAGAGGTCGAGAAGATACATGCATGCCCTAATGACTACATCCTCTACCGCGGTGAGTACGAGGATTTGAATGCATGCCCGATGTCGTGGATTTTTCACGACAGATATCCGGGTGAACGGACTTTAGGTTTGGGGCATAAACGCAACTATGTGGCGGCTTGAAGGGGTTGGTCAGAATCGAGAGACACGAGTTTACCCAGGTTCGGCCCCTCCGATGGAGGTAAAAGCCTATGTCCTGTTTGTCTCGTATTGATGATGAAGACGATCTCTCGGTTACAAGGGTGCTATTTTGCTATCTCTAATCACGAGAACCTCTAATCTCTCTGTCTCTAATCTCTTGTGTGTGTCTAAACTTGTGGACTTGTGAACTTTTCTATTGAGACATCTAAAAACTTGTCCCTCTTGGGGCGCCTTACCCCTCCTTATATAAGTGGAGAGGGTAGGTTTACAGATAGAGTCCTACTCCCAGTAGGACTAGGACTAGTCTTTCATGAATCCTAATCCAGGTCTTGTTTCCTTTGTGCAGGAATCCTTTCTCTCCTTGGGCCTTCTCTTGTGAGCCGCCTGGCGCCAGCTTGCATGTCGGGTCTTGGGCCTGGTCGTCCTGCGACCCGCCTGTCGGGTCACCAATAAAATGCCATGTCTTAACCAGGTCTCTTGTGAGTCGCTAGGCCGGGTCATACTGCGGGGTATATCCCCGACATTATCCCCCAGGTTAGCTTGAATTTATTCATGGTAACCTCCTGAAATAGGAATAGTAAATATGTTAAGTGGCCGGCTTGCTCCTTTGGCCGGCTTAGGAAGTGGCTCCTCAGAAATCCGGGTTGCTTCTTCATATAAAAGAGCCGTCCTCTCAATCGTCTTGCTTGTCAATGTCCTTTGAAGTATATTTGGGAATAGAACACCCATATGACATTGAGTCGGCTTCCGAAACTTTGGCTTGATGAAAATCTTGAAAATAAAAAATCCTCATGACATAGATCCGGACTTCCAATGTTGTGAAGCAGGGCGGCTTATATAAACTCTGTCGGCTTATGATCTTTTGATAACGCCGGGTCATGAATGTTGGTGACGCCGGGTCTAACAACTGAACTCCATAATTAACATCTTGAAAATTCTCCTCAAAGTTTTTGATATGTCCATATTACCTGTAGCCCCCAAGCTCCGAGATTATCCATGATAACTTGGCACTTTGCAATAATATTTGTGATTGTGTAGCCCCCAAGTACCAGGTTGTCTTGCCTGCAGCAGCCGGAGACTTTGTAACTGTCTTATACTTTATGAAGCTTCAACTAGTGTAGCCCCCAAGGGCCGGCTCATTAGTATGTGATGGGCCGGGTCTTCAATTTGAACCATATAATCTATTTGAACAACTGAATACTGTAGGCCCCAAGTGCCGGGTCGCACGCCTACGGCGACTTGGGACTTTAGAAAATTTGATCTGGGCGGTTTAGCCCCCAAGTGTCAGGTCAGTAAGAATTAATGGGCTGGGACTTAGAAAAATATAGAAAGGCCGGCTTATCTCCTTGAGATAATAGGGTCTTGCTGACAATGTAATGATTTGAAAACCGGCTTGCATTAGCCCCCAAGTGTCGTGGTGCGTGCTTGCAGCGACATGAGACTTGCATAATTGATATAAAATGTACTTGAATTGTGTAGCTCCCAAGTGCCGGGTTGTCTACCTGCGGCGACTCGGGACTATGTGGGAATAATATGACTCATCATAATTTGTTGAATGAATCCTTGACCGTGGTTGTAATATAACCCGGAATGAATATCCTGGAATAACTCCTTTGTCTTTGACATGAAATCCCTTCTCGTGGTTGCGGTGCAACCCGGCAAATATATGTTTGAGAAATCCATGAGTGTTGTAGTATACTACAGAGCACAATTGAAGAAATCCGAAAACCGGTCAATTAGATGACACAACATTAAATCTGATAGGGCGGCTCTTCAAGAATAATTAACTTTCCAATCTGGCTTGATAATACCCCAATCACTTAATACTGGTTATGATAAACCATGATAAACATCCAGCCATGTTGGCTATTAAAGATCTATTTGTTCTTGCAGAAGTTCTTTCATCACACTTAACAACGGCTCATGTTAAGAGACAAGACCTGCAAAAATAAACAAGACAAAATATATTCTGCATTGTTGTAAGGGCGGCATAACCCGGAGATGTTAAAATCTTTCATAGCCTTGCTTCTTCTTTCATAATCTTGCTCTGACCCGGCTTGATAAGCCGGCATGACATGTGAATATGATGCAATATATGATGCAATATGTATGATACAATATGTGACGTAATGCATGATGGTCTTGCTTTTCCTTCCCTTGTTTTTTTACTTTTCGAAGACTCATATTCTGGCCCTTTTGAGGGGGAACTATTGGTTTGAACCACTTAATAGTGTAGGGTCTCTAACGAGAGTGACCGCCAATCTTGCACGACTCAGGGTCTCTAGGCGAGATTAACTATTAAGGGCGCAACATACCAGAATTTATAACGGAGTGAGTGCCCCGGTAGCCCATAAACTGCCTCTCACGTGACATAAATCCGTCGTTTTAACCTTAAACAGTACATGGTCTTTAAAAGATTAAATGTCTAAGAGTACGAAATGGGCCACATAGCGGAGAGTCGACAATAGATGAGAGAGTTTATCCTCGCTTTCCGTAAGCTGGCCCTCACGTGACAAGAGCCGCCGGTTTAATCTTAACAAGTACAAGGTCTCTATCGAGATTGGCCGTCCACCTCTTTTATCGGCTCAGGGTCTCTAAGCGAGATTAACTGGTAAGAGTTCGGCGGGTCACATAGCGGAGCAGCATCAGCTTACAGGCATGTTTAACTCAAACTTGCAGCGGCTTAAGAGCCGATCAAGAGGGTATGTAAGCTAAACCCGATGGTTTGGAAGCCCCCAAATGACCTTGCTGACAGAGTCAACTTTTGGGTATATAACCCGCCTGACTGTGGCTTAAGAGCCGATCAATAGGGTCTGATAACCTAAACCCGGTGGGTTGGAAGCCCCCTAGATGACCTGTTGACGGAGTCAACTTCTGGATTTATAACGTGCCTGACTTTGGCTTAAGAGCCGATCAATAGGGTCTGATAAGCTAAACCCGATGGGTTGGAAGCCCCCTAGATGACCTGTTAACGGAGTCAACTTTTGCACAATCGTGTAAGCCGCCATCTTGTATGAAGAAACAGCAAAAGCTCCAAGTGAATTTATGATGATCCAATAAATCCGGGCACCCATGTTTGAATGGTGCATCACGGTGGTTCGTCCTCTTGGGCAGCTTTTAATCTTCCGCCAATATTGTAATAGCCCCCAGGATTGGGTTTTCTCTTGCAAAGACCCGGGGTTCTCTTTGAAAAACGACTAAATGTGTCTCACCATGTCTGTAGCCCCTGAGTCTTAAGTTGACTTGAAAAGGCGGCTTCAGAATCTCCACTAAAAGTTTGAGGTTGGCTGTGGCGGGTTATAGATGATCCCGTATGATTTGTTTCAGTAATCCGATCGATGGTTCGTCTTGGCTGGTTGTTGAAGTGAATCAAACTGTAATGGCGGCGACTTGTGCACCTATCCGTTGGGCGTCTCGTATCGACGATCACCGCACTAATATGTTGATGTAAATCAGATTGTGGGCAGCGTTTTGCGCTTCTGTTGGGCGGCTCATATAGGCGAGCACAACACCGATATGTTGATGTAGATCAAACTGTGGGCGGCGTCTTGTGCGTGTTCGTTGGGCGGCTCGTATAGGCAAGCACTGCACCGATATGCCAATGTAGATTGGACCGCAGGGCGGTGATTCAGAACCGTCCGTTCGTCGGCTCGTACTGGTGTATGCGGCCACTGGCGTGTTGATGTAGATGTAGAAACCAGCCACAACATTGTAAGTCGGTGCTGTTGTGAAAAACGCCACGGCGTTGTAAGCCGACGCAGATGGCAAGAGACGACCAGGGCGTTGTAAACTAGCACGAATGGCGAGAGACGGACATGGCGTTGTAAGCCGGTGCGAATGGCGAGAGACGGCCACGGCGTTGTAAGCCAGCGCGGATGGCAAGAGATGGCCACGGCGTTGTAAACCGGCGTGGATGGCGAGAGACGGCCACGGCATTACAAGCCGGCGCGGATGACGAGAGACGGCCACGATGTTGTACGCTAGTACGGATAGCGAGGGACGGCCATGGCGTTGTAAGCCGGTGAAAATGGCAAGAGACGGCCACGGAGTTGTAAGCCGGCGCAGATGTGCGAATCGCCGGTGACGTTGTAAGCCGGCGAGGGCGGCGAGTCGGCCATGGCGTTTGTTGGTGAAGACCATACCACGGGTACAGCGGCTTGCCACACTCATTCGGCGGCTCATACTGGCGGTGAACGCGCGCGGTACCGGTGAGTTAATGTAGACCGGGCCGCGGGGGCGGCGATCCATGCACGTCCATTGAACAACACGACACGGACGAACACCAGTATAGAATGATTCCCGCGTGCGCTTCACCTTCGCGGTATAATGCCTCGTGAATAATTGTCCTGCGTAAAAATATTACAAGCCAAAGTAATTGCTCTCGGGTGAACTAATACGTACTGATAAGATAAATAAGATAGATATCACCTGATATTTTCTTCGTGTGCCGGTAGCAAATAGAAAAAAAAAATCTTTGTAGATTGTTGGAGCACCTAGTATTAATTGCTTTCTTCTTTGTCTTCGGCGGGTGTCGAGTCTGCGGTTGACCCGTCTTTGGGTCGTGGCTTCTTTCTATTTTTTTTGTTTTGTTTTCTTGAAATCTGTAGATCAATTAGCACTTTTTTTAAATAGTCTTGAGGCATCAGCATACTGGTGCTAGTACTCCCATGAGATGTGATGGCCCTCAGAAGAAGAAAAATACGTTTGGTCGTTGATGCTTTATCCCTGTGAATTTCCTCGTTCACCTTTCCTTCTAACGTTGGCTTAAGGCAAAACAAATCACGTGCCTTATTGTTGTAATTCGGCAGGCTGACTGGTCACATGTGGTAGTACTCAGACCACCATTGATCGGGGCAGTAGTAAAATATATTTTTGTTTGTCAGCTTTTGACTAGTACAAATGCCTGTGCGTTGCATCGGGCGAAAAAAGGAACAGAAGCTGCTACATGAGTCATTGTGCATCATTATTTGTATATAATTTTAATAAATCGATCATATGGTTTAACATGGAGTTTTTTTCTTATTTTTAATAAAATTTAATGATTTCATAAAATGGGACATTTTTGTAAGAATAATCAAAGTTTTGATGAAAATTTGAACATTTCTGACAAAACATTTTTAACAGATTTGTATTAAAATAATGTTTTTTGTTTTACATTTGTAAATGTTTATTTAGGAATTTTTAATTGTACATTTCTAAGTGCTTATTTTATAGGAAAAAATATAAGCTTTTTTGGAAAGTTTTATGTTTATTTAAGTGCGAACATATTTTTTTTGAAACAAAAATAGTGTAAAAGTACGTATTGAAACTGCGAATATTTTTAGGAAAAGTATTTCCTTCACCCGGCTGATCCAACGTTGGGCATCTGGCGCCTTCAACACGTGACGCGTGTTCATGTGACCCATTGCATGTTTGCGTGTTTCTGCAATAGCCGGAGTGACGGTGCTATTGCTAGGACAAATGCCCATGCGTTGCACCGGGCGAAAATTAAATATAACCTTTTTAAATTTTATTTTTATTCCTTGGAATTCCTTGTAATTTTTCAATGAATTTATGCTTATTCCTTGGAATTCCCTATAATACAAATAATTTGTCTCCAAAAACATTAGTACATATATGTTTTTTATCATTACTATTTTTTTAGGCTTTTACTATTACTACATGTATGTTATACGGTTTACATTTGGTCCACATACTAAATCCGGCCCAAAGTGTGTGTCTATTTAGGCGTCAGAGCAACCATTTCTAAAAAAAAAGACGCTGCACCTCGTCTTGTACCTCTCTCCCTACTACGATTCCAAATGAATCCCATTCTCCAACCTAGGCCAACTGCTGCAGGCAACGGCGGCAAGCGATTGACGGTCCTGCTTTGGCGGTCGGCCCTCCCAATCTCTCTCGGAACGCCGTCTCCAAGCTCACCGTGACCCTCGCCCGCCGCCTCTGAGTCGTGGCGTCCTTCCTCGATTCTCCACCTCCCCCACCGGAGTGCTTGTCCCGACTCGCCGCTCCTGCAGAGGCGGATGGAGAGGTGGGTGATGTGGACGGAGAGGTGATCGCGGGGATCTGGAGCTATTTGGCGAGATTGGGTGCAGGGTGAGGAGAATCTCCAAGATCGCGTCGTCGCTGCTGCCGTTTGAGGAGGAGGAGGAGCCAGACAGAGGGGAACTCGTCGCCTCGACGCGGCCTGTGATGTGGCTTGATTTCCCCATCTTCATCAGCGAGCGTTATGCAGATGGTAAGATGCACCACCTATTCAGATAATGCGTACCTTGTTTTATATGAAAAAAATATCTTTTTTGGAAAGTTTTATGTTTATTTAAGTGCGAACATATTTTTTTGAAACAAAAATAGTGTAAAAGTACGTATTGAAACAGTGAATATTTTTAGGAAAAGTATTTCCTTCACCCGGCTGATCCAACGTTGGGCATCTCCCGCCTTCAACACGTGACGCGAGTTCATGTGACCCATTGCATGTTTGCGTGTTTCTGCAATAGCTGGAGTGACGGTGCTATTGCTAGGACAAGTGCCCGTGCGTTGCACCGGGCGAAAATTAAATATAACATTTTTAAATTTTATTTTTATTCCTTGGAATTCCCTGTAATTTTTCAATGAATTTATGTTTATTCCTTGGAATTCCCTATAATACAAATAATTTGTCTCGAAAAACATTAGTACATATATGTTTTTTACCATTACTAATCTTTTAGGCTTTTACCATTACTACATGTATGTTATACGGTTTACATTTGGTCCACATACTAAATCCGGCCCAAAGTGTGTGTCTATTTAGGCATCGGAGCAGCCATTTCTAAAAAAAAAGGCGCTGCACCTCGTCTTGTACCTCTCTCCCTACCACGATTCCAAATGAATCCCCATTCTCCAACCTAGGCCAACTGCTGCAGGCAACGGCGGCAAGCGATTGGCGGTCTTGCTCTGGCGGCTGGCCCTCCCAATCTCTCTCGGAACGCCGTCTCCGAGCTCACCGTGACCCTCGCCCGCCGCCTCTGAGTCGTGGCGTCCTTCCTCGATTCTCCACCTCCCCCGCTGGAGTGCTTGTCCCGGCTCGCCGCTCCTGCAGAGGCGGATGGAGAGGTGGGTGATGTGGACGGAGAGGTGATCGCGGGGATCTGGAGCTATTTGGCGAGATTGGGTGCAGGGTGAGGAGAATCTCCAAGATCGCGTCGCTGCTGCCGTTTGAGGAGGAGGAGCAGCCAGACAGAGGGGAACTCGTCGCCTCGACGCGACCTGTGATGTGGCTTGATTTCCCCATCTTCATCAGCGAGCGTTATGCAGATGGTAAGATGCACCACCTATTCAGATAATGCGTACCTTGTTTTACATTTGTAAATGTTTATTTAGAAAATTTTAATTGTACATTTCTAAGTGCTTATTTTATCGGAAAAAATATAAGCTTTTTTGGAAAGTTTTATGTTTATTTAAGTGCGAACATATTTTTTTGAAACAGAAATAGTGTAAAAGTACGTATTGAAACTGTGAATATTTTTAGGAAAAGTATTTCCTTCACCCGGCTGATCCAACGTTGGGCATCTGGCGCCTTCAACACGTGACGCGTGTTCATGTGACCCATTGCATGTTTGCGTGTTTCTGCAATAGCTGGAGTGACGGTGCTATTGCTAGGACAAATGCCCATGCGTTGCACCGGGCGAAAATTAAATATAACCTTTTTAAATTTTATTTTTATTCCTTGGAATGCGTGTAATTTTTCAATGAATTTATGCTTATTCCTTGGAATTCCCTATAATACAAATAATTTGTCTCGAAAAACATTAGTACATATATGTTTTTTATCATTACTATTTTTTTAGGCTTTTACCATTACTACATGTATGTTATACGGTTTACATTTGGTCCACATACTAAATCCGGCACAAAGTGTGTGTCTATTTAGGCGTCGGAGCAGCCATTTCTAAAAAAAGGCGCTGCACCTCGTCTTGTACCTCTCTCCCTACTACGATTCCAAATGAATCCCATTCTCCAACCTAGGCCAACTGCTGCAGGCAACGGCAGCAAGCGATTGACGGTCCTGCTCTGGCGGCCGACCCTCCCAATCTCTCTCGGAACGCCGCCTCCGAGCTCACCATGACCCTCGCCCGCCGCCTCTGAGTCGTGGCGTCCTTCCTCGATTGTCCACCTCCCCCGCCGGAGTGCTTGTCCCGGCTCGCCGCTCCTGTAGAGGCGGATGGAGAGGTGGGTGATGTGGACGGAGAGGTGATCGCGGGGATCTGGAGCTATTTGGCGAGATTGGGCGCAGGGTGAGGAGAATCTCCAAGATCGCGTCGTCGCTGCTGCCGTTTGAGGAGGAGGAGGAGCCAGACAGAGGGGAACTCGTCGCCTCGACGCGGCCTGTGAAGTGGCTTGATTTCCCCATCTTCATCAGCGAGCGTTATGCAGATGGTAAGATGCACCACCTATTCAGATAATGCGTACCTTGTTTTACATTTGTAAATGTTTATTTAGGAATTTTTAATTGTACATTTCTAAGTGCTTATTTTATAGGAAAAAATATAAGCTTTTTTGGAAAGTTTTATGTTTATTTAAGTACGAACATATTTTTTTAAACAGAAATAGTGTAAAAGTACGTATTGAAACTGTGAATATTTTTAGGAAAAGTATTTCCTTCACCCGGCTGATCCAACGTTGGGCATCCGGCGCCTTCAACACGTGAGTCTATGGGCACCACGTATATAGGCATTGGGAGTTTGATATAATTGCAAAAGAAATTGGAAGCAAAGTGTTGATTATAGCATTATGATGAATGATTTTGTGGACACCTGATAAAAAAACATGAATTATTTTGTTCTTGATGACATTATACATGTGAATTATATATCATGAATGGTTTGTATATACACAAATGAATCTCCCTCCTTGAAGATAATCAAGTTATGATTCTAACTCCGAGGTTGTCACTTGGCTGCAATCTTTCTGTAGAATCAAAGTAATGTGTTTAAGGTAAGAAATAAGCGATGCAATGTGAAATATAAATACTTTAGTTTATCCCAATCATTACCAATTTGGTGAGGATTTCCGTGTAGACAATATTTTTCGTATAGGTCCCACTTGTACTGGTCTTCTTATTCTTCTTTCCGTTTGTGTATGTGTCGACTATACCTGTCTTTTTATTCTTCTGGTTGTTCACATCGTTTGTACCTGCTAGTACCTTAATGTTTGATGTCGCAGTTGCTTTAGAAAGTGCTACGTATAGTTGCCCATGTGAGAAAACCGGTTCAGGAAGGTAGACGCCTACATTTGGTATTGTTTGACCTTGTGATTTGTTTATTGTCATTGCAAAACTTAGCCTGACTGGAAATTGTTTCCTCTTGAAACTGAACGGGAACATGTCATCGTCAGAGGGGCATAATGGTATCCGAGGCAGGAATACTCGCATTCTAGAGTGCTGTCCCACCACAACACCTGCATCAATTGTAGGTTTTTGAAATCCTTGTACGACCAACCTCGTTCCGTTGCAGAGTCCATTAGCAGGGTCAACGTTCCTGAGTAGTATGATTGGGCAATTTATTTTGAGCTTCAACATATGTGGAGGCAGTCCATTTCGGGTGAGAGTGTTTAGGAATTCTGGTGGATAGTAGTTACGTGGGTCGTCTTCTACTGAATCGAAGCTGTGGTATACCATCTCCTCCCCCTGGAAACGATCAATCATTTTTAGGTTGATTCTATCTACGGAATCATTCCTTGTGGATAAAATTGCTCTTGATGTGATGTACTTTGGATCTTTTAGGGAAGCATTGTCCGTTTGGTAGACAATGTCGATGAGCCTATCCAAGCTATTGTCATCCGGCTTATTTGGTACACATATACTTCATTGTCCGGTAGGTAGTAGTATTTCACCATCTTCATTTGTCTCCTCGGTTCCGTTTCCAATGCGTAGTAAGTATTCCGCGAACCACTTGTCGTTTTGAGCCCTCATGTTACGCACAAGCTTCAGTTGACGCATTGAATTCCAGAGCTGGGACCTTCGTAGTGATGCATGCACTATCTGAGCTCTTGTTCCCTTTCGGACAACAGGCAGTGGCATACAGCTCACAGCGGCGCGTGCTCACGGCCACAGTTGTCCGCCGAGCTCCCTCGCCTCCAACCTCCGTCGCCTCCTCGCCTCCAACCTCCGTCGCCTCCTCGCCCGTTAGCGGCATACAGCTCACAACGGCGCCTGCTCGCGGCCACAGGTGTCCGCCGAGCTCCCTCGCCTCCAACCTCCGTCGCCTCCTCGCGTCCAACCTCCGTCGCCTCCTCGCCTCCAACCTCCGTCGCCTCCTCGCCCGTCAGCCCGGCGGTGGAGCTCGGCGATGGACGGCAGGAATGGTTAAGCCACGGTGGAGTTTGACGAGGGAGGGGGCTATCCATAAAAATGAAACGTTTTTTTATCATTGAAAACGTACTGCGGGTTAAAATACTGGGAAACCGAGGGGCTTTTTTGCAAGTTTACCGCAACGTATGACGACCCTATGACCAGAAGCAGTAGGCGTTTTATTATTAGGGAAGGATTTCATTCAGACTGCTCCTGTACGTACGGGCACCGAAGGGACAGAGGACTCGGCCACGGCTTGGTCTGGGTGTGTGTTGCGGCAATACTCATCACTTTTTTTCTCGGTGTAGCAGCAGCCAACCCATTAGGCACGCGCATGAGGCCGCGTTGTAAATCAGGGAAACGAGGAGCTAGCAAAATTTTCTCCTCGGAACTTGCTTTGCTCGTGGACGAGAAGACGAAGACGTGGACGTGCACCCGAACCTCACAGCGCATAGTCGGTCACCTCGACCCGGAGTCGTAGTGCAAATCAATCCTCATATCACGTACGGAGTCACATAAAAATTCTGACGAACCCTGTCGGTCTCGGCGATTTTTAAGATGGTGCACTTAATTAGCGCCAAGCCTAATCTCTCTCTTAATCTCAATCTCTTATTGCGTAGAGACGTGGAGCCATGGCTGCTTGCTGACTCTAATCTCTCTTGATCTCACCGACGAAAAATTGCAGTTGATGATGATTCTTTCACGTCGACGCTTTTTTCGTCTGTCTAGTCGTAAACTTCTTAATTCCTGAAGATCTCCCTCCAAAAACACAATACCACCGTACGCTGCCCTACGGTGGGTGCCAACTGTCGTGGATTTGTCACGGCAGATGTCCGGGTGAACAGACTCTATGTTCGGGGCAGAAACGCAACTCTGTGGCGGCTTGAAGGGGTTGGTCGGAATCGAGAGACGCGAGTTTACCCAGGTTCGGCCCTTCCGATGGAGGTAAAAGTCTACGTCCTGCTTGTCTGCTATTGATGCTGAAGAAGATCTCTCGGTTACAAGGGTGCTGTTTTGCTACCTCTAATCACGAAAACCTCTAATATGTCTGTCTCTAATCTCTTGTTTCTATCTAAACTTTGTCTATTGAAACGTCTAACAACTTGTCCCTCTTGGGGCGCCTTAACCCTCCTTTTGCAAGTGGAGAGGATAGGTTTACAGATAGAGTCCTACTCCCAGTAGGACTAGGACTAGTCTTTCATGAATCCTAATCCAGGTCTTGTTTCCTTTGTGAAGGAATCCTTACTCTCCTTGGACCTTCTCTTGTGAGCCGCCTGGCGCCGGCTTGCATGCCGGGTCTTGGGCCCGGTCGTCCTGCGACCCGCCTGTCGGGTCACCAATAAAATGTCATGTCTTAACCAGGTCTCTTGTGAGTCGCTAGGCCGGGTCATACTGCGGGGTATATCCCCGACATTATCCCCCAGATTAGCTTGAATTTACTCATGGTAACCTCTTGAAATAGGAATAGTAAATATGTTAAGTAGCCGGCTTGCTCCTTTGGCCGGCTTAGGAAGTGGCTCCTTAGAAATCTGGGTTGCTTCTTCATACGAAAGAGCCGTCCGCTCAATCGTCTTGCTTGTCAATGTCCTTTGAAGAATATTTGGGAATAGAACACCCATATGACATTGAGTCGGCTTCCAAAACTTTGGCTTGATGAAAATCTTGAAAATAAGAAATCCTCATGACATAGATCCGGACTTCCAATGTTGTGAAGCAGGGTGGCTTATATAAACTCTGGCGGCTTATGATCTTTTGATAACGCCGGGTCATGAATGTTGGTGACGCCGGGTCTAACAACTGAACTCCATAATTAACATCTTGAAAATTCTCCTCAAAGTTTTTGATATGTCCATATTACCTGTAGCCCCCAAGCTACGAGATTATCCATGATAACTTGGCACTTTGCAGTACTATTTGTGATTGTGTAGCCCCCAAGTACCAGGTTGTCTTGCCTACAGCAGCCTGAGACTTTGTAACTTTCTTAACCAGGTCTCCTGTGAGTCGCCAGGCCGGGTCATACAACGGGGTATATCCCCGACACCCAATATGTTGTGCATTGCGCTATAAGATCGGCCACGATGACCCTGGTGATGTTGAGGGCAAGCGCCCCAGGGAGAAGATTCCTGCCAAGGTGATGTGGTATGCTCCTATAATACCATGATTGGAACGTTTGTTCCAAAACAAAGAGCATGCCAAGTTAATGCTATGGCACAACGAAGACCGTAAGAAAGACGGGAAGTTGAGAATGATCGCTGACGGGTCGTAGTGGAGAAAAATCGAGAGAAAGTGGAAGGACTTTGCAAAGGATGCAAGGAACGTATGGTTTGGTTTAAGTGTAGATGGCATTAATCCTTTTGGGGAGCAGAACAAAAATCATAACACATGGCATGTGACTCTATGTATCTATAACCTTCCTCCTTGGTTGTGCATGAAGCGGAAGTTCATTATGATGCCAGTGCTCATACAAGGCCCCAAGCAACCCGGCAACGACATTGATGTGTACCTAAGGCCATTGGTTGAAGAACTTTTACAGCTGTGGAATGGAAAAGGTGTACGTGCATGGGATGCGAAAGATCAGGAGGAATTTGACCTACATGCGTTTCTGTTTGTAACCATCAATGATTGGCCTGCTCTCAATAACCTTTCAAGACAGACAAACAAGGAATACCACGCATGCACGTACTGTTTAGATGATACCGACAATATATATTTGGATAAATGTAAGAAGAATGTGTATCTGGGACATCCTCGATTTCTGCAGAGCAGGCGTCCCGTAAGAAAGAAAGGCAAGCATTTCAAAGGTGAGGCAGATCACCGGAAGAATCCTCACCACCGTATGGGTGATGAAATACTTGATATGGTCAAGGATTTAAAAGTAATCTTTGGCAAGGGTCCTAGTGCACAATCTGTTCCGAATGACGCTGAGAAATGCACACCCATGTGGAAGAAGAAATATATACTTTGGGACCTACCGTATTGGAGACCTCGAGGTCCGTTCTGCAATAGATGTGATGCACGTGACGAAGAATCTTTACGTGAACCCGCTAGGCTTCTTGGGCGTGTATGGGAAGACAAAAGATATGCCCATAGTTATGACGATGAAGATTGCCCATGGTTACGACGCAAAGGTATACACTCGAAGAAAAACTTTTACACCCAAAGATCCCACTCTAGGATGTGACCGACTTCTCTAGTTAGTTTCTGGACTTATATATCTAGAAAGTCCCACTTTGGACAAACCAAAGGGAACCTTTGTAATAGTAGTGTACTTATGTGTTTTGTATGTTCAGTATGCACCATTCGAAGGAACTCTTTTCAAATAACCCTTTATGCTTTCCAGAAATTCTACTTCATTTCCGATCAACAATATGTCAACCACATATGCTTATCAGAAACTCTATAGTGCTCCCACTCACTTTATTGTAAATACAAGTTTCTCATAAACTTTGTATAGACTCAAAAACTTTGATCACCTCATCAAAGCATATATTCCAACTCCGAAAGGCTAGCTTCAGTTCATAAAAGGATCACTAAAGCTTGCACACCTTTTAGCATCCTTAGGACTGACAAAGCCTTCTTGTTGTATCTCATACAACCTTTCCTTAAGTAAGGAAACGATGTTTGGACATCCATCTGCCAGATTTCACAATTGAAAAATGCAGCAACTACTAACATAATTCCAACAGACTTTAGCATTGCTACGAGTGAGAAAGTCTCATCGCAGTCAACTCCTTGAACTTGTCGGAAACTTCTTTGTGGCAAGTCGAGCTTTATAAATGGTGACATTTACCATCAGCATTTGTCTTCATCCCAAAGGTCCATTTGTACTCGACAACCTGCCGTCCAACGAGCAAGTCTACCAAAGTCTATACTTAGTTTTCATACATGGATCCTTTCTCGGATTTCATGGCCTCTAACCATTTGTCGGAATCCGGGCCCATCATGGCTTTTTCATAGCTCGTAGGCTCATTGTTATCCAACAACATGACCTCTAAGACTGGGTTGCCATACCACTCAGGAGCAGTATGCGTCCTTGTCGACCTACGAAGTTCGATAGTAACTTGATCCGAAGCTTCATGATCATCATCATTAACTTCCTATTCAACTAACATAGGCTCCACAGAAAGAACTTTCTGCGTTGCACTACTCTCTGGTGGAAACAAAGGTTCAACAACCTCATCAAGTTCTATCTTCCTCCCACTCAATTCTTTCGAGAGAAACTCTTTCTCAAGAAAGCGTTTTAGCAGCAAACACTTTATGCTTGGATCTGAGATAGAAGGTTTACCTAACTTTTCTTAGGGTATTCTATGAAGATGCATTTTTCCGCTTTGGGTTTGAGCTCATTAGGTGAAAACATTTTTCACACAAGCGTCACAGCCCCAAACATTAAGAAATGACAGCTTAGGTTTCTGTCAAACCATATGGTGTCATCTCAATGGATTTAGATGGTGCCCTATTTAAAGTGAATGTAGTTGTCTCTAATGCATAACTCCCAGACGATAGTGGCAAAACGATAAGAGACATCATAGTATGCACTATATCCAATAGAGCACGACTATGACGTTCGAACACACCATCACGCTATGGTGTTCCAGGTGGCGTGAGTTGTGAAACAACTTTTCACATTGTCTTATGTTGTATACCAAACTATGGTGTTCCAGCAGAGGTTGGCCTAATAGGCTTGCATTAGGGAGGAGCTCAATGCAGTGCCCGCGACGGGGCTTATAAACTGTTCGAGGCGCCCCTCGACTAGTAAGGTGGGACTAAACTTCCACCGCAGTGCGCCGTGCCAGGAACACACCTTTAGTCACGGTTGGTGGCTCCAACCATGACTAAAGACCCTCTTTAGTCGCGTTTGGAGCCACCAACCGTGACTAAAGGGTTTCGCTTCCCGCCGACCACGCCCGCTGAAATTCACCTTTAGTCGCGGTTGGTGGCTGCAACCACGACTAAAGGGGGTCTTTAGTCGCGGTTGGAGCCACCAACCGCGACTAAAGGCCTCCTTATATATACAATACTTCAATTTTTTTCAGTTACTCTGCATTCCTCTCCTCTTCGCAACATCGCCGCCATCGCCGTCTCGCCTCCCCGAAGCCACCCGTACCGTCGCCGTCTCGCCTCCTCGCGTCGATCTCCGACACCGCCCGCGCTTGCTCCTCCGGTCCCGAACTCCTCACCATCGCTGCCCCCGACTCGCCTCGCCTCACCGTCGCCCCGTTGCCCCACTGTGACCTCCCCCCTCTCCCTCGCCCCCTGTGCCGCCGTGGCGGCCGCCGACCCTCCCCGGCCCGACCCCCCCCCCCAATTTTGATGAACACACACACAATTTTGCTAATTAGATGATTAATTAGATGTATAGATGATTAGATGCAAGAATTTTGACATTTTTAGAAGAATTTTGACATTTTTAACATTTGAGAAATTAATTAGTATAATGTATGTATAGAAATATTGAGGAATTTTGACATTTTGGTACAATGTAGAAATTTAGGGTTTAGGGTTTATACAATGTAGAAATTTTGGCATTTTAACATTTAGGGTTTAGGATTTTGACATTTGATCGAATATATGTATAGGAATTAGTATATGTATGTATAATGTATAGGAAACATTTGAGGAATTTTGACAAAGCATAGAAAAAAGTTTGTTATGTATTTGCAAAATCAAGTTAAAAAGAATTACAAAAATCACAATCAAGCATTTTTTTTAAATTTGCATAGAATTTCTTCTTGGAGTCAACGATGCCTGGCCCCATCCTCGTCGTCGACTCGTTCGCGACGACGTCCTGCTTCACAGGGGCAACGTTCGGGACTGGGCCCCGCTAGGCTGGCACCGGGAGGTGCTAACTTCAGGGGCGCGCAACTTGTTGAGGAACCCGAGTCCCGTCGTCGACTCAGATTTTTTTTGGCGGCGTTTGTGTGGGCCACTGTCGACGAGGAGGCTTGCCGGCCCTACCGGAGGTGGTACGCCGCTGTGTCAGGGAGGAGGACGAGCACGTCCGTCGGTACATGGATGCATTGAACGTCAGGTTCTCTAATATCTGGTAGGTTCTTCAGGGATCTCACCCGAGCTATGATCCTGTCATAGTTCCTTCTCCTTGGGTGTCCACCGCCTGCCGCGCGAGACGTCAACTGGATCTGTAGTAGTGATATTATATAATTAATAATATTAGAGATGTATTAGTGATAATATTCGAGATGTATTCGAGATTATATTCGATAATATTCGACACGATTTATTCGAGACGATTCATTCGAGATTATATTCGATGATGCATATTATGTACTATGATTCACTTTTCCTAATTGATTGCATGCATTCTAATTTTAATACTAAATTGTTTTATCTTTCTTATGGGTTAGTTAAAAAAGCTATGGACAATACTGGTAGAGAAGGACAAGAGGCTCTGTTCAACATCATACGATCCACGAGCCCAGAGCATGAACATCAAGAGGATGACGGCTCGCAATATCTGAACAATTCCGGTGAGGGTTGGATGTTTGATGAAGACGAGAGAATAGATGAATTTGACAACGATGTTGACGAACAAAATGTTCTTCAAATAACAAAGACTGGTCAGGTATATTTATTATATAAGCCATCCGGTGATCATTACATGTCTTAATTGTGTTGTATATGTATTAACGAATCAATCTTTCTTCTTTTAGGCCTCCGGATCGAGCAAATATTCTACAAGCGACATGGTAGTTCGAGGCCCGGCCAAAAAGTTGGACCCTGGCGTAAAGTTCAGCATCGATTCCATCAATACATCAACTGGCAAACCGCTTGAACCTAAGAAAAATACGACCAAGTTCAAGAATCAATGCAGAGTTATTGTTAGGGACCAAATCCCGATCTCCACACAAGAATGGAAAAAGTCAGCAAAGGGAGATCGAGAAGGAGTTACTTTTGTCGATGAAAGAGCAAAAGATGTGCTTTGGACCGAGCTGATGTCACATTTCACACTACCAGATAATTTGACAGATGCAGATCTGAATAAAGTAAAAAACTATGCTCTTAAAATGATGGCGATCACATTCAGCACCTTCAAGAAAAATGCATGGGCTGCATACGTCAAAGCAAACAAGACGACTCCAAAATTCAAGGAACCACTGGCGAAGGCAAAAGATCACTGGGACTATTTCGTGAAGTTCAAGGAATCAGAACTATCTAAGGAACGGTCGAGAAAGAACAAGATTAATGCTACGAAAAAGCAGTGGCACCACTCTGGGGCCAGGTGGCTACCAGACGGTCCTGCCTAAGTGAGATCAATCCGAAAAAGATATGATTAGTGCAGGGGTCACTCCAGTTACAGTGACCTGGCCCTCAAGGTGTAGGACATGGTTTTATGCGCATGGGGGAAGTTGGACCCAAAGACAGGGGCTATTATGATGAAGGCAAGTCTTAAAAAAGTGACTAACAAAATTATGATGAAAATCGAAGAAGCTCGAATGGGGGTGTTCACGCCCAACAGAGAGGACGACGAGCTTATGCGCGCCCTGAAGAATCCTGAACATCCGAGAAGAACAGGAGGCAAAGGCGTTGTTCCGTGGTTTGAGGGGTTTGTAGGTTGGAATGAGGACTACATAAGTCGTGCAAGAAAGAAGATGCAGGAGGAGAAGAAGAAGAAGGAGGAAGCACTCTGCCTTGAAGGCCTCTAATCAAAGCACCTGGAGTTGGAATTCAGAGTCAGGCAGCAGCAGGAGTAGATCGACTCACTCAGACAGGAATGGGCATCTCAACGGTAGCATGAGCAGATCGATCCAGCATTGGATACCATCGTCCCATCTATGCCGAGAAGCAGCATGGGTTCCGCCCCGGCCGGTATCAATGAAGATGCACTGCTAGCTAGGTACCCTGTGGATGATATCAAAGACATGACTAACTATGAGCTAAACATGAAAGTGAAGAACTTATCCATGAAGGTGGCGGACGGCTATGCTTTAGCAAATCCCCCAGAAGCAACCTTCCATTGCAATCCCATTCCAGCTGGCTATGCTCGTGTCGGGGTTGATGAAGTGATGTCAGCATATCACGAGCTACAACTTGACATTCCTAGAGGTGACGAGGAGAGAACACTGGGAGAGGCCATACATCATATCATTCTATGGAAAGGATTGCATTGTCTTTCCAAGGCCACCGACTCCTCCTCCTCCAAGTCCGATGCCGTGTCAGTCGACTCCTCCTCCTCCTCCAAGTCTGGCACCGCGTCAGCCAACTCCTCCTCCAAGTCTGGCACAACGTCAGCCAACTCCTCCTCCTCCAAGTTCGGCACTGCGTCAGCTGACTCCTCCTCCAGGTCCGGCACAACATCAGCGTGCTCCGTCGGCTCAGCGTGCTCTGTCGCCTAAGCAACAACGCAAGAGAGAGGCCTCAGCTACGACGACTAGCGGTACAATAGGCAAGAAATTCAAATATGCTCCAAGCCTCAGGCCTCTTCCCAAGTTGCCTTACCACCTGACCCCGAGGATCTCGACATTGCAGTGGATGCCAATTTGAAGGCCCATTTTGGACCGCAATGGCCCCAGCCGCCAAAGGAGAAAGTACCTGAGCATGTCTCACAACACTTCATTGATATGGCTCGTCTGGCTCAGAAGGACAACGACTATGTGCGGTCTATCAAGAATTCATATCTTGCAGGACAAAAGGAGTCGAGCTCGAGCTCGAGCCAAGGAGTTGGCAAAAAAGCGGGAAAACTACCCCCTGTTGGGAGAACAGGTAGTGCAATCGATCCTCTCGCTCATTGTACAAACATGTGTGAGTTCCGCCGGTCGTCCAGAAGTAACCAAAGAACATATTAGGATGGCTAAAGAGGCCGGTGTCAGTGTTGAACAACTCCTATGCCTTGAGGAAATCCCCCGGCTTAAAGAGTCAGAAGTAAAATATCAATATGCCCGCGGCAAACCTTTGGTCAAGCCTGAAGATGTCAAGCTTCTACCAATGAGAATGTATGATTTCCATACATGGTATATGCAAATAACAACAAATACCAATGAAGAGCCTCTCATGGTGAGAGTCAAGAAGAGGCATTACTTCCATAAAAAAGATGTGTGGATTCATTATGCAGAGTTGTTTCAGTTATTCAATCAAGACGCACTCGACAAATATTTAGTCAATTGATATTGTCTGGAAATGATTTCTTTCTATAATTTATGTCTCTAGCTAGCTGTGCTCTTGGTCATTACCTGGAATTATCCTCACTATATTCGTTTGCGTGGTATTGTGTAGAATGAAGATGTATGAAATGAAACAAGCTGGATGCTATGGCATTGGGTCCATTGACCCAAATACGATTAATGAAAAGACATGGGAAACTTCATATACGAGAAAAGACACAGAGAAAGCCATGCTAGATTTTTTGAAGCATCTAAACACCCAACCAGAAATACTACTTCCTCACAACTTCGGGTGAGTGTTACTATATATATATAGATCTTGTACTACAACTTCTATTTTTTGCTTACCAGATGTTAATAAGTGTTGTTGATGAGTTATGGAGTTACTACTGGATCTTGTTAATCATTGAAGTTGACAAGGGAAAAGTTGAAGTACTCGACTCGCTATTAAAGGATCCATCCGAATACTCAATCGTGAGGGGGCTGCTTGACAGGTAATTTCAATCATTATCGCACTATGACGGCCTCTTTAATTACTTCATTTCCTGATATCAACTAGTTAATAACTCATTTATTAATTTTCTTTGATGGCGGGCAGGGCTTGGGCCAAGTTCATCAAACAAGTCCCAGGCGACTAGGCACAACAACTGAAATGGGTGCGACCCAAGGTAATTAAGTACTACTAGCTAGCTAGCTATGTCCGTGTATCTCTTTAATTTTAGTTTCAATAGGATTATTATGCTTAATTAATTATTACCTGATTGAATTTTATTCTCGTAAAGTGCATGAGGCAGGAGCAGGGGAATAGTTTATGTGCATACTAGGTTTGCGAGAACATTCGCATGATAATGTCTGAGAGCAGTAGAAACGAAAGGAATCTTTGGGTACGTTTGCGAGAACACTATCTATAATTTTTTTTATCATGATCTAGCTAATATATATACACACAACTAATATATTCATCTTGATCTCCATCTTGTAGCCGACGGAGATGCGGGGCCAGCTCATTCCAGAGGCTCGAGTATGAGCAATTCAAGAAGAATTAGCTAGATTTCTAGTCGACCAAGTCATAGATCCGAAAGGAGAATACCATTACAAGATCAAGAACAAGAAGAAGTAATGCATGTGCATTTATGTGTAATGATCCTCAAATTGTAGGAGAAATTGTATATATATACGTATGTGAATGGTCGTCGTACGAGCAATTTGATTATATATATATATATATGATCGGTTCTACGAGAAATTCTATTTATATTTATATATATGCGCATGCACAACGTGTGAACAATATGTACGTAGTAGCGTAATATATGTTTGAAATGAAAATTAATTAATTGGAAAAAAAATTAAAAGGAAAATTAAACCATAATTAATTCATAAACCCCTAAAGAATTAAAAGGAAAAATAAAACAAAACTAAAAAAAACTAAATACTTTTAGTCCCAGTTGGTGTTACCGATCGGGACTAAAGGTCCCCCAGCCCACGACGCCATCAGATGCCCCGTGGAGGGCCTTTGGTGCCGGGCCGTGTTGAACTGGCACTAAATGGGGTAGGCTTTAGTCCCCACTCTATACTGCCATTCGAGAACCGGCACTAAAGGCCCTTACGACCCGCGACTATAGGCCTATTCTTCACTAGTGCCCTCCTCCACTTCGGCCGCACCAAAGGGGGGACCCTTGGGTGCCGGCTTACCTCCCCTCCCTCCTATATATACTAGAGGTTTTAGATGTGTGGGATAACCCTAATTGCCACGTGCTCCCTCTAGTTCATCTAGACCGGTTTTCTCCTCTAGTCTAGTTTGGCGGTGTTTAGGCGAAGCCGTGCCGGAATAGTTCCACCATCATCGCCACCACGCCGTGGCGCTGCCGAAGAACTCATCTACCTCTCCACTCCCTCTTGCTGGATCAAGAAGGGGGATATCATCATCGAGCTGTACGTGTGTTGAACATGGAGGCGCCGTTCGTTCGGCGCTAGATCGGAAGGACCGTGATCATGATTACGAGACGATTCATGATTTGATCACGGGACGAATCGTGATGGGATCGCGGGACAGATCGTGATTGGATCGCGAGATGGATCATGATGGGATCACGGGACACTTGGCGATTTGGATCGCGCAGATGTTCGACTACATCAACCGCGTTTCTCAACGCTTCCCGCTGAGCGATCTACAAGGGTATGTAGATCCACTCTCCCTCTCGTAGATGCTCATCACCATGGATAGATCTTGCATGTGCATAGGAAATTTTTCGTTTCCGATGCAACGTTCCCCAACATTACCCTCGACAACCAAAAGTGGCTCACCGCCAACAAAAAGTGTATGGCCTTCATAAAGAATTCAATTGAGAACAACATTGTGGGATCAATTGCAGAGTGTACTACTGCAGGGGAGTTTCTTACAAAGATAAAGAACCAATTCAATGGTTCTTCAAAGATATATGCCACCCAGTTGCTAAAGCAACTGGTAACAGAAAACTACACATGCTAGGTCTATGTGTAGGTGAGATCATGAATAGAACACAAAGGAGTTTGTGGGCGGTGATGCTCAGATTGCTTCCTCCCTTGGTCGGATTTTGATTCAGCGGTATTGTGGGATGAAGCGGCCCAACCCAACCTTACTCATACGCTTACGAGAGACCGGTTCCATTGACTGGCATGTAACTTTGTTGCATAAAGATGGCTGGCGGGTGTCTGTCTGTCCTACTCTAGTTGGATCGGATTCGACAAAGGCGGTCCTTGAGAAGGTTGAATAGCAATTTGTGTATCAACGTTGTGGTTTTTGCGTAGGTGAGAATTGTTTTTGCTAGATACCCGTAGCAGCCACACAAAACTTGCAACAATAATTAGAAGACGTCTAACTTGTTTTTGCAGGGTACACTAGTAGAAAACGACCCATTTGTCCCGGTTCCAGAGGCCCATTTGTCCCTGTTCTGGAACCAGGACTAAAGGGTCGGGACTAAAGCCCTAAACCTTTAGTCCCGGTTTGCTTAGGAACTGGGACCAAAAGGGCTCCACGTGGCCGCTACGGGAGCCCAGGCAGGAGGACCTTTAGTCCCGGTTTGTAACACCAACCGGGGCCAAAAGGCATCCACACGTCAGCATCAGACAGGAGCTGGTTTTTTGAAAGGGGGTTTAGGGGGTTTTGAAGGGCTAATTTAGGGGTTTCATATTGTGTTATCTAGCTAATAGAGAGAAGTGATCTCTCTTTTTCTGTGCTTGGTCGACGCTAGCTACTATACATATAGAGAACTCTACGCTAGCTAGTAAGCAAATGAAGGAAAACCATTAATTACACAAGATCTAACAGCTCATCATCATCTTAAGCATAAAAAGTTAAAGTCTCATATAACAAAACAAAAAAGATAAAATAATATAGTCTTCCCTCATAGGACCTACTCCTCCCTCTTAGGTAAAATGGCATAAAAAAGAATCACACCAATGTCTCCATGATGAAGCAAAGAGATCCAATGGTCTCCAACTTGTGGCTTGCGATCCTTCTTTATTTGTCCCCATGCTTCAATTTGGAGGCTTCTTGGTGGTTTGCGCTTAGTCGAGTATGCAAAAGATAACTCGGGATGGAAGGGGCTTTTTATTGTCATATTACCTTCAAGTTGCATCAACGGTGGTACAACTTCAGTTGGCAATTTCTATTGAAGAACATAATATATAGTAGCCTAGTTAGCAATGTAATCAATACCATTTACGCAACAATACTAGTGTACTTAATTAGCAACTCTTACCAAGATATTTCGGCGAATGTCATCCGCCCTCAACCTATGCACTAGTGTCCTGTACAATGTATAATTTGGGCCAGTTCCCAAATTATACTGGAAGATGTCTCTACCAGCTATGACACCAATAACAAAGTAGATAAGATCATCCTTCTCCTCCCAAGTTAGATGTGATCCATAAGTGTAGTGTGTCGTGTCGATTATGTTCTGTATTTCACTCGAAGAAACGAAATAAGCTGTAAATTAAAATTAACAAATTTAGTACGCATGAACACCTAATATTTATATATATATAATGCAAATTACTTGACAAATATGCATGGTTGACAAACTCACATGGAGGTAAAACAGGAAACATATCGACATCTACCCAAATGTCGATGTTTCCTTGAATATGATCTTCGAGATCGAAGGTTATTTCCATATCTTCCGGAAATCCATATGCCTTGCAAAGAGCTTCCCAATTTGAGCACCCTATTTCTTTGTTATTAGGTGCATTCATTACTTTCACAAGAAATGTGTGACCATGTTTAGTCCTTAGGTTGGTTGTCCTCGTCTCAAAACTCTCGTGCTCTTCGAAACCAAGCCTCTCCAAGAAATACCGTCTTGCATGACAGGGGACGAACTAGTCGAACTGTATAAAATAGAAATTACGCGTTGAAGGAAAGAAACAAAAGTCATGCTTAATTACGAAAAAATAGTCCATCGTTGCGTACCGTAGAAATATCAAAGTCCTCATAAAGCTTCATGGTGAAGAACCTACCGTCTTGCAGCCCAGTCTGGTGACAAAGACCTTTATCTTCACCGCAAAATTCACACGCTTGGATCCCATCGTCGTCTGATGACGACGACATTTCCTGTGTTCATGATTCAAGAATTAGAGCACGGGCTCATAGTTGAAACAGTTAATATCGATTGAAGGAAACTACGAGAAAACTGATCAACACACAGATCACTATTACTCAATATGCAATGGGTTGACTTTAGGTCTGTCGAGTCTTTCCTTCCTAAACTCTCATCTCACGTATATGGTGGGCACTCCCTCTGATATTGCGACAGTCGGTGATGGTGGCTCCTCCATTCGTCCCCGAGTGCATTACACCAAAATGTCTAGCACACGGGAACGAAGGAGAAGCGACCCCCACAACAACAGTCAGGATTCTTCCTCTCTCATATATATATATATACATATGGTGGACACTCTCCCTCACTGAAAGACACACAATGAGCCGAAACATACCTAAAGTCAACCCGTTTCATATATCGAGCAATGACATAGAAAAAAATACTGAAATGACTTGCAAATCACAAATATATTTATAATGAACTTGAATACAATATCACTAATACATCATCCTGAATAATCTAGTTCAAGAATTACGAAACGCTTTGGATCTTAATTAATGCGTGTGTGAATTTCAATCCATCGAGGCTTTCCTTAAATAACTCTCATATCTCATGGTGTGTTGGTGCGCACTCTCTCATATTGATACGATGGTGTATATATGTTGGTGGACACTCTCTCAAAGTAATAGTTCGACCATCCATGTTGTCGCCTCCCCTCTTCTCTTCTTGCGCAATATATCGACGAGTATATCGCGAGGAAGAGAAGAAAGAGGAAGCGTCCCCCACGACAATAGTCGGGATTCCTTCCTCCATCAAGAACACACATGAAATTCACACAAGGAGCAACAACAGACCGAAAGTCACACACGCATTATACCGATAAAATATCACTAATACATTAATATTTATAATGACCTCGAATATAATATCACTAATACAGATCGAATATCCTAGAATCCAAAATGGAGGACGGTGAACTCGGTTCACTAGTGGTCTCTGTGTCGCCGGCGGTAGACACCCAAAGATAAGGAACCATCATGGGATCATAACTCAAGTGAGATCCCTGAAGGATCTGCCAGGTATTTTCAAACCAGGCATTCAACGCCGCCATGTAGCGACGGACATGCTCGCCCTCCTCCCTGACACGGCGACGTACCACCTCCGCGGGTGCCGTCTCCCTCCGCACCGAAAGTGGCCCACGTGACCGCCACCACAAAAGGTCTGGGTCGACGACGATACCTGCATTCCTCACCAACATCCGAGTCCTGGAAGGTAGCACCTCCCAGTGCTAGCCCGGCGGAGCCCAGTCCCGGACATGGCGCCTATCAAGCAGGCTCTCGCGGACTACTCGGCGACGAGGATTTTATAAGCGGGCCAGGCATCGTCGACTAATTTTTCATAAAACCCAAAATCAACATACACATACTAATCTAACATAAACATACTAATCTACTTAAAAAAGCATAAACATAGTAATCTAACATACACATAATAATCTACTTTAAAAAAGCATAAACATACTAATCTAACATACAAATACTAATCTAGCTAACATAAACATACTAATCTAACATGCACTCACATACTAAAACAGCATAAAAATCAACATATATTTAAAAAAATTGCAACGAGTCAGGACGGCGGCGTCTCACAACGGGGGCGGCGACGGGGCGGTGAAGGAGTGGCGATGGAGGCGGGGCAGCGACGGAGCGGGGCGACGACGGGGTGGCGCGGCGACGGGGGCGGTGAGGGAGGCGACGGAGGAGGGGCGGCGACGGGAGCAGGGCGGCGACGGGGGAGGCGACGGGGGCGATGACGGGGACGGCGGGGGAGGCGACGGGCGAGGGAGGCGGAGGGGTGGCGGGGGAGGCAATGGGGCGGCGATGGGGAAGGCGGGGAAGGTGATAGGCGGCGACGGGGGCGACGAGGGGGACGGGAATGGCAACGGCGATGGCAGGCTCGGGGCGGCAAAAAGGGCCAAGTGGAATGAAAACTGCGAATTTTGCTAAGTGCTTGTCATATAGAAGGAGCATTGGTCCCGGTTGGTGGCCCCAACCGGGACCAATGCCCCCCTTTAGTCCCAGTTTGTCGCACCAACCGGGACCAAAGCCCTATTTTCCGCCGCCCAAAGGGCGGGAAACAGGGACCTTTGGTCTCGGTCCCGGTTGGTGCCACCAACCGGGACCAAAGCCCTGTTTTCAGCAGCCCAAAGGGTGGGAAATAGGCCCTTTGGTCTTGGTTGGTGGCACAAACCGGGACGAAAGGGTGGCATTGGTCCCGGTTGGTGCCACCAACCGGGACCAATGACCTTGCACAGCGGTGTGGTGGGAGTTTAGTCCCACCTCGCCAAGCGAAGGTTGCCCGAACCTGTTTATAAGCCCCGCTACGCCTGTTACGTTGAGCTCCTCTGATAGTGATAATAGATGTGTTGATACTGAAATTCGGCCTAAATTCAAAAGGCTAGTTAGGTGCCTAACTAGCACTTTGAATTTAGGCTGAATTTCAGTGTAAGCACATCTATTTTCACTTTTGCTATTTTTTATGTTATTTCTTTGCATATTAAAAGTTGTTAACAAAAAATACTTTATGAATATTTTTTTTCCTATTAATATTTTCACAAAAATAACTTTGACAATTTTAGTTGCATGAATTGTATATAATATCAAATTTCTTTCGAAGTATCATGTACAAAACAGACAATCTCTTTCGAAGTATCGGGGTTTCGGACGGAAACTCATCGGTTACAAAAGGCATTTCATTTTCTTGAACTTATTTGAACTCCAGGCTTTTCATGTGTTCAAAATGTACCATTCTAAGCCACATCATCAATTTTTCAACCCTTCCTGACTTCATTTTATATTTTCATGCATTTTTTTGAGCTAAATGACCCTGAAATTGAAAAGCACTTCAAATAAACTCTGAAAAGGATGAAAGTTGGCATGGTATCATCATTTCACCCACATAGCATGTGCTAAAAAGTTGAGAGGGTTATGGCAAAAGCAGAATGCACTTTGTGTACAAAATAGACAAACTCTTTCGAAGTATCGGGGTTTAAGACGGAAACTCATCGGTTAGAAAAGGCATTTCATTTTCTTGAACATATTTGAACTCCAGGATTTTTGTGTGTTCAAAATGCACCATTCAAAGCCACATCATCAATTTTCAACCCTTTGTGACTTCATTTGATATTTTTCATGCATTTACTGATTTTTTTGAGCTAAATGACCCTGAAAGTGAAAAGCACTTCAAATGAAGTCTGAAAAGGTTGAAAATTGGCATGGTATCAACATTTCACCCACATAGCATGTGCTTAAAAGTTGGGAGGGTTACGGCAAAAACAGGATGCGCTTCGCATATAAAACGGACAGTCTCTTTCGAAGTATCGGGGTTTCAGATGGAAACTCATCGGTTACAAAAGGCATTTCATTTTCTTGAACTTATTTGAACTCCAGGCTTTTCGTGTGTTCAAAATGCACCATTCAAAGCCACACCATCAATTTTCAACCCTTTGTGACTTCATTTGATATTTTTCATGCATTTACTTTTTTTGAGCTAAATGACCATGCAATTGACAAGCACTTCAAACGAAGTGTGAAAAGGTTGATAGTTGGCATGGTATCATCATTTCACCCACATAGCATGTGCTAAAAAGTTGAGAGGGTTACGGCAAAAGCAGGATGCACTTCGCGTACAAAACGGACAAACTCTTTCGATGTATCGGGGTTTCGGACCGAAACTCATCGGTTAGAAAAGGCATTTCATTTTCTTGAACTTATTTGAATTCCAGGCTTTTTGTGTTTTCAAAATGCACCATTCTAAGCCACATCATCAATTTTCAACCCTTTCTGACTTCATTTGATATTTTTCATGCATTTACTATTTTTTTGAGCTAAATGACCCTGAAATTGAAAAGCACTTCAAATGAACTCTGAAAAGGTTGAAACTTGGCATGGTATCATTATTTCACACACATAGCATGTGCTAAAAAGTTGAGAGGGTTACGCAAAAAGCAGGATGCACTTCGCGTATAAAACGGACAAACTTTTTCGAAGTATTAGGGATTCGGACGGAAACTCATCGGTTAGAAAAGGTATTTCATTTTCTTGAACTTATTTGAACTCCAGGCTTTCTGTGTGTTCAAAATGCACCATTTAAGGCCACATCATCAATTTTCAACCCTTTGTGACTTCATTTGATATTTTTCGTGCATTTAATGATTTTTTTGAGGTAAATAACCCTGAAATTGAAAAGCACTTGAACTGAAGTCTGAAAAGGTCCAAAACTGACATGGTATCAACATTTCACCCACATATCATGTGCTAAAAAGTTGGGAGGGTTACGGCAAAAACAGGATGCACTTCGCATGTAAAACGGACAGTCTCTTTTCGAAGTATCGGGGTTTCAGACAAAAACTCATCGGTTACAAAACGCATTTCAATTTCTTGAACTTATTTGAACTCCGGGCTTTTCGTGTGTTCAAAATGCACCATTCAAAGCCACATCAACAATTTTCAACCCTTTCTAACTTCGTTTGAATTTTTCCATGCATTTACTTTTTTTGGAGCTAAATGACCCTGAAATTGAAAAGCACTTCAAATGAAGTCTGAAAAGGTTGAAAGTTGACATGGTATCATCATTTCACCCACCTAGCATGTGCTAAAAAGTTGTGAGGGTTACGGTAAAAGCAGGATGCACTTCGCGTACAAAACGGATAAATTCTTTCGAAGTATCGAGGTCTCGGACGGAAACTCATCGGTTAGAAAAGGCATTTTATTTTCTTGAACTTATTTGAACTCTAGGATTTTTGTGTGTTCAAAATGCACCATTCAAAGCCACATCATCAATTTTCAACCATTTCTGACTTCATTTGTTATCTTTCATACATTTACTGATTTTTTTGAGCTAAATGACTCAGAAATTGAAAAGCACTTCAAATAAAGTCTGAAAAGGTTAAAAGTTGGCATGGTATCAAAATTTCACCCACATAGCATGTGCTAAAAAGTGGGGAGGGTTACGACAAAAGAAGGATGCACTTCGTGTACAAAACGGACAATCTCTTTCGAAGTATCAGGGTTTCGGACGGAAACTCATCGGTTAGAAAACGCATTTCATTTTCTTGAACTTATTTGGACTCCAGGCTTTTTGTGTGTTCGGAATGCACCATTCAAAGCCACATCATCAATTTTCAACCCTTTCTGACTTCATTTGATATTTTTCATGCATTTACTGATTTTTTTGAGCTAAATGACACTGAAATTGAAAAGCAATTTAAATGAAGTCTGAAAAGTTTGAAACTTGGCATGGTATCAACATTTCACCCACACAGCATGTGCTAAAAAGTTGGCAGGGTTACGGCAAAAGCAGGATGCACTTCGCGTACAAAACAGATAGTCTCTTTTGACGTATCGGGGTTTCAGACAGAAACTTATCGGTTACAAAAGGCATTTCATTTGCTTGAACTTATTTAACTCCAGGCTTTTCGTGTGTTCAAAATGCACCATTCAAAGCCACATCATCAATTTTCAACCCTTTTTGACTTCATTTGATATTTTTCATGCATTTACTCATTTTTTAGCAAAATGACCCTGAAATTGAAAAGCACTTCTAATGAAGTCTGAAAAGGTTGAAAGTTGGCATGGTATCAACATTTCACCCACATAGCATGTTCCAAAAAGTTGGGAGGTTTACGGCAAATGCAGGGTGCACTTCATGTACAAAACGGACAGTCTCTTTCGAAGTATCGGGGTTTCAAACGGAAACTCATCAGTCACAAAAGGCATTTCATTTTCTTGAACTTATTTGAAGTCTAGGCTTTTTGTGTGTTCTACATGCACCATTCAAAGCCACATCATCAATTTTCAACCCTTTCTGACTTCATTTGATATTTTTCATGCATTTACTTTTTTTTCCACCTAAATGACCCTGCAATTGAAAAGCACTTCAAATGAAGTCTGAAAAGGTTGAAAGTTGGCATGGTATCAACATTTCACCGACATAGAATGTGCTAAAAAGTTGGGAGGGTTACGGAAAAAGCAGGATGCACTTTTGTACAAAACGGACAATCTCTTTCGATGTATCAGGGTTTCAGACGGAAACTCATCGGTTAGAAAAGGCATTTCATTTTCTTGAAATTATTTGAACTCCAGGCTTTTTGTGTGTTCAAAATGCACCGCTCAAAGCCAGATCATCAATTTTCAACCCTTTCTGACTTCATTTAATATTTTTCATGCATTTACTGATTTTTTTGAGCTAAATGACCCTGAAATTGAAAAGCACTTCAAATGAAGTCGGAAAAGGTTGAAAGTTTGCATGGTATCAACATTTCACCAACATAGCATGTGCTAAAAAGTTGGGAGGGTTATGGCAAATGCAGGATGCACTTCGTGTACAAAACGGACAGTCTCTTTCGAAGTATCGGGGTTTCAGACGGAAACTCATCGGTTACAAAAGACATTTCATGTGCTTCAACTTATTTGAACTACAGGCTTTTCGTGTGTTCAAAATGCACCATTGAAAGCCACATCATCAATTTTCAACCCTTTTTGACTTCATTTGATATTTTTCATGCATTTACTTATTTTTGACCTAAATGACCCTGAAATTGAAAAGCACATCAAATGAAGTCTGAAAAGGTTGAAAATTTGCATGGTATCATCATTTCACCCACATAGCATGTGCTAAAAAGTTGAGAGGGTTACGGCAAAAGCACGATGCACTTCGCGTACAAAACGGACAGACTCTTTCGAAGTATCGAGGTTTCGGACGAAAACTCATCGGATAGAAAAGACATTTCATTTTCTTGAACTTATTTGAACTCCAGTCTTTTTGCGTGTTCAAAATGCAGCATTCGAAGCCACATCATCAATTTTTCAACCCTTTCTGACTTCATTTCATATTTTTCATGCATTTACTGATTTTTTTGAGCTAAATGACCCTGAAATTGAAAATCACTTCAAATGAACTCTGAAAAGGTTGAAAGTTGGCATGGTATCATCATTTCACCCACATAGCATGTGCTAAAAAGTTGAGAGGGTTACGGCAAAAGCAGGATGCACTTCGCGTACAAAACGGATAGACTCTTTCGAAGTATCGGGGTTTCGGACGGAAACTCATCGGTTAGAAACGACATTTCATTTTCCTGAACTTATTTGAACTCCAGGCTTTCTGTGTGTTCAAATGCACCATTTAAGGCCACATCATCAATTTTCAACCCTTTGTGACTTCATTTGATATTTTTCGTGCATTTACTGATTTTTTTGAGGTAAATAACCCGGAAATTGAAAAGCACTTCAAATGAAGTCTGAAAAGGTTGAAAGCTGACATGGTATCAACATTTCACCCACATAGCATGTGCTAAAAAGTTGGGAGGGTTATGGCAAAAACAGGATGCACTTCGCATATAAAACGGACAGTCTCTTTCGAAGTATCGGGGTTTCAGACGAAAACTCATCGGTTACAAAACGCATTTCAATTTCTTGAACTTATTTAAACTCCAAGCTTTTCGTGTGTTCAAAATGCACCATTCAAAGCCACATCATCAATTTTCAACCCTTTCTAACTTCATTTGATATTTTTCATGCATTTACTGATTTTTTTAGCTAAATGACCCTGAAATTGAAAAGCACTTCAAATGAAGTCTGAAAAATTTGAAAGTTGGCATGGTATCAACATGTCACCCACACTGCATGTGCTAAAAAGTTGGGAGGGTTACGGCAAAACCAGGATGTACTTCGCGTACAAAACGGATAAACTCTTTCGAAGTATCGGGGTTTCGGACGGAAACTCATCGGTTAGAAAAGGCATTTTATTTTCTTGAACTTATTCGAACTCTAGGATTTTTGTGTGTTCAAAATGCACCATTCAAAGCCACATCATCAATTTTCAACCATTTGTGACTTCATTTGTTATTTTTCATACATTTACTGATTTTTTTGAGCTAAATGACTCAGAAATTGAAAAGCACTTCAAATAAAGTCTGAAAAGGTTAAAAGTTGGCATGGTATCAACATTTCACCCACATAGCATGTGCTAAAAAGTGGGGAGGGGTACGACAAAAGAAGGATGCACTTCGCGTACAAAACGGACAGTCTCTTTGGAGGTATCAGGGTTTCGGACGGAAAGTCATCGGTTAGAAAAGGCATTTCATTTTCTTGAACTTATTTGGACTCCAGGCTTTTTGTGTGTTCAAAATGCACCATTCAAAGCCACATCATCAATTTTCAACCCTTTCTGACTTCATTTGATATTTTCCATGCATTTACTCATTTTTTTGAGCTAAATGATACTAAAATTGACAAGCAATTCAAATGAAGTCTGAAAGGTTTGAAAGTTGGCATGGTATCAACATTTCACCCACACATCATGTGCAAAAGCAGGATGCACTTCGTGTACAAAACAGATAGTCTCTTTTGACGTATCGGGGTTTCGGACGGAAACTTATGGGTTACAAGAGGCATTTCATTTGCTTGAACTTATTTAACTCTAGGATTTTCGTGTGTTCAAAATGCACCATTCAAAGCCACATCATCAATTTTCAACCCTTTCTGACTTCATTTGATATTTTTCATGCATTTACTGATTTTTTTAGCTAAATGACCCTGAAATTGAAAAGCACTTCAAATGAAGTCTGAAAAATTTGAAAGTTGGCATGGTATCAACATTTCACCCACATAGCATGTGCTAAAAAGTGATGAGGGTTACGACAAAAGAAGGATGCGCTTCGCGTACAAAACGGACAGTCTCTTTGGAGGTATCAGGGTTTCGGACGGAAACTCATCGGTTAGAAAAGGCATTTCATTTTCTTGAACTTATTTGGACTCCAGGCTTTTTGTGTGTTCAAAATGCACCATTCAAAGCCACATCATCAATTTTCAACCCTTTCTCACTTCATTTGATATTTTTCATGCATTTACTGTTTTTTTCTAGCTAAATGACCCTGAAATTGAAAAGCAATTCAAATGAAGTCTGAAAAGGTTGGAAGTTGGCATGGTATCAACATTTCACCGACATAGCATGTGCTAAAAAGTTGGGAGGGTTACGGAAAAAGTAGGATGACCTTTTGTACAAAACGGACAGTCTCTTTCGAAGTATCAGGGTTTTGGACGGAAACTCATCGGTTAGAAAAGGCATTTCATTTTCTTGAACTTATTTGAACTCCAGGCTTTTTGTGTGTTCAAAATGCACCACTCAAAGCCACATCAACAATTTTCAAATCTTTCTGACTTCATTTAATATTTTTCATGCATTTACTGATTTTTTTGAGCTAAATGACCCTGAAATTGAAAAGCACTTCAAATGAAGTCTGAAAAGGTTGAAAGTTGGCCTGGTATAAATATTTGAACCAAATAGGATGTGCTAAAAAATTGGGAGGGTTACGGCAAAAGCAGGATGCACTTCGCGTACAAAACAGACAGTTTCTTTCGAAGTATCGGGGTTTCGGAAGGAAACTCATCGGTTACAAAAGACATTTCATGTGGTTCAACTTATTTGAACTACAGGCTTTTCGTGTGTTCAAAATGTAACATTCAAAGCCACATCATCAATTTTCAACCCTTTTTGACTTCATTTGATATTTTTCGTGCATTTACTTATTTTTGAGCTAAATGACCCTAAAATTGAAAAGCATTTCAAATGAAGTCTGAAAAGGTTCAAAATTGGCATGGTATCATCATTTCACCCACATAGCATGTGCTAAAAAGTTGAGAGGGTTAAGGAAAAAGCACGATGCAATTCGCGTACAAAACCGACAGACTCTTTCGAAGTATCGGGGTTTCGGACGAAAACTCATCGGTTAGAAAACACATTTCATTTTATTCAACTTATTTGAACTCCGGTCTTTTTGTGTGTTAAAAATGCACCATTCTAACTCACATCATCAATTTTTCAACCCTTTCTGACTTCATGTGATATTTTTCATGGATTTATTGATTTTTTTGAGCTAAATGACCCTGAAATTGAAAATCACTTCAAATGAACTCTGAAAAGGTTGAAAGTTGGCATGGTACCATCATTTCACCCACATCGCATGTGCTAAAAAGTTGAGAGGGTTACGGCAAAAGCAGGATCTACTTCGCGTACAAAATGGACAGACTCTTTCGAAGTATCGGGGTTCCGGACGGAAACTCATCGGTTAGAAACGGCATTTCATTTTCCTAAACATATTTGAACTCCAGGCTTTTCGTCTGTTCAAAATGCACCATTCAAAGCCACATCATCAATTTTCAACCATTTCTAACTTCATTTGTTATTTTTCATACATTTACTGATCTTTTGAGCTAAATGACTCAGAAATTGAAAAGCACTTCAAATAAAGTCTGAAAAGGTTAAAAGTTGGCATGGTATCAACATTTCACCCACATAGCATGTACTAAAAAGTGGGGAGGGTTACGACAAAAGAAGGATGCGCTTCGCGTACAAAACGGACAGTCTCTTTGGAGGTATCAGGGTTTCGGACGGAAACTCATCGGTTAGAAAAGGCATTTCATTTTCTTGAACTTATTTGGACTCCAGGCTTTTTGTGTGTTCAAAATGCACCATTCAAAGCCACATCATCAATTTTCAACCCTTTCTGACTTCATTTGATATTTTCCATGCATTTACTGATTTTTTTGAGCTAAATGACACTAAAATTGACAAGCAATTCAAATGAAGTCTGAAAGGTTTGAAAGTTGGCATGGTATCAACATTTCACCCACACATCATGTGCTAAAAAGTTGTGAGGGTTATGGCAAAAGCAGGATGCACTTCGCGTACAAACAGATAGTCTCTTTTGACGTATCGGGGTTTCGGACGGAAACTTATGGGTTACAAAAGGCATTTCATTTGCTTGAACTTATTTAACTCTAGGATTTTCGTGTGTTCAAAATGCACCATTCAAAGCCACATCATCAATTTTCAACCCTTTCTGACTTCATTTGATATTTTTCATGCATTTACTGATTTTTTTAGCTAAATGACCCTGAAATTGAAAAGCACTTCAGATGAAGTCTGAAAAATTTGAAAGTTGGCATGGTATCAACATTTCACCCACACTGCATGTGCTAAAAAGTTGGGAGGGTTATGGCAAAACCAGGATGTACTTCGCGTACAAAACAGACAGTTTCTTTTAACGTGTCAGGGTTTCAGACGGAAACTCATAGGTTACAAAAGGCATTTATTTTTCTTGAACTTATTTGAACTCTAGGCTTTTTGTATGTTCTAAATGCACCATTCAAAGCCACATCATCAATTTTCAACCCTTTCTCACTTCATTTGATATTTTTCATGCATTTACTGTTTTTTTCTAGCTAAATGACCCTGAAATTGAAAAGCAATTCAAATGAAGTCTAAAAAGGTTGGAAGTTGGCATGGTATCAACATTTCACCGACATAGCATGTGCTAAAAAGTTGGGAGGGTTACGGAAAAAGTAGGATGACCTTTTGTACAAAACGGACAGTCTCTTTCGAAGTATCAGGGTTTTGGACGGAAACTCATCGGTTAGAAAAGGCATTTCATTTTCTTGAACTTATTTGAACTCCAGGCTTTTTGTGTGTTCAAAATGCACCACTCAAAGCCACATCAACAATTTTCAACCCTTTCTGACTTCATTTAATATTTTTCATGCATTTACTGATTTTTTTGAGCTAAATGACCCTGAAATTGAAAAGCACTTCAAATGAACTCTGAAAAGGTTGAAAGTTGGAATGGTATCATCATTTCACCCACATCGCATGTGCTAAAAAGTTGAGAGGGTTAAGGAAAAAGCACGATGCAATTCGCGTACAAAACCGACAGACTCTTTCGAAGTATCGGGGTTTCGGACGAAAACTCATCGGTTAGAAAAGACATTTCAATTTCTTCAACTTATTTGAACTCCGGTCTTTTTGTGTGTTCAAAATGCACCATTCTAAGCCACATCATCAATTTTTCAACCCTTTCTGACTTCATGTGATATTTTTCATGGATTTACTGATTTTTGTGAGCTAAATGACCCTGAAATTGAAAATCACTTCAAATGAACTCTGAAAAGGTTGAAAGTTGGAATGGTATCATCATTTCACCCACATCGCATGTGCTAAAAAGTTGAGAGGGTTACGGCAAAAGCAGGATCCACTTCGCGTACAAAACGGACAGACTCTTTCGAAGTATCGGGGTTTCGGACGGAAACTCATCGGTTAGAAACGGCATTTCATTTTCCTGAACTTATTTGAACTCCAAGATTTTTGTGTGTTCAAAATGCACCATTCAAAGCCACATCATCAATTTGCAACCCTTTCTGACTTCATTTGATATTTTTCATACATTTACTGATATTTTTGAGCTAAATGACATTGAAATTGAAAAGCACTTCAAATGAAGTCTAAAAAGGATGAAAGTTGGCATGGTATGAACATTTCACCCACATAGCATGTGCTAAAAAGTGGGGAGGGTTACGGCAAAAGAAGGATGCACTTCATGTACAAAACGGACAGTCTCTTCCGAAGTATCGGGTTTTCGGACGGAAACTCATCGGTTAGAAAAGGCATTTCATTTTCTTGAACTTATTTGGATTCCAGGCTTTTTGTGTGTTCAAACTGCACCATTCAAAGCCACATCATCAATTTTCAACCCTTTCTGAGTTCATTTGATATTTTTCATGCATTTACTGCTTTTTTTAGCTAAATGACCCTGAAATTGAAAAGCACTTCAAATGAAGTCTGAAAAATTTGAAAGTTGGCATGGTATCAACATGTGACCCACACTGCATGTGCTAAAAAGTTGGGAGGGTTACGGCAAAACCAGGATGTACTTCGCGTACAAAACAGACAGTCTCTTTTAACGTATCAGGGTTTCAGACGGAAACTCATCGGTTACAAAAGGCATTTATTTTTCTTGAACTTATTTGAACTCGAGGCTTTTTGTGTGTTCTAAATGCACCATTCAAAGCCACATCATCAATTTTCAACCCTTTCTGACTTCATTTGATATTTTTCATGCATTTACTGTTTTTTTCCAGCTAAATGACCCTGAAATTGAAAAGCAATTCAAATGAAGTCTGAAAAGGTTGGAAGTTGGCATGGTATCAACATTTCACCGACATAGCAAGTGCTAAAAAGTTGGGAGGGTTATGGAAAAAGTAGGATGCACTTTTGTACAAAACGGACAGTCTCTTTCGAAGTATCAGGGTTTTGGACCGAAACTCATCGGTTAGAAAAGGCATTTCATTTTCTTGAACTTATTTGAACTCCAGGCTTTTTGTGTGTTCAAAATGCCCCACTCAAAGCCACATCATCAATTTTCAACCCTTTGTGACTTCATTTGATATTTTTCATGCATTTACTTATTTTTCTAGCTAAATGACCCTGAAATTGAAAAGCACTTCAAATGAAATCTAAAAAGGTTGAAAGTTGGCATGGTATCAACATTTCACCGACATAGCATGTGCTAAAATGTTGGGAGGGTTACAGCAAAAGCAGGATGCATTTCTTGTACAAAACGGACAGTCTCTTTCGAAGTATCGGGGTTTCGGACGGAAACTCATCGGTTAGAAAAGGCATTTCATTTTCTTGAACTTATTTGAACTCCAGGCTTTTTGTGTGTTCAAAATGCACCATTCAAAGCCACATCAACAATTTTCAACCCTTTCTGACTTCATTTAATATTTTGCATGCATTTACTGATTTTTTTGAGCTAAATGACCCTAAAATTGAAAAGCACTTCAAATGAACTCTGAAAAGGTTGAAAGTTGGAATGGTATCATCATTTCACCCACATAGCATGTGCTAAAAAGTTGAGAGGGTTAAGGAAAAAGCACGATGCAATTCGCGTACAAAACCGACAGACTCTTTCGAAGTATCGGGGTTTCGGACGAAAACTCATCGGTTAGAAAAGACATTTCAATTTCTTCAACTTATTTGAACTCCGGTCTTTTTGTGTGTTCAAAATGCACCATTCTAAGCCACATCATCAATTTTTCAACCCTTTCTGACTTCATGTGATATTTTTCATGGATTTACTGATTTTTTTGAGCTAAATGACCCTGAAATTGAAAATCACTTCAAATGAACTCTGAAAAGGTTGAAAGTTGGAATGGTATCATCATTTCACCCACATCGCATGTGCTAAAAAGTTGAGAGGGTTACGGCAAAAGCAGGATCCACTTCGCGTACAAAACGGACAGACTCTTTCGAAGTATCGGGGTTTCGGACGGAAACTCATCGGTTAGAAACGACATTTCATTTTCCTGAACTTATTTGAACTCCGGTCTTTTTGTGTGTTCAAAATGCACCATGCTAAGCCACATCATCAATTTTCAACCCATTCTAACTTCATTTGATATTTTTCATCCATTTACTGATTTTTTTGAGCTAAATGACCCTGGAATTGAAAAGCACTTCAAACGAGCTCTGAAAAGGTTGAAAGTTGGAATGGTATCATCGTTTCACCCACATAGCATGTGCTAAAAAGTTGAGAGGGTTACGGCAAAAGCAGGATGCACTTCGCTTCCAAAACGGATAGACTGTTTCGAAGTATCGGGGTTTCGGACGGAAACTCATCCGTTAGAAACGGCATTTCATTTTCCTGAACTTATTTGAACTCCAAGAATTTTGTGTGTTCACAATGCACCATTCAAAGCCACATCAACAATTTTCAACTCTTTCTGACTTCATTTGATATTTTTCATACATTTACTGATTTTTTTGAGCTAAATGACCCTGAAATTGAAAAGCACTTCAAATGAAGTCTGAAAAATTTGAAAGTTGGCATGGTATCAACAATTCACCCACACTGCATGTGCTAAAAAGTTGGGAGGGTTACGGCAAAACCAGGATGTACTTCGCGTACAAAACACAGAGTCTCTTTTAACGTATCAGGGTTTCAGACGGAAACTCATCGGTTACAAAAGGCATTTATTTTTCTTGAACTTATTTGAACTCGAGGCTTTTTGTGTGTTCTAAATGCACCATTCAAAGCCACATCATCAATTTTCAACCCTTTCTGACTTCATTTGATATTTTTCATGCATTTACTGTTTTTTTCCAGCTAAATGATCCTGAAATTGAAAAGCAATTCAAATGAAGTCTGAAAAGGTAGGAAGTTGGCATGGTATCAACATTTCACCGACATAGCAAGTGCTAAAAAGTTGGGAGGGTTACGGAAAAAGTAGGATGCACTTTTGTACAAAACGGACAGTCTCTTTCGAAGTATCAGGGTTTTGGACCGAAACTCATCGGTTAGAAAAGGCATTTCATTTTCTTGAACTTATTTGAACTCCAGGCTTTTTGTGTGTTCAAAATGCCCCACTCAAAGCCACATCATCAATTTTCAACCCTTTGTGACTTCATTTGATATTTTTCATGCATTCACTTATTTTTCTAGCTAAATGACCCTAAAATTGAAAAGCACTTCAAATGAAATCTAAAAAGGTTGAAAGTTGGCATGGTATCAACATTTCACCGACATAGCATGTGCTAAAATGTTGGGAGGGTTACGGCAAAAGCAGGATGCATTTCTTGTACAAAACGGACAGTCTCTTTCGAAGTATCGGGGTTTTGGACGGAAACTCATCGGTTAGAAAAGGCATTTCATTTTCTTGAACTTATTTGAACTCCAGGCTTTTTGTGTGTTCAAAATGCACCATTCAAAGCCACATCATCAATTTTCAATCCTTTGTGACTTCATTTAATATTTTGCATGCATTTACTGATTTTTTTTGAGCTAAATGACCCTAAAATTGAAAAGCACTTCAAATGAAGTCTGAAAAGGTTGAAAGTTGGCATGGTATCAATATTTGACCCACATAGGATGTGCTAAAAAGTTGGGAGGGTTACGTCAAAAGCGGGTTGCACTTCGCGTACAAAATAGACAGTTTCTTTCAAAGTATCGGGGTTTCGGAAGGAAACTCATCGGTTACAAAAGACATTTCATTTGCTTGAACTTATTTGAACTCCAGGCTTTTCGTGTGTTCAAAATGCACCATTCAAAGCCACATCATCAATTTTCAAGCCTTTTTGACTTCAATTGATATTTTTCATGCATTTACTTTTTTTGAGGTAAATGACCCTGAAATTGAAAAGCACTTCAAATGAAGTGTGAAAAGGTTGAAAATTGGCATGGTATCATCATTTCACCCACATAGCATGTGCTAAAAAGTTGAGAGGGTTACGGCAAAAGCAGGATGCACTTCATGTACAAAACCGATAGACTCTTTCGAAGTATCGCGGTTTCGGACGAAAACTCATCGGTTAGAAAAGACATTTCATTTTCCTGAACTTATTTGAACTCCGGTCTTTTTGTGTGTTCAAAATGCACCATTCTAAGCCACAACATCAATTTTTCAACCCTTTCTAACTTCATTTGATATTTTTCATCCATTTACTGATTTTTTTGAGCTAAATGACCCTGGAATTGAAAAGCACTTCAAACGAGCTCTGAAAAGGTTGAAAGTTGGCATGGTATCATCGTTTCACCCACATAGCATGTGCTAAAAAGTTGAGAGGGTTACGGCAAAAGCAGGATGCACTTCGCTTCCAAAACGGATAGACTGTTTCGAAGTATCGGGGTTTCGGACGGAAACTCATCGGTTAGAAACGGCATTTCATTTTCCTGAACTTATTTGAACTCCAAGAATTTTGTGTGTTCACAATGCACCATTCAAAGCCACATCAACAATTTTCAACCCTTTCTGACTTCATTTGATATTTTTCATACATTTACTGATTTTTTTGAGCTAAATGACGCTGAAATTGAAAAGCACTTCAAATGAAGTCTGAAAAATTTGAAAGTTGGCATGGTATCAACATGTGACCCACACTGCATGTGCTAAAAAGTTGGGAGGGTTACGGCAAAACCAGGATGTACTTCGCGTACAAAACAGACAGTCTCTTTTAACGTATCAGGGTTTCAGACGGAAACTCATCGGTTACAAAAGGCATTTATTTTTCTTGAACTTATTTGAACTCGAGGCTTTTTGTGTGTTCTAAATGCACCATTCAAAGCCACATCATCAATTTTCAACCCTTTCTGACTTCATTTGATATTTTTCATGCATTTACTGTTTTTTTCCAGCTAAATGACCCTGAAATTGAAAAGCAATTCAACTGAAGTCTGAAAAGGTTGGAAGTTGGCATGGTATCAACATTTCACCGACATAGCAAGTGCTAAAAAGTTGGGAGGGTTACGGAAAAAGTAGGATGCACTTTTGTACAAAACGGACAGTCTCTTTCGAAGTATCAGGGTTTTGGACCGAAACTCATCGGTTAGAAAAGGCATTTCATTTTCTTGAACTTAGTTGAACTCCAGGCTTTTTGTGTGTTCAAAATGCCCCACTCAAAGCCACATCATCAATTTTCAACCCTTTGTGACTTCATTTGATATTTTTCATGCATTTACTTATTTTTCTAGCTAAATGACCCTAAAATTGAAAAGCACTTCAAATGAAATCTAAAAAGGTTGAAAGTTGGCATGGTATCAACATTTCACCAACATAGCATGTGCTAAAATGTTGGGAGGGTTACGGCAAAAGAAGGATGCATTTGTTGTACAAAACGGACAGTCTCTTTCGAAGTATCGGGGTTTCGGACGGAAACTCATCGGTTAGAAAAGGCATTTCATTTTCTTGAACTTATTTGAACTCCAGGCTTTTTGTGTGTTCAAAATGCCCCACTCAAAGCCACATCATCAATTTTCAACCCTTTGTGACTTCATTTGATATTTTTCATGCATTTACTTATTTTTCTAGCTAAATGACCCTAAAATTGAAAAGCACTTCAAATGAAATCTAAAAAGGTTGAAAGTTGGCATGGTATCAACATTTCACCGACATAGCATGTGCTAAAATGTTGGGAGGGTTACGGCAAAAGCAGGATGCATTTCTTGTACAAAACGGACAGTCTCTTTCGAAGTATCGGGGTTTTGGACGGAAACTCATCGGTTAGAAAAGGCATTTCATTTTCTTGAACTTATTTGAACTCCAGGCTTTTTGTGTGTTCAAAATGCACCATTCAAAGCCACATCATCAATTTTCAACCCTTTGTGACTTCATTTAATATTTTGCATGCATTTACTGATTTTTTTTTAGCTAAATGACCCTAAAATTGAAAAGCACTTCAAATGAAGTCTGAAAAGGTTGAAAGTTGGCATGGTATCAATATTTGACCCACATAGCATGTGCTAAAAAGTTGGGAGGGTTACGTCAAAAGCGGGTTGCACTTCGCGTACAAAACAGACAGTTTCTTTCAAAGTATCGGGGTTTCGGAAGGAAACTCATCGGTTACAAAAGACATTTCATTTGCTTGAACTTATTTGAACTCCAGGCTTTTCGTGTGTTCAAAATGCACCATTCAGAGCCACATCATCAATTTTCAAGCCGTTTTGACTTCAATTGATATTTTTCATGCATTTACTTTTTTTGAGGTAAATGACCCTGAAATTGAAAAGCACTTCAAATGAAGTGTGAAAAGGTTGAAAATTGGCATGGTATCATCATTTCACCCACATAGCATGTGCTAAAATGTTGAGAGGGTTACGGCAAAAGCAGGATGCACTTCATGTACAAAACCGATAGACTCTTCCGAAGTATTGCGGTTTCGGACGAAAACTCATCGGTTAGAAAAGACATTTCATTTTCCTGAACTTATTTGAACTCCGGTCTTTTTGTGTGTTCAAAATGCACCATTCTAAGCCACATCATCAATTTTTCAACCCTTTCTAACTTCATTTGATATTTTTCATCCATTTACTGATTTTTTTGAGCTAAATGACCCTGGAATTGAAAAGCACTTCAAACGAGCTCTGAAAAGGTTGAAAGTTGGCATGGTATCATCGTTTCACCCACATAGCATGTGCTAAAAAGTTGAGAGGGTTACGGCAAAAGCAGGATGCACTTCGCTTCCAAAACGGATAGACTGTTTCGAAGTATCGGGGTTTCGGACGGAAACTCATCGGTTAGAAACGGCATTTCATTTTCCTGAACTTATTTGAACTCCAAGAATTTTGTGTGTTCACAATGCACCATTCAAAGCCACATCAACAATTTTCAACCCTTTCTGACTTCATTTGATATTTTTCATACATTTACTGATTTTTTTGAGCTAAATGACGCTGAAATTGAAAAGCACTTCAAATGAAGTCTGAAAAATTTGAAAGTTGGCATGGTATCAACATTTCACCCACACTGCATGTGCTAAAAAGTTGGGAGGGTTACGGCAAAACCAGGATGTACTTCGCGTACAAAACAGACAGTCTCTTTTAACGTATCAGGGTTTCAGACGGAAACTCATCGGTTACAAAAGGCATTTATTTTTCTTGAACTTATTTGAACTCGAGGCTTTTTGTGTGTTCTAAATGCACCATTCAAAGCCACATCATCAATTTTCAACCCTTTCTGACTTCATTTGATATTTTTCATGCATTTACTGTTTTTTTCCAGCTAAATGACCCTGAAATTGAAAAGCAATTCAAATGAAGTCTGAAAAGGTTTGAAGTTGGCATGGTATCAACATTTCACCGACATAGCAAGTGCTAAAAAGTTGGGAGGGTTACGGAAAAAGTAGGATGCACTTTTGTACAAAACGGACAGTCTCTTTCGAAGTATCAGGGTTTTGGACCGAAACTCATCGGTTAGAAAAGGCATTTCATTTTCTTGAACTTAGTTGAACTCCAGGCTTTTTGTGTGTTCAAAATGCCCCACTCAAAGCCACATCATCAATTTTCAACCCTTTGTGACTTCATTTGATATTTTTCATGCATTTACTTATTTTTCTAGCTAAATGACCCTAAAATTGAAAAGCACTTCAAATGAAATCTAAAAAGGTTGAAAGTTGGCATGGTATCAACATTTCACCGACATAGCATGTGCTAAAATGTTGGGAGGGTTACGGCAAAAGCAGGATGCATTTGTTGTACAAAACGGACAGTCTCTTTCGAAGTATCGGGGTTTCGGACGGAAACTCATCGGTTAGAAAAGGCATTTCATTTTCTTGAACTTATTTGAACTCCAGGCTTTTTGTGTGTTCAAAATGCACCATTCAAAGCCACATCATCAATTTTCAACCCTTTGTGACTTCATTTAATATTTTGCATGCATTTACTGATTTTTTTTGAGCTAAATGACCATAAAATTGAAAAGCACTTCAAATGAAGTCTGAAAAGGTTGAAAGTTGGCATGGTATCAATATTTGACCCACATAGCATGTGCTAAAAAGTTGGGAGGGTTACGTCAAAAGCGGGTTGCACTTCGCGTACAAAATAGACAGTTTCTTTCAAAGTATCGGGGTTTCGGAAGGAAACTCATCGGTTACAAAAGACATTTCATTTGCTTAAACTTATTTGAACTCCAGGCTTTTCGTGTGTTCAAAATGCACCATTCAAAGCCACATCATCAATTTTCAAGCCTTTTTGACTTCAATTGATATTTTTCATGCATTTACTTTTTTTGAGGTAAATGACCCTGAAATTGAAAAGCACTTCAAATGAAGTGTGAAAAGGTTGAAAATTGGCATGGTATCATCATTTCACCCACATAGCATGTGCTAAAAAGTTGAGAGGGTTACGGCAAAAGCAGGATGCACTTCGCGTACAAAACCGATAGACACTTTCGAAGTATCGCGGTTTCGGACGAAAACTCATCGGTTAGAAAAGACATTTCATTTTCCTGAACTTATTTGAACTCCGGTCTTTTTGTGTGTTCAAAATGCACCATTATAAGCCACATCATCAATTTTTCAACCCTTTCTAACTTCATTTGATATTTTTCATCCATTTACTGATTTTTTTGAGCTAAATGACCCTGGAATTGAAAAGCACTTCAAACGAGCTCTAAAAAGGTTGAAAGTTGGCATGGTATCATCGTTTCACCCACATAGCATGTGCTAAAAAGTTGAGAGGGTTACGGCAAAAGCAAGATGCACTTCGCTTCCAAAACGGACAGACTGTTTCGAAGTATCGGGGTTTCGGACGGAAACTCATCGGTTAGAAACGGCATTTCATTTTCCTGAACTTATTTGAACTCCAAGAATTTTGTGTGTTCACAATGCACCATTCAAAGCCACATCAACAATTTTCAACCCTTTCTGACTTCATTTGATATTTTTCATACATTTACTGATTTTTTAAAGCTAAACGACGCTGAAATTGAAAAGCACTTCAAATAAAGTCTGAAAAGGTTAAAAGTTGGCATGGTATCAACATTTCACCCACATAGCATGTGCTAAAAAGTGGGGAGGGTTACGACAAAAGAAGGATGCGCTTCGCGTACAAAACGGACAGTCTCTTTGGAGGTATCAGGGTTTCGGACGGAAACTCATCGGTTAGAAAAGGCATTTCATTTTCCTGAACTTATTTGGACTCCAGGCTTTTTGTGTGTTCAAAATGCACCATTCAAAGCCACATCATCAATTTTCAACCCTTTCTGACTTCATTTGATATTTTCCATGCATTTACTGATTTTTTTGAGCTAAATGACACTAAAATTGACAAGCAATTCAAATGAAGTCTGAAAGGTTTGAAAGTTGGCATGGTATCAACATTTCACCCACACATCATGTGCTAAAAAGTTGTGAGGGTTACGGCAAAAGCAGGATGCACTTCGCGTACAAAACAGATAGTCTCTTTTGACGTATCGGGGTTTCGGACGGAAACTTATGGGTTACAAAAGGCATTTCATTTGCTTGAACTTATTTAACTCTAGGATTTTCGTGTGTTCAAAATGCACCATTCAAAGCCACATCATCAATTTTCAACCCTTTCTGACTTCATTTGATATTTTTCATACATTTACTGATTTTTTTAGCTAAATGACCCTGAAATTGAAAAGTACTTCAGATGAAGTCTGAAAAATTTGAAAGTTGGCATGGTATCAACATTTCACCCACACTGCTTGTGCTAAAAAGTTGGGAGGGTTACGGCAAAACCAGGATGTACTTCGCGTACAAAACAGACAGTCTCTTTTAACGTATCAGGGTTTCAGACGGAAACTCATAGGTTACAAAAGGCATTTATTTTTCTTGAACTTATTTGAACTCTAGGCTTTTTGTGTGTTCTAAATGCACCATTCAAAGCCACATCATCAATTTTCAACCCTTTCTCACTTCATTTGATATTTTTCATGCATTTACTGTTTTTTTCTAGCTAAATGACCCTGAAATTGAAAAGCAATTCAAATGAAGTCTGAAAAGGTTGGAAGTTGGCATGGTATCAACCTTTCACCGACATAGCATGTGCTAAAAAGTTGGGAGGGTTACGGAAAAAGTAGGATGACCTTTTGTACAAAACGGACAGTCTCTTTCGAAGTATCAGGGTTTTGGACGGAAACTCATCGGTTAGAAAAGGCATTTCATTTTCTTGAACTTATTTGAACTCCAGGCTTTTTGTGTGTTCAAAATGCACCACTCAAAGCCACATCAACAATTTTCAACCCTTTCTGACTTCATTTAATATTTTTCATGCATTTACTGATTTTTTTGAGCTAAATGACCCTGAAATTGAAAAGCATTTCAAATGAAGTCTGAAAAGGTTGAAAGTTGGCCTGGTATAAATTGTTGAACCAAATAGGATGTGCTAAAAAATTGGGAGGGTTACGGCAAAAGCAGGATGCACTTCGCGTACAAAACAGACAGTTTCTTTCGAAGTATCGGGGTTTCGGAAGGAAACTCATCGGTTACAAAAGACATTTCATGTGGTTCAACTTATTTGAACTACAGGCTTTTCGTGTGTTCAAAATGTAACATTCAAAGCCACATCATCAATTTTCAACCCTTTTTGACTTCATTTGATATTTTTCGTGCATTTACTTATTTTTGAGCTAAATGACCCTAAAATTGAAAAGCATTTCAAATGAAGTCTGATAAGGTTGAAAATTGGCATGGTACTATCATTTCACCCACATAGCATGTGCTAAAAAGTTGAGAGGGTTAAGGAAAAAGCACGATGCAATTCGCGTACAAAACCGACAGACTCTTTCGAAGTATCGGGGTTTCGGACGAAAACTCATCGGTTAGAAAAGACATTTCAATTTCTTCAACTTATTTGAACTCCGGTCTTTTTGGGTGTTCAAAATGCACCATTCTAAGCCACATCATCAATTTTTCAACCCTTTCTGACTTCATGTGATATTTTTCATGGATTTACTGATTTTTTTGAGCTAAATGACCCTGAAATTGAAAATCACTTCAAATGAACTCTGAAAAGGTTGAAAGTTGGCATGGTATCATCATTTCACCCACATCGCATGTGCTAAAAAGTTGAGAGGGTTACGGCAAAAGCAGGATCCACTTCGCGTACAAAACGGACAGACTCTTTCGAAGTATCGGGGTTTCGGACAGAAACTCATTGGTTAGAAACGGCATTTCATTTTCCTGAACTTATTTGAACTCCAAGATTTTTGTGTGTTCAAAATGCACCATTCAAAGCCACATCATCAATTTGCAACCCTTTCTGACTTCATTTGATATTTTTCATACATTTACTGATTTTTTTGACCTAAATGACGCTGAAATTGAAAAGCACTTCAAATGAAGTCTAAAAAGGATGAAAGTTGGCATGGTATGAACATTTCACCCACATAGCATGTGCTAAAAAGTGGGGAGGGTTACGGCAAAAGAAGGATGCACTTCATGTAGAAAACGGACAGTCTCTTCCGAAGTATCGGGTTTTCGGACGGAAACTCATCGGTTACAAAAGGCATTTATTTTTCTTGAACTTATTTGAACTCGAGGCTTTTTGTGTGTTCTAAATGCACCATTCAAAGCCACATCATCAATTTTCAACCCTTTCTGACTTCATTTGATATTTTTCATGCATTTACTGTTTTTTTCCAGCTAAATGACCCTGAAATTGAAAAGCAATTCAAATGAAGTCTGAAAAGGTTGGAAGTTGGCATGGTATCAACATTTCACCGACATAGCAAGTGCTAAAAAGTTGGGAGGGTTACGGAAAAAGTAGGATGCACTTTTGTACAAAACGGACAGTCTCTTTCGAAGTATCAGGGTTTTGGACCGAAACTCATCGGTTAGAAAAGGCATTTCATTTTCTTGAACTTATTTGAACTCCAGGCTTTTTGTGTGTTCAAAATGCCCAACTCAAAGCCACATCATCAATTTTCAACCCTTTGTGACTTCATTTGATATTTTTCATGCATTTACTTATTTTTCTAGCTAAATGACCCTAAAATTGAAAAGCACTTGAAATGAAATCTAAAAAGGTTGAAAGTTGGCATGGTATCAACATTTCACCGACATAGCATGTGCTAAAATGTTGGGAGGGTTACGGCAAAAGCAGGATGCATTTCTTGTACAAAACGGACAGTCTCTTTCGAAGTATCGGGGTTTCGGACGGAAACTCATCGGTTAGAAAAGGCATTTCATTTTCTTGAACTTATTTGAACTCCAGGCTTTTTGTGTGTTCAAAATGCACCATTCAAAGCCACATCATCAATTTTCAACCCTTTGTGACTTCATTTAATATTTTGCATGCATTTACTGATTTTTTTGAGCTAAATGACCCTAAAATTGAAAAGCACTTCAAATGAAGTCTGAAAAGGTTGAAAGTTGGCATGGTATCAATATTTGACCCACATAGCATGTGCTAAAAAGTTGGGAGGGTTACGTCAAAAGCGGGTTGCACTTCGCGTACAAAACAGACAGTTTCTTTCAAAGTATCGGGGTTTCGGAAGGAAACTCATCGGTTACAAAAGACATTTCATTTGCTTGAACTTATTTGAACTCCAGGCTTTTCGTGTGTTCAAAATGCACCATTCAAAGCCACATCATCAATTTTCAAGCCTTTTTGACTTCAATTGATATTTTTCATGCATTTACTTTCTTTGAGGTAAATGACCCTGAAATTGAAAAGCACTTCAAATGAAGTGTGAAAAGGTTGAAAATTGGCATGGTATCATCATTTCACCCAGATAGCATGTGCTAAAAAGTTGAGAGGGTTACGTCAAAAGCAGGATGCACTTCGCGTACAAAACCGATAGACTCTTTCGAAGTATCGCGGTTTCGGACGAAAACTCATCGGTTAGAAAAGACATTTAATTTTCCTGAACTTATTTGAACTCCGGTCTTTTTGTGTGTTCAAAATGCACCATTCTAAGCCACATCATCAATTTTTCAACCCTTTCTAACTTCATTTGATATTTTTCATCCATTTACTGATTTTTTTGAGCTAAATGACCTTGGAATTGAAAAGCACTTCAAACGAGCTCTGAAAAGGTTGAAAGTTGGCATGGTATCATCGTTTCACCCACATAGCATGTGCTAAAAAGTTGAGAGGGTTACGGCAAAAGCAGGATGCACTTTGCTTCCAAAACGGACAGACTGTTTCGAAGTATCGGGGTTTCGGACGGAAACTCATCGGTTAGAAACGGCATTTCATTTTCCTGAACTTATTTGAACTCCAAGAATTTTGTGTGTTCACAATGCACCATTCAAAGCCACATCAACAATTTTCAACCCTTTCTGACTTCATTTGATATTTTTCATACATTTACTGATTTTTTTGAGCTAAATGACGCTGAAATTGAAAAGCACTTCAAATGAAGTCTGAAAAGGTTGAAAGTTGGCATGGTATCAAAATTTCACCCACATAGCATGTGCTAAAAAGTGGGGAGGGTTACGACAAAAGAAGGATGCGCTTCGTGTACAAAATGGACAGTCTCTTCCGAAGTATCGGGGTTTCGGACGGAAACTCATCGGTTAGAAAAGGCATTTCATTTTCTTGAACTTATTTGGATTCGAGGCTTTTTGTGTGTTCAAAATGCACCATTCAAAGCCACATCATCCATTTTCAACCCTTTCTGACTTCATTTGATATTTTTCATGCATTTACTGATTTTTTTTGAGCTAAATGACACTGAAATTGAAAAGCACTTCGAATGAAGTCTGAAAAATTTGAAAGTTGGCATTGTATCAACATTTCACCCACACTGCATGTGCTAAAAAGTTGGGAGGGTTACGGCAAAACCAGGATGTACTTCGCGTACAAAACAGACAGTCTCTTTTAACGTATCACGGTTTCAGACGGAAACTCATCGGTTACAAAAGGCATTTTATTTGCTTGAACTTATTTAACTCCAGGCTTTTCATGTGTTCAAAATGCACCATTTAGAGCCACATCATCAATTTTCAACCCTTTCTGACTTCATTTGATATTTTTCAAGCATTTACTGATTTGTTTTGAGATAAATAACCCTGAAATTGAAAAGCATTTCAAATGAAGTCTAACAAGGTTGAAAGTTCGCATGGTATCAACATTTCACCCACATAGCCTGTGCTCAAAAGTTGGGGGGGTTACGAAAAATGCAGGATCCACTTCGTGTACAAAACGGACAATCTCTTTCGAAGTATCGGGGTTTCATACGGAAACTCATCGGTTACAAAAGGCATTTCATTTTCTTGAACTTATTTGAACTCTAGGCTTTTTGTGTGTTCTAAATGCACCATTCAAAGCCACATCATCAATTTTCAACCCTTTGTGACTTCATTTGATATTTTTCATGCATTTACTTATTTTTCTAGCTAAATGACCCTAAAATTGAAAAGCACTTCAAATGAAATCTGAAAAGGTTGAAAGTTGGCATGGTATCAACATTTCACCGACATAGCATGTGCTAAAATGTTGGGAGGGTTACGGCAAAAGCAGGATGCATTTCTTGTACAAAACGGACAGTCTCTATCGAAGTATCGGGGTTTCGGACGGAAACTCATCGGTTAGAAAAGGCATTTCATTTTCTTGAACTTATTTGAACTCCAGGCTTTTTGTGTGTTCAAAATGCACCATTCAAAGCCACATCATCAATTTTCAACCCTTTGTGACTTCATTTAATATTTTGCATGCATTTACTGATTTTTTTGAGCTAAATGACCCTGAAATTGAAAAGCACTTCAAATGAAGTCTGAAAAGGTTGAAAGTTGGCATGGTATCAATATTTGACCCACATAGCATGTGCTAAAAAGTTGGGAGGGTTACGTCAAAAGCGGGTTGCACTTCGCGTACAAAACAGACAGTTTCTTTCGAAGTATCGGGGTTTCGGAAGGAAACTCATCGGTTACAAAAGACATTTCATTTGCTTGAACTTATTTGAACTCCAGGCTTTTCGTGTGTTCAAAATGCACCATTCAAAGCCACATCATCAATTTTCAACCCTTTTTGACTTCAATTGATATTTTTCATGCATTTACTTTTTTTTGAGGTAAATGACCCTGAAATTGAAAAGCACTTCAAATGAAGTGATTTCACCCACATAGCATGTGCTAAAAAGTTGAGAGGGTTACGGCAAAAGCAGGATGCATTTCGCGTACAAAATGGACAGACTCTTTCGAAGTATCGCGGTTTCGGACGAAAACTCATCGGTTAGAAAAGACATTTCATTTTCCTGAACTTATTTGAACTCCGGTTTTTTTGTGTGTTCAAAATGCACCATTCTAAGGCACATCATCAATTTTTCAACCCTTTCTAACTTCATTTGATATTTTTCATCCATTTACTGATTTTTTTGAGCTAAATGACCCTGGAATTGAAAATCACTTCAAACGAGCTCAGAAAAGGTTGAAAGTTGGCATGGTATTATCGTTTCACCCACATAGCATGTGCTAAAAAGTTGAGAGGGTTACGGCAAAAGCAGGATGCACTTCGCTTCCAAAACGGACAGACTGTTTCGAAGTATCGGGGTTTCGGACGGAAACTCATCGGTTAGAAACGGCATTTCATTTTCCTGAACTTATTTGAACTCCAAGATTTTTGTGTGTTCACAATGCACCATTCAAAGCCACATCATCAATTTTCAACCCTTTCTGACTTCATTTGATATTTTTCATACATTTACTGATTTTTTTGAGCTAAATGACGCTGAAATTGAAAAGTACTTCAAATGAAGTCTGAAAAGGTTGAAAGTTGGCATGGTATGAACATTTCACCCACATAGCATGTGCTAAAAAGTGGGGAGGGTTACGGCAAAAGAAGGATGCACTTCGTGTACAAAATGGACAGTGTCTTCCGAAGTATCGGGGTTTCGGACGGAAACTCATCGGTTAGAAAAGGCATTTGATTTTCTTGAACTTATTTGGATTCCAGGCTTTTTGTGTGTTCAAAATGCACCATTCAAAGCCACATCATCCATTTTCAACCCTTTCTGACTTCATCTGATATTTTTCATGCATTTACTTTTTTTGAGGTAAATGACCCTGAAATTGAAAAGCACTTCAAATGAAGTCTGAAAAATTTGAAAGTTGGCATGGTATCATCATTTCACCCACATAGCATATGCTAAAAAGTTGAGAGGGTTACGGCAAAAGAAGGATGCACTTCGCGTACAAAATGGACAGACTCTTTCGAAGTATCGCGGTTTCGGACGAAAACTCATCGGTTAGAAAAGACATTTCATTTTCCTGAACTTATTTGAACTCCGGTCTTTTTGTGTGTTCAAAATGCACCATTCTAAGCCACATCATCAATTTTTCAACCCTTTCTAACTTCATTTGATATTTTTCATCCATTTACTGATTTTTTTGAGCTAAATGACCCTGGAATTGAAAAGCACTTCAAACGAGCTCTGAAAAGGTTGAAAGTTGGCATGGTATCATCGTCTCACCCACATAGCATGTGCTAAAAAGTTGAGAGGGTTACGGCAAAAGCAGGATGCACTTCGCTTCCAAAACGGACAGACTGTTCCGAAGTATCGGGGTTTCGGACGGAAACTCATCGGTTAGAAACGGCATTTCATTTTCCTGAACTTATTCGAACTCCAAGATTTTTGTGTGTTCACAATGCACCATTCAAAGCCACATCATCAATTTTCAACCCTTTCTGACTTCATTTGATATTTTTCATACATTTACTGATTTTTTTGAGCTAAATGACGCTGAAATTGAAAAGCACTTCAAATGAAGTATGAAAAGGTTGAAAGTTGGCATGGTATGAACATTTCACCCACATAGCATGTGCTAAAAAGTGGGGAGGGTTACGGCAAAAGAAGGATGCACTTCGTGTACAAAACGGACAGTGTCTTCCGAAGTATCGGGGTTTCGGACGGAAACTCATCGGTTAGAAAAGGCATTTGATTTTCTTGAACTTATTTGGATTCTAGGATTTTTGTGTGTTCAAAATGCACCATTCAAAGCCACATCATCCATTTTCAACCCTTTCTGACTTCATTTGATATTTTTCATGCATTTACTTTTTTTGAGGTAAATGACCCTGAAATTGAAAAGCACTTCAAATGAAGTCTGAAAAATTTGAAAGTTGGCATGGTATCATCATTTCACCCACATAGCATGTGCTAAAAAGTTGAGAGGGTTACGGCAAAAGCAGGATGCACTTCGCGTACAAAATGGACAGACTCTTTCGAAGTATCGTGGTTTCGGACGAAAACTCATCGGTTAGAAAAGACATTTCATTTTCCTGAACTTATATGAACTCCGGTCTTTTTGTGTGTTCAAAATGCACCATTCTAAGCCACATCATCAATTTTCAACCCTTTCTGACTTCATTTGATATTTTTCATACATTTACTGATTTTTTTGAGCTAAATGACGCTGAAATTGAAAAGCACTTCAAATGAAGTCTAAAAAGGATGAAAGTTGGCATGGTATGAACATTTCACCCACATAGCATGTGCTAAAAAGTGGGGAGGGTTACGGCAAAAGAAGGATGCACTTCATGTAGAAAACGGACAGTCTCTTCCGAAGTATCGGGTTTTCGGACGGAAACTCATCGGTTAGAAAAGGCATTTCATTTTCTTGAACTTATTTGGATTCCAGGCTTTTTGTGTGTTCAAAATGCACCATTCAAATCCACATCATCAATTTTCAACCCTTTCTGACTTCATTTGATATTTTTCATGCATTTACTGATTTTTTTGAGCTAAATGACCTTGAAATTGAAAAGCACTTCAAATGAAGTCTGAAAAATTTGAAAGTTGGCATGGTATCAACATTTCACCCACACTACATGTGCTAAAAAGTTGGGAGGGTTACGGCAAAACCAGGATGTACTTCGCGTAGAAAACAGACAGTCTCTTTTAACGTATCAGGGTTTCAGACGGAAACTCATCAGTTACAAAAGGCATTTATTTTTCTTGAACTTATTTGAACTTGAGGCTTTTTGTGTGTTCTAAATGCACCATTCAAAGCCACATCATCAATTTTCAACCCTTTCTGACTTCATTTGATATTTTTCATGCATTTACTGTTTTTTTCCAGCTAAATGACCCTGAAATTGAAAAGCAATTCAAATGAAGTCTGAAAAGGTTGGAAGTTGGCATGGTATCAACATTTCACCGACATAGCAAGTGCTAAAAAGTTGGGAGGGTTACGGAAAAAGTAGGATGCACTTTTGTACAAAACGGACAGTCTCTTTCGAAGTATCAGGGTTTTGGACCGAAACTCATCGGTTAGAAAAGGCATTTCATTTTCTTGAACTTATTTGAACTCCAGGCTTTTTGTGTGTTCAAAATGCCCCACTCAAAGCCACATCATCAATTTTCAACCCTTTGTGACTTCATTTGATATTTTTCATGCATTTACTTATTTTTCTAGCTAAATGACCCTAAAATTGAAAAGCACTTCAAATGAAATCTAAAAAGGTTGAAAGTTGGCATGGTATCAACATTTCACCGACATAGCATGTGCTAAAATGTTGGGAGGGTTACGGCAAAAGCAGGATGCATTTGTTGTACAAAACGGACAGTCTCTTTCGAAGTATCGGGGTTTCGGACGGAAACTCATCGGTTAGAAAAGGCATTTCATTTTCTTGAACTTATTTGAACTCCAGGCTTTTTGTGTGTTCAAAATGCACCATTCAAAGCCACATCATCAATTTTCAACCCTTTGTGACTTCATTTAATATTTTGCATGCATTTACTGATTTTTTTGAGCTAAATGACCCTAAAATTGAAAAGCACTTCAAATGAAGTCTGAAAAGGTTGAAAGTTGGCATGGTATCAATATTTGACCCACATAGCATGTGCTAAAAAGTTGGGAGGGTTACGTCAAAAGCGGGTTGCACTTCGCGTACAAAACAGACAGTTTCTTTCAAAGTATCGGGGTGTCGGAAGGAAACTCCTCGGTTACAAAAGACATTTCATTTGCTTGAACTTATTTGAACTCCAGGCTTTTCGTGTGTTCAAAATGCACCATTCAAAGCCACATCATCAATTTTCAAGCCTTTTTGACTTCAATTGATATTTTTCATGCATTTACTTTTTTTGAGGTAAATGACCCTGAAATTGAAAAGCACTTCAAATGAAGTGTGAAAAGGTTGAAAATTGGCATGGTATCATCATTTCACCCACATAGCATGTGCTAAAAAGTTGAGAGGGTTACGGCAAAAGCAGGATGCACTTCGCGTACAAAACCGATAGACTCTTTCGAAGTATCGCGGTTTCGGACGAAAACTCATCGGTTAGAAAAGACATTTCATTTTCCTGAACTTATTTGAACTCCGGTCTTTTTGTGTGTTCAAAATGCACCATTCTAAGCCACATCATCAATTTTTCAACCCTTTCTAACTTCATTTGATATTTTTCATCCATTTACTGATTTTTTTGAGCTAAATGACCCTGGAATTGAAAAGCACTTCAAACGAGCTCTGAAAAGGTTGAAAGTTGGCATGGTATCATCATTTCACCCACATAGCATGTGCTAAAAAGTTGAGAGGGTTACGGCAAAAGCAGGATGCACTTCGCTTCCAAAACGGACAGACTGTTTCGAAGTATCGGGGTTTCGGACGGAAACTCATCGGTTAGAAACGGCATTTCATTTTCCTGAACTTATTTGAACTCCAAGAATTTTGTGTGTTCACAATGCACCATTCAAAGCCACATCAACAATTTTCAACCCTTTCTGACTTCATTTGATATTTTTCATACATTTACTGTTTTTTTTGACCTAAATGACGCTAAAATTGAAAAGCACTTCAAATGAAGTCTGAAAAGGTTGAAAGTTGGCATGGTATGAACATTTCACCCACATAGCATGTGCTAAAAAGTGGGGAGGTTTACGGCAAAAGAAGGATGCACTTCGTGTACAAAATGGACAGTCTCTTCCGAAGTATCGGGGTTTCGGACGGAAACTCATCGGTTAGAAAAGGCATTTCATTTTCTTGAACTTATTTGGATTCCAGGCTTTTTGTGTGTTCAAAATGCACCATTCAAAGCCACATCATCCATTTTCAACCCTTTCTGACTTCATTTGATATTTTTCATGCATTAGTGATTTTTTTGAGCTAAATGACCCTGAAATTTAAAAGCACTTCAAATGAAGTCTGAAAAATTTGAAAGTTGGCATGGTATCAACATTTCACCCACACTGCATGTGCTAAAAAGTTGGGAGGGTTACGGCAAAACCAGGATGTACTTCGCGTACAAAACAGACAGTCTCTTTTAACGTATCAGGGTTTCAGACGGAAACTCATCGGTTACAAAAGGCATTTTATTTGCTTGAACTTATTTAACTCCAGGCTTTTCATGTGTTCAAAATGCACCATTCAGAGCCACATCATCAATTTTCAACCCTTTCTGACTTCATTTGATATTTTTCATGCATTTACTGATTTTTTTTGAGCTAAATGACCCTGAAATTGAAAAGCATTTCAAATGAAGTCTAAAAAGGTTGAAAGTTCGCATGGTATCAACATTTCACCCACATAGCCTGTGCTAAAAAGTTGGGAGGGTTACGAAAAATGCAGGATCCACTTCGTGTACAAAGTGGACAATCTCTTTCAAAGTATCGGGGTTTCATACGGAAACTCATCGGTTACAAAAGGCATTTCATTTTCTTGAACTTATTTGAACTCTAGTCTTTTTGTGTGTTCTAAATGCACCATTCAAAGCCACATCATCAATTTTCAACCCTTTGTGACTTCATTTGATATTTTTCATGCATTTACTTATTTTTCTAGCTAAATGACCCTAAAATTGAAAAGCACTTCAAATGAAATCTGAAAAGGTTGAAAGTTGGCATGGTATCAACATTTCACCGACATAGCATGTGCTAAAATGTTGGGAGGGTTACGGCAAAAGCAGGATGCATTTCTTGTACAAAACGGACAGTCTCTATCGAAGTATCGGGGTTTCGGACGGAAACTCATCGGTTAGAAAAGGCATTTCATTTTCTTGAACTTATTTGAACTCCAGGCTTTTTGTGTGTTCAAAATGCACCATTCAAAGCCACATCATCAATTTTAAACCCTTTGTGACTTCATTTAATATTTTGCATGCATTTACTGATTTTTTTTTGAGCTAAATGACCCTGAAATTGAAAAGCACTTCAAATGAAGTCTGAAAAGGTTGAAAGTTGGCATGGTATCAATATTTGACCCACATAGCATGTGCTAAAAAGTTGGGAGGGTTACGTCAAAAGCGGGTTGCACTTCGCGTACAAAACAGACAGTTTCTTTCGAAGTATCGGGGTTTCGGAAGGAAACTCATCGGTTACAAAAGACATTTCATTTGCTTGAACTTATTTGAACTCCAGGCTTTTCGTGTGTTCAAAATGCACCATTCAAAGCCACATCAGCAATTTTCAACCCTTTTTGACTTCAATTGATATTTTTCATGCATTTACTTTTTTTGAGGTAAATGACCCTGAAATTGAAAAGCACTTCAACTGAAGTGTGAAAAGGTTGAAAATTGGCATGGTATCATAATTTCACCCACATAGCATGTGCTAAAAAGTTGAGAGGGTTACGGCGAAAGCAGGATACACTTCGCGTACAAAATGGACAGACTCTTTCGAAGTATCGCGGTTTCGGACGAAAACTCATCGGTTAGAAAAGACATTTCATTTTCCTGAACTTATTTGAACTCCGGTCTTTTTGTGTGTTCAAAATGCACCATTCTAAGCCACATCATCAATTTTTCAACCCTTTCTAACTTCATTTGATATTTTTCATCCATTTACTGATTTTTTTGAGCTAAATGACCCTGGAAATGAAAAGCACTTCAAACGAGCTCTGAAAAGGTTGAAAGTTGGCATGGTATCATCGTTTCACCCACATAGCATGTGCTAAAAAGTTGAGAGGGTTATGGCAAAAGCAGGATGCACTTCGCTTCCAAAACGGACAGACTGTTTCGAAGTATCAGGGTTTCGGACGGAAACTCATCGGTTAGAAACGGCATTTCATTTTCCTGAACTTATTTGAACTCCAAGATTTTTGTGTGTTCACAATCCACCATTCAAAGCCACATCATCAATTTTCAACCCTTTCTGACTTCATTTATATTTTTCATACATTTACTGATTTTTTTGAGCTAAATGATGATGAAATTGAAAAGCACTTCAAATGAAGTCTGAAAAGGTTGAAAGTTGGCATGGTATGAACATTTCACCCACATAGCATGTGCTAAAAAGTGGGGAGGGTTACGGCAAAAGAAGGATGCACTTCGTGTACAAAATGGACAGTCTCTTCCGAAGTATCGGGGTTTCGGACGGAAACTCATCGGTTAGAAAAGGCATTTCATTTTCTTGAACTTATTTGGATTCCAGGCTTTTTGTGTGTTCAAAATGCACCATTCAAAGCCACATCATCGATTTTCAACCCTTTCTGACTTCATTTGATATTTTTCATGCATTTACTGATTTTTTTTGAGCTAAATGACCCTGAAATTGAAAAGCACTTCAAATGAAGTCTGAAAAATTTGAAAGTTGGCATGGTATCAACATTTCACCCACACTGCATGTGCTAAAAAGTTGGGAGGGTTACGGCAAAACCAGGATGTACTTCGCGTACAAAACAGACAGTCTCTTTTAACGTATCAGGGTTTCAGACGGAAACTCATCGGTTATAAAAGGCATTTTATTTGCTTGAACTTATTTAACTCCAGGCTTTTCATGTGTTCAAAATGCACCATTCAGAGCCACATCATCAATTTTGAACCCTTTCTGACTTCATTTGATATTTTTCATGCATTTACTGATTTTTTTTGAGCTAAATGACCCTGAAATTGAAAAGCATTTCAAATGAAGTCTAAAAAGGTTGAAAGTTCGCATGGTATCAACATTTCACCCACATAGCCTGTGCTAAAAAGTTGGGAGGGTTACGAAAAATGCAGGATCCACTTCATGTACAAAACGGACAATCTCTTTCGAAGTATCGGGGTTTCATACGGAAACTCATCGGTTACAAAAGGCATTTCATTTTCTTGAACTTATTTGAACTCTAGGCTTTTTGTGTGTTCTAAATGCACCATTCAAAGCCACATCATCAATTTTCAACCCTTTGTGACTTCATTTGATATTTTTCATGCATTTACTTATTTTTCTAGCTAAATGACCCTAAAATTGAAAAGCACTTCAAATGAAATCTGAAAAGGTTGAAAGTTGGCATGGTATCAACATTTCACCGACATAGCATGTGCTAAAATGTTGGGAGGGTTACGGCAAAAGCAGGATGCATTTCTTGTACAAAACGGATAGTCTCTATCGAAGTATTGGGGTTTCGGACGGAAACTCATCGGTTAGAAAAGGCATTTCATTTTCTTGAACTTATTTGAACTCCAGGCTTTTTGTGTGTTCAAAATGCACCATTCAAAGCCACATCATCAATTTTCAACCCTTTGTGACTTCATTTAATATTTTGCATGCATTTACTGATTTTTTTGAGCTAAATGACCCTGAAATTGAAAAGCACTTCAAATGAAGTCTGAAAAGGTCGAAAGTTGGCATGGTATCAATATTTGACCCACATAGCATGTGCTAAAAAGTTGGGAGGGTTACATCAAAAGCGGGTTGCACTTCGCGTACAAAACAGACAGTTTCTTTCGAAGTATCGGGGTTTCGGAAGGAAACTCATCGGTTACAAAAGACATTTCATTTGCTTGAACTTATTTGAACTCCAGGCTTTTCGTGTGTTCAAAATGCACCATTCAAAGCCACATCAGCAATTTTCAACCCTTTTTGACTTCAATTGATATTTTTCATGCATTTACTTTTTTTGAGGTAAATGACCCTGAAATTGAAAAGCACTTCAAATGAAGTGTGAAAAGGTTGAAAATTGGCATGGTATCATAATTTCACCCACATAGCATGTGCTAAAAAGTTGAGAGGGTTACGACGAAAGCAGGATGCACTTCGCGTACAAAATGGACAGACTCTTTCGAAGTATCGCGGTTTCGGACGAAAACCCATCGGTTAGAAAAGACATTTCATTTTCCTGAACTTATTTGAACTCCGGTTTTTTGTGTGTTCAAAATGCACCATTCTAAGCCACATCATCAATTTTTCAACCCTTTCTAACTTCATTTGATATTTTTCATCCATTTACTGATTTTTTTGAGCTAAATAACCCTGGAATTGAAAAGCACTTCAAACGAGCTCTGAAAAGGTTGAAAGTTGGCATGGTATCATCGTTTCACCCACATAGCATGTGCTAAAAAGTTGAGAGGGTTACGGCAAAAAAAGGATGCACTTCGCTTCCAAAACAGACAGACTGTTTCGAAGTATCGGGGTTTCGGACGGAAACTCATCGGTTAGAAACGGCATTTCATTTTCCTGAACTTATTTGAACTCCAAGATTTTTGTGTGTTCACAATGCACCATTCAAAGCCACATCATCAATTTTCAATCCTTTTTGACTTCATTTGATATTTTTCATACATTTACTGATTTTTTTGAGCTAAATGACGCTGAAATTTAAAAGCACTTCAAATGAAGTCTGAAAAGGTTGAAAGTTGGCATGGTATGAAAATTTCACCCACATAGCATGTGCTAAAAAGTGGGGAGGGTTACGGCAAAAGAAGGATGCACTTCGTGTACAAAATGGACAGTGTCTTCCGAAGTATCGGGGTTTCGGACGGAAACTCATCGGTTAGAAAAGGCATTTGATTTTCTTGAACTTATTTGTATTCCAGGCTTTTTGTGTGTTCAAAATGCACCATTCAAAGCAACATCATCCATTTTCAACCCTTTCTGACTTCATTTGATATTTTTCATGCATTTACTTTTTTTGAGGTAAATGACCCTGAAATTGAAAAGCACTTCAAATGAAGTCTGAAAAATTTGAAAGTTGGCATGGTATCATCATTTCACCCACATAGCATGTGCTAAAAAGTTGAGAGGGTTACGGCAAAAGCAGGATGCACTTCGCGTACAAAATGGACAGACTCTTTCGAAGTATCGCGGTTTCGGACGAAAAGTCATCGGTTAGAAAAGACATTTCATTTTCCTGAACTTATTTGAACTCCGGTCTTTTTATGTGTTCAAAATGCACCATTCTAAGCCACATCATCAATTTTTCAACCCTTTCTAACTTCATTTGATATTCCTCATCCATTTACTGATTTTTTTGAGCTAAATGACCCTGGAATTGAAAAGCACTTCAAACGAGCTCTGAAAAGGTTGAAAGTTGGCATGGTATCATCGTCTCACCCACATAGCATGTGCTAAAAAGTTGAGAGGGTTACGGCAAAAGCAGGATGCACTTCGCTTCCAAAACGGACAGACTGTTCCGAAGTATCGGGGTTTCGGACGGAAACTCATCGGTTAGAAACGGCATTTCATTTTCCTGAACTTATTTGAACTCCAAGATTTTTGTGTGTTCACAATGCACCATTCAAAGCCACATCATCAATTTTAAACCCTTTCTGACTTCATTTGATATTTTTCATACATTTACTGATTTTTTTGAGCTAAATGACGCTGAAATTGAAAAGCACTTCAAATGAAGTCTGAAAAGGTTGAAAGTTGGCATGGTATGAAAATTTCACCCACATAGCATGTGCTAAAAAGTGGGGAGGGTTACGGCAAAAGAAGGATGCACTTCGTGTACAAAATGGACAGTGTCTTTCGAAGTATCGGGGTTGCGGACGGAAACTCATCGGTTAGAAAAGGCATTTGATTTTCTTGAACTTATTTGGATTCCACGCTTTTTGTGTGTTCAAAATGCACCATTCAAAGCCACATCATCCATTTTCAACCCTTTCTGACTTCATTTGATATTTTTCATGCATTTACTTTTTTTGAGGTAAATGACCCTGAAATTGAAAAGCACTTCAAATGAAGTCTGAAAAATTTGAAAGTTGGCATGGTATCATCATTTCACCCACATAGCATGTGCTAAAAAGTTGAGAGGGTTACGGCAAAAGCAGGATGCACTTCGCGTACAAAATGGACAGACTCTTTCGAAGTATCGTGGTTTCGGACGAAAACTCATCGGTTAGAAAAGACATTTCATTTTCCAGAACTTATTTGAACTCCGGTCTTTTTGTGTGTTCAAAATGCACCATTCTAAGCCACATCATCAATTTTTCAACCCTTTCTAACTTCATTTGATATTTTTCATCCATTTACTCATTTTTTTGAGCTAAATGACCCTGGAATTGAAAAGCACTTCAAACGAGCTCTGAAAAGGTTGAAAGTTGGCATGGTATCATCGTTTCACCCACATAGCATGTGCTAAAAAGTTGAGAGGGTTACGGCAAAAGCAGGATGCACTTCGCTTCCAAAACGGACAGACTGTTTCGAAGTATCGGGGTTTCGGACGGAAACTCATCGGGTAGAAACGGCATTTCATTTTCCTGAACTTATTTGAACTCCAAGAATTTTGTGTGTTCACAATGCACCATTCAAAGACACATCAACAATTTTCAACCCTTTCTGACTTCATTTGATATTTTTCATACATTTACTGATTTTTTTTGAGCTAAATGACGCTGAAATTGAAAAGCACTTCAAATGAAGTCTGAAAAGGTTGAAAGTTGGCATGGTATGAACATTTCACCCACATAGCATGTGCTAAAAAGTGGGGAGGGTTACGGCAAAAGAAGGATGCACTTCGTGTACAAAATGGACAGTCTCTTCCGAAGTATCGGGGTTTCGGACGGAAACTCATCGGTTAGAAAAGGCATTTCATTTTCTTGAACTTATTTGGATTCCAGGCTTTTTGTGTGTTCAAAATGCACCATTCAAAGCCACATCATCCATTTTCAACCCTTTCTGACTTCATTTGATATTTTTCATGCATTTACTGATTTTTTTTGAGCTAAATGACCCTGAAATTGAAAAGAACTTCAAATGAAGTCTGAAAAATTTGAAAGTTGGCATGGTATCAACATTTCACCCACACTGCATGTGCTAAAAAGTTGGGAGGGTTACGGCAAAACCAGGATGTACTTCGCATACAAAACAGACAGTCTCTTTTAACGTATTAGGGTTTCAGACGGAAACTCATCGGTTACAAAAGGCATTTTATTTGCTTGAACTTATTTAACTCCAGGCTTTTCATGTGTTCAAAATGCACCATTCAGAGCCACATCATCAATTTTCAACCCTTTCTGACTTCATTTGATATTTTTCATGCATTTACTGATTTTTTTTGAGCTAAATGACCCTGAAATTGAAAAGCATTTCAAATGAAGTCTAAAAAGGTTGAAAGTTCGCATGGTATCAACATTTCACCCACATAGCCTGTGCTAAAAAGTTGGGAGGGTTACGAAAAATGCAGGATCCACTTCATGTACAAAACAGACAATCTCTTTCGAAGTATCGGGGTTTCATACGGAAACTCATCGGTTACAAAAGGCATTTCATTTTCTTGAACTTATTTGAACTCTAGGCTTTTTGTGTGTTCTAAATGCACCATTCAAAGCCACATCATCAATTTTCAACCCTTTGTGACTTCATTTGATATTTTTCATGCATTTACTTATTTTTCTAGCTAAATGACCCTAAAATTGAAAAGCACTTCAAATGAAATCTGAAAAGGTTGAAAGTTGGCATGGTATCAACATTTCACCGACATAGCATGTGCTAAAATGTTGGGAGGGTTACGGCAAAAGCAGGATGCATTTCTTGTACAAAACGGATAGTCTCTATCGAAGTATCGGGGTTTCGGACGGGAACTCATCGGTTAGAAAAGGCATTTCATTTTCTTGAACTTATTTGAACTCCAGGCTTTTTGTGTGTTCAAAATGCACCATTCAAAGCCACATCATCAATTTTCAACCCTTTGTGACTTCATTTAATATTTTGCATGCATTTACTGATTTTTTTTTGAGCTAAATGACCCTGAAATTGAAAAGCACTTCAAATGAAGTCTGAAAAGGTTGAAAGTTGGCATGGTATCAATATTTGACCCACATAGCATGTGCTAAAAAGTTGGGAGGGTTACGTCAAAAGCGGGTTGCACTTCGCGTACAAAACAGACAATTTCTTTCAAAGTATCGGGGTTTCGGAAGGAAACTCATCGGTTACAAAAGACATTTCATTTGCTTGAACTTATTTGAACTCCAGGCTTTTCGTGTGTTCAAAATGCACCATTCAAAGCCACATCAGCAATTTTCAACCCTTTTTGACTTCAACTGATATTTTTCATGCATTTACTTTTTTTGAGGTAAATGACCCTGAAATTGAAAAGCACTTCAAATGATGTGTGAAAAGGTTGAAAATTGGCATGGTATCATAATTTCACCCACATAGCATGTGCTAAAAAGTTGAGAGGGTTACGGCGAAAGCAGGATGCACTTCGCGCACAAAATGGACAGACTCTTTCGAAGTATCGCGGTTTCGGACGAAAACTCATCGGTTAGAAAAGACATTTCATTTTCCTGAACTTATTTGAACTCCGGTCTTTTTGTGTGTTCAAAATGCACCATTCTAAGCCACATCATCAATTTTTCAACCCTTTCTAACTTCATTTGATATTTTTCATGCATTTACTGATTTTTTTGAGCTAAATGACCCTGGAATTGAAAAGCACTTCAAACGAGCTCTGAAAAGGTTGAAAGTTGGCATGGTATCATCGTTTCACCCACATAGCATGTGCTAAAAAGTTGAGAGGGTTACGGCAAAAGCAGGATGCACTTCGCTTCCAAAACGGACAGACTGTTTCGAAGTATCGGGGTTTCGGACGGAAACTCATCGGTTAGAAACGGCATTTCATTTTCCTGAACTTATTTGAACTCCAAGATTTTTGTGTGTTCACAATGCACCATTCAAAGCCACATCATCAATTTTCAACCCTTTTTGACTTCATTTGATATTTTTCATACATTTACTGATTTTTTTGAGCTAAATGACGCTGAAATTGAAAAGCACTTCAAATGAAGTCTGAAAAGGTTGAAAGTTGGCATGGTATGAACATTTCACCCACATAGCATGTGCTAAAAAGTGGGGAGGGTTACGGCAAAAGAAGGATGCACTTCGTGTACAAAATGGACAGTGTCTTCCGAAGTATCGGGGTTTCGGACGGAAACTCATCGGTTAGAAAAGGCATTTGATTTTCTTGAACTTATTTGGATTCCAGGCTTTTTGTGTGTTCAAAATGCACCATTCAAAGCAACATCATCCATTTTCAACCCTTTCTGACTTCATTTGATATTTTTCATGCATTTACTTTTTTTGAGGTAAATGACCCTGAAATTGAAAAGCACTTCAAATGAAGTCTGAAAAATTTGAAAGTTGGCATGGTATCATCATTTCACCCACGTAGCATGTGCTAAAAAGTTGAGAGGGTTACGGCAAAAGCAGGATGCACTTCGCGTACAAAATGGACAGACTCTTTCGAAGTATCGCGGTTTCGGACGAAAAGTCATCGGTTAGAAAAGACATTTCATTTTCCTGAACTTATTTGAACTCCGGTCTTTTTGTGTGTTCAAAATGCACCATTCTAAGCCACATCATCAATTTTTCAACCCTTTCTAACTTCATTTGATATTTCTCATCCATTTACTGATTTTTTTGAGCTAAATGACCCTGGAATTGAAAAGCACTTCAAACGAGCTCTGAAAAGGTTGAAAGTTGGCATGGTATCATCGTCTCACCCACATAGCATGTGCTAAAAAGTTGAGAGGGTTACGGCAAAAGCAGGATGCACTTCGCTTCCAAAACGGACAGACTGTTCCGAAGTATCGGGGTTTCGGACGGAAACTCATCGGTTAGAAACGGCATTTCATTTTCCTGAACTTATTTGAACTCCAAGATTTTTGTGTGTTCACAATGCACCATTCAAAGCCACATCATCAATTTTAAACCCTTTCTGACTTCATTCGATATTTTTCATACATTTACTGATTTTTTTGAGCTAAATGACGCTGAAATTGAAAAGCACTTCAAATGAAGTCTGAAAAGGTTGAAAGTTGGCATGGTATGAACATTTCACCCACATAGCATGTGCTAAAAAGTGGGGAGGGTTACGGCAAAAGAAGGATGCACTTCGTGTACAAAATGGACAGTGTCTTCCGAAGTATCGGGGTTTCGGACGGAAACTCATCGGTTAGAAAAGGCATTTGATTTTCTTGAACTTATTTGGATTCCAGGCTTTTTGTGTGTTCAAAATGCACCATTCAAAGCCACATCATCCATTTTCAACCCTTTCTGACTTCATTTGATATTTTTCATGCATTTACTTTTTTTGAGGTAAATGACCCTGAAATTGAAAAGCACTTCAAATGAAGCTAGAAAAATTTGAAAGTTGGCATGGTATCATCATCTCACCCACATAGCATGTGCTAAAAAGTTGAGAGGGTTACGGCAAAAGCAGGATGCACTTCGCTTCCAAAACGGACAGACTGTTCCGAAGTATCGGGGTTTCGGACGGAAACTCATCGGTTAGAAACGGCATTTCATTTTCCTGAACTTATTTGAACTCCAAGATTTTTGTGTGTTCACAATGCACCATTCAAAGCCACATCATCAATTTTAAACCCTTTCTCACTTCATTTGATATTTTTCATACATTTACTGATTTTTTTGAGCTAAATGACGCTGAAATTGAAAAGCACTTCAAATGAAGTCTGAAAAGGTTGAAAGTTGGCATGGTATGAACATTTCACCCACATAGCATGTGCTAAAAAGTGGGGAGGGTTACGGCAAAAGAAGGATGCACTTCGTGTACAAAATGGACAGTGTCTTCCGAAGTATCGGGGTTTCGGACGGAAACTCATCGGTTAGAAAAGGCATTTGATTTTCTTGAACTTATTTGGATTCCAGGCTTTTTGTGTGTTCAAAATGCACCATTCAAAGCCACATCATCCATTTTCAACCCTTTCTGACTTCATTTGATATTTTTCATGCATTTACTTTTTTTGAGGTAAATGACCCTGAAATTGAAAAGCACTTCAAATGAAGTCTGAAAAATTTGAAAGTTGGCATGGTATCATCATTTCACCCACATAGCATGTGCTAAAAAGTTGAGAGGGTTACGGCAAAAGCAGGATGCACTTCGCGTACAAAATGGACAGACTCTTTCGAAGTATCGCGGTTTCGGACGAAAACTCATCGGTTAGAAAAGACATTTCATTTTCCTGAACTTATATGAACTCCGGTCTTTTTGTGTGTTCAAAATGCACCATTCTAAGACACATCATCAATTTTTCAACCCTTTCTAACTTCATTTGATATTTTTCATCCATTTACTGATTTTTTTGAGCTAAATGACCCTGGAATTGAAAAGCACTTCAAACGGGCTCTGAAAAGGTTGAAAGTTGGCATGGTATCATCGTTTCACCCACATAGCATGTGCTGAAAAGTTGAGAGGGTTACGGCAAAAGCAGGATGCACTTCGCTTCCAAAACGGACAGACTGTTTCGAAGTATCGGGGTTTCGGACGAAAACTCATTGGTCAGAAAAGACATTTCATTTTCTTGAACTTATTTGAACTCCAGTCTTTTTGTGTGTTCTAAATGCATCATTCTAGGACACATCATCAATTTTTCAACCCTTTCTGACTTCATTTGATATTTTCATGCATTTACTGATTTTTTGAGCTAAATAACCCTGAAATTGAAAAAGCACTTCAAATGAAGTCTGAAAAGGTTGAAACTTGGCATGGTATCAACATTTCACCCACATAGCATGTGCTAATAAGTTGGGCGGGTTCCGGCAAAAGCAGGATGCACATGGCGTACAAAACGCACAGTCTCTTTCGAAGTATCGGGGTTTCAGACGAAATCTCATCGGTTACAAAAGGCATTTCATTTTCCTGAACTTATTTCAACTCTTGGATTTTTGTGTGTTCTAAATGCACACTCCAGAGCTACATCATCAATTTCCAACCCTTTCTGACTTCATTTGATATTTTTCATGCATTTACTTTTTTCCAGCTAAATGACCCTGAAATTGAAAAGCACTTCAAATGAAGTCTGAAAAGGTTGAAAGTTGGCATGGTATCAACATTTCACGGACATAGCATGCGCTAGAAAGTTGGGAGGGTTACAGCAAAAGCAGGATGCACTTGTTGTACAAAACGGACAGTCTCTTTCAAAGTATAGGGGTTTCGGACGGAAACTCATCGGTTCGAAAAGGCATTTCATTTTCTTGAACCTATTTGAACTCCAGGATTTTTGTGTGTTCAAAATGCACCATTGAAAGCCACATCAGCAATTTTCAACCCTTTCTGACTTCATTTAATATTTTTCATGCATTTATTGATTTTTTTGAGCTAAATGACCCTGAAATTGAAAAGCACTTCAAATGTAGGATGAAAAGGTTGAAAGTTGGCATGGTATGAATATTTGACCCACATAGCATGTGCTAAAAATTTGGGAGGGTTACATCAAAAGCAGGATGCACTTCGCGTACAAAACGGATAGGGGTTTCGGACGGAAACTCATCGGTTCGAAAAGACATTTCATTTTCTTGAACTTATTTGAACTCCAGTCTTTTTGTGTGTTCAAAATGCATCATTCTAAGACACATCATCAATTTTTCATCCCTTTCTGACTTCATTTGATATTTTTCATGCTTTTATTGATTTTTTGAGCTAAATAACCCTGAAATTGAAAAAGCACTTCAAATGAAGTCTGAAAAGGTTGAAACTTGGCATGGTATCAACATTTCACCCACATAGCATGTGCTAATAAGTTGGGCGGGTTCCGGCAAAAGCAGGATGCACAGCGCGTATAAAACACACAGTCTCTTTCGAAGTATCGGGGTTTCAGACGAAAACTCATCGGTTACAAAAGACATTTCAATTTCTTGAACTTATTTGAACTCCTGGCTTTTCGTGTGTTCAAAATGCACCATTCAAAGCCACATCATCAATTTTCAACCCTTTCTAACTTCATTTGATATTTTTGATGCATTTAACTTTTTTTGAGCTAAATGACCCTGAAATTGAAAAGCACTTCAAATGAAGTCTAAAAAGGTTGAACGTTGACATGGTATCAACATTTCACTCACAAAGCATGTGCTAAAAAGTTGGGAGGGTTACGACAAAAGCACGATGCACTTCGTGTACAAAACAGACAGTTTCTTTCGAAGTATCGTGGTTTCGGAAGGAAACTCATTGGTTACAAAAGACATTTCATTTGCTTGAACTTATTTGAACTCAAGGCTTTTCGTGTGTTCAAAATGCACCATTCAAAGCCACATCACCAATTTTCAACCCTTTTTGACTTCATTTGATATTTTTCATGCGTTTACTTTTTTTTGAGATAAATGACCCTGAAATTCAAAAGCATTTTAAATGAAGTCTGAAAAGGTTGAAATTTGGCATGGTATCATCATTTCACCCACATAGCATGTGCTATAAAGTTGGGAGGGTTACGGCAAAAGCAGGATGCACTTCGCGTACAAAACGGATAAACTCTTTCGAAGTATCGGGGTGTCGGACGGAAAGTCATCGGTAAGAAAAGACAATTCATTTTCTTGAACTCTAGGATTTTTTTTGTGTTCAAAATGCACCATTCAAAGCCACATCATCAATTTTCAACCCTTTCTGACTTCATTTAATATTTTTCATGCATTTATTGATTTTTTGAGCTAAATGACCCTGAAATTGAAAAGCACTTCAAATGAAGTCTGAAAAAGGTTGAAAGTTGGCATGGTATCAACATTTCACCCACATAGCATGTTGTAAAAAGATGGGAGGGTTACGGCAAATGCAGGGTGCACTTCGTGTACAAAAAGGATAGTCTCATTTGAAGTATCAGGGTTTCAGACGGAAACTCATGGGTTACAAAAGGCATTTCATTTGCTTGAACTTATTTAACTCCAGGCTTTTCGTGTGTTCAAAATGCACCATTCAAAGCCACATCATCAGTTTTCAGCCCTTTCTGACTTCATTTTATATTTTCCATGCATTTACTGATTTTTTTGAGCTAAATGACCCTGAAATTGAAAAGCACTTCAAATGAAGTCTGAAAAGGTTGAAAGTTTGCATGGTATCAACATTTCACCCCCATAGCATGTGCTAAAAAGTTGGGCGGGTTATGGCAAATCCAAGATGCACGTCGTGTACAAAACGGACAGTCTCTTTCGAAGTGTCGGGGTTTCAGACGAAAACTCATCGGTTACAAAAGGCATTTCATTTTCTTGAACTTATTTCAACTCTAGGATTTGTGTGTGTTCTAAATGCACACTTCAAAGCCACATCATCAATTTTCAACCCTTTCTGACTTCATTTGATATTTTTCATGCATTTACTTTTTTTTCCAGCTAAATGACCCTGAAATTGAAAAGCACTTGAAATGAAATCTGAAAAGGTTGAAAGTTGGCATGGTATCAACATTTCACCGACATAGCATGTGCTAAAAAGTTGGGAGGGTTACAGCAAAAGCAGGATGCACTTCTTGTACAAAACGGACAGTCTCTTTCAAAGTATCGGGGTTTCGGACGGAAACTCATCGGTTCGAAAAGGCATTTCATTTTCTTGAACCTATTTGAACTCCAGGATTTTTGTGGGTTCAAAATGCACCATTCAAAGCCACATCAGCAATTTTCAACCCTTTCTGACTTCATTTGATATTTTCCATGCATTTACTGATTTTTTTGAGCTAAATGACACTGAAATTGAAAAGCAATTCAAATGAAGTCTGAAAAGGTTGAAAGTTGGCACGGTATCAATATTTGACCCACATAGCATGTTGTAATAAGTTGGGAGGGTTACGGCAAATGCAGGGTGCACTTCGTGTAGAAAACGGACAGTCTCATTCGAAGTATCGGGGTTTCGGACGGAAACTCATCGGTTACAAAAGGCATTTCATTTTCTTGAACTTATTTGAACCCTAGGGTTTTTGTGTGTTCTAAATGCACCATTCAAAGCCACATCATCAATTTTCAACCCTTTCTGACTTCATTTGATATTTTCCATGCATTTACTGATTTTTTTGAGCTAAATGACCCTGAAATTTGAAAGCACTTCAAATGAAGTCTGAAAAGGTTGAAAGTTTGCATGGTATCAAAATTTGACCCACATAGCATGTGCTAAAAAGTTGGGAGGGTTATGCCAAATGCAGGATGCACTTCGTGTACAAAACGGACAGTCTCTTTCGAAGTATCGGGGTTTCAGACGGAAACTCATCGGTTACAAAAGGCATTTCATTTTGTTGAATTTATTTCAACTCTATGATTTTTGTGTGTTCTAAATGCACACTTCAAAGCCACATCATCAATGTTCAACCCTTTCTGACTTCATTTGATATTTTTCATGCATTTACTATTTTTCCAGCTAAATGAACCTGAAATTGAAAAGCACTTCAAATGAAATCTGAAAAGGTTGAAAGTTGGCATGGTACCAACATTTCACCGACATAGCATGTGCTAAAAAGTTGGGAGGGTTACAGCAAAAGAAGGATGCACTTCTTGTACAAAACGGACAGTCTCTTTCAAAGTATCGGGGTTTCAGACGGAAACTGATCGATTGGAAAAGGCATTTCATTTTCTTGAACCTATTTGAACTTCAGGATTTTTCTGCATTCAAAATGCACCATTCAAAGCCACATCAGCAATTTTCAACCCTTTCTGACTTCATTTAATATTTTTCATGCATTTATTGATTTTTTTGAGCTAAATGACCCTGAAATTGAAAAGCACTTCAAATGAAGTCTGAAAAGGTTGAAAGTTGGCATGGTATCAATATTTGACCCACATAGCATGTGCTAAAAATTTCGGAGGGTTATGTCAAAAGCAGGATGCACTTCGCGTACAAAACGGATAGTTTCTTTCGAAGTATCGGGGTTTCGGAAGGAAACTCATCGGTTACAAAAGACATTTCATTTGCTTGAACTTATTTGAACTCCAGGCTTTTCGTGTGTTCAAAATGCACCATTCAAAGCCACATCTTCAATTTTCAACCCTTTTTGACTTCATTTGATATTTTTCATGCATTTACTTTTTTTGAGCTAAATGACCCTGGAATTAAAAGCACTTTAAATGAAGTCTGAAAATGTTGAAAGTTGGCATGGTATAATCATTTCACCCACATAGCATGAGATAAAAATTTGAGAGGGTTACGACAAAAGAAGGATGCACTTCGCGTACAAAACGGACAGCCTCTTTCGAAGTATCGGGGTTTCGGACGAAAACCCATCGGTTAGAAAGGACATTTCATTTTCTTGAACTTATTTTAACTCCAGTCTTTTTGTGTGTTCAAAATGCATCATTCTAAGCCACATCATCAATTTTTCAACCCTTTCTGACTTCATTTGATATTTTTCAAGCATTTACTGATTTTTTGAGCTAAATAACCCTGACATTAAAAAAGCACTTCAAATGAGTTCTGAAAAGGTTGAAACTTGGCATGGTATCAACATTTTACCCACATAGCATGTGCTAAAAAGTTGGGAGGGTTCCGGCAAAAGCAGGATGCACTTCGCGTAAAAAATGCACAGTCTCTTTCGAAGTATCGGGGTTTTAGACGAAAACTCACAGGTTACAAAAGACATTTCAATTTCTTGAACTTATTTGAACTCCTGGCTTTTCGTGTGTTCAAAATGCACCATTCAAAGCCACATCATCAATTTTCAACCCTTTCTAACTTCATTTGATATTTTTAATGCATTTACTTTTTTTTGAGCTAAATGACCCTGAAATTGAAAAGCACTTCAAATGAAGTCTGAAAAGGTTGAACGTTGACATGGTATCAACATTTCACCCACAAAGCATGTGCTAAAAAGTTGGGAGGGTTACGGCAAAAGCAAGATGCACTTCGCGTACAAAACAGACAGTTTCTTTCGAAGTATCGGGGTTTCGGAAGGAAACTCATCGGTTACAAAAGACATTTCATTTGCTTGAACTTATTTGAACTCCAGGCTTTTCGTGTGTTCAAAATGCACCATTCAAAGCCACATCATCAATTTTCAACTCTTTTTGACTTCATTTGATATTCTTCATGCATTTACTTTTTTTTGAGATAAATGACCCTGAAATTGAAAAGCATTTTAAATGAAGTTTGAAAAGGTTGAAATTTGGCATGGTATCATCACTTCACCCACATAGCATGTGCTATAAAGTAGGGAGGGTTACGGCAAAAGCAGGATGCACTTCGCGTACAAAACGGATAAACTCTTTCGAAGTATCAGGGTCTCGGACGGAAACTCATTGGTTAGAAAAGACATTTCATTTTCTTGAGCTTATTTGAACTCTAGGATTTTTTTTGTGTTCAAAATGCACCATTCAAAGCCACATCATCAATTTTCAACCTTTTCTGACTTCATTTGATATTTTTCATACATTTACTGATTTTTTGAGCTAAATGACACTGAAATTGAAAAGCACTTCAAATAAAGTCTGAAAAGGTTAAAAGTTGGCATGATATCAACATTTCACCCACATAGCATGTGCTAAAAAGTGGGGAGGGTTACGGCAAAATAAGGATGCACTTCGTGTACAAAACAGACAGTCTCTTTCGAAATATCGGGGTCTCGGACGGAAACTCATCGGTTAGAAAAGGCATTTCATTTTCTTGAACTTATTTGGACTCTAGTATTTTTGTGTGTTCAAAATGCACCATTCAAAGCCACATCATCAATTTTCAAACCTTTCTTACTTCATTTTATTTTTGTCATACATTTACTGATTTTTTTGAGCTAAATGACCCTGAAATTGAAAAGTACTTCAAATATAGTCTGAAAAGGTTAAAAGTTGGCATGGTATCAACATTTAACCATAGCATGTGCTAAAAAGTGGGGAGGGTTACGGTAAAAGAAGGATGCACTTCGTGTACAAAACGGACAGTCTCTTTTGAAGTACCAGGCTTTCGGACGGAAACTCATCGGTTAGAAAAGGCATTTCATTTTCTTGAACTTATTTGGACTCCAGGATTTTTGTGTGTTCAAAATTCACCATTCAAAGCCACATCATCAATTTTCAACCCTTTCTGACTTCATGTTAAATTTTCCATGCGTTTACTGATTTTTTTTAGCTAAATGACCCTAGAATTGAAAAGCAATTCAAATGAAGTCTGAAAAGTTTGAAAGTTCGCATGATATCAAAATTTCACCCACACAACATGTGCTAAAAAGTTGGGAGGGTTACGGCAAAATCAGGATGCACTTCGCATCCAAAACAGACAGTCTCTCTTGATGTATCGGATTTTAGGACGGAAACTCATCGGTTACAAAAGGCATTTCATTTGCTTGAACTTATTTAACTCCAGGATTTTCGTGTGTTCAAAATGCACCATTCAAAGCCACATCATCAATTTTCAGCCCTTTCTGACTTCATTTCATATTTTTCATGCATTTACTGATTTTTTTTTGAGCTAAATGACCCTGAAATTGAAAAGCACTTCAAATGAAGTCTGAAAAGGTTCAAAGTTGGCATGGTATCAACATTTCACCCACATAGCATGTTGTAAAAAGCTGGGAGGGTTAGGGCAAATGCAGGGTGCACTTCGTGTACAAAACAGACAGTCTTATTCGAAGTATCGGGGTTTCAAACGGAAACTCATCGGTTACAAAAGGCATTTCATTTTCTTGAACTTATTTGTACTCTAGGCTTTTTGTGTTTTCTAAATGCACCATTCAAAGCCACATCATCAATTTTCAACCCTTTCTGACTTCATTTGATATTTTTTATGCATTTACTTTTTTTTCCAGCTAAATGACCCTGAAATTGAAAAGCACTTCAAATGAAATCTGAAAAGGTTGAAAGTTGGCATGGTATCAACATTTCACCGACATAGCATGTGCTAAAAAGTTGGGACGGTTACGGCAAAAGCAGGATGCACTTCTTGTACAAAACGGACAGTCTCTTTCGAAGTATCGGGGTTTCGAACGGAAACTCCTCGGTTAGGAAAGGCATTTCATTTTCTTGAACTTATTTGAACTTCAGGCTTTTTGTGTGTTCAAAATGCACCACTCACAGCCACATCATCAATTTTCAACCCTTTCTGACTTCATTTGATATTTTTCATACACTTACTGATTTTTTGAGCTAAATGACCCTGAAATTGAAAAGCACTTCAAATGAAGTCTGAAAAGGTTAAAAGTTGGCATGGTATCAATATTTCACCCACATAGCATGTTCTAAAAAGTGGGGAGGGTTACGTCAAAAGCAGGATGCACTTCGCGTACAAAACGGATAGTTTCTTTCGAAGTATCGGGGTTTCGGAAGGAAACTCATCGGTTACAAAAGACATTTCATTTTCTTCAACTTATTTGGACTCCACCTACAGCCACATCATAAATTTTTCAACCCTTTCTGACTTCATTGGATATTTTTCATGCATTACTCATTTTTTTGAGCTAAATGACCCGGAAATTGAAAAGCACTTCAAATGAACTCTGAAAAGGTTAAATGTTGGCATGGTATTATCATTTCACCCACATAGCATGTGCTAAAAAGTTGAGTGGGTTAAGGCAAAAGCAGGATGCACTTCGCATAAAAAACGGACGGACTCTTTCAAAGTATTGGGGTTTCGGATAGAAACTCATTGGTTAGAAAAGGCATTTCATTTTCTTGAAATTATTTGAACTCCAGGATTTTTCTGTGTTCAAAATGCACCATTCAAAGCCACATCATTAATTTTCAACCCTTTCTGACTTTATTTTATACTTTTCATACACTTACTGATTTTTTGAGCTAAATGACCCTGAAATTGAAAAGCAATTCAAATGAAGTCTGAAAAGGTTAAAAGTTGGCATGGTATCAATATTTCACCCACATAGCATGTTCTAAAAAGTGGGGAGGGTTACGGCAAAAGAAGGATGCACTTCGTGTACAAAACGGACAGTCTCTTTCGAAGTATCGGGGTTTCGGATAGAAACTCATCGGTTAGAAAAGGCATTTCATTTTCTTGAACTTATTTGGACTCCATGCTTTTTGTGTGTTCAAAATGCACCATTCCAAGACGCATCATAAATTTTCAACCCTTTCTGACTTCATTTGATATTTTTCATGCATTTACTGATTTTTTTGAGCTAAATGACCCTGAAATTGAAAAGCACTTCAAATGAAGTCTGAAAAGTTTGAAAGTTGGCGTGGTATCAACATTTCACCCACACAGCATGTGCTAAAAAATTGGTAGGGTTACGGCAAAAGTAGGATGCACTTCGCGTACAAAACAGACAATCTCTTTTAACGTATCGGGGTTTTAGACGGAAACTCATCGGTTACAAAAGGCATTTTATTTGCTTGAACTTATTTAACTCCAGGCTTTTCGTGTGTTCAAAATGCACCATTCAAAGCCACGTCATCAATTTTCAACCCTTTCTGACTTCATTTGATATTTTTCATGCATTTACTGATTTTTTTGAGCTAAATGACCCTGAAATTGAAAAGCACTTCAAATAAAGTCTGAAAATGTTGAAAGTTGGCATGGTATCACCACTTCACCCACATAGCATGTGCTGTAAAGTTGAGAGGGTTACGGAAATGCAGGATACACTTCGCGTACAAAACGGACAAACTCTTTCGAAGTATCGGGGTTTTGGATGGAAACTCATCGGTTAAAAAGGCATTTCATTTTCTTGAACTTATCTGAACTCCAGTCTTTTTGTGTGTTCAAAATGCACCATTCTAATCCGCATCATAAATTTTTCAACCCTTTCTCACTTCATTTGATATTTTTCATGCATTACCCATTTTTTTGAGCTAAATGACCCAGAAATTGAAAAGCACTTCAAATGAACTCTGAAAAGGGTTGAAAGTTGGCATGGTATCATCATTTCACCCACATAGCATGTGATAAAAAGTTGAGTGGGTTAAGGAAACAGCAGGATGCACTTCGCGTAAAATTGGACAGACTCTTTCAAAGTATGGGGGTTTCGGACAGAAACTCATCGGTTAGAAAAGGCATTTCATTTTCTTGAACTTATTTGAACTCCAGGATTTTTGTGTGTTCAAAATGCACCATTCAAAGCCACATCATCAATTTTCAACCCTTTCTGACTTCATTGTATATTTTTCATACATTTACTGATTTTTTTGAGCTAAATGACCCTAAATTGAAAAGCACTTAAAATGAAGTTTGAAAAGGTTGATAGTTGGCGTGGTATCAACATTTCACCCACATAGCATGTGCTAAAAAGTGGGGAGGGTTACGACAAAAGAAGAATGCACTTCGTGTACAAAACAGACGGTCTCTTTCGAAGTATCGGGGTTTCGGACGGAAACTCATCGGTTAGAAAAGGCATTTCATTTTCTTGAACTTATTTGGACTCCATGCTTTTTGTGTGTTCAAAATGCACCATTCCAAGACGCATCATCAATTTTCAACCCTTTCTGACTTCATTTGATATTTTTCATGCATTTACTCATTTTTTTGGAGCTAAATGACCCTGAAATTGAAAAGCACTTCAAATGAAGTCTGAAAAGTTTGAAAGTTGGCGTGGTATCAACATTTCACCCACACAGCATGTGCTAAAAAGTTGGTAGGGTTACGGAAAAGCAGGATGCACTTCGCTTACAAAACAGACAGTCTCTTTTGACGTATCGGGGTTTCGGACGGAAACTCATCTGTTACAAAAGGCATTTGATTTGCTTGAACTTATTTAACTCCAGGCCTTTCGTGTGTTCAAAATGCACCATTCAAAGCCACATCATCAATTTTCAACCCTTTCTGACTTCATTTGATATTTGTCATGCATTTACTGATTTTTTTCAGCTAAATGACCCTGAAATTGAAAAGCACTTCAAATGAAGTCTGAAAAGTTTGAAAGTTGGCGTGGTATCAACATTTCACCCACACAGCATGTGCTAAAAAGTTGGTAGGGTTACGCAAAAGCAGGATGCACTTCGCGTACAAAACAGACAGTCTCTTTTGACGTATCGGGGTTTCGGACGGAAACTCATCTGTTACAAAAGGCATTTGATTTGCTTGAACTTATTTAACTCCAGGCCTTTCGTGTGTTCAAAATGCACCATTCAAAGCCACATCATCAATTTTCAACCCTTTCTGACTTCATTTGATATTTTTCATGCATTTACTGATTATTTCAGCTAAATGACCCTAAAATATAACAGCACTTCAAATGAAGTCTGAAAAGGTTGAAAGGTGGCATGGTATCAAAATTTCACCCACATAGCATGTGCTAAAAAGTTGGGAGGGTTATGGCAAATGCAGGATGCACTTCGGGTACAAAACAGACAGTCTCTTTCGAAGTAACGTGGTTTCAGACGGAAACTCATCGGTTACAAAAGGCATTTCATTTTCTTGATCGTATTTCAACTCTAGGATTTTTTTTGTGTTCTAAATGCACCATTCAAAGCCATGTAATCAATTTTCCACCCTTTGTGACTTCATTTGACATTTTTCATGCATTTACTTTTTTTTCCAGCTAAATGACCTTGAAATTGAAAAGCACTTCAAATGAAGTCTGAAAAGTTTGAAAGTTGGCATGGTATCAACATTTCTCCAACACAACATGTGCTAAAAAGTTGGGAGGGTTATGGCAAAAGCAGGATGCACTTCTTGTACAAAACGGACAATCTCTTTCAAAGTATCGTGGTTACGGACGGAAACTCATCGGTTAGAAAAGGTATTTCATTTTCTTGAAATTATTTGAACTCCATGATTTTTGTTTCTTCAAAATGCACCATTCAAAGCCACATCATCAATTTTCAACCCTTTCTGACTTCATTTAATATTTTTCATGCATTTTGCTGATTTTTTGAGCTAAATGACCCTGAAATTGAAAAGCAATTCAAATGAAGTCTGAAAAGGTTGAAAGTTGGCATGGTATCAATATTTGACCCACATAGCGTGTGCTAAAAAGTTGGGAGGGTTACGTCAAAAGCAGGATGCACTTCGCGTACAAAACAAACAGTTTCTTTCGAAGTATCGGGGTTTCGGAAGGAAACTCATCGGTTACTAAGGACATTTCATTTGCTTGAACTTATTTGAACACCAGGCTTTTCGTTTGTTCAAAATGGACAATTCAAAGCCACATCATCAATTTTCAACCCTTTTTGACTTCATTTTATATTTTTCATGCATTTACTTATTTTTGAGCTAACTGACCCTGAAATTGAAAAGCACTTCAAAAGTAGTCTGAAAAGGTTGAAAGTTGGCATGGTATCATAATTTCACCCACATAGCATGTGCTATAAAGTTGAAAGGGTTACGGCAAAAGCAGGATGCACTTCGCGTACAAAACGGACAGACTTTTTCGAAGTATCGGGGTTTCGGACGAAAACTCATCGGTTAGTAACGACATTTCATTTTCTTGTACTTATTTGAACTCCTGTCTTTTGTGTGTTCAAAATGCACCACTCTAAGCCACATCATCAATTTTTCAACCATTTCTGACTTCATTTGATATTTTTCATGCATTTACTGTTTTTAGAGCTAAATGACCCTGAAATTGAAAAGCACTTCAAATGAACTCCGAAAAGGTTGAAAGTTGGCATGGTATCATCATTTCACCCACATAGCATGTGCTGAAAAGTTCAGAGGGTTACGGCAAAAGCAGGATGCACTTCGCGTACAAAACGGACTGACTCTTTCGAAGAATTGGGGTTTTGGATGGAAACTCATCGGTTAGAAAAGGCATTTCATGTTCTTGAACTTTTCTAAACTCTAGTCTTTTTGTGTGTTCAAAATGCACCATTCTAAGCCACATCATAAATTTTTCAACCCTTTCTGACTTCATTTGATATTTTTCATGCATTTACTCATTTTTTGAGCTAAATGACCCGGAAATTGAAATGCACTTCAAATGAACTCTGAAAAGGTTGAAAGTTGGCATGGTATCATCATTTCACCCACATAGGATGTTCTAAAATGTTGAGTGGGTTAAGGCAAAAGCAGGAGGCACTTCGCGGAAAAAACGGACAAACTCTTTCAAAGTATCGGGGTTTCGGATAGAAACTCATCGGTTAGAAAAGGCATTTCATTTTCTTGAACTTATTTGAACTCCAGGATTTTTGTGTGTTCAAAATGCACCATTCAAAGCCACATCATCAATTTTCAACCCTTTCTGACTTCATTTTATATTTTTCATATATTTACTGATTTTTTGAGCTAAATGACCCTGAAATTGAAAAGCACTTCAAATGAAGTCTGAAAAGGTTAAAAGTTGGCATGGTATCAATATTTCACCCACATAGCATGTTCTAAAAAGTGGGGAGGGTTACGACAAAAGAAGGATGCACTTCGTGTACAAAACGGACAGTCTCTTTCGAAGTATCGGGGTTTCGGACGGAAACTCATCGGTTAGAAACGGCATTTCATTTTCTTGAACTTATTTGGACTCCAGGCTTCTTGTGTGTTCAAAATGCAGCATGCGAAGCCACATCATCAATTTTCAACCCTTTCTGACTTCATTTGATATTTTCATGCATTTACTGATTTTTTTTGAGCTAAATGACCCTGAAATTGAAAAGCACTTCAAATGAAGTCTGAAAAGTTTGAAAGTTGGCGTGGTATCAACATTTCACCCACACAGCATGTGCTAAAAAATTGGTAGGGTTACGGCAAGAGCAGGATGCACTTCGCGTACAAAACAGACAGTCTCTTTTAATGTATCGGGGTTTCAGACGGAAACTCATCGGTTACAAAAGGCATTTTATTTGCTTGAACTTATTTAAGTCCAGGCTTTTCGTGTGTTCAAAATGCACCATTCAAAGCCACATCATCAATTTTCAACCCTTTCTGACTTCATTTGATATTTTTCATGCATTTACTAATTTTTTTGAGCTAAATGACCCTGAAATTGAAAAGCACTTCAAATGAAGTCTGAAAAGGTTGAAAGTTGGCATGGTATCACCATTTCACGCACATAGCATGTGCTGAAAAGTTGAGAGGGTTACGGAAATGCAGGATGCACTTCGCGTACAAAACGGACAATGTCTTTCGAAGTATCGGGGTTTTTGATGGAAACTCATCGGTTAAACAGGCATTTCATTTTCTTGAACTTATCTGAACGCCAGTCTTTTTGTGTGTTCAAAATGCACCATTCTAATCCGCATCATAAATTTTTCAACCCTTTCTGACTTCATTTGATATTTTTCATGCATTACTCATTTTTTTGAGCTAAATGACCCGGAAATTGAAAAGCACTTCAAAATTAACTCTGAAAAGGTTGAAAGTTGGCATGGTATCATCATTTCACCCACATAGCATGTGATAAAAAGTTGAGTGGGTTCAGGAAACAGCAGGATGCACTTCGCGTAAAAATGGACAAACTCTTTCAAAGTATGGGGGTTTCGGACAGAAACTCATCTGTTAGAAAAGGCATTTCATTTTCTTGAACTTATTTGAACTCCAGGATTTTTGTGTGTTCAAAATGCACCATTCAAAGCCACATCATCAATTTTTCAACCCTTTCTGACTTCATTTTATATTTTTCATACATTTACTGATTTTTTTGAGCTAAATGACCCTGAAATTGAAAAGCACTTCAAATGAAGTCTGAAAAGGTTGAAAGTTGGCCTGGTATCAACATTTCACCCACATAGCATGTGCTAAAAAGTGGGGAGGGTTACGGCAAAAGATGAATGCACTTCGTGTACAAAAACGGACGGTCTCTTTCGAAGTATCGGGGTTTCGGACGGAAACTCATCGGTTAGAAAAGGCATTTCATTTTCTTGAACTTATTTGGACTCCATGCTTTTTGTGTGTTCAAAATGCACCATTCGAAGACACATCATAAATTTTCAACCCTTTCTGACTTCATTTGATGTTTTTCATGCATTTACTGGTTTTTTTGAGCTAAATGACCCTGAAATTGAAAAGCACTTCAAATGAAATCTGAAAAGTTTGAAAGTTGGCGTGGTATCAACATTTCACCCACACAGCAAGTGCTAAAAAGTTGGTAGGGTTACGCAAAAGCAGGATGCACTTCGCGTACAAAACAGACAGTCTCTTTTGACGTATCGAGGTTTCGGACGGAAACTCATCGGTTACAAAAGGCATTTGATTTGCTTGAACTTATTTAACTCCAGGCCTTTCGTGTGTTCAAAATGCACCATTCAAAGCCACATCATCAATTTTCAACCCTTTCTGACTTCATTTGATATTTTTCATGCATTTACTGATTTTTTTCAGCTAAATGACCCTGAAATTGAAAAGCACTTCAAATGTAGTCTGAAAAGGTTGAAAGTTGGCATGGTATCATAATTTCACCCACATAGCGTGTGCTGTAAAGTTGAAAGGGTTACGGCCAAAGCAGGATGCACTTCGCATACAAAACGGACAGACTTTTTCGAAGTATCGGGGTTTCGGACGAAAACTCATCGGTTAGTAGCGACATTTCATTTTCTTGTACTTATTTGAACTCCTGTCTTTTGTGTGTTCAAAATGCACCACTCTAAGCCACATCATCAATTTTTCAACCATTTCTGACTTCATTTGATATTTTTCAAGCATTTACTGTTTTTAGAGCTAAATGACCCTGAAATTGAAAAGCACTTCAAATGAACTCTGAAAAGGTTGAAAGTTGGCATGGTATCATCATTTCACCCACATAGCATGTGATGAAAAGTTGAGAGGGTTACGGCAAAAGAAGGATGCACTTCACGTACAAAATGGACGGACTCTTTCGAAGAATCGGGGTTTTGGATGGAAACTCATCGGTTAGAAAAGGCATTTCATGTTCTTGAACTTTTCTAAACTCCAGTCTTTTTGTGTGTTCAAAATGCACCATTCTAAGCCACATCATAAATTTTTCAACCCTTTCTGACTTCATTTGATATTTTTCATGCATTTACTCATTTTTTGAGCTAAATGACCCGGAAATTGAAATGCACTTCAAATGAACTCTGAAAAGGTTGAAAGTTGGCTTAGTATCATCATTTCACCCACATAGGATGTGATAAAATGTTGAGTGGTTTAAGGCAAAAGCAGGAGGCACTTCGCGGAAAAAACGGACAAACTCTTTCAAAGTATCGGGGTTTCGGATAGAAACTCATCGGTTAGAAAAGGCATTTCATTTTCTTGAAATTATTTGAACTCCAGGATTTTTGTGTGTTCAAAATGCACAATTCAAAGCCACATCATCAATTTTCAACCCTTTCTGACTTCATTATATATTTTTCATACATTTACTGATTGTTTGAGCTAAATGACCCTGAAATTGAAAAGCACTTCAAATGAAGTCTGAAAAGGTTAAAAGTTGGCACGGTATCAATAATTCACCCACATAGCATGTTCTAAAAAGTGGGGAGGGTTACGGCAAAAGAAGGATGCACTTCGTGTACAAAACGGACAGTCTCTTTCGAAGTATCGGGGTTTCGGACGGAAACTCATCGGTTAGAAAAGGAATTTCATTTTCTTGAACTTATTTGGACTCCAGGCTTCTTGTGTGTTCAAAATGCACCATGCAAAGCCACATCATCAATTTTCAACCCTTTCTGACTTCATTTGATATTTTCATGCATTTACTGATTTTTTTGAGCTAAATGACCCTGAAATTGAAAAGCACTTCAAATGAAGTCTGAAAACTTTGAAAGTTGGCGTGGTATCAACATTTCACCCACACAGCATGTGCTAAAAAGTTTGTAGGGTTACACAAAAGCAGGATGCACTTCGCGTACAAAACAGACAGTCTCTTTTGACGTATCGCGGTTTCGGACGGAAACTCATCGGTTACAAAAGGCATTTGATTTGCTTGAACTTATTTAACTCCAGGCCTTTCGTGTGTTCAAAATGCACCATTCAAAGCCACATCATCAATTTTCAACCCTTTCTGACTTCATTTGATATTTTTCATGCATTTACTGATTTTTTCTAGCTAAATGACCCTGAAATATAAAAGCACTTCAAATGAAGCCTGAAAAGGTTGAAAGTTGGCATGGTATCAACATTTCACCCACATAGCATGTGCTAAAATGTTGGGAGGGTTATGGAAAATGCAGGATGCACTTCGTGTACAAAACGGACAGTCTCTTACGAAGTAACGTGGTTTCAGACGGAAACTCATCGGTTACAAAAGGCATTTCATTTTCTTGAACTTATTTCAACTCTAGGATTTTTGTCTGTTCTAAATGCACCATTCAAAGCCACATCATCAATTTTCCACCCTTTCTGACTTCATTTCATATTTTTCATGCATTTACTTTTTTTCCAGCTAAATGACCCTGAAATTGAAAAGCACTTCAAATGAAGTCTGAAAAGTTTGAAAGTTGGCATGGTATCAACATTTCTCCAACACAACATGTGCTAAAAAGTTGGGAGGGTTACGGCAAAAGCAGGATGCACTTCTTGTACAAAACGGACAGTCTCTTTCAAAGTATCGTGGTTTCGGACGGAAACTCATCGGTTAGAAAAGGTATTTCATTTTCTTGAAATTATTTGAACTCCATGATTTTTGTTTGTTCAAAATGCACCATTCAAAGCCATATCATCAATTTTCAACCCTTTCTGACTTCATTTAATATTTTTCATGCATTTACTGATTTTTTTGAGCTAAATAACCCTAAAATTGAAAAGCAATTCAAAAGAAGTCTGAAAAGGTTGAAAGTTGGCATGGTATCAATATTTGACCCACATAGCATGTGCTAAAAGTTGGGAGGGTTACGTCAAAAGCAGGATGCACTTCGCGTACAAAACAAACAGTTTCTTTCGAAGTATCGGGGTTTCGGAAGGAAACTCATCGGTTACTAAGGACATTTCATTTGCTTGAACTTATTTGAACACCAGGCTTTTCGTGTGTTCAAAATGTACCATTCAAAGCCACATCATCAATTTTCAGCCCCTTTTGACTTCATTTGATATTTTTCATGCATTTACTTATTTTTGAGCTAAATGACCCTGAAATTGAAAAGCACTTCAAATGTAGTCTGAAAAGGTTGAAAGTTGGCATGGTATCATAATTTCACCCACATAGCATGTGCTGTAAAGTTGAAAGGGTTACGGCAAAAGCAGGATGCACATTGCGTACAAAACGGACAGACTTTTTCGAAGTATCGGGGTTTCGGACGAAAACTCATCGGTTAGTAACGACATTTCATTTTCTTGTACTTATTTGAACTCCTGTATTTTGTGTGTTCAAAATGCACCACTCTAAGCCACATCATCAATTTTTCAACCCTTTCTGACTTCATTTGATATTTTTCATGCATTTACTGTTTTTTTGAGCTAAATGACCCTGAAATTGAAAAGCACTTCAAATAAACTCTGAAAAGGTTGAAAGTTGGCATGGTATCATCATTTCACCCACATAGCATGTGCTGAAAAGTTGAGAGGGTTACGGCAAAAGCAGGATGCACTTCGCGTACAAAACGGACTGGCTCTTTCGAAGAATCGGGGTTTTGGATGGAAACTCATCGGTTAGAAAAGGCATTTCATGTTCTTGAACTTTTCTAAACTCCAGTCTTTTTGTGTGTTCAAAATGCACCATTCTAAGCCACATCATAAATTTTTCAGCCCTTTCTGACTTCATTTGATATTTTTCATGCATTTACTCATTTTTTGAGCTAAATGGCCCGGAAATTGAAATGCACTTCAAATGAACTCTGAAAAGGTTGAAAGTTGGCATGGTATCATCATTTCACCCACATAGGATGTGCTAAAATGTTGAGTGGGTTAAGGCAAAAGCAGGATGCACTTCGCGTAAAAATGGACAAACTCTTTCAAAGTATGGGGGTTTCGGATAGAAACTCATCGGTTAGAAAAGGCATTTCATTTTCTTGAACTTATTTGAACTCCAGGATTTTTGTGTGTTCAAAATGCACCATTCAAAGCCACATCATCAATTTTAAACCCTTTCTGACTTCATTTTATATTTTTCATACATTTACTGATTTTTTTGAGCTAAATGACCCTGAAATTGAAAAGCACTTCAAATGAAGTCTGAAAAGGTTGAAAGTTGGCCTGGTATCAACATTTCACCCACATAGCATGTGCTAAAAAGTGGGGAGGGTTAGGGCAAAAGAAGAATGCACTTCGTGTACAAAACGGACGGTCTCTATCGAAGTATCGGGGTTTCGGACGGAAACTCATCGGTTAGAAAAGGCATTTCATTTTCTTGAACTTATTTGGACTCCATGCTTTTTGTGTGTTCAAAATGCACCATTCCAAGACGCATCATAAATTTTCAACCCTTTCTGACTTCATTTGATATTTTTCATGCATTTACTGATTTTTTTGAGCTAAATGACCTTGAAATTGAAAAGCACTTCAAATGAAGTCTGAAAAGTTTGAAAGTTGGCGTGGTATCAACATTTCACCCACACAGCATGTGCCAAAAAGTTGGTAGGGTTACGCAAAAGCAGGATGCACTTCGCGTAAAAAACAGACAGTCTCTTTTGACGTATCGGGGTTTCGGACGGAAACTCATCGGTTACAAAAGGCATTTGATTTGCTTGAACTTATTTAACTCCAGGCCTTTCGTGTGTTCAAAATGCACCATTCAAAGCCACATCATCAATTTTCAACCCTTTCTGACTTCATTTGATATTTTTCATGCATTTACTGATTTTTTCCAGCTAAATGACCCTGAAATTGAAAAGCACTTCAAATGTAGTCTGAAAAGGTTGAAAGTTGGCATGGTATCAACATTTCACCCACATAGCATGTGCTGTAAAGTTGAAAGGGTTACGGCAAAAGCAGGATGCACTTCGCGTACAAAACGGACAGACTTTTTCGAAGTATCGGGGTTTCGGACGAAAACTCATCGGTTAGTAACGACATTTCATTTTCTTGTACTTATTTGAACTCCTGTCTTTTGTGTGTTCAAAATGCACCACTCTAAGCCACATCATCAATTTTTCAACCATTTCTGACTTCGTGTGATATTTTTCATGCATTTACTGTTTTTTAGAGGTAAATGACCCTGAAATTGAAAAGCACTTCAAATGAACTCTGAAAGGTTCAAAGTTGGCATGGTATCATCATTTCACCCACATAGCATGTGATGAAAAGTTGAGAGGGTTACGGCAAAAGCAGGATGCACTTCACATACAAAACGGACTGACTCTTTCGAAGAATCGGGGTTTTGGATGGAAACTCATCGGTTAGAAAAGGCATTTCATGTTCTTGAACTTTTCTAAACTCCAGTCTTTTTGTGTGTTCAAAATGCACCATTCTAAGCCACATAATAAATTTTTCAGCCCTTTGTGACTTCATTTGATATTTTTCATGCATTTACTCATTTTTTGAGCTAAATGGCCCGGAAATTGAAATGCACTTCAAATGAACTCTGAAAAGGTTGAAAGTTGGCATGGTATCATCATTTCACCCACATAGGATGTGCTAAAATGTTGAGTGGGTTAAGGCAAAAGCAGGATGCACTTCGCGTAAAAATGGACAAACTCTTTCAAAGTATGGGGGTTTCGGACAAAAACTCATCGGTTAGAAAAGGCATTTCATTTTCTTGAACTTATCTGAACTCCAGGATTTTTGTGTGTTCAAAATGCACCATTCAAAGCCACATCATCAATTTTAAACCCTTTCTGACTTCATTTTATATTTTTCATACATTTACTGATTTTTTTGAGCTAAATGACCCTGAAATTGAAAAGCACTTCAAATGAAGTCTGAAAAGGTTGAAAGTTGGCGTGGTATCAACATTTCACCCACATAGCATGTGCTAAAAAGTGGGGAGGGTTAGGGCAAAAGAAGAATGCACTTCGTGTACAAAACGGACGGTCTCTTTCGAAGTATCGGGGTTTCGGACGGAAACTCATCGGTTAGAAAAGGCATTTCATTTTCTTGAACTTATTTGGACTCCATGCTTTTTGTGTGTTCAAAATGCACCATTCCAAGACGCATCATAAATTTTCAACCCTTTCTGACTTCATTTGATATTTTTCATGCATTTACTGATTTTTTTGAGCTAAATGACCCTGAAATTGAAAAGCACTTCAAATGAAGTCTGAAAAGTTTGAAAGTTGGCGTGGTATCAACATTTCACCCACACAACATGTGCCAAAAAGTTGGTAGGGTTACGCAAAAGCAGGATGCACTTCGCGTACAAAACAGACAGTCTCTTTTGACGTATCGGGGTTTCGGACGGAAACTCATCGGTTACAAAAGGCATTTGATTTGCTTGAACTTATTTAACTCCAGGCCTTTCGTGTGTTCAAAATGCACCATTCAAAGCCACATCATCAATTTTCAACCCTTTCTGACTTCATTTGATATTTTTCATGCATTTACTGATTTTTTTCCAGCTAAATGACCCTGAAATTGAAAAGCACTTCAAATGTAGTCTGGAAAGGTTGAAAGTTGGCATGGTATCAACATTTCACCCACATAGCATGTGCTGTAAAGTTGAAAGGGTTACGGCAAAAGCAGGATGCACTTCGCGTACAAAACGGACAGACTTTTTCGAAGTATCGGGGTTTCGGACGAAAACTCATCGGTTAGTAACGACATTTCATTTTCTTGTACTTATTTGAACTCCTGTCTTTTGTGTGTTCAAAATGCACCACTCTAAGCCACATCATCAATTTTTCAACCATTTCTGACTTCGTGTGATATTTTTCATGCATTTACTGTTTTTTAGAGGTAAATGACCCTAAAATTGAAAAGCACTTCAAATGAACTCTGAAAGGTTCAAAGTTGGCATGGTATCATCATTTCACCCACATAGCATGTGATGAAAAGTTGAGAGGGTTAGGGCAAAAGCAGGATGCACTTCACGTACAAAACGGACTGACTCTTTCGAAGAATCGAGGTTTTGGATGGAAACTCATCGGTTAGAAAAGGCATTTCATGTTCTTGAACTTTTCTAAACTCCAGTCTTTTTGTGTGTTCAAAATGCACCATTGTAAGCCACATCATAAATTTTTCAGCCCTTTCTGACTTCATTTGATATTTTTCATGCATTTACTCATTTTTGAGCTAAATGGCCCGGAAATTGAAATGCACTTCAAATGAACTCTGAAAAGGTTGAAAGTTGGCATGGTATCATCATTTCACCCACATAGGATGTGCTAAACTGTTGAGTGGGTTAAGGCAAAAGCAGGATGCACTTCGCGTAAAAATGGACAAACTCTTTCAAAGTATGGGGGTTTCGGACAGAAACTCATCGGTTAGAAAAGGCATTTCATTTTCTTGAACTTATTTGAACTCCAGGATTTTTGCGTGTTCAAAATGCACCATTCAAAGCCACATCATCAATTTTCAACCCTTTCTGACTTCATTTTATATTTTTCATACATTTACTGATTTTTTTGAGCTAAATGACCCTGAAATTGAAAAGCACTTCAAATGAAGTCTGAAAAGGTTGAAAGTTGGCGTGGTATCAACATTTCACCCACATAGCATGTGCTAAAAAGTGGGGAGGGTTACGGGAAAAGAAGAATGCACTTCGTGTACAAAACGGACGGTCTCTTTCGAAGTATCGGGGTTTCGGACGGAAACTCATCGGTTAGAAAAGGCATTTCATTTTCTTGAACTTATTTGGACTCCATGCTTTTTGTGTGTTCAAAATGCACCATTCCAAGACGCATCATAAATTTTCAACCCTTTCTGACTTCATTTGATATTTTTCATGCATTTACTGATTTTTTTGAGCTAAATGACCTTGAAATTGAAAAGCACTTCAAATGAAGTCTGAAAAGTTTGAAAGTTGGCGTGGTATCAACATTTCACCCACACAACATGTGCCAAAAAGTTGGTAGGGTTACGCAAAAGCAGGATGCACTTCGCGTCCAAAACAGACAGTCTCTTTTGACGTATCGGGGTTTCGGACAGAAACTCATCGGTTACAAAAGGCATTTGATTAGCTTGAACTTATTTAACTCCAGGCCTTTCGTGTGTTCAAAATGCACCATTCAAAGCCACATCATCAATTTTCAACCCTTTCTGACTTCATTTGATATTTTTCATGCATTTACTGATTTTTTTCAGCTAAATGACCCTGAAATTGAAAAGCACTTCAAATGTAGTCTGAAAAGGTTGAAAGTTGGCATGGTATCAACATTTCACCCACATAGCATGTGCTGTAAAGTTGAAAGGGTTACGGCAAAAGCAGGATGCACTTCGCGTACAAAACGGACAGACTTTTTCGAAGTATCGGGGTTTCGGACGAAAACTCATCGGTTAGTAACGACATTTCATTTTCTTGTACTTATTTGAACTCCTGTCTTTTGTGTGTTCAAAATGCACCACTCTAAGCCACATCATCAATTTTTCAACCATTTCTGACTTCGTGTGATATTTTTCATGCATTTACTGTTTTTTAGAGCTAAATGACCCTGAAATTGAAAAGCACTTCAAATGAACTCTGAAAGGTTGAAAGTTGGCATGGTATCATCATTTCACCCACATAGCATGTGATGAAAAGTTGAGAGGGTTACGGCAAAAGCAGGATGCACTTCACGTACAAAACGGACTGACTCTTTCGAAGAATCGGGGTTTTGGATGGAAACTCATCGGTTAGAAAAGGCATTTCATGTTCTTGAACTTTTCTAAACTATAGTCTTTTTGTGTGTTCAAAATGCACCATTCTAAGCCACATCATAAATTTTTCAGCCCTTTCTGACTTCATTTGATATTTTTCATGCATTTACTCATTTTTTGAGCTAAATGGCCCGGAAATTGAAATGCACTTCAAATGAACTCTGAAAAGGTTGAAAGTTGGCATGGTATCATCATTTCACCCACATAGGATGTGCTAAAATGTTGAGTGGGTTACGGCAAAAGCAGGATGCACTTCGCGTACAAAACGGACAGACTTTTTCGAAGTATCGGTGTTTCGGACGAAAACTCATCGGTTAGTAACGACATTTCATTTTCTTGTACTTATTTGAACTCCTGTCTTTTGTGTGTTCAAAATGCACCACTCTAAGCCACATCATCAATTTTTCAACCATTTCTGACTTCGTGTGATATTTTTCATGCATTTACTGTTTTTTAGAGCTAAATGACCCTGAAATTGAAAAGCACTTCAAATGAACTCTGAAAGGTTGAAAGTTGGCATGGTATCATCATTTCACCCACATAGCATGTGATGAAAAGTTGAGAGGGTTACGGCAAAAGCAGGATGCACTTCACGTACAAAATGGACTGACTCTTTCGAAGAATCGGGGTTTTGGATGGAAACTCATCGGTTAGAAAAGGCATTTCATGTTCTTGAACTTTTCTAAACTCCAGTCTTTTTGTGTGTTCAAAATGCACCATTCTAAGCCATATCATAAGTTTTTCAACCCTTTCTGACTTCATTTGATATCTTTCATGCATTTACTCATTTTTTGAGCTAAATGACCTGGAAATTGAAATGCACTTCAAATGAACTCTGAAAAGGTTGAAAGTTGGCATGGTATCATCATTTCACCCAGATAGGATGTGCTAAAATGTTGAGTGGGTTAAGGCAAAAGCAGGATGCACTTCGCGTAAAAATGGACAAACTCTTTCAAAGTATGGGGGTTTCGGACAGAAACTCATCGGTTAGAAAAGGCATTTCATTTTCTTGAACTTATTTGAACTCCAGGATTTTTGCGTGTTCAAAATGCACCATTCAAAGCCACATCATCAATTTTCAACCCTTTCTGACTTCATTTTATATTTTTCATACATTTACTGATTTTTTTGAGCTAAATGAAGCTGAAATTGAAAAGCACTTCAAATGAAGTCTGAAAAGGTTGAAAGTTGGCGTGGTATCAACATTTCACCCACATAGCATGTGCTAAAAAGTGGGGAGGGTTACGGGAAAAGAAGAATGCACTTCGTGTACAAAACGGACGGTCTCTTTCGAAGTATCGGGGTTTCGGACGGAAACTCATCGGTTAGAAAAGGCATTTCATTTTCTTGAACTTATTTGGACTCCATGCTTTTTGTGTGTTCAAAATGCACCATTCCAAGACACATCATAAATTTTCAACCCTTTCTGACTTCATTTGATATTTTTCATGCATTTACTGATTTTTTTGAGCTAAATGACCCTGAAATTGAAAAGCACTTCAAATGAAGTCTGAAAAGTTTGAAAGTTGGCGTGGTATCAACATTTCACCCACACAACATGTTCCAAAAAGTTGGTAGGGTTACGCAAAAGCAGGACGCACTTCGCGTACAAAACAGACAGTCTCCTTTGACGTATCGGGGTTTCGGACGGAAACTCATCGGTTACAAAAGGCATTTGATTTGCTTGAACTTATTTAACTCCAGGCCTTTCGTGTCTTCAAAATGCACCATTCAAAGCCACATCATCAATTTTCAACCCTTTCTGACTTCATTTGATATTTTTCATGCATTTACTGATTTTTTTCAGCTAAATGACCCTGAGATTGAAAAGCACTTCAAATGTAGTCTGAAAAGGTTGAAAGTTGGCATGGTATCAACATTTCACCCACATAGCATGTGCTGTAAAGTTGAAAGGGTTACGGCAAAAGCAGGATGCACTTCGCGTACAAAACGGACAGACTTTTTCGAAGTATCGGTGTTTCGGACGAAAACTCATCGGTTAGTAACGACATTTCATTTTCTTGTACTTATTTGAACTCCTGTCTTTTGTGTGTTCAAAATGCACCACTCTAAGCCACATCATCAATTTTTCAACCATTTCTGACTTCGTGTGATATTTTTCATGCATTTACTGTTTTTTAGAGCTAAATGACCCTGAAATTGAAAAGCACTTCAAATGAACTCTGAAAGGTTGAAAGTTGGCATGGTATCATCATTTCACCCACATAGCATGTGATGAAAAGTTGAGAGGGTTACGGCAAAAGCAGGATGCACTTCACGTACAAAACGGACTGACTCTTTCGAAGAATCGGGGTTTTGGATGGAAACTCATCGGTTAGAAAAGGCATTTCATGTTCTTGAACTTTTCTAAACTCCAGTCTTTTTGTGTGTTCAAAATGCACCATTCTAAGCCATATCATAAATTTTTCAACCCTTTCTGACTTCATTTGATATTTTTCATGCATTTACTCATTTTTTGAGCTAAATGACCTGGAAATTGAAATGCACTTCAAATGAACTCTGAAAAGGTTGAAAGTTGGCATGGTATCATCATTTCACCCACATAGCATGTGCTAAAATGTTGAGTGGGTTAAGGCAAAAGCAGGATGCACTTCGTGTACAACACGGACAATCTCTTTCAAAGTATCGTGGTTTCAGACAGAAACTCATCGGTTAGAAAAGGCATTTCATTTTCTTGAACTTATTTGAACTCCAGGATTTTTGCGTGTTCAAAATGCACCATTCAAAGCCACATCATCAATTTTCAACCCTTTCTGACTTCATTTTATATTTTTCATACATTTACTGATTTTTTTGAGCTAAATGAAGCTGAAATTGAAAAGCACTTCAAATGAAGTCTGAAAAGGTTGAAAGTTGGCATGGTATCAACATTTCACCCACATAGCATGTGCTAAAAAGTGGGGAGGGTTACGGCAAAAGAAGAATGCACTTCGTGTACAAAACGGACGGTCTCTTTCGAAGTATCGGGGTTTCGGACGGAAACTCATCGGTTAGAAAAGGCATTTCATTTTCTTGAACTTATTTGGACTCCATGCTTTTCGTGTGTTCAAAATGCACCATTCCAAGACGCATCATAAATTTTCAACCCTTTCTGACTTCATTTGATATTTTTCATGCATTTACTGATTTTTTTGAGCTAAATGACCCTGAAATTGAAAAGCACTTCAAATGAAGTCTGAAAAGTTTGAAAGTTGGCGTGGTATCAACATTTCACCCACACAACATGTGCCAAAAAGTTGGTAGGGTTACGCAAAAGCAGGATGCACTTCGCGTACAAAACAGACAGTCTCTTTTGACGTATCGGGGTTTCGGACGGAAACTCATCTGTTACAAAAGGCATTTGATTTGCTTGAACTTATTTAACTCCAGGCCTTTCGTGTGTTCAAAATGCACCATTCAAAGCCACATCATCAATTTTCAACCCTTTCTGACTTCATTTGATATTTTTCATGCATTTACTGATTTTTTTTCAGCTAAATGACCCTGAAATTGAAAAGCACTTCAAATGTAGTCTGAAAAGGTTGAAAGTTGGCATGGTATCAACATTTCACCCACATAGCATGTGCTGTAAAGTTGAAAGGGTTACGGCAAAAGCAGGATGCACTTCGCGTACAAAACGGACAGACTTTTTCGAAGTATAGGCGTTTCTGACGAAAACTCATCGGTTAGTAACGACATTTCATTTTCTTGTACTTATTTGAACTCTTGTCTTTTGTGTGTTCAAAATGCACCACTCTAAGCCACATCATCAATTTTTCAACCATTTCTGACTTCGTGTGATATTTTTCATGCATTTACTGTTTTTTAGAGCTAAATGACCCTGAAATTGAAAAGCACTTCAAATGAACTCTGAAAGGTTGAAAGTTGGCATGGTATCATCATTTCACCCACATAGGATGTGATGAAAAGTTGAGAGGGTTACGGCAAAAGCAGGATGCACTTCACGTACAAAACGGACTGACTCTTTCGAAGAATCGGGGTTTTGGATGGAAACTCATCGGTTAGAAAAGGCATTTCATGTTCTTGAACTTTTCTAAACTCCAGTCTTTTTGTGTGTTCAAAATGCACCATTCTAAGCCATATCATAAATTTTTCAACCCTTTCTGACTTCATTTGATATTTTTCATGCATTTACTCATTTTTTGAGCTAAATGACCAGGAAATTGAAATGCACTTCAAATGAACTCTGAAAAGGTTGAAAGTTGGCATGGTATCATCATTTCACCCACATAGGATGTGCTAAAATGTTGAGTGGGTTAAGGCAAAAGCAGGAGGCACTTCGCGGAAAAAATGGACAAACTCTTTCAAAGTATCGGGGTTTCGGATAGAAACTCATCGGTTAGAAAAGGCATTTCATTTTCTTGAACTTATTTGAACTCCAGGATTTTTGTGTGTTCAAAATTCACCATTCAAAGCCACATCATCAATTTTCAACCCTTTCTGACTTCATTTTATATTTTTCATACATTTACTGATTTTTTTGAGCTAAATGACCCTGAAATTGAAAAGCACTTCAAATGAAGTCTGAAAAGGTTAAAAGTTGGCATGGTATCAACATTTCACCCACATAGCATGTTCTAAAAAGTGGGGAGGGTTACGGCAAAAGAAGGATGCACTTCGTGTACAAAACGGACAGTCTCTTTCGAAGTATCGGGGTTTCGGACGGAAACTCATCGGTTAGAAAAGGCATTTCATTTTCTTGAACTTATTTGGACTCCAGGCTTCTTGTGTGTTCAAAATGCACCATGCAAAGCCACATCATCAATTTTCAACCCTTTCTGACTTCATTTGATATTTTCATGCATTTACTGATTTTTCTGAGCTAAATGACCCTGGAATTGAAAAGCAATTCAAATGCAGTCTGAAAAGTTTGAAAGTTGGCCTGGTATCAACATTTCACCCACACAGCATGTGCTAAAAAATTGGTAGGGTTACGGCAAAAGCAGGATGCACTTCGCGTACAAAACAGACAGTCTTTTTTGACGCATCGGGGTTTCAGACGGAAACTCATTGGTTAGAAAAGGCATTTTATTTGCTTGAACTTATTTAACTGCATGCTTTTCGTGTGTTCAAAATGCACCATTCAAAGCCATATCATCAATTTTCAACCCTTTCTGACTTCATTTGATATTTTTCATGCATTTCCTGATTTTTTGAGCTAAATGACCCTAAAATTGAAAAGCACTTCAAATGAAGTTTGAAAAGGTTAAACGTTGGCATGGTATCAACATTTCGCCCACATAGCATGTGCTAAAAAGTTGGGAGGGTTACGGCAAATGCAGGATGCACTTCGTGTACAAAACGAACAGTCTCTTTTGAAGTATCGTGGTTTCAGACGGAAACTCATCGGTTACCAAAGGCATTTCATTTTCTTGAACTTATTTCAACTCTAGGCTTTTTGTGTGTTCTAAGTGCACCATTCAAAGCCACATCATCAATTTTCAACCATTTCTGACTTCATTTGATATTTTTCATGCATTTACTTTTTTTCCAGCTAAATGACCCTGAAATTGAAAAGCACTTCAAATGAAGTCTGAAAAGGTTGAAAGTTGGCATGGTATCAACATTTCTCCGACATAGCATGTGCTAAAAAGTTGGGAGGGTTACGGCAAAAGCAGGATGGACTTCTTGTACAAAACGGACAGTCTCTTTCAAAGTATCGTGGATTCGGACGGAAACTCATCGGTTAGAACCGGTATTTCATTTTCTTGAACTTATTTGAACTCCATGATTTTTCTGTGTTCAAAATGCACCATTCAAAGCTACATCATCAATTTTCAACCCTTTCTGACTTCATTTAATATTTTTCATGCATTTACTGATTTTTTTGAGCTAAATGACCCTGAAATTGAAATGCACTTCAAATGATGTCTGAAAAGGTTGTAAGTTGGCATGGTATCAATATTTGACCCACATAGCATGTGCTAAAAATTTGGGAGGGTTACGTCAAAAGCAGGATGCACTTCGCGTACAAAACAGATAGTTTCTTTCGAAGTATCGGGGTTTCGGAAGGAAACTCATCAGTTACAAAACACATTTCATTTGCTTGAACTTATTTGAACTCCAGGCTTTTCGTGTGTTCAAAATGCACCATTCAAAGCCACATCATCAATTTTCAACCCTTTTTGACTTCATTTGATATTTTTCATGCATTTACTTTTTTATGAGCTAAATGACCCTGAAATTGAAAAGCACTTGAAATGAAGTCTGAAAAGGTTGAAAGTTGGCATGGTATCATCATTTCACCCACATAGCATGTGCTGTAAAGTTGAGAGGGTTACGGCAAAAGCAGGATGCACTTCGCGTAGAAAACGGATAGACTCTTTCGAACTATCGGGGTTTGGGACGAAAACTCATCGGTTAGTAAAGACATTTTATTTTCTTGTACTTATTTGAACTCCAGTCTTTTGTGTGTTCAAAATGCACCATTCTAAGCCACATCATCAATTTTTCAACCCTTTCTGACTTCATTTGATATTTTTCGAGCATTTACTGTTTTTTAGAGCTAAATGACCCTGAAATTGAAAAGCACTTCAAATGAACTGTGAAAAGGTTGAAAGTTGGCATGGTATCATCATTTCACCCACATAGCATGTGCTGAAAAGTTGAGAGGGTTATGGCAAAATCAGGATGCACTTCGCGTACAAAACGGACAGACTCTTTCGAAGTATCGGGGTTTTGGATGGAAACTCATCGGTTAGAAAAGGCATTTCATTTTCTTGAACTTATCTGAACTCCAGTCTTTTTGTGTGTTCCAAATGCACCATTCTAAGCGACATCATAAATTTTTCAACCCTTTCTGACTTCATTTGATATTTTTCATGCATTTACTGATTTTTTGAGCTAAATGACCCGGAAATTGAAAAGCACTTCAAATGAACTCTGAAAAGGTTGAAAGTTGGCATGGTATCATCATTTCATCCACATAGCATGTGCTAAAAAGTTGAGTGGGTTAAGGCAAAAGCAGGATGCACTTCGCGTAAAAGACGGATAGACTCTTTCAAAGTATCGGGGTTTTGGACAGAAACTCATCGGTTAGAAAAGGCATTTCATTTTCTTGAACTTATTTGAACTCCAGGATTTTTGTTTCTTCAAAATGCACCATTCAAAGCCACATCATCATTTTTCGACCCTTTCTGACTTCATTTTATATTTTTCATGCATTTACTGATTTTTTTTGAGCTAAATGACCCTGAAATTGAAAAGCACTTCAAATGAAGTCTGAAAAGGTTAAAAGTTGGCATGGTATCAACATTTCACCCACATAGCATGTGCTAAAAGTTGGGAGGGTTATGGCAAATGCAGGATGCACTTCGTGTACAAAACGCACAGTCTCTTTCGAAGTGTCATGGTTTCAGACGGAAACTCATCGGTTACAAAAGGCATTTCATTTTCTTGAACTTATTTGGACTCCAGGCTGTTTGTGTGTTCAAAATGCACCACTCAAAGCCACATCGTCAATTTTCGACCCTTTCTGACTTCATTTGATATTTTTCATGCATTTACTTATTTTTTTGAGCTAAATGACCCTGAAATTGAGAAGATCTTCAAATGAAGTATGAAAAGATTGAAAGTTGGCATGGTATCAACATTTCACCCACATAGCATGTGCTAAAAAGTTGGGAGGGTTATGGCAAATGCAGGATGCACTTCGTGTACAAAACGGACAATCTCTTTCGAAGTATCGTGGTTTCAGACGGAAACTCATCGGTTAGAAAAGGCATTTCATTTTCTTGAACTTATTTCAACTCTAGGCTTTTTGTGTGTGCTAAATGCACCATTCAAAGCCACATCATCAATTTTCAACCCTTTCTGACTTCATTTGATATTTTTCATGCATTTACTAGTTTTGCCAGCTAAATGACCCTAAAATTGAAAAGCACTTCAAATGAAGTCTGAAAAGGTTGAAAGTTGGCATGGTATCAACATTTCTCCGACATAGCATGTGCTAAAAAGTTGGGAGGGTTACGGCAAAAGCAGGATGGACTTCTTGTACAAAACGGACAGTCTCTTTCAAAGTATCGTGGATTCGGACGGAAACTCATCGGTTAGAACCGGTATTTCATTTTCTTGAACTTATTTGAACTCCATGATTTTTCTGTGTTCAAAATGCACCATTCAAAGCTACATCATCAATTTTCAACCCTTTCTGACTTCATTTAATATTTTTCATGCATTTACTGATTTTTTTGAGCTAAATGACCCTGAAATTGAAATGCACTTCAAATGATGTCTGAAAAGGTTGTAAGTTGGCATGGTATCAATATTTGACCCACATAGCATGTGCTAAAAATTTGGGAGGGTTACGTCAAAAGCAGGATGCACTTCGCGTACAAAACAGATAGTTTCTTTCGAAGTATCGGGGTTTCGGAAGGAAACTCATCAGTTACAAAACACATTTCATTTGCTTGAACTTATTTGAACTCCAGGCTTTTCGTGTGTTCAAAATGCACCATTCAAAGCCACATCATCAATTTTCAACCCTTTTTGACTTCATTTGATATTTTTCATGCATTTACTTTTTTATGAGCTAAATGACCCTGAAATTGAAAAGCACTTGAAATGAAGTCTGAAAAGGTTGAAAGTTGGCATGGTATCATCATTTCACCCACATAGCATGTGCTGTAAAGTTGAGAGGGTTACGGCAAAAGCAGGATGCACTTCGCGTAGAAAACGGATAGACTCTTTCGAACTATCGGGGTTTGGGACGAAAACTCATCGGTTAGTAAAGACATTTTATTTTCTTGTACTTATTTGAACTCCAGTCTTTTGTGTGTTCAAAATGCACCATTCTAAGCCACATCATCAATTTTTCAACCCTTTCTGACTTCATTTGATATTTTTCGAGCATTTACTGTTTTTTAGAGCTAAATGACCCTGAAATTGAAAAGCACTTCAAATGAACTGTGAAAAGGTTGAAAGTTGGCATGGTATCATCATTTCACCCACATAGCATGTGCTGAAAAGTTGAGAGGGTTATGGCAAAATCAGGATGCACTTCGCGTACAAAACGGACAGACTCTTTCGAAGTATCGGGGTTTTGGATGGAAACTCATCGGTTAGAAAAGGCATTTCATTTTCTTGAACTTATCTGAACTCCAGTCTTTTTGTGTGTTCCAAATGCACCATTCTAAGCGACATCATAAATTTTTCAACCCTTTCTGACTTCATTTGATATTTTTCATGCATTTACTGATTTTTTGAGCTAAATGACCCGGAAATTGAAAAGCACTTCAAATGAACTCTGAAAAGGTTGAAAGTTGGCATGGTATCATCATTTCATCCACATAGCATGTGCTAAAAAGTTGAGTGGGTTAAGGCAAAAGCAGGATGCACTTCGCGTAAAAGACGGATAGACTCTTTCAAAGTATCGGGGTTTTGGACAGAAACTCATCGGTTAGAAAAGGCATTTCATTTTCTTGAACTTATTTGAACTCCAGGATTTTTGTTTCTTCAAAATGCACCATTCAAAGCCACATCATCATTTTTCGACCCTTTCTGACTTCATTTTATATTTTTCATGCATTTACTGATTTTTTTTGAGCTAAATGACCCTGAAATTGAAAAGCACTTCAAATGAAGTCTGAAAAGGTTAAAAGTTGGCATGGTATCAACATTTCACCCACATAGCATGTGCTAAAAAGTTGGGAGGGTTATGGCAAATGCAGGATGCACTTCGTGTACAAAACGCACAGTCTCTTTCGAAGTGTCATGGTTTCAGACGGAAACTCATCGGTTACAAAAGGCATTTCATTTTCTTGAACTTATTTGGACTCCAGGCTGTTTGTGTGTTCAAAATGCACCACTCAAAGCCACATCGTCAATTTTCGACCCTTTCTGACTTCATTTGATATTTTTCATGCATTTACTTATTTTTTTGAGCTAAATGACCCTGAAATTGAGAAGATCTTCAAATGAAGTATGAAAAGATTGAAAGTTGGCATGGTATCAACATTTCACCCACATAGCATGTGCTAAAAAGTTGGGAGGGTTATGGCAAATGCAGGATGCACTTCGTGTACAAAACGGACAATCTCTTTCGAAGTATCGTGGTTTCAGACGGAAACTCATCGGTTAGAAAAGGCATTTCATTTTCTTGAACTTATTTCAACTCTAGGCTTTTTGTGTGTGCTAAATGCACCATTCAAAGCCACATCATCAATTTTCAACCCTTTCTGACTTCATTTGATATTTTTCATGCATTTACTAGTTTTGCCAGCTAAATGACCCTAAAATTGAAAAGCACTTCAAATGAAGTCTGAAAAGGTTGAAAGTTGGCATGGTATCAACATTTCTCCGACATAGCATGTGCTAAAAAGTTGGGAGGGTTACGGCAAAAGCAGGATGCACTTCTTGTACAAAACGGGCAGTCTCTTTCAAAGTAGCGTGGTTTCGGACGGAAACTCATCGGTTAGAAAAGGTATTTCATTTTCTTGAACTTCGTTGGTAGGGTTATGTCGAAAGCAGGATGCACTTCGTGTACAAAACAGACTGTTTCTTTCGAAGTATCGGGGTTTCGGAAGGAAACTCATCGGTTACAAAAGACATTTCATTTGCTTGAACTTATTTGAACTCCAGGCTTTTTGTGTGTTCAAAATGCACCATTGAAAGCCACATCATCAATTTTCAACCCTTTTTGACTTCCTTTGATATTTTTCATGCATTTACTTTTTTTCGAGCTAAATGACCCTGAAATTGAAAAGCACTTCAAATGAACTCTGAAAAGGTTGAAAGTTGGCATGGTATCGTCATTTCACCCACATAGCATGAGCTAAAAATTCGAGAGGGTTACGGCAACAGCAGGATGCACTTTGCGTACAAAACGGACAGACTCTTTCGAAGTATCGAGGTTTCGGACGAAAACTCATCGGTTAGAAAAGACATTTCATTTTCTTGAACTTATCTGAACTCCAGTCTTTTTGTGTGTTCAAAATGCATCATTCTAAGCCACATCATCAAATTTTTAACCCTTTCTGACTTCATTTGATATTTTCCATGCATTTACAGATTTGTTTTGAGCTAAATGACCCTAAAATTCAAAAGCACTTCAAATGAACTCTGAAAAGTTTGAAAGTTGGCATGGTATCATCATTTCACCCACATAGCATGTGCTGAAAAGTTGAGAGGGTTACGGCTAAAGCAGGATGCAGTTCGCGTACAAAACGGATAGACTCTTTCGAAGTATCGGGGTTTTGGATGGAAACTCATCGGTTAGAAAAGGCATTTCATTTTCTTGAACTTATCTGAACTCCAGTCTTTTTGCGTGTTCAAAATGCACCATAATAAGCCACATCATAAATTTTTCAACCCTTTCTGACTTCATTTGATATTTTTCATGCATTTACTGATTTTTTTGAGCTAAATGGCCCTGAAATGGAAAAGCACTTCAAATGAACTCTGAAAAGGTTGAAAGTTGGCATGCTATCACCATTTCACCCACATAGCATGTGCTAAAAAGTTGAGAGGGTTACGACAAAAGCAGGATGCACTTCGCGTACAAAATGGACAGACTCTTTCGAAGTATCGGGGTTTCGGACGGAAACTCATCGGTTAGAAAAGGCATTTCATTTTCTTGAACTTATTTGAACTCCAGGCTTTTGTGTATTCAAAATGCACCATTCAAAGCCACATCATCATTTTTCAACCCTTTCTGACTTGATTTGATATTTTTGATGCATTTAATGTTTTTTTGAGCTAAATGACCCTGAAATTGAAAAGCACTTCAATTGAAGTGTGAAATGGTTGAAAGTTGGCATGGTGTGTGCGTGCTTGTTGACAACGATGACAACCCAATTTATTTTTGCATATTGTTCTCGGCCATAATCGGAATTTAAGAAAAACCTGAATTGAAAAGAATTAAAAATATATAATAGCTAGAAAGATGTGTAATACATAATAGTTCAGATATCCACTACAGAAAGTACTCGTCTAAGCGAACACTACTATCTAGTCTGAATCAGAAGAATATCCGCCCCATGGTGGTGGTGGTGCGAAGTGACGCTGCCCGTAGTTCACGGTTCGAATATTGCGATACAACTCATATGCAACGTGTGCATCTTTTTCTGCATACTCAATGTTCATAGGCTGAAGTGGGGTCCTCTCCCACTCTTTGTGCTGCACCGGGGGAAATTTGGTCTTCATATCTCCGTAATAGCCGTCGATCAAGGCGACTGCCATAGAAGCCATCGAAGTCCTCTCCTACCGAAGCCTGAATATGTCTTGGATATCAATAAGGAAGCCAGCTGGTATCTCAATACCGAAGCTGTGCCTCATCTTCAGCTTGTCATTCCTTACATCAATGGTAGCAAAATGTATGCCGCTGCGTAGGAAGTCCATGAGTGCTGGGAAGTGCTTGTCACTACTGCAACATCAACAAATTAAAATGGAACAAATGTTAAATACTGCTGCAACAAGTATATTTTGGCAGAATTATAATATGCAACTATATAAAGGAAAATTATTTCGCTGCAACAGAAGAGGAAGACGCAGAGTTTTTCTCCCGGGCTCATTTGAGCCCGGTGAACAGTAATTAATATCATAAAAAAATCGAAAATTATTTCACTACAACTTAAGAGAAATTTATCTTTGCCATAGGATTCAAAATAGACCATATATATTGCTATATCCTATATATATGCAATTTCCATATCCTATGAATTGGTGAACACACCCGAAATTAACTATATGACATATATGTTCACCCATGTTTTGCAACAAGGAAAATTGTTATTCACTACAAACTTAAAAGAAATATTGATCTTTCCAATAGGATTCAAAATGCAACATATTTCTATCCTATGCAATTTTCATAATAATCTACAAATTATTAATTGATCAAAGAAAACCCTCAAAACTGACCTTGCCCATTGGAAGATAATCACATGTTTCTTGAAACATAGCTGGATGACGACAACATTTTCTTGCTTGGCCGTGTACTCGAGATCAAGCCCTATGAACTTGTCTTTATCATCCGCCACTTCAATCCATTTCTGCAAAAGGGAAAGAAAACACGGCACCATGGCGCTGTCGTTCGTGCAGACGACATCGAGATTGGTCGTGCCATGTGCGAGCACCTCCCCGTAGCGAGTCATTGGATTCATGGTAGAAGATATGGGGAGAAGAGAGGAGAATTGAGGAGAAGAAGAGAGGAGAATGGAGGAGAAGAAGAGAGGAGAAGAAGAGAAACGGGCGAAGCGGTCGAAACAGTTGCCTCTTCCTCGAACCACGAAACGTCGTGGGATGCGAACCGTTCAAACCTTTAGTCCTAGTTTGAGCCACCAACCGAGACTAAAGGGGCTCGCACCAGGCAAATGGCACCCCCTTTGGTCCCGGATCTGGCCACGAACCAGGACCAATGGTTGTGGGCTAGGAGTGAGGCACATTGGTCCCAGTTCGTGTATGGAACCGAGACCAAAGGTGTCCTACGAACCGGGACCAATGCCCCTTGGCCTCCCGAACCGGGACTCTTGCTCCCATTAGTCCTGGTTCATGATTGAACCGGGACTAATGGGCTTGCCGGTCCGAACCGACGCCCTGTTTTCTACTAGTGGTATGCTGTGATGTGATATGGCCAATTACATGATGATATATATGTGATGTATGAGATTATCATGTTTTGTATACAATATCATGACTTGCATGTCGATGAGCATGGCAACCGGCAGGAGCCATATGTTTGTCTTTAATTATTGTATGACCTGCGTGTCAATCTTTAAGCGCTATGTAATGCTTTACTTTATTGCTAAGAGGTAGCAATAGTAGTAAAATGATGGTGGACGCGACAACCACGATGGCGACATGTTGATGGAGATCATGGTGTCATGCCGGTGATGATGGAGATCATGCCGGTGCTTTAAGGATGGAGATCAAAAGCACAAGTTCATGGCCATATCATGTCACTTATGATTTGCATGTGATGTTAATCCTTTTATGCACCTTGTTTTGCTTAGGACGACGATAGCATTATAAGGTGATCCCTCACTAAAATTTCAAGATAAATTGTGTTCTCCCCGAGTGTGCACCGTTGCGAAAGTTCGTCATGTCGAGTCACCACATGATGATCGGGTCGGATAGACTCTACGTTCACATACAACGGGTGCAAGCCAGTGTTGCACGTGCGGAACACTCGGGTTAAACTTGACGATCCTAGCATGTACAGACATGGCCTCGGAACACAAGAGACCAAAAGGTCGAAAATGAGTCATATAGTAGATATGATCAATATGATGATGTTCACCATTGAAACCACCTCAACTCACGTGATGATCGGACTTGAGTTGGTGAATTTGGATCATGTATCACTTGAATGACCTAAGGAATGTCGATTTGAGTGGGAGCTTTAATAATTTTATTAACTAAACTCATTATCATGAACATAGTCAAAATGTCTTTGCAAATTATGTTGTAGATTACTAGCTCGCGTTGTAGCTCCCTTGATTTTTCATATGTTCCTAGACAAATATAGTTGAAAGATGATGGTACCAATAATGCAGTTCGTGATCTGAGGATTGTCATCATTGCTGCACATAAGACTTATGTCCTTAATGCACCACTCGATGCGCCTCCCCCTCAAGCTTTGTCTGTAGATGTTGTGAACATGTGATAGGAACGTTCTGATGACTACTTGATAGTCCAGTGCATCATGCATTACGGCTTAGAATTGAGGCTCCAAAATGTTTTCAATGTCACGGAACATATGAGATGTTCTAAGAGATGAAATTGTATCTCATGCTCGTGTCCGCGTTTAGAGGTATGAGACCTCCAACAAGATTCTCTGCCTGCAAGATGAAGGAGAATAGCTCAATCGGTGAGCATGTGCTCAATTTGTGTGGGTACTAAAATCTCTTGAATCGAGTGGGAGTTGATCTTCCAGATAACATAGTGATTGATATAGTTCTCCAAGGCACTTTCACCAAGCTACTAGAGCTTTGTGATGAAGTATACAATGACAGAGATGGAAATAATGATCCCTAAGCTATTCGTGATGTTTGACACCATGAAGGTAGAAATCAAGAAGGAGCATCAAGTGTTGATGGTTAGTAAAACCACTAGTTTTGAGTAGGGCAAGGGCTAGGAGGGAAAACTTCATGGATGGCAAGTCAGTTGCTGCTCCAGTGAAGAAACTCAAGGTTGAACCCAAACCCGAGACTAAGTGCTTCTATTATGAGGAGAGCGGTCACTGAAGTGGAACAACCCTAGATAGTTGGTAGATAAGAAGGCTGGCAACATCGACAAAAGTATATTTGATATACGTGTTATTGATGTGTACCTTGGTAGTATTCCTAGTAGCACCTGGGTATTGGATACCGGTTTAGTTGCTAAATGTTAGTAACTCGAAATAAAAGCTACGGAATAAACGGATGCTAGCTAAGGGTGAGGTGACGATGAGTGTTGGAAGTGTTTCGAAGGTTGATGTGATCACCATCGCATCTGTCTCTACCTTCGGGATTAGTAATAAACATAAATAAATGTTATTTGGTGTTTGCGTTGAGCATGAACGTGATTAGATCATGCTTATTGCAATATGATTATTCATTTAAGTTCGAGAATAATGGTTATTCTGTTTACACGAATAATACCTTCAATGGTCATGCACACAATGAAAATGGTTTATTGAATCTTGATCGTAGTGATACACATATTCATAATATTGACGCCAAAAGGATACAAAGTTAATAATGATAGTACCACATACTTGTGGCACTCCCGCTAAATGTCATATTGGTGTAAAGCGCATGAAGAAACTCCATGTTGATGGATCTTTAGACTCCTTCAATTTCGAATCGGATGAGACATGCAAACTATGCCTCTTGGGAAAGATGACTAAGGACCCCGTTTTCCGGTATGATGGAGCAGGCAAGTGACTTATTGGAAATGATACATGTTGATGTACACAATCCAATGAGTGTTGTAGCGTGCGGTGGATATCGTTATTTTCTTACCTCCACTGATAATTTGAGTAGATATAGTGTATATTTACTTAATGAAACACGAGTTTGAATCATTTAAAAAGTTCAAGCAAAATCAGAATGAAGTTTGAGATCATCGTGACAAGAAGAGAAAATGTCTACGATATGATCGTGGAGGTGAATATCTGAGTTACCGGTTTGGTATACAACTGAAGACAACATGAAAGTTGTTTCACAAATCTCGCCACCTGGAACACCATAGTGTGATGGTGTGTCTGAACGTCGTAGTCGTGCTTTATTGGATATGGTGCAAACTATGATGTCTCTTATCAATTTTCCACTATCGTTTTGGGGTTATGCATTAGTGACAACTACATTCACTTTAAAAGGGGCACCATCTAAGTCCGTTGAGATGACACCGTACTAATTTTGGTTTGGCCGAAACCTAAGCTATCATTAATTAATGTTTCGGGCTGTGACGCTTATGTGAAAAAGGGTTTTCACCTAATGAGCTCGAACCCAAAGTGGAAAAATGCATCTTCATAGAATACCCTAACTTAACAGTTGGCTAAACCTTCTATTTGAGATCCAAGAACGAAGTGTTTTTTGCTAAAACAGGTCCTTTCTTGAGAAAGAGTTTCTCTCGAAAGAATTGAGTGGGAGGAAGATAGAACTTGATGAGGTTGTTCAACCTTTGTTTCAACCAAAGAGTAACGCACCGTAGAGAGATGTTTCTGTGGAGCCTACATTAGTTGAAGAGGAAGTTAATGATGATGATCATGAAGCTTAAGATCAATTTACTATCAAACCTCGTAGGTCGACAAGGACGCATACTGCTCGTGAGTGGTACGACAACCCTGTCTTAGAGGTCATGTTGTTGGACAACGATGAACCTACGGGCTATGGAGAAGTGATGATGGGCCCAAATTTCGACAAATGGCTAGAGGCCATGATATCCAAGAAAGGATCCATGTATGAAAACCAAGTATAGACTTTGGTAGACTTTCCCATTGAACGACAGGTTGTTGAGTACAAATGGACCTTTAAGATGAAGACAAACGCGAATGCGGAAAGTCACCATTTATAAAGCTCAACTTGTCGCAAAGGAGTTTTCGTCAAGTTCAAGGAGTTGACTGCGATCATACTTTCACCCTTAGCGATGCTAAAGTCTATTGGAATTATGTTAGCGGTTTCTGCGTTTTTCAATTATGATATCTGGCAGATGGATGTCAAAACATCGTTTCCTTCCTTGAGGAAAGGTTGTATGAGATACAACTAGAAGGTTTTGTCAGTCCTAAGGATGCTAAAAGGTGTGCAAGCTCCAGTGATCCTTCTATGGGTTGGATCAAGCATCTCGGAGTTGAAATATACTCTTTGATGAGGTGATCAAAGATTTTGGGTTTATACAAAGTTTATGAGAAACTTGTGTTTACAATAAAGTGAGTGGGAGCATCATATAATTTCTGATAAGCATATGTGGATGACATATTGTTGATCGGAAATGATGTAGAATTTCTAGAAACCATAAAGGATTGTTTGGAAAGGAGTTTTTCAAAAGAAAACCTGTAAAGAAGCTACTTAAATATTAGGCATCTTGATCTATAGAGGTATATCAAGACGTCTGATAAAACTTTCAATGAACACATACCTTGAAAGGATTTTAAAGGAGTTCAAAATGGATCAGTCAAAGAAAGAGTTCTTGCTTGATTTGTAAGGTGTGGAGTTCAGTGAGACTCAAAGCACGACCACAGCAGAAGAAAGAGTAAGGACGAAGGTCATACCCTATGCTTTATCCATAGGATCTATATAATATGTCATGTTGTGTACCGCGCCTGTGTATGCCTTGCCATGAGTCTGTCAAGGGGTACAAGAGTGATCCAGTAGAGGATCAATGGACAACGGTCAAAATTGTCCTGAGTAACTAGAGGTCTAAGGAAATATTTCTCGATTATGGAGGTGATAAAGAGTTCATCGTAAAGGGTTACGTCGATGCAAGCTTTAACACCAATCTGGATGACTCTGAGTAGCAGTGTCTACATATTGACATAGAGATTTGCAAAGTACACACAGATTTGAATGTCGCAGACCCGTTGACTAAAGACCTCTGTCACATGCGAAGCATGATCGAACCCCTGAACTCATTGGGTGTTAGATTCATAACAATGTAAATCACATGGTGATGTGAACTAGATTATTGACTCTAGTGCAAGTGGGAGACTGTTGGAGATATGCCCTAGAGGCAATAATAAATTTATTATTATATTTCCTTGTTTGTGATAATCGTTTATTATCCATGCTATAATTATATTGATTGGAAACTAAATACATGTGTGGGTATATAGACAACACTGTGTCTCTAGTATGCCTCTAGTAGACTAGCTCGTTGATCAAAGATGGTCAAGGTTTCCTAGCATGCACATGAGATGTTATTTGATAACAGGATCACATCATTAGGAGAATGATGTGATGGACAAGACCCAAACTATAAACATAGCATATGATCGTGTCAGTTTGTTGCTATAGTTTTCGGCAAATCAAATGTCTATTCCTATGACCATGAGATCATGCAACCCACTGACACTGGAGTAGTACCTTGTGTGTATCAAACGTCGCAACGTAACTGAGTGACTATAAAGGTGCTCTACAGGTATCTCCGAGGGTGTCTGTTGAGTTGGCATGGATCAAGACTGGGATTTGTTACTCCGTGTGACAGAGAGGTATGTCAGGGCCCACTCGGTAATACACCATCACAATAAGCCTTACAAGCACTGTGACTAAGTGTTAGCCACATGATCTTGAATTATGAAACGAGTAAAGAGACTTGCCGGTAACGAGGTTGAACTAGGTAGGGAGATACCGACGATCGAATCTTGGGCAAGTAACATACCGAAGAATAAAGGGAACATCATACAGGATTAACTGAATCCTTGACATAGAGGTTCAGCCAATGAACATCTTCGTAGAATTTGTAGGAACCAATATGGGAATCCAGGTCCCGCAAATGGTTATTTACCGTAGAGGTGTCTCGGTCATGTCTACATAGGTCTTGAAGCAACAGGGTCTGCACACTTAAGGTCCAGAGACGTTTCGATAGTATAGAGTTATGTATGATGGTGACCGAAGGCTGTTCGGAGTCCCGAATGAGATCCTGGATGTCACGAGGAGCTTCGAAATGGTCTTGAGGTAAAGATTGATATATAAGAAGTCCTGTTTTCGTCAACTGAAAAGTTTTGGGCTCATCGATAGTGTACCAGGAGGGTATCGAGGGACCATCAGGAGGGGTGTCTCGACCCAAATGGCCACATGGGCTGTGGGAGGAGGCAAACCGGCCCCTGGTGGGCTGGCCGAAGCCCCCCACTAAGGCCCATGCGGCTGGGGTGGAGAAACCCAAAGGTGGAAGAGGTGGGAAAGGTTTCCTACTGGGGGAAGGAATCCTACTCCTAGTAGGATTGGAGTAGGACTCCTCCCTCCTCCACTCCGGCCACACCAAAGGGGAACCCTTGGGGCACCGGCCTCCCTCCCCTCCCTCCTATATATACTGGATGTTTTAGAGGTGAGGGCTAACCCTAATTGCCACATGCTCCCTCTAGTTCATCTTGATTGGTTTTCTCCTCTAGTCTAGCTCGGCGGTGTTTAGGCGAAGCCCTACCGGAATAGTGCCACCACCATTGCCACCACGCTGTTGCGTTGCCGGAGAACTCATCTACCTGTCGACTCCCTCTTGCTGGATAAAGAAGGCAGAGATCGTCATCGAGCTGTACGTGTCCTGAACGCAGAGGTGCCGTCCGTTCGCCGCTAGATCAGAAGGACCGTGACCATGATCACGAGATGATTCGTGATTTGATCACGGGATGGATCGTGATGGGATCACGGGATGGATCGTGATGGGATCACGGGACGCTCGGCGATTTGGATCGCGAAGACGTTCGACTACATCAACCGCGTTTCATAACGCTTCCCGCTGAGCGATCTACAAGGGTATGTAGATCAACTGTCCCTCTCGTAGATGCTCATCAACATGGATAGATCTTGCATGTGCGTAGGATTTTTTTATTTCCCATGCAACGTTCCCCAACATTACACTCGACCACCAAAAGTTTCTCACCGCCAACAAAAAGTGTATGGCCTTCATAAAGAATACAATTGAGAATGCCATTGTGCGCTCAATTGCGGAGTGTACTTCATTAGGGGAGTTTCAAATGAACTCTGAAAAGGTTGAAAATTGGCATGGTATCATCATTTCACCCACATAGCCTGTGCTAAAAAGTTTAGAGGGTTACAGCAAAAGCACGATGCACTTCGCGTACAAAACGGACAGACTCTTTCGAAGTATCGGGGTTTCGGACGAAAACTCATCGGTTAGAAAAGACATTTCATTTTCTTGAACTTATTTGAACTCCAGTCTTTTTGCGTGTTCAAAATGCACCATTCTAAGCCACATCATCAATTTTTCAACTCTTTCTGACTTCATTTGATATTTTTCATGCATTTACTGATTTTTTTGAGCTTAATGACCCTGAAATTGAAAATCACTTCAAATGAACTCTGAAAAGGTTGAAAGTTGGCATGGTATCATCATTTCACCCACATAGCATGTGCTAAAAAGTTGAGAGGGTTACGGCAAAACCAGGATGCACTTCGTGTACAAAACGGAGAGACTCTTTCGAAGTATCGGGGTTTCGGACGAAAACTCACCGGTTAGAAATGGCATTTCAATTTCCTGAACTTATTTGAACTCCAGGCTTTCTATGTGTTCAAATTGCACCATTTAAGGCCACATCATCAATTTTCAACCCTTTGTGACTTCATTTGATATTTTGCGTGCATTTACTGATTTTTTTCAGGTAAATAACCCTGAAATTGAAAATCACTTCAAATGAAGTCTGAAGAGGTTGAAAGCTAACATGGTATCAACATTTCACCCACATAGCATGTGCTAAAAAGTTGGGAGGGTTACGGCAAAAACAGGATGCACTTCGCATATAAAACGGGCAGTTTCTTTCGAAGTATCGGGGTTTCAGATGAAAACTCATCGGTTACAAAACGCATTTCAATTTCTTGAACTTATTTGATCTCCAGGCTTTTCGTGTGTTCAAAATGCGCCATTCAAAGCCACATCATCAACTTTCAACCCTTTTTGACTTCATTTGATATTTTTCACGCATTTACTGATTTTTTTGAGCTAAATGACACTGAAATTGAAAAGCAATTCAAATGAAGTCTGAAAAGTTTGAAAGTTGGCTTGGTATCAACATTTCACGCACACAGCATGTGCTAAAAAGTTGGGAGGGTTACGGCAAAAGCAGGATGCACTTCGTGTACAAAACAGATAGTCTCTTTTGACGTATTGGGGTTTCGGACGGAAACTTATCGGTTACAAAAGGCATTTCATTTGCTTGAACTTATGTAACTCCAGGCTTTTCGTGTGCTCAAAGTGCACCATTCAAAGCCACATCATCAATTTTCAACCCTTTCTGACTTCATTTGATATTTTTCATGCATTTACTGATTTTTTTAGCTAAATGACCCTGAAATTGAAAAGCACTTCAAATGAAGTCTGAAAAGGTTGAAAGTTGTCATGGTATCAACATTTCACCCACATAGCATGTTCCAAAAAGTTAGGAGGGTTACAGCAAATGCAGGGTGCACTTCGTGTACAGAACGGACAGTCTCTTTCGAAGTATCGGGGTTTCAAACGGAAACTCATCGGTTACGAAAGGCATTTCATTTTCTTGAACTTATTCGAACTCTAGGCTTTTTGTGTGTTCTAAATGCACCATTCAAAGCCACATCATCAATTTTCAACCCTTTCTGACTTCATTTAATATTTTTCATGCATTTACGATTTTTTCCAGCTAAATGACCCTGAAATTTAAAAGCACTTCAAATGAAGTCTGAAAAGGTTGAAAGTTGGCATGGTATCAACATTTCACCGACATAGCATGTGCTAAAAAGTTGGGAGGGTTACGGAAAAAGCAGGATGCACTTTTGTACAAAACGGACAGTCTCTTTCGAAGTATCAGGGTTTTGGACGGAAACTCATCGGTTAGAAAAGGCATTTCATTTTCTTGAACTTATTTGAACTCCAGGCGTTTTCTGTGTTCAAAATGCACCACTCAAAGCCACATCACCAATTTTCAACCCTTTCTGACTTCATTTAATACTTTTCACGCATTTACTGATTGTTTTGAGCTAAATGACCCTGAAATTGAAAAGCACTTCAAATGAAGTCTGAAAAGGTTGAAAGTTGGCATGGTATCAATATTTGACCCACATAGGATGTGCTAAAAAGTTGGGAGGGTTACGGCAAAAGAAGGATGCACTTCGCGTACAAAACAGATAGTTTCTTTCGAAGTATCGGGGTTTCGGAAGGAAACTCATCGGTTACAAAAGACATTTCATGTGCTTCAACTTATTTCAACTCCAGTCTTTTTGTGCGTACAGCGTACAAAATGGACAGACTCTTTCGAAGTATCGCGGTTTTGGACAAAAACTCATCGGTTAGAAAAGACATTTCATTTTCTTGAATCTATTTGAACTCCAAGATTTGTGTGTGTTCAGAAAGCACCATTCAAAGCCACATCAGCAATTTTCAACGCTTTCTGACTTCATTTGATATTTTTCATGCATTAATTGATTTTTTTTAGCTAAATGACCCTGAAATTGAAAACCACTTCAAATGAAGTCTGAAAAGGTTGAAAGTTGGCTTCATGTGCTTCAACTTATTTGAACTACAGGCATTTCGTGTGTTCAAAATGCACCATTCAAAGCCACATAATCAATTTTCAACCCTTTTTGACTTCATTTGATATTTTTCATGCATTTACTTATTTTTGAGCTAAATGACCCTGAAATTGAAAAGCACTTCAAATGAAGTCTGAAAAGGTTGAAAATTGGCATGGTATCATCATTTCACCCACATAGCATGTGCTAAAAAGTTGAGAGGGTTACGGCAAAAGCACGATGCACTTCGCGTACAAAACGGACAGACTCTTTCGAAGTATAGGGGTTTCGGACGAAAACTCATCGGTTAGAAAAGACATTTCATTTTCTTGAACTTATTTGAACTCCAGTCTTTTTGTGCGTTCAAAATGCACCATTCTAAGCCACATCATCAGTTTTTCAACCCTTTCTGACTTCATTTCATATTTTTCATGCATTTACTGATTTTTTTGAGCTAAATGACCCTAAAATTGAAAATCACTTCAAATGAACTCTGAAAAGGTTGAAAGTTGGCATGGTATCATCATTTCACCCACATAGCATATGCTAAAAATTTGAGAGGGTTACGGCAAAAGCAGAATGCACTTCGCGTACAAAACGGACAGACTCTTTCGAAGTATCGGGGTTTCGGACGGAAACTCATCGGTTAGAAACGGCATTTCATTTTCCTGAACTTATTTGAACTCCAAAATTTTTGTGTGATCAAAATGCACCATTCAAAGCCACATCATCAATTTTCAACCCTTTCTAACTTCATTTGATATTTTATATACATTTACTGATTTTTTTGAGCTAAATGACATTGAAATTGAAAAGCACTTCAAATGAAGTCTGAAAAGGTTGAAAGTTGGCATGGTATCAACATTTCACCCACATAGCATGTGCTAAAAAGTGGGGAGGGTTACGGCAAAAGAAGGATGCACTTCGTGTACAAAACGGATAGTCTCTTCCGAAGTATCGGGGTTTCGGACGGAAACTCATCGGTTAGAAAAGGCATTTCATTTTCTTGAACTTATTTGGATTCCAGGCTTTTTGTGTGTTCAAAATGCACCATTCAAAGCCACATCATCAATTTTCAACCCTTTCTGACTTCATTTGATATTTTTCATACATTTACTGATTTTTTTTGAGCTAAATGACCCTGAAATTGAAAAGCACTTCAAATGAAGTCTGAAAAATTTGAAAGTTGGCATGGTATCAAAATTTCACCCACACTACATGTGCTAAAAAGTTGGGAGGGTTACGGAAAAACCAGGATGTACTTCGCGCACAAAACAGACAGTCTCTTTTGACGTATCGGGGTTTCAGACGGAAACTCATCGGTTACAAAAGGCATTTTGTTTGCTTGAACTTATTTAACACCAGGCTTTTCGTGTGTTCAAAATGCACCATTCAAAGCCACATCATCAATTTTCATCCTTTCTGAATTCATTTGATATTTTTCATGCATTTACTGATTTTTTGAGGTAAATGACCCTGAAATAGAAAAGCACTTCAAATGAAGTCTAAAAAGGTTGAAAGTTGGCATGGTATCAAAATTTCACCCACATAGCCTGTGCTAAAAAGTTGGGAGGGTTACGAAAAATGCAGGATCCACTTCGTGTACAAAACGGACAATCTCTTTCGAAGTATCGGGGTTTCATACGGAAACTCATCGGTTACAAAAGGCATTTCATTTTCTTGAACTTATTTGAACTCTAGGGTTTTTGTGTGTTCTAAATGCACCATTCAAATCCACATCATCTATTTTCAAACCTTCGTGACTTCATTTCATATTTTTCATGCATTTACTTATTTTTCTAGCTAAATGACCCTAAAATTGAAAAGCACTTCAAATGAAGTCTGAAAAGGTTGAAAGTTGGCATGGTATCAACATTTCACCCACATATCATGTGCTAAAATGATGGGAGGGTTACGGAAAAAGCAGGATGCACTTCTTGTACAAAACTGACAGTCTCTTTCGAAGTATCGGGGTTTTGGACGGAAACTCATCGGTTAGAAAAGGCATTTTATTTTCTTGAACTTATTTGAACTCCAGGCTTTTTGTGTGTTCAAAATGCACCATTCAAAGCCACATCATCAATTTTCAACCCTTTCTCACTTCATTTAATATTTTTCATGCATTTACTGATTTTTTTTAGCTAAATGACCCTGAAATTGAAAAGCACTTCAAATGAAGTCTGAAAAGGTTGAAAGTTGGCATGGTATCAATATTTGACCCACATAGCATGTGCTAAAAAGTTGGGATGGTTACGTCAAAAGCGGGATGCACTTCGCGTACAAAACAGACAGTTTCTTTCAAAGTATCGGGGTTTCAGAAGGAAACTCATCGGTTACAAAAGACATCTCATTTGCTTGAACTTATTTGAACTCCAGGCTTTTCTTCTGTTCAAAATGCACCATTCAAACCGACATCATCAATTTGCAACCCTTTTTGACTTCATTTGATATTTTTGATGCATTTACTTTTTTTGAGCTAAATGACCCTGAAATTGAGAAGCACTTCAAATGAAGTCTGAAAAGGTTGAAAATTGGCATGGTATCATCATTTCACCCACATAGCATGTGCTAAAAAGTTTAGAGGGTTACGGCAAAAGCAGGATGCACTTTGCGTATGTAACATCCCAAAATTCCATTTTGGAATGTTATGATTTATAGTTATGCATCCATCTGCATCATTGCTTGATTGTATGTGTTAGTTGAAATGCCTCTTCTGAATTCCAGAAAGCTCTTTCTACTTTTCCCTAAGTTGCTTTCACCCATTTGAAATTTTGGTTAAAAGTTCAAATAGGAGAGGAGGAACATGACACTCCACACCAGGGACTAATTGGTGATATATTTGAACAATAATAACCAGGGGTTATTTTGAAAATATTTACAAAAAGGATTTAAAAACAATTAGGCAATTTGTGAAAATATTTTTTTTCAAATTGTTCAAATGACAGAATAGAAATGTTCATTAAATAGTATTTATTATTATGTTAATTTTGATATATAATACCCCTATATTTATAAACGGTTTGAATGCTTTAAAATCTTTTGAATGTCTCTGGAAAATTATTAAAAGGAAACAGTAACCGTTTTCGGTATTAAACGGGCCGGCCCACGAGCAGTTACTCGCGAATAGATTAAAAGCCGGCCGACCGATGCGCATTAATATCTCTCTCTCTCACTGACGCTGGACCCCACCTCGTTCGCTCGTAATGACCGAGCGTTCATCACTCTCCTCCCCGCGCGCGCCGGACTCGACGCCGGCCGTTTCTTTCCCCCTCCCGGATCTCTCTCCTCTCTCCACCCCGCACCCCCCGAGCACACTATAGGTAGCCGGCCACTCCCCGCATCCATTTTCCCTCGAGCCCTCTCTCTCTCTCGCCGAGGCGCTGCCGCAATTGCTCGCCGGAGCTCCCACCCCACCGGACCTCCCGTCGACCGTAGCCACCAATTCCGTGCACCTCTCGCCCAACCGACCTCACCTTTCGACTCCGGAGACCCGTCGCCGTCTCCCGGACCACTCCACTGTCTTCCCCGACCACCGGAGCACCACGCCGTCGACCTCGCCGTTTCGGAACTCGCCGGAGAACCCTCGCCGGCGACCTATTTCTCTGTGAGCCTTCTCCTTCTCACCCCCTCCCTCCGATCCAAACCCAACGGCTTAGATTAGAAGCCACTTATTCCCGAACCGTTTTCTGTTTAGGATCGGTTGACCGCCCGAAGCACCGCTCGGACACACACCTCAGCCACTCACAGGTCGCCACGTCATCCTAGTCGACCATTAGTTAGTTTTTCTTTTCAGTTTTGTTTTTCAGAAAACAGTATGATTTCAAAATTTGTTTTAGCTATATATTTTAATCTATTTAGTGTTTTGAGTTGATTCTTTTTGCAATAGCTCACATTTTACATGTAGTTTCACCCTGTACTTTTAAATTTCAAATTTGAACTATAGAATTTGAATTTAATCAAATTTGCTCAAAATCTTCAAATCTGAATAACTAGAGTTTAAAAATAGATTTTGATATGATTCTTTTTGCTACTGTTTGATATTGGTTAGGACTATCTCCATGTTTAGTTTGAGGATTTTTAGGACGATTTTGAATAGTGTTTTAGCTATAAACATAATCTGCTTAGTATTATAATATAGTTTTATAAACTCAATTTTTAATTAGTTTGATTTAGAATTGGTTTTATTTGTTTATTAGGTTATGTTAGTAAACATTTAGTGTTTTCACTCACTGATAATAAAAATATAAATTTGCTTAGTTTAATTTTATTTAACATAGGAATCACAACTTCTTTTCAAATAGGCATAATTTGATTAAAACAACTAACTAGTAATAGTTTTGTTTTCAAACAAAGTTTTGTATATTTTAATTCTGTTTTCTAAGACAGATTTAATTGTAAATTATTTTCTGTTAAGAACATGTTTTACAAATAAATAATAAGTTTAGTTTTTCATTTTTTTGTTAATATAACTATAGTTGATTCATATAGTGTTTATCAAAAACTTGTATAAACTTTACTAAAATTTTCCCAACAAACTTAAATTGATTTTATTCTGTTTATTAATAAAATATTCTATTGTTTCCTTGCTGACAACAATTGTTTTGTTATTACTAAATAGTTTTATTATGATAGTAGTGTTTTATCAATCACCTCCTAGTAAACAAAACTTTGTGTGTTTTCTTACTTGAGATTTGTGCATTGTTTTGTATTGATTGTTTACTAGTTCTTGGTTGATGTTTGTGAGTTACAATATTTTGTTGTATGCTTATTGAGTGCTTGTTTGTTTCGTTAGATTATCTGGAGTGCGAAGCTTGTTACTTAGAGTCACTCACGTACGAAGATCATCAATCAGGCAAGTCACTTTGACCATGTTTACCCATGTTTTATATGCATTAGTTCTACCATATCCCCAATTGGATGCAAGATAGGTTAGTTGGAAACTTGGTTACATTGTAGTAGTATCATGTGGTAGGTACCCTTCTCAACCTCTTTAACACATTGGCCCCGGGAAACGTTGTTTTACTTTTTTGCTATGCTATTAGTAGACGGGGTTGGTTGTGTGATTCATGAGAGTTGAGAGAGTTAATAATTTCAAGACCTACATAATGATCAAGAATTAAGACTCTGAGTTTTCAACATACCTCTGGGTGGATGATGGTTGAACGGCACCCTGGAGAAACCAGTGGATTTGCCTAGGTGATGCTGGAGATGGCCAGTATTCACGCGGAAAGGTCCACCCAGGCACAAAGAGATGGATGGATGCTTTAAAACCCAAGGCTTACCTGCACAGCCACAAGTCATTATGGGCTCTGGCTTGGTTGGATATCGTGGTGACCCTGGACAGGCGGTGCTACGAGAGGTAGAAGAACGGTAGGAAAGGATGGGCACCGACAGAGTCGTAGGGAAACCCTTTGGAAGACCATGTTTTGGTGATCCGTTTCTCAAACACCCTGAAGTGCGAGAAATCAAACGGAGGTGACAAAATCTTGTGGGGAACGTGTGCAAAACTCTGCAGAGTATTCAAAACCTAATCGATTAGCCGTGTCCACGGTCAAGGACGACTTGAGCCAAAGGAATTGAAACTTCCGGAACTCTCAACACAATTAATATGATGATGTGGGTATTTAATAATTTTGGGTATGAGAAATGGTTGGTGGAACCATCTCATTAATCAACCAACTTAGTAATATTTTGCTTAGCCCCTCCCTTGATGTAGGAAAAAACTTGGCTTTACGCAAAAACTTACCACCCCACCTGCCATATATGCATATAGACTAGATGATTATCTTTTCACCCTTCTCTTGTGACTTTGCCGGCATATTCCATATGCTGACCTACACGGCTGCAACGTATCATGTTGCAGAGCACTTTTCCGACCAGGAGTGAGGACACATTCTATGCTCAGTGAGATGCCCTTGGAGTCAGATGGACTCACCTACCTTCGACGCTTCCGCAAGACTTAGTTATTCTCATGAGTTGGCCTTCGGCCACTTTATTGTAATCTTTATTGTAATAAAGGACTCGATATGACATTTTGATTAATACAATGCTGTGTGATTTCCCTTTGATATATACATTGATGTACCGTGTGTGTACCAGCATGATCTTGGGATGGTACGGAAACACCGGAGACTTGACCTTTTAGGTCGGGTCGTTACAGCGTACAAAACGCACAGTCTCTTTCGAAGTAACGGGGTTTCAGACAAAAACTCATCGGTTACAAAAGACATTTCAATTTCTTGAACTTATTTGAACTCCTGGCTTTTTGTGTGTTCAAAATGCACCATTGAAAGCCACATCATCAATTTTCAACCCTTTCTGACTTCATTTGATATTTTTCATTCATTTACTTTTTTTTCCAGCTAAATGACCCTGAAATTGAAAAGCACTTCAAATGAAGTCTGAAAAGGTTGAAAGTTGGCATGGTATCAACATTTCACCGACATAGCATGTGCTAAAATGATGGGAGGGTTACAACAAAAGCAGGATGCACTTCTTGTACAAAACGGACAGTCTCTTTCAAAGTATCGGGGTTTTGGACGGAAACTCATCGATTCGAAAAGGCATTTCATTTTCTTGAACCTATTTGAACTCTAGGATTTTTGTGTGTTCAAAATGCACCATTCAAAGCCACATCATCAATTTTCAACCCTTTCTAACTTCATTTAATATTTTTCATGCATTTACTGATTTTTTTTGAGCTAAATGACCCTGAAATTGAAAAGCACTTCAAATGAAGTCTGAAAAGGTTGAAAGTTGGCATGGCATCAATATTTGACCCACATAGCATGTGCTAAAAAGTTGGGATGGTTACGTCAAAAGCGGGATGCACTTCGCGTACAAAACAGACAGTTTCTTTCGAACTCCAGGCTTTTCGTCTGTTCAAAATGCACCATTCAAAGCCACATCATCAATTTTCAACCCTTTTTGACTTCATTTGATATTTTTCATGCATTTACTTTTTTTGAGCTAAATGACCCTGAAATTGAGAAGCACTTCAAATGAAGTCTGAAAAGGTTGAAAATTGGCATGATATCAACATTTCACCCACATAGCATGTGCTAAAAAGTTGGGAGGGTTATGGCAAATGCAGGATGCACATCGTGTACAAAACGGACAATCTCTTTCGAAGTATCGCGTTTTTGGACAAAAACTCATTGGTTAGAAAAGACATTTCATTTTCCTGAACTTATTTCAACTATAGGATTTTTGTGTGTTCTAAATGCACCATTCAAAGCCACATCATCAATTTTCAACCCTTTCTGACTTCATTTGATATTTTTCATTCATTTACTTTTTTTCCAGCTAAATGACCCTGAAATTGAAAAGCACTTCAAATGAAGTCTGAAAAGGTTGAAAGTTGGCATGGTATCAACATTTCACCGACATAGCATATGCTAAAAAGTTGGGAGGGTTACGGCAAAAGCAGGATGCACTTCCTGTACAAAGCGGACAGTCTCTTTCGAAGTATCGGGGTTTCGAACGGAAAATCATCGGTTAGAAAAGGCATTTCATTTTCTTGAACTTATTTGACCTCCAGGCTTTTTGTGTGTTCAAAATGCACCACTCAAAGCCACATCATCAATTTTCAACCCTTTCTGACTTCATTTAATATTTTTCATGCATTTACTGATTTTTTTTGAGCTAAATGATCCTGAAATTGAAAAGCGCTTCAAATAAAGTCTGAAAAGGTTAAAAGTTGGCATGGTATCAACATTTCACCGATATAGCATGCGCTAAAAAGTTGGGAGGGTTACAGCAAAAGCAGGATGCACTTCTTGTACAAAACGGACAGTCCCTTTCAAAGTATCGAGGTTTCGAACCGAAACTCATCGATTCGAAAAGGCATTTCATTTTCTTGAACCTATTTGAACTCTAGGATTTTTGTGTGTTCAAAATGCACCATTGAAGGCCACATCATAAATTTTCAACCCTTTCTGACTTCATTTGATATTTTCCATGCATTTACTGATTTTTTTGAGCTAAATGACCCTGGAATTGAAAAGCAATTCAAATGAAGTCTAAAAAGTTTGAAAGTTGGCATGGTATCAACATTTCACCCACACAGCATGTGCTAAAAAGTTGGGAGGGTTACGGCAAAAGCAGGATGCACTTTGCGTACGAAATAGACAGTCTCTTTTGACGTATCGGGGTTTCGGACGGAAACTCATCGGTTACGAAAGGCATTTCATTTGCTTGAACTTATTTAACTCTAGGCTCTTCGTGTGTTCAAAATGCACCATTCAAAGCCACATCATCAATTTTCAGCCCTTTCTGACTTCATTTGATATTTTTCATGCATTTACTGATTTTTTTGAGCTAAATGACCCTGAAATTGAAAAGCACTTCAAATGAAGTCTGAAAAGGTTGAAAGTTGGCATGATATCAACATTTCACCGACATAGCATGTTGTAAAAAGTTGGGAGGGTTACGGCAAATGCAGGGTGCACTTCGTGTACAAAACGGGCAGTCTCATTCGTAGTATCGGGGTTTCAAACGGAAACTCATCAGTTACAAAAGGCATTTCATTTTCTTGAACTTATTTGAACTCTAGGCTTTTTGTGTGTTCTAAATGCACCATTCAAAGCCATGTCATCAATTTTCAACCCTTTCTGACTTCATTTGATATTTTTCATGCATTTACTTTTTTTCCAGCTAAATGACCCTGAAATTGAAAAGCACTTCAATTGAAGTCTGAAAAGGTTGAAAGTTGGCATGGTATCAACATTTCACCGACATAGCATATGCTAAAAAGTTGGGAGGGTTACGGCAAAAGCAGGATGCACTTCCTGTACAAAGCGGACAGTCTCTTTCGAAGTATCGGGGTTTCGAACGGAAACTCATCGGTTAGAAAAGGCATTTCATTTTCTTGAACTTATTTGAACTCCAGGCTTTTTGTGTGTTCAAAATGCACCACTCAAAGCCACATCATCAATTTTCAACCCTTTCTGACTTCATTTAATATTTTTCATGCATTTACTGATTTTTTTTGAGCTAAATGATCCTGAAATTGAAAAGCACTTCAAATAAAGTCTGAAAAGGTTAAAAGTTGGCATGGTATCAACATTTCACCCACCTAGAAAGTGGGGAGGGTTACGGCAAAAGAAGGATGCACTTCTTGTACAAAAGGGACAGTCTCTTTCGAAGTATCAAGGTTTCGGACGGAAACTCATCGGTTAGAAAAGGCATTTCATTTTCTTGAACTTATTTCGACTTCAGGCTTTTTGTGTGTTCAAAATGCATCATTCTAAGCCACATCATCAATTTTCAACCCTTTCTGACTTCATTTGATATTTTTCATGCATTTACTGATTTTTTGAGCTAAATAACCCTAAAATTGAAAAAGCACTTCAAATGAAGTCTGAAAAGGTTGAAACTTGGCATGGTATCAACATTTCACCCACATAGCATGTGCTAAAAAGTTGGGAGGGTTCGGGCAAAAGCAGGATGCACTTCGCGTACAAAACGCACAGTCTCTTTCGAAGTATCGGGGTTTCAGACGAAAAGTCATCGGTTACAAAAGACATTTCAATTTCTTGAACTTATTTGAACTCCTGGCTTTTCGTGTGTTCAAAATGCACCATTGAAAGCCACATCATCAATTTTCAACCCTTTCTAACTTCATTATATATTTTTAATGCATTTACTTTTTTTTGAGCTAAATGACCCTGAAATTGAAAAGCACTTCAAATGAAGTCTGAAAAGGTTGAAAGTTGGCATGGTATCAACATTTCACCGATATAGCATGCGCTAAAAAGTTGGGAGGGTTACAGCAAAAGCAGGATGCACTTCTTGTACAAAACGGACAGTCCCTTTCAAAGTATCGGGGTTTCGAACGGAAACTCATCGATTCGAAAAGGCATTTCATTTTCTTGAACTTATTTGAACTCTAGGATTTTTGTGTGTTCAATATGCACCATTCAAAGCCACATCATAAATTTTCAACCCTTTCTGACTTCATTTGATATTTTCCATGCATTTACTGATTTTTTTGAGCTAAATGACCCTGGAATTGAAAGGAAATTCAAATGAAGTCTGAAAAGTTTGAAAGTTGGCATCGTATAAAATTTCACCCACACAGCATGTGCTAAAAAGTTGGGAGGGTTACGGCAAAAGCAGGATGCACTTTGCGTACAAAATAGACAGTCTCTTTTGACGTATCGGGGTTTCGGACGGAAACTCATCGGTTACGAAAGGCATTTCATTTGCTTGAACTTATTTAACTCCAGGCTTTTCGTGTGTTCAAAATGCACCATTCAAAGCCACATCATCAATTTTCAGCCCTTTCTGACTTCATTTGATATTTTTCATGCATTTACTGATTTTTTTGAGCTAAATGACCCTGAAATTAAAAAGCACTTCAAATGAAGTCTGAAAAGGTTGAAAGTTGGCATGGTATCAACATTTCACCGACATAGCATGTTGTAAAAAGTTGGGAGGGTTACGGCAAATGCAGGGTGCACTTCGTGTACAAAACGGACAGTCTCATTCGAAGTATCGGGGTTTCAAACGGAAACTCATCGGTTACAAAAGGAATTTCATTTTCCTGAACTTATTTGAACTCTAGGCTTTTTGTCTGTTCTAAATGCACCATTCAAAGCCATGTCATCAATTTTCAACCCTTTCTGACTTCATTTGATATTTTTCATGCATTTACTTTTTTGTCCACCTAAATGACCCTGAAATTGAAAAGCACTTCAAATGAAGTCTGAAAAGGTTGAAAGTTGGCATGGTATCAACATTTCACCGACATAGCATATGCTAAAAAGTTGGGAGGGTCACGGCAAAAGCAGGATGCACTTCCTGTATAAAACGGACAGTCTCTTTCGAAGTATCGGGGTTTCGAACGGAAACTCATCGGTTAGAAAAGGCATTTCATTTTCTTGAACTTATTTGAACTCCAGGCTTTTTGTGTGTTCAAAATGCACCACTCAAAGCCACATCATCAATTTTCAACCCTTTCTGACTTCATTTAATATTTTTCATGCATTTACTGATTTTTTTTGAGCTAAATGATCCTGAAATTGAAAAGCACTTCAAATAAAGTCTGAAAAGGTTAAAAGTTGGCACGGTATCAACATTTTACCCACCTAGAAAGTGGGGAGGGTTACGGCAAAAGAAGGATGCACTTCTTGTACAAAAGGGACAGTCTCTTTCAAAGTATGAGGGTTTTGGACGGAAACTCATCGGTTAGAAAAGGCATTTCATTTTCTTGAACTTATTTGGACTTCAGGCTTTTTGTGTGTTCAAAATGCAGCATTCAAAGCCACATCATCAATTTTAACCCTTTCTGACTTCATTTGATAGTTTCCATGCATTTACTGATTTTTTTGAGCTAAATGACCCTAAAATTGAAAAGCACTTCAAATGAAGTCTGAAAAGGTTGAAAGTTGGCATGGTATCATCGTTTCACCCACATAGCATGTGCTAAAAAGTTGGGAGGGTTATGGCAAATGCAGGATGCACTTCATGTACAAAACGGACAGTCTCTTTCGAAGTATCGGGGTTTCAGACAGAAACTCATCGGTTACAAAAGGCATTTCATTTTCTTGAACTTATTTCAACTCTAGGATTTTTGTGTGTTCTAAATGCACACTTCAAAGACACATCATCAATTTTCAACCCTTTCTGACTTCGTTTGATATTTTTCATGCATTTACTTTTTTTTCCAGCTAAATGTCCCTGAAATTGAAAAGCACTTCAAATGAAGTCTGGAAAGGTTGAAAGTTGGCATGGTCTCAACATTTCACTGACATAGCATGCGCTAAAAAGTTGGGAGGGTTACAGCAAATGCAGGATGCACTTCTTGTACAAAACGGACAGTCTCTTTCAAAGTATCGGGGTTTCGGACGGAAACTCGTCGGTTCGAAAAGGCATTTCACTTTCTTGAACCTATTTGAACTCCAAGATTTTGGTGTGTTCAAAATGCACCATTGAAAGCCACATCAGCAATTTTCAACCCTTTCTGACTTCATTTAATATTTTTCATGCATTAATTGATTTTTTTTAGCTAAATGACCCTGAAATTGAAAAGCACTTCAAATGAAGTCTGAAAAGGTTGAAAGTTGGCATGGTATCAATATTTGACCCACATAGCATGTGCTAAAAATTTGGGAGGGTTACGTCAAAAGCAGGATGCACTTCGCGTACAAAACGGATAGTCTCTTTCGAAGTATCGGGGTTTCGGAAGGAAACTCATCGGTTACAAAAGACATTTCATTTGCTTGAACTTATTTGAACTCCAGGCTTTTTGTGTGTTCAAAATGCACCATTCAAAGCCACATCATCAATTTTCAACCCTTTTTGACTTCATTTGATATTTTTCATGCATTTACTTTTTTTGAGCTAAATGACCCTTGAATTGAAAAGCACTTCAAATGAAGTCTGAAAAGGTTGAAAGTTGGCATGGTATCATCATTTCACCCACATAGCATGAGCTAAAAAGTTGAGAGGGTTACGACAAAAGCAGGAAGCACTTTGCGTACAAAACGGACAGACTCTTTCGAAGTATCGGGGTTTCGGACGAAAACTCATCGGTCAGAAAATACATTTCATTTTCTTGAACTTATTTAAAATCCAGTCTTTTTGTGTGTTCAAAATGCATCATTCTAAGCCACATCATCAATTTTTCAACCCTTTCTGACTTTATTTGATATTTTTCATGCATTTACTGATTTTTTGAGCTAAATAACCCTGAAATTGAAAAAGCACTTAAAATGAAGTCTGAAAAGGTTGAAACTTGGCATGGTATCAACATTTCGCCCACATAGCATGTGAGGAATATTAAACGGAGTCCAGACGGAATAAAATCTCCGGAACGAGTTCTTCTGGAATGAAAGAGATCTACTAGACTTGGAGTGCACGCTGGGGCACCTGCGAGGAGGTCACAAGCCCTCTAGGCGCGACCACCCCCCTGGCCGCGCCTGGCAGGCTTGCCATCTCCTGGCAGGTCTCGTAACCCTATTCTTCGTCTTATAAATTCCCAAATATTCCCCAACACCAAAAAGAGCCACACAAATACTTTTCCGCCGACAGAAGCCTCCGTTCCCGAGAGATCCAGTCTTGGAGCCTCTTTCGGTGATCTGCCGGAGGGGGATCCGATCACGGAGGGCATCTACATCAACTCCATTGCCCCTCCGAGTGACGCGTGAGTAGTCCACCACAGATCTATGGGTCCACATCTAGTAGCTAGATGGCTTCTTCTCTATCTTTGATCTTCAATACCATGTTCTTCATGATATTCATGGAGTTCTATCCGATGTAATACTCTTTTGCGGTGTGTTTGTCAAGATCAGATGAATTGTGGGTTTATGTTTAGATTATCCATGAATATTATTTGAGTCTTTTCCGAACTCTTATATGCATGATTTCATATCTTTTCAAGTCTCTTCGAGTTATTGGTTTGGTTTGGCCAACTATATTGGTAATTCTTGCAATGCGAGAAGTGCTTAGTTTTGGTTCAATCTTGCGGTGTCCTCACCCAGTGACAAAGTAGGTGTAGCGAGGCACGTATTGTATTGTTGCCATCAATGGTAACAAGATGGGGTTTTCATCATATTGCTTGAGTTTATCCCTCTACATCATGTCATCTTACCTAATGCGTTACTCTGTTCTTCATGAACTTAATACTCTAGATGCAGGCAGGAGTCGGTCGATGTGTGGAGTAATAGTAGTAGATGCAGAATCCTTTCGGCCTACTTGACACGGACGTGATGACTATATGCATGATCATTGCCTTGGATATCTACATGATTATTCACTTTTCTATCAATTCTAGACAGTAATTTTTTTACCCACCGTGATATTTTCCTTCAAGAGAGAAGCCTCTAGTGAAACCTATGCCCCCCGGGTCTATTTTCCATAATATATTTTCAAATCCTTAAACCAAAAATACCTTGCTGCAATTTATTATCTTTTATTTTCTAAAATCGTTTACATCTATCTCTATCAGATCTAATTCTTGCAAATAACCGTAAAGGGTTGACAACCCCTTTATAGAGTTGGGTGCAAGAGTTTGATTGTTTGTGTAGGTGCATCTATTGGTGACTTGCTTGTTCCTCCTACTGAAATGATAACTTGGTTCTCATAAAATGAGGGAAATACTTATCTACTTCACTGCATCACCCTTTACTCTTCAAGTGAAAACCAACGCAAGCTCAATAGGTAGCAATAAGGATTTATGGAGGCATTGCCGGGGAGGATACATAGCAAGTCAAGACAAGAACTGTCCCGTCAACTTGCCAATTGTAGCATTGTTGCTGGGAAGATCTACATCAAGCCTACCAAGTACTCATCACAAACTCATCTCTTGCATGTACATTATTTGCCATTTACCTCTCATTTTCCTCTCCTCACATCTAAAACGATTTTCAGAAAATACCAAAAATATTTGCCTCTTTATTCGCCCTTCTTCCGTTCGCCTTTTCGTTTGCCTTTTACTTGCATGTGTGCTTGATTGCTTGCTTCGCCACCATGTCGGAACCTAGGGAGACTTTCATTGAAATATATAGTAATAATCTTGAGGGGAATTTTTATGACTTTGCTAATAACAACCCTCATGAAGAACTTACTATCACTCATACAAAAAAAATCTGTATAGGTAGTGGCAATGTCATTGGAAAAGTTGTCATTCAAGAGTTCTTTACTTGGGCGGGAACGCTCCCTACTTTGGGAGGTTCCATTCTCAATAAAACTAATAGTATTGCGGAAGCTATAACTTTGCTAATAATTGAGCTTGAGAGACAATTCGTTCATATGCATCCTTGCATACAAAGGATTTTTCTTGAGTTCTCTAATATTCAACATTCTTCCATTAAGCGTGCCGCCACTATATTCCTAGTTCCACGAGTTTAGATTTATCATGAAAGAGGCTAGTGAAATTTTTGATCATTATAAAATTAATGGTGGATGTCCCCCCATAGAGGAGATCGTTTTTAACCAAGAAGAGATAATGAGATTACAATCTCCAGATTATGTTGCTTATAATGAAAATTTGAGAAAAAGGGTCCCCACAGAGGTTTTGGTTGATAAGATTTCTAAACCCAATGATAATTTTGCTATACAAAACAATGGATTAGAGTTCATTCTAAGAAAAATGCTTATGACCTTCACCCAAAGGAAATCTTATAATGATGAATTGATTATACACTATAGGGGGACAAAGGAGGAACCTATCCCTCATGCACTTGATCTTAAGGATCCATATCCTATTAAATGAAGCCCTTTTGATTATTTTTTCTTGACACAAAGGAAAATTTCTTCTGAAAGAAGATAGTATGAGATGAGCAAGGATGATCTCCCTTATTATTATGACAATACCTAGATCTATTGCGTTTTGCCTAGCTAGGGGCGTTAAATAATAGCACTTGTTGCGGGGCAACCCAATTTTATTTTTTGTGTTCTGTTTTTGCTGTTGTTTTGGGTGTTTACCACATTATTACTTCTGTAGTAATTGTGTTTTGGTTTTTTAATTAGTGTTCGAGCCAAGTAAAACCTTTGGGGTGATTTATCGTGGTTGTTGATTTGATCTTGCTAAAAAACAGAAACTTTTGCGCTCACTCCAGGAATTTTCTAATTTTTCCAAAGAGCCAAATGAGTATGTTTTTTACAAAAGATTGATATATAAATTTCCCAAGCTATCCTAATTGTTCTGAATTTGGTGAGTTCAATAAGTATACGAAGTTTTCAGAGTGCTACAGACCGTTCTGTTTTCTTTGAGTTGTTTACCTATTTTGACAAATCTATGGGTTGTATCATGGGGTATCAACCATGGATAAGCTAGAATATAGTAGATATTAAACCAATATAAATAAGGAATGAGTTCACAACAGTACCTAAAGTGGTGATTTATTTTCTTATACTAATGAATCTCACAAGTTTTTTGTTAAGTTTTGTGTTGTGAAGTTTTCAAGTTTGGGGTAAAGATTTGATGGACTATGGAATAAGGAGTGGCAAGAGCCCAAGCTTGGGGATGCCCAAGGCACCCCAAGTCATATTCAAGGATGTCAAATAGCCTACACTTGGTCACCGCAAAAAAAGAGAGAGCCTAATCTTGGGGATGCCCCGGAAGGCATCCCCTCTTTCGTCTTGAATCCATCGGTAAATTTACCTAAGGCTATATTTTTATTCACCACATGATATGTGTCAGCGGTCTAGTGTTCGTAGACACTGTCAGGGTTGGAAGGGACAGGTAGGCTTTCGAAGGGTGGAAGCTACTGTCCACGGGTTTCCACTTAAAGAAGGACGATGACCCGAACATAGGTTGCTGACGACCGGGGCCCTCCGCGATTGCGCATTTACTTTGGGCTGTGTGGGTAGTTGCAAGGCCGCCACATGTCCCCGAGGCGAACAAGGAGAAAGAGTGTGCACGTTCATTCTGTTGATTTCCATAATATTATGCTAATTTTGAGTCTAACTGAGTTAAAATGCTTTAAGTCTCACGCCATATTTAATTCATGCTTTGAGTCTAACCGAGAAGGAGGGTGGTACATTTATTGCTTTGGAAATTGAATATGAGAGAAATATTTCATTGACTAGTTAAAACTAGTGCCATCCACTTAGAATTCACCTTGGTTGATGAGATTTCAGATTTGAGCCCTAAAAAACGGAAAGGAGGGAGTATAGCCCTATATATTATGAACAGAAAGAAGCTTTTTTAAATAGTTTGTGGCCATTTTGCACGATGCAAACTAAGTTTTGGTGGCCATATTTCAAATCAATCAGCAAATAGGAAAACATAATCAACGCACACTCATTCTCTCTAGGTGCAATGAAATCAATAAGCAAAAAAAAGAACCACCGCGTGCACCATTTTGTAGGCCTCTTTTATCTTCTGGCCGTCAACGCCATGCGACGGGCCAACCAGAGGTGGAGAACCAACATGGACATAGTTTAAGAAATCCAGAGAGCACATGATCGACAAATTAAGCTTACTGGGTCCACGCAGGCAGGAGGCTGAGGTGGACCTCGACATATCTCGTCGCCGGGGAAGACAAAGAAGATGAGGGCTCCTGTCGTCGCCACAGAAGAAGAAGTAGATGAAAGGGTAGGCAATGCCGCAGTGGTGGGCGAGCAGAACCAACCTCTCACCGTCTGGCGGATCGCCCAATGATCCAACAATGCGGAGCAATCCATGTGATCCAACAGCACGCAGCCTGCCCTCATAATTCCTTCCAGAAGACCATATTATCCGAGGTCTGTCGCTTGGCGCTAGGGTATGATCGGACAACTACATCTTGATGATAGGGTTGGAGAGATGCTGCGGAGTTTTGAGCCGATCAGCGGGGTTATCTTAGGTTTGACCAACTTTCCAATTACCTTAACTAACTAAAAAATCAAAAAAATATGAAACTTTCGCGGTTCATCCTTTTATTAGACCTAGTCACTATAAAAAAATTATAAACTTTGTTTTGGGACATTTTTATGAAAACTCCTTTACAAAAATGAGCTATCACGTACGAGGTTGTATAGAGTTTGAGAAGAGAGTTATAGTGGGTATTGTCAATTTTTTGACCTTTTTCAAACCCTAATATTTATACATACTCACTTATGTGTAATACACATGATTATCAAAGAATTACAACAAATATATGAAATTCTAAAAAATGCAAAAGTTCCATATTCTTTCCGTGTTAATGAAACAAATCATGCCTTTTTTGGTTTTAATTTTAAAGTTTTCTTTTAAACAGATGCATACACATCATCAACTTTGATTGCATGTTAGGTAAACTTGGATCATGGTTTTTTTCTCGAGAATGGACATCTTTTCACGCATAGTTATTTCTCGAGAAAGGCCATCTGATATGTTGTCCTCGGTTTCACCAGAAAGCATACAGAGAACTCCTCATCTAGACTTGGATCGCACGAGGGGTCCTCCGATCAGACAAACCACATAGCACCTCCAACTTTATGTCATACAACATTTTTCTCTTATCATCTTCGATGCTTCTGCTATATTCATCTATGTCAAAACATTTAAGCCATGTCTATATTAACCATGTTATTTTATATGGAGCCACCAACCGGGCCCGGTGCTATTATTGCTGCATTGCTCCAAAAAAATTAATGCCATCTACACTTAAATCAAACCATAAGTTCCTTCCATCACCTGCAAAGTTTAGTCATTGCCTCTCGATTTTTCTCCACTGCGACCCATCAACGGGTACTCCCAACTTTCCGTCTTTCTTACGGTCTTGTTTGTGTCATCGCAACAACTTGGGATGCTCTTTGTTTCTGAACAGACGTTTCAACCGTGGTATTATAGGAGCATACCACATCACCTTGACAGGAACCCTCTTCATGGGGCGCTCGCCCTCAACAACACCAGGGTCATCTCATCTGATCTTATACCGCAATGCACCACATACAAGACATGCATTCAAATTCTCGTACTCCTCACCGCAGTAGAGGATGCAGTCATTAGGGCATGCATGTATCTTCTGCACCTCTAATCTTTGCTTCGTACGTACTGTTAGGCAATTCGTTATCGTTTGGAAGCTTCTTCTTGATTATTTTCAGTAGCTTTCAAATCCCTTATCAGATGCACCATTCTCTGTGTGCATTATATAATTAAGTATATGCAAAAAAAATACAAAACATCTTGAATAGAAAAATAACCTAATTAATACAAGTTCATCATCACATTAAAATCAAAGTACTATAGTGATCAAAATGTTATTATTGAAAAAATAAATACATAAAGTTCGTACATAGTTTCATAGAACAACATACAGGTTTCTAGAGCATCTAATTAAAGCATACATTGCAATTGACATACAACTATGTAAAACATTTAAATGCAACAACAAATGCGATCAAAATCGGAACTAAGGTAAGAATTGCTCCAACATCTTAATGATATCAAGCCTCACTATCAATGACATATTTTCTAATCTTTCTAATCTTCAAGCTCATTGCATCCATCTGCATCTTGTGTAGATCGACGATATCGGCAACATGCAACTCAAATTTCATCTTCTCTTTTTCAACTCGTTTCAAGTTTCATTTCAAATAATTGTTTTCTTTTTAAACTAAAATTAACCTCTCGACAAGAGGGTCGGTTGGAATTTCTGGTTCACATGCCTCCTAGATAAAAACATCTATGTCAAGTTGGTCCGCATAATTGTCATAAACACTAAATGAAAGAAATAGTTATAAAAGATAATATACCACACCCAAATCATAAACCCAACGAGAGCCAACGGAGGCGTCAACCAAAATCATGGCATTATATAATAACAAACAATATACAGGTAAAGATATTATACAAGTAGCTATATAAATCATACAAGTAATAATTTTTTGTTAAAAAAAGATAAGAACAAGAGGGTCAAACGGTGATGACGGCGACGAGATCGGCGCGAGCGATCGACGACGGTGATGATGGGGACGGGGACGGGATGACACCCTACACATGTGCAAACTAAAAAGTTTATTTGAGCTCAAATTGTGCATTCAAATTAATTAAATTAGAGTGATCTAACTCTGAAAAACACTAAGCTAGACATGTAAAGGGCTCAGCTGTGCCCTTGTAATAGTGTAGCTTTTGACCAACTCCGACTTTTGCCATGCTTTCGCGTATGCTTGATCCATTTATATTCTGGCGGCTTAACCACTGCAACTTTGATCAATCATGTGTATGCTTGATGTGATCATATATCTTCATGTTGTTTGGCGGGTTATGACAACTGCACACTTTATCAATGAATGATACTAAGCCGGATCGATTGTCAGCCAAGAACTAAGAATTCCTTTAGGAAAAAATCCCTGTAAAAAAACAAACAAAAAGTATAGACATATATATCATCTTTTGCTGTAAGGCAGCTTTAAAGGCACAACCAAAAGAGATCGACTCTTATTTATAATTTTGAAAAAACTCAATAGTTTTTTCTTCAAAGAAGCTAGCCGTAAACGCCTACAATCCCATAAGTCGGCTCTGACGTGACATAAATCTGTCGTTTTAACCTTAACAAGTTTAGGTTCTTAAAGTAGAATGACTTCTAAGAGTATGAACGGACCACATAGCAAAGACACTACAACAGACTGGTGAATTTATCCTATCTCTTTGTAAGTCGGCTCTCTCGTGACATAAACCGCCATTTTAACTTTGACAAGTTCAGGGTCTTGAAAAAGATTGACTGTCAAACGTACGGTGGGTCACCTGGCGGAGTAGAAAGTTGCAAACAGGGAGGTTTAACTCAAATATGGCATGTAAGCTGGTCAAGAGGGTATGAAAACTAAACTCGTTGAGTTGGAAGCCCCCAAGTGACAATATGAAGAACCAACTTTTGCACAAAGAATCATTGGAAGAAAAATGGCAGAAGCCCTGATTTATGGGGATTCCAACTTTATTATATTAAGTATAAAAAGGTATATACAATGACAGAGGTATGTGCATAGATGAGAGCCAATGAATCAAGTATAGTAAGGCCGAAGATGAGCAATATTCCATGGCCTGCTAGTTTCCTGCCCAGAGGCACGTGATTGTCACTATCCCGCATATCTGTGAGATAGTAGGACACATTGTTGAGATTCATGCTAACAACGAAAGGTCCTTCTCATGGAGGTGATAATTTATGCATATCTTTCTGACCTTGAATCAAATGAAGCACTAAGTCGCCTTCTTGGAATGTCCGGGTTTTAACCCTGCGGCTATGATAGCGACACAAATCTTGTTGGTAAATCGCCGATCGTGCTGCTGTAGGATCCTGCTCTTCATCCAAAGCATCAAGTGTGTTCTAACATGTCGTCTCATTATCAGCTTCCATGCAAGCTGCCACCCTAGGCGAGTCATGACGATTATCACTAGGGAGAACTACTTTTTCACCATAAACCTTGAAAAAGGCGCGTATCCTGTTGATCTGTTGGGAGTGGTTCTGATGCTCGAATGAATTGAAGGTAACTCCTCAACCCAGCAACCTGATGTTGGTTCCAAAGGGACCATAAGCCGGGGTTTGACGCCTCGCAAAATTTCCTGGTTAGCACGTTCTGCTTAACCAATAGATTGTGTATGGACTACCGAGGAGACGTCAAGCCGAATGTGCTCACTTTGAAAAAATTCTTTCATAGCCCCTTTAGATAGATTTGTACCATTATCAGTGATGATGCTATGAGGGTAACCAAAATGGAAGATCGGCATTTTGATGAACTGAACCATAGTTGTTGCATCGCACTTGGAAACCGGCTGCGCCTCAATCCACTTGGTAAACTTATCAAACGCCACCAATAGGTGGGTCTTCTTGTCCTTAGACCTTTTAATCGGTCCAATCATATCGAGCCCCCCAGACCGCAAAGGGCCAAGTAATCGTAATCATCCGCAACTCCTGAGCCAGCACATGTGCTTGTTGTGCAAAATTTCGACCGCCGCCACATTTAAGAACTATATATTCTGCATCCTTATGAGTCGTTAACCAATAAAAACCATGCCGAAAAGCCTTGGCCACCAAAGATTTTGATCCGACATGATGACCACAATTGCCAGCATGTGTCTCTTCTAATATTTCACGGCCTTCCTCAGGAGAAACACAACGTTGAAAAAGACCAGTCATGCTACGTCTATGCAACTTGCCATTGACAATAGTCATGGAATTAGTCCGCCTCATGATTTGTCATGCCAAAATTTCATCCTCAGGTAACTCGCCACGGGCTTGAGATGCCAGATAAGGCAGCGTCAATCAGGAATAGCATGAAGAGCCGCCACCAATTGTCCCTCCGGGTCGGGTATAGCAATGTCCTCCTCCGAAGGTTATTTGACCGGTGGATTGTGCAACACATCAAGGAACACATTAGGCGGCACCGGCTGATCTTGAGAACCAAGCCGGGACAACACATCAACCGCCTAGTTCTTCCGTCGATCAATGTGGTCCATCTAATATCCCTTAAAATGTCCAACAATGATATCAACCGCCTGACGATAAGCCACCATAGGAGGGTCCTTAGAATCCCACGTGCCTGAGACTTGCAGAGCCACGAGGTCCGAGTCGCCCAAACACCTCACCCGGCTCAAATTCATCCCCTTGCCACACGGAGCCTGTGAAGCAAAGCTTCATATTCAGCTGCACTGTTCGTACAAGGAAACATTAACCTTAAAACATAGAAAAATTTATCACCTAGTGGGGAAGTTAAAACAACTCCAGCCCCTGAACCTTCCAATTGCCTGGATCCGTCAAAGGGGATTGTCCAATATGTATTATCCGACTTCTCCTCATGTACTTTACATTCTGTCCAATCACTGATAAAATCCACCATAGCGTGAGACTTAACAGCTCTTTGAGGCACATAACTCACACCAAGAGGCCCAAGATCAAGGGCCCACTTAGCAATTTTGCCGATGGCCTCTCTTGTTTCAATGATATCTCGCAAAGGAGCAAAGATAACCACTGTGATTGGATGTCCAAGGAAATAATGGTTCAACTTGCGATTCGCCATGAACACTCTGAATAATAGCTTCTGCCAATGCTTCACCGACGTAATAAACCGACCACTGAAGTGGGTATTCCTCATCTATCTTCTTGTGCTCCACCACAACTACCATGCTGACAACTCTGTTATTAGCCGCCACGTACATGTGCAAAGGATCTTTGTCTACGTGAGCAGCTAAGACAGGCAGCTCGGCTAACTACTTCTTAAGTGCTTTGAATGCATCGTTGGCCGCATCACTCCATATAAAATTATATGTTTTCTTCATCATTTAATATAAATGGATAGCCTTCTCCCCCAGGGGGCTTATGAATCAGTTTAAGGCGGCAATACGAGCTGCTAAACATTGAACATTATTGATAGATGCCAGTTTTGAAAGCGAAGTGATGGCCTTGATTTTCTCCGGGTTAGCCTTGATGCCCCGCTTCGAGACCAAAAATCCCAACAATTTGTCTACATGTATGCGAAAAACACACTTAAGCCGGGTTCAGCATCATCTTGTAAACCTAGAGGTTATCAAAAGTTTCCTTCAAATCTGCGAGGAGAGTCTCCTTCTTTCTTGACTTGACCACGATATCATCCACATAAGCATGAATGTTGCGCCCAATTTTACCATGAAGACAGTTCTGCACACAACACTGGTAAGTCACCTGAGTGCTTTTGAGTCCGAAAGGCATAGACGCATAGAAAAAAGCTCCAAAAGGCATTATGAATGATTTCTTCTCCTTGTCCTTGACTGCCATCTTGATCCCAAGATAGCCTGAATAAGCATCCAGGAAACATAAACTCCCGCAACCCGCCGTTGCATCAATGATATGGTCGATACGGGGAGAGAAAATGCATCAACCAGACATGCCTTGTTAAGGTCTATGTAGTCCACACACATCCGGAATGTTCCGTTCTTCTTAAGGACGAGCACGGGATTGGCTAACCACTCTGGGTGATAAATCTCCACGACAAACCCAGCTCCCAAGAGTCGGGCAGCTTCTTCTCCTATAGCTTTACGTTGCTCCTCATTCAAACGCTAGAGGAACTGCCTACCGGCGTAAATTTAGGATCCACATTAAGGTGGTGCTCAACAAATTCGTTCGGTACACCTGGCATGTCAGAAGGTTTCCATGCGAAGATCTCCCGATTCTCACGGATAAATTCGATGAGCGCGCTTTCCTATTTGGGGTCCATGTGAGCCCCTATAGTGAACTGCTTTGATGAGTCACCAGGAGCAAAATTTAATAACTTGGTATCCTTCGCAACGAATTTCAAGTGTGGGTCAGACTCTATGCTGGGCTTTTTTAACGGGGTCATATCCGCTGGGTCAACATTATCTTTATAAAATTAGAGCTCCACGTTAGCAAAGCTCGTCTCTGATACACCGCGTCTCCTTCCTTACATTCCAGAGCAATTTTTTGGTCACCGTGCACTATAATCGTCCCCCTTGCCCCCTTGGCCCTGGCTCTGGCATCTTAATCAGCAAGTAAACATAACAAGACTGAGCCATGAACTTAGCATAAGCCGGTCGTCCAAACAAGGCATGGTACGGGCTCTTAATTTTGACTACCTCAAACCACAATGTCTCGACCCTATAACTGAACCCATCGCCAAATGCAACTTTGAGGGCAATTTTTCCTACTGGGTATGCTGACTTGCCAGGTACCATGCCTTGGAACAGTGTAGATGACTCCTTAAGATCCTTGTCAGTCAGATTCATCCGGCGGAAAGTGTCATAGCATAAGATGTTAATGTTGATGCCGCCGACCATCAGAACCTTTCTGAATTTGTAGCCAACTACTTGAGGGCCAACCACAAGGGCTAAGTGACCCGGATCATCGACTTGCAGCGGGTGATCGGATGTGATAGATTCTAACATTTGCATACAACGGGTGTAAGCCATATTTACACACGTGAAACACTTAGGTTGACTTGATGAGCCTACCATGTACAGACATGGCCTGAGAACATGGGAGACCGAAAGGTCGAACATGAGTCGTATAGTAGACGCGATCATCATGGAGATGTTCACCATTGACGACTAGTCCGTCGCACGTGATGATTGAAGACGACCTAGTCAATATGGATCATGTATTGAACACGACCTAGGCAATATGTTCACCATTGACGACTAGTCCGTCTAGCGAGATGAGTAGAGGGATGTCTATCTGAGTGGGAGTTCATTAAATAATTTGATTAGATGAACTTAATTATCATGAACTTATTCTAAAATTGTCTTTACAATCTATCTTGTAGATCTAATGGCCCACACTAATGTTTCCCTCAACTACAACGCATTCCTAGAGAAAAACAAGCTAAAAGACGATGGAAGCTATGAGGACTTTCAGTTTGTCATCGAACCAGCTCCTTGTCTTCTCGCTTATCTTGCTCGTGTCCACGCTCATGATCCCTAGCGCCACCTCCTTTGCTTTGGTTGTGGTAATGGTGGCCCCGATGTCGAGCTGCCTCTGCTTGGCCGCTGCATTAGCGGCCTCAATGTCGAGCTACCTATGCCTGGCCGCCTCCTCGATGTCGAGCTGCCTCTGCCTGGCGGCCTCCTTCATGTCGATCTTCCTCTTCTTGGCCCCCTCCTCCATCTCAAGCTTCTTTGTTTGTAGCTCCATGTATAGCTTCATTTTCTCCTCCTTGCCTTGTCTCTTCTTCTCGCCCTCACTTCCTTTTGAGACATCATGCCATGCAAAGCCTCCTGCAAAGCATATGCTGTTGTATCACGCTTGTCATCCACCTTGGAGATGGTCTTGCCCCTCGGCCTCTTCAACGCCTCGCCATCTCCACCTTCGGCCAAGGCGGCCACCTTATTAGCTCTCTTCCTTTGACGCTCACGATATAAATCTTTGAACTTAGGGTAATTGTTGATGATTTGCTAACAATGTGTGAGAGTGAACGGATTGTCATTGTGAAGGGCCTTGAATGCTTATAAAGATTGAAATGCCTACATGATCAAGAAAAATTGGACATGCAAATACAATTAATCCTAGAGGAGGCCAAGGAACGGCCGTAGCAAAGGAAAGAGAAGAGGCCATACCATGTCCGCGATGCCAAGACCACTCACGGGACATGCTTCAATGCTCTAAAGTGTGATGCAATATTTGTTGCATTCTTGTTGGATGGACAACCACCTCTTTTGAATTGAGTTGATGTTACGATCGCTCGTAAATTTGTAGGCCAGAAACAACTTTCGTTCATGGAATGTTTTTTGAACTCTTGTCCAAAAACAATTTCCTTTTGTTGCGCACCGACTCGAGGATATTGACCAATATCCTACCAACTTCCGCAAATCAACTTGCACTCATCTTGTGTGTATGATCCCGTACGAATGATCTTCTTCCTCTTTTGGGCTTCCGCTCTTTGGGTGAGCTCGTCGATGAACAATGGCTCGCCCGCAATATCGATGCCGCCCTCTTCTTCTTCATCACCTTCGCAATATATGTCCTCTTCTTTATGCCACGAGTCACCATGGTCGGCCTCAAAGTCTTCATCGGGCATGTACTTGCCGCGGCCATCTTGACTCTGGGTCTCCTCCGGATCGAAGGTCCCGCCCTGCCCACCCGTCTGAAAGGCCTCGGCATGGCCCTCGAAGATAACATTCTCCGCGAACTGGGCGTAGAAGGGGTTTTTGACCGTCGGCGTCGGTGTTGGAATTCCACCAAACACGACGCGGGGCGACGGTATGGTGGCCGTAGACGATGACTAGGCTTGCTTTCATTGCATCTCCCCCGACGGGCGGCCGCCGCTGCAAGACCCCGGCGTGACGTTGAGGTCGATGACGCCCGAGGGGCGCAGCGTGGACGGCGCGATCACGCTGACTTCCGGCGACCCCGACAAACGGGTCTAGGCTTGGCACCTTGGCGGAGGGAAACTAGGCGAAAATGGCATGGTCGACAACATCGGGGAGGGGCACTGCGGAGGCCGGATTACCGATGAGACTGTGCTTGCCGGCCCGATGGGCGCAACCATGAAGCTCGTCGGACGACACAACCCCATCATGAGGAGAGCGTGCACTTTGTTGACGATGGCCTCCTTCACTTTAGCATCGGCCTTCTGTCGCGCAGCGTCCAGCGTAGCGCACTCGATGGCATACGCGACCGCGGCATCCTTCCTCTTTGCCTTCGCCTGCCGGTTCCGGCTCTGGGCTGATTCCTTGTCTAGCTTTGCGATCTCCTCCAATGTGAGTTCCGACCGTGGCTTCTTCGCACCCTTGGGTGCCTTCTTCTTCTTCGCCTTGGTGGCCGGGACGATGGCCGAGTCGCCGGAGTTCAGCGGTGGATCATCCATGGCGGGACTTTGGCGGGCGGAGGGGGAGGGCGGGGCGTGGGAGGTTTTGGGGGGAAATGAAATGGAATGGGGCATGGGGGCGGGAAGGCCGGGCGGATTTGTGCCATCGACGGGCGGGCTAGGGGAGGACAAGCGCACGCGTCCTGCCCGTCCGCGCGCTGTCTGTTTCACCACAAAACCGTACCAAGTTTGCGCCGGGAGTGGGTCGAAAGCGGACAGAAAAATAGACAAACTTCCGTTTGCGCCCATGCACTGGGCCGCCTGGTGTGTCCGTTTTGTACCAAACAGACACGGGTGGGAAAGATAGGGTCGCATGCTAGAGTTGGCCTTATGAACGCCTCGCAGTCGCGTAGTGATGATTACTCCCTGGTTCAGTGCGGCATGCTTTACAGCTTAGAACCGGGGATCCAAAAACATTTTGAGCAACACGGAGCATATGAGATGTTCCAAGAGCTGAGAATGGTTTTCCAGGCTCATGCCCGGGTCGAGATATATGAAGTCTCCGACAAGTTCTTCAGTTGTAAGATGGAGGAAAATAGTTCTGTCAGCGAGCACATACTCAAAATGTCTAGGTTGCACAACTGCTTGTCTCAGCTGGGAGTTAATCTTTCAGATGACTCGGTTATTGACAGAATCCTCTAGTCGCTTCCACCTAGCTACAAGTGCTTTGTGATGAACTTCAATATGCAAGGGATGGAGAATTCCATTCCTGAGTTATATTCGATGCTAAAATTAGTGGAGGTGGAGATCAAAAAGGAACATCAAGTGTTGATGGTGAATAAGACCTCCACTTTCAAGAAAGGCAACGGTAATAAAAACTTCAAGAAGGGGGACAAAGCATTTACCGTGCCCGGTAAATCAGTTTCCGAGAAGAAGCCCAAGAATGGACCCAAGCCTGAGACTAAGTGATTTTATTGCAAGGGAACCGGTCATTAGAAGCGGAACTGCCCCAAGTACTTAGTGGATAAGAAGGCCGGCAACATCAAATGTATATATGATATACATGTTATTGATGTGTACCTTACCAGCACTCGTAGTAGCTCCTGGGTATTTGATACTAGTGCGGTTGCTCAAATTTTTAACTCAAAACAGGAGCTGCAGAATAATCAGGGACCCACGAGGGACGAGGTGACGATGCACGTCGGGATTGGTTCCAAGGTCAATGTGATCGCCATCGGCGCGCTACCTCTATATCTACCTTCGGGATTAGTTTTAAACCTCAACAATTTTTATTTAGTACCAACTTTGAGCATGAACATTGTATCTGAATCTCATTTGTTGCCAGATTGCTACTCATTTAAATCCGAGAATAATGGTTATTCTATTTATATGAGAGATATGTTTTATGGTCATGCCGCGCTGGTCAATGGTTTATTTTTATTGAATCTCGAACATGATGTTACACATATTCATAGTGTGAATACCAAATGATATAAGGTTGATAATGATAGTCCCACATACTTGTGGCACTGCCGCCTTGGCCATATTGGTGTCAAACGCATGAAGAAACTCCATGTAGATGGACTTTTGGAGTCTCTTGATTATGAATCATTTGACATGTGTGAACCATGCCTCATGGGCAAGATGACTAAGACTCTGTTCTCTGTAACAATTGTGTGAGCAACCAACTTGTGTGAAATAATACATACCGATGTATGCGGTCCAATGAGCGTTGAGGCTCGCCGTGGTTATCGTTATGTTCTCACCCTCACTGATGACTTAAGCAAATATTGATATGTCTACTTAATGAAACACAAGTCTGAGACCTTTGAATAGTTCAAGGAATTTCAGAGTGAGGTAGAGAATCAATGTAATAAGAAAATAAAGTTCTTACGATCTAGTCATGGAGGAGAATATTTGAGTCACGAGTTTGGCATGCACTTAAGGAAATGTGGAATTGTTTAGAACATTGAGGTCGACAGCGACTGTGAATCCGACTTCACCCCTGAGCCGGAACAAGAAGAGATGGAAGAAGAAGAGTTTACTACTGTGGATGACCTGTCAATGCTTGACCGATTACATAGAGGCCTTCCACATGTTGATGCATTTATTGATGATGCTGATGAGCACGTCATTACTGATAGTGATGATGATTATGCATTTATTGATCCCGGAGCATATATAGACGATGAAGATTAATATAAGTAATGTTAGGTATTCAATTATTATTATGTACATATATATTATTAATTAGTTCATGTTATTAGGTATTCAATTTCTTTATGTTGAACGAATTTCGTTCACTCTTTGTCATTGCAGGTGTTGACAGATGGTGGGCTCGGGTCGAGAGCCCTCTGAGCCTCCTTCCTCGGTGCGTGCTGGGAGGTTTGCTATTATTCCACCATAGCAACTCCGGAGAGCGCTGGTACATAGTATGCATACACCGGGGGGCGCTTCTTCTTTGACCGGGAGAGGTCGGGGAAGACGAAGAGAGATGCTAGAAGTAGGAAGGCTACTGCGCCTTCCTCGCCACCACCCCCAGCTGATTCTCCCGACCATAGGAGTGCTCCGTCTCAGGTGGACCCGTCTAACTTGGACCCGTCTCGGACTCCGGTCGCCGAGCCTCGGGTTGACGAGCCTCGGGTCGCCGAGCCTTTGTCCCAAGAGACTTCGGTCCCAGAGTCTTCGTCCCAGGAGACTCGGGTCCTAGAGTCTTCGTCCCACATGACTCCGGAGGCTAGTAGCCATGCTAATGGTGGCGAGGACAACTTGTCGGAGGACACCTATAGCGAGGGCGAGATGGTTGAGGAGGGCAAGAAGGTCTACCAGCATGGTTGTACAAAGCTCCCACCCATGCCGACGTCCCGCGATCAGAGGTGGTTGATTGAGCCTAATGCGGAGAAGTAAGTGCATTTACTCTTTTTTAACCTTTTTCCTTCATGTTTGTTAAAATTAATATCTAATGTGTTGGCCTTGTCATACTGCAAGCCCAACCAGGTCCTTGGTGTTCTTCTCCGGCAGCACTTCCGAGGGAAGGTCCAGTTACACGGTGAGGGTGAGGTTCCACTGACTTGGGAGCTGAACAGGGCTGCCCGGCCCCACTGGAGGAGATGGTCGATGGTGTCTTGTGCGAGACGGTGGCCGACATTGTGATCCATCGCTTTTGGGTAATTTCTCCTTTACATAATTAAAAATCAACATCACATAGTGATTGTACTAATCAGTGTTGTCTTGTTTGACTGCAGACCTTCTACCGGTGTCTTGAGGAACACGAGGCGAAAGCGGCTATTGTTCTCGAAGCCAAGTGCAAGCGCCTACTTCAGAACTTATGGCACGAGGCTCGGGTGCAGGCTATTCAAGACTACTACGCCTCGACTAACATTAAGAGGGCCAAGAATAAGTGCCGCAAAAATTATCTGAGTAAGGAGAAGTTAATGAAGGTAATTATCTATTCTTAAGGCTTTGTACTTAGTTTCCTTGATTTGATTCGTAGGCGTAGCACTGAAATTTCTCTTGTCTTACTTAGGTGCCCCTGAGATGGTATCCGGATAGGATGGACTGTTGGGAGTCATTCGTGGATGAGTGGTGCTCTCCCGAATGGCTAGCCGAACACAACAAGGCCAAGGATAAGCGTGCCCAAATGAGAGGTGTGCCACACCATCAACGTGACAGCCCAAGTGCTATCCCAACCTTATTTGGCATGTAACCACATGTATGAACCTAGTGACATGAGCTATGATGTGTTTTGCACCTTGCCCCTATGTGTTGTTCTTGCATTCATTCATCATGCAGCATGTCATCCATCAATTCATCATCTTGCATTCATCTTGTTCTTGTGTTTGTGGTGGTGCAATGTGTGATGTGCCTTGAGTGGTTTGGCCTTGAGAGTGGTGGATACAAGTGGCAACCTCTTCTCCTCCCCCTCATTCCCTTTGCAACTCATTCTTCCAAAAAAAACCTCTTCCTATTTATTATTACGACCAGATTTAAGTTGTTTTAAAAATCTTTTAAAAATGTCCATGAGGTGGCCCTTATGTTGTTATGAATATTGGGAGTGTTGCTTTTCATATTTGAACAGGTTTGGATTTTGAAAACTCTTTAAACAGGGGCTGTTTTATTAATATTTTAAAATAATTACTTGTCCTAAAAATCTTTTCTATATTTTATTAAAATAGGGCATATTATTTTGTTCATAAGAGTATTTTTGTTTGTAAAAAATCCTTCTAATTATTTCTGTGGGCTTTTCTTAGTCAGCGGTTTTTTTAATATATAAATGATTAAGCCTCTGTTTGTTCTAGAGGGAAAACGTTGGCTGGGCTTTCGTCCATAGCGCAGCCCAACAAGGATCCGCAGCCCAGCCGGCCCCCACAAAGGCGCATGTGCGTCGTCCTCGTGTAGGGCGACCATCCACGGCAGACACGTCGCTCCCCGGTCGATTTGACGGCCGGAGAGGACTCGAGCCGCAGTTTAAAGCTATCCGTTGCCTAGCCCTAGCCCTAGCCTATCCATTCCTCCTCTCTCCTTGCCGTGCCGCCGCCAGGTAAGGTCGCCAAGCCCTTACCAACGCCATGGTCCAGCTGCTCCGGCCGAGCCCAAGGTCGAGCTCGGACTAGACGTCCGCGTGCGCCCCCGTCCTTCCTGGCGTTTGGGTGCAACGACCCAGGCCTCTCTTCGCCTCCCGCGTCGTCGCTGGGAATCCAAGTTTTGTTCCGTCGCCGAGCCCTTCTTCCTCTTTGTTTTGGTGTCAGATCGAGCGCCGCATTCGTCGTCTCGTCGCGTCTCCTCCAGTGCCCCTCCCGTCTCCTCTGCATGTCCTAGGTGAGGCGGGTAATCCCTTCTTCCCGCTTGCCCTCCTCCCTCGCGAGTTCATGCCCAGACCGCGTAGATCGTTGCATGCCGCTGTCGCGCTCCCGCTGCTCTGCAAAGCCCGGCCCTTTTATTTTGGTTTCATCTATAGGTCTGTGTGTGTGTGTGTGTTCGCACCGGAGAGACCCCTCCGCCAGAGAGCCGTTGCCTGCAAGCATTGTGGTCCTTTTGCAGTTAGCTCACGCGCGCGTAGATGTCGTCCCCGCTGCATGCCCGTCACCGCCGCGTCGCCTATTGCTGTTGCCGCCACCTATGCCTGTCGCCGGTAGTAGTTACGGTGCTGCAGCGCGTTTGCCGTGTTCCAGGGGGAGTTCCCCCGTAGATCCCGCGGCCCTGCTGGCAGTTCCCTGCCGAGAGATGACCGGAGCTGGCCCGTGCCGCCATGATCCCTGTCGCCGTCTCTACTCCGCAAGATTCAGTTCGTCGGTCTGGGAGCCCCTGTGGTGTGTATTAGAAGTGTGCGGCCCTCATACCAATATCATCCTGCAGCGTAGGCAAGTGGTAGCTCTTGGGGGAGAGGACCGCAAGGTCTGGGGTTCGATCCCCCCTTCTCCCCCCTTGGGGGAGAGGACCTCCACATCCTAGCAAACCGTTGATTGGCTAAGTTACCGCTGCTCAGCCCTCTTATAGCGTTCTTAGTTGCAGGTTGTTCCATGTGATAACATGGATTGGATCTCACCATAATTCTGTCATTTAATTTAATGCACATATATATCTGGTATTGGTGGAAGGCTTGGCCTTTTGCTAAGTGATTTGTTCCACTCGTGTCGCCGTTAGTTCCTTGTTACCGGTGTTATGTTTTCCATATTTTGCGCTCTTAACACGCTTGGGGTTGTTATGGGGACCCCCTTGGTTATTCGATTGAGATTAAAACTTGTCTGGCAAGACCCAACTTGTTACTACATTTGCTAATAACTAATGAACTTGCATAGGGTCTTGCAAACCTGTGGATAATTAATCAACCCCTGGGCCAGTGCTCCTCATGAGTGTTGGTACAAACTAGAGCCGTGTGCGGGGCCAACCCGGGGCAACTCGGGAGATTTCTATCAGGCCACCGTACACTGTGCTTATCCGCCTTGTCCTGAGAACGAGATACGCGGCTCTTATCAGGTTCGTCGACACGTCGGGTGGTCTTGCTGGATTTTTTTTACCTTATCGAAAGTCTTGCGTGTGGGGTCTGACTTTCTTCGGGTTTACTCGAGGTGTTGGCTTCCTTTGGAATTGTCTATGATGATCGCGAGAACCGCGTTCGAGACTATTCCCACGGAGTGTGGATATTTGTGATGGACTAGTTGGAGCACCCCTGCAGGGTTAAATCTTTCGGAAAGTCGTGCCCGCAGTTATGTGGCAACTTGGATACTTGTTTAACACCCGGTTATAGAAAACTCACAGTAAAGTCTAATTAAAATACACCAACTGTGTGAGTAACGTGATCGTCTCTGCTCGTGAACATGAACCGAGAGAGAACACGGTGGGATTATGATTGACATAAGTAAGTGTTCAGGATCTCTTAGAGATCATTCTAGATTCGATCGTCTTCGTAGGCCACTCATATTTATTTCATGTTGCGTAAGCTAGCCACCATAAAATGCTTAGTGCTGCTGCAAACTAAACACCCCCTTCCTTCCTAAATCTTAAATAGTCTTGGTAGCCAGGCACATGATAGCTGAGTCCTCTATGGCTCCCAGTTTACTACAATTATCCAGGTACAGGATCAGATGAGTTCGTGCAGGATGATCTTACTCAGCTCCAGTGGGAGTTTGATGAGGAGAGAGGCAGGATGTACGTGACATATCCGGATGAGTAGAGGACCTTGTCATGATCTTTGGGACAGCTTGGTAGTATCATTTGCAACTTCTTTTATCGTTTGATTTCGTCCGTAGTCGGACCCTGTGTTCAACTTGATGCTATGATTTGAGTGACATTGTAAGTAGCATGTGGCGAGTGTAAGCCAACTTGTATACTCTTCTCATTCAGTAATGTATGTTATGATGATACTATGCTTGCTAACGGCAAGATGCGCCTCTATCCCTTGCATGGCCCTCGTGCCTTAACGGATAGGCGTGCATCTTGGGCGTGACAATCAAGGGAGCTCCAACCTGTTTGAGTATGGGGATCATTGGGTATGTGGTTTGCTTCATGATTCATGCAACTTGATTCTTCATGCTAGCTTGAGCCCTTAACTAATATTTTGTTCCTCTCTTTTAAGCACGAGAAAACAAGAAGGAGGTGCCACCTCTATTCGACCTGTATGCCATGGCCCATACTGCCTCGTACAAGAAGGCCAAGGCATTCTCTAAGGATGACCTGGATCATCCATACAACTTCAGCAACATCTCCTCCCACAACAAGCTCGTGAGGTACAGAGATGAGGGGAAGGCTACCGTTATGTTCTCACACTCCTAAGATTAATGTGAAGTTGTTATAAGGGGTGTGATTTTTTTTAGCAAAGAACATACACGAGTGATATTGGGCCAATTGTTCAAATCCCTAACCATCAACATGTAAAAAAGATAATACAAAGAGGCAATGGCTCACCTTGGTATCCTCTGGATGAACCGAAGACCGTGCGGGAAGATCCAACTGTGTTGCTCACTGCTTGTAAGTACAAAACGCCTATATGTGCAAAGGTGCCGCTCTTAGGCAGGCAGAGCAAAATGTTCGTCTAACACCTTGCGCCTAATTCTTTCTTTGGCATCTTCATATGCCGTACTTGGGGACGCTCCTTCCGGTCGGGGGGGGGGGGGGGGCTCCGTGTCGGCACCAGCTTCAACGGTGTCTGTTTCAATCAGCGCCAAGCTCAAGCAGAACACGCCACCACACATTTAATGACTAAAAATATAATATAAGTGTTTACTAAATAAATCCTACCAAAACGTTTGAACCATGCACATTATATTGCTTATCTATATCCACCCTATCCTTGGAAAGATATTCTTCATGTGTGGATATACACACATAATATAATAGCATTCACATTAGATGTAAAGTACACATAAGTGAGACCTGCCATTCCTTTTCCTCTACTAAACAGAGGCTCCTCGTTTTTCCTTTGCAAAGTGCTATCTTCGTACCAATGCTGGTCAAACTATGTTCATTGGTTGTATTAGTTGCTCGTTCTTAAAGTCCAACTAATGAAGACATGTGTAAACAAATGTACGTATATATATTACTTTTATATTTAAAAAGGAAATAAAGATAATCTTAATGGTAAGAAGACAAAGAATTCATGGACATGCTAAGATTACTCCAAGTGAAGAGAAGAAAGTAGTGCGTCAGTGGTGAACACATGCATGTCAACTTTAGTCGATTGAACAAATGCACGTGTTTAAAAGAAAGAACAATTAGACTATACTTGAAAAAAATTAACCTAGCTGTTTAATGCACCAGAAATGAAAAACATGCTCACCTATTGAATCTTAGAACAATATAATAATTGATTGGACTTCAAATTCACAACACAGCCCTGAAACAACATAATGGGCGGGTATGACGAAGTTCACGATCCAAGTGCATCAATGGTGAGGAGCAGGACAATAGTTCCTCTCAATACTTTTGTTGATCTTGATGGAAGGAGAATGAAATATGGGGCCCAGAACACGCACTATCGCGGAGAAACCCAGCACGGGCTAACGAAACGCGGTCCAAGACCACCTCCAACACGGGCCAAAAACACGCAACTCCTTTCATCCTCCAACACACCAGCACCACGAGCAGCTCCGACCATACTCCAAAAACAGCACTAGCACGACCAGGCCACCGGCCCCACGAGCAGCTAGTCTACCACGCCAAGCGGACAGTTTTGTCGCAACAACAACCGAGTGGCTCAGATCAGATCCGGTCGACGCCACGACCATCCACACCTGCGCTGCAGCCTCCGATAACCATCCGGTGACACCTGCGACCCGAGGCCACCCACACACAATAGAAGCCGCCCTACAGCCGCTCGCACAACATCTCCAGGATGAGTTGGACCTCCTTATGCAATGTCGTCGCATTGCGGAAGACCACCATGCACCGACCACTCCTCTCCAAGCTCTTGACCCATCTCCACCGCACCACGTGCTCCCTGACGTGTGCTGCCACACTAGAACTCTCCCCGCGCCACCCTTGACGCCTATCACCCGCACGAAGGAGGCCCATCGGGGCGCCCCATCCACGCCCTTCGCATTTGATGGACGGGTGGCGGCGGCCAGCGGAGCACAGGGAAGGGGGTGCATGTGGGTCTAGGATTTTCTCCTCTAGATCCGCCCTCTTGAGCGGCCCGGGAGAGAGAGGTGAAAGTGGGGGGACGCACGTAGGTTTATAGGCTCATTGTTTTGGCTATCCAGGCCACCGGCACCACGACCAGCTAGTCTACAATTCCAGGCCCAGATCAGATCCGGTCGATGCTGCTACCAACCACACCTGCGCTGTAGCCTCCGACAACCATCCGGCAACGCCCGTGATCCCAGGACACCCACACACGGAAGAAGCCACCCTGCCGCCTGTAGCGTAGCATCTCAAGGCCGAGCCTTCATATGCATCCACGTCCCAACGGCACCTCCACCGACATGGTCGCATGCCGGAAAACCACCATGCTCCGGCCACTCCTCTGCAAGCTCCCGACCCATCTCCGTCGCACCACGCGCTCCCCTTCATGTGCTGCCACACCAGAACTCTCCCGGCAACGCCCCTTGAGTCCTATCCCTCATGTGAAGCAGGCCCGTCGGAGCATGCCGTCCACGCCCTTCACCTTTGATGGTCGGGTGCCGGCGGCAGCGACGGCCAGGGGAACACAAGGAACTGGGTGCGCGCGGGTCTGTGATTTTCTCCTCTGGAGCCGCTCGCATGAACGGCCCGAGAGGGAGAGGGGAGAGTGGGGGAACGTACGTAGGTTTTTAGGCTTGTTATTTTGGTTCTCGATTCATCAAAAAAAAATCGGTAGTGGGGATGTCTAGGGTTGGATCGATCGATGGGAGGGAGGCGAGCGAACGAAACGAACGACTTTCAATAGATATTTGGTAAATGCGATTAATTGTTTTGGTAGGTGCGGGCAGGCCACGACGTACATATATGAAGGTGTAAAAGCATGAACCATCATTCATCAATTTCGGTTTAATAGTAGAGATTTGGTTGTTAGGAAAGGCAGGGATTGATGCTTTAGGAAAGTTAGGATTTGATATTGATTTTGTTGTTAGGAAAGCATGGATCGATCAATTTGGAAAGTTAGGATTTGGCATTGATTGACATGAAATTGGACTTCATTGTTTCATAAAGTATTATCGGTTCCTACCCGATTATAACGTGGCTGGTTAGGAAAGTTTTAATTGCAGGATGAAAAACCATTGTGATTGTCATTTAATAATAGAAAATTGATTGTTAGAAATGATCCATATGTTAGGAAAGTTAGGATTCAAAATTGATTGCCACATAATTGGATTTCATTGTTTTGTACCGTATTATTGGTTCTTGCCATTTGTAACATGGTTAATTAGGAAAACTTTGAAAGACTTGGACAGTTTTTATCGGAAGGCGAAAAAACCAATGTGAAGGGGGGGGGGGGGAGGTGAGACGGAAAAAAATGGACGAAAAAAACCAGGATGCTATTCACCAACTGAGCAATTAGGAGTAGAGAAGATTATAAAAATGATGTATATTCTACTTGAGAATTGGAGATCCATTTAGGTGCTGAATAGTATCTTTAGTAGTGCACAAAAATTTCAATTGTATTCAATATGATTGTATCTTTCTACAGCAGAGGTGTTATCCATGGTTCCCATGTATGGTTGCACTTAAGAACCGGCACAGTAGATGATCTGCATTTGAATATTTTATGTGTGTTTAGGTACACAGTAAGTCACATAACTACCACTACTAAATATTGTAGACTCTATATGACCCTTCTTCACTTTTTGATCCGTTTCCAAGATTTTTCTCAGTTGAATGTTTGATGTGTGTTCTTGGCATACCTATTATATGTTCCATTTATACATATCTCTGTGGCAATATGAAAGGACATGGAAGTACTGATATTGTATTGGATTTCATTATTAGACCGACATTTCTCTAAGCTATGTGGTATGTTGATTGTGCCCATGTGAGTGTGGCGCCATATTTTATAGCTGGGAAAATGACTGAATAGCCACAACAAATGGGGCAGGCTGCTTCACTTCGGAAAATAATTTCTATGATCATACTCATCTATGTGTTCTCAACATAAAACGGGCTCGGTAAGATCGCATGGATTAGAAATCTAGGGAGTATTCATCTAACATGATCCAATTCACTGTTGGACTGCAGTATAACAATGTATTGTTTCTTTTTTTCAATATAGATTGTTATATGCAGTAACACTGCCGAAGTAAAAGAAGATATCCAAGAATAAACGTAGGATAATTTTTTTGATTCTCTTGTTAGGTTAATTTAGGTACTAGGTTCAGACATAATAAGAACACACACTTCTATGGGGTAAACATGGACACCATAGAGATTAATTCCATGTAAAACTTTTATCACACACCAGTGTTGCCTACACTGGACTTCCGGTGCCTCTTTAGCAATATGAGGAATGTCTCGTAAAAAAAGAAATTTGAGAAATATTGATTTATAAAAGTACTAGGATCAAAATAAGCACATATCGTGCATGTTACATGATTGTTGATGCATCTTACTAGGTTAACCAACATCCCATTGCTTCTTTGTTCTTCGTTCAACAATAATGTCTAGTGCCATTACAGACAACAACTGTTTGACAAAAGGCAGGTAAAATAATAGCATCATCACCAAATCATGCATGGTGCAACTGAATGAAAAAGTGTTAGAGGGTTCATAATCCTACGCAGACCTGGTGGTGTGTTACTGCCAAGGGAAAGTACATGTTATCATGGGGCTGATCAGCTATTATACAAGGTCACATTGATGGAATAACACGGAGCTATATAGCTGGCCAGGAACTTACACAAATACATTACTATGGCCATGCGGGCAAGTGAGAGCTAGTTGGAACAAAAGAACAAGAAGTGAAGAAACATCGATTTGGTTTGGAGGGAAAAGGATGTACGAGAAGACAAGGTCATGGAGACCAAACATTGGAGCGGCCTTGTTAGTGCATGGTCTGTAGCGTCTCGTTTACTTGCACCACAAAAAAAGGCATTAGTATAGAGAGGCGTGGCTTCCACAGCAACCACACAACAGATATGTTATTGAAATTACCATCTAGCAGTACACGTAATCTAGAGAAAAAACGTTACTCTTACATTTTCTAATGCTATGAAATAAAAGGGTTTGGAGTTTGGTTTTAAAGGGATGCAATTTGCATAACAACAACCAAGAGTTGAAGAAAAAAAGGAGATGGTTTACATCTATTCCAATTAAACTTTTATTCACTACAAAATAAATATGAATATACCCCATATACTAAGTGCGACCCCATATCCATTCACTAGAAATATGCTGCAAAATCCTCCAAATTCAGAGGTTTAGTGAAGAAGTAATCATTTCCAGTTCAACACTTCTATGAAACTCCAAATTATTTAAAATCAAAGTTTATACTATATCTATAAAATAAATGCTTCTTGGCCATGCTAGAATCACTACCAATGTCAAAGAAATTTGAGGGCAAGCAGATGTATCGGTATAAAGATCAAGATATGTCACAACTGGGAAAACTAGAGTTTCTGTGGTGTTTATGTACCAACAAGCAAAGAGAGAGAGAAATTCACATTTTATTCTTGTATTTTCTATTAGTGCCCTATTGTTTTTTATGTACCATTGAACTATTAAGTTACATGATGAATATTGTGTTCTGTTTCTATTTTGTTAGGTTTTAAGTTTTATAGTGCTTTTAATGTATTGTTGTAGCATGAAGGTGGGGAATAAATATTTGTGTTTCTGTTATTATTATTTTTTCTTGTTATTGTGTCTGTCAATAGTTTTATAGTGTTTTAAATAATGTACAATTGAACTATGTTTCTCACTATTTTTTTTCCTAAACTCAATGTGACTATAGTAGATTATATAATACCTAGGGGAACAAAAAATATTGTGGTGCACACAAAACAACAAGAACACTTCGAGTGAAATTAAATAGGCGTGGGCTTATTGTCCTTAACATTGGCCAAACAAAACATTTCTTTCCTTCTTAAGAGCATTCCTAACAGACCCTCTATAACAAGTTAAATGAGGGTAAATTTGGATTTCCTCCTCTAACTCACACCTAGTCTAACTTGCGTAACCCTAAGTGGAGAAAAATTCGTCCTCTCAGCCAGCCATACTCTTAAATTTACTCGGTCCTAAATTTACTCGGCCCCAACCTGGTCGAGTAAAAGTTTTGTCCCTCTCACATGTGTTGTTCTGGTGTTCTCATGGTAGATGCCATGGCGTGGATTATGGAGTGTGGTTGGGGCCAGAAGACGTCGGTGGGTTCCGAAAGCTAGATTGGGGACAAGCCGTGAGAGACACGATGTACCCAATTTCGTGGGAGGTAACACCCCTAGTCATGCCGGAATGACTAAAGATGATCACGAATACAAGGTGCTACCTGAGTTGTTCGAGAGGAGGAAGAAGGAGCTCTTGCCCTGCCTTCCTGCATCGTATGTGGGTCTCGATATGAGAATGGCTGACCCTCTACTAGGAGGGTTGGTCGGGGTTTTATAGGTCAAACCCCAGCTTACAATATACATGGTAAATGGTGTCGCGCCATGGCTGCCGGCCTCTATGGCCAGCCCGGGCACGCCGGTTATGGAGTGTTGTCGGTGGTTGGGCCCACCGGCTGCCCGCCACTGTGGCAAGTACGTACTTTCATCAGGAAGTAGGTAGCTCACGCCGCTACTGGACCGGGCTGCTTCGTTAAGGTCAGCAGTATCGGAGCTCCTGTAGCCACGCATTGCCCCATCGTGCGTCTTGTCCTAGTACTTCGATATGGTTGGATGGGATGGGTGTTGACCCCGCCGACCATCGCCATTCTGGCCAGGGGAGCCGACCCACACCCAGTCGACCCTTACTTGCAGGCTGTCCCGGCCATGGCTGGGCCGACCAGCATCGCTAACGGGCAGGCTGGCTAGCTGGCCGGAGGGGCTTAGCCGCCCCAAATGATTCGGAGAAGTGTCTCGTCTGCATTGGCCTACCCATATGTTATATCCCCAATGCCTGTCGTCCCAACCCCACTCTGATGGTGTAGCTGCCGGTGATACCCATCGCCTCCATAGACATCCCATCGCCGCCCTTCCCCCTCATCGTCCTCCTGCTAAGTCCAAGCCGATTGGCGACGGTTGTCGTCACCCAAATCAAGCTCAAATACCGCCACCACAACAATCCAGTAGATGAAATGCGGCTCAAATCTTGTTCCTTGTAGCCTCACCTTGAACTACCGGTAATCTCAACACCACGCCGTCCGCTAGTATCTTCTCAGCGTTGCCGGCGACCCATGACACCACCACCGCCTTGCAAATGTTTGATGGTTTGCCTAGGTGAGTTTTCTTATATTTTTTATTTATTTTATCAGTTGAATTCAACTAATTCATTTATAGGGGAGATAAAGAGGTTGAGAAGATGATCTCAAAGGACTCTTCATCCTCAGAGGAGGAAGAAGATAACGATGACTAGAAATAACCATTGGAATATCTTGAACGAAGATTTTCAATGGCTGGGGAGCGAACGACAATTCGACCGCATACACCTCAATGGTGGTTTAGCAGAGGGACATTCCTAGATTACGAGAGATTACTTTGATCCCAATCCAACCTATACTGAGAAGTATTTTTGACAACGACTTAGGATGCATACGAGTCAATTTCCGAGCATTAAGAAATCCATTCAGAAGCATGATGATTAGTTCAAGCTCAGGAGGAGTGCATGTGGAGAGATAAGTGTGAGTCCCTTGATAAAGTGTATGGCGGCTGTTTGAGATGTTGGGTTGATGTCATTGATGACTATGTACGCATTGGACAAGTTAAAATCTTGGAGGTCATTCGAAGATACACAACAACCATGATTTATATCTTTTTGTCAGAGTAATTGGGGGGCCCACAATGAGGAAGATATCGAGAGGCTGTTAGCATTTAGTGAAGATAAAGGAGGACATCTGATGCTAGGATCAATTGACTATATGCACTAGAGATGGAAGAATTGTCATGTGGTGTGGAAAGGTCCGTACAAAGGCCACTGCAATAATCCGACAATCATTGTTGAATTTGTTACATCAAAGGATCTATTGATATGGCATTCATTCTTTCGATCGCCAGAGTCTCCAAATGACTTTCAGTGTGCCGTCGGCTCATCATTAATTGTTAGGCTTGTTGCCGAAGATGCTCTTCCTTGCAAATATGTTGTCATTGGCCGTGAGTACATGATGGGTTACTACCTTACATATGACATATATCCTTCATGGGACACATTTGTCAACACAACCTCGCGTCCAAAGGTAACAAGAGATCTCACTTTGCAACGCGTCAAGAGTCGACAAGGAAGGGTGTGAGACGGTTTTCGGTGTGCTTCCGAAGATCTTTAGCAAATTAATACTACAAAGGATGCTAGAGTACCCGGCTTTTTACGCTCAGCGAGGGCGAAAAGAGGCTCCTGCACCTCCGTTGTCTGTTGGCTCCCATCTTTCCGGGCACCTCGGACTCGGTCTACCCGGCTGGAATGTCATTGATGGGTGGACCGCCGGTTGCACTGGGGGCCACCATCATTAATTAGGCTGCGTCGGGCACGCCCGCACACATATTGTTGGGCCTGCCAGTGGGCGTCTTCGTCCCATGAGGATGAGGATGATCTTCCCGGACGTTTTGGAACTGGTTGGCTCGGCTGGAAGATCCATGCCAGGTGAACCGTCTGGAAGCCTTGGGCCACCGTCATTAGGAAGCATCCGTCGTGCCCAGACGAGCCTTGTCTCTCACTGTCCCACACTAATCTCTTCTAAGGTCTTGTTCATGTAAATATTTTTAGCATGTACGTTGCTTCCGTCTTCTAACTAAATGGGCACTAATCCTGCCGATGATACAAAAACAAATTGTTTTATCAACTGGTGAACTTATTTCAAACTCCTCCTAAATAAGTTTCCTCGTGTTCATTGTGCAAGATTTGTTTGTGATTTTACTAATCATTAGACGTACTATTTACTGAAGATAACATGTAAATTTTCTTGTCCTCTATATCTCCATCTTCTTATCTTATCAGTTTTGATAATTTTATGAACACAAAATTATTAGCTAAGTATTTCACCTCTTTGGTGTCTATCAGCATTTACAAGTTGCATCATGTGATAAGAGGGTGCAAGCCTAGAAGTTCACACTAGATATGTAATGATGAAATTTTAACTCACAAGGATCTAGAAGGAACAATATTTCTACTTTTCTTCACTAGCTTCAATGCTGTGGAATTTGCTGGAAATAATTAGAACTTGAAATTACGTGTATCAACTGATGAACTTCTTTCCTCGTTGTAAACATGTTTACCTTCACGGTGCTAGATTTTTGTTCATGTTGATACCGAGAAGCAAGCACACTTTTTGACAAAGGTAACATCAAATCTTATGTTCCTCCATATCTCCATCTTTATTCTGATTAATTTTGATTCTCTCATGAATACCAAATGTACTAGCTAGGTGTTGGAACTTTATGTTTCCGTAAAAAAATGTGTATTGCATCATTTGAGATTAGATGAAAACCTAGAAGTTGATAGAGAACATAACATGATGAAATTTTAATTCACAAGGATCTAGAGATGGGTATTCCTTGTCTTCTTTGGTTTCAATGCCTTCAACTTTACCAGAAATAAATCATAGCATGAGTAGAAGTTACAACACAAAGTTTGTAGTGCTGAAAATCTATCAAGGGAGTAAGATGATGTGGTAATGTAGAAGGGGATCTAGGTTATGGGGCCTGCCGCTAAATGGCCGAAATAAATGTTTGCGGCGTGCTACTTGCTCGGGCGCGGGAAATAACCTCATTGTATCAACATAGCTACGTCGGGTTTCATAGTGCTCTATAATTCGAAAATGCCTTTTGGAGCTCGGCCTCCATGGAGGTCGTTTTTTAAAAACCTCAAAATTCATGAAAATTCATATTTTTACATCTCAAAAAAATCTGAAAAATATACGGCTATACATGGAGGCATAACTCACGTGTGTGTAAATTTTTAGAACAAAATATGAAACGAGGTTTGTGTGAAAAAACAAATTTATGGCTTTTTAACACATGATACTATTCATCCCAAAAGTACACGAATTTGTTCTTTTTGCACAGATCGTGTCTCAAGGTATTTCATCCTGATTTTTTGCACACATATACAATTCATCCTTGTGTAGTTGCATATTTTTTTCTGATTTATTTGAAACCGGGAAGTTTGGATTTTATTTTTTTTCAAAATTAAAGGGCTCCATGTAGGCCGAGCTCCAAAACGCCTTACTCTCTATAATTACCACACATTATGCACCGTGCCCATTTTATGTTCGCAAAACCACACAATATGTAGTCAATTTGCATATTTTATTTTTAGACAGCCAAACTACATTTCTATAGAGGAAACGTTGTTAATTGGCTGGCAGGGCGAGAATTACGTCTGTCGCACGATGGTTGTTCGATCGAACATGATTGAACAGACCATGCACCACATAACCCACGTAAGGCTGCAACACGGTCCCTTGATGCGCTGCCTTCTGTTTTAGCTTATCTCTCCAATCTCTCTCCCTCCTCTCTCTCTCTCTCTCTCTCATTTCTGATGGTCGCCCCTGATGATTTGTTGTCGCACTAGGCCCCAATCTCTCCTACCATCGTGCTGCCGTTCACCCTCATTCCCTGAAGTGGTGCTAGGAGAGGCCTCAACAATCAAAGGCGGGGATGCGCGGCACCCAAGATGCTGTGACCAGTGCAAGATGTTGGAATTGGGCTCGGCCTGGAGCTCGAACTGGCTTGGCGAGAGCTGCACCTGGTGAGGTGTGGCGCTGGAGCGGTAGTGACGTCGTGCTACAATGGGCGGAGTGCGATGCTAGAACCGTCTCGGCCGCGAGCTGCAACGTCAATATCCATATGCTGGAACCGGCACCCGCCTTTGCTGTGATCGGCTACCCGTTAAGTCTACGACGAGAGCTGCAAGGTGGCACGATAGCGTGGTACAATCAGCTCAGGTGATTTTTGCTTGTAAGGTTATGTTGATGAAACTCGCTAATTCGTTTGCTAGCAGTTTTGTGATGCCGAATGATTTGTTGGAACCGCCATTAAGGTTTGTTGGAACCGGCAAGTCTTTTTCTTCAACCGAGTACCAGAGGTTCTTGTTGCATTAATTATTATTTTTTGCTAGAGATGGAGGAGCAAGTCGACGACCGCGGCGAGCCAAAGATGGGGACGTCGGGGATGCTGCAACCATGGCGACCCCGTGCTGGAACTAACCTGTGCTCGAGTTGGAACCATGTCAAGCGGCGGCAGTCGAGGCGACCACAGTGGCACGAGCAGCCGGCGAGCGCAGGTGGCGGCATGGCGGGTGCGGTGGCACGACAAGCGGCATGGCCAGCAAGCACACGGAGTCCGGCATGCGCGCGCAAGCTCTCTTTTTACCGTGTTTCCTTTCCACTTTTTTTCCTGCGTGTGTTGAATTTTTAGGTACGAAGGCAATTCATCATACGGTTAGAAAATGATGCACTGGACATCGGCGCAGCGGCCGGCGGCCCAAACTTGGTCTGGCTTTCCAATTCAGCCCCGTCACTTGGAAGTAAATAAATGGAATTTGCAGGGACAAAAATGCTAGGGCGCAGGAGTGATGTTAAAACCGAAGCTTGGGATCAATCCTCTTCACTCTCAGCCACCTCGCTTCCCGTTCAATTGTCCAAACCTCTTACCCCTTTGAACCGCGGTCCTACCATGGCGGCGGCGCGGCCATGGTCTAGCCTCCACGAAGACCTTCTCGCCAGTATCTTCCTCCTGCTAGCGTGCTTAACGGACCGCGTCAGGGCGTCCGCCGTGAGCAAGCACTGGCGCCGGGTCGCCCTGCAGAACCCGTCCCCGCTGCCATGGCTCGTCAGGCCGTCCACCGCCCGGACCGTCATCCACCGGATCTTCGGCCGCTTCGCCGATCCGCGCCCGTTCCTCTCCGCCGAGGGCTGCGAGGCGCGTTTCTGCGGCTCGGCTCCGGGCGGCTGGTTCGTGGTGTTATCCCAGCACGTCCACGGCCTGCTCAACCTCCGCACCGGCGAGCGCGTTCCCCTCCCGGACCGCGTGTGCATCCCCATTAACGCCGACGACATCAGGTGCCCCTTGCTGATCCGCGCAGCCGTCATGTCCGCCGCGCCACCGTCTCCCGCCTGCGTCGTCGCCGCCCTAACGACCAGCCAGACAAACATGGCCTTCTGCCGCCCGGGCATGGACTGCTGGTTGTCGGCCCCGGCAGAGATGACGGCCCCACCCAACGCCCAAGATCTGACATACCACGACGGATGGTTCTGGATCGTCGACGTAGATGATGACCTCTTCTGCTGCAACCCCCAAATCTCGAAATCTTCACATGCCATTGTACAGCTCGCCTACGGGATCCGTGGTCCCCGGACCAACATGGCACCCGGGGAGATCGTGTCCCGCTACCTCCTGCCCTCCGCCTCCGGCGCCGATCTGCTCATGGTCAGGAGGTTCATCTCGCCGGCCAGAGGCCGCACGACGCGGTTCCATGTCTTCAGGTTGCAGAAGAGACAAGAGGGCCGGCCGGCTTGCTGGCGCGTCTACAAGATGACCGGGCAGGTGCTCTTCGTTGGCCGGGCCTGCTCCAAGGCCTTCGACACGGGGCACGCCCGCAGCCCCGGCTACATCTACTTCCTCGATGACGTCTACCCTGGCGGGCCACATGGTGTCCTCCAGCAGAAGGAGTATCCTTGCGCCGACGCCGGAGGGTGGCGCTATTCAGTCCTCGGCGAGATACAGCGCTGCCTGCCATCGAAGCCCCCCTCTGACACATCGCCCTGCATTTGGTACCACCATTAACGCATTGTGCTATACGCCTATACCCAGCAGGTAGTGTTTGAGGCGCCATAGAGATTTTGATCCGTCCGTTGAGCTATACCCACAGCAGGTTCAGTTTGAGGCGTCACATCATAGAGATTTCCATCAGTTTGAGTCTTTGTTGTTTGTGTTTCCTCCTCGTCAGTGTTTCTTTGTTGTTGTAGTTGTGTTTTTGTCGTTGTGGTTATATGAGAAACTGCATATCCAGTTTGTTGTATGCTACAGTTCAATATTTGTTGTATGTCGTCGTTGTTGTCGTCAGTTAATTTGCAGGCTGTTTAATTTGGAACTCATTCCATCTATATGAAATTGTCAACTATTTAGACTGCTAATAGCTATATATGTTGTTTATATTATGTGTATCAATTTATGTTGTAAATACTACTTCAGATATTTTATGTTTTCCGGCTTATTTTCAGTAGTGCACAAGACCTCTGATTGTATCATATGATTGCATCTGTCAGTGGCAGAGTTGTTTTCAGCTGATTGTCTCCTCTGTTTGCCTTACACAGTTGATGAGATGGTCAGCAACTAGATATATATTTGATATCGATTCAGTTGTAGAGATCAACTAGTAATGACCCATTTTCGCTTCTCAGCTGATTGTTTGAAGCATTTTGTTGGATGTGGTTGTCGCTGAAACTGAAAGTGGTTGTCGCTGAACCTGAAAGTTCCAGATCCATTTTGTTGTCTGTGCTTAATTTGAAGTCATTATTCGAACTCATTTCATCTATGAAATTATGAAGTATTTATACTGCTACTAGCTACCTATATAGGTTGTTTGATTTCTATATGCTTCAAACTTTCTTCTGGCTTCCTAGTATTCGAACAATTCATAGCATTTTCTAGTGTAAATTCTACTGCTGATTTTATTGTTTTTTGACATATTTTCAGTAGTGCACACAATTTCTGATTGTATCATATGATTGTATCAGTCAGTGGCAGATGTGTTTTTCATCACTCCCTTATTTGCATTACACGTAAGAACCGGCACAATTGATGAGATGACCAGAAGTTTAATATTTGATGTGTTTTCAACTAGTACTGATTGTATGTTGAATACTCTAGGTTTTATTAGATGACCATTCTTCACTTCTCAGCTGATCGTTTTATGTGTTTTAGGGGCATATATACCTACTACATCATCGATCTTGTTCTGATTGATACAGAAATTTCCATATATAGTTTGTTGCATGTGCTTAATTTGAAGAATTTTTTAGAACTCATTTCATCTAAGAAATTGTCTAGTATCTAGAGTTCTAGACTGCTACTAGCTTCCTATGTAGATCGTTCAACTTCTATATGCTTCTCATTTTTTTCTGGCTTCCGAGTATTTAAATTATGTGTAATATTTCCGGCTGTAAATCTAATTCAGATTTTGATATTTCCGCTGTATTTTCAGTAGAACACAGAATTTCTGATTCTATTCAGATTTTGATATGTCCATGGCAGAGGTGTTTTTCATGTCTCCCCAGTTTGCATTGTGATGACCTGATCTGCAACTATATATTTGATGTTTGTTGAGGGATACAACAAGCAGTACTGAATGTATGTTCAAGACTCTAGTCTTTGCATGCCCTTCTTCACTTCTCAGCTGAATATTTTTTATGTGTTTTTTCTGAATATACTTAATTATTTGTTCCCATTTATGCCACTGAAAAAACTCACTTCCTTGAATACAAGATCGTAAATGGGCACACTGTAGCCGTTTAACGATGCTAGAAGGACAACGCAAATGGAAGTTATGATATTACTTTAGAGATCGTTATCAAGCCCATACATCTACATGTTATGTTTACTATGCCCTCAGGGCGCCATCAATTGTATCTCGGAAGAGCATATATACATAGCTAGAGCAGACTGAGCCAGACCAAATGAGACAACAGGTTCACTTAGGAGAATATTTCCCATGTTCATATATAACCAATTACCTTTTTATTTTGTATAACTTGGGAATTTATTTATTTTGTTTTAATTGTCGTCCACAAAACCATTGAAATGACAGAAGGGGTTCGAGGATGAAGGTAGGCTAAAGTTTATGTTTTAATTTATCCTTAATGCATCTTACTAGTTTAACCATCATTCATCAATTTGTCTTCTCTCCTAACCAAACGATGTCATGGGGTGAGCCTCAGTGCCATTATTTAGTTTTTCCTCCTATCTTCTAATCCTCCAATCTAGGAATGGGTACCAACAGCCAATTGTTAAATCTATGTTATTGCTGTAGTACGACTGGCATACCAACACCATATGATCCCACTGTTGCTATATCTATTTGACAAAGGCGTGCAAACAAAGAGAGAAGCCGTGGCCAAGAGAATAGTGAAATTCAATGAAGGAAAGCTACACCATATAATCTCATTGTCATTCTCATTTGCTCCTGATCAATGTTTCTTTGTTGTTGTAGTCGTCGATGGCTGTAGTTGTCGGGAAACTGAATGTTCCATATCCAGTTTGTTGTATGTGTTCTGAATTTAAAATCTTTTTTCAAACTCATTTCATCTATATGTTGTTTAAATTATGTGTATGAATTTCTTCAATAAATTCTACTCCAGATTTTGATGTTTTCCGCACTATTTTCGTAGTGCACATGATTTTTGGTTGTATCTCTCAGTAGCAGAGGTGTTTCTCATGTCTTCCCTGTTTCCACTACACAATTGATGAGATGATCAGCAACTGACTACTTGATGTATGTTCAGGTGTAGAGATCACCTAGTGTTGATTGTATGTTTAATATATACTCCGGTCTTTATTAGATGAACCCTCTTCACATCTCGATGATTGTTTATGTGTTTTAGCGGCATATACTTACTACATCATCAATGTGGTTGTCGTTGAAGCTGAAAGTTCCATATCCACTTTGTTGTATGTGCATAAGTTGAAGGCTTGTTGCGACTCATTTCATTTATGAAATTGTGTAGTATTTGGACTTCTACTAGCTACCTACATAGGTTGTTTGATTTCTATGTGCCTCTAATTTTCTCTAGCTTCCCAATATTTGAATTATGTGTATGATTTTCTGCTGTAAGTTCTAATTCAGATTTTGATATTTTCCGCAGTTTGTTCAGTGGCGCACAAAATTTCTGATTGTATCGTATGATTGCATCTGTCCATGGCAGAGGTGCTTTTCATGTCTCCTGAGTTTGCATTGAGATGCGATGATGTACAACTGAATATTTGATGTTTGTTCAGGTATAAAGCAACTAGTACGGAATGTATGTTCATGAACCTTCCTCACTTCTCAGCTGAATATGTTTGATGTATTTTAGCAACATATACTTAATATATATTTTCCATTTATGCCAGTGAAAGTGCTCACTTCCTTGAATGCAATATCGTAAATGGGCACACTACAGTTGGTTTAACGATGTGAGATGGACAACGCAAATAGAAGTTATGATATTACATTAGAGTTCATTATGAAGACGTGACATCTAAGCTGTACGTGGTATGATTAATATGCCCTAATTGCACCATAAATTGTACTCCCTCTGTCCCATAATGTAAGACGTTTTTTAATCTAGTATAGTGTCAAAAAACATCTTACATTATGGGACGGAGGGAGTATCTCGGAAGAGCATATATACATAGCCAGAGTAGATTGAGCCAGACCAAATACGACAACAGGTTCCCTTAGGAGAATTTTCCCATGTTCATATATAACCAATTACCCTTTTATTTCATGTAACTTGGAAATGTCTTTGTTTGTGTTGATTGTGTCCACAAGACCATCAAAATGGAAGAAGGGGTCCAAGGATGAATCTAGGCTAAAGTTTATAATTCCTTGTTAGTAGCATTTAATCGTTCGTTAATATGCATGTTAGTAGTTTAACCATCATTATATTCGTAGACTTTTCTTCTCGCCTAAGCTAACGATGTCATGGGCTGAGCCTCAATGCTATAATTTAATTTTGGCTCCTATCTTCTAATCCTCCAATCCAGGATGGGGAACCAACACCCGATTGATGTAGTACGGATGGTATACCAACACCATCTAATCCCACTATTGCTATAGCTATTTGACACAGGCGTGCTAACAATGAGAAAGTCGTGACCAAGAGCATACTGAAAGTCAATGAAGGAAAGCTAGATGTTTCATATTCACTGTAAACCCAGTTTTATATCTGTCGTGCTGCTGCTAAGGGGATTTACAACACCTCAGCTATCACAACATAGGCGGTATCCCACGGGAGTACCGCTGGGAGCAATAACGATCCTAGGTCTGAACCGTCCTAGTGTTGGTGACACCGCGACAATTCATGAATTTCGCAATCTCGCGGAGGCTTTTCTGCTATCGTGCCTTTGTACTGTGGAAACTCAGATTGCACTTAATCAAGTGGGTGGTTTGGCTCGTACACTTGGTTTTGATTCGAGCTTTGGAGTTGCAAGTAGTGGTCGATCGTAGAGGGATGGCTTTGTAAAAAAAAAAATTTTGAAGAATTATTATAACTTGGAAATAATAATAATAACTCTGGAAATGTAGTAGCACTAGTACTATAGTACTAGTACACTTGAAGGGGAACAAATGGAACCGGCAGGCAGGTGCACCCGTTCTGAATATATTTTTAGTAATTGCATAAATGGTCGAATTTATTTAGTAATTGCATAAATGGTAATTGCAGGTGCACTAGGAGGCAGCCTAGGTGGACCTGCTTCTCGTTGCTGTTCACATTAGTATATTCCAGATTTGGCCTGGTTGAGGTGGAAACGTTGGCATATCTTCTGACTTGGTTTAGCTAGATCTTTTACGGTTTCACACCTCTCTTTTTATTTTCCTTTCCTTCAGTTTTGCAGGTGTATGTCCTGCTAAGTGTTGATTTTGTTGGGCAGCGCTGAACAGAAAGTGTTAACTAGCATTAATGAACTGATTATCATTTTTTGATTTTAGTATTGAGAAATGAAGATTGTTGTTGGAAGGAGCATGAAATATATATGAATTTGTGTTGCTATTGATGGACATTTCCGGCGTTCCGGGTTGTTATAACCAGGATTAAAAGGATTGGAATTCCCGAAACTATGTCGATCTCGCCGATGTTACAGGGCTCGCCGGTGCCACAACCAATGTCGACGTGCATGACAGTTGCGAACTCATCGGTTCAGCCACAGTTAGTGCCACTCTCTCCTATCGCCCCCGTGAGGGACCTCCATGAGGGTGTGCTGTCAGTGTCGTGGCAAAGATGCTTGACACCACCGCGCCTTCACTCGGCTCCCAGAGTGAGGCCATCGGAGCTCGGAGTGCAGGGGAGAAGACCCACCGCGGGATGCTGCTCCTCCTACACCGGAGACCCCAATCGCGACAGGAGTTTTGAGGGCTGGGGCGGCGATCCGGCGATTTTTCTCGACGAAGACAGGGGCCGCACACTCGCCGGCCGGGACGGAGCCAGGATGAATGCATGGAGGGGGCAAGCTTGGTCATGGAGGGGGCAAAGCTTTCATGTTTAGGAAATTTTGGCTTAAGTAACTACTAATATTGAAGAATAATCAATTCATTGAGGGGGGTCTAGCCCCCCCTCGTCCCCCCTTAGATCCGTCCCTGCTCGCCGGAGGGAGGGATGCCAGGTAGTTCGGGAGGAAGAGAGATGGAGATTGGGTCGGGGAGAGGCTGGAGGACGTGGGTTCTTCCCTGTTTCTGCGTCGGTTTGGTGGGCGAGGTTTTCGCCAGATTTTCTTCTTCTTCCTGTTTTCTCGTACGAGGGGAGGGGAGGAGGTGGCCCATTACGTAATGGTTGTCGTACAAAAGGAGGCGGGGATCGAACAAGATTGAACCATCACGACGTTAGATCCGCCTTTAATAGTAGAGATATCTAAAATAATATATATAATATGGTATAACTCATATGTCTATATGATATGCTTTTCTAAATATAATTTCTGTAAATATGGTGTAAGTATACAATTAAGGTTTGACTTCTCAAAAAATTTATACGAACTACGTTATGAAACGGAGGAAGTAACATACTAAGAAAATACCCTGATACACCTAGTTCTAGATGAAACTGATCCAGAAAAAAAGTGAGAAATTCAAAACTTTTTAAAACATACTTGACCTACTGCCATATTCTTATTAAAATATTGACAGAGAAAAACTCCCGCAAACCTGAGCGACAAAAGTAATTCCAGGACAATATAGATTAAGTAGTACCTCTAATATAGTTGTTGATATTTTGAACTTTTCACAAACAATATCACATAAGTCAGTTCTTTTGCAAATTATTTTTAGCAATTGTAAAGCTTGAGCAAATTTGTTGCCAATATAAATCATGCTTTTTTGAGCACTTCCGCAATTACCAAAAGACAAATCAAAATGGGTGCACTTTTGCCCGCTGGTTCCATTCGTTCCCTCCTACTAAACTATTACTATAGTACTACTGTGTTGGGGAACGTTGCATGGGAAATAAAAAATTTCCTACGCACACGCAAGATCTATCCATGGTGATGAGCATCTACGAGAGGGAGAGTGGATCTACATACCCTTGTAGATCGCTAAGCGGGAAGCGTTAAGAAATGCGGTTGGTGTAGTCGAACGTCTTCGCGATCCAAATCGCCGACCGTCCCGCGATCTCATCACGATCCATCCCGTGATCCAATCACGATCCGTCCCGCGAACTCATCACGATCCGTCCCGCGATCTCATCACGATCCGTCTCGCAATCTTCATCACGGTCCTTCCGATCTAGCGCCGAACCGACGGCACCTTCGCGTTCAGCACACATACAGCTCGATGACGATCTCCGCCTTCTTCATCCAGCAAGAAGGAGCGGAGAGGTAGACGAGTTCTCTGGCAGCATGACGGCGCCGCAGCGATGGCGGTGGAACAATTCTAGCAGAGCTTCGCCTAAGCACTGCAGAAAATCGATCTAGAGGAGAAACTATGCACTAGAGGAATGGGTAGCACGTGGCTATTAGGGTTAGCTTTTTCCTCTAAATCCTTTAGTATATATAAGAGGGAGGGAGGGAAGATGGCGGCCTAAAACCCTCAAGGTTTGGTCGAAATTGGAGGTGGAGGAGTCATACTCCAATCCTATTAGGAGTAGGATTCCTCCTTTCCACTTGGAAACTCTTTCCACCTCTCCACCTTTGGATTTTTTTCCTTCTCAAACCACTCCAGCCGCATGTGCCCTTAGAGTAGGCTTCAGCCAGCCCACCAGGGGCTGGTTTACCTCCTCCCACAGCCCATGTAGCCTCTTGGGTCGAAATACCTCTCCCGATGGTCCCTCGGTACACTACCGGCACTCCCGGTACACTACCGATGAGCCCGAAACTTTTCCGGTGACCAAAACAGGACTTCCTATATATCAATCTTTACCTCCGGACCATTACGGAGCTCCTCGTGACGTCCGGGATCTAATCCGAGACTCCGAACAACCTTCGGTCAACACCATGCATAACTCTATACTACCAAAACGTCACCAAACCTTAAGTGTGCAGACCCTGCGGGTTCGAGAACTATGTAGACATGACCGAGACACCTCTAAGGTCAATAACCAATAGCGGGACATGGATGCCCATATTGGTTCCTACATATTCTACAAAGATCTTTATCGGTCGAACCTCTATGTCAAGGATTCAATTAATCCCGTATGATGTTCCCTTTGTTCTTCGGTATGTTACTTGCCCGAGATTCGATCGTCGGTATCTTCATACCTAGTTCAACCTCGTTATCGGCAAGTCTCTTTACTCGTTCTGTAATACAAGATCCCGTGACTAACATTTAGTCACATTGCTTGCAAGGCTTGTTGTGATGTTGTATTACCGAGTGGGCCCTGAGATACCTCTCCGTCACACGGAGTAACAAATCCCAGTCTTGATCCATGCCAACCCAACAGACACCCTCGGAGATACCTGTAGAGTACCTTTTTAGTCACCCAGTTACATTGTGACGTTTGATACACACAAGGCACTCCTCCGGTGTCAGTGAGTTGCATGATCTCATGGTCATAGGAACAGATACTTGACATGTAGAAAACAGTAGCACTAAACTGACACGATCATATGCTACGTTTATTGTTTGGGTCTTGCCCATCACGCCATTCTCCTAATGATGTGGTCATGTTATCAAATGACATCTCATGTCCATGGCTAGGAAACCTTAACCATCTTCGATCAACGAGCTAGTCTATTAGAGGCATACTAGCAACCGAACCAGTATCCAATACCCAGGTGCTACTAGGAGTACTAGCAAGGTACACATCAATAACACGTATATCAAATATACTTCTTTCGACGTTGCCAACCTTCTTATCTACCAAGTATCTAGGGTTGTTTCGTTTCAGCGACCGCTCTCCTCATAATCGAAGCACTTACTCTCGGGTTTCGGTTCAACTTTGGGTTGATTCACTGGAACAGCAACTGACTTGCCATCCATGAAGTTTCCCTCCTTGCTCTTGCCCTTCTCGAAACTAGTAGTTTGACTAACTATCAAGTAGTCATCAAAACCTGCCTGCCAAGTGTTCTCAACATCTACAGACGACGCTAGAGGGGTTGGCGCACCGAGCGGTGCATTAAGGACATAAGCCTTCTGTGCAGCAATGAGGACAATCCTCAGATCACGGACCCAGTCCGCAATATTGCTACCATCATTTTTCAACTCTATTTCTCTTGGAACATATAAAAATTCAAGGGAGCTACAGCGCGGGCAAGTAATCTATGACATATTTTGCAAAGACACTACTGATTATGTTCATGATTATGAGTTCAATTAATCATATTACTGAAGAACACCCACTCAAATTGACATCCCTCCGGTCATTCGAGTGACACATGATCCAAATTCACCAACTCAAATCCGATCATCACGTGAGTTGAGGTGGTTTCAATGGTGAACATCATCATGTTGATCATATCTACTATATGACCCGTGTTTGAACTTTCGGTCTCTTGTGTTCTGAGGCCATGTCTGTACATGCTAGGCTCATCAAGTTTAACCTGAGTGTTCTGCATGTGCAACACTGGCTTGCACCCATTGTATGTGAACGTAGAGTCTATCACACCCGATCATCACGTGGTGTCTTGACACGACGAACTTTCGCAATGGTGCACACTCGGGGAGAACACAATTTATCTGGAAATTAAAGTAAGGATCACCTTATAATGCTACCGTCGTCCTAAGAAAAACAAGGTACATAAAAGGATTAACATCACATGCAAATCATAAGTGACATGATATGGCCATGAACATGTGCTTTTGATCTCCATCATGAAAGCACCAGCATGATCTCCATCGTCACCAGCATGACACCATGATCTCCATTATCTTGATCTCCATCAACGTGTCGCCATCGGGGTTGTCGCGCCCACCATGCTTCTACTACTATTGCTATCGTTTAGCGATAAAGTAAAGCATTACATAGCGCTTAATGATTGACACGCAGGTCATACAATAATTAAAGACAACCCTATGGCTCCTGCCGGTTGCCGTACTCATCGACATGCCAGTCGTGATATTCTATACAAAACATGATCATCTCATAGATCACATATATTTCATCATGTAATTGGCCATATCACATCACAACATACCCTGCAAAAACAAGTTAGATTTCCTCTAATTGTTGTTGCATTTTTTATGTGGCTGCTATGGGTATCTAGCAAGAACAATTCTCACCTATGCATAAACCACAACGGTGATACATAAGTTTCTTTTCAACCTTCTCAAGGACCGCCTTAGTCGAATCCGATCCAACTAAAGTAGGAGAAACAGACACCCGCCAGCCATCTTTGTGCAACGAAGTTACACGTTAGTCAATGGAACCGGTCTCTCGTAAGCGTACGAGTAAGGTTGGTCCGGGCTGCATCATCCCACAATACCGCCAAATGAAAACACGACCAAGGAGGAAGCAATCTAAGCATCAACGCCCACAAACTCTTTGTGTTCTACTCGAGATCTCATCTACACATAGACCTAGCTCATGATGCCACTGTTGGGGAACGTTGCATGGGAAACAAAAAATTTCCTATGCACACTCAAGATCTATCCCTGGTGATGAGCAGCTACGAGAGGGAGAGTGGATCTACATACCCTTGTAGATCGCTAAGCTGGAAGCGTTAAGAAACGCGGTTGGTGTAGTCGGCTGTCTTCGCGATCCAAATCGCCGAGCTTCCCGCGATCTCATCACGATCCGTCCTGTGATCCAATCACGATCCATCCCGCAAACTCATCATGATCTCTCCCGCGATCTCATCACAATCCGTCTCGCAATCTTGATCACGTTCCTTCCGATCTAGCGCCGAACAGACGGCACCTCCGCGTTCAGCACACGTACAGCTCGATGACGATATCCGCCTTGTTGATCCAGCAAGAGGGTGTAGAGAGGTAGACGAGTTCTCCGGCAGCGTGAGGGCACCGTGGCGATGGTAGTGGAGCAATTCTGGCAGAGCTTCGCCTAAGCACTGCAGAAAACTGATCTAGAGGAGAAACTACGCTCTAGAGGATTAGGTAGCACGTGGCTATTATGGTTAGCTTTTTCCTCTAAATCCTCTAGTATATATAGGAGGGAGGGAGGGGAGGAGGCAGCCTCAAACCCTCAAGGTTTGGTCGGAATTGGAGGTGGAGGAGTCCTACTCAAATCCTATTAGGAGTAGGATTTCTCCTTTCCACTTGGAAACTCTTTCCACCTCTCCACCTTTGGATTTTTTCCTTCTCAAACTACTCCAGCCACATGGGCCCTTAGAGGAGGCTTCGGCCAGCCCACCAGGGGCTGGTTTACCTCCTCCCACAGCCCGTGTAGCCTCTTGGGTCGAAATACCTCTCCTGATGGTCCCCAGGTACACTACCGGCACTCCCGGTACAATACCGATGAGCCCAAAACTTTTCCGGTGACCAAAACAGGACTTCCTATATACGAATCTTTACCTCCGGACCATTCCGGAGCTCCTTGTGATGTCCGGGATCTAATCCGGGACTCCAAACAACCTTCAGTCACCACCATGCATAACTCTATACTAGCGAAATGTCACCAAACCTTAAGTGTGCAGACCCTGCAGGTTCGAGAACTATGTAGACATGACCGAGACACCTCTACGGTCAGTAACCAATAGCGGGACCTGGATGCCCATATTGGTTCTTACATATTCTATGAAGATCTTTATAGGTCGAACCTCCATGTCAATGATTCAGTTAATCCCGTATGATGTTCCCTTTGTTCTTCGGTATGTCACTTGCCCGATATTCGATCATCGATATCTTCATACCTAGTTCAACCTTGTTATCGGCAAGTATCTTTACTCATTCTGTAATACAAGATCCCGTGACTAACACTTAGTCACATTGCTTGCAAGGTTTGTTGTGATGTTGTATTACCGAGTGGGCCCTGAGATACCTCTCCGTCACACGGAGTAACAAATCCCAGTCTTGATCCATGCCAACCCAGCAGACACCCTCAGAGATACCTGTAGAGTACCTTTATAGTCACCCAGTTACGTTGCGACATTTGATACACACAAGGCACTCCTCCGGTGTCAGTGAGTTGCATGATCTCATGGTCATAGGAACAAATACTTGACACGTAGAAAACAGTAGCACTAAACTGATACAATCATATGCTACGTTTGTAGTTTGGGTCTTGTCCATCACACCATTCTCCTAATGATGTGATCCCATTATCAGATGACATATCATGTCCATGGCTAGGAAACCTTAACCATCTTTGATAAATGAGCTAGTCCATTACAGGCATACTAGGGACATGGTTTTGTCTATGTATCCACACATGCATTTAAGTCTCCGATCAGTAAAATTATAGCATGGATAATAAATGATTATCATGAACAAGGAAATATGATAATAACTAATTTATTATTGCCTCTAGGGCATATTTCCCACATACTGCTACTACATTTTGTGGGGATTTTTATTTCCTTGTTAACATCATTCTTCCCAGATATCTCTACAAAGCCATCCATTTACGACCACTATTTGCAACACAAAAGCTCAAATCAAAACAAAGTATACCAGTCAAACTGGTAACTCGATTAAGTGCAATCTGATTTTCCAGAATACAAAGGACTGACAGCGCAAAAGACTTCACCAAATCAGGAAATACATGAATTTACGAGGTATCGCATCGAACAGTTGCAATTCATCTTATTTGAAGGAAGGGCTTGTGTAAGAGCTTTGATTTAGCAAATTACACATACTCAACGATCATATAGGCTTCCATGATTATTGACACTCAAATCATGTTTTTAGAACAAATAGCATCCATCGAACACAAAGAAAGATAGGGGCTTCATGTTTCGCCTCCCAACTTATTTGTCATATAGATAATTGTCAACAATAATAATTCATGATCAAATATATTTGTATGGATATATGAGTCTAGATCATTCCCCAACATGTGACGCTTGCCAAGAGAAAAAGGCGAAATGTAGGGATTGGTGAAGATCACCATGACTCTTGCATAAAGGTAAGTGCTAGAAAGAAAAAGATAGACCCTTCGCAGAGGGAAGCATAGGTTGTCCTGCGCTTTTTGTTTTCGGATGTGCAAACCCTTAATGCAAAGGAACGTCACGTTTGGATTGCCCTTTGTGATAGCAACCTTTATTATGTAGTCCGTCGCTTTTATTTCTTTACCATCACAAGTTCGTACAATGCTTATTTTCCCTTTCAATAAAAGATCATACATATTTAGGAGCAATTTTTATTGCTTTTTGCACCGATGAAAACTTACTTGAAGGATCTTATTCAATCCATAGGTATGTATAGTGGACTCTAATGGCAAAACTGATTTAAGGGTATTTGGATGCACAAGTAGTATTTCTACTTGATTCTTAAGTTTGGGCTAGTATGAGGTGGAAGCAAGCACCGCAAGTTGGAGGATCCATAACAAAATAACTTCTATACAAATATACCCAAAAGTAACTCATTAAGTTGTCTTCCTTGTCCAATTTTAACTGATTTGCTCGAGTTTGAAAATAATTAATGAACTCACATCATAGAATATGTCGAAGATAGTATATTTATAGGTGGAATCTCTCTTCCTTCAATACTCTTTCATGAATTGTTCAAGTGACCAATGCGGTTTTTGCTAACTTTCAATAATTTTTACTGCTTGTACATATTATGTGTGAATTCATTACTCCCCATGGGATAAGTATATGAAGAATATTTAATTTCAGATTTATGATATTCAATTCATTCAACCATTTACTCAGAGGATATAACTGAAGCACGAGAGTGAATGACAAACTACTCCAAAAAGATATAAGTGAAGATCAATGCATAGTCAATTAGTTAAATAGCTATGTGAATATTCTCTCTTCTAAGAATTTAATATCTTAAGTATTTTATGAAAAAACAAGCAAAACAAAAATAGCACTCCAAGAATAGCACGCATCATCTGAACGAATAAAAATTTAGGCTCAACATAGGCTAACCGATAATTGTTTATGAAGAGAGGTGGGATGCATAGCATCCCCAAGCATACATGATTGAAACTTATAGAAATATTTACTTGGGCTGACTTGGGGATCCCCAATCTTGATCTTTTGTATCTCTTTCAATCCTCTCATATCATGGTTCCACCTATTCTCAAAAACATCATCCACACAAACATAAAAGAACTCGTGAGATATGTTATTACAGATAATAATAAATCAACTCTTTATGTACTGCCAAGACAAGTTGAACAATAATTTTAAAAAATTAGGTATTGTATACTATCATTTCCACAATTTATATCTACCAATATAGGCTATGGAAACAATAGGTTAAGTACATAACAAAACTATGATAGCAATTTGTCCAAACAGAACAGTCTGTAGCAATCTATTAAACCAGTGTACTTCTATAACTCAAAAATTATGAAAATTTAGGACATACTAAACAGGTTATATTTAAATCCTTTGTAAAAATTTCAGAAACTTTAGAGGTTCCAAATAAATATGAAAATTCAAATACTATAGCAAAAGTTTCTGTTATCACACAACACATATCAAACATGTAATTCAAGCTTCCTAAAGGAAATTCTTGAATTTTTTTATTGAAAACCAAGATTATAAATAACACCTAACATAAAATAACAAAATATAATGACTCTTAATTCAAAACACATATTATGTTATGAATAAAAATATAGCTCTAAGTAAGATATACCGATAATGATGAAGAGGAAAGACGGGATGCCTTCCGGGGCATCCCCAAGCTTAGGCGCTTGAGTATTCCTTGGATATTACCTTGGGGGTGCCTTGGGGGTGCCTTGGGAATTCCCAAGATCATGTTCTTGTCATTTCTTTTTCTCCTCATATTGGTATCTCGCCCAAAACTTGAAAACTTCAAGCACACAAAACTTAACGGAACATCATGAGAAGGGTTAGTGTGATAAATCAAGATCGTTCACGTAGGTACTATCAATACAAGATTCATAATTTTTATCACATAATACCTAATGTATTATATCATTCCCATAACTTATATCACTGAATATAAGCTATGGGAACACTAAAACAAGCAAACTATGCATGCAAAATAGAATCTGTCAAAAACAGAATAATCTGTGAAGATCCGTAGTATAACCATACTTCCGTGTCTCTAAAAATTCTGAACATTTTGGAAAACCTGAAGAATGTGTATATAAAGACTGTGTAAATATTTCAGATTATTATGGCGCTCCAGTAAAAAAATGAAAATCCATGTACTAGCGACAAAAGTTTCTATTTTGGTTGAGCATCAATTCTACTCATCTTGTGAATCATCCCAAAGGCTTTACTTGGCACATTATTTAAATAAAATACACAAAACATGATTACTACTATAGCTCAATCATGTTAACACACAAAAATATAAAGGGAAAGTGTTGGTTATTCTTCCAACAAGCGCTTTTCTTTAATGCCTTTTAGCTAGGCATGATGATTTCAATGGTGCTAATATAAGAATAGTCTTTGAAACATGTAAGAGAGCACCATCACTAGTAGAAAGCAAACCTTTCGTCCGCCTCATTATTCGCGGTTGGCTTTTGAACCGGCACTAATGTGCTCATTAGTGTCGGTTCGTGACGGGCATCATTAGTGCCGGTTCGTTCCGGACCTTTAGTCCCGGTTCGTGCCACGAATCGGCGCTAAAGGTGTGGTGGCAGGCTAGCGTCAGCCTGGGGCCCCACGCGAACCTTTAGTCCTGGTTGATTGCTCCAACCGCGACTATAGGCAAACCTTTAGTCGCTGTTGGAGCCACCAACCGGGACTAAAGGTTCCCCTATATTGAAAACCTTCAGGGCCAGCCTGAGAAGAGTCCTCTGTTCTTCCCCTTTCCTCTCCTCTTTGTTCTTTCTCTCTTCCTCGAGCTCATCCTCCATTTTTGCCAAAATTTGTCAAGATTTGGAGGCATCCCATCCATCAAAGTGTTCAAAAAGTTTAGCAACTTTGTCCTATCATCTATCATTGCTAGGTTAGCTCTTGCATTGCTCTATAAGTATAGTAATTTGTGGGTTTTAGTTTGTATGTGGTAGTTTATTTGATTTATGCAATTTGAGCTCAAATTAACTTCTTACTTTGCATTTGTATGTACGGTTTACATAGTGCCTTCCCATCCCCGTCCTAACCACCATCGATCGCCCGCACCCTCCCGTCGCCGACACCACCTTGGTGAGCCTCTTGTTCTTATCCTTTTTATAATAAAAAACCATGATTGTAAGATTTAGTTAGTTCCTTGTATAGTTTTCTTACCTATATGGTTGTTTGTTATACATAGTGGCATGGTTTTGAAATGTGTCTCCATCGGCCCTCGTCCGGTTTATGATGTAGATGTGGTACATACTCTCTTTCATAACTCTTTGTTGCATTTCTTGTTCTTGAAAATTATGCCAATCAAGTTGACATAGATGTTTTTATCTAGGAGGTATATGAACCAGAGATTCCAACCGACATAGATATTCTTTTCAAGAAGTTAAATTTAGTTGAAAAAGAAAACTAGTATTTGAAAGAAAAAATGAAAAGAGTTGAAGACAAGAAGATGAAACTGGAGTTGTATGTTGCCGATGTTGTCGATGATCACAAGATCCAGATGGGTTCAATGCTCTTGAAGATTAGAAAATTTAAAAGATATGCCATTGATAGTGAGGCTTGATATCACTATGCTGTTGGTTCAATTGTTACCTTAGTTGCGATGTTGATTGCATTTGTTGTTGCATTTAAATGCTTTAGCTAGAGAGTTTGTATGTTGTTTTATGAGAACAAGTGTGTATGAACTTTATGTACGAACTTGTATTAATTTGGTATTTTCGGTGTTGTGTAATGAAGATGAGCCGGCAATGCATGTGTGAGGACCGATGCTCTCCCCAGTTCATTAATGGTGTGCATACTTTTCTGGTTGCGGCTAAGGCAAACAAGCAGCCGGATGGTTTTATGTATTGTCCATGTGCCGGCTGTAAGAATGATCGAAATTACTCTAGCTCAAGAACCATTCATGTCCACCTATTTGAGTCCGGTTTCATGTCTGGCTATAACTGTTGGACCAAGCACAAAGAAAGAGGGGTCCTAATGGAAGAGAATAAAGCAGAAGAGGATGACTATAGCTATCCTGGCCATGGGTTCCATGAATATGATGGTACAACAATGGGGGAAGAAGTTGAGCCGACAATGCAGGAAGGAGCTGAAGAAGAGGCATCAGATGAGCCCGCTGATGATCTTGGTCAGGCCATTGCCAATGCAAAGAGAAATTGCACAAGTGAAAAGGAGAAGCTGAAGTTGCAGTGCATGTTCGAGGATCGCAGAAAAGGGTTGTACCCAAATTGCGAAGATGACAATAAAAATCTGGGTACCATACTGGAATTGCTACAATGGAAGGCAGAGAATGGTGTATCTGACAAGGCATTTCAAAAGTTGTGGCTAATGTTAAATAAGAAGCTACCAAAGGACAATGAATTTCCAGAGAGTACGTACGAAGCAAAGAAGGCTATCTGCCCTCCAAAATTAGAGGTCGAGAAGATACATGCATGCCCTAATGATTGGACCTCTACCGCGATTAGTACATGGATTTGAATGCATGCCTGGTATGTTGTGCATTGCGCTATAAGATCGGCCACGATGACCTTGTTGATGTTGAGGGCGAGCTTCCCAGGAAGAAGATTCCTTCCAAGGTGATGAGGTGTGCTCCTATAATACCACGTTTTAAATGTTTGTTCCAAAACAAAGAGCATGCCAAGTTGATGCGATGGCACAACAAAGACCGTAAGAAAGACGGGAAGTTGAGAGTGCCCGCTGACGGGTCGCTGTGGAGAAAAATCGAGAGAAAGTGGAAGGACTTTCCAAAGGATGCAAGGAACGTATGGTTTGGTTTAGGTGCAGATGGCATTAATCCTTTTGGGGATCAGAACATCAATCATAGCACATGTCCTGTGACTCTATGTATCTATAACCTTCCTCCTTGGTTGTGCATGAAGCGGAAGTTGATTATGATGCCAGTGCTCATACAAGGCCCCAAGCAACCCCGCAACGACATTGATGTGTACCTAAGGCCATTGGTTGAAGAACTTTTAGAGCTGTAGAATGGAAAAGGTGTACGTGCGTGGGATGCGGAAGATCAGGAGGAATTTGACCTACATGCATTGCTGTTTGTAACCATCAAGGATTGGCCTGCTCTCAGTAACCTTTTAGGGAAAACCGGGGATACCACGCATGCACGCACTATTTAGATGATACCGATAGTATATATTTGGATAAATGTAAGAAGAATGTGTATCTGGGGCATCGTCGATTTCTTCAGAGCAGGCATCCCGTAAGAAAGAAAGGCAAGCATTTCAAAGGTGAGGCAGATCACCGGAAGAAGCCTCGCCACCATACGGGTGATGAAATAATTGATATGGTCAAGGATTTAAAAGTAATCTTTTGCAAGGGTCCTGGTGCACAATCTGTTCCCAATGATGATATCAAATGCGCACCCATGTGGAAGAACAAATCTATATTTTGGGACCTACCGTATTGGAAAGACCTCGAGGTCCGCTCTGTAATCAATGTGATGCATGTGACGAAGAGTCCTTGCGTGAACCTGTTGGGGAACGTTGCATGGGAAACAAAAAAATTCCTACGCACACGAAGATCTATCCATGGTGATGAGCATCTACGAGAGGGAGTGTGGATCTACATACCCTTGTAGATCGCTAAGCGGGAAGCGTTAAGAAACGCGGTTGGTGTAGTCAAACGTCTTCGCGATCCAAATCACCGTGCTATTGGAAATATGCCCTAGAGGCAATAATAAATTAGTTATTATCATATTTCCTTGTTCATGATAATCGTTTATTATCCATGCTATAATTGTATTGATCGGAGACTTAAATGCATGTGTGGATACATAGACAAAACCATGTCCCTAGTATGCCTCTAATGGACTAGCTCGTTGATCAAAGGATGGTTAAGGTTTCCTAGCCATGGACATGAGATTTCATTTGATAACGGGATCACATCATTAGGAGAATGATGTGATGGATAAGATCCAAACTACAAACATAGCATATGATCGTGTCAGTTTATTGCTACTGTTTTCTGCATGTCAAGTATATGTTCCTATGACCATGAGATCATGCAACTCACGGATATCGGAGGAGTGTATTGTGTGTATCAAACGTCGCAACATAACTGGGTGACTATAAAGGTGCTCTACAGGTATCTCCGATGGTGTCTGTTGAGTTGGCATGGATCGAGACTGGGATTTGTTACTCCGTGTGACGGAGAGGTATCTCAGGGCCCACTCGGTAATGCAACATCACAATAAGCCTTGAAAGCAATGTGACTAATTGTTAGTTGCGGGATATTGTATTACGGAACGAGTAAAGAGACTTGCCGGTAACGAGGTTGAACTTGCTATGGAGATACCGACGATCGAATCTCGGGCAAGTAACATACCGAAGAACAAAGGGAACGTTATACGGGATTAACTGAATCCTTGACATAGAGGTTCGACCGACAAAGATCTTCGTACAATATGTAGGAACCAATGTGGACGTCCAGGTCCCGCCATTGGTTATTGACCGTAGAGGTGTCTCGGTCATGTCTACATAGTTCTCGAACCCGCAGGGTCTGCACACTTAAGGTTCGGTGACGTTTCGGTAGTGTAGAGTTATGTATGGTGGTGACCGAAGTTTGTTCGGAGTCCCGGATGAGATCTCGGATGTCACGAGGAGCTCCGGAATGGTCCGGAGGTAAAGTTTCATATATAGGAAGTCCCAGTTTGGTTTCAGGAAAAGTTTTGGGCTCATCGGTAGTGTACCGGGAGTGCCGGTAGTGTACCGGGAGTGCCGGTAGTGTACCGGGGGACCTCCGGGAGGGGTAATTCGACCCCAAGAGGTCCATGGGCTGTGGGAGAGTATGGCCCATGGCGCAGGAGAGAAAGTCCTAAAGCAAAAAGTGGAAAATCAGCCAATAGGAGGCAATCCTACTCCAACTAGGATTGGAGGTGAAGTAGGATTGCTCCCACCTCCTATTTCGGCCGACCCAAAGGCCTTGGCTGCCTCTTCTCTCCTCTCCTCTTATATATACTAGTGGATTGGGTGGTTTTTGGACAGAATTTCCGGCCACGTGCTACCCGTTTCACCGGTGCACAGTTTCTCCTCTAGATCGGTTTTCCGAAGTGCTTAGGCCAAGCCCTGCCGGAATCACTCCACCACCATCACCGGAGCGCCATCACGCTGCCGGTGAACTCTCTCTCCTCTCCACCTCCTCTTGCTGGATCAAGACGGTGGAGATCGTCATCAAGCTGCACGTGTGCTGAACGCGGAGGTGCCGTCCGTTCGGCGGTAGATCGGAAGGATCATGATCGAGATCGCGAGACGGTTCGTGATTGGATCGCGGAACGGATCGTGATGAGATCGCGGGACGGATCGTGATGAGTTCATGGGACGGATCGTGATTGGATCGTGGGACGGATCGTGATGATATCGCGGGATGCTCGGCGATTTGGATCGCGAAGATATTCGACTACACCAACCGCGTTTCTTAACACTTCCCGCTTAGCGATCTACAAGGGTACGTAGATCCACTCTCCCTCTCGTAGATGCTCATCACCATGGATAGGTTTGCGTGTGCGTAGGAAAATTTTTGTTTCCCATGCGACGTTCCCCAACAGTGGCATCATGAGCTAGGTTGATGGTTCGATGAGATCTCGAGTAGAACACAAAAGGTTTGTGGGCGTTGATGCTTAGATTGCTTCCTCCCTTGGTCGTATTTTGTTTCAACGGGATTGTGAGATGAAGCGGCCCGGACCAACATTACTCGTACGATTACGAGAGACCGGTTCCCTCAACGCAACTTGTTGCCTAGATGGCTTGCGGGTGACAGTTTCTCTCACTTTAGTTGGATCAGATTCGACAAAGGCGGTCCTTGAGAAGGCTGAAAAGCAAACTAGTGTAGCACCGTTGTGGTTTATGCGTAGGTGAGAATCGTTCTTGCTAGATACCCATAGCAGCCACGTAAAATATGCAACAACAATTAGAGGACGTCTAACTTGTTTTTGCAGGGTATGTTGTGATGTGATATGGCCAATTACATGATGAGATATATGTGATGTATGAGATGATCATGTGATGTATATATTATCACGACTTGCATGTCGATGAGTACGGCAACCGGCAGGAGCCATAGGGTTGTCTTTAATTATTGTATGACCTGCGTGTCAATCATTAAGCGCTATGTAATGCTTTACTTTATCTCTACGGTAGCAATAGTAGTAGAAGCATGCATGGCGTAACAACCCCAATGGCAACACATTGATGGAGATCAAGATGATGGAGATCATGGTGTTGTGCCGGTGACGATGGAGATCATGCCGGTGTTTCGAAGATGGAGATCTTAAACACAAGTTCATGGCCATATCATGTCACTTATGAATTGCATGAGATGTTAATCCTTTTATGCACCTTGTTTTTCTTAGTACGGCGGTAGCATTATAAGGTGATCCCACACTTGAATTTCAAGATGAACTGTGTTCTCCCCGCGTGTGCACCGTTGCGAAAGTTCGTCGTGTTGAGACACCACGTGATGATCGGGTGTGATAGACTCTACGTTCACATACAACGGGTGCAAGCCAGATTTGCACGCGCAGAACACTCGGGTTAAACTTGACGAGCCTAGCATGTACAGACATGGCCTCGGAACACGAGAGACCGAAAGGTCGAACATGAGTCATATAGTAGATATGATCAACATAATGATGTTCACCATTGCAGCCACCTCAACTCACGTGATGATCGGACTTGAGTTGGTGAATTTGGATGATGTATCACTCGAATGACCCGAGGGATGTCAATTTGAGTGGGAGTTCTTAAGTAATATGATTAATTGAACTCATTATCATGAAAATAGTCAAAGTGTCTTTGCAAATTATGTTGTAGATTACTAGCTCGCGCTGTAGCTCCCTTGTATTTTTATATGTTCCTAGAGAAATAGAGTTGAAAGATGTTGGTAGCAATATTGCAGACTGGGTCCGTGATCTAAGGATTGTCCTCATTGCTGCACAGAAGGCTTATGTCCTTAATGCACCGCTCGGTGCGCCACCCCCTCTAGCGTCGTCTATAGATGTTGTGAACATCTAACAGGCACGTTTCGATGACTACTTGATAGTTTAGTGCGTCATGCATTACGGCTTAGAATTGAGGCTCCAAAACGTTTTCAACATCACGGAACATATGAGATGTTCTAGGAGCAGAGATTGTGATCTCAGGCTCGTGCCTTTGTTGCGAGATATGAGATCTCCAACAAGATTCTTTGCTTGTAAGATGAAGGATAATAGCTCAATCGTTGAGCATGTACTCAGATTGTCTGGGTACTACAATCACTTGAATCAAGTGGGAGTTGATCTTCCAGATAAGATAGTGATTGATATAGTTCTCCAAGTCACTGTCACTAAAGCTACTAGAACTTAGTGATGAACTATAATACAACAGGGATAGAAGTATTGATCCCTGAGCTGTTCGCGATGTTTGACACCGCGAAGGTAGAAATCAAGAAGGAGCGTCAAGTGTTGATGGTTAATCAAACCACTAGTTTCGAAAAGGGCAAGAGCAAGGAGGGAAACTTCATGGATAGCAAGTCAGTTGCTGCTCCAGTGAAGCAACCCAAAGTTGAACTCAAACCCGAGACTAAGTGCTTCTATTATGAGGTGAGAGGTCGCTAAAGCGGAACAACCCTAGATACTTGGTAGATAAGAAGCCTGGCAACATCGACAGAAGTATATTTGATAAACGAGTTATTGATGTGTACCTTGCTAGTACTCCTAGTAGCACCTGGGTATTGGATACCGGTTCGGTTGCTAAATGTTAGTAACTCAAAATAAAAGCTAAGGAATAAACGGAGAACTAGCTAAGGGTGAGGTGACGATGTGTGTTGGAAATGTTTCCAAGGTTGATGTGATCAACATCGCACGCTCTCTCTACCTTCAGGATTAGTGACGAACCTAAATAAATGTTATTTGGTCTTTTGCGTTGAGCATGAACATGATTAGATCATGTTTGTTGCAATACGGTTATTCATTTAAGTCAGAGAATAATAGTTATTCTGGTTACATGAATAATACCTTCAATGGTCATGCACCCAGTGAGAATTGTTTGTTGAAATCTTGATCGTAGTAGTACACATGTTCATAACATTGATGTCAAAAGATACAAAGTTAATAATGATAGTACCACATACTTGTGGCACTGCCGCTAAATGTCATATTGGTATAAAGCGCATGTAGAAACTCCATGCTGATGGATATTTGGACTCATCGATTTCGAATCAGTTGAGACATGCGAACCATGCCTCTTGGGCAAGATGACTGAAGGACCCCGTTGGATGGAGCGGGCAAGTGATTCATTGGAAATGATACATGTTGATGTATGCAATCTAGTGAGTCTTGTAGCGTGGAGTGGATATCGTTATTTTCTTACCTTCACTGATGATTTGAGTAGATATAGTGTATATTTACTTAATGAAACACAAGTCTGAATCGTTTGAAAGGTTCAATCAAATTCAGAGTGAAGTTTAAAGATCATCGTGACAAGAAGGTAAAAATGACCGCGATATGATCGTGGAGGTGAATATCTGAGTTACGAGTTTGGCATACAACTTAAGACAACGTGAAATTTGTTTCACAACTAACGCCACCTGGAACACCATGGTGTGATGGTGTGTCCGAACATCATAGTCATGCTCTATTGATATAGTGCATACTGTGATGTCTCTTGTCGTTTTACTACTATAATTTTTGGGGTTATGCATTAGAGACAACTACATTCACTTTAAATAGGGCATCATCTAAATCCGTTGAGATGACACCGTGTGAATTATGGTTTGATAGAAACCTAAGATGTCATTTCTTAATATTTGGGGTTGCGATGCTTGTGTGGAAAATATTTTCACCTAATGAGGTCGAACCCAAGGCGGACAAATTGCATCTTCATAGAATACGCTAAGATCAGTTGGGTGAACCTTCTATCTCAGATCCTAGTGCAAAATGTTTGTTGCTTAAACGGATCCTTTCTCGAGGAAATGTTTCTCTCGAAAGAATTGAGTGGGAGGAAGATAGAACTTGATGAGGTTGTTGAACCTTTGTTCAACCAGAGAGTAGCGCAGCGCAGAAAGATGTTTCTGTGAAGCCTACATTAGTTGAAGAGGAAGTTAATGATGATGATCATGAAGCTTTAGGATCAAGTTACTATTGAACTTCGTAGGTCGACAAGGATGTGTACTGCTCCTAAGTGGTACGACAACTCTGTCTTGGAGATCATGTTGTTGGATAACGATGAACCTACGAGCTATGGAGAAGCGATGATGGGCCCGGATTCCGACAAATGGTTAGAGGCCATGAAATCCGAGATATGATCCATGTATGAAAACCAAGTGTAGACTTTGGTAGACTTGCTCGTTGGACGGCAGGTCGTTGAGTACAAATGGATCTTTGAAATGAAGACAGACACTGATGGTGAATGTCACTATTTGTAAAGCTCGACTTGTTGCAAAGATGTTTGTGACAAGTTCAAGGAGTTGACTACGATGAGACTTTCTCACTCGTAGTGGTGCTAAATTCTGTTGGAATTATGTTAGCAGTTGCTGTGTTTTTAATTATGAAATCTGGCAGATGGATGTCAAAACATCGTTTCCTTAATGGTTTACTTGAGGAAAGGTTGTATGTGATACAACCAGAAGGTTTTGTCAGGCCTACGAATGCTAAAAGGTGTGCAAGCTTCGGTGATCCTTCCATGGACTGAAGCAAGCATCTCGGAGTTGGAATATACGCTTTGATGAGGTGATCAAAGTTTTGATGTTTATACAAAGTTTACGAGAAACTTGTATTTGCAATAAAGTGAGTGGGAGCACTATAGAATTTCTGATAAGTATATGTGGATGACATATTGTTGATCAGAAATAATGTAGAGTTTCTGGAAAGCATAAAACGGTCATTTGGAAAGTGATTTTCAAAGGAAGACCTGGATAAAGCTACCTAATTGTTGAGCATCAAAATCTATAGAGATAGATCAAGATGCTTGATGAGACTTTCAATGAGTGTATACCTTGACAAGATTTTGAAAGAGTTCCAAATGGATCAGCCAGAGAAATAGTTCTTGTCTGATTTGTAAGGTGTGAAGTTGAGTGAGACTCAAAGCTCGACAACGGCAGAAGAAAGAGAAAGGATGAACGTCGTCCCGTATGCCTTAGCCATAGGCTCTCTATTATGCCATGCTGTGTACCGCACCTATGTGTGCCTTGCCATGAGTCTGTCAAGGGGTACAAGAGTGGTCCAGGAGTGGATCACTGGACAGCGGTCCGAATTATCCTTAGTAACCAGAGGACTAAGGAAATGTTTCTTGATTGTGGAGGTGATAAAGAGTTCGTCGTAAAGAGTTACGTCGATGCAAGCTTTAACACCTATCCGGATGACTAGTAGTAGCAATCTGGATACGTATAGTGGAGCAGCCATTTGGAAATAGTACCAAGTGGAGTGTGGTAGCAGTGTTTACGGTTTGACATAGAGATTTGCAAAGTACACACGGATCTGAATATCGCAGACCCGTTGACTATAAGAACTCTTTCACATGCAAAGCATGATCGAGCCCCAAAACTCATTGGGTGTTAGATTCATAACAATGCGAATCACATGGTGATGTGAACTAGAATATTGACTCTAGTGCAAGTGGGAGACTGTTGGAAATATGCCCTAGAGGCAATAATAAATTAGTTATTATCATATTTCCTTGTTCATGATAATCGTTTATTATCCATGCTATAATTGTATTGATCGGAGACTTAAATGCATGTGTGGATACATAGACAAAACCATGTCCCTAGTATGCCTCTAATGGACTAGCTCGTTGATCAAAGGATGGTTAAGGTTTCCTAGCCATGGACATGAGATGTCATTCGATAACGGGATCACATCATTAGGAGAATGATGTGATGGATAAGACCCAAACTACAAACATAGCATATGATCGTGTCAGTTTATTGCTACTGTTTTCTGCATGTCAAGTATATGTTCCTATGACCATGAGATCATGCAACTCACGGATATCGGAGGAGTGCCTTGTGTGTATCAAACGTCGCAACGTAACTGGGTGACTATAAAGGTGCTCTACAGGTATCTCCGATGGTGTCTGTTGAGTTGGCATGGATCGAGACTGGGATTTGTTACTCCGTGTGACGGAGAGGTATCTCAGGGCCCACTCGGTAATACAACATCACAATGAGCCTTGCAAGCAATGTGACTAATTGTTAGTTGAGGGATATTGTATTATGGAACGATTAAAGAGACTTGCCGGTAACGAGGTTGAACTAGGTATGGAGATACCGACGATCGAATCTTGGGCAAGTAACATACCGAAGAACAAAGGGAACATTATACGGGATTAACTGAATCCTTGACATAGAGGTTCGACCGATGAAGATCTTCGTAGAATATGTAGGAACCAATGTGGACGTCCAGGTCCCGCCATTGATTATTGACTGTAGAGGTGTCTCGGTCATGTCTACATAGTTCTCGAACCCGCAGGGTCTGCACACTTAAGGTTTGGTGACGTTTCGGTAGTGTAGAGTTATGTATGGTGGTGACCGAAGGTTGTTCAGAGTCACGGATGAGAACCCGGACATCACGAGAAGCTCCGGAATGGTCCCGAGGTAAAGTTTCATATATAGGAAGTCCCAGTTTGGTTTCCGGAAAAGTTTCGGGCTCATCGGTAGTGTACCGGGAGTATCGGTAGTGTACCGGGAGTGCCGGTAGTGTACCGGGGGACCTCCGGGAGGGGTATTTCGACCCCAAGAGGTCCATGGGCTATGGGAGAATAATAACCAGCCCTTAGTGGTCTGGGAAACAGCCACAAAGGCCCATGGCGCAGGAGAGAAAGTCCTAAAGCAAAAAGTGGAAAATCAGCCAATAGGAGGCAATCCTACTCCAACTAGGATTGGAGGTGAAGTAGGATTGCTCCCACCTCCTATTTCGGCCGACCCAAAGGCCTTGGCTGCCTCTCCTATCCTATCCTCCTATATATACTAGTGGATTGGGTGGTTTTTGGACAGAATTTCCGGCCACGTGCTACCCGTTCCACCGGTGCATAGTTTCTCCTCTAGATCGGTTTTCTGCAGCGCTTAGGCGAAGCCCTGCTAGAATTGCTCCACCACCATCACCGGAGCGCCGTCACACTGCCGGTGAACTCTCTCTCCTCTCCACCTCCTCTTGCTAGATCAAGACGGTGGAGATCGTCATCAAGCTGCACGTGTGCTGAACGCGGAGGTGCCGTCCGTTCGGCGCTAGATCGGAAGGACCGTGATCGAGATCACGAGACGGGTCGTGATGAGATCGCGGAACGGATCATGATGAGTTCGCGGGACAGATCGTGATCAAGATCGTGAGACGGATTGTGATGAGATCGTGGGATGGATCGTGATGAGTTCGCGGGACAGATCGTGATCAAGATCGTGAGACGGATTGTGATGAGTTCATGGGACGGATTGTGATTGGATCGCGGGACGGATCGTGATGAGATCGCGGGACGCTCGGCAATTTGGATCACGAAGATGTTCGACTATACCAACCGCGTTTCTTAACGCTTCCCGCTTAGCGATCTACAAGGGTATGTAGATCCACTCTCCCTCTCGTAGATGCTCATCACCATGGATAGGTTTGCGTGTGCGTAGGAAATTTTTTGTTTCCCATGCGACGTTCCCCAACACTTATCTACCAAGTATCTAGGGTCGTTCCGCTTCAGCGACCGCTCTCCTCATAATCGAAGCACTTAGTCTCGGGTTTGGGTTCAACTTTGGGTTGCTTCACCGGAGCAGCAACTGACTTGCTATCCATGAAGTTGCCCTCCCTGCCCCTGCCCTTCTCGAAACTAGTGGTTTTACTAACCATCAACACTTGATGCTCCTTCTTGATTTCTACCTTCGCGGTGTCAAACATCGCGAACAGCTCAGGGATCATTATTTCTATCCCTGGCGTTTATAGTTCATCACCAAGTTCTAGTAGCTTAGTGATAGTGACTTGGAGAACAATATCAATCACTATCTTCTCTGGAAGATCAACTCCCACTCGATTCAAGCAATTGTAGCACCCATACAATCTGAGTACATGCTCAACGATTGAGCTATTCTCCTTCATCTTGCAGGCAAAGAATCTTGTTGGAGATCTCATATCTCGCAACACGGGCACGAGCCTGAGATCCTGATTTCAGCTCCGAGAACATCTCATATGTTCTGTGACGTTCAAAACGTTTTGGAGCCTCAATTCCAAGCCGTAATGCATGACGCACTAAACTATCAAGTAGTCATCAGAACCTGCCTGTCAAGTGTTCTCAACATCTATAGACGACGCTAGAGGGGTTGGCGCACCGAGGAGTGCATTAAGGACATAAGCCTTCTGTGCAGCAATGAGGACAATCCTCAGATCACGGACCCAATCCGCAATATTGCTACCATCATCTTTCAACTCTATTTCTCTAGGAACATATAAAAATTCATGGGAGCTACAACGTGAGCTAGTAATCTACACCATAATCTTTGCAAAGACACTACTGACTATGTTCATGATAATGAGTTCAATTAATGATATTACTGAAGAACTCCCACTCAAATTGACATCCCTCCGGTCATCCGAGTGATACATGATCCAAATTCACCAACTCAAGTCCGATCATCACGTGAGTTGAGGTGGTTACAACGGTGCATATCATCATGTTGATCATATCTACTATATGACTCATGTTCGACCTTTCAATCTCTTGTCTTCCGAGGCCATGTCTGTACATGCTAGGCTCGTCAAGTTTAACCCGAGTGCTCTACATGTGCAACATTGGCTTGCACCCGTTGTATGTGAACGTAGAGCCTATCACACCTGATCATCACGTGGTGTGTCAACACGACGAACTTTCGCAATGGCGGACACTTGGGGAGAACACAATTCATCTTGAAATTTAAGTGAGGGATCACTTTATAATGCTACCGTCGTCCTAAGCAAAACAAGGTGCATAAAAGGACTAACATCACATGCAAATCATAAGTGACATGATATGGCCATGAACATGTTCTTTTGATCTCCATCTTGAAAGCACCGGCATGATCTCCATCGTCACCAGCAAGACAGCATGATCTCCATCATCTTGATCTCCATCAACGTGTCGCCATTGGGGTTGTCGCGCCCAACATGCTTCTACTACTATTGCTACCGTTTAGCGATAAAGTAAAGCATTACATCGCGCTTAATGATTGACACGCAGGTCATACAATAATTAAAGACAACCCTATTGCTCCTGCCGGTTGCCGTACTCATCCACACGCAAGTCATGATATTCTATACAACACATGATCATCTCATACATCACATATATCTCATCATGTAATTGGCCATATCACATCACAACATACCCTGCAATAACAAGTTAGACGTCCTCTAATTGTTGTCGCATGTTTTACGTGGCTGCTACGGGTATCAAGAAAGAACAATTCTCACCTACGCATAAACCACAACGGTGATACATAAGTTGCTTTTCAACCTTCTCAAGGACCGCCTTAGTCGAATCCGATCCAACTAAAGTAGGAGAAACAGACACCCACCAGCCATCTTTGTGCAATGAAGTTACACGTCAGTCGATGGAACGGGTCTCTCGTAAGCATACGAGTAATGTTGGTCCGGGACGCTTCATCCCACAATACCGCTGAACCAAAACACGACCAAGGGAGGAAGCAATCTAAGCATCAACGCCCACAAACTCTTTGTGTTCTACTCGAGATCTCATCTACACATAGACCTAGCTCTGATACCACTGTTGGGGAACGTTGCATGGGAAACAAAAAAATTCCCATGCACACGCAAGATCTATCCGTGGTGATGAGCATCTACGAGAGGGAGAGTGGATCTACATACCCTTGTAGATCGCTAAGCGGGAAGCGTTAAGAAACGCGGTTGGTGTAGTCAGACGTCTTCGCAATCTAAATCACCGAGTGTCCCGCGATCTCATCACGATCCATCCCGCGATCCAATCACGATCCATCCCACGAACTTCATCACGATCCGTCCCGCGATCTCATCACAATCTGTCCCGCGAACTCATCTCAATCCGTCCTGCGAACTCATCATGATCCGTCTCGCGATCTCGATCACGGTCCTTCCGATCTAGCGCCGAACGGACGGCACCTCCGCGTTCAGCACACGTACAGCTCGATGACGATCTCCGCCTTCTTGATCCAGCAAGAGGGAGCGGAGAGGTAGAAGAGTTCTCCGGCAGCGTGACGGCTCTGCGGCGATGGTGGTGGAACTATTCCGGCAGGGCTTCGCCTAAGCACTGCAGAAAACCGATCTAGAGGAGAAGCTATGCACTAGAGGAACGGGTGGCACGTGGCTGAAAATCTTTTTACCAAAACCCTAAAATCCTCTAGTATATATAGGAGGAGAGGTGGAGGAGGCTTGGCTGCCAAAGAGGCAGCCCTTGGGTCGTCCAAACCAAGGAGGGACTAGTCCTGCTCCTCCACTCCTAGTAGGATTAGGACTCCTTCCTTATTTGGCCTTTTTTTGCCTTTTTCCACCTTTTTCCTTTTGGGCTTTTCTTCCCAGCCACATGGGCCTTGTGTGGGACTTCTACCAGAACACAAAGGGCTGTTATTTACTCTCCCACAGCCCATATAGCCTCTTGGGTCGAAATACCCCTCCCGATGGTCCCCCGGTACACTACCGGCACTACCGGTACACTACAGATGAGCCCGAATCTTTTCCGGCGACCAAAACAGGACTTCCTATATATCAATATTTACCTTCGGACCATTCCGGAGCTCCTCGTGACGTCCGGGATCTCATCCGGGACTCCGAACAACCTTCGGTCACCACCATATATAACTCTATACTACCGAAACGTCACCTAACCTTAAGTGTGCAGACCCTGCGGGTTCGAGAACTATGTAGACATGACCAAGACACCTCTATGGTCAATAAACAATAGCGGGACCTGGATGCCCATATTGGTTCCTACATATTCTACGAAGATCTTGATCGGTCGAACCTCTATGTCAAGGATTCAGTTAATCCCGTCTGATGTTCCCTTTGTTCTTCGGTATGTTACTTGCCCGAGACTCGATCGTCAGTATCTGTATACCTAGTTCAACCTCGTTACCGGCAAGTCTCTTTACTCGTTCCGTAATACAAGATCCCTTGGCTAAAACTTAGTCACATTGCTTGCAATGCTTATTGTGATGTTGTATTACCGAGTGGGCCCTGAGATACCTCTCCGTCACATGGAGTAACAAATCCCAGTCTTGATCCATGCCAACTCAATAGACACCCTCGGAGATACCTGTAGAGCACCTTTATTGTCATCCAGTTATGTTGCGACGTTTGATACACACAAGGCACTCCTCCGGTATTCGTGAGTTGCATGATCTCATGGTCATAGGAACATATACTTGACATGCAGAAAACAGTAGCAATAAACTGACACGATCATATGCTACGTTTGTAGTTTGGGTCTTGTCCATCACACCATTCTCCTAATGATGTGATCCCGTTTATCAAATAATATCTCATGTCCATGGCTAGGAAACCTTAACCATCTTTGATCAACGAGCTAGTCTATTAGAGGCATACTAGGGACATGATTTTGTCTATGTATCCACACATGCATCTAAGTCTCCGATCAATACAACTATAGCATGGATAATAAACGATTATCAAGAACAAGGAATATGATAATAACTAATTTATTATTGCCTCTAGGGCTTATTTCCAACAACTTGCACCAGTCCATAAATGGCTCGCTGGAGTTTGCAAACTTTGTCAGCATTCTCGGGATCGACAAAACCTTCGGGTTGCATCATATACAACTCTTCCTCAAGGAAACCGTTGAGGAACGCTGTTTTTACATCCATCTGCCAAATTTCATAGTTGAAATAGGCAGCTATTGCTAACATGATTCTGACAGACTTAAGCATCGCTTCGAGTGAGAAAGTCTCATCGTAGTCAACTCGTTGAACTTGTGAAAAACCCTGTGCCACAAGTCGAGCTTTATAGACGGTGACATTACCATCTGCGTCTGTTTTATTCTTAAAGATCCATTTATTCTAAATGGCCTTTCGCCCTTCAGGTAATACTTCCAAAGTCCATACTTTGTTTTCATACATGGATCCCATCTCAGATTTCATGGCCTCTAACCATTTCTCGGAATCCGGGCCCATCACTGCTCCTCCATAGCTCGTAGGTTCATTCTTCTCCAACAACATGACCTCCAAGATAGGGTTGCCGTACCACTCAGGGGTAGTACGCGGCCTTATCGACCTACGAGGTTCAATAGCTGGTTGATCCGAAGCTTCATGATTATCATCATTAACTTCCTCTTCTACCATCGTAGGTTCCACAGAAACATCTTTCTGTGCTGCGCTACTTTCTGGTTGAAGTAAAGGTTCAATAACCTCATCAAGCTCTATTTTCCTCCCACTCAATTCTTTCGAGAGAAACTCTTTCTCAAGAAATGTTCCATTTTTAGTGACAAACACTTTGCCTTCGGATCTGAGATAGAAGGTATACCCGACTGTCTCTTTCGGGTATCCTATGAAGACGCATTTCTCCGCTTTGGGTTCTAGCTTTTCAGGCTGAAGCTTTTTGACATAAGCATCACATCCCCAATCTTTAAGAAACGACAACTTTGGCTTCTTGCCAAACCATAGTTCATATGGCATCGTCTCAACGGATTTTGATGGTGCCCTATTTAAGGTGAATGCAGCTGTCTCTAATGCATAAGCCCAAACCGATAGTGGCAAATCAGCAAGAGACATCATAGAACGCACCATATCCAATAAGGTTCGATTACGACGTTCGGACACACCATTACGCTGTGGTGTTCTGGACGGTGTCAACTGTGAAACAATTCCACACTGTCTTAAGTGACTGCCAAACTCATAACTCAGACATTCACCCCCTCGATCAGATCGCAGGAACTTAATCTTCTTGTTATGATGATTCTCAACTTCACTCTGAAATTGCTTGAACTTTTCAAACCTTTCAGACTTGTGTTTCATCAAGTAAATATACCCATATCTACTTAATTCATCAGTGAAGGTGAGAAAATAACGATATCCACCATGCAGTGTAACATTCATTGGCCCGCACACATTAATGTGTATGATTTCCAATAAGTCACTCGCCCGTTCCATTGTTCTAGAGAACGGCGTTTTAGTCATCTTGCCCATGAGGCATGGTTCACATGTGTCAAGTGATTCAAAATCAAGTGACTCCAAAATTCCATCAGCATGGATCTTTCTCATGCCTTTTACACCAATATGACCTAAACGGCAGTGCCACAAGAAAGTGTTTATTATCATTATCAATTCTACATCTTTTGGCATCAATGTTATGAACATGTGTGTCATCACTATCAAGATTCAATATGAATAAACCCCTAACATTGGGTGCATGACCATAAAAGATATTACTCATATAAATGGAACAACCTTTATTCTCTGATTTACATGACTAACCTTCTCGCAATAAACAAGATCTAGATATAATGTTCATGCTTAACGCAGGCACTAAATAACAATTATTCAGGTTAATCACTAATCCCGATGGTAATCGAAGAGAGAGTGTGACGACGGCGATCACATCAACCTTGGAACCATTTCCCACGCGCATCGTCACTTCGTCCTTTGCCAGCCTTCGTTTATTCCATAGTTCCTGCTTTGAGTTGCAAATGTGAGCAACCGAACTGGTATCAAATATCCAAGCACTACGAGGAGAGCTAGTAAGGTACACATCAATAACATGTATATAATATATACCTTGTTTGTCGTTGGCCGCCTTCTTGTCAGCCAGGTACTTGGGGCAGTTCCGCTTCTAGTGACCAGTTCCTTTGCAATGAAAGCACTCAATTTCTGGCTTGGGTCCATGCTTGGGCTTCTTTGCAAGAGTAGCAACTGCTTTTCCATCCTTCTTCGTTTTACCCGTCTTGCCCTTTGCCCTTGACTTAGCCATTTTTTGAAACTAGTGGTTTTATTGACCATCAACACTTGATGTTCTTTCTGGATTTCAGACTCAGTGACTTTTAGCATCGCAAACAGCTCAACGACTGACTTGTTCATCCCGTGCATGTTATAGTTCATCACAAAGCTCTTGTAACTAGGTGGCAGTGATTGAAGAACTCTGTCAGTGATCGCCTCTGGCGGAAGGGAAATTCCCAACTCCGCTAGACGGGTTGAATACCCAGACATTCTGAGTATATGTTCACTGATAGAACCGTTCTCCTCCATCTTGCAAGCATAGAACTTATCGGAGGTTTGATACCTCTCGATCCGTGCGTTCTTTTGAAAGATAAACTTCAACTCCTAGAACATCTCATATGCTCCATGACGTTCAAAACGTCTTTGAAGTCCCGGTTCTAAGCCATACAATATTGCACATTGAACTATTGAGTAATCTCCAGTACGTGTCTCCCAAGCGTTCTTAACGTCTTCGGAGGTCATGTCTTCTGGTTGGTCACCAAGCAGTGCATCAAGGACATATGATTTCTGGGAAGCCGTGGGGATAATCCTCAGATTACGGACCCAGTCAACAAAGTTACTTCCATCATCTTTCAGTTTAGCTTTCTCTAGGAACGCATTAAAAGTCAGGGGTGCTATTGCGTGAGACATTGATCTACAACATAAATATGCAAAGTTCACTTAGACTATTGTTCAAGATAATGAATTTAGTTCATCAAATTACTAAAGCTCCCACTCAAATTGACATCCCTCAGGTCATCTGAGTGTCACATGATCCAAATCCACCAACTCGAGTCCGATCATCATGTGAGTTGAGGTGGCTTCAATGGTGAACATCATTATGTTGATCATATCTACTATATGACTCATGTTCGACCTTTCGGTCTCGTGTGTTCCGAGGCCATGTCTGTACATGCTAGGCTCGTCAAGTTTAAGCCGAGTGTTCTACGCGTGCAACACTGGCTTGCACCCGTTGTATGTGAACGTAGAGTCTATCACACCCGATCATCACGTGGTGTCTCAACACGACGAACTTTCGCAATGGTGCACACTCGGGGAGAACACAATTTTATCTTGAAATTTAAGGGAGGGATCACCTTATAATGCTACCGTCGTACTAAGCATAACAAGGTGCATCAAAGGATTAACATCACATGCAATTCATTAGTGACATGATATGGCCATGAACTTGTGCTTTAGATCTCCATCTTGAAAGGACTGTCATGATCTTCATCGTCACCGGCACGACACCATGATCTCCATCATCTTGATCTCCTTCAACGTGTCGCCATTGAGGTTGTCACGCCCTGCATGCTTCTACTACTATTGCAACCGTTTAGCGATAAACTAAAGCATTACATAGTGCTTAATGATTGACACGTAGGTCATACAATAATTAAAGACAACCCTATGGCTCCTGCCGGTTGCCGTACTCATCGACATGCAAGTCGTGAAATTGTATACATCGCATGATCATCTCATACATCACATATATCACATCATGTAATTGTCCATATCACATCACAACATACCCTGCAAAAACAAGTTAGACGTCCTCTAATTGTTGTTGCATGTTTTATGTGGCTGCTACGGGTTTCTAGCAAGAACGATTCTCACCTACGCATAAACCACAATGGTGATACATAATTTGCTTTTCAACCTTCTCAAGAACTGCCTTTGTCGAATCCGATCCAACTAAAGTGAGAGAAACTGCCACCCGCAAGCCATCTAGGCAACAAGTTGCGTCGAGGGAAACGGTCTCTCGTAAGCATAGGAGTAATGTTGGTCCGGGCCGCTTCATCTCACAATACCGCTGAACCAAAATCCGACCAAGGGAGGAAGCAATCTAAGCATCAATGCCCACAAACCTTTTGTGTCCTACTCGAGATCTCATCTACACATAGACCTCGCTCTAATAACACTATTGGGGAACATTGCATGGGAAACAAAAATTTTCCTACGCACACGAAGATCTATCCATGGTGATGAGCATCTATGAGAGGGAGAGTGGATCTACATACCCTTGTAGATCGCTAAGCGGGAAGCGTTAAGAAACATGATTGGTGTAGTCGAACGTCTTCGCGACCCAAATCGCCGTGCATCCCACGATCCAATCACGATCCGTCCCACGATCCAATCACGATCCGTCCCGCGATCCGATCACGATTTGTCCCACGAACTTGATCACGATCCGTCTCATGAACTTGATCATGATCCTACCGATCTAGCACCGAACGGACGGCACCTCCGCGTTCAGCATACGTATAGCTTGATGATGATCTCCACCGTCTTGATCCAGCAAGAAGGAGTGGAGAGGAAGAAGAGTTCTCTGGCAGCTTGATGGCACTCCGGCAATGGTGGTGGAGCAATTCCGGCAGGGCTTCGCCTAAGCACTGCAGAAAACCGATCTAGAGGAGAAACTATGCACTGGAGGAACGAGTAGCACGTGGCTCAAAAATCTAGTGCAAAAACCCTCAATACCACTAGTATATATAGGAGGAGAGTAGGAGAGGAGGAATCTTGTCCTCCAAGCCTTCTAGGCTTCGGCTGAACTAGGAGAGGAGGAGTCCACCTCCTCCACTCCTAGTAGGATTAGGATTCATCCTTTTTTTTCCTTTTTGCTTTTTTCCACCTTTTTCCTTTTGGGTTTTCTTATCCAGCCACATGGGCCTTGTGTGGGAGTTTCCACAAGCCCACTAAGGGCTGATATTCACTCTCCCACAGCCCACTAAGCCTCTTAGGTCGAAATACCCCTCCCGGAGGTCTCCCGGTACACTACCGGCACTCCCAGTACACTACCGATAAGCCCGCAACTTTTCCGACGACCAAAACAGGACTTCCTATATATGAATCTTTACCTCCGGACAATTATGGAGCTCCTCATGACGTCCAGGATCTCATCCGGGACTCCGAACAACCTTCGGTCACCACCATACATAACTCTACACTACCGAAACGTCACCAAACCTTAAGTGTGTAGACCCTGCGGGTTCGAGAACAATGTAGACATGACCAAGACACCTCTACGGTCAATAACCAATGGTGGGACCTCGATGTCCACATTGGTTCCTACATATTCTACGAAGATCTTTATTAGTCGAACCTCTATGTCAAGGATTCAATTAATCCCGTATGATGTTCCCTTTGTTCTTCGGTATGTTACTTGCCTGAGATTCGATCGTCGGTATATCCATACCTAGTTCAACCTTGTTAATGGCAAGTCTCTTTACTCGTTCTGTAATACAAGATCCTGTGACCAACACTTAGTCACATTGCATGCAAGGCTTATTGTGATGTTGTATTACCGAGTGGGCCCTGAGATACCTCTCTGTCACACGGAGTAAGAAATCCCAGTCTTGATCCATGCCAACTCAATAGACACCCTCGGAGATACCTGTAGAGCACCTTTATTGTCACCCAGTTATGTTGCGACGTTTGATACACACAAGGCACTCCTCCGGTATTCGTGAGTTGCATGATCTCATGGTCATAGGAACATATACTTGACATGCAGAAAACAGTAGCAATAAACTGACACGATCATATGCTACGTTTGTAGTTTGGGTCTTGTCCATCACATCATTCTCCTAATGATGTGATCCCGTTATCAAATGACATCTCATGTCTATAGCTAGGAAACCTTAACCATCTTTCAATCAACGAGCTAGTTCACTAGAGGCATACTAGGGACATTGTGTTTGTCTATGTATCCACCCATGTATTCATGTTTCCAATTAATACAATTATAGCATGGATAATAAACGATTATCATGAACAAGGAAATACAATAATAAACACTTTATTTATTGCCTCTAGGGCAAATTTCCAACAGAACCTACTAGGCTTCTTGGGCGTGTATGGGAAGACAAAAGATACGCCGGAGGCACAGGAGGACCAATAACGTATGCACGGAAAAGACAGAATGGATCCAAAGTAGTTTCAGGGTCATGCTAGCTACGCTCTTACCAAAGAAGAGAAGGAAATCTTATTCGAATGCCTTCTCAGTATGAAGGTCCCGTCTAGCTTCTCGTCGAATATAAAGGGAATAATAAATATGACAGACAAAAAGTTCCAGAACCTAATGTCTCATGACTACCACATGATTATGACGCAACTGCTTCCGGTTGCATTGAGGGGGCTTCTACCGGAAAACGTTTGATTAGCCATTGTGAAGCTATGTGCATTCCTGAATGCAATCTCTCAGAACGTAATCGATCTAGAAATCCTACCAAGGTTGGAGAATGATTTGGTGGAATGTCTTGTCAGTTTCGAGTTGGTGTTCCTATTGGGGATCGTAGTAGTAAATGAAAAAAATTCCTACGCATCACCAAGATCAATATATAGAGAAACTAACAAAAAGTGGGGGCAGTGCATATTCATACCTTTGAAGATCGCAAAGTGGAAGCACTACAAGAATGTGGTTGGTGGAGTCATATTGGCAGCAATTCAGATCGCGGTCGATTCCGATCTAAGAGCCGAACACTTAGATAGACATCTCTCTACTCATCCAAGTGACACATGATCCACATCAACTAGCCCATGTACGATCATCACGTGAGACGGACTAGTCATCAATGGCGAACATCTCCATGTTGATCGTATCTTCTATATGACTCATGTTTGACCTTTCGGTCTCCCGTGTTCCGAGGCCATGTCTGTACATGCTAGGCTCGTCAATTCAACCTAAGTGTATTGCGTGTGTAAATCTGGCTTACATCCGTTGCATGCGAACGTTAGAACCTATCACACCCGATCATCATGTGGTGCTTCGGAACAACGAACCTTGGCAACGGTGCACAGTGAGGGGGAACACATTTCTTGAAATTTTAGTGAGAGATCATCTTATTTAAGCTACCGTTGTTCTAAGCAAATAAGATGTAAAACATGATAAACATCACATGCAATTATATAGTGACATGATATGTCCAATATCATCTTGCTCCTTTGATATCCATCTTTGGGGCACCATGATCATCATTGTCACCGGCCTGACACCATGATCTCCATCATCATGGTCTCCATCATTGTGTCTCGGCGAAAGTCGTCTCGCCAACTATTACTTCTACTACTATAGCTAACGGTTTAGCAATAAAGTAAAGTAATCACATGGCCTTGCATCTCATACAATAAATTAAGACAACTCCTATGGCTCCTGCCGGTTGTCATACTCATCGTAAAGCAAGTCGTGAATCTTATTACAAGAACATGATCAATCTCATACATCACATATATCACATCACATCCTTCAGCCATATGACATCACATGGCATATGCTGCAAAAACCAGTTAGACGTCCTCTAATTGTTGTTGCAAGTTTTTACGATGTGCTATAGGTTTCTAGCAAGAACATTTCTTAACTACGCAAAAAACACAACGTGATATGCCAATTTCTATTTACCCTTCATAAGGACCCTTTTCATCGAATCCGATCCGACTAAAGTGGGAGAGAGAGACACCCGCTAGCCACCTTATGCAACAAGTGCATGTCAGTCGGTGGAACTAGTCTCACATAAGCGTACGTGTAAAGTCGTTCTGGGCTGCTTCATCCCACAATGCCGCCGAATCAGGATACGACTAGTAACAGCAAGCAAATTGACAAAATCGACGCCCACAACAACTTGTGTTCTACTCGTGCATAGATTCTACGCATAAACGTAGCTCATGATGCCGCTGTTGGGGATTGTAGTAGTAAATCAAAAAAATTCCTACACATCACCAACATCAATCTATGGAGAAACCAGCAAGAATTGGGGGAGTGCATATTCATACCTTTGAAGTTCACGAAGTGGAAGCGCTACATACTCGTAGGGATTCAGATCGAGATCGATTTCGATCTAAGCGCCAAACAACGGCGCCTTCGCATTAAACACACGTGCACCCCATTGACGTGTCCTACGCCTTGATCCAGCAAGGAGGAAGGAGAGGTTGAGGGAGAGCTCTGACAACACGACGACGTGGTGATGATGGAGCTGCGTGGTACTCCGATAGGGCTTCGCCAAGCGCTATGAAGGATGAGGAGGTGGAGAGGTAGGGCTGCACCGAGAGAGAGAGAGAGAGAGTTGCTTGCTGGGAGCCCCAAAACCCTCCACTATATATAGGAGGAGAGGGAGGAGGGTCCGCACGCCTAGGGTTCCCTCTCTAGGGGAGGCAGCAGCCCTAGATGGCCAGGAGGGACTGCGGCCAGGGTGGGGAGGAGGGGCGGCGCCCTAGGGTGGGCCTAGGGCCCCTCCACGCCAAGGGTTTGCCTTGGGCTGAGGTGGGAGACGCACCAGAGCACCTAGGGGCTGGTTCCCTCCCACTCTTGTCCCATGTAGCCTTCCGGGTCCGGTGGCCCCTCCCGGTGGACCCCCAGAACCCTTCCGGTGGTCCCGGTACATTACCGGTGATGCCCGAAACACTTCCGGCAACCAAATCCTCACTTCCTATACATGAATCTTTACCTCCGGACCATTCTAGAACACCTCGTGACATCCAGGATCTCATCCGGGACACCGAACAACCTTCGGTATACATGTACACTATTCCCATATAACCCTAGTGTCATCGAACCTTAAGTGTGTAGACCCTACGGGTTCGGGAGGCATGTAGACATGACCGAGACACCTCTCTGGTCAATAACCAACAGCGGGATTTGGATACCCATGTTGGCTCCCACATACTCCACGATGATCTCATCGGATGAACCACGATGTCGGGGATTCAATGAATCTCGTATACAATTCCCTTTGTCCATCGGTATGTTACTTGCCAGAGATTCGATCGTTAGTATCCCTATACCTTGTTCAATCTCATTATAGGCATGTCTCTTTACCCGTTCCATAACGCATCATCCCGTGGCTAACTCCTTAGTCACATTGAGCTCATTATGATGATGTCTAACCGAGTGGGCCCAGAGACAGCTCTCCGTCACATGGAGTGACAAATCCCAGTCTCGATTCGTGCCAGCCCAACAGATACTTTCGGGGATACCCGTAGTGTACCCTTATAGCCACCCATTTACGTTGTGACGTTTGGCACACCCTAATTATTTCTACGGTATCTGAGAGTTGCACAATCTCATGGTCTAAGGAAATGATACTTGACATTAGAAAAGCTTTAGCAGACGAACTACACGATATTGTGGTATGCTTAGGATTGGGTCTTGTCCATCACATCATTCTCCTAATGATGTGATCCCGTTATCAACGACATCCAATGTCCATGGTCATTAAACCGTGACCATCTATTGATCAACGAGCTAGCCAACTAGAGGCTCACTAGGGACATGTTGTGGTCTATGTATTCACACATGTATTACGGTTTCCAGTTAATACAATTATAGCATCAACAATAGACAATTATCATGAACAAGGAAATATAATAATAACCATTTTAATATTGCCTATAGGGCATATTTCCAATAGTTCCCACCATTATTTTTCAATATCATGACGCATGTCCTAGTTCACCTAGTCGAGGAGATTGCCATTCTGGGTCCTGTATTTCTATACAATTTGGTCCCCTTTGAGAGGTTCATGGGAGTCTTAAAGAAATATGTTCATAATCGTGCTAGGCCAGAAGGAAGCATCTCCAAGGGCCATGAAACAGCGGAGGTCATTGGGTTTTGTGTTGACTTTATTCCTGACATTAAGCCGATAAGTTAGTTCTGCTTCATCATTGTAGTAGTAGGTTCTGTCTACCATCTCCCGTACATTTTTTGAAGAATGAAAATAAGCTGTCAATGCAAATAAGTTGTCAAATATTTTTAAATAAACAATATAAATTACTTAATAAATATGGTTGAGAAACTCCCATAATGGTAGAACTGGAGGCGTCTACACATCGACCCAGATATCCATATTACCTTCTATTTCATCTTCCGGACGAATATCAAAGGTGAGAAGCATATTAGGCTCAAATGCATAAGACTTGCATAGTGCTTGCCAATTTTTGCATTCAAAATAGCAATAGGTGTCTGCATGGTACAATTTTACCGCAAAAGTAAAACCATGATCGGTCCTCAAGTGAACTATCTTTACCTCCATATATTTTTTAGTATTGAAACCAATCTTATCCAAGACAGCAATTCTTGCATGCCAGGGGATACGCTAGTAGAACTGTAAAAAATTAAAATTAATTATAAGTTGAAGCAAAAGAGGCAGAAGTCATGCTTAATCACGAAAAAAGACTTGTCATTGTGACTTACTGTATCCACTTTGAAGTTCTCATCCACCATGATGCTGAAGCGCCTACCATCAACTAGGAAAGTCTTGTCACACAGGCCGCGCTCATCTTCGCAGTATTCGCACATAACGAATTCACTTTCATCGTCAGACATTTCCTATGTTCATAGTTGAAACATTTAAAATTGATCGAAGGAAACTACGAGAAAACTGATCAACACACACATCACTATTACTCAATATGCAACAGGTTGACTTTAGGTCTGTTGAGTCTTTCCTTCCTAAAATCTCATGTCACGTATATGGTGGGCACTCCTTCTGATATTGCGACAACCGGTAATGGTGGCTCTTCCATTCGTCCCCGAGTGCATTACACCAAAATGTCTAGCACACGGGAACGAAGGAGAAGCGACCCCCACGACAACCGTCAGGATTCTCCCTCTCTCGTATTTATATATGGAGGACACTCTCCCTTAGTGCAAGACACAAAAGTAGCCGAAACAGATCTAAAGTCAACCCATTCCATATATCGAGCAATGACATAGAAAAATTTCCCTATGTTTTGCCGGAATGACTTGCAAATCACAAATACATTTATAATGGACTCGAATATAATATCACTAATACATCATCCCGAATAATCCAGTTCAAGAATTACGGCACGCTTTGGATCTTAATTAATGCGTGTGTGTGACTTTCGGTCCGTCGAGGCTTTCCTTAAATAACTCTCATATCTCATGGTGTGTTGGTGCGCACTCTCTCATATTGATACGGTGGTGTATATATGTTGGTGGGCAGTCTCTCACAGTAATAGTTTGATCGCCAGTGATGGACGCCTCCCCTCTTCTCTTCTTGCGCAATATAGCGACGAGTATATCGCAAAGAAGAGAAGAAAGAGAAAGCGCCCCCCACGACAACAGTCGAGATTCCTTCATCAAGAACACACATGAAAGTTACACAAGGAGCAACGAGAGACTGAAAGTCACACATGCATTATATCGATAAAATATCACTGATACATTAATATTTATAATGACCTCGAATATAATATCACTAATACATCTTCCCGAATAATCCAGTTCAAGAATTACGACACGCTTTGGATCTTAATTAATGCATGTGTGACTTTCGGTCTGTCGAGGCTTTCCTTAAATAACTCTCAGATCTCATGGTGTGTTGGTGCGCACTCTCTCACAATTATTCGGTGGTGTATATATGTTGGTGGACACTCTGTGACAGTAATAGTTCGACCGCCGGTGATGGATGCCCCTCCTCTTCTCTTCTTGCACATTATACCAACGAATATATCGCAAAGAAGAGAAGAAAGAAGAGGCGCCCCCCACAACAACACTCGGGATTCCTCCATCAAGAACACACATGAAAGTTATTTAAGGAAAGCCTCGACGGAACGAAAGTCACACACGCATTATACCGATAAAATATCACTAATACATTAATATTGATAATGACCTCGAATATAATAACACTAATACATCATCCCGAATAATCCAGTTAATGCATCATCAAATATTAACTAATACTCATCGAATATCCTAGAATCCAAAATGGAGAACGGTGAACTCGGTTCACTAGAGGTCTCTCAGTCGCCGGCGGTGGACACCCAAAGATAAGGAACCATCACCGGATCATAACTCAAGTGAGATCCCTAAAGGATCTGCCCCGTATTATCAAACCGGGCATCCCACGCCGCCATGTAGCGATGGACGTGCTCGTCCTGCTCCCTAACATGGAGACATACCACCTCAGGGGGTGCCAGCTCCCTCCGCACCGAAAGTGGCCCGCGTGACCGCCACCACAGAAGGTCTGGGTCGACGATGATACCTGCACTCCTCACCAACCTTCGTGTTGGAAATATGCCCTATAGGCAATAATAAAATGGTTATTATTGTATTTCCAAGTTCATGATAATTGTCTATTGTTCATGCTATAATTGTGTTATTCGGAAACCATAATACATGTGTGAATACATAGACCATAACATGTCCCTAGTAAGCCTCTAGTTGGCTAGCTCGTTGGTCAATAGATGGTCATGGTTTCATGACCCTGGACATTGTATGTCGTTGATAACGGGATCACAACATTAGGAGAGTGATGTGATGGACAAGACCCAATCTTGAGCATAGCACAAGATCGTGTAGTTCGTTTGCTAAAGCTTTTCAGTGTCAAGTATCGTTTCCTTAGACCATGAGATTGTACAACTCCAGATACCATAGGAATGCTTTGGGTGTACCAAACGTCACAACGTAACTAGGTGGCTATAAAGGTTCACTATGGGTATCTCCGAAAGTGTCTGTTGGGTTGGTATGAATCGAGACTGGGATTTGTCACTCCGTGTGACGGAGAGGTATCTTTGGGCCCACTCGGTAAGACATCATCATAATGAGCTCAATGTGACTAAGGAGTTAGTCATGGGATGATGTGTTACGGAATGAGTAAAGATACTTGCCGGTAACGAGATTGAACAAGGTATAGAGATACCGACGATTGAATCTCGGGCAAGTATCATACCGATCGACAAAGGGAATTGTATACGGGATTGATTGAATCCCCGACATCATGGTTCATCCGATGAGATCATCGTGGAGCATGTGGGAGACAACATGGGTATCCAGATCCCGCTGTTGGTTATTGACCAGAGAGGTGTCTCGGTCATGTCTACGTGTCTCCCGAACCCGTACGGTCTACACACTTCAGGTTCGATGACGCTAGGGTTAAAGGGAAATAGTGTACGTGGTTACCAAAGGTAGTTCGGAGTCCCGGATGAGATCCCGGATGTCAAGAGAAGTCCCGGAATGGTCCGGAGACGAAGATTGATATATACGATGTGAGGTTTTGGTTACCAGAAGTGTTTCGGGCGTCACCGGTAGTGTATCGGGACCACCAGAAGGGTTCCGGGGGTCCACCAAGTTCTCCGTAGTGCTTAGTGAAGCTCTGCCGGAGTACCACGCAGCTCCACCGTCACCACGCCGTCGTGTTGCCAGAGCTCTCCCGCAACCTCTCCTTCCTCCTTGCTGGATCAAGGCGTAGGAGACGTCACCGGGTTGCACGTGTGTTGAACGCGGGGGCGCCGTTGTTCGGCGCTAAGATCGGAGTCCACCGCGATCTGAATCGCTGCGAGTATGACTCCACCAACCGCATTCTTGTAACGCTTCCGCTTAGCGATCTTCAAAGGTATGACGATGCAATCCTCACTCGTTGCTGGTTTCTCCATGGATAGATCTTGGTGATCATATGAAAAAATTTGATTTACTACTACGTCTCCCAAAAGTGGCATCATGAGCTAGGTCTATGCGTATAATATATGCACGTGTAGAACACAAAGTAGTTGTGGGCGTCGATCTTGTTAATTTTCTTACCACTAATAGTCTTATCTTGATTCGGCGGTATTGTGGGATGAAGCGGCCCGGACCGACTTTACACGTATGCTTACATTAGACTGGTTCCACCGCCTGACATGCACTTGTTGCATAAGGTGGCTAGCGGGTGTCTGTCTCTCCCACCTTATTCGGATTGGGTTCGATGAAAAGGGTCCTTATGAAGGGTAAATAGCAATTGGCATATGACGTTGTGGTTTTGGCGTAGGTAAGAAACGTTCTTGCTAGTAACCTATAGCAGCCACGTAAAAACTTGCAACTACAAATTAGAGGATGTCTAACTTGTTTTTGCAGCATATGCCTTGTGATGTGATATGGACAAAGAATGTGATGTGATGCATTGTGATGTATGAGATTGATCATGTTCTTGTAATAGGATTCACGACTTGCATGTCGATGAGTATGACAACCGGCAGGAGCCATAGGAGTTGTGTTATTTTATTGTATGACCTGCGTGTCAATCATAAACGCCATGTAATTACTTTACTTTATTGCTAAACGTTAGCCATAGTAGTAGAAGTAATAGTTGGCGAGACAAGTTCATGAAGACACAATGATGGAGATCATGGTGTCGTGCCGGTGTCAGTGATGATCATGGTGCCCCAAAGATGGAGATCAAAGGAGCAAGATGATATTGGCCATATCATGTCACTATATTGATTGCATGTGATGTTTATCATGTTTACATCTTATTTGCTTAGAACGATGGTAGTAAATAAGATGATCACTCAAGAAAATTTCAAGAAAAGTGTTCACCCTAACTGTGCACCGTTGCTAAGGATCGTTGTTCCGAAGCACCACATGATGATCGGGTGTGATAGGTTCTAACGTTCGCATACAACGGGTGTAAGCCAGATTTACACACGCGATACACTTAGGTTGACTTGACGAGCCTAGCATGTAAAGACACGGCCTCGGAAGGTCGAACATGAGTCGTATAGAAGATACGATCAACATGGAGATGTTCACCATGGATGACTAGTCCGTCTCACGTGATGATCGGACACGGGCTAGTTGACATGGATCATGTGTCACTTGGATGACTAGAGAGATGTCTATATAAGTGGGAGTTCATTAAATAATTTGATTATGTGAACTTAATTATCATGAACTTAGTCTAAAATTCTCTTTACAATCTATATTGTAGATCCAATGGCCAACAAAAATGTCACCCTCAATTTCAACGCGTTCCTAGAGAAAACCAAGCTGAAAGATGATGGAAGCAACTATGCGGACTGGGTCCGTGGCTTGAGGATCATCCTCATATCTTCCAAGAAATTGTATGTCCTTGATGCACCGCTAGGTGACCCACTCTTTCTCCCAGCAGAGCAAGACGTTGCGAATGCTTGGCATGCTCGCTACGATGATTACTCCCTTGTTCAGTGCGGCATACTTTACAGTTTAGAACCGGGGCTCCAAAAGCGTTTTGAGCAACACGGAGCATATGAGATGTTCCAAGATCTGAAAATGGTTTTCCAAGCTCATGCCCGGGTCAAGAGATATGATGTCTCCGACAAGTTCTTCAGCTGTAAGATGGAGGAAAACAGTTCTGTTAGTGAGCACATACTCACGATGTCTGGGTTGCACAACCGCTTGACTGAGTTCTTTTATTGCAAGGGTACCGGTCACTGGAAGCAGAACAACCCCAAGTACTTAGCAGATAAGAAGGACGGCAACATTAAAGGTGTATGTGATATACTTGTTATTGATGTGTACCTGACCAGCGCTCATAATAGATCCTGGGTATTTGATACCGGTGCAGTTGCTCACATTTGTAACTCCAAGCAGGAGTTACGGAATAAGCGAAGGCTGGCAAAGGACGAGGGACGATGCGCGTCGGGAATGGTTCCAAGGTCGATGTGATCGCCGTCGGCATGCTACCTCTACATCTACCTTCGGGATTAGTGTTAAACCTTAATAATTGTTATTTAGTACCAGCTTTGAGCATGAACATTGTATCTAGATCTCGCTTGATATGAGATGGCTACTCATTTAAATCTGAGAATAATGGTTGTTCTATTTATATGAGAGAGATGTTTGATGGTCATGCCCCACTGGTCAATGGTTTATTTTTGATGAATCTCGAACGTGATGTTACACATGTCCATAGTGTGAGTGCCAAATAGTGTAAGGTTGATAACGATAGTCCCACTTACATGTGGCACTGCCACCTTGGTCATATTGGTGTCAAACACATGAAGAAGCTCCATGCTGATGGACTTTTGGAGTCGCTTGATTTCGAATCATTTGACACGTGCGAACCATGCCTCATGGGCAAGATGACCAAGAGTCTGTTCTCCGGAACAATGGAGCGAGCAACTAACTTGTTGGAAATAATACATACCGATGTATGCGGTCTAATGAGTGTCGAGGCTCGTGGTGGCTACCGTTATGTTCTCACCCTCACTGGTGGCTTAAGTAGATATGGGTATGTCTACTTAATGAAACATAAGTCTGAAACTTTTGAAAGGTTCAAAGAATTTCAGAGTGAGGTAGAGAATCAACATGACAGGAAAATAAAGTGCCTACGATCTGATTGTGGCGGAGAATATTTAAGTCACGAGTTTGGCACGCACCTACGGAAATGTGGAATTGTTGCACAACTCACGCCGCCTGGCACACCTCGGCGAAATGGTGTGTCTGAATGTCGTAATCGCACTCTATTAGATATGGTACGATCTATGATGTCTCTTACCGACTTACCGCTATCATTTTGGGGATATGCATTAGAGACTGCCACATTCACTTTAAATAGGGCACCGTCAAAATCCGTTGAGACGACACCGTATGAATTATGGTTTGGAAAGAAACCTAAGCTATCGTTTCTAAAAGTTTGGAGATGCGATGCTTATGTGATGGAACTTCAACCTGAGAAGCTCGAACGCAAATTGGAAAAGTGCATCTTCATAGGATATCCCAAAGAGACTATTGGGTATACCTCCTACCTACGATCCGAGGGCAGAGTGTTTGTTGCCAAGAATGGATCCTTTCTCGAGAAAGAGTTTCTCTCGAAAGAATTAAGTGGTAGGAAAATACAACTTGATGAGGTAATTGTACATCCATTCGAACCGGAGAGTAGCGCAGCATAGGAAGTTTTTCTGTGGAGCCTACACTGGATGGAGAGGAAGTTAATGATGATGATCATGAAACTTCAGGTCAGGTTACTATTGAACGTCGAAGGCCCACTAGGACACGTTCCGCACTAGAGTGGTACGGCAACCCTATCCTAGAGATCATGTTGTTAGACAATGGTGAACCTTTGAACTATAAAGAAGCGATGGCGGGCCGGGATTCCAACAAATGGCTTGAGGCCATGAAATCTGAGATAGGATCCATGTATGAGAACAGAGTATGGACTTTGGTGGACTTGCCTAATGAATAGCCAGCCATTGAAAATAAATGGATCTTTAAGAAGAAGACTGACGCAGACGGTAATGTGACCGTCTATAAGGCTCGGCTTGTCGTTAAGGGTTATCGACAAGTTCAAGGAGTTGACTAGGATGAGACTTTCTCACCAGTAGCAATGCTGAAGTCTGTCCGAATCATGTTCGAAATTGCCGCATTTAATGATTATGAGATCTGGCAAATGGATGTCAAAACGGCATTCCTTAATGGCTTCCTCAAGGAAGAACTGTATATGATGCAGCCGGAAGGTTTTGTCGATCCTAACGATGCTAACAAAGTATGCAAGCTCCAGCGCTCCATCTATGGGCTGGTGCAAGCATCTCGGAGTTGGAACATTTGCTTTAATGAGGTGATTAAAGCGTTTGGGTTTGTACAGGTTTATGGAGAACCCTGTATTTACAAGAAAGTGAGTGGGAGCTTTGTAGCATTTCTCGTATTATATGTGGATGACATACTGATAATGGGAAATGATATAGACCTTTTGGAAAGTGCAAAGGCCTACTTGAATAAGTGTTTTTAAATGAAGGACCTTGGAGAAGCTGCTTACATATTAGGTATTAAGATCTATAGAGATAGATCGAGACGCCTCATAGGTCTTTCACAAAGCACATACCTTGAAAAGATATTAAAGAAGCTCAATATGGATCAATCCAAGAAGGGGTTCTTGCCTGTGTTACAAGGTGTGAGATTTTGTACGACTCAATGCCCAACCACGGCAAAGGATAGAGAAGAGATGAGTGTCATCCCCTATGCTTCAGCCATAGGCTCTATTATGTATGCCATGCTGTGTACCAGACCTGATGTGAACCTTGCATAAGTTTGGTAGGGAGGTACCAAAGTGATCCCAGAGCGGAACACTGGACAGCGGTCAAGAAAATCCTGAAGTACCTTAAAAGGACAAAGGACATGTTTCTCATATATGGAGGTGCTGAAGAGCTCGTCGTAAAGGGTTACGTCGATGCTAGCTTCGACACGGATCTGGACGAGTCCAAGTCGCAAACCGGATACGTGTATATTTTGAACGGAGGGGCAGTCAGCTGGTGCAGCAGCAAGCAAAGCGTCGTGGCGGCATCTACATGTGAAGCGGAGTACATAGCTGCTTCGGAAGCAGCAAAGGAAGGAGTCTAGATGATGGAGTTCATCACCGACCTAGGAGTAATTCCAAGTGCGTCAGGCCCAATGACTCTATTCTGTGACAACACTGGAGCTATTGCCCTTGCGAAGGAACCCAGGTTTGACAAGAAGATAAGACACATCAAGCGCCGCTTGAACTCCATCCGTGATTACATTCAGGAGGGAGATATGGATATTTGTAAAGTGCATACAGATCTGAATGTCGCAGATCCGTTGACTAAACCTCTCTCACGAGCAAAACATGATCAACACCAGAATGCTTTGGGTGTTCGATTCATCACAATGTAACTAGATTATTGACTCGAGTGCAAGTGGGAGACTGTTGGAAATATTCCCTAGAGGCAATAATAAAATGGTTATGATTATATTTCCTTGTTCATGATAATTGTCTATTGTTCATGCTATAATTGTGTTAACCGGAAACCGTAATACATGTGTGAATACATAGACCATAACATGTCCCTAGTAAGCCTCTAGTTGGCTAGCTCGTTGATCAATAGATGGTCACGGTTTCATGACCATGGACATTGGATGTCGTTTATAACGGGATCACATCATTAGGAGAATGATGTGATGGACAAGACCCAATCCTGAGCATAGCACAAGATCGTGTAGTTCGTTTGCTAAAGCTTTTAAGTGTCAAGTATCGTTTCCTTACACCATGAGATTGTACAACTCCCGGATACCTTAGGAATGCTTTGGGTGTACCAAACGTCACAACGTAACTGGGTGCCTATAAAGGTGCACTACGGGTATCTCCGAAAGTGTCTATTGGGTTGGTACGAATCGAGACTAGGATTTGTCACTCCATGTGACGGAGAGGTATCTCTGGGCCCACTCGGTAAGACATCATCATAAAGAGCTCAATGTGACTAAGGAGTTAGTCACGGGATGATGTGTTATGGAACGAGTAAAGAGACTTGCCGGTAACGAGATTGAACGAGGTATAGAGATACCGACGATCGAATCTCGAGCAAGTACCATACCGATAGACAAAGGGAATTGTATATGGGATTGATTGAATCCCCGACATCGTGGTTCATCCGATGAGATCATCGTGGAGCATGTGGGAGCCAACATGGGTATCGAGATCCCGCTGTTTGTTATTGACCAGAGAGGTGTCTCTCTCATGTCTACGTGTCTCCCGAACCCGTAGGGTCTACACACTTAAGGTTCAATGATGCTATGGTTATAGGGAAATAGTGTACATGGTTACCGAAGCTAGTTCAGAGTCCCGGATGAGATCCCGGATGTCACGAGGGGTCCCGGAATGGTCCGGAGACGAAGATTGATATATAGGATGTGAGGTTTTGGTTATCGGAAGTGTTTCGGGTGTCACCGGTAGTGTACCGAGACCACCGAAAGGGTTCCGGGGTTCCACCAAGTAGGCCCACCGGCACCAGAGGGCTCCATGAGCCTGAGGCGAAGGGAACCAGCCCCTAGGTGGGATGGTGCGCCTCCACAAGAGGCCCAAGGCGCAGGAAATAGAGGAGGGAGGGGAAACCCTAGACCTAGATGGGCCTAAGGCCCACTAGGATTGCGCCCTCCTCCTCTCCTCCCTGTGGCTGCTGGCCAGATTGCCATCTGGTGGCTGCCGCAAGACCCTAGGGTGGGAACCCTAGGGTGCAGCCCTACCTCCTCCTCCTATATATAGAGGTGCCCTTGGGGCTGTTTTGAGACATGGTTCTCTCTTCCTCTCGACGCAGCCCTACCTCTCCCCCTCCTCGTTCTCCGTAGTGCTTAGCGAAGCTCTGCCGGAGTACCACGCAGCTCCACCGTCACCATGCCGTCGTGCTGCCGGAGCTGTCCCTCAACCTCTCCTTCCTCCTTGCTGGATCAAGGCATAGGAGACGTCACCGGGCTGCACGTGTGTTGAACGCGGAGGCACCGTTGTTCGGCGCTAAGATCGGAGTCCACCGCGATCTGAATCGCGGCGAGTATGACTCCACCAACCGCGTTCTTGTAACGCTTCCACTTAGCGCTCTTCAAAGGTATGAAGATGCAATCTCTCCCCACTCGTTGCTAGTTTCTCCATGGATAGATCTTGGTGATCGTAGGAAAAAATTTGATTTACTACTACGTCTCCCAAAACTTCGAGCCCAAAAAGATAGCACCTCCCAGGGCCAGCCCGACGTTGGCGCCTATCAAGCAGGCTCTCGCGGACTACTTGATGACGAGCATGCGGGCCGGGCATCGTCCACTAATTTTTCATAAAACCCAAAATCAACGTACACATACTAATCTAACATAAACATACTAATCTACTTTCAAAAAAAAGCATAAACATACTAATCTAACATACACATACTAATCTAGGTAACATAAACATACTAACAAAAGCATAAACATACTAATCTAACATACACATACTAATATTGCTAACATAAACATACTAATGTAACATGCATACACATACTAAAAAGCATAAAAATCAACATATATTTAAAAAAATTGCAACGAGCCGCGGCAGCGGCGGCTCACAGTGGGGGCGGCGATGGGGGCGAGGCGGTGACGGGGCGGCGACGGGGTGGGGCGGCGACGGGGGCGGCGGGGGATGCGATTGGGCGGCGGGGGAGGCGATGGGGGCGGTGACAGGGAAGGCGGGGGAGGCAACCAGGGCGGCGAGGGAGGTGACGGGGGTGGCGGGGGAGGCGATGGGGCCGCGGGGAGGCGACGGGGGCGGGGGGAGGCGATGGGGCGGCGACGGGGACAGGGAACAGCAACGGCGGGCTCGGGGCAGCGACGAGGGCGAAGTGGAATGAAAACTGTGAATTTTGCTAAGTGATTGTCATATAGAAGGAGCATTGGTCCCAGTTGGTGGCCCCAACCGGGACAAATGCTCCCCTTTAGTCCCGGTTTGTCACACCAACCGGGACCAAAGCCCTATTTTCCGCTGCCCAAAGGGCGGGAAACAAGGACCTTTGGTCCCCGTTGGTGCCACCAACCGGGACCAAAGCCCTGTTTTCAACAGCCCAAAGGGCGGGAAACAGGCCCTTTGTTCCCGGTTGGTGGCACAAACTGGGACGAATGGGTGGAATTGGTCCCGGTTGGGGCCACCAACCGGGACCACTGGCCTTGCACAGCGGTGTGGTGGGAGTTTAGTCCCACCTCGCCAAGCGAAGGTTGTCCAAACCTGCTTATAAGCCCCGCCGCGACTGTTACGTTGAACTCCTCTGATAGTGATAATAGATGCATTTATACTGAAATTCGGTCTAAATTCAAAATGGTAGTTAGGCGCCAAACTAGCACTTTGAATTTTGGTTGAATTTCAGTGTAAACGAATCTATTTTCACTTTTGCTATTTTTTATGTTATTTCTTTGCATATTAAAAGTTGCTAACAAAAAATACTTCATGAATATTTTTTTGCTATTATTTTTATTAATAAAAATAACTTTGATAATTTTAGTTGCATGAATTGTATATAATATCAAGTTTCTTTCGAAGTATCGTGTACAAAACGGACAGTCTCCTTCGAAGTATCGGGGTTTCGGACGGAAACTCATCGTTTACAAAAGGCATTTAATCTTCTTGAACTTATTTGAACTCCAGGGTTCTCGTGTGTTCAAAATGTACCATTCTACGCCACATCATCAATTTTTCAACCCTTTCTAACTTCATTTGGTATTTTTCATGCATTTAATGATTCTTTTGAGCTAAATGACCCTGACATTGAAAAGCACTACAAATGAACTCTAAAAAGGTTGAAAGCTGGCATGGTATCAACATTTCACCCACATAGCATGTGCTAAAAATTTGAGAGGGTTACGGCAAAAGCAGGTTGCACTTCGTGTACAAAACGGATAGTCTCTTTCGAAGTATCGGGATTTCGGACGGAAACTCATCGGTTACAAAAGGCATTTCATTTTCTTGAACTTATTTGAACTCCAGGCTTTTTGTGTGTTCAAAATGCACCATTCAAAGCAACATCATGAATTTTCAACCCTTTTTGACTTCATTTGATATTTTTCATGCATTTACTGATTTTTTGAGCTAAATGACCCTGAAATTGAAAAGCACTTCAAATGAAGTCTGAAAAGGTTGAAAGTTGGCATGGTATCATAATTTCACCCACATAGCATGTGCTAGAAAGTTGAGGAGGTTACAGCAAAAGCAGGATGCACTGCGCGTATGAAACGGACAGTCTCTTTCGAAGTATCGGGGTTTCGGACGGAAACTCATCGGTTACAAAAGGCATTTCATTTTCTTGAACTTATTTGAACTCCAGGCTTTTTGCGTGTTCAAAATGTACCATTCAAAGCCACATCATCAATTTTCAACCCTTTCTGACTTCATTTGATATTTTTCATGCATTTAATGATTATTTTGAGCTAAATGACCCTGCAATTGAAAAGCAGTTCAAAAGAAGTCTGCAAAGGTTGAAACTTGGCATGCTATAAACATTTCACTCACATAGCATGTGCTAGAAAGTTGAGAGGGTTACGGCAAAAGCAGGATGCACTTCGCGTACAAAATGAACAGACTCTTTCGAAGTATTGGGGTTTCAGACGGAAACTCATCGGTTAGAAAAGGCATTTCATTTTCTTGAACTTATTTGAACTCCAGGCCTTTTGCGTGTTCAAAATGCACCATTCAAAGCCACATCATCAATTTTCAACCCTTTCTGACTTCATTTGATAATTTTCATATATTTACTGATTTTTTTGAGCTAAATGACCGTGAAATTGAAAAGCACTTCAAATGAAGTCTGAAAAGGTTGAAAGTTGCCATGGTATCTTCATTTCACCCACATAGCATGTGCTAAAAAGTTGAGAAGGTTACGACAAAAGCAAGATGCACTTCGCGTACGAAACGGACAATCTCTTTCGAGGTATCGGGGTTTCGGACGGAAATTCATAGGTTACAAAAGGCATTTCATTTTCTTGAACTTATTTGAACTTCACGCTTTTTGTGTGTTCAAAATGCACCATTCAAAGCCACATCATCAATTTTCAACCCTTTCTGACTTCATTTGACATTTTTCATGCATTTACTTTTTTTATCTAAATGACCCTGAAATTGAAAAGCAGTTCAAATGAAGTCTGAAAAGGTTGAAAGTTGGCATGATATCATCATTTCACTCGAATAGCATGTGCTACAAGGTTGAGAGGGTTACGGCAAAAGCAGGATGCACTTCACGTACAAAACGAACAGACTCTTTCGAAGTATGAGGGTTTCGGACGGAAACTCATCGGTTAGAAAAGGCATTTCATTTTCTTGAACTTATTTGAACTCCAGGCTTTTTGCGTGTTCAAAATGCACCATTCAAAGCCACATCATCAATTTTCAACCCTTTCTGACTTCATTAGATATTTTTCATGCATTTACTGATTTTTTTGAGCTAACTGACCCTGAAATTAAAAAGCACTTCAAATGAAGTCTGAAAAGGTTGAAAGTTGGCAAGGTATCATCATTTCTCCCACATAGCATGTGCTAAAAAGTTGAGAAGGTTACGGCAAAAGCAGGATGCACTTCGCTTACGAAACGGACAGTCTCTTTCGAAGTATTGGGGTTTCGGACGGAAACTCATCGTTTACAAAAGGCATTCATTTACGTGAACTTATTTGAACTCCAGGATTTTTGTGTGTTCAAAATGCTACATTCAAAGACACATCATCAATTTTCAACCCTTTCTGACTTCATTTGGTATTTTTCATGCATTTAATGATTATTTTGAGCTAAATGACCCTGACATTGAAAAGCACTACAAATGAACTCTAAAAAGGTTGAAACCTGGCATGGTATCAACATTTCACCCACATAGCATGTGCTAAAAAGTTGAGAGGGTTACGGCAAAAGCAGGATGCACTTCGCGTACAAAATGGACAATCTCCTTGGAAGTATCGGGGTTTCGGACGGAAATTCATAGGTTACAAAAGGCATTTCATTTTCTTGAACTTATTTGAACTCTAGGCTTTTTGTGTGTTCAAAATGCACCAATCAAAGACACATCATCAATTTTCAACCCTTTCTGACTTCATTTGATATTTTTCATTCATTTACTGATTTTTTTGAGCTAAATGACCCTGAAATTGAAAACCACTTCAAATGAAGTCCGAAAAGGTTGAAAGTTGTCATGGTATCATCATTGCACCTACATAGCATGTGCTAAAAAGTTGATAGGGTTACGGCTAAAGCAGGATGCACTTCGAGTACAAAACGGACAGTCTCTTTCGAAGTATCGGGGTTTCGGACGGAAACTCATCGGTTACAAAAGGCATTTCATTTTCTTGAACTTATTTCAACTACAGACTTTTTGTGCGTTCAGTATGCATCATTCGAAGGGGGGCATCAGTTTTCAGCCCTTTCTGACTTCATTTCATATTTTTCATGCATTTACTGATTTTTCTGAACTAAATGACCCTGAAATTGAAAAGCACTTCAAATGAAGTCTGAAAAGGTTGAAAGTTGCCATGGTATCATAATTTCACCCACATAGCATGTGCTAGAAAGTTGAGAAGGTTATGGCAAAAGCAAGATGCACTTCGCGTACGAAACGGACAATCTCTTTCGAGTTATCGAGGTTTCAGACTGAAACTCATCGGTTACAAAAGGCATTTCATTTTCTTGAACTTATTTGAACTCCATGCTTTTGTGTGTTCAAAATGCACCAATCAAAGACACATCATCAATTTTCAACCCTTTCTGACTTCATTTGACATTTTTCATGCATTTACTTTTTTTTATCTAAATGACCCTGAAATTGAAAAGCACTTCAAATGAAGTCTGAAAAGGTTGAAAGGTTGCATGATATCATCATTTCACCCACATAGCATGTGCTAACAAGTTGATAGGGTTACGGCAAAAGCAGGATGCACTTCTCGTACGAAACAGACAGTCTCTTTCGAAGTATCGGGGTTTCGGACGGAAACTCATCGGTTAGAAAAGGCATTTCATTTTCTTGAACTTATTTCAACTCCAGAAGTTTTGTGCGTTCAGTATGCATCATTCAAAGGGGGCATCAATTTTCAGCCCTTTCTGACTTCATTTGATATTTTTCATGCATTTACTGAGTTTTCTGAACTAAATGACCCTGAAATTGAAAAGCACTTCAAATGAAGTCTGAAAAGGTTGAAAGTTGGCATGGTATCATCATTTCTCCCACATAGAATGTGCTAAAAAGTTGAGACGGTTACGGCAAAAGCAGGATGCACTTCGCGTACGAAACGGACAGTCTCTTTCGAAGTATCGGGGTTTCGGACGAAAACTCATCGTTTACAAAAGGCATTTCATTTTCGTGAACTTATTTGAACTCCAGGCTTTTTGTGTGTTCAAAATGCACCATTCAAAGCCACATCACGAATTTTCAACCCTTTCTGACTTCATTTGGTATTTTTCATGCATTTAATGATTATTTTGAGCTAAATGACCGTGACATTGAAAAGCACTACAAATGAACTCTGAAAAGGTTGAAAGCTGGCATGGTATCAACATTTCACCCACATAGCATGTGCTAAAAAGTTGATAGGGTTACGGCAAAAGCAGGATGCACTTCGTGTACAAAACGGACAGTCTCTTTGGAGGTATCGAGGTTTCAGACTGAAACTCATCGTTTACAAAAGGCATTTCATTTTCTTGAACTTATTTGAACTCTAGGCTTTTTGTGTGTTGAAAATGCACCATTCAAAGACACATCATCAATTTTCAACCCTTTCTGACTTCATTTGACATTTTTCATGCATTTACTTTTTTTTATCTAAATGACCCTGAAAATGAAAAGCACTTCAAATGAAGTCTGAAAAGGTTGAAAGTTGGCATGATATCATCATTTAACTCACATAGCATGTGCTAAAAGGTTGAGAGGGTTACGGCAAAAGCAGGATGCACTTCGCGCACAAAACAAACAGACTCTTTCGATGTATCGGGGTTTCGAACGGAAACTCATCGGTTAGAAAAGGCATTTCATTTTCTTGAATTTATTTTAACTCCAGGATTTTACCGTGTTCAAAATGCACCATTCAAAGCCACATCATCAATTTTCAACCCTTCTGACTTCATTTGATATTTTTCATGCATTTACTGATTTTTTGAGCTAAATGACCCTGAAATTGAAAAGCACTTCAAATGAACTCTGAAAAGGTTGAAAGCTGGCATGGTATAAACATTTCACCCACATAGCATGTGCTAGAAAAGTTGAGAGGGTTACGGCAAAAGCAGGATGCACTTCGCGTACAAAATGAACAGACTCTTTCGAAGTATTGGGGTTTCAGACGGAAACTCATCGGTTACAAAAGGCATTTCATTTTCTTGAACTTATTTGAACTCCATGCTTTTTGTGTGTTCAAAATGCACCAATCAAAGACACATCATCAATTTTCAACCCTTTCTGACTTCATTTGACATTTTTCATGCATTTACTTTTTTTTATCTAAATGACCCTGAAATTGAAAAGCACTTCAAATGAAGTCTGAAAAGGTTGAAAGGTTGCATGATATCATCATTTCACCCACATAGCATGTGCTAACAAGTTGATAGGGTTACGGCAAAAGCAGGATGCACTTCTCGTACGAAACAGACAGTCTCTTTCGAAGTATCGGGGTTTCGGACGGAAACTCATCGGTTAGAAAAGGCATTTCATTTTCTTGAACTTATTTCAACTCCAGAAGTTTTGTGCGTTTAGTATGCATCATTCAAAGGGGGCATCAATTTTCAGCCCTTTCTGACTTCATTTGATATTTTTCATGCATTTACTGAGTTTTCTGAACTAAATGACCCTGAAATTGAAAAGCACTTCAAATGAAGTATGAAAAGGTTGAAAGTTGGCATGGTATCATCATTTCTCCCACATAGAATGTGCTAAAAAGTTGAGACGGTTACGGCAAAAGCAGGATGCACTTCGCGTACGAAACGGACAGTCTCTTTCGAAGTATCGGGGTTTCGGACGAAAACTCATCGTTTACAAAAGGCATTTCATTTTCGTGAACTTATTTGAACTCCAGGCTTTTTGTGTGTTCAAAATGCACCATTCAAAGCCACATCACGAATTTTCAACCCTTTCTGACTTCATTTGGTATTTTTCATGCATTTAATGATTATTTTGAGCTAAATGACCGTGACATTGAAAAGCACTACAAATGAACTCTGAAAAGGTTGAAAGCTGGCATGGTATCAACATTTCACCCACATAGCATGTGCTAAAAAGTTGATAGGGTTACGGCAAAAGCAGGATGCACTTCGTGTACAAAACGGACAGTCTCTTTGGAGGTATCGAGGTTTCAGACTGAAACTCATCGTTTACAAAAGGCATTTCATTTTCTTGAACTTATTTGAACTCTAGGCTTTTTGTGTGTTGAAAATGCACCATTCAAAGACACATCATCAATTTTCAACCCTTTCTGACTTCATTTGACATTTTTCATGCATTTACTTTTTTTTATCTAAATGACCCTGAAAATGAAAAGCACTTCAAATGAAGTCTGAAAAGGTTGAAAGTTGGCATGATATCATCATTTAACTCACATAGCATGTGCTAAAAGGTTGAGAGGGTTACGGCAAAAGCAGGATGCACTTCGCGCACAAAACAAACAGACTCTTTCGATGTATCGGGGTTTCGAACGGAAACTCATCGGTTAGAAAAGGCATTTCATTTTCTTGAATTTATTTTAACTCCAGGATTTTACCGTGTTCAAAATGCACCATTCAAAGCCACATCATCAATTTTCAACCCTTCTGACTTCATTTGATATTTTTCATGCATTTACTGATTTTTTGAGCTAAATGACCCTGAAATTGAAAAGCACTTCAAATGAACTCTGAAAAGGTTGAAAGCTGGCATGGTATAAACATTTCACCCACATAGCATGTGCTAGAAAAGTTGAGAGGGTTACGGCAAAAGCAGGATGCACTTCGCGTACAAAATGAACAGACTCTTTCGAAGTATTGGGGTTTCAGACGGAAACTCATCGGTTACAAAAGGCATTTCATTTTCTTGAACTTATTTGAACTCCATGCTTTTTGTGTGTTCAAAATGCACCAATCAAAGACACATCATCAATTTTCAACCCTTTCTGACTTCATTTGACATTTTTCATGCATTTACTTTTTTTATCTAAATGACCCTGAAATTGAAAAGCACTTCAAATGAAGTCTGAAAAGGTTGAAAGGTTGCATGATATCATCATTTCACCCACATAGCATGTGCTAACAAGTTTATAGGGTTACGGCAAAAGCAGGATGCACTTCTCGTACGAAACAGGCAGTCTCTTTCGAAGTATCGGGGTTTCGGACGGAAACTCATCGGTTAGAAAAGGCATTTCATTTTCTTGAACTTATTTCTACTCAAGAAGTTTTGTGCGTTCAGTATGCATCATTCAAAGGGGGGCATCAATTTTCAGCCCTTTCTGACTTCATTTGATATTTTTCATGCATTTACTGATTTTTCTGAACTAAATGACCCTGAAATTGAAAAGCACTTCAAATGAAGTATGAAAAGGTTGAAAGTTTGCATGGTATCATCATTTCTCCCACATAGAATGTGCTAAAAAGTTGAGACGGTTACAGCAAAAGCAGGATGCACTTCGCGTACGAAACGGACAGTCTCTTTCGAAGTATCGGGGTTTCGGACAAAAACTCATCGTTTAAAAAAGGCATTTCATTTTCTTGAACTTATTTGAACTTCCCGCTGTTTGTGTGTTCAAAATGCACCATTCAAAGCCACATCATCAATTTTCAACCCTTTCTGACTTCATTTGACATTTTTCATGCATTTACTTTTTTTTATCTAAGTGACCCTGAAATTGAAAGGCACTTCAAATGAAGTCTGAAAAGGTTGAAAGTTGGCATGATATCATCATTTCACTCGAATAGCATGTGCTACAAGGTTGAGAGGGTTACGGCAAAAGCAGGATGCACTTCACATACAAAACGAACAGTCTCTTTCGAAGTATCGGGGTTTCGGACGGAAACTCATCGGTTACAAAAGGAATTTCATTTTCTTGAACTTATTTGAACTCCAGGCTTTTTGCGTGTTCAAAATGCACCATTCAAAGCCACATCATAAATTTTCAACCCTTTCTGACTTCATTTGATATTTTTCATGTATTTAATGATTATTTTGAGCTAAATGACCCTGAAATTGAAAAGCACTTCAAAAGAAGTCTGGAAAGGTTGAAACTTGGCATGCTATAAACATTTCACTCACATAGCATGTGCTAAAAAGTTGAGAGGGTTACGGCAAAAGCAGGATGCTCTTCGCGTACAAAACGAACAGACTCTTTCGAAGTATTGGGGTTTCAGACGGAAACTCATTGGTTAGAAAAGCCATTTCATTTTCTTGAACTTATTTGAACTCCAGGCTTTTTGCGTGTTCAAAATGCACCATTCAAAGCCACATCATCAATTTTCAACCCTTTCTGACTTCATTTGATAATTTTCATATATTTACTGATTTTTTTGAGCTACATGACCGTGAAATTGAAAAGCACTTCAAATGAAGTCTGAAAAGGTTGAAAGTTGCCATGGTATCATCATTTCACCCACATAGCATGTGCTAAAAGGATTGAGAAGGTTACGGCAAAAGCAAGATGCACTTCGCGTACGAAACGGACAATCTCTTTCGAGGTATCGGGGTTTCGGACGGAAATTCATAGGTTACAAAAGGCATTTCATTTTCTTGAACTTATTTAAACTTCACGCTTTTTGTGTGTTAAAAATGCACCATTCAAAGCCACATCATCAATTTTCAACCCTTTCTGACTTCATTTGACATTTTTCATGCATTTACTTTTTTTTATCTAAATGACCCTGAAAATGAAAAGCACTTCAAATGATGTCTGAAAAGGTTGAAAGTTGGCATGATATCATCATTTCACTCGAATAGCATGTGCTACAAGGTTGAGAGGGTTACGGCAAAAGCAGGATGAACTTCACGTACAAAACGAACAGACTCTTTCGAAGTATGAGGGTTTCGGACGGAAACTCATCGGTTAGAAAAGGCATTTCATTTTCTTGAACTTATTTGAACTCTAGGCTTTTTGCGTGGTCAAAATGCACCATTCAAAGCCACATCATCAATTTTCAACCCTTTCTGACTTCATTTGATATTTTCATGCATTTACTGATTTTTTTGAGCTAACTGACCCTAAAATTGTAAAGCACTTCAAATGAAGTCTGAAAAGGTTGAAAGTTGGCATGGTATCATCATTTCACCCACATAGCATGTGCTAACAAGTCGATAGGGTTACGACAAAAGCAGGATGCACTTCTCGTACGAAACGGACAGTCTCTTTCGAAGTATCGGGGTTTCGGACGGAAACTCATCGTTTACAAAAGGCATTCATTTTCGTGAACTTATTTGAACTCCAGGCTTTTTGTGTGTTCAACATCCTACATTCAAAGACACATCATCAATTTTCAACCCTTTCTGACTTCATTTGGTATTTTTCATGCATTTAATGATTATTTTGAGCTAAATGACCCTGACATTGAAAAGCACTACAAATGAACTCTAAAAGGGTTGAAAGCTGGCATGGTATCAACATTTCACCCACATAGCATGTGTTAAAAAGTTGAGAGGGTTACGGCAAGAGCAGGATGCACTTCGCGTACAAAACGGACAGTCTCCTTTGAAGTATCGGGGTTTCGGACGGAAATTCATAGGTTACAAAAGGCATTTCATTTTCTTGAACTTATTTGAACTCTAGGCCTTTTGTGTGTTCAAAATGCACCATTCGAAGGGGGCATCCATTTTCAGACCTTTCTGACTTCATTTGATATTTTTCATGCATTTACTCATTTTTCTGAGCTAAATGACCCTGAAATTGAAAAGCACTTCAAATGAAGTCTGAAAAGGTTGAAAGTTCGCATGCTATCATCATTTCACCCACATAGCATGTGCTAAAAAGTTGAGAAGGTTACGGCAAAAGCAAGATACACTTCGCGTACGAAACGGACAATCTCTTTCGAGGTATCGAGGTTTCAGACTGAAACTCATCGGTTACAAAAGGCATTTCATTTTCTTGAACTTACTTGAACTCTAGGCTTTTTGTGTGTTCAAAATGCACCATTCAAAGACACATCATCAATTTTCAACCCTTTCTGACTTCATTTGATATTTTTCATTCATTTACTGATTTTTTTGAGCTCAATGACCCTGAAATGGAAAAGCACTTCAAATGAAGACTGAAAAGGTTGAAAGTTGTCATGTTATCATCATTTCACCTACATAGCATGTGCTGAAAAGTTGATAGAGTTACGGCAAAAGCAGGATGCACTTCGCGTACAAAATGGACAGTCTCTTTCGAAGTATTGGGGTTTCGGACGGACACTCATCGGTTACAAAAGGCATTTCATTTTCTTGAACTTATTTCAACTCCAGACTTTTTGTGCGTTCAGTATGCATCATTCGAAGGGGGCATCCATTTTCAGACCTTTCTGACTTCATTTGATATTTTTCATGCATTTACTCATTTTTCTGAGCTAAATGACGCAGAAATTGAAAAGCACTTCAAATGAAGTCCGAAAAGGTTGAAACTTGGCAGGGTATCGTCATTTCACCCACATAGCATGTGCTAAAAAGTTGAGAAGGTTACGGCAAAAGCAAGATGCACTTCGCGTACGAAACGGACAATCTCTTTCGAGTTATCGAGGTTTCAGACTGAAACTCATCGGTTACAAAAGGCATTTCATTTTCTTGAACTTATTTGAACTCCATGCTTTTTGTGTGTTGAAAATGCACCATTCAAAGACACATCATCAATTTTCAACCCTTTCTGACTTCATTTGACATTTTTCATGCATTTACTTTTTTTTATCTAAATGACCCTGAAAATGAAAAGCACTTCAAATGAAGTCTGAAAAGGTTGAAAGTTGGCATGATATCATCATTTAACTCACATAGCATGTGCTAAAAGGTTGAGAGGGTTACGGCAAAAGCAGGATGCACTTCGCGCACAAAACAAACAGACTCTTTCGAAGTATCGGGGTTTCGAACGAAAACTCATCGGTTAGAAAAGGCATTTCATTTTCTTGAATTTATTTTAACTCCAGGATTTTACCGTGTTCAAAATGCACCATTCAAAGCCACATCATCAATTTTCAACCCTTCTGACTTCATTTGATATTTTTCATGCATTTACTGATTTTTTGAGCTAAATGACCCTGAAATTGAAAAGCACTTCAAATGAACTCTGAAAAGGTTGAAAGCTGGCATGGTATAAACATTTCACCCACATAGCATGTGCTAGAAAAGTTGAGAGGGTCACGGCAAAAGCAGGATGCACTTCGCGTACAAAACGAACAGACTCTTTCGAAGTATTGGGGTTTCAGACGGAAACTCATCGGTTACAAAAGGCATTTCATTTTCTTGAACTTATTTGAACTCCATGCTTTTTGTGTGTTCAAAATGCACCAATCAAAGACACATCATCAATTTTCAACCCTTTCTGACTTCATTTGACATTTTTCATGCATTTACTTTTTTTTATCTAAATGACCCTGAAATTGAAAAGCACTTCAAATGAAGTCTGAAAAGGTTGAAAGGTTGCATGATATCATCATTTCACCCACATAGCATGTGCTAACAAGTTGATAGGGTTACGGCAAAAGCAGGATGCACTTCTCGTACGAAACAGGCAGTCTCTTTCGAAGTATCGGGGTTTCGGACGGAAACTCATCGGTTAGAAAAGGCATTTCATTTTCTTGAACTTATTTCTACTCAAGAAGTTTTGTGCGTTCAGTATGCATCATTCAAAGGGGGGCATCAATTTTCAGCCCTTTCTGACTTCATTTGATATTTTTCATGCATTTACTGATTTTTCTGAACTAAATGACCCTGAAATTGAAAAGCACTTCAAATGAAGTATGAAAAGGTTGAAAGTTGGCATGGTATCATCATTTCTCCCACATAGAATGTGCTAAAAAGTTGAGACGGTTACAGCAAAAGCAGGATGCACTTCGCGTACGAAACGGACAGTCTCTTTCGAAGTATCGGGGTTTCGGACGAAAACTCATCGTTTAAAAAAGGCATTTCATTTTCTTGAACTTATTTGAACTTCCCGCTTTTTGTGTGTTCAAAATGCACCATTCAAAGCCAAATCATCAATTTTCAACCCTTTCTGACTTCATTTGACATTTTTCATGCATTTACTTTTTTTTGTCTAAATGACCCTGAAATTGAAAGGCACTTCAAATGAAGTCTGAAAAGGTTGAAAGTTGGCATGATATCATCATTTCACTCGAATAGCATGTGCTACAAGGTTGAGAGGGTTACGGCAATAGCAGGATGCACTTCACATACAAAACGAACAGTCTCTTTCGAAGTATCGGGGTTTCGGACGGAAACTCATCGGTTACAAAAGGAATTTCATTTTCTTGAACTTATTTGAACTCCAGGCTTTTTGCGTGTTCAAAATGCACCATTCAAAGCCACATCATAAATTTTCAACCCTTTCTGACTTCATTTGATATTTTTCATGTATTTAATGATTATTTTGAGCTAAATGACCCTGAAATTGAAAAGCACTTCAAAAGAAGTCTGGAAAGGTTGAAACTTGGCATGCTATAAACATTTCACTCACATAGCATGTGCTAAAAAGTTGAGAGGGTTACGGCAAAAGCAGGATGCACTTCGCGTACAAAACGAACAGACTCTTTCGAAGTATTGGGGTTTCAGACGGAAACTCATTGGTTAGAAAAGCCATTTCATTTTCTTGAACTTATTTGAACTCCAGGCTTTTTGCGTGTTCAAAATGCACCATTCAAAGCCACATCATCAATTTTCAACCCTTTCTGACTTCATTTGATAATTTTCATATATTTACTGATTTTTTTGAGCTAAATGACCGTGAAATTGAAAAGCACTTCAAATGAAGTCTGAAAAGGTTGAAAGTTGCCATGGTATCATCATTTCACCCACATAGCATGTGCTAAAAGGATTGAGAAGGTTACGGCAAAAGCAAGATGCACTTCGCGTACGAAACGGACAATCTCTTTCGAGGTATCGGGGTTTCGGACGGAAATTCATAGGTTACGAAAGGCATTTCATTTTCTTGAACTTATTTAAACTTCACGCTTTTTGTGTGTTAAAAATGCACCATTCAAAGCCACATCATCAATTTTCAACCCTTTCTGACTTCATTTGACATTTTTCATGCATTTACTTTTTTTTATCTAAATGACCCTGAAAATGAAAAGCACTTCAAATGATGTCTGAAAAGGTTGAAAGTTGGCATGATATCATCATTTCACTCGAATAGCATGTGCTACAAGGTTGAGAGGGTTACGGCAAAAGCAGGATGAACTTCACGTACAAAACGAACAGACTCTTTCGAAGTATGAGGGTTTCGGACGGAAACTCATCGGTTAGAAAAGGCATTTCATTTTCTTGAACTTATTTGAACTCCAGGCTTTTTGCGTGTTCAAAATGCACCATTCAAAGCCACATCATCAATTTTCAACCCTTTCTGACTTCATTTGATATTTTTCATGCATTTACTGATTTTTTTGAGCTAACTGACCCTAAAATTGTAAAGCACTTCAAATGAAGTCTGAAAAGGTTGAAAGTTGGCATGGTATCATCATTTCACCCACATAGCATGTGCTAACAAGTCGATAGGGTTACGACAAAAGCAGGATGCACTTCTCGTACGAAACGGACAGTCTCTTTCGAAGTATCGGGGTTTCGGACGGAAACTCATCGTTTACAAAAGGCATTCATTTTCGTGAACTTATTTGAACTCCAGGCTTTTTGTGTGTTCAACATCCTACATTCAAAGACACATCATCAATTTTCAACCCTTTCTGACTTCATTTGGTATTTTTCATGCATTTAATGATTATTTTGAGCTAAATGACCCTGACATTGAAAAGCACTACAAATGAACTCTAAAAAGGTTGAAAGCTGGCATGGTATCAACATTTCACCCACATAGCATGTGTTAAAAAGTTGAGAGGGTTACGGCAAAAGCAGGATGCACTTCGCGTACAAAACGGACAGTCTCCTTCGAAGTATCGGGGTTTCGGACGGAAATTCATAGGTTACAAAAGGCATTTCATTTTCTTGAACTTATTTGAACTCTAGGCCTTTTGTGTGTTCAAAATGCACCATTCGAAGGGGGCATCCATTTTCAGACCTTTCTGACTTCATTTGATATTTTTCATGCATTTACTCATTTTTCTGAGCTAAATGACCCTGAAATTGAAAAGCACTTCAAATGAAGTTTGAAAAGGTTGAAAGTTCGCATGCTATCATCATTTCACCCACATAGCATGTGCTAAAAAGTTGAGAAGGTTACGGCAAAAGCAAGATACACTTCGCGTACGAAACGGACAATCTCTTTCGAGGTATCGAGGTTTCAGACTGAAACTCATCGGTTACAAAAGGCATTTCATTTTCTTGAACTTACTTGAACTCTAGGCTTTTTGTGTGTTCAAAATGCACCATTCAAAGACACATCATCAATTTTCAACCCTTTCTGACTTCATTTGATATTTTTCATTCATTTACTGATTTTTTTGAGCTCAATGACCCTGAAATGGAAAAGCACTTCAAATGAAGACTGAAAAGGTTGAAAGTTGTCATGTTATCATCATTTCACCTACATAGCATGTGCTGAAAAGTTGATAGAGTTACGGCAAAAGCAGGATGCACTTTGCGTACAAAATGGACAGTCTCTTTCGAAGTATTGGGGTTTCGGACGGACACTCATCGGTTACAAAAGGCATTTCATTTTCTTGAACTTATTTCAACTCCAGACTTTTTGTGCGTTCAGTATGCATCATTCGAAGGGGGCATCCATTTTCAGACCTTTCTGACTTCATTTGATATTTTTCATGCATTTACTCATTTTTCTGAGCTAAATGACGCAGAAATTGAAAAGCACTTCAAATGAAGTCCGAAAAGGTTGAAACTTGGCAGGGTATCGTCATTTCACCCACATAGCATGTGCTAAAAAGTTGAGAAGGTTACGGCAAAAGCAAGATGCACTTCGCGTACGAAACGGACAATCTCTTTCGAGTTATCGAGGTTTCAGACTGAAACTCATCGGTTACAAAAGGCATTTCATTTTCTTGAACTTATTTGAACTCCATGCTTTTTGTGTGTTGAAAATGCACCATTCAAAGACACATCATCAATTTTCAACCCTTTCTGACTTCATTTGACATTTTTCATGCATTTACTTTTTTTTATCTAAATGACCCTGAAAATGAAAAGCACTTCAAATGAAGTCTGAAAAGGTTGAAAGTTGGCATGATATCATCATTTAACTCACATAGCATGTGCTAAAAGGTTGAGAGGGTTACGGCAAAAGCAGGATGCACTTCGCGCACAAAACAAACAGACTCTTTCGAAGTATCGGGGTTTCGAACGAAAACTCATCGGTTAGAAAAGGCATTTCATTTTCTTGAATTTATTTTAACTCCAGGATTTTACCGTGTTCAAAATGCACCATTCAAAGCCACATCATCAATTTTCAACCCTTCTGACTTCATTTGATATTTTTCATGCATTTACTGATTTTTTGAGCTAAATGACCCTGAAATTGAAAAGCACTTCAAATGAACTCTGAAAAGGTTGAAAGCTGGCATGGTATAAACATTTCACCCACATAGCATGTGCTAGAAAAGTTGAGAGGGTCACGGCAAAAGCAGGATGCACTTCGCGTACAAAACGAACAGACTCTTTCGAAGTATTGGGGTTTCAGACGGAAACTCATCGGTTACAAAAGGCATTTCATTTTCTTGAACTTATTTGAACTCCATGCTTTTTGTGTGTTCAAAATGCACCAATCAAAGACACATCATCAATTTTCAACCCTTTCTGACTTCATTTGACATTTTTCATGCATTTACTTTTTTTTATCTAAATGACCCTGAAATTGAAAAGCACTTCAAATGAAGTCTGAAAAGGTTGAAAGGTTGCATGATATCATCATTTCACCCACATAGCATGTGCTAACAAGTTGATAGGGTTACGGCAAAAGCAGGATGCACTTCTCGTACGAAACAGGCAGTCTCTTTCGAAGTATCGGGGTTTCGGACGGAAACTCATCGGTTAGAAAAGGCATTTCATTTTCTTGAACTTATTTCTACTCAAGAAGTTTTGTGCGTTCAGTATGCATCATTCAAAGGGGGGCATCAATTTTCAGCCCTTTCTGACTTCATTTGATATTTTTCATGCATTTACTGATTTTTCTGAACTAAATGACCCTGAAATTGAAAAGCACTTCAAATGAAGTATGAAAAGGTTGAAAGTTGGCATGGTATCATCATTTCTCCCACATAGAATGTGCTAAAAAGTTGAGACGGTTACAGCAAAAGCAGGATGCACTTCGCGTACGAAACGGACAGTCTCTTTCGAAGTATCGGGGTTTCGGACGAAAACTCATCGTTTAAAAAAGGCATTTCATTTTCTTGAACTTATTTGAACTTCCCGCTTTTTGTGTGTTCAAAATGCACCATTCAAAGCCAAATCATCAATTTTCAACCCTTTCTGACTTCATTTGACATTTTTCATGCATTTACTTTTTTTTGTCTAAATGACCCTGAAATTGAAAGGCACTTCAAATGAAGTCTGAAAAGGTTGAAAGTTGGCATGATATCATCATTTCACTCGAATAGCATGTGCTACAAGGTTGAGAGGGTTACGGCAATAGCAGGATGCACTTCACATACAAAACGAACAGTCTCTTTCGAAGTATCGGGGTTTCGGACGGAAACTCATCGGTTACAAAAGGAATTTCATTTTCTTGAACTTATTTGAACTCCAGGCTTTTTGCGTGTTCAAAATGCACCATTCAAAGCCACATCATAAATTTTCAACCCTTTCTGACTTCATTTGATATTTTTCATGTATTTAATGATTATTTTGAGCTAAATGACCCTGAAATTGAAAAGCACTTCAAAAGAAGTCTGGAAAGGTTGAAACTTGGCATGCTATAAACATTTCACTCACATAGCATGTGCTAAAAAGTTGAGAGGGTTACGGCAAAAGCAGGATGCACTTCGCGTACAAAACGAACAGACTCTTTCGAAGTATTGGGGTTTCAGACGGAAACTCATTGGTTAGAAAAGCCATTTCATTTTCTTGAACTTATTTGAACTCCAGGCTTTTTGCGTGTTCAAAATGCACCATTCAAAGCCACATCATCAATTTTCAACCCTTTCTGACTTCATTTGATAATTTTCATATATTTACTGATTTTTTTGAGCTAAATGACCGTGAAATTGAAAAGCACTTCAAATGAAGTCTGAAAAGGTTGAAAGTTGCCATGGTATCATCATTTCACCCACATAGCATGTGCTAAAAGGATTGAGAAGGTTACGGCAAAAGCAAGATGCACTTCGCGTACGAAACGGACAATCTCTTTCGAGGTATCGGGGTTTCGGACGGAAATTCATAGGTTACAAAAGGCATTTCATTTTCTTGAACTTATTTAAACTTCACGCTTTTTGTGTGTTAAAAATGCACCATTCAAAGCCACATCATCAATTTTCAACCCTTTCTGACTTCATTTGACATTTTTCATGCATTTACTTTTTTTTATCTAAATGACCCTGAAAATGAAAAGCACTTCAAATGATGTCTGAAAAGGTTGAAAGTTGGCATGATATCATCATTTCACTCGAATAGCATGTGCTACAAGGTTGAGAGGGTTACGGCAAAAGCAGGATGAACTTCACGTACAAAACGAACAGACTCTTTCGAAGTATGAGGGTTTCGGACGGAAACTCATCGGTTAGAAAAGGCATTTCATTTTCTTGAACTTATTTGAACTCCAGGCTTTTTGCGTGTTCAAAATGCACCATTCAAAGCCACATCATCAATTTTCAACCCTTTCTGACTTCATTTGATATTTTTCATGCATTTACTGATTTTTTTGAGCTAACTGACCCTAAAATTGTAAAGCACTTCAAATGAAGTCTGAAAAGGTTGAAAGTTGGCATGGTATCATCATTTCACCCACATAGCATGTGCTAACAAGTCGATAGGGTTACGACAAAAGCAGGATGCACTTCTCGTACGAAACGGACAGTCTCTTTCGAAGTATCGGGGTTTCGGACGGAAACTCATCGTTTACAAAAGGCATTCATTTTCGTGAACTTATTTGAACTCCAGGCTTTTTGTGTGTTCAACATCCTACATTCAAAGACACATCATCAATTTTCAACCCTTTCTGACTTCATTTGGTATTTTTCATGCATTTAATGATTATTTTGAGCTAAATGACCCTGACATTGAAAAGCACTACAAATGAACTCTAAAAAGGTTGAAAGCTGGCATGGTATCAACATTTCACCCACATAGCATGTGCTAAAAAGTTGAGAGGGTTACGGCAAAAGCAGGATGCACTTCGCGTACAAAACGGACAGTCTCCTTCGAAGTATCGGGGTTTCGGACGGAAATTCATAGGTTACAAAAGGCATTTCATTTTCTTGAACTTATTTGAACTCTAGGCCTTTTGTGTGTTCAAAATGCACCATTCGAAGGGGGCATCCATTTTCAGACCTTTCTGACTTCATTTGATATTTTTCATGCATTTACTCATTTTTCTGAGCTAAATGACCCTGAAATTGAAAAGCACTTCAAATGAAGTTTGAAAAGGTTGAAAGTTCGCATGGTATCATCATTTCACCCACATAGCATGTGCTAAAAAGTTGAGAAGGTTACGGCAAAAGCAAGATACACTTCGCGTACGAAACAGACAATCTCTTTCGAGGTATCGAGGTTTCAGACTGAAACTCATCGGTTACAAAAGGCATTTCATTTTCTTGAACTTACTTGAACTCTAGGCTTTTTGTGTGTTCAAAATGCACCATTCAAAGACACATCATCAATTTTCAACCCTTTCTGACTTCATTTGATATTTTTCACTCATTTACTGATTTTTTTGAGCTCAATGACCCTGAAATGGAAAAGCACTTCAAATGAAGACTGAAAAGGTTGAAAGTTGTCATGGTATCATCATTTCACCTACATAGCATGTGCTGAAAAGTTGATAGGGTTACGGCAAAAGCAGGATGCACTTCGCGTACAAAATGGACAGTCTCTTTCGAAGTATTGGGGTTTCGGACGGAAACTCATCGGTTACAAAAGGCATTTCATTTTCTTGAACTTATTTCAACTCCAGACTTTTTGTGCGTTCAGTAAGCATCATTCGAAGGGGGCATCCATTTTCAGACCTTTCTGACTTCATTTGATATTTTTCATGCATTTACTCATTTTTCTGAGCTAAATGACGCAGAAATTGAAAAGCACTTCAAATGAAGTCCGAAAAGGTTGAAACTTGGCAGGGTATCGTCATTTCACCCACATAGCATGTGCTAAAAAGTTGAGAAGGTTACGGCAAAAGCAAGATGCACTTCGCGTACGAAACGGACAATCTCTTTCGAGTTATCGAGGTTTCAGACTGAAACTCATCGGTTACAAAAGGCATTTCATTTTCTTGAACTTATTTGAACTCCATGCTTTTTGTGTGTTCAAAATGCACCATTCAAAGACACATCATCAATTTTCAACCCTTTCTGACTTCATTTGACATTTTTCATGCATTTACTTTTTTTTATCTAAATGACCCTGAAATTGAAAAGCACTTCAAATGAAGTCTGAAAAGGTTGAAAGGTTGCATGATATCATCATTTCACCCACATAGCATGTGCTAACAAGTTGATAGGGTTACGGCAAAAGCAGGATGCACTTCTCGTACGAAACAGACAGTCTCTTTCGAAGTATCGGGGTTTCGGACGGAAACTCATCGGTTAGAAAAGGCATTTCATTTTCTTGAACTTATTTCAACTCCAGAAGTTTTGTGCGTTCAGTATGCATCATTCAAAGGGGGCATCAATTTTCAGCCCTTTCTGACTTCATTTGATATTTTTCATGCATTTACTGATTTTTCTGAACTAAATGACCCTGAAATTGAAAAGCACTTCAAATGAAGTCTGAAAAGGTTGAAAGTTGGCATGGTATCATCATTTCTCCCACATAGAATGTGCTAAAAAGTTGAGACGGTTACGGCAAAAGCAGGATGCACTTCGCGTACGAAACGGACAGTCTCTTTCGAAGTATCGGGGTTTCGAACTTATTTGAACTCTAGGCTTTTTGCGTGTTCAAAATGCACCATTCAAAGCCACATCATCAATTTTCAACCCTTTTTGACTTCATTTGATATTTTTCATGCATTTACTGATTTTTTGAGCTAAATGACCCTGAAATTGAAAAGCACTTCAAATGAACTCTGAAAAGGTTGAAAGCTGGCATGGTATAAACATTTCACCCACATAGCATGTGCTAGAAAAGTTGAGAGGGTTACGGCAAAAGCAGGATGCACTTCGCGTACAAAACGAACAGACTCTTTCGAAGTATTGGGGTTTCAGACGGAAACTCATAGGTTAGAAAAGGCATTTCATTTTCTTGAACTTATTTGAACTCCAGGCTTCTTGCGTGTTCAAAATGCACCATTCAAGGCCACATCATCAATTTTCAACCCTTTCTGACTTCATTTGATATTTTTCATGCATTTACTGATTTTTTTGAGCTAAATGACCCTGAAATTGAAAAGTACTTTAAATGAAGTCTGAAAAGGTTGAAAGTTGCCATGCTTTCATCATTTCACCCACATAGCATGTGCTAAAAAGTTGAGAAGGTTACGGCAAAAGCAAGATGCACTTCGCATACGAAACGGACAATCTCTTTCGAGGTATCGGGGTTTCAGACTGAAACTCATCGGTTACAAAAGGCATTTCATTTTCTTGAACTTATTTGAACTCTAGGCTTTTTGCGTGTTCAAAATGCACCATTCAAAGCCACATCATCAATTTTCAACCCTTTCTGACTTCATTTGATACTTTTCATGCATTTACATATTTTTTTGAGCTAAATGACCCTGAAATTGAAAAGCACTTCAAATGAAGTCCGAAAAGGTTGAAACTTGGCATGGTATCATCATTTCACCCACATAGCATGTGCTAAAAAGTTGAGAAGGTTACGGCAAAAGCAAGATGCAGTTCGCGTACGAAACGGACAATCTCTTTCGAGGTATCGAGGTTTCAGACTAAAACTCATCGGTTACAAAAGGCATTTCATTTTCTTGAGCTTACTTGAACTCTAGGCTTTTTGTGTGTTCAAAATGCACCATTCAAAGACACATCATCAATTTTCAACCCTTTCTGACTTCATTTGACATTTTTTATGCATTTACTTTTTTTTATCTAAATGACCCTGAAATTGAAAAGCAGTTCAAATGAAGTCTGAAAAGGTTGAAAGTTGGCATGATATCATCGTTTCACTCACATAGCATGTGCTAAAAGGTTGAGAGGGTTACGACAAAAGCAGGATGCACTTCGCGTACAAAACGAACAAACTCGTTCGAAGTATCGGGGTTTCGGACGGAAACTCATCGGTTACAAAAGGCATTTCATTTTCTTGAATTTATTTGAACTCCAAGCTTTTTGCGTGTTCAAAATGCACCATTCAAAGCCACATCATCAATTTTCAACCCTTTCTGACTTCATTTGATATTTTTCATGCATTTACTTATTTTTTGAGCTAAATGACCCTGTAATTGAAAATCACTTCAAATGAAGTCTGAAAAGCTTGAAAGTTGGCATGGTATCATCATTTCACCCACATAGGATGTGCTAACAAGTTGATAGGGTTACGGCAAAAGCAGGATGCACTTCTCGTATCAAACAGACTGTCTCTTTCGAAGTATCGGGGTTTCGGACGGAAACTCATCGGTTACAAAAGGCATTTCATTTTCTTGAACTAATTTCAACTCCAGAATTTTTGTGCGTTCAGTATGCGTCATTCGAAGGGGGCATCAAATTTCAGCCCTGTCTGACTTCATTTGATATTTTTCATGCATTTATTGATTTTTCTGAACTAAATGCCCCTAAAATTGAAAAGCACTTCAAATGAAGTCTGAAAAGGTTGAAAGTTGGCATGGTATCATCATTTCTCCCACATAGCATGTGCTAAAAAGTTGAGAAGGTTACGGCAAAAGCAGGATGCACTTCGCGTACGAAACCGACAGTCTCTTTCGAAGTATCGTGGTTTCGAACGGAAACACATCGTTTACAAAAGGCATTTCATTTTCTTGAACTTATTTGAACTCTAGGCTTTTTGCGTGTTCAAAATGCACCATTCAAAGCCACATCATCAATTTTCAACCCTTTTTGACTTCATTTGATATTTTTCATGCATTTACTGATTTTTTGAGCTAAATGACCCTGAAATTGAAAAGCACTTCAAATGAACTCTGAAAAGGTTGAAAGCTGGCATGGTATAAACATTTCACCCACATAGCATGTGCTAGAAAAGTTGAGAGGGTTACGGCAAAAGCAGGATGCACTTCGCGTACAAAACAAACAGACTCTTTCGAAGTATTGGGGTTTCAGACGGAAACTCATCGGTTAGAAAAGGCATTTCATTTTCTTGAACTTATTTGAACTCCAGGCTTTTTGTGTGTTCAAAATGCACCATTCAAGGCCACATCATCAATTTTCAACCCTTTCTGACTTCATCTGATATTTTTCATGCATTTACTGATTTTTTTGAGCTAAATGACCCTGAAATTGAAAAGCACTTTAAATGAAGTCTGAAAAGGTTGAAAGTTGCCATGCTATCATCATTTCACCCACATAGCATGTGCTAAATAGTTGAGAAGGTTACGGCAAAAGGAAGATGCACTTCGCGTACGAAACGGACAATCTCTTTCGAGGTATCGGGGTTTCAGACTGAAACTCATCGGTTACAAAAGGCATTTCATTTTCTTGAACTTATTTGAACTCTAGGATTTTTGCGTGTTCAAAATGCACCATTCAAAGCCACATCATCAATTTTCAACCCTTTCTGACTTCATTTGATACTTTTCATTCATTTACTGATTTTTTTGAGCTAAATGACCCTGAAATTGAAAAGCACTTCAAATGAAGACTAAAAAGGTTGAAAGTTGTCATGGTATCATCATTTCACCTACATAGCCTGTGCTGAAAAGTTGATAGGGTTACGGCAAAAGTAGGATGCACTTCGCGTACAAAATGGACAGTCTCTTTCGAAGTATCGGGGTTTCGGACGGAAACTCATCGGTTACAAAAGGCATTTCATTTTCTTGAACTTATTTCAACTCCAGACTTTTTGTGCGTTCAGTATGCATCACTCGAACGGGGCATCCATTTTCAGACCTTTCTGACTTCATTTGATATTTTCATGCATTTACTCATTTTTCTGAGCTAAATGACCCTGAAATTGAAAAGCACTTCAAATGAAGTCCGAAAAGGTTGAAAGTTGGCATGGTATCATCATTTCACCCACATAGCATGTGCTAAAAAGTTGAGAAGGTTACGGCAAAAGCAAGATGCACTTCGCGTACGAAACGGACAATCTCTTTCGAGGTATCGAGGTTTCAGACTGAAACTCATCGGTTACAAAAGGCATTTCATTTTCTTGAACTTACTTGAACTCTAGGCTTTTTGTGTGTACAAAATGCACCATTCAAAGACACATCATCAATTTTCAACCCTTTCTGACTTCATTTGACATTTTTTATGCATTTACTTTTTTTTATCTAAATGACCCTGAAATTGAAAAGCACTTCAATGAATTCTGAAAAGGTTGAAAGTTGGCATGATATCATCGTTTCACTCACATAGCATGTGCTAAAAGGTTGAGAGGGTTACGGCATAAGCATGACGCACTTCGCGTACAAAACGAAAAGACTCTTTCGAAGTATCGGGGTTTCGGACGGAAATCATCGGTTACAAAAGGCATTTCATTTTCTTGAATTTATTTGAACTCCAAGCTTTTTGCGTGTTCAAAATGCACCATTCAAAGCCACATCATCAATTTTCAACCCTTTCTGACTTCATTTGATATTTTTCATGCATTTACTTATTTTTTGAGCTAAATGACCCTGAAATTGAAAAGCACTTCAAATGAAGTCTGAAAAGCTTGAAAGTTGGCATGGTATCATCATTTCACCCACATAGGATGTGCTAACAAGTTGATAGGGTTACGGCAAAAGGAGGATGCACTTCTCGTATCAAACAGACAGTCTCTTTCGAAGTATCGGGGTTTCGGACGAAAACTCATCGGTTACAAAAGGCATTTCATTTTCTTGAACTTATTTCAACTCCAGACTTTTTGTGCGTTCAGTATGCATCACTCGAAGGGAGCATCCACTTTCAGACCTTTCTGACTTCATTTGATATTTTTCATGCATTTACTCATTTTTCTGAGCTAAATGACCCTAAAATTGAAAAGCACTTCAAATGAAGTCCGAAAAGGTTGAAAGTTGGCATGGTATCATCATTTCACCCACATAGCATGTGCTAAAAAGTTGAGAAGGTTACGGCAAAAGCAAGATGCACTTCGCGTACGAAACCGACCGTCTCTTTCGAAGTATCGGGGTTTCGAACGGAAACTCATCGTTTACAAAAGGCATTTCATTTTCTTGAACTTATTTGAACTCTAGGATTTTTGCGTGTTCAAAATGCACTATTCAAAGCCACATCATCAATTTTCAACCCTTTTTGACTTCATTTGATATTTTTCATGCATTTACTGCTTTTTTGAGCTAAATGACCCTGAAATTGAAAAGCACTTCAAATGAACTCTGAAAAGGTTGAAAGCTGGCATGGTATAAACATTTGACCCGCGTAGCATGTTCTAGAAAAGTTGAGAGGGTTACGGCAAAAGCAGGATGCACTTCGCGTACAAAACGAACAGACTCTTTTGAAGTATTGGGGTTTCAGACGGAAACTCATCGGTTAGAAAAGGCATTTCATTTTCTTGAACTTATTTGAACTCCAGGCTTTTTGCGTGTTCAAAATGCACCATTCAAAGCCACATCATCAATTTTCAACCCTTTCTGACTTCATTTGATATTTTTCATGCATTTACTGATTTTTTTGAGCTAAATGACCCTGAAATTGAAAAGCACTTTAAATGAAGTCTGAAAAGGTTGAAAGTTGCCATGCTATCATCATTTCACCCACATAGCATGTGCTAAAAAGTTGAGAAGGTTACGGCAAAAGCAAGATGCACTTCGCGTACGAAACGGACAATCTCTTTCGAGGTATCGGGGTTTCAGACTGAAACTCATCAGTTACAAAAGGCATTTCATTTTCTTGAACTTATTTGAACTCTAGGCTTTTTGCGTGTTCAAAATGCACCATTCAAAGCCACATCATCAATTTTCAACCCTTTTTGACTTCATTTGATATTTTTCATGCATTTACTGATTTTTTGAGCTAAATGACCCTGAAATTGAAAAGCACTTCAAATGAACTCTGAAAAGGTTGAAAGCTGGCATGGTATAAACATTTCACCCACATAGCATGTGCTACAAAAGTTGAGAGGGTTACGGCAAAAGTAGGATGCACTTCGCGTACAAAACGAACAGACTCTTTCGAAGTATTGGGGTTTCAGACGGAAACTCATCGGTTAGAAAAGGCATTTCATTTTCTTGAACTTATTTGAACTCCAGGCTTTTTGCGGGTTCAAAATGCACCATTCAAAGCCACATCATCAATTTTCAACCCTTTCTGACTTCATTTGATATTTTTCATGCATTTACTGATTTTTTTGAGCTAAATGACCCTGAAATTGAAAAGCACTTTAAATGAAGTCTGAAAAGGTTGAAAGTTGCCATGCTATCATCATTTCACCCACATAGCATGTGCTAAATAGTTGAGAAGGTTACGACAAAAGCAAGATGCACTTCGCGTACGAAACGGACAATATCTTTCGAGGTATCGGTGTTTCAGACTGAAACTCATCGGTTACAAAAGGCATTTCATTTTCTTGAACTTATTTGAACTCAAGGCTTTTTGCGTGTTCAAAATGCACCATTCAAAGCCACATCATCAATTTTCAACCCTTTCTGACTTCATTTGATACTTTTCATTCATTTACTGATTTTTTTGAGCTAAATGACCCTGAAATTGAAAAGCACTTCAAATGAAGACTAAAAAGGTTGAAAGTTGTCATGGTATCATCATTTCACCTACATAGCCTGTGCTGAAAAGTTGATAGGGTTACGGCAAAAGTAGGATGCACTTCGCGTACAAAATGGACAGTCTCTTTCGAAGTATCGGGGTTTCGGACGGAAACTCATCGGTTACAAAAGGCATTTCATTTTCTTGAACTTATTTCAACTCCAGACTTTTTGTGCGTTCAGTATGCATCACTCGAAGGGGGCATCCATTTTCAGACCTTTCTGACTTCATTTGATATTTTTCATGCATTTACTCATTTTTCTGAGCTAAATGACCCTGAAATTGAAAAGCACTTCAAATGAAGTCCGAAAAGGTTGAAAGTTGGCATGGTATCATCATTTCACCCACATAGCATGTGCTAAAAAGTTGAGAAGGTTACGGCAAAAGCAAGATGCACTTCGCGTACGAAACGGACAATCTCTTTCGAGGTATCGAGGTTTCAGACTGAAACTCATCGGTTACAAAAGGCATTTCATTTTCTTGAACTTACTTGAACTCTAGGCTTTTTGTGTGTACAAAATGCACCATTCAAAGACACGTCATCAATTTTCAACCCTTTCTGACTTCATTTGACATTTTTTATGCATTTACTTTTTTTATCTAAATGACCCTGAAATTGAAAAGCACTTCAATGAAGTCTGAAAAGGTTGAAAGTTGGCATGATATCATCGTTTCACTCACATAGCATGTGCTAAAAGGTTGAGAGGGTTACGGCATAAGCAGGACGCACTTCGCGTACAAAACGAACAGACTCTTTCGAAGTATCAGGGTTTCGGACGGAAACTCATCGGTTACAAAAGGCATTTCATTTTCTTGAATTTATTTGAACTCCAAGCTTTTTGCGTGTTCAAAATGCACCATTCAAAGCCACATCATCAATTTTCAACCCTTTCTGACTTCATTTGATATTTTTCATGCATTTACTTATTTTTTGAGCTAAATGACCATGAAATTGAAAAGCACTTCAAATGAAGTCTGAAAAGCTTGAAAGTTGGCATGGTATCATCATTTCACCCACATAGGATGTGCTAACAAGTTGATAGGGTTACGGCAAAAGGAGGATGCACTTCTCGTATCAAACAGACAGTCTCTTTCGAAGTATCGGGGTTTCGGACGGAAACTCATCGGTTACAAAAGGCATTTCATTTTCTTGAACTTATTTCAACTCCAGACTTTTTGTGCGTTCAGTATGCATCACTCGAAGGGGGCATCCACTTTCAGACCTTTCTGACTTCATCTGATATTTTTCATGCATTTACTCATTTTTCTGAGCTAAATGACCCTAAAATTGAAAAGCACTTCAAATGAAGTCCGAAAAGGTTGAAAGTTGGCATGGTATCATCATTTCACCCACATAGCATGTGCTAAAAAGTTGAGAAGTTTACGGCAAAAGCAAGATGCACTTCGCGTACGAAACCGACCGTCTCTTTCGAAGTATCGGGGTTTCGAACGGAAACTCATCGTTTACAAAAGGCATTTCATTTTCTTGAACTTATTTGAACTCTAGGATTTTTGCGTGTTCAAAATGCACCATTCAAAGCCACATCATCAATTTTCAACCCTTTTTGACTTCATTTGATATTTTTCATGCATTTACCGCTTTTTTGAGCTAAATGACCCTGAAATTGAAAAGCACTTCAAATGAACTCTGAAAAGGTTGAAAGCTGGCATGGTATAAACAATTGACCCGCATAGCATGTGCTAGAAAAGTTGAGAGGGTTACGGCAAAAGCAGGATGCACTTCGCGTACAAAACGAACAGACTCTTTTGAAGTATTGGGGTTTCAGACGGAAACTCATCGGTTAGAAAAGGCATTTCATTTTCTTGAACTTATTTGAACTCCAGGCTTTTTGCGTGTTCAAAATGCACCATTCAAAGCCACATCATCAATTTTCAACCCTTTCTGACTTCATTTGATATTTTTCATGCATTTAATGATTTTTTTGAGCTAAATGACCCTGAAATTGAAAAGCAGTTTAAATGAAGTCTGAAAAGGTTGAAAGTTGCCATGCTATCATCATTTCACCCACATAGCATGTGCTAAAAAGTTGAGAAGGTTACGGCAAAAGCAAGATGCACTTCGCGTACGAAACGGACAATCTCTTTCGAGGTATCGGGGTTTCAGACTGAAACTCATCGGTTACAAAAGGCATTTCATTTTCTTGAACTTATTTGAACTCTAGGCTTTTTGCGTGTTCAAAATGCACCATTCAAAGCCACATCATCAATTTTCAACCCTTTTTGAGTTCATTTGATATTTTTCATGCATTTACTGATTTTTTGAGCTAAATGACCCTGAAATTGAAAAGCACTTCAAATGAACTCTGAAAAGGTTGAAAGCTGGCATGGTATAAACATTTCACCCACATAGCATGTGCTAGAAAAGTTGAGAGGGTTACGGCAAAAGTAGGATGCACTTCGCGTACAAAACGAACAGACTCTTTCGAAGTATTGGGGTTTCAGACGGAAACTCATCGGTTAGAAAAGGCATTTCATTTTCTTGAACTTATTTGAACTCCAGGCTTTTTGCGTGTTCAAAATGCACCATTCAAAGCCACATCATCAATTTTCAACCCTTTCTGACTTCATTTGATATTTTTCATGCATTTACTGATTTTTTTGAGGTAAATGACCCTGAAATTGAAAAGCACTTTAAATGAAGTCTGAAAAGGATGAAAGTTGCCATGCTATCATCATTTCACCCACATAGCATGTGCTAAAAAGTTGAGAAGGTTACAGCAAAAGCAAGATGCACTTCGCGTACAAAACGGACAATCTCTTTCGAGGTATCGGGGTTTCAGACTGAAACTCATTGGTTACAAAAGGCATTTCATTTTCTTGAACTTATTTGAACTCCAGGCTTTTTGCATGTTCAAAATGCACCATTCGAAGCCACATCATCAATTTTCAACCCTTTCTGACTTCATTTGGTATTTTTCATGCATTTAATGATTATTTTGATCTAAATACCCTGACATTGAAAAGCACTACAAATGAACTCTGACAAAGTTGAAAGCTGGCATGGTATCAACATTTCACCCACATAGCATGTGCTAAAAATTTGAGAGGGTTACGGCAAAAGCAGGATGCACTTCGTGTACAAAACGGACAGTCTCTTTCAAAGTATCGGGATTTCGGACGGAAACTCATCCGTTACAAAAGGCATTTCATTTTCTTGAACTTATTTGAACTCCAGGCTTTTTGTGTGTTGAAAATGCACCATTCAAAGCAACATCATGAATTTTCAACCCTGTTTGACTTCATTTGATATTTTTTATGCATTTACTGATTTTTTGAGCTAAATGACCCTGAAATTGAAAAGCACTTCAAATGAAGTCTGAAAAGGTTGAAAGTTGTCATGGTATCATCATTTCACCCACATAGCATGTGCTAGAAAGTTGAGAAGGTTACGGAAAAAGCAGGATGCACTTCGCGTATGAAACGGACAGTCTCGTTCGAAGTATCGGGGTTTTGGACGGAAACTCATCGGTTACAAAAGGCATTTCATTTTCTTGAACTTATTTGAACTCCAGGCTTTTTGCGTGTTCAAAATGCACCATTCAAAGCCACATCATCAATTTTCAACCCTTTCTGACTTCATTGGATATTTTTCATGCATTTAATGATTATTTTGAGCTAAATGACCCTGAAATTGAAAAGCACTTCAACAGAAGTCTGAAAAGGTTGAAACTTGGCATGGTATAAACATTTCACTCACATAGCATGTGCTAAAGAGTTGAGAGGGTTATGGCAAAAGCAGGATGCACTTCGCGTACAAAACGAAAAGACTCTTTCGAAGTATTGGGGTTTGAGAGGGAAACTCATCGGTTAGAAAAGGCATTTCATTTTCTTGAACTTACTTGAACTCCAGGCTTTTCGCATGTTCAAAATGCACCATTCAAAGCCACATCATCAATTTTCAACCCTTTCTGACTTCATTTGATATTTTTCATACATTTACTGATTTTTTGACCTAAATGACCCTGAAATTGAAAAGCACTTCAAATGAAGTCTGAAAAGGTTGAAAGTTGCCATGGTATCATCATTTCACCCACATAGCATGTGCTAAAAAGTTGAGAAGGTTACGGCAACAGCAAGATGCACTTCGCGTACGAAACGAACAATCTCTTTCGAGGTATCGGGGTTTCAGACTGAAACTCATCGGTTACAAAAGGCATTTCATTTTCTTGAACTTATTTGAACTTCACGCTTTTTGTGTGTTCAAAATGCACCATTCAAAGCCACATCATCAATTTTCAACCCTTTCTGACTTCATTTGACATTTTTCATGCATTTACTTTTTTTGATCTAAATGACCCTGAAATTGAAAAGCACTTCAAATGAAGTCTGAAAAGGTTGAAAGTTGGCATGATATCATCATTTCACTCGCATAGCATGTGCTAAAAGGTTGAGAGGGTTATCGCAAAAGCAGGATGCACTTCACGTACAAAACGAACAGACTCTTTCGAAGTATCGGGGTTTCGGACGGAAACTCATCGGTTATAAAAGGCATTTCATTTTCTTGAATTTACTTGAACTCCAGGCTTTTTGCGTGTTCAAAATGCACCATTCAAAGCCACATCATCAATTTCAACCCTTTCTGACTTCATTTGATAGTTTTCATGCATTTACTGATTTTTTTGAGCCAAATGACCCTGATATTGAAAAGACCTTCAAATGAAGTCTGAAAAGGTTGAAAGTTGGCATGGTATCCTCATTTCTCCCACATAGCATGTGCTAACAAGTTGATAGGGTTACGGCAAAAGCAGGATGCACTTCTTGTACCAAACAGACAGTCTCTTTCGAAGTATCGGGGTTTCGGACGGAAACTCATCAGTTACAAAAGGCATTTCATTTTCTTGAACTTATTTCAACTCCAGAATTTTTGTGCGTTCAGTATGCATCATTCGAAGGGGGGCATCAATTTTCAGCCCTTTCTGACTTCATTTGATATTTTTCATGCATTTACTGATTTTTCTGAACTAAATGACCCTGAAATTGAAAAGCACTTCAGTCTGAAAAGGTTGAAAGTTGGCATGGTATCATCATTTCTCCCACATAGCATGTGGTAAAAAGTTGAGAAGGTTACGGCTAAAGCAGGATGCGCTTCGCGTACGAAACGGACAGTCTCTTTCGAAGTATCGGGGTTTTGGACGGAAACTCATCGTTTACAAAAGGCATTTCATTTTCTTGAACTTATTTGAACTCCAGGCTTTTTGCGTGTTCAAAATGCACCATTCAAAGCCACATCATCAATTTTCAACCCTTTCTGACTTCATTTCATATATTTCATGCATTTAATGATTATTTTGAGCTAAATGACCCTGAAATTGAAAAGCACTTCAACAGAAGTCTAAAAAGGTTGAAACTTGGCATGGTATAAACATTTCACTCACATAGCATGTGCTAAAAAGTTGAGAGGGTTACGGCAAAAGCAGGATGCACTTCGTGTACAAAACGAACAAACTCTTCCGAAGTATTGGGGTTTCAGATGGAAACTCATCGGTTAGAGAAGGCATTTCATTTTCTTGAACTTATTTGAACTCCAGGCTTTTCGCGTGTTCAAAATGCACCATTCAAAGCCACATCATCAATTTCAACCCTTTCTCACTTCATTTGATATTTTTCATGCATTTACTGATTTTTTTGAGCTAAATGACCCTGAAATTGAAAAGCACTTCAAATGAAGTCTGAAAAGGTTGAAAGTTGCCATGGTATCATCATTTCACCCACATAGCATGTGCTAAAAAGTTGAGAAGGTTACGGCAACAGCAAGATGCACTTCGCGTACGAAACGAACAATCTCTTTCGAGGTATCGGGGTCTCTGTTTGAAACTCATTGGTTACAAAAGGCATTTCATTTTCTTGAGCTTATTTGAACTTCACACTTTTTGTGTGTTCAAAATGCAGCATTCAAAGCCACATCATCAATTTTCAACCCATTCTGACTTCATTTGAAATTTTTCATGCATTTACTTTTTTTGATCTAAATGACCCTGAAATTGAAAAGCACTTCAAATGAAGTCTGAAAAGGTTGAAAGTTGGCATGATATCATAATTTCACTCGCATAGCATGTGCTAAAAGGTTGAGAGGGTTATGGCAAAAGCAGGACGCACTTCACGTACAAAACGAACAGACTCTTTCGAAGTATCGGGGTTTCGGATGGAAACTCATCGGTTAGAAAAGGCATTTCATTTTCTTGAATTTACTTGAACTCCAGGCTTTTTGCGTGTTCAAAATGCACCATTCAAAGCCACATCATCAATTTTCAACCCTTTCTGACTTCATTTGATATTTTTCATGCATTTACTGATTTTTCTGAACTAAATGACCCTGAAATTGAAAAGCACTTCAGTCTGAAAAGGTTGAAAGTTGGCATGGTATCATAATTTCTCCCACATAGCATGTGCTAAAAAGTTGAGAAGGTTACGGCAAAAGCAGGATGCACTTCGCGTACGAAACGGACAGTCTCTTTCGAAGTATAGGGGTTTTGGACGGAAACTCATCGTTTACATAAGGCATTTCATTTTCGTGAACTTATTTGAACTCCAGGCTTTTTGTGTGTTCAAAATGCACCATGCAAAGCCACATCATCAATTTTCAACCCTTTCTGACTTCATTTGGTATTTTTCATGTATCTAATGATTATTTTGAGCTAAACGACCCTGACATTGAAAAGCACTACAAATGAACTCTGAAAAGGTTGAAAGCTGGCATGATATCAACATTTCACCCACATAGCATGTGCTAAAAAGTTGAGAGGGTTACGACAAAAGCAGGATGCACTTCGCGTACAAAACGGACAGTCTCCTTCGAAGTATCGAGGTTTCGGACGGAAACTCATCGGGTACAAAAGGCATTTGATTTTCTTGAACTTATTTGAAATCTAGGCTTTTTGTGTGCTCAAAATGCACCATTCAAAGGCACATCATGAATTTTCAACCCTTTCTGACTTCATTTGATATTTTTCATTCATTTACTCATTTTTTTGAGCTAAATGACCCTGAAATTGAAAAGCACTTCAAATGAAGTCTGAAAAGGTTGAAAGTTGTTATGGTATCATCATTTCACCAACATAGCATGTGCTAAAAAGTTGATAGGGTTACGGCAAAAGCAGGATGCACTTCGCGTACAAAACGGACAGTGTCTTTCGAAGTATCGGGGTTTCGGACGGAAACTCATCGGTTACAAAAGGCATTTCATTTTCTTGAACTTATTTCAACTCCAGACTTTTTGTGCGTTTAGTATGCATCATTCGAAGGGGGGCATCATTTTTAGCCCTTTCTGACTTCATTTGATATTTTTGATGGATTTACTGATTTTTCTGAACTAAATGACCCTGAAATTGAAAAGCACTCCAAATGAAGTCTGAAAAGGTTGAAAGTTGCCATGCTATCATCAATTCACCCACATAGCATGTGCTAAAAAGTTAAGAAGGTTACGGCAAAAGCAAGATGCACTTCGCGTACGAAACGGACAATCTCTTTCGAGGTATCGAGGTTTCGGACGGAAACTCATCGGTTAGAAAAGGCATTTCATTTTCTTGAATTTATTTGAACTCCAGGATTTTTGCGTGTTCAAAATGCACCGTTCAAAGCCACATCATCAATTTTCAACCCTTCTGACTTCATTTGATATTTTTCATGCATTTACTGATTTTTTTGAGCTAAATGACCCTGAAATTGAAAAGCACTTCAAATGATGTCTGAAAAGGTTGAAAGTTGCCATGGTATCCTCATTTCACGCACATAGCATGTGCTAACAAGTTGATAGGGTTACGGGAAAAGCAGGATGCACTTCTCGTACGAAACAGACAGTCTCTTTCGAAGTATCAGGGTTTCGGACGGAAACTCATCGGTTACAAAAGGCATTTCATTTTCTTGAACTTATTTCAACTCCAGAAGTTTTGTGTGTTGAGTATGCATCATTCAAAGGGGGGCATCAATTTTCAGCCCTTTCTGACTTCATTTGATATTTTTCATGCATTTACTGATTTTTCTGAACTAAATGACCCTGAAATTGAAAAGCACTTCAAATGAAGTCTGAAAAGGTTGAAATTTGGCATGGTATCATCATTTCTCCCACATAGCATGTGCTAAAAAGTTGAGAAGGTTACGGCAAAAGCAGGATGCACTTCACGTACGAAATGGACAGTCTCTTTCGAAGTACCGGGGTTTCGGACGGAAACTCATCGTTTACAAAAGGCATTTCATTTTCGTGAACTTATTTGAACTCCAGGTTTTTTGTGTGTTCAAAATGCACCATTCAAAGCCACATCATCAATTTTAAACTCTTTCTGACTTCATTTGGTATTTTTCATGCATTTAATGATTATTTTGAGCTAAATGACCCTGACATTGAAAAGCACTACAAATGAACTCTGAAAAGATTAAAAGCTGGCATGGTATCAACATTTCACCCACATAGCATGTGCTAGAAAGTTGTGAGGGTTACGGAAAAAGCAGGATGCACTTCGCGTACAGAACGGACAGGCTCCTTCGAAGTATCGGGGTTTCGGACGGAAACTCATCGGTTACAAAAGGCATTTCATTTTCTTGAACTTATTTGAACTCTAGGATTTTTGTGTGTTCAAAATGCACCATTCAAAGCCACATCACGAATTTTCAACCCTTTCTGACTTCATTTGATATTTTTCATTCATTTACTGATTTTTTTGTGCTAAATGACCCTGAAATTGAAAAGCACTTCAAATGAAGACTAAAAAGGTTGAAAGTTGTCATGGTATCATCATTTCACCTACATAGCATGTGCTAAAAAGTTGATAGGGTTACGGCAAAAGCAGGATGCACTTCGTGTACAAAACGGACAGTCTCTTTGGAGGTATCGAGGTTTCAGACTGAAACTCATCGTTTACAAAAGGCATTTCATTTTCTTGAACTTATTTGAACTCTAGGCTTTTTGTGTGTTCAAAATGCACCATTCAAAGACACATCATCAATTTTCAACCCTTTCTGACTTCATTTGATATTTTTCATGCATTTACTTTTTTTTGTCTAAATGACCCTGAAAATGAAAAGCACTTCAAATGAAGTCTGAAAAGGTTGAAAGTTGGCATGATATCATCATTTAACTCACATAGCATGTGCTAAAAGATTGAGAGGGTTACGGCAAAAGCAGGATGCACTTCGCGCACAAAACGAACAGGCTCTTTCGAAGTATCGGGGTTTCGAACGGAAACTCATCGGTTAGAAAAGGCATTTCATTTTGTTGAATTTATTTTAACTCCAGGATTTTTGCGTGTTCAAAATGCACCATTCAAAGCCACATCATCAATTTTCAACCCTTCTGACTTCATTTGATATTTTTCATGCATTTACTGATTTTTTTGAGCTAAATGACCCTGAAATTGAAAAGCACTTCAAATGAAGTCTGAAAAGGTTCAAATTTGCCATGGTATCCTCATTTCACCCACATAGCATGTGCTAACAAGTTGATAGGGTTACGGCAAAAGCAGGATGCACTTCTCGTACCAAAGAGACAGTCTCTTTCGAAGTATCGGGGTTTCGGACGGAAACTCATCGGTTACAAAAGGCATTTCATTTTCTTGAACTTATTTCAACTCAAGAAGTTTTGTGCATTCAGTATGCATCATTCGAAGGGGGGCATCAATTTTCAGCCCTTTCTGACTTCATTTGATATTTTTCATGCATTTACTGATTTTTCTAAACTAAATGAACCTGAAATTGAAAAGCACTTCAAATGAAGTCTGAAAAGGTTGAAAGCTGGCATGGTATCAACATTTCACCCACATAGCATGTCCTAAAAAGTTGAGAGGGTTACGACAAAAGCAGGATGCACTTCGCGTACAAAACGGACAATCTCTTTCGAGGTATCGAGGTTTCAGACTGAAACTCATCGGTTACAAAAGGCATTTCATTTTCTTGAACTTATTTGAACTCCAGGCTTTTTGTGTGTTCAAAATGCACCATTCAAAGACACATCATCAATTTTCAACCCTTTCTAACTTCATTTGACATTTTTCATGCATTTACTTTTTTTTATCTAAATGACCCTGAAATTGAAAAGCACTTCAAATGAAGTCTGAAAAGGTTGAAAGTTGGCATGATATCATCATTTCACCCACATAGCATGTGCTAACAAGTTGATAGGGTTACCGCAAAAGAAGGATGCACTTCTCGTACCAAACGGACAGTCTCTTTCGAAGTATCGGGGTTTCGGACGGAAACTCATCGGTTACAAAAGGCATTTCATTTTCTTGAACTTATTTCAACTCCAGAAGTTTTGTGCGTTCAGTATGCATCATTCGAAGGGGGGCATCAATCTTCAGCCCTTTCTGACTTCATTTGATAGTTTTCATGCATTTACTGATTTTTCTGAACTAAATGACCCTGAAATTGAAAAGCACTTCAAATGAAGTCTGAAAAGGTTGAAAGTTGGCATGGTATCATCATTTCTCCCACATGGCATGTGCTAAAAAGTTGAGAAGGTTATGGCAAAAGCAGGATGCACTTCGCGTACGAAACGGACAATCTCTTTGGAGGTATCGAGGTTTCAGACTGAAACTCATCGTTTACAAAAGGCATTTCATTTTCTTGAACTTATTTCAACTCCAGACTTTTTGTGCGTTCAGTATGCATCATTCGAAGGGGGGCATCAATTTTCAGCCCTTTCTGACTTCATTTGATATTTTCCATGCATTTACTCATTTTTCTGAGCTAAATGACCCTGAAATTGAAAAGCACTTCAAATGAAGTCTGAAAAGGTTGAAAGTTGCCATGGTATCATCATTTCACCCACATAGCATGTGCTAAAAAGTTGAGAAGGTTACGGCAAAATCAAGATGCACTTCGTGTACGAAACGGACAATCTCTTTGGAGGTATCGAGGTTTCAGACTGAAACTCATCGTTTACAAAAGGCATTTCATTTTCTTGAACTTATTTGAACTCTAGGCTTTTTGTGTGTTCAAAATGCACCATTCAAAGACACATCATCAATTTTAAACCCTTTCCGACTTCATTTGACATTTTTCATGCATTTACTTTTTTTATCTAAATGACCCTGAAAATGAAAAGCACTTCAAATGAAGTCTGAAAATGTTGAAAGTTGGCATGATATCATCATTTCACTCACAAAGCATGTGCTAAAAGGTTGAGAGGGTTACGGCAAAAGCAGGATGCACTTCGCGCACAAAACGAACAGACTCTTTCGAAGTATCGGGGTTTCGGACGGAAACTCATCGGTTAGAAAAGGCATTTCATTTTATTGAATTTATTTTAACTCCAGGATTTTTGCGTGTTCAAAATGCACCATTCAAAGCCACATCATCAATTTTCAACCCTTCTGACTTCATCTGATATTTTTCATGCATTTACTGATTTTTTTGAGCTAAATGACCCTGAAATTGAAAAGCACTTCAAATGAAGTCTGAAAAGGTTCAAAGTTGCCATGGTATCCTCATTTCACCCACATAGCATGTGCTAACAAGTTGATAGGGTTACGGCAAAAGCAGGATGCACTTCTCGTACCAAACAGACAGTCTCTTTCGAAGTATCGGGGTTTCGGACGGAAACTCATCAGTTACAAAAGGATTTCATTTTCTTGAACTTATTTCAACTCCAGAAGTTTTGTGCGTTCAGTATGCATCATTCGAAGGGGGGCATCAATTTTCAGCCCTTTCTGACTTCATTTGATATTTTTCATGCATTTACTGATTTTTCTGAACTAAATGACCCTGAAATTGAAAAGCACTTCAGTCTGAAAAGGTTGAAAGTTGGCATGGTATCATCATTTCTCCCACATAGCATGTGCTAAAAAGTTGAGAAGGTTACGGCAAAAGCAGGATGCACTTCGCGTACGAAACGGACAGTCTCTTTCGAAGTATCGGGGTTTTGGACGGAAACTCATCGTTTACAAAAGGGATTTCATTTTCGTGAACTTATTTGAACTCCAGGCTTTTTGTGTGTTCAAAATGCACCATGCAAAGCCATATCATCAATTTTCAACCCTTTCTGACTTCATTTCGTATTTTTCATGCATCTAATGATTATTTTGAGCTAAACGACCCTGACATTGAAAAGCACTACAAATGAACTCTCAAAAGGTTGAAAGATGGCATGGTATCAACATTTCACCCACATAGCATGTGCTAAAAAGTTGAGAGGGTTACGACAAAAGTAGGATGCACTTCGCGTACAAAACGGACAGTCTCCTTCGAAGTATCGAGGTTTCGGACGGAAACTCATCGGGTACAAAAGGCATTTGATTTTCTTGAACTTATTTGAAATCTAGGCTTTTTGTGTGCTCAAAATGCACCATTCAAAGGCACACCATGAATTTTCAACCCTTTCTGACTTCATTTGATATTTTTCATTCATTTACTGATTTTTTTGAGCTAAATGACCCTGAAATTGAAAAGCACTTCAAATGAAGTCTGAAAAAGTTGAAAGTTGTTATGGTATCATCATTTCACCTACATAGCATGTGCTAAAAAGTTGATAGGGTTACGGCAAAAGCAGGATGCACTTCGCGTACAAAACGGACAGTCTCTTTCGAAGTATCGGGGTTTCGGACGGAAACTCATCGGTTACAAAAGGCATTTCATTTTCTTGAACTTATTTCAACTCCAGACTTTTTGTGCGTTTAGTATGCATCATTCGAAGGGGGGCATCATTTTTAGCCCTTTCTGACTTCATTTGATATTATTCATGCATTTACTGATTTTTTGAGCTAAATGACCCTGAAATTGAAAAGCACTTCAAATGAAGTCTGAAAAGGTTCAAAGTTGCCATGGTATCCTCATTTCACCCACATAGCATGTGCTAACAAGTTGATAGGGTTACGGCAAAAGCAGGATGCACTTCTCGTACCAAACAGACAGTCTCTTTCGAAGTATCTGGGTTTCGGACGGAAACTCATCAGTTACAAAAGGATTTCATTTTCGTGAACTTATTTCAACTCCAGAATTTTTGTGCGTTCAGTATGCATCATTCGAAGGGGGGCATCAATTTTCAGCCCTTTCTGACTTCATTTGATATTTTTCATGCATTTACTGATTTTTTTGAGGTAAATGACCCTGAAATTGAAAAGCACTTTAAATGAAGTCTGAAAAGGATGAAAGTTGCCATGCTATCATCATTTCACCCACATAGCATGTGCTAAAAAGTTGAGAAGGTTACAGCAAAAGCAAGATGCACTTCGCGTACAAAACGGACAATCTCTTTCGAGGTATCGGGGTTTCAGACTGAAACTCATTGGTTACAAAAGGCATTTCATTTTCTTGAACTTATTTGAACTCCAGGCTTTTTGCATGTTCAAAATGCACCATTCGAAGCCACATCATCAATTTTCAACCCTTTCTGACTTCATTTGGTATTTTTCATGCATTTAATGATTATTTTGATCTAAATACCCTGACATTGAAAAGCACTACAAATGAACTCTGACAAAGTTGAAAGCTGGCATGGTATCAACATTTCACCCACATAGCATGTGCTAAAAATTTGAGAGGGTTACGGCAAAAGCAGGATGCACTTCGTGTACAAAACGGACAGTCTCTTTCAAAGTATCGGGATTTCGGACGGAAACTCATCCGTTACAAAAGGCATTTCATTTTCTTGAACTTATTTGAACTCCAGGCTTTTTGTGTGTTGAAAATGCACCATTCAAAGCAACATCATGAATTTTCAACCCTGTTTGACTTCATTTGATATTTTTTATGCATTTACTGATTTTTTGAGCTAAATGACCCTGAAATTGAAAAGCACTTCAAATGAAGTCTGAAAAGGTTGAAAGTTGTCATGGTATCATCATTTCACCCACATAGCATGTGCTAGAAAGTTGAGAAGGTTACGGAAAAAGCAGGATGCACTTCGCGTATGAAACGGACAGTCTCGTTCGAAGTATCGGGGTTTTGGACGGAAACTCATCGGTTACAAAAGGCATTTCATTTTCTTGAACTTATTTGAACTCCAGGCTTTTTGCGTGTTCAAAATGCACCATTCAAAGCCACATCATCAATTTTCAACCCTTTCTGACTTCATTGGATATTTTTCATGCATTTAATGATTATTTTGAGCTAAATGACCCTGAAATTGAAAAGCACTTCAACAGAAGTCTGAAAAGGTTGAAACTTGGCATGGTATAAACATTTCACTCACATAGCATGTGCTAAAGAGTTGAGAGGGTTATGGCAAAAGCAGGATGCACTTCGCGTACAAAACGAAAAGACTCTTTCGAAGTATTGGGGTTTGAGAGGGAAACTCATCGGTTAGAAAAGGCATTTCATTTTCTTGAACTTACTTGAACTCCAGGCTTTTCGCATGTTCAAAATGCACCATTCAAAGCCACATCATCAATTTTCAACCCTTTCTGACTTCATTTGATATTTTTCATACATTTACTGATTTTTTGACCTAAATGACCCTGAAATTGAAAAGCACTTCAAATGAAGTCTGAAAAGGTTGAAAGTTGCCATGGTATCATCATTTCACCCACATAGCATGTGCTAAAAAGTTGAGAAGGTTACGGCAACAGCAAGATGCACTTCGCGTACGAAACGAACAATCTCTTTCGAGGTATCGGGGTTTCAGACTGAAACTCATCGGTTACAAAAGGCATTTCATTTTCTTGAACTTATTTGAACTTCACGCTTTTTGTGTGTTCAAAATGCACCATTCAAAGCCACATCATCAATTTTCAACCCTTTCTGACTTCATTTGACATTTTTCATGCATTTACTTTTTTTGATCTAAATGACCCTGAAATTGAAAAGCACTTCAAATGAAGTCTGAAAAGGTTGAAAGTTGGCATGATATCATCATTTCACTCGCATAGCATGTGCTAAAAGGTTGAGAGGGTTACGGCAAAAGCAGGATGCACTTCACGTACAAAACGAACAGACTCTTTCGAAGTATCGGGGTTTCGGACGGAAACTCATCGGTTATAAAAGGCATTTCATTTTCTTGAATTTACTTGAACTCCAGGCTTTTTGCGTGTTCAAAATGCACCATTCAAAGCCACATCATCAATTTCAACCCTTTCTGACTTCATTTGATAGTTTTCATGCATTTACTGATTTTTTTGAGCCAAATGACCCTGATATTGAAAAGACCTTCAAATGAAGTCTGAAAAGGTTGAAAGTTGGCATGGTATCCTCATTTCTCCCACATAGCATGTGCTAACAAGTTGATAGGGTTACGGCAAAAGCAGGATGCACTTCTTGTACCAAACAGACAGTCTCTTTCGAAGTATCGGGGTTTCGGACGGAAACTCATCAGTTACAAAAGGCATTTCATTTTCTTGAACTTATTTCAACTCCAGAATTTTTGTGCGTTCAGTATGCATCATTCGAAGGGGGGCATCAATTTTCAGCCCTTTCTGACTTCATTTGATATTTTTCATGCATTTACTGATTTTTCTGAACTAAATGACCCTGAAATTGAAAAGCACTTCAGTCTGAAAAGGTTGAAAGTTGGCATGGTATCATCATTTCTCCCACATAGCATGTGGTAAAAAGTTGAGAAGGTTACGGCTAAAGCAGGATGCGCTTCGCGTACGAAACGGACAGTCTCTTTCGAAGTATCGGGGTTTTGGACGGAAACTCATCGTTTACAAAAGGCATTTCATTTTCTTGAACTTATTTGAACTCCAGGCTTTTTGCGTGTTCAAAATGCACCATTCAAAGCCACATCATCAATTTTCAACCCTTTCTGACTTCATTTCATATATTTCATGCATTTAATGATTATTTTGAGCTAAATGACCCTGAAATTGAAAAGCACTTCAACAGAAGTCTAAAAAGGTTGAAACTTGGCATGGTATAAACATTTCACTCACATAGCATGTGCTAAAAAGTTGAGAGGGTTACGGCAAAAGCAGGATGCACTTCGTGTACAAAACGAACAAACTCTTCCGAAGTATTGGGGTTTCAGATGGAAACTCATCGGTTAGAGAAGGCATTTCATTTTCTTGAACTTATTTGAACTCCAGGCTTTTCGCGTGTTCAAAATGCACCATTCAAAGCCACATCATCAATTTCAACCCTTTCTCACTTCATTTGATATTTTTCATGCATTTACTGATTTTTTTGAGCTAAATGACCCTGAAATTGAAAAGCACTTCAAATGAAGTCTGAAAAGGTTGAAAGTTGCCATGGTATCATCATTTCACCCACATAGCATGTGCTAAAAAGTTGAGAAGGTTACGGCAACAGCAAGATGCACTTCGCGTACGAAACGAACAATCTCTTTCGAGGTATCGGGGTCTCTGTTTGAAACTCATTGGTTACAAAAGGCATTTCATTTTCTTGAGCTTATTTGAACTTCACACTTTTTGTGTGTTCAAAATGCAGCATTCAAAGCCACATCATCAATTTTCAACCCATTCTGACTTCATTTGAAATTTTTCATGCATTTACTTTTTTTGATCTAAATGACCCTGAAATTGAAAAGCACTTCAAATGAAGTCTGAAAAGGTTGAAAGTTGGCATGATATCATAATTTCACTCGCATAGCATGTGCTAAAAGGTTGAGAGGGTTATGGCAAAAGCAGGACGCACTTCACGTACAAAACGAACAGACTCTTTCGAAGTATCGGGGTTTCGGATGGAAACTCATCGGTTAGAAAAGGCATTTCATTTTCTTGAATTTACTTGAACTCCAGGCTTTTTGCGTGTTCAAAATGCACCATTCAAAGCCACATCATCAATTTTCAACCCTTTCTGACTTCATTTGATATTTTTCATGCATTTACTGATTTTTCTGAACTAAATGACCCTGAAATTGAAAAGCACTTCAGTCTGAAAAGGTTGAAAGTTGGCATGGTATCATAATTTCTCCCACATAGCATGTGCTAAAAAGTTGAGAAGGTTACGGCAAAAGCAGGATGCACTTCGCGTACGAAACGGACAGTCTCTTTCGAAGTATAGGGGTTTTGGACGGAAACTCATCGTTTACATAAGGCATTTCATTTTCGTGAACTTATTTGAACTCCAGGCTTTTTGTGTGTTCAAAATGCACCATGCAAAGCCACATCATCAATTTTCAACCCTTTCTGACTTCATTTGGTATTTTTCATGTATCTAATGATTATTTTGAGCTAAACGACCCTGACATTGAAAAGCACTACAAATGAACTCTGAAAAGGTTGAAAGCTGGCATGATATCAACATTTCACCCACATAGCATGTGCTAAAAAGTTGAGAGGGTTACGACAAAAGCAGGATGCACTTCGCGTACAAAACGGACAGTCTCCTTCGAAGTATCGAGGTTTCGGACGGAAACTCATCGGGTACAAAAGGCATTTGATTTTCTTGAACTTATTTGAAATCTAGGCTTTTTGTGTGCTCAAAATGCACCATTCAAAGGCACATCATGAATTTTCAACCCTTTCTGACTTCATTTGATATTTTTCATTCATTTACTCATTTTTTTGAGCTAAATGACCCTGAAATTGAAAAGCACTTCAAATGAAGTCTGAAAAGGTTGAAAGTTGTTATGGTATCATCATTTCACCAACATAGCATGTGCTAAAAAGTTGATAGGGTTACGGCAAAAGCAGGATGCACTTCGCGTACAAAACGGACAGTGTCTTTCGAAGTATCGGGGTTTCGGACGGAAACTCATCGGTTACAAAAGGCATTTCATTTTCTTGAACTTATTTCAACTCCAGACTTTTTGTGCGTTTAGTATGCATCATTCGAAGGGGGGCATCATTTTTAGCCCTTTCTGACTTCATTTGATATTTTTGATGGATTTACTGATTTTTCTGAACTAAATGACCCTGAAATTGAAAAGCACTCCAAATGAAGTCTGAAAAGGTTGAAAGTTGCCATGCTATCATCAATTCACCCACATAGCATGTGCTAAAAAGTTAAGAAGGTTACGGCAAAAGCAAGATGCACTTCGCGTACGAAACGGACAATCTCTTTCGAGGTATCGAGGTTTCGGACGGAAACTCATCGGTTAGAAAAGGCATTTCATTTTCTTGAATTTATTTGAACTCCAGGATTTTTGCGTGTTCAAAATGCACCGTTCAAAGCCACATCATCAATTTTCAACCCTTCTGACTTCATTTGATATTTTTCATGCATTTACTGATTTTTTTGAGCTAAATGACCCTGAAATTGAAAAGCACTTCAAATGATGTCTGAAAAGGTTGAAAGTTGCCATGGTATCCTCATTTCACGCACATAGCATGTGCTAACAAGTTGATAGGGTTACGGGAAAAGCAGGATGCACTTCTCGTACGAAACAGACAGTCTCTTTCGAAGTATCAGGGTTTCGGACGGAAACTCATCGGTTACAAAAGGCATTTCATTTTCTTGAACTTATTTCAACACCAGAAGTTTTGTGTGTTGAGTATGCATCATTCAAAGGGGGGCATCAATTTTCAGCCCTTTCTGACTTCATTTGATATTTTTCATGCATTTACTGATTTTTCTGAACTAAATGACCCTGAAATTGAAAAGCACTTCAAATGAAGTCTGAAAAGGTTGAAATTTGGCATGGTATCATCATTTCTCCCACATAGCATGTGCTAAAAAGTTGAGAAGGTTACGGCAAAAGCAGGATGCACTTCACGTACGAAATGGACAGTCTCTTTCGAAGTACCGGGGTTTCGGACGGAAACTCATCGTTTACAAAAGGCATTTCATTTTCGTGAACTTATTTGAACTCCAGGTTTTTTGTGTGTTCAAAATGCACCATTCAAAGCCACATCATCAATTTTAAACTCTTTCTGACTTCATTTGGTATTTTTCATGCATTTAATGATTATTTTGAGCTAAATGACCCTGACATTGAAAAGCACTACAAATGAACTCTGAAAAGATTAAAAGCTGGCATGGTATCAACATTTCACCCACATAGCATGTGCTAGAAAGTTGTGAGGGTTACGGAAAAAGCAGGATGCACTTCGCGTACAGAACGGACAGGCTCCTTCGAAGTATCGGGGTTTCGGACGGAAACTCATCGGTTACAAAAGGCATTTCATTTTCTTGAACTTATTTGAACTCTAGGATTTTTGTGTGTTCAAAATGCACCATTCAAAGCCACATCACGAATTTTCAACCCTTTCTGACTTCATTTGATATTTTTCATTCATTTACTGATTTTTTTGAGCTAAATGACCCTGAAATTGAAAAGCACTTCAAATGAAGACTAAAAAGGTTGAAAGTTGTCATGGTATCATCATTTCACCTACATAGCATGTGCTAAAAAGTTGATAGGGTTACGGCAAAAGCAGGATGCACTTCGTGTACAAAACGGACAGTCTCTTTGGAGGTATCGAGGTTTCAGACTGAAACTCATCGTTTACAAAAGGCATTTCATTTTCTTGAACTTATTTGAACTCTAGGCTTTTTGTGTGTTCAAAATGCACCATTCAAAGACACATCATCAATTTTCAACCCTTTCTGACTTCATTTGATATTTTTCATGCATTTACTTTTTTTTGTCTAAATGACCCTGAAAATGAAAAGCACTTCAAATGAAGTCTGAAAAGGTTGAAAGTTGGCATGATATCATCATTTAACTCACATAGCATGTGCTAAAAGATTGAGAGGGTTACGGCAAAAGCAGGATGCACTTCGCGCACAAAACGAACAGGCTCTTTCGAAGTATCGGGGTTTCGAACGGAAACTCATCGGTTAGAAAAGGCATTTCATTTTGTTGAATTTATTTTAACTCCAGGATTTTTGCGTGTTCAAAATGCACCATTCAAAGCCACATCATCAATTTTCAACCCTTCTGACTTCATTTGATATTTTTCATGCATTTACTGATTTTTTTGAGCTAAATGACCCTGAAATTGAAAAGCACTTCAAATGAAGTCTGAAAAGGTTCAAATTTGCCATGGTATCCTCATTTCACCCACATAGCATGTGCTAACAAGTTGATAGGGTTACGGCAAAAGCAGGATGCACTTCTCGTACCAAAGAGACAGTCTCTTTCGAAGTATCGGGGTTTCGGACGGAAACTCATCGGTTACAAAAGGCATTTCATTTTCTTGAACTTATTTCAACTCAAGAAGTTTTGTGCATTCAGTATGCATCATTCGAAGGGGGGCATCAATTTTCAGCCCTTTCTGACTTCATTTGATATTTTTCATGCATTTACTGATTTTTCTAAACTAAATGAACCTGAAATTGAAAAGCACTTCAAATGAAGTCTGAAAAGGTTGAAAGCTGGCATGGTATCAACATTTCACCCACATAGCATGTCCTAAAAAGTTGAGAGGGTTACGACAAAAGCAGGATGCACTTCGCGTACAAAACGGACAATCTCTTTCGAGGTATCGAGGTTTCAGACTGAAACTCATCGGTTACAAAAGGCATTTCATTTTCTTGAACTTATTTGAACTCCAGGCTTTTTGTGTGTTCAAAATGCACCATTCAAAGACACATCATCAATTTTCAACCCTTTCTAACTTCATTTGACATTTTTCATGCATTTACTTTTTTTTATCTAAATGACCCTGAAATTGAAAAGCACTTCAAATGAAGTCTGAAAAGGTTGAAAGTTGGCATGATATCATCATTTCACCCACATAGCATGTGCTAACAAGTTGATAGGGTTACCGCGAAAGCAGGATGCACTTCTCGTACCAAACGGACAGTCTCTTTCGAAGTATCGGGGTTTCGGACGGAAACTCATCGGTTACAAAAGGCATTTCATTTTCTTGAACTTATTTCAACTCCAGAAGTTTTGTGCGTTCAGTATGCATCATTCGAAGGGGGGCATCAATCTTCAGCCCTTTCTGACTTCATTTGATAGTTTTCATGCATTTACTGATTTTTCTGAACTAAATGACCCTGAAATTGAAAAGCACTTCAAATGAAGTCTGAAAAGGTTGAAAGTTGGCATGGTATCATCATTTCTCCCACATGGCATGTGCTAAAAAGTTGAGAAGGTTATGGCAAAAGCAGGATGCACTTCGCGTACGAAACGGACAATCTCTTTGGAGGTATCGAGGTTTCAGACTGAAACTCATCGTTTACAAAAGGCATTTCATTTTCTTGAACTTATTTCAACTCCAGACTTTTTGTGCGTTCAGTATGCATCATTCGAAGGGGGGCATCAATTTTCAGCCCTTTCTGACTTCATTTGATATTTTCCATGCATTTACTCATTTTTCTGAGCTAAATGACCCTGAAATTGAAAAGCACTTCAAATGAAGTCTGAAAAGGTTGAAAGTTGCCATGGTATCATCATTTCACCCACATAGCATGTGCTAAAAAGTTGAGAAGGTTACGGCAAAATCAAGATGCACTTCGTGTACGAAACGGACAATCTCTTTGGAGGTATCGAGGTTTCAGACTGAAACTCATCGTTTACAAAAGGCATTTCATTTTCTTGAACTTATTTGAACTCTAGGCTTTTTGTGTGTTCAAAATGCACCATTCAAAGACACATCATCAATTTTAAACCCTTTCCGACTTCATTTGACATTTTTCATGCATTTACTTTTTTTATCTAAATGACCCTGAAAATGAAAAGCACTTCAAATGAAGTCTGAAAATGTTGAAAGTTGGCATGATATCATCATTTCACTCACAAAGCATGTGCTAAAAGGTTGAGAGGGTTACGGCAAAAGCAGGATGCACTTCGCGCACAAAACGAACAGACTCTTTCGAAGTATCGGGGTTTCGGACGGAAACTCATCGGTTAGAAAAGGCATTTCATTTTATTGAATTTATTTTAACTCCAGGATTTTTGCGTGTTCAAAATGCACCATTCAAAGCCACATCATCAATTTTCAACCCTTCTGACTTCATCTGATATTTTTCATGCATTTACTGATTTTTTTGAGCTAAATGACCCTGAAATTGAAAAGCACTTCAAATGAAGTCTGAAAAGGTTCAAAGTTGCCATGGTATCCTCATTTCACCCACATAGCATGTGCTAACAAGTTGATAGGGTTACGGCAAAAGCAGGATGCACTTCTCGTACCAAACAGACAGTCTCTTTCGAAGTATCGGGGTTTCGGACGGAAACTCATCAGTTACAAAAGGATTTCATTTTCTTGAACTTATTTCAACTCCAGAAGTTTTGTGCGTTCAGTATGCATCATTCGAAGGGGGGCATCAATTTTCAGCCCTTTCTGACTTCATTTGATATTTTTCATGCATTTACTGATTTTTCTGAACTAAATGACCCTGAAATTGAAAAGCACTTCAGTCTGAAAAGGTTGAAAGTTGGCATGGTATCATCATTTCTCCCACATAGCATGTGCTAAAAAGTTGAGAAGGTTACGGCAAAAGCAGGATGCACTTCGCGTACGAAACGGACAGTCTCTTTCGAAGTATCGGGGTTTTGGACGGAAACTCATCGTTTACAAAAGGGATTTCATTTTCGTGAACTTATTTGAACTCCAGGCTTTTTGTGTGTTCAAAATGCACCATGCAAAGCCATATCATCAATTTTCAACCCTTTCTGACTTCATTTCGTATTTTTCATGCATCTAATGATTATTTTGAGCTAAACGACCCTGACATTGAAAAGCACTACAAATGAACTCTCAAAAGGTTGAAAGATGGCATGGTATCAACATTTCACCCACATAGCATGTGCTAAAAAGTTGAGAGGGTTACGACAAAAGTAGGATGCACTTCGCGTACAAAACGGACAGTCTCCTTCGAAGTATCGAGGTTTCGGACGGAAACTCATCGGGTACAAAAGGCATTTGATTTTCTTGAACTTATTTGAAATCTAGGCTTTTTGTGTGCTCAAAATGCACCATTCAAAGGCACACCATGAATTTTCAACCCTTTCTGACTTCATTTGATATTTTTCATTCATTTACTGATTTTTTTGAGCTAAATGACCCTGAAATTGAAAAGCACTTCAAATGAAGTCTGAAAAAGTTGAAAGTTGTTATGGTATCATCATTTCACCTACATAGCATGTGCTAAAAAGTTGATAGGGTTACGGCAAAAGCAGGATGCACTTCGCGTACAAAACGGACAGTCTCTTTCGAAGTATCGGGGTTTCGGACGGAAACTCATCGGTTACAAAAGGCATTTCATTTTCTTGAACTTATTTCAACTCCAGACTTTTTGTGCGTTTAGTATGCATCATTCGAAGGGGGGCATCATTTTTAGCCCTTTCTGACTTCATTTGATATTATTCATGCATTTACTGATTTTTTGAGCTAAATGACCCTGAAATTGAAAAGCACTTCAAATGAAGTCTGAAAAGGTTCAAAGTTGCCATGGTATCCTCATTTCACCCACATAGCATGTGCTAACAAGTTGATAGGGTTACGGCAAAAGCAGGATGCACTTCTCGTACCAAACAGACAGTCTCTTTCGAAGTATCTGGGTTTCGGACGGAAACTCATCAGTTACAAAAGGATTTCATTTTCGTGAACTTATTTCAACTCCAGAATTTTTGTGCGTTCAGTATGCATCATTCGAAGGGGGGCATCAATTTTCAGCCCTTTCTGACTTCATTTGATATTTTTCATGCATTTACTGATTTTTCTGAACTAAATGACCCTGAAATTCAAAAGCACTTCAGTTTGAAAAGGTTGAAAGTTGGCATGGTATCATCATTTCTCCCACATAGCATGTGCTAAAAAGTTGAGAAGGTTACGGCAAAAGCAGGATGCACTTCGTGTACGAAACAGACAGTCTCTTTCGAAGTATCGGAGTTTTGGACGGAAACTCATCGTTTACAAAAGGCATTTCATTTTCGTGAACTTATTTGAACTCCAGGCTTTTTGTGTGTTCAAAATGCACCATGCAAAGCCACATCATCAATTTTCAACCCTTTCTGAGTTCATTTGGTATCTAAATGACCCTGAAAATGAAAAGCACTTCAAATGAAGTCTGAAAATGTTGAAAGTTGGCATGATATCATCATTTCACTCACAAAGCATGTGCTAAAAGGTTGAGAGGGTTACGGCACAAGCAGGATGCACTTCGCGCACAAAACGAACAGACTCTTTCGAAGTATCGGGGTTTCGGACGGAAACTCATCGGTTAGAAAAGGCATTTCATTTTCTTCTATTTATTTTAACTCCAGGATTTTTGCGTGTTCAAAATGCACCATTCAAAGCCACATCATCAATTTTCAACCCTTCTGACTTCATCTGATATTTTTCATGCATTTACTGATTTTTTTGAGCTAAATGACCCTGAAATTGAAAAGCACTTCAAATGAAGTCTGAAAAGGTTCAAAGTTGCCATGGTATCCTCATTTCACCCACATAGCATGTGCTAACTAGTTGATAGGGTTACGGCAAAAGCAGGATGCACTTTTCGTACCAAACAGACAGTCTCTTTCGAAGTATCGGGGTTTCGGACGGAAACTCATCAGTTACAAAAGGATTTCATTTTCTTGAACTTATTTCAACTCCAGAAGTTTTGTGCGTTCAGTATGCATCATTCGAGGGGGGCATGAATTTTCAGCCCTTTCTGACTTCATTTGATATTTTTCATGCATTTACTGATTTTTCTGAACTAAATGACCCTGAAATTGAAAAGCACTTCAGTCTGAAAAGGTTGAAAGTTGGCATGGTATCATCATTTCTCCCACATAGCATGTGCTAAAAAGTTGAGAAGGTTACGGCAAAAGCAGGATGCACTTCGCGTACGAAACGGACAGTCTCTTTCGAAGTATCGGGGTTTTGGACGGAAACTCATCGTTTACAAAAGGTATTTCATTTTCGTGAACTTATTTGAACTCCAGGCTTTTTGTTTGTTCAAAATGCACCATGCAAAGCCATATCATCAATTTTCAACCCTTTCTGACTTCATTTCGTATTTTTCATGCATCTAATGATTATTTTGAGCTAAACGACCCTGACATTGAAAAACACTACAAATGAACTCTCAAAAGGTTGAAAGCTGGCATGGTATCAACATTTCACCCACATAGCATGTGCTAAAAAGTTGAGAGGGTTACGACAAAAGTAGGATGCACTTCGCGTACAAAACGGACAGTCTCCTTCGAAGTATCGAGGTTTCGGACGGAAACTCATCGGGTACAAAAGGCATTTGATTTTCTTGAACTTATTTGAAATCTAGGCTTTTTGTGTGCTCAAAATGCACCATTCAAAGGCACACCATGAATTTTCAACCCTTTCTGACTTCATTTGATATTTTTCATTCATTTACTGATTTTTTTGAGCTAAATGACCCGGAAATTGAAAAGCACTTCAAATGAAGTCTGAAAAAGTTGAAAGTTGTTATGGTATCATCATTTCACCTACATAGCATGTGCTAAAAAGTTGATAGGGTTACGGCAAAAGCAGGATGCACTTCGCGTACAAAACGGACAGTCTCTTTCGAAGTATCGGGGTTTCGGACGGAAACTCATCGGTTACAAAAGGCATTTCATTTTCTTGAACTTATTTCAACTCCAGACTTTTTGTGCGTTTAGTATGCATCATTCGAAGGGCGGCATCATTTTTAGCCCTTTCTGACTTCATTTGATATTTTTCATGCATTTACTGATTTTTTGAGCTAAATGACCCTGAAATTGAAAAGCACTTCAAATGAAGTCTGAAAAGGTTCAAAGTTGCCATGGTATCCTCATTTCACCCACATAGCATGTGCTAACAAGTTGATAGGGTTACGGCAAAAGCAGGTTGCACTTCTCGTACCAAACAGACAGTCTCTTTCGAAGTATCTCGGTTTCGGACGGAAACTCATCAGTTACAAAAGGATTTCATTTTCTTGAACTTATTTCAACTCCAGAATTTTTGTGCGTTGAGTATGCATCATTCGAAGGGGGGCATCAATTTTCAGCCCTTTCTGACTTCATTTGATATTTTTCATGCATTTACTGATTTTTCTGAACTAAATGACCCTGAAATTGAAAAGCACTTCAGTTTGAAAAGGTTGAAAGTTGGCATGGTATCATCATTTCTCCCACATAGCATGTGCTAAAAAGTTGAGAAGGTTACGGCAAAAGCAGGATGCACTTCGTGTACGAAACAGACAGTCTCTTTCGAAGTATCGGAGTTTTGGACGGAAACTCATCGTTTACAAAAGGCATTTCATTTTCGTGAACTTATTTGAACTCCAGGCTTTTTGTGTGTTCAAAATGCACCATGCAAAGCCACATCATCAATTTTCAACCCTTTCTGAGTTCATTTGGTATTTTTCATGCATCTAATGATTATTTTGAGCTAAACGACCCTGATATTGAAAAGCACTACAAATGAACTCTGAAAAGGTTGAAAGCTGGCATGGTATCAACATTTCACCCACATAGCATGTGCTAAAAATTTGAGAGGGTTACGACAAAAGCAGGATGCACTTCGCGTACAAAACGGACAGTCTCCTTCGAAGTATCGAGGTTTCGGACGGAAACTCATCGGGTACAAAAGGCATTTGATTTTCTTGAACTTATTTGAAATCTAGGCTTTTTGTGTGCTCAAAATGCACCATTCAAAGGCACATCATGAATTTTCAGCCCTTTCTGACTTCATTTGATATTTTTCATTCATTTACTGATTTTTTTGAGCTAGATGACCCTGAAATTGAAAAGCACTTCAAATGAAGTCTGAAAAGGTTGAAAGTTGTTATGGTATCATCATTTCACCTACATAGCATGTGCTAAAAAGTTGATAGGGTTACGGCAAAAGCAGGATGCACTTCGCGTACGAAACGGACAATCTCTTTGGAGGTATCGGGGTTTCGGACGGAAACTCATCGGTTACAAAAGGCATTCCATTTTCTTGAACTTATATCAACTCCAGACTTTTTGTGCGTTTAGTATGCATCATTCGAAGGGGGGCATCATTTTTAGCCCTTTCTGACTTCATTTGATATTTTTCATGGATTTACTGATTTTTCTGAACTAAATGACCCTGAAATTGAAAATCACTTCAAATGAAGTCTGAAAAGGTTGAAAGTTGCCATGGTATCATCATTTCACCCACATAGCATGTGCTAAAAAGTTGAGAAGGTTACGGCAAAAGCAAGATGCACTTCGTGTACGAAACGGACAATCTCTTTGGAGGTATCGAGGTTTCAGACTGAAACTCATCGTTTACAAAAGGCATTTCATTTTCTTGAACTTATTTGAACTCTAGGCTTTTTGTGTGTTCAAAATGCACCGTTCAAATCCACGTCATCAATTTTCAACCCTTCTGACTTCATTTGATATTTTTCATGCATTTACTGATTTTTTTGAGCTAAATGACCCTGAAATTGAAAAGCACTTCAAATGATGTCTGAAAAGGTTGAAAGTTGCCATGGTATCCTCATTTCACCCACATAGCATGTGCTAACAAGTTGATAGGGTTACGGCAAAAGCAGGATGCACTTCTCGTACGAAACGAACAGACTCTTTCGAAGTATCAGGGTTTCGGACGGAAACTCATCGGTTACAAAAGGCATTTCATTTTCTTGAACTTATTTCAACTCCAGAAGTTTTGTGTGTTCAGTATGCATCATTCGAAGGGGGGCATCAATTTTCAGCCCTTTCTGACTTCATTTTATATTTTTCATGCATTTACAGATTTTTCTGAACTAAATGACCCTGAAATTGAAAAGCACTTCAAATGAAGTCTGAAAAGGTTGAAAGTTGGCATGGTATCATCATTTCTCCCACATAGCATGGGATAAAAAGTTGAGAAGGTTACGGCAAAAGCAGGATGCACTTCGCGTACGAAACGGACAGTCTCTTTCGAAGTACCGGGGTTTCGGACGGAAACTCATCGGTTACAAAAGGCATTTCATTTTCTTGAACTTATTTCAACTCCAGAATTTTTGTGTGTTCAAAATGCATCATTCGAAGGGGGGCATCAATTTTCATCCCTTTCTGACTTCATTTGATATTTTTCATGCATTTACTGATTTTTCTGGACTAAATGACCCTGAAATTGAAATGCACCTCAGTCTGAAAAGGTTGAAAGTTGGCTTGGTATCATCATTTCTCCCACATAGCATGTGCTAAAAAGTTGAGAAGGTTACGGCAAAAGCAGGATGCACTTCGCGTACGAAACGGACAGTCTTTTTCGAAGTATCGGGGTTTTGGACGGAAACTCATCGTTTACAAAAGGCATTTCATTTTCATGAACTTATTTGAACTCCAGGCTTTTTGTGTGTTCAAAATGCACCATTCGAAGCCACATCATCAATTTTCAACCCTTTCTGACTTCATTTGGTATTTTTCATGCATTTAATGATTATTTTGAGCTAAACAACCATGACATTGAAAAGCACTACAAATGAACTCTGAAAAGGTTGAAAGCTGGCATGGTATCAACATTTCACCCACATAGCATGTGCTAAAAAGTTGAGAGGGTTACGGCAAAAGCAGGATGCACTTCGCGTACAAAACGGACAGCCTCCTTCGAAGTATCGGGGTTTCGGACGGAAACTCATCGGTTACAAAAGGCATTTCATTTTCTTGAACTTATTTGAAATCTAGGATTTTTGTGTGCTCAAAATGCACCATTCGAAGCCACATCATGAAATTTCAATCCTTTCTGACTTCATTTGATATTTTTCATTCATTTACTGATTTTTTTTGAGCTAAATGACCCTGAAATTGAAAAGCACTTCAAATGAAGTCTGAAAAGTTTGAAACTTTTCATGGTATCATCATTTCACCTACATAGCATGTGCTAAAAAGTTGATAGGGTTACGGCAAAAGCAGGATGCACTTCGCGTACAAAACGGACAGTCTCTTTCGAAGTATCGGGGTTTCGGATGGAAACTCATCGGTTACAAAAGGCATTTCATTTTCTTGAACTTATTTCAACTCCAGACTTTTTGTGCATTTAGTATGGATCATTCGAAGGGGGGCATCAATTTTCAGCCCTTTCTGACTTCATTTGATATTTTTCATGGATTTACTGATTTTTCTGAACTAAATGACCCGGAAATTGAAAAGCACTTCAAATGAAGTCTGAAAAGGTTGAAAGTTTCCATGGTATCATCATTTCACCCACATAGAATGTGCTAAAAAGTTGAGAAGGTTACCGCAAAAGCAAGATGCACTTCGCGTACGAAACGGACAATCTCTTTCGAGGTATCGAGGTTTCAGACTGAAACTCACCGGTTACAAAAGGCATTTCATTTTCTTGAACTTATTTGAACTCCAGGCTTTTTGTGTGTTCAAAATGCACCATTGAAAGACACATCATCAATTTTCAACCCTTTCTGACTTCATTTGACATTTTTCATGCATTTACTTTTTTTTATCTAAATGACCCTGAAATTGAAAAGCACTTCAAATGAAGTCTGAAAAGGTTGAAAGTTGGCATGATATCATCATTTCACCCACATAGCATGTGCTAACAAGTTGATAGGGTTACGACAAAAGCAGGATGCACTTCTCGTACGAAACAGACAGTCTCTTTCGAAGTATCGAGGTTTCGGACGGAAACTCATCGGTTACAAAAGGCATTTCATTTTTGTGAACTTATTTGAACTCCAAGCTTTTTGTGTGTTCAAAATGCAGCATTCAAAGCCACATCATCAATTTTCAACCCTTTCTGACTTCATTTGGTATTTTTCATGCATTTAATGATTATTTTGAGCTAAATGACCCTGACATTGAAAAGCACTACAAATGAACTCTGAAAAGGTTGAAATTTGGCATGGTATCAACATTTCACCCACATAGCATGTGCTAAAAAGTTGAGAGGGTTACGGTAAAAGCAGGATGCACTTCGCGTACAAAACGGAAAGGCTCCTTCGAAGTATCGGGGTTTCGGACGGAAACTCATCGGTTACAAAAGGCATTTCATTTTCTTGAACTTATTTGAACTCTAGGCTTTTTGTGTGTTCCAAATGCACCATTCAAAGACACATCATCAATTTTCAACCCTTTCTAACTTCATTTGACATTTTTCATGCGTTTACTTTTTTTAATCTAAATGACCCTGAAAATGAAAAGCACTTCAAATGAAGTCTGAAAAGGTAGAAATTTGGCATGATATCATAATTTCACTCATATAGCATGTGCTAAAAGGTTGACAGGGTTACGAAAAAAGCAGGATGCACTTCGCGCACAAAACGAACAGACTGTTTCGAAGTATCGCGGTTTCGGATGGAAACTCATCGGTTAGAAAAGGCATTTCATTTTCTTGAACTTATTTGAACTCCAGGCTTTTTGCGTGTTCAAAATGCTCCATTCAAAGCCACATCATCAATTTTCAACCCTTTCTGACTTCATTTGATATTTTTCATGCATTTACTGATTTTTTTGAGCTAAATGACCCTGAAATTGAAAAGCACTTCAAATGAAGTCTGAAAAGGTTGAAAGTTGGGATGGTATCATCATTTCACCCACATAGGATGTGCTAACAAGTTGATAGGGTTACGGCAAAAGCAGGATGCACTTCTCGTACGAAAGAGACAGTCTCTTTCGAAGTATTGGGGTTTTGGACGGAAACTCATCGGTTACAAAAGGCATTTCATTTTCTTGAACTTATTTCAACTCCAGAAGTTTTGTGCATTCAGTTTGCATCATTCGAAGGGGGGCATCAATTTTCAGCCCTTTCTGACTTCATTTGATATTTTTCATGCATTTATTGATTTTTCTGAACTAAATGACCCTGAAATTGAAAAGCACTTCAAATGAAGTCTGAAAAGGTTGAAAGTTGGCATGGTATCATCATTTGTCCCACATAGCATGTGCTAAAAAGTTGAGAAGGTTACGACAAAAGCAGGATGCACTTCCCGTACGAAATGGACAATCTTTTTCGAAGTATCCGGGTTTCGGATGGAAACTCATCGTTTACAAAAGGCATTTCATTTTCGTGAACTTATTTGAACTCCTAGCTTTTTGTGTGTTCAAAATGCACCATTCAAAGCCACATCATCAATTTTCAACCCTTTCTGACTTCCTTTGGTATTTTTCATGCATTTAATGATTATTTTTAGCTAAATGACCCTGACATTGAAAAGCACTACAAATGAACTCTGAAAAGGTTGAAAGCTGGCATGGTATCAACATTTCACCCACATAGCATGTGCTAAAAAGTTGAGAGGGTTACGGCAAAAGCAGAATGCACTTCACGTACAAAACGGACAGTCTCCTTCGAAGTATTGGGGTTTCGAACGGAAACTCATCGGTTACAAAAGGCATTTCATTTTCTTGAACTTATTTGAACTCTAGGCTTTTTATGTGTTCAAAATGCACCATTCAAAGCCACATCATGAATTTTCAACCCTTTCTAACTTCATTTGATATTTTTCATTCATTTATTGATTTTTTTGAGCTAAATGACCCTGAAATTTAAAAGCACTTCAAATGAAGACTGAAAAGGTTGAAAGTTGTCATTGTATCATCATTTCACCTACATAGCACATGCTAAAAAGTTGATAGGGTTACGACAAAAGCAGGATGCACTTCGCGTACAAAACGGACAGTCTCTTTCGAAGGATCCGGGTTTCGCACGGAAACTCATCGGTTACAAAAGCCATTTCATTTTCTTGAACTTATTTCAACTCCAGACTTTTTGTGCGTTTAGTATGCATCATTCGAAGGGTGGGCATCAATTTGCACCCCTTTCTGACTTCATTTGATATTTTTCATGCATTTACTCATTTTTGTGAGCTAAATGACCCTGAAATTGAAAAGCACTTCAAATGAAGTCTGAAAAGGTTGATTGTTGGCATGGTATCATCATTTCACCCACGTAGCATGTGCTAAAAAGTTGAGAAGGTTACGGCAAAAGCAGGATGCACTTCGCGCACAAAACTCTTTCGAAGTATCTGGGTTTCGGACGAAAACTCGTCGGTTAGAAAAGGCATTTCATTTTTCTTGAACTTATTTGAACTCCAGGCTTTTTGCGTATTCAAAATGCTCCATTCAAAGCCACATCATCAATTTTCAACCCTTTCTAACTTCATGTGATATTTTTCCTGCATTTAGTGATTTTTTTGAGCTAACTGACCCTGAAATGGAAAAGGACTTCAAATGAAGTCTGATAAGGTTGAAAGTTGGCATGGTATCATCATTTCACCCACATAGGATGTGCTAACAAGTTGATAGGGTTACGGCAAAAGCAGGATGCAGTTCTCGTACGAAACAGACAGTCTCTTTCGAAGTATCGGGGTTTCGGACGGAAACTCATCGGTTACAAAAGGCATTTCATTTTCTTGAACTTATTTCAACTCCAGAAGTTTTGTGCGTTCAGTATGCATCATTCGAAGGGGGGCATCAATTTTCAACCCTTTCTGACTTCATTTGACATTTTTCATGCATTTACTTTTTTTTATCTAAATGACCCTGAAATTGAAAAGCACTTCAAATGAAGTCTGAAAAGGTTGAAAGTTGGCATGATATCATCATTTCACCCACATAGCATGTGCTAACAAGTTGATAGGGTTACGACAAAAGCAGGATGCACTTCTCGTACGAAACAGACAGTCTCTTTCGAAGTATCGAGGTTTCGGACGGAAACTCATCGGTTACAAAAGGCATTTCATTTTTGTGAACTTATTTGAACTCCAAGCTTTTTGTGTGTTCAAAATGCAGCATTCAAAGCCACATCATCAATTTTCAACCCTTTCTGACTTCATTTGGTATTTTTCATGCATTTAATGATTATTTTGAGCTAAATGACCCTGACATTGAAAAGCACTACAAATGAACTCTGAAAAGGTTGAAATTTGGCATGGTATCAACATTTCACCCACATAGCATGTGCTAAAAAGTTGAGAGGGTTACGGTAAAAGCAGGATGCACTTCGCGTACAAAACGGAAAGGCTCCTTCGAAGTATCGGGGTTTCGGACGGAAACTCATCGGTTACAAAAGGCATTTCATTTTCTTGAACTTATTTGAACTCTAGGCTTTTTGTGTGTTCCAAATGCACCATTCAAAGACACATCATCAATTTTCAACCCTTTCTAACTTCATTTGACATTTTTCATGCGTTTACTTTTTTTAATCTAAATGACCCTGAAAATGAAAAGCACTTCAAATGAAGTCTGAAAAGGTAGAAATTTGGCATGATATCATAATTTCACTCATATAGCATGTGCTAAAAGGTTGACAGGGTTACGAAAAAAGCAGGATGCACTTCGCGCACAAAACGAACAGACTGTTTCGAAGTATCGCGGTTTCGGATGGAAACTCATCGGTTAGAAAAGGCATTTCATTTTCTTGAACTTATTTGAACTCCAGGCTTTTTGCGTGTTCAAAATGCTCCATTCAAAGCCACATCATCAATTTTCAACCCTTTCTGACTTCATTTGATATTTTTCATGCATTTACTGATTTTTTTGAGCTAAATGACCCTGAAATTGAAAAGCACTTCAAATGAAGTCTGAAAAGGTTGAAAGTTGGGATGGTATCATCATTTCACCCACATAGGATGTGCTAACAAGTTGATAGGGTTACGGCAAAAGCAGGATGCACTTCTCGTACGAAAGAGACAGTCTCTTTCGAAGTATTGGGGTTTTGGACGGAAACTCATCGGTTACAAAAGGCATTTCATTTTCTTGAACTTATTTCAACTCCAGAAGTTTTGTGCATTCAGTTTGCATCATTCGAAGGGGGGCATCAATTTTCAGCCCTTTCTGACTTCATTTGATATTTTTCATGCATTTATTGATTTTTCTGAACTAAATGACCCTGAAATTGAAAAGCACTTCAAATGAAGTCTGAAAAGGTTGAAAGTTGGCATGGTATCATCATTTGTCCCACATAGCATGTGCTAAAAAGTTGAGAAGGTTACGACAAAAGCAGGATGCACTTCCCGTACGAAATGGACAATCTTTTTCGAAGTATCCGGGTTTCGGATGGAAACTCATCGTTTACAAAAGGCATTTCATTTTCGTGAACTTATTTGAACTCCTAGCTTTTTGTGTGTTCAAAATGCACCATTCAAAGCCACATCATCAATTTTCAACCCTTTCTGACTTCCTTTGGTATTTTTCATGCATTTAATGATTATTTTTAGCTAAATGACCCTGACATTGAAAAGCACTACAAATGAACTCTGAAAAGGTTGAAAGCTGGCATGGTATCAACATTTCACCCACATAGCATGTGCTAAAAAGTTGAGAGGGTTACGGCAAAAGCAGAATGCACTTCACGTACAAAACGGACAGTCTCCTTCGAAGTATTGGGGTTTCGAACGGAAACTCATCGGTTACAAAAGGCATTTCATTTTCTTGAACTTATTTGAACTCTAGGCTTTTTATGTGTTCAAAATGCACCATTCAAAGCCACATCATGAATTTTCAACCCTTTCTAACTTCATTTGATATTTTTCATTCATTTATTGATTTTTTTGAGCTAAATGACCCTGAAATTTAAAAGCACTTCAAATGAAGACTGAAAAGGTTGAAAGTTGTCATTGTATCATCATTTCACCTACATAGCACATGCTAAAAAGTTGATAGGGTTACGACAAAAGCAGGATGCACTTCGCGTACAAAACGGACAGTCTCTTTCGAAGGATCCGGGTTTCGCACGGAAACTCATCGGTTACAAAAGCCATTTCATTTTCTTGAACTTATTTCAACTCCAGACTTTTTGTGCGTTTAGTATGCATCATTCGAAGGGTGGGCATCAATTTGCACCCCTTTCTGACTTCATTTGATATTTTTCATGCATTTACTCATTTTTGTGAGCTAAATGACCCTGAAATTGAAAAGCACTTCAAATGAAGTCTGAAAAGGTTGATTGTTGGCATGGTATCATCATTTCACCCACGTAGCATGTGCTAAAAAGTTGAGAAGGTTACGGCAAAAGCAGGATGCACTTCGCGCACAAAACTCTTTCGAAGTATCTGGGTTTCGGACGAAAACTCGTCGGTTAGAAAAGGCATTTCATTTTTCTTGAACTTATTTGAACTCCAGGCTTTTTGCGTATTCAAAATGCTCCATTCAAAGCCACATCATCAATTTTCAACCCTTTCTAACTTCATGTGATATTTTTCCTGCATTTAGTGATTTTTTTGAGCTAACTGACCCTGAAATGGAAAAGGACTTCAAATGAAGTCTGATAAGGTTGAAAGTTGGCATGGTATCATCATTTCACCCACATAGGATGTGCTAACAAGTTGATAGGGTTACGGCAAAAGCAGGATGCAGTTCTCGTACGAAACAGACAGTCTCTTTCGAAGTATCGGGGTTTCGGACGGAAACTCATCGGTTACAAAAGGCATTTCATTTTCTTGAACTTATTTCAACTCCAGAAGTTTTGTGCGTTCAGTATGCATCATTCGAAGGGGGCATCAATTTTCAGCCCTTTCTGACTTCATTTGATATTTTTCATGCATTTATTGATTTTTCTAAACTAAATGACCCTGAAATTGAAAAGCACTTCAAGTGAAGTCTGAAAAGGTTGAAAGTTGGCATGGTATCATCATTTCTCCCACATCGCATGTGCTAAAAATTTGAGAAGGTTACGACAAAAGCAGGATGCACTTCGCTTACGAAACGGACAGTCTTTTTCAAAGTATCCGGTTTTCGGGTGGAAACTCATCGTTTACAAAAGGCATTTCATTTTCGTGAACTTATTTGAACTCTTGGCTTTTTGTGTGATCAAAATGCACCATTTAAAGCCACATCATCAATTTTCAACCCTTTTTGACTTCATTTGGTATTTTTCATGCATTTAATGATTATTTTGAGCTAAATGACCCTGACATTGAAAAGCACTACAAATGAACTCTGAAAAGGTTGAAAGCTGGCATGGTATCTACATTTCACCCACATAGCATGTGCTAAAAAGTTGAGAGGGTTACGACAAAAGCAGGATGCACTTCACGTACAAAACGGACAGTCTCCTTCGAAGTATCGGGGTTTCGGACGGAAACTCATCGGTTACAAAAGGCATTTCATTTTCTTGAACTTATTTGAACTCTAGGCTTTTTATGTGTTCAAAATGCACCATTCAAAGCCACATCATGAATTTTCAACCCTTTCTGACTTCATTTGATATTTTTCATTCATTTACAGATTTTTTTGAGCTAAATGACCCTGAAATTTAAAAGCACTTCAAATGAAGACTGAAAAGGTTGAAAGTTGTCATGGTATCATCATTTCACATACATAGCATGTGCTAAAAAGTTGATAGGTTTACGGCAAAAGCGGGATGCACTTCGCGTACAAAACGGACAGTCTCTTCGAAGTATCGGGGTTTCGGACGGAAACTCATCGGTTACAAAAGGCATTTCATTTTCTTGAACTTATTTCAACTCCAGACTTTTTGTGCGTTCAGTATGCATCATTCGAAGAGGGGGCATCAATTTGCACCCATTCTGAATTCATTTGATATTTTCCATGCATTTACTCATTTTTCTAAGCTAAATGACCCTGAAATTGATAAGCACTTCAAATGAAGTCTGAAAAGGTTGAAAGTTGCCATGGTATCATCATTTCACCCACATAGCATGTGCTAAAAAGTTGATAAGGTTACGGCAAAAGCAAGATGCACTTCGTGTACGAAACGGACAATCTCTTTCGAGGAATCGAGGTTTCAGACTAAATCTCATCGGTTAGAAAAGGCATTTCATTTTCTTGAACTATTTGAACTCTCGGCTTTTTGTGTGTTCAAAATTCACCATTCAAAGACACATCATCAATTTTCAACCCTTTGTAACTTCATTTGACATTTTTCATGCATTTACTTTTTTTTATCTAAATGAGCCTGAAAATGAAAAGCACTTCAAATGAAGTCTGAAAGGTTGAAAGTTGGCATGATATCATCATTTCACTCACATAGCATGTGCTAAAAGGTTGACAGGGTTACGGCAAAAGCAGGATGCACTTCGCGCACAAAACGAACAGACTCTTTCGAAGTATCGGGGTTTCGGATGGAAACTCATCGGTTAGAAAAGGCATTTCATTTTCTTGAACTTATTTGAACTCCAGGCTTTTTGCTTGTTCAAAATGCACCATTCAAAGCCACATCATCAATTTTCAACCCTTTCTGACTTCATTTGATATTTTTCATGCATTTACAGATTTTTTTGAGCTAAATGACCCTGAAATTGAAAAGCACTTCAAATGAAGTCTGAAAAGGTTGAAAGTTGGCATGGTATCATCATTTCTCCCACATAGCATGTGCTAAAAAGTTGAGAAGGTTACGGCAAAAGAAGGATGCACTTCGCGTACAAAACGGATAGTCTCTTCCGACGTATCGGGGTTTCGGACGGAAACTCATCGGTTACAAAAGGCATTTCATTTTGTTGAACTTATTTCAGCTCCAGACTTTTTGTGCTTTCAGTATGCATCATTCGAAGGGGGGGCATCAATTTTCAGGCCTTTCTGACTTCATTTGATATTTTTCATGCATTACTCATTTTTCTGAACTAAATGACCCTGAAATTGAAAAGCAATTCAAATGAAGTCTGAAAAGGTTGAAAGTTGCCATGGTATCATCATTTCACCCACATAGCATGTGCTAAAAAGTTGAGAAGGTTACGGCAAAAGCAAGATGCACTTCGGGTACGAAACGGACAATCTCTTTCGAGGTCGAGGTTTTAGAGTGAAACTCATCGGTTACAAAAGGCATTTCATTTTTCTTGAACTTATTTGAACTCCAGGCTTTTTGTGTGTTCAAAATGCACCACTCAAAGCCACATCATCAATTTTCAACCCTTTTTGACTTCATTTGATATTTTTCATGGATTTAATGATTATTTTGAGCTAAATGACCCTGACATTGAAAAGCACTACAAATGAACTCTGAAATGGTTGAAAACTGGCATGGTATCAACATTTCACCCACATAGCATGTGCTAAAAAGTTGAGAACGTTACGGCAAAAGAAGGATGCACTTCACGTACAAAACGGACAGTGTCTTTCGAAGTATCGGGGTTTCGAACGGAAACTCATCGGTTACAAAAGGCATTTCATTTTCTTGAACTTATTCGAACTCCACGCTTTTTGTGTGTTCAAAATGCACCATTCAAAGCCACATCATGAATTTTCAACCCTTTCTGACTTCATTTGATACTTTTCATTCGTTTACTGATTTTTTTGAGCTAAATGACCCTGAAATTGAAAAGCACTTCAAATGAAGTCTGAAAAGGATAAAAGTTGTCATGGTATGATCATTTCACCCACATAGCATGTGCTAAAAAGTTGATAGTGTTACGGCAAAAGCAGGATGCACTTCGCGTACAAAACGGACAGTCTCTTTCGAAGTATCGGGGTTTCGGACGGAAACTCATCGGTTACAAAAGGCATTTCATTTTCTTGAACTTATTTCAACTCCAGACATTTTGTGCGTTCAGTATGCATCATTCAAAGGGGGGCATCAATTTTCATCCCTTTCTGACTTTATTTGATATTTTTCATGCATTCACAGATTTTTCTGAACTAAATGACCCTGAAATTGAAAAGCACTTCAAATGAAGTCTGAAAAGGTTGAAAGTTGGCATGGTATCATCATTTCACCCACATAGCATGTGCTAAAAAGTTGAGAAGGTTACGGCAAAAGCAGGATGCACTTCGCGTACGAAACAGACACTCTCTTTCGAAGTATCGGGGTTTCGGACGGAAACTCATCGGTTACAAAAGGCACTTCATTTTCTTGAACTTATTTGAACTCCAGGCTTTTCGGACGGAGCGTCAATTCTAAGCCATAACGCATGACACACTAAACTATCAAGTAGTCTCAGAACGTGCTTGTCAGATGTTCACAACATCTACAGACGATGCTAGAGGGGTTGGCGCACCGAGCGGTGCATTAAGGACATAAGCCTTCTGTGCAGCAATGAGGACAATCCTCAGATCACGGACCCAGTCCGCAATATTGCTACCATCATCTTTCAACTCTATTTCTCTAGGAACATATAAAAATTCAAGGGAGCTACAACGTGAGCTAGTAATCTACAACATAATTTTTGCAAAGACACTACTGACTATGTTCATGATAATGAGTTCAATTAATCATATTACTTAAGAACTCCCACTCAAATTGACATCCCTTCAGTCATCCGAGTGATACCTGATCCAAATTCACCAACTCAAGTCCGATCATCACGTGAGTTGAGGTGGTTACAATGGTGAACATCATCATGTTGATCATATCTACTATATGACTCATGTTCGACCTTTCAATCTCTTGTGTTCCGAGGCCATGTCTGTACATGCTAGGATCGTCAAGTTTAACCCGAGTGCTCTGCATGTGCAACACTGGCTTGCACCCATTGTATGTGAACGTAGAGTCTATCACACCCGATCATCACGTGGTGTCTCAACACGATGAACTTTCGCAATGCCGCACACTCGGGGAGAACACAATTCATCTTGAAATTTAAGTGAGGGATCACCTTATAATGCTACCGTCGTCCTAAGCAAAACAAGGTGCATAAAAGGATTAACATCACATGCAAATCATAAGTGACATGATATGGCCATGAACTTGTGCTTTTGATCTCCATCTTGAAAGCACCGGCATGATCTCCATCGTCACCATCAAGACACCATGATCTCCATCAACGTGTCGCCATCGGGGTTGTCGCGCCCAACATGCTTCTACTACTATTGCTACCGTTTAGCGATAAAGTAAAGCATCACATAGCGCTTAATGATTGACACGCAGGTCATGCTATAATTAAAGACAACCCTATGGCTCCTGCCGGTTGCCGTACTCATCGACATGAAAGTCGTGATATTCTATACAACACATGATCATCTCATACATCACATATATCTCATCATGTAATTGGCCATATCACATCACAACATACCCTGCAATAACAAGTTAGACATCCTCTAATTGTTGTCGCATGTCTTACGTGGCTGCTACGGGTATCAAGCAAGAACAATTCTCACCTACGCATAAACCACAACGGTGATACATAAGTTGATTTTCAACCTTCTCAAGGACCGCCTTAGACGGATTGTAAGCAAGTAGGAGAAACAGACACCCGCCAGCCATCTAGGCAACAACTTGCGTCGAGGGAAACGGTCTCTCGTAAGCGTACGAGTAATGTTGGTCCAGGCAGCTTCATCTCACAATACCGCTGAACCAAAATCCGACCAAGGGAGGAAGCAAACTAAGAATCAACGCCCACAAACCTTTTGTATTCTACTCGAGATCTCATCTACACATAGACCTTGCTCTGATACCACTGTTGGGGAACGTTGCATGGGAAACAAAAAAATTCCTACGCACACGAAGATCTATCCATGGTGATGAGCATCTACGAGAGGGAGAGTGGATCTACATACCCTTGTAGATCACTAAGCGGGAAGCGCTAAGAAACGTGGTTGGTGTAGTCGAACGTCTTCGCGATCCAAATCGCCGTGCGTCCCGCGATCCAATCACGATTCGTCCCGCGATCCAATCACGATCCGTCCCGCAATCCGATCATGATTCATCCTATGAACTTGATTACGATCCGTCTCACGAACTTGATCACGATCCTACCGATCTAGCACCGAACGGACGGCAGCTCCGCGTTCAGCACACGTACAGCTTGATGACGATCTCCACCATCTTGATCCAGCAAGAAGGAGTGGATAGGAAGAAGAGTTCTCTGGCAGCCTGACGGCACTCCAGCGATGGTGGTGGAGCAATTTCGGCAGGGCTTCGCCTAAGCACAGCAGAAAACCGATCTAGAGGAGAAACTATGCACTGGAGGAACGGGTAGCACGTGGCTGAAAAATCTAGTGCAAAAACCCTCAATACCACTAGTATATATAGGAGGAGAGGAGGAGAGGAGGAAGCTTGGCCTCCAAGCCTTCTAGGCTTCGGCCGAACTAGGAGAGGAGGAGTCCACCTCCTCCACTCCTAGTAGGATTAGGATTCATCCTTTTTTTTCCTTTTTGCCTTTTTCCACCTTTTTCCTTTTGGATTTTCTTCTCCAGCCACATGGGCCTTGTGTGGGAGTTTCCACCAGCCCACTAAGGGCTGATATTCACTGTCCCACAGCCCATGAAGCCTCTTGGGTCGAAATACCCCTCCCGGAGGTCTCCCGGTACACTATCGGCACTCCCGGTACACTACCAATAAGCCCAGAACTTTTCCGGCGACCAAACCAGGACTTCCTATATATGAATCTTTACCTTCGGATCATTCCGGAGCTCCTCAAGACGTCCAGGATCTCATCCGGGACTCCTAACAAACTTCCGTCACCACCATACATAACTCTATACTACCGAAACGTCACCAAACCTTAAGTGTGTAGACCCTGCGGGTTCGAGAACTATGTAGACATGACCAAGACACCTCTACGGTCAATAACCAATGGCGGGACCGCGATGTCCACATTGGTTCCTACATATTCTATGAATATCTTTATCGGTTGAACCTCTATGTCAAGGATTTAGTTAATCCCGTATGATGTTCCCTTTGTTCTTCGGTATGTTACTTGCCCGAGATTCGATCGTCGGTATCTCAATACCTCGTTCAACCTTGTTACTGGCAAGTCTCTTTACTCGTTCCGTAATCCAAGATCCTGTGACCAACACTTAGTCACATTGCTCGCAAGGATTATTGTGATGTTGTATTACCGAGTGGGCCCTCAGATACCTCTCCGTCACACGGAGTAACAAATCCCAGTCTTAATCCATGCCAACTCAACAGACACCCTCGGAGACACCTATAGAGCACCTTTATAGTCACCCAATTACGTTGTGACGTTTGATACACACAAGGTGCTCCTCTGATATCTGTGAGTTGCATGATCTCATGGTCATAGGAACATGTACTTGACATGCAAAAAACAGTAGCAATAAACTGACACGATCATAAGCTACGTTTGTAGATTGGGTCTTGTCCATCACATCGTTCTCCTAATGATGTGATCCCGTTATCAAATGACATCTCATGTCCATGGCTAGGAAACCATAACCATCTTTCAATCAACGAGCTAGTTCACTAGAGGCATACTAGGGACATTGTGTTTGTCTATGTATCCACCCATGTATCCATGTTTCCAATTAATACAATTATAGCATGGATAATAAACTATTATCATGAACAAGGAAATACAAATAATAAACACTTTATTTATTTCCTCTAGGGCATATTTCCAACAGAACCTACTAGGCTTCTTGGGCGTGTATGGGAAGACAAAAGATATGCCGGAGGCAGAGGAGAACCAACAACGTATGCACGGAAAAGACATCATGGATCCAAACCAGTTTCAGGGTCATGCTAGCTATGCTCTTACCAAAGAAGAGAAGGAAATCTTATTCGAATGCCTGCTCAATATGAAGGTCCCGTCTGGTTTCTCGTCGAATATAAAAAGAAAAAAAAATATGACAGACAAAAAGTTCCTGAACCTAATGTCTCATGACTACCACGTGATTATCACGCAACTGCTTCCGGTTGCATTGAGGGGGCTTCTACCGGAAAATGTTCGATTAGCCATTGTGAAGCTATGTGCATTCCTGACTGCAATCTCTCAAAACGTAATCGATCTAGAAACCCTACCAAGGTTGGAGAATGATTTGGTGCAATGTCTTGTCAGTTTCGAGTTGGTGTTCCTGTTGGGGATCGTATTAGTCAATGAAAAAAATTCCTACGCATCACCAAGATCAATCTATGGAGAAACTAGAAACAAGTGGGGGGAGTGCATATTCATACCTTTGAAGATCGCAAAGTGGAAGCGCTACAAGAATGCGGTTGGTGGAGTCATATTGGCAGCAATTCAGATCGCGGTCGATTCTGATCTAAGAGCCGAACACTTAGATAGACATCTCTCTAGTCATCCAAGTGACACATGATCCATGTCAACTAGCCCATGTCCGATCACCACGTGAGACGGACTAGTCATCAATGGTGAACATCTCCATGTTGATCGTATCTTCTGTATGACTCATGTTTGACCTTTCGGTCTCCCGTGTTCCGAGGCCATGTCTGTACATGCTAGGCTCGTCAATTAAACCTAAGTGTATTGCGTGTGTAAATCTGGCTTACACCCGTTGCATGCGAACGTTAGAACCTATCACACCCGATCATCATGTGGTGCTTCGGAACAACGAACCTTAGCAACGGTGCACAGTTAGGGGGAACACATTTCTTGAAATTTTAGTGAGAGATCATCTTATTTAAGCTACCGTTGTTCTAAGCAAATAAGATGTAAAACATGATAAACATCACATGCAATTATATAGTGACATGATATGTCCAATATCATCTTGCTCCTTTGGTATCCATCTTTGGGGCACCATGATCATCATTGTCACCGGCATGACACCATGATCTCCATCATCATGGTCTCCATCATTCTGTCTCGGCGAAAGTCGTCTCGCCAACTATTACTTCCACTACTATAGCTAACGGTTTAGCAATAAAGTAAAGTAATCACATGGCGTTGCATCTCATATAATAAATTAAGACAACTCATATGGCTCCTGCCGATTGTCATACTCATCGTAATGCAAGTTGTGAATCTTATTACAAGAACGTGATCAATCTCATACATCACATATATCACATCACATCCTTCAGCCATATGACATCACACGGCATGTGCTGCAAAAACCAGTTAGACGTCCTCTAATTGTTGTTGCAAGTTTTTACGTAGCTGCTATAGGTTTCTAGCAAGAACGTTTCTTAACTACGCAAAAAACACAATGTGATATGCCAATTTCTATTTAACCTTCATAAGGACCCATTTCATCGAATCCGATCCCACTAAAGTGGGAGAGAGAGACACCCGCTAGCCACCTTATGCAACAAGTGCATGTCAGTCGGTGGAACCAGTCTCACATAAGAGTACATGTAAAGTCGTTCTGGGCCGCTTCATCCCACAATGCCGCCGAATCAAGATAACACTAGTAACAACAAGCAAATTGACAAAATTGTCGCCCACAACAACTTGTGTTCTACTCGTGCATAGATTCTACGCATAAACCTAGCTCATGATGCCGCTGTTGGGGATTGTAGTAGTAAATCAAAAAAGTTCCTACACATCACCAAGATCAATCTATGGAGAAACCAGCAATAAGTGGGGGAGTGCATATTCATACCTTTGAAGATCGCAAAGTGGAAGCGCTACAATAACGCGGTTGGTGGAGTCGTACTCGCAGCGATTCAGATCGCGGTCGATTCCGATCTAAGCACCGAACAATGGCGCCTCCGCGTTCAACACACATGCTGCCCGGTGACGTCTGCTATGCCTTGATCCAGCAAGGAGGAAGGAGAGGTTGAGGGAGAGCTCCGACAGCACGACGACGTGGTGATGACGGAGCTGTGTGGTACTCTGACAGGGCTTCACCAAGCGCTACGAAGGATGAGGAGGTGGAGAGGTAGGGCTGTGTCGAGAGAGAGAGAGAGAGTTGCTTGTTGGGAGACCCAAAACCCTCTACTATATGTAGGAGGAGAGGGAGGAGGGTGCGTACCCCTAGGGTTCCCTCCCTAGGGGAGGCAGCAGCCCTAGATGGCCAGGAGGGACTGCGGCCAGGGTGGGGAGGAGGGGCGGCGCCCTAGGTGGTCCTTGGGCCCCTCCACGCCTAGGGTTTGCCCCCCTGCACCCTTTGTTGTGCCTTGGGCTGAGGTGGGAGACACACCAGACCACCTAGGGGCTGGTTCACTCCCACTCTTGTCCCATGTAGCCTTCCAGGACCGGTGGCCCCTCCCGGTGGACCCCCGGAACCCTTCCGGTGGTCCCGGTACATTACCGGTGATGCCCGAAACACTTCCGGTAACCAAATCCTCACTTCCTATATATGAATATTTACCTCCAGACCATTCTGGAACTCCTGTGACGTCCGGGAACTCATCCGGGACTCCGAATAACCTTCGGTAGACACGTACACTATTCCCATATAACCCTAGTGTCATCGAACCTTAAGTGTGTAGACCCTACGGGTTTGGGAGGCATGTAGACATGACCGAGACACCTCTCTAGTCAATAACCAACAGCGGGATCTGGATACCCATGTTGGCTCCCACGTGCTCCATGATGATCTCATCGGATGAACCACAATATCGGGGATTCAATGAATCTCGTATACAATTCCCTTTGTCCATCGGTATGTTACTTGCCAGAGATTCGATCGTTAGTATCCCTATACCTTGTTCAATCGCGTTATCGGCATGTCTCTTTACCTGTTCCGTAACGCATCATCCCGTGGCTAACTCCTTAGTCACATTGAGCTCGTTATGATGATGTCTAACCGAGTGGGCCCACAGACAGCTCTCCGTCACATGGAGTGACAAATCCCAGTCTCGATTCGTGCCGGCCCAACAGATACTTTAGGGGATACCCGTAGTGTACCCTTATAGCCACCCATTTACGTTGTGACGTTTGGCACACCCTAAGTATTTCTACGGTATCCAAGAGTTGCACAATCTCATGGTCCAAGGAAATGATACTTGACATTAGAAAAGCTTTAGCAGACGAACTACACGATCTTGTGCTATGCTTAGGATTGGGTCTTGTCCATCACATCATTCTCCTAATGATGTGATCCCGTTATCAACGACATCCAATGTCCATGGTCATGAAGCCGTGACCATCTATTGATCAACGAGCTAGCCAACTAGAGGCTCACTAGGGACATGTTGTGGTCTATGTATTCACACATGTATTACGGTTTCCAGTTAATACAATTATAGCATGAACAATAGACAATTATCATGAACAAGGAAATATAATAATAACCATTTTATTATAGTGCATATTTCCAATAGTTCCCACCATTATTTTTCAATATCATGACGCATGTCCTAGTTCACCTAGTCGAGGAGATTGCCATTCTGGGTCCTGTATTACTATACAATTTGGTCCCCTTTGAGAGGTTCATGGGAGTCTTAAAGAAATATGTTCATAATCATGCTAGGCCAGAAGGAAGCATCTCTAAGGGCCATGAAACAGAGGAGGTCATTGGGTTTTGTGTTGACTTTATTCCTTACATTATGCCGATAAGTTAATTCTGCTTCATCATTGTAGTAGTAGGTTCTGTCTACCATCTTCCGTACATTTTTCGAAGAATGAAAATAAGCTGTCAATGCAAATAAGTTGTCAAATATTTTTAAATAAACAATATAAATTACTTAATAAATATGGTTGATAAACTCCCATAATGGTAGAAGTGGAGGCGTGTACACATCGACCCAGATATCGATATTACCTTCTATTTCATCTTCCGGACGAATATCAAAGGTGAGAAGCATATTAGGCTCAAATGCATAAGACTGGCATAGTGCTTGCCAATTTCTGCATCCAAAATAGCAATAGGTGTCTGTATGGTACAATTTTACCGCAAAAGTAAAACCATGCTCGGTCCTCAAGTGAACTATCTTTACCTTCATATCTTTTTTAGTATTGAAACCAATCTTATCCAAGACAGCAATTCTTGCATGGCAGGGGATACGCTAGTAGAACTGTAAAAAATTAAAATTAATTATAAGTTGAAGCAAAAGAGTGAGAAGTCATGCTTAATCACGAAAAAATACTTGTCATTGTGACTTACTGTATCCACTTCGAAGTTCTCATCCAGCATGATGCTAAAGCGCCTAGCATCAACTAGGAAAGTCTTGTCACACAGGTCGCGCTCGTCTTCGCAGTATTCGCACATAACGAATTCACTTTCGTCGTCAGACATTTCCTATGTTCATAGTTGAAACATTTAAAATTGATCGAAGGAAACTACGAGAAAACTGATCAACACACACATCACTATTACTCAATATGCAACAGTTGACTTTAGGTCTGTTGAGTCTTTCCTTCCTAAACTCTCATCTCACCTATATAGTGGGCACTCCTTCTGATATTGCGACAGCCGGTAATGGTGGCTCCTCCATTCGTCCCCGAGTGCATTATACCAAAATGTCTAGCACACGGGAACGAAGAAGAAGCAACCCCCATGACAACAGTCAGGATTCTCCCTCTCTCATATTTATATATGGTGGACACTCTCCCTGAGTGCAAGTCACATAAGTAGCCGAAACATCACCAAACCTTAAGTGTGTAGACCTTGCGGGATCGAGAACTATGTAGACATGACCGAGACACCTCTACGGTCAATAACCAATGGCGGGACCTCGATGTCCACATTGGTTCCTACATATTCTACGAAGATCTTTATCGGTCGAACCTCTATGTCAAGGATTCAGTTAATCCCGTATGATGTTCCCTTTGTTCTTTGGTATGTTACTTGCCTGAGATTCGATCATCGGTATCTCAATACCTAGTTCAACCTTGTTACTGGCAAGTCTCTTTACTCGTTCCGTAATACAAGATCCCGTGACCAACACTTAGTCACATTGCTTGCAAGGCTTATTGTGATGTTGTATTACCGAGTGGGCCCTGAGATACCTCTCCGTCACACGGAGTAACAAATCCCAGTCTTGATCCATGCCAACTCAACAGAGACCCTCGGAGACACCTATAGAGCACCTTTATAGTTACCCAATTACGTTGCGATGTTTGATACACACAAGGTGCTCCTCCGATATCTGTGAGTTGCATGATCTCATGGTCATAGGAACATATACTTGACATGCAAAAAACAGTAACAATAAACTGACACGATCATAAGCTACGTTTGTAGTTTGGGTCTTGTCCATCACATCATTCTCCTAATGATGTGATCCCGTTATCAAATGACATCTCATGTCCATGTCTAGGAAACCTTAACCATCTTTCAATCAACGAGCTAGTTCACTAGAGGCATACTAGGGACATTGTGTTTGTCTATGTATCCACCCATGTATCCATGTTTCCAATTAATACAATTATAGCATGGATAATAAATGATTATCATGAACAAGGAAATACAAATAATAAACACTTTATTTATTTCCTCTAGGGCATATTTCCAACAGAACCTACTAGGCTTCTTGGGCGTGTATGGGAAGACAAAAGATACGCCGGAGGCAGAGGAGGGCCAACAACGTATGCACGGAAAAGACATCATGGATCCAAAGCAGTTTCAGGGTCATGCTAGCTACGCTCTTACCAAAGAAGAGAAGGAAATCTTATTCGAATGCCTGCTCAGTATGAAGGTCCCGTCTGGCTTCTCGTCGAATATAAAGGGAATAATAAATATGACAGACAAAAAGTTCCAGAACCTAATGTCTCATGACTACCACGTGATTATGACGCAACTGCTTCCGGTTGCATTGAGTGGGCTTCTACCGGAAAATGTTCGATTAGCCATTGTGAAGCTATGTGCATTCCCGAATGCAATCTCTCAGAACGTAATCGATCTAGAAATCCTACCAAGGTTGGAGAATGATTTGGTGCAGTGTCTTCTCAGTTTCTAGTTGGTGTTCCTGTTGGGGATCGTAGTAGTAAATGAAAAAAATTCCTACGCATCACCAAGATCAATCTATGGAGAAACTAGCAACAAGTGGGGGGAGTGCATATTCATACCTTTGAAGATCGCAAAGTGGAAGCGCTACAAGAATGCGGTTGGTGGAGTCATATTGGCAGCAATTCAGATCGCGGTCGATTCCGATCTAAGAGTCGACCACTTAGATAGACATCTCTCTAGTCATCCAAGTGACACATGATCCACGTCAACTAGCGCATGTCCGATCATCACATGAGACGGACTAGTCATCAATGGTGAACATCTCCATGTTGATCGTATCTGCTGTATGACTCATGTTTGAGCTTTTGGTCTCCCGTGTTCCGAGGCCATGTCTGTACATGCTAGGCTCGTCAATTCAACCTATGTGTATTGCATGTGTAAATCTGGCTTACACCCGTTGCATGCGAACGTTAGAACCTATCACACCCGATCATCATGTGGTGCTTCGGAACAACGAACCTTAGCAACGGTGCACAGTTAGGGGGAACACATTTCTTGAAATTTTAGTGAGAGATCATCTTATTTAAGCTACCGTTGTTCTAAGCAAATAAGATGTAAAACATGATAAACATCACATGCAATTATATAGTGACATGATATGTCCAATATCATCTTGCTCCTTTGGTATCCATCTTCGGGGCACCATGATCATCATTGTCACCGGCATGACACCATGATCTCCATCATCATGGTCTTCATCATTGTGTCTCGGCGAAAGTCGTCTCGCCAACTGTTACTTCCACTACTATAGCTAACGGTTTAGCAATAAAGTAAAGTAATCACATGGCGTTGCATCTCATATAATAAATTAAGACAACTCCTATGGCTCCTGCCGGTTGTCATACTCATCGTAATGCAAGTCGTGAATATTATTACAAGAACGTGATCAATCTCATACATCACATATATCACATCACATCCTTCAGCCATATGACATCACACGGCGTGTGCTGCAAAAACCAGTTAGACGTCCTCTAATTGTTGTTGCAAGTTTTTACGTAGCTGCTATAGGTTTCTAGCAAGAACGTTTCTTAACTACGCAAAAAACACAACGTGATATGCCAATTTCTATTTACCCTTCAAAAGGACCCTTTTCATCGAATCCGATCCGACTAAAGTGGGAGAGAGAGACACCCGCTAGCCACCTTATGCAACAAGTGCATGTCAGTCGGTGGAACCAGTCTCACATAAGCGTACGTGTAAAGTCGTTCTGGGCCGCTTCATCCCACAATGCCGCCGAATCAAGATAACACTAGTAACAGCAAGCAAATTGACAAAATAGATGCCCACAACAACTTGTGTTCCACTCGTGCATAGATTCTACGCATAAACCTAGCTCATGATGCCACTGTTGGGGATTTTAGTAGTAAATCAAAAAAGTTCCTACACATCACCAAGATCAATCTATGGAGAAACCAGCAACAAGTGGGGGAGTGCATATTCATACCTTTGAAGATCACAGAGTGGAAGCGCTGCAATAACGCGGTTGGTGGAGTCGTACTCGCAGCGATTCAGATCGCGGTCGATTCCGATCTAAGCGCCGAACAACGGCGCCTCCGCGTTCAACACACGTGCAGCCCGGTGACGTCTGCTACGCCTTGATCCAGCAAGGAGGAAGGAGAGGTTGAGGGAGAGCTCTGACATCACGACGACGTGGTGATGACGGAGCTGTGTGGTACTCTGACAGGGCTTCGCCAAGCGCTACGAAGGATGAGGAGGTGGAGAGGTAGGGCTGTGCCGAGAGAGAGAGAGAGAGTTGCTTGTTGGGAGCCCCAAAACCCTCCACTATATATAGGAGGAGAGGGAGGAGGGTGCGGACCCCTAGGGTTCCCTCTCTAGGGTAGGCAGCAGCCCTAGATGGCCAGGAGGGACTGCGGCCAGGGTGGGTTGGAGGGGCGGCGCCCTAGGTTGGGCCTAGGGCCCCTCCACACCTAGGGTTTGCCCCCCTCCACCCTTTGTTGTGCCTTAGGCTGAGGTGGGCGACACAACAGACCACCTAGGGGTTGGTTCCCTCCCACTCTTGTCCCATGTAGCCTTCCGGGGCCGGTGGCCCCTCCCGGTGGTCCCGGTACATTACCGGTGATGCCCGAAACACTTCCGGTAACCAAATGCTCACTTCCTATATATGAATCTTTACCTCCGGACCATTCTGGAACATCTCGTCACGTCCGGGATCTCTTCCGGGACTCCGAACAACCTTCGGTAGACACGTACACTATTCCCATATAACCCTAGTGTCATCGAACCATAAGTGTGTAGACCCTACGGGTTTGGGAGGCATGTAGACATGACCGAGACACCTCTCTGGTCAATACCCAACAGCAGGATCTGCATACCCACGTTGGCTCCCGGGTGCTCCTAGATGATCTCATCGGATGAACCACGACGTCGGGGATTCAATGAATCTCGTATACAATTCCCTTTGTCCATCGGTATGTTACTTGCCAGAGATTCGATCGTCAGTATCCCTATACCTTGTTCAATCGCGTTATCGGCATGTCTCTTTACCTGTTCTGTAACGCATCATCCCGTGGCTAACTCCTTAGTCACATTGAGCTTGTTATGATGATGTCTAACCGAGTGGGCCCACAGACAGCTCTCCGTCACATGGAGTGACAAATCCCAGTCTCGATTCGTGCCGACCCAACAGATACTTTCGGGGATACCCGCAGTGTACCCTTATAACCACCCATTTACCTTGTGATGTTTGGCACACCCTAAGTATTTCTACGGTATCCTAGAGTTGCACAATCTCATGGTCTAAGAAATGATACTTGACATTAGAAAAGCTTTAGCAGACGAACTACACGATCTTGTGCTATGCTTAGGATTGGGTCTTGTCCATCACATCATTCTCCTAATGATGTGATCCCGTTATCAACGACATCCAATGTCGATGGTCATGAAACCATGACCATCTATTGATCAACGAGCTAGCCAACTAGAGGCTCACTAGGGACATGTTGTGGTCTATGTATTCACACATGTATTACGGTTTCCAGTTAATAGAATTATAGCATGAACAATAGACAATTATCATGAATAAGGAAATATAATAATAACCATTTTATTATAGGGCATATTTCCAATAGTTCCCACCATTATTTTTCAATATCATGACGCATGTCCTAGTTCACCTAGTCGAGGCGATTGCCATTCTGGGTCCTGTATTTCTATACAAGTTGGTCCCCTTTGAGAGGTTCATGGGAGTCTTAAAGAAATATGTTCATAATCATGCTAGGCCATAAGTAAGCATCTCCAAGGGCCATGAAACAGAGGAGGTCATTGGGTTTTGTGTTGACTTTATTCCTTACATTATGCCGATAAGTTAATTCTGCTTCATCATTGTAGTAGTAGGTTCTGTCTACCATCTTCCGTACATTTTTCGAAGAATGAAAATAAGCTGTCAATGCAAATAAGTTGTTAAATATTTTTAAATAGACAATATAAATTACTTAATAAATCTGGTTCAGAAACCCCCATAATGGTTGAACTAGAGGCGTCTACACATCGACCCAGATATCGGTATTACCTTCTATTTCATCTTCCGGACGAATATCAAAGGTGAGAAGCATATTAGGCTCAAATGCATAAGACATGCATAGTGCTTGCCAATTTTTGCATTCACAATAGCAATAGGTGTCTGCATGGTACAATTTTACCGCAAAAGTAAAACCATGCTCGGTCCTCAAGTGAACTATCTTTACCTCCATATCTTTTTTAGTATTGAAACCAATCTTATCCAAGATAGCAATTCTTGCATGGCAGGGGATACGCTAGTAGAACTGTAAAAAATTAAAATTAATTATAAGTTGAAGCAAAAGAGTGAGAAGTCATGCTTAATCACGAAAAAAGACTTGTCATTGTGACTTACTGTATCCACTTCGAAGTTCTCATCCAGCATGATGCTCAAGCGCTCGTCTACGCAGTATTCGCACATAACGAATTCACTTTCGCGTTAGACATTTCCTATGTTCATAGTTGAAACATTTAAAATTGATCGAAGGAAACTACGAGAAAACTGATCAACCCACACATCACTATTACTCAATATGCAACAATTTGACTTTAGGTCTATTGAGTCTTTCCTTCCTAAACTCTCATCTCACGTATATGGTGGGCACTCCTTCTGATATTGCGACAGCTGGTAATGCTGGCTCCTCCATTCGCCCTGAGTTCATTACACCAAAATGTCTAGCACACGGGAACGAAGGAGAAGCGACCCCCACGACAACAGTCAGGATTCTCACTCTCTCATTTTTATATATGGTGGACACTCTCCCTTAGTGCAAGACACACAGGTAGCCAAAACAGATCTAAAGTCAACCCATTCCATATATCGATCAATGACATAGAAAAAATTCCCTATGTTTTGCCGGAATGACTTGCAAATCACAAATACATTTATAATGAACTCGAATATAATATCGCTAATACATCATCCTGAATAATCCAGTTCAAGAATTACGGCACGCTTTGGATCTTAATTAATGTGTGTGTGTGACTTTAAGTCCGTCGAGGCTTTCCTTAAATAACTCTCATATCTCATGGTGTGTTGGTGCACACTCTCTCATATTGATACGGTGGTGTAGATATGTTGGTGGAAAGTCACTCACAGTAATAGTTCGATCGCTAGTGATGGACGCCTCCCCTCTTCTCTTCTGGCGCAATATAGCGACGAGTATATCGCAAAGAAGAGAAGAAAGAGAAAGCGCCCCCCACGACAACAGTCGAGATTCCTTCATCTAGAACACACATGAAAGTCACACAAGGAGCAACGATAGACTGAAAGTCACACATGCATTATATCGATAAAATATCACTAATACATTAATATTTATAATGACCTCGAATATACTATCACTAATACATCTTCCCTAATAATCCAGTTCAAGAATTACGACACGCTTTGGATCTTAATTAATGCATGTGTGACTTTCGGTCTGTCGAGGCTTTCCTTAAATAACTCTCATATCTCATGGTGTGTTGGTGCGCACTCTCTCACATTTATACGGTGGTGTATATATGTTGGTGGACACTCTCTCACAGTAATAGTTCACCCGCCGGTGATGGACGCCCCTCCTCTTCTCTTCTTGTGCATTATACCAACGAATATATCGCAAAGAAGAGAAGAAAGAAGAGGCGCCCCCCCACAACAACAGTCGGGATTCCTCCATCAAGAACACACATGAAAGTTATTTAAGGAAAGCCTCGACAGAACGAAAGTCACACACGCATTATACCGATAAAATATCACTAATACATTAATATTGATAATGACCTCGAATATAATAACACTAATACATCATCCTGAATAATCCACTTAATGCATCATCAAATTTTAACTAATACTGATCGAATATCCTCAAATCCAAAATGGAGAACGGTGAACTCGGTTCACTAGCGGTCTCTCAGTCGCCGGCGGTGGACTCCCAAAGATAGGGAACCATCACGGGATCATAACTCAAGTGAGATCCCTGAAGGATCTGCCACGTATTATCAAACCGGGCGTCCCACGCCGCCATGTAGCGACGGACGTGCTCGTCCTCCTCCCTGACATGGCGACATAACACCTCAGTGGGTGCCGGCTCCCTCCTCACCGAAAGTGGCCCGCGTGACCGCCACCACAGAAGGTCCGGGTCGACGACGATACCTGCACTCCTCACCAACCTTCGTGTTGGAAATATGTCCTAGAGTCAATAATAAAATGGTTATTATTGTATTTCCAAGTTCATGATAATTGTCTGTTATTCATGCTATAATTGTGTTAACCGGAAACCGTAATACATGTGTGAATACATAGACCACAACGTGTCCCTAGTGAGCCTCTAGTTGGCTAGCTCATTGGTCAATAGATGGTCACGGTTTCATGACCATGGACATTGGATGTCATTGATAACGGGATCACATCATTAGGAGAATGATGTGATGGACAAGACCCAATCCTGAGCATAGCACAAGATCGTGTAGTTCGTTTGCTAAAGCTTTTCAGTCTCAAGTATTGTTTCCTTAGACCATGAGATTGTACAACTCCCGAATACCGTAGGAATGCTTTGGGTGTACCAAACGTCACAACGTAACTGGGTGGCTATAAAGGTGCACTACGGTTATCTCTGAAAGTGTCTGTTGGGTTGGTACGAATCGAGACTGGGATTTGTCACTCCGTGTGACGGAGAGGTATCTCTGGGCCCACTCGGTAAGACATCATCATAATGAGCTCAATGTGACTAAGGAGTTAGTCATGTAATGATGTGTTACGGAATGAGTAAAGATACTTGCCGGTAACGAGATTGAACAAGGTATAGAGATACCGACTATCGAATCTCGGGCAAGTATCATACCAATAGACAAAAAGAATTGTACACGGGATTGATTGAATCCCCGACATCATGGTTCATCTGATGAGATCATCGTGGAGCATGTGGGAGCCAAAATGGGTATCCAGATCCCGCAGTTGGTTATTGACCAGAGAGGTGTCTCGGTCATGTCTACGTGTCTCCCGAACACGTAGGGTCTACACACTTAAGGTTCGATGACGCTAGGGTTATAGGGAATTAGTGTACGTGGTTACCAAAGGTAGTTCGGAATCCCGGATGAGATCCCGGATGTCACAAGGAGTCCTGGAATGGTCCGGAGACGAAGATTGATATAGGATGTGAGGTTTTGGTTACCGCAAATGTTTCGGGCGTCACCGGTAGTGTATCGGGACCACCGGAAGGGTTCCGGGGGTCCACCAAGTGGCCCCACCGGCTCCAGAGGGCTCCATGGGCCTGAGGTGGAGGGAACCAGCCCCTAGGTGGTCTGGTGCGCCTCCAGAAGAGGCCCAAGGCACAGGAAATAGAGGAGGGAGGGGAAACCCTAGACCTAGATGGGCCGGAGGCCCACTAGGGCTGCGCCCTCCTCCTCTCCTCCCTCTGGCCGCCGGCCAGATTGCCATCTATTGGCTGCCGCACCACCCTAGGGTTCAGCCCTACATCCTCCTCCTCCTATATATAGAGGTGCCCTTGGGGCTTTTTTGAGACACGGTTCTCTCTTCCTCTCGGCGCAGCCCTACCTCTCCCCCTCCTCGTTCTCCGTAGTGCTTAGCAAAGCTCTGCCGGAGTACCACGCAGCTCCACCGTCACCACGCTGTCATGCTGCCAGAGCTCTCCCTCAACCTCTCCTTCCTCCTTGCTGGATCAAGGCGTAGGAGACGTCACCGGGTTGCACATGTGTTGAACGCGGAGGCGCCGTTGTTCGGCGCTAAGATCGGAGTCCACCGCGATCTGAATCGCTGCACGTACGACTCCACCAAACGCATTCTTGTAACGCTTCCGCTTAGCGATCTTCAAAGGTATGACAATGCAATCTCTCCCCACTCGTTGCTGGTTTCTCCATGGATAGATCTTGGTCATCGTAGGAAAAAATTTGATTTACTACTACGTCTCCCAAAAGTGGCATCATGAGCTAGGTCTATGCGTAGAATCTATGCACGAGTAGAACACAAAGTAGTTGTGGGCGTCGATCTTGTTAATTTGTTTACCTCTACTAGTCTTATCTTGATTCGGCGGTATTGTGGGATGAAGCGGCCCGAACCGACTTTACACGTACGCTTACGTGAGACTGGTTCCACCGCCTGACATGCACTTGTTGCATAAGGTGGCTAGCGGGTGTCTGTCTCTCCCACCTTACACGGATTGGATTCGATGAAAAGGGTCCTTATGAAGGGTAAATAGCAATTGGCATATCATGTTGTGGTTTTGGCATAGGTAACAAACATTCTTGCTAGTAACCTATAGCAGCCACGTAAAAACTTGCAACTACAAATTAGAGGATGTCTAACTTGTTTTTGCAGCATATGCCTTGTGATGTGATATGGCCAAAGAATGTGATGTGATGCATTGTGATGTATGAGATTGATCATGTTCTTGTCATAGGATTCACGAGTTGCATATCGATGAGTATGACAACCGGCAGGAGCCATAGGAGTTGTCTTATTTTATTGTATGACCTGCGTGTCAATCATAAACGCCATGTAATTACTTTACTTTATTGCTAAACGTTAGCCATAGTAGTAGAAGTAATACTTGGCGAGACAAGTTCATGAAGACACAATGATGGAGATCATGGTGTCGTGCCGGTGACAGTGATGATCGTGGTGCCCCGAAGATGGAGATCAAAGGAGCAAGATGATATTCGCCATATCATGCCACTATATTGATTGCATGTGATGTTTATAATGTTTACATCTTATTTGCTTAGAACGATGGTAGTAAATAAGATGATCTCTCCAGACAATTTCAAGAAAACTGTTCACCCTAACTGTGCACCGTTGCTAAGGATCGTTGTTCCGAAGCACCACATGATGATCGGGTGTGATAGGTTCTAACATTCGCATACAACAGGTGTAAGCCATATTTACACACGCGATACACTTAGGTTGACTTGACGAGCCTAGCATGTACATACATGGCCTTGGAAGGTCGAACATGAGTCGTATAGAAGATACGATCAACAGGGAGATGTTCACCATGGATGACTAGTCCGTCTCACGTGATGATCGGACACGTGCTAGTTGACATGGATCATGTGTCACTTGGATGACAAGAGAGATGTCTATCTAAGTGGGAGTTCATTAAATAATTTGATTATGTGAACTTAGTTATCATGAACTTAGTCTAAAATTGTGTTTACAATCTATATTGTAGATCCAATGGCCAACGCAAATGTCACCCTCAATTTCATCGCATTCCTAGAGAAAACCAAGCTGAAAGATGATGGAAGCAACTATACGGACTGGGTCCGTGGCTTGAGGATCATCCTCATATCTTCCAATAAATTGTATGTCCTTGATGCACCACTAGGTGAGCCACCCCTTCTCCCGGCAGAGCAAGACGTTGCGAATGTTTGGCATGCTCGCTACGGTGATTACTCCCTTGTTCAGTGCGGCATGCTTTATAGTTTAGAACCGGGGCTGCAAAAGCGTTTTGAGCAACACGGAGCATATGAGATGTTCCAAGAGCTGAAAATGATTTTCCAAGCTCATACCCGGGTCAAGAGATATGATGTCTCCGACAAGTTCTTCAGCTATAAGATGGAGGAAAACAGTTGTGTTAGTGAGCACATACTCACGATGTCTGGGTTGCACAACCGCTTGACTCAGCTGGGGGTTAATCTCCCGGATGACTCGGTCATTGATAGAATCCTCCAGTCGCTTCCACCTAGCTACAAGAGCTTTGTGATGAACTACAACATGCAAGGGATGGAGAAGTCCATTCCTGAGTTGTACTCGATGCTGAAATCAGCGGAGGTCAAGATCAAAAAGGAGCATCAAGTGTTGATGGTGAATAAGACCACTAGTTTCAAGAAAGGCAAGGGTAAGAAGAACTTCAAGAAGGACGACAAAGCTGTTGCCATGCCCGGTAAGCAAGTTGCCGGGAAGAAGAAGAACAAGAATGGACCCAAGCCTGAGACTGAGTGCTTTTATTGCAAGGGTACCGGTCACTGGAAGCGGAACTGCCCCAAGTACTTAGAAGATAAGAAGGACGGCAACATTAAAGGTGTATGTGATATACTTGTTGTTGATATGTACCTGACTAGCGCTCATAGTAGCTCCTGGGTATTTGATACCGGTGCAGTTGCTCACATTTGTAACTCCAAGCAGGAGCTGCGGAATAAGTGAAGGCTGGCAAAGGACGAGGGACGATGCGCGTCGGGAATGGTTCCAAGGTCGATGTGATCGCCGTCGGCACGCTACCTCTACATCTACCTTCGGGATTAGTGTTAAACCTTAATAATTGTTATTTAGTACCAGCTTTGAGCATGAACATTGTATCTGGATCTCGATTGATACGAGATGGCTACTCATTTAAATCTGAGAATAATGGTTGTTCTATTTATATGAGAGAGATGTTTGATGGTCATGCCCCATTCGTCAATGGTTTTTTTTTTGATGAATCTCGAACGTGATGTTACACATGTCCATAGTGTGAGTGCCAAAAAGTGTAAGGTTGATAACGATAGTCCCACTTACATGTGACACTGTCGCGTTGGTCATATTGGTGTCAAACGCATGAAGAAGCTCCATGCTGATGGACTTTTGGAGTCGCTTGATTTCGAATCATTTGACACGTGCGAACCATGCCTCATGAGCAAGATGACCAAGACTCTGTTCTCTGGAACAATGGAGCGAGCAACAACTTGTTGGAAATAATACATACCGATGTATGCGGTCCAATGAGTGTCGAGGCTCGTGGTGGCTACCGTTATGTTCTCACCCTCACTGATGGCTTAAGTATATATGGGTATGTCTACTTAACGAAACATAAGTCTGAAACTTTTGAAAGGTTCAAGGAATTTCAGAGTGAGGTAGACAATCAACGTGACAGGAAAATAATGTGCCTACGATCTGATCGTGGCGGAGAATATTTAAGTCACGAGTTTGGCACGCACCTAAGGAAATGTGGAATTGTTTCACAACTCATGCCGCCTGGCACACCTCAGCGAAATGGTGTGTCTGAACGTCGCAATCGCACTCCATTAGATATGGTACGATCTATGATGTCTCTTACCGACTTACCGCTATCATTTTGGGGAAATGCATTAGAGACTGCCGGATTCACTTTAAATAGGGCACCGTCAAAATCCGTTGAGACGACACCGTATGAATTATGGTTTGGAAAGGAACCTAAGCTATCATTTCTGAAAGTTTGGAGATGCGATGCTTATGTGAAGGAACTTCAACCTGAGAAGCTCGAACCCAAAGCGGAAAAGTGCGTCTTCATAGGATATCCCAAAGAGACTATTGGGTATACCTCCTACCTAGATCCGAGGGCAGAGTGTTTGTTGCCAAGAATGGATCCTTTCTCGAGAAAGAGTTTCTCTCGAAAGAAGTAAGTGGTAGGAAAATAGAACTTGATGAGGTAATTGTTGGAAATATGCCCTAGAGGCAATAATAAAATGATTATTATTGTATTTCCTAGTTCATGATAATTGTCTGTTATTCATGCTACAATTGTGTTAACCGGAAACCGTAATACATGTGTGAATACATAGATCACAACGTGTCCCTAGTGAGCCTCGAGTTGGCTAGCTCGTTGATCAAAAGATGGTCACGGTTTCATGACCATGGACATTGGATGTCATTGATAACGGGATCACATCATTAGGAGAATGATGTGATGGACAAGACCCAATCCTAAGCATAGCACAAGATCGTGTAGTTCGTTTGCTAAAGCTTTTCAATGCCAAACGTCACAACGTAACTGGGTGGCTATAAAGGTATGCTATGGGTATCTCCGAAAGTGTCTGTTGGGTTGACACGAATCGAGACTGGGATTTGTCACTCCGTGTGACGCAGAGGTATCTCTGGGCCCACTCGGTAACACATCATCATTATGAGCTCAATGTGACTAAGTAGTTAGTCACGGGATGATGTATTACGGAACGAGTAAAGAGACTTGCCGGTAACGAGATTGAACAAGGTATGGGGATACCGACGATCGAATCTCGGGCAAGTTCCATACCGATAGACACAGGGAATTGTACATGGGATTGATTGAATCCTTGACATGGTGGTTCATCCGATGAGATCATCGTGGAGTACGTGGAGCCAACATGGGTATCCAGATCCCGCTGTTAGTTATTGACTGGAGAGGTGTCTCGGTCATGTCTACGTGTCTCCCGAACCCGTAGGGTCTACACACTTAAGGTTCGATGACGCTAGGGTTATAGGGAAATAGTGTACGTGGTTACCGAAGGTTGTTCGGAGTCCCGGATGAGATCCCGGACGTCACGAGGAGTCCAGGAATGGTCCGGAGAAGAAGATTGATATATAGGAAGTGAGGTTTTGGATACCGGAAGTGTTCCGGGTGTCTCCGGTAGTGTACCGGGACCACCGGAAGGGTTCCGGGGGTCCACCAAGTGGGTCCACCTGCCCCGGAAGGTTGCATGGGATAAGAGTGGGAGGGATCCTGCCCCTAGGTGGGCTGGTGCGCCTCCCACCCCAGCCCAAGGCGCAGCAAGGGTGGAGGGGGCAAACCCTAGGCTTAGATGGGCCTTAAGGCCCACCCTAGGGCGCCTCCACCTCTCCTTGCCTTGGCCGCCGGCCAGATGGGCTTCTGGAGGCTGCCGCCACCCCTAGGGTGGAACCCTAGGGCGCAACACCTCTCCTCCCCTCCTCCTATATATAGTGGAGGTATTTGGGGCTGCACAACACATGAGTTCATCTCCTCCCTAGTGCAGCCCTACTCCTCCCTCTCCTCGTTCTCCGTAGTGCTTAGCGAAGCTGTGCCGGAGTACCACGCAGCTCCACCGCCACCACGCCATCGTGTTGACGGAGCTCTCCCTCAACCTCTCCTCCCTCCTTGCTGGATCAAGGCGTCGGAGACGTCACCGGGCTGCACATGTGTTGAACGCGGAGGTGTCGTCCGTTCGGCACTTGATCGGATCTACCGCGATCTGAATCGCTGCGAGTATGACTCCATCAACCGCGTTCTAGCAACGCTTCCGCTTAGCGATCTTCAAAGGTATGAAGATCCAATCTCTCCCCGCTCGTTTGCTGGTTTCTCCATAGATAGATCTTGGTGACACGTAGGAAAATTGTGATTTACTACTACGTCTCCCAACAGTGGCATCATGAGCTAGGTCTATGCGTAGAATCTATGCATGAGTAGAACACAAAGCAGTTGTGGGCGTCGATTTTGTTAATATGCTTGCCGTTACTAGTCTTATCTTGATTCGACGGTATTGTGGGATGAAGCGGCCCGGACCAACCTTACACGTACGCTTACGTGAGACCGGTTCCACCGCCTGACATGCACTAGTTGCATAAGGTGGCTAGCGGGTGTCTGTCTCTCCCACCTTAGTCGGATTGGATTCGATGGAAAGGGTCCTTATGAAGGGTAAATAGCAATTGGCATATCACGTTGTGGTTTTGGCGTAGGTAAGAAACGTTCTTGCTAGAATCCTATAGCAACCACGTAAAGAACTTGCAACTACAAATTAGAGGACGTCTAACTTGTTTTTGCAGCATATGCCTTGTGATGTGATATGGCCAGAAGGATGTGATGTGATGCATTGTGATGTATGAGATTGATCATGTTCTTGTAATAGGGTTCACGACTTGCATGTCGATGACTATGACAACCGGCAGGAGCCATAGGAGTTGTCTTATATTATTGTATGACCTGCGTGTCAATCATAAACGCCATATAATTACTTTACTTTATTGCTAAGCGTTAGCCATAGTAGTAGAAGTAATAGTTGGCGAGACAACTTCATGAAGACATAATGATGGAGATCATGATGATGGAGATCATGTTGTCGTGCCGGTGACAATGATGATCATCGTGCCCCAAAGATGGAGATCATAGGAGCAAGATGATATTGGCCATATCATGTCACTATATTGATTGCATGTGATGTTTATCATGTTTACATCTTATTTGCTTAGAACGACGGTAGTAAATAAGATGATCTCTCAATAAAATTTCAAGAGAAGTGTTCACCCTAACTGTGCACCATTGCTAAGGATCGTTGTTCCGAAGCACCACGTGATGATCGGGTGTGATAGGTTCTAACGTTCGGATACAACGGGTGTAAGCCAGATTTACACACGCAAAACACTTAGGTTGACTTGACGAGCCTAGCATGTACAGACATGGCCTCGGAACACGGAAGACCGAAAGGTCGAACATGAGTCGTATAGAAGATACGATCAACATGAAGATGGTCACCATGGATGACTAGTCCGTGTCACGTGATGATCGGACACGGGCTAGTTGACATGGATCATGTATCACTTGGATGACTAGAGAGATGTCTATCTAAGTGGGAGTTCATTGAATAGTATGATTATGTGAACTTAATTATCATGAACTTAGTCTAAAATTGCCTTTAATATCTATATTGTAGATCCAATGGCCAACGCAAATGTCAACCTCAATTTCAACGCGTTCCTAGAGAAAACCAAGCTGAAAGACGATGGAAGCAACTATGCGGACTGGGTCCGTGGCTTGAGGATCATCCTCATAGCTTCCAAGAAACTATATGTCCTTGATGCACCGCTAGGTGACCCACCCCTTCTCCCAGCAGAACAAGACGTTGCGAACGCTTGGCATTCTCGCTGCGATGACTACTCCCTTGTTCAGTGCGGCATGCTTTACAGTTTACAACCAGGGCTCCAAAAGCATTTTGAGCAACACGGAGCATATGAGATGTTCCAAGAGCTGAAACTGGTCTTTCAAGCTCATGCCCGGGTCGAGAGATGTGAAGTCTCCGATAAATTCTTTAGTTGTAAAATGGAGGAGAACAGTTCTGTTAGTGAGCACATCCTCAAGATGTCTGGGCTTCACAACCGCTTGCCTCAGCTGGGAGTTAACATCCCGAATGACTCGGTCATTGACAGAATCCTCCAATCGCTTCCACCTAGCTACAAGAGCTTTGTGATGAAATACAACATACAAGGGATGGAGAAGGCCATTCCTGAGTTGTACTCGATGCTGAAATCAGCAGAGGTCGAGATCAGAAAGGAGCATCAAGTGTTGATGGTAAACAAGACCACTAGTTTCAAGAAAGGCAAGGGTAAGAATAACTTCAAGAAGGACGGCAAAGCTGTTGCTGCGCCCGGTAAGCAAGTTGCCGGGAAGAAGAAGAACAAGAATGGACCCAAGCTTGAGACTGAGTGTTTCTATTGTAAGGGTACCGATCACTGGAAGCGGAACTGCCCCAAGTACTTAGCGGATAAGAAGGACGGCAACATTAAAGGTATATGTGATATACTTGTTATTGATGTATACTTGACCAGCGCTCGTAGTAGCTGGGTATTTGATACCGGTGCAGTTGCTCACATTTGTAACTCCAAGCAGGAGCTGCGGAATAAGCGGAGGCTGGCCAAGGACGAGGTGACGATGCGCGTCGGGAATGGTTCCAAGGTCGATGTGATCGCCGTCGGCACGCTACCTCTACATCTACCTTCGGGATTAGTTTTAAACCTTAATAATTGTTATTTAGTACCAGCTTTGAGCATGAACATTTTATCTGGATCTCGCTTGATGCGAGATGGCTACTCATTTAAATCCGAGAATAATGGTTGTTCTATTTATATGAGAGAAATGTTTTATGCTCATGCCCCGCTGGTCAATGGTTTATTTTTGATGAATCTCGAACGTGATGTTACACATATCCATAGTGTGAGTACCAAAAAGTGTAAAGTTGATAACGATAGTCCCACTTACATGTGGCACTGCCGTCTTGGCCATATTGGTGTCAAACGCATGAAGAAGCTCCATGCTGATGGACTTTTGGAGTCACTTGATTTTGAATCATTTGACACATGCGAACCATGCCTCATGGGCAAGATGACCAAGACTCCGTTCTCCGGAACAATGGAGCGAGCAACTGACTTGTTGGAGATAATACATACCGATGTATGCAGTCCAATGAGTGTCGAGGCTCGCGGTGGCTACCGTTATGCTCTCACCCTCACTGATGACTTGAGCAGATATGGGTATGTCTGCTTAATGAAACACAAGTCTGAAACCTTTGAAAGGTTCAAGGAATTTCAGAGTGAGGTCGAGAATCAACGTGACAGGAAAATAAAATGCCTACGATCTGATCATGGCGGGGAATATTTAAGTCACGAGTTTGTCACACACCTTAGGAAATGTGGAATTGTTTCACAGCTCATGCCGCTCGGCACACCTTAGCGAAATGGTGTGTCTGAACGTCGTAATCGCACTCTATTAGATATGGTGTGATCTATGATGTCTCTTACCGACTTACCGCTATCATTTTGGGGATATGCATTACAGACTGCCGCATTCACTTTAAATAGGGCACCGTCTAAATCCGTTGAGACGACACCGTATGAATTATGGTTTGGAAAGAAACCTAAGCTGTCATTTCTAAAAGTTTGGGGATGCGATGCTTATGTGGAGAAACTTCAACCTGAGAAGCTCGAACCCAAAGCGGAAAAGTGCGTCTTCATAGGATATCCCAAAGAGACTATTGGGTATACCTTCTACCTACGATCCGAGGGCAAAGTATTTGTTGCCAAGAATGGATCCTTTCTCGAGAAAGAGTTTCTTTCGAAAGAAGTAAGTGGGAGGAAAATAGAACTTGATGAGGTAATTGTACCTCCACTCGACCTGGAGAGTAGCGCAGCACAGGAAGTTGTTTCTGTGGAGCCTACACCGGCTAGAGAGGAAGTTAATGATGATGATCATGAAGCTTCAGATCAAGTCGCTATTCGAAGGTCCACTAGGACACGTTCCGCACCAGAGTGGTACGGCAATCCTGTCCTAGAGATCATGTTGTTGGACAACGGTGAACCTTCGAACTATGAAGAAGCGATGGCGGGTCCGGATTCCGACAAATGGCTTGAGGCGATGAAATCCGAGATAGGATCCATGTATGAGAACAAAGTATGGACTTTTGTGGACTTGCCTGTTGTTAAGGGAGCCATTGAAAACAAATGGATCTTTAAGAAGAAGACTGACGTAGACGGAAATGTGACCGCCTATAAGGCTCGGCTTGTCGCTAAGGGTTATCGACAAGTTCAAGGTGTTGACTACGATGAGACTTTCTCACCCGTAGCGATGCTAAAGTCAGTCCGAATCATGTTAGCAGTTGCCACATTTTATGATTATGAGATCTGGCAAATGGACGTCAAAACGGCATTCCTTAATGGCTTCCTCAAGGAAGAACTGTATATGATGCAGCCAGAAGGTTTTGTCGATCCTAAAGATGCTAACAAGGTATGCAAGCTCCAGCGCTCCATCTATGGGCTGGTGCAAGCATCTCGGAGTTGGAACATTCGCTTTAATGAGGTGATTAAAGCGTTTGGGTTTGTACAGGTTTGTGGAGAACCCTGTATTTACAAGAAAGTGAGTGGTAGCTCTATAGCATTTCTTATACTGTATGTGGATGACATGCTGATAATGGGAAATAATATAGAACTCTTGGAAAGTATAAAGGCCTACTTGAATAAGTGTTTTTCAATGAAGGAACTTGGAGAAGCTGCTTACATATTAGGTATTAAGATCTATAGAGATAGATCGAAACGCCTCATTGGTCTTTCACAAAGCACATACCTTGAAAAGATATTGAAGAAGTTCAATATGGATCAGTCCAAGAAGGGGTTCTTGCTTGTGTTGCAAGGTGTGAGATTGAGTACGACTCAATGCCCGACCACGGCAAAGGATAGAGAAGAGATGAGTGTCATCCCCGATGCTTCAGCCATAGGCTCTATCATGTATGCCATGCTGTGTACCAGGCCTGATGTGAACCTTGCCATAAGTTTGGTAGGGAGGTACCAAAGTGATCCCGGAGCGAACCACTGGACAGCGGTCAAGAATATCCTGAAGTACCTGAAAAGGACAAAGGACATGTTTCTCGTTTATGGAGGTGCCGAAGTGCTCGTCGTAAAGGGTTACGTCGATGCTAGCTTCGACACAGATCCGGACGACTCCAAGTCGCAAACCGGATACGTGTATATTTTGAATGGAGGGGAAGTGAGCTGGAGCAGCAGCAAGCAAAGCGTCGTGGCAGCATCTACATGTGAAGCAGAGTACATAGCTGCTTCAGAAGCAGCAAAGGAGGGAGTTTGGATGAAGGAGTTCAGCACCGACCTAGGAGTGATTCCAAATGCGTCGGGCTCGATGACTCTACTCTGTGACAACACTGGAGCTATTTCCCTTGCGAACGAGCCCAGGTTTCACAAGAAGACAAGACACATCAAGCGCCGCTTCAACTCCATCCGTGATTACATTCAGGAAGGAGACATAGATATTTGTAAAGTGCATACGGATCTGAATGTCGCAGATCCGTTGACTAAACCTCTCTCATGAGCAAAACATGATCAACACCAGAATGCTATGGGTGTTCGATTCATCACAATGTAACTAGATTATTGACTCTAGTGCAAGTGGGAGACTGTTGGAAATATGCCCTAGAGGCAATAATAAAATGGTTATTATTGTATTTCCTAGTTCATGATAATTGTCTGTTATTCATGCTATAATTGTGTTAACCGGAAACCGTAATACATGTGTGAATACATAGACCACAGCGTGTCCCTAGTGAGCCTCTAGTTAGCTAGCTCGTTGATCAATAGATGGTCACGGTTTCATGACCATGGACATTGGATGTCATTGATAACGGGATCACATCATTAGGAGAATGATGTGATGGACAAGACCCAATCCTAAGCATAGCACAAGATCGTGTAGTTCGTTTGCTAAAGCTTTTCAATGTCAAGTGTCGTTTCCTTAGACCATGAGATTGTGTAACTCCCGGATACCGTAGGAATGCTTTGGGTGTGCCAAATGTCACAACGTAACTGGGTGGCTATAAAGGTACGCTACGGGTATCTCCGAAAGTGTCTGTTGGGTTGACACGAATCGAGACTGGGATTTCTCACTCCGTGTGACGGAGAGGTATCTCTGGGCCCACTCGGTAAGACATCATCATTATGAGCTCAATGTAACTAAGGAGTTAGTCACAGGATGATGTATTACAGAACAAGTAAAGATACTTGCCGGTAACGAGATTGAACAAGGTATGGGGATACCGACGATCGAATCTCGGGCAAGTTCCATACCGATAGACAAAGGGAATTGTATACGGGATTGATTGAATCCTTGACATCGTGGTTCATCCGATGAGATCATCGTGGAGTACGTGGGAGCCAACATGGGTATCCAGATCCTGCTGTTGGTTATTGACCAGAGAGGTGTCTCGGTCATGTCTACGTGTCTCCCGAACCCGTAGGGTCTAAACACTTAAGGTTCGATGACGCTAGGGTTATAGGGAAATAGTGTACGTGGTTACCGAAGGTTGTTCAGAGTCCCGGATGAGATCTCGGACGTCACGAGGAGTCCAGGAATGGTCCGGAGACGAAGATTGATATATAGGAAGTGAGGTTTTGGATACCGGAAGTGTTCCGGGTGTCTCCGGTAGTGTACGGGGACCACCGGAAGGGTTCCGGGGGTCCACCAAGTGGGCCCACCTGCCCCGGAAGGTTCCATGGGCTAAGAGTGGGAGGGAACCAGCCCGTAGGTGGGCTGGTCCGCCTCCCACCCCAGCCCAAGGCACAGCAAGGGTGGAGGGGGCAAACCCTAGGCTTAGATGGGCCTTAAGGCCCACCCAAGGGCGCCTCCACCTCTCCTTGCCCTGGCCGCCTGCCAGATGGGCTTCTGGAGGCTGCCGCCACCCCTAGGGTGGAACCCTAGGGTGCAGCACCTCTCCTCCCCTCCTCCTATATATAGTGGAGGTATTTGGGGCTGCACAACACACGAATTCATCTCCTCCCTGGTGGAGCCCTACTCCTCGCTCTCCTCGTTCTCCGTAGTGCTTAGCGAAGCTCTGCCGGAGTACCACGCAGCTCCACCGCCACCACGCCGTCGTGTTGCCGGAGCTCTCCCTCAAGCTCTCCTCCCTCCTTGCTGGATCAAGGCATAGGAGACGTCACGAGGCTGCACGTGTGTCGAACGCGGAGGTGCCGTCCGTTCGGCACTTGATCGGATCTACCGCGATCTGAATCGCTGCGAGTACGACTCCATCAACCGCGTTCTAGCAACGCTTCTGCTTAGCGATCTTCAAAGGTATGAAGATCCAATCTCTCCCCGCTCGTTTGCTGGTTTCTCCATAGATAGATCTTGGTGACACGTAGGAAATTTTTGATTTACTACTACGTCTCCCAACAGTAATTGTGCCTCCACTCGAACCGGAGAGTAGCGCAGCATAGGAAGTTGTTTCTGTGGAGCCTACACTGGCTGGAGAGGAAGTTAATGATGATGATCATGAAACTTCAGATCAAGTTACTATTGAACGTCGAAGGCCCACTAGGACACGTTCCGCACCAGAGTGGTACGGCAACCCTATCCTAGAGATCATGTTGTTAGACAACGGTGAACCTTCGAACTATGAAGAAGCGATGGCGGGCCGAGATTCCAACAAATGGCTTGAGGCCATGAAATCTGAGATAGGATCCATGTATGAGAACAGAGTATGGACTTTGGTGGACTTGCCTGATGAATAGCGAGCCATTGAAAATAAATGGATCTTTAAGAAGAAGACAGACGCAGACGGTAATGTGACCGTCTATAAGGCTCGGCTTGTCGTTAAGGGTTATCGACAAGTTCAAGGAGTTGACTACGATGATACTTTCTCACCCGTAGCGATGCTGAAGTCTGTCCGAATCATGTTAAAAATTGCCGCATTTTATGATTATGAGATCTGGCAAACGGACGTCAAAACGGCATTCCTTAATGGCTTCCTCAAGGAAGAACTGTATATGATGCAGCCGGAAGGTTTTGTCGATCCTAACGATGCTAACAAAGTATGCAAGCTCCAGTGCTCCATCTATGGGCTGGTGCAAGCATCTCGGAGTTGGAACATACGCTTTAATGAGGTGATTAAAGCATTTGGGTATGTACAGGTTTATGGAGAACCCTATATTTACAAGAAAGTGAGTGGGAGCTCTGTAGCATTTCTCGTATTATATGTGGATGAAATACTGATAATGGGAAATGATATAGAACTTTTGGAAAGTGCAAAGGCCTAATTGAATAAGTGTTTTTAAATGAAGGACCTTGGAGAAGCTGCTTACATATTAGGTATTAAGATCTAAACAGATAGATCGAGACGCCTCATAGGTCTTTCGCAAAGCACATACCTTGAAAAGATATTAAAGAAGCTCAATATGGATCAGTCCAAGAAGGGGTTCTTGCCTGTGTTACAAGGTGTGAGATTTTCTACGACTCAATGCCCAACCACGGCAAAGGATAGAGAAGAGATGAGTGTCATCCCCTATGCTTCAGCCATAGGCTCTATTATGTATGCCATGATGTGTACCAGACCTGATGTGAACCTTGCCATAAGTTTGGTAGGGAGGTACCAAAGTGATCCCGGAGCGGAACACGGGACAACGGTCAAGAATATCCTGAAGTACCTTAAAACAACAAAGGACATGTTTCTCGTATATGGTGGTGCCGAAGAGCTCATCGTAAAGGGTTACGTCGATGCTAGCCTCGACACAGATCTGGATGAATCCAAGTCGCAAACCGGATACGTGTATATTTTGAACGGAGGGGCAGTCAGCTGGTGCAGCAGCAAGCAAAGCGTCATGGCGGCATCTACATGTGAAGCGGAGTACATAGCTGCTTCGGAAGCACCAAAGGAAGGAATCTAGATGAAGGAGTTCATCACCAACCTAGGAGTAATTCCAAGTGCGTCGGGCCCAATGACTCTATTCTGTGACAACACTGGAGCTATTGCCCTTGCGAAGGAGCCCTGGTTTCATAAGAAGACAAGACACATCAAGCGCCGCTGCAACTCCATCCGTGATTACATTCAGGAGGGAGATATAGATATTTGTAAAGTGCATATGGATCTGAATGTCGCAGATCCGTTGACTAAACCTCTCTCACGAGCAAAACATGATCAACACCAGAATGCTATGGGTGTTCGATTCATCACAATGTAACTAGATTACTTACTCGAGTTCAAGTGGGAGACTGTTGGAAATATTCCCTAGAGGCAATAATAAAATGGTTATTATTGTATTTCCTTGTTCATGATAATTGTCTATTGTTCATGCTATAATTGTGTTAACCGGAAACCGTAATACATGTGTGAATACATAGACCATAACATGTCCCTAGTAAGCCTCTAGTTGGCTAGCTCGTTGATTAATAGATGGTCACGGTTTCATGACCATGGTCATTGGATGTCATTGATAACAGGACCGCATCATTAGGAGAATGATGTGATGGACAAGACCCAATCCTGAGCATAGCACAAGATCGTGTAGTTCGTTTGATAAAGATTTTCAGTGTCAAGTATCGTTTCCTTAGACCATGAGATTGTACAACTCCCGTATACCGTAGGAATGCTTTGGGTGTACCAAACGTCACAACGTAACTGGGTGGCTATAAAGGTGCACTATGGGTAGCTCCAAAAGTGTCTGTTGGGTTGGTACGAATCGAGACTGGGATTTGTCACTCCATGTGACGAAGAGGTATCTCTGGGCCCACTCGGTAAGACATCATCATAAAGAGCTCAATGTGACTAAGGAGTTAGTCATAGGATGATGTGTTATGGAATGAGTAAAGAGACTTGCCGGTAACGAGATTGACCAAGGTATAGAGATACAGACGATCGAATCTCGGGCAAGTATCATACCGATAGACAAAGGGAATTGTATACGGTATTGATTGAATCCCTGACATCGTGGTTCATCCGATGAGATCATCGTGGAGCATGTGGGAGCCAACATGGGTATCCAGATCCCGCTGTTGGTTATTGACCAGAGAGGTGTCTCGGTCATGTCTACGTGTCTCGCGAACCCGTAGGGTCTACACACTTAAGGTTCGATGACGCTAGGGTTATAGGGAAATAGTGTACGTGGTTACCGAAGCTAGTTCGGAGTCCCAGATGAGATCCTGGATGTCACGAGGAGTCCCGGAATGTTCCAAAGACGAAGATTGATATATAGGATATGAGGTTTTGGTTATCGGAAGTGTTTCGGGTGTCACCGGTAGTGTACCGGGAACACCGGAAGGGTTCCGGGGTTCCACCAAGTGGGCCCACCGGCACCATAGGGCTCCATGAGCCTGAGGTGGAGGGAACCAGCCCCTAGGTGGGCTGGTGCGCCTCCACAAGAGGCCCAAGGCGCAGGAAATAGAGGAGGGAGGGGAAACCCTAGTGGCTGCCGCACCACCCTAGGGTGGGAACCCTAGGGTGCAGCCCTACCTCCTCCTCCTCCTATATATAGAGGTGCCCTTGGAGCTATTTTGAGATACGGTTCTCTCTTCCTCGCGGCGCAGCTCTACCTCTCCCCCTCCTCGTTCTTCGTAGTGCTTAGCCAAGCTCTGCCGGAGTACCACGCAGCTCCACCGTCACCACGCCGTCGTGCTGCCGGAGCTCTCCCTCAACCTCTCCTTCCTCCTTGCTGGATCAAGGCGTACGAGACGTCACCGGGCTGCACGTGTGTTGAATGCGGAGGCGCCGTTGTTCGACGCTAAGATCGGAGTCTACCGCGATCTGAATCGCTGCAAGTACGACTCCACCAACCACGTTCTTGTAACGCTTCCGCTTAGCGCTCTTCAAAGGTATGAAGATGCAATCTCTCCCCACTCATTGTTGGTTTCTCCATGGATAGATCTTGGTGATCGTAGGAAAAAAATCGATTTACTACTACGTGTCCCAAAACTTCGAGCCCAGGAAGATAGCACCTCCCAGTGCCAGTCCCAGACATGGCGCCTATCAAGTAGGCTCTCGCGGACTACTCGATGACGAGGATGCAGGACGGGCATCGTCGAGTAATTTTTCATAAAACCCAAAATCAACATACACATACTAATCTAACATAAACATACTAATCTACTTTAAAAAAAAGCATAAACATACTAATCTAACATACACATACTAATCTAGCTAACATAAACATACTAAAAAAAGCATAAACATACTAATCTAACATACACATACTAATATTGCTAACATAAACATACTAATATAACATGCATACACATACTAAAAAAGCATAAAAATCAACATATATTTAAAAAAAATTGCAACGAGCCGCGGCAGCGGGGGCGGCGATGGGGGCGAGGCGGCGAAGGGGTGGGGCGGCAACGGGGGTGGCGGGGGACGCAACGGAGGAGGGGCGGCGACGGGAGCAGGGCGGCGACGGGGGAGGAGACTAGGGCGGCGGGGGAGGCGACGGGGGTGGCGACGGGAATGGCGGGGAGGCGACAGGGAGGCGGGGGAGGCAACGGGGGCAGCGAGGGAGGTGACGGGGGCGGCGGGGGAGGCAATGGGGCGGCGGGGGAGGCGACGGGGGCGGGGGGAGGCGATGGGGCGGCGATGGGGACGGGAACGGCAACGGCAGGCTCGGGGCAGCGACGAGGGCGAAGTGGAATGAAAACTGCGAATTTTGCTAAGTGCTTGTCATATAGAAGGAGCATTGGTCCCGGTTGGTGGCCCCAACCGGGACAAATGCTCCCCTTTAGTCTCGGTTTGTCACAACAACCGGGACCAAAGCCCTATTTTCCGCTGCCCAAAGGGCGGGAAACAGAGAACTTGGTCCCGGTGGGTGCCACCAACCGGGACCAAAGCCCTGTTTTCAACAGCCCAAAGGGCGGGAAACAGTTCCTTTGGTCCCGGTTGGTGGCACAAACCGGGACGAAAGGGTGGAATTGGTCCTGGTTGGGGCCACCAACCGGGACCAATGGCCCCGCCGCGGCTGTTATGTTGAGCTCCTCTGATAGTGATAATAGATGCATTTATACTGAAATTCGGCCTAAATTCAAAATAGTAGTTAGGCGCCTAACTAGCACTTTGAATTTAGGCTGAATTTCAGTGTAAGCGAATCTATTTTCACTTTTGCTATTTTTTATGTTATTTCTTTGCATATTAAAAGTTGCTAACAAAAAATACTTCATGAATAATTTTTTTGCTATTATTTTTATTAATAAAAATAACTTTGATAATTTTAGTTGCATGAATTTTATATAAAATCAAGTTTCTTTCGAAGTATCGTGTACAAAACGGACAATCTCTTTCGAAGTATCGGGGTTTCGGACGGAAACTCATCGTTTACAAAAGGCATTTCATTTTCTTGAACTTATTTGAACTCTAGGGTTTTCGTGTGTTCAAAATATACCATTCTAAGCCACATCATCAATTTTTCAACCCTTTCTGACTTCATTTGGTATTTTTCATGCATTTAATGATTATTTTGAGCTAAATGACCCTGACATTGAAAAGCACTACAAATGAACTCTGAAAAGGTCGAAAGCTGGCATGGTATCAACATTTCACCCACATAGCATGTGCTAAAAAGTTGAGAGGTTTACGGCAAAAGCAGGATGCACTTCGTGTACAAAACGGACAGTCTCTTTCGAAGTATCGGGGTTTCGGACGGAAACTCATCGGTTACAAAAGGCATTTAATTTCTTGAACTTATATGAACTCCAGGCTTTATGTGTGTTCAAAATGCACCATTCAAAGCAACATCATGAATTTTCAACCCTTTTCGACTTCATTTGATATTTTTCATGCATTTACTGATTTTTTGAGCTAAATGACACTCAAATTGAAAACCACTTCAAATGAAGTGTGAAAAGGTTGAAAGTTGGCATGGTATCATCATTTCACCCACATAGCATGTGCTAGAAAGTTGAGAAGCTTACGGCAAATGCAGGATGCACTTCGCGTATGAAACTGACAGTCTCTTTCGAAGTATCGGGGTTTCATATGGAAACTCATCGGGTACAAAAGGCATTTTATTTTCTTGAACTTATTTGAACTCGAGGCTTTTTGCGTGTTCAAAATGCACCATCCAAAGCCACATCATCAATTTTCAACCCTTTCTGACTTCATTTGATATTTTTCATGCATTTAATGATTATTTTGAGCTAAATGACCCTGAAATTGAAAAGCACTTCAAAAGAAGTCTGAAAAGGTTGAAAGTAGGCATGGTATAAAAATTTCACTCACATAGCATGTGCTAAAAAGTTGAGAGGGTTACGGCAAAAGCAGGATGCACTTCGCGTACAAAACGAACAGACTCTTTCGAAGTATTGGGGTTTCAGACGGAAACTCATCAGTTAGAAAAGGCATTTCATTTTCTTGAACTTATTTCAACTCCAGGCTTTTTGCGTGTTCAAAATGCACCATTCAAAGCCACATCATCAATTTTGAACCCATTCTGACTTTATTTGATATTTTTCATGCATTTACTAATTTTTCTGAGCTAAATGACCCTGAAATTGAAAAGCGCTTCAAATGAAGTTTGAAAAGGTTGAAAGTTGCCATGGTATCATCATTTCACCCACATAGCATGTGCTAAAAAGTTGAGAAGGTTACGGCAAAAGCAAGATGCACTTCGCGTACGAAATGGACATTCTCTTTCGAAGTATCGGGGTTTCGGACTGAAACTCACCGGTTGCAAAAGGCATTTCATTTTGTTGAACTTATTTCAACTCCAGGCTTTTTGTGTGTTCAAAGTGCACCATTCAAAGCCACATCATCATATTTCAACCCTTTCAGACTTCATTTGACAATTTTCATGCATTTACTATTTTTTTATCTAAATAAACCTAAAATTGAAAAGCACTTCAAATGAAGTCTGAAAAGGTTGAAAGTTGGCATGATATCATCATTTCACTCACATAGCATGTGCTAAAAGGTTGAGAGGTTTATGGCAAAAGCAGGATGCACTTCGCGTACAAAACAAACAGACTCTTTCGAAGTATCGGGGTTTCGGACGGAAACTCATCGGTTAGAAAAGGCATTTCATTTTCTTGAACTTATTTGAACTCCAGGCTTTTTGAGTGTTCAAAATGCACCATTCAAAGCCACATCATCAATTTTCAACCTTTTCTGACTTCATTTGATATTTTTCATGCATTTACTGAATTTTTTTCCAGCTAAATGACCCTAAAATTGAAAAGCACTTCAAATGAAGTATGAAAAGGTTGAAAGTTGGCATGGTATCATCATTTGACCCACATAGCATGTGCTAACAAGTTGATAGGGTTATGGCAAAAGCAGGATGCACTTCGCGTACGAAACAGACAGTCTCTTTCGAAGTATTGGGTTTCGGACGGAAACTCATCGGTTACAAAAAGCATTTCATTTTCTTGAACTTATTTCAACTCCAGGATTTTTGTGCATTCAGTATGCATCATTCGAAGGGGGCATCAATTTTCAGCCCTGTCTGACTTAATTTGATATTTTTCATGCATTTACTGATTTTTCTGAACTAAATGACCATGAAATTGAAAAGCACTTCAAATGACGTCTGAAAAGGTTGAAAGTTGGCATGGTACCATCATTTCTCCCACATAGCATGTGCTAAAAAGTTGAGAAGGTTACGGCAAAAGCAGGATGCACTTCGCGTACGAAACGGAGAGTCTCTTTCGAAGTATCGGGGTTTCGGACGGAAACTCGACGTTTACAAAAGGCATTTCATTTTCTTGAACTTATTTGAACTCCAGGCTTTTTGTGTGTTGAAAATGCACCATCCAAAGCCACATCATGAATTTTCAACCCTTTCTGACTTCCTTTGATATTTTTCATGCATTTACTGAGTTTTGTAGCTAAATGACTCTGAAATTGAAAAGCACTTCAAATGATGTCTGAAAAGGTTGAAAGTTGGCATGGTATCATCATTTCACCGACATAGCATGTGCTAGAAAGTTGAGAAGGTTACGGCAAAAGCAGGATGCACTTCGCGTATGGAACGGACAGTCTCTTTCGATCTATCGGGGTTTCGTACGGAAACTCATCGGTTACAAAAGGCATTTTATTTTCTTGAACTTATTTGAACTCCAGGCTTTTTGCGTGTTCAAAATGCACCATCCAAAGCCACATCATCAATTTTCAACACTTTCTGACTTCATTTGATATTTTTCATGCATTTAATGATTATTTTGAGATAAATGACCCTGAAATTGAAAAGCACTTCGAAAGAAGGCTGAAAAGGTTGAAAGTTGGCATGGTATAAACATTTCACTCACATAGCATGTGCTAAAAGTTGAGAGGGTTACTGCAAAAGCAGGATGCACTTCGCGTACAAAACGAACAGACTCTTTCGAAGTATTGGAGTTTCAGACGGAAACTCATCGGTTAGAAAAGGCATTTCATTTTCTTGAACTTATTCCAACTCCAGGCTTTTTGCGTGTTCAAAATGCACCATTCAAAGCCACATCATTAATTTTCAACCCTTTCTGACTTTATTTGATATTTTTCATGGATTTACTGATTTTTCTGAGCTAAATGACCTTGAAATTGAAAAGCACTTCAAATGAAGTTTGAAAAGGTTGAAAGTTGGCATGGTATCATCATTTGACCCACATAGCATGTGCTAAAAAGTTGAGAAGGTTACGGCAAAAGCAAGATGCACTTCGCGGACGAAACGGACATTCTCTTTCGAAGTATCGGGGTTTCTGACTGAAACTCACCGGTTACAAACGGCATTTCATTTTCTTGAACTTATTTGAACTCCAGGCTTTTTGTGTGTTCAAAATGCACCATTCAAAGCCACATCATCATATTTCAACCCTTTCAGACTTCATTTGACATTTTTCATGCATTTACTATTTTTTTATCTAAATAAACCTAAAATTGAAAAGCACTTCAAATGAAGTCTGAAAAGGTTGAAAGTTGGCATGATATCATCATTTCACTCACATAGCATGTGCTAAAAGGTTGAGAGGTTTATGGCAAAAGCAGGATGCACTTCGCGTACAAAACAAACAGACTCTTTCGAAGTATCGGGGTTTCGGACGGAAACTCATCGGTTAGAAAAGGCATTTCATTTTCTTGAACTTATTTGAACTCCAGGCTTTTTGAGTGTTCAAAATGCACCATTCAAAGCCACATCATCAATTTTCAACCTTTTCTGACTTCATTTGATATTTTTCATGCATTTACTGAATTTTTTTCCAGCTAAATGACCCTAAAATTGAAAAGCACTTCAAATGAAGTATGAAAAGGTTGAAAGTTGGCATGGTATCATCATTTGACCCACATAGCATGTGCTAACAAGTTGATAGGGTTATGGCAAAAGCAGGATGCACTTCGCGTACGAAACAGACAGTCTCTTTCGAAGTATTGGGTTTCGGACGGAAACTCATCGGTTACAAAAAGCATTTCATTTTCTTGAACTTATTTCAACTCCAGGATTTTTGTGCATTCAGTATGCATCATTCGAAGGGGGCATCAATTTTCAGCCCTTTCTGACTTAATTTGATATTTTTCATGCATTTACTGATTTTTCTGAACTAAATGACCATGAAATTGAAAAGCACTTCAAATGACGTCTGAAAAGGTTGAAAGTTGGCATGGTATCATCATTTCTCCCACATAGCATGTGCTAAAAAGTTGAGAAGGTTACGGCAAAAGCAGGATGCACTTTGCGTACGAAACGGAGAGTCTCTTTCGAAGTATCGGGGTTTCGGACGGAAACTCGACGTTTACAAAAGGCATTTCATTTTCTTGAACTTATTTGAACTCCAGGCTTTTTGTGTGTTGAAAATGCACCATCCAAAGCCACATCATGAATTTTCAACCCTTTCTGACTTCCTTTGATATTTTTCATGCATTTACTGAGTTTTGTAGCTAAATGACTCTGAAATTGAAAAGCACTTCAAATGATGTCTGAAAAGGTTGAAAGTTGGCATGGTATCATCATTTCACCGACATAGCATGTGCTAGAAAGTTGAGAAGGTTACGGCAAAAGCAGGATGCACTTCGCGTATGGAACGGACAGTCTCTTTCGATCTATCGGGGTTTCGTACGGAAACTCATCGGTTACAAAAGGCATTTTATTTTCTTGAACTTATTTGAACTCCAGGATTTTTGCGTGTTCAAAATGCACCATCCAAAGCCACATCATCAATTTTCAACACTTTCTGACTTCATTTGATATTTTTCATGCATTTAATGATTATTTTGAGATAAATGACCCTGAAATTGAAAAGCACTTCGAAAGAAGGCTGAAAAGGTTGAAAGTTGGCATGGTATAAACATTTCACTCACATAGCATGTGCTAAAAAGTTGAGAGGGTTACTGCAAAAGCAGGATGCACTTCGCGTACAAAACGAACAGACTCTTTCGAAGTATTGGAGTTTCAGACGGAAACTCATCGGTTAGAAAAGGCATTTCATTTTCTTGAACTTATTCCAACTCCAGGCTTTTTGCGTGTTCAAAATGCACCATTCAAAGCCACATCATTAATTTTCAACCCTTTCTGACTTTATTTGATATTTTTCATGGATTTACTGATTTTTCTGAGCTAAATGACCCTGAAATTGAAAAGCACTTCAAATGAAGTTTGAAAAGGTTGAAAGTTGGCATGGTATCATCATTTGACCCACATAGCATGTGCTAAAAAGTTGAGAAGGTTACGGCAAAAGCAAGATGCACTTCGCGGACGAAACGGACATTCTCTTTCGAAGTATCGGGGTTTCTGACTGAAACTCACCGGTTACAAACGGCATTTCATTTTCTTGAACTTATTTGAACTCCAGGCTTTTTGTGTGTTCAAAATGCACCATTCAAAGCCACATCATCAGTTTTCAACCCTTTCTGACTTCATTTGACATTTTTCATGCATTTACTATTTTTTTTATCTAAATAAACATAAAATTCAAAAGCACTTCAAATGAAGTCTAAAAAGGTTGAAAGTTGGCATGATATCATCATTTCACTCACATAGCATGTGCTAAAAGGTTGACAGGGTTTATGGCATAAGCAGGATGCACTTCGCGTACAAAACAAACAGACTCTTTCGAAGTATCGGGGTTTCGGACGGAAACTCATCGGTTAGAAAAGGCATTTCATTTTCTTGAACTTATTTGAACTCCAGGCTTTTTGAGTGTTCAAAATGCACCATTCAAAGCCACATCATCAATTTTCAACCTTTTCTGACTTCATTTGATATTTTTCATGCATTTACTGGATTTTTTTCCAGCTAAATGACCCTAAAATTGAAAAGCACTTCAAATGAAGTATGAAAAGGTTGAAAGTTGGCATGGTATCATCATTTGACCCACATAGCATGTGCTAACAAGTTGATAGGGTTATGGCAAAAGCAGGATGCACTTCGCGTACGAAACAGACAGTCTCTTTCGAAGTATTGGGTTTCGGACGGAAACTCATCGGTTACAAAAAGCATTTCATTTTCTTGAACTTATTTCAACTCCAGGATTTTTGTGCATTCAGTATGCATCATTCGAAGGGGGCATCAATTTTCAGCCCTTTCTGACTTAATTTGATATTTTTCATGCATTTACTGATTTTTCTGAACTAAATGACCATGAAATTGAAAAGCACTTCAAATGAAGTCTGAAAAGGTTGAAAGTTGGCGTGGTATCATCATTTCTCCCACATAGCATGTGCTAAAAAGTTGAGAAGGTTACGGCAAAAGCAGGATGCACTTCGCGTACGAAACGGACAGTCTCTTTCGAAGTATCGGGGTTTCGGACGGAAACTCGACGTTTACAAAAGGCATTTCATTTTCTTGAACTTATTTGAACTCCAGGCTTTTTGTGTGTTGAAAATGCACCATCCAAAGCCACATCATGAATTTTCAACCCTTTCTGACTTCCTTTGATATTTTTCATGCATTTACTGAGTTTTGTAGCTAAATGACTCTGAAATTGAAAAGCACTTCAAATGATGTCTGAAAAGGTTGAAAGTTGGCATGGTATCATCATTTCACCGACATAGCATGTGCTAGAAAGTTGAGAAGGTTACGGCAAAAGCAGGATGCACTTCGCGTATGGAACGGACAGTCTCTTTCGATCTATCGGGGTTTCGTACGGAAACTCATCGGTTACAAAAGGCATTTTATTTTCTTGAACTTATTTGAACTCCAGGCTTTTTGCGTGTTCAAAATGCACCATCCAAAGCCACATCATCAATTTTCAACCCTTTCTGACTTCATTTGATATTTTTCATGCATTTAATGATTATTTTGAGCTAAATGACCCTGAAATTGAAAAGCACTTCGAAAGAAGGCTGAAAAGGTTGAAAGTTGGCATGGTATAAACATTTCACTCACATAGCATGTGCTAAAAAGTTGAGAGGGTTACTGCAAAAGCAGGATGCACTTCGCGTACAAAACGAATAGACTCTTTCGAAGTATTGGGGTTTCAGACGGAAACTCATCGGTTAGAAAAGGCATTTCATTTTCTTGAACTTATTTCAACTCCAGGCTTTTTGCGTGTTCAAAATGCACCATTCAAAGCCACATCATTAATTTTCAACCCTTTCTGACTTTATTTGATATTTTTCATGGATTTACTGATTTTTTCTGAGCTAAATGACCCTGAAATTTAAAAGCACTTCAAATGAAGTTTGAAAAGGTTGAAAGTTGGCATGGTATCATCATTTGACCCACATAGCATGTGCTAAAAAGTTGAGAAGGTTACGACAAAAGCAAGATGCACTTCGCGGACGAAACGGACATTCTCTTTCGAAGTATCGGGGTTTCTGACTGAAACTCACCGGTTACAAACGGCATTTCATTTTCTTGAACTTATTTGAACTCCAGGCTTTTTGTGTGTTCAAAATGCACCATTCAAAGCCACATCATCAGTTTTCAACCCTTTCTGACTTCATTTGACATTTTTCATGCATTTACTATTTTTTTATCTAAATAAACATAAAATTCAAAAGCACTTCAAATGAAGTCTGAAAAGGTTGAAAGTTGGCATGATATCATCATTTCACTCACATAGCATGTGCTAAAAGGTTGACAGGGTTATGGCAAAAGCAGGATGCACTTCGCGTACAAAACAAACAGACTCTTTCGAAGTATCGGGGTTTCGGACGGAAACTCATCGGTTAGAAAAGGCATTTCATTTTCTTGAACTTATTTGAACTCTAGGCTTTTTGAGTGTTCAAAACGCACCATTAAAAGCCACATCATCAATTTCAACCCTTTCTGACTTCATTTGATATTTTTCATGCATTTACTAATTTTTTTGAGCTAAATGACCCTGAAATTGAAAAGTACTTCAAATGAAGTATGAAAAAGGTCGAAAGTTGGCATGGTATCATCATTTGACCCACATAGCATGTGCTAACAAGTTGATAGTGTTATGGCAAAAGCAGGATGCACTTCGCGTACGAAACAGACAGTCTCTTTCGAAGTATTGGGTTTCGGACGGAAACTCATCGGTTACAAAAGGCATTTCATTTTGTTGAACTTATTTCAACTCCAGGATTTTTGTGCATTCAGTATGCATCATTCGAAGGCGGCATCAATTTTCAGCCCTTTCTGACTTAATTTGATATTTTTCATGCATTTACTGATTTTTCTAAACTAAATGACCATGAAATTGAAAAGCACTTCAAATGAAGTCTGAAAAGGTTGAAAGTTGGCATGGTATCATCATTTCTCCCACATAGCGTGTGCTAAAAAGTTGAGAAGGTTACGGCAAAAGCAGGATGCACTTCGCGTACGAAACGGACAGTCTCTTTCGAAGTATCGGGGTTTCGGACGGAAACTCGTCGTTTACAAAAGGCATTTCATTTTCTTGAACTTATTTGAACTCCAGGCCTTTTGTGTGTTCAAAATGCACCATTCAAAGCCACATCATGAATTTTCAACCCTTTCTAACTTCCTTTGATATTTTTCATGCATTTACTGAGTTTTGCAGCTAAATGACCCTGAAATTGAAAACCACTTCAAATGATGTCTGAAAAGGTTGAAAGTTGGCATGGTATCATCATTTCACCCACATAGCATGTGCTAGAAAGTTGAGAAGGTTACGGCAAAAGCAGGATGCACTTCGCGTACAAAACGGACAGTCTCTTTCGAACTATCGGGGTTTCGTACGGAAACTCATCGGTTACAAAAGCCATTTTATTTTCTTGAACTTATTTGAGCTCCAGGCTTTTTGCATGTTCAAAATGCACCATCCAAAGCCACATCATCAATTTTCAACCCTTTCCGACTTCATTTGATATTTTTCATGCATTTAATGATTATTTTGAGCTAAATGACCCTGAAATTGAAAAGCACTTCAAAAAAGTCTAAAAAGGTTGAAAGTTGGCATGGTATAAACATTTCACTCACATGGCATGTGCTAAAAAGTTGAGACGGTTACGGCAAAAGCAGGATGCACTTCGCGTACAAAACGAACAGACTCTTTTGAAGTATTGGGGTTTCAGACGGAAACTCATCGGTTAGAAAAGGCATTTCATTTTCTTGAACTTATTTCAACTCCAGGCTTTTTGCGTGTTCAAAATGCACCATTCAAAGCCACATCATTAATTTTCAACCCTTTCTGACTTTATTTGATATTTTTCATGCATTTACTGATTTTTTTGAGCTAAATGACCCTGAAATTGAAAAGCACTTGAAATGAAGTTTGAAAAGGTTGAAAGTTGCCATGGTATCATCATTTCACCCACATAGCATGTGCTAAAAAGTTGAGAAGGTTACGGTAAAAGCAAGATGCACTTCGCGTATGAAACGGACATTCTCTTTCGAAGTATCGGGGTTTCGGACTGAAACTCATCGGTTACAAAAGGCATTTCATTTTCTTGAACTTATTTGAACTCCAGGCTTTTTGTGTGTTCAAAATGCACCATTCAAAGCCACATAATCAATTTTCAACCCTTTCTGACTTCATTTGACATTTTTCATGCATTTACTTAGTTTTTGATCTAAATGACCCTGAAACTGAAAAGCACTTCAAAAGAAGTCTGAAAAGCTTGAAAGTTGGCATGATATCATCATTTCACTCAGATAGCATGTGCTACAATGTTGAGAGGGTTACGGCAAAAGCAGGATGCACTTCGCGTACAAAACGAACAGACTCTTTCGAAGTATCGGGGTTTCGGACGGAAACTCATCGGTTAAAAAGGCATTTCATTTTCTTGAACTTATTTGAACTCCAGGCTTTTTGAGTGTTCAAAATGCACCATTCAAAGCCACATCATCAATTTTCAACCCTTTCTGACTTCATTTGATATTTTCCATGCATTTGCTGATTTTTTTGAGATAAATGACCCTGAAATTGAAAAGAACTTCAAATGAAGTCTGAAAAGTTTGAAAGTTGGCATGGTATCATCATTTCACCCACATAGCATGTGCTAACAAGTTGATAGGGTTACGGCAAAAGCAGGATGCACTTCGCGTACGAAACAGATAGTCTCTTCCGAAGTATTGGGGTTTCGGACAGAAACTCATTGGTTATAAAAGGCATTTCATTTTCTTGAACTTATTTCAACTCCAGAATTTTTGTTCGTTCAGTATGCATCATTCGAAGGGGGGCATCAATTTTCAGCCCTTTCTGACTTAATTTGATATTTTTCATGCATTTACTGATTTTTCTGAACTAAATGACCCTGAAATTGAAAAGCACTTCAAATGAAGTCTGAAAAGGTTGAAAGTTGGCATGGTATCATCATTTCTCCCACATAGCATGTGCTAAAAAGTTGAGAAGGTTACGGCAAAAGCAGGATGCACTTCGCGTACGAAATGGACAGTCTCTTTCGAAGTATCGGGGTTTCGGACGGAAACTCTATGTTTACAAAAGGCCTTTCATTTTCTTGAACTTATTTGAACTCCAGGCTTTTTGTGTGTTCAAAATGCACCATTCAAAGCCACATCATGAATTTTCAACCCTTTCTGACTTCTTTTGATATTTTTCATGCATTTAATGATTTTTGGAGCTAAATGACCCTGAAATTGAAAAGCACTTCAAATGAAATATGAAAAGGTTGAAAGTTGGCATGGTATCATCATTCGACCCACATAGCATGTGCTAACAAGTTGATAGGGTTATGGCAAAAGCAGGATGCACTTCGCGTACGAAACAGACAGTCTCTTTCGAAGTATTGGGTTTCGGACGGAAACTCATCGGTTACAAAAGGCATTTCATTTTCTTGAACTTATTTCAACTCGAGGATTTTTGTGCATTCAGTATGCATCATTCGAAGGGGGCATCAATTTTCAGCCCTTTCTGACTTAATTTGATATTTTTCATGCATTTACTGATTTTTTTTGAGCTAAATGACCCTGAAATTGAAAAGCACTTCAAATGAAGTTTGAAAAGGTTGAAAGTTTCCATGGTATCATCATTTCACCCACATAGCATGTGCTAAAAAGTTGAGAAGGTTACAGCAAAAGCAAGATGCACTTCGCGTACGAAACGGACATTCTCTGTCGAAGTATCGGGGTTTCGGACTGAAACTCATCGGTTACAAAAGGCATTTCATTTTCTGGAACTTATTTGAACTCCAGGCTTTTTGTGTGTTCAAAATTCACCATTCAAAGCCACATAATCAATTTTCAACCCTTTCTGACTTCATTTGACATTTTTCATGCATTTACTTATTTTTTGATCTAAATGACCCTGAAACTGAAAAGCACTTCAAAAGAAGTCTGAAAAGCTTGAAAGTTGGCATGATATCATCATTTCACTCACATAGCATGTGCTACAATGTTGAGAGGGTTATGACAAAAGCAAGATGCACTTCGCGTACAAAACGAACAGACTCTTTCGAAGTATCGGGGTTTCGGACGGAAACTCATCGGTTAGAAAAGGCATTTCATTTTCTTGAACTTATTTGAACTCCAGGCTTTTTGAGTGTTCAAAATGCACCATTCAAAGCCACATCATCAATTTTCAACCCTTTCTGACTTCATTTGATATTTTCCATGCATTTGCTGATTTTTTTGAGATAAATGACCCTGAAATTGAAAAGAACTTCAAATGAAGTCTGAAAAGTTTGAAAGTTGGCATGGTATCATCATTTCACCCACATAGCATGTGCTAACAAGTTGATAGGGTTACGGCAAAAGCAGGATGCACTTCGCGTACGAAACAGATAGTCTCTTCCGAAGTATTGGGGTTTCGGACAGAAACTCATTGGTTATAAAAGGCATTTCATTTTCTTGAACTTATTTCAACTCCAGAATTTTTGTTCGTTCAGTATGCATCATTCGAAGGGGGGCATCAATTTTCAGCCCTTTCTGACTTAATTTGATATTTTTCATGCATTTACTGATTTTTCTGAACTAAATGACCCTGAAATTGAAAAGCACTTCAAATTAAGTCTGAAAAGGTTGAAAGTTGGCATGGTATCATCATTTCTCCCACATAGCATGTGCTAAAAAGTTGAGAAGGTTACGGCAAAAGCAGGATGCACTTCGCGTACGAAATGGACAGTCTCTTTCGAAGTATCGGGGTTTCGGACGGAAACTCTATGTTTACAAAAGGCCTTTCATTTTCTTGAACTTATTTGAACTCCAGGCTTTTTGTGTGTTCAAAATGCACCATTCAAACCCACATCATGAATTTTCAACCCTTTCTGACTTCTTTTGATATTTTTCATGCATTTAATGATTTTTGTAGCTAAATGACCCTGAAATTGAAAAGCACTTCAAATGAAATATGAAAAGGTTGAAAGTTGGCATGGTATCATCATTTGACCCACATAGCATGTGCTAAAAGGTTGACAGGGTTTATGGCATAAGCAGGATGCACTTCGCGTACAAAACAAACAGACTCTTTCGAAGTATCGGGGTTTCGGACGGAAACTCATCGGTTAGAAAAGGCATTTCATTTTCTTGAACTTATTTGAACTCCAGGCTTTTTGAGTGTTCAAAATGCACCATTCAAAGCCACATCATCAATTTTCAACCTTTTCTGACTTCATTTGATATTTTTCATGCATTTACTGAATTTTTTTCCAGCTAAATGACCCTAAAATTGAAAAGCACTTCAAATGAAGTATGAAAAGGTTGAAAGTTGGCATGGTATCATCATTTGACCCACATAGCATGTGCTAACAAGTTGATAGGGTTATGGCAAAAGCAGGATGCACTTCGCGTACGAAACAGACAGTCTCTTTCGAAGTATTGGGTTTCGGACGGAAACTCATCGGTTACAAAAGGCATTTCATTTTCTTGAAGTTATTTCAACTCGAGGATTTTTGTGCATTCAGTATGCATCATTCGAAGGGGGCATCAATTTTCAGCCCTTTCTGACTTAATTTGATATTTTTCATGCATTTACTGATTTTTTTTTGAGCTAAATGACCCTGAAATTGAAAAGCACTTCAAATGAAGTTTGAAAAGGTTGAAAGTTGCCATCGTATCATCATTTCACCCACATAGCATGTGCTAAAAAGTTGAGAAGGTTACGACAAAAGCAAGATGCACTTCGCGTACGAAACGGACATTCTCTTTCGAAGTATCGGGGTTTCGGACTGAAACTCATCGGTTACAAAAGGCATTTCATTTTCTTGAACTTATTTGAACTCCAGGCTTTTTGTGTGTTCAAAATGCACCATTCAAAGCCACATAATCAATTTTCAACCCTTTCTGACTTCATTTGACATTTTTCATGCATTTACTTATTTTTTGATCTAAATGACCCTGAAACTGAAAAGCACTTCAAAAGAAGTCTGAAAAGCTTGAAAGTTGGGATGATATCATCATTTCACTCACATAGCATGTGCTACAATGTTGAGAGGGTTATGACAAAAGCAGGATGCACTTCGCGTAAAAACGAACAGACTCTTTCGAAGTATCGGGGTTTCGGACGGAAACTCATCGGTTAGAAAAGGCATTTCATTTTCTCGAACTTATTTGAACTCCAGGCTTTTTGAGTGTTCAAAATGCACCTTTCAAAGCCACATCATCAATTTTCAACCCTTTCTGACTTCATTTGATATTTTCCATGCATTTGCTGATTTTTTTGAGCTAAATGACCCTGAAATTGAAAAGAACTTCAAATGAAGTCTGAAAAGGTTGAAAGTTGGCATGGTATCATCATTTCACCCACATAGCATGTGCTAACAAGTTGAGAGGGTTACGGCAAAAGCAGGATGTACTTCGCGTACGAAACAGACAGTCTCTTTCGAACTCTTGGGGTTTCGGACAGAAACTCATCGGTTATAAAAGGCATTTCATTTTCTTGAACTTATTTCAACTCCAGAATTTTTGTGCATTCAGTATGCATCATTCGAAGGGGGGCATCAATTTTCAGCCCTTTCTGACTTAATTTGATATTTTTCATGCATTTACTGATTTTTCTGAACTAAATGACCCTGAAATTGAAAAGCACTTCAAATGAAGTCTGAAAAGGTTGAAAGTTGGCATGGTATCATCATTTCTCCCACATAGCATCTGCTAAAAAGTTGAGAAGGTTACGGCAAAAGCAGGATGCACTTTGCGTACGAAACGGACAGTCTCTTTCGAAGTATCGGGGTTTCGGACGGAAACTCTACGTTTACAAAAGGCATTTCATTTTCTTCAACTTATTTGAACTCCAGGCTTTTTGTGTGTTCAAAATGCACCATTCAAAGCCACATCATGAATTTTCAACCCTTTCTGACTTCTTTTGATATTTTTCATGCATTTAATGATTTTTGGAGCTAAATGACCCTGAAATTGAAAAGCACTTCAAATGAAGTCTGAAAAGGTTGAAAGTTGGCATGGTATCATCATTTCACCCAGATAGCATGTGCTAGAAAGTTTAGAAGGTTACGGCAAAAGCAGGATGCAGTTTGCGTATGAAACGGACAGTCTCTTTCGAAGTATCGGGGTTTCGTACGGAAACTCATCGGTTACACAAGGCATTTTATTTTCTTGAACTTATTTGAACTCCAGGCTTTTTGCGTGTTCAAAATGCACCATCTAAATCCACATCATCAATTTTCAACCCTTTCTGATTTCATTTGATATTTTTCATGCATTTAATGATTATTTTGAGCTAAATGACCCTGAAATTGAAAAGCACTTCAAAAGAAGTCTGAAAAGGTTGAAAGTTGGCATGGTATCAACATTTCACTCACATAGCATGTGCTAAAAAGTTGAGAGGGTTACGGCAAAAGCAGGATGCACTTCGCGTACAAAACGAACAAACTCTTTCGAAGTATTGGGGTTTCAGATGGAAACTCATCGGTTAGAAAAGGCATTTCATTTTCTTGAACTTATTTCAACTCCAGGCTTTTTGCGTGTTCAAAATGCACCATTCAAAGCATCATCATCAATTCTCAACCCTTTCTGACTTCATTTGATATTTTTATGCATTTACTGATTTTTCTGAGCTAAATGACCCTGAAATTTAAAAGCACTTCAAATGATGTTTGAAAAGGTTGGAAGTTGCCATGGTATCATCATTTCACCCACATAGCATGTGCTAAAAAGTTGAGAGGGTTACGGCAAAAGCAAGATGCACTTCGCGTACGAAACGGACAGTCTCTTTCGAAGTATCGGGGTTTCGGACTGAAACTCATCGGTTACAAAAGGCATTTCATTTTCTTTAAGTTATTTGAACTCCAGGGTTTTTGTGTGTTCAAAATGCACCATTCAAAGCCACACAATCAATTTTCAACCCTTTCTGACTTCATTTGACATTTTTCATGCATTTACTATTTTTTTATCTAAATGACCCTGAAATTGAAAAGCACTTCAAAAGAAGTCTGAAAAGGTTGAAAGTTGGCATGGTATAAACATTTCACTCACATAGCATGTGCTAAAAAGTTGAGAGGGTTACGGCAAAAGCAGGATGCACTTCGCGTACAAAACGAACAGACTCTTTCGAAGTATCGGGGTTTCGGACGGAAACTCATCGGTTAGAAAAGGCATTTCATTTTCTTGAACTTATTTGAACTCCAGGCTTTTTGAGTATTCAAATTGCACCATTCAAAGCCACATCATCCATTTTCAACCCTTTCTGACTTCATTTGATATTTTTCATGCATTTGCTGATTTTTTTGAGCTAAATGACCCTGAAATTGAAAAGAACTTCAAATGAAGTCTGAAAAGGTTGAAAGTTGACATGGTATCATCATTTCACCCACATAGCATGTGCTAACAAGTTGATAGGGTTACGGCAAAAGCAGGATGCACTTCGCGTACGAAACAGACAGTCTCTTTCGAAGTATTGGGGTTTCGGACAGAAACTCATCGGTTATAAAAGGCATTTCATTTTCTTGTACTTATTGCAACTCCAGAATTTTTGTGTGTTCAAAATGCACCATTCAAAGCCACATAATCAATTTTCAGACCTTTTTGACTTAATTTGATATTTCTCATGCATTTACTGATTTTTCTGAACTAAATGACCCTGAAATTTAAAAGCACTTCAAATGAAGTCTGAAAAGGTTGAAAGTTGGCATGGTATCATCATTTCTCCCACATAGCATGTGCTAAATAGTTGAGAAGGTTACGGCAAAAGCAGGAGGCACTTCGCGTACGAAACGGACAGTCTCTTTCGAAGTATCGGGGTTTCGGACGGAAACTCTACGTTTACAAAAGGCATTTCATTTTCTTGAACTTATTTGAACTCCAGGCTTTTTGTGTGGTCAAAATGCACCATTCAAAGCCGCATCATGAATTTTCAACCCTTTCTGACTTCATTCGTTATTTTTCATGCATTTAATGATTTTTGGAGCTAAATGACCCTGAAATTGAAAAGCACTTCAAATGAAGTCTGAAAAGGTTGAAAGTTTTCATGGTATCATCATTTCACCCACATAGAATGTGCTAGAAAGTTGAGAAGGTTACGGCAAAAGAAGGATGCAGTTTGCGCATGAAACGGATAGTGTCTTTCAAATATCGGGGTTTCGTACGGAAACTCGTCGGTTACACAAGGCATTTTATTTTCTTGAACTTATTTGAACTCCAGGCTTTTTGCGTGTTCAAAATGTACCATCCAAAGCCACATCATCAATTTTCAACCCTTTCTGATTTCATTTGATATTTTTCATGCATTTAATGATTATTTTGAGCTAAATGGCCCTGAAATTGAAAAGCACTTCAAAAGAAGTCTGAAAAGGTTGAAAGTTGGCATGGTATAAACATTTCACTCACATAGCATGTGCTAAAAAGTTGAGAGGGTTAGGGAAAAAGCAGGATGCACTTCGCGTACAAAACGAACAGAGTCTTTCGAAGTATTGGATTTCAGACGGAAACTCATCGGTTAGAAAAGGCATTTCATTTTCTTGAACTTATTTCAACTCCAGGCTTAATGCGTGTTCAAAATGCACCATTCAAAGCCACATCATCAATTTTCGACCCTTTCTAACTTCATTTGATATTTTTATGCATTTACTGATTTTTCTGAGCTAAATGACCCTGAAATTTAAAAGCACTTCAAATGAAGTTTGAAAAGGTTGAAAGTTGCCATGGTATCATCATTTCACCCACATAGCATGTGCTAAAAAGTTGAGAGGGTTACGGCAAAAGCAAGATGCACTTCGCGTACGAAACGGACAATCTCTTTCGAAGTATCGGGGTTTCGGACTGAAACTCATCGGTTACAAAAGACATTTCATTTTCTTGACCTTATTTGAACTCCAGGCTTTTTGTGTGTTCAAAATGCACCATTCAAAGCCACATCATCACTTTTCAACCCTTTCTGACTTCATTTGATATTTTCCATGCATTTAATGATTATTTTGAGCTAAATGACCCTTAAATTGACAAGCGCTTCAAAAGAAGTCTGCAAAGGTTGAAAGTTGGCATGGTATCAACATTTCACTCACATAGCATGTGCTAAAAAGTTGAGAGGGTTACGGCAAAAGCAAGATGCACTTCGCGTACGAAACGAACAGACTCTTTTGATGTATCGGGGTTTCAGACGGAAACTCAATGGTTAGAAAAGGCATTTCATTTTCTTGAACTTACTCGAACTCCAGGCTTTTTGCGTGTTCAGAATGCACCATTCAAAGTCACATCATCAATTTTCAACCCTTTCTGACTTCATTTGATATTTTTCATGCATTTACTGATTATTCTGAGCTAAATGACCCTGAAATTGAAAAGCACTTCAAATGAAGTCTGAAAAGGTTGAAAGTTGCCATGGTATCATCATTTTACCCACATAGCATGTGCTAAAAAGTTGAGAAGGTTACGGGAAAAGCAGGATGCACTTCGCGTACGAAACGAACAGTCTCTTTCGAAGTATCGGGGTTTCGGACTGAAAATCATCGGTTACAAAAGGCATTTCATTTTCTTGAACTTATTTGAACTCCAGGCTTTTTGCGTGTTCAAAATGTGCCATTCAAAGCCACATCATCAATTTTCAACCCTTTGTGACTTCATTTGATATTTTTCATGCATTTACTTTTTTTGAGCTAAATGACCCTGAAATTGAAAAGCACTTCAAATGAAGTCTGAAAAGGTTGAAAGCTGGCATGATATCATCATTTCACTCACATAGCATGTGCTAAAAGGTTGAGAGGGTTACGGCAAAAGCGGGATGCACTTCGCATACAAAACGAATAGACTCTTTCGAAGTATCGGGGTTTCAGATGGACACTCATCGGTTACAAAAGGCATTTCATTTTCTTGAACTTATTTGAACTCCAGTCTTTTTGCGTGTTCAAAATGCACCATTCAAAGCCGCATCATCAATTTTCAACCCTTTCTGACTTCATCTGATATTTTTCATGCATTTACTGATTTTTTGAGCTAAATGACCCTGAAATTGAAAAGCACTTCAAATGAAGTCTGAAAAGGTTGAAAGATGGCATGATATCATCATTTCACCCACATAGCATGTGCTAACAAGTTGATAGGGTTACGGCAAAAGCAGGATGCACTTCGCGTACAAAACAGACTATCTCTTTCGAAGTATCGGGGTTTCGGACGGAAACTCATCGGTTACAAAAGGCATTTCATTTTATTGAACTTATTTGAACTCTAGGCTTTTTGTGTGTTCAAAATGCACCATTCAAAGCCACATCATGAATTTCAACCCTTTCTGACTTGATTTGATACTTTTCATTCGTTTACTGATTTTTTTGAGCTAAATGACCCAGAAATATAAAAGCACTTGAAATGAAGTCTGAAAAGGTTGAAAGTTGTCATGGTATCATAATTTCACCCACATAGCATGTGCTAACAAGTTGATAGGGTTACGGCAAAAGCAGGATGCACTTCGCGTACAGAACGGACAGTCTGTTCCGAAGTATCGGGGTTTCGGACGGAAACTCATCGGTTACAAAAGGCATTTCATTTTCATGAACTTATTTCAACTCCAGAATTTTTGTGCATTCAGTATGCTTCATTCGAAGGGGGGCATCAATTTTCAGCCCTTTCTGACTTCATTTGATATTTTTCATGCATTTACTTATTTTTCTGAACTAAATGACCCCCAAATTGAAAAGCACTTCAAATGAAGTCTGAAAAAAGGTTGAAAGTTGGCATGGTATCATCATGTCACCCACATAGCATGTGCTACAAAGTTGAGAAGGTTATGGAAAAAGCAGGATGCACTTCGCGTACGAAACGGACAGTCTCTTTCGAAGTATCGGGGTTTCGGATGGACACTCATCGGTTAGAAAAGGCATTTCATTTTCTTGAACTTATTTGAACTCCAGTCTTTTTGCGTGTTCAAAATACACAATTCAAAGCCCCATCATCATTTTTTTCAGCCCTTTCTGACTTCATTTGATATTTTTCATGCATTTACGATTTTTTTGAGCTAAATGACCCTGAAATTGAAAAGCACTTCAAATGAAGTCTGAAAAGGTTGAAAGCTGGCATGATATCATCATTTCACGCACATAGCATGTGCTAACAAGTTGATAGGGTTACGGCAAAAGCAGGATGCACCTCGCGTACAAAACCGACAATCTCTTTCGAAGTATCGGTGTTTTGGACGGAAACTCATCGGTTACAAAAGGCATTTCTTTTTCTTGAACTTATTTGAACTACAGGCTTTTTGTGTGTTTAAAATGCACCATTCAAAGCCACATCATGAATTTTCAACCCTTTCTGACTTCATTTGATACTTTTCATTCGTTTACTGATTTTTTTGAGCTAAATGACCCTGAAATTCAAAAGCACTTCAAATGAAGTCTGAAAAGGTTGAAAGTTGTCATGCTATCATCATTTCACCCGCATAGCATGTGCTAAAAGGTTGATAGGGTTACGGCAAAAGAAGGATGCACTTCGCGTACAAAACGGACAGTCTCTTCCGAAGTATCGGGGTTTCGGACGGAAACTCATCGGTTACAAAAGGCATTTCATTTTCTTGAACTTATTTCAACTCCAGACTTTTTGTGCATTCAGTATGCTTCATTCGAAGGGGGGTATCAATTTTCAGCCCTTTCTGACTTCATTTGATATTTTTCATGCATTTACTTATTTTTCTGAACTAAATGACCCTGAAATTGAAAAGCACTTCAAATGAAGTCTGAAAAGGTTGAAAGTTGGCATGGTATCATCATTTCTCCCACATAGCATGTGCTAAAAAGTTGAGAAGCTTACGGCAAAAGCAGGATGCACTTCGCGTACGAAACGGACAGTCTCTTTCGAAGTATCGGGGTTTCGGACGGAAACTCTACGTTTACAAAAGGCATTTCATTTTCTTGAACTTATTTGAACTCCAGGCTTTTTGTGATTTCAAAATGCACCATTTAAAGCCACATCATGAATTTTCAACCCTTTCTGACTTCTTTTGATATTTTTCATGCATTTAATGATTTTTGGAGCTAAATGACCCTGAAATTGAAAAGCACTTCAAATGAAGTCTGAAAAGGTTGAAAGTTGGCATGGTATCATCATTTCACCCACATAGCATGTGCTAGAAAGTTGAGAAGGTTACGTCAAAAGCAGGATGCAGTTTGCGTATGAAACGGACAGTCTCTTTCGAAGTATCGGGGTTTCGTACGGAAACTCATCTGTTACACAAGGCATTTTATTTTCTTGAACTTATTTGAACTCCAGGCTTTTTGCGTGTTCAAAATGCACCATCCAAAGCCACATCATCAATTTTCAACCCTTTCTGACTTCATTTGATATTTTTATGCATTTACTGATTTTTCTGAGCTAAGTGACCCTTAAATTTAAAAGCACTTCAAATGAAGTTTGAAAAGGTTGAAAGTTGCCATGGTATCATCATTTCACCCACATAGCATGTGCTAGAAAGTTGAGAAGGTTACGGCAAAAGCAGGATGCAGTTTGCGTATGAAACGGACAGTCTCTTTCGAAGTATCGGGGTTTCGGACGGAAACTCTACGTTTACAAAAGGCATTTCATTTTCTTGAACTTATTTGAACTCCAGGCTTTTTGTGTGTTCAAAATGCACCATTCAAAGCCACATCATGAATTTTCAACCCTTTCTGAGTTCTTTTGATATTTTTCATGCATTTAATGATTTTTGGAGCTAAATGACCCTGAAATTGAAAAGCACTTCAAATGAAGTTTGAAAAGGTTGAAAGTTCCCATGGTATCATCATTTCACCCACATAGCATGTGCTAAAAAGTTGAGAGGGTTACAGCAAAAGCAAGATGCACTTCGCGTACGAAACGTACAATCTCTTTCGAAGTATCGGGGTTTCGGACTGAAACTCATCGGCTACAAAAGACATTTCATTTTCTTGAACTTATTTGAACTCCAGGGTTTTTGTTTGTTCAAAATGCACCGTTCAAAGCTACATAATCAATTTTCAACCCTTTCTGACTTCATTTGACATTTTTCATGCATTTACTATTTTTTTATCTAAATGACCCTGAAATTTAAAAGCACTTCAAATGAAGTCTGAAAAGGTTGAAAGTTGGCATGATATCATCATTTCACTCACATAGCATGTGCTAAAAGGTTCAGATGGTTACGGCAAAAGCAGGATGCACTTCGCGTACAAAACGAACAGACTCTTTCGAAGTATCGGGGTTTCGGACGGAAACTCATCGGTTCGAAAAGGCATTTCATTTTCTTGAACTTATTTGAACTCCAGGCTTTTTGAGTGTTCAAAATGCACCATTCAAATCCACATCATCAATTTTCAACCCTTTGTGACTTCATTTGATATTTTTCATGCATTTACTGATTTTTTGAGCTAAATGTCCCTGAAATTGAAAAGCACTTCAAATGAAGTTTGAAAAGGTTGAAAGTTGGCATGGTATCATCATTTCACCCAGATAGCATGTGCTAACAAGTTGATAGGGTTACGGCAAAAGCAGGATGCACTTCGCGTACGAAACAGACAACCTCTTTCGAAGTATTGGGGTTTCGGACGGAAACTCATCGGTTACAAAATCCATTTCATTTTCTTGAACTTATTTCAACTCTAGAATTTTCGTGCATTCAATATGCATCATTCGAAGGGGGCATCAATTTTCAGCCCTTTCTGACTTCATTTGATATTTTTCATGCATTTACTGATTTTTCTGAACTAAATGACCCTGAAATTGAAAAGCGCTTCAAATGAAGTCTGAAAAGGTTGAAAGTTGGCATGGTATCATCATTTCTCCCACATAGCATGTGCTAAAAAGTTGAGAAGGTTACAGGAAAAGCAGGATGCACTTCGCGTACGAAACGGACAGTCTCTTTCGAAGTATCGGCGTTTCGGACGGAAACTCGTCGTTTACAAAAGGCATTTCTTTTTCTTGAACTTATTTGAACTCCAGGATTTTTGTGTGTTCAAAATGCACCACTCAAAGCCACATCATCAATTTTCAACCGTTTCTGACTTCATTTGGTATTTTTCATGCATTTAATGATTATTTTGACCTAAATGACCCTGACATTGAAAAGCACTACAAATAAACTCTGAAAAGGTTGAAAGCTGGCATGGTATCAACATTTCACCCACATAGCATGTGCTAAAAAGTTGAGAGGATTACGCCAAAAGAAGGATGCACTTCGCGTACAAAACGGACAGTCTCTTTCGAAGTATCGGGGTTTCGAACGGAAACTCATCGGTTACAAAAGGCATTTCATTTTCTTGAACTTATTTGAACTCCAGGCTTTTTGTGTGTTCAAAATGCAGCATTCCAAGCCACATCATGAATTTTCAACCCTTTCTGACTTCATTTGATACTTTTCATTCGTTTACTGATTTTTTTGAGCTAAATGACCCTGAAATTGAAAAGCAGTTCAAATGAAGTCTGAAAAGGTTGAAACTTGTCATGGTATCATCATTTCACCCACATAGCATGTGCTAAAAAGTTGATAGGGTTACGGCAAAAGCAGGATGCACTTTGCGTACAAAACAGACAGTCTCTTTCGAAGTATCGAGGTTTCGGACGGAAACTCATCGGTTACAAAAGGCATTTCATTTTCTTGAACTTATTTCAACTCCAGACTTTTTGTGCATTCAGTATGCTTCATTCGAAGGGGGGCATCAATTTTCAGCCCTTTCTCACTTCATTTGATATTTTCATGCATTTATTTATTTTTCTGAACTAAATGACCCCCAAATTGAAAAGCACTTCAAATGAAGTCTGAAAAAGGTTGAAAGTTGGCTTGGTATCATCATGTCACCTACATAGCATGTGCTACAAAGTTGAGAAGGTTATGGCAAAAGCAGGATGCACTTCGCGTACGAAACGGACAGTCTCTTTCGAAGTATCGGGGTTTCGGACGGAAACTCATCGGTTACAAAAGGCATTTCATTTTCTTGAACTTATTTGAACTCCAGTATTTTTGTGTGTTAAAAATACACAATTCAAGGCCCCATCATCAATTTTTTCAACCCTTTCTAACTTCATTTGATATTTTTCATGCATTTACGATTTTTTTTGAGCTAAATGACCCTGAAATTGAAAAGCACTTCAAATGAAGTCTGAAAAGGTTGAAAGTTGGCATGGTATAATCATTTCACCCACATAGCATGTGCTAGAAATTTGAGAAGGTTACGGCAAAAGCAGGATGCACTTCGCGTACGAAACGGACAGTCTCTTTCGAAGTATCGGGGTTTCAGACGGAAACTCAACGGTTAGAAAATGCATTTCATTTTCTTGAACTTACTCGAACTCCAGGCTTTTTGCGTGTTCAGAATGCACCATTCAAAGCCACATCATCAATTTTCAACCCTTTCTGACTTCATTTGATATTTTTCATGCATTTACTGATTTTTCTGAGCTAAATGACCCTGAAATTGAAAAGCACTTCAAATGAAGTCTGAAAAGGTTGAAAGTTGCCATGGTATCATCATTTTACCCACATAGCATGTGCTAAAAAGTTGAGAAGGTTACGAGAAAAGCACGATGCAGTTCGCGTACGAAACGGACAGTCTCTTTCGAAGTATCGGGGTTTCGGACTGAAACTCATCGGTTACAAAAGGCATTTCATTTTCTTGAACTTATTTGAACTCCAGGCTTTTTGCGTGTTCAAAATGCGCCATTCAAAGCCACATCATTTGTGACTTCATTTGATATTTTCATGCATTTACTTTTTTTTGAGCGAAATGACCCTGAAATTGAAAAGCACTTCAAATGAAGTCTGAAAAGGTTGAAAGCTGGCATGATATCATAATTTCACTCACATAGCATGTGCTAAAAGGTTGAGAGGGTTACGGCAAAAGCGGGATGCACTTCCCATACAAAACGAACAGACTCTTTCGAAGTATCGGGGTTTCAGATGGACACTCATCGGTTACAAAAGGCATTTAATTTTCTTGAACTTATTTGAACTCCATTCTTTTTGCGTGTTCAAAATGCACCATTCAAAGCCGCATCATCAATTTTCAACCCTTTCTGACTTCATCTGATATTTTTCATGCATTTACTGATTTTTTGAGCTAAATGACCCTGAAATTGAAAAGCACTTCAAATGAAGTCTGAAAAGGTTGAAAGATGGCATGATATCATCATTTCACCCACATAGCATGTGCTAACAAGTTGATAGGGTTACGGCAAAAGCAGGATGCACTTCGCGTACAAAACAGACAATCTCTTTAGAAGTATCGGGGTTTCGGACGGAAACTCATCGGTTACAAAAGGCATTTCTTTTTATTGAACTTATTTGAACTCTAGGCTTTTTGTGTGTTCAAAATGCACCATTCAAAGCCACATCATGAATTTTCAACCCTTTCTGACTTGATTTGATACTTTTCATTCGTTTACTGATTTTTTTGAGCTAAATGACCCAGAAATTGAAAAGCACTTCAAATGAAGTCTGAAAAGGTTGAAAGTTGTCATGGTATAATAATTTCACCCACCTAGCATGTGCTAAAAAGTTGATAGGGTTACGTCAAAAGCAGGATGCACTTCGCGTACAAAACGGACAGTCTGTTCCGAAGTATCGGGGTTTCGGACGGAAACTCATCGGTTACAAAAGGCATTTCATTTTCTTGAACTTATTTCAACTCCAGACTTTTTGTGCATTCAGTATGCTTCATTCGAAGGGGGGCATCAATTTTCAGCCCTTTCTGACTTCATTTGATATTTTTCATGCATTTACTTATTTTTCTGAACTAAATGACCACCAAATTGAAAAGCACTTCAAATGGAGTCTGAAAAAGGTTGGAAGTTGGCATGGTATCATCATGTCACTCACATAGCATGTGCTACAAAGTTGAGAAGGTTATGGAAAAAGCAGGATGCACTTCGCGTACGAAACGGACAGTCTCTTTCGAAGTATCGGGGTTTCGGATGGACACTCATCGGTTAGAAAAGGCATTTCATTTTCTTGAACTTATTTGAACTCCAGTCTTTTTGCGTGTTCAAAATACACAATTCAAAGCCCCATCATCAATTTTTTCAACCCTTTCTGACTTCATTTGATATTTTTCATGCATTTACGATTTTTTTGAGCTAAATGACCCTGAAATTGAAAAGCACTTCAAATGAAGTCTGAAAAGGTTGAAAGCTAGCATGATATCATCATTTCACGCACATAGCATGTGCTAACAAGTTGATAGGGTTACGGCAAAAGCAGGATGCACTTCGCGTACAAAACCGACAATCTCTTTCGAAGTATCGGTGTTTTGGACGGAAACTCATCGGTTACAAAAGGCATTTCATTTTCTTGAACTTATTTGAACTACAGGATTTTTGTGTGTTCCAAATGCACCATTCAAAGCCACATCATGAATTTTCAACCCTTTCTGACTTCATTTGATACTTTTCATTCGTTTACCGATTTGTTTGAGCTAAATGACCCTAAAATTGAAAAGCACTTCAAATGAAGTCTGAAAAGGTTGAAAGTTGTCATGGTATCATCATTTTACCCGCATAGCATGTGCTAAAAAGTTGATAGGGTTACGGCAAAAGAAGGATGCACTTCGCGTACAAAACGGACAGTCTCTTCCGAAGTATCAGGGTTTCGGACGGAAACTCATCGGTTACAAAAGGCATTTCATTTTCTTTAACTTATTTCAACTCCAGACTTTTTGTGCATTCAGTATGCTTCATTCGAAGGGGGGCATCAATTTTCAGCCCTTTCTGACTTCATTTGATATTTTTCATGCATTTACTTATTTTTCTGAACTAAATGACCCTGAAATTGAAAAGCACTTCAAATGAAGTCTGAAAAGGTTGAAAGTTGGCATGGTATCATCATTTCTCCCACATAGCATGTGCTAAAAAGTTGAGAAGGTTATGGCAAAAGCAGGATGCACTTCGCGTACGAAACGGACAGTCTCTTTCGAAGTATCGGGGTTTCGGACGGAAACTCTACGTTTACAAAAGGCATTTCATTTTCTTGAACTTATTTGAACTCCAGGCTTTTTGTGTGTTCAAAATGCACCATTCAAAGCCACATCATGAATTTTCAACCCTTTCTGACTTCTTTTGATATTTTTCATGCATTTAATGATTTTTGGAGCTAAATGACCCTGAAATTGAAAGGCACTTCAAATGAAGTCTAAAAAGGTTGAAAGTTGGCATGGTATCATCATTTCACCCACATAGCATGTGCTAGAAAGTTGAGAAGGTTACGGCAAAACCAGGATGCAGTTTGCGTATGAAACGGACAGTCTCTTTCGAAGTATCGGGGTTTCGTACGGAAACTCATCTGTTACACAAGGCATTTTATTTTCTTGAACTTATTTGAACTCCAGGCTTTTTGCGTGTTCAAAATGCACCATCCAAAGCCACATCATCAATTTTCAACCCTTTCTGATTTCATTTGATATTTTTCATGCATTTAATGATTATTTTGAGCTAAATGACCCTGAAATTGAAAAGCACTTCAAAAGAAGTCTGAAAAGGTTGAAAGTTGGCATGGTATAAACATTTCACTCACATAGCATGTGCTAAAAAGTTGAGAGGGTTACGGCAAAAGCAGGATGCACTTCGCGTACAAAACGAACAGACTCTTCCGAAGTATTGGGGTTTGAGACGGAAACTCATCGGTTAGAAAAGGCATTTCATTTTCTTGAACTTATTTCAACTCCAGGCTTTTTGCGTGTTCAAAATGCACCATTCAAAGCCACATCCTCAATTTTGAACCCTTTCTGACTTCATTTGATATTTTTATGCATTTACTGATTTTTTTGAGCTAAATGACCCTGAAATTTAAAAGCACTTCAAATGAAGTTTGAAAAGGTTGAAAGTTGCCATGGTATCATCATTTCACCCACATAGCATGTGCTAAAAAGTTGAGAGGGTTACGGCAAAAGCAAGATGCACTTCGCGTACGAAACGGACAGTCTCTTTCGAAGTATCGGGGTTTCGGACTGAAACTCATCGGTTACAAAAGGCATTTCATTTTCTTGAACTTATTTGAACTCCAGGATTTTTGTGTGTTCAAAATGCACCATTCAAAGCCACATAATCAATTTTCAACCCTTTCTGACTTCATTTGACATTTTTCATGCATTACTATTTTTTTTATCTAAATGACCCTGAAATTTAAAAGCACTTCAAATGAAGTCTGAAAAGGTTGAAAGTTGGCATGATATCATCATTTCACTCACATAGCATGTGCTAAAAGGTTGAGAGGGTTATGGCAAAAGCAGGATGCACTTCGCGTACAAAACGAATAGACTCTTTCGAAGTATCGGGGTTTCGCACGGAAACTCATCGGTTCGAAAAGGCATTTCATTTTCTTGAACTTATTTGAACTCCAGGCTTTTTGAGTGTTCAAAGTGCACCATTCAAATCCACATCATCAATTTTCAACCCTTTGTGACTTCATTTGATATTTTTCATGCATTTACTGATTTTTTTTGAGCTAAATGTCCCTGAAATTGAAAAGCACTTCAAATGAAGTCTGAAAAGGTTGAAAGTTGGCATGGTATCATCATTTCACCCACATAGCATGTGCTAACAAGTTCATAGGGTTACGGCAAAAGGAGGATGCAATTCGCGTACGAAACAGACAGCCTCTTTCGAAGTATTGGGGTTTCGGACGGAAACTCATCGGTTACAAAATCCATTTCATTTTCTTGAACTTATTTCAACTCTAGAATTTTCGTTCATTCAGTATGCATCATTCGAAGGGGGCATCAATTTTCAGCCCTTTCTGACTTCATTTGATATTTTTCATGCATTTACTAATTTTTCTGAACTAAATGACCCTAAAACTAAAAAGCGCTTCAAATGAAGTCTGAAAAGGTTCTTAGTTGGCATCTTATCATCATTTCTCCCACATGGCATGTGCTAAAAAGTTGAGAAGGTTACGGGAAAAGCAGGATGCACTTCGCGTACGAAACGGACCGTCTCTTTCGAAGTATCGGCGTTTCGGACGGAAGCTCGTCATTTACAAAAGGCATTTCTTTTTCTTGAACTTATTTGAACTCCAGGCTTTTTGTGTGTTAAAAATGCACCACTCAAAGCCACATCATCAATTTTCAACCCTTTCTGACTTCAATTGGTATTTTTCATGCATTTAATGATTATTTTGAGCTAAATGACCCTGACATTGAAAAGCACTTCAAATGAAGTCTGAAAAGGTTGAAAGTTGGCATGGTATAATCATTTCACCCACATAGCATGTGCTAGAAATTTGAGAAGGTTATGGCAAAAGCAGGATGCACTTCGCGTACGAAACGAATAGACTCTTTCGAAGTATCAGGGTTTCGCACGGAAACTCATCGGTTCGAAAAGGCATGTGATTTTCTTGAACTTATTTGAACTCCAGGCTTTTTGTGTGTTCAAAGTGCACCATTCAAATCCACATCATCAATTTTCAACCCTTTGTGACTTCATTTGATATTTTTCATGCATTTACTGATTTTTTTTGAGCTAAATGTCCCTGAAATTGAAAAGCACTTCAAATGAAGTCTGAAAAGGTTGAAAGTTGGCATGGTATCATCATTTCACCCACATAGCATGTGCTAACAAGTTCATAGGGTTACGGCAAAAGGAGGATGCAGTTCGCGTACGAAACAGACAACCTCTTTCGAAGTATTGGGGTTTCGGACGGAAACTCATCGGTTACAAAATCCATTTCATTTTCTTGAACTTATTTCAACTCTAGAATTTTCGTGCATTCAGTATACATCATTGGACGGGGGCATCAATTTTCAGCCCTTTCTGACTTCATTTGATATTTTTCATGCATTTACTGATTTTTCTGAACTAAATGACCCTGAAATTGAAAAGCGCTTCAAATGAAGTCTGAAAAGGTTGAAAGTTGTCATGGTATCATCATTTCACCCACATAGCATGTGCTAAAAAGTTGATAGGGTTACGGCAAAAGCAGGATGCACTTTGCGTACAAAACGGACAGACTCTTTTGAAGTATCGGGGTTTCAGACGGAAACTCATCGGTTACAAAAGGCATTTCATTTTCTTGAACTTATTTCAACTCCAGACTTTTTGTGCATTCAGTATGCTTCATTCGAAGGGGGGCATCAATTTTCAGCCCTTTCTGACTTCATTTGATATTTTTCATGCATTTACTTATTTTTCTGAACTAAATGACCCTGAAATTGAAAAGCACTTCAAATGAAGTCTGAAAAGGTTGAAAGTTGGCATGGTATCATCATTTCTCCCACATAGCATGTGCTAAAAAGTTGAGAAGGTTACGGTAAAAGCAGGATGCACTTCGCGTACGAAACGGACAGTCTCTTTCGAAGTATCGGGGTTTCGGACGGAAACTCTACGTTTACAAAAGGCATTTCATTTTCTTGAACTTATTTGAACTCCAGGATTTTTGTGTGTTCAAAATGCACCATTCAAAGCCACATCATGAATTTTCAACTCTTTCTGACTTCTTTTGATATTTTTCATGCATTTAATGATTTTTGGAGCTAAATGACCCTGAAATTGAAAAGCACTTCAAATGAAGTCTAAAAAGGTTGAAAGTTGGCATGGTATCATCATTTCACCCACATAGCATGTGCTAGAAAGTTGAGAAGGTAACGGCAAAACCAGGATGCAGTTTGCGTATGAAACGGACAGTCTCTTTCGAAGTATCGGGGTTTCGTACGGAAACTCATCTGTTACACAAGGCATTTTATTTTCTTGAACTTATTTGAACTCCAGGCTTTTTGCGTGTTCAAAATGCACCATCCAAAGCCACATCATCAATTTTCAACCCTTTCTGATTTCATTTGATATTTTTCATGCATTTAATGATTATTTTGAGCTAAATGACCCTGAAATTGAAAAGCACTTCAAAAGAAGTCTGAAAAGGTTGAAAGTTGGCATGGTATAAACATTTCACTCACATAGCATGTGCTAAAAAGTTGAGAGGGTTACGGCAAAAGCAGGATGCACTTCGCGTACAAAACGAACAGACTCTTCCGAAGTATTGGGGTTTGAGACGGAAACTCATCGGTTAGAAAAGGCATTTCATTTTCTTGAACTTATTTCAACTCCAGGCTTTTTGCGTGTTCAACATGCACCATTCAAAGCCACATCCTCAATTTTCAACCCTTTCTGACTTCATTTGATATTTTTATGCATTTACTGATTTTTTTGAGCTAAATGACCCTGAAATTGAAAAGCACTTCAAATGAAGTCTAAAAAGGTTGAAAGTTGGCATGGTATCATCATTTCACCCACATAGCATGTGCTAGAAAGTTGAGAAGGTAACGGCAAAACCAGGATGCAGTTTGCGTATGAAACGGACAGTCTCTTTCGAAGTATCGGGGTTTCGTACGGAAACTCATCGGTTACACAAGGCATTTTATTTTCTTGAACTTATTTGAACTCCAGGCTTTTTGCGTGTTCAAAATGCACCATCCAAAGCCACATCATCAATTTTCAACCCTTTCTGATTTCATTTGATATTTTTATGCATTTACTGATTTTTTTGAGCTAAATGACCCTGAAATTTAAAAGCACTTCAAATGAAGTTTGAAAAGGTTGAAAGTTGGCATGGTATAAACATTTCACTCACATAGCATGTGCTAAAAAGTTGAGAGGGTTACGGCAAAAGCAGGATGCACTTCGCGTACAAAACGAACAGACTCTTCCGAACTATTGGGGTTTGAGACGGAAACTCATCGGTTAGAAAAGGCATTTCATTTTCTTGAACTTATTTCAACTCCAGGCTTTTTGCGTGTTCAACATGCACCATTCAAAGCCACATCCTCAATTTTGAACCCTTTCTGACTTCATTTGATATTTTTATGCATTTACTGATTTTTTTGAGCTAAATGACCCTGAAATTTAAAAGCACTTCAAATGAAGTTTGAAAAGGTTGAAAGTTGCCATGGTATCATCATTTCACCCACATAGCATGTGCTAAAAAGTTGAGAGGGTTACGGCAAAAGCAAGATGCACTTCGCGTACGAAACGGACAGTCTCTTTCGAAGTATCGGGGTTTCGGACTGAAACTCATCGGTTACAAAAGGCATTTCATTTTCTTGAACTTATTTGAACTCCAGGGTTTTTGTGTGTTCAAAATGCACCATTCAAAGCCACATAATCAATTTTCAACCCTTTCTGACTTCATTTGACATTTTTCATGCATTACTATTTTTTTTATCTAAATGACCCTGAAATTTAAAAGCACTTCAAATGAAGTCTGAAAAGGTTGAAAGTTGGCATGATATCATCATTTCACTCACATAGCATGTGCTAAAAGGTTGAGAGGGTTATGGCAAAAGCAGGATGCACTTCGCGTACAAAACGAATAGACTCTTTCGAACTATCGGGGTATCGCACGGAAACTCATCGGTTCGAAAAGGCATTTCATTTTCTTGAACTTATTTGAACTCCAGGCTTTTTGAGTGTTCAAAGTGCACCATTCAAATCCACATCATCAATTTTCAACCCTTTGTGACTTCATTTGATATTTTTCATGCATTTACTGATTTTTTTTGAGCTAAATGTCCCTGAAATTGAAAAGCACTTCAAATGAAGTCTGAAAAGGTTGAAAGTTGGCATGGTATCATCATTTCACCCACATAGCATGTGCTAACAAGTTCATAGGGTTACGGCAAAAGGAGGATGCAATTCGCGTACGAAACAGACAGCCTCTTTCGAAGTATTGGGGTTTCGGACGGAAACTCATCGGTTACAAAATCCATTTCATTTTCTTGAACTTATTTCAACTCTAGAATTTGCGTTCATTCAGTATGCATCATTCGAAGGGGGCATCAATTTTCAGCCCTTTCTGACTTCATTTGATATTTTTCATGCATTTACTAATTTTTCTGAACTAAATGACCCTGAAATTGAAAAGCGCTTCAAATGAAGTCTGAAAAGGTTCTTAGTTGTCATCTTATCATCATTTCTCCCACATAGCATGTGATAAAAAGTTGAGAAGGTTACGGGAAAAGCAGGATGCACTTCGCGTACGAAACGGACAGTCTCTTTCGAAGTATCGGCGTTTCGGACGGAAGCTCGTCGTTTACAAAAGGCATTTCTTTTTCTTGAACTTATTTGAAGTCCAGGCTTTTTGTGTGTTAAAAATGCACCACTCAAAGCCACATCATCAATTTTCAACCCTTTCTGACTTCAATTGGTATTTTTCATGCATTTAATGATTATTTTGAGCTAAATGACCCTGACATTGAAAAGCACTTCAAATGAAGTCTGAAAAGGTTGAAAGTTGGCATGGTATAATCATTTCACCCACATAGCATGTGCTAGAAATTTGAGAAGGTTATGGCAAAAGCAGGATGCACTTCGCGTACGAAACGAATAGACTCTTTCGAAGTATCGGGGTTTCGCACGGAAACTCATCGGTTCGAAAAGGCATGTGATTTTCTTGAACTTATTTGAACTCCAGGCTTTTTGTGTGTTCAAAGTGCACCATTCAAATCCACATCGTCAATTTTCAACCCTTTGTGACTTCATTTGATATTTTTCATGCATTTACTGATTTTTTTGAGCTAAATGTCCCTGAAATTGAAAAGCACTTCAAATCAAGTCTGAAAAGGTTGAAAGTTGGCATGGTATCATCATTTCACCCACATAGCATGTGCTAACAAGTTCATAGGGTTACGGCAAAAGGAGGATGCAGTTCGCGTACGAAACAGACAACCTCTTTCGAAGTATTGGGGTTTCGGACGGAAACTCATCGGTTACAAAATCCATTTCATTTTCTTGAACTTATTTCAACTCTAGAATTTTCGTGCATTCAGTATACATCATTGGACGGGGGCATCAATTTTCAGCCCTTTCTGACTTCATTTGATATTTTTCATGCATTTACTGATTTTTCTGAACTAAATGACCCTGAAATTGAAAAGCGCTTCAAATGAAGTCTGAAAAGGTTGAAAGTTGTCATGGTATCATCATTTCACCCACATAGCATGTGCTAAAAAGGTGATAGGGTTACGGCAAAAGCAGGATGCACTTTGCGTACAAAACGGACAGACTCTTTTGAAGTATCGGGGTTTCAGACGGAAACTCATCGGTTATAAAAGGCATTTCATTTTCTTGAACTTATTTCAACTCCAGACTTTTTGTGCATTCAGTATGCTTCATTCGAAGGGGGGCATCAATTTTCAGCCCTTTCTGACTTCATTTGATATTTTTCATGCATTTACTTATTTTTCTGAACTAAATGACCCTGAAATTGAAAAGCACTTCAAATGAAGTCTGAAAAGGTTGAAAGTTGGCATGGTATCATCATTTCTCCCACATAGCATGTGCTAAAAAGTTGAGAAGGTTACGGTAAAAGCAGGATGCACTTCGCGTACGAAACGGACAGTCTCTTTCGAAGTATCGGGGTTTCGGACGGAAACTCTACGTTTACAAAAGGCATTTCATTTTCTTGAACTTATTTGAACTCCAGGCTTTTTGTGTGTTCAAAATGCACCATTCAAAGCCACATCATGAATTTTCAACTCTTTCTGACTTCTTTTGATATTTTTCATGCATTTAATGATTTTTGGAGCTAAATGACCCTGAAATTGAAAAGCACTTCAAATGAAGTCTAAAAAGGTTGAAAGTTGGCAGGGTATCATCATTTCACCCACATAGCATGTGCTAGAAAGTTGAGAAGGTTACGGCAAAACCAGGATGCAGTTTGCGTATGAAACGGACAGTCTCTTTCGAAGTATCGGCGTTTCGTACGGAAACTCATCTGATACACAAGGCATTTTATTTTCTTGAACTTATTTGAACTCCAGGCTTTTTGCGTGTTCAAAATGCACCATCCAAAGCCACATCATCAATTTTCAACCCTTTCTGATTTCATTTGATATTATTCATGCATTTAATGATTATTTTGAGCTAAATGACCCTGAAATTGAAAAGCACTTCAAAAGAAGTCTGAAAAGGTTGAAAGTTGGCATGGTATAAACATTTCACTCACATAGCATGTGCTAAAAAGTTGAGAGGGTTACGGCAAAAGCAGGATGCACTTCGCGTACAAAACGAACAGACTCTTCCGAAGTATTGGGGTTTGAGATGGAAACTCATCGGTTAGAAAAGGCATTTCATTTTCTTGAACTTATTTCAACTCCAGGCTTTTTGCGTGTTCAAAATGCACCATTCAAAGCCACATCCTCAATTTTCAACCCTTTCTGACTTCATTTGATATTTTTATGCATTTACTGATTTTTTTGAGCTAAATGACCCTGAAATTTAAAAGCACTTCAAATGAAGTTTGAAAAGGTTGAAAGTTGCCATGGTATCATCATTTCACCCACATAGCATGTGCTAAAAAGTTGAGAGGGTTACGGCAAAAGCAAGATGCACTTCGCGTACGAAACGGACAGTCTCTTTCGAAGTATCGGGGTTTCGGACTGAAACTCATCGGTTACAAAAGGCATTTTATTTTCTTGAACTTATTTGAACTCCAGGGTTTTTGTGTGTTCAAAATGCACCATTCAAAGCCACATAATCAATTTTCAACCCTTTCTGACTTCATTTGACATTTTTCATGCATTACTATTTTTTTTATCTAAATGACCCTGAAATTTAAAAGCACTTCAAATGAAGTCTGAAAAGGTTGAAAGTTGGCATGATATCATCATTTCACTCACATAGCATGTGCTAAAAGGTTGAGAGGGTTACGGCAAAAGCAGGATGCACTTCGCGTACAAAACAAATAGACTCTTTCGAAGTATCGGGGTTTCGCACGGAAACTCATCGGTTCGAAAAGGCATTTCATTTTCTTGAACTTATTTGAACTCCAGGCTTTTTGAGTGTTCAAAGTGCACCATTCAAATCCACATAATCAATTTTCAACCCTTTGTGACTTCATTTGATATTTTTCATGCATTTACTGATTTTTTTTTGAGCTAAATGTCCCTGAAATTGAAAAGCACTTCAAATGAAGTCTGAAAAGGTTGAAAGTTGGCATGGTATCATCATTTCACCCACATAGCATGTGCTAACAAGTTCATAGGGTTACGGCAAAAGGAGGATGCAATTCGCGTACGAAACAGACAGCCTCTTTCGAAGTATTGGGGTTTCGGACGGAAACTCATCGGTTACAAAATCCATTTCATTTTCTTGAACTTATTTCAACTCTAGAATTTGCGTTCATTCAGTATGCATCATTCGAAGGGGGCATCAATTTTCAGCCCTTTCTGACTTCATTTGATATTTTTCATGCATTTACTAATTTTTCTGAACTAAATGACCCTGAAATTGAAAAGCGCTTCAAATGAAGTCTGAAAAGGTTCTTAGTTGGCATCTTATCATCATTTCTCCCACATAGCATGTGATAAAAAGTTGAGAAGGTTACGGGAAAAGCAGGATGCACTTCGCGTACGAAACGGACAGTCTCTTTCGAAGTATCGGCGTTTCGGACGGAAGCTCGTCGTTTACAAAAGGCATTTCTTTTTCTTGAACTTATTTGAACTCCAGGCTTTTTGTGTGTTAAAAATGCACCACTCAAAGCCACATCATCAATTTTCAACCCTTTCTGACTTCAATTGGTATTTTTCATGCATTTAATGATTATTTTGAGCTAAATGACCCTGACATTGAAAAGCACTTCAAATGAAGTCTGAAAAGGTTGAAAGTTGGCATGGTATAATCATTTCACCCACATAGCATGTGCTAGAAATTTGAGAAGGTTATGGCAAAAGCAGGATGCACTTCGCGTACGAAACGAATAGACTCTTTCGAAGTATCGGGGTTTCGCACGGAAACTCATCGGTTCGAAAAGGCATGTGATTTTCTTGAACTTATTTGAACTCCAGGCTTTTTGTGTGTTCAAAGTGCACCATTCAAATCCACATCGTCAATTTTCAACCCTTTGTGACTTCATTTGATATTTTTAAGGCATTTACTGATTTTTTTGAGCTAAATGTCCCTGAAATTGAAAAGCACTTCAAATGAAGTCTGAAAAGGTTGAAAGTTGGCATGGTATCATCATTTCACCCACATAGGATGTGCTAACAAGTTCATAGGGTTACGGCAAAAGGAGGATGCAGTTCGCGTACGAAACAGACAACCTCTTTCGAAGTATTGGGGTTTCGGACGGAAACTCATCGGTTACAAAATCCATTTCATTTTCTTGAACTTATTTCAACTCTAGAATTTTCGTGCATTCAGTATACATCATTGGACGGGGGCATCAATTTTCAGCCCTTTCTGACTTCATTTGATATTTTTCATGCATTTACTGATTTTTCCGAACTAAATGACCCTGAAATTGAAAAGCGCTTCAAATGAAGTCTGAAAAGGTTGAAAGTTGTCATGGTATCATCATTTCACCCACATAGCATGTGCTAAAAAGGTGATAGGGTTACGGCAAAAGCAGGATGCACTTTGCGTACAAAACGGACAGACTCTTTTGAAGTATCGGGGTTTCAGACGGAAACTCATCGGTTATAAAAGGCATTTCATTTTCTTGAACTTATTTCAACTCCAGACTTTTTGTGCATTCAGTATGCTTCATTCGAAGGGGGGCATCAATTTTCAGCCCTTTCTGACTTCATTTGATATTTTTCATGCATTTACTTATTTTTCTGAACTAAATGACCCTGAAATTGAAAAGCACTTCAAATGAAGTCTGAAAAGGTTGAAAGTTGGCATGGTATCATCATTTCTCCCACATAGCATGTGCTAAAAAGTTGAGAAGGTTACGGTAAAAGCAGGATGCACTTCGCGTACGAAACGGACAGTCTCTTTCGAAGTATCGGGGTTTCGGACGGAAACTCTACGTTTACAAAAGGCATTTCATTTTCTTGAACTTATTTGAACTCCAGGCTTTTTGTGTGTTCAAAATGCACCATTCAAAGCCACATCATGAATTTTCAACTCTTTCTGACTTCTTTTGATATTTTTCATGCATTTAATGATTTTTGGAGCTAAATGACCCTGAAATTGAAAAGCACTTCAAATGAAGTCTAAAAAGGTTGAAAGTTGGCAGGGTATCATCATTTCACCCACATAGCATGTGCTAGAAAGTTGAGAAGGTTACGGCAAAACCAGGATGCAGTTTGCGTATGAAACGGACAGTCTCTTTCGAAGTATCGGGGTTTCGTACGGAAACTCATCTGATACACAAGGCATTTTATTTTCTTGAACTTATTTGAACTCCAGGCTTTTTGCGTGTTCAAAATGCACCATCCAAAGCCACATCATCAATTTTCACCCCTTTCTGATTTCATTTGATATTATTCATGCATTTAATGATTATTTTGAGCTAAATGACCCTGAAATTGAAAAGCACTTCAAAAGAAGTCTGAAAAGGTTGAAAGTTGGCATGGTATAAACATTTCACTCACATAGCATGTGCTAAAAAGTTGAGAGGGTTACGGCAAAAGCAGGATGCACTTCGCGTACAAAACGAACAGACTCTTCCGAAGTATTGGGGTTTGAGACGGAAACTCATCGGTTAGAAAAGGCATTTCATTTTCTTGAACTTATTTCAACTCCATGCTTTTTGCGTGTTCAAAATGCACCATTCAAAGCCACATCCTCAATTTTCAACCCTTTCTGACTTCATTTGATATTTTTATGCATTTACTGATTTTTTTGAGCTAAATGACCCTGAAATTTAAAAGCACTTCAAATGAAGTTTGAAAAGGTTGAAAGTTGCCATGGTATCATCATTTCACCCACATAGCATGTGCTAAAAAGTTGAGAGGGTTACGGCAAAAGCAAGATGCACTTCGCGTACGAAACGGACAGTCTCTTTCGAAGTATCGGGGTTTCGGACTGAAACTCATCGGTTACAAAAGGCATTTCATTTTCTTGAACTTATTTGAACTCCAGGGTTTTTGTGTGTTCAAAATGCACCATTCAAAGCCACATAATCAATTTTCAACCCTTTCTGACTTCATTTGACATTTTTCATGCATTACTATTTTTTTTATCTAAATGACCCTGAAATTTAAAAGCACTTCAAATGAAGTCTGAAAAGGTTGAAAGTTGGCATGATATCATCATTTCACTCACATAGCATGTGCTAAAAGGTTGAGAGGGTTACGGCAAAAGCAGGATGCACTTCGCGTACAAAACAAATAGACTCTTTCGAAGTATCGGGGTTTCGCACGGAAACTCATCGGTTCGAAAAGGCATTTCATTTTCTTGAACTTATTTGAACTCCAGGCTTTTTGAGTGTTCAAAGTGCACCATTCAAATCCACATCATCAATTTTCAACCCTTTGTGACTTCATTTGATATTTTTCATGCATTTACTGATTTTTTTTTTGAGCTAAATGTCCCTGAAATTGAAAAGCACTTCAAATGAAGTCTGAAAAGGTTGAAAGTTGGCATGGTATCATCATTTCACCCACATAGCATGTGCTAAAAATGTTCATAGGGTTACGGCAAAAGGAGGATGCAATTCGCGTACGAAACAGACAGCCTCTTTCGAAGTATTGGGGTTTCGGACGGAAACTCATCGGTTACAAAATCCATTTCATTTTCTTGAACTTATTTCAACTCTAGAATTTTCGTACATTCAGTATGCATCATTCGAAGGAGGCATCAATTTTCAGCCCTTTCTGACTTCATTTGATATTTTTCATGCATTTACTGATTTTTCTGAACTAAATGACCCTGAAATTGAAAAGCGCTTCAAATGAAGTCTGAAAAGGTTCTTAGTTGGCATCTTATCATCATTTCTCCCACATAGCATGTGCTAAAAAGTTGAGAAGGTTACGGGAAAAGCAGGATGCACTTCGCGTACGAAACGGACAGTCTCTTTCGAAGTATCGGCGTTTGGGACGGAAACTCGTCGTTTACAAAAGGCATTTCTTTTTCTTGAACTTATTTGAACTCCAGGCTTTTTGTGTGTTAAAAATGCACCACTCAAAGCCACATCATCAATTTTCAACCCTTTCTGACTTCATTTGGTATTTTTCATGCATTTAATGATTATTTTGAGCTAAATGACCCTGACATTGAAAAGCACTTCAAATGAAGTCTGAAAAGGTTGAAAGTTGGCATGGTATAATCATTTCACCCACATAGCATGTGCTAGAAATTTGAGAAGGTTATGGCAAAAGCAGGATGCACTTCGCGTACGAAACGAATAGACTCTTTCGAAGTATCGGGGTTTCGCACGGAAACTCATCGGTTCGAAAAGGCATGTGATTTTCTTGAACTTATTTGAACTCCAGGCTTTTTGTGTGTTCAAAGTGCACCATTCAAATCCACATCGTCAATTTTCAACCCTTTGTGACTTCATTTGATATTTTTCATGCATTTACTGATTGTTTTTGAGCTAAATGTCCCTGAAATTGAAAAGCACTTCAAATGAAGTCTGAAAAGGTTTAAAGTTGGCATGGTATCATCATTTCACCCACATAGCATGTGCTAACAAGTTCATAGGGTTACGGCAAAAGGAGGATGCAGTTCGCGTACGAAACAGACAACCTCTTTCGAAGTATTGGGGTTTCGGACGGAAACTCATCGGTTACAAAATCCATTTCATTTTCTTGAACTTATTTCAACTCTAGAATTTTCGTGCATTCAGTATACATCATTGGACGGGGGCATCAATTTTCAGCCCTTTCTGACTTCATTTGATATTTTTCATGCATTTACTGATTTTTCCGAACTAAATGACCCTGAAATTGAAAAGCGCTTCAAATGAAGTCTGAAAAGGTTGAAAGTTGTCATGGTATCATCATTTCACCCACATAGCATGTGCTAAAAAGGTGATAGGGTTACGGCAAAAGCAGGATGCACTTTGCGTACAAAACGGACAGACTCTTTTGAAGTATCGGGGTTTCAGACGGAAACTCATCGGTTATAAAAGGCATTTCATTTTCTTGAACTTATTTCAACTCCAGACTTTTTGTGCATTCAGTATGCTTCATTCGAAGGGGGGCATCAATTTTCAGCCCTTTCTGACTTCATTTGATATTTTTCATGCATTTACTTATTTTTCTGAACTAAATGACCCTGAAATTGAAAAGCACTTCAAATGAAGTCTGAAAAGGTTGAAAGTTGGCATGGTATCATCATTTCTCCCACATAGCATGTGCTAAAAAGTTGAGAAGGTTACGGTAAAAGCAGGATGCACTTCGCGTACGAAACGGACAGTCTCTTTCGAAGTATCGGGGTTTCGGACGGAAACTCTACGTTTACAAAAGGCATTTCATTTTCTTGAACTTATTTGAACTCCAGGCTTTTTGTGTGTTCAAAATGCACCATTCAAAGCCACATCATGAATTTTCAACTCTTTCTGACTTCTTTTGATATTTTTCATGCATTTAATGATTTTTGGAGCTAAATGACCCTGAAATTGAAAAGCACTTCAAATGAAGTCTAAAAAGGTTGAAAGTTGGCAGGGTATCATCATTTCACCCACATAGCATGTGCTAGAAAGTTGAGAAGGTTACGGCAAAACCAGGATGCAGTTTGCGTATGAAACGGACAGTCTCTTTCGAAGTATCGGGGTTTCGTACGGAAACTCATCTGATACACAAGGCATTTTATTTTCTTGAACTTATTTGAACTCCAGGCTTTTTGCGTGTTCAAAATGCACCATCCAAAGCCACATCATCAATTTTCACCCCTTTCTGATTTCATTTGATATTATTCATGCATTTAATGATTATTTTGAGCTAAATGACCCTGAAATTGAAAAGCACTTCAAAAGAAGTCTGAAAAGGTTGAAAGTTGGCATGGTATAAACATTTCACTCACATAGCATGTGCTAAAAAGTTGAGAGGGTTACGGCAAAAGCAGGATGCACTTCGCGTACAAAACGAACAGACTCTTCCGAAGTATTGGGGTTTGAGACGGAAACTCATCGGTTAGAAAAGGCATTTCATTTTCTTGAACTTATTTCAACTCCAGGCTTTTTGCGTGTTCAAAATGCACCATTCAAAGCCACATCCTCAATTTTCAACCCTTTCTGACTTCATTTGATATTTTTATGCATTTACTGATTTTTTTGAGCTAAATGACCCTGAAATTTAAAAGCACTTCAAATGAAGTTTGAAAAGGTTGAAAGTTGCCATGGTATCATCATTTCACCCACATAGCATGTGCTAAAAAGTTGAGAGGGTTACGGCAAAAGCAAGATGCACTTCGCGTACGAAACGGACAGTCTCTTTCGAAGTATCGGGGTTTCGGACTGAAACTCATCGGTTACAAAAGGCATTTCATTTTCTTGAACTTATTTGAACTCCAGGGTTTTTGTGTGTTCAAAATGCACCATTCAAAGCCACATAATCAATTTTCAACCCTTTCTGACTTCATTTGACATTTTTCATGCATTACTATTTTTTTTATCTAAATGACCCTGAAATTTAAAAGCACTTCAAATGAAGTCTGAAAAGGTTGAAAGTTGGCATGATATCATCATTTCACTCACATAGCATGTGCTAAAAGGTTGAGAGGGTTACGGCAAAAGCAGGATGCACTTCGCGTACAAAACAAATAGACTCTTTCGAAGTATCGGGGTTTCGCACGGAAACTCATCGGTTCGAAAAGGCATTTCATTTTCTTGAACTTATTTGAACTCCAGGCTTTTTGAGTGTTCAAAGTGCACCATTCAAATCCACATCATCAATTTTCAACCCTTTGTGACTTCATTTGATATTTTTCATGCATTTACTGATTTTTTTTTGAGCTAAATGTCCCTGAAATTGAAAAGCACTTCAAATGAAATCTGAAAAGGTTGAAAGTTGGCATGGTATCATCATTTCACCCACATAGCATGTGCTAAAAATGTTCATAGGGTTACGGCAAAAGCAGGATGCAATTCGCGTATGAAACAGACAGCCTCTTTCGAAGTATTGGGGTTTCGGACGGAAACTCATCGGTTACAAAATCCATTTCATTTTCTTGAACTTATTTCAACTCTAGAATTTTCGTACATTCAGTATGCATCATTCGAAGGAGGCATCAATTTTCAGCCCTTTCTGACTTCATTTGATATTTTTCATGCATTTACTGATTTTTCTGAACTAAATGACCCTGAAATTGAAAAGCGCTTCAAATGAAGTCTGAAAAGGTTCTTAGTTGGCATCTTATCATCATTTCTCCCACATAGCATGTGCTAAAAAGTTGAGAAGGTTACGGGAAAAGCAGGATGCACTTCGCGTACGAAACGGACAGTCTCTTTCGAAGTATCGGCGTTTCGGACGGAAACTCGTCGTTTACAAAAGGCATTTCTTTTTCTTGAACTTATTTGAACTCCAGGCTTTTTGTGTGTTAAAAATGCACCACTCAAAGCCACATCATCAATTTTCAACCCTTTCTGACTTCATTTGGTATTTTTCATGCATTTAATGATTATTTTGAGCTAAATGACCCTGACATTGAAAAGCACTTCAAATGAAGTCTGAAAAGGTTGAAAGTTGGCATGGTATAATCATTTCACCCACATAGCATGTGCTAGAAATTTGAGAAGGTTATGGCAAAAGCAGGATGCACTTCGCGTACGAAACGAATAGACTCTTTCGAAGTATCGGGGTTTCGCACGGAAACTCATCGGTTCGAAAAGGCATGTGATTTTCTTGAACTTATTTGAACTCCAGGCTTTTTGTGTGTTCAAAGTGCACCATTCAAATCCACATCGTCAATTTTCAACCCTTTGTGACTTCATTTGATATTTTTCATGCATTTACTGATTTTTTTTGAGCTAAATGTCCCTGAAATTGAAAAGCACTTCAAATGAAGTCTGAAAAGGTTGAAAGTTGGCATGGTATCATCATTTCACCCACATAGCATGTGCTAACAAGTTCATAGGGTTACGGCAAAAGGAGGATGCAGTTCGCGTACGAAACAGACAACCTCTTTCGAAGTATTGGGGTTTCGGACGGAAACTCATCGGTTACAAAATCCATTTCATTTTCTTGAACTTATTTCAACTCTAGAATTTTCGTGCATTCAGTATGCATCATTCGAAGGGGGCATCAATTTTCAGCCCTTTCTGACTTCATTTGATATTTTCATGCATTTACTGATTTTTCCGAACTAAATGACCCTGAAATTGAAAAGCGCTTCAAATGAAGTCTGAAAAGGTTCTTAGTTGGCATGGTATCATCATTTGTCCCACATAGCATGTGCTAAAAAGTTGAGAAGGTTACGGGAAAAGCAGGATGCACTTTGCGTACGAAACGGACAGTCTCTTTCGAAGTATCGGGGTTTCGGACGGAAACTCATCGGTTAGAAAAGGCATTTGATTTTCTTGAACTTATTTAAACTCCAGGATTTTTGTGTGTTCAAAATGCACCATTCAAAGCCACATCATGAATTTTCAACCCTTTCTGACTTCATTTGATACTTTTCATTCGTTTACTAATTTTTTTGAGCTAAATAACCCTGAAATTGAAAAGCACTTCAAATGAAGTGTGAAAAGGTTGAAAGTTGTCATGGTATCATCATTTCACCCACATAGCATGTGCTAAAAAGTTGATAGGGTTACGGCAAAAGCAGGATGCACTTTGCGTACAAAACGGACAGACTCTTTTGAAGTATCGAGGTTTCAGACGGAAACTCAACGGTTAGAAAAAGCATTTCATTTTCTTGAACTTACTCGAACTCCAGGCTTTTTGCGTGTTCAAAATGCACCATTCAAAGCCACATCATCCATTTTCAACCCTTTCTGACTTCATTAGATATTTTTCATGCATTTACTGATTTTTTTGAGCTAAATGACCCTGAAATTGGAAAGTACTTCAAATGAAGTCTGAAAAGGTTGAAAGTTGCCATGGAATCATCATTTCACCGACATAGCATGTGCTAAAAAGTTGAGAAGGTTACGGCAAAAGCATGATGCACTTCGCGTACGAAACGGACAGTCTCTATCGAAGTATCCGGGTTTCGGACTGAAACTCGTCGGTTACAAAAGGCATTTCATTTTCTTGAACTTATTTGAACTCCAGGATTTTTGCGAGTTCAAAATGCACCATTCAAAGCCACATCATCAATTTTCCACCCTTTGTGACTTCATTTGATATTTTTCATGCATTTACTTTTTTTTGAGCTAAATCACCCTGAAATTGAAAAGCACTTCAAATGAAGTCTGAAAAGGTTGAAAGCTGGCATGATATCATCATTTCACTCACATAGCATGTCCTAAAAGGTTGAGAGGGTTACGGCAAAAGCGGGATGCACTTCACATACAAAACGAACAGACTCTTTCGAAGTATCGGGGTTTCGGATGGACACTCATCGGTTAGAAAAGGCATTTCATTTTCTTGAACTTATTTGAACTCTAGTCTTTTTGCGTGTTCAAAATGCACCATTCAAAGCCGCATCATCAATTTTCAACCCTTTCTGACTTCATTTGATATTTTTCATGCATTTTCTGATTGTTTTTGAGCTAAATGTCCCTGAAATTGAAAAGCACTTCAAATGAAGTCTGAAAAGGTTGAAAGTTGGCATGGTATCATCATTTCACCCACATAGCATGTGCTAACAAGTTCATAGGGTTACCGCAAAAGGAGGATGCAATTCGCGTACGAAACAGACAGCCTCTTTCGAAGTATTGGTGTTTCGGACGGAAACTCATCGGTTACAAAATCCATTTCATTTTCTTGAACATATTTAATCTCTAGAATTTTCATGCATTCAGTATGCATCATTCGAAGGGGGCATCAATTTTCAGCCCTTTCTGACTTCATTTGATATTTTTCATGCATTTACTGATTTTTCTGAACTAAATGACCCTGAAATTGAAAAGCGCTTCAAATGAACTCTGAAAAGGTTCCTAGTGGGCATGTTATCATCATTTCTCCCACATAGCATGTGCTAAAAACTTGAGAAGGTTACGGGAAAAGCAGGATGCACTTCGCGTACGAAACGGACAGTCTCTTGCGAAGTATCGGCGTTTCGGACGGAAACTCGTCGTTTACAAAAGGCATTTCTTTTTCTTGAACTTATTTGAACTCCAGGCTTTTTGTGTGTTAAAAATGCACCACTCAAAGCCACATCATCAATTTTCAACCCTTTCTGACTTCATTTGGTATTTTTCATGCATTTAATGATTATTTTGAGCTAAATGACCCTGACATTGAAAAGCACTTCAAATGAAGTCTGAAAAGGTTGAAAGTTGGCATGGTATAATCATTTCACCCACATAGCATGTGCTAGAAATTTGAGAAGGTTATGGCAAAAGCAGGATGCACTTCGCGTACGAAACGAATAGACTCTTTCGAAGTATCGCGGTTTCGCACGGAAACTCATCGGTTCGAAAAGGCATTTGATTTTCTTGAACTTATTTGAACTACAGGCTTTTTGTGTGTTCAAAGTGCACCATACAAATCCACATCATCAATTTTCAACCCTTTGTGACTTCATTTGATACTTTTCATGCATTTACTGATTTTTTTTGAGCTAAATGTCCCTGAAATTGAAAAGCACTTCAAATGAAGTCTGAAAAGGTTGAAAGTTGGCATGGTGTCATCATTTCACCCACATAGCATGTGCTAATAAGTTCGTAGGGTTACGGCAAAAGGAGGATGCAGTTCGCGTACGAAACAGACAACCTCTTTCGAAGTATTGGGGTTTCGGACGGAAACTCATCGGTTACAAAATCCATTTCATTTTCTTGAACTTATTTCAACTCTAGAATTTTCGTGCATTCAGTATGCATCATTCGAAGGGGGCATCAATTTTCAGCCCTTTCTGACTTCATTTGATATTTTTCATGCATTTACTGATTTTTCTGAACTAAATGACCCTGAAATTGAAAAGCGCTTCAAATGAAGTCTGAAAAGGTTCTTAGTTGGCATGTTATCATCATTTCTCCCACATAGCATGTGCTAAAAAGTTGAGAAGGTTACGGGAAAAGCAGGATGCACTTCGCGTACGAAACGGACAGTCTCTTTCGAAGTATCGGGGTTTCGGACGGAAACTCGTCGTTTACAAAAGGCATTTCTTTTTCTTGAACTTATTTGAACTCCAGGCTTTTTGTGTGTTAAAAATGCACCACTCAAAGCCACATCATCAATTTTCAACCCTTTCTGACTTCATTTGGTATTTTTCATGCATTTAATGATTATTTTGAGCTAAATGACGCTGACATTGAAAAGCACTTCAAATGAAGTCTGAAAAGGTTGAAAGTTGGCATGGTATAATCATTTCACCCACATAGCATGTGCTAGAAATTTGAGAAGGTTATGGCAAAAGCAGATGCACTTCGCGTACGAAATGGACAGTCTCTTTCGAAGTATCGGGGTTTCGGACGGAAACTCATCGGTTAGAAAAGGCATTTGATTTTCTTGAACTTATTTGAACTCCAGGATTTTTGTGTGTTCAAAATGCACCATTCAAAGCCACATCATGAATTTTCAACCCTTTCTGACTTCATTTGATACTTTTCATTCGTTTACTAATTTTTTTGAGCTAAATGACCCTGAAATTGGAAAGTACTTCAAATGAAGTCTGAAAAGGTTGAAAGTTGCCATGGAATCATCATTTCACCGACATAGCATGTGCTAAAAAGTTGAGAAGGTTACGGCAAAAGCATGATGCACTTCGCGTACGAAACGGACAGTCTCTTTCGAAGTATCCGGGTTTCGGACTGAAACTCGTCGGTTAAAAAGGCATTTCATTTTCTTGAACTTATTTGAACTCCAGGCTTTTTGCGTGTTCAAAATGCACCATTCAAAGCCACATCATCAATTTTCCACCCTTTGTGACTTCATTTGATATTTTTCATGCATTTACTTTTTTTTTGAGCTAAATCACCCTGAAATTGAAAAGCACTTCAAATGAAGTCTGAAAAGGTTGAAAGCTGGCATGATATCATCATTTCACTCACATAGCATGTGCTAAAAGGTTGAGAGGGTTACGGCAAAAGCGGGATGCACTTCACATACAAAACGAACAGACTCTTTCGAAGTATCGGGGTTTCGGATGGACACTCATCGGTTAGAAAAGGCATTTCATTTTCTTGAACTTATTTGAACTCTAGTCTTTTTGCGTGTTCAAAATGCACCATTCAAAGCCGCATCATCAATTTTCAACCCTTTCTGACTTCATTTGATATTTCTCATGCATTTACTGATTTTTTTGAGCTAAATGTCCCTGAAATTGAAAAGCACTTCAAATGAAGTCTGAAAAGGTTGAAAGTTGGCATGGTATCATCATTTCACCCACATAGCATGTGCTAACAAATTCATAGGGTTACGGCAAAAGGAGGATGCAATTCGCGTATGAAACAGACAACCTCTTTCGAAGTATTGGGGTTTCGGACGGAAACTCATCGGTTACAAAATCCATTTCATTTTCTTGAACTTATTTAAACTCTAGAATTTTCGTGCATTCAGTATGCATCATTCGAAGGGGGCATCAATTTTCAGCCCTTTCTGACTTCATTTGATATTTTTCATGCATTTACTGATTTTTCTGAACTAAATGACCCTGAAATTGAAAAGCGCTTCAAATCAAGTCTGAAAAGGTTCTTAGTGGGCATGTTATCATCATTTCTCCCACATAGCATGTGCTAAAAAGTTGAGAAGGTTACGGGAAAAGCAGGATGCACTTCACGTACGAAACGGACAGTCTCTTTCGAAGTATCGGGGTTTCGGACGGAAACTCGTCGTTTACAAAAGGCATTTCTTTTTCTTGAACTTATTTGAACTCCAGGCTTTTTGTGTGTTAAAAATGCACCACTCAAAGCCACATCATCAATTTTCAACCCTTTCTGACTTCATTTGGTATTTTTCATGCATTTAATGATTATTTTGAGCTAAATGACGCTGATATTGAAAAGCACTTCAAATGAAGTCTGAAAAGGTTGAAAGTTGGCATGGTATAATAATTTCACCCACATAGCATGTGCTAGAAATTTGAGAAGGTTATGGCAAAAGCAGGATGCACTTCGCGTACGAAATGGACAGTCTCTTTCGAAGTATCGGGGTTTCGCACGGAAACTCATCGGTTCGAAAAGGCATTTGATTTTCTTGAACTTATTTGAACTCCAGGATTTTTGTGTGTTCAAAATGCACCATTAAAAGCCACATCATGAATTTTCAACCCTTTCTGACTTCATTTGATACTTTTCATTCGTTTACTAATTTTTTTGAGCTAAATGACCCTGAAATTGGAAAGTACTTCAAATGAAGTCTGAAAAGGTTGAAAGTTGCCATGGAATCATCATTTCACCGACATAGCATGTGCTAAAAAGTTGAGAAGGTTACGGCAAAAGCATGATGCACTTCGCGTACGAAACGGACAGTCTCTTTCGAAGTATCCGGGTTTCGGACTGAAACTCGTCGGTTACAAAAGGCATTTCATTTTCTTGAACTTATTTGAACTCCAGGCTTTTTGCGTGTTCAAAATGCACCATTCAAAGCCACATCATCAATTTTCCACCCTTTGTGACTTCATTTGATATTTTTCATGCATTTACTTTTTTTTGAGCTAAATCACCCTGAAATTGAAAAGCACTTCAAATGAAGTCTGAAAAGGTTGAAAGCTGGCATGATATCATCATTTCACTCACATAGCATGTGCTAAAAGGTTGAGAGGGTTACGGCAAAAGCGGGATGCACTTCACATACAAAACGAACAGACTCTTTCGAAGTATCGGGGTTTCGGATGGACACTCATCGGTTAGAAAAGGCATTTCATTTTCTTGAACTTATTTGAACTCTAGTCTTTTTGCGTGTTCAAAATGCACCATTCAAAGCCGCATCATCAATTTTCAACCCTTTCTGACTTCATTTGATATTTTTCATGCATTTACTGATTTTTTTGAGCTAAATGTCCCTGAAATTGAAAAGCACTTCAAATTAAGTCTGAAAAGGTTGAAAGTTGGCATGGTATCATCATTTCACCCACATAGCATGTGCTAACAAGTTCATAGGGTTACGGCAAAAGGAGGATGCAATTCGCGTACGAAACAGACAGCCTCTTTCGAAGTATTGGGGTTTCGGACGGAAACTCATCGGTTACAAAATCCATTTCATTTTCTTGAACTTATTTCAACTCTAGAATTTTCGTGCATTCAGTATGCATCATTCGAAGGGGGCATCAATTTTCAGCCCTTTCTGACTTCATTTGATATTTTTCATGCATTTACTGATTTTTCTGAACTAAATGACCCTGAAATTGAAAAGCGCTTCAAATCAAGTCTGAAAAGGTTCTTAGTGGGCATGTTATCATCATTTCTCCCACATAGCATGTGCTAAAAAGTTGAGAAGGTTACGGGAAAAGCAGGATGCACTTCACGTACGAAACGGACAGTCTCTTTCGAAGTATCGGGGTTTCGGACGGAAACTCGTCGTTTACAAAAGGCATTTCTTTTTCTTGAACTTATTTGAACTCCAGGCTTTTTGTGTGTTAAAAATGCACCACTCAAAGCCACATCATCAATTTTCAACCCTTTCTGACTTCATTTGGTATTTTTCATGCATTTAATGATTATTTTGAGCTAAATGACGCTGATATTGAAAAGCACTTCAAATGAAGTCTGAAAAGGTTGAAAGTTGGCATGGTATAATAATTTCACCCACATAGCATGTGCTAGAAATTTGAGAAGGTTATGGCAAAAGCAGGATGCACTTCGCGTACGAAATGGACAGTCTCTTTCGAAGTATCGGGGTTTCGCACGGAAACTCATCGGTTCGAAAAGGCATTTGATTTTCTTGAACTTATTTGAACTCCAGGATTTTTGTGTGTTCAAAATGCACCATTAAAAGCCACATCATGAATTTTCAACCCTTTCTGACTTCATTTGATACTTTTCATTCGTTTACTAATATTTTTGAGCTAAATGACCCTGAAATTGGAAAGTACTTCAAATGAAGTCTGAAAAGGTTGAAAGTTGCCATGGAATCATCATTTCACCGACATAGCATGTGCTAAAAAGTTGAGAAGGTTACGGCAAAAGCATGATGCACTTCGCGTACGAAACGGACAGTCTCTTTCGAAGTATCCGGGTTTCGGACTGAAACTCGTCGGTTACAAAAGGCATTTCATTTTCTTGAACTTATTTGAACTCCAGGCTTTTTGCGTGTTCAAAATGCACCATTCAAAGCCACATCATCAATTTTCCACCCTTTGTGACTTCATTTGATATTTTTCATGCATTTACTTTTTTTTGAGCTAAATCACCCTGAAATTGAAAAGCACTTCAAATGAAGTCTGAAAAGGTTGAAAGCTGGCATGATATCATCATTTCACTCACATAGCATGTGCTAAAAGGTTGAGAGGGTTACGGCAAAAGCGGGATGCACTTCACATACAAAACGAACAGACTCTTTCGAAGTATCGGGGTTTCGGATGGACACTCATCGGTTAGAAAAGGCATTTCATTTTCTTGAACTTATTTGAACTCTAGTCTTTTTGCGTGTTCAAAATGCACCATTCAAAGCCGCATCATCAATTTTCAACCCTTTCTGACTTCATTTGATATTTTTCATGCATTTACTGATTTTTTTGAGCTAAATGTCCCTGAAATTGAAAAGCACTTCAAATGAAGTCTGAAAAGGTTGAAAGTTGGCATGGTATCATCATTTCACCCACATAGCATGTGCTAACAAGTTCATAGGGTTACGGCAAAAGGAGGATGCAATTCGCGTACGAAACAGACAGCCTCTTTCGAAGTATTGGGGTTTCGGACGGAAACTCATCGGTTACAAAATCCATTTCATTTTCTTGAACTTATTTCAACTCTAGAATTTTCGTGCATTCAGTATGCATCATTTGAAGGGGGCATCAATTTTCAGCCCTTTCTGACTTCATTTGATATTTTTCATGCATTTACTGATTTTTCTGAACTAAATGACCCTGAAATTGAAAAGCGCTTCAAATCAAGTTTGAAAAGGTTCTTAGTGGGCATGTTATCATCATTTCTCCCACATAGCATGTGCTAAAAAGTTGAGAAGGTTACGGGAAAAGCAGGATGCACTTCGCGTACGAAACGGACAGTCTCTTTCGAAGTATCGGGGTTTCGGACGGAAACTCGTCGTTCACAAAAGGCATTTCTTTTTCTTGAACTTATTTGAACTCCAGGCTTTTTGTGTGTTAAAAATGCACCACTCAAAGCCACATCATCAATTTTCAACCGTTTCTGACTTCATTTGGTATTTTTCATGCATTTAATGATTATTTTGAGCTAAATGACGCTGACATTGAAAAGCACTTCAAATGAAGTCTGAAAAGGTTGAAAGTTGGCATGGTATAATCATTTCACCCACATAGCATGTGCTAGAAATTTGAGAAGGTTATGGCAAAAGCAGGATGCACTTCGCGTACGAAATGGACAGTCTCTTTCGAAGTATCGGGGTTTCGCACGGAAACTCATCGGTTCGAAAAGGCATTTGATTTTCTTGAACTTATTTGAACTCCAGGCTTTTTGTGTGTTCAAAATGCACCATTCAAAGCCACATCATGAATTTTCAACCCTTTCTGACTTCATTTGATACTTTTCATTCGTTTACTAATTTTTTTGAGCTAAATGACCCTGAAATTGGAAAGTACTTCAAATGAAGTCTGAAAAGGTTGAAAGTTGCCATGGAATCATCATTTCACCGACATAGCATGTGCTAAAAAGTTGAGAAGGTTACGGCAAAAGCATGATGCACTTCGCGTACGAAACGGACAGTCTCTTTCGAAGTATCCGGGTTTCGGACTGAAACTCGTCGGTTACAAAAGGCATTTCATTTTCTTGAACTTATTTGAACTCCAGGCTTTTTGCGTGTTCAAAATGCACCATTCAAAGCCACATCATCAATTTTCCACCCTTTGTGACTTCATTTGATATTTTTCATGCATTTACTTTTTTTTTGAGCTAAATCACCCTGAAATTGAAAAGCACTTCAAATGAAGTCTGAAAAGGTTGAAAGCTGGCATGATATCATCATTTCACTCACATAGCATGTGCTAAAAGGTTGAGAGGGTTACGGCAAAAGCGGGATGCACTTCACATACAAAACGAACAGACTCTTTCGAAGTATCGGGGTTTCGGATGGACACTCATCGGTTAGAAAAGGCATTTCATTTTCTTGAACTTATTTGAACTCTAGTCTTTTTGCGTGTTCAAAATGCACCATTCAAAGCCGCATCATCAATTTTCAACCCTTTCTGACTTCATTTGATATTTTTCATGCATTTACTGATTTTTTTGAGCTAAATGTCCCTGAAATTGAAAAGCACTTCAAATGAAGTCTGAAAAGGTTGAAAGTTGGCATGGTATCATCATTTCACCCACATAGCATGTGCTAACAAGTTCATAGGGTTACGGCAAAAGGAGGATGCAATTCGCGTACGAAACAGACAGCCTCTTTCGAAGTATTGGGGTTTCGGACGGAAACTCATCGGTTACAAAATCCATTTCATTTTCTTGAACTTATTTCAACTCTAGAATTTTCGTGCATTCAGTATGCATCATTTGAAGGGGGCATCAATTTTCAGCCCTTTCTGACTTCATTTGATATTTTTCATGCATTTACTGATTTTTCTGAACTAAATGACCCTGAAATTGAAAAGCGCTTCAAATCAAGTCTGAAAAGGTTCTTAGTGGGCATGTTATCATCATTTCTCCCACATAGCATGTGCTAAAAAGTTGAGAAGGTTACGGGAAAAGCAGGATGCACTTCGCGTACGAAACGGACAGTCTCTTTCGAAGTATCGGGGTTTCGGACGGAAACTCGTCGTTTACAAAAGGCATTTCTTTTTCTTGAACTTATTTGAACTCCAGGCTTTTTGTGTGTTAAAAATGCACCACTCAAAGCCACATCATCAATTTTCAACCCTTTCTGACTTCATTTGGTATTTTTCATGCATTTAATGATTATTTTGAGCTAAATGACGCTGACATTGAAAAGCACTTCAAATGAAGTCTGAAAAGGTTGAAAGTTGGCATGGTATAATCATTTCACCCACATAGCATGTGCTAGAAATTTGAGAAGGTTATGGCAAAAGCAGGATGCACTTCGCGTACGAAATGGACAGTCTCTTTCGAAGTATCGGGGTTTCGCACGGAAACTCATCGGTTCGAAAAGGCATTTGATTTTCTTGAACTTATTTGAACTCCAGGATTTTTGTGTGTTCAAAATGCACCATTCAAAGCCACATCATGAATTTTCAACCCTTTCTGACTTCATTTGATACTTTTCATTCGTTTACTAATTTTTTTGAGCTAAATGACCCTGAAATTGGAAAGTACTTCAAATGAAGTCTGAAAAGGTTGAAAGTTGCCATGGAATCATCATTTCACCGACATAGCATGTGCTAAAAAGTTGAGAAGGTTACGGCAAAAGCATGATGCACTTCGCGTACGAAACGGACAGTCTCTTTCGAAGTATCCGGGTTTCGGACTGAAACTCCTCGGTTACAAAAGGCATTTCATTTTCTTGAACTTATTTGAACTCCAGGCTTTTTGCGTGTTCAAAATGCACCATTCAAAGCCACATCATCAATTTTCCACCCTTTGTGACTTCATTTGATATTTTTCATGCATTTACTTTTTTTTTGAGCTAAATCACCCTGAAATTGAAAAGCACTTCAAATGAAGTCTGAAAAGGTTGAAAGCTGGCATGATATCATCATTTCACTCACATAGCATGTGCTAAAAGGTTGAGAGGGTTACGGCAAAAGCGGGATGCACTTCACATACAAAACGAACAGACTCTTTCGAAGTATCGGGGTTTCGGATGGACACTCATCGGTTAGAAAAGGCATTTCATTTTCTTGAACTTATTTGAACTCTAGTCTTTTTGCGTGTTCAAAATGCACCATTCAAAGCCGCATCATCAATTTTCAACCCTTTCTGACTTCATTTGATATTTTTCATGCATTTACTGATTTTTTTGAGCTAAATGTCCCTGAAATTGAAAAGCACTTCAAATGAAGTCTGAAAAGGTTGAAAGTTGGCATGGTATCATCATTTCACCCACATAGCATGTGCTAACAAGTTCATAGGGTTACGGCAAAAGGAGGATGCAATTCGCGTACGAAACAGACAGCCTCTTTCGAAGTATTGGGGTTTCGGACGGAAACTCATCGGTTACAAAATCCATTTCATTTTCTTGAACTTATTTCAACTCTAGAATTTTCGTGCATTCAGTATGCATCATTCGAAGGGGGCATCAATTTTCAGCCCTTTCTGACTTCATTTGATATTTTTCATGCATTTACTGATTTTTCTGAACTAAATGACCCTGAAATTGAAAAGCGCTTCAAATGAAGTCTGAAAAGGTTCTTAGTGGGCATGTTATCATCATTTCTCCCACATAGCATGTGCTAAAAAGTTGAGAAGGTTACGGGAAAAGCAGGACGCACTTCGCGTACGAAACGGACAGTCTGTTTCGAAGTATCGGCGTTTCGGACGGAAACTCGTCGTTTACAAAAGGCATTTCTTTTTCTTGAACTTATTTGAACTCCAGGCTTTTTGTGTGTTAAAAATGCACCACTCAAAGCCACATCATCAATTTTCAACCCTTTCTGACTTCATTTGGTATTTTTCATGCATTTAATGATTATTTTGAGCTAAATGACCCTGACATTGAAAAGCACTTCAAATGAAGTCTGAAAAGGTTGAAAGTTGGCATGGTATAATCATTTCACCCACATAGCATGTGCTAGAAATTTGAGAAGGTTATGGCAAAGGCAAGATACACTTCGCGTACGAAACGAATAGACTCTTTCGAAGTATCGCGGTTTCGCACGGAAACTCATCGGTTCGAAAAGGCATTTGATTTTCTTGAACTTATTTGAACTCCAGGCTTTTTGTGTGTTCAAAGTGCACCTTTCAAATCCACATCATCAATTTTCAACCCTTTGTGACTTCATTTGATATTTTTCATGCATTTACTGATTTTTTTTAGCTAAATGTCCCTGAAATTGAAAAGCACTTCAAATGAAGTCTGAAAAGGTTGAAAGTTGGCATGGTATCATCATTTCACCCACATAGCATGTGCTAACAAGTTCGTAGGGTTACGGCAAAAGGAGGATGCAGTTCGCGTACGAAACAGACAACCTCTTTCGAAGTATTGGGGTTTCGGACGGAAACTCATCGGTTACAAAATCCATTTCATTTTCTTGAACTTATTTCAACTCTAGAATTTTCGTGCATTCAGTATGCATCATTCGAAGGGGGCATCAATTTTCAGCCCTTTCTGACTTCATTTGATATTTTTCATGCATTTACTGATTTTTCTGAACTAAATGACCCTGAAATTGAAAAGCGCTTCAAATGAAGTCTGAAAAGGTTCTTAGTTGGCATGTTATCATCATTTCTCCCACATAGCATGTGCTAAAAAGTTGAGAAGGTTACGGGAAAAGCAGGATGCACTTCGCGTACGAAACGGACAGTCTCTTTCGAAGTATCGGGGTTTCGGACGGAAACTCATCGGTTAGAAAAGGCATTTGATTTTCATGAACTTATTTGAATTCCAGGCTTTTTGTGTGTTCGAAATGCACCATTCAAAGCCACATCATGAATTTTCAACAATTTTTGACTTCATTTGATACTTTTCATTCGTTTACTGATTTTTTTGAGTTAAATAACCCTGAAATTGAAAAGCACTTCAAATGAAGTCTGAAAAGGTTGAAAGTTGTCATGGTATCTTCATTTCACCCACATAGCATGTGCTAAAAAGTTGATAGGGTTACGGCAAAAGCAGGATGCACTTTGCGTACAAAACGGCAGACTCTTTTGAAGTATCGGGGTTTCAGACGGAAACTCAACGGTTAGAAAAAGCATTTCATTTTCTTGAACTTACTCGAACTCCAGGCTTTTTGCGTGTTCAAAATGCACCATTCAAAGCCATGTCATCCATTTTCAACCCTTTCTGACTTCATTAGATATTTTTCATGCATTTACTGATTTTTTTGAGCTAAATGACCCTGAAATTGGAAAGTACTTCAAATGAAGTCTGAAAAGGTTGAAAGTTGCCATGGAATCATCATTTCACCCACATAGCATGTGCTAAAAAGTTGAGAAGGTTACGGCAAAAGCATGATGCACTTCGCGTACGAAACGGACAGTCTCTTTCGAAGTATCCGGGTTTCGGACTGAAACTCGTCGGTTACAAAAGGCATTTCATTTTCTTGAACTTATTTGAACTCCAGGCTTTTTGCGTGTTCAAAATGCACCATTCAAAGCCACATCATCAATTTTCCACCCTTTGTGACTTCATTTGATATTTTTCATGCATTTACTTTTTTTTTGAGCTAAATCACCCTGAAATTGAAAAGCACTTCAAATGAAGTCTGAAAAGGTTGAAAGCTGGCATGATATCATCATTTCACTCACATAGCATGTGCTAAAAGGTTGAGAGGGTTACGGCAAAAGCGGGATGCACTTCACCTACAAAACGAACAAACTCTTTCGAAGTATCGGGGTTTCGGATGGACACTCATCGGTTAGAAAAGGCATTTCATTTTCTTGAACTTATTTGAACTCTAGTCTTTTTGCGTGTTCAAAATGCACCATTCAAAGCCGCATCATCAATTTTCAACCCTTTCTGACTTCATTTGATATTTTTCATGCATTTACTGATTTTTTTTGAGCTAAATGTCCCTGAAATTGAAAAGCACTTCAAATGAAGTCTGAAAAGGTTGAAAGTTGGCATGGTATCATCATTTCACCCACATAGCATGTGCTAACAAGTTCATAGGGTTACGGCAAAAGGAGGATGCAATTCGCGTACGAAACAGACAGCCTCTTTCGAAGTATTGGGGTTTCGGACGGAAACTCATCGGTTACAAAATCCATTTCATTTTCTTGAACTTATTTCAACTCTAGAATTTTCGTGCATTCAGTATGCATCATTCGAAGGGGGCATCAATTTTCAGCCCTTTCTGACTTCATTTGATATTTTTCATGCATTTACTGATTTTTCTGAACTAAATGACCCTGAAATTGAAAAGCGCTTCAAATGAAGTCTGAAAAGGTTCTTAGTGGGCATGTTATCATCATTTCTCCCACATAGCATGTGCTAAAAATTTGAGAAGGTTACGGGAAAAGCAGGATGCACTTCGCGTACGAAACGGACAGTCTCTTTCGAAGTATCGGCGTTTCGGACGGAAACTCGTCGTTTACAAAAGGCATTTCTTTTTCTTGAACTTATTTGAACTGCAGGCTTTTTTGTGTGTTAAAAATGCACCACTCAAAGCCACATCATCAATTTTCAACCCTTTCTGACTTCATTTGGTATTTTTCATGCATTTAATGATTATTTTGAGCTAAATGACCCTGACATTGAAAAGCACTTCAAATGAAGTCTGAAAAGGTTGAAAGTTGGCATGGTATAATCATTTCACCCACATAGCATGTGCTAGAAATTTGAGAAGGTTATGGCAAAAGCAGGATGCACTTCGCGTACGAAACGAATAGACTCTTTCGAAGTATCGGGGTTTCGCACGGAAACTCATCGGTTCGAAAAGGCATTTGATTTTCTTGAACTTATTTGAACTCCAGGCTTTTTGTGTGTTCAAAGTGCACCATTCAAATCCACATCATCAATTTTCAACCCTTTGTGACTTCATTTGATATTTTTCATGCATTTACTGATTTTTTTTGAGCTAAATGTCCCTGAAATTGAAAAGCACTTCAAATGAAGTCTGAAAAGGTTGAAAGTTGGCATGGTATCATCATTTCACCCACATAGCATGTGCTAACAAGTTCGTAGGGTTACGGCAAAAGGAGGATGCAGTTCGCGTACAAAACAGACAGACTCTTTTGAAGTATCGGGGTTTCAGACGGAAACTCAACGGTTAGAAAAAGCATTTCATTTTCTTGAACTTACTCGAACTCCAGGCTTTTTGCGTGTTCAAAATGCACCATTCAAAGCCACATCATCCATTTTCAACCCTTTCTGACTTCATTAGATATTTTTCATGCATTTACTGATTTTTTTGAGCTAAATGACCCTAAAATTGAAAAGTACTTCAAGTGAAGTCTGAAAAGGTTGAAAGTTGCCATGGAATCATCATTTCACCCACATAGCATGTGCTAAAAAGTTGAGAAGGTTACGGCAAAAGCATGATGCACTTCGCGTACGAAACGGACAGTCTCTTTCGAAGTATCCGGGTTTCGGACTGAAACTCGTCGGTTACAAAAGGCATTTCATTTTCTTGAACTTATTTGAACTCCAGGCTTTTTGCGTGTTCAAAATGCACCATTCAAAGCCGCATCATCAATTTTCAACCCTTTCTGACTTCATCTGATATTTTTCATGCATTTACTGATTTTTTGAGCTAAATGACCCTGAAATTAAAAAGCACTTCAAATAAAGTCTGAAAAGGTTGAAAGCTGTCATGATATCATCATTTCACCCACATAGCATGTGCTAACAAGTTGATAGGGTTACGGCAAAAGCAGGATGCACTTCGCGTACCAAACAGAAAATTTCTTTCGAAGTATCGGGGTTTCGGACGGAAACTCATCAGTTACAGAAGGCATTTCATTTTCTTGAACTTATTTGAACTACAGGCTTTTTGTGTGTTCAAAATGCACCATTCAAAGACACATCATGAATTTTCAACCCTTTCTGACTTCATTTGATACTTTTCATTCATTTACTTATTTTTCTGAACTAAATGACCCCCAAATTGAAAAGCACTTCAAATGAAGTCTGAAAAAGGTTGAAAGTTGGCATGGTATCATCATGTCACCCACATAGCATGTGCTACAAAGTTGAGAAGGTTATGGCAAAAGGAGGATGCACTTCGCGTACGAAACGGACAGTCTCTTTCGAAGTATCGGGGTTTCGGACGGAAACTCATCGGTTACAAAAGGCATTTCATTTTCTTGAACTTATTTGAACTCCAGTATTTTTGTGTGTTCAAAATACACAATTCAAAGCCCCATCATCAATTTTTTCAACCCTTTCTGACTTCATTTGATATTTTTCATGCATTTACGATTTTTTTGAGCTAAATGACCCTGAAATTGAAAAGCACTTCAAATGAAGTCTGAAAAGGTTGAAAGCTGGTATGATATCATCATTTCACGCACATAGCATGTGCTAACAAGTTGATAGGGTTACGGCAAAAGCAGGATGCACTTTGCGTACAAAACAGACAATCTCTTTCGAAGTATCGGGGTTTCGGACGGAAACTCATCGGTTACAAAAGGCATTTCATTTTCTTGAACTTATTTGAACTACAGGCTTTTTGGGTGTTCAAAATGCACCATTCAAAGCCACATCATGAATTTTCAACCCTTTCTGGCTTCATTTGATACTTTTCATTCGTTTACTGATTTTTTTGAGCTAAATGACCCTGAAATTGAAAAGCACTTCAAATGAAGTCTGAAAAGGTTGAAAGTTGTCATGGTATCATCATTTCACCCGCATAGCATGTGCTAAAAAGTTGATAGGGTTACGGCAAAAGAAGGATGCACTTCGCGTACAAAACGGACAGTCTGTTCCGAAGTATCGGGGTTTCGGACGGAAACTCATCGGTTACAAAAGGCATTTCATTTTATTGAATGTATTTCAACTCCAGAATTTTTGTGCATTCAGTATGCTTCATTCGAACGGGGGCATCAATTTCCAGCCGTTTCTGACTTTATTTGATATTTTTCATGCATTTACTTATTTTTCTGAACTAAATGACCCTGAAATTGAAAAGCACTTCAAATGAAGTCTGAAAAGGTTGAAAGTTGGCATGGTATCATCATTTCTCCCACATAGCATGTGCTAAATAGCTGAGAAGGTTACGGCAAAAGCAGGATGCACTTCGCGTACGAAACGGACAGTCTCTTTCGAAGTATCGGGGTTTCGGACGGAAACTCTACGTTTACAAAAGGCATTTCATTTTCTTGAACTTATTTGAACTCCAGGCTTTTTGTGTGTTCAAAATGCACCATTCAAAGCCACATCATGAATTTTAACCCTTTCTGACTTCATTTGATACTTTTCATGCATTTACTTATTTTTCTGAACTAAATGACCCCCAAATTGAAAAGCACTTCAAATGAAGTCTGAAAAAGGTTGAAAGTTGGCATGGTATCATCATGTCACCCACATAGCATGTGCTACAAAGTTGAGAAGGTTATGGCAAAAGGAGGATGCACTTCGCGTACGAAACGGACAGTCTCTTTCGAAGTATCGGGGTTTCGGACGGAAACTCATCGGTTACAAAAGGCATTTCTTTTTCTTGAACTTATTTGAACTCCAGTATTTTTGTGTGTTCAAAATACACAATTCAAAGCCCCATCAGCAATTTTTTCAACCCTTTCTGACTTCATTTGATATTTTTCATGCATTTACGATTTTTTTGAGCTAAATGACCCTGAAATTGAAAAGCACTTCAAATGAAGTCTGAAAAGGTTGAAAGCTGGCATGATATCATCATTTCACGCACATAGCATGTGCTAACAAGTTGATAGGGTTACGGCAAAAGCAGGATGCACTTCGCGTACAAAAATGACAATCTCTTTCGAAGTATCGGGGTTTCGGACGGAAACTCATCGGTTACAAAAGGCATTTCATTTTCTTGAACTTATTTGAACTACAGGCTTTTTGTGTGTTCAAAATGCACCATTCAAAGCCACATCATGAATTTTCAACCCTTTCTGACTTCATTTGATACTTTTCATTCGTTTACTGATTTTTTTGAGCTAAATGACCCTGAAATTGAAAAGCACTTCAAATGAAGTCTGAAAAGGTTGAAAGTTGTCATGGTATCATCATTTCACCCGCATAGCATGTGCTAAAAAGTTGATAGGGTTACAGCAAAAGAAGGATGCACTTCGCGTACAAAACGGACAGTCTCTTCCGAAGTATCGGGGTTTCGGACGGAAACTCATCGGTTACAAAAGGCATTTCATTTTATTGAACTTATTTCAACTCCAGACTTTTTGTGCATTCAGTATGCTTCATTCGAACGGGGGCATCAATTTTCAGCCCTTTCTGACTTCATTTGATATTTTTCATGCATTTACTTATTTTTCTGAACTAAATGACCCTGAAATTGAAAAGCACTTCAAATGAAGTCTGAAAAGGTTGAAAGTTGGCATGGTATCATCATTTCTCCCACATAGCATGTGCTAAAAAGCTGAGAAGGTTACGGCAAAAGCAGGATGCACTTCGCGTACGAAACGGACAGTCTCTTTCGAAGTATCGGGGTTTCGGACGGAAACTCTACGTTTACAAAAGGCATTTCATTTTCTTGAACTTATTTGAACTCCAGGCTTTTTGTGTGTTCAAAATGCACCATTCAAAGCCACATCATGAATTTTCAACCCTTTCTGACTTCATTTGATACTTTTCATGCATTTACTTATTTTTCTGAACTAAATGACCCCCAAATTGAAAAGCACTTCAAATGAAGTCTGAAAAAGGTTGAAAGTTGGCATGGTATCATCATGTCACCCACATAGCATGTGCTACAAAGTTGAGAAGGTTATGGCAAAAGGAGGATGCACTTCGCGTACGAAACGGACAGTCTCTTTCGAAGTATCGGGGTTTCGGACGGAAACTCATCGGTTACAAAAGGCATTTCATTTTCTTGAACTTATTTCAACTCCAGACTTTTTGTGCATACAGTATGCTTCATTCGAAGGGGGGCATCAATTTTCAGTCCTTTCTGACTTCATTTGATATTTTTCATGCATTTACTTATTTGTATGAACTAAATGACCCTGAAATTGAAAAGCACTTCAAATGAAGTCTGAAAAGGTTGAAAGTTGGCATGGTGTCATCATTTCTCCCACATAGCATGTGCTAAAAAGTTGAGAAGGTTACGGCAAAAGCAGGATGCACTTCGCGTACGAAACGGACAGTCTCTTTCGAAGTATCGGGGTTTCGGACGGAAACTCTACGTTTACAAAAGGCATTTCATTTTCTTGAACTTATTTGAACTCCAGGCTTTTTGTGTGTTCAAAATGCACCATTCAAAGCCACATCATGAATTTTCAACCCTTTCTGACTTCATTTGATACTTTTCATGCATTTACTTATTTTTCTGAACTAAATGACCCCCAAATTGAAAAGTACTTCAAATGAAGTCTGAAAAAGGTTGAAAGTTGGCATGGTATCATCATGTCACCCACATAGCATGTGCTACAAAGTTGAGAAGGTTATGGCAAAAGGAGGATGCACTTCGCGTACGAAACGGACAGTCTCTTTCGAAGTATCGGGGTTTCGGACGGAAACTCATCGGTTACAAAAGGCATTTCTTTTTCTTGAACTTATTTGAACTCCAGTATTTTTGTGTGTTCAAAATACACAATTCAAAGCCCCATCAGCAATTTTTTCAACCCTTTCTGACTTCATTTGATATTTTTCATGCATTTACGATTTTTTTGAGCTAAATGACCCTGAAATTGAAAAGCACTTCAAATGAAGTCTGAAAAGGTTAAAAGCTGGCATGATATCATCATTTCACGCACATAGCATGTGCTAACAAGTTGATAGGGTTACGGCAAAAGCAGGATGCACTTCGCGTACAAAAATGACAATCTCTTTCGAAGTATCGGGGTTTCGGACGGAAACTCATCGGTTACAAAAGGCATTTCATTTTCTTGAACTTATTTGAACTACAGGCTTTTTGTGTGTTCAAAATGCACCATTCAAAGCCACGTCATGAATTTTCAACCCTTTCTGACTTCATTTGATACTTTTCATTCGTTTACTGATTTTTTTGAGCTAAATGACCCTGAAATTGAAAAGCACTTCAAATGAAGTCTGAAAAGGTTGAAAGTTGTCATGGTATCATCATTTCACCCGCATAGCATGTGCTAAAAAGTTGATAGGGTTACGGCAAAAGAAGGATGCACTTCGCGTACAAAACGGACAGTCTCTTCCGAAGTATCGGGGTTTCGGACGGAAACTCATCGGTTACAAAAGGCATTTCATTTTATTGAACTTATTTCAACTCCAGACTTTTTGTGCATTCAGTATGCTTCATTCGAACGGGGGCATCAATTTTCAGCCCTTTCTGACTTCATTTGATATTTTTCATGCATTTACTTATTTTTCTGAACTAAATGACCCTGAAATTGAAAAGCACTTCAAATGAAGTCTGAAAAGGTTGAAAGTTGGCATGGTATCATCATTTCTCCCACATAGCATGTGCTAAAAAGCTGAGAAGGTTACGGCAAAAGCAGGATGCACTTCGCGTACGAAACGGACAGTCTCTTTCGAAGTATCGGGGTTTCGGACGGAAACTCTACGTTTACAAAAGGCATTTCATTTTCTTGAACTTATTTGAACTCCAGGCTTTTTGTGTGTTCAAAATGCACCATTCAAAGCCACATCATGAATTTTCAACCCTTTCTGACTTCATTTGATACTTTTCATGCATTTACTTATTTTTCTGAACTAAATGACCCCCAAATTGAAAAGCACTTCAAATGAAGTCTGAAAAAGGTTGAAAGTTGGCATGGTATCATCATGTCACCCACATAGCATGTGCTACAAAGTTGAGAAGGTTATGGCAAAAGGAGGATGCACTTCGCATACGAAACGGACAGTCTCTTTCGAAGTATCGGGGTTTCGGACGGAAACTCATCGGTTACAAAAGGCATTTCATTTTCTTGAACTTATTTGAACTCCAGTATTTTTGTGTGTTCAAAATACACAATTCAAAGCCCCATCATCAATTTTTTCAACCCTTTCTGACTTCATTTGATATTTTTCATGCATTTACGATCTTTTTGAGCTAAATGACCCTGAAATTGAAAAGCACTTCAAATGAAGTCTGAAAAGGTTGACAGCTGGCATGATATCATCATTTCACGCACATAGCATGTGCTAACAAGTTGATAGGGTTACGGAAAAAGCAGGATGCACTTCGCGTACAAAACAGACAATCTCTTTCGAAGTATCGGGGTTTCAGACGGAAACTCATCGGTTACAAAAGGCATTTCATTTTCTTGAACTTATTTGAACTACAGGCTTTTTGTGTGTTCAAAATGCACCATTCAAAGCCACATCATGAATTTTCAACCCTTTCTGACTTCACTTGATACTTTTCATTCGTTTACTGATTTTTTTGAGCTAAATGACCCTGAAATTGAAAAGCACTTCAAATGAAGTCTGAAAAGGTTGAAAGTTGTCATGGTATCATCATTTCACCCGCATAGCATGTGCTAAAAAGTTGATAGGGTTACGGCAAAAGAAGGATGCACTTCGCGTACAAAACGGACAGTCTCTTCCGAAGTATCGGGGTTTCGGACGGAAACTCATCGGTTACAAAAGGCATTTCATTTTCTTGAACTTATTTCAACTCCAGACTTTTTGTGCATACAGTATGCTTCATTCGAAGGGGGGCATCAATTTTCAGTCCTTTCTGACTTCATTTGATATTTTTCATGCATTTACTTATTTGTATGAACTAAATGACCCTGAAATTGAAAAGCACTTCAAATGAAGTCTGAAAAGATTGAAAGTTGGCATGGTATCATCATTTCTCCCACATAGCATGTGCTAAAAAGTTGAGAAGGTTACGGCAAAAGCAGGATGCACTTCGTGTACGAAACGGACAGTCTCTTTCGAAGTATCGGGGTTTCGGACGGAAACTCTACGTTTACAAAAGGCATTTCATTTTCTTGAACTTATTTGAACTCCAGGCTTTTTGTGTGTTCAAAATGCACCATTCAAAGCCACATCATGAATTTTCAACCCTTTCTGACTTCATTTGATACTTTTCATGCATTTACTTATTTTTCTGAACTAAATGACCCCCAAATTGAAAAGTACTTCAAATGAAGTCTGAAAAAGGTTGAAAGTTGGCATGGTATCATCATGTCACCCACATAGCATGTGCTACAAAGTTGAGAAGGTTATGGCAAAAGGAGGATGCACTTCGCGTACGAAACGGACAGTCTCTTTCTAAGTATCGGGGTTTCGGACGGAAACTCATCGGTTACAAAAGGCATTTCATTTTCTTGAACTTATTTGAACTCCAGTATTTTTGTGTGTTCAAAATACACAATTCAAAGCCCCATCATCAATTTTTTCAAACCTTTCTGACTTCATTTGATATTTTTCATGCATTTACGATTTTTTTGAGCTAAATGACCCTGAAATTGAAAAGCACTTCAAATGAAGTCTGAAAAGGTTGAAAGCTGGCATGATATCATCATTTCACGCACATAGCATGTGCTAACAAGTTGATAGGGTTACGGCAAAAGCAGGATGCACTTCGCGTACAAAACAGACAATCTCTTTCGAAGTATCGGCGTTTCGGACGGAAACTCATCGGTTACAAAAGGCATTTCATTTTCTTGAACTTATTTGAACTACAGGCTTTTTGTGTGTTCAAAATGCACCATTCAAAGCCACATCATGAATTTTCAACCCTTTCTGACTTCATTTGATACTTTTCATTTGTTTACTGATTTTTTTGAGCTAAATGACCCTGAAATTGAAAAGCACTTCAAATGAAGTCTGAAAAGGTTGAAAGTTGTCATGGTATCATCATTTCACCCGCATAGCATGTGCTAAAAAGTTGATAGGGTTACGGCAAAAGAAGGATGCACTTCGCGTACAAAACGGACAGTCTCTTCCGAAGTATCGGGGTTTCGGACGGAAACTGATCGGTTACAAAAGGCATTTCATTTTCTTGAACTTATTTGAACTCCAGACTTTTTGTGCATTCAGTATGCTTCATTCAAAGGGGGGCATCAATTTTCAGCCCTTTCTGACTTCATTTGATATTTTTCATGCATTTACTTATTTTTCTGAACTAAATGACCCTGAAATTGAAAAGCACTTCAAATGAAGTCTGAAAAGGTTGAAAGTTCGCATGGTATCATCATTTCTCCCACATAGCATGTGCTAAAAAGTTGAGAAGGTTACGGCAAAAGCAGGATGCACTTCGCGTACGAAACGGACAATCTCTTTCGAAGTATCGGGGTTTCGGACGGAAACTCTACGTTTACAAAAGGCATTTCATTTTCTTGAACTTATTTGAACTCCAGGCTTTTTGTGTGTTCAAAATGCACCATTCAAAGCCACATCATGAATTTTCAACCCTTTCAGACTTCTTTTGATATTTTTCATGCATTTAATGATTTTTGGAGCTAAATGACCCTGAAATTGAAAAGCACTTCAAATGAAGTCTAAAAAGGTTGAAAGTTGGCATGGTATCATCATTTCACCCACATAGCATGTGCTAGAAAGTTGAGAAGGTTACGGCAAAACCAGGATGCAGTTTGCGTATGAAACGGACAGTCTCTTTCGAAGTATCGGGGTTTCGTACGGAAACTCATCTGTTACACAAGGCATTTTATTTTCTTGAACTTATTTGAACTCCAGGCTTTTTGCGTGTTCAAAATGCACCATCCAAAGCCACATCATCAATTTTCAACCCTTTCTGATTTCATTTGATATTTTTCATGCATTTAATGATTATTTTGAGCTAAATGACCCTGAAATTGAAAAGCACTTCAAAAGAAGTCTGAAAAGGTTGAAAGTTGGCATGGTATAAACATTTCACTCACATAGCATGTGCTAAAAAGTTGAGAGGGTTACGGCAAAAGCAGGATGCACTTCGTGTACAAAACGAACAGACTCTTCCGAAGTATTGGGGTTTGAGACGGAAACTCATCGGTTAGAAAAGGCATTTCATTTTCTTGAACTTATTTCAACTCCAGGCTTTTTGCGTGTTCAAAATGCACCATTCAAAGCCACATCCTCAGTTTTCAACCCTTTCTGACTTCATTTGATATTTTTATGCATTTACTGATTTTTTTTGAGCTAAATGACCCTGAAATTTAAAAGCACTTCAAATGAAGTTTGAAAAGGTTGAAAGTTGCCATGGTATCATCATTTCACCCACATAGCATGTGCTAAAAAGTTGAGAGGGTTACGGCAAAAGCAAGATGCACTTCGCGTACGAAACGAACAGTCTCTTTCGAAGTATCGGGGTTTCGGACTGAAACTCATCGGTTACAAAAGGCATTTCATTTTCTTGAACTTATTTGAACTCCAGGGTTTTTGTGTGATCAAAATGCACCATTCAAAGCCACATAATCAATTTTCAACCCTTTCTGACTTCATTTGACATTTTTCATGCATTACTATTTTTTTTATCTAATGACCCTGAAATTTAAAAGCACTTCAAATGAAGTCTGAAAAGGTTGAAAGTTGGCATGATATCATCATTTCACTCACATAGCATGTGCTAAAAGGTTGAGAGGGTTACGGCAAAAGCAGGATGCACTTCGCGTACAAAACGAATAGACTCTTTCGAAGTATCGGGGTTTCGCACGGAAACTCATCGGTTCGAAAAGGCATTTCATTTTCTTGAAGTTATTTGAACTCCAGGCTTTTTGAGTGTTCAAAGTGCACCATCCAAATCCACATCATCAATTTTCAACCCTTTGTGACTTCATTTGATATTTTTCATGCATTTACTGATTTTTTTTGAGCTAAATGTCCCTGAAATTGAAAAGCACTTCAAGTGAAGTCTGAAAAGGTTGGAAGTTGGCATGGTATCATCATTTCACCCACATAGCATGTGCTAACAAGTTCATAGGGTTACGGCAAAAGGAGGATGCAATTCGCATACGAAACAGACAGCCTCTTTCGAAGTATTGGGGTTTCGGACGGAAACTCATCGGTTACAAAATCCATTTCATTTTCTTGAACTTATTTCAACTCTAGAATTTTCGTGCATTCAGTATGCATCATTCGAAGGGGGCATCAATTTTCAGCCCTTTCTGACTTCATTTGATATTTTTCATGCATTTACTGATTTTTCTGAACTAAATGACCCTGAAATTGAAAAGCGCTTCAAATGAAGTCTGAAAAGGTTCTTAGTTGGCATGTTATCATCATTTCTCCCACATAGCATATGCTAAAAAGTTCAGAAGGTTACGGGAAAAGCAGGATGCACTTCGCGTACGAAACGGACAGTCTCTTTCGAAGTATCGGCGTTTCGGACGGAAACTCGTAGTTTACAAAAGGCATTTCTTTTTCTTGAACTTATTTGAACTCCAGGATTTTTGTGTGTTAAAAATGCACCACTCAAAGCCACATCATCAATTTTCAACCCTTTCTGACTTCATTTGGTATTTTTCATGCATTTAATGATTATTTTGAGCTAAATGACCCTGACATTGAAAAGCACTTCAAATGAAGTCTGAAAAGGTTGAAACTTGGCATGGTATAATCATTTCACCCACATAGCATGTGCTAGAAATTTGAGAAGGTTATGGCAAAAGCAGGATGCACTTCGCGTACGAAACGAATAGACTCTTTCGAAGTATCGGGGTTTCGCACGGAAACTCATCGGTTCGAAAAGGCATTTGATTTTCTTGAACTTATTTGAACTCCAGGCTTTTTGTGTGTTCAAAGTGCACCATTCAAATCCACATCATCAATTTTCAACCCTTTGTGACTTCATTTGATATTTTTCATGCATTTACTGATTTTTTTTAGCTAAATGTCCCTGAAATTGAAAAGCACTTCAAATGAAGTCTGACAAGGTTGAAAGTTGGCATGGTACCATCATTTCACCCACATAGCATGTGCTAACAAGTTCATAGGGTTACGGCAAAAGGAGGATGCAATTCGCGTACGAAACAGACAGCCTCTTTCGAAGTATTGGGGTTTCGGACGGAAACTCATCGGTTACAAAATCCATTTCATTTTCTTGAACTTATTTCAACTCTAGAATTTTCGTGCATTCAGTATGCATCATTCGAAGGGGCATCAATTTTCAGCCCTTTCTGACTTCATTTGATATTTTTCATGCATTTACTGATTTTTCTGAACTAAATGACCCTGAAATTGAAAAGCGCTTCAAATGAAGTCTGAAAAGGTTCTTAGTTGGCATGTTATCATCATTTCTCCCACATAGCATGTGCTAAAAAGTTGAGAAGGTTACGGGAAAAGCAGGATGCACTTCGCGTACGAAACGGACAGTCTCTTTCGAAGTATCGGTGTTTCGGACGGAAACTCGTAGTTTACAAAAGGCATTTCTTTTTCTTGAACTTATTTGAACTCCAGGCTTTTTGTGTGTTAAAAATGCACCACTCAAAGCCACATCTTCAATTTTCAACCCTTTCTGACTTCATTTGGTATTTTTCATGCATTTAATGATTATTTTGAGCTAAATGACCCTGACATTGAAAAGCACTTCAAATGAAGTCTGAAAAGGTTGAAACTTGGCATGGTATAATCATTTCACCCACATAGCATGTGCTAGAAATTTGAGAAGGTTATGGGAAAAGCAGGATGCACTTCGCGTACGAAACGAATAGACTCTTTCGAAGTATCGGGGTTTCGCACGGAAACTCATCGGTTCGAAAAGGCATTTGATTTTCTTGAACTTATTTGAACTCCAGGCTTTTTGTGTGTTCAAAGTGCACCATTCAAATCCACATCATCAATTTTCAACCCTTTCTGACTTCATTTGATATTTTTCATGCATTTACTGATTTTTTTTAGCTAAATGTCCCTGAAATTGGAAAGCACTTCAAATGAAGTCTGACAAGGTTGAAAGTTGGCATGGTATCATCATTTCACCCACATAGCATGTGCTAACAAGTTCATAGGGTTACGGCAAAAGGAGGATGCAATTCGCGTACGAAACAGACAGCCTCTTTCGAAGTATTGGGGTTTCGGACGGAAACTCATCGGTTACAAAATCCATTTCATTTTCTTGAACTTATTTCAACTCTAGAATTTTCGTGCATTCAGTATGCATCATTCGAAGGGGGCATCAATTTTCAGCCCTTTCTGACTTCATTTGATATTTTTTATGCATTTACTGATTTTTCTGAACTAAATGACCCTGAAATTGAAAAGCGCTTCAAATGAAGTCTGAAAAGGTTCTTAGTTGGCATGTTATCATCATTTCTCCCACATAGCATGTGCTAAAAAGTTCAGAAGGTTACGGGAAAAGCAGGATGCACTTCGCGTACGAAACGGACAGTCTCTTTCGAAGTATCGGCGTTTCGGACGGAAACTCGTAGTTTACAAAAGGCATTTCTTTTTCTTGAACTTATTTGAACTCCAGGATTTTTGTGTGTTAAAAATGCACCACTCAAAGCCACATCATCAATTTTCAACCCTTTCTGACTTCATTTGGTATTTTTCATGCATTTAATGATTATTTTGAGCTAAATGACCCTGACATTGAAAAGCACTTCAAATGAAGTCTGAAAAGGTTGAAACTTGGCATGGTATAATCATTTCACCCACATAGCATGTGTTAGAAATTTGAGAAGGTTATGGCAAAAGCAGGATGCACTTCGCGTACGAAACGAATAGACTCTTTCGAAGTATCGGGGTTTCGCACGGAAACTCATCGGTTCGAAAAGGCATTTGATTTTCTTGAACTTATTTGAACTCCAGGCTTTTTGTGTGTTCAAAGTGCACCATTCAAATCCACATCATCAATTTTCAACCCTTTGTGACTTCATTTGATATTTTTCATGCATTTACTGATTTTTTTTTAGCTAAATGTCCCTGAAATTGAAAAGCACTTCAAATGAAGTCTGACAAGGTTGAAAGTTGGCATGGTACCATCATTTCACCCACATAGCATGTCCTAACAAGTTCATAGGGTTACGGCAAAAGGAGGATGCAATTCGCGTACGAAACAGACAGCCTCTTTCGAAGTATTGGGGTTTCGGACGGAAACTCATCGGTTACAAAATCCATTTCATTTTCTTGAACTTATTTCAACTCTAGAATTTTCGTGCATTCAGTATGCATCATTCAAAGGGGCATCAATTTTCAGCCCTTTCTGACTTCATTTGATATTTTTCATGCATTTACTGATTTTTCTGAACTAAATGACCCTGAAATTGAAAAGCGCTTCAAATGAAGTCTGAAAAGGTTCTTAGTTGGCATGTTATCATCATTTCTCCCACATAGCATGTGCTAAAAAGTTGAGAAGGTTACGGGAAAAGCAGGATGCACTTCGCGTACGAAACGGACAGTCTCTTTCGAAGTATCGGCGTTTCGGACGGAAACTCGTAGTTTACAAAAGGCATTTCTTTTTCTTGAACTTATTTGAACTCCAGGCTTTTTGTGTGTTAAAAATGCACCACTCAAAGCCACATCTTCAATTTTCAACCCTTTCTGACTTCATTTGGTATTTTTCATGCATTTAATGATTATTTTGAGCTAAATGACCCTGACATTGAAAAGCACTTCAAATGAAGTCTGAAAAGGTTGAAACTTGGCATGGTATAATCATTTCACCCACATAGCATGTGCTAGAAATTTGAGAAGGTTATGGGAAAAGCAGGATGCACTTCGCGTACGAAACGAATAGACTCTTTCGAAGTATCGGGGTTTCGCACGGAAACTCATCGGTTCGAAAAGGCATTTGATTTTCTTGAACTTATTTGAACTCCAGGCTTTTTGTGTGTTCAAAGTGCACCATTCAAATCCACATCATCAATTTTCAACCCTTTCTGACTTCATTTGATATTTTTCATGCATTTACTGATTTTTTTTAGCTAAATGTCCCTGAAATTGAAAAGCACTTCAAATGAAGTCTGACAAGGTTGAAAGTTGGCATGGTATCATCATTTCACCCACATAGCATGTGCTAACAAGTTCATAGGGTTACGGCAAAAGGAGGATGCAATTCGCGTACGAAACAGACAGCCTCTTTCGAAGTATTGGGGTTTCGGACGGAAACTCATCGGTTACAAAATCCATTTCATTTTCTTGAACTTATTTCAACTCTAGAATTTTCGTGCATTCAGTATGCATCATTCGAAGGGGGCATCAATTTTCAGCCCTTTCTGACTTCATTTGATATTTTTTATGCATTTACTGATTTTTCTGAACTAAATGACCCTGAAATTGAAAAGCGCTTCAAATGAAGTCTGAAAAGGTTCTTAGTTGGCATGTTATCATCATTTCTCCCACATAGCATGTGCTAAAAAGTTCAGAAGGTTACGGGAAAAGCAGGATGCACTTCGCGTACGAAACGGACAGTCTCTTTCGAAGTATCGGCGTTTCGGACGGAAACTCGTAGTTTACAAAAGGCATTTCTTTTTCTTGAACTTATTTGAACTCCAGGATTTTTGTGTGTTAAAAATGCACCACTCAAAGCCACATCATCAATTTTCAACCCTTTCTGACTTCATTTGGTATTTTTCATGCATTTAATGATTATTTTCAGCTAAATGACCCTGACATTGAAAAGCACTTCAAATGAAGTCTGAAAAGGTTGAAACTTGGCATGGTATAATCATTTCACCCACATAGCATGTGCTAGAAATTTGAGAAGGTTATGGCAAAAGCAGGATGCACTTCGCGTACGAAACGAATAGACTCTTTCGAAGTATCGGGGTTTCGCACGGAAACTCATCGGTTCGAAAAGGCATTTGATTTTCTTGAACTTATTTGAACTCCAGGCTTTTTGTGTGTTCAAAGTGCACCATTCAAATCCACATCATCAATTTTCAACCCTTTGTGACTTCATTTGATATTTTTCATGCATTTACTGATTTTTTTTTAGCTAAATGTCCCTGAAATTGAAAAGCACTTCAAATGAAGTCTGACAAGGTTGAAAGTTGGCATGGTACCATCATTTCACCCACATAGCATGTGCTAACAAGTTCATAGGGTTACGGCAAAAGGAGGATGCAATTCGCGTACGAAACAGACAGCCTCTTTCGAAGTATTGGGGTTTCGGACGGAAACTCATCGGTTACAAAATCCATTTCATTTTCTTGAACTTATTTCAACTCAAGAATTTTCGTGCATTCAGTATGCATCATTCGAAGGGGCATCAATTTTCAGCCCTTTCTGACTTCATTTGATATTTTTCATGCATTTACTGATTTTTCTGAACTAAATGACCCTGAAATTGAAAAGCGCTTCAAATGAAGTCTGAAAAGGTTCTTAGTTGGCATGTTATCATCATTTCTCCCACATAGCATGTGCTAAAAAGTTGAGAAGGTTACGGGAAAAGCAGGATGCACTTCGCGGACGAAACGGACAGTCTCTTTCGAAGTATCGGCGTTTCGAACGGAAACTCGTAGTTTACAAAAGGCATTTCTTTTTCTTGAACTTATTTGAACTCCAGGCTTTTTGTGTGTTAAAAATGCACCACTCAAAGCCACATCTTCAATTTTCAACCCTTTCTGACTTCATTTGGTATTTTTCATGCATTTAATGATTATTTTGAGCTAAATGACCCTGACATTGAAAAGCACTTCAAATGAAGTCTGAAAAGGTTGAAACTTGGCATGGTATAATCATTTCACCCACATAGCATGTGCTAGAAATTTGAGAAGGTTATGGCAAAAGCAGGATGCACTTCGCGTACGAAACGAATAGACTCTTTCGAAGTATCGGGGTTTCGCACGGAAACTCATCGGTTCGAAAAGGCATTTGATTTTCTTGAACTTATTTGAACTCCAGGCTTTTTGTGTGTTCAAAGTGCACCATTCAAATCCACATCATCAATTTTCAACCCTTTCTGACTTCATTTGATATTTTTCATGCATTTACTGATTTTTTTTAGCTAAATGTCCCTGAAATTGAAAAGCATTTCAAATGAAGTCTGACAAGGTTGAAAGTTGGCATGGTATCATCATTTCACCCACATAGCATGTGCTAACAAGTTCATAGGGTTACGGCAAAAGGAGGATGCAATTCGCGTACGAAACAGACAGCCTCTTTCGAAGTATTGGGGTTTCGGACGGAAACTCATCGGTTACAAAATCCATTTCATTTTCTTGAACTTATTTCAACTCTAGAATTTTCGTGCATTCAGTATGCATCATTCGAAGGGGGCATCAATTTTCAGCCCTTTCTGACTTCATTTGATATTTTTCATGCATTTACTGATTTTTCTGAACTAAATGACCCTGAAATTGAAAAGCGCTTCAAATGAAGTCTGAAAAGGTTCTTAGTTGGCATGTTATCATCATTTCTCCCACATAGCATGTGCTAAAAAGTTGAGAAGGTTACGGGAAAAGCAGGATGCACTTCGCGTACGAAACGGACAGTCTCTTTCGAAGTATCGGCGTTTCGGATGGAAACTCGTCGTTTACAAAAGGCATTTCTTTTTCTTGAACTTACTTGAACTCCAGGCTTTTTGTGTGTTAAAAATGCACCACTCAAAGCCACATCATCAATTTTCAACCCTTTCTGACTTCATTTGGTATTTTTCATGCATTTAATGATTATTTTGAGCTAAATGACCCTGACATTGAAAAGCACTTCAAATGAAGTCTGAAAAGGTTGAAAGTTGGCATGGTATAATCATTTCACCCACATAGCATGTGCTAGAAATTTGAGAAGGTTATGGCAAAAGCAGGATGCACTTCGCGTACGAAACGGACAGTCTCTTTCGAAGTATCAGGGTTTCGGTCGGAAACTCATCGGTTAGAAAAGGCATTTGATTTTCTTGAACTTATTTGAACTCCAGGCTTGTTGTGTGTTCAAAATGCACCATTCAAAGCCACATCATGAATTTTCAACCCTTTCTGACTTCATTTGATACTTTTCATTCGTTTACTGATTTTTTTGAGCTAAATGACCCTGAAATTGAAAAGCACTTCAAATGAAGTATGAAAAGGTTGAAAGTTGTCATGGTATCATCATTTCACCCACATAGCATGTGCTAAAAAGTTGATAGGGTTACGGGAAAAGCAGGATGCACTTTGCGTACAAAACGGACAGACTCTTTTGAAGTATCGGGGTTTCAGACGGAAACTCAACGGTTAGAAAAAGCATTTCATTTTCTTGAACTTACTCGAACTCCAGGCTTTTTGCGTGTTCAAAATGCACCATTCAAAGCCACATCATCCATTTTCAACCCTTTCTGACTTCATTAGATATTTTTCATGCATTTACTGATTTTTTTGAGCTAAATGACCCTGAAATTGAAAAGTACTTCAAATAAAGTCTGAAAAGGTTGAAAGTTGCCATGGAATCATCATTTCACCCACATAGCATGTGCTAAAAAGTTGAGAAGGTTACGGCAAAAGCATGATGCACTTCGCGTACGAAACGGACAGTCTCTTTCGAAGTATCCGGGTTTCGGACTGAAACTCGTCGGTTACAAAAGGCATTTTATTTTCTTGAACTTATTCGAACTCCAGGCTTTTTGCGTGTTCAAAATGCACCATTCAAAGCCACATCATCAATTTTCCACCCTTTGTGACTTCATTTGATATTTTTCATGCATTTACTTTTTTTTGAGCTAAATGACCCTGAAATTGAAAAGCACTTCAAATGAAGTCTGAAAAGGTTGAAAGCTGGCATGATATCATCATTTCACTCACATAGCATGTGCTAAAAGGTTGAGAGGGTTACGGCAAAAGCGGGATGCACTTCACATACAAAACGAACAGACTCTTTCGAAGTATCGGGGTTTCGGATGGACACTCATCGGTTAGAAAAGGCATTTCATTTTCTTGAACTTATTTGAACTCTAGTCTTTTTGCGTGTTCAAAATGCACCATTCAAAGCCGCATCATCAATTTTCAACCCTTTCTGACTTCATCTGATATTTTTCATGCATTTACTGATTTTTTGAGCTAAATGACCCTGAAATTAAAAAGCACTTCAAATAAAGTCTGAAAAGGTTGAAAGCTGGCATGATAACATCATTTCACCCACATAGCATGTGCTAACAAGTTGATAGGGTTACGGCAAAAGCAGGATGCACTTCGCGTACAAAACAGACAATTTCTTCCGAAGTATCGGGGTTTCGGACGGAAACTCATCGGTTACAAAAGGCATTTCATTTTCTTGAACTTATTTGAACTCCAGGCTTTTTGTGTGTTCAAAATGCACCATTCAAAGCCACATCATGAATTTTCAACCCTTTCTGACTTCTTTTGATATTTTTCATGCATTTAATGATTTTTGGAGCTAAATGACCCTGAAATTGAAAAGCACTTCAAATGAAGTCTAAAAAGGTTGAAAGTTGGCATGGTATCATCATTTCACCCACATAGCATGTGCTAGAAAGTTGAGAAGGTTACGGCAAAACCAGGATGCAGTTTGCGTATGAAACGGACAGTCTCTTTCGAAGTATCGGGGTTTCGTATGGAAACTCATCTGTTACACAAGGCATTTTTTTTTCTTGACCTTATTTGAACTCCAGGCTTTTTGCGTGTTCAAAATGCACCATCCAAAGCCACATCATCAATTTTCAACCCTTTCTGATTTCATTTGATATTTTTCATGCATTTAATGATTATTTTGAGCTAAATGACCCTGAAATTGAGAAGCACTTCAAAAGAAGTCTGAAAAGGTTGAAAGTTGGCATGGTATAAACATTTCACTCACATAGCATGTGCTAAAAAGTTGAGAGGGTTACGGCAAAAGCAGGATGCACTTCGCGTACAAAACGAACAGACTCTTCCGAAGTATTGGGGTTTGAGACGGAAACTCATCGGTTAGAAAAGGCATTTCATTTTCTTGAACTTATTTCAACTCCAGGCTTTTTGCGTGTTCAAAATGCACCATTCAAAGCCACATCCTCAATTTTCAACCCTTTCTGACTTCATTTGATATTTTTATGCATTTACTGATTTTTTTGAGCTAAATGACCCTGAAATTTAAAAGCACTTCAAATGAAGTTTGAAAAGGTTGAAAGTTGCCATGGTATCATCATTTCACCCACATAGCATGTGCTAAAAAGTTGAGAGGGTTACGGCAAAAGCAAGATGCACTTCGCGTACGAAACGGACAGTCTCTTTCGAAGTATCGGGGTTTCGGACTGAAACTCATCGGTTACAAAAGGCATTTCATTTTCTTGAACTTATTAGAACTCCAGGGTTTTTGTGTGATCAAAATGCACCATTCAAAGCCACATAATCAATTTTCAACCCTTTCTGACTTCATTTGACATTTTTCATGCATTACTATTTTTTTTATCTAAATGACCCTGAAATTTAAAAGCACTTCAAATGAAGTCTGAAAAGGTTGAAAGTTGGCATGATATCATCATTTGACTCACATAGCATGTGCTAAAAGGTTGAGAGGGTTACGGCAAAAGCAGGATGCACTTCGCGTACAAAACGAATAGACTCTTTCGAAGTATCGGGGTTTCGCTCGGAAACTCATCGGTTCGAAAAGGCATTTCATTTTCTTGAACTTATTTGAACTCCAGGCTTTTTAAGTGTTCAAAGTGCACCATTCAAATCCACATCATCAATTTTCAACCCTTTGTGACTTCATTTGATATTTTTCATGCATTTACTGATTTTTTTTGAGCTAAATGTCCCTGAAATTGAAAAGCACTTCAAATGAAGTCTGAAAAGGTTGAAAGTTGGCATGGTATCATCATTTCACCCACATAGCATGTGCTAACAAGTTCATAGGGTTACGGCAAAAGGAGGATGCAATTCGCGTACGAAACAGACAGCCTCTTTCGAAGTATTGGGGTTTCGGACGGAAACTCATCGGTTACAAAATCCATTTCATTTTCTTGAACTTATTTCAACTCTAGAATTTTCGTGCATTCAGTATGCATCATTCGAAGGGGGCAACAATTTTCAGCCCTTTCTGACTTCATTTGATATTTTTCATGCATTTACTGATTTTTCTGAACTAAATGACCCTCAAATTGAAAAGCGCTTCAAATGAAGTCTGAAAAGGTTCTTAGTTGGCATGTTATTACCATTTCTCCCACATAGCATGTGCTAAAAAGTTGAGAAGGCTACGGGAAAAGCAGGATGCACTTCGCGTACGAAACGGACAGCCTCTTTCGAAGTATCGGCGTTTCGGACGGAAACTCGTAGTTTACAAAAGGCATTTCTTTTTCTTGAACTTATTTGAACTCCAGGCTTTTTGTGTGTTAAAAATGCACCACTCAAAGCCACATCATCAATTTTCAACCCTTTCTGACTTCATTTGGTATTTTTCATGCATTTAATGATTATTTTGAGCTAAATGACCCTGACATTGAAAAGCACTTCAAATGAAGTCTGAAAAGGTTGAAAGTTGGCATGGTATAATCATTTCACCCACATAGCATGTGCTAGAAATTTGAGAAGGTTATGGCACAAGCAGGATGCACTTCGCGTACGAAACGAATAGACTCTTTCGAAGTATCGGGGTTTCGCACGGAAACTCATCGGTTCGAAAAGGCATTTGATTTTCTTGAACTTATTTGAACTCCAGGCTTTTTGTGTGTTCAAAGTGCACCATTCAAATCCACATCATCAATTTTCAACCCTTTGTGACTTCATTTGATATTTTTCATGCATTTACTGATTTTTTTTAGCTAAATGTCCCTGAAATTGAAAAGCACTTCAAATGAAGTCTGACAAGGTTGAAAGTTGGCATGGTATCATCATTTCACCCACATAGCATGTGCTAACAAGTTCATAGGGTTACGGCAAAAGGAGGATGCAATTCGCGTACGAAACAGACAACCTCTTTCGAAGTATTGGGGTTTCGGACGGAAACTCATCGATTACAAAATCCATTTCATTTTCTTGAACTTATTTCAACTCTAGAATTTTCGTGCATTCGGTATGCATCATTCGAAGGGGGCATCAATTTTCAGCCCTTTCTGACTTCATTTGATATTTCTCATGCATTTACTGATTTTTGTGAACTAAATGACCCTGAAATTGAAAAGCGCTTCAAATGAAGTCTGAAAAGGTTCTTAGTTGGCATGTTATCATCATTTCTCCCACATAGCATGTGCTAAAAAGTTGAGAAGGTTACGGGAAAAGCAGGATGCACTTCGCGTACGAAACGGACAGTCTCTTTCGAAGTATCGGCGTTTCGGATGGAAACTCGTCGTTTACAACAGGCATTTCTTTTTCTTGAACTTACTTGAACTCCAGGCTTTTTGTGTGTTAAAAATGCACCACTCAAAGCCACATCATCAATTTTCAACCCTTTCTGACTTCATTTGGTATTTTTCATGCATTTAATGATTATTTTGAGCTAAATGACCCTGACATTGAAAAGCACTTCAAATGAAGTCTGAAAAGGTTGAAAGTTGGCATGGTATAATCATTTCACCCACATAGCTTGTGCTAGAAATTTGAGAAGGTTATGGCAAAAGCAGGATGCACTTCGCGTACGAAACGGACAGTCTCTTTCGAAGTATCAGGGTTTCGGACGGAAACTCATCGGTTAGAAAAGGCATTTGATTTTCTTGAACTTATTTGAACTCCAGGCTTTTTGGGTGTTCAAAATGCACCATTCAAAGCCACATCATGAATTTTCAACCCTTTCTGACTTCATTTGATACTTTTCATTCGTTTACTGATTTTTTTGAGCTAAATGACCCTGAAATTGAAAAGCACTTCAAATGAAGTCTGAAAAGGTTGAAAGTTGTCATGGTATCATCATTTCACCCACATAGCATGTGCTAAAAAGTTGATAGGGTTACGGGAAAAGCAGGATGCACTTTGCGTACAAAACGGACAGACTCTTTTGAAGTATCGGGGTTTCAGACGGAAACTCAACGGTTAGAAAAAGCATTTCATTTTCTTCAACTTACTCGAACTCCAGGCTTTTTGCGTGTTCAAAATGCACCATTCAAAGCCACATCATCCATTTTCAACCCTTTCTGACTTCATTAGATATTTTTAATGCATTTACTGATTTTTTTGAGCTAAATGACCCTGAAATTGAAAAGTACTTCAAATGAAGTCTGAAAAGGTTGAAAGTTGCCATGGAATCATCATTTCACCCACATAGCATGTGCTAAAAAGTTGATAAGGTTACGGCAAAAGCATGATGCACTTCGCGTACGAAACGGACAGTCTCTTTCGAAGTATCCGGGTTTCGGACTGAAACTCGTCGGTTACAAAAGGCATTTCATTTTCTTGAACTTATTCGAACTCCAGGCTTTTTGCGTGTTCAAAATGCACCATTCAAAGCCACATAATCAATTTTCAACCCTTTCTGACTTCATTTGACATTTTTCATGCATTACTATTTTTTTTATCTAAATGACCCTGAAATTTAAAAGCACTCCAAATGAAGTCTGAAAAGGTTGAAAGTTGGCATGATATCATCATTTGACTCACATAGCATGTGCTAAAAGGTTGAGAGGGTTACGGCAAAAGCAGGATGCACTTCCCGTACGAAACGAATAGACTCTTTCGAAGTATCGGGGTTTCGCTCGGAAACTCATCGGTTCGAAAAGGCATTTCATTGTCTTGAACTTATTTGAACTCCAGGCTTTTTAAGTGTTCAAAGTGCACCATTCAAATCCACATCATCAATTTTCAACCCTTTGTGACTTCATTTGATATTTTTCATGCATTTACTGATTTTTTTTGAGCTAAATGTCCCTGAAATTGAAAAGCACTTCAAATGAAGTCTGAAAAGGTTGAAAGTTGGCGTGGTATCATCATTTCACCCACATAGCAGGTGATAAAAATTTGATAGGGTTACGACAAAAGCAGGATGCACTTCACGTACAAAACGGACAGTCTCTTTCGAAGTATTAGGGTTTCAGACGGAAACTCATCGGTTACAAAAGGCATGTCATTTTCTTGAACTTATTTCAGCTCCAGACTTCTTGTGCGTTCAGTATGCATCATTCGAAGGGGGCATCTATTTTCAGCCCTTTCTGACTTCATTTGATATTTTTCATGCATTTACTAATTTTTCTGAACTAAATGACCCTGAAATTGGCACTTCAAATGAAGTCTGAAAAGGATGAAAGTTGGCATGGTATCATCATTTCACCCACATAGCATGTGCTAAAAAGTTGAGAAGGTTACGTCAAAAGCAAGATGCACTTCGCGTACGAAACAGACAGTCTCTTTCGAAGTATCGGGGTTTCGGACGGAAACTCATCGGTTACAAAAGGCATGTCATTTTTTTGAACTGATTTGAACTCCAGGCTTTTTGTGTGTTCAAAATACACCACTCAAAGCCACATCATCAATATTTTCAACCCTTTCTGACTTCATTTGATATTTTTCATGCATTTACTGTTTGTTTTAGCTAAATGACCCTGAGATTAAAAAACACTTCAAATGAAGTCCGAAAAGGTTGAAAGTTGGCATGATATCATCATTTCACTCACATAGCATGTGCTAAAAAGTGGAGAAGGTTACGGCAAAAGCAATATGCACTGTACGAAACGGACAGTCTCTTTCGAAGTATCGTGGTTTCAGACGGAAACTCATCGGTTACGACAGGCATTTCATTTTCTTGAACTTATTTGAACTCCAGGCTTTTTGTGTGTTCAAAATGCACCATTCAAAGCCACATTATCAAATTTTCAACCCTTTCTGACATCATTTGATATTTTACATGCATTTACTGATTTTTCTGAGCTAAATAACCCGAAAATTGAAAAGCACTTCAAATGAAGTCTGAAAAGGTTGAAAGTTTGCATGGTATCATCATTTCACCCACATAGCATGTCCTAAAAAGTTGAGAAGGTTACGGCAAAAGCAGGATGCATTTCGCGTACGAAACGGACAGTCTCTTTCGAAATATCGGGGTTTCGGACGGAAACTCATCGGTTACAAAAGGCATTTCATTTTCTTGAACTTATTTGAACTCCAGGCTTTTTGTGTGTCCAAAATGCACCATTCAAAGCCACATCATCAATTTTCAACCCTTTCTGACTTCATTTGATATTTTTCATGCATTTACTATTTTTTTAGCTAAATGACCCTGAAATTGAAAAGCACTTCAAATGAAGTCTGAAAAGGTTGAAAGTTGGCATGGTATAATCATTTCACCCACATAGCATGTGCTAGAAATTTGAGAAGGTTACGGCAAAAGCAGGATGCACTTCCCGTACGAAACGGACAGTCTCTTTCGAAGTATCGGGGTTTCGGACGGAAACTCATCGGTTACAAAAGGCATTTCATTTTCTTGAACTTATTTGAACTCCAGGCTTTTTGCGTGGTCAAAATGCACCATTCAAAGCCACATCATCAATTTTCAACCCTTTCTGACTTCATTTGTTATTTTTCATGAAGTTATTGATTTTTTTAGCTAAATGACCCTGAAATTGAGAAGCACTACAAATGAACTCTGAAAAGGATGAAAGTTGGCATGGTATCATCATTTCACCCACATAGCATGTGCTAGAAAGTTGAGAAGGTTATGGCAAAAGCAGGATGCACTTCGCGTACGAAACGGACAGTCTCTTTCGAAGTATCGGGGTTTCGGACGGAAACTCATCGGTTCTAAATGCATTTCATTTTCTTGAACTTATTTGAACTCCAGTATTTTTGTGTGTTCAAAATACACAATTCAAAGCCCCATCATCAATTTTTTCAACCCTTTCTGACTTCATTTGATATTTTTCATGCATTTACGATTTTTTTGAGCTAAATGACCCTGAAATTGAAAAGCACTTCAAATGAAGTATGAAAAGGTTGAAAGCTGGCATGATATCATCATTTCACGCACATAGCATGTGCTAACAAGTTGATAGGGTTACGGCAAAAGCAGGATGCACTTCGCGTACAAAACAGACAATCTCTTTCGAAGTATCGGGGTTTCGGACGGAAACTCATCGGTTACAAAAGGCATTTCATTTTCTTGAACTTATTTGAACTACATGCTTTTTGTGTGTTCAAAATGCACCATTCAAAGCCACATCATGAATTTTCAACCCTTTCTGACTTCATTTGATACTTTTCATTCGTTTACTGATTTTTTTGAGCTAAATGACCCTGAAATTAAAAAGCACTTCAAACGAAGTCTGAAAAGGTTGAAAGTTGTCATGGTATCATCATTTCACCCGCATAGCATGTGCTAAAAAGTTGATAGGGTTACGGCAAAAGAGGGATGCACTTCGCGTACAAAACGGACAGTCTCTTCCGAAGTATCGGGGTTTCGGACGGAAACTCATCGGTTACAAAAGGCATTTCATTTTCTTGAACTTATTTCAACTCCAGACTTTTTGTGCATTCAGTATGCTTCATTCGAAGGGTGGCATCAATTTTCAGCCCTTTCTGACTTCATTTGACATTTTTCATGCATTTATTGATTTTTCTGAACTAAATGACACCAAATTGAAAAGCACTTCAAATGAAGTCTGAAAAAGGTTGAAACTGGGCATGGTATCATCATGTCACCCACATCGCATGTGCTACAAAGTTGAGAAGGTTATGGCAAAAGCAGGATGCACTTCGCGTACGAAACGGAGAGTCTCTTTCGAAGTATCGGGGTTTCGGACGGAAACTCATCGGTTACAAAAGGCATTTCATTTTCTTGAACTTATTCGAACTCCAGTATTTTTGTGTGTTCAACATACACAATTCAAAGCCCCATCATCAATTTTTTCAACCCTTTCTGACTTCATTTGATATTTTTCATGCATTTACGATTTTTTTGAGCTAAATGACCCTGAAATTGAAAAGCACTTCAAATGAAGTCTGAAAAGGTTGAAAGTTGGCATGGTATAATCATTTCACCCACATAGCATGTGCTAGAAATTTGAGAAGGTTACGGCAAAAGCAGGATGCACTTCCCATACGAAACGGACAGTCTCTTTCGAAGTATCGGGGTTTCAGACGGAAACTCATCGGTTACAAAAGGCATTTCATTTTCTTGAACTTATTTGAACTCCAGGCTTTTTGCGTGGTCAAAATGCACCATTCAAAGCCACATCATCAATTTTCAACCCTTTCTGACTTCATTTGATATTTTTCATGCATTTACTGATTTTTTGAGCTAGATGACCCTGAAATTGAAAAGCACTTCAAATGAAGTCTGAAAAGGTTGAAAGTTGGCGTGGTATCATCATTTCACCCACATAGCAGGTGATAAAAATTTGATAGGGTTACGACAAAAGCAGGATGCACTTCGCGTACAAAACGGACAGTCTCTTTCGAAGTATTAGGGTTTCGGACGGAAACTCATCGGTTACAAAAGGCATTTCATTTTCTTGAACTTATTTCAGCTCCAGACTTCTTGTGCGTTCAGTATGCATCATTCGAAGGGGGGCATCTATTTTCAGCCCTTTCTGACTTCATTTGATATTTTTCATGCATTTACTAATTTTTCTGAACTAAATGACCCTGAAATTGGCACTTCAAATGAAGTCTGAAAAGGATGAAAGTTGGCATGGTATCATCATTTCACCCACATAGCATGTGCTAAAAAGTTGAGAAGGTTACGGCAAAAGCAGGATGCACTTCGCGTACGAAACAGACAGTCTCTTTCGAAGTATCGGGGTTTCGGACGGAAACTCATCGGTTACAAAAGGCATTTCATTTTCTTGAACTTATTTGAACTCCAGGCTTTTTGTGTGTTCAAAATACACCACTCAAAGCCACATCATCAATTTTTTCAACCCTTTCTGACTTCATTTGATATTTTTCATGCATTTACTGTTTGTTTTAGCTAAATGACCCTGAAATTAAAAAACACTTCAAATGAAGTCCGAAAAGGTTGAAAGTTGGCATGATATCATCATTTCACTCACATAGCATGTGCTAAAAAGTGGAGAAGGTTACGGCAAAAGCAATATGCACTGTACGAAACGGACAGTCTCTTTCGAAGTATCGTGGTTTCAGACAGAAACTCATCGGTTACGACAGGCATTTCATTTTCTTGAACTTATTTGAACTCCAGGCTTTTTGTGTGTTCAAAATGCACCATTCAAAGCCACATTCTCAAATTTTCAACCCTTTCTGACATCATTTGATATTTTACATGCATTTACTGATTTTTCTGACCTAAATAACCCGAAAATTGAAAAGCACTTCAAATGAAGTCTGAAAAGGTTGAAAGTTGGCATGGTATCATCATTTCACCCACATAGCATGTCCTAAATAGTTGAGAAGGTTACGGCAAAAGCAGGATGCATTTCGCGTACGATACGGACAGTCTCTTTCGAAATATCGGGGTTTCGGACGGAAACTCATCGGTTACAAAAGGCATTTCATTTTCTTGAACTTATTTGAACTCCAGGCTTTTTGTGTGTCCAAAATGCACCATTCAAAGCCACATCATCAATTTTCAACCCTTTCTGACTTCATTTGATATTTTTCATGCATTTACTGATTTTTTGAGCTAGATGACCCTGAAATTGAAAAGCACTTCAAATGAAGTCCGAAAAGGTTGAAAGTTGGCATGATATCATCATTTCACTCACATAGCATGTGCTAAAAAGTGGAGAAGGTTACGGCAAAAGCAATATGCACTGTACGAAACGGACAGTCTCTTTCGAAGTATCGTGGTTTCAGACAGAAACTCATCGGTTACGACAGGCATTTCATTTTCTTGAACTTATTTGAACTCCAGGCTTTTTGTGTGTTCAAAATGCACCATTCAAAGCCACATTATCAAATTTTCAACCCTTTCTGACATCATTTGATATTTTACATGCATTTACTGATTTTTCTGAGCTAAATAACCCGAAAATTGAAAAGCACTTCAAATGAAGTCTGAAAAGGTCGAAAGTTGGCATGGTATCATCATTTCACCCACATAGCATGTCCTAAAAAGTTGAGAAGGTTACGGCAAAAGCAGGATGCATTTCGCGTACGAAACGGACAGTCTCTTTCGAAATATCGGGGTTTCGGACGGAAACTCATCGGTTACAAAAGGCATTTCATTTTCTTGAACTTATTTGAACTCCAGGCTTTTTGTGTGTCCAAAATGCACCATTCAAAGCCACATCATCAATTTTCAACCCTTTCTGACGTCATTTGATATTTTTCATGCATTTACTATTTTTTTAGCTAAATGACCCTGAAATTGAAAAGCACTTCAAATGAAGTCTGAAAAGGTTGAAAGTTGGCATGGTATAATCATTTCACCCACATAGCATGTGCTAGAAATTTGAGAAGGTTACGGGAAAAGCAGGATGCACTTCCCGTACGAAACGGACAGTCTCTTTCGAAGTATCGGGGTTTCGGACGGAAACTCATCGGTTACAAAAGGCATTTCATTTTCTTGAACTTATTTGAACTCCAGGCTTTTTGCGTGGTCAAAATGCACCATTCAAAGCCACATCATCAATTTTCAACCCTTTCTGACTTCATTTGATATTTTTCATGCATTTACTAATTTTTTGAGCTAGATGACCCTGAAATTGAAAAGCACTTCAAATGAAGTCTGAAAAGGTTGAAAGTTGGCGTGGTATCATCATTTCACCCACATAGCAGGTGATAAAAATTTGATAGGGTTACGACAAAAGCAGGATGCACTTCGCGTACAAAACGGACAGTCTCTTTCGAAGTATTAGGGTTTCGGACGGAAACTCATCGGTTACAAAAGGCATTTCATTTTCTTGAACTTATTTCAGCTCCAGACTTCTTGTGCGTTCAGTATGCATCATTCGAAGGGGGGCATCTATTTTCAGCCCTTTCTGACTTCATTTGATATTTTTCATGCATTTACTAATGTTTCTGAACTAAATGACCCTGAAATTGGCACTTCAAATGAAGTCTGAAAAGGATGAAAGTTGGCATGGTATCATCATTTCACCCACATAGCATGTGCTAAAAAGTTGAGAAGGTTACGGCAAAAGCAGGATGCACTTCGCGTACGAAACAGACAGTCTCTTTCGAAGTATCGGGGTTTCGGACGGAAACTCATCGGTTACAAAAGGCATTTCATTTTTTTGAACTGATTTGAACTCCAGGCTTTTTCTGTGTTCAAAATACACCATTCAAAGCCACTTCATCAATTTTTTCAACCCTTTCTGACTTCATTTGATATTTTTCATGCATTTACTGTTTGTTTTAGCTAAATGACCCTGAAATTAAAAAACACTTCAAATGAAGTCCGAAAAGGTTGAATGTTGGCATGATATCATCATTTCACTCACATAGCATGTGCTAAAAAGTGGAGAAGGTTACCGCAAAAGCAATATGCACTGTACGAAACGGACAGTCTCTTTCGAAGTATCGTGGTTTCGGACGGAAACTCATTGGTTACGACAGGCATTTCATTTTCTTGAACTTATTTGAACTCCAGGCTTTTTGTGTGTTCAAAATGCACCATTCAAAGCCACATCATCAAATTTTCAACCCTTTCTGACATCATTTGATATTTTACATGCATTTACTGATTTTTCTGAGCTAAATAACCCGAAAATTGAAAAGCACTTCAAATGAAGTCTGAAAAGGTTGAAAGTTGGCATGGTATCATCATTTCACCCACATAGCATGTCCTAAAAAGTTGAGAAGGTTACGGCAAAAGCAGGATGCATTTCGCGTACGAAACGGACAGTCTCTTTCGAAATATCGGGGTTTCGGACGGAAACTCATCGGTTACAAAAGGCATTTCATTTTCTTGAACTTATTTGAACTCCAGGCTTTTTGTGTGTCCAAAATGCACCATTCAAAGCCACATCATCAATTTTCAACCCTTTCTGACTTCATTTGATATTTTTCATGCCTTTACTATTTTTTTAGCTAAATGACCCTGAAATTGAAAAGCACTTCAAATGAAGTCTGAAAAGGTTGAAAGTTGGCATGGTATAATCATTTCACCCACATAGCATGTGCTAGAAATTTGAGAATGTTACGGGAAAAGCAGGATGCACTTCCCGTACGAAACGGACAGTCTCTTTCGAAGTATCGGGGTTTCGGACGGAAACTCATCGGTTACAAAAGGCATTTCATTTTCTTGAACTTATTTGAAATCCAGGCTTTTTGCGTGGTCAAAATGCACCATTCAAAGCCACATCATCAATTTTCAACCCTTTCTGACTTCATTTGATATTTTTCATGCATTTACTGATTTTTTGAGCTAGATGACCCTGAAATTGAAAAGCACTTCAAATGAAGTCCGAAAAGGTTGAAAGTTGGCATGATATCATCATTTCACTCACATAGCATGTGCTAAAAAGTGGAGAAGGTTAAGGCAAAAGCAATATGCACTGTACGAAATGGACAGTCTCTTTCGAAGTATCGTGGTTTCAGACAGAAACTCATCGGTTACGACAGGCATTTCATTTTCTTGAACTTATTTGAACTCCAGGCTTTTTGTGTGTTCAAAATGCACCATTCAAAGCCACATTATCAAATTTTCAACCCTTTTTGACATCATTTGATATTTTACATGCATTTACTGATTTTTCTGAGCTAAATAACCCGAAAATTGAAAATCACTTCAAATGAAGTCTGAAAAGGTCGAAAGTTGGCATGGTATCATCATTTCACCCACATAGCATGTCCTAAAAAGTTGAGAAGGTTATGGCAAAAGCAGGATGCACTTCGCGTACGAAACGGAGAGTCTCTTTCGAAGTATCGGGGTTTCGGACGGAAACTCATCGGTTACAAAAGGCATTTCATTTTCTTGAACTTATTCGAACTCCAGTATTTTTGTGTGTTCAACATACACAATTCAAAGCCCCATCATCAATTTTTTCAACCCTTTCTGACTTCATTTGATATTTTTCATGCATTTACGATTTTTTTGAGCTAAATGACCCTGAAATTGAAAAGCACTTCAAATGAAGTCTGAAAAGATTGAAAGTTGGCATGGTATAATCATTTCACCCACATAGCATGTGCTAGAAATTTGAGAAGGTTACGGCAAAAGCAGGATGCACTTCCCGTACGAAACGGACAGTCTCTTTCGAAGTATCGGGGTTTCGGACGGAAACTCATCGGTTACCAAAGGCATTTCATTTTCTTGAACTTATTTGAACTCCAGGCTTTTTGCGTGGTCAAAATGCACCATTCAAAGGCACATCATCAATTTTCAACCCTTTCTGACTTCATTTGATATTTTTCATGCATTTACTGATTTTTTGAGCTAGATGACCCTGAAATTGAAAAGCACTTCAAATGAAGTCTGAAAAGGTTGAAAGTTAGCGTGGTATCATCATTTCACCCACATAGCAGGTGATAAAAATTTGATAGGGTTACGACAAAAGCAGGATGCACTTCGCGTACAAAACGGACAGTCTCTTTCGAAGTATTAGGGTTTCGGACGGAAACTCATCGGTTACAAAAGGCATTTCATTTTCTTGAACTTATTTCAGCTCCAGACTTCTTGTGCGTTCAGTATGCATCATTCGAAGGGGGGCATCTATTTTCAGCCCTTTCTAAATTCATTTGATATTTTTCATGCATTTACTAATTTTTCTGAACTAAATGACCCTGAAATTGGCACTTCAAATGAAGTCTGAAAAGGATGAAAGGTGGCATGGTATCATCATTTCACCCACATAGCATGTGCTAAAAAGTTGAGAAGGTTACGGCAAAAGCAGGATGCACTTCGCGTACGAAACAGACAGTCTCTTTCGAAGTATCGGGGTTTCGGACGGAAACTCATCGGTTACAAAAGGCATTTCATTTTCTTGAACTTATTTGAACTCCAGGCTTTTTGTGTGTTCAAAATACACCACTCAAAGCCACATCATCAATTTTTTCAACCCTTTCTGACTTCATTTGATATTTTTCATGCATTTACTGTTTGTTTTAGCTAAATGACCCTGAAATTAAAAAACACTTCAAATGAAGTCCGAAAAGGTTGAAAGTTGGCATGATATCATCATTTCACTCACATAGCATGTGCTAAAAAGTGGAGAAGCTTACGGAAAAAGCAATATGCACTCTACGAAACGGACAGTCTCTTTCGAAGTATCGTGGTTTCAGACAGAAACTCATCGGTTACGACAGGCATTTCATTTTCTTGAACTTATTTGAACTCCAGGCTTTTTGTGTGTTCAAAATGCACCATTCAAAGCCACATTATCAAATTTTCAACCCTTTCTGACATCATTTGATATTTTACATGCATTTACTGATTTTTCTGAGCTAAATAACCCGAAAATTGAAAAGCACTTCAAATGAAGTCTGAAAAGGTCGAAAGTTGGCATGGTATCATCATTTCACCCACATAGCATGTCCTAAAAAGTTGAGAAGGTTACGGCAAAAGCAGGATGCATTTCGCGTACGAAACGGACAGTCTCTTTCGAAATATCGGGGTTTCGGACGGAAACTCATCGGTTACAAAAGGCATTTCATTTTCTTGAACTTATTTGAACTCCAGGCTTTTTGTGTGTCCAAAATGCACCATTCAAAGCCACATCATCAATTTTCAACCCTTTCTGACTTCATTTGATATTTTTCATGCATTTACTATTTTTTTAGCTAAATGACCCTGAAATTGAAAAGCACTTCAAATGAAGTCTGAAAAGGTTGAAAGTTGGCATGGTATAATCATTTCACCCACATAGCATGTGCTAGAAATTTGAGAAGGTTACGGGAAAAGCAGGATGCACTTCCCGTACGAAACGGACAGTCTCTTTCGAAGTATCGGGGTTTCAGACGGAAACTCATCGGTTACAAAAGGCATTTCATTTTCTTGAACTTATTTGAACTCCAGGCTTTTTGCGTGGTCAAAATGCACCATTCAAAGCCACATCATCAATTTTGAACCCTTTCTGACTTCATTTGATATTTTTCATGCATTTACTGATTTTTTGACCTAGATGACCCTGAAATTGAAAAGCACTTCAAATGAAGTCTGAAAAGGTTGAAAGTTGGCGTGGTATCATCATTTCACCCACATAGCAGGTGATAAAAATTTGATAGGGTTACGACAAAAGCAGGATGCACTTCGCGTACAAAACGGACAGTCTCTTTCGAAGTATTAGGGTTTCGGACGGAAACTCATCGGTTACAAAAGGCATTTCATTTTCTTGAACTTATTTCAGCTCCAGACTTCTTGTGCGTTCAGTATGCATCATTCGAAGGGGGGCATCTATTTTCAGCCCTTTCTGACTTCATTTGATATTTTTCATGCATTTACTAATTTTTCTGAAGTAAATGACCCTGAAATTGGCACTTCAAATGAAGTCTGAAAAGGATGAAAGTTGGCATGGTATCATCATTTCACCCACATAGCATGTGCTAAAAAGTTGAGAAGGTTACGGCAAAAGCAGGATGCACTTCGCGTATGAAACAGACAGTCTCTTTCGAAGTATCGGGGTTTCGGACGGAAACTCATCGGTTACAAAAGGCATTTCATTTTTTTGAACTGATTTGAACTCCAGGCTTTTTCTGTGTTCAAAATACACCATTCAAAGCCACTTCATCAATATTTTCAACCCTTTCTGACTTCATTTGATATTTTTCATGCATTTACTGTTTGTTTTAGCTAAATGACCCTGAAATTAAAAAACACTTCAAATGAAGTCCGAAAAGGTTGAATGTTGGCATGATATCATCATTTCACTCACATAGCATGTGCTAAAAAGTGGAGAAGGTTACGGCAAAAGCAATATGCACTGGACGAAACGGACAGTCTCTTTCGAAGTATCGTGGTTTTAGACGGAAACTCATCGGTTACGACAGGCATTTCATTTTCTTGAACTTATTTGAACTCCAGGCTTTTTGTGTGCTCAAAATGCACCATTCAAAGCCACATCATCAAATTTTCAACCCTTGCTGACGTCATTTGATATTTTACATGCATTTACTGATTTTTCTGAGCTAAATAACCCGAAAATTGAAAAGCACTTCAAATGAAGTCTGAAAAGGTTGAAAGTTGGCATGGTAACATCATTTCACCCACATAGCATGTCCTAAAAAGTTGAGAAGGTTACGGCAAAAGCAGGATGCATTTCGCGTACGAAACGGACAGTCTCTTTCGAAATATCGGGGTTTCGGACGGAAACTCATCGGTTACAAAAGGCATTTCATTTTCTTGAACTTATTTGTACTCCAGGCTTTTTGTGTGTCCAAAATGCACCATTCAAAGCCACATCATCAATTTTCAACCCTTTCTGACTTCATTTGATATTTTTCATGCATTTACTATTTTTTTAGCTAAATGACCCTGAAATTGAAAAGCACTTCAAATGAAGTCTGAAAAGGTTGAAAGTTGGCATGGTATAATCATTTCACCCACATAGCATGTGCTAGAAATTTGAGAAGGTTACGGCAAAAGCAGGATGCACTTCCCGTACGAAACGGACAGTCTCTTTCGAAGTATCGGGGTTTCGGACGGAAACTCATCGGTTACAAAAGGCATTTCATTTTCTTCAACTTATTTGAACTCCAGGCTTTTTGCGTGGTCAAAATGCACCATTCAAAGCCACATCATCAATTTTCAACCCTTTCTGACTTCATTTGATATTTTTCATGCATTTACTGATTTTTTGAGCTAGATGACCCTGAAATTGAAAAGCACTTCAAATGAAGTCTGAAAAGGTTGAAAGTTGGCGTGGTATCATCATTTCACCCACATAGCAGGTGATAAAAATTTGATAGGGTTACGACAAAAGCAGGATGCACTTCGCGTACAAAACGGACAGTCTCTTTCGAAGTATTAGGGTTTCGGACGGAAACTCATCGGTTACAAAAGGCATTTCATTTTCTTGAACTTATTTCAGCTCCAGACTTCTTGTGCGTTCAGTATGCATCATTCGAAGGGGGCATCTATTTTCAGCCCTTTCTGACTTCATTTGATATTTTTCATGCATTTACTAATTTTTCTGAACTAAATGACCCTGAAATTGGCACTTCAAATGAAGTCTGAAAAGGATGAAAGTTGGCATGGTATCATCATTTCACCCACATAGCATGTGCTAAAAAGTTGAGAAGGTTACGGCAAAAGCAGGATGCACTTCGCGTATGAAACAGACAGTCTCTTTCGAAGTATCGGGGTTTCGGACGGAAACTCATCGGTTACAAAAGGCATTTCATTTTTTTGAACTGATTTGAACTCCAGGCTTTTTCTGTGTTCAAAATACACCACTCAAAGCCACATCATCAATTTTTTCAACCCTTTCTAACTTCATTTGATATTTTTCATGCATTTACTGTTTGTTTTAGCTAAATGACCCTGAAATTAAAAAACACTTCAAATGAAGTCCGAAAAGGTTGAATGTTGGCATGATATCATCATTTCACTCACATAGCATGTGCTAAAAAGTGGAGAAGGTTACGGCAAAAGCAATATGCACTGGACGAAACGGACAGTCTCTTTCGAAGTATCGTGGTTTTAGACGGAAACTCATCGGTTACGACAGGCATTTCATTTTCTTGAACTTATTTGAACTCCAGGCTTTTTGTGTGCTCAAAATGCACCATTCAAAGCCACATCATCAAATTTTCAACCCTTGCTGACGTCATTTGATATTTTACATGCATTTACTGATTTTTCTGAGCTAAATAACCCGAAAATTGAAAAGCACTTCAAATGAAGTCTGAAAAGGTTGAAAGTTGGCATGGTAACATCATTTCACCCACATAGCATGTCCTAAAAAGTTGAGAAGGTTACGGCAAAAGCAGGATGCATTTCGCGTACGAAACGGACAGTCTCTTTCGAAATATCGGGGTTTCGGACGGAAACTCATCGGTTACAAAAGGCATTTCATTTTCTTGAACTTATTTGTACTCCAGGCTTTTTGTGTGTCCAAAATGCACCATTCAAAGCCACATCATCAATTTTCAACCCTTTCTGACTTCATTTGATATTTTTCATGCATTTACTATTTTTTTAGCTAAATGACCCTGAAATTGAAAAGCACTTCAAATGAAGTCTGAAAAGGTTGAAAGTTGGCATGGTATAATCATTTCACCCACATAGCATGTGCTAGAAATTTGAGAAGGTTACGGCAAAAGCAGGATGCACTTCCCGTACGAAACGGACAGTCTCTTTCGAAGTATCGGGGTTTCGGACGGAAACTCATCGGTTACAAAAGGCATTTCATTTTCTTCAACTTATTTGAACTCCAGGCTTTTTGCGTGGTCAAAATGCACCATTCAAAGCCACATCATCAATTTTCAACCCTTTCTGACTTCATTTGATATTTTTCATGCATTTACTGATTTTTTGAGCTAGATGACCCTGAAATTGAAAAGCACTTCAAATGAAGTCTGAAAAGGTTGAAAGTTGGCGTGGTATCATCATTTCACCCACATAGCAGGTGATAAAAATTTGATAGGGTTACGACAAAAGCAGGATGCACTTCGCGTACAAAACGGACAGTCTCTTTCGAAGTATTAGGGTTTCGGACGGAAACTCATCGGTTACAAAAGGCATTTCATTTTCTTGAACTTATTTCAGCTCCAGACTTCTTGTGCGTTCAGTATGCATCATTCGAAGGGGGCATCTATTTTCAGCCCTTTCTGACTTCATTTGATATTTTTCATGCATTTACTAATTTTTCTGAACTAAATGACCCTGAAATTGGCACTTCAAATGAAGTCTGAAAAGGATGAAAGTTGGCATGGTATCATCATTTCACCCACATAGCATGTGCTAAAAAGTTGAGAAGGTTACGGCAAAAGCAGGATGCACTTCGCGTATGAAACAGACAGTCTCTTTCGAAGTATCGGGGTTTCGGACGGAAACTCATCGGTTACAAAAGGCATTTCATTTTTTTGAACTGATTTGAACTCCAGGCTTTTTCTGTGTTCAAAATACACCACTCAAAGCCACATCATCAATTTTTTCAACCCTTTCTAACTTCATTTGATATTTTTCATGCATTTACTGTTTGTTTTAGCTAAATGACCCTGAAATTAAAAAACACTTCAAATGAAGTCCGAAAAGGTTGAATGTTGGCATGATATCATCATTTCACTCACATAGCATGTGCTAAAAAGTGGAGAAGGTTACGGCAAAAGCAATATGCACTGTACGAAATGGACAGTCTCTTTCGAAGTATCGTGGTTTTAGACGTAAACTCATCGGTTACGACAGGCATTTCATTTTCTTGAACTTATTTGAACTCCAGGCTTTTTGTGTGCTCAAAATGCACCATTCAAAGCCACATCATCAAATTTTCAACCCTTGCTGACGTCATTTGATATTTTACATGCATTTACTGATTTTTCTGAGCTAAATAACCCGAAAATTGAAAAGCACTTCAAATGAAGTCTGAAAAGGTTGAAAGTTGGCATGGTAACATCATTTCACCCACATAGCATGTCCTAAAAAGTTGAGAAGGTTACGGCAAAAGCAGGATGCATTTCGCGTACGAAACGGACAGTCTCTTTCGAAATATCGGGGTTTCGGACGGAAACTCATCGGTTACAAAAGGCATTTCATTTTCTTGAACTTATTTGTACTCCAGGCTTTTTGTGTGTCCAAAATGCACCATTCAAAGCCACATCATCAATTTTCAACCCTTTCTGACTTCATTTGATATTTTTCATGCATTTACTATTTTTTTAGCTAAACGACCCTGAAATTGAAAAGCACTTCAAATGAAGTCTGAAAAGGTTGAAAGTTGGCATGGTATAATCATTTCACCCACATAGCATGTGCTAGAAATTTGAGAAGGTTACGGCAAAAGCAGGATGCACTTCCCGTACGAAACGGACAGTCTCTTTCGAAGTATCGGGGTTTCGGACGGAAACTCATCGGTTACAAAAGGCATTTCATTTTCTTGAACTTATTTGAACTCCAGGCTTTTTGCGTGGTCAAAATGCACCATTCAAAGCCACATCATCAATTTTCAACCCTTTCTGACTTCATTTGTTATTTTTCATGAAGTTATTGATTTTTTTAGCTAAATGACCCTGAAATTGAGAAGCACTACAAATGAACTCTGAAAAGGATGAAAGCTGGCATGGTATCATCATTTCACCCACATAGCATGTGCTACAAAGTTGAGAAGGTTATGGCAAAAGCAGGATGCACTTCGCGTACGAAACGGACAGTCTCTTTCGAAGTATCGGGGTTTCGGACGGAAACTCATCGGTTCTAAATGCATTTCATTTTCTTGAACTTATTTGAACTCCAGTATTTTTGTGTGTTCAAAATACACAATTCAAAGCCCCATCATCAATTTTTTCAACCCTTTCTGACTTCATTTGATATTTTTCATGCATTTACGATTTTTTTGAGCTAAATGACCCTGAAATTGAAAAGCACTTCAAATGAAGTCTGAAAAGGTTGAAAGCTGGCATGATATCATCATTTCACGCACATAGCATGTGCTAACAAGTTGATAGGGTTACGGCAAAAGCAGGATGCACTTCACGTACAAACAGACAATCTCTTTCGAAGTATCGGGGTTTCGGACGGAAACTCATCGGTTACAAAAGGCATTTCATTTTCTTGAACTTATTTGAACTACATGCTTTTTGTGTGTTCAAAATGCACCATTCAAAGCCACATCATGAATTTTCAACCCTTTCTGACTTCATTTGATACTTTTCATTCGTTTACTGATTTTTTTGAGCTAAATGACCCTGAAATTGAAAAGCACTTCAAACGAAGTCTGAAAAGGTTGAAAGTTGTCATGGTATCATCATTTCACCCGCATAGCATGTGCTAAAAAGTTGATAGGGTTACAGCAAAAGAGGGATGCACTTCGCGTACAAAACGGACAGTCTCTTCCGAAGTATCGGGGTTTCGGACGGAAACTCATCGGTTACAAAAGGCATTTCATTTTCTTGAACTTATTTCAACTCCAGACTTTTTGTGCATTCAGTATGCTTCATTCGAAGGGTGGCATCAATTTTCAGCCCTTTCTGACTTCATTTGACATTTTTCATGCATTTATTGATTTTTCTGAACTAAATGACCCCAAATTGAAAAGCACTTCAAATGAAGTCTGAAAAAGGTTGAAACTGGGCATGGTATCATCATGTCACCCACATCGCATGTGCTACAAAGTTGAGAAGGTTACGGGAAAAGCAGGATGCACTTCCCGTACGAAACGGACAGTCTCTTTCGAAGTATCGGGGTTTCGGACGGAAACTCATCGGTTACAAAAGGCATTTCATTTTCTTGAACTTATTTGAACTCCAGGCTTTTTGCGTGGTCAAAATGCACCATTCAAAGCCACATCATCAATTTTCAACCCTTTCTGACTTCATTTGATATTTTCCATGCATTTACTGATTTTTTGAGCTAGATGACCCTGAAATTGAAAAGCACTTCAAATGAAGTCTGAAAAGGTTGAAAGTTGGCGTGGTATCATCATTTCACCCACATAGCAGGTGATAAAAATTTGATAGGGTTACGACAAAAGCAGGATGCACTTCGCATACAAAACGGACAGTCTCTTTCGAAGTATTAGGGTTTCGGACGGAAACTCATCGGTTACAAAAGGCATTTCATTTTCTTGAACTTATTTCAGCTCCAGACTTCTTGTGCGTTCAGTATGCATCATTCGAAGGGGGCATCTATTTTCAGCCCTTTCTGACTTCATTTGATATTTTTCATGCATTTACTAATTTTTCTGAACTAAATGACCCTGAAATTGGCACTTCAAATGAAGTCTGAAAAGGATGAAAGTTGGCATGGTATCATCATTTCACCCACATAGCATGTGCTAAAAAGTTGAGAAGGTTACGGCAAAAGCAGGATGCACTTCGCGTATGAAACAGACAGTCTCTTTCGAAGTATCGGGGTTTCGGACGGAAACTCATCGGTTACAAAAGGCATTTCATTTTTTTGAACTGATTTGAACTCCAGGCTTTTTCTGTGTTCAAAATACACCATTCAAAGCCACTTCATCAATATTTTCAACCCTTTCTGACTTCATTTGATATTTTTCATGCATTTACTGTTTGTTTTAGCTAAATGACCCTGAAATTAAAAAACACTTCAAATGAAGTCCGAAAAGGTTGAATGTTGGCATGATATCATCATTTCACTCACATAGCATGTGCTAAAAAGTGGAGAAGGTTACGGCAAAAGCAATATGCACTGTACGAAACGGACAGTCTCTTTCGAAGTATCGTGGTTTTAGACGGAAACTCATCGGTTACGACAGGCATTTCATTTTCTTGAACTTATTTGAACTCCAGGCTTTTTGTGTGCTCAAAATGCACCATTCAAAGCCACATCATCAAATTTTCAACCCTTGCTGACATCATTTGATATTTTACATGCATTTACTGATTTTTCTGAGCTAAATAACCCGAAAATTGAAAAGCACTTCAAATGAAGTCTGAAAAGGTTGAAAGTTGGCATGGTAACATCATTTCACCCACATAGCATGTCCTAAAAAGTTGAGAAGGTTACGGCAAAAGCAGGATGCATTTCGCGTACGAAACGGACAGTCTCTTTCGAAATATCAGGGTTTCGGACGGAAACTCATCGGTTACAAAAGGCATTTCATTTTCTTAAACTTATTTGTACTCCAGGCTTTTTGTGTGTCCAAAATGCACCATTCAAAGCCACATCATCAATTTTCAACCCTTTCTGACTTCATTTGATATTTTTCATGCATTTACTATTTTTTTAGCTAAATGACCCTGAAATTGAAAAGCACTTCAAATGAAGTCTGAAAAGGTTGAAAGTTGGCATGATATCATCATTTCACTCACATAGCATGTGCTAAAAAGTTGAGAGGGTTACGGCAAAAGCAGGATGCACTTCGCGTACAAAACAAACAGACTCTTTCGAAGTATCCGGGTTTCGGACGGAAACTCATCGGTTAGAAAAGCATTTCATTTTCTTGAACTTATTTGAACTCCAGGCTTTTTGCGTGTTCAAAATGCACCATTCAAAGCCACATCATCAATTTTCATCCCTTTCTGACTTCAGTTGATATTTTTCATGCATTTACTAATTTTATTGAGCTAACACTAGTAGAAAACAGACCTTTCTTCTGAAGCATTAGTCCCGGTCTGGTTACGAGCAGGTACTAAGAACGGTATTAGTCCCGGTTCGTGCTGGCTCCAATGGCTAGGAGCAGGGCAACCTTTAGTACCGGCTCGTCAGCAATCTTTAGTACCGGTTAGTGTCATGAGCCGGTACTAAAGGGGCGTGGCAGGCTTTTGGTCAGACTTGGGCCCCGCGTGCACCTTTAGCACGAGCTGGTGACACCAACCGGTACTAAAGGGCAACCTTTAGTACCGGCTGGTGTCACCAGCCGGTACTAAAGACTTCCTACATATATGGTAATTTTGAGGTTTTACATAATTTTAGTTTCAAAAATAATAGAGGTTTATAAAAGTTTTTAGAGTTTCTTTTTACTATTAGAGTTTTATGAAAGCTTTTTAGTTGATTCTTTTTGATATTGAAGAATGTTATAGTCAATAAAATAATATTAAATTGATTATTTTTAGTTCATTCTTTTTGCTGGATGCACTTTATGTACAAAACGGACAGTCTCTTTCGAAGTATCAGGGTTTCGGACGAAAACTCATCTGTTACAAAAGGCATTTCATTTTCTTGAACTTATCTGAACTTCAGGATTTTTGTGTGTTCAAAATGCACCATTCAAAGCCAGATCATCAATTTTCAACCCTTTCTGACTTCACTTGTTATTTTTCAAGCAGTTATTGATTTTTTTGAGCTAAACGACCCTGAAATTGAAAAGCACTACAAATGAACTCTGAAAAGGTTGAAAGTTGGCATGGTATCGTCATTTCACCCACATAGAATGTGATAAAAAGTTGAGAGGGTTACGGCAAAAGCTGGATGCACTTCGTGTACAAAACGGACAGTCTCTTTCGAAGTATCAGGGTTTCGGACGGAAAGTCATCGTCTAAAAAAGACATTTCACTTTCTTGAATTTAGTTGAACTCCATGTTTTTTGTGTGCTTCAAAATGCACCATTCAAAGCAACATCATCAATTTTCAACCCCTTCTGGCTACATTTGTTATTTTTCATGCAGTTATCGATTTTTTGGAGCAAAATGACCCTAAAATTGAAAAGCACTACAAATGAACTCTGAAAAGGTTGAAAGTTAGCATGGTATCATCATTTCACCCACATAGCGTGTACTAAAAAGTTGAGAGGGTTACGGCAAAAGGTGGATGCACTTCGTGTACAAAACGGACAGTCTCTTTCCAAGTATCAGGCTTTCAGACATAAACTCATCTGTTACAAAAGGCATTTCATTTTCTTGAACTTATTTGAACTCCAGGCTTTTTGTGTGTTCAAAATGCACCATTCAAAGCCACATCATCAATTTTCAACCCTTTCTAACTTCATTTGTTATTTTTCATGCAGTTATTGATTTTTTTGAGCTAAATGACCCTGAAATTGAAAAGCACTACAAATGAACTCTGAAAAGGTTGAAAGTTGGCATGGTATCATCATTTCACCCACATAGCATGTGATAAAAAGTTGAGAGGGTTACGGCAAAAGCTGGATGTACTTCGTGTACACAACGGACGGTCTTTTTCGAAGTATCAGGATTTCGGATGGAAAGTCATCGGTTACAAAAGACATTTCATTTTCTTGAATTTAGTTGAACTCTAGGTTATTTTATGCTTCAAAATGCACCATTAAAAGCCACATCATCAATTTTCAACCCCTTCTGACTACATTTGTTATTTTTCATGCAGTTATTGATTTTTTTGAGCAAAATGACCCTAAAATTGAAAAGAACTACAAATGAACTCTGAAAAGGTTGCAAGTTCGCATGGTATCATCATTTCACCCACATAGCATGTGCTAAAAAGTTGAGAGGGTTACGGCAAAAGCCGGATGCACTTTGTGTACAAAACGGACAGTCTCTTTCGAAGTATCAGGGTTTCAGACATAAACTCATGTGTTACAGAAGGCATTTCATTTTCTTGAACTTATTTGAACTCCAAGCTTTTTGTGTGTTCAAATGCACCATTCAAAGCCACATCATCAATTTTCAACCCTTTCTGACTTCATTTGTTATTTTTCATGCAGTTATTGATTTCTTTGAGCTAAATAAACCTGAAATTGGAAAGCACTACAAATGAACTCTGAAAAGGTTGAAAGTTGGCATGGTATCATCATTTACACCACATAGCATGTGCTAAAAAGTTGAGAGGGTTATGGAAAAAGCTGGATGCACTTCGTGTACAAAACGGATAGTCTCTTTCAAAGTATCAGGGTTTCGGTTCTTAAACTCGTCTGTTACAAAAGGCATTTCATTTTCTTGAACTTATTTGAGCTCCAGGATTCTTGTGTGTTCAAAATGCACCATTCAAAGCCACATCATCAATTTTCAACCCTTTCTGACTTCATTTGTTATTTTTCATGCAGTTATTTATTTTTTTGAGCTAACACTAGTAGAAAACAGACCTTTCTTCCGAAGCATTAGTCCCGGTCTGGTTACGAGCAGGTACTAAGAACGGTATTAGTCCCGGTTCGTGCCGGCTCCAATGGTTAGGAGCAGGGCAACCTTTAGTACCAGCTCGTCAGCAATCTTTAGTACCGGTTAGTGTCATGAGCCGGTACTAAAGGGGCGTGGCAGGCTTTTGGTCAGACTTGGGCCCCGCGTGCACCTTTAGCACGAGCTGGTGACACCAACCGGTACTAAAGGGCAACCTTTAGTACCGGCTGGTGTCACCAGCCGGTACTAAAGACTTCCTACATATATGGTAATTTTGAGGTTTTACATAATTTTAGTTTCAAAAATAATAGAGGTTTATAAAAGTTTTTAGAGTTTCTTTTTACTATTAGAGTTTTATGAAAGCTTTTTAGTTGATTCTTTTTGATATTGAAGAATGTTATAGTCAATAAAATAATATTAAATTGATTATTTTTAGTTCATTCTTTTTGCTGGATGCACTTTATGTACAAAACGGACAGTCTCTTTCGAAGTATCAGGGTTTCGGACGAAAACTCATCTGTTACAAAAGGCATTTCATTTTCTTGAACTTATCTGAACTTCAGGATTTTTGTGTGTTCAAAATGCACCATTCAAAGCCAGATCATCAATTTTCAACCCTTTCTGACTTCACTTGTTATTTTTCAAGCAGTTATTGATTTTTTTGAGCTATAAGACCCTGAAATTGAAAAGCACTACAAATGAACTCTGAAAAGGTTGAAAGTTGGCATGGTATCGTCATTTCACCCACATAGAATGTGATAAAAAGTTGAGAGGGTTACGGCAAAAGCTGGATGCACTTCGTGTACAAAACGGACAGTCTCTTTCGAAGTATCAGGGTTTCGGACGGAAAGTCATCGTCTAAAAAAGACATTTCACTTTCTTGAATTTAGTTGAACTCCATGTTTTTTGTGTGCTTCAAAATGCACCATTCAAAGCAACATCATCAATTTTCAACCCCTTCTGGCTACATTTGTTATTTTTCATGCAGTTATCGATTTTTTGGAGCAAAATGACCCTAAAATTGAAAAGCACTACAAATGAACTCTGAAAAGGTTGAAAGTTAGCATGGTATCATCATTTCACCCACATAGCGTGTACTAAAAAGTTGAGAGGGTTACGGCAAAAGGTGGATGCACTTCGTGTACAAAACGGACAGTCTCTTTCCAAGTATCAGGCTTTCAGACATAAACTCATCTGTTACAAAAGGCATTTCATTTTCTTGAACTTATTTGAACTCCAGGCTTTTTGTGTGTTCAAAATGCACCATTCAAAGCCACATCATCAATTTTCAACCCTTTCTAACTTCATTTGTTATTTTTCATGCAGTTATTGATTTTTTTGAGCTAAATGACCCTGAAATTGAAAAGCACTACAAATGAACTCTGAAAAGGTTGAAAGTTGGCATGGTATCATCATTTCACCCACATAGCATGTGATAAAAAGTTGAGAGGGTTACGGCAAAAGCTGGATGTACTTCGTGTACACAACGGACGGTCTTTTTCGAAGTATCAGGATTTCGGATGGAAAGTCATCGGTTACAAAAGACATTTCATTTTCTTGAATTTAGTTGAACTCTAGGTTATTTTATGCTTCAAAATGCACCATTAAAAGCCACATCATCAATTTTCAACCCCTTCTGACTACATTTGTTATTTTTCATGCAGTTATTGATTTTTTTGAGCAAAATGACCCTAAAATTGAAAAGAACTACAAATGAACTCTGAAAAGGTTGCAAGTTCGCATGGTATCATCATTTCACCCACATAGCATGTGCTAAAAAGTTGAGAGGGTTACGGCAAAAGCCGGATGCACTTTGTGTACAAAACGGACAGTCTCTTTCGAAGTATCAGGGTTTCAGACATAAACTCATGTGTTACAGAAGGCATTTCATTTTCTTGAACTTATTTGAACTCCAAGCTTTTTGTGTGTTCAAATGCACCATTCAAAGCCACATCAGCAATTTTCAACCCTTTCTGACTTCATTTGTTATTTTTCATGCAGTTATTGATTTCTTTGAGCTAAATAAACCTGAAATTGGAAAGCACTACAAATGAACTCTGAAAAGGTTGAAAGTTGGCATGGTATCATCATTTACACCACATAGCATGTGCTAAAAAGTTGAGAGGGTTATGGAAAAAGCTGGATGCACTTCGTGTACAGAACGGATAGTCTCTTTGAAAGTATCAGGGTTTCGGTTCTTAAACTCGTCTGTTACAAAAGGCATTTCATTTTCTTGAACTTATTTGAGCTCCAGGATTCTTGTGTGTTCAAAATGCACCATTCAAAGCCACATCATCAATTTTCAACCCTTTCTGACTTCATTTGTTATTTTTCATGCAGTTATTTATTTTTTTGAGCTAACACTAGTAGAAAACAGACCTTTCTTCCGAAGCATTAGTCCCGGTCTGGTTACGAGCAGGTACTAACAACGGTATTAGTCCCGGTTCGTGCCGGCTCCAATGGTTAGGAGCAGGGCAACCTTTAGTACCAGCTCGTCAGCAATCTTTAGTACCGGTTAGTGTCATGAGCCGGTACTAAAGGGGCGTGGCAGGCTTTTGGTCAGACTTGGGCCCCGCGTGCACCTTTAGTACGAGCTGGTGACACCAACCGGTACTAAAGGGCAACCTTTAGTACCGGCTGGTGTCACGAGCCGGTACTAAAGACTTCCTACATATATGGTAATTTTGAGGTTTTACATAATTTTAGTTTCAAAAATAATAGAGGTTTATAAAAGTTTTTAGAGTTTCTTTTTACTATTAGAGTTTTATGAAAGCTTTTTAGTTGATTCTTTTTGATATTGAAGAATATTATAGTCAATAAAATAATATTAAATTGATTATTTTTAGTTCATTCTTTTTGCTGGATGCACTTTATGTACAAAACGGACAGTCTCTTTTGAAGTATCAGGGTTTCGGACGTAAACTCATCTATTACAAAAGGCATTTCATTTTCTTGAACTTATTTGAACTTCAGGATTTTTGTGTGTTCAAAATGCACCATTCAAAGCCAGATCATCAATTTTCAACCCTTTCTGACTTCACTTGTTATTTTTCATGCAGTTATTGATTTTTTTGAGCTAAACGACCCTGAAATTGAAAAGCACTACAAATGAACTATGAAAAGGTTGAAAGTTGGCATGGTATCATCATTTCACCCACATAGAATGTGATAAAAAGTTGAGAGGGTTACGGCAAAAGCTGGATGCACTTCGTGTACAAAACGGACAGTCTCTTTCGAAGTATCAGGGTTTCGGACGGAAAGTCATCGTCTAAAAAAGACATTTCACTTTCTTGAATTTAGTTGAACTCCATGTTTTTTGTGTGCTTCAAAATGCACCATTCAAAGCCACATCATCAATTTTCAACCCCTTCTGGCTACATTTGTTATTTTTCATGCAGTTATCGATTTTTTGGAGCAAAATGACCCTAAAATTGAAAAGCACTACAAATGAACTCTGAAAAGGTTGAAAGTTAGCATGGTATCATCATTTCACCCACCTAGCATGTACTAAAAAGTTGAGAGGGTTACGGCAAAAGCTGGATGCACTTCGTGTACAAAACGGACAGTCTCTTTCCAAGTATCAGGCTTTCAGACATAAACTCATCTGTTAGAAAAGGCATTTCATTTTCTTGAACTTATTTGAACTCCAGGCTTTTTGTGTGTTCAAAATGCACCATTCAAAGCCACATCATCAATTTTCAACCCTTTCTAACTTCATTTGTTATTTTTCATGCAGTTATTGATTTTTTTTGAGCTAAATGACCCTGAAATTGAAAAGCACTACAAATGAACTCTGAAAAGGTTGAAAGTTGGCATGGTATCATCATTTCACAAACATAGCATGTGATAAAAAGTTGAGAGGGTTACGACAAAAGCTGGATGTACTTCGTGTACACAACGGACAGTCTTTTTCGAAGTATCAAGATTTCGGATGGAAAGTCATCGGTTACAAAAGACATTTCATTTTCTTGAATTTAGTTGAACTCTAGGTTATTTTATGCTTCAAAATGCACCATTAAAAGCCACATCATCAATTTCAACCCCTTCTGACTACATTTGTTATTTTTCATGCAGTTATTGATTTTTTTGAGCAAAATGACCCTAAAATTGAAAAGAACTACAAATGAACTCTGAAAAGGTTGCAAGTTCGCATGGTATCATCATTTCGCCCACATAGCATGTGCTAAAAAGTTGAGAGGGTTACGGCAAAAGCCGGATGCACTTTGTGTACAAAACGGACAGTCTCTTTCGAAGTATCAGGGTTTCAGACATAAACTCAGGTGTTACAGAAGGCATTTCATTTTCTTGAACTTATTTGAACTCCAAGCTTTTTGTGTGTTCAAATGCACCATTCAAAGCCACATCATCAATTTTCAACCCTTTTTGACTTCATTTGTTATTTTTCATGCAGTTATTGATTTCTTTGAGCTAAATAACCCTGAAATTGGAAAGCACTACAAATGAACTCTGAAAAGGTTGAAAGTTGGCATGGTATCATCATTTACCCCACATAGCATGTGCTAAAAAGTTGAGAGGGTTATGGAAAAAGCTGGATGCACTTCGTGTACAAAACGGATAGTCTCTTTCAAAGTATCAGGGTTTCGGTTCTTAAACTCGTCCGTTACAAAAGGCATTTCATTTTCTTGAACTTATATGAACTCCAGGATTCTTGTGTGTTCAAAATGCACCATTCAAAGCCACATCATCAATTTTCAACCCTTTCTGACTTCACTTGTTATTTTTCATGCAGTTATTGATTTTTTGAGCTAAACGACCCTGAAATTGAAAAGCACTACAAATGAACTCTGAAAAGGTTGAAAGTTGGCATGGTATCATCATTTCACCCACATAGAATGTGATAAAAAGTTGAGAGGGTTACGGCAAAAGCTGGATCCACTTCGTGTACAAAACGGACAGTGTCTTTCGAAGTATCAGGGTTTCGGACGGAAAGTCATCGTCTAAAAAAGACATTTCACTTTCTTGAATTTAGTTGAACTCCATGTTTTTTGTGTGCCTCAAAATGCACCATTCAAAGCCACATCATCAATTTTCAACCCCTTCTGGCTACATTTGTTATTTTTCATGCAGTTATCGATTTTTTGGAGCAAAATGACCCTAAAATTGAAAAGCACTACAAATGAACTCTGAAAAGGTTGAAAGTTAGCATGGTATCATCATTTCACCCACATAGCATGTACTAAAAAGTTGAGAGGGTTACGGCAAAAGCTGGATGCACTTCGTGTACAAAACGGACAGTCTCTTTCCAAGTATCAGGCTTTCAGACATAAACTCATCCGTTACAAAAGGCATTTCATTTTCTTGAACTTATTTGAACTCCAGGCTTTTTGTGTGTTCAAAATGCACCATTCAAAGCCACATCATCAATTTTCAACCCTTTCTAACTTCATTTGTTATTTTTCATGCAGTTATTGATTTTTTTTGAGCTAAATGACCCTGAAATTGAAAAGCACTACAAATGAACTCTGAAAAGGTTGAAAGTTGGCATGGTATCATCATTTCACCCACATAGCATGTGATAAAAAGTTGAGAGGGTTACGGCAAAAGCTGGATGTACTTCGTGTACACAACGGACAGTCTTTTTCGAAGTATCAGGATTTCGGATGGAAACTCATCGGTTACAAAAGACATTTCATTTTCTTGAATTTAGTTGAACTCTAGGTTATTTTATGCTTCAAAATGCACCATTAAAAGCCACATCATCAATTTTCAACCCCTTCTGACTACATTTGTTATTTTTCATGCAGTTATTGATTTTTTTGAGCAAAATGACCCTAAAATTGAAAAGAACTACAAATGAACTCTGAAAAGGTTGAAAGTTCGCATGGTATCATCATTTCACCCACATAGCATGTGCTAAAAAGTTGAGAGGGTTACGGCAAAAGCCGGATGCACTTTGTGTACAAAACGGACAGTCTCTTTCGAAGTATCAGGGTTTCAGACATAAACTCATGTGTTACAGAAGGCATTTCATTTTCTTGAACTTATTTGAACTCCAAGCTTTTTGTGTGTTCAAATGCACCATTGAAAGCCACATCATCAATTTTCAACCCTTTCTGACTTCATTTGTTATTTTTCATGCAGTTATTGATTTCTTTGACCTAAATAACCCTGAAATTGGAAAGCACTACAAATGAACTCTGAAAAGGTTCAAAGTTGGCATGGTATCATCATTTACCCCACATAGCATGTGCTAAAAAGTTGAGAGGGTTATGGAAAAAGCTGTATGCACTTCGTGTACAAAACGGACAGTCTCTTTCAAAGTATCAGGGTTTCGGTTCTTAAACTCGTCTGTTACAAAAGGCATTTCATTTTCTTGAACTTATTTGAACTCCAGGATTCTTGTGTGTTCAAAATGCACCATTCAAAGCCACATCATCAATTTTCAACCCTTTCTGACTTCATTTGTTATTTTTCATGCAGCTATTGATTTTTTTGACTTAAATGACCCTGAAATTGAGAAGCACTACAAATGAACTCTGAAAAGGTTGAAAGGTTGCATGGTATCATCATGTCACCCACATAGCATGTGCTAAAAAGTTGAGGGATATGGCAAAAGTTGGATGCACTTCGTGTCCAAAACGGACAGTCTCTTTCGAAGTATCACGGTTTCGGACATAAACTCATCTGTTAGAAAAGGCATTTCATTTTCTTAAGCTTATTTGAACTCCAGGCTTTTTGTGTGCTCAAAATGCACCATTCAAAGCTACATCATCAATTTTCAACCCTTTCTGACTTCATTTGTTATTTTCATGCAGTTATTAATTTTTTCCAGCTAAATGACCCTGAAATTGAAAAGCACTACAAATGAACTCTGAAAAGGTTGAAAGTCGGCATGGTATCATCATTTCACCCACATAGTATGTGCTAAAAAGTTGACAGGGTTATGGCAAAAGCTAGATGCACTTCGTGTACAAAACGGACAGTCTCTTTCGAAGTATTAGGGTTTCGAATGGAAACTCATCTGTTACAAAAGGCATTTCATTTTCTTGAACTTATTTGAACTTCAGGATTTTTGTGTGTTCAAAATGCACCATTCAAAGCCACATCATCAATTTTCAACCCTTTCTGACTTCATTTGTTATTTTTCATGAAGTTATTGATTTTGTTTAGCTAAATGACCCTGAAATTGAGAAGCACTACAAATGAACTCTGAGAAAGATGAAAGTTGGCATGGTATCATCATTTCACCCACATAGCATGTGCTAAAAAGTTGAGGGATATGGCAAAAGCTGGACGCACTTCGTGTCCAAAACGGACAGTCTCTTTCGAAGTATCACGGTTTCGGACATAAACTCATCTGTTACAAAAGGCATTTCATTTTCTTAAGCTTATTTGAACTCCAGGCTTTTTGTGTGCTCAAAATGCACCATTCAAAGCCACATCATCAATTTTCAACCCTTTCTGACTTCATTTGTTATTTTCATGCAGTTATTGATTTTTTCCAGCTACATGACCCTCACATTGAAAAGCACTACAAATGAACTCTGAAAAGGTTGAAGGTTGGCATGGTATCATCACTGAACCCACATAGTATGTGCTAAAAAGTTGACAGGGTTATGGCAAAAGCTAGATGCACTTCGTGTACAAAACGGACAGTCTCTTTCGAAGTATCAGGGTTTCGAATGGAAACTCATCTGTTACAAAAGGCATTTCATTTTCTTGAACTTATTTGAACTTCAGGATTTTTGTGTGTTGAAAATGCACCATTCAAAGCCACATCATCAATTTTCAACCCTTTCTGACTTCATTTGTTATTTTTCATGAAGTTATTGATTTTTTTAGCTAAATGACCCTGAAATTGAGAAGCACTACAAATGAACTCTGAAAAGGATGAAAGTTGGCATGGTATCATCATTTCACCCACATAGCATGTGATAAAAAGTTGAGAGGGTTACGGCAAAAGCTGGATGCACTTCGTGTACAAAACAGACAGTCTCTTTCGAAGTATCAGGGTTTCGGACGGAAAGTCATCGTCTAAAAAAGACATTTCACTTTCTTGAATTTAGTTGAACTCCATGTTTTTTGTGTGCTTCAAAATGCACCATTCAAAGCCACATCATCAATTTTCAACCCCTTCTGGCTAAATTTGTTATTTTTCATGCAGTTATCGATCTTTTGGAGCAAAATGACCCTAAAATTGAAAAGCACTCCAAATGAACTCTGAAAAGGTTGAAAGTTAGCATGGTATCATCATTTCACCCACATAGCATGTGCTAAAAAGTTGAGAGGGTTACGGCAAAAGCTGGATGCACTTCGTGTACAAAACGGACAGTCTCTTTCCAAGTATCAGGCTTTCAGACATAAACTCATCTGTTACAAAAGGCATTTCATTTTCTTGAACTTATTTGAACTCCAGGCTTTCTGTGTGTTCAAAATGCACCATTCAAAGCCACATCATCAATTTTCAACCCTTTCTAACTTCATTTGTTATTTTTCATGCAGTTATTGATTTTTTTTGAGCTAAATGACCCTGAAATTGAAAAGTATTACAAATGAACTCTGAAAAGGTTGAAAGTTGGCATGGTATCATCATTTCACCCACATAGCACGTGATAAAAAGTTGAGAGGGTTACGGCAAAAGCTGGATGGACTTCGTGTACACAACGGACAGTCTTTTTCGAAGTATCAGGGTTTCGGATGGAAAGTCATCGGTTACAAAAGACATTTCATTTTCTTGAATTTAGTTGAACTCTAGGTTATTTTATGCTTCAAAATGCACCATTAAAAGCCACATCATCAATTTTCAACCCCTTCTGACTACATTTGTTATTTTTCATGCAGTTATTGATTTTTTTGTGCAAAATGACCCTAAAATTGGAAAGCACTACAAATGAACTCTGAAAAGGTTGCAAGTTCGCATGGTATCATCATTTCACCCACATAGCATGTGCTAAAAAGTTGAGAGGGTTACGGCAAAAGCTGGATGCACTTCGTGTACAAAACGGACAGTCTCTTTCGAAGTATCAGCGTTTCGGACGGAAAGTCATCGTCTAAAAAAGACATTTCACTTTCTTGAATTTAGTTGAACTCCATGTTTTTTGTGTGCTTCAAAATGCACCATTCAAAGCCACATCATCAATTTTCAACCCCTTCTGGCTAAATTTGTTATTTTTCATTGAGTTATCGATTTTTTGGAGCAAAATGACCCTAAAATTGAAAAGCACTACAAATGAACTCTGAAAAGGTTTAAAGTTAGCATGGTATCATCATTTCACCCACATAGCATGTGCTAAAAAGTTGAGAGGGTTACGGCAAAAGCTGGATGCACTTCGTGTACAAAACGGACAGTCTCTTTCCAAGTATCAGGCTTTCAGACATAAACTCATCTGTTACAAAAGGCATTTCATTTTCTTGAACTTATTTGAACTCCAGGCTTTCTGTGTGTTCAAAATGCACCATTCAAAGCCACATCATCAATTTTCAACCCTTTCTAACTTCATTTGTTATTTTTCATGCAGTTATTGATTTTTTTGAGCTAAATGACCCTGAAATTGAAAAGTATTACAAATGAACTCTGAAAAGGTTGAAAGTTGGCATGGTATCATCATTTCACCCACATAGCACGTGATAAAAAGTTGAGAGGGTTACGGCAAAAGCTGGATGGACTTCGTGTACACAACGGACAGTCTTTTTCGAAGTATCAGGGTTTCGGATGGAAACTCATCGGTTACAAAAGACATTTCATTTTCTTGAATTTAGTTGAACTCTACGTTATTTTATGCTTCAAAATGCACCATTAAAAGCCACATCATCAATTTTCAACCCCTTCTGACTACATTTGTTATTTTTCATGCAGTTATTGATTTTTTTGAGCAAAATGACCCTAAAATTGGAAAGAACTACAAATGAACTCTGAAAAGGTTGCAAGTTCGCATGGTATCATCATCTCACCCACATAGCATGTGCTAAAAAGTTGAGAGGGTTACGGCAAAAGATGGATGCACTTTGTGTACAAAACGGACAGTCTCTTTCGAAGTATCAAGGTTTCAGACATAAACTCATGTGTTAGAGAAGGCATTTCATTTTCTTGAACTTATTTGAACTCCAAGCTTTTTGTGTGTTCAAATGCACCATTCAAAGCCACATCATCAATTTTCAACCCTTTCTCACTTCATTTGTTATTTTTCATGCAGTTATTGATTTCTTTGAGCTAAATAACCCTGAAATTGGAAAGCACTACAAATGAACTCTGAAAAGGTTGAAAGTTGGCATGGTATCATCATTTACCCCACATAGCATGTGCTAAAAAATTGAGAGGGTTATGGCAAAAGCTGGATGCACTTCGTGTACAAAACGGACAGTCTCTTTCAAAGTATCAGGGTTTCGGTTCTTAAACTCGTCTGTTACAAAAGGCATTTCATTTTCTTGAACTTATTTGAACTCCAGGATTCTTGTGTGTTCAAAATGCACCATTCAAAGCCACGTCATCAATTTTCAACCCTTTCTGACTTCATTTGTTATTTTTCATGTAGGTATTGATTTTTTTGACTTAAATGACCCTGAAATTGAGAAGCACTACAAATGAACTCTGAAAAGGTTGAAAGGTTGCATGGTATCATCATTTCACCCACATAGCATGTGCTAAAAAGTTGAGGGATATGGCAAAAGCTGGATGCACTTCGTGTACAAAACGGACAGTCTCTTTCGAAGTATCACGGTTTCGGACATAAACTCATCTATTACAAAAGGCATTTCATTTTCTTAAGCTTATTTGAACTCCAGGCTTTTTGTGTGCTCAAAATGCACCATTAAAAGCCACATCATCAATTTTCAACCCTTTCTGACTTCATTTGTTATTTTCATGCAGTTATTAATTTTTTCCAGCTAAATGACCCTGAAATTGAAAAGCACTACAAATGAACTCTGAAAAGGTTGAAAGTTGGCATGGTATCATCATTTCACCTACATAGTATGTGCTAAAAAGTTGACAGGGTTATGGCAAAAGCTAGATGCACTTCGTGTACAAAACGGACAGTCTCTTTCGAAGTATCAGGGTTTCGAATGGAAACTCATCTGTTACAAAAGGCATTTCATTTTCTTGAACTTATTTGAACTTCAGGATTTTTGTGTGTTCAAAATGTACCATTCAAAGCCACATCATCAAATTTCAACCCTTTCTGACGTCATTTGTTATTTTTCATGAAGTTATTGATTTTTTTTAGCTAAATGACCTTGAAATTCAGAAGCACTACAAATGAACACTGAAAAGGTTGAAAGTTGGCATGGTATCATCATTTCACCCATATAGCATGTGCTAAAAAGTTGAGGGATATGGCAAAAGCTGGACGCACTTCGTGTCCAAAACGGACAGTCTCTTTCGAAGTATCACGGTTTCGGACATAAACTCATCTGTTACAAAAGGCATTTCATTTTCTTAAGCTTATTTGAACTCCAGGCTTTTTGTGTGCTCAAAATGCACCATTCAAAGCCACATCATCAATTTTCAACCCTTTCTGACTTCATTTGTTATTTTCATCCAGTTATTGATTTTTTCCAGCTAAATTACCCTGAAATTGAAAAGCACTACAAATGAACTCTGAAAAGGTTGAAGGTTGGCATGGTATCATCATTTCACCCACATAGTATGTGCTAAAAAGTTGACAGGCTTATGGCAAAAGCTAGATGCACTTCGTGTACAAAACGGACAGTCTCTTTCGAAGTATCAGGGTTTCGGATGGAAACTCATCTGTTACAAAAGGCATTTCATTTTCTTGAACTTATTTGAACTTCAGGATTTTTGTGCGTTCAAAATGCACCATTCAAAGCCACATCATCAATTTTCAACCCTTTCTGACTTCATTTGTTATTTTTCATGAAGTTATTGATTTTTTTTAGCTAAATGACCCTGAAATTGAAAAGCACTACAAATGAACTCTGAAAAGGTTAAATTTGGCATGGTATCATCATTTCACGCACAAAGCATGTGATAAAAAGTTGAGAAGGTTACGGCAAAAGCTGGATGCACTTCGTGTACAAAACGGACAGTCTCTTTCGAAGTATTAGGGATTCAGACGGAAAGTCATCGGTTACAAAAGACATTTCATTTTCTTGAATTTAGTTGAACTCCAGGTTTTTTCTGTGCTTCAAAATGGACCATTCAAAGCCACATCATCAATTTTCAACCCCTTCTGACTACATTTGTTATTTGTCATGCAGTTATTCATTTTTTGAGCAAAATGACCCTAAAATTAAAAAGCACTACAAATGAACTCTGAAAAGGTTGAAAGTTAGCATGGTATCATCATTTCACCTACATAGCATGTGCTAAAATGTTGAGAGGGTTACGGCAAAAGCTGGATGCACTTCGTGTACAAAACGGACAGTCTCTTTCGAAGTATTAGCGTTTCGGACATAAACTCATCTGTTACAAAAGGCATTTCATTTTCTTGAACTTATTTGAACTCCAGGGTTTTTGTGTGTTCAAAATGCACCATTCAAAGCCCATCATCAATTTTCAACCCTTTCTGACTTCATTTATTATTTTCATGCAGTTATTGATTTTTTTGGGCTAAATGACCTTGAAATTGAAAAGCACTACAGATGAACTCTGAAAAGGTTGAAAGTTGGCATGGTATCATTATTTCACCCACATAGTATGTGCTAAAAAGTTGAGAGGGTTACGGCAAAAGCTGGATGCACTTCGTGTACTAAACGGACAACCTCTTTCGAAGTATCAGGGTTTCGGACGGAAACTCATCTATTACAAAAGGAATTTCATTTTCTTGAACTTATTTGAACTTCAGGATTTTTGTGTGTTCAAAATGCACCATTCAAAGCCACATCATCAATTTTCAACCCTTTCTGACTTCATTCGTTATTTTCATGCAGTTATTGATTTTTTGAGCTAAATGACCCTGAAGTTGAAAAGCAGTACAAATGAACTCTGAAAAGGTTGAGAGGGTTATGGCAAAAGCTGGATGCACTTCGTGTACAAAACGGACAGTCTCTTTCAAAGTATCAGGGTTTCGGACTTAAACTCATCTGTTACAAAAGGCATTTCATTTTCTTGAACTTATTTGAACTCCAGGATTCTTGTCTGTTCAAAATGCACCATTCAAAGCCACATCATCAATTTTCAACCCTTTCTGACTTCATTTGTTATTTTTCATTCAGTTATTGATTTTTTGACTTAAATGACCCTGAAATTGAGAAGCACTACAAATGAACACTGAAAAGGTTGAAAGTTGGCATGCTATCATCATTTCACCCACATAGCATGTGCTAAAAAGTTGAGGGATACGGCAAAAGCTGGATGCACTTCGTGTCCAAAATGGACAGTCTCTTTCGAAGTATCACGGTTTCGGACATAAACTCATCTGTTACAAAAGGCATTTCATTTTCTTAAGCTTATTTGAACTCTAGGCTTTTTGTGTGCTCAGAATGCACCATTCAAAGCCACATCATCAATTTTCAACCCTTTCTGACTTCATTTGTTATTTTCATGCAGTTATTGATTTTTTTTGAGCTAAATGACCCTGAAATTGAAAAGCACTACAAATGAACTCTAAAAAGGTTGAAAGTTGGCATGGTATCATCATTTCACCCACATAGTATGTGCTAAAAAGTTGACAGGGTTATGGCAAAAGCTAGATGCACTTCGTGTACAAAACGGACAGTCTCTTTCGAAGTATCAGGGTTTCGAATGGAAACTCATCTGTTACAAAAGGCATTTCATTTTCTTGAACTTATTTGAACTTCAGGATTTTTGTGTGTTCAAAATGTACCATTCAAAGCCACATCATCAATTTTCAACCCTTTCTGACGTCATTTGTTATTTTTCATGAAGTTATTGATTTTTTTTAGCTAAATGACCCTGAAATTCAGAAGCACTACAAATGAACACTGAAAAGGTTGAAAGTTGGCATGGTATCATCATTTCACCCACATGGCATGTGCTAAAAAGTTGAGGGATATGGCAAAAGCTGGACGCACTTCGTGTCCAAAACGGACAGTCTCTTTCGAAGTATCACGGTTTCGGACATAAACTCATCTGTTACAAAAGGCATTTCATTTTCTTAAGCTTATTTGAACTCCAGGCTTTTTGTGTGCTCAAAATGCACCATTCAAAGCCACATCATCAATTTTCAACCCTTTCTGACTTCATTTGTTATTTTCATCCAGTTATTGATTTTTTCCAGCTAAATTACCGTGAAATTGAAAAGCACTACAAATGAACTCTGAAAAGGTTGAAGGTTGGCATGGTATCATCATTTCACCCACATAGTATGTGCTAAAAAGTTGACAGGCTTATGGCAAAAGCTAGATGCACTTCGTGTACAAAACGGACAGTCTCTTTCGAAGTATCAGGGTTTCGGATGGAAACTCATCTGTTACAAAAGGCATTTCATTTTCTTGAACTTATTTGAACTTCAGGATTTTTGTGCGTTCAAAATGCACCATTCAAAGCCACATCATCAATTTTCAACCCTTTCTGACTTCATTTGTTATTTTTCATGAAGTTATTGATTTTTTTTAGCTAAATGACCCTCAAATTGAAAAGCACTACAAATGAACTCTGAAAAGGTTAAATTTGGCATGGTATCATCATTTCACGCACAAAGCATGTGATAAAAAGTTGAGAAGGTTACGGCAAAAGCTGGATGCACTTCGTGTACAAAACGGACAGTCTCTTTCGAAGTATTAGGGATTCAGACGGAAAGTCATCGGTTACAAAAGACATTTCATTTTCTTGAATTTAGTTGAACTCCAGGTTTTTTCTGTGCTTCAAAATGGACCATTCAAAGCCACATCATCAATTTTCAACCCCTTCTGACTACATTTGTTATTTTTCATGCAGTTATTCATTTTTTGAGCAAAATGACCCTAAAATTAAAAAGCACTACAAATGAACTCTGAAAAGGTTGAAAGTTAGCATGGCATCATCATTTCACCTACATAGCATGTGCAAAAAAGTTGAGAGGGTTACGGCAAAAGCTGGATGCACTTCGTGTACAAAACGGACAGTCTCTTTCGAAGTATTAGCGTTTCGGACATAAACTCATCTGTTACAAAAGGCATTTCATTTTCTTGAACTTATTTGAACTCCAGGGTTTTTGTGTGTTCAAAATGCACCATTCAAAGCCCATCATCAATTTTCAACCCTTTCTCACTTCATTTATTATTTTCATGCAGTTATTGATTTTTTTGGGCTAAATGACCTTGAAATTGAAAAGCACTACAGATGAACTCTGAAAAGGTTGAAAGTTGGCATGGTATCATTATTTCACCCACATAGTATGTGCTAAAAAGTTGAGAGCGTTACGGCAAAAGCTGGATGCACTTCGTGTACTAAACGGACAACCTCTTTCAAAGTATCAGGGTTTCGGACTTAAACTCATCTGTTACAAAAGGCATTTCATTTTCTTGAACTTATTTGAACTCCAGGATTCTTGTGTGTTCAAAATGCACCATTCAAAGCCACATCATCAATTTTCAACCCTTTCTGACTTCATTTGTTATTTTTCATTCAGTTATTGATTTTTTGACTTAAATGACCCTGAAATTGAGAAGCACTACAAATGAACACTGAAAAGGTTGAAAGTTGGCATGCTATCATCATTTCACCCACATAGCATGTGCTAAAAAGTTGAGGGATACGGCAAAAGCTGGATGCACTTCGTGTCCAAAATGGACAGTCTCTTTCGAAGTATCACGGTTTCGGACATAAACTCATCTGTTACAAAAGGCATTTCATTTTCTTAAGCTTATTTGAACTCTAGGCTTTTTGTGTGCTCAGAATGCACCATTCAAAGCCACATCATGAATTTTCAACCCTTTCTGACTTCATTTGTTATTTTCATGCAGTTATTGATTTTTTTTGAGCTAAATGACCCTGAAATTGAAAAGCACTACAAATGAACTCTAAAAAGGTTGAAAGTTGGCATGGTATCATCATTTCACCCACATAGTATGTGCTAAAAAGTTGACAGGGTTATGGCAAAAGCTAGATGCACTTCGTGTACAAAACGGACAGTCTTTTTCGAAGTATCAGGGTTTCGGACGGAAACTCATCTGTTACAAAAGGCATTTCATTTTCTTGAACTTATTTGAACTTCAGGATTTTTTTTGTGTTCAAAATGCACCATTCAAAGCCACATCATCAATTTTCAACCCTTTCTGACTTCATTTGTTATTTTTCATGCAGTTGTTGATTTTTTTGAGCTAAATGACCCTGAAATTGAAAAGCACTAAAAATGAACTCTAAAAAGGTTGAAAGTTGGCATGGTATCATCATTTCACGCACAAAGCATGTGATAAAAAGTTGAGAAGGTTACGGCAAAAGCTGGATGCACTTCGTGTACAAAACGGACAGTCTCTTTCGAAGTATTAGGGATTCGGACGGAAAGTCATCGGTTACAAAAGACATTTCATTTTCTTGAATCTAGTTGAACTCCAGGTTTTTTGTGTGCTTCAAAATGCACCATTCAAAGCCACATCATCAATTTTCAACCCCTTTTGACTACATTAGTTATTTTTCATGCAGTTATTGATCTTTTTGAGCAAAATGACCCTAAAATTGAAAAGCACTACAAATGAACTGTGAAAAGGTTGAAAGTTAGCATGGTATCATCATTTGACCCACATAGCATGTGATAAAAAGTTGAGAGGGTTACGGCAAAATCTGAAAGCACTTCGTGTACAAAACGGACTGTCTCTTTCGAAGTATCAGGGTTTCGGACATAAACTCATCTGTTACAAAAGGCATTTCATTTTCTTGAACTTATTTGAACTCCAGGGTTTTTGTGTGTTCAAAATGCACCATTCAAAGCCACATCATCAATTTTCAACCCTTTCTGACTTCATTTGTTATTTTCATGCAGTTATTGATTTTTTGGGCTAAATGACCCTGAAATTGAAAAGCACTACAAATGAACTCTGAAAAGGTTGACAGTTGGCATGGTATCATTATTTCACCCACATAGTATGTGCTAAAAACTTGAGAGGGTTACGGCAAAAGCTGGATGCACTTCGTGTACTAAACGGACAGCCTCTTTCGAAGTATCAGGGTTTCGGACGGAAACTCATCTGTTACAAAAGGCATTTCATTTTCTTGAACTTATTTGAACTTCAGGAATTTTGTGTGTTCAAAATGCACCATTCAAAGCCACATCATCAATTTTCAACCCTTTCTGACTTCATTTATTATTTTTCATGCACTTGTTGATTTTTTTGAGCTAAATGACCCTGAAATTGAAAAGCATTACAAATGAACTCTAAAAAGGTTGAAAGTTGGCATGGTATCATCATTTCACGCACAAAGCATTTGATAAAAAGTTGAGAGGGTTACGGCAAAAGCTGGATCCACTTCGTGTACAAAACGGACAGTCTCTTTCGAAGTATTAGGGATTCGGACGGAAAGTCATCGGTTACAAAAGACATTTCATTTTCTTGAATTTAGTTGAACTCCAGGTTTTTTGTGTGCTTCAAAATGCACCATTCAAAGCCACATCATCAATTTTCAACCCCTTTTGACTACATTAGTTATTTTTCATGCAGTTATTGATCTTTTTGAGCAAAATGACCCTAAAATTGAAAAGCACTACAAATGAACTCTGAAAAGGCTGAATGTTAGCCTGGTATCATCATTTCACCCACATAGCATGTGATAAAAAGTTGAGAGGGTTACGGCAAAATCTGAAAGCACTTCGTGTACAAAACGGACTGTCTCTTTCGAAGTATCAGGGTTTCGGACATAAACTCATCTGTTACAAAAGGCATTTCATTTTCTTGAACTTATTTGAACTCCAGGGTTTTTGTGTGTTCAAAATGCACCATTCAAAGCCACATCATCAATTTTCAACCCTTTCTGACTTCATTTGTTATTTTCATGCAGTTATTGATTTTTTGGGCTAAATGACCCTGAAATTGAAAAGCACTACAAATGAACTCTGAAAAGGTTGAAAGTTGGCATGGTATCATTATTTCACCCACATAGTATGTGCTAAAAAGTTGAGAGGGTTACGGCAAAAGCTGGATGCACTTCGTGTACTAAACGGACAGCCTCTTTCGAAGTATTAGGGTTTCGGACGGAAACTCATCAGTTACAAAAGGCATTTCATTTTCTTGAACTTATTTGAACTTCAGGATTTTTGTGTGGTCAAAATGCACCATTCAAAGCCACATCATCAATTTTCAACCCTTTCTGACTTCATTTGTTATTTTTCATGCAGTTGTTGATTTTTTTTGAGCTAAATGACCCTGAAATTGAAAAGCACTACAAATTAACTCTAAAAAGGTTGAAAGTTGGCATGGTATCATCATTTCACGCACAAAGCATGTGATAAAAAGTTGAGAGGGTTACGGCAAAAGCTGGATGTACTTCGTGTACAAAACGGACAGTCTCTTTCGAAGTATTAGGGATTCGGACGGAAAGTCATCGGTTACAAAAGACATTTTATTTTCTTGAATTTAGTTGAACTCCAGGTTTTTTGTGTGCTTCAAAATGCACCATTCAAAGCCACATCATCAATTTTCAACCCTTTTTGACTACATTAGTTATTTTTCATGCAGTTATTGATCTTTTTGAGCAAAATGACCCTAAAATTGAAAAGCACTACAAATGAACTCTGAAAAGGCTGAATGTTAGCCTGGTATCATCCATGTGATAAAAAGTTGAGAGGGTTACGGCAAAATCTGAAAGCACTTCGTGTACAAAACGGACAGTCTCTTTCGAAGTATCAGGGTTTCGGACATAAACTCATCTGTTACAAAAGGCATTTCATTTTCTTGAATTTAGTTGAACTCCAGGTTTTTTGTGTGCTTCAAAATGCACCATTCAAAGCCACATCATCAATTTTCAACCCCTTTTGACTACATTAGTTATTTTTCATGCAGTTATTGATCTTTTTGAGCAAAATGACCCTAAAATTGAAAAGCACTACAAATGAACTCTGAAAAGGCTGAATGTTAGCCTGGTATCATCATTTCACCCACATAGCATGTGATAAAAAGTTGAGAGGGTTACGGCAAAATCTGAAAGCACTTCGTGTACAAAACGGACTGTCTCTTTCGAAGTATCAGGGTTTCGGACATAAACTCATCTGTTACAAAAGGCATTTCATTTTCTTGAACTTATTTGAACTCCAGGGTTTTTGTGTGTTCAAAATGCACCATTCAAAGCCACATCATCAATTTTCAACCCTTTCTGACTTCATTTGTTATTTTCATGCAGTTATTGATTTTTTGGGCTAAATGACCCTGAAATTGAAAAGCACTACAAATGAACTCTGAAAAGGTTGAAAGTTGGCATGGTATCATTATTTCACCCACATAGTATGTGCTAAAAAGTTGAGAGGGTTACGGCAAAAGCTGGATGCACTTCGTGTACTAAACGGACAGCCTCTTTCGAAGTATTAGGGTTTCGGACGGAAACTCATCAGTTACAAAAGGCATTTCATTTTCTTGAACTTATTTGAACTTCAGGATTTTTGTGTGGTCAAAATGCACCATTCAAAGCCACATCATCAATTTTCAACCCTTTCTGACTTCATTTGTTATTTTTCATGCAGTTGTTGATTTTTTTTGAGCTAAATGACCCTGAAATTGAAAAGCACTACAAATTAACTCTAAAAAGGTTGAAAGTTGGCATGGTATCATCATTTCACGCACAAAGCATGTGATAAAAAGTTGAGAGGGTTACGGCAAAAGCTGGATGCACTTCGTGTACAAAACGGACAGTCTCTTTCGAAGTATTAGGGATTCGGACGGAAAGTCATCGGTTACAAAAGACATTTTATTTTCTTGAATTTAGTTGAACTCCAGGTTTTTTGTGTGCTTCAAAATGCACCATTCAAAGCCACATCATCAATTTTGAACCCTTTTTGACTACATTAGTTATTTTTCATTGAGTTATTGATCTTTTTGAGCAAAATGACCCTAAAATTGAAAAGCACTACAAATGAACTCTGAAAAGGCTGAATGTTAGCCTGGTATCATCCATGTGATAAAAAGTTGAGAGGGTTACGGCAAAATCTGAAAGCACTTCGTGTACAAAACGGACAGTCTCTTTCGAAGTATCAGGGTTTCGGACATAAACTCATCTGTTACAAAAGGCATTTCATTTTCTTGAACTTATTTGAACTCCAGGGTTTTTGTGTGTTCAAAATGCACCATTCAAAGCCACATCATCAATTTTCAACCCCTTTTGACTACATTAGTTATTTTTCATGCAGTTATTGATCTTTTTGAGCAAAATGACCCTAAAATTGAAAAGCACTACAAATGAACTCTGAAAAGGCTGAATGTTAGCCTGGTATCATCATTTCACCCACATAACATGTGATAAAAAGTTGAGAGGGTTACGGCAAAATCTGAAAGCACTTCGTGTACAAAACGGACTGTCTCTTTCGAAGTATCAGGGTTTCGGACATAAACTCATCTGTTACATAAGGCATTTCATTTTCTTGAACTTATTTGAACTCCAGGGTTTTTGTGTGTTCAAAATGCACCATTCAAAGCCACATCATCAATTTTCAACCCTTTCTGACTTCATTTGTTATTTTCATGCAGTTATTAATTTTTTGGGCTAAATGACCCTGAAATTGAAAAGCACTACAAATGAACTCTGAAAAGGTTGAAAGTTGGCATGGTATCATTATTTCACCCACATAGTATGTGCTAAAACGTTGAGAGGGTTACGGAAAAAGCTGGATGCACTTCGTGTACTAAACGGACAGCCTCTTTCGAAGTATTAGGGTTTCGGACGGAAACTCATCTGTTACAAAAGGAATTTCATTTTCTTGAACTTATTTGAACTTCAGGATTTTTGTGTGTTCAAAATGCACCATTCAAAGCCACATCATCAATTTTCAACCCTTTCTGACTTCATTTGTTATTTTTCATGCAGTTGTTGATTTTTTTGAGCGAAATGACCCTGAAATTGAAAAGCACTACAAATGAACTCTAAAAAGGTTGAAAGTTGGCATGGTATCATCATTTCACGCACAAAGCATGTGATAAAAAGTTGAGATGGTTACGGCAAAAGCTGGATGCACTTCGTGTACAAAACGGACAGTCTCTTTCGAAGTATTAGGGATTCGGACGGAAAGTCATCGGTTACAAAAGACATTTCATTTTCTTGAATTTAGTTGAACTCCAGGTTTTCTGTGTGCTTCAAAATGCGCCATTCAAAGCCACATCATCAATTTTCAACCCCTTTTGACTACATTAGTTATTTTTCATGCAGTTATTGATCTTTTCGAGCAAAATGACCCTAAAATTGAAAAGCACTACAAATGAACTCTGAAAAGGCTGAATGTTAGCCTGGTATCATCATTTCACCCACATAGCATGTGATATAAAGTTGAGAGGGTTACGGCAAAATCTGAAAGCACTTCTTGTACAAAACGGACTGTCTCTTTCGAAGTATCAGGGTTTCGGACATAAACTCATCTGTTACAAAAGGCATTTCATTTTCTTGAACTTATTTGAACTCCAGGGTTTTTGTGTGTTCAAAATGAACCATTCAAAGCCACATCATCAATTTTCAACCCCTTTTGACTACATTAGTTATTTTTCATGCAGTTATTGATCTTTTTGAGCAAAATGACCCTAACATTGAAAAGCACTACAAATGAACTCTGAAAAGGCTGAATGTTAGCCTGGTATCATCATTTCACCCACATAGCACGTGATAAAAAGTTGAGAGGGTTACGGCAAAATCTGAAAGCACTTCGTGTACAAAACGGACTGTCTCTTTCGAAGTATCAGGGTTTCGGACATAAACTCATCTGTTACAAAAGGCATTTCATTTTCTTGAACTTATTTGAACTCCAGGGTTTTTGTGTGTTCAAAATGCACTATTCAAACCACATCATCAATTTTCAACCCTTTCTGACTTCATTTGTTATTTTCATGCAGTTATTGATTTTTTGGGCTAAATGACCCTGAAATTGAAAAGCACTACAAATGAACTCTGAAAAGGTTGAAAGTTGGCATGGTATCATTATTTCACCCACATAGTATGTGCTAAAAAGTTGACAGGGTTATGGCAAAAGCTAGATGCACTTCGTGTACAAAACGGACAGTCTCTTTCGAAGTATCAGGGTTTCGAATGGAAACTCATATGTTACAAAAGGCATTTCATTTTCTTGAACTTATTTGAACTTCAGGATTTTTGTGTGGTCAAAATGCACCATTCAAAGCCACATCATCAATTTTCAACCCTTTCTGACTTCATTTGTTATTTTTCATGCAGTTGTTGATTTTTTTTGAGCTAAATGACCCTGAAATTGAAAAGCACTACAAATGAACTCTAAAAAGGTTGAACGTTGGCATGGTATCATCATTTCACGCACAAAGCATGTGATAAAAAGTTGAGAGGGTTACGGCAAAAGCTGGATGCACTTCGTGTACAAAACGGACAGTCTCTTTCGAAGTATTAGGGATTCGGACGGAAAGTCATCGGTTACAAAAGACATTTCATTTTCTTGAATTTAGTTGAACTCCAGGTTTTTTGTGTGCTTCAAAATGCACCATTCAAAGCCACATCATCAATTTTCAACCCCTTTTGACTACATTAGTTATTTTTCATGCAGTTATTGATCTTTTTGAGCAAAATGACCCTAAAATTGAAAAGCACTACAAATGAACTCTGAAAAGGCTGAATGTTAGCCTGGTATCATCATTTCACCCACATAGCATGTGATAAAAAGTTGAGAGGGTTACGGCAAAATCTGAAAGCACTTCGTGTACAAAACGGACTGTCTCTTTCGAAGTATCAGGGTTTCGGACATAAACTCATCTGTTACAAAAGGCATTTCATTTTCTTGAACTTATTTGAACTCCAGGGTTTTTGTGTGTTCAAAATGCACCATTCAAAGCAACATCATCAATTTTCAACCCCTTTTGACTACATTAGTTATTTTTCATGCAGTTATTGATCTTTTTGAGCAAAATGACCCTAAAATTGAAAAGCACTACAAATGAACTCTGAAAAGGCTGAATGTTAGCCTGGTATCATCATTTCACCCACATAGCATGTGATAAAAAGTTGAGAGGGTTACGGCAAAATCTGAAAGCACTTCGTGTACAAAACGGACTGTCTCTTTCGAAGTATCAGGGTTTCGGACATAAACTCATCTGTTACAAAAGGCATTTCATTTTCTTGAACTTATTTGAACTCCAGGGTTTTTGTGTGTTCAAAATGCACCATTCAAAGCCACATCATCAATTTTGAACCCTTTCTGACTTCATTTGTTATTTTCATGCAGTTATTAATTTTTTGGGCTAAATGACCCTGAAATTGAAAAGCACTACAAATGAACTCTGAAAAGGTTGAAAGTTGGCATGGTATCATTATTTCACCCACATAGTATGTGCTAAAAAGTTGAGAGGGTTACGGCAAAAGCTAGATGCACTTCGTGTACTAAACGGACAGCCTCTTTCGAAGTATTAGGGTTTCGGACGGAAACTCATCTGTTACAAAAGGAATTTCCTTTTCTTGAACTTATTTGAACTGCAGGATTTTTGTGTGTTCAAAATGCACCATTCAAAGCCACATCATCAATTTTCAACCCTTTCTGACTTCATTTGTTATTTTTCATGCAGTTGTTGATTTTTTTGAGCTAAATGACCCTGAAATTGAAAAGCACTACAAATGAACTCTAACAAGGTTGAAAGTTGGCATGGTATCATCATTTCACGCACAAAGCATGTGATAAAAAGTTGAGATGGTTACGGCAAAAGCTGGATGAACTTCGTGTAAAAAACGGACAGTCTCTTTCGAAGTATTAGGGATTCGGACGGAAAGTCATCGGTTACAAAAGAAATTTCATTTTCTTGAGTTTAGTTGAACTCCAGGTTTTTTGTGTGCTTCAAAATGCACCATTCAAAGCCACATCATCAATTTTCAACCTCTTTTGACTACATTAGTTATTTTTCATGCAGTTATTGATCTTTTTGAGCAAAATGACTCTAAAATTGAAAAGCACTACAAATGAACTCTGAAAACGCTGAATGTTAGCCTGGTATCCTCATTTCACCCACATAGCATGTGATAAAAAGTTGAGAGGGTTACGGCAAAATCTGAAAGCACTTCGTGTACAAAACGGACTGTCTCTTTCGAAGTATCAGGGTTTCAGACATAAACTCATCTGTTACAAAAGGCATTTCATTTTCTTGAACTTATTTGAACTCCAGGGTTTTTGTGTGTTCAAAATGAACCATTCAAAGTCACATCATCAATTTTCAACCCCTTTTGACTACATTAGTTATTTTTCATGGAGTTATTGATCTTTTTGAGCAAAATGACCCTAAAATTGAAAAGCACTACAAATGAACTCTGAAAAGGCTGAATGTTAGCCTGGTATCATCATTTCACCCACATAGCATGTGATAAAAAGTTGAGAGGGTTACGACAAAATCTGAAAGCACTTCGTGTACAAAACGGACTGTCTCTTTCGAAGTATCAGGGTTTCGGACATAAACTCATCTGTTACAAAAGGCATTTCATTTTCTTGAACTTATTTGAACTCCAGGGTTTTTGTGTGTTCAAAATGCACCATTCAAAGCCACATCATCAATTTTCAACCCCTTTTGACTACATTAGTTATTTTTCATGCAGTTATTGATCTTTTTGAGCAAAATGACCCTAAAATTGAAAAGCACTACAAATGAACTCTGAAAAGGCTGAATGTTAGCCTGGTATCATTATTTCACCCACATAGCATGTGATAAAAAGTTGAGAGGGTTACGGCAAAATCTGAAAGCACTTCGTGTACAAAACGGACTGTCTCTTTCGAAGTATCAGGGTTTCGGACATAAACTCATCTGTTACAAAAGGCATTTCATTTTCTTGAACTTATTTGAACTCCAGGGTTTTTGTGTGTTGAAAATGCACCATTCAAAGCCACATCATCAATTTTCAACCCCTTTTGACTACATTAGTTATTTTTCATGCAGTTATTGATCTTTTTGAGCAAAATGACCCTAAAATTGAAAAGCACTACAAATGAACTCTGAAAAGGCTGAATGTTAGCCTGGTATCATCATTTCACCCACATAGCATGTGATAAAAAGTTGAGAGGGTTACGGCAAAATCTGAAAGCACTTCGTGTACAAAACGGACTGTCTCTTTCGAAGTATCAGGGTTTCGGACATAAACTCATCTGTTACAAAAGGCATTTCATTTTCTTGAACTTATTTGAACTCCAGGGTTTTTGTGTGTTCAAAATGCACCATTCAAAGCCACATCATCAATTTTGAACCCTTTCTGACTTCATTCGTTATTTTCATGCAGTTATTAATTTTTTGGGCTAAATGACCCTGAAATTGAAAAGCACTACAAATGAACTCTGAAAAGGTTGAAAGTTGGCATGGTATCATTATTTCACCCACATAGTATGTGCTAAAAAGTTGAGAGGGTTACGGCAAAAGCTGGATGCACTTCGTGTACTAAACGGACAGCCTCTTTCGAAGTATTAGGGTTTCGGAAAGAAACTCATCTGTTACAAAAGGAATTTCCTTTTCTTGAACTTATTTGAACTTCAGGATTTTTGTGTGTTCAAAATGCACCATTCAAAGCCACATCATCAATTTTCAACCCTTTCTGACTTCATTTGTTATTTTTCATGCAGTTGTTGATTTTTTTGAGCTAAATGACCCTGAAATTGAAAAGCACTACAAATGAACTCTAACAAGGTTGAAAGTTGGCATGGTATCATCATTTCACGCACAAAGCATGTGATAAAAAGTTGAGATGGTTACGGCAAAAGCTGGATGAACTTCGTGTAAAAAACGGACAGTCTCTTTCGAAGTATTAGGGATTCGGACGGAAAGTCATCGGTTACAAAAGAAATTTCATTTTCTTGAGTTTAGTTGAACTCCAGGTTTTTTGTGTGCTTCAAAATGCACCATTCAAAGCCACATCATCAATTTTCAACCTCTTTTGACTACATTAGTTATTTTTCATGCAGTTATTGATCTTTTTGAGCAAAATGACTCTAAAATTGAAAAGCACTACAAATGAACTCTGAAAAGGCTGAATGTTAGCCTGGTATCATCATTTCACCCACATAGCATGTGATAAAAAGTTGAGAGGGTTACGACAAAATCTGAAAGCACTTCGTGTACAAAACGGACTGTCTCTTTCGAAGTATCAGGGTTTCGGACATAAACTCATCTCTTACAAAAGGCATTTCATTTTCTTGAACTTATTTGAACTCCAGGGTTTTTGTGTGTTCAAAATGAACCATTCAAAGCCACATCATCAATTTTCAACCCCTTTTGACTACATTAGTTATTTTTCATGGAGTTATTGATCTTTTTGAGCAAAATGACCCTAAAATTGAAAAGCACTACAAATGAACTCTGAAAAGGCTGAATGTTAGCCTGGTATCATCATTTCACCCACATAACATGTGATAAAAAGTTGAGAGGGTTACGGCAAAATCTGAAAGCACTTCGTGTACAAAACGGACTGTCTCTTTCGAAGTATCAGGGTTTCGGACATAAACTCATCTGTTACATAAGGCATTTCATTTTCTTGAACTTATTTGAACTCCAGGGTTTTTGTGTGTTCAAAATGCACCATTCAAAGCCACATCATCAATTTTCAACCCTTTCTGACTTCATTTGTTATTTTCATGCAGTTATTAATTTTTTGGGCTAAATGACCCTGAAATTGAAAAGCACTACAAATGAACTCTGAAAAGGTTGAAAGTTGGCATGGTATCATTATTTCACCCACATAGTATGTGCTAAAACGTTGAGAGGGTTACGGAAAAAGCTGGATGCACTTCGTGTACTAAACGGACAGCCTCTTTCGAAGTATTAGGGTTTCGGACGGAAACTCATCTGTTACAAAAGGAATTTCATTTTCTTGAACTTATTTGAACTTCAGGATTTTTGTGTGTTCAAAATGCACCATTCAAAGCCACATCATCAATTTTCAACCCTTTCTGACTTCATTTGTTATTTTTCATGCTGTTGTTGATTTTTTTGAGCTAAATGACCCTGAAATTGAAAAGCACTACAAATGAACTCTAAAAAGGTTGAAAGTTGGCATGGTATCATCATTTCACGCACAAAGCATGTGATAAAAAGTTGAGATGGTTACGGCAAAAGCTGGATGCACTTCGTGTACAAAACGGACAGTCTCTTTCGAAGTATTAGGGATTCGGACGGAAAGTCATCGGTTACAAAAGACATTTCATTTTCTTGAATTTAGTTGAACTCCAGGTTTTCTGTGTGCTTCAAAATGCACCATTCAAAGCCACATGATCAATTTTCAACCCCTTTTGACTACATTAGTTATTTTTCATGCAGTTATTGATCTTTTTGAGCAAAATGACCCTAAAATTGAAAAGCACTACAAATGAACTCTGAAAAGGTTGAATGTTAGCCTGGTATCATCATTTCACCCACATAGCATGTGATAAAAAGTTGAGAGGGTTACGGCAAAATCTGAAAGCACTTCGTGTACAAAACGGACCGTCTCTTTCGAAGTATCAGGGTTTCGGACATAAACTCATCTGCTACAAAAGGCATTTCATTTTCTTGAACTTATTTGAACTCCAGGGTTTTTGTGTGTTCAAAATGAACCATTCAAAGCCACATCATCAATTTTCAACCCATTTTGACTACATTAGTTATTTTTCATGCCGTTATTGATCTTTTTGAGCAAAATGACCCTAAAATTGAAAAGCACTACAAATGAACTCTAAAAAGGCTGAATGTTAGCCTGGTATCATCATTTCACCCACATAGCATGTGATAAAAAGTTGAGAGGGTTACGGCAAAATCTGAAAGCACTTCGTGTACAAAACGGACTGTCTCTTTCGAAGTATCAGGGTTTCGGACATAAACTCATCTGTTACATAAGGCATTTCATTTTCCTGAACTTATTTGAACCCCAGGGTTTTTGTGTGTTCAAAATGCACCATTCAAAGCCACATCATCAAGTTTCAACCCTTTCTGACTTCATTTGTTATTTTCATGCAGTTATTAATTTTTTGGGCTAAATGACCCTGAAATTGAAAAGCACTACAAATGAACTCTGAAAAGGTTGAAAGTTGGCATGGTATCATTATTTCACCCACATAGTATGTGCTAAAAAGTTGAGAGGGTTACGGCAAAAGCTGGATGCACTTCGTGTACTAAACTGACAGCCTCTTTCGAAGTATCAGGGTTTCGGACGGAAACTCAACTGTTACAAAAGGCATTTCATTTTCTTGAACTTATTTGAACTTCAGGATTTTTCTGTGTTCAAAATGCACCATTCAAAGCCACATCATCAATTTTTAACCCTTTCTGACTTCATTTGTTATTTTTCATGCAGTTGTTGATTTTTTTGAGCTAAATGACCCTGAAATTGAAAAGCACTACAAATGAACTCTAAAAATGTTGAAAGTTGGCATGGTATCATCATTTCACGCACAAAGCATGTGATAAAAAGTTGAGAGGGTTACGGCAAAAGCTGGATGCACTTCGTGTACAAAACGGACAGTCTCTTTCGAAGTATTAGGGATTGGGACGGAAAGTCATCGGTTACAAAAGACATTTCATTTTCTTGAGTTTCGTTGAACTCCCGGTTTTTTGTGTGCTTCAAAATGCACCATTCAAAGCCACATCATCAATTTTCAACCCCTTTTGACTACATTAGTTATTTTTCATGCAGTTATTGATCTTTTTGAGCAAAATGACCCTAAAATTGAAAAGCACTACAAATGAACTCTGAAAAGGCTGAATGTTAGCCTGGTATCATCATTTCACCCACATAGCATGTGATAAAAAGTTGAGAGGGTTACGGGAAAATCTGAAAGCACTTCGTGTACAAAACGGACTGTCTCTTTCGAAGTATCAGGGTTTCGGACATAAACTCATCTGCTACAAAAGGCATTTCATTTTCTTGAACTTATTTGAACTCCAGGGTTTTTGTGTGTTCAAAATGAACCATTCAAAGCCACATCATCAATTTTCAACCCATTTTGACTACATTAGTTATTTTTCATGCCGTTATTGATCTTTTTGAGCAAAATGACCCTAAAATTGAAAAGCACTACAAATGAACTCTAAAAAGGCTGAATGTTAGCCTGGTATCATCATTTCACCCACATAGCATGTGATAAAAAGTTGAGAGGGTTACGGCAAAATCTGAAAGCACTTCGTGTACAAAACGGACTGTCTCTTTCGAAGTATGAGGGTTTCGGACATAAACTCATCTATTACATAAGGCATTTCATTTTCTTGAACTTATTTGAACCCCAGGGTTTTTGTGTGTTCAAAATGCACCATTCAAAGCCACATCATCAATTTTCAACCCTTTCTGACTTCATTTGTTATTTTCATGCAGTTATTGATTTTTTGGGCTAAATGACCCTGAAATTGAAAAGCACTACAATTGAACTCTGAAAAGGTTGAAAGTTGGCATGGTATCATTATTTCACCCACAGAGTATGTGCTAAAAAGTTGAGACGGTTACGGCAAAAGCTGGATGCACTTCGTGTACTAAACGGACAGCCTCTTTCGAAGTATCAGGGTTTCAGACGGAAACTCATCTGTTACAAAAGGCATTTAATTTTCTTGAACTTATTTGAACTTCAGGATTTTTCTGTGTTCAAAATGCACCATTCAAAGCCACATCATCAATTTTTAACCCTTTCTGACTTCATTTGTTATTTTTCATGCAGTTGTTGATTTTTTTGAGCTAAATGACCCTGAAATTGAAAAGCACTACAAATGAACTCTAAAAAGGTTGAAAGTTGGCATGGTATCATCATTTCACGCACAAAGCATGTGATAAAAAGTTGAGAGGGTTACAGCAAAAGCTGGATGCACTTCGTGTACAAAACGGACAGTCTCTTTCGAACTATTAGGGATTGGGACGGAAAGTCATCGGTTACAAAAGACATTTCATTTTCTTGAATTTCGTTGAACTCCCGGTTTTTTGTGTGCTTCAAAATGCACCATTCAAAGCCACATCATCAATTTTCAACCCCTTTTGACTACATTAGTTATTTTTCATGCAGTTATTGATCTTTTTGAGCAAAATGACCCTAAAATTGAAAAGCACTACAAATGAACTCTGAAAAGGCTGAATGTTAGCCTGGTATCATCATTTCACCCACATAGCATGTGATAAAAAGTTGAGAGGGTTACGGGAAAATCTGAAAGCACTTCGTGTACAAAACGGACTGTCTCTTTCGAAGTATCAGGGTTTCGGACATAAACTCATCTGTTACAAAAGGCATTTCATTTTCTTGAACTTATTTGAACTCCACGGTTTTTGTGTGTTCAAAATGAACCATTCAAAGCCACATCATCAATTTTCAACCCCTTTTGACTACATTAGTTATTTTTCATGCAGTTATTGATCTTTTTGAGCAAAATGACCCTAAAATTGAAAAGCACTACAAATGAACTCTGAAAAGGTTGAATGTTAGCCTGGTATCATCATTTCACCCACATAGCATGTGATAAAAAGTTGAGAGGGTTACGGCAAAATCTGAAAGCACTTCGTGTACAAAACGGACTGTCTCTTTCGAAGTATGAGGGTTTCAGACATAAACTCATCTGTTACAAAAGGCATTTCATTTTCTTGAACTTATTTGAACTCCAGGGTTTTTGTTTGTTCAAAATGCACCATTCAAAGCCACATCATCAATTTTCAACCCTTTCTGACTTCATTTGTTATTTTCATGCAGTTATTGATTTTTTGGGCTAAATGACCCTGAAATTGAAAAGCACTACAATTGAACTCTGAAAAGGTTGAAAGTTGGCATGGTATCATTATTTCACCCACAGAGTATGTGCTAAAAAGTTGAGAGGGTTACGGCAAAAGCTGGATGCACTTCGTGTACTAAACTGACAGCCTCTTTCGAAGTATCAGCGTTTCGGACGGAAACTCATCTGTTACAAAAGGCATTTCATTTTCTTGAACTTATTTGAACTTCAGGATTTTTGTGTGTTCAAAATGCACCATTCAAAGCCACGTCATCAATTTTCAACCCTTTCTGACTTCATTTGTTATTTTTCATGCAGTTGTTGATTTTTTTGAGCTAAATGACCCTGAAATTGAAAAGCACTACAAATGAACTCTAAAAAGGTTGAAAGTTGGCATGGTATCATCATTTCACGCACAAAGCATGTGATAAAAAGTTAAGAGGGTTACGGCAAAAGCTGGATGCACTTCGTGTACAAAACAGACAGTCTCTTTCGAAGTATTAGGGATTCGGACGGAAAGTCATCGGTTACAAAAGACATTTCATTTTCTTGAATTTAGTTGAACTCCAGGTTTTTTGTGTGCTTCAAAATGCACCATTCAAAGCCACATCATCAATTTTCAACCCCTTTTGACTACATTAGTTATTTTTCATGCAGTTATTGATCTTTTTGAGCAAAATGACCCTAAAATTGAAAAGCACTACAAATGAACTCTGAAAAGGCTGAATGTTAGCCTGGTATCATCATTTCACCCACATAGCATGTGATAAAAAGTTGAGAGGGTTACGGCAAAATCTGAAAGCACTTCGTGTACAAACCGGACTGTCTCTTTCGAAGTATCAGGGTTTCGGACATAAACTCATCTGTTACAAAAGGGATTTCATTTTCTTGAACTTATTTGAACTCCAGGGTTTTTGTGTGTTCAAAATGCACCATTCAAAGCCACATCATCAATTTTCAACCCTTTCTGACATCATTTGTTATTTTCATGCAGTTATTGATTTTTTGGGCTAAATGACCCTGAAATTGAAAAGCACTACAAATGAACTCTGAAAAGGTTGAAAGTTGGCATGGTGTCATTATTTCACCCACAGAGTATGTGTTAAAAAGTTGAGAGGGTTACGGCAAAAGCTGGATGCACTTCGTGTACTAAACGGACAGCCTCTTTCGAAGTATCAGGGTTTCAGACGGAAACTCATCTGTTACAAAAGGCATTTCATTTTCTTGAACTTATTTGAACTTCAGGATTTTTGTGTGTTCAAAATGCACCATTAAAAGCCACATCATCAATTTTTAACCCTTTCTGACTTCATTTGTTATTTTTCATGCAGTTGTTGATTTTTTTGAGCTAAATGACCCTGAAATTGAAAAGCACTACAAATGAACTCTAAAAAGGTTGAAAGTTGGCATGGTATCATCATTTCACGCACAAAGCATGTGATAAAAAGTTGAGAGGGTTACGGCAAAAGCTGGATGCACTTCGTGTACAAAACGGACAGTCTCTTTCGAACTATTAGGGATTGGGACGGAAAGTCATCGGTTACAAAAGACATTTCATTTTCTTGAATTTCGTTGAACTCCCGGTTTTTTGTGTGCTTCAAAATGTACCATTCAAAGCCATATCATCAATTTTCAACCCCTTTTGACTACATTAGTTATTTTTCATGCAGTTATTGATCTTTTTGAGCAAAATGACCCTAAAATTGAAAATCACTACAAATGAACTCTGAAAAGGCTGAATGTTAGCCTGGTATCATCATTTCACCCACATAGCATGTGATAAAAAGTTGAGAGGGTTACGGCAAAATCTGAAAGCACTTCGTGTACAAAACGGACTGTCTCTTTCGAAGTATCAGGGTTTCGGACATAAACTCATCTGTTACAAAAGGCATTTCATTTTCTTGAACTTATTTGAACTCCAGGGTTTTTGTGTGTTAAAAATGCACCATTCAAAGCCACATCATCAATTTTCAACCCTTTCTAACTTTATTTGTTATTTTCATGCAGTTATTGATTTTTTTGGGCTAAATGACCCTGAAATTGAAAAGCACTACAAATGAACTCTGAAAAGGTTGAAAGTTGGCATGGTATCATTATTTCACCCACATAGTATGTGCTAAAAAGTTGAGAGGGTTACGGCAAAAGCTGGATGCACTTCGTGTACTAAACGGACAGCCTCTTTCGAAGTATCAGGGTTTCGGACGGAAACTCATCTGTTACAAAAGGCATTTCATTTTCTTGAACTTATTTGAACTTCAGGATTTTTGTGTGTTAAAAATGCACCATTCAAAGCCACATCATCAATGTTCAACCCTTTCTGACTTCCTTTGTTATTTTTCATGCAGTTGTTGATTTTTTTGAGCTAAATGACCCTGAAATTGAAAAGCACTACAAATGAACTCTAAAAAGGTTGAAAGTTGGCATGGTATCATCATTTCACGCACAAAGCATGTGATAAAAAGTTGGGAGGGTTACGGCAAAAGCTGGATGCACTTCGTGTACAAAACGGACAGTCTCTTTCGAAGTATTAGGGATTCGGACGGAAAGTCATCGGTTACAACAGACATTTCATTTTCTTGAATTTTGTTGAACCCCAGGGTTTTTGTGTGCTTCAAAATGCACCATTCAAAGCCATATCATCAATTTTCAACCCCTTTTGACTACATTAGTTATTTTTCATGCAGTTATTGATCTTTTTGAGCAAAATGACCCTAAAATTGAAAAGCACTACAAATGAATTGTGAAAAGGTTGAAAGTTAGCATGGTATCATCATTTGACCCACATAGCATGTGATAAAAAGTTGAGAGCGTTACGGCAAAATCTGAAAGCACTTCGTGTACGGAACGGACTGTCTCTTTCGAAGTATCAGGGTTTCGGACATAAACTCATCTGTTACAAAAGGCATTTCATTTTCTTGAACTTAGTTGAACTCCAGGCTTTTTGTGTGTTCAAAATGCACCATTCAAAGCCACATCATCAATTTTCAACCCTTTCTGACTTCATTTGTTATTTTCATGCAGTTATTGATTTTTTTGGGCTAAATGACCCTGAAATTGAAAAGCACTACAAATGAACTCTGAAAAGGTTGAAAGTTGGCATGGTATCATTATTTCACCCACATAGTATGTGCTAAAAAGTTGAGACGGTTACGGCAAAAGCTGGATGCACTTCGTGTACTAAACGGACAGCCTCTTTCGAAGTATCAGGGTTTCAGACGGAAACTCATCTGTTACAAAAGGCATTTAATTTTCTTGAACTTATTTGAACTTCAGGATTTTTGTGTGTTCAAAATGCACCATTCAAAGCCACATCATCAATTTTCAACCCTTTCTGACTTCATTTGTTATTTTTTTATGCAGTTATTGATTTTTTTGAGCTAAATGACCCTGAAATTGTAAAGCACTACAAATGAACTCCGAAAAGGTTGAAAGTTGGCATGGTATCATCATTTCACCCACATAGCATGTGATAAAAAGTTGAGAGGGTTACGGCAAAAGCTGGATGCACTTCGTGGACAAAACGGACAGTCTCTTTCGAAGTATCAGGGTTTTGGACAGAAAGTCATCGGTTACAAAAGACATTTCATTTTCTTGAATTTAGTTGAACTCCAGGTTTTTTGTGTGCTTCAAAATGCACCATTCAAAGCCACATCATAAATTTTCAACCTCTTGTGACTACATTTGTTATTTTTCATGGAGTTATTGATTTTTTTGAGCAAAATGACCCTAAAATTGAAAAGCACTACAAATGAACTCTGAAAAGGCTGAATGTTAGCCCGGTATCATCATTTCACCCACATAGCATGTGCTAAAAGGTTGAGAGGGTGACGGCAAAAGCTGAATGCACTTCGTGTACAAAACGGACAGTCTCTTCGAAGTATGAGGGTTTTAGACATAAACTCATCTATTACAAAAGGCATTTCATTTTCTTGAACTTATTTGAACTCCAGGCTTTTTGTGTGTTCAAAATGCACCATTCAAAGCCACATCATCAATTTTCAACCCTTTCTGACTTCATTTGTTATTTTTCATGCAGTTATTGATTTTTTTGAGCTAAATGACCCTGAAATTGAAAAGCACTACAAATGAGCTCTGAAAAGGTTGAAAGTTGGCATGGTATCATCATTTCACCCACCTAGCATGCGTTAAAAAGTTGAGAGGGTTATGGCAAAAGCCGGATGCACTTCGTGTACAAAACGGACAGTCTCTTTCAAAGTATCAGGGTTTCGGACCTAAACTCATCTGTTACAAAAGGTTAGTTTAAGATATGAGAAAAATTAGAGAAAAATTATTTGAAAATAAATAAATGATGTAATATTTGGATTCCTCACATTTTTGTGATAATAATGGATATATTATTTGTTGAATTTCGATTTACAAATTTAAAGATATTAGTTATGCCATATGAATTGAATATATGGCAAAAAATGAATAAAATAATATTATTACTTATTTTATTTTCATAGAAATTAAATATATATATTTTATTTTAATAATTGTTTGGAATTCAAAAATTTAAATAATGTGACATCAAGACCTAAGGGTTAATAGGATTGATAGCTTATTATTGTCAAGAAAACAACAAGTGCAGACTTGGAAACAAAGGGTGATAGAACTCGAAAGTTAAGCATGCTCGTGTTAGAGCAGTGAGAGGATGGGTGACCGGCTGGGAAGTTAGATGATTTGGAGTGAGGGTGATTAGAGATTAAATTATCAAATAATTCAAAAGCAGCGAAGAGGGGTGATTAAAGTGTCAGATATTTCACAGAATTGAAAATCAGAAAAAAAATTAAAAAAATCGAAAAACAAAAAAGTATATTAAAAACCGGTTGGTAACACTTAGTACCGGTTGGTATCACCAACCTGTACTAAACGTCCTCCACCACCAGCCCACGCAGGCAGCCACGTGGTGGGCCTTTAGTACCGGTTGGTATCACCAACCGGTACTAAAGGTCCTCCGACACCAGCCCACGCAGGCAGCCACGTGGTGGGCCTTTAGTACCGGTCCATGGGCCAGCCGGTACTAAACATCTGGACCTTTAGTCCCGACCCGTTAGTACCGGTTGGGGACCCGGTACTAAAGGAACATCCCGACCGGGACTATTGATCGACATTCTACTAGTGTAAATGACCCTGAAATTGAAAAGCACTTCAAATGAAGTCTGAAAAGGTTGAAAGTTGGCATGGTATCATCATTTCACCCACATAGAATGTGCTAAAAAGTTGATAGGGTTACGGCAAAAGCAGGATGCACTTCACGTACAAAACGGACAGTCTCTTTCGAAGTATCGGGGTTTCGAACGGAAACTTATCGGTTACAAAAGGCATTTCATTTTCTTGAACTTATTTCAACTCCAGACTTTTTGTGCGTTCAGTATGCATCATTCGAAGGGGGCATCAATTTTCAGCCCTTTCTGACTTCATTTGCTATTTTTCATGCATTTACTGATTTTTTTTGAGCTAAATGACCCGAAAATTGATAAGCACTACTGGGCCGCCACGGCCTGCATACGACTAGAAACCCAACCTGGACCAGGATGCAAGCTCGCAAGGCCCAGTAGGCCCAACAGGGCCACACAGGTTCAATAGGCCCACATAGGCTTGCTTAGAGAGGAGCTCAAGGGAGCAGCCGCAACGTGGCTTATAAACCAATGCGGCTGCCACTCGCTTGGCGAGGTGGGACTAAAGTTTCCCTACACCGCGCATCCACGAGCACCACCTTTAGTCATGGTTGGTGGCTCCAACCGCGACTAAAGGACCCCCCCCCTTTAGTCGTGGTTGGAGCCACCAACCGCGACTAAAGGTGAATTTCAGGCAGCCGAAGCGGCGGGAAGCTAGACCTTTAGTAGCGGTTGGTGGCTCCAGCCGCGACTAAAGGGGGTCTTTAGTCGCGGTTGGAGCCACCAACCGCGACTAAAGGCTTTCATATATATAACTTCACTTATGAAAAATTCACCATCCTCTCCATTCTCTCGACGCCAAACACAGACGACGACGCCAGGCTGCTACGCGCCGCCGGCTTCCCCGTTCTATGCCATCGCCGCCCCCGACGCCGGAGCTCGTTGCCGCCCCCGATACCGGCTAACTGCGCCTCCTCGCCGATCCCCGACTCCGGACACGTCCTTCTCGCCGATCCTCGATGCCGCCCTTGCCCGCTCTTTCCCGAACTCCTCGCTTCGCCGCCGCCTACCCCGACGTCGTCACTGCCCCCGACTTGCCTCGCCTCGCCGTCGCCCCGTTGTGAGCTCCTTACCTCCCTCTCCCCTCTCCCTCGCCCCTGCCACCATGGCCGCCCATCCCCGAGCCATTTTGACATTTTGACATTTTTGGTATATATGTTTTAGTATATATGTATAGCCATTTTGACACTTTTATTGTATGTTTTAGTATATATGTATAGCAATTTTGACATTTTTATTGTATGTTTTAGTATATATGTATAGAAATTTTGACATTTTTAGAAGAATTTTGATATTTTTGATATTTGAGGAATTAATTAGTATAATGTATGTATAGAAATATTGAGGAATTTTGACATTTTCATACAATGTATAGAAATTAGTATGTATATATATATATGTATGTATACAATGTATAGAAAAAAGTTGAGGACTTTGACATTTGATCCAATATATGTATAGCAATTAGTATATGTATGTATAATGTATAGAAAATATTTTTGCAATTTTGACAAAGCATAGAAAAAAATTTGTTATGTATTTGCAAAATCAAGTTAAAAAGAATTACAAAAATCACAATCAAGCGTTTATTTTTTTTAACTTTGCATAGAATTTGTTCACGGCATGAATGATGCCCGGCCTACATCCTCGTCGTCAACTCATTCACGATGACGTCCTACTTCAGAGGCGCCGTGTCCGGGACTAGGCTCCGCCGGGCTAGCACTGGGAGGTGCTACCTTCAGGGCGCACATCTTGGTGAGGAACCGCGGTTCCGTCATCGACCCGGGTCTTCTTTGGTGGCGTTCGCGTCGGCCACTTTCGGTGCGGAGGCAGCTGGCCCTCCTTACCGATAATATTCGACATGTATTCGAGATGTATTCGACATGTATTCGAGATGTATTCGAGATTATATTCGATAATGTTTGAGATGATTTATTCGAGATTATATTCGATGATGCATATTATGTACTATGATTCAGTTTTCCTTATTGCTTGCCTACATTCTAATTTTAATACTAAATTGTTTTATCTTTCTTCTGGGTTAGTTAAATAAAAGCTATGAACAATACTGGCAGAGAAGGAGAAGAGGCTATGTTCAACATCATACGCTCCACGAGCCCAGAGCATGAACATGAAGATGATGACGGCTCGCAATATCTGAACACTTCCGACGAGGGTTGTATGTTTGATGAAGACTAGAGAATAGATGAATTCGACAACGATGTTGACGAAGAAAATGTTCTTCAAATAACAAAGACCGGCAAGGTATATTTATTATATAAGCCATCTGGTGATCATTACATGTCTTAATTGGGCTGTATATGTATTAACGAGTCAATCTTTCTTCTTTTAGGCCTCCGAATCGAGCAAATCTTCTACAAGCGACAGGGTAGTTTGAGGCCCGGCCAAAAAGTTGGACCCTGGCGTAAAGTTCAGCATCGATTCCATCAATACATCAACTGGCGAACCGCTTGAACCTAAGATAAATGCGACCAAGTTCAAGAATCAATGCGGAGTTATTGTTAGGGACCAAATCCCGATCTCCACACAAGAATGGAAAAAGGCAGCAAAGAGAGATCGAGAAGGAGTTACTTTGGTCGATGGAAGAGCAAAAGATGTGCTTTGGACCGAGATGATGTCACATTTCACACTACCAAATAATTTGACAGATGCATATCTGAAGAAAGTCAGAAACTATGCTCTTAAAAAGAAGGCGATCGCATTCAACACCTTCAAGAAAAATGCATGGGCTACGTATGTCAAAGCAAACAAGACGTCTCCAAAATTCGAGGGAGCATTGGTGAAGGCAAAAGATCACTGGGACAATTTCATGAAGTTTAAGGAATCGGAACTAGCTAAGGAACGGTCGAGAAAGAAAAAGATTAATGCTGTGAAAAAGCACTAGCACCATACTCTGGGCCAGGTGGCTACCAGACGGCCCTTCTAAAGTGGTATCAATCCGAAAAAGATATGATTAGTGCAGAGGTCACTCCAGTTATAGTGACCTGGCCCTCGAGGTGCACGACATGTTTTTATGCACATGGGGGGGAGTTGGACCCAAAGACAGGGGCTATTATGGTGAAGGCAAGTCTTAAAAAAGTGACAGACAAAATTCTGATGAAAAAAGAAGAAGCTCAAACGGGGGTGTTCATGCCCAACAGAGAGGACGACGAGCTTACGTGCGCCCTGAAGAATACTTAACACCCTGGAAGAAAACGAGGGAAAGGCATTGTTCCGTGGTTTGAGGGGTTTGCTGGTTGGAACGATGACTACACAAGTTGTGCGAGAAAGAAGATGCAGGAGGAGCGGAAGAAGAAGGAGGAAGCACTCCGCCTTGAAGAGCAGGAGAATTTTTGAAGCATCTAAACACCCAACCAGAAATACTACTTCCTTACATCTTCGGGTGAGTATTACTATATATATATATATATATATATATATATATCTTGTACAACAAATTCTATTTTTTGCTTACTAGATGTTAATAAGTGTTGTCGATGAGTTATGCAGTTACCACTGGATCTTGTTAATCATTGAAGTTGACAAGGGAAAAGTTGAAGTACTCGACTCGCTATTAAAGGATCCATCTGAATACGCAATCGTGAGGGGGCTGCTTGACAGGTAATTTCAATCATTATTCGCACTATGTCGGCCTCCTTAATTACTTCATTTCTTGATATAAACTAGTTAATAACTCATTTATTCATTTTCTTTGCCTGGCGGGCAGGGCTTGGGCCAAGTTCATCAAACAGGTCTCAGGCGACTGGGCACAACAACTAAAATGGGTGCGACCCAAGGTAATTAAGTACTACTAGCTAGCTAGCTACGTCTGTGCATCTTTTTAATTCTAGTTTCAATACCATTATCATTCTTGATTAATTATTACCTGGTTGAATTTAATTCTAGTAAAGTGCATGAGGCAGGATCAGGGGACTAGTTTATGCGCATACTACGTTTGCGAGAACATTCACATGATAACGGCTAAAAGGAGTAGAAACGAACGAAATCTTTCGATGCGTTTGCCAGAACACTATCCATATTTTTTTAATCATGATCTAGCTAATATATATACACACAACTAATATATTTATCTTGATCTCCATCTTGAAGGTGACGGAGATGCGGGGCCAGCTCATACCAGAGGCTCTGGTACGAGCAATTCAAGAGGAATTAGCTGGATTTCTGGTCAACCAGGTCATAGATCCCAAAGGAGAATACCATTACAGTATCAAGAACAAGAAGCAGTAATGCCTGCATATACATCTAATGATCCTTAAATTGTAGAACAAATTGTATATATATGTTTGTGAATGGTCGTCGTACTAGCAATTCGATGATATATATATATATATATATATATGATCGGTTCTACGAGAAATACTATTTATATTTATATATATGCACAACGTGTGTACAATATGTAGCAGCGTAATATATGTTTGAAATGAAAATTAATTAAATGGAAAACACAAAATTAAAAGGAAAATTAACCCATAATTAATTTATAAACCCCTAAAGAATTAAAAGGAAAAATAAAACAAAACTAAAAAAACTAAATACTTTTAGTCCCGGTTGGTGTTACAAACCGGGACTAAAGGTCCCCAAGCCCACGGCGCCATCGGATGCCATGTGGAGGGCCTTTGGTGCTGGGCTGTGTTGAACCGGGACAAAAGGGGGTAGGCTTTAGTCCCCACCCTTTAGTTCCAGTTCGAGAACCGGCACTAAAGGCCCTTACGACCCCCGACTATAGGTCGGTTCTACACTAGTGCATGAATCTCATGACAAGCATATTTCAGTCTAACCCACTTCCTATGCATAGGGATTTTGTGAGCCAATAATTTCTAGGAACAATAATCATATAGCATAATAAGGCAAAACAAGCATAACTTCAAAACTTTGAACACATAGAGAGGAAAATTGATATTATTGCAATTCCTACAAGCATATGTTCCTCCCTCGTAATAATTTTCAGTAGAATCATGAAGGAATTCCACAATATGACTATAACATAAATCATTATATTCATGATCCACAAGCATAGAAATTTTATCACTCTACACATAAGCAATTTTCTTTTAATTCATAATAGTGGGAGCAAACTCAACAAAATAACTATCATGAGATACTTGATTGACATAACCACGCTGAATATTAAAATCATGATGACAAGTTTCATGGTTACTATCACTCTTTATAGCATATATGTCATCATCAAAATCATCATAGATAGTAGGCATGTCATTATCATAACAAATTTGCTCATCAACACTTGGGGGACTAAAAATATTGTCTTCATCAAACATAGCATCCCCAAGCTTGTGGCTTTGCATATCATTAGCATCATGAATATTCAGAGAATTCATACTAGCAATATTGCAATCATGCTCACCATTCAAGGAATTCTCATTAAGTATTTTCATAAATTCTTTCTCTACCAATTGAGCACAATTTTCCAAACCATCATTTTCACGAAAGACATTATAAAGATGAAGTATATGAGGCAACCTCAATTCCATTTTTTGAAGTTTTCTTTTATAAAACCAACTTAGTGAATAAACAAGAAACTAAAAGATTCAATTGCAAGATCTAAATATATACCTTCAAGCACTCACCTCCCTGGTAACTTCACTAGAAAAGAGCTTGATGTCTACTACGCAACTTTATTCTTGTAGACTTAGTTGGGCCTCCGAGCGCAGAGTTTTGTAGGACAGTAGCAATTTTCCCTCAATTGGATGACCTAAGGTTTATCAATCCATGGGAGGTGTAGGATGAAGATGGTCTCTCTCAAACAACCCTACAATCAAATACAAGAAATCTCTTGTGTCACCAACACACCCAATACAATGGAAAATTGTATAGGTGCACTAGTTCGGCGAAGGGATGGTGATACACACCCAATAAAATGGCAAATTGTATATATGAAATATAAAAAAAATCAAGGTAGCAAGAAACAAAGTGAGAAAAACGGCATTGCAATGCTTGAAAACAAGGCCTAGGGTTCATACTTTCACTAGTGCTAGTTCTCTCAATAATACTGACAAAGTTGACTCATATGTAAATCCCTCACGTGCGACAAAGAGTTCACTCCAAAGTCACAAATAGCAGAGAACAAATGAAGAAATTTTGTAGGGTACGAAACCACCTCAAAGTTATCTTTTCCGATCAATCGTATGAGCTATCCCTATAAGTTTCACGAACAGCCCTAGAGTTCATACTAAAATAACAACTTAAGATACACATTAACCAAAACCCTAATGTCACCTAGATACTCCATTGTCACCACATACGAGTACCGAGGAGCTTGATTATATGATGTGCATCACACAATTTCAGATTCATCAGGTTCAATCCAACACAAAGAACTTCAAATAGTGCCCAAAGATTCTACCGGATAGTCAAGACGAAAACGTGTGCCAACCCCTATGTATTGATTCCTAAGGTCATGGAACCCGCAAGTTAATCACCAAAACATACATCAATTGGATCAATAGAACATCCCATTGTCACCACGGATATCCCATTGCAAGACATACATCAAGTGTTCTCAAATCCTTTAAAGACTCAAACCGAGAAGAAAACTTCAAAGGGAAAACTTAATTCATCACAAGAAGATAGAGAGGGGAAAACTCCATATGATTCATCTATATTAATAAAGCTCAAGATTGTGTCATCTCAAGAACACAAGAGAGAGAGAGAGATCAAACCCATAGCTACTGGTAGATGCCCTCGGCCTCGAGGTTGAACTCCTCCCTCCTCGTCATGGATACCGCTCGGATGATGAAGATGGCCTTCGATGATGGTTTCCCCCGCCGGCAGGGTGCCAGAACGGCATCCCGATTGGTTTTTCGTGGTTATAGAGGCTTGCGACAGCGGAACTCACCATCTAGGTTTCTTTCTGTGGGTTACGGGATTTATAGGAGTGCTTGGCGTCGGAATCCAAGACAGGGGGACTCCCAAGAGGAACACAAGCAAGGGGGCGCGCCCTAGGGGGGCGTCCCCTATGGCTGCCTCGGGACTCCTCTCCGGTATCTTTTTGCTCCAGTATTTTTTATATTTTCCATAAATATTCTTCGTAAATTTTCAGCCCATTCCGACAACTTTTATTTCTGCTCAAAAAAATGACACCATGGTAATTCTGCTGAAAACATCATCAGTGCGGGTTAGTTCTAATAAAATCATATAAAATTATTGTAAACATGGCATGAATACTTCATAAATTATAGATATGTTGGAGACGTATCAATCCACTCTTCGTTTTTGATGTGCTTAGGAAGGCAGGTACTCCAACATCCTTTATAGGAGTAATTTGCATCATGCTCTGGATCAACAAGATCCGCCTTGGAGATGTACTGAAGGTTTTCAGGCATGCCTCTATCATCTTCTATGCTCATATTATGTAAGACGATGCAAAATGTCATGATTTTCCAAAGTGCTTCTAAGGCACATGAAAAACTCTCTCCAAATACTTACATGTCAACTCTTGACGTGTTACAAAGTCAGATCTCTTGTTACCTTGAGGATGTGGGGTTGTGTCCACAAATGTGTCCCATGGAGGATATATAGATGCCATCTTCAAGGTAGTTACCCATCATGTAATCACGACCATCGACAATAAAATTGCAAGGAGGAATATTTCTGGCAACAAGCCTAGCAAACAGTGGTGATCCGACAACACTTTCAAGTCATTTTGAGTGCCTATCGTACGAAAGAACGCATGCCAAATCTGTAGATCCTCCAATGTAACGGCCTCAAGAATGATTGTTGGATTGTTGCAGTGGCTTTTGTACGGACCTTTCCACCCCGCATAACAATTCTTCCATCTCCCGTGCATATAGTCAATTGATCATAGAATTACATACCATCCTTGTTATTTCACTCAGTGCCAACAGCCTCTTTGTGTCTTTCTCATTGTGTGCCCTCAAGTACTCTGTCCCAAAGATATCAACAACGTATTTTGTGCATCTTCGAACAATCTTTAAGTCTTGTCCAATGCGGACATGGTCGTCAATGACTGCGGCCAAACACTTAAAGGGTCACACTTATAACTCCACATGCACTCCTCTTGATCTTGTGTGTTTGTTCGGATCAGATGGATTGTGGGTTTATCTTCATATTGTTCGCGAAATTATATTGAGTTCCTTGCTAGTTCTTCTTTACACATGCATGATTGTATGATAGATTTTTAATTCACTTTGAACTGTTTATATAGTTTGGCCGACTAGATTAATATTTCTTCAGTGGGAGAGGTGCGTTGTAGTGGGTTCAATCTGGCGGTGCTCTGTATCCCAGTGACAGTAAAGTTAGACTACAGTACATACAATGCGATCATAAAATATGAATGGGTTAACAACATTACTTAAAGTGGTAATTTGCTTTATTATACTAGCATACCTCACGAGAATTTTGTTAAGTTTTGTGTGATTGAAGTTTTCAAGTTTTCGGTGAGATCACAATGGATGAAGGAATAAGGAGGAAGAAGAGCCTAAGCTTGGGGATGCTACAGAACCTCAAGATAATATCCAAAGAGTAACAGGCAACTAACCTTGGGGATTCCCCGAGTCACCTCCCCTCTTTCTTCTAACAACCATCGGTATTTTACTTGGAACTATAGTTTTATTCGTCACCTATCATGAGTTTTGCTTGGAGCGTCTTGTATCTTTGTTTTTTTATCCTTGCTGCACACACCTATTTGAGAGAGTGAATATTAGGCTATGAACTACTAGAATTTCTCTGTATGCTTCACTTAAATATATTGAGCTATGAAATTGCTCTAGTGCTTCACTTATATCTTTTTGAGCACGGCGTGCTTTTACATGTTTGAAGAAATGCTCTCATGCTTCACTTATATTAAACTCAGAGTTAGTAATTTTTAAGAAATCCTCTCATTCTTCTCATATATTATTTTGGGAGATGAAACTATTATGGTCATGTTCTTCACTTAAATCTATATGAGCTTTTCAAAAGCAATGGCAATATATGAAACTAGTCCCAAATTGATAGATATTGAACAGGGATATAATAAAAACTTTCATGAAGATCATTGGACAAATTAAACTTGATTCTTTGTAATCGTTTTGAGACATGATGAGAGTAATATGTGAGTGATGTTAGTAAGTAATTATGCTTACTATGAATATTGATGTTAAGGTTTGTGATTCCCTATGAAAGCACGAAAGTCAATAGTTGTGCTACGAAATTACATCCTACTTATGGTGCATTATTCTGTGTTAGTTATGCTTAATGATCCCTTATGTGATTTTTCGTTTCTTAGTTGGATGCTTCTCAATCTATTTGCTAGCCATCACTTGTACTATAAGTAGAAACACAACTTGTGCATCCAAAATCCTTAAACCTAGTTTTGCCACATGAGTCCACCATATCTACCTATATACGGTATTTCCATGGCGTTCCAAGAAAATTTGAATGTGCCATCTCTAATTCTCAAAATAAATTTTCCTTTTTGTGTACTCATACCTCTCATGAAACTATAGGGGGTGACCGATATTTTTCCATGCTAGATATGTTATTCTCAAGATGATTGTTTATTCACTTGTCAATGCACGAGAGTACGACGGTACTAGGCATGCCCATTCCTGAAATGAAATGAAAAGAAAGAATGAAAATTTAGTTTATGTTGTCAAATAATAAATTCCTTGGAAATTGTTGGTATGGAAGACAACCGTGGATTCGGCTAGCCATGCAAAGTGAAAGTATGGTGGAAAAAGGAATAAACTTTATTTTCTGTTTGGGAACCGCTTCTGATGTATCTAGCATGGAAAGATATTGAAATCTCTCGGTCGTTTTCATTGACAGGAAAGGCATGCAACCCAAAATATTTTTCTCTATCAATTGAAACCTTGAGCTCTGGCACATCTACAAATCCTTACTTCCCTCTGCGAAGGGCCTATCTATTTACTTTATGCAATATTTTATTTTTTCTTGAGTCTCCATCTTCTCTTATAAAGCACCAACTAGGAAGCACTATGATCGTACTTGAGCATTAGGTGTAGCTAATATTTCAGTGTGTTTCATGAATGGATTAATGATTGAACATGATGGGCTAGGAATAACTTGCTTTATTGTTGATATTTTCAAAGGCATGGTTGCTTCTTGATATGCTTGAGTATTAAAGTTTTCATTTCAAAAATAGACTATTGCTTTGAACCATCTAAAAGTCCAAATGTCCATGCTACAAAGAAAATAATATGTAATTGACATGTTAGGTAGCATTCCACATCAAAAATTCTGTTTTTATCATTTACCTACTCGAGTACGAGTAGGAATAAAGCTTGGGGATGCTGATACATCTCCAACGTATCTATAATTTTTCCTTGTTCCATGCTGTTATATTATAAATCTTGGATGTTTTACAAACATTTTATAGGAACTTTATATCATTTTTTGGGACTAACCTATTGACATAGTTCCAAAGTGCTAGATGTTGTTTTTCCTTGTGTTTTGCTTCGCAGAAAATCAGTACCAAATGATGCCCAAAACACCGTGAATTTTGTTGGCAAATTTTTATGGACGAGAAGACACCAGATGGGCTAGACAAGTGCCAGAGAGAAGGCCCGAGGTGGGGAACACCCACCAAGGCACGCTAGAGGCCCCTCGCGCGTCCTGGTAGGTGGTGCCCACCTCAGGACCCCCTTCCACCGACTATCGCCTCTATAAATTCTCAAATATTCATAAAACCCTAGGGGAGTCGACGAAACACAATTCCAGCCGCCGCAAGTTCCAAAACCACGTGATCCAATCTAACACCATCACAGAGGGGTTCATCTTCATCATAGGTGCCTCTCCCATGACGCATGAGTAGTCCACCATAGACCTATGGGTCCATAGGCAGTAGCTAGATGGCTTCCTCTCTCTCATATGATTCTGAATACAATTGTATCTTGGAGATGTATTTGATGTAATGACTTTTGTGATGTATTTGTTGGGATCCGATGAATTTTGAGTTCATGATCATTTTATCTCCATGAATATGATTTGAGTCTTCTTTGATCTCTTATTTGCATGATTATTTATAGCCTCCTATTTCTTCTTCGAATATTTTGTTTTGTTAGGCCAACTAGATTGATTTTTCTTTCCATGGGAAGAGGTGCTTTTTGATGGGTTCGATCTTACGGTGTTCTTTCCCAGCGACAGAAGAGGCAACAGGGCACGCATGTATCATTGCCATTAAGGATAACAACATGGGGTATATTCCTAAATGAATAGATCTTGTCTACATCATGTCACCGTTCTTATTGCATTACTCTGTTTTCCCATGAACTTAATACACTAGGCATGCTGGATAGCAGTCGGTGTGTGGAGTAATAGAAGTAGGTGTAGAATCGTTTCGGTCTACTTATCTTGGACGTGATATCTTGGACGTGATGATCATTGCCTGGATATCGCCATGATTATTTTATCTTCTATCAATTTCCCAACAATTTGTTCACCCACCCTGTGTTATACTCATGAGAGAAGCCACTAGTGAAACCTATGACCCCCAGGTCTACTTTTCCAACATATTGCTTTTCAATCTACTATTTTGCCGTTTTGTTCTTAGATCTATTAATCCAAAAAAGTACCTTCCTGCACTTATTTTTTCCCTATTTTATTATGTGTTCTTGCGAGATCTATTTGCCAAAACTATCACTACCTAATCTATCTTTTATCGTTGAGGTCTTGACAACCTCTATTACACGTCGGGTTGCAAGTATTTGCTATTTGTGTGTAGGTGTTGTTGACGTAGGTGCTTGATCTTCCTCTACGGTTTGATACCTTGGTTTAGTAACTAAGAGACTCCTATAAAGGATGTTGGCGTACCTGGCTTCATAAGCACATCGACAGTGAAGAATGGCTCTTGGTGTCTATTGCTGGTTGGCTTGCGATGGGAGCCTCTATGGGAAGTTCAGGGCCTCCGATCTTCCTGGGCGACTCGGACCTTGATGAGCACAAGAGCAGCGTCCCTGGCGTCTACCTATAGAGACAAGACGAGATGAGCTGGGGTCATAGATGGAGAGAATAATAAGAACAAGGGGAGAAGAGATTCATACCACAGCACCATCGTTGAGGCCTGTGTGTGCAGTCGGTGGACGTGGCTGACCGGCTAGGGTTCCAGGCACGATGAGGGGGGAGGGAGGGTTGATCTGACCGTGGGTTGCACAGCTCGAGCGGATCTATTACCAGGGAGAGGAGGGGACGAGGCGCCGGCGATGGGGCGGTGGCTGGGGTTGGGTGAGACAAGGGAGGTTAGCGGCGGCTGGGTGAGAGAGGAGGAGGAAGGCAGCAGGCCAATGGTTTGGAGGGAGGAGAGAGCCGGAGCGGGTGAAGCGAGACTGGCGGCCAGGTTACCTCCATAGAGCGTGTGTCTTTTATACGTCTATAGGCGTGAAATGACAAAAATGGCCTCAGCGGGGCACACAATTTACAGGCGGTGGGCTGCGCAGCTCGAGCGGATATATGACTGTTGGGGAACGTCGCATGGGAAACAAAAAATTTCCTACGCAAACGCAGATCTATCCATGGTGATGAGCATCTACGAGAGGGAGAGTGGATCTACGTACCCTTGTAGATCGCTAAGCGGGAAGCGTTAAGAAACGCGGTTGGTGTAGTCGCACGTCTTCGCGATCCAAATCGCCGAGCATCCCGCGATCTCATCACGATCCGTCCCGCGATCCAATCACGATCCGTCTCGTGAACTCATCACGATCCGTCCCGCAAACTCATCACGATCTGTCTCGTGATCTTGATCACGATCTGTCCCGCGAACTCATCACGATCCGTCTCGTGAACTTATCACGATCCGCCTCGCGAACTCATCACGATCCGTCTCGCGAACTCATCACGATCCGTCTCGCGATCTTGATCACGGTCCTTTCGATCTAGCGCCGAACGGACGGCACCTCCACATTCAGCACACGTGCAGCTTGATGACGATCTCCACCGTCTTGATCTATCAAGAGGAAGTGGAGAGGAGGAATAGTTAACCGGCAGCGTGACGGGGCTCCGGCGATGGTGGTGGAGCAATTTCGACATGGCTTCGCCTAAGCACTATTGAAATCCGATCTAGAGGAGCACCGGTGGAACGGGTAGCACGTGGTCGTAAAATCTAGTGCAAAACACCCAATACCACCAGTATATATAAGAGGGAGGGAGGAGGAGGGATGGCGCACCAAGGCTGCCCTTGCGCAAGGAGGAGAGGAGGAATCCTCCTCCAATCCTAGTAGGACTAGGATTCCTCCTTTCCTACTTGGAATCTCTTTCCACCTTGCGTTTTTTCTTTCTCTTTCAACTCTAGCCGCATGGGCCTCTTAGACGACTTCCACCAGCCCACTAAGGGCTGGTTTCCACCCTCCAACAGCCCATATATCCTCTTGGGTCAAAATATCTCTCCCGATGGTCCCCCGGTACACTACCGGCACTCCCGGTACACTACCGATGAGCCCGAAACATTTCCGGTGACCAAAATAGGACTTCCTATATATGAATCTTTACCTCCGAACCATTCTAGAGCTCCTCGTGACTTTCGGGATCTCATCCGGGACTCCGAACAACCTTCGGTCACCACCATACATAACTCTATACTACCGAAACGTCACCAAACCTTAAGTGTGCAGACCCTGCGGGTTCGAGAACTATGTAGACATGACCGAGACACCTCTACGGTCAATAACCAATAGTGGGACCTGGATGCCCATATTGGTTCCTACATATTCTATGAAAATCTTTATCGGTCGAACCTCTATGTCAAGTGTTCAGTTAAAACCGTATGATGTTCCCTTTGTTCTTCGGTGTGTTACTTGCCCAAGATTCGATCGTCGGTATCTCCACACCTAGTTCAACCTTGTTACCGGCAAGTCTCTTTACTCGTTCCGTAATACAAGATCCCGTGACTAACACTTAGTCACATTGCTTGCAAGGCTTGTTGTGTTGTTGTATTACCGAGTGGGCCCGGAGATACCTCTCCGTCACACGGAGTAGCAAATCCTAGTCTTGATCCATGCCACTCAAAAGACACCCTCGGAGATACCTGTAGAGTACCTTTATAGTCACCCATTTACGTTGCGATGTTTGATACACACAAGGCACTCCTCCGGTGTCAGTGAGTTGCATGATCTCATGGTCATAGGAACATATACTTGACATGCAGAAAACAGTAGCAATAAACTGACACGATCATATGCTACGTTTGTAGTTTGGGTCTTGTCCATCACACCATTCTTCTAATGATGTGATCCCGTTATCAAATGACATCTCATGTCCATGGCTAGGAAACCATAACCATCTTTGATCAACGAGCTAGTCTATTAGAGGCATACTAGGGACATGGTTTTGTCTATGTATCCACACATGCATCTAAGTCTCTAATCAATACAATTATAGCATGGATCATAAACGATTATCATGAACAAGGAAATATGATAATAGCTAATTTATTATTGCCTCTAGGGCATATTTCCAACAGTCTCCCACTTGCACTAGAGTCAATAATCTAGTTGACACAACCATGTGATACGCATTGTTATGAATCTAACACCCAATGAGTTCTGGGGCTCAATCATGCTTTGCATGTGAGAGAGGTCTTATAGTCAATGGGTCTGCGACATTCAGATCCGTATGTACTTTGCAAATCTGTATGTCAAACTATAAACACTGCTACCACGCTCCACTTGGTACTATTCCAAATGGCTGCTCCACTATATCACATACAAAGGACTGACAAAAGCTTCTGGTTGTATCACATACATCCTTTCCTCAAGTAAACCGTTAAAGAAATGATGTTTTGACATCCATCTGCCAGATTTCATAATTGAAAGTGCAGCAACTGCTAACATAGTTTCAACAGACTTTAGCATCGCAAAAGTCTCATCGCAGTCAACTCCTTGAACTTGTCATAAACTTCTTTGCAACAAGTCGAGATTTACAAATGGTGACATTTACCATCAGCGTCTGTCTTCATTTTAAAGATCCATTTGTACTTAACGACCTGCCGTCCAACGAGCAAGTCCACCAAAGTCTATACTTGGTTTTCATACATGGATCCTTTCTCGGATTTCATGGCCTCTAACCATTTGTTGGTTTTCGGGCCCATCATCGCTTCTCCATAGTTCGTAGGTTCATCGTTGTCCAACAACATGACCTCGAAGACAGGGTTGTCGTACCGCTCAGTAGCAGTACACGTCCTAGTCGACCTACGAAGTTCGATAGTAACTTGATCCAAAGCTTCATGATCATCATCATTAACTTCCTCTTCAACTAACGTAGGCTTCACAGAAACAACTTCCTGCACTGCGCTACTCTCTAGTTGAAACCGAGGTTCAATAACGTCATCAAGTTCTATCTTCCTCCCACTTAATTCTTTCAAGAGAAACTTTTCCTCGAGAAAGGACCCAGTTTTAGCAACAAACATTTTATGCTTGGATCTGAGATAGAAGGTTCACCCAACTGTTCTTAGGGTATTCTATGAAGATGCATTTGTCCACTTTGGGTTCGAGCTCATTAGGTGAAAACATTTCCCACACAAGCGTCGCAGCCCCAAACATTAAGAAATGACAGCTTAGGTTTCTATCAAACCATAATTCACACGGTGTCATCTCAACGGATTTAGATGGTGCCCTATTTAAAGTGAATGTAGTTGTCTCTAATGCATAGCCCCAAAATTACAGTAACAAAACGATAAGAGACATCATAACATGCACCATATCCAATAGAGCACGACTATGACGTTCTCACACACCATCACACTATGGTGTTCCAGGTGGCGTGAGTTGTGAAACAATTTTAACATTGTCTAAAGTTGTATGCCAGACTCGCAACTCAGATATTCATCTCAACGATCATATTGTAGATATTTTTATCTTCTTGTCACGATGATCTTAAACTTCACTCTGAATTTGCTTGAACCTTTCAAACAATTCAGATTTGTGTTTCATTAAGCAAATATACACTATATCTACTCAAATCATCAGTGAAGGTGAGAAAATAACGATATCCACTGCATGCTACAAGACTCATTGGATTGCATACATCAACATGTATCATTTCCAATAAATCACTTACCAGCTCCATCAAACCAGAAAACAGGGTCCTTAGTCATCTTGCCCAAGAGGCATGGTTCGCATGTCTCAACCGATTCAAAATCGAATGAGTCCAAAGATCCATCAGCATGGAGTTTCTTCATGCGCTTTATACCAATATGACATTTAGCGGCAGTGCCACAAGTATGTGGTACCATCATTATTAACTTTGTATCTTTTGGCATCAATGTTATGAACATGCGTATTACTACGATCAAGATTCAACAAACATTCTCACTGGGTGCATGACCATTGAAGGTATTATTCATGTAAACAAAATAACCATTATTCTTTAACTTAAATGAATAACCGTGTTGCAATAAACACGATCCAATCATGTTCATGCTCAATGCAAAACACCAAATAACATTTATTTAGGCTTGTCACTAATCCCGAAGGTCGAGAGAGCGTGCGATGTTGATCACATCAACCTTGGAAACATTTCCAACACACATCGTCACCTCACACTTAGCTAGTATCCGCTTATTCCGTAGCTTTTACTTCGAGTTACTAACATTTAGCAACCGAACCGGTATCCAATACCCAGGTGCTACTAGGAGTACTAGCAAGGTACACATCAATAACACGTATATCAAATATACTTCAGTCGACTTTGCCAGCCTTCTTATCTACCAAGTATCTAGGGTTGTTCCGCTTCAGCGACCGTTCTCCTCATAATCGAAGCACTTAGTCTCGGGTTTGGGTTAGACTTTGGGTTGCTTCACTGGAGCTGCAACTGACTTGTTATCCATGAAGTTTCCCCCCTTGCTCTTGCCCTTCTCGAAACTAGTGGTTTTGACTAACCATCAACACTTGACGCTCCTTCTCGATTTCTACCTTTGCGGTGTCAAACATCGCGAACAGCTCAGGGATCATTATTTCTATCCCTGGCGTTTTATAGTTCATCACCAAGTTCTAGTAGCTTAGTGACAGTGACTTGGAGAACTATATCAATCAATATCCTATCTGGAAGATCAACTCCCACTCGATTCAAGCGATTGTAGCACCCAGACAATCTGAGCACATGTTCAACGATTGAGCTATTCTCCTTCATCTTGCAGGAAAAGACACTTGTTGGAGATCTCATATCTCGCAACACGGGCATGAGCCTGAGATCCTAATTTCAGCTCTTAGAACATCTCATATGTTCCATGACGTTCAAAATGTCTTGGAGCCTCAATTCTAAGCCGTAATGCATGACGCACTAAACTATCAAGTAGTCTCAGAACGTACTTGTCAGATGTTCACAACATCTACAGACGATGCTAGAGGGGTTGGCTCACCGAGCGGTGCATTAAGGACATAAGCCTTCTGTGCAGCAATGAGGACAATCCTCAGATCACGGACCCAGTCCGCAATATTGCTACCATCATGTTTCAACTCTATTTCTCTAGGAACATATAAAAATTCAAGGGAGCTACAGCGTGAGCTAGTAATCTACAACATAATTTTGTAAAGTCACTACTAACTATGTTCATGATAATGAGTTCAATTAATCATATTACTTAAGAACTCCCACTCAAATTGACATCCCTCCGGTCATTCGAGTGAAACATGATCCAAATTCACCAACTCAAGTCCGATCATCACATGAGTTGAGGTGGTTTCAATGGTGAACATCATCATGTTGATCACATCTACTATATGATTCATGTTCGACCTTTCGGTCTCTTGTCTTCCTGAGGCCATGTCTGTACATGCTAGGCTCGTCAAGTTTAACCCGAGTGTTCTGCATGTGCAACATTGGCTTGCACCCGTTGTATGTGAACGTAGAGTCTATCACACTCGATCATCACGTGGTGTCTTAACACGATGAACTTTCGCAACGGTGCACACTCGGGGAGAACACAATTTATCTTGAAATTAAGTGAGGGACCACCTTATAATGCTACCGTCATCCTAAGCAAAAATAAGGTGCATAAAAGGATTAACATCACATGCAAATCATAAGTGACATGATATGGCCATGAAATTGTGCTTTTGATCTCCATCTAGAAAGCACTGGCATTATCTCCGTCGTCACCGGCATGACACCATGATCTTCATCATCTTGATCTCTATCAGCGTGTCGCCATCGGGGTTGTTGCGCCCAACATACTTCTACTACTATTGCTACCGTTTAGCGATAAAGTAAAGCATTACATAGCGCTTAATGATTGACACACAGGTCATACAATAATTAAAGACAACCCTATGGCTCCTGCCGGTTGCCATACTCATCGACATGCAAGTCGTGATAATCTATACATCACATGATCATCTCATACATCACATATATCACATCACGTAATTGGCCATATCCAATCACAACATACCCTGCAAAAACAAGTTAGACGTCCTCTAATTGTTGTTGCATGTTTTACGTGGCTGCTACGGGTATCTAGCAAGAACAATTCTCATCTACATAAAAACCACAACGGTGATACACTAGTTGCTTTTCAACCTTCTCAAGGACCGCCTTTTCGAATCCGATCCAACTAAACTGAGAGAAACTGGCACCCGCAAGCCATCTATGCAACAAGTTGCGATCGAGGGAACCGGTCTCTCGTAAGCGTACGAGTAATGTTGGTCCGTCCGCTTCATCTCACAATACCGCTGAACCAAAATCTGACCAAGGGAGGAAGCAATCTAAGCATCAATGCCCACAAACCTTTTGTGTTCTACTCGAGATCTCATCTACACATAGACCTAGCTCATGATGCCACTGTTGGGGAACGTCGCATGGGAAACAAAAAAATTCCTACGCACACACAAATCTATCCATGATGATGAGCATCTATGTGAGGGAGAGTGGATCTACGTACCCTTGTAGATCGCTAAGAGGGAAGCGTTAAGAAACGCGGTTGGTGTAGTCAAACGTCTTCGTGATCCAAATCGCCGAGCGTCCCGCGATCTCATCACGATCCATCCCGCGATCCAATCACGATCCGTCCCATGAACTCATCACGATCCGTCCCGCGAACTCATCACGATCCATCTCGCGATCTTGATCACGATCCGTCCCGCGAACTCATCACGATCCGTCTCGCGAACTTATCACGATCCGTCTCGCGAACTCATCACGATCCGTCTCGCGATCTTGATCATGGTCCTTCCGATCTAGCGCCGAACAGACGGCACCTCCATGTGCAGCACACGTGCAGCTTGATGACGATTTCCAGCGTCTTGATCCAGCAAGAGGAAGTGGAGAGGAGGAAGATTTCACCGGCAGCGTGACGGCGCTCCGGCGATGGTGGGGGAGCAATTTCGGCTGGGCTTCGCCTAAGCACTGCGGAAATCCGATCTAGAGGAGCACCGGTGGAACGGGTAGCACGTGGCCGTAAAATCTAGTGCAAAACACCCAATACCATCAGTATATATAAGAGGGAGGGAGGAGGAGGGCTGGCGCACCAAGGCTGCCCTTGCGCAAGGAGGAGAGGTGGAATCCTCCTCCAATCCTAGTAGGACTAGGATTCCTCCTTTCCTACTTGGAATCTCTTTCCACCTTGCGTTTTTTCTTTCTCTTTCAACTCCATCCGCATGGGCCTCTTCGACGACTTCCACCAGCCCACTAAGGGCTGGTTTCCACCCTCCCATAGCCCATGTAGCCTCTTGGGTCGAAATACATCTCCCGATGGTCCCCCACTTCACTACCGGCACTCCTGGTACACTACCGATGACCCCGAAGCTTTTCCGACGACCAAAATAGGACTTCCTATATATGAATCCTTACCTCCGGACCATTCCGGAGCTCCTCGTGACGTCCAGGATCTCATCCGGGACTCCAAACAACCTTCGGTCACCATCATACATAACTCTATACTACCGAAACGTCACCAAACCTTAAGTGTGCAGACCCTGCGGATTCGAGAACTATGTAGACATGACCGAGACACCTCTACAGCCAATAACCAATAGCGGGACCTGGATGCCCATATTGGTTCCTACATATTCTATGAAGATCTTTATCGGTCGAACCTCTGTGTCAAGGATTCAGTTAATCCCGTATGATGTTCCCTTTGTTCTTCGGTATGTTACTTGCCCGAGATTCGATCGTCGGTATCTTCATACCTCGTTCAACCTCGTTACCGGCAAGTCTCTTTACTCATTCCGTAATACAAGATCACGTGACTAACACTTAGTCACATTGCTTGCAAGGCTTTTTGTGTTGTTGTATTACCGAGTGGGCCCTGAGATACCTCCCCGTCACACGGAGTAACAAATCCCAGTCTTGATCCATGCCAACTCAACAGACAACCTCGGAGATACCTATAGAGTACCTCAATAGTCACCCAGTTACGTTGCGACGTTTGATACACACAAGGCACTCCTCCGGTGTCAGTGAGTTGCATGACCTCATGGTCATAGGAACACATACTTGACATGCAGAAAACAGTAGCAATAAACTGACACGATCATATGCTACGTTTGTAGTTTGGGTCTTGTCCATCACACCATTCTTCTAATGATGTGATCACGTTATCAAATGACATCTCATGTCCATGGCTAGGAAACCTTGACCATCTTTGATCAACGAGCTAGTCTATTAGAGGCATACTAGGGACATGTTTTTGTCTATGTATCCACACATGCATCTAAGTCTCCGATCAATACAATTATAGCATGGATAATAAACGATTATCATGAACAAGGAAATATGATAATTGTTGGGAGACGTAGTAGTAATTCAAAATTTTCCTACGTGTCACCAAGATCTATCTATGGAGAAACCAGCAACGAGTGGGGAGAGATTGCATCTTCATACCTTTGAAGATCACTAAGCGGAAGCGTTACAAGAACGCGGTTGATGGAGTCGTACTCGCAGCGATTCAGATCGCGGTGGATTATGATCTAAGCACCGAACAACGGAGCCTCCGCGTTCAACACACGTACAACCCGATGACGTCTCCCACACCTTGATCCAGCGAGGAGGGAGAGGTTGAGGGAGAGCTCCAGCAGCACGACGGCGTGGTGACGGTGGAGCTACGTGAACTCCGGCAGGGCTTCGCCAAGCGCTACGGAGAACGAGGAAGAGGAAGGGTAGGGCTGCACCGAGAGAGAAAGAAGTCGTGTCTCAAAACAGCCCAAACCCTTGCATATATATAGGAGCAGGGAGAGGGAGGGCTGCCTTGGCCCCTCCTCCAAATAGGAGAGGTTCGGCCGACCCTAGGGAGGAGTCCACCTCCCACATGGGAGGTGGATCTCTTCCTTTTGAATCCTTTTCAGCCCTATCTCTTATCTCCAGCCGCATGGGCCTTTCTAGAAGTTCTTGGCCAGCCCAAAAAGGGCTGGCACACTTCCTCTAAGGGACCACGAAGTCCTATGGTCGTCACACCCCTCCCGGGGTCCTCTGGCAACCTCCCGGCACTCCCGGTACACTACCGATGAGCCCGAAAACTTTCCGGTGAGCAAAACTGGACTTTCTATATATCAATCTCTACCTACGGACCATTCCGGAGCTCCTCGTGACGTCCAGGATCTCATCCGGGACTCCGAACAACTTTTGGCAATCACGTATACCATTTCCCTATAACCCTAGCGTCATCGAACCTTAAGTGTGTAGACCCTACGGGTTCGGGAGACATGTAGACATGACCGAGACACCTCCCCGGTCAATAACCAACAGCGGGATCTGGATACCCATGTTGGCTCCCACATGATCCACGATGATCTCATCGGATGAACCACGATGTCGGGGATTCAATCAATCCCGTATACAATTCCCTTTGTCTATCGGTATGATACTTGCCCGAGATTCGATCGTCGGTATCTCTATACCTTGTTTAATCTCGTTACCGGCAAGTCTCTTTACTCGTTCCGTAATACATCATCCCGTGACTAACTCCTTAGTCACATTGAGCTCATTATGATGATGTCTTACCGAGTGGGCCCAGAGATACCTCTCCGTCACACGGAGAGACAAATCCCAGTCCCGATTCATGCCAACCCAACAGACACTTTCGGAGATACGCGTAGTGCACCTTTATAGCCACCCAGTTACGTTGTGACGTTTGGCACACCCAAAGCATTCCTACGGTATCCAGGAGTTGCACAATCTCATGGTCTAAGAAAACGATACTTGACATTGAAAAGCTTTAGCAAACGAACTACACGATCTAGTGCTGTGCTTAGGATTGGGTCTTGTCCATCACATCATTCTCCTAATGATGTGATCCCGTTATCAACGACATCCAATGTCCATGGTCATGAAACCGTGACCATCTATTGCTCAACGAGCTAGTCAACTAGAGGCTCACTAGGGACATGTTGTGGTCTATGTATTCACACATGTATTACGGTTTCCGGTTAACACAATTATAGCATGAACAATAGACAATTATCATGAACAAGGAAATACAGTAATAACCATTTTATTATTGCCTCTAGGGCATATTTCCAACAATAATAACTAATTTATTATTGCCTCTAGGGCATATTTCCAACAATGACGAGGGCGAGGAGGGGATGGGCGCCGGCGATGGGGCGGTGGCCGGGGTTGGGCAAGACGACGGAGGTTGGCAGCAGCTGGGTGAGATAGGAGGAGGAAGGCAGCGGGCGAAGGATTTGGAGGGAGGAGAGAGCCGGGCGGGAGGAGGAAGATTGGCGGCCAGGTCTCCTCCACAGAGCGGCTGGCTTTTATACGTCTATGCATAAAATGACAAAAATGCCCCCGGCGGGGCACGGAATTTACACGCGGTGGTGCGAGAGCACTATTCATAGCGCAATAGTGGGCAACGTGGATGCCTTCGTTCTTCCTACGAACCCAGGCAACATTTATATGTTCAATGTTTGGGCAAATCAAGAAACTGACATATCTCTACTATTAAAGGGGGGAGGGGAGCTGCGGCCGGCGTGGTCGTGATGGTTTGACCTCTCCCAGGCCTCCTACGATAGCATCTAAATCACAGAAATGCCACATTCTATGTCAACAAAAACCTGGAAAGGTAAATCCCCACGTCCTCCGCCTTCTCATTACTAGGAAAAGTCTTATAACACTACAAGGATCCGGGTCTATTGCAACAAAAGCATTCGTCGCAATAATTGCCCAATTGTCGCAATAGGTACCTATTGCCGCAATAGGTACCTATTGCCGCAATAGGTACCTATTGCCACAACATGGCGTTTGTTGCCAGCCATTGCGACAGGACACATGGTAATAGGTTATTGCCACAAAAAAGTAAATGTGGCAAGAAAGCATGCTATTGCAACAACCACGTGTGAAGGTACCACATTTTCCCCCAGTGGCATCACACACTTGATGCCACACTTTGGTTTGTGGCAATAACTTAATGCAACAGGTGGCGAACCATGGCGATTTGGCCTTTTGTGGCGATAGCCATTTGTGGCCATAACTTATACCAACAAAAAAATCGTGGCACATGCTCTTTCGTGAAAATAGTCACTTGTGGAAATACCCTATGGCAACAACTCTTGTTCTTGTGGCCATAGTCCTTTTGCCACAAACCCTATGTTTGTGGTGGTAAGCGTATGCCAACGACTCTACAGACGTGGTAATACTAAAATTGCAACATACTCATTTTGGTGGTCATAAATAGTTGTCACAACGGATAGAACGTTTGTAGTGAGAAGATGTTGTGACAATACGAACATTTCATGGTGAAAGGATTATTTCAACAAAACTGAATTCAGTGGCAACTAGTTATCTCCACGGACTGACTGTTTGTGATGATAAGTTATTGCATCAATATTAAGTGTTTCGGGGAAACAGCCTAGTGCAACAAAACAGCTAGCCATGGTGACTAAGGTTTGACACAACGCTACATTTTTTGTGGTGCCAACATGTCGCGACCAAAAGTAGGTTGTGGTAATAGCCTGCTTCAATCAAAAAAAATATGCACACATTCAATTACATGATTCAAATAATGCATATATGGTGTAGATTCATAAAATATCAAAATTTGCATAGCCAATATCTATCTAATGAAACTGAAATATAATTTAGCACGCATTCAACATACTGAATGTGCCATCCTAAATAAGAGCGAAGACTAACTTGTCCGTAGTCTAGAGTCCATTCCAGTTAAGTCTCTGGATCCTGCAATGAAGAAATAAAAATATTATTTAGCTCAAGTTAAATGAAAATAGGAAATACTGAGTCAAGAAAATAAAGAAACAACATAATGACTAATTCTCAGAAATATGTAATCATTGTCATGACAATTGCATAATTACTATATTTGGGCATGCATGGGTGACTTCCTGCCCAATTGTTATGATCATAGCAGCCAGCAAGCTAATGCTTGTTCCTGTTGTACTACTCCATCAAAATTAGGTGCTATGCAAAAAAATTGGATAATTTCACAAAACAATTTGTAGTTCAAACACAAGAATAATTACCTAAATTAATCAAGCAACTAAACTTCTCCAAAACAACTACATGCTGGCACAAGTTCACAATGTATAATGGTGAGAAAACTGTTCTATTTGTAGCTTCCGTACTCTATGTGCTTCAAAACAAGAAGTACAGTGGTGCAAGCAAGTAGACAATTGCACATTATGAAGGCCATTTATGTATCAAATAAAGGTCAACATGACGACAAACCAAGCTTGTGACTTACCATTGCTCAAAACATTCGAGAATTCATTGTTGTAGCTTGTATGAATGTATTTGGAGCAATTACATTGTGCCTTGTACCTAGAGTCCCAGTAGTGCTAGCAGTCTATAAAAATATACTTTTAAAGTTTGGATTACTATTTTCTTTGTCAGTCCTTCTCTTAAGCATCTGCAAACTGAAGTGCACTTTTAGCAATGCAAGTGAGCAAATAAATCTTACAAGTTCACAAGCATATGACTATAATCACCTGATGTGTTTGCGTCTGTTGGTTCCCATCTGTTGGGGCAACTGTTCAAACTTTGCCATCATGTTTTTCTCGAATTCCGGCTTTGATCTTCGCTCCTCTTCCAACAATATTTCCCATTCAGAGCGCTCTTCTTTTAACCTCTCCGCAAGGTTTTCTCTCTCAGCGCGCTTCAAGTTAATCTTCTCTTGTGTGCTTTCACGTTCTGCTTGTAATTGATCTTGTAATTCGATGATCTGATGGCTGGGCTAATCACGAACATTATCTGACGCATCCCTAACTGCATGTTAATCCCAAATGTTAATTACCTTCGCTGCTATGGCATAAATTCAAGTGAACATAAATATTATTACCAAGTTGTCGTTGTATTGTACTCTGTCTCCTACCAGCAGGATCTTGCGTTGAATTCATCATTGTGCCATTCTGTAAGTAATATCACAATTTGAGTCAATTTTGGAAGAAACTCAGTACATAAAGCAAACTTATAAAAGTGACTGGAAAAATATCTATTCAAGTCTATACGGAAGCTGTTGTAAGCAAAAAGAAGCTAGGCTTAATGATTAAATGAAATCAAATTGCGTTATAGCATGCAGAACATAAGTCTTTTAGCATAGCATATGTCTATAATTTTGATTTAGAAATTAAAAGCTAGGCTTCAAAGATCAAAGCAGAGCATATGACACACCAATATTCTGTGTATTCTTCAGAATACATACACATGCAGTATTCTGTGTATCCTTCAAAGCAGAGCATAATCAATATTCTGTAATCAAGTCTATACTGAAACTGTGAAGCATACACATGACACACCAATTAGAGCCCATCCTGACAAGGCTACTCCCAGTAATTACACATGCAGTAATCTAGCCTGAATGTGGTAAGCAAACTACTACAAAGGAAGATTCCATCTGCCAGCCAGGAATCGGTGTTCTGTAATCAACACCATGTGCCCAGCACTCGGGATGAAGAATGAGCAGGTCAAATAAGGGCGATGTGAGCCTGTGCCATGGACCGTGAGGCCTACATGTAGGTATGCGTGTGTGAGTATTTAGATGACACATTGTAACGAAACATCTGAATGTCACCTACTGTCTCTATCTGAATTTCTCATGCCATGTTCGTCTTTCTCACCCCTTGCTCATCTCACCCCAAATTCTTCTCTACTCGTTGGATCCCCAATTCCCTCCGGTTTGGAACAAAGAAGGCCAGATGGAGGAGTGGCCGGAGCGGGAGGAAGCCCATAGAAAGTCGGCGACTAGGAAGAGTCAGAGGATGGCGACAACGGCGAGCGCCACGAGGTGCTTGGGCGGCAGCGCCTTCACCGCCGGCCTCGCCATCAGAGGATCGCTAGAACCTACAGGCGGCGGCCGCGGCCGCAGCGGCGAGAGGAGCGTATCGGTGACATCAGAGGGAGGAGTGCTGCACGGCGGCCATCGGCATGGTAGTTCTACGATGGATTCCGGTATGGTCCGGCGCTGTACATCTATGCGGAGTAGATTTGGGAGAAAGTAATAACCTGAGGCAGTGTACGTTCCATGTACTCCCATGCAGTCTGCAGTATCGACGCCGTCAAGACGCCGTGAGGACGGAGCAACTAGAACGAGAGAGCTCAGATCCAATCTTGATGATTTGGTGAAGACAAATAATCGGGAGTACTTATGAGGGTGTTTAGCGGGGAGGTTAAAAAATTGACGCAAGACAAAAACAAATTATTTGGTGGAAAAATACAAAAAAAAATGGAGGGAGACTGAAATCTTTAGCGGGAAGGATAACTAAAAATTACTTCCGTAAAGCAGAGTACACGCTTAATTATTTATTTGTAAAGTATTTTTCTAAGGAAACATTTAGAATAATGAAATAATTTGGAAAAGAATATTTCGAATCAACATGGAATATATCTGCTACTGTAAATAATATTACTAAAATTTGTTCAAAAGGTTTCTCGCTGACTATCCAAGATATATGTCCGTGTAGTTGGCAATCATACCTGACAGTTTTGATGGCGAGGAGAGCACGTAGTCCACACAAGAACAACAGTTGAGCCGGTGAGGGTAATGGGGGTGGCGGCGGAGGCATTGGGCCTGGTCTCAGGCTAGATCCGATCGGGCAGGTACGACCTCCATGCTCGGCGACGATGACCGGTGACGGTCCCATGCACACGATGCTGAATGGAGGGTCCTCGAGCGGAACCGGGTTGGCATTGGCGGCGTTTTTCTAAGCGATGATGATTGTGCGTAGGGACATGGCGAAGAACAGGAAGGACGCGATGGAAAACCGCTTTCAGTGCTTTCTTCTTACCGACCGGTCGCCTATCCAATAGAATCGAATGCAAAGAAGACCCGATGGCCACACATTGAAATACCGACACAAAGAAAATAAATAGATCATCTCCATGGAGGTCTTGTGGTTTCCACGCATACGGGGGAATAGCATAGCTCATCTATCTCATCATCATCTATGTCTCAGATCAACAAGTAGTTTATGCACATATTTTTAGGGGATCATCATGTTAATCATACACAATGCCACCACATATGCCATCACTTAGTCCTCTAGCTAGAACATCTGTCGTGATAAAACCACGATAGTTGGCGCACACCATGGGGCTAGCGCACGGTGGTGTTCAATTATTTCAGGGAGCTCTCCCAGGGATCGAGGGATATGCAATCGACCGGATGATCTAGATTCGTCGCGGCAAGATCTACATCGATGATTTAGGATGAGGTCCCGAGGCTGGCACAATTGAGTACGGGTACCGGGTCTCCTTCGGCAAGATCCACGCCTTCCTCGCCAAAATCAACAAAACAGGACCCAAGTCAGTTGTGATCACGTTTTTTTCGGATTGACCCAGGGAGTCGACCTCGCGAATAATTCTGTGGCTAGCGGAGGCACCCTCGTCTACTTTGATGGCGAGTCTTTAGTGGGATATACTAAATAGATCCTCCCCCTCTTTGATGGTGGGCTTGGGGGCTACTCCGATGATGAGACTGCTCGAGAGTCCTTTGAGCCACCGTGGCAAGCCGCCATCTTAATGACAGGAACTGCAGTGTCCCTCGACTACACGACATCTGGTGCGGCAGTTGGTACCAGCACATCGGCGCCGGCTCCGCCAAGCGCGACCGGCTTGGGCAAAACACTGCCCAAGCCATGGCTGACTTGATGAGTGCCTTGACAACACTCCTTGAGGCACCGGTAACCATGGAGAATCAGGCGGAGCGTAAACCGGAGATGACCAAGCTTCGCGAGCAGATGGCTAAGGTTCAGGAGGAAATCTACGCTGAGAAAATTCGCATGGCGGAGGTGCAGGCTCACATCCACAAAGAAACTGAATGTGTGGAGACAGAAGCTTGGCATATAACTCTTTGTCGGGACACTTTAGAAGAAGTTCATTGGAGGAGGCATTCAACCCGCCTCCCCTTAATTTGACCCTACACGTCTGCTTAGCACGCCCCTACAGGATACGACAGGGCGGGGACCAGTACGCCAGAGGCACGGGTTATGCCCCGGTTGACCAGAGAAGTGCAACCACATACGGATCAATCTCATAAGTTGCCTCAACCTGATTAGCCCGCTCAACTTCTGCCTCGATGTTTCCAGATGCCGGTGGGTCACTTTTCCAATCCCATGGACAATATGCAGGCAGAGACTCGCAACCTTGAAGCGCTCCCAATCACAGGAAACACCGCAATTGAGATTGAGGCTAGGAACGCCATCAAGATTTTGAGGACTGCGGTCAGCCAACAGGCGCAGTACTCCTATAGGCCTATTGGAAATATGTCCTAGAGGCAATAATAAAATGGTTATTATTGTATTTCCTTGTTCATGATAATTGTCTATTGTTCATGCTATAATTGTGTTAACCGGAAACCGTAATGCATGTGTGAATACATAGACCACAACGTGTCCCTAGTGAGCCTCTTGTTGGCTAGCTCATTGATCAATAGATAGTCACGTTTTCACGACCATGGACATTGGACGTCGTTGATAACGGGATCACATCATTGGGAGAATGATGTGATGGACAAGACACAATCCTAAGCATAGCATGAGATCGTCTAGTTCGTCTGCTAAAGCTTTTCCAATATCAAGTATCATTTCCTTAGACCATGATATTGTGCAACTCTCGGATACCGTAGGAATACTTTGGGTGTTCCAAACGTCACAACGTAACTGGGTGGCTATAAAGGTACACTACAGGTATCTCCGAAAGTGTCTGTTGGGTTGGCACGAATCGAGACTGAGATTTGTCACTCCGTGTGATGGAGAGGTATCTTTGGGCCTACTCGGTAAGACATCATCATAATGATCTCAATGTGACTAAGGAGTTAGCCACGGGATGATGTGTTATGGAATGAGTAAAGAGACTTGCCGGTAACGAGATTGACAAGGTATAGGGATACCGACGATCGAATCTCGGGCAAGTATCATACCGGTAGACAAAGGGAATTGTATACGGGATTGATTGAATCCCCGACATCGTGGTTCATCCAATGAGATCATCATCGAGCATGTGGGAGCCAACATGGGTATCCATATCCCTCTGTTGGTTATTGACCGGAGAGGTGTCTCGGTCATGTCTACGTGCCTCCTGAACCCGTAGGGTCTACACACTTAAGGTTCGATGATGCTAGGGTTATAGGGAAATAGTGTACGTGGTTACCGAAGGTTTTTCGGAGTCCCGTATGAGATCCCGAATGTCATGAGGAGTTCCGGAATGGTCCATAGGTAAAGATTCATATATAGGAAGTGAGGTTTTGGTCACCGGAAGAGTTTCGGGCATCACCGGTAACGTACCAGGACCACCGGAAGGGTTCTGGAGGTCCACCAAGTGGGGCCACCGGCACCGGAGGGCTGCATGGGCCACAAGTGGGAGGGAACCAGCCCTAGGTGGGCTGGTGCACCCCACAAGGGGCCCAAGGCGCAGCGTGAGGTGGGAAGGGGGCAAACCCTAGAGGCAGATGGGCCCTAGGCCCATATAGGGCGCCGCCCCTCCCACTCCCTCCTTGGCCGCCGCCCCAGATTGATCTAGGGTTGGCCGCCGGCCCAGGGGAGGGAACCCTAGGGCTTCCGCACTCCTCCTCCTCCTCCTATATATAGTGGAGGGTTTTGGGGCTGCCAAACACACGAGTTCTCTCTCTCTCGGTGCAACCCTACTCCTCCTCTTCCTCGTTCCCCGTGGTGCTCGGCGAAGCCCTGCCGAAGACCACACAGCTCCACCATCACCACGCCGTCGTGCTGTCGGAGCCCTCCCTCAACCTCTCCTTCCTCCTTGATGGATCAAGGCGTAGGACGTGTGTTGAACGTGGAGGCGCCGTTGTTCGGCGCTAAGATCGGAATCCACCGCGATCTGAATCGCTGCGAGTATGACTCCACCAACCACGTTCTTGTAACGCTTCCGCTTAGCGATCTTCAAAGGTATGAAGATGTACTCCCCCTTTGCTCGTTGCTGGTTTCTCCATAGATAGATCTTGGTGACACGTAGGAATAATTTTGATTTACTACTACGTCTCCCAACAGTGGCATCATGAGCTAGGTCTATGCGTAGAATCTATGCACGAGTAGAACACAAGTTGTTGTGGGCGCCGATATTTTTAATTTGCTTGCCGTTACTAGTCTTATATTGATTCGATGGTATTGTGGGATGAAGCGGCCCAGACCAACTTTACACGTATGCTTATGTGAGACCGGTTCCACCACCTGACATGCACTTGTTGCATAAGGTGGCTAGCGGGTGTTTGTCTCTCCCACCTTAGTCGGATCGGATTCGATGAAAAGGGTCCTTGAGAAGGGTAAATAGCAATTGGCATATCACGTTGTGGTTTTTGCCGTAGGTAAGAAACTTTCTTGCTAGAAACCTATAGCAGCCACGTAAAAACTTCAACAACAAATTAGAGGACGTCTAACTTGTTTTTGCAGCATATGCCTTGTGATGTCATATGGCCAAAGGATGTGATGTGATGCATTGTGATCTATGAGATTGATCATGTTCTTGTAGTAGGCTTCACGACTTGCATGTCGATGAGTATGACAACTGGCAGGAGCCATACGAGTTGTCTTAATTTATTGTATGACCTGCGTGTCAATCATAAACGTCATGTAATTACTTTACTTTATTGCTAATCATTAGCCATAGTAGTAGAAGTAATAGTTGGCGAGACAACTTCATGAAGACACGATGATGGAGATCATGGTGTCGTGCCGGTGACATTGATGATCATGGTGCCCCAAAGATGGAGATCAAAGGAGCAAGATGATATTGGGCATATCATGTCACTATATTGATTGCATGTGACGTTTATCGTCATGTCTACATCTTATTTGCTTAGAACGATGGTAGCTAAATAAGATGATCTCTCACTCAAATTTCAAGAAATGTGTTCACCCTAACTGTGCATCGTTGCTAAGGATCTTTGTTCCGAAGCACCACATGATGATCGGGTGTGATAGGTTCTAATGTTCGCATACTACGGGGGTAAGCAAGATTTACACAAGCAATACACTTAGGTTGACTTGATGAGCCTAGCATGTACATACATGGCCTCGAAACACGGGAGACCGAAAGGTTGAACATGAGTCGTATAGAAGATACGATCAACATGAAGATGTTCACCATGGATGACTAGTCCATCTCACGTGATGATCGGACACGGGCTAGTTGACGTGGATCATGTGTCACTTGGATGACTAGAGAGATGTCTATCTAAGTGGGAGTTCATTAAATAATTTGATTATGTGAACTTAATTATCATGAACTTAGTCTAAAAGTGTCTTTGCAAATTACGTTGTAGATAGCTCACGCTATAGCTCCCATGTCTTATTGATACGTTCCGAGAGAAAAAGTAAGTTGAAAGATGATGGTAGCAATAATGCAGACTGGGTCTGTGATCTGAGGATTGTCATCATTGCTGCATAGAAGGCTTGTGTCCTTGATGCACCACTCCCTCAAGCGTTGTCTATAGATGTTGTGAACATCTGACATGCACTTTATGATGTCTACTTGATAGTTCAGTGTGTCATGTATTACGGCTTAGAATTGAGGCTACAAAACGTTTTGAACGTCACAAAACATATGAGATGTTCTAAGAGTTGAGATTGGGATCTCAGGTTCATGCCTGTGTTGAGAGGTATGAGACCTCCAACAAGATTCTTTGCCGGCAGGATAAAAGAGAATAGCTCAATCGGTGAGCATGTGTTCAGATTGTCTGGGTGCTACAATCACTTGAATCGAATGGGAGTTAATCTTCCAGATAAGATAGTGATTAATACAGTTCTCCAAGTCACTGCCACCAAGCTACTGGAGCTTCATGATGAACTACAAAATGTCAGGGATGGAGATAATGATCCCTGAGATATTCGCGTTGTTTGGCACCGCGAAGGTAGAAATCAAGAAGGAGCATCAAGTATTGATGGTTAAGTGAAAACCACTAGTTTCAAGAAGGTCAAGGGAAAGAAGGGGAAAACTTCAGGAATGACAAGCCAGTTGCCGCTCTGGTCAAGAAACCCAAGGTTGAGCCCAGACCCGAGACTATGTGCTTCTATTATGAGGAGAACGGTCGCTAAAGCGGAACAACCCTATATACTTGGTAGATAAGAAGGCTGGCAATATCAAAAGAAGTATATTTGATATACGTGGTATTGATGTGTACCTTGCTAGTACTCCTAGTAGCACTTGGGTATAATATACCGGTTCAGTTGCTAAGTGTTAGCAACTCGAAATAAAAGCTACGGAATAAATGGAGGCTAGCTAAGTGAAAGGTGACGATATGTGTTGGAAGTGTTTCCAAGGTTGATGTGATCACCATCGCACACTTTCTCTACCTTCGGGATTAGTAATGAACCTAAATAAATGTTATTTGGTGTTTGCGTTGAGCATGAACATGATTGGATCGTGTTTAGTGCAATACGGTTATTCATTTAAGTTAGAGAATAATGGTTATTCTGTTTACATGAATAATGCCTTCAATGGTCATGCACCCAATGGGAATGGTTTACTGAATCTTGATCGTAGTAACACATATGCTCATAAAGTTGGTACCAAAGATACAAAGTTAATAATGATAGTACCACATTCTTGTGGCACTGCCACAAACGTCATATTGGTGTAAAGCGCATGAAGAAACTCCATGCTGATGGATCTTTGGACTCAGTCGATTTCGAATCGGTTGAGACATGCGGACCATGCCTCTTGGGCAAGATGACTAAGACCCCGTCTTTCGGTATGATGGAGCGGGCTAGTGGCTTATTGGAATTGATACATGTTAATGTATGTGGTCCAATGAGTGTTGAAACACGAAGTGGATATCGTTATTTTCTTTACCTTCACTGATGATTTGAGTGAATATGGGGATATTTACTTAATGAAACACAAGTCTGAAATGTTTGAAAGGTTCAAGGAGTTTCAGAGTGAATTTAAAGATCATCATGACAAGAAGATAAAATGTCTACGATATGACCGTGGAGGTGAATATCTGAGTTATGAGTTTAGTATGCAATTTTAGACAATGTGGAAATTGTTTCACAGCTCACGCCTCCTGTAACACCATAGTGTGATGGTGTGTCTAAACCTCGTAGTCATGCTCGTAGTCATGCTCTATTGGATATAGTGAGTACTATGATGTCTCTTATCGTTTTGCCACTGTCGTTGTGGGGTTGTGCATTAAAGACAAATCCATTCACATTAATGGGGCACCATCTAAGTCTGTTGAGATGACGCCGTGTGAATTATGGTTTGACAGAAGCCTAAGCTGTCATTTCTTAATGTTTGGGGCTACGATGCTTATGTGGAAAGGGTTTTCACCTAGTGAGCTCGAACCCAAAGCAGACGAATGCATCTTCATAGAATACCCTAAGGAGACATTGGGTATACCTTCTATCTTAGATCCAAGCGCAAAAGTGTTTGTGGCTAAAAACGTGTCCTTTCTCGAGAAAGAGTTTCTCTCGAAAGAAATGAGTGGGAGGAAGATAGAACTTGATGAGGTTGTTGAACCTTTGTTTCAACCAGAGAGTAGCGCAGCACAGAAAGATGTTTCTCTAGAACCTACGTCAGTTGAAGAGGAAGTTAATGATGCTGATCATGAAGCTTCAGATCAAGTTACTATCGAACCTCGTAGGTCGACCAGGATGCGTACTGCTCCTAAGTAGTACATCAACCCTGTCTTGGAAGTCATGTTGTTGGACAACGATGAACCTATGAACTATGGAGAAGCGATGGTGGGTCCAGATTCCAACAAATGGCTGGGAGCCATGAAATCTGAGAAAGGATCCATGTATGAAAACCAAGTATGGACTTTGGTAGACTTGCCGGTTGAACGACAGGTCGTTGAGTACAGATGAACCTTCGAGATGAACACACATGCTAATGGTGAAATGTCACTGTTTATAAAGCTCGACTTGTCGCAAAGGAGTTTCTACCAAGTTCAAGGAGTTCACTGCGGTGAGATTCTCTCATCCGGAGCGATGCTAAAAGTCTGTTAAAATTATGTTAGTAGTTGCTGCATTTTTCGATTATGAAATCTGGCAGATGGATATCAAAATGAAGGTTTCCTTAACAGTTTCCGTGAGGAAGAGTTGTATGTGATACAACAAGAAGGTTTTGTCAATCCTAAGGATGCTAAAAGGTATGCAAACTCCAGCAATCCTTCTATGGACTGGAGCAAGCATCTCGGAGTTGGAATATACGCTTTGATGAAGTGATCAAAGTTTTTGAGTTTATACAAAGTTTATGAGAAACTTGTATTTACAAGAAAGTGAGTGGGAGCACTATAAAATTTTCTGATTAGAGTATGTAGTTGACATATTATTGATCGGAAATAATGTATGATTTCTGGAAAGCATAAACGGTTGTTTGGAAAAAGTTTTTCAAAGGAAGACCTGGATAAAGCTACCTAATTGTTGGGCATCAAGATTTATAGAGATAGATCAAGATGCTTGATAATACTTTCAATAAGTACATACCTTGACAAGATATTCAAGAAGTTCCATATGGATCAGTGTGAGAAAGGGTTCTGGTCTATATTACAAGGTGTGAGATTGAGCACAACTCAATGCTCGACCACGGCAAAAGATAGAGAAAAGATGAGTGTCATCCCCTATGCTTCAGCCATAGGCTCTATATAGTATGCCATGCTGTGTACTGCACATGTGTGTGCCTTGCCATGAGTCTGTCAAGGGGTACAAGAGGGATCCAGGAGTGGATCACTGGGCAGCGGTCGAAATTATCCTTAGTAACTAGAGGACTGAGGAAATATTTCTCGATTATGGAGGTGCCAAAGAGTTCGTCGTAAGGGGTTACGACGATGCAAGCTTTAACACCAATCCGGATGACTCTTGGTAGCAATACGGATACGTATAGTGGAGTAGCCATTTGGAATTTCTCCAAGTGGAGCATGGGAGCAGTGTCTATAGTATGACATAGGAATTTGCGAAGTACACACAGATCCGAATATCACAGATCCGTTGACTAAAACCTCTTTCACGAGCAAAACATGATCAAACCCCAGAACTGATTGGGTGCTAATCACATGATGATATGATCACATGGTGATATAAGTGTTAATCACATGGCGATGTGAACTAGATTATTGACTCTAGTGCAAGTGGGAGACTATTGGAAATATGCCCTAGAGGCAATAATAAAATGGTTATTATTGTATTTCCTTGTTCATGATAATTGTCTATTCTTCATGCTATAATTGTGTTAACCGGAAACTGTAATGCATGTGTGAATGCATCGACCACAACGTGTCCCTAGTGAACCTCTAGTTGGCTAGCTCGTTGATCAATAGATGGTCACGGTTTCATGACCATGGACATTGGATGTCATTGATAACGGGATCACATCATTAGGAGAATGATGTGATGGACAAGACCCAATCCTAAGCATAGCACGAGATCGTGTAGTTCGTCTGCTAAAGCCTTTCCAATGTGAAGTATCATTTCATTGGACCATGATATTGTGCAACTCCCGGATACCGTAGGAATACTTTGGATGTGCCAAACGTCACAACGTAACTAGGTGGCTATAAAGGTACACTACAGGTATCTCCGAAAGTATCTGTTGGGTTGGCACGAATCGAGACTGGGATTTGTCACTCCGTGTGACGGAGAGGTATCTCTGGGCCCACTCGGTAAGACATCATCATAATGAGCTCAATGTGACTAAGGAGTTATCCACAGGATGATGTGTTACGGAATGAGTAAAGAGACTTTCCGGTAACGAGATTGAACAAGGTATAGGGATACCGATGATCAAATCTCGGGCAAGTATCATACCAATAGACAAAGGGAATTATATACGGGATTGATTGAATCCTCGACATCATGGTTCATCCGATGAGATCATTGTGGAGCATGTGGGAGCCAACATGGGTATCCAGATCCTGCTGTTGGTTATTGACCGGAGAGGTGTCTCGATCATGTCTACGTGCCTCCCGAACCCGTAGGGTCTACACACTTAAGGTTTGATGATGCTAGGGTTATAGGGAAATAGTCTACATGGTTACCGAAGGTTGTTCGGTGTCCCGTATGAGATCCCGGACGTCACGAGGAGTTCCGGAATGGTCCGGATGTAAAGTTTCATATATAGGAAGTGAGGTTTTGGTCACGGAAGAGTTTCGGGCATCACCGGTAACGTACCGGGAACACTGGAAGGGTTCCGGGGGTCTACCAAGTGGGGCCAGCGGCACCGGAGGGTTGCATGGGCCACAAGTGGGAGGGAACCAGCCTTAGGTGGGCTGGTGCACCCCACAAGGTGCCCAAGGCTTAGCTTGAGGTAGGAAGGGGGCAAACCCTAGAGGTAGATGGGCCCTAGGTCCACCTAGGGGGGCGCCCCTCCCACTCCCTCCTTGGCCGTCGCCCTAGATTGATCTAGGGTTGGCCACCGATCCTGGGGAGGGAACCCTTGGGCTGCCGCACTCGTCCTCCTACTCTTATATATAGTGGAGGGTTTTGGGGCTGCCAGACACACGAGTTCTCTCTCTCTCGGCGCATCCCTACCCATCCTCTTCCTCGTTCTCCATGGTGCTTGGCGAAGCCCTGCCGGAGACCATGCAGCTCCACCGTCACCATGCCGTCGTGCTGCCGGAGCCCTCCCTCAGCCTCTGCTTCCTCCTTGCTAGATCAAGGTGTAGGAGACATCACTGGGTTGCACGTGTGTTGAACGCGGAGGCGCCGTTGTTTGGCGCTAAGATCGGAATCCACTGCGATCTGAATCACTGCGAGTACGACTCCACCAACCGCGTTCTTGTAACGCTTCCGCTTAGTGATCTTCAAAGGTAAGAAGATGCACTCCCCCTTTGCTCGTTGCTGGTTTCTCCATAGATAGATCTTGGTGACACGTAGGAATTTTTTGATTTACTACTACGTCTCCCAACAACTCCCACGGTCTCTAGCAGCGGAACCATGCAGTGTGCTCCGAATACTCGGCTCTACCCGCAGTGTTAGACGCACATGAAGTCATCGATGCAGATCGAGCCATGCGATAGGCACAAGCAATAGGTGAAGTGCCCTCCTCCACAACCCAGCCCATTTCCTTCGCGGGGGGGTCTAAGCACCATATTATTCTGAACAAAAATGAAGTGGAGGATGTCTTTAGACGATTTGCTTCAAGGGCCTCCACCAACTTCGGTGTCAAGATCAAGGATATTAGGAATGATAATGGGACTGAATTCAAGAACACTAATCTTGATGAACTTGGTATTACTCATGAGTTATCTGCCCCTTATACTCCTCAACATAATGGCATTGTGGAGCGCAAGAACAGGACTCTAGTTGAGATGGCCCGCACCATGCTTGATGAATACAAGACTCCTCGTCGCTTATGGCCCAAGGCAATTGATACTGCATGCCACATCATCAACAGGGTATATCTTCACAAATTCTTCAAGAAGACTTCGTATGAACTTATGACTGGCAAGAAACCCAATGTAAGTTATCTCAAAGTCTTCGGTGCAAAATGCTGGATCAGAGATCCTCACCATAGTTCTAAGTTTGCACAGAAAGCAATGAAGGTTTTATGCTTGGTTACGGAAAGGACTCACATACCTACAAAGTCTTCAACACCTACCATGACAAGGTTGTTGAAACTGTAGATGTGCGGTTCGATGAAACTGGCGGCTCGCAAAGAGAGCACCTGCCTTCTGTGTTAGATGAATAGTCTCTTGAGGAATCCATTAAGCTGAAGGCAACTGAAGATATCATACCCACTGAGGAAGTCATTCCAACGAATGAAGACTTTCATGTTGATACACCTGAAGAAAATGGTGCTGGAGGAAGTCCTCAGCCACGTCAAACTGCTCATCCTAGAGTTGCAAATGAAGTACAAATTGACAAAATCATCGATGACATCAATGCACCAGGTCCCCTCACTCGCTCAAAAGCTTCACATTTAACTAACTTTTGTGGGCACTTTGCCTTTGTCTCTATCATAGAGCCCACCAAAGTTGATGAAGCATTCAAGGAGCGTGAGTGGATTCAAGTTATGCAAGAGGAATTGCATCAGTGCAAGCTCAATAACGTGTGGGAACTTGTCAAGTGGCCAGATCCTCGCAAACTTAACATCATAGGTACCAAGTGGATCTACCGCAACAAGCAAGATGAAAATGGCCTTGTGGGGAGGAATAAGGCTCGTCTTGTAGCTCAAGGCTACACACAGGTTGAAGGAATTGACTTTGATGAAACGTTCGCACATGTTGCTAGACTTGAAGCTATCGCATATTACTTGCTTATGCTAACCATCATAATATCATCTTATATAAAATGGATGTGAAAAGTGCATTCCTCAATGGTAAGCTTGAGGAAGAAGTATATATTGCTCAACCCCTAGGTTTTGAAGTCTTCAGACTCAACAAGGCCCTCTATGGCCTCAAGCAGGCCCCTCGGGTGTGGTACGACACTCTGAAGGAATTCCTCGTGAAGAAAGGCTTCAAACCCGGTTCACTCGACCCCACTCTTTTCATATGCCAAATATATGTGGATGATATTATCTTTGGCTGTACTGACAAACGTTGCAGTGATGAATTTGCCTATATGATGAGTGAAGAATATCAAATGTCTATGATGGGAGAGTTGAAATTCTTCTTAGGTCTTCAAATTCGTCAGCAAGACAACGGCATCTTCATATCACAAGAAAAATACCTGAAAGATGTTCTGAGGAAATTCGACATGCAAGATTACAAAGGCGTCAAAACTCCAATGCCTTCAAAAGGACACCTCTGCACTGATGAAAATGGTAAAGATTTCGATCAGAAGGTATACCGTTCCATGATTGGCTCTTTATTGTATCTATGTGCATCTAGGCCTGATATTATGTTGAGTGTTTGCATGTGTGCCTGATTCCAAGCAACACCGAAGGAATCACACCATAATGTTGTGAAACATATTCTTCGATACTTTGCTCACACACCAACACTTGGATTATGGTATCCCAAGGGCTCAAATCTTCACCTCGTCGGATACTCTGATGGTGACTATGCTAGAGATCACGTGGATCGCAAGTCACCCTCAGGCACATGTCATTTCCTCAGACGATCCTTAGTTTGTTTGTCCTCAAACAAGCAGAACTACGTCTCACTCTCTACTGCTGAAGCTGAGTACATTGCTGCTGGCTCATGTTGTGCTCAGTTACTATGGATGAAGCAAACCCTCAAGGACTACGACATCAAGTTGAAGAATATGCCTCTCTATTGCGACAACGAGAGTACCATCAAGATTGCTTACAACCCAGTTCAGCACTCCAAGACCAAGCACATCCAGATTCGTCATCACTTTCTTCGAGATCATGTACTCAAGGGCGACATCTCCATCGACCACAGCCCCACTGAAGAACAACTGGCCGATATCTTCACAAAGCCCTTGGATGAAAAGAGATTTTGCAAGTTGCGGTGTGAGCTAAATATCTTAGAATGTTCGAATGTTCTTTGAAAAAGGACACACATCCTAAAAATTATGCAAAATTGATGACTTAGATGTGCAACACATGAAGTAACATTTTTCTTCAATCAATGAAGAATAACCCTCTAAGCGTGAAGAAATTAATGAAGAATTTGATTCTCAGAACCCTATGACAATTGTACGAGGTGTCTGAAATCATCATTCTTATACGATGGGTCACGCCACGAACCAAAAGTTGAAATTCTTCAAAATTGAGTTTTTCGTCATTTTTGCAAATTCCTCAAGTTTTCAAATTCCTCAACTTTCCAAATTCTTCAAACTTTGAAACTCATGTTCTTCATTGACTATACATATATATTTGAGTTTCCAAAGTCCTCAACAGCGTTCACTTATTGCTAATTCTTCAAGTTGATTTTCGTCTAAGTGAATGTGATCGGACCCTTTCCCCCTCTATGCTAAACTCAACACAGTCTGTTCACAAATTCTTCATATGAGTTCTACTTTGAAACTCGTTCAAAGTCTTCACTGTGTCCTTGACAGCTGAAGAATTTGTGAACAGAAGATTTGAAATTTTCACTATCACAATTTTCAACGGTTCCCGCTCAAACGGTTCTGATTCCCGCGCCTGGATAACCCACGATCCCCCACTTTCGCCACCTCTGAGTACGTGGGTGACACCTGTCGCGTGGAGAGCAAGGGTCAGGGGCAATCTTGTCCAAAATATTCGGGCAGATTGGTTTTCACTCCCTCTATAAATACCCCCTCCCGTTCAACTATGCTCAGATACTCCTCATCTCATCCCTCTCCCGAGCTCCAACCTAGCGCCGCTGCTAAATTCATCGTCACCGGTGAGGAAGAGCTTCACTGCCTCGACCTCGTCGTCGCCGTACTCGCATCGGCCACGGAAGTCCTCATCCCGCCGCCGCTGTAGCTGTCTCTCCCTCTACCAAGCTAGGGTGTGGGAGATCTGAACGGACGAACTTCCCAAACTCATCTCTTGTTCGTCGTGTTCTTCGTCAGGGTAAATAAAATTTATTTTTACTGCCCTTGTTTGATCCTTAAATGCTCTTCATATTCCTCAAAAGATGTTTATTCTTCATGAACTTTATTCTAAAAACACCTTACATCTTCACATACTTGATGTTTTTCCCTAAGTAATGATTTTCTTCAAGATTCCTCAATTGTGTGAATCCTCAAAATTTGCACAACTCTGGAACCTCAGACAAAGAATACTTAGTGAAAATCCTGAATACACCCACGCTCAAATTCCTCTCACCTATTTTATTTAGAAAAATTTCTGAGAACGCATATGACCTCTTCAAATTCCTCGCACCTATACTCTGTTCATAGGTACAACCTGTCCGCTGATGAATCACTAGGTTCTCATCAACTTAACTCATTTGAAGCGATCCTTGAGGAAAAGCTGTATACTTCTTCAGAGTCCTCAAGAGTTCAAATTCCTCAAGTGAAGAAAATGGATGACGGAAAGAAACCTCAGAAAGGTGGAAAGAAGCCAGATGTGCACACTGCTTTTGAGATTCCAGATGATTTGTATGAGGAATACTGCACACCCGATGAAGAAACTCATGGCAAAGAAATGACCAAGCAGAGAAAAATTCGTCTCTAGAAAATTGAGAGGAGATGGGCAAGGGAATGGAAGGAATATCGTTATGTAACTCCAAAATACATGATGAAATTTGCAGTGAAACCTCCTTACAGCAGGCCTCCCCTTGCTTCAAATCAAATTGTTGATGCCACTAGCCTCAAGACTGGTGAGGACTTTCCTCACATGTGGGAGAAGCAGCAAGCCAAGCTGGCGAGGAAAGCCCAAGAGGCAGTGAAGAAAATTCAATGAAGATTTTGCTGCTGCTGCCTCTGCCGGAGCCTCTGCAAGTGCTCCGAAGAAAATCATGATGAAGAAATCTGCATTGAAGACAAGTTCTTCAACCTCAAAACCTTCACAACAGATCCCTCAAGGTCAAAGGCCTCGGCCTACAAAGTCTTTAGCTGCTGGAACGGTTGTTGCTCAGTCTTCTGCGGAAGCTACAAAGTCCTCAACACCAATGCACCTGGCATCATGTAAGAGGATTGAGGGATTCTCGAGAGTTCCAAATATCTCAGCAAGCCCCTCTACTACAGCAAAGTCTTCAACTAGCCCTTCTGCGTTGAACCCGAAGAAAACTGCTGGACGAGGTCAAAGACCAAGTCCTCACTCAAACAAGGTTGTAGTGACCATACCCTCCGGTTCTGATGATGATGATGATGATGATGATGATGATGATGATGATGATGATGATGATGAGGAATTGGAATAAATCATCAGGCAAAGTTAGCAAAGGTCTGCTATAGCAAAGGGCAATTATGTTCCTCTCATGCTGGATCATAAGATGTGTTGGGGAATGTCGCATGGGAAACAAAAAATTTGCTACACACACGCAAACCTATCCATGGTGATGAGCATCTACGAGAGGGAGAGTAGATCTACGTACCCTTGTAGATCGCTAAGCAGGAAGCGTTAAGAAACGCGGTTGGTGTAGTCGAACTTCTTCGCGATCCAAATCGCCGAGCGTCCCGCGATCCAATCACGAACCGTCCCGTGAACACATCATGATCCGTCCCGCGAACTCATCACAATCCGTCTCACGATCTTGATCACGATATGTCCCACGACCTCATCACGATTCGTTCTGTGATCACATCATGAACCGTCTCGCGATCTCGATCACGGTCCTTCCGATCTAGCGCCGAACGGACGGCACCTCCGCGTTCAGCACACGTGCAGCTTGATGACGATCTCCACCGTCTCGATCCAGCGAGAGGAGGTGGAGAGGAGAGAGAGTTCACCAGCCGCGTGATGGCGCTCCGGTGATGGTGGTGGAGCAATTCCGGCAGGGCTTCGCCTAAGCGCTGTAGAAAACCGATCTAGAGGAGAAACTATGCACCGGTGTAACGGGTAGCACGTGGCCGGAAATTCTGTCCAAAAACCACCCAATCCACTAGTATATATAGGAGGAGAGGAGAGGAGAGGCAGCCAAGGCCTTTGGGTCGGCCGAAATAGGAGGTGGGAAGCAATCCTACTTCACCTCCAATCCTAGTTGGAGTAGGATTGCCTCCTATTGGCTGATTTTCCACTTTTTGCTTTAGGACTTTCTCTCCTGCGCCATGGGCCTTTGTGGCTGTTTTCCCATCCCACTAAGTCTGGTTATTATTCTCCCACAGCCCATGGACCTCTTGGGGTCGAAATACCCCTCCCGGAGGCCTCCCGGTACACTACCGGCACTCCCAGTACACTACCAATGAGCCCGAAACTTTTCCGGAAACCAAACTGGGACTTCCTATATATGAATCTTTACCTCCGGACCATTCCGGAGATCCTCATGACATCCGGGATCTCATCCGGGACTCCGAACAAACTTCGGTCAATACCATATATAACTCTACACTACCGAAACGTCACCGAACCTTAAGTGTGCAGACCCTGCGGGTTCGAGAACTATGTAGACATGACTGAGACACCTCTATGGTCAATAACCAATGGCGGGACCTGGACGTCCACTTTGGTTCCTACATATTCTACGAAGATCTTTATCGGTCGAACCTCTATGTCAAGGATTCAGTTAATCCCGTATAATGTTCCCTTTGTTCTTTGGTATGTTACTTGCCCGAGATTCGATCGTCGGTATCTCCATACCTAGTTCAACCTCGTTACCGGAAAGTCTCTTTACTCATTCCGTAATACAAGATCCCGCAACTAACAATTAGTCACATTGCTTGCAAGGCTTATTGTGATGTTGCATTACCGAGTGGGCCCCGAGATACCTCTTCGTCACACGGAGTAACAAATCCCAGTCTCGATCCATGCCAACTCAACAGACACCATCGGAGATACCTGTAGAGCACCTTTATAGTCACCCAGTTATGTTGTGACGTTTGATACACACAAGGCACTCCTCCGATGTCCGTGAGTTGCATGATCTCATGGTCATAGGAACATATACTTGACATGCAGAAAACAGTAGCTATATACTGACTCGATCATATGCTACGTTTGTAGTTTGGGTCTTGTCCATCACGTCATTCTCCTAATGATGTGATCCCGTTATCAAATGACATCTCATGTCCATGGCTAGGAAACCTTAACCATCTTTTGATCAACGAGCTAGTCTATTAGAGGCATACTAGGGACATTGTTTTGTCTATGTATCCACACATGTATCTAAGTCTCCGATCAATACAATTATAGCATGGATAATAAACAATTATCATGAACAAGGAAATATGATAATAACTATTTTATTATTGCCTCTAGGGCATATTTCCAACAGTCTCCCACTTGCACTAGAGTCAATAATCTAGTTCACATCACCATGTGATTCGCATTGTTAACATCACCATGTGAATCTAACACCTAATGAGTTTTGGGGCTCGATCATGCTTTGCATGTGAGAGAGGTCTTATAGTCAACGGGTCTGTAACATTCAGATCCGTGTGCACTTTGCAAATACCTATGTCAAACTGTAAACACTGCTACCACACTCCGCTCGGTACTATTCCAAATGGCTGCTCCACTATACGTATCCAGATTGCTACTACGAGTCATCCGGATTAGTGTTAAAGCTTGTATCGACGTATCTCCTCAGTCTCTTAGTTACTGAGGATAATCTTGACCGCTGTCCAGTGATCCACTCCTGGTTCACTCTTGTACCCCCTGACGGACTCATGGCAAGGCACACACAGGTGCAATACACAACATGGCATAATATAGAGCCTATGGCTAAGGCATAGGGGACGACGTTCGTCCTTTCTCTTTCTTCTGCCGTTGTCGAGCTTTGAGTCTCACTCAACTTTCACACCTTACAAATCAGGCGAGAACTCTTTCTCTGACTGATCCATTTTGTACTCTTTCAAAATCTTGTCAAGGTATGCACTCATTGAAAGTCTCATCAAGCATCTTGATCTATCTCCATAGATTTTGATGCTCAACAATTAGGTAGCTTCATCCAGGTCTTCCTTTGAAAATCACTTTCCAAATGACCGTTTTATGCTTTCCAGAAACTCTACATTATTTCTGATCAACAATATGTCATCCGCATATACTTATCAGAAATTCTATAGTGCTCCCACTCACTTTATTGGAAATACAAGTTTCTCGTAAACTTTGTATAAATATCAAAACTTTGATCACCTCATCAAAGCGTATATTCCAACTCCGAGATGCTTGCTTCAGTCCATGGAAGGATCACCGAAGCTTGCACACCTTTTAGCATCCTTAGGCCTGACAAAACCTTCTGGTTGTATCACATACAACCTTTCCTCAAGTAAACCGTTAAGGAAATGATGTTTTGACATCCATCTGCCAGATTTCATAATTGAAAACACAGCAACTGCTAACATAATTCCAACAAACTTTAGCACCACTACGAGTGAGAAAGTCTCATCGTAGTCAACTCCTTGAACTTGTCACAAACATCTTTGCAACAAGTCGAGCTTTACAAATAGTGACATTCACCATCAGTGTCTGTCTTCATTTTAAAGATCCATTTGTACTCAACGACCTGCCGTCCAACGAGCAAGTCTACCAAAGTCTACACTTGGTTTTCATACATGGATCCTATCTCGGATTTCATGGCCTCCAACCATTTGTCGGAATCCGGGCCAATCATCGCTTCTCCATAGCTCGTAGGTTCATCGTTTGTCCAACAACATGACCTCCAAGACAGGGTTGTCATACCGCTTAGGAGCAGTACACATCCTTGTCGACCTACGAAGTTCGATAGTAACTTGATCCTGAAGCTTCATGATTATCATCATTAACTTCCTCTTCAACTAACGTAGGCTTCACAGAAACAACATCCTGCGTTGTGCTACTCTCTGGTTGAACAAAGTTTAAACAACCTCATCAAGTTCTATCTTCCTCCCACTTAATTCTTTCGAGAGAAACTTTTCCTCGAGAAAGGATCCATTTTAGTAACAAACACTTTGCACTTGGATCTGAGATAGAAGGTTCACCCAACTGATCTTAGGGTATTCCATGAAGATGCATTTGTCCGCCTTGGGTTCGACCTCATTAGGTGAAAACATTTTCCACACAAGTGTCGCAGCCCCAAGTATTAAGAAACGACAGCTTAGGTTTCTATCAAACCATAATTCACATGGTGTCGTCTCAACGGGTTTAGATGGTGCCCTATTTAAAGTGAATGTAGTTGTCTCTAATGCATAACCCCAAAATTATAGTAGTAAAACGACAAGAGACATCATAGCACGCACCATGTCCAATAGAGCATAACTATGATGTTCGGACACATCATCACAGTATGGTGTTCCAGGTGGCGTTTAGTTGTGAAACAACTTTCACATTGTCTTAAGTTGTATGCCAAACTCGTGACTCAGATATTCACCTGCACGATCATATCGCAGTCATTTTTATCTTCTTGTCACGATGATCTTTAAACTTCACTCTGAATTTGCTTGAACCTTTCAAACGATTCAGACTTGTGTTTCATTAAGTAAATATACACTATATCTACTCAAATCATCAGTGAAGGTAAGAAAATAACGATACCCACTGCACGCTACAAGACTCACTGGATTGCATACATCAACATGTATCATTTCCAATGAATCACTTGCCCGCTCCATCCAACGGGGTCCTTTAGTCATCTTGCCCAAGAGGCATGGTTCGCATGTCTCAACCGATTCGAAATCGAATGAGTCCAAATATCCATCACCATGGAGTTTCTTCATGCGCTTTATACCAATATGACATTTTGCGGCAGTGCCACAAGTATGTGGTACTATCATTATTTAACTTTGTATCTTTTGACATCAATGTTATGAACATGTGTATTACTACGATCAAGATTTCAACAAACCATTCTCACTGGGTGCATGACCATTGAAGGTATTATTCATGTAAACAGAATAACTATTATTCTCTAACTTAAATGAATAACCGCATTGCAACAAAGATGATCTAATCATGTTCATGCTCAACGCAAAACACCAAATAACATTTATTTAGGTTCGTCACTAATCCTGAAGGTAGAGAGAGCATGCGATGTTGATCACATCAACCTTGGAAACATTTCCAACACACATCGTCACCTCACCCTTAGCTAGTTCTCCGTTTATTCCGTAGCTTTTATTTCGAGTTACTAACATTTAGCAACCGAACCGGTATCCAATACCCAGGTGCTACTAGGAGTACTAGCAAGGTACACATCAATAACTCGTATATCAAATATACTTCTGTCGATGTTGCCAGCCTTCTTATCTACCAAGTATCTAGGGTTGTTCCGCTTCAGCGACCTCTCACCTCATAATAGAAGCACTTAGTCTCAGGTTTGAGTTCAACTTTGGGTTGCTTCACTGGAGCAGCAACTGACTTGCTATCCATGAAGTTTCCCTCCTTGCTCTTGCCCTTTTCGAAACTAGTGGTTTGATTAACCATCAACACTTGACGCTCCTTCTTGATTTCTACCTTCGCGGTGTCAAACATCGCGAACAGCTCAGGGATCAATACTTCTATCCCTGGTGTATTATAGTTCATCACTAAGTTCTAGTAGCTTTAGTGACAGTGACTTGGAGAACTATATCAATCACTATCTTATCTGGAAGATGAACTCCCACTTGATTCAAGCGATTGTAGTACCCAGACAATCTGAGTACATGCTCAACGATTGAGCTATTCTCCTTCATCTTATAGGCAAAGAATCTTGTTGGAGATCTCATATCTCGCAACACAGGCACGAGCCTGAGATCACAATCTCTGCTCCTAGAACATCTCATATGTTCCGTGATGTTCAAAATGTTTCGGAGCCTCAATTCTAAGCCGTAATGCATCACACACTAAACTATCAAGTAGTCATCGAAACGTGCCTCTCAGATGTTCACAACATCTATAGACGACGCTAGAGGGGGAGGCACACCGAGCGGTGTATTAAGGACATAAGCCTTCTGTGCAGCAATGAGGAAAATCCTCAGATCACGGACCCAGTCCGCAATATTGCTACCAACATCTTTCAACTCTATTTCTCTAGGAACATATAAAAATTTAAGGGAGCTACAGCGCGAGCTAGTAATCTACAACATAATTTGCAAAGACACTTTGACTATGTTCATGATAATGAGTTCAATTAATCATATTACTTAAGAACTCCCACACAAATTGACATCCCTCCGATCATTCGAGTGATACATGATCCAAATTCACCAACTCAAGTCCGATCATCACGTGAGTTGAGGTGGCTGCAATGGTGAACATCATTATGTTGATCATATCTACTATATGACTCATGTTCGACCTTTCGGTCGCTCGTGTTCCGAGGCCATGTTTGTACATGCTAGGCTCGTCAAGTTTAACCCGAGTGTTCTGCACGTGCAAATCTGGCTTGCACCCGTTGTATGTGAACGTAGAGTCTATCACACCCGATCATCATGTGGTGTCTCAACACGACGAACTTTCGCAACGGTGCACACTCGGGGAGAACACAGTTCATCTTGAAATTCAAGTGAGGGATCACCTTATAATGCTACCGCCGTACTAAGCAAAACAAGATGCATAAAAGGATTAACATCTCATGCAATTCATAAGTGACATGATATGGCCATGAACTTGTATTTAAGATCTCCATCTTCGAAACACCGGCATGATCTCCATCATCACCGGCACAACACCATGATCTCCATCATCTTGATCTCCATCAATGTGTTGCCATTGGGGTTGTGGCGCCAACCCTGCTTCTACTTCTATTGCTACCGCTTAGCGATAAAGTAAAGCATTACATAGCGCTTAATGATTGACACGCAGGTCATACAATAATTAAAGACGACCCTATGGTTCCTGCCGGTTGCCGTACTCAACGACATGCAAGTCGTGAAATTCTATACATCACATGATCATCTCATACATCACATATATCTCATCATGTAATTGGCCATATCACATCACAACATACCCTGCAAAAACAAGTTAGACGTCCTCGAATTATTGTTGCATGTTTTACGTGGCTGCTACGGGTATCTAGCAAGAAATATTCTCACCTACGCATAAACCACAACGGTGATACATAGATTGCTTTCAACCTTCTCAAGGACCGCCTTTGTCGGATCCGATCCAACTAAAGTGAGAGAAACTGTCACCCGCAAGCCATCTAAGGAACAAGTTGCGTCGAGGGAACCGGTCTCTCGTAAGCGTACGAGTAATGTTGGTCCAGGCCGCTTCATCTCACAATCCCGCTGAACCAAAATCCGACCAAGGGAGGAAGCAATCTAAGCATCAAAGCCCACAAACCGTTTGTGTTCTACTCGAGATCTCATCGAACCATCAACCAAGCTCATGATGCCACTGTTGGGGAACGTCGCATGGGAAACAAAAAATTTGCTACACACACGCAAACCTATCCATGGTGATGAGCATCTACGAGAGGGAGAGTATATCTACGTACCCTTGTAGATCGCTAAGCGGGAAGCGTTAAGAAACGCGATTGGTGTAGTCGAACTTCTTCGCGATCCAAATCGCCGAGCGTCCCGCGATCCAATCACGAACCGTCCCGTGAACACATCATGATCCGTCCCGCGAACTCATCACGATCCATCTCACGATCTTGATCACGATCTGTCCCGGGAACTCATCACGATCCGTTCCGTGATCACATCACGAACCGTCTCGCGATCTCGATCACGGTCCTTCCGATCTAGCGCCGAACGGACGGCACCTCCGCGTTCAGCGCACGTGCAGCTTGATGACGATCTCCACCGTCTCGATCCAGCAAGAGGAGGTGGAGAGGAGAGAGAGTTCACCGGCAGCATGACGGCGCTCCGGTGATGGTGGTGGAGCAATTCCGGCAGGGCTTCGCCTAAGCGCTGTAGAAAACCGATCTAGAGGAGAAACTATGCACCGGTGTAACGGGTAGCACGTGGCCGGAAATTCTGTCCAAAAACCACCCAATCCACTAGTATATATAGGAGGAGAGGAGAGGAGAGGAATCCAAGGCCTTTGGGTCAGCCGAAATAGGAGGTGGGAAGGAATCCTACTTCACCTCCAATCCTAGTTGGAGTAGGATTGCCTCCTATTGGCTGATTTTCCACTTTTTGCTTTAGGACTTTCTCTCCTGCGCCATGGGCCTTTCTGGATCTTTTCCCAGCCCACTAAGGGCTGGTTATTATTCTCCCACAGCCCATGGACCTCTTGGGGTCGAAATACCCCTCCCGGAGGCCTCCCGGTACACTACCGGCACTCCCGGTACACTACCGGCACTCCCGGTACACTACCGATGAGCCCGAAACTTTTCCGGAAACCAAACTGGGACTTCCTATATATGAATCTTTACCTCCGTACCATTCCGGAGATCCTCATGACGTCCGAGATCTCATCTGGGACTCCGAACAAACTTTGGTCACCACCATACATAACTCTACACTACCGAAACGTCACCGAACCTTAAGTGTGCAGACCCTATGGGTTCGAGAACTATGTAGACATGACCGAGACACCTCTACGGTCAATAACCAATGGCAGGACCTGTACTTACACATTGGTTCCTACATATTCTACGAAGATCTTTATCGGTCGAACCTCTATGTCAAGGATTCAGTTAATCCCGTATAACGTTCCCTTTGTTCTTCGGTATGTTACTTGCCCGAGATTCGATCGTCGGTATATCCATACCTAGTTCAACCTCGTTACCGGCAAGTCTCTTTACTCATTCCGTAATACAAGATCCCGCAACTAACAATTAGTCACATTGCTTGCAAGGCTTATTGTGATGTTGCATTGCCGAGTGGGCCCCGAGATACCTCTTCGTCACACGGAGTAACAAATCCCAGTCTCGATCCATGCCAACTCAACAGACACCATCGGAGATACCTGTAGAGCACCTTTATAGTCACCCAATTACGTTGCGACGTTTGATACACACAAGGAACTCCTCTGATGTCCGTGAGTTGCATGATCTCATGGTCATAGGAACATATACTTGACATGCAGAAAACAGTAGCAATAAACTGACACGATCATATGCTATGTTTGTTGTTTGGGTCTTGTCCATCACGTCATTCTCCTAATGATGTGATCCCGTTATCAAATGACATCTCATGTCCATGGCTAGGAAACCTTAACCATCGTTTGATCAACGAGCTAGTCTATTAGAGGCATACTAGGGACATGGTTTTGTCTATGTATCCACACATGTATCTAAGTCTCCGATCAATACAATTATAGCATGGATAATAAACAATTATCATGAACAAGGAAATATGATAATAACTAATTTATTATTGCCTCTAGGGCATATTTCCAACAAGATGATCCTCAACTTCATCGATATATGGCATGAAGACCCAAGCACCCCACTTTCTTCACTAAATCTGCCTCTTGGAGTGGATCATGTCCTCACCCACTTCATCTCTGAAGAAAATTGGAAGAGAGAGCAAGCTTTGAGAGCTAAGAGGAATAGGGCTCGGAAGGAAAAGTTCCTGAGAGACAATGTGATGAATTTGACCCCAAATCAACTCGTCACTGTTCAGTCTGAAATTCGCACACTCTCTAAGGATCAAGAGAGATATGATGCTGAATGGAAGGGAACCAAGGTGAGATTCGTCAGGGGTACTCAAGCTGCAGTGAAGGATCACAACACTAGGGTTGCTGCTCGATCGCAACCACAAAATCCTCAGGCTGATGAAATTCCTCAAGCTACTGATTAATTGCTCAGCCTAATGAAACTGCTGATGGAAATGCTTCTGCACCAGAAGCAACTGCCAGTGCTGCTGAGGAAACTCAGACCACTGATGATCATGCCAGAACAACCACCACTATTGTGCCTAAAGAAACTGAAAGGCCAGCTGAAGATTTTGCTGTGCCTGAAGAAACTGAACACACCAGGGCGGCTGCATCAGTCGTTCCTGAAGAAACTGACACTGCTGAAGAAAAGACTCTCAAGAGAAAAGCATCAGATTCAGAAACCTCGGCCGTGAAGAAGTTGAAGACTATGCCAAGTTCTTCAACTGGACCTATTGATGTTACACCAACTTCCTCAGCACCTGCCTACGAAATTGTACCATTTGGGGTGGAATATGTCATCCCAGATGAAGATGAAGATTATTTTGCTCCTTCGACAGAGCAGATTGATGACGAAATTGAAGTTGAAGACATTGCTTCAACTCCAAAGGTATCATCGTCCCAGCCTCAGTTCACTGCTGAAGAGGCTGGAGTTGAAGAAATTGATGAGGATGTAGACATTGGCAATACAACGCTTATCATCAATGATGAATATTGGGAATCAGCACACCCAAATTCACCAATGACTACTCCTCTGACACAGATTCCTCAGTCGCCTGCTCCAACTGAAGAAATAAATGAAGAATCTGCAAATTTGACCACCCAAGTCACTAAAGAAATTCCAGCTGCAACAACTGATCATCTTGATGCTCTCCCCGCAACTGAGGAACCAGCTCTCCAAATCGTTCAGTCTAAAGGTGTTCCTCCCATACCAAAGGAGATTAAGGGGCGCTTCAAGCCAAATCTTCAACCGAAGCCAAGAATGTCATTCAAAGGCTCAGCACGCCCCAAATTCCTCAAGAGCAATTTCTTCAATGAACGTATGTTCTTCACTAGTCCAAATCCCTATAACTTTGCAAGGGCCGGTCTCAACAGATTCTGGACGGCAACACAACTCAACTACTATGCATCAGTTCTTTTCGAGAAGAAGAAAGTCTTCGAGCACCACCAAATTCCTCATGTTGACATGGAAACCCTTCCATCATTCACACCGGTGCTCTAGGTTCTTCATGATGCAGGCATTCTCCCATTTTGCGTCGACATCTGCGACTGGAATGAAGAACTCATTCTTCAGTTCTATGCCACATTGCATATCAGCAGAAATGCTTCAGACGTCAACTCTTGGATATTGGACTGGATGACAGGATCAACACACTTCACCGCTCAAGCTTCTGAATTGCTTCAGTGTGCCAGTTCCAATTCCCTCAGAGAAGCTCACAAACTATTTGATGAGCCTGCGCTTCCAAATCAGCTGATGCAAGTGTTGATGAAGACATGTGCCCAGGACTGTCTACCATATACTCACAAATACGCCATGTCCTCGAAAGGGCCACAATTCCGAAGAAGAAGAAGTGAAAGGAGTCATGAGAATATGCTCTTCAACATCATTCATGGGATTCCCATTGACTTGCATGACTTCTTCATGAGGACTTTGGCCAGTGCTGCTTTAGCTCCATTTGAACAGAAGCCATATGTGCCTTGGATAATGAAATTCATCAGGGCAAAGTCCTCAGTTCCCTTCAAGGCTGATTTCCAGAACCACTTTCGCTTCCTGCCTCCAGTTGAAGTCATCAAGAGCACAATTGCCTTAGTTGAAGGAAAAGGCAATGATGTCATTGATGAAGGCACTCATCCATTGGATGGACAGTTTCACAAAGACGCTTCCTTCTCCACCAATGATGACATTGCCACTCAAGACTCCGATGCAAAGGCCTCAGCTCACAAATCTCAAGAGTCTGCCCCTCGTGTGATGACTGATCGCGAGCTTCTAGTAAGTCTTCATCAGAAGGTCGATCGCAATCACAAGTGGATGAAGCGCCAACTTGGTTACATTGTGCAGAACATGACTGTGATGCAGAACACTGTGAAGAGGAATCACTACTATGCGCATGAAAACCTCAACCGCTCTTGGGACGTAGTGTCTCACCTCATGTCTTCTGAAGAACTGGATGAGCTGGATCTTGAGGAACATCCTGACTGGGCTCGTCGACCTCAAAAGAAATTCAAGAAAGTTCATGTTCCTATGATGGTCACAAGTTCATTTTCTTCATCTCGAGAGTGCGATGACGATGAAGACATTGATGACACTTTGGCAGGCCCTGCATCATAGACGACCCCAACAACGCTGGCGCTCCTTCCTCACCAATACGATGAAACTCTTCAAAGGGGCGTTAGTCCTCACTTTTACGTCCCTTTTGGTCTTTGATGACAAAGGGGGAGAAAATTTGAGTTAGTCTTCAAGTGGGTCTCTCTATATGGGCTATTTTTGTTTAAGTTACAACTCTCGCACTTCTGAAACTTTTGTTGGTTGAGTTCTAAACTTAAGTCCGATGGTGGTCTGACACTTTTGAACTATTTCCTCGCATGTTTATTTCCTCAAGTACCTTAATGCATACATGCTGAATTTCGTCAGTCCCCATTTTCCTCACGCATTTCAAATTCTTCATATCATATGTTCAAATGCATGTATGAATTACAGGATATAGGAGGAGTTCTCCATGTTTTAACCTGCCATGTGCATTTGGAGTACAAAGCAAATTCCTCAAATATGCACATCTTCAGGGAGAGTTCTTCTATATCTTGCAATCAAATTCCTCAAACTATGTACTTTCACTTCATATGTTTATCCCCGTTGAAAACTTAACCTATTTGTCATCAATCACCAAAAAGGGGGAGATTGTTAGTGCATCTAGTGCCCCTTAGTGATTTTGGTGTATTGAAGACTTATAGGTCAAGGTACTAATGTGTTTGTGAGTGTACACAGGCTCTATAAGTCGATGAGGAGTTTCATATATTCGGAGATTATCGACCCTTAAAAATGTATGTCTTCAAGTGAAGACTTTGCTGAAGACTTTGTGAAGATTTTGGTGAAGACTTTGTGAAGACTTTGGAATTGAAGAAGTTGGTGTGACCTTGGAGATATGAACGAGGAATATGAAGCGTGAAGACTTTTGTTTTTGTAGTTTCATTTCCTTATTTGAGTCATAGGAAGCATCGTACTGTTAAAGGGGGCCGAGGTAATACTAAGGAAAATTTCCAACTGATGCTCAACTTCAGAATCCTCAAACTATACAATCCTTCAGTGACAGAGACGAAGCTCTTCTGGTCTCTGAGAAATTGATCTGACTGAGGAGTTAGGATTTCGCGAGTGCGAATTGCCTACAAGTGAGGAACATGATAAGCCTGAGGACTTTCATAGTTTGAAATTCTAACTGTTGTTGTGCTTAGCGCCAGCTGTCCCCAATCATAACATCCACATAGCAGTCATATCATTGGGGGCATTTATGTCTTATCATGTCAGGTTGCACCCTGGCTATAAATAGCCACCCCCCACAACCACTAGTTGGTTGGCTGCTCCGAGAGAGAACTGACACTTGTCATTTGAGAGCAACCCATCCTTCGAGGACTTTGAGAGAAAATCATCAGTGAGGAAAAACCCACAACCAAACCACAAAACCCATAGTGATTGAGCATCACTGAAGAAATTCCTGTGTGGATCCGACGCTTGTTACCTTTGAGGACTGTGCACCCCCCAAACGGTTAGGCGTCATGGTCTAGTGCTCCTGCAGTTAATTGGGGATCACGAAGCGACCTTGGTCTAGAGCATCCAGCAGTAAATTGTGGATTGCCGGGTGACCAGTTTGTGAGGGTTTTGGAAGTCTACCCTGAAGACTTACCACAAGTGTTGGGTGAGGACTATGTGACCTTAGCTCAAGGAGAATACGGTAAGGACTATGTGTCCTGGGACTGTGTTTCCTCTGGTTTAAATACGAGGCCGCTCCAAACCAGACGTACGACTGTCATAGTAGTTGGAACTGGGTCATCAAACCATTTTTTTCATTGAGCTATCTGGTTCTATTTCGTCAACCCCTCTAATTCCTCATATACCTGTTGATGAAATTGATTGTTACTGTTTGAAGAATTTGACTGAAGACTTTCACAAATTCCTCACCTCAAATTCTTCAAGTCATCTTGTTCATCACTGCTTATCCTGTATCATGCTACTTACTATTTGTGTATGTTTCATTTCATCATGAAGACTATGTTGTTACTATGCTCCTCATGCACTTGAGTACTTATTCCGCTGCTAGTTATTCATCACATTTCAAATTCCTCAAAGTTGAAATTCCTCAAGTGATGAATTTGTAAAAATCGCCTATTCAGCCCCCCCCCCTAGTCGATATAACGCACTTTCAGATGGTAACTGAAAAATTGCTCTAGAATGTGAGGAGGGAGATGCTGCTTATGTTGAGTCGGCTTGCGCAATTGAAGAGTTGAATTTCAACACAACCCATGTTAACCCGACAGATATGACCTCCTTGAAAAATCCAACTACGGAGTCTGACCCCTTCTCAAATTCAAGTCGGACGAGGATACAAGGTTGATTGATTTTATTCGCCGAGATTCATCTCGACATTTCACTATTAGGACAGGCATAGATCGCAAATAGGAAAGCATGCTCATCAAGTTCATCTGTGAGAACTGGGACACTTTTGCATGGAAGCCTTCTGACATGCCTGGTGTACCAAGAGAACTCGCTGAGCACCACCTCTATGTGGATACAAAGATGAAACCTGTTCGACAATACCTTCATCGTTTTAATGAGGAGAGACGAAAGGCTATTGGTGACGAATTCGGTTGGCTCCTAGCTGTCGGGTTCACTATTGAAGTTTTCCACCCCGAGTGGCTAGCAAATCCGGTGCTTCTCTTGAAGAAAAACGACACTTGGCGTATGTGTGTTGCCTACATAGATCCTAACAGCGCTTGTCCTAAGGACCCATTCACAGTTCCTCGCATTGACCAAATAATCTACTCTGCCGTTGGTTATGATGGTTTATGTCTTGGATGCTTACTCTAGTTATCATTAGATCAAGATGGCCATTGAGGATCAGGAAAAAAACTGACTTTAATGACACCTTTCGGAGCTTCCTCCTACTTGTTTATGCCTTTCGGACTTAAGAGCGCGGGGGCTACTTATCAACGATGTATATCGAATTGTTTCCACAAACGGATCAGACACAATGTTCTTGCTTTTATCGATGAAATTGTGGTCAAGTCCCAGAAGAGGGAGACTCTACTGGATGAACTCAAAGATACCTTTTATAATCTTGCGATTTATAAGATGAATCTTAACCCGGTACAAAGGCCACTCCAACAAGGCGCCAATCATTCTTGAGGCTGTCACATCAGGAGATCTAATTGTATGTCACTCATTTTCTCAACCGCCAGGCTCTCCAAATGACTTGAATGTCTTGTTGGATCACCACTATTTGTTACCCTTGTTGCTGGAGATCCTCCTCCTTGCGAATTTTTTTTCAATGGAGGTGAGTATGTGATGGGTTGCTACCTTGTAGATTGGATTTATCCTCCATGGGACACATTTGTCAACTCAACTCAGCGTCCTAAAGGTAACAAGCGATCTCACTTTGCAACTCGTCAAGAGTCAACAAGGAAGGGTGTGGAGATAGTTTTCGGTGTGCTTCCAAAGATCTTTAGCAAAGTACTCCTATGAAGGATGCCAGAGTACCCAACTTCCTAGCCTCATTGAGGGCGAAGAGCGGCTCCTGGCCCTCTCTGTTGCCGGTTGGTTGGGGTGGGAGCCTCTCAGGGCGGCTCCGGATTGTCCGATCCTCTCAAGCGCCTCAGACTCGGGCTAACCGGGAGGAAGGTCAATGACGCGTGGATTGTTGGGTACATAGGGGGGCCACCATCATAAATTAGGCCGCTTCGGGCACGGCTGCACACACGTTTGATCTTGCGATAGTATAGTTGGGCCTGCCAATCGGCGTCTCTGTCCCGCGAGGATGAGGATGATCTTTCCCGATGTCTTGGAACTGGCTGGCCCGGTTGGAAGATCCATGCCGAGTGAACCATCTGCAAGCCCATGGCCATCGTCATTAGGCAGCATTCGTCGCGCCCAGATGCTCCTTGGCTGTCGATGTCCGTGCTAATCTCTTCTAATGTCTTGTTCCTGTAAATATTTTTTGTATGTACATTTGTTCCTTCTTCTAATCAAATGGGCACTAATCCTATAGATGATACAAAAACAAATTGTTGTAACAACTGATGAACTTATTTCAAACTCCTCGTAAACAAGTTTCCTCGTGTTCATGATGCAAGATTTTTCTGTGATGATGCTAATCATTAGGCGTACTATTTGTTGAAGCTAACAAGTAAATTTTATTTCCATCTACATCTCCATGTTTTCATCTTACCAGTTTTGATAATATTGTGAACACAAAATAATTAGTTAAGTATTTCACCTCTTAGGTGTCTATGAGCATTTACAAGTTGCATCACGTGATAAGAGGTTGCAAACCTACAAGTTCAAACTAAACGTGTAATGATGAAATTTTAGCTCACAAATATCTAGATGGAACTGTGTTTCTTGTTTTCTTCACTAGCTTCAATACTCTGGAATTCGCCGGAGATAATTAGAACTTGAAATGTCGTATCAACTAAACTTCTTTCCTCATATATATGAATATCATTGTAAACATGTTCAGCAAGTTCATGGTGCTAGATTTTTGTTGATGTTGCTACGGAGAAGAAAGCTATCGAAGCTAACGTGAAAGTTTATGTTCCTCCATATCTCCATCCTTATTCCAATTAATTTTGATGCTCTCATGAACACCAAATGTACTAGCTAGGTGTTGCAACTTTAGGTGTCCATCACTAGTTGTGTGTTGCATCATCTGAGACTAGATGAATACCTAGAAGTTGATAGAGAACATAACATGATGAAATTTTAGTTCACAAGGATCGAGAGAGGAGTATTCCTAGTATTCTGCTTTGGTTTCAATGCCTTCAATCTTACCAGAAATAAGTAGAAGTTAGAACACTAAAGTTTGTAGTGCTGAAAAACTATCAAGGGAGTAAGATGATGTGGTAATGTAGAAGGGGATCAAGGTTATGGGGCCTGCCACTAAATGGCAAAAATAAATGTTTGTGGCACGCTAATTGCTGGCGTGCGGGAAATAACCTACTTGTGTCAACATAGCTACGTCGGGTTTCATAGTGCTCTATAATTACCACACATTCTGTAACCGTGTCCATTGTATGTTCACAATGAAACCACACATTATGAAGTCAATTTTGCCTATTTATGTTAGATAGTCAAACTACATTTCTATAGAGGAAACATTGTTAATCAGATTGCAGGCCGAGGGTTGCGTCGGTCGCATGATGGTTGTTCGATCAAACATGATCGAACAAACCATGCACCACATAACCCACACGAGTTTGCTACACATGTCCCTTGATGGCCCACGCACCATGGGGCCCACACACACAGGAGAAACGGAATGAAACAGATAAGAACATGATGTGTTGCCTTCTATTTCAGCTTATCTCTCCAATTTCTCTATCTCTCTCTTGTTCACTTCGAATGGTCGCCATTGATGATTCGTTGTCGCAGTCGTCCCTAATCTTGCCTACCATCATGGTGTCGCTTACCCCCACAATCACCGCGCTCGGCCCCAACCTCCTCTTTTCTTCCATGGTCGCGCTCCTCTCCTCCTTCCCCATTGTGGTGCTAGGAGAAGCCTCAAAGGTGGATGGAGGGGATGCACGGCGCCCCATATGATGTGACCAGTGCAAGATGTTGGAATTGGCTCAGCCTCGAGCTCCAACCGGCTTGTCGAGAGATGCATCCGGTGAGGGGCGGTGTTGGAGTGGCAGTGACGTCTTGGTACAATGGGTGGAGAGTGATGGAAGAACCGGCTAGTCCGCGAGATGTAACCTCAATATCTGTAAGATGGAATCGGCACCCGCCTTTGCTGCAATTGGATACGCATGAAGGCTACAACAAGAGCTGCAAGGCGACATTTTTCTACAACTGGCACAATGGCCTGCTATGATCGGCTGTGGTGATTTTTGCTTCTTAGGTCGTTTTGATGGAACTCGCTAATTCTTTTGGTATAATCATTTTATGGAGTTTTGTGTTGCTGCGAGTTTTGATGGAATCACCATTAAGGTTTGTTGGAACTGACAAATCTTTTTGTTTCAACCGAGTACCAGAGGATCTTGTTGCATTACTTATTCTCTTTTGCTAGATATGGATGTGCAAGTTGACAACGGCTGCGACCTGGAGATGGGGCGCGCGCTGGAACCAACTTGTGTTCAAGACGGAACCATGTCGAGCGGAGGCAGCCAAGGCGAGTGTAGTAGCACGAGCGGCCAGCGAGCGCAGCTGGCAGGTGCGGTGGACGGCCAGCGAGCACGCGGAGTCCGGCATGCACTACTAGAATACAGTCCTATGTCGACGGCTCAGGCCGTCGGCATAGACCTATGCCGATGGCCCCCGTCGGCATAGCACCATCGGCACCATATATGTCGGCGTACCCCAGGTTGCCGTCGGCATAGAAAAGTCGTCGTCATAGAAAAGCCGTCGGCATAGATGTTATGTCGACTTTGTCCGTACATCGGTACCAACGGCCCCGGCCGTCGGCATAGCTCAATAGCAAACGGCGTCCCGTAGTGCTGCCGTCAAGAGCGTCGCATCTCCGGCCGCCACGTGTCGCACTATGCCGACGACCCGGCCGTCGGCACAGACTGCCACATGGTGGCTGACGATGGTCCCTGGTGGCATACCTATGCCGATGGCCAGGCCGTCGGCATTGGTCCGAAACTACGCCGACGGCATAGCCCTCGGCATACCCTGACACGTGGTTGCCGCTGGTAGCTCCTGGGCGTACCTACGTCGACGGCTCAGGCCGTCGGCATAAGCTAAAAAGCTACGCCGACGGCCTAGCCGTCGGCATAGCTTGCCACGTGGCAGACACTGGTAACTCGCACGCCCTCTATGCCGACGGCTTAGCCGTCGGCGTAGTTTTGTGCTGTTTTTTTTCTTTTTCCTGTTTCCTACAAATTCATTTCAATTCAAAATATCAGGGTATATACAATGAAAAATAAATGCACAGCAGCACCATCAAGAGCATCATAAATATAAGTAGTGTAAACAGACGGACGTCATCAACACCACCACCATCAGATCCTCACAACCAACAACATAAGGAGCTCCAAAATATAAGTAGCGAAATACAAGTCATCTAAGAAGCGTAAAAAGAGCACAAGTCTTCTAAGGAGCGCTAGTATGTCCACCTCCAAGGTCGTCAACGCCAAGTCCGCCAAAGCCCAGGTCTTCACTGCTAGCGGCAGCGCTACCGCCTTAGTGGATTGGAGTGACTGGGCTCCGTGACTCAGGATTGATGTGAACACCGCCACCACCACCAACGGATGATCCATCGATTCCCTGGATGTTTCAAAAGACATATTGAGTGAATGATATTGTGCTGAATAAACAGTAAGCGGTGGTTGAATAGTTTGGGGATGTACTAACCACCGTTGTCCCCGGTTGTTGTGCTAGAAATTCCTCAAAGGTAAGCAACACTGGTTGTGGTCCTGCAGCTGGTGGTGCTGGTTCCCTTTCAGGAATCGTGCCATTCCTCATGCTCTGAAACACGAGCTGCATGTTAATTGACAAAGCAAACACCAATGTCAGAAGAAATGAAAGTGTCAATATGGAAATGAAATGAAAGGGGCTAAACTAACCGTCATCATGTGAGTGCTATGGTCCTGGACGGCTGCAACTCTCGCGCTCCACGTCATGGTCTCCTGTCATGTGTACTCCATGTAGGCCTACAATATGACGTGATGGAAGTCATTAAACATCTCAATGCGGAAAATAAAGTGAGCAATGAAGATAAGAGGGAAAAACACTTACAGAGTGTCGCTCGGCTAGGAGGGACCGTGACTGTGCAGTGGGCGTGGGTGTGCACTGTCTCAGGCTTGGGTCGGTAGCTTGGACTTGTGTGTAGGAGATAGAAGGAGTGACCACAACATCCAGAACTGGCTGCCGACCATGAGCCTTCGGCCCCATGCCAACCACCGCCCTGTCGTCCAAAGGCGCCTTGATGGGGTCAGGTGTGTCTGGGTGTAGATTCAGATACGCCACAGAGTAGTTCTTCTTCTTCTTCGCGGTCTTGCCATAGTATTTGTCTTCCCCAGGCTTGGGCTTCCTCCTGCACCACCAAACAGATGTTAGGCATACATAAAAAAAGTGATGGTAAATAGAAGAAGATTGTTTAATGAGGTTAGTCATACCTGAAGTTTCTTGTGGGGAAAGTGGTTTCGGTTTCCCTGAGCATGTACTCCCTCTTTCCCTCGTTTAGCCTTGTTTTTGCTGCTAGTAGCCGCCCAGGCTTCATCTTGACCACACCACAGGTCCACCAATGCCGCCCAGGACTCGTCTTTTCCATAACACCAATTTGGACACACCTACATAATAGGAAGCATAATGGCATGTCTAACACGAAACGATGAAATTTACCACAAACTTCAGAATGAAAAATCGTTAATACTTACCGACAAGTACTCGTCCCTCTCCAAAGTAATGTGCTGCGCCTTCACTCCTTCCTTGGTCATCTTCATACTAATATAGTCGTGATAGTATTGCGTGATGGCCACCAACCGCACCTCGTACTGCATCTGGCAGGCCTTCTTCTCCGCTTGGCGCAGCACGATATCGTCGGCAGTGGCATTGTGCTCCGAAAGAACTCGATAGTATTTCTACAATCATCCATGAAACCAGAATGGAAGAAGCCATGAGTTAAATCATTCATGAAACCAGAGTGGATGTGTGCTTGTGAAGAGAACTCACCCAAAAATTAGTGATCACGGCCTTAGCATGGGTCACATACTCTGCATGGGGGGCCGCTTCCCAATGCTCCCAGGTCTTAGCCAAAACCCAAAGATCCGGGTGCCTGACTGGATCCGGACAGTACAGCCCCAGCCAATATTCCTTCAGCAAGACGGTGATGATGTCGTTGAACATGGGCCCCTTTAGGATGTACCCAGTTACTGCAAAAGATATAAAGAATGAAAATATTAGCATGTGACAAGCAAAAGATTTAAAGAATGAAAATATTAGGATGTGACAAGCAAAAGAATTAAATTATTATTGAAATTATTTAGTGGAACTTACTCTATCCCCTTTGCCTCAATGAGCCACTTTTTCTCCTCGGTAGGAATATGCTTTGGGACCTTTGCATTACCACGCAGCCATCCCTTATTGTTGCCATTCCCGCCGCCACCAGCGTCCCCACCACCACCATCATCCCCGCCTGCCTCCTCCTCCTCCTCCTCACCCCCCTCCCCGCGAACCACCTCCTCCTCCTCGTCCTCCTCCTCCTCGGCAGAGGGTACCTCACTAGAGGAGGGCCTCGAAGACAACACCCCTAAGTCGGTGAGTGTGCGCTCTTTCTGGACGCGACCCCCTCTAGTGGCTCTCCCACCACCCCCTCGCCCTCCATGGTCTCTCCCACTACCCCCTCGCCCTCCATGGGATCTCCCTCTCTCTTCCTGTGAGGAGTCATCCTCAAGTAGTCGGGGGGTAACAGTACGTGCTCGACCACTCCGACTAGCAATGCCGACGACCTTGCGTATGAAACCCGCGCCATCGACCTTCCCCTTGCCCATGTTCCATGAACCTGCATTGAAAATAGAATAAACAATTAGTACATTAATAATGAAGGAAAAAGCATAATAATAATGACTAATAAACACATTACAAATAAGCATAAAAAGGCATATTCCTAAACCATAGGGAAAAAAGACATATTCCGATGAGGCATGTTCCTAAACCATAAGGAAAAAGCATAAAAAGGCATGTTCTGACGAGGGTCACTTCGGGGAGACCCAACACAACATAGAATGCTAATTCCACCGTGAGAAAAGTATATATGACCACGTCACACACAACATTGACACATCAAACTTGGACAAAAATCATACTGATAATGACATCCATTGATAACAAATTTGACGAACATTCCATCCATCCATCCTTTCGGTCATAAATATGCAATTGTAGATCATCCATCCGTCTATCACAAATCCATCTAACAAAATTTCATCCATCCATCTATCACAAATCCATCTAACAAATTCATCAATCCATCCATCTCTCACAAATCCATCTAACAAAACTTACCAACGTTCATCAATCCATCCATCTACCAATATTCATCAATCCATCTAACAAAATTCACCCATGCATCCATGCAGATACCAAACATAAACATAATGCAAAAAAATGAAGAAAAAAAAGCTCACCGGGGGCGTTTTGGGCGCCGGTGCAGCGCGCGTGCAGGGAGGCCGGGGGCGGAGCCGAGGAAGGGTGGATGGGGGCCGGGGCCGCCGCTGCAAGGCGTCGGCGGAGGGGGGCTCCAAGCCCCGACCGTCCCAGCAAGGGCCGATGCCCGAGCAGGGGAGGGAGGGCGCAGGGTCGGGACGGCGTGTATGAGCAGGGGCGGTGCAGGGCGGCGGCGCAGCGACGTCGAGGTGATGGTGGGGTTAGGGGGCGCAGAGGGCGGTGACCGCGATGCCGCGATGTCGAGGTGGCGGGGCTAGGACAGAGCTGGGACAGGGGCGGTGGCGGCGCTATAGCGGGGCGGTGGCGCGTGAGGGGTGGAGCTGGGGCGGTGCAGGGCAGCGGCGCGGGGCGGGGCTGGGGCGATGCGGGGCTGGGGCGGCGGTGCTAGGGCGGGGCGGCGGTGCGGGGTCGGGTCGGGATCGGAGTTGGGGGAGGGGATGAGTGGAGGAGGAAGAGGTCGCCCGACCGGATAAGGGGGGTCTATGCCGACGGTTATGCCGTCGGCATATCTTCGGGCCCCCTACGGTGGCGTGGATCGATGACGTGGCAGGGGGTCTATGCCGACGGTTATGCCGTCGGCAACTCTTTGGGCCCCCACGGTGGTGCGGATCGATGACGTGGCAAGGGGTTATGCCGATGGCTTAACCGTCGGCCTATCTACGTTCAATTTTTTTAATAATTTTTTATATATACTTTTTCCTTAAAAAAATTCATTAATTAAATTGTGTCTTATCTTGACGGGGGGATGACCTCGGGGTGGCCTCAAGCGCCCCCTTTCCCCAGCCTTCTAACGCAATCAAAGGGTGGGCCGCCTCCCCCTACGGTCCGGCTATGCCCTGCCAGAAGCGGACCGCCAGCTACGCCCCGGCGGGTACGACGTGTCGGCCGACTGGGGGCGTTGCCGCCTGGCCCCCCAGCCGGCCGCGCATTGGATACCATCGTCAGGGCATGCATGGCAATAATGGACCCCATCCCATCGGGGGTCAGCGCTGATATGGCCACAACGAGGGCGTCAGGGCCTCTGACCCTCGCGGATGGTGACCGCGCTTCCAACAGTGCCGGCACGCCCCAACCACTCCATTACCTGCCCCGGCATGGCTACAGGGTGGCCGGCCGTACCGCTGACCCCGGCCGGCCACCGCAAGACGACGCCACAAGGGGTGGCCTGTGCCGTGACGTTACCGGCGTCGAGACCTGCCACGCGGGCCCCGCCGGTTCATGACGGGACCCTTCAGCTGGCGGGACCTACTAGCGACACGACCCCATAGCCGGCGGCCCCCGCAGTCGGCCAGAGAGGCTGCCGGCTGGGGCCCCCCTTTTGACCTTCTATTTGTATTGTAATCCGGGGGGTTGGCCTATAAAACCCCGTGGGCCACCCCCATGCAAGGGGTCGGCTGATCTCTGAGTTCCCTCCACATCCACTCCATACACACGGATAGGGAGGCAGAAGAGCGAGCTACCTCCTTCTTCCTCCACGGTCCATACAGCTCAAGGAGCACCATTGTAATCTGACCATTGTCTCAATGAGACCAAGTAGGACTAGGGGTGTTACCTCCCACGGAGGGCCCCGAACCTGGGTACATCATGTGTTTACCACCGCTTGTGCCTAACCCCGCTCCCGGAGCCCGCCGACGTCCTTCGGTCCCTCTCGATAAGCCTACCCATGGCATCTGCCGTGCCGAAACCACGACAGTTGGCGCCCACCATGGGACCGTCCGCGGCGCCGGCCGGAGTCACGCTCCGGGCGGGACCCTTCACCACCTCCCCGACCGCCTCGCATCCGGGCGGAACCGCATGCTCATGGGGCTTGCTCTAGCAGGCCTTGCGGGCAACGCGGCCGGCATCTCTGACGAGTGCATCGGCCACGACCTCGCGCTCGACGTCGCCGCGCTCGCTGGGCGGTTCAGCAAGCTGAGCCTCAACGAAGAACGGAGGCCGACGAGTACCCTAGTTGGGTCTTCGACTTCACCGACCCTCCCTCGTCCGTGGGCGCGCTCGCCACGGGCGAGACCATCGGCCCCCACACCCGCGTGGGAGTGATGATCGCCGTCTCCCCCACCACTTCGGGTCGTGTGCGGGCAGCCAAGGCCGATGCAGCCGCCGCTCGCGCCGGCACCTCCGACCCACTCACCGCCACCCTCCGGGGTCTGGGCGCTCCTATCGCTACGACGGCGGAACCGGACACCGCCAGAGCCGAGCTAGAGGCGGCGCGTCGCCTGCTGTTCGAAGACGCCAGCGCCCTCGTTGCCGAGCGGCGCCAGATGGAGTCCGTGCAGCGGGAATACAACTTCGTGTACGGTCTCACCCCGGCTGGCCCCGAGCCCAGCAGGCGTGGTGTTGTGCGAGAACGCGGCGGCATGGTCACAGAAATCCTCGGCGGCCGCTTCCTCGTCTACGACACCCCCGCGGCCAACCTGCGTGCCGCCAAGGTTGCCTACGAGGATTTGGCAACCTTGGAGCGCGAGGAGCGGGCCGCACGCGAGGGGCACATTAAGGACCTCATCGACACCGCCAACACGCAACAAGTCGTCCACACCCCTGGTGGGGCCGTCTCCGAGTTTCCCCGTCCCAAGGGGGAGGACCCTGGGGCTACTGACCGCCGGCCAGCTCAGCACTCCAGCACCCCTCGTCCCTCCGGTTGGAACGCCCGGGGAGCAACGTTCAGTGCCCCCCGTCACGCGGAAACGAGCAGCCGGCTGTGAACAGCCGGCGCAGCAACAACCCGGCCGGCAGCAACCGCCGCGACGAGGCGCCGACGGGCGGCAGCCGGCGCACCCGCGGGCATACCCCGCCTCTCTGGCAGGAACCGGCACGGTCAATCCTGCCAGCCGTCCGTCCTAAGCTTGTCGCCCGGCTCGGACCCCGCGTCCCCCACAGCGACAACGACGCCCGGCTCCGTCTTGACCGGCTGGCGCAGTCAGCTCTCCTCGAGGAGGAGGGCTCAATTGGCCCGGCCTGCTTTGGTTCGCGGATCCACAACGAACCCTTTCTGCCCGGCTTCACGCTCCCCCGCGACACCACGAAGTATACCGGGGCCGCCAAGCCGGAGGACTGGCTGATCGACTACACCACCGCTGTCGGCATCGCGAGGGGAACAAGCGTGTAGCCGTCCACTACGCCCCCCTCATGCTAGTCGGCTCGACCCGCACCTGGCTGAACAGCTTGGCTGCCCGCAGCGTCAATACCTGGACGGACTTCGAGGAGACCTTCGTCTACAACTTCACCGGCACCTACAAATGGCCTGGCCGGCCCCGCGAGCTGGCCATGTGCGTCCAGGGGCCGGAAGAGCCCCTCCGCGACTACCTCACACGCTGTACCGAGCTCCGCAACTGCTACGAAGGAGTACACGAGGTACAGGCCATCCAGTACTTCATTGAAGGTTGCTGCGATGGCACGCCCCTCAAGCACAAGCTCTTGTGCTCCGATCCGACCTCCCTGGCGGACCTGATGTCCAAAGTGGACAAATATGCCATGGCCGATTCCTCGATGAGGATCACGGCTAAGGCACTAGCCAAGCCAGCTACGCCCCCTGCCGCGCCACGGGTGGCGGCCGACAACCGGCAGCAGCAGAACGACAAGCGCAAGAACGACCAGCCCGACTCCCGCTACGGGAGTCGGCAGGTCACCTCCATCTAGGAGGAGCAGCCAGCTGGCCAGGCCTCCGGTCAGCGCCAGCGCACCGGCAAGGCCGCCTGGCACCCCACGCTGACTTTCGAGCAAATGCTTGACCTCCCCTGCAAAAACCACTTCGGTGCCAAGCCAGCCACGCACAGGCTCCGGCAGTGCAGCTTCTCACAACGATTGGCCCAGGGGGACGGCCTCCCGGCTCCCCCCGTGCAGCCAGCCCGTGCTCCGACACCAGCCCTGGCTCAGGCTCTGGCTCCCGGTCTGGGTTAGGCGGACCCGGCCCCGGCTCGGAGCGTTGGCCGGCTACACGACTGGTTTCCCGAACATGACGACTGCTACGTCGTCTTCACCAGCGAACAGACGGACAAGCACGCCCAGCGCCGGCTCCACCGCGAGGTGAATGCCACCACGCCCGCGACTCCCTAGTTCATGCATTGGTCCGAGAAGCCCATCACCTGGAGCCGGGCGGACCACCCGGTCGTGATGCCGAACCCTGGCAGATATGCCCTCGTCCTCGATCCTACCATCGCCTCCAAGAAACGCTCGTGCCGCTTCTCGCGGGTGTCGATCGATGGAGGCAGCAGCATCAACATCCTCTACCTTGACACCCTGCTCAAGCTGGGGCTCAAGGTTGAGGATCTGAAAACAAGTCGGACCGTCTTCCACGGCATCGTGCCTGGAAAGTCATGCACCCCTGTCGGCAAGATCAAGCTCGACGTCCTCTTCGGTGACGCCAGTCATTTCCGCCGCGAGCCGGTCTTGTTCGAGGTAGTGGACCTCGACGGTCCCTACCACGCATTACTGGGCCGGCCGGCTCTTGTCAAGTTCATGGCGATCCCCCATTACGCCTACCTCAAGCTCAAGATGCCGGGTCCCAAGGGCATCATCACCATCGCCGGCAAATACCAGATATCAATGGCGTGCGCGCGAGATGGCAGCCGGCTGGCCGAGGCCCTGGAAATAGCCGAGGAGAAGCGGCAGCTTGACCGACTGGTGGCCCTTGCCTTTGCCCAGCTAGCCGTTCCGACCCCTCCGTCCTAATCGGTTGGCGAAGGTTCGTTCTAGCCGTCCAAGGATACCAAGTAGGTGCCACTCGATCCGGCCAACCCCACCCAGTGCGTGACCATCGGCTCTCGCCTCGACAACAAATAGGAAAGCGAGCTCGTCGACTTCCTCCGTGAGAATTGAGACATCTTTGCATGGTCCCCCAAGGACATGCCGGGTGTTCCAAGGAAGTTCGACGAGCTCAAGCTACACGTACGGCCGGATGCGAAGCCGGTCAAGCAACCCATGTGCCGTTTCTCCGAGGAGAAGCGGTGTAGTATAGGAGAAGAGATCGCCCGGCTGCTCGCAGCCGGCTTCATCATGGAGGTATTCCACCCGGACTGGCTGGCCAACCCAGTCCTAGTGCTGAACAAAAACAAGACCTGGTGCATGTGTATCGACTACACAAGCCTGAACAAGGCGTGCCCCAAGGACCCGTTCGCCCTGCCGCGGATCGATCAAGTCATCGACTCCACGGCCGGCTGCGATCTGCTGTCTTTCCTGGACACCTACTCCGGCTACCACCAGATAAAGCTGGACCTGGCTGACCAGCTCAAGACCTCCTTCATCACCCTCTTCGGGGTCTACTGCTACATCACCATGTCCTTCGGCCTGAAGATGTAGGCGCTACCTTCCAGCGTTGCATGCAGAAGTGCCTCTTGCCTCAAATAGGCAGGAATATCCACGTCTACGTGGACGACATCGTCGTCAAATCCAAGAAGCATTTCAGCCTCCTCGACAACCTCCGGGAGACGTTTGCCAACTTGCGCGAATACAAGATCAAGCTCAACCCGGAGAAGTGTGTCTTCGGCGTCCCAGCCGGCCAGCTTCTGGGTTTCCTCGTGTCTGCCCGCGGCATCGAAGCTAACCCTAGAAGATCCGGGCGATTGAGCGCATCCCCAAGCCGGTCCGGCTCTGCGACGTCCAGAAGTTCACTGGCTATCTTGCCTCCCTCAAAGAAGCCAGCCCTGTTCGACTGGTCCGACGACGCGGGCGTGGCGTTCCGCGCCTCAAGCGGGCTCTCACCAGCGCGCCCATCTTGGCCGCGTTGGCTGACAAGGAGCCTTTCCTCGCCTACATTGCGGCGACCACACGCGTCATCAGCATCGTCCTGGTGGTGGAGCGGCCGGAGGAAGGCAAGGCGCTGCCGACGCAGCGTCCCGTCTACTACCTCAGCGAGGTCCTCTCTGCCTCGAAGCAAAACTACCCCACTACCAAAAGATGTGCTACGGCGTATACTTCGCCGCCCAAAAGATCAAGCAGTACTGCCAGGAGCACGTCATCACCGTCGTGAGCACAGCGCCGCTGGGCGAAATCATGGCCGGCCAGGACGCCACCGGCCGGATCGCCAAATGGTCCATCGCCCTGGATGACTACGAAATACGGTACGAGCCGCGCACTGCCATCAAATCCAAGGCAATGGCCGACTTCCTCGTCGACTGGGCCGAAACCCAGCTCGTGCCGCCTCCGCCAGACTCCACGCACTAGCGCATGCACTTCGACGGTCGAAAATGCGAGCCGGCCTGGGAGCCGGTATCGTCTTGTCTTCTCCCAGAGGAGACTAGCTCCGCTACACCCTCCAGATCCACTTCGCCGCCTCTAACAATGTGGCCGAATACGAGGCCCTCGTCCACAGCCTCCGGCTCACCAAGGAGATCGGCATCTAGCGCATCATTTGCTTCGGCGACTCCGACCTCATGGTGCAACAGGTCTCTGGCGAATGGGACGCCAGGGACGCCAACATGGCCAGCTATTGCTTCCTCGTCCAGTAGCTCATCGGCTCCTTCGAGGGCTGCGAGTTCCACCACATCCCCCATGCGGACAATGAGGCGGCCGACACGATGGCCAAGATCGGCTCCACCTGGCAGGCCATCCCAGTCGGCGTCTCCCTCGAGCGGCTGATGAAGCCTTCGATCAAGCCTACTCCCGAGTCGAAGTCCATCTTCGTACCGGCAATCGCGGTCGGCACCTCGGCGGAACCGGCTGCCCAACCGACCCCGGCGGCTGCAGCAGCTCTGCCGGCACCATCACCACCTTCCCTGGTGGTGGCACCAACCGCCACCGCAACTGAGCCAGCCACATCTACGCACAACGGCACCGGTCTCGTCGCCGTCATGATGACGGTCAACACTCCCACCGCCGCCTCGCTCCCAGGGGCTGGCGAGCCGGTCCCGGGGGCTAAGCTGGCCCCTGTCTCGGCTCCCTCACGGGCCCGGCCCATCCTGGCGTTACTCCAGCATGGCGAGCTCCCCTTCGATGAGGCCACTGCATGGCAAATTCAGTGCCGGGCCCCGGCCTACAGCATCGTTAACCACGAGTTGGTTCATCGCAGCACCACCGGCGTCTTCCAACGCTGCGTCGAGCCGGAGAAAGGGAAAGAAATCCTCCTCGACATCCACCAGGGCAAGTGCGGGCATCATGCCGCCTCTATGTCCCTGGTGGCCAAAGCATTCCGTCACGGTTTCTACTGGCCGACCACTCTAGACGTGGCCAAGAAACTGGTTGACAAGTGCGAGGGCTGCCAGCGCTTCAGCACGCAAAGCCATCTTCCGGCTAGCGCCCTCCAGACCATCCCCCTTTCCTGGCCCTTCGCCGTCTGGGGGCTGGATATGGTGGGACCCTTCAAGACCGCACAAGGCGGCATGACACACTTGCTGGTAGCCGTCGACAAATTCACCAAGTGGATCGAGGCCCGGCCAATCAAGAAATTGGACGGCCCCACGGTCGTCCGGTTCATCGAAGACATCACGGTATGCTAGGCGTCCCCCACAACATCATCACCGACAACGGCACGAACTTCGCCAAGGGCACGCTAGCACGTTTGTGCTCGAGGCGGGGCATCCGGCTCGACCTGGCGTTCGTCGCCCACCCACAGTCAAACGGCCAGGTTGAGAGGGCGAACGGCTTGTTATTGTCCGGCATCAAGCCCCGGCTCGTGACACCACTGGTCCGGTCGGCCGACTGTTGGGTCGAGGAGCTGCCGGCCATCCTTTGGTGCCTCCGGACCACGCCCAACCGGTCGACAGGCTACACTCTGTTCTTTCTCGTTTATGGGTCCGAGGCGATCATCCCCACCAACATCGAGTTTGATTCGCCTCGGGTCACCCTGTACACCAAGAAGGATGCAAGGGAGGCAAGAGAAGACGGCGTCGACCTCCTCGAGGAGGCCCGTGAGCTGGCCTTGAGCCGGACAACCATCTACCAGCAGAAGCTCCGACATTACCACAGCAAACGGATTCGGCCGCTCTCCTTCCGCGAAGGAGACTTGGTGCTCAGGCGGATCCAGTGAACCGCCGGCCAGCACAAGCTGTCCTCCCCATGGGAGGGCCCATTCTTCATCAGCCAGGCACTGCACAACAACGCGTACTATCTAATAGACGCCCAGAAGCCGTAGAAGCACAAGAGAGATGCCCCTAGCGAGGAGACGGAGCGCCCGTGGAACGCGGCGCTCCTCCGTCCATTTTATTGCTGAAAACCATTGTATGTATCATTCCTCTTTCGGACTTATGAATAAAACAGGGGCCCTAAGCTGGCACTTGGGGCATGTCCCTTTTTGATTCCTCCAAAGATTTCCCGTTACTTAAAGGCACGTCAACCGGGTCCGGCTCTCGGGCTCGGGGGCTCGCCCGACTGCCCACCGAGGCGGACAAAGAATGTGAGCAAGCCACCCTTCGCCTACCCTCCCTAACCAGCTACAGACCGGCTCCCGGTTGTCTGGCTGAAGGGACCACGGGGTACGAAGGAACTTCTCACACAAAGGTCGGCCAACGCGTGCGACAGCCGGACCGGCCCAGCCGAGCTATGTTAATCCTAGCAACCGGCCTCTGCCGGCTCAACCTAGCCCTAGCCGGTTGACTCCAAGAGCCCGCTTGTTTTCCCCAAGGGCGAAGCCCTGCCCTTGTCCCAGACCGGCTCCCGGCTGGCTGGTAGGCGGGGTGGAAGCCGGAAGGAATCCTGGCGCGCAAACACAAGTCAAAAGGCAAGAGGTGAAAGAAGAGCTGGCACGCACTTTCTTTTTTAAGAGCAAATGGCATCAGTCATAACAATAAATGGCCCACGGCCACGAGTTCATTACATATACACCCCCAGTGGGTGGAATTCTAGTCTAAAACAAAAATACAGGAAAGAAAGTCCTAAGTGATGGCAGCTTCGGGCCGGCCATCCTCCGGTGCTGAAGCCTCTGGAGCTGGCGGTGCTCACGCCTCGGGAGCCGGCGGTGCTGGAGCCTCCGAGGCTGGCGCCTCCGGGGCGGCTGAGGTAGAAGCCCCGGCCCCCGCATCCGGAGCCGGCTCGGACTCGGCATAGTCATCGGTGTCGGACTCTTCATCGGCCGTCTTGGCGGCGCTCCCCTCCAGGTCATCCAGGGCGAGCCCGTACCGGTCCTCCGGGACCACCACACCGTCCGCCCCGCGCTCCAGGATGTACTCGTCCCACACGGCGAAGGACTCGAGGTCGCTCGCCCTCACCAACAGCTCGCCGGCCACCGCCTCCAACTCCGTGTTGGCGTCGGCACGCTGGGCCGTGAGCAAACCCAAGTCCATCTCGGGGTACCACAACTTGGCAATGCGGAGCGCCATGCCCGCACCAGCACGTGCCGCGGAGGCCCTCCAGGCGTTCACCCGCGTGGTCCCGAACTCCAGTCACCTCGACAGCCGGTTCATGGAGCCCGGGTCCGCCGCACCGGGCCAAAGCGTGCGGACCAGCGCCAAGCCGGCCGCTTGGAGCTGCTTCAGGGAGCGGACCACCTCCGACAGCCGCGCCGCGGTGGCGATCCCCACCTCGTCCAGGCTCCAGGGGGCAAGCGGCCCAACGGCTTCTCCTTGCGCCCGCCGGGCCTCACGGTCGGCCTCCACGGCCGCCTCCGCGACCTCCTACGTGCCGCGGAAAAGCCCTAAGAGGAGGACAAGGGATGAGCGGGGAGGCAAGCCAGAAAACCCAGAAGAAAGGCGCGAGAAGAGCAAGGCAACAGAAGCATACCGCTCAGCATCTGAAACACCTCATGCCCTTGCTCTTGCAGCTGCGTCTCGTTGGCCGACCACTCCTGGCGCTGGCGCTCGTGCTCATCCCGGGCCGCCTGCGCGTCCTCGGCCGCCTTGGCTAGCGCGGCGTCCTTGGCATCCAGCCTCTCGCGGAGAGACTTCTCCCGCTCCTCCGCCTCCCGACGAAGGGCCGCCCCTTGGTCCGCCAACGCTTGGCGGTGGGCCGCCTCGCGACCCTCCTGCTCCACCTTCACCTGGTCCGCCTCCCCACGGAGCCGGTCGCACTCTGTCATCAGGAGTTCCTGCTCCTCGTAAAGGCGCACCACCTGGCGCCGGAGGCAGACCATCTCGGCGTGGGTAGCTGCATGAGAAGAAGTCGCTATTGTCAGAAAGGATTCAGCCCGCCTCCGCGGCAGCTGGCCTGATTCCCGGGGGCTACACCCAGTGGATGCGCTTGCGCCCTCCCACTGAAAGATCGCAAGAGCACATACCTCGCAAGTCCGCGAACACGACGGCGAGCCGGTTTTCAGCTCCTCGGTACAACCCCAGCAGGCTGTTGTATGCGGCCTCCCGGCGGTCATGCGCTGCCTGCAAAACAATAAGAGTGCACAGCTTTAGGCTTGACCTGCCTGCACACCAGTCGGCTCGAGCCTCGGGGGCTACACCCAGTGGGTGCGCTGGCGCGTCCCCACTGGAAAAGACGGAAAAACGCAAATCAAGAGAAGAAGGAAAGAAGAAACTCACCGCGACCGCCTGCTCCAAGCTCACCAGCCGGTCGTTGGCGGCCCGAGCATCTTGCGTCACCTGGGCGCGGCAAGCGGCAAATGCTTCGACAATGGCGGCCACCACTGCACCGAGGGCGCTCGACGGTCCGCCAGGGGCCGGGCTCCCGGCCTCCACCCAGGTCTGCTGTGGCCGGCCTCCGTCTGTGGGTCCTCCCTTGTTGGAGACTGCGATGGGACCGGCCCTCCTGTCGCCGTTGCGCCGGGGGCCGCCATCAACGCGCTTGCGGCGGCCGTTTCCCCGGCCATTGCGGCCCTCACCTCTAGCACTTCGCCTCCGGCAGCTCCGGGCCGACTCGCCTTTGGTGTCGACGCCTCCGGAACCGGCGCCTCCGAAGCCGGCACGTCCGGTGCCGGCACTTCCGGGGCCGGTACCTCCGCCCCCGGCGGCACGTCGCCCGCCACCGACTGGGCGGCGTCGCGGTCCATGTCCGCCTCGTCCTCCGCGGCCTTCGCGCTCGCCTCCGCCCTTCGCCCGGAGCTGTGGTGGCCCTTCGACCTCTTCTCCCGACCGTGGGGGAAAGGCTCCCACGCTCCGCTAGTGGCCTCCCCGCTGGTTCCTCAAAGGAGGGGGAACGGCTCCCACGCTCCGCCAGCGGCCTCCCCGTTGGCTCCCCCTCGCCTCTTTGCCGCTTCCTCCCATGGGCGGCGCTCCTCGACACGCCGCTCCTGCTCGGCCGCCTCTAGGTCGAGCCACGCCTGGCGCTCCCTCTCCTCGGCAGTCGGCGGCGGCAACGCCCTCTCCGTCCCGCCACCCGGGGTCCTCCCCAGGACATGCGCCTCCCTAGTAACGGTGAAGTAAGGGACTGGGGGAAGGCAGAACGTACCAAGGTGGAGGAGGAGATGGACTTACCCGGCAACGACGGGGACCACCCTCCTCATGGGTCCCGCCTGGGCGACCTTCTTCTTGCCCCCGCCTTCACGGCTGCGCGGTCGCCGCACGCTTGGGCACCGGCTTGATGGCGGCCAGCCTTTTCCCCTTGTCGTCCGCGTCCGAGCCTCCCCGGCTAGAGCCGCTGCCGGCTCGAGGTTGGCGCCTCCGAGGCGCTGTGACCTCGTCCTCTGAAGTCTCGGGCTTCCCCGGAGCCTCTGCAACACGTGACGTCTCCGCCTCAGCGTCATCATAGGTCCAGTCCCGTAGGTGCGTCTGGGGAGGAGACTCACCAGTCGATTCGGCCTCTTCGTCCCCCTCCGTCTCCGTCTCCGTGTTAACGGCTTCAGACGTGCCGGCTCGCTTGGAGTCAGCCGTCTCCACGTCGTCGGCGTCCTCGACCTCCTCGGGGTCCGACTCTGCCGTGTCAGGGGCCGGCTCCCCGTATTTCTGCAGCAACGGGAAAAGCTGCAGGCGGGCCCGGCGGTGCACTGTCAGACTAAACGTGGGAGGGGTACTGCCTCTGAAAGAAGATGGAGGGAAGGAGGCGGCTAGACAGTTACCCGTGGTGCCGGTCGGCTCCGGCTGTACGGGGTTTTCCCCCATTGCCATTCGCCCTCCGCCATCTTCGCCGTCGAGATGGCGTTCACCCTCCTCGCCACGTAGGCCGGTTTCATCTCCCTGGTGGAGAGCCGGCAGGGGTCATGGCGTCCCCCCATCTGGCAGACGAGGTGCGGCCGGCGCTGTAGCGGCTGCACCCGGTGCGCCACCATCGCGGCCAGCAGATTTGTGGCCTTCAGCCCCTCCGACCCGGTCATCACGAGCAGGTGCTCGCAAAGCCGGTCCGCCGTCTCGGGCCCCGAAGGCGCAACCGCCCGCCAGTTGAGCATCGCGGTCGGCAGGTGGTTGGCGAAGTCGGGGAGGTTGATGTAGTCCTCCTGTGGCTTCGCATTCTTCATGTGGAAGAATCCCTGCTGCCAGCGCTTCACCGACTCGTGCAGCGGGAGTTTCGGGAAGCCGGTCCCCTTGCGGATATGGATCATGGTGCCTCCATAGGCGGTCATCACCATCTGTTTCGTCACTGGATCCTTCGTCGTTTGTCGCTTGAGGAAGAAGAGCCGGCACTAGAGGTCAAGCCTCGGCTCAACCCCCAAGTACCGCTTGCAGAGGGTGACGAACGCCGCCAGCAGCAAGACGGCGTTGGGAGGAAGGTGGTGCGGCTGCAGGCCGAACCGCGTTAGGAACCGGTGGAAGAAGGCGCTCGCCGGTAGCCCGAGCCTGCGAAGGAAGTGATCGGCGAAGACAACCACCTCGCCCTCTCGCGGTGCCGGGGAGTTCTCCGGCCCGGCTGGGCGTGCCTCCAAGTGCTCCTCAGCCGGGAGCTTGCGGCGGTGGTAGAGGTGCTTGATGAAGGTTTCTTCCACGTCGCTACCGTCCCATGCGCCCTTAACCGCCATGGTCTCCGAGGTGGCGTGCGGTCGCGACGACGGGCGCGGGGACTCGGCGATGGCCCGGGCTTTCTTCGGCGGCGGATGGCGGCGTAGCCTGCTCACGTGCCCTGGCTTCCTGCTCTCTGCTCTCGCTCTCTCTCTCGTGATGGGGGAAGGAAGACGACGAAGGCGATGCGACGATAGGGGGAGCGAATGGGCCGTTCTGCCTCCCCCCTCTCGACATTTAAACCCTGCGTGGGTGATCGTGGGGGCCGGATTCATTGCGCACGACCCCCGCGATTCTCGCGGCATGCGGGGCGGATATCATGGCGCTCATGAACGCCAACCATCCGCCCCGCGCCGTAAAGGATCCCCACGTGCGGGCCGAGGCTGCGTCGCGGAGGGCCCCGCCCTGCCGCCCGGTCTTTTCCACCGCGTGGAGCGTCTCCTCTACCCGGTGGGGAACCCGAGGCGGCACGCGAAGCGTCGGCTGGCTATGGAGCCGCAGCGCAAGAACGATCTTCAAGCCGGCGAGGACCGCCACAACTCGTCGGCGGGTCCTCCCCAGCTTCGGGGACTACTGACAGGGGGATGACCCTGGGGTAGCCTCAAGCGCCCCCTTTCCCCAGCCTTCTAACGCAATCAAACCGCGGGCCGCCTCCCCCTGCGGTCCGGCTACACCCTGCCAGAAGCGGCCCGCCGGCTACGCCCCGCCGATTACGACGTGTCGGCTGGCTAGGGGCGTGTCGCCTGGCCCCCTAGCCGACCACGCATTGGATACCATCATCAGGGCATGCGTGGCAACCGTGGCCCCCATCCCATCGGGGGTCAGCGCTGATATGGCCACAGCGAGGGCGTCAGGGCCTCTGACCCTGGCGGATGGTGACCGGGCTTCCAACAGTGCCGACACGCCCCAACCACTCCATTACCTGCCCCGGCAAGGCTACAGGGTGGCCGGCAGTACCGCTGACCCCGGCCGGCCGCCGCAAGATGACGCCACAAGGGGCGGCCCGTGTCGTGACGTGTCCGGCGTCGGGACCCTTTAGCCGGCAGGACCTACCAGCGATAGGCCCCCACAGTCGGCGGCCCCCACAATCGGCCAGAGAGGCTGCCGGTTGGGGCCCCCCTTTTGACCTTCTATTTGTATTGTAATCCGAGGGGTTGGCCTATAAAACCCCCCGGGCCACCCCAATGCAAGGGGTCGGCTGATCTCTGAGTTCGCTCCAAGTCCACTCCATACACACGCATAGGGAGGCAGAAGAGCGAGCTAGCTCCTTCCTCCACGATCCATACAGCTCAAGGAGCGCCATTGTAATCTGACCATTGTCTCAATGAGACCAAGCAGTACTAGGGGTGTTACCTCCCACGGAGGGCTCCGAACCTGGGTACATCGTGTGTTTACCACCGCTTGTGCCTAACCCCGCTCCCGGAGCCCGCCGGCGTCCTTCGGCCCCTCTCGATAAGCCTACTCATGGCATCTGTCGTGATGAAACCATGACATATCTATACCTAGAGGCATAGCTACCCCCCCCCCAAGTACACCGTCCCGTCTAACCGTGCCACAGTTGACCGGCGAATCTAGGCCTTTGACTTTCGCCGGACGGGGTTTGACTGATGGATCTTTTCACCTGGTTGTGATAGTCTAGCCCATAGGCACACTTCCGATCAAGGTCCGGCCCCAACACACCGCAAGATTCCCTCCGTGTCTGCCCGACGTGGCCGTTTCCCCCCTTCGTGAGATGGCGGCAGCGACGTCCGTGCGAGGGGTCACACTACGGAGCCGCGTGCCGGGTGCTTGCACCTGCCACCACGCTTCCAGACCTATAAGACGGCCCAGCGCAAGACCTGGTGGCGTAGCTTCCCCCCCCCCCCAAGTACACCGTCCCATCTAACCCTATCATAGTTGACCGGCAGATCTACGCCTTTGACTTTCACCGGACTGGGTTTGACCGATGGTCCTTTTCACCTGGTTGTCATAGGCCAGCCAATAGCTACACCCCCGAACACGGTCCGGGCCCAATCCACCACAAGATTCCCTTTGTGTTTGCCCAATGTGGCCGTTTCCCCTCCGTGAGACGGCATAAGCGACGTCTGTGAGGGGGGTCACACCACGGAGGCGTGTGTCGGGTGCTTGCACCTGCCACCACGCTTCCAGACGTGTAAGAGGGCCTAGCGCAAGACCTGGAGGCATAGCTACCCCCCCCCCCAAGTACACCGTCCCGTCTAACCATGCCATAGTTGACCGGGCGGATCTTGGCCTTTGACTTTCGTCGGACGGGGTTTGACTGATGGATCTTTTCACCTGGTTGTGATAGTCCAGCCCATAGGCACACTTCCGATCAAGGTCCGGCCCAACACACCGCAAGATTCTCTTCGTGTCTACCAGACGTGGTCGTTTCCCACCTCCGTGCGACGATGTCAGCGACGTCCCTGAGGGGGGTCACACTACGGAGCCGCGTGTTGGGTGCTTGCACCTGCCACCACGCTTCCAGACCTATAAAACGGCCCAACGCAAGACCTGGTGGCGTAGCTACCCCCCAAGTACACTGTCCCGTCTAACCCTATCACAGTTGATCGATGGATCTCAACCTTTGACTTTCACCAGACGGGGTTTGACCGATGGACCTTTTCACCTGGTTGTCATAGGCCAGCCAATAGCTACACCCCCGAACATGGTCCGGCCCCAATCCACCACAAGATTACCTTTGTGTTTGCCCGATGTGGCCGTTTCCCCTCTGTGAGACGGCATCAGCGACGTCTGTGAGAGGGTGACACCACGAAGGCACATGTCGGGTGCTTGCACCTGCCACCACGCTTCCAGACGTGTAAGAGGGCCTAGCGCAAGACCTGGAGGCATAGCTACCCCCCCCCCCAAGTACACCGTCCCGTCTAACCGTGCCATAGTTGACCTGCGGATCTAGGCCTTTGACTTTTGCCGGATGGGGTTTGACTGATGGATCTTTTCACCTAGTTGTTATAGTCCAGCCCATAGGCACACTTCCGATCAAGGTCCGGCGCGAACACACCGCAAGATTCTCTCCGTGTCTGCCAGACGTGGCCATTTCCCCCGTGCGACGGCGACAGTGACGTCCGTGAGGGGGGTCACACTACGGAGCCGCGTGTCAGGTGCTTGCACCTGCCACCATGCTGCCAGACCTATAAGACGGCCCAGCGCAAGACCTGGTGGCGTAGCTACCCCCCCCCCCCCCAAGTACACCGTCCCGTCTAACCCTATCACAGTTGACCGGCGGATCTACGCCTTTGACTTTCACCGGACGAGGTTTGACCGATGGACCTTTTTACCTGGTTGTCATAGGCCAGCCAATAGCTACACCCCCGAACACGGTCCGGCCCCAATCCACCACAAGATTCCCTTTGTGTTTGCCCGATGTGGTCGTTTCCCCTCCGTGAGACGGCATTAGCGACGTCTGTGAGGGGGGTCACACCACGGAGGCGTGTGTCGGGTGCTTGCACCTGCCACCACGATTCCAGACGTGTAAGAGGGCCTAGCGCAAGACCTGGAGGTATAGCTACCCCCCCCCCCCAAGTACACCGTCCCGTCTAACCGTGCCACAGTTGACCGGCAGATCTAGGCCTTTGACTTTCGCCAGATGGGGTTTGACTGATGGATCTTTTCACCTGGTTGTGATAGTCCAGCCCATAGGCACACTTCCGATCAAGGTCCGGCGCCAACACACCGCAAGATTCTCTCCATGTCTGTCAGACGTGGTCGTTTCCCTCCTGCGAGCGACGGCGGCAGCGACGTCCGTGAGGGGGGGTCACACTACGGTGCCGCGTGCCGGGTGCTTGCACCTGCCACCACGCTTCCAGACCTATAAGACAGCCCAGCGCAAGACCTGGTGGCGTAGCTAGCCCCCCAAGTACACCGTCCGGTCTAACCCTATCACAGTTCACCAGCGGATCTACGCCTTTGACTTTCACCGGACGGGGTTTGACCAATGGACCTTTTCACCTAGTTGTCATAGACCAGACAATAGCTACACCCCCAAACACGGTCCGGCCCCAATCCACCACAAGATTCCCTTTGTATTTGCCCGATGTGGTCGTTTCCCCTCCGTGAGACGGCATCAGCGATGTCTATGATGGGGGTCACACCACGGAGGCACGTGTCGGGTGCTTGCACCTGCCACCACGCTTCCAGATGTGTAAGAGGGCCTAGCGCAAGACCTGTAGGCATAGCTACCCCCCCCCCAAGTACACCATCCTGTCTAACCGTGCCACAGTTGACCGGCGGATCTAGGCCTTTGACTTTCGCCAGACGGGGTTTGACTGATGGATCTTTTCACCTGGTTGTGATAGTCCAGCCCACAGGCACACTTCCGAGCAAGGATTTGGCTCTAGAAGGGTGGCAAGTATTCAGCCTTTGACCTGCATCGACAGTTGTTCCCTCCAGACTATCCAGACAGGGAAGACAAGAAGAACTTCACGAAAGGTCAGTTGTCCATGAAGTAACCGAGATTCCAACAATTTCGGGGGCAGATGTTCTTGCTCAGCTAAAAGCTCTCAAGCCTAAAGTCGAAGGCAAAGGCAAAGGAAAACGCTTCGAGGGATATGGTGAGACGCAGAACTGGACTCACATTACCCCCTTCTCGAAGCTTCCCTATTTCAAGGACCTCAAACTTCCTTACAACATTGAGGTGATGCACACCGAAAAGAATGTCGCAGAGTCCCTTTTCCACACGATCCTCAACATTCCTGATAAGATGAAGGATAACCTTAAAGCTAGAGCCGATCAACAAAGAATTTGTGATAGACCACGTCTAAACATGAAGCCTCCCACAGGCGGTCGAAGAAGCTGGTTCAAGGCAGATGTTGACTTTGTCCTTAAACCGCCAGAAAAGAAGGAAGTATTTATCTGGATGAAACACATTTTGAAGTTCACCGATGGTTATGCATCGAATATAAGTAAGGGAGTCAATCTTTCAACGGGCAAAGTGACCAGGCTCAAGAGTCCCGACTACCATGTGTGGATTGAGAGGATAATGCCGGTGATGGTTCGAGGCTATGTCCCCGAGCATGTCTGGTGAGTGCTTGCCGAACTAAGCCATTTCTTTCGCATGCTCTGTGCTAAAGAAGTAAGTAAAGACGTGATTGAACAATTGCATAAGAAGGCACCGGAGTTGATAGTCAAGTTAGAGAAGATCTTTCCGTGAGGCTTCGTTACTCCGATGAGACTTCTCATTCTGCACCTCGCGAAAGAGGTATTGTTGGGGGGGCCTGTGTAGAATCGTTGGCAGTATGGCCCGGAGAGATAGAACAAGCATCTCCGACAGAAATGTGGAAACAAAGCTAAGATTGAAGCTTCCATAGCTGAGGCAGTTATGCTAGAGGAGGTGTCAAACCTCAGGACATCGTACTATCCAGACCACGTTCCCCATCTGCATAATAAGGTGCCTCGATACAATATAGAAGAGCCCAAGTATTAACCCAAGCTCCATCTATTCAACGGGCAAGGTGGCAGGGCTGGGGCCTCAAAATCTTATAACATGCCATGACAAGAGTGCGAGGACCTTATGTTCTATGTCTTGCACAACATCAAGGAAGTTGAGGAAGTGTGGACGAGGTAATACCACTACACCATTCCTTTATGCACATCATCATGTTCTATGTTGACTTAATCCCGGTCTAACACCGCTTATCTTCTTTTAGTGATTTCGTTCAAGAGGAATGGTCGGGAATGAATCCTCCTACTGAGGCGGAGGCACTTACTCTTCTCCGTCATAGAAACCCTGGAAATAAAAAATTTGTTGCTTCGTTCATGGAGAAATTAATTTTCCACATTCCCCTATTAAATACGTAGTTCAACATTTATTAGTTAACTGAACTAATGCACCCAACAATTTCAATTATACTTGTAGGGAAAAGATCCGAACATATCTATGGATGATGAATTGAGATGGGTTTCCATGGGTTTTGACCCTGCCGTCATGACATGTAAAAATTATGATGTGAATGGGTATCGCTTCCATACAGAGGAGCACCAGAACAGTCGGCCTGATCCCAAAAATGTAAATACCGGAGTGTACACCCCCGGTCAAAATTCAATAGACTACTACGGAAGGGTCCAAAATATATACGAGATTACATTCCACAAAGGGCGCGAAACCCTAAGTCTACCTGTGTTCAAATGTCGATGGTTTGATCCGCAGGAGGGGCACAGACATACGTCTTCCATTGGTTTGGTCAAAGTTAAACCATCAACCGTCTATGCTGGAGCTGATCTCTTCATTGCGGCTACCCAAGCTACACAAGTTTATTATTTGCCTTACCCATGCCAGAAAGAGTACCTACGGGGTTGGGAAGTTGTGTTCAAGGTATCGCCACATGGTAAGCTACCGGACCCAAACGAAGATGATTACTACAACATTAACCCCATGACATACGAGGGAGTGTTCTATTAAGAGCAACCCGATGATGATGTGGTCAGAAACGATGACGCTAGACCACTGAGCGATGATGATGTGGATCCAAACGATGATGATGCATGGAATGATAGTGAGACCATTGTTAATGAAAATGACATGCTTATGCTAGAAAAGTTAAACGAAGACGATGATGACGAGGAAGAGCCTCCACCTCCGTCAAACAATGAAGATAATATGATTGATACTGATGATGAGACTGAGCGAGAAATCGGTTACAAGAGTGATGATTCGTACGGGTTCTAGCAGATGTACGTTTCATGTCTTTTTTCCCTATGGTTTAGGAATATGCCTTTTTATGCTTATTTGTAATGTGTTTATTAGTCATTATTATTATGCTTTTTCCTTCATTATTAATATACTAATTGTTTATTCTATTTTCAATGCAGGTTCATGGAGCATGGGCAAGGGGAAGGCCGACGGCATGGGTTTCATACGCAAGGTCGTCGGCATTGCTAGTCGGAGTGGTCGAGCACGTACTGTTACCCCCCGACTACTTGAGGATGACTCCTCATAGGAAGAGAGAGGGAGAGCCCATGGAGGGCGAGGGGGTGGTGGGAGAGCCCATGGAGGGCGAGGGGGTGGTGGGAGAGCCACTAGAGGGGGTCGCGGCCAGAAAGAGCCCGCCCTCACCGACTTAGGGGTGTTGTCTTCGAGGCCCTCCTCTAGTGAGGTACCCTCTGCCGAGGAGGAGGAGGACGAGGAGGAGGAGGTGGTTTGCGAGGAAGGGGGTGAGGAGGAGGAGGAGGAGGTTGGGGAGGGGGACGAGGAGGAGGAGGAGGCAGGCGGGGATGATGGTGGTGGTGGGGACGTTGGTGGTGGCGGGAATGGCAACAATAAGGGATGGCTGCGTAGTTATGCAAAGGTCCCAAAGCATATTCCTATCGAGGAGCAGAAGTGGCTCATTGAGCCAAAGGGGATAGAGTAAGTTCCACTAAATAATTTCAATAATAATTTAATTCTTTTGCTTGTCACATCCTAATATTTTCATTCTTTAAATCTTTTGCTTGTCATATGCTAATATTTTCATTCTTTATATCTTTTGCAGTAACTGGGTACATCCTAAAGGGGCCCGTGTTCCCAATGGCATCATAACCATCTTGCTGAAGGAATACTAGCCGGGGATGTATTGTCCGGATCCAGTCAGGCACCCAGATCTTTGGGTTTTGGCTAAGACCTGGGAGCACTGGGAAGCGGTCCCCCCACGCGGAGTATGTGACCCATGCTAAGGTCGTCATCACTAATTTTTGGGTGAGTTCTCTTCACAAGCACACATCCATTCTGGTTCCATGAATGATTTAACTCATGGCTTCTTCCATTTTGGTTTCATGAATGATTGTAGAAATACTATCGAGTTCTTCCGGAGCACAAGGCCACTGCCGACAAGATCGTGATGTGCCAAGCGAAGAAGAAGGCCTGCCAGATGCAGTACGAGGTGCGGTTGGTGGCCATCATACAATACTATCACGACTATCTTGGTATGAAGATGACCAAGGAAGGAGTGAAGGCGCGGCACATTACCTTGGAGAGGGACGAGTACTTGTCGGTAAGTATTAACGATTTTTCATTCCGAAGTTTGTGGTAAATTTCATCGTTTCATGTTACACATGCCATTATGCTTCCTATTATGTAGGTGTGTCCAAATTGGTGTTATGGAAAAGACGAGTCTTGGGCGGCATTGGTGAACCTGTGGTGTGGTCAGGATGAAGCCTGGGCGGCTACTAGCAGCAAAAACAAGGCTAACCGAGGGAAGGAGGGAGTACATGCTCAGGGAAACCGGAACCACTTTCTCCACAAGGCACTTCAGGTATGACTAACCTCATTAAAACATCTTCTTCTATTTACCGTCACTTTTTTATGTATGACTAACATCTGTTTGTTGGTGCAGGAGGAGCAAGGAGGAAGACAAGTACTATGGCAACACCGCGGAGAAGAAGAAGAACTACTCTGTGGCGTATCTGAATCTACATCCTGACACACCTGACCCCATCAAGGCGCCTTTAGACGATAGGGCGGTGGTTGGCATGGGGCCGAAGGCTCATGGTCGGCAACCGGTTCTGGATGTTGTGATCACTCCTTCTATCTCCTACACACAGCTCCGAGCTACTGACCCAAGCATGAGACAGCGCACGCCCACGACCACTGCGCAGTCACAGTCCCTCCTAGCCGAGCGGCACTCTGTAAGTATTTTTTTCTCTTGTCTTAATTGCTCACTTTATTTTCCGCATTGAGATATTTAATGACTTCCATCATGTCATATTGTAGGCCTACATGGAGTACACACGACAGGAGACCATGGCGTGGAGCGCGAGAGTTGCAGCCGTCCAGGACCACAACACTTGCATGATGACGGTTAGTTTAGCCCCTTTCATTTCATTTCCATATTGACACTTTCAGTTCTTCTGACATTGGTGTTTGCTTTGTCAATTAACATGCAGCTCGTGTTTGAAAGCATGAGGAACGGCACGATTCCTGAAATGGAACCAGCACCACCAGCTACAGGACCACAACCAGTGCTGCTTACCTTTGAGGAATTTATTGCACAACAATCGGGGACAACGGTGGTTAGTACATCCCCAAGCTATTCAACCACCGCTTACTGTTTATTCAACACAATATCATTCACTCAACATGTCTTTTCAAACATCCAGGGAACCGGTGGATCATCCGTTGGTGGTGATGTCGGTGTTCACATCACTCCCGAGTCACGGAGCCCGGTCACTCCAATCCACCGAGACGGTAGCGCTGCCGCTAGCAGTGAAGACCTAGGCTTTGGCGGACTTGGCGTTAATGACCGTGAAGGTGGACGTACTGGCGCTCCTTAAATGACTAGTGCTCTTTAGATGACGTCCGTCTTTTCACGCTACTTCCGATGACTTCTGCCTTTAGATCACTTGTGATCTTGATTTGCTTATGTTTCTGATATGCTTATGTTGTTCGTTGTGAGAATGTGATAGTGGTGGTGTTGGTTGTGACGATGTGATGGTGCTGTTGGCTGTGCCCGGTCACTCCAATCCATCGAGACGGTAGCGCTGCCGCTAGCAGTGAAGACCTAGGCTTTCGCGGACTTGGCGTTGACGACCGTGAAGGTGGACGTACTGGCGCTCCTTAAATGACTAGTGCTCTTTAGATGACGTCCGTCTTTTCACGCTACTTCCGATGACTTCTGCCTTTAGATGACTTGTGATCTTGATTTGCTTATGTTTCTGATATGCTTATGTTGTTCGTTGTGAGAATGTGATAGTGGTGGTGTTGGTTGTGACGATGTGATGGTGCTGTTGGCTGTGCCCGGTCACTCCAATCCACCGAGACGGTAGCGCTGCCGCTAGCAGTTAAGACCTAGGCTTTCGCGGACTTGGCGTTGACGACCTTGAAGGTGGACGTACTGGCACTCCTTAAATGACTAGTGCTCTTTAGATGACGTCTGTCTTTTTACGCTACTTCCGATGACTTCTGCCTTTAGATGACTTGTGATCTTGATTTGCTTATGTTTCTGATATGCTTATGTTGTTCGTTGTGAGAATGTGATGGTGGTGGTGTTGGTTGTAACGATGTGATGGTGCTGTTGGCTGTGCATTAAATTTCATTGTATATACCCTGTTATTTTGGAGCTGAAATGAATTTGTATGAACCAGGAAAAAGAAAAAAAGCGCAAAACTACGCCGACGGCATAGCCGTCGGCATAGAGGGTCTCCGAATTACCAGTGGCTGCCACGTGGCAAGCTATGCTGATGGCTATGCCGTCGGCATACAGTTGTAGCCTAAGCCGACGGCCTGAGCCGTCGGCGTACGCACGCCCCAGTCCTATGCCGGGCCGTCGGCATAGGACGGACACATGGCCGTCCCTGGGTGGTGCACTCTTGACGGCAGCGCTGCCGGACGCCGTTTGCCACGAAGCTATGCCGACGGCCTAAGCCGTCGGTACCTCTACGCGGACATCGTCGACATAGCATATATGTCGACGGCTTTTTTGTGCCGACGGTGACTTGCGGTACGCCGACATATATGATGCCGACGGGTCTATGCCGACGGGGGCTGTCGGCATAGACCTATGCCGACGGGAATCGGGCCTACGCCGACGGCTTAAGCCGTTTATCATGGCCCATTTATTTTGTTTCACTTGTTGCTTGGTGCATGTGTGTGCGTGTGACATGTGGAGGTTGTGCTCCTCTCTTTGTCTGCCTAGCAGAATTGTAATGCCCATCCTATTTCCTGCTGTCTTTGGTGTGATGAACTATGCCCCATTGTCAGACCGTTCTCTAAGCTTTTCTATTTGGAAACGAAAACAAAAATGCCATCTATCTACGAGTAAAAACTCCAGAGACTGTTAGCTTCCCAGTCAGCCACCAGATATTAAATGTTGGTCTTTGGTTGATTTGTTAGAAACATCAGCATGGAAAATAGTGATTTGAGAAGTGAAGTGCATCTTTGGGGTTGTTTCCTGCTAGTTTGCCAGTTAAATAGTGATTTGGTGTTGTTTCTTGTTTGAGAAGTTAATGGTTTGGCTGTGTCTTTCCTACCTCATTTTCTTGATGAAGGTGACGAGAAGAAACTGATTTTTTTATATATAATTGGACAGTTGATAAGAAGGGAAGCCTTGGCGCAGTGGTAAAGTTGCAACCTTGTGGCCACGATGTCACGGGTTCAAGTCCTGGAAACAGCCTCTTATAGAAATGTTTTTATATATAATTGGACAGTTGATTGGCTAGTGCTCCTATCCCGTTCTTGCTGGTGGGCTAAACTTGTCTGTTTGTTTGATTTGGAGCAGCAGGCTCCCGACTCCATGGACGGCGACGAGGACCCCATGCCCAAGCTGACGAGGAGGACATCATCTAGTCCGACCGGGGTGGCGACCATGAAGACTCCCTGCACAAGGTCGATTCCTACGTTACCACCAAAACCATTTTTACTGATGTTTTGCTGTGGTTCAAATTTCTCCTTCTCTGATCGTTCATTCTGTGCCCGATAATTCTTTTCCGTAGGTTGGTTGGGTGATATCTCTCTAATTCCTGATGTGATTTTATAAGAGGCTAATTGAACTTTGGTTTTGATTCATATCATATCTGGTCCCGCATCATGCATGTGTGGTTGATGGTCACATAATAGGTAAGGTTTCTGTTTTGCTACTGAATGGTATTTCAGTTTGCACGTTTTGTAGCTCACTGTTACTATCACCTAAACATGCTACTGGCTGGACATTGTTTGGTTAGCACTCCTGTTGTTGGTGGAGTAAACTGGATGCAGAAAATGTGTCAACTTTCTATGGCAAAAGCTTGATCTGAAATTGATAAGAACTGTAGTTTTTGATTTTTCATATTAAACCTGGACCATAATAATTTAGATGCAGCTTTCCGGCAGTGCAGAGAAGAATAGGCTTCATGTATCTATGACACTGAGAACCTCGAATGCACCGATACGGATACGGGTATCAGTATCGGGCCAATACGGATACGTAAATTCGTCATTTTATAAAAGTGCCAATACAGATACGTGGTAGCTACTCAAAGAAATCTGAAGGAGATGAGAATAAGAAATCTTCAGAGATCAGAGAAGAAAGAAGAGGAGATGAGCTTGGCTGGGCAGGAGAAATGGAGAACAGAAGTGTACAATTGTACATACATGGCTGCTGCATGAGAGGGGGAGTCGGTGAGGAGGAGGAGCAGCTTGTCGCCGACTAGCTGCAGCTGCTTCTGGCCCTGGAACCTAGGTGAGCTGTCGCTGGGGACACAGCCGCCCCTGGTCTGAGCACGGGAGGGAGGAAAGACGTTTGTGAGGAAAAGGATGGGGGGTATCGGGGTACTAGGGTTGCTGGTTACCTCTTAACTGAGTTGGGTGGGTTCTTACCTGGGCTGGAAAAGTATCCGAAACGTACTGGTAAAGTATCATTTGAGTATCACAATTGTTTTAACTTAGTTAATCTCTGATACTCCAGGGATACGTATCGGGGACGTATCAGTATCGGATACGGTATCCGATATGGATTTGCTGGTCGGCTGAAGTATCGCTGCATTCAGTGAGAACAATTGACTTCCTTGTGGCCGTAGCTTTCATGTAGTGTTGAGAGCAATGACGTCGTGTAGCTGTAGTTTTCTTGTAGTGCTGAGAGCAAGAAATTCTTAAAGATATCTTTTTTGCATTAAAAATAATAATTCATGGGAACATGATGCTCTCTGTTTGATGTACGCAAATGATGTGACTCATGAATAGCCACCAACCATATTAGCGCATATCTTCTTGAGACATTGGTGTATTTATGTTCTTTGTACTGGACGTATCTTATTATTCTTGTGTTATAAAGTTCATTTGTGAAAGCTGGGCTAATTTTCTGTTAAGACATGCAAGTATTCTGTTTGTAGAACATGTCAGTTGCATAGTTTCATCGGACGGTCTTACCACGAGTAGAACATGCCCGGCCTTGTTGGTACCTCCACCGGACTGTCCGGCCTCGCCATTAGCCCCCTTGTACATCTTGAGCCGCGGATGCTCCTCGGCAACGAGCTCTGTATGCATCCGGCGGAGCTCCACAATATTTGGAGATAGAGCTATCTTTTAGATGAGAACTGTATTCTCATTTACACAGTGCCAAACTACATATGCTAAATTGATTTGAACTCCCTCCATAAAGAAATATAAGAGCGTTTAGATCACTACTTTAGTTATCTAAAGTTTTAAATGCTCTTATATTTCTTTATAGAGGGAGTATATATGTTTTAGTCAGATCCAACCTTTGCATTTGCTTTGCCTGTTGTACTTCACTTATGAGAAATAGTGTGCTAAGGTGTTAGTGATGGTCATTCTACTCCCAAAGTCAACTTTACTAGTGGCACAGCAGGAACCTTCACATTCGACAAGTGAAAACATAAAAACAAATTATTTAGAAATGCTTCGCTGTCGTATAGAGATTGTGAATTAACTAAGAAATGTTGTGTTGAGATGGTTGTGGTGAGTCCCTGTCTCCCCTGTCTCTCTATGTGCCTTGAAATAGTCCGGTCATCCACCCGTGGCTAATTGTGGTACTTGCCATTGAGCAAATAATTTAGATTTCGGTTATGTGGTCATGCAACATGTGGTGATGGTAAGGAATCATTGTATTGTTGTTGCATTGGGTTCAAGTTTCGTTGTGGGTGAAATGCTATTGTGCTGAATATATATGCGCTAAATGTTCCATCATGATGTAATCTTCAGTGCTTTCAGCACTATAAATTTATTTGAAGCACCGCCATTTACTGTAGTTTTGAGATGGGTCTGGTGAGCACTACCATTTCCTTTACTTTTTTGCATTGACTTGTTTGAACTTTGAAGCACTTGCATCAAGTTCATAATGCAATTATTATTTGGGCTTCTCCTGGAAACAAGTAAACCTACTTTTCATGGTTCTTTCTTAATCTTGTGCATCTAAATTTATTGGGATTCCATTTTCGACATGCTTATCATGTCGAACCAACATGCATGCTTAAAAAATGCTTTCAAGTAGTTATAACTTCTGTATAACCGTTAAGTGTGGTGTTGACATTTTCTGCGAGTGTTTTGATTGATGAGCTTGCTTTACCAGATTTACATGTAACTTGATGCATGTTAAATGTAGCATAGACATGTTGCTTACTTTAGCTTTCTCATTGACCAGGATGTTTAGTAGCAACTAACATTGGATGTACAGTACGTAGGTTGGTCCTGCTGTTGCGTGCACGCAGACCCTCGGCTCTTGTCGGCACGACCTGGTGGTTGTCATCACGAGCTCCGCCGACGGTGATGAGGTGCCTTTCTTCCAGCTCCGGCGAGACGTCGGGGTTGTCGCCCCGTAGCCTTGGCCTCCGCTACCGCTAGTTAGGTGAGTCCCTAGTATCTCCGTTCTCCTCTTTATCTGCTCTGGTACATATCCTTCGAGCTGTGCTCTGCTCCGGCCGTCGAGCCGATAATCTAGTGCTTGTGGTCTATGGTGTTGCTATGCATATTGATTTTTTATGCTACTGTTTGGTAGCAATCAGTTTAGGATAAGAACAATAGCAACATGTTTGGTAGCAATCAGTTTAGGATAAGAACAATAGCATCGTGTTTGATCTTTGGTCTTGGTTGTACAGTGATGGCTATATCATTATCACCTTAAAACCCAGGATTATGCTCTTTTCTTCTTTCTATAGATTATTTATCACACCTCTGTGCCATGTTCTAGTCTACTTCTCCATAGTCCAGCAACATAGTAGCTTGCTTTGGCGCATGACTACTTAGTTTAGTACTTTCTCTCTGTTCTTAGCCCGTTGATGGATTGGCAATGTTGTAATTTCTACTGCCATGATGCTTGCCTCATCAATGGTGAAATCGTCCACCCCGACCACGATGACACCCTGCACAAAGTGGATCCCTACCTTACTGCCACCAAAGATGTTTCCCACAACCTTTTACTGTTGTTTTTTTGTGGTGGAAAGTTCTCCTTCTCTGCTTGCTGTAATTAATAATTGATAAACGTTTCTTGTACTATGTATGTTATATAATAAATTGCTAAACTCGGAGCTGGTGCGCTTCTGTTTTCCCGTGGTGGTTAATTTTTCTTCTTTGAATGAATAAATCCCTTTCTGATGTAGCATGACTTTTTGCAAAGCTGAACATATCCAGTGAATACTTACTCATGTTCTTTTGTTCGCCCATGCAACACGTCGTGAGCTTAGCACTTTTGTCTGAATTATGAGACATGTGTTGTTATGCTCCTGTCATGATTAGGGTTTAGGGTTTAGGAATCACCCTCGATAACCACGACCGACTAGCTGTACTACAAGGGTAGCATCATGAGTACTTCACGAGGTGTCATCCTCGGTACTCGATAGTAGCACTACAAAGTCATACAACTAAGGAGGAGTGCGGTGATGTGATTGGCCTGGCTTGCCGGTTGGTTAACCGAGTCTTCGAGTCATCGAATCGTCGGCTCGTCGATGAAGAAGCATGGGCAACTGGGACTAAGGGGTCACTGGGGATTCACTAACCAACCTATACTAAGCAGTTGGTATGATTGCAGGTATAGTAGCAGTTCATCAAAAACAGGCTATGCATCATAATAGGAGCTAACTAATAGAGTAGCAAAATCATCGGAATGCTCAGGGGGGGGGGGGGGTTGCTTGCCTTGCTGCTCTGCGGCAAAAGGCTGATCATCAGGCGCGTAGTCGTACCCGACAGCAGCGTCAGTCTCGGGGTGTACCGTTGAGGAGAGGGAAGAAGAAACAATAAATATAAAGCAGACAAATGCATCACGATGCATGACATGGCAATATGCAGAGCTAGGCATGCACTAACGCAGGGCTACACGTCGCAGACGGGTCGAAAGAATATCTGACGATATTTCTCTGGTCTCGGCTTCTACCGGACAGATGAAAATGATGGAAATGTTTCACACGTTCGCTATGATAGGAGCACGTGGCAGACTAATAGGTAGAGTATTTGTCTCGTCGTTCCGAGCAACTTTCATGTATAAAGTATTTTCATCCGAGTTACGGATTATTTTATATTAATTTTTAAATTTTTATTAATATTTAGAAATTAGATTACATCAGTAGTCAACAGTCCTGTTGACCGGTCAAACCTGACCAGTGGGTCCCACATGTCATTCTGTTTAAATTAATTAATTATCAGATTAATTAATTAATCTATCTAATCTTAATCATCTTATTAATTAATTAATTAACAGATTAATTAATTAATTTAACTATTTATTTGTTTATTTTTATCATATTTATTTTTATTATTTATTTATTATAAATCGTTCTGGGGGTGGGGCCCTCATGTCATACACACTGGGTGGGTTAGTGCCGGGGGGGGCTAATCCACCCACTAACCCCAATCGGGCACGGGCGGCCGAGGCTGGCCATGGGTACACACAGCGGCCCGCCGGCCGTGCGAGGCGGTGGCGGTGGTGGCCAGGCCGGCGACAGCGAGCGGCGGCACGAACGGCAAGGGGGTGAACGGGGCACGGGCGCGCGCTTAGTTAACGGTCGACGGCGGTGCGCGCACGGGCGAGCAAACAGGGGTTGACGGGGCCGGCGAGAGGGGGATGGGAGCAGCGACGGGAGGGAGCCGGTGAGGGCAGTGCAGCGGTGCAGGTGGTGCGATGCGGGCGGACGACGACGAGCGCGGAGGGGAAGAGGAGGGAGGGGCCCGGGGCTCACGGTGCGCTGGTAGAGGGGGGCAGAGGGCGCGGAGGAGGGCGGCGGCCGACGATGGCGGGGCGGAGGCGAGGAGGAGGACGGCGACGGGAGGCGAAAGCGGGACGGCGACGGCGGTGAGGAGGGCCGGCGGCGGGCGTCGGTCACGGGGAGGGGCGAGGTGGCCGGCGGGGAGGCGCGGGGGAGAGGGGGCGAGAGAGGAGGATCGAGGGGGGGGGGGGGAGTGGTGTGACGACGGGGTTAGGGTTCGGTCGCCCCACCTCTTGTGGGCGCCGGCTGGGCCGATGGGCCGGCCGGTTGGGCCAAGGCCCATGGGGAGGGGGCTTTTATTTTTATTTTGCTTTTGTTTATTTCTTCTTCTTATTATTTTTAGTTATATAAAATATAAAAATGGCACCTAAAATAGTCTGACTATTTATAACACTGAAAAAAAACAGGTTTAACCCCAAATAAAACAGTTCAGTATTTTATAAAATATAAAAGGCATTTATTTAATTGTTTTACCTACTGTATTACTTTTTTCATTGTATTAAGACTTTTTATAAAAAGGTGGTATTGACATGAAAAATATCTACAGATTATTTGCCACACTTTGAACATTTTGTTTTATCATTTGAAAAAATTATTTGTTTGACTTTATTTTAAAGGTGAATTTTGAACTGGTTTGAATCAACACGAGTTTAACAATAGTAATCATGGTGATGTGGCATCATTAGCAAGGGATTACTGTAGCTTAATTACACACATCACTGTAGCACAAATCCAGGGCGTCACAAATGTAATCCTAGTTTATCTCTTGAACTTGAAGAACTCAACTATTAAACAATGACACTGCCACAGACATAGTATAAATACGTTATTTGAATCGTGGTTAAATGCGGTAGACATAAACATTGCAAAGCATATTAGCATTAGCGTATGTGCATTATTTTGGGTTATATGTAACTACATGAATGATTTGGTTTGTAACAGACATATTTCTACAAAAAAAATTGCAGGTTATCTACAGGGTCACTGCCATGATCCTTATATCTTTGTTACTCACTCCTGTTGAAGCCAGTGAGCCTATTGTTACTGGGTCTGCCTGGATAGCTCGGGATATCTACAACCGGTTTCGATGGCGGTCCAGTAATAGGATAGTTGCATTGGTTAGTCATCTAGGCCTATTTTCGCCGGTTGTGACATCTTTTGATTTCACTTCATTTTCACAGCATTGTTTAACCTTTTCTTGAGCGCTACAGATCTATTTTTGGAGCTTTTAATAAATGGCGGCATACATCAATTGATACAGAGGCCGAAGGTTATCTTCCTTTTCTAAAAAAAACATCAATTGAATGTTTTTAGTCGATGCATGAACATATGCATGATTTTATACCCATTAATTTAGGTACCTACACACACTAATGGTGTATATAGGAGTCACCTTCCACATGCAACATAATCCACATGTAATATTGGTATCATCATTGTCTACCTCCGTTTATTGAAGTCCGCCTTCCACATGCAATAATCCACATGCATGCATGGCTCTAGCATCGATCACGTGGTTGACAAACTAGCTCAAGCCTCAATCAATCACTACTTATGAAGAAGTGTATGTACATTCCATCTATAATTGTATGTCATTTTTGGGAGATTCAGAATAACATTCTTTTTTTTGCATCATATTTATGAAAAAGATCTGGTATTATCCCACAAATATGGATGTGAAATCACATAGTAATATGTTGGAATGACAAGGGTAATAGTGACTTATAAAAAGTAACACTCTCTCCTTCCTGATTTACATGGCTCATATCTAAAATACCACCGACCAAGGTAAATGTCTATTGGTTGGTGTGAAATTAGCGTACTTGGTATTAAATCTCGGCGTCTTTGACTTTCAATGGAATAACTCCAGGGCCCCACGGCCGCACGAATGCCTCTCGCTCTCTCATCTACTACTATGCATGCATCTTCATATTTCTTATCTCGTTTTAATGTTTGGTTTGTTTCATTAATTTCCTTTTGAGAACATCAACGAAGGAATTAAATGCAACACAAAAATCGAAAAGACCTGATCGTTTTAACCAAGCGCCAAAAACGGTGAGAGAAAGCTAGCCACGACTTGAAGACACTACGAGCTCACAGATTGTCCCCCTACGGGAAAGCTTCTGACGCCGTGATCAACAAGTTTTGGGTAAGGCAAACTCATGACTCTCACACTTTTTTTGTTCATAGTTCATGACCCCACCATGCTAACTCATGAATCTCACACTTTTTTTATGCATGATTGAAGTGATTCTATAGGGTGGTTCCGGAGCAGCAGGAGGCGGCGGGCAAGACTTTGTGGAATCATTGTAAGATGTTGACTAATCAGTAGTTCTATAACCAGGGTCATACCGCGAGGAGTTAATACAGCACGGCGATATCAGACAAACCGTCGCCGAAGTATGAGAATGTCAAGTCACCAACGATGATGAGCGCGGCAGAGTACGACGAGGTAAGTAAATTGTCGATGAGATTCTATGTTGATGCTAATTTGCAATTGCATCATCTGTTCTTCACATGAGTATTGATTTTTCAGGTTAGGCCCGATTGGGCCTATGGCAAGGAGGATGCAAGGAGGGCGTTGACTGCGAGGTGGCACGGGGAAGACGAGGAGTGGAACGCCTTGAGCGAGCAGAACAAGGCGAACCGCGGCAGCGGGGGGACACATCGGGCGGGAAACCTCGGTAGTGAGCGCTACAAGGCCAAGCTGGTATACACATACATGGAACACTAGTGCAGAACAGGCCTATAGTCCCGGGCCGAATGGACCTTTAGTACCGATTCCCCAACCGGTACTAACGGGCCGGGACTAAAGGTCCAGACCTTTAGTACCGGTTGGAGCACGGACCGGTACTAAAGGCCCTCCACGTGGCTGCCTGCGTGGACTGGTGGTGGAAAACCTTTAGTACCGGTTGGTGATACCAACCGGTACTAAACATTTTTTTTCTTTTTTTGAATTTTTTTGGAAAAAAATTGTGTTCGATTTTCAAATTTCTGAATTATTTGAATTTAATCTTTGACTACCCCTCATCACTGCTCAATTTGATTTCTAATCTCTAATCACCCCTCATCATTCCAAATCGTCTAACTTCTCGACCGGTCACCCATCCTCTCACTACTCCAGCCTGAGCATGCTTAACTTTCGAGTTCTATTCCCCCATGTTGTCAAGTCTCCACTTGTTGTTTTACTGACAATAGTAAGCTGTCAATCCTATTAACCCTTAGGAGTTGAACTTGAGCATGACCATAGTTTGACCATAATCACCCCTCATTGTTAAGTAACACACTAATATTTCTTGAATAAGTAGTTTGACCATAGTTTGACCAGATTTGACCAAAATTCAAAAAAACTGACGTTTGAGCATAACTTTTTTTCCTTTTAGAATTTTTAATAACTTATTTTAACTCCATACTTTTTGTGTGTTCAATATGAACCATTCAAAGGCACATCATCAATTTTCAACCCTTTCTGACTTTATTTCATATTTTTCAGGCATTTAATGATTTATTTTGAGCTAAATGACCCTGAATTTGAAAAGCAGTACAAATGAACTCTAAAAAGGTTGTAACTTGGCATGACATCATAATTTCACCCACATAACAACTTCTAGAGAGTTGAGAGGGTTACGGCAAAAACTGGATGCACTTTGTGTACAAATTGGACAATCTCATAAGAAGTATGAGGGTTTCGGACGAAAACTCATCTATTACAAAGGGATTTCATTTTTAATAACTTATTTTAACTCCATACTTTTTGCGTGTTCAATATGCACCATTCAAAGGCACATCATAAATTTTCAACCCTTTCTGACTTCATTTGATATTTTTCAGGCATTTAATGATTTATTTTGAGCTAAATGACCCTGAATTTGAAAAGCAGTACAAATAAACTCTGAAAAGATTGTAACTTGGCATGACATCATAATTTCACCAACATAGCAACTTCTAGAGAGTTGAGAGGCTTACGGCAAAAATTGGATGCACTTCGTGTACAAATTGGACAATCTCATAAGAAGTATGAGGATTTTCAGACGAAAACTTATCTATTACAAAGGGATTTCATTTTTAATAACTTATTTTAACTCCATACTTTTTGTGTGTTCAATATGCACCATTCAAAGGCACATCATCAATTTTTAACCCTTTCTGACTTCATTCGATATTTTTCAGGCATTTAATGATTTATTTTGAGCTAAATGACCCTGAATTTGAAAAGCAGTACAAATGAACTCTGAAAAGGTTGTAAGTTGGCATGACATCATAATTTCAACCACATAGCAAGTTCTAGAGAGTTGAGAGGGTTACGGAAAAAACTGGATGCACTTCGTGTACAAATTGGACAATCTCATAAGAAGTATGAGGGTTTTGGACGAAAACTCATCTATTACAAAGGGATTTCATTTTTATTATCTTATTTTAAATCCATACTTTTTTGTGTTCAATATGCACCATTCAAAGGCACATCATAATTTGTCAACCCTTTCTGACTTCATTTGATATTTTTCAGGCATTTAATGATTTATTTTGAGCTAAATGACCCTCAATTTGAAAAGCAGTACAAATGAACTCTGAAAAGGTTATAACTTGACATGACATCATAATTTCACCCACATAAAAACTTCTAGAGAGTTGAGAGGGTTACGGCAAAAACTGGAATCATTTCGTGTACAAATTGGATAATCTCATAAGAAGTATGAGGATTTCGGACGAAAACTCATCTATTACAAAGGGATTTCATTTTTAATAACTTATTTTAAATCCATACTTTTTGTGTGTTCAATATGCACCATTCAAAGGCACATCATCAATTTTCAACCCTTTCTGACTTCATTTCATATTTTTCAGGCATTTAATGATTTATTTTGAGCTAAATGACCCTGAATTTGAAAAACAGTACAAATGAACTCTGAAAAGGTTGTAACTTGGCATGACATCATAATTTCACCCACATAGCAACTTCTAGAGAGTTGAGAGGGTTATGGCAAAAACTGTATGCACTGCGTGTACAAATTGGACAATCTCATAAGAAGTATGAGGGTTTCGGACGAAAACTCATCTATTACAAAGGGATTTCATTTTTAATAACTTATTTTAACTTCATAATTTTTGTGTGTTCAATATGCATCATTCAAAGGCACATCATCAATTTTCAACCCTTTCTGACTTCATTTGATATTTTTCAGGCATTTAATGATTTTGTTTGAGCTAAATGACCCTGAATTTGAAAAGCAGTACAAATGAACTCTGAAAAGGTTGTAACTTGGTATGACATCATAATTTCACCCACATAGCAACTTCTAGAGAGTTGAGAGAGTTACGGCAAAAACTGGATGCACTTTGTGTACAAATTGGACAATCTCATAAGTATGAGGGTTTCGGACGAAAACTCATCTATTACAAAAGGATTTCATTTTTAGTAACTTATTTTAACTCCATACTTTTTGCGTGTTCAATATGCACCAGTCAAAGGCACATCATCAATTTTCAACCCTTTTTGACTTCATTTGATATTTTTTAGGCATTTAATGATTTATTTTGAGCTAAATGACCCTGAATTTGAAAAACAGTACAAATGAACTCTGAAAAGGTTGTAAGTTGGCATGACATCACAATTTCACTGAATATAATGTTAGAACGAAGTAATATTAAATAGCAGGAAAAATAGTAAAGAAATAACATAAAAAATAGCAAAAGTGAAAATAGATGCACTTACACTGAAATTCAACCCAAATTCAAAATGTTAGTTAGGTGCCTAACTAACACTTTAAATTTAGGTGGAATTTCATGTCTAAGGACATCTATTTTCACTATGAGCGGAGCTCAACAGGTCAAGCGCATCGGGGCTTATAAACAGGTGCGGTTTCGCCTCGACTAGCGAGGTGGGACTAAACATTTGACACCTGCTGCGTGGAAGTCTTTAGTACCGGCTGGTGTCACCAGCCGGTACTAAAGGTGCACGCGGGGCCCATGTCTGGCCAAAAGCCTGCCACGCCCCTTTAGTACCGGCTCGTGACACGAACCAGTACTAAAGGTCCCTCATGAGCCGGTACTAAAGGTCGCGCTGCTGGGCCGGCATGAACCGGGACTAATACCCTCTTTTGTACCGGCTCGTGACCAGACCGGGGCTAATGCTCGGGACGAAAGGTCTATTTTCTACTAGTGGAACAACCTTCATTTATTTCCCCTCATGCATGTTCCTACTAGGTACTCATAACATCTCTTTTGCGGTGCAGGAGGAGAAACTAGGGAGGCATTGTAGGAGATATGCCCTAGAGGCAATAATAAATGTTATTGATTATCTCCCTGTTCATAATTATGTTTATGTTCCATGCTATAACTGCAATGATTCTCGAGTCTACAAATAAAACGAGGCTTGGAGGGAAACTCATGTGCACGTGTGGGATAATAAATGGTAAAATGTATTCCTAGTCTGGCCTCTAAGACTGGCTCAAGTATTGCATGATGATCCTGTTTTCCTGATCATGGGCATGGCTATGCCGGCAATTTTGAGGGCACAATGTTAGAAGAACATTTGTGTTGAATCGACCCAAATTAATGTTATGCTATGAGATACATTCGTCATAAGTTAATGGTTAATAACACAGAGAAGTTAATGTTTGCATAATTCCTTAGACCATGAGAGTATCGAGTTTCTTCATGCTTGCTTCATGAACTTTGGGGTTTGTTAAACGTCATCCGTAAATGGGTGGCTATTACGGCGGCTTACGGGTTCATGGAAAAGTAAGTGAAGTAACTTGATAGCTCAAGATTGGGATTTGCTCCTCCGACGATGGAGAGATATCGCTGGGCCCTCTTGGTGTTACAGTATCCATCATCGTCTGGCCAGACACTTTGTGATTTGATCACGGGGATGCCGGAACACGGGAACGAGAAAAGAGAACAATACCGATAACGAGGTAACTGGCATAGTGGACAAGTTGTTGATCCATGGGGATGCCAACATGTCTCACCTCGGGTATTTGTAACATATCGCGAAGCAACAGGAATAGCACACGGCAACTGGAGGTTCACTCGAATATTTATTCGTGTGGGTATAGGGATCGATATGGGTGTCCACGGCTCCGATGTTGATCATTGATCGGAAGGGGTTCCAGGTCATGTCTATGCTTCACCGAACCTATAGGGTCACACGCTTAAGGGTCATCTATCTGTTGAATACTAGACAGGGAGTCTGAGAGAAAAATCACCGAAAAGTTTCGGACAGCGGAACTGTTCCACAGACAGGTCACCGGAACAGTTTCGGTGAAACTGAAAAGTTGTTTTAGAGGATACCATAAAGTCAAATTGGTTTTGGCACATGCCTGATAATTCTTGGAGGGTGCCAGAATCATTCTGGAAACTTCTGGGAATTTTCCGGAAGAATAACCGGAAATGTTCCGGAGCTACCGGAACTGCTTCAGATGCTTTTCACAGATGAAAATCACTATTCCGGAATTGTTCCGGATCGTATTGAAAATTATTTTAGTGGGTACTGGAAATGTTCTAAGCCCACATAAATATTTTTAGTTCGAACGGACGCTGAAAAATATCGTCATGAATAGTGAAAGTGCTTTTTGGATTACTTTATTGGAAACACTATTTGTGAATAGTGGAAACACTATTCGTGAATAGTGGAAACACTATTATGAATAGTGGGAAACACTATTGGGAGAAAATATCTCATGACTAGTGAAAACACTATTACGAAATAGTGGAAAACACTATTGTGAATAGTGGGAAACACTATTTATGAATAGTGGAATCACTATTATGAATAGTGAAAATATCTGAGGGCATTTTGGTATTTTTACCATAGTCTCTCATCCTATAAATAGGGGTGAGGAGGCAGCCCAAAATCATCATCCTTGTGCTCTCATACACATGCTTTGCTTTGCAAGCTCTCTCTCTCCCTCCCAGCGAAATAGTTTCGTAGAGCCGAAAGGCTGTCTGGGTTCCGGCAGGAACTAGTTCTGGACGGCGAAGCCCTGCCGGATAGATGACACCGTATGTGTGCAACTTTGTAGAGAGATCGTAGTTTCGGTCTTAGTTCGAGAGTGCCTCCCGAAGGGCTGTCCGTGTGACCGTCCGAGTTTTGGAGGTCCTCCCGAAGGGCTGTCCGAGTGACAGTCCAAGTTTTGGAGGTCCTCCCGAAGGGCTGTCCGCGACACCGTCCGGGGGACTGTGTGACCGCCTCCCGGAGAGCTGTCCGAGGGGCAGATGAGGGTATACATCCTCGCGGTTGGGAGGTTGTAAATGCTAGCTGCGGGGATCTACACCGCCGTTCGTCATCGACTCTACTTCCGCTGCGCTACGAGTCGGTAACGAAAATGACCAAACCTTGTATGCAGTCTCCATAGTAGTCCTGGGCTGGTGCGTAGGTCGGGAAATTTTTGTTTTCTGCTGCGTTACCCTACAGTGGCATCAAGAGCCGTGCTATGCGTAGATGCAGGTTGCGATCTAGAATACATAGAGATGTATGGGTGTTGCACAATATAATTAGGTAGTAGATGAGATCTATTGCTGAAAATTATTTGTGCGGGTAGCATATGTAATCTGCTACCCGATGTTCCTTTTGCTTCCCCTGAATTTGCATAGTCCTGATCTTTACGGAATGGTCGAATCTCACAAAGTTCTGGCAATCCGCGATCCTTTCATGCTGCTCCTGAGTATGCTGATTGACAGATCAACAATGTGCTAACAGTTCTTTGGGTTCCACCATAGTTGAGAAAGATGGATGTTTCGCAGATGAAAGGGCAATGCAGATGTGATCTGCACGGGGGTCACACGTATGACGAAGTTTAGTATGGGGCTCGAGATTTTATTATCTCGTGTTTCATACACCCTGGAAAGTTAATCTAGCAACTTGAATTATCATACTTGATGATGGACGTTGGTAGATTCGGTTTGTTTCGAAACCTTAGAAGCCACGTAAAACAAGTTTTTGCATGGACCGATTAGAGGCGTCTAACTTGGTTTTGCAGGATGGTTTGCATGTGCATGTGATGTGGTATAGCAGTGTTCATAATAATTTGATTATGTATGACATGACTATATGATGTAAATTGATTAACATGACCTGTGTGTCATGATTCGGCATGATGGTTGGAGCCATATGATTGCACTTTAATGGCCTGCGTGTCAACCTTATGTAATGCACTTATTTTATTAAGCTATAGAGATAGCAATATTATTTGGTGCATCAACAAGGTGGTGGCAATCTTCGCAAAGGTGAACACCGACGCGAATGCCGAAGACGAAGGAATGAAAGACTTCTCCGTCAGAAAGGGCTATACCATATCATGCTATTATGAATTGCCGGAGATGTTTATCCCTCTTGATGCACCCTTCGTGATTGCGCGGTAGTCGCTTTTTATTAGGGTGATCTCTCACAAAATATCAAGTAGTTAGTGTTCTCCCAAGTGTAGCACCGTCACGGCACCTATCTCTTCGGGGTATCACATGGTTACATGGGTACGAACGATTAGAGAAGTGTGAGGCGGGTGAGTTGAGACCTCGCAGCGAGATCACTTGGTTGTCTTGACGTTCAGGCACGAAAGTCATGAGCTCGGAACACATGCATCGAAAGATGAACAAGAGTCACATAGAGATGTGATTGGCAAGTTGGCCTACCGATTGCAATTCTCGTCACTTGAGATGGATACATCCTTGGCGTTGAATTGTAATTTGGATCTTGAATCACTCACAATCAATTATGAGAGATATTGATTTGAGGGGGAGCTCATTGTAGAATTAACTTGTTTAAATTCTCAGTGCAATTAATTTTGAACAATGTCTAAGTGTGATTTGCATAATAGTTGTAGGATAATGACTCGCGTTTCCACCTTCCCTATTAAAATTGAATAAGCTGTTAAATATCTGGTTAAAACTTTACGGTTGGTAACGTGATGTGAGGATTGTCCTGAAGAGTGCCGAGAAAGACTTGTCCTATCGCATGCTTTCGGTATTCTCCCGCTAATGCTATGGATGATATGACTCCCGTCCTTCGATCCAAAAGCTAAAATTCCATTTCGGTCAAGTGAAATATGTTTGCTTCCATGAGACCCGAACTTCGAAAGTTTGGATAGTTATGTGATATTCATGGAATCTGAAAATCATTTTCAGAGACAGACAAAGGCTAAAAAGATATAAGATATCCAAAGCAATGTTTGTTTGCAAACTATTAGTAAAGGAGCTTACTATGCATTAGACTGATAAGAGAGGGATCTAGGAGGACGCCTGTCATATAATGAAAGGTGAATAAAACAACAACTTAAAGAGAAAGGAAGTGTCCGAAGGGTGTTAGTGAGACTTTCACGCCTAGGAAGTCCGGGGCTAATGCCACTCTTAAGTTGGGTGCTTCTTCTGAGAGTAGGAGAAATACTGAAAGTTAAACTATTAGAAGTATAATGGCAAAAGGAAAGAAGAATGGAATATCCAGCTCATGTATGAATGTCATACAAGTTTTTGATGTATAGAAGGCTGGTCAAAGATATAGTTCTTGGGAATTATGGTTAAACATGTTAATCATTAATTCTTGAGTACTGTGAGTTGGTCACAAAGATACCCGCTCGATTGCATTCTGTTGCAACTCGATGTAAGAACTACTATGGCCTGAAAGACCAGCCATAAATATGAGGCTTAGATACACGCAGGGAACATAGTAAATGTTACTATGCCTTCCATCGGTGTATTCCCTATGTATTAAGTTTCATAATTCATTTTAGAGTTTCACACTCTAGCCCTTTGCATAAGGTATCTTGAAAGAAGGTTGTTCATAAGAGAACTTTTCATGTTCGGTGTTATGAATAACATAAGGGCCATATTTTCATTATGAATGAGACGTATGTTATGAATATTGATAATAATACATTACCTCTGGGTTTATTTTCATAGTTCATTTTAGAGTTGCATACACTCTAGCCCATTGCACAATGTTTGTTGCAAAAGATTTGTTCATAAAAACAACAATTGTTGTTCAGTATTATGAATAACATGAAGGGCCATGCTTCCATCCTAATGGGATGTATGTTATGAATACTGATGGAAATATGATACATCCATAACACTGATGCTAAATGTCGCAAGACTAAAAGAATACCACATATGTGTGGCACTGCATTCGGTCACATTGGAGAAACCCGCATGGAAAATTCCATTATGATGTATTTTGAAGTCGTTTGATTTTGAATCATATGACACTTGCAACTTTCCTCCAAATGGTGAAGTGACTGAAATACCGTTCACAGGCAATAAGGAACGGGCAAAGAACTTATCAGTGATCATACATTTGATGTATGTAGTCCGATAAATGTTGTTGCAAACAGTGGATTTGTCTACCTTCAAAAATGACTCAAGTAGATATATGGATATTTACTTGATGAGACGTAAGTCTGGATCTTTTGAAATCATTCGAAAGGTTTTAAAAATTGAAGTAGAAGTTATTGTACCAAGAAAATTATGTTTCTCCAATTTGATTGCGGAAAGGAATATTTGAGTTACAAGTTTAGCGAATGTCTGATGAGTTGTGAAAAGAGTTTCATAACTTGCACCTCCCCGTACACTACTCCAAAGTGGAAAGTCCGTGAAGATGTAATCAAACCATTTATGACATGGTAAGATCAAAGATGACATAAATAGATTTGCCATTATCCCTTTTATAGAGTGATGCTTTAGAGACTGCGGCTTTTACACTGAAAAGAGATCCATTAGGTCTGTTGAAATGACGCCATGGTATGGTATGCCCAACCATGTTATATCTTTTCTTAACATTTGGAATATGGGGCTTGTGTAAAAGGTTACAAACCTATTCCAAATCAGACAAGTACTACTTTGTATGGTTATCCCAAGTCATTGGGTATTCCCCCACCACTATACCGAGGCAAAGGGTTTTGCCACAAAACGGTATGTTTTTAAAGAGAATAGTTCTTACAAAAGGTGAGTGGGAGGACAATGCAGCTCGATGAGATAACTAGTATCTTCGTCATCGGTTCAAAGGAAAGAAACCCTGGAAGTGATTCCGTTGTTTCCTACTACGACTGATACGTAAGTCTCTACAATAAAATGTATGGACTTCGGTCGAACGTGCAGCTGAACCACGTAGGCAAAGCTCGTGCAAACCTATCAGGTGTGCAAAGGAGATATTGTTGTTGGACAACAGTATACCTACAATACACAAAGAAGCATTGATGGGCCCTGACTCCGGGATTGGCTAAATGCCAATACAATCTGAGATAGTTTCCATATATGTGATTCAAGATTAAAACCTTGATACACCTTTCAGAGGACTTGGAGTCTAACGAATATTTATGGAACTAAAAACTGATACGGATAAAAATGTTTTATCCATAAAGCTCGACTTGTTGAAATAACAAGTTCAAGGAGTTGGCTACGATGAGGTTGTTTCATCGTAGCGATGCTTAAGGTCGGTTCGGGTTGAACTAGCAATTAATACATATATCAATCATGAGATATGAAACATGGATGACAAAAGGATTTCCATCTGATGTAAATGAAACCTAGGACTTGTATGTGATACAGTCCAAAGTAATTTGTCGATCCAGAGGATGCTAGTAAGTATGCAAACTTCAGAGTTCCAGCGATGGACAGAAGAGAGCAAAGTGGAGTTGGAATCTTCGTTTTTGATGGAATGGTCAAAGGGGTTTGACTTCATCAAATGGGTATCGAAGATGCTTGTGATTCAAGAAAGTAAGTGAGAGCATAATACTATTTCTAAAAACCTTGTGTAATTGACACATTGTTAATTGGAAATAAATTTCTTGACACGAATTAGGACTTCATTTGAAAATAGTTTTTTCCATGAAGTGCTTAGGCTAAATAGCCTCAATATTAGGCATGATGATCTATGGAGATAGATTTACCTAATGGGGCTAAGCAATGAATACATATTGACAAGGTGCTAAAACCTTTTAGCATTTAAAATGCCAAGGAGTGATTCTTGCCGAAGTCACATGGAAAGAGTTTTTGCAAGACTCGGTGTCCCAAAACACTGATGAGTGAAATACATGATGGAGATTCCACACACTCTTGTGTTTGGATTAATCATGTATTCCATGGTATGTAAAGCAACTAGATATGTCCGATACTCCCAAGTTGTTGCGAGTATAGATACCAAAGTGATCAAAGCACTGATCATGGGACAATAGTGAAAGATGTCATTAAGTACTAGAGTAGTGCTGATGACATGTTTCTCGCAAGCAGAGATTATGAAGTGCTCGTTGTAAGAAATTACATCGATACAGTCTCAATCAATGCTCCATGCGATTTTCGATTTAAGTTAAGGGTTTTGTGTAATACACAATATGGTGGCACGGTAGTTGGAAATTGTTCCAAACAAGATACTGTGGCGAATTCTATAACAAAGGCTAAGTATGTTGACGCTTTGGAAGCGACAAAGAAGTTGTTGAATCATATAGTTCATTCATGAACTTAGTATGGTTCCAAGATGGTTTTGGTCTATGAGACACTATTGCAGATAGTTGCTCCATAGCTCAGTCTGAGGAATCGGGTTTCGACCAATGATTCACACATATGAAAAGCCAAGTTCACACAAAATACGAATTTTGTGATAGCGTGAAAACGCGAGGATATGCATAGTTACACACGGAGCTGAAGTTGTCAGATCCGTTGGACATCAGGCTATACCACAAGCGAAGCATATTTTACACCAGTATGCCATAGGTGTAAAGTGCATTAGCATTGACTAGATTATTGACTCTAGTGCAAGTGGGAGTCTGTAGGAGATATGCCCTAGAGGCAATAATAAATGTTATTGATTATCTCCCTGTTCATAATTATGTTTATGTTCCATGCTATAACTGCAATGATTCTCGAGTCTACAAATAAAACGAGGCTTGGAGGGAAACTCATGTGCACGTGTGGGATAATAAATGGTAAAATGTATTCCTAGTCTGGCCTCTAAGACTGGCTCAAGTATTGCATGATGATCCTGTTTTCCTGATCATGGGCATGGCTATGCCGGCAATTTTGAGGGCACAATGTTAGAAGAACATTTATGTTGAATCGACCCAAATTAATGTTATGCTATGAGATACATTCATCATAAGTAAATGGTTAATAACACAGAGAAGTTAATGTTTGCATAATTCCTTAGACCATGAGAGTATCGAGTTTCTTCATGCTTGCTTCATGAACTTTGGGGTTTGTTAAACGTCATCCGTAAATGGGTGGCTATTACGGCGGCTTACGGGTTCATGGAAAAGTAAGTGAAGTAACTTGATAGCTCAAGATTGGGATTTGCTCCTCCGACGATGAAGAGATATCTCTGGGCCCTCTCGGTGTTACAGTATCCATCATCGTCTGGCCAGACACTTTGCGATTTGATCACGGGGATGCCGGAACACGGGAACGAGAAAAGAGAACAATACCGATAACGAGGTAACTGGCATAGTGGACAAGTTGTTGATCCATGGGGATGCCAACATGTCTCACCTCGGGTATTTGTAACATATCGCGAAGCAACAGGAATAGCACACGGCAACTGGAGGTTCACTCGAATATTTATTCGTGTGGGTATAGGGATCGATATGGGTGTCCACGGCTCCGATGTTGATCATTGATCGGAAGGGGTTCCAGGTCATGTCTATGCTTCACCGAACCTATAGGGTCACACGCTTAAGGGTCATCTATCTGTTGAATACTAGACAGGGAGTCTGAGAGAAAATCACCGAAAAGTTTCGGACACCGGAAAAGTTTCGGACAGCGGAACTGTTCCGCAGACAGGTCACCGGAACAGTTTCGGTGAAACTGAAAAGTTGTTTCAGAGGATACCATAAAGTCAAATTGGTTTTGGCACATGCCTGATAATTCTTGGAGGGTGCGAGAATCATTCTGGAAACTTCTGGGAATTTTTCGGAAGAATAACCGGAAATGTTCCGGAGCTACCGGAACCGCTTCAGATGCTTTTCACAGATGAAAATCACTATTCCGGAATTGTTCCGGATCGTATTGAAAATTATTTTAGTGGGTACTGGAAATTTTCTAAGCCCACATAAATATTTTTAGTTCGAACGGACGCTGAAAAATATCGTCATGAATACTGAAAGTGCTTTTTGGATTACTTTATTGGAAACACTATTTGTGAATAGTGGAAACACTATTCGTGAATAGTGGAAACACTATTATGAATAGTGGGAAACACTATTGGGAGAAAATATCTCATGACTAGTGAAAACACTATTACGAAATAGTGGAAAACACTATTGTGAATAGTGGGAAACACTATTTATGAATAGTGGAATCACTATTATGAATAGTGAAGATATCTGAGGGCATTTTGGTATTTTTACCATAGTCTCTCATCCTATAAATAGGGGTGAGGAGGCAGCCCAAAATCATCATCCTTGTGCTCTCATACACATGCTTTGCTTTGCAAGCTCTCTCTCCCTCCCAGCGAAATAGTTTCGTAGAGCCGAAAGGCTGTCTGGGTTCCGGCAGGAACTAGTTCTGGACGGCGAAGCCCTGCCGGATAGATGACACCGTATGTGTGCAACTTTGTAGAGAGATCGTAGTTTCGGTCTTAGTTCGAGAGTGCCTCCCGAAGGGCTGTCCGTGTGACCGTCCGAGTTTTGGAGGTCCTCCCGAAGGGCTGTCCGAGTGACAGTCCAAGTTTTGGAGGTCCTCCCGAAGGGCTGTCCGCGACACCGTCCGGGGGACTGTGTGACCGCCTCCCGGAGGGCTGTCCGAGGGGCAGATGAGGGTATACATCCTCGCGGTTGGGAGGTTGTAAATCCTAGCTGCGGGGATCTGCACCGCCGTTCGTCATCGACTCTACTTCCGCTGCGCTACGAGTCGGTAACGAAAATGATCAAACCTTGTATGCAGTCTCCATAGTGGTCCTGGGCTGGTGCGTAGGTCGGGAAATTTTTGTTTTCTGCTGCGTTACCCTACAGTGGCATCAAGAGCCGTGCTATGCGTAGATGCAGGTTGCGATCTAGAATACATAGAGATGTATGGGTGTTGCACAATATAATTAGGTAGTAGATGAGATCTATTGCTGAAAATTATTTGTGCGGGTAGCATATGTAATCTGCTACCCGATGTTCCTTTTGCTTCCCCTGAATTTGCATAGTCCTGATCTTGACGGAATGGTCGAATCTCGCAAAGTTCTGGCAATCCGCGATCCTTTCATGCTGCTCCTGAGTATGCTGATTGACAGATCAACGATGTGCTAACAGTTCTTTGGGTTCCACCATAGTTGAGAAAGATGGATGTTTCGCAGATGAAAGGGCAATGCAGATGTGATCTGCACGGGGGTCACGCGTATGACGAAGTTTAGTATGGGGCTCGAGATTTTATTATCTCGTGTTTCATACACCCTGGAAAGTTAATCTAGCAACTTGAATTATCATACTTGATGATGGACGTTGGTAGATTCGGTTTGTTTCGAAACCTTAGAAGCCACGTAAAACAAGTTTTTGCATGGACCGATTAGAGGCGTCTAACTTGGTTTTGCAGGATGGTTTGCATGTGCATGTGATGTGGTATAGCAGTGTTCATAATAATTTGATTATGTATGACATGACTATATGATGTAAATTGATTAACATGACCTGTGTGTCATGATTCGGCATGATGGTTGGAGCCATATGATTGCACTTTAATGACCTGCGTGTCAACCTTATGTAATGCACTTATTTTATTAAGCTATAGAGATAGCAATATTATTTGGTGCATCAACAAGGTGGTGGCAATCTTCGCAAAGGTGAACACCGACGCGAATGCCGAAGACGAAGGAATGAAAGACTTCTCCGTCAGAAAGGGCTATACCATATCATGCTATTATGAATTTCCCGAGATGTTTATCCCTCTTGATGCACCCTTCTTGATTGCGCGGTAGTCGCTTTTTATTAGGGTGATCTCTCACAAAATATCAAGTAGTTAGTGTTCTCCCAAGTGTAGCACCGTCACGGCACCTATCTCTTCGGGGTATCACATGGTTACATGGGTACGAACGATTAGAGAAGTGTGAGGCGGGTGAGTTGAGACCTCGCAGCGAGATCACTTGGTTGTCTTGACGTTCAGGCACGAAAGTCATGAGCTCGGAACACATGCATCGAAAGATGAACAAGAGTCACATAGAGATGTGATTGGCAAGTTGGCCTACCGATTGCAATTCTCGTCACTTGAGATGGATACATCCTTGGCGTTGAATTGTAATTTGGATCTTGAATCACTCACAATCAATTATGAGAGATATTGATTTGAGTGGGAGATCATTGTAGAATTAACTTGTTTTAATTCTCAGTGCAATTAATTTTGAACAATGTCTAAGTGTGATTTGCATAATAGTTGTAGGATAATGACTCGCGTTTCCACCTTCCCTATTAAAATTGAATAAGCTGTTAAATATCTGGTTAAAACTTTACGGTTGGTAACGTGATGTGAGGATTGTCCTGAAGAGTGCCGAGAAAGACTTGTCCTATCGCATGCTTTCGGTATTCTCCCGCTAATGCTATGGATGATATGACTCCCGTCCTTCGATCCAAAAGCTAAAATTCCATTTTGGTCAAGTGAAATATGTTTGCTTCCATGAGACCCGAACTTCGAAAGTTTGGATAGTTATGTGATATTCATGGAATCTGAAAATCATTTTCAGAGACAGACAAAGGCTAAAAAGATATAAGATATCCAAAGCAATGTTTGTTTGCAAACTATTAGTAAAGGAGCTTACTATGCATTAGACTGATAAGAGAGGGATCTAGGAGGACGCCTGTCATATAATGAAAGGTGAATAAAACAACAACTTAAAGAGAAAGGAAGTGTCCGAAGGGTGTTAGTGAGACTTTCACGCCTAGGAAGTCCGGGGCTAATGCCACTCTTAAGTTGGGTGCTTCTTCTGAGAGTAGGAGAAATACTGAAAGTTAAACTATTAGAAGTATAATGGCAAAAGGAAAGAAGAATGGAATATCCAGCTCATGTATGAATGTCATACAAGTTTTTGATGTATAGAAGGCTGGTCAAAGATATAGTTCTTGGGAATTATGGTTAAACATGTTAATCATTAATTCTTGAGTACTTTGAGTTGGTCACAAAGATACCCGCTCGATTGCATTCTGTTGCAACTCGATGTAAGAACTACTATGGCCTGAAAGACCAGCCATAAATATGAGGCTTAGATACACGCAGGGAACATAGTAAATGTTACTATGCCTTCCATCGGTGTATTCCCTATGTATTAAGTTTCATAATTCATTTTAGAGTTTCACACTCTATCCCTTTGCATAAGGTATCTTGAAAGAAGGTTGTTCATAAGAGAACTTTTCATGTTAGGTGTTATGAATAACATAAGGGACATATTTTCATTATGAATGAGACGTATGTTATGAATATTGATAATAATACATTACCTCTGGGTTTATTTTCATAGTTCATTTTAGAGTTGCATACACTCTAGCCCATTGCACAATGTTTGTTGCAAAAGATTTGTTCATAAAAACAACAATTGTTGTTCAGTATTATGAATAACATGAAGGGCCATGCTTCCATCCTAATGGGATGTATGTTATGAATACTGATGGAAATATGATACATCCATAACACTGACGCTAAATGTCGCAAGACTAAAAGAATACCACATATGTGTGGCACTGCATTCGGTCACATTGGAGAAACCCGCATGGAAAATTCCATTATGATGTATTTTGAAGTCGTTTGATTTTGAATCATATGACACTTGCAACTTTCCTCCAAACGGTGAAGTGACTGAAATACCGTTCATAGGCAATAAGGAACGGGCAAAGAACTTATCAGTGATCATACATTTGATGTATGTAGTCCGATAAATGTTGTTGCAAACAGTGGATTTGTCTACCTTCAAAAATGACTCAAGTAGATATATGGATATTTACTTGATGAGACGTAAGTCTGGATCTTTTGAAATCATTCGAAAGGTTTTAAAAATTGAAGTAGAAGTTATTGTACCAAGAAAATTATGTTTCTCCAATTTGATTGCGGTAAGGAATATTTGACTTACAAGTTTAGCGAATGTCTGATGAGTTGTGAAAAGAGTTTCATAACTTGCACCTCCCTGTACACTACTCCAAAGTGGAAAGTCCGTGAAGATGTAATCAAACCATTTATGACATGGTAAGATCAAAGAAGACATAAATAGATTTGCCATTATCCCTTTTATAGAGTGATGCTTTAGAGACTGCGGCTTTTACACTGAAAAGAGATCCATTAGGTCTGTTGAAATGACGCCATGGTATGGTACGCCCAACCATGTTATATCTTTTCTTAACATTTGGAATATGGGGCTTGTGTAAAAGGTTACAAACCTATTCCAAATCAGACAAGTACTACTTTGTATGGTTATCCCAAGTCATTGGGTATTCCCCCACCACTATACCAAGGCAAAGGGTTTTGCCACAAAACGGTATGTTTTTAAAGAGAATAGTTCTTACAAAAGGTGAGTGGGAGGACAATGCAGCTCGATGAGATAACTAGTATCTTCGTCATCGGTTCAAAGGAAAGAAACCCTGGAAGTGATTCCGTTGTTTCCTACTACGACTGATACGTAAGTCTCTACAATAAAATGTATGGACTTCGGTCGAACGTGCAGCTGAACCACGTAGGCAAAGCTCGTGCAAACCTATCAGGTGCGCAAAGGAGATATTGTTGTTGGACAACAGTATACCTACAATACACAAAGAAGCATTGATGGGCCCTGACTCCGGGATTGGCTAAATGCCAATACAATCTGAGATAGTTTCCATATATGTGATTCAAGATTAAAACCTTGATACACCTTTCAGAGGACTTAGAGTCTAACGAATATTTATGGAACTAAAAACTGATACGGATAAAAATGTTTTATCCATAAAGCTCGACTTGTTGAAATAACAAGTTCAAGGAGTTGGCTACGATGAGGTTGTTTCATCGTAGCGATGCTTAAGGTCGGTTCGGGTTGAACTAGCAATTAATACATATATCAATCATGAGATATGAAACATGGATGACAAAAGGATTTCCAGCTGATGTAAATGAAACCTAGGACTTGTATGTGATATAGTCCAAAGTAATTTGTCGATCCAGAGGATGCTAGTAAGTATGCAAACTTGAGAGTTCCAGCAATGGACAGAAGAGAGCAAATTGGAGTTGGAATCTTCGTTTTTGATGGAATGGTCAAAGGGGTTTGACTTCATCAAATGGGTATCGAAGATGCTTGTGATTCAAGAAAGTAAGTGAGAGCATAATACTATTTCTAAAAACCTTGTGTAATTGACACATTGTTAATTGGAAATAATTTTCTTGACACGAATTAGGACTTCATTTGAAAATAGTTTTTTCCATGAAGTGCTTAGGCTAAATAGCCTCAATATTAGGCATGATGATCTATGGAGATAGATTTACCTAATGGGGCTAAGCAATGAATACATATTGACAAGGTGCTAAAACCTTTTAGCATTTAAAATGCCAAGGAGTGATTCTTGCCGAAGTCACATGGAAAGAGTTTTTGCAAGACTCAGTGTCCCAAAACACTGATGAGTGAAATACATGATGGAGATTCCACACACTCTTGTGTTTGGATTAATCATGTATTCCATGGTATGTAAAGCAACCAGATATGTCCGATACTCCCAAGTTGTTGCGAGTATAGATACCAAAGTGATCAAAGCACTGATCATGGGACAATAGTGAAAGATGTCATTAAGTACTAGAGTAGTGCTGATGACATGTTTCTCGCAAGCAGAGATTATGAAGTGCTCGTTGTAAGAAATTACATCGATACAGTCTCAATCAATGCTCCATGCGATTTTCGATTTAAGTTAAGGGTTTTGTGTAATACACAATATGGTGGCACGGTAGTTGGAAATTGTTCCAAACAAGATACTATGGCGAATTCTATAACAAAGGCTAAGTATGTTGACGCTTTGGAAGCGACAAAGAAGTTGTTGAATCATATAGTTCATTCATGAACTTAGTATGGTTCCAAGATGGTTTTGGTCTATGAGACACTATTGCAGATAGTTGCTCCATAGCTCAGTCTGAGGAATCGGGTTTCGACCAATGATTCACACATATGAAAAACCAAGTTCACACAAAATACGAATTTTGTGATAGCGTGAAAACACGAGGATATGCATAGTTACACACGGAGCTGAAGTTGTCAGATCCGTTGGACATCAGGCTATACCACAAGCGAAGCATATTTTACACCAGTATGCCATAGGTGTAAAGTGCATTAGCATTGACTAGATTATTGACTCTAGTGCAAGTGGGAGTCTGTAGGAGATATGCCCTAGAGGCAATAATAAATGTTATTGATTATCTCCCTGTTCATAATTATGTTTATGTTCCATGCTATAACTGCAATGATTCTCGAGTCTACAAATAAAACGAGGCTTGGAGGGAAACTCATGTGCACGTGTGGGATAATAAATGGTAAAATGTATTCCTAGTCTGGCCTCTAAGACTGGCTCAAGTATTGCATGATGATCCTGTTTTCCTGATCATGGGCATGGCTATGCCGGCAATTTTGAGGGCACAATGTTAGAAGAACATTTGTGTTGAATCGACCCAAATTAATGTTATGCTATGAGATACATTCGTCATAAGTTAATGGTTAATAACACAGAGAAGTTAATGTTTGCATAATTCCTTATACCATGAGAGTATCGAGTTTCTTCATGCTTGCTTCATGAACTTTGGGGTTTGTTAAACGTCATCCGTAAATGGGTGGCTATTACGGCGGCTTACGGGTTCATGGAAAAGTAAGTGAAGTAACTTGATAGCTCAAGATTGGGATTTGCTCCTCCGACGATGGAGAGATATCTCTGGGCCCTCTCGGTGTTACAGTATCCATCATCGTCTGGCCAGACACTTTGCGATTTGATCACGGGGATGCCGGAACACGGGAACGAGAAAAGAGAACAATACCGATAACGAGGTAACTGGCATAATGGACAATTTGTTGATCCATGGGGATGCCAACATGTCTCACCTCGGGTATTTGTAACATATCGCGAAGCAACAGGAATAGCACACGGCAACTGGAGGTTCACTCGAATATTTATTCGTGTGGGTATAGGGATCGATATGGGTGTCCACGGCTCCGATGTTGATCATTGATCGGAAGGGGTTCCAGGTCATGTCTATGCTTCACCGAACCTATAGGGTCACACGCTTCAGGGTCATCTATCTGTTGAATACTAGACAGGGAGTCTGAGAGAAAATCACCGAAAAGTTTCGGACACCGGAAAAGTTTCGGACAGCGGAACTGTTCCGCAGACAGGTCACCGGAACAGTTTCGGTGAAACTGAAAAGTTGTTTCAGAGGATACCATAAAGTCAAATTGGTTTTGGCACATGCCTGATAATTCTTGGAGGGTGCGAGAATCATTCTGGAAACTTCTGGGAATTTTCCGGAAGAATAACCGGAAATGTTCCGGAGCTACCGGAACCGCTTCAGATGCTTTTCATAGATGAAAATCACTATTCCGGAATTGTTCCGGATCGTATTGAAAATTATTTTAGTGGGTACTGGAAATGTTCTAAGCCCACATAAATATTTTTAGTTCGAACGGACGCTGAAAAATATCGTCATGAATAGTGAAAGTGCTTTTTGGATTACTTTATTGGAAACACTATTTGTGAATAGTGGAAACACTATTCGTGAATAGTGGAAACACTATTATGAATAGTGGGAAACACTATTGGGAGAAAATATCTCATGACTAGTGAAAACACTATTACGAAATAGTGGAAAACACTATTGTGAATAGTGGGAAACACTATTTATGAATAGTGGAATCACTATTATGAATAGTGAAGATATCTGAGGGCATTTTGGTATTTTTACCATAGTCTCTCATCCTATAAATAGGGGTGAGGAGGCAGCCCAAAATCATCATCCTTGTGCTCTCATACACATGCTTTGCTTTGCAAGCTCTCTCTCTCCCTCCCAGCGAAATAGTTTCGTAGAGCCGAAAGGCTGTCTGGGTTCCGGCAGGAACTAGTTCTGGACGGCGAAGCCCTGCCGGATAGATGACACCGTATGTGTGCAACTTTGTAGAGAGATCGTAATTTCGGTCTTAGTTCGAGAGTGCCTCCCGAAGGGCTGTCCGTGTGACCGTCCGAGTTTTGGAGGTCCTCCCGAAGGGCTGTCCGAGTGACAGTCCAAGTTTTGGAGGTCCTCCCGAAGGGCTGTCCGCGACACCGTCCGGGGGACTGTGTGACCGCCTCCCGGAGGGCTGTCCGAGGGGCAGATGAGGGTATACATCCTCGCGGTTGGGAGGTTGTAAATCCTAGCTGCGGGGATCTGCACCGCCGTTCGTCATCGACTCTACTTCCGCTGCGCTACGAGTCGGTAACGAAAATGATCAAACCTTGTATGCAGTCTCCATAGTGGTCCTGGGCTGGTGCGTAGGTCGGGAAATTTTTGTTTTCTGCTGCGTTACCCTACAGTGGCATCAAGAGCCGTGCTATGCGTAGATGCAGGTTGCGATCTAGAATACATAGAGATGTATGGGTGTTGCACAATATAATTAGGTAGTAGATGAGATCTATTGCTGAAAATTATTTGTGCGGGTAGCATATGTAATCTGCTACCCGATGTTCCTTTTGCTTCCCCTGAATTTGCATAGTCCTGATCTTGACGGAATGGTCGAATCTCACAAAGTTCTGGCAATCCGCGATCCTTTCATGCTGCTCCTGAGTATGCTGATTGACAGATCAACGATGTGCTAACAGTTCTTTGGGTTCCACCATAGTTGAGAAAGATGGATGTTTTGCAGATGAAAGGGCAATGCAGATGTGATCTGCACGGGGGTCACGCGTATGACGAAGTTTAGTATGGGGCTCGAGATTTTATTATCTCGTGTTTCATACACCCTGGAAAGTTAATCTAGCAACTTGAATTATCATACTTGATGATGGACGTTGGTAGATTCGGTTTGTTTCGAAACCTTAGAAGCCACGTAAAACAAGTTTTTGCATGGACCGATTAGAGGCGTCTAACTTGGTTTTGCAGGATGGTTTGCATGTGCATGTGATGTGGTATAGCAGTGTTCATAATAATTTGATTATGTATGACATGACTATATGATGTAAATTGATTAACATGACCTGTGTGTCATGATTCGGCATGATGGTTGGAGCCATATGATTGCACTTTAATGACCTGCGTGTCAACCTTATGTAATGCACTTATTTTATTAAGCTATAGAGATAGCAATATTATTTGGTGCATCAACAAGGTGGTGGCAATCTTTGCAAAGGTGAACACCGACGCGAATGCCGAAGACGAAGGAATGGAAGACTTCTCCGTCAGAAAGGGCTATACCATATCATGCTATTATGAATTGCCTGAGATGTTTATCCCTCTTGATGCACCCTTCGTGATTGCGCGGTAGTCGCTTTTTATTAGGGTGATCTATCACAAAATATCAAGTAGTTAGTGTTCTCCCAAGTGTAGCACCGTCACGGCACCTATCTCTTCGGGGTATCACATGGTTACATGGGTACGAACGATTAGAGAAGTGTGAGGCGGGTGAGTTGAGACCTCGCAGCGAGATCACTTGGTTGTCTTGACGTTCAGGCACGAAAGTCATGAGCTCGGAACACATGCATCGAAAGATGAACAAGAGTCACATAGAGATGTGATTGGCAAGTTGGCCTACCGATTGCAATTCTCGTCACTTGAGATGGATACATCCTTGGCGTTGAATTGTAATTTGGATCTTGAATCACTCACAATCAATTATGAGAGATATTGATTTGAGTGGGAGCTCATTGTAGAATTAACTTGTTTTAATTCTCAGTGCAATTAATTTTGAACAATGTCTAAGTGTGATTTGCATAATAGTTGTAGGATAATGACTCGCGTTTCCACCTTCCCTATTAAAATTGAATAAGCTGTTAAATATCTGGTTAAAACTTTACGGTTGGTAACGTGATGTGAGGATTGTCCTGAAGAGTGCCGAGAAAGACTTGTCCTATCGCATGCTTTCGGTATTCTCCCGCTAATGCTATGGATGATATGACTCCCGTCCTTCGATCCAAAAGCTAAAATTCCATTTCGGTCAAGTGAAATATGTTTGCTTCCATGAGACCCGAACTTCGAAAGTTTGGATAGTTATGTGATATTCATGGAATCTGAAAATCATTTTCAGAGACAGACAAAGGCTAAAAAGATATAAGATATCCAAAGCAATGTTTGTTTGCAAACTATTAGTAAAGGAGCTTACTATGCATTAGACTGATAAGAGAGGGATCTAGGAGGACGCCTGTCATATAATGAAAGGTGAATAAAACAACAACTTAAAGAGAAAGGAAGTGTCCGAAGGGTGTTAGTGAGACTTTCACGCCTAGGAAGTCCGGGGCTAATGCCACTCTTAAGTTGGGTGCTTCTTCTGAGAGTAGGAGAAATACTGAAAGTTAAACTATTAGAAGTATAATGGCAAAAGGAAAGAAGAATGGAATATCCAGCTCATGTATGAATGTCATACAAGTTTTTGATGTATAGAAGGCTGGTCAAAGATATAGTTCTTGGGAATTATGGTTAAACATGTTAATCATTAATTCTTGAGTACTGTGAGTTGGTCACAAAGATACCCGCTCGATTGCATTCTGTTGCAACTCGATGTAAGAACTACTATGGCCTGAAAGACCAGCCATAAATATGAGGCTTAGATACACGCAGGGAACATAGTAAATGTTACTATGCCTTCCATCGGTGTATTCCCTATGTATTAAGTTTCATAATTCATTTTAGAGTTTCACACTCTAGCCCTTTGCGTAAGGTATCTTGAAAGAAGGTTGTTCATAAGAGAACTTTTCATGTTCGGTGTTATGAATAACATAAGGGCCATATTTTCATTATGAATGAGACGTATGTTATGAATATTGATAATAATACATTACCTCTGGGTTTATTTTCATAGTTCATTTTAGAGTTGCATACACTCTAGCCCATTGCACAATGTTTGTTGCAAAAGATTTCTTCATAAAAACAACAATTGTTGTTCAGTATTATGAATAACATGAAGGGCCGTGCTTCCATCCTAATGGGATGTATGTTATGAATACTGATGGAAATATGATACATCCATAACACTGACGCTAAATGTCGCAAGACTAAAAGAATACCACATATGTGTGGCACTGCATTCGGTCACATTGGAGAAACCCGCATGGAAAATTCCATTATGATGTATTTTGAAGTCGTTTGATTTTGAATCATATGACACTTGCAACTTTCCTCCAAATGGTGAAGTGACTGAAATACCGTTCACAGGCAATAAGGAACGAGCAAAGAACTTATCAGTGATCATATATTTGATGTATGTAGTCCGATAAATGTTGTTGCAAACAGTGGATTTGTCTACGTTCAAAAATGACTCAAGTAGATATATGGATATTTACTTGATGAGACGTCAGTCTGGATCTTTTGAAATCATTCGAAAGGTTTTAAAAATTAAAGTAGAAGTTATTGTACCAAGAAAATTATGTTTCTGCAATTTGATTGCGGAAAGGAATATTTGAGTTACAAGTTTAGCGAATGTCTGATGAGTTGTGAAAAGAGTTTCATAACTTCCACCTCCCCGAACACTACTCCAAAGTGGAAAGTCCGTGAAGATGTAATCAAGCCATTTATGACATGGTAAGATCAAAGATGACATAAATAGATTTGCCATTATCCCTTTTATAGAGTGATGCTTTAGAGACTGCGGCTTTTACACTGAAAAGAGATCCATTAGGTCTGTTGAAATGACGCCATGGTATGGTACGCCCAACCATGTTATATCTTTTCTTAACATTTGGAATATGGGGCTTGTGTAAAAGGTTACAAACCTATTCCAAATCAGACAAGTACTACTTTGTATGGTTATCCCAAGTCATTGGGTATTCCCCCACCACTATACCGAGGCAAAGGGTTTTGCCACAAAACGGTATGTTTTTAAAGAGAATAGTTCTTACAAAAGGTGAGTGGGAGGACAGTGCAGCTCGATGAGATAACTAGTATCTTCGTCATCGGTTCAAAGGAAAGAAACCCTGGAAGTGATTCCGTTGTTTCCTACTACGACTGATACGTAAGTCTCTACAATAAAATGTATGGACTTCGGTCGAACGTGCAGCTGAACCACGTAGGCAAAGCTCGTGCAAACCTATCAGGTGCGCAAAGGAGATATTGTTGTTGGACAACAGTATACCTACAATACACAAAGAAGCATTGATGGGCCCTGACTTCGGGATTGGCTAAATGCCAATACAATCTGAGATAGTTTCCATATATGTGATTCAAGATTAAAACCTTGATACACCTTTCAGAGGACTTAGAGTCTAACGAATATTTATGGAACTAAAATCTGATACGGATAAAAATGTTTTATCCATAAAGCTCGACTTGTTGAAATAACAAGTTCAAGGAGTTGGCTACGATGAGGTTGTTTCATCGTAGCGATGCTTAAGGTCGGTTCGGGTTGAACTAGCAATTAATACATATATCAATCATGAGATATGAAACATGGATGACAAAAGGATTTCCATCTGATGTAAATGAAACCTAGGACTTGTATGTGATACAGTCCAAAGTAATTTATCTGTATCTGTTGACAAAGGGTTCCATCTGATGTAAATGAAACCTAGGATTTCCATCTGATGACAAAGGGTTCCAGGTCATGTCTATGCTTCACCGAACCTATAGGGTCACACGCTTAAGGGTCATCTATCTGTTGAATACTAGACAGGGAGTCTGAGAGAAAATCACCGAAAAGTTTCGGACACCGGAAAAGTTTCGGACAGCGGAACTGTTCCGCAGACAGGTCACCGGAACAGTTTCGGTGAAACTGAAAAGTTGTTTCAGAGGATACCATGAAGTCAAATTGGTTTTGGCACATGCCTGATAATTCTTGGAGGGTGCCAAAATCATTCTGGAAACTTCTGGGAATTTTCCGGAAGAATAACCGGAAATGTTCCGGAGCTACCGGAACCGCTTCAGATGCTTTTCACAGATGAAAATCACTATTCCGGAATTGTTCCGGATCGTATTGAAAATTATTTTAGTGGGTACTGGAAATGTTCTAAGCCCACATAAATATTTTTAGTTCGAACGGACGCTGAAAAATATCGTCATGAATAGTGAAAGTGCTTTTTGGATTACTTTATTGGAAACACTATTTGTGAATAGTGGAAACACTATTCGTGAATAGTGTAAACACTATTATGAATAGTGGGAAACACTATTGGGAGAAAATATCTCATGACTAGTGAAAACACTATTACAAAAAAGTGGAAAACACTATTGTGAATAGTGGGAAACACTATTTATGAATAGTGGAATCACTATTATGAATAGTGAAGATATCTGAGGGCATTTTGGTATTTTTACCATAGTCTCTCATCCTATAAATAGGGGTGAGGAGGCAGCCCAAAATCATCATCCTTGTGCTCTCATACACATGCTTTGCTTTGCAAGCTCTCTCTCTCCCTCCCAACGAAATAGTTTCGTAGAGCCGAAAGGCTGTCTGGGTTCCGGCAGGAACTAGTTCTGGACGGCGAAGCCCTGCCGGATAGATGACACCGTATGTGTGCAACTTTGTAGAGAGATCGTAGTTTCGGTCTTAGTTCGAGAGTGCCTCCCGAAGGGCTGTCCGTGTGACCGTCCGAGTTTTGGAGATCCTCCCGAAGGGCTGTCCGAGTGACAGTCCAAGTTTTGGAGGTCCTCCCGAAGGGCTGTCCGCGACACCGTCCGGGGGACTGTGTGACCGCCTCCCGGAGGGCTGTCCGAGGGGCAGATGAGGGTATACATCCTCGCGGTTGGGAGGTTGTAAATCCTAGCTGCGGGGATCTGCATCGCCGTTCGTCATCGACTCTACTTCCGCTGCGCTATGAGTCGGTAACGAAAATGATCAAACCTTGTATGCAGTCTCCATAGTGGTCCTGGGCTGGTGCGTAGGTCGGGAAATTTTGTTTTCTGCTGCGTTACCCTACAGGCATGTCAGCGATTATGAGTCATGGGACTCGATGAGGATGAAGGCGCCCGATCTCTCCCAGCCTCAGCCTCAGCTTCCCGAGTACTTCGACACTGCCCAGGAAGACGGTGCTAAGTACCTCGAGACGTTGGTCGCTTTTAATCCGGAGGAGGATGACCCTAGAAGTGCAGATCCCGACGAGAGAGTGTTGGTCGTGTCTGGGGGAGGCCTTCAGCACGACCGTCTGCGCGTTATGGATAAGATGACCCCGCGTACTCCCACTTTAAGCCTCACGCGGATCAAGGCTACCCTCAGTGTCGACGACCACGCACCGCCTCCTCGACGACGACCTTCCCAGCCTGGCTACGATGTAAGTTTCTCTTATTTCCATCCTTTCTCTGACAATACTACTTCCTCAGTGGCTTAGTTGATGAGATGGTTCAATTTTTGTAATTATAGGCTGCTTTCGAGGCGGCCTACAAGGCCCACAATGACGCCTATTTGGTGGAGCTTGCGCAGTGGAGGCAGAGAGCAGAAGTACACGAGGCGTGGAAAGAGGCAAAAGAAGATGTAAGTTTCAACCTTTCTTTTTGCAAAAGATGACAAGTCTCACTTTTCATACTTTTGTGCAATGCCTGACATGTTAACTATCTTGCAGGCTCAAGAGAGGGCTCGGCTTATGGGAGTGCCGGTCGATATACCGCCACGATCTCCTCGAGCCGGGCTTAAGCCAGAGTTTGTATCGAAGGAAGAGTTCGCCCAGAACTTCTACTACACTGGCTTAACCCCGGTAATTTACTTGCCCAATCACTTGTTACCGCTTTCATGTGCCTTGGCGGTTGCTAACTATTGCTCAAACGTGTAGGGAACGGGAGCCTCCGGGACTGGACCCTTTGGTCGTGCTGCTGCCTCGCCGTCATCGTCCTGCAAGGTCACACCGGTGCAACCTGGCCCCGGTGGTAGTGGTGCCTCGCGCGAGAGCACACCGGTTCATGGTGGCGCGGGATCACCTACTTCCGGTGCTGATTCGACGACACCTCTGCACCGTCAGTCGCCTATCTTCACGCGCGAAGACCTGGGTTTCTCCACCCCGACTCCCTCTCCGGACACGATGAGTTGATGATGATGCTACCCCGGACGTGTAGAGATCTCGTTTGTACCGATACGATGTTTGGGATGTTGTTATACTTTGTATCCATACTATGTCTCTTATTTTGCATGTTTGGAACTTGTTATGCTATGTATGTATAAGCTGTTTGGTTATTATGGTCTTTGTCAATGTGCATGTGCTATATAAATGCCTATAATGCCTGGCTCTGATCTGGGTATGAATACTATAATGCCTATATGCTTATGGGAATTTTAAATATGCAGGAAATGAACCAGAAATAAAAAAGAAGAAAACCTGTCAGGACCTACGCCGACGGCCTGGCCGTCGGCGTAGGCCTTGTCCTGTGCCAAATGGCACAGCCTACGCCGATGGCCTAGGTCCGACATCCAGATGAGCTTACGAGCTGCCGCGTGGCCTACCTGGACGGAAGCCTACGCCGACGGCCAGGCCGTCGGCGTAGGCCCGAAGCACAGATGCCTTTAGGGCCTACCGCGTGGCGTCCCTGGCGGTAGGCTAGGCTGACGGTCCGATCGTCGGCGTAGCGGACAACCAGGCCTAACCGCCGTTATGCCCTGCGCGTGGCCCACATGAGATACGCCGACGGCCTCTACGCCGACGGCCACGACGAGCCGTCGCTTTATCCCTCTACGCCGACGGCCAGGGGTACGCCGATGGCTACTGGGGCAAGCCCGAGGGAAATCTTCCCCGACGGCTATACGCCGACAGCTGCCGTTGGTGTAGACCTAAGCCGACGGCTTTGGGGCCTACGCCGACGGTGGCCGGCCGTCGGCGTATAAGCTCAGTCCCGTAGTGAGCAGGTCTAAAAACAAGATTACTAGGCTACGGCTTTGATTTTGCATGATTGCATTGTGGAAATGCTAGGGCAGGCGGTGACCGATAAAAGGGTCCTCCGCATAGCGTTGCAAGGGCAGTTCCCGATGTGCTTCGTTGACCGTCGGTGGATCGTTGACGGCGACGAAGCTGGCCCTTTCCGCCCGGCGCGGGCAGGTCAATCCGTGTATGCCCTTCGTGGGTCATTGCTCGGCAAGGGTAGCGGTGTGGTTCTACCGCATGCTCCGTTGGTTTCACCGACGGGCACGCAAGAAACGGAGGCGTGAAGCGCTTGTGGTTGGAGGTGGCGGGCAAGGGAGTTTAAGTCATGTTGTATGTGTGCATGTGAATCAATGATGTATGTATGTATGTAGTTCTAGTCATGTTGCATGGTTTAGCAAGCGTGGGTGGGCGTGTATATACGTAGTTGATTCTGAAAGAGAAAACGTGAGCGTGTATATACGTAGTTGTATTTGAATATTTTTTGAAAGATAAAGGAAGGAAGGAATGGGACTTTGTTGTTGGCGCATGTTTTTTTTTCCTTTTTCGATTGGGAAAAATGAAATGAAACGGGACTTTAATTTGTTGTTGTCATGAGGGCAGGATGGAATGAACTCGAATGCAGTTGATGTGTAGAAGAAGAAAACAAAACAAAAACAAAAGGACAAAGGAAAAAAGATGGAATGGACGCCACCCCACCAGCGTCAACTAGTGGTGTTTGTAGAAGGAGACGAGTCGTCAACTAATGGTGTTTGTACAAGGAGACGAGCACGTACTGTACTCGGCATGCAATACATGTACGGATTGCATAAGAGGAGACGAGCACGTACTCGGCATGCAACATGTACGGATTGGACATGGGATCGGATCGGACGTGGGATATTGGGATCGGATCGGAGACGAAACGAGTACGTACTACTTGTCTACATGGGATCGGATCGGCTAGGGTACACGAACTTGTCTCTCCCGGGATTATATTAGTCGTCGCACAAGCCGTACGTCAGGTTGAAACTCTCAGCCGAGCTATGGCATGCGGTATGAGCGAACCCAATAGTACTAATCCGATGCTTGCCGACTCCCTTCAGCCGCCCGCCGTGCCGGAGCTGCACGCCTCCGCCGGCGACCTTCCCGGCCGCATCCTTCTGGCGACAAGGATCTACTTTGACCACGGCGACGAATCCACCAGAGCCGAGGCGGGCACGAGCAAAGGTCAGAAAGTCGAGGTCTCAATCCGCTTCGCCGTCCCGCCGGACCTCTCTTACGTCTGCCTCCATTGCCCCTAGCTCAAGGAGGCCAACTTCGCGGACGGGCCCCGTGTCGGACTTATAGCTCCTGTGCGATATCTTTTCTGAGAATTGGATGGAGTGAGACGTTCTTCGACAGAATGGCCTGAAAGCGACACTTTTGAGCGAGTAAATAGCCCCTGTGCGACATGGCACTTAAGCTGAACTGATACCCTCATTAGCTGTTATGGGTTGAACCCACAACTTATCCACGTAAGCACGGGACCCACCACTTGTCCAGTAAGCGCGGGACCTACCTCGTCGCGGCTAGAAGAGATTCCGCCTGTGCCCGTCCGTCCACCACCGCCCATTGCTTTTCCCCTTTCCCCATTCTTTCTCTTCTCCGGCGACCTAGTGCAGATGTCCACCTCCTCCGCCACGCAATCAAACTGGCGTCAGTATGGTCCAGTGCTGCTCACAAGGTGCCCTGACTGCCCACGTCCAGAGCCTCTCAAACGGTTGATCACTAACACGAATGACAATGGCAATCTTGGACGGGAATTTGTGAAATGCTTGAGCAAACCAATGGCAGGAAGAGATGGCAAGGTTAGATCTTAATTCTAAGCCCGTTCTTTCGCTGTTGTTTGCTCTGATTTCTCCATATTTTGTTTTTTCTTCTCGAAATTGGGATTTAGGGTTCATGTTGTGGTTTTCTGATCCTGAAGAAATGCACACATTTCGAGTGGATTGATGAATATGTTCAGAGGATTTAGTCTGAGGGCTATATTGATTCTAGCGTGGCCGCAACCTGGGAGCTCAATTTAGGCGGGGTGCCGCAGATGGAGAATTGGGGGAGCTCGGACAGAGGGGAGGGCAGAGTCGTGCTGATGGTGAGGTATGCGCGCAATGCTGAACTTTACTTGGAGTCTGAACTGACCGAGGAACTGAAGAAGATCAAGAAAAATCAAAGGGAGATGATCGATTTGCAGAAGCAAGCAAATATCATGGCAGTTTTTTTTAATGCTGTGTCATTGCTCTGTTTATGTTTTACTTGCTATTCATCCATCATTAGAGGGGGCATTTAGGTCTGTCAGGGTAGAGTATGTGATTTGTGCGCCATGACAAGTTCATGTATCTTAATTGAAGCAGCAATTTGGAACACAGATTATTCAGTGCTCATGCTCTGTTTCCTTTGTTTTTGTTCTTCAGTTAACAGATTACATACCCAAATTCAGTTTCTAGTAAAAAACAAAAATGGGCTGCCGAGTGCGAGACCATATTTCAGTTTCAGTGGAAAAAAATGAATATGCATTTCGAGTTCTTCAGTTAGCAAGTGCGAGGCCAAAGTTCAGTTTCAGTAGAAAAAAACTGTTCGTGGGCTGCTGAATAGATGTTGGGCCATGACGCTAAAGTTGAGGAATAACCAGGCCCAAAGAGTGCAGTTTCGCGAAAAAAATAAATCTGGACTGCCTAATAGATGTTGGGCCGACAAACCAGGCCCAAAGAGAAAACAACCCACCTGCCTAGATTTGACTTGTGTTAATTTCAAAAAAATGGTTTTACTTGTTTTACATGTCTTAGGTCCTAAATAATTTGAAACAAGAAAACTGCTTCGATTAAATCTCAAAATAAAATGTTGCTTTGGCAAATAAACCTCTAACTTCGGCAAATAAAATGTTACTTGTTTTTACTGTGGCCTTTTTCTTGCACTAAATTTTGTGATGGATCATGTATGTGTTGTAACTTTTTTGCTTTACATATTTGTTGCTTGTCCACTATTGTTTTATGATTGTTTTTATGCATGTCTACGGTTCCTTGAACTAAATGAGTTGCATGCTTGCATGAAGTAAATTAGTTGTATGTCCATGGTAGGTTTGCATGTCCTAGTTGCATGTCCATGGTGAGTTTGCATGGGGCTCCTAGTTGCATGTCCATGGTTTGGGTCATGACCCATGATTTGGCCAATATTGTGTAGCAACCCAGGCCCGTAGCAACCCATAGCAATACACAAATAATAGTAAGAACAACCCATAGCAATCTACAAATAATAGCACGAAACAACAATATATATAGTAGCATAACGATTATATAGTAGCATAAGGATTACAACCCATAGTTCCACAATAGCCTTACAACTTAAAATACGAATACAACTTAATAATAGTAGCATAACGTTTACAACTTAAAAATACCAATATGATAGATAGATATGTAGCTAGCTAGATAGATCGGGGGGCACCAAACGCGGGTTCTTCTCCTTCTCCTTCTCCGGGTGAACGCCACCTCGCTCCTCCGGGCGCCCTTCAGTACTCCTCCCCGTTGTTGATGGGGTACAGGAGCGTGTGCATAACGCCGTTGTTGGGGAAGATGCCATTGACGTCGGTGAAGATGTTATGGGTGGTGAAAGCTATAAACTCACACCCACACCAAAACACTCGCCCGAGGAGGTGGAAGGCGTCGAAGGGGTTGGTGAACATAGCGAGGAGCGCAACCACAACGCCATTGTGATTGACCTCCTCAACATGGAACATCTTTGGAGAGCCAGGAGGTGGTGGCGAAAGCCGTCCGCAAGGAAGAACTCCGTTAACTCCCTTGCGCCCCTCCACCTTGAGATCGCCCACACCCTAAGGGTTTTCTCTACGTAGACTCCGGCCGGGTAGAGCCTTTCAGGCACGGTTGGGGGGAAGTGGTAGGTGGGGCCGTTGTACTGCATGGTGGCTCGATCGGGTTTGAGAAGAAGGAAGAAGGAGGGCAGATGGGAAAGGATGGGGTAGGGGGTATGGTTGACGAGGGAGAGAAAGACAATAGGTGTGGCTTAAATAGCCCAAGTGCGACGTGGTTTTTGATTTCTTTAAGTGGTTTCACCGGGTGGAAGTAATGAGCGGGCGACGTTTGGTGGCGCCCCATCGAAGTGTGTACACGAGCGTGGGAAACCAAGGCTGCCATGAAACGCTGGATCAATAGCCAGGCTGCGACGCGTCTGTGCCATCGGTCGTGGGTCAAGGGGTCACGCCTGCCCGTTCTTCTATCCCGTGCATAAATAGCCATGCTGCGACGTACGGCACGCATCTATGCCGTCGTGGGTCAAGGGGACACACGCCTGCCCCGTTTTCGCTGCGTGTGCCGCCCGTGCATGCATGCATGCAATGTAGCCTGCTGGCTAGGGCCTGGCTAGAGGGGGCAGGCGAGGCAGAGGGCCCGGAGGCAGAGGAGGCAACATTCGGTCCAAAGGTCTAATAGGTGGGCTTCTTTTACCAGAGCCCAACGGCTAGCCCACTCGTCGTAGCGTAGAAAACAAACGGCTAACCCACTAGCGTAAAAAACACTATCCAGCGTTGTTGAATGCAGCCAATCACAGAGCATCACGCGGATCAGTCACGTGGCCCTAGCGCCTGATCCAGACCGTTCACTAACAGAGATCTAGCGGCTCAGAAGGATGCGGGGTTTCAGATGGGGTTATATGGGTTTTTGAGGGGGTTTGAGAGGGTTTTGAGGGCTAGGGTTGAGCATAAAAAATTCAAAAAAAAATCAAAAAAATATGAAACTTGCACCCATCATCATATTATGTGAGTGAGTTGCTGGAAAAAATAAGAAACTTGGTCTATAGGTATTTTCATGAAAAAACCTTCACAAAACATAGCTATCATGAACCAGGTTGCATGTGAGTCAAGCTAGGGTTCAGGGCTAAGCTTGTCATAGTTTATCCAAATGATCTCATATTGGGCATGGACCCTATATTTGCACATTAGATGTCAAGTTTTGTTTTTTGGCCCATTAAGAAAAGGTTGAAATTTTTTGCTTACGAATGGGGTGTTTAGCCTAGCTTTGGAGCTCATTTGTCATGACTAGTTTTTCACATCAACAATAAGTGCTTAGATTGATCTCTTAACATGCATATGACTAATATTAAAGCATTGTAACATCAATATCACATACTAAACAAATTTGAATTTGAATTTTGGGTCAAATTTGAAATTCGACCAGAATTTAAATAGCATTACACAAATACCAGTTTACACAAATTACACAAGTTTACACAAATACCAGTTCACCATTACACAAGTTTGACAAATGAAGTTTTCACTTCTTCTTCTTAGCACTCGATTTCTTCTTCTTACCAGTTTTTGATCGTACGACACCTAGTTCACTCAAACTCTTGATTTTCATAACTGGACTAGCTAGGACAGCTGGAGTTGGCACCACAACATCTACATGAGGCTCAGTTTGCAGAACAACAACTCCAGTAGCTTCAATTGGTAATACAACTTGCAATATAGGCTCAGTTTGCATCACATCTGCCGCAACAACTTCAGTTTGCAGAACATCTTCAGTTTCAGTTTCAGTTTGCACCAAATTCTGCACCACATCATCATCCAAATGTTAGTCATGATGCATCACAAGATCAAATACTGCCTCATTTTGCACCACAACATCATCCAAATCTTGATCATTTTGCATCACAACATCATCCAACTCTTGATCATTTTGCATCACAGCATCATCCAACTCTGGTTCATCAACAAAACTTCTCTTCTTTCTACAACCATTGATTCTTTCCTTTTTGATTGCCCAACAATCTTCAACAACAAGGGGTTGACCTCCACGCTTCCTCCTGGAAAACAAAGCTTGTAATTTAGCTAGTAATTAAATACAACACCCAAATTTTAAAAACACAAACGTAAACATACTTTGGCCTTTCAGGAGTGTAATAGCATTTTGGAGATCCTTTTCGGTGCCCAAGTTCCTCGCATAGCTTGCATCTATTTTTGTTACCTTTTTGGGACCTTTTTGGCTTTGCATCCTTCTTACCCTTTCCCTTTTTACTACTCCCACCTTTCTCAAACCATGCCTTGAATCTACTCTCTTTAGGCATGCTAGCTTTTCTTTTTGTTAGGGGAGGACACATGGAAAATTCAATTTCCACTTCAGGCCACTGAGACTGATCTGTAAGTGCTGGAATTGGAGTTGCATATGCAGCCTTGAATCTTGCCACTGAGTAATATTCATGCAAATATGGGTGCATGTTTATTTTGGGTTGGGAGGCCAAGAAAAGTATGGCATGGTCACATGGTTTCACGGTGTGTTGCCACTCGAGGCAAGTGCAGTCATGCAACTCAGTGTTAACAACATGCCTCCTTCCAGTCTTGGTATCTCTAACTTCAGCACCCCACAATGAAGATTTTTCAACAGACAAATGTGTAAGATTCCTGCTCCTGTTCACCACCTGTTGTACAACTGCAGGAAGCTTATCCCCTTGCAAACAATCACCAATCCTTCTTCTCATTTCCCACATGCGCATGATCATGATCCTGATCTGGTCAACCATGTCATGCACAGGCAAGTTCTTTAACTGCTTTATCTTGTTGTTAAAACTTTCTGCCAAGTTATTGTTGATATGATCACACTTGATGACACTGTTAAATCCTGACCTGTATCACAATAGAGAATGATAGGTGTTCAACCATGGACCAAACTCACTGCATGCTGTTTTTATCTTATCAAGATGATATGAATGTGTTTGTTTGGTGTAAGATCTTGCTGCTGGCCACATTCTCCCAAATTCTTCCCCTCTGAATTTTTTGATCAAATTCATCCACATATGGCCAAAGCATTCCCTCTGCTCACAATGAGGAAAAACAATCTTCACTGCATTTTCTAGCCCTTTACATGCATCTGTGTACTGCCAGAGGTGACATTGCCCTATGCATCTTTTCAACTGCATCATGAACCATGTCCATGAAACCTCTGTCTCTGACTGAAACAAGCCAATAGCAATAGGGAACATCCAGTTGTGTCCATCTAAAGCATTGCATGCATGCTACCAATTGACCATTCCATTTGCCAGTCAAAAAAGATGAGTCTATACTCAAATATGGACGGCACCCTGCTTTGAAGCCATCTATGCAAGGCTTTAAAGCCATAAAGAACTTGGAGAAAAGAACTCTACCATCCTCTGTTACCTCAGTATCTATCTCCACAACACTACCAGGTGACCTCTTTTCCACCTCTGCTTTGAAGTTATAAAGCATCCTAAAAGTATTTGCCCAATCACCATATAATGCTTTCATTGCCCTCTGTTTTGCTTTCCACACTGTGGTATACTTCACCTTAATGGGGTATGTCTTTTCCAAGTCCACTTTAAGTTTCTTTGCTGTAGTGTTTGGTTTCTTGGCTAAAATTGGAGTGATCTTTTCTGCAATCCAAAGCTGTGATGTCATGGTTGATACTCTCTGTGAACTTGTAATACAAATATGTGCATTTGGGATTTGATTAACCCTGATGGTACTTTCACCGGGTTGAATTCTAGCAGATATGTACCACTTGCAAGGCCTAACGCTTCCATCAAAACCTCTGCACCTTGCATAAAGTTTCTTTCTGACAGTCCACATAGTCTTGGCATCAAACTCATGTTTGACTGCATAACTCTTGAAACACATCCTAAACTCCTGCATACTTGGGAACAACTTGCCTACTTCAATAACATGATTTTCTTTGTCATACACACTTACAAGCTCATCATCATGTGCATCATCTACATCATCTGCAACATCTTTCATCAGCTGTCCATCCACATCTTCACAAGCATCTATGTTAGCATCATTAGGAAATCTAGATTCATCCCTCTCTTCCTCATCTTGATCATCTACTGGATCTACTGGAATGCCAAATTTTTTGGCCATCTCAGTGTCAGCCATTGGTGCAATGACTAAATCAGTTGTGTCTTCTAATTGTACTAAATTCCAATCAACACAAACAACCCTTTCAGCACCATCACAACCCTCTTCTACATCTTCATCAACTCCCCCTATTACTGTCACTTCACCCGTAAACATGGGCGTTATCTGTCTCTGTGAAGCCCAATCATCATCTACCATTTGTGAAGCCAACTTTGAGGCACATATCCAACCTTAGAATCTGATTTCAGATCAACGAGCTCTGCATGAAAGGTAGTCTGTTTGCTTGCCCAGCCGTCTTGCCGATCGATTTCATCAACCATCTCTTCACCATTCTCAATTCTCACATACTCACCCTTCCAATTATCAAACCGTAACAATGCTACCTCCTGCTCTGGACCCCAATAAATGCTCTCCCCAATTTTCTCCACGACATTTCTCATGGCCCTCTCTTCCATGCTCTGCATTTCCTGAGGATCAATCTCTGCACATTCAACCTCTTATTTCACAATTGTATCTCTCTATATATCTCGCATGCTACCATCACCTAGCTTCGCCTTAGAAGGAAAGAATTCGACAATGAATTCGAATGTCCTACCCCTGTTTGTCAATGGCGGGCAGTTTGAGCTAGCGGAAGCAGGCGACACACAATTCGCATAGGTTGGAAAGGATGCACATACCTATTCGACGTTGTTGTCTCTGGCGGCTCCATCGCGGTCAGCCCCCTCCCCCCTCCCCCGCACCCAAATCTGGATCAAATCGACCAAAAACAAAGGAAACAGAGGGGGTCGATGAGGTGAGATCTAACTCGACAAGGAGGAGAATAGGACAAGGGTTCAGGATTTACTCACCACAACCGCCGCCATCGTCGCCGAGAACGACAGCTCCGCCGCTGCTGTCACCGAGAACGAAGAGGAGGGAGGAGGGAGCAACGGGCCACAACTCACCTGATGCACTGCCAAGTGGGGCCGTAACTAGATGCTCTGTCAAGTGGGACCCACATGTCTTAAACTTAATCTCACTCCCGTTGACGACCAGTTTAATCGCCCGAGTGGGCCTTGGCTATTTGGGCTTCTGAAGCGTTGCACTACAACTATTTTTATCAACGATGTTGCACTCCTTCCAATTCACTTGAAATGTGTCGCACAGGAGCTATAAGCCCCCTGTGTCATTCGCTCGGAGAAACCCTTCCTTCTGCTGCATCTGCCGCTCACCTTCGGCTACCGATTTATCCTGTGGGAGCACTAGTAGAAAACGGGCCTTTTGTCCCGGTTCGCAAGGAACTGAAGGGTCGGGACTAAAGGTATTTTTTAAAATGATTTTATTTTTTATTTTCTTTAATCACCCATCCTCTCACTGCTCCCACCCGAGCACGCTTAACTTTGGAGTTCTATCACCCCTAGTTTCCAAGTCTGCACTTGTTGTTTTCTTAACAATAGTAAGCTATCAATCCTATTAACCCTTGGGTCTTGATGTAACATAATTTAATTTTTTGAAATCCAAACAATTATTAAAATAAACAACAATAAATGATTAATAATAATATTGAATTTCAATGAAAATAAAATAAGTAATAATAATATTTTATTCATTTTTGTAATTTATTCATTTAATATGGCATAATTAATATCTTTAAATCTGTAAATCGAAATTCAACAAATAATGTATCCATTATTATAATAAAAACGTGAGGAATCCAAATATGGCATCATTTATTTAAAAAAAATTATTTTCCATAATAATATTTTCGACATCGTATGCAAAAGTTATAACCGTTTTACTTTTTCATAACACTTTTTTTAATCTTGTTTCAACTCCAGACTTTTTGTGCGTTCAACATGCACTATCAAAAGCCACATTATCAATTTTCAAACCTTTCCCACTTCATTCGATATTTTTCATACATTTATTAATTTTTTGAGCTAAATGACCCTAAAATTGAAAAACACTACAAATGAACTCTGAAAAGGTTGAAACTTGGCATGGTATCATCATTTCACCCACATAGCATGTGCTAAAAAGTTGAGAGGCTTACGGTAAAAAATAGATGCACCTCGTGTACAAACTAGACAATCCCTTTCGAAGTATTAGAGTTTTTGACGAAAACTCACCTGTTACAAAAGGCATTTTATTTTTTAAAACTTATTTAAACTCCAGAGTTTTTGTGCGTTCAACATGCACCATTCAAAGCCACATCATCATTTTTCAATCATTTCCCACTTCATTCGCTATTTTTCATGCATTTATTAATTTTTTTCAGCTAAATGACCATAAATGAACTCTGAAAAGGTTGAAACTTGGAATGGTATCATTATTTCACCCACGTAGCATGTGCTAAAAAGTTGAGAGGCTTACGGTAAAAACTAGATGCACTTCGTGTACAAACTGGCATCTCCCTTTCGAAGTATCAGGTTTTTGGACGAAAACTCATCTGTTACAAAGGCATTTCGTTTTTTAAAACTTATTTAAACTCTAGAGTTTTTGTGCATTTAACATGCACCATTCAAAGCCACATCATCAATTTTCAGCCATTTCCCACTTCATTCGCTATTTTTCATGCATTTATTAAATTTTTTTGAGCTAAATGACCCTGAAATTAAAAAGCAGTACAAATGAACTCTGAAAAGGTTGAAACATGGCATGACATCATTATTTCACCCACATAGCATGTGCACAAAGTTGAGAGGGTTACGATAAAAACTAGATGCACTTCGTGTACAAACTGGACAATCCTTTTCGAAATATCAGGGTTTTGGACGAAAAATCATCTGTTACAAAGGCATTTCATTTTTTTAAACTTATTTCAACTTTTTGTGCGTTCAACATGCACCATCTAACATGTGCCTAGGAGCAAAAAGAATTAAATTAAAAACTATTTTTAAACTCAAGTTATTCACAATCTAGGGTTTGAAGCAAATTTGAACAAATTCAAATTTAAACCATTCAAATTTAAAAACTAATCGCACAAACATAAACTAGACAAAATTTTGAATCTAATGCAAAAAGGATCACTCAAAAACATCAAATATCCTTAAAGATATAAGAAATTTAAATCAAAAACTAAAAACAGAAAACAAATAGAAAAAACAAAAAACTTTCAAAACCTTTTAGTACTGGTTGGTATTTCTAAGCGGAACTAAAGGTCTCGGTTAGAGATACGAACCGGGACTAAAGCCCCAACCCCTTTAGTCCCGGTTCGTGTATCCAATCGGGACTAAATGCTTCACCTTTAGTCCTGATTGGAGACACGAACGGGGACTAAATGGTATCGGCCCCTTTAGTCCAGGTTGGTGTCTCCAACCGGAACTAAAGGTCCCGCTCGAACCGGGACTAATGCCCGACCGGCGCCCTAGCCGCTCGAACCGGGACTAATGCTCACATTAATCCCGATTCGTAAGGCAACCGGGACTAATGTGTAGATCGAGCTGTGACGAAAACCCCGTTTTCTACTACTGGAGGACGAACGCAACGAGTACTTTCTCTACACGGCAGCTGCCAAACCGTCGCTGCGGTGGATTCCGGCTCCCGGGCCTCGTGGCCTAAGACCTGCCAAGATTGGAATTTGCTGCCTTGACGCCGATGAGTATATCCTGGCCGCTCTCGGCGTTCCTCATACTGGTGACGGATAGGAACTCCACACCTTCACCTCCAAGTCCGTTGATTGGACTGTGAAGCCCGCTCGGTTGGGGAAACCACCCACGAGGAAGAGGGAGGAGCTTCTGCCAGCTTCGGCGCACAAGGTGGTGCGGAGGCACCATGATGGCATGGGTCGATCTTCTCAATGGTGTTCTCACATGCAATGTCACCACCGAGGATGTTTTTGCTTCGGTTTCTTTCATCCGTCTCCCTGACCGGATGCCTGGGAACCAATCCGAATATATAAGCCCATGGAAGATCCGTGATGTCATATGCAGCGGTGGGTCACTCAAGCTCATTGAGGTCGAAGATTTATATATTACACACGAGGACCGTCATACTCGGACAGCGCCATCTGGTCCTGACATATTCTACGATGATGGTATGGATTCGGACTCGGACAATTTGGAAGACAGTTTGCCAACTCCACCGACCTGGACTGGTTGGAGGGCCGTCATATGGAGCAAGGCGCTTTCCAATAAGTTTTGGCGCAAGGGGTGTGTGGTTCATGTTCGTGATGTATTGGTCAAGAACCCGAACCATCTTGCTTTACTAACTCAACTAGGAGATGATAATGTCATTCATCAATCCACCGCATTGATCAACTTGTTACCAAACTTCCCCACCCTGAGCATCTTTGGTGATGATGTTGTCTACATGAACTCCTTGGTGAAGAAAAATACCCACCAGGCATGGGTCATAGCTATTGACTTGAGGAACAAGACAATGATATCATTGGCTCCTTACCCTGGCTCCGAAAAAAATGCTGACTGCCCCCATGTTCCCTCCGTCTTGTCCGAGTATGTCCTAAAACTCTAAGCTCCCTTGAAAGGAGACCTCTTGGTTGATCGGGGCTTTAGGCAGTGGTGTGGGTCCTCCCTGTAAGTGTCTGAGGTCAATGCCAAAACAAAATGGATGAGCACGGCGAGCTCTGCCTGGAAGATGCAGTGACAAGGGTTGTGGTATATAGTTAATCCATTCATATTTCCTTCTTTTTTCGCTTCTGCTTCTCATCATGTTCAGGTGATTCTTGCTTACTCAATTGTTGTATTGGATTGAGCCTACCATTTCTGGATTGCAACATATGTACTACAGTGAATTTTGGCAAGTTTGCGGTTACCTCCTTAGTAGGCAATATATGTAGTCTGTATAGGTTTTATCCTATTTTTTGTACTCCCAAAATTTGTTTCTTGGTTAATATCCTAATCTATTGACTCAATAAACGTTCTATTCATACGAACATCAATGATTTAGTGCAACATTTGAAATTGTATAGCTTTGATGCAAGACTGAATCCCATGAGATCTCTCAGAGACACACCTCCACACGTCCTCCAATGACGTTGTACGCACCGTCGGAATGGGGAATAGGTGGGGAAGACCTTATTCCAACTACAAGGAGCCACCGCCGTCTCGCCTTCTGAGTAGGACACAAACCCTAACCATGTGATCAGCAAATTTACCGGCCCATCTTTGTGCAAAGCGTGCTTGGACACTGATGGTCATCGAAAGTTGGCTAGATTCAGAATCTTAGTTCATGCTTAGCACCCTCTTGGTTGACTGTTATAGGAATGCCTTTGTTGAATAAAGGGCAAAAGCTCAAAAAATTTCACACAAAAAAGTGAGAAGTTTCTTCTGAGTTCAGATAGTAATGGCCTTTTGCTGTCATGCAGTAATATAGGTACGGTTGTCTAAACCCAAGAATTTCAGGAAGAAACCCCAATGTCGAAGATAGTGCTAGGAAACTCATTTTTTATTGCTGCAACTTTCGTTACAACATGCAAACTGCAGAAACAAATGCACTGACATTTTCACTGCTCTTTACGTACTGTCTCTAACGTCATATAACTAAATCCCATTCATCAGTTCAGCTCATCTTAGCTTTATCTATCCTTCCTCGCAAACCCTTCCCCTGAACTAGATCGATCGACTTGCTAGGCTTTTGTCTACATTCACTTTGGTGTCAGGATGTACATCTTGCAGTCATGAGGCGCCACTGATGCAGATAGCTGACCCTGTGCGGAGAACGACGAGTGCTACGCAACAGGACGGAAGTTAAGGAATGTGTAGTGCATTGTTAAGAGTAAGCACTGAGCTCTGAAGAAAGCACGCTTACCGCCCATAGATCGCGAGCGGTGACGGCCGCGGATGCCGCAAGCCCAACGTTTGACCAGTGTGCGGTGATGGTTGCTTGGTGCCCCTGCCTGTTCCATAGAACCACCGCCTTTCTGTTGCCGCTGAGCGGTCCGGCCCAAACCTACAAAAATATCTCCTCGGTCTCAGTTTTAGAAATCTCATCATGGAAGCAACTACTAAGGTATTTGAATTGAGAAATACCTCCAAACCACCATCGGACCGCACCTTCTTTCCCTGCACGCCTAGTCTATCTGTTCATAGAACTGTAGTAATTAAGAAGGTATCGTGCGCAAATACTTGTAATTAAGAGAATGCTTGCCTTGGTTGACGGAGATGACCTCCCTATTGCTGATTATGTTCTTTGTCTGCGGGCTCATCGAGCGCACGTCGCACCCGATCAGAAGAGGAGCCTACATAACTCAGGACAAGGATTGCAGTGAGGAAATCCAGAACTCCTTTTTGAGAATCGAAGCAACTTTATGAAATGCACATGGGACAAAATGGGTACCTTGGCAAGTGCCCAGATGCTGAAGTGCGAGCGGTACTCAGCTTCGGACATCCCACCATTTCCAACTTCAAGCATATCAGGATCAGTTCCATGCTATCAAATCATTGGGCAATCAGCAATATTGGTATAGATTCCTCTGAAACCCTTACCATTCCATCCGCCACGTCCGGCGTACGAGGCCCATCTGTCATTCTGGTCCGCCCGTGATGTCATGCTGAAGTAGAAAGGTAAGCATCACCAGTTCGGCTAATTCTAGTAGCTAGCTACTTGATCAAAATCCCAGAGTTCATCAATTGGGAAGCACCTGTCCCAGTTGTCAGCAATATCGGCGGTTGTCCTCCAGCTGTTACCACGCATGCCACGTGCCCATGTAGCAGGGTTTTCCATTCCCCTAAACAGCAAAAACGCACAAGAGTGAATCAGCAATGCTTGATATTTCTCCTTTCCTCCTAAAATGTTATGACGAGCAGACTCACCATTCACAGAGTGAGAAGAAGATGTTCCTCCCATATTTCTTCATGGCGTTGCTCATCCTAGTGTATCTGCATCAACCACGGCAAATTACTTCACAACCAAACACGAAGACCCATTGCACCGGTCAAGCCACAGTTTGAGATATTGTTCTCCGTACCTTTCCATGACGTTCCTGCCAGCATCGTTGCAGTTGTCGTACTTCAGATAATCAACTCCCTGGAGACGAGAAGGAGAGAATTACAAGAACATAATAATTTATGATGTCAGTGTTGGTTTGGCAAGAACCATCAGGTAAGTAATTATTAGGGCTATACCCAAGATGCGAACGTCTTCACATCTTGCTCTTCGTGATCAAGCGATCCTGGCATTTTTTTGCTGCATGTTTGTGTCCTGCAGTACATGGTTCCAGTTAGTTTCAGTGCATTGCCATTTTATCATATTTACAAATTCTAGTTTTCTTGGGCCAATGAAGAGTTTAGTTGCCACAGTGTGAGAACTAATTAGTGTTATTTTTATGATGAATTGGATAGCTAGCATACCCAGCGTCACTGTAGATGCCGAGCTTCAACCCTTTCGCGTGCACATAATCTGCAAGTGCCTTGATGCCAGAGGGGAATGTTCTTTTATTTGGAACCATGTTACCCTGAGAAATCATGATACAACATTGTCATACTCACATAAATAATATTAGTAATTGTATGCATATGCCTAATCTTCTGCTTCTGAACAATTAATAGTATCTTTAAAATAGTATGCACAAGCAATTGTTTTTTTACTAATGCTTAGATGAATTTCTTGAATTGTATTAAAATCATATTTCTGCAGTTGCACTATGCTGATAATGAGAGGGATGGTTAGCAATGCTCAAGTTTATCTCCTTACCTGGTAATCCCTGTTTAATTCTGCCCAGCAATCATCTAAAACAAGAGATGGGAAACATATTAGAGTAAAACAGATACTATTAAAAATACTCTTGTAGTTGTGTCCAGCATGTCATGGGAAATACGGTCCAGAGAGTAATCCATACCGATGTTAACATATTTGTAACCCAATTTCGCCAGACCAGTGTTGATCAATGCATCAGCTGCAGAAAAGCATGGCATAATTAGCCAGTGATTGGATCGAATGTGCATTGAAGAAGTGAAAGGGAGGTCCAGAGATGGAGATAATTAAGGAGATCCATATACAGGCAAGGCATAGGATTTGAGGCTTGAAACGGGGGTTGAGTTCAACCGTTTGGAGATGGTTGGACATGCTTTATTCGATCGGATTCATTGACACGTCACTAATAGATTATGTGGTTAAGTCATGTAATGTTTTTATTGTACACACAGGTTGTGGTGTTTTCTTTTAGTTTTTGTCGTGTTAGTTAACACGTTGTACTTTTGGGATCTATTGTTTTGTTTAATAAAAATGATTGTGTGCATCATGGTGATGCATAGTCTGGGGTTTTCCCCTTTTAAAAAAAAGTGCTAGTAGGAAGGAATCAGTGACCCGGCCGTACCTGTCTCCCTGATGACTTCCTCGCTGATCCCGCAGTAGAAGTGGTTCCAGCTGTTCCACCTATTATAACACACGAAATATTTCATCAACAATGAGGATTAAATTAAACCAGATCGGATTAAACATGAGTAGAAGAGAAAATGGCAACCCGTGACGAAGTATATAGGTCAAAATGAAAATCGCGACACATGACGAGGCTCGTCTTGGGAAAAAATGGCAGTTTTCTTTTGCTTCCAGTTTTATATATGAGGATCACTGCAGATTTTGCATTACTGTTCGATATAGTAATGAACACTGCTGAATCAATGTTTTCTTGTAAATACTAGATCTCTGCGAAATCTGGAGTAGATACATGATCGTTCAAATATAAATGCTGGGAAAAAAATCTTTTAGATCTACGACTGGACGAGGGAAGCAGAAAAAACGAAGAGGAGAAGACAAGAGCAGTTTGATGGCAGCATGGAAGTACCCCATCTGCGGTGTTTTGCCGAGGCCGTTCTTGAGCGCCTGCTGCACGCGCATCTCGCCCAACGTTGTGTTCCCAGGCGCATCTACGGGCACCCTGGCTCCTGCCACCACCGTCGCCGCCGTGATGAGTAGCACAAGCAGCAGCGACAGGTTCGAGGCGTGCGCCATCGCTACCTAGCCGCTCTGCTTTTCAGTGCCGAGCAAGCAGAGGATGTGGGGTGGGGGTGGGGGGGGTACTTGTGGCGCCGGTGAGTGACTCTGATGGAGAGGCGTCTGACGGGCACCTTTATATAGGTTGGTCCGTGGTTTAAAACATTAATGTAGTACCATTTATTTTCTTCTGATTTTATTTTGATTTTGTTTTTATTTTGTCTATACACTCCTGTGGCTAGACTTGTGTCGCCGTGTTAGCCTCCATTGGGTTCACCATCTAGAAGATCTTTTTTGCAGGGGAATATTTAATAGTATATTTTTTTGCAAAGGATTATTTAATTGTATCGAAGGACATAATTTAATGCATATGATACATCTTAAGATACATTGCATTGGGTGACCCCTAATTCCAAGATTTCTCTCATTTTAAAAATGGAATAAAATCTTAGAGTTAATATCGTATTGTGCGTAAAGGAGACAATTTATTTCATACAATAAACAAATTATGTGATATAGAAGAAGTCAATCAATTACACGAGAAAGAGGCCAGGTTGGAACAAGAGTGACCCCAATTCGCTTTAATCTGACGTTAATTTTTTTGGCAATCACAAACGAACGCCTTGCTGGCCGTCAGATGGAGCGCACGAATGTTAGAGCAAGGCTTTCACCACCATAGTTTTCAAAAGCACTTGTTCCAGCCGCGCATCCATGTGAACAGGTTCTGTTACTCCCCCTTATCTTCTCAATCTTCTCCCACTCGCTCACTCACTAAATCCCCTCTGTGCACAAAAATTTCCTGCATATTTCTCGTCTGAAAGCCTACAAGAATATCCTTTGGGTAACATAAATGAGTTCCTTCGCGTCAAGTAAGGCGGTTCACTTGGCAAGAGTTATGCCCCAGCAGAAACCCTCACAAAATAACCCAGCCACATCCACAACATGAAGAAATCAACATGATCATACATGCTACATCAATCACCGGTGGACCACCAAATCAAGTGACTGCACCACTCAGGGTCGTTCGATAAAGGGTGAGTTCGGTGCTTCCATGTGGATTTGTTTGGGCCTTCATCTAGGATCCAAATCATCAAATTCATAAGTTTGGATCTAGAGTTTGGCATTTCTCCAGGATAAGAGTGACATCTTTCCGAGAGAATTAGCCCCTCTAAATTCATTACACAGATTTTATGATACATCTTCCAATCGGATCATTAGTCAGCCTCTTCCGAGAGAAGGTTGAGTATCACCAAACTTTTCCTAACGAACCCACACCAAAAGAAAAATTCATAAACGTCTATCTCTAAAAATCCATCAGGAGCTTTCCTTTGAGTAGATTCATGGGACGGTACAAATCAGGAAACAACCAGAATACTTTTCCATGAACGTTTTTAATGGATTACCAGATTGATTTTGAAGGTCCTGATGAATTTTGGGGGGGATGACGAGGTTATTTCCTACCGAGTAGGCCAACGGTAACTAGAACCAACGAAAATCCATGGGGGCCAGGCCCACATTCACCGAGTAACAGAGTACTAGTCAGCATGGTGGAAGTTCATTCACTCAGGAGCCACCCGTACAGAGATCGACTAGGATGCAGAAGACATGTATCCACTCTGCTGGCTACAATCGGATAGAAGCTCGATGACCGGGATCATTGATTAGGACGTAACCATAATCATAAGATCATTGATTAGGATGTAGAAAACAGGGCACTGGTTCGGGTCGGGCCAGCCCATTAGTCCCGGTTCAGTCACGAACCGGGACCAATGGAGGCAACGGTCCCGGTTCGTGAGTCCAGGGGGCCGGGCAGGCCACGTGGGGCATTGGTCCTGGTTCGTCGGACCCCTTTGGTCCCGGTTTCAGTCACAAACCGGGACCAACATGCCTCGCTCCTGGCCCACAACCATTGGTTCCGGTTCGTGGCTGGAACCGGTACCAACGGGGGCGACCGTTCGCCTGGTGCGAGCCCCTTTAGTCCCGGTTAGTGGCTCAAATCGGGACTAAAGGTTCGAACGTTTCGCATTCCACGACGTTTCGCGCTTCGAGAAACAGGCAGGATAAAGCAACTGTTCCGCGGCGAGGGCTATAGTAACTTCGCCCATTTCTCTTCTTCTCCTCCATTCTCCTCTCTTCTTCCCTCATATCTTCTGCCATGAATCCAATCACTCGCTACGGGGAGGTGCTCGCATATGGCACGACCAATCTCGATGTCGTCTACACGAACGACAACGCCATGGTGCCACGTTTTCTTTCCCTTTTGCAGAAATGGCTTCAAGTGGCAGATGAGAAAGACTAGTTCATAGGGCTTGATCTCGAGTACACGACCAAGCAAGAAGATGTTGCCGTCATCCAGCTATGTTTCAAGAAACATGTCATGATCTTCCAATGGGCAAGGTGAGTTTTGAGGGTTTTCTTTGATCAATTAATAATTTATAGATTATTATGAAAATTGCATAGGATAGAAATATGTTCCATTTTGAATCCTATGGGAAAGATCAATATTTCTTTTAAGTTTGTAGTGAAACAATTTTCCTTGTTGCAAAACGTGGGAGAACATATATGTCATATAGTTAATTTAGGGTTTCTTCATAAATTCATAGGATATGAAAGTTGCATATATATAGGATATAGCAATATATATGTTCTATTTTGAATCCTATGGCAAAGATCAATTTCTCTTAAGTTGTAGTGAAATAATTTTCTATTTTTTTATGATATTACTGTTCACCGGGCTCAAATGAGATCGGGAGCAAAAACTCTGCATCTTCCTCTTTTGTTACAGTGAAATAATTTTCCTTTATATAGTTGCATATTATAATTCTAACGAAATATACTTGTTGCAGCAGTATTTAACATTTGTTCCATTTTAATTTGTTGATGTTACAGTAGTGACAAGCACTGCCCAACACTCATGGACTTCCTACGCAGCGGCATAATTTTTGCTATCGTTGATGTAAGTAATGACAAGCTGAAGATGACGCGCAGCTTCAGTATTGAGATACCGCTGGCTGCCTTATTGATATTCAAGACATATTCAGGCTTCAGTATGAGAGGACTTCGATGGCTTCTATTGCAGCCACCTTGATCGACGACTATTACGGAGATATGAAGACCAAATTCCCCCACGCGCAGCATAAAGAGTGGGAGAGGACCCCACTTCAGCCTATCAACATTGAGTATGCAACAAAAGATGTATACGTTGCATATGAGTTGTACCACAAGATTCGAATCGTGAACTATGGGCAGCGTCACCTCGCATCACCACCACCATGGGGCGGATATTCTTTTGATTCAGACTAGTTAGTAGTGTTCGCTTGGACGAGTACTTTCTGTAATGGATATCTGAACTATTATATATTACATATCTCTCTAGCTATTATATATTTCTAGTGCTTTTCAATTCAAGTTTTTTTTAAATTCCGATTGTGGCCGAGAACAATATGCAACAAAAAAGTGGGTTGTCATCGTTGGCAACAAGCACGCACACACCATGCCAACTTTCAACCTTTTCAGACTTCATTTGAAGTGCTTTTCAATTTCAGGGTCATTTAGGTCAAAAATAATCAGTAAATGCATGAAAATATCAAATGAAGTCAAAAAGGGTTGAAAATTGATGATGTGGCTTTGAATGGTGCATTTTGAACACACAAAAAGCTTAGAGTTCAAATAAGTTCAAGAAAATGAAATGCCTTTTCTAACCGATGAGTTTCCGTCCGAAACCCCAATACTTCGAAAGAGTCTGTCCGTTTTGTACGCAAAGTGCATCCTAATTTTGCTGTAACCTTCTCAACTTTTTAGCACATGTTATGTGGGTGAAATGATGATACCATGCCAACTTTCAACCTTTTCACACTTCATATGAAGCGCTTTTCAATTTCAGGATCATTTAGCTCAAAAAAACAGCAAATGCATAAAAATATCAAATGAAGTCAAAAATGATTGAAAATTGATGATGTGGCTTTGAATGGTGCATTTTCAACACACAAAAAGCCTGGAGTTCAAATAAGTTCAAGAAAAATGAAATTTCTTTTGTAACCGATGAGTTTCCGTCCGGAACCCCGATACTTTGAAAGAGACTATCCGTTTTGTACGCGAAATACATCCGCTTTTCCCGTAACCCTCTCAACTTTTTAGCACATGCTATGTGGGTGAAATGTTGATACCATGCCAACTTTCAACCTTTTCTGACTTCATTTCAAGCGCTTTTCAATTTCAGGGTCATTTAGCTCAAAAAAACAGTAAATGCATGAAAAATATCAAATGAAGACAGGAAGGGTTGAAAATTGATGATGTGGCTTTGAATGGTGCATTTTGAACACAGAAAAAGCCTAGAGTTCAAATAAGTTCAACAAAATGAAATGCCTTTTATAACCGATGAGTTTCCGTCCGAAATCCCGATACTTCGAAAGAGACTGTTCGTTTTGTACGCGAAGTGCATCCTGCTTTTGCCGTAACCCTCACAACTTTTTAGCACATGCTATGTGGGTGAAATATTGATACCATGCCAACTTTCAACCTTTTCAGAGTTTACTTGTAGTGCTTTTCAATTTCAGGGTCATTTAGCTCAAACAAAATCATAAAATGCATGAAAAATACCAAATGAAGTAAAAAGGATTGAAAAATTGATGATGTGGCTTAGAATGATACATTTTGAACACACGAAAAGCCTGGAGTTCAAATAAGTTCCAGAAAATGAAATGCCTTTTGTAACCGATGAGTTTCCATCCGAAACCTCGATACTTCGAAAGAGTCTGACCGTTTTGTACGTGACGTGCATCCTGCTTTTGCCGTAATCCTTTCAACTTTTTAGCACATGCTATGTGGATGAAATGTTGATATCATGCCAAGTTTCAACCTTTTCATACTTCATTTGAAGTGTTTTTCAATTTCAAGGTCATTTAGCTCAAAAGAATCAGTAAATGCATGAAAAATATCAAATGAAGTCAGAAAGGGTTGAAAATTGATGATGTGGTTTTAAATGGTGCATTTTCAACACACTAAAAGCCTCAAGTTCAAATAAATTCAATAAAATGAAATGCCTTTTATAACCGATGAGTTTTCGTCCGAAAACTCGATACTTCGAAAGAGACTGTCCATTTTGTACGCGAAGTGCATCCTACTTTTGCCGTAACCCTCTTAACTTTTTAGCACATGCTATGTGGATGAAATGTTGATACCATGCCAACTTTCAACCTTTTCAGAGTTCATTTGTACTGCTTTTTAATTTCACGGTCATTTAGCTCAAAAAAATCATTAAATGCATGAAAAATACCAAATGAAGTCAGAAAGGGTTGAAAGATTGATGATGTGGCTTAGAATGATACATTTTGAACACACGAAAAGCCTGGAGTTCAAATAAGTGCAAGAAAATGAAATGTCTTTTGTAACCGAGGAGTTTCCGTCCGAAACCCCAATACTTCGAAAGAGACTGTTCGTTTTGTACGCGAAGTGCATCCTGCTTTTGCCGTAACCCTCTCAACTTTTTAGCACATGCTATGTGGGTGAAATATTGATACCATGCCAACTTTCAACCTTTTCAGAGTTCATTTGTAGTGCTTTTTAATTTCAGGGTCATTTAGCTCAAAAAAAAATTCATAAAATGCATGAAAAATACCAAATGAAGTCAAAAAGGGTTGAAAAATTGATGATGTGGCTTAGAATGGTACATTTTGAACACAGGAAAAGCCTGGAATTCAAATAAGTTCAAAAAATTAAATGCCTTTTGTAACCGATGAGTTTCCGTCCGAAACCCCGATACTTCGAAAGAGTGTGACCGTTTTGTACGTGACGTGCATCCTGCTTTTGCCGTAACTCTCTCAACTTTTTAGCACATGCTATGCGGGTGAAATGTTAATACCATGCCAGGTTTCAACCTTTTCATACTTTATTTGAAGCGCTTTTCAATTTCAGGGTCATTTAGCTCAAATAAATCAGAATATGTATGAAAAATATCAAATGAAGTCAGAAAGGGTTGAAAATTGATGATGTGGCTTGGAATGTTTCATTTTTAACACACAAAAAGCCTGTAGTTCAAATAACTTCAAGAAATGAAATGCTTTTTGTAACCGATGAGTTTCCGTCCGAAACCCGATACTTCGAAAGAGACTGTCTGTTTTGTACGCGAAGTGCATCATGGTTTTGCCGTAACGCTCTCAACTTTTTAGCACATGCTATGTGGGTGAAATATTGATACCATGCCAACTTTGAACCTTTTCAGAGTTCATTTGTAGTGCTTTTCAATTTCACGGTCATTTAGCTCAAAAAAATCATTAAATGCACGAAAAATCCAAATGAAGTCAGAAAGGGTCGAAAGATTGATGATGTGGCTTAGAATGATATATTTTGAACACACGAAAAGGCTGGAGTTGAAATAAGTGCAAGAAAATGAAATGTCTTTTGTAACCGATGAATTTCCGTCCGAAACCCCAATACTTCGAAAGAGACTGTTCGTTTTGTACGCGAAGTGCATCCTGCTTTTGCCATAACCCTCTCAACTTTTTAGCACATGCTATGTGGGTGAAATATTGATACCATGCCAACTTTTAACCTTTTCAGAGTTCATTTGTAGTGCTTTTCAATTTCAGGGTCATTTAGCTCAAAAAAATCATAAAATGCATGAAAAATACCAAATTAAGTCAAAAAGGGTTGAAAAATTGATGATGTGGCTTAGAATGGTACATTTTGAACACACGAAAAGCCTGGAGTTCAAATAAGTTCAAAAAAATAAATTGCCTTTTGTAACCGATGAGTTTCCGTCCGAAACCCGATACTTCGAAAGAGTGTGACCGTTTTGTACGCGACGTGCATTCTGCTTTTGCCGTAACTCTCTCAACTTTTTAGCACATGATACGTGGGTGAAATGTTAATACCATGCCATGTTTCAACCTTTTCATACTTTATTTGAAGTGCTTTTCAATTTCAGGGTCATTTAGCTCAAAAAAATCAGAATATGTATGAAAAATATCAAATGAAGTTAGAAAGGGTTGAAAATTGATGATGTGGCTTGGAATGTTTCATTTTTAACACACAAAAAGCCTGGAGTTGAAATAACTTCAAGAAATGAAATGCTTTTTCTAACCGATGAGTTTCTGTCCGAAACCTGATACTTCGAAAGAGACTGTCTATTTTGTACGCGAAGTGCATCGTGGTTTTTCCGTAACCCTCTCAACTTTTTAGCACATGCTATGTGGGTGAAATGTTGATACCATGCCAACTTTCAACCTTTTCAGAGTTCATTTGTAGTGCTTTTCAATTTTACGGTCATTTAGCTCAAAAAAATCATTAAATGCACGAAAAATACCAAATGAAGTCAGAAAGGGTCGAAAGATTGATGATGTGGCTTAGAATGATACATTTTGAACACACGAAAAGCCTAGAGTTCAAATAAGTGCAAGAAAATGAAATGTCTTTTGTAACCGATGAGTTTCCGTCCGAAACCCCAATACTTCGAAAGAGACTGTTCGTTTTGTACGCGAAGTGCATCCTGCTTTTGCCGTAACCCTCTCAACTTTTTAGCACATGCTATGTGGGTGAAATATTGATACCATGCCAACTTTTAACCTTTTCAGAGTTCATTTGTAGTGCTTTTCAATTTCAGGGTCATTTAGCTCAAAAAAATCATAAAATGCATGAAAAATACCAAATGAAGTCAAAAAGGGTTGAAAAATTGATGATGTGGCTTAGAATGGTACATTTTGAACACACGAAAAGCCTGGAGTTCAAATAAGTTCAAGAAAATGAAATGCCTTGTGTAACCGATGAGTTTCCGTTCGAAACCCGATACTTCGAAAGAGTGTGACCGTTTTGTACGTGACGTGCATCCTGCTTTTGCCGTAACTCTCTCAACTTTTTAGCACATGCTATGCGGGTGAAATGTTAATACCATGCCATGTTTCAACCTTTTCATACTTTATTTGAAGTGCTTTTCAATTTCAGGGTCATTTAGCTCAAGAAAATCAGAATATGTATGAAAAATATCAAATGAAGTCAGAAAGGGTTGAAAATTGATGATGTGGCTTGGAATGGTGCATTTTCAACACACAAAAAGCCTGGAGTTCAAAAAATTTCAAGAAAATGAAATGCTTTTTGTAACCGATGAGTTTCCGTCCGAAACCCGATACTTCGAAAGAGACTGTACGTTTTATACGCGAAGTGCATCGTGGTTTTGCCGTAACCCTCTCAACTTTTTAGCACATGCTATGTGGGTGAAATGTTGATACCATGCCAACTTTCAACCTTTTCAGAGTTCATTTGTAGTGCTTTTCAATTTCAGGGTCATTTAGCTCAAAAAAATCATAAAATGCATGAAAAAACCAAATGAAGTCAAAAAGGGTTGAAAAATTGATGATGTGGCTTAGAATGGTACATTTTGAACACACGAAAAGCCTGGAGTTCAAATAAGTTCAAAAAAATGAAATGCCTTTTGTAACCGATGAGTTTCCGTCCGAAACCCGATACTTCGAAAGAGTGTGACCGTTTTGTACGTGACGTGCATTCTGCTTTTGCCGTAACTCTCTCAACTTTTTAGCACATGATATGTGGGTGAAATGTTAATACCATGCCATGTTTCAACCTTTTCATACTTTATTTGAAGTGCTTTTCAATTTCAGGGTCATTTAGCTCAAAAAAATCAGAATATGTATGAAAAATATCAAATGAAGTCAGAAAGGGTTGAAAATTGATGATGTGGCTTGTAATGGTGCATTTTCAACACACAAAAAGCCTGGAGTTCAAATAACTTCAAGAAATGAAATGCTTTTTGTAAACGATGAGTTTCGTTTCGAAACCCGATACTTCGAAAGAGTCTGTCCGTTTTGTACGCGAAGTGCATCGTGGTTTTGCCGTAACCCTCTCAACTTTTTAGCACATGCTATGTGGGTGAAATGTGGATACCATGCCAAGTTTCACCCTTTTCAGTGTTCATTTGTAGTGCTTTTCAATTTCACGGTCATTTAGCTCAAAAAAATCATTAAATGCACGAAAAATTCCAAATGAAGTCAGAAAGGGTCAAAAGATTGATGATGTGGCTTAGAATGATACATTTTGAACACACGAAAAGCCTGGAGTTCAAATAAGTGCAAGAAAATGACATGTCAACATGTAGTTTCCCTTGGCAGCAACACGCCCCCTGGCCTGCATAGGATAATAAACCCTCTAAACCTTTCATTCATTCAGTTGCACTATATATGTATGGAATTGGGTGATGACGCTATTATTTTACACGCCTTTCATCAAACAACTGTGTGGCAGAAATGACACTAGAATGACTACACGGTGTTGGTGAGCCAGGGGCATTCCTCACCACCTCCATCGACTGTATTGATGCAGTAGCGGCATTTAAGTGATTCGGATGACCACAATGGCCGACGATCGGCTCAGACTGGCATGAGGGCGATGAGTGTGAAGGGAGGCGGTGGAGTGTCGATAGAGGCGGTGGGTATGGCCTGCAGCAATGACATTGACGACACAACATGGGTTTGGGACGACACGGCTGAAACGGCCAAAACTTTTACTCGACTAGGTGGACGCCGAGTAAACTTAAGAGTCTGCGTGGCTGAGAGGATTAATTTTCCTCCACTAAAGGTTACACTGGTTAGGCTAGGTGCTGGTTAGAGGAGGAAATCCGAATTTATTCTCGTCTAACCGGTTATAGGGGATCGGTTAGAAATTCTCTTAAGAAGGAACAGTATTTTGTTTGGCCAATGATGAACAGAATAACCCCAGGCCTGTTTCATATCACTCGAAGTTTTTTATGGTTTTGTGTGCACACCACAATCTTTGTTATTCGCTTAGGTGTTATATAATCTACTATAGGCGCATTTAGTTCATGGTCCTAGCCATTGTGAGAGAAGGTGAAAGTGGCAAGAGGAAAGTAGTTGACACATTTCTTCGAAGTAACGGCTAAAAGCGACGTCCAGGCTCCTAACATGGAGCGGCGCATGCAGGTTTTTTTTTTTGTGTGTGTGTGTGTGTGTGTGTGGGGGGGGGGGGGTTGCTATCTCGTGGATGTGCCGCATCGGGCCAGGTAGGCCACTTGGGCTTCGGAGCACAGGCTTTGTGAGGGTGTCCACTGAATGGCGATTAAAGGAGTGATTCACATGGCCGTCGCACGGGAAGCCCTGCGTGCGGCGCCGTTACGTAGTCACGTCCTTCTATGATATAATTTTGATGTCAGAAAAATGTATACTATCGATCTAATTGAATTTCAAAGTTGAATTTTAGGGAGCATCCTCACCTAATTCATTGGAATGGAGTACTACTACTTAGCTGAATGTTTCATGTTTGTTCACGGCCGTACTCATATATACTATGAAAAATATTGTGATACACTTGGTTGTAGATGAACCTGATAAAAATTAAACGATATTTTTATAACAATTCGGTAGAGGTAAAAAATCATCAAAACTCATTTATACATACTTGACCTACATCCATGCTCGTATAAAACTTTCTACAAAGAAATACCCCTACAAAAATCTGACCCAGTAAAAAAATTCATGGACAATAGAGAGTGAATAGTAACAAGTGTTGATTTTATTTTATTTGCCAGCTATATCACGGAAGTCAATTGTTTGCAAATTCTTTTTTGCAATTGTGTAAAGCTTGAGAAAGTTTATTGCCAATAAATATAATGATTTTTTGACAATTTACACAATTAGTAAAAATAATCGAAAACGGGTACACTGCCTGCCGGTTCTAATCGTTTCCTTCTACTATATAGTACTCCTGCAACTACATTTGCTATTTTTTTTATTTCCAAGTTAAAATCATTCTTCCCAAAAAAAATTACAAACCAGCCTACTACGACCACTACTTGCAATACAAAAGCTCGAATTAAAATCAAGTGTACCAGCTGCAAAACCGCCCATTCGATTAAGAGCAATCTGAGTTTCCACAATGCAAAGGCCTGACAGCACAAAAGCCTTCGCAAGATCGTGAAATTCATGAATTCAACACTTCCTATTTTTTACAATCTGAGTTTCCACAGTGTAACAAGTGTTGATTGCCTGACAGTTACGACAAATCATCATTATTGCTCCCAGCGGTACTCCATGTGGGATCCCGCTGATGTTGTGCTAGTTGAAGTGTTGAAAATTCCTTAAGCCACAACACGACAAATATAGAAATAGGTTTGTAGTGACTATGAACCATCTACCTTTCCTTCATCGAATTGCACTATGCTCTTGGCCAGGACTTTCTCTTTGTTTGCATGCCTTTGTAAAATAGCTAAAGCAATAGTGAGATAATATGGTTTTTGTATGTAAGTCGTACTACATCAACAACAAAGATTTAACAATCGGGTATTGGCTACTAACAAGAAAACATCAACTTTAGCCTACATTCATTCTTGGACCCCTACTTTCATTTCGATGGTCTTGTGGATTACACACATTAAAAAATCCATGTGAAAATATAAAATAAAAGGTAATTGGTTATATAGGAACATGGGAAATATTCTCCGAAGTGAACCAGCCGGTTCCATTTGGTCTGGCTCAGTCTGCTCTGGCTATGTATATATGCTCTAGCTTCCTAGATACAATTTAAGGTGCCACGAGGGCATAGTAAGCATACCCCGTAGAGCTTAGATATAACAGCTTAATGATGAAATCCAATGTAATGTTATAACTTTATTTGCGTTGCTGGCTCACATCGTTAAACCGCCTGCAGTGTGCACAATTATGGCCTTCAGTGGCATAGACGACAAACATATAATAAGTATAAATCACAGCAAACATAGGAAGCAAGTAGCAGTCTAAATATTTCACAATTTCATACATGAAATGAGTTTGAAAAAAGCCTTCAAATTAAGCACATATAACAAACTGAGTATGGAACTTTCAGTTTTAACGACAACGACATCAACAATGTAATAAGTATATGCCGCTGAAACAAATCAAACAATCAGCTGATAAGGGAAGACCGATCATCTAGTAAAGACTAGAGTCTTCAACATCAAAATTACCTGATCTCTATACCTGAACACACATCAAATATTCAGTTTCAGATCATCTCATCTGAATGCAAACAGGGGAGACATGAAAAGCACATCTGCCATTGACAGATGCAATAATCATGTAATACAATCAGAAATTGTGTGCACTCCTAAAAATACGGCAGAAAAATCAAAACCTGAAGTAGAATTTACACAAGAAATTCATACACATAATTTAAACAAACAAATATATAGCTGGTTTCAGTCAAAATAGTTCACAATTTTATATAGATGAAATGAGTTCGAAAACAGCCTTTAAATTAACTGACAATAACGACGACGACATACAACAAATACAGACCTGGAACATGCATCCAACAGAATGAATATGCAGTTTCCCAAAGAACCACAACGACGACAACGACAATACAAGAACAACAAAGAAACACTGATCGACCAGGACCAAACGGCTTGATAATGAACTCCAATGTGATATCATAACTATTATTTGCATTGTCTCGCTCACATAGTTAAACGGGCTACGGTGTGCACATTTATGATCTTGTATTCAAGGAAGTGAGATTTCTTCAGTGACATAAATGGAAAACATATAACAAGTATATGCCGCTAAAACACATCAAACATTCAGCTTAGAAGTGAAGAAGGGTCATCAAATAAAACTAGAGTCTACTGGAAATACATTTTAGCTCAAGGGAGCACATGCTCCGTTGTGCCAAAATTAATTTTATAAATGTAGAAAAAATTAGAACACCCAAATTATACATGCAAATTTTCAGCAGAAAAACATAAGCGTTTTGACCTTATAAAAAAAGTCAAACGTCAAATGTTACTTCCAAATGTTACACTTAATTATTATTTTCACCGACGAAGGACTACTATTACATATCACATGAAAATTGTGAAGCACACTTGCTACACTATATGAACATCTACATAAAAAATCAGTTATTTTAAAATTTATTTACTATTTATTTTGATTTTAATGTTTACGCCAAAAAAAACGCGTCAATATACAACATACATTCAGGGGTGGATACGATAGCTATAGATATCACCCAGGAGGACATCAGCGTGACATCATACGCAGATTCTGGTGGTTGCAGCAAGAGGATAAGAGGAAAATGCATTGGGTCAGCAAAAAGAAACTCCATTTGCAAAAACAAAGTGGCGGACTAGAATTCAGAGACCTCTACTCTTTCAACATTGTGATGACCGTGCGGCAAGGCTGAAGACTGCTCCAAAATCCGGAGCCCCTGTGTGCTAGAGTTTTGCAAGCCAAGTATTTTCCTAATGGTAATATCCTTGATGCAAAACCTATACAAGGAATGAGCTCCATTTGGTGCAGTATATATTCTCAAAGTTCTAAATGTTGTCAAGGAGGGTATGGTCCTTGATCAAAAAACAAAAGCATATAGAAATCAAACAACCTATATAGGTAGCAAGTAGCAGTCCAAATACTTGACAATTTCATAGATGCAATTTGTTTGAAAAAGCCCTCAAATTAAGCAGATACAAACTGGATATGGAACTTTCAGTTTCAGCAACAACCACATCGATAATGTAAAAAGTATATGGTGTCAAAACACATCAACCAATCAGCTGAGAAGTGAAGAAAGGTCATCTAAATAAAGACTGGAGTTTCAACATTCAATCAGTGCTAGTAGACCTCTACACCTCAACAGACATCAAATATTCATTTGCAGATCATCTCATGAACTGTGCTAGTTGTTACGTACGCGTGCAATGCAAACAGGGGAGGCATGAAAAACATATCTGCACTGAAAAATGCAATCACATGATACAATCAGAAATCATGTGCACTACTGAAAATACGGCGGAAAACATCAAAATCTGAAGTAGAATTTACACTAGAAATGCATACACATCATTTAAACAAACATACATATAACTTGTAGCAGTCAAATAGTTCACAAATTTTATATAGATGAAATGAGTTCGAAAACAACCTTTAAATAAACTGACAACAACAATGACAAGATACAACAAATACTGACCCTGGAGCATCCAACAAAATGGATATGCAGTTTCCGAAAGAACCACAAAGACGACAACAACAATACAACAACAACAACAACAAAGAAACACCGACCACAACCAAAGTACCAAACACGAATAACATAACTAAGACTATAATTAACTCATGGAAATCTGTATGAGATGTGATGCCTCATTCTGAACCTGCTGCTGGGTATAGCTCAATTCATTAATGATGGTACCAAACGCACGGCGAGGTGTCGGAGGGGGGCGACCATGGCAGGCAGCGCTCGATCTCCCCGGGGACTGAGCAACGCCACCCGCCGGTGTCGACGCAGGGATACTCCTTCTGCTGGAGGACGCTGTGCGGACCACCAGGGAAGACGTCGTCGAGGAAGTAGATGTAGCCCGGGCTGCCGGCGTGGCCCGTCTCGAAGGCCTTGGAGCAGGCCCGGCCGACGAAGAGCACCTGCCCGCTCATCTGGTACAAGCGCCATGAAGCCGGCGTTCCCTCCTGCAGCCTGAAGACTTGGAACCGCCAGGTGCCGCCTCTCGCCGGAGCCATGCACCTTTTCACCATGAGCAGATCGGCACCGGAGGCGGAGGACAGGAGGTAGCGCGAGACGATCTCCCCAGGTGCCCCCCGGACCCGGTGACCATCGAATTCGTAGGCGTGATGTCGAATGGTGAGCGAAGAGGCGGCGTCTCCGGCTCCGGCGACTTCCGGCTTGTAGCAGACGAGGTCGTCATCTGAGTAGATGGTGCAGAACCATCCGTCGTGGTAAGTGAGGTCTTGGGCGTCGCTGGGAAACATCCTTACCGAGGGCGCCGACAACCAGCAGTCCATGCCGGGGCGCCAGAACGCCAGGTTGGTCTGGCTGGACGTGATGGCGGCGACGAAGCAGGCGGCAGACGGCGGCGCGGTGGACATGACGGCTGCGCGGATCATCATGGGGCACGTGATGACGCCGGATTGGAGCGGGATCCGCACCCGCTCCGGGAGGGCGACGCGCTCGCCGGTGCGGAGGTTGAGCACGGCATGACCGCGCCAATGATGGGATGATACGACGACCCAGCCGCCCGGAGCAGAGCCACAGAAACGCGCCCCGCTGCCGTCGTCGGAGAGGGCCGGGCGCGGATCAGCGGAGCCGCCGAAGATCCTGTAGCTGTCGGCCCGGGCGGAGGAGGGCTTGAGGAGCCATGGGAGCGGGGACGGGTTCTGCAGTGCCACCCGGCGCCAGTGCTTGTTGACTGCGGACGCCCTGACGTGGTCCGCGATGCACGACAGCAGCAGGAAGATACGGGCGATAATATCTTGGTGGAGGCCGGCCGCCGCCGCCATGGCAGGGACCGGAAATCTAGGGTAAGAAAGGTGTTGGTTTGGGCTGAAAGTGACGGCGGGTGAGAGTGGAAGGGATCCATCCAACCCGTTGGTTTTAAAGTCACGCCTGCGAGTCTGCGAACATCCCGAGAGAAAATTGTACCCTAGCAGTTTGGTCCCTGGCAATCCTTTTATTGCACAGACGTTTTTTCTGTGCCTATTTTCTTTACATCCAAAATAAGATTGTGGAGTTTTTAGCATCCAAACACTCTACGGAAGGGGTTTTAGCTTTATATCCCTGACAAAAATATGAGAGGAACGACATAGTATTGTGGTTGTTTTGTACTCCTCTGTTCACAAATATAAGTCATTTTAGGGACTTGTATCAAGTCTCTAAAACGTCTTATATTTATGGACAGAGGTAGTACAAATTAAGTGGGCGCGGCTACATGATGCACAGTGCTACCTCCGTTCTGGTTTATTGGTCCCGTTATATTTCATAGAAAACTATGTTCAAATACGAATTCAATGAAATAATTTTTGATGATGTGCATTAATATTTTATTAGTCAATATTTTGGTCAAAATATGGCACAAAATACAATGAGGACCAATAAATCAAGACGAAGGGAGCACTCGGAAGCCTTGCACAGTTCTGTTGAAACAAGTCGGTTATTTCTCGTGCTCGAGCCAACAATGTGCAACACGATATTTATTATAGTCATGTATTAGTGTAATTAAGAACCAGGACCTAGATCCACTTGTACATGACAACATCTATCTTACTACCTTGATAGATTTACTGAAAAAGGCTTGTATCCCGGTTTATAGATAAAGCAATGACCATCATACAAAACCTCATATAACTCGACACCACACCACACAGACACAAGGCACGATACATGGGTCCTAACTAATAGCTAATCAAGTCGAGCCCGACGAAGGCGGTGCTTTCAAGAGGGGCACGATACCGGAGCACCGTCACTGCCTGATCTAGGGATCAAGGTTCCCCCCTGAGCAAAGAGAAGGGCAAAGAGAAGCCATGACCATGCCTTCAACTAGGAGACGGAGCGTAAAGGCGCCGCCGCCATCGGTCTGGCAGAGACAGAAATGGTTTTCACCCCGGCAAGCCATTTCTCCGTCAGATATGTAGAACAACAAGACACGAGATGCCAGACCACCGCCTCTGACCGTCCTGAAGTGGCCATCATGCCACCCGCACGGCCATGGTAACCAGTCGACACCTGAGCCGCGAGATCATCCCATGAGCATCGTGACTCCCACCACCAGGGTCGCTGCCCCGGCACCCCAGGGTCCAACTCCAACTCCGCTCAGGCTAGTAGCCACGACGATCAAATGGAAGGGTGGGAAGGCCCCTCCTTCCCCACTCATGGACCACCCCTAGGCCTGAGCACCACCCAAGGCAGTCAAAGCTAAGCTCCACCACCTCGCCCTGCCCCAGTCGGGCTATGAGCAAGCTCCCCAGCGCCGCGCCGCCAATGGACAGGAGGCAAGGTCGCATTTGAGGCCACCCTAATGACGAGGTCATCCGTAAATTATAGAGAACACTAGGAGAAGTCTAGCTCCTTGCCTCATCGTGCACTAGCCCCAAGCGGAGGCTGAAGGTGGAGCAACCACACCCGCCATGCCAGCCGCTCCACCACCCGACAGGTGAGGGCGAAGCCGGCCACTCGCGGCCCATATCGTCCCTGACCCACAGCACGCAAAATCAGATCAGATCCATCCACTTCCGGCGACCTAGACCACCAGGATCCCATCACAGCTGCATCCGTCGCACATCCAGTCAATGGAGCCCATCCCACTAGAAGGGATAACAAGGGCCCATAGGCGGCCGTGCTTTGACCGATACCGCACTCCTGCTATGTATGAAGGGAGAGGAAGGGGGTGGTTACGGCAGGGGTAGCCCCCCCCCCCGCCCCCACTTGCTCGCGGGGGCGGGTCGGGGAAGGAACGGTTTCGACACTATTTTTACCGTGGTAGATTTTGACCACTCCAAACTCCATGGTTGTAATTTCTATTTATCCAAAGATTACTTCTTGGAAAATTCAAAGGCGTTGCAACCGGAGAAGAATACTATGCATACTTTTTTTTTCTAGATCCTTATGAGTTAAAGCTTTCACCATATTATGTTTGCTATCAACTTCTATGTTTGCCCTTATTCTCACATGACGCAACGCATAATTGATGATGGACACCTAAATTAGCAACACCTAGCTATTAGATTGGGTAAACACTGTGCTTGGGCAAGCTTCATGGTTAGCTTGGGTAAACACTGTGCTTGCTTCTGAGTACCAACAACAACAAAAATCTAGTCCCCACAAAAAATATCTACCACCATGAACTAGAGGAAACTTGTTTACCATGAGTTTGATATATACGGAATAAGTTCATTAGCTCACAAAGAATAATATTCCCTCTAGATCCTTGTGAGTTAAAACTTCATCATTATATGTTATGTATTAACTTATGATTGATAGTGAGAACCAGCCCCCCCCCCTAACATCTCATGGGTCGCTCCTGCGACTCACGAGGTGACCACCGCCGCCCTACCAAATATCCCACCTCCAAGCTCATCTCCCTCGCGGGCGCCAGCGCCGGACTCGGTCACTCCGCGGCAGCGACGGTGCGCTCCCCCGATCTCCTTCTCCCCTCCTGTGCCTCTTAGGTGTTCTCCCTCTACCCCGTCCGACGAATCTGGCCAGATCTCGCCCTGACGCCCTTCCCTACACTTGTCGGCCCTGGAGTTGCCTTGGTGGCAGCGGGGCCCTCGGCAGGCATGTCAGCATGGGGGTGGCGTGGGTTGCTACCATTGGAGCCTGGAAGCACGCATATGCGCATAAGGCGGGCGGTCTTGGGTGGGTGTCCTGGCTGTAGCTGATTACCGGATCCACCAGCTCCGGCGGTTTGCCTCCGATCCGAAGAAGTCTGTGGGCATGGCCCTTGTCCTTTTGGTAGCCACTGCAATTGCTTATGTGGGATGATCGGCATGCCAGATCCATGGTTTATGTCCATATGGGTGGAAGCTGCCAACTTTGGGTGTTGTGGGTGACAGAGCTACACCGGTGCAACACCTGGGACAATCTGTTGCCTGCTTGGGGTCCATCGCCATGCGTGTAGTGGGTGAGGTTGGATCCCCTGTGTTACCGGAGTAGTGGGTTAGGTGGATACCCTTGGTTTTCGGACTAGCGGCTCCGAACCGTGGGCACGATGGCACCATCTCGGTGGGTGTCATTGCGCGGGTTCTCGTGTGTTGGCTCGGCCATGTGGGCGGGGAGGTGTCTCATTCCGGGGGCGTCCATCATGTGGGTGTGGTCTTCGTTGCCAACCAGCTTGTTTCGGACATGGGTGGGTGTCCTGGCTATAGCCGGTTGTCGGATCCACCAGCTCCGGTGGTTTGCCTCCGATCTGAAGAAGTCTATGGGCATGACCCTTTTCCTTTTGGTATCCACTGCGATTGCTTATGTGGGATGCTCTACATGCCAGATCTAGGTTTGTGTCCATATGGGTGGAAGCTGACAGCTTTGGGTGTTGTGGGTGACGGAGCTGCACCGGTGCGACACCTGGGACAACCTATTGCCTGCTTGGGGTCCATCGCCATGTGTAGAGTGGGTGAGGTTGGACCCCTAGGTTACTGGAGTAGCGGGTGAGGTGGATACCCTTGGTTTCCGGACTAGCGGCACCATCTCGGCGGGTGTCATTGCGCGGGTGCTCGTGTGTTGGCTCGGCCATGTGGGCGGTGAGGTGGCTCATTCCGGGGGCGTCCATCATGTGGGTGTGGTCTTCCTTGCCAACCGGCTTGTTTCAGACGTTGTCTGCAATTTTCCTTAGCCGGCCATGGCTGTTGGATCTGGTTGGTGGGGGTTGAGTCCCAAGCGAAAGATCTGCTCGACTCTATCGGTGCCGGTGATAGTCATGCTGTGGTGTGCCATTGTCCTCCTTGGAGGTGTCATCATGGGTAACCCCATTCACCATGAGCTCTGGGTGAAAACCATTGGCCTTGCTAATTCCAGACCGAACAGTGTAGGCGATGTGGCGTCGTGTCCTCCCTGGAGGCTCCGTCTCATGCTGAAGGTCCTAGGTTGCTAGTTGCTAGGGTGAGTTTTGTGAATGACAAATTCTTCTCGTCATGTGTCGAGTCCTTGCCTCGACGGTGGTGCTCTCCTGCGAAGGTAGGTTCAACGAGGTGGTTGTGCTAGCTGACCTCCCTTTGGCATACTGGCCCTAGTCCCCATCCGTGTTCTAGGGTGGTGAACACTCCATCGTCCGACAGTGCGGTGCCACTTTAGCCGGGGCGAGGAGCTGGGGGCTCCTTTTGGCGATGGAATAGGATGGCACTAGTCTGCGGGCGCCTATGCGATGACATTGTTATAACACCCTATGTGAGCTGATCGCTTTCTTGAGCTGGCTCCATTCGCACCATTGGTCTTTCGAGCATGTATGAGGGCTCCAGTGTCTCACTTTCTTACGTTTTGAGATTTGTTGATGCCTCTGGGCACCCATGTATCTTGCCGGAGCTCTTTATATTGTACCGTTGGTTGCAAGGGCTTCATTAATTTAAAGCTAGGTGCCAGCCTCTTTTCTAAAATAAATTAATCCACTTCTAGGTTTTCACCCTCATATATCACAAAATGCAACTTGTGACACTTAAGAATTGTAACACCTTGATATTGATGTTGTGTTCATGAAATTATTTAAATTAATAAGATAAAAGATGGAGATATATATACCACTTGATAGAACAATTTGTTTTTGTATCATTGGCAGGACCAGTGCCAATTTTGTTAGAAGAAGGAAGCAAAGTGCATGTTACAAATATTTACAGGAAGAAGGCATAGAAGGGATTAACCACTGTCATCAACCACAATCCACAAGCCTCTTAAAGGCAAGCTTACACTATCTTGTGTCCGGAAGGGACCTTCTAATCACCAGATGCACCGTGACATGGTTATAATTATAGATCCCATATTGTTTCCCTCTAAACATATATTGCAAACAACCATAAGCAACAAGGCCACTACAACAACGGCGATGATGCATAAGCAATCAGCAGGGTGCAGAAAATTAACGTGTCATGTTTTCTAAGTAATATTCATGGATGCAATACTACCATGCTAACACTGGTAGAAGGACATAAGAAGTTAGAACAAACACCTGGAGCAAGTAGAAGCTTACTCAACTGCAGCAACCTTCTATGAAAATATGTGAAAGAAAGAAAAAGTTGAAGTGAATTCCATACAAAGTATATGTACAGTTTCTAATTTTCTTACCGATGAATTTTACCTTTATTACTGTAAAATAGCATATCAAAAGATATCACATTTCTCATTTCAGTATCATAAGGATCAGAAAAATGACACATATATGTTTTAAATATAATTGTGCAAAATGTACGGAGGAAACTAGTGGTATATCTCCCATTAGTTATAGATATCGGATCAGCACAAACTAATTGGTTGGAGGTAACTAATAAGAAGAATATGAATTAATTAGTTGTGATATATAAAGCCACGTATTTGGTTGGTTTAACGAAAAATTACTAGATATTTGGTATGATTTTTTAGGGATTTTGGTATGCGAGTTAAGAGTCTAGCTCCCACCTTTTTAATAACATTTTTGGGACTTATAATGATTTGTTTTAGACAGAACATCTTGACCATTATCATAAAGCTAGCAAAGAAAACAAGAAATACTCTTCCCACTAGATCCTTCTGAGTTAAAAATTCATCATTACATGTTCCGTATAAACTTCTAAGTTTGACTCTCATATCACTTGATACAACTCATAAATGTGCATAGACACCTAAGACATGAAATATCTAGCTGGATTTTGTGTTCACAAAATTATGAAAGAAATGATAAGATAAATATATGGAGATATAGATGAACAGAATAATTGCCTGTTATCTTCAGTAAAGAGTATGTCTAATGGTCAGTATCTTCACAAGAAAAAAAATTCACCCTAAACTAGGAGAAACTTATTTAATACGAGTTTGAAAGAAGTTCCCCTATCGATAGAAAAAATGTATCATTGGCGGTAAGAGTGACAACTTTTCTGGAAGAAGAAAGCAAAGTACATGCTACAAATATTTATAGGAACACGGTATCCAAAGAGATTTGCCATTTTCATCAATCACTAGTCTTCTAAAGGCAAGCTTACACTGCCTTATACCCACAAGTGGCCCTCTAATCACAGTATGCACCGTGAATCAATTATTTTTACAGATCTCATTGTTGCACTCTAAACAGATATTCCAACAGCCATAAGCAATGAGGTCATCACAATAAAGGCGGTGATGCAGAAGCTAGCTGCAATGTGCAAAAAATTAAAGTGTTTTTTTTTGCGAATAAATTAAAGTGTCATGTTAATTGGTAAAGCAAGTAGAAGCTTACTCAAATTGCAGCAACCTACTTTGAAAAAACTGTGACAGAAAGGCGAAGTTTAGATGAATTGTGTATAACGTGTATGTACAGTTTGGGTACAACGAATATTTTTTTATAACTTACTTGCAGCCTGGGCATATTTTTTGTAAAGGGGTCGAAGATATATTTTGTCATGTACATATAGTTCTCAATTTTATTATATATTAATTTGGCGTTTAATATTGAAAAATAACGTATCAAAAGGTGTCACATTTCTCATTTCATTACTTTGACATCCATAATCCTTATTCATCAAGTTCATTAGACGGTAATACTTCTAGAAATTTTATAAGGATTAGAAAAAGGACTTCGGTGGATGCGGTGGCGGTGGGGCCATCCGTACATGCGGCAGCAGGAGTTGGGGATGTGGCGAAGTGGCTAGAAGCTAGGTGGGGATGGCGATGGTGAAGAGGCCGGGGTGTTGGTGTGGGAGGGGGAGAATGCCATGTGTGCCACTGACAGGTGGGCCATGGGAGGACACTATGGTATCCACTGCATGTTCGTGAAGATGCAAATCCAGCTCAAATTTGGGCTGGAAATGGGTCCAAGCGATAGTAAAACACACGCCAGAGTGCGGCGCTATGAACGTCCCTTCCTATATTGCGGTGACATACATTTGAAGCTTCGTGATGGGTATTGTAAGTTGCTCGTCCGTCCAATGACACTCCCCTGTTTCAGGGTCCAAAGTTCCCCCAACCCCAAAGAACCAAGTCCTTGAACGGTTTGGCCAGTTCAATGTCTGTGGTATGACCCCTTTAGCAAGGAGGTCATTCTTAGCTTTTTTCCACGACAGTCGGGCTTTGAGGTAGCCACCTGTCCCCATGTGATGGTGATACTGCTTCTTTGTAGCATTGGTCTGGCTTGTCTCTGACATTTTCTTACTCTTCTACGATGTCTTGTAGACCACAAATGCGGGCCAGTGATCTCTTATCTTCTCAAATCGGCCGATGAATTTTGGAGTCTTCCCTTTGTCGACAAACTTTGATTTCAACTCATTCTTCCACCTCCTGAATAGATCTGCCATCTTCTTAAGAGCACACGCCTTGACCAGTGGCTCTATAACTGGCTTATTCGGATCCTCCTCTCACGGTAGGGTGAAATTTGCCTGCAGCGCGGTGCAAAGATGATCTTTCTGTCTATCGGTGACATAATCACCTTCAGGGGCGTCCTCCTTAGGCTTATTCCTTTCCTTCATGCTGATCGGGATGTTGTCCCTAACAATTGCTCTGCACTGAGAAGAAAATGCATGCTTGGTCTGCTTGGGTTCAATCAGTAGGCCATCGTCCGCGAGTGCTGTGATCGTGAACCTTTCATCCTTGTGCAACCTCTTCTTCGGGCCTTGTATCGTTATCGAAGTTTGGCTCCATCCGGAGGGCTATATAAAAGAAGAAATAAGAGTTAATATATGTACATACCAAAACAATTAATGCATCAATTAGCTAGTCAACACATGCTTAATTAATATATATACCTCGCCGGACTTTGCAACATCTCCCTCCTCCGTTCGGTCACCGGAGCCGTCACCATGATCTCCTTCTTCCTCCGGCATTCGGTGACCGGAGCCATCATGATCATGTCCTTCCCCCTCCATTCTTCGATCACCGGATTATGTCCCCCAACAACTGTTCTTCTTCCAAGTCTGTTTGATCCATAGTTTCTGCAAATATTAAAACATGGCAATTAATATACTTCTCTACGATTTGGGGTGGCCTCGACAACGCTTCCAGGGTTAGGGGTAGCCCTCGACGCTTCTAGGGTTTGGTCGGGCAAGAGGGGATTCTTTTAACCTTTTAGGGATTTAACAAAATGGCGCCATTCTGGATGTGCAAAAAATGGTCCATATTTTTCCTGATCTCATCTACCCTTCTATATGTCACGTTGTCTAGTGTCAAAGGATTCAAGAAAACCACGGCTTCATCATTAGCCGGAAGTAACAGGCGCATAATGGTACGAAGCTCTCCAAAATTATTTTGGAACATAGTCCCAGATAGGATAATTAGCTTTTTGGTATGAAGTTCAGCAAGATCCTTCCGAATATCGCTATTTGGAAGGCTGTTGCTGAAATTCGTACCAAAAAGCAAATTATTATATCCGGAACTCCATTCCAAAACAACTTTGAAGAGCTTCGTAGCATCATATGCCGGTTACTTCCGGCTAATGATGAAGCCATGGATTTCTTCAATACTTTGACAGTACACAACATGACACATGGGAGAATATATATATATATATATATATATATATATATATATGGGATAAAAAAATTTGAATCAACTTGTGCACATACATAATGGGGGCATTCTTGATAAATCTATGTTACCGGGGAGGGGGCAAACGACAATGACGCTCACCCCTCATGTCCGACGTCCCCCCTCATGTAATGTCCAACGTCCCCCCTCATGTTGAAGTTATCGAGGAGGGGGTAGACAACAACGACGCTCACCCCTCATGTCCGACGTCCCCCCTGAAGTCATGTCCGGCGTCCCCCCTCATGTCGAACTTCTGCACATCCATAATGGGGGCATTCTTGATAAATCTATATTACCGGAGTTTTCTATATGAACATCTTACCTTAGTAACTTAGAAAAATAATGTTATCGAGGAGGGGGTATATCGACAATGCTTTTTTTCTAGGGTTTGGGTGGCCTCGAGAGTTGGTTGCCCGGTATATCGAGAGGGGGGTGAACATTTTACCTTAGTAACTTAGAAAAAGATGTTATCGGGAGGGGGTATATCGACCCCCCCTCATGTCGAAGTTATCAGTGTCGGGGTATATAGACAACAACATACATTCCGGATCCGTTGGAAAGCTCTCGGGGAGCCGATGCCAACGTGATGATAGGGGGTTGGGGTGCTCCTATGGTCTTGTTGATAGATAGAGCCGATGCCAACGTGATGATTGAGCCGATGCCAACATTTTCATTTAACAAAAAAATACCTTCAAAAAAAGACTTGCTTTGCCGCGGGTGCTCGGTGCGACGTGGACTCGGTGGAAAAACTTTATAAAAATGTGGTGGTGGCCGGGACAGGTGGTTTTCTTTTCCTTCTTCATTTTTTCCTTTTTTTTCTTATATGTTTGTTTTCGTTTTCACTCTACATTTTCATACATATGAAAAACAACGAAGACTTTTTACATGAACATATACCCACATATACATGAACATATATACATATACATGAACATATATACATATACATGAAAAAAACATATACATGAACATATACACATATACATGCCCGCAAAAAAATACACATATACATGAAAAAAACAGAGCACACGCGGTTCTGCCGACCGGCGACCATGGAGCAGCGGCGACGTGGAGCAGGGGACGGGGAGTAGGGGGGCTCACTATGGGGGGGGCAGCGATGGCGTAATCGGCGACGAGGACGGCGGGATCGGGGGGGGGGGGCGAGGATGCGACGAGGACGACAGGCTCGAGGCCGGCGACGAGGACGGCACGCGGCGAGGGCGAGGGCGAGGGCGCGTCGGTGACGAGGATGGCGGGCTTGAGGCCGATGACGAGGACGCCACACGATGAGGGCGCGAGGGTGCGTCGGCGAGGGCTCGGGGAGGAGAGGGCGTCGGCAAGGGCGAGTGCGCAATCCGACAGCCTGGCATCGTCGTGCTGTTCGGTGCGGTGTCGGGGGGGGAGATGAATTGGAACTAGAAAACGCTAAGTGTGGGCTTATATACCCAGAGCCTTTGATCCCGGCTGGTGGCACCAACCGGGACCAATACCCACCTTTAGTCCCGGTTGGTGCCACCAGCCGGGACCAAAGGTCTCTTTTGTCAGCCCAAAGGGCGGGAAGCAGAGACCTTTGGTCCAGGTTGGTGACACCAACCGAGACTAAACGTGGGTATTGGTCCCGGTTGGTTCCACCAACCGGGACCAATGGACTTGCACAGCGGTTGTTTTTTGTTTTGTTGCATAATTTTAGTTGCATAATTTCCATTATTTTTGTTTTGTTTTTTGCTTTATTTATTTTTGTTTTGTTTTTGGCTTTATTTATTTGGAGTGTGTTTTATCATTATATTATTTTTGCTAGTAATGTTTTGAACAAAAAATACTTTGATAATTTTAGTTGCATAATTTTTATATAATTATAGTTTTAAAAATACTAGAGGTTTATAAAAGCCTGTTAGTTGATTCTTTTTCGAACTCCACTCCCATGATGTTTTGAAAGAAAATAAAAAGCACTTCAAATGAACTCTAAAAAGGTTGAAAGTTGACATTGTATCATCATTTCACCCACGTAGCATGTGCTAAAACGTTGAGAGGGTTACGACAAAAACTGGATGCACTTCGTGTACAAAATGGACAATCGCCTTCGAAATATCACGGTTTCAGACGAAAACTCATCTGTTACAAAGGGATTTCATTTTTTTGAACTTATTTGAACTCCATACTTTTTGTATGTTCAAAATGCTCTATTCAAAGCCACATCATCAATATTCAACCCTTTCTGACTTCATTTGGTATTTTTCATGCACTTACTGATTGTTTTGAGCTAAATGACCCTGAAATTGGAAAGCACTTCAAATGAACTCTGTAAAGGTTCAAAGTTGGCATGGTATCATCATTTCACCCACATAGCATGTGCTAAAAAGCTGAGAGGGTTATAGCAAAAACTGGATGCACTTCGTGTACAAAATGGACAACCCATTTGAAGTGTCACGGTTTCGGACGAAAACTCATCTGTTACAAAGCGATTTCAGTTTTTTGAACTTATTTGAACTCCATACTTTTTGTGTGTTCAAAATGCACCATTCAAATACTTCAACCCTTTCTGACTTCATTTGGTATTTTTCATTCATTTACTGATATTTTTGAGCTAAATAACGCTGAAATTGAAAAGCACTACAAATGAACTCTGTAAAGGTTGAAAGTTGGCATGGTATCATCATTTCACCCACATAGCATGTTATAAAAAGTTGAGAGGGTGACGACAAAAACTGGATGCACTTCGTGTACAAAACGAACAATCTCTTTCGAAGTATCAGGGTTTCGGACAAAAACTCATGTGTTATAAAAGGCATTTCATTTCTCCACATGTAACTGTAATGATATTGTTGTGGAGAGAAAGTCTTCACCTTTTCTTCACTTGTGACCTTTGCTTATTGCGCCGTAATAACCATGGATAATCTTCATCGTTTAACAGGGTGCTTGGGTCAGCCTTGACTTTGAAGGGAGGAATTTCATGAAACTTTTCATAATCTTTAGACATGTCTGTCTTGCCCTCCAATCCCACGATGTTTCTTTTTCCTGAAAGAACTATGTGGCGCTTTGGCTCATCATATGTTGTATTCACTTCCTTATCTTTTCTTTCTCGGTTTGGTAGACATGTCCTTCACATAGAAAACCTCCGCCACATCATGGGCTAGGACGAATGGTTCGTCTGTGTACCCAAGATTGTTCAGATCTACTGTTGTATTCCGTACTCTGGATCTTCCTGTACCCTGGCTCTTGACAGATTGACCCATTTGCACTGAAACAAAGCGACCTTGAAATCATGTCCATAGTCAAGTTCCCATATGTCCACTATGTAACCATAATATGTGTCCTTTCCCCTCTTGGTAGCTGCATGAAAGTAGACACTGTTGTTTTGGTTGGTGCTCTTTTGATCCTGGGTGATCGTGTAAAATGTATTTCCATTTATCTCTTACCCTTTGTAAGTCATTACAGTCGAAGATGGTCCCCTGGACAACGAGTACAACTCACCAAAAACAGTGTTGTCATCCATGAGACGTTTTTGCATCCAATTGCCAAAAGTCCTGATGTGTTCACATGTAATCCAGTCGTCACACTGCTCCGGGTGTTTGGAGCGTAGAATATTCTTGTGTTCATCGACATATGGGGTCACCAAGGTAGAATTCTGTAGAAGTGTGTACTGTGCTTGAGACCAACAATGCCCGTCCCTACATATTATTGAGTTTGCTCCTAGTGTGCCTTTTCTAGTCAGTCTCCCCTCATACCGCGATTGAGGGAGACCAATCTTCTTAAGGTAAGGAATGATGTCAACACAAAACCCAATGACATCCTCTGTTTCATGGCCCATGGAGATGCTTCCTTCTAGCCTAGCGCGGTTACGAACATATTGCTTTAAGACTCCCATGAACCTCTTAAAGGGGAACATATTGTGTAGAAATACAGGGCCCAAAACGACAATCTCGTCAACTAGATGAACTAGGACGTGCATCATGATATTGAAGAAGGATGGTGGGAACACCAGCTCGAAACTAACAAGACATTGCACCAAATCACTCTTTAACCTTGCCAGGATTTCTAGATCGATCACCTTTTGAGAGATTGCATTGAGGAATGCACATAGCTTCACAATGGCAAATCGAACGTTTTCCAGTAGAAGCCCCCTCAATGCAACTGGAAGCAGTTGCGTCATAATCACATGGCAGTCATGAGACTTTAGGTTCTGGAACTTTTTCTCTCCCATATTTATTATTCCCTTTATATTTGACGAGAAGCCTAACGGGACCTTCATACTGAGTAGGCATTCAAAGAAGATTTCCTTCTCTTCTTTGGTAAGAGCATAGCTGGCAGGATGCATGCCGTCTTTTTCATGCACACGTTGTTGTTCCTCGCATGCTTCCGGTGTATCTTTTGTCTTCCCATACACTCCCAAGAAGCCTAACAGGTTCATGCAAAGATTCTTTGTCATGTTCATCACATCGATTGCAGAGCGGACCTCTAGGTCTTTCCAATAGGGTAGGTCCCAAAATATAGATTTCTTCTTCCACATGGGTGCGCGTCCCTCAACGTCATTCGGAACAGATAGTCTGCCAGGACCCTTTCCAAAGATCACTTGTAAATCTTTGACCATAGCAAGTATGTGATCACCATTATGGAGGGCGGGATTCTTCCCGTGATCTATCTCACCTTTGAAATGCTTTCATTTCTTTCGACATTGATGGTTGGTCGGAAGAAATCAACGATGCCCGAGGTACACATTCTTCCTGCATTTGTCCAAATATATACTGTCGGTGTCATCTAAACAGTGTGTGCATGCGTGGTATCCCTTGTTTATCTGTCCTGAAAGGTTACTGAGAGCAGGCCAATTGTTGATGGTTACAAACAGCAAAGCATGTAGGTCAAATTCATCCTGTTTGTTCTCATCCCACACACGTACACCTCTTCCATTCCATAGCTGTAAAAGTTCATCAACTAATGGACTTTGGTACACATCAATGTCATTGCCGGGTTGCTTAGGGCCTTGTATGAGCACTGGCATCATAATGAACTTCTGCTTCATGCACAATCAAGGAGGAAGGTTATACATACATAGAATCACAGGCCATGTGCTATGCTTGCTGCTCTGATCCCCAAAAGGATTAACACCATCTACACTTAAACCAAACCATATGTTCCTTGGGTCACCTATAAAGTCATTCCACTTTCTCTCGATCTTTCTTCACTACGACCCGTCAGCGTGTGCTCTCAACTTCCTGTCTTTCTTACGGTCCTCTTTATGCCATCACATCGACTTGGCATGCTCTTCGTTTCTGAACAGACGTTTGAACCGTGCTATTATAGGAGCATACCACATCACCTTGGCAGGAACCCTCTTCCTGGGGCGCTCGCCGTCAACATCAGTAGGGACATCTCGTCTAATCTTTACCGCAATGCACCGCATACCGAGCATGCGTTCAAATCCTCGTATGCATCGAGGTAGAGGATGCAGTCATTAGGACATGCATGTATCTTCTGCACCTCCAATCCTAGAGGGCATACAACCTTCTTTGCTGCGTATGTGCTGTCGGGCAATTCTTTATACTTTGGAAGCTTCTTATTCAATATTTTCAGTAGCTTCTCAAATCCTTTGTCAGGTACACCATTCTCTGCCTTACATTGCATTAATTCTAGTGTGGTAACGAGCTTTGTGTTTCCATCTTCGCAATTGGGGTACAACCCTTTTTTGTGATCCTCTAGCATGCCATAGAACTTCAACTTCACCTTTTCACTTTCGCATTGTCTCTTTGCGTCAACAATGACCTGACGAAGATCATCATCGGGCACATCGTCTGGTTCCTCTTGATCGTCATCTTCCCCCGTTGCACCATCACCATATTCAGGAGGCACATAGTTGTCATCATCCTCTTCTGCTTCGTTGTCTTCCATCATAACCCCTCTTTCTCCGTGCTTGGTCCAAACATTATAGTGTGGCATAAAACCCTTCTCAAGAAGGTGGAAGTGAAGGGTTTTAGAGTTGGAGAAATCCTTCGTATTCTCATAGACAGTACATGGACAATGAATAAAACCATTCTGCTTGTTTGCCTCAACCGCTTTGAGGAAATTATGCAGGCCCTTAATATACTCGGAGGGACGTCGGTCACCGTACATCCAGTGCCGGTTCATCTGCGTGCGTTATATAATAAAGTGTACTAAAAACCATTACGACATATCATGAATAGAAAAGTGACCAAATTAATAGAAATTCATCATCACATTAAAGCCAAAGTACAATAGTGACGAAAATAAATACATACAGTTCATACATAGTTCTCATTATTGAACAACATATAGCTCTCTAGAGCATCTAACTAAAACATACATAGAAACTATGTAAAGAATTTAAATGCAACAACAAATGCGATCATAACTGCTACTAAGGTACCAATTGATCCAACAACCAAGCCTCAGTATGAATGACATATTTTCTAATCTTTCTAGTCTTCAATCGCATTGCATCCATCTTGGTCTTGTGATCGTCGACAACATCGGCAACATGCAACTCCAACTTCATCTTCTCCTCTTCAACTCTTTGTAATTTTTCTTTCAAGTCATTGTTTTCTTTTTCAACCAAATTTAACTTCTTGACAAGAATTGCTATGTGGGTTGGAATTTCTGGTTCAACTACCTCCTCCTAGATTAAAAAATCTATGTCATGTTGGTCGCCATAATTGTCATAAACACTAAATAAAACAAATAGTTATAAAACATAATATATACCACATCCGAATATAGACAGGACGAGGGTCGACGGAGGCGGATACGAAAACCATCACACTATATAATAAGAAACAATAATAAAAGTAAGAAAATCACACAAGTATCTATCTAAATCGTACAAGTAAAAACTTTTTTCTTTTAGAAAGAAGATAAGAAGAAGAGGCTAACCACGGTGGCGCCGGCACCGTGCTGGGCGCAGGCGATCGACGGCGGTGAGGACGGGGCCTGGACAGGAAGGACCACCAAACCTTGACAAATGTTGAGGAAAATGGAGCTTGGACAAGGAGCTTCGAGAGGAGAAAGCATAAGTGTGGCTTGGGCATTTCATCGAACACCTCATGTGCATAGGAGGTGATCTAGACCACCACAAAACTCTTCCCTCGCCGGCCCAAAAAATAGAGCAATGTGGAGTGCTCTGCTCGCTGGCGAGGGGGTATATATAGGCATCTCATTGGTCCCGGTTCGTGGCTAGAACTGGGACTAAAGTACCCCATTTGGTCCCGGTTCAAACCACAAACCGGGAACAATGGTTATTGGCCAGGAGCGAGGCCGATTGGTCCCGGTTGGTGTCTGGAACCGGCGGGGACCAAAGGGTTGTCTACTACGCAACTTTATTATTGTAGACACGTGTTGGGCCTCCAAGCGTAGAGTTTTGTAGGACAGTAGCAATTTTCCCTCAAGTGGATGATCTAAGGTTTATCAATTCATGAGAGGTGTAGGATGAAGATGGTCTCTCTCAAAAAACCCTGCAACCAAATACAAGAAATATATTGTGTCCCCAACACACCTGATACAATGGCAAATTGTATAGGTGCACTAGTTCGGAGAAGAGATGGTGAAAAAAGTGTAATATGGATGGTAGAAATATATATTTATAATCTGAGTAAATAAAAATAGCAAGGTAGCAAATAGTAAATGTGCACAAAAACGGTATGGCAATTCTTGAAAACAAGGCCTAGATTCGCACTTTTGCTAGTGCAATTTCTCAACAGTGCTAATATAGTTGGGTCATATGATTATCCCTCAAAGTGCAATAAAGAATCACTCCTGGGTTCCTATTAGAGGAGAACCAAAGATAGAAATTGTATGTAGGGTACGAAACTACCTCAAGCTATTCTTTCCGTTTGATCTATCCTAGAGTTCGTACTAGAATAACGCAAGCTATTCTTTCCGATCGATCTACTCAGGAGTTCATACTAGAATAACACCAAAGAAAATTCATATTCATAATACTCAATCCACAGAAAGAACTACAAGGGATACCCAAAGTTTCTATTGGAGAAAAGATAATAAAAACGTGCATCAACCCGTATGCATAGATTACCCCAATATCACCGTGGGAATCCGCAAGTTGAGTGCCATAACGTATATCAAGTGAACCAATAAGATACCCCAATGTCACCTCAAGTATTCATACCGCAAGACATACATCATGTGTTCCCAAATCTGAACATTCAATCCGACATAACAAAACTTCAAAGGGTAAAGATTCAATTCATCATAATAAGAGTATAGAGGGGAGAAACATCATATGATCCATCTATATTAACAAAGCCCATGATATAGATCACGAGAGAGAGAGAGAGATTAAACACATAGCTACTGGTACGAACCCTTAGCCCCGAGGGTGGACTACTCCCTCCTCAACGTGGTGGCCGCCGGGTGTTGGGGAACGTCGCATGGGAAACAAAAATTTTCCTACGCACACGCAAACCTATCCATGGTGATGAGCATCTACGAGAGGGAGAGTGGATCTACATACCCTTGTAGATCGCTAAGCGGGAAGCGTTAAGAAACGCGGTTGGTGTAGTCGAACATCTTCGCGATCCAAATCGCCGAGCGTCCCGCGATCTCATCACGATCCGTCCCGCGATCCAATCACGATCCGTCCCGTGAACTCATCACGATCCGTCCCGAGATCTCATCACGATCCGTCTCACGATCTTGATCATGATCTGTCCCGTGAACTCATCACGATCCGTTCCGCGATCTCATCACGAACCGTCTCGCGATCTCGATCACGGTCCTTCCGATCTAGCGCCGAACGGACGACACCTCCGCGTTCAGCACACGTGCAGCTTAATGACGATCTCCACCGTCTTGATCCAGCAAGAGGAGGTGGAGAGGAGAGAGAGTTCACTGGCAGCGTGACGGCGCTCCGGTGATGGTGGTGGAGCAATTCTGGCAGGGCTTCGCCTAAGCGCTGCAGAAAACCGATCTAGAGGAGAAACTATGCACCGGTGGAACGGGTAGCACGTGGCCGGAAATTCTGTCCAAAAACCACCCAATCCACTAGTATATATAGGAGGAGAGGAGAGGAGAGGCAGCCAAGGCCTTTGGGTCGGCCGAAATAGGAGGTGGGAGCAATCCTACTTCACCTCCAATCCTAGTTGGAGTAGGATTGCCTCCTATTGGCTGATTTTCCACTTTTTGCTTTAGGACTTTCTCTCCTGCGCCATGGGCCTTTGTGGCTGGTTTCCCAGGACACTAAGGGCTGGTTATTATTCTCCCACAGCCCATGGACCTCTTGGGGTCGAAATACCCCTCCCGGAGGTCCCCCGGTACACTACCGGCACTCCCGGTACACTACCGATACTCCCGGTACACTACCGATGAGCCCGAAACTTTTCCGGAAACCAAACTGGGACTTCCTATATATGAATCTTTACCTCCGGACCATTCCGGAGCTCCTCGTGACGTCTGGGATCTCATCCGGGACTCCAAACAACCTTCGGTCACCACCATACATAACTCTACACTACCGAAACGTCACCGAACCTTAAGTGTGCAGACCTTGCGGGTTCGAGAACTATGTAGACATGACCGAGACACCTCTACAGTCAATAACCAATGGAGGGACCTGGACGTCCACATTGGTTCCCACATATTCTACGAAGATTTTTATCGGTCGAACCTCTATGTCAAGGATTCAGTTAATCCCGTATAACGTTCCCTTTGTTCTTCGGTATGTTACTTGCCCGAGATTCGATCGTCGGTATCTCCATACCTAGTTCAACCTCGTTACCGGCAAGTCTCTTTACTTGTTCCATAATACAAGATCCCGCAACTAACAATTAGTCACATTGCTTGCAAGGCTCATTGTGATGTTGTATTACCGAGTGGGCCCTGAGATAACTCTCCGTCACACGGAGTAACAAATCCCAGTCTCGATCCATGCCAACTCAACAGACACCATCGGAGATACCTGTAGAGCACCTTTATAGTCACCCAGTTATGTTGCGACGTTTGATACACACAAGGCACTCCTCCGATATCCGTGAGTTGCATGATCTCATGGTCATAGGAACATATACTTGACATGCAGAAAACAGTAGCAATAAACTGACACAATCATATGCTATGTTTGTAGTTTGGGTCTTATCCATCACATCATTCTCCTAATGATGTGATCCCGTTATCAAATGACATCTCATGTCCATGGCTAGGAAACCTTAACCATCCTTTGATCAACGAGCTAGTCCATTAGAGGCATACTAGGGACATGGTTTTGTCTATGTATCCATACATGCATTTAAGTCTCCGATCAATACAATTATAGCATGGATAATAAACGATTATCATGAACAAGGAAATATGATAATAACTAATTAATTATTGCCTCTAGGGCATATTTCCAACACCGGGATGATGAAGATGACCACCAGAGATGATTGCCCCCTCTGGCAGGGTGCCGTAATGGGGTCTAGAGTGGTTTTCAGTGGCTGCAGAGCCTTGCGGCGGTGGAACTTCTTATCTAGGTTTCCCCCGAAAGGTTTCACAATATTTGGGAATTTACAGTGCAAAGAGGGGGTGCGGGAGGCCATCGAGGTGGGCACAACCCACCTAGGCGCGCCTGGGCCTCCTTGCGTGCCCTGGTGGGTTGTGCCCCCCTCGAGGCACCCCTAGGTGTAGCTCTGGCCCATTTGTTTCCTTCTGGTCCAAAAAAAGTCTCCAAAAAATTTCGTGGTGTTTGGACTCCATTTGATATTGATTTCCTGTGATGTAAAAAATAGGCAAAAAACAACAACTGGCACTGGGCACTGGGTCAATAGGTTAGTCCCAAAAAATGAGATAAAGTTGTGATAAAATGATTGTAAAACATCCAAGAATGATAAAATAACAGTATGAATACTTCATAAATTATAAATACGTTGGAGACGTATCAGCATCCCCAAGCTTAATTCCTACTCGTCCTCGAGTAGGTAAATGATAACAAAATAATTTATGAAGTGTGAATGCTAGCAAAGTGCATAAGTTTGATCAATGATAATTACAGTCACCTCTCCTAGCAACATTACAGCAATTCTTTTCTCATAAAGTTTTCTCATGTTAAAGTAGCAACTAATTAACATGTTAAGGTTCAAACAATGAATTCTCTTGAAACCCAACAACCTATGTTCTCAGTCACCAAGCAATTGCAATCAACTCATTCAACAGAGTTTAAGTAAGAGCTCCACATACTCAACCATCATATAGTCTTCTATGATTGCTAACACTCACCGCATACACATGGGCAAAACGTTTCAACCAGACACATAGAAATATAGGGGCTTATTGCTTTGCCTCCCAACGTATTCACCTCGAGGGTGATGTCAACAATAATAACTCATGCTACCCATATTCAACTGGACATATGTGCCTAGATCTTTCCTCACCACATGATGCTTGCCAAAGGATAAAAATAAAAAGGAATAGAGAGAAAAACTTTCACTCTTTCATAAAACTAAAGACATAAATTAAAAGATAGTCCCTTCGCAGAGGGAAGTAGGGATTTGTAGAGGTGCCAGAGCTCAAAGAGAAAAACTTAGAGATAAAAACATTTTGGGAGGTGTATCCATTCCACCAACGAAAACGACTTAGAGTTCCCAACACTTTCCATGCTAGATATATCATAGGCGGTTCCCAAACAGAAAATAATGTTTATTCCTTTTTCCACCATACTTTCACTTTCCAAGGAGTTTATTATTTGACAACATAAAGTAAATTCATTTTTGCATTTCGGGACTGGGCATCCCTAATACCTTTGCCTTACTCTCGTGCAATGACAAGTGAATAAACACTCATCAGGAGAATAACACATCTAGCATGGAAAATATTAGCCACCCTCACCGCTCCGCGAGCGAAACAAACACACAAAAGAGAAGTTTATTTTGACAATTTGAGATGGCACATACAAATTTACTTAGAACGGCACGGAAATACCGCATATAGGTTGGTATAGTGGACTCATATAGCAAAGACTGGGTTTAAGGATTTGGATGCACAAGTAGAGCTCATGCTTGGTGCAGAATTTTTGGCTAGCAAAGATGGGGGGCAAGCACCACATGTTGAAGGATCTAGGAAAATATAACTTCTATGTGAATATGAACAAACATAAATCATTACTTGTCTTCCTTGTCCAACGTCAACAATTTTGGCATATAATATTTTGATGGGGGCTCACAATCACAAAAGATTTCCAGGATAGTGTATTTGCATGTGAAAGTTCTCTTCCTTATACTAATTATTCATGAATTGCTTGTATGACCAATATTGTGATTGTCAGGCCTCAAAAGATTTAACTTTCTAAACTCAATGTGAATCTACCACTAGGCATGATATGGTTTCAACTTCATGACATTCAATTTATTCAACAATTTACTCATAGGATATAAGTGAAGCAGAAGAGTAAATGACAAAACTACTCCAGAACATATAAGTGAAGATTAATGAGTAGTCAAACAATTAAGTATCTATGTGAGGAATCTGTCTCCCTCAATAAATATTTTCAGATCTTAAGGAATTTATTCAAACATCAAGCAAAATAAAAAATAACACTCCAAGAATAGCACGCATCATGTGAACGAATAAAAAATTAGGCTCAACATAGGCTAACTGATAATTGTTGATGAACAGAGGTGGGATGCCTAGCATCCTCAAGTTTAGATGCTTGAGAGTTCTTAAAATATTTACTTGGGGTGCCTTGGGAATCCCCAAGCTTGAACTTTTGTATCTAGTTCGATCCTCTCATATCACGTTTTCACCTATTCTCAAAAACTTCATCCACACAAAACTCGCAAAGAACTCGTGAGATAGATTATTACACATAATAATAAATAAACTCTTTATGTACTTCCAAGACAACTTGCCTAATAATTTTAAAACATTAGATACTATATACTATCATTTACACAATTTATATCTACCAATATAGGCTATGCAAACCATAGGATAAGTAGATAACGAAACTTTGACAGCAATCTGTGTAAACAGAATAGTCTGTAGACATTTATGAAAGCAGTGTACTTCTGTAACTCATAAAATTATGAAAATTTAGTAAATGCTATAAAATTTATATGAACATACGGTGTAAACATTTTAGAAACTTTCCACCTTCCAATAAAATATGAAAATTCAAATTATACAACAGAAGTTTCTGTTTTCACACGACACACATCAAAACATGCAATGCAAGCAACCTAAACGCAATTCTTGAAACTTTTTATTGAAAAACAAGATTATAAATAACACCTAACAGAAAGTAACAAAATAAAATGACGCTCCAAGCAAAACTATAAACTTAGCATATGATTGTGTCAGTTTATTGCATATGTTGTCTTAGGGTCATGTAAGCTATACCAAAGGTAAGAAGCCTCCATCAACAACAACGCTTAATGTAACCAAACTAGGCATAAAGCCAACTGTGCAAGGGAGATGTAAGCTATACCCGAAGGCAAGAAGCCTCCTTGCAACAGTTTAATAACAGCTGGTTGTGCAAAGAAGATGTAAGCTATACCCGAAGGCAAGAAGCCTCTTTGCAACAGTGCTTAAATCGGCATAACACCGGCTATGCAAGGGAGATGTAAGCTATACCCGAAGGCAAGAAGCCTTCTTGCAACAGCGTAAAAGCAGACTGTGCAGGGGAGATGTGAGCTATACCTGAAGGCAAGAAGCCTCCCTGCAACAGCGCTTGATAAGGCATAAAGCCGGATGATAGATCAGCCGTTTTGACGGCGAACAAACCACTTCAACTCAAATTTCTGAGACGGAAAATTTCATCTTGCAAAGACCCGGGCTTCTCATTGAAAACGAGCAAGTGTGTCCTGCCATGTCTGTAGCCCCGAGCCTCAAGTTGACTCAAAGAGGCGGCTTGAGGATCTTTATCTGCAAGCCGGCGCAGGTGACAAGAGACGGCCACGGCGGTGTAAGGCGGTGCTGTCGCGAGAGACGGTCGCTGCATTATAAGTCGGCGCTGTTATGAAAGACACCACGGCGTTGTGAGCCGCTACGGAAGGCGAGAGACGGCGACGGCGTTGTAAGTCGATGCGCAAATCCCTTTGAGCAACATGACACGGATGATCACCAATATAAAATGATGCTGGCACGCGCTCCATCTCCGCAATATAAAGCCGTTTTTGTAATCAATAATGGTCCTGCATAAAAATATTGCAAACCAAAGTAATTGTTCTTTAAAATAATTTAATATGTACTGATAAAATAAATGGAGTGGATGGCAGCTGATATTTTTGTCGGACGAACATGGACAGAGCAAATCAAATTTAATCATGCATATCGATCTACTGTTTTCGCTACTGAAGCAAAGCACATAGGTTGTAGGATAGTGAACCCTGAATGTTTCCTGTAGCAGGTAGTCTGTAGTAGCTTTCGGAGTCCTATGCCAGTCGGCCTGTTGCCTCTTATGATCTTTGTAGAAATTACTGATGACCCGTGTACAAACGTAATCGAACGAAATATATGTTCTTCAACCAACTAGGCCCGCTTCCGATTTTTTTTGCCTCCCACTTATCCTCTCACCGGACCGAACTCCCACCACGTTCTTATCCGAAACGACGGCAGGTCACAGGGGGAACTCCCGCGCACGAAGAGGAAGAGCCAGGGTGGTTCCGATGAACGCCGACAGGTGAGGAGACGAGGCAGAGCTCGTGCCGAGGCGGGGTTGTGACCGGCGGGTGGCGAGGGGCAGCCAGGCGGACCAAGCCGTCCTGGGAGAGGCGGCTCAGCAGTAGAGGCCAAGCCGGCGGGCGGAGCAGCGCCGCGGGGTGGGTGCAGAGCTGCGGCCCGACGATGAGCCGAAGGCGACTCAACGGGGCTCGCGGGGGCGGCTCGAGGCCTACTCGGGTGGAGCAGCGCTGCGGCCCAGCGATGGCGGCGGAGGAACAGGGCGTGGCAGCGGCGGGCCGGGCGCAGCTCAGAGGTGCGCAACGAGTCACGGCACGGGAGCGGGGCCGACAGATCAGCCATCGAGGGCGCCTGGGGGGTGAGGTGCAGAAGTGGCGGATGCGGTGAAGACGGAGCGCGTCCGAGACGGGGTCGACTCGAAAAGGCGCTGGTGGAAACCTGGTGATGAGGCAAGGCAGAATCAGCCGCGGGGTGGAGGCCGAGTCAGTGACGGCGAAAGTGGGGGAACTGCTCGGGCCATGGCGCCGGGAGCCGGTACAGCGGGCGAAAGCCAGAGACCGAGTTGCGGTCGTTTTGCTTCCGTGTCGTGGCCTTCTCCTCTCTCTTTCTTTTCTTTAGTGATTGCCCTTTCTTTTTTAATTGCACTAGTCAATGAGCTAGCCCGCAGTATTTTGCACTGTCTGAGGTGACCATGGCCTGTACGTCCTTTACGAGCGTGTTTCTGCTCAGCTTCCGATTGTAAACGAAATAAAGAATCTGAACGTACTAGGATTAGTACTCTGCTTTGGATTCTTGTGTAGGGTGCCCAACTTTTAGATTGATCATGATCACCAGTACTTCCATACGATGAACACCGCGCCGAGTAAAAATTGGTCGTGGCTAATTAACATGATGATGTAGTTCTCATACGGCTCCCATCACAAGTACAGATTTTTGTTGCCATGAGTCCAGTAGCCGTGCAGATGGATCTGACCGGCGGCTGTAGCAAATGTCAGATCTACCACCCATCGTCGTGTGTGCTGTCGCCGAAGCTTTTTCAATCACGATTGCTGAATTCAGATTTACTGTAGAATCTTCCCTGTCGGCTCTTGTGGATCTGGCGGGTCATAAGCTTCTCGATTCCTCAAAGAGATCCCTTCAAAAGACAACATCACCGTGCGAGGCCCCACGGTGGGCGCCAACTGTCGTGGATTTATCACGGCAGATGTCCGGATTAATGGACTTAGGTTCGGGGCGAGACGCAACTACGTGGCGGCTTGAAGGGGTGATCGGAATCGAGAAGACATGGAGTTTTACCCAGGTTTGGCCCCTTCGATGGAGGTAAAAGCCTATGTCCTGCTTGTCGTGTATTGATGATGATGAAGATCTCTCGGTTACAAGGGTGCTAATCGCTACCTCTAATCTCTTGTGCCTCTAATCTCTTGTGTTGTCTAAACTTGTGGACTTATGTCTCTTGAGAACTTGTCCCTCTAGGGGTGCTCTACCCCTCCTTATATAAGTGGAGAGGGTAGGTTTACAAATAGAGTCCTACTAGGAGTAGGATTAGGACTAGTCTCTCATGAATCCTACTCCGGGTCTTATTTCCTTTAAGGGAATCCTTCTTTCTTGTGGCCTTCTTCTGTGGGCCTTCTCTTGTGAGCTGCCAAGCGCCGGCTCACCCGCCGGGTCTTGGGCTTGGTCATCCTACGACCCGTTTGTCGGGTCATCAATGAAACATCATGTCTTTGCCTGGTCTCCTGTGAGTCGCCAGGCCGGGTCATACCATGGGGTATATCCCCGTCACTCGGCGATTTTGTATCGCAAAGACGTTCAACTACATCAACCGCGTTTATTAATTCTTCCCGATTAGCAGTCTACCAGGGTATGTAGATCCACTCTCCCCTCTCATAGATGCTCATCACCTAGATTGAACTTTGTGAAGCACATGAAATTTTTTGTTTCCCATGCAACGTTCCCCAACAGTGGTATCTGTTGGAAATATGCCCTAGAGGCAATAATAAATTAGTTATTATCATACTCCCTTGTTCATGATAATCGTTTATTATTCATGCTGTAATTGTATTGATCGGAGACTTAGATACATGTGTGGATACATAGACAAAACCATGTCCCTAGTATGCCTCTACTAGACTAGCTCGTTGATCAAAGATGGTTAAGGTATCCTAGCCATGGACATGAGATGTCATTTGATAAACGGGATCACATCATTAGGAGAATGGTGTGATGGACAAGACCCAAACTACAAACGTAGCATATGATCGTGTCAGTTTATTGCTACTGTTTTCTGCATGTCCAGTATATGTTCCTATGACCATGAGATCATGCAACTCACGGATACCGGAGGAGTGCCTTGTGTGTATCAACCATCGCAACGTAACTGGATGACTATAAAGGTACTCTACAGGTATCTCCGAGGGTGTTTGTTGAGTCGGCATGGATCAAGACTAGGATTTGTTACTCCGTGTGATGGAGAGGTATCTCAGGGCCCACTCGGTAATACAACATCACAACAAGCCTTGCAAGCAATATGACTAAGTGTTAGTCACGGGATCTTGTATTACGGAACGAGTAAAGAGACTTGCTGGTAACGAGGTTGAAGTAGGTATGGAGATACCGACGATCGAATCTCGGGCAAGTAACACACTGAAGAACAAAGGGAACATCTTACGGGATTAACTGAATCCTTGACATAGAGGTTCGACCGATAAAGATCTTCATAGAATATGTAGGAACCAATATGGGCATCCAGGTCCCGCTATTGGTTATTGACCGTAGAGGTGTCTTGGTCCTGTTTACATAGTTCTCGAACCCACAAGGTCTGCACATTTAATGTTTGGTGACGTTTCGGTAGTATAGAGTTATGTATGGTGGTGACCGAAGGTTGTTCGGAGTCCTGGATGAGATCCTGGACATCACAAGGAGCTCCGAAATGGTTCGGAGGTAAAGATTGATATATAGGAAGTCCTATTTTGTTTGCCGGAAAAGTTCCGGGCTAATCGGTAGTGTATCGGGAGTGCCGGTAGTGTACCGGGAGGCCATCAAGAGGGGTATTTCGACCCAAGAGGCTACATGGGCTGTGGGAGAGTAAATACCAGCCCTTTGTGGGCTTGTGGAAGTCCCACACAAGGCCCATGCGGCTGGGAAGAAAAGCCCAAAGGAAAAAAAGGTGGAAAAAGGCAAAAAAAGGGAGGAATCCTAGTCCTACTAGGATTGGAGGAGGAGTCCTCCTCTCCGCCCTAGTTCAGCCGAACCAAGGAGGCTTGGCCCTTGTGCCAAGTCCTCTCCTCCTATATATACTAGAGTATTTTAGGGTTTTTGCACAAAATTTTTAGCCACGTGCTGCCCGTTCCTCTAGTGCATAGTTTCTCCTCTAGATCGGATTTCTACAATGCTTAGGCGAAGCTCTGCTGGAGTAGATCCACCACCATCACCGGAGCGCCGTCACGCTGCCGGAGAACTCTTCTACCACTGTGCTCCCTCTTGCTGGATCAAGAAGGCAGAGATCGTCATCGAGCTGTACGTGTGCTGAACGCGGAGGTGCCGTCCGTTCGGCGCTAGATCGGAAGGACCGTGATCAAGATCGCGAGACGGATCGTGATGAGTTCGCGGAACGGATCGTGATGAGGTCGCGGGACGGATCATGATGAGATCGCGGGACGCATAGCGATGTACAAGGGTATGTAGACCACTCTCCCTCTCGTAGATGCTCATCACCATGGATAGATCTTGCGTGTGCGTAGGAATTTTTTTGTTTCCCATGCAACCTTCCCCAACAGCATCATGAGCTAGGTCTATGTGTAGATGAGATCTCGAGTAGAACACAAATAGTTTTTGGGCGTTTATGCTTAGATTTCTTCCTAACTTGGTCTTGTTTTGGTTCGGCGGTATTGTGGGATGAAGCGTGCCGGACCAACCTTACTCGTACGCTTATGAGAGACCGGTTCGATCGACTGATGTGTAACTTCGTAGCACAAAGATTGCTGGCGGGTGTCTATTTCGCCTACTTTAGTTGGATCGGATTCAACAAAGGCAGTCCTTGAGAAGGTTGAAAAGCAACTTATGTATCACCGTTGTGGTTTTGCGTAGGTGCGAATTGTTCTTGTTAGAAACCTGTAACAGCCACGTAAAACATGCAACAACAATTAGAAGACGTCTAACTTGTTTTTACAGGGTATGTTGTGATGTGATATGGCCAATTACATGATGAGATATATGTGATGTATAAGATGATCATGTGTTATATAGAATATCACGACTTGCATGTCGATGAGTACGGAAACCGGCAGGAGCCATAGGGTTGTCTTTAATTTTTGTATGACATGCGTGTCAATCATTAAGCGCTATGTAATGTTTTACTTTATCGTTAAACGGTAGCAATAGTAGTAGAAGCATGATGGGAGCGACAACCCCAATGGTGACACGTTGATGGAGATCAAGATGATGGAGATCATGGTGTCATGCCAGTGATGATGGAGATCATGATAGTGCTTTCAAGATGAAGATAAAAAGCACAATTTCATGGCCATATGATCTCACTTATGATTTGCATGTGATGTTAATCCTTTTATGCACCTTGTTTTTCTTAGGACGACGGTAGCATTATAAGGTGATCCCTCACTTAAATTTCAAGGTAAAAATTCTGTTCTCCCCGAGTGTGCACCGTTGCGAAAGTTCGTCGTGTGGAGACACCACGTGACGATCGGGTGTGATAGACTCTACGTTCACATACAACGGGTGCAAGTCAGTGTTGCACGTGTAGAACACTCGGGTTAAACTTGACGAGCCTAGCATGTACGGACATGGCCTCGGAACAAAAGAGACCGAAAGGTCGAACATGAGTCATATATTAGGTATGATCAACATGATGATGTTCACCATTGAAACCACCTCAACTCACGTGATGATCGGACTTGAGTTGGTGAATTTGGATCATGTATCACTTAGATGACCCGAGGGATGTCAATTTGAGTGGGAGCTTTAGTAATTTGATTAACTAAACTCATTATCTTGAACAATAGTCTTAGTACCCTTTGCATATTGATGTTGTAGATCAATGGCTCACGCAGTAGCACCCCTGAATTTTAGTGCGTTCCTAGAGAAAGCAAAGTTGAAAGATGATGGAAGTAACTTTGTGGACTAGGCCCGTAATCTAAGGATTATCCTCACGGCTTCCTAGAAGTCATATGTCCTTGATGCACCGCTTGGTAACCAACCCGAAGACATGTCATCCAAAGACGTCAAGACCACTTGGGATGCACGTTCTGGAGATTACTCAATAGTTGAGTATACAATATTGTATAGCTTAGAACCGGGACTTCAAAGATGTTTTGAACTTCATGGAACATATGAGATGTTCCAGGATTTGTAGTTTATCTTTAAGAAGAATGCTCGGATCGGGAGCTATGAGACCTCCGATAAGTTCTATGCTTGCAAAACAGAGAAGAACGGGTCTATCAGTGAACATATACTCAGAATGTATGGGTATTCGACTCGTCTGGCGGAGTTGGGAATGCCCCTTCCACCAGAAGCGATCACTGACAGAGTTCTTCAATCACTGCCACCTAGCTACAAGAGCTTTGTGATGAACTATAACATACACGGGATTAACAAGTCAGTCGTCGAGTTGTTTGCAATGCTGAAAGTCGCTGAGTCCGAAATCCAGAAAGAACATCAAGTGTTGATCGTCAATAAAAACACTAGTTTCAAGAAGAATGGCAAGGGAAAGAAAGGTAACTACAAGAAGACCGGCAAAAAAGTTGCCCCTCCTGTGAAGAAACCCAAGGCTGCACCCAAGCGAGAAACTGAGTGCTTTCATTGCAAGGGAACTGGTCACTGGAAGCGGAACTACCCCAAGTGTCTGGCTAACAAGAAGGCGGCAAACAACAAACAATGTATATTGACGTGTACCTTACTAGCTCTCGTTGTAGTGCCTCGGTATTTGATACCGCTTTGGTTGCTCACATTTGCAACTCAAAACAGGAACTACGGAATAGACGAAGGCTGGCGACGGATGAAGTCATGATGCGCGTGGGAAATGGTTCCAAGGTTGATGTGATCGCAGTCGGCACGCTCTCTCTTCTATTTCCATCGGGGTTGTGATGAACCTGAATAATTGTTATTTAGTGCCTATGTTAAGCATGAACATTATATATGGATCTTGTTTATTGCGAGACGGTTACTCATTTAAATCAAAGAATAATGGTTGTTCTGTTTATATGAGTCATATCTTTTATGGTCATGCACCCAATGCGAGGGGTTTATTCATATTAAATCTTGATAGTGATGATACACATGTTCATAACATTGATGCCAAAAGATGTAGAGTTGATAGTGATAGTACCACTTTCTTGTAGCATTGTCGTTTAGGTCATATCGGTGTAAAATGCATGAGGAAGCTCCATGCTGATGGAATTTTGGAGTCACTTGATTTTGAATCACTTGACACATTTGAACCATCCCTCATGAGCAAGATGACTAAAACGCCGTTCTTTGGAACAATGGAACGGGCAAGTGACTTGTTGGAAATCATACATACTGATATGTGCAGTCCAATGAATGTTGTGGCGCGCGGTGGATATCATTATTTTCTCACCTTCACTGATGACTTAAGTAGATATGGGTATATTTACTTAATGAAACACAAGTCTAAAACGTTTTAAAAGTTCAAGCAATTTCAAAGTGAAGTTGAGAATCATCGTAACAAGAAGATTAAATTCCTATGATCTGATCGAGGAGGTGAATATCTGAGTTATGAGTTTGACAGTCACTTAAGACAGTGTGGAATTGTTTCAAAATTGACAACGCCTAGAACACCACAGCGTAATGGTGTGTCCGAACATCGTAATCAAACCTTATTAGGTATGATGCGCTCTATGATGTCTCTTGCCGATTTGGCACTATTGTTTTGGGGTTATGCATTAGAGACAGTTGCATTCACCTTAAATAGGGCACCATCGAAATCCGTTGACACGACGCCATATGAACTGTGGTTTGGCAAGAAGCCAAAGTTGTCATTTCTTAAAGTATGGGGATGTGATGCTTATGTCAAAAAGCTTCAGCTTGAAAGCTGGAACCCAAAGCGGAGAAATACGTATTCAAAGGGTAACCGAAAGCGACAGTTGGGTATGCCTTCTATCTCAAATCCGAAGGCAAAGTGTTTGTCGCTAAGAATGGAACATTTCTTGAGAAAGGTTTTCTCTCGAAAGAATTGAGTGGGAGGAAAATAGAGCTTGATGAGGTTATTGAAAACCGGATACGTATTTATTCTCAACGAGGGAGCGGTAAGCTAGTGCAGTTCCAAGAAAAGCGTGGTAGCCGATTCTACGTGCGAAGTGGAGTACATCGCAGCCTCGAAGGCAACGAAGGAAGGTGTCTGGATGAAGCAGTTCATGACAGATCTTGGAGTAGTGCCTAGTGCACTGAATCCAATGAACCTGTTCTGTGACAACACTGGTGCCATTGCTCTGGCCAAGGAACCAAGGTTTCACAAGAGGACCAGACACATAAAGCGACGCTTCAACTCCATCCGTGATTACATCGAGGAGAAGGACATAAATATTTGCAAAGTTCACATGGATCTAGTGCAAGTGGGAGACGGTTGGAAATATGCCCTAGAGGCAATAAATAAAGTGTTTATTATTATATTTCCTTTTTCATGATAATTGTTTATTATCCATGCTATAATTGTATTGATTGGAAACACATTGCCTGTGTGGATATATAGGCAACACTTTGTCCCTAGTGTGCCTCTAGTAGACTAGCTCATTGATCAAAGATGGTCAAAGTTTCCTAGCCATTTACATGAGATGTCATTTGATAACAGGATCACATCATTAGGAGAATGATGGGATGGACAAGACCCAAACTGTAAATGTAGCATATGATCGTGTCAGTTTATTGCTATAGTTTTCTGCATGTCAAATATATGTTCCAATGACCATGAGATCATGCAACTCACGGACACCGGACGAGTGCCTTTTGTGAATCAAATGTCACAACATAACTGGGTGACTATAAAGGTGCTCTACAGGTATCTCCGAGGGTGTTTGTTGGGTTGGAATGAATCAACACTAGGATTTGTTACTCCGTGTGACGGAGAGGTATCTCAGGGCCCACTCGGTAATACAACATCACAATAAGCCTTGCAAGCAATGTGACTAAGTGTTAGCCACGGGATCTTGTATTACGGAAACGAGTAAAGAGACTTGCCGATAGCGAGGTTGAACTAGGTATGCGGATACCGACGATCGAATCTCGGGCAAGTAACATACCGAAGAACAAAGGAAACATCATACGGGATTAACTGAATCCCTGACATAGAGGTTCGACTGATAAAGAACTTCATAGAATATGTAGGAATCAATATGGGCATCTAGGTCCCGCTATTGGTTATTGACTGTAGAGGTGTCTCGGTCATGTCTACATAGTTCTCGAACCCGCAGGGTCTGCACACTTAAGGTTTGGTGACGTTTTGGTAGTATAGAGTTATGCATGGTGGTGACCGAAGGTTGTTCAGAGTCCTGTATGAGATCCCAGACGTCACGAGGAGCTCTGGAATGGTCCGGAGGTAAAGATTGATATATAGGAAGTCCTGTTTTGGCCACCGGAAAAGTTTCGAGCTCATCGGTAGTGTACCGGGAGTGCCGGGAGGGTACCGGGGGACCATCGGCGGGGTATTTCGACCCAAGAGGCTACATAGTCTGTGCGATAAGGAATACCAGCCCTTAGTGGGATGGACAAAGTCCCACAGGAAGCCCATGCGGCTAGGGAAGAAACCCAAGGTGGAAAGAAAGGCAAAAGTGGAAAAAAGGCAGGAGTCCTAATCCTACTATGAGTGAAGGAGGAGGACTCCTCCCTCCACTTTGTCCAAAGTGGATTTGGATCCCTTGGGAGCCAAGTATCCTCCATCCCCTCCTCCTATATATACTAGAGGTTTTGAGGGTTTTTGCTACAGAATTTTAGCCACATGCTGCCCTCTCCTCTAGTCCGTAGTTTCTCCTCTAGATCAGTTTCATTACTGCTTAGGCGAAGCCCTGCTGGAATTACTCCACCACCATCGCCGCAACGTCGTCGCGCTGCCGGAGAACTCGTCTACCTCTCCGCTCCCTCGTGCTGGATGAAGAAGGCGGAGATCATCATCAAGCCATACGTGTGCTGAACGCGGAGGTGCCGTCCGTTCGGTGCTAGATCGGGACGGATCGTGATTGGACCATGGGACGCTCGGTGTTTTGAATCATGAAGACGTTCAACTACATCAACCACATTTCTTAAAGCTTCTCACTTAGCAATCTACAAGGGTTTGTAGATCTACTCTCCCCTCTCATAGATGCTCATCTCCTAGATTGATCTTGGTGAAGCATAGGAATTTTTTTGTTTCCCATGCAACATTCCCCAACACAATGACCCCAGTCTTTTCGATTTCAATAACTTTAATTATGATAGTTTCTATTTGATTTATTATATTTCCTTGTTACAATCCATGATGAATTCTCCACATGCTTATAGTCAAAATAAGGCTTTTACTAAACATATCGTTGATGCTATGATGAAATCTTTTGAAGAAAAACTTGAGTTAGAAGTTTCTATCCCTAGGAAGCTTCATGATGAGTGGGAACCTATTATTAAGATTGAAATTAAAGATTATGAGCGCCATGCTTTGTGTGATTTGGGTGCTAGTGTTACCACGATTCCGAAAAGTTTATGTGATGTGCTCTAGGATTCCATGATCTTGAAGATTGCTCTTTAAATTTGCATCTTGCGGATTCCACTATTAAGAAACCTATGGGAAGGATTAATGATGTTCTTATTGTTGCAAATAGGAATTATATGCCCATAGATTTTATTGTTCTTGATATAGATTGCAATCCTATATGTCCTATTATTCTTGGTAGACCTTTCCTAGACCGATTGGTGCAATTATCGACATGCAAGAAGGAAACATTAGATTCCAATTTACATTAAGGAAAGTCATGGAACAGTTTCCTAGAAATAAGATAAGATTTCCTTATGAATCTATTATTAGAGCTACTTTTGTATTGCATACCAAAGATGACAATACCTAGATCTATTGCGTTTTGTCTAGCTAGAGGCGTTAAACAATAGCGCTTGTTGGGAGGCAACCCAATTTTATTTTTGTGTTCTTTTTTGCTTATCTTTTTGACTGTTTCCCACATTATTACTTGTGTATTAATGGTGTTTTGGTGTTTTAATTAGTGTTTGAGACAAGTAAAACCTTTAGAGTGATCTATGGTGGTTGTTGATTTGATCTTGCTCAAAAACAGAAACTTTTGTGTTCAGTCCAGGAATTTTCTAAAATTTTCTGAGCGCCGAATGATTCTGAAAGTTTTACAAAAGATTTATATATAAATTTCCTAGGTTTTAATGATTTTTCAGATTTTTTTGAGTTATAGACGTATATGAAGTTTTCAGATTGCTCTAGACAGTTCTCTTTTGACAGATTTTGTTTTCTTTGAGTTGTTTACCTATTTTGATGAATCTATGGAATGTATCATGGGGTATGAACCATGGATAAGTTATAATAAAATAGTTATTACACCAATATAAATAAATAATGAGTTCACAACAGTACCTAAAGTGGTGATTTATTTTCTTATAATAACGGATCTCGCAAGTTTTCTGTTAATTTTGTGTTGTGGTGTTTTCAAGATTTGGGTAAAGATTTGATGGACTATGGAATAAGGAGTGGCAAGAGCCTAAGATTGGGGTTGACCAAGGCACCCCAAGTCATATTCAAGGATGCCAAAGAGCATAAGCTTGGGGATGCCCCTGAAGGCATTCCCTCTTTTGTCTTCAATCCATCGGTAAATTTACTTGAGGATATATTTTTATTCACCACATGATATGTGTTTTGCTTGGAGCGTCTTGTATGATATGAGTCTTTGATTTTTAGTTTGCCACAATCATCCTTGCTGCACACATATTTTGAGAGAGACACACAGAATCGTGAATTTATTAGAATACTCGATGTGCTTCACTTATCTCTTTTGAGATAGGCAATTTTGATCTATGTGCTTCACTTATATTTTTTAGAGCACGGTGGTATTTGTGTTTCATAGAAATAATTGAACTCTCGTACCTCACTTATATTATTTTGAGAGAATTTAAACAGCATGGTAATTGGTCTAGGTTATGAATTTAGTCCTAATATTATAGGCATCAACAAGGGATATAATAAGAACTTCCATATTAAGTGCATTAATTATTTTTGAGAAGTTTCATCCCTTGCATAAAGTTTTGAGATATAAAGATGGTAATTTTAAGAGTAATGTTAGGAAGTAATTGTGATTTGGTAAAAATACATGTGTATTGGTTTGTGATTCCCGTAGCATGCACGTATGGTGAACCATTATGTAAGGAAGTTGGAGCATGATTTGTTTATAGATTGTCGACCTTTGTGTGAGGGTCGGGAGCGCGCGATGGTTAACTCCTACCAACCTTTCCTATGAGCATGCATCTAATACTTTTCTTCAATGGATAATAGACTTTGGAAATAATTATGTGAGTTCTTTATGACTAATGTTGAGTCAATGGATTATACGCACTCTCACCATCCCACCTTTGCTAGCCTCTCTAGTACCACACAACTTTCGCCGGTACAACAAATCCACTTTCCTCAAAACAGCCACCATATACCTTCCTCAAAATAGTCACCACATACCTTTCCTCAAAACAACCACCATACCTACCTATTATAGCATTTCCATAGCCATTTCGAGATATATTGCCATGCAACTTGCGTTTTATCATGACATGCACCACCACTTTCATATTGCATATAGAGTCATATTTTGTTCTAGGTATCGAGTTGTAATATTCTTTTGAGTTCTAAGTAAATAGAAGTGTGATGATTACCATTATTAGAGTATATCCCACGTGAGGAAAGGATGATGGAAACTATGATTCCCTCACAAGTGGGGATGAGATTCCGGACTTTATGAAAAATAAAAGAGGCTAGCGAAGCCCAAATAAAAAAATGATGAATAAAAGAGGCCTTAGATGCCCACCAAAAAAATGTTAGAAAAGAGAGAAGGGACATTTCTACTATCTTTTCCACACTTGTGCTTCAAAGTACCACCATGATCTTCATTGTGGAGAGTCTCCTATTTTGTCACTTTCATATAACTAGTGTAATTTTTCTTCTTGATGCACGTCCACTTAGTTTCCTTTTGAGCTTTCATACACTTATAGCTCAAGTGCATCCGTTGCATGGCAATCCCTGCTCACTCACATTGATATCTATTGATAGGCATCTCCATAGCCCGTTGATATGGCTAGTTGATGTGAGACTATCTTCTCCTTTTCCTTGACAACCTCCACCATATTCTATTCTAGCTATAGTGCTATATCCATGGCTCACGCTCATGTATTGAGTGAGAGTTCAATAAGTTTGAGAACATAATAAGTGTGAAATAATCTCTTGACTTGTCACCGGGGTTGTGCATGATATAAACACTTTGTGTGGGGAAGATGGAGCATAGCCACACCAAATGATATAATAGGGATAACTTTCTTTTGCCATTATATTTTGAAGAGATACAATTGCTTTGCTAGTATGCTTGAAATTTTATTGTTTTTGTATCAATATTGAGCTTCTGTTTTGAGTCTTATGGATCTGAATATTCATGCCACAATAGAGAATATTACATGGATAAATATGTTAGGTAGCACTCCACATCAAAAAATTCTGTTTTTATCATTTACCTACTTGAGGATGAGCAGGAATTAAGCTTGGGGATACTTTGATGATCTCATGCTATTATATTATATGTTTTGGATGTTTTATATGCATTAATATGCTATTTTATATTATTTTTGGGACTAACTTATTAATCTAGATCCTAGTGCCAGTTTCTGTTTTTTTCCTTGTTTTTGACTTTTGCAGATATGGAATATTAAACGGATCCCAAACAGAATAAAATCTTCGGAAAGGTTTTTTCTGGAAGGAAAGATATCTACCAGAATTGGAGTGCATGCCAGGGCACCTGCCAAGAGGTCACAAGCCCTGGAGGCGTGACCACCCCCCTGGCCATGCCTGGCAGGCTTGCCGTCTACTGGCAGGTCTCCTAACCCTATTCTTCGTCCTATAAATACCCAAATATCCACCCAACACCAAAAAGAGCCACGCAAATACTTTTCTGCCGACAGAAGCCTCCGTTCCCGAGAAATCAAATCTTGGAGCCTTTTTCGGTAATCTGCCGAAGGGCCATCTGATCACATAGGGCATCTACATCAACTCCATTGCCCTTTCGATGATGCGTGAGTAGTTCACCCTAGACCTATGGGCCCATAGCTAGTAGCTAGATGGCTTGTTCTCTCTCTTTGATCTTCAATAACATGTTCTTCATGATCTTCATGGAGATCTATCCGATGTAATACTCTTTTGCGATGTGTTTGTCAAGATCCGATGAATTGTGGGTTTATGTTCAGATTATCCATGAATCTTATTTGAATCTTGTCTGAATTCTTATATGCATGATTTCATATCTTTGCAAGTCTCTTTGAGTTATTGGTTTGGTTTGGCCAACAAGATTTCTAATTCTTGCAATGGGAGAAGTGCTTAGTTTTGGGTTCAATCTTGCGATGTCCTCATCCAGTGACAAAGTAGGGGTAGCGAGGCACGTATTGTATTGTTTCCATCAATGGTAAAAATGGAGTTTTCATCACATTGCTTGAGTTTATCCCTCTACATCATGTCATGTTACCTAATGCGTTACTCTATTCTTCATGAACTTAATAATCTAGATGCAGACAGGAGTCAGTCGATGTGTGGAGTAATAGTAGTAGATGCAAAATAGTTTCGGTCTACTTGACACAGACGTGATGCGTGTATGCATGATCATTGCCTTGGATATGTACATGATTATTTGCTTTTCTTTCAACTGCTTGATAGTATTTGTTTACCCATCGTGATATTTTAATTCAAGAGAGAAGCCTCTAGTGAAACCTATGGCCCTGGGTCTACTTTCCATAATATATTTTCAGATCTGTAAACCAAAAATACCAAAAATACCTTGCCGTAATTTATTTATCTTTTACTTTCCATACTTGTTTACATCTATCTCTATCAGATCTAATCATTGCAAATAATCGTGAAGGGATTGACAACCCCTTTATAGCATTGGGTGCAAGAGTTTGATTGTTTGTGTAGGTGCGTCCATTGGTGACCTGCTTGTTCCTCCTACTAGATTGATACCTTGGTTATCAACAATTGAGGGAAATACTTATCTACTTCGCTGCATCACCCTTTCCTCTTCATCGGAAAACCAGCACATGCTCAAGAGGTAGCACTCGCACCAGGCTTCGTCTCGAGGTGGGGTGGAGTCGGCTGACGCGGTCGACTTAGAGGTGTATTGCTAGGAGGATTCGGTGGCCTTGGCGCCGAGTTTGGAAACATGATGCATTCCTTTCTCCATAGAATGACACCACGTGTGACTTCTCCTATTGTCTACCCCCCTTCACCTCAAGGGAAGTCATGCTATGGTGAGACATCCAGATAGAACTTCATCCACCCCAACACGAGCATAGCCAGCTGAAATTAGATTGCCATTGATGGTTGCTTCAGGTGCATTCGGTAAAGCAAAGCCAACCGCCACCTTCATGGACATAGTCTTCAATTTTATGTGTAGCTCACAACTTGTCCTTTATTTGATATCATCCATGGGGTAGCGAGCCAGCAGTGCATCATCAACCGGGACCCCCGTGGAACCCGTGCTGCTTTTCTGTAAACATGGGATAGTACTATGCAATGGTGGATCTGTTAGCTCGTTCCGCGATGGAATTTGCTAGATAATGGTGGCTAGTTGCCCGTCATGCCTCTGAGACATGTGTTCCAACTCTGCATTATTTCTTTCTAAATTTTGAAGCCGGTCTGCATCATGTTTCTTTTTCTCTCTGGCATCTTCTTTAAGTGTCGTTCCATTCTGAAAACCCCTAAACCGACGGAACAACGCCTTTTCCTCGTTTTTGCCCTCCGTGATCATGATTCCCGAGGATGTGTGTAAGTTGGTCGTTCTCTCTCTCTCGGGGATGTACACCCCAGTTTGAGCATATTCTATTGCTTCAAATAAAGCCTCTGAGGCTTGTTTAAGAGATGCATTTGCAATAATCTCCCCTGTTTTTGGATCCAACTTTCCCCCAAGCGCATAAAACCAATTCCTGGACCTCTCCGGCCAATTTTGTATTTCTGGAATGACCCCTTCAGCAAGCATCTTTGCCTCAGATGCTTCCCAATTAGGTATACCTTTCTTGTAGCCACCTGTCCGCAGAACATGGTGATACTTTTTTTGCAGCATTTATCTTATTTTTTCTCGATCTTTCCTTAGCTTCAACTGATTTCTTGTACTTCAGAAATTCGTCCGAGTGATCTTTTACCTTCTCTAGCACTCAACTGATTTTTGGAGTCTTGCTTTTTTCCTTAACGTAGTTGGTGTATAATCTTTTCTTATAGGTCTGGAATAGTGTGGCCATCATCTTAAGACCCCACCTCTTGACCTTCTATCGTTCCTCATCTGTGAAACCCTCACGTATGTAGAAATGTTATATTAGCGCTTCCTAAAGAAAATCTTTCGATCTTCCGTTGACATAAGAAACTCCTCGATGTTCCTTTGGCTTATTTCATTCTCGAACGGTGATCGGGATGTTGTCCCCCAAAATAACTCCACACCGATTTATAAATTTATGGGCATTGTCTAAAGAAGCAATCGGCTCACCATCTACTTTGTATTCATTGATGTTGTACTTTATGCCATCAGGCAACTTTTTGGCCCGGCCTCGTACCCTTGTAGAAGATTTGCTCGAACTAAAGGGATAAAAGAAGAAAGATTCATTAATATATATATACACACATAATCAATTAATACATCTAATGATCACAAGAGGCCTAATATATATACCTCAGGCAGACTTCGTTAATTGGAGCAAATGTTCTTCACCATTATTGTTTGTTTCCCCTTTGTCTCTTGGTTATTCCTCAATTCCCTCACCGGATGCGTTAAGATATTGTGAGCCATCATCTTCTTCTTCATTCTCTTCAGTTCGGGAGCGTATCATGTCGAAGATGATATCCTCTTGATCATGATCTCTTCCATTATCGTACATAGCTTAACTAATCCAAAAGAAAGATAAAACAATTAGAATCCATTCAATAAGAAAAAAACTGAATCATAGCGAGAAGAACAATACTGGAGATGCAATCAATACACAATCATGCAACAATATGATCATATAATATCAATAATACATCTTGAATAATCCAAGTAATGCATAATCGAATATTATCAGTAGTACATCTCGAATATTATCATATAATATCACTAATAAAGATGGAATATTAGCGAATAATTGATACTCGAGGTTCCTGAGCCATGGGCGGTGGACACTCCAAGAGAAGGAACCATCAGAGGATCATAGCTCGGGTGAGATCCCTCAAGAAACTGCCAGGAATTGGAGAACCTGACGTCCAATGCAACCATGTAGCGACAGACGTGCTCGTAATAATTCCTATGCAATTAAGTTTTACAACTACTCATATTTGAAAAACTCTCTAGGACACAGAGACATCACATGAAATAAACAAGAAACCGTTTGCGGCTTGCACAGACCATACATATAGAGTGGCTAATGGGCTGCCATCTTTTCTTTCTTTCTTTTCGATTTCCTTTTCCTTTTATTGTCCACCCTTTTTTACCTTTATTATGTTTTTGTAACATTTTCTTGTTGTTTAATGTTTTACTTTCTGGTTATCTTCTTAGGAATACGAGGACGATTTCTTTTTTCTCATAAAAAGATATTATATCAAACATGTATCAATAAAAAACCTGGTTATTTTCTTAGAAATATGAGAACAATTATTTGAACTCGCTATATATAACAATTTCTGGTTATTTGAACTAATTAACAATGTGTGTGTGTGTTTGTGTGTGTGTGTGCACCATTCGTGAGGTCTTGTGGTGCCACCGATGGGGCGGCGGCTCTTGGGCGTCTAGGGGGAATCCGGTGGTGGCTAGGTGAGGGGGTGGGCCGAGGAAGGCGACGGCCATGGTGGCGAGCGCTAGGACGGCGATGGCCATGGAGTGAATGGCGGACAGGGAAGGGTTTCTAAGACTCGGGGAGGGGGCTTTTAGGGAGATGAGGGGCTCATAGAGGTCTTGGGACGATGGAGGCGATGGTCAACGAGATTTGGGAGGGGCCGGAGCGAGCGGGACAACGTCGGCAATCTCCAGTGGTTGGAGGTTGAGGACGAGCGGCCTGGCGGCATGGTGTCTCGATCTGTTATGGGCGATGGCTCGCCCCGGGACAACCTTTATATATGCGGGACCTTTAGTCCTGGTTCCAGCCCCGCACCGAGACTAAAGGTACCTGATGTCTACTACACAACCTTCTTCTTGTAGACTCGTGTTGGGCCTCCAAGCGCAGAGTTTTGTTGGACCATGGCAATTTCCCCTCAAGTGGATGAATTAAGGTTTATCAATCCGCGGGAGGTCTAGGATGAAGATGGTCTCTCTCAAACAACCCTGCAACCAAATAACAAAGAGTCTCTTGTGTCCCCAATACACCCAATACAATGGCAAATTGTATAGGTGCACTAGCTAGTTCGGCGAAGAGATGGTGATGCAAGTGCAATATGGATGGTAGATATAGGTTTTTGTAATCTGAAAATACAAAAACAGCAAGGTAACAAATGGTAAAAAGCGAGCAAAACATTGTATAAATACTTGGAAACAAGTCCTAGGGTCCATACTTTCACTAGTGCAATTTCTCTCAACATTATTAACATAGTTGAATCATATGTAAATACCTTTCGTGCAACAAAGAGTTCACTATAAGTGGCGGAGAACTAACGAAGAAATTATTGTACGGTACGAAACCACCTCCAAGTTACCTTTTCTGATCAATCTTATGAGCTATCCCTATAAGTGTCACGAACAGCCCTAGAGTTCGTACTAAAATAAGACCTTAAGATACGCATCAACCAAAACCCTAATGTCACCTAGATACTCCAATGTAACCACAAGTACCCATGGTCTTGATTATACGATAGGCATCACATAATTTTAGATTATACGATAGGCATCACATAATTTCAGATACTCCAATCCAACACAAAGAACTTCAAAGAGTGCCCCAAAGTTTCTACCGGAAAGTCAAGAAAAAACTGTGTGGCAACCCCTATGCATAGATTCCCAAGGTCATGGAACCCGCAAGTTGATCACCAAAACATACATCAAGTGGATCAATAGAACATCCCATTGTCACCACGGATATCCCATCACAAGACATACATCAAGTGTTCTCAAATCCTTAAAGACTCAATCCGATAAGAAAACTTCAAAGGGAAAACTCAATTCATCACAATAAGATAGAGAGGGGAAAACACCATATGATTCAATCTATATCAACAAAGCTCGCAATACATCAAGATCATGCCATCTCAAGAACACAAGAGAGAGAGAGGGAGAGATCAAGCACATAGCTACTGGTACATACCCTCAGCCCCGAGGGTGAACTACTCCCTTCTCGTCATGGAGACCACCGAGATGATGAAGATGGCCTCCGATGATGGTTTCCCCCTCCGGCAGGGTACCAGAACGGGCTCCCAATTGGTTTTTCATGGCTCTGGAAGATTGTGGCGGCGGAACTCCCGATTTAGGTTCTGCGTTTGGTTTTTTGGTATTTATAGGAATTTATGGCGGTGGAAATAAGTCAGGATTGCCCACGAGGGAGTCACAAGCCTGAAGGGCGCGCCTAGGAGGGTGGCCTCGGCCCTAAGGCTTGTGACTGCCTAGTGGGTCTTTTGGCCCAACTCCGATGCTCCGTGGGACTCTCCTAGTCCCAAAAAGTTCACCGTAAAGTTTTATTCCGTTTCGACTCCGTTTCATATTCCTTTTCTATAAAACTCAAAAACAAGGAAAAAACAGAAACTGGCACTGGGCTCTGGGTTAATAGGTTAGTCCCAAAAATAATATAAAGTTGCGGTAAAATGATTGTAAAACATACAAGAATGATAATATAACAGCATGGAACAAGTGAAAATTATAGATACGTTGGAGACGTATTAGTATCCCCAAGCTTAATTCCTGCTCGTCCTCGAGTGGGTAAATGATAAAAACAGAATTTTTGATGTGGAATGTTGCCTAACATGTTCATCATATTCTTTTCTTCTTTTATAGCATGGACATTTGGACCTGTAAATGATTCAAAACAATAGTCTAGTTTTAACATAATGACTTCAATACTCAACCATGTCAACGAGCAACCATGTCTTTCAAAATATCAACACTAAAGAAAGTTATGCCTCGCCCATCATGCTCAATCATTGAATGATTCATGAAACACAATCATATATTAGCTATGCCCAATGCTCAAGTATGATCATAGTGCTCCCTAGTTGGTGCTTATAAGAGAAGATGGAGACTGAAAGCAAAAATAAAAATTGAATAAAGTAAATAGATAGGCCCTTCGCATAGGGAAGTAGGGATTTGTAGAGGCGCCAGAGCTTAAGGTTTGTATTGAGAGAGAAAAATATTGAGTGGCATGCTTTTCCTGTCAACGAAAACGACGAAGTAGCTCACAATACTTTCCGTGCTAGATACACTATAGGCAGTTCCCACACAGAATAGTAAAGTATTTACTCCCCCTCCACCAATCTATCACACTCCACGACGAGCCGAATCCACGGGTATCGTCCATACCAACAAGATTCCTGGGGGAGTTTTGTTTCATTATATTTTGATTTGATTTTTGAGCATGGGACTGGGCATCCCAAATACCAACCACTTTCTCGTGATTGATAGTGAATCAACACATATTGTGAGAATAACACACCTAGAATGGAAAAATATTGGATACTCCCGACCGTTTCATGAGCGGTACGGGCACACACACGAGAAAATTTGTTTTGAAGATTTAGAGATGGCACATACAAATTCCTTGGAACGGCATGTAAATACCGCATATAGGTAGGTATGGTGGACTCATAAGGCAAAACATGATTTAAGGATTTTGGATACACAAGTAGTATTTCTACTTAGTACATATAGAGGCTTGCAAATATATTGGGAAGCAACCAAACCGAGGAACGAAAAATCACATATGTGAGCATTGAGTCACAACTAACACTAAATAATGCACCACAAGTAGGATGTAACTTCATTGCATAACTATTGACTTTCGTGCATGCATAGGGAATCACAAACATTAACACCAATATTCTTACTAAGCATAATTACTCACTAACATGACTCATATATTACTATCATCATGTTTCAAAACTATTCCAAAGAATCAGGTTTAATTTGTCCTCTGATCTTCATGAAAGTTTTTATTATATCCACCTTCGATATCTATCACTTTGGGACTAGTTTCAAAGATTGCCATTGCTTTTTGGCAAGCTCAAACAAATTTAAATGAAGCACATGAGCAAATGACAAGCTACTCTTAAAAGATATAAGTGAAGATTAGTGAGTAGTCAAACAATTAAGTAGCTATGTGAAGACTCTCTATCCCTCAATAACTATTTTCATATCTTAAGTACTTTATTCAGACAACAAGCAAAAGAAAAATATCACTCCAAGAATAGCACGCATCATCTGAACGAATAAAAATTTAGGCTCAACATAGGCTAACCGATAATTGTTGATGAAGAGAGGTGGGATGCATAGCATACCAAAGCTTAGATTCTTGATAGTTCTTAAAATATTTACTTGGGGTGCCTTGGGCATCCCCAAGCTTGAGCTTTTGTATCTCGTTCAATCCTCTCATACCACGGTTTCACCTATTCTCAAAATCTTCATCCACACAAAACTCAAAAAGAACTCGTGAGATAGGTTAGTACACATAATAATAAATCAACTCTTATGTACTGCCAAGACAAGTTTCATAATAATTTTCATACGGTAGTTAATGTATACTATCATTTCCATAATTTATATCTACCAATATAGGCTATGGAAACGATAGGATAAGTAGATAACAAAACTATGACAGCAATCGCTCCAAACAGAATAGTCTATAGGAATTTATGAAAATAGTGTACTTATGTAACTCAAACAATTTTGAAAATTTAGGAAATGCTATATAATTTAGATGACAACACTGTGTACAAATTTCATAAACTCTCCATGGTCGAGTAAAATATGAAAATTCAAACACTACAGCAGAAGTTTCTGTTTTTACACAGCACCCATCAAACATGCAATTCAAGCATCCTAAAGGCAATTCTTGGAACTTTGTTGAAATAAAAGACACAAAACATGATTAATACAGTATCTTAATCATGTGAACACAGAAAAACAGAAAGTAAAAGTGTTGGGTTGTCTCCCAACAAGTGCTTTTCTTTAATGGCTTTTAGCTAGGCAGGATAATTTCAATGATGCTCAAATAGGAATAATGTTTGAAACATACAAACGAGCATCATGAATCTCATGACAAGCACATTTATGTCTAACCCACTTCCTATGCATATGGATTTGTGACCAAACAATTTATGGGAACAAGAATCAACTTGCATAGGAAGGCAAAACAAGCCTAACTTGAAAACCTTGAATACATAGAGAGGAAACTTGATATTATTGGAATTCCTCCAAGCATATGTTCCTCCCACATAATAATTTTTAGTAGCATCATGAAGGAATTACACAATATAACCAGAACTTAAAGCATTTTTTCATGATCTACAAGCGACAGGGGAGGGGCGGCGGTGGTGGCGACAAGGGCGGGGCGGCGACGTGGGTGACAGGGGACGTGGCGACCGGGGAGAGGCAGCGATGGGGGCGGCGGGGGCAGCGACGAGGGCGGGGCGGCAACAGGGGAGGCAATGGGGATGGGGCGGCGACGAGGAGGGGGATGATGATGGCAGGGGCAGCGACGGGGGTAGCGGGGAGGGCGACAGGAAGATGAGGGCAACAAAAACTGCGAGATTTCCTAAGTGCTACTTATATAGAAGAAGCATTGGTCCCGGTTCGTGGCACCTACCGGGACCAATGGCCACCTTTAGTCCCAGTTGGTGCCACCAACCTGGACCAAAGCCTTGTTTTCAACAGCCCAAAGGGCGGGAAATAAGGACCTTTGGTCCCGATTGGCGTCACCAACCGGGACCAATGCATACCTTTAGTCCCGGTTGGTGTCACCAAACGGGACCAAAGCCCTCTTTTCAGCAGCCCAAACGGCGGGAAACAGGGATCTTTGGTCCCGGTTGGTGGCACCAACCGGGACGATGGGAGGCATTGGTCCCGGTTGGTGGCACCAACCGGGACCACTGGTCCCTTTTCGTCGGCCGGCGGGGAAGCAGCAGATGTTTAGTCCCACCTCACTAGTCGAGGGGAGACAACACCTGTTTATAAGCCCCGATGCACTTGACCTATCAAGCTCCTCTCATGGTGAAAATATATGCCCTTATACACGACATTTGACCTAAATTCAAAATGCTAGTTAGGTGCCTAACTAGCACCTGGAATTTAGGTTAAATTTCACTATAAGCGCATCTATGTTCACTTTTGCTATTTTTTATGTTATTTCTTTGCTATTTTTCCTGCTATTTAATATTACATTGTTTTAACATTATACTCAATTTGGTAATGTTTACGTTTTATATAATTTTAGTTTCAAAAATACTAGAGGCTTATAATATTAGTTATTGATTTTTTTGAGCTAAATGACCCTGAAATTGAAAAGCACTACAAATACATTTTGAAAAGGTTGAAAGTTGGTATGATATTATCATTTCACCCACATAGCATGTGCTAAGACGTTGAGAGGATTACGCCAAAAGCTGGATGCACTTCGTGTACAAAACGGACACTCTCTTTCGAAGTATGAGGGTTCCGGACGGAAACTCATCGGTTACAAAAGGCATTTCATTTTCTTGAACTTATTTGAACTCCAGACTTTTTGTGTGTTCAAAATGCACCATTCAAAGCCACATCATCAATTTTCAACCCTTTCTGACTTCATTTGGTATTTTTCATGCAGTTATTGATTTTTTTGAGCCAAATGACCCTGAAATTGAAAAACACTACAAATAAACTCTGAAATGGTTGAAAGTTGGCATGGTATCATCATTTCACCGACATAGCATGTGCTAAAAAGTTGAGAGGGTTACGACAAAAGCTGGATGGACTTCGTGTACAAAACGGAAAGTCTCTTTCGAAGTATCAGGGCTCCGGACGGAAACTCATCAGTTACAAAAGGCATTTCATTTTCTTGAACTTATTTGAACTTCAGCCTTTTTGTGTGTTCAAAATGCACTATTCAAAGCCACATCATCAATTTTCAACCCTTCCTGACATCATTTGTTATTTTTCATGCAATTATTGATTTTTTTAAGCTAAATGACCCTGAAAATGGAAAGCATTACAAATAAACTCTGAAAAGGCTGAAACTTGGCATTGTATCATCATTTCACCCACATAGCATGTGCTAAAAAGTTGAGAGGGTTACGGCAAAAGTTGGATGCACTTCGTGTACAAAACAGACAATCTCTTTTGAAGTATCAGGGTTCCGGTCGGAACTCCAGGCTTTTGTGTGTTCAAAATGCACCAGTCAAAGCCACATCATCAATTTTCAACCCTTCCCGATATAATTAGTTATTTTTCATGCAGTTATTGATTTTTGTGAGCTAAATGACCCTGAAATTGGAAAGCACTACAAATGAACTCTGAAAAGGTTGAAACTTGGCATGGTATCATCATTTCACCCACATAGCATGTGCTAAAAAGTTGAGAGGGTTACGACAAAAGCTGGATGCACTTCGTGTACAAAACGGATAGTCTCTTTCGAAGTATCAGGGTTCCGGACAGAAACTCATCGGTTACAAAAGGCATTTCATTTTCTTAAAGTTATTTCAACTCCAGGCTTTCTATGTGTTCAAAATGCACCATTCAAAGCCACATCATCAATTTTCAACCCTTCCCGACATCATTTCTTATTTTTCATGTAGTTACTAATTTTTTTTGAGCTAAATGACCCTGAAATTGGAAAGCACTACAAATGAACTCTGAAAAGGTTGAAACTTGGCATGGTATCATCATTTCACCCACATAGCATGTGCTAAAAAGTTGAGAGGGTTATGAAAAAAGCTGGATGCACTTCGTGTACAAAACGGACAGTCTCTTTCGAAGTATCAGGGTTCCGGATGGAAACTCATCAGTTACAAAAGGCATTTCATTTTCATGAACTTATTTGAACTCCAGATTATTTGTGTGTTCAAAATTATGCATGCCCTTAATATACTCAGAGGTGCGTCGGTCACCGTACATCCATTGCAGGTTCATCTGCGTATGTTATATAATAAAGTGTATTAAAACCATTACAACATATCACGAATAGAGAAGTGACCAAATTAATAGAAATTCGTCATCACATTAAAGCCAAATTACAATAATGACCAAAATAAATACATACAGTTCATACATAGTTGTTATTATTGAACAACATATAGCTCTCTAGAGCATCTAATTAAAACATATAGCGAAACTACGTAACAAATTTAAATGCAACAACAAATGCAATCATACCCGGTACTAAGGTACCAATTGATCTAACGGCATAATGATACTAAGCCTCAGTATGAATGGCATATTTTCTAATCTTTCTAAGCTTCAAGCGCATTGCATCCATCTTGGTCTTGTGATCGTCGACGATATCGGCAACATGCAACTCCAATCCCATCTTGTCATCTTCAGTTCTTTTCAATTTTTCTTTCAAATGATCAATTTCTTTTTCAGCTTTTGTTAACTTCTTGAGCAGAATTTCTGGTTCAACTACTTCCTATAAATAAAAACATCTACATCAAGTTGGTGGCATAATTAATTGTCATAGACATTAGATATGTGAAATAGTTATATAAAAGATAATATACCACATCTGAATCATAGACTGGACGAGGACTGACGTGGGCGGATACCATAATCATGGCACTATATAATAACAAACAATAATAAAAGTAAGAAAATCATACGAGTAAGTATATTTTCTTTTTGCAAGACGATAAGATCAAGAAGCTCACCATGCGCGGGCGATCAACGACGGTTTCAGGACGAGGACGGGACAGGACGGACCGCCAAACCTAGACAAATCTTGACGAAAATGGAGTTTGGACAAGGAGCTTCGAGAAGAGAAAGCTTAAGTTTGGCTTGGGCATTTCATCAAACACCTCATCTACATAGGAGGTGAGATAGAGCACCACAAACCTCTTCCCTTGCCCGTCTGAAAAACAGAGCAATGTGGAGTGCTCTGTTCGCTAGCGAGGGAGTATATATAGGCATCTCATTGGTCCCGGTTCGTGGCTGGAACCGGGACTAAAGGATCCCCTTTCGTCCCGGATCCAACCACGAACCGGGACCAATGGTTGTGGGCCAGGAGCAAGGCACATTGGTCCTGGTTTGTGTCTGGAACCGGGACCAAAGGTTCCAGACGAATCGGGACCAATGCCCCACGTGGCCCGCACGCCCCCCTGGCCTCACGAACTGGGACTGTTGCCCCATTGGTCCCAGTTCGTGACTGAACTGGGACTAATGTGCTGGCCCGGCCCGAACCAATGCCCTGTATTCCACTAGTGAGCATCGAAATGTCCAAATTAATACAAGTTCATGCATAATGTTCATACACATGTATTCTCATAAAACAACATACAACTATCTAGCTAAAGCATTTAAATGCAACAACAAATGCGATCAAAATTGCTACTAAGCTAATAATTGATCCAACAACATAATGATAACAAGCTTCTTTATTAATGCATATTTTCTAATCTATCTAATCTTCAAGCGCATTGCATCCATCTTGATCTTGTGATCATTGACAATATCGGCAACATACAATTCCATTTTCATCTTCTCTTCTTCAATTCCTTTTACAAAAATTCAAATAATTGTTTTGTTGTTGAACTAAATTTAACTTCTTGACAAGAGGGTCGGTTGCAATTTCCGGTTCACATACCTCCTATATAAAAATATCTATGTCAACTTGATGGGCATAATTGTCATACACATGAAATAAAACAAAATATTTATAAAAGATAATATACCACATCCAAATCATAAACCAGACTAGAGCCACAGGGATAGATATCAAAACCATTGCACTATATATAACAAACAAGTAACTATCTAAATAAGATATTTCTTTTACAAAAAAAGATAAGAACAAGAGGCTCATCGAGGTGGTGCCGGCGACGGGAAGACGCGGGCGATCGACGGAGGTGAGAACGAGGACGGGGATGGGAAGACACTAAGTAAGTCACACCTACACATATGCAAACTAAAAACTTAATTTGAGCTTAGATTGCATATTAATTAAATAAACTCCTACATAATTACTGTTGGAACTAAGCCCAACGTCCGGTCGGATTACATGTACGTATACGTCTCCAGCTAGTGCATGAGATAGTTACCTTGTAGGATTAGTATTCTATGCTGATTCGGTTTGTAACTAGGCAGCCTATCTGTTATATATATGTGCACGTACCCTCAGAAACTTGAACCCAGACCGTAAGATCGAAAGCAATAAAGAAAAACAACAGGTACGATACGTACCTGCGGCCATCAATCCAGCGAGTGTTCGTGTGTGTCCAGCTAGTCGACTCGATCAAGCAAGATCGATCAGTCTGCTGTTGTGTACGTGCGCAAGTTGTGCCGGTGAGGCTGGTGTATGTACGTGCAGCGTACGTAGCTATCTTTGCTCTCGGAGAAGAATTCAGTACTTCGCTTCGTCGTTCATCGTCGGTCATCATCGTCGTCGGAAAGTACTCGGCGTCGAGTCTGGGCCAACAATTGATATCTAGAGCCAGTTTGATCTTCTAGTAACGGATGGTCATGGCGGGCAAGAAGATCGTGGAAGTGACCGGCACGGCTAAAATACTTGCCGTGCCCGGTTCGTCATACCCACGATTTGATCGCGAGAACTTCGGCGTCTGAAAGGCTCTCATTAAGTGTGGTCTCTGTGCCAACGTGTTGTGGGAAGCAGTCGATCCAGGTGGCGACGCTTTAAAAAAGGAGGGAGCCGAGCACTGGACGGATCGACAGGCGGCGTCGGCGATTTATTCGGTGATGTCGATGAATGTCCTCCAGTACCTGATCGCCAAAGAAACGGCGAAAGAGGTTGGGATACCTTGAAGCTCATGTTCGAGGGACACACCTGCGTAAAGTAAGCCAATCTCCAAACTCTCTTAAGGAACTATGAGACTTTGGTCATGGGCGACAATGAGTCTGTGGACGCGTTCGCTTCACGGGTAGCTACTCTCGTCAATTTGATATGTGCACTCAGAGAAAACCTGACGGAGGATTCGGTTGTCCGTCGGTTCATGCGCGTGGCTCCACCCCGGTAACTGCAAATTGTCACAGCGATCGAACAGTGCGTTGATCTCGCGACTCTCTCCATTGATGATCTCGTCGAGCGCTACAAGGCTCACGACGAGCGTATGCGGTACAGTCTCGGGGACGGGAGGAACGATGAGCATGTCATGCTCACGGGGGCTCAGTGGCAAGCGCTGGACTCAAGAAGAGAAGGTGAGGGCTCAAGCAGTTACATTTGCCAAGATCATGCGCCAAACGAACAAAGTCAGATGTACGCCAGTGACAGCGCTCCGAAGAAAAAGTAGAAGTTTGACAAGCGCAAGATCAAGTGTCACAACTGTGGCATAATGGGTCACTTCAAGTCGGAGTGCAAGAATCCTCCGAAGGAGAAAGGGCTAATCGCCCAGCAAGGAGATGAAGGTAACATGATGTTGATTTGTGAACTCGTGGACGAGAAGGATCCAGTTCTTCAAGTGTCGGCTAAAGAAATTGTCATGCTCCGTGAAGGAAAAGTTTGCTGTCAACATCATGGTTCGGAAACTCGTGTCGATGCTATAGATGCGGGGGGTGATTCCGAAGTTTACATCACTGATACGGGCGTAAGTGCTATCTTTGCTGGAGCGAAGGAAGCGATCATCGCATGCGCTCGGCCATAGAGAAGCGGCCTTGTTAGAGACATGAAGGGTGATTCCAAAACTCGTGTCGAAGCTACTGATGCGAGACGTAATTCTGAAATTTGTGTTGATGTTATAGACACATATGGTAGTTCTGTTGACGCTGATGCAAAAGCAGACACGAGCGCAACACCTAGCAATGGCAACCATGGTGGCCCTTGTGCTACGTTTGGGACGCACGAAGGAGATGGACCAGACAGGCTGAAAAACAGCAGCAGCTACCCAATTCGGGTCGGAGCTGCTGGAGACCTGCGTGGAGGATTTTAAGTGGTGGAACGGATGGGCTTGGCTCATCAAGAGAAGTTCCACTAGGCTGCAACTCAGGCGTGAAGGTTGTCTGGCCTGCCCAGAGGGAGAAGGAGGCCAATATGCATTGGTGCCTAGTTCAAGTGAAAAGTCAGGAAGCTCAACTCGGGTTGGAATTTTTGCATCGCCAAAAGAAACACGTGAAGTAGAAATTTTTCTGTCGCCTTTGATAGTAATGGAGGAAAGGACACCATCACTTATATCCATAAAGATACATCCGGTGTTACAGCGATATCCGGAGGATACTCTTTGGACAATTGACCCGGTAAAGATCAATGGGAGTGGGCAAAGGTGTCTAGCAAGTGCCGAGGAACCGGCGGTATTCGAAGGCGCAAATACGAAGGAGTGTTGGCGTAACACTATGGAAGAAGAGTTGAGATTGATCCGGGACAATAATGCATGTGAGCTTGTGGCTCTTCTCAACAATGAAAAATTCAAAGAGCTCAAGTGGGAATTTAAGATCAAGCAAGATGCCGAAGGAATGTGTATGAAGCACAAGGCAAACTTCTTCGCGATCCAAATCGTCGAGCACCCCGCGATCCAATCACGAACCGTACCGCGAACACATCATGATCCGTCCCGCGAACTCATCACGATCCGTCTCACGATCTTGATCACGATCTATCCCGCGAACTCATCACGATCCGTTCCGTGATCACATCACGAACCGTCTCGCGATCTCGATCACGGTCCTTCCGATCTAGCGCCGGACGGACGGCACCTCCGCATTCAGCACACGTGCAGCTTGATGACGATCTCCACCGTCTCGATCCAGCGAGAGGAGGTGGAGAGGAGAGAGAGTTCACCGGCAGCGTGACGACGCTCTGGTGATGGTGGTGGAGCAATTCCGGCAGGGCTTCGCCTAAGCGCTGCAGAAAACCGATCTAGAGGAGAAACTATGCACCGGTGTAACGGGTAGCACGTGGCCGGAAATTCTGTCCAAAAACCACCCAATCCACTAGTATATATAGGAGGAGAGGAGAGGAGAGGCAACCAAGGCCTTTGGGTCGGCCGAAATAGGAGGTGGGAAGCATTCCTACTTCACCTCCAATCCTAGTTGGAGTAGGATTGCCTCCTATTGGCTGATTTTTCACTTTTTGCTTTAGAACTTTCTCTCCTGCGCCATGGGCCTTTGTGGCTGTTTTCCCAGCCCACTAAGGGCTGGTTATTATCCTCCCACAGCCCATGGACATCTTGGGGTCGAAATACCCCTCCCGGAGGCCTCCCGGTACACTACCGGCACTCCCGGTACACTACCGATGAGCCCGAAACTTTTCCGGAAACCAAACTGGGACTTCCTATATATGAATCTTTACCTCCGGACCATTCCAGAGCTCCTCGTGACGTCCGGGATATCATCCGGGACTCCGAACAAACTTCGGTCACCACCATACATAACTCTACACTACCGAAACGTCACCGAACCTTAAGTGTGCAGACCCTGCGGGTTCGAGAACTATGTAGACATGACCGAGACACCTCTACGGTCAATAAACAATGGCGGGACCTAGACATCCACATTGGTTCCTACATATTCTACGAAGATCTTTATCGGTCGAACCTCTATGTCAAGGATTCAGTTAATCCCCTATAACGTTCCCTTTGTTCTTCGGTATGTTACTTGCCCGAGATTCGATCGTCGGTATCTCCATACCTAGTTCAACCTCGTTACCGGCAAGTCTCTTTACTCGTTCCGTAATACAAGATCCCGCAACTAACAATTATTCACATTGCTTGCAAGGCTTATTGTGATGTTGCATTACCGAGTGGGCCCCGAGATACCCCTCCGTCACACGGAGTAACAAATCCCATTCTCGATCCATGCCAACTCAACAGACACCATCGGAGATACCTGTAGAGCACCTTTATAGTCACCCAGTTACATTGTGACGTTTGATACACACAAGGCACTCCTCCGATATTTGTGAGTTGCATGATCTCATGGTCATAGGAACACATAGTTGATATGCGGAAAACAGTAGCAATAAACTGGCACGATCATATGCTATGTTTGCAGTTTGGGTCTTGTCCATCACATCATTCTCCTAATGATGTGACCCCGTTATCAAATGACATCTCATGTCCATGGCTAGGAAACCTTAACCATCTTTTGATCAACGAGCTAGTCTATTAGAGGCATACTAGGGACATGGTTTTGTCTATGTATCCACACATGCATCTAAGTCTCCGATCAATACAATTATAGCATGGATAATAAACGATTATCATGAACAAGGAAATATGATAATAACTAATTTATTATTGCCTCTAGGGCATATTTCCAACAGTCTCCCACTTGCACTAGAGTCAATAATCTAGTTCACATCAGCATGTGATTCGCATTGTTATGAATCTAACACCCAACGAGTTCTGGGGCTCAATCATGCTTTGCATGTGAGAGAGGTCTTATAGTCAACGGGTCTGTAACATTCAGATCCGTGTGCACTTTGCAAATACCTATGTCAAACTGTAAACACTGCTACCACACTCCGCTCGGTACTATTCCAAATGGCTGCTCCACTATACGTATCCAGATTGCTACTACGAGTCATCCGTATTAGTGTTAAAGCTTGTATCGACGTAACTCCTTACGACGAACTCTTTATCACCTCCATAATTGAGAAACATCTCCTCAGTCTCTTATTTACTGAGGATAATCTTGACCGCTGTCCAGTGATCCACTCCTGGTTCACTCTTGTACCCCCTGATGGACTCATGGCAAGGCACACATAGGTGCGGTACATAGCATGGCATAATATAGAGCCTATGGCTAAGGCATAGGGGACGATGTTCGTCCTTTCTCTTTCTTCTGCCGTTGTCGAGCTTTGAGTCTCACTCAACTTTCACACCTTACAAATCAGGCGAGAACTCTTTCTCTGACTGATTCATTTTGAACTCTTTCAAAATCTTGTCAAGGTATGCACTCATTGAAAGTCTCATCGAGCATCTTGATCTATCTCCATAGATTTTGATGCTCAACAATTAGGTAGCTTCATACAGATCTTCCTTTGTAAATCACTTTCCAAATGACCGTTTTATGCTTTCCAGAAACTCTACATTATTTCTAATCAACAATATGTCATCCACATATACTTATCAGAAATTCTATAGTGCTCCCACTCACTTTATTGCAAATACAAGTTTCTCATAAACTTTGTATAAACATCAAAACTTTGATCACCTCATCAAAGCGTATATTCCAACTCCGAGATGCTTGCTTCAGTCCATGGAAGGATCACCGAAGCTTGCACACCTTTTAGCATCCTTAGGCCTGACAAAACCTTCTGGTTGTATCACATACAACCTTTCCTCAAGTAAACCGTTAAGGAAACGATGTTTTGACATCCATCTGCCAGATTTCATAATTGAAAACACAGCACCTGCTAACATAATTCCAACAGACTTTAGCACCACTACGAGTGAGAAAGTCTCATCGTAGTCAACTCCTTGAACTTGTCACAGACATCTTTGCAACAAGTCGAGCTTTACAAATAGTGACATTCACCATCAGTGTCTGTCTTCATTTTAAAGATCCATTTGTACTCAACGATCTGCCGTCCAACGAGCAAGTCTACCAAAGTCTACACTTGGTTTTCATACATGGATCCTATCTCGGATTTCATGGCCTCCAACCATTTGTCGGAATCCGGGCCCATCATCGCTTCTCCATAGCTCGTAGGTTCATCGTTTGTCCAACAACATGACCTCCAAGACAGGGTTGTCGTACCGCTTAGGAGCAGTACACATCCTTGTCGACCTACAAAGTTCGATAGTAACTTGATCCTGAAGCTTCATGATCATCATCTTTAACTTCCTCTTCAACTAATGTAGGCTTCACAGAAACAACATCCTGCGCTGCGCTACTCTCTGGTTGAACAAAGTTTTAACAACCTCATCAAGTTCTATCTTCCTCCCACTTAATTCTTTCGAGAGAAACTTTTCCTCAAGAAAGGATCCGTTTTAGTAACAAACACTTTGCACTTGGATCTGAGATAGAAGGTTCACCCAACTGATCTTAGGGTATTCTATGAAGATGCATTTGTCCGCCTTGGGTTCGACCTCATTAGGTGAAAACATTTTCCACACAAGTATCGCAGCCCCAAGTATTAAGAAATGACAGCTTAGGTTTCTATCAAACCATAATTCACATGGTGTCATCTCAACGGATTTAGATGGTGCCCTATTTAAAGTGAATGTAGTTGTCTCTAATGCATAACCCCAAAATTATAGTAGTAAAACGACAAGAGACATCCTAGCACGCACCATGTCCAATAGAGCATAACTATGATGTTCGGACACACCATCACACTATGGTGTTCCAAGTGGCGTTTAGTTGTGAAACAACTTTCACATTGTCTTAAGTTGTATGCCAAACTCGTGACTCGGATATTCACCTCCACGATCATATCACAGTCATTTTTATCTTCTTGTCATGATGATCTTTAAACTTCACTCTTAATTTGCTTGAACCTTTCAAATGATTCAGACTTGTGTTTCATTAAGTAAATATACACTATATCTACTCAAATCATCAGTGAAGGTAAGAAAATAACGATATCCACTTCACGCTACAAGACTCACTAGATTGCATACATCAACATGTATCATTTCCAATGAATCACTTGCCCGCTCCATCCAACGGGGTCCTTTAGTCATCTTGCCCAAGAGGCATGGTTCGCATGTCTCAACCGATTCGAAATCGAATGAGTCCAAATATCCATCACCATGGAGTTTCTTCATGCGCTTTATACCAATATGACATTTTGCGGCAGTGCCACAAGTATGTGGTACTATCATTATTTAACTTTGTATCTTTTGACATCAATGTTATGAACATGTGTATTACTACGATCAAGATTTCAACAAACCATTCTCAGTGGGTGCATGACCATTGAAGGTATTATTCATGTAAACAGAATAACTATTATTCTCTGACTTAAATGAATAACCGTATTGCAACAAACATGATCTAATCATGTTCATGCTCAACGCAAAACACCAAATAACATTTATTTAGGTTCGTCACTAATCCTGAAGGTAGAGAGAGCGTGCGATGTTGATCACATCAACCTTGGAAACATTTCCAACACACATCGTCACCTCACCCTTAGCTAGTTCTCCGTTTATTCCGTAGCTTTTATTTCGAGTTACTAACATTTAGCAACCGAACCGGTATCCAATACCCAGGTGCTACTAGGAGTACTAGCAAGGTACACATCAATAACTCGTATATCAAATATACTTCTGTCGATGTTGCCAGCCTTCTTATCTACCAAGTATCTAGGGTTGTTCCGCTTCAGCGACCTCTCACCTCATAATAGAAGCACTTAGTCTCGGGTTTGAGTTCAACTTTGGGTTGCTTCACTGGAGCAGCAACTGACTTGCTATCCATGAAGTTTCCCTCCTTGCTCTTGCCCTTTTCGAAACTAGTGGTTTGATTAACCATCAACACTTGACGCTCCTTCTTGATTTCTACCTTTCGCGGTGTCAAACATCGCGAACAGCTCAGGGATCAATACTTCTATCCCTGGTGTATTATAGTTCATCACTAAGTTCTAGTAGCTTTAGTGACAGTGACTTGGATAACTATATCAATCACTATCTTATCTGGAAGATCAACTCCCACTTGATTCAAGCGATTGTAGTACCCAGACAATCTGAGTACATGCTCAACGATTGAGCTATTCTCCTTCATCTGACAGGCAAAGAATCTTCTTGGAGATCTCATATCTCGCAACACAGGCACGAGCCTGAGATCACAATCTTTGCTCCTAGAACATCTCATATGTTCCATGACGTTCAAAACGTTTCGGAGCCTCAATTCTAAGCCGTAATGCATGACGCACTAAACTATCAAGTAGTCATCGAAACGTGCCTGTCAAATGTTCACAACATCTATAGACGACGCTAGAGGGGGTGGCGCACCGAGCGGTGCATTAAGGACATAAGCCTTCTGTGCAGCAATGAGGACAATCCTCAGATCACGGACCCAGTCCGCAATATTGCTACCAACATCTTTCAACTCTATTTCTCTAGGAACATATAAAAATTTAAGGGAGCTACAACGCGAGCTAGTAATCTATAACATAATTTGCAAAGACACTATTCACTATGTTCATGATAATGAGTTCAATTAATCATATTACTTAAGAACTCCCACTCAAATTGACATCCCTCGGGTCATTCGACTGATACATGATCCAAATTCACCAACTCAAGTCCGATCATCACGTGAGTTAAGGTGGCTTCAATGGTGAACATCATTATGTTGATCATATCCACTATATGACTCATGCTCGACCTTTCGGTCTCTTGTGTTCCGAGGCCATGTCTGTACATGCTAGGCTCGTCAAGTTTAACCCGAGTGTTCTGCGCGTGCAAATCTGGCTTGCACCCGTTGTATGTGAACGTAGAGTCTATCACACCCGATCATCACGTGGTGTCTCAACACGACGAACTTTCACAACGGTGCACACTCGGGGAGAACACAGTTCATCTTGAAATTCAAGTGAGGGATCACCTTATAATGCTACCGCCGTACTAAACAAAACAAGGTGCATAAAAGGATTAACATCTCATGCAATTCATAAGTGACATGATATGGCCATGAACTTGTGTTTAAGATCTCCATCTTCGAAACACCGGCATGATCTCCATTGTCACCGGCACAACACCATGATCTCCATCATCTTGATCTCCATCAATGTGTTGCCATTGGGGTTGTGGCGCCAGCCCTGCTTCTACTTCTATTGCTACCGCTTAGCGATAAAGTAAAGCATTACATAGCGCTTAATGATTGACACGCAGGTCATACAATAATTAAAGACAACCCTATGGCTCCTGCCGGTTGCCGTACTCAACGACATGCAAGTCGTGAAATTCTATACATCACATGATCATCTCATACATCACATATATCTCATCATGTAATTGGCCATATCACATCACAACATACCCTGCAAAAACAAGTTAGACGTCCTCTAATTGTTGTTGCATGTTTTACGTGGCTGCTACGGGTATCTAGCAAGAACGATTCTCACCTACGCATAAACCACAACGGTGATACATAGATTGCTTTTCAACCTTCTCAAGGACCGCCTTTGTCGGATCCGATCCAACTAAAGTGAGAGAAAATGTCACCCGCAAGCCATGTAAGCAACAAGTTGCGTCGAGGGAACCGGTCTCTCGTAAGCGTACGAGTAATGTTGGTCCGGGCCGCTTCATCTCACAATCCCGCTGAACCAAAATCCGACCAAGGGAGGAAGCAATCTAAGCATCAACGCCCACAAACCTTTTGTGTTCTACTCGAGATCTCATCGAACCATCAACCTAGCTCATAATGCCACTGTTGGGGAACGTCGCATGGGAAACAAAAATTTCCTACGCACACGCAAACCTATCCATGGTGATGAGCATCTACGAGAGGGAGAGTGGATCTACGTACCCTTGTAGATCGCTAAGCGGGCAGCGTTAAGAAACGCGGTTGGTGTAGTCGAACTTCTTCGCGATCCAAATCACCGAGCGTCCCGCGATCCAATCACGAACCGTCCCGCGAACACATCATGATCCGTCCCGCGAACTCATCACGATCTGTCTCACGATCTTGATCACGATCTATCCCGCGAACTCATCACGATCCGTTCCGTGATCACATCACGAACCGTCTCGCGATCTCGATCACGGTCCTTCCGATCTAGCGCCGAACGGACGGCACCTCCGCGTTCAGCACACGTGCAGCTTGATGACGATCTCCACCGTTTCGATCCAGCGAGAGGAGGTGGAGAGGAGAGAGAGAGTTCACCGGCAGCGTGACGGCGCTCTGGTGATGGTGGTGGAGCAATTCCGGCAGGGCTTCGCCTAAGCGCTGCAGAAAACCGATCTAGAGGAGAAACTATGCACCGGTGTAACGGGTAGCACGTGGCCGGAAATTCTGTCCAAAAACCACCCAATCCACTAGTATATATAGGAGGAGAGGAGAGGAGAGGCAACCAAGGCCTTTGGGTCGGCCGAAATAGGAGGTGGGAAGCAATCCTACTTCACCTCCAATCCTAGTTGGAGTAGGATTGCCTCCTATTGGCTGATTTTCCACTTTTTGCTTTAGGACTTTCTCTCCTGCGCCATGGGCCTTTGTGGCTGTTTTATCAGCCCACTAAGGGCTGGTTATTATCCTACCACAGCCCATGGACCTCTTGGGGTAGAAATACCCCTCCCGGAGGCCTCCCGGTACACTCCCGGCACTTCCGGTACACTACCGGCACTCCCGGTACACTACCGATGAGCCCGAAACTTTTCCGGAAACCAAACTGGGACTTCCTATATATGAATCTTTACCTCCGGACCATTCCGGAGCTCCTCGTGACGTTCGGGATCTCATCCGGGACTCCGAACAAACTTCGGTCACCACCATACATAACTCTACACTATCGAAACGTCACCGAACCTTAAGTGTGCAGACCCTGCGGGTTCGAGAACTATGTAGACATGACCGAGACACCTCTACGGTCAATAAACAATGGCAGGACCTGGACGTCCACATTGGTTCCTACATATTCTACGAAGATCTTTATCGGTCGAACCTCTATGTCAAGGATTCAGTTAATCCCCTATAACGTTCCCTTTGTTCTTCGGTATGTTACTTGCCCGAGATTCGATCATCGGTATCTCCATACCTAGTTCAACCTCGTTACCGGCAAGTTTCTTTACTCGTTCCATAATACAAGATCCCACAACTAACAATTAGTCACATTGCTTGCAAGGCTTATTGTGATGTTGCATTACCGAGTGGGCCCCGAGATACCTCTCCGTCACACGGAGTAACAAATCCCAGTCTCGATCCATGCCAACTCAACAGACACCATCGGAGATACCTGTAGAGCACCTTTATAGTCACCCAGTTACGTTGTGACGTTTGATACACACAAGGCACTCCTCCGATATCTGTGAGTTGCATGATCTCATGGTCATAGGAACACATAGTTGACATGCATAAAACAGTAGCAATAAACTGACACGATCATATGCTACGTTTGCAGTTTGGGTCTTGTCCATCACATCATTCTCCTAATGATGTGACCTCATTATCAAATGACATCTCATGTCCATGGCTAGGAAACCTTAACCATCTTTTGATCAACGAGCTAGTCTATTAGAGGCATACTAGGGACATGGTTTTGTCTATGTATCCACACATGCATCTAAGTCTCCGATCAATGCAATTATAGCATGGATAATAAACGATTATCATGAACAAGGAAATATGATAATAACTAATTTATTATTGCCTCTAGGGCATATTTCCAACAGATGGGAGACCTAGGGCTATTGAGTTACAACCTCGGGTTCGAGGTGAAGAAAAAGCCAGAAGGGATCACGCTATGTCAGGAGGCATATACAAGAAAGGTATTCGAAAGTTGTGGCATGACACATTGCAATCCAGTTGATGCTTCAATGGAACCTCGTCTTGAGCTGAGTAAGAACGAGATGGTGAGACTACTCGGCTATAGTAATAGTGACAAGGAAGGGATTGTTGATGACCGTAAGAGTACCTCGGACATGACATATTTTCTTGATGGAAGCATAGTAAGCTGGCTGTCACGAAAGCCAAAAGTGGTGACATCAACTTCAGGTGAAGCAAAGTGTCAAGGTGTGTGGCTAGGGAGGCTACACGATGATCTCGTAAATCGAGATCCAGAAGAAGTGGTGCTTAATATTGACAGCGAGTCTATTATTTTTCTACATGAGGATCCAATGCGACGTGAAAGGAGCAAGTACATTCATACGGTGTATCACTACATAAAGAACTGCATAGAAGAACAGAAGACGGAGGTCAACTACCCTTGTACCTATGATCAGATGACGGACATCCGATCAAGTCTTTGGATCGAGAGAGGTTTTCTAAGATGCAAAGAAGGATCGATGTTAGAGCCGTGACATGACGACGTCGTGTTTAGGGAGGTGATTGTTGAAATTAAAACGATCGTCCGGTCGGATTACATGTACGTATACGTCTCCAGCTAGTGCATGAGATAGTTACCTTGTAGGATTAGTATTCTATGCTGATTCGGTTTGTAACTAGGCAGCCTAGCTGTTATATATATATATATGCACGTACCCTCTGTAACTTGAACCCAGACCGTGAGTAAGATCGAAAGCAATAAAGAAAAACAACAGGTACGATACGTACCTGCGGCCATCAAACCAGCGAGTACGCGTGCGTTCGTGTGTGTCCAGCTAGTCGACTCGATCAAGCAAGATGGATCAGCCTGCTGTTGTGTACGTGCGTGAGTTGTGCCGGTGAGGCTGGTGTATGTACGTGCAGCGTACGTAGCTATCTTTGCTCTCGGAGAAGAATTCAGTACGTCGCTTCGTCGCTCATCGTCGTCGTCGGAAAGTACTCGAACGTCGAGAGTGTGGGTCAACAATTACTCCCAAACTAAAACACACAAATCACTATACTTATAAAACATGAAATGAGCTAAACTAGCAATGAGAGATGAAAGAATGAAGTTGCTAACCTTGTAGAACTCTTAGATAGATGGGGTGTCTTCAATATGTTGACAAATCTTGGCAAAAATGGATGATAAGATCAAGCTATAGAGGAAGGAAACTGGGAGAAAAAAAAGAAAATTTGGGCTCGAGGTGAAAGAAGCATCTATATATAGGGATATTTTTAGTCTCGGTTGACGATAACCTCTTCAACACCTGCACATTCTGAAATGCTACGGCCAAGAGGGAGAAGGAAAACAAATCCCTGTGGTTCCTTGCCACCGCACCAACCCAACTGCTTCCCATGTCCGCCAGGAAGGATGCATCAGTATTAAGTTTGACAGTACCTTCAGCCGGGGCTGACCACAGATTGGCAACCGGCATCCCTGATTGACACCTAAAGTTGCAACACCTTGCTAGTAGATTTCATGTTCATGAAAGCATCAAAATTTGTCAGACCAAAGGTGGACATCTGGATGAACACAAGCTTCGATGTTAGCTTGATTAAAAAGTGTGCTTGCTTCTCAGTATCAACAATAGCAAAAATCTAGCACCATGAACTAGAGGAAACTTGTTTACCATGTGTTTGACATATATCAGGAAAGAAGTCCGTCAGTTGATAAGGCATTTGAATTTCAAGTTGAAATTATTTCTGGCAAATTCCAGGGCATTGTAGCTAGCAAACAAAACTAGGAATTTACACCGGAAATGCAACAAACACACAAATATATATATATATATATATATATATATATATATATATATATATATATATATATAACTGGTAGCGGTCAAATAGTTTAGAAATTTTGTATAGATGAAATGGGTTCGAATACAACCTTCAAATTAACTGACAACAATGACAACATACAACAAATACTGACCCTGGAATATCCAACAAAATTGATATGCAGTTCCCCAAAGAACCACAACAACAACAACAACAACAACAACAACAACAACAACAACAACAACAACAACAACGAAGAAACACTGACCACAACCAAAATACCAAACATGAAACATAACTAAGACTCAATTTAACTCATGGAAATCTGTGTGAGAGGCGATGCCTCAAACTGAACCTGCTGCTGGGTATATATATAGCTCAATCAATTCATTAACGGTGGTACCAAACGCACGGCGAGGTGTCGGAGGGGGGCGACCATGGCAGGCAGCGCTCGATCTCGCCAGGGACTGAGCAACGCCACCCGCCGGCGTCGACGCAGGGATATTCCTTCTGCTCGAGGACGCTGTGCGGACCACCAGGGAAGACGTCGTCGAGGAAGTAGATGTAGCCCGGGCTGCGGGCGTGGCCTGTGTCGAAGGCCTTGGAGCAGGCCCAGCCGACGAAGAGCACCTGCCCGCTCATCTGGTAGAGGCACCAGGAAGCCGGCAGTCCGTCCTGCAGCCTAAAGATCTGGAACCGCGAGGTGCCGCCTCTCGCCGGAACGACGTACCTTTTCACCATCAGGAGATCGGCACCGGAGGCGGAGGGCAGGAGGTAGCGGGAGACGATCTCCCCGGGTACCGTCCGGGTCAGGTGACCATGGAGTCCGTAGTCGTGATGTCGAATAGTAAGCAAAGAACCATCAGATGGGTCGATTTCAGGCTTGTAGCAGACGAGGCCATCATCTGAGTCGACGGTGCAGAACCATCCGTCATGGTAAGTGAGGTCTTGGGCGTTGCGCCGACCCGGCCCCATCCCCACCGGCGGCGACAACCAGCAATCCATGCCCGGGCGCCGGAACGCCAGGTTTGTCCGGCTTGACGTTACGGCAGCGACAAAGCAGGCGCCAGACAGTGGCGCGGCGGACATGACGGCCGCCCGGATCATCATGGGGCACGTGATGACGCCGGAGTCGAGGGGAATACGCACCCGTTCCGGCAGGGCGACGCGCTCGCCTGTGCGGAGGTTAAGCAGGCCGTGGCCGCGCCACTGCTGCTGGGACGAAACAACGAACCAGCCGCCCGGAGCGGACCCGCAGAAGCGCGGCCCGCGGCCCTCGTCGGAGAGGGGCGGGCGCGGATCGGCGAAGCTGTCGAAGATCCGATAGCTCTCGATCCGTTCGGTGGACGGCCTGAGAATGCATGGCAGCGGGGACGGATTCTGAAGCGCGGCCTGGCGCCAATGCCTGTTGACGGCAGACGCCCTGACGCGGTCCGCGATGCAGGACAGCAGCAGGAAGATACGGGCGAGAATTTCTTGGTGGAGGCTGGCCGCCGCCGCCATGAAAGGGGCCGGGATTCTAGGGTAGGAAAGGCGTTCGTTTGAACTGAAACTGAGGGCCGCGGTGGGTCAGAGTGAAAGAAATCTGCCCCGTAGGTTCAGTTTTAACGTCACGCCTGTGAGTCACGCCTGCGATAATCCCGAGAGAAAAGTACACCCTAGCAGTTAGGTCCCTGCCATTCCCTTTAATTGTACACACGTTTTTTATGTGCCTTTATTTACTTACTTCCAAAAGAAGAATGTGAAGTTAATTAGCATCCAAAAACTCTACGAAAGGCTTTTTAGCTTTATATCCCTGAAAAAATATGAGAGAAATTACGTATTATTGTGGTTGTTTTGCTTACATACAAATATTAATTTGGGGCTGCTACATAATGCGCGGTAATTATAGTAAACTCAGACGCCTTGCACACCTCTCTTCAAACAAGTCGGTTATTCCTGGCGCTCGAGCCAGCAACGCGTAACAAGTATTTATTATGGTCAAATAGGGTAATTAAGCACCAAGACCTATATCCAGTTGTACATGACTACATCTTTCTTACTACCTTGATAGATTTACTGAAAAAGGCTCGCACCCCATTTCATAGATAAAGTAATGACCATCATACAAAACCCCATTCAACTCGACACAACACCACAAACACTTGAGGAACGATACAGGGGTCCTGATGAATAGCTAACCAAGCCGAGCCCGATGATCCGAGTGCTCCAAGGTAGTGCCTTTAGAAAGGGCACTATACCGGAGCACCATCACTGCCTGATCTAGGGACGAAGGTTTCCCCCTGAGCAAAGAGAAGGACACAGAGGAGCCATGACAATGCCTTCAACAAGGAGATGAAGCGTTAACACGCCGTCGCCATTGGTCTGGTAGAGCCAGAAAGGGGTTTCACCCCAGAAAGCCATCTTTGCATTCGATACGTAGAATAGCAGGACACAGGATGCCAGATCACCGCCTCTGACCATCATGCACTGGCCACCATGCCACCCGCACAACCATGGTAGCTAGTCGACACCTGGGCTGCGAGCTCATCCCATGAGCATCGTGACACCCACCACCAGGGTGGCTGCCCCAGCACTCTAGGGTCCAACTCCAACTCCACTCAAGCTAGTAGCCACGACGATCAAATAGAAGGGCGGTAAGGCCGCTCCTTCCCCACCCATGGATGACCCCCAGGCCTGAGCACCACCCAGGGCGGTGAAAGCTAAGCTCCACTACCTCGCCTTGCCCCGGTCGGGCAACGAGCAAGCTCTCCGGTGGCGCGGCGCCACTAGACAAGAGGCAAGGTCGCCTTCGAGGCCGCCGTGGTGACGAGATCATCCCTCCGTTATGGAGAACACTAGGAGAACTATAGATCCTTGACTCATCCCGCACCAGCGCCAAGCGGGGGCTAAAGGTGGAGCAACCACACCTGCCATGACGCCCGGTCCACCACCCGATGGCCCAGGGCAAAGCCAGCCACTCGTGGCCCATATCATCCCGGCCCACACCACGCAAGACCAGATCGGATCAAGCGATTCCCTACGACCCAAACCCCTACCATGCATCCACCGGAGAAATACCACCAACAGCCCATCATAGTTGCATGCATCGTGCATCCAGTCAATGGAGGGAGAAGAATATTACGAATACTTTTGTCTCTAGATCCTTCTAAGTTAAAGTTTTCACCATATTATGTTTTCTATCAACTTCTATGTTTGCCCTTATTCTCACATGATGAAACGCATAATTGATGATGGACACCTAAAGTTGCAACACGTAGCTAATAGATTCGGTGTTCATGAGAGCTTAAAAATTAATCACAACAAAGGTGGAGATATTGAGGAACATAAACTTCATTGTTAGCTTTGGTGAAGACTGTGCTTGCTTTTGAGTACCAACAACAACAAAAAATATCTACAACCATGAACTAGAGGAAACTTGTTTACCATGAGTTTGATATATATACGAGGAAATAAGTTCATCGGTTTATACGGCAATTCGAGTCCAAATTATCTCCTAAAAAATCTAGGGCATTGAAGCTAACAAAGAATACTCTTCCCTCTACATCCTTGTGAGTTATAACTTCATCATCGTGTCTCGCGGGTCGCTCCAATGACTCATGAGGCGACAACCTCCACCAGACCAAACACCCAAACTAAATGCTCATATCCCTCGCGACCGCTACTGCCGGCCTCTGACCGGCCCAGGCGGCGGCATGGCGCTTCCCCCATCTCCTTCTCCACTCCCCTGCCCCTCAGGTTTTCTCCCTCTCCCCCGTCCGGGAATCGGGCCAGATCTCGCCCCAACGTCCTTCACCTACCCTATATGGCCGTGGAGTTTCTTGGTGGCGACGGGGACCTCGGCAGGCGTGTGGGTGTGGGGGTGGCATGAGTTGTTGTCGTTGGAGCCTGGAAGCGCGTATCCGCGCATAAAGCGGGCGATCTTAGGTGGGTGTCCTGGACATCATCGGATTCTAGATCCACCAGCTCTGGTGGGTTGCCTCCGATCTGATGGCATCCGCGGGAATGGCGCTTGTCCTATTGGTAGCCGCTGTGATTGCTTATCTGGGATGCCTAAAAGGCCAGATCTAGGGTTTGTGTTCGTATGGCTGGAAGTTGTCGGCTTTTGGTGTTATGGGTGGCAGAGCTGCACCAGTGTGACAATAGGGATGTCCTGCGGCGTTCCTGTGGTCCATCACCATGTGTGTCGTGGGTGAGGGTGGATCCCCTAGGTTTCCAGAGAAGAGGCTCCAGATAGTGGTCACGGTGGCACCATTACGGCGGGTGTCATTGTGCGGCTGCTCGTGTGTTTCCTCGGTCGTGTGGGCGGTGAGGTGGCTCATTCTGGGGGCATCCATCCTGTTGGTGTGGTCTTTGTTGCCACCGGGCCTATTTTAGGCGTTGTCTGCAATTTTCCTTAGCTGACCAAGGCTATTGCATCTAGTTGTTGTGTTTGAGTCCAAAGCGAAAGCTCTACCCAACTATGTCGGCGCTGGTGATAGTGATGCTGCTATGTGCCATTGTCCTCCTTGGAGGTGTCATCGCGGGTGACCCCATTCACCATGATCTCTTGGTGAAAACTACTGGTCTGGCTAATTCCAGACCGTATGGTGGCTTCGTGTCCTCCTTGGAGGCTCCGTCTCATGAGCAAGGTCCTAGATTACTAGTTACTGGGTGTGTTTTGTGAACGACAACTTCTTCTCGTCGTGTGTTGAGTCCTTGCCTCGATGGTGGTGCTCTCGTGCGGAGGTAGGTTTGATGAGGTGGTTGTGCTAGAAGACCTCCCTTTGGCATCGAGGACCTAGTCCCCATCAGCGTTCTAGGGTGGTGAACACTCCATCGTCAAACGGTGCGGTGCCTCTCGAGCTGGGGCGAGGAACTGGGGGCTCCTTCTAGCGATGGAATGGGATGGCGCTAATCTGCGGGGCGCCCAGGCGATGGCATTGTTATAACACCCTTTTTCAGCTGATCTCCTTCTTGAGCTGGCTCCATTCGCATCATTGGTCCTTCGAGCATGTACGAGGGCTCCAGTCTCTTGATTTCTTAATTTTCTAACTTTGTTGCTGCCTCTGGGAACCCATGTTTCTTCCGGAGCTCGTTGTATTGTACCGTTGGTTGTAAGGGCTTCATTAATTTAAAGCCAGGCGGCGGCCTCTTCTCTAAAAAAATGCATCAACTTCTAGGTTTTCACCCTCATATATCACATGATGCAACTTGTGACACTTAATAATTAAAACACCTTAATATTGATGTTATGTTCATGAAATTACTTAAATTAATAATATAAAAGATGGAGATATACCAGTTGATAGAACAAATTATTTTTGTATCATTGGCGGGACCAGTGCCAATTTTGTTAGAAGAAGGAAGCAAAGTGCATGTTACAAATATTTACAGGAAAAAGACAGCAGAAGAAGTTAAGCAATGTCATTAATGACAATCCACAAGCCTCCTAAAGGCAAGCTTACACTATCTTTTGTCCGCAAGGGACCTTCTACTCCCCAGATGCACCATGACATGGTTATGATTATAGATCCTATATTGTTGCCCTTTAAACATATATTCCAAACAACCATAAGCAACGAGGCCACTGCAACCAAGGCGATGATGCAAAAGCAAGCAGCGGGGTGCAGAAAATTAATGTGTCCTGTTTTCTAAGTAATCTTCATGGATGCAAAACTATCATGCTAACACTGGTAGAAGGACATAAGAAGTTAGAACAAACACCTGTAGGAAGTAGAAGCTTACTCATCTGCACCAGCCTTCTATGAAAATATGTGAAACAAAGAAAAAGTTGAAGTGAATTGCTTACGGAGTGTATGTACAGTTTGCTTACAATGTATTATTTACAACTTACATGCAGCATAAAAAACAAAGATTATAAAGGGGATCATGATACTTGTCATGTACATACTGTTCCCAATTTTCTTATCGATGAATTTTACCTTTATTACTGTAAAAGAGCATATCAAAACACATTACATTTCTCATTTCAGTATCGTAAGGATCAGAAAAATGACACATATATGTTTTAAATATAAGTGTGCAAAATTTATAGATGAAACTAGTGGTATATCTCCCATGAGTTATAGATATCGGAACATCACAAACTATTTGGTTGGAGGTAACTAATAAGAATAATATGAATTAATTAGTTGTGATATATAAGGCCACGTAATATGAACCAAAATGCGCGCCTATCCATTTAAGGCACGAGGGCCTCGCAAGGGATAGATGCGCATCTTGCCGTTAGCAAGAATAGTATCATCACAACATACAATACTGAATGAGAGGAGTATAGAAGTTGGCTTACACTCGCCACATGCTAACTTACAATGTCACTCAAATCATAACAACAAGTTGAACACAGGGTCCGCCTACGGACGAAATCAAACGATAAAAAGAGGTTGCAAATGATACTATCAAGCTATCCCAAAGATCAGGAACAGGTCCTCTACTCATCCGGATATGTCACGTACATTCTGCCTCTTTCCTCGTCATACTCCCACTAGAGCTGGGTAAGATCATCCTGCACGTACTCATCTGAACCTGTACCTGGAGTGTTGTAGTAAACTGTGAGCCACAGAGGACTCAGCTATCATGTGCCCAGGTACCGAGACTATTCAAGCTTAATGGTTGGGATGGGGATAAGTGTTTAGTTTGCAGCAGCACTAAGTATATATGATGGCTAGCTTACACAACATGAAATAAATATGAGTGGCCTACGAAGAACGGTCGAATCTAGCATGATCTCTATGAGATCCTGAACACTTACTTACGTCAATCAAAACCCCACTGTGTTCTCTCTCGGTTCACGTTCACGAGCAGAGATGATCATGGTTACTCACACTGTTTGGAGTATTTTAATTAGAGTTTACTTCAATTTTTCTATAACCGGGTGTTAAACAAATATCCAAGTTGCCACATAACTTTGGGCACGGCTTTCCGAAAGATTTAACCCTATAGGGATGCTCCAACTAATTCATTACAAAATTAACCACACTCCGTGGGAATGCCTCGATCGCGGATCTCGCGATCATCATAGGTAATTCCAAGGGAATTCCAACACCTCGAGTAAACCCGAATAAAGTCAGACTCTACACGCAAGACACTCGACAAAGGTAAAACAAATCCAGTAAGACCACCCGACGTGTCGACGAACCCGATAAGAGCCGCGTATCTCGTTCGCAGGACACGACGGATAAGCACAGCGTACGGTGGCCTGATAGAAATCTCCCGAGTAGCCCCGGGTTGGCCCCGCACACGGCTCTAGTTTGGACCAACACTCATGAGGAGCACTGGCCCGGGGGTTGTTTAATTATCCATGGGTTTGCTAGACCCTATGCAATTTTATTAAGTTATTAAGCAAACGTAGTACCAATGTTGGGTCTTGCCAGACAAGTTTTAATCTCAACTGAATGAACAAGGGGGTCCCCATAACAACCCCGAGCATGTTAGGAGCGCAAAGTATGAAAAACATAACACTGGTAACTAGGAACTAATGGCGGCAATAGCAGAACAAATCACTTAGCAAAAGGCCAAGTCTTCCACCAATACCAAGATATATATATGTGCATTAAATTAAACAACAGAATATTATGATATCCAATCCATGTTATCACATGGAACAACCTGCACCTACAACTAAAATGCTATAAGAGGGGTTGAGCAGCGGTAATTTAGCCAATCAAAGGTTTGCTAGGATGTGGAGGTTAGAGGCTGTCACGGTAACATGAGGGCTGATATCAAGTGGTAGGTAGCGCAATTGTAACGATAAGAGCGAGAAACTAGCAAGCAAAAATAGTATCGGGATCCGGGTATGATCATCTTGCCTGTTTGTTCTTCAGCGAAACAAGTAGCGGGATCCTCGTAGTGGTACTCTCCTGGCTCCTCGTACTCAGTATCAACACTCGTGTCTACCCAAGAGAAACAACAACAATAAACATCCAACCAAGATGCAATGCACAATCAAAATGATGCATGATCATTTATGAAGAATTATAACATGGCAACCACAAACTAGTCATGTTTCACATGCAAAGTTTGTATATTAGTGAATCTGGACAGAACCTCATGTTAAGTTATTTAGACATGCATGAATATGGAAAATATGGATGCAGCATGCAAAATCAATAGAAATGCATATAAAGATTGCCAGAAACTGAGTTACGGTTCTCACGATACGCTCACGACAAGGTATAGAGGCAATATCACAAGATCATCAAGCCATGGGCTGATTCTTGGCATTCCAAGGCAGCCACTGGACAGGTGATGAAAAATTACTCACAATAGACTCAAGAATCAATCAATTCTATGGAGTATAGCTCCCACAATCTACAAAACAATAAAACATCAAATCTGCCACAAAACAACAACATAGCAACTTCTACAGGTCACCTCTAGAGCTACATGAAGCCTACAGTCACAAACAAGACATGGACAGAATCTACTCAACACACACAGAAAATCATCCAATTACACCACCAGCAAAGGAGCCACACATCAATAAGCAAGAAGCAATCAAGTTGGCATGATGAATCAATTTTCTGGGACTTAGTGAAAATTCCAGTTATCTGGAATCTGTGATTATAAAGTAGCAAGTTGACAGCAGTAGCTACATATGCTAGAAAGCTCCTATTGACATGAACATTAACAGGATGGTGGAAGGCAATATCTACTGCAAATAACGAGCACTGAGCATGCTCAAATTCCAAACATATCACTAGCTACAACCAACTCTACATGGCAAAACAATAACAGCAGTTCTCCCAGGCAGTCAATTCTAAGCTAGCTGAATAGAAACATAAAGTTGCTCTCTAAACAGTATGGTTCCCACTTATCCGGAGACTTATCACAAATAACAAAAATACTGGGACATTCCTAGCGACTTTAACTAGCAATCACATGTTGGCTAGAACTTAAACTCATGTCTAGATTAAATCATAATAAAAAGACAAAAGGGCATCACAGCAAAAAAATGCAGTTTTGTGAAGTTGCCCCAAAGTCAAATCTGACTTCACAGATGCATTCATGGGTTGATTCTACCTTAAATGCATTACTCATATCCCTATACTTGCTTGGAGCAAGAGGGAGAAAAGCTAGGTCGAAATTTGACCCATTAAGTCATGGGTGACTTAAGTCACTTATGCACATGAATGAAAATGGCCCAAAATGCCATGTACTCTATTGTTACTTGTTGGAAATGGTTAATTAGCATCCTAGGAATATGATATCATGACATAGCATCAATAGCAAGGATGAAACTAACTAGAAGAGAAAATATGCTCAAAATGCACATAAGAGAACACCTACACATGAAGCTACTCTTACACATGTGTGTGTATGTATAACATACACACACCTCTCATTGCATCTACCCAAGACACACACAAACACACCACACCCAAGCATGTGTTTATATAGACACACATGCACTTTCATACATGTATGCCCACATACACATACACACACCTACACACTCACTCACATACATGCACTAGCACTCATGCATATGTATGTACCACCTAAGTGGCACACACTCACACAAACATACGTCACCTCCCATATAGGTGCATGCATCACCACATGACACATACACACACACTAATCCACATGTGTGTGTATGCACAAAGCACACACACACCACACCCTACACACTACATATGTGCATACACACCCGTGCACTACATCTACACACACCAACAAAACACACACACACACACTCAACAATGCACACACACACATATGTATATATACTCTAAGGTATACACACACACACACACCACACACAACAGCACACACTACAGCACACACAACAGCCACCACAGCCACACCTGGATCCACACCAGATCCCCCCCCCCACACACAACACGCACAGAACACCACACACGGGATCCGGCCCGCGCAACGGATCCGCACACCACACAGCAAAGCATGCCAATAAAAAAAGGGAAAACCTCGGCGGGGCTGGGCATCGGACCCGCGACCGCCTGGTCTCACACCGAGCGCTCCTCCACTGCGCTACGGCCTCGGTCGTTACTATTATGGGAGGCTCAGCCCTACTGAACTAGCCCACTCGGATAACTGAACCTGACGGATCAACACGCTAACTGACGGAGCCGAGCCAGAGCATGACGTGCACGCACTGGGCACGGCCAGATCCACGCCTACACACGATCAAACGCAAAGCTTGGCACGGGGATGGATCGGGCACTCGAAGGACCTAGCCACGGACACCAAACGCACGCTCACACGATACAGGGATCATGAGCTCACGATAGGGGTGGAGCTCAGAGCATCGGGTCCTGTAGATCCACGCGCAAAGACGAATGGGACGCGGTGAGGGCGCTGGAGGTCGACTGCTCACCCAGGGGGGTCGACGAAGACAGCTGGGTGAAGGGGAGGCCGATGACGCTCGCCGGAGTCGAAGCAGAGAAGAACCTTGCCGGAGCGGGACGCCGTCGACGTAGAGGAAGAAGAGGTCGTCGACACGGACGCGCTCCGGGCTTCCTATCGGCAGGGATGGACCGGCGGGAGGAGCCCCGAGCTTCTAGACATGCTGGTCGCCGACGTCGATGACGAAGCAGAGGGGGGAACGCCGGCGATCTTCTCTCACACTCTGAACCTCTCTGGCTAACCGAACCTGCTTACCTCCAGAGAAGAAAGAAGGGGAAGAAGGAGGAGAAGGTGGCGGCGGTGGAGGAGGACCCTAGCACGGACGCCCAGGGAGGGGGGGGTTTAAAAAGGATGCGAGGGGAAGCTCAGCGAGCCACAGTGGCCATGTGTGCTTCTCCTCGGAGGAGGAATGCGCCAGAGAAAAGAGAAAAGAAGGGGAGATGGGAGGCTGATGAGTAGGCCCGGAGCTTGCCTCGCTGGAAGGGGACGACGACGCGCCCGCGCTCGGGGGGAAGCTGGGCCTGCGGGCTAGCTAGCTGGGCTGCGATGGGGAAGAAAGCCCACACACACACTCTCTCTCACACACAAAATAAACACAGGGTTTTCTATTGTAATAAAACCAGCCACTCCCAAGAAAATCCCCAGGGCTTTTAAAATGAATTTGAGCAAAACAAAAATACATTTGAGAAGAGGGAAAAGAGCACTATTTGAATAAATTAACACATTGATTTATTGGTCAAATTATTTGCACTGTTGTTTAAATAACAGCCCCTGTTTAAATAGAAAACCAAACCCAATCACCTCCAAATAACAAAAGCACCAAGCTCATAATTCATAAGAATAATAGGGCCACCTTTTGAACATTTTTAAACAAATAAAACAACAAGTTATTTCTGATCATTAAAATAATAGGGGGAGATGGGGAGAAGGAATGTGGTGTTTGAAAGAGAGAAGAGAGGGGAAGAAAGAGGTTGCACACACATGGAACCAACCACACACAACCATCTCACACATCACAAAACAACACCTCACCACCATACATCATAGCAAGCACAAGAAAACCAACATGGCACATAAACATGAAATGAGAATGATGCATGACGATGCATGAATGCAAACACATGAATACCAAGTTGGAAAACATCTCATAGCTCATGACACAAGGTTCATACATAGGGGGGGGGGGGTACATGCCAATAATGTAGGGACATCACTTGGGATGTCACATTGACTCCCTTATAACATGATGCAACTCGTAAATGTGCATAGACACCTAACACTAGAAATATCTAGCTGGATTTTGTGTTCACAAAATTAATGAGAACTGATAAGATAAAAATATGGAGATATACATGAACAGAATAATTACATGTTATCTTCAGTAAATAGTATGCCTAATGGTCAATATCATCACAAGAAAAATATTTCACACTGATCTAGGAGAAAGAAGTTCCACCATGGATAGAAAAAAATAGTATGATTGGCGTTTAGAGTGTCAGCTTTTTTGGAAGAAGAAACCAAACTACATGCTACAAATATTTATAGGAAAACGGCATCAGAAGAGATTAGCCATTGCCATCAATCACAAGCCTCCTACAGGCAAGCTTACACTGCATTATACCCACAATGGGCCTTCTCATCACAATATGCAATGTGAAACAACTATTATTATTACAGATCCCATTGTTGCGCTCTAAGCAATGAGGTCATTACAACAAAGGGGATGATGTAGAAGCTAGCTGCAATGTGCAGAAAATTAAAGTGTCATGTTAACTCCTAGAGCAAGTAGAAGCTTACTCAAATTGCAGCAACCTTCTTTGAAAAACCATTGAAAGAAAGGCGAAGTTGAGATCAATTGTATATAATGTGTATGTACATTTTGGATACGATGAATATTTTTTATAACTTACTTGCATCATGGACATGTTTTCTGTAAAGGGGGCGAATATATATATTTTTCGTGTACATGTAGTTCTAAATTTTCTTATATATGAATTTTTCATTTAATGTTCAAAAGCATTTATTTGACTTTCATTTAATGATCAAAAGGCATCACATTTGTCATTTCATTACTTTGACTTTCATAATCATTATTCATCTAGTTCATTAGAAGGAAATACTTCTAGAAATTCCATCAGGATGAGAAAAAGGACAAGTGTATGTCTTAACTAAAAATGGGTAAAATATACAAAGGAATCCTGAGTTAAAGATATTCAAGCATCACACATTAATTGTTTGGTTGGAGGCAATTAACTAGAACAATGGTTTGCTTATATATATTGGAAGCGCAACACAACTCTCTTGAAACAAGTAGGCAATTTACCGAACCAACAATCCGTCACAAGCATTTATTTTGGTCATTTAAGGGTAAGTTACAAGCTCTAGATCCAATTCTACATGGACACATCTTTATTAGGGAAAGTCCAACGTGTCGATCCAAACGGATGTGAATTTTATTCCTTTTTGTCTATTTGGGTCGTCGGGAGGGCAGACGACCGCACCATATCTACACTTTCCATGGCAACGAACCCAGTGGTGCGACCCATTTGGTTCGGCCCATCCATTGTTTTGTTTTAATTGTCATTCACAACCACATAACAACTTAATTGAATTGCATAATTTTAAAAACAATCAATCCGTCCCAAATACGGTTGAGAAATGGTCTCGCCATCCAGGAGTGTCGCATGAAAAGCTAGGCAGAGAATAGTGGGTCTGCGAGATCGAAATAATCGACACAGAGTACCACATGGACTTTTCCTCTGTTACCATTCAACCCAGAAGCATGGCCCAGGATCCCTCCCCTATACAATGGTTGCTGCCTCCAAATGTGCTCATTGATGATGACAGTAGCAACCAGAACACCATCATCGTCGGATGATGATGAACATATGATTTTACTATGAAAAAGCTCATCTGAGCTATCCCCATCCAAAACAATAAGCTACGCGTAAAGGACGAGCGCTCGCCGTGTCCACGTCGGCAAGCTACGAGACAATCGCGTCGTTCGCTTCGCCGCGAAGAAATATAGTACTTTCTTTTGATTATGCGAAGAAAAGTGAGTTCAGGCCCACCTTCCTCCTGTCCTCCCTACGCACGCACGTCCTCCTGTCCTCCTGCTCTCCTTCCCACACGCAACCTCCTCTCTCCCCAGCCAGGGTTGCTTCCACCGCCGGCCCATCGCTCCTCCGGCGCTGGTCACCGATGGAAGGCGACGGCAAGAGCTGGAAGGCGGGCGGCGCCACGAGCTCTCGCCCCGAGGAAGCCACATGAGGACGAGCAGAACCTAGAGAAGGTCGATGCGGTCATCAGCGCCTTCTCCGCGGCGGGATCGAACAGGAACGCAGCTCTAAACCCCCCCCCCCCCCCTAGGTGAGTCGTTGGTAGACCCAGCCCTTCTCCTTCTCCTGCGTCCCTTTCTCAATCACCGAGCTCGAGCTGCTGCTCTTGTCGAAGCAAAAACAGATGATGCAGAACGTGTGCCCAACCTCGTCACTTCCTGATTTTCCTCTTTTTCCGGTGCCTTGCTCCCGAAACTTCTCATCTTTGCTTGTGCAGATTTTCATTCTGTACGCCTACAAGGTATTTGATGAAAATCCCAAAAGGCTGACATGGAAGGAGTGGTCTATGTAAGCCAAGTGATTTCATTCTTCAAAATATCAGTTCCAGACAATCATAACAAGATGATTTTGAGACTAATAAGAATCCATGAGGTGAATAAAAGTTTAAAGAAACGAATAATATATGAAATTGTGTATATTTGTTTTGATCGTGAGGTCATTTTTAGGTTTGCTTATGTTCTCTTTGATTCTTTCCGAATTCAAATAAAAAAAAGAAAACTGAAACATGTTCACTAAAAGAGTATGAGCTCTTGATGCCTTCAAAGGGCTAACCATTGTGGTACTAGCTAGGTTTCTCCTAATATGCACATAAGATTGCTTTTTCCCAAGCGAATATGGTATGAAATGCTTAAAAGTCACCATACATATGACTGCTGAGTCTCTTGTGTGCAGCTGATGGTATTGGTGGACAATTCCGGTTGTGCTTACGAGCAGATGGACCACCTGCGTGGAACGGTTACATTCCGGCAGAGTTCAGCTGATTGTATTGGTGGACAATTCCGGTTGGGCTTACGAGCGGATGGACCACTTGACGTGGAATGGTTACATTCCGGTAGACTTCAGCTGATTGTATTGGTTGACAATTCCAGTTGGGCTTACGAGCGGATGGACCACTTGACTTGGAACAGTTGCATTCTGGCAGACTTTGTCATGCCCTTCTTCCTCTTCATTGTTGGTGTCGCGATCTCCTTTGCCTTGAAGGTCAGGAAGCACTTTTGCGTGCTCACCCTCTTGCAAATTTGGTAAACCAAACAATTTTGGTGGATATGTTGATTTTCTTAAATGCTCATCAGGATGAATATATTGCAGAGGGTTCCAAACTTGGGTGCCGCTGTGAAGAAGCTCAGCGTCAGAACTCTGAAAATGCTTTTCTGGGGCTTGCTACTGCAAGGTACTTGAAGTCGATGTGTAGTGTGTTTACACGATTCAGTTTGCACCCATGTTGCTTAATTTGACACTACTGAATGTAGGTGGATACTCTCACGCTCCGGACGACCTTGCTTATGGAGTGGACATGGAGGTGATAAGATGGTGTGCCATCCTCCAGGTTTGGTTCATCCACCAAACAAAGAAACTCGTCGTTCATTTCATCCATCTAGGTCTTAATCATAACAGAGTTCTTTCCATATGTTTGACAATGGTTCATCAGAGGATAGCTTGGGTGTACTTCGTGGTTGCCCTTATAGAGGTGTTCACCATAAAGGTGCGGCCTGCCACCGTCCGTTCCGGTCCTTACGCGGTTGTGCCATCTTCCATGCCTACCGGTGTCAATGGTACAACAATGTTTCCTCCACACTTGATTACGATGGAAACTTCTTGCCATTTCTAACAATCGACATGTTAGGCAGTTTCATTTTGTTCGCCATATACATGGTAATGGCATTCTCATTGTATGGCAAGAGGATTTTGTAGTTGTAATTATTTTTTAGAAATTACTCTGCGGTCTGCGCCAGAGTTTAATTTTTTTATTCAACACTTTATGTGTGGAAATATATCTAACAGAGTTAATAAATGCAGAAAATTGGTAACACTGCACTCAGTTAGGATTATGTGATATCTGCTCATGTATTATTTATCAATACTACCTCAATTTCTTCCTATCATATTTGTTTGTATCTCATGCTCTTACTAATGTTTTAGCCTTCTATATTTTGTTTCGGAGTGAGCTCAGGACAATGGCTATGACGAGGACGAAGGCGCAACTTCTACTTATTTAATGTCACAAAAGGGTCACAAAAAGAAACAAATTATGCAGCAGAGAATTAATGGTTTAGGACCATATGAAACTGACGTATCTTATGGTTCGTGATGTTCACCTCCTTTGTTGCGGTTGAAGCCGGAGATGCTAGAAAAGCAGTGATGCAGAAGAGCTCACAGTGGTACTCTGTCTTTTATTCTGATTGTTCCTTATTATGACGACCGGCAAGTATCATCCAGATTTACAAACTTGGCAATTCTACGTATTGAGCAACCATACGACCTTTGAGATATCAACTCCAATGAGTACTGGCCAAAGACCTTTGAGAAATTCGGTCCATGTTATGACAATATTGCCTTGTTAATTCTTCTCTGCTAAACTTGACTGGTAGGTCTCAGTACAAAAATTGGCTTACGTGCTACTGCAAGGTGATGCCAAAACTGGTGAATTTTGGGCTTTTTTGGCGGCTTTGCTGAAGAAGTTACTTTCAGAGAAGTTACTTTTAACACATGGAAGCTACAGCCAAATTGCAATGGTAATTGATTACTATTAAATACCTGTAGCACAACATCATCAGTAGTCAATAAGAGTAATTTGCTATCAATATTTCATCCGTGACTATGAGATATATTAACGCTTGAAAATAGCTGAATTCTTGCTTGTAAGCATACATAATCTGAAGTACCATGTATGACATGCCCTGTTGTTTCATATTTGTCGGATGGTCTGACCTTTGATAGATCAAGTTGATTTCTTTATCTTGTTTGAAGTACGTAGACTTGCCAAGTTTGATATGGAGTGCAGCGTAAGGTCATTGCCGAGGTCTACATCTATGTCGGCGACCGCTACTTCTTCTGTGACGCCCACGTGAGGGACATACATCGTCTACATTGAGGACTACTACAATGGCGAGCCAACGATGGTGTTGACAAACAGCTGCTCAAGCATGCGAGCGGAGGGCTGTGATAGTAATAAGAGTTATTTGTAATGCATTTTCCATACCATCATCAGGCATGTCTTCTTTTTTGTGCTATGAATACAAACATATATGCTAGAGTATCTTTGTACCAATTATAATGGGTGGTCCACATTATTTCTACAATCAGTTTAAGTTGTTCTGAACTTATAATTTCTCTGTTGCAACACATATACAATTATACATGTGCATTAAGCCTCTTAGAAACCAAACAAGTCAGCTAAACGGCCAGCAACAAGTCAGGCAGCGCACCATCACGCCTCAGGTGGCGCCACCAGGTGGCACCCCAGCCACTAGTGATCCTTCAAAGTGATTAATCCGTGCCTCACTAGATAGAGGTGGGAGTGGACGAGCCTCGTCCGTGTGGGATGTGGTGGAGACGGGCGTGGATGAGTCACGGCCGGTGAGTGGCCCCTTCCTTGGCCCATTTCAGGCAGCAAGGCTAAACTTTGCATCCTACAATAGTTACCGTGGAGGTAGCAATGGTATGCTGAGGGCTGTTAGCGACCCTGTGTAGGTGGTCCACGTACTACTCCATGCATGGTCAAATGCGGCCACAATGCTGGTAGAGTGGGCTTCGGTGGATGTGGTGGCGATGGGGCCATCCGTGGATACGGCAGCAGGGGTTGGGGTTGTGGTGAACTGGCTAGAAGCTGGGTGGCGGTGGCGATGGTGAACAGGCTAGGGTGTTGGAGAGGGGAGGGGGGAGAATACCATGTGTGCCATCGACAGGTGGGCCACGGGATGACAAAGGGAGGACATTACGGGTGTCCGCTGCATGTTCGCGAAGATGCAAATAGCTCAAATTTGGGCTGGATATGGATCCAAGCGCCAGCAAAATAAACGTCAGATCGTCTATGTCGGAATTGTGGGACGTCTTTTTCTACGCGGATCCAAATGGACGCGGACGGACGAAATGCATTGGTGCATTGGAGTCGCCCTTACTACCTTGACAGATTTTGACCATTGCAAACTCAATAGTTGTAATTTATACTTATGGTCACTAGATCTAGAAAATTGAAAGGCATTGATATCTCGGAAATAAAATTGAACACTATTGTCACTAAATCCTTATGAGTTAAAATTTTCATCATATTATGCTTTCTATCAACTTCTAGGTTTGCCTCTAATATGCCATGACACAATGCACAATTGTTGATAGACAATTATTTTTTAAACCTAGATTACTCTTTACTGATACGTCCATTTTGCATCATGATTTCTTACAAATATCGATCTTATTTTTCTCCATCATTCCACATTATCCTACAATTCTTAGGTTTATTCTCTCTGAATATGCAAGGTACACCACAAGGATGGGATTGGCTGGAAACTGGTATTCTGGATTAGAAAACCGAGAAAAAGGCAAAAAAATCACGAAGCTCAGAATGACCTGAAAATTTATGGAGAATATTTTTGGAATATTTGAAAAAATTTGGACACCTGTCTGGCTCCCCGATGCCCAGCTTCTCCTATATGGTGTGTTTTACCCTAGAGAAATCATAAGCAACTTTTAGGGACGAAGCACCACTGTCTCGAGGCGAAAACCTGGGAAGAGGCCCTTTTGCACTCTGACAGTTACATTCTGCCGGGGAAATACCTCTCCAGGAGGGGGAAAGCGAAGCAATCATCACCACCAATGTTTCCTCCTTTCAGGGAGGACCAATCTTCATCAACCTCTTCACCAGCACCATCTCATCTCCAACCCCAGTTCATCTCGTGTATTAAATCTTTGTCCCAAAATCTCAGATTGGTACCTGTGGGTTACTAGTTGTGTTGATTACATCTCGTAGTTGATGCTTGTTGGATTACTTGGTGGAAGGGATTATGTTCAGATCCTTAATTATGATCATTACTCCTCTGATCTTGAACATGTTGATGATGTGTGAGTAGTTACTATTGTTCCTGAGGACATGAGAGAAGTCTTCTTATAAGTAATCTTGTCAAGTTGGTATGTGTTCGATATTTTTATTGTATGTATGTTATTACTTCTCTTAGTGGTGTCATGTGAACGTCGACTACGTGACACTTCACCATGTTGTGGGATTAAGGGAAGTCATTGTGGAGTAACAAGTAGATGATGGGTTGCGAGAGTGAAGGAAGCTTAAACCCCAGTTTATGCGTTGCCTCATAAGGGGCTGATCTGGATACACACTTTTCATGCTATGGTTAGATTATCTTAATTATTCTTTCGTAGTTGCGGATGCTTGCGAGAGGGGTTAATCGTAAGTAGGTTTTTAGTTAAAGTAAGAACAGAACCTTAGCACTGGTCCACCCACATATAAAATTATCAAAGTAGCGAACGCGAATCAACTCAACATGATGAACATGACTATACAGAAATTCTCATGTGTCCTCGGAAGCACTTGCTTAATATAAGAGTACTTTCAGGCCTGTCCTTTGATACCAAAAGGATTGGGATACCTTGATGCACCATTTTTACTATTATTACTTGTCACTTGTTACGAATTATCTTGCTACAAACCTATCTATCACTATTACTCACAGCCCTTGCAAAGAATACCTTACTGAAAACTGCTTATCATTACCTTCTGGGCCTCGTTGGGTTCCACACTCTTACTTATCTAAAGTACTATGATTTATTCCCAATAATTATGGGTCATCAAGACTCTTTTTTGGCGATGTTGCCGGGGAGTGAAGCGCCTTTGGTAAGTGGAAATTGGTAAGGAAGCATTTTCTATATGTGCTGAAATTTACTGTTCCTTGTCACTATGAGTAGTCACCCTTTGAGTGGCTTGTTGGGGGCATCTTTGCGCCAAAAGGAATATAAGGAAGTTGTTCCTCCACCTACTGCACATACTGAAAATAATTGTTATGAGATTCCTTCGGGTATGCTTGAAAAACTATTGTGTGATCCTTATGATGGTACAACTCATCCTGATTTCCATTTCATATTCTTCGACGAGGTTTGTGAATTGTTTGAGCTTGCAGGTTCGTCTAGTGACAAAGTTAAGAAGAAGATTTTGAGTTTATCTTTGGAGGGAAAGTCATTGATGTGGTATAGGCTATTGGATAATATTGAATCATGGGATTGGAATCGCATGAAACTAGAATTTCATCAAAAGTTTTATCCAATGCATCTAGTTACCGTGATTAGAATTTTATATATAATATCTAGCCTCACAAAGGAGAAAGCATCGCTCAAGCTTGGGGACTGAAATCTATGATGCACACTTACCCAAACTACAAGTAGAAAAAGGGCATCTGTCCCGGTTCCAGAGGGCCTTTAATTCTGGTTCTGGAACCGGGACAACACAATCGGGACTAAAGGTACAGACTTCTATTCATGGTTGGCTTACAACTGGGACTAAAAGGGCTCCACGCGGCCACTATAGACCGCCTAGGAAGGAGGACCTGTAGTCCCGGTTGATAACACCAACCTGGACAAAAGGGCATCCACATGTCAGCCCCTTGAAAGCATTGGGGTCTAGTTTTTTTGGAAAGGGTCGTGTTTCACTTTTTGTTTTCATTTTGTTTTATATTTATATTATACTTTCATGCAGTTACACATATTAATATACAACATCATACGTATAAATTATGGAGAAAAACATCCAACATGAGTACAAATTAGATGGATGCAATAGACCAAGTTGAATTAGAGGAAAGTACGATGTTGCCATTCGCAACATCGTATTTTCCTCAAATTCAACTTTGTCTGCATCCATCTAATTTGTACTTGTATATGTCATATTACAACTCATCATCATCTTAATCAACTCTTCAAAATTCTAGGTAAAATAACATAAAAAGGTGAACTCATCATCATTCTAATTGTTACCGTACTAGCAAATGATCAAGTTATCACAAGTTAGAATCACTAACTACTGCTCTCTCCTAGGTAAAATAGCATAAAAAAGGTGAACTCCTGCATCTTCCCATTGAAGAATACAGATCAACCTATCTCCAACTTCTGGCTTAATCAATTTATAGTCTCCAAATTAAATGTTTGCTTGGATGCTGTTATTGCCTTGTTCCATCCTTTTATTTTCATGGTGTTCTCACTCTAAGATATCATGTATTTACCAAGATAACTCATCGGCAATGGTCGTAAACTAACCATCGGAATTGGCCCAAATATTATATTATTATCACGAACATCGTCACTATCAAGATCGAAGGTAATGTTCATTTCTTCATCCAACCCATACGCGTGGAAAAATGCTCTCCAATTAGAACAACCAAAATATGTGTGATCTTCGTTATTTTTCACCTTAACAAGAAAAGTGTAATGCTTCGTTCTTAGCTGAGATATCGTAGGCTTTGTACTGTCCTACCTTTGGAAATGGAACTTGTCTAAGACGGTGGATCTTACATGACAGGGAACGCACTAGTCGAATTGTAGAAAAGAAAATTAAAGGTTAATTAAAGCAAGAAAGCACACGTCAGACTTCATTAACAAAAAATACATGTCGTCTGTACATACCATAATAATACTAAATTCCTCTATTAGCTTGACGGTGAATGACCTATCGTTGTCGAGGTGAGGATAAATGACACATAGACCCCTATCGTCCCAGCACAAAGGGCACCGAGGGATCCTATCGTTATGAGACGACGTCGATATTTCCTGTGTTCATGATTCTAAGATTAAAAAGCTGCGAGAACCATATAATATCACTAATACATATAATAGCACCGGCGATCGTCGACGACTCTTCATATAATATCACTTATACACCTCGAATGATCCAGTTAATGAAGCATGGAATATTATCACTAATAAAGATCGAATATTATCGAATAATCTAGTTCACTCGTAGTTCCTAATACGTGGGTGGTAGACACCCACAGAGAAGGAACCATCACAGAATCATAGCTCGGGTGAGATCCTTGAAGGAACTGCCAGGTATTTGAGAACCTTGCATCCAACACCACCATGTAGCGACGCACGTGCTTGTCCTCCTCCCTGACACGGCGTCTTACCATCTCATCGGTTGTCGGCTGCCTCTGCACCGATAGTGGCCCACGTGACCGCAACCAAAGAAGCTCCGGGTCGACGATGATACTCGGATCCCTCACCAAACTGTTCGTCCCGAAAGGTAGCACCCCCTAGTGTCAGCCTTGCGGAGCCTAGTCCCGGACATGGCACGTCTCAAATTGGTTGTCAGTGCCGAGTCGACAACGAGGATGTGGGCTTGGCATCATCGACGAGAACAGTTTGGTGAGATTTAGAGGTCAGGGCTGTTGTGTATGCAAAGGGTATCATTTAGCATTTCTATTATTTTGGTTAAAAAAACAGTATGAAAATAATAATACGTGTAGTTCGATGACCATTGAGATATATATGCATCACATTGTACCCAACTAAGAGGGTCATCATAATACCATATCTAAATCCAAAATTAGCAGGTCTGTAATTTCTTCCTACCACTACTGAAACTTCTTAACTTAAAAGATCACATAGCCTGCATAGCATGCTATGCGTCAATATCTCATTATTGTTATAATCAACAGAAGAACTGCTTATACTTTTACTATGTATGAGATTTTCATTTTACACATTGGATTTTATGATCATTTTATATACTATACCTAGATATGCTGTAAAAAACAGAGTACATAAGGTATATAGTTTACCTTTTTCGTACAATAACAATTTTGGCAAAGCCTTTACTATTTATGAATCTTCTCGTAAGATTGATGCGAGTGCATGGGTTGAAAATACTTTCATGGATATATCATTTCAGTTGAGTTAGTTTTTTATATAAACAATAAAATGATAGTTTCCAAAATTTCTAAAAAACGAGGAGCTAGCGATGGTGTGGCCGGCGGCTCACCTAGTAGGACGAGTAAGCAGGAGCGGGCTCGGCGAGGCGACGGCGTCGGGGGAGGCGACGATGTCGGGGGGCGGCGATGGGGGACGACGATGGCGTCGGGAGGCGGCCACGGCGACGGTGTCGGGGGATGGCGACCGGGGACGGCCTCAGTGGCGGCGACAAGAAGCGAGCGGTCTCAGGGAGGCGAAGGCGAGATCGGGCAGCCTGGTGGCGTCGAGGTAGTTTTCGGCATCGTCCGGGAGAGGGAAAGCGGATGGATTTAGAATTTTTTCCATGTCCCGATTATATAGTCCAACCTTTAGTCTCAGGAAGGAAGGCAGTTTGCGCCAGGCGAAAGGGCGGGAAGCACAGCCCTTTAGCCCTTTAGTCACGGTCGGTGGCTCCAATCGGGACTAAAGGGGTACCTATAGTCCCGGTTGGAGCTATCAACCGGGACTAAAGAGCTGCTCCTGGCTGTAGTGGGGGTTTAGTCCCACCTCGCCAAGCGAGAGGCGCCCACACCGGTTTATAAGCCCGCCCTTCTCTGCTTTGTTAAGTTCCTCTCATAGTGAAAATAAATGCCCTTATACGAGAAATTTGACCTAAGTTCAAAATGCTAGTATGTGCTAGTATGCACTTACTTGCACTTTGAATTTAGGTCGAATTTTCCCTATAAGCACATCTATTTTCATTTTTGCTATTTTTTTATATTATTTTTTTTGCATATTAAAAGTTCTTAACAAAAAAGACTTTATGAATATTCTTTTTTCTATTAAAGTTTTTAACAAAATTAACTTTGATAATTTTAGTTGCATAAATTTTATATAATATTAAGTTAAATAACTTTGATTAGACGAAAACACGCCTATTAAAAAGGGATTTCAATTTTTAAAACAAATTTGAACTCAAGACTTTTTCTGCATTGAATATGCACCATTCAAAGCCATATCATCACTTTTCAACCCTTTTGTGACTTAATTTGCTATTTTTTCATGCATTTCATGATTTACTTTGAGCTAAAATGACCCTGAATTGAAAACCACTATAAATGAACTCTGGAATGGTTGAAAGTTGGCATTGTATCATAATTTCACCCACATAGTGTTGGGGAACGTTGCATGGGAAACAAAATTTTCCTAAGCACACGCAAACCTATCCATGGTGATGAGCATCTACAAGAGGGGGAGTTCATCTACGTACCCTTGTAGATCGCTAAGCGGGAAGCGTTAAGAAACGCGGTTGGTGTAGTCGAACTTCTTCGCGATCTAAATCGCCGAGCGTCCCGCGATCCAATCACGAACCGTCCCGTGATCTCATCACGATCCGTCCCGCGATCCAATCACGATTGTCTTGTGGCCTTGATCACGATCCTTCCGTTCTAGTACCGAACGGACGGCTCCTCCGCGTTCAGCACACGTGCAGCTTGATGACAATCTCCACCGTCTTGATCCAGCAAGAAGAAGTGGAGAGGAGGAAGAGTTCGCCGGCAGCGTGACGGAGCTCCGGCGATGGTGGTGGAGCAATTCCGGCAGGGCTTCGCCTAAGCACTACGGAAATACGATCTAGAGGAGAAACTATGCACCGGTGGAACGGGTAGCACCTGGCCGGAAAAACTTGTGCAAAAACCCTCTATTTGACCAATATATATAGGAGGAGAGGAGAGGCTGGCCGCAAGGGATGGCCCTCTTTGGATTCGGCCAAGGCAAGAAGGGAGAGGAGGACTCTCCTCCTCCAATCCTAGTAGGACTAGGATTGCTCCTTTTTGGCCTTTTCATACCTTTTTCCTTTGGGTCTCTTTCTTCCTGTCGCATGGGCCTTATGTGGAGGTTCCACCAGCCCACTAAGGGCTAGTTAACACTTTCCCACATCCCATGAAGCCTCTTGGGTCGAAATACCCCTCCCGGAGCTCTCCCGGTACACTACCGGCACTCCCGGTACACTACCGATGAGCCCGAAACTTTTCCAGCGACCAAACTGGGACTTCCTATATATGAATCTTTACCTCCGGACCATTCCGGAGCTCCTAGTGACATCTGGGATCTCATCCGGGACTCCGAACAACCTCCGTTCTGTTGGAAATATGCCCTAGAGGCAATAATAAAATGGTTATTATTGTATTTCCTTGTTCATGATAATTGTCTATTGTTCATGCTATAATTGTGTTAACCGGAAACCATAATACATGAGTGAATACATAGACCACAACATGTCCCTAGTGAGCCTCTAGTTGACTAGCTCGTTGATCAATAGATGGTCACGGTTTCATGGCCATGGACATTGGATGTCATTGATAACGGGATCACATCATTAGGAGAATGATGTGATGGACAAGACCCAATCCTAAGCATAGCACAAGATCGTGTAGTTCGTTTGCTAAAGCTTTTCAATGTCAAGTATCGTTTCCTTAGACCATGAGATTGTGCAACTCCCGGATACCGTAGGAATGCTTTGGGTGTGCCAAACGTCACAACGTAAATGGGTGGCTATAAAGGTGCACTACGGGTATCTCCGAAAGTATCTGTTGGGTTGGCATGAATCGAGACTGGGATTTGTCACTCCGTGTGACGGAGAGGTATCTCTGGGCCCACTCGGTAAGACATCATCATAATGAGCTCAATGTGACTAAGGAGTTAGCCACGGGATGATGTATTACGGAATGAGTAAAGAGACTTGCCAGTAACGAGATTGAACAAGGTATGGGGATACCGACGATCGAATCTCGGGCAACTATCATACCGATAGACAAAGGGAATTGAATACGGGATTGATTGAATCCCCGACATCGTGGTTCATCCGATGAGATCATCGTGGAGTACGTGGGATCCAACATGGGTATCCAGATCCCGCTGTTGGTTATTGGCCGGAGAAGTGTCTCGGTCATGTCTACGTGTCTCCCGAACCCGTAGGGTCTACACACTTAAGGTTCGATGACGCTAGGGTTATAGGGAAATGGTATACGTGATTACCGAAGGTTGTTTGGAGTCCCGGATGAGATCCCGGACGTCACGAGGAGCTCCGGAATGGTCCGGAGGTAAAGATTGATATATAGGAAGTCCAGTTTTGGTCACCGGAAAGTTTTCGGGCTCATCGGTAGTGTACCGGGAGTGCCGGGAGGGTGCCGGAGGACCCCCGAGAGGGGTGTGACGACCAAAGGACCTCATGGGCCCTTAGAGGAGGTGTGCCAGCCCATATTGGGTCGGCCAAGATCATCTATGTGGGCCCATGTGGCTGGAGATAAGGAGATAAGGCAAAAGGGATTTAAAAGGAGGAGATCCACCTCCCTTGTGGGAGGTGGACTCTCCCTTTAATTCGGCCGACCCTCTCCTCCTTGGAGGAGGGGCCAAGCCAGCCCTTCCACGTCCCTCCTCCTATATATACTTGAGGTTTTGGATGTTTTGAGAGAGGATTTGATCTCTCTCTCTCTCACGGCAAAGCCCTACCTCTCTTCTTCCTCCTCCGCAGCGCTTAGGCGAAGCCCTGTCAGAATACCTTGCTACTCCACCACCACCACGCCGTCGTGCTGCTGTTGGAGCCCTTCCCCAACCTCTCCTTCCTCCTTGCTGGATCAAGGTGTTGGCGACGTCACCGGGCTGCACGTGTGTTGAACGCGGAGGTGCCGTCCGTTCGGCACTTGATCGGATCTACCGCGATCTGAATCGCTGCGAGTACGACTCCATCAACCGTGTTCTTGTAACGCTTCCGCTTAGCGATCTTCAAAGGTATGAAGATCCACTCTCCCCTTGCTCGTTTCTGGTTTCTCCATAGATGGATCTTGGTGAACGCGTTGGAAATTTTTTGATTTACTACTACGTTTCCCAACAGTGGCATCATGAGCTAGGTCTATGCGTAGAATCTATGCACGAGTAGAACACAAAGTAGTTGTGGGCGTCGATTTTGTTAATATGCTTGCCGTTACTAGTCTTATCTTGATTCGACGGTATTGTGGGATGAAGCGGCCCGGACCAACCTTACACGTACGCTTACGTGAGACCGGTTCCACCGCCTGACATGCACTAGTTGCATAAGGTGGCTAGCGGGTGTCTGTCTCTCCCACCTTAGTCGGATTGGATTCGATGAAAAGGGTCCTTATGAAGGGTAAATAGCAATTGGCATATCACGTTGTGGTTTTGACGTAGGTAAGAAACGTTCTTGCTAGAAACCTATAGCAACCACGTAAAAACTTGCAACTACAAATTAGAGGACGTCTAACTTGTTTTTGCAGCATATGCCGTGTGATGTGATATGGCCAAAAGGATGTGATGTGATGCATTGTGATGTATGAGATTGATCATGTTCTTGTAATATGGTTCACGACTTGCATGTCGATGACTATGACAACCGGCAGGAGCCATAGGAGTTGTCTTATACTATTGTATGACCTGCGTGTCAATCATAAACGCCATGTAATTACTTTACTTTATTGCTAAACGTTAGCTGTAGTAGTAGAAGTAATATTTGGCGAGACAACTTCATGAAGACACAATGATGGAGATCATGATGATGGAGATCATGGTGTCGTGCCGGTGACAGTGATGATCATGGTGCCCCGAAGATGGAGATCAAAGGAGCAAGATGATATTGGCCATATCATGTCACTATATTGATTGCATGTGATGTTTATCATGTTTACATCTTATTTGCATAGAACGACGGTAGTAAATAAGATGATCTCTCAATAAAATTTCAAGAAAGGTGTTCACCCTAACTGTGCACCGTTGCTAAGGATCGTCGTTCCGAAGCACCACGTGATGATCGGGTGTGATAGGTTCTAACATTCACATACAACGGGTGTAAGCCAGATTTACACATGCGAAACACTTAGGTTGACTTGACGAGCCTAGCATGTACAGACATGGCCTCGGAACACGGAGGACCGAAAGGTCGAACATGAGTCGTATAGAAGATACGATCAACATAGAGATGTTCACCATGGATGACTAGTCCGTCTCACGTGATGATCGGACACGGGCTAGTTGACATGGATCATGTATCACTTGGAAGACTAGAGAGATGTCTATCTAAGTGGGAGTTCATTAATAATTTGATTAAATGAACTTAATTATCATGAACTTAGTCTAAAAATGTCCTTGCAAATTATGTCGTAGATAGCTCGCGCTGTAGCTCCATAGTTTTATTGATACAATCCTAGAGAAAAGTAAGTTGAAAGTTGATGGTAGCAATAATGCGGACTGGGTCCGTGATCTGAGGATTGTCCTCATTGCTGCATGGAAAGCTTATGTTTTTGATGTACCGCTAACTGCACCACTCCCTCAAGCGTTGTCTGTAGATGTTGTGAACATATGACAGGCACTTTTTGGTGACTACGTGATAGTTCAATGCGTCATGCATTACGGCTTAGAATTGAGGCTCCAAAACGTTTTGAACGTCACGGAACATATGAGATGTTCTAGGAGCTGAGATTGTGATCTCAGGCTCGTGCCTATGTTGAGAGGTATGAGACCTCCAACAAGATTCTTTGTCTGCAAGATAAAGGAGAATAGCTTAATCGGTGAGCGTGAGCTCAGATTGTCTGGGTGCTACAATCACTTGAATCAAGTGGGAGTTAATCTTCCAGATAAGATAGTGATTAATGCAGTTCTCCAAGTCACTGCCACCAAGCTACTAGAGCTTCGTGATGAACTATAACATGCCAGGGATGGATAAGATGATCCCTGAGTTGTTCGTGATGTTTGACACCACGAAGGTAGAAATCAAGAAGGAGCATCAAGTGTTGATGGTTAAGTGAAACCACTAGTTTCAAAAGGGGCAAGGGCAAGAACGGAAAACTTCAGGAATGGCAAGCCAGTTGTTGCTCTAGTGAAGAAACCCAAGGTTGAGCCCGAACCCGAGACTAAGTGCTTCTGTTATGAGGAGAATGTTCGCTGACGCGGAAAACCCCTAGATGCTTGGTAGATAAGAAGGCTGGGAATGTCAATGGAAGTATATTTGATATACGTGTTAGTGATGTGTACCTTGCTGGTACTCCTAGTAGCACCTGGGTATTGGATACCGGTTCGGTTGCTAAGTGTTAGCAACTCGAAATAAAAGCTACGGAGTAAATGGAGACTAGCTAGGTGAAAGGTGACGATGTGTGTTGGAAGTATTTCCAAGATTGATGTGATCACCATCGCACGCTCTCTCTACCTTCGGGATTTGTGATAAACCTAAATAAATGTTATTTGGTGTTTGTGTTGAGCATGAACGTGATTAGATCATGATTAGTGCAATACGGTTATTCATATAAGTTGGAGAATAATGGTTATTCTATTTACATGGATAATGCCTTCAATGGTCATGCACCCACTCGGAATGGTTTATCGAATCATGATCGTAGTAGTACACATGTTCATAACGTTGGTACCAAAAATATATAAAGGTAATAATGATAGTACCACATACTTGTGGCACTGCCGCTAAATGTCATATTGGTATAAATCGCATGAAGAAACTCCATGATGATGGATTTTTGACTCACTCGATTTCGAATCGGTTGAGACATGCGAGCCATGCCTCTTGGGCAAGATGACTGAGACCCCGTCATCCAATATGATGGAGCGGGCAAGTGGCTTATTGGAAATAATACATGTTGATGTATGTGGTCCAATGAGTGTTGAAACACACAGTGGATATCGTTGTTTTTCTTTACCTTCACTGATGATTTGAGTAAATATGGGGATATTTACTTAATGAAACACGAATCTGAAATGTTTGAAAGGTTCAAGGAGTTTCAGAGTGAAGTTAAAGATCATCGTGACAAGAAGATAAATGTCTATGATATGATCATGGAGGTGAATATCTAAGTTACGAGTTTGGTATGCAATTTTAGACAATGTGGAAATTGTTTCACAGCTCACGCCTCCTGGAACACCATAGTGTGATGGTGTGTTCGAACGTCGTAGTCGTGCTCTATTGGATATAGTGAGTACTATGATGTCTCTTATCGTTTTACCACTATCGTTATGGGGTTATGCATTAAAGACAAATCCATTCACTTTAACAGGGCACCATCTAAGTCTGTTGAGATGACACCGTGAGAATTATGGTTTGACAGAAGCCTAAGCTGTCATTTCTTAATGTTTGGGGCTGCGAGGCTTATGTGAAAATGGGTTTTTCACCTAGCGAGCTCGAACCCAAAGCAGACAAATGCATCTTCATAGAATACCCTAATGAGACATTGGGTATACCTTCTATCTCAGATCCAAGCGCAAAAGGTGTTTGTTGCTAAGAACGGGTCCTTTCTTGAGAAAGAGTTTCTCTCGAAAGAATTGAGTGGGAGGAAGATAGAACTTGATAAGGTTGTTGAACCTTTGTTTCAACCAGAGAATAGCGCAACACAGAAAGATGTTTCTGTAGAGCCTACTCAGTTGAAAAGGAAGTTAATGATGATGATCATGAAGCTTCGGATCAAGTCACTATCGAACCTCGTAGGTCGACAAGGACACGTACTGCTCCTGAGTAGTACGACAACCCTGTCTTGGAAATCATGTTGTTGGACAACGATGAACCTACGAACTATGGAGAAGCGATGGTGGGCCCGGATTCCAACAAATGGCTAGGAGCCATGAAATCCGAGAAAGGATCCATGTATGAAAACCAAGTATGGACTTTGGTAGACTTGCCTGTTGAATGGCGGGTCATTGAGTACAAATGGACCTTTGAGATAATCATAGACGCTAATGGTGAAATGTCACCGTTTATAAAGCTCGACTTGTCGCAAAGAAGTTTCCGCCAAGTTCAAGGAGTTGACTGTGATGAGATTGTCTCATCTGTAGCGATGCTAAAAGTCTATTAAAATTTTGTTAGCAGTTGCTGCATTTTTCGATTATGAAATCTGGCAGATGGATGACAAAACAAGGTTTCCGTAATGGTTTCTGTGAGGAAGTGTTGTATGTGATACAACCAGAAGGTTTTGTCAATCCTAAGGATGCTAATAATATGCAAACTCCAGCGATCCTTCTATGGACTGGAGCAAGCATCTCGGAGTTGGAATATATGCTTTGATGAGGTGATCAAAGTGTTTAAGTTTATACAAAGTTTATGAGAAACTTGTATTTGCAAGAAAGTGAGTGGGAGCACTATGGAATTTCTTATAAGAATATGTAGTTGACATATTATTGATCGGAAATGAGGTAGAATTTCTGGAAGAGCATGAAGGGTTGTTTGGAAAGTTTTTTTTTCAAAGGAAGACCCAGATAAAGCTACTATTTTATTGAGCATCAAGATCTATAGGGATAGATCTATTCGCTTGATAAGTTTTTTCGACGAAGACATACCTTGACAAGTTTTTGAAGGAGTTCAAAATAGATGGGTCAAAGAAGGAGTTCTTGAATGTATTGTAAGGTGTGAAATTGAGTAAGACTCAATACCCGACCACGGCAGAAGATAAAGAAGAGATGAGTGTCATCTCCTATGCTTTAGCCATAGGCTCTATATAGTATGCCATGCTGTGTACCGCACCTGTGTGTGCCTTGCCATGAGTCTGTCAAGGGGTACAAGAGTAATCCAAGAGTGGATCACTGGACAGCGGTCAAAGTTAGCCTTAGTAACTTGAGAACTAAGGAAATATTTCTCGATTATGGAGGTGATAAAGAGTTCATCGTAAAGTGTTACGATGATGCAAGCTTTAAAGCCAATCCGGATGACTCTTAGTAGAAATCCAGCTACGTATAGTGGAGCAGCCATTTGGAATAGCTCCATGTGGAGCATGGGAGTAGTATCTACAAATATGACATGGAAGGTTTGCAAGGTACACACGGATCTAAATGTCGCAGACCCGTTGACTAAAAACCTCTTTCACGAGTAGAACATGAACAAACCCCAGAACTTATTGGGTGTTAATCACATGATGATATGATCATATGGTGACGTAAGTGTTAATCGCATGGTGATGTGAACTAGATTATTGACTCTAGTGCAAGTGGGAGACTGTTGGGAATATGCCCTAGAGGCAATAATAAAATGGTTATTATTGTATTTCCTTGTTCATGATAATTGTCTATTGTTCATGCTATAATTGTGTTAACCGGAAACCATAATACATGAGTGAATACATAGACCACAACATGTCCCTAGTGAGCCTCTAGTTGACTAGCTCGTTGATCAATAGATGGTCACGGTTTCATGGCCATGGACATTGGATGTCATTGATAACGGGATCACATCATTAGGAGAATGATGTGATGGACAAGACCCAATCCTAAGCATAGCACAAGATCGTGTAGTTCGTTTGCTAAAGCTTTTCAATGTCAAGTATCGTTTCCTTAGACCATGAGATTGTGCAACTCCCGGATACCGTAGGAATGCTTTGGGTGTGCCAAACGTCACAACGTAAATGGGTGGCTATAAAGGTGCACTACGGGTATCTCCGAAAGTATCTGTTGGGTTGGCATGAATCGAGACTGGGATTTGTCACTCCGTGTGACGGAGAGGTATCTCTGGGCCCACTCGGTAAGACATCATCATAATGAGCTCAATGTGACTAAGGAGTTAGCCACGGGATGATGTATTACGGAACGAGTAAAGAGACTTGCCAGTAACAAGATTGAACAAGGTATGGGGATACCGACGATCGAATCTCGGGCAAGTATCATACCGATAGACAAAGGGAATTGAATACGGGATTGATTGAATCCCCGACATCGTGGTTCATCCGATGAGATCATCGTGGAGTACGTGGGATCTAACATGGGTATCCAGATCCCGCTGTTGGTTATTGGCCGGAGAAGTGTCTCGGTCATGTCTACGTGTCTCCCGAACCCGTAGGGTCTACACACTTAAGGTTCGATGACGCTAGGGTTATAGGGAAATGGTATACGTGATTACCGAAGGTTGTTCGGAGTCCCAGATGAGATCCCGGACGTCACGAGGAGCTCCGGAATGGTCCGGAGGTAAAGATTGATATATAGGAAGTCCAGTTTTGGTCACCGGAAAGTTTTCGGGCTCATCGGTAGTGTACCGGGAGTGCCGGGAGGGTGCCGGAGGACCCCCGAGAGGGGTGTGACGACCAAAGGACCTCATGGGCCCTTAGAGGAGGTGTGCCAGCCCATATTGGGTCGGCCAAGACCATCTATGTGGGCCCATGTGGCTGGAGATAAGGAGATAAGTCAAAAGGGATTTAAAAGGAGGAGATCCACCTCCCTTGTGGGAGGTGGACTCTCCCTTTAATTCGGCCGACCCTCTCCTCCTTGGAGGAGGGGCCAAGCCAGCCCTTCCACGTCCCTCCTCCTATATATACTTGAGGTTTTGGATGTTTTGAGAGAGGATTTGATCTCTCTCTCTCACGGCAAAGCCCTACCTCTCTTCTTCCTCCTCCGCAGCGTTTAGGCGAAGCCCTGTCGGAATACCTTGCTACTCCACCACCACCACGCCGTCGTGCTGCTGTTGGAGCCCTTCCCCAACCTCTCCTTCCTCCTTGCTGGATCAAGGTGTTGGAGACGTCACCGGGCTGCACGTGTGTTGAACGCGGAGGTGCCGTCCGTTCGGCACTTGATCGGATCTACCGCGATCTGAATCGCTGCGAGTACGACTCCATCAACCGCGTTCTTGTAACGCTTCCGCTTAGCGATCTTCAAAGGTATGAAGATCCACTCTCCCCTTGCTCGTTGCTGGTTTCTCCATAGATGGATCTTGGTGAACGCGTAGGAAATTTTTTGATTTACTACTACGTTTCCCAACACGTTCACCACCATACACAACTCTATACTACCGAAACGTCACCAAACCTTAAGTGTGCAGACCCTGCGGGTTCGAGAACTATGTAGACATGACCGAGACACCTCTACGATCAATAACCAATGGCGGGACCTGGAATTCCACATTGGTTCCTACATATTCTATGAACATCTTTATCGGTCGAACCTCTATGTCAAGGATTCAGTTAATCCCATATGATGTTCCCTTTATTCTTCGGTATGTTACTTGCCCGAGATTCGATCTTCGGTATCTCCATACCTAGTTCAATCTCGTTACCGGAAAGTCCCTTTACTCGTTCCGTAATACAAGATCCCGCAACCAACAATTAGTCACATTGCTTGCAAGGCTCATTGTGATGTTGTATTACCGTGTGGGCCCTGAGGCACCTCTCCATCACACGGAGTAACAAATCCCGGTCTCGATCCATGCCAACTCAACAGACACCCTCGTAGACACCTGTAGAGCACCTTTATAGTCACCCAGTTATGTTGCAACGTTTGATACACACAAGGTACTCCTCCGATATCTGTGAGTTGCATGATCTCATGGTCATAGGAACATATGCTTGACATGCAGAAAACAGTAGCAATAAACTAACACGATCATAAGCTACGTTTGTAGTTTGGGTCTTGTCCATCACATTATTCTCCTAATGATGTGATCCCGTTATCAAATGACATCCCATGTCCATGGCTAGGAAACCTTAACCATCTTTCAATCAAAGAGCTAGTTCACTAGAGGCATACTAGGGACATTGTGTTTGTCTATGTATCCACACATGTATCCATGTTTCCAATTAATACAATTATAGCATGGATAATAAAAGATTATCACGAACAAGGAAATACAATAATAAACACTTTATTTATTGCCTCTAGGGCATATTTCCAACAATCTCCCACTTGCACTAGAGTCAATAATCTAGCTCACATCACTATGTGATTTACATTGTAATGAATCGAACACCCATGCAGTTCTGGTGTTGATCATGTTTAGACCTTGGAAGAGGTTTAGTCAACGGGTTTGCAACATTCAGATCCGTGTGCACTTTGCAAATATTTATGTCTTTCTCCAAGATGTAATCGCGGATGGAGTTGAAGCGTCGCTTTATGTGTCTGGTCCTCTTGTGAAACCTTGGTTCCTTGGCCAGAGCAATGGCACCAGTGTTGTCACAGAACAGCTTCATTGGATTCAGTGCACTGGCCACTACTCCAAGATCTGTCATGAACTGCTTCATCCAGGCACCTTCCTTCGCCGCCTCCGAGGCTGCGATGTATTCCGCTTCGCAAGTAGAATCAGCTACCACGCTTTGCTTGGAACTGCACCAGCTTACCGCTCCCCCATTAAGAATAAATACGTATCCGGTTTGCGACTTAGAGTCATCCGGATCAGTGTCAAAGCTTGCATCAACGTAACCCTTTACGACGAGCTCTTCATCACCTCCATAAACGAGAAACATTTCCTTAGTCCTTTTCAGGTACTTAAGGATATTCTTGACCGCTTGCCAGTGCTCCATTCTAGGATCACTTTGAAACCTTCCGACCATACTTATGGCAAGGCTGACATCGGGTCTTGTGCACAACATTGCATACATGATAGAGCCTATGGCTGAAGCATAGGGGATGACACTCATCTTTTCTCTATCTTCTGCAGTTACTAGGCATTGAGGCTTACTCAACATCACACCTTGTAATACAGGCAAGAACCCCTTCTTGCACTGTTCCATTTTGAACTTCTTCAAAACTTTATTAAGGTATGTGCTCTGTGAAAGTGCTATTAAGCATCTCGATTTATCTCTATAGATCTTAATGCCTAATATGAAAGCAGCTTCTCCCAGGTCCTTCATGGAAAAACTCTTGTTCAAATATTCCTTCACGCTTTCCAGCATTTCTATATTGTTTCCAATCAGCAATATGTCATCCACATATAATACTAGAAATGCTATAGAGCTCCCACTCACTTTCTAGTAAATACAAGCTTCTCCGTAAACTTGTATAAACTCAAATGCTTTGATCACCTCATCAAAGCGTTTATTCCAACTCCGAGATGCTTGCACCAGTCCATAAATGGATCGCTGGAGTTTGCAAACTTTGTCAGCAGTCTCTGGATCGACAAAACCTCCGGGTTGCATCATATACAACTCTTCCTCAAGGAAACTATTGAGGAACGCTGTTTTTACATCCATCTGCCAAATTTCATAGTCGAAATAGGCAGCTATTGCTAACATGATTCTGACAGACTTAAGAATCGCTACGGGTGAGAAAGTCTCATCGTAGTCAACTCCTTGAACTTGTGAAAAACCCTTTGCCACAAGTCGAGCTTTATAGACGGTGACATTACCGTCCGCGTATGTCTTCTTCTTAAAGATCCATTTGTTCTGAATGGCCTTTGGCCCTTCAGGTAATACTTCCAAAGTCCATACTTTGTTTTCATACATGGATCCCATCTCGGATTTCATGGCCTCTAACCATTTCTCGGAATCCGGGCCCATCACTGCTCCTCCATAGCTCGTAGGTTCATTGTTGTCCAACAACATGACCTCCAAGACAGGGTTGCCGTACCACTCAGGGGTAGTACGCGGCCTTGTTGACCAACGAGGTTCAATAGCTGCTTCATCCGAAGCTTCATGATCATCATCATTAACTTCCTCCTCTACCATCGTAGGTTCCACAGAAACATCTTTCTGCGCTGCGCTACTTTCTGGTTGAAGTAAAGGTTCAATAACCTCATTAAGCTCTATTTTCCTCCCACTCAATTCTTTCGAGAGAAACTCTTTCGCAAGAAATGTTCTGTTTTTAGTGACAAACACTTTGCCTTCGGATCTGAGATAAAGGTATACCCGACTGTATCTGTCAGGTATCCTATGAAGACGCATTTCTCCACTTTGGGTTCCAGCTTTTCAGGCTGAAGCTTTTTGACATAAGCATCACATCTCCAAACTTTAAGAAATGACAACTTTGGCTTCTTGCCAAACCACAGTTCATATGGCGTCGTCTCAACGGATTTTGATGGTGCGCTGTTTAAAGGGAATGCAGCTGTCTCTAATGCATAACCCCAAAACGATAGTGGCAAATCAGCAAGAGACATCATAGAACGCACCATATCTAATAAGGTTCGATTACGACATTCGAACACACCATTACGCTGTGGTGTTCTGGGCGGTGTCAACCGTGAAACAATTCCACACTGTCTTAAGTGACTGCCAAACTCATAACTTAGATATTCACCTCCTCGATCAGATCGCAGGAAGTTAATCTTCTTGTTACGATGATTTTCAACTTCACTCTGAAGCTTGAAATTTTCAAACGTTTCAGACTTGTGTTTCATTAAGTAAATATAGCCATATCTACTTAAGTCATCAGTGAAGGTGAGAAAATAACGATATCCACCACACGCGGTACCATTCATTGGACCGCACACATCAGTGTGTATGATTTCCAATAAGTCACTCGCCCGTTCCATCGTTCCAGAGAACGGCGTTTTAGTCATCTTGCCCATGAGGCATGGTTCACATGTGTCAAGTGATTCAAAATCAAGTGACTCCAAAAGTCCATCAGCATGGAGCTTCCTCATGCGTTTTAAACCAATATGACCTAAATGGTAGTGCCACAAGAAAGTGGTACTATCATTATCAATTCTACATCTTTTGGCATCAATGTTATGAACATGTGTGTCTTTACTATCAAGATTCAATATGAATAAACCCCTAACATTGGGTGCATGACCATAAAAGATATTACTCATATAAATAGAACAACCTTTATTCTCTGATTTAAATGAGTAACCGTCTCGCAATAAACAAGATCCAGACATAATGTTCATGCTTAATACAGGCACTAAATAACAATTATTCAGGTTCATCACTAATCCCGATGGTAATCGAAGAGAGAGCGTGCCGACGGCGATCACATCAACCTTGGAACCATTTCCCACACGCATCGTCACTTCGTCCTTTGCCGGCCTTCGTTTATTCCGTAGTTCCTACTTTGAGTTGCAAATGTTAGCAACCGAACCGGTATCAAATACCCAGGCACTACTACGAGAGCCAGTAAGGTACACATCTATGACAAGTATATCATATATACCTTGTTTGTTGTTGGCCGCCTTCTTGTCAGCCAGGTACTTGGGGCAGTTCGGCTTCCAGTGACCAGTTCCTTTGCAATGAAAGCACTCACTTTCTAGCTTGGGTCCATGCTTGGGCTTCTTTGCAGGAGTAGCAACTGCTTTGCCATCCTTCTTGGTTTTACCCTTCTTGCCCTTGCCCTTGACTTTGCCATTTTTCTTGAAACTAGTGGTTTATTGACCATCAACACTTGATGTTCTGTCTAGATTTCAGACTCAGCGACTTTTAGCATCGCAAACAGCTCGACGACTAACTTGTTCATCCCGTGCATGTTATAGTTCATCACAAAGATCTTGTAACTAGGTGGCAGTGATTGAAGAACTTTGTCAGTGATTGCCTCTGGCGGAAGGGCAATTCCCAACTCCGCTAGACGAGTTGAATACCCAGACATTCTGAGTATATGTTCACTGATAGACCCGTTCTGTTCCATCTTGCAAGAATAGAACTTATCGGAGGTTTCATACCTCTTGATCCGGGCGTTCTTCTGAAATATAAACTTCAACTCCTGGAACATCTCATATGCTCCATGACGTTCAAAACGTCTTTGAAGTCCCAGTTCTAAGCCATACAAAATTGCACACTGAACTATTGAGTAATCTCCAGTACGTGCCTCCCAAGCGTTCTTAACGTCTTTGGAGGTCATGTCTTCTGGTTGGTCACCAAGCGGTGCATCAAGGACATATGATTTCTGGGAAGCCGTGAGGATAATCCTCAGATTACGGGCCCAGTCAACAAAGTTACTGCCATCATCTTTCAGTTTAGCTTTCTTTAGGAAGGCATTAAAATTCAGGGGTGCTACTGCGTGAGCCATTGATCTACAACATAAATATGCAAAGTTCATTTAGACTATTGTTCAAGATAATGAGTTTAGTTAATCAAATTACTAAAGCTCCCACTCAAATTGACATCCCTCAGGTCATCTGAGTGTCACATGATCCAAATCCACCAACTCAAGTCCGATCATCACGTGAGTTAAGGTGGCTTCATTGGTGAACATCATTATGTTGATCATATCTACTATATGACTCATGCTCGACCTTTCGGTCTCTTGTGTTTCGAGGCCATGGATGTACATGCTAGGCTCGTCAAGTTTAACCCGAGTTTTCCGCGTGTGCAAAACTGGCTTGCACCCGTTGTATGTGAACGTAGAGTCTATCACACCCGATCATCACATGGTGCCTCAACACGACGAACTTTCGCAACGGTGCACACTCAGGGAGAACACAATTTTATCTTGAAATTTAAGTGAGGGATCACCTTATAATGCTACCGTCGTACTAAGCAAAACAAGGTGCATAAAAGGATTAACATCACATGCAATTCATAAGTGACATGATATGGCCATGAACTTGTGCTTTAGATCTCCATCTTGAAAGCACCGGCATGATCTTCATCGTCACTGACACAACACCATGATCTCCATCATCTTGATCTCCATCAACGTGTCGCCATTGGGGTTGTCACGCCCTGCATGCTTCTACTACTATTGCTACCGCTTAGCGATAAAGTAAAGCATTACATAGCGCTTAATGATTGACACGCAGGTCATACAATAATTAAAGACAACCCTATGGCTCCTGCCGGTTGTCGTACTCAACGACATGCAAGTCGTGAAATTCTATACATCACATGATCATCTCATACATCACATATATCTCAGCATGTAATTGGCCATATCACATCACAACATACCCTGCAAAAACAAGTTAGACGTCCTCTAATTGTTGTTGCATGTTTTACGTGGCTGCTACGGGTATCTAGCAAGAACGATTCTCACCTACGCATAAACCACAACGGTGATACATAGATTGCTTTTCAACCTTCTCAAGGACCGCCTTTGTCGGATCCGATCCAACTAAAGTGAGAGAAACTGTCACCCGCAAGCCATGTAAGCAACAAGTTGCGTCGAGGGAACCGGTCTCTCGTAAGCGTACGAGTAATGTTGGTCCGGGCCGCTTCATCTCACAATACCGCTGAACCAAAATCCGACCAAGGAAGGAAGTAATCTAAGCATCAACGCCCACAAACCTTTTGTGTTCTACTCGAGATCTCATCGAACCATCAAACTAGCTCTAATACTTGTTGGGGAACGTTGCATGGGAAACAAAATTTTCCTACGCGCACGCAAACCTATCCATGGTGATGAGCATCTATGAGAGGGGGAGTTGATCTACGTACCCTTGTAGATCGCTAAGCGGGAAGCTTAAGAAACGCGGTTGGTGTAGTCGAACATCTTCGCGATCCAAATTGCCAAGCGTCCCACGATCCAATCATGAACCATCCCGCGATCTCGTCAGATCCGTCCCGTGATCCAATCACGATCGTCTCGTGGCCTTGATCACGATCCTTCCGATCTAGTAAAGAACGGACGGCACCTCCGCGTTCAGCACACGTGCAGCTTGATAACGATCTCCACCGTCTAGATCCAGCAAGAAGAAGTGGAGAGAAGGAAGAGTTCGTCGCCAGTGGGACGGCGCTCCGGCGATGGTGGTGGAGCAATTCCGGCAGGGCTTCGCCTAAGCACTCCGGAAATACGATCTAGAGGAGAAACTATGCACCGGTGGAATGGGTAGCACGTGGCCGGAAAAACTAGTGCAAAAACCCTCTATTTCACCAATATATATAGGAGGAGAGGAAAGTCTGGCCGCAAGGGCTGGCCCTCTTTGGATTCGGCCAAGGCAAGAAGGGAGAGGAGGACTCTCCTCCTCCAATCCTAGTAGGACTAGGATTGCTGCTTTTTGGCCTTTTCCAACCTTTTTCCGTTGGGTCTCTTTCTTCCAGCCGCATGGGCCTTATGTGGAGGTTCCACCAGCCCACTAAGGCCTGGTTAATACTTTCCCACATCCCATTAAGCCTCTTGGGTCGAAATACCCCTCCCGGAGGTCTCCCGGTACACTACCGGCACTCCCGGTACACTACCGATGAGCCCGAAACTTTTCCGGCGACCAAACTGGGACTTCCTATATATGAATCTTACCTCCGGACCATTCCGGAGCTCCTTGTGACGTCCGGGATCTCATCCGGGACTCCGAACAACCTTCGGTCACCACCATACACAACTCTATACTACCGAAACGTCACCAAACCTTAAGTGTGCAGACCCTGCGGGTTCGAGAACTATGTAGACATGACCGAGACACCTCTACGGTCAATAACCAATGGCGGCACCTGGATGTCCACATTGCTTCCTACATATTCTACGAAGATCTTTATCGGTCGAACTTCGTTGTCAAGGATTCAGTTAATCCCGTATGATGTTCCCTTTGTTCTTCGGTATGTTACTTGCCCAAGATTTGACCGTCGGTATCTCCATACGTAGTTCAATCTCATTACCGGAAAGTCTCTTTACTCGTTCCATAGTACAAGATCCCGCAACTAACAATTAGTCACATTGCTTGCAAGGCTCATTGTGATGTTGTATTACCGAGTGGGCCCTGAGATACCTCTCCGTCACACGGAGTAACAAATCCCAGTCTCGATCCATGCCAACTCAGCAGACACCCTCGGAGACACCTGTAGAGCTCCTTTATAGTCACCCAGTTACGTTGTGACGTTTGATACACACAAGGTACTCCTCTGATATCTGTGAGTTGCATGATCTCATGGTCATAGGAACATATGCTTGACATGCAGAAAATAGTAGCAATAAACTAACATGATCATAACGACGTTTGTAGTTTGGGTCTTGTCCATCACATCATTCTCCTAATGATGTGATCCCATTATCAAATGACATCTCATGTCCATGGCTAGGAAACCTTAACCATCTTTCAATCAACGAGCTAGTTCACTAGAGGCATACTAGGGACATTGTGTTTGTCTATGTATCCACACATGTATCCATGTTTCCAATTAATGCAATTATAACATGGATAATAAACGATTATCATGAACAAGGAAATACAATAATAAACACTTTATTTATTGCCTCTAGGGCATATTTCCAACACATAGCATATGCTAAAAAGTTAAGAGGGCTACAGGAAAAACTTGATGCACTTCTTGTACAAATTGGACAATCTCTTTCGAAAAATCAGGATTCCGGACGAAAACTCGTCTATTATAAAAGGATTTCTATTTTTAAAACATATTTGTACTCAAGACTTTTTTTGCATTCAAGATGCACGATTGAAAGCCACATTATCACTTTTCAACCCTTTTCTGACTTCAGTTGCTATTTTTCATGCATTTCATGGTTTATTTTGTGCTAAAATGTCCCTGAATTGAAAAGCACTGCAAATGAACTCTGAAATGGTTTACAGTTGGCATGGTATCAAAATTTCACCCACATAGCAGGTGCTAAAAGGTTGAGAGGGTTATAGGAAAAACTGGATGCACTTCGTGTACAATATGGACAATCTCTTTTGAAGTATCAGGGTTCCGGACGAAAACACGTCTATTACAAAAGGATTTCAATTCTTCCCATGTAACTACAGTGGCATTCTAGATGAAAGCCATCATCAGAATAGTTGTGGACAGAAAGTCGTCACTTTTTCTTCACGTGTCCCTTGCTTATGGTGCCTTAACCATGGATAATCTTCATCGTTTAACAAAATGCTTGGGTCATCCTTCACTTTGAAGGGAGGAATTTCATGAAACATTTCATAATCTTTAGACTTGTATGTCTTTCCCTCCACCTCCACGATGTTTATTTTCCCTAAAAGAACTATGTTTCGGTTTGGCTCATCGTTTGATGTATCTCCTTCCTTATCTTTTTTTAGCGATTTGGTAGACATGTCCTTCACATAGAAACTTGCGCCACATCATTGGCTAGGATGAATGGTTCATCTGTGTATCCAAGATTGTTGAGATCCACTATTGTCATTCCGTACTGCGGGTGTATCTGTACGCCGCCTCCTGATGCATTGACCCATTTGCACTGAAACAATAGGACCTTAAATTCATGTCCATAATCAAGTTCCCATATCTTCTCTATGTAACCATAATATGTGTCCTTTGCCTCATTAGTGATTGCTGCATCAAAGCGGACACCATTGTTTTGGTTGGTGCTCTTTTTATATTGGGAGATCCTGTAAAATGTATTACCATTTATCTCGTACCCTTGCTATGTCAATACAGTCGAAGATGATGTCATGGCTAATACATAATAGTCATCTACAACGGTGTTGTTAAGCGTGAGATGCATTTGCAACCAACTGCCGAAAGTATTTATGTGTTCACGTGTAGTCCATTCGTCATACTACTCCGTGTGTGTACAACGTAGAATATTGTTGTGTTCATTCATATACAGGGCCACCAAGGTAGAATTCTATAGAACCGTGTAGTGTGCTTGCGCCCAAGAATGACCGTCCCTACATATTATAGATTTCACTCCTAACGTGCCTTTTCCACTCAGTCTCGCCTCATACCGCGATTTAGGGACACCCATCGGCTGAAGGTCAGGAAAAAAAGTCAACACAAAACCCAATAACCTCCTCTATTTGATGGCCCGTGGATATGCTTCCTTCCGGCCTAGATGAACTAGGACGTGAGTCATGATATTAAAGAAGGATGGTGGAAACACCAACTCGAAGCTGACAAGACATTGCACCAAATCATTCTGTAACATTGGTAGGATTTCTGGATCGATTACCTTCTAAGAGATTGCATTGAGGAATGCACATACCTTCACAATGCCTAATCGAACATTTTCCGGTAGAAGCCCCCTCAATGCAACCGAAAGCAGTTGCGTCATAATCACGTGGCAGGTATGAGACTTTAGGTTCTGGAATTTTTCTCTGCCATGTTTATTATTCCTTTTATATTCGACGAGAAGTCACACGGGAGCTTCATACTGAGTAGACATTCGAAGAAGATTTCATTCTCTTCTTTGGTAAGAGCGTAGCTGGCAGGACCTTCATACTGCTTTGGATGCGTGCTGTCATTTTCGTGCACATGTTACTAGTCCTCCCATGCCTCCGGTGTATCATTTGACTTACCATACACGTCCGAGAATCCTAGAAGGGTCGCAAAGATTCTTCGTCACGTGCATCACGTCGATTCAAGAGCGCACCTCTAGGTCTTTCCAATGGTGTAGGTCCCAAAATATAGATTTCTTCTTCCACATGGGTGCGCGTTCCTCAGCGTTAGTCGGAACAGATTGTCCGCCAGGATCCTTTCCAAAGATTACTTTTAAATCCTTGACCATATCAAGTATGTCATCACCAGTACACTAGACAGGCTTCTTCCGGGGATGTGCCTCACCTTTGAAATGCTTGCCTTTGGTCTTAAGGCATGCTTGGTCGGAAGAAATCGACGATGTCCCACATAAAGATTCTTCTTGCATTTGTACAAATATATACTTTGGCTATCATCTAAACAGTGCGTGCATGCGTTGTATCCCTTGTTTGACTGCCTGAAAGATTACTAAGGGCGGGCTAATCATTGATGGTCACAAGCAAAAACACTCGTACGTCAAATTCCTCTTGTTCATGATCATCGCACACACGTACACATTTTCCATTCCATAGCTATAAAAGTTCTTCAACTAATGGCCTTAGGTACACATCAATGTGGTGGCCGGGTTGGTTTAGGTCTTGGATAAGCACTAGCAGCATAATCAACTTCCACTTCATGCACAACCAAGGAAGAAGGTTATAGATACATAGAGTCATGGGCCAGGTGCTATGATTGCATCTCTGCTCCCCAAAAGGATTAATGCCATCTGCACTACAACCAAACCATACGTTCTTGGGTCATGTGCAAATTCCATCCAGTCTCTCTCGAATTTTCTCCACTAGGACCCGTTAGTAGGTTCTCTCAACTTCCGGTCTTTCTTATGGTCTTTTTATGCCATTGCAACAACTTGGCATGCTCTTTGTTTCGGATGAGACGTTTCAACTATGGTATTATAGGAGCATACCACATCACCTTGGCAGGAACCCTCTTCCTAGGGTGCTCGCCCTCAACATCACCAGGGTCATCTCGTCTGATCTTATACATCAATGCACTGCTTACTGGGAATGCATTCACTTCCTCGCACTCACAGCGGTAGAGGGCGCAGTCATTAGGGCATGCATGTATCTTATGCACCTCTAAGTCTAGAAGGCAGATAACCTTCCTTGCTCTGTACATAGTGTCAGGCAATTCGTTATCCTTTGGAAGCTTATTCTTCATTATTTTTAGTAAGTTTTCAAATCCGTTGTCAGATAAACCAATCTCTGCCTTCCATTACATCAATTGAAATGTGGTACCGAGCTTTGTGTTGCCATCTTCGCACTTTTGATACAACCTTTTTTTGTGGTCCTCTAACATGCGATCGAACTTCAACTTCTCCCTTTCACTTTCGCATTCTCTCTGTGCATCAACAATGACCCGGCGAAGATCATCATCAGGCACATCTGGTGCCTCTTGATCTTCAGCCTCCCCCATTGTAGTATCATCGTATTCAGGGTACATAGGACGATAGTTGTCATCATCCTCTTCTTCTTTATTTTCTTCCATCATAACCCCTCTTTCTCCGTGCTTGGTCCAAACATTATAGTCTGGCATGAAACCCTTCTCAAGCAGGTGGAAGTAAAGGGTTTTAGAGTTGGAGTAATCCTTCGTATTCCCACAGACAGTGCATGGACAACACATAAAACCATTTTGCTTGTTTGCCTTAGCCACTTCGAGAAAATTATGCAGGCCCTCAATGTACTCGGAGGTGTGTCGGTCATCGTACATCCATTTCCGGTTCATCTGTGTGCATTATATAATTAAATGTATCAAAAACCATTACAAAACATCATCAATAGAGAAGTGATCAAATTAATACAAGTTCACCATCACATTAAAACCAAAGTACAGTAGTGATCAAATGTTATTACTGAAAAAATAACATCGCCAAACCTTTTAGGACACTTGTGTAGTTGGTGCACTGCCAAACCTAAACAAATCTTGTGGAAAATGTAGATTGGGGGTCGAGATTGGGGAGGAGAAAACTTAAGAGTGGCTAAGGCATTTCATCGAACACCTCATCCGCATAGTAGGTGAGAACAGAGAGCAACACACGTCCAAAACGCAATCCTGCCAAAAAACTGAGGAGTGACCGGGCAGGGGCGAGCATATATAGGCGTTGTATAAGTTCCGGTTGGTAGTTGGTGCCTATATAGTACCGGTTCCTGCTACCAAACAGGACTCAAGGGACTGGGCTAGGAGTGAGTCCCAGTTCGTGTCTGGAACCGGGACTAAAGGGGTCAGATGAACCGGGACCTACCAAGGCTCGGCCAGTACCCTGGCCACGCAAACCAGGACTGATGCACTCATTGGTCCCGGTTCGTAACCAAACCAGGACTAATGAAATATTCTTCCCCGTTTCAAAGCCATGTTTACTACTAGTGATACATGAGCTTCCTAGAGAAATGATTATACAAAAAATTTACGCTCGGCTTTCTCATGATGATAAAAAAATTATTGTATTCTCCTTCTTGTAGATCTTATATGAATGGAACTATTGAATTCAAATGAGATCTTTTGGAAAGAATTAAATGCAATTCTGAAGATTGGGAGCTCGATAAAAGTAACGAGTCAGGTATAAACCTTAATTTTGATTGTGTTAAATATTCTATGGAGACCAACACCTTCCAGGAGTTTAGCAACAAGTATTGTGTTGACTCGTAAATAGTAGATACTATCTGTGAAACATTTGCTACTGATGTAGATCTAAATAGTTCCATTCATATAAGATCATCCTCCCATCAAACCACCACTAGGGAACCTATTAAAATTTAGAAATAATAAATAACTGTTAGTCATGTTGTTCCTGTTATTCCCACTGCTTACACTGAGAAACCCCCTTTTTCTGTTACGATAAAGGAACATGCTAGAACTAGACCTTGGTCAATAGGAGTCATATTAGAACACCTATACCTTCTGAACAAATAAATGTTGAACCTAATGTTGTCATGGTCAAATATCTTCTAGGTAATAATGTCGAGGGCCAGGTTCTCTATCTCTGTGGGGAAGCTGCCAGGATGGCGAAACTGACTCAAACCAACAGGATAAGTTAGATAAAAATAAGACGGTGGTTGGCATGCATGTTGTTTCACTTAAAATTGGAGAACATTATTATCATGGTTTGTGTGACCTCGGTGCTAGTGTCAATGCTATACCTTATACCTTATAGCAAGAAGTTATGAGCAACATACCACCCTCTACTATAGAAGATATTGATGTTACTATTAAGCTTGAAACGGAGACAATATTACACCACTTGGGATTGTTAGAGATGTTGAGGTTTTGTGTGGGAAGGTCAAGTACCCCACTAATTTCTTAGTACTTGGTTCAGACCAAGATAAGTTTTGTCCCATCATATTAGGTAGAAATTTCTTAAACACCATAAATGCTGAAATCAATTGTGTTAGTAATAAGGTTAGAGTAGGCTTTCGTGATATGTATCATGAATTTAATTTCTCTGAGTTTACTAATCAATCACATGAGAAGGAATTACCTCGTAATGATGAAATGATTGCTCTCGCTTCTATTGTCGTACCTCCTACTGATCCTTTAGAGCAATATTTGATAGACCATGAGAATGATATGCAAATTAGTGAAAGGAATGAATAGATAAGATTCTTCTCGAACAAACACCTATAATCAAAACAACTTACCAGTTGATACTTTAGGGGATCCTCCTCCACCAAAAGGAGATCCCATGTTTGAATTGAAGACCTTACCAGATGCTCTGAAATATGCTTATCTCGATGAACAGAAGATATATATTGTTATTATCAGTGCTAATCTTCCAAAGCATGAAGAAATGAGATTACTTAATAAACCGACGAAGCACGGGACTGGTATTGGATATAATCTTCACATTTTAAAGGCCATAAGCCCCACTCTATGTCAACAAAAGAATAATATGGAACCGGATGCTAAACTTGTTATTGATCATCAACGCCGCTTAAATCCTAAAATGAAAGAAGTGGTAAGAACTGAAATACTATAGCTTCTGGAGGCTGGTATAATCTATCATATTACTGATAGTAGGTGGGTAAGTCATGTTCATTGTGTCCCTAAGAAAATAGGTATTACTGTAGTTCCTAATGATAAGAATGAGCTTATTCTGTAAAGAACCATAACTGGTTATAGGATGGTAATTGATTTTAAAACATTAAATCAAGCTACTAAAAAGATCATTATCCCTTGACTTTTATTGATCAAATGTTAGAAAGATTATCTGAGCACACACACTTTTGTTTTCTTGATGGATATTCTGAATTTTCTCAAATACCTGTATCAAAATAAGACCAAGAGAAAACTATCTTTAGTTGTCCTTTTGGAACTTATGCTTATAGACGTATGCCTTTTAGTTTACGCAATCCACTTTCTACATTTCAAAGATGTGTGACTGCTATATTCTATGATTTTTATGAAATGCTTATTGAGGTTTTCATGGATGATTTCTTTGTTTACGGGATTTATTTTGATGATTACTTGAGCAACCTTGATCAAGTTTTGCAGATATGTGAAGAAACTAGTCTTGTCTTGAACTGAGAGAAGTGACACTTTATGATTAATAAAGGTATAGTGTTTGGAAAAAAAATTTGTGAACAAGGCATTGAGGTAGACAAGGCTGAAGTTGATGCCATAGAGAAGATGACATGCCCGAGAGATATCAAACACTAGTAGAGAAATGGCTAGCCACACCTCCTGTTCGTGGGGCACCGTTTTACACCAATGCCAACACTAAGGTTTTCAAATAGTGTTGACATTGCCTAATTTCGTACGTTATTTGTACGCACATAGTGGTGGTGTTCAAATTCGACCAAACACCACTCTTATGTGGATCACAGTGCTCCCCGCTGTCACATATTATTGTTGGCGTGCCTAATGTTTCCATGCCAGGACTATACATAATACTTGTGTCGTGCAAATTTTACGGGCACACCATAGGTATATTTTCTGGAGGCCAAAAACATTGTGACGGCATTCGTCAATGTAGAACGCCATTAATTAGTAGCTGCATCTATATATAGCTGACCCGGCCGGCCTGGTTTGTCATAGGCGACTGTTTTTTGTGTGTATATCATTAATTTAGGTATGTAATGCCCGCATATTTGTGTGTATATATAGGACATAATATGCTGAAATTGTTTTTGACCTTTTTTTATAGGCACCGTCGAAGTGAATGATTTATGCTGGAATATATATGGATCGAACTATAAATAGATTCTTCAAGGTCACGTTGGAAGATATGAATCGCAACGGGAAAAAAATACTGTGTCCATGTAAGAAGTGCGAAAGCTTAGTTTTCATTGACCCTTCCACTGGTCGGGTGAAGATGCACTTGTTGAAATAAGATTTCATGCCTGGTTACACATGGTGGAGAAGTCATGGTGAGGAAGAGGAGGATGTCGAAGTCTAAGGGAAGGTACATGATGATGAGCTAGAAGGAGGTGTGAAGAATGTTGCCGAACATGAAAATCACCTGGACGGGCAAAAAGAACGCAACGGTAAAGAATTCTTGAAGGAAGATCGAGATGACTATGACCAATCTGGCATCTATCAAGAAGATGATGACGTTATTCGGAAGGAAAAGTGTAAGAAAAGACATAGAAGCATTTCGGATGTAGAAACTTTCATTGAGAGCCCCCCGCAAAACTAAGAGAAAAGCTTCCGTTGAGAGCCTCCGCACAAACAAGAGGAAAATATCGGTCCAGAGCCTCCGCACAAACAAGAGAAACTGAGAAACAACGTCGTAGTTGATTTCTATCTATCTTTTATTTATTGTTAATTCGGCAGTTTGATCATATTTTAATATTGATGTGTATGTACGTGCAATAAGTTTTCTTCTGGAGCGACCTTATCGAACCCCCTTTAACATTTTTGTCTTGAATGAATTTTATTATTGTAAATTTTTATTGACCATCGAAAGTTGGATTAATCAAGTTGATGTAATTTTGGAAGAAAAATAGTGATAGCGTTGGTGACGACAGCAACGACATAACTAATATATCTATGGCGTTGCATACGTCACCAACACCATAGCTATTTTCCCCATTGTCTTTGCCTGTTTGGGAGGAAATGTTCACCCCAAATTCTTGATTTGCACCCTCGTACACCCTCCGCTCCGTGCGCCGCCGCCGCCACCTTCGTCGCCATCGTCGCCACCCCCTCCCCTGGTTCTACCGCCACGTTCGTTTTCATAGCCGCCACCCCCCTCCCTCACTGCCGTCGCCAACATTTCCCTCCGGGCACTGCTCCTCGACTCGTCGTCGATCCCAACCGTCTCGACCTGGCCATCCGCCCCCAACTGTGTGGAGCTCGAGCCGCGTTTATACCCTCCCGCCACCGGCCCGAATGACCTTAACATCCTGTGCTGCCACAACGATTCCTCCGGTAAGTGCTCGGAATGTGTTCGAGAAAATATTGCGGTTCAAATTTTGTTTCAATAGAAATGTGGTTGCTTGTGTATTGTTTTCATGGAATGCATGGGGTTGACAATGTTTTGGCGAAACATGGATTAATTTCTGGTTCGTCAAATTTTTGGCGACCAATATGTCCTATTTTTACGAAAGGTCTTGCCGAAATTTTGTATTTTATATATATGAATGAATAAGGTTGGCAATGTTTTATTTTTGTAGATGTACAATCAAAACACCCACGCGTACGACTCTTGTTCGACACATTCGGCACACAAGGGTGATGCATTTATGGACGCGCAGCGACAAGAAGATTATGATGATGAGCTTAGTCCAGATGACTACTACATGAGAAGAAGAGGCTACAGTGTTCCTCATGGTGCAGAAAGTAATCCTCGTATGGAAACTGATGGATAGGACATAGAGGAGTATTCTCCCATGGAAGAGGTGAATGTGGAGGTCGACGAGCATGTTTCAAAATCCAAAAAGCAACGGAAACCTAGGATCCGAAATGCTATAGGGACCAACAGGATCGTCGTCACCCAAGTTAACGAGACTGGTTAGCCTGTTCTTCCATGGAAGGCCACTGCTCACTATCGCATTGCCCTAGGTGTTATTCTTGGAGAAGTTTTCTCCATCAACGAGACAAATTTAAGGGATACGTACAAAGCTAATCTGCGAGAACTCCTCATAAGAAGTGTGCACGCAAGATTCAAGTTTCGTGAGGAGTATGACAACCTATTGTACCCAATAAATCAGGTAAACAACCATGCAATCCATAAGTTCTCGAAGAATTTGAGTTGTTGGAAAGATGCAGCAAGAAAAGATATTGCAACGAAACCCGACATAGATATCTCCGAGATCCATCAAAAGTGGTCTACCATTAGTGTACATGATTGGAACTTTTTCAAGATGCAAAATCAGGAGAACTCAGTGACGACCCAGTCGTCATGGGGGAAGGAATGCGATCGAAGACATTGAGTAACCACACCCTCGGCAGCCATTGTTTTGTCGGGAAGAAGCTCGTATGGGACAAGGTGGATGCTACACTTGTAGCAAAGGGCATCCCAAACCACTTCGCACAATTGAAGGACCCCACCATTATGATCAAAGATAGGGGCATTTACCACGGATTACCAGACAAGGGAACTAGAAGAAGAACTGGCAAGGTAGCATGCAGAACCTCATAGCTCGCAAGGGATGTCGGCCAGGTGGAACACTCCGCTTCACCAGTCGTCAAGGCAGCTTGAAGAACTAGGCGACTGTTTTTTGTGTGTATATCATTAATTTAGGTATGTAATGCCTGATGTGAACCGAACCTCGATGCGGAGATCTGATCTATTGTTGTGGCCTGATCTTTCACGACACTCCCTCACCACAAAGCAGAAAAACTCTTGCCCGCGCACGTGATGTACACGAATTAGAGGATTTGAACTTTGTGGTCTGTCACGAGAGAACCAATCTCGACGACGGAACTCCCACGCAAAAACAATTTCCTTGCAGAAATCGCAACAGAGAGGTTTTTAAAGCTTCTTCCAAAACTTAGGGATTTTTAGTCAGCTTCCCCCAAAACTCAATATGGGTATCTACCCTAAAAACACATCGTGTTTATTATCAAAAAATTACCTAGCTATTACATGGACCATACCTAGCTATTTATAGAAGTAACCTGAGGCACGTAGATGTGCTTCCTAAAATTTGGACTCTTTCTAGATTTAAACTAGCTTGCCTTTTACATCTCGGCAAGCATGCAAAGACCTACTAAAATAAAGTTTGACTCTTTTATTCGTGTGCACTTTATATGTTTTTTCCAACGTGATGCCCCCAATCCAGATTCCTTTAAACTCATAATGTTCCACATGATAAACTTCCTTGTGCGTGTAGCTTTTGGTCATTCAGGTGGCCGTAACTGGCGAAAGAAATATTCAACGTGACTTCTTCCTCTTCTTGTATAAGAAACAAACACCAGTTTCCATACAACACATGCGTACGTTACTTTTTCATGGAAGTCCCATTGTCCTAATCTCTCAGTTGCATGCAGACTGTAATTATCAAAGAAATCACACGCATGGACTTCTTTTTCTTTTACTACTAGTTCCAATTTGTATTGGTTTCCATAGTGTTCTTCGTTTGGATGAACAACACCCATCTTTCTTAGTATATCTTCATCTTCGACAACTTTTGTAGCAGGTTGAATAGTAGACATGGACGTCGTTATATCATCAGTGAACATCATAGTTAATTTACGTACGGTCATATCATACCCTCCTTCCTGAAACGAAACCGTCCTCGGTTTTGAGTCAACCTCTTCAACAATATTTTTATTGGCAGACTGAACGACGACAGTGAAAATTTCAGCAGATTCAACTTCCTTCTTTTCTTCTTCTTGCTCTTTTATCTTCTCAAGATGTTCTTTCCTCAAAGAAATAAAGCGCTCGTCACCCATTGGCACGAGGTTGCACTTCTTACACCTACTTGTATATCTATGTGTTTTGCCATCATACACCACATCATGCTTTTTGTACCATGGCTTGCCCAATAACAAGTGACATGATATCATCGGTGTCGGAATCACATGGCACAAACTTCACAAAAATAATTTTCCCAACAAAAACAGTATCTTGGTTTGGTGCGTGACAGTCAACTCTTCGTGACCCCGACGGAAAATGTAAGGTTGTGGACATGGTGTCATTTATAGGTCCAGCTTCTCCACCATCTCAATGCTTGCGGCGTTGATCAAATTCACGTGGTCGATCGTCATGGCACATGATCGTTCTCTCACCACCACATGGGTGTGTAAAAGCCCGGCCCAACGACCTTCCTCCTCCAACTGAAATCCATAGCTTAATTTACTGAATGACGATGCGCTTGCCATCTTTTCCATAGTGTCGTGAACAACCTAATGCTCTGAATACCATCTGATGTAGACCAAACCTCATGGCGAGATCCGATCTGTTGCTGCTACTGAAGGTGGAGTGCCGTGAAAGATCGGACCGCAACAACAGATCGAATCTCGCCACGAGGTTCGGTCTACATCAATGCCCGCATATGTGTGTGTATATATAGTACATAATATGCTGAATTAGTTTTTGACCTTTTTTTATAAGCACTTTGGAAGTGAATGATTTATGTTGAAATATATATGGATCGAACTATAAATAGATTCTTCAAGTTCGTGTTGGTAGTTATGAATTGCAAAGGGGAAACAAAAATACCGTGTCCATGTAAGAAGTGCGAAAGCATAGTTTTCATTGACCCTTCTACTGGTCGTGTGAAGATGCACTTGTTGAAATACGATTTCATGCCTGGTTACACATGGTGGAGAAGTCATGGTGAGGAAGAGGAGGATGTCAAAGTCGAAGAAAGGTACATGATGATGAGCTAGAAGGAGGTGTGAAGAATGTTGCAGAACATGAACATCACCTCGACGGGCAGAAAGAACACAATGGTAAAGAATTGTCGAAGGAAGACCGAGATGACTATGACCAATCTGGCATCTATCAAGAAGAAGATGACGTTATTCGGAAGAAAAAGTGTAAGAAAAGACGTAGAAGCATTTTGAATGAAGAAACTTCCATTGAGAGCCCCCGCAAAACTAACAGAAAAGTTTCTGTTGAGAGCCTCCACACAAACAAGAGGAAAATATCGGTTCAGAGCCAATTATTATCCATGCTATAATTGTATTAATTGGAAACATGGATACATGTGTGGATACATAGACAAACACAATGTCCCTAGTATACCTCTAGTGAACTATCTCGTTGATCGAAAGATGGTTAAGGTTTCCTAGCCATGGACATGAGATGTCATTTGATAATGGGATCATATCATTAGGAGAATGATGTGATGGACAAGACCCAAACTACAAACGTAGCTTATGATCGTGTCAGTTTATTGCTACTGTTTTCTACATGTCAAGTATATGTTCCTATGACCATGAGATCATGCAACTCATAGATATCGGAGGAGTACCTTGTATGTATCAAACATCGCAATGTAACTGGGTGACTATAAAGGTACTCTACAGGTGTCTCTGAGGGCGTCTGTTGAGTTGGCATGGATCAAGACTGGGATTTGTTACTCCGTGTGACGGAGAGGTATCTCAGGGCCCACTCGGTAATACAACATCACAATAAGCCTTGCAAGCAATGTGACTAAGTGTTAGTTATGGGATCTTGTATTATGGAACGAGTAAAGAGACTTGCAAGTAACAAGGTTGAACTAGGTATGGAGATACCGATGATCGAATCTCGGGCAAGTAACATACCGAAGAACAAAGGAAACATCATACGTGATTAACTGAATCCTTGACATAGAGGTTCGACCGATAAAGATCTTCGTAGAATATGTAGGCACCAATGTGTACATCTAGGTCCTGCCATTGGTTATTGACCGTAGAGGTGTCTCGGTCATGTGTACATAGTTCTCGAACCCGTAGGTTCTGCACACTTAAAGTTTGGTGACGTTTCGGTAGTATAGACTTATGTATGGAGGTGACCAAAGTTTGTTCGGAGTCCCGGATGAGATCCCGGACGCCACGAGGTGCTCCGAAATAGTCCGGAGGTAAAGATTCATATATAGGAAGTCCCGTTTTGGTCGCCGGAAAAGTTTCGGGCTCATGAGTAGTGTATCGGGAGTGCCGGTAGTGTACCGGGAGGCCCCCGGGAGGGGTATTTCGACCCAAGAGGCTTCATGGGCTGTGGGAGAGTGAATATCAGCCCTTAGTGGGCTGGTGGAAACTCCCACACAATGCCCATGTGGCTGGAGGAAAAAACCCAATAGGAAAAGGTGGAAAAAAGGCAAAAAGGAGCAATCCTAGTCCAACTAGGATTGGAGGAGGAGAGTCTTCCTCCACCTCCCACTTCGGCCGAAGCTTCCAAGGATTGGAGGCCAAGGCTGCCTCTCCTCCTCCTTCCCTCCTATATATACTGGTCGATTTCTAGGGTTTTGCACTAGAATTTCAGCCACGTGCTACCCGTTCCTCCAGTGCATAGTATCTCCTCTAGATCGGTTTACTGCAGTGCTTAGGCGAAGCCCTCCTGGAATTGCTCCACCACCATCGCCGGAGCGCCGTCAGGCTGCCGGAGAACTCTTCTTCCTCTCCACTCCTTCTTGCTGGATCAAGACGGTGGAGATCGTCATCAAGCTATACGTGTGCTAAACGAGGAGGAGCCGTCCGTTCGGTGTTAGATCGGAAGGATCGTGATCAAGTTCGCGAGACGGATCGTGATCAAGTTCGTGGGACGGATCATGATCAGATCGCGGGACGGATCGTGATTGGATCGCGAGACGGATCGTGATTGGATCGCGGGACGCACGGCGATTTGGATCGCGAAGACGTTCGACTACACCAACCGCGTTTCTTAACGCTTCCCGCTTAGCGATATACAAGGGTATGTAGATCCACTCTCCCTCTTGTAGGTGCTCATCACCATGGATAGATCTGCGTGTGCGTAGGAAATTTTTTGTTTCCCATGCAACGTTCCCCAACAGTGTTATCATGAGCTAGGTCTATGTGTTCATGAGATCTCGAGTAGAACACAAAAGGTTTGTGGGTGTTGATGCTTAGATTGCTTCCTCCCTTGGTCGGATTTTGGTTCAGCGGTATTGTGAGATGAAGCGGCCCGGACCAACATTACTCGTACGCTTACGAGAGACCGGTTCCCTCAACGCAACTTGTTGCCTAGATGGCTTGCGGGTGGCAGTTTCTCTCACTTTAGTTGGATCGGATACGACAAAGGCGGTCCTTGAGAAGGTTGAAAAGAAAATTATGTATCACCGTTGTGGTTTATGCGTAGGTGAGAATCATTCTTGCTAGAAAACCGTAGCGGCCACGTAAAACATGCAACAACAATTAGAGGACGTCTAACTTGTTTTTGCAGGGTATGTTGTGATGTGATATGGCCAATTACATGATGTGATATATGTGATGTATGAGATGATCATGTGATGTATAGAATTTCATGACTTGCATGTCGATGATTATGACAACCGGTAGGAGCCATAGGGTTGTATTTAATTATTGTATGACCTGCGTGTCAATCATTAAGCACTATGTAATGCTTTACTTTATCGCTAAACGGTAGCAATAGTAGTAGAAGCATGCAGGGCGTGACAACGTCGATGGCGACACGTTAATGGAGATCAAGATGATGGAGATCATGGTGTCGTGCCGGTGACGATGAAGATCATGTCGGTGCTTTCAAGATGGAGATCTAAAGCACAAGTTCATGGCCATATCATGTCACTTATGAATTGCATGTGATGTTAATCCTTTTATGCACCTTGTTTTGCTTAGTACGACGGTAGCATTATAAGGTGATCCCTCACTTAAAATTTCAAGATAAAATTGTGTTCTCCCCGAGTGTGCACCGTTGCAAAAGTTCGTCGTGTTGAGACACCATGTGATGATCGGGTGTGATAGACTCTACGTTCACATACAACGGGTGCAAGCCAGTGTTGCACGCGTAGAACACTCAGGTTAAACTTGACGAGCCTAGCATGTACAGACATGGCCTCGGAACACAAGAGACCGAAAGGTCGAACATGAGTCATATAGTAGATATGATCAACATAATGATGTTCACCATGGAAGCCACCTCAACTCACGTGATGATCGGACTTGAGTTGGTGGATTTGGATGATGTGACACTCAGATGACCTGAGGGATGTCAATTTGAGTGGGAGCTTTAGTAATTTGATTAACTAAACTCATTATCTTGAACAATAGTCTAAGTGAACTTTGCATATTTATGTTGTAGATCAATGGCTTGCGCAGTAGCACCCCTGAATTTTAATGTGTTCCTAGAGAAAGCTAAACTGAAAAATGATGGAAGTAACTTTGTTGACCGGGCCCGTAATCTGAGGATTATCCTCACGGCTTCCCAGAAATCATATGTCCTTGATGCACTGCTTGGTGACCAACCAGAAGACATGACCTCCGAAGACGTTAAGAACGCTTGGGAGGCACGTACTGGAGATTACTCAATAGTTCAGTGTGCAATATTGTATGGCTTAGAGACGGGACTTCAAAGACGTTTTGAACGTCATGGAGCTAGAGATGTTCCAGGAGTTGAAGTTTATCTTTCAGAAGAACGCCCAGATCGAGAGGTATGAAACCTTCGATAAGTTCTATGCTTGCAAGATGGAGGAGAACGGGTCTATCAGTGAACATATACTCAGAATGTCTGGGTATTCAACTCGTTTAGTGGAGTTGGGAATTGCCCTTCCGCTAGAGGCGATCACTGATAGAGTTCTTCAATCACTGCCACCTAGTTACAAGAGTTTTGTGATGAACTATAACATGCACGGGATAAACAAGTCAGTCACCGAGCTGTTTGCGATGCTAAAAGTTGCTGAGTCTGAAATCCAGAAAGAACATCAAGTGTTGATGGTCAATAAAACCACTAGTTTCAAGAAAAATGGCAAAGTCAAGGGCAAGGGAAAGAAGGGTAAAACCAAGAAGGATGGCAAAGCAGTTGCTACTCCTGCAAAGAAGCCCAAGCATGGACCCAAGCTAGAAACTGAGTGCTTTCATTGCAAGGGAACTGGTCACTGGAAGCGGAACTTCCCCAAGTACCTGGCTGACAAGAAGGCGGCCAGCGACAAACAAGGTATATATGATATACATGTTATTGATGTGTACCTTACTAACTCTTGTAGTAGTGCCTGGGTATTTGATACCGGTTCGGTTGCTCACATTTGCAACTCAAAGCAGGAACTACGGAATAAACGAAGGCTGGCAAAGGACAAAGTGACGATGCACGTGGGAAATGGTTCCAAGGTTGATGTGATCGCCGTCGGCACGCTCTCTCTTCTATTACAATCGGGATTAGTGATGAACCTAAATAATTGTTATTTAGTGCCTATGTTAACCATGAACATTAAATCTGGATCTTGTTTATTGCGAGACGGTTACTCATTTAAATCAGAGAATAAAGGTTGTTCTATTTATATGAGTAATATCTTTTATGGTCTTGCACCCAATTTGAGGGGTTTATTCATATTGCATCTTGATAGTGATGATACACATGTTCATAACATTGATGCCAAAAGATGTAGAGTTGATAATGACAGTACCACTTTCTTGTGGCACTGCCGTTTAGGTCATATTGGTGTAAAACGCATGAGGAAGCTCCATGCTGATGGTCTTTTGGAGTCACTTGATTTTGAATCACTTGACACATGTGAACCATGCCTCATGGGCAAGATGACTAAAACGCTGTTCTCTGGAACAATGGAATGGGCAAGTGACTTATTGGAAATCATACATACTGATGTGTGCGGTCCAATGAATGTTACAGCGCGTGGTGGATATCGTTATTCTCTCACCTTCACTGATGACTTAAGTAGATATGGGTATATTTACTTGATGAAACACAAGTCTGAAACATTTGAAAAGTTCAAGCAATTGTAGAGTGAAGTTGAGAATCATCGTAACAAGAAGATTAAGTTCCTGCGATCTGATCGAGGAGGTGAATATCTGAGTTATGAGTTTGGCAGTCACTTAAGACAACGTGGAATTGTTTCACCGTTGACACCGCCCGGAACACCACAGCATAATGGTGTATCCGAACGTCGTAATTGAACCTTATTAGATATGGTGCGTTCTATGATGTCTCTTGCTGATTTGCCACTATCGTTTTGGGGTTTTGCATTAGACACAACTGCATTCACTTTAAATAGGGCACCATCAAAATCCGTTGAGACAACGCCATATGAACTATGGTTTGGCAAGAAGCCAAAGTTGTTGTTTCTTAAAGTTTGGGGATGTGATGCTTATGTCAAAAAGCTTCAGCCTGAAAAGCTGGAACCCAAAGCGGAGAAATGCCTCTTCATAGGATACTCGAAAGAGACAGTCGGGTATACCTTCTATCTCAGATCCGAAGGCAAAGTGTTTGTCGCTAAGAACGGAACATTTCTTGAGAAAGAGTTTCTCTCGAAAGAATTGAGTGGGAGGAAAATAGAGCTTGATGAGGTTATTGAACCTTTACTTCAACCAGAAAGTAGCGCAGCACAGAAAGATGTTTCTGTGGAACCTACGACGGTAGAAGAGGAAGTGAATGATGATGATCATGAAGCTTTGGATCAAGCTGCTATTGAACCTCGTAGGTTGACAAGGTCGCGTACTACCCCTGAGTGATACAGCAACCCTTTCTTGGAGGTTGTGTTGTTGGACAACAATGAACCTACGAGCTATGGATGAGCAGTGATGAGCCCAGATTCTGAGAAATGGTTAGAGGCCATGAAATCCGAGATGGGATCCATGTATGAAAACAAAGTATGGCCTTTGGAAGTATTACCTGAAGGGCGTAAGGCCATTAAGAACAAATGGATCTTTAAGAAGAAGACAGATGCGGACGGTAATGTCACCGTCTATAAAGCTCGACTTGTGGCAAAGGGTTTTTCACAAGTTCAAGGAGTTGACTACAATGAGACTTTCTCACCCGTAGCGATGCTTAAGTCTGTCAGAATCATGTTAGCAATAGCTGCCTATTTCGACTATGAAATTTGGCAGATGGATGTAAAAACAGCGTTCCTCAACGGTTTCCTTGAGGAAGAGTTGTATATGATGCAACCCGAAGGTTTTGTCGATCCAGAGAATGCTGACAAAGTTTGCAAACTCCAGCGATCCGTTTATGGACTGGTGCAAGCATCTCGGAGTTGGAATAAGCGCTTTGATGAGGTGATCAAAGCGTTTGAGTTTATACAAGTTTACGGAGAAGCTTGTATTTACAAGAAAGTGAGTGGGAGCTCTATAGCGTTTCTAGTATTATATGTGGATGACATATTGTTGATTGGAAACAATATAGAAATGCTGGAAAGCGTGAAGGAATATTTGAACAAGAGTTTTTCAATGAAGGACCTAGGAGAAGCTGTTTTCATATCAGGCATTAAGATCTATAGAGATAGATCGAGACGCTTAATAGCAGTTTCAGAGAGTACATACCTTGATAAAGTTTTGAAGAAGTTCAAAATGGAACAGTCCAAGAAGGGGTTCTTGCCTGTGTTACAAGGTGTGATGTTGAGTAAGACTCAATGCCCAGTAACTGCAGAAGATAGAGAAAAGATGAGTGTCATCCCCTATGCTTCAGCCATAGGCTCTATCATGTATGCAATGCTATGCACAAGACCCGATGTCAGCCTTGCCATAAGTATGGCCGAAAGGTTTCAAAGTGATCCTGGAATGGAGCACTGGCAAGCGGTCAAGAATATCCTTAAGTACCTGAAAAGGACTAAGGAAATGTTTCTTGTTTATGGAGATGATGAAGAGCTCGTCGTAAAGGGTTACGTTGATGCAAGCTTTGACACTGATCCGGATGACTCTAAGTCGCAAACCGGATACGTATTTATTCTTAATGGGGGAGCGGTAAGCTGGTGCAGTTCCAAGCAAAGCGTGGTAGCTGATTCTACGTGCGAAGTGGAATACATCACAGCCTCGGAGGCGGCGAAGGAAGGTGTCTGGATGGAGCAGTTCATGACAGATCTTCGAGTAGTGCCCAGTGCACTGAATCCAATGAACCTGTTCTGTGACAACACTGGTGCCATTGCTCTGGCCAAGGAACCAAGGTTTCACAAGAGGACCAGACACATAAAGCGACGCTTCAACTCCATCCGCGATTAAATCATGGAGAAAGACATAAATATTTGCAAAGTGCACACGGATCTGAATGTTGCAGACCCTTTGACTAAACCTCTTCCAAGGGCTAAACATGATCAACACGAGAACTGCATGGGTGTTCGATTCATTACAATGTAAATCACATAGTGATGTGAACTAGATTATTGACTCTAGTGCAAGTGGGAGACTGTTGGAAATATGCCCTAGAGGCAATAAATAAAGTGTTTATTATTGTATTTCCTTGTTCATGATAATCGTTTATTATCCACGCTATAATTGTATTAATTGGAAACATGGATACATGTGTAGATACATAGACAAACACAATGTCCCTAGTATACCTCTAGTGAACTAGCTCGTTGACCGAAAGATGGTTAAGGTTTCCTAGCCATGGACATGAGAGGTCATTTGATAACGGGATCACATCATTAGGAGAATGATGTGATGGACAAGACCCAAACTACAAACGTAGCTTATGATCGTGTTAGTTTATTGCTTCTGTTTTCTGCATGTCAAGTATATGTTCCTATGACCATGAGATCATGCAACTCACAGATATCGGTGGAGTACCTTGTGTGTATCAAACGTCACAACGTAACTGGGTGACTATAAAGGTGCTCTACAGGTGTCTCCGAGGGTGTCTACTGAGTTGGCATGGATCAAGACTAGGATTTGTTACTCCGTGTGACGGAGAGGTATCTCAGGGCCCACTCGGTCATACAACATCACAATAAGCCTTGCAAGCAATGTGACTAAGTGTTAGTTACAAGATCTTGTATTACGGAACGAGTAAAGAGACTTGCCAGTAACGAGGTTGAACTAGGTATGGAGATACCGACGATCGAATCTTGGGCAAGTAACATACGACCGATAACGATCTTTATAGAATATGTAGGACCCACTGTGGACATCTAGGTCCTACCATTGGTTATTTACCATAGAGGTGTCTCGGTCATGTCTACATAGTTCTCGAACCCGCAAGGTCTGCACTCTTAAAGTTTGGTGACGTTACTATAGTATAGAGTTATGTATGGTGGTGACCGAAGTTTGTTCAGAGTCCCGGATGAGATTCCGGACGTTAAGAGGAGCTCCGGAATGGTCCGGAGGTAAAGATTGATATATAGGAAGTTCCGTTTTGGTCGCCGGAAAAGTTTCGGGCTCATTCCGGAGTGCCGGTAGTGTACCGGGAGGCCTCCGGGAGAGGTATTTCGACCCAAGAGGCTTCATGGGCTGTGGGAGAGTTAATATCCACCCTTAGTGGGCTGGTGGAAACTCCCACACAAGGCCCATGTGTCTGGAAGAAAAAACCCAAGAGGAAAAGGTGGAAAAAAGGCAAAAAGGAGCAATCCTAGTCCTACTAGGATTGGAGGAGGAGAGTCCTCCTCCACCTCCCACTTCAGCCGAAGCCTCCAAGGCTTGGAGGCCAAGTTTGCCTCTCCTCCTCCTTCCCTCCTATGTATACTGGTGGATTTCTAGGGTTTTGCACTAGAATTTCAGCCACGTGCTACTCGTTCCTCCAGTGCATAATTTCTCCTCTAGATCGGTTTTTCTGAAGTGCTTAGGCGAAGCCCTGCCGGAATTGCGCCACCACCATTGCCGGAGCGCCGTCAGGCTGCCAGAGAACTCTTCTTCCTCTCCACTCCTTCTTGCTTGATCAAGACGGTGGAGATCGTCATCAAGCTGTACGTGTGCTGAACGCGGAGGTGCCGTCCGTTCGGTGCTAGATCGGAAGGATCATGATCAAGTTCGTGAGACGGATCGTGATCAAGTTCGTGGGACAGATCGTGATCGGATCGCGGGACGGATCGTGATTGGATCGTAGGACGGATCGTGATGGGATCGCAGGACGCACAGCGATTTGGATCGCGAAGACGTTCGACTACACCAACCGCGTTTCTTAACGCTTCCCGCTTAGCGATCTACAAGGGTATGTAGATCCACTCTCCCTCTCGTAGGTGCTCATCACCATGGATAGATCTGCGTGTGCATAGGAAAATTTATGTTTCCTATGCAACATTCCTCACATGTAGCAGTGACATCCGGGAATGTTTCCTTAACTTCATCTTCATCTCCCTTCTCAGGAGTTTTATCACTCATCGGGTCCCCCTTTAATTGCTGGATGAGGGTCCGACACGGTCGAGTTGTGTGCTTGGGCAAAATCAGATTGCCTTTCACATCTTTCCTCATGTGAATTACATATGGCTGATCCATGATATCAGTTCCTGACTGATTTTTCCCTTTCTTGGGGGCATATTGTGATTTAGCTTTGCCTTGTTCTTTGACTGAGTCGCTAGTGCTGCCGGTTCTGCTTGAACCAGATCTTCATCTTTTCGCTTTTGTTTCCAATTGTTACTACCACAAGCCTCATTGACGACTGTCTTTCCTTTGCCGCTACGGAGGCGGTCTTCTTCCTCGCCATTGGCATACCGAGTGGCGATTTCCATCATCTTGCCGAGTGAAATATCACTCGTTCGCCTTAACTTCAGATATAGCTTTTTGTATTTCACACTGGCCTTGAACGCACAAATAGCCTGGTGTTCCGACACACTCTCCACTGTATGATGCAGAGTGGACCATCGCCGAATATAATGTCTCAAAGTTTCATTGGGCTTCTGGATATAGTGTTGTAAGTCGAGTAGATCTACCAGACGCTTGTAGGTGCCCTCAAAGGTTCGGACAAACACTCGGGCATGATCCTCCCAACAATGTATACTAGAAGGAGCCAAACGATTCAGCCAAGCTCGAGCTGAACCATGTAACATCAAGGACAGGTGCTTTATTGCAACATTGTCACTTCCGCCACCAATTTGCATAGCCATTCGGTAATAATCTAACCAAGTCTCTGGCTTTGTTTCGATAGTAAACTTCCTGATCACTGCCGCCAACTTGAAGTTGGGGGGGATCTCTGCAGAACGTATGGCTCTGTTGAAACACTCAGGACTAGAAACCACAACTGAGCTACCACTAGGAAAATCTCTGTCGTGTCCTTCCCCATGGGCTCCGCCCCTGTCAATCCACTTCTGAACGAGGAGGTCGCGGGCATCAAAGCCCGCATTCCGCTCATCACCGAAGGAGCAGCTATCGTCCTGTCGCCAGGCCAAGTACGGACCACTTTGTGGAGGAGTGGGCACTCGACGGTGGTCTTCGCGGTGAAACTGATCTCTGACCTGCTCTTCATGGAAACCTCCGCCCCGACGGCGTAAGGGCGATCCAAGGCTATGTGCCGACTGAACGGTCTCTGCCTTGGGTGAATTGCTATGTATCCTGTTGCGGGACTGAGAAACTACTGATTTCTGACACTGCGCGGCATCTAACAGTGCTCCAATCTGCATCAACCTTCTTCCATCCTCCGACCGGGACGGCTGAATGGAATCTGCTATCCTAGCAGCAGCATCAACATTTAACACAAGAGTTCGATATACCTCCACGTCGTCATGAGATCTAGTCGGAAACAGCCGTTGCTGACGTCGACTGGGGCGTGGTGGGCGCTGGTAAGTGCGCTCCTCATGTTCTCCCTGGAGTTATTCCAGATGAATGCGCGCGGCCTCCAAAGCTTGAGCCTCGGTAGTCATGCCAACGATGGGAGTATGAAGAACCTCCTCCTCATGGCGCGACTTCTCATTCGACAGACCGTCAGCCTCACGCCTGCCACGGCCAAAGCCAAGCGGTGAACTCTGATGAGAGTTCGCCATCAAGACCTCTGCTATGGGATCGCAACTTTCGCACTCGGAAGGCACGTCGGACGGATCCGAATCCGACTCGAACATGCCATGATGGGACTTGGCAGGCTCGAGTGCTGCAATCTGCGAAGAAGTTTGACGCGCCACTACATGATTGACCCGGCGCTGAAGTCTTGAGCGGCCAGACCGCTTGCGACTGAGAACAACGAGGGGAGCCGAACAGTAAGGAGTTGAAGGCTGACGCAGCAACACACCGCAGGAACTCCTACGGAAGTGCGTGGCCCCGCGGACCGGGAGCGCCTCGACATCGAGAGGCGCTTCCTGGAGCCATACCGAATCGTCGGCAATGAAGGTGAGCACCCCGAAACGGATCTCGTGTCCTAGAGCAAAAACACCGCCGGAAGACATGTCGAAGGATGGAAAATGCAACCTCGCCGGAAGTCGCTTAGACGCCTGCCCCATGGTGGGCGCCAACTGTCATGGGAACGAGCCTGATAGTAGATCGTAGGGGTACGTAAGGAGAGGGAAGAGTCCTAGCTACGGCGAGGATGTACACACGGATGCATGAGTTCAGGCCCCTCTCGTTGAGGTAATAGCCCTACATCTCAGTGCTCAGGAGCTTATGTCGTGTGGAATATAGATATTACAATGGTGGCGAACCCTTGTGCCAGAGGGGAGGGGCGGCTTATATAGAGTTCACTGCCCCTCATAATTACCCACCATCTAAGGGTCCGATCATGGGGTTAAAGTCTGTCGTTACTGGTAACGTACGTAATAAAAGCTATTAATGACGATTGGACTAACGTCTGCCCGTTGGGCTCTTGATGGTGACTCCTGGTCTTCTGGCATCGAGTGAGAACAAGGTCTTCCGAGTGACACGCGACTGTCGAGTGAAGGAAGGAGTCTCCGAGTGGATACCCTGTCGAGTGACTTGACCGTCTCATGGAATCCAGCCAAAAGTTTATGCTTGATCTTCAAGTCCTCTAATGTAGTGTCCTTAGGTAGGGTATGTAGGCCTTGCCTAGGACCTACCCTAGATACATATCCTCGTCATATCTCCTACTGGGTTGATACCTTGGTTCTCAACAACAGATGGAAATACTTATCTACTTTGCTTCATCACCCGTTCCTCTTCACGGAAACCAACGCATGCTCGAGAAGTAGCAACTCGTGAGCCTGTTAGTCCACAGAAAGCCACTGGCCACTATGGCAATGCTCTAGGTTTTATCCATCAGCAAGACAAATTTAAGGGATATGTACAAAAATAATCTGCAAGAACTCCTGATAATATTCAAGATTCCTGAGGAGTATGACAACCTATCGTACCCAAAAAAGTAGGTAAACAACCATGCAATCCATAAGTTCTCGAAGAATTTTAGTTCATGGAAAGATGCAGCAAGAAAAGATATTGCAACGAAACCCGACATATATATCCCCTAGATCCATCAAAAGTGGTCTACCATTAGTGTAGATGATTGGGACATTTTCAAGATGCAATATCAGGAGAACTCAGTGACGACCCAGTCATCATGGGGGAAGACACTGAGTAACCACACCCTCGGCAGCCGTTGTTTTGTCGAGAAGAAGCTCGTATGGGACAAGCAGGATGTTGCACTTGCATCAAAGGGCATCCAAACGACTTAGCGCAATTTAAGGACCCCACCATTATGATAAAAAGATAGGGGAATTTACCATGGATCACTAAACAAGGAAAGTAGAAGAACAACTGGCAAGGCAGCATGCAGAATATCATAGCTGGCAAGGGTCCTCGGCTAGGTGGAATACTCCTCTTAACCAGTCGATCAACATTGCCCTTGGCAAGGAGCCGTTAGCACCGCCGGAGGGTAGCCATCTTAACGGTGCTGGATGCGGTGCCAAATGGGACTATAATTATCCCGAACACTGGGAGCTACAATAGCAGAGAAGGAGAGCCAACAAGCGGATCATTGAACAGAAAATAATGGAAGCCATGGTCGCAGCCACCGCCGCAACCGCAACCAACATCAAAGAACACATCAACATTCGAAGCCAAGCTTAAGACCAAGCCATGCTGCCTTCAATAATCGAGAGCATGAGAAAGTGGATCAAGAATGTCAAACTAGGAAACATTGTGATCCAAAATAATTCGGCCAAGGATAGCAGCCAACATACTGTCACTTTCATTGGTAAGCTGTCAGCAATGGATGATCTCAACGCTCTTACTGAAGAATATCCATGCAGTCTCTTAGCTTATCTACGTGATGAACTGGTTAAATTTGCATTTGGGTTGATCGTTCGCACCAAAGATGCCAAGATGAACGGAGTGGCCATGCGTGAGGGGGTCTTCAAAGTTGAGGTGTTTGCTGTCGTAAGGGGTCTCGAAGGTATTTCTCCTCCGATACAACCTCCCGGTGCGGATAGCCAGTTGACCCTCTCAGAATGTTTGGGTTGGCCAATGCAGTGGCGGAAGAATCAAATTCAGCTAGGAATGTCCAAATCTCCCCAACCTCACAGCAAATGAACAATGACATCACACGTGGGCGAGGACCACATCCTCTGGGTCAGAATCAACATGAAGTTCATAACAATGACAATGTGCATGTCGGTGAGGACCGCAACAATGCGGTAATTGTCGACGGTGAGGACCATGTCAATGGTGATGATTTGGGCATTGCGAACCATGTCAATGGTGGAGATTTGCACTACACCACGACACTTTATTCCCTACAATTGGTTGGAAAAACTTTGAAGTGACGGTTCGTTGGGAAAATATTTATACACCGAGCGATGGTCGGTCGAGAATACATAAGTTGTGGCTATCAAACGGTCTGTCGGGAAAGATCGTATTCCCATCCAGCGATCAGTCGACAAATATTGCCGACCAACAACGGGTGGTAAATGGGCCTGCGCGCGCAGGGGCGGAGCAAGAAATTAGATATATGGGGGCGAGTCGGTTTTTTTTTTGCAGCCAGTGACCCATTATAAATGACCTCAATAATTATCTTTGCATATAGAATCTAAGAACTTAGCTAGCAAAATATTGCACTGAAGATAGATCAACCAAAAACCTAATATATTTAATTAACAAATACATGTTATCAATTAGAAGCAAGTTTATTTGTTGCTTAAAGCAACATCTAATTGGTAAATTAAAATATCCTCTTACAGGCTTGACTAATAGTATGTTCCTTTTTAATCCATATAAAAAAGAATGAACAACTACTAGGGATTGTATATCGGCATACCTTTTAAACGGAACCTTAGATCATGAACATATACTTGACAGACTCAATGACATATATATGGATCAACAGAGCGGCTAACACCATGGAAGCTGGAAGCAGCTTGGTCTTTGCGTAGTCTCCTAGCGGCACCGGCGCCGGCAAAGGGAAGTAGTGCCTTGTGGTTAGTGCGCGGGAGGGATTGGAGGTGCAGCGAGAGACATTGAGCGGCGGCAAGAAACCCTAGCGATTAGGGAGTAGGGAGATCAATAGATCAACGTACAGAGTTAGAAACAATCAAACTTGTAGGCCTCCTTTTCTTTACAACTACTTTGAGGCCTTTTGCTTGTCACGGATGAGCAGAAGAGACGAGACGGGCTACTATTTGGGCTTGGCTTGCATTGTCCATAGATTACCATTTGGGCTGTATTGCTAATTAAATTGTCATTATCTCCAGCCAATTACCGCATATAGCATAAAATACTAGTACTAGCATAGCCGGTGAAACATTGAGGGGGCTGATCGTTGGGGGGGGGGGGGGGGTCTAGCCCCTGCTCGCCCCCTGTCTCCACCCCTGTGCGCGTGGTTGAAAAAGTTTAGCGCGGCCCAGACCGCGAATTTTTGTCTCGAAACCTAATACTACAGAGGGCTCCTCACTCTATCTCCCTTCTCCTCATCTCGATCCACCCCTTCCCCTCTCGTACGGCGCCGCTAGGGTTCCTATTCATACCACCGCCACTGACGGCCATCGCACCCTCCTTCCACCCGAGTCGTGAGAGTGCGACCCACCATCCACCGGTCGCCTCGTGTGGCCACCTCGCACACTCCCTCCCATCGCGCCATGATAACCCACAAGTATAGGGGTTCAATTGTAGCCTTTCTCGATAAGTAAGAATATCGAACCCAACGAGGAGCTAAAGGTAGAACAAATATTCTCGCAAGTTCTATCGACCACCGATACAACTCCCTACTCGGGTTTATGCTTCTGCCACTCAAGCAATCCACCATAGGCAAATCATGAACACATTGAAACACCCTACAATGAGGATCCCTCAAGCTTGCGCAACATGGAGAACTCCATAGGACAGCACCAATAATAAAATATGCAACTCAAACCAATCATGATCATCAATCAACCCATAAGACAAAATGGATCTACTCAAACTTCATAGGATAGCCATACATCATTGGGAAATAATTTATAGTGTTGAGAACCATGTTTAAGTAGAGATTACAGCGGGGATAAGGGGTGTTACATCGCTGCATAGAGGGGGATATAGTTGGTGATGACGGTGGCGAAGTTGTTGGTGTAGATCGTCGTCATGATGATGGCCCTGGTGCACTAGTAGAAAACAAGGCATTGGTTCGGGCCGGGCCAGCACATTAGTCCCGGTTCAGTCATGAACCGGGACCAATGGGGGCAACAGTCCCGGTTCGTGAGGCCAGGGGGGCGGGCGGGCCACGTGGGGCATTGGTCCCGGTTCGTCTGGAACCTTTGGTCCCGGTTTCAGACAAGAACCGGGACCAATGTGCCTCTCTCCTGGCCCATAAACATTGGTCCCAGTTCGTGGCTGGATCCGGGACCAAAGGGGGTCCTTTAGTCCTGGTTCCAACCACGAATCGGGACCAATGAGATGTTTTTCAGGCCGGCGAGGGCAGAGCTTTGTGGTGCTCTAGCTCACCTCCTATGCACATGAGATGTTTGATGAAATGCCCAAGCCAAACTTAAGCTTGGTCCTCTCAAAGCTCTTTGTCCAAACTCCATTTTCGTCAAGATTTGCCTAGGTTTGGCGGTCCGTCCTGTACCGTCCCCGTCCTGAAACTGCCGTCGATCGCTCGCGCGTGCTAAAAGAAATTATACATACTAGTATGATTTTCTTACTTTTATTATTGTTTGTTATTATATAGTGCCATGGTTAGGGTATCCGTCCACGTCGGCCCTCGTCCAGTCTATGATTCAGATATGGTATATTATCTTTTATATAACTATTTCACATATCTCATGTCTATGACAATTAATTATGTCACCAACTTGGTGTAGATGTTTTTATCTATAGGAAGTAGTTGAACCAGAAATTCCAACCGACTATGCAATTCTACTCGAGAAGTTAACAGAAGCTGAAAAAGAAATCGATCATTTGAAAGAAAAATTAAAAAGAACTGAAGATGACAAGATGGGATTGGAGTTGCATGTTGCCAATATCGTTGACGATCACAAGACCAAGATGGATGCAATGCGGTTGAAGCTTAGAAAGATTAGAAAATATGCCATTCATATTGAGGCTTGGTATCATTATGTCGTTGGATCAATTGGTACCTTAGTAGCGGTTATGATTGCATTTGTTGTTGCATTTAATTTTTTTACGTAGTTTCGCTGTATGTTTTAATTAGATGCTCTAGAGAGCTATATCTTGTTCAATAATGACAACTATGTATGAATTGTTCGTATTTATTTTGGTCATTATTGTACTTTGGCTTAATGTGATGATGAATTTCTATTAATTTGGTCGCTTCTCTATTCATGATATGTTGTAATAATTTTTAATACACTTTATTATATAACGCACGCAGATAATGGATATACGGTGGCCGATGCACCTCCGAGTATATTAAGGGCCTACATAATTTTGAACACACAAAAATCTGGAGTTCAAATAAGTTCATGAAAATGAAATGCCTTTTGCCACCATCACCGACGGTCGCAATATCAGAGGGAGTGCCCACCATATATGTGAGATGAGAGTTTAGGAAGGAAAGACTCGACAGACCTAAAGTCAACCCGTTGCATATTGAGTAATAGTGATCTTTGTGTTGATCAGTTTTCTCATACTTTCCATCGATCGATTTTAAATGTTTTAACTATGAACATAGGAAATGTCTGACGACAAAAGTGAATTCGGTATGTGCGAATACTGCGAAGACGAGCGCGGCCTATGTGACAAGACTTTCCTAGTTGATGGTAGGTGCTTCAACATCATGCTGGATGAGACCTTCGAAGTGAATACAGTAAGTCAGAATGACAGGTCTTTTTTCGTAATTAAGCATGACTTCTACCTCTTTTTCTTCAACTTATAATTAATTTTAATTTTTTACTGTTCTACTAGCGTATCCCCTACCATGCAATAATTGTTGTCTTGGATAAGATTGGTTTCAATACTAAAAAAGATATGGAGGTAAAGATAGTTCACTTGAGGACCGAACATGGTTTACTTTTGCGATAAAATTGTACCATGCAGACACGTGTAGCTATTTTGAATGCAAAAGATGGCAAGCACTGTGCAAGGCTTATGCATTTGAGCCTAATATGCTTAGCACTTTTGATATTTGTCCGGAAGATGAAATTGAAGGTAATATCGACATCTGGGTCGATTTGCAAACGTCTCCAGTTCTACCATTATGTGAGTTTCTCAACCATATTTGTTAAGTAATTTATATTGTTTATTTAAAAATAAATGACAATTTATTTGCATTGACAGCTTATTTTCATTCTTCAAAAAATGTACGGAAGATGGAAGACAGAACCTACTACTACAATGATGAAGCAGAATTAACTTATAAGGAGAAACATCATCTTACCGCATTTCTTAGTCATCTTCAAAATTACAATAGCTATTATCAAACTCCTGCACATTATGGTCAATATGTGTCACTAGTGCACGTGGTGAACTATGGTAACATCCATGGAGATTGCATGGTAAGATTTTAATTCTACTATTACGACAGCCGTGCATCTTTTGCATAATTTCTTCTAAAACTAAACTACATTGCTAACTACAAAGTTATTACTATGTTTTTCAACAGAAAATCCCGGAGGATTATGTGCCCAATATGATGTTTCCGAGAGGTCGCGTTGTTGTTATCTTAGGGCCACCATGGGCAGGTCAGCCTACACATCACTCCTGTCCATACCGGATTTCTAAAACCGACGGAGTCATGACAATCAAAGATTTGAAAAAAATGTCTGGTCAATCGTAGGGAGCTACTTGAAAGCAACATTGTGCGTTGGCCAAGAATGGGGAGTCATGGCCTATCTTGTTTTATGATATTGTACCTAAGAGATGCTAGAGTAGGCCCTACGAGATAGGAGTACGTAGGTCCTAGGTATAATGTGTTATTATGTGCTACAATGTGTTAGAGTTGATGATGATGATGAGGAGGAGGAGTTGTGATTATGACTAGTGACCAACTTGTTATATGATGTCCTATTGACGAAAATGATGATTAAATTGTGTTATATGTTCTATCTATAAGTATAGTACGCAGCGTCGTGACCAAACACGGAGATAAGAGAGATCACTTCTCTCTATTAGCTATCTAACAAAATATATGAAACCCCTAAGTTAACCCTCCAAAACCCTCAAAACACCCCCTCTTTCAAAAAAACAGCTCCTCAGCTGCTGACGCGTGGACGCTCTTTGGTCCCGGTTGGTGTTACCAACCGGGACCAAAGGCCCTCCTGCCTGGCTTCAGCGGAGCGGCCACGTGTAGCCTCATCTGTCCCGGTTCGTAAGCGAACCGGGACTAAAGGTCGTGGACTTTAGTCCCGACACGTTAGTCCCGGTTCCAAAACCGAGACAAATGGGCCTTACGAACCAGAACAAATGGGCCTTTTTCCACTAGTGGTGGCGGTCCGGCGCCACCGGGAGAGAGGGGGAGAGAGCCCCCTCCTTCTTATTCTTCCTTGCCCTCCCCTGTAGATGGGAGGAGGGTTTTCCATCTAGCTCATGGCCTCCATGGCGTCGGAGGGGCGAGAGCCCCTCCAAGATTGGATCTCTGTCTCTGTTTCCTTCTATTTCTACGTTCCCAAATTCCGGCCTTTCAAAGTTACTGAAATATCCGAATATCCGTAACTCCACCCGGTCTGAAATTATGATGGTATTTTTATTATAAAAATATCTTCGTTGCGGCAAGAGGAGAGGTCCAACCGACCTAAGTGATGGTCACAAGCCACCCTAGCGCGACCAGGGGGTAGCCCGCGCCCCTGAGGCTTGTGGGCCCCTCGGGCATCGTCTCGTGTTGAATCCTTTTCCCAAAAATCACATATATTGCAAAAAATAATCTCTATAAGTTTTTATCGCGTCTAGACTTTGTTTGGTATGGATAATTTTTAAAACAAAAAACATCCAACAAATAGGAACTGGCACTGGGCACTGGATCAATATGTTAGTCCCAAAAATAGTATAAAAAGTTGCCAAAATTATATCAAAATTGCGAAATATTGGCATGAAACAATCAAAAGTTATAGATACGGCAGAGATGTATCATGCCACTACACCAACCCATGCCCGGTTCCCTCTTCCCTCTCTTCCATGGCAGTAGATCTGAGGCGGGGGGTGGGGATGGGCAAGGGCCCTTCACTCCCGATGATGGTCCGAAACGAGGCAGGAGGGTAACCTCTTCCTCCCGCATATGGTCTCCCTCCTCTCCTCTGTTCCTCTAGTTTGCAGATTTCAACCCCCAGCGATGGACCCAGGCACCATATCGGCCCAACAATTTATCTAAAAAAAAACTAGTTCTGCTTCGATTCATGGATTGGTTTTCATATGCGCAGCTGTGTTTCCTTCTTTCAGCATGTTGTCTATTCTGTATCTATTTTACCTGTGTCAATCCTTTATTTCGGATCTAAAATGTTTCCTCAGAATGAATAGTTTGTGCCATGTAAATCATTGCTTCTATGTATGATGCGTGGTGTAAGGAATTCTGAAAGTTCCCTCGAGATTTTACTTGTGTGTACAGAGCTTGGTGGTAGGTGCCCCCATCTACCAGACTTCGGGAGAACATCAAGTAGCCATCGATGGTAGAAACATCACCATACGTGCGTGTTTTGTGTGTGTGTTTTCTGTATGTGTGTGTGTGTGTCTAGATTCCATCTCCCACTAGTGGACCAGATTTTCTTTTACTTGCTTGTAAGTTTAATCGCTTTGAAAAACAAATTGTGCTGCTTTTGTTCATGGAAACAGAAGTCCTTGAAGTAGTAAAGTTCAAAGCCTAATATTCTATCACTATTATTGTTTGCATTCCAGGATTGTTAGCAGATTGAATTTGAAAATTATTTTTTGCAGGGGAAAGGTATTCTTAGTAAGTTTGGGGAAAAAGGACACCGGAAGATGTCCATGGGCATATGCACGCATCGCATCGACTATTTACTTTCTCAGGAACCTCTGTAAGTATGTATGTGCGATAGCAAGAAATATTGGATGCACTCACTGTTTACTTCTGATTGTCATATAAGACTGTGTGCTTGTCCAGTAAATATATCTCTATTTTTCTATTAATTCTTTGGTACAAACGCAATACATATAGCACTTTGTAAATTTTTCTTTGTGAAAATATCATACCTTTATGATGTTATTTATTCATATGGTGAAAAAGAGAGTCAGGGATCCTTTTATTGGAAAAGATAATATATTCCCATGGGGGCTGGGTTCTGGTTGATGAACAAAAACATGCTACTCTTAAAGTTGTATAAATTAACTGAACCATAGTACTCTCGAATTAGAGAACAAGAAATTGGGAGTTACTAATTTCTTGTAGAGTAACAGTTCTTTTATAGGCAACTATTCAGTTGAATTCTGAAGTAATAGCTAATGTCATGCTTGAATAACTGGGCTGTTTTCATGACCTTAACAGTGCAAAGCTATGGATATAAAATTGTCATGCTTGTATAAGTGGACAGTACACAGAGCTCCTGTTATGACCTTAACAGTCCAAATCTAATGGAAAAATTGTGTTGTGCTAGTGTGTATACTATATTGGAACATAATGGATGGTTGGCATAAATGCTATTGGAATTATTTAGCTGTTATGGTGTTCCTAATAACTTAAAACTGTTGTAAAGATGAACTAAACCAAATTACTCTCAAACTAGAGAGCAAGAAATTGGGTGATAGTTTCGTGTAGAGTAATAGTTCCTGTATGTGCAACAATTCACTTGCCTTGTGAAGTGAATATTAAAATAATTTTTCATATAGTATTGTTCCATTGGTGAAGTGAATACTGAAATAATTTATCTCGAGGACAAAGTGAAAGAATTCCAGATCCTGATGAATGTATACCTCGTTTTGTGAGGATCTGAAGAAACCATTTTTCTCTTTGCAGCTAGTGGAGCAAGATTTCTTATCTGTGAATGAGGGCATCAATCAATGTTGGGACAAGGAATATCTTCACTTCAATATATAGTTGCCACATTGGACTAGGCGGGTTTATCTTGAGTATAGCTATACAGAAAAACATCTTTCCTGATGTCCGTGTCAAAACCGGCAGATCTCGGTAGGGGGTCCCAAACTGTGAGACTAAGATCGGCGGTAACAGGAAACGAATGGGACACGAGTTGAGCCAAGTACGGGCCCACCAATGGAGGTAGTACCCTACGTCCTGCTTGATTGTATTGATGGTGTAATGGGTTACATAGTTGATCTACCTCGAGATCGTATGTCTAATCCTAGATGAGTTATTCTATCTCTCCCTATACCCTAAAACCCTCCGGCTTATATACATGCCGAGGATGCCTAGGGTTTGCATATGATTGGCTACATGCCAAAGAGATGAACTTGCCTAACTATTACACCAGACATGGAGCGCAAGCCTTGTTTCCCAAAGCTTCCATCTAAGAGACTGGACCTTCAAATCCTTCGGTGTTCGGTAAGCAGCCCTCATAGTCCGGCCCACAACAAAAGGTTGGCCATCCGAGGACCGCCTAATCCAGTACTCCCTCAGTAGCCCTTGAACTTGCCTCCAACGCCAAGGGTCTTCAGCTCCGACTACTTCGCGAATAGGGTCCTCAGCTTGCGAGGTGAGTTCCTTCCTACCGAATTGTAGTTCGGCCTCCGATGACAAGTAGTCTCCCGTATAGTGGCACGCCCGAATAGCGTAAATTGATCGGCTTTGAAGCCCAAATATCAGGGGATAAAGAACGGCCATCTAATGACCTTTCTCACGAAAGGCTACGGCACACCACGACCGCGAGACTAGGTTGCATAGACTCAATTCGCGGTTTGCGGTCATTTTAATCAGCACGATCTATCAATATACCAATCGTGTCCCGTTTTATACGGGATATAATTAACTACGCGCGCGCAATGTGTCGCGCGTCTAGGGAAGTGGAGGGACTCACGGCGCGGCGAGGGGAATCCACATCGACAGGCCTCGTAAAAAGAGAAGGAAAACCCCAAAAGCTTTTTTTACGCTTTGCGTTCGACTTCTCCGCCTCCCATTCTCTTGTGTCTCCAGAGCACAGATATAGGTCTCTCCGGCACCATCTTCGAGCTCAGCAATGGCAGGCTCCAATGGTCAGTGGGAAGCTTCCATGGTCACCAACAAGGACATGCTCGACCTCAAGAAGGCTGCTTACCTCCCCGCCAACATTCCTCACCGCATGACCAAGGAGGGCCAAGTAATCCCAACCCTCAGTCCAGGAGAGAGGCTGGTGTTCATCCCCCACTTCATCAGGGGTTTGAGCTTCCCACTCCACCCCTTCATTAGGGGGTTAATGTTCTTCTACGACCTCGACTTCCATGACCTCTCGCCGAACTCCATCATGCATATCTCGGCATTCATCCTTGTTTGCGAGGCCTTCCTGCGCGTCGAGCCGCACTTTGGGCTTTGGCTGCAGGTCTTCAATATCAAGACCAAGTGCGTCAGCGGCGAGCATGCGTACTGTAGCGGGGTAGTCATCGGCAAGCTCGCCCGCGTCGGGTGGCCGTTGGGCACCTTCATCGACACCATCAAAGGATGGCAAAAGGAGTGGTTCTATGTCACTGAACCATTAGAGGAGGGCCAACTCCCTGACACCACATTCGGATCCACCCCCCCCCCACCAGAGTGGCTTCATGGTCCAAAAATGGCCTGGCTTGGGGTTCGGGCAAAGAGGTGACCGACCTGCAGAAGCGCCTCCGCTCCCTGGTCAAGGAGGGCATCAAGCTAGCCGATGTGGGCCAAGTGATGCTCCGAAGATGCATCATCCCCAGACAACGTCGGAACACTCCTCTATGGGCTCAAGAACTCCAAGTCGAGCCCACAATCCAGAATCTCTTCCACACTATGCGGCAGAAGCTGTGGAAGGCGCTCTTCAAGTTGATGAAGAGTTGTCCATCTGAGGAGGAGGACAAGGATTTGCACACCACCAAGAAGGACTCCGAGGTATGATTTTCGCCAACTTGGTTAGGTCTATTACCAGAGATGGCAGAAGAAAGCGATCAATATCAGTAGTCCGACTCCTCGGCCCGAAGATAAGAGGACCCGGCTGTTAGCCCGGATGCTCGTGTAGAATCCGTACGAGGCTCCCACAAAGAAGGAGAAGAAGAAGAAACTGGGTCAGGCTAGACTTTGCATCAAGGAACAGCCTGATGCTGCATCCGAAGACACCCCCGCCTCCTCAAATTAGATGGAGGCCGAAGAGGAGAAGGAGGTTGAGAGCAAGGGGGAGGCAACTTTCCCCGCACCAAGAAGAGTGTGGCATCTTCAAACGCCCCGAGGCAGGCAGCTTCTCCTGCCCTGAAGAGGGCATGGCAGGCATGGGTGGTCCTATCAGACGATAGCTCGGACTCGAGCTCCGTGTCTGAAGACCCCGAGGAGTTTCCATGAAGGAGCCTAAGGGTCAAGCCCCCTCCATCCAGGTTAGGATCCAAAGACCCCTCTACCTATAGCTAGTAGATACAGAGCTTAGTAACACGCATGTTATTGGTCCAACAACCCCCCACGCATTATCCCCATCCAGGTAGTATCAAATGGGGAGACCCCACCCGCTGAACTGGTAGAGAGCGGGGATGCTTCGCACCCCACCACTCTAGGTGCCACGAGGGACGTCGTGGAGGTGTCGTCCCAGCCTACTCCAATGGAGGCGGACACAGGGGGCGAGGGAGAAAGCACGTGGCCGAGGCTAACGCATCGGCCGCCGAAGACCAGGGGATAACGCCCTGCCCGGACACCGAGGAGGCCGGACAGACGGGCAATTAGTCACCTCTGAGGACATCTCCGGAGCGCACTGTCCCTCCAGAGGCACCGGTCCAATCCCTGGTGGTTGATCGGGAAATCCGATCATCCTCGGCACCGCCGACCAACAGGTGGTCGGCCATGGAGGAGGCACTATCGAGTGTCTTCATCCCCTTATGGGTGCGGTACTACAAAGCGTCCAGTCCGTTGACAACTGACTGAAGGAGGCCTTCAAAGGTCTCCTTGCGGACTTTCAAGTAAGTCGGCCGATATTTTACTAAGATTTTTATTTATTCATATTGTATACATGGCAGCCCCCCGAGCCCTAGGTGAGGTGAACAAACTCACCTAGCACTAGTGCAGAACAGGCCTATAGTCCCGGGCCGGATGGACCTTTAGTACTGGTTCCCCAACCGGTACTAATGGGTCGGGACTAAATGTCCAGACCTTTAGTACCGGTTGGACCACGGACCGGTACTAAAGGCCCTCCACGTGGCTGCCTGCGTGGACTGGTGGTGGAAGACCTTTAGTACCGGTTGGTGATACCAACCGGTACATAGTCTTCTGTTTTTTTGTTTTAGCTTTTAATTAGGTTTTAATTTTCCTCTCTATTTTTTGTGTTTTCCATTCATTTCAAATTTATTTTACTGTTCTATATACTGTAAACAGTACACAAGTTCATGCATATATATATATGTAATATAATATACAATATCTCATACACAATATATATATACAAATGGAATTACACATCCATATAAATTCGGGACTTATAATTATCTTAAGGCCCAAAACCTGACCGGGACTAGCTAGCTAGTGCTCCGGATGAAATCTCAGTTCTCTACTACTGATTTGTTGGCATTATTGAGGTGGTGGTAAGGAATAGTGCTCTCCGTTTACATCAATGACATGTTGAAGAAGAAATGCCGCAAATTCCTATTGAAGTGCTACAAAGCGTTTCTCGGGTGAGAGCTTCGACATCATCTACCAAACCTGGAGTTGTCTTTCACGTGCTCCTCTGCGACGTATACGACTTTCGGTCTGGATGCGAATGTTCTCGCAGAAGAAATATCCACATAAATTTGTCCCTTGTGGCTGCAGAATAGAATATAATTAATAATCGAGCATGATAATGGTATTGAGAATATAATTAATGAGATGCGCGGACCTAGTAGTACTACTTAATTACATGCATCTTTTTCCATTCAGCTTCGGTTTCCATTGACGACCGTGATTTGTTTTTTCTATCATCTTTTTCCAAACACTACCCGACAAAGAAAAAAACGAAAGAGTTATTATAATGGCTTTTGATATTAGGAAATAAAGAAAGAAAGCGAGGTCGATAAAGATTGAAATTACCGTTCTATCATAAAATACAATTTCACGTATGATTGTTCTGGTGTATCTAGTGAGTCGTACACTTGAACAAGTCCATCCGCGAGGATAATATATAGGAGGATATAGTGGTCTCTGCGCAGAAGTTTATATAATTAAGCAGGCATGCGCATATAACTCATCAACTAAACTTGACAGCGAGCTAGTAAGCAAAAATAGAATTTATAGTATACAAGACAGTAAACACTCACCCCATGTTGTAAGGAAATATTATAGTAGATTTGGTATTCATTAGTGCCTCTAGAAAATTTTCCAAGAGATCTTCTGTGTCCTTGGCATAATGTTTTACCACATGACCATTAACGGTACTTGGGTCGATGAACCCAATGTCATCGATTCCCTCTTGTTTGAATTCCCACATCTTCAATCTGCATAATAGCGTAGAAAAGAACATATGTAGTAAGGATAAGCCAATGAATGATATCTTAGCTAGAGACTTAAATTACTAAAGATATAAATCACTTACAGACAATAGCAACTGATGAGAGTTTTGTCGACAGAGTCCATGTGATATAACTGGAAAAGTTCTGAGAAATCAAGACATATGTGTAGCGACCAGACTCAAAACGAGTCAAGCCTCTGTGTGTTCTATGCCATCCCTGGATCAGTATGTTGGCACACACAGTACATCAATGTATATATCAAAGTGCAATCACATGTAATTAACGTAAAACAGATATATACCTTAAAATAGCAGCGGAAACAGTCAATGGGAGTGGAGTCCCAATAACACCAACGGCAGGTTGAGTGCGGACCGTAACCCTGAATCGTACTCTTACTCGTCGTAGAAGAGTATCTGCAACATGATACGTTGCAGCCGTGTAGGTCAGTACATGGAATGTACTGACAAGATCACCATAGTAGAACAAAAGAAAAAAGGCTATTCTATATGCAAAGGCTTTGTGGATCTATGTCTGAGTTTTTGCGTAAAAGCTGATTTTATTTTCCAACAACAAAGGAATATCAGGAATTTCACTATGGAGTTACCTATCATGACATGGTTCCGCCAACCAATGTCTCAATGCCCATAAGTATCATAAGTTGCCCACAATTAGTTATCAATTTAGTGTTGAGAGTTTAGAGATAGATCCAAGTCCAGAGGCTCAAATTGTCCGTAACCGGGGACACGGCTAACCGATTAGGTTTAACTCTACAGAGTGTTGTGTACTTTACCCACAAGATTCGTTCCCTCCTGGTAAGTCCTCGCACTACATGGTATTTGAGAACAGGATGAACAAAGCATGGTCTTTCAGAGTGCTTCCCTGACTATCCAACAGTGCCCATCCAATCCTAACATCGACTACATCTCGTAGCACTGCCTAGACAGAGTCACAACAAAGATCAACCAAGCCAGAGCCCATAATGACTTGTGGCTACACAGGTAAGCTTCCGGGCATGAAGTATTCATCCTTCTCTTTGAGTCTGGGTGAAGCTTTCCGCAAGATGTCATGGCACTTCTCCATGCATCCCGGCCATCCACTGGTTACTCCAGGGATGCCCATCAATTCCATCCTTCACCCAGTAGTGTGTATTGAAAAACTTGTTTCACGAGTCTCGAAGTCTTGAGGTCTTGAAGATGCAGCACATGCCTTCATGAAGTTGTCGTCTTAACGTGGAGTCCTCCTTCTCACACCACTCACGAACACTCATACCAAACCCCGTCTACTTTGGCATAGCATTGAACCAACTAGCATTCCCGGGGCTTTAGTAACAAGTGGCGGGTTCCTACCTCATGCATTCTACTCAACTACAAGAATTTCAATAACACTACGGGAGGGATTTTGTTGAATGATGTCACTACATGCAATAAATCATCGGTATGAAATAGATGGTCAAAGTGAACTTGCCTGTACTGTTGATGAACATAAGTATCGCTCTCAGAAAATACTTGATAGAACTATACATCACTCTCCGATGAAATCTATAATAACAAACATTGCATTCATAAGCAAACACTTCTAGCAATCAATACTAACAATCACCATGTAACACGAGAACCAAAAGTAACAAGGTTGATTAAGGAAATACTTAAGACAAAAGTTAAAATCAACAAGGTTTTCATAAACACAACTAAGGTAGATTTCCCCTACAAACAACTATTTTCAAATAGTAACGAAACAAAAACAAAGTAAAGTATAACAAAACTATTTTAGTAAATATTTTACTAGAAAAAACAATTACATTTAAAGAACAAGTAAAACTATGAAAACAACATCCTAAACAACATAAGTGTTTGCTAAGTGAAACAATAAAATATTAAAATAAGAGAAAACAAAGTATAAAACAACTAAGTTAACAGAAATTAAAACTTATAAAACAATTATTTTAAATAATTTTTCAAATAAGAAACCAACTTGCAACATAACAAATCAAAACAAAGCAAAGCAATAGACTCTAAGTTTTAGTGGCTAAACTACTACTAAAACAAAACTATTTTTTTTGTAACCAAACTAATAGTTAACAGAAAAGAAATAATAAAAACTTTATTATAAACTAGGATTAAATCATACAAAACTTTTGTGAAAAGGATTTCTACAAAAACTAAGTTGTTTTATCAAACATTACCTAATGATGAAGAATATAGTTTCCTATAATAATAGAGTAAAATTAAACTATTTTTATTAACAAAACATTTCTTAACAGAAAGAATTACTAAACCTTTATTAGAAAACAGAATGGAATTTTCTTAAAACTTTTGTTAAAGGAAATTTTACTAACTAATTTGTTTTTAATATACTATAACAAATTGAAAAAGAGTAGAGGTCCCTATAATAATAAAGTAATAAGCTAAACAAATTATTTTTGTAAACTGGAAGTAAATTCCAAAAGTTGAGAACAACAGAAACTAATGAAATCTACAACATAAGTTAAAACGAATTCAGATTTCAAAAATAAAACAAAGGAAATTAAACTAATTAAACTAATAGGAAACTAAACAGATTCTTTTTTGGTTAAGAACCCTAACCAAATTGATCCTAAAAATTCTCAAACTTTACCTACTGATAAGTAAGATCACTAGTGACAAGTAGCAAAAAGAATCAATCAAAAATATATTATTAAACTCAAGTTATTCAGAAAACAAGATTTAAATCAAATCTGGTTAAATTCAAATTCGAATATTCAAACATAGTCAAACTTGGAATCTACAGAAACTAGATGAAATTTGTGACACAATGCAAAAGGAATCAAATTAAAACACCTAAAAACATAAAAGATATGCTAAAAACAAAAATAGGACTAAATCTGTTTTTTAAACAGAAACAGAAAAAGAAAAAAAATCTAATCTAACGAACAGGAGTGCTACGTGGCAGGTTCTAATAGGCTACGGGTGTGTGTGCGTGAGTGCTAAATGGGCGAACGGCCGAGACTAAAAGCAAACGGTTCGGCGATTTAAGTTATCTAATCCTAGCCGATGGATCGAGATCTAACGGAGGGGAGAGGGTGAGAGGCTCACCGAGAAGGGGTCGCCGGCGATGGAGCTTTTCCGACGAGGCCGAAGCGACGAGCTCGTCGGGGGCGGTGTTCCGGCAGTCCTCCAGCAATGGCGTGGCCTCCAATCGACGGCGGGGATCCTCCGGGGATGGCTGGTGGCGTCGGAGAGGCGAGGGGACGACGGTGGCGACGGGCAGGTGCGGTGGGGGTTTCGGGTGGAGAGGATACTCCGGCGAGGTGGTGGTGTGGCGTTCCCAGAGGGTCTCCAGCGTTGGTGAGGGCACCACGCGACGTTGGGGAGTCTCCGGTGAAGTTTGGTCGCGTTGGGGACGTGTGGTGGTGATGGAGGCGAGTGGCGCGTGCTCATAGAGCTTCGGTGATGACCGGAACTCTGGCGAGCTGTAGGGTGACGCTCTGGCGAGGGGAGGGGGTGTTCGGGGGAGGGGGGGAATGGGTGCAGCGAGGCAGGGGCTCTTATATAGGCCAAGTGCGGGGTCAAGGGAGGGACAGGAGGAGCGGATTCCGGCGTGGATTCGTCACCGGCGAGGTAAGGGGGGAGTGATGGAGAGGACGACCGCGCGGTTAGTGGGTTCGGACGGTGGGACCGGGACGTCAGAGAGAGAGAGAGAGGGCGTGGCAGCGGTGGCCGATGCGGAGCAGTTTCGGGAGAGGAATCAGGGGCAGGTGGGCCGTGGGCTTTAAGAGCATTTAAGTTTTTCCTTTATTCTATTTACCAGCGAAATAAAAACCAATAAATGTCCATAAATACTTTCCCAAAAATAAGGATCTTTAAACCAAAATAACCAGGATAATTAATGACATTAAGTGAACATTTTTCCTCGGCCAGAATAAATACTTAAAAAAATTATTTTTCAGAAAATGCCTAAGTGGCTCTATTTATTTTTGCAAATATTTTTCAAATAACCCCTTCGGTTTTATGATTCAAAAAATTTACAAAATACCCCCTGGTTTGGAGTGTCACATTACTCCTCTCAAAAATTTGTCCAGGGTTTTGAATGCTTTGAGAATTTGAATAGGAACCAAATATGACATGGATTCCAAAAGAATAATTCAGAGGTTTTCAAAAGCAGTTCCAAATCCTTCCTTTAAACTTCCAACTCATATTTCATATAATTTGAAGAAGTCCTTTTATCCTCTCTCATGAAAATCATTGAGTTGCATAAAGTTTCTGAATTTGAAATATTTTCAAAATGGAATTCAAATCTCATGGGAAAGTCATTTTATTCCCTCTCATTCAAAAGTTTTCACAAGTTTCAAATTTTCACTCAATTTCAATCCCTCGAGCAAACAAGCATTCATTCTAACATTTATTATAACATTCCAAAATTTGGGATGTTACAAACCTACCACACTTAAAATGAATCGCGTCCTCGAGATTCGAAAGGGCTAGAAAGAAAAGGTTAGGGTTTGGGGGCCTTCTAACAAATCCACTGACCAAGAAGGTGTGGGATCTTCCAACAAGACTCCATTGACCTGGAAGGTGTGGGGTCTACCACACTTAAAATGAGAGTTACTGGTCCCTCAAAATCCTAGTATTCTTGTGGGTGCATCTGTCTATTCACATTCTTCACGATAGCTCCTTCGGTGATGCTCTACCGTTTGAATCAAAATCTTGTGTTCTCATCACAACATGTATTTCCTCCGATACTGGGTCTTCTTAATTGACAGGTCTCGTGATCATTCTAAATAACTTATCGATGATCTCATGGTGGTCTACCATTAGTGGTTATCCTGCAGTGAAATGGGTTGTGGCTTCATTCCTCACCGAAAAATGCCTACGTGTGACAGCAACTGTCAGGTACAAGGGGTTTCATCATACCATGCCAAGGCTTAAACAAAAAGCTTCAAAGAACGTCGTCTCTTTACTATGGGTAAGTCACTCAGATTTACCATTCCGAATAGCAAGAGAATGATAAAAGTAAGTCGTCATGGTGGCCAAACCATGTCGAAGTGAAATCATTACCTTGTATAAGGTTTAGTTAATCTCGTATTGTAGCACTTGGGCTTCCTCACAAGCGTTGCAGAAATTTCTCTTGTCAACAAACAACGTTCGGATAAATCCATTGATTCTGCAAGCTAAGAAAAAAAATCTATTGTTTCTTCACAACTCTCAGGTTTTCGTATACTGCTAAGAAATCGTTTGCTGATTAGTCGTAGCTTCTTCCAAGTTTCTTCCTTCATAAAGGTGTGGCTTGATCCTTATCAATCCTGAGGTCAGTGACATTATGGGTTCACTTGAATAGCTTTAACTCATCTTGGGGTTTCGATTGTTCCACATTCCAACATTACCTTCTGTTCACTCCACCATACCCTTCACAGACTTATTCTTGTTTAGATTCCACTCAGCGGAATCCATTTTCCTTTCCATTGGTCTGTTTAACCTTGGATATGGCTTCATCACCATCATTCCTTTCCCCAATATTCCAACTTCAAAATCACTTTGTCACAAAGGTTATCGTCCACATATTTTTGATGTGTTTCCACATTCTCTTCACCTGTATTTACTTATCCAAACTCCTTAACAGGAATGGTAGTCTCTTCATTCATTTATCCCTGTGGTTACCAGCACACTTAAAATGAAATGCACTCCTACCTGCATAGACCATATTTTCTCATATCCTCGAAAATGGTCGGAGATCTTGGGTCATAGAGTAACAACTCATGTAATACAACATAAGATAAATCTTGACACCATAAATTTCCATTGACTCATGAATTTATTACAAACTCTGGAACTTCCGTTACATAACTTCAAAATGGTAAGAGTGCTACCTATTACATTTATTACATCCAAGATCCAAAATCAGACTACTCATGTTTACCCTTCTTCTCTAGACAGGTATAGGAGTAGTGTCCTGTCTTCTTGCACTGAAAACAGATGATTTCTGGTAAATCTCGGGGCTTCTTTATGTTGGTTTTTGCTCCTGGGAGTTCTAGTTCCTTTCTTGGGCACTTATTGGTATAGTGACCCATATCCTTACACTTGAAACATCTAATATGACTCAGGTCCTTCTGTTCAGGGGTTTGTCTCTTCCTGAGGTTCTTTGTTCTGATGAAAACTTCAATTTCCTGTGGATCAAACTCCACTTCTTCTGTCGGGGAGGTTCCCAGATACTCTTTTCTTTCATTCATACAGTCCTGGGAGAAATGTCCTTCTTCTCCACATGAATAGCAGGCGTTGGAGTAAAATCTGGTTAGGCCTTCTCCATTAGGGTCTTCAACATCTTCCTTCATCACAAGTTCCTCTATTTTTTCTCTGAAAGCTTCCTTCATCGCTTCCTTCTGCTGCTTGATGGCTTCTTGTACCTTGGGGTACATTTGACATTGAGCAGGGTAGTGATTGGTTCCTTCACACAAGAAACAGGTCACTTGCCCGCTTGGGCATTCCTCAGCAGGGTGATTTTCTTCACAATGAGGGCATCCATCCTTGTGTTCTTCCTGGGTGTGTCCTATATCTCCACATATCTTGCAGGCACGAATCTCCTTCACAACTTTGCAGGGCTTCTGGATGTTGGTAACAACATGAGATCCTTGCAGAGTCATCTTGAATTCTTCCCAAGTGATTGATGCTTGCGTATCATGGATATCTTCATGCATCTTCCACCAATTTGCAGCACCTTCTGCAAAGTACCGAAGAGCATATTGGACCATCTCGTCCCTTGTAACAAGGTTACTCCTTAGGTGATCCTCCATGTTCTGAATCCATTCTTCTGTCTCTAACCGAGTCATTGATCCAGAATACACAAGTCCAGCTTCATTCGTCATCTATTGGGTTCAAGGTTTTGGGATGAGATACAAGAGAGAAAGGAGGGAAAACACACAATACAAACAATGGTTTTGAAAATAGATTTCAGTTGTGGCTGTCGAGAAATTTACACACAAATGACAGCTCACAAATCATCGTCTCTAATGTAAGTATACAACAGGGGTTTGGTCTTCTAGGGGCATAATATCTTGGAAATTCTTCATGGTCTTCAATTTCTTCAGATCTGTATAATCTTCAATCCTTGTGTAGCTCTTCCATAATGGAATACATCTTTGTCTGAGTTGGTCACCAGTTGTCTAATATCTTGTCCTTCTTGGAGGGCTTCAGTTGATCCTTCGTGTGGACAAAAAGGAAGGGTATATTCTAACTAATTTAGGTGAGAAGGACTATTTGGAAAAATCAGAGAAGACAAGAAGTAAAGAATCTTTTTAGAAGATAAAGTTTAGGGATATCCTATCCTAGGGCTTCCCATTTGTCTAGGGTCACGTCCTACAGTCAACATGTGCTCTGATACCATTTCTGTAGCGACCCGACTCAAAACGAGTCAAGCCTCTATGTGTTCTATGCCATCCCTGGATCAGTATGCTGGCACACACAGCACATGAATGTATATATCAAAGTGCAATCACATGTAATTAACGTAAAACAGATATATACCTTGAAATAGCAACGGAAACAGTCAACGGGAGTGGAGTCCCAATAACACCAACGGCAGGTTCAGTGCGGACCGTAACCCTGAATCGTACCCTTACTTGTCATAGAAGAGTATCTACAACATGATACGTTGCAGTCGTGTAGGTCAGTACATGGAATGTACTGACAAGACCACCATAGTAGAACAGAAGAATAAAGGCTATTCTATATGCAAAGGCTTTGTGGCTCTATGTCTGAGTTTTTGCGTAAAAGCTGATTTTATTTTCCTACGACAAAGGAATATCAGGAATTTCACTATGGAGTTACCTATCAAGACATGGTTCCGTCAACCAATGTCTCAATGCCCATAAGTATCTTAAGTGGCCAACAATTAGTTATCCGTCTAGTGTTGAGAGTTCAGAGATAGATCCAAGTCTAGAGGCTCAAATTGTCCGTAACAGGGGACACGGCTAATCGATTAGGTTTAACTCTGCAGAGTGTTGTGTACTTTACCCACAAGATTCGTTCCCTCCTGGTAAGTCCTCGCACTTCATGGTGTTTGAGAACAGGATGAACGAAACATGGTCTTTCAGAGTGCTTCCCTGACTATCCGACAGTGCCCATCCAATCCTAACGTCGACTACATCTCGTAGCACTGCCTAGACAGAGTCACAACAAAGATCAACCAAGCCAGAGCCCATAATGACTTGTGGCTACACAGGTAAGCTTCCGGGCATGAAGTATTCATCCCTCTCTTTGAGTCTGGGTGAAGCTTTCCGCAAGATGTCATGGTACTTCCCCATGCATCCCTGCCATCCACTGGTTACTCCCGGGATGCCCATCAATTCCATCCTTCACCCAGTAGTGTGTATTGAAAAACATGTTTCACGAGTGTCGAAGTCTTGAGGTCTTGAAGATGGAGCCCGTGAAGATGCCTTCATGAAGTTGTCGTCTTGACGTGGAGTCCTCCTTCTCACACCACGTCAAGACGACAACTTCAGGAAGGCATCTTCACGTGCTGCATCTTCAAGACCTCAAGACTTCGAGACTCGTGAAACAAGTTTTTCAATACACACTACTGGGTGAAGGATGGAATTGATGGGCATCCCTAGAGTAACAAGTGGATGGCCGGGATACATGGGGAAGTGCCATGACATCTTGCAGAAAGCTTCACTCAGACTCAAAGAGAAGGATGAATACTTCATGCCCGGAAGATTACATGTGTAGCCACAAGTCATTATGGGCTCTGGCTTGGTTGATCTTTGTTGTGACTCTGGCTAGGCAGTGCTATGAGATGTAGTCGATGTTAGGATTGGATGGGCACTGTCGGATAGTCAGGGAAGCACTCTAAAAGACCATGTTTCGTTCATCCTGTTCTCAAACACCATGTAGTGCAAGGACATACCAGGAGGGAACGAATCTTGTGGGTAAAGTACACAACACTCTACAGAGTTAAACCTAATCGAGTAGCCATGTCCCCGGTTACGGACAATTTGAGCCTCTGGACTTGGATCTATCTCTGAACTCTCAACACTAGACTGATAACTAATTGTGGGAAACTTATGGTACTTATGGGCATTGAGACATTGGTTGGCGGAACCATGTCATGATAGGTAACTCCATAGTGAAATTCCTGATATTCCTTTGTTGTAGGAAAATAAAATCAGCTTTTACGCAAAAACTCAGACATAGAGCCACAAAGCCTTTGCATATAGAATAGCCTTTATTCTTCTATTCTACTATGGTGATCTTGTCAGTACATTCCATGTACTGACGTACACGGCTGCAGCGTATCATGTTGCAGATACTCTTCTACGATGAGTAAGAGTACGATTCAGGGTTACGGTCCGCACTCAACCTCCCGTTGGTGTTATTGGGACTCCACTCCTGTTGACTGTTTCCGCTGCTATTTTAAGGCATATATCTGTTTTACGTTAATTACATGTGATTGCACTTTGATATATACATTGATGTACTGTGTGTGCTAGCATACTGATCCAGGGATGGCATAGAACTCACAGAGGCTTGACTCGTTTTGAGTCAGGTCGCTACAATATGTCAGATGCGTTGACGTAATGCTCTTTCCTTACTTTGACCATGACCGCCGTCTCCCCTTGCTTTGCTTCACGCATGTACCAATCATGCAACCGTCGCATCGTAGTTGGTAGTTCCTTGTACTGCTCGGGTGTGACAAGTGGTTTTCCGACGGCATATTGCATTGCATACTTAGTTGCATCGTACCCGCAGATTTCCTCGGTGCCAAGGATTTGGTCAAGAGTGAGACCTGCAGCCTTTAGTACTTCGAGGTCGATTGGTTTGCCTTGCATGTCAACTGGTTGGATCGGTTGCTTGCTTGGATTAGTACTCACCTTGAGCGGAGAGATCGATTGCTTGGATTGTTCTCCGAGCTTGGGAACTGTTTTCCCGCTAGTTGATGACGTACTTCCCGACTTCTTCCTTGGGCTGGGCCGACTTCTCTGCTCACTTGCCTTCTGAATTTGTCGCTCATAGTCTGTCGGCATACGCTCGACATATGCCGAGGGTCGATCAATAAAGTGTTCTGTAAAGTGCTGTTGGACTTCCTTGGGTATTACCTCCTTTGGCCGCACGGTCCTCTTCGCAAAAAAGGCTTTCACTTGGAGATCGCATTCAATTTTATTTTCCTCCGTTGTCATGTCATAAGGCAGCTTCCTTTTGGCCGGAGGCTCGGGTTTCTTCTTTCCTTTCTTCCGAAGAGGACTGCTGGTGGCCTTCCTCTTTTGGGAGCCCTGCTGGCGGGACCGCTACTGGGGTGGAGTCGGCTCACGCGGCGGAGATCGAAATCGATGATGATATGGACTCACGTTGTGCTCCGTCCCAAGGTTGGGAGGACGGCTCATGGCGAGGTGGGGAGGACTGCTGGTGAGGTGGGACGCCTCTTGAGGTGGGGATGACTGTGGGGGAGCTCGAGGTGGGGAGGACTGCTGGTGAGGTGACTCCTGCCGAGGTGACTACTGGTGAGGTGGGGAGGACTACTGGCGCTGCGATGCCTCTGGCTGGGATCCCTCGCACTGGACATCGATACTCGGCGGAGCCGGTGGCCTTAGCGCCAAGTGTGGAAAGATGATGCAGTCCTTACTCCATAGAATGAGACCACGACCGGCTTCTGCCAATGTGGACTCCCCCTCACCTCCAGGGATGTCAAGCAATAGTTCATCATATCCCGGCTCTATTGCGTCCACCGCGACACGAGCATACCCAGCTGGAACCGGATTGCAATGCCAGACAACATCAGGTGTATTTGGTAAAGCATAGCCCGTCGCGACCCGCACGGGTATGTTCTTCATTTTCTGGATTAGCTCACAAGATGTCTTCTCGGTGATATCATCCACGGGGCTGTGGCCCAGTGGTGCCCCCATGGAACCCACGCTGCTTTTCGGCATTGTAGATGGGACGACTTCTTCCCCTGCCTCCTGCTGTGGTGTTTCCCTTTGCTGGGTCAGTACCTGTATCTGCAGCTGCTGCTGCTCGTACTTCTGTTCCAACTTTGAAAGTCGGTCTGCTTCCACCTTCTTTTTTCTCGAATGGCTTTTATAACTGTCCTGCCATCCCGCAAACCCCTCATACCACGGAACAACGCCCATGCCTCGTGTTCGTCCTCCGTGTTCGGCATTCCCGAGGGCGCGTGTAAGCTCATCATTCTGTCTATCGGGGTGAAACCTTCCTTCTTGGGCATCTTTTATTCCTTGAATCAACTCATCTGATGCATGCTTCAGACTGGCCAGTGCAATAATCTTTCTGGCTGGGTCCAACTTTCCCCCATGCGCAAAAAACAAATTCCTGCACCTCTTGGGCCAGTTTAAGGTTACTGGAGTGATCCCTTCAGGAAGCATCTTATTCTCTAATGCATCCCACTTAGGAACGGCTGACTTGTATTCACCTGTCCCTAGTTTATGGTGATACATTTTTTTCTCAGCATTTATCTTATTCTTTGCCAACTTCTCCTTAGCAACCATCGATGTCATGTACTCGATAAATGCGTTCCAGTCATCCCTTACCTTCTCGTATATTCCTTTGAATTCGGGCGCCTTCTTGCCTTTAGCGTTGTAGTCGGTCCATAATCTTTTCTTCCAAGTCTGGAACGCGCCGACCATCTTATGGAGAGAAAACTCCTTAAATTTGTTCCTTTGACGCTCCGAGAGAGAATCTGGTAGGGTGAAATGCTCCATGAGCTCTCGCCAAAGGGCATCTGTAATTCTTGTATCAACATAATTCACTCCTGGTTTTGGTTCCTTTGGTTGAATCCATTCATACATGGTGATTGGGACTCCGTCCCTAACAACCACTCCGCATTGATGCACAAATGTCTTGGCATTGGCTTCAGGGTGAGTCGATTCGCCATTATGTTTGAAAGCATCAAGATTGAGCTTTACGTTGGCGTCCAATATTTTGGCAGCGCCTCGTACATTTCTACTAGATTGGCTCGATCCGGAGGGCGGATAATTAAAATAAGAAAGATTTGTTAATATATATATATATATATATATATACAAATCAATTAATACACATGTAATGCTCACCAGAGGCTAATGGATGTGTATATACCTCGCCGAACATTGTTGGTTGTTCCGGATTTTGGAACATAAGTTGTTCTTCCTCGGTCTCACATCCATCACCGTGATCGTTCAAATATTGTGAGCCATCATAATGATCATGTGATTCACCTCGACGGTCCGCTAGGTTTTCGGAGGAGCGTATCATGTCGAAGATGTCCTCTTCATGAGCTCTACCGGTATTGTCCATAGCTTAAAAACTAGTCCATAATAATATAGATAAAACAAATTAGTATTTAAATTAGCATGCATTCAAGAAGCAAAATAATTGATAGTTAATTAACAATGCATCATCGAATACATATATAGTATAGTTCTGAGAAAAGATCTCATCTGCATAATGTTGGATAATTTTCAATACATCGGCTAATCTCCATCAATCTAGCTAATACATCATAATAGTAGCTAGCTAATATATCGATCTAGTAGAACCCTAGCGCCCAGCGGATATCGAGGCAGGTGGTGGACACCCAAAGAGAAGGAACCATTACAGGAACATAGCTCTAGTGAGATCCCTGAAGAATCTGCCAGGTATTGTCGGACCTGGCCTCCAAAGCTCACATGTAGCGTCGGACGTGCTCGTTCTCCTTGCTGACATGGTACTGTACCACCTCCGCGGGGGAATAAAGCCTCTCGATCGTCTGTGTCCCATGTGGCCGCCACCACAGAACCTCCGGGTCGACGATGGGCTAGATCCTCACCAAGCCGCGCCACCCGGAAGGCAGCACCTCCCAGTACCAGCCCGGCGGAGCCTTGTCCCTGACAGGGCCCCCGGCTCAAGCAAGTGACCTCCTCCGGCGACTCGACGACGAGGATGCGGGATCGGCATCATCGACGTCGAGAAGAGACACTTAATTGCGAAAACAAATTAGATAAAACTTAGCAAAATTAACACTTAACAAAATTAACACTTAGCAAAATTAACACTTAGCAAAATTAACACTTAGCATCTAGCAAAATGAAGAATTACGGCACGCTTTGGATCCTAATGCATGTGTGGCTATCGGTCTGTCGAGACTTTCCTTAAATAACTCTAACATATCTCATGGTGTTTTGGTGCGCACTCTCTCACATTGATACGGTGGTGTATATATGTTGGTGGACACTCTCTCATAGTAATAGGTTCGACCGGCGGTGATGGACGCTTCCCCTCTCCTCTTCTTGCACAATATATCGATGAGTATATCGCAAAGAAGAGGAGAAAGAGGAAGCGTCCCCCATGACAACAGTCGGGATTCCTCCATCAAGAACACACATGAAACCCTAAACTAAATTAGGATCGACGACAGACCGAAAGTCACACACGCATTAGGATCCAAATTAAATTAAACCTAAAACTAAACTAAACATAAACTAAATTAAACCTTAACTAAACATAAACTAACACATATCCTAATAACCTGACAACCTAACTAACTAACTAACTAAATTGGGGTGTTGTGTCGTGGTCGGGGTCAGGTGTCGGGGGTGTCTTGTCGGGGTGTCGGGGTTCGACGTTGAGGGACCCTAGATACCGTAGCATCTACACACTAGTCCGGCGATCATCAGGGCGATCGTCGCGGAGAGGGGTCGGCCGGGAGATCTCACCTAGCCTCCTGACCCGGAGGTGGCGTCGGCGACGGGCTCGGGCGGCGGTAACGGGATCACGGAGCGGCGGCGGGAGTGAGCGGGCCGGCGGCGACGGTACCGGCGACGAGGGGCGGCGTCCGGGTAGGCGAGGGCGACGGCGGGGAGGGGCGGCGGCCGGGTAGGCAAGGACGACGGTGGCGAGGGCGACGGTGGTGAGGGCGACGGCGGCGCGACTGACGGCGGCGAGGGCGATGACGGTGGTGGTGCGACGGCGGTGGTGGTGAGGGCGACGGCAATGGCGCAGTGGTGGCGCGACGGCGGTGAGGGCGACGACGGCGAGAGCGACGGCGGCGAGGGCGACGGCGGCAAGGGTTACGGCGGCAAGGGCGATGGCGGTCAGGGTGACGACAATGACGATTTCGGCAGCCTAGCGGCGCAAGTTGAGCTCTCCCGGTGCGTTGCTCGGCCCGGGACGACAAGGTCCTCCTTTTATACCAGACAAACCTTTAGTACCGGTGCGTGGCATGCACCGGTACTAAAGGGTCTTTAGTACCGGTGCTTGCCACACACCGGTACTAAAGGTCCTCCCAACAAAGCGTGGGGGCGGTGGACCTTTAGTACCGGCGCGTGGCTCGCACCGGTACTAAACACCCTTTAGTACCGGTGCTAGCCACGCACCGGTACTAAAGGTCCTACCAAAAGAGCGCGGGGGCGATGGACCTTTAGTACCGGTGCGTGGCTAGCACCGGTACTAAAAGTGTTTTTTAATGAAATATTAGTTATTATTTTCACAAAACCCCCGTAAACTTTAGAAAATCATAGAAAAAAACTTAGGACTCCAATGGAAATAAATAATATATGAAAAAATATCAGAAAAATATAAAGAATCTTTTTATGGCATTTCCATGCACGTTTGAACAACTTCAACTGTTGTATAAGATAATTTGATTAAATGGCATTTGAAATATTCATATCTCCAGTTTGAAAAGGAGTACAAATAAACTCTGAAAAGGTTGTAACTTGGCAAGACATCATAATTTCACCCACATAGCAACTTCTAGAGAGTTGAGAGGGTTACCGCAAAAACTGGATGCACTTCGTGTACAAATTGGACAATCTCACAAGAAGTATGAGGGTTTCAGACGAAAACTCATCTATTACAAAGGGATTTCATTTTTAATAACTTATTTTAACTCCATACATTTTGTGTGTTCAATATGCACCATTCAAAGGCACATCATCAATTTTCAACCCTTTCTGACTTCATTAGATATTTTTCAGGCATTTAATGATTTATTTTGAGCTAAATGATCCTGAATTTGAAAAGCAGTACAAATGAACTCTGAAAAGGTTGTAACTTGGCATGACATCATTATTTCACCCACATAGCAACTTCTAGAGAGTTGAGAGGGTTATGACAAAAACTGGATGCACTTCGTGTACAAATTGGACAATCTCATAAGAAGTATGAGGGTTTCGGACGAAAACTGATCTATTACCAAGGGATTTCATTTTTAATAACTTATTTTAACTCCATAATTTTTGTGTGTTCAATATGCACCATTCAAAGGCACATCATCAATTTTCAACCCTTTATGACTTCATTTGATATTTTTCAGGCATTTAATGATTTATTTTGAGCTAAATGACCCTGAATTTGAAAACAGTACAAATGAACTCTGAAAAGGTTGTAACTTGGCATGCCATCATAATTTCACGCACATAGCAACTTCTAGAGAGTTGAGAGGGTTACGGCAAAAACTGGATGCACTTCGTGTACAAATTGGACAATCTCATAAGAAGTATGAGGGTTTCGGACGAAAACTCATCTATTACAAAGAGATTTCATTTTTAAAAACTTATTTTCACTCCATAATTTTTGTGTGTTCAATATGCACCATTCAAAGGCACATCATCAATTTTCAACCCTTTCTAACTTCATTTGATATTTTTCAGGCATTTAATGATTTATTTTGAGCTAAATGATCCTGAACTTAAAAAGCAGTACAAATGAACTCTGAAAAGGTTGTAACTTGGCATGACATAATAATTTCACCCACATAGCAACTTCTAGAGAGTTGATAGGGTTACGGCAAAAACTGGATGCACTTTGTATACAAATTGGACAATCTCATAAGAGGTATGAGGGTTTCATACGAAAACTCATCTATTACAAAGGGATTTCATTTTTAATAACTAATTTTAACTCGATACTTTTTGTGTGGTCAATACGCACCATTCAAAGGCACATCATCAATTTTCAACCCTTTCTGAATTCATTTGATATTTTTCAGGCATTTAAAGATTTATTTTGAGCTAAATGACCTTGAATTTGAAAAGCAGTACAAATGAACTCTGAAAAGGTTGTAACTTGGCATGACTTCATAATTTCACCCACATAGCAAATTCTAGAGAGTTGAGAGGGTTACCAAAAAAACTGGATGCACTTCGTGTACAAATTGGACAATCTCATAAGAAGTATGAGGGTTTCGGACGAAAACTCATCTATTACAAAGGGATTTCATTTTTAATAACTTATTTTAACTCCATACATTTTGCGTGTTCAATATGCACCATTCAAAGGCACATCATCAATTTTCAATCCTTTCTGACTTCATTTGATATTTTCAGGCATTTAATGATTTATTTTGAGCTAAATGACCCTGAATTTGAAAAGCAGTACAAATGAACTCTGAAAAGGTTGTAACTTGGCATGACATCATTATTTCACCCACATAGCAACTTCTAGAGAGTTGAGAGGGTTATGACAAAAACTGGATGCACTTCGTGTACAAATTGGACAATCTCATAAGAAGTATGAGGGTTTCGGACGAAAACTGATCTATTACAAAGGGATTTCATTTTTAATAACTTATTTTAACTCCATAATTTTTGTGTGTTCAATATGCACCATTCAAAGGCACATCATCAATTTTCAACCCTTTATGACTTCATTTGATATTTTTCAGGCATTTAATGATTTATTTTGAGCTAAATGACCCTGAATTTGAAAACAGTACAAATGAACTCTGAAAAGGTTGTAACTTGGCATGCCATCATAATTTCACGCACATAGCAACTTCTAGAGAGTTGAGAGGGTTACGGCAAAAACTGGATGCACTTCGTGTACAAATTGGACAATCTCATAAGAAGTATGAGGGTTTCGGACGAAAACTCATCTATTACAAAGAGATTTCATTTTTAAAAACTTATTTTCACTCCATAATTTTTGTGTGTTCAATATGCACCATTCAAAGGCACATCATCAATTTTCAACCCTTTCTAACTTCATTTGATATTTTTCAGGCATTTAATGATTTATTTTGAGCTAAATGATCCTGAACTTAAAAAGCAGTACAAATGAACTCTGAAAAGGTTGTAACTTGGCATGACATCATAATTTCACCCACATAGCAACTTCTAGAGAGTTGATAGGGTTACGGCAAAAACTGGATGCACTTTGTATACAAATTGGACAATCTCATAAGAGGTATGAGGGTTTCATACGAAAACTCATCTATTACAAAGGGATTTCATTTTTAATAACTAATTTTAACTCGATACTTTTTGTGTGTTCAATACGCACCATTCAAAGGCACATCATCAATTTTCAACCCTTTCTGAATTCATTTGATATTTTTCAGGCATTTAAAGATTTATTTTGAGCTAAATGACCTTGAATTTGAAAAGCAGTACAAATGAACTCTGAAAAGGTTGTAACTTGGCATGACTTCATAATTTCACCCACATAGCAAATTCTAGAGAGTTGAGAGGGTTACCGCAAAAACTGGATGCACTTCGTGTACAAATTGGACAATCTCATAAGAAGTATGAGGGTTTCGGACGAAAACTCATCTGTTACAAAGGGATTTCATTTTTAATAACTTATTTTAACTCCATACATTTTGCGTGTTCAATATGCACCATTCAAAGGCACATCATCAATTTTCAATCCTTTCTGACTTCATTTGATATTTTCAGGCATTTAATGATTTATTTTGAGCTAAATGACCCTGAATTTGAAAAGCAGTACAAATGAACTCTGAAAAGGTTGTAACTTGGCATGACATCATAATTTCACCCACATAGCAACTTCTAGAGAGTTGAGAGGGTTACCGCAAAAACTGGATGCACTTCGTGTACAAATTGGACAATCTCATAAGAAGTATGAGGGTTTCGGACGAAAACTCATCTATTACAAAGGGATTTCATTTCTGATAACTTATTTTAACTCCATACTTTTTGTGTGTTCAATATGCACCATTCAAGGGCACATCATCAATTTTCAACCCTTTCTGACTTCATTTGATATTTTTCAGGCATTTAATGATTTATTATGAGCTAAATGATCTTGGATTTGAAAAGCAGTACAAATGAACTCTGAAAAGGTTGTAACTTGGCACGACATAATAATTTCACCCACATGGCAACTTCTAGAGAGTTGAGAGGGTTACTGCAAAAACTGGATGCACTTCGTGTACAAAGTGGACAATCTCATAAGAAGTATTAGGGTTTCAAACGAAAACTCATCTATTACAAAGGGATTTCATTTTTAAGAACTTATTTTAACTCCATACGGCAAAAACTGGATGCACTTCGTGTACGAACTATTACAAAGATATACCATGCTAGCTAGGAAATGCATGCATGTCCTTCACATAAATATATAGAAAGCGATGACGGTGAAGCCGGTCACATCCCAGAGTGGGATCTCGCGGTGTAAGACTTTTTCTGCGTGTTTGTCCCTATCTTATGATTGCACGGTAACCATGGATAATCTTCATCATTTAACAGGATGCTTGGGTCAGTCTTCACTCTGAAGGGAGGGATTTCATGAAACTTTTCATAATCTTCGGACATTTCTATCTTGTCCTCGACTCCCACAATGTTTCTTTTCCCTGAAAGAACTATGTGGCCCTTTGGCTCATTGTATGATGTATTCGCTTACTTATCTTTTTTTCTCCTCGGTTTGATAGACATGTCCTTCACATAGAAAACCCGAGCCACATAATTGGCTAGGACGAATGTGTTGTCTGTGTATCCAAGATTGTTGAGATCCACTGTTATCATTCCGTACTGCGGGTCTACCTGTACCCCGCCTCTAGTATATTTGACCGATTTGCACCAAAACAAAAGGACCTGAAGATTAGCTCCATAGTCAAGTTCCCATATCTCCTCTATGTAACCATAATATGTGTCTTCAAAGTTGGTTGCATCATAGCGGACACCATTGTTTTGGTTGGTGCTCTTCTTATCTTGGGCGATCGTGTAAAATGTATTCCCATTTATCTTGTACCGTTTGGAAGTCGTTACAGTCGAACTTGGCATCTTGGCCAACCAGTACAGTTCATCTGGAACATCATTGTCATTGATGAGCTTTGTTTGCAACCAACTGGCAAAAGTCTCCATGTGTTTACGTTCAATCCAGGGGTCAGACTGTTCTGGGTTCTTGGACCGTACAATACCCTTGTGTTCCTCCATATATGGAGTCACCAAGGTGGAATTTTGTAGAACTGTGTAGTGTGCTTGAGTGAAAGAATGCCCGTCCATATTTATTGCTTCTTTCTTTCCTAATGTGCCTTTTCCACCTTGTCTCCCCTCATGCCGCGATTCAGGAAGACCAATCGGCTTAATGTTAGGAAAAAGTCAACACAAAACTCAATAACCTCCTCTGTTCCATATCCCTTGGCGATGCTTCCTTCTGGCCTAGCATGGTTATGAACATATTTCTTTAAGACTCCCATGAACCTCTCGAAGGGGAACATATTGTGTAGAAATACGGGACCCAGAATGTTAATCTCTTTGACTAGGTGCATTAGAACGTGCGTCATAATATTGAAGAACGATGAAGGGAACACCATTTCGAAACTGACAAGACATTGGACCACGTGATTCTATAACCTTGGTAGGATTTCTGGATCGATTACCTTCTGAGAAATTGCATTGAGGAATGCGCATAGCTTCACAATGGCTAATCGAACATTTTCCGGTAGAAGCCTCCTAAGTGCAACCGGAAGTAATTACATCGTAATCACGTGGCAGTCATGAGACTTTAGATTTTGGAATTTTTTCTCTGCCATATTTATTATTCCCTTTATATTCAACGAGAAGCTAGACGGGACCTTCATACTGAGTAGGCATTCGAAAAAGATTTCCTTGTCTTCTTTCATAAGCGCGTAGCTGGCAGGACCTTGATACTGCTTTGGAGGCATGCCATCTTTTTCATTAATTCTTTGCTTGTCCTCCTATGCCTCTGGTGTATCTTGTCTTTCCATACATGCCCAAGAAGCCTAGCAGGTTCACACAAAGATTCTTCGTCACATGCATCACATCGATTGCATTGCGGACCTCTAGGGCTTTCCAATATTCAAGTTCCCCAAATATAGATTTCTTCTTCCACATGGGTGCATGTACGTTGGCGTCATTCGGAACAGATTGTCCGTCAGGACCCTTTCCAAAGATTACCTGTAAATCCTTGACCATATCACATATATATTCACCAGTACGGAGGCGAGGCTTCTTCTGGTTATCTGGCTCACCTTTGAAATGGTTGCCTGCCTTTCTTAAGATATGCTTGATCAGTAGAAATCGACGATGTCCCAGGTACACATTCTTCTTACATTTATCCAAATATATACTTTAAATATCATCTAAATAGTGCGTGCATGCATTGTATCCCTTGTTTGTATGTCCTGAGAGGTTACTAAGAGAAGGCCAATCATTGATGGTTACAAACAGCAAAGCTCGTAGGTCAATTTCCTTCTATGTGTGCGCATCCCACACACGCACACCTGTTTTTTTTCCACAATTGTAGAAGTTCATCAACTAGTGGCCTTAGGTAGACATCAAGCTCGTTGCCGGGTTGCTTAGGGCCTTGAATGAGCATTGACATCATAATGAACTTCCGCTTCATGCACAACCAAGGAGGAAGGTTGTAGATACATAGAGTCACGGGCCAGGTGCTGTGACTGGAGCTCTGCTCGCCAAAAGGATTCATGCCATATGTACTAAGACCAAACCATAAGTTCGTTGCGTCAGCTGCAAAGTCCTTGAACTCCCTGTCGATTTTTCTCCACTGCGACCCATCAGCGGGTGCTCTCAACATCCCGTCTTTCTTACGTTCTTCTTTGTGCCATCGCAACAACTTGGCATGCTCTTTGTTTTGGAACAAACGTTTCAACCGTGGTATTACAGGAGCATACCACATCACCTTGGTACGAACCCTCTTCCTGTGGCGTTCGCCCTCCACATCACCATGGTCATTGCGGGGGATCTTATAGCGCAGTGCACCGCATACTGGGCATGCATCCAAATTCTCGTACTCCTCACCGCGGTAGAGGATGCAGTCATTAGGGTATGTGTGTACCTTCTGCACCTCTAATCCTAGAGGACAGACAACCTTCTTTGCTTCGTATGTACTTTCAGGCAATTCGTTATCCTTTGGAAGCATCTTCTTTATCATTATCAACAATTCTTGAAATCCCTTGTCAGTTACACCATTCTTCGCCTTCCATTGCAGCAATTCCAGTGTGGTACCCAGCTTTTTCTGGTCATCTTCACAATTTGGATACAATAATTTCTTGTGATCCTCTAACATGCGTTTCAACTTCAACCTCTCCTTATCATTTTCGCAGTTTCTCTTTGCATCAGCAATGACCTGACCCAAATCATCAGCGGGCTCATCTGATGCCTCTTCTTCAGCTTCCCCCATTGATGCCTCTTCTTCAACTTCCCCCATTGTTGTATCTGTGAAAGGATAGTTGTATTCATCCTCTTCTTCTTCATTGTCTTCCATTATAACCCCTCTTTCTCCGTCCTTGGTCCAACAGCTATATGTGATAGCCCGAGACTGACGTTCCAAAAGATTCTAGAAGATTCCCCTTAGCTTCCGTTCTCGTCATGTGTTTCGTTCTGTATTGCATTCGTCATCACTTCATTTGCATCATCTGCATAGCATCATCTCCCGTTTTCGAAACTTGCATCCGTTCGTAGTCGCGGGTTCTCTCCGTTATTGCTGTCGCCTGCTTCAAGACCAGCCACACACGCACACGCCCGCGACACCGTTAAAAATAAAACCGTTTCTAAGCGCGGGCAAAAATATTCTCCGATCGAGTTGAAACTTGTCGTGCGGTCTTGTTATAGCTTAGGTAGACCGCCCGTCGATTTTCATCGCGTTCTAAGTTCGTTTGATGCCCCGTCGGACAGTCGTAGCAGTGAGGACATCGGTATTTCGTCGGACGTTTCAGTGTTTTGAAACCTCCGTGCCACGGGTCACCATTCTCTCTCTCTTCCCCTCCTAGTCCCCCTGCACAGCCAACATAGGCCTGACGCTCCGCTTCCGGATGTCGAACCCACAGCCGGCAGTCCGGAGACGGACAGTGCCAGCTAACCCTAGCCCCGGTTTCCTATTTAAGCCCCCTAGCTCCACCTCGTTCCACGTGCCAAAACCTAACCCTAGCTATCTCCCTCCTCCAGCCTCCAAGCCCGCCCGAGCCCATTTGGGCACGTTCGAGCCCATCCAGGCCCGAATCAGTGTCCCGGAGCTCTCCCCAAGCTCCCATGGAGCCATGCCCGAGCTTCTCCCGCTGTTTCCCCGTGCTCCCTGCTGGTCGCCGGAGTTCTCCTCGTCGGAGCCACTCCTGGCCGGAGCCGCCGCTGCCAGTCGGCGACCAGGAGCCGCTGTCGGACCAGATCTCCTCGCTCTCCTCTCTTCTTTCTCCTTCTTCTCCCTCCTCACCTCCGGCCTTCCTCTCCTGCCGCAGGATCGCCGCCACAGGAGCTCCCCGCCGCCCCGCAAGCCGCCGGCAGCCTCCCTCCGCGCCGGATCTGGGCAGCCCCGGTCGGATCCGCCGGGTCTCGGGTCTACGCCGCCCCGCGCCCTACCTTGCCTCGTCGCCGCCATGCATGGCCGCCGCCGCGACTGCCATCGGGCGAGTCGAGCGAGCCGCTCAGCTCGTGCGCGAGCGCCCGAGCGTTGACACGCTCGTGGGCCCCTCCCTCGCCTACATGAGCCGGACCATCCCCTCCAGCCGGCTCCCTCCTTCTCCTAGCGCCGGCCCAATTGGCCCTAGGGTGAGCCAGCCTGCCCCCTTGCCCTTTTTTTATTTTTATTTATATTTAGCGCATTTAGAAACATTGTTCGATAATTAACCGAGCACTGGATAAAAAAAATTCGAACATGAAAAATGCTTAGAATATTATGTAGATTAATAAAATGTTATTTTTATCCATGCCTAAATTGTTAACATGTCATTTCCTGCATTATGGCATTTCTGCCATATTTTGCATTTTTGCATATTTAATAAACGTGCATCGGAATTAATTAAATCCCATATAAAAATGTCCATCTCGTTTGCTCCGCATTTACATGCATGATAAAATTGTTCGCATGATGATTGCATATAATTTGCATTGATGGATTGCTTTACCGTGAATAGGCCCATTCCCGCATATTTAATTGTGACTAATTTTCCACATGAACATATGCAAATATATATGTTTCCGGGGTAGAAAAATCCATTGGTTTTATCGGTGCATTTAGTTTTGCCATTTGAGCATGTTTGTGTGCATGTCATTTATGCCGTGATGCCCTTTTATCTTTTTCGTAGGAATTAATCCGGGCATTATATGCATTAATTTTCAACATGAAAGTTGCTCTTTGATATGTGTCCTAGCCCATGGACATTTTGCTTGTCATAGAAATGCATGTTTAGGTGTTGTTTCATTGTTGTCAACTTGCTATAAAACCCTGCTATTTTGAGGGTCCAAAATATTTCTAAGTCTGGAATCTGTTATATTTTGTTGCTTCCTTGTCATGTGATTTGCTAGTGTTTTAGAACTCTTTTGTGGCAGGTGCAATGGAGTTATTTGTTGTTGATATTGTCCTCTAGCATGCTATTAAGTTTCATGCCATAATATGATTTGTGGCTTATAGTTTCAATTCTGTCAATATGCCTTCACGATAAAAACTGCACTGTCTAAAACTTCTATTTGCACCAAGTCTGAAACTGTTTTCAGGTAGCCTTCTTGTGAGATTACTACCAAGTGATCCATGCATTTTTTGAATATGATTTGTGAAGATGAAATAAAGTGGATGTTGTAAGCTACTGCCCCATTCTTAGTTTGTGAATTTTAGAATCTTGTAGCTGGTTGTTTTTATATGTTCAAAATGCTAAGTTGCTGTTTTTTGTCAGATTTCATCTAAAACTTGCTTTGATGATTGTGGTTGAACCGTAGCTCCGTTTTGGGCATTCCATATGTGAAACTTGCTTAAAATCTCATGTAGATTCATAATAACTTGCTGCATTCATGATTTGAGATGTTTGTGATGGCTTTTCTCATGCATTTGCATTCTTGGCATGTGCATCTTGTGTTGCTCATATCTTTTAGACCGTAGCTCCGTTTGAGATGTTCTATATACGTAAATCGACTAGAATGACGTGTAGAATAACATGGTATACTTTATTCTGCTATTTAACAAATATAAAATGTGTTTAGTTCAGATCTGGACCAATTTCTAAATTAACATATGAGGTCATTTCGGAAATGCTATAAGTTGTTTCCGGACTCATTTAACATGCCTAGATAGATAGTTTACTTATGTTTCACCTCTTGACATGTTTAACAACATTTAATTTTGTCTTGTACCTAACGGGAGTGAACTAAATAATTCGAGTGTGGAGTTTCATCAATATGCAACTCGTTGCATATTGAGCTTCACTTAATGTGTAGCATTTGATTATTGTGAATTGTCATGCCTTGCATATTAAACCGGACATGCATCATATTTGTTTGTGCATCGTGTCTTGCATATGTTGTGGTGTATCTTGTGTTTCTTGTTGTTTCGGATTGCTTCTTCTCGATAGAGTTCCGAAAGCGTTCGGCGCGTGAGGATTCGTTCGACTACGTTGGTTCGTCTTCTTCATGGTCTCGGTCTTCTTCCGAGCGGGATCTCAGGCAAGATGACACATTTCCCTGGATACCGTTACAATCATTGCCATGCTAGTTGTCTCGCTTTTATCATTATGTCTCGCTACCTACCACCTGTTTTGATAAGCCTCCCAACATTGCCATGAAAAACCTCTAACCTCTCCATATCCCAGCAAACATTGTTTGGCTATGTTACCGCTTGCTCAGCCCTTCTTATAGCGTTTCTAGCTGCAGGTCCAATTGCTTCCATGTGTCAACATGGACTTTCCTTGTTATATCACAATATTGCTGCTATTTAATTTAATGCACATATATACTTGGTAAAGGGTGGAAGGCTTGGCCTTTTGCTCGGTGTTTTGTTCCGCTCTTGCCACCCTAGTTACTTGTGAACCGGTGTTATGTTCCATAAATGAGCGCTCCTAACATGCTCGGGGTTGTTATGGGGACCCCCTTGATTTTCGTTTTGGGATAAAACTTATCTGGCAAGGCCCAACATTGGTACTACATTTGCCTAATAATTAATGAACTTGCATAGGGGATTTTCCGGACCCCGTGGATAATTAATTAACAACCGGGGCCAGTGCTCCTCATGAGTGTTGGTCCAAACTGGGCTGCCTGCGGGGCCACCTCGAGGCAACTTGAGGATTGGTTTTCCCTGTAGCTAGTCCCATCTATCCTGTCCTCAGATCGAGATACGCGGCTCCTATCAGGTTCGTCGACACGTCGGGAGGCCTTGCTGGATTCGTTTTACCTTTCTCGATTGTCTTGAGTGAGGAATTCTGATTATTCTTCGGGCTATCTCGAGGTGTTGGATTTCCTTTGGAATTACCTAGGATGATCACGAGATCCGTGGTTGAGGTTATTCTCGCTGAGTGTGGTTAGTTTGTGATGGATGAGTTGGAGCACCCCTGCAGGGTTAAATCTTTTTGAGAAGCCGTGCCCGCGGTTACGTGGCAAACTTGGATACTTTGTTTAACACCCGATCATAGCAAACTTGAAGTAAACCCTAATAAAATACACCAACTGTGTGCGTAACCGTGACTGTCTCTTTTCGTGAGTCCTTATCCGGAAGAGAACACAGTGGGGTTATGTTTGACGTAGGTAGGTGTTCAGGATCAGTTAGTGATTATTACTAGTTCACGACCGTCATGCGTAGTCCACCATACTTTACTTTCTGTACTCGTAAGTTAGCCACTCAAATATATGCTTAGTCGCTTGCTGCAGCCTCACCACTTAACCATGCCTTACCTGTTAAGCTTTAATAGTCTTGATACCCTTGGAAATGAGATTGCTGAGTCCCTGTGGCTCACAGATTACTACAACACCAGTTGCAGGTACAGGTCATGTGATGATTATATGTGAGTGCGTTGCCTGATTTGACTTGGAGTTCTTCTTCTTCTTCTTCTTCTTCTTCTTCTTCAATCTCGGATGGGTTCCAGGCGGCAGCCTGGGATAGCAAGGGTGAATGTCATTTTATTGTTTGATTTCGTCCGTAGTCGGACCCTGCTCTTCTATATGATGTTTGAGATGTTATTGTATTGATGTGACTCTAATGTAGCTTGTGGCGAGTGTAAGCCAATTCCATATACTCATCTCTTCTGTACATATACTTGTAATGATATCCATTCTTGCGAACGCATAGAGATGTGCTTCTATCCCTGTCGAGGCCCTCATGCCCAAATAAGGATAGGACCACATCTTGGGCGTGACACTATAGTCGGACATGAAATGAGACTTCAGCAGGTGGTAGTGAAGGGTTTTTGAGGTAGAGTAATTCATATCATTCTTACAGTCACGACATGGACAACACATGAAACCATTCTGCTTATTTGTCTCAGCCACACGAATAAATCATGCAGGCCATTAAGAAACCCTGGACTTAGTCGGTCATCGTACATCCATTGTCGGCTCATGTTCACTACACAACATCGAAGTGACCAAATTAATACAACTTCGTCATCAAATTACAACCAAAAGTAGAGCTAGTAGTGACCAAATGTTATTACTGCAAATAATGGATACTTATAGTTCATACATATACATCTCATAAAACAACACCAACTATCTAAAACATGTGAATACAACAACAAATACGATCATAATAGCTATTAAAGTAACAATTGAGCCAACAGCATAATGATACCAAGCCTCTTTATCAATGGATATTTTCTAATCTTTCTAAGCTTCAAGCCCATTCCAACCATCTTGTTCTTGTGATCATCGACGATATCGGCACCATGCAACTCCAATCCCATCTTCTCATCTTCAGTTCTTTTCAATTTTTCTTTCAAATGATCAATTTCTTTTTCAGCTTGTGTTAATTTCTCGAGCAGAATTGCATTGTCGGTTGGAATTTCTGGTTCAACTACTTCCTATAGTTAAAAATATCTACGTCAATTTGGTGGCATAATTAATTGTCATAGACATTAGATGATGTGTGAAATAGTTATAAAAGATAATTAACGACATACCACATCTGAATCATAGACTGGACGAGGGACGACGTGGGCGGATACCATAACCATTACACTATAGAATAACTAACAATAATACAAGTAAGTAAATCGTACACGCAGCTATCTAAATCATACAAGTAATTTTTTTTTAAAGAATTTAAGAAAAACAAGAGGCTCACCAAGGTGGCCGGTGCCGCAACGAGACGGTGCGGATGATGGACGGTGGTTAGGACGGCCGGGGATGGTGGGAAGGCACACCAAATAAACCACACCTACACATATGCAGCCTAACAAGTTAATTTGAGCTCAAATTGGATATAAATCAAATAAGCTCCCACAAATCACATATCACGTATCTTTGAGCATAGCACAAGCTAATCTAGCAAGAGATGAAGGAGCAAAGTTCCTAACGTTTATGAACACTTGGATAGATGGGGTGCCCTTAAATCTTAACAATCCTTGGCAAAATGGAGGATGAGCTTCGAGCAAGAAGAAGAACAGGGCAGAAAACAGAGCTCTTTTGATCGGCTGCGGATGGATGTATATGTAGGAAGTCTTTAGTACCGGCTGGTGTCACCAGCTGGTACTAAAGGTTGCCCTTTAGTACCGGTTGGTGTCACCAGCCAGTACTAAAGGTGCAAGCCGGGCCCATGTCTGACCAAAACCCTGCCACGCCCCCTTTAGTACTGGCTCGTTAGACGAACCGGTACTACAGGTCCCTCACGAGCCGGTACTAAAGGTCGCCCTGCTCCTAGCCGTTGTAGCCGGCACGAACCGGGACTAATACCATCTTTAGTACCGGGTCATGAACAGACCGGGACTAAAGCTCTGGACGAAATCTCTGTTTTCTACTAGTGTAGGGGTCATATCTATAATTCAGGAAGTTAGTGCCGATGTGATGTAGGCTTGGTCATCAGTGTTGACCAAAACTGGTGCTGAGCTAGACGAGCTACATCGGAAGCTCAAGCGCTCCGAGGATAATGTGGAAGCCCTCAACAAGAGGTTCGAGAAGGCACATGCTAAGTCCTAATTAAATATGAATACTTTCCCTCGAATACTATCAACGCAGATTCCTTTTATATAAAGTTTTATCATTTTGCAGTTTCGTCAAAAGATATCGGAAAGCTCAAGGCCGAGCTTCAATGTGCCAAAGACGAAGCAGCCATGGAGAAGGCGGTAGGCAAAGAAGAGGCCACCATACTCTCCACTGTAGGAGCCACCAGCGATAAGCACCAGGCTCGTGTGGCGGATATAGATGATCAGCTCAAGGACGCTAGAAAAAAGTGTGAGGCCTTGGAGCAAAAGAATAAGGTGAGCTCGGCTGAACTGTCCACCATGAAGTCTGATCTCCAGAAGGAGCATATGGACAAACGGTTGCTTCGAGGAACAAGTTTGCTAAGCCAAGGAGAAAGCCGATGGTAATCCGTACTCCCTAAAGTGGGTATATGGGGATAGCAGATTCGAATTGCTGACCTGGGTGTGGCATTCCTCAGGCGCATCCGCCGATCTTTGGAAGAGCATCCGCCAATCAGCTATTCGCGTTGTGGGGAGAGGAAGACATAGCTCAGACGTTCCGGGCACAGTTTGGAGCCCCCGAGCGTCCTGCTCTGTTGGTGGAGCAGCTGAAACAACCGATGGAGCTGCACTAGATGGCAGAGCCGGTGTGGGTGTCAAAACCGGTGGACCTCGGGTAGGTGGTCCCGAACTATGAGACTAGGATCGATGGTAATAGGAGACGAAGGGGACACAAGTTTACCCAGGTTTGAGCCCTCCAATGGAGGTAATATCGTATGTCCCACTTGCTGTATTGATGGTGTAAGGGGTTACAGAGTTGATCTACCTGGAGATCGTATGTATAACCCGAGATGAGTTGTTCTCTATCTACACCCTAAAACCCTCCGGCTTATAGAGATGTCGAGGAGGCCTATGGTTTACACATGGTCCGTTACATTCCAAAGAGATGAACATGCCTATTTACTACATAAAACATGGAGCGCAAGACGTACTCCTCGAAGATTCCATCCTGGAAACTAGGCTTTTAGATCATCCATTCTTCGGTAAGTAGCCCATAAAGTCCGGCCCATAAACAACAGGTCGGCTATCCGAGGACCCCCTAATCCGGGACTCATTCAGTAGGCCCCGAACTTGCCTCCAACGCTCAGGGTCTTAAGCTCCAATTGCTTCACGAATAGAGTCTTCGGCTTGCAAGGTGAGTTCCTTCCCGCCAAACCATAGTTCGGCCTCTGGTGATAAGTAGTTTTTCCGCATAATGGTACGTCCGAATTATGTGAATTAAGTTGGCTTTTGAGGTTTCTTGACGACCTTTCTAACGAAAGGTCACAACCCTCCACGATTGATAGGCCAGTTACAGGTACTCGATGCGCGGTTCGAGGCCGTTCCATCCGCACGATCTATCAACGTGTCGATCGTGTCCCATTTTATACGGGATATACTTAATTACGCATCTCGGGAACTGGAGGGATTCATGGCACACTAAGGGGAGCCCGAATCGTCAGACCTCATAAAAGTAGAAAGAAAACCCCAAGGGCTTTTCACGCTCTCCATTCGACTTCTCCGCCTCCTATTCCCTTGCGCGTCTAGAGCACTGGTCTAGGTTTCTCCACCCCCGCTCCCGAGCACAGCAATGGCGGGCTCCAATGACTAGTGGGAAGCTTCCAGGGTCACCAATCAAGACATAACCGACCTCAAGAAGGCTGGTTACCTCCCCACCAACATCCCACATCGCGCGGCGGAGGAGGGCCAAGTGATCACCACCCCCAAGCCAGGCGAGCGGGTGGTGTTCATTGCCCACTTCATCATAGGGTTGAGCTTCCCCCCTCCACCCCTTCGTCAGGGGGTTAAGGTCTTTGTTTTCTCACGGCAGATGCTATGGGTAGGCTTAGCGAAGGTGGGTGGGCCGGAGGACGTCGACGAGCTTCGGGTGCAGGTTAGGCACAAACGGTGATTACACATGATGTACCCAAGTTTGAGGCCCTTCGTGGGAGGTAATACCCCTAGTCCTTCCTGATCTAGTTGATCGATGAGGAAAGGTTACAATGATGCTCCTGGAGCTGTTGTCTAGAGGTGGAAGAGGGAGCAGCCGGATCCCCTTCCTTGGCTACGCGGGTGAGAGTATGGGCTCCGGGGGGGGGGGTTTATAGGCTAGCCCCCCGATTTACAATATGAGTGGGATGCCAAGAGGGGACCCCCAGCTGGAAGCCTCTATAGCTGGCCGTGGGCACCCCGTTTTTACGGTCTTGTCGTTGGTAGGGCCCACGAGCTGGTGGGTCGTGTCGAGAGCCTATGTAGCAATGGTCACTTCTCGGCACGGGTCGTCCTTTAGGGCGTCGTCTTGCGGCAGCCGGCCGCGGTCAGCGGTACGGTCGGCTATACTGTAGTCACTCCGGGGTAGGTCATGGAGTGGTTTGAAGGCATGCCGGCACTGTTGGGAGCCCGGTCACGGTCAACCGAAGTCTATGGCACTATTGCCGCCACATTGGCCATACGAGCACTGACCCCTGATGGGATGGGGGCCACTGTAGCCGCGCATGCCTGGGCAGTGGGATCCAAGTCGTGGCCGGCTAGGAGCCATGGAGCCAGTCGGGCTCAATCTTGGCCGTAGGGGAAGGTGGCTCACCCTTCAACCATTTCAAAAAGTTCTGGGGCAGTACGTTGCTTTAGCATACCCCGGGGTTATCCCCCCGACAGTAGCCCCCGAAGCGGGGGAGGCCCACTGCTGGGTCGCGGCTCACCTCGCCAGGTTGAGAATCATCCTGATGCCGCGACCGGCCATGAGGGGCGATCATCGATGGCCGTCCGTCCGCCGGTTCCGCAGCCGGCCCGAAGCCCGAGCATCGTTTGGGGCGTCTTGCCAGGCAGTACTCCCACGCCATGTGATGGGCACCACTGGCCGGGACCCTGACAGGACGCGTGGCGGACAAGACCATACCGAGAGGGGGGGGCGCCCCAGCCACGGCCTCGGCCCGCGCACGTGGATCTTCTATGATTTGGGCCATCGGTTGGCATGCCCAAGGCTGTAACTGCCGTCCCGCACGTGACGGGAATTGTGAGGGTCATGCGCGATGAATCTGTCCCCCACGGCCGGCCGTGCGGGATTTAAATGGAGGGAGGGGAACAGAACGGCGCATTCGCTCCCCTCGCCTCCGTCGCTTTGCACTCATCACCTCTTCCTCCCTCCTCAAGAGCAGGAGAGAAAGAGGGAGACTCGATCCCATCGCCGTGCCCCCGCCGTAGCCGCCAGAGATCGCCCCACAGCAGGACTTCCGTGCCCGTCGTAGCACCCGCAAGCCCATCAAGAGGTCATGCTGGTAAAAGGGGCGTGGGACTGCAGTGTTGCTGATGAGGAGTTAATCGCACACCTCCACCAACGCCGCAAGCTACAGGCGAAGGAGTTTGTGGAGGCGCGTGTGGCTGGGCCGGAGAACTCCCCGTCCCCGCGAGACGGCAAGGTGGTTGTCTTCGCCGAGCGCTTTTTCGCGGGCTCGGACTGCCGGCGAGCACATTCTTCCTGCGGTTCCTGAAGCGGTTCGGCCTGCAGCCGCACCACCTCGCCCCCAACGCCGTCTTGAAGCTGGCAGCCTACGTCACCATTTGCGAGGGGTACCTGGTGGTGGAGCCGAGTCTTGACGTCTGGTTCCACCTCTTCTTCCTCAAGCGATAGACGACGAAGGACCCGGTGATGGAGAAGGAGCTCAAGACCGCCTGCGGGGGTGCCTTGATCCAAATCTGCCTGGGAGCTGCCTTCCCGAAATTTCTGCTGGAGGAGTCGGTGAAGAACTGTCAGCGGGGTTCTAGTGCGTGAAGAACATGAAGCCAAAGGTGGATTACATCAACCTCCCCAACTTCGTCAACACGCCGCCGGTGGCAATGTGAACTGGCGGATCGCCCTGCCTATATCCCCAAAGATAGCGGACCGCCTCTACGAGCAGGTGGTTCTCATGACTGGGGCGGAGGGCCTGCAGGCGCCCAACGTGCTGACGGCAATGGTCATGTGCCGGGTGCAGCCGCTGTAGAGCTGTCCACACCTCATCTGCGAGAAGGGGGGCTAGCACGACCCCTACCGGCTCTCCACTAAGGATCTCAAGCCGATCCACATGGCGTGGAGGGTGAACGCCATATCCATGGCGAAGGTGAAGGAGGGGAGTTGGCAGCAGGGCAAAACCCCATACAGCCGGAGCCACCCAACACTAGTGGTAAGTGAGGCGGCCGGCTCGTGCTGCTTTCTCCCCCCTAGTGTGCCTCCTCAACTTAACAGTGAAGAACGACTCCCGGCATGCAGGTTTTTCCCTCACTACGGGTGTACAAGGAGCTGGCCGCTTACTTGGTGGATCCAGACCCTAAAGAGCTGGAGGATATTGACGATGTGGAGCCGACGCATTCGAGGCCGGAGGGGAGGAGACGGAGACGGAGGCGACCGAGTCGACGGTGAGTCCCCTCCCCGTCCAAATTAGCGAGATTTGATTCACGACGATGCCGAGTCGGAGGAATCGCGCGATGCAGAGGCTCTGTAGGACGTCGAGGCATTGGAGGACGAGGCCATGGAGCTGCCGAGGAGGCATCCTCACTGGGGCGGTGATGAGCCCGATCGGAACGACGCGATGGCCGGTGTCAAGGGGAAGCAGGTCGCCACCGAGCAGCCCGACAGCAGCCGTGGAGGCGACCACAAGAGGAGGTGGATCGTCTCGATGGGCCTTGCGAGGAGGGAGGTCCTTGTCGTCATCGGGTAAGCCGGCATTCCCTAATCTCGTTCCTCTGAATCTTTCTTCTCCCCTCCCCCTCTTATTCCATTTGCCCAGGGAAGCACATGCCATGAAGGGTGTCATCGAGCACCACCGAGGAGAGGGAGAACGAGGCTTGGCGCACAATGGAGGCGACCCAGCAAGAGCTGCGCATCGAGGGGAACCAACCGTGGGAGGAGGCGATGAAGAAGTGGACGCCCTCAGGAGGGGCCGTTAGGGAGGCAGCCGGCCAATCGTGGGAGCCCTTCCCCAAGGGCCGAGACAGGTGGTCCAAGGACCGTCCCGACCCCGTGCGATAGGGGGAAGTGGTCACGGAGACTGCGGGGGGGGGGGGGCAGACGCAGGAGCGGACCAAGCCGCCGGCAAGGAGGAGGAGGCGGCGGGACGCGATGTGGACCTATCGGGGGCGGGCGACGTGCTGCCGGGGATGGACCGCGACACGGGCCCTGCCGGAGGAAACGACGTGCCGCCGGAGGTGGCTGGTCCCCCGTATGTGGAGGCGACTGCGGCAAGGACGCCCACTTCGGAAACGCCGGCTCCGGAGGTGCCGCCGCTGGAGGCACTAGCGCTGGAGGTGCTGGATCGGGATGAGCCGGCTATGGGAGCGCCAGCTCCTGGGCTGAGCCAAACAGGAGAATGGCCAGCCGCCCGGCAGCCGCGGATCCACCGAGCACACTCGTGGCGGCGGTGTCTGCTGCGCTCGAGGCATTCGCCGCGTGCCGCGCCAGACGACAGAAGATGCCCGGGCAACAAATGATCGGCTGGTGCAGCTGGAACGGACCGTCGTGGTAAGTTTTCTTCCTTTCTTTGTCTTTTCTACGACATTTTCTCCAGTGGGTGCGCGCTATGGCATAGGCGGGTCGGGTCTAACGCCTCCTGTTGTTTTTGTTGTCCCTAGGCAATGCACAACCGCCGAGTGAGTGCGTACAACTCCTTGCTGAGTTTGTATCGGGGGAACGAGCGCCGTCTATCCACCTTGTCCCAGGACTTGCGAGGTAAAGTCTTCATGTTTTTCGAGGCGGGGGGCGTATGTTGGAAATATGCCCTAGAGGCAATAATAAATTAGTTATTATCATATTTCCTTGTTCATGATAATCGTTTATTATCCATGCTATAATTGTATTGATCGGAGACTTAAATGCATGTTTGGATACATAGACAAAACCATGTCCCTAGTATGCCTCTAATGGACTAGCTCGGTGATCAAAGGATGGTTAAGGTTTCCTAGCCATGGACATGAGATGTCATTTGATAACGGGATCACATCATTAGGAGAATGATGTGATGGATAAGACCCAAACTACAAACATAGCATATGATCGTGTCAGTTTATTGCTACTGTTTTCTGCATGTCAAGTATATGTTCCTATGACCATGAGATCATGCAACTCACGGATATCGGAGGAGTGCCTTGTGTGTATCAAACGTCGCAACGTAACTGGGTGACTATAAAGGTGCTCTACAGGTATCTCCGATGGTGTCTGTTGAGTTGGCATGGATCGAGACTGGGATTTGTTACTCCGTGTAACGGAGAGGTATCTCGGGGCCCACTCGGTAATGCAACATCACAATAAGCCTTGCAAGCAATGTGACTAATTGTTAGTTGCGGGATCTTGTATTACGGAACGAGTAAAGAGACTTTCCGGTAACGAGGTTGAACTAGGTATGGAGATACCGACGATCGAATCTCGGGCAAGTAACATACCGAAGAACAAAGGGAACGATATACGGGATTAACTGAATCCTTGACATAGAGGTTCGACCGATAAAGATCTTCGTAGAATATGTAGGAACCAATGTGGACGTCCAGGTCCCGCCATTGGTTATTGACCGTAGAGGTGTCTCTTTCATGTCTACATAGTTCTCGAACCCGCAGGGTCTGCACACTTAAGGTTCGGTGACGTTTCGGTAGTGTAGAGTTATGTATGGTGGTGACCGAAGGTTGTTCGGAATCCCGGATGAGATCCCGGACATCACGAGGAGCTCCGGAATGGTCCGGAGGTAAAGATTCATATATAGGAAGTCTCAGTTTGGTTTCCGGAAAAGTTTCGGGCTCATCGGTAGTGTACCGGGAGTATCGGTATTGTACCGGGAGTGCCGGTAGTGTACCGGAGGACCTCCGGGAGGGGTATTTCGACCCCAAGAGGTCCATGGGCTGTGGGAGAATAATAACCAGCCCTTAGTGGTCTGGGAAAACAGCCACAAAGGCCCATGGCGCAGGAGAGAAAGTCCTAAAGCAAAAAGTGGAAAATCAGCCAATAGGAGGCAATCCTACTCCAACTAGGATTGGAGGTGAAGTAGGATTGCTCCCACCTCCTATTTCGGCCGACCCAAAGGCCTTGGCTGCCTCTCCTCTCCTCTACTCCTATATACACTAGTGGATTGGGTGGTTTTTGGATAGAATTTCCGGCCACGTGCTACCCGTTTCACCGGTGCACAGTTTCTCCTCTAGATCGGTTTTCCGCAGCGCTTAGGCGAAGCCCTGCCGGAATCACTCCACCACCATCACCGGAGCGCCGTCACGCTGCCGGTGAACTCTCTCTCCTCTCCACCTCCTCTCGCTGGATCGAGACGGTGGAGATCGTCATCAAGCTGCACGTGTGCTGAACGCGGAGGTGCCGTCCGTTCGGCGCTAGATCGGAAGGACCGTGATCGAGATCGCGAGACAGTTCGTGATGAGATCGTGGAACGGATCGTGATGAGTTCGCGGGACAGATCATGATCAAGATCGTGAGACGGATTGTGATGAGATTGCGGGACGGATCGTGATGAGTTCACGGGACGGATCGTGATTGGATCGCGGGACGGATCGTGATGAGATCGCGGGACGCTCGGCGATTTGGATCGCGAAGATGTTCGACTACACCAACCGCGTTTCTTAACGCTTCCCACTTAGCGATCAACAAGGGTATGTAGATCCACTCTCCCTCTCGTAGATGCTCATCACCATGGATAGGTTTGCGTGTGCGTAGGAAAATTTTTGTTTCCCATGCGACGTTCCCCAACAGTGGTATCAGAGCTAGGTTGATGGTTCGATGAGATCTCGAGTAGAACACAAAAGGTTTGTGGGCGTTGATGCTTAGATTGCTTCCTCCCTTGGTCGTATTTTGGTTCAGCGCTATTGTGAGATGAAGCGGCCCGGACCAACATTACTCGTACGCTTACGAGAGACCGGTTCCCTCGACGCAACTTGTTGCCTAGATGGCTTGCGGGTGACAGTTTCTCTCACTTTAGTTGGATCGGATTCGACAAAGGCGGTCCTTGAGAAGGTTGAAAAGCAAACTAGTGTATCACCATTGTGGTTTATGCGTAGGTGAGAATCGTTCTTGCTAGATACCCATAGCAGCCACGTAAAATATGCAACAACAATTAGAGGACGTCTAACTTGTTTTTGCAGGGTATGTTGTGATGTGGTATGGCCAATTACATGATGAGATATATGTGATGTATGAGATGATCATGTGATGTATAGATTATCACGACTTGCATGTCGATGAGTACGACAACCGGCAGGAGCCATAGGGTTGTCTTTAATTATTGTATGACCTGCGTGTCAATCATTAAGCGCTATGTAATGCTTTACTTTATCGCTACGGTAGCAATAGTAGTAGAAGCATGCAGGGCGTGACAACCCCAATGGCAACACATTGATGGATATCAAGATGATGGAGATCATGGTGTTGTGCCGGTGACGATGGAGATCATGCCGGTGTTTCGAAGATGGAGATCTTAAACACAAGTTCATGGCCATATCATGTCACTTATGAATTGCATGAGATGTTAATCCTTTTATGCACCTTGTTTTGCTTAGTATGGCGGTAGCATTATAAGGTGATCCCTCACTTGAATTTCAAGATGAACTGTGTTCTCCCCGAGTGTGCACTGTTGCGAAAGTTCGTCGTGTTGAGACACCACGTGATGATCGGGTGTGATAGACTCTACGTTCACATACAACGGGTGCAAGCCAGATTTGCACGCGCAGAACACTCGGGTTAAACTTGGCGAGCCTAGCATGTACAGACATGGCCTCGGAACACGAGAGACCGAAAGGTCGAACATGAGTCATATAGTAGATATGATCAACATAATGATGTTCACCATTGCAGCCACCTCAACTCACGTGATGATCGGACTTGAGTTGGTGAATTTGGATCATGTATCACTCGAATGATCGGAGGGATGTCAATTTGAGTGGGAGTTCTTAAGTAATATGATTAATTGAACTCATTATCATGAACATAGTCAAAGTGTCTTTGCAAATTATGTTGTAGATTACTAGCTCGCGCTGTTGCTCCCTTGTATTTTTATATGTTCCTAGATAAATAGAATTGAAAGATGTTGGTAGCAAAATTGCAGACTGGGTCCGTGATCTGAGGATTGTCCTCATTGCTGCACAGAAGGCTTATGTCCTTAATGCACCGCTTGGTGCGCCACCCCCTCTAGCGTCGTCTATAGATGTTGTGAACATCTAACAGGCACGTTTCGATGACTACGTGATAGTTTAATGCGTCATGCATTACGGCTTAGAATTGAGGCTCCAAAACGTTTTGAACGTCACGGAACATATGAGATGTTCTAGGAGCAGAGATTGTGATCTCAGGCTCGTGCCTTTGTTGCGAGATATGAGATCTCCAACAAGATTCTTTGCTTGTAAGATGAAGGAGAATAGCTCAATCGTTGAGCATGTACTTAGATTGTCTGGGTACTACAATTGCGTGAATCAAGTGGGAGTTGATCTTCCAGATAAGATAGTGATTGATATAGTTCTCCAAGTCACTGTCACTAAAGCTACTAGAACTTAGTGATGAACTATAATACACCAGGGATAGAAGTATTGATCCCTGAGCTGTTCGCAATGTTTGACACCGCGAAGGTAGAAATCAAGAAGGAGCGTCAAGTGTTGATGGTTAATCAAATCACTAGTTTCGAAAAGGGCAAGAGCAAGGAGGGAAACTTCATGGATAGCAAGTCAGTTGCTGCTCCAGTGAAGCAACCCAAAGTTGAACTCAAACCCGAGACTAAGTGCTTCTATTATGAGGTGAGAGGTCGCTGAAGCAGAACAACCCTAGATACTTGGTAGATAAGAAGGCTGGCAACATCGACAGAAGTATATTTGATATACGTGTTATTGATGTGTACCTTGCTAGTACTCCTAGTAGCACCTGGGTATTGGATACCGGTTCGGTTGCTAAATGTTAGTAACTCGAAATAAAAGCTACGGAATAAACAGAGAACTAGCTAAGGGTGAGGTGACGATGTGTGTTGGAAATGTTTCCAAGGTTGATGTGATCAACATCGCACGCTCTCTCTACCTTCAGGATTAGTCACGAACCTAAATAAATGTTATTTGGTGTTTTGCGTTGAGCATGAACATGATTAGATCATGTTTGTTGCAATACGGTTATTCATTTAAGTCAGAGAATAATAGTTATTCTGGTTACATGAATAATACCTTCAATGGTCATGCACCCAGTGAGAATGGTTTGTTGAAATTTTGATCGTAGTAGTACACATGTTCATAACATTTATGTCAAAAGATACAAAGTTAATAATGATAGTACCACATACTTGTGGCACTGCCGCTAAATGTCATATTGGTATAAAGCGCATGTAGAAACTCCATGCTGATGGATATTTGGACTCATCGATTTCGAATCGGTTGAGACATGCGAACCATGCCTCTTGGGCAAGATGACTAAAGGACCCCGTTGGATGGAGCGGGCAAGTGATTCATTGGAAATGATACATGTTGATGTATGCAATCTAGTGAGTCTTGTAGCGTGCAGTGGATATCGTTATTTTCTTACCTTCACTGATGATTTGAGTAGATATAGTGTATATTTACTTAATGAAACACAAGTCTGAATCGTTTGAAAGGTTCAAGCAAATTCAGAGTGAAGTTTAAAGATCATCGTGACAAGAAGATAAAAATGACCGCGATATGATCGTGGAGGTGAATATCTGAGTTACGAGTTTGGCATACAACTTAAGACAACGTGAAATTTGTTTCACAACTAACGCCACCTGGAACACCATGGTGTGATGGTGTGTCCGAACATCATAGTCATGCTATATTGATATAGTGCATACTGTGATGTCTCTTATCGTTTTACTACTATAATTTTTGGGGTTATACATTAGAGACAACTACATTCACTTTAAATAGGGCATCATCTAAATCCGTTGAGATGACACCGTGTGAATTATGGTTTGATAGAAACCTAAGCTATCATTTCTTAATGTTTGGGGCTGCGATGCTTGTGTGGAAAATGTTTTCACATAATAAGCTAGAACCCAAAGCGGACAAATGTATCTTCATAGAATACCCTAAGAATAGATGGGTATGCCTTCTATCTCAGATCCGACTGCAAAGTGTTTGTTGCTAGAACTGGGTCCTTTCTCGAGAAAAAGTTTCTCTCGAAAGAATTGAGTGGGAGGAAGATAGAACTTGATGAGGTTGTTAAACCTTTGTTCAACCAGAGAGTAGCGCAGCGCAGAAAGATGTTTCTGTGAAGCCTACGTTAGTTGAAGAGGAAGTTAATGATGATGATCATGAAGCTTCAGGATCAAGTTACTATCAAACTTCGTAGGTCGACAAGGATGTGTACTGCTCCTGAGCGGTACGACAACGCTGTCTTGGAGGTCATGTTGTTGGACAACGATGAACCTACGAGCTATGGAGAAGCGATGATGGGCCCAGATTCCGACAAATGGTTGGAGGCCATGAAATCCGAGATAGGATCCATGTATTAAAACCAAGTGTAGACTTTGGTAGACTTGCTCGTTGGACGGCAGGTCGTTGAGTACAAATGGATCTTCAAAATGAAGACAGACACTGATGGTGAATGTCACTATTTGTAAAGCTCGACTTGTTGCAAAGATGTTTGTGACAAGTTCAAGGAGTTGACTATGATGAGATTTTCTCACTCGTAGCGATGCTAAAAGTCTGTTGGAATTATGTTAGCAGTTGCTGTGTTTTCAATTATGAAATCTGGCGGATGGATGTCAAAACATCGTTTCCTTAATGGTTTACTTGAGGAAAGGTTGTATGTGATACAACCAGAAGGTTTTGTCAAGCCTAAGGATGCTAAAAGGTGTGCAAGCTTCGGTGATCCTTCCATGGACTGAAGCAAGCATCTCGGAGTTGGAATATACGCTTTGATGAGGTGATCAAAGTTTTGATGTTTATACAAAGTTTATGAGAAACTTGTATTTGCAATAAAGTGAGTGGGAGCACTATAGAATTTCTGATAAGTATATGTGGATGACATATTGTTGTTCAGAAATAATGTAGAGTTTCTGGAAAGCATAAAACGGTTATTTGGAAAGTGATTTTCAAAGTAAGACCTGGATAAAGCTACCTAATTGTTGAGCATCAAAATCTATAGAGATAGATCAAGATGCTTGATGAGACTTTCAATGAGTGCATACCTTCACAAGATTTTGAAAGAGTTCAAAATGGATCAGCCAGCGAAATAGTTCTCGTCTGATTTGTAAGGTGTGAAGTTGAGTGAGACTCAAAGCTCGACAACGGCAGAAGAAAGAGAAAGGACGAATGTCGTCCCCTATGCCTTAGCCATAGGCTCTATATTATGCCATGCTGTGTACCGCACCTATGTGTGCCTTGCCATGAGTCTGTCAAGGGGTACAAGAGTGGTCCAGGAGTGGATCACTGGATAGCGGTCGGAATTATCCTTAGTAACCAGAGGACTAAGGAAATGTTTCTTGATTATGCAGGTGATAAAGAGTTCGTCGTAACGAGTTACGTCGATGCAAGCTTTAACACCTATCCGGATGACTAGTAGTAGCAATCTGGATACGTATAGTGGAGCAGCCATTTGGAAATAGTACCAAGTGGAGTGTGGTAGCAGTGTTTACGGTTTGACATAGAGATATGCAAAGTACACACGGATCTGAATATCGCAGGCCTGTTGACTATAAGACCTCTCTCACATGCAAAGCATGATCGAGCCCCAGAACTCATTGGGTGTTAGATTCATAACAATGCGAATCACATGGTGATGTGAACTAGATTATTGACTCTAGTGCAAGTGGGAGACTGTTGGAAATATGCCCTAGAGGCAATAATAAATTAGTTATTATCATATTTCCTTGTTCATGATAATCGTTTATTATCCATGCTATAATTGTATTGATCGGAGACTTAAATGCATGTGTGGATACATAGATAAAACCATGTCCCTAGTATGCCTCTAATGGACTAGCTCGGTGATCAAAGGATGGTTAAGGTTTCCTAGCCATGGACATGAGATGTCATTTGATAACGGGATCACATCATTAGGAGAATGATGTGATGGATAAGACCCAAACTACAAACATAGCATATGATCGTGTCAGTTTATTGCTACTGTTTTCTGCATGTCAAGTATATGTTCCTATGACCATGAGATCATGCAACTCACGAATATTGGAGGAGTGCCTTGTGTGTATCAAACGTCGCAACGTAACTGGGTGACTATAAAGGTGCTCTACAGGTATCTCCGATGGTGTCTGTTGAGTTGGCATGGATCGAGACTGGGATTTGTTACTCCGTGTAACGGAGAGGTATCTCAGGGCCCACTCGGTAATGAAACATCACAATAAGCCTTGCAAGCAATGTGACTAATTGTTTGTTGCGGGATCTTGTATTACGGAACGAGTAAAGAGACTTGCCGGTAACGAGGTTGAACTAGGTATGGAGATACCGACGATCGAATCTCGGGCAAGTAACATACCGAAGAACAAAGGGAACGATATACGGGATTAACTGAATTCTTGACATAGAGGTTCGACCGATAAAGATCTTCGTAGAATATGTAGGAACCAATGTGGACGTCCAGGTCCCGCCATTGTTTATTGACCGTAGAGGTGTCTCTGTCATGTCTACATAGTTCTCGAACCCGCAGGGTCTGCACACTTAAGGTTCGGTGACGTTTCGGTAGTGTAGAGTTATGTATGGTGGTGACCGAAGGTTGTTCGGAGTCCCGGATGAGATCCCGGACATCACGAGGAGCTCCGGAATGGTCCGGAGGTAAAGATTCATATATAGGAAGTCCCAGTTTGGTTTCCGGAAAAGTTTCGGGCTCATCGGTAGTGTACCGGGAGTATCGGTATTGTACCGGGAGTGCCGGTAGTGTACCGGAGGACCTCCGGGAGGGGTATTTCGACCCCAAGAGGTCCATGGGCTGTGGGAGAATAATAACCAGCCCTTAGTGGTCTGGGAAAACAGCCACAAAGGCCCATGGCGCAGGAGAGAAAGTCCTAAAGCAAAAAGTGGAAAATCAGCCAATAGGAGGCAATCCTACTCCAACTAGGATTGGAGGTGAAGTAGGATTGCTCCCACCTCCTATTTCGGCCGACCCAAAGGCCTTGGATGCCTCTCCTCTCCTCTACTCCTATATATACTAGTGGATTGGGTGGTTTTTGGATAGAATTTCCGGCCACGTGCTACCCGTTTCACCGGTGCACAGTTTCTCCTCTAGATCGGTTTTCCGCAGCGCTTAGGCGAAGCCCTGCCGGAATCACTCCACCACCATCACCGGAGCGCCGTCACGCTGCCGGTGAACTCTCTCTCCTCTCCACCTCCTCTCGCTGGATCGAGACGGTGGAGATCGTCATCAAGCTGCACGTGTGCTGAACCGGGAGGTGCCGTCCGTTCGGCGCTAGATCGGAAGGACCGTGATCGAGATCGCGAGACAGTTCGTGATGAGATCGCGGAACGGATCGTGATGAGTTCACGGGACAGATCGTGAGACGGATTGTGATGAGATTGCGGGACGGATCGTGATGAGTTCACGGGACGGATCGTGATTGGATCGCGGGACGGATCGTGATGAGATCGCGGGACGCTCGGCGATTTGGATCGCGAAGATGTTCGACTACACCAACCGCGTTTCTTAACGCTTCCCACTTAGCGATCTACAAGGGTATGTAGATCCACTCTCCCTCTCGTAGATGCTCATCACCATGGATAGGTTTGCGTGGGCATAGGAAATTTTTTGTTTCCCATGCGACGTTCCCCAACAGCGTAGCCCCTGGGATTCGAGCCGGTCGTCGCGGAGGCGGGACGAATCCCTTTTCCTTCTTCTGTCTTCTGATTGTGTTTTTTCTTTCTCGAGCAGACACCAACACCGAGGCGGTTAACCTCTGACGCCAGTGCATGGATCTTGGGGATCATCAGAGCTCCCTGACAGTGGAGTGCGAGCGGCTCCGCAAGGAGGCAGCTCGGGCGCAGGCGGCAGTGACAGAGCGCGAGGCGGCCCACCGCCAAGAGCTGGCGGACCGTGAGCTGCCCATCTACCCAGAGTTATCGGGCCACGAGGCGACCCTTTGCCAACAGGCGGAGGAGCGGAAGCGCGCACACCGCAAAGAGCTAGCGGATCTCGAGGCGGCCCTTTGCCAGCAGGCGGAGGAGCAGGAGCGCGCCCACCGCCAGGAGCTGGAGGCCAAGGATGCCATGTTGGTACATGTGGCTGGCGAGGCACACACGGCTCGGAGCAAGCACGAGCACCGGCTCGAGGAGTGGTCCGCCAGGGAGTCGGAGCTGCGGGAGCAGGGGCATGGCATAGACCGCATGCTGCATGGTAAGTCCCTGTCGTCCCGTTATTTCTGCGTGCTTGTTTTTGGTTTTGGTTGGTCCTTTCATTCATCCTACTTTTTCTTCTCGTCCTCTTCTTCTTCTTAGGGCTCTTCCCTAATATGTAGGAGGCCGCTGAGGTGGACGTGGTGGCCCATCGTGAGGGCTAGCCGGTGCAAGGGGGGCACCGTTGGGCCGCACCATCTGGACCCTGAATGAGGTGGGGATCGCCACCAAGGCAAGGATGGAGGTGGTGGTTCGCGCCTTGAACTGGCTTCAGGCGGCCAGAGAGGACCTCGCTGAGGTAGTAGACGATGCACTGGACCGACAAGGATTTGCCCTCCTCCGGCCGTTCGACCATCAAGACGACGCTGATGAAGCATGTGGTCGCCACGATGTAAGCGAGCAAGGGCTCCTTCTCAGCCGGCATGGCCAGGATGGTCGCACGGGTGAGAGCCCGCTTGAGGCCGCGGGAGGCCTCGTCCGCCTCGTTGGGCCAGTCGAGCGTGCCTGACTTCTTCATGTGGCCTGGCTCCGCTAGAGCCGTCTTATGAAGGAGGCCGTAGATGGGAAGGGCCTTCTCCCCTAGCCGAATGATGAACCGGCTGAGGGAGGCAAGGTAGCCGGTGAACTTCTGGACGTTGCAGAGCCGGGTCGGCTTGGGCATGCGCTCGATCGCATTGATCTTCTCCTGGTTGGCTTTGATGTCGCGAGCGGACACGAAGAAACCCAGGGGCTGGCCGGCTCGGACAAGGAAAACGCACTTCTCCGGGTTGAGCTTGATCTTCCACTCGCGCAGGTTTGTAAAGGTCTCCCGTAGATCATCAAGGAGGCACTTCTGCAAGCACTGCTGGAAGGTAGCACCTACGTTCTTTAGGTCAAAGGACATGGTGATGTAGCAGTAGGCCTCAAAAGGCGTGATGAATGAGGTCTTGAGCCGGTCCTTCGGGTCTAGCTTGATTTGGTGCTATCCAGACTAGGTGTCCAAGAAAGACCCCAAATCACAGCCGGCCAGGGAGTCGATGACTTGATCGATCTGCGGCAGGGTGAATGGGTCCTTGGGGCATGCCTTGTTCAGGCTAGTGTAGTCGATGCACATGCGCCAGGTCTTGTTGGAGTTCAGCACCAGTACTGGGTTGGCTAGCCAGTCCGGGTCGAAAATGTCCATGATGAAGCCGGCTGCGAGAAAACTGGTGATCTCTTCTCCTATGGTGCTCCGCTTCTCCTCAAAGAAATGGCATAGGGGTTGCTTGACCGGTTTGGCGTCTGGTCGGACGTGCAGTTTGTTCTCGGCAAACTTCCTCAGAACACACGGCATGTCTTTGGGGAGCATGGAAAGATGTCCCGATTCTCACGGAGGAAGTCGACGAGCTCGCCTTCCTATTTGCCGTTGAGGTGGGAGCCGATGGTGACACACTGCGTGGGGTTGGCCGGGTCGAGCGGGATCTTCTTGGTGTCCTTGGACATCTATAAGGAGGTCTCGCCGAACGACTACAAGGGAGGAGCCGGCATAGCCGGCTGGCTAGCAGCAAGGGCCACGAGTCGGTCGAATTGCCGCTTTTCCTCGGCTATCTCCAGGGCCTCGGCCAGCCGACTGCCGTCTCGAGTGCACTCGAGCGACATCTTGTAGTCACCCGTGATGGCGATGATTCCCTTGGGGCCCGGCATCTTGAGCTTGATGTAGGCGTAGTAGGGGACCGCCATGAACTTGACGAGAGCCAATCGGCCCAACAGCACGTGGTAGGGACTCTCGAGGTCCACTACCTCAAACAACACAGACTCGCGGCGAAAGTGAAAGGGGCCGCCGAAGAGGACGTCAAGCTTGATCTTGCCAACAAGGGAGCAGGACTTTCCTGGCACGATGTTGTGGAAAACTGTACTGCTCACCTGCAGGTCTTCTATTTTCAGCCCCAGCTTCTGCATCGTGCCGAGGTACAGGATGTTGATGCTACTGTCACCATCAATCAGCACCTGCGTGAATTGACAGGTGCGTTTCTCAGTGGCGATGGTGGGCTTGAGGACTAGGGCATAGCTGCGGGACTCGGCATCACAACCAGGTGATCTTCTCGGCTCTAGGTGAGCTTTGTCGACCAGTGCATGAACTAGGGAGTTGACAACTTGGTGGCGTTCACCTCACGATGTGGCCGGCATTGAGCATGTTTGCTCGTCTCTTCATGGTGAAGACGACATAGCAACCGTCCTGGTAGGGGAACTGGTCGTGCAGGTGACCGTTGTTCTCGGCCGGAGCCGGTGCACTACTAGAAAAAGGCTTATCCCCAATATCTCTACTAGTGAGGCACCATGATGGTGGTGCGCCACAGCTATATAGCAGTGGCGCACCAGAATTAGGTGCGCCATTGCTATTTTTTTACTAACGGCGCACCACATGAGCAGTGCGCCATTGCTATTTTTTTGGTCCACCCCCCACGAAACATAGCAATGGCGCACCACACCTAGGCGTGTCACTGCTATGCTACATAGGAGTGGCGCACCTAGGTGTGGTGCGCCATTGCTATGTATGGTGGGGGTTTGGCCACGTGTGTGTGTGAGAGGTTAGTAATGGCGCACCCTCCCTGGTGCGCCATTGCTAGGGTTAGCAATGGCGCACTAGGGAGGGTGCGCCATTACTAACGTCTCACACACACAAACACACACAAACACCCCCCTGTGGATAGCCTTTTAGGTTTTAAAAAAATAAAAGAAAATGATAAAGATTTAGAAAAAATTCAAAAAAATAGATGCCCATGTGTTATGTGTTCTAGTTGTTAGGAAAATTAACAAACATGAATTTTGAATTTTTTTGCAAAAGGCCGCCGTGTTTCAGTAAAATGGCCGTAACTTTTGCATACGACCTCCGATGAAAAGGTTTTTTATATGATAAATCCTCTAGTCGAAAAGTTATGCTCGTTATCGATTTTCTAGAATCCTCAAAAACCTAACAGAAAAAAAAATTATAATGCTTTTAAGATCTGGAGGCAAAAAAATTGAAAAAATGCAATAAATAAATAAATTAGCAATGGCGCACTAGTGCATCGTGCGCCACTGCTATTTTCCCGCCTTCAAAATTCAGAAAAATACAAAAATAAAAAACAAGTTAGCAATGGCGCACCTTATGAATAATGCGCCGCTACTATTTCCCCGCCATCACAATTCAAAAAAATTCAAAGAAATAAAATAAAATTGCAATGGCGCATCTATGAATAGTGCGCCACTACTATTTTCCCGCTTTCACAATTCAAAAAAATAGCAATGGCGCACCAGTGCATCGTGCGCCACTTCTAAGTTGGGACAGAAGTTTAAAAGGGCCGGCCAGCCACTTACCCCTCCATTCTTCTCCTCCTCTCCTCCACTCCATCTCCTCCTCTCCTCCTCTCCTCCACTCCATCTCCAACTCTCCGGCGACCTCCTCCTCCTCACGGTGCTCCTTCTCCGGTGAACTCCTCCTCACGGTGCTCCTCCTCTAGTGACCTCCTCCTGACGGTGCTCCTCCTCCGGCGACCTCCTCCTCCCGCCTCTCCTCCTCACGATGCTCCTCCTTCCTCTCCTGCTCACGGTCCTCCTCCTCCTCTACGGCGACCTCCTCCTCCCTTCTCTCCGGATCCTCACGGTCTCTCCTCCCTCCTCTCCTCCTCACAGTCTCACCTCCCTCCTCTCCTCCTCACGGTCTCTCCTCCCTCCTCCTCTACTTCCGGCCACATGTGGAGCTCCCCCGGCACAAAGAACGTACCAGATCCAGGTCGAGAACGAAATTTGAAAAAAATTCAAGCAAAAAAAAGAGCAAAAAAACAAGCCAAAAAACGAGCCAGATCTAGATCCAAATTCAGAATTCAAAAATATCAATGGCGCATGGTGGGGGTTAGACCGTGCGCCACTACTATTTTCCCGCCTTCAAAATTCAAAAAAATAAAAAAATTCAAAAACAGTTACCAGTGGCGCACCTATAGCAATAGTGATGGCGCACTACAAGGTGCACCACTATTACCTGCAATACTAATGGCGCACCAGAGGTGCGCCACTGTTACCTGCAATACTAATGGCGCACCAGAGGTGTGCCATTAGTATTTGTTAGTAGTGGCGTGGTAATAGTGGCGCACCTATAGTGCGCCATTAATGGCAAAAATAGGTGCGCCACTAAAAGCCTATTTTGTAGTAGTGACGCCAGCGCCAGGGCGGCTGTTGTAGTTTTTTCACGGCAGATGTCTGGGTGAACGGACTTTGATTCAAGGCCATCGCTAAGGTGATGGACTCAAAGGGTTTGATTGGGACGAAGGACACGAGTTTACCAAGGTTCGACCCCTCAAGTAGAGGTAACAGCCTATGTCCTGCTTGTGTTTGTATTGCTTGGTGTATAGATTACAAGGGAGCTTGGTTGCTTGACCTAGTTCTCGCTAGTTGATCTCTCTCCCTAAGTCGCCCCGGGTCTCACCTTTGTATAGGAGGTCAAGACCACGGGTCATACAAGTCGTAACCGACGCTCACAACATGTTTGAGATCTATCTCTACATTGTCTTGCCTTACTGAGCAAGTTGTCTCCGTGTGGCTCACCCGCCAGGGTCTTCATACCTTCTCCGTTCGGGCCACGTCCAGGCCCATCTTGTCAAGCCGCCCAATGTCTTGGGATTAAGTCTTCATGGCCCATCCTTGGGCTGGTGTTTGAGCCACCAGGTGTGACCCGGAGCCTCAGGGGCGGGTCTCACCATGGGGTTATATCCCCAACATTAGGCCCCAGGTTGATTTGAGCTTGCCCACATTAGCCTCCTTCTTCACTAGTGGTGAGTCTCACTTATGTCACCTGAAAGTAAACAATAACCCGCCGCAACGTCATGGCAAATCTGTCAGAAACATCCTCTGACATCCACAACAAATCTTCCCTTATTGAGTGGACGGTCCGAGAAACGAGGTGTCTGTCTCGGTCAATCAATATCTGTCGCCTCGATTTTCGCGCCTGTTTCCCCCTTTGCCTATTAAATAGGACTGTGAAGGGTGGCATTTGTTTCCTCCCCACTCGCTCTTCTTCTTCTTCCTTTTGCCGCCACCGTTCTAGTGGACCTCGCTCCGGTTACATCTTCACGCCGTCGTCGTTGAGGCCGTTGCGTCAACCTGTTTGCTCCAGAGCTATGCTCGCATCTGCTGCTACATCTGTGGTAAGTTTTTCCTCCCCTAGATCCATAGTTTCAGTAGTGTTTTCACGGAGTTCCGCCGCCGCTTAGAACACAATCTTCTCTCCAATGCCAGCCATGCCTAGTCCATAAAACTCAATGATATCCTTTTCCCCATTGCGGCTCGTTGCTAGGTTTGAAATAAAACCACTTTTCTCTGTTTTGTAGATCTATAACCATAGAGATATGTTGTCAAACCCGTTTTCCACACTTAGCTAAATTTTGCTTCATCTTCTTACAAATTAGACCCGCCATGAAACTCCGGCTCTCACTAACCGGCTCCTGGTGGCTTAATCTTATAAAATCTTAGGATTTTAGCCGCCCTTAGTCGTCTGCCGTCCCCTGACTCGCCGTGCATTGTTACCTTGCGTAGTTTTGAACCGCCGCCATGTCTTGTGCATCCAACTCGTGCAATTGGGTCGGCTCTGCTGTTACGGAAGAGTATTGACAGACTTTGTAAACTCGGGGACCCTTCCAGCCAAAAGTGTTATTCATTGGTGGGTTCCGGGCAATGAATTGAAGCCCCGTCCTCACGAGGCTGAGGTAGTCGTATTTACAGATCACCTCTAGCGCGGGTTTAGCCCACCCGGCTCAAAATTCTTCAGGGATGTCCTTCATTTTTTCAAACTGCACCCTCAAGGCCTTGCTCCCAATTCTGTCTCCAACATATATCTAACTTCCAAATACTCAGTGAGGTCTATTTGCAAGAAGAAACGTTCGTGGATTTATTCTGCGAGTTCTTTTATGCAAATCGCCAGACGGAGGTGAAGGCCGGCCCGAGCTTAGAGCTTGGTGGAATTTCCATTCAGAGGCGGCGTGACATAACCTTCCCGGCTCTTCAATTGCCAAACCACCCTAAAGATTGGAACAAAACTTGGTTTTACTACAAAGATACCTCCCCTGAAACATATATGCAACTTCCAAGCGTGTAAAATATGCGCCGGCTCACGCAACGATCAAAGCTCTTATGGCCAACGGACTGACAGGTCTAGACTTAACTCATTGCTGGATTTCTTGGAGGGTCATGCCTCTGAGTCGGCGAAGTCGTCTCATGCATGAATACACAGGCCAACCTGACGACCCCCTCTACTTTAACTCGGCAACGTTATCAGAGGATAACATCATGGTTGCAATAAAGAGCCTCGTTCATGAGTCTTAAGAAGCTTGCGGTGTCATCGGGTTAGCACCTTTCTGTGCCACGAACCCGGCTCCGGACGTAAGGGTGGCTCTTTATATTCTCTTCTCTGTATTAGCTATATATTGGCAATCTCTTCACCTTTTGCCGGCTTATATTTTCAGGCAAATTCCAACTTGAGGAAGAAGAAATATGTTCCTCCTCTTAAGAAATCATAGAAGAAGACCACGGTCCGGAAGAATAAGACCACTCCTCTGGAAGAGCCAGAAGAACAGCCGGAATCTGACGCCTCAGAGGTATAAGTTGACTATCTTTGCCGCCTCTTTATTCACATTATTGACAACAATTATTCACAGGACGAGACAAAGACAAGCCATGCCAATGCCCCTGAGGTAACTTATGTTTCGTCCGACTCAGACTATTTTGTACCCCAGAAGATATGGCGGGTCGTTCGAAAAGTCCCACTTTCTCATCCTCTTGCTTACTTAGACCCCCAGTTTCTTTTGAAAAACCAACAGCAAGCCGCCCGACACCAGACCCGGAGCGCCGATTCTACTGTTCTCATGGCCGGGTTATCTATCTCTCTGGCTCAGAAGAAGCATCCAGCTGAGGTATCTATTCCTTCTTTGCTTGATTTTACTAATACTTCCTTTGTAATTCCAAATTGCCTTATATTACCTGAACTACTTTTCAGGGATCACCTCCTTCGTATAGTGACTCTACGGCAACTGCTCTGCCACCTCCAAAGATTAACCCACTGTATGTGTTTTTTCAGGCATTATATCTGGGTCTTTGGTGGTTGTAAACTTTGGCTCTAACCTTCGTGCTCTTATGGGCTCAAGCCAAGCGAAGGAAAACCAACAAGTCCTCCCCTGGCCGAATGCTCAAGAACCGGAACCTACTAAGCCAGATGCTCCGATGCCGGATGTTGATCCCTCGGTAGCTTCCAAAGAGGCACCGGAAGAGGCTTGTCGTTCTACAGAGCCAACTGCCGACAATATAATTCCTGAGAGTCCTCCGAGGGACCGTTCCAAGCCGCCAAGCCTTGCGAAGGTTTGGGATGAAACAACCACTCCGGACGTCCTTATTACTGGCGCTAGCTTCCACTCTCCTCAACCTCATGTGCTAACAAAGTATAGCGAGACGACTGATACTTCGAAGAAGTTGGAGTTTGACCTCCCCGCGCTAGAGAAGCTGACAACTGATGAACTTCATGTTGGCTATCTGAACTGCTTATCTACAAGCCGGCACCTGGAGCTCAAGCTTGTCAACTTCATGATGAAGAAATACGAGGTATTCTCACTCTCCTTATACCCTTACGTAGCCTCCAAGAGCCGGGTTAATATTAGCTGATGATAATCCGGATCTTTAAAACTTGCTAGAAGTAGAAATGCTTAGCCCGTAGGCCTCAACTTATTTAGAAGTAATCGCAAATCATCGTTCTTAGCACCCAAGGGCCGGCTCAAGGTTGAGAATATTGAGCTGGAGCTTTATTGAAGGTAGCTAATAGAACCAATTGTAGCCCCCCAAGTGTCGGCTCAATCTTGTTAAAGTTGAGTCGGAGCTTTATGGAAGGTAGCTAATAGAGACAATTGTAGCCCCCAAGGGCCGGCTCAATCTTGTTAAAGTTGAGTCAGAGCTTCATTGAAGGTAGGTAATAGGGCCAATTGTAGCCCCCATGGGCTAGCTCAATCTTGTTGAAGTTGAGTTGGAACTTTTATTATAAACAACTTGAAAAGCCAGCCTGTAGCCCCAAAGTTCCGGGTTAAATTGATGATCCGGAACTGCATTGTAATCTTTGAGATCAAATAGGCATTAGCCCCCAAGTGTCAAACATATTGCTTGCAATCTTCTTGAGACTTGCTTAATCTTCATTATCTAGAAAATTCCCTCCTGGAGACTCGTTCCGTATTTTGATATGTCACATGAAGCTTTAAACGAAGCCGTGTCAGAAGTGGCCGGCTTAAAAAATAATTTAGACACACAGCAAGCCACCCGAAGCAAGGCTGATGAAAAGTGCCGACTCCTTTCCGAGCAATTGAACAAGATCAAAGCCGACTTTGCTGCTTTCAAAGAGTCTGCTAAAACTGAACAAGCCGCCCCGACCCAACGAGCGGATGATGCTGACCAGTTGCTGATGATTGTGTCAGATGAGCTGCAATCTTTGAAGCGCCATATCGAAAAGATTTCAGCCGCCATATTTGGTAAGTATTTGATAGCTTAATCCAAATTGTGTATGTGTACTTGTACTAGCAACTTATGACAAATAGTTCGTCTTATGTAGGTCCAAGGAGCCGCCAACTCGCTTTCGATAGTTTCCTGCCCCTGAAGGCTATTTATACTCTGACGAAACAACTTTAGTGTGGAGCTGTTTGCACGATCAAGGTTGTGCTCTACAAGGATAGCACCCCTTCAACTATCAAAGGGGTAATAGAACTGCTTTCCAGATCAAGGAGGTCGAAGATCAAGGAGGTCGAAGACCCGTAGCAGGGTGACCCGCCGGCCAGCTGGTGGAGTTGTGAACGCCGTTTGATAAGTCGGCTCTTGTGACCCATCATGAGAGGTGTAAAACACTTTGAAATATCTTTGGGATCTACAGAGAGCATATGTGGTAGGCTTGTAGTAACTTTTCGTTTGCCTGAACTATGCCATCGTGCACATGTTAAATAGCTCGGCTTAATATATATATATATATATATATATATATATATATATATATATATCATCTTCATTGCACTTCCCATTGGATGCTTTGCCGACACTTGGCAGCTTAATTGACCTGCAAGAACAGATGTATCCTGACATTGTTAGGAGGACGGCTTGAAACCATGACCCAAAGATGTTGTATCTTCCTAACATGTTTGTTCAAAAATAACTCATGTGCCGATACTACTGGGCTGACTCGCCACTTAAAACTCCTTAACAGTACAGGTCTCCGTGGAGATTGGCCATTTGTTTTTTGAACCGGCTCAGGGTCTCTAAGCGAGATTAACTCAAAGGAAGTGTGACGACCCAGAAGAGACACGACAAGGCATGAGTACCCTGATAGACCAAAAATTACCTCTCACATGGCATAAATTCGTCGTTTTAACCTTAAACAGTACAGGCTACTCAAGGATTAACTGTCTAAGAGTACGAGCGGTCCACATAGCGGAGAGTCGGCAATAGATGGGAGAGTTTATCCTAGCTTTCGGTAAGCCGGCCCTCAAGTGACAAGAGCCGCCGTTTTAACCTTAACCAGTACGGGGTCTCTATGGAGATTGGCCGTCAATTGACTTGAATCGGCTCAGGGTCTCTAGGCGAGATTAACTGGTAGGAGTTAGGCGGGTCACCTAGCAGAGTAGCATCAGCTTACATGCACGTTTAACCCTATTTGGCTTAATAGCCGATCAAGAGGGTGTGTAAGCTACACCCTGTAGGTTGGAAGCCCCCAAGTGACCTTTGTTGATGGAATCCACTATTTGGCTTGAGAGTGGACCGATAGGGTTTGATAAGCTACACCCGGAGGGTGGGAAGCCCCCTGGACGATCCTGTTGGATCTTTCTTGCATGGATGAACATATGCAAAATGGCAGAGGCCCCGGCTTGAAGGGATGCCAACTTTATTCATATATAAATATGATATGGACAATGATAGTTTACAATGTCGAGTCTCAACGACTTAGGTATAGTAAGGCCGCAGATGCGCTACGTTCCACGGCCAACGGGTCTCCTGCCCCGAGGTATCTGAATCGTCTTGGATGTAAATGAGGTTATATGACCCGTTGTTGAGATTTCTGCTGACCATGAAAGGTCCTTCCCATGGAGGAGACAACTTATGCATATTTGTCTGGTCTTGGATCAGCCGCAATACTAAGTCTCCTTCTTGAAACGTCTGAGTCTTGACTCTACGGCTATGATAGCGGCGCAGGTCTTGCTGATAAATCATCGAACGAGCCGCCGCCAGATCACGTTCCTCCTCCAAGGCATCCAACGCGTCTTGACGTGCTGTCTCATTGTCCGTCTCAACGTAAGCCGCCACTTGTGGCGAGCCATGATGGATGTCACATTGTAACACGGCCTCTGCTCCATAAGACGGATGACAATTCCTCCACCCAACAACCCGGCGTTCACTGTAAAGGAACCATAAGCCGGCGCTTGATACCTCTCAAGATTTCTTGGTTAGCATGCTCCGCCTGACCGTTGGACTGTGGATGAGAAACCGCAAAAACATCAAGCCGGATGTGTTCAATGTCGAAGAACGTTTTCATAGCCCCCTTGGACAGGTTCGTGCCATTGTCCGTGATGATACTGTGAGAGTAACCAAAATGGTAGATCAGTTTTTTAACAAACTGAACCACCATAGCCGCATCACACTTGCTGACCGCTCAGCCTCTACCCACTTGGTAAAGTTCTCAACCGCCACCAAGAGGTGTGTCTTCTTGTCCTTGGATCTCTTGAAAGGCCCGACCATATCGAGCCCCCAGACAGCAAACGGCCAAATGACTTAAATCATGCACAATTCTTGAGCCGGAACGTGTGCACGCCAGCCAAACTTTTGACAACCGTCGCACTTTCGGACGAGATCCTTTGCATCCTTGTGAGTCGTCAACCAAAAAAAACCATGCCGGAAAGCCTTGGCCACCAGAGATTTTGAGCCGACATGATGTTCACAATCACCAGCATGAATTTCATTCAAGATTTCCTTACCCTCCTCTGGTGAGACACAACGCTGAAACACGCCGGTGACACTGCATTTGTGTAACTCGCCATTGACTATGGTCATGGACTTGGACCGTCAGGTGATCTGTCTGGCCAAATTTTAATCATCAGGTAACTCGCCCCAAGTCAAGTACGCCAAGTAAGGCATAGTCCAATCCGGAATAGCATGTAGAGCCGCCGTGATCTGTTCAGACGAGTGGATGACGGTCGACACCCGCCGGACCCAATGATGAGCCAACTCATTCTCCTGTTGGACACAGTGATCCAGATCAACAATCATCATAGGCTATTTGCAAGTCCCTTGAAAGTTTTTGATGAACCTTGCTTTCAGCTTAGCCCATGAATTGATGGTATTGGGTGGCAAACCCTTCAACCACGTGCGAGCTGGCCCTTCAAGCATCATGATGAAATACTTAGCACACACCGCGACATTGACATCCAACATCTCCATAGCCAGCTCATAGCTTTCGATCCAGGCCTCCGGAGGTAAGTCGGAAGTGTAATTCGGGACTTTGCGAGGTCCTTTGAAATCCTTTGGCAACCGCTCGTTCCGTAGAGCCGGTACTAAACACGGTACTCCCACGGCCCTGGTGGTCACTCCTGCTCCTACTGAGACGGAGGGCACTTGCTCTTAGTGAGTCGCCGATGCCAATGTCGTCGCCTCTTGCTGGTTTCTTGCCCGGTTTACAAGCGCCTATGCATCTAGAGTCGCCTGCTCATCCCCTCGAGGCCCCTGGTGACGACGATCGCTGCTAGAAACCGCCAGCGACTCATAGCACCAGCCAAAGCTGCGGTTGGGGAGGGGGTTTGAGTGAACGCGGCTCCGGCTATAAGCATATTTCTCCTGCTGGGCCATCGCCGTCTGAAGGTACCCAATGGCGTTCCACACCTCTTCTGCAAAAGGCGCCTCATCTAGAGTAGGGATTGTTTCAAGTCGGGCTGTTGCGGCCACCATGTTCTCTGCCGGGTTGGAATAATGACCCACCGGCGTAGGAAAAGCCACTCGTGAGGCCTGGTTTCGTCGAGGCGGGTTAAGCTGTTGTAGAGCCGCCGGCCGACTTCTAGGCGCATTCGCTGCTCGTCCCGTTCCTGGCGTATTAAAGAGAATCCTAGCCTCGTACTACTCCGATAAACGGGATTGATGCCTCATCCGCTGCACCGCACCCGCTGATTGCTGCTCTATCTCAAGGCGGAAAGCATTTGTCTTAAGGCGTTCCGGCTCCGCCTCCATCTAAACTTTTAATTCGGCAATTCTCTGTTGCACCTCCGCCATCTGGTCCTAAATTCTTGCGATCTCCAAGTTCGGAGCGGCTTGGTTATCTGGGCGGACTTCGGTGGTCATCAGGGTCGCGACCTCGTTCATCAGATCCAGAAGAACTCGAGCCGACGACGGCAGGCCAGCCCCCATGTCTGCTGCTCCGGCGGCTATGCTGCTCGTGCCTGGGGCTGACTCCGCCATGAACACGTCCGCATGAACGGTAGCCTGAGATCATTCGGCTCAGAATGCTTCGACTCAGGGTAAGGCTCGTCGTAGCCCCCGAGCCTGCCGTTGTGAAGCTGGTAGATCGACTCTCCTTCTCCGCTCGAAGATCCGTCCTCTGAATAGACGAGAGTCTACTGCGACGTAGAAGTTCCAAGATCCATACCTTGAGTAAAGCCCATGAAGACATGCTTCCGGCCCGGGTTAATGCGGGCAGGTCGCACATATTGGGCGGGTTGTGTGCCCCGAGCCAGCTCGACGATGTTGGTGCAGACTTCCGTCCCGGCTGTAGATCTGTCGACCTTGCCGATAAAGACGTGGATTCCACCAAAGGGAAACCAGAATCCATATTCGACAGAATCGGACTCAGGACCCCAGCCGACGTCGTTGATGTAGAGCCGGCCGCGCCGACTCTTGCTTATCCTTCCGACCACGTATCCTTCAAACCCCAGGAGGGAGCCCTTTGAGAACTCAACACCACCGAGCGCTAGCCCCACGATGGGCGCCAACTGTCGTGGTTTTGTCACGGCAGATGTCCGGGTGAATGAACTTGGATTCGAGGCCATCATTAAGGTGATGGACTCAAAGGAGTTGATTGTGACGAAGGACACGGGTTTAACCAGGTTCGGCCCCTCAAGTAGAGGTAATAGCCTATGTCTTGCTCGTGTTTGTATTGCTTAGTGTATCGATTACAAGGGAGCTTGATTGCTTGACCTATTTCTCGATAGTTGATCTCTCTCTCTAAGTCGCCCCGGGTCTCGCCTTTATATAGGAGGTCAAGACCACGGGTCATACAAGTCGCAACCGACTCTCACAACATTTCTGAGTCTATCTCTACATTGTCTTGCCTTCCTAAGCAATTTGTCTCCGGGCGCTCACAACATGTCTGAGTCTATCTCTACATTGTCTTGCCTTCCTAAGCAAGTTGTCTCCGGGCGGCTCACCCGCTCGGGTCTTCATACCTTCTCTGTCCGGGCCACGTCCCGACCCATATTGTCAACCCGCCCAACGTCTTGGGCTTATGTCTTCATGGCCCATCCTTGGGCTGGTGTTTGAGCCGCCAGGTGTGACCCGGAGCCTTAGGGGCAGGTCTCACCGTGGGTTTATATCCCCAACAGCGGCAGCTGGTGACGGGGCCGGCATGTGAGCAGGCGGCACGGGGGGAGCCAGAAGGCCATCCCAAAGCCAGTCGCTGTGAGAAGCTCCACTGCTAGAACGTGTGCATGGAGGGCTTGGCACTAGGGAGATTCTTGCAGGGGAGGTCGAGCATCTGGTCGAACGTGAGCTTGGGTTGCCATGCAGCCTTCCCTGTGCGCTGGCACTGGCTAGAAGACTGGGCAACCGGCTCCTACTCCTCAATGGTGGCAACCTACCAGCTCCCATAGCGGGAGTTGGGCTGATAAATCTTGCACTTGGCAGGTGGGGTCGTCTTAACTCGAATGGCGGAGTCGGCCGTGGTGTACTTATGCACCTTGGTCATGAGCTCGGCTAGCATAGCCGTTCAAGAGCACAGGAGCTTGTTCTTGACGGGAGTGCCGTCGTGACAGCCTTCGATGAAGTACTATATGGCTTGCAACTCGTGCACCCCCTCACAGGAGTTGCGGATCTCGGTCCATCGGGTGAGGCAGTCATGGAGGGACTCGTCAAGCCCCTGAACGCACATGGCTAATTCATAGTGGCGGCCGGGTCTCTTGTAGGTGCCGGTCAAGTTGCGGACAAAGGCTTCCTCGAAGTCTGTCCAGGTGTTGATGCTGCCGGCTGCCAGGCTATTGAGCCAGGTGTGGCCGAGCCGATCAGCATGACGGGAGTGTAGTGGCTGGCTACGCGCTTGTTCCCTTGGCGATGCTGACTACGGTGTTCTAGTCAAAAAGCCAGTCTTTAGGTTTGGTGGCCCCGTTGTACTTCGGGGTGTCTCGAGGGAGCATGAAGCCGGTCGGGAACGGCTCATTGCGGATCCGGGAGCCAAACCACGCTGGGCCAATCGAGTCCTTCTCCCCGAGGAGGGCCGACTGCACGAGCTGGTCGATGTGGAGATGGACATCATTCTCCTTGTGGAGGACACGCGGTCCGAGCCAGGCTGAGAGTTCATGGCGGATGAAAGGTGGGACAAACCGCGCCGGCTCGTGTAGCGGAGGCGGTGTATGCCCACGGCTACACCGGCTACCGGTAGCCAGCGCCTCGTGGTGGCGATTGCTACGAGTCGGGTTGTTGGTGCACCGGCTGTTTACAGCCGGCTACTCATTCCCCCGGCAGCTGAGAGTGCCGGGGGTAGCTTGCCTCGACTCGACGAGCGGAGGCGTGAGGGGAACAGGAGTGTTCAACCGGCTAACGGCCAGCAGTCCTCGTGCCCTCGCGCTCGGGTCGGAGGCCTTCGGAGGTGGAAGCGCCCACCGTGAGCTAGTACTTCTGCGCATCGGCGGCGCCGGCGTCAGTGAGGTCCTTGATGTGACGCTCACGGGCGGTGCGTTCTTTGTCCTCCAAGGTAGCCAAATCATTGTAGGTGCGTTCTTGGCCTCCTAGAAGGTTGTCCGCAGGGGTGTCTTAAATGCCACCCAAGATTTCGGTGACCACGCGACCGCGGTCACGCACAACCACACGCCGGCTGGGCTCGGTGCCAGCTAGGGTGAGACCATAAGTGGAGGCATACTCCCGCTGAGCAGGCTCCATGCGGCGCCGTGTGGCCACGAGAGCACTGGCGTTGTCGAACAGGAAGCGGCTCACCGCCTCCATCTAAGTTGTGGTGACGTCAGGGTTGGCCGTCGGGGCAATGGGTGTGCTTAGGTCCCGATGGGCCGCGCCGAGTGGGTCGGAGGTGCCGATGCGAGCCGTGGCGGCCCCGGCCTCAGCCCGCGCATGACCAGAGGAGGTGGAGGAGATGATGGCCATCGCTCCCACGTGGACATGAGAGCTGCTGGACTGGGTCACAATGAATGCAACCACAGCCGTGGGCGGGTCGGTGCAGTTGAGCACCTGGCTAGGGTACTCGTCGGTGACTGGCGCTTCGGCAAGGCTCAGCCTGCCGAAGCGCTCGGTGAGGGTGTGGATGTTGAGCGTGAGGCCGATGATGCTACCTACAGGGCCTGTCGGAGCAAACCCCATGAGCCTGCGGTTACGCATGGATGTGCGGCGGCGGTGGGAAATGGCAAGGGGTCCTGCCTGGAGCATAAATCTGGTCGGTGCCGTGTACGGCCCCACGATGGACATCAACTGTCGTTGTTTTCTCACAGCAGATGCCATGGGTAGGCTTATCGAAGGTGGTTGGGGCTGGAGGACGCTGACGGGCTCTGTGTGCGGGATTAGGCACAAGCGGTGATAACACACGATGAACCCAGGTTCGGGGCCCTCCGTGGGAGGTAATACCCCTAGTCCTGCCTGATCTAGTTGATCGATGAAGAAAGGTTGCAATGATGCTCCTGGAGCTGCTGTCTAGCGGTCGAAGAGGGAGCAGCCGGCTCCCCTTCCTTGGCAACGTGGGTGAGAGTGTGGGTTCTAGTCTATCTGCTTTCTTGCTTGCCCTTTGCATGGGGGGCTCCAGGGGGGTTTATAGGCCAGCCCCCCGGATCACAATATGAGTGGGAAGTCATGAGGGGGCCCCAGCTAGTAGCCTCCGTAGTCGGCCATGGCACCCCCTGGCTATAGGGTCTCGTCATCGGTAGGGCCCGCCAGATGGGGGTCATGTCAAGAGCCGGCAGGGCCCGCGTAGCAGGCCCCAACAATGGTCACCTCTCAGCAGGGGTCGTCCTTCAGGCCGTCATCTTGCGGCAGCCAGAAGTGGTCAGCGGTACGGCCGACTGTAATGTAGCCACGCCGGGGAAGATCATGGAGTGGTTGGAGGTGTGCTGACACTATTGGCATCCCGGTCACGGTCAGCTGAAGTTAGCGGCACTATTGCCTCCACTATGGCCATACGGGCGCTGACCCCCGACGGGATGGGGGGCACTATAGTCGAGCATGCCTAGGCAGTGGGATCCAAGGCGCGACCGGCTTGGGGGCCAAGGATCCCTGCATCCAGCCGGCAACCCTTGGTGGAGCCAGCCAGGCATGGCCGGTAGTGCCCAGTCGGTGCCGCAGGGCCGACCGGGCTCAATCTTGGCCGGAGGGGGAGGCGGCTCACCATTTGGCCATTTCAGAAAGTTCTGGGGCAGTAGGTTGCCTTAGGTACCCTAGGGTTATCACTGCAATAGTTATTGTTCTTCTACGGCCTCGACTTCCATGACCTCCCGCCGAACTCCATCATGCACCTCTCAGCCTTCATCCTTGGCTGCGAGGCTTTCCTGCATGTCGAGCCACATTTTGGGATCTGGCTGCAGGTTTTCAACATCAAGCCGAAGTTTGTCGGCAACAAGCATGCCGACTGTGGCGGGGCCGTCATCAGCAAACTCACACGCGTCGAGTGGCCGTCAGGCACCCTCATCGATACCATCAAGTGGTGGCAAAAGGAGTGGTTCTATGTCACCGAACCACAAGAAGGAGGTCAGCACCACGCCACAGCGTTCAGATCCAGTCCCCAAACCGGATTGGTTTGTGTCTCGATTTGGGCCTTGCCTGGTGGTCGAGCAAGGAGGTGACCGATCTATAGAAGTACGTTCCTTCCCCGGTCGAGGACGACACCATGCTGCCCGATGTGGTCGAGGTGATGCTCCGAAGATTCATCCTCTCCTGCTAGCACTAGGGCACTCCCCTATGGGCTTTGAAACTCGATGCTGAGCCCACAATCTGCAACCTCTTCCGCTCTACGCGGGAGAAGCTGTGGAAGTCGTTCTTCAAATCAATGAAGAGTTGGCCAACCAAGGAGGAGGACATGGGCCTGCACGCCACCAAGCCGGATTCCGAGGAACGATACACCCTAGCTTGGTCGGCCTTATTACATAGAAGATATATAATCCTGTATGTGATCTGTTTACGCTGAGATGGCTGAAGAAAGCCATCAACATCAGTAGTCTGGCTCCTCAGCCCGAAGACGAGAGGAGCGGGCTGCTAGCCAGGATGCTCGTGGAGAAGCCATACGAGGCTCCCATGAAGAAGGACAAGAAGAAGAAGAAACCAGGTCAGGATGGCCTTTGCATCAAGGATCAGCCTGATGCTGCATCCGGAGACACCCACACCACCTCAAATCAGGACAAGGCTGAAGAGGAGGAAGAGGAGGAGGAGGAGGCCGAGAGTGAAGGGGAGGCAACTTCCCCCGCGCCAAGAAGAGACGACGTCTTCGGATGCCCCGGGGCAGGCAACTTCTCCTTCTCGATGCGGCAAGTGTGGATGATCCTGTCCGACGACAGCTCAGACTCAAGCTCCGGGTCCGAACACCCCGAGGAGGTTCCACGAAGGATCGCAAGGGTCAAGCCCCATCCATCTGGGTTTGGATCCGAAGAGCCTCCTTCCTATAACTAGTAAATTCAGAGTTTGCTAACACGCAAGTAATTGGTCCTACAAGCCCACCCGAGCGTCATCCCCACCGAGGTGGTATCGGATGGGGAGACCCCGCCTGCCGCACTAGCGGAGAGCAGGGACGCCTTGCACCCCACCACTCTAGGCACTATGAAGGACGCCATGGAGGTGTCGTCCCCAACCTACTCCAATGGAGGCGGACCCAGGGGGCGAGGGAGATATCACCACGGCCGAAGCTAACTCTTCAGCCACAGAAGACCAAGGGTCTGTACAAGCCCGAAACCTACCTTTGTAACTACCCAGTCAAGTAGTAGCATATGTAACTACGCCAGCTCGGGTCTTAGGACATAGAACGTATGTTGTACTAGAGACTCACAGATGACCTATCGCCGCGTCTCTTATTTGGGTCTGGCCAACTCAGACCTTATCTCTGTTAGAAATATGCCCTCGAGGCAATAATAAATTGGTTATTATCATATTTCCTTGTTCATGATAATCGTTTATTATCCATGCTATAATTGTGTTGATCGGAAACTTAGATACATGTGTAAATACATAGACAACACCATGTCACTAGTATGCCTGTAATAGACTAGCTCGTTGATCAAAGACGGATGTGGTTTCCTAGTCATGGACATGAGATCTCATTTGGTAATGGGATCACATCATTAGGAGAATGATGTGATGGACAAGACCCAAACTAAAAACGTAGCATATGATCGTGTCAGTTTATTGCTATTGTTTTCTGCATGTCAAGTATATGTTCCTATGACCATGAGATCATGCAACTCACTGACACCGGAGGAGTACTTTGTGTGTATCAAATGTCGCAACGTAACTGTGTGACTATAAAGGTGCTCTACAGGTATCTTCGAGGGTGTCTGTTGTGTTGGCATGGATCAAGAGTGGGATTTGTTACTCCGTGTGATACAACATCACAATAAGCCTTGCAAGCAATGTGACTAAGTGTTGGTCACGGTATCTTGTATTACGGAACGAGTAAAGAGACTTTCCGATAACGAGGTTGAACTAGGTATGGAGATACCCACGATTGAATCTCGGGCAAGTAACATACCGAAGAACAAAAGGAACATCATACAAAATTAATTGAATCCTTTACATAGAGGTTCGACCAATAAAGATCTTCGTAGAATATCTAGGAACCAATATGGGCATCTAGGTACCCCTATTAGTTATTGACCGTAGAGGTGTCTCGGTCATGTCTACATAGTTCTCGAACCCGCAGGGTCTGCACACTTAAGGTTCAGTGACATTTCGGTAGTATAGAGTTATATATGATGGTGACCGAAGGTTTTTTAGAGTCCCGGATGAGATCCTGGACGTCACGTGGATCTCCGGAAGTCTTGTTTTGGTCGCAAGAAAAGTTTCGGGCTCATCGGTAGTGTACCGGGAGTGCCGGTAGTGTACAAGGAGACCATCGGGAGGGGTATTTCGACCCAAGAGGCTACATGGGCTGTGGGAGAGTAAATACCAGCCCTTAGTGGGCTGGTGGAAGTCCCACACAAGGCCCATGCGGCTGGGAGAGAAAAGCCCAAAGAGAAAAGGTGGAAAAAGGCAAAAAGACCAAAATAAGGAGGAGTCCTAGTCCTACTAGGATTGGAGGAGGAATCCTCCTCTCCTCCTTGGTTCGGCCGAGGCCTAGATCGCTTGGACCTTGGGCCAAGCCTTCTACTCTCTTCCTATTATATATACTAGAGGTTTTAGGGTTTTTGGCACTTGATTTTGAGCCACGTGCTACCCGTTCCTCTAGTGCATAGTTTCTCCTCTAGATTGGTTTTCTACAGTGCTTAGGCGAAGCCCTGACGGAATTGCTCCACCATAATCGTCGCGGCATCGTCACGCTGCCGGAGAACTCGTCTACCTCTCCACACCCTCTTGCTGGATCAAGAAGGCGGAGATCGTCCTCAAGGTGTACGTGTGCCGAACGTGGAGGTGCCGTCCGTTCGGTGCTTGATCGGGACGGATCGTCATTGGATCGCGGGACGCTCGGCGATTTGGATCGCGAAGAAGTTCGACTACACCAACCGCATTTCTTAACACTTCCCTCTTAGCGATGTACAAGGGTACATAGATCCACTCTCCCTCTCGTAGATGCTCATCACCATGGATAGATCTTGCGTGTGCGAAAGAATTTTTTTGTTTCCCATGCAACGTTATCCAATAGTGGCGTCATGAGCTAGGTCTATGTGTAGATGAGATCTCGAGTAGAACACAAAGAGTTTGTTGGCGTTGATGCTTAGATTGCTGCCTCCCTTGGTCGTGTTTTGGTTCAGAGGTATTGTGGGATGAAGCGGCCCGGACGAACATTACTCGTACGCTTACGAGAGACCGGTTCTCTCAACTGCAACTTGTTGCATAGATGGCTGGCGGGTGCCACTTTCTTCTACTTTAGTTGGATCAGATTCGACAACGGTGGTCCTTGAGAAGGTTGAAAAGCAACTAATGTATCACCGTTGTGGTTTATGCGTAGTGAGAATTGTTATTGCTAGATACCTGTAGCAGTCACGTAAAACATGCAACAACAATTAGAGGACGTCTAACTTGTTTTTGTAGTGTATGTTGTGATGTGATATGGCCAATTACATGATGAGATATATGTGATGTATGATATGATCATGTATTGTATAGAATATCACGACTTGCATGTCGATGAGTACGGCAACCGACAGGAGCCATAGGGTTGTCTTTAATTATTGTATGACCAGCGTGTCAATCATTAAGCGCTATATAATGCTTTACTTCATAGCTAAATGGTAGCAATAGTAGTAGAAGCATGATGGGTGTGACAACCCTGATCGCGGCACGTTGATGGCGATCAATATGATGGAGATCATGGTGTCGTGCCGGTGACGATGGAAATCATGCTAGTGCTTTAAACAAGGAGATCAAAAGCACAAGTTCATGGCCATATCATGTCACTTATGATTTGCATGTGATGTTAATCTTTTTATGCACCTTGTTTTGTTTAGGACGACCGTAGCATTATAAGGTGATCCCTCACTTAATTTCAAGATAAATTGTGTTCTCCCTGAGTGTGCACCGTTGTGAATGTTCGTCGTGTCAAGACACCACGTCAAGATTGAGTGTGATAGACTCTACGTTAACATACAACGGTTGCAAGCCACTGTTGCACATGTAGAACACTCGGGTTAAACTTGACGAGCCTAGCATGTATAGACATGGCCTCGGAACACAAGAGACCAAAAGGTCGAACATGAGTCATATAGTAGATATGATCAACATGATGCTGTTCACCATTGAAACCACCTCAACTCACGTGATGATCGGACTTGATTTGGTGAATTTGGATATGTATCACTCTAATTACTGGAGGGATGTCAATTTGAATGGGAGTTATTAAGTAATATGATTAATTGAATTCATTATCATGAACATAGTCAGTAGTGTCTTTGGAAATTATGTTGTAGATTAGTTGCTCACGCTATAGCTCCCTTGAATTTTTATATGTTCCTAGAGAAATAGAGTTGAAAGATGATGGTAGCAATATTGCGGACTTCAGTCCATGATCTGAGGATTGTCCTCATTGCTGCATAGAAGACTTATGTCCTTAATGCACCGCTCGGTGTGCCAACCCCTCTAGCATCGTGTGTAGATGTTCTGAACATCTGACAGACATGTTCTGATGACTACTTGATAGTTTAGTGCGTCATGCATCACGGCTTAGAATTGAGGCTCCAAAACATTTTGAACGTCACGGAACATATGAGATGTTCTAAGAGCTGAAATTAGGATCTCAGGATCGTGCCCGTGTTGCGAGATATGAGGTCTCCAACAAGATTCTTTGCCTGCAAGATGAAAGAGAATAGCTCAATCGTTGAGCATGTGCTCAGATTGTCTGGGTGCTACAATCGATTGAATCGAGTGGGAGTTAATCTTCCAGATAAGACAGTGATTGATATAGTTCTCCAAATCACTTTCACTAAGCTACTAGAACTTGGTGATGAACTATAAAATACTAAGGATAGAAATAATGATCCCTGAGCTGTTCGCGATGTTTGACACCGTGAAGGTAGAAATCAAGAAGGAGCGTCAAGTGTTGATGGTTAGTCAAACCACTAGTTTCGAGAAGGGCAAGAGCAAGGAGGGAAACTTCATGGATAGCAAGTCAGTTGCTGATCCAGTGAAGCAATCCAAAGTTGAACACAAACCCGAGACTAAGTGCTTCAATTATGAGGAGAGCGGTCGCTGAAGCGGAACAACCCTAGATACTTGGTAGATGAGAAGGCTGGCAATGCTGACAGAAGTATATTTGATATACGTGTTAATGATGTGTACCTTGCGAGTACTCCTAGTAGCACCTGGGTATTGGATACCAGTTCGGTTGCTAAATGTTAGTAACTCGAAATAAAAGCTACAGAATAAACGGAAAACTAGCTAAGGGTGAGGTGATGATCTGTGTTGGAAATGTTTCCAAGGTTGATGTGATCAACATCGCATGCTCTCTCTACCTTCGGGATTACTGACGAACCTAAATAAATGTTATTTGGTGTTTTGTGTTGTGCATGAACGTGATTAGATCGTTTTATCGCAACACGGTTATTCATTTAAGTTAGAGAATAATGGTTATTCTGTTTACATGAATAATACGTTCGATGGTCATGCATGTAGTGAGAATGGTTTGTTGAATCTTGATCGTAGTAATACACATATTCATAACATTGATGCAAAAAGATACAAAGTTAATAATGATAGTACCACATACATGTGGCACTGCCGCTAAATGTCATGTTGGTATAAAGCGTAGGAAGAAACTCCATGCTGATGGATCTTTGGACTCATTCGATTTCGAATCGGTTGAGACATACGAACCATTCCTCTTGGGGAAGATGACTAAGGACCCCGTTTTCCGGATTGATGGAGCTGGCAAGTGATTTATTGGAAATGATACATGTTGATGTATGCAATCCAATGAGTCTTGTAGCATTCGGCGGATATCGTTATTTTCTTATCCTCACTGACGATTTGAGTAGATATAGTGTATATTTACTTAATGAAACACAAGTCTGAATCATTTGAATGGTTCAAGAAAATTTCCGAGTGAAGTTTAAGATCATCATGACAAGAAGATAAAAATGTCTGCGATATGATCGTGGAGGTGAATATCTGAGTTACGAGTTTGGCATACAACGTTAGACAATGTGAAAGTTGTTTCACAACTCATGCCACCTTGAACACCATAGTGTGATGGTGTGTAGGAACGTCATAGTCGTGCTCTATTGGATATGGTGCGGGCTATGATGTCTCTTATCATTTTGCTACTATAGTTTTGGGGTTATGCGTTAGAGACAACTACATTCACTTTAAATAGGGCACCATCTAAATCCGTTGAGATGACACCGTCTGAACTATGGTTTGCTAGAAACCTAAGCTGTCATTTCTTATTGTTTGGGGCTGTGACGCTTATGTGGAAAAAGGTTTTGACCTAATGAGCTCGAACCCAAAGCGGACAAATGCATCTTCATAGAATACCCTAAGAACAGTTGGGTGTACCTTCTATCTCAGATCCAAGTGCAGAGTGTTTGTTGCTAAAATGGGTCCTTTCCCGAGAAAAAGTTTCTCTCAAAATAATTGAGTGGGAGGAAGATAGAACTTGGTAAGGTTTTTGAACCTTTTGTTTCTACCAGAGAGTAGCGCAACGTAGAAAGATGTTTTCTGTGGAGCCTACGTTAGTTGAAAAGAAGTTAATGACAATGATCATGAAACTTCGAACCAAGTTACCATCGAACCTCGTAGGTCGATAAGGACGCGTACTACTCCTGAGTGGTATGGCCACCCTGTCTTAGAGGTCATGTTGTTGGACAACGATGAACCTACGAACTATGAAGAAGCGATGATGGACCCAGATTCCGACAAATGGTTAGAGTCCATGAAATCCGAGATAGGATCCATGTATGAAAACCAACTATAGACTTTGGTAGACTTGCTCATTGGACGGCAGGTCATTGAGTACAAATGGATCTTTAAAAGGAAGACACACGCTGATGGTAAATGTCACCATTTGTAAAGCTCGACTTGTTGCAAAGAAGTTTACGACAAGTTCAAGGAGTTGACTGCGATGAGACTTTCTCACTCGTAGTGATGCTAAAGTCTGTTGGAATTATGTTAGCAGTTGCTGCATTTTTCAATTATCTAATCTGGCAGATGGATGTCAAAACATCTTTTCCTTAATGGTTTACTTGAGGAAAGGTTGTATGTGATACAACCAGAAGGTTTTGTCAGTCCTAAGGATGCTAAAAGGTGTGCAAGCTTCAGTGATCCTTCTGTGGACTGAAACAAGCATCTCGGAGTTGGAATATACACTTTGATGAGGTGATCAAAGTTTTTTGAGTCTATACAAAGTTTATGAGAAACTTGTATTTACAATAAAGTGAGTGGGAGCACTATAGAGTTTCTGATAAGCATATGTGGTTGACATATTGTTGATCGGAAATGGTATAGAATTTCTGGAAAGCATGAAGGGTTGTTTGAAAAGAGTTTTTCAAAGGAAGACCTGGATAAAGCTACCTAATTGTTGAGCATCAAGATCTATAGAGATAGAGCAAGATACTTGATGAGACTTTCAATGAGTACATATCTTGAGAAGTTTTTGAAAGAGTTCAAAATGGATCAGTCAGAGAAAGAGTTCTTCCCTGATTTGTAAGGTGTGAAGTTGAGTAAGACTAATGGCTCGACCACGACAGAAGATAGAGAAAGGTCGAATGTCGTCCCCTATGCCTTTGCCATAGGCTCTATATTATGCCATGCTGTGTACCGAACCTGGAGTGATCAAGGAGTCTGTCAAGGGGTACAAGAGTGATCCAGGAGTGGATCATTGAACAATGGTCAGTATTATCCTTAGTGACTAAAAGACTAAGGAAATGTTTCTCGATTATGGAGGTGATAAAGAGTTCGTCGTAAAGAGTTACGTCAATGCAAGTTTTAACACCAATCTGGATGACTCGTAGTAGCAATCCGGATACGTATAGTGGAGCAGCCATTTGGAATAGCTCCAAGTGGAGTGTGGTAGTAGTATTTATAGTTTAACATAGAGATTTGCAAAGTGCACACGGGTCTGAATCTCGTAGACCCATTTCCTATAAGACCTCTCTCACATGCTAAGCATAATCGAACCCCAGAACTCATTGGGTATTAGATTCATAACAATGTGAATCACATGGTGATGTGAACTAGATTATTGACTCTAGTGCAAGTGGGTGACTATTGGAAATATGCCCTAGAGGCAATAATAAATTGGTTATTATCATATTTCCTTGTTCATGATAATCGTTTATTATCCATGCTATAATTGTGTTGATCGGAAACTCAGATACATGTGTGGATACATAGACAACGCCATGTCCCTAGTATGCCTCTAATAGACTAGCTCGTTGATCAAAGATGGCTATGGTTTCCTAGTCATGGACATGAGATGTCATTTGGTAACGAGATCACATAATTAGGAGAATGATGTGATGGACAAGACCCGAACTACAAACGTAGCATATGATCATGTCAGTTTATTTCTATTGTTTTCTGCATGTCAAGTATATGTTCCTATGACCATGAGATCATGCAACTCACTGACACCGGAGGAGTACCTTACGTGTATCAAACATTGCAACGTAACTGGGTGACTATAAAGGTGCTCTACAGGTATCTTCGAGGGTGTCTGTTAGGTTTGCATGGGTCAAGACTGGGGTTTGTTACTCCATGTGATGGAGAGGTATCTCAGGGTCCACTCGGTAATACAACATCACAATAAGCCTTGCAAGCAATGTGACTATGTGTTGGTCACCAGATCTTGTATTACGGGACGAGTAAAGAGATGTGCCGGTAACGAGGTTGAACTAGGTACGCAGATATCGACGATCGAATATCGGGCAAGTAACATACCAAAGAACAAAGGGAACATCATATGGGATTAACTCAATCCTTGACATAGAGGTTCGACCGATAAAGATCTTCGTAGAATATGTAGGAATCAATATAGGCATCCAGGTCCCGCTATTGGTTATTGACCGTAGAGATGTCTCGGTCATGTCTACATAGTTCTCGAACCTGGAGGGTCTGCACACTTAAGGTTCGGTGACATTTCGGTAGTATAGAGTTATGTATGGTGGTGAACGAAGGTTGTTCAGAGTCCCATATGAGACCACAATCGTCACGAGGAGATCCAAAATGGTCTGGAGGTAAAGATTGATATATAGGAAGTCATGTTTTGGTCGCCGGAAAAGTTTCGGGCTCATTGGTAGTGTACCGGGAGTGCCGGTAGTGTACCGGGAGACCATCGGGAGGGGTATTTTGACCCAAGAGGCTACATGGGCTGTGGGAGAGTAAATACCAGCCCTTAGTGGGATGGTGGAAGTCCCACACAAGGCCCATGCGGCTGGGAGAGAAAAGCCCAAAGATAAAAGGTGGATTAAGGCAAAAAGACCAAAATAAGGAGGAGTCCTAGTCCTACTAGGATTGGAGGAGGAATCTGTTGGGAGACGTACTAGTAAATCAAAAAAAATCCTACGTTTCACCAAGATCTATCTATGGAGAAACCAGAAATGAGAGGGGAGAGATTGCATCTTCATACCTTTGAAAATCGCTACGGAGAAGCGTTACAAGAACGCGGTTGGTGGAGTCGTACTCGCAGCGATTCAGATCGTGGTGGATTCCGATCTCAAGGCCGAACAACGGTGCCTCGGCATTCAACACACGTGCAGCCCAGTGACGTCTCATACGCCTTGATCCAACAAGGAGGAAGGAGAGGTTGCAGGAGAGCTCCGGCAACACGACGGCATGGTGACGGTGGAGCTACGTGAACTCCGGCAGGGCTTCGCCAAGCACTACGGAGAACGAGGAACAGGAAGGGTAGGGTTGCACCGAGAGAGAGAGAGAGAGAGAGAAGTCGTGTCTCAAATCATCCCAAACCCTTGCATATATATAGGAGGACGGAGAGGGAGGGCTGCCTTGGCCCCTCCTCCAAGGAGGAGAGGTTCGGCCGAACTAGGTGGAGAGTCCACCTCCCACAAGGGAGGTGGATCTCCTCCTTCTAAACCTTTTTCAGCCCTATCTCTTATCTCCAGCTGCATGGGCCTTTCTACAAGGTCTTGGCCAGCCCAATAATGGCTTGCACACCTCCTCTAAGGGCCCACGAAGTCCTTTGGTCATCACACCCCTCCCGGGGGTCCTCCGGCACTATCCCAACACTCCTGGTACACTACCGATGAGCCCGAAAACTTTCCGGTGACCAAAACTGGACTTCCTATATATCAATATTTACCTCCGTACCATTCCGGAGCTCCTAGTGACATCCGGGATCTCATCCGGGACTCCAAACAACCTTCGGTAATCACGTATACCATTTGCAAATAACCCTAGCGTCATCGAACCTTAAGTGTGTAGACCCTACGGGTTCGGGAGACATGTAGACATGACCGAGACACCTCTCCGGTCAATAAACAACAGCGGGATCTGGATACCCATGTTGGATCCAACATGCTCCATGATGATCTCATCGGATGAACCACGATGTCGGGGATTCAATCAATCCCGTATACAATTCCCTTTGTCTATCGGTATGATACTTGCCCGAGATTTGATCGTCGGTATCTCTATACCTTGTTCAATCTCGTTACCGGCAAGTCTCTTTACTCGTTCCGTAATACATCATCCCGTGACTAACTACTTAGTCACATTGAGCTTCTTATGATGATGTCTTATCGAGTGGGCCCAGACATACCTTTCCGTCACACGAAGGGACAAATCCCAGTCTCGATTCGTGCCAACCCAACAGACAGTTCAGAGATACCCGTGGTGCGCCTTTATAGCCACCCAGTTATGTTGTGATGTTTGGCACGCCCAAAGCATTCCTATGGTATCCGGGAGTTGCACAATCTCATGGTCTAAGGAAACGATACTTGACATTGAAAAGCTTTAGTAAACGAACTACACGATCTTATGCTATGCTTAGGATTGGGTCTTGTCCATCACATCATTCTCCTAATGATGTGATCCCATTATCAACGACACCAATGTCCATAGTCATGAAACCGTGACCATCTATTGATCAACGAGCTAGCCAACTAGAGGCTTACTAGGGACATGTTATGGTCTATGTATTCACACATGTATTACATTTTCTGGTTAACACAATTATAGCATGAACAATAGACAATTATCATGAACAAGGAAATACAATAATATGCATTTTATTATTGACTCTAGTGCATATTTTCAACTTTCTCCCACTTGCACTAGAGTTAGTAATCTAGTTACATTGTGATGAATCGTACACCCATAGCATTCTGGTGTTGATCACGTTTTGTCGTGAGAGAGGATTAGTCAATGGATCTATGACATTCAGATCCGTATGCACTTTACAAATATCTATATCTCCCTCCCGAATGTAATCATGGATGGACTTGAAACGACGCTTGATGTGTCTTGTCTTCTTGTGAAACCTGGGCTCCTTCGCAAGAGCAATAGCTCTTGTCACATAATAGAGTCATCGGGACTGACGCACTTGGAATTACTCCTAGGTCGGTGATGAACTCCTTCATCCAGACTCCTTCCTTCGCTGCTTCCGAAGGAGCTATGTACTCCCGCTTCACATGTAGATGCCGCCACGATGCTTTGCATGCTGCTGCACCAGCTGACTGCCCCTCCGTTCAAAATATACACATATCCAGTTTGCGACTTGGAGTCGTCCGGATCTGTGTCGAAGCTAGCATCAAAGTAACCCTTTACGACGAGCTCTTTGGCACCTCCATATACGAGAAACATGTCCTTTGTCCTTTTCAGGTACTTCAGGATATTCTTGACTGTTGTCAAGTGTTCCGCTCCGGGATCACTTTGGTACCTCCCTACCAAACTTATGGAAAGGTCACATCAGGTCTGGTACATAGCATGGCATACATAATAGAGCCTATGGATGAAGCATAGGGGATGACACTCATCTCTTCTATATCCTTTGCCGTGGTCGAGCATTGAGTCATACTCAATCTCACACCTTGTAACACAGGCAAGAACCCCTTCTTGCACTGATCCATATTGAACTTCTTCAATATCTTTTCAAGGTATGTGCTTTGTGAAAGACCTATGAGGCGTCTCGATCTATCTCTATAGATCTTAATACCTAATATGTAAGGAGCTTCTCCAAGGTCCTTCATTGAAAAACACTTATTCAAGTAGGCCTTTACACTTTCTAAGAGTTCTATATCATTTCCCATTATCAGTATGTCATCCACATATAATATGAGAAATGCTACAGAGCTCCCACTCACTATCTTGTAAATACAGGGTTCTCCATAAACCTGTACAAATCCAAACGCTTTAATCACTTCATTAAAGTGAATGTTCCAACTCTGAGATGCTTGCATCAGCCCATAGATGGAACGCTGGAGTTTGCATACCTTGTTAGCATCTTTAGGATCGACAAAACCTTCTGGCTGCATCATATACAGTTCTTCCTTGAGGAAGCCATTAAGGAATGCCGTTTTGACGTCCATTTGTCAGATCTCATAATCATAAAATGCGGCAATTGCTAACATGATTCGGACATACTTCAGCATCGTTACGGGTGAGAAAGTCTCATCGTAGTCAACTCCTTGAACTTGTCGATAACCCTTAGCAACAAGCCGAGCCTTATAGACGGTCACATTACCATCCGCGTCAGTCTTCTTCTTAAAGATCCATTTATTTTCAATGGCCCGCTTATCAACAGGCAAGTCCACCAAAGTCCACACTTTGTTCTCCTACATTATAACGCCCAAGATGCGGTCCTATCCTTGTTTGGGCACAAGGGCCTCGACAGGGATAGAAGCGCATCTCGATGCGTTTGCAAGAATGGATATCATTACAGGTACATGTACAGAAGAGATGAGTATATGGAATTGGCTTACACTCGCCACAAGCTACATCAGAGTCACAGCAATACAATAAGATCTCAAACATCATACATAAGAGCAGGGTCCGGCTACGGACGAAATCAAACAATAAAATGACATCCACCATTGCTATCCCAGGTTGCCGCCTGGAACCCATCCAAGATTGATGAAGAAGAAGAAGAAGAACTCCAAATCAAATCAAGCAACGCGCTCACGTCAAATCATCACATTACCTGTACCTGCAACTGTTGTTGTAGTAATCTGTGAGCCACAGGGACTCAGCAATCTCATTTCCAAGGGTATCAAGACTATTAAAGCTTAATAGGTAACGTATGGTTAAGGGGTGAGGCTGCAGCGAGCGAGTAAGCATTTATATGAGTGGCTAACTTACGAGTACAGAAATGAAAGTATGGTGGTCTAAGCATAACGAACGTGAACTAGAAATGATCACTAACTGATCCTGAACACCTACTTACGTCAGACATAACCCCACCGTGTTCTCTTTCGGATAAGAACTCACGAGAAGAGACAATCATGGTTACGCACACAGTTGGTGTATTTTATTAGAGTTTACTTCAAGTTTGCTATGACCGGGTGTTAAACAAAGTATCCAAGTTTGCCACATAACCGCAGGCACGGCTTCTCGAAAAAACTTAACCCTACAGGGGTGCTGCAACTCGTCCATCACAAATTAACCACACTCAGTGGGAATAACCTCAACCACGGATCTCGTGAACTTCCTAGGTGATTCCAAAGGAAATCCAACACCTCGAGATAACCCGAAGAAAATTAGAGTTCCTCACTCGAGATGTTTGAGAAAGGTAAAATAAATCCAGCAAGGCCTCCCGACGTGTCGACAATCCCGATAGGAGCCGCGTATCTCGTTCTCAGGACACGGCGGATAAGCTACGCGTACGGAGGCCTGATAGAAATCTTCCAAGTTGCCCTGGGTTGGCCCCGCACAATGCTCTAGTTTGGACCAACACTCATGACGAGCACTGGCCCGGGGGTTGATTAAATTATCCACGGGTGCCGGCGGGTCCCTATGCAAGTTCATTAATTATTAGGCAAATATAGTACCAATGTTGGGCCTTGCTAGACAAGTTTTAATCTAACCTGAAAATCAAGGGGGTCCCCATAACAACCCCGAGCATGTTAGGAGCGCTCATTTCTGGAACATAACACCGGTTCACAAGTAACTAAGGGCGGCAAGAGTGGAACAAAACACCAAGCAAAAGGCCAAGCCTTCCACCCTTTACCAAGTGTATGTGTGCATTAAATTTAAATAGCCGCAATATTGTGATATAACAAGGAAAGCCCATGTTGACACATGGAAGCAATTCCACCTGCAACTAGCAACGCTATAAGAAGGGCTGAGCAAGTTGTAACATAGCCAAACATCGGTTTGCTGGGATGTGGAGAGGTTAGAGGCTTATCATGGCAATGTTGGGAGGCTTATCAAACAAGTGGTAGGTAGCGAGACATAACGATAAAGACGAGACAACTAGCATGGCAATGATAGTAATGGTATCCAGGGAAATGTGTCGGAATGAACTTATAGCACTTCCGAAATGACCCCATATGTTAATTATAAATTTGGTCCAGATCTGATCTAAACACATTTTATTATTGTTAAATAGCATAATAAATCATACCATGTTATTCTACACGTCATCCTAGTCGATTTACATATATAGAACATCTCAAACGGAGCTACGGTTCAAAAGATATGAGCAACACAAGATGCACATGCCATGAATGCAATGCATGGGAAATGCAATCATAAACCTCTCAAAACATGAATTCAGCAGGTTATTATGAAACTACATGAGATTCTAAGCAATTTTCATATATGGAATGCTCAAAACGGAGCTACGGTTCAACCACAATCAACAAAACAAGTTTTAGTTGAAATCTGCCAAAAACAGCAACATAGCATTTTGAACATATGAAAACAACAAGATACAATATTGTAAAATGCACAAACTAAGATGGGGCAATAGCATACAACATCCAATTGATTTCATCTTCATAAATCATAATCAAAACAGGCATGGATCACTTGGTAGGAAGCTCACAAGAAGGCTACTTAATAACAGTTTCAGACTTAGTGAAAATAGCAGTTTTTTTTACAGTGCAGTTTTTATCATGAAGGCATATTGACAGCAGTGAAACTATATGCTACAAGTCATTAAACGGCATGAAACTTAACAACATACTAAAGGACAATATCAGCAACAAATAACTCTATTACACCAACCACAGAAGAGTTCTAGATCACTAGCAAATCACATGGCAAGACAGCAACAAAATATAACAGATACCTGACTTAGAAATATTTTGGACCCTCAAAATATCAGATTTTCATAGCAAGTTGACAACCACAAAACAACACCTAAACATGCATATCTATGACAAGCAAAATGTCCATGGGCTAGGTCACATATCAAAGAGCATCTTTCATGTTGAAAATAATTTCATATCATGCCCGGATTAAATCCTACGAAAATGACAAAAGGGCATCACGGCATAATGACATACACACAAACATGCTCAAATGACAAAACTAAATGCACAGATAAATTCTATGGATTTTTCTACCCCGAAAACATATATAATATGATTAGGTTACTGTGGGAAATTAATCATAATTAAATATGCGGGATTAGGCCTATTCACGTTAAAGCAATTCGATAATGCCAAATAAACGCAACCATCAATCCAACATTTTTCACATGCATGAAACTGCGATGCAAATGGGATGAACATTTTTAATATTTCATTCTATTATCTTCGATGCACAGTTTATTAATTATGAAAATGCAATATTAGGACATAAATGCAAACATGCAGGAAATGACATGTTAATTATTTTTAACATGGATGATATAGGCATATTAATATTCTACCCATTATTCTAGTCAAGTTTCATGTTGGAAATATTTTAGTTCGAGGCACGGTTATTTAGTTACTAGCGTTTAAAACGTGAAACTAAATGAATAAAAAAACAAAAGAAAAGGAGGGGCTGGGCTCACCCTGGGCTTGGCCCATCCGGTGGGAAGAGGAGGATGGCTGGGCTGGGGAGCTGCGGCTGGGCCGGCTCATGCGGGGAGCAGGGAGCGGTCAACGGGGCGCTCCCTCCCGCTCGAGCTCGCCCGACCCCGAGCCGGAAGGCAGCGGCGGCGGCTCGCAAGGCGGCGGCGGGGCTGGCGAGGCCGGAGGCGGGCGGCGGCGGATCCGGGGCTGGCCTGCCCGGATCTGGCCGGCGGCGCGGATGTCCGACGAGGGAGATACGGCGGCGGCGAGGCTCGGCATGGCGGCGACCTGCAACGGGGAAGAGCGAGGAGGCGATGGCCAAGGCTGGGCCGCCGACGGCGGCGAGGTCCCAGCTGCGAGCTGCGGCGGCTGCGGCGGCAAGGGGCTGTAGCGGCGGCTCCGGCGAGGCAGCTTGCTCCGGCGAGCTACCACGGGGAGAAGGAGGAGGATCACCATGGAGGAGCTCGGGAGCTCGGGGACGACGGGATCCAGGCCCAGATGGGCTCGAGCGGGCCCAGATGGGCTCGCGTGGGCTCGCTGGAGGTGGGAGAAGGCTGTTAGGGTTTGCACGTGGAACGAGGAGCTAGGGGTGCTTAAATAGGAAAGGGGGGCTAGGGTTAGCCGGCACTATCCGTCTTCGGACTGCCGGCTATCAGTCCGACGTCCGAAAGAGGGGGGTCGGGGCTACGGCGGCTGTGCAGAGGGGCTAGGGAGAGATGAGATGGAGGTCGGCGACCCGTGACACGAAGGTTAATAAAACACCGAAAATGTCCGATAAACTACCGATAACCTCACTTCTACGGATGACCGACGGGGCAACAGACGAACTCAGAACGCGACGAAAATCGATGGGCGGTCTACCTACAATATAACAAGACCGCACGACAAGTGTCAACTCAATCCGAGAATATTTTTGCGCGCGCTTAAAAACGGTTTTATTTTCACGGTGCCGCGGGCGCGTGCGTGTGTGGCTGGACTCGAGACGGGCAACGGCAGAACGGAGAGAACCGACAACTAACAACGGATGCAAGTTTTTCGAAAACGGATGACGATGCAATGCAGATGATGCGAATGATGCGATGATGAATGCAACAACCAGATGAACACATGCCGAGAACGGAAACACAAGGGGAATCTTCTGGAATCTTGTGGAACATCGGTCCCGGGCTATCACAACTCTCCTCCACTACACGAGGATCTCGACCCGAGATCTAGAATGAAAAGGGGAAGAGAAAGAGCAAAAGGTGAAACTTAGTTGCTTATTTGACAAACGAGTGAAACCAATGAATTTGGAAGGATGCAAAGAGATGAAGAATGAAGAGCAAGCAAGAATTCACAGAAAATTCCGGCAGCACTTCGGTAGGAAAGAGAGGAAAAATTGATATGATGGAAATGAATTGAAAGAGAGGCACCAAACTTGGTTGGAATAACATCACAACTTCATAAGATGGAATGAGATGAAAAGATTTCACAGCACTCCGGTTAAATGAATAAGCAAGGAAGGAACATGATATTGATCAAACAAGATGATGTATTAAAAGAGAGCAACATGACAAGGCCTTCGGAACAAAAGAATAGAAACTAGATCTTGAAGAGAAGAGAACCGAGAAGAAAATGACAACTTCCAGCACAAATGGACTTGAAAGCACATTTAGGAAGAAGAGATTGAACGGAGTTGTTGGGACACCAACAACGAAAATAACAAGCTTATTGCGGCCTTATGGAAACCATCTCAACATTATGAGGTGAGGACCTGCCACAACAGGAACATTTGATTGATTGAGAGCAACAAGATAAGCAAGCTTCTTTCACCAAGAAGAGGAGAAGAAAGCTTGAATCATTTATGACACCATGAAAAGGCAATATCTATCATGGTGAAATCCAACCCAAGATAACTCCGAGAAAACAAGATGGGTTTACTTATCTCATTCCTGACAACTTTACTTCGAGACTCCTCATAGTCAAGAATTTAATAACACCACCTCAAAAGATAATGAAGAAGGAATGAATTTAGACATCCAAGATAAGAACACTTGAGCACCTCCAACAAGAATACCGAAGAACACTGAAAACGAAAGAAATCTTGATGAACCACCATGAAGAACCTCCGAAAGAACTCTGAAACGACGGGATGATAGAAAGAATTGAAGGATGCAAAAAGAACAAGATTAGCCTTGCAAAGATTTAGAAGATGCTTCGGAACAGATACTTCCAAAAATTAGAAACTTCGGAAAAGAAAGATGACCACTTGGGATAAAGAATTTGACATCATGAACAACTCCGGAAGAAGGATTGAAATCACTTGAATGAACAAGAATAAGAATTATGATATGACTATCCTTCATCAAGTTTAATTGATGACAAGCAACGGATTTCAAACATCACTTATTCTTTTGGAAGAGATAGGAAAGATAGATAGAGCACAAACTTGAAGAAGTCTTGCACGAGAACACCGGTTAGAATTCAAAATGAAAGAATGATATATCACGAGAACAAAGAGAGCATGATCCACCTAATAGAAAACTTGAACGAAGCACCGGAAAGAATAAGAAACAAAAGAGGACAAATGAGAATGAAGAGATCAAGATTTGCCTAATAGAAACTGAAAAAGACACCGGAATAACTGAGATACGAACGAAGGGACACAAATTGAGAAGAATTTGAGAACGAAAGATGAAAGCTGAGAATGAAGAAATCTTCTGAAATGATGGCCTTCGGAGGATCGAGAAATGAAAACAACTCTGCAAGCACCTGATAGATATGAGAGAAAGAACTTATGATCAAAACAATTTGAGATGATAACAACAAGCTGAATCCAAACTCTTTGGAAGAATGAACAATGATTTAAGAGAAACTCTCCTTCGATCTTCCAGCACAGAATGATGACGAGAAACAACACCATGAATTACTACGACACTTCGGAATGATGAACAAGAAAAAGGTTGAGCCAACAATGAAAATGATTTAGATGCGACCGTGAAGAAGGCACATGACTGATGAAATTCATCCTTATGTCATATCAAAAGAACTTGAGAACATCTCCGGAAAGATTAGAAGAGTCAGGTAGGATCCTGGGAAAAACTGTGGGTGGTTATGGGCCCACTAAAAAGAAACCACCTTGAAACAATTGATTCAAAGAGAAATTGCACCGGTACAAATTAAGAACTTTGATGATATGAGACCTTTTAAATAATTTGAAAGGACAAGAATGAAAAGAATGTCTTCTAAGATATCTTCAACACTCCGGATAGAATAGAGAAGGATCACTAAACAAGAGAGCTTGGATAAGAATTCCAACATGGAAGAGCAAATAGGGAATGAAAATGATATGATGAACACCAAGAACTAGAATTGAATCCACCGGAAAAGAAAAAACAAGGATGAATCCTAATAAATGATAACTTGAGCACTAAGCACCTTCATAAAGAATCACCGGAGAAGAATAACAACAAGAACAAAGAATATGAGGATAGATCTTGAAATGAAACTCTTGAGAATCTTCACAAGAAATCCCCGGAAACAAGATAGAAGAAAGATAGCGGAAGCATTACATGAATAGAAAAGACACTTGAATGAGAATTTAATCACTCAAGAAAAAGGGCGGGAGGGCGGGAAAAACAAGAAAACTTGGAACAGATGAGACAACTCCGGGAAAGAATAAGAGGAATGATCTTGCAATATTGGACATGATAGAATTATCTTGAAGAGAAGCACACCGGAAGGAAAAGAATTGATATGATAACTTGATTGGGCAAAGGATTAGCATTCCCAGAGAAATATGAGAACACTACTTCACAAGATATGAATTCACCACTTGACATCAAAGCAACTCGAATTACAATATTTGAAACAAAACAAAGGATGAGGCTTATGAAACAAGCCAGAACAAATACATACCCACTATGCACTTGTTGGAAAGATAATTCTAGGTAACTACTTGAATTCCCACCTAAGAACTTCTGAAAACTTTCTTGTTTATGCGATTCAGGTTGCGAAATCAGGAACCTGCCCTAGGCAATCAGCTGCAACTGCATCTGCAACCTTCCACACCATAATTCAAGAAATTTTGCAAACTCGTCTAATCTCGAATCCTCGAACTCACAACGATACTAAACCATGGTGGTACCCCAGACGCCTCCCAAATACTGGGTGACTCCGACCTTATCTCACCACGATAAGTATTGAAGCAATTCCGAACATTCTCCGTCCTGAGATACTAAGAAAACTGAATGATAACGATGTGCCAACATTCCTTGGAGCTCAACTCCCCGGAAGAAATCAAGTCAGACAGGAGGGACCAAGACAGAACCCTGTCACATCGGCATCATATAGTTTCCAAAATACCCGCGTGATCTAAAAAATTTTTGAGCGAGAAGAGAAGTAGAAACAAAATTCCTAAGTCGAATACCTCACCAGAGCATAGAAGAGGAGTAAAAAGAATCCTACTCTCCGATATAACTAGACTCAAAACAGTTTTCACTAGACTCGACTCGGCCACGTTCGATCAATCAAGGGGGGCTCCTAGGTCGGTACAGGCTCTGATACCAACTTCTAACGCCCAAGATGCGGTCCTATCCTTATTTGGGCACAAGGGCCTCGACAGGGATAGAAGCGCATCTCGATGCATTTGCAAGAATGGATATCATTACAGGTACATGTACAGAAGAGATGAGTATATAGAATTGGCTTACACTCGCCACAAGCTAGCTCAGAGTCACAACAATACAATAACATCTCAAACATCATACATAAGAGCAGGGTCCGGCTACGGACGAAATCAAACGATAAAATGACATCCACCATTGCTATCCCAGGCTGCCGCCTGGAACCCATCCAAGATTGATGAAGAAGAAGAAGAAGAACTCGAAATAAAATCAAGAAATGCGCTCACGTGAAATCATCACATTACCTGTACCTGCAACTGTTGTTGTAGTAATCTGTGAGCCACAGGGACTCAGCAATCTCATTTGCAAGGGTATCAAGACTATTAAAGCTTAATAGGTAAGGTATGGTTAAGGGGTGAGGCTGCAGCGAGCGACTAAGCATTTATATGAGTGGCTAACTAACGAGTACAGAAATTAAAGTATGGTGGTCTAAGCATAACGAACGTGAACTAGAAATGATCACTAACTGATCCTAAACACCTACTTACGTCAGACATAACCCCAGCGTGTTCTCTTTCGGATAAGAACTCACGAGAAGAGACAGTCACGGTTACACACACAGTTGGTGTATTTTATTAGAGTTTACTTCAAGTTTGCTATGACCGGGTGTTAAACAAAGTACTCAAGTTTGCCACATAACCGCAGGCACGGCTTCTCGAAAAGATTTAACCCTCCAAGGGTACTCCAACTCGTCCATCACAAATTAACCACACTCAGCGGGAATAACCTCAACCACGGATCTCGTGATCTTCCTAGGTGATTCCAAAGGAAATCCAACACCTCGTGATAACCCGAAGAAAATCAGAGTTCCTCACTCGAGACATTCGAGAAAGGTAAAATAAATCCAGCAAGGCCTCCCGACATGTCGACAATCCCGATAGGAGCCGCGTATCTCGTTCTCAGGACACGGCGGATAAGCTACGCGTATGGAGGCCTGATAGAAATCTCCCAAGTTGCCCTGGGTTTGCCCCGCACAATGCTCTAGTTTGGACCAACACTCATGACGAGCACTGGCCCGGGGGTTGATTAAATTATCCATGGGTGCCGGTGGGTCCCTATGCAAGTTCATTAATTATTAGGCAAATGTAGTACCAATGTTGGGCCTTGCCAGACAAGTTTTAATCTAACCCAAAAATCAAGGGGGTCCCCATAACAACCCCGAGCATGTTAGGAGCGCTCATTTCTGGAACATAACACCGGTTCACAAGTAACTAAGGGCGGCAAGAGTGGAACAAAACACCAAGCAAAAGGCCAAGCCTTCCACCCTTTACCAAGTGTATATTAAATTTAAATAGCAGCAATATTGTGATATAACAAGGAAAGCCCATGTTGACACATGGAAGTAATTGCACCTACAACTAGCAACGCTATAAGAAGGGCTGAGCAAGCTGTAACATAGCCAAATAAAGGTTTGCTGGGATGTGGAGAGGTTAGAGGCTTATCATGGCAATGTTGGGAGGCTTATCAAACAAGTGGTAGGTAGCGAGACATAACGATAAATACGAGACAACTAGAATGGCAATGATAGTAATGGTATCCAGGGAAATGTGTCATCTTGCCTGAGATCCCGCTCGGAAGAAGAACGAGTCCATGAAGTAGACGAACCAACGTAGTCGAACGAATCCTCACACTCCGAACGCGTTCGGAACTATCGAGAAGAAGCAATCCGAAACAAACAATCAACACAAGATACACCACAACATATGCAAAACACGATGCACAACAAGCATGATGCATGTCTGGTTAAATATGCAATCCAAGACAATTCACAACAAACAACTTCTACACATTAAAGTGAAGCTCAATATGCAACGAGTTACATATTGACAAAACGCCACATTCGAGTTATTTAGTTCAATCTCTTATGTACACAACAATATTAAATGTTGTTAAACATGGCAAGAGGTGAAGCATAAGTAAACTAGCAATCTAGGCATCTTAAATGAGGTCGGAAACAACTTATAGCACTTCTGAAATGACCCCATATGTTAATTTTAAATTTGGTCCAGATCTGATCTAAACACATTTTATGATTGTTAAATAGCAGAATAAATCATACCATGTTATTCTGCACGTCATCCTAGTCGATTTACATATATCGAACATCTCAAACGGAGCTACGGTTCAAAAGATATGAGCAACACAAGATGCACATGCCATGAATGCAATGCATGTCAAATGCAATCATAAACCTCTCAAAACATGCATGCAGCAGGTTATTATGAAACTACATAAGATTCTAAGCAAGTTTCGTATATGGAATGCTCAAAACGGAGCTACTGTTCAACCACAATCAACAAAACAAGTTTTAGTTGAAATCTGCCAAAAACAGCAACATAGCATTTTGAACATATGAAAACAACAAGATAGAATACTCTAAAATGCACAAACTAAGCATGGGGCAATAGAATACAACATCCACTTGATTCCATCTTCAGAAATCATAATCAAAACATGCATGGATCACTTGGTAGGAAGCTCACAAGAAGGCTACTTAATGACAGTTTCAGACTTAGTGAAAATAGCAGTTTTTTTTATAGTGCAGTTTTATCACGAAGGCATATTGACAGCAGTGAAACTATATGCTACAAGTCATGAAATGGCATGAAACTTCACAACATACTAAAGGACAATATCAACAACAAATAACTCTATTACACCAACCACAGCAGAGTTCAAGATCACTAGCAAATCACATGGCAAGACAGCAACAAAATATAACAGATACCTGACTTAGAAATATTTTGGACCCTCAAAATATCTAATTTTCATAGCAAGTTGACAACCACAAAACAACACCTAAACATGCATATATATGACAAGCAAAATGACCATGGGCTAGGACACATATCAAAGAGCATCTTTCATGTTGAAAATAATTTCATATCATGCCCGGATTAAATCCTACGAAAATGACAAAAGGGCATCATGGCATAACGACATGCACACAAATGCTCAAATGACAAAACTAAATGCAAAAATAAATCCTATGGATTTTTCTACCCCGAAAACATATATAATATGATTAGGTTATTTTGTGAAATTAATCATAATTAAATATGCGGGATTAGGCCTATTCATGTTAAAGCAATTCGATAATGCAAAATAAATGAAACCATCAATCCAACATTTTTCTCATGCATGAAAATGCGATGCAAATGGGATGAACATTTTTAATATTTCATTTTATTATTTTCGATGCATGGTTTATTAATGATGAAAATGCAATATTAGGACATAAATGCAAACATGCAGGAAATGACATGTTAATTATTTTTAACATGGATGATATAGGCATATTAATATTCTACCCATTATTCTAGTCAAGTTTCATGTTGTAAATATTTTAGTTCGAGGCACGGTTATTTAGTTACTAGCGTTTAAAACGTGAAACTAAATGGATAAAAAAACAAAAGAAAAGAAGGGGTTGGGCTCACCCTGGGCTTGGCCCATCCGATGGGAAGAGGAGGCTGGCTGGGCTGGGGAGCTGCGGCTGGGCCGGCCCACGCAGGGAGCAGGGAGCGGTCAACGGGGCGCTCCCTCCCGCTCGAGCTCGCCCGACCCCGAGCCGGAAGGCAGCGGCGGCGGCTCGCAAGGCGGCGGCGGGGCTGGCGAGGCCGGAGGCGGGCGGCGGCGGATCCGGGGTTGGCCTGCCCGGATCTGGCCGGCGGCGGGGAGGTCCGACGAGGGAGCTACGGCGGCGGCGAGGCTCGGCATGGAGGCAACCTGCAACGGGGAAGAGGGAGGAGGCGATGGCCAAGGCTGGGCCGCCGGCGTCGGGGAGGTCCCGGCTGCGAGCTACGGCGGCGCGGCTCCGGTAGGCGGCGGCAAGGGGCTGCAACGGCGGCTCCGGCGAGGCAGCTTGCTCCGGCGAGCTACCACGGGGAGAAGGAGGAGGATCACCATGGAGGAGCTCGGGAGCTCGGGGACGACGGGATCCAGGCCCAGATGGGCTCGAACGGGCCCATATGGGCTCGCGCAGGCTCGCTGGAGGTGGTAGAATGCTGTTAGGGTTTGCACGCGGAACGAGGACCTAGGGGTGCTTAAATAGGAAAGGGGGCTAGGGTTAGCCGGCACTGTCCGTCTTCGGACTGCCGGCTGTCAGTCCGACGTCCGAAAGCGGGGGGTCGGGGCTGTGATGGCTGTGCAGAGGGGCTAGGGAGAGATGAGATGGAGGACGGCGACCCGTGACATGAGGGTTTATAAAACACCGAAAACGTTCGATTAACTACCGATAACCTCACTTCTACGGATGACCGATGGGGCAACAGACGAACTCAGAACGCGACGAAAATCGACGAGCGGTCTACCTACAATATAACAAGACCGCAGAACAAGTTTCAACACAATCCGAGAATTTTTTTGCGCGCACTTAAAAACGGTTTTATTTTCACGGTGCCGCGGGCGCGTGCATGTGTGGCTGGACTCGAGACGGGCAACGGCAGCACGGAGAGAACCGGCAACTAACAACGGATGCAAGTTTTTCAAAAACGGATGACGATGCAATGCAGATGATGCGAATGATGCGATGATGAATGCAACAACCAGATGAACACATGCCGAGAACGGAAACACAAGGGGAATCTTCTGGAATCTTCTGGAACATCGGTCCCGGGCTATCACATACATGGATCCTATCTCGGATTTCATGGCTTCAAGCCATTTGTTGGAATCTGGGCCCGCCATCGCTTCTTCATAGTTCGAAGGTTCACCGTTGTCTAACAACATGATCTCTAGGACAGGGTTGCCATACCATTCTGGTGCGGAACGTGTCCTAGTGGACCTTCGATGTTCAATAGTAACTTGATCTGAAGTTTCATGATCATCATCATTAACTTCCTCTCCAGCCGGTGTAGGCTCCACAGAAACAACTTCCTATGCTGTGCTACTCTCCGGTTCGAGTGGAGGTACAATTACCTCATCAAGTTCTATTTTCCTCGCACTTACTTCTTTCGAGGGAAACTCTTTCTCGAGAAAGGATCCATTCTTGGAAACAAAGACTTTGCCCTCAGATCGTAGGTAGAAGGTATACCCAATAGTCTCTTTTCCGGTTCGAGCTTCTCAGGTTGAAGTTTCTTCACATAAGCATTGCATCACCAAACTTTTAGAAATGACAGCTTATGTTTCTTTCCAAACCATAATTCATACGGTGTCGTCTCAACGGATTTTGACAGTGCCCTATTTAAAGTGAATGCGGCAGTCTCTAATGCATATCTCGAAACGATAGCGGTAAGTCGGTAAGAGACATCATAGATCGTACCATATCTAATAGAGTGCGATTACGACGTTCAGACACACCATTTCGCTGAGGTGTGCCAGGCGGCGTGAGTTGTGAAACAATTCACATTTCCTTAGGTGCGTGCCAAACTCGTGACTTAAATATTCTGCGCCACGATCAGATCGTAGGCACTTTATTTTCCTGTCACGTTGATTCTCTATCTCACTCTAAAATTCCTTGAACCGTTCAAAAGTTTCAGACTTATGTTTCATTAAGTAGACATACCCATATCTACTCAAGTCATCAGTGAGGGTGAGAACATAACGGTAGCCACCACGATCCTCGACACTCATTGGACCGCATACATCGGTATGTATAATTTCCAACAAGTCAGATGCTCGCTCCATTGTTCCAAAGAATGGAATCTTGGTCATCTTGCCCATGAGGCATGGTTCGCACGTGTCAAATGAATCGAAATCAAGAGACTCCATAAGTCCATCAGTATGGAGCTTCTTCATGCGTTTGACACCAATATGACCAAGGCGGCAGTGCCACATGTAAGTGGGACTATCGTTATCAACCTTACACTTTTTGGTACTCACACTATGGACATGTGTAACATCACATTCGAGATTCATCAAAAATAAACCATTGACCAGCGGGGCATGACCATAAAACAATTTCTCATATAAACGGAACAACCATTATTCTTAGATTTTAATGAGTAGCCATCTCGCATCAAGCGAGATCCAGATACAATGTTCATGCTCAAAGCCGGTACTAAATAACAATTATTAAGGTTTAACACTAATCCTGAAGGTAGATGTAGAGGTAGCGTGCCGACGGCGATCACATCGACCTTGGAACCATTCCCGACGCGCATCGTCACCTCGTCCTTTGCCAGTCTCCGCTTATTCTGCAGCTCCTTCTTGGAGTTACAAATGTGAGCAAATGCACCGGTATCAAATAGTCAGGAGCTATTACGAGCGCTTGTTAGGTACACATCAATAACAAGTATATCACATATACCTTTAACGTTGCCGTCCTTCTTATCCGCTAAGTACTTGGGGCAGTTCCGCTTCCAGTGACCGGTACCCTTGCATAAAAACACTCAGTCTCAGGCTTGGGTCCATGCTTGTTCTTCTTCTTCCCGGCAACTTGCTTACCAGGCGCGGCAACAGCTTTGCTGTCCTTCTTGAAGTTCTTCTTACCCTTGCCGTTCTTGAAACTAGTGGTCTTATTCACCATCAAACTTGATGCTCCTTTTTGATCTCGACCTCTGCTGATTTCAGCATCGAGTAGAACTCAGGAATGGACTTCTCCATCCCTTGCATGTTGTAGTTCATCACAAAGCTCTTGTAGCTAGGTGGAAGCGACTGGAGGATTCTGTCAATGACCGAGTCATCCGGGAGATTAATTCCTAGCTGAGTCAAGCGGTTGTGTAGCCTAGACATCTTGAGGATGTGCTCACTGACAGAACTATTCTCCTTAATCTTACAACTGAAGAACTTGTCGGAGACGTCATATCTCTCGACCCGGGCATGAGCTTTGAAAACCAGTTTGAGCTCTTGGAACATCTCATATGCTCCGTGTTGCTCAAAACGCTTTTGGAGCCCCGGTTCTAAACTATAAATCATGCCGCACTGAACAAGGGAGTAATCATCGTAGCGAGAATGCCAAGCGTTCGCAACGTCTTGCTCTGCTGGGAGAAGGGGTGGGTCACCTAGTGGTGCATCAAGGACATACAATTTCTTGGAAACTATGAGGATGATCCTCAAGCCACGAACCCAGTCTGCATAGTTGCTTCCATCATCTTTCAGCTTGGTTTTCTCTAGGAACGCGTTGAAGTTTAGGGTGACATTCACGTTGGCCATTGGATCTACAATATAGATTGTCAAGACAATTTTAGACTAAGTTCATGATAATTAAGTTCACATAATAAAATTATTTAATGAACTCCCACTTAGATAGACATCTCTCTAGTCATCCAAGTGACACATGATCCATGTCAACTAGCCCGTGTCCGATCATCACGTGAGACGGACTAGTCATCCATGGTGAACATCTCCATGTTGATCGTATCTTCTATACGACTCATGTTCGACCTTTCGGTCTTCCGTGTTTCGAGGCCATGTCTGTACATGCTAGGCTCGTCAAGTCAACCTAAGTGTATCACGTGTGTAAATCTGGCTTACACCCGTTGTATGCGAACGTTAGAACCTATCACACCCAATCATCACGTGGTGTTTCGGAACAATGATCCTTAGCAACGGTGCATAGTTAGGGTGAACGAGAGATCATCTAATTTACTACCGTTGTTCTAAGAAAATAAGATGTAAACATGATAAACATCACATGCAATCAATATAGTGACATGGTATGGCCAATATCATCTTGATCCTTTGATCTCCATCTTCGGGGCACCATGATCCTCACTGTCACCGGCACGACACCATGATCTCCATCATCATGATCTCCATCATCGTGTCTTCATGAAGTTGTCTCACCAACTATTACTTCTACTACTATGGCTAACGTTTAGCAATAAAGTAAAGTAATTACATGGCGTTTATGATTGACATGCAGGTCATACAATAAAATAAGACAACTCCTATGGCTCCTGCCGATTGTCATACTCATCGACATGCAAGTCCTGAAACTTATTACAAGAACATGATCAATATCATAAATCACAATGCATCACATCACATTCTTTGGCCATATCACATCACAAGGCATATGCTGCAAAAACAAGTTAGACGTCCTCTAATTTGTAGTTGCAAGTTTTTACGTGGCTGCTATAGGTTTCTAGCAAGAACCTTTCTTACCTACGGCAAAACCACAACGTGATATGCCAATTGCTATTTACCCTTCATAAGGACCCTTTTCATCGAATCCAATCCGACTAAGGTGGGAGATAGAGACACCCACTAGCCACCTTATGCAACAAGTGCATGTCAGGCAGTGGAACCAGTCTCACGTAAGCGTACGTGTAAAGTCGGTCCAGGCCGCTTCATCCCACAATACCGCCGAATCAAGAAAAGACTAGTAGTGGTAAGCATATTAACAAAATCGACGCCCACAACAACTTGTGTCCTACTAATGCATAGATTCTACGCATAGACCTAGCTCTGATACCACTGTTGGGAGACGTAGTAGTAAATAAAAAAAATTCCTACGTGTCACCAAGATCTATCTATGGAGAAACCAACAATGAGAGGGGAGAGATTGCATCTTCATACCTTTGAAGATTGCTACGCAGAAGCATTACAAGAACGTGGTTGGTGGAGTCGTACTTGCAGCGATTCAGATCGCTGTGGATTCCGATCTCAGCGCCGAACAACGGCGCCTCCGCGTTCAACACACGTGCAGCACGATGACGTCTCGTACGCCTTGATCCAGCAAGGAGGAAGGAGAGGTTGAGGGAGAGCTCCGGCAGCACGACGGCGTGGTGACGGTGGAGCTACGTGAACTCCGGCAGGGCTTCGCCAAGCGCTACGGAGAACGAGGAAGAGGAAGGGTAGGGATGCACCGAGAGATAGAGAAGTCGTGTCTCAAATCATCCAAGGGAGAGGGAGGTCTGCCTTAGCCCCTCCTCCAAGGAGGAGAGGTTCGGCCGAACTAGGGGGAGAGTCCACCTCCCACAAGGGAGGTGGATCTCCTCCTTTTAAACCTTTTTCAACCCTATCTCTTATCTCCAGCCGCATGGGACTTTCTAGAAGGTCTTGGCAAGCCCAATAAGGGCTGGCACACCTCCTGTAAGGGCCCATGAAGTCCTCTGGTCGTCACACCCCTCCTGGGGGTCCACCGGCACCCTCCCGGCACTCTCGCTACACTACCGATGAGCCCGAAAACTTTTCGGTGACCAAAACTGGACTTCCTATATATCAATCTTTACCTCCGGACCATTCCGGAGCTCCTCGTGATGTACGGGATCTCATCCGGGACACCGAAAAACCTTCGGTAATCACGTATACCATTTCCCTATAACCCTAGCGTCATCGAACCTTAAGTGTGTAGACCCTACGGGTTTGGGAGACATGTAGACGTGACCGAGACACCTCTCCGGTCAATAAACAACAGCGGGATCTGGATACCCATGTTGGCTCCCAGATGCTCCATGATGATCTCATTGGATGAACCATGATGTCGGGGATTCAATCAATCCCGTATACAATTCCCTTTGTCTATCGGTATGATACTTGCCCGAGATTCGATCGTCGATATCACTATACCTTGTTCAATCTCGTTACCGGCAAGTCTCTTTATTCGTTCCGTAATACATCATCCCGTGACTAACTACTTAGTCACATTGAGCTCATTATGATGATGTCTTACCGAGTGGGCCCAGAGATACCTCTCCATCACACGGAGTGACAAATCGCAGTCTCGATTCGTGCCAACCCAACAGACACTTTTGGAGATACCCGTAGGGCACCTTTATAGCCACCCAGTTACGTTGTGATTTGGCATACAAAAAGCATTCCTACGGTATCTAGGAGTTGCACAATCTCATGGTCTAAGGACACGATACTTGACATTGAAAAGCTTTGGCAAACGAACTACACGATCTTGTGCTATGCTTACGATTGGGTCTTGTCCATCACATCATTCTCCTAATGATGTGATCCCGTTATCAACGACATCCAATGTCCATGGTCATGAAACTGTGACCATCTAATCATCAACGAGCTAGCAACTAGAGCTTACTAGGGACATGTTCTGGTCTATGTATTCACACATGCATTACGGTTTCTGGTTAACACAATTATAGAATGAACAATAGACAATTATCATGAACAAGGAAATACAATAATAACCATTTTATTATTGCCTCTAGGGCATATTTCCAACGAAGCCTAGATAGGGCCAAGCCTCCTCCTCTCTTCCTCATATATATACTAGAGGTTTTATGGTTTTTGGCACTTGATTTTGAGCCACGTGCTACCCGTTCCTCTAGTGCATAGTTTCTCCTCTAGATCGGTTTTCTGCAATGCTTAGGTGAAGCCCTCCCGGAATTGCTCCACCACCATCACCGCGACACCGTCACAATGCCGGAGAACTCGTCTATCTCCCCGCTCCCTCTTGCTGGATCAAGAAGGCGGAGATTGTCATCAAGCCGTACGTGTGCTGAACGCGGAAGTGTCGTCCGTTCGGTGCTTGATCGGGAAGGATCATGATTGGATCGCGGGACGCTCAGGAATTTGGATCACGAAGACGTTCGACTACACCAACCGCGTTTCTTAACGCTTCCCGCTTACCGATCTACAAGGGTACGTAGATCCACTCTCCCTGTCGTAGATGCTCATCACCATGGATAGATCTTGCGTGTGCGTAGGAATTTTTTGTTTCCCATGCAACGTTCCCCAACAATCCCGACTCTGATCCGACTACATTGAATACGACCAGACCTTTCTGAGTCTATATTATCCGGCTAACATCCAATGCTACATGGTCAGTGACACCGGACCATCCACCGTGTCATATGCTAGTCTAACTGGCTGCGTGTCCACACAGCCCTTTCGACTAGGGACCATTTAGGATAGTCGTCAAACAATGCATAGTCTCACAAACAAGTCACATACATGTTAATACACATCAATGATAATGTCCAAGGACTATCTTTATTCATAAACACATAGGAAATATCATCATGCATGATTGCCTCTAGGGCATATCTCCAACAATCTCCCACTTTCACTAGAGTCAATAAAGTAGACATTGAATGCCCATAGCTCTAACGTGCCCCTCATGCTTGGGCTGTGGAAGCGGCTTAGTCAATAGATATGCAACATTTGCATCCGTATGAATTCTGGATATATTGGTATCACCTTTCTCTACGAGCTTTCGTATTAGGTGATATTTTTGATCTATGTGCCTGGTCTTGTGGTGTTGTCTCGGCTCCTTGTCCTGCGTGATGGCACCTGAATTATTGCAATAAAGGTCCACCAATTTTGACTAGCCCGGGAACACACCATCATCTTCTAGGAACTTTCGAATCCAAACACCTTCCTTTGCGGCTTCTCAAGCCGCAGTGTATTTGGCCTCTGTTGTGGACTCGGCCATCATATCTTCTTGGAACTTCTCCAGCTCACTGCTCCTCCATTCATGACATACACGAATCTAGTTTGCGATCGACAATCATCCTTGTCAGTTTGGAAACTAGCATTAGAGTAACCCTTTACACAGAGCTCCACCTCACCTCCATAAACTAGGAACATCTCTTTAGTCCATTTTCAGGTACTTCAAGATAGTTTTCACCGCTGCCCAGTGACTCTCACCTGGGTCCGCCTGGTATCTCCTTGTTAAGCTTAGTGCATAGGTAACATAAGGCCGTGTACAAAGCATGGCATACATGATGGATCCAATTGCCGAGGCATAGGGAATCCTACTCATCCGGTTTCGCACATCATAAGTCGTAGGACTCTGAGTCTTGCTTAGCCTTACACCATGTGAGACGGGCAAGAACCCTTTCTTGGCCTCAGTCATGTTGAACCTCTTCAACACTTTGTCTATGTTCGTGCTTTGGCTTAAGCCAAGCAGCCTCCTCGATCTATCTCGATAGATCTTGATGCCTAAAATGTACACTGCCTCTCCAAGGTCTTTAATCGAAAACTTGTCATTCAATGATTCCTTGACTGAGTTTAGCATCGAAACATCATTTCTGATCAGTAGTATGTCATCCACATACAAGATCAAAAATACTACCGAGATCCCACTAGACTTCTTGTATAAACAATAGTCCTCTTCGTTCTTGATGAAACCAAGGTCAATGATGACTTCATCAAAACGAATGTTCCAACTCCGAGCTCCTTGCCTCAATCCATAAATGGATCTCTTGAGCTTGCATATTTTACCAGCGTTAGCTGGATTGACAAAACCTTCGGGTTGTATCATTTATACATCCTCTTTTCAATTTCCATGAAGGAAGGCCATTTTGACATCCATCTTCCATATCTCATAATCGAAATATGCAGCTATAGCTATTATGATCCTCACCAACTTTAGCAATGCTATCGGTGAGTAGGTCTTGTCGTAGTTAATTCATTGAACTTGTCCATAACCTCTAGCGACAAGTCAAGCTCTATGGATCCGAACATTTCCATCCACATTGGTTTTCTTATTAAAGACCCATTTACAACCAATGGCTATTATGCCAGGTGGCGGATCAACCAAGTCCCAGACTTGATTGTCATCCATGGACTTTAACTCGGATCTCATGACCTCGAGCCATGCATCGGAATCTGGGCTCACCATCGCTTGCACATACGTGGTCGGCTCGTTGCTTTCCAGCAACAATATGACGCAGTCTACGCAATCTTTCCAACCTTCGTGGCTCCGATGCCGACTCCACTATAGGTTCCCTGATCAACTCCGGTATGATCTCATCACTAGCCGATTCGTCCCCGAGTGGCTCTCGAATTTCTTCAAGTCGCACCATTCTCCCACTGGCCTCCCAATTGATAAACTCTTTCCCTAGGAAAACCCCGTTCCGAGCAACAAACACTTTATTCTCTTCTCGGTTGTAGAAGCTGTATCCCAAGGTTTCCCTCGAATATCCCACGCATATGCATTTATCCGACTTGGGTGTAAGCTTGTTCAGCATGAGTCTCTGGACAAATGCTTTAGAAGCCCAAATCTATAGAAAAGACAAATTATAAGTCTTCCCAGTCCACATCTCATGTGTTGGATATCAAACTCCTCGATCATGTACTCACTGCCACGGTCTGATCATATAAGTTTTATCATCTTGCAGAGCTGATTTTCAACGTCGTTCTGAAACTCTTTGAACTTTTCAAAATTTTCCGACTTGTGCCTCATCAAATAGATATATCCATATCTACTCTAGTCATCGGTAAAAGTCACGAATTACTGATATCCACCTCTGGTCATTGTGCTCATTGGACCACACACATCACTGTGTATAAGCTCCAAGAGCTGGGACACCTTCTCGCAACTCTTTGCAAAAGGAGACTTAGTCATCTTGCCTAGCAAGCATGATTCGCATGTCTCGAACGACTCGAAGTCGGACGAAGTTAGGAGTCCATTATCATGGAGCCACTTCATGCATTTCAGACTAATGTGTCCAAGCTGGCAATGCCAGAAGTAAGTCGGATTTTTATCATTAGGCTTATGCTTCTTGACATTCACATTATAGACTGGCTCCGTTTCTAGATTCAAAATAAGTAACCCATCTACAATGGGTGCATAGCCATCGAACATTCCATTCAAATAAAATGAACAATCATTGTCCTTTATATTGAATTCATAAACTAGAATCATCAAGCATGAGGCCGAAATAGTGTTCCGACTAAGTCCGGGAATGTAATAACAATTATTCAATTCCAAAATAAATCGAGAAGGAAGCTTGAACTACATCGTACCAACCTTGGACGCAGCAACTCTTGCTTTGTTGCCGATCCTTATGTCAATATCGCCTTGTGCCACACGCCTAGTTCTTTCCAGCCCCTGCATCGAGTTGCAAATATGAACAACCGATCCGGTATCAAATACCCAAGAGCTAATAGGTATGTCAGCAAGCTAAATGTCTATAACGTATGTAACAAGTGTACCTTTGCCTAAAGAAGCATCTTCGGCCTTCTTGCCGTGCTCAGCAAGCCACTTGCTACAGTTCCTCTTCCAGTGACCAGCTTCCTTACAGTGAAAGCAAATGGTCTTTGAGTTCGGTCTGGACTTTGGCTCAGTGGTGAAGAGAGCCATCTCCGTGCCCTTTGCCTTACCCTTTTTCTTGTACCAACTCTTCTTGAACTTTGCCGAGTTCTGCACCATCAACACTGGATGCGTGCCTTTCTTAATATCCTGCTCTATAACCTTGAGCATCCCATGCAATTCAGTGAGCTTCTTATCCCTGCTTTGCATATGATAGTTCGAGATGAACGTCCCATAGCTAGCTGGAAGAGAACCCAGAACTGCATCAGCTGCCAGCTCATCCAAGAGCGCGAAACCCGACCGATCCAAATCTTGCACGTATCCGATCATTTTGATCACATGTGGGCTCAGTGGATCACCTTCCTTCAACTTACAATCCATCAAGGATCGCCAAACGTTGAACCTTTCGGTCCTACCCTGCACTTGAAACATGCTCTTGAGACCCTCGATCATATTGAAAGCCGCAAAGTGTTTGAAATGCTATTGCAAATCAGGCTCCATACAAGCTAGCATTAGCCAGCTGATCGGCAGGTGCCTCTGGAAGTGGATCCTCTAGAACATGTTCTTTTTTTATCGTGCTTGAGAACAATTCTCAAATTTCTATACCAGGTGGTAAAGTTTGTTCCATTGAGTTTATCCTTTTCCAGAATTGATTTCAATGCAAAGTTTTGAGCAGGTGGTGCCATTGATCTACAACAGAAAATATGCAATCACTAAGTAATGTGTTCATGTAGAGTAATTCAAGCCTTAAACAGAACTACTCCCACTAAAGTCGTCATCCCTCGGCAAACTCTCAGAGGTTCAGGACCCGTCTAGCGCGGGCGACTAGTGAGCTTTAGCATCACTGCTAGCCAACTTGGCTATTCGGTAAGCAACTCCTTGCAAATCGTATCTCTATACGACTCCTGTATGTCGGGTAGGTATATTATACCCCGGCTCCCAACATTGTTTGCCAAAAGGCCCAAAACCATTTTAATAGCCTTGTCAAGTTAACCTGCTGCGGTGCATGTCCTTGTCCGACACGAACCCTCCAGTTCAAGGACACCCAATAGCACCTCAATTTTGTGAGCCAACCACTAGATGTACTTGACGTGAGAAGGTGCAACATCCGGAATAGCATTGTGCTTGATATAATGAGGGATCTTTCTATCGTACTAACATGCATAGAAACAAGAAGCAATATCAATCACATATAAACATAAATATGTGAAATAGTATGGATCCTTCATGTACATCCTTCCAGGTCGGATCCAACTCCGATGACCAGGGCGGAACTCCATCTTGTCTGTCTTACCAGGACGCCAAAGCCTCGAACTTGATGGTTATCCTCCAAATACTACAACTAGTAATGAATTTACAAAGAATCACAAGTCGACACGCATGTCGTCATAGAATATAATGACAACACTTTGGCTCGTGCCGGTTGACAATCATGACACACATGTCATGTTAAATTACACACATGCACCACATACATATGAGCCATACTATTCACATGAAACGTGAAAAAAAACTTATGCATAGAATCACATTCTACCGGTTTTGTGTGATCGTGTAAGAAATACAAGGTGTTTTCAGAAATCACAGATCGTATCTGTACTCCGATCACGCCGAATTTTCTGATCTGATCGATCTCATTAATCATCATGAACACAATTCGGATTTACGTTTCACGGTTAACGCCAGTGGCGGATACCGACCGGTAGGGGTAGGTTGCGTCACGACCTCATCGAATCCGATTGATCGAAAACGTAGCCTCAATCTATCCCGATGTGCAATATATCTCATCAACCATGCACATAGCCAATCTTATGAATGACGACAGATCACATCCGCCGCCACCACATATCACATATGCTACCGATCTGAAACCAAAACCGATAACAGAGGCTGTGATACCACTTTTGGGTTCTACCGTAAGTGCATCGCATGCGAATTAAAATTTTCCTACGTGCAGAACATCCAAGAATATGCTATGGAGGTGGATCATAGATTATTACTGTTGGGAGACGTAGTAGTAAATCAAAAAAATTCCTACGATCACCAAGATCTATCCATGGAGAAACCAGCAACGAGTGGGGAGAGATTGCATCTTCATACCTTTGAAAATCGCTAAGCAGAAGCGTTACAAGAGCACGGTTGGTGGAGTCATACTCGCAGCGATTCAGCTCGCGATGGATTACGATCTCAGCGCCGAACAACGGCGCCTCCGCGTTCAACACACTTGCAGCCCGATGATGTCTCCTATGCCCTGATCCCGCAAGGAGGAAGGAGAGGTTGAGGGAGAGCTCCGGCAGCACGACGGCGTGGTGACGGTGCAGCTACATGGACTCCGGCAGGGCTTCTCCAAGCGCCATAGAGAACGAGGAAGAGGAAGGGTAGGGCTGCGCCGAGAGAGAGAGAAGTCGTGTCTCAAATCAGCCCAAACCCTTGCATATATATAGGAGGAGGGAGAGGGAGGGATGCCTTGGCCTCTCCCCCAAGGAGGAGAGGTTCGGCCAAACAAGGGATAGAGTCCACCTCCCACAAGGGAGGTGGATCTCCTCTTTTAAAGCCCTTTTTCCCTTTATCTCTTGATCCCAGCCGCATGGGCCTTTCTAGAAGGTCTTGGCCAGCCCCAAAAGGGCTGACACACCTCCTCTAAGGGCCCACAAAGTCCTATGGTCATCACACCCCTCCTAGGGGTCCTCCGGCACCCTCCCGGCACTCCCGGTACTGATGAGCCAAAAACTTTCCGGTGACCAAAACTAGACTTCCTATATATCAATCTTTACCTCCGGACCATTCCGGAGGTCCTCATGACATCCGGGATCTCATTCGGGACTCCGAAAAACCTTCGGTAACCGTGTACAACATTTCCCTATAACCCTAGCGTCATCGAACCTTAAGTGTGTAGACCCAACGGGTTCGGGAGACACGTAGACATGACCGAGACACCTCTCCGGTCAATAACCAACAGTGGGATCTGGATACCCATGTTGGCTCCCACATGCTCCATGATGATTTCAACGGATGAACCATGATGTTGGGGATTCAATCAATCCTGTATACAATTCCCTTTGTCTATCGGTATAATACTTGCCCGAGATTCGGTCGTCGGTATCTCTATACCTTGTTCAATCTTGTTACTGGCAAGTCTCTTTACTTGTTCCGTAATACATCATCCCGTGGCTAACTCCTTAGTCACATTGAGCTCATTATGATGATGTCTTACCGAGTGGGCCCAGAGATACCTCTCCGTCAAACAGAGTGACAAATCCGAGTCTCGATTCATGCCAACCCAACAGACACTTTCAGAGATACCCATAGTGCACCTTTATACCCACCCAATTATGTTGTGACGTTCAGTACACCCAAAGCATTCCTACGGTATCCGGGAGTTGCACAATCTCATGGTCTAAGGAAACGATACTTGACATTGAAAAGCTTTAGCAAACGAACTACCGATCTTGTGCTATGCTTAGGATTGGGTCTTGTCCATCACATCATTCTCCTAATGATGTCATCCCGTTATCAACGACATCCAATGTCCATGGCCATGAAGCCATGACCATCTATTGATCAACACGCTAGCCAGCTAGAGGCTTACTAGGGACATGTTGTGGTCTATGTATTCACATATGCATTACGGTTTCTGGTTAACACAATTATAGCATGAACAATAGACAATTGTCATGAGCAAGGAAATACAATAATAACCATTTTATTATTGCCTCTAGGGCATATTTCCAACAGTCTCCCACTTGCACTAGAGTCAATAATCTAGTTACATTGTGATGAATCGAACACCCATAGCATTCTGGTGTTGATCATGTTTTGCTCGTGAGAGATGTTTAGTAAACGGATCTGCGACATTCAGATCCGTCTGCACTTTACAAATATCTATATCTCGCTCCTGAATGTAATCACGGATGGAGTTGAAGCGGCACTTGATGTGTCTTGTCTTCTTGTGAAACCTAGGCTCCTTCGCAAGGGCAATAGCTGCAGTGTTGTCACAGAATACAGTCATCGGGCCCGACGCACTTGGAATTACTCCTAGGTCGGTGATGAACTCCTTCCTCCAGACTCCTTCCTTTGCTGCTTCTAAAGCAGCTATGTACTCCGCTTCACATGTAGATGCCGCCACGACGCTTTTCTTGCTGTTGCACCAGCTGAAGCAGCTATGTACTCCGCTTCACATGTAGACCATTTCACTTCTTCGTCTCATTTGTGGCTAATACTACAATCCTTTGGTATCAAACTTGTAGGCGAATTCAGAGCATATGGACGCCGAATTGAGATAAGTCGGTAATGGTTTTGACTATAAGGTCCGTTTATTTGACAAATGCGACATCAACGGGTATCACTTTCATACTTTTGGCAAACAGGTATCTATGGCTGACCAAAGTCTACAAATTGTTGTTTCTCCGCTGTCGGCGAACCAGGTGTCGAGTATTATCGATGAGTTGTAGCAATTTATGTACTTATATTCTTTGGTGATAACAAACCAAACGTCGTAGTCTTCAAATGTTATTGGTTCCAGCCGAAGGAGACTAGAAGGACTCATGAACATATAGGGCTAGTCGAAATTAAACAAAGCACCCATTTAGATGTTCTCGATGTCTACATTATGGCTCAACAAGCGACCCAAGTTTTCTATCTACCGTGGGCCTACCAAACTGATCCAAATCTGAAAGGTTGGGATGTTGTTTGTGATGTGCTGCCCCATTTTAGACCACCTCCCCTCAATGAAGATGATTATGAACCTCACATTAACCCAGACACATATGATGGAGAATTCTTCCAAGAAACACGTCTTTCGAAAAAACATTTCAAGAACCACTCTACTTCACCCCAGAACATTGAGGTAGACAGTGAAAGTGAATCCGACTTCACCCCTGAGCCGGAACAAGAAGAGACGGATAGGAAGAGGTTACTGCTGTGGATGACCTCTCAATGCTTGACCGATTACATAAAGGAGGACTTCCACATGTTGCTCGCTATAGTGATGATGATGCATTTATTAATGATAGTGATGATGATGATGATGCGTTTATTGATCCCAAAGCATATATAGACCATGAAGATTATTATTAGTTCATGTCAGGTACACATGATGATGATACACTCAAATTATATATATACATATTAGTATTCATGTCGGTATTCAATTTTTTTATGTTGTACTAATTAGGTTACTCTTTGTCATGGGAGGTGTTGAAATATGGTGGGCGCGGGTCGAGAGCAATCCAAGGATGCTTTGTCGTTGCATGGTGGGAGGGGTACTTCCATTCCACCCCAAACTCTCTGGAGAGTGTTGTATGACAGTATTGGGTCACCCGAGGGCAATTCTTCGTCGGTGAAGTTGCCCACAGGGAGTGGAGGTCGGGGGAAATAGAGAGCTCCTAAAGCTACATGTGGGCCATGGGAGAGGTACGAAGGCTGCTACACCTTCCTTGGCGCCACCCCAGCTGATTCACCAGAGCACAGGACTGCTATGGTGGACTCGTCTGAGGTGGAGGCTACAAGGACTCCTGTCCACGAGCCTCGGGTCGACGATTCTTCTATCCCAGATGCTTCGACCCGCGAGACTCCTGTGCGAGATGCCTCGTCACGCGAGACTGCTATGCCACACAATTTTTCCTACGAGACTCCACAGGCTTCCACCAGATGGGATACCTGGTCGGATATGCATCAGCCAGAGCTGAGTGGCCATGATGATGGTGGTGGGGATCGGCTTTTTGATAGATGGGACAAGGTGGTTGAGAGCACCATCTACCAGCGTGGATGTACACGGCTCCCGCCCATGCCGGCGACCCGCGAGCAGAGGTGGCTGATTAAGCTTGAGTCACTGAAGTAAGTGTATTTACTCTTTTAAAGCTTTTGCCTTCATGTTTCTCCACATATCTAATGCAATGGCTTTGTCATACTACCGGGGTTGGATTCACACCAAGGATGTCCAGAGGCCTAACTCCGTTCATGGGGTGATTTTATGGCATAATTTCCCAAGTTTTGTCACGCTGCCCGACGATGGTCAACAAGAAGAGGTAGGATTGAAATGGGAGCACTACTTGGCTGCCCCGGCCCTGTCGGAGGAGATGATCGATGGTGTGCTATGCCACACGAGGACCGACAATGTCATCAGGAAGTTCTGGGTAATTTCTCCTTTACACAATTAAAAATCAACAATAGCTAGTTATTGTACTAATCAGTGTTGTCTCTTTTGATTGCAGACCTTCTATAGGTGTGAGGAGGGATACGAGGAGGCCGCGGCAAAGCTTATCGATTACGAGTGCAGGCACCTACTATAGAACTTACGGCATGAGGCTCGGGTACATGCTGTTCGAGACTACTACGCCTTACAACATATTAAGAAGGCCAAGTCGTCATCCCGTCGAAAGTTTTTGGACAAGGAGCAATACATGAAGGTAATTGCCTATTCTTAAGGCCTTGTACTTAGTTTCCTTTGCTTTGATTCATAGGCGTAGCTCACAAATTTATCTTTACCAACTTAGGTGCCCCCGAGAAGTTGTGCGGATAAGATGAGTTGTTGGGTGGTGTTGGTGAATGAATGGTGCTCTGACCAATGGCGAGTCATCCACGACGATGCCAAGGCATGGCTTGCCCAAATGGAAGGTTTGCCACACCATCAAGGTACTGCCAACATTTATCAGTTCGGGTGGAACTGGGTATGTGGTTTGCTTCATGATTCCTGCAATTCATTCTTGTAGTTCTAGGTTTACCCACTATTAATACTTTGTTCCTCTCTTGTCGGCTCATCACAATAATATGGAGGTGCCAGAGGTGTACGACCTCTATGCCATGGCCCATACTGCCTCATACAAGAAGGTCAAGGCATTTTCTGAGTCTGACCTCGATAATCCCGAGAATTTCACCAATATCTCCTCCCACCACAAGCCCGTGAGGTACAAAGATGTGGGGAAGGCGGTGAATGGGGAGGACTTGAACGCGAGCCAGTAACCACTTGATCGAGACCTGGTGATGTTAGCTCGCCACGGGAGGCCCCATGGCTTGATAGCCACTGGAGATGGACATATATGGTCTTCGAGCACTTTCTGACATATCAAGCCACGCGAAACGAGCTCCTGTCTTTTGATGATGCCTCTTCCATGGCTAGTCCAGCTCGCCATCGAGGATAGTCATACGAACTCAGATAGCTTTCCTCCATTACATTGTCTGTGCAAAAAAACATGATTACAATGCTAACAAGGAGGTCTGTTGCAGGCTGCTCCGCATAAATAGAGGGAGACAACCCAGACACTTCTGGCGGAACAGGCCTGGAAGGCGGAGTAGGAGAAGAGGGATCTGGAGGAGAGCACGGCTAAGTTGTTGGAGGAGGAGAGGGCACGGAACGATGCGTCTCACCGGGCCATGTACGAGCTCATCGTGCTAAGTTTCTTCTTCATATTATCGAAATCATGCACTACATGTTCTATTCATTAATAACCAATATGATTGACTTGGCAAAACCAAATGTGCACACTTCATGTAAGAAGACCGTCCAGACCCCTCGGCCGATTCCAGTCATTACCATGACCGGAATGGTGAGTTTCATTTTCAATGTTCATTAGTTACTAATCTTAAAATTTCACCGTCATCATGCTAACACAAATGATCTTTGGCACAACATAACTCCCGAGCCGCATCGCACGACCCGAGCAACGCCAATGCTTCACCTCCATGATGACAAGCAGGGTAAGCCCTAATATGCCACTTACTTGGCTCGTTTTCTCAAACAAAGACAAACATAGCACTTAGACAAACTTAACACTTAGACAAAATGTTATATTTTACGTAAGTTAGCTTTGTTTCCTCTAAAATCACATAGTAAGCTTACTTACGTCCAAAATGACATATTGTACCTAAGTTATCTCTAAAATGACATACTGTACCTAAGTTATCTCTAAGATGACCTATACTTAGCATTTTTTCCTCCATGCTAACATACTAAGCTTAATTAACTCAAAATTGACATAATAGACTTGGTAATCTCATAGATGCCATGGACTTACCTTATTTTCATGCAAAATGACACAATAAGCTTAGTTAGGTAAAAAATGTGATAATTACCAAGGTTAGCTCCAAAATGACACAAATAAGTAATAAGAAGAAGAAAAACAAGAGGAAAAAGAGAAAGAAAGAAAAAAGCTTCTTCTTCTTCTTCTTCTTCTTGTTCTTCGTCTAGATCTTCTTCTTCTTCTTCTTCTTCTTCGTAACCTCATAGATGACATAGACTTAGCGTACTTTCTTGCAAAATGACGCAATAAGCTTAGTTAGGTAAAAAAATGTGATAATTACCTGGGCTAGCTCTAAAATGACACAAATAAGCTATAAGAAGATGGAAAACAAGAGGAGAAAGTGAAAGAGAATAAAAACACTTCTTCTTCTTCTTCTACATCTTCTTCTTCTTCTTGGTAACCACATAGATGCCATAGACTTACCTTATTTTCTTGCAAAATGACACAATAAGCTTAGTTAGGTCAAAAATGGCATAATTACCTAGGTTAGCTCTAAAATGGGACAAATAAGCAGTAATAAGAAGAAAAACAAGAGGATAAAGAGAAGGAGAATAAAAATGTTTCTTATTCTTCTTCTAGATCTTCTTCTTCTTCTTCTTCAGTATTCTTTTTCTAACTTTCTTATTTCCTATTCTGCAGATTTAATTCACTTCATGGAAGCTTGCATTGATGGAGTTCCTCTGTTTAATTTATTATTTGATTTTCTATCGATGAACATTGTGAAACTTGCTACCTATGGATGAAGCTATGCATGCATGGATGAAACTTGGACTTTTAATTTGGTATGTTTGTTGGATGATCGTATATGTGCTTGTGATATGGCAGGGATATAGTTTATGCGAATTATATATATATATATATCATATCATATCATATCATATCATATAGTGCTTGTGAAAATGATTGGATATAACAGAAAACAAAATAAAAAGGGATAATACAGGCTCGTTGCCATCTGCCACCGACGGCATAGGGATCTTAGTCATCTGCCCCGGACGACAAAGGTGCCATGTGTCGGCCACCTGTGCAACCTGGAAATACCAGGCTAGGGACATTTGGCTTCTTTGCCATCCTCGGCAGACGGCAAAGTGGTAGGAGGCAGAGGGCAAACAAGTTAACAAGCTGGGGACAACTTGTCTCTTGGCCATCTGCGGCAAACGACAAAGGTGGAGGGGAGGCGGACGACAAAGAGGATGGGTAGGTAGACGACAAAGAAGGCGGGGAGGCAGGCGGTAAAGGCAGATGGGGGAGATGACAAAGGAGGTGGGGAGGCAAACGACAAAGCGTTGTGTTCCGTTAGCCACCTCTAACGGCAAAGCTGTCAGTAGTTGCCGTACATGGCCTTTGCCGTCTGTAAGCTGACGGCCATGATTCTTTGCCGTCCGGGGCACGGAAGAAGACGACGAAGAACTCCTTTTCCGGAGGCCTTTGTGCCTTTGTCGTCTGCCATGGCAGACGACAAAGTGCCAGATTCCTGTAGTGCATACCGAACAGGTTCACGAGAAGAAGGAGGGAAGAAAAAAGTATGTGCCAAAAACAGGACAAATGAGGCGTACTTGTGCCATGCAATTTCTCATTTCCTCAACAACTCTTATAACTCGGATTGCCGAAGCAACTATTTATAGGTATGTGAAAGAAAATAAGAAATAAAGTCCTACAAGAGCTGTTGTACAAGGGGTCTTCAATTGGTGACCAGACGTCTTCGATATGCCATGTTGCTAGCCTGCTTTTAGATGCACCTTGATGGGTGTTAGTGCGGGCGGATCTTGTGAACAAAATCTTGAGAGGACACAGTGTTAAAGGTGAGCTTTACGGTATGGGCAGGCTCTTTAAGGAGCACATGCATCTTGTCCGAAGACATGTTGATGATAACACTTCGGGACAACCGAACACCCATCGTAAATTCTCCACCGATACCGATGGAATCTTATGTGCGAAATTGTGCCTCCTCGGCACGTACTTAGCTGGTCCTGAGGTTGTGCGGTGGGGGCGAGTCCCTATTGAGTGGAAGAGGGAAGGTCGGAGTTTTCGGTCTGAATTCGAACTCTCTTCCCAACATTTTGTGCATTTATGGCGAATGCCGAAACTTGTCGTTCGTCTTTGTAGCTAAATTCGGCCGCTAGTGCCAGTGCATGTTCCTCTGTTCTAAGGGACCACTCTGTATTGCCATTGACAGTAAGTACCCCCTTGGGGCACGACATCTTGAGCTTAAGGTATGCGTAATGTGGGACTACGTTGAACTGAGCAAACGCAGTTCGGCCGAGCAGCGCGTGATAGCCGCTGCAAAAGGGAACAATGTCGAAGATCAAGTCCTCACTGCGGAAGTTATCGGGTGATCTGAGGACAACCTCCAGGGTTATAGAATCCGTACATCAGGCCTCAACACCTGGGATTACTCCCTTGAAGGTAGTGCTACTAGGTTTGATCCTTGACGGTTCTATACCCATCTTTTTCACCGTGTCTGAGTAAATCAGATTGAGGCTACTTCCTCCATCCATTATGACTTTAGTGAGGTGATACCCATCTATAATGGGATCTACGACGAGGGCCACCGAGCCCCCATGACAGATACTGCTCGGGTGGTCGCACCGGTCAAAGGTGATCGGGTATGCTGACCAAGGGTTATACTTCGGAGCTACGAGCTCCACGGCATAGACATCCCAAAGGGCCGGCTTCCTCTCCTTCTTAGGTATGTGGGTGGCATATATCATATTCACCGTTTTGACTTCGGGGGGAATTTCTTCTGACCGCCACCCATTGGACACCGAGGCTCATCTTCGTCCTCGTAGCGCAAGCTTTTGCCCTGGTCTTCGGGTTGTATCTTGCTGGCCTGTTAACACACCCAGTAGTTGTTGTGTGTTTGATTGGAATGCTTTTGCGAAGTTCCATGGATTTTGCAAGACCTGTCCATGATCTTCTCGAGCTGAGTGGGTCTGTCACGATTGCCTTTAGGGGGCTTGTTCCGCTGCCCAGGTTGGGAGTTGCGGAATCCGGCATTAACCGTCGTCTCGTTAGTGTTGTTGCTATTGTACCGGCGTTTGTTCTTATTGCGCTTTGGCTTTGAGTTGCCATCTTGGGCTTTAGGTGGCACTGGATCTTCAGAATTGTGGTTGCGTCTTGCCAGTCAATTATCTTTGCCCACAGAAAAGAAGGTCATGAGGGAGGTAAGGGTGGACATAGTTCGAGGCTTGTCCTGGCCTAGCTGCCGGGCCAGCCATTCATCCCGAATATTGTGCTGGAAGGAGGCTATGGCCTCAGCATCTGGATAGTCGACAATTTGGTTCTTCTTAGTGAAGAACCGATTCCAGAACTGCCGGGCAAACTAGCCCGGCTTCTGGACAACGTTGCTGAGATCGGAAGAGTCCGACAAGCGGACATAGGTCCCCTGGAAGTTCGAGCGGAATGCGTCCTCCAGGTCCTCACAACATCCTATGGAGTTTTCGGGGAGGCTATTTAGCCAGTGCCAAGCTGCCCCCTTAAGCTCAAGTGGTCGGTATTTGATGGCATGGAGGTCATCTTGTCGTGCCATGTGGATATGGAGGAGGAAGTCCTAGATCCATACAATTGGGTCAGTGGTCCGAGTATATTGTTCCATATTCATGGGTTTAAACCCTTTGGGGAACTGATTCCGCATTACCTCGTCCGTGAAGCACAGAGGGTGAGCAGCGCCTCTGACCCGTGATATGCCACGCCTGTATTTGGCGTCTGTATGGGGCCGGTTGCATTCCGAGACCCTTTTGATTTGGTTTCACCATGGTCTATACTCGCCACGTCTATCGGGCGCGTACTCTCTAGATCCATAAATTGATCTAGTGTGGCCTGCTCTGTGATCCAGGTTATCTTGCAGCTCGAACCAGTCATCGGGTTCTAATGGCTCCTTGCCCTGTCTTCTGGGCACCACCGGTATGTAAACAGCGTCGTCGGCCATCCTGTGTCGACCATGAGGGGATCTTCTCGGGGGTCTTTGTCCTGGGCGCTGCCTCATCTTCTAGTTGGATCTTCCGACAGGCCCGTGGACTTCGGCTTCTAGGGCCCCCCTTCTCGTCCGCGCAACACTGGTCTTCTCCTTTGTGCAATGCTAGCCCAGGAGGGGTCGGGCTCTCGTCTTCCCTTTTGGAAGCCCTACCCCTCCACGCAGTGCTGGTCAAGAGGGGTCATGCTAGGCTTCTGTTTGGGGCCTCTTACTATCTTTTAATTCTTGTAATCTGCCTCCGCCTCCTATCTTTTTCTTCTCGTAATCTCCCGTAGGGGAGAAAGTTTAATATAGATGTACTTAGGAAGAGGCGACATCTCATGTAAATTTCACCATAATAGAGTGACTGCATATTATTCTCCTCATTAGATTCCTCTTCGCATGGTGTTTTCCCTACGCTTTTTCGGAAAAACCTTGCCGGCATGTGCATCCCTACCGCGAGCGCTTTGAGGAGCGGATCCTTCGCAGCCTCCTAGCCACTACCGGCAAGATACCTTGATGTTCTTAGCGTGGCCACTTAAGATGTTGAGTGGGGTAGAAATAGAGTAAGGGCGTGAGCGCAGCCACTTGAGCCATTGAGCGGACTCGAAACATAGCAAAGGCGCGAGCACAACCACTTAAGCCATTGAGCGGCTCGAAACAGAGCAAGGGCGCAATCAATCATGGCTAGGTTCCTTCGCGTGCAGGATTTCCATACAAAAGTCAAAATCGTCCAAGGAAAATAACTTTACAGAAAGAATTCACTTAAGTTCTCACAACTTATCATTCCATCCCGATACTCTTTCCCACAAGATGTTTTCCTTGAACGTCATCCGTCAGTATCCATACCTTCATTCCCCCTCGGCAAAGCTACATGCGAGGTAACCTTGTGTCATTTGAGAACAAGAAAGAAGAGAAAATAGAGATATGGAACTTTGGCGGTCTGTTAGCTCTTGCTAGGAGCAAGCACAATACAATATCCCAGACAAACATGTACATAATTAAACATGAAAATCAACAAGATTTGCAGAACACTTAGCTTTATTCAACTATGCACAAGGTCTGCGCCTGGCTTTGTACCAAGGATTACATGCTTCGGCGATCAAGCTTGTACAAAAGGTGGTTAACGGGAGACCCGGCAACCGCGCCTGATGGGTAGAACTTACGAAGATGTTCGGTATTCCAGGAGTTGCTCAATGGGATGCCATCCTCGTTCTCTAGGAGGACTGCACCAGGCCTGGTGACTCGTACTACACGATAAGGGCCTTCCCGCTTCAGTGTCAACTTGTTGGAATTCTTGGCAGACTAAACGCACCGAAGAACAAGGTCGCCTTCCCAAGACTTCTCTCATGAACCTTGCGGGTATGATAGCGGCGCAAAGCTTGCTGCTAGCGCGCAGCTCGCGCAGTAGCCTGAAGACGATCTTCCTCAAGGAGCATAACGTCATCTTGCCGCAACTACTCTCACTCAAGATCATCATAAGCGAGCACTCGAGGTGACCCGTATGTGAGTTCCGTGGGGAGAATCGCTTCCTCCCCGTAATACTAGGGAGAAGGGTGTTTGGCCGGTAGCTCGATTTGGAGGCGTCCTGATTGACCAAAGAACCTTCGGCAACTCATCAATCCAGCGCCTTCCGCACTTGCGTAGCCTGTCGAAAGTTCTTGTCTTGAGGCCTTGCAACACTTCAACATTAGCCCTTTCTGCTTGGCCGTTGCTCCTTCGGTGGGCAACAGAAGGAAAACAGATCTTGTCGCCAAGGTCTTGGACATACTGCATGAAGGTGCGGCTCGTGAACTGTGTGCCATTATCGGTGATGATCCTGTTGGGAACACCAAAGCGGTAGACTAGTCCTTTGAAGAACTTGATGGCTAATTGTGCTATCACCTTTCTCATCCCTTCCACTTCTGGCCACTTTGTGAACTTGTTGATTGCGACGTACAAGTACTCAAAGCCCCCAGTAGCACGGGGAAAAGGATCAAATATGACGAGCCCCCAGACCGCAAATACCCAGGAGAGAGGGATTGTCTAAAGAGCTTGAGCTGGTTGATGCATTTTCTTCAAATGAAACCGGCACGCTTCACACTTGGTTACTAGCGCAGTTGCATCCTGGAAGGTAGTGGGCCAAAATAAACTTGCTGGAATGCCTTACCGGCAAGCGCTCTTGATCCTATGTGGGAGCCACATATATATGCCTCCATGTATTTCTGCCAACAGCTCCAGTCCATCTCCCTGAGAAATGGATTTGAGTTTCACATCATTTGGCCTCTTTCTGTACAGGACGTTGTCCATGAACTGGTACATATTAGACCGGCGGGCTACTTTCTCTGTTTCTTCCTGTTCCTCAGGGAGTTCTCTTGTTTGAAGGAAATGGACGATGTGTTGTGCCCACGCTCGAGCCTGGGCCTCGACAAGAAGGACTAATGGCATATCAACTACCGAGGAAGCATTTGTCTCAATGGAAAGGCCTCGAGGCCCTGCTAGAGCCTGTTGCCCCTGGCAAGCTTGGCAGGAGCGTCTACTTCCATGGCAAGAGCACGTGGGCTTACCTGAGCTTGACGCTCACGAGCAAGCCTAGCGTCGTTCCCGGCAACTTCCTCGCTAGCAGATTTTGGGAGCTCTGCCGTGAAATACTTGCCGAAACTCAACTTTCTTCATTTCTCTTGTCCAATTGATGGTGTCACAGATGGTTGAGTCAGTCGGAGCACAAAAGTTCTTGGTTCCACTGGCAACTTAAGGGCATCACACTTTGACAGGCCATCAGCAACACTGTTCTCTACACACAGAATGTGCTCCATTTGCAGATCGTCAAAATGTTCTTGCAACTTTCTAACTTCATCTATATAAGCTTCCATCCATGGACTCTGATAATCCTTATTCACCTACTTGACGACAAGCTGAGAATCACCCCTGAAAAATAAGTTTCTTAATCCCAAGGTCTCCCATGATCCTGAGCCTGGCAACCAGCCCATCGTATTCTCTAGTATTGTTCATTGACCTCTCCCAAGAAAAGTGAATCTGACTCACATATTTGAGGTGCTCTCCGATGGGTGCGACAAGCAGCACTCGAGCACCGGCGCCTTACAGCGAGAAAGACTCATGAAGATACATGATCCACTCTTGATTTGTTTCCTTGCCGGGAAGAGTTGACTCTGGAACTTCCTCATCTGGCAAGGCTCTGCTATGGATAGTCGAAGTAGTTTCAAGCTTGATACCAAACCTTGACACTTCCAAAGCCAACTCCACAATCCTGCCGATAGCATCTGGGTTCTGCCAAATCCGCCGCAATGGGAAGCGAGTGACAATGGTAATCTCATGTGCCTGGAAGTAATGGTGCGGCCTCCTCGAAGCCATAAGGAGGCCGAAGAGCAACTTTTGCACGCCAGAATATCATGACCTAGCCCCCTGCAAAAGGGAGCTAACAAAATAGACTAGGCGTTGCACCATCTTATTCTTCGGAACTGTTTTATTCGACTGTGCAGATCCCGCATTGTCGGCACCAGACTCTACAGGGGAATATCCTGGCTTGCCGCTTGGCGGTCCTGTCGCTGCCATTGTTTCTTCATCAAGTTCTCTTTCAGCCACTAACGCAACACTCACCACTTAATTTGTTTCTGCTAGATATAGAAGCAATGGCTCTTGTGGTTTTATCGTGACTAGGACTAGCACAAAGGAGAGGTACCTCAAATCCTGCAGTGCTGCCTCCGCCTTCGGAGTCCATTTCATTGGACCTGCCTTCTTCAAGATTCTGAAAAAGGGCAGGGCACGCTCAGCAGATTTTGAAATCAATCTACTCAGAGTGGAAAACAGTCGGCAAGACAACGCACATCCTTGATACGTATTGGTGCCTGAATTTGCTCAATTGCTTTGATGTTTTTGGGATTTTCTTCAATTCCACGTTGAGATACAAAGAACCCAAGAAGCATGCTGGATGGGACACCAAACACATAATTCTCAGGGTTGAGCTTCAAGTTGATCTTGGGCAGATTTGTAAATGTTTCTTCTAAATCTGATATGAGCATCGCCTTGTCCTTGGTTTTGACCACTATGTCATCCATATAAGCCTCCATTTTTCCATGTAGCTGGGGCTCAAAACCAATCTAGACCATTCTTACAAATGTAGAACCAACACTTTTCAACGCAAAAGGCATACACAAAAAGCAATACGTACCACATGGGGTGATAAATGCGGTCTTCTCTTCGTCTTCCTTGCCCATGAAAATGTGATGATAACCTTAATAGGCATCAAGGAAAGACAACAAGTCACAACCGGCGGTGGAGTCCACAATATGGTCGATGCGTGGCATGGCAAAAGGATCTTTGGGGGCAGGCTTTATTGATATCTGTGTAGTCAATATATAGCCTCCATTTCCCATTCGCCTTGCGCACTACAACTGGATTGGGCAACCATGTTGGATGAATTACTCCTCTAACCAAGCCAGCCGCTTCTAATTTCTTGATTTCTTTGGTAATAAACTGTTCCCGCTCCAAAGCCTGCTTCCTGACCTTCTGCTTGACGAGCCGCGTGTATGGACAAACGGCAAGGTGGTGCTCAATCTCCTTCCTCTCAACACCGGGGATATCAGATGGTTGCCACACAAACGCATCGACATTCGCTCGCAGGAAGGCAACGAGCACACTTTCCTATTTGTCGTCAAGGGTGGAACATATGGTGAAAGTTCCTCCCATACCATCCTCCTTGGCGGGCACCTTAGTCTCTGGTGGAGCTGCCTTGGACTTCTTGCTCTTGTTGGTGGAACTCTCTGGCACGTCCCCAACAGGCGCGCAGCACTCCGAAGAGGTGCGCTTGCCGGAGTCTGTGTCAAAGGTCTTGTCGGGCTTCTTCCTCTCGAGAGTTTCAGCGTAGGAGCAAGTGGCTTGGTGGTAGATGCTGCAACAGCCTCCCGGTAGAGTTGATCGGCGTAGACAAGCGCGTCCTTATTGTCGGACTTGACAGTGATGATGCTCATCGGCCCGGGAATCTTCAATATATTGTAGGCGTAGTGCCATGCCGGTTTGAGCTTGGCTAACATTGGGCGGCCAATGATCCCGTTGTATGGCAACGGAATTTTGGCGACGCCAAAAACAACCCTCTCCGTCCTGAAGTTCAGGTCGCTACCAAATGTTACCGGAAGCATGATCTTTCCCTTGGTTACCGAAAGCATGATCTTTCCCTTGGATTGACCCCCTGAAACGAGCCTGTTTCCTCGAGATCTCCATCAAGAATTTGCAATCTCTTGATCACCTCAAGCGAGATCAAGTTCAAGCTGGCCACACCGTCAACCTAAGTTTTCGTCGCTATGAGGTTGCAAATCATTGGGGAGACTAGCAATGGAAAACACCCAACCGCAGTTACACGATGAGGGTGATCCTCAATGTCGAAAATGATGGGCGTGTTGGACCTTTTCAAAGGCTTCCGAGCGCCGACAGATGGCTCAGTTGCATTAACCTCACGCACCCACTATTTGAGTTGGTGCTGGGAAGAATGAAACGAGGCACCTTCATCGATGCACATGGCATCTGTAGCTCTCTGGAATTCTTGCTCGCTGGACTCATCGTCCTCTTCAACATCATCATCACCCTCCTCTTGCTTGTCGCGGCCACGAGCGGTCGGTCCTTCTGTTGCTTGGCCTTGCCATGGCAACCTCCACGGCCACCATGCTTCTTGCCAGACCCCTCCGCACCATCCTAGCCCTTCTCCTTGTCTCGCCTCTCATACTCGGCTTTTTTCTTCTTGGCACGTTGCTCAACTTGCCGGCTATCCTGGAGATCGTGGACTTTGGTGCGATGAATCTTGCAATACAGCTTGATGGAGCCTTGTGGCTTGTCGGCAGCCACCAAAGCCTGACAGGAGGCACACCTACCAACATCCTTGTCGGGTTCATCAATGTTTCCCTTCTTGGCGGTGTCAGGGTTGCTGGATCCCTCGACGGCAAGAACGGCCTTGCCCTTGTGCTTCCTGCTATGCCACCAACCCTTCTTCGCTGGGGCAGAGGTGTCCTCATCCTTAGAGTTGACCCCTGCGCCAGTGTCCTTGCCAGGGAACCTCCTCCCTTCTTAGGCTCGAGCACATTTATCTGCCAGAGCATAGAGCCCGGCAACATCCCTGACCTTGTTCGTTGCCAGCTCTTCTCGCATCCTGCGGTTGTGCATGTTCTGATGGAACGTGCTGATAAAAGCGACATGATGAACATCTGGTATGTCGTGGTGTATGCGGCTGAACCTCTGAATATACATGCGCAAAGTTTTGCCCTCCTTCTGGGGGATGAGATGTAAAGCACTTTCCTGGCCAGGACTTGATGACCTCCGGTAAAGGCGCCAACAAACTCATGGCACAAATCTTCCCAGGAAGAAATCGATCCTTCCGGAAAGTTCATGAACCACGACCCGATGTTGGTCTTAAGCACCAACGGGAAGTAGTTGGCGAGTATCTTGTCATCACGAGCCCCGGTAGCCTGCACCGCAATGGTGTAGATGCTCAAGAACTCTGACAGCTGAGTCTTGTTGTCATATTTCTCCGGGACAACTGGCTCGAAAATTTGGGAGTTGGGCCACTAGACTCGCTGCAGCTCACAGGTAAACGCTGGCCAATCCACCTCGTAAGGTAGGCTGACAGGATACCCAAGCACGGATTTGTCTATTGCGGGTCCCGCACGCTTATCAGATTGATTGCGCGCTTCCCACCGCCGCTCTATCGTAGTTCAAGCGTCTTCTTTGCTTTGTCCCCGAAGAACCGGACGTTGATCACGACAAGTCCATGGATCAGATGACCCCCTCGATTAACCATCGCAAGCATCAGACCATCGAGTCGGTGACCGGCGTTGTTGCTGTGGAGGAGAGTGCACGGTAGCCGCACTGCCTCCGGCCTTCTCAATACTGGCGCAAGCCGGCTCGGTGGACAAAAACATGTTAGTGAGGCTGAGGAGGCTCTGAACGGTGGCTCTCCACTCGTCGAGCTTGTCCATGGTAGGAGGGAAGTTCAGGAGTAGTTGTGCCCACGCCATTGATTTTTCCGACGTGGTCGGTAGTGAACGGAGCAAAGAATGCGAGGTGCTCTGACTCCTAACCATGTTAGAAGGAGCTCCGTCGCGGTCCAGAGGTTGCAGGCCACTCCCACTTGCATGTTGGTGTGCATGGTGGCCCGCGCATCTTGGGAACGAGGGCAGGAGCTTTTCCGTGGGAACATTTTGAACCACCAACGCCGCGGCGCTGCTCTTCGCGCACGTCCTGGGACGGTCGCGGTGTACGCGCCGGCGTGGGTGTCTTGGAAGGTGCCCTTCCATCCCCGGAGTTCACCGTACTGCCTACAAGCGGTGCACCCCGTCTTGAGGCCCAGCGACGTAGGGGTTTCCGCCACCGCCGTGAGCATTTCCGTGGCGGGCGTTGCCGCTTCCTTGGCCTTGATCAGTGGAGCGCCGCGTGGGTGCAGGGTCCTCGCTCCCTCCGCCTGCGCCCACTCCATCGCCTACTTGGGCGGCTACGGGCACGGCGAAGATGGAGGGTTTGACCCCTATGAAACCATTCTTCTTGGGAGCCATGTCGATGGATATGATGAAGGAACTGGCGTGCTAGTCATTGGACCAGGTTTACGCAGCCAACTGCCCTACCCGCGCGCCAAAGATGTCGGGGGAACGACACCTATGGGATCGGGAGGACCCCTTTCGGTTCGGCAGGGAGATGGGTGTGCGCGAAGAGCAGGACGAACGAGAAGCGTGGGGGATTTTTACTCAACTTCGGGTCACAAAGAAGCGTAAATCCCTACTCCTGCTTGGGTGTATTGGATGACTTCTAGCTCAGGTTTTGGGAGCACCACAATATACAGCTGCTACTCCTACAGAATGGGCCAGAGAAGATCCCCCCAAAATTCCCCTACCGTACCACCGTGGGCCTCCTTTTGTACTCTCGAAGGAGCCACCAACAGTGGCGTACAGTACGTACACGGGGTATACAGTCCTATAGTGTTATCATACCTAATAGTGACGGCGTAAGACATGCGCATTTAATGCTCCGTCAGGTGTCCCTGACCTTCTATGGGACAAGACAGGAGCCCGTCCCATCGTCACCGCTTAGCCTCCTGCATCCCTGGCGCCTCGACACGTACCAAGGCAGGATGACACCTGGTCTATGCGCTGGCAGGATGGCGGGGCCTTGCCGGGTGCACTTCTTGCCGGGGCTCCGTAGGCCATCAAGGCAAGATCTTGTCGGGATCCTAGCCTTCGGTCCTGATTGTTGGCCTTGCCACTAGTACGGCTACAACTGCCCATGCACAAGTAAGGGGTACTAAAGGACCCAAAGTTTAGTACACTGACAGGAGCCCTCGGCCTGGGCCACACACAGGCGCGAGACTTGTTGGGCTAGGCCCAAACAGTGCACAGGCACGCGAGGCACGATTTTGCGGTTGCAACCATTCCTCTTACTGCGCCTCCCCACGACGCGCGTTAAGTGCGTGACATGGGGTGCGTGCATGGAACGATAATAATTGTTTCCATGGCTGCGTCAAGCCATTTCCGCCACACGCACCGCATGCATAGCGGAGAGCCAGCAATGGGCGCCCCTGACTTAAAGTCCTGGTCGTGGCAGAAACTTCAGCGTCGTGGATTGGACCAACGGGGCGGTTATTGTTCGCCCCATGATCGTGAGCGACGTTATTGCAGGAGGTGGGCGGTGACCCATGGAGCGGGGGATAGCTAGCCCCCGCGCTTCCCTTATAAATTGAGGGGCGGCAAGGGCTATGCTCATCCATTCTTCCTCCCTCATCGAGTGCGAATCTCCAGAGCTCTTCTTTCCACCTCTTCCAAACCCTGATTGGTGCATGCCCTTAGCCATGAATATGGGGTGAGGGTGGCCACCGTCCTCTGTGCCAAGGAGGAGTTCTCGTCTAGATCATGGCACCGGTTCCGCCGTAGAGGCGGAGCGTGACTCGGGTTCTCGCGTTGTGAGAGGCGCGAGGGGCCATGGTCGTCATGGAGGTCGAGGTCGGGGGAGGTGGAATGCTGCTCCATTTCTCCCTCCGACGCCAGACCCCTTCTTCAAAGAGACCCATGCCGAGGGGACGGCGTTGGAGTTCACCCTCAAAATGTGATGTCCCCTTCACAGCCATTCGCGCCTCCCTCACCCTTTCTCTAGGGCGATGAAGGCCGACGAGCCGCCCGTTTTGTGGTTGCTGGCGCATGGCTGCTACAATGGTGCCCTACGGGTGGACGTCGAGTATCCGGAGAGTTGCGTCATGCTCTTCATGCGTGGCTAGAAATCCTTTGTCAGCGCCCACAACCTCCAGGATGGGCACGTCCTTCGTTTCAAAATGACGGAGGCCAATCTGCTCTCCGTCAAGTTTTTTGGGTGCTCAGGCGTCCACCTCAGGTGCTGCGAAGACAGCTCGAGCGGGTCCGAAAGGCCCCCTCAAGCAATAGCGACGAGGAGGACGGTGTCAATGAAAGCGAGGATGAGTCCGAGCTCCAGGCCGTCAAGTCGGAATACGACGAGCTGAGCTCTAACTGATCGATGGCCACACCATCATCGTGAGCCTCACGCCTGTCCCCCTTCCGACAGGCTGATCTTGCTGGGGGTCCTTGTCCTGGGCGCTACCTCATCTTCTAGCTGGATCTTCTGGTAGGCCTGTGGACTTCGGCTTCTGGGGCCCCCCTTCTCGTCCGCGCAGCGCTTGTTTTCTCCTTTGTGCAATGCGTGCCCAGGAGGGGCCAACCTCTGGAAGCCCTGCCCCTCCACGCAGTGCTAGTCCAGAGGGGTCAGGCTGGGCTTCTATTTTTATCGACATCTCTCTCTCAAATTATGTGGTCATTATTTTAGAGTTCGGCTTTCGCTTAAGGACAAACGAGGTCTAAGCTTGGGGGATTTGATACGTGCATTATGCATCATGATTTCTTAAAAATATCTATCTTTTTTTTGTCCATTATTCCACATTATCATACAATTCATATGTCTATTCTCTCTGAATAAGCAAGGTACACCACAAGGAAGGAAATACCAGGAAACTGGAATTCTCGACCGAAAAACCGAGCAAAAGGGAGAAAAATCACCAGTCCTAAAATGACCTGAAAATTTCTTGATAATATTTTTCGAACATTTGAGAATTTCTGGAGCAAATATATACCGCAAAGGAGCTGCCAACTGGCTACAAGACAACTTGCCCCACACCCCTGGTAGGCTCTTCGATGCCCATCTTCTCCTATATGGTGTGTTTTACCCTAGAAAAAGTCATAATGCACCTTTCGGGACAAAGTACTACCGTCTCGAGGTGGAAACCTAGGAAGAGGCCCTTTTGCACTCCGACAGTTAGATTCTACCGTTGAAATCTCTCTACGGGAGGGGAAATCGAAGCCATCGTCACCACCAATGCTTACTCCTTTAAGGGAGGACCAATCTTCATCAACCTCTTCACCAGCACCATCTCATCTCCAACCCTAGTTCATCTCTTGTATTCAATATTTGTCCCAAAACCTCGGATTGGTAACCGTGTGTTTCTAGTTGTGTTGATTCACTAGTAGAAAATAGGCCTTCCATTTCTACCTGTAGTCCTGGTTTGGCTCTGAACCGGCACTAGTGTTGCCATTAGTCCCGGTTCCAACGGCTAGTAGCGGTCAGGACATTAGTCCTGGTTCATTTGGGACATATAGTCCCGGTTTGTATCACAAACCAGGACTAAAGGAGTGGTGGCAGGCTGGTGTCAGCCCGAGCCCATTTAATCCTGGTTTTCATAACCAACCGAGAGTAAATTTAAGGTTTACCTATATAAACCTGCATCCAGCTCGACTCCATTTCTCTGTTTTCTCCATTCGAACTCCTCTCTCTATTTCTTCCCCTAGCTCGAGCTCATCCGTCCATTTTGCCACGATTTGCCATGATTTGAGGCACCTCAATCCATCCAAGTGTTCACAAAGGTTAGCAACTTTGTCCTTTCATATCTTATTGCTAGAGCTCGTGCAATGCTTTATAAATGTAGTGATTTGTGGGTTTTTGTTTGGGTGTAATTATGTGATAGTTTTGTACTTATTTATAAGCAATTTGAGCTCAAATTAACTCCTTAGTTTGCATTTGTGTAGGTGTGGTTTAGTTAGTGTGCCTTCCCGTCCCCGTCCTAACCATCCCGTCGCCGGCACCACCTTGGTGAGCCTCTTCTTGTGTTCTTTTCATTTTTATAAATAAAATTGTATTCGTATGATTTAGATAGTTACTTGCATAGTTTTCTTAATTGTAGGATTTTTTTTATATATAGTGCCATGGTTATGATATTTGTGCCCGTCGGCCCTCGTCCGGTTTACGATTCGGATGTGCTATATTCTCTTTTATAACTATTTGTTGCATTAAGTGTTAATGACAATTATGCCCATCAAGTTCACATAGATATTTTTATTTAGGAGGTAGTTGAGATGCCAACCTACCCTATTGTCGAGAAGTTAAATTTAGTTGAAAAACAGAACAAGGATTTGAAAGGAAAATTGAAAAGAGTTTAAGAAGAGAAGGTGAAATTGGAGTTGTACGTTGCCGATGTTGCCGATGATCACAAGATCAAGATGGATGCAACACGCTTCAAGATTAGAAGGATTAGAAAATATGCCAGTAATAAAGAGGCTTGGTATCATTATGCTGTTGGATCAACTTTTACCAAAGTTGCGATTTTGATCGCATTTGTTGTTGCATTTAAAATGTTTTAGCTAGATAGTTTTATGAGAAGAAGTGTTTATGAAATTTATGTATGAACTTGTATTAATTTGGTCTTCTCGGTGTTGTGTAGTGAAGTTGAACCAACAATGGATGTACGTTGACCAATGCTCTCCCCAGTTCATTACTGGCGTGCATAGACTTTTGCGTGCAACTAAGGCAAACAAGCGGGACAGTTTTATGTGTTTTCCATGTGGTGTGTGTAAGGATGATAAGACTTACTCTAGCTCAAAATGGATTCACATCCACCTCTTTACATCCGGTTTCATGTCCGGCTATAATTGTTGGACCAAGCACGGAGAAACAGGGGTTCTAATGGAAGAGAGTGAAGAAGAGGATGACGACAACTATCCTAGGTGCCCTGAATATGACGGTACTACAATGGGGGAAGAGAATGAAGAAGAATAAGAAGTTGAGGCATCTGAATAGCCCGCTGATGATCTTGGTAGGGACATTGTTGATGCAAAGAGAAACTACAAAAATGAAAAGGGGAAATTGAAGTTGCAGTGCATGTTAGAGGATCATAAAAAAGTTGTAACCAAATTGCAAACATGACAACACAAAGCTCGGTACCACACTCGAATTGCTGCCATGGAAGGCAGAGAATGGTGTAGCTGAGAAGGCATTTGAAAAGTTGCTGAAAATAATAATGAAGAAGCTTCCAAAGGGCAACGAATTGCCTGATAGTAAATACGAAGCAAAGATGGTTGTCTGCCCTCTAGGATTGGAAGTGCAGAAGATACATGCATGCCCTAATGACTGCATCCTCTATTGTGGTGAGTACGAGAATTTGAATGCATGTTCGGAATGCAATGCATTGCAATATAAGATAGGTCACGATGACCTGGTGATGATATTCAGGGAGAGCGCCCCAGGAAGAGGATTCCTGCCAAGGTGATGTGGTATGCTCCTATAATACCATGGTTGAAACATTTGTTTCAAAACAAAGAGCATGCCAAGTCATTCTAATGGCACAAAGAAAGTTGTAAGAAAGACGGGAAGTTGAGATTACCCGTTGATGGGTCGCAGTGGAGAAAAATCGAGAGAGAGTGGCAGTACTTTGTAGATGACCCAAGGAACTTATGGCTTGGTTTAAGTGCAGATGGCATTAATCCATTTGGAGAACAAAGCAGCAAGCATATATACATGTCATTTGACTCTATGTATCTATAACCTTCCTCCTTGGTTGTGCATGAAGCAGAAGTTCATTATGATGCAACTGCTCATCCAAGCCCCTAAGCAACCCGGAAACAACATTGATGTGTACCTAAGGCCATTAGTTGATGAACTTTTATAGATGTGGAATAAAAAGGTGTACGTGTGTGGGATGAGCACAAACAACAGGAATTTGACCTGCGAGCATTGCTCTCTGTAACTACCAATGATTAGTTGCTCTTAGTAACCTTAGAGGACAGACAAACAAGGGATACCATGCATGCACACACTGTTTAGATGATACCCAAAGTATATATTTGGACAAATGCAAGAAGAATGTGTACCTAGGACATCATCGATCTCTTCCGGCCAAGCATGCCTTAAGAAAGAAAGGCAAGCATTTCAAAGGTGAGGCAGATCATCATAAGAAGCCCATCCTCCGTACTGGTGATGACATACTTGATATGGTAAAGGATTTATAAGTAATATTTGGAAAGGGTCCTGGCAGACAATCTGTTCCGACTGATATTGAGGGATGTGCACCCATGTGGAAGAAGAAATCTATAATTTGGGAGCTAGAACATTGGAAAGTCCTAGAGGTCTGCTTTGCAGTCGATGTGATGCACGTGACAAAATTTTTTTGCATGAACCTGCTAGGCTTCCTGGATGTGTATGGGAATACAAAAGATACACCAGAGGCACGGGGGTACTAGCAATGTGTGACGAAAACGACGGCTAGCATCCAAAGCAGTATCAAGGCACTACCAGCTATGCTCTTACAAAAGCAGAGAAGGAAATATTATTTGAATGCCTTCTTAATATTAAGGTCCCTTCTGGCTTCTCGTCGAATATAAAGGGTATAATAAATATGGCAGAGAAAAAATTCCAAAACCAAAAGTCTCATGACTACCACGTGATGATGACGCAATTGCTTCTGGTTGCGTTCAGGGGGCATCTACCAGAAAATGTTCTATTAGCCATTGTGAAGCTAGTTCATTCCTCGATGCAATTTCTTAGAAGGTAGTCGATCGAGAAATCCAACCAAGCTTACAAACTGATTTCGTCCAATGTCTTGTCAGTTTAGAGTTGGTGGTCCCACCATCCTTCTTCAATATTCTGACGCACGTCCTAGTTCACCTAGTTGAAGAGATTGCCATTCTAGGTCCTGTATTTCTACACAATATGTTCCCCTTTGAGAGGTTCATGGGAGTCTTAAAGAAATATGTTTGTAACCGTGCTATGCCAGAAGGAAGTATCTCCAAGGCCATGAGATAGAGGAGGTATTATTGAGTTTTGTGTTGACTTCATTCCTGACATTAAGGCGATTGGTGTTCCTCAATCATGGAATGAGGGGAGACTGCATGGAAAAGGCACTCCTGGACCAAAATAAATAATATGTACACACGGGCATTGTTGGGCGCAAGCACACTACACAGTTCTACAGAATTCTACCTTGGTCACTGATATGTCTCCAACGTATCTATAATTTTTATTGTCCCATGCTATTATATGTTTTGGAAGTTTTATATGCATTAATATGCTATTTTATATTATTTTTGGGACTAACCTATTAATATAGAGCCTAGTGCCAGTTTATGTATTTTCCTTGTTTTTTAGTTTCACAGATAAGGAATATTAAACGGAGTCCAAAACGAATAAAACCTCCAGAATGATTTTTCTGGAATAAATGGAAGCCATGAGACTTGAGAACCAAGGCAGAGGAGTTGCCACGGGGCTACAAGCCCGCTTGCCACGGCCAGGGGGGCCACCCCCGCAGGGCAGGCTTGTGGGACCCTGGTAACTCCCCTAACCCTAATCTTCGGCCTATAAATTCTCAAATATTCCATTATTATCAGAACAAGCCACGAAAACACTTTTCTGCCGCCACAAGCCTCCATTCCCGAGAGATCCAATCTTGGAGCCTTTTCCGGTAATCTACTGGAGGGGGATTAGATCATGGAGGGCATCTACATCAACTCCACTGCCCCTCGAATGATGCATGAGTAGTTTGCCGGAGATGTACGGGTCCATAGCTAGTAGCTATATGGCTTCTTCTCTCTCTTCGCTTCTCAATACCATGTTCTTCATGATCTTCATGGAGATCTATCCGATGTAATACTCTTTTGCGGTGTTGTCGAGATTCGATGAATTGTGGGTTTATGTTCAGACTATCCATGAATATTATTCGAGTCTTTCCTGAATTCTTATATGCATGTTTGCATATCTTTGCATGTCTCTTCTAGTTATTGGTTTGGTTTGGCCAACTTTCATTTGGTAATTCTTGCAATAGGAGAAGTGCTTAGTTTTGGGTTCAATCTTGCGGTGTCATCACCCAGTGACAGAGTAGGGGTAGCGAGACACGTATTGTATTGTTGCCATCAAGGGTAAAAAGATGGGGTTTTCATCATATTGCTTGAGTTTATCCCTCTACATCATGTCATCTTACTTAATGCGTTACTCTGTTCTTCATGAACTTAATACTCTAGATGCAGGCAGGAGTCGGACGATGTGTGGAGTAATAGTAGTAGATGCAGAATCGTTTCGGTCCTCCTAACATGGACGTGATGCCTATATGCATAATCATTGCCTTGGATATCTTCATAATTATTTGTTTTTCTATCAATTGCTCGACACTAATTTTTTCACCCACCGTAATACTTGCCATCATGAGAGAAGCCATCTAGTGAAACCTATGGCCCCCGGGTCTATTTTCCATATTATACTTTGAGATCCAAAACCAAAAATACCAAAAATACTGTATGCCCTATTTTTAGTTTTAGTTTCACTTTCCGCTCAAGCAGCCTATTATATCTATCTCTACTAGATCTCATCCGTGCAAATAACCGTGAAGGGATTGACAACCCCTTTATAGCGTTGGGTGCAAGAGTTTGATTCCTTGTGCAGGTACATCTATTGGTGGCTCGCTTCTATCTCCTACTAGATTGATACCTTGGTTCTCAAAAACAGAGGGAAATACTTACCTACTTTGCTGTATCAAACCGTTCCTCTTCACGGGAAACCAACACATGCTCAAGAAGTAGCAGTCGACCTGTATATCGAGGAACTCATGGATATTATACCGTTGAAGAACCCGGAGAAGGCTGACCCCTGAATTCAACATACACACATTGAGGCCTTCAGCGATTGATTGGGAACACATCTCATGAATGAAGACAATGTTGAAGATGACTTGTACTTGTTGTCCAATAGACTATCTCCGGCTATATTGACTTTCCAAGGAAAATGGGATTAAATTTTACATGATCGCCCAAGTTAAAAATGAGAACCAACCGAAACAATGATGTCCGCTTTGACAATGCGGAAAACAACAAGGAAAAGGACACTTATTATGGTTACATAGAGAAGATATGGGAACTTGACTATGGAGGTGATTTGAAGTTCCCTTTGTTCTTGTGCAAATGGGCCAATCTGACTGGAGGAGGGGTAATGGTAGACCCGCAGTACGGAATGACAACAATGGATATCAATAATCTTGGGCACACAGATGAACCATTCGTATTATGTGGCGCAAGTTTTCTATGTGAATTACATGTCTACCAAACCGAGAAAAGGGAAAGTTAAGAAAGCGGATACATCATACGATGAGCCAAAGAGCCACATAGTTCTTTCTGGGAAAAGACACATAGTGGTAGTGGAGGACCACCAGTAGAAAATAGACCTTTGGTCCATATCATTAGTCTCGATTAGGTTTTGAAAAGGCACCAATGAGACCATTAGTCCCGGTTCAGGACGGGCACCATTAGTCCCGGTTCGTTCCGGACCTTTAGTCCCAGTTCGTGCAATGAACTGGACTAAAGGGGTTGAGGCTTTAGTCCCAGTTGGTGTCTCCAACCGGGACTAAAGGTTAGACCTTTAGTCCCGGTTGGAGACACCAACCCAGACTAAAGGTTAGACTTTTAGTCCCGGCTGGAGACACCAACCCGGAGTACAGGGGTTCTAAAAGTTTCTATTTTAAATTGCTTATATCTTTTATGATATTTGAGTGATTCTTTTTGCAGTAGATTCAAAATTTTGTCTAGTTTCAATTTATGTCATTAGTTTTCAAATTTGAATGGTTTCAATATGGATTTTTTCAAATCTTCTTCAAACCCTAGATTGTGAATAACTTGAGTTTAAAAATAGTTTGTCCAGTTTGAAGGAGATGTTCTCATTTGTACACGAAGTGCATCCAGTTTTTGCCGTAACCCTCTCAACTTTTTTGCACAAGCTATATAGGTGAAATGATGACACCATGCCAAGTTTCAACCTTTTCAGAGTTCATTTGTTGTGCTTTTCAATTTCAGGGTCATTTAGCTCAAAAAAATCATTGAATGCATGAAAATTCGCAAATAAAGTTAGAAAGGGTTGAACTTTGAGGATGTGGCTTTTGATGGTGCATATTGAATGCAAAAAAAGTCTAGAGTTAAGTTAAGTAAAAAAATGAAAAGCCTTTGTAACAGATGGGTTTTCGTCCGAAACCTTGATACTTTGAAGGAGATGGTTCAGTTTGTACACGAAGTGCATCCAGTTTTTACCTTAAACCACTCAACTTTTTAGCACAAGCTATGTAGGTGAAATGATGATACCATGCCAATTTTCTACCTTTTCATAGTTCATTTGTAGTGCTTTTCAATTTCAAGGTCATTTAGCTCAAGAAAATCATTGAGTGCATGAAAATTAGAAAACGAAGTTAGAAAGGGTTGAACTTTGAGGATGTGGGATTGAATGGTGCATATTGAATGCACAAAAAGTCTGGAGTTGGAATAAGTTAAAAAAATGAAATGCCTTTGTAACAGATGGTTTTCGTCCGAATACTTGATACTTCGAAGGAGATTGTCCAGTTTGTACACGAAGTGCATCCAGTTTTTGCTGTAACCCTCTCAACTTTTTAGCACAAGCTATGTGGGTGAAATGATGATACCATGCCAAGTATGAACCTTTTCAGAGTTCATTTGTAGTGCTTTGCCATTTCAGGGTCATTTAGCTCAAAAAAACCATTGAATGCATGAAAATTAGCAACTGAAGTTACAAAGGGTTGAACTTTGAGGATGTGGATTTGAATGGTGCATATTGAATTCACAAGAAGGCTGGAGTTGAAATAAGTTAAAAAAATGAAATGCCTTTGTAACAGATTTGTTTTCGTTCGAAACCTTGGTACTTCGAAGGAGATGGTCCGGTTTGTACATGAAGTGCATCCAGTTTTTGCCACAAGCTATGTGGGTGAAATCATGATACCAAGCCAAGTTTCAACCTTTTCAAAGTTCATTTGTAGGGCTTTTCAATTTCAGGGTCATTTAGCTCAAAAAAATCATTGAATGCATGAAAATTAGCAACTAGAGTTACAAAGGGTTGAACTTTGAAGATGTGGCTTTGAATGGTGCATATTGAATGCACAAAAAGTCTAGAGTTGAATTAAGTAAAAAAATGAAATGCCTTTGTAACAGATGGGTTTTCGTCCGAAACCTTGATACTTCGAAGGAGATGGTCCACCTTGTACACGAAGTGCATCCAGTTTTTAGCGTAACCCTCTCAACTTTTTAGCACAAGCTATGTAGGTGAAATGATGGTACCATGCCAAGTTTCAACCTTTTCAGAGTTCATTTGTAGTGCTTTTCAATTTCAGGGTCATTTAGCTCAAAAAAATCATTAAATGCATGAAAATTAGCAAATGAAGTTAGAAAGGGTTAACTCTAGTTTGGTTAGCCTTAGTTGTGACTCTGGATGTATATAGACTTACTTTAGAATGTAGATATACTTATTCTGCTGTGTATGTAGTCTCCTAGTGAAATCTTTAAAAAGACTTATATTTAGGAATGGAGAAAGTAGCTAGGTTTTAGTGTCTAGTTCGTATAGAAATTTTGAAATATGAATTTTGACTGTTTTTGCAAAAAATGGAAAAACATGTAAAACGTCCATAACTTTTGCATACGACGTTGAAAAAGAGTTTAATATATAAAAAAACTAGAGAAAAATTGGGACTCGATTGCACCCGAGTTTACCCGGTGAAGTTTTCTCGCATTCTCAAAGTTCCAAAAGTAAAAAAAGTTATTTCAAAAAGAAGTTTTTTTCAGAAAAATCAAAAAAAAATTATGTAAAAATAAATAAATGACGTCATATTTGGATTCCTCACATTTTTCTGATAATAACAGATATATTATTTGTCCAATTTCGATTTACAGATTTAAAGATATTAATTATGCCATATTAAATGAATGAATGGCAAAAAATGAATAAAATCGTCTTATTACTTAATTTATTTTCTTTGAAATTCAATATTATTATTACTTATTTTCTTTATTTTAATAATTTTTTGGTATTGTAAAAATTAAAAACATGTGACATCAAGACCTAAGGGTTAATAGGATTGATAGCTTACTATTGTCAGGAAAACAATAAGTGCGGACTTGGAAACAAGGGGCGATGGAACCTGAAAGTTAAGCTTGCTCGCGCTGGAGCAAATAAAAAAATTAAAAAATTCGAAAAAAATCCTTTAGTCCAGGTTGGTAACACCAACCGGGATTAAGGTCTTCTAGTGCCAACGCGCCATGTGGAGGGCCTTTAGTCCCGGTCTGTGTTGAACCGGGACTAAGGGGGGGGCTTTAGTGTCGGTTGCAAAACCGGGACTAAAATCCCGTTTTCTACTAGTGGACAAACACACATGTCAGAAGATTATGAAAAGTTTGATGAAATTCCTCCCTTCGTAGTGAAGACTGACCCAAGCATCATGTTACATGATGAAGATTGTCGATGGTTACGGCGCAATAATGAAGGGACCCACGCGAAGAAAAAGTTTTATACCCCGAGATCCCACTCTGGGATGTGATTGGTGGCACCGTCATCACTTCTCTTCTCTAGTGAGTAGCCGGGATGGTCTAGTTTTGTGCACGAAGTGCATCCAGTTTTTGTTGTAACCCTCTTAACTTTTTAGCACATTCTATTTTGGGTTAAATGATGATACCATGCCAACTTTGAAACCTTTTCAGAGTTCATTTGTGGCGCTTCTTAAGTTCAGGCTCTTTTAGGTCAAAACAATTCACTAAATGCATGAAAATACCAAATGAAGTTAGAAAGGGTTTAAATTTGAGGATGTGACTTAGAACGATTCATATCGAATGCACAAAAAGTCTAGAGTTGAAATAACTTTTCAAAACTATGACGTATTTTATATCAAATTCGGAAACTATATGCTCGAACGCAAAAAAATGTCACCCCGTCGGCTTGTGGTGGGCCGAAGAAGGGCCTTTCGGCCTGCGAACGGCCGAAGAGGGTCTCGTCGGCTTGCTGGTAGCCAAAGAGAGCTCGTCAGCCACCAGGTGGCCAAAAAGTGGCCCGTCGGCTTGCGGGAGGCGGAAGAGGGCCCATTGGCCTCCAAGTGTCCAAAGTGCCCATAGATAAGCTCGACCGAATGGCTTCCTCCTCGTTTGGTTGGTGCCTCTTCTCTCTCTCTCTCGTTTTTAGCCATTTTCCACCCCCGCGCCAATCTCCTCCCTCGTGCACCCATTTTCTATTTCAATCCGCAGAAACAATAGATCTTCGAATTCTCCACCTGCCTACGGTATTTTTTTCCCATGGGTAGTATTTTGTGCTTGAAGAGGAGCCATGGTGGGGTGGAGGAGGTGTGGTTGGTGAGGAGGTGGTGGGGTGGAGACGAGGTGGTGGGGTAGAGAGGAAGAATAAGGGGACACACGCGTCGAAGGTATACTAATGTCGTCACAAATTTTCTATGAGCTCCTCATTTTATTTAGTATACGTAATCATTTTAGCTTATAGTTAGTGTACATAGTCATTTTAGTGGATAGTTAGTGAACGTACTAATATTTTTGGATAATTTTGTTCGTTGCGATTAATGAGACGGTGGCAATGTCTGATAGGTGAAAATGTCTGAATCAGTAAATTGGACTGTTTATTACGGCGCTGGTAATGTTCGATATAATGAGTTGGGAGCTGATCCTAGCGAGTTTACACAAGGCGTCATGACACTTTCAGACCTGTACAGACTGGACATTAGACAGATCAAGCACTGGTTGACTACGAGTTTTGGGTTGGATCATGAAGTATGTTCCATCAGTATTCACGCATTATGGACCAAATCCTATGAAAATGTTAAGTGGGAGTTGATGCCGATGGATAGGAGCCATTATTGGTTGACCCTGCTAAGTCATTGCCGAGACCGAAGAATCCACCCATATGCCCTAGTGCAACCAGTGGCGAAGGAGGAGAATATCGTACAACTCCACGCGGGGTATGAACGAGGCCATGGTAGTCAAGTGACTAACGAGATTTATTTATCCGGGTCATAGCCACCGGATGTGGATGCTAGCCAAGTCAAGAAAGAGTCAGACTATGTGCCACACAATGTTTGTGGTCATGATACTGGGCAGAGTATTCAGTCGATACTATTAGCTCGTTCTGGTGTTGCTAATCGGGATGAGGAATGCGATGAAATGTAGAGGGTGATGGACGAAGAGGACGAGGATGGATTTGTAGAGGATATGGATTCTGAAAATTCCGAGGATGAAGTGCAGGTACTGATTCCTTCTGCATGGGATCAGGACATATCCACCGGCATTACTGTCAACGATGGCCATGAGACTCCATTGCAATATAATCTGAACCAAGTCTAGATAGGGGCTATGTTTGACAAAAAGAAAAATTGAAGTATGCAGTGATAAAGTGGGCTATATCTACGCAGAGAGTTTTCTGGACACACATATCGAGTCCAAGAAAATATACCGTGAAGTGTGTTGAAACAGGTTGTCATGCGAAGGTGCACGGGCACGCGTCGAAGTATAACATCCACTGGGTTGTCACCAATGTCGTCCCACATAATTGTGTGAGGAAAAACCTGTTGGTTTGTCATCCAAACCTGATTTCACCTCTCATTGCGCAACTCATGTATACTGAGATAGTGGAGAAGAAAGGTATGGAAGCAAAACACATCCAGACAGTAGTGAAGGTCAGATGGAATTATGACATTCCATACGGGAAGGCTTGGAGGGCTAAGTAGAAGGCTATGGACGGAAGGTTTGGGACGTTCTTCGACTCATATGATAATGTTGTCCGTCTCCTTGAAATATTGAAGGAGAGGAATCCCGACACTTATGTTGACATACAACACATGAGGTTGGATATTATACGAGATTACAAGGTGTTGAAACGAGTATTCTTCTCTTTCGCTATGTGTATAGAAGCTTTCCGGCATTGTCCTCCTGTGATGTTTGTGGATGGTACATTCCTGACAGGTTAGTACAAAGGGCAAGTCCTGACTTATAATGGTGTGGAGAGGAACAATCAACTCATGCGACTATCCATGGCATTTGTGGAGGGTGAGAACTTTCCGAGCTGAGTATGGCTCTTCCAGCAAGTCAAAATTGCGATCGTGAAGGATCGACCAAACGTGTGTGTCATTCATCACAAACATCCTGGTATATTGAAGTCGTGAAGACACTAAGGAATCCAACAGCTCACGAACCAACACCTTGGAAGGACTTGCAAAGCCGATGGTTCATGCACCATCTTGGTGCTAATTTTTTCTCATAGTTCAAGAATGAATGATTGATGAACTTGTTCAAAAAATTATGCAAGAAGAAACAAAAGCGCAAATACGAATTTATATGATCAAAACTAGATGAATTTACTAAGAACCAGGTCCATGCAAGGAACAAAATGGAAAAAGACAAGGTTAAATTAGCATCACTCATCGCGGATCTAGAGGATCCAGTAGGTCTTTGTGACTTGCTAGCAATTGACCCCCCTAATACTCAGAGAAAGAAGGGTAGGGCAATAAACAATTTTTCTGAGTGGATAGAGAAAGAGCCTCCAGTAAATTTGTATTTGCTGCATGACACCCATGGAGCTAGGTATGGCCACATGACAACAAATCTTGCAGAGGTGTATAACTTTGTAATCAGAGGGAATAGAGCTTTGCCACTCAAAGCTATTGTGGAGGGTGTATTCCATGGCACTTTGAGATATTCAGAGAAAGGCACGAGTTAGCAAAGAAGCATATTGCAGGTAATCAGAACACACCTTATTGTAGCCGTGTATGGAGTACATGCCGGATCCAAGACTTCGGCGAACAAGCAGGGGTAGACGTATGGTAAAGCGCATCCAAAACAATATGGACCACTCTGAAGCTGGTGGAGCAACCAGACAATGTTTTCTATGCACGGCTTATGGGCATAGGATGAAATATTGTCCCGGCCTGAAGAAAGATGGTGCTTCGACATCAACGAGTGCTTCCACATGGACGACGACAACAACAGTAGAAAGAGGCGGACGTGGTTGTGGCAGTCATGGTTGTCATGGCACTCGAGGCCGAAGGGGCGGATGAGGAATAAATAACTCACAAGCTATATAATGTGTCGGCCTAAGTTTTTATTTCTAATATGTTGGCCTATGTTTTATTTTGTAATATGTCTTGGATATGTTTTAATGTGTAATATGTCAGACTATGTTTTAATGTGTAATATGTCAAACTATATTTTATTTTGTAATATGTCTGGACTATGTTATAATGGAAGATATGACTTCAAATCTGTTGCTTAATGGTAATATCGATAGAGGGCACCGGGCGCACTTATGGAAGTGGGCAAGAACTTAGACGTGTTGATCACTCGCACCACAAAGTCTAACTGGATGATACACCCTTTATGGGTTGATAGGTATGTGTCGGTATAATGACTTACTATGTTTGACATCCTTTTGATAGCCGCTAATTGTATGATACATTATATTTATTTTGTAGGTTAAGTTGGGACGGACTTCTACCCTTGGCACAACTGGTTCAGGGTACATTGGATGAGTTTGTTCACTTTCCCTTGGGAGAGATGGCGCCTACTTTACCGGATGTGTCTTACTTGTTGGGATTACCTCTGGCCGGTGCTGCCATAGGTCCTTTAGAGGCAGAACCTGGTTGGCTAGCATCGATGTAGGACCATTTTTGGCTGCGGTGACAACTACCACGGTACTAGACAACGATCGTCACGGGCATCCTTTTAAGTGGTTGAGCCAGTTTTAGATTGTCTCCTTAGGATATCCCAATGTTCAACTGTCAGGGGCACAGATTGATTGATCCCTAGAGGCATATATTATGTGGTTGTTTGGCAAGACGATGTTCACGAAGAACCACGTGACCACTGTCGATGCACGACTCATCGGTATTGCACGAGAGATAGCTGAAGCACGTTGCCTGGGCCGGGGGACATTGTGTAGAGGAGTTTTGGTTCTGCTGTGTTAGCGGCTACGTACAGAGGCATGTGCAAAGCTCGCCAGTTGAAGTCTAGAAAATCCGGTCTTGTTGGACGTCCACTATTGAATTAGCTCTGGTCATATGCGAGATTCCCTATTGGTCGACACTATGTCAGCGTTGAAAAACTTTTGGTTATGAGGACATGGCTGGGTCTTATGGGCCTTCTTTCGGCGACTTGCCTACTATGGGATCTGTTTGCGCACAGGAGAGGTATTTTCATATTTAGTAACAATATGAATTACTAATGTTTATTACTTGCTATCCAATAGTATTACTAATGCATATTTGTTGTCATGCACAGATAGTTTGTGCATAGCCAGGTGAGGAGCAGCTACCCCTCCTTCACGGTGAAGTTTGATAGTTTGCGCGAGGATCAAGTTATCTGGGAGCCATACTCCAATCGTTCTATTTCCTCCAAATGTCCTGTTGGGAGTTATGTATTGTGCACTAGAGATCGGCATTATTGGATAACCAAGGCCAAGTTGGTATGCGACATGACGGTTGAGGAGATGGCTCTTCATAGGGTGATGAAATAGTTCGGTCTATGCCAAGAGCCTCACATTCCTGTTATTCCACACTTGCCAAATCACATGTACAAGTAAGTAATACTACTTTAGTTATCATGTCTGCATTCAGAATATAACTAATCATGTAATGCACATTTCAATCTCAGGTACAGTTGCGTAGGAGGAAAGAAGTCCCAGATTTCTTCGCTTCGTGACATTAGCCCTTACGCCGACGAATGGACTATTGCGCCGACAAATATCTGGGATGATGTTCGGGCCGTTGACTAGGACAAGTTCGGGTTGTATCTGCAGCGTTACCAGCATAGCATGGGGATCTATTTGGTTCCATCATCGGCTCCTGATCAGATCGAAGCCACTCTCACCAGCGATCTGTTCCCAACTGCCTTTGTTGTGGGAACCAGACACCACGCGGTATGTGCTATGGTTATCACATGTTAAGTTTTTCTTTAACCTGAGCATATACAATTTGTTAACTCTCCGTTTACAGGGTGAATTCACATGTGAGGCGCTAGAGGAGGTTTCTGCTTTAATGCAATGCTTTGAGAGGGGAGATAATATCCCACCACGAGAGCACGTCTCATGCTTGAGGGGCCTTCAAGGGAATCTACGCGGTATTTACGCATCTGTTACATGTAGACGATCTTAGGACATTGCTAACACTCGTCCACCACATCGTCCGCCACGCCCCTGCCTACGGCGTTGAGAACCTCGACCCTCTGTGCACCGTTCAGAACCACGACCCTCTGTGCAGCATTCAGAACCACGACCTTCACAACCAGGGAGCTCCTCCTGGCAGTAGACACCTCCTTCACAACCAGGGAGCTATTTCTACCAGCAGCCACATCCCTCACAACCAGGGAGCTCTTCCTGGATTAATTAGATGGACATAGGTAAAACTACTTTGTACATTGTTTTAAACATTGTAGGCTCGCAAATCAATCACTACTAGAAAAAAGGCTGTTAGTGGCGCACCTATTTTGGCTATTAATGGCACACTATAGGTGTGCCACTATTATCACGCCACTACTAATAAATAGTAATGGCGCACGCCTGGTGCGCCACTATTAATCTACATAACAGTAGCGCACCACCAGGTGCGCCATTACTATCCCAGACACTAATGGTGCAGCTAAAGTGCGCCATTAGTAGGCCCAGAAGTGCGCCACTACTGTTATTCCAAGGGGCCATGTGTATCTTGTGCTCCGGGTTACTAATGGCGCACTTTTAGATAATGCGCCACTGGGGTGTTTATTTATGTGCGCCACTACTATGAATATTAGGAATTATTTGTTTTTCCTTTTATGATATTTGCACAGGTTACAAAATACATTACAGCACAGAATATAAACAACACAACATATAAACATCAGATTTATCGTATACAATAGAAGATTAGTCTCCGAAATCAATTCATCATATTTGTCCCCAAATTCAAAATACCGAAAAAAGTTAGAACATTACAAGTCTTGAGACCATGAGTAGCGAGTTTGTCTTCACATTACAAGTCGATATCTAAACTACCATCACATAGAAGAGGGTTGCGGTCATGGTGAGCATCATCGTGATGAATCTGATCTTCATTCGGTTCCTCCTCTGCTCCCTCCTCTCTCCCGCTAGATAGCGTGCGTATCTAGCTTCCACCTTCGCCCTAGTGGTGTATCCTTTGTAACTGTTACCGCTGAAACGGTGAACCTGTCTTCGACACTCCTCCGAGGCGTCGTACACTCCGCGAACCTCACCCTTGTACACGACATACGACGGCATCTTTACGCACTAGACAAACAAAACGTTAGTAGCAATTCACAGATAATATATAAGCAATATATAAGTATGCAACAAAAGGATCAGAAGAGAAAAGCAACACATTAATAGCACGATTCATGGTCCTACTAATAAATAGCATCGATTACATATAAGTTGACCGACTGTCCAAACTAAAGAGACATACAAGTTCATTAAAGTTTAATTACAACATGAGCTAATCGATATTTCAGAACTGCATAGATTCAATACTTTTGACTCAACTCAGGTTCCGGAGCGTGGATGAATGTGCAGTCGTTGTCAGCCTGCATTTGTAGCGTTGTTTCTATTTCACTATTGGACGGTTGATATTTGAGGTAGAACTGCCCCGAGGTATGAAGGACATCTTGATAGATGATTTCCGCAAACTCCGACTTGACGCAAAAGAATTCTTGTCTGATGTCCTCGTCCTGGATTGCCGAAAAGTGTGTGTCCCATTCTTTGAGATTATTTGGTAGCATAATGTGATGATGGCCCGTACGATCACCCGCATGTGATGGAGGGCATAGTAGGCATCCTTCTGACTGCCTGGCAGCTGCTTGACGCAAGGGAACATCGTTACGTGGGTGAACACGTGCTTGCCGTACCTACAAATTGGCCTCTTGAAGGTGCCTCCAAATTTGGCGTAGCCAGGGAGAGCATCATCAAGAACCTTCTTGATATTTGTGTAGCCTTTCTTCGACTGACGGTCCGAGTCGAAATACGTGGCCATGGAATATTTCGGGCTTAAGAGGATGAGTGTGCAATGCGTGTCACTGCACAAAACACTAAATGGTTGGAAAAAAAGAACGATCGAAATCTAAGAAATCATATGTTACGGGGCGGTGAGGGGATGACTTACTGGGAAAAGTAAGGCACGAGGAAGTTATCCTTATCTGGGTTCGCCAGAATGACGCCGTCGAGGTATAAACTCATGACTTGCCGGTCCCCAGTGCTACCCAAGATCTTGGCACGCATGTAGAAGGGGTTGACTATCATGAAGTCCGGGGTCTTGTCTCTAATGATCCGCATCCCCATACTGAGCGAAAATAGCCGAATGAAGGTGTAGTGCAGCGGATAAAGGTTAAACATAGCGAAGATGTCATCAAACTGTAGGACGATCATACGCCCGATGGTGCTATCGACAAAGCCCTTTCCCTCTGGCACCTTGGCCACGAAAACCGGGTATGACACATCATTCTCGGAGAGACTTCGCTTCTCCATAGAAAGAACACCGTCATGCAGACTCCACATAGCACCGGTTGTAGCATTGAGCAGATTAGTCGGTAGCATCGGCCTACCCGCCACATGCACCCTCCTCGAGATATCCTTGGGTATTGGTGGCCCGTCCTGAGCACGGATCATACTCGTTGCCAGCTAGCTCGCACCCTTGTTATGTTTTCTTTTCTGTCCCTTCCGCTTCTTCTGCTGTAATGGGATCGAGTTTTGCTCAGAGACAACCTTCTCGAGTGTGTTGGGGCTGATAATATTTTGCACCTCGACTATTTGAGTCTCGGTGAAGGTGGCAGCTGGAGGCATCTCCTGAGAACTGAACAGACGACGCCTGTAGCAATTGGGTTTCTCCGCGGTATCCAGCTAGATCGCGATCATCTTTTGCAGGGTAGGGTTCTTGAGAAGGAGGCCCCAAGAATTCGTCACCGTACCCATGTTCGTTGATGTACTTATCGACGTTGGAAAATGTACCATTGTTGTTGTCCGGATCCTGTGCCATATGCATGTCCGGATCAGCTGACGGCGGTAGCGTTCCGACAGTCTTGGCATGGCTTGGCACCGGCACGACTGGCGGTGTTGTCTGCGGTGTGGTGTCCCCTGCCCCCAAATGAATCTGGCTCTTCGGCCAAAGCATGGACCAGTTTAAGCAGGCGCTGAGGGTCATCACATCATCTTTGTCGGCCCAGGGGGTTGATACGGAGGTTACAAGTCATCACAGCCCCACAGCACCCGAACCAGTTGAACCCTATACACGGGGGGTGGCATCGGATTACCGTGAAAGACGTGGTTGCCCAGTTCAATGATTTTGGCCTTGGCGACATCGATCAACTCGCTGTCCATGAAGTGCGGGAGAGTGCATGGAACGTTGGCGGCGCCCTGCAAAAACATGTAGGGCGTCAGGGATGCCCAGTCAAAGGCAAGGAGATGAAGTCATCGGTCGAGGCTTAGTTACCGTGATGGTGTCGAGCTCGGCTAATGTCGAGGCACCACCAACAGCGGGCGTGCAAGTGACGGAGGGGCCGCTTGCTGCCGAGGTGCGGGCCGGCGTGATCTTTCCACACCCGTGTGCATTAAGCTCCAATACCGGCGGCGACGCCGGAGACACCAATGTCGCCTCCGCCGGAGACACCAATGCCGGCGCGTTGTGCGAGTTGCTACCCGTGAAGCTGGGAATCCGGGGCGGCCCCTGTTGGCCGCCCACAATCCACCCCCACAGCCCCTCAAGCAAGGAAGGCATAATGGCGGTGATCGTCGCTCCCAGTTGGTCTCGCGCTTGCTCTTGGACTATCTCCGGAATCCGCACCACTTATGCCTTGAGTTCTTTCACCTCGTGCTCTTGGCTTTCCGAGCTGGTCTTTCTCTCCTTTCGCCCAGCCTTATAGTATTCCGACCATTTCATGGACAACCCTTCTCAAGCCACACGACCAACTGACGACGACTTACTGAACTTATCCTTGTGTTTCATTACATTCAAGGCCCTATTTAAAGTGGTGTCCCAAGGGGTAGACGGGGAGCTTTGAGACCCTGCGCTACTCCTTTCAGTTTCCTGTGGAAGGAACGTGAACCATTTAGAAATTTGACTTCATTAGTTAGAATGCAACCATATGGAGCTAATTACACGGGGGTGTATTTCTTACCAGAATACGCTCAAGCTCCTTCAACTTCGGATCTGTGGTAAGCTCCTTTGTTACCGGGTCCACCTTGTACCGGGCCCTGACATAGTTCTTCGTCTGCTTTTCATGGTATTTATCGAAGAGGGGTGGTAGGCGTTGCTCGGCACGCTCCGCGTACTCCTTGTCCCATTTAGGTTCCGCCACTCTGTAACCGCCGGGACCGAGTTTGTGGACCCCTAAGTTCAAGTCCCGCATATCTTCCCCCCACTAACTTGATTTCGCGGATGCGTTGCTCTCGCACTACATCTTGAACTCCAGGTAGTCAGCTTCGCTGATCGAACGATTTGTCTCCTTGATCTTCTCATAACTATCACCAATTAGAATCCTTCTCTTCAGCGTAGCTCTCCAAGTAGCTAGGGCCGTGCTCATCTTCGTGAGGGCGGCACTTTTCACTTTATTCCCTGAGAGGCGTGTGTTTGCGAAGTCACTAGGGAACTTGTATCGTTCATGCATCTTCGTGAAGAGGAGGTTGTGCAAATTCCCTCGGTCATGATGCATTAGGTTCTTGGTGTTGATCGAGACGGTGCTCCGAAGAATGCACCCGAATTGTCCCGTGTACCCACCGACTAATTCATTGGGCGCCGTTGGATGCCCACTCGAGGACACTTCAGTAAATTCCTCCTTGACGGTGCCGAGCACGTTCGGCTGCCGGTCCTTCCGTTGCGTCTTCGGTTGGCTGCCATCTGTGCGTTCGCTGCCATCATCAGTGGTGGCATCCCTGGCAGCACCATCACTGGTGTCATCCCTGACGCCACTTGGGGTTGTGTAGTCGGGATCGGTGTCTTCCGCGGCGTCCTCATAGCGGTGAGGTTCTTCCTCCATCTCCTGGGACAGCTACTAGAATGGTTGCCCGAACCGCAGGCCTCATCGTTGTCGGCCATGTTCACTCTAAATAGGAAAAAAGGCTACTAGAGTTATTGGATGAGATCAGGGTAGTATCTATTCTTCTCAAATTTAGAGGAATATTGCCCTTTGACTCTAGGCCTATATCTGTACCTGTATCTGTATCTGTATGCGTATGTGTATGTGTGTGTAGGCTCTACAATTCAATTCAGAATATTACACCATCCTACTATATCATCATTTTCATTCTCATTCTCATTCCCATTTCACCCAATATATCCTCTCCACAAACATTGTGAATGGTACAACCATCTTTAACCAACTACTATAGTAGCAGCATATATCCCCACCTTATTCATATACTACTAGGTCACACCATCACTTTCACCTATCATATGCACACGTGAGTGGGTGGGAGTGGAACAACAAGGCTTCATATATTTTCACATTACAGACACCCCTTTATCCAAAAATATAATTTTCTCAACCCTCCCTTTCATCCATGGCCTGCCTAATCTACCTCATTCATCCATGGCCTGCTTAATCCTACTTACTTGACCCTGTCTGGCTTTTCTTTATTTCCTCCATAGCATTTGCTTCATTTTTAATTCTATATATGTTATAATCACATCTGAGGCTACAGATTAACCATCAGCACCACATGATTTCACCTATCCATGAGTGGGGAGCAAGTGCGTATTCAGGTTATAAACACCCCTTTACCCAAAAGATTGTTCCAAAACTCCCCTTTATATATCCACTGCCTGCTTAATTAGCTCACTCACTACTGCCAATTAGTAATCAACTTTCTCGTTTCAACTCCACCAAACTAAGTGCACTATTGCTCTTGCTGCAGGAAGAAAAAATAGTTTGCATTTCAACTTAAGGGAAAACTATAAAAGCCACTTAGAAATATTTGCTTTGTAGAAATAACATTGTCTCTAAATGTGGATTAATTTTTGTTTCGGTTGAGAATCGGGCACCTTCTAGGTCAAGAAAATTGGGCATGACCTTTGCTAATTTTCTTGACCTAGGAGTGCCCCATTCTCAACCGAAACGGAAATTAGTCAACATTTCAGGATAAAGGGGTAACTATTTGTCCCTGCACAAAAAAGGCCTACATATATCAAGTGTGTAGTGCCAGGGAAATCAATTTGAGAATACATTAGAGTGCCTCGCAGCGGTTAAGTGACTCAATTCTTGACCTCCTCTCCTGCTCTCTCGACACACCTAAAACCATACTAATCCAGGAAGCACAGGAAGATCATCTCCAGCCCGAGCCGTGCCGGTGGTGGCCTGAGGGTATCCAACAGGAAGATCAACTGTTTAATGCCTAATTAGGTGCTCTAGGTAATGATCAGGTTAAGTTGATGTCTAATCTAAATTCAATTAATATCCAACAATGGTGTCAAAGCTGATCTGATAATCTTATAGACTACTAATTTTGATTATGAGATCGTGTTAAGTCTCAGCCTGTTTAAACATGTTAATGATCAAGTTTTACTTGCATTTGCTACGGAATGAAAATAATAATTAGATTATGATAGTAATGTTTACTTGCTGGTAGTAGTAAGAAACATTAGCAATCAGAAGCAAGTGATTCATCACGGCAATTGAAAGAAAATAAAGGAAATCCTAATTTTGCAAAATTCCCAATCCCTAGAAAAAAATCTCCAAATCCAAAACCCTAGCACGTTGATTCCCCAAAACCGATCTTGTGCACTGCAATGAAGTAAAATAAAGAAGAGGTTCAGTACCTCAGCTGACGATGCTAGGCGGCCGCCTCTCCCTCATGCCATCGGTGCTCCGACGAAGAGGACGTACGAGAACGACGAGGATGGGCGCGTGCGTCGCCACTGCCGATGAAGGCCTCTGTTGAGCCGGCGTAGGCGGAGTGTTAGGGAAGCGGCTCGACGGCAGCTGGAGGGTGAGGGGGCGGCTGGACGGCGGTTGGACGGCAACAAGGCACGCCGGTCGATTTGGCGGCTAGCTCGAGCGGCTTACTAGCGATGGAGGCCGAGAGACGATGCCACAACACGACTGGCTGAACGGTGAGGGGGCAAGAGATGACGCCGGTGGAGTGCGGGCGGCAGCGGTGTGGAGTCACGGCCCGGACGTGGGTTGCCGTGGCGCCGGACCGGAGGCGGCATCCATGGCGAGAGGGGGCGAGAGGCGAGGGGTGAGATGCAGATTAGGAGAAGGACGACCGGCTGGATCTTCGATATCTTAGTGGGGTAGGGTTAGCAATGGTGCATCTTTTAGGGGTGCGCCATAAAAGTTGGTATATCAATGGCGCACCTTTTAGGGGTGCGCCATAAACACCGTGATAGCAATGGCGCAACTTCTCCTGGTGCGCCATTACTAACTTTTTTTTATTTTTTTGGCTTTTTAGTTGCATGTAATAATTTAAGCGTTGAGATAAAAGAAAAGGAAAATGCAAATGGAGTGATAAAACCATTGTGCAAAGATTGAGAATTGGATGACATGGTTGAAATCAAGTGACATGAAATAACAGTCATCAAAGATTGAGCTTCCCACTGACACACACACACGGCCGACACGTCGTGATTCGATCTTAGGTATCTTTTCACAATCTTCTTGCCCTTCTTTCTCGCGGTTGAATAATTTAGCCCTGGAACCCCTTGAATTCTTCTCTTGAACGGACGTCCTTTAGGTAGGGTGGTCCCGCTTCTTCTTGTGGTGTATGGTACTTCATCGTCCTCGTCATCTTCCATCTTCGGGTCACCGTACTTGTCGAAGTCTTGCTCTATAACATCCCAAATTTTGGAATGTTGTAATTAATTATTACAATGATTATTGGTTTGCTTGAGTGATTGAAATTGAGTGAAAATTTGAAACTTTTAAAAACTTTTGAATAAGAGGGAATAAAATGACTTTCCCATGAGATTTGAGTTCCATTTTGAAAATATTTCAAATTCAGAAACTTTATGCAACTCAATGATTTTCATGAGAGAGGATAAAAGGACCTCCTCAAGTTATAAGAAATATGAGTTGGAAGTTTAAAGAAAGGATTTGAAAATGCTTTTGAAAACCTCTGAATTATTCTTTAGGAATCCATGTGATATTTGGTTCCTATTCAAATTTTCAAAGCATTCAAACCCCTGGACAAATTTTGAGAGGAGTAATGTGACACTCCAAACCAGGGGGTACTTTGTGAAGTTTTTGAATCATGAAACCCAAGGGGTTATTTGAAAAATATTTGCAAATATAAATAAAGCCAATTAGGCATTTTCTGAAAATAAATATTTTTAAGGTATTTAATTTGGCCAGGGAAAAATGTCCATTAAATGGCATTAAATCCCCTGATAAATTTGGTATAAAACTTTTTATTTTTAGGCAAGTATCGATGGCCATTTATTTGTTTTTGATTCGCTGGTAAATTAAAAGGAAACTCCTTTAAAGCCTTTAAGACCAGCCGGCCCAGCCCTGATTTCCCTCTCCGAAATCACTCCCGATAGGTCACCCGATGAACACGCCCCTCCCTCTCTCTCACTGACGCCCGGCCCCACCGCCCGCTCCCTAACACCGCGCGGTCGCCTTCCTCCTCTCCTCCCTGATGACAACGCCGGCGAACCCTCGCCGTGATCTCCTCCCCTCCTTCCTTTCGGACCGCCCCGACCCCTCCTATATAAAGCCCTCCCTCCCCTCCATCCATTCCCCCACTTTCCCCCAAGCCCCATGCCCTCCTCTTGTCGGGATAGCTCACCGGAATCCACCACGACTGCCACACCTTTGCCGCACCACCGCTCCACCCTGCCCTCCCTGAGCTCTCCCAAGCCCATCAGCGAGCTCGTCGCCCTCGCCCGCACCGCCCCAGCCACCTGCCCGAGCCCGGACCCCCTGGAATGCTGTAACCACCGCCCTCGCCGGAATTTGGAGCACCACCAAAGCTCAAGGAGCTCGTGCCCGTCGCCTCCTTCGTCCCCGAGTTCATCTGACGCCGCCATCGCCATCGCTGTGCTCCCCCGCGTTGACCAGTGCCGGAACCATCGTTGGAGACCCCCTGGAGCCGTCGCCCGCTTCGTTCCCGAGGCGCCGCTATCGTCGGAGCCCTCGCCGGACTTCACCACCGCCTCGGTGAGCCTCTCCCTCCTTCCCATCCGTCCGATTGGCGTTGAACGGTTTAGATTAGAAGGAATTAAACCCCGAACCGTTTTCTGTTACGGTCGTCCGCCCGAAAACCCCTCTCGCGCGCACCTTTCAACCAACCGCAGAGCGCCACGTCACCCCCCTGTCCGTTAGTTATAGGATTTTTATTTTCTGTTTTGTTTTAAAAACAGATTTAGTTCTATTTTTTGTTTTTAGCATATCTTTTATGTTTTTAAGTGTTTTAACTTGATTCTTTTTGCATTAGGTCACAATGTTTATCTAGTTTCTGTAGATGCCAAGTTTGACCATATTTGAATATCTAATTTGAATTTAAACAGATTTGATTTAAATTTTTTTTCTGAATATCTTGAGTTTTAAAATGTATTTTTGATTGATTCTTTTTGCTACTGGTCACTAGTGACCTTAGTTATCATTAGGTATAGAATAATTCAAACTAGTATTTTCAACCAAAACAGATTCTGTTTAGTTCTTTTAGGTTTATTTATAATTCCTTTTGTTTGAAATTGTGTTAAAATTATTTTCTTTTATATTAGTTGATAAATTTTATAAAGTTTTCTGTTAGAAGATAGTAGTCCTTCAAAACAAATATTATTTTATTAGTTGATTGCATGGAATCAATTCTAGTTCAATTATAACTTGCAATTACATTTCCATTTTTGCTATTTTCATTTGTTATTGGAAAATACTTTTAATAAAATTTGTTTTATAAAATATACTTTCTGTTAACTTAGTTCAGATATATTTTGCTTTTTGTTACTTATGAGTAGTACTTCAACTAAACTTATTTTATGTTATTATTTTAATAGCATGAAATCAATTCTAGTTTCATAATAACTTGCAAATTGATTTCATTGCTATTTGGAACTCTTATTTGAAAATATTTTCATAACTTGTTTTATAAGTTTTATTTTTTGTTAACTTAATTGTTTTGTACTTTGTTTTTCCCTTATTTTAAGATTGCATTCTTTTACTTGTTGTTAAGCTTAGTGGGCAAACACTTATGTTGTTTAGGATCTTGTTTTCATAGTTTTACTTGTTCTTCAAAAGTAATTCTTTTTGCTAGTAAAATATTTACTAAAATGGTTTTGTTATACTTAATTGGTTTTTGTTTTGTTACTCTTTCAAAATAGTTGTTGTAGAGGAGAACTACCTTAGTTGTGTGCATGAAAACCTTGTTGATCTTTGAGATTTGTCTTAAGTATTTCCTTCATCAACCTTGTTGCTTTTGGTTCTTGTGTTACCTTGTGATTGTTAGAATTGATTCCTAGTATGATTGCTTATATGAATGCAATGTTTGTTATATAGATTTTCATCGAAGAGTGACGCATAGTTCTATCAAGTATTTTCTGAGAGCGATATTATTTCTTCATCAACAGTACAGGCAAGTTCACTTTGACCATTTTGTTCATACCTATGTTTTATTGCATGTAGTGACATCATTCAACAAATCTCTCCCGTGGTGTTATTGAAATTCTTGTAGTTGAGTAGAATGCATGAGGTAGGAACCCACCACTTGTTACTAAAGCCGCGGGAACGCTAGTTAGTGCAATGCTATGCTAAAGTAGACGGGGTCTGGTATGAGTGTTCGTGAGTGGTGTGAAGAAGGACTCCACGTCAAAACGACGACTTCATGAAGGCTTCTTCAAGACCTGCATATTCAAGACCTCAAGACTTCGAGACTCGAGAAACAAGTTTTTCAATACACACTACTGGGTGAGGGATGGTTGGAACGGTACCCTGGAGAAGCCAGTGGATTTGCCTAGGTGTTGCTGGAGATGGCCAGTATTCACGCGGAAAGCCTCACCCAGACTCAAAGGGAAGGATGAATAATTCATGCCCGGAAGCTTACCTGCACAGCCACAAGTCATTATGGGCTCTGGCTTGGTTGGATATCATGGTGACCCTGGACAGGCGGTGCTATGAGATGTAGAAGAACGGTAGGAAAGGATGGGCACCGACAGAGTCGCAGGGAAACCCTTTGGAAGAACATGTTTTGGTCATCCGTTTCTCAAACACCCTGAAGTGCGAGAAATCAAACGGAGGTGACCAAATCTTGTGGGGAACGTGTGGAACACTCTACAGACTTAAACCTAATCGATTAGCCATGTCCCCGGTTACGGACAAATTGAGCTTCTAGACTTGGATCTATCTCTAAACTCTCAACACTGGATTGATAACTAATTGTGGGCAACTTATGATACTTATGGGCATTGAGACATTGGTTGGCGGAACCATGTCATGATAGGTAACTCCATAGTGAAATTGCTGATATTCCTTTGTTGTAGGAAAATAAAATCGGCTTTTACGCAAATACTCAGACAAAGAGCCACAAAGCCTTTGCATATAGAATAGCCTTTATTCTTTTGTTCTAATATGGTGATCTTGCCAGTACATTCCATGTACTGACCTACACGGCTGCAACGTCTTATGTTATAGATACTCTTCTATGATGGGTAAGAGTACAAGTCAGGGTTACGGTCCGCACTCAATTTGTCGTTGGTGTTATTGGGACTCCACTCCCGTTGACTGTATTCCGCTGTTATTTTAAGGTATATATCAGTTTTACGTTATTTACATGTGATTGCACTTTGATATATACATTGATGTACTGTGTGTGCTAGCATACTGATCCAGGGATGGCACAGAACACACAGAGGCTTGACTCGTTTTGAGTCGGGTCGCTACAGAGATGGTATCAGAGCACATGTTGACTGTAGGACGTGACCCTAGAAACTGGAAAGCCCATAGGAAATGATTTCTCGAAAACTTTGTTTTCAAAAGACCTTCTACTTCTCATCCCTTCTGAGTTTTATCAAAGAGTTAGAAAATACCCTTTTCCCCTTGACCACACGGAGGATCAACTGAAGCCCTCCAAGAAGGACAAGATATCAGACAACTGGTGACCAACTCAGACAAAGATGTATTCCATTATGGAAGAGCTACAAAAAGGATTGAAGATTATACAGACCTGAAGAAATTGAAGGCCATGAAGAATTTCCAAGATATTATGCCCTAGAAGACCAAACCCCTGATGTAAACTTACGTTAGATACGATGATTTGTGAGCTGTCATTTGTGTGTAATTTGTGACAGCCACAACTAAGATATATTTTCAAAACCATTGTGTGTATCCCCTCCTTTTTCTCTCTTACCCATCTCATCCCCAAAACCTTGAACCCAATAGATGACGAATGAAGCTGGACTCATGTATTCTGGATTGATGACTTGGTTAGAGACAGAAGAATGGATTCAGAACATGGAGGATCATCTAAGGAGTAACCATGTTGCAAGGAACGAGATGGTCTAGTATGCTCTTTGGGACTTTGCAAAAGGTGCTGCTAATTGGTGGAAGATGCATGAAGATATCCATTATAGGCAAGCATCAATCACTTGGGAAGAATTCAAGATGACTCTGCAAGGGTCACATGTTGTTACCAACACCCAGAAGCCCCGTGGCAAAGATGTGAAGAAGATTTGTTCATGCAAGATATGTGGAGAGATGGGACACACCCAGGAAGAATACAAGGAAGGATGCCCTCATTGTGAAGAAAATCACCAAGTTGAGGAATGCCCAACTGGGCAAGTGACATGTTTCTTGTGTGAAGGAACTACACATTACCCTGCTCAATGCCAAAGGTACCCCAAGGTACAAGAAGTCATCAAGCAGCAGAAGGAAGCTATGAAGGAAGCCTTCAGAGAAAATTTAGGAGAACTTGTGATGAAGGAAGATGTTGAAGACCCTAATGGAGAAGGCCTAAAGAGATTTTACTCCAATGCCTGCTATTCATGTGGAGAAGAAGGTCATTTCTCACATGACTGTACGAAGGAAAGAAAAGAGTATCTGGGAAACTTCCCGACAGAGGAAGTGGAGTTTGATCCACAAGAAATTGAAAGTTTGATCGGAACAAAGGAACCCAAGAAGAGAAACCGAAGACGTTCTCAGAACAACCCAATTTCTGCAAAGAAGGATCTGAGTCAGATCATGTGTTTCTGGTGCAAGAATTTAGGCCACTATGCCGATAAATGCCCGGAGAAGAAGGCTAAACATGAGTAGTTTGATGTTTTGGATTTTGGAAGTAATAAATGTAATAGGTAGCACTCTTACCATTTTGAAGTATGTAATGGAAGTCTCAGAGTTTGTAATAAATTCATGAGCATCAATGGAATTTATGGTCTCATGATTCTCCTATGTTGAATTACATGAGTTGTTACTCCATGAACAAAGATCTCCGACTATTTTCGAGGATATGAGAAAATATTGTCTATGCAGGCATGAGTGCATTTCATTTTAAGTGTGGTAGCAACCACAGGGACAAATGAATGAAGAAAATACCATTCATATTAAGGAGTTTGAATAAGTGAATACAGGTGAAGAGAATGTGGAACCACATCAAACTATCTGGATGATAACCTTTGTGACAAAGTGCTTTTGAAGTTGGAATATTGGAGAAAAGGAATGATTGTGATGAAGCCATATCCAATGTTAAATAGACCAATGGAAAGGAAAATGAATTCCATGGATAGGAATCCAGACAATAATAGGTCTGTAAATTGTTACCTCAAGGGTATAATGGAGTGAACTGAAGGTAATGTTGGAATATGGATCGATAGTCACCCCACGGGTGAGATGAAGTTGTTCAAGTATTCAAGTGAACCCACAACTCACTGAACTCAGGATTGATAAGGATCAAGCCCCACCTTGGTGAAGGAAGAAACTTGGAAGGAGCTACGACTGATCAGCAAACGTTTTCTTAGGAGTATACGATAACCTGAGAGTTGTGAAGAAAACGATAGATGTTTTTGTTTGGCCTGCAGAATCAATGGATTTATCCGAACCTCATTCGTTGATAAGAGAAATTTCTGCAATGCTTGTGAGGAAGCCCAAGAGTTAGAATACGAGATTCACTAAACCTTATACAAGGTAATGATTCCAGTGCGACATGGCTTGGCCACCATGACGACTTACTCTTATCATTCTCTTGGTATTCGAAATGGTAAATCTGAGTGACTTACCCATAGTCAAGAGACGACGTTCTTTGAAGTTTTTGTTTAAGCCCTAGAATGGTATGATGAAACCCCTTGTACATGACACTTGTTGTCATACGTAGGAATTTTGCGGTAAGGAATAAAGCCACGACCCATTTTCATTGCAGGATAACCACTAATGGTAGACCACCATGAGATCATCGATAAGTTATTTAGAATGATCACAAGACTTGTCAGTTAAGAAGACCCAGTATCGGAGGAAATACATTTTGATGTGAGAACATAAGATTTTGGTGTAAGGGAAGATCGTTCCCCAGGAGCTATTGTGAAGATTGTGAAGAGACAAATGCGCCCACAGGATTGCCATGATTTTGAGGGACCAGTAACTCTCATTTTAAGTGTGGTAGACCCCACACATTCCAGGTCAATGGAGTCTTGTTGAAAGACCCCACACCTTCTTGGTCGGTGGATTTGTTAGAAGACCCCCAAACCCTAACCTTTTCTTCTAGCCCTTTTTCGAATCTCGAGGACGAGATTCATTTTAAGTGTGGTAGGTTTGTAACATCCCAAATTTTGGAATGTTGTAATTAATTATTAGAATGATTGTTGGTTTGCTTGAGTGATTGAAATTGAGTGAAAATTTGAAACTTTTAAAAACTTTTGAATGAGAGGGAATAAAATGACTTTCCCATGATATTTGAGTTCCATTTTGAAAATATTTCAAATTCAGAAACTTTATGCAACTCAATGATTTTCAGGAGAGAGGATAAAAGGACCTCCTCAAGTTATAAGAAATATGAGTTGGAAGTTTAAAGAAAGGATTTGAAAGTGCTTCTGAAAACCTCTGAATTATTCTTTTGGAATCCATGTCATATTTGGTTCCTATTCAAATTTTCAAAGCATTCAAACCCCTGGACAAATTTTGAGAGGAGTAATCTGACACTCCAAACCAGGGGGTACTTTGTGAAGTTTTTGAATCATAAAACCCAAGGGGTTATTTGAAAAATATTTGCAAAAATAAATAAAGCCAATTAGGCATTTTCTGAAAATAAATATTTTTAAGGTATTTAATTTGGCCAGGGAAAAATGTTTATTAAATGTCATTAAATCCCCTAATAATTTTGGTACAAAACTTTTTATTTTTAGGCAAGTATTGATGGCCATTTATTTGTTTTTGATTCACTGGTAAATTAAAAATGAAAATCCTTTAAAGCCTTTAAGACCAGTCGGCCCAGCCCTGATTTCCCTCTCCGAAATCACTCCCGACCGGTCGCCCGATGAACACGCCCCTCCCTCTCTCTCACTGATGCCCGGCCTCACCGCATGCTCCCTAACACCGCGCGGTCGCCTTCCTCCTCTCCTCCCTGATGACAACGCTGGCAAACCCGCGCCGTGATCTCCTCCCCTCCTTCCTTTTGGACCGCCCCGACCCCTCCTATATAAAGCCCTGGCTCCCCTCCCTCCATTCCCCCACTTTCCCCCAAGCCCCATGCCCTCCTCTTGCCGGGATAGCTCGCCGGAATGCACCACGGCCGCCACACCTTTGTCGCACCACCGCTCCACCCTGCCCTCCCTGAGCTCTCCCGAGCCCATCACCGAGCTCGCCGCACTCGCCCGCACCGCCCCAGCCACTTGCCCGAGCCCCGGACCCCCTGGAATGCCGTAACCACCACCCTCGCCGGAGTTTGAAGCGCCACCGAAGCTCAAGGAGCTTGTGCCCATCGCCTCCTTCGTCCCCGAGTTCATCTGACACCGCCATCGCCATCGCCGTGCTCCCCCACGTCGACCATTGTCGGAGACCCCCTGGAGCCATCGCCCGCTTCGTTCCCGAGCCGCCGCCGTCGCCGAAGCCCTCGCCGAATTCACCATCGCCTCGGTGAGCCTCTCCCTCCTCCCCATCCGTCCGATCGGCGTTGAATGGTTTAGATTAGAGGGAATTAAACCCCGAACCGTTTTGTGTTAAGCTCCGGTTGTCCGCCCGAAACCCCCTCTCGCGCACACCTTTCAACCAACCGCAGAGCGCCACTTCACCCCCCCTGTCCGTTAGTTATAGGATTTTTATTTTCTGTTTTGTTTTAAAAACAGATTTAGTTCTGTTTTTGTTTTTAGCATATCTTTTATGTTTTTAAGTGTTTTAACTTGATTCTTTTTGCATTAGGTCACAATGTTTATCTAGTTTCTGTAGATGCCAAGTTTGACCATATTTGAATATTTAATTTGAATTTAAACAGATTTGATTTAAATTTTTTTCTGAATATCTTGAGTTTTAAAATGTATTTTTGATTGATTATTTTTGCTACTGGTCACTAGTGACCTTAGTTATCATTAGGTAGAGTTTCGGAATTTTTAGAATATTTTAAACTAGTATTTTCAACCAAAACAGATTCTGTTTAGTTCTTTTAGGTTTATTTCTAATTCCTTTTGGCTTAAATTCTGTTAAAATTATTTTCTTTTATATTATTTGATAAATTTTATAAAGTTTTCTGTTAGAAGATAGTAGTCCTTCAACACAAATATTATTTTATTAGTTGATTGCATGGAATCAATTCTAGTTCAATTATAACTTGCAATTAAATTTCCATTTTTGCTATTTTCAATTGTTATTTGAAAATACTTTTAATAAAATTTGTTTTATAAAATATACTTTCCGTTAACTTAGTTAATATATATTTTGCTTTTTGTTAGTTATCAGTAGTACTTCAACTAAACTTATTTTATGTTATTATTTTGATAGCATGAAATCAATTCTAGTTTCATAATAACTTGCAAATTGATTTCATTGCTAGTTGGAACTCTTATTTGAAAATATTTTCATAACTTGTTTTATAAGTTTTATTTTCTGTTAACTTAATTGTTTTGTACTTTGTTTTTCCCTTATTTTAAGATTGCATTGTTTTACTTGTTGTTAAGCTTAGTGGGCAAACACTTATGTTGTTTAGGTTGTTGTTTTCATAGTTTTACTTGTTCTTCAAAAGTAATTCTTTTTTGCTAGTAAAATATTTACTAAAATGGTTTTGTTATACTTAATTGGTTTTTGTTTTGTTACTCTTTGAAAATAGTGGTTGTAGAGGAGAACTACCTTAGTTGTGTGCATGAAAACCTTGTTGATCTTTGAGATTTGTCTTAAGTATTTCCTTCATCAACCTTGTTGCTTTTGGTTCTTGTGTTACCTTGTGATTGTTAGAATTGATTGCTAGTATGATTGCTTATATGAATGCAATGTTTGTTATATAGATTTTCATCGGAGAGTGACGTATAGTTCTATCAAGTATTTTTTGAGAGCGATATTATTTCCTCATCAACAGTACAGGCAAGTTCACTTTGACCATTTTGTTCATACCTATGTTTTATTGCATGTAGTGACATCATTCAACAAATCTCTCCCGTGGTGTTATTGAAATTCTTGTAGTTGAGTAGAATGCATGAGGTAGGAACCCACCACTTGTTACTAAAGCCCCGGGAACGCTAGTTAGTGAAATGCTATGCTAAAGTAGACGGGGTCTGGTATGAGTGTTCGTGTGTGGTGTGAAGAAGGACTCCACGTCAAAACGATGACTTCATGAAGGCTTCTTCAAGACCTGCATATTCAAGACCTCAAGACTTTGAGACTCGAGAAACAAGTTTTTCAATACACACTACTAGGTGAGGGATGGTTGGAACGATACCCTGGAGAAGCCAGTGGATTTGCCTAGGTGTTGCTGGAGATGGCTAGTATTCATGCGGAAAGCCTCACCCAGACTCAAAGGGAAGGATGAATAATTCATGCCTGGAAGCTTACCTGCACAGCCACAAGTCATTATGGGCTCTGGCTTGGTTGGATATCGTGGTGACCCTGGACAGGCGGTGCTACGAGATGTAGAAGAACAGTAGGAAAGGATGGGCACCGACACAGTCGCAGGGAAACCATTTGGAAGACCATGTTTTGGTCATCCGTTTCTCAAACACCCTGAAGTGCGAGAAATCAAATGGAGGCGACCAAATCTTGTGGGGAACGTGTGCAACACTCTGCAGAGTTAAACCTAATCGAATAGCCGTGTCCCCGGTTGCGGACAAATTGAGCTTCTAGACTTGGATCTATCTCTGAACTCTCAACACTGGACTGATAACTAATTGTGGGCAACTTATGATACTTATGGGCATTGAGACATTGGTTGGCGGAACCATGTCATGATAGGTAACTCCATAGTGAAATTCCTGATATTCCTTTGTTGTAGGAAAATAAAATCAGCTTTTACGCAAAAACTCAGACACAGAGCCACAAAGCCTTTGCATATAGAATAGACTTTATTCTTTTGTTCTAATATGGTGATCTTTCCAGTACATTCCATGTACTGACCTACACGACTGCAACGTCTTATGTTGCAGATACTCTTCTATGACGGGTAAGAGAACGATTCAGGGTTACGGTCCGCACTCAACTTGCCGTTGGTGTTATTGGGACTCCACTCCCGTTGACTATATTCCACTGCTATTTTAAGGTATATATCAGTTTTACATTATTTACATGTGATTGCACTTTGATATATACATTGATGTACTGTGTGTGCCAGCATACTAATCTAGGGATGGCACAGAACACACAGAGGCTTGACTCGTTTTGAGTCGGGTCGCTACATGCTGATTGGCGACTCCATCCATTCCGATGATGTTCCTTTTGCCTCTCGTCACGACAACACGACTGGGCTTTGATGGGTCGGTAATGAAGAAGCATTGGTCCACTTGGCAAGCCAGTACCCATGGCTCATTTTTCGCGGTGACGTTTGTGCCCGCGGTCTTGGATTTGGCTTCGGGTATAACCGTCGTGGTGAAATACCGGTGTTCTTTTAGGACACTCTTGGCCCATCAAACACGGAACATCGGGACCTTCTCTCCAGCGTAGCTCATCTCCCAGATCTCCTCGATCCTTCTGTAGTATTTGTCCTTGTCGTTATCGGTGTAGGATTCCATCGTTACCCTAGAGTTCTGATAATCGCCCTTCATGTCCTTTTCCTCGGTGTAGAATGTGTAGCCGGTGATATCGTACGCCTCATAGGTCATCAGGTTGTGCTCGGCACCCTATGACAAGGCGAATATGAGTTTTTCTTCCATGGAAGAATCCTGATGTAAATGGTACGACAAAAGCTTGTCCTTGAACCAAAGTGTGAAACATGACTTGTGCTCTTTGATAATATATCGGTCCGTCCTCTGTTGGCCTCGGTCATTGTACGTCTTCTCAAGAAAGGTTTTGTGCTCTACCACCCAAGGATCGACCACGTCTATGTGTTGTAGCGCGACTAGGTTTGCTCTTTCAAACTCGACGAGTCGAGCCTTGAAGTCGACATGCATTTCGCGGTGACCCTCGTGATGACCCCATCCAGCGAGCCTGCCAAGGTGCCTATTGACGGGCAGACCAATGGGCTTCTCGATGCCTAGCTAATTCGTGCAGAAGGAGATGCACTCTTCGGTCAGAAAGCCCTTGGCTATGCTTCCATCTGGACGTGCCCTATTGTGAACGTAGCCTTTGATGACACCATTCATCCTTTCGAATGACATCATTCTGTGCAGGAACGTCGGCCCGAGTTGGATGATATCCTCCATGATATGGACCAGCAGATGAACCATAACGTTTAAGAATGCGGGCATGAAGTACATCTCAAGCTCGCATAGTATCACCACGATCTCTTCTTGTAGCCTTCTGAGTTGCCTCACGCCAACCGACTTCCGAGAGATGACATCGAAAAAGTTGCATAGGCCAAATTGCATTTCACGCACGTGCGCGTCCATGAGCCCACAGATTACAACTGGAAGTATCTGCGTCATCAGGATGTGAGAGTCGTGAGACTTCATCCCGCTGAAGTTCTGCTTCACTGAGTCTAGGTATCTGCTTATCTTCCCCGCGTAACCGTAAGGAAGTTTTACGCCTATGAGGCAGGTGAAAAACTGCTCGATCTCCTTCTGACTTAGAGTGAAGCACGCGGGAGGGCAGTCATATTCGATCTTCTTGGCCTTTTTGCCTTTGCGGCGACTTTCCGTGTCCTTTGCCTCATCATCATCATTAGGGCGTTTTGCGTGAAGCTCCTCCCTGAAGCCCATTTATTGCAAGTCTGCCCTTCCTTTCGGCCCATCTTTGGTCCTCTCTGGCATGTTGAGCAGGGTACCAAGCAAACTCTCACACATGCTCTTCGTGATATGCATGACATCAAGGCTTTGAGGCACACGGATGATCTTCTAGTATCGCAAGTCCGAGAAAACAGACCTCGTTTTCCATACCTTCAGCAATGGCTCTGGCGCCTTTCGCTTCTTTCCCGACGGTGGGCACTCTTTCTAATTTTTCAACAGTTCGTCTATTTCCTCGCCTCTCCTCGTACATGGGGGTCTTCAGGGCAATTTTCTCCATGCGTCATCGTCGCGAAGCCACCTTCGATGTCACATGAACACGGTTTTCGAAGACCCAGGATCTCTATCTAGCTGGCGATACGTTGTGTCCTCCATGCACCTGATGCATGCAAAAAATCCGTGGACCACCTGCCCCGCGACATATCCGTAACCGAGATAGTCGTGCACCGTCGTGAGCAGTGCGGCTCTCATAGGGAAATATTGTTTCACTGCGGCGTCCCATGTATTGGCTGGCATTTTCCACAGCGTGTCTAGCTCCTCTTTCAGCAGCCCCAGATACAGATTGATGCCGTTCCCTGGTTGTTTTGGCCCTTCAATTAGCATACTCATGTGAATGTACTTCCTCTTCATGCACATCCAGGGGGGAAGGTTGTACATCCACACAAACACAGGCCAGGTGCTATGTGTGCTTATCTCGCTGCCAAACGGATTAACTCCATCGGTGCTCGCACCCAGCATGATGTTCCTTGGATCGTCCCGAAATTCTAGGTGTTCGTAGTTCAACGCTTGCCACTGGCTCGCATCCTTAGGGTGACTCAGCATCTTGTCTTTTTTATTTATCTCCGGATCAGTTCCGTCATCTTCTCGCTTCTTATCCTCCCTATCCGTGTGCCAACACAGGAGCTCTGCTTGCTTAGGGTCCACAAAATACCGCTGCAGACGAGGAGTGATCGGAAAGTACCACACCACTTTTCGAGGAGCTTTCTTCCTCTTCTTGTATCAAGTGACACCACACACCGGACATATGGTAGACTCCGCGTGCTCGTCCCGATAAATGATGCAATCGTTCATGCACACATGTTATTTCATGTGCGGTAAATCTAGAGGACACACGATTTTCTTCGCCTCCTCAAAACTAGTCGGGCACTTGTTCCCCTTGGGAAAACTATCGCATTTCAAATACCGGTACCTGCAAACACAAACATATGCAACACCACAGACATACGTAGATCTAGGCCATAAAAAGTGTGTACGTTGGAGGGACAAAAAGTAGATCTAGAACATAAAGAAAGCTTTCCCCTTACTTACCTATCAAAAAAAGGAAATTTAACCACTTAATTTGGGTGAATCTATGGTGCAAATGAGGTGAGGAGGAGGAGGCAGCCGATACCAAGCTTGGTAGAGGTGGAGAGAATGAAGTGGGGAAAGTGAGTGTGGTAGGTGGCTGTCAAAAATATCTAGCTGCTCTCCGGTTACCAATGGCGCACCTCCTAAGAATGCGCCATTGGTAACCAGGGTTACTAATGGCGCACCTGGTGTGTGGTGCGCCATTACTAGTTTTGAAAAAAAATTGAATTTTTTTTTGTTAGTAGTGGCGCACCGTGGGTGTGGCACACTTTCCCGTTGCGCCATTGCTAAGTCTGGGAAGGGTGTGGGGCCAGGACAAAACTTGTAATGGCGCACCACATACCAGGTGTGCCATTAGTAATATGGCCATTAATGGCGCACCACACACCAGGTGCGCTATTAGTAATATGGCCATTAATGGCGCACCTATATCTGGTGTGCCACTGCAATATAGCAGTGGCGCACCACATACATGGTGCGCCATTAATGTCCATATTAACTATAGCCGTTTTTCTAGTAGTGAATTTTGCATGTTTACTTTACCGCAGTCGACAGCCACTCGCAACCGTTCACGACTTCAGTCCATTCACCGATGTTTAGGGGTCCTGGTTCATTCTTAGATGGCGACGATGACAACGATGACCGAGCTGCAAACACCTATGATTTCTCGGAGACAGTTCTGGTCACTCCACCACCACCATGGATGCAGGAGACACTGACACTGACAGACGAGGTGGTCTATGGTCGTGGTCATCATGAGACACGTCCACCAGCTGAGCGCTTATCTCCTTTCGGTCCTCGTCCGAGGAATCCCAAGATTTGTCGCCGTCACCAGCAGTGATATGGTTATCTATGTATGAGACATGGCTATCTAATTATGTAGGAGACATATGTCTATTTTATGTATGGGACAAATTACTATGTACTTATGTATGAGACATATTCATGTTCTATTTCACTGGTCAATTGGTTTAGAGGGATAACACTTGCAATTAAACATAATGCAAAAATAATACAGCTGAGTTAAACAGTACAACTGAATTAAACAGTACAAAATAAAACATAATTCCCACAAAACAAGACAATACACAGAGATAATATAAAATATGGCTGAATTAAGTAGTACAACTGAAATTACAAAATATAGCTAAAAACTACATGAATGGTTCATCCTCCTCCTCTGTGCATGCAGAGCACTTGGCCTTTGTCGATGCAGACCTCCTGCCCTTAGTCGATGTAGAACTCTTGCCCTTCGACGATGCTGTAGTCATGACCTTGGTGCTCGGCATGAATACGTCATCTTCGTCCTCCGTTGATGCAGATATCTTGCCCATACTCGATGTAGAACTCTGTCCCTTCGACGATGTAGTAGTCTTAACCTTGATGCTCGGCATGAAGAGTTCTTCTTCGTCCTCACTATTTGCTGCCATAAATCTTAATTATTTCTAGCAATCCTAAGGTAAGCTTCACCTTTATGCAGTTGCTTCTGCCATCTGCCATGCAACGTGAGAACTTCATTCTATATCTCCTCAAATGTCCTGGAAGGCCACCCGCTCCTAGCTAATGAGTGAGCCAACTCATTTATTATGGTGTCACTACTGATGAGTTCCTCCCATGGAACTACTCTATCATCGATCTTGAAATTAGAGGCAAGACGGAGAAGACGATCGGACATACCAGAGTGAAAACTACGATCAAACGGATAACAAGACATCTCCATGAAAGGATGATGGGAGAGAAAGGCGGGAGAGAAAGGAGGGAAAGAAGGGCCTCCTCACCCACCTTACTGCGGAGGGGGTTATATAGGTTCAGAAGAGAAGATGGCGGGAAAGAATGGAGGGAGAGAAATACGGGAAAGAAAATGGCGAGAGAGAATGGCGGGAGAGAATGGCGGGAAAGAATATGGCAGGAGAGAATGGAGGGAAAGAAAATGGCGGGAAAGAAAATGGTGGGATAGTAGGGCGGGAAAGAAGGGTGGGATAGTACGATCACTACGGCAGATGGCTGAAAATAACATCAAGCTACCGATCACGCTCTTTGAAGGTTATGAGCACCAAATTGTTGACTTAATTAGACGATGTTCGAAGAAAATTACCGAAACCTTCCTTCCTGAACACCATTCTACCACTCGAGCCAATAAAGTAGGAACAAGAAATGCTCAGACATATATCATCATCTTCGTAATCCAAAGTAATTTCAAGATTTAAAGAACGAGTCCTAGGAATTGACAGAAAATCCTTCAAACTCCTCACAACCATGCTCGGAATAACCTGACAAAAACATCAAGTTATATGATGTTCAGCTTACAAATTTAAAATAGTATACTACAGCAAATAACAAATAAATAAATAGTACCCGAAACCAAAGCTCACCATATGTTGAGAAATAACATTCATGGAATTCATCCTGTGAACAAAAGGAGTAAACATTACGTAGTTGTCATCAAAGAGCTGTCGTGACATGACATACATTTGTTGATAATTCAGGCCGACACCACGACTATAAACACAAAGTCAAAAAGTTCCCTCTGAGTTTCACTCAGATCCTCGAGACCTACAATAAAATAATTTCACAAATTGGCAAAACAGAAAAACATATAAGCTGAAACAAAACATAAAATCAGTCAAAAAAACTTACCAACACAGGGTAAAGGGACCAACATAACACCATCCCGATGGAAATCAACACCAATCATAGTTCCATATTGCTCAAGCCTAACAGTCATCAAGTCACGATGTCAGGAAGAACAAGGGCCACCTGGAGCTCGACAAAAGGGGCAAGCCATTACTGCAAAGAAACAGTGACCAATAAGAACTGAATCCACAACCGAGTTGAAAGTTGACATTTGATTGTGTTGGAAGCAAAAAAATACGGTAGGCCGGCGGAGGATGATATAATCTATTGTTTATGCAGGTTGGATAGGAAAATGGTTGGAAGAGGGAAGAGATCGGCGCGGAGGTGGAGGCACCAGAGAGCAACTAGAAAGAGAGGAGGAGCTAGCGAGAAGAGGAGGAAGAAAGGAGTGGATCGTCCTTGTCCAGGGGCCCTTCGGTCGCGTGGAGGCCGACCGAGGCTCTTGGGCCACCAACAGGCCGACAGGCTTCTCTTCGGCCTTCCAGAGGCCGACATGTCCCTCTTCGGCCAGCTAGAGGCCAACAGGTCCCTCTTCGGCCAGCCAGAGGCCGACGTGGTGCCATCTTTGATTTTTTTTGCATTCGGACCTACAGTTTCCAAATTTTCTATCAAATACGTCATATGTTTTGAAAAAAATCGAGTTTTCGTCCGAAACCCTCATACTTCGAAGGAGATGGTTCAGTTTGTACACGAAGTGCATCCAGTTTTTGTTGTAACCCTCACAACTTTTTAGCACATGATATGTGCGTGAAATGATGATACCATGCCAAGTTTCAACCATTTCAGAGTTCATTTGTGGTGCTTTTTAATTTCAGTGTCATTTAGCTAAAAACATTTCATTAAATGGATGAAAAATAGTAAAAGAACTTAGAAAGGGCCGAAATTTGAGAATGTACCTTAGAATGGTTCATATTGAATGTACAAAAAGTCTGGAGTTCAAATAAGTAAAAAAATGAAATTGCTTTGTAACATATGAGTTTTCTTCTGAAACCCTCATACTTCGAAGGAGATGGTCCAGTTTGTACACGAAGTGCATCCAGTTTTTGCCGTAACCCTCTCTACTTTTTACCACATGCTATGTGGGTGAAATGATGATACCATGCAAAGTTTCAACCTTTTCAGAGTTCATTAATAGTGATTTTGATTAAAACAAATGAAGGTATAAAATAAAAAGAGTTAAATAGAATCTTGTTTTGATTAAAACACCTATTTACAATATCCTAAAAATTTCAAAATTGAACATAATAAAAAAACATACTAATATTAAACAACAACACAAACAATCAATCAAAAATCTATTTTTAAACTAAAGTTATTCACAAATTAGTGATTCACTAAAATTTCAAAATAATTCAAATTTAAAATATTTAAATTTGAGAACTATTGGCACTAACAGAAAGTTTATAATTGTTTTGAACTGAAGCAAAAAGATTCATTAAAAAACTATAAATATTCTAACAGCAATTGCAAATATAAAAACATTTATTCCAAATATAAAAACAGAGAAAAGAGAAAATAGACCTTTATTCCTGTTTGGATATACCAAATGGGAATAAAGGTCCCTTTCGGCGCGAATTTGGGCCGCTAAAAGCCTCTTTAGTCCCGGTTAGTATCACAAATCGAGACTAAAGGGTCTTTAGTACCGGGTTGTCACACAAACCGGGACTAAAGGTGCCACACTATATAACCGGGCCTTCTTCCTCCTTAATTCATTAGCATCACGCCAGTCGACGATGCCACAAGGCTGCCGGACCCGACCTTGCTGTCCATGTCGCTAAGCTACAAAAGTTTCTCCGATGACCGGCACCGCCGCTCCACACCTTTGTCGCCACTCCACCGCCCGAGCCTCTCCTACATGGCGCCCGTGCCCCTCCGTCGCTCGAGCCCCTCCATCAGCCGCCTCGCACCTCCGCCGCCCGATCCCCTCCATCCGCCGCCTCGCCCCTCAGCCGCCTGAGCCCCTCCATCCGCTGCCTCGCACCACCGCGACAACGCTGCCGCACGCACCCAGTTTTGCCCAGGCCATGCCGCTGAGGACCCGCCGCCACTCCTTGGTCGAATGTGACCTGGTGGTGAGGACACGCCACCACCACGATTTCCTTAGTAATGTTTTTATTTTTTGTTTGAGTTCTATTATAGTGCTATTGTAGTGATCTATTGTGCTATTTGTAGTGCGCAAATGTATATATGTATTTTTTTTGTTTAAGAGGCCCCATGTATGAGTTTGTTTGAGAGGCGCCATGTTTGAGAGGTATATATGTATACATGTTTGAGAGGAGTCTCCAATGATCGCGGGAGGAGTTCCCGACGATCGTCGGAGGAGTCCCGGACGATCGCCGGTGAGGAGTCCTCGACAATCGCTGGAGGTGTCCTAAACGATCACCGGAGGCTGAGTCCCCGATGATCGCCTGTGAGGAGTAACTAATATGTTTCAGTAAATGACACTTCTTATTAGGAATTAGCTATTTTTTATTAGCTAGATAGATGATGACTTTTAGATAATGATGATTGTTAATTTGATGATGGTGATGATGATTGTTAATTACATGATGATGATAATGATTAGCCTCCTCGGATTTATTAATTTTTTAGATGTTCAGATGCATGTATTTAAATGTTTAGATGTTTAAATGTTTAGTTGCATAGTGTAGCCGTTGAGTCAATGATGCCCGTCCAGCAACCTCGTCATCGCCTCGGTGCCAACAACCTACTTTAGAGGCGCCATGTCCTGGAGTGGGCTCCGTCGGGCTGGCACTGGGAGGTGCTAGCTTCCGAGGCATGGAGCTTGGTGTGCCATGAGGGTCCCGTCGTCCCCGCCTCCTATCTCCCTCCTACGTTGTGAATCCTTTGCCAAGGCCGTGATCCCTGCCAGCCGCTGCCTCCCCGGACCTCATCACCGAACATTCACCACAAGCAGCAGCGTCATCATCTCCCAAGCTCCTTGCCTGCATGAATGGTGCCGCATCCCAAGAACATGCCAGTACGCCGCCCACGAGAGGAAGAAGAAGAAGTCAGATCCAAGAACATGCCACTGGAGGTGATGTCTGCTTCCCACACTAATTTTCCTCAAAAGTTGAATCAGTTAAAAAAATACAACATTTGTGTCAGTTCATCACTCCTAATACGAAGAAGATTCAGTTTAAAAATTGCACACACTATGCTCTCCCTACCTGTTACACTATCAGATTCATCAGTACTACATGTGTGCTGCATCAGTGACACATGTTCCTATGATGCAGAAGCTAATAGTACATTGCAAATGCCTGCATCAGTTAATTACACCCCTGCCACTTGATGCACAATTTGGATTTCGAGGTTACTGTCAGTACCTCTAATATGCTAGCTTCAGTTCAAGCCAAAAACCATAAACTTATGCATCAGTCCAAGTAGCTACTAGGCCTTATATAAGGTTATGCTACCACTGCAAGTTGTATGCTGTTATTTCTAATAGTACATGTCATGTAGTTGCGTCAGTTCGAACTAGTAAAAGAATGTTGTTGAAAAAATATACACTTGTTACATAGTAAGTTCAATGATACATAAACTAGGACTACTTCTAGTGTAGTTGCATAAGTTACAGATAAAAAAAGAGAAGACATGCATCCGTTTTTTATATAGGCACATCCATACATCCTTGAAGTTCAATGTTCAATCTGCAAGCATTGCACCAAATGTTTATGCATCAGATATAGGGAAAAGATTAAAAAACTTTCCATAACAGATGAAGTTCAATGTTCAGTTTACAAGCAGTGCTAAAAATTAGTACATCAGTACATCAGTGCTGAACATGTACATTCATCAGTTCGACTGAAACTAAACCAGATACAAAATAGAGAACAATGTTTAATAATGCCCAGCGATGCAAGTTCAACTTGTACATTGCCTGGGAACACAACCCCCATGTATACGAGAAAATGCATAAAAGATTAATCCCAAAACTTTTGAATGTCATTGCAGAAACATGCAAGGCGGCACACGCAGCGAGGGTTTAATGAGCCAACAAGATATGGGGCACCGCCTGGTGGGGTAACACCAGAAATAGCACCTGGATACTTCAACAATACAGGCAGATTTCAAGCTACACCAGAATCATTAGAGGCACGGACAAGTTCTTCTATGCAGCAAACACCGATAATTGGGAATACAAGCTTTGCCACTGCTGGGTTGCAACAAGGTCAACAATTTCCCCAACAACAGATGTTTTCCTTCCCTAGCGCATGCAGAAAGGCAAGGACACACAGGCTTCCACTAGTCGCTCCATCAACATCAATCATCCGTGCTGCAAAAGCGGTTGCGATGGGAAGACCAGGCCAAAGAGACAGAAATTTTGGCCACTCTAGCAAGGTGCAAAGTAAAAGATATGAGCCATATAGACAGGAGCAACCTCAGAAGGAATCTGAGGGTAGACAGTCGTACAATGAGAGACGGAGAGCTTCATCAAGATTGCTCCCTCCAAGAGATGCATTGCTGCATGTGCCCAGGGTGACACCACCCGCGCCCATCCACCAGGTTGAACAGCAAACATCGGAGGCAGCACAGAGCTGTACAGATGTAAGTATCCATTCATAAAAAACATACAAGCACAGTCCATACCCTGGTACTGTGACCACCCCATCTAACATTTTCATAACTGCGTTTTTGTTTGCTCACTATTGCGTGCAGCCACCTAACATTGAAGCTTACGTTCTACCAAGGCTAGAGATGTGCTTTGAAACTTCCAAAGAAGCAAAGGACTTCTACAACATCTATGCAAAGCATGCGGGTTTTGCTGTCAGGGGAGGCTCCAATGTTAAGAACATAGTCTACCTTTATTGCACATGCTATGGAGTCTATGAATCGAAGGTGTTAGAAGCAAATAGACAGTAGAACAAGACGACAACCAGGACATATTGCGGGACTAAAATGAGGCTGAAGAGGGAAAAGGATGGAACACTTGTCGTAAAAGAGATAGTCTGGGAACACAACCACATGCTATAGCTCTCCCCCCAAATGCTTGTCTTCTTGCACTCCCACAAAAAGTTTGAGAAAACAATCTTGGAGATCATCAAGTACCAGCAGTTTAAAGGCACTGAACACGCGAAAATCATGAGCATACTAAGCGACGATGACCCCGGTAGCTACTACCTCAAAATGAATGCCAAAGACCTGATTAACATGTAAGTACAAACTTGTTCTCCTCCCATAAACCCCCTCCGTCTTTTTTCCTCTGTTAGTACAAACATATTATGCAATGCATGACCTGACGCCAGTTCAACATGCATTTTTGAATGACTGTTCACTTTTAATATGCAGCAAAGCATAAAATTCAAGGATGGATGATGTGGACGATGTCCTAAAGACTGTCAACTTCTTTAGGGAGATGAAAGCTATAAACAGGGAATTCTTCTGTGATATGCAACTTGATGAGTCTGACAGAGTTAAGAATAGATTTTGGGCAAATGCAAGCTTGCCGAGGGGCGTATGAAGACTTTGGTGACTGCGTAAGGTTTGACACCACATATAAGACCACAAGTACCATATGCCACTTGGGGTGTTTGTGGGTACTAACAACCACTTATAGACTACATTCTTTGCTTTCGCCTTGATAAAAGATGAGGATGTAGATTCATTCAGATGGCTGTCAAGACATTATTAAGGTGCATGAGAGGGAAGGCTCCTACATGCATCCTCATAGGTACAACCGCCAAAACCACCCCAACCACCCCCACAAAAAAGGAAAATAACATAGTTAAAATTTTGTGTCAGTTCTAGTTGTATATATGCACTACCATATGCTGACCACTCCACATCTATTTTCTCATTACCAGAGCAGTGCCTGGCAATGGCTTTGGCGATCCCAGATGTTTTCCGGAACACAGTACACAAGTTGTCCCGCTGGCACATTATGAAGAAGTACATAGAACACCTCGCATACCTATACAACCCCCATGAAGACTTTAAGAATGAATTCACATCAATCCTCAACTAGCCCCTCATGCCAACTGAGTGTGAGGCTTCCTGGAAAGGACTCTCCATGATGATGCCACGATGGTGGCCATGTGGAACGAGCGTGAGAGATGGATATCATCTTATTACAACAAACTTTTCTGCGACAAAATGACATCCACACAACAAAGGGAGAGCATGAACTATGTGCTCAAGAAGAACTTCGTAAGTGAGAAACAAAACCTCCACCAGTTTGTCAGCCAAGTAAACTCTTGTGTCAAAACCAGGAGGCAGACAGAGAACTAGGAGACAATGGGTGAATAGCTCAATGGCTTCAATAGCGATCTGAACTATCTGGAAACTATTGACCCATTCGACAACGAGGAAGAGGAGCAACAACAACCTGAGCTTGGCCATGTACACACTCAAGAGAAGCAACATGCTCACATGCAAGATCATGAGCTTGATGGTGTTGTAGGCGAACGACATGACAACAGGACATCCTACCAGCAGCAGCATGATAGGGTAATTAAACCACCCATATTCTCAAACACAAAGGGGAGGAAGAGTAAGATGCAAGTAGCAGCCAAAAAGCCGCCATGCCCCATCAGGCGTGCGGAATTTGCCTCTGATGGCAAACCTCTCGAGATAAGGGCATGCGGATTCTGCAATGTCATGAGCAATCATAATTACCGCACATGCCCACTCCGCATAGATGCCATTGTCAACAAGCAAAAGTTGCAGAGGCAAATTGGAGCCGCCCAGGTTTTTACCAATGGAGACGACACACGTAACAGCTACACTTGCCGCAAGTGTGGGGGAACTGATGGACATAATGCCCGCACATGCAAAGTGGGCAAGGAGGTCAGTGGCTCTGAATAGAAACAGGGCAAGGTCCAGAATTCCAACATATCAAAAGAAGAGGATGAAGAAGAAGAGTTTGACGACAATGATGACCAATCAGATGATGACAATGAAGATGACAGTATTGGGGATGAGGAAACTGAAGCTGACGATGAAGCTGCCAAGGCTCAACCAGGAAAGGGCGTCAGCAAGGGACAACATTCGGGGCCAGTTAGGGGGAGAACAGGACTGAAGAATTCGTAGTTGTTATGCTGCTGCGTCAACTGAAAAATAAGCTTGTACTCTCAGTTCCCTCGGTAAACAACGAGGAAACATATCATAAACACTGTCGTTACCAAAACTTATTTAGCTTTATCATCGATTTGTCGATCAATACTATAGCTAAGATATAATTTGTGATTTGTGCCCACTGGACCAGTGACATTATTATGTAAACCATTTGATAATCCTTTTGAATGCAGTCACAAAAATATTTAAAAAAACTTATCTAGATTTATATAACGCCAACAGTACAGTCGACCAGTAACTCAGCAAAAATATGTTAAGGAAAATGTAAACTCTTATAGTACATCAGTACTGATAATTCTCACTCGTCAGTACAATGCAGAGTAACCAAACACACTCGTCAAAACAAGCTACGTCTGGTTCTGCCAGTCCTAGTTCAGAAAGACCATGGGTACAGCAAAATAATTACCTCAAGAAAATGCAAATATAATACACTTGTACTGATGAAAAACTAATTTATCTGTAAAAATATGTTCAAAGATTGTGTTGATATAAGCAGACCTTTCAAAAAAACAAAAAATGTTTATAAAAAGATTAGGATGACACACACAGTCTGACTGGTATTTGGGTAAGTTCAATTACACTTCAATCACCATCCAAGTAACCACAATAGAGGAGTACAAACCGCCATCATCACCAACCCTGACACGTGCAAGTGGGATAAGCAGCTGATAAGTATAGCTTGACAAGACGGATTAGTGCAATAGTAAAATGCCATCATCACCGACCCTGAGACGAGCAAGTGGGATAAACAACTGATAAGTACAGCTTGACAAGACTAATCAGTGCGACCAGATTAATACACTGGCACAGAAATAGGCTTGGACGGTTGGTTCTTCCAGGCCACCGCCCGCGCCACCCACTGAGCAGTTGCCACAAGGGACTATAAACGGCGACCCCATGACCACTACACCCACGTCCCTGACGAATCGCCTCCCACACATCCCCTTCCACGTGTTGGAAATAACCCATTGTCTTTCATCTCTGCCTCATTCCCAGAACAACCATTGTCGCTTCCATCTCCACTGCAGACAAACCAGGCACTTCTCTCTTCCAAGCCCACAGTCGCCAGAGGAGGGCAATGGCAGAGGAACCATCCGCCAAGAGTCATCATGGCGAGACGTCCGACAAGACCAGCAACCTCGACGACGTTCACGTCCCCGGCGAGAAGCGTGAGTACACCCGAACCCTCACAAGGGTTGAGCTCCACGGCATGGATACGTTGGAGATCGTGTGCACTAGCGAACCAGACAAGGCTGACAAGATGGTCTCCGGGCTCTAGAAGAAGGCTGGCGGCTTGTATCATAGGATCGTCGGCATTGGTGTGTAGTACACCAGGGAAGACGAACCTCCCAAGATGGCAGCAGTCCTGCAGTTGTGCGTGGAGGAACTCTGCCTGGTGTACCACATCGCAGCGGCCACAAAATGGTAACCCATCCTACTCACTTGCCCTGTTTGGTTCATCTCTTTAATTAGTATTGTATCCTGAAAATTTCATCAAACTTGTTTCCCAACTAGATGTACTAGTGTGGTTTGTGAAAGTGGATGCACTACTGTATTTTCTCAAGTAGATACACTATAAAATGTATTTTTGAACCTGATGCACTAGATTACTATTTGACAAATCTTGCAGAAGATTAATTTCTGAAGTTGATGTACTAGTGTAGTTTCTGATCTTGATCCGATAATGTAGTTTCTGTACTAGAAGTATTAAAAAGATGTTTCTGAACTTGATGTAGTGAAGTAGTTTCTGAATTTGGTCTAATATTATTTTTATAAGCAAAAAAACTAAGCACTTGGTGAAGCACTGGTATGTGTTGTCCTATTCAACAAAAGTAAACTAAACTAGTACTAAAGCAGGACATACAACATTGATTCAAACTCTGTATAATCCAAAAAGAAAAATAACATGATGTGCTTGAATATAATTTCAGAACTTTGTTTACTAGTTTCTGAAGTACATTCATCCGTCAATTATGCTACATAAGCATCTACTTCATGGATCCATCGCTTGTAAAACAAAACAAAAATGAAGAATTCAAACATCAAAGTAATGCTAAACTTTAAAATGTCTCTCTCCTTGTAGGCCCAAGCGCCTCAACGAGATGTTGAAGCATGAGAAGTTGTTCACATTTGCCGGTTTCAGCATTGAAGGCGATAAAGAGAAGCTGAAGATGTCTGGTTCGGAGATCAACCCAACAAGTACATCGACATTCATCGCCTCTAGAGAGTTCCATACATCGAAAAAGAGTACGACTCCTTGACTGATATTGCAGCTAGCGTCATCCACCCATTCTACACAGGCATGAAGAAGAAGATCGACACGCAGGAAGACCACAAACTATGGGGGATCAGCCCGCTGCCAGACAACCTCATCGAGTACGCAGGAGTAGATGCGTACGCCACGTAAAAGTCATGGGAGATAATCGACGTCATCACAAATGGTTGGGAAATTTCAAAAGTACAGGAGGCTGACCCCTACTACCACTGCCACTTCTAGCGATGAAGATACATCAAAGACTACCTTTGTTTTGCTTCTGCTTGTGCTTGCCTTTTATCTTGTTGTTTCAAAATCATAGTTTCCTCTTGTTGGGTTGAACTAGTATGCTTATGTCGTGCTTGTCATGGTTGAACAAGTTTACTTATGTGATCAAGTACACTGTTTTGCTTATCTCATTATAGAAGTTTGGTAGCTTCATATTTTGTTAATCCATCGTTTCAAATTCAAAGTAGCTTATGAATGGAACTTTAGTTATGAAGCAACTAATCACACAACAATGTTCCTTGTGCAGTTTCGATTCATTATTGTACGGAAAACATAACGTTGAAAACAATCAGTACCATTTGAGTTGCTTAACCACACTTCAAAAGTTGAAGCAGAAATTCTTAGTACTTCATGTATTGTTCTCTTTCAAATGTAGCTGCTAGAAAATTAACAAGTACCACAACAGAAAAATTTAAGAAGCATGAGCACACATTTATATTGGTACAACTTTCATCGGACAATACATACTTACTACAATAAAAAGTACAAAGAAACATCAGTTTGTAATCCCCCCCCCAAAATGTTAGACTAAGAACATAAGTGCTACTATGAATGGACTATCAGTACAACTTAGTCTACACGCAGGTAACATAGTGCTGAAAATGATACTACAAGATCCTTGAGAATAATCACAAACACAAACACAAAAAGAAGGCAAACACTCAAATGAAAAGATAACACTTCCACAAAACTCGAGCCCACTGTGGAGTCAAGTACTAGATTCAAACCAAAAAAAGTAAAATTGACCGCCCAAGGACAGGCAAGCCCTGATGCTGCTAGGTAATTGAACTCGAGCCAACGGTGGAACCGTCGGCGAATCTCTAGTAATCCGCACAACACAGGGCTAGCCGACCAGGGCCCCAGGTCATGAGAGAGAGCGAGCACCGTGTATAAGCGCTGAGGTAGGTATTCAGAGCAGTTCGACCAATAGGACTTGGCCGTGCTTATAAACAGGTCGAGAGCCTCCTCCCTTATCAAGGTGGGACTAAACCCAGAGCACATGCACATCCAGCAGTCCCCAAATTGCCCGCGCGGGCCATTTGGGCCGGAAAACGGCCCAATAGCCTCCATCGTCTACAAACACCCCACCAATAAGGCTAGTTAAACAAAGCAAAGCGCGGGGCAAAGAAATATAAACTACAAAAAAAAGTTCAAAAACTGAAAATATAAAATTTCAAAAACTAGTTCGCACGCAATCATTTTAAATACAAAAAATAAAAATAAAAATAATTTTAGCTCTACACCACGGACGATAAAAAAGGAAAAAATATGATACAAAAACAACAAATCTCTAAAAAGGAGAGAACTTAATAGCCTATCTGTTAAATGTACATAATTTAAAACATCGAATTAAATATTACTTTCCAGTTCAACTACTAAAACCACAAGAAGTCCAAATAGATAATGTTTGTCAATTCTGCTAAATTTCTTATTTATATAAAATCTGACAAGTTCAACTACTAAAATGCAAGAAGTTCAAATAGATAATGTTTGTCAATTCTGCTAAATTTCTTATTTATATTAAATCTGACAAGTTCAACTACTAAAATGCGATAAGTTCAAATAGATATTGTTTGTCAATTCTGCTAAATTTCTTATTTATATTAAATATGACTGGTTCAACTACTAAAATGCAAGAAGTTCAAATAGATTCTGTTTGTCAATTCTGCTAAATTTCTTATTTATATAAAATCTGTCTACAGCTCAACGCAGGATTTCGTCGTAAATAATCTCAATCCCCCAAAAAACTCAGTTCAAACATACATATAACATCAGTACTAAAAAAGCAGGAATAGTGAGGCCACTCACACCACTGTGACACCAAATTTCAAAACCGCACGTTGTATGAAATTACAATTCAGCTCACACAACACTAAACAATAAGTTCACTAAAAATAGAATACAAAAACTATAAAGGCCTAACTTAGGTTGGGACGGATGAAAATAAAATAAGTCCCAATTTTGGGCAACAACTCCGAGGGCACTGAAAAAATGTTTTGACATCAACTAGTGTATAAGACTTCAGTGGAAAAACAAGACTTAACCTCCACACCGAAAAACATCACAAAGCATACGTCACTTAAACAGTACAAAATACCATCATCACGACTTGTGAGACATGCAAGTGTGACAGTAAAAACCATTGACTTGGATGGTTGGTTCTTCTAGGCCACCACCCTAGCCACCCACTGGGCGGTTGCCAGAAGGGACTCCAAACGGCGACCCCACGACCACTACACCCACGTCCCCAACGAACCGCCTCCCACACATCCCCGTCCACGCACTAGAAATAACCCATTGTCTTCCATCTCTGCCTCATTCCTAGAAACTCCATTGCCGCATCCATCTCAAGTCCAGACAAACCAGAAACTTCTCTCTCCCAAGCCCATAGTCGTCGGAGGAGGGCAATGGCGGAGGAACCATCTGCCAAGCGTCATCATGGCGAGACATCTGGCCATAGTAACAACCTCGACGACGTTCACGTCCCCGGCGAGAAGCGCGAGTACACCAAAACCCTCATAGGGGCTGAGCTCCATGGCAAGGAGACGTTGGAGATCGTCTGCACCAGCGAACCAGACAAGGCCGACGAGGTCATGAGCAGGCTCATAATAAAGGGCCGCGACTTGTATCCTAGCTTCATCGGAGTTGATTTGGAGTACACTAGCAAAGACGAACCTCCCCAGATGGCAGTAGTCTTGCAGTTGTGCATGAAGGAACTCTGCTTGGTGTACCACATCGCAGCGGCCACAAAATGGTAACCAAGACTACTGTTCATTCATCTGTTCTACTAGTACTACTCCCTAAACATTTCATTAAACTTGTTTCCCAACTAGATAAACTACTATAGTTTGTGAAGTGGATGCACGAGTACATGTTTCTCAAGTTACATGCATTTCTGAAATTGTGAAGTGGATTGTTTCACCAGATTAGCATCTGAAACTGATGCACTGGATTATCATCTGAAAATTGTTTCACCAAATTAATTTCTCAACTTGATGTACTAGCATAGATTCTCATCTTGATGCACTACTATAGTTTATAGAATTGATGTATTAAAAGATGTTTTTAAAGTTGATGTACACAAGTAGTTTCCGAACCTCGTTTGATGTAATTTTCAGAAGCAAACAATGAAGTAAGAACTTGGTGAAGCACAGGTATAGGTCTTTTATATTCAACAAAAAGAAAACTAAACTTGAAGTAAGCAGCACATAGATCATTTACTCTGGTTATAGGTGTTAAGAAATGTTGCATGGGACACACAAAAATTCTACGCACACGCAAGATCTATCCATGGTGAAGAGCATCTACAAGAGGGAGAGTGGATCTACATACCCTTGTAGATCACTAAGCGGGAAGCCTTAAGAAATGTGGTTGGTGTAGTCAAACATCTTCGTGAGCCAAATCTCCGAGCGACACACGAACTCATCACGATCTGTCCCACGATCCAATCATGATCCGTCCTCCGAACTCATCCTGATCCGTCCCGCGATCTCATCACGATGCGTCTCGCGATCTTGATCATGGTCCTTCCGATCTAGCACCAAACGGACGACACCTCCGCGTTCAGCACACGTACAGCTCAATGACGATCTCCGCCATCTTGATCTAGCAAGAGACACCAGAGAGGTAGACGAGTTCTCCGGCAGCGCGACGGCGTTGCGGCGATGGTGGTGGAGGAATTCCAGCAGGGCTTCTCCTAAGCACCGCTGGAAACCGATCTACAGGAGAAAATGATCAAGAGGAAGCAGAGGGCAGCACATGGCAATTAGGGTTAGCTCTTCCCTCTAAATCCTCTAGTATATATAGGAGGGAGGGAGGGGAGGAGGCAACCTCGAACCTGGCTGAAATTGGAGGTGGAGGAGTACGATTCCTCCTTTCCACTTGGAAACCCTTTCCACCTCTCCACTTTTGTTTTTTTCCTGCACAAACCACTCTAGCCACATGGGCCCTTAGAGGAGGCTTCGCCTAGCCCACCAGGGGCCGGTTTACCTCCTCCCATAGCCCATGTAGCCTCTTGGGTCGAGACACCCCTCCCGATGGTCCCCCGGTACCCTCTCGGTACACTACTGATGAGCCCGAAACATTTCCGGCGACCAAAACAGGACAATTTCGGAGCTCCTCGTGACGTTCGGGATCTCATCCGGGACTCCAAACAACCTTCGGTCACCACCATGCATAACTCTATACTACCAAAACGTCAACGAACCTTAAGTGTGCAGACCCTGCGGGTTCGAGAACTATGTATACATGACAGAGACACCTCTACGGTCAATAACCAATAGCGGGACCTAGATGCCCATATTGTTTCCTACATATTCTATGAAGATCTTCATTGGTTGAACCTCTATGTCAAGGATAGAGTTAATCCCGTATGATGTTCCCTTTGTTCTTCGGTATGTTACTTGCCCGATTCGATCGTCGGTATCTCCATACCTAGTTCAATCTTGTTACTGGCAAGTCTCTTTACTCGTTCCGTAATACAAGATCCCATGACTAACACTTAGTCACATTGCTTGCAAGGCTTATCCTCTAATACTCTGTCACACGGAGTAACAAATCCTAGTCTTGATCCATGCCAACCGAACAGACACCCTCGGAGATACCTGTAGAGCACCTATACAATCACCCAGTTACGTTGCGACGTTTGATACACACAAGGTACTCCTCCGGCATCAGTTAGTTTTATGATCTCATGGTCATAGGAACATATACTTGACATGTAGAAAAAGTAGCAATAAACTGACACGATCATATGCTAGGTTTGTAGTTTGGGTTCTGTCCATCACATCATTCCCCAAATGATGTGATCCCGTTATCAAATGACATCTCATGTCCTTGACTAGGAATCCATAGCCATCTTTCATCAACGATCTAGTCTATTAGAGGCATACTAGGGACATGGTGTTGTCTATGTATCCACACATGTATCTGAGTTTCCGATCAATACAATTATAGCATGGATAATAAACGATTATCTTGAGCAAAGAAATATGATAGTAACCAATGTATTATTGCCTATAGGGCATATTTCCAACAGTCTCCCACTTGCACTAGATTCAATAATCTAGTTCACATCACCATTTATCCGCATTGTTATGAATCTAACACCCAATGAGTTCTAGGGATCGATCATGCTTTGCATGTGAGAGAGGTCTTTTAGTCAATGGGTCTGTGACATTCAGATCCGTGTGTACTTTGCAAATCTCTTTGTTAAACTATAAATACTGCTACCACACTCCACTTGGAGCTATTCCAAGTGGCTGCTCCACTATACGTATCCGGATTGCTACTACGAGTCATCAGGATTGGTGTTAAAGCTTGCATCGATGTAACTCTTTACGACGAAGTCTTTATGACCTCCATAATCGAGAAAAATTTCGTTAGTCTTTTAGTCACAAAGGATAATCTTACCCGCTGTCCAGTGATCCACTCCTCGATCACTCTTGTACCCCTTGATGGACTCATGGCAAGGCACACACAGGTGCGGTACATAGCAAGACGTACTATACAGAGCCTATGGCTAAGGCATAGGGGACGACGTTCGTCCTTTCTCTTTCTTCTGCCATGGTCGAGCTTTGAGTCTCACTCAACTTCACACCTTACAAAGCAGGCGAGAACACTTCTCTCTAACTAATCCATTTTGAACTCTTTCAAAATCTTGTCAAGGTATGTACTCATTGAAAGTCTCATCAAGCATCTTGATCTATCTCTATAGATCTTAATGCTCAACAATTAGGTAGCTTTATCCAGGTCTTCCTTTGGAAAACTCCTTTCAAACGACCCTTTATGCTTTCTAGAAATTCAACATCATTTCGGATCAACAATATGTCAACCACATATGCTTATCAGAAACTCTATAGTGCTCCCACTCACTTTATTGTAAATACAAGTTTCTCATAAACTTTGTATAGACTCGAAAACTTTGATCATCTCATCAAAGTGTATATTCCAACTCCGAGATGCTTGCTTCAGTCCATAGAAGGATCACGGAAGCTTGCTCACCTTTTAGCATCCTTAGGACTGACAAAACCTTCTGGTTGTATCATATACAACCTTTCCTCAAGTAAACCGTTAAGGAAATGATATTTTGAAATCCATCTGCCGGATTTCATAATTGAAAAATGCAGCAACTAACAGAATTCTAACAGACTTTAGCATCGCTACGAGTGAGAAAGTCTCATCATAGTCAACTCCTTGAACTTGCCGGAAACTTCTTTGTGATAAGTCGAGCTTTATAAATGGTGACATTCAACATTAGCGTCTGTCTTCATTTTAAAGATCCATTTGTACTCGAGCAAGTCCACCAAAGTCTATACTTGGTTTTCATACATGGATCCTTTCTCTGATTTCATGGCCTCTAACCATTTTGTCGGATTCTGGGCCCATCATCGCTTCTCCATAGCTCGTAGGTTCATTGTTGTCCAACAACATGACCTCTAAGACAGGGTTGTCGTACCACTAAGGAGCAGTACACGTCCTTGTCGACCTACGAGGGTCGATAGTAACTTGATGCGAAGCTTCATGATCATCATCATTAACTTCCTCTTCAACTAATGTAGGCTTCACGGAAACATCTTCTTGTGCTGCGCTACTTTCTCGTTGAAACAAAGGTTCAATAACCTCATCAAGTTCTATCTTCCTCCCACTCACCTTTTGAGAGAAACTTTTTCTCGAGAAAGGACCCAGTTTTAGGAATAAACATTTTATGCTTCGATCTGAGATAGAAGGTTCACCCAACTGTTCTTAGGGTATTCTATGAAGATGCATTTCTCCGCTTTGGGTTCGAGCTCATTAGGTGAAAACATTTTCCACACAAGCATCGCAGCCCCAAACATTTGGAAATGACAGCTTAGGTTTCTATCAAACCATAATTCACACGATGTCATCTCAACAGATTTAGATGGTTCCTATTTAAAGTGAATGTAGTTGTCTCTAATGCATAACGCCAAAATTATGGTAACAAAACGATAAGAGACATGATAGCACGCACCATATCCAATAGAGCACGACTATGACATTCAGACACACCATCACACTATGGTATTTCAGGTGGCATGAGTTGTTAAACAACTTTCACATTGTCTAAAGTTGTATGCCAAACTCGTAACTTAGATATTCACCTCCACGATCATATCGCAGGCATTTCTATCTTCTTGTCACGATGATCTTAAACTTCACTCTGAATTTTCCTGAACCTTTCAAATGATTCAGACTTGTGTTTCATTAAGTAAACATACACTATATCTACTCAAATCATCAGCGAAGGTAAGAAAATAACGATATCCACCGCACGCTACAAGACTCATTGGATTGCATACATCAACATGTATCATTTCCAATAAATCACTTGCCCGCTCCATCAATCCTGAAAACGGGGTACTTAGTCATCTTGCCCAAGTGGAATGGTTCGCATGTCTCAACCGATTCGAAATTGAATGAGTCCAAAGATCCATCGGCATGGAGTTTCTTCATGAGCTTTATACCAATATGACATTTAGCGGCAGTGCCACAAGTATGTGGTACTATCATTATTAACTTTGTATCTTTTGGCATCAATGTTATGAACATGTGTATTACTACGATCAAGATTCAACAAACCATTCTCACTGGGTGCATGACCATTGAAGGTATTATTCATGTAAACAGAATAACCATTATTCTCTAACTTAAATGAATAACCATGTTGCAATAAAAACGATCTAATCATGTTCATGCTCAACACAAACCACCAAATAACATTTATTCCAAAGGTAGAGAGAGCGTGCAATGTTGATCACATCAACCTTGGAAACATTTCCAACACACATTGTCACCTCACCCTTAGCTAGTTCTCCGTTTATTCTGTAGATTTTATTTTGAGTTACTAACATTTAGCAACCGAACCGGTATCCAATACCCAGGTGCTACTAGGATTACTAGCAAGGTACACATCAGAAACATGTATATCAAATATACTGCTATCGACGTTCCTAGCCTTCTTATCTACCAAGTATCTAGGGTTGTTCCGCTTTAGTGATGGCTCTCCTTATAATCGAAGCACTTAGTCTTGGGTTTGGGTTCAACTTTGGGTTGCTTCACTGGAGCAGCAACTGACTTGCCATCCATGAAATTTCCCTCCTTGCCCTTGCCCTTCTCAAAACTAGTGGCTTTTACTAACCATCAACACTTGAAGCTCCTTCTTTATTTCTACCTTCGCGGTGTCAAACATCGCGAATAGCCTAGGGATCATTATTTCTATCCCTGGCATTTTATAGTTCATCACCAAGTTCTAGTAGTTTAGTGACATTGACTTGGAGAATTATATCAATCACTATCTTATCTGGAAGATCAAATCCCACTTGATTCAAGCGATTGTAGCACCCAGAAAATCCGAGCACATGCTCAAAGATTGAGCTATTCTCTTTCATCTTGCAGGCAACGAATCTTTTGGATTTCTCATATCTCGCAACACAGACACGAGCCTGAGATCCTAATTTCAGCTCTTAGAACATCTTATATGTTCCGTGACTTTCAAAATGTTTTGGAGCCTCAATTCTAAGCCGTAATGCATGACGCACTAAACTATCAAGTAGTCATCACAACGTGCTTGTCAGATGTTCACAAAATCTACAGATGAGGCTAGAGGGTTTGGCACACCAAGCAGTGCATTAAGGACATAAGCCTTCTGTGCAACAATGAGGACAATCCTCAGATCATGGACCTAGTCAGCAATATTGCTACCATCATCTTTCAACTCTATTTCTCTAGGAACATATAAAAATTCAAGGGAGATACAACGCGAGGATGTAATCTATAACATAATTTGCAAAGAAGCAGTTGACTATGTTCATGATAATGAGTTCAATTAATCATATTACTGAAGAACTCGCACTCAAATTGACATCCCTCCGGTCATTCGAGCGATACATGATCCAAATTCACCAACTCAAGTCCGATCATCACGTGAGTTGAGGTGTTTTCAATGGTGAACATCATAATGTTGATCATATCTACTATATGACTCATGTTCGACCTTTCGGTCTCTTATGTTCCGAGGCCATATCTGTACATGCTAGGCTCGTTAAGTTTAACCCAAATGTTCTGCATGTGCAAGACTGGCTTGCAGCCGTTGTATGTGAACGTAGAGTCTATCACACCCGACCTTCAAGTGGTGTCTCGACATGACGAACTTTCGCAACGGTGCACACTCGGGGAGAACACAATTTATCTTGAAATTAAGTGAGGGATCACCTTATAATGCCACCATCATCCTAAGCAAAACAACGTGCGTAAAAGGATTAACATGACGTGCAAATAATAAGTGACCTGATATGGTCATGGACTTGTGCTTTGGATCACCATCTTGAAAGCACCGGCACGAGCTCCATCGTCACCGGCATGACACCATGATCTCCATCATCTTCATCTACATCATCGCCATCGGGGTTGTCGCGCCCACCATGCTTCTACTACTATTGGTACCGTTTAGAGATAAAGTAAAGCATTAGATAGCGTTTAATGATTGACACGCAGGTCATACAATAATTAAAGACAACCCTATGGCTCCTGCCGGTTGCCGTACTCATCGACATGCAAGTCGTGATATTCTATACAATACATGATCATCTCAAACATCACATATATCTCATCATGTAGTTGGCCATATCACTGTTGGGGAATGTTGCATGGGAAACAAAAAAAATCCGATGCACACGTAAGATCTATCCATGGTGATGAGCATCTACGAGAGGGAGGGTGGATCTACATACCCTTGTAGATCGCTAAGCGGGAAGCGTTAACAAATGCGGTTGGTGTAGTCGAACGTCTTCGTGATCCAAATCGGCGAGCGTCCCGTGATCTCATCACGATCTGTCCCGCAATCCAATCACAATCCTTACCGCGAACTCATCACGGTCCGTCTCGAGATCTCATCATGATCCGTCTCGCGATCTTGATCACGGTCCTTCCGATCTAGCGCCGAATGGATGACACCTCTGAGTTCAGCACACGTAAAGCTCGATGACTATCTCCGCCTTCTTGATCCAGCAAGAGGGAGCGGAGAGGTAGATGAGTTCTCCGGCAGCGCGACGACGTTGCGGTGACGGTGGTGGAGCTATTCCAGCAGAGCTTCGCCTAAGCACTGCTCCAAACCGATCTAGAGGAGAAACTACGATCTAGGGGAGAGGTAGCACGTGGCTATTATGGTTACCTTTTTCCTCTAAATCCTCTAGTATATATAGGAGGTAGGGAGGGCAGGAGGCAGCCTCAAACCCTCAAGGTTTGGTCGAAATTGGAGGTGGAGGAGTCCTACTCCAATCCTATTAGGAGTAGGATTCCTCCTTTCCACTTGGAAACTCTTTCCACCTCTCCACCTTTGGATTTTTTCATTCTCAAACCACTCTAGCCGCATGAGCCCTTAGAGGAGGCTTCGGCCAGACCACCAGGGGCTGGTTTGCCTCCTCCCACAGCCCATGTAGCCTCTTGGGTCGAGACACCCCTCCCGATGATCCTCCAGTACCCTCCCGGCACTCCTGGTACACTACCGATGAGCCTGAAACTTTTCCGGCGACTAAAACATGACTTCCTATATATTAATTTTTACGTCAAAACCATTCCGGAGCTCCTCGTGATGTCTGGGATCTCATCCGGGACTCCGAACAACCTTTGGTCACCACCATACATAACTCTATACTATCGAAACGTCATCGAACCTTAAGTGTGCAGACCCTGCGGGTTCGAGAACTATGTAGACATGACTGAGACACCTCTATGGTCAATAACCAATAGCGGGACCTGGATGCCCATATTGGTTCCTACATATTCTACGAAGATGTTCATCGGTCGAACCTCTATGTCAAGGATTCAGTTGATCCCGTATGATGTTCCCTTTGTTCTTCGATATGTTACGTGCCCGAGATTCAATCATCGGTATCTCCATACCTAGTTCAACCTCATTACCGGCAAGTCTCTTTACTCGTTTTGTAATACAAGATCTTGTGACTAATACTTAGTCACATTGCTTTCAAAGCTTGTTGTGATGTTGTATTACCAAGTCGGCCTTGAGATACCTCTCCATCACACAGAGTAACAAATCCCAATCTTGGTCCATGCTAACACAACAGTCACCCTCGGAGAAACGTATAGAGTAGCTTTATAGTCACCCAGTTACGTTGCGACGTTTGATACACACAAGGCACTCCTCCCGTGTCAGTGAGTTACATGATCTCATGGTCATAGGAACATATACTTGACATCCAGTAAACAGTAGCAATTAACTGACACAATCATATGCTACGACTGTAGTTTCGGTCTTGTCCATCACACCATTCTCCTAATGATGTGATCCCGTTAACAAATGACATCTCATGTCCATGGCTAGCAAACTTTAACCATCTTTGATCAATGAGCTAGTCTATTGGAGGCATACTAGGGACATTGTTTTCTCTATGTATCCACACATGCACCTAAGTCTCCGATCAATACAATTGGAGCATGGATAATAAACGATTATCATGAACAAGGAAATATGATAGTAACTAATTTATTATTGCCTCTAGGGCATATTTCCAACATTCTCCCACTTGCACTAGAGTCAACAATCTAATTCACATCACCATGTGATTCACATTGTTATGAATCTAACACCTAATGAGTTTCGGGGCTCGATCATTCTTTGCATGTGAGAGGGGTCTTATAGTCAATGGGTCTGCGACATTCAGATCCGTGTGTACTTTGCAAATCTCTATGTCAAACTGTAAACACTGCTACCACACTCCATTTGGTACTATTCCAAATGGCTGCTCTACTATACGTATCCAGATTGCTACTACGAGTCACCCGGATTGGTGTTAAAGCTTGCATCGACGTAACTCTTTACGACGAACTCTTCATCACCTCCATTATCGAGAAACATTTCCTTAGTCCTTTAGTTATTAAGGATAACCTTGATCGTTGTCCAGTGATCCACTCCTAGATCACTCTTTTACCCCTAGACAGACTCATGGCAAGGCACACACAGGTGCGGTACCTAGCATGGCATAATATATAGAGCCTATGTCCAAGACATAGGGGACGACGTTCGTCCTTTATCTTTCCTATTCCATGGTTGAGCTTTGAGTCTCACTCAACTTCACACCTTACAAATCAGGCAAGAACTCTTTCTTTACCTGATCCATTTTGAACTATTTCAAAATCTTGTCAAGGTATGTACTCATTGAAAGTCTTATCAGACGTCTTGATCTATCTCTATAGATCGCGATGCCCAACAATTAAGTAGCTTTATCTAGGTCTTCCTTTGAAAAGCTCTTTTCAAACAACCCATTATGCTTTCCCGAGATTCTACATCATTTCCGATCAACAATATGTCATCCACATATGCTTATCAGAAACTCTATAGTGCTCACACTCACTTTATTGGAATTACAAGTTTCTCATAAACTTTGTATAAACTCAAAAAACTTTGATCACCTCATCAAAGCGTATATTCCCACTCCGAGATGCTTGCTCCATACCTTAGACAGATTGCTGGAGCTCGCATACCTTTTAGCATCCTTAGGACTGACAAAACCTTCTGGTTGTATCACATACAACTTTTCCTCAAGTAAATTGTTAAAGAAATGACGTTTTGTCATCCATCTGCCAGATTTCATAATTGAAAAATGCAGCAACTGTTAACATAATTCCGACAGTCTTTAGCATCCCTACGAGTGAGAAAGTCTCATCAGAGTTAACTCTTTGAACTTGTCGGAAACTTCTTTGTGACATGTTGAGCTTTACAAATGGTGACATTTACCATCAGTGTCTATCTTCATCTCAAAGGTCCATTTGTACTTGATGACCTGTCGTCCAACGAGCAAGTCTACCAAACTCTATACTTGGTTTTTATACATGGATCCTTTCTCGGATTTCATGGCCTCTAACCATTTGTCGGAATTCGGGCCCATCATCACTTCTCCATATCTCGTAGGTTCATCATTGTCCAACAACATGACCTCCAAGACAGGGTTGTCATACCACTCAGGAGCAGTACGCATCCTTGTCGACCTATGAGGTTCGATAGTAACTTGATCCGAAGCTTTGTGATCATCATCATTAACTTCCTCTTCAAATAACATAGGCTTCACAGAAACATCTTCCTACGCTGCGCTAGTCTCTGGTTGAACAAAGGTTCAACAACCTCATCAAGTTCTATCTTCCTCCCACTCAATTCTTTCGGGAGAAACTTTTTCTCGGGAACGGACCCGTTTTAGCAACAAACACTTTATGCTTGGATCTGATATAGAAGGTTCACCCAACTGTTCTTAGGGTAATCTATGAAGATGCATTTGTCCGCTTTGGGTTGTTCGAGCTCATTAGGTCAAAAAAATATTCCACACAAGGGTCGCAACCCCAAACATTATGAAATGTCACCTTAGGTTTCTATCGAACCATAATTCACATGGTGTCATCTCACCGGATTTAGATGGTGCCCTTTTTAAAGTGAATGTAGTTGTCTCTAATGCATAACCCCAAAACTATAGTAGCAAGACGATACGATACATCATCGCCCGCACCATATCCATTAGGGCACGACTATGACGTTCGGACACACCATCACACTATGGTGTTCCAGGTGGCGTGAGTTGTGAAACGACTTTCACATTGTCTAGAGTTGTATGCCAAACTCGTAACTCAGATATTCACCTCCGCGATCATAAACAAACATTTTAATCTTCTTATCATGATGATCTTAAACTTCACTCTGAACTTGCTTCAAGTTTTCAAATGACTCAAACTTGTGTTTCATTAAGTAAACATACACTATATCTACTCAAATCATCAGTGAAGGTAAGAAAATAAGGATATCCACCGCACGCTACAAGACTCATTGGATTGCATACATCAACATGTATCAGTTCCAATAAATCACTTACCCGCTCCATCAATCCGGAAAAGGGGGCCCTTAGTCATCTTGCCCAAGAGGCATGGTTCACATATCTCAACCGATTCGAAATCGAATGAGTCCAAAGATCCATCAACATGCAGTTTCTACATGCGCTTTATACCAATCTGGCATATAGCGGCAGTGCCACAAGTATGTGGTACTATCATTATTAACTTTGTATCTTTTGGCATCAATGTTATCAAGATGCAAGAAACCATTCTCACTGGGTGCATGACCATTGAAGGTATTATTCATGTAAACAGAATAACAATTATTCTCTAACTTAAATGAATAACCATGTTGTAATAAACATGATCTAATCATGTTCATTTGCAACGCAAAACACCAAATAACATTTATTTAGGATCTTCACTAATCCCGACGGTAGAGAGAGTGTGCGATGTCGATCACATCAACCTTGGAAATATTTCCAACACACATCGTCACCTCACACTTAGCTAGTCTTCGTTTATTCCGTAGATTTTACTTTTGAGTTAGTAACATTTAGCATCCGAACCGGTATCCAATACCCAAGTGCTACTAGGAGTACTAGCAAGGTACACATCAATAATACGTATATCAAATATACGTTTGTCGGCGTTGCGAGCCTTCTTATCTACCAAGTATCTAGGGTTGTTCCGCTTCAGCGACCGCTCTCCTCATAATAGAAGAACTTAGTCTCGGGTTTAGGTTCAACTTTGGGTTGCTTCATTGGAGCAGCAACTGGCTTGCCATCCATGAAGTTTCCCTCCTTGCCCTTGCCCTTATCGAAACAAGTGGTTTTACTAACCATCAACACTTGATGATCCTTCTTGATTTCTATCTTCGCGGTGTCAAACATCGCGAACAGCTCAGGGATCATCATTTCCATCCCTGGTATAGTTTTAGTTCATCACAAAGTTCTAGTAGCTTAGTGACAGTGACTCAGAGAACTATATCAATCAATTTCTTATCTGGAAGATCAACTCCCACTCGATTATAGTAACTGTAGCACCCAGACAATCTGAGCACATGCTCAACTATTGAGCTATTCTCCTTCATCTTGCTGGCAAAGAATCTTGTTGGAAATCTCATATCTCACAACACGGGCATGAACCTGAGATCCCGATTTCAGCTCTTAGAACATCTAATATGTTCCGTGACGTTCAAAACATTTTTGGAGCCTCAATTCTAAACCGTAATGCATGAGGCACTAAACTATCAAGTAGTCATCGGAACGTGCCTTTCAGATGTTCACAACATCTACGAACGATGCTAGAGGGGGTGGCGTACCGAGCGGTGCATTAAGGACATAAGCCTTCTGTGCAGCAATGAGGACAATCCTCAGATCATGGACCCAGTCCGCAATATTGCTACCATCATCTTTCAACTCTACTTCTCTAGAAACATATAAAAATTGAAGGGAGCTACAGCATGAGCTAGTAATCTATAACATAATTTTCAAAGACACTACTGACTATGTGCATGATAATGAGTTCAATTAATCATGTTACTTAAGAACTTCCACTCAAATTGACATCCCTCTGGTAATTCGAGTGATACATGATGCAAATTCACCAACTAAAAACTGATCATCACATGAGTTGAGGTGGTTTCAATGGTGAACATCATCATGTTGATCATATCTACTATATGACTCATGTTCGACCTTTTGGTCTATTGTGTTCCGAGGCCATGTCTATACATGCTAGCCTCGTCAAGTTTAAACAGAGTGTTCTGCATGTGCAACACTGGCCTGCACCCATTGTATGTGAACATAGAATCTATCACACCCGATCATCACGTGGTGTCTCGACACCATGAACTTTCGCAACGGTGCACACTTGAGGAAAACACAATTTATCTTGAAATTTAAATGAGGGATCACCTTATGAATTCTACCGTCGTCCTAAGCAAAACAAGGTGCATAAAAGGATTAACATCACATGCAAATCATAGGTGACATGATATGGCCATGAACTTGTGCGTTTGATCTCCATCTTGAAAGCACCGGCATGATCTCCATCGTCATTGGCATGACACCATGATCTCCATCATCTTGATCTCCATCAATGTGTCCCCATCGGGGTTGTCACGCCCACCATGCTTCTACTACTATTGCTATCGTTTAGCGATAAAGTAAAGCATTACATAGCGCTTAATGATTGACACATAGGTCATACAATATTTAAAGACAATTCGATGGCTCCCGCTGGTTGCCATACTCATCGACATGCAAGTCGTGATATTCTATACAACACATGACCATCTCATACATCACATATATCTCATCATGTAATTGGCCATATCACATCACAACATACCCTGCAAAAACAAGTTACACGTCCTCTAAATGTTGTTGCAAGTTTTATGTGGCTGCTATGGGTATCTAGCCAGAACAATTCTCACCTACGCAAAACCACAACGGTGATACATAAATTGTTTCTCAACCTTCTCAAGGACCGCCTTTGTCGAATCCGATCCAATTAAAGTAGGAGAAACACACACCCGCTAGCCATCTTTGTGCAACGAAGTTACATGTCAGTCGATGGAAGCGGTCTCTCGTAAGCGTACGAGTAGGATTGGTCCAAGCCGCTTCATCCCACAATACCGCTGAACCAAAACACGACCAATGGAGGAAGCAATCTAAGCATCAACGCCCACAAACTCTTTCTGTTCTACTCGAGATCTCATCTACACATAGGCCTAGCTCATGATGCCACTGTTGGGGAACGTTGCATGGGAAACAAAATTTTCCCTACGCACACGCAAGATCTATCCATGGTGATGAGCATCTACGAGAGGGAGAGTGGATCTACATACCCTTGTAGATCGCTAAGCGGGAAGCGTTAGGAAACGCGGTTGGTGTAGTCGAACGTCTTCGCGATCCAAATCGCCGAGCATCCCGCGATGTCATCACGATCCGTCCCATGATCCAATCATGATACGTCCAGTGAACTCATCATGATCCCTCCCGCGATCTCATCACGATCCGTCTCGCGATCTTGATCATGGTCCTTCCGATCTAGCACCGAACGGATGGCACCTCTGCGTTCAGCACACGTACAGCTCGATGACGATCTCCACCTTCTTGATCCAGCAAGAGGAAGCGGAGAGGTAGATGATTTCTACGACAGCGCGACGGCGGTGCGGCGATGGTGGTGGAGCTATTCCAGTAGGGCTTCTCCTAAGCACCGTTGAAAACCGATCTAGAGGAGAAACTACGATCTAGAGGAGAGGTAGCACGTGGCTATTAGAATTAGCTTTTTCCTCTAAATCCTCTAGTATATATAGTAGGGAGGGAGGGGAGGAGGCAGCCTCAAACTCTCAAGGTTTGGTCGAAATAGGATGTGGAGGAGTCCTACTCCGATCCTATTAGGTGAAGTGTTCCTCCTTTTCCACTTGGAAACTCTTTCCACCTCTCCACCTTTGGATTTTTCCTTCTCAAACCACTCCAGCCGCATGGACTCTTAGAGGAGGCTTCGGCCAGACCACAAGGGGATGGTTTACCTCCTCCCACAGCCCATGTAGCCGCTTGGGTCAAGACACCCCTCCCGATGGTCCCCTGGTACCCTCACGGCACTCCCGGTACACTACCGATGAGCCCGAAACTTTTCCGGCGACCAAAACATGACTTCCTATATATCAATCTTTACCTCCAGAGCATTACGGAGCTCCTCGTGACCTCGGGGATCTCATATGGGCCCCGAATAACCTTCGGTCACCACCATACATAACTCTATACTACCGAAACGTCACCGAACCTTAAGTGTGCAGAACCTGCAGCTTCGAGAACTATGTCGACATGACCGAGACACCTTTACGGTCAATAACCAATAGCTGGACTTGGATGCCCATACTGGTTCCTACATATTCTTTGAAGATATTTATCGGTCGAATCTCTCTGTCAAGGATTCAGTTAATCCCGTATGATGTTCCCTTTGTTCTTCGGTATGTTACTTGCCCGAGATTCGATCGTCCTTATCTCCATACCTAGTTCAACCTCGTTACCGGCAAGTCTCTTTACTCATTCCGTAAAACAAGATCGTGTGACTAACACTTACTCACATTGCTTGCAAGGCTTGTTGTGATGTTGTATTACCGAGTGGGCCCAGAGATACCTCTCCGTCACATGGAGTAACAAATCCTAATCTTGATCCATGCCAACCCAACAGACACCCTAGGAGATACCTGTAGACTACCTTTATAGTCACCCAGTTATGTTGCGACATTGGATACACACAAGGCACTCCTTCGATGTCAGTGAGTTACATGATCTCATGGTCATAGGAACATGTACTTGACATGCAGAAAACTGTAGCAATTAACTGACACGATCATATGCTACGTTTGTAGTTTGGGTCTTGTCCATCACACCATTCTCCTAATGATGTGATCCAGTTATCAAATGACATATCATGTCCATGGCTAGGAAACCTTAACCATCTATGATTGACGAGCTAGTCTATTGGAGGCATACTAGGGACATGGTTTTGTCTATGTATCCATACATGCATCTAAGTTTCCGATCAGTAGAATTATAGCATGGATAATAAACGATTATCATGAACAAGGAAATACGAGAGTAAATAATTTATTATTGCCTCTAGGGCATATTTCCAACAATCACATCACAACATACCCTGCAAAAACAAGTTTGATGTCCTCTAATTGTTGTTGCATGGTTTACGTGGCTGCTACGGGTATCTAGCAAGAACATTTCACACCTAGCAAAACCACAACGGTGATACATAAATTGCTTTTCAACCTTCTCAAGGACCGCCTTTTTCGAATACGATCCAACTAAAGTAGGAGAAATAGACACGCGCCAGTCATCTTTTTGCAACGAAGTTACACGTCAGTCAATGGAACCGGTCTCTCGTAAGCGTACGAGTAAGGTTGGTCCGGGCCGCTTCATCCCACATTCCGCTGAACCAAAACACGACCAAGAGAGGAAGCAATCTAAGCATCAACGCCCACAAACTCTTTGTGTTCTACTCGATATCTCATCTACACATAGACCTAGCTCATGATGCCACTGTTGGGAAACGTTGCATGGGAAACAAAAAAATTCCTACGCACATGCAAGATCTATCCATGGTGCTGAGCATCTACGAGAGGGAGAGTGGATCTACATACCCTTGTAGATCGCTAAGCGTTAAGCATTAAGAAGCGCGGTTAGTGTAGTCGAACGTCTTCGCGATCCAAATTGCCGAGCGTACCGCGATCTCATCATGATCCTTCCCGCAATCCAATCACGATCCGTCTTGCGAACTCATTACGATCCGTCCTGCGATCTCATCACGATCCGTCTCGCGACCTTGCTCACGGTCCTTCCAATCTAGCACTGAACGGACGGCACCTCCGCGTTCAGTACACTTACAGCTCGATGACGATCTCTGGCTTCTTGATCCAGCAAGAGAGAGCGCAGAGGTAGATGAGTTCTCCGGCAGCGCCACGGCGTTACGGCAATAGTGGTGGAGGAATTCCAGCAGGGCTTCGCCTAAGCACCGCTGAAAACCGATCTAGAGGAGAAAATGATCTAGAGGAAGAAGAGGGCAGCAGGTGGCAATTAGGGTTAGCTATTCCCTCTAAATCCTCTAGTATATATAGGAGGGAGGGAGGGGAGGAGGCAGCCTCAAACCTGGCCGAAATTGGAGGTGGAGGAGTCCTACAACAATCTTATTAGGAGTAGGATTCCTCCTTTCCACTTGGAAACTCTTTCCACCTCTCCACCTTTGGATTTTTCCTTCGCAAACCACTCCAGCCGCGTGGGCCCTTGGAGGAGGCTTATCCCAGCCCAACAGGGGCTGCTTTACCTCCACCCACAGCCGATGTAGCCTCTTGGGTCGATACACCCCTCCCGATGGTCTCCCGGTACCCTCCCGGCACTCCCTGTACACTACTGATGAGCCCGTAACTTTTCTGGCGACCAAAACAGGACTTCCTATATATCAATCTTTACCTCCGGACCATTCCGGAGCTCCTCTTGACGTCTGGGATCTCATCCGGGACTCCGAACAACCATCGGTCACCACCATACATAACTCTATATTATCGAAACGTCAACGAACCTTAAGTGTGTAGACCCTACTGGTTCAAGAAATATGTAGACATGAACAAGACGCCTCTACGGTCAATAACCAATAGCAGGACCTGGATGCCCATATTGGTTCCTACATATTCTATGAGGATCTTTATCGATTGAACCTCTATGTCAAGGATTCAGTTAATCTCGTATGATGTTCCCTTTGTTCTTCGTTATGTTACTTGCCCGAGATTCGACCGTCGGTATCTCGATACCTAGTACAATCTCGTTACCGGCAAGTCTCTTTACTCGTTCCGTAATACAAGATCCCATGACTAACACTTAATCACATTTCTTGCAAGGCTTATTGTGATGTTGTATTTCCGAGTGAGCCCTGAGATACCTCTCCGTCACACGGAGTAACAAATCCCAGTCTTGATCCATGCCAACCCAACAGACACCCTTGGAGATACCTGTAGAGCACCTTTCTAGTCACCCAGCTCTGTTGCCACATTTGATACACAAAAGGTACTCCTCCGGCGTCAGTGAGTTGCATGATCTCATGGCCATAGGAACATATACTTCACATGCAGAAAACAGTAGCAATAAACTGACACGATCATATGCTACGTTTGTAGTTTGGGTCTTGTCCATCACATCAATCCCCTAATGATGTGATCCCATTATCAAATGACATCTCATGTCCATGACTAGGAAACCATGGCCATCTTTGATCAACGAGCTAATCTGTTAGAGGCATACTACGGACATGGTGTTGTCTATGTATCCACAAATGTATCTGAGTTTCCAATCAATACAATTATAGCATCGATAATAAAAAATTATCGTGAGCAAGGAAATATGATAATAACCAATTTATTATTGCCCCTAGGGCATATTTCCAACAATCAGTTCTTGAACTTGGTGAACCATTCGGTGAACCACTTAAGATACCAAAAAAGAAAAATGACATGGTGTTACTTGAATTTAATTTCGTCCATGACTTATACTATCTAAGCATCTACCTCACAGATTATCATTTGTAAACCAAAAAACAGAAGAATTAAATCTTTAAAAAAGAACACTAATCTTCAATATGTGTCTCCCCCTTGCAGGCCCAAGCTCCTCAAACAGTTCCTGCAGGAGCAGAAATTGTACACATTTGCCGGTTTCAGCATTGACGACGACAAAGAGAAACTGAAGAAGTCTAGTTTGGAGATCAACCACAAGATCTTCATCGACATGCAGCGCAAGTGGAGTGTTCCATACACCAGGAAAAAGTACGACTCCTTGGCCGATGTTGCAGCCACCGTCATCTACCCATTCTACAAATGCATGAAGAAGAAGATCGACAGGGAGGAAGACCACAAACTGTGGGGGATCAGCCCGCTGCCAGACAAGCTCATCGAGTACGTAGGAATAGATGCGTACGCCATGTACAAGTCATGGAAGAGAATCAACAACATTGCAATAGATTGGGAAATTTCAGAAGAGCAGGAGGCTGACCCCTACTACCACTGCAACTTCGAGGGATGAAGAGACATGAAAGTATGCCTCCGTGTTGCTTGCGCTTGTGCTTGTCCTTTATCTTGTTGTTTCAAATTTGTAGTTTGCTTTTATTAGGTTGAACAGCTTGCTTATGTCATGTGTGTCAGGGTTTGAACAAGTTTTCTTATGTCGTCAAGTACATCATTCGCTTATGTTGTTAAAGAAGTTTGCTAGCTTCCTATTTTGTTTATCCGTCATTTGAAGTTGATATAGATTGTGAATGAAACTTGATGGATTCCATGCAACACTAGTCAGGGAGCAACAAATCACACATGGATATTTTCACAAAAACAGTGACAGATTAAGGACAACAGCAAATAGTAGTCTTGGACGCTCAGTACAGCATAGTCATGTACATTAGTACTATCACACTAAAAATCAGTTTTTAGTTTCAGAAGAGCACTAAAAAGACTAAGTTACAGTCTAGGTAAGCATTCAGTACTAATAGCATCATGCTAAGTAGTAGTTCAAAAATTACTAAGTACTGCAACAGGAAAAACAAAGAACCGTTAGTACGTATTTCCTAGTCACTAGCATACTACGATTGAAAGTACTGCTACACTTGAACACACAATACATCCATTCTACAAAAAAAGGAACGGGAAGCTTTAGTTCGCATTCCCTAAAATAGTGACACACTAAGAATAACAAGAATAGTACAATTGAAATCTACGTACAACTAAGTCTATACGGCAAGTACTATGATGATACAAAATATTGCCTTGAGAAGAACCACAACCTAGAAAAAGAAAGCGAAAACTAAATCAAAAAGTTATATGACCAAGGAGAAAAATCACAAGAAAGACAACAGAAGCATCAGTAAACAACACGAAAAAATTAAATGATCAAAAGTACTAGCAGAATTAAAATCTCAGTACAACTTAGTTTATTTGGCAAGTGCTATGATGATACCAATTAATGCTTTGAGAAAGAAGTCCAAGACTCAACCAAATAGATTATAGTTCAACCAAGGACAAAACTTCACAAAAACAAACAACACAAGCATCAGTCTGCATTGACTAGTGAAGTAATTATGAAATTAATAGGGCAATTTGTTAAATGTAGCTAATTTAAACCAGTGCTTTAACTTTTACTATGAAGTTCAACTACTAAAATTCAAGAAGTTCAAACAAAAATTTAGCTCTCAAATTTTGCTAAATTTCTTATACTTAAATAAAATCTGGCTAGAGATCATGTAATATATTCGTCATAAATAATTTCAATCCCAAAAAAAAGCTTCAGTTCTAATACATTATATGACATCATTTCTACATAAAAACGAAGCGTCACTCCTCTCATGCTAGATCCACAAGTGCTATTGTGACACCAAATTTTAAAAGCCTTATGCTGAATTAGATTACAATTCAGTACTCACAGAACTATACCATAAGTACAAGAAAATAGGGTACAAAAACGATAAAGGTCCAACTTAGATTGGGACAGATGAAAATAAAATAAATCTCAGTTTTTTAGCAACAACTTGTAATGCACTTGAAAAAAAAGTGTTTTCAGTTCAACTAGTTTATAAGACTTTATACAAAAAATAAAACTTAACCAAAACGAATTCCCCATGAAACATAGACAAGTGAAACAGCTATTCAACCCCACTATCATCATGGAAAAAAGTTTGTGAAACATTGTGCCACACTAAAACACATCACAAAATCTACCAGTTATTACATTGTAGTTGACAAGACATCCAAACACTCCAAACAAAGCCTACAATACTTTCAAGAGATATATCACACAACTATCCCATTCACTACGCATATGATGACCATTTCTTCTATGCACCACGAGCCAAAGCCTGAACTTGGGAAGCTCCGTCACCAGAAGCTGGTTATCCCGGTTGAACACAACTGTCTATAGATCCTCAGCGTTCCAATCAACAATACGAGGCTGCAAAACAATAAAACAAATTATCAAAAATCATGACACATAAAAAAATAATACACAATAAGCCATACACGGAAAGTGAAAAGCTCAACTAGAACCCATGTCATAATTTCAAATGTTCTCAACGATCTTTTCACCATCATAGGTTACTGCATACTTCAGAGTATAATGGCCACATTCATTTGGCCCTTCAAGTGGAACCTTGACAAACGTTGGTTTCTTTGCAAAAACCTCCCATTTTGGCTGCTTTCTCGCATTTTACTAAGCATCACCATACATAGCCCTCATTACTTGGACCAATCTAGAGATCTGTAAAAAAAGAAAAGAAGCCACACATTTTCAAGTCTGAGAAAAGAAGAAACGAAGGTGCGGAAAAATTAATCGAGTACAAATAATAAATGTCACTCGCAATCTTCTCGTAGTCTTTATGATAGGTGTTCTTTGAAGGACGATGGTTCTTCTTATAAGGTAAAGATTCAAGGATGTCGACGCTACTTCGGTACCGATTCATGACATATAAGGAAAAGTGGTTCACTTTCCTATCCTTTGATAAAACCATAGGTTTGAATAGAGGTGTCGTGATCTAAAAACAAATGACCAAAACAGAGATATTAAATATTCAACATAAAAACCAGTATCAAAGCAAAAAAATAAAACCAAACAATCAGCTAGTAGATCTCACAAGGTCGGCAGTGAGCAAGTCTTCCTCATTTTTGACAAAGCTATTGAAATCTCTCGTTGCACTCTCCACATTAAACTCTTTATCTTCATCATCTTGAAACATACAGTCAAGCACAACCTGTAAAAAGACAAAAATAAATAGACAGGGAGAAATGATCAATAAGCAAAGTATTATTAAAACTCGTAAAACAATAGGCAGTCTTGTTTAGCAGAAACAAACGATCTGATCGATTACCAAGATGAAATATGGACTCAGCAATACCCTTTTTCCAGATGCGAAATCAGCATTTCTATCGGGATCTTGCTTCCAATAATCAATGAGGAAATCCATTACATCACCCTCCAAAATTTGCCAGGTGCAAAATCTTCCCAGATGCGTTTCCCAGTGAAGGTAGTTAGGCTATCCTCAGGCTGAGGTATCATTGACAGTACAGTCCTGGAGCACACACAAGAACAAAAAAGTAGGGGAAGCAAGATGAGGCATTCATAGCAGTTCAAGTTGCATAAAAAGGAACAGTTCAGGTCATATTTATCTAGCAGTTAGAAACAACAGAGGAAACACAATGAGAGATACTCACTTGGCATACTTGTCATGTCCTTCATCACCAAGCAATAGATTATAGAACTTGCGAGCCTTGTCCAGGTGAGGGAATTGATGAGTGTGAAGCTGCTACACAGGGGAGCTCTGGGTGCATGCTTCGTGCTTGTAACATTGCAAGAATCCAAAGCAGGATCCTTCCTAGCAACACCAGCTCTACGGGACACTATTCCAGCAAGGGTGATAAACCCTTGGCAGCAGCGCCCCTGGTGACTCTTCCCATGCCAGCAATCTTGTCAAACGCATCATCATCGCTGTCTATCAATTCCACAATGGGATTCTTGGATGTAGAGGGGCTCTCTACACAAGCAGCCGTAGAACCTTTTAGAGTTCCCAACTGCCCCTTCATAAAACCAGATCTTGTCTTTTTGGGAGAACGCCCTGGCTAAAATCAATAGCTACATGCTTGAGCTCCGAGAACTGGCTGCCAAAGATCCTGTTGTCATGCTCACCAAGATCCAGCCAATCACCTACAAAATAAAAAAAGAAGGAGCGCATCAAGCATAAGTTCAAATACATAATTCATGATAGTACTAATCAAGAAGTAGAAGCTGCCAAAAATTACAAAAGATCATGCATACGCACAGGGTTCAATGCCAAAGAAACCCTGGAAGTTAACATCAAACACATCGCTAGTTGCGTAGGTATACAACAAAGTCTTTCTAATGTCAAGAATGTTTTCGTGGCTGTAATCCAAAATTTCGATCACACCATCCTCCTGACAATTATAGTTCTTGCAGTTTTGTAGCATAAAGAAGCAACAATCATGCCTGTTAACAAAAGAAAAAACAAGACGATACAACCCAATTTCGAAATACAGGAACACAACCAAAAATTCGAAAATACACAAACACCATCCTCCCAGCAACGAAAACAACTAATAAAAACCGTTAAAAACGGATACTCACGTGTTTTCCTGCTGCAGCACCCGCACAAGCTCGCAAGAGAAACCATCAATATGCGCCGGCAAGAACGGTTTGGCCCTGTCTACGCTGGACACCCTCCAAAGCTTCTTTATGTTAACTGTCATAGTCCTTAAGAATCTAACTGCATCACTCCAGGTTTCATCGCGGAGTGAATCAAGACACTCGAAACGACGAAACCTCAAATTCAGAACAATCAAGCACCAATGCCTAGATTCGTCACTATGCTTCATGGCAGCCGCAAATGGTGGCGGATCAAAAGTAGGGAAAAGAAGCTCACAAAAAAATCGCAGAGGAAAAATGAATTTAACAAATCATAATGAAACAAAAACTTCAGCCTCCAAACAATAAAATAAAAGAGGGAAATTGAAATTCAAAAGTACAAACAAATCTGATAATCATAAGTTCTAATCAATTAAGCAACCTACTACAAAAAATAAATGCTACTCAAGTTTATATCCACCACCCAAACTTGCAACAAACATATCAGTTCAATTTCCTTTCGACAATAAGTGCAGCTTGAAAAAAAGAAGCACACATCATTCATCAGTACAAGTGTTGAAAAGCAGGCTACTCAAGTTCATTCTCACCTACAAAAAATTGGAAGAAAACATGATAGCTCTAGTTCATGAGTACAATAAGTTCAAGTTCACCTACTTGGTCAAAACCATCAGCCCCTCATCTCGTGAACCACTGTAGCACATTGGCATCAATATTTCCATCACGAATCTTGGTCTGTTGTACAAAAAGAACAACAATAGTTAGAAAATTGCCAAAATAACTTATCATCCTATCTACAAAGCAAAATACTGACCGTGACCCATCTGGGAACTATTAACTTGTTAGTGTCTCGGTACTTCTGACGTAGAGAATATAAAACAGCGTCAGCACTGTTTGAGTTGAGCATGCCAGTGGGGACAAACGCTTTAGCAATAGAACCAACACTGGCATCACATTCGCTATTTTGAAACATCGGCTTGTCACTAGGAAAACTCAAAAGATGACATGAATTAGAACTACTGCAATAACAACAATACTCATATGAGAGAAAGAAAAAGAGACGAAAATGATACGGGCAAAATGCCAAACTAACCGTTTCCCACAGTTCGTGCGCATCCTCATAACAGCAAAGAAAAACAAATCAACCATAACAACATTAGCACCTTCTGCTTGTAGAAAAAGAAGAAAAATAATAAGTTCAAGCACTACAAGTGAACATGTCGGAAATGCCATAAATGAGAAGTACGCCTCATTTACAAGTCCTTACATGCACTATCAGCGTTTGACGATGGGAGTTCCTGTGATGAAACCAATATGGCTCCAGTTTAAGGGTTGACGATGGAAGATCTTGTGAGGACAGCAATAAGGCTGCGCTTTTAGGGTCTGAAGAAAGAAAATCCTGGGATGACAGGAGTGCCTCCTGCGTCAACGGGCCAGAAGAAATCAAGAGAACAAAATCATCGTCCTCAGATGGCACCTCCTCCAAGCCAGAGGCATCTTGTATTGCATCACCGTAAGCAATCCCTCCAGGCAGGAAATGTTTCGGCGGCAAATCTTCACAATCAGAAAGATTATCATTCCCAGCAATACCAACACCAGACGATTTGGCATCAAGTATGCTGGCAGCACCAACATACTCATTAGCAACTTTTCTACCAACATCGCGCTCACTGCTCAATGGAACACCAAAAGCATCATCTCCAGCACTAATGGTAGCCGCACGCTCAACATCAGTCATCTGAAAAAATAAAAATTCAGAAAGTGAATAATATGGGCAAAACCAACAATCAAAAAAGGTAGCAAGAGGTGCACAGGCTAACTATTACAGCTAAAAAGAAACACCAGCGAAAACTGCATATAAAATTAATGCAAGCACAGAAAAACAAACCTTAGCAGCATTCACAACAACATCACCGATCTTGCTGCTACTAACATTCAAAGGAATATCACCAATGGTCGAACAAGGATCATCACCAACAATAGGACAGTGATTCATAGTAATGAAGCAAAACAACAATGCTATTGTTAGTAACAATAAACATAAGGAATTAAACCACACTAACAAAAAGGTAGGTACCACATACAAACTCTTAACGGTGTGGGATAGAAAAATGTGCACATTGGTGCGCATGAAAATTCAAGAATATATATAAACACAATAAAAATAAAAATAACCTTGCACTCATCAGTAGATGGATCATTAACTCCATGATCAACATCAGCCTCAACATTATGACTGGTCTCTTGCATGAAAGAAAAATTAATAAACAGATGAAGATGAGAAAGTTCAGCTACTATACTGACAGCAGAACAACATAGTAAAAATTGCAAACATCAAGGACTGACTCACATCAACAACAGGGGGCTCAAAGCCAACAACATCATTCGTATGGTGATCAGAAACATTAGCCTCAGTACCATCAATAGCCCTACTTTCGGTGGCAGCAGCCTCATCCTGCTCAACCTTCCTGATAACAACATTGGCACTTTCTTCATATGGCTTGAAGCGAGAGTCTTGCATAGTTTTGAAACGCTTCATGTTATTCAAAAGACGATCTGAGCTCTGAATTAGTTGATCAGCACCATCATGCATATTGGTAATTAAAATTCTCTCCATCCCAATATAGGCCGATGCCTCCTCAGCATTAAATTAATGACCTTTAGGAAGGATACCATTGATACAGCTCAGACGCTCAACTGTAGTTGGGACCTTTTGCGGCTCAGAACACACATTACTAAAAATATGCTAAGCGCACTCCATCACAGAAACAGCTACATCAATACCAAAACCCTGCCTCTGTGAAGTTCTAGCCTTACAAGTGTCAGGGAGAGCATAACCAGCACCCTCAACACCACGGCCATCTCTCAACTCATCTTGCAAAGATGAAATCTTGGGAACCTGAGACGACGGCGTTAGTACACTCAGAAAAAGACAACCTCCTCTTGAGTTTTCCACTACAAACAAGGGGAAAAGAGCTAATTAATCAATGCAACATACAGGGAAAAATAAACATTATATTAACAGATTTAAATCGACAGCACTAACGATCTTTCACTCTTAGTGCCAATTTGTTAATATTTACAAAAAAGTTCAGTTCAACAATACATTCAGTTCAATCACACATGACACAACTGTACTAAAAATCATACCTAAACCTCACAAAGCTTAAGAAATGACAAAATCTAAACAGGTAACTCTGCAGTACACATGTTCACTCCAGCAAAAAAGAGCTATATCTAAATAAAAAAAGATATGCCAGACACGACATAAATAAAACTCACCGGAAGCTTCCCAAACACCCAAGTCTTTGGATCTGCGTTGCCTTTTTTATCAAATGTGCATCAACCAGATCGGAAAGCTTGTCAGGATCCATGAAACATATGCGGAGGACTCGCATGTCAGGTTCCGGAGTCTTGCCACAGATATGGTAGTCAAGGTACATTGGTACAGGCCCTATTGCACAACCTGTGATTGCCTTCCTAATGGTAACACCATCTTGGTACCTGACAACAGCCCTTCTAAACTCATAACCATCAGCTGGCAATAATCCATAATAGTCATGTCCTCAATGACAAGATCCTCAAACATTGCTGCCTCTCTCGAAACACGCGGGGCGGCACCAGCAACACAACCTTCATACACACAATAATGAAAAACACTTTGAGAGCAAGGTCATCTTTGCTAAGATCTTTGACAAGCACCTTGAGCCTTTCCCTCAAATCATATGTCTTGATATCTTTGTTCCTGCTAATGTCAAGCTCTGATCTTAACTTCATCAAAGCGTTGTCATATCCATCCGCTGACGGCCTTGGTGCAGAACGACCACCACGAGGGAACCCAAATAGATGTTGTATACCATCGCTAGTGATGAGAAGCTTCTTATTAGCCTCACCCATGTCAAGAGTCATCGTATCAGGATCTATCTTCAGGTACAAAGCTCCCATCAGAGGGCGGGAAATGTTAGACTTCACCATCCATTTGAAGATAGAACCAAAACAGCTGCATGAACCCTAGCCACATTTTGACTCTCAAGAAATTTAGCACAAGCATCCATCTCTCTCAACGGACATCGCATAGTTATGTTCAATCTATGTAGGTTACCTTCATCCAAAGCAACTTTTCCGGCATTGCCTCTCACCAGCTTGACCACACCAATAATGCTAACAGGCTGTAAATGAAAACAAGGAAGGCATAACTTAATTAAATGAATATAGAAAACAAAACAAACATACGAAGGCAAGAAGAAAAAATAAAGATTGCACAAGTTCAACTCTTAAAACAACATCAGTACCACACTCAATTGATGCAAACAATGACCGGCCCTCACCTGGCCAGCATACCAACCCAGAAAGAATTAAATCATTGGAAGTACAACTAGTAAGTCACATAGAGTAAAAACACGTACCACTGCATATTCATCTTCAGAATTAACTTCAATATCATCTTCTTTAGATACAGGATCTTCAGCTTTGACACGAGCATGCTTCTTCACACCTTTGTTCACCTTCGCTGGAGTAACTTTACGCTTCTTATTTTCCTTCAACAGAGAGCCCTCTGGAAGAGAAGACGAAGAAGGCTTCTTATTTGACGAACAGGAGTGCCACCAAGTGTGCTTGGACCAATCTTCACAGCTACAGTATCTCCATCAACTTTGCTATTAACAGGTTCACACATGGGCTACGCCTCAGTGTTGCATCATGATTTGGATCTGACATCTTCCTCTTCAAAACAACTTTCTTTTCCTTAACTGCATCACGAGTAAACACTTGCGTCAAACAAGTCTGCATCAGGTTTGTCTTCACAGGCATGTCAGCTCCATGAGATCCAGCACCAACAGTTGAAAAGGCCTCATCACCACCTTCATCACCTACGCCTTTAGGAGCTTGAGCAACATCCTCATCGCTTCGTTGCACGCAAGCAGCCTTTTGACACCGTTCCAACTGATTTGTCCTGTGGAGATCACACTTCTTCTTTCTTATCCTTTCATCCTTGAGCTGTAACTGCATAGGAACATCCTCAGCCTGAGTAACAGGCTCAGTGCCATCAACACTCTGTGACTGAGTAAGAGGCAACTACAAGCTCCCATCACCATCATCAAAGTTAAGAGAATAAATTCCATCATTAATATCCTTGAAAACATCACCGCTGTCCACAGCAGCAGCATGGCTATCATGCACTGCATAAACCAATAACGTAAGCACACAAATATAAAATTAAAACATAATTAACATTGCAGAGACAAGATAAATAATACGCATAGCATCGGACAGAAACAAAAGGAAAAACAGATGTAACTAAATATATTTATTTATTCAAGGCTGTTAAAAAAGAGCAAATATAAGGGAAACACCAGCAACACTCGCAAGTTCTAGAGGATTTGGTATCTCAAAAATAACATTCACAAGATCTTGAAAGCGTTCTGGTATGTCAGAATCAGGAGGCACGACACTCTAGCATCTGCAACAACATCATAATCAGCAAAAAAGGTAAAAAAAAATAAAAGTACATGAACAAGCAATTAGTTCAACTATATGAACACTAAAAGTGCACCCAAGAAAACAATATCACCCCACCGGTTGCACACCAAACTTCAAAATGACAACTCTCTCAACATCATGGTAGTTCTCCTCAGTCTGTTACAAACTATTCAAATGCCAGGACAACAATTCAAACTACACATGGTGATTAGTACTACAACCTGTCTGCAGGTCACAACAACCTAAAAACTAGACACACAACACATTCCAGATCAAAAATTAACAACAATCAAAATCCATAGAACTTGTAAAGTCCATACGACAACACCTATACAACTAAAAACCTATTAAGCACCAGATCCCATAAAACATCATTCAAATTAAAGGAAAGAATACCTACATTCAACTTGTCTGGACTGGATGATGTACCCATTGAGATCTACAAACCTAATATCTGCCGAACCAGAACTGCAAGACCCATGAACAAACATTAGGGCTCTTACCTATTTCAGAAACAAAGCATGCCATACAGAGAAAAACTCTTACCACCAAACACAAAATCCACCACCGAATCCAGTATCACTAACACGAACCGCTCGTTCAAGAGCAAAGGAACCCTAGCGAATCCAGTCGAAGACAGCACGAGAGCAATAACTCAGAAATACAAGGAAAATCTGTACATAAGGGTACGCAAGGGGAGTCGATGGCAGAGCAAAAGGAGCAAACAGAGCAACCCGCCGGCCGACGCTCCCGCGGTGAAACAGGAGAAGCAGCTTCTATGCGAGAAGAGGAGAGGAGGGGAACGAAGAAGGAATCGATTTGTGGAGGGGACGGGAGGGGAACGGGGGAGATCGGAGGTTAAAAGCTGAGTGGGAGAAAAACGACGGCTAAAGCCCACAATCGTGGCAAAGCCCACTATCTCTGGGCAGTTACTAAAGATAATAGCAAAAATTAAATACAATAAAAAAATATAGAGGGAGAAAACAAATGGCTAAAGTACAAATAATAACTCATAACAGTACAATAAAAATTATCAAAAAAGTACAACTTAAATAATACTTCATAACGGTGCTGGCATTTCCCCTAAAAAAGATAAGATAATGGGGCGCAAGTCATGTTACGGACTCGTCTCCGCAGGCGACGTCGCGGCATGCCGCGTTGTCTCCTGCTACAGCTCGTTCCTGCCTCGGCCTCGCCCCAAACATAGTGTGGTTATTCTGTTTCCCCCCAGACACACACCAACACACCCTAAGATAGATAATAGGGGGCAAGTCCATACAAGGATGTTGTGTCAGTACATTATGCCCCTCGGTGCGGTGCTGGTTTTTCCCCTAAAAAAGATAAGATAATGGGGGGCAAGTCCATACAAGGAAGATGTGTCAGTACAAGTGTGCCCCTCGGTGCGGTGCTGGTTTTTCCCCTAAAAAAGATAAGATAATGGGCGGCAAGTCCATACAAGGAAGATGTGTCAGTACAACTATGCCCCTTAGTGCGGTGCTTGTTTTTCCCCTAAAAAAGATAAGATAATGGGGTAGGTCATATTACGGACTCGCCTCCGCATGCGATGCCGCGGCATGCTGCTTCATCGCCTTCTACGGCTCGTTCCTGGCTCGGCCTCGCTGGGATGGTGGAGGGGGGTCTCGACCACCCCTCCCTTCCGGCTTGGCCTTCCGCAAACGCGGTAGTGTGCTCATTTGACAAGCGTAGTGCGGTTATTATGTTTCCCCCCACATGCACCGATGCACCCTAAGATAGATAATGGGGGGCAAGTCCATACAAGGAAGATGTGTCAGTAGAACTAGGCCCCTCGGTGTGGTGCTGGTTTTTCCCCTAAAAACATAAGATAATGGAGGGCAAGTCCATAAAAGGAAGATGTGTCAGTACAACTATGCCCCTTGGTGCGGTGCTGGTTTTGCCCTAAAAAAGATAAGATAATGGGGGGGCAAGTCCATACAAGGAAGATGTGTTAGTAGAACTATACCCCTCAGTGTGGTGTTTGTTTTTCCCCTAAAGAAGATAAGATAATGGGGGGCAAGTCATGTTACGGACTCGCCACCGCATGCGATGCCACAGCACGCTACGTCTTTGCCAGCTATGGGACGTTCCTGGCTCGGCCTCCCGGAGATGGGGGAGGGGGGGTCCCGACCACCGTCCCCCCGGGTCGGCCTCGCGCTAACGCGGCAGTGCGCTTGCTTGACAGGCACAGTGCGGTTATTATGTTTCCCCCCACATGGACCCACACACCCTAAGATAGATAATGGGGGGCAAGTCCATACAAGGAAGATGTGTTAGTACAACTATTCCCCTCGGTGCGGTGCTGGTTTTCCCCTAAAGAAAGATAAGATAATGGGGGCAGGTCCATACAACGAAGATTTGTTAGTACAACTATGCCCCTCGGTGCGGCGCTGGTTTTCCCCTAAAAAGATAAGATAATGGGGCAAGTCGCCTCCGCATGCGATGCCAAGTCACGCGGCGTCGTCGCCTGCTACGGCTCGTTCCTATCTCGGCCTCGCCGGGATGTGGGAGGGGGTCTCGACCCACCCTCCCCCCGGGTCGGTCTCGCGTTAATACGGTAGTGCGCTCGTGTGATAGGCGCGGTGCGGTTATTATGTTTCCCCGCACACACACCCACACATCCTAAGATAGATAATGGGGCGCAAGTCCATACAAGGAAGATGTGTCAATACAACTATGCCCCTCGGTGGAGTGCTGGTTTTCCCCAAAAAAAGATAAGATAATGGGGGCTAGTCCATACAAGGAAGATGTGTCAGTACAACTATGCCCCTCGGTGCGGTGCCTGTTTCCCCCCTAAAAAGATAAGATAATGGGCGGCAAGTCCATACAAGGAAAATGTGTCAGTACAACTATGCCCCTCGGTGCGGTGCTGGTTTTTCCCCTAAAAAACATAAGATAATGGGGGTAGGTCATGTTACGTACTCGCCTCCGCATGCCGAGGGGGGTCTCGACCCCCCTCCCCCCCTCGGCTTAGCCTTGTGCTAACGCGCTAGTGCGCTCGTTTGACAGGCGCAGTGCGATTATTATGTTTCCCCCCACGTGGACCGACACATCCTAAGATAGATAATGGGGGGCAAGTCCATACAAGGAAGATGTGTCAGTACAACTATGCCCCTTGGTGCGGTGCTAGTTTTCCCCCTAAAAAACATAGGATAATGAAGGGCAAGTCCATACAAGGAAGATGTGTCAGTACAACTATGCCCCTCGATGCGGTGCATGTTTTTCCCCTGAAAAAAGATAAGATAATAGGGGCAAGTCATGTTACGGACTCGCCTCCGCATGCGAAGCCACGGCACGCCTTGTCGTCGCCTGCTATGGCTCGTTCCTGGCTCGGCCACGCCGGGATGGGAGAAGGGGTTCCCGACCCCCCCTTCCTCCCCCCTCCGGGTCAGCCTCGCGCTAACGCGGCAGTGCGCTCATTTGACAGTCGTAGTGCGGTTTTTCTGTTTCCCCCCACATGGACCCACACACCCTAAGATAGATAATCGGGGCAAGTCCATACAAGGAAGATGTGTTAGTACAACTATTCCCCTGGGTGCGGTGTTGGTTTTTCCCCTAAAGAAAGATAAAATAATGGGGGCAGGTCCATATAAGGAAGATTTGTTAGTACAACTATGCCCCTCGGTGCGCTGCTGGTTTTCCCCTAAAAAGATAAGTTCATGGGGGAAAGTCATGTTACGAACTCGCCTCCGCATGTGACGCCGCGTCATGCTCCGTCGTCGCCTACTACGCCACGTTCCTGGCTCGGCCTCGCTCGGATGGGGGAGGGGGTCTCGACCAACCCTCCCCCCGGGTCGGTCTCGCGTTAACACGGCAGTGCGCTCATGTGATAGGCACGGTGCAGTTATTATGTTTCCCCGCACACACACCCACACACCCTAAGATAGATAATGGGGCGCAAGTCCATACAAGGAAGATGTGTCAATACAACTATGCCCCTCGGTGGAGTGCTGGTTTTCCCCAAAAAAAGATAAGATAATGGGGGCTAGTCCATACAAGGAAGATGTGTCAGTACAACTATGCCCCTCTGTGCGGTGCCTGTTTCCCCCCTAAAAAGATAAGATAATGGGTGGCAAGTCCATACAAGGAAGATCTGTCAGTACAACTATGCCCCTCGGTGCGGTGCTGGTTTTTCCCCTAAAAAACATAGGATAAGGAAGGGCAAGTCCGTACTAGGAAGATGTGTCAGTACAACTATGCCCCTCGGTGCGGTGTAGGTTTTTCCCCTAAAAAAAGATAAGATAATAGGGGCAAGTCATGTTACGGACTCGCCTACGCATGCGAAGCCACGGCACGCCGCGTTGTCGCCTGCTACGGCTCATTCCTGGCCCGGCCTCGCCGGGATGGGAGAAGGGGGTCCCAACCCCCCCTTCCTCCCCCCCCCCTCTGGGCCGGCCGCACGCTAACGCTGCAGTGCGCTCGTTTGACCGGCGTAGTGCGGTTATTATGTTTCCCCCCACACGCACCCACACAACCTAAGATAGATAATGGGGGGCAAGTCCATACAAGGAAGATGTGTCAATACAACTATGCCCCTCGGTGCGGTGCGGGTTTTCCCCACAAAAAAGATAAGATAATGGGGGCAAGTCCATACAACGAAGACGTGTGAGTACAACTATGCCCCTCGGTGCGGTGCTGGTTTTCCCCTAAAAAAGATAAGATAATGGGGGGCAAGTCCATACGAGGAAGATGTGTCAGTACAACTATGCCCCTCGGTGCGGTGCTGGTTTTTCCCCTGAAAAAGATAGGATAATGGGCGGCAAGTCCATACAAGGAAGATGTGTTAGTACAACAATGCCCCTTGGTACGGTGATGGTTTTTCCCCTAAAAAGATAAGATAATTGGGGTAGGTCATGTTACGGACTCGCCTCCACATGCCGAGGGGGGTCTCGACCCCCCTCCCTCCGGCTTTGCCTTGCGCTAACGCGCTAGTGCTCTCGTTTGACAGGCGCAATGCGATTATTATGTTTCCCCCCACACGGACCGACACATCCTAAGATAGATAATGGAGGGCAAGTCCATACAAGGAAGATGTGTCAGTACAACTATGCCCCTCGGTGCGGTGCTGGTTTTTCCCCTAAAAAACATAGGATAATGAAGGGCAAGTCCGTACTAGGAAGATGTGTCAGTACAACTATGCCCCTCGGTGCGGTGCAGGTTTTTCCCCTAAAAAAAGATAAGATAATAGGGGCAAGTCATGTTACGGAGTCGCCTACGCATGCGAAGCCACGGCACGCCGCGTTGTCGCCTGCTACGGCTCATTCCTGGCCCGGCCTCGCCGGGATGGGAGAAGGGGTCCCGACCCCCCTTCCTCCCCGCCCCCTCTGGGCCGGCCGCATGCTAACGCTGCAGTGCGCTCGTTTTACTGGCGCAGTGCGGTTATTCTGTTTCCCCCCACATTGACCCATACACCCTAAGATAGATAATGGGGGGCAAGTCCATACAAGGAAGATGTGTTAGTACAACTATTCCCCTCGGTGCGGTGCTGTTTTTCCCCTAAAGAAAGATAAGATAATGGGGGCAGGTCCATACAAGGAAGATTTGTTAGTATAACTATGCCCCTCGGTGCGGTGCATGTTTTCCTCTAAAAAGATAAGATCATGGGGGAAAGTCATGTTACGAACTCGCCTCCGCATGTGACGCCGCGTCACGCCGCGTCGTGGCCTGTTGCGGCACGTTCCTGGCTCGGCCTCGCCGGGATGGGGGAGGGGGTCTCGACCCACCCTCCCCCCGGGTCGGTCTCGCGTTAACACGGCAGTGCGCGCATGTGATAGGCGCGGTGCGATTATTATGTTTCCCCCCACACGCAACCACACACCCTAAGATAGATAATGGGGGGCAAGTCCATACAAGGAAGATGTGTCAGTACAACTATGCCCCTCGGTGTGGTGCTGGTTTTTCCCCTAAAAAAGATAAGATAATGGGGGAAAGTCCATACAAGGAAGATGTGTCAGTACAACTATGCCCCTCGGTGCGATGCTGGTTTTTCCCCTAAAAAAGATATGATAATGGGGGCAAGTCCATACAAGGAAGATGTGTCAGTACAACTATGCCCCTCGGTGCGGTGTTGGTTTTCCCCTAAAAAAGATAAGATAATGGGGGGCAGTCCATACAAGGAAGATGTGTCAGTACAACTATGCCCCGCGATGCGGTGCTGGTTTTCCCCCTAAAAAAGATAAGATAATGGGCGGCATGTCCATACAAGGAAGATGTGTCAGTACAAGAATGCCCCACGGTGCGGTGCTGGTTTTTCCCCTAAATAAGATAAGATAATGGGGGTAAGTCATGTTACGGACTCGCCTCCGCATGCCAAGGGGGGTCTCAACCCCCCTCCCCCCCCCGGCTTAGCCTTGCGCTAACGCGCTAGTGCGCTCGTTTGACAGGCGCAGTGCGATTATTATGTTTCCCCCCACACGGATCGACACATCCTAAGATAGATAATGGGGGGCAAGTCCATACAAGGAAGATGTGTCAGTACAACTATGCCCCACGGTGCGGTGCTGGTTTTCCCCCTAAAAACATAGGATAATGAAGGGCAAGTCCATGCAAGGAAGATGTGTCAGTCAACTATGCCCCTCGGTGCGGTGCTGGTTTTTCCCCTTAAAAACATAGGATAATGAAGGGCAAGTCCGTACTAGGAAGATGTGTCAGTACAACTATGCCCCTCGGTGCGGTGCAGGTTTTTTCCCTAAAAAAAGATAAGATAATAGGGGCAAGTCATGTTACTGAGTCGCCTACGCATGCGAAGCCACGGCACGCCGCGTTGTCGCCTGCTACGGCTCCTTCCTGGCCCGGCCTCGCCGGGATGGGAGAAGGGGTCCCGACCCCCCCTTCCTCCCCCCCCCTCTGGGCCGGCCGCACGCTAACGCTGCAGTGCGCTCGTTTTACCGGCGCAGTGCGGTTATTCTGTTTCCCCCCACATGGACCCATACACCCTAAGATAGATAATGGGGGGCAAGTCCATACAAGGAAGATGTGTTAGTACAACTATTCCCCTCGGTGCGGTGCTGTTTTTCCCCTAGAGAAAGATAAGATAATGGGGGCAGGTCCATACAAGGAAGATTTGTTAGTACAACTATGCCCCTCGGTGCGGTGCATGTTTTCCTCTAAAAAGATAAGATCATGGGGGAAAGTCATGTTATGAACTCACCTCCGCATGTGACGCCGCGTCACGCCGCGTCGTGGCCTGTTGCGGCACGTTCCTGGCTCGGCCTCGCCGGGATGGGGGAGGAGGTCTCGACCCACCCTCCCCCCGGGTCGGTCTCGCGTTAACACGGCAGTGCGCGCATGTGATAGGCGCGGTGCGATTATTATCTTTCCCCCACACGCAACCACACACCCTAAGATAGATAATGGGGGGCAAGTCCATACAAGGAAGATGTGTCAGTACAACTATGCCCCTCGGTGTGGTGCTGGTTTTTCCCCTAAAAAAGATAAGTTAATGGAGGAAAGTCCATACAAGGAAGATGTGTCAGTACAACTATGCCCCTCGGTGCGATGCTGGTTTTTCCCCTAAAAAAGATATGATAATGGGGGCAAGTCCATACAAGGAAGATGTGTCAGTACAACTATGCCCCTCGGTGCGGTGCTGGTTTTCCCCAAAAAAATATAAGATAATGGGGGGGCAGTCCATACAAGGAAGATGTGTCAGTACAACTATGCCCCTCGATGCGGTGCTGGTTTTCCCCCTAAAAAAGATAAGATAATGGGTGGCATGTCCATACAAGGAAGATGTGTCAGTACAAGAATGCCCCTCGGTGCGGTGCTGGTTTTTCCCCTAAAAAGATAAAATAATGGCGGAGAGTCCATACAAGGAAGATGTGTCAGTACAACTATGCCCCTCGGTGCGGTGCTGGTTTTCCCCTAAAAAAGATAAGATAATGGGGGGGCAGTCCATACAAGGAAGATGTGTCAGTACAACTATGCCCCTCGATGCGGTGCTAGTTTTCCCCCTAAAAAAGATAAGATAATGGGCGGCACGTCCATACAAGGAAGATGTGTCAGTACAAGAATGCCCCTCGACGCGGTGCTGGTTTTTCCCCTAAATAAGATAAGATAATGGGGGTAAGTCATGTTACGGACTCGCCTCCGCATGCCAAGGGGGGTCTCAACCCCCCTCCCCCCCCCCCCCCCCGGCTTAGCCTTGCGCTAACGCGCTAGTGCGCTCGTTTGACAGGCGCAGTGCGATTATTATGTTTCCCCCCACACGGATCGACACATCCTAAGATAGATAATGGGGGGCAAGTCCGTACAAGGAAGATGTGTCAGTACAACTATGCCCCACGGTGCGGTGCTGGTTTTCCCCCTAAAAAACATAAGATAATGAAGGGCAAGTCCATGCAAGGAAGATGTGTCAGCCAACTATGCCCCTCGGTGCAGTGCTGGTTTTGCCCTAAAAAAGATAAGATAATAGGGGGGCAAGTCCATACAAGGAAGATGTGTTAGTAGAACTATACCCCTCAGTGTGGTGTTTGTTTTTCCCCTAAAGAAGATAAGATAATGGGGGGCAAGTCATGTTACGGACTCGCCACCGCATGCGATGCCACAGCACGCTACGTCTTTGCCAGCTATGGGACGTTCCTGCCTCGGCCTCCCGGAGATGGGGGAGGGGGGGTCCCGACCACTGTCCCCCCGGGTCGGCCTCGCGCTAACGCGGCAGTGCGCTCGTTTGATAGGCACAGTGTGGTTATTCCGTTTCCCCCCACATGGACCCACACACCCTAAAATAGATAATGGGGGGCAAGTCCATACAAGGAAGATGTGTTAGTACAACTATTCCCCTCGGTGCGGTGCTGGTTTTCCCCTAAAGAAAGATAAGATAATGGGGGCAGGTCCATACAACGAAGATTTGTTAGTACAACTATGCCCCTCGGTGCGGTGGTGGTTTTCCCCTAAAAAGATAAGATAATGGGGCAAGTCGCCTCCGCATGCGATCCCAAGTCACGCGGCGTCGTCGCCTGCTACGGCTCGTTCCTGTCTCGGCCTCGCCGGGATGTGGGAGGGGGTCTCGACCCACCCTCCCCCCAGGTCGGTCTCGCGTTAACACGGTAGTGCGCTCGTGTGATAGGCGCGGTGCGGTTATTATGTTTCCCCGCACACACACCCACACACCCCAAGATAGATAATGGGGCGCAAGTCCATACAAGGAAGATGTGTCAATACAACTATGCCCCTCGGTGGAGTGCTTGTTTTCCCCAAAAAAAGATAAGATAATGGGGGCTAGTCCATACAAGGAAGATGTGTCAGTACAACTATGCCCCTCGGTGCGGTGCCTGTTTCCCCCCTAAAAAGATAAGATAATGGGCGGCAAGTCCATACAAGGAAGATGTGTCAGTACAACTATGCCCCTCGGTGCGGTGCTGGTTTTTCCCCTAAAAAACATAGGATAATGAAGGGGAAGTCCGTACTAGGAAGATGTGTGAGTACAACTATGCACCTCGGTGCGGCGTAGGTTTTTCCCCTAAAAAAAGATAAGATAATAGGGGCAAGTCATGTTACGGACTCGCCTACGCATGCGAAGCCACGGCACGCCGCGTTGTCGCCTGCTACGGCTCATTCCTGGCCCGGCCTCGCCGGGATGGGAGAAGGGGGTCCCAACCCCCCTTCCTCCCCCCCCTCTGGGCCGGCCGCACGCTAACGCTGCAGTGCGCTCGTTTGACCGGCGCAGTGCGGTTATTCTGTTTCCCCCCACATGGACCCACACACCCTAAGATAGATAATGGGGGGCAAGTCCATACAAGGAAGATGTGTTAGTACAACTATTCCCCTCGATGCGGTGATGTTTTTCCCCTAAAGAAAGATAAGATAATGGGGGCAGGTCCATACAAGGAGGATTTGTTAGTACAACTATGCCCCTCGGTGCGGTGCTGGTTTTCCTCTAAAAAGATAAGATCATGGGGGAAAGTCATGTTACGAACTCGCCTCCGCATGTGACGCCGCGTCATGCCGCGTCGTGGCCTGTTGCGGCACGTTGCTGGCTCGGCCTCGCCGGAATGGGGGAGGGGGTCTCGACCCACCCTGCCCCCAGGTCGGTCTCGCGTTAACACGGCAGTGCGCGCGTGTGATAGGCGCGGTGCGATTATTATGTTTCCACCCACACGCAACCACACACCCTAAGATAGATAATGGGGGGCAAGTCCATACAAGGAACATGTGTCAGTACAACTATGCCCCTCGGTGCGGTACTGGTTTTTCCCCTAAAAAAGATAAGATAATGGGGGAAAGTCCATACTAGGAAGATGTGTCAGTACAACTATGCCCCTCGGTGTGGTGCTGGTTTTTCCCCTAAAAAAGATATGATAATGGGGGCAAGTCCATACAAGGAAGATGTGTCAGTACAACTATGCCCCTCGGTGCAGTGCTGGTTTTCCCCTAAAAAAGATAAGATAATGGGGGGGGCAGTCCATACAAGGAATATTTGTCAGTATAACTATGCCCCTCGATGCGGTGCTGGTTTTTCCCCTAAAAAAGATAAGATAATGGGCGGCATGTCCATACAAGGAAGATGTGTCAGTACTAGAATGCCCCTCTGTGCGGTGCTGGTTTTTCCCCTAAAAAAGATAAGATAATGGGGGTAAGTCATGTTACGGACTCGCCTCCGCATGCCAAGGGGTGTCTCAACCCCCCTCCCCCCCCCCGGCTTAGCCTTGCGCTAACGCGCTAGTGCGCTCGTTTGACAGGCGCAGTGCGATTATTATGTTTCCCCCCACACGGATCGACACATCCTAAGATAGATAATGGGGGGCAAGTCCATACAAGGAAGATGTGTCAGTACAACTATGACCCTCGGTGCGGTGTCGGTTTTTCCCCTAAAAAAGATAAGATAATGGGCGGCAAGTCCATACAAGTAAGATTTGTTAGTACAACTATGCCCCTCGGTGCGGTGCTGGTTTTTCCCCTAAAAAGATAAGATAATGGGGGTAGGTCATTTTACGGACTCGCCTCCACATGCCGAGGGGGGTCTCGATCCCCCTTCCCCCTAGCTTTGGCTTGCACTAACACGCTAGTGCGCTCGTTTGACAGGCGCAGTGCGATTATTATGTTTCCCCCCACATGGACCGACACATCCTAAGATAGATAATGGGGGGCAAGTCCATACAAGGAAGATGTGTCAGTACAACTATGCCCCTCGGTGCGGTGCTGGTTTTTCCATACAAGGAAGATGTGTTATGGAACGAGTAAAGAGACTTCCCCGTAACAGGATTGAATAAGGTATAGGGCTACCGACGAACAAATCTCGGGCAAGTATCATACCGGTAGACAAAGGGAATTGTATACGGGATTGATTGAATCACCTACATCGTGCTTAATCTGATGAGATCATCGTGGAGCATGCAGGAGCCAACATGGGTATCCAGATCCTCTGTTGGTTATTTACCGGAGAGGTGTCTCAGTCATGTCTACGTGTCTCCCAAACCTGTAGGGTCTACACACTTAAAGTTCAATGTTGCTAGGGTTATAGCAAAATGTTGTACGTGGGTACCGAAGGTTGTTCGGAGTGTCGGATGAGATCCTGTAAGTCACGAGGAGCTCCGGAATGGTTCGGAGGTAAAGATTCATATATAGGAAGTGAGGTTTTGGTCACCGGAAATGTTTTGGGAATTACCGGTAACATACCGGGACCATCGGAAGGGTTCCGGGGGTCCACCAAGTTGGGCCACCAGCCCCAGAGGGCTGCATGGGACACAAGTGGGAGGGAAGCAGCCCCTAGGTGGGCTGGTGCACCCCCCACAAGGCCTAAGGCGTAGATGAAGTGGGAGGGGGCAAACCCGAGGGCAGATGGGCCCTAAGGCCCACCCTAGGGCAGCCGCACCCCTCTCCCTCCTGGCCGCCGGTGAGATGGGATATGGTGGCTCCCGTAGCACCCTAGGGTGGAAAACCTAGGGCGCAGCCCTCCCTCCTCATCCTCCTATATATAGTGGAGCCCTTGGGACAGCCGAAGACACGCATCTCTCTCCCCCATGGCGCATCCCTACTCCTCCCTCTCCTCGTCCTCCGAGAGCTTAGCGAAGCTCTGTCGGAATACCATGTAGCTCCACCATCACCACGCCGTCGTGCTGCCGGAGCTCTCCATCAACCTCTCCTTCCTCCTTGCTGGATCAAGATGTAGGAGACGTCACCGGGCTGCACGTGTGTTGAACACGGAGGCACCGTTGTTTGGCGCTAAGATCGGAGTCCACCGCGAGCTGAATCGCTACGACTACGACTCCACCAACCACGTTCTTGTAATGGTTCCGCTTAGCAATCTTCAAATGGTATGAAGATGCAATCTCTTCCTTCTCATTGCTGGTTTCTCCATAGACAGATCTTGGAGAACGCGTAGAAAATTTTGATTTACTACTACGTCTCCCAATAGTGGCATCGATCATGAGCTAGGGCTATGCATAGAATCTATGCACGAGTAGAACACAAAGTTGCTGTGGGCGTCGATCTTGTTAATTTGCTTACCACTACTAGTCTTATCTTGATTCGGCGGTATTGTGGGATGAAGCGGCCCGGACCAACTTTACACGTACGCTTACATGAGACCGGTTCCACCGCCTGACATGCACGATCTCTCCCACCTTAGTCGGATTGGATTCGATGAAAAGGGTCCTTATGAAGGGTAAATAGCAAGATATCACGTTGTCGTTTTAGCATAGGTAAGAAATGTTCATGCTAGAAAGCTAAAGCAGCCACGTAAAAACTTACAACTACAAATTAGAGGACGTCTAACTTGTTTTTCCAGCATATGCCTTGTGATGTGATATGGACAAAAGGATGTGATATGATGCATTGTGATGTATGAGATTGATCATGTTCTTGTAATAGGATTCACGACTTGCATGTCGATGAGTATGACAACCGACAGGAGCCATAGGAGTTGTCTTAATTTATTGTATGACCTGCGTGTCAATCAAGATCGCCATATAATTACTTTACTTTATTGCTAAACGTTAGCCATAGTAGTAGTAATAGTATGCGAGACAACTTCATGAAGACACGATGATGGAGATCATGGTGTCTGCCGGTGACAGTGATGACCATGGTGCCCCGAAGATGGAGATCAAAGGAGCAAGATGATATTGGCCATATCATGTCACTATATTGATTGCATGTGATGTTTATCATGTTTACATCTTATTTTCTTAGAGCGATGGTAGTAAATAATATCATCTCTCAGTAAAATTTCAAGAAAGGTGTTCACCATAACTGTGCAGCACCACGTGATGATCGGGTGTGATAGGTTCTAAAGTTTGCATACAACGGGTATAAGCCAGATTTACACACGCGAAACACTTAGGTTGACTTGACGAGCCTAGCATGTACAGACATGGCCTCGGAACACGGAAGACCGAAAGGTCGAACATGAGTTGTATAGCAGATACCATCAACAGGGAGATGTTGACCATGGATGAATAGTCCGTCTCACGTGATGATCGGACACGGGCTAATTGACATGGATCATGTATCACTTGGATGACTAGAGAGATGTCTATCTAAGTGGGAGTTCATTAAATAATTTTATTATGTGAACTTAATTATCATGAACTTAGTATAAAATTGTCTTTACAATCTATATTATAGATCTAATGGCCAATGCTAATGGCACCCTCAACTTCCACGCGTTCCTAGAGAAAACCAAGCTGAAAGATGATGGAATCAACTATGCGGACTAGGTCTGTAGCTTGAGGATCATCCTCATAGCTTCCAAGATATTGTATGTCCTTGATGCACCGCTAGCTGACCCACCCATTTTCCCAGCGGACCAAGACGTTACGAACACTTGGCAGTCACGTGGCGATGATTACTCCCTTGTTTAGTGCGGCATGCTTTACAGTTTAGAACCGGGGCTCCAAAAGCGTTTTGAGCAACACGAAGCATATGAGATGTTCCAAGACCTAAAACTGGTTTTCCAAGCTCATGCCCGGGTCGAGAGATATGACGTCTCTGACAAGTTCGTCAGCTGTAAGATGGAGGAGAGTAGTTCTGTCAGTGAGCACATACTCAAAATGTCTGGGTTCCACAACCGCTTCACTCAGCTGGGAGTTAATCTCCCGCATGACTCGGTTATTGACAGAATCCTCCAGTCGCTCCCACCTAGCTACAAGACCTTTGTGATGAACTACAACATGCAGGGTATGGAGAAGTCCATTCTTGAGTTGTACTCGATGCTGAAATCAATGGAGGTCGAGATCAAAAAGGAGCATCAAGTGTTGACGGTGAATAAGACCACTAGTTTCAAGAAAAGCAAGGGTAAGAAGAACTTCAAGAAGGACAGTAAAGTTGTTGCCGTGCCCGGTAGGCAAGTTGCCGTGAAGAAGAACAAGAATGGACCCAAGCCTGAGATTGAGTGCTTTTATTGCAAGGGTACCGGTCACTGGAAGCGGAACTGCCCCAAGTACTTAGCGGATAAGAAGGCCGACAACGTTAAAGGTATATGTGATATACTTGTTATTGATGTGTACCTAACCAGAGCTCATATTAGCTCCTGGGTATTTGAGAACGGTGCAGTTGCTCATATTTATAACTCCAAGCAGGAGTTGCGGAATAAGCAGAAGCTGGCAAAGAACGAGGTGACGATGCGCATCGGGAATGGTTCCAAGGTCGATGTGATCGCCGTCGGCACCCTTCCTCTACATCTGCATTCGGGATGAGTTTTAAACCTTAATAATTCTTATTTAGTACCAGCTTTGAGCATGAACATTGTATCTGGATCTCGCTTGATGCAAGATGGCTACGCATTTAAATCTGAGAATAACGGTTGTTCTATTTATATGAGAGAAATGTTTCATGGTCATGCCCCGCTGGTCAATGGTTTATTTTTGATGAATCTTGAACGTGATGTTACACATGTCCATAGTGTGAGTACCAAAAAGTGTAAGGTTGATAACGATAGTCCCACTTACATGTGGCAGTGCCGCCTTGGTCATATTGGTGTCAAACGCATGAAGAAGCTCCATGCCGATGGACTTTTGGAGTCTCTTGATTTTGAATCATTTGATACGTGTGAACCATGCCTCATGGGCAAGATGACCACACTACTAGGAAAAGGGCTATAGATGATATGGCCACTAATGGCGCACCAGACATGTGGTGCGCCACTACTATATAGTAATGGCGCACCATGAGTCGGTGCGCCATTAGTGTGGTAGACTCTAATGGCGCACCAGACCCACGATGCGCCATTAGTAACAATTTTTTTTTTGCAAAAATTCTAATGGCGCACCTCCAGCTCGTGCGCCATTAGTAACCAGGGTTACTAATGGCGCATTTGTAGGTGGTGCGCCACTACTAAATTTATTTCTTTTTGCAAAAATTCTAATGGCGCACCTCCAGCTGATGCGCCATTAGTAACCAGGGTTACTAATGGGGCATTTGTAGGTGGTGCGCCATTAGTAACCTGGGGCCAGCTAGATATTTTGGACAGACACACCTACACACTCACTTTCCCCACTTCATTCTCTCCACCTCCTCCTCCAAGCTCGTGTCGGCTGCCTCCTCCTCCTCACCTCATTTGCACCATAGATTCATCAAAATTAAGTGGTTAAATCACCTTTTTTTTGATAGGTAAGTAAGGGGAAAGCTATCTTTATGTTGTAGATCTACTTTTTTTCTCCCTAGGTCGCTCCAACAACGTGCACATGCACTTTTTATGGCCTTGCTAGATCAATGTATGTTTGTGGTGTTGCATATGTTTGTGGTGTTGCATATATGTTTGTGTTTGCTGGTACCGTTATTTGAATGCGATAGTTTGCCAATATTTTGCCAGAATGTTGATTCATTTCCGTTTCGGCGAGAATTTTGGCACTATGCATTATTTTTGGTCCTATTTTTAGGGAAAGTCATGCCAAATTTTTTCTTGGTTCTAAAATATCGTTTTGCTCTACCCCGCAGGCGACCATGGTCCGCACGATGACCGAAGGCATCGTGAATAGGTTTTTGAGCTCCACGAAGGACGAGATGCTTCAAAAGAATGAGACGGAGATAAGATGTCCGTGTCGAAGATGCAAGCTGAAGAGCCTTATTGCGGACCCGGATTCCGGGGAGGTGCAGGACCACCTGCTCTTGCGTGGTTTCATGGATGGCTATCGGTGGCAAGGTGATGAAGATGACTATGAAGTCGTCCATGGGGGTCGGGCAAGAAATGAGGAAGGGCAGTAAGACAACCACGGCGGCGAGGGCGGGCGAGAAGACGAAGAATCTCCAGGACATGATCACGACGGTGATGTTGTACGCAGTCATCATGTAGAAGATGCCGGACATGATGATGAGGAAGATCAAGACGAAGGGCATGATCATGAAGATGAAGATGCCAAAGCAGACGACGATGGAGGCTGGGTCCAGGACCCTCATATTCAAGACCTGCTTCTCAAGCAGACGGATAACACAAGAGCTGCCGCCCGAGAGAAAGCCAAGCTGGATCAACTGGAGATAGACGCGGTTACTCCATTGTATGAAGGATGCAGGCCCCAGGATACCCGCCTGAAATTAACGCTCATGGCTCTGGAGATGAAGGTAAAACACAAAATGACCGACGCATGCTTCGACGAGATCATGTCATTCTGGCACGAACGTCTTCCCAAGGGGAACAAGTGCCCGACTAGTTTCGAGGAGGCGAAGAAAATCGTGTGTCCTCTGGATTTACCGCACGTGAAATACCATGTGTGCATGAACAATTGCATCATTTATCGGGACGAGCACGCAGAGTCTACCATATGTCCGGTGTGCGGCGTCACTCGATACAAGAACAGGAAGAAAGCTCCTCGAAAAGTGGTGTGGTACTTTCCGATCACTCCTCGTCTATAGCGGTATTTCGCGGACCCTAAGGTAGCAAAGCTCCTGCGTTGGCACGCGGATAGGGAGGAGAAGAAGCGGGAAGATGACGGAAATGATCCAGAGATAAATCAAAAAGACAAGATGCTGAGTCACCCTAAGGATGCGAGCCAGTGGCAAGCGTTGAACTTCGAAGACCCAGAATTTGGGAACGATCCAAGGAACATCGTGCTGGGCGCGAGCACCAATGGAGTCAATCCGTTTGGCAGCCAGAGAAGCAAACATAGCACCTGGCCTGTGTTTGTGTGGATGTACAACCTTCCCCCCTGGTTGTGCATGAAGAGGAAGTACATTCACATGAGTATGCTAATTGAAGGGCCGAAACAACCAGGGAATGACATCAATCTGTATCTGGGGCTGCTGAAAGAGGAGCTAGACACGCTGTGGAAAACGCCAGCCAATACGTGGGACGCCGCAGAGAAAGAATATTTCCCTATGAGAGTCGCACTGCTCACGACGGTGCACGACTATCTCGGTTACGAATATGTCGCGGGGCAGGTGGTCCACGGATTTTCTGGATGCGTCCGGTGCATGGATGACACAACGTATCGCTAGCTAGATAGAGATCCCGGGTCTTCGAAAACCGTGTACATGGGACATCGAAGGTGGCTTCGCGACGATGACCCATGGAGAAAACGCAAGGATCTGTTCGATGGTGAAACCGAACCCCGAAGACGCCCGCGTACGAGGAGCGGCGAGGAAATAGACGCGCTGTTGAAAAATTGGAAAGATTGCCCACTGCCGGGAAAGAAGCAAAAGGCGCCAGAGCCGGGAAAGAAGCGAAAGGCGCCAGAGCCGCTGCTGAAGGTATGGAAAACGAGCTCTGTTTTCTGGGACTTGCCGTACTGGAAGATCCACCGTGAGCCTCACAGCCTTGATGTCATGCATATCACGAAGAACGTGTGCGAGAGTCTACTTGGTACCCTGCTCAACATGCCAGAGAGGACCAAAGATGGGCCGAAAGCAAGGGCAGACTTGAAATCAATGGGCATCAGGGAGGAGCTTCACGCTAATGATGATGATGATGAGGCGAAGCAGGACATAGAAAGTCGTCGCAAAGGCAAAAAGGCCAAGAAGACCGGAAATGACTACCCTCCCGCGTGCTTCACTCTAAGTCAGGAGGAGATTGAGCAGTTTTTCACCTGCCTCGTAGGAGTAAAACTTCCTTATGGTTACGCGGGGAAGATAAGCAGATACCTAGACCCAACGAAGCAGAAGTTCAGCGGGATGAAATCTCACGACTGTCACGTGCTGATGACGCAGATACTTCCAGTTGCAATCTGTGGGATCATGGACGCGCACGTCCGTGAAATGCTATTTGGGCTATGCAACTTTTTCGACGTCATCTCTCGGAAGTCGGTTGGTGTGAGGCAACTCAGAAGGCTACAGGAAGAGATCGTGGTGATACTATGCGAGCTTGAGATGTACTTCCCGCCCGCATTCTTCGACGTTATGGTGCATCTGCTGGTCCATATCATGGAGGATATCATCCAACTCGGGCCGACGTTCCTGCACAGCATGATGCCGTTTGAAAGGATTAATGGTGTCATCAAAGGATACGTTCGCAACATGTCACGTCCAGAGGGAAGCATAGCCAGGGGCTTTCTAACCGAAGAGTGCATCTCCTACTGCACGAATTATCTAGGCATCGAGAACCCCGTTGGTCTGCCCGTCAACAGGCACCTCGGCAGGCTCGCTGGATGGGGTCACCGTGAGGGGCGCCACAAAATGCATGTCGATTTCGAGGGTCGACTCGCCGACTTTGAAAGAGCAAACCTAGTCGCGCTACAACACATAGATGTGGTCGATCCATGGGTGGTAGAGCACAAAACCTTTATTGAGAAGACGTACAATGACCGAGGCCAACAGAGGACGGACGGAGATATAATCAAAGAGAACAACTCATGTTTCACGTATTGGTTCAAGCAGAAGCTTCTGTCGTACCCTTTACATGAGGATTCCTCCGCGGAAGAACAACTCATATTCGCCTTGTCACAGGGCGTCGAGCACAACCTGATGACCTATGAGGCGTACGATATCAACGACTACACATTCTACACCGAGGACAAGGACATGAAGAGCGATGGTTATCAGAACTCCAGGGTAACGATGGAATCCTACACCGGTAAGGACAAGGACAGATACTACGGAAGGATCGAGGAGATCTGGGAGCTGAGCTACGCTGGAGAGAAGGTCCCGATGTTCCATGTCAGATGGGCCAAGAGCGTCCTAAAAGAAGACCGGTATTTCATCATCATGGTTATACCCGAAGCCAAATCCAAGACCACGGGCGCAAACGTCACCGCAAAAAATGAGCCATGGGTACTGGCTTCCCAAGTAGACCAATGCTTCTTCATTACCGACCCGTCAAAGCCTAGTCGTGTTGTCGTGAGGAGAGGCAAAAGGAAGATCACCGGAATGGATGGAGTCATCAATGAGAAAGACTTCGACAAGTACGGCGACCCGAAGATGGAACATGACGACGACGATGAAGTAGCAGCATACACCACAAGAAGAAGCAGGACCACCCTACCTAAAGGACGTCCGTTCCACAGAAGAACTCCGTTATCGAAATAGAAGGGCAAGAAGATTGTGAACAGATTGCTAGCTAAGATCGATTGTATTTAAATCGTAGTCTTCATTTCTCGATTGTATTACATGGGCACTTTTTGAACTTGATCATGAATATTTTTAAATTTCATGGGCACTTTTTGAATTCATGAATATTTTTTCAAATTTGATCTCTATCCCCCTCCATCTCGATCGTTATCCCCTTCCATCTCGATCTCGATCCCCCCCGGCCGCACCCTCCCCCGCTAGCTCCACCGCCGCCGAGACGACCCACCGCACCCTCCCCGGCCTGCTCCACCGCCGCCGAGCACCCCCCACACCCTCCCCCGCTAGCTCCACCGCCGTCGACGACCCACCGCACCCTCCCTGGCCCGCTCCACCGCCGCCGAGCACCCCCCGCACCCTCCCTCGCTCCACCGCCGTCGACGACCCACCGTCGCCGAGCACCCCCCGCACCCTCCCCCGCTCCACCGCCGCCGAGCACCCCCATTTTCAAATAACAAATTTGATGATATTTTTTCATATTCATAAAAAAATTATTACTGTTTTCATAAAAATAATTATTACTGTTCTTATAAAAGAATATTAAAAAATAGCATTCTAATGGCGCACCGCTCGGGGATGCACCATTAGAATGTGAAAAAAACATTCTAATGGCGCACCCACGAGCGGTACGCCATTAGAATGTAAAAAACATTCTAATGGCGCACCCCCGAGCGGTGCGCCATTAGAATGTGAAAAAAAACATTCTAATGGCGCATCGCTCGGGGGTGCGCCATTAGAAATATTTAGCTAACTAACTCGCGCTACCCCCGCTCCCTCCTCGCGCTGCCCTCGCTCCCTCTGGTCTCCTCCGGTCCTCCCTCCTCCCTCTGCGCCGCCGCGCCCCTCGCTCGGATCGACGCCGCCGCCGCCACACAGGCCGGAACGATGGCCTCCTCCATCCTCCCTCCACCACCGGCGCCCTCCCCTACACCACGCCGCCGCGCCGCTCGCTCGGATCGACGCCGCCACGCACCGGGTCGACGGTCTCCTCCCTCCACAGCGGTGCCCTCAATTGGAGCCCGGCCCTCGCCTCCAGGAACGAGGCCCGGCTCTCACTTCCAGGAACGGCGCCTGGCCCTCACCTCCAGCAAAAACGCCGTCGCGCCCTCACGCCTCCAGCAATAACGGCGCCATGCCCTCCAGCAAGAACTTGTATGATATTTTATCATTTGAAGCATTCAGTGGTCAGGCTATGTGTGTTTGTATGATATTTTCTTCAAATGTCTAGGACTCAAGAGAATGGTTCATATTCCATATATATTATTGATTCTTCACTAGGAGAGATTCAGTCATTTTTTGTTCAGATTAGCAGATTTAAGAATATGATTTTCGCCCAAAACATTTTTTAGATTGTGAAATCACTTGCATGTCTGAGGACACCATCCAATTATTTTGATTTTTCTGAAACCCTATTCATTCAGTAGCACATTATCCTATGCGGCGAGTGCCTCTGGGCATGTTTTGCCACCAACAACCAGAGGATGGCCATGAGATGAGGGCTCCAGGCAACCCTCTGCGAGTGGGTGATGCTTTGGAGTTTTTTGGACGTTGAGGATGTGAGAGGCTGGTTTGGTGCTCTGGTTTGATTGAGTAAAAGTAATGATGATGTTGTGGAGAAATGTTGTTCCTAGAAGTACAATAGTCATGGTTCCTAGAAGTAATTTTACTCCACAACATCATCACTACTTTGAGTTTTACCCATTGCTGGTTAATTTTTGGCAATAGTCATGGTTTTACCTGATTTGCACTCAGTTTTATATGACAGAAAATGCACGGGAGAATCTAGCTACTACTATATATTTTTAATTTTTCCTATCATATACTGAAAGCGCTTAAATGCTGCATTATAGTATCAAACAGGTGCATGCTTCCTGTTGGTTCGGTGCCAAGTATTCCATTCTCTTGATTAACAGTAGGCACCTAAATCAGCAAATATAGAAATTAAGAATAGAGACACAGAGTATGTAGTCTTATTCATATTGCCTTGTGAATGTTGAGTGTGCACAGCATGCTATTGAATTCTGATCGCAATGAACAATGTTGAGTGGTGTCATCTCCGACCATCGTGTCGTGATGATTTTGCAGGTACCCCGAGAGGCCCTTGAGTTTGCCGGAATGTCGATTAACTTTCGTTCCGGCAAATTTGGATACTCCATATGTCCTATTTTCAGAAAAGGTCATGCTGAAATTTTCCGTGAATTTTAGCATGACTTTGCTAAAAATCGGACATATGGGGTACTTGCTACTAATGCATGGGCCGGGGTATCTTAGTACTTAATTAAGTAGGATCAACTGCCTCTTGTGTTATGCATGGGCCTCGGCATCGACAAACCCTAAATGATAAAACCTTGGCTTTTAGGGTGCCTCGGTGTCGATAAGAACATAAATGATGAAAGCTTAGGCTTTTAGGGTGCCTCGGCATCGACAAACCCTAAATGATAAAAGCTTAGCTTTTAGGATGCCTCGGTGTCGACAAATCCTAAATGATGAGACCATGATCTTGTTCCTTGACAATAACCAACTTTTTGACCAAACTTTTTTCCTATTTAGAGCGAAACATGGCCCACAACGATGAGGCCGGAGGTTCGGGCGGCAAGCAATTCTGGGAGCTGTCCGAGGAGATGGAGGAACAACCTCACCTCTATGAGGACGCCGCGAAAGACACCGATCCTGACTACACAACCCATAGTGGCGTCGGGGATGACACCATTGATGGTGCCGCCGAGGATGCCACCACTGATGATGGCAGCACACGCACAGATGGCAGCCAACCGAAGGGGCAATGGAAGGACCGGAGCCCGAACACGCTCCGCACCGTCAAGGAGGAATTTACTCAAGTGGACTCCGATGGGCATCCAACGGAGCCCAAACATATAGTCAAGGGGTACTCGGTTCAGCTCGGGTGCATTCTCCGGAGCACCGTCTCGATCAACACCGAGAACCTAAGGCATAAGGACTGAGGGAATTTGCACAACCTCCTCTTCATGAAGCTGCACGAACGATACAAGTTCCCCGCTGAATTTGAAAACACACGGCTCTCAGGGAATAAAGTGAACAGTGCCGCCCTCACGAGGATGAGCAAGGCCCTGTGTACTTGGAGAAGCGCGGTGAAGAGAATGATTGACAAAGGTGATAGTTATGAGAAGATCAAGGCGGAAAATCCTTCGATCAGCGAAGATGACTACAAGGAGTTCAAGATCGAGTGTGAGAGCAGCGCAACCTCCGAATCAAGTCAGTGGGGGAAAGAAATGCGGGAGTTGAACTTAGGGGAACACAAACTCGGTCCCGGCGGTTACAGAGTGGCGGAGCCTATATGGGACAAGGAGGACGCGGAGCGTGCCGAGCAAGGCCTACCGCCCCGCTTCGAGAAATACAGTGACAAGCAGACCAGGAACAATGTCAGGGCCCGGTACAAGGAGGACCCGGTAACAAAGGAGCTTACCACGGATCCAAAGACCAGGGCGCTTGAGCTTGTTCTGGCGAAGGAGACTGAAAGCAGTAGCACGGGGTCGTCTCAGAGCACCCCTTGGGACAGCACTCTAAATAGGGCGTTGAACGTAATGAAAAACAAGGATAAGCTCACTAAGCCGTCGTCAGCTGGTCGTGTGGCCGGCAAAGGCTTGTCCACAAAATGGTCGTCATACTATAACTCTGGTGGGCGACAGGAGAGAAAGACCAGCTCGGAAAGCCAGTCGCGCGAGGTTCAAGAACTCAACGCACAAGTGGCGCGGATTCCGGAAATAGTCTCAGAGCAAGTGCGAGACCAACTGGGAGCGACGATCACCGCCATTATGCCTACCTTGGTTGAGGGGCTGCGGGGGTGGATTGCGGGCGGCCAACAGGGGCCGCCCCCGATTCCCATCTTCACGGCCAGCAACTCGCACAACGCGCAGGCGGTGCCATTGGTGTCTTCGGCGGCGGCGCCATTGGTGTCTCCGGCGGCGGCGCCATTGGTGTTTCCGGCGGCGGCAGTATTGGTGTCTCCGACGCCCGCACGGGCATTGGAGCTTAATGCACCCGGGTGTACGCCGGCCGGCACCTCGGTAGCAAGCGGCCCCTCCGTCAATTGCACACCCGCCGTTGGCAGTGCCTCGACATTAGACGAGCTAGACGCCATCATCACGGTAACTAATTAAGCCTCTCGGCCGAGGACTTCATCTCCTTGCCTTTGACTGGGCATCCCTGACGCCCTACATGTTTTCGCAGGGCGTCGCCGACGTTCCGTGCACTCTCCTGCACTTCATGAACGACGAGTTGGTCGATGTCGCCAAGGGCAAAATCGTTCAACCGGGAAACCCCGTGTTCCACGGTAATCCGATGCCACCCACCGTGTATACGGTTCAACTGGTTTGGGTGCTGCCAGGCTGCGACGAGTTGTTACCTCCGATTCGACCCGCCATGGCCGACGAAGATGATCTGATGACCCTCAGCGCCTGCCTAAGCTGGCCCCTGCTTTGGCCGAAGATCCAGATTCATTTGGGGGCGGGGGACACCACCCCAAAGACAACACCGCCAGTCGTGCCGGCGCCAAGCCATGGCAAGACCGCCGCAACGCTACCGGACATGCCGGACATCCCTATGGCACAGGATCCGAACATGCATATGGCATAGGATCCGGACGACGATGACAACGACGACGGTACATTTACCAACGTCGATAAGTACTTTGCCGAACATGGGTATGATGAAGAATTCTTGGGGCCTCGTTCTCAAGAACCCCACCCTACAAAAGACGATCGCGAACTAGCTGGTACCGCGGAGAAACCCAATTGCAACAGGCGTCGTTTGGCGTTCAGTTCTCAGGAGACGCCTCCAGCTGCCGACTTCACCGAGCCTTAGATAGCCGAGGTGCGAAATATTATCATCCCCAACACACTCAAGAAGGCAGTCTGTGAGCAGAACTCGGTCCCATTACAGCAGATCAAGAAGAAGGGACGGAAAAGAAAGAGCAACAAGGGTGCGAGCCAGCCGGCACCGAGTACGATCCGTGCTCAGGACGGGCCACCTTCACCTAAGGATATCTCGAGGAGGGTGCATGTGGCGGGTAGGCTGATGCTACCATCGAATATGCTCAATGCTGCAACCGGTGCTATGCGGAGTCTCCATGACAGTGTTCTTTCTTTGGAGAAGCGGCGTCTCAGAGAGAATGACGTGGCATACCCGGTTTTCGTGGCCAAGGTGCCAGAGGGCAAGGGCTTTGTGGATAACTCCGTCGGGCGTACGATCGTCCTGCGGTTTGATGACATCTTCGCTATGCTTAACCTTCATCCGCTGCACTACACCTTCGTTCGGCTATTTTCGCTAAGTATGGAGATGCGGATCATTAGAGACAAGACCCCAGACATCGTGATAGTCGACCCCTTCTACATGCATGCCAAGATCTTGGGCAGCGCTCGGGACCGGCAAGTCGCGAGTTCTTACCTCAAAGGCGTCATTCTGGCAAACCCAGATAAGGATAACTTCCTCGTGCCTTACTTTCCCGAGTAAGTCGTCCCCTCAACCGCCCCGTAACATATGATTTCTTAGATTTCGATCGTTTTTTTTAACATTCCGTGTTTTGTGCAGTGACACACATTACACACTCATCCTCTTAAGCCCGAAATATTCCATGGCCACGTATTTCGACTCGGACCGTCAGTCGAAGAAAGACTACACAAATGTCAAGAAAGTTCTTGATGATGTTCTCCCCGGCTACGCCAAATCTGGAGGCACCTTCACCAGGGCAGTTCGTAAGTACGGCAAGCACGTGTTCTCCCACAATACGATGTTTTGCTGCGTCAAGCAGCCGCCTGGCGGTCAGAAGGATGCCTACTATGCCATCCATCACATGCGGGCGATCGTACGGGACCTTCATCACCTTCTGCTACCAAGTAATCTCAAAGATTGGGCCGAGAACTTGTCGGCAATCTAGGACGCGGACATCAGACAAGAATTCTTTCGCATCCAGTCGGAGTTTGCGGAAATCATCCATCAAGATGTCCTTCGTACCTCGGGGCAGTTCAACCTTAGAAATCAACCGTCCAACAGTGAGATAGACACAACGCTACAAATGCAGGCTGACAACGCCCGCGATTTCATGACCATCACGAGAGACGGCGCTTCATCCACGGTCCGGCCCTTGAGTCGAGTCCCAAGTAGTGATGCTATGTGTAGTTCTGAAACATCGATTGGTTCATGTTGTAATTAAACTTTAATGAACTTGTATGTCTCTTTGGTTTGGACAGTCGTTCAACTTAGATGTAATCGATGCTATTGATGTCTTGCTTTTCTCTTCCAATCCTTTTATCGCATACTTATATATTGCTTATGTATTGTCCGTGAATTGCTACTAACATTTTGTTTGGCTAGTGCATAGAGATGCCGTCTTATATCGTGTACAAGGGTAAGGTTCCCGGAGTCTACGACGACTGGGGGGAGTGTCGGAGACAGGTTCACCGTTTCAACGGTAACAGTTACAAAGGGTACACCACTAGGGCGGAGGCAGAATCTAGATACGCGCGCTATCTAACGGGAGAGAGGAGGGAGCGTTGGAGGAACCGGATGAAGACCAATTTCATCGGGATTATGCTCATCGTGATGACCGCAGCTCTCTTCTATGTGATGGTAGTTTAGATGATCGATATCGACTTGTAATGTGAAGACAAACTCGCTACTTGCGGTCTCGAGACTTGTAATATTCTATCTTTGTTCGATCTTTTGAATTCGGAGACTAATATGATGATTTGTATTCGGAGACTAATCTACTATTGTATTCGATGAATCTGCTATTTCTGTGTGGTGTTGTCTAAATTCTGTCCAATAATATATTTTGTAACCTGTGAAAATATCAGAAAAGAAAAAAAAAATCCTAATATTCATACTAGTGGCACACCACACAAGACTCTAATGGCGCATTGTAAAAAAGACTCTAATGGCGCATCAGCCCCTAGTGCGCCATTAGTATGCCAGATTCTAATGGCGCACCACCCACTAGTGCGCCATTAGTATGCTACATACTAATGGCGCACTGTTGGCTATACTAATGGCGCACGGCCTGGTGCGCCATTAGTACACCAGATTCTAATGGCGCACCAGGGGTGCGCCATTAGTATTTAATTCTAATGGCGTGGTGCTAGTGACGCACCACCAGTGCGCCATTAGTAGGCAAAACTGGTGCGCCACTAGCATGCCTTTTCCTAGTAGTGCCAAGACTACGTTCTTCGGAACAATGGAGTGAGCAACTAACTTGTTGGAAATAATACATACCGATGTATGCGATCCAATGAGCGTCGAGGTTCGTGGTGGCTACCGTTATGTTCTCACCCTCACTGATGACTTGAGCAAATATGGGTATGTCTACTTAATGAAACACAAGTCTGAAATCTTTGAAAGGTTCAAGGAATTTTAGAGTGAGGTAGAGAATCAACGTGACAGAAAATATAGTGCCTACGATCTGATTGTGACGGAGATTATTTAAGTCACGAGTTTGGCACGCACCTAAGGAAATGTGGAATTGTTTCACAACTCATGCCCCTGGCACACCTCAGCGAAATGGTGTGTCTGAACGTCATAATCGCACTCTATTTGATATAGTGCCATCTATGATGTTTCTTATCGACTTACCACTATCATTTTGGGGATATGCATTAGAGACTTCCGCAGTTGCTTTAAATAGAGCATCGTCAAAGTCCGTTGAGATGACACCGTATGAATTATGGTTTGGAAAGAAACCGAAGCTGTCGTTTCTAAAAGTTTGGAGATGCGATGCTTATGTGAAGAAACTTCACCCTGAGAAGCTCGAACCCAAAGCGGGAAAGTGTGTCTTCATAGGATATCCCAAAGAGACTATAGGGTATACCTTCTACTTCAGATCCAAAGACAAAGTCTTTGTTGCCAAGAATGGATCCTTTCTCGAGAAAGAGTTTCTATCGAAAGAAGTAAGTGGGAGGAAAATAGAACTTGATGAGGTAATTGTACCCCCACTCGAACCGGAGAGTTGCGCATCACAGGATGTTGTTTCTATGATGCCTTCAACGGCTGGAGAGGAAGTTAATGATGATGATCATGCACTAGTAGAAAATAGACCTTTCGTCCCAAGCATTACTCCCGGTCTGGTTACGAGCCAGTACTAAAGACAGTATTAGTCCCGGTTCGTGTCGGCTCCAATGGCTAGGAGCAGGGCAACCTTTAGTACCGGCTCATGAGCGATCTTTAGTACCGGTTCGTGTCACGAGCCGGTACTAAAGGGGGCGTGGTAGGCTTTTGGTTAGACTTGGGCCCCGCGTGCACCTTTAGTACCAGCTGGTGACACCAACCGGTACTAATAAAGGGCAACCTTTAGTATCGGCTGGTGTCACCAGCCATTACTAAAGAGTTCCTACATATACGCTTCGTCCACAGACGATCGAAGGGGCTCGATCATTTCTCTATTTTCTCCCCTGTTCTTCTTCTTGCTCGAAGCTCATCCTCCATTTTGCCAAGGATTTTTCAAGATTTAAAGGCACCCCATCTATCCAAGTGTTCATAGAGGTTAGCAACTTTGCTCCTTCATCTCTCATTGCTAGATTAGCTTGTGGTATGCTCAAAGATATGTGATTTGTGGGTTTTAGCTAGGTTTTGGAGGAGTGATTATTATGTGGGAGTTTATTTGATTTATATGCAATTTGAGCTCAAATTAACTTGTTAGGTTGCATATGTGTAGGTGTGGTTTATTTGGTGCCTTCCCATCCCAGGCCGTCCTAACCACCGTCGATCATCCGCACCGTCTCATCGTGGCACCGACCACCTTGGTGAGCCTCTTGTTCTTCTTAAAAACTTTAAAAAATTACTTGTAGGATTTAGATAGCTATGTGTACGATTTACTTACTTGTATTATTGTTAGTTATTCTGTAGTGTCATGGTTATGGTATCCGCCCATGTCGGCCCTCATCCAGTCTATGATTCAGATGTGGTATGTCGTTATATTTTATAAGTATTTCACACATCATCTAATGTCTATGACAATTAATTAAGTCACCAAATTGACGTAGATGTTTTTATCTATAGGAAGTACTTGAACCAGAAATTCCAACCGACTATGCAATTCTGCTCAAGAAATTAACACAAGCTGAAAAAGAAATTGATCATTTGAAAGAAATTGAAAAGAACTGAAGATGAGAAGATGCGATTGGAGTTGCATGTTGCCGATATCGTCAATGATCACAAGAACAAGAAGGCTTGAATGCGCTTGATGCTTAGAAAGATTAGAAAATATGCCTTGAATTCTCAAACCTTTTCCAGTTATACCACATGGACTCTATCGACAAAACTCTCATCAGTTGCTATTGTCTGTAAGTGATTTATATCTTTAATAATTTAAGTCTCTAGCTAAGATATCGTTCATTGGCTTATCCTCACTATATATGTTGTTTTCTATGCTATTATGCAGATTGAAGATGTGGGAATTGAAACAAGAGGGAATCGATGACATTGGGTCGATCGACCCAAGTATCGTTAATGGTCATGTGGTAATACATTATGCCAAGGACATAGAAGATCTCTTGGAAAATTTTCTAGAGGCATTAATGAATACCAAATCTACTATAATATTTCCTTACAACATGGGGTGAGTGTTTACTCTTTTGTATAATACTCATTCTATTTTTGCTTACTAACTCGCTGTCAAGTGTAGTTAATGAGTTATATGCATGTCTGCTTAATTATAAAAATTTCTGCGGAGAGACCACTATATCCTCCCAAATATTATCCTCATTGATGGACTGGTTCAAGTGTACGACTCACTACATACACTAGAACAATCATACGTGGACTTGTATTTTATCATAGAATGATAATTTCAATCTTTATCGACCTCGCTTTCTTTCATTATTTCCTGATATCAAAAGTAATTATAATAACTCTTTCATTCTTTTTCTTTGCCGCTTAGTTTTTGGAAAAAGATGATAGAAAAAAACCATCACGGTCGTCAATGGAAACCGAAGCTGAAGTGGAAAAACGTGTAGGTAATTAAGTAGTACTACTGGGTCCGTACATCTCTTTAATTCTAGTTTCAATACCATTATCACATGCTTGATTATTAATTATCTTATTGAATTTTATTCTTTTCCAAAGTGCGCAAAGCAGCCACAGGGGACAAATTTATGTGGATACTTCCTCTGCGAGAACATTGGCATCCAGCCCGAAAGCCGTATACGCCGGACAGGAGCACGTGAAAGACAACTCCAAGTTTGGAAGATGATGTTGAAGCTCTCACCCGAGAAACGCTTTCTCGCACTTCAAGAGGAATTTGCGGCATTTCTTCTTCGACATGTCATTGATGTAAATGGAGAGCACTATTCCTTACCACCGCCTCAATAATGTCAGCAAATCAGTAGTAGAAAACTGAGATTTCATCCGGAGCACTAGCTAGCTAGTCCCGGCTTGGTTTTGGGCCTTAAGTTATAAGTGCTAGAATATATATGGATGTGTAATTCCATTTGTATATATACTATGTATGAGATATTGTATATTATATTACATATATATATGCATCAACATGTGTAATGTTTACAGTATGTAGCACCGTAAAGTAAACTTGAAATGAATGGAAAAGTAAAACCTAACTAAAAGCTAAAACAAAAAAAACAGAACACTTAGTACCAGTTGGTATCACCAACCGATACTAAAGTTCCTCCACCACCAGCCTACGCAGGCAGCTACATGGTGGGCCTCTAGTACCGGTTGGTATCACCAACCGGTACTAAAGGTCCTCCACCGCCAGCCCACGCAGGCAGCCACGTGGTGGGCCTTTAGTACCGGTCCGTAGGCCAACCAATACTAAAGGTTTGGACCTTTAGTCCCGACCCTTTAGTACCGGTTGGGGAACCGGTACTAAAGGCACATCCCGACCGGGACTACTGATCGACATTCTACTAGTGATGAAAATTCAGATCAAGTTACTATTGAATGTCGAAGGTCCACTAGGACACGTTCCGCACCAGAGTGGTACGGCAACCCTGTCCTAGAGATCATGTTGTAGGACAACGGTGAACCTTCAAACTATGAAGAAGCACTACTAGGAAAAGGGCTCTAGCTAATATAAACATTAGTGGCGCACTACGTATGTGGTGCGCCACTGCTATATAGCAGTGGCGCACTAGATACTGGTGCGCCATTAATGGCCATATTACTAATGGCGCACCTGGTGTGTGGTGCGCCATTACTAGTTGTGTCCTGGCCCCACACCGCTCCCCAGACTTAGAAGTCGCGCACTAGGTGGAAGTGCGCCATTACTAGTTTTAACTATTAATGCCGCACCACACATACGGTGCACCACTACTAACAAATTTTTTTCAAAACTAGTAATGGCGCACCATGCACAAGGTGCGCCATTAGTAACCCTGGTTACCAATGGCGCATTCTTAGGAGGTGCGCCATTGGTAACTTGAGAGCAGCTAGATATTTTATTTTTTACAGCCACCTACCACACTCACTTTCCCCACTTCATTCTCTTCACCTCTAGCTACCAAGCTTGGTCTCGGCTGCCTCCTCCTCCTCACCTCATTTGCACCATAGATTCGCCCAAATTAAGTGGTTAATTTTCCTTTTTATGATAGGTAAGTAAGGGGAAAGCTTTCTTTATGTCCTAGATCTACTTTTTCCTCCCTCCAATGTACACACTTTTTATGGCCTAGATCTACGTATGTTTGTGGTGCGCCATTGTTTGTGGTGATGACCCTCCCCTAAATGTTGCCAATATTTTGCCGGAATGTTGATTCCTTTCCTTTTCGGGGAGATTTGGCACTATGCATTCTTTTTGCTCCTATTTTTAGGCAAAGTCATGCCAAAAAAAACTTTGGTTCTAAAATATCGTTTTTCTCTACCCCGCAGGCGACCATGGTCCGCACGATGACCGAAGCATCGTGAATAGGCTTTTGAGCTCCGCAAAGGCCGAGATGCTTCAAAAGAACGAGACGGAGATAAGATGTCCGTGTCGAAGATGCAAGATAAAGAGCCTTATGGACCCGGATTCCAGACAGGTGCGGGACGACCTGCTCGTGCGTGGTTTCATGGATGGCTGTCAGTGGCAAGGTGATCAAGATGATTATGAAGTCGTCCATGGGGCCGGGCAAGAAATAAGGAAGGTCAGCAAGACAATAGCGGCGAGGGCGGGCGAGAAGACGAAGAATCTCCAGGACATGATCATGAAGTAGATGCAGGACATAGTCATCATGTAGAAGATGTCGGACATGATGATGAGGAAGATCAAGACGAAGGGCATGATCATGAAGATGAAGATGCCGGAGCAGACGACGATGGACCATTGATGGGCTGGGTGCAGGACCCTCATATTCAAGAGCTGCTTCTCAAGTAGACGGGTAACGCAAGAGCTGCCGCCCGAGAGAAAGCCAAGCTGGATCAACTGGAGATAGAAGCAGTTAATCCATTGTATGAAGGATGGAGGCCCAAGGATACCCGCCTGAAAGTAACGCTCATGGCTCTAGAGATGAAGGTAAAACACAAATTGACCGATGCATGCTTCGACGAGAACATGTCATTCTAGCACGAACGTCTTCCCAAGGGGAACAAGTGCCCGACGATTTTGGAGGAGGTGAAGAAAATCGTGTGTCCTCTGGATTTACCACACATGAAATACCTTGTGTGCATGAACGATTGCATCATTTATCGGGACGAGCACGCGGAGTCTACCATATGTCCGGTGTGCGGTGTCACTCGATAAACTAAGAGGAAGAAAGCTCCTCAAAAAGTGGTGTGGTACATTCCGATCACTCCTCGTCTGCAACGGTATTTCGCAGACCCTAAGCAAGCAAAGCTCCTACGTTGGCACGCGGATAGGGAGGACAAGAAGTGAGAAGATGACGGAAATGATCCAGAGATAAATAAAAAAGACAAGATGTTGATTCACCCTAAGGATGCGAGCCACTAGCAAGTGTTGAACTTCGAACACCCAGAATTTGGGGACGATCCAAGGAACATCGTGCTAGGCGCAAGCACCGATGGAGTCAATCTGTTTGGTAGCCAGAGAAGCACACATAGCACCTGGCCTGTGTTTGTGTGGATGTACAACCTTCCCCCTGGATGTGCATGAAGTGGAAGTACATTCACATGAGTATGCTAATTGAAGGGCCGAAACAACCAGGGAACAACATCAATCTGTATCTGGGGCTGCTGAAAGAGAAGCTAGACACGTTGTGGAAAACGCCAGCCAATATGTGGGACGCCACAGCGAAACAATATTTCCCTATGAGGGCCGCACTGCTCACGACGGTGCACGACTTTCTTGGTTATGGATATGTCGCGGGGCAGGTGGTCCACGGATTTAGTGCATGCGTCAGGTGCATGGATGACACAACGTATCGCCAGCTAGATAGAGATCCCAGGTCTTCGAAAACCGCGTTCATGGGTCATCGAAGGTGGCTTCGTGACGATGACGCATGGAGAAAACGTAAGGATCTGTTCGATGGTGAAACCGAACCCCAAAGACCCCCACGTACGAGGAGCGGCGATGAAATAGATGAGCTGTTGAAAAATTGGAAAAGAGTGCCCACCGCCGGGAAGGAAGCGAAAGGCGCCAGAGCCGCTGCTGAAGGTATGGAAAACGAGGTTTGTTTTCTGGGACTTGCCGTATTGGAAGATCCTCTGTGTGCCTCACAGCCTTGATGTCATGCATATCACGAAGAACGTGTGCAAGAGTCTGCTTGGTACCCTACTCAACATGCCAAAGAGGACCAAAGATGGGCCGAAAGCAAGGGCAGACTTGCAATCAATGGGCATCAGGGAGGAGCTTCACGCAAAACGCCCTAATTATTATTATGATGATGATGATGATGATGATGATGATGATGAGGCGAAGGACACGGAAAGTCATCGCAACAAAGGCAAAAAGGCCAAGAAGATCGAATATGAATGCCCTCCCTCGTGCTTCACTCTAAGTCAGAAGGAGATCGAGCAGTTTTTCACCTGCCTCGTAGGAGTAAAACTTCCTTACGGTTATGCGGGGAAGATAAGCAGATACCTAGACTCAGCGAAGCAGAAGTGCAGCAGGATGAAGTCTCATGACTGTCACGTGCTAATGACGCAGATACTTCCAGTTGCAATCCGTGGGATCATGGACACGCATGTCCATGAAATGCTATTTGGCCTATGCAACTTTTTCGACATCATCTCTTGGAAGTCGGTTGGCGTGAAGCAACTCACAAGTCTATAGGAAGAGATTGTGGTGATACTATGCGAGCTTGAGATGTACTTCCCGCCAGCATTCTTCGACATTATGGTGCATCTACTAGTCCATATCGTGGAGGATATCATCCAACTCGGGCCGACGTTCCTGCACATCATGATGCCGTTCGAAAGGATGAATGGTGTCTTCAAAGGATACGTTCGCAACAGGGCACGTCCAGATGGAAGCATAGCCAAGGGCTTTCTGACCAAAGAGTGCATCTCCTTCTGCACGAATTATCTAGGCATCGAGAACCCCGTTGGTCTGCCCGTCAACAGGCACCTCGGCAGGCTCGTTGGATGGGGTCACCACGAGGGTCGCCGCGAAATGCATGTCGACTTCAAGGGTCGACTCGCCGACTTTGAAAGAGCAAACCTAGTCGCGCTACAACACATAGACGTGGTCGATCCTTGGGTGGTAGAGCACAAAACCTTTATTGAGAAGACGTACAATGACCGAGGCAAACAGAGGATGGACGGAGATATAATCAAAGAGCACAACTCATGTTTCACGCATTAGTTCAAGGACAAGCTTCTGTTGTACCCTTTACATGAGGATCCTTCCGCAGAAGAAAAACTCATATTTGCCTTGACACAGGGCGCTGAGCATAACCTGATGACCTATGAGGCATACGATATCAACGGCTACACAATCTACACCGAGGAAAAGGACATGAAGAGCGATTATCAGAATTCCGGGGTAACGATGGAATCCTACACCGGTAAGGACAAGGACAGATACTACGGAAGGATTGAGGAGATGTGGGAGCTGATCTACACTGGAGAGAAGGTCTCGATGTTCCATGTCAGATGGGCCAAGAGCATCCTAAAAGAAGACCGGTATTTCACCACCATGGTTATACCCGAAGACAAATCCAAGACCGCGGGCACAAACGTCACCGCGAAAAATAAGCCATGGGTACAGGCTTGCCAAGTGGACCAATGCTTCTTCATTACTGCTCCATCAAAGCCCAGTCGTGTTGTCGTGAGGAGAGGCAAAAGGAACATCATCGGAATGGATGGAGTCGCCAATGAGCAAGACTTCGACAAGTACGGCGACCCAAAGATGGAAGATGACGATGACGATGAAGTACCATACACCACAAGAAGAAGCAGGACCACCCTACCTAAAGGACGTCCGTTCAACAGAAGAACCTAAGGGGTTCCGGGGCTAAATTATTCAACCGCGAGAAAGAAGGGCAAGAAGATTGTGAAAATATAGCTAAGATCGAATCACGACGTGTGGGCCGCGTGTGTGTGTTAGTGGCATGCTCAATCTTTGATGACTATTATTTCATGTCACTTGATTTCAACCATGTCATTTAATTCTAAATCTTTGCACAATGGTTTTATCACCATCTATGGAGGATGGCAGGAGCTAAGGAGTTGGACGGAATCTAGAGATAGGTACACAACTTTATGTAATTTTGTATCATAGTGAACCAACTATACAACAACCACCAACATACACACTTTGTATCATACCATGTCATATAATTCTAAATTATTACATGCAACTAAAAATCCAAAAAAAGTTAGTAGTGGCGCACCAGGAGAAGGTGCGCCATTGCTATCATGGTCTTTATGGCGCACCCCAAAAGGTGCGCCATTGGTATACCAATAAAAAAAAGTTAGTAATGGCGCACCAGGAGAAGGTGCGCCATTGCTATCACGGTTTTTATGGCGCACCCCTAAATGGTGCGCCATTGCTAACCCTCCCCCCACTATGGCCTTCCCTCCCTCCCCCCTCCCGCCTCCCGCCTTCCCCTTCTTTCAGAACCGGCGCCCTCCCACCCCTGCTCCGCCGTCGCCTCCCACCCCCGCCCTCGCCGCCATCGACACTGGGAGTTCCCCTGCTCATCCCCGACCTCGGCCGCCCGGCTCCCGATCCCGACCGCCGCAATCTCTCGTTCCCGGTCCCTACAGCCGCCGCCCCCGCCGTCTTTGCCCCGTCCGCCCATTGGATTTGATCGAGGTACGAGGTTTCTCCATCTACGTCCGGCGGTCAAGTCCCAACACAAATCCCGCCGAACCTCATGACTTCTGGGTCTGGGCGCACACAGTCTAGATCCCGCGACGGCCTGGGAACGTTGAACAAGTTCATATTCTGGTTACTTCCTCATTGAAACATTTTGACAGTGTGGTTTCCTCCACAAGTTGTTTGCTTGCATTTTCTATATTAGGTATGGTAATTGCTAATTGGTACCATATAAGAGCGTAGAGGCACATGCATGGGGCAAATTGATGGCTGTATAGTCTATAGAGGCACATGCATGGGGCAAATTTGTTCTTGTTCCGAATTAGATTGCCATTTATGCATATCATCATCGAGGCTTGTTGAAGTGAAACTGTGGATGCTGAAAGCACATAATGCATATCCTGTTAATGGAGGATGCCCATAAGGTGATTATTGGAACCTGCTGGTTGATGTGTGATATACACATTCACTTCCTGATATAGAAACCATACCACATAATCTGTTTTCCCTATGTATAGTGACTGATGCTGATTTCTAATTAATAAAAGTTAGTTTTGTTCATCACAAGCTAATGTCTATTTATCTTAGTTTAATTTAGTTTTAGTTTGATGGATAAGATCTTGTACATTTAATTGCTTGCAGTTGCTTATCATGAGTCCGGTCATCGTTTGATTTCCTGTTACACTAAAGTTGGCAGTTATGTCTCGGGTCCTGCATTAGGGGATAAATCTTTGAAATCGGCTTGTGTATACACGATGTTTTCAAGAGACTTGTAGCCTAGCTACATTCTTGGTTGCATTATGTGCTTCTTTATTCTTCAACTGTTGCGGAATCAGTTGCAGTTACCATGGTATCATTGGGTCCTGCATTGGGGAAGAATTCTTTGAATTTGCCCGCCTATACATGATTTCAAGGGGCATATACCATGTATTGTTGTTAACACTGCATGCTTATTTATTCATCAAATGTTGGGACTCTGTTATAGTTACCTTTGGTGTAATCATTGTCATTTGACTTTCTGGTATACTAGTGTTGGTCAAAATTCATAGGTTTCTCTATGGAATATGGGTTGGCATGCATGAGGGAAAATACTTGATAAACTGACTTGCTTATGTATGATTTGAAGGGAGACTGGAGCTTTTCCTTTTTATTCTTCTTGCATAGCTGGCTTGACAAATTATAGAAAAAATTTGTCTTTTAGTACTGGAATTGTATTAGCAAATGGATGCATATAATCATCAGGAGCAGCACACAGAAACGTTGTCAACAAGTATACAAGTATATATACCATAGCTATGCTAATAAGTTACTACTCCGTGAGGGAGAACTTTAGTTTGTATTAGCAAATGTTCACTCTAGATGAGAATTGGATGTAGTGGTAGTTGGTAGGAGTTCAAAATTCAATGAATTACGTGAAAGATATTGTAAGACCAATAACTTTAGAGTACTACTATGTTCATTTGTTAATCACATTCTTCTGGGTTATACTATGGTCATTAGTATTGTCAGACATGTCAAGATATTTAAGGCATACATATGTTTGAGGACTTACGAAATTGTTTTTTATGTGATTGGGATTGGAAAAGATAGTTATCGATCTCATATATACATTGAGGTCTTATGGTCCATTTTTGGACAGGCAACACGGGTACTTAGTTATTGGTCTCCCTGATCCTCTTCCAAGCCACTATTCATATACAGCATTCGTGTCTGCAGATGGCTAGCCCCTGTGTTTGACTCCAGGACAAATAGTTACCCCTTTCTCCTGAAATGTTGGTTAATTTCCGTTTCGGTTGAGAATGGGACACTCCTAGGTCAAGAAAATTAGCAAAGGTCATGCCCAATTTTCTTGACCTAGAAGGTGCCCGATTCTCAACCGAAACAAAAATTAATCAACATTTAGAGACGATGTTTTATTCTCAGTTTTCCTCTAAATCTGAGAAGAATAGATACTACCCTGATCTCATCCAGTAACTCTAGTAGCCTTTTTTCCCATTTAGAGCGAACATGGCCAACAACGATGAGGCCGGCGGTTCGTGCAAACCATTCTGGGAGCTATCCCAGGAGATGGAGGAAGAACCTCACCACTATGAGGACGCCGCGGAAGACACCGATCCCGACTACACAACCCCTAGTGGCGTCGGGGATGACACCACTGATGGTGCCGCCGGGGAAGCCACCACTGATGATGGCAGCGAACGCACTGATGGTAGCTAACCGAAGAGGCAACCGAAGGACCGGCGCCCGAACGTGCTCGGGACCGTCAAGGAGGAATTTACTGAAGTGTCCTCCAGTGGTCATCCAACGGCGCCCAAAGAATTAGTCCGTGGGTATGCGGGACAACTCGGCTACATTCTCCGGAGCACCGTCTCGATCAACACCGAGAACCTAAGGCATCCTGACCGAGGGAATTTGCGCAACCTCCTCTTCACGAAGTTGCACAAACAATATAAGTTCCCCGGTGACTTCGCAAACACACGCCTCTCAGGGAATAAAGTGAACAGTGCCGCCCTCACGAAGATGAGCACGTCCCTGGCTACTTGGAGAGCCGCGGTGAAGAGAAGGATTCTAAGTGGTGATAGTTATGAGAAGATCAAGGCGACAAATCCTTCGATCAGCGAAGAGGACTGCCTGGAGTTCAACATCAAGTGCGAGAGCAATGCATCCGCGAAATCAAATCAGTGGGGGAAAGATATGTGGGACTTGAACTTAGGGGTCCACAAACTCGGTCCCAATGGTTATAGAGTGGCGGAATCTAAATGAGACAAGGAGGACGCGGAGCATGCCGCGCAAGGCCTACCACCCCTCTTCGATAAATACCATAAAAAGCAGACCAGGAACTATGTCAGGGCCCGGTACAAGGTGGACCCGGTAACAGGGGAGCTTACGACGGATCCAAAGGTGAAGGAGCTTGAGCGTGTTCTGGTAAGGAATACACCCCCGCATAATTACCTCCATATGGTTGCATTCTAATTAATGCAGCCAAATTTCTAAATGGTTCACGTTCCTTCCGCAGGAAACTGAAAGCAGTAGCGCAGGGTCTCAGAGCTCCCCGCCTGCTGCCCTTGGGACACCTCTTTAAATAGAGCGTTGAACGTTCTGAAACAAAAGGATAAGTTTAGTAAGCCGTCGTCAGCTGGTCGTGTGGCCGGCAAAGGCTTATCCATGAAATGGTCGGAATACAATAAGGCTGGGCAAAAGGAGAGAAAGACCAGCTCGGAAAGCCAGGAGCGCAAGGTGAAAGAACTCAAGGCACAAGTGGCGCGGATTCCGGAGATAGTCCAAGAGCAAGTGCGAGACCAACTAGCAGCGACGATCACCGTCATCATGCCTTCCTTGCTTGAGGGGCTGCGAGGGTGGATTGCGGGCGGCCAATAGGGGCCGCCCCCGATTCCCAGCTTCACGGTCAGCAACTCACACAACACGCCGGCAATGGTGTCTTTGGCGGAGGCGGCATTGGTGTCTCCTGTAGAGGCGGCATTGGTGTCTCCGGTGGAGGCGACATTGGTGTCTCCAGCGTCGGCGCCGGTATTGGACCTTAATGCACCCTGGTGTGGGAAGAATACGCCGGCCGGCACCTCGGCAGCAAGCAGCCCCTCTGTCACTTGCACGCCCGCCGTTGGCGGTGCCTCGACATTAGCCGAGCTCGACGCCATCACGGTAACTAAACCTCGACCGATGACTACTTCATCTCATTGTCTTTGACTGGGCATCCCTGATGCCCTACATGTTTTCGCAGGGCGCCACCAACATTCCATGCACTCTCCTGCACTTCGTGGATGGCGAGTTGATCGATGTTGCCAAGGACATAATCGTTGAACCGGGAAACCGCGTGTTCCACGGTAATCCGATGCCACCCACCGTGTATAGGGTTCAACTGGTTCAGGTGCTGCGGGGCTGCGACGACTTGTTACCTCCGTATCGACCCCCTGGGGCCGACGAAGATGATGTGATGACCCTCAACGCCTGCTTAAACTGGTCCATGCTTTGGCCGAAGAGACAACACCGCCAGTCGTGCCGGTGCCAAGCCATGGCAAGACCGCCGCAACGCTACCGCCGTCAGCTGATCCAGACATGCATATGGCCCAGGATCCAGACGACGACGACGGTACATTTTCCAACGTCAATAATTACATCAACGAAGATGGGTACGGTGACGAATTCTTGGGGCCTACTTCTCAAGAACCCAACCCTGCAAAAGACGATCGAGATCTAGCTGGTACCGCAGAGAAACCCAATTGCAACAGGCGTCGTCTGTTCAGTTCTCAGGAGAGGCCTCCAGCTGAGGTCCGAAATATTATCAGCCCCAACACACTCAATAAGGTGGTCTCTGAGCAGAACTCGATCCCATTACAGCAGAAGAAGCAGAAGGCACAGAAAAGAAAAAAACAAGGGTGCGAGCCAGCCGGCACCAAGTATGATCCGTGCTCAGGATGGGCCACCAATACCTAAGGATATCTCGAGGAGGGTGCATGTGGCGGGTAGGCCGATGCTACCGACGAATTTGCTCAATGCTACAACCGGTGCTATGCGGAGTCTGCATGATGGTGTTCTTACTATGGAGAAGTGGCGTCTCACCGAGAATGATGTGGCATACTCGGTTTTCGTGGCCAAGGTGCCAGAGGGCAAGGGCTTTGTCGAGAGCACCATCGGGCGTATGATCGTCCTGCAGTTTGATGACATCTTCGCTATGTTTAACCTTTATCCGCTGCACTACACCTTCGTTCAGCTATTTTCGCTCAGTATGGAGATGGAGATCATTAGAGACAAGACCCCGGACATCATGATAGTTGACCCCTTCTACATGCATGCCAAGATCTTGGGCAGCGCTGGGGACAGGCAAGTCTCGAGTTCATACCTCGAAGGCGTCATTCTGGCGAACCCAGATAAGGATAACTTCCTCGTGCCTTACTTTCCCGAGTAAGTCATCCCCTCACCGCCCCGTAACATATGATTTCTTAGATTTCGATCGTTCTTTTTTTGCTAACATTCTGTATTTTGTGCAGTGACACACATTGCACACTCATTTCGATGGCCACGTATTTCGACTCGGATCGTCGGTCGAAGAAAGACTACAAAAATATCAAGAAAGTTCTTGATGATGCTCTCCCCGGCTATGCCAAATCTGGAGGCACCTTCAGGAGGCCAATTTATAGGTACGGCAAGCACGTGTTCACCCACGTAACGACGTTCCCCTGCGTCAAGCAGCCGCCTGGCAGTCAGAACGATGCCTACTATACCCTCCATCACATGTGGGCGATCGTACGGGACCTTCATCACCTTATGCTACCAAGTAATCTCAAAGATTGGGCCGCACGCTTGTCGGGAATCCAAGACGCGGACATCAGACAATAATTCTTTCGCATCCAGTCGGATATTGCGGAAATCATCTATCAAGATGTCCTTCGTACCTCGGGGCTGTTCTACCTCAAATATCAACCGTCCAACAGTGAAATAGAAACAACGCTACAAATGCAGGCTGACAATGACCGCACATTCATGACCATCACGAAAGACGGCGGCTTCATCCACGCTTCGGTCCCTGAGCCGAGTCAAAAGTATAGATGCTATGTAGTTCTGGAAGAAGAGTTTAGCTCATGTTGTAATTAAACTTTAATGAACTTGTACGTCTCTTTAGTTTGGACAGTCGTTCAACTTATATGTAATCGATGCTATTTATTAGTAGGACCATGAATCGTGCTATTAATGTGTTGCTTTTATCTTCCGATCCTTTTGTTGCATACTTATATATTGCTTATATATTATTTGTGAATTGCTACTAACGTTTTGTTTGTCTAGTGCATAGAGATGTCGTCGTATGTCGTGTACAAGGGTAAGGATCCCGGAGTCTACGATGATTGGGAGGAGTGTCGGAGACAGTTTCACCGTTTCAGCGGTAACAGTTACAAAGGTTACACCACTAGGGCGCAGGCGGAAGCTAGATACGCGCGCTATCTAGCGGGAGAGAGGAGGGAGCGGAGGAGGAACCGGATGAAGACCAGTTTCATCGCGATGATGCTCATCGTGACCGCAGCTCTTTTCTATGTGATGGTAGTTTAGATGATCGATATCGACTTTGTAATGTGACGATAAACTCGGCTAATACGATGAACTTTGCTAATGTCTCGAGACCTAAACTTGGATAATGTTTGAACTTTGTTCGCTATTTCGAATTTGGAGACTAATAAGATGAATTCTTTTGTGTGATGTTTATATTCTGTGTTGTAACGTATTTTGTAACCTGTGCAAATACCAGAAAAGCAAAAAATAATAATTCCTAATATTCATGGTAGTGGCGCACCATATTGAGCATTAGTGGCGCACCAGGGCCAAATATGAGTGGCGCATTATGGAGCATAGTAATGGCGCACCTGGGGGCATAGGTGGAGGCAAATATGGCCTCCTAGGAGGCATAGTAATGGCGCACTGTTGGACATAGTAATGGCGCACTCTATGGTGCGCCACTATTATCTGCGATACTAATGGCGCACCAGAGGTGCGCTATTACTATTTGTTACTAGTGGCGTGTTAATAGTGGCGCACCCATAGTGCGCCATTAATATTAAAAACGGGTGCACCACTAACAGCCTACTTTGTAGTAGTGAAGCGATGATGGTCCCGTATTCCAGCAAATGGCTTGAAGCCATGAAATCCGAGATAGGATCCATGTATGAGAACAAAGTGTGGACTTGGGTGGGCTTGCTTGATGATAAGCTAGCCATTGAAAATAAATGGATCTTTAAGAAGAAGACTCACGCGGATGGTAGTGTGACCGTCTATAAGGCTCGGCTTGTCACTAAGGGTTATCGACCAGTTCAAGGAGTTGACTAGGATGAGACTTTGTCACCCATAGCGATGCTAAAGTCTGTCCGAATCATGTTAGCAATTGCCGCATTTTATGATTATGAGATCTGGCAAATGTACGTCAAAACGGCATTCCTTAATGGCTTCCTTAAGGAAGAACTGTATATGATGCAGCCGGAAGGTTTTGTCGATCCTAAAGATGCGAACAAAGTATGCAAGCTCCAGCGCTCCATCTATGGGCTGGTGCAAGCATCTCAAAGTTGGAACATTCGCTTTAATGAGGTGATTAAAGCGTTTGGGCTTGTACGGGTTTATGGAGAACCCTGTATTTACAAGAAAGTGAGTGGGAGCTCTGTAGCATTTCTCATATTATATGTGGATGACATACTGATAATGGGAAATGATATAGAACTTTTGGAAAGTGTAAAGGCTTACCTGAATAAAAAAAAATCAATGAAGGACCTTGGAGAAGCTTCTTACATATTAGGCATCAAGATATATAGAGATAGATCAAGACGCCTCATAGGTCTTTCACAAAGCACATACCTTGACAAGATATTGAAGAAGTTCAATATGGATCAGTCCAAGAAGGGGTTCTTGCCTGTGTTACATGGTGTGAGATTGAGTACGACTCAATGCCCGACCACGGAAAAGGATAGAGAAGATATGAGTGTCAACCCCTATGCTTCAGCCATAGGCTCTATGATGTATGCCATGTTGTGTACCAGACCTGATGTGAACCTTGCCATAAGTTTGGTAGGGAGGTACCAAAGTGATCCCGGAGCGGAACACTGGACAACGGTCAAGAATATCCTGAAGTACCTGAAAAGGACAAAGGACATGTTTCTCATAAATGGAGGTGCCGAAGAGCTCGTCGTAAAGTGTTACGTCGATGCTAGCTTTGACACAGATCCGGACGACTCCAAGTCGCAAACCGGATACGTGTATATTTTGAACGGAGGGGCAGTCAGCTGGTGCAGCAGCAAGCAAAGCGTCGTGGCGGCATCTACATGTGAAGCGGAGTACATGGCTGCTTCGAAAGCAGCAAAGGAAGGATTCTGGATGAAGGAGTTCATCACCGACCTAGGAGTAATTCCAAGTGCGTCGGGCCCGATGACTCTATTCTATGACAAAACTGGAGCTATTGCCCTTGCGAAGGAGCCCAGGTGTCACAAGAAGACAAGACACATCAAGAGCCGCTTCAACTCCATTCGTGATTACATTCAGGAGGGAGATATAGATATTTGTAAAGTGCATACGGATCTGAATCTCGCAGATCAATTGACTAAACCTCTCTCACGAGCAAAACATGATCAACACCAGATTTCTATGGGTGTTCGATTCATCAGAATGTAACTAGATTATTGACTCTAGTTCAAGTGGGAGACTGTTGGAAATATGCCCTAGAGGCAATACTAAAATGGTTATTATTGTATTTCCTTGTTCATGATAATTGTCTATTGTTCATGCTATAATTGTGTTTACCGGAAACCGTAATGCATGTGTGAATACATAGACCACAACATGTCCCTAGTGAGCCTCTAGTTGGCTAGCTCATTGATCAATAGATGGTCATGGTTTCATGACCATGGACATTGGATGTCGTTGATAATGGGATCACACCATTAGGAGAATGATGTGATGGACAAGACCCAATCCTAAGCATAACACAAGATCGTGTAGTTCGTCTGCTAAAGATTTTCCAATGTCAAGTATCATTTCCTTAGACCATGAGATTGTGCAACTCCCGGATACCGTAGGAATACTTTGGGTGTGCCAAACGTCACAACGTAACTGGGTGTCTATAAAGGTGTCGGGACCCCGATCCGAAGTCATATGAATCCAGACTGTAACATATCACATGACTTTGCGACCTCATGCATGGTAAGCTCCTCGGCTGTAGCCTTACCTTAGTCGGGACCATTTGCGTCTTTTGGCTCACGTATGTGAACATGTCGCTGGCAATCAAACGACAGAGAACCCGGGCAGACATGACTAGTCATAGAACCCAAGTGGCACATCCGTACGGAAACAGGCATACGAAACCCAGCAATGCAGGTGTCGGCCTCAAGCGTGTGTAGACGAGTCATAGCAAGGTACAAGGACTCCATTACATTGTGAGACATAAATGCCATCACTGCACGTAGACGGGTCGTAGCAGGCTATAGGGACTCCATTACACTACGAGACATTTCCCTGAAGGGACAGACACAGCAGCAAAGAAGGATACATGCCGGTCAATCAATGTGTCTGGAGCAGTAGCAAGCTACCATGGCTAGGTGGAAGCACAAAGAGGCAGTTCCCCATAAAGAGTAGTACTAAAGGCACATGAGTAGGTGTCGGATCCCATACATACCGTAGCACATCACACGTATGCACGACATGCCCGATATGCATAGATACAACCATGGCATCACAACATAACCATATAACAACTTTTATTTAAGGGGCTCAGACGAGCCATGCATAATATGCTCTTACAGATAGGGGTCACATGACCCGACACTCAAGTCATACAAACAAATTCTTACAAACCAAGCGGAAGCACAAGCTATCTGAGTACAGACAGATGAAAGGGTAAAAAGGGCACATGGCCTGACTATCTACAGCCCGCCAAAGGGGATAGGGTCATAGCTGGGACACCAGCTATTCGGCATCATCGACATCTAGAAAGAAAACACCTGATGGGTCCTAGGTCTCATCTGCAACATTTATTAAGCAAACATGAGTACAAACATACTCAGCAAGTCATTAAAGCAGACCTAGTCTATTCATGCTCATGTATCATCAAGGGGGGCGGAGTTTATGCAGCAATGCCAGCTTTGACTCATGGCTAACCTACACTACACAATTTTAACTTTTTGTTTAAATTTTAGATATCACACACGAGTCCATTAACTCCGTGACAATACACCACCATGGATTCACTTCCCTCTCCTGGGAGAATGCCATCCATGATACTCACACTTGTCTTGATATTTTTATGAGTATCCATTTGATTATCTATGAACAGCATAAGCTTTCCAAGTAGTCCATATCCGAGGACGCGGCTATTCGAATAGTTTCATACCCTAGAGTGGAGTACTTCTTCACACACGCTCTCGCCACTTATCACTATGTGCTCATAAAAAAATGCACCTCGGCAACCTTCAAGCGGAAGCCCAGCGAGGGAGTCGGTCACGACCGTCAATCACATAAGACGTCTAGTCCAGGCTATCGCCTATTTGAGACTGAACCCGCACGGAAGTCCGCCGAAGTTTCCGCTACGGCCCCAAACGATGTGTGCAGGGTTCCCAAGCCCACCATTCGGGTGACCCTTGGTACACCGTGCCACTGCCTACTGCGTCATAACCCACCCCTTGGGTCAGCGCTACGCACGGCCTCCAGCATGCTATAAACACCAGAAACTACTTGCAACTCCTAGACTAAGGACTATGCGACTGATAAGTCGAGAGGGGTCGAGTTACTAGAACCCAATGTGTGGTAGTAACTAGTCTTGGATCACAAACACGGAACTCAGTTCCTAAGAACGGTCCCAATGAGACAACCCGCTATATACTCCTACATAGCCTCTCATCGCTACCTTTACCAAATCGAGTCGAGTTCATCATAAGCTTATCACATCGGAACAACAATGTTTCACTCCAGTTCATCACCCAGATGCAACAGACCTGACACAACTCTAAGCATAGCAAGCATAGCAGGTAAAGTAAGCTAAGCAGATCATGGCACAAGCATCTACCAGGTATGCTAGTTTGCAAGGTTTACCTATTTACTGTGGAAATGATAGGTCATGCACAAGAATAGGTTCATCTACCGTTTATGATAGACATGTGATTGGTTGTCCTAATGCAATAAACAAGAGCAGGAGCGAGAGAGTGGGATGTTATCGGAATGATCAAGGGGTTTGCTTGCCTTGCTGGGTAGCGGAAAAGTTCTCTCCTTCGATGGAATACTCGGGGGTATCCTCAGAAGCAGGGCCTACCGCAATGCAGATAAATAGCATTCAATACACGCGAGTGCAACAATATGATGCATGATCATGACATGGTAGCATCTATCGATGAGGTAATGCAACTAGTATCCAAGTTAATTTGAAGTGAGTTTGAACACAGGTTCAAAATCGTTCTTCATTTAAAATTCCATATGCTAACCTATTAATAAATGTCAAGGTTCATCTACATAGGTTGCTCTAACATGCATGATAATAGCACCATTGGATTCATTGGATTTTTCAAATAAATTTTCATATATAAATTATTTGCATCTGATTTACAGATTAATTTATATGAATTTTTGAAGTTTTAAACAATTTATGGAATTATTTTAAAATTGGAAAATGAAATATGACGTCAGCCTGACGTCACTGCGACGTCAGCTGGTCGGCTGACCAGGCCAGGTCAAACCTGACGCGCGGGACCCGCACGTCAATGACACGGGCCTAAATCCCGTGCTGAACCGGGGTTTGACCCACCCTAGGTCCCACTGGTCAGTGGCAGGAGGCCTAATTAATCAACGGGATTAGCCCCTGATGCTGGCCACGTCGGCGCCCACCGGAGCGGGGCCGGCGGCGACCATCCGCACGGCGGCGACTCGCCATAATCGCGCCTTCGGCGACCATTTGGTGCACGGAGGGCACCGAGAGGTAGTCCGTGCATGAGCGCATCCAACGTTGCAGTAGAGGGGGCTCGAGGGCCACCGGAGCTATGGCCGGTGACAACCCGAGCGGCAGCAAGCTTCGGACAGCAAGAGGAACGGTGCCTACGGCGAGGGACAGGATGCTAGAGGAGGGGGAAATGGAGCAGGGGCTCACGATGGGGTTGCTAGGGGAGACGGCGAGCTCGGGGACACAAAGACGACCTCGAATGGCCGGAGGGAAGCTTCAGCAGCCGGCGGGCAAGAAACAGCGACGAGGCTTTTGGCGGGCTCAGAAAGGCTGGTGTGGTGCTAGTTTTTCCCCTAAAAAAGATAAGATAACGGGGGGCAAGTGAATACAAGGAGGATGTGTCAGTACAATTATGCCCCTCCGTGCGGTGCTGGATTTTTCGCTAAAAAAAGATAAGATAATTTGGGGCAAGTTAGTACAAGGAAGATGTGTCAGTGCAAATATGCCCCTCGGTGTGATGCTGGTTTTTCCCCTAAAAAGATAAGATAATGGGGGGCAAGTCATGTTACGGACTCGCCTCCGCATGCGATGCCGCGGCACGCTACGTCGTCACCTACTATGGATTGTTCCTGGCTCGGCCTGGCCGGGATGGGGGAGGGGGTCCCGACCTACCTCCCCCTCGGCTCAGCCTCGTGCTAACGCAGCAGTGCGCTCATTTGACAGGCACAGTGCGGTTATTTTGTTTCCCCCCACACACACCCACACACCCTAAGATAGATAAAGCGGGGCAAGTCCATACAAGTAAGATGTGTCAGTACAACTATGCCCCTCAGTGTGGTGCTGGTTTTTCCCCTAAAGAAAGATAAGATAATGGGGGGCAAGTCCATACAAGGAAGATGTGTCGGTACAACTATGCCCCTCGGTGCGGTGTTGGTTTTATCCCTAAAAAAGATAAGATAATGGGGGGCAAGTCAATACAAGGAGGATGTGTCAGTACAACTATGCCCCTAGGTGCGGTGCTGGTTTTTTTGCTAAAAAAAGATAAGATAATGGGGGGCAAGTCCATACAAGGAAGATTTGTTAGTACAACTATGCCCCTCGGTGTGGTGCTGGTTTTTCCCATAAATAAAGATAAGATGATGGGGGGCAAGTCCATACAAGGAAGATGTGTCGGTACAACTATGCCCCTCGGTGCGTTGCTGGTTTTTTCCCTAAAAAATATAAGATAATGGGGGGCAAGTCAATACAAGGAGGATGTGTCGGTACTACTATGCCCCTCGGTGCGATGCTGGTTTTTTCCTTAAAAAAGATAAGATAATGGGGGGCAGGTCAATACAAGGAGGATGTGTCAGTACAACTATACCCCTCGGTGCGGTGCTGGGTTTTTTGCTAAAAAAGATAAGATAATGGGGGGCAAGTTAATACAAGGAAGATGTGCCAGTACAAATATGCCCCTCTGTGTGGTGCTAGTTTTTCCCCTAAAAAAGATAAGATAATGGGGGCCAAGTCATGTTATGGACTCGCCTCCGCATGTGTTGCCGCGGGACGCTGCGTTGTCGCCTGCTATGGCTCGTTCTTGGCTCGGCCTTGCTGGGATGGGGGAGGGGTGGTCCCGACCACCCTCCCCCCCGGCTCGGCCTCGCGCTAACGCGGCAGTGCGCTCGTTTGACAGGCGCAGTGCAGTCATTATGTTTCCCCCCACACGCACCCACACACCCTAAGATAGATAATGGGGGGCAAGTCCATACAAGGAAGATGTGTCAGTATAACTATGCCCCTCGGTGCGGTGCTATTTTTTCCGCTAAAGAAAGATAAGATAATGGGGGGCAAGTCCATACAAGGAAGATATGTCAGTACAACTATGCCCCTCGGTGTGATGCTGGTTTTTCCCCTAAAAAGATAAGATACTGGGGGGCAAGTCATGTTACGGACTCGCCTCCGCATGCGACGCCGCGGCACGCTGCGTTGTCACCTACTATGGCTCGTTCCTGGCTTGGCCTCGCCGGGATGGGGGAGGGGGTCCCCGACCACCCTACCCCTCGGCACAGCCTCGCGCTAACGCAGCAGTGCGCTCATTTGACAGGCGCAGTGCGGTTATTTTGTTCCCCCCACACACACCCACACACCCTAAGATAGATAATGTGGGGCAAGTCCATACAAGTAAGATGTGTCAATACAACTATGCCCCTCGGTTTGGTGCTGGTTTTTCCCCTAAAGAAAGATAATATAATGGGGGGCAAGTCCAAAAAAGGAAGATGTGTCGGTACAACTATGCCCCTCGTTGCGGTGCTGGGTTTTTTCCTAAAAAAGATAAGATAATGGGGGGCAAGTCAATACAAGGAGGATCTGTCAGTACAACTATGCCCCTCGGTGTGGTGCTGGTTTTTTCGCTAAAAAAAGATTAGATAATGGGGGGCAAGTCCATACAAGGAAGATTTGTTAGTACAACTATGCCCCTCGGTGTGGTGCTGGTTTTTTCCCTAAAAAAGATAAGATAATGGGGGGCAAGTCAATACAAGGAGGATGTGTCGGTACAACTATGCCCCTCGGTGCGGTGCTGTTTTTTCCACTAAAGAAAGATAAGATAATGGGGGGCAAGTCCATACAAGAAGATATGTCAGTGCAACTATGCCCCTCGGTGTGGTGCTCGTTTTTCTCCTAAAAAAGATAAGATAATGGGGGCAACTCATGTTACAAACTCGCCTCCGCATGCGACGGCGCGTCATGCCGCGTCGTCGCCCGCTACGGCTCGTTCCTGGCTCGGCCTCACCGGGATGGGGGAGGGGGTTCCCGACCCACCCTCCCCCCGGGTCAGCCTTGCGTTAACGCGGCAATGTGCTCGTTTGACAGGCGCATTGTGGTTATTATGTTTCCCCCCACATACACCCACACACCCTAAGATAGATAATGGGGGGGGCCAAGTCCATACAAGGAAGATGTGTCAGTACAACTGTGCCCCTCGGTGCGGTGCCGGTTTTTCCCCTAAAAAAGATAAGATAGTGGGGGCAAGTCCATACAAGGAAGATATGTCAGTAAAACTATGCCCTCGGTGCGGTGCTGCTTTTTCCCCTAAAAAAGATAAGATAATGGGGGGCAAGTCATGTTAAGGACTTGACCCCGCATGCAACGCTGCGGCACGCTGCGTCGTCGCCTGCTATGGCTCGTTCCTCGCTCGGCCTCGCCGGGATGGGGGAGGGGGGACCCGACCACCCTCCGCCCCGGCTCGGCCTCGCGCTAACGCGGCAGTGCGCTCGTTTTGACAGGCGCAGTGCAGTTATTATGTTTCCCCCCACACGCATCCACACACCCTAAGATAGATAATGGGGGGCAAGTCCATACAAGGAAGATGTGTCAGTACAACTATGCCCCTCGGTGCCGTGCTGGTTTTTCCCCTAAAGAAAGATAAGATAATGGGGGGCAAGTCAATAAAAGGAAGATGTGTCTGTACAACTATGCCCCTCGGTGCGGTGCTGGTTTTTCCCCTAAAAAGATAAGATAATGGGGGCAAGTCATGTTACGAACTCGCCTCTGCATGCGACGCCACGTCACGCCGCATCGTCGCCTGCTACGGCTCGTTCCTGGCTCCGCTTCGCCGAGATGGGGGAGGGGGGTCCCAACCCACCCTCCCCCCTGGGTTGGCCTCGTGTTAACGCGGCAGTGCGCTCGTTTGATAGGCGCATTGCGGTTATTATGTTTCCCCCGACACGCACCCACACACCCTAAGATAGATAATGGGGGGGCAAGTCCATATAAGGAACATGTGTCAGTACAACTGTGCCCCTCGGCGTTGTGCTGGTTTTTCCCCTAAGAATGATAAGATAGTGGGGGCAAGTCCATACAAGGAAGATGTTTCGGTACAACTATGCCCCTCGGTGAGGTGCTGGTTTTTCCCCTAAAAAGAGAAGATAATGGGGGCAAGTCCATACAAGGAAGATGTGTTAGTACAATATGCCCCTCGGTGTGATGCTGGTTTTTCCGCAAAAAAAAGATAAGATAATGGGGGGCAAGTGCATACAAGGAAAATGTGTCAGTACAACTATGCCCCTCGGTGCGGTGCTGGTGTTTTCCCTAAAAAAAGATAAGATAATGGAGGGCAAGTCCATACAAGGAGAATGTGTCAGTACAACTATGCCCCTCGGTGCGGTGCTGGTTTCTCCCCTAAAAAATATAAGATAATGGGGGGCAAGTCCATACAGGGAAGATGTGTCAGTACAACTATGCCCCTCGGGGCGGTGCTAGTTTTTCCCCTAAAAAAGATGGGATATTGGGGGGCAAGTCGATAACAGAAAGATGTGTTGGTACAACTATGCCCCTCAGTGCAGTGCTGTTTTTCCCCCTAAATAGATAAGATAATGGGGAAAGTCATGTTACGAACTCGCCTCCGCATGCCATGCCGCGGCACGCCGCGTCGTCGCCTGCTATGGCTTGTTCCTGGCTCGGCCTTGCCGGGATGGGGGAGGGGGGCCCGACCAACCCTCCCCCCTCGGGTCGGCCTCACGCTAACGCGGGAGTGCACTCATTTGTCATGCATTGTGCGGTTATTATGTTTCCCCCACTCGCACCCACGCACCCTAACATATATAATGGGGGGGCAAGTCCATACAAGGAAGATGTGTTAGTACAACTGTGCACCTCGGTGCGGTGGTGGTTTTCCCCCTAACAAAGATAACATAATGGGGGCAAGTCCATACCAGGAAGATGTGTCGGTACAACTATGCCCCTCGGTGCGGTGCTAGTTTTTCCCCTAAAAAATGATAAGATAATGGGGGGCAAGTCCATACCAGGAAGATGTGTCAGTACAACTATGCGCCTTAGTGTGGTGCTGGTTTTTTCCCTAAAAAGATAAGATAGTGGGGGCAAGTCATGTTATTGACTCGCCTCCGCATGCGACGCCGCGGCATGCCGCGTTGTTGCCTGCTACGGCTCGTTCCTGGCTCGGCCTTGCCGGGATAGGGGAGGGGGTCCCGACCCCCTTCCCCCCTCCCCCGGCTCGTCCTCACGCTAAAGCGCCAGTGCACTCGTTTGATAGGCGTAGTGCGGTTATTATGTTTTCCCAAACACCCAGCCACACACCCTAAGATAGATAATGAGGGCAAGTCCATAAAAGGGAGATGTGTCAGTACAACTATGCCCCTCGGTGCGGTGCTGGATTTTCCCCTAAAAAAGATCAGATAATGGGGGGCAAGACAATACAAGGAGGATGTGTCAGTACAACTATGTCGCTCGGTGTGGTGCTTGTTTTTCCCCTAAAAAGATAAGATAGTGGGGGCAAGTCATGTTACAGACTCGCCTCCGCATACGACGCCGCGGCACGCCGCATTGTTGCCTGCTACGGCTCATTCCTGGCTCAGCCTTGTCGGGATAGGGGAGGGAGGTCTCGACCCCCTTCCCCCCCGACTCGTCCTCACGCTAAAGCGGCAGTGCACTCGTTTGACAGGCGTAGTGCGGTTATTCAGTTTTCCCACACACCCAGCCACACACCCTAAGATAGATAATGAGGCCAAGTCCATAAAAGGAAGATGTGTCAGTACAACTATGCCCCTCGGTGCAGTGCTGGTTTTTCCCATAAAAAAGATAAGATAATGGGGGGCAAGTCCATACAAGGAAGATGTGTCAGTACAACTATGCCCCTTGGTGCGGTGCTGGTTTTTCCCCTAAAAAGATAAAATAATGGGCGGCAAGTCATGTTACGGGCTCGCCTCCGCAAGCGACGCCGCGGCATGCCGCGTCGTCGCCTGCTACGGCTCGTTCCTGGCTCGGCCTCGCCGGGATGGGGGAGGGGGTCCCTTCCCCTCCCCTCGGCTCATCCTCGCGCTAACGCGGCAGTGCACTCGTTTGACAGGCGCAGTGCGGTTATTATGTTCCCCCCCCCACACGCACCCACACACCCTAAGATAGATAATGCAACAAGTTTATAAAAGTAAGATGTGTCAGTACAACTATGCTCCTTGGTACGGTGCTGGTTTTTCCCCTAAAAAGATAAGATAATGGGGGGCAGGTCCATACAAGGAAGATGTGTCAGTATAACTATGCCCCTCGGTGCAGTGCTGGTTTTTCCCCTAAAAAAGATAAGATAATGGGGCAAGTCATGTTATGGACTCGCCTCCGCATGCGACGCGGCGACACGCCGCGTCATCGCCTGCTACGGCTCGTTCCGGGCTCGGCCTCGCCGAGACGGGGAAGGGGGGGTCCCGACCCCCCGACCCCCGCCGGGTCGGCCTCGCGCTAACGTGACAGTGCGCTCGTTTGACAGGCGCAGTGCGGTTATTCTATTCCCCCCCCCCCACGCACCAACAGACCCTAAGATAAATAATGGGGACAACTCCATACAAGGAAGATGTGTCCGTACAACTATGCCCCTCGGTGCGGTGCTGGTTTTTCCCCTAATAAAGATAAGATTATGGGGGGCAAGTCCATACAAGGAAGATGTGTCAGTACAACTATGCCCCTCAGTGTGGTGTTGTTTTCCCCCTAAAAAATAAGATAATGGGGGCAAGTCCAAACAAGGAAGATGTGTCAGTACAACTATGCCCCTTGGTGTGGTGCTGGTTTTTCCCCTAAAAAGATAAGATAATGGGGGCAAGTCCATACAAGGAAGATGTCTCCGTACAACTATGCCCCTTGGTGCGGTGCTATTTTTTCCACTAAAAAGAAAAGATAATGGGGCAAGTCATGCTACGGACTCGCCTCCGCATGCGACGTGACGACATGCCGGGATGGGGGAGGGGGGTCTTGAATCCCCCTCCCCCCGCCGGGTCAGCCTTGCGATAACGCGGTAGTGCGCTCGTTTGACACGCGCAGTCCAATTATTCCTTTCCCCCCACACGCACCCACACACCCTAAGATAGATAATGGTGGCAAGTCCATACCAGGAAGATGTGTCAGTACAAATATGCCCCTCGGTGCGGTGCTGATTTTTCGCCTAAACAATATAAGATAATGGGGGGCAAGTCCGTACAAGGAAGATGTGTTAGTATAACTATGCCGCTCGGTGCGGTGCTGGTTTTTCCCCTAAAAAGATAATATAATGGGGCAAGTCCATGCAAGGAGGATGTGTCAGTACAACTATGCCCCTCGGCGCGGTGCTGGTTTTTCCGCAAAAAAAAAGGATAATGGGGGGCAAGTCCATACAAGGAAGATGTGTCAGTACAACTATGTCCCTCGGTGCGGTGTTGGTTTTTCCCTCAAAAAAGATAAGATAATGGAGGGCAAGTCCATACAAGGAGAATGTGTCAGTACAACTATGCCCCTTGGTGTGGTGCTGGTTTTTCCGCAAAAAAAAGATAAGATAATGGGGGGCAAGTCCATACAAGGAAGATTTGTCTGTACAACTATGCCCCTCGGGGTGGTGCTGGTTTTTCCCCTAAAAAAGATGAGATAATGGGGGGCAAGTCAATACCAGAAAGATGTGTCAGTACAACTATGCCCCTCAGTACGGTGTTGTTTTTCCCCTAAAAAGATAAGATAATGGGGCAAGTCATGTTACGAAGTCGCCTCCGCATGCGACGGCACGGCACGCCGCGTCGTCGCTTGCTATGGCTCGTTCCTGGCTCGGCCTCGCCGAGATGGGGGAGGGGGGTCTCGACCCACCCTCCCCCCTTGGGTCGGCCTCGCGCTAACACGGCAGTGCGCTCGTTTGACAGGCGTTGTGTGGTTATTATGTTTCACCCACTCACACCCACGCACCCTAAGATAGATAATGGGGGGCAAGTCCATACAAGGAAAATGTGTCAGTACACCTGTGCACCTCGGTGCGGTGCCGTATTTCCCCCTAACAAAGATAAGATAATGGGGCAAGTCCATACAAGGAAGATGTGTCCGTACAACTATGCCCCTCGATGCGGTGCTAGTTTTTCCCCTAAAAAATATAAGATAATGGGGGGCAAGTCCATACAAAGAAGATGTGTCAGTACAACTATGCCCCTCAGTGCGGTGCTGGTTTTCCCCCTCAAAAAGATAAGATAATCAGGGGCAAGTCATGTTATGGACTCGCCTCCGCATGCGACGCCGCGGCACGCTACGTCGTTGCCTGCTACGGCTCATTCCTGGCTCGGCCTCGCCGGGATGGGGGAGGGGGGTGCCGACCCCCTTCCCCCCGGCTAGTCCTCGCGCTAAAGTGGCAATGCACTCGTTTGACAGGCGCAGTGTGGTTATTCTGTTTCCCCACCCACCCACACACACCCTAAGATAGATAATGGGGGGCAAGTCCATACAAGGAAGATGTGTCAATACAACTATACCCCTCGGTGCGGTGCTGGGTTTCCCCTAAAAAAAGATAAGATAATGGGGGGCAAGTCCATACAAGGAATATGTGTTAGTACAACTATGTCGCTCGGTGCAGTGCTGGTATTTCCCCTAAAAAGATAAGATGATGGGGAGCAAGTCCATACAAGGAAGATTTGTTAGTACAACTATGCCCCTCGGTGCGGTGCTAGTTTTTCCCCTAAAAAAGATAAGATAATGATGGCAAGTCCATACAAGGAAGATGTGTCAGTACAACTATGCCCATCTGTGCGGTGCTAGTTTTTCCTAAAAAAGATAAGATAATGGGTGGGGGCAATTCCATACAAGTAAGATGTGTCAGTACAACTATGCCCCTCAGTGTGGTGGTGTTTTCCCCCTAAAAAATAAGATAATGGGGGCAAGTCATGTTACGGACTCGCCTTGGCATGCGACGTCGTGGCACGCCATGTCGTCGCTTGCTACGGCTCATTCCTGGCTCGGCCTCGCCTGAGGGGAGGGGAAGGGACCGCCCACGCCACGCACCCACACACCCTGAAAACATAGATGTTCTTCAGTCCATACAAAAAAATGTGCCAGTACAACTATGCCACTTGGTGCGGTCCCTTTATATCTTACCCAGATATTCATTAGAAAATACAAAAAATGCCGAAAAAGAATGAGAACTAAGAGAAAGCGAGGGAAACACAGTATAAAAAATGATGTCAGTTCAAGTAGAGGACAATATTCAGTACTAAAAAAATGCTTACATTAGGCAAAAAATCATAAAAACTTAAAGGAAAATATGCTAAGAATCAAAAATATTGACCGCCCATGGGACAAGTTTGACCAACGCAGGTGGACACTTGGACTCAAGGCGACCAGGAAACAACCGGCAAACTATTTGTAAACTAGACTGCAGGGCCCAACCCTCCGAGGCCCACAGGTCATGACAGAGGGCGAGCGCCGTGTATAAGCGCTTAGGTAAGTATTCAAAGGAGTTCAACCAGTGAGCCTCGGCAGCGCTTATAAACAGGTCAAGAGACCCCTCGACTAGCGAGGTGGGACTAAAAGTATAGCGCACACGCACGCCGCACTCCATAGCCGCGCGGACTCCGGCGGAAAACAATGACTCCGGCGGATGGCCCAATACGGTATTTCGCCCCATTACAAAATTCCAACCGATCATACACAACCAAATAAAAGAAATAAATGCAGATAATTTTAAAAAACCCTCATAAGAAATCAATTCAAAACAAATATTGTAAATAGTTCACACACATGTTAATTGTAAGAACTAAAAAAATACTTTTTTTGGAAAATTAAACGTAGAAGATTGTAATAAAAATTTCAGAAACAAATTTATAAAAAGTTCAACTACTAAAATTCATAAGGTTCAAGTAAAATTAGTACTATGTAGCAAATAATAAATTCTTTTAATTTAACAAAATACTATAACTATCACTATTCAACTAAAAAATAAAAATTGTGCTCTAAAATTCATGTAAAATAATTCAACACTATCATTAACAGCATGTCAGTTCAGCAAACTCAAAACCCAAAGGGGTCCTACAACCATCATCAGCGTATATTTTTCGTCTGCGAGCTATGTACATGAAAATATCCCAGTCAAAACAAACGATGCCCATCAGTTCAACTATAATTGTTCCAGTTCAAATATAAAGAATATGTAAAAAATAGTTATGCTTGAGCAAAAAAATAGGAAAGCATTACATAAATTTAAAAATAGCGCATACTATAAAATACAAACAAATTGTTCCAAACCATCTGGTAATACCATAGAATTCAACCATCTGACATGCATTGTTTTAAACAAAAAAATACTTCAACATAATCAAACGCACACAAATCTCACAACCAGCATCATTTGCCACATTTAAACCTACAGCACATAAATTTTGAACGTCAGAGAGTCATCTTCCCTGGAGAACATAACCATAACCACATCACCATCATCAAATCCAGACTCTGCCACAAACTCCTTCCACCCACTAGTTAGGTTGATGCAACCATCAAAGTCGATGTGGTAGGCAACTTCCATCAACTGATACCCATTTTTATCTGAAGTTTCCATCTTCAGTATCCCGAAACTAGGAGCAACAATCCTGACTTTGGGTGACATTTGCGGCAAATAGGCATGGCAGTAGAAAACAAAGTGAACACCTGACATAACTGAATTTTTACATAGATCTAGGAATCGCTACATAACAAAGTGAAAAGAAAATATCTGAACCAAAACAAAAACACCAAACTAACTATTCATATGACCTGACTAAACTGATGAAATATACATATCAATACACCTACAGTAAAAACATCTGACAAAAACATAACTAGGATTATACAAAAATGGATAAATAGTGTTAAGTAAAGAACAAATACACACACAAACCCTTACTGTTAAATTCTGACAAAACCAAATAAAAATTATAGAAAAACTATTGATAAAACTAAACTAAAGATTCAGTCCATGGTATTCAAAATAAGACCTACAAAAAGAAGAAAACGAAACAAATAGAAACACATACCCATGATTCCTTCAAGTCCCCAACCGTCAGGCGACAAACATAGGGTGCACGAAACCCATGGTTGCTATACAGCAGACACGAAAGTTGCCCACCACACTGACTCTCGGTGAGCTCCAAACCAGATTCGTACACACAGCTGTCAGCTATGTGCGCCATCTTTGCCAGACATCCACATGAACAATCCTCCATGGAAAACACATGAATAGGGAACAAAACAACAGAGAGAAGAGGGATGAGCCTAGATCTAATTCTGGAAGAAGGAAGAAAAAGGAGGGGGAGAATGAGCCACATAGCACACATAGATGGATATAATTTATGGCTAGGGAGACTCGCAGTTCACAAAAATAATAAATAGGCAGCTGGGCAACCAGCTGGTAGAAAATAGTTATTATACAAGTCATGCAACATTTGACCGCAAATCATTTCAACTTAAGATAAAAAACAGCAGTTCAAAAGTGCACATAACAAACATATGCACATAAAACAACACATTCAGAGATAGGCAGTTGAATTCATTTAGTCATTCAACCATCTACTCCCTCACAACACAATCTTAAAAACATAAAAATTTAGTACCTCGGTCATAACGATCAAAGAAACGACGTCATTTGTCCCTGGTGGATGGATGTGGAGCCGTGGTTGCTCTCACCCTAGCCCAACTGATGATATGAATATGGTTCCTTCCCCTGCTCTCTGGGAAAAGTAGCTCGAGTTCATTTTCATTCGAGTTGCAAGTATCCATCACCTCGCGCGCAAGGAGTCTGTTAAACTCTGCCTCCACTTCCTCCTCGGCAGCACGTCATTCCCTCTACATGCGCCTGCGCCTCCTCCTCCTCCTCTGCTCTGCTACTGCAGCCCTCACATCGACAGCATCCCCCTCCTCCTCTGAGACCTCTCCCAGCTCAGGATCCATCTGGCTTTTCTTTTGGTTGTAGCTGATGGAATGAAAGTGACAGAGGGCTCGGGCTTTATACTCAAAGTGCAGATGTATGGATAGGCAGCCAGTATGAAATACTTACTCCGATGTCAATGCACAGTAATACAACTTTGACAAGAAGCAGTCCAACTACACATACGGCAGCAATTCAAACAACACTGAGAAACACGCAACTTAATTACACAGTTTGACTAGATTACAAGAAATCATAGGGTACAGTCAGCCACCATACACCACCTCCGCCAACAATCAAATCACATGGGAATCCGGGGTAGAAACAACTCAAGAAGCAAAATTGACAACACAAATATTTTCATACAATCCTCATCTCTCTCCCTGCAACGCCAATTCGAAAGTAAAACATCACAAAAAAAGAACACATTTGCATGGCGGACATGGCAAACGACCAAGAACAGCAAAACTTGAAATCAGAAATTACAGTGAAAAAATTCTCCAAAAACTCTTTAATTCTAACACCACGATAAACACCAGCTGTAAAATTGACGACTACGAACACCACGATAAACACCAACGCCCAAACACGTATGCCGCCAAATGCCCAAGCCGTCACCTCCGGTGACTTGAGATTGCAAAACACGACCAGGTAAAGCACGTGCACCTATGGAACTCCGTACATGTCTCCTCTGGCAACGAATGGCCCGCAGCACCACGTCGGAGAACCCCCGGAAGCTCCCCGTTGCATCCCCTGTTTCCGTTCATCATAGACGTAGGAAGATCAGTTCAAGTAGAAAACCACGTTAGTCCAATTTTGAAACTACGTCGGTTCAAGTCGGGTAACAGAATAATATTCTGTTACGCGAAACATAATAGCCCAGATGTATATATATTAATATATATATATAGTGTAGTTGGCGACTTATATGGACGCCCGCTTATACAAATCGTGTTCACAGTTACCACTGGTTCTTTCTAATCATTAGAGTTGACGATGGAAGTGTTGAAGTACGGACTCGCTAAGTAAATACCGTGAAGATTACATAAGCTTGCATTCGTTGCTTGGACGGTTATTTCAATCATTGATGCACTATGTCGGCTTTTTTGTTATTTTATTTCCTGATATCAAGTAATTAATAACTCCTTTATTCATTTTTTTAGTCGGGCAGGGTTTGGAAATGTTTCGTCAAAGAGGTCACCGGTGAATGGAAACTAGAGTTGAGATGGTGAAAGCCCCAGGTAATTCAGTAGTACTAGTTACGTCCGCGCATCACTTTAATTCTAGTTTCAATACCATTGTCATGCTTCATTATTATCTGATTGAATTATATTCTCGTAAAGTGCATGAGGCAGGCACAGGGACTGAATTATGTGCATATGACGTTTGTGAGAACATTCGCTTTATGACCGAAAGGAATAAGAGTGCAAGAGATCTTTCGGTGCGTAAACACCATTCATTTTTTTATCATGATCTAATACAAATACACACAACTAACATGGATATTCATATTGATCTCATTCTTTATGTATAGATGACGCAGATGCAGGATCATCTCCTATCAACGGACCGCATACGAGCAATTCAAGAATAAATTGTGGGATTTTAGCTTCAGCAGGTCATATCTCCCGACAAACAATACCATTACCTGATCCCCGAATGATCTACAAATTGTACGAGAAATTGTATATACCAAATTATACATATATATATATGTGTGTGTGTGTGTTTGTGTGTGTGTGTGTGCATGTGGTCATACGAGAGAATTCTATGATATATGATTGGTTGTACGAGAAATTTTATGATATATGATCGATTCTACGAGAAATTCTATTATATATGCATAAGTGTATAGTATGTAGTAGCATAAAGAATGTTTGAAATGAAAAAGAATTAAATGGAAAACATAAAATTAAAAGGAAAAATAAACAATAAACCGTAAACCCCTTAACCCCTAAACTCCTAAACCCCTACACCTTTAGTCCCGGTTGGTGTTAGTAACTGGGACCGAAGCTCCCAATGCCCTGGCGCGCTGTGTCGCACAGTTGGCCAGGGTTTAGTTCTGGTTCATAGCCAACCGGAACTAAAGGCCTGGACCCTTTAGTTTCTATACTTTAGTCCCGGTAGGGGAACCAGAACTACAGGCCCTTCCCAACCGTGACTAATGGCATGTTTTCTACTAGTGATTACATCTCGTAGTTGATGCTTCTTGGATTACTTGGTGGAAGAGATTATGTTCAAATTCTTAATTATCATTATTAATCCTCTGACATTGAACATGTTGATGATTTGTGAGTAGTTACTATTGTTCCTCCGGACATGGGAGAAGTCTTGTTATAAGTAGACTTGTGAAGTTGGTATGTGTTCGATATTTTTATGATATGTATGTTGTTACTTCTGTTGGTGGTGTCACGTGAACGTCGACTACTTGACACTCACCATTTAATTTTTTATTCGTTCACGTGATGAGTGCAATTCTTGGAGTGCCATTTTATATTGTTTGTTGTTTCAATAATAACTGGATCTGAAATTTTGAATAAGAGAGAGACTTAACATGGCTATTTAACTAATTGACTACGCATTTATCTTCACTTATATCTTTTTGGAGTAGTTTGTCATTCACTCTCGTGCTTCACTTATATCCGATGAGTAAATGGTTGAATGAATTGAATATCATAAATTTGAAATTAAAAGTGCTTCATATACTTATCCCATGGGTACTAACGACTTCACACATAATAAGTATAGGTGGTGAAATTTATTGAAAGTTAGCAAACACCGCGTTGGTCACTTGAACAATTCATGAAAGAATATTCAAGGAAGAGAGATTTCACATATAAATATACTATCTTGGACATCTTCTATGATTGTAAATACCCATTAATTATTTTCAAACTTGAGAAAATTAGTTGAAGTTGGACAAGGAAGACAACATAATGAGTTATGCTTGGGTATATTTGTATAGTAGTTATATTGTTTTGGATCCTCCAACATGTGGTGCTTGCTTCCACCTCATACTAGCCAAAACTTCCGCACCAAGTAGAAATACTACTTCTGCGTCCAAACACCCTTAAACCAGTTTTGCCATAGGACTCCACTATACCTACCTATGGATTGAATAAGATCCTTCAAGTAAGTTGTCATCGGTGCAAAAAGCAATAAAAAATTCTCCTAAATATGTAAGATTTTTTATTGTAAGGCAAAATAAGCATTGTACGAACTTGTGATGGTAAAGAAATAAAACCAACGAACTGAGTAATAAAGGTTGCTATCACAAAGGGCAATACAACGTGACGTTCCTTTTCATTAAGAGTTTGCACATCCAAAAACAAGAAATGCATGACAACCTCTGCTTCCCTCTACGAAGGGCCTATCTTTTACTTTCTAGTACTTACCTTTATACAAAAGTCATGGTGATCTTCACCACTGCCTATATGTCGCATATTCTCTTGTCAAGCATCATGTGGTGGGAAAAGATCCAAGCATATATGGCCATACAAATATATTTTATCATGAATTATTATTGTTGACAACTATCTATATGATAAATAAGTTGGGAGGCGAAACTTTAAGCCCCTATCTTTCCCTGTGTTCGACGGATGCCATTTGCTCTAAAAATATTCTTTGAGAGTTAGAAATCATGGAAGACCATATGATAGTTGAATATATGGAATTTGCTAAATCAAAGCTCTTACATAGACCCTTCCTGAAAATAAGATGAATTGCAATTGTTTGGTGACTAAAAGCATAGTTTGTTAGTTTTCAAGAAACCTTATGGTCTATACTTTAACTTGTGAATAGCTTGTTAGTTTTTGATGAGAAGTTTTATGAGATGATCTAATGTTTATGATATATAATGATGGTAGAAAAAAGTGTTTGGAACTATCATTGATCAAATTTATGCACTATGCTAGCATTCACACTTCATAAATTATTTCTTTTATCATTTACCTACTCGAGGACGAGCAGGAATTAAGCTTGGGGATACTGATACATCTCCAACGTCTCTATAATTTATTAAGTATTCATGCCATATTTACAATAATTATATATTATTTTGGTATGATTATATTAGAACTAACCCGGACTGACGTTGTTTTCAGCAGAACTACCATGGTGCTGTTTTTTGTGCATAAATAAAAGTTCTCGGAATGGGCTTAAAATTTAGTATGCTTTTTTGTGGACCAAAAGAGACCCCCCAAGCATTGAATCTGGGCCAGAAGAGCCATGAGGAGGCGGCAAGCCTGCCAGGCGCGGCCAGGGGGTGGCCACGCCTAACAGGCTTGCCACCGCCTCATGGCACCCCCTGATGTGAGATCGACGCCAAAAAATCCTATAAATGTTGAAATCTCCAAAAAGAAACCTAGATCGGGAGTTCCACCGCCTCTCACCTCCAGAGCCACGAAAAACCAATCTTGGCCCTCTCCGGCACCCTGCCGGAGGGGGTCACCATCACCGGAGGCCATCTTCATCATCCCAGAGGGACCATGAACACCATGGAGGCCAAGGACCAGAGGGAAAACCTATCCCCACAAAGGGGGGAGACCATGGAGGAGGAAGCACAAGGGGGAGACCATCCCCCCTTCTCTCCCGGTGGTGCCAGAGTGCCACCAGGGGAACCATCGGCGTGGTGATCGTCTTCATCAACACCACCTTCTTCATCACCATCCTCATCTCCTTTTCGCGGTCCACTCTCCCGCACCCCACTGTAATACCCTACTTGAACATGGTGCCTTATGCCACATACTATGATCCAATGATGTGTTGCCATCCTATGATGTTTTGAGTAGGGTTTTTTTCTCCTTTGGGTTGATTGATGATCTGGATTGGTTTCTGTTGTATGTTTATTATGGTGTTGTCCTATGGTGCCTTCCGTGCCATGCACATGTGAAGGATTCCCACTATACGGTGTTGCAATACGCTCATGATTCCTTTATAGTAGGTTGCTTGAGTGACAGAAGCATAAACCCGAGTAAGGGGGTTGTTGCGTATGGGATAAAGAGGACTTGATGCTTTAATGGTATGGTTTGGTTTTACCTTAATGATCTTTAGTAGTTGCAGATGCTTGCTAGAGTTTCAATCATAAGTGCATATGATCCAAGTATGGGAAGTATGTTAGCTTATGCCTCTCCCTGATATAAAATTGCAATAATGATTTCCGATCTTGTTAACAATTGCCAAGGATAATTCCACACACCAACCCATCATTATTCCACTCTCGCTATTTGTAATATATTGTAATATTATAATAAAAACACCTATTTTTATATTTTAGTTCTCCATTTTCATGCAAAGCTGTCATCTTCATACGCACAATGTAGTTTTATTTATCGTTTCTAGATGGAACCAAACGTTCGGTGTACGTAGAATCGTATCAGTGACAGATAGGACTTGAGAGAATATTGATCATACCTTTAGCTCCTTGTGGGTTCAACACTCCATACTTATCACTTCCACCTTTGGAAATTGATACAATGATTCCTTGCACTTGGGATTATCACCAGCCAGCGCCTCTCCGCTATCCTGCCCCTCACCTCGCGGCCTCCACCTCACTGTCCACCGCCACCGCTCACCTCACTGGTCATCGCAGGGAACAGCACCGCCTAGCGGATCCAAGTCTCACGAGGTTGTTGACGGAGCTGCCTCGTTCCGCCATGGAAGCGGAGGGCCGCGCACGATCTACCACTCTCGATCTTGATTTTATTTCCTATACATCTTCTATGTAAATTGATATATACATAATATTTCAGAAGAGTTTTGTAAATCGATCTATGGAAAATGTTCATGTTCAGGTGTTTTAGATCTGTAAATTCTGTAAATTGATCTACGGAGAACGCTATAACTAAAAGAAATCTCCGCCGTCTATAGTGTAGTGTACCGGATGTCAACGATGCTCACGTTGCCGCCTGTTAGTAGAATGGTTGACAGCAAAGATGATGATCACGTTGTCGTCTGTTAATAAAACGGTTGAAGGCAAAGATGCTCCATTTTTCATCTGCTAATAGCACGGCTGACGGCAAACCGAAGTTTGGTTGAGGGCAAAGCCTTTGCCGTCTACTTAATAAAATGCAGATGGCAAAGTACCCTTTTCCGACTTTGTCTTTGCCATCTCATTTTGTCGTTAGCTGGACTTTTTATCGTCTGTATATCAACCTTTGTTGTATGTTATTGCCTGACGACAAACTCTTTGCCGTATGTAGGTCAGCCTTTGCCATATGTTATTGCCTGACGACAAATTTCTTGATTCCCATATTGCTTCTATAAACATTAGTTTAAGCACAACCTCTGGCGGGAATTCTATTGAATAACATAATAATAATATAGTTAGCAATCTAGTTTTTCTTAAAGAAAAAATTATGTATGCAAATCGTTGGACTAATTAATGACACAATAGTAAAAATTAGTCTTACCATGCTATTAGGGTTCAACTCGTACACTAGCGGCATGTAGTCATAATAACTTTTGCCAATATGTTTATAATTGATCTTATAATTATCAACATCATCAATAAATGAGATTAGATCATTTTTCTCCAATCAAGCTGGATCGGAGCCAGGATTGTAGTAGGTCATGTCTACTATCTTTTGAGTTTTTTTAAGAAGAGAAATAAGGTGCCAATTAAACATAAACAAGTTAAGTTGGGATGAACACCAACTATTTCTAAATAAAAAATGCAAATTACTTAACAAATAAGGTTGACAAACTTACATAGAGGTAAAATTGGAAGCATATCAACATCCACTCAAATGTCGATATTACCTTCAATATCGCCTTCAGGACGAATATCGAAGGTTATTTCCCTATCCTCCAAAAATCCATATGCCTTGTCTAGAGATTTCCAAATTGAGCAACCAAAATGCGAGTGATTAATGCATTGTATAGTTTGACGAGAAATATGAAACCATGTTGAGTCTCCAGGTTAGCTTTTCTCGTCTTCATATTCTCCATTTCTTAGAAACCGAGCTTTTTCAAGACATCCCATCTTGCATGGTAGGGGATGCACTAGTCAAATTGTAAAAAACATAAATTACACATTGAAGATAAGAAAGTCATGATTAATTACGAAAAAATAGTTTTCATCATTGCGCATCGTAAAAACATCAAAGGTATTGTTAAACTTGATGGTGAAGAACATGTCATTTTATAGGTGAGGCCTGTTGCATAGACCCTGATCTTCGCCGCAATAATCACACTCGGGGATCCTCTCATTGTCAGACATTTCATGTGTTCATCATTCAAAGGTTAAAAATCAACGGTAATTATACAAGGAACTATTCAGCATTGGTTCAATTTTGGTATGTCGAGGCTTCCTCGATAAACTATCATATCTCTTGGTGTATATGGTGCACATTTTCACACTAATATGGTGGTGTATGTTGGTGTACACTCCCTCATACTAATATTTCAACCGTCTATGATGGTCGCTCATCCCTTTAGTGCATTATCAAAATCTCTAGTACACGGGAATGAAGGAGGAAACGACCCACACGACAACAGTCAGGATTCCTCCATCAACAACATACTGAAAGTCACACAAGGAGCTTCGACAGAATGGAAGTCAACCCTACAAGCCTTTCTGAATTAATAGTACACTTATGGAGTATAGACATAAAATAGCCTATGTTTTGCCCCAATGTTATCTAATTCTTATTCTGTAAAAATTGCGGCATGATTTTTTCTAAAAACGAAACATATCGAGCACCTGGAATTTTCCAGAAGGGAAATGAATCAACATTTCGACAAAACATAGGGCAGACGGAGGTTTCACTTCTTTACATTTTCATTTTCATTTCTTCACATGTTCAAACAAAGTTAAGTTCCTTACATTTTCATTTCAAACAAAATCATATCTTCACATTTTCATTTCAAAAAAATACAATCCTCACATTTTCATTTCATAAAAAAAAATGTGTGCCTCAATTTTTTAAATTCAACAATGTTGGATTTTACTTCTCCCAATAATTTCGCTGAAACTTTCATAAATTGTTTAGGCACTTGATAATCAATTTATAATGAAACTTCTAAAATTCAATATATGTACTATAAAAACTAAATTACTAAAACACCCTAGTTCTAACCCTAACATCCATCCATCCATCCTTCTATCTGTCCATCTATATATCCATCCATTTTTTGATTTATGCAATGTATCAATAATACCTTATTTCTAACCCTAACTTAGTTTTAATCCATCCATTCATGTCATGTAGAAGGGAGGGAGGGAGGGATGGAGGGAGAGGGTCAGAGGGATAGGGCAGGTGGGAGGGAGGGAGGGAGGGAGAGGGTCAAGGCGATGGAGGGAGGGAGGGAGAAGGGAGGGATGGAGGGAGAGGGTGGGAGGAAGACATACCGGGGGACCGTGGCGGCAGCACGCGATGGCGGCAGCAGCAAGGCAATGTGGGTGATGACGGCAGCGGGCGGCGGCAGCGAGGGAAGATGGAGAGGACCGTGAGAGTGGAGAGGGAGAGTGAAGTCCCGCATGCGGGCTAGAGAGGTTAAGGTGCGATTAGTAATAGCGTGGGTCACCGTCCCACGCTGGTGCTAGCCCACCTAGCTGTAGCGCGGGGCACCAACAAATGATGCTGCTAAGTTAGGCCGGTGAGTTGGGCCCAGGCTGGCCGCAGTAGTAGCGTTGTAGGGCTGCCCGCGCTACTACTAGGTTCCTTAGCAATGGAGGTGGCCTCGGACCAACGCTGCCACTATGTCTAGCCCTAGTCAGTAAGGGGGACCACTTAGTGGAAGCACTTTTTGTTTGATCGTGCTACTGATAAGTATGGATCGATAGCGCGGTTTAGTGTCCCTCGCTACTACTAACTAACAATAGCGAGTTTACCTGACATGCGCTACGGCTAAATCTCCATCTATTGGTTTTTCCCTAGTAGTGTGTGGTGACGCCGGGCATCCATGGCTGCTAGGCGCTATAGTGGTGCAGGCGGCTGAGGTGGTGGCTTAGTGTGGTGGTGGCATCAACGGGGCATGGCGGGAGGCATGGTGGAGTGGTGGTCATGGAGGGGACAGACAATGGTGTGCTAAGGCGGATTGGCGCAGCAGCATGTATGGAGGCAGCAGCGTGATCTACCGAATAGACTGGTGGCGACATTGTGATAGCTCGGCTAGGATGGATTTCATGGCGAGCAGTGAGCTTTGGGCCAGCTCTGGGCTGTGTAGTGAGCGGTGTTGCTCTCCTACTGGTGCCGACATAGGATTTGTCCATGGTTACGTGTTGGGTCGTCGAAAGGCTATCCCTTGGAGTAGGAGATAGCCTTCGTGGTCGGTCCATGCTCTTGCAGGAGGTGTTGGATGGTTGTTGTCCCTTCATGAGGTGAATGGAGTTGGTTAGACTGCACTTCTCTCTTTGGTGCGGTCTGTTGATGGTCCTTGGCTTTGCAGCTATGACGGCATGGTCTTGAGATAGAGGTGGTGTGAGGCTACTTGGACAGTGCTACCCAATTCCTTCGAGGTGTGGAGATGTGCGATGATCGGAATGACTTCTGTGAGGCCAGCGGCGATGGCACTTGTGGCTGTCGTTCCCTTCCTGGAGGTATCATCTAGGTGTGTTTGACATCTGCCTTGCTTGTGTGGAATTGGTTTTTGTATTCGGGCGAAAGCCTCGATTCTATGTAAGATCGGCGCGATGGCGGCATCCTCGACGTCGCTCCTCCGTTGGGAGCATCATGTTTGGAGACACGGCCCAACTCCTTGTTGCTTCCTTCGGTGTCCACCGTGGTCCTGTTTTGATCCTTGGTGGCACTATGTATGACTATTGCTAGTGTATCCAAGTCATGTCTTCCTTATCAAGTCATGCCACTCACTAGCCACCTTCTGTTCGGCATTCAGGGTGGATGTTGCGTTGACCAATAAAGTTCAATAGGAGATGGTGGTCTACGAAGGTGCTCAGCCGATGTTGTCAGAATCGCGATTCTGGTATACGATTCTACGACTTTACTATCCAAACTAAACCCTTTGATTCTATGATTTTAGTTCCCAGAATCCACGTTTTTACGATTCTGATAGTGAAGATTCTACGATTTACGATCGTACCATCGAAGCTCCGATCCAATTCAAAATGACGATTTTGACAACCTTGTGCCCAGCGTTCGTCGACACGAGGAATTGTTCTCACTTAGAGCAGGTGCTTTTGTTTTGTAGTTTTATTAGGCCGTTGGTGGTTGTATTTGGTCCTACCTGGGTCTGGCATTCGTGCTACGCTTGTTATTAGCAACAGGTTGTAGTATTCTTGTTACTTACGACTCTGTCTTCTATAAAACTATTGTACGCCTAGACGTATCATCTAGAAAAATAAGATAAAAAGATGCAGATATAGAAGAAAAAAATTACATGTTATATTCTGTAGACAGTATGCCTAATGTTCAGTATCATCACAAAAAATTCTTGCATCCTCAATTGCAGGAAACTTGTTTACCGGGAGTTTGAAAAAAGTTCACCACTTGATGCAACAACAAAAATAGTATCATTGGTGGGACTGCTGCCCATTTTCACTAGTAGAAAATGGCCCATTTGTCCCGGTTTCAGAGGTCCATTAGCCCCGGTTCAGGAACCGGGAATAAAAGGTCGGGACTAAAGCCTAATACCTTTAGTCCCGGTTCGTACAGAAGGGGCTCCACGTGGCCGCTGCGGGAAGCCCAGACAGGAAGACGTTTAGTCCCGGTTGGTAACACCAACCGGGACCAAAAGGCATCCACGCGTCAACATCTGGCAGGAGCTGGGGGGGTTTTGAATGGGGGGTTAGTGGGGTTTGGAGGGTCAATTTAGGGGTTTCATATTGTGTTAGCTAGCTAATAGAGAGAAGTGTCCTTTCTTTTTCCGTGCTTGGTCGATGCTAGATACGGTAGAGAGAACTCGACACGCTAGCTAGTAAGCAAATGAAGGAACCATTAAGTACACAAGATCGTCATGAACATATACAGAGAGAAGTGATCGACCTCTCTTTCTTGGAAAGATTGGTCGAACAACAAGTTTTCGTATATCTATCCGACACTACTAGCTACATATATACAATATAAGATTTTTTATAGTCCCTAAGATCAAATCACAAATCCACATAGTATTCTCTGTCTTTAGGTATGACGTGGTCAAGAAAGAATCCCGCCAATTCCTCTTGAATTGCTCGTATGCGATCATGTGGTAGGAGTTCATCCCGCATCTGCAAGATCTAATTTTAAGAAGGGGGTCAATACATGCATATATATGAATAAAACTCAACACAATTGATGCAAACGTAATATATAAAATAAAATTGTGAATATTATTTACGTAATTCAAATTGTTTGTCAGAGAAGCCCCGCTCACAAGTCGAGTGGCGAGTGAACTCGCATACGTATTATCCACATAAAACAGCCCCTTTTTCTGGTACAAGCACTTTACGAGAATAGATGTCAATCAAACTGATAAGCAAGCATGGTAATGATATATTGAAGAAATTTTGAATCAATTAGACATGCGCGGAACTAGCTAGTACTACTTACTTTGGGGTTCGTAAATCGCAACTCTTTGTTTAGACTGATAACCTTTAGGATGAACTTCTTCCAAACCCTGCCAGGCAAAAAAAATGATTACTTCATATCGGGAAATTAACGATATGGGCCCAGTATTGACTGAACTTACTTCTTGATCATTGCAGTCATGTCCGCATAATTCTCAGGATCTTTACGTCTCGAGTCTAAGACAGTTACTAATGCCTCGTGAAGCTTAATGGATAGCAGAATATAGTGGAAACTGCGCACGCATATATAACTCATCCATTACATTACTTAACCTCGATTAAGCAAAACAGGGTATACAAAGAAGACAGCAACACTCACTTGAAGTTGTAAGTAAATAGTATTTCCCTTTTGTTTTGACGTGTAAGGAACGACTTTTGCAAGTTCTCCTCGGCCTCTTTGGTTTCATTTCCTGTCATCCATTCATTTACGGCATCTAGGATAATGAACCCAATGTCGAAGATTCCTGCTTTTTTGCATTCGGCGATCTTCAATCTGCAGAATATAGTTAGGATAAGTATATATACAAGCAATGAACGAGATGAGCTAGAGACTTAACTATAGAAGTAATACTTACAGACAGTCGGCAGTCATGGGTTGTTTTTCGAGGGACAGTTGATTGAATAACTGAAATAAATCCACAAATTCAATAGGCATCATGCGAAGTCCAATGAATTCATACTCTGGTTTCACTCTAATATACATAGTGTCTCTCCTAGACTCCTTGCAGGTTTTCATGTACCACTCATGCAATTTGTACATCATAGTTGTTAGAGGAGGAGGATGAGGTTTGACGAGAGGCTTCCCGTGCACGTATTTGTATTCTTCTTTAGTTACCTCAGTCGTTTAAAGAAATACATCATCCCCAAGTAATCACCAAGTTTGGTACCGGGCAGTAGCACCGTATGATTAGCAATATCGCTAGACACCTTGAGCGGGGGGCACGATTGCTTCTCCTATTAGCCGAGCTGGGAATTGTTTTCCCATTTCTTCGTTCTTTGACTCTTGTAGCACTAGAAGTACTTCCCGACCGCTACACTTCATTATATGTCTTTATAATATAGTGTTCATAGTTTGATGGCAGCGGAGGCGGTGATGGTCGCTTCAGGGCATCCAGAGTGTGCTTCGCTTTCACCGGATCTACCGTTTCCTTCGGAGGTGGATGTTTCCGTGCAAAATGGGCCTTCACTTCGGCTTTAATGATTTCATCGTTTTCTTCATCAGTCCTCTCGTATGGTAACTTTGGAATAGGCTTGAGGCTTGGACCATATTTGAATTTCTTCCCGCCTATTGTAATGCTATCCGCTAGAGTGGCGACAGCGTCTCTCTTCCGTCATGGAGGAGGCGGAGTGGCCTAACGCACCGGAGGAGGAGGCTGAGTGGCCTCATGCGCCATAGGAGTCGGAGTGGACTGACACGTCGGAGGAGGAGGCTGAGTAGCCTCACGCGCCATAGGAGGCGGAGTGCTCTGATGCGCCGGAGTAGGCCGAGTGCCCTCACGCGCCAGAGTAGGCGAAGTGGCCTCACATGCCGAAGGAGGCGGGTTGCTCCGACGCGCCGGAGTGGGCGGAGTGCCCTCACGTGCCGAAGGAGCTGTAGAAGGAGGTGGAGTGCCCTGATCACTTGCCGGAGGAGGATGAGTGGGGAGGAGGAAGTGGAGTGCCTTGACTCGCTGGAGGAGGAGGCGTCCAGTTTGGAAGCTTGATGTACTCCTTCCTCCATAGACAAGTACTCCTCAGAGCATGAACCAGCTGATTCTCCCCTTCACCTATACGGTGGTCAAGCTCGAGCTCCTCAAATCCCTCCATTACTTCATCCACCGTTACAACAGCATAGCCATATGGAATCGAAAGGCAGTGAAAACTTCTGTTGGGTTGAGGAGGTGCAACAGAGCTAACAGCCGCCTTGAAAGTGAGGTTTCGGAATTTCGTCATAAGCTTGCAATGTTGAACCTCCGTGATAGTATCCATGAGGTAGCTAGGAGTAGTGAAGTCAGGCTGAAAGAGCTCCATGGAAGCCATGCTGCTTCTTTGTTGAGATGGTGAAGTAGCATCTGTGGTAGCTTCGTGCCACTGAGATGGTTGGCCAGCAGCTCGCTGGCTCTCAAGTTCCTCCAGCTTTTCTAGTCTTGCATTAAGCTTTTGCACGTCGCTCAGCTCCGCTTTCCTCTTTCTCTACCGGCTTCTGTAACAGCCAGCTATGGGAAACCCAACCTTCCATGGAATGAAGCCTGGTGTACCTCGTGTTTGTCCAGGGTGCTCAAGATTCCCGAGGGCCTCAGTCAGCTCGTCCTTCTCTCTGTCGGGAATTAACGTCCCTTCCTGCACTGCGGTGATATACTTCTGATGCCTCTCGATGGGTATTGCAATTTTCTCGTTCGTCCAATGGCACTTCCGTGTTTCAGGTTCCAAAGTTCCTAGAATCCCGAAGAACCAAGTCCTTGAACGGTCTGGCCAGTTCAATGTCTCTAGTTCGACCCCTTTAGCAATCAAGTCATTCTCAGCATTGTCCCACAACTGCCAGGCTTTGAGATAGCAACATGACCCCGTGTGATGGTGATACTGCTTCTTTGTAGCATTGTTCTTGTTTGTCTTAGACATTTTCTTACTCTTGTCCGATGTCTTGTAGGCCACAAATTCAGGCCAGTAATCTCTTATCTTCTCAAATCGGCTGATGAATTCTGGAGTCTTCCCTTTATTGACAAACTTTGATTTCAACTCATTCTTCCACCTCCTGAATAGATCTGCCATCTTCTTAAGAGCACATGCCTTGACCAGTGTCTCTATAACTGGGTTATTCGGATCCTCCTCTCGCAGTAGGGTGAATTTTTCCTTCAGCGAGGTCCAAAGATCATCTTTCTGTCGATCGGTGACATAAGAAATTTCAAGGTTGTTGTCCTTAGGCTTATTCCATTGGTTGATTTTGATCGGGATGTTGTCCCTAACAATAGCTCCGCACTAAGCAGCAAATGTGTCCTTGGTCCGCTTTGGTTCAATCGGTAGGCCATCGTTCGCGAGTGCTGTGATCGTGAACCTTTCTTCCATGCCCAACCTTCTCTTCGGGCCTCGTCTCATTACCGAAGTTCGGATCGGTCCGGAGGGCTATAAAAGAAGAAAGAAGAGTTAATATATGTACATACCAAAACAATTAATGCATCGATTAGCTAGTCAGCATAGGCTTAATTAATATATATATACCTCGCCCGACTTTGCAACAGCTCCCTCCTCCGATCGGTCACTGGAGCCGTCACCATTGTCTCCTTCTTCCTCTAGCATTCAAAGACCGGAGCCATCATGATCATGTCCGTCCTCCTCCATTGTTCGATCACCGGAGCAATAATCCTCTCCTTCAAGACCATCGGTGTTATTGAGAAATGACAAGACATCACCTCCGCCTCGGATTATGTCACCCAACAACTGTTCTTGTTCCAAGTCTCTTTGATCCATAGTTTCTGCAAATATTAAAACATGGCAATAATATACAAACATGAGAGATGGATATATTAGTGGCAAACATAGACCTATCTCGCTGATCACAACAAGGAATCGTATTACTGGCCTTGACGCTTCTACGGTTTGGGGTGGCCTCGACAAACGCTTCTAGGGTTTGGGGTGGCCTCGACGCTTCTAGGTTTTGGTCGGGCGAGAGGGGCTTGATCGACGTCCCCCCTCATGTTGAAGAATTACCGGAGTTTTCTATGAACAAAACAAAATACTACCTATCACATCACATGTTCGGCGACCGGACCGGACCGACAAGGGATTCTCTTAACCTTTAAGGGATTTAACAAAATGGCACCATTCTGGATGTGCAGAAAATGGTGCATATTTTTCCTGATATCATCTACCCTTCTATATGCCACGTTGTCTAGTGTCAAAGGATACAAGAAAACCATGGCTTCATCACTAGCTAGAAGTAACAGGCGCATAATGCTATGAAGCTCTCCAAAATTGTTTTGGAATGGATTCCTGGATAGGATAATTAGCTTTTTGGTACGAAGTTCAGCAAGAGCCTTCCGAATATCGCTATTTGGAAGGCCTTTGCTGAAACTCGTACCAAAAAGCGAATTATTCTATCCGTAACTCCGTTCCAAAACAACTTCGAAGATCTTCGTAGAATCATATGCCAGTTAGTTCCGCCTAATGATGAAGCCATGGATTTCTTCAAAACTTTGATAGAAAACATGACATATAGAAGAATATATATATATATTGATGAGATCTTGTACATGATCTTGTGCTATGCTTAGGATTGGGTCTTGTCCATCACTTCATTCTCCTAATGATGTGATCCCGTTATCAACGACATCCAATGTCCATGGTCATGAAACCCTGACCATCTATTGATCAACGAGCTAGTCAACTAGAGGCTCAATAGGGACATGTTGTGGTCTATGTATTCACACATGTATTACGGTTTCCGGTTAACACAATTATAGCATGAACAATTGACAATTATCATGAACAAGGAAATACAATAATAACCATTTTATTATTGCCTCTAGGGCATATTTCCAACAGTCTCCCACTTGCACTAGAGTCAATAATCTAATTACATTGTGATGAATCGTACACCCATAGCAATCTGGTGTTGATCATGTTTTGCTCGTGAGAGAGGTTTAGTCAACGGATCTGCGACATTTAGATCCATATGCACTTTAGAAATATCAATATCTCCTTCCTGAATGTAATCACGGATGGAGTTGAAACGACGCTTGATGTGTCTTGTCTTCTTGTGAAACCCGGGCTCCTTTGCAAGGGTAATAGCTCTAGTATTGTCACAGAATAGAGTCATCGGGCCCGACGCACTTGGAATTACTCCTAGGTCGGTGACGAACTCCTTCATCCAGACTCCTTCCTTTGCTGCTTCCGAAGCAGCTATGTACTCCGCTTCACATGTAGATACCGCCACGATGCTTTGCTTGCTGCTGCACCAGCTGACTGCCCCTCCGTTCAAAACATACACATATCCGGTTTGCGACTTGGAGTCGTCCGGATCTATGTCGAAGCTAGCATCGACGTAACCCTTTATGACGAGCTCTTCGGCACCTCCATATACGAGAAACATGTCCTTTGTCCTTTTCAGGTACTTCAGGATATTCTTGACCGCAGTCCAGTGTTCCCCTCCGGGATCACTTTGGTACCTCCCCACCAAACTTATGGCAAGGTTCACATCAGGTCTGGTACATAGCATGGCATACATAATAGAGCCTATGGCTGAAGCATAGGGGATGACACTCATCTCTTCTCTATCCTTTGTCGTGGTCGGGCATTGAGTCGTACTCAATCTCACACCTTGTAACACAGGTAAGAACCCCTTCTTGGACTAATCCATATTGAACTTCTTCAATATCTTTTCAAGGTATGTGCTTTGTGAAAGACCTATGAGGCGTCTCGATCTATCTCTATAGATCTTAATACCTAATATGTAAGCAGCTTCTCCAAGGTCCTTCATTGAAAAACACTTATTCAAGTAGGCCTTTACACTTTCCAAGAGTTCTATATCATTTCCCATTATCAGTATGTCATCCACATATAATACGAGAAATGCTACAGAGCTCCCACTCACTTTCTTGTAAATACAGGGTTCTCCATAAACCTATACAAATCCAAATGCTTTAATCACTTCATTAAAGCGAATGTTCCAACTCCGAGATGCTTGCACCAGCCCATAGATGGAGCGCTGGAGCTTGCATGCCTTGTTAGCATCTTTAGGATCGACAAAACCTTCTGGCTGCATCATATACAGTTCTTCCTTAAGGAAGCCATTAAGGAATGACGTTTTGACGTCCATTTGCCAGATCTCATAATCATAAAATGCGGCAATTGCTAATATGATTCGGACAGACTTCAGCATCGCTACGGGTGAGAAAGTCTCATCGTAGTCAACTCCTTGAACTTGTCGATAACCCTTAGCGACAAGCCGAGCCTTATAGACGGTCACATTACCATCCGCGTCAGTCTTCTTCTTGAAGATCCATTTATTTTCAATGGCTCTCTTATTATCAGGCAAGTCCACCAAAGTCCACACTTTGTCCTCATACATGGATCCTATCTTGGATTTCATGGCTTCAAGCCATTTGTTGGAATCCGGGCCCGCCATCGCTTCTTCATAGTTCGAAGGTTCACCGTTGTCTAACAACATGATCTCTAGGACAGGTTTGCCGTACCACTCTGGTGCGGAACGTGTCGTAGTGGACCTTCAACGTTCAATAGTAACTTGATCTGAAGTTCCATGATCATCATCATTAACTTCCTCTCTAGCCGGTGTAGGCTCCACAGAAACAACTTCCTGTGCTGCGCTACTCTCCGGTTCGAGTGGAGGTACAATTACCTCATCAAGTTCTATTTCCTCTCACTTACTTCTTTTGAGAGAAACTCTTTCTCGAGAAAGGATCCATTCTTGGCAACAAAGACTTTGCCCTTGGATCGTAGGTAGAAGGTATACCCAATAGTCTCTTTGGGATATCCTATGAAGACGCACTTTTCCGCTTTGGATTCGAGCTTCTCAGGTTGAGTTTCTTCACATAAGCATCTCATCCCCAAACTTTTAGAAACGACATCTTAGGTTTCTTTCCAAACCATAATTCATACGGTGTTGTCTCAATGGATTTTAACGGTGCCCTATTTAAAGTGAATGTGGCAGTCTCTAATGCATATCCCCAAAATGATAGCGGTAAGTCGGTAAGAGACATCATAGATCGTACCATATCTAATAGAGTGTGATTACGACGTTCAGACACACCATTTCGCTGAGGTGTGCCAGGTGGCGTGAGTTGTGAAACAATTCCACATTTCCTTAGGTGCGTGCCAAACTCGTGACTTAAATATTCTCCGCCATGATCAGATCGTAGGCACTTTATTTTCCTGTCACGTTGATTCTCTACCTCACTCTGAAATTCCTTGAACCTTTCAAAAGTTTCAGACTTATGCTTCATTAAGTAGACATACCCATATCTACTCAAGTCATCAGTGTGGGTGAGAACATAACGGTAGCCACCACGAGCCTCGACACTCATTAGACCCCATACATCGGTATGTATTATTTCCAACAAGTCAGTTGCTCACTCCATTGTTCCGGAGAATGGAGTCTTGGTCATCTTGCCCATGAGGCATTGTTCGCACGTGTCAAATGATTCGAAATCAAGAGACTCCAAAAGTCCATCGGTATGGAGCTTCTTCATGTGTTTGACACCAATATGACCAAGGCGGCAGTGCCACATGTAAGTGGGACTATTTTTATCAACCTTACACTTTTTGGTACTCACACTATGGACATGTGTAACATCACGTTCGAGATTCATCAAAAATAAACCATTGACCTGCGGGGTATGGCCATAAAACATTTCTCTCATATAAATAGAACAACCATTATTCTCAGATTTAAATGAGTAGCCATCTCGCATCAAGCGAGATCTAGATACAATGTTCATGCTCAAAGTTGGTACTAAATAACAATTATTAAGGTTTAACACTAATCCCGAAGGTTTAACACTTTGATTTCAACTCATTCTTCCACCTCCTGAATAGATCTGCCATCTTCTTAAGAGCACACGCCTTGTCCAGTGTCTCTATAACTGGGTTATTCGGATCCTCCTCTGGCGGTAGGGTGAATTTTTCCTTCAGCGAGGTCCAAAGATCATCTTTTTGTCTATCGGTGACATAAGAAATTTCAGGGTTGTTGTCCTTAGGCTTCTTCCATTGGTTGATTTTGATCGGGATGTTGTCCCTAACAATAGCTCCGCACTGAGCAGCAAATGTGTCCTTGGTCCGCTTTGGTTCAATCGATAGGCCATCGTTCGTGAGTGCTGTGATCGTGAACCTTTCTTCCTTGCCCAACCTGCTCTTCGGGCCTCGTCTTGTTACCGAAGTTTGGATCGGTCCGGAGGGCTATAAAATAAGAAAAAAGAGTTAATATATGTACATACCAAAACAATTAATGCATCGATTAGCTAGTTAGCATAGGCTTAATTAATATATATATACCTCGCCAGACTTTGCAACAGCTCCCTCCTCTGATCGGTCACTTGAGCCGTCACCATTGTCTCCTTCTTCCTCTAGCATTCAAAGACCGGAGCCATCATGATCATGTCCGTCCTCCTCCATTGTTCGATCTCCGGAGCAATAATCCTCTCCTTCAAGACCATCGGTGTTATTGAGAAATGACAAGACATCACCTCTGCCTCGGCTTATGTCACCCAACAACTGTTCTTGTTCCAAGTCTCTTTGATCCATAGTTTCTGCAAATATTAAAACATGGCAATAATATACAAACATGAGAGATGGATAAATTAGTGGCAAACATAGACCTATCTCGCTAATCACAACAAGGAATCGTATTACTGGCCTTGACGCTTCTACGGTTTGGGGTGGCCTCGACAAACGCTTCTAGGGTTTGGGGTGGCCTCGACGCTTCTAGGGTTTGGTCGGGCGAGAGGGGGTTGATCGACGTCCCCCCTCATGTTGAAGAATTACCGGAGTTTTCTATGAACAAAACAAAATACTACCTATCACATGACATGTCCGGCGATCGGACCGGACCGACAAGGGATTCTCTTAACCTTTAAGGGATTTAACAAAATGGCGCCATTCTGGATGTGCAGAAAATGGTGCATATTTTTCCTGATATCATCTACCCTTCTATATGCCACGTTGTCCAGTGTCAAAGGATACAAGGAAACCATGGCTTCATCACTAGCTAGAAGTAACAGGCGCATAATGCTACGAAGCTCTCCAAAATTGTTTTGGAATGGAATCCCGGATAGGATAATTAGCTTTTTGGTACGAAGTTCAGCAAGAGCCTTCCGAATATCGCTATTTGAAAGGCCTTTGCTGAAATTCATACCAAAAAGCGAATTATTCTATCCGTAACTCCGTTCCAAAACTACTTTGAAGTGCTTCGTAGCATCATATGCCTGTTAGTTCCGCCTAATGACGAAGCCATGGATTTCTTCAAAACTATGACAGAAAACATGACATATAGAAGAATATATATATTGACGAGATCAAACAAAAATTGGATAAACTTGTGCACATCCATAATGGGGGCATTCTTGAAAAATCTATGCTTCTCAAATTCATTTGTAGTGGAAGTTGTCATTTTCTTCTCAGTTCTCTTCTTTCCAAGGATCTAGCTTCTAGTCTTTTCTTCCGGAGATGTTGTGATGTTGCTCTCATCAATCCATCGTCTTGTTGTTTCAAGATCATGTTCTTTCTTGCTTATTCTTTTAACCGGAGTGTTGTGAATCTTCGTGCTCCTTCTATCTTATGAAGTTTGATTCTATTCCAACCAAGTTTGGTGCCTCTCTTTCAATTTGTTTCCATGTTATCTAATTTTGCCCCTCTTTCCTGTCGAAGTGCTGCCGAAATTTTCCATGAATTCTTGCTTATTTGTCCTTCATCCTCTTATCTTTGCTTCCTCCAAGATTCATTGGTTTCACTCGTTTGTCAAGAAGCAACTAAGTTTTACCTTTTGCTCTTTCTCTTCCCCGTTTTCATTCTAGATCTCGGGACGAGATCCTCGTGTAGTGGAGGAGAGTTGTGACAACCCGAGACCGACGTTCTAGAAGATTCCAGAAGATTCCCCTTTAGTTTCCGTTTTCGGCATGTGTTTCGTTGTGTGTTACATGCATCATCGCATCATTTGCATCATCAGCATTGCATCGTCACCCGTTTCGAAAACTTGCATCCGTTCGTAGTTGCCGGTTCTCTCCGTTTCGCCGTTGCCCGTTTCGAGTCCAACCACACACGCACGCGCCCGCGGCACCTTTTTAATAAAAACCGTTTTAAGCGCGCGCGAAAATATTCTCGGATCGAGTTGAAACTTGTCGTGCGGTCTTGTTATAGCTTAGGTAGACCGCCCGTCGATTTTCGTCGCGTTCTGAGTTCGTTTGATGCCCCGTCGGTAATCCGTAGAAGTGAGGTTATCGGTAGTTATCGGGTTTCCGTCGGACGTTTTCGGTGTTTTAAATCTTTGTGCCACGAGTCGCCACTCTCTCTCTCTCTTCCCCTCGTTGACAACTGCACAGTCCCCGTAGTCCCGACCCTCCGCTTCCGGACGTCGGATAGTCATCCGGCAGTCCGAAAAAGGACAGTGCCGGCTAACCCTAGCCCCTACCTATTTATAGCCCCTAGCCCATCGTTTCGCGTGCAAACCCTAGAAGCCCCCCACCTTCTCCCTCCTCCAGCCACCAAGCCCGCCCGAGCCCATCTGGGCCCGTTCGAGTCTGATCCGGGCCCGAAATCGCATTTCGGAGCTTCTCCCGGAGCTGCCCCGAGCTCCATCCATGGAGGTTCCCGTGCTTCTCCTGTTCTTCCCGTGGCCGCCGGCTCGCCGGAGCCGCAGCCATGGCCGGACCTCCCCTCCTTCTCCTCCTTCCTCTCCTCTCCCTTCTCCTTCCTCTCTCCCTCTCTCCTCTAACCCTCGCGCCTCTCCCTGTGCAGCCATGGCCGCCGCCGCCAGCTCCCGTCGCCCTCCGGCCTCGCCGCCGCCGGGAACCGTGACCCCGCGCCGGATCCGGCCAGTCCCCGGCCTCCTCTCCCCTCGCCGCGGCTTCCTCGCCCCGAGCCGCGAGCCCCTGCGCCGCCGAGTCCCGCCGCCGCCATGGCCTCGCTGCAGGAGGAGGACGAGCGGGCGCTCCCGCTGCGCGAGCGTCCCTGCGCCCGTTGACCGCCCGAGTGGGCCGGCCCAGCTCGGCGCCCCCTCTAGTCCAGCTAGCCCCAGATCCGGCCCAATGTGAGCAGTTCCCCCGTGCCTTTTTTTTAATTGCTATTTTGCGGTATTTAAACCTGCTAATAGATATTAAACCGTGCACATTTTGAAAATAACTCCAACATGGAGAATGCTTAGAATATTGCGTAGATTCATAATATGCAATTTGCATCTATGTTAAAAATTATTAACATGTCATTTCCTGCATTGCGGCATATATTGTCATTATGGCATTTTGCATAATTAATAAATGTGCATCGAAATTTATTCAATAATATATTAAAAAATGTCCATATCATTTGCATCGCATTTTCATGCACGGGATAATTGTCGGTATCTTGTTTGCATTTATATTGCATTGTTGCATTGTTTTACCGTGAATAGATCCAATAACCGTTTATTTAATTGTGATTATTTTCTAACATGAACCTAATCATATTATATATGTTTTCGGGGTAGAAAAATATATAGGATTTAACTGTGCAATTGGTTTTGTGATTTGAGTATGTTTGAGTGCATGTCATTTTTAACGTGATGCCCTTTTGTCATTTTCGTAGGAATTAATCCGGGCATGATATGAATTAATTTCAACATGAAAGTTGCTCGTTGATGTGTGTCCTAGCCCATGGTCATTTTGCTTGTAATAGAAATGCATGTTTAGGTGTGGTTTCGCTGTTGTCAACTTGCTATAAAAATCTGATATTTTGAGGGTCCAAAATATTTCTAAGTCTGAAATCTGTTATTTTTGTTGCTGGCTTGCCATGTGATTTGCTAGGGATCTAGACCTCTTTTATGGTTGATGCAATGGAGTTATTTGTTGTTGGTATTGCCCTCTAGTATGCTGTTAAGTTTCATGCCATTTCATGACCTGTAGCATATGTTTTCACTGCTGTCAATATGCCTTCGTGATAAAAACTGCACTGTCAAAAACTGGTATTTTCACCAAGTCTGAAACTGTTATTAAGTAGCCTTCTTGTGAGCTTCCTACCAAGTGATCCATGCTTGTTTTGCATATGATTTGTGGAGATGAAATGATGTAGGTGTTGTATGCTACAGCCCCATGCTTAGTTTGTGCATTTTGGAATCTTGTAGCTTGCTGTTTTCACATGTTCAAAATGCTATGTTGCTGTTTTTGCAGATTTTAACTAAAACTTGATTTGTTGATTGTGGTTGAACCGTAGCTCCGTTTTGAGCATTCCATATATGAAACTTGCTTAGAATCTCATGTAGTTGCATAATAACTTGTTGCATTCATGATTTGAGATGTTTATGATTGCATTTCCCATGCATTTGCATTCATGCCATGTGCATCTTGTTTTGCTCATATCTTTTGAACCGTAGCTCCGTTTGAGATGTTCTATATAAGTAAATCGACTAGAATTCCGTGTAGAATAACATGGTGATATTTATTTTGATGTTTAACAAACATAAAATATGTTTAGATCATATCTGGACCAAATTCATAATGTACATATGGGGTCATTTCGGAAATGCTATAAGTTGTTTCCGGCCTCATTTAAGATGCCTAGATAGTATAGTTTACTTATGCTTCAACTCTTGCCATGCTTAAAAACATTTAGTATTATCGTGTACCTAACGTGAGTAAACTAAATAATTCAAGTGTGGAGTTTCGTCAATATACAACTCGTTGCATATTGAGCTTCACTTTAATGTGTAGTATTTGATTGTGGTGATTTGTCATGCATTGCATATTTAAACCGGACATGCATCATATTATTGTGCATCGTGTTTTGCATATGTTGTGGTGTATCTCGTGTTGATTGTTTGTTTCGGATTGCTTCTTCTCGATAGAGTTCCGAAAGCGTTCGGAGTGTGAGGATTCGTTTGACTACGTTGGTTCGTCTTCTTCATGGACTCGGTCTTCTTCCGAGCGGGATCTTAGGCAAGATGACACATTTCCCTGGATACCATTACTATCATTGCCATGCTAGTTGTCTCGTCTTTTACCGTTATGTCTCTCTACCTACCACTTGTTTGAAAAGCCTCCCAACATCGCCATGATAAGCCTTTGAATCCTCCATGTCCCAGCAAACCTTTGTTTGGCTATGTTACCGCTTGCTCGGCCCTTCTTATAGCGTTGCTAGTTGCAGGTGCCGATGCTTCCATGTGGCAACATGGACATCCTTTTGTTATATCACAATATTGCTGCTAATTAATTTAATGCACATATATACTTGGTAAAGGGTGGAAGGCTTGGCCTTTTTCTTGGTGTTTTGTTCCACTCTTTCCGCCCTTAGTTACTTGTGAACCGGTGTTATGTTTCATAAATGAGCGCTCCTAACATGCTCGGGGTTGTTATGGGGACCCCCTTGATTTTCGCGTTGGATTAAAACTTGTCTGGTAAGGCCCAACATTGGTACTACATTTTCTTAATAATTAATGAACTTGCATAGGGGATTTTCTGGACCCTGTGGATAATTAATCAACAACCCGGGCCAGTGCTCGTCATGAGTGTTGGTCCAAACTAGAGCACTGTGCGGGGCCAACCCATGGCAACTTGGGAGATTTCTATCAGGCCTCCGTACGCGTCTCTTATCCGCCGTGTCCTGAGAACGAGATACGCGGCTCCTATCAGGATTGTCGACACGTCGGGAGGCCTTGCTGGATTTGTTTTACCTTTCTCGAGCGTCTTGAGTGAGGAACTCTGATTTTCTTCGGGTTATCTCGAGGTGTTGGATTTCCTTTGGAATTGCCTAGGAAGATCATGAGATCCGTGGTTGAGGTTATTCTCGCTGAGTGTGGTTAATTTGTGATGGACGAGTTGGAGCACCCCTGCAGGGTTAAATCTTTTCGAGAAGCCGTGCCCGCGGTTATGTGGCAAACTTGGATAATTTGTTTAACACCCGGTCATAGCAAACTTGAAGTGAACTCTAATAAAATACACCAACTATGTGCGTAACCGTGACTGTCTCTTATCGTGAGTTCTTATCCGTAAGAGAACACGGTGGGGTTATGATTGACGTAAGTAGGTGTTCAGGATCAGTTAGTGATCATTACTAGTTCACATTCGTTATGCGTAGACCACCATACTTCAATTTCTGTACTCGTAAGTTAGACACTCAAATAAATGCTTAGTCGCTTGCTGCAGCCTCACCACTTAACCGTGTCTTACCTATTAAGCTTTAATAGTCTTGATACCCTTGGAAATGAGATTGCTGAGTCCATGTGGCTCACAGATTCCTACAACAACAGTTGCAGGTGCAGGTTATGTGATGATTTGACGTGAGCGCGTTGCTTGATTTGACTTGGAGTTCTTCTTCTTCTTCTTCTTCCTCAATCTTGGATGGGTTCCAAGCGGCAGCCTGGGATAGCAAGGGTGGATGTCATTTTACGGTTTGATTTTGTCCGTAGTCGGACCCTGCTCTTATGTATGATGTTTGAGATGTTATTGTATTGATGTGACTCTGATGTAGCTTGTGGCGAGTGTAAGCCAATTACATATACTCATCTCTTCTGTACATGTACTTGTAATGATATCCATTCTTGCGAACGCATCGAGATGCGCTTCTATCCCCTTGAGGCCCTCGTGCCAAATAAGGATAGGACCGCATCTTGGGCGTGACACCCCTTTAGTCCCGTTTGGTGCCACCAACCGGGACCAAAGGTCTGTTTTGAGCAGCCCAAACGGCGGGAAACAGGGACTAAAGGGTTGTCCTTCCCATACCAAAAATTTAGTCCCACCTCACTAGTCGAGAGGGGCTCTGAGTGGTTTATAAGCGTTGCAGTTGCTTCCCTCTTGAGCTCCTCTCTAATGCAGGCAGTACATGCCTATCTGACGCCATATTGGAGGAGGTCTCCGCCCAGCTAAAAACTCTTCGGGACGGCTCCCCCCTCCCCCAGTGTGGCGGCGCCGTGCCACACCGGGGCAACCTCGCCGGCCGCCTCCGGTCGCAACCAGCGGCCCTTCCTCTCCCGCCGTCGTCGCCGAGGGCGTTGCAGGCTAAGCCTATGAGCCGCAATGGCTGCGGCGGCGGCAATCCTCCTCGGCCCACAATTGGATCTGGGTGGCGGCGTTCTACTCCGGCCGGATCAAGGGCGGTGCCGCGGGCCGGCGGCAACCAAGGTCGGTGTGCTAGAGCCAGAGTCGGCGAGATCTCCACGGCGGCGGCTGGGGAGTCCAATGTGGATCCAAATGGGCTTCAATGAACCGCTCCCCACGCTGTCGTGCATTTCCGCTGATCCGGCGACGTCAAGCGGCTTCTGGGATGGTCCTGCAACACGAGGACATACATTGGGGGCTCCGTCCCTAGGCACGGCGGTGGTGGCCATCTCCTTCGCCGGAGGTGGTCAGCCTAAGGCTGGGTGGTCAGATCTCTAGATTCGCCATCTAGTCCCGGCTGCGAGTTGGGGAGACAGAGTTGCCGGTGAAAACCGAGCCGATGGCAGGCGATGGCGGCGTTTTGCGTCGTTACCTTGACGAAAGCATCGTTGTGTAACTATTGTCGACCCACACGTGCTGCTCCGGGGGAAACCCTAAGATCTGGTCATCCAGATCGGACGATGGCGGTACTGTGGTGTCGTTACTTTCTTGGGAGCATCATTTATGGAGCAACGCTAGATGACAGAGGCAGGAGGTTGAGCCGCTAAGTCTTGCACGGAGCTTCGCGGAGATGTCAAGTCATGCCTGGCCGACAGGTGCTACGTTGTGTCATGCCTGGTCAGCAGGTGCTACGCATGACAGATTCTCCGGAGTGTTCGCATCTGGATGGACGAGCGCGGGGCGGTGGTGCCATTGGGCGTCGTGGTGGCTTGACGGATGTCTGGACTGGCAAGGATGATGCGGATCTCTATCTTGAAGATGGGTCAGCGGTCCGAGGATGATGGCGGCTTCTGGATTCTACAACGTGTGTATGTGCGGCGCGTTTTAGGTCTGTTGCGCCGGCGGCTGGTGGTCCCGATACGTTATGTGGATGGATCGATGACGACACCAGTTTTAGATATGGGAGTGCGAGCACTCCACATTATCGAGTTTGTAGGTGTGACTGGTGGCTTCGGGTGGCTTGATGTATTTTTTTTTGTCAGTCCTTTGTGGAATAATTAATAAAGATGGTTGTATGCATCGATTGATGCAGAGGCCGGGGGTTTAACCTCCTTTTCCAAAAATAAACTGACGCCCTGTTGGGCCTGCTAGCACTACGCGCATGCATCCTGGCCCATTTGTAGGATTTCTAGTGGTATGCACACCGTGGTGCCTAGTAGCCGGGTCTTTTTTTATTTTTTCGCATATATTATGGTTTAAAAAAGTTGTTTCTTTTTTACATATATTATTTCTAGTTATATAATTTTAGTTTCATAAATTTTATTATTCATGATTTAAGATTGTCATTGATTCAAAACCAATTTATGGGTTAGAAAATTTTGTTCACAATTTCAATAAATGTTTGAAAACTTATTAAATATGTTCTAGAATTTCTGACAGAATGTTCATGAAGATGAAAAATGTCCATGATTTCTTAAAATTGTTCGCGATTTCAAATATATTCATGATTTCAGGAAATTTCATGAATTTTAGAAGATGTTTCAAACGAAAAAGAAAAACATAAATGAAAAAAAGGATATGGAAAAGTAAAAGAACAGAAAAAACAAAAAGCAAAAAATCAAAATATATACCTACAAATATTGGAAATAGGTATTCTCTGTCATGCTATCTTGTAGGAAACTGACTCATGCTTCTATTTATCAACACGCGGTCCACTTTTAGTTAGATTTTACTGTTTTTAGAAAAGCCCCTAACGTTTTTGGAAATCATCCCGTGGGCCAGTTTTAAGTGATATTTTCACTTTTGCAGGAAATCCCTGGATATTTAGGTTAATTAAGCTGCAGTACATATCAAATGCTTTAAAAAAGATCCATATCTTTTAAATTTTTACTATAAATTTAGCATTTTATATATGGAATTTGAGTGGAAAATGTCCAGAATTCATATAAGATGTCCTTTTACCTATTAACCATTTAAAATGCTACTTATGATACAACCATAATAAATAGCGTATGATCCTTCTTTCTTTCATACCGGTGCCAATCCAGATTAAAAACGAACTCTTCAGTAAAACCGGGATGAGGGGCAAAAAATACATCTATAACCACGCATGCACACCCCACAAAAATCTCACATGAAAAAACATATATATCATCTTGTGTCGAGCGAGATACACCTTAGAATTGACAACACATATGGACTGTCGTGTGTTCAAATAAAGGACGTGAACCTATTGAAGTATGAAATCATAGTTACTAGGTTAGGAGAGCATAGTGTTTTTTGACCCGTTATAACGCACGTGCTATTTGCTAGTAAAAACTAATGGAAAGACCAAACATGTAAAACCCTGAAATAAAATAGGTCTCGAAAGGTTCTAGAACCTTTCCAAAACTAGAAAGGAGCTAATTGGGCCGACCCAAATATTGGCATGTGTGCAGTTCACTACACAATGTTGGTTCGTTCCACATGCCCTTGGGTCCATTTCGCATGTCCCTCTCCTAATTTGTCTGTCATTCACAGAATTACGTCCACAAAGAAAAAAAAATCTATTTGCACTAGTAGAAAACAGGGCATCAGTCCCGGTTTCAGAGGGTCTTTAATCTCAGTTTTGCAACCGGGACAAAACAATTGGGACTAATGCACCCGTTAGTCTTGGTTCGTAACACAACCGGGACTAATGCAATATTCTGGCCTATTTCAAAGCCTTGTTTTCTATTAGTGTTTTCATGTGTTGATAACTGATAGACTGCTCACTCATGTCTATATCAACTATTGCCGGTGTGTCCAAGACGTGTCTTCCTTTGAGGTGATCAAGTCCTGCCATTCACCTGCTACCTTCTCTTCGGCATTCAGGGTAAATGGTGCGTTGACAAGCAAAATTCAATGGGAGTTGGTGGCCTTCGGAGGTGCCCCGCGTTGTTGAGACGAGGCGTTGTTCTTAGTTAGGGCAGGCGCTTTTGTTTTGTAGTTTTCTTTGGCCGTTGTTGGTTGTATTTGGTCTTACCTCGGTGTGGTGTTCGTGCTACGTTTGCTGTTAGCAATGACTGGTAGTATTCTTGTTAGTTACAACTCTGTCTTCTATAAAATTATGGTATGCCTAGACGTACTCTTGAGAAAAATAAGATAAAAAGATGAAGATATAGAACAAAATAAAATTATATGTTATCTAGACAGTACACCTAATGGTCAGTTTCATCACAAAAAATTCTTGCAGCCTGAATTACAGGAAACTTGTTTACGATGAGTTTGAAAGAAATTCCCGAGTTGATACAACAACAAAACTGTATCATTGGTGGGACCGCTGCCCATTTTGTTATAATAAAGAAACACAGTACATGCTACAAATATTTACAAAAATAAGGCATTGGAAGAGACTAGTCATTGCCGTCAATCACAAGCCTCCTAAAGGAAAATTATACTACCTTATACCCGCAAGGGACCATCCAATCACCATATGCACCGACAAACAATTATTATAGAGATCCCATTGTTGCGCTGTAAACACATGTTCCAACTCCAACAGCTATAAGCAATGAGGTCATCACAACCAACGTGATGATGCAGTAGCTAGCTGCAAGGTGCATCAACATAAAGTGTCATGTTCTCTAGGTAATCTGCATAGATGCAAGAGTAACCTACTAACAACGAGAGAAAGACATAAGGAGTTAAAAAAACACCTGGAGCAAGTAGAAGCTTACCCAAATTGGAGTAACCTTCTTAAGAAAACTGTGGAAGAAAGAAGAAGTTTGCGTATAAAGAGCATGTACAATTTGGATACAACTTTAAATATGTTTGAAAACTTACCTGCAGCCTGAAAAACAAAGTTTACAAAGGGCGTGATGATATTTTGGTCATGTACATACAGTTCTCAACTTTTTAATGGATGAATTCGACCTTTATTATTGAAAAAATATATCAAAAGACATAAAAATTCTCATTTCAATATTTTGAAATATATAAGCCTAGCTTATTCATTTGATTCATTAGGAGGAAATGCCTCTAGAAATTCAGTACAGACCAGAAAAAGGACAAGTACATGTTTGAATAGAATTGGGCAAATGCCTCGCAAAAAAAGAAAAAAAAAGACGGAAAATATACATCCCCCATGAGTTAGAGATATTGCAGAATCACTCACTACTTGTTTGGTTTGGAAGGAAGGAGAACTTACTGAAGATTTGATGGTTTTTCTAGGGAATTTGGTATGGGAGGTAATAGTCTAGCTTCCATCGTTTAATAGCACGGATGGGATGGTAATTAGAAACAGATTGTTTTATACGCAACATCTTCATCCCCGTCATAACTTATGTGGTAAGTCTCTCGTCAACTGCCACTAATAAAACAAGACAACAGATGTAGGGTCCTGGCGCTAGGGTTTCCCTCGCGACGCAAGTTTCGTCTAGGAGCGACTTCATAGACGGCGGTGATCTCGTGATCTATTACCATCTTTTTCCCTCGCCCTTCGCTCCAAGACTGTCTATGCCATTCCTACCCACCCCCTCTCTGACTCTAGGGTCTAGGTCATTTTCTAAGTGACACTAAAAAACCCTAGTTCCCCTTACAACACTGAAATCTGTTTTTCTATAAAGCTCTTCGACTCGATAAGTGATTAGTACAATTTATGTGACAATTTTACTAAGTATTTTATGCCTACAACGTAGGCTTTGTGGAATTTCACTGCGTTTACGCGCGTCTTTTTGTTCATAATCCCTCAGGTAACCCTTTTTGGACGAATTATCATAATATGGAGAATATCCACATAAATGGTAGTGAAATCACGTATTTAAAGTGATAATCGCCTACCATACAATAATCAAGCAAGGAGGCCCAATCCGAAAGCGTCATAGAGGCTCCAGACCAAAAGACGGCCTTCCATACGACCGCGCTCACTCGTATAGGCGGTTGTATGGAGTGCCTCTGCCATCCCCTGATCGACTATTTTCACCCCGTGAAATCGGGTCGTGAATCAGACGCCTAGAGATAACAGAAATCCGTTCAGATAGCAGAACCCTAGCCTCCGAAGTTCATCGGAAGGAGGGATTCACAAAGAGACGAGGGCCATCTTCCCCATACCATGCACTGGGCTTCAACATCATCACCACCGTCATCGTCGTCATCATCACCCCTATCATCGTCATCATCATCCACATCAATCTTGTTGTAAATTTAAGAATTGTAGTGGATCGTCTTGTGTGCTATATGAATCATCTATCCGAGTATTCCATCACAATGATTATGATGTTTGTTTTCCCCATGTGCGAGTAGAACCCTAGTTCTCAGGGATATGGATGAACCTTGTTATGTAAGATCTGAAACGTTATTTTTGGATATGAGATTCCCTATTGAATGCTTAGTTTAATAACTTCATAATGTTGTTAAGGAGCCCCACTCAACATTTGTGCCCAATGGATATAAAGTATATCACTGTCATTGTAAAGGGCTAGGATCTAGGGGTCATTCGAGGTGACAGTAAAAGCCTCTTGCTCCTAAACTTTGCAATTGAACGGGAACCCTTCAAGAGGCTGTGTCCACGGGGTAATCCTTAATTTTCATGAGTTGTAACCCTCTGGGGGAGACTATGATGGTTATGTGCGTGACATGAAGTTAACTTCGAGTAGAACGCGTTCTGTACCCAGTTTCACCCAGCATAATCGTCACCGGTGGCTCAAGTATACATATCATATTTTGCCTAAGTGTAGGTGCGCTAAAAATAGCTATATTTTTTTTCAAATTTCAGGTATATCAAAAAGTTCAATTTTCTGAAAAACAATCATGAATTTTGAATTATTTTTAATGACTTTGAAAAAAAGCATGGAATTTGACAAACATGAACTCAAGGGTTTTGACGAAGTTTGTAATTTGAAAAAAAACAAAAAATTTGAAAGATGTTTGTAAATTTGAAAACAAATCATGAAATATGGAAAGAATTCTGGAATTTAATAAATTTCTTGCATTTTTGAAAAAGGAAAAAAGAAAGAAAACCGTAAAAGAAACCAAAAAGGGAAAACGAGAAACGAGAAAACCAAGCAAATTTCGTGCAGGGAGAAAGCAAAAGAAAAAACACCCAAAATAAGGGCAAACAATGTTCATGGGAAGGTTCCCAAAACATGGTACTAGTTCATATTATATATCAATGGGGAGAAAACGCGGTACTAGTTTAGATGAGCCGGTACAAGGTTTAGGTGGGGGGGAGGGGGGTGCGCCAATTACCAAATGTACCTATAATTGGCGTTTAAGGCGCTAAATAGGTTTGAATCAGTCACTAGACTGTTTGCAGTGGCGGTCCTATTTACCGCTATACAAGCTGGGAAGAGGTACCATGCGCTCTCCCTGCGCTACCTTTTGTGCCGCCCCAACCCGAGGCAGGGGGGACGGGGTCTATTTTCTACTCATTTCGGTTTTCTATTTTTTATATTTTTATATTGTTGATTTTTGTTGCTTTCATTTTTTTCTGTTTCTACTTTTTATTGAAATAATCTGGGTTTAAAAAAATTCATATTGAAAAAACGGGATTTAAAAAACAAACAAAAAGATGTTCACGGTTCAATAACAATGTTCTTCACTCGAAATAAAATTTCGCACATTAGATACATGTCAATTTTTTTGAAAAGAAAATGATTAGGAAATAAGAAATATTCATGATGCTGAATAAATATATATGTTGCCGAAAAATTAATGTATTTGAACAAATGTTCATGAATCCAAAAAAAGATCATGAATATTTTCAAATTGTGCTTTAATTAAAAAACAATCAAGGCTTCAAAACATGTTCCCTGATGAGAAAATATTCATGAATTAGAGAATTTTTATGCATTACAAAAAGTGTTCGTCTAAACAAAAAAATTTTTCGAATATCAAAAATTGTTCCCCAATTTTAGAAAATATTCATGATTTCAATTTCTTACAGATTCCAAAAATGTTTATGGGTTAGAAAATTTTGTTCACAATTTCAATAAATGTTTTATAACTTTTATAAATATGTTCCGGATATTCTAACAGAATGTTCACAAAGATGAAAATATCCATGATTTCTTCAAATTGTTCGCGAATTTAAATATATGATTGGTTTCAGGAGAAGTTCCTGAATTTTAGAAGATGTTTCAAAACGAAAAAGAAAAATAAAGAAATAAAAAAGGAAAAGAAAAAACAAAAATCAAAATCTATACCTACTAATAAAGGAAAAATGTATTCTCTGTCATGCTATCTTGTACGAAACAGCCTCATGTTTCTATTTATCAACACGCTGTCCACTTTTAGTTAGATTTTAACTGTGTTTAGAAAAAAATCATGTTTTTAGAAATCAGCCCACAGCCAGTTTTAAGTGATATTTTCGCTTAGGCAGGAAATCCCCTGATATTTAGGTTAATCAACCCACAATACATATCAAATGCTTTAAAAATATTTATATATTTTAAGTTCCTACTCCAAATTTAGCATGTTATATATGGAATTTGAGTGGAAAAATATTTAGCGTACAACCATAATAAATAGTGCATGATCCGTATTTCTTTCATAACAGTGTCAATCCAAATTGAAAATGAACACCTCAATAAAATCGGGATGAGGACGAAAAATACATCTGTAACCATGCATGCAGACTCTGCCAAATTTTCACAGCAAAAAAATCATATTTATCATCTTATGCCGAGAGAGATATACCTTAGAATTGACAACACATATGGATTATCGTGTCTTGAAATAAAAGACGTGAACCTATTGGAGTCTGAAATCATGGTATTGGGTTAGGAGAGCATGGTAATTTTTCACCCATTATAAAGCACAGGCTCTCTGCTAGTAACAACTAAAGGAAGGAACAAAAATGTGAAACCCCGAAATAAAACAGGCCTTGAAAGGTTCTAGAATCTTCCCATAACTAGAAAGAAGCTAGTTGGGCCTGCCCAAATATTGGCCTGTGTGAAGTTCGCTACATAATGTTGGTTCGTTCCACATGTCCTTGGGTCCATTTTGCATGTCCCTCTCCTAAATTCTCTGTCATTCACAGAATCCGTCCATAAAGAAAAGGAAAAAATTATTCGTCATTTGTTGATAACCGATAGACTGCTCACTCATGTCTTTATCAACTTCGATATGATATATTATCAGTATAGATAATTATGTAAACAAGCACTAATATGTGTGGTTCATGCACCGATGTTGATGTGCATGAACAATATAAGTGAACATGTTGATATTTTGAAAACAAAAATTGATATGTATGATTTCCTACAGTGATATGCCTAACCTACATCGATCCCATCCTATAGATCAGCTGGCTGCTTACATACAAACTGTTTGCCGATCGAGAGATGAGTCAGCTTGCTACTAACTGTAACACACTACTGCCTCTGATTTAATTTTTACATAATAAGGTATAAATCAAGAAAAAAATGGTTATCATTGAAAACCTCTTTTGAATGTGAATCCAACAATGCAAGTTTTGTAACATACAATTTATATATTGTTGGATCCATTGTTTTTTTTCAAAAGGAGGTTATCCCCGACCTCTGCATCAGAACGATGCATGCGGCCACTTTATTAATAAGCAAACAGTTCAACAAAGTCTCCAAAGTCACAAACCGAAAAAATGCTCACAAAGAGCTGGAAATAAGGAGTCGGGACAGCCACAACCGGTGGCAAAAAAATAGATAGGAAACTAAACACCTATCCTATTACATGACCGCCATCCAAATCGGTTAAAGATAGCCCGTGCTACCGTCTCCCAGCGGACAGACCCAGTAACCATACGCTCCTGACATCCATTGGAGTGAGTAGCGACCACATAAGGATTAACGTTGTGGCCCGGAAAATAACCTGCAAGAAATGAAAAAAAATTGTTCTGTTAAAAACCAAATCGTTCTTGCAGTTCCATATAGCCCATAATAACGCACATACGCCTACACGAATGTGTCTCGCTATTTCTATGTCGACTCCATTTAGCCACGCCTCAAATAACGTGTGAATGCTAGAGGAAGGATCAATGTTAAACGCTATATGGGTAGAACGCCATAAAATTTTGGCCAAAGGCACTCAAAAAAGAGGTGTTTGATAGATTCATCATGATCACAGAAGCTACACCTTCTAGATCCAGTCCAGTTACGTTTTGCCAAATTGTCCTTAGTGAGAATGACTTGTTTGTGGACAAACCACATGAACACTTTAATTCTCAAAGGCACTTTGACTTTCCAGATATGCACAGATCGAGGGATAGAGACCGAGCTAATAATATCCAAATACATGGACTTTACCGAGAACACGCCATTCTTCGTTAGTTTCCAGTGCAGCTGGTCTGACTGTTGAGACAGGTGGACGTCCATCAATCTTCGCACAAGATGAAGCCAAGCTTCCCAACGTCTTCCCGCTAAGGTCCTTCTGAATTGAATATTTAAAGGATTGGACTGTAGTATTGTTACAACATAGGCCTCTTTACGCTGAACAATATTATAGAGAGAAGGATATTGGATAGCTAGAGGTGTCTTCCCTAGCCATGGTTCCTTCCAGAATCTCGTAGAAGTACCATTACCAACGATAAATTTTGTCCTGTGGAAGAAGGCTGATTTCACTCTCATCAGTCCATTCCAGAAGGGCGAGTCGGTTGGTTTGACCGTCACCTGTGATAAGGTCTTAGAATGAAGGTATTTATTACGCAGAATATGGGCCCATGTGGCATCGGTCTCTGCAGATAACTTGTACAGCCATTTGATGAGTAAGCATCTGTTCTTCACCTCTAAATTTTCAATGCCCATACCACCTTGGTCTTTTGGCCTACAAATAATATCCCATTTAGCAAGTCTATATTTTCGTTTTAACTAGTCACTTTGCCAGAAAAAACGCGATCGATAAAAATCCAATCTTTTTCGTATCCCTACTGGTGATGGGAGACGTAGTAGTAAGTCAAAAAAAATCCTACGTATCACCAAGATCTATCTATGGAGAAACTAGCAACGAGTGGAGAGAGATTGCATCTTCATACCTTTGAAGATCGCTAAGCGGAAGCGTTACAAGAACGCGGTTGGTGGAGTCGTACTCGCAGCGATTCAGATCGCGGTGGATTCCGATCTCAGCGCCGAACAACGGCGCCTCCACGTTCAACACACGTGCAGCCCGATGATGTCTCCTACGCCTTGATCCAGCAAGGAGGAAGGAAAGGTTGAGGGAGAGCTCTGGCAGCACGACGGCGTGGTGATGGTGGAGCTATGTGGTCTCTGGCAAGGCTTCGCCAAGCGCTACGGAGAACGAGGAAGAGGAAGGGTAGGGCTGCGCCGAGAGAGAGAGAGAGAGAAGTCGTGTCTCAAATCAGCCCAAACCCTTGCATATATATAGGAGGAGGGAGAGGGAGGGCTGCCTTGGCCCCTCCTCCAAGGAGGAGAGGTTTGGCCGAAGGTGGGGAAGAGTCCACCTCTCACAAGGGAGGTGGATCTCCTCCTTTTAAATCCTTTTGCCCTTTATCTTTTTATCCCAGCCGCATGGTCCTTTCTAGAAGGTCTTGGCCAGCCCAACAAGGGATGGCACACCTCCTCTAAGGGCCCATGAAGTCCTATGGTCGTCACACCCCTCCCGGGGTCCTCCGGCACCCTCCCGGCACTCCTGGGACACTACCGATGAGCCCGAAAACTTTCCGGTGACCAAAACTGGACTTCCTATATATCAATCTTTACCTCCGAACCATTCTGGAGCTCCTCGTGATGTCCGAGATGTCATATGGAACTCCTAAAAACCTTCGGTAATCACGTATACCATTTCCCTATAACCCTAGCGTCATCGAACCTTAAGTGTGTAGACTCTACGGGTTCAGGAGACATGTAGACATGACCGAGACACCTCTCCGGTCAATAACCAACAGCGGGATCTGGATACCCATGTTGGCTCCCACATGCTCCACGATGATTTCATCGGATGAACCACGATGTCGGGGATTCAATCAATCCCGTATTCAATTCCCTTTGTCTATCGGTATGATACTTGCCCGAGATTCGATCGTCGGTATCTCTACACCTTGTTCAATCCCGTTACCGGCAAGTCTCTTTACTCGTTCCGTAATACATCATCCCGTGGCTAACTCCTTAGTCACATTGAGCTCATTATGATGATGTCTTACCGAGTGGGCCCAGAGATACCTCTCCGTCATACGGAGAGACAAATCCCAGTCTCGATTCGTGCCAACCCAATAGACACTTTCGGAGATACCCGTAGTGCACCTTTATAACCACCCAGTTACGTCATGACGTTTGGCACACCCAAAGCATTCCTACGGTATCCGGGAGTTGCACAATCTCATGGTCAAAGGAAACGATACTTGACATTGAAAAGCTTTAGCAAACGAACTACATGATCTTGTGCTATGCTTAGGATTGGGTCTTGTCCATCACATCATTCTCCTAATGATGTGATCCCGTTATCAACGACATCCAATGTCCATGGTCATGAAACCCTGACCATTTATTGATCAACGAGCTAGTCAACTAGAGGCTCACTAGGGACATGTTGTGGTCTATGTATTCACACATGTATTACGGTTTCCAAGTTAACACAATTATAGCATGAACAATTGACAATTATCATGAACAAAGAAATACAATAATAACCATTTTATTATTGCCTCTAGGGCATATTTCCAACAGTCTCCCACTTGCACTAGAGTCAATAACCTAGTTACATTGTGATGAATCGTACACCCATAGCAATCTGGTGTTGATCATGTTTTGCTCGTGAGAGAGGTTTAGTCAACGGATCTGCGACATTTAGATCCATATGCACTTTACAAATATCTATATCTCCTTCCTAAATGTAATCACGGATGGAGTTGAAACGGCGCTTGATGTGTCTTGTCTTCTTGTGAAACCTGGGCTCCTTCGCAAGGGCAATAGCTCCAGTGTTGTCACAGAATAGAGTCATCGGGCCCGACGCACTTGGAATTACTCCTAGGTCGGTGATGAACTCCTTCATCCAGACTCCTTCCTTTGCTGCTTCCGAAGCAGCTATGTACTCCGCTTCACATGTAGATGCCGCCACGACGCTTTGCTTGCTGCTGCACCAGCTGACTGCCCCTCCGTTCAAAACATACATGTATCCGGTTTGCGACTTGGAGTCGTCCGGATCTATGTCGAAGCTAGCATCGACGTAACCCTTTACGACGAGCTCTTCGGCACCTCTATATACGAGAAACATGTCCTTTGTCCTTTTCAGGTACTTCAGGATATTCTTGACCGTAGTCCAGTGTCCGCTCCGGGATCACTTTGGTACCTCCCCACCAAACTTATGGAAAGGTTCACATCAGGTCTGGTACATAGCATGGCATACATAATAGAGCCTATGGCTGAAGCATAGGGGATGACACTCATCTCTTCTCTATCCTTTGTCGTGGTCGGGCATTGAGTCGTACTCAATCTCACACCTTGTAACACAGGCAAGAACCCCTTCTTGGACTGATCCATATTGAACTTCTTCAATATCTTTTCAAGGTATGTGCTTTGTGAAAGACCTATGAGGCGTCTCGATCTATCTCTATAGATCTTAATACCTAATATGTAAGCAGCTTCTCCAAGGTCCTTCATTGAAAAACACTTATTCAAGTAGGCCTTTACACTTTCCAAGAGTTCTATATCATTTCCCATTATCAGTATGTCATCCACATATAATACGAGAAATGCTACAGAGCTCCCACTCACTTTCTTGTAAATACAGGGTTCTCCATAAACCTATACAAATTCAAATGCTTTAATCACTTCATTAAAGCGAATGTTCCAACTCCGAGATGCTTGCACCAGCCCATAGATGGAGCGCTGGAGCTTGCATACCTTGTTAGCATCTTTAGGATCGACAAAACCTTCTGGCTGCATCATATACAGTTCTTCCTTAAGGAAGCCATTAAGGAATGACGTTTTGACGTCCATTTGCCAGATCTCATAATCATAAAATGCGGCATTTGCTAACATGATCACAGACTTCAGCATCGCTACATGTGAGAAAGTCTCATCGTAGTCAAATCCTTGAACTTGTCGATAACCCTTAGCGACAAGCCGAGCCTTATAGACGGTCACATTACCATCTGCGTTAGTCTTCTTCTTAAAGATCCATTTATTTTTCATGGCTCTCTTATTATCAGGCAAGTCCACCAAAGTCCACACTTAGTTCTCATACATGGATCCTATATTGGATTTCATGGCTTCAAGCCATTTGTTGGAATCCGGGCCCGCCATCGCTTCTTCATAGTTCGAAGGTTCACCGTTGTCTCACAACATGATCTCTAGGACAGGATTGCCGTACCACTCTGGTGCGGAACGTGTCCTAGTGGACCTTCAACGTTCAATAGTAACTTGATCTGAAGTTCCATGATCATCATCATTAACTTCCTCTCCAGCCGATGTAGGCTCCACAGAAACAACTTCCTGTGCTGCGCTACTCTCCGGTTCGAGTGGAGGTACAATTACCTCATAAAGTTCTATTTTCCTCCCACTTATTTCTTTCGAGAGAAACTCTTTCTCAAGAAAGGATCCATTCTTGGCAACAAAGACTTTGCCCTCGGATCATAGGTAGAAGGTATACCCAATAGTCTCTTTGGGATATCCTATGAAGACGCACTTTTCCGCTTTGGGTTCGAGCTTCTCAGGTTGAGTTTCTTCACATAAGCATCGCATCCCCAAACTTTTAGAAACGACAGCTTAGGTTTCTTTCCAAACCATAATTCATACGGTGTCGTCTCAATGGATTTTAACGGTGCCCTATTTAAAGTGAATGTGACAGTCTCTAATGCATATCCCCAAAATGATAGCGGTAAGTCGGTAAGAGACATCATAGATCGTACCATATCTAATAGAGTGTGATTACGACGTTCAGACACACCATTTCCCTGAGGTGTGCCAGGCAGCATGAGTTGTGAAACAACTCCACATTTCCTTAGGTGCGTGCCAAACTCGTGACTTAAATATTCTCCGCCACGATCAGATCGTAGGCACTTTATTTCCTGTCACGTTGATTCTCTACCTCACTCTGAAATTCCTTGAACCATTCAAAAGTTTCAGACTTATGCTTCATTAAGTAGAAATACCCATATCTACTCAAGTCATCAGTGTGGGTGAGAACATAATGGTAGCCACCACGAGCCTCGACACTCATTGGACCGCATACATCAGTATGTATTATTTCCAACAAGTCAGTTGCTCGCTCCATTGTTCCAGAGAACGGAGTCTTGGTCCTCTTGCCCATGAGGCATGGTTCGCACGTGTCAAATGATTCGAAATCAAGAGACTCCAAAAGTCCATCAGTATGGAGCTTCTTCATGCGTTTGACACCAATATGACCAAGGCGGCAGTGCCACATGTAAGTGGGACTATCGTTATCAACCTTACACTTTTTGGTACTCACACTATGGACATGTGTAACATCACGTTCGAGATTCATCAAAAATAAACCATTGACCAGCGGGGCATGACCATAAAACATTTCTCTCATATAAATAGAACAACCATTATTCTCAGATTTAAATGAGTAGCCTTCTCGCATCAAGCGAGATCCAGATACAATGTTCATGCTCAAAGCTGGTACTAAATAACAATTATTAAGGTTAAACACTAATCCCGAAGGTAGATGTAGAGGTAGCGTGCCGACGGCAATCACATCGACCTTGGAACCATTCTCGACATGCATCGTCACCTCGTCCTTTGCCAGCCTCCGCTTATTCCGTAGCTCCTGCTTGGAGTTACAAATGTGAGCAACTACACCGGTATCAAATACCCAGGAGCTACTACGAGTGTTGGTTAGGTACACATCAATAACAAGTATATCACATATACCTTTAACGTTGTCGTCCTTCTTATCCGCTAAGTACTTGGGGCAGTTCCGCTTCCAGTGACCAGTACCCTTGCAATAAAAACACTCAGTCTCAGGATTGGGTCCGTTCTTGTTCTTCTTCTTCCTGGCAACTTGCTTACCGGGCGTGGCAATAGCTTTGCCGTGCTTCTTGAAGTTCTTCTTACCCTTGCCTTTCTTGAAACTAGTGGTCTTATTTACCATCAACACTTGATGCTCCTTTTTGATCTCGACCTTTGCTGATTTCAGCATCGAGTACAACTCAGGAATGGACTTCTCCATCCCTTGCATGTTGTAGTTCATCAAAAGCTCTTGTAGCTAGGTGGAAGCGACTGGAGGATTCTTTCAATGACCGAGTCATCCGGGAGATTAACTCCCAGCTGAGTCAAGCGGTTGTGCAAACCAGACATTTTGAGTATGTGTTCACTGACAAAAATATTCTCCTCCATCTTATAGCTGAAGAACTTGTCGGAGACGTCATATCTCTCGACCCGGGCATGAGCTTGGAAAACTAGTTTCAGCTCTTGGAACATCTCATATGCTCCGTGTTGCTCAAAACGCTTTTGGAGCCCCGGTTCTAAACTGTAAAGCATGCCGCACTGAACAAGGGAGTAATCATCGCAGCGTGACTGCCAAGCGTTCGTAACGTCTTGGTCCACTAGGAAAATGGGTGGGTCACCTGGCAGTGCATCAAGGACATACAATTTCTTGGAAGCTATGAGGATGATCCTCAAGCCACGGACCCAGTCCGCATAGTTGCTTCCATCATCTTTCAGCCTGGTTTTCTCTAGGAACGCGTTGAAATTGAGGGTGACATTCGCGTTGGCCATTGGATCTACAATATAGATTGTAAAGACAATTTTAGACTAAGTTCATGATAATTAAGTTCACATGATCAAATTATTTAATGAACTCCCACTTAGATAGACATCTCTCTAGTCATCCAAGTGACACATGATCCATGTCAACTAGCCCGTGTCCGATCATCACGTGAGACGGACTAGTCATCCATGGTGAACATCTCCATGTTGATCATATCTTCTATACGACTCATGTTCGACCTTTCGGTCTTCCGTGTTCCGAGGCCATGTCTGTACATGGCTCGTCAAGTCAACCTAAGTGTATCGCGTGTGTAAATCTGGCTTACACCTGTTGTATGCGAACGTTAGAACCTATCACACCCGATCATCACCTGGTGCTTCGTAACGATGATCCTTAGCAACGGTGCACAGTTAGGGTGAACACTTCTCTTGAAATTTTATTGAGAGATCATCTTATTTACTACCGTCATTCTAAGCAAAATAAGATGTAAACATGATAAACATCACATGCAATCAATATAGTGTCATGATATGGCCAATATCATCTTGCTCCTTTGATCTCCATCTTCGGGGCACCATGATCATCACTGTCACCGGCATGACACCATGATCTCCATCATCCTCCATCATTGTGTCTTCATGAAGTTGTCTCGCCAACTATTACTTCTACTACTATGGCTAACGTTTAGCAATAAAGTAAAGTAATTACATGGCATTTATGATTGACACGCAGGTCGTACAATAAAATAAGACAACTCCTATGGCTCCTGCCGGTTGTCATACTCATCGACATGCAAATCGTGAAACCTATTACAAGAACATGATCAATCTCATACATCACAATGCAACACATCACATTCTTTGGCCATATCACATCACAAGGCATATGCTGCAAAAACAAGTTAGACGTCCTCTAATTTGTAGTTGCAAGTTTTTACGTGGCTGCTATAGGTTTCTAGCAAGAATGTTTCTTACCTACACCAAAACCACAACGTGATATGCCAATTGCTATTTATCCTTCATAAGGACCCTTTTCATCGAATCCAATCTGACTAAGGTGGGAGAGACAGACACCCGCTAGCCACCTTATGCAACAAGTGCATGTCAGGCGGTGGAACCAGTCTCACGTAAGCGTACGTGTAAAGTCGGTCCGGGCCGCTTCATCCCACAATACCGCCGAATCAAGATAAGACTAGTAGTGGTAAGCATGTTAACAAAATTGACGCCCACAACAACTTGTGTTCTACTCGTGCATAGATTCTACACATAGACCTAGCTCATGATGCCACTAATGGGAGACGTAGTAGTAAATCAAAAAAATTCCTACGTATCACCAAGATCTATCTATGGAGAAACCAGCAACGAGTGGGGAGAGCTTGCATATTCATACCTTTGAAGATCGCTAAGCGGAAGCGTTACAAGAACGCGATTGGTGGAGTCATACTCGCAGCGATTCAGATCGCGCTGGATTCCGATCTCAGCGCCGAACAACCGCGCCTCCGCGTTCAACACACGTGCAGCCCGGTGACGTCTCCTACGCCTTGATCCAGAAAGGAGGAAGGAGAGGTTGCGGGAGAGCTCTGGCAGCACGACGGCATGGTGACGGTGGAGCTACGTGGTCTCCGGCAGGGCTTCGCCAAGCGCTACGGAGAACAAGGAAGAGGAAGGGTAGGGCTGTGCCAAGAGAAAGACAAGTCGTGTCTCAAATCATCCCAAACCCTTGCATATATATAGGAGGAGGGAGAGGGAGGGCTGCCTTGGCCCCTCCTCCAAGGAGGAGAGGTTCGGCCGAAGGTGGGGAAGAGTCCACCTCCCACAAGGGAGGTGGATCTCCTCCTTTTAAATCCTTTTGCCCTTTATCTCTTTATCCCAGCCGCATGGGCCTTTTTAGAAGGTCTTGGCCAGCCCAACAAGGGCTGGCACACCTCCTCTAAGGGCCCATGAAGTCCTATGGTCGTCGCACCCCTCTCGGGGTCCTCCGGCACCCTCCCGGCACTCCCGGTACACTACCGATGAGCCCAAAAACTTTCCGGTGACCAAAACTGGACTTCCTATTTATCAATCTTTACCTATGGACCATTCCGGAGCTCCTCGTGACGTCCGAGATCTCATCCGGGACTCCGAACAACCTTCAGTAATCATGTATACCATTTCCCTATGACCCTAGCGTCATCGAACCTTAAGTGTGTAGACCCTATGGGTTCGAGAGACATGTAAACATGACCGAGACACCTCTCCGGTCAATAACCAACAGCGGGATCTGGATACCCATGTTGGCTCCCACATGCTCCACGATGATTTCATCGGATGAACCACGATGTCGGGGATTCAATCAATCCCGTATTCAATTCCCTTTGTCTATTGGTATGATACTTGCCCGAGATTCGATCGTCGGTATCTCTATACCTTGTTCAATCTCGTTATCGCCAAGTCTCTTTACTCGTTCCGTAATACATCATCCCATGGCTAACTCCTTAGTAACATTGAGCTCATTATGATGATGTCTTACCGAGTGGGCCTAGAGATACCTCTCCGTCATACGGAGTGACAAATCCCAGTCTAGATTCGTGCCAACCCAACAGACACTTTCAGAGATACCCGTAGTGCACCTTTATAGCCACCCAGTTACGTCATGACGTTTGGCACACCCAAAGCATTCCTACGGTATCCGGGAGTTGCACAATCTCATGGTCTAAGGAAATGATACTTGACATTGAAAAGCTTTAGCAAACGAACTACACGATCTTGTGCTATGCTTAGGATTGGGTCTTGTCCATCACATCATTCTCCTAATGATGTGATCCCGTGATCAACGACATCCAATGTCCATGGTCATGAAACTGTGACCATCTATTGATAAACGAGCTAGTCAACTAGAGATTTTATTATTGCCTCTAGGGCATATTTCCAACAACTGGTACCTCAAAGAAGGACAAGAGAAACATTGGCATACTCGTGAGCACCGAATTAATGAGAATTAGTCAGCCTCCATATGACATAAGTTTGCCCTTCCAGCAACTTAATTTCCTTTCAAATCGATCTTCAATACACTTCCATTCCTTGTTGGAAATCTTGTGATGATGAATCGGAATGCCCAGATATGTGAAAGGCATCGAGCCCAACCCACATCCAAACAGTTGTTTGTAAGCTTCTTGTTCGTCTTTAGCTCTTCCAAAACAGAACAATTCACTTTTATGAAAGTTAATCTTTAACCTCGACAACTGATCGAATAAGCATAATAAAAGCTTCATATTTCTCGCTTTTGTTAGGTCATGCTCCATGAAGATGATAGTATCACCTGCCTACTGTAGAATGGACAGTCCACCATCCACGAGATGCGGGACAAGACCACCTACTTGGCCATTTTCTTAGCTCTTCCTATCAGAACTGTCAACATGTCTACCACTATGTTAAACAAGATAGGTGACATCGGGTCTCTCTGTCTTAGACCCTTGTGTGTCTGGAAATAATGACCTATGTCATCATTCACTTTAATTCCGACACTGCCTTTTTGTGTGAAAGTCTCTACCTGCTTTCTCCAGGATTGATCGAATCCTTTCATCCGCAAGGCCTGCTGAAGAAATGGCCACTTAACCTTATCGTACGCTTTCTCGAAATCCACCTTAAAAACCACTCCATATAGTTTTTTTGTGTGGATCTCGTGGAGTGTCTCATGAAGGATCACAACCGCTTCAAGGATGTTTCTATCCGGCATGAAGGCTGTTTGAGAGGGTTGCACCACACTATGTGCAATCTGCGTCAGCCTGTTAGTCCCCACCTTGGTGAAGATTTTAAAACTGACGTTAAGAAGACATATCGGCCGGAACTGCTCAATCCGCATTGCCTCTGTCTTCTTAGGTAGCAAAGTAACCGTTCCAAAATTTAAGTGAAATAGCTGCAAATGCCCAGAAAACAAATCATGAAACATTGGAATCAAATCACCCTTAATAATATGCCAGCATTTTTTATAAAACTCTGTTGGAAAGCCATCCGGCCCAGGCGCTTTATAATTCTTCATCTGTGAAATTGCCTAAAACACCTCTTTCTCCGAAAATGGGGCGGATAAGATCTTATTCTCATTCGTCGCCAGTTGAGGAATATCCTCAACCCTGGATTCATCTAAGGACACAAAACTATCCTCAGGTGCCCCGAACAACTGCTTGTAATAATTGGTAGTGTATAATTTTAAATTTTCCTCACCCAAAATCGTCCCCTCATCTTGCTCGAGCTGGAAAATTTTCTTATTGCGATGCTTGTCATTCGCAATCATATGAAAAAATTGCGTATTATCATCCCCTTGGACGACTTTTCGCACTTTAGCTCTAAGCGCCCATTTCAATTCTTCCTCTCATAGCAATTCTTTCAGTCTCAGCTCCGCCTCCACTTTAGCCTCCAAGTCGCTGGTATTTAAAATGGAGGACTCGGCCTTTAAATCTAAGGCATCAATAAGGTTAAGGAGCCTTTCCTTTTCGACCTTAAGACGCCGCTCAAATGTTTGGTCCAACCTCAAAGGAACTGTCTTAAATGTCTAATCTTATTCTGCAATTTTTCTACGTTCGATCTCCCTCCTGAAACTCTTTCCCACTCACATGCAACCAGATCCAAGAAACCTTCTCTCTCAAACCAAGCTAATTCAAAGGAGAAGATATTTTTGTTCCCCACATGAGTCGCCTCCCTAGAGTCAACAAGAAGTGGGGTATGATCCGAGATCGCTCGCGTTAACGCCTGGACCGTCACCAGGGGAAACTTCTCCTCCCAATCCACACTGGTGAGACGATCCAACTTCTCATAAGTTGGAGTTGGCAGTGTGTTGGCCCAAGTAAATTTTCTACCTGAAAGCTCGATCTCCCTGAGATCCAGACTTTCAATAATAGTGTTAAACATGAACGACCATCTGCTGTCAAAGTTATCATTGTTCTTTTCATCTTGCCTTCTAATAATGTTGAAATCACCACCAACCAGAATTGGGAGCCGTTCATCTCCGCAAATACAAACTAAGTCAGTCAGAAAATATGGCTTTAGCTCAGGCTGCACAGCTCCATACACTGCCACGAGTGCCTATTGGAGCCCATCAACCTTCGACCTAACCCGAAATTTAATCGCAAATTCTCCCAGAAAAACGCTCCGAACCTCCAAGGTTTCGCACTTGACCCCAAGTAAAATCCCATCGAATCTTTCTCTTGGGGGTAAGCAGTGCCAATCAAAATCAACTCCTCCCGATAAGGTGCTAAGAAACTGAGAGGTAAAATTATCTCTACCAGTTTCAAAGAGGGCTATGAAATCTAACTTGTGCTCTATAGATGCATCTGCCAAAAACCTTCGTTTAGCTAAGTCCGTCAGACCTATGCTATTTCAAAAGATTCCTCTCATTTTTTATCATAGAATTTTTTAGCAGTCCAAACTCTCGCACTTCTGCGCACAGCTCAATTCGAATGAATTTTCCGAGTCCACTTGCGCTTCGGCCTGTGCTGCTCATCAACTCGGTCCGTACAACTGAGCTCAGTGAGCTGACAAGCCCCGGGATTTACGGGAACTGTATCCTCTTGAGATTCTAAATTTTCTTCCCTCTCGGACCGAGTGGGAGATGTCAGGAGGTCCTCACAGAAACTATCAAGGATCCTAACACCCAATGCATCAATCTCCGAATCATTTAAAGGTTTAACCGCCAAGAAGTTTCTAATCACCTCCATGGCCCTTTCCGCCTCAAGATCCAGTAAGTCATTCACAGATTTAGCAGTTTCTTTACCATTACTACCCAGCATAACACCCAATTGATTTGCATTATTCATAATCTCTACCTCAAAAAAATGCAGAATTGAATTGGTAGTGTTAACTGACATACATGTGGTGACCTCAATTTCACGAAGCTTAGCCGCCCGCATGGCGCACCCCAGCTACAGGTCGTCAACATCAGGCTGATCCTGGAGATGGCTACTCATACATCTACCTTCAGATCGGGGATCCGGGATCCCTCCGAAAGCAACAATGTCATAGTGAGTAGGCCGAACCGGGCTTGGGCCGCCTGCCCGCACCCTAGCAGAGTCAACTCTCATCACGTTCGTAGCCCCAAGATCGGTTGCCGTGCTTCTCCCAACAATACCCATAGAGACCGGAGTAGCAGCTGTCCTGGACACCCCTGAAGAAGACGTCGCCGGGCAGCGCAGGGTGCCCGACCCCACGCCTGGGGGAGAACCGCCAGTGAGCGCTCCCTTCGTCGGGCTCGGTACAACCGCAGGCCCACCCGGCGTGGTCGGGCTGGCGGGTCGGGAGGTCACCGACCTCGGGCGCCAAAGGGAGTCCGACCCCCGCTGTCCCACGCCAACAGTGAGGCCGCCAACAGATGCAGCCCCGTTGGTCGGAGTCGACACCACCACCGGACCACCGGGCATGATCGGGCCGGTAGGCCAGGAGTGAACCGCGGATGTACGGCAGGAGGAAGCTTCCAATAGCCGCCCCGCGCCGGAAGCGGAGCCAGTAGCAAGTGCCTCCTGCGTCTGCGTCGTGTGACACCCCGCCGATGCGGCACCGCCATGCAGCGTGGCAACCGCTGAACGTCGAGCAGCACGGGCTGCCTGCCCTTGGCTGTCCTCAGCAAGGTCCCTGAAGCGGTCAGAAAGATTACGTGACTAAGAAACCTCCGGGTTCCTAGCGACCGATGTTGCAATGGTCGAAACTGCCGCTAAGTCGGGCAATGGTGGCAAAAGATCCTCATGCGGATCCTCCAACTCAACCCTATGGCTCCACAAGCGACAAGGAGCCGAAGAGGCTCCGAATGACCCAAAACTCAACGAGTTCGATGGCCCCACCTGGTTTCCACTCATAGACGTCGCCCCTGTTTTCCCAGACCGTGCAGCTGGCCGCTTAGGAGTCTCATGTGGCCCATCAAGTGTCTCTTTGCTCTTTTCCCCAGAGTTATCATCACCCTTCGTTGTCCTGTTGACCATCATCGGCCTGAACCAACGGTGCGTCCTCAACTTGTACCTCTAACTCGTAAGTAATCCCCGCATGGGTCCACCGTACCACATCTGCCACAAGCTCGAGGTTAACAACACTCACAAGAAGCCGTGCTACCCCGTTCGCGCGAGCGAAAGGCATATCAACCTTCTCTGTCTTGCCAATAAGAGAGCCCAAACTTTGTCATTGGTCATATATAAAAAAGCGTGAGCGGTCAAAGCTGATGGATAGATATGTATATCTGCGTGCATGCTTGCTGCATTATTCGCGCGCTGGGTTACACTTGCACGCACGGCTGGTCAGCATCTATTCCGCGAATGCCTGTTGATATCCTTGGTTTCTTCTGCTGTTGGGTTGTTGTTGCGGGATTCCAGCGACTGATGCCGACACATGCTTGTTTATTGATTCAACCTGATCTTATTCTTACCTATCAACTAGCATTCTAGCTAGACTTATCTGGCGGATTTAACAGATTAATTATTGTTACTAGGTGTAGTACAAACTGCACACATGTCATGGTAGAGAGATAGTAGTGGTTTTCCTTGCAGCTGCTGGTTAATTTTTTTTTCAGTAATGGATCGGAAATTAACCCCTAGTGGTACTATGAGTCATGACCATCACAAGCCTTTAAAGAGAAAATAATAGTTACGTAATGATTTTTTTCCAAGACAGAAATATGTATATATGGTAGCGTCAGTGATCAGTGTGAATGCCTGGTGCCTCCTTTTTTTGACACCGGCCAAAGCAGCAGCGTACAGAGTCAAAAAGGCGTCTCAGCAAAGAGCACAAAAGGTAGGCATAATGCTGATTGCGCTTTTGGTCCGGGTTTGGCGCCTCTCTCTCTCTAACAGAAAGAGAAGCAGCTAGTGCAATGAACAGCTAGCTACCTGCTAATTTGTCATGTTCCATTGCATCGATCCATCACCAATAATCTACCTAAGCATGCATGTGTACGTTGTTTTCTTCTGGCTCAGTGCTGTCCTTCTCTCACCTTGTCTGAATTCTTATTGATTAACCAACTTAATTGTACGTATAGAATGTGCTAGCTAGCTAGCTCTCCTTTTTTTTAAATATTAATTCTTTATTTGTCACCTGATGTGTCTGATCAGTTACAGTAGGCTTACTCAAGTAGTATGTAGCTATTAACTGGTTCCAGTTGTCATGCATATAGGAGGCTTAGTGGCTGTCGAGGGGATCGGAGGCTCCGGCCGGCGGAGCGCCTGGGACATGGGACGACGGGCCTTGAGGGTCTTCCTTGAGCCATGGAGGTCTGCAGTCTGAGTTGTGCGTTTAGTCACGACTTTGGCAGGTGTCCCGTACGCATGCAACTGGGTGTTGCCAGTTTGCCGCATCCCTGACCGCCTCGCCGGACATCATCTATGGGTGTTGTGTTCCTCTTGGGGCTCCTTCGTGGTCCTCTCTTTTCCCCCAGGATATCAGGGCGAAACCCATTGTACGGCTCGGCTGGCGCGGCGGCAGCGGGGATTCACATCGCAATCCTCTTGGAAGCGTCGCTGGTGAGATTGGGTCCACCGGGCACACGATGATGGTATCCTGTGCTTCTTCTCGACAACCGGTTGGTGGCGTTAGCGTTCTCATCTAGTTTTGTCGATTTTTCTTTTACACAGCCTTTGAGGATTCCTGAACACATTTGTGCCATGTAATATGTATCGGTGTGGTTTGACTTCATCTATAAAATGAGACGAAATCATGTTTTGACTCGACCAGGCAGTGCCCTAGTCAAACCACCCAACGGTTGTTTATGCATGCTTCATCTGATCGCATCGATGCATTCTGTTAGTGGTCCATCTGGCAAGAACCGCCGAGAAGATAAACCTAGCTACTCTCTGTGTACTGTCAAAAAGGAGTGGATTAATTTATGACCCACAGATATCTCTTGTCTCTGTTCTAGAAACGCAAGCACAAGGGTTGTTGCGTGCGGATTTGGCTAGCTACGTACTGGATCGCGTGCTGTAATTAGAGAGACGGCATCGACACCCATGGAATGGAATCGAATGCACCCGAATCTGCACCGTAAATGTCGTTCGTGTATTCCCGAAAGGGAAGGAGAGAAAGGAATCCTCGGGACTGCCGACTGTGATAAGAAGAAAAAACAACGGAAATGATAAGTACATAACGCTAGGTACGAGCACCTGACAAATCAAACGTTTTCGATGACAATTCTAGAGATGCAGAGATTACATGCATGTTAGTTGACATATATGTTAATTTTCTGTCAAAACATAAATTAAAGCATAAAATTATGATCCTTGCATCATTACATTTGTCATAAAAAAACATTTGATTTGTCATGTGCTCGTACCAAAAGTTCTCGCGTCATCACATTCCGACAGAAAAAATATAAATATTTAGTGGGTTAAGTTGTATCCCTCTACTAGTAGTAGACCAGGAAAGTTTGGGCACTTTTCGACGGAACACGTAAGAGCATTTACAGCCGGACATAGTAAATATGATCCCTTAAACGTTCGATTAGTAGTAGACCACGACTTTAAGTTTGGGCACTTTCTGACGGAACACGTAAGGGCATTTACAGCCGGACATAGTAAATATGATCCCTTAAACGTTCGACTAGTAGTAGACCATGAGTGTAAGTTTGGGCACTTTCTGACGGAACACGTAAGGGCATTTACAGCCGGACATAGTAAATATGATCCCTTAAACGTTCGACTAGTAGTAGACCATGAGTGTAAGTTTGGGCACTTTCTGACGAAACACGTAAGGGCATTTACAGCTGGACATAGTAAATATGATCCCTTAAACGTTCGACTAGTAGTAGACCACGAGTGTAAGTTTGGGCACTTTCTGACGGAACACGTAAGGGCATTTACAGCCGGACATAGTAAATATGATCCCTTAAACGTTTGCAGGCGGGCCCGGTCAAGGACCGGGCGTATCCTCTATTTGTCTGCCCGCGCTGTCACATTTTTCATTTTCTTCCTCATATGTCCGGTCACTTGCACATGATTGATGGAGAGAAAGAGAGAGAAAGAAAAGATTGAATAAAGAAAAAGAAAATGTGGTCGGGGTGGGTTGCGTCCTACGTGGCGGACTGACCGGGCGCACCGGGTCGCGTCCGCGACCCCTCATATCATCCCTATATTTGAGATGAATATGAGGGTTCATGGACAGCCCGAACATATATGGACGTTATGAGGGGTCCGGTTGGATCACTTTTTTTTCTCATGTCCGGTCACTGACCGGATGCGTCTACGGGTGTATGACGGATCGTTTGCGGTTGTAGATGCTCTAAGGGAACGCATGCAGGCAGCCTGAACAAGATGAGGCAAATGATCCATATATAGGTGGTTTTCCTCCTATTCTGGCTAGTGTTGTCCTCCTCTTCACAGCAATATACCACATTAACCAACTTAATTAAGTTCATAAGAATGAGAACGGACGTTTGGAGGCTGAGCTTCATGAAGCTCGAAATTTTTGAAAAAAACAAATTTCAAACTTTTTGGTTTTAAAAAAATCTGAAACAAATTATGCAAGTAAAGAAGGATGTTATTTATATGTGTGTAAATTTTTAGGATGAAATACCTTGAAATACGATCTGCACAAAAAAGATAAATTCATGGCCTCGAACGATGAATTGTATCATATGTTAAAAAACCTCAGATTTGTCTTTTTTTATATAGGCCTCATTTCAACGTAATGTTTTCTGAAAATTTACACACATAGGTGTTATGCCCTCACTTATCTCTGTATTTATTTTTAGATTTTTTTAAATGTAAAAATACGAATTTTCATGAATTTTGACTTTTACTTTTGAAGGCCTCCATGTAGCTCCGCCTTCAAAAGCATTTTCGGCCTAAGAACGTGCTCCCTTGCATCATGTACTTTCTGAATTCTTATTATCACCTACCTGATGCACGTGCTCTCACGGTAAGCCGACTGAACTATTATTATAATCAGTTCCAGTTGTCATGCATGGTGGTTTAATTATTGGATTGTGTAGTACTTCGTTCATTAAGTATGTCAATTGAGTTAAGACACCATTCAGAAAAAAACATGCAAACAATAATTCGTTCATCAAGTTGCAAGCACATGTATGCCTGCTTCTATTTGTGGATCTAACAGTGACATATATATTATTAGTATATAGCTAGAAGAATTCATCCCTCAGGGTTGCCTAGTTAGGTAGTGCTGTGGTCAAGAAGCTGGCACTTGTTTAATACTCCCTCCGTTCAAAAAATATATGTCAGGAAAGTGGATGTATCTAGACAAAATTTTAGTTTAGATACATTAATTTTTATCCATGTTTTCGACGACTGTTTATAGATGGAGGAAGTAAGTTTCGTCTTATCATATAATATTAGTGGTAGATTTGTTAAGCACCACCTTTAGCTTATATACCGATGCTCCCTTTGTTTTTTGTTTATTTCATGTATTAGGTTTGACTTAAGTCAAACATTGCAAAGCTTGATTGGCATTATATTTAAAAATATTAACATGTACGGTATCAAAAGAATACACCATGAAAATATATTCTATGGTGGATCTAATGATGTGGGTTGGTATTGTAAATGTTGATATATATTTTTGTATATATATACCTCGTTAAACTTTAGAAAGTTTGACTTGAGATAAACCTAGCATGCAAAGTAAATAAAAAACGGAGTGACTACAATTCAAGATATACGCAGGACATATCCTGTGATTAAAATAGATGACATTGATTATTTTTCGATACTTGTCTTTGCTACTTATTTTTCTCACACAGCTATTTCTCTATGCATGAACAGAAACTTATTTACTTAAACATCGCAAGGAGATGATATACGACCAGCATGTTTATTAGACACGGCATGATGCTTTCCTATGTGGACAGAACAATTAAGTAAGCGGGTCGAGATTCAAAAGGCAGTCGGAAAAGCGACATCCACTGTGATTTGCTAGTGGAGTGAGGTATTTTTATTTTCTCCGAAAAGTGTGAAGCAGTCAATGGATCGTATATGCATGTTGTTGTCTTTCTTTCTTTTTCTATATAGTATATGAGGGGGATATACATCTTCTTGTATGTACGTATTATAGAAGGGTTTTTTCTAAAAATAAATTTTACCTAGCTGCTTTGTCTTGCTTCTAGAAGTGAAAAGACACGTCCGTACGGTTGGGTGGTTGCCTGCAGATTTGGCTTAGCCACTCGATTTCGCGTGCTGTAACGGGATGGAATCGAATCTGCACCTCATGTTGGTGTGCTGAAAGTGAAGAAGAGAATAGAATCCTGGAGACTGTCGACTGTGACAAGAAGAAGGAGGAGGAGGAGGAGGAGGAGACGGTATCCATCCACACGTCCATTTCTAAGGACAGATTTGTGGAGCAAATTCGTGCGTAAGTTTTTGGATGCATGCACTTCCGTACGGGGGACGGGGCATGCAGCCTGGACAGGACCCCGGGAATTCACTCAGGCCTTTCCCAGTGTTTCATGGTGGACAGATGCTAAGCATGCCACATAAGCAAAAAAATAACATGGCATAGCAATTAAGAAGGAAAGAGAACACTTTGATGATCCCAGAAAGAACCAATGTCATACACGTGAACCTAGTCAAACCACTTAAATGAAAAAAGATGACCAATGCATGAGAGAGTTTAGGTGCTAAATCATTAAATAGGATGAGCTTAGCAACAACAAGTTAAGCACCTATGCATTGGAAAGTTGAGTTGCTAAGCTATTTAATGTTCTTAATATCACGTCTTAGCAACTTTGTATTGGAATCAGCCTCACTCAGAGTCACAGTAAAACCATTGTGCATGTTCTGCTGCTGCTGCACATGCACGAACCAAAATGTTCTAATGAATTGTTTATTATTCCTATAATAGTACGGGACTAATCAGGCAGGAGTATGATGAGTAGTAGTACTAGTTCGTTGCCACCTCGATGGGCGAGAGGAAGAAAAAGGGGCGAGAGATATCATCTAGCGAGCGATCGAGTGGCTTTGCACGGCGAGGATATGTAGAAAGGATCAATCATCCGCTGATCGTGTCTTGCCTTCTTGATAAATAAAAAAAAGAAATGGAAAATATCATTCATTCATTGTGCCTGCGTTGCGTTGGTTCGTGTGAGTGAGGACGAGTGCAGATTTGTCAAACGCGGCGGCTGGCTGGACCTCATCACCGCTGGAGATGGAGATACACTATATACAAGGTGATGGTGATGATGATGGTGATGAAGATGGAGATAGCAGTGGCTAGTGGCCGCCACCACCACCACTAGCGGCGCGTCAGCGTCAGCCTCGGTCTTAAAGTCGTGTGCCCCTTGATCGGTGGGCTCGTTGCATGTCTGGTTCCTCGAACCTTGCCCTAACATACACACACAAACACATATTTCCTCCGTAAACTAATATAAAAACATTTAAAATACAATTTAAATAATCTAAATATTTTTATATTAATTTACAAAAAGAGTACTATATACTATACTATGATGAGATGAACGAATGATCGACAACAACACATCACCTGCAAACGCTCCCTCCCTGTACCTATCTATATCTCTCTCTACTTTTGTCTTTTGTCTTTCCAGATGCAACTCAAGGCACGGCACGCACGCAGGCGTGCATCACGCGCTCTCCTCCATCGGCAGAGCGGTGCCTCCTCCTCCCATTTCCTCGATATATACATCTCATGCTGCTGAACGAAGCCTGTATAAATACACAATTTTCAAGTCTCGACGTACGTGCCCACTTTGTTTCGCCCCCGAAATATCAGAAACTGCACGCTGGCTAGCTGCACCATCGCCCCCCCTTGCGGTCGACACTGTGGTCGGTCAAACCTGCTGGTAGTCAAAGTGTCAAAACCGCAGCCACAACATCAGAAAGAAAGTAGAACCACCGAGGGTAGGATCGAGTACCACACCACTTCGCTACATTCTTGTTCAAGGGCTCAATGCAACGAATGATTTCCAGTCATGCAACGGAGCGGCCAATAACAACACTACTCTATATGCACACGTGATACTATATCTATATGCTATGCTCCTGCCATTTAACATCATGCTCTACGGTCAGTGCCATGCACGCATCCACCTCCTCCTAGCTAGATTAGTCGCACGTCCATCTCCCATCTCACCATCTCGTCGATTGGTCATCTGTTTTTCTATATGTGGTGACAAATCCATCCCAACTCGCACTGCCGTCAAGCTTTACACTTTTCTGGCATTGCATGCATGCTTTGGACCCGTATCTATATTCTGATTAGGACACGGACCACCACTTACTACCTAGTGTTGTGGGCTTTTTTGCACTCCACAACCAACCTCTCACCTTTTTTTCTTTCTAGACTAGATATAATGGAAGGAAACATATACATTTTCTGGACTCTATCAAGGGAGAGCTATTTTAAGCTTAGGAATTAAAGGTGTCAAGACTTTGAGATGGCTAAAATTATTCAGTGCAATCTGAAAGGGGAGCTGTTAATTTTAAGCATCTGAATAAAGGGCTTCAGAAGGACTACATTCCCCAAATGCTTGTGATACCGAAAAGGACATGACACTGGAAAGATATATGGTCTGGCCCCCCTCGATCGTATCCACCAGACAAGACATTGGCTAACTATGCTATGATGGGTATAAATTAGTACTAGAAGCAAAGCAAAGAAGAACACTTGATTAATTACCCTACTATATGATGATCATGATTTACTCATTGTGGTAGGGCACTACCAATGCAATCACATCATCTGTATCTAAAATGTGCCGACCACACACAATATAATGATGTAGCAACGTATATTCAATGAGAAAACGAGGGATTTTGTGGCTTAATTTAGATACAACTCTAATTGCCGCACCCAAGTTGAGTCATGTTAATACCACACGTTCAGTGAGAGCTCTTTAATTTTGAATACATCACTAACATGAAGAGACAAGCTATGTCATTTCATTTTATGTTTGATGGGACTACTATTTACTCCCTCCGTCCATAAATACTTGTCCTAAAGATGAATGTATCTAGACTTATTTTAGTTATAGATACATCCATTTTACTCATTTTTAGGACAAGTATTTCCGGACGGAGGGAGTATTTTCTAGTCGTCATTCGCGCCTGTCGAAAGTAGATCTTTCAACTCTTTGAACTTACAGAAATGGCAGTCGCGTTGATGACCGGAATGGGAAAAGGCCGGTGAAGAAGTGGTGAGGAACCTCCTCCTCCATTTTATATTATCGTGTTTTAGTTGTTTTACATTAGAATATGTCCGGCAAAGAATTGTGGTGGATGATATAAAGTGGATTATGTACATTTCGGTGTCCATTTGCTGCCAATTTATATGTATGTTGTTTGATCTACATAGAGAAGTTTCACGTTGCATGCGTGGTATGGATTTAGGATGCCAAATATGAGGTACACGATTGTGCGGACGAGAATTTGAGGTGTCATTGGTCACTGTCGACGGATGCGCACAGACGCATAGGGCGTCCGATTTGGTAACCGTGGTTGTAGATGCTCTTAATTAGAAGCTTGATTGGGTAGTTGTTCGTGAGGTGGAAGTCACACGATTTTTTAGGGTAGCGCATTTCCCTGTTATTGTATCAGAGCAATACTATGCGTAGTTGCATGTAGGACTAGAGCATATGTGATATGCGACATTGCACATCTGATGTGGGGTGTTAAATAAGCTATAACATTAGATTTTCTTATTGTTTCTCTTGTTGCATAATTTTGATCTTGGTGACATCATGGAATTTTTAAAGATCCGACAAACCTTCCGATCTTTTGATAGAGACATGCTCATGATGATTTTGGTTTGACTTCAGATGAGAAAGAAAAAAATAGTGAGTGGGCTCGCATAAGTGATCTACATGAGGCCCACGCTTATGTTGAAAATTAGTCTGGGTTCAAGAATTATTTTAGTCTCAATAGTGCCTGGATTTGTTTACATATTTGAAGAAAATGCTCACCAATTAAAAGTATATTCCTGTATCTCAAAAATATTAATAAATTGAAACATATGCGTAAATTTTAAAACAACTGAAGATAAAACACATATAGTAACAAACATTTGCGCAAACAAACATGTGGTTGGATGGTTAGAGGGACAGTGGTATCCCCAGCTCACCAGGGCAAATCCTGTTGTTGCATTATTCCTGAATTTATTTCAGGACTTCCAACGATGCGCATTCAGTGGAAGGAGACGTTCCCGTTGACGAGGCACCTGTTGTGTGTATTGATAGGGGTATGTGTATGCACGTATATATGAGTGTTTGTGTCTGTACTATGTTAAAAAACATTTACAAAGAAAAATGATAGATAAAAAAGAAATGAAAAACACGAATTAAACCCTTCCAAAATCAGAAGTATTGTCCTACATGGCCGGCCAAATAGTGGCGTATCGTGAGGGGCCGTCTTTGCTCGACCCCTCCACGGTATGCATGCGCTAAATAGAAATCGCCATAACAATCTTTGAAAGAAGTATATATAATTAATTCGACAACGGGAGAACATCGCATCCAAGCGCGCACTATCCTTTACTGGTAATAAGATAGTTAGAAGAACAGTGATATCTTCAGTCCGTCTATGCCTTCACGGTAATGCTTTCGATGGGAGGAGACGTTCCGTCGACGACGAGGTGTCTACGATAACTTTGTAAATCTTAAGATGATATGTCGACTCGGTCTCTCGAATGTGTTCATAGAGATAGGGTGTGCGTGTATGCGTTTATATGGATGAGTGTACGTGCGTGTATATAACCGATTGCGTCTATACTGTGTTAAAAAAACAAGATAATTGCCCTGATTGATTATTTTTTCACGTGATTTTTCAGGACACCACGACGTTGTATTCAAAATGTCGGTGGACAGGATAAAGATACGAGGACCAGGAGACAAAAGTGCCAGGTCACACGAGGCACCACCAGTCGCAGCTGCAGCGCCAGTGCTGATGCTGTTCAAACGTGTAACAAAAGTCTACGCGCTTGCCTGAAAAACGTGGCGGATCACGATTCCCGTCACCCAACCCCGACGGCGACGTACGTACATACAACGAAACCGGCCAACCCCGAACCGAATTCCGGCGACGGTTTGCTTGGAAGCATCCTGGACATGACATGTGTGTGTGTGTCAGCTGGAAAACACATCTCTATCTCTCTCAAGAAGAATAATCAATTTGCTCTCAGTATATAGAGTTCAGTCAAGAGAATGTAGGTGCTTCTTTGACCACGCGAGAGATTATTTTTCACTGCTCTGTTTTTAACTGCCAATGAGGGTACTCTATATTTTTCTCTGTAGAGACCCAGGCTGAGAAGTTAATTTGTCAGTCAGAGAGAATGTATGTTTTGTCAAGACCCAAGGGCAATGTTTTTTTTTTCCACTGCTTTGACCTGCCAATAATTGATCAGAATGGAGCAAAATGGAATTAACACATGCATGATGCCACTGGTAATTTCCTATCGAGATTAACTTTGGTACACGAACAAGATTGGTTGGGTAATTCTTCACCAACGAACAATCTTTACTACCACACACATATGCTACACGCTGTACACACGCACCAGCTCAGATCTCGGCCGTCCGTTGCTCCGGTCGGACGGCAACAACCGCGGATCCAAAATGTTCAGTCTTCAGACACTGAACCTTGTTGAACGGCTGGCTAGGGGACGACGACGACCTTGACCTCCACGTCGGGCTTGCCGTTGCCGGAGCACTCGCGCCCGACGGCGGCGTCCTCCAGCATCAGCACCACGGACCGCATCGACGGCCGAACCGCCGGCGTGCGGCTGGTGCACAGCACGGCCACGCGCAGCACCCTGACGGCCTCCTCCTTCTCCCACTCCTCGCGCACCGCGGACCCGTCCAGCAGCGCCATGGCCTTGTCGCGCCCGTTGCCGCTCCCGTCGAGCCGCCGCGACGCCCACTCCACCACGTCCTCGCCGTCGGCCACCGCGGCGCGCCCCGTCGCCAGCTCCAGCAGCACCACGCCGAAGCTGTACACGTCGCTCTTCTCGGTGACCTTGCGCGTGTACGCGTACTCGGGCGCCATGTACCCCACAGTGCCGGCCACCGACGACCACGGCTCGGCCTTGCCAATGCCGGCGTTGGCGTCGAGGATCTTGGCGAGCCCGAAGTCGGCGATGCGCGGCTTGAAGGCCTCGTCGAGGAGGATGTTGCTGGACTTGACGTCGCGGTGGAGGATGGGCCAGTCGCCGCAGCCGTGGTGGAGGTACTCCAGTCCCCGGGCGGCGCCCACGGCCACCTCGTACCGCTCCACCCAGCCGAGCCCCCCCAGCTTCCTGGCCGTCGGGCCGTGCAGCCGCTCGTAGAGGCTGCCGTTGGGGAGGTGCTCGTAGACCAGCAGGCTGGCCGCGCCGTCCTCGCTCGTCACGCTGCACAGCAGCTTCACCACGTTCACGTGCCGGATGGAGCTCAGCGTGCCCACCTCCGCGTCGAACTCGCGGCACTGCCGGGCCGACGCCGACGCCGAGCGCGGCAGCATGGCCGCGGTCGGCGCGGCGCTCGCGGGCGCCGCGGCGCGGGTCCGGGTGATGTGCTTCACGGCCACCACGGTGCCGCAGCCGAGCTTCACGCGGTACACGTTCCCGGACCCGCCGCTGCCGATGAGGTTCTCGTCCCGGACGCCGCCGACGATCTCCCGCTCGTCGAACGCCATCATCCTGAACGACTTGACGTTCCAAGACCCTTTCTTCGCGAACAGCAGCCTGTTGCCGCCGGCCATGGCCGCGGCCTCCGCATGCTGCCGGCGCTTCTTGATGAACATCACCACGCCGAGGACGGCGAGCAGGACCGCCATGCTGGCGAGGAGGCAGGTGACGAGCGTGCGCGCGGTGCTCCCCGAACGGCCACCGTCTCCCGGCGTGCAGCGGCGGAGGAAGCCGGCGCCGTTGTTGGCGCACAGGCCGGGGTTCCCCTGGAAGCTCTCTCCGTAGGCCGAGATGGCGAGCCCCGGCGGCACGGGCCCGTCGAGACGGTTGTCCGACAGGTTCAGGGAGCTCAGCTTCAGCTCGGCGAGGATAGCCGGCACGGCGCCGGAGAGTTCGTTGCTGGAAACGTCCAACGAATTCAGCCGCGTCAGGCCACGCAGCTCTGAAGGGATCGCCCCGGCGAGCTTGTTCTTGGCGAGGTTCATCGTGCTGAGCGCCGAGCACGAGCCGAGGCTCCCCGGGATGGCTCCGCCGATCCCGTTCGCGGCAATGTCCAGGCTGTCGAGATGGACCAGCTTGCCGATGCTCGCCGGTATCTCGCCGGAAAGCTCGTTGGACGACACGTCAATGCTCTGCAGATTCCCGGCGTCGCCAATCGACGACGGAATCGCGCCGGAGAATTTGTTCCGGGCGAGGATGAGGCTGGTGAGCGACGCGGCCTTCCCGATGCCGTCGCCGATGCCGCCGGTGAACTGGTTCCCCTCGAGGTCGATGATCTCGGCGTTGGGAAGCGCCCAAAGTCCCTTGGGCACCTCGCCGGTGAGCAAGTTCTTGCTGACCCTGAACCTCAGCAGCGTCGTGCAGTTCGCGTACGTTGCCGGGATTTCGCCGGAGAAGTTATTCTCAAGCATCAGCAGCTTCAGCATGGTTCCGCGCTTGCACATGTCCGGCGGGATCGTCCCCGTGAGCGAGTTGGTCGACACGTCAATGAAGTTGACGGCCGACGAGCTCCCCAGTTTCTGCGGCAGCTCGCCGGTGAGGTTGTTGGTGTAGAGCGACAGGTTCACGAGCTCCTTGAAGTCGCCGAACTCCTTGGGCACCTCGCCGGAGAGCCCGTTGAAGAAGAGCTGCAGCGAGACGAGCTGCGTGAGGGACCGGAGCTCCGAGAGACCGCCGGTGAGCGAGTTCTGGGACGCGTCGAAGAACTGCAGCTTGGTCAGCTTCCCGAACCCCCACGGGAGAGCGCCGGTGAGAGAGCAGTTGTAGAGCTCGAGGCTCTGGAGATTCACGAGCTGGGCGATCGCCGGAGGTATCTCGCCGGTGAGCGGGTTGTCGGCGAGCTCGAGGTCGACGAGCTTGGTGAGCCGCCCGATGCCGGCGGGGATGGGGCCGACGATGTTGGCCGCAGAGAGGTAGAGCGCGGTGAGGTTGGTGAGCCGGATGATCTCGGCCGGGAAGGACTTGGTGGGTGTGAGGTACGGGTTGTCGCCGGCGGAGAGCGCCTCGAGGCCCGGCATGGCGGCGAGCGCGGACCAGGGGAAGGAGCCGGAGAAGGCGTTGGAGGAGAGGTTGAGCGTGCGGAGCCCGGCGAGCGGCGAGAGGTCGGGGATCTTACCGGAGAAGGAGTTGAAGGGGAGGACGAGCTCCTGGAGCCCCACGCAGGCGTCGACGCCGGCGATGGTCCCCGCGAGCGCGTTGGACGGGAGCGAGAGCGTGGCGAGCGACTTGAGCGAGCCGCAGAGGACGCCGAACGGGACGGACGCGGCGGAGACGTTGAGCTCGTGCACGGAGAGCGCGGTGACGGCGGTGCCGCGGCAGGTGACGCCGGTGAAGTTGCAGGGGCTGGACGCCGCGGCGTCCCAGGACGCGAAGAACGCGGCGGCCGCGGGAGGGATGACGAGGGACGACTTGAAGGTCATGAGGGCGGCCACCTCGGGGGGCGTCGCGGCGGAGGCGGCATGGAGGAGGGTGGAGAGGAGGAGGGCGGCGACGGCGAGGTGAAGGTGGGGGTGGAAGGGGCCGGCGGGCGGCATGGTTGGGGAGGAGGAGGAAAGGAAGCTTCTTTGTGTCAAGAGTGCATGGACTCTCAGCTGACCGCGCTCGGTTTTAAGGTTGCGGTTAGGTGGTGGGCCCCACCACTGCACTGTCATAGTGTGCTAACGATATTGCTCATGCAAGATGCACCAGATTTTTTGTGGGCATGAACTGTTTTATGTAAAATTAAAAAATTAAAAAAAATTAACAAATTGAAATCTGTCAAAGGTCTGGTCAGATTCGGACAAACTTTGAACCTATTCAAATTTGATTGCAACTCATTAAAATTGATACATAATTTTTGTTCTGTTGAAAGTTCTAACATTGGTCTAGAAACCTGAAAAGGAAGTTTTTTTTGCGGGAGTCTGAAAAGGAAGGTTACAAGAGAGCAGTTAAGGATTTGTGATTATGAGAATTTTTTTAATTAATCATTCATTAAATGTTTTCTGTAATGTACTGTATAAAGCATACGTTAAGCGTATGGTATACGCTATTTTCTTATACGATTTTTAATAAATTGCCTTTTTTGAAATACGATTTTTAATGATTTACCTCTTAGTGTCAATCAAATTAGGATTGTGAGGGATAAAAATATATATCTTGACTTTGGTGCTGTCATAAGAGCCATATCTATATTAACTGGCAAAAGATACGAACCCCTCTCGTAGATTCGTTAACCAAACTTAGTATTTAAACACAATTTAGATGGCTGACATAATTGTTTTTCTTTTTGGAGAGCTGATGTAATTGTATTGGTTGTCAACTAATTGAAAAATGCGTGAAACATGCTAACTAAATACGGAGTAGCATATAATTAATCACGACCCTCACGAGTGGCTTTCAAATACAAATTACGAGTGTTGCTTATTTCGACTATTAAAAGGACTTGATAGCGTCGCCTCCATTACCCTTGGTTTTTTCCTTCCCACACGTGCCTCTCTACTTTTGTTCTCTTTTAAGTTTGTTGGTAATCTCAATAGGTGTCATACAAAATAAAAACAAATCAAAAATAATAACAATAAATCAGTACTTTTCAAAACCATGCCGTGCACTAACTCAATCAAATCAAATAAGATCATCTCTTACCAAAATCTTAACTCAATCAAAAAATTATTTGCCTTCTCCTACCCACAGCCAAATGAAAAAAAGCTGATAAAAAACTCAACTAAATAAAAACTTTTATTGCCTTCCGTACCCTACTCAAATAAAATTAAATCTTATGAAAAGATAGAATACGATGAGTGTAACGTATACATCATACATGATTGATGTTGAACCACTAAAATATTTATGCTTCATTGCAACTCACGAGCAAATGACTAGTTTGTGTTAATTATAAGAGAGGTCTAAAGTGCACACCAATGGGTTAAAAAAAACCTTTCTTTGATGGTCCTCCCAAGGGCGACTCGAGGGAGAATAACTCTTCGTTCGACGCCATCCCTTCCTCTGCATCCTCCTCCACGCCTTGAGAGGCAGTCACTGGGAATCCCGTGCGAACGCTAGTGAGGGTGGTGATGAGGTTCTCGACCACTCTAGTGGCAACCTAGGATGGAGGGCGGCGCCGTTCTGGTGGTGGGTGGTTTTCGCTAGAACTAAGGGGCGCTTGTCGTCGACTGCCGTGGACGCGGGTGCTATGCAGAGTATACCTCGCGACCTTTTGGCACCCGATCTAAAGACGACTACCTCCTCACATCCTACTTCATGTACCACATCGAGTCTCACCTTATATGGTGGATGTCCAGGTGGGAGAGGGTTGGACGCTCTGGATCGGAGAAATCTCTTGGCTGGCGCTGACAGACATGACGCTGGCAACGGTCTAGCCGCCGATTTCCTTCTTGGATGTGATGTTAACATTCATCTCCTCCTTCCCCTCCACTCGGATAAAAACCCTCATTCCTTGGAATGAGTAGGAGAGACTCCACAACGAGTCACCTTCCCGGAAGTACCTTTTTCGGCTTGTATGTGTGTGTGTGTGGGGGGGGGGCACCTGCATGCCTTTTGTGCTCCTGGTGGGGGCTTATTTTCTTCTTCTAGTGGTGACACAACACCGTTGACGGTTGGTTATCTCCGCAACCGGTGATCTCTATTCATGGTTTGGTCATCTATGTCTGATAGGTCAAAACCGTCGAGCCTACGCAAAAAGGGGTTATCGATTCCCTTCATGGCAACAATGGCATGATGATGTTATGAGCAACAATGGTCTACTGTTGGAAATATGACCTAGAGGCAATAATAAAATGGTTATTATTATATTTTCTTGCTCATTGTAATCGTTTATTATCCATGCTACAATTGTATTGATTGGAAACTCAAATACATGTGTGGGTACATTGACAACATTGTGTCCCTAGTATGCCTCTAATACACTAGCTCGTTGATCAGAGATGGTTGAGGTTTCCTGGCCATAGACATGAGATGTCATTTGATAACGAGATCACATCATTGGGAGAATGATGTGATGGACAAGACCCAAACTATAAACGTGGCATATGATCGAGTCAGTTTATTGCTATACTTTTCTGCATGTCAAATATCTGTTCATATGACCATGAGATCATGCAACTCACTAACACCGGAGGAGTGCCTTGCGTGTATCAAACGCCACAACGTAGCTGGATGACTATAAAGGTACTCTCTAGGTATCTCCGAGGGTGTCTGTTGGGTTGGCATTGATCGAGAATGGGATTTGTTACTTCGTGTGATGGAGAGGTATCTCAGGGCCCACTCAGTAATACAACATCACAATGAGCTTGCACGCAAAGTGACTAAAGAGCTAGCCACGGGATCTTGTATTATGGAACGAGTAAAGAGACTTGCCGGTAACGAGATTGAACTACGTATGGAGATACCGACGATCGAATCTCGGGCAAGTAACATTCCGATGAACAAAGGGAACAGCGTACGGGATTAACTGAATCCTTGGCATAGAGGTTCAACTGATAAAGATCTTCGTAGAATATGTAGGAACCAATATGGGCATCCAGGTCCCGCTATTGGTTATTGGTCGTAAAGGTGTCTCGGTCATGTCTACATAGTTCTCGAACCCGCAGGGTCTGCACACTTAAAGTTCGGTGACGTTTCTGTTGACACACGAACACGTCACTGTGTACCCTCGACACCGGGGGTGATGCACCGCAGCTCATGTCGAAGGAGGTCCGTCCGGCAGCGCGATACGCAAGACAGTCGATGGACGCTTTTGTAGACCCGAAACCCCGCACGCTCGGGAGGGACCCCGTCAGGGAGTGCGGCGGCTATGGGCTGCCCTAGGTCGATTCGCTCGCCCCTAGAGCCTCGGATTCGCAGCTCTCAAACGAAGAACAGCGAAGAACGAGAGAAAAACGAAGAATGTAGATGAAAAAGTAATATAGATTGATTTGTTCGATTGTGTGTTATTCAATCGGCCGTCACCCCAACATATATAAGAGGCGGCTGGACTTCCCGTACAAGTAAAGGATTCATCTAGGCTTTCCTTACAAGAAAATTACATCAATTCACGTCCTAGAGTCCTAGTTCTAGTTCCACTCGGATTCAACCCAAATCTGGCCCAATCTTCTGTCTTGCTTCTTGCGTGGGCCGTGGAATCTGCATATGACCTCCGATGGAGACGGTCCAAACATCAATTTTGTGTGCCTCGACGAGGCCAACAATCCTTATGTTGATCACTCCCAATTAAAGCCATCTTGAATAGTCCACGAGGTAATCTTTAACTTCGAATCGGACTCGATCACGTAGTAGACTGGACTGTTTGAGTGTTGTAGCGTCTCTCCAGGACGTATACTATCTCAGATGATAATGACCTTAACAGCAAAGTTGACCGTTTCGACGTTTCGAACAACTTTCATGTTGAACACTTTTCCATCCGAGGCCATTTTAAACTTTCACTCGACCGAAACTTTCACTCAACCGAAACTGTCACTTGACCGATATTTTTCACTCAGACCGTGATTTTCACTCGGACGACAATTGCACTCAGTCAGTACTTTCACTCGACCGGTAATTTTCACTTGGACGGCGATTTTCACTCGGATGGCAATCTCACTCGGCCGGCGATTTTCACTCGGATGGAAATTTCACTCGGACGGACGAAAAACTTTTCACTCGACCGGATAGCAAACGTTTCCCTCGGTTGGCAAACTTTCACTCGGAAATCCCGAGTGAAACTCCAGGATGATTTTGTTTTGCCTCTCCAGGTCGTATACGACCTCGGATTGAGAAGATTTATATATCAGAATCAATCGCCTCGACGACGCGAAACTTTTTCATGTTGTAAGTTTTTCCATCAGAGGATGTCTTGAGGGCCGAATGACTCGCGCGACCCATCAGACATGTGTCTCATCTCCTGCGCCATATTTTGCTTTGTGGTGGGGCTGCACTCTGGTTGCTCTAACTTTTGGATACAACCTCAGATTGAGATGATTTATATATCAAAACCAATCAGCTCGACGAGACAAAGACAATCCATGTAAAACATTCCTTTATTCGAGGTTGTCTTGGAGGCGTAATAGACCAAAAAGCATTCAGAACATTTTCATGACAATCCAAGTGTGATTTGACCTCTAAAATGATGTCGAATGGTGATGGCCTAAACATCAAGGTTGTTTCACTCGGCAATATGAACTTTCTCGTAGAAAAAACCTTTTCAGTTGAGTCCATCTTTATTACATTTTTGCACCGTGCCAAAATCCGGTGTCAACACATGCCCCCCTGTTTTTCGGCAAAGCTAGCATGCCAAAAAATAATTTGCACTATGTTTGTCCAAACACTTCAAAAGAACATCTTCAAGCGTTCGGCGATAAAGACCATCATCTCTTATTGTATATTTGAAAGCCATACGCCGAACAACCCTGTCCACCCTTTTACTCGGATTGCACAAGTAATCAATTATTGGCTTCCTCCAGTCATTATTTTCACCTGTACTAGATTTATTGTTAGTGGCCGAATCAGTGGGCTCTAGTTCGGCCTCTCCCATATTAGCAAGACAAGACATCGGCTTCTGAGAAATATGAAACATGCCATGATCAATATGATAGCCGGATGCTTGTTGTGCTAACTCATTTGCTCTCCAATTGTCATGTCTAGATATATGAGCAATGCTAAAATAATCCAAAGTAGAAATCGCATCTAGACACTTATCAAGATAAACCTTAAGTGATCCGTCTAAACATTGAAAGACTTTGGACACTTGCTGCATTACTAATAATGAATCAACAAAAGCCTCAACATGTGTAGCACCTATAGCGAGCAACATCTCTAAACCGAATAACAATGCTTCATATTCAGCTTGATTATTTGTGCAAAAATATTCCAGTCGGCATGAGGCTTCAAAAACAGCACCATGGGGAGGTATATAAACAATACCAACACCTTGGCCATTGCTACAAACTGAACCATCAAAATATAACCTCCATGGTACCAACGATACAAGATTTATATCAACATCATGCTTGTCATTAATCCGATGCTCAACAATAAAATTAGCAACAATTTGGCCTTTCATGGATTTTAGAGATTCATAAGCCAAATCATACTCAATTAAAGCATACGCCCACTTGGCAATCCTACCACTAAGAATTGGCCTATGCAACATGTATTTAATGACAGCGGTTTGACAAGCTACTATGCAGGCACTCGGCATAAGGTAATGTCTCAGTTTTGTGCGAGCATAATATAAACAGAGGCATAACTTTTCAATAAATGTATACCTTGTCTCGGCATCCAATAAGAGTCGACTCGAATATGTAATAGTATGTTCTCTTCCTTCGGTTTCTTGAGTCAATACAGCACCAATAACACCGTTCTCTGCCGCAATGTAAAGCCTAAAGGGCTCTTTATGTTTAGGTGCTTTCATCACTGGAGGAGTGCTCAAATAAGTTTTGATCATGTCGAATGCCTCTTGCTGTTTTGCCCCCCAAGTAAAATTAGTGTCATTTTTTAACCGAAGGATAGGAGTGAATGCATCAACCTTCCCTGACAAATTAGCTATGAAGCTTCTCAAATAATTGACCTTGCCAAGGAATTTTTGCATGTCTCTCTTGCATGTTGGAGCCTCCACTTTTTGTATAGCTTCTATCTTTTTGGGATCAATTTCTACGCCATTCTCATGAATAATGAAACCCAAAAACTTTCCAGCCAACACGCTGAATGCACACTTCAAAGGATTCATCTCTAGTCCGTATTTTTTCATCCTTTCAAAGGCCAAACGCAAATCAGCTATATGAGATTCAACAACATCCGATTTAACCTCAAGTATAACACCGAGTAAATCATGAAAGAATAAATTCATAGCCCTTTGATATGTAGCACCAGCATTTTTTAATCCAAAGGTCATCACTGTCCACTCAAATAAACCAAGAAATCCGGGGCACCGAAAAGCTGTTTTGGACATGTCCTCTTCGGCCATGAAAATCTGGTTATACCCCGCATTGCCATCAAGAAAGCTAATGACCTTATGTCCAGAAGCATCATTAATAAGCATATCAGCTATGGGCATGGGATACTCATCTTTAGGCGTAGCTCTATTCAAATCCCTGAAATCAATGCACACTCTTATCTTGCGAGAGCCCTTCTTCTCTACTAGCACAATGTTAGAAATCCATTCGGCATACCTGCAAGGTCTAATAAAATTAGCTTTAAGTAAACGACCGATCTCTTCTTTGATCCGGTCATATGTTTTTGGATTAAACTTCCTGGCCGATTGCTTATAAGGTCTAAAACCAGCCTTTATAGGTAACCGATGCTCCACTAACTCTCGGCTTAAACCGGGCATCTCATGATACTCCCATGCAAAGCAGCAAACATATTCTTTCAACAACTCGATCAACCTATCCTTATGATCGTATCTTAAGTTTTTATTTACAAACGTCGGCCTGGGAATTGAACCACCCCCTATATCTATTTCTTCCAATGGATCTACCGACTGAAAACCCTGTCCTAATTTATCCATGTCATCCAACTCCTCTATAGATTCATACATATCGTTCTCGCTAGACCGATATTTTGCAAGACGTTTCTGCAACCACTCGGAATTAGAATTCATTTAAACATATCATACCTTGGAGCCGATTGCCACTAATCGGCTTTAAAGAGACGGGTACAAAGCCATTCTTCGTTGCGCTAAGGAAATCAAACTTTGACAAGTCGCGTGCCGTCAAGCAAGTAGCATTGGGATGTTGCCAATCCACCGATGCATCGGCCAAAGCAACACAAGCCGAGTTATCCGCATGGATGACTTCCACCTCATCATCAACCCACTAGATCAAAAACTGGTGCATGGTGGATGGTACGCACTGGTTTGCATGAACCCTATCACGGCCTAGTATGACGTTATAGTTACCTTGCACCTGAGCGACAAAGAATGCAGTAGCCAAAGTTTTGCTCCCGACTGTAAGCTCCACATACATCACACCTTTGGCTTCAGTTTTCTCTTTGCCTTCAAACCCATTAAGTACCATATTGGTCTTGATTTATTCATCATCAGACAAACCCAATTTCTTGAAGACCGAATAGGGCATGAGATTCACCACAACACCACCATCAACAAGCATCCGAGTGAGTGGTGATCCATTGATATGACCTATGAGGTATAACGGTTTCAAGTGCGTCACTGGTTCCTTTGGCTTCTAGAATATTGCATTTCTTGGGCAAAAATCTAGCTGATCCACTTCCCCTTCTTCATCTACAGCACGGAATTCAGCGGGTAAGTAATACACCATATTGATATCCATACCTTCATGGACCGGTGTAAACTCATAGTCCAACAGATCGTCTTCCTCTTCGCGTGCATCCACTAAATTTCGATTCTGTCCGAGTGAAGGAGAAGTAATAGGCGACTGAGACGATGTCATAGCTACATCGTCCTCTTTTGGTGGTGTAATTGCTACTGTGATAGATGTAGAAGCCACTATGTCTTGCATTGGTTTAGGCTTCCACACCTGCTTCGCTGGTATCATGGGCCGAGTGACATTGAACAACTCGTCCCTTTGCTTCTCAGCCTCTTGTTCTGTCATCTCTTGATTCCTCAACCTTTGTAATTTCCTCTTTTGTGTCTTCGTCAGCCCTGGAGGACACCACCTTGGCTAAGTGTATTTAGGATCAATTGGCTTCACTTGGCTGGTACATGCTTCATGATCATTGGTCGAGTGCTTTGGCGTGATAACAAGTATCGGCTCAGTTGGGTTGCTACGCATAGTCGGCTGTTGCATGGTGAATGTTTCACTGCCCAAGATGAGTGAGTCGGCATTGATATTTTCCTTGCCCTTCCCTGACCACTGCCGCAACACTTGACAACTTGACGCGCCACACTTGTCGAGTAATGGACACCCATGTTCAGTCGGCTTTCATACGAGCATCCAAGTCGATCCCAAACAACTTGTCGTTGTTCTTGTGGAAGTGGCATCCTTGATTCAGTCGGTTTTCCATGCTGACTGAACATATCAGTTGATGGTGACCTTGGTCACTTCAGGTATGATGACCAACTAGAGCTAGAACCGGTTGACCGATTTGCATATTTGGACAACAACATGTCAAAAGTTGGCTTGACTCGCTTACGATGTACCTTGGCTTCATTCCTCTTCCACTTGCCAACTTCTGGACTCTTGGGTTTAACAAACTTAACACGAGTGTCTTGTTGCACTTGTTGTTGCCCCCCGAGTGCAGGATTCTTGATGGTGAACTTGATTACTTCCTTGCCATCGGGTTGCTTGTCAAGCACAACCTGCCTCCCCAAGACCTTACTGTCCTCCTTGTTTTTCCTAGGCTCGCCAATAATGACATTAGTTTTATTAGCAGATTCGGCTACCTCTGGCTGAATGAGTAACTTTTTTCCCTCCAAATCCAGAGTGTTCATTGGGAAAGGTTGCTTATCAACTTGCATCTCAGAAAAGTGCAATCGTCCTTCATTAATGGCCGATTGTATCTGTCGTCGGAAAACATTGCAATAAGCACGCTGTTTCAACTCTTCAATCAATGGTAAAGTGTGAGATATCCTAATGATCTTAGCTTGCAGCAAAGCAGCAAATATTTTGTCACACTTAGCAATGTTAAAAGTAAACTTCATCTCTTCATCATGATTCTTATGAATCTGTTTCAGATCATTGCAAGTAAACGGTTTGGCCTTAGACGGCCAAACAAATTTAGCAACATACATATCACCTTCATCATCCGAGTGATCACTACCATACTCAACCATATTCATCTTAGGACGATCAGTTTTATATCTATGCATCTTCTTGAGATCTTTGCTCTGGCTCTCCTGAGCCAAAGCTTTTTGTAAGACTTGATTGACACTTAAGAACTCATAGCCTTCTAGCTTTTCCCTAATGTGAGTTTCCAAACCACTGAGCACAAGATTATCCAAGTCCCTCTCAGTTATCACCAAACTATAGCACCGGTTCTTTGTATCTCTAAATCTCTTGACGTAATCGGAGACCGATTCATCATTTTTCTGCTTAACCGATGTAAGATGTGATAATTTAAGTTCAGTGTCGCCGCTATAAAAGTGATCATGAAATTTCTATTCCAGCTGCGACCACACACGGATAGAACCATGTGGTAGAGAAGAAAACCAAGAAAATGCAGTACCAGTTAATGATAAAGGAAACAAGCGCACGTTCAATTCATTCAGCGAGCCTGCTTCACCCAGTTGTGCTAAGTATTGATTAATATGTTACCATGTGGTTTTTGTGCCTTCTCCATTGAACTTAACAAAATCTAGAATTTTATATCCCGGAGGGCACTAGATAGCATCAAAGTACTTGGGGTACGGTTTTTGGTAAATCCGATTCCGAGGTAACTCAACTCCAAAATTCTCTCGAAGCATCTTAGCCATCTCCTTTCTAAAACTAGCTAAAGTATCGTCCGCAGTAGACGGTGAAGCTTGCTATTGTGGGATGGGAGGAGTAAAATTACTAGCAGTAGGGAGGAGCTGTGGAACATATGCCGAACCATAGTTCAGCTGTGGCCGAGTTCTTGCACCTATAGGTACAACTTGGTTCGGTATAGGTACCGAACTTGGCATGCTCATGATGGAATTAGTAGGTGCAGCTACAATCTGATGGGTGTGGGTAGGATACTAATTCATCGGCATGGGAGGTGCTGATGAAAGAGGCAAAGACAGGTTAAGGTTTTCTACACTAGCAGCCACACCAATATTACCACGAGACGATTGAGGCATATTTTTTTGCGCATTGGTATTTTCTATGAAAGTTTGATAGACCAAATTATTACCATCGGCAATACGACTCTCAATCTCAGCCCATTGCTCGGAAGAAAAGGTAGTACTTACAGGAGGTTTAACCTGCTCGTCTTGAAGAGGAGGGAACTTGATTTCTCCAATCAAAGTGGTATTGCCTTGGCGATCTTTCTTGAAGTTTCCAAGGAACTCCTGCAATTCCTTCTCTTCACGCGCCTTCTTGTACTCCTCATAAGCTTGGCGATGATCAGCCGATAGTTCATCAAGCTTCGGCTTAATGATGTTATCGGCATCTATCTCGAATGGCTTGGGAAGATCAGACATGATGGCTGATGAGGATGTTTGATCTTTAGTTCCCCAGCAGAGTCGCCAAATAGTGTGTTGACACATGAACACGTCACTGTGTAGCCTCGACGTCGGGGATGATGCACCGCAGCTCACGTCGAAGGAGGTCCGTCCGGCAGCATGATACACAAGACAGTCGGCGGATGCTTTTGTAGACCCAAAACCCCGCACGCCTGGGAGGGACCCCTTCAGGGAGTGCGGCAGCTATGGGCTGCACTAGGTCGATTCGCTCGCCCCTAGAGCCTTGGTATTCGCAGCTCTCAAATGAAGAAAAGCGAAGAACGAGAGAAAAACGAAGAACGTAGATGAAAAAGTAGTATAGATTGATTTGTTTGATTGTGTGTTATTCAATCGGCTGTCACCCCCAACATATATAAGAGGTGGCTGGACTTCCCGTACAAGCAAAGAATTCATCTAGGATTTTCTTACAAGAAAATGACATCAATTCACGTCCTAGAGTCCTAGTTCTAGTTCCACTCGGATTCAGCCCAAATCTGGCCCAATCTTTTGTCTTGCTTTCTGCATGGGCCATGGAGTCTGCATATGACCTCCGATGGAGACGGTCCAAACATCAATTTTGTGTGCCTTCATGAGGCCAACATTCCGTATGTTGATCACTTTCCCCAATAAAGACATCTTGAATACTCCACGAGGTCATCTTTAACTTCGAATCGGACTCGATCACGTAGCAGACTGGACCGTCCGAGTGTTGTAGCATCTCTTCAGGCCGTATACTATCTTAGATGATAATGACCTTAAAAGAAAAGTTGACCATTTAGATGTTTCGAACAACTTTCATGTTGAACACTTTTCCATCCGAGGCCATTTTAAACTTTCACTCGACCGAAACTTTCACTCGACCGAAACTTTCACTCGACCGATATTTTTCACTCGGACGGTGATTTTCACTCGGACGGCAATTGCACTCGGCAAGTACTTTCACTCGCCCGGTTCTTTTCAGTTGGACGGCGATTTTCACTCGGATGGCAATCTCACTTGGCTGGCGATTTTCACTCGGATGGCAATTTCACTCAGACGGACGGAAAACTTTCCACTCGACCGGACGTCAAACGTTTCCCTCGGTCAGCAAACTTTCACACGAAAATCCCGAGTGAATCTCCAGGCTGATTTTGTTTTGCCTCTCCAGGTCGCATACGACATCAAATTGAGAAGATTTGTGTATCGAAATCAATCGCCTCGACAACGCGAAACTTTTTTATGTTGTAAGTTTTTCCATCCGAGGACGTCTTGAGGGCCGAATGACTCGCTTGACCAATCAGACATGTGTGTGATCTCCTGCGCCATATTTTTCTTTGTGGTAGGGCTGCACTCTGGTTGCTCTAACTTTTGCATACGACCTCAGATTGAGATGATTTATATAATAAAACCGATCAGCTCGACGAGGCGAAGACAATCCATATAGAACATTCCTTCATTTGAGGTTGTCTTGGAGACGTAATAGACCAAAAAGCACTCAGAACATGTTCATGACAATCCAAGTGTGATTTGGCCTTTGAAATGATGTCAAATGGTGATGGCCTAAACATCAAGGTTGTTTCACTCGGCAATATGAACTTTCTCGTAGAAAAAACCTTTTGGTTTGAGTCCATCTTTATTACATTTTTACACCGTGCCAAAATCCGGTGTCAACAGTTTCGATATTATTGAGTTATCTATGTTGGTGGACGAAGGTTGTTCGGAGTTCTGGATGAGATCCCGGACGTCATGAGGAGCTCCGGAATGGTCCGGAGGTAAAGATTTATATATAGGAAAGTGGTATTTGGGTTTCAGAAAAGTTTCGGGTATTTCCGGTAGTATACCGAGAGTGACGAATGGGTTCCGGCTCGAGGGTGCACCCAGCCTGAGGGTGTGGGGGGGGGGGACATGGGACCAAGAGGTGGCGTAACAGCCCCTGGTGAGCTAGGCAGACGAACCCATGAGGGACCATGCGCCCAAGAGGAAAAGGTGGAGGGTGGGAGGAGTCCTTGTTGGAGTAGAACTCCTCCCCCTTGCGCCCACCTCCTTGTTGGAGGTGGATTCCACCTCTTGGCCGGTGGCCAAGGCCCTAGGGGAAACTCTAGGATGCCTCCTCCCACCCCTTCCTCCTATATATAGTGGAGGTTTGAGGGCAGCCCAACACCTGAAAAGCCATGTGTTGTCCTCTCCTCTCTAGATCGTCTTTCTCCTCTAGATTAGTTCACCACCACCGCCACCATGACGTTGTGCTACCAGAGAACTCATCTACCTCTCCGCCCTCGCTTGCTGGATCAAGTAGGCAGAGATCGTCATCGACCTGTTCGTGTGCTGAACACGGAGGTGCCGTCTGTTCGGCGCTAGATCGTGATTGGATCGCGGGATGGCTTACGATTTGGATCGTGAAGACATTCGACTACATCAACCACGTTTCTCAACGCTTCCCGCTTAGTGATCTACAAGCACTAGTAGAAAACAGGGCTTCGGTCCAGCCCTGAAAAGCCATTAATCCCGGTTCACTCACGAACTAGGACCCATGGCGGCATCGGTCCCGGTTCGTGAGGCCAGGGCGCCGGCAGGGCCTCGTGGGCCATTGGTCCCGGTTTGTCTAACCCCCGTGGTCCCGGTTCCAGCCATGAATCGTGACCAATGGGCCTTGCTCCTGGCCCACAATCATTGGCCCCAATTTGTGACAGGAACTGGGACCAAATGGGGTCCGATAGATCCGGTTCCAGCCAAAAACCGGGACCAAAGGTTGGCCTACATATACCCCCTGCCCGCCCACTGCTATGTTTTTGGCTGGTCGTGGGAGAGCTTTGTGGTGCTCTAGTTCACCTCCTATGCACATGAGGTGTTCGATGAAATGCCCGAGCCACACTTAAGCTTTCTCCTCTCGAAGCTCCTTGTCCAAGCTCCATTTTCCTCAAGATTTTCTAGGTTTGGCAGTCTGTCCTGTCCCGTCCCCGTCCTCACTGCCCTGGATCACCCGCGCCCATCTCGACGCCGACACCACCGTGGTTAGCCTCTTCTTCTTATCTCCTTTCTATTAGAAAAAAGTTCTTACTTGTATCTTATTCCTAAAATAACGAGAACTATGTATGAACTTTATGTATTTATTTTGGTCACTATTGTACTTTGCCTTTAATGTGATGATGAATTTCTATTAATTTGGTCACTTCTCTATTCATGATATGCTGTAATGGTTTTTAATACACTTTATTATATAACTTTATTATATAACGCATGCAGATGAACCGGCAATGGATGTACGGTGACCGACGCACCTCCGAGTATATTAAGGGTCTGCATAATTTTCTCGAAGCGGCTGAGGCAAACAAGCAAAATGATTTTATGCATTGTCCATGTACTGTCTGTGAGAATACGAAGGCTTCTTCCAACTCTAAAACCCTACACTTCCATCTGCTTGAGAAGGGTTTTATGCCACACTATAATGTTTGGACCAAGCACGAAGAAAGAGGGGTTATGATGGAAGACAACGAAGAAGAAGAGGATGATGACAACTATGTGCCTCCTGAATACGGTGATGCTGCAACGGGGGAAGATGAAGATCAAGAGGAACCAGACGATGTGCCCGATGATGATCTTCGCCGGGTCATTGTTGATGCAAAGAGACAATGCGAAAGTGAAAAGGAGAAGTTGAAGTTCGATCGCATGTTAGAGGATCACAAAAAAGGGTTGTACCCCAATTGCGAAGATGGCAACACAAAGCTCGGTGCCACACTGGAATTGCTGTAGTGGATGGCAGAGAATGGTGTACCTGAAAAAGGATTTGAGAAGCTACTGCAAATATTGAAGAAGAAGCTTCCAAAGGATAACGAATTGCCCGATAGTACGTACACAGCAAAGAAGGTTGTATGCCCTCTAGGATTGGAGGTGCAGAAGATACATGCATGCCCTAATGACTGCATCCTCTACCACGATGCGTACGACGATTTGAATGCATGCCCGGTATGCTATGTATTGCGGTATAAGATCATACAAGATGACCCTGGTGATGTTGACGGAGAGCGCCCCAGGAAGAGGGTTCCTGCCAAGGTGATGTTGTATGCTCCTATAATACCACGGTTGAAACGTCTGTTCAAAAACAAAGAGCATGCCAAGTCGATGCGATGGCACAAAGAGGACCGTAAGAAAGATGGGAAGTTGAGACCACCCGCTGACGGGTCGTAGTGGAGAAATATCAAGAGAAAGTGAAGCGACTTTACAGTTGACCCAAGGAACGTATGGTTTGGTTTAAGTGCATATGGCATTAATCCTTTTGGGGATCAGAGCAGCAAGCATAGCACATGGCCTGTGACTCTATGTATGTATAACCTTCCTGCTTGTTTGTGCATGAAGCGGAAGTTCATTATGATGCCAGTGCTCATTCAAGGACCTAAGCAACCCGGCAATGACATTGATGTGTACCTAAGGCCATTAGTTGATGAACTTTTAAAACTATGGTATGGAAGAGGTGTATGTGTGTGGGATTAGAAAGAACAGGAGGAATTTGACCTACATGCGCTGCTGTTTGTAACCATCAACGATTGGCCTTCTCTCGGTAACCTGTCAGGACAGACAAACAAGGGATACCACGCATGCACACGCTGTTTAGATGACACCGACAGTATATATTTGGAAAAATGCAGGAAGAATCTATACCTCGGGCATCGTCGATTTCTTATGGCCAACCATCAATGTCGAAAGAAAGGAAAGCATTTCAAAGGTGAGGCAGATCACTGGAAGAAGCCGACCCTCCATAATGGTGATCACATACTTGATATGGTCAATGATTTATAGGTAATCTTTGGAAATGGTCATGGCGGACTATCTGTTCCGATTGACGATGTGGGACGCGCACCCATGTGGAAGAACAAATCTATATTTTGGGACCTACCCTATTGGAAAGACCTAGAGGTCCGCTCTGCAATCGACGTGAGGCACGTGACGAAGAATCTTTACATGAACCTGCTAGGATTCTTGGGCGTGTATGGGAAGACAAAAATACACCAAAGGCACATGAGGAACAGCAACGTATGCACGGAGAAGACGACATGGATCCAAAGAATTTTCAGGGTCATGCCAGCTACGCTCTTACCAAAGAAGATAAGGAAATCTTCTTTGAATGCCTGCTCAGTATGAAGGTCTCATGTGGCTTCTCATCGAACATAAAGGGAATAATAAATATGGCAAAGAAAAAGTTCCAGAACCTAAAGTCTCATGACTGCCAGGTGATTATGACGCAATTGCTTCCGGTTGCATTGAGGGGGCTTCTACCGAAAAACATTTGATTAGCCATTGTGAAGCTATGTGCATTCCTCAATGCAATCTCTCAGAAGGTGATCGATCCAGAAATCTTGCCAAGGTTAAGGAGTGATTTGGTGCAATGAGTTGTTAGTTTCGAGGCGGTGTTCCCACCATCCTTCTTCAATATCATGACGCACATCCTAGTTCATCTACTCGACGAGATTGTCGTTCTGGGCCCTTTATTTCTACACAATATGTTTCCCTGTGAGAGGTTCATGGGAGTTTTAAAGAAATATGTTCGTATCCGCGCTAGGCCAGAAGCAAGCATCTCAATGGGCCATCAAACAGAGGATGTCATTGGATTTTGACTTGATTCCTAACCTTAAGAAGATTGGTCTCCCTCAATCGCGGTATGAGGGGAGACTAATTGGAAAAGGCACGCTAGGAGTGGACTCAATAATATGTAGGGACGAGCATTCTTGGTCTCAAGCACACTAGACACTTCTATAGAATTCTACCTTTGTGACCCCGTATGTCGATGAACACAAGAATATTCTGTGCTCCAAACACCCGGAGCAATGTGACGACTGGATTACATGTGAACACATGAGGACTTTCGGTTGTTGGTTGCAAATACGTCTCATGCGCGACAACACTGTTTTTGATGAGCCATACTCGTTGGCCAGTGGACTATCTTTGACTGTATTGACTTACAAAGGGTACGCGATAAATGGGAATACATTTTCCACGATCGCCCAAGATCAAAAGAGCACCAACCAAAACAGCGGTGTCCACTTTGATGCAACAACCAAGAGGGGAAAGGACACATATTATGGTTACATAGTGGACATATGGGAACTTGACTATGGACATGATTTTAAGGTCCCTTTGTTTCAGTGCAAATGGGTCAATCTCTCAGGTGGCGGGGTACAGGTAGACCCACAGTACGGACTGACAACAGTGGATCTAAACAATCTTGGGTACACAGACGAATCATTCGTCCTATTCAATGATGTGGTGCAGGTTTTCTATGTGAAGGACATGTCTAGCAAACCGAGAAAAAGAAAAGATAAGGAAGCGAATACATCATATGATGAGCCAAAACACCACATTGTTCTTTCAGGAAAAAGGGACATCGTGGGATTGGAGGGCAAGATAGACATGTCTAAAGATTATGAAAATTTCATGAAATTCCTCCCTTCAGAATCAAGGTTGACCCAAGCACCCTATTAAACGATGAAGATTATCCATGGTTACGGCGCAATAAGCAAAGAAGACAAGTGAAGAAAAAGTGAAGAATTTCTCTCCACAACTATTATGACGATGCCTTTGATCGAGAATATCACTGCAGTTACGTGTGAAGAAATGAAATACCTTTGTACCAGATGAGTTTTCGTCCGAAACCCTGATACTTCGAAAGAGATTGTCCGTTTTGTACATGAAGTGCATCTAGTTTTTGCCGTAAGCCTCTCAACTTTTTAGCACATGCTATGTGGGTGAAATGATGATACCATGCCAACTTCCAACCTTTCCAGAGTTCATTTGTAGTGCTTTTCAATTTCAGGGTCATTTAGCTCAACCAAATCAGTAAATGCATGAAAAATATCAAATGAAGCCAGAAAAGGTTGAAAATGATGATGTGTCTTTGAATGATGCATTTTTTAAACACACAAAAAGTCTGGAGTTCAAATAATTTCCAAAAAATGAAATCCCTTTGTAACATATGAGTTTTCATCCGAAACCCTCATACTTCGAAAGAGATTGTCCGTTTTGTACACGAAGTGCATCCAGGTTTTGCCGCAACCCTCTCAACTTTTTAGCACATGGTGTGTGGGTGAAATGATGATACCATTCCAGCTTTCAACCTTTTGAGAGTTCATTTGTAGTGCTTTTCAATTTCAAGGTCATTTAGCTCAAAGAATGAACTAAAAAGCTTTTATAAACTCTAATATCAAAAGGAATCAACCAAAAAGCTTTTATAAACCTCTAGTATTTTTGAAACTAAAATTATGTAAAATTTATGCAATTGAAATTATCAAAGTATATTTTGGTTCGAAAGATTAATAGGAAAAACAATTTTCATAAAGAATTTTTTTTGTTAGAAACTTTAATAGCAAACTGAAATAACCAAATCTGTTTTTGATTAATACAGACATTTAAAATAACCTAAAAATTACCAAATAGCAGGAAAAAGAATCACTCAAAAATTTAATTTTTTAGTAAAGTTATTCACAAACTAGTGATTCACACAAATTTCAAAAAATTCAAATATAAACTATTCAAATTTGAAAACTAATGGCACTAATAGAAAGTTTACAATTTTTGTGACCTAAAAGCAGAAACAATCACTGAAAATGGTAAGTAGGAATAAAATAAAATAAATAAAGCAAAGAACAAAACAAAAAATGATTTTTTTGAAAAATGTCACCTACTGGGCCACCACGGCATGAATACGACTAGAAACCCAACCAGTTGTTGTGCGAGGATTCATGCTCGCAGAAGGCCCAATAGGCCGATAGGGAGTGACAGATTAGGCCCGAAGGCCTGCAGTTGAGAGGAGCTCGGGAGGGTGTGCGCAGCAACGCTTATAAACCACTCCCGAGCTCTCTTGGCTAGCAAGGTGGGACTAAAAATTTGGCCCCGGGCAGCACCACCCTTTGGTCCCGGTTGGTGGCACAAACCGGGACCAATGCCCCTTTGCTCTCGGTTGGTGCCACCAACCGGGACCAAAGGTCCCTGTTTCCCGCCCTTTGGGATGCTAAAAAGTCACCTTTGGTCCCGGTTGGTGAACCAACCGGGACCAATGCTGCCGTTTAGTCCCGGTTGGGGCTACCAACCGGGACCAAAGGTCCTTGTTTCCCGGCCTTTGGGCCGCTGAAAACTGACCTTTGGTCCCGGTTGGAGGCACCAACCGAGACTAAAGGGGGCATTGGTCCTGGTTGGTGCTACCAACCAGGACCAATGCTCTAGCTATATAAGCCGACACTTTGGGATTTTCAGCATTCTTCATCTCGCCCCTGAAGATGCCGACGCCGTCGCCGCACCCCTACCCCGACGCCGTCGACGCGCCCCTGCCCCGCCGTCGCCGTCTCCGCCCTGAGCTCGTGCATTGTCGCTCCTCCCCGAGCCCTCACTACGCCCCTACCCCACTGTCACCGTCGCCGTCGACGCCCCCGAGCCTGCACGCTCTCCCTCCTCCCCGAGCCCTCGCCGCCCCGCTGTGAGCCGCCGCCCCAGCTTTCCTTTTTTTCATAGATTTTTTTGTTCATGTATGTAGATGTATGTAGATGTATATGTAGATGTATGTATATATGTAGATTTTGATCCACCACCCGAGCCATCGGGCCATAGATTTTTTTTGTTTATGATGCTTTTTATGTTTTAGTTGTTTTATGTTTTGGTTAATGAGGAGTGCTAGCAAAAATTAGTATGTGTATGTTAGATTAGAGAAAATTTCTTGGGTTTTGAAAAAATTATTGATTAAACGATAAGAAAATGTTCTCATAGGAATTTGTCTCGACATCGAGAAGAAAATGCCCGGCCCGCATCCTCGTCGTCGAGTGGTCCGCGAGAGCCTGTTTGATAGGTGCCATGTCCAGGACTCGGCTCCGCCGGGATAGCACTGGGAGGTGCTACCTTCTGGGCCTTGAAGCTTGGTGAGGAATTCGGGTCTCGTCGTCGACCCGAAGCTTCTTTGGTGGCATTCACGTGGGCCACTTTTGGTGCAGAGGGAGCAGGCCCCCACAGAGGTGGTTCATCGCCGTTTCAGGGAGGAGGACGAGCACATCTCTTGCTACATGGCGGCGTTGGATGCCAGGTTCAACAATACCTGGCAGATTCTTCAGGGATTTCACCCGAGTTATGATCCCGTGATGGTTCCTTATCTTTGGGGGTCCACCACCCGTGACTCAGGAACCGCTAGTGACTTAGATTATTCGATAGTATTCGATCTGTATTAGTGGTCTTATATGATAATATTCGAGATGTATTAGTTAATATTTGATGATGCATTAATAACCGAATTATTCTAGATGATGTATTAATGATATTATATTCGAGTTCATTATAAATGTATTAGTGATATTCAATCGATATAATGCGTGTGTGACTTTCGGTCTGTCGTTGCTCCTTGTGTGACTTTCATGTGTGTTCTTGATGGAGGAATCCCGACTATTGTCGTGGGGGGTGCCTCATATTTCTTCTCTTCTTTATGATATATTCGTCGGTATAATGCACAAGAAGAGAAGAGGTGGGGCGTCCATCACCGACGATCAAACTATTACTGTGAGAGAGTGTCCACCAACATATATACACCATCGTATCAATGTGAGAGTGTGCACACCAACACACCATGAGATATGAGAGTTATTTAAGGAAAGCCTCAACGGACCGAAAGTCACACACGCATTAGGACACAAAGCGTGCTGTAATTCTTGAATCATGAACACTGGAAATGTTGTGGTCATCAGACGATGATAGGATCCAAGCTTGTGAATTTTGCAGTGAAGATAAGGGTCTTTGTGACCAGCCTGGGCTGCGAGACGGCATGTTTTTCACCATGAAGCTTTATGAGGACTTTGATATTTCTACGGTACACAACTATGACAACTGATTTTTCGTAATTAAGCATGACTTATGTTTCTTTCCTTCAACGCATGATTTCCGTTTTAGACAATTCGACTAGTTCGTCCCCATGCAAGACGGTATTTCTTGGAGAGGCTCGGTTTGGAAGAGCACGAGAGTTTCAAGACGAGGACAGCCAATCAGATGACTAAACATGGTCAAACATTTCTTGTGAAAGTAATGAATACACTTAATAACACAGAATTAGGGTGCTCAAATTGGGAAGCTCTTTGCAAGGCATATGGATTTCAAGATGATATGGAAATAACCTTCGATCTTTGTCCTGAAGATCATATTGAAGGAACCATCGACATTTGGGTGGATGTCGATATGCTTCTTGTTTTACCTCCATGTGAGTTTGTCAGCCATGCATATTTGTCAAGTAATTTGCATTCTATATATAAAAATATTTGGTGTTCATCCATACTAAATTTGTTAATTTTTAATTTACAGCTTATTTTGTTTCCTCGAGTGAAACACAGAACATAATCGACACGACACACTACACTTATGGATCACATCTAACTTGGGAGGAGAAGGATGATCTTATCTACTTTGTTACTGGTGTCCTAGCTGGTAGGAACATCTTCCCCTATAATTTGGGAACTGGTCCAAATTATACATTGTACATGACACTAGTGCATAGGTTGAGGGTGGATGACATTCGTCGAAATATCTTGGTAAGAGTTGCTAATTAAGTACACTAGTACTATTGCGTAAATGGTATTGATTACATTGCTAACTAAGCTACTATTATGTTCTTCAACAGAAATTGCCATATGAAGTTGTGCCACCGTTGATGCAACCCTAAGGTAATATGACATTAAAAGCCCCTTCCATCCCGAGTTCTCTTTTGCATACTCGACTGAGCGCAAACCACCAAGATGGCTCCAAAATGAAGCATAGGGACAAATAAATAAGGATCGGAAGCCACAAGTTGGAGACCGTTGGATCTCTATGCTTCATCATTGAGACATAGGTGTTATTATTTTTATGTCATTTCACCTAGGAAGGAGGAGTAGGTCCTATGAGGGAGTACTATGTCATTAGATCTTTTTTTGTTTTATGAGACTTTAACTTTGTATTATTAAGATGATGATGATGAGTTGTTAGATCTTGTGTAATTAATGGTTTCCTTCATTTGCTTATTAGCTCGCATCGAGTTCTCTCTATATGTATATTAGCTAGCAGCGTCGACCAAGCATGGAGAAAGAGAGGTCACTTCTCTCTATTAGCTAGCTAACATAATATGAAACCCCTAAATCAACCCTCCAAAACCCCCTAAACCCCCCCTTCAAAAAAAACAAAACCCCCAGCTCCTGCCAGATGCTGGCGCATGGATGCCTTTTGGTCCCGGTTGGTGTTACCAACCGGGACTAAAGGTCCTCCTTCCTGGGCTCCCAGCAGGGGCCACGTGGATCCTCTTCTGTCCCGGTTCATAAGCGAACCGGGACTAAAGGTTTTGCGCTTTGGTCCCGACCCTTTAGTTCCGGTTCCAGAACCGGGGCTAATGGGCCTTTAGAACCGGATCAAATGGGCCGTTTTCTACTAGTGAAGGGTATGTAGATCTAATCTCTCCTCTCATAGATGCTCATCTCCTAGATTGATCTTGGTGAAGCGTATATTTTTTTTGTTTCCCATGCAACGTTTCCGAACGGTGGCGTCATGAGCTAGGTCTATGCGTAGATGAGATCACGAGTAGAACACAAAGGAGTTTGTGGGCGTTGATATTCAGATTGCTTCCTCCGTTGGTCTTTTCTTGATTCAGCAATATTGTGGGATGAAGCGGCTTGGACGAACTTTACATGTCCACGTACATGAGACCGGTTCCATCGGCTGACATGTGACTTTGTTGGAAAAAGATGGCTGGCGGGTGTCTTTCTCTTCCACCTTAGTTGAATCGGATTCGACAAAGGCGGTCCTTGTAGAAGGTTGAATAACAATTTGTGTATCACCGTTGTGGTTTTTGCGTAGGTAAGAATCGTTCTTGCTAGATACCCATAGCAGCCACGTAAACCATGCAACAACAATTAGAGGACGTCTAACTTGTTTTTACATGGTATGTTGTGATGTGATATGGCCAAAGACATGATAAGATATATTTGATGTATGAGATGATCATGTTTTGGAATAGTTCACATCGACTTGCATGTCGATGCATATGGCAACCGGAAGGAGCCATAGGGTTGTCTTTAATTATTGTATGACCCGCATGTCAATCATTAAGCGCTATGTAATGCTTTACTTTATCGCTAAGCGGTAGCAATAGTAGTAGAAGCATGGTTGGCGCGACAACCCCAATGGTGACACAATGATGGAGATCATGGTTTTATGCCGGTGATAATGAAGATCATGCCGGTGCTTTGGAGATGGAGATCAAAAGCACAAGTTCATGGCCATATCATGTCACTTATGATTTGCATTGATGTTAATACTTTTTATGCATCTTATATTGCTTAGTACGATGGTATCATTATAAGGTTATCCCTCACTAATTTTTTTAAGATAGAATTGTGTTGACCCCGAGTGTGCACCGCTGCGAAGGATCGTCATTTCGAAACACCACGTGATCATTGGGTGTGATAGACTCTACGTTCGCATACAACGGGTGCAAGCCAGTGTTGCACATGCAGAACACTCGGGTTAAACTTGATGAGCCTAGCATGTACAGACATGGCCGCGAAATACAAGAGACCGAAAGGTCGAACATAAGTCATATACTAGATATGATCAACATGGAGATGTTCAGCATTGAAACCACCTCATCTCATGTTATGATCGGACTTGGGTTGGTGAATTTGGATCATGTGGCACTCGGATGACCGGAGGGATGCCAATTTGAGTGGGGTTTTTATAAGTAATATGATTAACTAAACTCATTATCTTGAACAATAGTCTAAGTTGTCTTTGCAAATTTATGTTGTAGATCAATGGCTCGCAATAGTTCCCTTGAATTTCAATGCATTCATAGAGAAAGCCAAGATGAAAGATGGTGGAAGTAACTTTGTGGTCCCATAATCCGAGGATTATCCTCACGACTTCCCAAAAGTCTTATGTCATTGGTGCACCGCTTGGTGAGCCACCCGCTCTGGTGTCGTCTGCAGACGTTGTGAACGCCTAACAGTCGCGTTCAGATGATTACTCAATAGTTCAGTGTGCTATGTTGTATGGCTTGGAACCGGGACTTCAAAGACATTTTGAACATCATGGAGCATATGAGATGTTCTAGGAGTTGAAGTTTATTTTTGATAAGAATGCCCAGATCGACAGGTATGAGACCTCCGATAAGTTCTATGCTTGCAAGATGGAGGAGAACGGGTCTGTCAATGAACACATACTCAGAATATCTGGGTACTCCAATTGTCTGGCTGAATTAAGGATGCCCCTCCTGCCAAAAGCGATCACTGACAGAGTTCTTCAATCACTGCCACGTAGCTACAAAAGCTTCGTGTTGAACTATAATATTCACGGGATCAACAAGTCAGTCGCCGAGCTATTTGCGATGCTAAAAGTCACCGAGTCTGAAATCCAGAAGGAGCATCTGGTCAATAAAACCACTAGTTTCAATAAGAATGGCAAGGGCAAGAAGGGTAACTCCAAGAAGAGTGGCAAAGTAGTTGTCTCTCCCATGAAGAAACCCAAGGCTAGACCCAAGCCAGAAACTGAGTGCTTCGATTGCAAGGTAACTGGTCACTGGAAGTGGAACTGCCCCAAGTATTTGACCGAGAAGAAGGTGGCCAACACCAAACAAGGTATGTATGTTATACATGTTATTGATGTGTACCTTACCAACTCTCGTTGTAGTGCCTGGGTATTTGATACCGGTTCGGTTGCTCACATTTGCAACTCAAAACAAGAACTAAAGAATAGATGGAGGTTGGCAAAGGACAAAGTGACGATGCGCGTGAGAAATGGTTCCAAGGTTGATGTGATCGCCATCGGCATGCTCGCTCTTCGATTCCATCGGGATTAGTGATGAACTTGAATAATTGTTATTTAGTGCCTGCGTTGAGCATGAACATTATATATGGATCTTGTTTAATGCGAGACGGTTACTCATTTAAATCAGAGAATAATGGTTGTTCTATTTATATTAGTAATATCTTTTATGGTCATGCAGCCAATGTGAGGGGTTTATTCTTGTTGAATCTCGATAGTGACGATACACATGTTCATAACATTGATGCCACAAGATGTAGAGTTGATAATGATAGTACCACTTTCTTCTGGCACCGTCGCTTAGGTCATATTGGTGTAAACCGCATGAAGAAGCTCCATGCCGATGGACTTTTGGAGTCACTTGATTTTGAATCACTCGACACATGTGAACCATGCCTGATGGGCAAGACAACTAAGACCCCGTTCTCCAAAACAAAGGAACGGGCAAGTGACTTGTTGGAGATCATACATACTGATGTGTGCGGTCCAATGAGCATTGAGGCGCGCGGTGGATATCGTTACTTTCTCACCTTCATTAATGACTTAAGTAGATATGGGTATATTTACTTAATGAAACACAAGTCTGAAACGTTTCAAAAGTTCAAACAATTTTAGAGTGAAGTTGAGAATCATCATAACAAGAAGATTAAATTCCTACGATCTGATCAAGGAGGAAAATATCTGAGTTATGAGTTTTGCAATCACTTAAGACAATGTGGAATTATTTCACAATTGAGACCGTGTGGAACACCACCACGTAATGGTGTGTCCGAACGTCATAATCGAACCTTATTGGATATGGTGCGTTCTATGATGTGTCTTGCCGATTTGCCACTATCGTTTCGGGGTTATGCATTAGAGACAACTGCATTCACTTTAAATAGGGCAGAATTGAAAGCCGCTGAGACGAGGCCGTATGAACTGTGGTTTGGCAATAAACCAAAGTTGTCGTTTATAAAGTTTGGGGATGCGATGCTTATGTCAAAAAGCTTCAACCTGAAAAGCTGGAACCCAAAGCGAAGAAATGCGTCTTCATAGGATACCTAAAAGAGACGGTTGGGTATACCTTCTATCTCAGATCCTAAGGCAATGTGTTTGTCGCTAAGAACGGGTCATTTCTCGAGAAAGAGTTTCTCTCGAAAGAATTGAGTGGGAGGAAGATAGAACTTGATGAGGTTGTTGAACCTTTATTTCAACCATAGAGTAGCGCAACGCAGAAAGCTGTTTCTATGGAGCCCACATCGGTTGAAGAGGGAACTGATGATGGTGATCATGAAGCTTCAGATCAAGTTGCTATCGAACCTCGTAGGTCGACAAGGACACGTACTACTCCTGAGTGGTACGGTAACCCTGTCTTAGAGGTCATGTTGTTGGACAATGATGAATCTATGAGCTACGGAGAATCGATGGTGGGCTCAGATTCCGACAAATGGTTAGAGGTCATGAAATCCGAGATGGGATCCATGTATGAAAATAAAGTTTGGACTTTAGAAGTATTACTTGAAGGGCGAAAGGACATTCAGAATAAATGGATCTTTAAGAAGACGACATACGTGGACAGTAATGTCACCGTCTATAAAGCTTGACTTGTGGCAAAATAGATTTCACAAGTTCAAGGAGTTAACTACGATGAGTCTGTCTCACCCGTAGAGATGCTTAAGTCCGTTAGAATCATGTTAGCAATAGCTATATTTTTCTATTATGAAATTTGGCAGATGGATGTCAAAACAGAGTTCCTTAACGGTTTCCTTAAGAAAGAGTTGTATATGATGCAACTAGAATGTTTTGTCGATCTAGAGAATTTTGACAAATTTGTAAACTCTAGCGATCCATTTATGGACTGTCGCAAGCATCTCGGAGTTGGAATCTTCGCTTTGATGAGGTGATCAAAGCGTTCGGGTTTATACAAGTTTACAGAGAAGCTTGTATTTACAATAAAGTGAGTAGGAGCTCTATAGTGTTTCTAATATTACATGTGGATGACATATTGCTAATTGGAAACAATATAGAAATGTTGGAAAGCGTGAAGGAATATTTGAACAAGAGTTTTTCAATGAAGGACCTAGGAGAAGCTTCTTTAATATTAGGCGTTAAGATCTATAGAGATAGATCGAGACGCTTAATAGCACTTTCACAAAGCACATACCTTGATAAAGTTTTGAAGAAGTTCAAAATGGATTAGTCCAAGAAGGGGTTCTTGCCTGTGTTACAAAGTGTGAAGTTGAGTAAGACTCAATTCCCAGTGACTGCAGAAGATAGAGAAAAGATGAGTGTCATCCCCTATGCTTCTACCATAGCCTCTATCATGTATGCAATGTTGTGCACAAGACCAGATGTCAGCCTTGACATAAGTATGGCCGGAAGGTTTCAAAGTGATCCAGGAATGGAGCACTGGACGGTGGTCAAGAATATTCCTAATTACCCGAAAAGGACTAAGGAAATGCTTCTTGTTTATGGAGGTGATCAAGAGCTCATCATAAAGGGTTACGTCGATACAAGCTTTGACACTGATGCGTATGACTCTAAGTCTCAAACCGAATACGTATATATTCTCAATGGGGGAGTGGTAAGCTGGTGCAGTTCCACGTAAAGCGTGGTAGCTGATTCAACATGCGAAAAAGAGTACATTGCGCTTCAGAGGCGGCATAGGAAGGTGTCTAGATGAAGGAATTCATGACAGATCTTGGAGTGGTGCCAAGTGCACTAGACACAATGACTCTGTTTTGTGAAAACACTGCTGCCATTGCTCTGGGCAAGGAACCAAGATTTCAAAAGAGGAGCAGACACATAAAGCAACACTTCAACTCCATCCGCGAGTACATCAAGGAGGAAGACATAAATATTTGCAAAGTACACACGGATCTGAATGTTGCAAACTCGCTGACCAAACCTCTTCCACGGGCTAAACATGATCAACACCAAAACTGTATGGGTGTTAGATTCATCACAATGTAAATCACATGGAGATTTGAGCTAGATTATTGACTCTAGTGCAAGTGGGAGATTGTTGGAAATATACCCTAGAGGCAATAATAAAATGGTTATTATTATATTTCCTTGTTCATGATAATTGGTTATTATCCATGCTATAATTGTATTGATTGGAAACTCAAATACATGTGTGGGTACATAAACAACATTGTGTCCTTAGTATGCCTCTAATAGACTAGCTTGTTGATCAGAGATGGTCGAGGCTTCCTGGCCATATACATGAGATGTCATTTGATAACGAGATCACATCATTGAGAATGATGTGATGGAAAAGACCCAAACTATAAATGTAGCATATGATCCTGTCAGTTTATTGCTATACTTTTCCTGCATGTCAAGTATCTGTTTCTATGACCATGAGATCATGCAACTCACTAACACCGAAGGAGTGCCTGTGTGTATCAAACATTGCAACGTAACTAGATGACTATAAAGGTACTCTAGAGGTATCTCCGAGGGTGTCTGTTGGGTTGGCATGGATCGAGACTAGGATTTGTTACTCCGTGTGATGGAGAGGTATCTCAAGGCCAACTCAGTAATATTGGATCACAATGAGCTTGCAAGCAAAGTTACTAAAGAGTTAGCCATGGGATCTTGTATTACGAAACGATTAATGAGATTTGCCGGTAACGAGATTCAACTAGGTATGGAGATACCGACGATCGAATCTCGGGCAAGTAACAAACCGATGAACAAAGGGAACATCGCACGGGATTAACATAATCCTTGACATAGAGGTTCAACCGATAAATATCTTCTTAGAATATGTAGGAACCAATATGGGCATCCAGGTCCCGCTATTGGTTATTGGCCATAGAGGTGTCTCGGTCATGTCTACATAGTTTTCGAACCAACAGGGTATGCACACTTAACGTTCGGTGACGTTTCGATATTATTGAGTTATATATGTTGGTGGCCGAAGATTGTTTGGATGAGATCCCAAACGTCACGAGGAGCTCCGGAATGATCCGAAGGTAAATATTTATATATAGAAAAGTGGTATTTGGGTTCTGGAAAAGTTTCGGGTATTTTCGAGAGTGTATCGGGAGTGCCTAATGGGTTCTGGGAGTCCACCGGGGGGGTGGGGTGGGGGGCACATGGGCCCAAGAGGTGGCGCACCATCCCTTGGTGGGCTGGGTAGCCGACCCCATGAGGGCCCATGCGCCCAAGCGGAAAAGGTGGAGGGTGGGAGGAGTCCTTGTTGGAGTAGGACTCCTCCCCCGCGCCCCACCTCTTTGTTGGAGGTGGATCCCACATCATGGCCAGCGGCCTAGGCCCTAGGGGAAACCCTAGGGCTCCTCCTCCCACCCCTTCCTCCTATATATAGTGGAGGTTTGATCGCAGCCCAACACCTGAAAAGCCATGTGCTACCCTCTCCTCTCTAAATCGTCTTTCTCCTCTAGATTAGTTCGCTAGAGCTCATCGAAGCCCAGCCGGATTAGTTCACCACCACCGCCACCACGCCGTTGTGCTGCCAGAGAACTCAGCTACCTCTCCGTCCTCAGTTGCTGGATCAAGGAGGCGGAGATTGTCATCGAGTTGTACGTGTGCTGAACGAGGAGGTGCCATCTGTTCGGCACTAAAGATCGCGGGATGGCTTGCGATTTGGATCGCGAAGACGTTCGACTACATCTACCGCGTTTCTCAACGCTTCCCGCTTAGCGATCTACAAGGGTATGTAGATCTAATCTCTCCTCCTGTAGATGCTCATCTCCTAGATTGATCTTGCTGAAGCATAGAATTTTTTTTGTTTCCCATGAAACATTCCCCAACACTTAGCGAGTTCTAAGCCCTTTGGGTGGCTTCATTGTTCAATTCCTTTATCGTGTCCTCTTGAGGAGTCTCGTCCTAAGTCTAATGTCTTTGGTGCTCCATGTTGTGGGCGACGAATTGGGTCCTTAGGAAGTTTGCTTGATGTGGTTGTCATGTTTGATGTGTGGTTATCCTGACTGCCAATCCATTGTGCATGTGTGCTCATAGGGAAGTAGTTCCGCCTTGCGGACTATGCGGCACCATTTGATCCAAGGCGAGAGTGCAGGGGTCCTCTCTGGAGGTGGAGGCAGATAGCATTGTGACTTCACATTGTGAATAGGGAACGTTCGAAGGCGAGATCCTCTCGAATGACACGACTCCCCTCGATACTAATGTTTCTACTCTCCACATTGAGCTCCTTGGTGGATGAGGCCCTCAACATTTTATCCTTTTCTCTCTCGGCTCATGATAAAATGTTGGACTATAGTTTTGTGAATTGCCGAGAGGATGATCACTAATGATGATCATAATGAATTTGTACCTTGAGTTTATGGTATACATTAAAGTATCAGTTTTGTTATCCCATACACGATTGAGAAACAGCTATTTCTAAGTTGACGGTAAAAATCGCTGATATCTGTGTAAGCACAAAGGGATGAAAGATTTTCTTTGCACGGGTATGTGCAATAAATGAGAAAGTAATATCATCAAACATAAAATTAAATGAAATAGCTTGTCTGTTCGTTGTACTAGTGGTGCATCCCAAATTAAAGAGCCCTCATTAATTCAATGTGTGTTGTGTGTGAGAGAAAACATGACTCAACCTAAGTGCGCCAATAAGAGTTGTATCTAAATTAAGCTACAAAATCCCTTGTTTTCTCATTAAATATACTCTATTACGTACATCATTGTACTGTGTTTAGTCGGCACATTTTAGACACAAATGATGTGATTGCATTGGTAGTGCCCTACCACAATGAGCAAATCATATTATGTAGAAGTGTAATTAATCAAGTATTCTTCTTTGCTTTGCTTCTAGTACTAATTTGTACCCATTATAGCATAGTTAGCCAATGTCTTGTCTGGTGGATACGATCGAGGGGGGGGGGGGCAAACCATATATCTTTCCAATGTCATGTCCATTTCGGTATCACGAGCATTTGGGGAATGTAGTCCTTCTAAAGCCCTAACATTAGATGCTTAAAACAAATCTCCCTTCATACTGCAATGTATAGAAGTTCTCCATTCATTTTTGTCTTTTCAGAGTGGACGCACCATCGTCTTGGTAACAACCACCACAAATTACATAGTACGGGATCCCCTTGCGACGCCTCCCCAGGGCGTCGCCAGGGGCGATCTGTGCACTGGCAGCAGCCAACACGACGTGGCCGCCCCTCCACCGCTGCCGCCGACATAGACCACGGTGGCGACGGGCCCGACGCCGAAGGGGTCGGGGAGCTGGATTCAGCAGTGACCCTCATGGATCGGCTGGGGTGAGTCCAACGAGGAGCGCGTGCAGCAGCCAGGGCGGCGCCATTGGTCGTGCGGCGGCGGTGCTAGCTCCCATGGCCTCCGGGAACCGGCGGGTTCTCTGGCGATGGTGGACATGGCGGCGGTCGCGAATTTGGATCCCACCCAGTTCTGTCATCGGTCCTTCACATGGATGGTTGATGGCATGATGAGGGCTCCGGTGAGGGGGTGGAGGATCTCCGTCGGAGTACCGGTAGTGGCATACGTATTCATGGCAAAGCTCCGAACGGTTCCAGCCAGCTGCGAGATCGGGACGACGTGGGTTCCTGTGAAAATCGCGCCTGACTGCGGTCTTGGCGGACGATGGCAGCATATCTGACATCATTTCCTTGTCGAGGCATCGTCGTTGCAGGTCACGTCAATTCGATAGGGATGTTTCGGCGAAAACTCTAGATTTGGGTCTACCAGATCGAACGATGACGCTGCCTTTGGTGTCGTTCTTCCTCCTGAGAGCATCTTTTTGGAGCAAGTGCTGGCTAGAGGGGACAAGAGGAGTAGTGGTGTTACATCTACTGCAAGGCTGACGATGTATCTTATCTCAGTGGCATGACGCCATGGAGTTTCGATGATGGGCGCGTGTGGATGGATACTTGTAGGCTGTTGGCGTTGCCTTGCACCGTGGAGACATCGACGGTAGGCCTGTCAAGGTCGATACGTCAGTGCCTGCTCTAGAGACGGATCGGTGTAAGATGACGGCGGCAACCTTTGAGAGTGCGTCGGACCGTGTGTGCCCCAGACCCAACGTTGCGGCTTGATTGGGCCTCTGGCTTTGATGTTAGGCTTTGGTGTGACGTCTTTTTGGTATTCAGCTCGGACATTCGACACCCCTTCATCGAGTGGATAGGAGTAACGATAGATGTTGTCAAATTGATGGATTCATACTACCTGATATACGACTTTACAAGATTTTTATGAATAATTAAAATAACATTGTTGCTTGCATCGTCCAGATGCAGAGAATGGGGTCATTCTTTTATTCAAAAATAGACAATGACATTGCAGTGAATAATTTTGGCCATCTCAAAGTCTGCATACCTTTCATTCCTAAGCTTAAAATAGCTCTCCGTTGAGAGAGAGAGAGAGTCAAGAAAATGCATATGTTTTCTTCCATTATCTAGAAAGAAAGAAAGGTGAGAGGTTGGTCGTGGAGTGCAAAAAGCCCACAGCACTAGGTAGTAAGTGGTGGTGCATGTCGTAATCCGATGATCTATATGGGTCCAAAGCACATGCAATGCAAGAAAAGTGTAAAGCTTGACGACAGTGTAAGTTGGGATGGATTTGTCACCACATATAGAAATCCAGATGACTAATCGACGATATGGACGTGTGACTAATTTAGGAGGAGGTGTATGCGTGCATGGCACTGACTGTGGAGCATGGTGTTAAATGGCAGGAGCAGATGGAGATATGTAACGCGTGTGCGGTGTGCTGTATTGACATGGGCTATGGACTTATGGAGTCGTGTTATTGGTCATTGCATGATTGGAAATCATGGCTGCGTTGAGCCCTTGGACGCGTTAGGCAGGTGGAGATGATCTTGCGTTTTTGGATGTTTTTAGAGAAGGAACGTGAGCTGTTCCTAAAGACCGTACGTAGAACCAGCGGTCGGCGTGCGGAAGAGCAATGTAAGGGCATTTCCAAGAGGGATCCGCAAACGCCCGTAACGGTAGGACCGCAAAAGTTATCCAACATGATTCTGTATCGGTCCGCGGAATGATCTGAACATGATTTTTTTTGCAAACCGGAGACAAACATGAGAAGATTTGTGGGAGTCTCGACCCTACTTCGTACGATTTTGAGCGCCTTGTCCCACAAAAAATAAATCCTGTCCTTTCCGTGATTTCCATCCTATGTGCCGCATAGCTTGCCACGCCGCATTTATGCCGGTCCAGAGCATGCATCGTCCGTCATTGAAATCGTGATTTGACCAGACGGAAAGGCGACGCAGACAGACGCGACCTCTTGGGCCTGCCGCTTTAATGTGGACACCATGTCCCGAGGAACCAACTCCTGTAGTTGTGCCGCATTGAAATAGGATGACCGCCCCACCACCTCGCCTCGCCACGGCTATTTAATTAAGCCGCACTCTAGCACCGTCCAGAGCAACGGACCTTCCTCCTCTCTCCCCCTCTTCGCGTCTTTCGTTCTCTACATCCTTTCCGAGCCAAGCCGGTAGCGATGCCGAAGTCATGGTTCTCCGGACCGGCAGGCGGCCTCGGTGGGAGCTCGTCGTCTGGTGGATCGTGGTGCCGACGCCCTCGGTGACCAGGGCCATCGGCATCCATGATGTACGGCTCCTCCAGCAAGGAGGAGATACTCATCTTCCCCGGCGACGAGGAGGAGCAGCCACAGTAGCAGGCATGTGTGATGTCCGAAGCCTTGCGCGGCGGGGCAGCAGGTGAGGTACGACCGGCGCAATTCCGGTAGTCGCGCCACATGTTTGTCAAGACAGACGTGGCGCCGGAATGATTCCGCAACGACCCGGACCTCGACGCGGCATGGGCGCTCGACCGCTCCGTGACCACCGCAGAGTCGGCCACCAGGCATCGTCGCCGCCTTGACGGTGAGTTCGCCAAGATTGGCGAGGAGTAGTCGCTGAATGACTGCTCCGCCAACGCCGGTCGCGGCAAGGTTGCTGCCAGTACTCCGAAGGCCACGTCATTAGTGGTCGCGACGGCACTTTGCATGACGCGCAAGAGGCGGGTTGGCTCCTTCGCGAGCAACAGGCAACCACTGGACAAGGCTGTCGCGGCCCTCTGGTGCCATTCCTTCTCTGGAGGGACGACGATGGCGACAATGACGACGACGCGGACGGAGACGACGACGGTGCGGCAGGGCAGGGCAGCCATGCGTACGAGGGGTCGTCCGGTATAGTGTTTAGTTTATTTGTTGCTCTTCTAGTTAAACGGTTGAAAGATGGACCTTTTATGTAAACTATCTTCGAACATGAATGAAATCCGTCCATTTGATTGAATTTCATGAGGTTGGTTCGAATTGTTGGGCGGATGTGTGCGGTTACTGTTGGATGACGTCTTGTTGCATCCGTGTGCGTGGACTGATTCCCTGTCCGTGAAGCGGGAGAACATCTACGGGGTGTTGTTGGAGATTACCTAATTAATGGATGGTGTGGTACTCCCACACTCGGTTTGTGTGTTTATATAGACTTCATTCAGAAGCATGAGATGTATGGATCGAGGAAAGGGGAGGAGGCACCGCTGTGGCGATGCAGGAGGAGAGCGTGATGCACGCCTGCGTGCGTGCCGTGCCTTGAGTTGCATCTGGAAAGACAAAAGAAGGTGCACTTAATAAAAAGACAAAAGTAAAGAGATAGGTATGTACAGGGAGGGAGCGTTTGGGAGGTGATGTGTTGGTTGTCCATCACTCGTTCATCTCATCTTGTGTGTTTGTGTGTGTGTGTGGTGGGTGGCCGGCGAGCGGCAAGGCTAGGGTCGAGGAACCAGGAAGACAGGTGACGAGCCCACCGATCCAGCGGCACACGACTTTAAGACGGAGGCTGACGCTGACGCGCCGCTAGTGGGGGTGGCCAATAGCCACTGCTATCTCCATCTCCACCCCTCAAGCGGTGATGAGGTCCAGCCGCCGCGTTTGACAAATCTGCGCTCTTCCTCACTCATCACACGATCCAACACAACTAGCCACAATGAATGAATGATGATTTTTCTTTCTGTTTCTTTTTTTATCAAGACAAGAGACGATGGACGGATGATTGCTCCTTTCTGCATATCCCGACCGTGCAAAACCATAAGATCGATCGCTAGATACATCTCCTTTTTCCTTTTTTTTTTCTCTTTGTGCCTGACCGCTCCCCCATCGAGGTGGCAACGAACTACTCATGCACTCCCGCCTGATTTAGTCTAGTACTACTAATAATAAACAATTCAATACTACCTTCGTTTTTAAATATAAGGCTTTTTTCAAAAATTCATTATGAGCTACATACGATGTATGTATACATATTTTAAAGTATATATTTACTTATTTATTTTGTATGTAGTAGTTTATAATAAAATTTCTAAAAATATATATTTAGAAAGGAACAAAGTAAACATTTCGATTCGTGCATGCACCTGCATGTGCAGCAGCAGAACATGCACAATGACATTCCTGTGAATTACTCAGGTCCAGGATGCACGCCCGTGCCTCCAAGGAAAGTACATGCATGCCGAAACTAACGCATGTGCTCTATTGGTAGCACGAATTTGCTCCACATATCAGTCCTTAGAAATGGACGTGTGGATGGGTACCGTGTCTTTCTTCTTCTTGTTTTCGTCTTCCTTTTTTTACGGGGCTTCTTCTTTTTCTTTTTCTTTTTTTGCGGGTTTTTTTTTGCGGGGCTTCTTCTTTTTCTTCTTCTTCTCGTCACAGTCGACGGTCCTCAAGATTCCTTACTCTTCTCCCCTTTCAGCATAGGAATATATCGAACGTACGGTACAGATTCGATTCCATCCTGTCGATGCCGTCTAATTACAACACGCCAGATACAGAGAGTGGCTAAGCCAAATCCGCAGGCAACCACACCCACCTGTACGTGTCTTTTCGCTTCTAGAAACAAGACAAAGCAGGTAGGTAAAATTTATTTTGAGAAAAAACCCTTCTAGAATATGTACAAACAAGAAAATATATACCCCCTCATATATTAAAAAAGAAAGAAAGACAACAAGATTTATATACGTGCCATTGGCTTCTTCACACTTTTCCGTAAAAAACAAATAAAAATACCACACTCCACTAGCAAATCAAAATGGATTCCGACTGCCTTTTGAATCTTGACCCGCTTAATTAGTCTGTGTACATAGGAAAGCATCATGTTGTGTCTAATAAAGATGGTCGTATATCATCTCCATGCCATGTTTAAGTAAAGAAAAAAAAATGTTTTTGGTCCCTCGAGTTCTTGAAAAGCATAGACTTTGTCCTTTAAGAATTTTTGGTATACATTTAGTCCTCCAAGTCACAAAACTGGATAAGTTCGGTTCAAAACCAGATTTTCAGCATGTTTGACCGGGTTTACCAGGTTTGACCAACGAACTTAAAAAATCCAAAACAAATTCTAAATAAATTGAAATTTTGTGGCAACCAATATGCTTGGGTACGCTAGGTGCGTGAAAGTTATGTGGGATTTCCATATTCGAGGAGGTCGTGGCAAAAAAAAGTTTTGCACACAATTTTTTTTGCTAGTGCTCCTCGGATGTTAGTTGACCACAAAAAATTACACGCACCTAGCGCGTCCAAGCATGTTGGTTTTCATAAAATTTCAGATTTTTTTGAATATTTTTTCTATTTTTCAAATTTATTGTTCATCTGTCAAACCTGGTCAACTGGTCAAATCCGATCGAACGTGGTCAAACCCGGTCAACATGCTCAAAATCTGGTTTTGGACCAAAATTATCCAGTTTTGAGACTTGACCAAATGTATACCAAAAATATCTTAAGGGATCAAGTCTATATTTTTGAAAACTTGAGGGACCAAAAACATACTTTTCTGTTAAGTAAATAAATTTCTGTCCATAGATAAATAGACGTGCGTGAAAAATAAGTAACAATGACAAGTACCAAAAAATAATCAATATCGTGTATTTTAATCAAAGGATACGTCATGCGTATATCTTGAAATATAGTCACTTCATTTTTTTTACTTTGCATAATAGGTTTATCTCGAAGTCAAACTTTCTACAGTTTAACGAGGTATATACAAAAATATATCAACATTTACAATATTAGCCGATATCATTGATCCACCATAGAATATATTTTCACGGTGTATTCGCCTAATATCACACATGTTCGTATTTTTAAATATAAAGTTGATAAAGCTTTGCGGTGTTTGACTTAAGTCAAACCTAGTACATGAAATACACAAAAAACAAAGGGAGTACTACTATATAAGCTAACGGTGGTGCTTAACACATCGACCAGTAACATTATACGATCAGACTTACTCCATCCATCTCAGTATACTTGTTAGAAAAAGGGATAGAAATAAATGTATCTAAATATGTGCAAGCGGCTTGAGCACATCACTGCCTGACTAAGCAACCCTGGGTGGTGATGTTTTTAGCTATATACCAATAATATATACTGTATGTCACTGTTAGGTCCACGAATTGAAGCAGTCATATTTGTGCTTGCAACTCAATTAACATACTTCATGAATGAAGTACTAGATAATCCAATAATTAAACCACCATGCATGACAACTCGAACTGATTATAATAATAGTTACTACATAGCTCCGTCGGCTTACTGTGAGAGCAATGCATCAGATATGTGATAACAAGAATTCAGATAGTAGATGATGCAATGGAGCATGTTCTTTGAGCATATACAATCAGACCCTCATATCTGTTTAAATTTTTTGGTCATGTCGTTCGGTCACTGACCGGTCCCGAAATTTCGACTCAGCCGAACGCTTCAAACATGCCTCAAACGTCAGAATGACCGACACCCCTCATATCCAGCCCTAATATGTGGGTGCTTGGGCACGCCCATCAGGTCAGCTTGGCCCGCGTTGGCCCGCATCGACGCCATACATATTTGTTCCCATCCGTTCGGTGGACCAAACCCTAACCATTTCACTTCACTCCCATACGCGTTCGGACTCGCAACGTTGGGAATTCATTACGTCAGCAGGACCGGTGCTTGGTTCCGGTGTTGCTGCCTCACCGGAGGCGGTGCGGTCCGTCTAACGTCCAAATGCCGTGGCGGACATGCAACCCCTCCTTTGGCGCAATGAGGAGGCACCATGGGCATCCGCGAACGCTAACCTGGCGTGACGTGATCGCCACACAAGGCAGCGGGAGCGGGAGACGACAAAGGCCCTCACGTCGGTGGACGTTGTAGAGGTGGAGTCACAATCTCAGGCGCACCGTATGGTCAACGGGTGCGGACCCTGCAACCGCTTTGTGGTGGATGTGTTGGGAAACGTTGCACGGGAAACAAAATTTTTCCTACGTTCACGCAAGACCTATCCATGGTGATGAGCATCTACGAGAGGGAGAGTGGATCTAGGTACCCTTGTATACGCTAAGCGGGAAGCGTTAAGAAACGCGGTTGCTGTAGTCGAACGTCTTTGCGATCCAAATCGCCGAGCGTACCGCGATCCAATCACGACCTGTCCCGCGATCCAATCACGATCCGTCCCGCGAACTTGATCATGATCCGTCCCGTGAACTCGATCACGGTCCTTCCGATCCAGCGCCAAACGGACGGCACCTCCGCGCTCAGCACACGTACGGCTTGATGACGATCTCCACCATCTTGATCCAGCAAGAGGGAGCGGAGAGGAAGAAGAGTTCTCCGGCAGCGTGACGGCGCTCCGGCAATGGTGGTGGAGCTATTCCGGCAGGGCTTCGCCTAAGCACTGCAGAAATCCGATCTAGAAGAGAAACTATGCACTGGAGGAACAGGCAGCACGTGGCTAAAATTCTGTGCAAAAACCCTAAACCCTCCAGTATATATACGAGGGAGGGAGGAGAGGACTTGGCGCAAGGGCCAAGCCTCCTTGGTTTGGCCGAAGTGGGGAGGAGAGGAGGACCCCTCCTCCAATCCTAGTAGGACTAGGATTCCTCCTTTTTGGCCTTTTTTCCACCTTTTCCCTTTGGGCTTTTCTTCCCTAGCCGCATGGTCCTTGTGTGGGACTTTCACCAGCCCACAAAAGGCTGATATTTATTCTCCCACAGCCCATGAAGCCTCTTGGCTCGAAATACCCCTCCCGGTGGTCTCCCGGTATACTACCGACAATACCGGTACACTATCGATTAGCCCAAAACTTTTCCGGCGACCAAAACAGGACTTCCTATATATGAATCTTTACCTCCAGACCATTTCGGAGCTCCTCGTGACATCCGGGATCTCATCAGGGACTCCGAACAACCTTCGGTCACCACCATACATAACTCTATACTACCAAAAGGACACCAAACCTTAAGTGTGCAGACCCTGCGGGTTCGAGAACTATGTAGACATGACCGAGACACCTCTACGGTAAATAATCAATAGCGGAACCTGGATGCCCATATTGTTCCTACATATTCTACGAAGATCTTTATCGGTCAAACCTCTATGTCAAGGATTTAGTTAATCCCGTATGATGTTCCCTTTGTTCTTCGGTATGTTAATTGCCCGAGATTCGATCGTCGGTATCTCCATACCTAGTTCAACCCCGTTACCGGCAAGTCTCTTTACTTGTTCCGTAATACAAAATCCCGTGACTAACACTTAGGCACATTGCTTGCAAGGCTTATTGTGATATTGTATTACCGAGTGGGCCCTGAGATACCTCTCCGTCACACGGAGCAACAAATCCCAGTCTTGATCCATGCCAACTCAACAGACACCCTCGGAGATACCTGTAGAGCACCTTTATAGTCACCCAGTTACGTTGCGTCGTTTGACACACACAAGGCACTCCTCCGATGTCCGTGAGTTGCATCATCTCATGGTCATAGGAACATATACTTGACATGCAGAAAACAGTAGCAATAAACTGACACGATCATATGCTCCGTTTGTAGTTTGGGTCATGTCCATCACATCATTCTACTAATGATGTGATCCCGTTATCAAATGACATCACATGTCAATGGCTAGGAAACCTTGACCATCTCTGATCAACGAGCTAGTTCACTACAGGCTTAATAGGGACATATTGTTGTCTATTTACCCACACATGTAATGTGTTACCAATCAATACAATTATAGCATGGATAATAAACGATTATCATGAACAAGGAAATATAATAATAAACACTTTATTTATTGCCTCTAGGGCATATTTCCAACAGTCTCCCACTTGCACTAGAGTCAATAATCTAGTTCACATCACTATGTGATTTACATTGTAATGAATCGAACACCCATGCAGTTCTGGTGTTGATCATGTTTAGCCCTTGGAAGAGGTTTAGTCAACGGGTCTACAACATTCAGATCCGTGTGCACTTTGCAAATATTTATGTCCTTCTCCTTGATGTAATCGCGGATGGAGTTGAAGTGTCGCTTTATGTGTCTGGTCCTCTTGTGAAACCTTGGTTCCTTGGCCAAAGCGATGGCACCAGTGTTGTCACAGAACAGGTTCATTGGATTCAGTGCACTGGGCACTACTCCAAGATCTGTCATGAACTGCTTCATCCAGACACCTTCCTTCGCTGCCTCCGAGGCTGCGATGTACTCCGCTTTGCACGTACAATCGGCTACCATGCTTTGCTTGGAACTGCACCAGCTTACCGCTCCCCCGTTGAGAATAAATACGTATCCGGTTTGTGACCTAGAGTCATCTGGATCAGTGTCAAAGATTTCATCGACGTAACCCTTTACGACAAACTCTTCATCACCTCCATAAACGAGAAACATTTCCTTAGTCCTTTTCAGGTACTTAAGGATATTCTTGACCGCTGCCCAGTGTTCCATTCCAGGATCACTTTGAAACCTTCCGGCCATACTTATGGCAAGGCTGGCATCTGGCCTTGTGCACATCATTGCATACATGATAGAGCCTATGTCTGAAGCATAGGGGATGACACTCATCATTTCTCTATCTTCTGCAGTCACTGGGCATTGGTTCTTACTCAACTTCACACCTTGTAACACAGGCAAGAACACCCTTCTTGGACTGATCCATTTTGAACTTCTTCAAAACTTTATCAAGGTATGTGCTCTGTGAAAATGCTATTAAGCGTCTCGATCTATCTCTATAGATCTTAATGCCTAATATGAAAACAGCTTCTCCTAGGTCCTTCATTGAAAAAATCTTGTTCAAATATTCCTTCACGCTTTCCAGCATTTCTATATTGTTTCCAATCAGCAATATGTCATCCAAATATAATATTAGAAACACTATAGAGCTCCACTCACTTTCTTGTAAATACAAGCTTCTTCATAAACTTGTATAAACTCAAACGCTTTGATCACCTCATCAAAGCACTTATTCCAACTCCAAGATGCTTGCACTAGCCCATAAATGGATCGCTGGAGTTTGCAAACTTTGTTAGCATTCTCTGGATCGACAAAACCTTCTGGTTGCATCATATACAACTCTTCCTCAAGGAAACTGTTGAGGAACGCCGTTTTGACATCCATCTGCCAAATTTCATAATCGAAATAAGCAGCTATTGCCAACATGATTCTGACAGGCTTAAGCATCGCTACGGGTGAGAATGTCTCATCGTAGTCAACTCCTTGAACTTGTGAAAAACCTTTGCCACAAGTCGAGCTTTATAGATGGTGACATTACCGTCCGCGTCTGTCTTCTTCTTAAAGATCCATTTGTTCTGAATGGCCTTTCGCCCTTCAGGTAATACTTTCAAAGTCCATACTTTGTTTTCATACATGGATCCCATCTTGGATTTCATAGCCTCTAGTCATTTCTCGAAATCCGGGCCCATCACTGCTCCTCCATAGCTCGTAGGTTCATTGTTGTCCAACAACATGACCTCCAAGACAGGGTTGCCGTACCACTCAGGAGTAGTACGCGCCCTTGTCAACCTACGAGGTTCAATAGTAGCTTGATCCGAAGCTTCATGATCATCATCATTAACTTCCTCTTGGACCGTCGTAGGTTCCACAGAAACATCTTTCTGCGCTGCGCTACTTTCTGTTTGAAGTAAAGGTTCAATAACCTCATCAAGCTCTATTTTCCTCCTACTCAATTCTTTCGAGAGAAACTCTTTCTCAAGAAATGTTCCGTTCTTAGCGACAAACACTTTGCCTTCAGATATGACATAGAAGGTATACCCGACTGTCTCTTTCGGGTATCCTGTGAAGACGCATTTCTCTACTTTGGGTTCCAGCTTTTCAAGCTGAAGCTTTTTGACATAGGCATCATATCCCCAAACTTTAAGAAACGACAACTTTGGCCTCTTGCCAAACCATAGTTCATATGGCATCGTCTCAATGGATTTCGATGGTGCCCTATTTAAAGTGAATGCAGCTGTCTCTAATTCATAACCCCAAAACGATAGTGGCAAATCAGCAAGAGACATCATAGAACGCACCATATCTAATAAGGTTTGATTACGACGTTCAGACACACCATTACGCCGTGGTATTCCACGCGGTGTTAACTGTGAAATAATTCCACACTGTCTTAAGTGACTGCCAAACTCATAACTCAGATATTCACCTCCTCGATCAGATCGCAGGAATTTAATCTTCTTGTTACGATGATTCTCAACTTCACTCTGAAATTGCTTGAACTTTTTAGAAGTTTCAGACTTGTTTTTCATTTAGTAAATATACCCATATCTACTTAAGTCATCAGTGAAGGTGAGAAAATAATGATATCCACCACGCGCTGTAACATTCATTGGACCGCACACATCAGTATGTATGATTTCCAATAAGTGACTCGCCCGTTCCATTGTTCCAGAGAACGGCGTTTTAGTCATCTTGCCATGAGGCATGGTTCACATGTGTCAAGTGATTCAAAATCAAGTGACTCCAAAAGTCCATCAGCATGGAGCTTCCATGCGTTTTACACCAATATGACCTAAACGACAGTGCCACAAGAAAGTGGTACTACCATTATCAACTCTACATCTTTTGGCATCAATGTTATGAACATGTGTGTCATCACTATCAAGATTCGATATGAATAAACCCCTCTCATTGGGTGCATGACCATAAAAGATATTACTCATATAAATAGAACAACCTTTATTCTCTAATTTAAATGAGTAACCGTCTCGCAATAAACAAGATCCAGATATATTGTTCATGCTTAACGCAGACACTAAATAACAATTATTCAGGTTCATCACTAATCCCGATGGTAATCGAAGAGAGAGCGTGCCGACGACGATCACATCAACCTTGGAACCATTTCCCACGCGCATCGTCACTTCATCCTTTGCCAGCCTTCGTCTATTCCGTAGTTCCTGTTTTGAGTTGCAAATGTAAGCAACCGAACCGGTATCAAATACCCAGGCACTACAACGAGAGCTAGTAAGGTACACATCAATAACATGTATATCATATATACCTTGTTTGTCATTGGCCGCCTTCTTGTCAGCCAGGTACTTGGGGCAGTTCTGCTTCCAGTGACCAGTTCCCTTGCAATGAAAGCACTCAGTTTCTGGCTTAGGTCCATGCTTGGGCTTCTTTACAGGAGTAGCAACTGCTTTGCCATTGTTCTTGGTTTTACCCTTCTTGCCCTTGCCCTTGCCATTCTTCTTGAAACTAGTGGTTTTATTGACCATCAACACTTGATGTTCTTTCTGGATTTCAGACTCAGCGACTTTTAGCGTCGCAAATAGCTCGGCGACTGACTTGTTCATCCCGTGCATACTATAGTTCATCACAAAGCTCTTGTAACTAGGTGGCTGTGATTGAAGAACTCTGTCAGTGATTGCCTCTAGCGGAAGGGCAATTCCCAACTCCGCTAGACGAGTCGAATACCCAGACATTCTGAGTATATGTTCACTGATAGACCCGTTCTCCTCCATCTTGTAAGCATATAACTTAATGGAGGTCTCATACCTCTTGATTCGGGCATTCTTCTGAAAGACAAACTTCAACTCCTGGAACATCTCATATGCTCCATGATGTTCAAAACGTCTTTGAAGTCTCGGTTCCAAGCCGTAAAATATTGCACATTGAACTATTGAGTAATCTCTAGAACGTGCCTCCCAAGCGTTCTGTCATGTCTTCTGGTTGGTCACCAACGGTGCATCAAGGACATATGATTTCTCGAAGCCATGAGGATAATCCTCAGATTACGAGCCCAGTCAACAAAGTTACTTCCATCATCTTTCAACTTAGCTTTCTCTAGGAACGCATTAAAATTCAGGGGTGCTACTGCGCGAGCCATTGATCTACAACATAAATATGCAAAGTTTACTTAGACTATTTTTCAAGATAATGAGTTTAGTTAATGAAATTACTAAAGCTCCCACTCAAATTGACATCCCTCAGGTCATCGGAGTGTCACATGATCCAAATTCACCAACTCAAGTCCGATCATCACATGAGTTGAGGTGGCTTCAATGGTGAACATCATCATGTTGATCATATCTACTATATGACTCATGTTCGACCTTTCGGTCTCTTTTGTTCCGAGGCCATGTCTGTACATGCTAGGCTCGTCAAGTTTAACCTGAGTGTTCTGCATGTGCAACACTGGCTTGCACCCGTTGTATGTGAACATAGAGTCTATCACACCCGATCATCACGTGGTGTCTCGACACAACGAACTTTCGCAATGGTGCACACTCGGGGAGAACACAATTCATCTTGAAATTTAAGTGAGAGATCACCTTATAATGCTACCGTCGTCCTAAGAAAAACAAGGTGCATAAAAGGATTAACATCACATGCAAATCATAAGTGACATGATATGGCCATGAACTTGTGCTTTTGATCTCCATCTAGAAAGCACTGGCATGATCTCCATCGTCACCGGCACGACACCATGATCTCCATCAACGTGTCTCCATCGGGGTTTTCACGCCCAACATGCTTCTACTACTATTGCTACCATTTAGCGATAAAGTAAAGCATTACATAGCGCTTAATGATTGACACACATGTCATACAATAATAAAAGACAACCCTATGGCTCCTGCCGGTTGCCATACTCATCGAAATGCAAGTCATGATAATCTATACATCGCATGATCATCTCATACATCACATATATCACATCTTGTAATTGGCCATATCACATCTCAACATACCCTGCAAAAACAAGTTAGACGTCCTCTAATTGTTGTTGCATGTTTTACGTGGCTGCTACAGGTATCTAGCAAGAACAATTCTCATCTACACAAAAACTTAAACGGTGATACACTAGTTGCTTTTCAACCTTCTCAAGGACCGCCTTTGTCGAATCCAATCCAACTAAAGTGAGAGAAACTGGCACCCGCAAGCCATCTATGCAACAAGTTGCGGTTGAGGGAACCGGTCTCTCGTAAGCGTATGAGTAATGTTGGTCCGGGACGCTTCATCTCATAATACCGCTGAGCCAAAACACGACCAAGGGAGAAAGCAATCTAAGCATCAACGCCCACAAACTCATAGTGTTCTACTCGAGATCTGATCTACACATAGACCAAGCTCTAATACCACTGTTGGGGAACGTTGCATGGGAAACAAAAAATTTCCTATGTTCACGCAAGACCTGTCCATGGTGATGAGCATCTACGAGAGGGAGAGTGGATCTACGTAACCTTGTAGATCGCTAAGTGGGAAGCGTTAAGAAACGCGGTTGGTGTAGTCAAACGTCTTTGCGATCCAAATCGCCGAGCATCCCGCGATCCAATCATGATCCATCCCGCGATCCAATCATGATCCGTCCCGCTAACTTGATCACAATCCGTCCTGCGAACTCGATCACGGTCCTTCCGATCTAGCGCTGAACGGACGGCACTTCCGCGTTTAGCACACGTACGGCTTGATGACGATATCTGCCGTCTTGATCTAGCAAGAGGGAGCGGAGAGTAAGAAGAGTTCTCCGATAGAGTGACGACGCTCCGGTGATGGTGGTGGAGCTATTCCGACAGGGCTTCGCCTAAGCACTGTAGAAATCCGATCTAGAGGAGAAACTATGCATTGGAGGAACGGGCAGGACGTGGCTAAAATTATGTGCAAAAACCCTAAAACCTCTAGTGTATATAAGAGGGAGGAGAGGACTTGGCGCAAGGGCCAAGCCTCCTTGGTTTGGCCGAAGTCGGGAGGAGAGGAGGACTCCTCCTCCAATCCTAGTAGGACTAGGATTCCTCCTTTTTGGCCTTTTTTTCCACCTTTTCCCTTTCGGCTTTTCTTCCCTAGCCGCATGGGCCTTGTGTGGGACTTCCACCAGCCCAAAAAAGGCTGGTATTTATTCTCCCACAGCCCATGAAGCCTCTTGGGTCGAAATACCCCTCCCGGTGGTCTCCCGGTACACTACCGACACTCCCGGTACACTACCGATTAGCCCGAAACTTTTCCGGCGACCAAAACAGGATTTCCTATATATGAATCTTTACCTCCGGACCAGTCCGGAGCTCCTCGTGACATATGGGATCTCATACGGGACTACGAACAACATTCGGTCACCACCATACATAACTCTATACTACCAAAACGTCACCAAACCCTAAGTGTGCAGACCCTGCGGGTTCGAGAACTATGTAGACATGACCGAGACACCTCTATGGTTAATGACCAATAGCGGCACCTGGATGCCCATATTGGTTCCTAGATATTCTACAAAGATCTTTATCGGTTGAACCTCTATGTCAAGGATTCAGTTAATCCCGTATGATGTTCCCTTTATTCTTCGGTATGTTACTTGCCCGAGATTCGATCGTTAGTATCTCCATACCTAGTTCAACCTCATTACCGGCAAGTCTCTTTACTTGTTCCGTAATATAAAATCCCGTGACTAACACTTAGTCACATTTCTTGCAAGGCTTATTGTGATACTGTATTACCGAGTGGGCCCTAAGATACCTCTCCGTCACACGGAGCAACAAATCCCAGTCTTGATCCATGCCAACTCAACAGACACCCTCGAAGATACCTGTAGAGCACCTTTATAGTCACCCAGTTACGTTGCGATGTTTGACACACACAAGGCACTCCTTCGATGTCCGTGAGTTACATGATCTCATGGTCATAGGAACATATACTTGACATGCAGAAAACAGTAGCAATAAACTGAAACGATCATATACTACGTTTGTAGTTTGGGTCATGTCCATCACATCATTCTACTAATGATGTGATCCCATTATCAAATGACATCACATGTCCATGGCTAGCTAGGAAACCTTGACCATCTTTGATCAACGAGCTAGTTCACTAGAGGCATACTAGGGACATAGTGTTGTCTATTTACCCACACATGTAATGTGTTTCCAATCAATACAATTATAGCATGGATAATAAACGATTATCATGAACAAGGAAATATAATAATAAACACTTTATTTATTGCCACTAGGGATTATTTCCAACAGGATGTCGGCTCCACCTATTTCCTACTCTACCTCGTCGATGACCGAAGCAACACTATGAGGGCACTTGTAGAAAACAGACCTTTCATCCGCATCATTAGTCCCGATCCGGTTTTGAACAGGCACTAATGTGTTAATTAGTCCCAGTTCGTGACGGGCATCATTAGTGCCGTTTCGTTGCGGACCTTTAGTCCCGGTTCGTGCCACGAACCGACACTGAAGGTGTGGTGTCAGGCTGGCATCAGCCTGGGCTCCACGGAAACCTTTAGTCCCGGTTGGTGGCCCCAACCGCGACTATAGGCTAACGTTTAGTCGCGGTTGGAGCCACCAACGGGACTAAAGGTCCCCTATATGAAACCCTTTGCCCATCCCAAGCTTTGTGTTCTTCCCCTTCCCTCTCCTCTCAGTTCTTCCTCTCATCCCCGAGCTCATCCTCCATTTTGGCCAAAATTTGTCAAGATTTGGAGGCACCCCATCCATCCAAGTGTTCACAAAGGTTAGCGACTTTGTCCTTTCATCTCTCATTGCTAGATTAGCTCTTGTAATGCTCTATAAGTATAGTGATTTGTGGGTTTTAGTTTGCATGTGGTAGTTTATTTGATTTATGCAATTTGAGCTCAAATTAACTTCTTACTTTGCATTTGTAGGTGTGGTTTACTTAGTGCCTTCCCGTCCCCATCCTAACCACCGCCGATTGCCCGCACCGTCCGTCGCCAGCACCACCTTGGTGAGCCTCTTGTTCTTATCCCTTTTATAATAAAATCATGTTTGTAAGATTTAGTTAGTTACTTGTACAGTTTTCTTACCTGCTATATGGTTGTTTGTTATACATAGGGGCATGGTTTTGATATCCGTCCCCGTCGGCCCTCATCCGGTTTATGATTCGGATGTGCTATATACTCTCTTTTATAACTATTTGTTGCATTTCGTGTTTATGACAATTATGCCCATCAAGTTGGCATAGATATTTTTATCTAGGAGGTATGTGAACCGGAAATTCCAACTAACATAGATATTCTTGTCAAGAAGTTAAATTTAGTTGAAAAAGAAAATGAGTATTTGAAAGAACAATTGAAAAGAGTTGAAGAAGAGAAGATGAAACTGGAGTTGTATGTTGCCAATGTCGTCGATGATCACAAGATCAAGATGGATGCAATGTGCTTGAAGATTAGAAAATTTAAATGATATGCCATTGATAGTGAGGCCTTGTATGACTATGCTATTGGATCAATTGTTACCTTAGTTGAGATGTTGATTGCATTTGTTGTTGCATTGAAATGCTTTAGCTAGAGAGTTTGTATGTTGTTTTATGAGAACAAGTGTGTATGAACTTTATGTATGAACTTGTATTAATTTGGTCTTTTCGGTGTTGTGTAATGAAGATGTGCCGACAATGGATGTATGACGGCCGATGCTCTCCCCAGTTCATTAAAGGCGTGCATACTTTTCTGGTTGCAGCTGAGGCAAACAAGTGACCGGATGGTTTTATGTATTGTCCATGTGCTGGCTGTAAGAATTAGCGAAATTAATCTAACTCAAGAACCATTCACGTCCACCTGTTTGAGTCCTATAAATGTTGGACCAAGCACGGAGAAAGAGGTGTCCTAATGGAAGAGAATGAAGAAGAAGAGGAGGACGACAACTATCCTGGCCATGGGTTCCATGAATACGATGGTACAATAATGGGGGAAGAAGTTGAGCCGGCAATGCGGGAAGGAGCTGAAGAAGAGGCATAAGATGAGCCCGCTTATGATCTTGGTCGGGCCATTGCCGATGCAAAGAGAAACTGCGCAAGTGAAAAGGAGAAGCTGAAGTTGCAGCACATGTTAGAGGATCATAAAAAGGGTTTTACCCAAATTGCGAAGATGACAAGAAAAAGCTGGGTACCACACTAGAATTGCTGCAATGGAAGGCAGAGAATGGTGTGTCAGACAAGGCATTTCAAAAGTTGCTCATAATGTTAAAGGAGAAGATACCAAAGGACAACGAATTGCCAGAGAGTACGTATGAAGCAACGAAGGTTGTCCACCCTCTAGTATTAGAGGTGGATAAGATACATGCATGCCCTAATGACTGCATCCTCTACCGTGGTGAGTACAAGGATTTGAATGCATGCCCGGTATGCTGTGCATTGCACTATAAGATCAGCCATGATGACCCTGGTGATGTTGAGGGTGAGCGCCCTAGGATGGAGATTCCCGCCAAGGTGATGTGGCATGCTCCTATAATACCACGGTTGAAACATTTGTTTTCAGACTCGGTCCTCTAATATGGTAAATTTTCCACAGGCTTGAGAGATGGACCGTATCTGTATTCCGCCCTATCTATGCTTGTACTGTTAGCCACCGGAGCGATGACGACTCCCTTCCATCGTTGCTTACTAGGCTTCGAAGGAGCTGGAGCGGCAGCGTCTGCCTTCCGCCGTTGCCAACGAGGCTGAGGAGGAGGCATTCTGCTCTGACGTGCCAGAGTAGGTGAAGGAGGAGGCGGAGTGCCCCCATGCGTCGGATGAGCCGGAGTAGGAGGAGGAGGAGGAGGAGGAGCCGGAGAGCCCTGATCACTCGCCGCAGGAGGAGGAGGCGGAGTGCCCTGATGATCACTCGCCGAAGGAGGAGGAGGAGGAGGAGGAGGCGGAGTGCCCTGATTCGCCTGAGGATAAGGAGGAGGCGGAGGCGTCCACTTTGGAAGCTTGATGTACTCCTTCTGCCATAGACATGTACTCCTCAGGGCACGAACCAGCTTAGTCTCTCCTTCACCTATACAGTGGTCAAGACTGAGCTCTTCAAAGTCTGGGATTACTTCATCCACCATCACAACAGCCTAGCCATGGAATCGAACGGCAGTGAAAAGGTCCGTTGGGTTGAGGAGGTGCAACAAAGCCGACAACCGCCTTGAAAGTGAGGTTCTGGCATATCATCATAAGCTCGCAATGTTGAGCCTCCATGATAGTATCCACGGGGTAAATAGGAGACGTGAAGTCGGGCTGAACGGGCTCCGTGGAAGCGACGCCACTTCTCCGCTGAGATGGCAGGGTAGTAGCTTCTGGGGTAGCTTCGGGCCGCTGAGATGGTTGGCCAGCAGCTCGCTGGCTCTCAGCTTCCTCTAGCTTTTGTAGTCTTGCATTGAGCTTCTGAATTTCACTCAGCTCCGCTTTCCTCTTTCTCTCCCGGCTTCTGTAACCGCCTGCGTCGGGAAACCCAACCTTCCACGAAATGGAGCCTGATGTGCCTCGTCTTCATCCAGGGTGCTCAGCATTCCCTAGGGCCTCAGTCTGCTCATCCTTCTCTCTGTCGGGAATGAACGTCCCTTCCTACGCTGCGGTGATATAGTTCTGAAGGTTGTTCACGGGTATTGCAAGTTGCTCATCCGTCCAACATCACTTCCCTGTTTCAGGGCCGAAAGTTCCCCCAACCCCGAAGAACCAAGTCCTTGAACGGTCTGGCCAATTATATGTTTGTGGTTGGACCCCTTTAGCAAGCAGGTCATTCTCAGCTTTGTCCCACAATGGCCGGGCTTTAAGGTAGCCACCTGACCCCGTGTGATGGTGAAACTGCTTCTTTGCAACATTGTTCTTGTTTGTCTCTGACATTTTCTTACTGTTCTCTGATGTCTTGTAGGCCACAAATGCGGGCCAGTAATCTCCTATCTTCTCATATCGGCTGACGAATGCTGGAGCCTTCCCTTTGTCGACAAACTTTGATTTCAACTCATTCTTCCACCTCCTGAATAGATCTGCCATCTTCCTAAGAGTACACGCCTTACCCGGTGGCTCTATAACTGGCTTACTCGGATCCTCCTCTGGCGGTAGGGTGAAATTTGCCTTCAGCGCGGTCCAAAGATCTTCTTTCTGTCTATCGGTGACATAATCACCATCAGGTGCGCCGTCCTTAGGCTTATTCCATTGCTTGATGCTGATTGGGATGTTGTTCCTTGGTCCGCTTGGGTTCAATCGGATGGCCTTCATCCGCGAGTGATGTGATCGTGAACTTTTCATCCTTGCGCAACCTCTTCTTCGGGCCTTGTCTCGTTACCGAAGTTTGGCTCGATCCGGAGGGCTATAATAGAAGAAACAAGAGTTAATTAATATATGTACATACCAAAACATTTAATGCATCAATTAGCTAGAGTCAGCACACGCTTAATTAATATATATACCTCGCCGGACTTTGCAACAGCTCCCTCCTTCGATCGGCCACCGGAGCCATCATCATGGTCTCCTTATTCCTCCGGCATTCGGTCACCGAAGCCATCATGCTCACGTCCTTCCTGTTGGGGAACATTGCATGGGAAACAAAAATTTTCCTACGCACACGCAGATCTATCCATGGTGATGAGCATCTACGAGAGGGAGAGTGGATCTACGTATCCTTGAAGATCGCTAAGCGGGAAGCGTTAAGAAACACGGTTGGTGTAGTCGAACGTCTTTGCGATCCAAATCGCCGTGCGTTCCGCGATCCAATCGCGATCTGTCCCGTGATCCAATCACGATCCGTCCCGCGAGCTTGATCACGATCCGTCCCACGAACTTGATCACGATCCTTCTGATCTAGCGCCGAACGGACGACACCTCCGCGTTCAGCACACGTACAACTTGATGATGATCTTCGCCGTCTTGATCCAACAAGAAGGAGCAGAGAGGAAGAAGAGTTCTCCGGTAGCGTGACGGTGCTCCAGCGATGGTGGTGGAGCTATTCCGGCAGGGCTTCGCCTAAGCACTGCAGAAATCCGATCTAGAGGAGAAACTATGGACTAGAGGGTAGGGTTGCACGTGGCTGAAAATCTTGTGCAAACACCCTGAAACCCTCTAGTATGTATAGGAGGAGAGGAGGAGAAGAGGCAGCCTTGGTTTCCAAGCCAAGGCTGGTTCAGCCGAATAGGAGCGAGGAGTCCACCTCCTCCACTCCTAGTAGGATTATGACTCCTTCCTTATTTTGCCTTATTTGCCTTTTTCCACCTTTTTCCTTTTGGGCTTTTCTTCCCAGCCGCATGGGTCTTATGTGGGACTTCCACCATCCCACTAAGGGCTGGTATTCACTCTCCCACAGCCCGTGAAGCCTCTTGGGTCGAAATACCCCTCCCGGCGGTCTCCCGGTTTGAAAGGTGATGCAGATCACCGGAGGAAGCCTCGTCACCGTACGGGTCATGATATACTTGATATGGTCAAGGATTTAAATGTAATATTTGGCAAGGGTCCTGGTTCATAATCTGTTCCGAATGACACTGACAAACGCGCACCCATGTGGAATAAGAAATCTATATTTTGTGACCTACCCAATTGGAAAGACCTCGAGGTCCGCTCTGTAATCAATGTGATGCACGTGACGAAGAATCTTTGCGTGAACCTGTGTGGCTTCTTGGGCATGTATGGGAAGATAAAAGATATGTCGGAGGCACGAGAGGACCAGCAACGTATGCACGGAGAAGATGACATGGATCCAAATCAGTTTTAGGGTCATGCCAGCTATGCTCTTACCAAAGAAGAGAAGGAAATCTTCTTCGAATGCCTGCTCAGTATGAAGGTCCCGTTTGGCTTCTCGTCAAATAAAACGAGGCTTGAAGGAAGACTCATATGCACGTGTGGAATAATAAATGGTAAAAATGTATTCCTAGTCTGGCCTCTAAGACTGGCTCAAGTATTGCATGATGATCCTGTTTTCCTGATCATGGGATGGCTATTCTGGCAATTTTGAGGGCACAATGTTAGTAGAACATGTGTGTTGAATCGACCTGAATTGATGTTATGCTATGAGATACATTCGTCATAAGTTAATGGTTAATAACACAGAGAAGTTCATGTTTGCATAATTCCTTAGACCATGAGAGTATCAAGTTTCTTCATGCTTGCTTCATGAACTTTGGGGTTTGTTAAACGTCATCCGTAAATGGGTGGCTACTACGGCGGCTTACGGGTTCATGGAAAAGTATGTCAAGTAACTTGATAGATCAAGATTGGGATTTGCTCCTCCGACGATGGAGAGATATCTCTAGGCCATCTCGATGTTACGGTATCCATCATCGTCTGGCCAGACACTTTGTGATTTGATCACGGGGATGTCGGAACATGGGAACGAGAAAAGAAAACAATACCGGTAACGAGGTAACTGGCATAGTGGACAAGTTGTTGTTCCACGGTGATGCCCACATGTCTTACCTCGGGTATTTGTAACATATCATGAAGCAACAGGAATAGCACACGACAACTGGAGGTTCACTCAAATATTCATTCGTGTGGGTATAGGGGTCAATACGGGTGTCCACGGCTCCGATGTTGATCATTGATCGGAAGGGGTTCCGGGTCATGTCTATACTTCACCGAACCTATACGGTCACACGCTTAAGGGTCTTCTATCTGCTGAATACTAGACAAGGAGTCCGAGAGAAAGTCAATGGAAAAGTTACGAAGGCAACAGAAAGGTTCCAGAGATAACACCAAAAAAGTTTCGGTAAAATTGAAAAGTTGTTTAGGATAAAACCATTGATCCAAAAAGGTTTCGGCAAGCACCAAGTATGTGTTGGAGGTTGCCAGATTGGTTTGGTAATTTCTGGAATTTTTCCGGAGAATAAATCAAAAAAGGTTTTCGGAGCTGCCGGAATTGTTTACCGGGTAAACAAAGATGGTTTTAATTTGGACCACCATAGCAGAAATGTTCCGGAGTGCATCTAGATAATTTTAGAGGGTGCCAGAAATGTTTTGGAACCTTCCGGAATTTTTCAGAAGTTATAGTCGCGGAAAGCATCTTGTCCCAGCGTGAGGGGACAAGATCCCACGATTCATGGGGGCTCTTTTGGGCTGTTTTTGGGGGCGCCCCCTTTAGAGGGCAGCCCCCTTGTGTCTGGACAAAGTGTTGGGGGGGGGGGAGCCCATGGTGGGGGAATCCCCCACAAAAGGTGGGGCTGCTTGGGAGGAGGTGGGGCGCCATGTGGGCCCCGCATGTTGGGGTGCCATGGACAAGGGGACATGCTTTCCCCTTGTTTTGTGGGTGCTTGTCATATGTCTGAAATTTCAGCCACCACCACTCCCTCCTTCCCCTATAAAAGGAGGTGGAGAGGAGTTCTCCATCCTCACTCCAACTCTCTCACGCAAGCCATGCATGATCTGGCATTCTCCCTCCCTCCTAGCAAAATAGTTTCATAGAGCCGAAAGGCTGTCTAGGTTCCGGTGGGAACTAGTTCTGGATAGATGACACCGTATGTGTGCAACTCTGTAGAGAGATCGTAGTTTTGGTCTGAGTTCAAGAGTGCCTCCTGAAGGGCTGTTCGTGTGACCGTCCGAGTATTGGAGGTCCTCCCGAAGGGCTGTCCGAGTGACAGTCCAAGTTTCGGAGGTCCTCCCGAAGGGCTGTCCCCGACACCGTCCAGGGGACTCTCCGACCGCCTCCCAGAGGGCTGTCCGCGGGGCAGATGAGGGTATTCATCCTCACGGTTGGGAGGTTGTAAAATCCTAGCTGCGGGGATTTGCACCGCCGTTCGTCATCGACTCTACTTCCGCTGCGCTACGAGTTGGTAACGAAAAGATCAAACCTTGTATGCAGTCTTCATAGTGGTCCTAGGTTGGTGCATAGGTCGGATTTTTTTGCTGCGTTACCCTACATTCCCACCATTCTTCTTGAATATTATGACGCACGCCCTAGTTCACCTAGTTGAGGAGATTGCCATTCAGGGTCCTGTATTTCTACACAATATGTTCCCCTTTGAGAGGTTCATGGGATTCTTAAAGAAATATGTTAATAATCGTGCTAGGCCAGAAGGAAGCGTCTCCAAGAGCCATGAAACAGAGGAGGTCATTGAGTTTTGTGTTGACTTTATTCCTGACATTAAGCCGATTGGTGTTCCTGAATCGCGGCATGAAGGCAGACTGGGTGGAAAAGGCACGCTAGGAAATAATTCACTAATATGCCGGGACGAGCATTCTTTGGCGCAAGCACACTACACAGTTCTACAAAGTTCCTCCTTGGTGGCTCCGTATATCGAGCAACACAAGAATATTCTATGGTCCAAACATCAGGAGAAGTCTGACGACAACATTACACATGAACAAACGGTGACTTTCGCCGATTGGTTGCAGACACATCTCATGCATGACGACACTGTTCAAGATGACCTGTACTTTCTGTCCAAGTTACCCTCTTCGACTATATTGACTTTCAAAGGGTACGAGATAAATGGGAATACATTTTACATGATCGCCCAAGATAAAAAGAGCGCCAACCAAAATAGTGGTGTCCGCTTTGATGCAGCAAATAGTAATGGGCCAAAGGACACATATTATGGTTACATAGAGGAGATATATATGGGAAATTGACTATGGACTTGGTTTGAAGGTCCCATTGTTTAGGTGCAAATGGGTCAATCTGACAGGAGGCGGGGTAAAGGAAGACCCGCAGTACGGAATGACAACAGTGGATCACAACAATCTTGGGTACGCAGACGAACCATTCGTCCTAGCTAATGATGTGGCACAGGTTTTCTATGTGAAGGAGATGTCTACCAAGCCGAGAAAAAGAAAAGATAAGGAAACGAATACATCATACGATGAGCCAAAGCGCCACATAGTTCTTTCAGGAAAAAGAAACATCGTGGGAGTGGAGGACAAGAAAGACATGTCGGAAGATTCTGAAAACATTCATGAAATTGCTCCCTTCACAGTGAATGTTGACTCGAGCATCAAGTTAAATGATGAAGATTGTCCATGGTTACTACGCAAAGGGACACACGCGAAAAAAAAGTTTTATACCCAAAGATCCCACTCTGGGATGTAACCGGCTTATCTAGTTAGTTTCCGGACTTATATATCTGGAAAGTCCCACTTCGGACAAACCAAAAGGAATCTTTGTAATAGTAATGTACTTATGTGTTTTGTGCGTTTAGTATGCACCATTAGAAGCCAGGTCAACAATTTTCAACCCTTTCTGACTTCATTTGCTATTTTTAATGCATTTACTCAGGTTTTCAGCTAAATGACCTTGAAATTGATAAGCACTACAAATGAACTCTGAAAAGGTTGAAACTTGGCATGGTATCATTATTTCACCCACATAGCATGTTCTAAAAAGGGTGCAAAAAAACTGGACAACTTCATGTACAAAATGAACAATCTCTTTCGAAGTATCAAGCTTTCGAACGAAAAATCATCTGTTACAAAGGCATTTCATTTTTTTAAATAACCTAAAAATTAGCAAATTGAATATAATGATAAAACACACTAATATTAAACAGTAGAAAAAAGAATCACGGAAAAGCCAATTTTTGAAGTAAAGTTATTCACAAACTAGTGATTCACACAAATTTCAAATAATTCAAATTTAAACTATTCAAATTTGAAAACTATTAGCACTAACAGAATGTTTATATTTTTTTTTACCTAAAGCAAAAAGATTCACACAGAAAATATTTAAATAAAGAAAAAGATTCACTGAGAAATAAAAGAAAATAAATAAAGCATAAAACAAAAAATATTTTAAAAAACCCCGCCTACTGGCCTGCCACGACCTGCATACGACTAGAAACCCGACCTCTAGGTGGGTCATGATGTAGGCCCATACGACGCAGTAGGCCCACGGGGCGACAGAGGTGCGGTAGCCCAAAAGGCGTGCATATGAGAGAGGAGCTCGACACGGTAGCCACAACGGGTCTTTTAAACCGGTCCGAGCTCCTCTCGACTAGCGAGGTGGGGCTAAACATGCATGCCGCCCCATGCCTGGCACACAACCCTTTAGTCGCGGTTGGTGCCTCCAACCGTGACTAAAGGCAAATCTAATCTAGCCCAAGCGACGGGAAGCCAGACCTTTATTCGTAGTTGACGGCTCCAACCGCGACTAAAAGGGGGTCTTTAGTCGTGCTTGGAGCTACCAACCGCGACTAAAGGGTCCTCTATAAATACCGCACTTATGAAAATTTCCCTAAATCTAGCCTTTCATCTGTCCGTGCATGCCCCTGCCCCTCGTCGTTGCCGTCCGTCCGTCCCCAGCCGCACCTCGACGCCGATGTCCGTCCGCGCCGCTGCAGCTCAACGCCGCCGTACATCCGTGCTATAGCTACCCCTGGTGTCGCCGTCCATCCACGCACCTTGACGCCGCCGTCGCCGTTGCCGCCCCTGCACCTCGTTGTCGCCATCGCCGGCCTCCTCGACCTCACATGTCGTCGCCGGCCCTCCTCAACCTCGCGTGTCGTTGCCCCCTTGTGCGCCCTGCCGCCATGGGCGCTGCGCCCTCCCGTCGATCCCACACACACACACAAATGCATGAACACGCACACACACACACATAATGGATATTTTTCTAATAATATCATGTTTTTTTTCTATAATTAGTATAGATTTTTTATATAATGTTGTTTTTCTGTTTTTTAATGATTGTATAGAAGTATATATGCTTAATTAGTGTTTAATTAGTATAGATTTTTTATACAATATTGTTTTTCTATTTTTTAATGGATGTATATAAGTACATATGCTTAATTAGTGATTATTTTTTTGTTTTTTAATTTTATATAATTTTGTATATCATATTACAGAAAAAATTTGCATACTAAACTGTTGCATAGGAAATTATAGTTGATAAATTTTTCAGAATTTTTATTGAGAAAGGAATATTATTAGGGTAGTTATAACCTAGGAATGGGACATTATAATTTAAAAGATGATATTTTTTCAAAATTTCCTAATAAAATGACATTGCATATATAGGAATTTTTTGTCATAACAATTTTTTGTCAGAGTCAACGATGACCAGTCCGCATCCTCGTCGTCCACTCGTTCACGACGACGTTATGCATTAGAGGGGCAATGTTCGGGACTGGGCTCCGCCGGGCTGGCACTGGAAGGTGCTACCTTCAGGGGCGCGCAACTTGGTGAGGAACCCGGCCCCGTGTCCTGTTGTCGACCAGGAGCTTCTTTGGTGGCGTTCGCGTAGACCACGTTCGATGCGAAGGCAGTGTAACATCCCAAATTTTGGAATGTTATAATTAATATTAGAATGAATGCTTGTTTGCTTGAGTGATTGAAATTGAGTAAAATTTGAAACTTTTGAAAACTTTTGAGTGAGAGGGAATAAAATGACTTTCCCATTTTCTTTTGAATTCAGATTCTTACTTTTCAAATCAGTGAGAGAAGATGACATGACTTCTTCAACATGAAAATATTTGGAAAGGGAATTTGAAAACCATTTGAAAATTTCTCATATGGAGTTTCACCTTCCATATTTGAATTCCCTATTTGAATTTGTAAGCATTCAAACCCCTTGACAAATTTTTTGAGAGGAGTAATATGACACTCCAAACCAGGTGTATTTTTGTGAATTTCTTGAACCATAAAACCCAAGGGGTTATTTGAAAAATATTTGCAAAAATAAATAAAGCTATTTAGGCATTTTCTGAAAATAATTTTTTAAAAGTATTTAATTTGGCAGAGGAAAAATGTTCTTTAAATGGCATTTATATCCCTAATCATTCTTGTATATAAAACTTTATTTTTTGGGACAGGTTTTGAATGCTTTAATGATATTTTAATGCTCTGGTATTTAATAAAATGAAATCGCGTTAGTTTTTAAAGCCCACCGGCCCACCTGCCCCTGATCTCTCCCTGAAACCCCTCCGCAATGGTCACCGCTGACAGCGCCCTCTCCCTCTCTCTTGCTGACGCCCCGGCCCCACCGACCGATCTCGCTAACACCGCGGTCGTCCCCTCTATCTCGCCCCGCTCCACGCCGGCGACCCCGAGCCGGAGACCACTCCCCTCTTTCCTTCCCCGACCGCCCTGAGGCCCCTATAAAAGCCCCTGCCTCCCTCCACGCTCCATTCCAACCCCGAAACCCACTCCCCTCGCCTGACCCGCCCCTCTCGCCGGAATCTGTCACCGGAGTAGGCCACCACCCGAAGCTCCCGGGGCTCGTGCTGCTCACCACCCTCCTCTCCGATCCCCCCTGAGCTAGCCCATCGTCACCGGAGTGCCACCGCGATCGCCTGGACCCCTCGGACGACATCCCCGACCACCGGAGCTTCTACACAGACGACCACCCAAAGACCCCTCCGCCCCGAGCATCACCACCGGCTCCATCATCCCTAGTTGACACCGAGGACACCAACTTGATCGCCGTCGTCCGCCACATCTCCTGGGGTCCTCGCCGTCTCCGGAGGACAACGGGAACGCTTGCCCACGTCACGCCCGAGCCATCGCCGTCGCCGGAGTCCACCATCGCCGGCCACCTCCACCGCGGTAAACTCCCCTTCGTCCGATCTCATTTGAACGGTGTAGATTAGACACAATATAACTCTTCGGTTTATTCAAAAGAACCAGCCGTCCGCTCGTTAGCACCCACGCGCACACACCCCCAGCCAATCAGAACCTGCCACGTCACCCTGTCCGTTACTTTAATTTTTTTTCTTTTTCTGTTTTTGTTTTACAAAACAGAATAAGTTCTGTTTTTATTTTTGCTATATATTTTAAAATATTTAGTGTTTTTGATTGATTCTTTTTTCATTTTGTCAGAAAGTTTATGTAGTTTTCGTAGATATCCAGTTTTACCAAATTTGATTAATTTAAAGTTGAATTCAAACAGATTTCATTCAACACTTGTTTTCTGAATATCTTGAGTTTAATAACATATTTTGAGTTGATTCTTTTTGCTACTTGTCACTAGTGACCTTAATTATCAGTAGGTAGAGTTTGGAAGTTTTTAGAAAAATGAATAGTAGTCTTTTCAAGCAAAACAGATTCTGTTTAGTTCTATTAGGTTTATTTATATTCCCTTTTGTTTTAAATTATATATTTTTATATTAGTGATGGATTTTATAAAGTTTTCTGTTTGATAATAGTATCCCTTCAAAACAAATAATATGTTATTAGTTGGTTGCATGAAAATCAATTCTTGTTCAATTATAACTTACAATTGGATTTTCATTGCTAGTTTGATCCACTATTTGAAAATAGTTTCCACAAATTGTTTTATAATTTTTATGTTCTGTCAATCTAAGTTTAGACCAGAAACAATTTGTATTATAGTTGAGATTGTTTGTAGTTTAAGCCAAGGATGACCTTGTTTTATATCAACATAACAATCTTTATAAAAGCTTTTTCAATTAGTTCTTTTTGCAAAATAAAGATTTATGAGAAAAATACTTTCTATTTGTTTTAAAAACTTGTTTTTCATTTATTAACTTGGTATTTCTGCTGATATGTTCTAGTAGACAAGAACTTAAGTTGTTAGAGTATTGTTTTCTAATTATTAGTTGCTCTTGAAAATTAATTCTTTTTGCTAAGTAAAATATTTACTAAACTACTTTTGATTATATTTTACTTTGTTTTGAGTTTTTAGTTTTGAAAATAGGATGTACTTGTAGAGAAGACCAACTTTGGTTTTGTTTATGAAGTTTTGTTAATTTTTGTCTTAAGTATTTCCTTCATCACCACCATGTTACTTTTGGTTTTGTGTTGCCTTTTTGATTGTTAGAATTGATTGCTAGTATGATTGCTTATAAGAATGCAATGTTTGATTTTAGATTTTTATCGAAGAGTGACGAATAGTCTATCAAGTTACTTCTGACAGCGATACTATTCTTCATCAATAGTACAGGCAAGTCACTTTGACCATGTATACCTATGTTTTTATTGCATTAGTTCTACCATCTCCCCAATTGCATGCAAAGTAGGTAATTTGGAAACTTGGTTACTTGATGTAGTATCATGTGGTAGGCACCCCTCAACCCTTTGACACATTGGCCCCGGGAAACGTTGATTTAATTTTGCTATGCTATTAGTAGACGGGGTGGGTTGTGTGATTCATGAGAGTTGTGAGTTAATAATTTTCAAGACCTGCATTATGATCAAGACTTCAAGACTCCGAGTTTTCAACTTACCTATGGGTGGATGATGGTTGAACGGCGCCCTGGAGAAACCAGGGGTTAGCCTAGGTGTTGCTGGGGAAGTGCCAGTATTCACGCGGAAAGGTCCACCCAGGCACAAACAGATGGATGGGTGCTTCAAGACCCAAGGCTTACCTGCACAGCCACAAGCCATTATGGGATCTGGCTTGGTTGGATATCATGGTGACCCTGGACAGGCGGTGCTACGAGATGTAGAAGAATCGTAGGAAAGGATGGGCACCGACAGAGTCTCAGGGAAATCCTTTAGAAGACCATGTTTTGGTCATCCGTTTCTCAAACACCCTGAAGTGTGAGAAATCCAACGGAGGCGATCAAATCTTGTGGGGAACGTGTGCAAAACTCTGTAGAGTACTAAAACCTAATCGATTAGCCGTGTCCACGGTCATGGATAACTTGAGCCAAAGGAACTGGAACTATCAGGAAGTCTCAACACAAAAAATTATACTGATGAGCGTATTATTATTAACCTGGGTATGAGAATAGGTTGGTGGAACCATCTCATTAATCAACCAACTTTGTAGTAATAATTTCTGCATTACCCCTCTCTTCTTGTAGGAATTTTTTTGGCTTTATGCAAAAACTTACTACCCCACCTGCCATATATGCATATAGACTAGATGATTACTTTACCCCCTCTTTTGTTACATTGCCGGCATATTCAAAATGCTGACCTAAATGGCTGCAACGTCTTATGTTGCAGATAAGCTCTACGACGGGTAAGAGTACGATTCAGGGTTACGATCTACACTCAACCTGCCGTTGGTGTTATTGGGACTCCACTCCTGTTGACTGTTTCCGCTGAGATTTTAAGGTATATATCAGTTTTACGTTAATTACATGTGATTGCACTTTGATATATACATTGATGTACTGTGTGTGCCAGCATACTGATCCACGGATGGCACAAAACACACAGAGGCTTGAATCATTTTGAGTCGGGTCGCTACAAAAATGGTATCACAACACATGTTGACTATAGGACGTGACCCTAGAAACAGGAAAGCCCTTAGGAAATGATTTCTCAAAAAACTTTGTTTTCAAAAGACCCTTTACTTCTCATCTTATTTGAGCCTTATCAAATGATCCCTCTTACCTCAAAAAGTTAGAAAATACCCTTTTCCCCTTGACCACACTAAGGATCAGCTGAGACCACTTCAAGAAGGACAAGATATCGAAACAACTGATGGTCACTTCAAAGTAAAGAAGATTTCAGCATGCATTAGAAGAGTTGAAGTTACCCGAGTTGAAGACTGTGAAGACCCGAAGAAATTGAAGACCATGAAGAATTTCCAAGACATTGTGCCCTAGAAGACCAAACCCCTATTGTATACTTACGTTAGATACAATGATTTGTAAGCTGTCATTTGTCTGTAAATTTTCGATAGCCACAACAAAAATCTATTTTCAAAACCATTGTTTGTGTTGTGTGTATCCTCTTCTTTCTCTCTCTTACCCATCTCATCCCCAAAACCTTGAACCCAATAGATGATGAGTGAGGCAGGACTTGTGTATTCTAGATTGATGACTCGGTTAGAGATAGAATAATGGATTCAGAACATGGAGGATCATCTAAGGAGTAACCATGTTGCAAGAAAAGAGATGGTCCAGTATGCATTTCAGTACTTTGCAGAAGGTGCTGCAAATTGGTGGAAGATGCATGAAGATATCCATGATAGGCAAGCATCAAACACTTGGGAAGAATTCAAGATAACTCTGCAAGGATCTCATGTTGTTACCAACACCCAAAAGCCCCGTGGCAAAGATGTGAAGAAGATTTGTGCATGCAGGATATGTGGAGAGATAGGACACACCCAGGAAGAACACAAGGAAGGATGCCCTCATTGTGAAGAAAATCACCGAGCTGAGGAATGCCCAACTGGGCAGGTGACATGTTTCTTGTGCGAAGGAACTACGCATTACCCGGCTCAATGACAAATGTACCCCTAGGTACAGGAAGTCATCAAGCAGCAGAAGGAAGCCATGAAGGAAGCCTTCAGAGAAAATTTAGGAGAACTTGTGATGAAGGAAGATGTTGAAGACCCTAATGGAGAAGGCCTAACCAGATTTTACTCCAATGCCTGCTATTCATGTGGAGAAGAAGGACATTTCTCACAGGACTGTACGAAGGAAAGAAAAGAGTATCTGGGAAACTTCCCGATAGAAGAAGTGGAGTTTGATCCACAGGAAATTGAAAGTTTGATCAGAACAAAGAAGCCCAAGAAGAGAAACCGAAGACGTTCTCAGAACAACCCAATTTCTACAAAGAAGGATCTGAGTCAGATCATGTGTTTTTGGTGCAAGAATTTAGGCCACTATGCCGATAAATGCCCTAAGAAGAAGGCTAAACATGAGTAGTTTGAGTTTTGGATTTTGGAAGTAATAAATGTAATAGGTAGCACTCTTATCATTTTGAAGTTATGTAATGGAAGTCTCAGAGTTTTTAATAAATTCATGAGATCAATGGAATTTATGGTGTTATGATTCTCTTGTGTTGAATTATATGAGTTGCCACTCTAAGAACAAAGCTCTTTGACCAATTTTCGAGGATATGAGAAAATATGGTCTATGCAGGCATGAGTGCATTGCATTTTAAGTGTGGTAGCAACCACAGGGACAAATGAATGAAGAAAATGCCATTCATATTAAGGAGTTTGAATAAGTGTATACAGGTGAAGAGAATGTGGAACCACATCAAACTATCTGGATGATAACCTTTGTGAGAAAGTGCTTTTGAAGTTGGAATATTGGAGAAAAGGAATGATTGTGATGAAACCATGCCCAAGGTTAAACAGACCAATGGAAAGGAAAAACATATTCAAGGAATAGAACCTGTATCAAGGATGGATCTCATGGTTTCATGAAGGTTTCCCAAAGATCGTGAAACAAGAAGTTGTGATTGGATCAGAAAACGTTTTCTTAGGAGTATACGATAACCTGAGAGATGTGAAGAAAACGATAGATGTTTTTGCTTAGCTTGAAGAATCAATGGATTTATCCGAACTTTGTTCGTTGACAAGAAAAAATTAGAATGAATGTTTGTTTGTTTGAGTGATTGAAATTGAGTGAAAATTTGAAACTTTTGAAAACTTTTGAATGAGAGGGAATAAAATGACTTTCCCAAAACTTTCACTCTGCAGGAATTCCAATTCATTTCATCACAAAATCCCAGAGTGAAGATGATATGACTTCTTCCATTTAAAGGAATGAAAAGGGATTTGAAAATGGTTTGAATTTCATTTGAAAATAGTTCAAATTCAGAAACTTTATGCAACTCAATGATTTTCATGAGAGAGGATAAAATGACTTCTTCAAACTATATGAAAAATGAGTTGGAAGTTTAAAAGAAGGATATGAAAACTATTTGAGAAATTCTCATATGGAGTTTCACTTGCATATTTAAATTCCCTATTTGAATTTGTAAGCATTCAAACCCCTTGAAAAGATTTTTGAGAGGAGTAATATGACACTATAAAACCAGCGGGTATTGTGTGAAGTTTTTGAATCATAAAACCCAGGGGGTTAATTGAAAATTTATTTCAAAAAAAATTCAAATCAAGTTAGGCATTTTCTGAATATTTTTTAAATTATTTATTTGGCAGAGGAAAAATGTTCATTAAATGGCATTTATTTTCCTGATAATTTGGGTCTAAAACTTTTTATTGTAGGAATTTCCTTTATTAGCATTTATTAATTTTAATTCTCTAGAAACCTGAAAAAGGGAAAATGTTTAAAAGCCTTTAAGACCGCCGGCCCACCTGCCCTTTTAAGCCTCCCAACTTTCCTTATTAACGGCCAACCGAGGCTGCCGCCCCTCTCTCTCTCTCTCTCTCTCTCTCTCTAACGCACGGGTCCCACCACCCGACGGAAACCACCGCGCGGTCGTCTCTCTCTCCCATCACATCCCCTTTCCACGCCGGCGACCACCGAGCCGGAAATCCCTCCCCCTTCCTTCCCCGGTCACCCCGAGGCCACCTCTAGAAACCCCTGCCTCCCCTCGACCCGTTCCCCCACTTTCCCCCAACTCGTGATGCCTCCCCTCGCCGTAATACCTCGCCGGAGCTCTCGGTTGCCGCCGCGCCCCTCCTCTCCTGGCGCTCTACACCGACCACCCCGCCACCTCCCAAGCACACCAACCTCTCCCTCTCTCTCATGCGCACCTCCCAGTGCCTTTCCCCGAGCCCTGAATCCACCAGAGCTCCCACGCCGTCTACCTAGCCGGAGTTTCCCCTCGGCCACCACCATTCCGATCTCGTGCCGCTCGTCCCTGTCGCCCCCGACCACCATGACGTCGTCCCCGACCACCTCCGAGCACCCGCCACCGTCGACCATCGCCGGAACCTCGACACACCCCTCTGTAAGCCATCGGAAATCCCCTCACCGTTAGATCTCGATCCTAAGGCTAGGATTAGAACGTAGTTTTTATTATAAACGCCAAAACGTTTTCTGTTAGGAGTCGGCCGTCCGCTCGTTTCGGTCTAGCACACACCCCTTAGGACCAATCAGAAGCCGACACATAGCCCTGTCCGTTAGTTAGAAAAATGTTATTTTTTCTGTTTCTGTTTTAAAAACAGATTTAGTTCTGTTTTTGTTTTTAGCATATCTTTTATGTTTCTAGCTGTTTTAATTTGATTCTTTTTGCATTGTATCAAAAATTTATTTTAGTTTATGGAGATACCAAGTTTGACTATGTTTGAATATTTAAATTTGAATTTAAACAGATTTGATTTAAATTTTGTTTTCTGAATATCTTGAGTTTAAAAAGTAATTTTTAGTTGATTCTTTTTGCTACTTGTCACTAGTGATCTTAGTTATCAGTAGGTAAAGTTTGAGAATTTTTAGGATAAATTAGATTAGGATTCTTAACCAAAATTGAATCTCTTTTAGTTACCTATTAGTTTAATTAGTTTGATTTTTCTTTTGGTTTAATTTGAAATCTGAATTTGATTTAACTTATGTTTTAAATTTCATTTAGTTATGTTGTTCTAAACTTTAGTAATTTACTTGCTGTTAACAAAAGATAATTTGTTTAGTTTATGAATTTTTATTGTAAGAAACTATACTTTTTTCAAATAGGTATAGTTTATTAAAAACAAATTAGTTAGTAATAATTCTTTTAACAAAAGTTTTAAGTACTTAGATTCTGTTTTCAAACAAAGTTTTTAGTAATACTTTTCTGTTAAGAAATGTTTTAAACAAAATATTTGAGTTTACTATAGGAATCTATATCCCTCTTCATTAGGTAATGTTTTATAAAACAACTTAGTTTTAGTAGAGATTATTTTCACAAAAGTTTTAGATGATTTAATTCTGTTTTATAATAAATATTTTTATTAATTCTTCTCTGTTAACTATTAGTTTGGTTACAAAGAAAAAAATAGTTTTGTTTCATATTAATAATAGTTCAGCCACCTAACTTAGAGCCCATAGCTTTGTCTTGTTTTGCTTTGTTTGAGATGCTCTAGTATTGCTAGTTGAGTTTTTTTTCTGAAAATATTTAAAATAATTTTTTTACAAAGTTTTACTTTCTATTAACTGAGTTGTTATGTATTTTGTTATTTATTTTGTTTGTTTTCTTTTTGTTAGTTTATTATGCAAAAACCTATGTTTGTTTAGAGTGTTGTTTTCATGATTTCTAGTTGTTCTTCAAAAGTAATTTTTTTTGCTAAGTAAAATATTTACTAAAATACTTTTGTTATACTTTACTTTGTTTTTGTTTTGTTACTATTGAAAATAGTTGTTTGTAGTGGAAAACTAATCTTAGTTCTGTTGATGTAGTTTTGTTGATTCTAACTTTTGTCTTAAGTATTTCCTTCATCACAACCTTGTTGTCTTCAGTTGTGTGTTTCCTATTGAGTGTTAGTATTGATTGATAGTATGATTGCTTATATGAATGCAACGTTTGACTATAGATTTCCCTCGGAGAATGACAAATAGTCTATCAAGTTTTTTTCCGAGAGCGATATTATTTCTTCATCAACAGTACCACGCAAGTCACTTTGACCATGTATACCTATGTTTTATTGCATTAGTTCTTCCATCACCCCAATTGCATGCAAAGTAGGTAAATTGGAAACTTGGTTACTTGTTGTAGTATCATGTGGTAGGTACCCCCTCAACCCTTTGACACATTGGCCCCGGGAAACGTTGTTTTACATTTTGCTATGCTACGAGTAGACGGGGTTGGTTGTGTGATTCATGAGAGATGTGAGTTAATAATTTCAAGACCTACATAATGATCAAGACTTCAAGACTCCGAGTATTCAACATACCTCTAGGTGGATGATGGTTGAACGGCGCCCTGGAGAAACCAGTGGTTAGCCTAGATGATGCTGGAGAAGTGCCAGTATTCATGCTGAAAGGTCCACCCAGGCACAAAGAGATGGATGGATGCTTCAAGACCCAAGGCTTACCTGCACAACCACAAGTAATTATGGGCTCTGGCTTGGTTGGATACCGTGGTGACCCTGGACAGGCGGTGCTACGAGATGTAGAAGAATGGTAGGAAAGGATGGGCACCGACAGAGTCGTAGGGAAACCCTTTGGATGACCATGTTTTGGTCATCCGTTTCTCAAACACCCTGAAGTGCGAGAAATAAAACGGAGGTGACCAAATCTTGTGGGGAACGTGTGCAAAACTCTGCAGAGTACCCAAACCTAATCGATTAGCCATGTCCACGGTTATGGACAATTTGAGCCAAAGGAACTGAAGCTATCTGGAACTCTCAACACAATATAATATATTGATGTGGGTTATTAATGTCAACTTGGGCATGAGAATTGGTTGGTGGAACCATCTCGTTAATCAACCAAGATTGTAGTAATTATGCCTTTGCCCTCTCTTCTTATAGGAATTTTTTGGCTTTATGCAAAAAACTACTACCCCACCTACCATATTTGCATATAGACTAGATGATCAATTTACCCCCTCTCTTGTGACTTTGCCGGCATATTCAAAATGCTGACCTACACGGCTGCAACGTCTTATGTCACAGATAAGTTGTACGACGGGTAAGAGTATGATTCAAGGTTACGGTCTACACTCAACCTGCCGTTGGTGTTATTGGGACTCCACTCCCGTTGACTGTTTCCACCGAGATTTTAAGGTATATATCAGTTTTACGTTAATTACATGTGATTGCACTTTGATATATACATTGATGTATTGTGTGCGCCAGCATATTGATCCAGGGATGGCACAGAACACATAGAGGCTTGACTCGTTTTGGGTCGGGTCACTACACGATGCCATATGAACTGTGGTTTTTCAAGAGGCCAAAGTTGTCGTTTCTTAAAGTTTGGGGATGTGATGCTTATGTCAAAAAGCTTCTGCCTAGAAAGCTGGAACCCAAAGCGGAGAAATGCGTCTTCATAGGATACCCGAAAGAGACAGTCGGGTATACCTTCTATCTTAGATCCGAAGGCAAAGTGTTTGTCGCTAAGAACGAAACCTTTCTTGAGAAAGATTTTCTCTCGAAAGAATTGAGTGGGAGGAAAATAGAGCTTGATGAGGTTATTGAACGTTTACTTCAACCAGAAAGTAGCACAGCGCAGAAAGATGTTTCTGTGGAACCTACGATGGTAGAAGAGGAAGTTAATGATGATGATCATGAAGCTTTGGATCAAGCTACTATTAAACCTCATAGGTCGACAAGGACACGTACTACTCCTGAGTGGTACGGCAACCCTGTCTTGGAGGTCATGTTGTTGGACAACAATGAACTTACGAGCTATGGAGGAGCAGTGATGGGCCCGAATTATGAAAAATGGTTAGAGGCCATGAAATCAGAGATGGGATCCATGTATGAAAACAAAGTATGGACTTTGGAAGTATTACCTAAAGGGAAGAAGGCCATTCAAAACAAATGGATCTTTAAGAAGAAGACAGACGCGGACGGTAATGTCACCATCTATAAAGCTCAACTTGTGGCAAAGTGTTTTTCACAAGTTCAAGGAATTGACTACGATGAGACCTTCTCACCCATAGCGATGCTTAAGTCTGTCAGAATCATGTTAGCAATAGCTGCATATTGTGACTATGAAATGTGGCACATGGTTGTCAAAACGGCGTTCCTCAACAGTTTCCTTGAGGAAGAGTTTTATATGATGCAACCGGAAGGTTTTGTCGATCCAGAGAATGCTGACAAAGTTTGCAAACTCCAGCGATCCATTTATGGGCTGGTGCAAGCATCTCGGAATTGGAATAAGCGCTTTGATGAGGTGATCAAAGCGTTCGGTTTTATACAAGTTTATGGAGAAGCTTGTATTTACAAGAAAGTGAGTGTGAGCTCTATAGCGTTTCTAATATTATATGTGGATGACATATTGCTGATTAGAAACAATATAGAAATGCTGGAAAGCGTGAAGGAATATTTGAACAAGAGTTTTTCAATGAAGGACCTAGGAGAAGTTGCTTTCATATTAGGCATTAAGATCTATAGAGATAGATCGAGACGCTTAATAGCACTTTCACAGAGCACATACCTTGATGAATTTTTTAAGAAGTTCAAAATGGATCAGTCCAAGAAGGGGTTCTTGCCTGTGTTACAAGGTGTGAAGTTGAGTAAGACTCAATGCCCAGTGACTGCAAAAGATAGAGAAAAGATGAGTGTCATCCCCTATGCTTCAGCCATAGGCTCTATCATGTATGCAATGCTGTGCACAAGACCATATGTCAGCCTTGCCATAAGTATGGCCGGAAGGTTTCAAAGTGATCCTGGAATGGAGCACCGGGCAGCGGTCAAGAATAACTTTAAGTACCTGAAAAGGACTAAGGAAATGTTTCTCGTTTATGGAGGTGATGAAGAGCTCGTCGTAAAGGGTTACGTCGATGCAGGCTTTGACACTGATTCGGATGACTCTAAGTCGCAAACCGGATACATACTTATTCTCAATGGGGGAGCGGTAAGCTGGTACAGTTCCAAGAAAAGCGTGGTAGCCGATTCTACATGTGAAGCGGAGTACATCGCAGCCTTGGAGTCGGCGAAGGAAGGTGTCTGGATGAAGAAGTTCTTGATAGATCTTGGTGTATTGCCTAGTGCACTGAATCCAGTGAACCTGTTCTATGACAACACTAGTGCCATTGCTCTAGCCGAGGAACCAAGGTTTCGCAAGAGGACCAGACACATAAAGCGACGCTTCAACTCCATCCGCAATTACATCGAGGAGAAGGAAATAAATATTTGCAAAGCGCACACGAATCTGAATGTTGCAGACCCGTTGACTAAACCTCTTCCAAGGGCTAAACATGATCAACACTAGAACTACATGGGTGTTGGATTCATGACCATGTTAATCACATAGTGATGTGAACTAGATTATTGACTCTAGTGCAAGTGGGAGACTATTGGAACTATGCCCTAGAGGCAATGAATAAAGTATTTATTATTATATTTCCTTGTTCATGATAATCGTTTATTATCCATGCTATAATTGTATTGATTGGAAACACATTACATGTGTGGGTAAATAGACAACACACTGTCCCTACTATGCCTCTAGTGAACTAGCTCGTTGATCAAAGATGGTCAAGGTTTCCTGGCCATTGACATGAGATGTCATTTGAAAACGGGATCACATCATTAGGATAATGATGTGATGGACAAGACCCAAACTACAAATGTAGCATATGATCGTGTCAGTTTATCGCTACTGTTTTCTGCATGTCAAGTATGTGTTCCCATGACCATGAGATCATGCAAATCACGAACATCGGAGGAGTGCCTTGTGTGTATCAAACATCACAACGTAACTGGGTGACTATAAAGGTGCTCTACAGGTATCTCCAAGGGTGTCTGTTGAGTTGGCATGGATCAAGACTGGGATTTGTTACTCTGTGTGACGGAGAGGTATCTCAGGGCCCACTCAGTAATACCAACATCACATTAAGCCTTGCAAGCAATGTTACTAAGTGTTAGTTGCGGGATCTTGTATTACGAAATGAGTAAAGAGACTTGCCAGTAACGAGGTTGAACTAGGTATGGAGATACCGACGATCGAATCTCGGGCAAGTAACATACCGAAGAACAAAGGGAACATCATACGGGATTAACTGAATCCTTGACATAGTGGTTCGACTGATAAATACCTTTGTAGAATATGTAGGAACCAATATGGGCATCCAGGTCCCGCTATTGGTTATTGACTGTAGAGGTGTCTCGGTCATGGCTACATAGTTCTCGAACCCACAGAGAGGTTCGGTGACGTTTCGGTAGTATAGAGTTATGCATGGTGGTGACCGAAGGTTGTTCGGAGTCTCGGATGAGAACCCGGATTTCACGAGGATCTCAGGAATGGTCCGGAGGTAAAGATTGATATATAGGAAGTCCTATTTTGGTCGCTAGAAATGTTTCGGGCTCATCGGTAGTGTACCGGGAGTGCCAGTAGTGTACCGGGAGACCGCCGGGAGGGGTATTTCGACCCAAGAGGCTTCATCGGCTGTGGGAGAGTGAATACCAGCCCTTAGTGGGCTGGTGGAAGTCACACACAAGGCCCATGCGGCTGGGAAGAAAAGCCCAAAAGGAAAAAGGTGGAAAAAGGCAAAAAAGGCAAAATAAGGAAGGAGTCCTAATCCTACTAGGAGTGGAGGAGGTGGACTCCTCGATCCTATTCGGACGAACCAGCCTTGGCTTGGAAACCAAGGCTGCCCCTTCTCCTCCTCTCCTCCTATATATACTAGAGGGTTTTAGGGTGTTTGCACAAGATTTTCAGCCACGTGCCACCCTACCCTCTAGACCATAGTTTCTCCTCTAAATCCGATTTCTGCAGTGCTTAGGTGAAGCCCTGCTGGAATAGCTCCACCACCATCGACGGAGTGCCGTCACGCTGCCGGAGAACTCTTCTTACTCTCCACTCCTTCTTGTTGGATCAAGATGGCGGAGATCGTCATCATGGTGTATGTGTGCTGCACGTGGAGGTGTCGTCCATTCGACGCTAGATCGGAAGGATCGTGATCAAGTTCGTGAGACGGATCATGATCAAGCTCGCAGGACAGATTGTGATTGGATCACGGGACGGATCGTGATTGGATCATGGGACGCACGACGATTTGGATCGCGAAGATGTTCGGCTACACCAACCGCGTTTCTTAACGCTTCCTGCTTAGCGATCTACAAGGGTACGTAGATCCACTCTCCCTCTCGTAGATGCTCATCACCATGGATAGATCTGCGTGTGCGTAGGATTTTTTTTGTTTCCCATGCAATGTTCCCCAACAGGAAGGACGTGATCCTGATGGCTCCGGTGACCGAATGCCAGAGGAAGGATACAATGATGACGGCTCCGGTGGCCGATCGGAGGAGGGAGCTGTTGCAAGGTCCGGCGAGGTATATATATGAATTAAGCATGTGCTGATTCTAGCTAATTGATGCATTAATTGTTTTGGTATGTACAAATATTAATTAACTCTTCTTTCTTCTATTATAGCCCTCCGGATTGAGCCAAACTTCGGTAATGAGACGAGGCCTGAAGAAGAGGTTGTGCAAGGATCAAAAGTTCACGATCACAGCACTCGCGGATGATGGCCATCCGATTGAACCCAAGCGGACCAAGAACGCATTTTATGCTTAGTGCAGAGCTATTGTTAGGCACAACACTCCGATCAGAATCAAGCAATGGAATAAGCCTAAGGAAGGCGCCCCTGATGGTGATTATGTCACCGGTAGACAGAAAGAAGATCTTTGGACTGCGCTGAAGGCAAATTTCATCCTACCGCCAGAGGAGGATCCGAGTAAGCCAGTTATAGAGCCACGGGTCAAGGCGTGTACTCTTAAGAAGATGGTAGATCTATTCAGGAGGTGGAAGAATGAGTTGAAATCAAAGTTTGTCGACAAAGGGAAGACTCCAGCATTCGTCGGCCGATATGAGAAGATAGGAGATTATTGGCCCACATTTGTGGCCTAAAAGACATTAGAGAAGAGTAAGAAAATGTCAGAGACAAACAAGAACAATGTTGCAAAGAAGCAGTTTCACCATCACACGGGGTCAGGTGGCTACCTTAAAGCCCGGCCATTGTGGGACAAAGCTGAGAATGGCCTGCTTGCTAAAGGGGTCCAACCACACACATATAACTGGCCAGACCGTTCAAGGACTTGGTTCTTCGGGGTTAGGGGAACTATGGATCTTGAAACAGGGAAGTGCTGTTGGACGGACAAGCAACTTGCAATACCCGTGAACAACCTTCAGAACTATATCACCGCAGCATAGGAAGGGATCTTCATTCCCGATAGAGAGAAGGACGAGCTAACTGAGGCCCTAGGGAATGCTGAGCACCCTGGACGAAGACGAGGCACATCAGGCTCCATTTCATGGAAGGTTGGGTTTCCCGACGCAGACGGTTACAGAAGCCGGGAGAGAAAGATGAAAGCGGAGCTGAGTGAAATTCAGAAGCTCAATGCAAGACTACAAAAGCTATAGGAAGCTGAGAGCCAGCGAGCTGCCGGCCAACCATCTCAGCGGCCCGAAGCTACCCCAGAAGCTACTACCCCGCCATCTCAGCAGAGAAGTGGCGTCGCTTCCACGGAGCCCGTTCAGCCTGACTTCACGTCTCCTATTCACCCCGTGGATACTATCACAGAGGCTCAACATTGCGATCTTATGATGATATGCCAGAACCTCACTTTCAAGGCGGTTGTCGGCTCTGTTGCACCTCCTCAACCCAACGAACCTTTTCACTGCCGTCCGATTCCACATGGCTAGGCTGTTGTGATGGTGGATGAAGTAATGCCGGACTTTGAAGAGCTCAATCTTGACCACTGTACAGGTGAAGGAGAGAATAAGCTGGTTCGTGCCCTGAGGAGTACATGTCTATGGCAGAAGGAGTACATGAAGCTTCAAAAGTGGACGCCTCCTCCTCCTCCTCCTTCTCCTCAGGCGAATCAGGGCACTCCGCCTCCTCCTTCTCCTCCTCCTCCTCCTCCTCCGGTGAGTGATCATCAGGGCACTCCGCCTCCTCCTCCTCCTGCAGCGAGTGATCAGGGCTCTCCGGCTCCTCCTCCTCCTCCTCCTTCTTCGGCTCATCCGACGCATGGGGGCACTCTGCCTCCTCCTTCGCCTACTCTGGCACATCGGAGCAGAACGCCTCCTCCTCAGCCTCGTCGGCAATGGCGGAAGGCAGACGCCGGCACTCCGGCTTCTTCGGCGCCTAGTAAGCAACGACGTAAGGGAGTCGCCCTCGCTCCGGCGGCTAGCAGTACAAGCAAAGGCAGGAGGGAATACAGATACGGTCCATCTCTCAAGCCTGTGGAAAAGTTACCATATGAGAGGACCGAGTCTGAAAACAAGGAGATAAGTCAGGCCGAAGTGAGGGAGCATTTTGCAAAGAAAACTCCAGCTCCGAAGGAGAATATAGATCCGATGAAAGCGATGCGCACTATTGATGCCCTAAAGCGACCACCATCGCCTCCGCTGGATTCCAACTATGTTCGCAGTGTTAAAAAGACATATCAAGAGGCCCGGCGGTCGGGAAGTACTTCCAGTGATGCAAAGTTAGCAGAATGAAGAAGTGGCAAAAAATTCCACAGCTCGGCGAATAGGCGAACCAACCGTGCCCCCCGCTCAAGGTTTCTAGCGATATCGTCGCTAATCATCCAGGGATGGTCCCCGGTACCAAACATGGTGATTACCTGAGCGACGATGTACTGTTTGACATGTTGGAGGTGGACAATTTTGAATACCAATATGGGAAGCCTCTCGTCAAACCTGATCATGCTCCTCTAACAATGATGATGCAAAGATTCCATGAATGGTACATGCAACACTGCTGCGAGTCTGGGGCGGAATCTTCGATAATGAAAGTTAAAGAGGAGCACGACCTCGTTGGAACTGAAATGTTGAATATTGAATTTGAGGAGATATTCCGGTTATACAATCAAAAGGACATCGACAAAACAATTGTGTTTTGCTACTGTCTGTAAGTACTACTTCTATAATTAAGTCTCTCTATGTATATAGCTCAGCTCTTTCATTGCTTATATATATAATTATCGTCACTACTATATTATGCAGATTGAAGATCGTCGAATGCAGAAAAGCACAAATGTATGACATGGGGTTCATTAACCCAGATATCATACATGGGCATAATTTTAAAAATTATCCCAAAGCAACCGAGGACAACTTGCTACAATCGTTGCTTAAAAATCAAAACAAAGGGACCATACTCTTTCCTTACAACTTCAGGTGAGTGTTACTGTCTTCTGCATATTCAGTTTCACTTATATTACTCAAGGTTTATAGTAATGTAATTATGAGTTATGCATGCGTACACAGTTTCCACTTTATTCTGCTAGAGATTTAGGTTGAGCGGGGACTAGTAACCGTCTTAGACTCGAAACGAAAAGATCCCCAGCAATATGCGAACATGACTAAAATTCTCCAGAAGTAAGTTCAATCGATCATTATCGCATCATATCGGCAACTTTGTTTATTTCCTGATATCAAGTAATTATTTTCTTTGTCTGGCAGGGTTTGGGAAGAATTCACAACAATTGTTCCGGCACTGCCGTGGGAGCTGCAATTTACATAGCCGAAAGTAAGTACTCCTAGCTAGTAACGCGCATCTCCCATTGATTCTAATTTCATAAGTACCATTTATCATGCTTCATTATCAGTTTGATTGAACTTTATTTCTCGTAAAGTGCTTGTGGCAGGAAGACGGGACTAATTTATGTGGATACTACGTTTGCGAGTTCATCTACAATGCGACGACCCCTAAGCTAGGATACTCTAAAAAACAATTTGAAGTGCGTAAGCAATAATATTCACACTTTTATTTTATTACCATATATATGTATTGACCCCCTTCTTCAAATTAGATGTGGAAGATGCGGGACGAACTCCTACCACATGATTGAATACGAGCAATTCAAGAAGAATTGGCGGGATTCTTTCTTGACCACGTCATCAATAAAGCCGGAGAATACCATCTGCAATTGGACATTAGATGTTAGGGATTGTAAAATATCTTATATTTTATATATGTAGCTAGTAGCGTCGGATATATAGGAAAACTTGTTATACGACCAATATCTCGGAGAAAGAGAGGTCGATCACTTCTATCTCTATATGTTCATGACGATCTTCTGTACTTAATGGTTCCTTCATTTGCTTACTAGCTAGCGTGTCGAGTTCTCTCTATAGTTGCTAGCATCGACCAAGCACGGAGAAAGAGAGGACACTTCTCTCTATCAATTAGCTAGCTATAACAATATAAAACCCCTAAATTAACTCTCTAAAACCCCCTAACCCCCCTCCCTTTCAAAATAAAAAAACAAGCAACTGCCAGATGCTGACACGTGGATGCGTGTTGGTCCCGGTTGGTATTACCAACCGGGACTAAAGGTCCTCCTGCCTAGGCTCCCCGCAGAGGCCACGTGGAGCCCCTTCTGTCCCGGTTTGTAAGAGAACGGGTACTAAAGGTTTTGGGCTTTAGTCCCGGTTCCGGAACCGGGACAAATGGGCCTTACAAACCGGGACAAATGGGCCTTTTTCTACTAGTGCTAAGGAAGCAATCTGAATATCAACGCCCACAAACTCTTTGTGTTCTACTCAAGATCTCAACTACGCATAGACCTAGCTCATGATGCCACTATTGGGGAATGTTGCATGGGAAACAAAAAAATTCCTATGCTTCACCAAGATCAATATAGGAGATGAGCATCTATGAGAGGAGAGATTGGATCTACGTATCCTTGTAGATCGCTAAGAGGAAGCGTTAAAGAACGTGGTTGATGTAGTCAAACGTCTTCACGATACAATCACGATCCGTCCCGCGATCTCATCACGAGCCGTCACGTGATCCCATCGTGGTCCTTCCGATCTAGTGTCGAACGGACAACACCTCCGCGTTCAGCACACGTACAGCTTGATGATGATCTCTGCCTTCTTGATCTTGCAAGAGGGGGTAGAGAGGTAGACTAGTTCTCCGGCAGCGCGACGGCATTGCGGCAATGGCTGTGAAGGAATTCCAGCAGGGCTTCGCGTAAGCATTGTTGAAAAACCGATCTAAAGGAGAAAACGATCTAGAGGAAGACGAGGGCAGCACGTGGCAATTAGGAGCTGCCCTCAAAATCGTCTAGTATATATAGGAGGGAGGGGAGAGGAGGCATCCTAGCCCCTTCTACAAGGAGGGCTTCGGCTGAAGGCAATAGGGGAGATTCCACCTCCCACAAGGGAGGTGGATTCCAAGTGGGACTCCTTCCCAAACTTGGCCCCAACTCTATCTCTTCCTCCCTGCGCATAGGGCCTTTTGGTCTGGCTTTCCCAGCCCACCAGGGGCTAGTGCGACACCACTGAGTCCCATGTGGCCCCATGGGTATGTGGGCCCCACTTGGTGGTCCCTGGAATCCATTCGTCATAGCCGGTACACTACCGGAAATGCCTGAAACTCTTTCGGAGTTCAAAGACCACTTTCCTATATATCAATATTTACCTCCGGACTATTCCGGAGCTCCTCGTGACGTCCGTGATCTCATACGGGACTCCGAACAACCTTCGATCACCACCATACATAACCCTATACTACTGAAACGTCACCGAACCTTAAGTGTGCAGACCCTACGGGTTCGAGAACTATGTAGACATGACAGAGACACCTCTACAGTCAATAACCAATAGCGGGACCAGATGCCCATATTGATTCCTATATATTTTACAAAGATCTTTATTGGTCGAACCTCTATGTGAAGGATTCAGTTAATCCCGTATGATGTTCCCTTTGTTCTTCGATATGTTACTTGCCCGAGATTCGAACATCGGTATCTCCATACCTAGTTCAATCTTGTTAGCGGTAAGTATCTTTACTCGTTCAGTAATACAAGATCCCGTGGCTAACACTTAGGCACATTGCTTGCAATGATTATTGTGATGTTGTATTACCGAGTGGGCCCTGAGATAGCTCTCCATCACACGGAGTAACAAATCCCAGTGTTGATTCATGCCAACCCAATAGACACCCTTGGAGATACCTGTAAAGTACCTTTATAGTCACCCAGTTACGTTGTGATGTTTGATACACACGGGGCACTCCTCCAGTGTCCGTGAGTTGCATGATCCCATGGTAATAGGAACATATACTTGACATGGAGAAAACTATAGCAATGAACTGACACGATCATATGCTATGTTTATAGTTTGGGTCTTGTCCATAACATCATTCTCCTAATGATGTTATCCCGTTATCAAATGACATCTCATGTCCATGGCTAGGAAACCTTTACCATATTTGATCAACGAGCTAGTCCATCAGAGGCATCCTAGGGACATGGTGTTGTCTATGCATCCACACATGTATCCGAGTTTCCGATCAATACAATTCTAGCATGGACAATAAATGATTACCATGAACAAGGAAATATGATAATAACTAATTTAATATTCCCCTAGGGCATATTTCCAACATGGTATCTTCCTCTGGATGATTCAAGTGGCTTGACTTGGCACATGTTCAAACATGTAGTTGAAACAAATCAACAAAGCCTCCACGATATTTATGTTCATAATGAATTATATCCTAGTCATGCTTGCATTCAATGTTGGTTAATCTCAAGGCATGTTGATGAATGTGTCGCTCGCTAATTGGTCGCTCCCCAGTCTTTTGCTAGCCTTCACTTGTACTAAGCGGGAATACTGCTTGTGCATCCATCTCAATAAACCCAAAATTGTTCCATATGGGTCCACCATATCTATCTATATGCGGTAGTTACCTGCCATTCCAAGTAATATTTCATGTGCTAAACTTTAAACCTTCAAATAAACCTTCTGTTTTGTATGCCCAAATCGCTCATGTGGTGAATGGGGGTTGTCAGTATCTTCCATGCTAGGTGGGTTATTCTCACGATATGTGTTGATTCACTATCATTCACGAGAAAGTGGCTGGTAATCGGGATGCCCAGTTCCATGCTTGATATAAAAAAGGAAAATATAATCAAACAAAACTCCCCCGGGAATTTGTTTGTATGGACGGTACCCGTGAATTCGGCCTGCTGTGGAGTGTGACTGATTGGTGGAGGGGGAGTAAAAACTTTACCATTCTATTTTGGAACCGCCTATAATGTATCTAGCATGGAAGATATTGAAAACCTCTTGGTTGTTATGTGAGCAACGAAAGCATACCGCTCCAAAATCATTACCTATCTCTATTTTAAAAGCTTGAGATCTCGCACCTCTGCAAACCAATGCTTCCCACTGCTAAGGGCTTATCTATTTACTTTATTGTTGAGTCATCATCCTCTTATAAAATGCACCAGTTAGGGAGCACCATTGTCATTTGTGCCTTTCTATTAATTGATGTTGAGTATGAGCATGACTGAATCTCTCTCACCGTGAATTACAATGTTTAGCCAGTCCTTGTTCTCCAGTGCTCTTCATATATTTTTTGTGATCTCTAAAAGGGCTAGCGAGATACCATTATGTCATATTGTATCATGATTGTTTTGATAAATTGTTGTCATCCGAGACATGTTATTATTGCTTGGTAGTTGGTTATGCCATTGACATGAGTAAATGTGAGACCTAAATGTTATTGTGAATGTGGTTAGTTTATAACCTTTGCTGAAAATCTGAGCATAAGTTAGACATATTTACAACAACAAGATCAAACAGAGTTTGTAAAATTTTTTGTTTATCATTTTCAGTTTATCAACTGAATTGCTTGAGGACAAGCAAAGGTTTAAGCTTGGGGGAGTTGATACTTCTCCAACGTATATACTTTTCCAAACTCTATTGCCCTTATTTTGGACTCTAATTTGCATGATTTGAATGGAACTAACCCAGACTGACGTTATTTTCAGCAGAATTGCCTTGGTGTTGTTTTTGTGCAGAAATAAAAGTTCTCGGATCGCCCAGAAAATTTACGGAGAATATTTTTGGAATTAATAAAGAATACTGGCGCAAGAATTAACCAGGGTGGGGCCACCAGCTGGCCACAAGCCCGCCAGTCGTGGCCACCCCCTGGTCGCATGCGGCAGGCTTGTGGGCCCCTCGTGGCTCCTCCGACCTCCTCTCCAGCTCCATATAACCCTATTTGTCAAGGAAAAAAATCAGAGAGAAGAGTTCATCGCGTTTCACAATACGGAGCCGCTGCCATCATCTGTTCTTCCTTAGGTGACCAGATCTGGAGTCCGTTTTGGGCTCCAGAGAGGCGAAATCGACGCCTTCGTCATCCCCAACCATCCTTCATCACCAATTCCATGATGCTCACTACCGTTTATGAGTAATCTCATCATAGGCTTGCTGGACGATGATGGATTGGATGAGATTTATCATGTAATCGAGTTAGTTTTGTTAGGGTTTGATCCCTAGTATGCGCTATGTTCTGAGATTGATGTTGCTATGACTTTGCTATGCTTAATGCTTGTCAGTAGGGCCCGAGTCCCATGATTTCAGATCTGAACCTATTATGTTTTCATGAATATATGTGTGTCTTTGATCTTATCTTGCAAGTTGTAGACACCTATTACGAGTTATGATCCGCATCCCCCAGGGTGACAATAACTGGGATTCTTTCCGGTGATTACCGTAGTTTGAGGAGTTCATGTATTCACTAAGTGCTAAAGCTTTCGTTCAGTTCTCTATTAAAAGGAGGCCTTAATATCCATTAGTTTCCAATAGGACCCCGCTGCCATGGGAGGGTAGGACAAAAGATGGCATGCAAGTTCTTTTCCATAAGCACGTATGACTATATATGAAATACATGCCTACATTACATTGATGAATTGGAGCTAGTTTTGTGTCACCCTATGTTATAACTGTTGCATGATGAATGCCATCCGACATAATTATCCATCACTGATCCATTGCCTACGAGCTTTCCATATATTTATGTTTGTTCAATTACTTTTCCGTTGCTACTATTACAAACACTACAAAATGCTACTATAACTTTGCCATCATTACCGTTACTACCATATTACTTTGCTCTTGAATACTTTGCTGCAGATATTAAGTCTTTTAGTTGTGGTTGAATTGACCACTCAGCTGCTAATACTCGAGAATATTCTTTGGCTCCCCTTGTGTCAAAATAATAAATTTGGGTTGAATACTCTACCATCAAAAACTGTTGTGATCCCCTATACTTGTGGGTTATCAATGTCGAACAGAGCCGGTATTGTCCATAGCTTTTATTTAACAACCCGAGAAGAAATATAAAACAATTTAGTATTCATATTAGAACGCATGCAATCAATAAGGGAAATTGAACCATAGTACATAATATGCATCATCAAATATAATCTCGAATAAATCATCTCGAATATTATCGAATATAATCTCGAATACACCTCGAATATTATCACTAATATATATTGAATATAATTAATTATATAATATCAGTACTACAGATCCAGTTGACGTCTCGCGCGGTAGGCGATGGACACCCGAAGAGAAGGAACTATGACAAGATCATAGCTCGGGTGAGATCCTTGAAGAACCTTCTAGGTATTGGATAACCTGACGTCCAATGCATCCATGTAGCGACAGACGTGCCCGTGCTCCTCCCTGACATGGCGACATACCACCTTCGGCGGGGCTGCCTGCCTGTAGCGACCCGACTCAAAACGAGTCAAGCCTCTGTGTGTTCTGTGCCATCCCTAGATCAGTATGCTGGCACACACAGTACATCAATGTATATATCTAAGTGCAATCACATGTAATTAACGTAAAACTGATATATATACCTTAAAATCTCAGCGGAAACAGTCAACGGGAGTGGAGTCCCAATAACACCAACGGCAGGTTGAGTGTAGACCGTAACCCTGAATCGTACTCTTACCCGTCGTAGAGCTTATCTGCAACATAAGACGTTGCAGCCGTGTAGGTCCGCATTTTGAATATGCCGGCAATTAAACAAAAGAGGGGGTAAAGTAATCATCTAGTCTATATGCATATATGGCAGGTGGGGTAGTAAGTTTTTGCATAAAGCCAAAAAAAGTTCCTACAACAAGAGAGGGGTAATGCAGAAATTTTTACTACAAAGTTGGTTGATTAATGAGATGGTTCCACCAACCGATTCTCATACCCAGGTTAATAATAATACGCTCATCAATATAATTTTTTGTGCTGAGACTTCCTGATAGTTCCAGTTCCTTTGGCTCAACTTGTCCATGACCGTGGACATGGCTAATCGATTAGGTTATAGTACTCTGTAGAGTTTTGCACACGTTTCCCCCAAGATTTGATCGCCTCCGTTGGATTTCTCGCACTTCAGGGTGTTTGAGAAATGGATGACCAAAACATGGTCTTCTAAAGGGTTTCCCTGAGACTCTGTCGGTGCCCATCCTTTCCTACTGTTCTTCTACATCTCGTAGCACCACCTGTCCAGGGACACCACGATATCCAACCAAGCCAGAGTCCATAATGTCTTGTGGCTGTGCAGGTAAGCCTTGGGTCTTGAAGCATCCATCCATCTCTTTGTGCCTGGGTGGACCTTTCCGCGTGAATACTGGCACTTCCCCAGCAACACCTTAGCTAACCACTGGTTTCTCTAGGGCGCCCTTCAACCATCATCCACCCAGAGGTAAGTTGAAAACTCGGAGTCTTGAAGTCTTGATCATAATGCAGGTCTTGAAAATTATTAACTCACAACTCTCATGAATCACACAACCCACCCTGTCTACTAATAGCATAGCAAAATTAAATCAATGTTTCCCGGGGCCAATGTGTCAAAGGGTTGAGGGGTGCCTACCAAATGATACTACATCAAGTAACCAAGTTTCCAAATTACCTACTTTCCATGCAATTGGGGAGATGGTAGAACTAATGCAATAAAAACATAGGTATACATGGTCAAAGTGACTTGCCTGTACTGTTGATGAAGAATAATATTGCTCTCAGAAGTAACTTGCTAGACTATTTGTCACTCTCCGATAAAAATCTAAAATCAAACATTACATTCTTATAAGCAATCATACTTGCAATCAATTCTAACAATCAAAAAGGCAACACAAAACCAAAAGCAACATGGTGGTGATGAAGGAAATACTTAAGACAAAAACTAACAAAACTTCATCAAAACAACCAAAGTTGGTCTTCTCTACAAGTACATCCTATTTTCAAAAGTAAAAACTCAAAACAAAGTAAAATATAATCAAAAGTAGTTTAGTAAATATTTTACTTAGCAAAAAGAATTACTTTTGAAGAACAACTAATAATTAAGAAAATAATACTCTAACAACTTAAGTTCTTGTCTACTAGAACATATCAGCAGAAAATACCAAGTTAATAAATGAAAAACAAGTTTTTAAAACAAATAGAAAGTATTTTTCTCATAAATCTTTATTTTGCAAAAAGAACTAATTGAAAAGCTTTTATAAAGATTCTTATGTTGATATAAAACAAGGTCATCCTTGGCTTAAACCACAAACAATCTCAACTATAATACAAATTGTTTCTGGTCTAAACTTAGATTGACAGAACATAAAAATTATAAAACAATTTGTGGAAACTATTTTCAAATAGTGGATAAAACTAGCAATGAAAATCCAATTGCAAGTTATAATTGAACTAGAATTGATTTTCATGCAACCAACTAATAAAATATTAATGTTTTGAAGGGCTACTATTATCAAATAGAAAACTTTAGGAAATCCATCACTAATATGTAAAAAATTAATATAATTTAAAACAAAAGGGAATATAAATAAACCTAATAGAACTAAACAGAATCTGTTTTGCTTGAAAATACTACTATAAAATAATCTAAATTTTTTGAAACTATACCTACTGATTATTAAGGTTACTAGTGACAAGTAGCAAAAATAATCAACTCAAAATATATTTTTAAACTCAAGATAGTCAGAAAACAACTTTTGAATCAAATCTGTTTGACTTCAATTTTAAATTAATCAAATTTGGTCAAACTGGATATCTACAGAAACAACATAAAATTTGTGACACAATGCAAAAAGAATCAATCCGAAACACTAAATATTTTAAAAGATATAACAAAAATAAAAACAGAACTTATTCTGTTTTCTAAAACAAAAACAGAAAAAAGAAAAAAAACTAAACTAACGGACAACGTGACGTGGCAGGTTCTGATTGGCTGGGGGTGTGTGCGTGTGGGTGCTAACGAGCGGACGGCCAAATCTTAATAGAAAACGTTTCGGTTAAAATAACTAAAAGGGAAAACCGGCCGGTTCTTTTGAATAAACCGAAGAGTTATATTGTGTCTAATCTACACCGTTGAAATTAGATCGGATGGAGGGGAGTTTACCGCGGTGGAGGTGGCCGGCGATGGTGGACTCCGGTGACGGCGATGGCTTGGGCGTGACGTGGGCGAGAATTCCCGTGGTCCTCCGGAGACGAGGAGGACCCCAGGAGATGTGACGGATGACGGTAATCAAGTTGGTGTCCTCGGTGTCAGCTAGGGATGACGGAGATGCCGGCGGTGATGCTCGGGGCGGAGGGGTCTTCGGGTGGTCGTCGGTATAGAAGCTCTGTTGGTCGGGGATGGCGTCCGAGGGGTCCAGGCGATCGCGGTGGCGCTCCGGTGATGATGGGCTAGGTCAGGGGGGTTGGGGAGGAGGGTGGTGAGCAGCATGAGCCCTGGGAGCTTCGGGTGGTGGCCTACTCCGGTGAGAGATTCCGGCGAGAGGGGCGGGTCAGGCGAGGGGAGTGGGTTTTCGGGGTTGGAATGGAGCGCGAAGGGAGGCAGGGGCTTTTATAGGGGCCTCGGGGCGGTCGGGGAAGGAAAGAGGGGAGAGGTCTCCAGCTCAGGGTCGCCGGCGTGGAGCGGGGCGAGATGGAGGGAACGACCGTGGTGTTAGCGGGATCGATCAGTGGGGCCGGAGCGTCAGCGAGAGAGAGGGAGAGGGCGCTGTCAGCGGTGACCGTTGCGGAGGGGTTTTGGTGAGGGATCAGGGGTAGGTGGGCCGGTGGGCTTTAAAAACTAACGTGATTTCATTTTATTAATTACCAGAGCATTAAAATATCATTAAAGCATTCAAAACCTGTCCAAAAAAAAGCTTTATATACCAAAATGATCAGGGAAATAAATGCCATTTAATGAACAGTTTTCCTCTGCCAAATTAAATATTTTTAAAAATTTTATTTTCACAAAATGCCTAATGGCTTTATTTATTTTTGCAAATATTTTTCAAATAACCCCTTGGGTTTTATGGTTCAAGAAGTTCACAAAAATACCCCGGTTTGGAGTTTCATATTACTCCTCTCAAATTTTTTGTCAAGGGGTTTGAATGCTTACAAATCCAAATAGGGAATTCAAATATGGAAGGTGAAACTCCATATGAGAAATTTTCAAATGGTTTTCAAATTCCCTTTCCAAATCTTTTCATGTTGAAGAAGTCATGTCACCTTCTCTCACTGATTTGGGATGTTACAAACCTACCACACTTAAAATAAATCTCGTCCTCGAGATTAAAAAGGGCTAGAAAGAAAAGGTTAGGGTTTGGGGTCTTCTAGCAAATCCATTGTCCTGGAAGGTGTGGGGTCTACCACACTTAAAATGAGAGTGATTGGTCCCTCAAAATCATGGCAGTCCTCTGGGTGCATTTGTCCCTTCACATACTTTACGATAGCTCCTTCGGTGGTGCTCGTCCGTCTTAAATCAAAATTTCGTGTTCTCATAACGAGAATGTATTTCCGCCGATACTGGGTCTTCTTAACTGATAATTCACGCGTTCATTCTAGCTTATCGAAAATCTCGTGGTGGTCTACCATTTGTGGTTATCCTGCAATGAAATGGGTCTTGGCTTCATTCCTCACCGTAAAATTCCTACGTATGGCAACAACTGCCATGTACAAGGGTTTTACATCATACCATTCTAAGTCTTAAACAAAAGCTTCAAAGAACGTCGTCTCTTTACTATGGGTAAGTCACTCAGATTTACCAATCCGAATAGCAAGAGAATGATAAGAGTAAGTCATCATGGTGGCCAAGCCATGTCGCACTGAAATCATTACCTTGTATAAAAGGTTTAGTGAATCTCGTATTCTAACACTTGGGCTTTCTCACAAGCATTGCAGAAATTTCTCTGGTCAACGAACGAAGTTCGGATAAATCCATTGATTCTGCAAGCTAAGCAAAACATCTATCGTTTCTTCACAACTCTTAGGTTTTTCGTATACTCCTAAGTAAACGTTTGCTGATGAGGCGTAGCTTCTTCCAAGTTTCTTCCTTCACCAAGGTGAGGCTTGATCCTTATCAATCCTGAGGTCAGTGACTTGTGGGTTCACTGGAATACTTGAATAGTCTTTATCTCACTCATGGGGTTACTATCGTTTCATATTCCAATACTACCTTCAGTTCACTACATCATACCCTTGAGGTAACAAATTCACAGACTTATTCTTGTCTAGATTCCACTCTGCGGAATTCATTTTCCTTTCCATTGGTCTGTTTAACCTTGGGTATGGTTTCATCACAATCATTCCTTTTCTCAATATTCCAACTTCAAAATCACTTTGTCACAAAGGTTATCATCCAGATAGTTTGTGGTGGTTCACATTCTCTTCACCTGTATTCAGTTATCCAAACTCCTTAATATGAATGGTATTTTCTTCATTCTTTTGTCCCTATGGTTGCTACCACACTTAAAATGAAATGCACGCATGCCTGCATGGACCATATTTTCTCATATCCTCGAAAATTGGTCAGATATCTTTGTTCTTAGAGTGGCAACTCATATAATTCAACACAGGAGAATCATAACACCATAAATTCCACTGATCTCATGAATTTATTACAAACTCTGAGACTTCCATTACATAACTTCAAAATGATAAGAGTGCTACCTATTACATTTATTACCTCCAAAAATTCAAAACTCAAACTACTCATGTTTAGCCTTCTTCTCTAGGCAGGTATAGGAGTAATGTCCTGTCTTCTTGCACCGGAAACACATGATCTGACTCAGATCCTTCTTTGCAGAAATTGGGTTGTTCTGAGAACGTCTTCGGTTTCTCTTCTTGGGCTCCTTTGTTCCGATCAAACTTTCAATTTCCTCTGGATCAAACTCCACTTCTTCTGTCGGGAAGTTTCCCAGATACTCTTTTCTTTCCTTCGTACAGTCCTGTGAGAAATGTCCTTCTTCTCCACATGAATAGCAGGCATTGGAGTAAGGTCTGGTTAGGCCTTCTCCATTAGGCTCTTCAACATCTTCCTTCATCACAAGTTCTCCTAAATTTTCTCTGAAGGCTTCCTTCATGGATTCCTTCTGCTGCTTGATGACTTCTTGTACCTTGGGGTACATTTGGCATTGAGCCGGGTAATGCGTAGTTCCTTCGCACAAGAAACATGTCACCTGCCCAGTTGGGCATTCCTCAGCTCGGTGATTTTCTTCACAATGAGGGCATCCTTCCTTGTGTTCTTCCTGGGTGTGTCCTATCTCTCCACATATCCTACATGCACAAATCTTCTTCACATCTTTGCCACGGGGCTTTTGGGTGTTGGTAACAACATGAGATCCTTGCAGAGTTATCTTGAATTCTTCCCAAGCGTTTGATGCTTGCCTATCATGGATATCTTCATGCATCTTCCACCAATTTGCAGCACCTTCTGCAAAGTACTGAAAGGCATACTGGACCATCTCCTTTCTTGCAACATGGTTACTCCTTAGATGATCCTCCATGTTCAAAATCCATTCTTCTGTCTCTAATCGAGTCATCGATCCAGAATACACGAGTCCAACTTCACTCATCATCTATTGGGTTCAAGGTTTTGGGGATGAGATGGGTAAGAGAGAGAAAAGAGGGGATACACACAATACAAACAATGGTTTTGAAAATAGATTTTAGTTGTGGCTGTCGAAAATTACACACAAATGACAGCTCACAAATCATCGTATCTAACGTAAGTATACAACAGGGGTTTGGTCTTCTAGGGCATAATATCTTGGAAATTCTTCATGGTCTTCAATTCGTGTAGCTTCAACTCTTCTAATGATGGGTGAAATCTTCTTTACTTTGAAGTGACCATTAGTTGTTTCGATATCTTGTCCTTCTCGAAGTGGTCTAAGTTGATCCTTAGTCTGGTCAAGGGGAAAGGGTATTTTCTAACTTTTTGAAGTAAGAGAGATCATTTGATAAAGCTCAAATAAGATGACAAGTAAGGGGTCTTTTGAACACAAAGTTTTTCGAGAAATCGTTTCCTAAGGGCTTTCCAGTTACTAGGGTCACGTCCTACAGTCAAAATGTGCTCTGATACCATTTCTGTAGCGAGCCGACTCAAAACGAGTCAAGCCTCTATGTGTCCTGTGCCATCCCTGGATCAGTATGCTGGCGCACACAGTACATCAATGTATATATCAAAGTGCAATCACATGTAATTAACGTAAAACTGATATATACCTGAAAATCTCAGAGGAAACAGTCAACGGGAGTGGAGTCCCAATAACACCAACGGCAGGTTGAGTGTAGACCGTAACCTTGAATCGTACTCTTACCCGTCGTAGAGCTTATCTGCAACATAAGACGTTGCAGCCGTGTAGGTCAACATTTTGAATATGCCGGCAAAGTCACAAGAGAGGGGGTAAAGTAATCATCTAGTCTATATGCAAATATGGCAGGTGGGGTAGTAGTTTTTTGCATAAAGCCAAAATTTTCCTATAACAAGAGAGGGCAAAGGCATAATTACTACAATGTTGGTTGATTAGTGAGATGGTTCCACCAACCAATTCTCATACCCAAGTTGACATTAATAACCCACATCAATATATTTTATTGTGTTGAGAGTTCCAGATAGTTTCAGTTCCTTTGGCTCAAACTGTCCATGACCGTGAACACGGCTAATCGATTAGGTTTGGGTACTCTGCAGTGTTTTGCACACGTTCCCCACAAGATTTGGTCGCCTCCGTTTGATTTCTCGCACTTTAGGGTGTTTGAGAAACGGATGACCAAAACATGGTCTTCCAAAGGGTTTCCCTGTGACTCTGTCGGTGCCCATCCTTTCCTATCATTCTTCTACGTCTCGTAGCACCGCCTGTCTAGGGTCACCACGATATCCAACCAAGCCAGAGCCCATAATGACTTGTGGCTGTGCAGGTAAGCCTTGGGTCTTTAAGCATCCATCCATCTCTTTGTGCCTGGGTGGACCTTTCCGCATGAATACTGGCACTTCTCCAGCATCATCTAGGCTAACCACTGGTTTCTCTAGGGTGCCGTTCAACCATTATCCACCCAGAGGTATGTTGAAAACTCGGAGTCTTGAATTCTTGATCATTATGTAGGTCTTGAAATTATTAACTCACATCTCTCATGAATCACACAACCAACCCCGTCTACTCGTAGCATAGCAAAACGTAAAACAACGTTTCCCGGGGCCAATGTGTCAAAGGGTTGAGGGGGTACCTACCACATGATACTACAACAAGTAACCAATTTCCAATTTTCCTACTTTGCATGCAATTGGGGTGATGGAACAACTAGTGCAATAAAACATAGGTATACATGGTCAAAGTGACTTGCCTGGTACTGTTGATGAAGAAATAATATCGCTCCCAGAAAAAAACTTGATAGACTATTCGTCATTCTCCGAGGGAAATCTATAGTCAAAAATTGCATTCATATAAGCAATCATACTATCAATCAATACTAACACTCAATAGGAAACACACAACTAAAGACAACAAGGTTGTGATGAAGGAAATACTTAAGACAAAAGTTAGAATCAACAAAACTACATCAACAGGACTAAGATTGGTTTTCCACTACAAACAACTATTTTCAATAGTAACAAAACAAAAACAAAGTAAAGTATAACAAAACTATATTAGTAAATAGTTTACTTAGCAAAAAGAATTACTTTTGAAGAACAACTAGAAATGATGAAAACAACACTCTAAACAAACATAGTTATTTGCATAATAAACTAACAACAAGAAAACAAACAAAATAAATAACAAAATACATAACAACTCAGTTAATAGAAAGTAAAACTTTGTCAAACAATTATTTTAAATATTTTCAAAAAAAGAACTCAACTAGCAATACTAGAGCATCTCAAACAAAACAAAACAAGACAAAGCTATGGGCTCTAACTTTAGGTGGCTGAACTATTATTAATATAAAACAAAACTATTTTTTTTCTTTGTAACCAAACTAATAGTTAACAGAGAAGAATTAATAAAAATATTTATTATAAAACAGAATTAAATCATCTAAAACTTTTGTGAAAATAATCTCTACTAAAACTAAGTTGTTTTATAAAACATTACCTAATGAAGAGGGATATAGATTCCTATAGTAAACTAAACTATTTTGTTTAAAACATTTCTTAACAGAAAAGTATTACTGAAAACTTTGTTTGAAAACAGAATCTAAGTACTTAAAACTGTTGTTAAAAGAATTATTACTAACTAATTTGTTTTTAATAAACTATACCTATTTGAAAAAATTATAGTTTCGTACAATAAAAATTCATAAACTAAACAAATTATCTTTTGTTAACAGCAAGTAAATTACTAAAGTTTAGAACAACATAACTAAATCAAAATTAAAACATAAGTTAAATCAAATTCAGATTTCAAATTAAACCAAAAGAAAAATCAAACTAATTAAACTAATAGGAAACTAAAACAGATTCAGTTTTGGTTAAGAATCCTAATCAAATTTATCCTAAAAATTCTCAAACTTTACCTACTGATAACTAAGATCACTAGTGACAAGTAGCAAAAAGAATCAACTAAAAATAACTTTTTAAACTCAAGATATTCAGAAAAAAAAATTTAAATCAAGTCTGTTTAAATTCAAATTTAAATATTCAAACATAGTCAAACTTGGTATCTGCATAAACTAAAGTAAATTTTTGATACAATGCAAAAAGAATCAAATTAAAACACCTAGAAACATAAAAGATATGCTAAAAACAAAAACAGAACTAAATCTGTTTTTAAAACAGAAACAGAAAAAATAACATTTTTCTAACTAACGGACAGGGCTACGTGTCGGCTTCTGATTGGTCCTAAGGGGTGTGTGCTAGACCGAAACGAGCGGACGACCGACTCCTAACAGAAAACGTTTCGGCGTTTATAATAAAAACTACGTTCTAATCCTAGCCTTAGGATCGAGATCTAACGGTGAGGGGATTTCCGATGGCTTACAAAGGGGTGTGTCGAGGTTCCGGCGATGGTCGACGGCGGCCGGTGGTCGGAGGTGGTCGGGGACGACGTCACGGTTGTTGGGGGCGACGTCCGAAGTGCTCAGGCGACGGCGGTGGACCTCCGGCGTCCGTTGGTAGCGTCGGTTGGTGCTGGGGACGACAGGGACGAGCGGCACGAGCTCGGAATGGTGGTGGCCGAGGGGAAACGCCGGCGAGGTAGACAGTATGGGTGCTCTGGTGGATTCAGGGCTCGGGGAAAGGCACTGGGAGGTGGGCGTGAGAGAGAGGGAGAGGTTGGTGTGCTCGGGAGGTGGCGGGGTGGTCGGAGTAGAGCGCCAGGAGAGGAGGGGCACGGCGGCAACCGAGAGCTCTGGCGAGGTATTACGGCGAGGGGAGGCGTTGGGAGTTGGGGGAAAGTGGGGGAACGGGTCGAGGGGAGGCAGGGGTTTTGATAGGTGGCCTCGGGGTCGCCGGGGAAGGAAGGGGGAGGGATTTCCGGCTCGGTGGTCGCCGGCGTGGAAAGGGGAGGGGATGGGAGAGAGAGACGACCACACGGTGGTTTCGGTCGGGTGGTGGGACCCACGCGTCAGAGAGAGAGAGAGAGAGGAGCAGCAGTGTCAGTTGGCCGTTAATAAGGAAAGTCGGGAGGCTTAAAAGGGCAGGTGGGCCGACGGTCTTAAAGGCTTTTAAACATTTTCCTTTTTTAGGTTTCTAGAGAATCAAACTGAATAAATGCTAATAAAGGAAAGTTTTATACCAAAATTATTAGGAAAATAAATGCCATTTAATGAAAAAAATATCTCTGCCAAATAAATACTTTGAAAAAAATATTTTACAGAAAATGCCTAAATTGATTTTAATTTCTTTTGAAATAAATGTTCAATTAACCCCCTGGGTTTTATGATTCAAAAACTTCACACAATACCCCCTGGTTTTGGAGTGTCATATTACTCCTCTCAAAAATCTTTTCAAGGGGTTTGAATGCTTACAAATTTAAATAGCGAATTTTAAATATGCAAGTGAAACTCCATATGAGAATTTCTCAAATAGTTTTCATATCCTTCTTTTAAACATCCAACTCATATTTCATATAGTTTGAAGAAGCCTTTTATCCTCTCTGACAAAAATCATTGAGTTGCAGAAATTTTCTGAATTTTAACTATTTTCAAATGAAATTCAAACCATTTTCAAATCCCATTTCATTCCTTTAAATGGAAGAAGTCATATCATCTTCACTGTGGGATTTTGTGATGAAATGAGTTGGAATTCCTGCAGAGTGAAAATTTTGGGAAAGTCATTTTATTCCCTCTGATTCAAAAGTTTTCAAAAGTTTTGAATTTTCACTCAATTTCAATCACTCGAACAAACAAAACATTCATTCTAATATTTATTATAACATTCCAAAATTTGGGATGTTACACATCGTATCAACAGATTTTGATGGTGCCCTATATAAAGTGAATGCAGCTGTCTCTAATGCATAACCCCGAAATGATAGTGGCAAATCAGCAAGAGACATCATAGAACGCACCATATCTAATAAGGTTCGATTACGACGTTCGGACACACCATTATGCTGTGGTGTTCCGGACGGTGTCAACTATGATACAATTCCACACTGTCTTAAGTGACTGATAAACTCATAACTCAGATATTCACCTCCTTGGTCGGATCGCTGGAACTTAATCTTCTTGTTATGATGATTCTCAACTTCACTCTGAAATTTCTTGAACTTTTCAAACGTTTCAGACTTGTGTTTCATTAAGTAAATATACCCATATCTACTTAAGTCATCAGTGAAGGTTAGAAAATAACGATATGCAACACGTGCTGTTACATTCATTGGACCGCACACATCGATATGTATGATTTCCAATAGGTCACTTTCCCATTCCATTGTTCCAGAGAACGGTGTTTTAGTCATCTTGCCCATGAGGCATGGTTCCCATGTGTCAAGTGATTCAAAATCAAGTGACTCCAAAAGTCCATCAGCATGGAGCTTCCTCATGCGTTTTACACCAATATGACCTAAACGGCAGTGCCACAAGAAAGTGGTACTATCATTATCAACTCTACATCTTTTGGCATCAATGTTATGAACATGTGTATCATCGCTATCAAATTCTAATATGAATAAACCCCTAACATTGGGTGCATGACCATAAAATATATTACTCATATAAATAGAACAACCTTTATTCTCTGACTTAAATGAGTAACCGTCTCGCAATAAACAAGTTACAAATATAATGTTCATGCTTAACGCATGCACTAAATAACAATTATTCAGGTTCATCACTAATCCCGATGGTAATCGAAGAGAGAGCGTGCCGACGGTGATCACATCAACCTTGGAACCATTTCCCACGCGCATTGTCACTTCATCCTTCGCCAGCCTACGTTTAGTCCGTAGTTCATGCTTTGAGTTGCAAATGTGAGCAACCGAATGGTATCAAATACCCAGGCACTACTACGAGAGCTAGTAAGGTACACATCAATAACATGTATATCATATATACCTTGTTTGTCGTTGGCCGCCTTCTTGTCAGCCAAGTACTTGGGGCAGTTCTGCTTCCAGTGACCAGTTCCCTTGCAATGAAAGCACTCAATTTCTGGCTTGGGTCTATGCTTGGGCTTGTTTACAGGAGTAGCAACTGCTTTGCCATCCTTTTTGGTTTTACCCTTCTTGCCCATGCCCTTGACCTTGCCATTTTTCTTGAAACTAGTGGTTTTATTGACCATCCACACTTGATGTTCTTTCTGGATTTCAGACTCAACGACTTTTAGCATCGCAAACAGCTCAGCGACTAACTTCCGATGCATGTTATAGTTCATCACAAAGCTCTTGTAACTAGGTGGCAGTGATTGAAGAACTCTGTCAGTGATCGCCTCTGGCGGAAGGGCAATGCCCAACTCCGCTAGACGAGTTGAATACCCAGACATTCTGAGTATATGTTCACTGATAGACCCGTTCTCCTCCATCTTGCAAGCATAGACCTTATCGGAGGTTTCATACCTCTCGATCCGGGCATTCTTCTAAAAGATAAACTTTAACTCCTGGAACATCTCATATGCTCCATGACGTTCAAAATGTCCTTGAAGTCCCGGTTCTGAGCCATACAATATTGCACACTGAACTATTGAGTAATCTCCAGTACGTGCTTCCCAAGCGTTCTTAACGTCTTCGGAGGTCATGTCTTCTGGTTGGTCACCAAGCGATGCATCAAGGACATATGATTTCTAGGAAGCCATGAGGATAATCCTCAGATTACGGGACCAGTCAACAAAGTTACTTCCATCATCTTTCAACTTAGCTTTCTCTAGGAACGCATTAAAATTCAGGGGTGCTACTGCGCGAGCCATTGATCTACAACATAAATATGCAAAGTTTACCTAGACTATTGTTCAAGATAATGAGTTTAGTTAATGAAATTACTAAAGCTCCCACTCAAATTGACATCCCTCAGGTCCTCTGAGTGTCACATGATCAAAATCCACCAACTCAAGTCCGATCATCATGTGAGTTGAGGTGGCTTCAATGGTGAACATCATTATGTTGATCATATCTACTATATGACTCATGTTCGACCTTTTGGTCTCTTGTGTTCCGAGGCCATGTTTGTACATGCTAGGCTCGTCAAGTTTAACCCGAGTGTTCTGCACGTGCAACACTGGCTTGCACCTGTTGTATGTGAACATAGAGTCTATCACACCCGATCATCACGTGGTGTCTCAACATGATGAACTTTCGCAATGGTGCACACTCAAGGAGAACACAATTTATCTTGAAATAAAGTGAGGGATCACCTTATAATGCTACCGTCGTCCTAAGCAAAACAAGGTGCATAAAAGGATTAACATCACATGCAAATCATAAATGACATGATATGGCCATGAACTTGTGCTTTCGATCTCCATCTAGAAAGCACCGGCATGATCTCCATCGTCACCGGCAAGACACCATGATCTCCATCATCTTGATCTCCATCAACGTGTCGCCATCAGGGTTGTCGCGACCAACATGCTTCTACTACTATTGCTGTTGTTTAGCGATAAAGTAAAGCATTACATAGCGGTTAATGATTGACACGCAGGTCATACAATAATTAAAGAAAACCCTATGGCTCCTACCGGTTGCCGTACTCATCGACATGCAAGTCGTGATAATCTATACATCACATGATCATCTCATACATCACACATACCATATCATGTAATTGGCCATATCACATCACAACATACCCTGCAAAAACAAGGACGTCCTCTAATTGTTGTTGCATGTTTTACGTGGCTGCTATGGGTATCTAGGAAGAACAATTCTCATCCACGCAAAAACCACAACGGTGATACACTAGTTTCTTTTCAACCTTCTCAAGGACCGCCTTTGTCAAAGTCGATCCAGCTAAAGTGAGAGAAACTGGCACCCGCAAGCCATCTATGCAACAAGTTGCGGTCGAGGGAACCAGTCTCTCATAAGCGTACGTGTAATGTTGGTACGGGCCACTTCATCTCACAATACCACTGAACCAAAATTTGACCAAGGGAGGAAGCAATCTAAGCATCAACGCCCACAAACCTTTTGTGTTCTACTCGAGATCTCATCTAGACATAGACCTAGCTCTGATACCACTATTGGGGAACGTTGCATGGGAAACAAAAAATTTCCTATGCACACGCAGATCTATCCATGGTGATGAGCATCTATGAGAGGGAGAGTGGATCTATGTACCCTTGTAGATCGCTAAGAGGGAAGCGTTGAGAAACGCGGTTGATGTAGTAGAACGTCTTCGCGATCCAAATCGTTGAGCGTCCCACGATCCCATCACGATCCACCTTGCAATCCAATCACGATCGGTCTCATGATCTCATCACAATCCGTCCTGCGATCCAATCACGAATCGTCTCGCGATCTTGATCACGGTCCTTCCGATCTAGCGCCGAATGGACGGCACCTCCGCGTTCAGCACACGTATAGCTTGATGACAATCTCCGCCGTCTTGATCCAGCAAGAAGGAGCGGAGAGGAAGAAAAGTTCTCTGGCAGCGTGACGGCCCTCCGGCGATGGTGGTGGAGCTATTCCGGCAGGGCTTCACCTATGCTCTGCAGAAATCCGATCTAGAGGAGAAACTATGGACTAGAGGGTAGGGTTGCACGTGGCTGAAAATCTTGTGCAAAACCCCTAAAACCCTCTAGTATATATAGGAGGATAGGAGGAGAGGAGGTAGCCTTGGCTTCCAAGCCAAGTCTGGTTCCTCCGAATAGGAGGGAGGAGTCCACCTCCTCCACTCCTAGTAGGATTAGGGCTCCTTCCTTATTTTGCCTTTTTTGCCCTTTTCCACTTTTTTCCTTTTGGGCCTTTCTTCCCAACCGCATGGGCCTTGTGTGGGACTTCCGCCAGCCCACTAAGGGCTGGTATTCACTCTCCCACAGACCATGAAGCCTCTTGGATCGAAATAGCCCTCCCGGCGGTCTCTCGGTACACTACCTGCACTCCCGGTACACTACCGATGAGCCCGAAACATTTCCGGCGACCAAAATAGGACTTCCTATATATCAATCTTTACCTCCGGACCATTCCAAAGATCCTTGTGACGTCCGGGATCTCATCCGGGACTACGAACAACCTTCAGTCACCACCATGCATAATTCTATACTACCGAAACATCACCGAAACTTAAGTGTGCAGACCCTGTGGGTCCGAGAACTATGTAGCCATGACCGAGACAACTCTACGGTCAATAACCAATAGCGGGACCTGGATGCCCATATTGGTTCCTACATATTGTACGAACCTCTATGTCAAGGATTCAGTTAATCCCATATGATCTTCCCTTTGTTCTTCGGTATGTTACTTACCCGAGATTCGATCGTCGGTATCTCCATACCTAGTTCAACCTTGTTACTGGCAAGTCTCTTTACTCGTTCCGTAATACAAGATCCCGCAACTAACACTTAGTCACATTGCTTGCAAGGCTTATTGTGATGTTGTATAACAAAGTGGGCCCTGAGATACCTCTCCATCACACGGAGTAACAAATCCCAGTCTTGATCCATGCCAACTAAACAGACACCCTTGGAGATACCTATAGGGCACCTTTATAGTCACCCAGTTACGTTGCGATGTTTGATACGCACAAGGCACTCCTCCGATGTTCGTGAGTTGCATGATCTCATGGTCATAGGAACACATACTTGACATGCAGAAAATAATAGCGATAAACTGACACGATCATATGATATGTTTGTAGTTTGGGTCTTGTCCATCACATCGTTCTCCTAATGATGTGATCCCGTTGTCAAATGACATCTCATGTCAATGGCCAGAAAACCTTGACCATCTTTGATCAATGAGCTAGTTCACTAGAGGCATACTAGGGACAATGTGTTGTCTATTTACCCACACCTGTAACGTGTTTCCAATCAATACAATATAATAATAAGGTTGAGAGGGTTACGACAAAAAGCTGAGAGGGTTACGACAAAAACTCCCACTTCGTGTACAAAATGGAAAATCTCTTTCGAAGTATTAGGGTTTCGGACGAAAACTCATGTGTTACAGAAGGCATTTCATTTCTTCACATGTCACTGCAATAATATAGTTGTGGAGAGAAAGTCTTCACTTCTTCTTCGCGTGTGTCCTTTGCTTATTGCGCCATAACCATGGATAATTTTCATCGTTTAACAGGGTGCTTGGGTCAGCCTTGACTTTGAAGGGAGGAATTTCATGAAACTTTTCATAATCTTCAGACTTGTTTGTCTTGCCCTCCAAGCCCACGATGTCTCTTTTTCCTAAAAGAACTATGTGGCGTTTTGGCTTATCGTATGATGTATTCGCTTCCTTATCTTTTCTTTTTCTCGGTATGGTAGACATGTCCTTCACATTGAAAATCTGTGCCACATCTGTGTACCCAAGATTGTTCAGATCCACTATTGTCATTCCGTACTGTGGGTCTTCCTGTACCCTGCCTCTTGACAGATTGACCCATTTGCACTGAAACAAAGGGACCTTGAAATCATGTCCATAGTCAAGTTCCCATATGTCCACTATGTAACCATAATATGTGTCCTTTCCCCTCTTGGTTGCTGCATCAATGTGGACACCGTTGTTTTGGTTGGTGCTCTTTTCATCTTGGGCGATCCTGTAAAATGTATTCCCATTTATCTCGTACCCTTTGTAAGTCAATACAGTCGAAGATGGTCCCCTGGCCAATGAGTACAGCTCATCAGAAACAATGTTGTCACCCATGAGACGTGTTTGCAACCAACTGCCGAAAGTGCTAATGTGTTCTTATGTAATCCAGTCGTCACACTGCTCCGGGTGTTTGGAGCGCAGCATATTCTTATGTTCATCGACATACAGGGTCACCAAGGTGGAATTCTGTAGAACTGTGTAGTGTGCTTGAGACCAAGAATGCCCATCCCTACATATTATTGAGTCTAGTCCTAGCATGCCTTTTCCAGTCAGTCTCCCCTCATGCCGCAGTTGAGGGAGACCAATCTTCTTAAGGTCAGGAATGAAGTCAACACAAAACCCAATGACATCCTCTGTTTGATGGCCCATGGAGATACTTGCTTCTGGCCTAGTGCGGTTACGAACATATTTCTTTAAGACTCCCACAAACCTCTCAAAGGGGAACATATTGTTTAGAAATACAGGGCCCAGAACGGCAATCTCGTCGACTAGATGAACTAGGACGTGCGTCATGATATTGAAGAAGGACGGTGGGAACACCAGCTCGAAACTAGAAAGACATTACACCAAATCACTTCTTAACCTTGGTAGGATTTCTGGATCGATCAACTTCTGAGAGATTGCATTGAGGAATGCACATAGCTTCACAATGGCTAATCGAACGTTTTCTGGTAGAAGCCCCCTCAATGCAACCGGCAGCGGTTGCGTCATAATCACGTGCAAGTCATGACACTTTAGGTTCTAGAACTTTTTCTCTGCCATATTTATTATTCCCTTTATATTCAACGAGAAACCATACATGACCTTCATACTGAGCAGACATTCAAAGAAGATTTCCTTCTCTTCTTTGGTAAGAGCGTAGCTAGCAGGACCTTCATACTGCTTTGGATGCATGCTGTCTTTTTCATGCACACATTGCTGTTCCTCCCGTGCCTCTGGTGTATCTTTTGTCTTCCCATACACCCCCAAGAAGCCTAGTAGGTTCACGCAACGGTTCTTCGTCACGTGCATCACGTCGATTGTAGAGGAGACCTCAAGGTATTTCAATAGGGTAGGTCCCAAAATATAAATTTCTTCTTCCACATGGGTGCGCGTTTGTCAGCGTCATTTGGAACAGCTAGTCCGCCAGGACCCTTTCCAAATATTACTTGTAAATCATTGACCATATCAACTATGTGATCACCAGTATGGAGGGCGGTCTTGTTCCGGTGATCTGCCTCATCTTTGAAATGATTTCCTTTCTTTCGACATTGATGGTTGGTCGGAAGAAATCGATGATGCCCCAGGTACACATTCTTCCTGCATTTGTCCAAATATACTATCAGTGTCATCTAAACAGTGTGTGCATGCGTGGTATCCCTTGTTTGTCTTTCCTGAAAGGTTACTGAGAGTAGGCCAATCGTTGATGGTTACAAACAGCAACACATGTAGGTCAAAATCGTCCTGTTCTTCTCATCCCACACACGTACACCTCTTCCATTCCATATCTGTAAAAGTTCATCAACTAATGGCCTTAGGTACACATCAAGGTCATTGCCAGGTTGCTTAGGGCCTTGGATGAGCACTGGCATCATAATGAACTTCCGCTTCATGCACAACCAAGGAGGAAGGTTATATATACATAGAGTCACATGCCATGTGCTATGTTGGCTGCTCTACTCTGCTCCCCAAAAGGATTAACGCCATCTGCACTTAAACCAAACCATACGTTCCTCGGGTCACCTGTAAAGTCGCTCCACTTTCTCTTGATCTTTCTCCACTACGACCCGTCAGCGGTTGCTCTCAACTTCCCATCTTTCTTACGGTCTTTTTTGTGCCATTGCATCAACTCGGCATGGTTTTTGTTTCTGAACAGACGTTTCAACCATGGTATTATAGGAGCATACCACATCACCTTGGCAGGAACCCTCTTCCCGGTGCGTTGGCCCTCAACATCACCAGGGTCATCTCTTCTCATCTTATACCGCAATGCACCGCATACCGGGCATGCGTTCCATTCCTTGTACTCACCACGGTAGAGGATGCAGTCATTAGGGCATGCATGTATCTTCTGCACCTCCAATCCTAGAGGGCACAGAACCTTCTTTGTTGCGTACGTACTGTCGGGCAATTCGTTATCCTTTGGAAGCTTCTTCTTCATTATTTTCAGTAGCGAACTAAATCCCTTGTCAGATACACCATTGTCTGCCTTCCATTGCAGCAATTCCAGTGTGGTACCGAGATTTTTGTTGTCATCTTCGCAATTTGGGTACAACCCTTTTTTGTGATCCTCTAACATGCGATCGAACTTCAACTTCTACCTTTCACTTTCGCATTCTCTCTATGCATCAACAATGACCCGACGAAGATGATCATCGGGCACATTGGTTGGTTCCTCTTGATCTTCAGGTTCCCCCATTGCAGCATCACTGTATTCAGGGGGAGGGTAGTTGCCGTTATCCTCTTCTTCTTCGTTGTCTTCCATCATGACCCCTCTTTCTCCGTGCTTGGTCCAAACATTATAGTGTGGCATAAAACCCTTCTGAAGCAGGTGGAAATGAAGGGTTTTAGAGTTGGAGAAAGACTTCGTATTCTCACAGATAGTACATGGACAAGGCATAAAATCATTCTGCTTGTTTGCCTCAGCCGCTTCGAGAAAATTATCCAGGCCCTTAATATACTCGGAGGTGCGTAGGTCACCGTACATCCATTGCCGGTTCATTTGCGTGTGTTATATAATAAAGTGTATTAAAAACCATTACAACATATCTTGAATACAGAAGTGACCAAATTATTAGAAATCCATCATCACATTAAAGCCAAAGTACAATAATGACCAAAATAAATACGTACAGTTCATACATAGCTGTCATTATTGAACAACATATAGGTCTCTAGAGCATCTAATTAAAACATACACCGAAACTATGTAAAGAATTTCAATGCAACAACAAATGCAATCATAACTGCTACTAAGGTACCGATTGAACCAACAGCATAATCATACCAAGCCTCAGTATGAATGACATATTTTCTAATCTTTCTAAGCTTCAAGCGCATTGCATCCATCTTGGTCTTGTGATCGTCGACGATATCGGCAACATGCAACTCCAATCCCATCTTGTCATCTTCAGTTCTTTTCAATGTTTCTTTCAAATGATCGATTTCTATTTCAGCTTTAGTTAACTTGTCGAGCATAATTGCATAGTCGGTTGGAATTTCTGGTTCAACTACTTCCTATAGATAAAAACATCTACGCCAAGTTGGTGGCATAATTAATCGTCATAGACATTAGATGTGTGAAATAGTTATATAAGAGATAATATACCACATCTGAATCATAGACTGGACGAGGGCCGACGTGGGCGGATACCATAACCATGGCACTATATAATAACAAAAAATAATAAAAGTAAGAAAATCATACGAGTAAGTATATTTTCTTTTAGCAAGAAGATAAGATCAAGAGGCTCACCACACACGGGCGATCAATGGCGGTTTCAGGACGGGGACGGGACAGGACGGACCGCCAAACCTAGACAAATCTTGACGAAAATGGAGTTTGGACAAGGACCTTCGAGAGGGGAAAGCTTAAGTTTGGCTTGGGCATTTCATCAAACACCTCATGTGCATAGGAGGTGAGCTAGAGCACCACAAAGGTCTTCCCTCGCCGACAAATAAACAGAGCAGTGTGTGGAGTGCTCTGCTCGCCGGCGAGGGAGTATATATAGGCATCTCATTGGTCCCGGTTCGTGGCTGGAACCGGGACTAAAGGACACCCTTTGGTCCCGGATCCAGCCACCAACCGGGACCGGTGGTTGTGGGCCAGGAGCGAGGCATGTTGGTCTCGGTTCGTGTCTGGAACCGGGACCAAAGGGGTCCGATCAACCGGGACCAATGCCACACGTGGCCCGCCTGCCCCCCTGGCCTCATGAACCGGGACCGTTGCCCCCATTGGTCCCGGTTCGTGACTGAACCGGGACTAATGGGCTGGCCCGGCCTAAACCAATGCCCTGTTTTCTACTAGTGTAGTCTTTTCTTGGTTCAGCGGTATTGTGGGATGAAGCGGCTCGGACCGACTTTACTCGTACGCTTACGAGAGACCGTGTTCCATCGGTTGACATGTGACTTCGTCGCATAAAGATGGCTGGCGGGTGTCTATCTCTCCCACTTCAGTTGGATTGGATTTTATTAAGGTGGTCCTTGTATAAGGTTGAAAAGCAATCTTTATATCACTGTTGTGGTTTTTGCGTAGGTAAGAATCGTTCTTGCCAGATACCCATAGAAGCCACGTAAAACATGCAACAACAATTAGAGGATGTCTAACTTGTTTTTGCAGGGTATGTTGTGATGTGATATGGCCAATTTCATGATGTGATACATGTGATGTATGAGATGATCATGTTTTTGTATAGAATATCACAACTTGCATGTCGATGAGTACGGCAACCGGCAGGAGCCATAGGGTTGTCTTTAATTATTGTATGACCTATGTGTCAATCATTAAGCGCTTTGTAAAGCTTTACTTTATTGCTAAGCAGTAGCAATAGTAGTATGAGCGTGGTGCGCGCAACAACTCCGATGGTGACACAATGATGGAGATCATGGTGTTATGCCGGTGACGATGGAGATCATGCCAGTGCTTTCAAGATGGACATCAAAAGCACAAGTTCATGGCCATATCATGTCACTTATGAATTGCATGTGATGTTAGTCCTTTTATGCACCTTGTTTTTCTTAGGACGATGGTAGTATTATAAGGTGATCCCTCACTTAAATTTCAAGATGAATTGTGTTCTCCCCGAGTGTGCACCGTTATGAAAGTTCGTCTTGTCGAGACACCATGTGATGATCGGGTGTGATAGACTCTACGTTCGCATACAACGGGTGACAGCCAGTGTTGCACATGCAGAACACTCGGGTTAAACTTGACGAGCCTAGCATGTACAAACATGGCCTCGGAACACAAGAGACCGAAAGGTCGAACATGAGTCATATAGTAGATATGATCAACATGATGATGTTCACCATTGAAACCACCTCAACTCAAATGATGATCGGACTTGAGTTAGTGAATTTGGATCATGTATCACTCGAATGACCGGAGGGATGTCAATTTGAGTGGGAGTTCTTAAGTAATATGATTAATTGAACTCATTATCATGAACATAGTGAGTAGTGTCTTTGCAAATTATGTTGTAGATTACTAGCTCATGCTGTAGCTCCCTTGAATTTTTTATATGTTCCTAGAGAAATAGAGTTGAAACATGATGGTAGCAATATTACGGATTGGGTTCGTGATCTGAGGATTGTCTTCATTGCTGCACAGAAGGCTTATGTTCTTAATGCACCACTCGGTGCGCCACCCCCTCTAGCGTAGTCTATAGATGTTGTGAACATCTGACAGGCACGTTTTGATGAATGCTTGATAGTTTAGTGCGTCATGCATTATGGCTTAGAATTGAGGCTCCAAAACATTTTGAACGTCATGGAACATGTGAGATGTTCTAAGAGCTGAAATTGGGATCATAAGGTCGTGCCCGTGTTGTGAGATATGAGATCTCCAACAAGATTCTTTGCCTGCAAGATGAAGTAGAATAGCTCAATCATTGAGCATGTGCTCAGATTGTCTGGGTGCTACAATCGCTCGAATCGGGTGGGAGTTGAACTTCCAGATAAGGAAGTGATTGATATAGTTTTCAAGTCATTGTCACTAAGCTACTAGAGTTTCCTGATGAACTATAAAATGGCAGGGATGGAAATAATGATCTCAGAGCTGTTCGCGATATTTGACGCCACGAAGGTATAAATCAAGAAGGAGCCTCAAGTGTTGATGGTTAGTACAACCAATAGTTTCAAGAAGGGCAAGGGCAAGGAGGGAAACTTCATGATTGGCAAGTCTGTTGCTGCTCCAGTGAAGCAACCGAAAGTTGAACCCAAACCTGAGACCAAGTGCTTCCATTATGAGGAGAGCAGTTGCTGAAGCGGAACAACCCTACATACTTGGTAAGATAAGAAGGCTGGCAACATCGACAGAAGTATATAGGATATACGTGTTATTGATGTGTACCTTGCTAGTACTCCTGGTAGCACCTGGGTATTGGATACCGGTTCGGTTGCTAAATGTTAGTGTTGGAAATATGCCCTAGAGGCAATAAAATGGTTATTATTGTATTTCCTTGTTCATGATAATTGTCTATTGCTCATGCTATAATTGTGTTAACGGAAACCATAATGCATGTGTGCACACATAGACCACAACATGTCCCTAGTGAGCCTCTAGTTGGCTAGCTCGTTGATCAATAGGTTTTCACGGTTTCATGACCATAGACATTGGATGTCGTTGATAACGGGATCACATCATTGGGAGAATGATGTGATGGACAAGACCCAATCCGAAGCATAGCACAAGATCGTGTAGTTCGTCTGCTAAAGCTTTTCCAATGTAAAGTATTGTTTCCTTAGACCATGAGATTATGCAACTCCCAGATACCGTAGGAAGACTTTGGGCATACCAAATGTCACAACGTAACTGGGTGGCTATAAAGTTACACTACAGGTATCTCCAAAAGCATCTGTTGGGTTGGCACGAATCGAGACTAGGATTCGTCACTCCGTATGACGGAGAGGTATCTCTGGGCCCACTCGATACGACGTCATCATAATGAGCTCAATGTGACTAAGGAGTTGGACACGGTATGATGTGTTACGAAACGAGTAAATAGACTTGCCCGTAACGAGATTCAACAAGGTATAGGGATACCGTCGATCGAATCTCGGGCAAGTATCATACCGGTAGACAAAGGGAATTAGGATTGATTGAATCCCCGACATCGTGGTTCATCCTATGAGATCATTGTGGAGCATGTGGGAGCCAAGATAGGTATCCAGATCCAACTGTTGGTTATTGACCGGAGAGGTGTCTCGGTCATATCTACATGTCTCTCAAACCCGTACGGTCTACACACTTAAGGTTTGATGACGTTAGGGTCATAGGGAAATAGTGCACGTGGTTACCAAAGGTTGTTTGGAGTCCCGGATGAGATCCTGGACATCACGAGGAGATGCGGAATGGTCTGGAGGTAAAGATTCATATATAGGAAGTGAGGTTTTATTCATTGGAAATGTTTCGGGAATTACCGGTAACATACTAGGACCACCGAAAGGGTTCCGGGGGTCCACCAAGTGGGGCCACCAGCCCCAGAAGGCTGCATGGGCTGCAAGTGGGAGGGAACCAGCCCCTAGGTGTGCTGGTGCGCCCCCGCAAGGTCCCGAGGCGTAGCTGAAGTGGGAGTGGGGGGCAAATCCTAGGGCAGATGGGCCCTAAGGCCCACCCTAGGGCAACTGTGTTGGTAATATATCCTAGGGGCAATAATAAATTGGTTATTATCATATTTCCTTGTACATGATAATCGTTTATTATCCATGCTATAAATTGTATTGATCGGAAACTCAGATACATGTGTGGATACATAGACAACACCATGTCCCTAGTATGAATGTAATAGACTAGCTGGTGATCAAAGATGGTTATGGTTTCCTAGTCATGGACATGAGATTTCATTTGGTAACGGGATCACATCATTTGGAGAATGATGTGATGGACAAGACCCAAACTACAAACGTAGCATATGACCGTGTCAGTTTATTGCTACTGTTTTCTGCATGTCAAGTATATGTTCCTATGACCATGAAATCATGCAACTCACTAACACCGGAGGAGTACCTTATGTGTATCAATTGTCGCAACATAACTGGGTGACAATAAAGGTGCTCTACTGGTATCTTCGAGGGTGTTTGTTGGGTTGGCATGGATCAAGACTGGGATTTGTTACTCCGTTTAAAGGAGAGGTATCTCAGGGCCCACTTGGTAATACAACATCACGATAAAGCCTTGGAAGCAATGTGACTAAGTGTTAGTCACGGGATCTTGTATTACGGAACGAGTAAAGAGACTTGCCAGTAATGAGGTTGAACTAGGTATGGAGATACCGACGATCGAATCTCGGGGAAGTAACATACCGAAGAACAAAGGGAACATCATACGGGATTAACTGAATTCTTGACATAGAGGTTTGACCGATAAAGATCTTCATAGAATATGTAGGAACCAATATGGGCATCCAGGTCCCGCTATTGGGTATTGACCGTAGAGGTGTCTCGGTCATGTCAACATAGTTCTCAAACCCGCGAGGTCTGCACACTTAAGGTTTGGTGACGTTTCGGTAGTATAGAGTTATGTATGGTTGTGACCGAAGGTTGTTGGGACTCCCGGATGAGATTCCCGACGTCACGAGGAGCTCCAGAATGGTCTGAAAGTAAAGATTGATATATAGGAAGTCCTATTTTGGTCGCCGGAAAAGTTTCGGGCTCATTGGTAGTGTACCGGGAGTGCTGGTAGTGTACCGGGAGACCATCCGAAGGGGTATTTCGACCCAAGAGGCTACATGGGCTCTGGTAGAGTAAATACCAGCCCTTTGTGGGCTGGTGGAAGTCCCACACAAGGCCCATGCGGCTGGGAAGAAAAGCCCAAATGGAAAAAGGTGGAAAAAGGCCAAAAAAGGGAGGAATCCTAGTCCTACTAGGATTGGAGGAGCAGTCCTCCTCTGCTCCCCACTTCGGCCGATCGAAGAAGGCTTGGACCTTGCGCCAAGTCCTCTCCTCCCTTCCTCTTATATATACAAGAGGTTTTGCAGTTTTGGCACAGAAATTTTGCCACGTGCTGCCCGTTCCTCCAGTGCACAGTTTCTCCTCTAGATCAGTTTTCTGTAGTGCTTAGGCGAAGCCGTGCCGGAATTGTTCCACCACCATCACCGCGGCGTCGTCATGCTTCCGGAGAACTCTTCTTCCCCTCCGCTCCCTCTTGTAGGATTAAGATGGCGGAGATTGTTATCAAGCCATACGTGTGCTGAACGCGGAGGTGCCGACCGTTCGGCGCTAGATTGGAAGGACCGTGATCAAGATCGCGGGACGGATCGTGATGAGTTCACGGGACAGATCGTGATGAGTTCGTGGGACGGACCATGATGAGTTAGCGGGACGGACCGTGATGAGTACGCGGGACGGACCGTGATGAGTTCGCGAGACGGATCGTGATGAGATCGCGGGACACTCGGCGATTTGGATCGCGTAGATGTTCGAGTACACCAACCGCGTTTCTTAATGCTTCCTGCTTAGCGATCTACAAGTGTACGTAGATCCACTCTCCCTATCGTAGATGCTCATCACCATGGATAGATCTTGCGTGTGCATAGGAAATTTTTTGTTTCCCATGCAACGGTCCCCAACTGTGGCATCATGAGCTAGGTCTATGTGTAGATGAGATCTCGAGTAGAACACAAAGTGTTTGTGGGCGTTGATGGTTAGATTGCTTCCTCCCTTGGTCGTGTTTTTGGTTCAGCGGTATTGTGAGATGAAGCAGCCGGACAAACATTACTCGTACGCTTACGATAGACCCGTTTCCTCAACCGCAACTTGGTGCATAGATGGCTTGCGGGTGCCAGTTTCTCTCACGTTAGCTGGATCGGATTCGACAAAGGCGGTCCTTGAGAAGGTTGAAAAGTAACTAGTGTATCACTGTTGTGGTTTTTGTGTAGATGAGAATTGTTCTTGCTAGATACCCGTAGCAGCCACGTAAAACATGCAACAACAATTAGAGGACGTCTAACTTGTTTTTGCAGGGTATGTTGTGATGTGATATGGCCAATTACATGATGTGATATATGTGATGTATGAGATGATCATGTGTTGTATAGAATATCACGACTTGCATGTCGAGGAGTACGACAACCGGTAGGAGCCATAGGGTTGTCTTTAATTATTGTATGTCCTGTGTGTCAATCATTGAGCGCTATGTAATGCTTTACTTTATAGCTAAATGGTAGGAATAGTAATAGAAGCATGATGGGTGCGACAACCCCGATGGCGACATGTTGATGGAGATCAAGATGATGGAGATTATGGTGTCGTGCAGGTGACGATGGAGATAATGCCGATGCTTTCAAGATGGAGATCAAAAGAAAAAGTTCATGGCCATATCATGTCACTTATGATTTGCATGTGATGTTAATCCTTTTATGCACCCTGTTTTTCTTAGGACGACGGTAGCATTATACGGTGATCCCTCGCTTAAATTTCAAGATGAATTCTGTTCTCTCCGAGTGTGCACCGTTGCGAAAGTTCGTCATGTTGAGATACCACGTGATGATCGGGTGTGATAGACCCTACGTTCACATACAACGGGTGCAAGCCAGTTTTGCACATGCAGAACACTCGGGTTAAACTTGACGAGCCTAGCATGTACAGACATGGCCTCGGAACACAAGAGACCGAAAGGTCGAACATGAGTCATATAACACATATGATCAACATGATTATGTTCACCATTGAAACGGCCTCAACTCACATAATGATCGGACTTGAGTTGGTGAATTTGGATCATGTATCACTCGAATGACCGGAGGGATGTCAATTTGAGTGGGTGTTTTTAAGTAATATGATTAAATGACCTCATTATCATGAACATAGTCAGTAGTGTCTTTGCAAACTATGTTGTAGATTACTAGCTCACGCTGTAGCTCCCTTGAATTTTTATATGTTCCTAGAGAAATAGAGTTGAAACATGATGGTAGCAATATTGCGGACTTGGTCCGTGATCTGAGGATTGCACTCATTTCTACATAGAAGGCTTATGTCCTTAATGCACCGCTCGGTCTGCCAACCAATCTAGCGTCGTCTGTAGATGTTGTGAACATCTGACAGGCACGTTCATATGAATACTTGATAGTTTAGTGCGTCATGCATTACGTCTTAGAATTGAGGCTCTGAAATGTTTTGAACATCACGGAACATATGAGATGTTCTAAGAGCTGAAATTAGGATCTCAGGCTCGTGCCCGTGTTGCGAGATATGAGATCTCCAACAAGATTCTTTTCCTGCAAGATGAAAGAGAATAGCTCAATCGTTGAGCATGTGCTCAGATTGTCTGGGTGCTACAATCGCTTGAATCGAGTAGGAGTTGATCTTCCAGATAAGATAGTGATTGATATAGTTCTCCAGGTCATTGTCACTAAAGATACTAGAACTTGGTGATCAACTATAAAATGCCAGGGATAGAAATAATGATCCCTAAGCTATTCACGATATTTGACACTGCAAAGGTAGAAATCGAGAAGGAGCGTCAAGTGTTGATGGTTAGTCAAACCACTAGTTTCGAGAAGGGAAAGCAAGGAGGGAAAATTGATGGATAGCAAGTCAGTTACTGCTCCAGTGAAGCAACCCAAAGTAGAACCCAAACCCGAGACTAAGTGCTTCGATTATGAGGAGAGCGGTCGCTGAAGCGGAACAACCCTAGATACTTGGTAGATAAGAGTCTGACAACACTGACAGAAGTATATTTGATATACGTGTTATTGATGTGTACCTTGCTAGTACTCCTAGTAGCACCTAGGTATTGGGTACCGGTTCGGTTGCTAAATGTTAGTAACTCGAAATAAAAGCTACGGAATAAACGGAGCACTAGCTAAGGTGAGGTGACGATGTGTGATGGAAATGTTTCCAAGGTTGATGTGATCAAGAACGCACGCTCTCTCTACCTTCAGGATTAGTGACAAACCTAAATAAATGTTATGTCGTGTTTTGCGTTGAGCATGAATGTGATTAGATCGTGTTTATTGCAACACGGATATTCATTTAAGTTAGAGAATAATGGTTATTTTGTTTACATGAATAATACCTTCAATGGTCATGCATCCAGTGAGAATGGTTTGTTGAATCTTGATCATAGTAATACACATGTTCACAACATTGATGCCAAAAGATACAAAGTTAATAATGATAATTGTCTATTGTTCATGCTATAATTGTGTTAACCGGAAACCATAATGCATGTGTGTACACATAGACCACAACATATCCCTAGTGAGCCTCTAGTTGGCTAGCTCGTTGATCAATAGATGGTCACGGTTTCATGACCATGGACATTGGATGTCATTGATAATGGGATCACATCATTGGGAGAATGATGTGATGGACAAGACCCACTCCTAAGCATAGCACAAGATCGTGTAGTTCGTCTGCTAAACCTTTTCCAATATAAAGTATTATTTCCTTAGACGATGAGATTATGCAACTCCCGGATACCGTAGGAATATTTTGGGTGTACCAAATGTCACAACGTAACTGGGTGGCTATAAAGGTACACTACAGGTATCTCCAAAAGTATTTGTTGGGTTGGCATGAATCGAGACTGGGATTTGTCACTCCGTATAATGAGCCAACTCGGTACGACATCATCATAATGACCTCAATGTGACTAAGGAGTTGGTCATGGCATGACGTGTTACGAAACGAGTAAATAGACTTGCTGGTAACGAGATTGAACAAGGTATAGGGATACTGACGATCGAATCTCGGGAAAGTATCATACCGGTAGAGAAAGGGAATTGTATACAGGATTGATTGAATCCCCGACATCGTGGTTCATCCTATGAGATCATCATGGAGCATGTGGGAGCCAAGATAGGTATCCAGATCCCACTTTTGGTTATTGACCGGAGAGGTGTCTCAGTCATGTCTACGTGTCTCCCGAACCCGTACGGTCTACACACTTAAGGTTTGATGACGCTAGGTACATAGGGAAATAGTGTATGTGGTTACCGAAGGTTGTTTGGAGTCCCGGATGAGATCTCGGACATCACGAGGAGCTCCGAAGTGGTCCGGAGGTAAAGATTCATATATAGGAAGTGAGGTTTTGGTCATCGGAAATGTTTCGGGAATTACCGGTAACTTACCGGGACCACCGGAAGGGTTCCGGGGGTTCACCAAGTGGGGTCAGCAGCCCCAGAAGGCTGCATGGGCCGCAAGTGGGAGGAAACCAGACCCAAGGTGGGATGGTGCGCCCCCACAAGGTCCCAAGGCGAAGCTGAAGTGGGAGGAGGGGGGGGGGCAAATCCTAGGGCAGATGGGCCCTAAGGCCCACCCAAGGGCAGCCGTGTTGGAAATATACCCTAGAGACAATAATAAATTGGTTATTATCATATTTCCTTGTACATGATAATCGTTTATTATCCATGCTATAAATTGTGTTGATCGGAAACTCAGATAGATGTGTGGATACATAGACAACACCATGTCCCTAGTATGCCTCTAATAGACTAGCTCGTTGATCAAAGCTGGCTATGGTTTTCTAGTCAAGGACATGAGATGTCATTTGGTAACGGGATCACATCATTAGGAGAATGATGTGATGGACAAGACCCAAAATACAAATGTAGCATATGATCGTGTCAGTTTATTGCTACCGTTTTCTGCATGTCAAGTATATGTTCCTATGACCATGAGATCATGCAACTCACTGACACCAGAGGAGTACCTTGTGTGTATCAATCATCGCAATGTAACTGGGTGACTATAAATGTGCTCTACTGGTATCTCCGAGGGTGTCTGTTGGGTTGGCATGGATCAAGACTAGGATTTGTTACTTCGTGTGACGGAGAGGTATCTCAGGGCCCACTCGGTAATAGAACATCACGATAAAGCCTTGCAAGCAATGTGACTAAATGTTAGTCATGAGATCTTGTATTACGAAACGAGTAAAGAGACTTGCCGGTAACGAGGTTGAACTAGGTATGGAGATATGGACGATCGAATCTCGGGCAAGTAACATACCGAAGAACAAGGGGAACATCATACAGGATTAACTGAGTCCTTGACATAGAGGTTTGACCGATAAAGATCTTTGTAGAATATATAGGAACCAATATGGGCATCTAGGTCCCTCTATTGGGTATTGACCGTAGAGGTGTCTCGGTCATGTCTACATAGTTCTCGAACGCGCGAGGTCTGCACACTTAAGGTTTGGTGATGTTTCGGTAGTATAGAGTTATGTATGGTAGTGACCGAAGGTTGTACGGAGTCCCAGATGAGATCCTGGACGTCACAAGGAGCTCCAGAATGGTCCGAAGGTAAATGTTGTTATATAGGAAGTGCTATTTTGGTCGCCGGAATAGTTTTGGGCTCATCGGTAGTGTATCGGGAGTGCCGGTAGTGTACCGAGAGACCATCTGGAGGGGTATTTCGACCCAAGAAGCTACATGGGCTCTGGGAGAGTAAATACCAGCCCTTTGTGGGCTGGTGGAAGTCCCACACAAGGCCCATGCGGCTGGGAAGAAAAGCTCAAAGGGAAAAAAGGTGGAAAAGGGCCAAAAAAGGGAGGAATCCTAGTCCTACTAGGATTGGAGGAGCATTCCTCCGGTGCTCCCCACTTCGGCTGCCCCAAGGAGGCTTGGCCCTTGCGCCAAGTCCTCTCCTCCATCCCTCTCATGTATACAAGAGGTTTTAGGGTCTTTGAACAAAATTTTAGCCATGTGCTGCTCGTTCCTCCAGTGCACAGTTTCTCCTCCAGATCAGTTTTCTGCAGTGCTTAGGCGAAGCCCTGCCGGAATTGTTCCACCACCATCGCCGCGGCGTTTTCATGCGGCCGGAGAACTCTTCTTCCTGTCCGCTCCCTCTTGCTGGATCAAGACGGTGGAGATCGTTATCAAGCCATACGTGTGCTGAACGCGGAGGTGCCGACCGTTCGGCGCTAGATCGGAAGGACCGTGATAAGATCGTTATCAGATAGTGTATGTTTACTTAATGAAACACAAGACTGAATCGTTTGAAAAGTTCAAACAAATTCAGAGTGAAGTTTAAGATCATCGTGACAAGAACATAAAAATATCTATGATATGATCGTGGAGGTGAATATCTGAGTTACGAGTTTGTCATACAACTTTAGACAATGTGAAAGTTGTTTCACAACACACGCCACCTGGAACACCATAGTACGATGGTATGTCCGATCGTCATAGTCGTGCTCTATTGGATATGGGGCATGTTATGATGTATCTTATCGTTTTGCTACTATAATTTTGGGGTTGTGCATTAGAGACAACTACACTCACTTTAAATAGGCCACCATCTAAATCTGTTGAGATGACACCGTGTGAATTATGGTTTGATAGAAACCTAAGATGTCATTTCTTGATGTTTGGGGCTGCGACGCTTGTGTGGAAAATGTTTTCACCTAATGACCTCGAATCCAAAGCGGACAAATGCATCTTCGTAGAATACCCTAAGAACAGTTGGGTGATCCTTCTATCTCAGATCCAAGCATAAAGTGTTTGTTGCTAAAACAGGTTCTTTCCCGAGAAAAAGTTTCTCTCGAAAGAATTGAGTGGGAGGAAGATAGAACTTGATGAGGTTGTTGATCCTTTGTTTCAACCAGAGAGTAGCGCAGTGCAGAAACATGTTTCTGTGGAACCTACGTCAGTTGAAGAGGAAATAAATGATGATGATCATGAAGCTTCGGATCAAGTTACTATCAAACCTCGTAGGTCGACAAGGATGTGTACTGCTCTTGAGCGGTACGACAACCCTGTCTTCGAGGTCATGTTGTTGGACAACAATGAACCTATGAGCTGTGGAGAAGCGATGATGGGCCCGGATTCCGACAAATGGTTAGAGGCCATGAAATCCGCGAAAGGATCCATATATGAAAACCAAGTATAGACTTTGGTAGACTTGCTCGTTGGACGGTAGGTCATTGAGTACAAATGGATCGTTAAAATGAAGAGAGACGCTGATGGTGAATGTCACCATTTATAAAGCTCGACTTGCCGCAAAGAAGTTCTCGGCAAGTTCAAGGAGTTGACTGCGATGAGACTTTCTCACTCGTAGTGATGCTAAAGTTTGTTACAATTATGTTAGCAGTTGCTGCATTTTTCAATTATGAAATCTGGCAGATGGATGCGGAAACATCGTTTCCTTTCTTGAGGAAAGGTTGTATGTGATACAACCAGAAGGTTTTGTCAGTCCTAAGGATGCTAAAAGGTGTGCAAGCTTCCGTGATCCTTCTATGAACTATAGCAAGCATCTCGGAGTTGGAATATACACTTTAATGAGGTGATTAAAGTTTTTGAGTCTATACAAAGTTTACGAGAAACTTGTATTTCCAATAAAGTAAGTGCGAGCACTGTAGAATTTCTGATAAGCATATGTGGTTGACATATTGTTGATCGGAAATGATATAGAATTTCTGGAAAGCATAAAGGGTTGTTTGAAAAGAGTTTTTCAAAGGAAGACCTGGATAAAGCTACCTAATTGTTGAGCATCAAGATCTATATAGATAGATCAAGATACTTGATGAGACTTTCAATGAGTACATACCTTGACAAGATTTTGAAAGAGTTCAAAATGGATCAGTCAGAGAAAGTGTCCTCGCCTGATTTGTAAGATATAAAGTTGAGTAAGACTCAATGCCCAGTGACTACAGAAGATAGAGAAAATATGAGTGTCATCCCCTATGCTTCAGCCATAGGCTCTATCATGTATGCAATGATGTGCATAAGACCCGATGTCAGCCTTACCATAAGTATGGCCGGAAGGTTTCAAAGTGATTCTGGAATGGAGCACTGGACAGCGGTCAAGATTACCCTTAGTAACTAAAAGACTAAGGAGATGTTTCTCGATTATGGAGGTGATAAAGAGTTCTTCGTAAAGAGTCACGTTGATGCAAGCTTTAACACCAATCTGGATGACCCGTAGTAGCAATCTGGATACGTATAGTGGAGCAGCCATTTGGAATAGTACCAAGTGGAGTGTGGTAGCAGTGTTTATGGTTTGACATAGAAATTTGCAAAGTACACACGGATCTGAATGTCGCAAACCCGTTGACTATAAGACCTCTCTGACATGCAAAGGATGATCGAGCCCCAGAACTCATTGGGTGTTAGATTCATAACAATGCAAATCACATGGTGATGTGAACTAGATTATTGACTCTAGTGCAAGTGGGAGACTGTTGGAAATATGCCCTAGAGGCAATAACAAGTTAGTTATTATCATATTTCCTTGTTCATGATAATCGTTTATTATCCATGATATAATTGTATTGATCGGAGACTTAGATGCATGTGTGGATACATACACAAAACCATGTCCCTAGCATGCCTCTAATAGACTAGCTCGTTGATCAAAGATGGTTAAGGTTTCCTAACCATTGACATGAGATGTCATTTGATAACGGGATCACATAATTAGGAGAATGATGGCATGGACAAGACCCAAACTACAAATGTAGCATATGATCGTGTCAATTTAATGCTACTGTTTTTTGGATGCCAAGTATCTGTTCCTATGACCATGAGATCATGCAACTCACTGACACCGGAGGAGTGCCTTGTGTGTATAAAACGTTGCAACGTAAATGGGTGACTATAAAGGTACTCTACAGGTATCTCCGAGGGAGTCTGTTGGGTTGGCATGGATCAAGACTGGGATTTGTTACTCCGTGTGATGGAGAGGTATCTCAGGGCCCACTCGGTAATACAACATCACAACAAGCCTTGCAAGCAATGTGACTAAGTGTTAGTCACGGGATCTTGTATTATGGAACGAGTAAAGAGACTTGCCAGTAACGAGGTTGAACTAGGTATGGAGATACCAATGATCGAATCTTGGGAAAGTAAACATACCGAAGAACAAAGGGAACATCATACGTGATTAACTGAATCCTTGACATAGAGGTTCGACTGATAAAGATCTTTGTAGAATATGTAGGAACCAGTATGGGAATGCGGGTCCAGCTATTGGTTATTGACCGTAAAGGTGTCTCGGTCATGTCTACATAGTTCTCGAACCCGCAGGGTCTGCACACTTAAGGTTCGGTGACATTTCGGTAGTATAGACTTATGTATGGTGGTGACCGAAGGTTGTTAGGAGTCCCGGATGAGATCCCGGACGTTAGGAGGAGCTCCGGAATGGTCCGGAGGTAAAGATTAATATATAGGAAGTCCCATTTTGGTCGCCGGAAAAGTTTCGGGCTGATCGGTAATGTACCGGGAGTGCCGGTAGTGTACCGGGAGACCACCGGGAGGGGTATTTCGACCCAAGAGGCTTCATGGGCTGTGGGAGAGTAAATAACAGCCTTTTGTGGGCTGGTGGAAGTCCCACACAAGGTCCATGCGGCTGGGATAAAAAGCCCAAAGGGAAAAAGGTGGAAAAAAGCCAAAACAAGGAGGAATCCTAGCCCTACTAGGATTGGAGGAGGAGGAGTCCTCTCCTCCCGACTTTGGTCGACCCAAGGGCTGGATTTTTGGCAGACAAGACTCCTCCTCCCCTCCTCCTATATATACTAGATGATTTTAGGGTTTTGGCGCATAATTTTCAGCCACGTGCTATGCGTTCCTCTAGTGCATAGTTTCTCCTCTAGATTGGTTTTCTGAAGTGCTTAGGCGAAGCCCTGCCGGAATAGCTCTACCACCATTGCCGCAGTGCCGTCACACTGCTGGAGAACTCTTCTACCTCTCCAATCCCTCTTTCTGGATCAAGAAGGCGGAGATCGTCATCAAGCTGTACGTGTGCTGAACACGGAGGTGTCGTCCGTTCGGCGCTAGATCGGAAGGACCGTGATCAAGATTGTGAGACGGATCATGATGAGATCGCGGGACGGATCGTGATAAGATCGCAGGATGGATCATGATGAGTTCGCGGGACGGATCATGATTGGATCGCTGGACAGATCGTGATGAGATCGCGGGAGGCTCGGCGATTTGGATTGCGAAGACGTTCGACTACACCAACCGCGTTTCTTAACGCTTCCCTCTTAGTGAGCTACAAGGGTATGTAGATCCACTCTCCCTCTCATAGATGCTCATCACCATGTACAGATCTTGCGTGTGCATAGGAAATTTTTTGTTTCCCATGCAACATTCCCCAACAGCTGGAACCGGATTGCAATGGCAGAGAACATCAGGTGTATTTGGTAAAGCATAGCCCGTCGCCACCCGCACGGGTATGTTCTTTATTTTATGGATTAGCTCACAAGATGTCTTCTCGGTGATATCATCCATTGGGGTGTGACCAAGTGGTGCCCACATGGAACCCACGCTGCTCTTCGGCAGTGTAGATGGGACGGGTTCCCCTACCTCCTGCTGCGGAGTTTCCCTTTGCTGGGCCAGTATCTGTATCTGCTGCTGCTGTTGCTCATACTTATGTTCCTACTTTGAAAGTCGGTCTGCTTCCACCTTCTTTTTTCTCAAACGGCTTTTATAACTGTCCTTCCATCCCGCAAACCCCTCGTACCATGGAACAATGCCCACGCCTCGTGTTCGTCCTTCGTGTTCGGGATTCTTGAGGGCGCGTGTAAGCTCGTCGTTCTCTCAATCAGGGTGAAACTGTCCTTCTTGGGCAGCTTTTATTGCATCAATCAACTCATCTGATGCATGCTTCAGACTGGCCAGTGCAATAATCTTCCCTGTTGCTGGGTACAACTTTCCCCGATGCGCAAAAAAACAATTCCTGCACCTCTCGGGCCAGTGGAAGGTTACTGGAGTGATCCCTTTGGCATGCATCTTATTCTCTAATGCATCCCACTTAGGAATGACTGACTTGTATCCACCTGTCCCTAGTTTATGGTCTATTTTTTACTAGTGGTTGCCCCTTTTTATAAGCCCCGCCGCGGCTACTACGTTGAGCTCCTCTGATAGTGAAAATAGATGCAACTATTTTAACTTTTGCTATTTTTTATGTTATTTCTTTGCTATTTTTCCTGCTATTTAATATTACTTTGTTTTAACATTATATTCAATTTGGTCATTTTTAGGTTATTTTAAATGGTGGTTTAAATCAAAAATAGATTTTGTTATTCTAGTTTGCTATTAAAATTTCTCACAAAAAATTTCTTTATAAAAATTCCTTTTTCTATTATTACTTTGTTTTAACATTACATTCAATTTGGTAAATTTTAGGTTTTTTTAAATGGTTGTTTAAATCAAAAACAGATTTTGTTATTTTAATTTGCTATTATAGTTTCTTTATAAAAATTCTTTTCGCTATTAATGTTTTGAAAAATAATACTTTGATAATTTTAGTTGCATAAATTTCATATAATTTTAGTTTCAAAAATACTAGAGGTTTATAAAAGCTTTTAGAGTTTCTTTTTCTATCACAGTTTTATAAAAGCTTTTTAGTTGATTCTTTTTCCTATTGAAGAATATTATAGTTCATAAAATAATATTTAAATTGATTATTTTTAGTTCATTCTTTTTGCTATTAGGGTTTCATAAAAGTTTTTTAGTTAATTATTTTTGCTATTAGTTCATTCTTTGAGCTAAATGACCCTGAAATTGAAAAGCACTACAAATGAACTCTGAAAAGGTTGAAAGTTGGCATGGTATCATCATTTCACCCACATAGCATGTGCTAAAAAGTTGAGAGGGTTACGACAAAAGATGGAATCACTTCATGTACAAAACAGACAGACTCTTTCGGAGTATTAGGGTTTCGGACGGAAACTCATCTGTTACAAAAGGCATTTCATTTTCTTGAACTTATTTGAACTCTAGGCTTTTTGTGTGTTCAAAATGCACCATTCAAAGACACATCATCCATTTTCAACCCTTTCTGACTTCATTTCTTATTTTTCATGCAATTATTTGTTTTTTTGAGCTAAATGACCCTCAAATTGAAAAGCACTACAAATGAACTCTGAAAAGGCTGAAAGTTGGCATGGTATCATCATTTCACCCACATAGCTTGTGCTAAAACGTTGAGAGGGTTACGGCAAAAGCTGGATGCACTTCGTGTACAAAACGTACAGTCTATTTCGAAGTATGAGGGTTTCGGACGAAAATTTACCTGTTACAAAAGGCATTTCATTTTCTTGAACTTATTTGAACAACAGGATTTTTGTGCGTTCAAAATGAACCATTAAAGGCACATCATCAATTTTCAACCCGTTCTGACTTTATTTGTTATTTTTCATGTAGTTATTGATTTTATTGAGCTAAACGACCCTGAAATTGAAAAGCACTACAAATGAACTCTGAAAAGGTTGAAAGTTGGCATGGTATCATCATTTCACATACAAAGCATGTGCTAATAAATTGAGAGGATTACGACGAAAGCTGGATGCACTTCGTGTACAAAACGGGCAGTCTCTTTCATAGTATTAGTGTTTCGGACGGAAACTCATCTGTTCCAAAAGGCATTTTTTTTTCTTGAACTTATTTCAACTCCAGGCTTTTTTGTGTTCAAAATGCACCATTCAAAGCCACATCATCAATTTTCAACCCTTTCTGACTTCATTTGTTATTTTTCATGCAGTTCCTGATTTTTTTGAGCTAAATGACACTGAAATTGAAAAGCACTACAAATGAACTTTGAAAAGGTTGAAAGTTGGCATGGTATCATCATTTCACCCAAATAGCATGTGCTAAAAACTTGAGAGGGTGACGGCAAAAGCTGGCTGCACTTCGTGTACAAAACAGACAGTCTCTTACGAAGTATCAGGGTTTCGGACGGAAACACATGTGTTGCAAAAGGCATTTCATTTTCTTGAACTTATTTGAACTCTAGGATTTTTGTGCATTCAAAATGAACCATTCAAGGCACATCATCAATTTTCAACCCGTTCTGACTTCATTTGTTATTTTTCATGCAGTTATTGATTTTATTGAGCTAAACGACCCTGAAATTGAAAAGCACTACAAATGAACTCTGAAAAGGTTGAAAGTTGGCTTGGTATCATCATTTCACATCAATAGCATGTGCGAAAAAATTGAAAGGATTACGGCGAAAGTTGGATGCACTTCGTGTACAAAACGGACAGTCTCTTTCGAAGTATTAGGGTTTCGGACGGAAACTCATCTGTTACAAAAGGCATTTCTTTTTCTTGAACTTATTTGAACTCCAGGCTTTTTGTGTGTTCAAAATGCACCATTCAAAGCCACATCATCAATTTTCAACACTTTCTGACTTCATTTGTTATTTTTCATGCAGTTCCTGATTTTTTTGAGCTAAATGACACTGAAATTGAAAAGCACTGCAAATGAACTCTGAAAAGGTTGAAAGTTGGCATGGTATCATCATTTTACCCACATAACATGTGCTAAAAAGTTGAGAGGGTTACGGAAAAAGCTGGATGCACTTCGTGTACAAAACAGACAGTCTCTTACGAAGTATCAGTGTTTCGGACGGAAACACATCTGTTGCAAAAGGCATTTCATTTTCTTGAACTTATTTGAACTCCAGACTTTTTGTGTGTTCAAAATGCACCATTCAAAGCCACATCATCAATTTTCAACCCTTTCTGACTTCATTTGTTATTCTTCATGCAGCTATTGATTTCTTTGAGCTAAATGACACTAAAATTGAAAAGCACTACAAATTAACTCTGAAAAGGTTGAAAGTTGGCATTGTATCATCATTTTACAAACATAGCATGTGCTAAAAAGTTGATAGGGTTACGGAAAAAGCTGGATGCACTTCGTGTACAAAACAGACAGTCTCTTTTGAAGTATTAAGGTTCCAGACGGAATCTCATCTGTTACAAAAGGCATTTCATTTTATTAAACTTATTTGAACTCATGGCTTTTTGTGTGTTCAAAATTCACCATTCAAAGCCACATCATCAATTTTCAACCCTTTCTTACTTCATTTGTTATTTTTCATGTAGTTATTGATTTGTTAAGCTAAATGACACTAAAATTGAAAAGCACTACAAAATGAACTCTGAAAAGGTTGAAAGTTGGCATGGTATCATTATTTCACGCACATAGCATGTGCTAAAAAGTTGAGAGGGTTACGACAAAAGTTGGATGCACTTCGTGTACAAAACGGACAGTCTCTTACGAATTATCAACGTTTCGAACGGAAACACATCTGTTGCAAAAGGCATTTCATTTCTTCACATTTAACTACAGTGATATTCCCTATCAAAGGAATCATCATAATAGTTGTTACCATACATCCATTGCTGGTTCATCTACGTGCATTATATATACTTAAGTGTGTCAAAAACCATTACAGAACATCAGGAATACATAAGTGACCAAATTAATAGAAGTTCATCATCACATTAAAACCAAAGTAGATACATAGTTCTCATTGACCAACATATAGCTCTTGAGAGCATCTAATTAAACCATACATTGAAACCATTTAAAACATTTCAATGCAACAACAATTGCGATCATAATTAAAACTAAGGTAACAATTGATCTAACGACATAATGATACCAAGCCTCTTTATCAATGGCATATTTTCTAATCTTTCTAAGCTTCAAGCGCATTGCAGCCATCGTGGTCCTGTGATCATCTACGATATCAGCAACATGCAACTCCAATCCCTTCTTCTCATCTTCAGTTATTTTCAATTTTTCTTTCAAATGATCGATTTCTTTTTCATCTTTAGTTAACTTGTCGAGCGGAATTGCATAGTCGGTAACCATTTCTTATTCAACTACTTCCTATAGATAAAAACATGTACGTCAAGTTGGTGGCATAATTAATTTTCATATACATTAGATGTGTGAAATAGTTATAAAAGATAATATACCACATATGAATCATAGACTAGACGAGGGTGGACGTGGCGGATACCATAACCCTGGCACTACACTTGTAGAAAACAGGGATTTGGTCCAGGCCATGCTAGCCCATTAGTCCCGGTTCAGTCACGAACCTGGACCAATGGGGGCAATGGTCACGGTTCGTGAGGCCAGGGGCCGGGCGGGCCACGTGGGGCATTGGTCTCGGGTCGTCTGGAACCTTTGGTCCCGGTTCCAAACACGAACCGGGACCAATGTGCCACACTCCTGGCCCACAACCATTGGTCCCGGTTCATGGCTGGATCCAGGACTAATGGGGGTTCTTTAGTCCTGGTTCCATCCATGAACCAGGAGCAATGAGATGTCTATATATACCCCCTCGTCAGCGTGCAGAGCACTCCACGTTGCTCTATTTTCCAGGCCGGCAAGGGGAGAGCTTTGTGGTGCTCTAGCTCACCTCCTATGCACATGAGGTGTTTGATGAAATGCCCAAGAAAAACTTAAGCTTTCTTCTCTCGAAGCTCCTTATCCAAACTCCATTTTTGTCAAGATTTGTTTAGGTTTGGCGGTCCGTCCTATCCCGTCCCCATCCTAAAACCGCCGTCGATCACCCGCGCGTGGTGAGCCTCTTGATCTTATCTTCTTGCTAAAATAAAAAAACATTTACTCATGTGATTTTCTTACTTTTATTATTGTTTGTTATTATATAGTACCATGGTTATGGTATCCGCCCACGTCAGCCGTTGTCCAGTCTAGGATTCAGATGTGGTATATTATATTTTATATAACTATTTTGCACATCTAATGACTATGAAAATTAATTATGCCACCAACTTGACGTAGATGTTTTTATCTATAGGAAGTAGTTGAACCAGAAATGGATACCGACTATGCAATTCTGCTCGACAAGTTAACTAAAGCTGAAAAAGAAATCAACTAAAAAGCTTTTATAAACCTCTTGTATTTTTGAAACTATAATTATATAAAAATTATGCAACTAAAATTGTCAAAGTATTTTTTGTTGAAAAGAATGAACTAAAATAACAAAAGAAAAAATACTAGAAAAAATTAAAAAACTAAAATAAAGTAAAAAACAAAACAAAAACACTGGAAAAAATCTATAATTATATAAAAATTATGCAACTAAAATTATCAAAGTATTTTTTGTTCAAAACATTAATAGCAAAAAGAATATAATGATAAAACACACTGAAAATAAATAAAGTAAATAATAAAACAAAAATAAATAAAGCAAAAAACAAAAAAATAATGGAAATTTATGCAACTAAAATTATCAAAGTATTTATTTGTTAAAAAGAATGAACTAAAATAACAGAAGAAAAATACTGGAAAAAAATAAATAAAATAAATAAAGCAAAAAACAAAACAAAAATATTGGAAATAAATAAAAAAAATGCCGCTTACTGGGCCACCATGGCGTCAATACGACTAGAAACCCAACCAGCCAATTGGGCCAGGTTTCAGGCCCGCAAAAGGCCCACTAGATCCATAGGCAGCTAAAGAGTGGTTTGGCCCGTAAGCCTGCTTTAGAGAGGAGCTCGAAGGCTCAGCCGCACCGCGCCTTATAAACAGGTGTGGCACAGTCTCCACTAGCGGGGTGGGACTAAACTCCCATCACGCCGCTATGCAAGGCCATTGGTCCCGGTTGGTTCAATACCCACCTTTTGTCCCGGTTGGTGGCACCAACCGGGACTAATGACCACCTTTATTCCCGGTTGATGCCTCCAACCGGGACCTAAGGTCTCTGCTTCCTGCTCTTCGGGCTGCCGAAAAGAGACCTTTGGTCCTGGTTGGTGGCACCAACCGGGACTAAAGGTTGCCATTGGTCCCGGTTGGTGCCACCAACCGGGACCAATGCTTCTTGTATATAAGAAAACCCTTAGAAAATTTAATTTTCGTCTACCAGTTGCCCTGAGCTGCCATCCTCGTCCCCGTCACCTCCCTGTCGCCTCCGTCCGCCTCGCCTCCCCATCGCCACTGTCCTCGTCCCCATCGCCTCCCCGACACCGTCGTCCTTGTAGCCTCCCCGTCGCCTCCCAGAGCCGCCGTCCTCGTCCTCATCCCCGTCGCCTCCCCGAGCCGCCATCCTCGTCCCCGTCCATGTCGCCTCCCTGATCTGCCGTCCTCGTCCCCATCGCCGCCATCCTCCTCCCCGTCACCGGCCTGCAGCCATCGCCCCCCCAGTGAGCCCCGCTACTCCCCGTCACCGCGTAGATGTGTGTATATGTTCATGTATATGTTTTTTCGGGCATGTATATGTGTATATTTTCATGTATATGTTTTTTCATTTATGTATATATGTTCATGTATATGTGTCTATATGTTCATGTATATGTTTTTTTCATGTATATGTATATATGTTCATGTATGTGTGTGTATATGTCCATATATATGTTCATGTATATGTATCTATGTTCATGTATATCAGTGTATATGTTCATGTAAAAATTCTTCGTTGTTTTTCATATGTATGAAAATGTAGAGTGAAAACGAAAGCAAACATATCAGAAAAAACAACGGAAAAAATGAAGAAGGAAAAGAAAACCCTCGGCCCGGCCACCACCGCATTTTCATACAGTTTTTCCACTGAGTCCACGTTGCACCGAGCACCCTCGGAGAAGCAAGTCTTTTTTTGAAGGTAGTTTTTTTGTTAAATGAAAATGTTGGCATCGACTCTATCATCACGTTGGCATCGACTCTATCTATCAACATGGACACGAGAGCACCCCGGCCCCTATCATCATGTTGGCATCCGCTCCCCGAGAGCTTTCCAATGGATCCGGAATGTATGTCATTGTTGATATACCTCCTCCCCGATAACTTCGACATGAGGGGGCGCGATATAACCGTCCCCAATAACATTTTTTTTCTAAGTTACTAAGGTAAAATATTCACCCCCCTCTCGATATACCGGGCGACCAACTCTCGAGGCCACCCAAATCCTAGAAAAAAGGTGTTGTCGATATACCCCCTCCCCGATAACATTGTTTCTACGTTACTAAGGTAAAATGTTCATATAGAAAACTCCGATAATATAGATTTATCAAGAATGCCCCCATTATGGATGTGCACAAGTTGATCCAATTTTATTCTGATCTCATCTATATATATATTCTTCTATATGTCACGTTGTCTATGAATGTATTGAAGAAATCCATGACTTCATCATTAGCCGGAAGTAACATGCGTATGATGATACGAAGCTCTTCAAAGTTGTTTTGAAACGGAGTCCCAGATAGAATAATTCGCTTTTTGGTACGAATTTCAGCAAAGGCCTTCCAAATAGCGATATTCGAAAGGCTCCGGCTGAACTTTGTACCAAAAAGCTAATTAATTATCCTATCCGGGACTCTGTTACAAAACAATTTTGGAGAGCTTCATACCTTTATGCGCCTATTAATTCCGGCTAATGATGAAGCCTTGGTTTTCTTGAGTACTTTGACACTTGACAACATGACATATAGAAGGGTAGATGAGATCAGGAAAAATATGGACCATTTTCTGCACATTCAGAATGGCTCCATTTTGTTAATTACATCCCTTAAAGGTTAACAAAATCTCTTGTTTGACATTCATGAGAGAGGCGGTCCGGACGTCGGACATTCATGAGATAGGCGGCTCGAACGTCGGACATTCATGTTTGTATATCAATTGTCATGTTGTAATATTTGCAGAAACTATGGATCCAAGACACGAAGAACAAGAACAGTTGTTGGGGGACATAATCCACAGCGGATGTGATATCTTGTCGTTTCTCAACGAAACCGATGGTCTGGAAGGAGAGGATTATGACGGCTCCGGTGATCGAAGAATGGAGGCAGAAGGACATATCATGATGGCTCCGGTGACCGAATTGCGAAGGAAGAAAGAGACCATGATAACGGCTCCGGTGACCGATCGGAGGAGGGAGCTATTGCAAAGTACAGCGAGGTATATATATTAATTAAGTCTGTACTGACTAGCTAATTGATGCATTAATTCTTTTGGTATGTACATATATTAATTAACTCTTCTTTCTTCTTTTACAGCCCTCCGGATAGAGCCAAACTTCGGTAACGAGACAAGGCCTGAAGAAGAGGTTGCGCAAGGATGAATAATTCACGATCATAACACTCACGAACGATGGCCATCTGATTGAACCCAAGCGGACCAAGAACGCATTTTCTACTCAGTGCGGAGCTATTGTTAGGGATAACATCTCGATCAGCATCAAGCAATGGAATAAGCCCAAGGACGGCGCCCCTGAAGGTGATTATGTCACCAATAGACAGAATGATGATCTTTGGACTGCGCTGAAGGCAAATTTGACACTACCCCTAGAGGAGGATCCGAATAAGCCAGTTATAGATCCACTGGTCAAGGTGTGTGTTCTTAAGAAGATGACAGATCTATTCAGGAGGTGGAAGAATGAGTTGAAATCAAAGTTTGTTGACAAAGGGAAGGCTCTAGAATTCATCGGCCGATTTGAGAAGATAAGAGATTACTAGCCCACATTTGTGGACTACAAGACATCAGACAAGAGTAAGAAAACGTCAGAGACAAACAAGGTCAATGCTGCAAAGAAGCAGTATCACCATCACACGTGGTCAGGTGGCTACCTCAAAGCCCGGCCATTGTGGGACAAAGCTGAGAATGACCTGATTGCTATAAACATCATACCACAGACATTGAACTGGCCAGACCGTTCAAGGACTTGGTTCTTCGGGGTTGGGGGAACTTTGGACCATGAAATAGGGAAGTGTTGTTGGATGGACAAGCAACTTGCAATACCCATGAACTAGCTTCAGAAGTATATCACCGCAGCGCAGGAAGGGGCGTTCATTCCCGACAGAGAGAAGGACGAGCTGACTGAGGCCCTAGGGAATGCTAAGCACCCTGGACGAACATGAGGCACACCAGGCTCCGTTTCGTGGACGGTTGGGTTTCCTGACGCAGGCGGTTACAGAAGTCGGGAGAGAAAGAGGAAAGCAGAGCTGAGCGAAATTCAAAAGCTCAATGCAAGACTACAAAAGCTAGAGGAAGCTGAGGGCCAGCGAGCTACCGGCAAACCATCTCAGCGGCACGAAGCTACCCCAAAAGCTACCCCGTGATCTCAACGGAGAAGGAGCGTCGCTTCCATGGAGCCTGTTCAGCCTAACTTTGCGTCTCCTAGCTACCCCGTGGATACTATCATGGAGGCTCAACATTGCGAGCTTATGACGAAATGCCGGAACCTCACTTTCAAGGCGGCTATTGGCTCTGTTGCACCTCCTCAACCCAACGGAACTTTTCACTGTTGTCCAATTCCACATGGCTATGATGTTGTGATGCTGGATGAAGTAATGAAGGAATTTGTGGAGCTCGAGCTTGACCACTCTACAGGTGAAGGAGAGAATAAGCTGGTTCGTGCCCTGAAGAGTATATGTCTATGGAAGAAGGAGTACATCAAGCTTCCAAACTGGACGCCTCCGCCTCCTCCTTCTCCTTAGGCGAATCAGGGCACTCCGCCTCCTCCTCCTCCTCCTCCGGCGAGTGATGAGGGCACACCGCCTCCTTCTCCGGCTCCTCTAACGCATGGGGGCACTCCGCCTCCTCCTTCTCCTAGTCCAGCACGTCAGAGCAGTACGCCTCCTCCTCAGCCTGGTCGGCGATGGAGGAAGACAGACGCCGCCGCTCCGGCTCCTCCGACGCCTAGTAAGCAATGATGGAAGAGAACCGCCGCCGCTCCGGCGGCTAGGAGTACAAGCATAGGCAGGAGGGAATACAGATACAGACCATCTCTCAAGCCTGTGGAAAAGTTACCATATGAGAGTACCGAGTCTGAAAACGAGGAGATATGTTAAGACGAATTGAGGGGCCATTTTGCAAAGAAAACTCCTCCTCCGAAGGAGAAGATAGATCTGGTGCAAGTGATGTTGGAGAACATCGCATGTGAAACAAAAAAATTCCTATGCACACGCACATCTATCCATGGTGATGAGCATCTACGAGAGGGAGAGTGGATCTACGTACCCTTGTAGATCGCTAAGCGGGAAGCATTAAGAAACGCGGTTGGTGTAGTCGAACGTCTTCGCGATCCAAATCGACGAGCATCCCGCGATCTCATCACGATCCGTCCCATGATCCAATCACGATCCGTACTGCGAACTCATCACGATCCGTCCAACGATGTCATCACGATCCGTCCCGCGAACTCATCACGATCCGTCCCATGATCTCATCATGATCACGGTCCTTCCGATCTAGCGCCGAACGGACGACACCTCCTCGTTCAGCACCCGTATAGCTCGGTGACGATCTTCGCCTTCTTGATCTAGCAAGAGGGAGCGGAGAGGTAGAAGAGTTATCCAGTAGCGTGATGGCTCCACGGCAATGGTGGTGGAACAATTCCAGCAGGGCTTCGCCTAAGCACTGTAGAAAACCGATCTAGAGGCGAAACTGCACTGGAGGAACGAGCAGCACGTGGCAGAAATTCTGTGCAAAAACCGCAAAACCTCCAGTATATATAAGCAGGGGGGAGGAGAGGACTTGGCGCAATGGCCAAGCCTCCTTGGGTCGGCCGAAGTGGGGAGGAGAGGAGGACTCCTCCTCCAATCCTAGTCGGACTAGGATTCCTCCCTTTTTGGCCTTTTTCCACCTTTTTCCCTTTGGGATTTTCTTCCCAGCCACATGGGCCCCGTGTGGGACTTCCACCAGCCCACAAATGTCCGGTATTTACTATCCCACAGCCCATGTAGCCTCTTGGGTCGAAATACCCCTCCTGATGGTCTCCCGGTACACTACCGGCACTCCCGGTACACTACCGATGAGCCCGAAATTTTTCCGGCGACCAAAATAGGACTTCCTATATATCAGTCTTTACCTATGGACCATTCTAGAGCTCCTCGTGATGTCTGGGATCTTATATGGGACTCCAAACAACCTTCGGTCACCACCATATATAACTCTATACTACCAAAACGTCACCGAACCTTAAGTGTGTAGACCCTGCGGGTTCGAGAAATATGTAGACATGACCGAGACATCTCTACAGTCAATAAACAATAGCGGGACCTGGATGCCCATATTTGTTCCTACATATTCTACGAAGATCTTTACCGGTCGAACCTCTATGTCAAGGATTCAATTAATCCCGTATGATGTTCCCTTTATTCTTCGGTATGTTACTTGCCCAAGATTCGATCATCGGTATCTCCATACCTAGTTCAACCTCATTACTGGCAAGTCTCTTTACTCATTTTGTAATACAAGATCCCCTTGACTAACACTTAGTCACATTGCTTGCAAGGCTTATTGTGATGTTGTATTACCGAGTGGGCCCTTAGATACCTCTCCGTCACACGGAGTAACAAATCCCAGTCTTGATCCATGCCAACCCAACAGACACCCTCGGAGATACCTGTAGAGCACCTTTATAGTCACCTAGTTACATTGCGATGTTTGATACACACAAGGTACTCCTCTGATGCCAGTGAGTTGCATGATCTCATGGTCATTGGAACATATACTTGACATGCAGAAAAGAGTTGCAATAAACTGACACGATCATATGCTACGTTTGTAGTTTGGGTCTTGTCCAACACATCATTCTCCTAATGATGTGATCCCGTTACCAAATGACATCTCATGTCCATGACTAGGAAACCATAGCCATCTTTGATCAACGAGCTAGTCTATTAGTGGCATACTAGGGACATGGTGTTGTCTATGTATCCACACATGTATCTGAGTTTCCGATCAATACAATTATAGCATGGATAAGAAACGATTATCATGAACAAGGAAATATGATAAAAATTAATTTATTATTGCCTCTAGGGCATATTTCCAACTGTCTCCCACTTGCACTAGAGTCAATAATCTAGTTCACATCACCATGTGATTCGCATTGTTAGGAATCTAACACCCACTGAGTTTTGGGGCTCGATCATGCTTTGCATGTGAGAAAGGTCTTATAGTCAGGGGGTCTGCGACATTCAGATCCGTATGTACTTTGCAAATCTCTATGTCAAACTGTTAACACTGCTACCACACTCCACTTGGTACTATTCCAAATGGTTGTTCCACTATACGTATTCGAATTGCTACTAAGAGTCATCCGGATTAGTGTTAAAGCTTGCATCGACGTAACTCTTTACGATGAACCCTTTATCACCTCCATAATCAAGAAACGTTTCCTTAGTCTTTTAGTCAGTAAGGATAATATTGACAGTTGTCAGTGATCCACTCCTGGATCACTCATGTACCCCTTGACGAACTCATGGCAAGGCACACACAGGTGCGGTACACAACATGGCATACTATACAGAGCCTATGGCTAAGGCATAGGGGCCGGCATTCGTCCTTTCTCTTTCTTCTGCCGTTCTGGAGCTTTGAGTCTCACTCAACTTCACACCTCGCAAATCAGGCGAGAATTCTTTCTCTGACTGATCCATTTTGAACTCTTTCAAAATCTTGTCAAGGTATGTACTCATTGAAAGTCTCATCAAGCATCTTGATCTATCTCTATAGATCTTGATGCTCAACAATTAGGTAGCTTTATCCAGGTCTTCCTTTGAAAAACTCTTTTCAAACAACCGTTTAGGCTTTCCATAAATTCTACATCATTTCCGATCAACAACATGTCATCCACATATACTTATCAGAAATTCTATAGTGCTCCCACTCACTTTATTGTAAATACAAGTTTCGCGTAAACTTTGTATAGACTCTAAAACTTTGATCACCTCCTCAAAGTGTATATTCCAACTCCGAGATGCTTGCTTCACTTCATAGAAGAATCACTAAAGCTTGCACAACTTTTAGCATCCTTAGGCCTGACAAAACCTTCTGGTTGTATCACATACAACCTTTCCTCAAGTAAACCGTTAAGGAAACTATGTTTTAATATCCATCTGCCAGATTTCATAATTGCAAAAAGCAGCAACTGCTAACATAACTGCAACAGACTTTAGCATCACTACGAGTGAGAAAGTCTCATTGCAGTCAACTCCTTGAAGTTGTCATAAACTTCTTTGCAACAAGTCGAGCTTTACAAATGGTGACATTTACCATGAGCGTATGTCTTCATTTTAAACATCCATTTGTACTCAACAACCTGTCGTCCAATGAGCAAGTCTACCAAAGTCTATACTTGGTTTTTGATACATGGATCCTTTCTCAGATTTCATGGCCTCTAACCATTTGTCAGAATCCGGGCCCATCATCGCTTCGCCACAGCTTGTAGGTTCATCGTTGTCCAACAACATGACCTCCAAGACAGGATTGTCGTACCACTCAGGACCAGTATGCATCCTTGTCGACCTACGAGGTTTGATAGTAACTTGATCCGAAGGTTCATGATCATCATCATTTACTTCCTCTTCAGCTGACATAGGTTCCACAGAAACATCTTTCTGCGCTGTGCTACTCTCTGGTTGAAACAAAGGTTTCAATAACCACAACAAGTTCTATCTTACTCCCGCTCAATTCTTTCTAGAGAAACTCTTTCTCGAGAAAGGACCCAGTTTTAGCAACAAATACTTTATGCTTAGATCTGAGATAGAAGGTTTACCCAACTGTTCTTAGGGTATTCTATGAAGATGCATTTGTCCGCTTTGGGTTCGAGCTCATTAGGTGAAAACATTTTCAACACAAGCGTCGCAGCCCCAAACATTGAGAAATGACAGCTTAGGTTTCTATCAAACCATAATTCACACGGTGTCATCTCAACGGATTTAGATGGTGCCCTATCTAAAGTGAACGTAGTTGTATCCAATACATAACCCCAAAATTATAGTAGCAAAACGATAAGAGACATCATAGCAAGGACCATTTCCAATAGAGCGTGACTATGACGTTCGAACACACCATCACACTATGGTGTTCCAGGTGGCATGAGTTGTGAAACAACTTTCACATTGTCTAAAGTTGTATGCCAAACTCGTAACTCAGATATTCACCTCCACGACCATATCATAGACATATTTATCTTCTTGTCACGATGATCTTAAACTTCACTCTGAATTTGCGTGAACCTTTCAAACGATCCAGACTTGTGTTTCATTAAGTAAATATACACGATATCTACTCAAATCATCAGTGAAGGTAAGAAAATAACGATATCCATCGCACGCTACAAGACTCATTGGATTGCATACATCAACATGTATCATTTCCAATAAATCACTTGCCCGCTCCATCCATCTGGAAACGGGGTCCTTAGTCATCTTGCCCAAGAGGCATGGTTCGCATGTCTCAACCGATTCAAAATCGAATGATCCAAAGATCCATCAGCATGGATTTTTTTCATGCATTTCATACCAATATGACATTTAGCGGCAGTGCCACAAGTATGTGGTACTATCATTATTAACTTTGTATCTTTTGGCATCAATGTTTTGAACATGTGTATTACTACGATCAAGATTCAACAAACCATTCTCACTGGGTGCATGACCATTGAAGGTATTATTCATGTAAAAAGAATAACCATTATTCTCTAACTTAAATGAATAACCATGTTGCAATAAACACCATCTAATCACGATCATGCTCAACACAAAACACCAAATAACATTTATGTAGCGACCCGACTTGGAAAGGTCAAGCCTCTCTGTGTTTTGTGCCATCCATGGATCAGTATGCTAGCACACACAGTACATCAATGTATATATCAAAGTGCAATGACATGTAATTAACGTAAAACTGAAATATACCTTAAAATCTCAGCGAAAACGGTCAACAGGAGTGGAGTCCCAATAACACCAACGGCAGGTTGAGTGCAGACCATAACCCTGAATCGTAGTCTTACTCGTCGTAGAAAAGTATCTACAACATAAGACGTTGCGGCCGTGTAGGTCAGTACATTGAATTTACCGGCAAGATCACCATAGTAGAACAGAAGATAAAAACTATTCTATATGCAGTAAGGCTTTGTGGCTCTGTGTCTGAATTTTTGCATAAAAGCTGATTTTATTTTATTTTCCTACAACAAAGGAATATCAGGAGTTTTCACTACAGAGTTACCTAACATGACATGGTTCCGCCAACCAATGTCTTAATTCCCACAAGTACCATAAGTTGCCCACGATTAATTATCAGTCCAGTGTTGAGAGTTCAGAGATAGATCCAAGTCCAAAGGCTCAAATTGTCCGTAACCGGGGACACGGCTAATCGATTAGGTTTAACTTTGCAGAGTGTTGTGTACTTTACCCACAAAATTCGTTCCCTCCTGGTAAGTCCTCACACTGCTGGGTGTTTGAGAATATGACAAACGAAACATGGTCTTTCAGAGTGTTTCCCTGACTATTGTCAGTGCCCATCCAATCCTAATGTCGACTACATCTCGTAGCACTGCCCAGCCAGAGTCACAACAAAGATCAACCAAGCCAGAGCCCATAATGACTTGTGGCTACACCGGTAAGCTTCCGGGAATGAAGTATGCATCCATCTCTTTGAGTCTGGGTGAAGCTTTCCGCAAGATGTCATGGCGCTTCTCCATGCATCCCGGCCATCCACTGGTTACCCCAGGGATGCCCATCAATTCCATCCTTCACCCAGTAGTGTGTATTGAAAACATTGTTTCTCGAGTCTCGAACTCTTGAGGTCTTGAAGATGCAGGACTTGAAGATGCCTTCATGAAGTTGTCGTCTTGACGTAGAGTCCTCCTTCTCATACCACTCACGAACACTCATACCAGACCCCGTCTACTTTAGCATAGCACTAAAATAACTAGCATTCCCAGGTCTTTAGTAACAAGTAGTGGGTTCCTACCTCATGCATTCTACTCAACTACAAGAATTTTCAATAACACTATTGGAGGGATTTGTTGAATGGTGTCACTACATGCAATAAAACATAGGTATGAAATAGATGGTCAAAGTGAACTTGCTTGTACTGTTGATGAAGAAATGTCGCTCTCAGAAATACTTGCTAAACTATTCGTCACTCTCCGATAAATATCTATAATAATCAAACATTGCATTCATATAAGCAATCATTCTAGCAATCAATTTTAACAATCAAAAACTAACACAAAACCAAAAGCAACAAGGTTGTGATGAATGAAAATACTTAAGACAAAACTCAAAACAACAAAGTTTCATCAACACAACTACGGGTTATTTTTTTCTACAAATGATCCTATTTTCAAAGGTAACAAAACAAAAACAAAGCAAATACAACAAAAGTATTTTAGTAAATATTTTACTTAGCAAAATGAATTACTTTTGAAGAACAACTAAAAATTATGAAAACAACACTCTAAACAACATAGGTTTTTGCCTAATAAACTTAACAATCAAGACAGAAAAAATATATTAAAAATAACAGAAACAGGATATGTAACAACTAAATTAACAGAAAGTATATTTGATAAAAAAAATTATTTAAAGGTATTTTCCAAAAGCAAATCAAACTAGCAAATGGAAATCAATTACAAGTTATAATTAGCTATAATTGATTTTCATGCAATCAACTAATAAAATAATAATTGTTTGAAGGGCTACTCTTATCTAACAGAAAAATTTATAAAATATATCAACTAATATAAAAGAAAATATATTAAAACAATTTAAAACAAAAGAAATATAAATAATCCTAAAAAGAAATAAAACAGAATCTGTTTTGCATGAAACCCTAATTTAAACTATTCTATAAATTCTCTAATTATACCTACTTTTAACTAAAGTCACTAGTGATACGTAGCAAAAAGAATCAACTAAAAATATATTTTTAAACTCAAGATATCCAAAAAATAAAATTTTAATCAAATCTGTTTGAATTCAAATTTAAATTACTCAAATATGGTCAAACTTGATATCTACAGAAACTACATAAAATTAGTGACATGATGCAAAATAATCATATTAAAAAAATTAAAAACATAAAAGATATGAATAAAACAAAAACAGAACTAAAGGTGTAAAAGAAATTAAAATAGAAAAAAGAAATAAATTACTCTAACAAACAGGGGGTGACGTGGCAGTCTCTGATTGGTTGGAGGGTGTGCGTGTTCTAGCGATTCGAGCAGACGGCCGGCTCCTCACAGAAAAAATGGTTTGGCTAAATGACTAATAAGAAAACCGGTCGATTTATTTAATCTAAACCGAAAAGGTACGCGGGATCTAATCCTAACCGCAGGTTCTAGATCGGACGGTTGAGGAGGGCTCCGGTGACTTATAGAGGAGGAGGGGAGCTTCGGCGATGCTCCAGCGATGTCCGAGGCGGCGAGGTCAACGGGGACGGAGGTCCGGTGGTTGGGGACGGCATTTGAGGGGTCCAGTCGATGGCGGTGGACCTCCGGCGTCTGTTGGTGGTGACGACGAGGCGAGGGAGCGTCGGGGGCGAGCTCCAGGAGCTCGGGGAGCTTCGGGTGGAGGCCGAACTCCGACGAGGTGTGGGACGGCGTTCTGGCGAGGGAGGATCGGGGTGTCGGGGTGGAACGGGGTGCGGGGACGTCGGGGGCTTTATATAGGGCCTCTAGGGGCTCGGGGAAAGGAAAGGGAGGGAGATCCGGTCAGGGTTGATCTCACCGGCGTTGGAAAGGAACGAGGGAGGGGAAAAGGAAGGAGGTCGGGTGGTGGGCCCGGGTGTCAGTGAGAGGGAGGGAAAGGAAAGAGGAGTTGGCGGCTGATCCGAAGGGATTCGGATCCGGCAAATAAAGACGTGGGCCGATTTCTTTCCTAACGGGCTACGGTGGGTTTCCTATTTTAAAATATTTTCCTTTTATAAAATAAAAGAGAAGGAAACTAACATTTGGGCGATCAAAACATTTCCAAAAAATAAAGTTTTATATACCAAAATGACCTGGGAAATAAATTCAATAAGATGAACATTTTTCCACGGCCAAAATAAATACTCTAAAACATTTTATTTTCAGAAAATGCCTAAAATGGATTTTAACTCCTTTTGCAAATAATTTTTCAGATAACCCCCTGGGTTTTATGGTTCAAATACTTCACAAAAATAACCCTGGTGTGGAGCGTCATGTTACTCCTCTCAAAATCTTGTCAAGGGTATTTGAATTCTTTCAAAATTTAGAATTGAACCAACTATGAAATGAATTCCAAAAAGAATAATTCAGAGATTTTCAAATCCACTTTTCAAATTCCTTGTTTGTGAAGAAGTCATGTTCTCTCATTGATTTGAAATGGACTTGAATTTGAAGACAAACACAAAGGGGAAAGTCATTTTATTCCCCCTCATTCAAAAGTTTTCAAAAAGTTTCAAATTTCACTCAATTCAATCACTCAAGCAAACAAACACTCATTCTAATATTTATTATAACATTCCAAAATTTGGGATGTTACAATTTATTTAGGTTTGTCACTAATCCCAAAGGTAGAGAGAGGTGCGATGTTGATCACATCAACCTTGGAAAGATTTCCAACACACATCGTCACCTCACCCTTAGCTAGTTCTCTGTTTACTCCGTAGCTTTTTTCGAGTTACTAACATTTAGCAACCAAACCGGTATCCAATACCCAAGTGCTACTAGGTGTACTCGCAAGGTACACATTATTAACACGTATATCAAATATACTCCTATCGATGTTGCCAGCCTTCTTATCTACCAGGTCTCTAGGGTTGTTCCGCTTCACCGACCACTCTCCTCATAATCGAAGCACTTAGTGTCGGGTTTGGGTTCAACTTTGGGTTGCTTCACTGGAATAGCAACTGACTTGCTATCCATCAAGTTTCCCTCCTTGCTCTTTCCCTTCTCGAAACTAGTGGTTTGACTAACCATCAACACTTGACGCTATTTCTTGATTTCTACCTTTGTGGTGTCAAACATCGCGAATAGCTTAGGGATCATTATTTGTCTCCCTGGCATTTTATAGTTCATGACCAAGTTCAGTAGCTTAGTGTCAATGACTTGGAGAACTATATCAATCACTATCTTATCTGGAAGATCAACTTCCACTCGATTCAAGCGATTGTAGCACTCAGACAATCTGAGCACATGCTCAACGATTGAGCTATTCTCTTTCATCTTGTAGGAAAATTATCTTGTTGGAGATCTCATATCTCGCAACACAGGCACGAGCCTGAGATCCTAATTTCAGCTCTTAGAACATCTCATATATTCAGTGATGTTCAAAACGTTTTGGACCTCAATTCTAAGCCGTAATGCATGACGCACTAAACTATCAAGTAGTCATCAAAACGTGTCTGTCAGATGTTCACAACATCTACAAACGACACTAGAGGGGTTGGCGCACCGAGTGGTGCATTAAGGACATAAGACTTCTATGCAGCAATGAGGACAATCCTCAGATCCCAGACCCAGTCCGCAATATACCTACCATCATCTTTCAACCCTATTTCTCTAGGAACATATAAAAATTCAAGGGAGCTACAGCATGAGATAGTAATCTACAACATAATTTTGCAAAGACACTACTGACTATGTTCATGATAATGAGTTCAATTAATCATATTACTTAAGAACTCCCACTCAAATTGACATCCCTCCGGTCATTCGAGTGATACCCGATCCAAATTCACCAACTCAAGTCCGATCATCACGTGAGTTGAGGTGGTTTCAATGCTGAACATCATCATGTTGATCATATCTGCTATATGACTCATGTTCGACCTTTCGGTCTCTTGTGTTCCGAGGCCATGTTTGTACATGCTAGGCTCGTCAAGTTTAACCCGAGTGTTCTGCATGTGCAACACTGGCTTGCACCCGTTGTATGTGAACGTAGAGTCTATCACACCCGATCATCATGTGGTGTCTCAACACGACGAACTTTCACAACGGTGCACACTCGGGGAGAACACAATTCATCTTGAAATTTAAGTGAGGGATCACCTTATAATGCTATCGTCGTCCTAAGAAAAACAAGGTGCATAAAAGGATAAACATCACATGCAAATCATACGTTACATGATATGGCCATGAACTTGTGCTTTTGATCTCCATCTTGAAAGCACCAGCATGATCTCCATCGTCACCGGCACGACACCATGATCTCCATCATCTCGATCAACATGAATGTGTCGCCATAGGGGTTGGAGCGCCCATCATGCTTGTACTACTATTGCTACCGTTTAGCGATAAAGTAAAGCATTACATAGCGCTTAATGATTGACACATAGGTCATACAATAATTAAAGACAACCATATGGCTACTGCCGGTTGCCGTACTCATCGACATGCAAGTCGTGATATTCTATACAACACATGATTATCTCATACATCACATATATCACATCATGTAATTGGCCATATCATATCACAACATGCCCTGCAAAAACAAGTTAGACGTCCTGTAATTGTTGTTGCATGTTTTATGTGGCTGCTACGGGTATCTAGTAAGAACAATTCTCATCTACGCAAAACCACAATGGTGATACACTAGTTGCATTTCAACCTTCTCAAGGACCGCCTATGTCGAATCCGATCCAACTAAAGCGTACGAGTAATGTTGGTCCGGGCCGCTTCATCTCACAATACCGCTGGACCAAATCACGACCAAGGGAGGAAGCAATCTAAGCATCAACGCCCACAAACTCTTTGTGTTCTACTCGAGATCTCATCTACACGTAGACCTAGCTCATGATGCCACTGTTGGGGAACGTCGCATGAGAAACAAAGAATTTCCTACGCACACGTAGATCTATCCATGGTGATGAGAATCTACGAGAGGGAGTGGATCTACGTACCCTTGTAGATCGCTAAGTGGGAAGTGTTAAGAAATGCGGTTGGTGTAATCGAACGTCTTCGCGATCCAAATCACCGAGCATCCCGCGATCTCATCACTATCCGTCCCGCGATCCAATCACGATCCGTCTCACGAACCCTTGACGATCCATCCCATGATCTCATCGCGATCCGTCCCTCGAACTCATCACGATCCGTCCCACGATCTCATCATGATCACGGTCCTTCCGATCTAGCGCCGAACGGATGGCACCTCCATGTTCAGCACACGTACAACTTGATGATGATCTCTGCCTTCTTGATCCAGCAAGAGGGAGCGGAGATGTAGAAGAGTTCTCCGGTAGTGTGACGGTGCCGCGGCGATGGTGGTGGAACAATTCCGGCAGGGCTTCGCCTAAGCACTGCAGAAAACCGATCTAGAGGAGAAACTATGCACTGGAGGAACAGGCAGCACATGGCAAAAATTCTGTAGAAAAACCATTAAACCTCCGGTATATATAAGAGGGAGGGACGAGAGGACTTGGCGCAAGGGCCAAGCCTCCTTGGGTCGGCTGAAGTGGGGAGGAGAGGAGGACTCCTCCTCCAATCCTAGTAGGACTAGGATTCCTCCCTTTTTGGCCTTTTCCCTTTGGGATTTTCTTCCCAGCCGCATGGGCCCTATGTGGGACTTCCACCAGCCCACAAAGGGCTTGTATTTACTCTCCCACAGACCATGTAGCCTCTCGGGTCGAAATACCCCTCCCGATGGTCTCTCGGTACACTACCGGCACTCCCGGTACACTACTGATGAGCCTGAACCTTTTTCGGTGACCAAAATAGGACTTCTTATATATCAATCTTTACCTACGGAACATTACGGAGCTCCTCATGACGTCCGGGATCTCATCCGGGAATCCGAACAACCTTCAGTCACCACCATACATAAGTCTATACTACCGAAACGTCACCGAACCTTCAGTGTGCAGACCCTGCGGGTTCGAGAACAATGTAGACATGATCGAGACATCTCTACAGTAAATAACCAATAGCGGGACCTGGATGCCCATCTTGGTTCCTACATATTCTACGAAGATCTTTATCGATCGAACCTCTATGTCAAGGATTTAGTTAATCCCGTATGATGTTGCCTTTCTTCTTCGGTATGTTACTTGCCCGAGATTCGATCGTCGGTATCTCCATACCTAGTTCAACCTCGTTACTGGCAAGTCTCTTTACTCGTTCCGTAATACAAGATCCCGTGACTAACACTTACTCAAATTGCTTGCAAGGCATATTGTGATGTTGTATTACTGAGTGGGCCCTGAGATACCTCTCCGTCACACGGAGTAACATCCCAGTCTTGATCCATGCCAACCCAACAGACACCCTCGGAGATACCTGTAGAGCACCTTTATAGTCAACCAGTTACGTTGCAACGTTTGATACACACAAGGTACTCCTCCAGTCTGAGTGAATTGCATGATCTCATGGTCATAGGAACATATACTTGACAAGCAGAAAACAGTACCAATAAACTGACACGATCTTATGCTACATTTGTAGTTTGGGTCTTGTCCATCACATCATTCTCCTAATGATGTGATCCCGTTACCAAATGACATCTCATGTCCATGACTAGGAAACCATATCCATCTTTGATCAACGAGCTAGTCTATTAGAGGCATACTAGGGACATGGTGTTGTCTATGTATCCACACATGTATCTGAGTTCCCGATCAACACAATGATAGCATGGATAATAAACGATTATCATGAACAAGGAAATATGATAATAACTAATTTATTATTGCCTCTAGGGCATATTTCCTTGTTCATGATAATCGTTTATTATCCATGCTAGAATTGTATTGATCAGAAACTCAAATACATTTGTGGATACATAGACAACACCATGTCCCTAGTATGCCTCTAATAGACTAGCTAGTTAATCAAAGATGGTCAAGGTTTACTAGCCTTGGACATGCAATGTCATGTGATAATGGGATCACATCATTAGGAGAATGATGTGATGGACCAGACCCAAACTATAAATGTAGCATATGATCATGTGAGTTTATTGCTATAGTTTCCTGCATGTCAAATATCTATTCCTATGACCATGAGATCATGCAACTCACTGACACCGGAGGTGTACCTTGTGTGTATCAAATGTTGCAACATAACTGGGTGACTATAAAGGTGCTCTACAGGTATCTCCGAGGGTGTGTGTTGGGTTGGCATGGATCAAGACTGGGATTTGTTACTCCATGCGACGGAGAGGTATCTCGGGGCCCACTCGCTAATACAACAGCACAACAAGCCTTGCAAGCAATGTGACTAATGTGTTAGCCACATGATCTTGTATTACGGAATGAGTAAAGAGACTTGCCGGTAACGAGATTGAACTAGGTATAGAGATACCGACGATCGAATCTCATGCAAGTAACATATCGAGGAACAAAGGGAACGCCATATGAGATCATCTGAATGCTTGAAATAAAGTTTCAGCCGATAAAGATCTTTGTATAATATGTAGGAGCCAATATGGGCATCCAGGTCCTGCTATTGGTTATTGACCATTGAGGTGTCTCGGTCATGTCTACATAGTTCTCAAACCCACAGGGTGTGCACACTTAAGGTTTGGTGACATTTCAGTGGTATTGAGTTCTATGTGTTGGTGAATGAAGGTTGTTAGGAGTCCTGGATGAGATCCCGGACATGACGGGGAACTCCGAAATAGTCCGTAGGTGAATATCGATATATAGGATGAAGGGAATCAGAGTCGGGAAGCATTCCGAGGGTACCGGGTTATGACAGGGAGTACCTAAAGGTGTTTCGGGGGGGGCCCGACAAGTGTTGGTGGGCCTCATGGGCCAAGGGGAGGGGGCACACTATCCCACAAGGGGCCTAGGCACCACCCAAACCCTAGCCCACTTCCGCCAAAGGTGGGGGAGCCCATCTAAGGGGCTACCACTAGGTAACTTGGGGGCCAAGCCACCCTAGGGTTTCCCTAGGGGGCGCCCCCCTCGGCCTTAGCCGCCACTCCCTAGATGGGATTTAGGGGCGCCCCCTCCTCCCTTCCCCCTATATATATGGAGGGATAAAGAGGGCAACCACAGCCCTGAAAAGCCATGTGCTTCCCTATCTCCTTCTAGATAGCTTCTCCTCTAGATCTGTTCGGTATGGCTTAGCGAAGCTTTGCCGGATCAGGTCCATCACCACCGCCACCATCTCGTTGTGCTGCCGGAGAACTCATACACCTCTCCAGCGTTGCTTGCTGGATTAAGGAGGTGGAGATCGTCATCGATCTGTACATGTGCTGAACGCGGAGGTGCCGTCCGTTTGGCGCTAGATCGGAAGGACCATGAATGGATCGCGGGACGGATTGTGATTGGATCACGGGACGGGTCATGATGGGATCGTGGGGCGGCTAGCAATTTGGATCGTGAAGATGTTCGACTACATCAACCGAGTTTCTTAACGCTTCCCGCTTAGCGATCTACAATGGTATGTAGATCCACTCTCCGTCACGTAGAGGCTCATCACCATGGATAGATCTTGCGTGTGCGTTGGAATTTTTTTATTTCCCATGCAACGTTTCCCAACAGTGGTATCAGAGCTAGGTTTATGTGCAGATGAGATCTCAAGTTGAACACAAAAGAGTTTGTGAGCGTTGATGCTCAGATTTCTTCCTCCCTTGGTCTTTTCTTGATTTAGCGGTATTGTGGGATGAAGCGGCCCGGACCAACCTTACTCGTACGCTTACGAGTGACTGGTTCCGTCGACTGACGTGTGACTTTGTTAGATAAAGATGGTTGGCGGGTGTCTGTCTCTCCTACTCTAATTGGATCGGATTCGACAAAGGCAATCCTTGAGAAGGTTGAATAGCAATTTGTGTATCACCGTTGTGGTTTTGTGCAGGTAAGAATTGTTCTTGCTAGATACCCGTAGCAGCCACGTAAAACATGTAACTACAATTAGAGGACGTCTAACTTGTTTTCATGGGGTATGTCGTGATGTGATATTACCAATTACATGATGAGATATATGTGACGTATGAGATGATAATGTTTTGTATAGAATATCACGACTTGCATGTCAATGCGTACGACAACTGGCAGGAGCCATAGGGTTGTCTTTAACTATTTTCGCCATTTTGCTTTACTTTATCGCTATGAGTTAGAAATAGTCATGGACGCAACTTTCGACACGACAACCTCATGGAGACACATTTATGGAGATCAGGATGATGGAGATCACGGTGTCATGCTGGTCACGATGGAGATCATGCTGGTGCTTTATAGATGGAGTTCAAAAGCACAAGTTCATGGCCATATCATGTCACTTACGATTTGCATGTGATGTTAATTCTTTTATGCATCTTATTTTTCTTAGGACGACGGTAGCATTATAAGGTGACCTCTCAGTAAAATTTCAAGATAAACTTGTCTTATCCCCGAGTGTGCACCGTTGCGAAAGTTTGTTGTGTCAAGAAACCACGTGATGATTGGGTGTGATAGACTCTATGTTTGCATACAATGGGTGCAAGCCAGTGTTGCACGTGCGGAACACTCGAGTTAAACTTGATGAGCCTAGCATGGATAGACATGGCCTCGGAACACAAGATACTGAAAGGTCGAACATGAGTCATATAGATATGATCAACATGTTGATGTTCACCATTGAAACCACCTGAACTCACGTGATGATCGGACTGGCGTTGGTAAATTTGGATCATGTATCACTCGAATGACCAGAGGGATGTCAATTTGAGTGGGAGTTCTTAAGTAATATTATTAATAGAATTCATTTATCATGAACAAGTCTAAAGTTTCCTTTGCAAAGTTATGTTGTAGATTGATAGCTCTCATTGTAGCTCCCCTATTTTTTTAAATATGTTCATAGAGAAAATAGAGTTGAAAGATAATGGTAGCAATTATGGAGAGTAGGTCTATGATCAGAGGATTGTCCTCAGTTGCTGCATAGAAGGCTTGTGTCCTTGATGCACCGCTTAATGCACCACCCCCTCAAGCGTTGTTTGTAGATGTTGTGAACATCTGACAGACACGTTCTCATGACTACTCGATAGTTCAATGCGTCATGTGCTACTTCTCGAGCATGCGTTGGTTTCCCATGAAGAGGAACAGTTTGATACAGCAAAGTAGATAAGTATTTCCCTTAGTTTTTGAGAACCAAGCTATCAATCCAGTAGGATATACAAGCGAATCACCAATAGATGTACCTGGACAAAGAATCAAACTCTTGCAGCCAACGCTATAAAGGGGTTGTCAATCCCTTCATGGTTACTTGCAAGGATGAGCTCTAATAGAGATAGATATAATAGGATGCTTGAACGGAAAGTAACACTAAAAGTAAAAATAATGCTGCAAGTATTTTTGGTATTTTTGGTTTTAGATCTGAAAATATAATATGGAAAATAGATCCAGGGGCCATAGGGTTCACTAGATGGCTTCTCTCATCATGGCAAGTATTACGGTGGGGCAACAAATTACTGTCGAGCAATTGATAGAAAAGCGAATAATTATGAACATATCCAAGGCAATGATTATGCATATAGGCATCACGTCCATGACAAGTAGACTGAAACGATTCTGCATCTACTACTATTACTCCATACATTGACCAACTCCTGCCTGCATCTAGAGTATTAAGTTCATGAAGAACAGAGTAACACATTAAGTAAGTTGACATGATGTAGAGTGATAAACTCAAGCAATATGATGAAAACCCCATATTTTTACCATTGATGGCAACAATACAATACATGCCTCACTACCCCTACTTTGTCACTAGGTGAGGACACCGCAAGATTGAACCCAAAACTAAGCACTTCTCCTATTGCAAGAATTACCAATCTAGTTGGCCAAACCAAACCAATTACTCGAAGAGACTTGCAAAGATATGAAATCATGCATAAAACAATTCAGCAAAGACTCAAATAATATTCATGGATAATCTAAACATAAACCCACAATCCATCGGATCTCGACAAACACACCAAAAAAGAGTATTACATCAGATAGATCTCCATGAAGATCATGAAGAACATGGTATTGAGAAGCAAAGAGAGAGAAGAAGCCATCTAGCTACTAGCTATGGACCCGTAAGTCTGTGGTGAACTACTCACGCATCATCAGAGGCTCAATGGAGTTGATGTAGATGCCCACCGTGATCGAATGCCCTCCGACAGATTACCAAAAAAGGCTCGAAGATTGGATGTCTCGGGAACGGAGGCTTCTAGCGGCGGAAAAGTGTTTTCGTGGCTCTCTTTGATAATGATGGAATATTTGGGAATTTATAGGATGAAGATTAGGGTTAGGGGAGTAGTCGTGGGCCCACAAGCCTGCCCGGTGTGACCACCCCCTCTAGACGCGCCCCTAGGGCTTGTGGCCCCATGATGGCTCCTCTGCCTTGGTTCACAAGTCTCACAGGGATCACTCCAAAGGTTTTATTCCATTTGGACTCCATTCAATATTCCTTATCTGCGAAACTCAAAAATAAGGGAAAACAGAAACTGGTACTAGGCGCTAGATTAATAGGTTAGTCCCAAAAATAATATAAAATAGCATATTAATGCATATAAAACATCCAAAACGGATAACATAATAGGATGGAACAATAAAATAATATAGATACGTTGGAGACGTATCATCATGCATTACGGCTTAGAATTGAGGCTCCAAAATGTTTTGAACATCACAAAACATATGAGATGTTCTAAGAGCTGAAATTGGGATCTTAGGCTCGTGCCTGTCTTGGGAGGTATGAGACCTCCAACAAGATTCTTTGCCTGCAAGATGAAGGAGAATATCTCAATTGATGAGCATGTGCTCAGATTGTCTGGGTACTACAATCTCTTGAATCGAGTGGGAGTTGATCCTCCAGATAAGATAGTGATTGATATAGTTCTCCAAGTCACCGCCACAAGGCTAATAGAGCTTCGTGATGAACTATAAACATGCCAAGGATGGAAAGGATGATCCCCGAGCTATTCACGATGTTTGACAGCTCGAAGGTAGAAATCAAGAAGGAGCATCAAGTGTTGATGGTTAGTAAAATCACTAGTTTCACAAAGGGCAAGGGCAAGAAGGGAAACTTCATGGATGTCAAGCCAGTTGCTGCTCCAGTGAAGAAACCCAAGGTTGAACTCAAACCTGAGACTAAGTGCTTCTATTATGAGAAGAGTGGTCGCTGAAATGGAACAACCCTAGATACTTGGTAGATAAGAAGGCTCGCAACATCGACAGAAGTATATTTGATATACATATTATTTATGTGTACCTTGCTAATACTCCTAGTAGCACCTGGGTATCTCAAAATGTTGGTAACTCAAAATAAAAGCTATGGGATAAAAGGCGACTAGCTAAGGAGTGGTGACGATGTGTGTTGGAAGTATTTCCAAGGTTTATGTGATCACCATCCCATGCTCTCTCTACCTTCGGGATTAGTAATGAACCTAAATAAATGTTATTTGGTGTTTGCGTTAAGCATGAATGTGATTAGATCATGTTTATTGCAATATGGTTATTCATTTAAGTTAGAGAATAATGGTTATTCTATTTACATGAGTAATACCTTCAATGGTCATGCACCCAATGAGAATGGTTTACTAAAATCTCGATCGTAGTAATACACATGTTCATAACATTGATGCCAAAAGACGCAAATTTAATAATGATAGTACCACATACTTGTGGCACTGCTGCTAAAGGTCATAGTGGTGTAAAGTGCATGAAGAAACTCCATGTCGATGATTCTTTGGACTCACTCAATTTCGAATCAGTTGAGACATGCGTACCATACCTCTTAGGCAAGATGACTGAGACCCAGTTAACCGGTATGATGGAGCGGTTAAGTAACTTATTGGAATTGATACATGTTGATGTATGTGGTCCAATGAGTGTTGAAATATGCAGTGGATATTGTTATTTTCTTACCTTCACTGATGATTTGAGTAGATATGGGGATATTTACTTAATGAAACACAAGACTGAAACGTTTGAAAGGTTCAAGCAGTTTCAGAGTGAAGTTGAGATCATCGTGACAAGAAGATAAAATGTCTACGATATGATCGTAGAGGTGAGTTTGGTATACAACTTAAGACAATGTGGAAGTTGTTTCACAACTCATGCCACCTGGAACACCATAGTGCGATGGTGTGTCCGAACATCATAGTTGTGCTCTATTGGATATGGTGCGTACTATGATGTCTCTTATCATTTTTTCCACTGTCATTTTGAGGTTATGCATTAGAGACAACTAAATTCACTTGAAATAGGACACCATCTAAATCCATTGAGATGACACCATATGAATTATGGTTTGGTGGAAACCTAAGCTGTCATTTCTCAAGAGTTTGGGAATGCGACGCTTATGTCCGATGAGCTTGAACCCAAAGTGAAAAGGTGCATCTTCATAGGATACCATAATATGATAGTTGTGTATACCTTCTATCTCAGATCTGAGGGCGAAGTGTTTGTTGCTAAAAACAGGTCCTTTCTATAGAAAGAGTTTCTTTTCGAAAGAATTGAGTGGGAGGAAGATAGAACTTGATGGGCTTGTTGAACCTTTACTTTCCACCAGAGAGTAGCACAGCGCAGAAAGATGCTTCTATAGAGCCTACATCGGTTTAAGTGAAAGTTAATGATGATGATCATGAAGCTTCGGATCAAGTTGCTATCAAACCTCACAGGTCGACAAGGGCGTACTGCTCTTGAGTGGTACCACAACCCTGTCTTATAGGTCATTTTGTTGGACAACAATGAAGGTACGGTCTATGAAGAAGCGATGGTGGGCCTGGATTCCAACAAATGGCTAGGAGCCATGAAATCCGAGAAAGGATCCATGTACGAAAACCAAGTATGGATTTTGGTAGACATGCCCATTGAACAGCAGGCCATTGAGTACAAATGGATTTCTACGAAGAAGACAGACAATGATGGTGAATCTCACCATTTATAAAGCTCGACTTGTCGCAAAGAAGTTTCCAACAAGTTCAAGGAGTTGACTACGATTAGACTTTCTCACCCATAGAGATGCTAAAGTCTGTTGGAATTATGTTAGCAATTGCTGCATTTTTCAATTTTAAAATCTGGCAAATGGATGTCAAAACATCGTTTCCTTAACGGTTTACTTGAGGAAAGGTTGTATGTGATACAACGAGAAGGTTTTATTAGTCCTAAGGATGCTAAAATGTGTGCAAGCTCCAGCAATCCTTCTATGGGCTGGAGCAAGCATTTCGGGAGTTGGAAAATATCCTTTGATGAGGTGATCAAAGTTTTTGGGTTTATACAAAGTTAATGAGAAACTTGTATTTACCAGAAAGTGAGTGGGAGCAGTATAGAATTTCTGGTAAGATATGTGGATGACATGTTGTTGATCGGAAATTATATAGGATTTCTAGAAATAATAAACGGTTGTTTGAAAAGAGCTTTTCAAAGGAAGTCCTAGATAAAGCTACTTAATTGTTGAGCATCAAGATCTATAGAGATAGATCAAGATGCTTGAGGAGACTTTCAATGAGTACATACCTTGACAAGATTTTGAAAGAGTTCAAAATGGCTCAGTCAAAGAAGGAGTTCTTGTGTGATTTGTAAGATGTGAAGTTGAGTACGACTCAAAGCTCGACCACAACAAAAGAAAGAGAAAGGATGAAGGTTTTCCTCTATGCCTTAGCCATTGGGTCTATATAGTATGTCATGTTGTGTATCGCACCTGTGTGGGCCTTGCCATGGGTCTGTCAAGGGGTACAAGAGTGGTCCAGGAGTGGATCACTGGATAGCGATTAAAGTTATCCTTAATAACTAGAGGACTAAGGAAATATTTCTCGATTATGGATGTGACAAAGAGTTCGTCGTAGAGGCTAACGTCGATGCAAGCTTTAACACCAATCCAGATGACTCTTAGTAGCAATCCGGATATGTATAGTGGAGTAGTTATTTGGAATAGCTCCAAGTGGAGATTGGTAGCAGTGTCTATGGTATGACGTAGAGATTTGCAAAGTACACATGCAAAACATGATCGAAACCCCGAAACTCATTGGGTGTGAGATTCATAACAAATCACATAACGATGTGAGCTAGATTATTGACTCTAGTGCAAGTGGGAGGCTGTTGGAAATATGCCCTAGAGGCAATAATAAATTAGTTATTATCATATTTCCTTGTTCATGATAATCGTTTATTATCCATGCTAGAATTGTATTGATTGCAAACTCAGATACATGTGTGGATACATAGACAACACCATGTCCCTAGTATGCCTCTAATAGACTAGCTCGTTAATAAAAGATGGTCAAGGTTTACTAGAGATGGACATGAGATGTTATTTGATGACAGGATCACATCATTAGGAGAATGATGTGATGGACAAGACCCAAACCATAAACATAGCATATGATCGTGTCAATTTATTGCTATAGTTTTCTGGATGTCAAGTATCTATTCCAATGACCATGAGATCATGCAACTCACTGACACCGGAGGAGTACCTTGTGTGTATCAAACATCACAACGTAATTGGGTCACTATAAAGGTGATCTACAGGTATCTCCGAGGTTGTCTGTTGGGTTGGCATGTATCAAGATTGGGATTTGTTACTCCATGTTACGGAGAGCTATTGATAGTCCCCAAGTGCAATGAATCATCGTAGCAATTTCCAAAGGTGGAAGTGATAAGTATGGAGTGTCGAACCTACAAGGAACTAAAGGTAAGATCAATATTCTCTAAAGTCCGATCTGCCACCGATATGACTCTACGTACACCGAACGTTTGCTTCCATCTAGAAACGAGAAATTAAACTATGTTGTGGGTATGAAGAGGATAGCTTTGCCTGATATAGGAGAACTAAAATATTAAAATAGGTGTTGTTAACATAATATTACAATATATTACAAATAGCGAGTGTGGAATAATGATGGGTCGGTGTGCGGAATTATCCTAGGCAATTGTTAACAAGATCGGAAATCATTATTGCAATTTTATATGAGTGAGAGGCATAAGCTAACATACTTTCTTTACTTGGATCATATAAACTAATGATTGGAACTCTATCAAGCATCCGCAACTACTAAAGATCATAAAGGTAAAACCCAACCATAGCATTAAAGCATCAAGTCCCCTTTATCCCATACAAAACAACCCCCTTACACGGGTTTATGCTTCTGTCACTCAAGCAACCCACTATAAGAGAATCATTATCGTATTGCAAAAACCTACAGCGGGAATCCTTCACGTGTGCTCGGCACGAAAGGCACCATAGGACAGCAGCAAAATAAACATACAACTCAAACCAATCTAGATCATCAATCAAACCAAAGGACAAAAGTAATCTACTCAAAACATCAAAGAAAGGCAACACATCATTGGTCATAATGTGTAGCATAAAGCACTATGTTCAAGTAGGTGATTACAGAGGGGTGCGGTAGATTTGACCGTTAAAAGGAGATGAGGATGGTGATGAAGAAGGTGATGTTGATGAAGACGATCACCACGGCGATGGTTCCCCCGGTGGCACTCCTGTTGCAAATATGCCCTAGAAGCAATAATAAATTAGTTATTATCATATTTCCTTATTTATGATAATCGTTTATTATCCATGCTATAGTTGTATTGATTGGCAACATAGATGCACGTGTGGATACATAGACAAAACAATGTCCCTAGTATGCCTCTAATAGACTGGCTCGTTGATCAAAGATGGCTAAGATTTCCTAGCCATGGACATGAGATGATATTTGATAATGGTGTCACATCATTAGGAGAATGGTGTGATCGACAAGACCCAAACTACAAACGTAGCATATGATCGTGTCAGTTTATTTCTACTGTTTTCTGCATGTCAAGTATATGTTCCTATCACCATGAGATCATGCAACTCATGGATACCTAAGGAGTGCCTTGTGTGTATCAAACGTCGCAACGTAACTGGTTGACTATAAAGGTGCTCTACAGGTATCTTCGAGGGTGTCTGTTGGGTTGGCGTGGATCAAGACTGGGATGTTACTACATGTGACGGAGAGGTATCTCAGGGCCCACTCGGTAATACAACATCACAATATGCCTTGCAAGCAATGTGACTCAGTGTTAGTCATGGGATCTTGTATTATAGAACGAGTAAAGAGACTTGCCAGTAACGAGGTTGAACTAGGTATGGAGATACCGACGATCGAATCTCACGCAAGTAACATACCGAAGAAGAAAGGGAACATCATACGGGATTAACTGAATCCTTGACATAGAGGTTCGACTGATAAAGATCTTCGTAGAATACGTTGGAAGCAATATGGGCATCTAGGTCCCGCTATTGGTTATTGACCGTAGAGGCGTCTCAGTCATGTCTACATAGTTCTCGAACCCGCAGGGTCTGCACACTTAAGGTTTGGTGACGTTTCGGTAATATAGAGTTATGCATGGTGGTGAACGAAGGTTGTTTGGAGTCGCGTATGAGATCCCGTATGTCACGAGGAGCTCAGGAATGGTCCGGAGGTAAAGATTGATATATAGGAAGTCCTGTTTTGGTCACCGGAAAGATTTTGGCTCATCGGTAGTGTACCGGGAGTGCCGATAGTGTACCGGGAGACCATCGGGAGGGGTATTTTGACCCAAGAGGCTACATGGGCTGTGGGAGAGTGAATACCATCCCTTAGTGGGCTGGTGGAAGTCCAACACAAGGCCCATGCGGCTGGGAGAGAAAAGCCCAAAGAGAAAAGGTGAAAAAAGGCAAAAAAAGGCAAAATAGGGAGGTGTCCTAGTCCTACTAGGATTGGAGGAGGAATCCTCCTCTCCTCCTAGTTCGGCCGAACCAAAGGGCTGGTCCCTTGAGGGCCAAGCCTCCTCCTCTCTTCCTCTTATATATAATAGAGGTTTTAGGGTTTTTTGCACAAGATTTTCAGCCACGTGCTACCCGTTCCTCTAGTGCATAGTTTCTCCTCTGATCGGATTTCTCCAGTGCTTAGGCGAAGCCCTACCGGAATTGCTCCACTACCATCGCCGCAGCGCCGTCGCGCTTCCGGAGAACTCATCTACCTATCCCCTCCCTCTTGCTGGATCAAGAAGACGGAGATCATCATCAAGCTGTACGTGTGCTGAACGCGGAGGTGCCGTCCGTTCGACACTAGATCGGAAGGACCGTGATCAAGATCGCGAGACGGATCATGATGAGATCGCGAGACGGATTGTGATGAGTTCGCGGGATGGATCGTGATTGGATTGCGGGATGGGTCGTGATGAGATCGCGGGATGCTCGGCGATTTGGATCACGAAGACGTTTGACTACACCAACTGCGTTTCTTAACGCTTCCCGCTTAGCGATCTACAAGGGTATGTAGATCCACTCTTCCTCATGTAGATGCTCATCACCATGGATTTATCTTGAGTGTGCGTAGGAATTTTTTTGTTTCCCATGCAACGTTCCCCAACAACTCTCGCACCACCTGGAGAGAGGGGGAGAGGGTCTCCCCCTTGTGCTTCCTCCTCCATGGCCTCCCCATCTATGGGGAGAGGTTCTCCATCTGGTCGTTGGCCTCCATGGTGTTGATGGCCCCCACAGGACGATGAGGATGGCCTCCGATGATGGTGACCCCCTTCGGCAGGGTGTCGGAGAGGGCCAAGATTGGTTTTTCGAGGCTCTGGAGGTTTGCGGTGGCGGAACTCCTGATCTAGGTTATGACCTAGGCTTTTTGGAATATTTGAGGATTTATAGAACTGAGAGGGAGGTCGGTGGACTCCCGAGGGATGCACAAGCCAGGGGCGCGTCCTAGGGGGGGTCGCGGCCCTGTGGCTTGTGGCTTCCTCAGCCTTCCTCTCTGGTGAATCTTTGCTCCAATATTTTTTATATTTTCCAAAAATATTCTCCGTAAATTTTCAGCTCATTCTGAGAACTTATATTTTTGCACATAAACAACACCACGGTCTGCTGAAAACAACGTCACTCTAGGTTAGTTCTAATAAAATCATAGAAAAATCATTGGAAGTGTTGTAAATATGGCATGAATACTTCATAAATTATATATACATTGGAGACGTATCAGCATCCCCAAGGTTAATTCCTGCTCGTCCTCGAGTAGGTAAATGATAAAAGAAATAATTTATGAAGTGTGAATGCTAGCAACTGCACAAGTTTGATCAATGATAATTCCAAACACTTTTTCTACCATCAATATAAACCATAAATAGTAGCTCATCTTATAAAACTTCTCATGATCAAGTAACAAGCTATTCACATGTTTAAAGTATAGACCAGAAAGTTTCTTGAAAACCAGCAAACCATATTCCTAGTCATCAAACAATTGAAATTCATCTTATTTTCAGGAAGGGTCTATGTAAGAGCTTGGATTTAGCAAATTCCACATACTCAACTATCATATAGTCTTCCACGATTATTGACACTCAGAGCATATTTTTAGAACAAATAGCATCCATCGAACACAAAGGAAGATAGGGTCTTAGAGTTTCGCCTCCCGACTTATTTATCATATAGATAATTGTTAACAATAATAATTCATGATCAAATATATTTGGATGGCCATATATGCTTAGATCATTCCCCACCACATGACGCTTGCCAAGAGGAAAAGGCGAAATATAGGAAGTGGTGAAGATCAGCATGACTGTTGTGTAACGGTAATTATTAGAAAATAAAAGATAGGCCCTTCGCAAAGGGAAGCAGAGGTAATCATGCTCTTTTTGTTTTTGGATGTGCAAACTTTTAATGCAAAGGAACATCACGTTGTATTTCCCTTTGTGATAGCAACCTTTATTATGTAGTCCGTTTCTTTTATTTCTTTGTCATCACAAATTCGTACAATGCTTATTTTCCCTTACAATAAAAGATCTTACATATTTAGGAGCAACTTTTATTGCTTTTTGCACCGATGACAACTTACTTGAAGGATCTTATTCAATCCATAGGTAGGTATAGTGGACTCTCATGGCAAAACTGGTATAAGGGTGTTTGGATTCACAAGTAGTATTTCTACTTGGTGTGGAAGTTTTGGGTAGTATGAGGTGGAATCAAGCACCACATGTTGGAGGATCCAAAACAATATAATTTCTATTCAAATATACCCAAGCATAACACATTACGTTGTCTTCCTTGTCCAACTTCAACTAATTTGCTCAAGTTTTAAAAATAATTAATGGGTATTCGCAATCATACAAGATGTCCAAGATAGTATATCTATATGTGAAATCTCTCTTCCTTCAATATTCTTTCATGAATTGTTCAAGTGACCAATGCAGTGTTTGCTAACTTTCAATAAATTTCAGCACCTATAATTATTATGTGTGAAGTCATTAATCCCCATGGGATAAGTATATGAAGAATTTTTTATTTTAGATTTATGATATTCAATTCATTCAACCATCTACTAATAGGATATAAGTGAAGCACGAGAGTGAATGACAAACTACTCCAAAAAGATATAAGTGAAGATCAATGTGTAGTTAATTAGTTAAGTAGCCATGTGGGGACTCTCTCTTATTCAAAATTTCAGATCCAAATATTTTATTCAAACAGCAAACAAAAGAAAATTTCACTCCAAGAATAGCATGCATCATGTGAACGAATAAAAATTTAGGCTCAACATAGGCTAACCGATAATTTTTTATGAAGAGAGGTAGGATGTGTAACATCCCCAAACTTAGATACTTGAGAGTTCTTGAAATATTTTCTTGGGATGCCTTGGGCATCCCCAAGCTTGAACTTTTTTATCTTGTTCAATCCTCTCATATCCCGTTTCACCTATTCTCAAAGACTTCATCCACACAAAACTGAAAAAGAAGTCGTGAGATAGGTTAGTACACATAAGAGCAAATCAACACTTCATGGACTGCCAAGAAAAGTTGCAAAATAATTCTCAAACATTAGGTAATGTATATTATCATTTCCACAATTTATATTTACCAATATAGGCTATGGAAACTATCTGATAAGTAGATAACAAACCTATGACAACAATCTATCCAAATAGAACAGTCGATATAAATTTATTATAAAAATGTACCTCTATAACTAATAATACTAAAAACTTAGGACATGGTAAGGAATTCATAATACAACATTGTGTAAAAAATTCAGGAACTTTCCACGTTCCAGTAAAATATGAAAATTCAAACACTACAGCAGAAGTTTCTGTTTTTACACAACACACATCAAACATGTAATTCAAGCATCCTAAAGGCAATTCTTGGAAATTTTTATTATAAAAAAATATTATAAATAACACCTAACAGGGAACAACAAAATATGATGAATCTCCAAGGGAAACTCATATTATGTGACGAATAAAAATATAGCTCCAAGTAAGATATACTAATATTGTTGAAGACGAAAAAGGGGATACCTTCCGGGGCATCCCCAAGCTTAGAAGCTTGAGTATTCCTTGAATATTATCCTTTTACATCTCCAAGCTTAGGTTCTTGTCACTCCTTATTCTCCTCATATTGGTGTCGCATCCAAAACTTGAAAACTTCAATCACACAAAACATAACGGAAATTTGTATAAGGGTTAGTGTAATAAAGATAGATCATTCAATTAGGTAATTTCAAGACAAGATTCATAATTATTCACACATGATACCTACTGTATTCCATCATTCCCACAATTTATATTACTCAATATAAGCTATAGGAAAACTTGAAACAAGCAAATTGTCCATGCAAAACAGAATCTGTCAAAAACAGAACAGTATGTAAATATCTGAATGGTCACCATACTTACCTGACTATAAAAAATCTATAAAATTTGGAAATATCTTGCTTAGCAATGTTTTGTAAAAATTTCAGAAGTTTTTGACTCTCCAGTAAAATCATATAATTCAAATACTGGAAGAAAAACTTTCTGTTTTTTCACACAATCAAACAAGCAAGTATCCACACTATCCCAAAGGCTTTACTTGGCACTTTATTGAAATAAAAGGCACAAAACATGATTACTACAGTAGCTTAATCATGTGAATACATAAAAATAGAAAGTAAAAGTGTTGGGTTGTCTCCCAACAAGCGCTTTTCTTTAATGCCTTTTTAGCTAGGCAAGATATTGGAATGATACTCTTCCAAGCCAAATTCCAATGATAATTTTATTCATACTCTGAAAGATACACGTGAAGTTCATACATGATTCTACAATTAATATGGATTAACCAATATCCAAGCTCAAAATATATAAGTGAAGCACAAGAAGCATTCTATAAAGCCATACTCAGAAGGTTTAAGTGAACCACAAAGAGCATTCTACAAATCCGTACTCAAAAGATTTAAGTGAAGCACAAAGAGCTTTCTACAATTCCATCAAGGACTATCTCATACTAGAAGGGAGCATAAAGGAAAAGAGAAACATTAAAGACACAAATCATATGAACAAAACAAAAACCAGTAGCGCTGGAAAAATAAAACCGTTGCTGCTAATTACCAGTAGCGTTGTATTCCTGCAATGCTACAACTAAGGGCTTAGCAATAGCGCTAGGCGCTAAGAAAGCGCTACTGATAAGGTGGCCCCGCCGACCCCGCCGACACTATTTATAGTAACAACGCTGGGTGGGAGGAAGCGCTACTTCTAAGGCTGCTGCCAGTAGCGCTTTCTAACATGCAAGCGCTACTGCTAATGTGCCACACATAGTAGGAGCGCTTTTTTGTAAGCAGGGCTTTTTTGTAAGCAGCGCTGCTGCTAGTTGTGGCTGCTGCCACCTTTTCACCCCTCCCTCTCCTCCACTTTGCCCTCTCTCCCCTCCTTTCCCCTCTCCACTCTGCACCATTGTTGCTCTTCTCCTCTCTTCCTCCTACCTCTCTAATTCTCATCTCATTAATGTCCCCCTCCACCATAACTCTCCTCCATAAATGGCATCTCTCACATTATCTCTCTTTCTCCTAACTCTCTTCCTCTCCCCCCATTAATGTCCCCCTCCAACATAACTCCCTCTCCATTAGTTAGCTAGCTAGATTCACCTCTCCTCCCAAAGAACTAGATCTAACTAGCTATTTAGCCATCCACACATCTCGACCGGTCCCTCTCATCATCTAATTAACGGCGTGCTCTCTCGATTGGTATCGCTCTCGGGAGATATATAGGTGAGTAAAAAGTTGTTCATTTCAAGAATGGGAATATGTGTGTGAATGTGAATATGTTTGTTTGGGATATATGGAGAGATTTGTGTGAGTGACATGCCCTTGAGTTGCTGATGTTTCGCTGAGATGTCGATTTATTTCTGTTTCGGTGAATTTCGAGCAAACTCAATATGTCCTATTTTTAGGCAAGGTCGTGCCAAAAATTTATATGACTTTGAACAATGCATGCATTATTTATTTTATAACCCTTTTGCTTGTTATACCATGCAATCGGTCATGAAGGTGAGTGGATGGAAGGTGGATCGGTACATGCAATCCGCGGTGATGGACATGTACGCAAATAATCAGACTAGGATTAGATATCCGTGTGCAAGTTGCAAGGAAGGAGTACTTTTGGACCCTTTTGATCGTGGCGCTTTGAAGGCGCACCTGTTGAAGAATGGTTTCATGGATGGCTATACTCAGTGGATAAGTGAAGAAGCTGATGATGATGAGGACGTCCACATGGCAGGGAATAACGACATGGGGCTCGACAAAGAGATGACCGATGGACACGACGATGGCGTCGGGGAAGAGTCTGGAAATGACAGCATCGGACAAGATACCGAACATGTCGAAGAAGAGTCTGGACATGGTGGATAAGAGGTCATACCGTAGTCTTTGATGCTACTAAGTGCAGTCATGCAGGACCCTCATGTTTGAGACCTCCTTCGCAAGAGTACGACTAGCGAGAGATCTGCTTCTAGAGAGAAGGCCAAGCTGGCGCAACTTGAAGTAGACTCGAAGACTCCCTTGTATGACGGTTGCGATCCCGAGTCTCCTTCTTCCTCCGGCTCTCGGTCATCGGAGCCGTCATCATGGTCTCCTTCTTCCTCCAGCATTTGGTGACCGGAGCCGTCATCATCATGTCCTAGATCTTCTGTGTCAAAATTGATTAACGACAAGAAATTACCGCCATCGCGGATTATGTCCCCCAACAATGCTTCTCCTTCAAAGTCTCTGTTCGTGGTTGGATCCATGGTTGGATCCATGGTTTTTGCAAATATTACAACATGGCAATTAATATACAAACATGAGAGATGGAAATATTAATTAGTGAAAAACATAGACAAGCGATCATATTGGTGACCTCGACGCTTCAACGGTTTGTGGTGGCCTCGACAACGCTTCTAGGGATTGGGCGGCCTCGACGCTTATAGGGTTTGGATGGCCTCGGCAACACTTTTAGGGATTGGGTGGCCTCGGCAATGCTTCTAGGGTTTGGTCGGGCGAGAGGGGGTTAATCAAAGTTACCGGAGTTTTCTTCTACTGGTTTGGGTGGCCTCGAGAGTTTGTTGGGTAGGGGCGAGAGGGGGTAGGAGATTGATAATGCTTTTTCAGTCCCGGTTTAGGCGGACTTGAGATTTGGTCGGGGGAGAGGGGGTTGATCGGCATCCCCCCTCATGTCAAAATTACCGGAGTTTTCTATATGAACAAAAAAAAGCTTGCCGGACATATCATCACGCGGCGGCAGTAACAAAACGTGATGCACATAACTTGCATGAACACATACATATATGAACACATACATACATATATACACATATTGAACATGATTTTTTTAACTTGCATGAACATGATTTTTTTAACTTGCATGAACACATATATGAACACATACATATATACATACACACACATACATACATATATACACACATTGAACATGATTCTTTTAACTTGCATGAACATGATTTTTTAAACTTGCATGAACACACATATATATGAACACATACATATATATATGGACACATACATACATATATACACACCCATACATATATGCTCACGTATAGGGGACGGGGATGTGGCCGGAGCGGGGAAGAGCAGTGGCCGGAGTGGGGCGGGGCGGTCGGCGCGGGGCGAGGTCAGGGACGGCGGTCGGTGGTGGCGACGGCGACGGAGAGCGTGCGGGATACGGCCAGCCTGATGGCGTGGGTGGGATCTGGCCTTCGGGGGAGCGATATGGGTCGAAAACTGCTAAGTGTTTGCTTATATACAGGGAGCGTCGGTCCCGATTCGTGGCACCAATCGGGACCAATGCTCACCTTTGGTCCCGTTTGGTGCCAGCAACTGGGACCAAAGCCCTGTTTTTAGCAGCCCAAAGGGCGGGAAACAGGGACCTTTGGTCCCAGTTGGTGGCACCAACAGGGACTAAAGGGGTGTATTAGTCCCGGTTTATGCCACCAACCGGGACCAATGGTCCCTTTTCGTCAGCCAGCAGGGAAACAGGGACCTTTGGTCCCGGTTGGTGACACCAACCGGTTCTAAGGATGGGTATTAGTCCCGGTTGGTGCCACCAACCGGGACCAATGGCCTTGCACAACGGTGTGGTGGGAGTTTAGTCCCACCTCGCCCAGCGAAGGTTGCCCGAACCTGTTTATAAGCCCCGCCATGTCTGCTACGTTGAGCTCCTCTCATAGTGAAAATATATGCATCTATTTTCACCTTTGCTATTTTTATGTTATTTCTTTGCTATTTAATATTACTTTGTTTTAACATTATATTCAATTTGGTAATTTTTAGGTTATTTTAAATGGTTGTTTAAATCAAAAACAGATTTTGTTATTTTAGTTTGCTATTAAAGTTTCTAACAAAAAAATTCTTTATAAAAATTCTTTTTGCTATTATTACTTTGTTTTAACATTATATTCAATTTGGTAAATTTTTAGGTTATTTTAAATGGTTGTTTAAATCAAAAACACATTTTGTTATTTTAGTTTGCTATTAAAGTTTCTAACAAAAAAATTCTTTATAAAAATTCTTTTTGCTATTAATGTTTTGAAAAAAAATAGTTTGATAATTTTGGTTGCATAAATTTTATATAATCTTAGTTTCAAAAATACTAGAGGTTTATCAAAGCTTTTAGAGTTTCTTTTTGCTATTAGAGTTTTATAAAAGCTTTTGAGTTGATTCTTTTTGCCATTGAAGAATATTATAGTTCAAAAAATAATATTTAAATTGATAATTTTGAGTTCATTCTTTTTTCTTTTAGGGTTTCAGAAAAGTTTTTTAGTTGATTCTTTTTCCCATTAGTTCATTCTTTGAGCTAAATGACCCTGAAATTGAAAAACACTACAAATGAACTCTGAAAAGGTTGAAAGTTGGCAGGGTATCATCATTTCACCCACATAACATGTGCTAAAAAAGTTGAGAGGGTTACGGCAAAAGCTTGATGCACTTCGTGTACAAAACGGACAGTCTTTTTCGAACTATTGGGTTTCGAACGGAAACTCATCTGTTACAAAAAGGCATTTCATTTTTTTGAACTTATTTGAACTCTAGACTTTTTGTGTGTTCAAAATGCACCATTCAAAGCCACACCATCAATTTTCAACCCTTTCTGACTTCATTTGTTATTTTTCATGCAGTTATTGATTTTTTTTTTGCTAAATGACCGTGAAATTGAAAAGCACTAAAATGAACTCTGAAAAGGTTGAAAGTTGCCATGGTATCATCATTTCACCCACATAGCATGTCCTAAAAAGTTGAGAGGTTTACAGCAAAAGTTGGATGCACTTCGTGTACAAAACGGATAGTCTATTTCGAAGTCTCAGGGTTTCGGACGGAAACTCATCTGTTACAAAACGCATTTCATTTTCTTGAACTTATCTGAACTCCAGGATTTTTGTGTGTTCAAAATGCACCATTAAAAGCCACATCATCAATTTTCAACCCTTTCTGACTTCATTTGTTATTTTTCATGCAGCTATTGATTTTTTTGAGCTAAATGACACTGAAATTGAAAAGCACTACAAATGAAGTCTGAAAGGGTTGAAAGTTGCATGGTATCATCATTTCACCCACATAGCATGTGCTAAAAAGTTGAGAGGGTTACGGCGAAAGCCGGATGCACTTCGTGTACAAAACGGACAGTCTCTTTCAAAGTATCAGGGTTTCGGACGGAAACGCATTTGTTACAAAAGGCATTTCATTTTCTTGAACTTATTTGAACTCCAGGATTATTGTGTGTTCAAAATGCACCATTCAAAGCCACATCATCAATTTTCAACCCTTTCTGACTTCACTTGTTATTTTTCATGCAGTTATTGATTTTTTTGTGCTAAATGACACTGAAATTGAAAAGCACTACAAATGAACTCTGAAAAGGTTGAAAGTTGGCATGGTATCATCATTTCACCCACATAGCATCTGCTAAAAAGTTGAGAGGGTTACGACAAAAACTGGATGCACTTCGTGTACAAAACAGACAGTCTCTTTTGAAGTATCAAGGTTTCGGACGGAAACGCATCTGTTACAAAAGGCATTTCATTTCTTCACATGTAACTGTAGTGATATTCTCTATAAAAGGCATCATCATAATAGTTGTTACCGTACATCCATTGTTGGTTCATCTGCGCGCATTATATATAATTAAGTGTGTTAAAAACCATTACAAAACATCTGGAATACAGAAGTGACCAAATTAATAGAATATCCTCATCACATTAAAACCAAAGTAGATACATAGTTCTCGTTAACCAACGTATTTTCTAATCTTTCTAAGCAATGGAGATGAGGATGGTGATGATGAGGTGATGTTGATTTTCTAATCTGCCTAAGCAATGGTGAAGGTGATACATAGTTCGTCATCACATTGTAGGTGATTACAGAGGGGTGCGGGAGAGTTGACCTTTAAAAGGAGATGAGGATGGTGATGAAGAAGGTGATGTTGATGAAGATGATCACCACGGCAATGGTTCCCCCGGTGGCACTCCCACACCACCGGGAGAGAGGGGGGAGGGTCTCCCCCTTGTGCTTCCTCCTCCATGGCCTCCCCCTCTATGGGGAGAGGTTCTACATATGGTCGTTCGCCTCCATGGTGTTGGTGGCCCATCCGGGACGATGAGGATGGCCTCCGGTGATGGTGACCCCCTTTGGCAGGGTGTCGGAGAGGGCCAAGATTGGTTTTTTGAGGCTGTGGAGGTTTACGGCGGCGGAACTCCTGATCTAGGTTATGCCCTAGGTTTTTTGGAATATTTGAGGATTTATAGAGCTGAGAGGGAGGTCGGTGGAGTCCCGAGGGACCCACAAGCCAGGGGGCGCGTCCTAGGGGGGGTCATGCCCCTGTGGCTTGTGGCTTCCTCGGCCTTCCTCTCTGGTGAATCTTCGCTCCAGTATTTTTTATATTTTCCAAAAATATTCTCCGTAAATTATCAGCTCATTCTGAGAACTTATATTTCTGCACAAAAACAACACCACGATAGTTCTGCTGAAAACAGCGTCAGTACGGGTTAGTTCTAATAAAATCATCGCAAAATCATATAGAATTATTGTAAATATTGCATGAATACTTCATAAATTATATATATGTTGGAGACGTATCTGCATCCCCAAGGTTAATTCCTGCTCGTCCTCGAGTAGGTAAATGATAAAAGAAATAATTTATGAAGTGTGAATGCTAGCAAGTGCACAAGTTTGATCAATGATAATTTCAAACACTTTTTCTACCATCAATATAAACCATAAACAGTATCTCATGTTATAAAACTTCTCATGATCAAGTAACAAGCTATTCACATGTTTAAAGTATAGACCAGAAAGTTTCTTGAAAACCAGCAAACCATATTCCTAGTCATCAAACAATTGCAATTCATCTTATTTTCAGGAAGGGTCTATGTAAGATCTTTGATTTAGCAAATTCCACATACTCAACTATCATATAGTCTTCCATGATTATTGACACTCAAAGCATATTTTTAGAACAAATAGCATCATCCAACACAAAGGAAGATAGGGTCTTAGAGTTTCACCTCCCAACTTGTATATCATATAGATAATTGTTAACAATAATAATTCATGATCAAATATATTTGGATGGTCATATATGCTTAGATCATTCCCCACCACATGATGCTTGCCAAGAGAAAAAGGCAAAATATAGGAAGTGGTGAAGATCACCATGACTGTTGTGTAAAGGTCAGTACTAGAAAATAAAAGAGAGGCCCTTCATAGAGGGAAGCAGAGGTTGTCATGCTCTTTTTGTTTTCGGATGTGCAAACTCTTAATCCAAAGGAACATCACGTTTTGCCCTTTGTGATAGCAACCTTTATTATGCAGTCCGTTGCTTTTATTTCTTTGTCATCACAAATTCGTGCAATGCTTATTTTCCCTTACAATAAAATATCTTATAGATTTAGGAGAATTTTTATTGCTTTTTGCACCTTTGACAACTTACTTGAAGGATCTTATTCAATCCATAGGTAGGTATAGTGGACTCTCATGGCAAAACTGGTATAAGGGTGTTTGGATGCACCAGTAGTATTTCTACTTGGTGTGAAAGTTTTGGATAGTGTGAGGTGGAAGCAAGCACCACATGTTGGAGGATCCAAAACAATATAACTTCTATTCAAATATACCCAAGCATAACTCATTATGTTGTTTTCCTTGTCCAACTTCAACTAATTTGCTCAAGTTTTAAAAATAATTAATGGGTATTCATAATCATACAACATGTGGAGGATAGTATATCTATATGTGAAATCTCTCTTCCTTCTACATTCTTTCATGAATTGTTCAAGTGACCAATGCAGTGTTTGCTAACTTTCAATAAATTTCACAACCTATACTTACTATGTGTGAAGTCATTACTCCCCATGGGATAAGTATATGAAGCATTTTTATTTCAGATTTATGATATTCAATTCATTCAACCATCGACTCATAGGATATAAGTGACGCACGAGAGTGAATGACAAACTACACCAAAAAGATATAAGTGAAGATCAATGCATAGTTAATTAGTTAAATAGCCATGTGGGGACTCTCTCTTATTCAAAATTTCAGATCCAAAGATTTTATTCAAACAACAAACAAAAGAAAATTGCACTCCAAGAATAGCATGCATCATGTGAACGAATAAAAATTTAGGCTCAACATAGGCTAACCGATAATTGTGGATGAAGAGAGGTAGGATGTGTAACATCCCCAAACTTAGATACTTGAGAGTTCTTGAAATATTTTCTTGGGGTGCCTTGGGAGTCCCCAAGCTTGAGCTTTTGTATCTTGTTCAATCCTCTTGTATCCCGGTTTCACCTATTCTCAAAAACTTCATCCACACAAAACTCAAAAAGAAGTCGTGAGATAGGTTAGTACACATAAGAGCAAATAAACACTTCATGGACTGGCAAGAAAAGTTGCACAACGATTTTCAAACATTAGGAACTGTATATTATCATTTACACAATTTATATTTACCAATATAGGCTATGGAAACTATAGGATAAGTAGATAACAAAACTATGACAGCAATCTATCCAAACAGAACAGTCTATAGCAATTTATTATAACAGTGTACCTCTATAACTAATAATTATGAAAATTTAGGACATGGTAAGGAATTTCTAAGACAACATTGTGTAAAAAATTCAGAAACCTTCCACATTCTAGTAAAATATGAAAATTCAAACACTACAGCAGAAGTTTATGTTTTCACACAACATATATCAAACATGCAATTCAAGCATCCTAAAGGAAATTCTTGGAGCTTTTTATTTTAAAAACAAGATTATAAATAACACCTAACAGGGAACAACGAAATAAAATGAAGCTCCAAGCAAAACTCATATTCTGTGACGAATAAAAATATAGCTCCAAGTAAGATATTCCGATAGTGTTGAAGACGAAAGAGGGGATGCCTTCTAGGGCATCGCCAAGCTTAGATGCTTGAGTATTCCTTGAATATTACCTTGGGGTGCCTTTTACATCTCCAAGCTTAGGTTCTTTTCACTCCTTATTCTCCGCATGTCGGTGTCGGACCCAAAACTTGAAAACTTCAATCACACAAAACGTAACGGAAATTTGTAGAAGGGTTAGTGTAATAAAGATAGATCATTCACTTAGCTACTGTCAAGACAAGATTCATAATTATTTACACATGATACCTACTGTATTCCATCATTCTCACAATTTATATTACTCAATATAAGCTATAGGAAAACTTGAAACAAGCAAACTATGCATGCAAAACAGAATCTGTCAAAAACAGAACAGTCTGCAAATATCTGAATGGTCACCATACTTACCTGACTGTAAAATATCTGAAAAATTAGGAAATATATTGCTTAGCAATGTTTTGTAAAAAATTAAGAAGTTTTTGACACTCCACTAAAATCATATAATTCAAATACTGGAAGAAAAACTTTTTGTTTTTTCACAGAATCAAACATGCAAGTAACCACACAATCCCAAAGGCTTTACTTGGCACTTTATTGAAATAAAAGTCACAAAACATGATTACTATAGTAGCTTAATCATGTGAATACATAAAAACAGAAAGTAAAAGTGTTGGGTTGTCTCCCAACAAGCGCTTTTATTTAATGCCTTTTTAGGTTGGCAAGATATTTCAATGATACTCTTCCAAAGCAAATTCCGATGTTCATTTTATTCACACTCTAGAAGATACAAGTGAAGTTCATACAGAATTCTAAAATTCATATAAATTAACCAATATCCAAGCTCAAAATATATAAGTGAAGCACAAGAAGCATTCTATAAAGCCATACTCAGAAGGTTTAAGTGAAGCACAAAGAGCATCCTACAAATCCGTACTCAAAAGATTTAAGTGAAGCACAAAGAGCATTCTACAAATCCATCAAGGACTATCTCATACTAGAAGGGAGCATAAAGGAAAAGACAAACATTAAAGACACAAATCGTGTGAACAAAACAAAAACTGAGGTATACCGATAATTGTTGAAGAATAAAGATGCACTAGTAGGAGAAACCTTATAGACAGGAGCCTACTAGTAGCGCTAGAAAAATAAAACCGCTGCTGCTAATTACCAGTAGCGCTATATTCCTGCAGCGCTACGACTAAGGGCTAAGCAGTAGCGTTGGCCGCTAAGAAAGCGCTACTAATAAGGTGGCCCCACCGACCCCGCCGACACTATTTATAGTAACAGCGCTGGGTGGGAGGAAGCGCTACTACTAAGGCCACCGCCAGTAGCGTTTTCTGACATGCAAGCGCTACTGATAATGTGCCACACATAGTAGCAGCGCTTTTTTGTAAGCAGCGCTACTGCTAGTTGCGGCTGCTGCCACCTTTTCACCCCTCCCTCTACCCCTCTTTGGCCTCTCTCCCCTCCTTTCCCCTCTCCACTCTCCACCATCGTTTCTCTTCTTCTCTCTTCTTCCTACCTCTCTAATTCTCTCCTCATTAATGTCCCCCTCCACCATAACTCTCCTCCAAAATGGTATCTCTCTTTCTCCTACCTCTCTTCCTCTCCCCCCATTAATGTCCCCCTCCAACATAACTCCCTCCCCATTAGTTAGCTAGCTAGATTCACCTCTCCTCCCAAAGAAGTAGATCTAGCTAACTACTTAGCCATCCACATGTCTCGATCGGTCTCTCTCATCATCTAATTAACAACGTGCTCTCTCGATCGGTATCGCTCTCGGGAGATATATATATTTGAAGGCGCACCTGCTGAAGAATGGTTTCATGGATGGCTATACTCGGTGGATAAGTGAAGAAGCTGATGATGATGAGGACGTCCACATGGCAGGGAACAACGACATGGGGCTCGACGAAGAGATGACCGATCGACACGACGATTTCGTCGGGAAGATTCTGGAAATGACAGCATCGGAGAAGATTCTCGACATGGCGAAGAAGAGTCCGGACATGGCGGAGAAGAGGTCCGCCGCAGTCTTCGACGCTACTAAGTGCAGTCGTGCAGGACACTCATGTTCGAGACCCTCTTCGCAAGAGTACGACTAGCGACAGAGCTGCTTCTAGAGAGGAGGCCAAGCTGGAGTAGACTCGAAGACTCCATTTTACTCCATTGAAGTAGACTCAAAGACAACATTGTAAGACTCCATTGAGTTTCACACTCGAACTTGTGAAGACGAAGGCCAAAAACAAATGGACAGACAAAAGCCTCGATGAGCATTTGAAGTATCTACATAATAAAGTTCTTCCCGCGGGGAACCTGTGTCCTACTAGTGTCGAGGAGGCCAAGAAAATCATTTGCCCTTTTGATTTGCTGCACATTAGGTACCACGCATGCATCAACGATTGCATCATTTATTGGGGGGAGCACGCGGAAAAAACCAGCTGTCCAGTGTGCAATGCTTCTCGATACAAGAAGGCGGCAAAGAAAGCTCCTCAAAAAGTTGTATGGTACTTTACGATCACTCCCCATCTACAATGGTATTTCGTAGATCCTAAGGAAGCAAAGCTCATGCTCTGGCACACGGAGAGGCAGAAGCCCGACGATGGAGATGATCCGAAGCTGGGACACCTCATAGATGGTAGCCAGTGGACAACAGTCAACGCCTTATATGGATTTGCTGTAGAAGATCCAAGCAAATCATGCTTGGTGCGAGTACCGATGGCATGAATCTGTTTGGAAACCATAACACCAACCACAGCACATGGCCCGTGTTTGTATGGATGTACAACCTCCCCCCATGGAAGTGCATGAAGACAAAGTATGTACACATGAGCATGCTGATTCAGGGGCCGAAACAACTGGGAAATAGTATTAACCTATATATGGGGCTTCTGCAAGAGGAGCTAGACACGCTATAGAAAACGCCGGCATGGACATGGGACGCCAGCAAAGGAGAGTATTTCCATATGAGAGTCGCGCTGATGACGACGGTGCATGACTATCTCGGTTACGGGTACACCTCAGGCTAGGTGTGCCACGGATACTGCGGATGCACGAGGTGAATGGATGATACAATGTCTCAGTAGCTTACGTCAACGAAAGATGGCGGGTCCAGGAAAATCGTGTTCATGGGGCATCAGAGATGGCTCGAGAAGGATGACCCGTGGAGAAAGCGTGGAGATCTATTCAATGGGTTGGATGAGCTTCGAGTACCTCCACATAAGAGGAGCGGCACAAAAATTGACAAGCTGTTGAGAAACTGGGAACAATGCCCCACGCCAGGAAAGATCAAAAAGGTGTCGGAGCCCCTACTGAAGGTATGGAAAACAAGGTCTGTTTTCTGGGACTTGGAGTACTTGCCCCATCACGACATGCCTCATTGCCTTGATCGAATGCATATCACAAAGAATGTCCTCAAGAGCTTGCTTGGTACACTGATGAACATGCCGGAGAAGACCAAGGATGGGCCGAAGGTAAGGAAAGACTTGGAAGATTTGACGATTAGGAAAGATCTCCACCGTAAAAAGTCAAGGTAGGAGACGAAGACAGAGACGGAGGAGGGGGAAGGGGCAGAAAAGTCAACAAGAAGGAGGAGAATTATTGCCCCCTTCTTGCTTCACCTTAAGTGCGAAGGAGATCGATCAATTCATCAAGTGCCTTATGGGAATCAAAGTCAGTTCCGGTTACTATGGGAAGAAAAGCAGATTTCTAGACCCCAAGAAGAAAAGGTTCAGCGGGATGAAGGCTCATGAGTGTCACGTGATGATGACGCAGATACTCCCGATTGCCATTAGAGGGATAATGGAGAAGCACGTCTGTGACACGTTTACTGGTCTCTGCAACTTCTTCAACGTTATCTCCCGAAAGTCCATAAGTGTGAAGCAGCTTCAAAAGCTACAGGAAGAGATCGTTGTCATAATATGTGAGCTTGAGATGTACTTCCCGCTCGCGTTCTTTGACGTCATGGTGCATCTGTGTGTCCACATTGTGGACGACATCATCGACCTCGGGCCAACATTCCTTCACAGCATGATGTCGTTCGAGAGGATGAATGGGGTTATCAAAGGATTCGTTCGTAAATGATAAAATAGAATTTTGTATGTGGAATGCTACCTAACATATTTATCCATGTAATATTCTTTATTGTGGCATGAATGTTCAGATCCATAAGACTAAAAACAAAATCTTAATGTTGACATAAAAATAGTAATATTTCAAGCATACTAACAATTCAATTGTGTCTCTTCAAAGTAACATGGCAAAAGAAATTTATCCCTACAAAATCATATGGTCTTGCTATGCTCCATATTCCCCACACAATGTATTTATATCATGCACAACCCCGATGACAAGTCAAGCAATTGTTGCACACCATTTATGTTCTCAAACCTTTTCAACTCTCACGCAATACATGAGCGTGAGCCATGGATATAGCACTATATAGGTGGAATAGAATATGATGGAAGTTGTGAGGAAAAGGAGAAGATAGTCTCACATCAACTAGGCTTATCAATGGGCTATGGAGATGCCCATTAATAGATATCAATGTGAGTGAGTAGGGATTTCCATGCAATGAATGCACTAGAGCTTTAAGTGCATGAAAGCTCAAAAAGAAACTAAGTGGGTGTGCATCCAACCTGCTTGCTCATGAAGACCTAGGGCATTTTTTGGAATCCCATCATTGTAATATACAAGCCAAGTTATATAATGAAAAATTCCCACTAGTATAGGAAAGTGACAAAATAGGAGACTCTCTATCGTGAAGATCATGGTGCTACTTTGAAGCACAAGTGTGGAAAAGAGATAGTAGCATTGTCGCTTCTCTCCTTTCTCTCATTTTATTTATTTATTTATTTGGTGGGCATCTTTGGCCTTTTTTCGGGCTTCACTGGCCTCTTTTATTTTTCATGAAGTCCGGAGTCTCATCACAACTTGTGAGGGAATTATAGCTTCCATCATCCTTTCCTCACATGGTGCAATGCTCTAACAATGATGATCATCACACTTTGATTTACTTACAACTCAATCATTACAACTCGATACCTAGAACAAAATATGACTCTATATGGATGCCTCTAGCGGTGTACCCAGATGTGTAATGATCTAGCATAGCAAATTACATAAAAACGGACAAGCCATGAAAACATCATGCTAGCTATCTTAGGATCATGCAAAGCAATATGAAAATGATGGTGCGTGTCATAATAAATGGAACAGTGGAAGTTGCATGGAAATATATCTCGGAATGGCTATGGAAATACCATAATATGTAGGCCTGGTGGTTGTTTTGAGGAAGGGTATATGGTGGGTTTAATGCACCAGCGAAAGTTGTGCGGTACTAGAAAGGCTAGCAAGGCTGGAAGGGTGAGAGTGCATATAATCCTTGGACTCACATTAGTCATAAAGAACTCACATACTTATTGCAAAAGTCTATTAGTTATCTAAGCAAAGTATTGGATGCATGCTCCAAGGGGAGAGGTTGGTAGGAGTTAACCATCGCGCGCTCCCGACCCTCACACAAAAGATGACAATCAATAAATAAATCATGCTCCGACTTCGTTACATAACAGTTCACCGTACATGCATGCTACAGGAATCACAAACCTTTAACACAAGTATTTCTACCAATCCAAAATTACTCACTAGCATGACTCTAATATCACCATCTTTATATCTCAAAACTTTATTCAAGGAATCAAACTTCTCATTGTATTCAATGCACTTTAAATGAAAGTTTTAATTATATCCCTCTTGGATGCCCATTATACTAGGACTGAACTCATAAACTAAACCAACTATCATGATTTTTAAAGACTCTCAAAATAATATAAGTGAGGTACGAGAGTTCGATTATTTCTATAAAATAAAACACCACCGTGCTCTAAAAAGATATAAGTGAAGCACTAGAGCAAAATTGCCTAGCTCAAAAGATATAAGTGAAGCACATAGAGTATTCTAATAAACTCACGATTCATGTGTGTCTCTCTCAAAAGATTTGTGCAGCAAGGATGATCTTGGCAAACTAAAAAGCAAAAACTCGTATCATATAAGACGTTGCAAGCAAAACACATATCATGTGGTGAATAAAAATATAGCCTCAAGTAAATTTACCGTTGGATTGAAGACGAAAGAGGGGATGCCTTCCAGGGAATTCCTAAGCTTAGGATCTTTGGTATACTTAAATATTCCTTAGGGTGCCTTGCACATCCACAAGCTTAGGCTCTTTAAACTCCTTATTCCATAGTCTATCAAATCTTTCCCCAAAACTTGAAAACTTCACAACACAAAACTCAATAGAAAACTCGTGAGATCCGTTAGTATAAGAAAAATAAGACACCACTTTAGGTATTGTTGTGAACTCATTCTTTATTTACATTGGTGTAATATCTACATTATTCCAACTTCTGCATGCTTCATACCAACCGATACAACCCATAGATACATCAAAATAAGCAAACAACACAAAGAAAACAAAATTTGTCAAAAACAGAACAGTCTGTAGCAATCTGTAGACTTCGAATACTTCTGTAACTCAAAAAATTCTGAAAAGTTAGGATAACCTGAGAAATTTGTATATAAATCCTGTGTAAATATTTCAAACTCATTGGACGCTCTGGTAAATTTAGAAACTTCCTGTACTAAGAGCAAAAAATATTGTTTTTCATCAAGATCAAATCAACAATCATCATAGACCATCCCAAAGGTCTTACTTGGTTCAAACACTAATTATAATACCAAAACACAATTACTACAGAGGTGATAATGTGTGTAACACTCAAAAACAGAAGCAAAAACATAAAAATAAAAATAAAATTGGGTTGCCTCCCAACAAGCGCTATTGTGTGACGCCCCCTAGCTAGGCATAACGCAATAGATCTAGGTATATTGTCATCTTTGGCAACTTTTGTGAGGGCCTTCTCGAGACCTGGGGTCTCTTTCTGCTTCCCCAAATTTTCAAGCGAAGAAACCATCTGAAGATCCAAAATATCCAAACGCTTATTGCAAACGGTAATCAAAGTTTTCAAGCGACTGAGGTTCCCATTAATATGTTTGAGGTGTTCTTGATATTGTTGTAACTCGACTAAGTTATTATGTAAGTGACCCAATTTGTTGAGAATTTTAACTCTCTCTTGTGACAAGGCAAGCCCCTTTTTTGTGGGGGAACCCGCAAAATCCGTTCCAAAACTTTATAAGTGGCACTTGCATCAAGTTTGATAAAATTGCTTTCCGAGGAAAAAATCCGAAAGCTTCCTATGAAGCAAAGCCAATCCAATGTAAAAAATTCTAAGCAGAACTTTTGTGTCTCCTTTTAGATTGGAAATTCAATAGGATTCCATTGGCCTATACCAGGCATCTTTCAGATTTTCCCCTTGTTTTTGTTTGAAGTATAGAACTTCAAAGTCTGGTGACAAAGGTGGGGTAGTAACGCTAGTCATAGCAACAAGCAAGAAATCCGGCAAGGAAAAGGGCAAATGAAAAAAGGAAGGCGAATAAAATGGAAATTGCTGAAGTGGGAGAGAGGAAAACGAGAGGCAAATGGCAAATAATGTAAATGCAAGAGATGAGTTTGCGATGGGTACTTGGTAGGCTTGATGTGTATCCGCCCTCGTAACGGCGCCAGATATCCTTCTTGCTATTTCTTGAGCTTGCGTTGGTTTTCCCTTGAAGAGGAAAGGGTGATGCAGCAAAGTAGATAAGTATTTCCCTTAGTTGTTGATAACCAATGTATCAATCTAGTAGGAGGAACAAGCAAGGCCCCAATTTATGCACATACACAAACAATCAAACACTGGCACCCAACGCTATAAAGGGGTTATCAATCCCTTTACGGTTACTTGCAAGGATGAGATCTGATAGAGATAGATATTAAATATTGCTAGAAGTAAAAGTAAATAAAATTTCAGCAAGTAATTTTTGGTATTTTTGGCTAATAGATCTTAAAATATAATATGGAAAATAGACCTGGCGGCCATAGGTTTCACTAGAGGTTTTTCCCTTCAAGGAAAATAATACGGTGGGTGAATAAATTACTGTCGAGCAATTGATAGAAAAGAGCATAGTTATGGAGATATCCAAGGTAATGATTATGTATATAGGCATCACGTCCGTGTCAAGTAGACCGAAACGATTTTGCATCCACTACTATTACTCCACCGATCAACCAACTCCTGCCTACATCTAGAGAATTAAGTTCATGAAGAATAGACTAACCCCTTTATAGTGGCTCTTCTTGGTATTGGGCGAAATATTCCTAAATTTATAGGAGAAGAATTAGGGTTGGAGGAGCCACGGGGGCCCACAAGCCAGCCCCGCCACTCCTGGTCGCGCCAAGGTGGCTTGTGGCCCACCCGTAGACCTTCTCGCCTCTTCTCCAAGTCTCGTAGGTTCCTTCTGGTCCAAGGAAAATTATCATAGAATTTTATTTCGTTTGGACTCTGTTTTATATTCCTTTCCTGCAATACTCAAAAACAAGGAAAAAACAGAAACTGACACTGGGCACTAGGTTAATAGGTTAGTCCCAAAAATAATATAAAATAGCATATTAATGCATATAAAACATCCAAAACAGATAATATAATAGCATGGAACAATTAAAAATTATAGATACGTTGGAGACGTATCAGGTGCCTAAATGTGTTTGTACCTAGCGTCATCTACTTATCATTTTGGTTGTTCTTTCTACTTGTCATGGCCGGCAGTCCCCAGGACTCCTTTCTCTTATCCCCTTGCAGCGTGGGAATTTAAACCAAAGGATAGAAAATTAACATGTATGGCAACTAACATGTCATCTTTGCATGCACTAGAATTGTCATCGAAACGGCGAGAGAGCATTTTCTACCGTCACCATATTTTTTTTGTCAAATCTATAAAACAAGACCAATATTAAATATATAATTTGAAATTAATTTTTTGACGACTAATCGCTAGGTCTAGAACTTGCTTCATTGAAATTCATTAATTCCACGCAAAAAAATCAATAATTTCCTGGTGACGGGGCCTTTGAAACAAAAACATTCTTGAATATATATAGACAAGATTATAAAACCGAGTCTTCAACGAAGGTGAAACATTATGAAAGTATAACTCATATAAAAATATTATGAAACTATAACAAATATTAGTGAAACGTTATGCAACAATCATTAACTAGTTTTATTGTGAGTGTCTGCTTGATATGACCACATTGATGGAGTACGGCGAACGGATTGAGCACTACTAATAAAATATTCATGCATTAGCGTGAATCTCCACCAAAATCAGGGGTCAACACATGTACGGAAGATCCCGTGTTTGGTAGATATGATTTTCTCTCGAAAACGTTCGATTTGCCGTGTGCTCATACCTAGCGTCATGTACTTACACTTATAGAAAACATGGCATTTGTCCTGGTTCCAAAGAGCCTTTAGTCTCAGTTTTGAAACTGGGATAACGTCAACGGAACTAAAAGTCCGGCCGTTTAGTCTCCGTAGGCTTATGAACCGGGACTAAAAAGGCTCCACGCGGCCGAAGCAGGACGCCCAGGCGAGAGGACCTATAGTCCCGGTTGATAGCACCAACCGGGACAAAAGGCCATTCACATGTCAGCACCTGCAAAGTGCTAGGGTCTATTTTTTCTTTTAAAAAGGGTTGTGTTTCCTTTTGTGTTTTCATATTCTATTATATTCATATTCCATTTCCACGCAGTTACACATATTAATATACAACATCATCAATACAAATTATGGAAAAAACATCCAACATTAGTACAAATTAAATGGATGAAATAGACCAAGTTGAAGTAGAGGAAAATATGATGTTGCCATTCGCAACATCATATTTTTCTTTAATTCACCTTGGTGTATTGCATCTATCAAATTTGTACTGGTATATGTCATATTACAACTCATCATCATCTTAGTCAACTCTTCATCATTTTGGTTGTTATCATACTAGCAAATGATCAAGTTATCACAAGTTAGAAACACTAACTACCGCTTTCTCCTAGGTAAAATGGCATAAAAAAAGGTGAACTCCTGCATCTCCCCATTGAAGAATACAGATCAACCTATCTCCAACTTCTGGCTTGCGCAATTTATAGTCTCCAAGTGTTTGCCTGGATGATGTTATTGCCTTGCTCCATCCTTTTATTTTCATGGTATTCTCACTTTGAGATATCGTGTATTTACCAGGGTAACTCATCGGCATTGGCCGTAAACTAACCATATGCAAATCACCTTTGGTAAACATCCACTTAGGAACGGTCTCTGGCGGGAGTACCTATTGAAGAACATAAGTTATAATAACATAGTTAGCAAACTAGTTTTTCTTAAGAGCAATGTATGAAAAGGATGGACTAATGACACAAGAGTAAAAAAATCTTACAAAGTAGTCTCTAGTGATGTTATAAGAGCTTAGCTTGTGCACTAGTGGCACATATCCATGATAAATGTTACCAATCATGTAATTTTCCTTACGATGTTGAACAACATGAATATATGAGATGAGATGATGTTTCTCCAACAAAGTAAGTTTGGAGCCATAACTGTAGTACGTCCAATCTATTATCTGTCGAGTAGTTTTTGTAGTACGGAAATAAGCTGATAATAAAAAATAAACAAAATTAGTCAGGATGAGTACCAAATACTTTTCAATAATCGATATAAAGTTCCTAACAAATCTATTGACAAACGCATCTGGAGGTAGCACCGGAATCAAGTCATCATCCGCATGCACCCAAATATCTATATTATTATCACGAACATCATCACTACCAACATCGAAGGTAATGTTCATGTCCTCATCAAACCCAACCGCGTGGAAAAATGCTCTCCAATTAGAACAACCAAAATATGTGTGATCTTCATTATTTTTTAACCTTAACAACAAAATTGTAATGCTCCGTTCTTAGGTGAGCTATCATAGACTCCGTATTGTCCTTCCTTTGGAAATGAAACTTGTCCAAGACAGCGGATCTTGCATGATAGGGAACACACTAGTCGAATTGTACAAAAGAAAATTAAATGTTAATTAAAGCAAAAAAAGCACACATGAGACTTCATTAATAAAAAATACATATCGTTTGTACATACCATAATTTCACTAAATTCTTCTGTTAGCTTGACAGTGAACGACCTATCGTTTTCCAGGTGACGATAAAGGTTGCATAGACCCCTGTCGTCCTAGCAATAAGGGCACTAAGAGATCCTATCATTGTCACACGACGTCGACATTTCCTGTGTTCATAATTCTAAGAATAAAAATCGACGACAGTCATATAATATCACTAATACATATAATAGCACCGGCGGTCGTCGGTGACTGTTCATATAATATTATCATATAATATCACTAATACATCTCTAATAATCTTGTTAATGAAGCATCGAATATTATCACTAATACAGATTGAATATTATCGAATAATCTAGTTCACTTGCGGTTCTTGAAGCTTGGGCAGTGGACACCCAAAGAGAAGTAACCATCATAGGATCATAGCTCGCGTGAGATCCCTGAAGGACCTGCCAGGTATTGGAGAACCTCGCACCCAACGTAACCATGTAGCAACGGACGTGCCCATCCTCCTCCCTGACACAGCGACGTACCACCTCATCGGTTGTCGGCTGCCTCCGCACCGATAGTGGCCCACGCGACCGCCACCAAAGAAGATCCGGGTCGACGACGATACCCGGATTCCTCACTAAACTTCGCGCCCTAGAAGGTAGCACCCCCAGTGCCAGCTCGGCGGAGCCCAGTCCCGTACATGGTTCCTCTCAAACTGGTTGTTGGCACCGAGTCGACGATGAGGATGTGGGATTGGCATCGTCGATAAGAACAAATTGTGGCTATAACAAATATCATTGTATTTAACAACAATAAAACAACAATACCATTAGGGTGAGATTTAGAGGTTAGAGTTGTTGTGTATGCAAAGGGTATTATTTAGCATTTCTATCATTTTGGTAAAAAAACAGTATGAAAATAACAATATGTGTAGTTCGATGATCACTCAAGTAAGACTTGTGATGACCACTAAGATATGCATCACATTGGACTCAACTAAGAGGGGCAATCAACATCATAATAACATCCCATTATTGTTATAATCAATAGAAGAGCTGCTTATACTTTTAATATGTATTAGATTTTCATTTTACACATTGAATTTTATGATCATTTGATATACCATACCTAGATATGCTGTAAAAAATAGAGTACATAATGAACTAATTGATGGTGGTGTGTCCGGCGGCTCACCTAGGAGGAGGAGGAATCCGGAGCAGGCTCGAGGAGGCAACGGTGTCGGGGGAGGCGGCGGTGTCGGGGGGCGACAGGGGACGGCAAGGCGTCGAGGAGGCGACGGCGTCGGGGGAGGCGACGAGGAGGCGATGGGGGACGACAATGGCGTTGGGGGCGGCGACAGCGTCATGAAGGCGATAGCGTCGGGAGCAGCGACGGGGGGCGGCGACGAGGAGACGACGGCGTCAGGGGTGGCAATGAGGAGGCAATGGCGTTGGGGGGGCGACAACGGTGTCGGGGGCGGCGACGAGGAGCGAGCGGGCCCAGAGAGGCAACGGCGAGAGCCGGCCGACAGCCTGGCGGCGTCGAGGTGGTTTTCGGCGCCGTCGGGGGAGAGGGAAAGAAGATGGATTTGGAAATTTCCCATGTCTTGCTTATATAATCCATCCTTTAGTCCCGGTTGGTGGCTCCAACCCGGACTAAAGGCCGCCCTGTAGTACCGATTGGACCCACCAACCGAGACTAAAGGTGAATTTCACTAGCGAAAGGTCGGGAAGCCAAGGCCTTTCGTCCCGGTTTCTGGCGCCAACCGGGACTATAGGGTGTCCTTTCGTCCCGGTTGGAGCCACCAACCGGGTCTAAAGGGCTATTCCTCGCACCGGCGCAGGGCGGTGGGAGTTTAGTCCCACATCGCCAACCAAATGACGCTCGCGGTGGTTTATAAGTCCGGCTGCGGCTTCCCTCCCGAGCTCCTCTCTTTGGCAGGCCTTGGGCCTAAATTTCTTCTCCGATTGCCCTCTTGGGCCTATTTTTTTCGCAGGCAGGCCGTGGTTGCCTAGTAGGCGGGCATTTTTTTTGTTAATTTTTGCATATTAAAGTTTTTAACAAAAAAAACATTGATAATTTTAGTTCATTATTTTTAGTTGATTCATTTTAGTTAATGTTTTAGTTGATTCTTTGTAGTTCATTCTTTTTAGTTAATATTTAGTTGATTCTTTTTAGGACATTCTTTTCTAAATTACCCAGTTTGAGTTAATGATATTTTAGGACATTCTTTTTAGGACATTCTTTGTAGTTCATTCTTTTTAGTTAACGTTTTAGTTCATTCTTTTTGGTTAAAATTTTACTTGATTATTTCTAGTTCATTCTTTTTAGTTAATATTTTAGTTCATTCTTTGCTAAATGACCCTGAAATTGTAAAGCGCTACAAATGAACTCTGAAATGGTTGAAAATTGGCATGGTATCATAATTTCACCGACATGGCATATGCTAAAACGTTGAGAGGGTTACGGGGAAAACTGGATGCACTTCGTGTGTAAACTGGACAATCTCTGTCGAAGTATTAGGGTTTTGGACGAAGACCCATCTATCACAAAAGGATTTCAATTTCTTAAAAATATTTGAACTCAAGACTTTTTCTGCAATCAATGTGCACCATTCAAAGCCACATCATTCCATTTCAACCCTTTTCTGACTTCATTAGCTATTTTAAATGCACTTCATGATTTATTTTGAGCTAAAACGACCCTGAATTGAAAAGCACTGCAAATGAACTACGAAATGGTTGAAAGTTGCCATGTTATCATAATTTCACCCACATGGCATGTGCTAAAAAGTTGATAAGGTTACTGGAAAAACTGGATGCACTTCGTGTACAAACTAGACAATCTCTTTCGAAGTATCAGGGTTTTAGAAGAAAACTCATCTGTTACAAAAGGATTTCAATTTATTAAACATATTTGAGCTGAATACTTTTTCTGCATTCAATGTGCACCATTCAAAGCCACATCATCCCATTTAAACCCTTTTCTGACTTCATTAGCTATTTTTCATGCATTTCATGATTTATTTTGAGCTAAAACGACCATGAAATTAAAAAGCACTGCAAATGAACTTTGAAATGGTTGAAAATTGGGATGGTATCATAATTTCACCCACATAGCTTGTGCTAAAAAGTTGAGAGGGTTACGAGAAAACTTGATGCACTTCGTGTACAAACTGGACAATCTCTTTCGAAGTATTAGGGTTTTGGATGAAAACGCATCTGTTACAAAAGGATTTCAATTTATTAAACATATTTGAAATCAAGACTTCTTTTGCATTCAATGTGCACCATTCAAATCCACATCATCCCGTTTCAACCCTTTTCTAACTTCATTAGCTATTTTAAATGCATTTCATGATTTATTTTGAGCTAAAACGACCCTGAATTGAGAAGTACTACAAATGGACTGTGAAATGGTTCAAAATTGGCATGGCATCATAATTTCACCCACATAGCATGTGGTAAAAAGTTGAGAGGATGACGGGAAAAACTGGATGGACTTCGTGTACAAACTGGATAATCTGTTTCGAAGTATGAGGGTTTTAGACGAAAAGTCATCTGTTACAAAAGGATTTCAATTTATTAAGCATCTTGGAACTCAAGACTTTTTCTGCATTCAATGTACACCATTCAAAGCCACATCATCCCATTTCAACCCTTTTCTCACTTCATTAGTTATTTTTCATGCATTTCATGATTTCTTTTGAGCCAAACGACACTAAAATTGAAAAGCACTTCAAATAAACTCTAAAATGGTTGAAATTTGGCATGGTATCATAATTGCACCGACGAAGCATGTGCTAAAAAGTTGAGACGGTTACGGGAAAAACTGGATGCACTTCGTGTACAAACTGGACAATCTCTTTCGAAGTACCAGGGTTTTAGACGAGAACTCATCTCTTACAAAAGGATTTCAATTTATTAAACATATTTGAACTCAAGACTTTTTCTGCATTAAATGTGCACCATTCAAAAGCCGCATCATCCCATTTCAACTCTTTTCTAACTTCATTAGCTATTTTTCAGGCATTTCATGATTTATTTGAGCTAAAATGACCCTGAAATTGAAAAGCACTACAAATGAACTCTGAAATGGTTGAAAATTACCATGGTATCATAACTCACCGACATAACATGTGCTAAAACATTGAGAGGGTTACGGGAAAACTAGATGCGCTTCGTGTACAAACTAGACAATCTCTTTCGAAGTATGACGGTTTTAGACGAAAACTCGTCTGTTACAAAAAGATTTCAATTTATTAAACAAATTTGAACTCAAGACTTTTTTTGCATTCAATGTGCACCATAAAAAGCCACATCATCCCATTTCAACCCTTTTCTGACTTCATTAGCTATTTTTCATGCATTTCATGATTTATTTTGAGCTAAAACGACCCTAAAATTGGAAAGCACTGCAAATGAACTCTGAAATGGTTTAAAATTGGTTTGGAATCATAATTTCACCCACATAGCATGTGCTAGAAATTTGAGAGGGTTACGGGAAAACTGGATGCACTTCGTGTACAAACCGGACAATCTCTTTCGAAGTATGAGGGTTTTAGAAGAAAACTCATCTGTTACAAAAGGATTTCAATTTATTAAACATATTTGAACTCAATACTTTTTCTGCATTCAATGTGCACCATTCAAAGCCACATGATCCCATTTCAACCCTTTTCTCACTTCATTAACTATTTTTCATGCATTTCATGATTTATTTTGAGCTAAAATGACCCTGAAATTGAAAAGCACTACAAATGAACTCTGAAATGATTGAAAATTGGCATGGTATCATAATTTCAGCCAGATAGCATGTGCTAAAATGTTGAGAGGGTTACGGGAAAAACTGGATGCATTTCGTGTATAAACAAGACAATCTCTTTCGAAGTATCAGGGTTTTAGACGAACACCCATCTGTTACAAAAGGATTTGAATTTATTAAACATATTTGAACTCAATACTTTTTCTAAATTCAATGTGCACCTTTCAAAGCCACATCATCCCATTTCAACCATTTTCTGACTTTATTAGCTACTTTTCATGCATTTCACGATTTATTTTAACCATGCCAAGTTTCATCCTTTTCAGAGATATCTCATCACATCACATACATCACAATGCTTCAGAAATCTTGCTCACATCATATATTTAAACAGGGACATAAATATAAATAATAGTTCAGATATCCATTATAGAAAGTAATCGTCTGGATCACCGGAGACCCCCAAGCATTACATAATAATAGGTATATATAAAATTACTTGTCCGAATAGCTAGAGATCCTCAAGCAGTACATAATAATAGCTAGAGATATAGCTAGAGATAGAAGTGTTCACAACTCTTTCGAATCAGAATATCCCCAGCGCCAAACTTGTGGTGGTGGTGGTGGTACTTCATGTACGAGGTGCCGCTGTCCATAGTTGATGATTGCAATCCTACGATACAATTCGTATGCAATGTACGCATCTATTGCTGCATACTCAATGTTGATACCGTCATGTGGGGTTGTCTCTCACTCTTTGTGCTGAGTCGGGGGGAATTTGGTCTTCATATTAGCGTACTACTCGTCGATCACGATGACTGCCATATGAGCCATTGAAGTCCTCCTATACTTGAGCCTAAATATGTCTTGGAGATCAATGTGGCAAGTAGCTAGTATCTCAATACCGAAGATGTGGCTCAACTTGAGCTTGTGATTCGTTATATCAACGCTAGCAAAACGTATGTCGCTGCAAAGGAAGTCCATGAGTACTGGACAGTGCTTATCACTACTGCAACAATAAATTATAATGGAACAAATGTTAAATACTGCTGCAACAATGTTACATACTGGACAGTGCTTTCCCCATAGGATTCAAATGGAACATATTGTTATCCTATGCAATTTTCATATCCTATGAACTAATCAAGAAACCCTCAATTAACTATGACATATATGTTCTCCCAAGGTTTTGCCAATATGCAACAAGGAAAATTGTTTCACTAGAACACAATGGGAATTGATCTTTCCCATAGGATTCAAATGGAACAAATATATTATTGCTATCCTATGCAATTTTCATATCCTATGAATTGATCAAGAAACCCTAATAAATTAACTATGACATATATGTTCTCCTATGGTTTTGCCAATATATGCAACGAGGAAAATTATTTCACTACAACACACAAGAGGAATTGATCTTTCCCATATATAGGATTCAAAATGGAACATATTGCTATCCCATGCAATTTTTGTATCTTATGATCAATAAACCCTAAATTAACTACGACATATATGTGCTCTCCCACGGTTTTGCCAATATATGCAACAAGAAAAAACAATTCACTACAACACAAGAGGAATTGATCTTTCCCATATGATTCAAATGGAACATATTGCTATCCTATGCTATTTTCATATCCTATGAATTGATCAAGAAATCCTAAATTAACTAAGACATATATATATATATATATATATATATATATATATATATATGTATGTATGTATGTATGTATGTATATATATAGGGAAAATACCTTCTACTACCGGGTGTAGTTATTCCCATGTCTCGTATACTATCATGTGGTAGTATATATACTAATTTATCACTTTGGGTACATTCGCATACTATATATAAGATACTCCGAAGTGTGTTACATGTAAAAAATTGAAGTTGACCCATAGTTTTTATCATATTGTGAAATATGTATATATTTGTACGGAAAAATGAGTATTGTAAAAAATATATACATACTACCAAGAAAGTAGTATATATACCATCTAAATATTCTTATATACTACATACTACGTGTACATACTCCCCGATGCGATAAATACAACATACAACGTACCAAACAAAAGTGAGAGTAACTACACTCGACCGTACGAAACATTTGTCATATATATATATATATATATATATATATATATATATATATATATATATATATATGTATGTATGTATGTATGTGTGTGTGTTCTCCCACGGTTTTGCCCATATGCAACAATGATAATTCTTTCACTACAACTAAAAAAGAATTGATGTTTCCCATAGGATTCAAATGGAACATGTTGCTATATCCTATGCAATTTTCATAACCTATGAATTATTGATCAAAGCAAAGCCCCAAAACTTACCTTGCCCATTGGAAGACCATGGCATTTCTCTTGAAACAAAGGTTGATGACGGCAACATCTTTTTGATTGGCCGTGTACTCGAGATCAAGCCCCATGAACTTGTTTTATTCATCCGCCTCTTCAAGCCATCCCTTGAAATCGAAAAGAAAACGCGGCACCATGGCAATGTCGTTCGTGTAGACGACACTGAGTTTGGTTGTGCCATGTGCGAGCACCTTCCCATGACGAGTGATTGGATGATCCATGGTGGAAGATATGGGGGAAGAAGAGAGGAGAGAGGGAGACGAAGAGGGAATGGCCGCAGTTAGTGTAGAAGTCGTGGTACTGTAGCATTGTCGTGTTTTCATCGCGTGAACCACTGCTGGATGCGAACGGTTTGGGCCTTTAGTCCCGGTTTTAGCCACAAACCGGGATTATAGGGGCTCGCACTAGGCGAACGGTCGCCACCACCCCTTTAGTCCCAGTTCATTGTGCAAACCAGGACTAAAGGCCCCTATCGAACCGGGACAAAAGCCCTGGCCTCACGAAACGGCACTCATGCATCCTTTGGTCCCGATTCGTAAATGAACCGGGGTTAATGGCTTTATCATGACCTCAACCGAAGCCATGTTTTCTAATAGTGTTATCATTTCCATTGTTCTTTCCTCTTGTCATAGTCGGCAGTCCCTTATGTGTGTCACTCAATGGTTGTAATGATTTTCGTTCGATTTTTTCATAATTAACTGAACAATCTGATTTTCACTCGATTTTTTCTAATTAATCGAGCAATTTTTTTCCTTTTTAATGAATACAGGATAACTGTCATTTTGAAAATAAACAGTAGGCAGTCTCCAAGATTCCTATATCTCCTTGCCTTTAGGGACAGGAATATATGAACGAACTTTACGGTGCAAATTCGATTTCATTCCATTCCATCGAGGTCGATGCCGTCTGTCTAATTACAGCACGCGATCCAGTACGTAGCTAGCCAAATTCGCAGGCAACCACACGTGTGCTTGCGCTTCTAGAACATATCTATTGTCAATAGATATGTGTAGGTCATAAATTAATCCACTCCACTGGCTGCTGCTACTCCTACTTTTTGAAAGTACACATAGAGTAGCTGGGTTTATCTTATCAGCGGTGCTTACCAGATCGACCACTGACAAAATGCATGGATGCGATTAGATGAAGCATGTGTAGACAACCGTTCGGTGGTTTGACCACGGCACTGCCTGGTCGACTAGGCAACCTGAGTGACAAATCAAGAACAATAAACTAATTAATAATATATTTCACTACCAGATCTACAAAATACAGTATATGTAGAGTATGCACTCGGGACTTCATTGATTAATTAGTTTTTTGCATGCTTGGTTTGATCGATACCTTAATTAGTTAAATGAACACACATATCGACTGATAGCTGACAGTACATACATAACCCAAGAATTTCTTGTGGAAGAAACTAGTTAGCAAGGAGTTGAAGCCTTCCAGCGATCTCAGCCGTTCCCACATGTCGCGCTGCGCTCTGAGCGTTTTCTTCGGATTTCATTTTTTTATTCTTTCACACGTGTTTTCGGCCTTCTAGATTGTTTTTTTTTGGCTTTTTTGGCTTTTTTGGTGTTTCGGTTTTTCAATGGTCTTCCTTCGCTTTTGAACGAAATTTTTTCTTCCAAAAAAATAAAAAAAATAAAAAAAAACGCGTTTTTTTCACGTGAGGCATGGTTTTCCTTTCACAAGAGGCACAATCATGCCTCTCGAAAAGGAAAAAAAGTGTTTTCTGTTTATTTGCGAGAGGCACGGTTTTGCTTTCGCGAGAGGCATGATTTTGCCATCGCGAGAGGCACGGCCGAGCCTCTCAGAAAGAGAAAAAACACGTTATTTATCACGAGAGGCATGGTTTACTTCAGTGAGAGGCACGATTTTGCCTTCGCGAGAGGCTCGGCTATGTCTCTCGGAAAGGAAAAAAAACGCATTTTTCTTTTTCGCGAGAGGCACGGCTTTCCCTTTGCGAGAGGAGAAAAAAAATTCTCGCGAGAGGCACAGTTTTGCTTTTGCGAGACTCACGTCCGTGCCTCTCGCAAAGGAAAAAAACAGGTTTTTTGGTTTTTTTTTCTATCGTGAGAGGCACGGTTTTGCTTTCGCGAGACTCACGTCGTGCCTCTCGCATAGAAAAAAAATGGGTTTTCTGTTTTTTTTCTGTCGCGAGAGGTACGGTTTTTTTCGTCCGGTTCTTTTGGCCGTTTTTTTAAAAGATCGTCAAAACCTATGAACATGGGATCTAGGTTTGAAAATCTCGACGCGAGAAACCCAATGGCGAAAATGATTTGAACTCACGGTTTAAGAGATAAAACGTTTTTAAAATACGAATCTACGAATAAGGAAAAACTCTCTGGTTGCGACAAGTGGCACACATGCAGTGTGCCACTTGTCGCAACCCGAGGGATGGGAGTGAACTTTGAGAGGTATAGTCGCCAATTAGTGATTTCGAAGAATTATGCTACTATACTATATCTATACTATATGCATGACAACTGGAACAAGTTAATAGCAACATACTCCTTCAGTCAGCCTACTGTTGTAACTGGAGATACATCTGGTGACAAATAAATAACCCATTCGGAGAAATAGAGCTAGCTCACTAGCACATTATGTACAAAATTAAGTTGGTTAACCAATAAGAATTGAGAAAAGGAGAGACCAGCACTGAGCTCAAGAGGAGGACAGCACTGAGCCAGAAGAAAACAACGTACACATGCATGCTTAGGTAGATTATTGGTGGTGGATGCAATGGAACAAGACAAATTAGCAGCTAGCTAGCTGTTCATGTAGTGGGGTGTTGCACTAGCTGCTTCCCTTTCTGTTCGAGAGAGAGGCGCCAAACCCAGACAAAAAGCGCAATCAGCATCATGCCTACTTTTTATTTCCTTTGCTGAGACGCCTTTTTGACTCTATAAGCTGCTGCTTTGGCCGGTGCCAAAATGGAGGCACCAGGCATTCACACTGGTTACTGATGCATATATACATATTTCTCTCTTGAAAAAAAATCATTATGTAACTATTAGTTTTTCTTTAAAGGCTTATGATGATCATGAGTCCATAGTACTACTAGGGGTTTCCGATCCATTACTGAAAAAAAAATTAACCAGCAGCTGCAAGGAAAACCACTACTATCTCTATACCATGACATGTGTGCAGTTTGTACTACCTAGTAACAATGATTAATCTGTTAAATCCGCCAGATAACTCTAGCTAGAATGCTAGTTGATAGATAAGAATAAGATCAGGTTGAATTAATAAGCAAGCATGTGTCGGCATCAGTCGCTGGAATCCCGCAACAACAACCCAACAGCAGAAGAAGCCAAGGATATCAACAGGCATTCGCGGAATAGATGCTGACCAGCCGTGCGTGCAAGTGCAACCCAGCGCGCGGATAATGCAGCAAGCATGCACGCAGATATACATATCTATCCATCAGCTTTGACCGCTCGCGCTTTTTTATATATGACCAATGGATATACATATCAGCATTCCCATAGTTTGATACAGTGGCTGCAAAGTAACTTCTAATAATCTTAGTCTTAGTCTGTTTGACAAAACTGGAATTGGTTAAAGTCCTTAGGGTCTTTCTATTTTTGCTTCTTCTTTGTACTTTGTTTTATTAATGAAAAAAATCATACCTTAGAACCATTGTTCTACGGTTTCGGGTCAAAAATAAAAAAAACAATGGATGGATGGATGGGTAGATCCATCGAATGCAATCAAGCCACTGTTGTAAGTGTTTGTGTTACATTAGTAGCTAGCTGACTCATCATGGATGGGCTCGCTGTTTGTACGTGAGCAGCCAGCTTATCCACGACGAGATGGTACCGGTGTAGGTTAACTAGGCATATAATCTATACTTTATTAATAAGAAAATAGGTATTTTTAGTTTGTCATGTTATTTTATAGAAAATCCTCTAATGCTTCTGACATTAAATTCGTAATACATATCAAATGTTTTTTAAATACTCATATCTATTAAACCGTAACTCCAAATTTAACATGTTATAAATGGAATTTGATTAGAAAAACGTGTAGAATGTAAATATGATGTTATTTTACCTGTTAATCATTTAAATAAAATAATATCAAGGTTGCAATCTTAATTAATAATGCAGTATCCGTCTTTCTTTCATTTCGGTATTGATCCGGATTGACGATGAACACTTCAGCAAAATTAGGATTGGAGACAGAATTGAAGATAAATTTGCTAGAGACACCCAATAAATAAGGACATAATAAAATAAGGGTCCAATAAAGATGGAATGTACTTTATAAAAGAAAAAAATGCGGAGGAGATCGGATAAAGATTAGATGTTGCACTATTTCTCCTATATATAAAAAATAGAAAAAGAGGACATGCATGACAAAAGGTAAAAAGGAGGCATGCATGACAATAAAATAAAATAAATACATGTTTGATAAGATATAAATAATGATAAAACAGGGACCAATATCTATAACATGTATGACAAGAAATAGTGATGAAATAGGGGTGCAAGTACCTGCGTCCACAGAAGACCATACAAAAATGTTCTTTTTCAGACAAAAAAACCACTCTTTATGATTAAATATCTTGTATCATTTTAACAGCTCTTCATGTATGTAAGAAATATGCATGTGAAAAAAAATGTTCAAGAGTTACAATAAAAATATTTGCACATTCATAAGAAATATATGTGTAGTTTCCAAAACAGATGAAATCGGAGGTGTAGACCATACCAAATGTAACACTACTGCGATTGTCGGACTCGAGGACAAAAAAATGTGACACCGACATCTTCTTTTAGACAGGTTGTAAAAAACAAGCCAAGAGACTCTCTAGCAAAGGGATGGATACATTATCAAAAAGATGTTGGCAAACCAAACTAGGTGAGCATAGAGGAGGCATAAGGAGTTCCAGAGTGAAGCGAGGATGAGATCGGGACGGCGGCGCAAGGATGAGCTTGAGGTCATGGATCGGAGCCAGGAGCTGAAATGATGTTGAACATGTCCTAAGTTGGTGATGCTTAAACTGGAAGCCGCCCTTGATGCACACATGTCTCCGTAGTGCACTAATGTGACATCGTCTGTTTTTATCGTTTTCCTTTACCGGCCCATAACAATACCCCATCCGCACATGACATGAATAAATGCATGATCACTTGTCCGTTTCTTTGTATGTATTAAATCTACATGCAAGCTGTGTGGAAATAGAAGACCTGTGAAATCTTAAACTGTGTTGTAGGCTAAGACCATCCTTGTTTGGATTGTAGTTACAAATTCTTAGACTATCAACCATTTTTTGTAAATTAAGAGTGTGTGATATTCTTTTCTCCTGTTGCAACACACGAACCATTTTGCTAGCTAGTTGTAGGAAATCAAATATATCAAAGTTTGGTTTCAAAATATCAACATGTTCAGTTGTTCATGTACATCAACATCGGTGCGTGAACCCGGCATATGATATAGTGCTTGAAACATACTTATTGACACCGATAATATATCATATGGCTGTTGATAGAGACAGGAGTGAGGAGTCCTATCAGTTATCAACACATGACTAACAGTATTATCCAGATAGAGTCTTTGTGTGCTATAGTACTGAAATCCAAATATTATTGCCTTACTGTATAAAAAGGTATGATGCTAGAGTACGGAAATCAAAATACTATCCAGACCGCAAATTACTGAATGCAAGGATGAAAAGAGCTTTTTTACATGGCAAAATATCCTGGCAGGAGTTCAAAGATTTAATAGGGGCTGCATTTGGCATGTGGGAGACGGGACTCAAATAAAAATTTGGGATGACATATGTATTCCCAACAGCCCATCTGGAAGAATTGTGACTCCAAGAGGTAATGTCATGTTGAGAATGTTGGAATTCGATCCTCCAAATCGATCACATCAAAACACGATGAACAGGTGCACACAAAATCTGATGGCACGTGCACACAAAATCTGATGGCCAAGGGCCTTTGCCGTGTCTTTATTCCTTTTTTTTTTCTCTTTTCATCCACAATACTACAATGATGCGGCCCTATACGTGCATACACACACGCATAGGACCTGACTCCAAGACACCGGCCTGGACTTCTACACGGAGTTGACCTCCTAATACTAGTAGGACTCAACCTATCCTCCTACCAAGCCGGATACAATTCCTAAACCTGTACGTACATGACCAGTCCTACTACTACTAGGATTGGGATACACACGTAACTGCCAAGCTAACACACATATACAATAGCTAGAAAAATAAACTCACATTATGACACTACTACTCAATCAAGATTATTTCTAATATTTTCTCACTAATCTTGGCTTGCCATCTTGTGCTCCTTGTCATCTTGACTCGTTGACGATTCATCCCTTGTTGACTCATCCACTCGCATTACGACAAGTCAAATTGACATGCTTCATTGATCGTAACAGTCTCTCCTTAATTTTAACTTGGTGAATTTTACGGACCATCTCAAATATGTCTTGGATTACCCAGCCTCGCTAGTAACCTGTGAAATGCATCACTCGGTGGACTACACCATCCATCCTAGCGAGGTACATGCAAACTCCTCGGATCATACCACCCCGTGCACTCCGCCATGCACTTCAGCCTCATGTAGAGACATGGCCTCATTGAAGATACTCACCTTCATGGGAGAAAAAGTCACCCCTTAAACACACTCGTCGACATTAGCAAATATCTTGAAATTGTTCATTATACTATACAACAAGCAACATGATAAGTGGTGATGTGCAAATCCATAAAGGTAGGATGCTTTTTGAAGTACACTCTGTTTCCAAATCATTATATAATAGAAATATCTACCTAGTTGCCACCTTGTCGGTATATGTTTACACATTGTTATCGTTTTTCCTCAGTGATGCCCAACAAATATTTCATTATAAAAAAAAATAACTAGTATATTTTAGTATTCAATGATAACATGAGCATAAAGCATTATTTTTGTTTTATTGATATATGTGTTTGCAACTTTAATCCAAGTCGAGACTTAATTTGGTTGCAAACATATTAGACACCTCCATAAAAACAATCAATCTGTAAGGACATGCGTACCAAATGTTTAAGGTTGCATATGAACATCGATAGTCTTAAAACAAATTATGAGCATAATTTCAAACAATATTTAAATTAACATTAAGTCGTTGGTTCATATAAAGCTTGCATCAACGATTTCGTGTACATCATCGTATATAAGAGATTAGTGTGCATTGTACGAAATAGAGATGATGATCATGTATGTATTGTTTCAGAATATAGTATCTGATAGGAATCAACATCTCAGCTAGTGCCAACAATATCTTTTATGAGGGCATCAAATAATCACATTTACTCCATTTAAATGAGTAGGAACATATATAATAGACATTTCGAAATTACCCATATGAAGAAGGTATTAAACTATTAATTAAGATTACAACCAAAACATAATTTTAAAAATAATTAATATGAAAGATAATTGCAGATTTGGAATCAACATATTTTTCTCGATGGCATTTTCATATAATATGTTAGATTTGAATTTGAGGTTTAAAAATATGAATATTTTAAAAAGTATTTAAATTTGTGCGTAAAAACAAATATAAAAAGATAAAAACAAATTAACTGGGCCAAAAAGTGCAACCCATCTGGTAAGCATACATGTACGACCATAAAAAAATTAGATTGAAAAAGGGGGAGGGGGTAGGACTCGAATTTAGAGAGAAACGGTCCAACCAGTAGGACGGTCGTGTAGTTGTAACCTATCACCAGAGACGATGAGAAAAAACCGAATCGTTTTCCACTTACCGGTGCCATGGTACATAATTATTCACAACTTTGTTGGTAATCTTATGACGGATGGCCAGAAGCAATAGTTGCTTTTATTATTAGGTAGAGTTAGAGATGCATTCATGCTACTACTTTTGGCAAAGTTTGTTTTAGTTTGGGTAATAGGGATGCTAATCATGTTGCTCCAAGAGGTTGAGATTAACACCTGTGTTTGGGTTGATGAGTCTCCTAGTTTCATAATAGTACCTTTTCTTGTGGATGATGTAACTACCATTTGAGTTCAATAAAGTGAACCATGATGGCATTCCCTAAAAAACATGACTAATATTTTTTTCTTTTTGTGTGTGGGGGTGATGCAGTGAATGACAAACAATTTAGTAGAGGGACATGTGAAATGAACCAATGGCCCTATCGTCCGGACTAGCGTTTTGCAGTGAACTACACACATGACAGTATTTGGGTCGGCCCAACTAGCTTCTTTCTGTTTTTGAGAACCTCCCAAGACCTTTTTTCGGGGGTGCGAGGGGGGGTCATTTTTTTATTTCCTTTCTTTTTTATTATATTTATGTCTTTCCTTTTGTTTCCTTTCTATTGACTTTATTTTCATTTTATTTTTTGCATTGCAAACATCTTCTCAAATTCGTGAATGTTTACTCAAATCATGAATATTTTTCAAATTCATAATTTGTTTTACTTAATCATAAACATTTTAAATTTCATGAATATTTTTTGAAAATTCACATTATTTTTCCAAATTCGCAAAGGTTTTTTCAAATTATGAGCACTTTTTTTAATCCCCCAACATTTTTAATCGCAATATGTTTGGATGATGAATGTTTTTGTGAAACTGGGAAACAATTTTGGATGTTCATGATCCCTTTTTTTAACAAACACTTTTTTGAAATGCATGATTTTCTTTTCGAATTCATGATTTTTATCAGAATTTTTGCTTTGAATCCTTAAAACAATTTTAATTCAAGAACGTTTTTGGATTTTATGAACATTATTTGAATTCAAAATATTTTTTAAAATTACATGCACATTTCAAAAGCTCGTACTTTTATTTAAAATTATGAATATTTTTTATTTCTGCAAAATTTGTTTGTCAAACTTTTTAATATTTCTTGAATATGCAGACATTTCTTAAAATCACGAGTTTTTTAACCACTAACATTTTATGATTTCTTAAAAAAAATCGAACTTCACCATTTTATAAAATTGAATCTTCTTTTTGAACCCCAAGTTACTTAAATAAAACAGAAATAAAGAAGAAAAAGCCAAAAATGAAATAAAAAATAAAATTAAACGCCCCCGTCTGCGGCCTGCACAAATGGACGCGCAGGATGTGGGCGCTGTGACTCTTCCTAGCGCGTACAACGGTAAATAGAGGTCCCTTGCAAACAGGTAAGTGACTGACCCAAGACCCAATTTGGCGCCTTAAGCGCCAGTAATAGATTTTTTGTAACTGGCGCACCCTCCCCCCCCCCCCCCCCCCCTCCTCTTCAACCATGGGCTGGCTCATCTAAACTATTTTCTCTCTATCTGTGCATCTTTTGACACCTAAAAAAACCTGTGCATATTTTGAACTAGTACCGGGCTTTGGGAACCTTCCCATGATGGTTCGACAAGTTTTTTACGCTGGTGTTTCTTTTAGTTTTCTCCCTGCACGATTGTTCGTTCATTTTCTCGGTTTATTTTTCGTTTTTTAGTTTCCTTTTAATTTTTTCTTTCTTTTTACCTTTTTGTAATATGCCAGAATTTTTTCTAAATTCAAAATTGTACCCAAGTTACATAAGTAGTCTATCAAATTTACAAAAAAAAACTTTTTTTCAAAAAAAATCAATTCATGTTTAAAAAAATACAAAATTTGTCAAAAATAACCTTGAGCTTTGTAAAATTTGCTATCTTTTTCACATGCATGAACATATCCAACTCGACGAAAAAGTTCAAGTTTTGTGTCTTGTTTTAATCTGCACATTTTTGAAAATCCATGAACATTTTTCAAATTTGTAACTATTCAAAACTTATTAAAAAAATCTAAGATATTTTTTGTGATTTTTTGAATGTTTTCTAATCATTTTTCCCCAGTAGTCAATGTTCAATTGGTCGACCTGCGCAATCTTTATAATCATTGTGCATTATTTTGCTTAATTCTACACGTAAACAAAGAAAAGTAAAGGGTTCCTCAGTTCGTATGCTTAAATCATAGTCTACTAAAGCTACGGATATAGATAGGCTTTTATTCATTTTTGTATGCTATTAGTAAGTATGTACGTGCAATCGCACGTCTCAAACATTGATCAACTGAGTTGATATTGTATAAAATTAAAATAATTCTTAAAAAAGTATAAGTTAAATGAATGCAAAAAATCATAATACATGTCAAATTTTATGTGTATAGAAAAGATAGCCACTATCATTAGGAAAACAATTAAATCCACTTTACTTGAAATGTATTTAAATAAAATATTGTGATTTGACGAAGTATGCATGGAGTGCAATGATCCAAGTAACTATTAACATGCATAGAAAAATAATATTTACTTATATGAACCTCTGACCAGTTATCGTTGCGTTCATGCTTACTGAGGTCAACATCTTCATAGCGATCAACATAATTCTCTTTTTGAGTCTAATTTGTGAGAATGAAACATATATTTGCAATAAAATTATACATAGTCACATGGAATATGTTTTTTTTTTTTGCCAACTGCTGGATGCAAGCACGCAGCCGTTTTGTGCAAAGGTGATTCACTCGTCTTTTCCAGATCAGCATGTATTTCTTCACGAGTGAACCGCTTCCTCGTAGAGGCATTTGCTTGTTGACACTGACACTTCTCGCCGGCACAACGCACAGCAGCCACACTTAGGAAAAATTAGAAAAGTGTCCATGCGTTGTCACGGGTCAACAAATGAATGTAAATATTATTTGAGTTTTTTTATTAAGAATGTGTATTTGTTGTGTGATATTTCATAAGACAACAAATACAAGTATCTTTCTCTCTTTTCCACAAACACCAGTCACCCATCTAGCAAACCTTTTTATCCAAGTTGTTATCGGTCACCTTCTACATCCTTACATCATTCATCTTTCAATTCACTATCCTTTTTTTAAATAGAGAGTTGTATTAATTAAATAGAGGAAACATTGTCCGTACAATCACGCAAGGCCACGCTCAACGCGCAGGTTGACACTGTGCCTTGCATAACCCAGCACGCAACTCTCTACGCCCAAACTGGGCAACACTATGAGCTAAACTATTGACCCTTCTATGTACCTTGCGGATTTTAACTTCTCTGACCCCTTGTTTGATGGCTTCAAATTCCCTCGCAATCGATCCAACTTCCGATCTATCAAGAGACGTGTGGTCGAGCGCCTTTGCCACGGAGTTGCAATCTGTCTTAATAATTAACGGCAGATCCGTACCCGATATCGCCTTCCGCAATCCTTCTAGGCAAGCTAAGGCTTCCGCACAGTCCGCTCCATTACACCGCGGTATATAATCCCATGCTGATAGGATAATTCTTCCATCATGATCTCGAACCACAGCGCCCCACGCCCCACTCCTACTATCCTCTAAGTAACTACCATCAACATTGAGCTTTGCCCACCCAAGCTCTGGCTTTTGCCATCCTTTCTCCTGTGTATTATCATCCTGCTGCAAGTTTGGTAATTCAATCATAGGACTTTTTCCTTTCCGATCTATCTCAGAATTTCCGTTCGCAATCAGTTGGAGGTTTACCAAGTAATTTTGCAGAAAACGAGCTGAATTAGAATTTTTCGCTTTACCTTTCGCGAAGATCGCATCATTTCTATGATGCCAGACACGCCACCAAAATAGCATCAATTTTTGCCGTTGATCATTACTCACCTTGTCCAACAAGACCAAGACCCAATCCCTTCCAGTGTATTTTATTTCGTGCTCAGGGGAAGGTTCCACACATCCTTTAGCGCGTGCCACAGTGCCCGTGCCCTTGCAAATGTGCATCGTTGTGCCATATGTACATCTGGTTCAGCTTTGAGAGCAGCAAGCGAAGCCGTGGAACTTGGTCGATGGAGAAAGTAGGCTAGCCTGAAGGCAGGGAGAAGGAAGATGAAGTGGAGGCAACCAGCCTGGGGGCCGCTGGTCACTTGACAGGTGCGAAGGAACGCGCGTGTCAGGAGCCATGACGATCCTTTGTTGGAACTGCCGAGGATTGGGCGACCCTCGGACAGTTCAAGAACTTATTCGCCTCGTGCATGCTCATCAACCAAAGCTCCTTTTCCTGTCGGAGAAGCGTCAAAATAAATTCACTATCCTTTGACTATGTCTATGGTTTCTTTATCGTTGTGTTGCTCCCTAATATATTTGGAACACCATCAGTGAATGGGGATTCATAAGGCGCCTCACCTTAGTACAAGTCTCTCTCTCCCTCGGTACCTCCATCCCTCGACTTTATATTCCTATGAAGCATAAATAGACGTACAATAACCGTAGAACAAAGCTGCCTCATTGTCATTCCAAAACATCCACACGTGAAGCCTATAATTACACGCTAGAGCCCTCATCTTGACACTACCTTCTCCCCGGCCATTTGATTCAATGTTTGTCATGTCACGTGCGACTAATAATCTGTTTGTTCTAACCTACACTTTAAATGGATATAACAAAGAAGCTCTACAAAAATACCATGTGCACTACGGTTTACAAGAATCCATCGACATAAAGCTTGAGAAACCACATGTGGTTGTTTGATATATTAAGCAGGTCCACCGACGAACTCATGATTCGTAGCTAGTCACAAATGATACTTTCTCTTACAACACAAAGAAGTCATTAGATGGGCCTTACAAGACATGGTGTAAACTCTTGTCCGGTTCATCGTGTGCAGCTATGTTGCTGCAGTAGTGTAGAGTTCAACAACCCATACCTATCTGCATTTGGTTAGTAAAAACAATGTCATGCTAACAATATAATCTCAACGCCATTACAATGATAGAAAGGAGTCCGGTTATCAAGCTTAATGACGAACATTAATCGCACTGTATCAAAGACGAACATACATATTCCCAAATAGTGTCGAAGGCTAAGTACTCTAATTCTCATTTTAAAGGTATTATCATGTACGATTGATCATACTACCAATACTTATCATGAAAAATCATTCTTTCACAAATAGTAAGAGTAGCAGCAGTAGCAACAGCAGCAGTACCAGTAGCAGTAGTAGTAGTAGTAGTAGCAACAGTAGGAGCAATAGCAGCAGCACTAGCAGTAGCAGTGGCAGCAGCAGCAGTAGCAGTAGCAGTAGCAGTAGCAGTAGCAGCAGCAGCAACAGTAGCAGCAGTAGTAGTAGCAGTAGCAGTAGTAGTAGGATTAGCAGTAGCAGTAGCAGTGTCCAAACATAAAGAGACATCTGAGATGGCAAGTAACATTCATTAAAAAAATATTATACTTCTCAATGACAATTAACTCCATGGGCAAAACTAAATAATGAAGTATAGTGTCGTAACTTTATGGAAAACTACAAAGACCGCTAAAGAGCACCGGTAACATGTAGTGGAATAAAGAGTTTTTAGCGAAATGGTGCGATTTCATCAAGGTTATTTTTTGAACTTATCTTCTACTCTGCTCCCACATGTTAGAAAATTTAGAAAAATTCAATTTCAATAGCTGGTTCTAGTAGTTGCAAAATTCCTAAGAGAAAATCCTATCCTAACTCCTAAATACATTAAATTGCAATGGTTGCCTATGTTGTGTATCTCTAAATTAAACTGCTATGTACTTGTTATCATATATTCATGCACTTTTTGATTGCATCATGATAACCTTTTTCCTCTCTCCCTCAACCCCTACCATCTTTCTCTCTCTCTCTCTGCCTCCCTCCCTCTCTTCCATGCTCTCTCTGCCTCCACCCGCCCTCTCTCCCTCCCACCGGGCCCTGTGGCATGCTACGTGAAGGCATGCCATGCCTTACCTTACTTGATGCTCGTTATCACAATAGTAGGTCTACAGACATCAAAAGTTTAGAGCACACAGATCATCTCTTAAAATATTAGAAAAAAAAGCTGTTACACAACACCACATTTGAATGCGCACATCGGAATCGCATTAATCTGTTATGTATTTATCGATAGTCATAAGATGATAATCTGATTGAATCCAAAGAAAAGCAAAGATATTCATATTGTGCTGATGATATAATACATACATCATATAGTCTAGACCAAAGAATGATAAGAATTCAACATGATAGTTGGATGTGTCAAACACTCAAACATCTATGACAAAAGAGATTAACAATAGAATCCAAAACCACATCATTCTTGAGGAATTGAGGACCATCCTGAAATTTTAATGGAATGGACATACTGAGAATAACATTCTAGGATGTTTGAACATCTATATCTACCCTCTCAACTTAAACTATGTTGTTGAGTAGCTTTCACTCATACTTATATATATCAAGAAAGCCTGCACCAGAAGGTAAAAAAGAGGGTAGGCCTATTGGTAGACTCCAAGAAAGGTTAGAGGAAAACAAGCCTACGTCATGCATTGCATAACATCGGATAACCCAACTACTTGAACTACAAAATTGGCTACAAATCAACATAGTCAATTCATCTCACCAATATAACATGTACCCACAGTACTCAAAATGTATCCCTAATATAATACATCTTGATAGTAGTCAAACTACAATGTTGTAATATTTGCATCGAACCATCGGCACACCTTTTTCTCTTTCACACATCTCCCCTCAAAAGATTAACAAAAGTTTAATCACAGAAAAAGTGTGTAATAATCAAAGGAAGTTTACTATCAAAATGATAGATGTACACATTATACCAACAATATCCCATCAACATCTAGCAGCACACAGAATGTATTCACTTGTTCTAAAAATTTATGGTTGTAGCCTCTACTTTATTTTAATTGGCTTGTGGTAGTCAGCCCAAATTTGAAATCTAACTATTAGCATGAGATGTTTTCTAACACGAAACCCAACTTCAAGGAATTAATTTTGTTTGGAAAGACACCATACCAGCACCCAGCATTTCAGAGAATATATTCATTTATTTAGATATTTCAGTGTTGTTGCCTCTGATTAATTTGAAATCTAACAATTAGAAGAAGTGCTAACTATGCCTAGCTTCCACCACCAGTAGCCATGCCATGCTCGACCCTAACAAAAATTAAGTTCAGTTGTACCAAGATGAATACATATAGAATTCCTAACAATCAAACGTGGAAATAACTCCGTTCTCAGAGTAAAACTCACCGTTACATGCCTCTCATTATTCTTTTTGCTAGAGAAGAAGTTGCATTTGTTCTTAAAAGGAACCAGATAGCATATCAAGTCATCCGATAATCCTCTAGACTGAGTTCCTACTTCCTACTACTATACCGACTACTTGTAGTCGCTAGAAAAATGAGATCTCCGTGTCTCACAGCAGCCAGCAGCCACCAAACTACATGCTCGTCACTGGCAAATTTCAACCACTTCCCATGGCCGAACATCAGCACGGTGAGTCGGCTGACCATGAGGCCACCACCCCACCACTACCGTACCCCACACGCACGCAGGCACAGAACTGCACGCAACAAGCAGAGGCCACAGCCGGGCAGCCCACAAACAGGTAAGTGAGCTTCTTCTCAAAATTCAACCGAATCTTTACAAGTTGTATGGTATTTTTCTTCCCTAAATTTCACGTAGGTGTTCTTCTGTCCATCTCATTCTTACCAATTTGGTTGTTTACTCCATATCTATGTCTTCAAGCTTTTGTAATGGTTAACTAAAGTACTATAATGGTGCAACTGTATTTTGGTATAGCTTGTTTTGTTTATATTTCTCACTTGATCTTGTAACAAATAGGAATAGAAAGGTAGTTATAAATGTCAATGATTCAGACTTTCTTCTTTAGCATAGTCCGCTCACTGATATGGCTACAACGTATCTAAATTTTTTAATTGTTCCATGCTATTATATTATCTGTTTTGGATCTTTTATATGCATTAATATGCTATTTTACATTATTTTGGGGACTAACCTATTAACCTAGTGCCTAGTGTCAGATTCTATTTTTTCTTTGTTTTTGAGTATTACAGAAAAGAAATATCAAACGGAGTCCAAACGAAATAAAATATTATGATGATTTTTCTTGGACCAGAAGGAACCTAGGAGGCTTGTAGAAGAGGCCAGAAGACCTACGGGTGGGCCACAAGCAACCAGGGCGCGCCCTGGGGGGCTGGCTTGTGGGCCCCCCGTAGCTCCTCCAACCCTAATTCTTCGCCTATAAATTTAGAAATATTCCCTTGATACCACACCACAGAGAGCCACGATAATACTTTTTCGCCGCCACAAGCCTCTGTTCCCGTGAGATCACATCTTGGGGCCTTTTCCAATAATCTGCCGGAGGAGGATTCGATCACGGAGGGCGTCTACATCAACACCATTGCCCTTATGATGATGCGTGAGTAGTCCACCTTAGACCTTCGGGTCCATAGCTAGTAGCTAGATGGCTTCTTCTCTCTCTATGTTTTACAATACCATGTTCTCCATGATCTTCATGGGGACCTATCCGATGTAATACTCTTTTGCGGTGTGTTTGTCGAGATCCGATGAATTGTGGATTTATGATCAGATTATCTATGAATATTATTTGAATCTTCCATGAATTCTTATATGCATGATTTCATATCTTTGCAAGTCTCTTTGAGTTATTGGTTGCGTTTGGCCAACTAGATTGGTAATTCTTGCAATGAGAAAAATGCTTAGTTTTGGGTTTAATCTTGTGGTGTCCTTACCCGGTGACAAAGTAGGGGTTGTGAGGCACGTATTTGTATTGTTGCCATCAAGGATAAAAAGATGGGATTTTTATCATATTGCTTGAGTTTATCCCTCTACATCATGCCATCTTACTTAATGCGTTACTCTGTTCTTCATGAACTTAATACTCTAGATGCAGGCAGGAGTCGATCGATGTGTGGAGTAATAGTAGTAGATGCAGAATCGTTTCGGTCTACTTGATACGGATGTGATGCCTATATGCATAATCATTGCCTTGGATATCGTCATAACTATGCACTTTTCTATCAATTGCTCGACAGTAATTTGTTCACCCCCGTATTATTTTCCTTCAAGAGAGAAGCTTCTAGTGAAACCTATGCCCTTGGGTCTATTTTCTACATTATATTTTTCGATCTATAAACCAAAAATATCAAAAATACCTTACTGCAATTTTATTTACTTTTACTTTTAGTAATGTTTTATATCTATCTCAGACCTCATCCTTCCAAGTAATCGTGAAGGGATTAACAAACCTTTTATAGCGTTGGGTGCAAGTGTTTGATTGTTTATGTATGTGCATAGATTGGGGCCTTACTTGTACCTCCTACTGGATTGATACCTTGGTTCTCAACAACTGAAGGAAATACTTATCTACTTTTGCTGCATCACCCTTTTCTCTTCAAAGAAAAACCACCGCAAGCTCAAGAAGCAACACCCACCATTTTGTTTGTAGATCCAACACTGCCCGTCTGAGACATTATCCAGTTCGACATTATCTAATGTGGCCACCTGCATATACAAATTGTCCGCAAGGGAGTGTCTATTAGTGTCGACTAAAAACGAATTGCATTCATTCAAATGTTCAGACCAATAAACCATGACAATTCTATGTATGTCAATACAATAAACAACTACATGTATGGGAAAACATAAGTGTATGTCTCCTGTGAACGGCTGAAAGAATTGACCAAAAACAAAATTAATTTCAAATTTTGTGTGAAATATATAAGTATAAATTTTAGGTAGTTTGCAACCATTCCGAATAAATATATCGGTGAGGCCCAATAGCATGCCCGGACAACCTTCCTAAGCCCTCCGTACCTAACCCATCTAAACAGAGACTTGCGGCTGAAGCACAACAACAGGAAATATACCTCTTATAGGTAGAGAAAAAAGAGAGAAAAGAAACATTGAAGAATAGAAGAACGAAGCTAGAAAATAGGAAATTACAAGGAGATCTCGATGATAAACCTGCACGAAATAATGGAAGACCAATCCAGGTCAGATCCCTAGCAATCAAATTTCCTAAATTTCACATGATTGTGTCCTCCATATCACTACTTCTTGAGTAATGCAAATGCCCACTGGATTAACATGCTTTGGCTAACACTAAAAAGATGGAAAAAAATAAGATCATAGGAATTACAGCCTATTATGACTAAAACTTAGAATCACATATACATGACACTTACATTGAACTTTGCATAAAAACATGAGGACAATTGACTTCTGGCTAGTGTAACTCATATTCAGATGTACTGTAAAACATGGGAAAAGTGACTAATAAAGCTTAGAATTCCGGTAATGTTGAACTTTCTATGCATTGGAAGGCAAATCAGAATGCACCTAGAGTAGTGATTACAACACATCAAAAGGCAAAACATACAGTGAATTCCACAAGAAAATACAATTACTAAATACTGTTAAGTACTGTAAAAGACTGTCAGCTACATGTAAAAAATAGATACTGCCTACTAATAGTACTTTGATTGCTGAGTTCGGAGATCACAACCTATTCTAACACAAACTAAACCGAAAACTGAAAGAGGAAAACACAGTTCTAACTACTGTAACTTTATAGTGCTGCAGGTGTAAAAAATCAACAAGAAAAATACAGCGAGATCTTAATGAAAAACCTATAGTTAGAGTGATTCAGAAAGTACAGTGAACCCAAGAAGCCAATCCTTGTTGCATCCAGGGAACAACATGCAGTTCGTAGTGACAACGGCGGCCGAGACTGACATGGTCATAGAGCCAATGACGACCACCTGACACTACTAGGGAAAAGCCTAGCAGTAGCGTGGGTTTTATGTATATCAGTAGCGCGGGAACCGACGCTACTGATACATCGCTACAGCTAACCTTTAGCAGTAGCGCTTGTTGGCCCGCGCTGCTGCTAGACATATGTAGCAGCAGCGAGCTCTAAATAAGAGCGCTACTGCTAATATCTATAGCGCCTTGTATTATACCGCGCTACTGGTAATGGCACGCTGCTGCTAACTTTACTCCACGCGCTACTGCTAACTTTATTAGTTTCTAAATTTTTTTCTGCATATTTGTTTTGTATTTGAACAAGCTTTATACAAGAATCTTTAGCACATACAAATGTCATCATCATACACATACAAATGGTTGTGAGACCATGAATGTAATCATAACATATACATACAAATAGTCTCATCAAATCATGTCATCATCATAATCATCATCCAACACAAAGTGGTCTCTCGTCATCATCTCGAAAATAGCGATACAAGTGTCAAATACTTGCAACTACATCGTCATCCATCTAAACAATGATATACGCGAGAAGAGCTATCACTATGAGTGAGTGCGAAACTATGTAGTACATGAGGCGGCGGTTATGAACCCTCTCTCGCGCTAGCGTGAGCCTCCTCACGTAACTAGCTTCTGCTTCTTATCTTCTTTTGAAGCCTTTATGGCTGGTGCCCGAGACCCCCTCCACTTGCGCCTGACACTCGGACCACTCGTCGTATACTTCCGTAACCTTTCCTTTGTACACGACATAGCACTGGTACTTCGCCATCAAGAATCTAGGTACCTATTAGACATGCATCTTCATCAAGAGAATGTACAATCATATGCAACAAAATATACTTGAGCAACACAAAAAGAAAGGGTTAGCAACTAGATGCAACATATAGTAAACATAAATAATCAAAGCAATTTCATCGTATGCAAACTAATTAACTAGAGGTACGCACATCATCATACCCAAACTAACAAAGTAGCAATACGCAAGTTCGCAAGGGACCGTGGACATCACAAAGTTTCATCGCTATAGAAAGTATATACAAGTTCAACCGACACATATCATCATCATCGGCATCGTAAATCACTAGAACTTCCATCCTTCCGGATCAACGAGGATGGACCCTAGCTTCTTGAACGGCGTGAGGTCCTAACGTTCCATGCCTATGATAGTTCGGACGTCAGCTCGTGATATAGGGCCCTGGTGGAACATCCCCTTCACTTCGACGACTTCTTTCATGATGATTGTCACAATGTCCCTCTAGATGCGAAAGAAGTCATCTTTAAGTTTATAATCCGCTTCTCCTTGAGATTCTACCCACCTGCGGATATGATCATCGTTTCTGGTTGTCATGCGAAGCTTTTGGTGATCCCTTCTGAACTCCATCATGAGATGGAGGAGGTAGAATCCATCGTTCATACTTGATTTCGGGACATGGATGCAACAGAAGTTGGTTTTATGCGAGAAACCCGTCTTGCGGTTCCTTTGTTTCCTGATCCGCATGTCGCCACCCCTAAAGCTAAAGCCATGGAGAGCATCATCTAGAATATTCATTACGTGGGTGTAGTCCTTCTTCTCGTTGTTTTTGGTAGGGTCCAAATACACGGCGTGGGAGACTCACGGGTAAAGAACGATAAGGACGGCACGATCGTTGTTGTGGGGAAAAAAGACTGCAAATTATTCTCCATATGAGCAAGAAGGAATGATTGAAATGTACGAAAGGGTTATCTGGCACTGACTTACTTTGGATGATAAGGCAGGAGGACAATTTCCTGGTCCTTATTCTTCACCATGAAGTTTTCGAGGTACTCCCTAGCAGTTTTATGCTCAAAGTTGCCGAGACTCAAGAAGGACTCGTGCATGTAGTATGGATCCGCCACACAGATTTGCGAGACTTCTTCTCTCTTCATGACGGAGCTCATATGTAGCGCAAAAAGGCGGACGATTTTACAATCGAGCCGCCTTGTCAGAAACATCTCGAAGATATGATCAAACCGCAGGAAGAACACCTCTCTGGGCCGTGCGTCGACGTAGCACTTCCCCTTAGGTAGACGAGCCGCGTATGTCGGATATCCTGGATCCTTCGAGGCTAGTAGGCTTTTCTCAGTCGATAGCACATGGTCATGCAGTCTCCTGAGATCCCCTGATATTGCCTCTAGCGGTTTCGACGATAGCATTGGCTGGCCCGTGACATGGAACATTGCCGCACCTTTGACGGGTACACGCTCTTCAAAATCCGCCGTCTGGCTGCTATGTGCTCTGGCTTGTTTGTAGGCAGCAGATCCTTTCTTCCCCGGTCTCTTCCCTTTATCTTGGGCTGACCTTCCAGACCCTTCCTTAAACCCTGCCCTAGTGTTGTCGGGCTAAGCACTATACCCCTAGCTAGTTTAGCCTGTGTTGACGTGGCATCTTCAGGCGTGTCCTGTGAGGATTGCATGAAGAGAGACTTCTTGCAATCCCTGCTAGGATGTTCTTGCCCGAGAAGATCATCCATATCCTCATTAGCATGCTGATAGCCCGAGTCGGCATATGGCTAACTCATCATATCTAAGTCACCGTCACAGGCGCCTGTATTGAGGAACCGAAGAGGGTCCTCCTCCATCTCATCATCCATACTTTGGTCTACGGGGACGATTACATCACCCACTATTGGACCCCCTTCATCAAGTCGTCCGCCGCTCTCATCCGGCACTACAGGCACTAGTAATTGCGTAGGCGGGGTGGTGGTGTCCACACCTGCTTGTTGATGTGTGGTTATTGGTGTGATCTCGGCCGGCTCCAGACGAAGAAGATTCTTCGGCCATAGCAGCACCCAACCCTTGCAGCTTCCAATCCGCGATGGGGTCTTGTCGTCCTCTCCCCCTAGCCGTACTGGAGGAGGCAAATCCTTGTGCCCCGATTTCACACTTGACAAGGTAACCCTGAAGTGCCCATCGGGCATCGGCTGGCTGTGGAACGTGAGTTCCAAGGGCTTTGGTATCACCCCCTTTCCCACATCCACCTTCTGGCCTTTGATCAAGTAGAGTACGGTGCACGGGGTTTCGTCGGCCTGCAAACACATGTCTGCGGTGTAGAACATCCGAAAGGCAACGAAAATGGAATATTCTAGATATATGTTGGTGTGACATGTAATTACTGTGAGGTCGTCGAGCTCAGCCAAAGACGAAGGCCCGCCTAGTGCGCCAAAGACTAAGGATGGGCTAATATGAGTGGGTGTGGGTGCGGGAGCAGGCCCGGTTGCTAGAGCAGGTGATGGTGCGGTGGTGTTGTTCACCGAGTTGCTCTCGATGAAACTGGGCATGGAGAAATCATCTACCGTCTTGTCTGGATTTTCCTTTGTCTAGTTGATGATAGCCAGGATCAAGTTAGTGGCGAAATCATTTATGCAGGCATGTACAGCTGCATCGACTGCCTGCTGTAGCAACTCATTCTTCTCCTCGGCTGCTTTTTCCGCGTCCTCAGCTGTTTTTTTCTCGAACACAAGCTTCACCTTCTTGTCGATGTCCGTATGACTAAACTTCTTTTTCTGCTTCTCGGCCTCCGAGCCCTCGTTGTAAAACACCTTCCACGTGGCGCTGTCTTCGGTGCCGTGCACATGTTCATATTGCGGCCGCTGGTCCAAAGGGAGTCCCTTAAGGTCGTTTAAGGCCCAGTTGAGAGGGGTGTCCCACTTGGGCCTCATCGGCGAAGTAGGGCTTTTGACTGCAAACTGGTGTTGCTTCTCTTACAGAAGGAACGTGAACCGTTTACGAATGTGTAGTCGACTTGATCAGAAGCTAAATGTAAGGTGGTAAAAGAATAATTACCAGTATTCTAATCAATTTCCTCGTGATCTGATCCGTGTAAAAAACCTTCTTTTCCTTGTCCCACTTGTAGCGGGCCCTAATGAAGTCACGCTCCAAGGGGTTGGTGAACTTCGCAAAGGGGTATGGGAGACCCGCGGCTTCATGTTTCGTGTCCTCCTTATCCCATATGGGACTTTTGCCAAGGTAGCCACATCTTCCAAGGCGATGCTTCCCCGTCTTCCTTTGTTGAAGGATCTTGAATTTCGCAGCCTTAGCCTTGGCTGCCTCGGTAGCGCAAGTGTCCTTGAACTTTTCGAACTCCTCTTCCGTAAGTGTCCTCGAATTTTCCTCCAGAATCTTGGACAGAGGTTCCTCAGCCTCAATAGCTTGTTTCACCCTCCCTTTCCAGGAGGCCAAATCATTGCTGAACATGCCCATGGTGTGATTGTTAATAGTTTTCATCTTCGGATCATCCCACGGTTCTTCTATGCGATCATCCCGGTTGAGGAACTTGAATCTCTTGTGCAACTTCATCAGGAGCAACTGCCTCAAATGTTCTTTACTCCTTAAGTCATCGTTGTTGATGCTCGTGCATTCCCGTAGGATGCATCCTACTTGGTTCCCATAGCACTTGCGAGGTTCTTCCGGCTCTAATAGCTCAGACTTGCTAGGGGACATATTTGTGATCACCAGTCGTCCGATGCCGAGTTTGTTAGGTTTTCATATCCCCTGCTTCTTCTGCTTCTTCTTTTTGATAGAGGCATCGGTGTCGGTACCTTCCCCGCCGGTCTTGGCACCGCCATCGGTGCCGGCGCCATCGGTGTCGATATCGGTGTCAATACCCTCATCGAGGCTGATGTGCAAACCTTGACTATGCTTAGCAGACAAAAATTCGAGGTATTGTTGTTCACCCACATAATCCATCTCGTCTGCATCTTGGTCAGAAGGCCCGGTTTCTTCGTTGTTCGACATGTTTCCTATGATTAAGTCACCTCGTTTAATTCCAAAACTAAAAAATGAGAAATGACATAAAAAAGATCTATGTTTGCCAGAATGCCGTTTCCCAGCAAATCCCGGCACTCGATATGCCTACTTTATAGCACAAGTCATGCCAAAATTCATGAAAAATTTCGGCATGACCTTTGCTAAAAAGTGGACATATCGAGCGCCTGAAATTCACCAGAATAGAAATGAATCAACATTCTGGCGAAACATAGGCCACTCGGATCATTTACCCTACACATAATCATCATTTTCCAAATATGACATGTCCAAAAAATCACATGTCCAAATATGACATGTCCAAATTGTTGGAAATATGCCCTAGAGTCAATAATAAATTAGTTATTGTCATATTTCCTTGTTCATGATAATCGTTTATTATCCATGCTATAATTGTATTGGTCGGAGACTTAGATGCATATGTGGATACATAGACAAAACCATGTCCCTAGTATGCCTCTAATAGACTAGCTCGTTGATCAAAGATGGTTAAGGTTTCCTAGCCATGGACATGAGATGTCATTTGATGACGGGATCACATCATTAGAAGAATGGTGTTATGGACAAGACCCAAACTACAAACGTAGCATATGATCGTGTCAGTTTATTTCTACTGTTTTCTGCATGTCAAGTATATGTTCCTATGACCATGAGATCATGGAACTCACTGACACCGGAGGAGTGCCTTGTGTTTATCAAACGTTGCAACATAACTGGGTGACTATAAAGGTACTCTACGGGTATCTCCGAGGGTGTCTATTGAGTGATATGGATCAAGACTAGGATTTGTTACTCCGTGTGACGGAGAGGTATCTCAGGGCCCACTCGGTAATACAACATCACAACAAGCCTTGCAAGCAATGTGACTAAGTGTTAGTCACGGGATCTTGTATTACGGAACAAGTAAAGAGACTTGACGGTAATGAGGTTGAACTAGGTATGGAGATACCGACGATCGAATCTCGGGCAAGTAACATACCGAAGAACAAACATAACATCTTACGGGATTAATTGAATCCTTGACATAGAGGTTCGACCGACAAAGATTTTTTGTAGAATATGTAGGAACCAATATGGGCATCCAGGTCCGCTATTGGTTATTGACCGTACAGGTGTCTCGGTCATGTCTACATAGTTCTCGAACCCGCAGGGTCTACACACTTAAGGTTCGGTGAGGTTTCGGTAGTATAGAGTTATGTATGGTGGTGACCTAAGGTTGTTCGGAGTCCCGTATGAGATCCCGAACGTCACGAGGAGCTCCAGAATGGTCCGGAGGTAAAGATTGATATATAGGAAGTCCTATTTTGGTCCCCGGAAAAGTTCCGGGCTAATCGGTAGTGTACCGGGAGTGCCGGTAGTGTACCGGGAGACCATCGGGAGGGGTATTTTGACCCAAGAGGCTACATGGGCTGTGAGAGAATAAATACCAGCCTTTTGTGGGCTGGTGTAAGTCCCACACAAGGCCCATGCGGTTGGGGAAGAAAAGCCCAAAGAGAAAAGGTGGAAAAAAGGCAAAAAGGCAAAAAAGGAAGAGTCCTAATCCTACTAGGATTGGAGGAGGAGGAGGACTCTCCTCCTTAGCTTCGGCCGAAGCCTCCTAGTGGTTTTTTCCCTTGCGCCAAGCCTCCTCTCTTCCTCTTATATATACTATAGATTTTAGGGTTTTGGCACAAAATTTTTAGCCTCGTGCTGCCCGTTCCTCCAGTGCATAGTTTCTCCTCTAGATCGGATTTCTCCAGTGCTTAGGCGAAGCCCTGCCGGAATTGCTCCACCACCATCACCGCAGCGCCGTCACGCTGCCGGTGAACTCGTCTACCTCTCTGCTCCCTCTTGCTGGATCAAGAAGGGGAGATCGTCATCGAGCTGTACGTGTGCTGAACGGGGAGGTGCCGTCCGTTCGGCACTAGATCGGAAGGACCATGATCAAGATCGCGAGACGCATCATGATGAGTTCACGGGACGGATCGTTATGAGTTCGCGGGACGGATCGTGATTGGATCGCGGGATGGATCGTGATGAGTTCGCGGGATGGATCGTGATTGGATCGCAGGACGGGTCGTGATGAGATCTTGGGACGCTCGGCGATTTGGATCGCGAAGACGTTTGACTACACCAACCGCGTTTCTTAATGCTTACCGCTTAGCGATCTACAAGGGTATGTAGATCCACTCTCCCTCTCTTAGATGCTCATCACCATGGATAGATCTTGCGTGTGCATAGGAATTTTTTTGTTTCCCATGCGACATTCCCCAATAGTGGCATAATGAGCTAGGTCCATGTGTAGATGAGATCTCGAGTAGAACATAAAGAGTTTGTGGGCATTGATGCTTAGATTGCTTCCTCCCTTGGTCGTATTTTGGTTCAGCGGTATTGTGAGATGAAGCGACCGAACCAACATTACTCGTACGCTTACGAGAGACCGGTTCCCTCAACCGCAACTTGTTGCATAGATGGCTTGCGGGTGCCAGTTTCTCTCACTTTAGTTGGATCGGATTCGACAAAGGCAGTCCTTGAGAAGGTTGAAAAGCAACTAGTGTATCACCGTTGTGGTTTTTGCGTATATGAGAATTGTTCTTGCTAGATACCCGTAGCAGCCACGTAAAACATGCAACAACAATTAGAGGACGTCTAACTTGTCCTTGCAGGGTATGTTGTGATATGATATGGCCAATTACATGATGTGATATATGTGATGTATGAGATGATCATGTGATGTATAGATTATCACGACTTGCATGTCGATGAGTACAGCAACCGGCAGGAGCCGTAGGGTTGTCTTTAATTATTGTATGACTAGCGTGTCAATCATTAAGTGCTGTGTAATGCTTTACTTTATCGCTAAACGGTAGAAATAGTAGTAGAAGCATGTTGGGCGCGACAACCCCGATGGCGACACGTTGATGGAGATCAATATGATGGAGATCATGGTGTCTTGCCGGTGACGATGAAGATCATGCCGGTGCTTTCAAGATGGAGATCGAAAGCACAAGTTCATGGCCATATCATGTCACCTATGATTTGCATGTGATGTTAATCCTTTCATGCACCTTGTTTTTCTTAGGACGATGGTAGCATTATAAGGTGATCCCTCACATAAATTTCAAGATGAATTGTGTTCTCCCCAAGTGTGCACCATTGCGAAAGTTCGTCATGTTGAGACACCACGTGATGATCGGGGGTGATAGACTCTACGTTCACATACAACGGGTGCAAGCCAGTGTTGCACATGCAGAACAGTCGGGTTAAACTTGACGAGCCTAGCTGTTGGAAATATGCCCTAGAGGCAATAATAAAATGGTTATTATTATATTTCCTTGTTCATGATAATTGTCTATTGTTCATGCTATAATTGTGTTAACCGGAAACCGTAATACATGTGTGAATACATAGACCACAACATGTCCCTAGTGAGCCTCTAGTTGACTAGCTCGTTGATCAATAGATGGTCACGGTTTCATGACCATGGACATTGAATGTCGTTCATAATGGGATCACATCATTAGGAGAATGATGTGATGGACAAGACCCAATCCTAAGCATAGCACTAGATCATGTAGTTCATTTGCTAAACCTTTTCAATGTCAAGTATCGTTTCCTTGGACCATGAGATTGTGCAACTCCCGGATACCGTAGGAATGCTTTGGGTGTGCCAAACATCACAACGTAACTGGGTGGCTATAAAGGTGCACAACGGGTATCTCCGAAAGTGTCTGTTGGGTTGGCACGAATCGAGACTGGGATTTGTCACTCCGTGTGACGAAGAGGTATCTCTGGGCCCACTCGGTAAGACATCATCATAATGAGCTCAATGTGACTAAGGAGTTAGTCACGGGATGATGTATTATGGAACGAGTAAAGAGACTTGCCGGTAACGAGATTGAACAAGGTATAGAGATACCGACGATCGAATCTCGGGCAAGTATCATACCGATAGACAAAGGGAATTGTATACGGGATTGATTGAATCCCCGACATCGTGGTTCATCCGATGAGATCATCGTGGAGCATGTGGGAGCCAACATGGGTATCCAGATCCCACAGTTGGTTATTGGCCGGAGAAGTGTCTCGGTCATGTCCACGTGTCTCCCGAACATGTAGGGTCTACACACTTAAGGTTCGATGACGCTAGGGTTATAGGGAAATGGTATACGTGATTACCTAAAGTTGTTCAGAGTCCCGGATGAGACCCGGGACGTTACGAGGAGCTCCGGAATGGTTCGGAGGTAAAGATTGATATATAGGAAGTCCAGTTTTGGTCACCGGGAAGTTTTCGGGCTCATCGGTAGTGTACCGGGAGTGCCGGGAGGGTGCCGGAGGACCCCCAGGAGGGGTGTGACGACCAAAGGATTTCGTGGGCCCTTAGAAGAAGTGTTCCAGACATTTTTGGGCTGTCCAAGACCTTATAGAAAGGCCCACGTGGCTGGAGATAAGAGATAGGGCTGAAAAGGATTCAAAAGGAAGAGATCCACCTCCCTTGTGGGAGGTGGACTCTTCCCTAGGGTCGGCCGAACCTCTCCTCTTAGGAGGAGGGGCCAAGGCAGCCCTCCCTCTCCCTCCTCCTATATATATGCAAGGGTTTGGGCTGTTTTGAGACACGACTTCTTTCTCTCTCGGTGTAGCCCTACCCTTCCTCTTCCTCGTTCTCCGTAGCGCTTGGCGAAGCCCTGCGGGAGTTCACGTAGCTCCACCGTCACCACGCCGTCGTGGTGCCGGAGCTCTACCTCAACCTATCCCTCCTCCTTGCTGGTTCAAGGTGCGGGAGACGTCACCGGGCTGTATGTGTGTTGAACGCGGAGGCGCCGTTGTTCGGCGCTGAGATCGGAATCCACCGCGATCTAAATCGCTGCGAGTACGACTCCACCAACCGCGTTCTTGTAACGCTTCCGCTTAGCGATCTTCAAAGGTATGAAGATGCAATCTCTCCCCTCTCATTGCTGGTTTCTCCATGGATAGATCTTGGTGATCGTAGGAATTTTTTTGATTTACTACTACGTCTCCCAACAGTGGCATCATGAGCTAGGTCGATGCGTAGAATCTATGCACGACTAGAACACAAAGCAGGTGTGGGCATCAATTTTGTTAATTTGCTTACCGCTACTAGTCTTATCTTGATTTGGCGGTATTGTGGGATGAAGCGGCCCGGACCGACTTTACACGTACGCTTACGTGAGACTGGTTCCACCGCCTGACATGCACTTGTTGGATAAGGTGGCTAGCGGGTGTCTGTCTCTCCCACCTTAGTCGGATTGGATTCGATGAAAAGGGTCCTTATGAAGGGTAAATAGAAATTGGCATATCACGTTGTGGTTTTGGCATAGGTAAGAAACGTTCTTGCTAGTAACCTATAGCAGCCACGTAAAAATTTGCAACTACAAATTAGAGGACGTCTAACTTGTTTTTGCAGCATATGCCTTGTGATGTGATATGGCCAAAGGATGTGATGTGATGCATTGTGATGTATGAGATTGATCATGTTCTAGTAATAGGATTCACGACTTGCATGTCGATGAGTATGACAACCGGCAGGAGCCATAGGAGTTGTCTTATTTTATTGTATGACCTGCGTGTCAATCATAAACGCCATGTAATTACTTTACTTTATTGCTAAACCTTAGCCATAGTGATAGAAGTAATAGTTGGCGAGAAAACTTCATGAAGACACAGTGATGGAGATCATGATGATGGAGATCATGGTGTCGTGCCGGTGACAGTGATGATCATGGTGCCCCGAAGATGGAGATCAAAGGAGCAAGATGATAATGGCCATATCATGTCACTATATTGATTGCATGTGATGTTTATCATGTTTACATCTTATTTTCCTAGAACGAAGGTAGTAAATAAGATGATCTCTCACTGAAATTTCAAGAAAAGTGTTCACCCTAACTGTGCACCGTTGCTAAGGATCGTTGTTCCGAAGCACCACGTGATGATCGGGTGTGATAGGTTCTAACGTTCGCATACAACGGGTCTAAGCCAGATTTACACACGCAAAACACTTAGGTTGACTTGACGAGCCTAGCATGTACAGACATGGCCTCGTAACACGGAAGACCAAAAGGTCGAACATGAGTCGTATGGAAGATACGATCAACATGGAGATGTTCACCATGGATGACTAGTCCGTCTCACGTGATGATCGGACACAGGCTAGTTGACATGGATCATGTGTCACTTGGATGACTAGAGAGATGTCTATCTAAGTGGGAGTTCATTAAATAATTTGATCATGTGAACTTAATTATCATGAACTTAGTCTAAAATTATCTTTACAATCTATATTGTAGATCCAATGGCCAACGCGAATGTCACCCTCAATTTCAACGCATTCCTAGAGAAAACCAAGCTGAAAGATGATGGAAACAACTATGCGGACTGGGTCCGTGGCTTGAGGATCATCCTCATAGCTTCCAAGAAATTGTATGTCCTTGATGCACCACTAGGTGACCCACCCCTTCTCCCAGCAGAGCAAGACGTTGCGAACGCTTGGCATTCTCGCTGCGATGATTACTCCATTGTTCAGTGCGGCATGCTTTACAGTTTAGAACCAGGGCTCCAAAAGTGTTTTGAGCAACACGGAGCATATGAGATGTTCCAAGAGCTGAAACTGGTTTTCCATGCTCATGCCCGGGTCGAGAGATATGACATCTCCGACAAGTTCTTCAGCTTTAAAATGGAGGAGAATAGTTCTGTCAGTGAGCACATCCTCAAGATGTTGGGCTACACAACCGCTTGACTCAGCTGGGAGTTAATCTCCCGGATGACTCGGTCATTGACAGAATCCTCTAGTCGCTTCCACCTAGCTACAAGAGCTTTGTGATGAACTACAACATGCAAGGGATGGAGAAGTCCATTCCTGAGTTGTACTCGATGCTGAAATCAGCAGAGGTCGAGATCAGAAAGGAGCATGAAGTTTTGATGGTAAATAAGACCACTAGTTTCAAGAAAGGCAAGGGTAAGAAGAACTTCAAGAAGGATGGCAAAGTTGTTGTCGCGCCCGGTAAGCAAGTTGCCGGGAAGAAGAAGAACAAGCATGGACCCAAGCCTGGGACTGAGTGCTTTTCCTGCAAGGGTACCGGTCACTGGAAGCGGAACTGCCCGAAGTACTTAGCGGATAAGAAGGATGGCAACATTAAAGGTATATGTGATATACTTGTTATTGATGTGTACCTAACCAGCGCTCATAGTAGCTCCTCGGTATTTGATACCGGTGCAGTTGCTCACATTTGTAACTCCAAGCAGGAGCTGCAGAATAAGCAGAGGCTGGCAAAGGACGAGGTGACGATGCGTGTCGGGAATGGTTCCAAGGTCGATGTGATCGCCGTTGGCACGCTACCTCTACATCTACCTTCGGGATTAGTGTTAAACCTTGATTATTGTTATTTAGTACCAGCTTTGAGCATGAACATTGTATCTGGATCTCGCTTGATGCGAGATGGCTACTCATTTAAATCTGAGAATAATGGTTGTTCTATTTATATGAGAGAAATTTTTTATGGTCATGCCCCGCTGGTCAATGGCTTATTTTTGATGAATCTCGAACGTGATGTTACACATGTCCATAATGTGAGTACCAAAAAGTGTTGATAACGATAGTCCCACTTACATGTGGCACTGCCGCCTTGGTCATATTGGTGTCAAACGCATGAAGAAGCTCCATACTGATGGACTTTTGGAGTCTCTTGATTTCGAATCATTTGAATCGTGCGAACCATGCCTCATGGGCAAGATGACCAAGACTCCGTTCTCCGGAACAATGGAGCGAGCAAATGACTTATTGGAAATAATACATACCGATGTATGCGGTCCAATGAGTGTCGAGGCTCGTGGTGGCTACCGTTATGTTCTCACCCTCACTGATGACTTGAGTAGATATGGGTATGTCTACTTAATGAAACATAAGTCTGAAACTTTTGAAAAGTTCAAGGAATTTTAGAGTGAGGTAGATAATCAACGTGACAGGAAAATAAAATGCCTACGATCTGATTGTGGAGGAGAATATTTAAGTCATGAGTTTGGTACGCACCTAAGGAAATGTGGAATTGTTTCACAACTCACGCCGCCTGGCACACCTCAGCGAAATGGTGTGTATGAATGTCGTAATCGCACTCTATTAGATATGGTACGATCTATGATGTCTCTTACCGACTTACCGCTATCATTTTGGGGATATGCATTAGAGACTGCCGCATTCACTTTAAATAGGGCACCATCAAAATCCGTTGAGACGACACCGTATGAATTATGGTTTGTAAAGAAACCTAAGCTGTCGTTTCTAAAAGTTTGGGGATGCGATGCTTATGTGAAGAAACTTCAACCTGAGAAGCTCGAACCCAAAGTGGAAAAGTGCGTCTTCATAGGATATCCCAAAGATACTATTGGGTATACCTTCTACCTACGATCCGAGGGCAAAATCTTTGTTGCCAAGAATGGATCCATTCTCGAGAAAGAGTTTCTCTCGAAAGAAGTAAGTGGGAGGAAAATAGAACTTGATGAGGTAATTGTACCTCCACTCGAACCAGAGAGTAGCGCAGCACAGGAAGTTGTTTCTGTGGAGCCTACACCGGCTAGAGAGGAAGTTAATGATGATGATCATGAAACTTCAGATCAAGTTACTATTGAACGTCGGAGGTCCATTAGGACATGTTCGGCACCAGAGTGGTACGGCAACCCTGTCCTAGAGATCATGTTGTTAGACAACGGTGAACCTTCGAACTATTAAGAAGCGATGGCGGGCCCGGATTCCAACAAATGGCTTGAAGCCATGAAATCCGAGATAGGATCCATGTATGAGAACAAAGTATGGACTTTGGTGGACTTGCCTGATGATAAGCGAGCCATTGAAAATAAATGGATCTTTAAGAAGAAGACTGACGCGGATGGTAATGTGACCGTCTATAAGGCTCGGCTTGTCGCTAAGGGTTATCGACAAGTTCAAGGAGTTAACTACGATAAGACTTTCTCACCCGCAGCGATGCTGAAGTCTGTCCGAATCATGTTAGCGACTGCCGCATTTTATGATTATGAGATCAGACAAATGGACGTCAAAACGGCATTCCTTAATGGCTTCCTCAAGGAAGAACTGTATATGATGCAGCCGGAAGGTTTTGTCGATCCTAAAGATGCTAACAAGCTATGCAAGCTCCAGCGCTCCATCCATGGGCTGGTGCAAGCATCTCGGAGTTGGAACGTTCGCTTTAATGAAGTGATTAAAGTGTTTGGGTTTGTACAGGTTTATGGAGAACCCTGTATTTACAAGAAAGTGAGTGGGAGTTCTGTAGCATTTCTCGTATTATATGTGGATGACATACTGATAATGGGAAATAATATAGAACTCTTGGAAGGTGTAAAGGCCTACTTGAATAAGTGTTTTTCAATGAAGGACCTTGGAGAAGCTGCTTACATATTAGGTATTAAGATCTATAGAGATAGATCGAGATGCCTCATAGGTCTTTCACAAAGCACATACCTTGAAAAGATATTGAAGAAGTTCAATATGGATCAGTCCAAGAAGGGGTTCTTGCCTGTGTTACAAGGTGTGAGATTGAGTACGACTCAATGCCCGACCACGGCAAAGGATAGAGAAGAGATGAGTGTCATCCCCTATGCTTCAACCATAGGCTCTATTATGTATGCCATGCTGTGTACCAGACCTGATGTGAACCTTGCCATAAGTTTGGTAGGGAGGTACCAAAGTGATCCCGGAGCGGAACACTGGACAGCGGTCAAGAACATCCTGAAGTACATGAAAAGGACAAAGGACATGTTTCTCGTATATGGAGGTGCCGAAGAGCTCGTCGTAAAGGGTTATGTCGATGCTAGCTTCGACATAGATCCGGACGACTCCAAGTCGCAAACCGGATACGTGTATATTTTGAATGGAGGGGCAGTTAGCTGGTGCAGCAGCAAGCAAAGCGTCGTGGCGGCATCTACATGTGAAGCGGAGTACATAGCTGCTTCAGAAGAAGCAAAGGAAGGAGTCTAGATGAAGGAGTTCATCACCGACCTAGGAGTAATTCCAAGTGCGTCGGGCCCGATGACACTATTCTGTGACAACACTAGAGCTATTGCCCTTGCGAAGGAGCCCAGGTTTCACAAGAAGACAAGACGCATCAAGCGCCGCTTCAACTCCATCCGTGATTACATTCAGGAGGGAGATATAGATATTTGTAAAGTGCATACGGATCTGAATGTCGCATATCCGTTGACTAAACCTCTCTCACGAGCAAAACATGATCAACACCAGAATGCTATGGGTGTTCGATTCATCACAATGTCACTAGATTATTGACTCTAGTGCAAGTGGGAGACTGTTGGAAATATGCCCTAGAGGCAATAATAAAATGGTTATTATTATATTTCCTTGTTCATGATAATTGTCTATTGTTCATGCTATAATTGTGTTAACCGGAAACCGTAATACATGTGTGAATACATAGACCACAACATGTCCCTAGTGAGCCTCTAGTTGACTAGCTCGTTGATCAATAGATGGTCACGGTTTCATGACCATGGACATTGAATGTCGTTCATAATGGGATCACATCATTAGGAGAATGATGTGATGGACAAGACCCAATCCTAAGCATAGCACTAGATCATGTAGTCCATTTGCTAAATCTTTTCAATGTCAAGTATCGTTTCCTTAGACTATGAGATTGTGCAACTCCTGGATACCGTAGGAATGCTTTGGGTGTGCCAAACGTCACAACGTAACTGGGTGGCTATAAAGGTGCACTATGGGTATCTCCGAAAGTGTCTGTTTGGTTGGCACGAATCGAGACTCGGATTTGTCACTCCGTGTGACGAAGAGGTATCTCTGGGCCCACTCAGTAAGACATCATCATAATTATCTCAATGTGACTAAGGAGTTAGTCACGGGATGATGTATTATGGAACGAGTAAAGAGACTTGCCGGTAATGAGATTGAACAAGGTATAGAGATACCGACGATCGAATCTCGGGCAAGTATCATACCGATAGACAAAGGGAATTGTATACGGGATTGATTGAATCCCCGACATCGTGGTTCATCTGATGAGATCATCGTGGAGCATGTGGGAGCCAACATGGGTATCCAGATTCCTCTGTTGGTTATTGGCTGGAGAAGTGTCTCGGTCATGTCCACGTGTCTCCCGAACCCGTAGGGTCTACACACTTAAGGTTCGATGACGCTAGGGTTATAGGGAAATGGTATACGTGATTACCGAAAGTTGTTCGGGGTCCCGGATGAGATCCCGGACGTCACGAGGATCTCCGGAATGGTCCGGAGGTAAAGATTTATATATAGGAAGTCGATTTTTGGTCACCGGAAAGTTTTCGGGCTCATCGGTAGTGTATCGGGAGTGCCGGGAGGGTGCCGGAGGACCCCCGGGAGGCGTGTGACGACCAAAGGATGTCGTGGGCCCTTAGAGGAAGTGTGCCAGCCCTTTTTGGGTTGTCCAAGACCTTTTAGAAAGGCCCATGTGGCTGGAGATAAGAGATAGGGCTGAAAAGGATTCAAAAGGAAGAGATCCACCTCCCTTGTGGGAGATGGACTCTTCCCTAGGGTCGGCCGAACCTCTCCTGTTTGGAGGAGGGGCCAAGGCAGCCCTCCCTCCCCCTCCTCCTATATATATGCAAGGGTTTGGGCTGTTTTGAGACACGACTTCTTTCTCTCTCGGTGCAGCCCTACCCTTCCTCTTCCTCGTTCTCCGTAGCGCTTGGCGAAGCCCTGCCGGAGTTCACGTAGCTCCTCCGTCACCACGCCGTCGTGCTGCCGGAGTTCTCCCTCAACCTCTCCCTCCTCCTTGCTGGATCAAGGTGCGGGAGACGTCACCGGGCTGTACGTGTCTTGAACGTGGAGGCGCCGTTGTTCGGTGCTGAGATCGGAATCCACCGCGATCTGAATCGCTGCGAGTACGACTCCACCAACCGCGTTCTTGTAACGCTTCCACTTAGCGATCTTCAAAGGTATGAAGATGCAATCTCACCCTCTCGTTGCTGGTTTCTCCATGGATATATCTTGGCGATCATAGGAAATTTTTTGATTTACTACTACGTCTCCCAACACTAGCATGTACAGACATGGCCACGGAACACAAGAGATCGAAAGGTCGAACATGAGTCATATAGTAGATATGATCAACATGATGATGTTCACCATTGAAATGCCTCAACTCACATGATGATAGGACTTGAGGTGGTGAATTTGGATCATGTATCACTCAAATGATTTGGATCACGAAGACGTTCGATTACACCAACCGCATGTATTAACATTTCCCGCTTAGCGATCTACAAGGGTACATAGATCCACTCTCCCTCTCATAGATTCTCATCACCATGGATAGATCTGCGTGTGCATAGGAATTTTTTTGTTTCTCATGCGACGTTCCCCAACAGTGGCATCTTGAGCTAGGTCTACGTGTAGATGAGATCTCGAGTAGAACACAAAGAGTTTGTGGGCGTTGATGCTTAGATTGCTTCCTCCCTTGGTCATGTTTTGGTTCAGCGGTATTGTGAGATGAAGCGGCCCGGACCAACATTACTCGTACGCTTACAAGAGACCCGTTCCCTCAACCGCAACTTGTTGCATAGATGGCTTGCGGGTTCCAGTTTCTCTCACTTTAGTTGGATTGGATTCGACAAAGGCGGTCCTTGAGAAGGTTGAAATGCAACTAGTGTATCACCATTGTGGTTTTTGTGTAGATGAGAATTGTTCTTACTAGATACCCGTAGCAGCCACGTAAAACATGCAACAATAATTAGAGGACGTCTAACTTGTTTTTGCAGGGTATGTTGTGATGTGATATGGCCAATTACATGATGTGATATATGTGATGTATGAGATAATCATGTGTTGTATAGAATATCACGACTTGCATGTCGATGAGTACGGCAACCGGAATTAGCCATATGGTTGTCTTTAATTATTGTATGACCTATGTGTCAATCATTAAGCGCTATGTAATGCTTTACTTTATCGCTAAATGGTAGCAATAGTAGTACAAGCATGATGGGCGCTCCAACCCCTATGGCGACACATTCATGGAGATCGAGATGATGGAGATCATGGTGTCGTGCCGGTGACGATGGAGATCATGCTGGTGCTTTCAAGATGGAGATCAAAAGCACAAGTTCATGGCCATATCATGTAACTTATGATTTGCATGTGATGTTAATCCTTTTATGCACCTTGTTTTGCTTAGGACGATGATAGCATTATAAGGTGATCCCTCACTTAAATTTCAAGATGAATTGTGTTCTCCCCGAGTGTGCACCGTTGCGAAAGTTCGTCGTGTTGAGACACCACATGATGATCGGGTGTGATAGACTCTATGTTCACATACAACGGGTGCAAGCCAGTGTTGCACATGCAGAACACTCGGGTTAAAGTTGATGAGCCTAGCATGTACAAACATGCCCTCGGAACACAAGAGACCGAAAGGTCGAACATGAGTCATATAGCAGATATGATCAACATGATGATGTTCACCATTGAAACCACCTCAACTCACGTGATGACCAGACTTGAGTTGGTGAATTTGGATCATGTATCACTCGAATGACCGGAGGGATGTCAATTTGAGTGGGAGTTCTTAAGTAATATGATTAATTGAACTCATTATCATGAACATAGTCAATAGTGTCTTTGCAAACTGTGTTGTAGATTACTAGCTCACACTATAGCTCCCTTGAATTTTTATATGTTCCTAGAGAAATAGAGTTGAAAGATGATGGTAGCAATATTGCGGACTAGCTCCGTGATCTGAGGATTGTCCTCATTGCTGCACAGAAGGCTTATGTCCTTAATGCATCGCTCGGTGCGCTAACCCCTCTAGCGTTGTTTGTAGATGTTGTGAACATATGACAGGCACGTTCTGATAACTACTGGATAGTTTTGTGCATCATGCATTACGGCTTAGAATTGAGGCTCCGAAACGTTTTGAATGTCACAGAACATACGAGATGTTCTAAGAGCTGAAATTAGGATCTCAGGATCATGCCCGTGTTGCGAGATATGAGATCTCCAACAAGATTCTTTGCATGTAATATGAAAGAGAATATCTCAATCGTTGAGCATGTGCTCAGATTGTCTGGGTGCTACAATCGCTTGAATCGAGTGGGAGTTAATCTTCCAGATAAGATAGTGATTGATATAGTTCTCCAAGTCACTGTCACTAAGCTACTAGAACTTGGTGATGAACTATAAAATGCCAGGGATAGAAATAATGATCCCTGGGCTGTTTGCGATGTTTGACACCAAGAAGGTAGAAATCAAGAAATAGCATCAAGTGTAGATGGTTAGTCAAACCACTAGTTTCGAGAAGGGCAGGAGCAAGGAGGGAAAACTTCATGGATAGCAAGTCAGTTGCTGCTCTAGTGAAGCAACCTAAAGTTGAACCCAAACCCGAGACTAAGTGCTTCTATTGTGAGGAGAGCGGTCGCTGAAGTGGAACAACCCTAGATACTTGGTAGATAAGAAGGCTGGCAACGTCGACAGAAGTATATTTGATATACGTGTTATTTATGTGTACCTTGCTAGTACTCCTAGTAGCACCTCGGTATTTGATACTAGTTCGGTTGCTAAATGTTAGTAACTCGAAATAAAAGCTACGGAATAAATGGATCACTAGTTAAGGGTGAGGTGACGATGTGTGTTGGAAATGTTTACAAGGTTGATGTGATCAACATCGCACGTTCTCTCTACCTTCGGGATTAGTGACGAACCTAAATAAATGTTATTTGATGTTTTGCGTTGAGCATGAACGTGATTAGATCGTGTTTATTGCAACATGGTTATTCATTCAAGTTAAAGAATAATGGTTATTCTGTTTACATGAATAATACCTTCAATGGTCATGCACCCAGTGAGAATGGTTTGTTGAATCTTGATCGTAGTAATACACATGTTCATAACATTGGTGCCAAAAGATACAAAGTTAATAATGATAGTACCCATACTTGTGGCACTACCGCTGAATGTCATATTGGTATAAAGCGCATGAAGGAACTCCATGCTAATGGATCTTTGGACTCATTCGATTTCGAATCGGTTGAGACATGCGAACCATGCCTCTTGGGCAAGATAACTAACGACCCCGTTTTCTGGTTTGATGGAGCGGGCAAGTGATTTATTGGAAATGATACATGTTGATGTATGCAATCCAATGAGTCTTGTAGCATGCGGTGGATATCATTATTTTCTTACCTTCACTGATGATTGGAGTAGATAATAGTGTGTATTTACTTAATGAAACGCAAGTCTAAATCGTTTAAAAGTTCAAGCAAATTCATAGTGAAGTTTAAGATCATCGTGACAAGAAGATAAAATGTCCATGATATGATCGTGGAGGTGAATATCTGAGTTACGAGTTTGGTATACAACTTAAGACAATGTGAAAGTTGTTTCACAACTCACGCCACCTAGAACACCATAGTGTGATGGTGTGTCTGAATGTCATAGTCGTGCTCTATTGGATATGGTGTGAACTATGATGTCTCTTATCCTTTTACCACTATCGTTTTGGGGTTATGCATTAGAGACAACTACATTCACTTTAGATAGGGCACCATCTAAATCCGTTGAGATGACACCGTGTGAATTATGGTTTGATAGAAACCTAAGCTGTCATTTCTTAATGTTTGGGGCTGCAACACTTATGTGAAAAAGGGTTTTCACCTAATGAGCTCGAACCCAAAGCAGACAAATGCATCTTCATAGAATACCCTAAAGACAGTTGGGCAAACCTTCTATCTCAAATCCAAGCATAAAATGTTTGTTGCTAAAACTGGGTCGTTTCTCGAGAAAGAGTTTCTCTCAAAAGAATTGAGTGGGAGGAAGATAGAACTTGATGAGGTTGTTGAACCTTTGTTCAACCAGAGAGTAGCGTAGCGCAGGAAGATGTTTCTGTGAAGCCTACGTTAGTTGAAGAGGAAGTTAATGATGATGATCATGAAGCTTCGGACCAAGTTACTATCAAACCTCGTAGGTTGACAAGGACATGTACTGCTCCTGAGCGATACGACAACCCTGTCTTGGAGGTCATGTTGTTGGACAATGATGAACCTACGAGCTATGGAGAAGCGATGATGGGCCCGGATTCCGACAAATGGTTAGAGGCCATGAAATCCGAGAAAGGATCCATATATGAAAACCAGGTATAGACTTTGGTAGACTTGCTCGTTGGATGACAGGTCATTGACTACAAATGGATCTTTAAAATGAAGACAGACGCTGATGGTGAATGTCACCATTTATAAAGCTCGACTTGTTGCAAAGAAGTTTCTGGCAAGTTCAAGGAGTTGACTACGATGAGACTTTCTCACTCGTAGCGATGCTAAAGTCTGTTCGAATTATGTTAGCAGTTGCTGCATTTTTCAATTATGAAATCTGGCAGATGGATGCCAAAACATCGTTTCCTTCCTTAAGGAAAGGTTGGATGAGATACAACCAGAAGGTCTTGTTAGTCGTAAGGATGCTAAAAGGTGAGCAAGCTTCAGTAATCCTTCTATGGACTGAAGCAAGCATCTCGTAGTTGGAATATACACTTTGATAAGGTGATCAAAGTTTTTAAATCTATACAAAGTTTATGAGAAACTTGTATTTGCAATAAAGTGAGTGGGAGCACTATCGAGTTTTTGATAAGTATATGTGGATGACATATTGCTATTCGGAAATGATGTTGAATTTCTGGAAAGCATAAACGGTTTTTTGAAAAGATTTTTTCAAAGGAAGACCTGGATAAAGCTACCTAATTGTTGAACATCAAGATCTATAGAGATAGATCAAGATGCTAGATGAGACTTTCAATGAGTACATACCTTGACAAGATTTTGAAAGAGTTCAAAATGGATCAGTCGAAGAAAGAGTTCTCGCCTGATTTGTAAGGTGTGAAGTTGAGTGAGACTCAAAGCTCGACAACAGAAGAAGAAAGAGAAAGGATGAATGTCGACCCCTATGCCTTAGCCATAGGCTCTATATTATGCCATGATGTGTACCGCACCTGGTGTGTGCCTTGCCATGAGTCGGTCAAGGGGTACAAAAGTGATCCAGGAGTGGATCACTGGACAACGGTCAAGATTATCCTTAGTGACTAAAAGACTAAGGAGATGTTTCTCGATTATGGAGGTGAGAAAGAGTTCATCGTAAAGAGTTACGTCGATGCAAGGTTTAACACCAATTCGGATGACTAGTAGTAGCAATATGGATACGTATAGTGGAGCAGCCATTTGGAGTAGTACCAAGTGGAGTGTGGTAGCAGTGTTTACAGTTTGACATAGAGATTTGCAAAGTAAACTCGGATCTGAATGTCGCAGACCCGTTGACTATAAGACCTCTCTCACATGCAAAGCATGATCGAGCCCCAAATCTCATTGGGTGTTAGATTCATAACAATGCGTACCACATGGTGATGTGAACTAGATTATTGACTCTAGTGCAAGTGGGAGACTGTTGAAAATATGCCCTAGAGGCAATAATAAATTAGTTATTGTCATATTTCCTTGTTCATGATAATCGTTTTTTATCCATGCTATAATTGTATTGATCCGAGACTTAGATGCATGTGTGGATACATAGACAAAACCATGTCCCTAGTTTGCCTCTAATAGACTAGCTCGTTGATCAAAGATGGTTAAGGTTTCCTAGCCATGGACTTGATATGTCATTTGATGACGGGATCACATCATTAGGAGAATGGTGTGATGGACAAGACCCAAACTACAAACGTAGCATATGATCGTGTCAGTTTATTGCTACTGTTTTCTACATGTCAAGTATATGTTCCTATGACCATGAGATCATGCAACTCACTGACATTGGAGGAGTGCCTTGTGTGTATCAAACGTCGCAACGTAACTGGGTGACTATAAATGTACTCTACAGGTATCTCCGAGGGTGTCTATTGAGTTGGTATGGATCAAGACTAGGATTTGTTACTCCGTGTGACGGAGAGGTATCTCAGGGCCCACTCGGTAATACAAGATCACAACAAGCCTTGCAAGCAATGTGACTAAGTGTTAGTCACAGGATCTTGTATTACGAAAAAAGTAAAGAGACTTGCCGGTAACGAGGTTGAACTAGGTATGGAGATACCAACGATCGAATCTCGGGCAACTAACATATCGAAGAACAAAGGGAACATCTTACGGGATTAATTGAATCGTTGACATAGAGGTTTGGCCGATAAAAATCTTCGTAGAATATGTAGGAACCAATATGGGCATCCAGGTCCTGCTATTGGTTATTGACCATAGAGGTGTCTCAGTCATGTCTACATAGTTCTCAAACCCGCAGGGTCTGTACACTTAAGGTTCGGTGACGTTTCGGTAGTATAGAGTTATGTATGGTGGTGACTGAAGGTTGTTCGGAGTCCCATATGAGATCCCGGACGTCATGAGGAGCTCCGGAATGGTCTGGAGGTAAATATTGATATATAGGAATTCCTATTTTGGTCGTCGGAAAAGTTCTGGGCTAATCTGTAGTGTACTGGGAGTGCCGGTAGTGTACCGGGAGACCATTGGGAGGGGTATTTCCACCCAAGAGGCTACATGGCTGTGGGAGAAGAAATACCAGCCTTTTGTGGGCTGGTGTAGGTCCCACACAAGGCCCATGCGGTTGGGCAAGAAAAGCCCAAAGAGAAATGGTGGAAAAAAGGCAAAAAGGCAAAAAAAAGGAAGAGTCCTAATCCTACTAGGATTGGAGGAGGAGGAGGACTCTCCCCCTTAGCTTCGGCCGAAGCCTCCTAGTGGGTTTTGCCCTTGCTCCAAGCCTCCTCTCTTCCTCTTATATATACAAGGGTTTTAGGGTTTTGGCATAGTTTTTTTAGCCACGTGCTGCCCGTTCCTGCAGTGCATAGTTTCTCCTCTAGATCGAATTTCTACAGTGCTTAGGCGAAGCCCTGTCGGAATTGCTCCACCACCATCACCGCAGCGCCTTCATGCTGCTGGTGAAATCGTCTACCTCTCCAATCCCTCTTCCTTGATCAAGAAGGCGGAGATCGTCATCGAGCTATACGTGTGCTGAACGCGGAGGTGCCGTCCGTTCGGCGCTAGATCGAAAGGACCGTGATCAAGATTGCGAGACGGATCGTGATGAGTTCGCGAGACGGATCGTGATGAGTTCGCGGGATGGACCGCGATTGGATCGGGGGACGGATCGTGATGAGTTCACGGGACGGATCGTGATTGGATCGCAGGACGGATCGTGATGAGATCGCGGAACGCTCGGCGATTTGGATCGTGAAGACGTTCGACTACACCAACCGCGTTTCTTAACGCTTCCAGCTTAGCGATCTACAAGGGTATGTAGATGCACTCTCCCTCTCGTAGATGCTCATCACCATGGATAAATCTTGCGTGTGCGTAGGAAAAGTTTTGTTTCCCATGCGACGTTCCCCAACACAAATTCCAAATATGACATGTCCAAATCACATGTCCACATATCACATGTCCACTTCAAATTTGCATATAAAAGGAAGGAAAATATAAAACTTGAAGAAAAATGCAAGAAGTCATTTTTCTTCACAATATTTGAAACTAAATTCAGCCTACCTAAATTTGAAGCTAAAAAATAGCGACAATTGCTTTAACTAAAAAATTTAAATAGCAACAGTTGCTTTAACTAATCCATCCACTTCAAATTCTGTTTTTTAATTGGCAACAGTTGCTTTAACTCATGTGTCCTATGTTTCATACTAATTATAATTAACTAACTAGCACTATAAAATTTAAATAGCAACAATTGCTTAAACTAAAGAATGCAAGAAACCTATATAACCAATTCTGTTTTTTCTTTTAACTACACCTAACCCTAAATTTTTGTCCTAATCTGACGAAGAACCTAATTAACCTACTTCCCTAACTAACTAGGGTTCATACTAACTAGGGTTCATACTAACTAGGGCTCATAATATAGCTAGCAGAGAGATGACAATCGAGGTTAGGAGGGGAGGAAGCAGAGGAGGGAGGCGTGGCGCTCCGAGGCCGGGGTCGGGGCGAGGGCGAGGTCGCCGGGGTCGGAGGGTCGAGGGCGAGTGCCAGGTGTTGGAGAACGTCGCATGGGAAACAAAAATTTTCCTACGCACACGCAAACCTATCCATGGTGATGAGCATCTACGAGAGGGAGAGTGGATCTACGTACCCTTATAGATCGCTAAGCGGGAAGCGTTAAGAAACGCGGTTGGTGTAGTCGAACATCTTCGCGATCCAAATCGCCGAGCGTCCCGCGATCTCATCACGATCCGTCCCGCGATCCAATCACGATCCGTCCCGTGAACTCATCACGATCCGTCCCGCGATCTCATCACGATCCGTCTCACGATCTTGATCACGATCTATCCTGCGAACTCATCACGATCCGTTCCGCGATCTCATCACGAACCGTCTCGCGATCTCGATCACGGTCCTTCCGATCTAGCGCCGAACGGACGGCACCTCCGCGTTCAGCACACGTGCAGCTTGATGACGATCTCCACCGTCTCGATCCAGCGAGAGGAGGTGGAGAGGAGAGAGAGTTCACCGGCAGTGTGACGGCGCTCCGGTGATGGTGGTGGAGTGATTCCGGCAGGGCTTCGCCTAAGCGCTGCGGAAAACCGATCTAGAGGAGAAACTGTGCACCGGTGAAACGGGTAGCACGTGGCCGGAAATTCTGTCCAAAAACCACCCAATCCACTAGTATATATAGGAGGAGAGGAGAGGAGAGGCATCCAAGGCCTTTGGGTCGGCCGAAATAGGAGGTGGGAGCAATCCTACTTCACCTCCAATCCTAGTTGGAGTAGGATTGCCTCCTATTGGCTGATTTTCCACTTTTTGCTTTAGGACTTTCTCTCCTGCGCCATGGGCCTTTGTGGCTGTTTTCCCAGCCCAATAAGGGCTGGTTATTATTCTCCCACAGCCCATGGACCTCTTGGGGTCGAAATACCCCTCCCGGAGGTCCTCCGGTACACTACCGGCACTCCCGGTACAATACCGATACTCCCGGTACACTACCGATGAGCCCGAAACTTTTCCGGAAACCAAACTGGGACTTCCTATATATGAGTCTTTACCTCCGGAACATTCCGGAGCTCCTCGTGACGTCCGGGATCTCATCCGGGACTCTGAACAAGCTTCGGTCACCACCATACATAACTCTACACTACCGAAACGTCACCGAACCTTAAGTGTGCAGACCCTGCGGGTTCGAGAACTATGTAGACATGACCGAGACACCTCTACAGTCAATAACCAATGGCGGGACCTGGACGTCCACATTGGTTCCTACATATTCTACGAAGATCTTTATCGGTCGAACCTCTATGTCAAGGATTCAGTTAATCCCGTATAACGTTCCCTTTGTTCTTCGATATGTTACTTGCCCGAGATTCGATCATCGGTATCTCCATACCTAGTTCAACCTCGTTAGTGGCAAGTCTCTTTACTCGTTCCGTAACACAAGATCCCATGACTAACACTTAGCCACATTGCTTGCAAGGCTTGTTGTGATGTTGTATTACCGAGTGGGCCCTGAGATACCTCTCCGTCACACGGAGTAACAAATCCCACTCTTGATCCATGCCAACTCAACAAACACCATCGGAGATACCTGTAGAGCACCTTTATAGTCACCCAGTTACGTTGCGACGTTTGATACACACAAGGCACTCCTCCGATATCCGTGAGTTGCATGATCTCATGGTCATAGGAACGTATACTTGACATGCAGAAAACAGTAGCAATAAACTGACACGATCATATGCTATGTTTGTAGTTTGGGTCTTATCCATCACATCATTCTCCTAATGATGTGATCCCGTTATCAAATGACATCTCATGTCCATGTCTAGGAAACCTTAACCATCCTTTGATCAACGAGCTAGTCCATTAGAGGCATACTAGGGACATGGTTTTGTCTATGTATCCACACATGCATTTAAGTCTCCGATCAATACAATTATAGCATGGATAATAAACGATTATCATGAACAAGGAAATATGATAATAACTAATTTATTATTGTCTCTAGGGCATATTTCCAACAGTCTCCCACTTGCACTAGAGTCAATAATATAGTTCACATCACCATGTGATTCGCATTGTTATGAATCTAACACCCAACGAGTTCTGGGGCTCGATAATGCTTTGCATGTGAGAGAGGTCTTATAGTCAACGGGTCTGTGATATTCAGATCCGTGTGTACTTTGCAAATTTCTATGTCAAACCGAAAACACTGCTACCACACTCCACTTGGTACTATTCCAAATGGCTGCTCCACTATACGTATCCAGATTGCTACTACGAGTCATCCGGATTGGTGTTAAAGCTTGCATCGACGTAACTCTTTACGACGAACTCTTTATCACCTCCATAATCAAGAAACATTTCCTTAGTCCTCTGGTTACTAAGGATAATTCCGACCGCTGTCCAGTGATCCACTCCTGGACCACACTTGTACCCCTTGACAGACTCATGGCAAGGCACACACAGGTGCGGTACACAGCATGGCATACTATACAGAGCCTATGGCTAAGGCATAGGGGACGACGTTCATCCTTTCTCTTCCTTCTGCCGTGGTCGAGCTTTGAGTCTCACTCAACTTCACACCTTACAAATCAGGCGAGAACTCTTTCTCTGACTGATCCATTTTGAACTCTTTCAAAAACTTTGTCAAGGTATGTACTCATTGAAAGTCTCATCAAGTCATCTTGATATATCTCTATAGATCTTGATGCTCAACAATTTGGTAGCTTTATCCAGGTCTTCCTTTGAAAATCACTTTCCAAACAACCATTTATGCTTTCCAGAAATCCTACATTATTTCTGATCAACAATTTGTCATCCACATATACTTATCAGAAATTCTATAGTGCTCCCACTCACTTTGTTGCAAATACAAGTTTCTCGTAAACTTTGTATAAACTCAAAAACTTTGATCAACTCATCAAAGCGTATATTCCAACTCCGAGATGCTTGCTTCAGTCCATGGAAGGATCGCTGAAGCTTGCACACCTTTTACCATCCTTAGGACTGACAAAACCTTCTGGTTGTATCACATACAACCTTTCCTCAAGTAAACCATTAAGGAAACGATGTTTTGACATCCATCTGCCAGATTTCATAATTGAAAACATAGCAACTGCTAATATAATTCCAACAGACTTTAGCACCACTACGAGTGAGAAAGTCTCATCGTAGTCAACTCCTTGAACTTGTCACAAACATCTTTGCAACAAGTCGAGCTTTACAAATAGTGACATTCACCATCAGTGTCTGTCTTCATTTTAAAGATCCATTTGTACTCAACGACCTGCCGTCCAACGAGCAAGTCTACCAAAGTCTACACTTGGTTTTCATACATGGATCCTATCTCGGATTTCATGGCCTCCAACCATTTGTCGGAATCCGGGCCCATCATCGCTTCTCCATAGCTCGTAGGTTCATCGTTGTCCAACAACATGACCTCCAAGACAGAGTTGTCGTACCGCTCAGGAGTAGTACACATCCTTGTCGACCTACGAAGTTCGATAGTAACTTGATCCTGAAGCTTCATGATCATCATCATTAACTTCCTCTTCAACTAACGTAGGCTTCACAGAAACATCTTTCTGCGCTGCGCTACTCTCTGGTTGAACAAAGGTTTAACAACCTCATCAAGTTCTATCTTCCTCCCACTCAATTCTTTCGAGAGAAACATTTCCTCGAGAAAGGATCCGTTTAAGCAACAAACACTTTGCACTAGGATCTGAGATTGAAGGTTCACCCAACTGATCTTAGGGTATTCTATGAAGATGCATTTGTCCGCCTTGGGTTCGACCTCATTAGGTGAAAACATTTTCCACACAAGTGTCACAGCCCCAAATATTAAGAAATGACAGCTTAGGTTTCTATCAAACCATAATTCACACGGTGTCATCTCAACGGATTTAGATGATGCCCTATTTAAAGTGAATGTATTTGTCTCTAATGCATAACCCCAAAATTATAGTAGTAAAACGATAAGAGACATCATAGCACGCACCATATCCAATAGAGCATAACTATGATGTTCGGACACACCATCACACTATGGTGTTCCAGGTGGCGTTTAGTTGTGAAACAACTTTCACATTGTATTAAGTTGTATGCCAAACTCGTGACTCAGATATTCACCTCCACGATCATATCGCAGTCATTTCTATCTTCTTGTCACGATGATCTTTAAACTTCACTCTGAATTGCTTGAACCTTTCAAACGATTCAGACTTGTGTTTCATTAAGTAAATATACACTATATCTACTCAAATCATCAGTGAAGGTAAGAAAATAACGATATCCACCGCACGCTACAAGACTCACTAGATTGCATACATCAACATGTATCATTTCCAATGAATCACTTGCCCGCTCCATCCAACGGGGTCCTTTAGTCATCTTGCCCAAGAGGCATGGTTCGCATGTCTCAACCGATTCGAAATCGAATGAGTCCAAATATCCATCACCATGGATTTCTTCACGCGCTTTATACCAATATGACATTTTGCGGCAGTGCCACAAGTATGTGGTACTATCATTATTTAACTTTGTATCTTTTGACATCAATGTTATGAACATGTGTATTACTACGATCAAGATTTCAACAAACCATTCTCAGTGGGTGCATGACCATTGAAGGTATTATTCATGTAACCAGAATAACTATTATTCTCTGACTTAAATGAATAACCGTATTGCAACAAACATGATCTAATCATGTTCATGCTCAACGCAAAACACCAAATAACATTTATTTAGGTTCGTCACTAATCCTGAAGGTAGATAGAGCGTGCGATGTTGATCACATCAACCTTGGAAACATTTCCAACACACATCGTCACCTCACCCTTAGCTAGTTCTCTGTTTATTCCGTAGCTTTTATTTCGAGTTACTAACATTTAGCAACCGAACCGGTATCCAATACCCAGGTGCTACTAGGAGTACTAGCAAGGTACACATTAATAACTCGTATATCAAATATACTTCTGTCGATGTTGCCAGCCTTCTTATCTACCAAGTATCTAGGGTTGTTCCGCTTCAACGACCTCTCACCTCATAATAGAAGCACTTAGTCTCGGGTTTGAGTTCAACTTTGGGTTGCTTCACTGGAGCAACAACTGACTTGCTATCCATGAAGTTTCCCTCCTTGCTCTTGCCCTTTTCGAAACTAGTGGTTTGATTAACCATCAACACTTGACGCTCCTTCTTGATTTCTACCTTCGCGGTGTCAAACATCGCGAATAGCTCAGGGATCAATACTCTCTATCCCTGGTGTATTATAGTTCATCACTAAGTTCTAGTAGCTTTAGTGACAGTGACTTGGAGAACTATATCAATCACTATCTTATCTGGAAGATCAACTCCCACTTGATTCAAGCGATTGTAGTACCCAGACAATCTGAGTACATGCTCAACGATTGAGCTATTCTCCTTCATCTTACAAGCAAAGAATCTTGTTGGAGATCTCATATCTCGCAACAAAGGCACGAGCCTGAGATCACAATCTCTGCTCCTAGAACATCTCACATGTTCCGTGACGTTCAAAACGTTTTGGAGCCTCAATTCTAAGCCGTAATGCATGACGCACTAAACTATCAAGTAGTCATCGAAACGTGCCTATTAGATGTTCACAACATCTATAGACGACGCTAGAGGGGGTGGCGCACTGAGCGGTGCATTAAGGACATAAGCCTTCTGTGCAGCAATGAGGACAATCCTCAGATCACGGACCCAGTCCGCAATTTTGCTACCAACATCTTTCAATTCTATTTCTCTAGGAACATATAAAAATACAAGGGAGCTATAGCGCGAGCTAGTAATCTACAACATAATTTGCAAAGACACTTTGACTATGTTCATGATAATGAGTTCAATTAATCATATTACTTAAGAACTCCCACTCAAATTGACATCCCTCCGATCATTCGAGTGATACATGATCCAAATTCACCAACTCAAGTCCGATCATCACGTGAGTTGAGGTGGCTGCAATGGTGAACATCATTATGTTGATCATATCTACTATATGACTCATGTTCGACCTTTCGGTCTCTCGTGTTCCGAGGCCATGTCTGTACATGCTAGGCTCGTCAAGTTTAACCCGAGTGTTCTGCGCGTGCAAATCTGGCTTGCACCCGTTGTATGTGAACGTAGAGTCTATCACACCCGATCATCACGTGGTGTCTCAACACGAAGAATTTTCGCAACGGTGCACACTCGGGGAGAAGACGGTTCATCTTGTAATTCAAGTGAGGGATCACCTTATAATGCTACCGCCGTACTAAGCAAAACAAGGTGCATAAAAGGATTAACATCTCATGCAATTCATAAGTGACATGATATGGCCATGAACTTGTGTTTAAGATCTCCATCTTCGAAACACCGGCATGATCTCCATCATCACCGGCACAACACCATGATCTCCAGCATCTTGATCTCCATCAATGTGTTGCCATTGGGGTTGTGGTGCCAGCCCTGCTTCTACTTCTATTGCTACCTCTTAGCGATAAAGTAAAGCATTACATAGCGCTTAATGATTGACACGCAGGTCATACAATAATTAAAGACAACCCTATGGCTCCTGCCGGTTGCCGTACTCAACGACATGCAAGTCGTGAAATTCTATACATCACATGATCATCTCATACATCACATATATCTCATCATGTAATTGGCCATATCACATCACAACATACCCTGCAAAAACAAGTTAGACGTCCTCTAATTGTTGTTGCATATTTTACGTGGCTGCTATGGGTATCTAGCAAGAACGATTCTCACCTACGCATAAACCACAACGGTGATACACTAGTTTGCTTTTCAACCTTCTCAAGGACCGCCTTTGTCGAATCTGATCCAACTAAAGTGAGAGAAACTGTCACCCGCAAGCCATCTAGGCAACAAGTTGCGTCGAGGGAACCGGTCTCTCGTAAGCGTACGAGTAATGTTGGTCCGGGCCGCTTCATCTCACAATCCCACTGAACCAAAATACGACCAAGGGAGGAAGCAATCTAAGCATCAACGCCCACAAACCTTTTGTGTTCTACTCGAGATCTCATCGAACCATCAACCTAGCTCATGATGCCACTGTTGGAGAACGTCGCATGGGAAACAAAAAATTTCCTACGCACACGCAAACCTATCCATGGTGATGAGCATCTACGAGAGGGAGAGTGGATCTACGTACCCTTGTAGATTGCTAAGCGGGAAGCGTTAAGAAACGTGGTTGGTGTAGTCGAACATCTTCGCGATCCAAATCGCCGAGCGTCCCGCGATCTCATCACGATCCGTCCCGCGATCCAATCACGATCCGTCCCGTGAACTCATCACGATCCGTCCCGCGATCTCATCACGATCCGTTTCATGATCTTGATCACGATCTATCCCGCGAACTCATCACGATCCGTTCCGCGATCTCATCACGAACCGTCTCGCGATCTCGATCACGGTCCTTCCGATCTAGCGCCGAACGGACGGCACCTCCGCGTTCAGCACACGTGCAGCTTGATGACGATCTCCACCGTCTCGATCCAGCGAGAGGAGGTGGAGAGGAGAGAGAGTTCTCCGGCAGCGTGACGGCGCTCCGGTGATGGTGGTGGAGTGATTCCGGCAGGGCTTCGCCTAAGCACTGCGGAAAACCGATCTAGAGGAGAAACTGTGCACCGGTGAAACAGGTAGCACGTGGCCGGAAATTCTGTCCAAAAACCACCCAATCCACTAGTATATATAGGAGGAGAGGAGAGGAGAGGCAGCCAAGGCCTTTGGGTCGGCCGAAATAGGAGGTGGGAGCAATCCTACTTCACCTCCAATCCTAGTTGGAGTAGGATTGCCTCCTATTGGCTGATTTTCCACTTTTTGCTTTAGGACTTTCTCTCCTACGCCATGGGCCTTTGTGGCTGTTTTCCCAGCCCACTAAGGGCTGGTTATTATTCTCCCACAGCCCATGGACCTCTTGGGGTCGAAATACCCCTCCCGGAGGTCCTCCGGTACACTACCGGCACTCCCGGTACAATACCGATACTCCCGGTACACTACCGATGAGCCCGAAACTTTTTCGGCGACCAAAACAAGACTTCCTATATATCAATCTTTACCTCCAGACCATTCTGGAGCTCCTCGTGATGTCTAGGATCTCATCCGGGACTCCGAACAACCTTCGGTCACCACCATACATAACTCTATACTACCGAAACATCACCGAACCTTAAGTGTGCAGACCCTGCGGGTTCGAGAACTATGTAGACATGACCGAGACACCTCTACGGTCAATAAAAAATAGCGGGGCCTGGATGCCCATATTGGTTCCTACATATTCTACGAAGATCTTTATAGGTCGAACCTCTGTGTCAAGGATTTAATTAATCCCGTATGATGTTCCCTTTGTTCTTCGGTATGTTACTTTCCCGAGGTTCGATCGTCGGCATCTCCATACCTAGTTCAATCTCGTTACCGACAAGTCTCTTTACTCATTCTGTAATACAAGATCTCATGGCTAACGCTTAGTCACATTGCTTGCAAGGCTTATTGTGATGTTGTATTACCGAGTGGGCCCTGAGATACCTCTCCATCACACGGAGTAACAAATCCCACTCTTGATCCATGCCAACCCAATAGACACCCTCGGAGATACCTGTAGAGCACCTTTATAGTCACCCAGTTACATTGCGACGTTTGATACACACAAGGCACTCCTCCAGTGTCATTGAGTTGCATGATCTCATGGTCATAGGAACGTATACTTGACATGCAGAAAATAGTAGCAATAAACTGACACGATCATATGCTACGTTTATAGTTTGGGTCTTGTCCATCACATCATTCTCCTAATGATGTGATCCCGTTATCAAATGACATCTCATGTCCATGACTAGGAAACCTTAACCATCCTTTGATCAACGAGCTAGTCCATTAGAGGCATACTAGGGACATGGTTTTGTCTATGTATCCACACATGCATTTAAGTCTCCGATCAATACAATTATAGCATGGATAATAAACGATTATCATGAACAAGGAAATATGATAATAACTAATTTATTATTGCCTCTAGGGCATATTTCCAACACCAGGGTCGGGGGCGAGCGCTAGGGTCAGGGCGAGGGCAAGGGCAAGGCTCTGGCGCGGTGAGGTCAAGGTCGAGGGCACGGGCTTCGGTGGTGACAAGGGGGGAGAAGAGAGAGTGGGGATTTGGGGGAAGAAGCAAAGGCCGGAAGTAGATTTGGGGGTTAAGTCAACATAGTAGTAGCGCGTTTCCTAAAAACACGCTATAGCTATCACATAGCTATAGCGCGTTTACCCAAGAAGCGCTACTACTATCACAGGTAGCTATAGCACATTTCTACGTACTGTGCTACTGCTATTTCGACTAGCTATAGCTCTTTTTTGGAAAAGCGCTACTTCTATAACCAGTACGTATAGCAGTTTGCATGTTTGTTTCTTCTATTATCTTTTGCTTTATTTTATGTTCCTTTCCTTTTCTTGTTTTTCTTTTCCTTTCTTTTTCCTTTTTTCCAAGAGCAGGAATGAAGGGAGGGTGATACAATGTATATAACTAAGCCGATATATATTGCATCATTTGACGATTAAGTATGTATACAAAATAGGAACATATAGATTACATCATTTGACCCATGCATAACGATTAAGTGTGTACACAAAATAGGAATATATATATATATATATATATATATATATATATATATATTACATCATTTGACCGATAACGGTTCCTCAATGTTGATGTTTTCGTTTTTGAGGTAGCTTCTTTCCCTTCTTGTTCGTTGAAGAATAATTGAGCCCCTCATTGTGACTTTTCCTTTTCCATGGAGTATGATCTTTCTTAGGTAATGTAGTATTGATTCTTCTTTTGAAGTATACTTCATCATCATCGTCATCTCCCTCATTGGGTTGCCATACTGGTCGTAGTCTTCCTCGTTGGTGACTCCATCCATTCCAATGATGTTCCTTTTGCCTCTTCTGACGACAACATGGCTGGGATTGCACGGGTCGGTTATGAAGAAACATTGTGTCACGTGCTTAGCGTGTACCCATGGCTCGTTTTTTACGATAGCGTTCATGGTATCACTCTCGGCGTCGGGTATAGTCATGGTAGTGAAATACCAGTTTTCTCTTTCGACATTCTTAGCCCATCTGACATGGAACATCGTCGCGTTGTGCAGTCCAGAGTAGTCAAGCTCCCAGATCTCCTCGACCCTTCCGTAAAATCTCTTAGTTGCATCGTTGTTGCTGTCCGTCATGCATTCCATCGTCACCCCTAAGTTTTGATCATCACTGTCCATATCTTTGTCCTTCGTGTAGAATGTGTATCTGTTGATATCGTATGCCTCATAGGTGCAAGGTTGGGCGAGGGGCCATGTGCTAAGGCGTATATGAGCAATCCGTCCTTAGAGCCCTCTTCCAGGGGGTTAGCAATAGTATGCTCTTTGAACCAATGCAAGAAAGTGGAGTTGTGCTATCGAGTAACTTCGGCGTCCGTCCTGCATACCCTCGGTCATGATACTTATTTGCGATAGTTTCTTTATGAAGTGTCGCAAAAGGATCTACCTGGTGTAGGTGTTGTAGCCCTACCAAGTTTGCTCTGTCAAAGTCGTTGCGTCGATCTGAGTAGGCTACATGCAGTTCCCTACGACCGTTGGAGTGACCTTCTCCTTCGAGCCTCCCATCATGCTTGTTAACGGGCAAACCAACACTAGGTGGCCGGTCTGCGCCATATAGAAAATTCTCGCAAAAAGAGATGCACTCTTGTGTCAGATAGCCCTGGACGATGCTTCCATCCGGACAGGACATGTTATGAACGAATCCTTTTATGATCCCATTCATCCTCTCAAACGGCATCATGTTGTGCAGGAATGACGGCCCCAGGTCTATTATGTTGTCCACAATATGGACACACAGATGCACCATGATGTCAAAGAACGCGGGCCGGAAGTACATCTCTAGCTCATTTAGTATGACAATGATCTCTTCCTGTAGCCTTCGAAGCTGCTTCACACTAATTGACTTTCGAGAGATGACATCAAAAATGTTGTCGAGACCAATAAGAGTGTCACGGATGTGCTTGTCCATTATCCCTCTAAGGGCAACACGTAGTATCTGCGTCATCATCATATGACATTCATGGGACTTCATCCCGCTGAACCTTTTCTTCTTCTTGTCTAGATATCTGCTTATGTTTCCACGGTAACCAGAACTAACTTTGATTCCGGTAAGGCACTTGAAGAATTGATCCATCTCAGTCGGACTTAAGGTAAAGCAAGAAGGGGGCCAATAATCCTCTTCCTTTACTTTTTGCCCTTCTTCTCCCGCGCCTCTATCTCCGTCTTTGTCTCCTCTGACTTTTTACGGGGTGGCATGTGCATATCTGCCCTCATCTCCAAATCTTGCAAGTCTTTTCTTGTCTTTGGCACATCCTTGGTCTTATCCGGCATGGTTATCAGTGTCGCAAGCAAGCTCTCAAGGACATTCTTACAGATATGCATTTGATCAAGGCAATGAGGCATGTCGAGTATGTGCCAGTACTCCAAGTCCCAGAAAACAGACCTCGTCTTCCATACCTTCAGCAGCGGCTCCGCGCCTTTTTCATCGTCTTTCCTGGGCGGGGCACTATTCCCAGATTTTGAACAGCTCATCGATTCTGGTGCTGCTCCACTTACGTGGAGGTCCTTGATGCTTAGCCTCACCATTGAATAGATCTCCATGGTTTCTCCATGGTTTGTCCTTCTCGAGCCATCTTCGATGCCCCATGTACACGATTTTCCCAGACCCGCCATCTTTCCTTAACGTTAGCTACTGAGACGTCGTATCATCCATGCACCGCGTGCATCCGCAATATCCATGGCACACCTGTCCTACGACATATCCGTAACCGACATAGTCGTGCACCGTCGTGATCAACACGGCTCTCAGATAGAAATACTCGCCTTTGCTAGCGTCCCATGTCTTGGTCGGTGTTTTCCATAACGTGCCTAACTCCTCTTGAAGTAGCCCCAGATACAGATTAATATTATTTCCCGGTTGTTTCGGCCCTTGAATCAGCATGCTCATGTGTATGTACTTCGACTTCATGCACAACCAGGGGGAGGTTGTACATCCATACAAACACGGGCCATATGCTATGGTTGGTGTTCTGGTTGCCAAACGGATTCATGCCATCAGTACACACATCGAGCATGATGTTCCTTGCATCAAAGGCGAAATACCGATATTCGCCGTGGAACGCTCTCCATTGGCTTCCATCCATGACGTGTCTCAGCTTTGGATCATCTCCATCGTCGAGCTTCTTCCTGTCCGCATGCCAGTGCATGAGATTTTCTTCCTTGGGATCTATGAAATACAGCTGGAGATGGGGAGTGATCGGTAAGTACCATACAACTTTCTAGGGAGATTTCTTCCCAGCCTTCTTGTACCGAGAAGCATTGCACACCGGACAGCTTGTTTTTCCGCGTGCTCCTTCCGATAAATTATGCACTCGTTGATGCATGCATAGTATCTAACATGCGGCAGATCCAGAGGGCTCATGATCTTCTTGGCCTCATCCCCACTAGTAGGTCATAGATTCCCCGCGGGAAGAACATCCTTTGGGTACTTGAGAAGCTCATCGAGACTAGTGTCGTTCCATTTGTTTTTAGCCCTCCTCTTCAGGAGTTCGAGCGTGAAACTCAAGCGGTTCACCTTGGGATTGCAACCATGATACAATGGAGTGTTTGAGTCTACCACCAATTGTTGCAGCTTGGCCTCCTCTCTAGAAGCAACTCTCTCAGTACTCATCTCCTTACGAAGCAGTGCTTGAACATGAGGGTCCCGCACGATTGAACTTAGTACCGACGAATTCTGCGGCATGGAGTCCATGTTTTCTCTGCCGCCATGTCTGGCCCCTTCTCCGCCACCATGTCCAGCCTCTTCTCCACCACCTTGTCCGACCCCTTCTCTGCCGCCATGTCAGGCCCCTTCTCCGCCGCCATGTCCGACCCCTTCTTTGCCGCCATTATCGATCACCTCTTCGTCGTGCCCCATGTCGTCATTTCCTACCCCGTCGGCGTCCTCAACATCCTCATCCTCATTTTCAGTTATCCACCGAGTATAGGCATCGATGAAACCAGTCATGAGCAGTTGCGCCATCACACGACCATCGTCATAGGGGTCGAGCCAAGCTCATCCTTTGCATCTTCGACACGGGCATAAAACCTCTGTCAGGTTATTTTCTTTCATGTCCTGCACCGCCGACCGCAACCACCTCTGCACTACCATTCCACTGACCATCATGAATGCCTGAACGGTCATAATAAACAAATTGATTATAAAAATGCATGCATGAATCAAAGTCATACGAAAATTTGGCATGACCTTCCCTAAAAACAGGACATATAGAGTTTGCCTGGAATTTGCCGAAACAGAAATAAATCGTCATTTCGGCAAAACATAGGAAACTCCCAAACACAATTCTGGGGCAACTCATGCCACACACACAATTTCCATCACATCGCCCGATTATGTCATATCACACACATACACATATTTCCATTCTTGCAAAAGCATAAATTTTTAATCACCTATCTCAAGATTGAGCACGGTGATGATGATATCGATAGGTGTCGCCACACACACCTATGGAATGACCAAAAGTGGACAAAGCTCTTCTTGACAAGGCTATAGATCTAGTTAGGGAGATACATACGTCACTTCACTAAATGCTAGCTAGACCTACCTAGCTTGCTAGTTTTGGAGGAGACAAGTTCAACTAGTGGAGGGGGAAGGAACAAGAGAAATGAGATGCATTAATGGAGGTTGGTGTAGTTAGCTAGGAGTAATAAAGAGAGAGAAAGATAGGTAGAAGAAGGAGAGTAATGGGGGGAGAAGTAGTGAAGAAGAAGCAAAGTGAGGGAGAGAGGAGGTGGGAGCTAGGGGGAAGTGAGGAAGAGACTAGGGGGGGGGAGGGAAAAGGTGGTATGGTTGCAGCACAGCAGTAGCGTGGGGCTCAAAACGTGCTGCTGCTAATAATCTAGAATTAGATCTCCTCTAGCACACGCGCTACTGCTAAGCGGGGCCCTCCATGTGGCCAATTTCAGAATTAGTAGTAGCGACATGAAATAAAAGCGCGATACTACTATTACGTTAGCAATAGCGCGGTTATTCTGGGCGTGTTACTGCTAAACCTAGCGTGGCGGGAACGGTTGGTCAATTTTAGTAGCAACGTTGTTCTACCGAGCCGCGCTACCGCTAAGTTTGTAGCAGTAGCGCATGTCCACGGACCACGCTACTGCTAATTAGCAGTAGCGCCTCTTCCTGTCCCGCGCTGCTGCTAAGATTATGTGTATAAGGTTTTCCCTAGTAGTGTGAACCCGTCGCACATGACGAACCAGGCCCCACCGTTATTTTCTTAGGTCGCCTTGCCCGTGGCCCGGCGCATGGTGTGATGGAGCGACACCATCTCATTGGCGTCGTATGTCCCTGAATTAGAGGACAGAGCTTGTCCTAGTATGGTGCATGTGTGGACACGTCGCACTCCAGGAAGGCAATGTGGAGCCTCTTGACCAGCCAACGGACGTCAAGCAGTCCTCGAACGTTGTGTGCACCACGCACATCGGTATAGTGTAGAGCAACACGATGCTCTTGCCGCCGGGCTGTCACCGGCTCTGATACCCGGCCAAGGGGTCTACGTCGCCGTCGGGGATGTCCTCCTCACGGCATTGGGTCTTCTCGAGCTCCTGGGTGTATGGGTTAATGACGACGTGGAAGGGGGTGAGGAGGTCTGAATCATAGAGGATCCATGATCTAAGGCTTCTGAACCTCCCTAATCAATTTCCTCTATAGATGGGAAAGGAAAGAGAATGGGAGAGAGGAAGGTGATTGATGTTTGTGCTTCATTTCTATTTCTCTGTTATTTTCTTCTTTCTGTAGTGCATGGGGGATCAAGGGGATGGGAAGGACTTTTATTTTTGCCGCTACATGGTCATCGAGAGGATGGGTTCGATGAATAGGGATGAGGAGCGGCTTTGTGCAAAGCATTATGTTTTGCGGGAGGAGATAGAAAAATATACCGGTAGTAGGTAAAAAATGAAACAAAAAACGGACGAAAAAAACCATATAGAGTGAGACCAAAAAAACTGAGAAAGGAGCTACCAAGTGCCCTTTTAGGAGTAGAGAAAAAAATCTAGTTCTCGGAAAAAATCCAGTCCTCTCACCGCTCAGCGGCCACTCTTCCCACCTCACAACCTCGCACATTTCGCTTCTCCCTGGCACCTCCTCTTCTCACCATGGCTTGCCCTCGGCATCCTCTCCCCACCACGGCTCGCCTCGCAGCGTCCACCACCACCTGGACCTCGCCCTACCACCAACGCTTCCGGCCTCCCCTGGATCGACGCTCACTCATGGAGAAACGGGCATTAGTTTTGGTTGGCAAAACCCTTTAGTCCCGGATGACCAACCGGGACTAATAAATCGGGATTAAAGCCATCCATCCTTTATTCCCGGTTTGTCACGACCCGGAACTATAATCTCTTCACGTGGCATGCGCGAGCCGGGGGCTGGGGGACCTTTAGTCCCGGTTGGTGACACCAACCGGGACTAATGATTTTATTTTTTGGTTGGGGTTTGGGGTTTTAAGGGTTTATGGTTTCCTTTTCATTTCGTGTTTTGCATTCAATTCTTTTTCATTTCACACATATTTTACGCTACTACGTACTATACACGTTCTCCATATATAATATAGTTTCTCGTATGACCATACATATATCATATATATAATTTCTTGTACAACCATGCATATATAATTTGGTATATACAATTTATCCTATAGTTTGCAGATATTTACATGCAAGCATTAGGCGTAATGGTATTCTACGCTTGGGTTTATGACCTCCATAAATAAAAATCCCACAATTTCCTCTTGAATTGCATATAGGCGGTTCTCTCGTATGAGCCTATCCTGCATCTCATCAAACTTTATAGAAGGAGACAAATATGAATATATTAGTTTTGTGTGTATATATATATTAGATATTGATAAAAAACATTATTAATAGTGTTTACGTACCCAAAGTTGTCTTTGATCTGTACGAAATTCGATCAAAATGGGAATATTCTCGCAAACATAATATGCACATAAATTCATCCCCTGTTTTTGCCTCATGCACTTTGCGAGAATATAATTCAATCAGATAACAATCAAGCATGATAAGGGTATTGATACTAGAATTAAAGAGGTGCACGGACTTAGCTACTAGTACTTAATTATGCCTTCCTTGGTAGCCATTGCAGACTCGGTATCCATTCACCGACAACCTCTTTGGTGAACCGTTTCCAAACCCTACCCGACAAAGAAAATGAATAGAGAAGTTATTAATTCTTGATATTAGGAAATGAAAGAAAGAGGCCCATATAGTGCGATAGTGATTGAAATTACCTGTCGAGCATTTTAATCACGCTGTTGTAGTCTTGAGGGTCTTTACCTAGTGAGTCAAAGACTTCAACAGTTCCAGTGTTAACTTTAATGTCCAACATGATCGAGTGGAAGTTGCGCACATGTTTATATAATTAGGCATGCATAACTCAACTATACTTAGCATCGAGTAAGCAAAATAGAATTGTAGTACAACATAGTAACACTCAACTGAATTTGTAAGTAAATAGTATATCTATTTTGGTATTTTGTTCCTTCAAAATAATTAGCAAGTTAGCCTCTATGTCAGCGGTGTGGTTCTTTACCACTACTTCATGAATGATATATGGGTCATTGAACCCAATGTCAAAGATTCCATTTCTTCGGCATTTGAGAATCTTCATTCTGCATAATAGCATAGAAAATAATATAGTGAGGATAATTACACGCAATGAACAAGCTGATATAGAGAATTAAATTGAAGAAAAAATCACTTACAGACAATAGCAACTGACCATACATTTGTTGAGTGCGTCTTGATTGTATAACAGGAAAATTTCTGAAAGCTCAATCACTATCGCTGAATCATAGAAGAAATCCTCTTTCTTGACCCTCACCAGGAGGATGTGTCGCCCCAGCTTTACTTCTCTCAAGAACCAATGATGTAATCTCCGCATTTATGTCGACAGAAGTGGGCCTGCTCAGGTGTGACCAAAGGTTTCCCGGGGACATATTTCCATGCAATTCAGCCTTGGTGATTTCCTCGGTGCCTCAGATTTGTCCAATAGTGAAACCTAATTCTTTAGCAACATCGTCGGTCGTTACTGCCTTATCGGTACTTACCTTCAGTTGAGGGATCGATTGCACTGCCTGTTCTCTGAGCTGGGGAACTATTTTCCCGCACTTATTACCACTTGTATTTCCCGACGAGTGCTGCATTTGTTCATGATATGACTTGCTAATAGAGCGTTCATAGTCGTTTGAAGGCATATTCTATACCAGGTGTCGCTATAGAGAATCCACAAAGCGTTGTACAACTGAACCAGGTATTTTTTTCCTTACGTGGCGGCACTAGCGTTGGTGCAAAATGGGACTTCACTTGGGTAGTCCGAGTCGCATTGGTTTCCTACTCATTCATTTTGTAAGCTAACTTCTTTTTGGCAGGAGGCTCGGGTTTCGTCTTTGGTGCTCTCTTCTGCTTTGTGCCCTACTTCTGGGACATAATTGGTGGAGTCTGCTGACATGGCACATGTCTATATGGCGGACTTGCGCTGGGCTCCATCTCGAGGTGGGGTGTGATACGTCTCCAACGTATCCATAATTTTTTACTTGGTCCATGTTGTCATATTATCAATCTTGGATGTTTGAGAATCATCTTATAGCAATTTTATATCATTTTTTGGGACTAACCTATTGACATAGTGCCGAAGTGCGAGTTGCTGTTTTTGCTTGTTTTTTACTTCGCAGAAAATCAGTACCAAACGGAGCCCAAACGCTGCGGTATTTTTTGTGGATTTTGGATGGACCAGAGGGAAGAAGATGGGCCAAAAAACACCAGAAGAGGGGCACCAGGGTGGCCAACCTGCACTACGGCGCGCTAGAGGCCCCTGGTGTGGCTTGGTAGAGGATGGCCCCCTCAGGCACCCCCAAAACCGGCTATCAAGCCTATAAATTCCCAAAAAATCCAAAAAAAACTAGGGGAGAAGACGAAACACAATTCCAGTCATCGCAAGTTCCAGAATCTCGAGATCCAATCTAACACCATCATGGCGGATTTCATCTTCCTCATAGGTGCCTCTCCGATATTGTGTGAGTAGTCCACCATAGCCTATGGGTCTGTAGGCAGTAGCTAGATGGCTTCCTCTCTCTCTCTCTCTATGTTTATCAATACAACGGTCTCTTGGAGATCTATTTGATGTAATAATTTTTGCGGTGTGTTTGTTGGGATTCGATGAATTTTGAGTTCATGATGAGTTTCTATCCATGAATATGATTTGAGTCTTCTTTGATCTCTTGTTTGCATGATGAGTTATCGGCTCGTCTTTCTTCTTCAAACCTTTGGTTTAGTAAGGCCAACTAGATCGATTGTTCTTGCCATGGGAAGAGGTGCTTTGTGATGGGTACGATCTTGCGGTCTTCTTTCCCAATGACAAAAAGGGCAGAAAGACATGCATGTATCGTTGCCATTAAGGATAACAAGATGGGGTCTAATACTACATGAATAGATATTGTCTACATCATGTCGCCATTCTTATTGCATTACTTAGTTTCTCCATGAACTTAATACACTAGATGCATGCTGGATAGTAGTCGATGTGTGGAGTAATAGAAGTAGATGCAGAATCGTTTCGGTCTACTTATCTTGGATGTGATGCCTATATAATGATCATTCCTGGATATCGTCATGATTATTTGATCTTCTATCAATTTCCCAACAGTAATTTGTTCAGCCACCATGCGCTATACTCATGAGACAAGCCACTACTGAAACCTACGGCCCCGGATCTACTTTTCCAACATATTGCTTTCCGATCTACTATTTGCATCTTTTGTTTTCAGATCTATTAATCCAACAAACCAAAAAATTCCTTTCTGCACTTTTTGTTTACTTGTATTACTTTGTGTTCTTGCGAAATCTATTTGCCAAAACTATCATTACCTAATCTATCTTATTGCCGTAGAGGTCGTGACAACCTCTCCTTCGCACCGGGTTGCAAGTATTGTTGAGGAACGTTGCATGGGAAACAAAAAATTCCTACGCGCATGCAAGATCTATCCATGGTGATGAGCATCTACGAGAGGGGGAGTGGATCTACATACCCTTGTAGATTGCTAAGCGGGAAACGTTAAGAAACGTGGTTGGTGTAGTCGAACGTCTTGGCGATCCAAATCGCCGAGCATCCCGCGATCTCATCACGATCCGTCCCGCGATCCAACCACGATCCGTCCCGCAAACTCGTCATGATCCGTCCCACGATCTCATCATCATCCGTCTCGCGATATTGATCACGGTCCTTCCGATCTAGCGCTGAACGAACGACACCTCCATGTTCAGCACACGTACAGCTCGATGACGATCTCCGCCTTGTTGATCCAGCAAGAGGGAGCAGAGAGGTAGATGAGTTATATGGCAGCGCGACGGCATTGCAGCGATGGTGGTGGAGCTATTTCAGTAGGGCTTCGCCTAACCACCGCTGAAAACTGATCTATAGGAGAAACTGCGATCTAGAGGAGAGGTAGCACGTGTCTATTAGGGTTAGCTTTTTCCTCTAAATCCTCTAGTATATATAGGAGGGAGGGAGGGGAGGAGGCAGCCTCAAACCCTTAGGGTTTGGTCGAAATTGGAGGTGGAGAAGTCCTACTCCAATCCTATTAGGAGTAGGATTCCCCCTTTCCACTTGGAAACTCTTTCCACCTCTCCACCTTTGGAGTTTTTCCTTCTCAAACCACTCCAGCCGCATGGGACCTAAGAGGAGGCTTAGGACAGCCCACCAGGGGCTGGTTTACCTCCTCCCACAGCCCATGTAGCCTCTTGGGTCGAAGTACCTCTCCCGATGGTCCCCCGGTACACTACCGGCACTCCCGGTACACTACCAATGAGCCCGAAACTTTTTCGGCGACCAAAACAAGACTTCCTATATATCAATCTTTACCTCCAGACCATTCTGGAGCTCCTCGTGATGTCTAGGATCTCATATGGGACTCCGAACAACCTTCGGTCACCACCATACATAACTCTATACTACCGAAACATCACCGAACCTTAAGTGTGCAGACCCTGCGGGTTCGAGAACTATGTAGACATGACCGAGACACCTCTACGGTCAATAAAAAATAGCGGGACCTGGATGCCCATATTTGTTCCGACATATTCTACGAAGATCTTTATAGGTCGAACCTCTGTGTCAAGGATTTAATTAATCCCGTATGATGTTCCCTTTGTTCTTCGGTATGTTACTTTCCCGAGGTTCGATCGTCGGCATCTCCATACCTAGTTCAATCTCGTTACCGACAAGTCTCTTTACTCATTCTGTAATACAAGATCTCATGGCTAACGCTTAGTCACATTGCTTGCAAGGCTTATTGTGATGTTGTATTACCGTGTGGGCCCTGAGATACCTCTCCATCACACGGAGTATCAAATCCCAGTCTTGTTCCATGCCAACCCAATAGACACCCTCGGAGATATCTGTAGAGCACCTTTATAGTCACCCAGTTACGTTGCGATATTTGATACACACAATGTACTCCTCCAGTGTCATTGAGTTGCATGATCTCATGGTCATAGGAACAAATACTTGACATGCAGAAAATAGTAGCAATAAACTGACACGATAATATGCTACGTTTATAGTTTGGGTCTTGTCCATCACATCATTCTCCTAATGACGTGATCCCGTTATCAAATGACATCTCATGTCCATGACTAGGAAACCATAGCCATCTTTGATCAACAAGCTAGTCTATTAGAGGCATACTAGGGACATGGTGTTGTCTATGTATCCACACATGTATATGAGTTTCCGATCAACACAATTATAGCATGGATAATAAACGATTATCATGAACAAGGAAATATGATAATAACCAATTTATTATTGCCTCTAGGGCATATTTCCAATAGTCTCCCACTTGCACTAGAGTCAATAATCTAGTTCACATCACCATGTGATTCGCATTGTTATGAATCTAACACCCAATGAGTTCTGGGGCTCGATCATGCTATGCATGTGAGAGGGGTCTTATAGTCAATGGGTCTGCGACATTTAGATCCGTGTCTACTTCGCAAATCTCTATGTCAAACTGTAAACACTGCTACCACACTCCACTTGGAGCTATTCCAAATGGCTGCTCTACTATACGTATCAGATTGCTACTAACAGTCATCCGGATTGGTGCCAAATCTTGCATCAACGTAACTCTTTGCGACGAACTCTTTCTTACCTTCATAATCGAGAAACATTTCCTTAGTCTTTTAGTTACTAAGGATGATCTTGACCGCTGTCCAGTGATCCACTCCTGGATCACTCTTGTACCCCGTGACGGACTCATGGCAAGGCATACACAAAGGTGCGCTACACAGCATGGCATACTATACAGAGCCTATGGCTAAGGTATAGGGGACGATGTTTGTCCTTTCTCTTTCTTCTGCCGTGGTCGAGCTTTGAGTCTCACTCAACTTCACACCTTACAAAGCAGACGAGAACACTTCTCTCTGACTAATCCATTTTGAACTCTTTCAAAATCTTGTCAAGGTATGTACTCATTCAAAGTCTAATCAAGCATCTTGATCTATCTCTATAGATCTTGATTCTCAACAATTAGGTATCTTTATCCAGGTCTTCCTTTGAAAAACTCCTTTCAAACAACCCTTTATGCTTTCCAGAAATTCTACATCATTTCCGATCAACAATATGTCAACCACATATGCTTATCAGAAAATCTATAGTGCTCCCACTCACTTTATTGTAAATACAAGTTTCTCATTAACTTTTTATAGACTCAAAAACTTTGATCACCTCATCAAAGTGTATATTCCAACTCCGAGATGCTTGCTTCAGTCCGTAGAAGGATCACTGAAGCTTTCTCACCTTTTAGCATCCTTAGGACTCACAAAACCTTCTGGTTGTATCACATACAACTTTTCCTCAAGTAAACTGTTAAGGAAACGATGTTTTGTCATCCATCTGCCAGATTTCATAATTGAAAAATGCAGCAACTGCTAACATAATTCCAACAGACTTTAGCATCGCTACGAGTGAGAAAGTCTCATCGCAGTCAAATCTTTGAACTTGTCGAAACTTCTTTGTGAGAAGTCGAGCTTTATAAATGGTGACATTTACCATCAGTGTCTGTCTTCATCTCAAAGGTCCATTTGTACTCGACGACCTGCTGTCCAACGAGCAAGTCTACCAAAGTCTATACTTGGTTTTCACACATGGATCCTTTCTCGGATTTCATGGCCTCTAACCATTTGTCGGAATCCGGGCCCATCATCACTTCTCCATATCTCGTAGGTTCGTCGTTGTCCAACAACATGACCTCCAAGATAGGGTTGCTGTACCACTCAGGAGCAGTACACATCCTTGTCAACATACGAGGTTCGATAGTAACTTGATCCGAAGCTTCATGATCATCATCATTTACTTCCTCTTCAACTGACGTAGGTTCCATAGAAATATCTTTCTGCGCTGCGCTACTCTCTGGTTGAAACAAAGGTTCAACAACCTCTCAAGTTCTATCTTCCTCCCACTCAATTCTGTTGAGAGAAACTTTTTCTTGGAAAGGACCCGTCAAACACTTTATGCTTGGATCTAAGATAGAAGGTTCACCCAACTCTTCTTAGGGTAATCTATAAAGGTGCATTTTTCCGCTTTGGGTTCGAGCTCATTAGGTGAAAACATTTTTCCACACAAGCGTCGCAGCCCCAAACATTAAGAAATGATAGCTTAGGTTTCTATCAAACCAGAATTCACATGGTGTCATCTCAATGGATTTAGATGGTGCCCTATTTAAAGTGAATGTAGTTGTCTCTAATGCATAACCCCAAAACTATAGTAGAAAAAAGGTAAGAGACATCATAGCCCACACCATATCCAATAGAGCACGACTATGACGTTCGGACACACCATCACACTATGGTGTTCCAAGTGGTGTGAGTTGCGAAACGGCTTTCACATTCTCTAAAGTGGTATGCCAAACTCGTAACTCAGATATTCACCTCCACGATCATATCACAGACATTTTTATCTTCTTGTCATGATGATCTTAAACTTCACTCTGAATTTGCTTGAACTTTTCAAATGATTCAGACTTGTGTTTCTTTAATTAAACATACACTATATTTACTCAAATCATCAGTGAAGGTAAGAAAATAACGATATCCACCGCACGCTACAAGACTCATTGGATTGCATACATCAACATGTATCATTTCCAATAAATCACTTGCCCGCTCCATCAATCCGGAAAACGGGGTCCTTAGTGATCTTGCCCAAGAGGCATGGTTCGCATGTCTCAACCGATTCGAAATCGAATGAGTCCAAAGATCCATCAACATGGAGTTTCTTCATGCGCCTTATACCAATATGACATTTAGCGACAGTGCCACGATTATTTGGTACTATCATTATTAACTTTGTATCTTTTGGCATCAATGTTATGAACATGTGAATTACTATGATCAAGATTCAACAAACCATTCTCACTGGGTGCATGACCATTGAAGGTATTATTCATGTAAACAGAACAACAATTATTCTCTAACTTAAATAAATAACCGTGTTGCAATAAACATGATCTAATCACGTTCATGCTCAATGCAAAACACCAAATAACATTTATTTAGGTTCGTCAATAATCCCGAAGGTAGAGAGAGCGTGCGATTGCGATCACATCAACCTTGGAAACATTTCCAGCACACATCGTCACCTCACCCTTAGCTAGTCTGTGTTTATTCCGTAGCTTTTACTTTGAGTTACTAACATTTAGCATCCGAACCGGTATCCAATACCCAGGTGCTATTAGGAGTACTAGCAAGGTACACATCAATAACACTTATATGAAATACACATGTGTCGATGTTGCTAGCCTTCTTATCTACCAAGTATCTAGGGTTGTTCCGCTTCAGCGACGGCTCACCTCACAATAGAAGCACTTAGTCTCGGGTTTGGGTTCAACTTTGGGTTGCTTCACTAGAGCACCAACTCACTTTCCATCCATGAAGTTTCCCTCCTTGCCCTTGCCCTTTTCAAAATTAGTGGTTTTACTAACCATCAACACTTGATGCTCCTTCTTGATTTCTACCTTCGTGGTGTCAAACATCGCGAACAGCTCAGGGATCATTATTTCCATCCCTAACATTTTATAGTTCATCATGAAGCTCTAATAGCTTAGTGACAATGACTTGGAGAACTATATCAATCACTATCTTATCTAGAAGATCAACTCCAACTCGATTCAAGCGATTGTAGCACCCAGACAATCTAAGCACATGCTCAACGATTGAGCTATTTTCCTTCATCTTGCAGGCAAAAAATCTTGTTGGAGATCTCATATCTCACAACACGAGCACGAGCCTGAGATCCCAATTTCATCTCTTAGAACATCTCATATGTTTTGTGATGTTCAAAAAGTTTTGGAGCCTCAATTCTAAGCCGTAATGCATGACGCACTGAACTATCAAGTAGTAATCGGAACATGCCTGTCAGATGTTCACAACATCTACAGACAACGCTAGAGGGGGTGGCGCACCGAGCGGTGCATTAAGGACATAAGCCTTCTGTGCAGCAATGAGTACAATCCTCTGATCATGGACCCAGTCCGCAATATTGCTACCATCATCTTTCAAATCTATTTCTCTAGGAACATATAAAACTTCAAGGGAGCTACAGCGTGAGCTAGTAATCTACAACATAATTTGCAAAGACACTAGTAACTATGTTCATGATAATGAGTTCAATTAATCATATTACTTAAGAACTCCCACTCAAATTGACATCCCTCCGGTCATTCGAGTGATACATGATCCAAATTCACCAACTCAAGTCCGATCATCACGTGAGTTGAGGTGGTTTCAATGGTGAACATCATCATGTTGATCATATCTACTATATGACTCATGTTTGACCTTTCGGTCTCTTGTGTTCGGAGGCCATGTCTGTACATGCTAGACTCGTCAAGTTTAACTCGAGTGTTCTGCATGTGCAACACTGCCTTGCAATCATTGTATGAGAACATAGAGTCTATCACACCCGATCATCACATGGTGTCTCGACACGACGAACTTTCGCAACGGTGCACACTCGGGGAGAACACAATTGATCTTGAAATTTTAGTGAGGGATCAGCTTATAATGACCGCCGTCCTAAGCAAAACAAGGTGCATAAAAGGATTAACATCACATGCAAATCATAAGTGACATGATATGGCCATGAACTTGTGCTTTTGATCTCCATCCTTAAAGCATCGGCATGATCTCCATACTAACCGGCATGACACCATGATCTCCATCAACGTGTCGCCATCGGGGTTGTCGCACCCACCATGCTTCTACTACTATTGCTACCGCTTAGCGATAAAGTAAAGCATTACATAGCCCTTAATGATTGACACGCAGGTCATACAATAACTAAAGACAACCCTATGGCTCCTACCAGTTGCCGTACTCATCGACATGCAAGTTGTGATATACTATACAATACATGATCATCTCATACATCACATATATCTCATCATGTAATTGGCCATATCAAATCACAACATACCCTGCAAAAACAAGTTAGACGTCCTCTATTTGTTGTTGCAAGTTTACGTGGCTGCTATGGGTATCTAGCAAGAACAATTCCCACCTACACAAAACCACAACGGTGATACATAAATTGCTTTTCAACCTTCTCAAGGACCGCCTTTGTCGAATCCGATCCAACTAAAGTAGGAGAAACAGACACCCGCTAGCCATCTTTGTGCAACGAAGTTACACATTAGTCGATGGCACCGGTCTCTCGTAAGCGTATGAGTAAGGTTGGTCCGGGCTGCTTCATCCAATAATACCGTTGACCAAAACATGACCAAGGGACGACACAATCTAAGCATCAACGCCCACAAACTCTTTGTGTTCTACTCGAGATCTCATCGACACATAGACGTAGCTCATGATGCCACTGTTGGGGAACGTTGCATGGGAAACAAAAAAATTCCTACACACGTGCAAGATCTATCCATGGTGATGACCATCTACAAGAGGGAGAGTGGATCTACATACCCTTGTAGATCGCTAAGCGGGAAGCTTAAGAAACGCGGTTGGTGTAGTTGAACATCTTCGCGAACCAAATCGCCGAGCATCCCGCGATCTCATCAGGATCTGTCCCGCAATCCAATCACAATCCATCCCGCGAACTCATCACGATCCGTCCCACGATCTCATCATAATTCATCTCGCGATCTTGATCACGGTCCTTCCGATCTAGCGCCGAATGGATGGCACCTCCGCGTTCAGCACACATACAACTCGATGACGATATCCGCCTTCTTGATCCATCAAGAGGGAGAGGAGAGGTAGATGAGTTCTCTGGTAGAGCGATAGCAGTGAAGGAACGATGGTGGAGCTATTCCAGCAGGGCTTCGCCTAAGCACCACTAGAAACCGATCTAGAGGAGAAACTGCGATCTAGAGGAGAGGTAGCATGTGGCTATTAGGGTTAGCTTTTTCCTCTAAATCCTCTAGTATATATAGGAGGGAGGGAGGGGAGGAGGCAGCCTCAAACCCTCAAGGTTTGGTCGAAATTGGAGGTGGGGGAGTCCTACTCCAATCCTATTAGGAGTAGGATTCCTCCTTTCCACTTGGAAACTCTTTCCACCTCTCCACCTTTGGATTTTTTCCTTCTCAAACCACTCCAGCTGCATGGGCCCTTAGAGGAGGCTTAGACCATCCCACCAGGGGCTGGTTTACCTCCTCCCATAGCCCATGTAGCCTCTAGGGTCGAAATACCTCTCCCGATGGTCCCTCGGTACACTACCGGCACTCCCGGTACACTACCGATGAGCCCAAAACTTTTCCGGCGACCAAAACAGGACTTTCTGTATATCAATCCTTACCTCCAGACCATTCTGGAGCTCCTCTTGACGTCCGGGATCTCATCCGGGACTCCGAACAACCTTTGGTCACCACCATACATAACTCCATACTACCGAAACGTCACCGAACCTTAAGTGTGCAGACCCTGCGGGTTCGAGAACTATGTAGACATGACCGAGACACCTCTACGGTCAATAGCCAATAGCGGGACCTGGATGCCCATATTGGTTCCTACATATTCTACGAAGATCTTTATCGATCGAACCTCTATGTCAAGGATTTAGTTAATCCCGTATGATGTTCCCTTTGTTCTTCGGTATGTTACTTGCCCGAGATTCAATCGTCAGCATCTCCATACCTAGTTCAATCTCGTTACTGACAAGTCTCTTCACTCGTTCTGTAATACAAGATCCCGTCGCTTAGTCACATTGCTTGCAAGGCCTATTGTGATGTTGTATTACCGAGTGGGCCCTGAGATACCTATCCATCACACGGAGTAGCAAATCCCAGTCTTGTTCCATGCCAACCCAATAGCTAGACACCCTCGGAGATATCTGTAGAGCACCTTTATAGTCACCTAGTTACGTTGCGACGTTTGATACACACAAGGTACTCGTTCGGTGTTAGTGAGTTGCATGATCTCATGGTCATAGGAACAAATACTTGACATACAGAAAATAGTAGCAATAAACTGACATGATGATATGCTATGTTTGTAGTTTGGGTCTTGTCCATCACATAATTCTCCTAATGACATGATCCCATTATCAAATGACATCTCATGTCCATGACTAGGAAACCATAGCCATCTTTCATCAACGAGCTAGTCTATTAGAGGCATACTAGGGACATGGTGTTGTCTATGTATCCACACATGTATCTAAGTTTCCGATCAACACAATTATAGCATGGATAATAAACGATTATCATGAACAAGGAAATATGATAAAAACCAATTTATTATTGCCTCTAGGGCATATTTCCAACAAGTATTTGTTGTTTGTGTGCAAGTGCAGTTTACGTGGGTGCGTGATCTTCCTCTACGGATTTATACCTTGGTTTCATAATTGAGGGAAATACTTACCATCGCTGTGCTACATCATCCCTTCCTCTTTGGGGAACTACCGACGCAGTCTCAAGCCACGTCAAAGGAATTTCTGGCGTCGTTGTAGGGGAGAAAGAGATCTCATCTACCAGGTTCCTAATCACAAATCTCATGCCCTTGCAATGACATTATTTGCCATTTCCCTCTCGTTTTCACTTCCCCCACTTCACAAATATGCTGTTTTATTCACCTTATTTTTTGTCTGCCTTTTTCTCGTCACATCTCTTGTTTGCTCTCTTTGCTTGTGTTGCCATGTGCCTTCCATTCGCTTGCATCTTCGCTGGCTAAAAATCTACTAATATGGATCCTCATCCACTTGCTAATGTTTCCAAAATATCAAATTATGATGAACCAATTGCTAATGAGTTGAGTCCATTTGATTATCTCTATGAACTTTTGTTTGAAAATCATGTATCTGAAATTTTTTATGAAGTGTTGAATGAAGAAATTTATAAGGTGATTCATGATAGCTCCTTAATTGAAAAGAATGATTGCAATGATGTTACTATAAATTCTATTAATGTCAATTATGCTAATGATATGCTAAACTACAAGCTTGGGGATGATAATTTTGTCATGTTCACTTCTTATTTCAATGATCATGATTGGGGTGATAATGATTCTTACGATCTTGAAAATTTATTTAAGCCTCATATTGAATATATTATTGATACTAATGTTTGCAATAGTATCGAAAGTGGGTTTGGCAGAGCGTCAACTTTAGGAAAAAATAAGCCCACATATTTGGAAAGTATTCAATCTTATGAATGTTTTGATAAAAGTGGGTTTGGAGAGGTCACGACTTTTGTTAATGTTAATCCCACTACCTTCGAAGATTGTAAGACTTTTATGCATGTGAATCATGAAAATAATGCTTTATGTGATAGTTAGATTGTTGAATTTATTCATGATGCTACTGAAAATCACTATGAGAGAGGAACATATGCTTTTACATATTGCAATAATATCAAGGTTCTTCTCTATGTGTTGAAATTTTTGAAGTTATACTTGTTTTGCCTTCCTATGCTAATTGATTCTTGTTTCCTCATGTTGTTTTCTCACAAAATCCCTATGGATAGGAAGCGGGTTAGTATTAAATATGCTTTCCATTTGATTCATGATGCTCTCTTTATGTTTCAATTCCTTAGCTTTATGCAAGCATCATGAAAATCATCATGCCTAGCTAGGGGCGTAAAATGATAGCGCTTGTTGGGAGGCAACCCAATGAATAAATTGTTTTTAGCTTTTGATTTATGTTTTTGAGTGCTTTTAACAATTATGATTCTTTTATGATTGTATTTTTATCTCTTATTTAGTGTTTGTTCCAAGAAATGCCTTTAGGATGATCAATAAGATGAGTAGAAACAATGCTGAATCTGAAACAGAAACTTTGTTCCCAGTGCAAGAATTTTAATTTTTTACTGGAACGTGATATTGAGCTGAAATTTTAATACAATATTTATATACAAATTCTTTACGTTTTCCTAATATTTGAGAATTTTTAGAGATATAGAAGTATGGTTAGAGTACAGATTACTACAGACTATCCTGTCTGAAACAGATTCTATTTTCATTGCATTGTGTGCTTGTTTTGATGAATCTATGGCTTGTATCAGGGGGTATAAGTCATGGGAAAGTTATAATACAGTAGGTATAATTCAATAATAAAATATGAATTGGTTTACAACAGTACCTAAAATGGTAATTTTCTTCATTATACTAACGGATCTCACGAGAATTTTGTTAAGTTTTGTATGATTGAAGTTTCAAGTTTTGGCTGAGATCACGATGGATGAAGGAATAAGGAGTTAGAAGAGTCAAACCTTTGGGGTGCTACATCACCCCAAGTTAATATCCAAAGAGTAACAAGAAACTAAGATTGGGGATGCCCCGAGTGGCATCACCTCTTTCTTCTAACAACCATCGATATACTACTTGGAACTATATTTTTATTCATCACATATCATGAGTTTTGCTTGGAGCATCATGTATCTTTGCTTTGTTTGCTTTTATACTTTCTGCACACACCTATTTGAGAGATCCGAAGTATTCTAGCGTTTGTTAGAATTGCTCTATATGCTTCACTTAAAACTTTTGATCAAAGGAATTTCTCTAGTGCTTCACTTATATCACTTTGAGCACGGTGTGCTTTTACATGTTTGAAGAAATGCTCTCATTCTTAACTTATATTAATTTGAGAGTTAGTAATTTCGAAGAAATCCTCTCATGCCTCACTTATATTATTTTGAGAGATGAAACTTGTATGCTCATGTTCTTCACTTATATCCGTGTGAGCTTATCAAAAGCAATTGCAATATATGAAACTACTCCCAAAGTGATAGATATTCAAGGGGGCTATAATAAAAACTTTCATGAAGATCATTGGACAAACTAAACTTGATTCTTTGTAATAGTTTGAGACATGAAAATAGTGATATGTGAGTTATGTTGATGAGTAATTATGCTTAGTAAGAATATTGGTGTTAAAGTTTGTGATTCCCCATGCAAGCACAAAAGTCAATAGTTCTGCTATGAAAGTACATCCTACTTATGGTGCATTATTTAGTGTTAGTGATGCTTAATGCTTGATTATGTTATTTTTTGTTATTTTGTTGGATGCTTGTCAATTTCTTGCTAGCCTTCACCTGTGGTAAGTAGAAGTACTACTTGTGCATCCAAAATCTTTAAACCAAGTTTTGCCATATGAGTCCACCATACCTACCTATTTACGGTATTTCCATGCCGTTCTAAGCTAATTTGTATGTGCCATCTCTAAACTTTCAACATAAATTTTCCTTTTTGTGTGCTCGTACCGCTCATGAAACGATAGGGGGTGACCGGTATTTTTTCATGCTAGATGTGTTATTCTCAAGATGAGTGTTTATTCACTTGTCATTGCACGAGAGTATGGCGGTAATAGGGATGCCAGTCCCAAAATGAAAATGAAAATAAATTTACTTTATGTTGCCAAATAATAAATTCTTTGGAAAGTGTTGGTATGGAAGGCAACCGTGAATTCGGCTAGCCATGGAAAGTGAAAGAATGGTGGAAAAAGGAATAAACTTCTTTTCTATTTGGGAACCGCCTATGATGCATCTAGTGTGGAAAGATATTGAAATCTCTCGGTCGGTGTCGTTGAGAGGAAAGGAATGCGACTCAAAATATTGTTGATGAAGTGTTGTGCACTTGATTATCTCTATGAAGTTTTGTTTGAAAATCATGAATCTGAACATTTTGATGAAGTGCTGAATGAAGAAATTTATAAGGTGATTCATGATAGCTCCTTGATTGAAAAGCATGATTGCAATGATGTTCCTCTAAATTATTTTAATGTCAATTATGCTAATAATATGCAAAACTACAAGCTTGGGGATGATAATTTTGTCATGTCCACTTCTTATTGCAATGATCATGATTGGGGTGATAATGCTTCTTACGATCTTGATAATTTATTTAAGCCTCATGTTGAATATATTATTGATAATAATGTTTGCAACAGTATCGAAAGTGGGTTTGGGAGAGTGTCAAATTTAGTAAAAAAATAATCCCAAATATTTGGAGAGTGTTCAATCGTATGAAGTTTTTGATAAAAGTGGGTTTGGAGAGGTCATGACTTTATTTAATGTTAATCCCACTAAGTTGGAAGATTATAAGAATTTTATGCATGTGGATCATGAAAATAATGGTTCATGTGATAGTTATATTGTTTAATTTATTCATGATGCTACTGAAAATCACTATGAGATAGGAACATATGTTTCTACATATTGCAATAATATGAAGGTTCTTCTCTATGAGTTGGAAATTTTCAAGTTATACTTGTTTTGCCATCCTATGCTAATTGATTCTTGTTTCCTTAATTTGTTTCCTCACAAAATCCCTATGGATAGGAACTGAGTTAGGCTTAAATATGATTTCCATGTGATTCATGATGCTCTGTTTATGTTTCAATTCCTTACCTTTATGCGAGCATCATTGAAATCGTCATGCCTAGCTAGGGGCGTAAATCGATAGCGCTTGTTGGGAGGCAACCCAATGAATAAATTGTTTTTATCTTTTGACTTCTGTTTTTGAGTGTTTTGCAAAATCATGATTCTGTTATGATTGTGTTTTTATGTCTTATTTAGTATTTGTCCCAAGTAATGCCTTTAGGATGATCAATAAGATGCGTAGAAACAATGCTGAATCTAAAACAGAAACTTGTTCCGAGTGCATGATTTTTCATTTTTTACTGGAATGTGATATTGAGCTGAAATTTCAATAAAATATTGTTATACAAATTCTTTATGTTTTAATTTGTAGAGTTCCATAAGTATGGGTAGAGTATAGATTACTACAGACTGGCCTGTCTGAAATAGATTCTGTTTTCAATGCATTGTGTGCTTGTTTTGATGAGTCTATGGCTTGTATCGGGGGGTATAAGTCATGGTAAAGTTATAATACAGTAGGTATAATGAAATAAAAAATATGAATGGGTTTACAACAGTACCTAAAATGGTAATTTGCTTTATTATACTAAGAGATCTCATGAGAATTTTGTTAATTTTTTTTGTGATTGAAGTTTTCATGTTTTGGGTGAGAACAGGATGAATGAAGGAATAAGGAGTTGGAAGAGTCAAATCTTGGGGATGCTACATCACCCCAAGGTAATATCCGAAGAGTAAAAAGAAACTAAGCTTGGGGATGCCTCGAGTGGCATCCCCTTATTCTTCTAACAACCATCGGTATACTACTTGGAACTATATTTTTATTCATCACATATCATGAGTTTTGCTTGGACCGTCTTGCATATTTTCTTTGGTTGATTTTATCCTTGCTGCACACACGTATTTGAGAGATCCAAAATATGCTATTGTTTGTTAGAATTGCTCTTTATGCTTCACTTACAACTTTTGAGCAGAGGAATTGCTCTAGTGCTTCACTTATATCTCTTTGAGCACGGCGTGCTTTTACATGTTTGAAGAAATACTCTCATGCTTCACGTATATTAATTTGAGAGTTAGTAATTTTTAAGAAATCCTCTCATGCCTCACTTATATTATTTTGAGAGATGAAACTTGTATGCTCATGTTCTTCACTTATATCCATGTGAGCTTATCAAAAGCAATTGCAATATATCAAACTAGTCCCAAAGTGATAGATATTCAAGAGGGATATAATAAGAACTTTCATGAAGATCATTGGACAAATTAAACTTGATTCTTTGTAATAGTTTTGAGAGATGACAATAGTGATATGTGAGTTATGTTGATGAGTAATTATGCTTAGTAAGAATATTGGTTTTAAAGTTTGTGATTCCCTATGTAAGCATGAAAGTCAATAGTTGTGCGACAAAATTACATCCTACTTATGGTGCATTATTCAGTGTTAGTTATGCTTAATGCTCGCTTATGTTATTTTTCATTTCTTGGTTGGATGCTTCTCAATCTCTTCCTAGCCTTCACTTGTAGTAAGTAGAAATACTACTTGTGCATCCAAAATCCTTAAACCAAGTTTTTTCATACGAGTCCACCATACCTGCCTATATACGGTATTTGAGTGCCATTTCAAGCTAATTTGTATGTGCTATCTCTAAACTTTCAAAATAAATTTTCCTTTTTGTGTGCTCATACCGCTCATGAAACGGTAGGGGGTGACCGATATTTTTTCATGCTAGATGTGTTATTCTCAAGACAAGTGTTTATTTACTTGACATTGCACGAGAGTATGGCGGTAAAAGGGATGCCCAGTCCCAAAATGAAAAAGAAAAGAAATTTACTTGATGTTGTCAAATAATAAATTCCTTGGAAAGTGTTGGTATGGAAGGCAACCGTGGATTCGGCTAGCCATGGAAAGTGAAAGTATGGTGGAAAAAGGAATAAACTTTATTTTCTGTTTGGGAACCGCATATAATGCATCTAGGGTGCAAAGATATTGAAATCTCTCGGTCGTTTTCGTTGACAGGAAAGGCGTGCCACTCAAAATATTTTCCTCTATCAATTTAATCACTTGAGCTCTGGCACCTCTACAAATCCCTACATCCCTCTACGAAGGGCCTATATATGTACTTTATGCAATTTTTATTTTCAAATTGAGTCACCATCTTATCTTATAAAGCACCAACTAGGGGGCACTATATTCGTACTTGAGCATTAGGTGTAGCTAATATTCGAGTGTTTATTGTGAATGGATCAATGATTGAGCATGATGGTCTAGGGATAACTTGCTTTAGTATTAATATTTTGAAGGACATGGTTGCTAGTTGATATGCTTGAGTATTAAAGTTTTCATGTCAATACTAGACTATTGCTTTGAACCATATGAAATGTCCAAATGTCCATACGCGTGTAATCTCGTTGTTCTCTCTCTTGGTGATGTACACCCGTCTTGAGCATATTCTATTGCTTCAAGTAAAGCTTCCAAGGCATTGTTAAGAGATGCCTGTTCAATAATCTCCCCTTTATTGGATCCAACTTTACCCCATGTGCATAAAACCAAGACTTGGCCCTCTCAAGCCAATTCTTTGTTTTTGGAGTGACCCCGCCAGCCTCCATCTTGGCCTCAGATAAATCCCACTTATGCAGGCATGTCTTGTAGCTACCCATTACTAGGGAAAACCCTAGCCGTAGCATCAATTTTTGGACTAGCATTAGTGCGGGTGCCCGCACTACTGCTACAATGCTACAACTAACTTTTAGTAGTAGCGCCGGTTTTCCAGCGCTACAACTAACTTTTAGCAGTAGCACCGGTTGCCCAGCGCTACTGGTAAGTAAGTTAGGAGTAGCGTGCTTTTGTAACCCGTGCCACTATTAATCGCACATATTTCTTTTTTTATATTTATGTTGTATTTACACGCGGTTATAGATATTAATATAGAACATTAATAATAATTGCGCAAGCAACAAGATTTACATTAAAGTGGATGGATGCAAGTGATCATGTTGAATTAGAGGAAGATATGATATTGCGAATCCCAACATCATATTTTCCTCGAATTCAACTTGGTCACTTGAATCCATCTACTTTAATCAACTATATGTCATAAAACTTATCATCCTCTTAAGCATCTAACAACTCATCATTCTCTTAATCATCTAACAATTCATCATCCTCTTAATCATATAATGACTCATCATCATCTTTATCATCTAACAACTCATCCTAATCAATCATGCCAAGTTAATATAAACCAGAAAAAAATTCTCTATCATAGGACCTAGTGCTCCCTCCTAGGTAAAAAGTCATACAACAGAATAACACCTATGTCTCCATGATGAAGTAAAGAGATCCAACGGCCTCCGACTTGTGGCTTACAATCCTTCTTTATTTCTCCCCATGCTTCAATTTGGATCCGTCCTTGTGGTTTGCGCTCAGTCGAGTATGGAAAAGCGATCTGGAACCTCGTAGGGATTTTAATTGTCATATAACCTTTGCCATGCATCAACGGAGGCACAACACCATTTGGCAGTAGTTTCTATTGAAGAACATAATAATAGCCTAGTTAGTAATGTAATCAACACCATTTACGCAGTAGTAGTGTAATTAATTAGCAACTCTTAAAAAGATATTTCCGTAAATGTCATCTGCCCTCAACCTATGCACTACTGGCATGTATAATGTATAATTTGGGTCAGGTCCCATATTAAACGGGTAGTTGTCCCTACCACACAGGACACCACTAACAAATGTGACAAGAACATCTTTCTCCTCCCAAGTTAGATATGATCCATAAGTGAAGTGTGTCGTGTCAATTATTTTCCATGTTTCACTCGAAGAAAGGAAATAAGTTGTAAATTATAAAGTAACAAATTTAGTATGGATGAACACCAACTATCTTTAAATATACAATGCAAATTACTTGACAAATATGGTTGACAAACTCACATGAAGGTAAAAATGGAAACATATCAACATCCACCCAAATGTCGATATTACATTCAATATGATCTTCAGGACGAAGATCAAATGTTATTTCCATATCCTCCTCAATCCATATGCCTTGGCTAGAGCTTCCCAATTTGAGCATCCTAATTCTATGTTATTAATTGCATTAATTACTTTTACCATAAATGTGTCACCATGTTTAGTCCTCAGGTTAGCTCTCCCGTCTTCATACTCACGTGGTCTTTGAAACCGAGCCTCTCGAGGACATACCGTCTTGCATGGCAAGGGATGAACTAGTCGAATTTTATAAAAGAGAAATTACACGTTGAAGCAAAGAAACAGAAGTCATGCTTAATTACGGAATACTTGTCATCATTGCGTACCATAGAAACATTGAAGGTCTCCTCAAACTTGATGGTGAAGAACCTACCGCCTCGCAGGTGAGGCCTGTCGCACGGATTGCAATATTCGTCGTAGAGCTCACACTCAGGGATCCTATCATCGTCAGACATTTCCTGTGTTCATAATTCAAACATTCGGCATGACCATTATTAAAATAAGACATATTGAGCACCTGAAATTTGTGGAACGGAAATGAATCAACATTCCGGCAAAAAAATAGGCACTAGGAGGTGTTCCTTGCAATAACATACACACGTGTCCAACTAGACCTAATTCAATATCGGTTGGCTTTCAGTCTGTCGAGGCTTTCCTTAAGAAAATCTCAATATCTCATGGTGTGTTGGTGCGCACTCTCTCACACTAATATGGTCGTGTGTGTTGGTGGACACTCTCTCACACTAATAGTTCGACCGTCAGTGATGGGCGCACCTCTTATTACCTCCTTGAGCATTATACCAAGGTATATATCGCAAGAATAGAAGAAGAGGAAGCGACCCCCACAACAACATTCGGGATTCCACCCTGAATAATGCACATGAAAGTCACTCAAGGAGCAACGACAGACCAGAAGTACCAGATTTTTTATGCTAAAAATATCTCAACCTATTTTTTACTAAAAAATTATAATGCATGAGGTATTTATAATGGAACTTCTTATCTTAAAACTTCTGAAATTGCTACTCAATTTATAATGAACTATCTACCTATAAACAAAATCCCTACAAAAACTAAATCCTACCTAAAAACTATCTACCATTTGAACCCTATGATAAAATGTTCATATATTTTCTATGCAATTGCTAATCAATTTATAATGAACTATCTACCTATAAACTAAATCCCTGCATAAACTAAATTCTACCTATAAACTATGTACCATATGAACCCTAAAATTTAAAACAAAGAAGAAGAGAGGTAGAGGATGGAGACTACCTGCGGCGGAGGGGGTCGACAATGGGCCGGGGAGGGACGTGATGGAGGGACGGGACAGTGAGGGACGGAGGAGGGAGGGACGGGTCGGGGAGGGATGGGGCGAGAGAGGTACGGGACTAGAGGGCCGCCGTTTTGGTAGATCGGTCGGGAGGAGCGCCGGTGGAAGGAAGAGAGTGGAGAGGGAGAGAGTGAGAGGGGCGTCCGAGGAAGAAGCTTCAAGGGTGCTACTTAGCAGTAGCGTGAGGCAGCAATGGGCGCTACTGCTATGGATTTAGCAGTAGTGTCGGTTTTTGACAACCGTTACTATTACAGGTAGCCCCCTCAGTCGTGATGGGACCACTTAATAGTAGCGCTGCGTGAGCGATCGTGCTACTGCTACTTGGCTACCTATAGCACATGTTGGTGCCCACGTTACCACTACTTAGCAGTAGCGCTGTCCGTCGATCCGACACTACTGCTAAAATCCTGTCTATAAGCTTTCTCCTAGTAGTGACCTGTCCCCAGAACATGGTGATGATATTTTCTGTCAGCATTTATCTTATTGTTTTCTTGATCTTTCCTTAGCTTCAACTGATTCCTTGTACTTCACAAATTCGTCCCGGTGATCTTTTACCTTCACTAATGCTCGAGTGAATTCTGGAGCCTTCCTTCCTGCCTTGACATACTTGGCGTATAATCTTTTCTTATAGGACTAGAATTGTGTGGCCATCTTTTGAATAGAGAACTTCTTGGCCTTCAACCATTCGTCTTCTGTCTTCTGTCAAATGCTCTGGTAGATTGAAATGCTTTCGTAGAATTTCCCAAAGAATATCTTTAAATCTTTCATTTACATAAGAAACTCCTCAATTTTGCTTTGTTTTATTCCATTCTCGAACGGTGATCGGGATGTGGTCCCTAACAAGAGCAATTAGTTCGCCTGATGCTTTGACTTCATCGATGTTGTACTTTATGCCCTCGGGCAACTTTTTGGCCTAGCATCTTACCCTTGTAGAAGATTTGCTCGAACCGGATGGCTAAAAGAAGAAAGATATATAGGACAGGGCTATTCTGTCACTAGTAGCAAAATATTATTTTGTTACTATGGCCCTTATAAGGGAGCGACATGGCCAACATGTACGAGGCTGGACTCTGCTGCGACCCGCCCCATCCCGACCCGCCTCCTATCAACAGAGGCAGTCGTCGTGTCTCCCCAGCTCACCGGCCCCGAGCGCCGCCCCATCCCGCCGGCTCTGCGTGCCGCCTTTGCTCGACGATCAGTTCGACGAGATGGAAAGCGTCATTACGAGGCTGGGCTCTACTGTGACCCGCCCCACCCCAACCTGCCTCCTACCGTCATAGGCAATCGTCGCGCCGCCCCATCCCGCCGGCCGCGCGCGCCGCCCCAGCTCGAAGATCAGTTCGATGAGATGGAAAGCGTCAGCACAACTGCTTCAAGTCGTCAGTTCAGGAATACTATCAGAATAATATAATTTGCTGAACTCTGACAAACCGTAAAGAATTAGAAAAAACATTAAGTACACAAAAGTTATGCATTTTCCATAGCTATCCAACGTCATGAAATTTGCGTCAACCCGACAATCCGTTTGCAGAAAATCGCGAAAATACGTTTCGCCCGGAATTTCACCATTTTGCAAATTACTTTTAAATCATACATAATTTGAAAAATCAATCTGCATATGGAAGATGTGGATTTTTACCAGCTTTCCAACGCCATCTCATTTGCTCAATTCCGACAAAGCGTTTGAAAATTAACTCGAAATACGATTCGCATTTTCGGTTTTCAAAAAGAAAGGTTTTTTCAAAACTGCACTTGAACCATGATGATTTTACAAAAACAAATTGTATGACTATAATTTAAATGTCAAGGACTTTCCAATGATATATTACACGCCTCGTTCCGACGATTTTCTTTTACAATGTTTGATTATTATGTTTTTTAACTAAACAAGATGATCAGTTCGGCGTAATGAAAGCATGAGTCCCCTCCCTGGATTGCGCCACCGGCGCCACCCTCCCTGGATCTCGCCGCCGCCATCGTCGCGGACCTTCTCACCACCGCCGGCCCCTGGCTCCGGCGCGCCACCCGCCGCCGCCCAATGGCCCCGAAGCACCACCTCCCGCCGCCGCCCTTGGCTCTGCCGCGCCTTCCGCCCCGGCCCCTGGCTCCAGCGCGCCACCTGCTGCCGCCACCATGGCCCCGACAGCACCAAGGGACCACGACGAGCAGGGCCAAGGTGAGGAGCTCCAGCATGAGTTCCAGGGCGAGGAGGCAGTTCATTGCCAGGGCCACGAACAGCAAGAGGTGAGGCACATCTGCGTTAGGCTGCCAATGTGGTGGCCGACGAGCTGACGCCCAAAGCTGGGATGCATCACATCAGCAATGCGTCCACCTGTAGGAGGCCGGCAGGGAGCTCCAAGGTCAGGGTCGTCCCCAGAAGCTACAACATCATGCCCGGCGCATCCGATAGGCGCCGTAAGGAGTCTCTCCCTGAGTCGACAGGGGGTGCAGGCCAGAGGGAGGAGATCAATGCGACGCCCACTGAGCCTATCGATGTTGATCTCTCTCCTGAATCACTCGATAAGGTTGCTGAGTTGCTCCCGAGGATCAGGACCATGCAACCTCTCCCGGTGAGACTCCCCGTGACTCAGGGTGCGCGAAGCTGGCCGCCGATCTGGTCGGAAAGCGCTCCTTCGTGGTGGCCGCAGCCGGTGCCGGCAGTGCCATCTCGTCCTACCAGGCGCGGGTCCTCAAAGCCGAAGCACTGGAGGAGGCCTTGAGTGATGAGGCAGCTGTATGATTTTGATCCATTCATGATTGGTCGGAGTGCTTGCTTAACTTGAGCATTTGGGTGAGGCTTTTTGCAGCGTCTTACATAGTCAGTCCACCACATAAAGTCGTTGCTGCACAATTGGGCCGTTCAACTTCACCACATCAGGTTGTTCAACTCCACCGGTGCTGCTCATGGATGACCTTCAGTCAAGACTCAGGTTCAGATATGATGCAAAATGTGCAGATCAGAGACATAAACTCATACGTGAGCAGCTTCACTCAACACTTCAACGTGATGCTCTATGGTATTGCTGTGTTTTTTTCGTACAAATGATGTTTTAGTTCTTAGTTTTGGGCGAAATACAACAGCAAAAAAGGTAAGATGACGACAAGGTCACATGAGCAATGGTGTTGCTGCTGTCCGCTTTGTCATTTTTGTCGTTTTCGTACCAAGGTTGTGACAAGATGTATAGATGATGTAGCCAAACGATTTTCCAATGTAAAAAAACAAAAGTTCAGGTCAATTTGTGTTGTTACTTCGGAAAATCCCGCGTGCACAGTCTGACGATGTTTCCGGTCTACATGAGGAAGTTCAGCCTTATCCTTTGTAAAGGTTCAATGTGTACCAGTTACAGGAATTCACAAATGTGAACTGTACATTTTTGTTGCTAAACGTTCAAGTGCTTGAACCAGGAAAGTTCAATTTTTTTGTGAGAGAGGTTCACCCTGTATTTAGAAGTTTAAAAACGCAGAAGTTCAATTATGTGTAATGCGATGTATACACAAAAACGTGATCGAAGTTCAATGTGAAAACAGCGAGCAGTTCAACTACTACACGAGACGCGTTTCAGATGAGAATAAAAGAATGCAAAACTAAAACACTAAAATGTTTGTTGCAAGAAGTTCATGTGCTTCTCCCTGCACAGTTCAAAATTTCTAATGCGGGACGTCCGAGCTCAAATTACATATTTTAAATGGCAAAAAACGATGTCCGAACTTCAATTATGAGTAATTCGATGTATACACAAAAACATGACAGAAGTTCATAGTGAAAACAGCGAGAAGTTCAAGTACTACAAGGAATGCGTTTCAAGTGAGAATAAAAGAATAGAAAAATAAAAGCTTAAAAGTTTTGTTGAAAGAAGTTCACGTGCTCTTCCCGGGAAAATTTGATGTGTATAAAAAACTCAAATTATATAACGAATGATCCAATTTTTCTTAAATAAATGATTTTTAAGTAAACATCGAAATACTATCAAAAAAATTGAACTTCTCTACATTTAAAAAAATAACAAAGAAATTCGAAGTATATAAACTACTCATTTTTTTTCTCGTTACTAAATAATAAAATGAAGAAGTTCAAATTAAAACAGAAGAGAAGTTGAAAGTTTATAAAAAACTCAGATTGTTTTCTTGTTACTAGAAATCTTTACCCAAAAAATACGAAACGTGATGTACAAATTAAAATAACACAGAGGTTCAAAGTGAAAACAACCAGAAGTTCACATGTTGCATGGTGTGTGTTCTCATATAAGAAAAAGAATAAAAGAAAAAGTATACAAAATTTGTTTATAGAACTTCACGTGCTCGACACGGGAAGTTTCTAAACTTCTTGTGAGTGTGGTCCACTATGTATTTCTCACCAATTCATGTGTGTGAGAAAAATAAATAATAAGGTAAGGTCCAATGTTTCTCTTGCTATAAGTTTAAGTTCTCGGTTGGAGAAAGTTAGAAAAATATTGTGAGAGAGGTTTGGACAAAAAGAAATATCATTTGTGTAACACCGACAAATGGGTGAAAAATTACAAACAAAAATACGCGACAGAAGTTCAACATGGAATCAGCAGGAAGTTCAAGTACTATGCTAAATGAATTTCGGATGAATTTTTTTTAAACCGTCGCAAGTATGAAAAAAATGATCAAGAGGGAGAAGTTGCGTGTTTACATCAGCTTTCTATCGGTATGTCACTTGCTCAATTCTGGTGAGTGGATGGAGAGCTACAAGCAAAAAATAGCACGTGAAGAAACAGAGTGAAGTTCAGGTAGACGTGTTGATGAAGTTATTCACGCGGTGCATTTTCGAAGACTCTATTTCGTGATAAAATGGACAGCACGTGATCTCGTCGTTTTCAAAATTGCTTGAAAATGGCTAGGAATCAGAGAAAACCACGTACATGAAAAAGTTGCGCATTTTTCCGTTCTTTTCAATAGTATATTATTTGCCCCATTCCAATAAAGTTTATAGAAATTACGGCCAAAAAACTTTCTTCGCATTTTCAAAATTGACTTAAAATCATAAGGAAATGGAAAAACAATCTACATAAAAACGTTTCGCATTTGTTCAACCTTTCCAACGCCACATCATTTACCTCATTCCGACAAACTGTTGAGAAAATAACGTGAAAATACGAACTCGATACAGATTCAGTCATTTTCCAAATTACTTTTAAACCGTTCATAGTTAGAACAATCCTTTTATATGGAAAGATGCACATTTTCACAATCTTTCCAACACCATATCATATGCATCAATAGGATTAGCCATTTTCAAATTAACCCCGAAATAAAAAGCGGTTGTTCGGTTTTTAAAATTCCGCCATTTTTGAAATTCCTCTTAATCCGTAGGGAATTTGGAAAAATGTTCAACATGTGAAATGAGAGGATTCCCAGCAGCTACGCAACGCCATCTCATTTGTGTCATTCCGATAAACGGTTTAGAAATGGGATCTTAAACCATTTAGATTTGACAAAAAATCAACTGAGATCGTGACCGTCGTGTCCAAAGCTTTCCAACGGTATATTGCAAGCCTTATTTGGATAATGTTACAAGAACTTCAAGTTCTCATCAAGGGAAGTTCAGGTCGAACAACTCAGGCAATAAAGTTGCAACAGACGCAAGTTCATCACGTCCCGAGAGCAAATCCGCTAACGAGCGAGATTCCTATTTAAAACGGGCATTTAGTTGCTAAAAACCATTTCTAGATTACACTTACATCATATAGAACACGGTTGACCAGAATAATTCGCTCGGGGAGACAAGGTTGCGAAGATAGCCCAAAGGTCGGGTTCCTACATAGGGAACTTCAGGTTGTGTAACTCAGGAAGTTCAACCCGTGATCAGAATAATATTCTAATCGCGTGATTAGAATAGTGTTTATGTCTCTCTCTCTCTCTATATATATATATACTAATCATCACCAGAGGCCTAATATATATACCTCGTCGGACTTTGTTAATTGAAGAAGATTTTCTTCACCATCGTTGTTTGTTTCCCCTCCGTCTCTTGGTTCTTCCTCAATTCCCTCACCGGATGGGTTAAGATATTATGAGCCATCATCTGCTTCTTCAATCTCTTCGTTTGGGGAGCGTATCATGTCGAACATGACATTCTCTTGATCATGGTCTTTGCCGCTATCATCCATAACTTAACTACCTAATCCAAAAGAAGGATAAAACAATTAGAATGCATTCAATAATGAAAAACGGAATCATAGTATCGAGAAGAACAATAACGGAGATGCAATCAATACACAACAATGCAACAATATGATCATATAATATCACTAATACATTGTCTCGAATAATTGAGTTAATGCATCATCGAATATTATCACAAATACATCTTGAATATTATCATATAATATCACTAATACAGATCGAATATTATCAAATAATCCAGTTGACTCGTGGTTCGTGAGCCGCAGGTGGTGGACACCCAAGGAGAAGGAACAATCACATGATCATAACTCGAGTGAGATCCCTGGAGAACCTGCCAGGTATTGGAGAACCTGGCGTCCAATGCAACCATGTAGCAACGGACATGCTCGTTCTCCACTCTGACAGAGTGAAGTACCACCTCTGCGGGGGCCTGCTCCCTCCGCAGCGATACTGGCCCACGCGACCGCCACCAAAGAAGCTCTGGGTCGACAACGAGACCCTGATTCCTCACCAAGATGCGCGTCCCGGTCTGTAGCACCTCTTAGTGCCAGCTTGGCGGAGCCTAGTTCCAGACATAGCTCCACTCAAGGATGTCATCGCCGAGTCGACGACGAGGATGCGGGTCGGGCATAGTGAACTAAAACAACTAGAACTCTTACAACTAAAACAACTAAATCATGAACTAAAACAACTAGAACTCTTACGACTAAAACAACTAAATCATGAACTAAAACAACTAGAACTCCTACAACTAGAAACATTACAACTCAAACAACTAAATCATGAACTAAAACAACTAGAACTCTTACAACTAGAAATTTTATAACTAAAACATGAACTAAAACCCTAAACTAGAACTAATATAGCATTAGAATTTTCAGATGAACTAATTAATCTAGCATTAGAACTAGAACTAATTATACAAATAAAACATCCAAATTTTTGGATGAACTAGAACTAGAACTAGCGAGCGGCGAGCGGCGTGGGGCGGTGGTGCGGGGGCAGCATGGAGCTGACCAGGACAGGCGAAGGGGAAAAGGAAGCCTTACCAGCATTGCCGAGGAGAGGGACGGTGACGACGAGGGAGAAGACCGGCGAGGAGCGGCGACGGTGTCGGGGCAATTTTTGGGCAGCATGGCGGCGTTGAAGTGCTCCTTCTCCTCGGTGGTGGCTCGGACACTAAGAAGAAAATTATATATAGGTGGGACTAAGGGGGATCTTTAGTCCGAGTTGGAGCCACCAACCGGGACTAAAGGCCCATCTTTTCGGCAGTCCAAATTCCACGCGGGGAGGGGCCTTTAGTCGCGGTTGGTGGCTCCAATAGGGACTAAAGGTGGATTTTCTCTTTTCTGTTCTCTTTTTCTAAACAGAACAATTTCTGTTTTTTGATTTTGAATAACTGTTAGAATATTTAGAGTTTTCGAATGAATCTTTTTGCTTTAGGTCAACTAAATTATAAACTTTATGTTAGTGTCAGTTGTTTTCAAATTTGAATAGTTTAAACTTGAATTTTTATAATATTTGTGAATCACTTGTTTGTGAATAACTTTAGTTTAAAAATAGATTTTTGATTGATTCTTTTTCCTGTTGTTTAATATTAGTATGTTTTATCAGCATGTTAAATTTGGGGATTTTTAGGATATTTTAACTAGGTGTTTTAATCAAAAAGAGATTATTTTTAACTCTTTTAGTTTTATACATTTTTTCCTTTCTGTCTGTTTTTAGGAATTTTTAGGACATTTTAGTTTGTGTTTTATTGTTATTGTTTTGCCAAATTATATTAAGTTTTTGTTCTTCAATATGAGGAGTTTTAATTTTCATTTTGAGAAATTATTTGAGAGATTTAATTTTACAGAATGAAATTATTTCTTGTAAAATGCATAACAATTTGAAAACTAAACCAAATGAGTTTGGCATAATTGCATTGATTAACTCCACACAAATCATGTTTCAAATGCCAAAATGACCTATTTCTTACAAATATTCCTTCCAGTTTGTCCGAAGTGGGACTTTCCAGCTATAAATCTGAAAACTCAATATAGAGAGAAAGTGATGACGATAAAGCCGGTCACATCCGAGAGTGGGTTCTTGGGGTATAAAACTTTTTCTTGGCGTATGTCCCTTTCTTATGATTGTTGTAACCATGGAGAGTCTTAATCAATTAACATGATGCTTGGGTCAGTCTTCAGTGTGAAGCGAGGAATTTCATCAAACTTTTCATAATCTTGTGACATGTCTGTCTTGTCCACCACTACCACGACGTTTCTTTTCCATGAAAGAATTATGTGGCGCGTTGGCTCATCGTATGATATATTTTTTTCCTTATCTTTTCTTTTTCTTGGTTTGCTAGACATGTCCTTCACATAGAAAACCCATGCCATATCATTGGCTACGACAAATAGTTCCTCTGTGTACCCAAGATTGTTGAGATCCATTGTTGTCATTTTGTATTGCGGGTCTACCTTTACCCCTGCTCTTGTAAGATTGACCCATTTGCAACGAAACAAAGATACCTGTAAATCACATCCATAGTCAAGTTCCCATATCTCCTCTATGTAACCATAATATGTGTCCTTTTACCTATTGGTGTTTGTTGCATCAAATCCGACACCACTGTTTTGGTTGGTGGTCTTTTTATCTTGGCGATCATGTAAAATTTATTCCCATTTATCTCATACCCTTGGAAAGTTGATACATTGCAAGATGGCTTCCTCGCCAACAAGTATAGCTCATCTCCAACAGTGTTGTTATTCATGAGATGTGTTTGCAACCAACCCTCGAAAGTGACCACGTGTGTACATTTAATCCACGGGTTAGACTGTTTCTGGTTCTTTGAGCGTACAATATCCATGTGTTCCTCGATATACGGAGACACGAAGGTGGAGTTTTGTAGAACAGTGTAGTGTGCTTGGGTGAAACAATGCCCGTCCATACATATTACTGCTTTCTTTCCTAGCGTGCCTTTTCCACCCAGTCTCCCCTCATACCGCGATTCAGGAACACCAATCGGCTTAAGGTCAGGAATAAAGTCAACACAAAACTCAATAACCTCCTCTGTTTCATGGCCTTTGGAGATGCTTCCTTCTGGCCTAGCATCGTTGTGAACATATTTCTTTAAGACTCCCATGAACCTCTCAAAGAGAACATATTGTGTAGAAATACAAGACCCAGAATGCTAATCTCTTCGAGTAGGTGAACTAGGACGTGCGTCATAATATTGAAGAAGGATGGTGGGAAAACCAACTCAAAACTGACAAGACATTGGACCAAATCATTCTACAACCTTGGTAGGATTTTTGGATCGATTACCTTCTAAGAAATTGCATTGAGGAATGCACATATCTTCACAATGGCTAATCAAACATTTTCTGATACAAGCCCCCTCAATGCAACTAGAAGTAATTGCGTCATAATCATGTGGTAGTCATGAGACTTTAGGTTTTGGAATTTTCTTTCTCTGCCATGTTTATTATTCCCTTTATATTCGACGAGAAGCCAGACGGGACCATCATATTGAGCAGGCTTTCAGAAATAATTTCCTTCTGTGCTTTGGTAAGAGCTTGGTTGGCAGGACCTTCATACTGCTTTGGATGCATGCCTTCTTATTCGTTCATACGTTGTTGGTCCTGCCATGCCTCCGGTGTATCTTTTATCTTCCCATACACGCCCAAGAAGCCTAGCAGGTTCACGCAAAGATTCTTCGTCATGTGCATCACGTCGATTGCAGAGCAGACCTCTAGGAATTTCCAATACTCTAGCTCCCAAAATATAGATTTCTTCTTCCACACGGATCTGTGCCCGTCAGCGTCATTCGAAACAGATTATCCGCTAGTTCACTTTCCAAAGATTACTTTTAAATCCTTGACCATATTAAGTATCTGATCACCTTTATGGTGGTTAGGCCTTTTTCGATGATCTGCTTCACCTTTGAAATGCTTGCTTTTCATTCTTAAGGCTTGCCTGATAGAAAGAAATCGATGATGTCTCAGGTACACATCCTTCTTACATTTATCAAAATATATACTTGGAGTCTCATCTAAATAGTATGTGCATGCATTTTATCCCTTGTTTGTCTATCCTGAAAGGTTACTAAGAGCGGGCCAATCATTGATGGTTAGAAACAACAACGATCGTAGGTCAAATTCCTCATGTTTGTGCCCATCCCATACACGTACACATTTTAAATCCCACAACTGTAAATGTTCTTCAAATAATGGCCTTAGGTATACATCAATGTCATTCTGAAGTTTCTTAGGGTCTTGGATGAGCACTGGCATCATAATGAACTTCCGTTTCATGCACAACCAAGGAGGAAGGATATAGATACATAGAGTCATAGGCCAGGTGCTATGATAGCTGCTCAGCTCCCCAAATGGACTAATGTCATCTGCACTTATACCAAACTATAAGTTCCTTGCGTCATCTGCAAACTCTGTCCACTTTCTCTAGATTTTTCTCCACTATGACCCATCAGCGGGTATTCTCAACTTCATGTCTTTCTTACAGCCTTCTTTGTGCCATAGCAACAACTTGGCATGCTCTTTGTTTTGCAACAGATGTTTCAACCGTGGTATTATAGGAGCATACCACATCACCTTGGCAGGAATCCTCTTCCTGGGGAACTTTCCCTCAACATCATCACCAGGATCATCGCCACTTGTCTTATAGGACAATGCACTGCATACCAGGCATGCATTTAAATTCTCGTACTCTGCACCAGGGTAGAGGATGCAGTCATTAGGGCATGCGTGTATCTTCTGCACCTCTAATCCTAGAGGGCAAGCAACTTTCTTTGCTTCGTACATACTATCGGTCAATTTGTTGTCCTTTGGAAGCATAATATTTAAAACAATTAGCAAGTTTTCAAATTCCTTGTCAGATACACCATTCTCTGCCTTCCATTGCAACAATTCCAGTGTGGTACCCAGCTTTTTCTTGTCATCTTTGCAATTTGGTTACAACAATTTTTTGTGATCCTCTAACATGCGCTACGACTTCAACTTCTCCTTTTCACTTTCGTAGTTTCTCTTTGCATCAGCAATGGACCGACGAAGATCATCAGCGGGCTCATCTAATGCCTCTTCTTCAGCTTCTTCTTCTTCATTCTCTTTCCCCATTGTAGTACCATCTTATCCAGGGAACCCAGGATAGTTGTCATCATCCTCTTCTTCTTTATTCTCTTCATTAGAACCCCTCTTTCTTCGTGCATGGTCCAGCAGTTATAGCCGGACATGATACCGGACGTAAACATGTGGATGTGAATGACTTTTGAACTAGAGTAATTCCTATCATTCTTATAGACACCACATATGGACAACACATAAAACAATTCCGCTTGTTTGCCCCATCCGCATGCAGAAAACGTTGGTCATCGTACATCCCTTGCCGACTCATCTTCTTTACATAATATCAAAGTGACGAAATTAATACAAGTTCATACATAAAGTTCATATACACTTATTCTCATAAAACAACATACAACTATCTAGGTAAAGCATTTAAATGCAACAACAAATGAGATCAAACACTACTGGAATCAGAAGATTTGCCGTCTGCCACATCTTTGTCGTCTGCTAGCGGATGACAAAGAGTCACTTTGCCATCAGCTAGCAGAAAACAGACGACAAAGAGCTAGCAGACGTCAAAGGGTGGCTTTGCCATCAGCAAGTTCTTTGCCGTCTGCCAGCTAATGGCAAAAATTCTTTGCCGTCGGTTAGCAGACGGCAAAGAGGTGGGGTGGGGGCCCAGTGGAGGCTAGCTTAGGGCAATGGCCCAGCCCACCTCTTTGCCGTCCGCTAGAGGACGACAAAGAACTTCCTATCTAATGGCACGTTACCCCCCTCCTCTCTCTCTCTCTCTGTCTCTCTCTCTCCCCGATCACACTCCGCCGCCCCCGACCGCCACGCCCCCCCGCCGCCTCGACCCCACGTCGCTCCGGCCTACCGCCCGCTGCCACCAACGTCCCGCCGCTCTTCCCCCCTCCCGCTACCGCCCTGACCCCCACCGCCACCGCCCCGCCCCCTCCCCTGCCCGGCGGCCTCCTCCACCGCCCCCGCCCTGCACCCTTCCCTGCCCCGACCTCCTCCAATGGCCCCGCCCTGCCCCCTCCCCTGCGGCGACGCCGCCCCCTCCCCTACCCCCTCCATCGGCCCCAACCAGGCCGCCCCGCCCGTCGACACCGCCGCACCGCCGCTGCCACACCCTGCCGCCGCCCCGACCCCCACCGGTGAGTTTAATTAGGTTTAGTTTTTTTTCTGTTTTTTAGATTTAGGTTTAATTAGTTTAGTTTAGTTTATTAGGTTAAAAAAATAAGTTAGTTAGTTAGTTTTTCTATTAAGGTAGTAAGTTAGTTAGTTAGTTAGGAGGAGGAGGAGAGGAAATGAAAAAGAAGAAGAAGAGAGAATAAGAAGAGGAGAAGAAGGAAACGAAGAAGAAGAAGGATAGGAAGGAGAAGAAGAAAAAGAAGAAGAAAAGGAGGAGGAGGAGGAGAAGAAGAAAACGAAAAAGGAAAACCGGGTCCAGGATCGGCGACGGGGTGCGTCGGCGCCGACGTAACCGGGTCGAGGATCGACGATGGGGTGCGTAGGCGCCAATATAACCGGGTCGAGGATCGCCGGCACGACACCACCGACACCCCGACCCTCGACACGACACCCCAACACCCCGACATGGCACCCCCGACACCGACACAGCAACCCTACACCAACACGACACCACCGACACCCCGACCCCCGACACGACACCCCGACACGGCATCGACCCCAACAAAGCACCCCTACCCCGACACGACACCCCCGACCCCCCAACCCCGACCCGACACCCCCGACACCCCGATCCCGAAAAAGGTGCTCTTCGGCCTTCTAGAGGCCGACGGGTCATATATTTGTGAATTATGAGTTAAGTCATATATTTTTCGATTTTTTATACAAAACATCATATTTATGTTGATCAGGTGGATTTAAATGTGCAGTTGTTTCGTCGCTGTGAGGGTCTTGTGTTCAACGACCTCCCCGTGCGTTCGACGAGCTCCGCCCCTGCATTCGTGGGTGAGCACAAATGACATCTCCTCTTGCCCCCTTCATTTCCTCTGTTTCAGTGTTCGTAACGATGAAACTTGCTAGCTATAGGTGTCTTCAATCATCAGTATGCGTGACCACTATGCGTCTCCCGTTCGAAAGGGTTGCATCTATAAATATGCATTCATTAGCATATTTATAACCGTGATTCTTTCGAATTGTCCAACGTTATCCATGGACAACCCGAGTATGTGTATGTTAGATTAGTATGTTTATGATGAATGGTTATGTTAGATTAGTATGTTTATGATGAATGTTTATGTTAGATTAGTATGTTAATGATGAAATTTTTTGGGTTTTATGAAAAATTAGTGATTAAACGATAAGAAAATGTTCTCATATGAATTTGTCGACGATGCCCGGCCCACATCCTCGTCGTCGAGTAGTCCGCGAGAGCCTCCTTGATAGGAACCATGTCCGGGACTGGGCTCTGCCGGGCTGGCACTGGGAGGTGCTACCTTTCCGGGCTCGGAGGTTGGTGAGGAATGCAGGTATCGTCGTCGACCCGGACCTTCTGTGATGGTGGTCACGCGGGCCAGTTTCGGTGCGGAGGGAGCGGGCACCCACAAAGGTGGTACGTCACCATGTCAGGGAGGAGGACGATCACGTCCGTTGCTACATGGCGGCGTCGGACACCCGGTTCAACAATACCGAGCAGATCCTTCAGGGATCTCACTTGAGTTATGACCCCGTGATGGTTCCTTATCTTTGGGTGTCCACCGCCGGCGACTCAGAGACCGCTAGTGAACCGAGTTCACCGTCCTCCACTTTGGATTCTAGGATATTCGATCTGTATTAGTGATCTTATATGATAATATTCGAGATGTATTAGTTAATATTTGATGATGCATTAACTGGATTATTCGAGATGATGTATTAGTGATATTATATTCGAGTTCATTATAAATATTAATGTATTTGTGATATTTTATCGGTATAATGCGTATGTGACTTCCGGTCTATCGTTGCTCCTTGTGTGACTTTCATGTGTGTTCTTGATGGAGGAATCCCGACTGTTGTCGTGGGGGGCGCCTCATCTTTCTTCTCTTCTTTGCGATATACTTGTCAATATATTGCGCAAGAAGAGAAGAGGTGGGATATCCATCACCGGCGGTCGAACTATTACTGTGAGAGAGTGTCCACCAACATATATACACCACCATATTAATGTGAGAGAGAGCGCACCAACACACCATGAGATATGAGTGTTACTTAAGGAAAGCCTCGACGGACCTAATGTCACACACGCATTAGGATCCAAAGAGTGCCGTAATTCTTGAATTGGATTATTCGGGATGATGTATTAGTGATATTATATTCGAGTTCATTATAAATGTATTTGTGATTTGCAAGTCATTCCGGTAAAACATAGGGAATTTTTTCTATGTCATAGCTTCAAAATGACATATACTTAGCTTATTTTCCTCAAAAATGACATAATAACCTTACTTAGCTCCAAAATGATATATTCTACCTAGGATATCTATAAAATGACGTATACTTAGCATTTTTTCCGCCAAAATGACTTGATATGCTTAGTTACCTAGAAAATGGCATAATTACCTAGGATAGCTCAATAATGATCTATAGCTAGCTTAGCTAGTTCATTTATGATATAATTAGATCACTTAGGTACAAAATATCATAACTACCTAGGATAGCTCAATAATGATCTATAATTAGCTTAGCTAGTTCATTTATGACATAATAAGCTCACTTAGGTAAAAAAAATGGCATAATAACTTTGGTTTAGCTCCAAAATGACCTATACTTAGCTTATTTTCCTCAAAAATGACATAATAACCTTACTTAGCTCCGAAATGATATATTCTACCTAGGATAGCTATAAAATTACCTATACTTAGCATTTTTTTCCCTCCAAAATGACTTGATATGCTTAGTTAGCTAGAAAATGGCATTACTACCTTGGAGAAGAGGAGAGGAAAGGAGAAAAAGAAAGAGAAGATAAATTCTTCTTCTTCTTTTTCTTCTTTTTCTTCTAGCTAGTCTTCTTCTTCTTCTTCTAATTTTCATCTTTCCTAATTTGCAGATTTGCTATAGATGAGGAAGCTTGCATTGAAGGAGTGTACTCTTCTACTTGTGCTTCTATTCTACCTAACTTTCATCTTTTTTGTTTACGGAAACTTGTTGGAAACTTGTTTTGGATATGTATGTATGTATGTGTTGTTGAAAACCATTGTATGTTGGATATGTTGTTGGAAACTTGTATGTTGGATATGTTGTTGGAACTTATTGTTGGTATGCTTGTTGAAACTAATTGTTGGTATGCTTGTTGGAAACTTGTATTGTTGATGTGTTAGATATATATGTGATATTCTGTCAAACTGAATGATTTTAAGAAAAAACAGAAAAAACAGAGGCTATATAGCCGCTTTGTCGTCTGCTGGCAGACGGCAAAGAGCTTTACCGTCTGCCAGCAGACGGCAACGCTGCCACGTGGCAGCTACCTGTGCAACCTGGGGTAGCACCAGGCCGGCCTCTTTGCCGTACGCTGGTTTGGACGGGGACGGAAAGGCACTAAGTAACCATACCTACACGTATGCAAACTAAGAAGTTAATTTGAGCTCAAATTGCATATAAATCAAATAAACTCCCACATATAATTACTCCCAAACTAAAACCCATGAATCACTATACTTTATAGAGAATTGCACGAGCTAATCTAGCAATGAGAGATGAAAGTACAAAGTTTGTAACCATTGTGAACACTTGAATGGATGGGTGCCTCAAATCTTGTCAAATCTTGGCAAAACTGGAGGATGAGCTCGAGCAAGGGGAAGAGAACAGAGGTGAGAAAGGAGAGCTTGGGCTCGGTCTGGACAAAGCACTATATATAGTGCCATCTTTAGTCCCGGTTGGTATCACCAACCGGGACTAAAGGTCCATCTTTAGTCCTGGTTGGTGATACCATCCATCACCAACCGGGACTAAAGGTCCATCTCTAGTCCCTGTTGGTGCTACTAACCGGGACTAAAGGGGCTCGTAGGGGTCCCAGCCTGCCACCAGCCTGCCACCACCCATTTAGTCCCGGTTGATAACATCAACCGAAACTAGAGGTCACAAATGAACCGGGACTAAAGCCTAGCCGTTGGAACCGGGACTAGTGGTCGCATTAGTCCCAGTCCAAAACCTGACCGGGACTAATGTTCCGGACGAAAGGCTTTTTTTCTACTAGTGTTATTTTAGTGGTAACCACCAGAAAGAGGGTTTCTAGTTGGATGTCTACAAGACCGAATATTAGTCTAGAATTATTTTCTTTGGTTTGTTTCAGAAATCAACTATCAAGGCTATCACCTCTGAACTATCAACAAAGGGTGTTCAAAACTTGACTTAGAAACAGAGTAAAGTTCACATGGACAATGATATTTTAGTCTCGCCAAGAAAGCCTATTACAGAAAAGCAATATTAAGCATTCAGAGTACTATATTCTATTGGTTGATGCTTTGCTATATATCCCACATTGTTGTAGTAAAACCAATTTTTTAGATAGATTACTTGCTGTCGTTTTAGAGGAAGTTGCATTCCAGCTTGTCATAGCCTCACATGTAACTTGGGATGATTGTATTGCAAGTATATGATTAAAAAGAAAACCCCCAGGTAATATATTCAATGACAAAAAAACATGAACCTTAGTTGCCAGAGTCAGCCTAAAATCATTCCATTGCTTTGAAAAACATGCATGCATGGTACCCAATACCAATTGGCAGGCCAAAATATCAGAATAAATTTTTCTTAATTGTATTGCATATATTTAGAGAAGCATGTGCTGAATTTTATTTGCACAACATGAGTTGTTGTAGATTGTCATAGAGATGTTGGATAGTCCTTCCATTCAAATGGCCTAAAGTTAACATAAAAATGTGGTAATCAATTAGCACAAATGGACTGCATCCAGTATTCCCAAGTCTGCAATAAAATAGCAATTGGCAGGCAAACATTCAGAGAAGCATGTACTGAACTTAGGTTGTAGAAATTCAGAGAAGCATGTACCAGAAGTCTGGAATTAGCAAGTAGAAATTCAGAGAAGCGTGAGCGGAGGAGCCGAGTCTACCTTTTCCTGGATGTTGTCTACCTTTTCCCATTATCAATTGGGATGCCACTTTTTTCTGTTAGGGGAAAAGACGTGCTCAGGGTCTTGTTGATCCAGAACTTTTTGATTATCTGACTTCTCCTAAATTATGTTGCTAACTCTAACTCTTTCGTTTACTCAAGCTGGATGTCAGTCATCAATTATGTGCTTACTTATATAACCGAACAAATTAGAGATATGTTCAGTACCCTGCATTCAGTTTCATGCAAAGCACATAAATTCTATACTATAGGCCATTGTATTTATTTTACTCGGTATATCAAGAAATAGGAGCACAATTCTAGTCATGTTTTTTTGTTACTCTTGTATTTCTAATTTTTTCTTTTCTCCTACATATGAGATATCGACTATCAATTGCTCGCTAACTATACAACACTAATATGTGGAGAAAATGAAGCCATCATGATCCAATTGACATGTTAAAACTTGCATCAAAATTCAAACATAGTACAAATATCATTTTGAAAATGAACATCCTAAAATCCAGAAAATACATTGATCCAATGGATAACTCAAACACAAAGGATTGCTCACTATTATTATTAATGAGTAAACATAAGAAGAGACTCATGTGCACACTCCGCAGACATAACGAAATTGATGCAAAAAGGCACTATACAAGGCATATATATACCAATACTGTATTGCCAGATCAAAACAATAGCGCAGTCTTGGTTTGATGTGCTTGGTCAGAAGCAGCAGAGTGGGACTGGAGGACGACACAACATCCAGGACGACACAACATACTATCCATTCCCTGAAATGTGGCAGGGTAGACATCGAGGGCACTGATGAGCTTTTGTCCCATGCTACGGCCTACTATAAAGAGCTTTTCGGACCTGCGCCTGGCAACCTGTTTAAATTGGATCCTGGCTCATGGGAGGAGGAAGAGAAACTTAATGATGAGGATAACGATGATCTAACTAGGGAATTCATCGAGGAGGAGGTGAAAGCTGCCTTGTTTAGTATGTACCCTAATAGAGCCCCAGGGCCTGGCAATATTCCTGCTGAATTCTATCAGTGTTGTTGGGATACTGTCAAAGGGGACATCATGAACTTATTCAAGGACTTCCATGCTAGAGAACTTGACATCCAACGCCTCAATTATGGGGTGATCATTCTCTTGCCTAAAGTGTATGGTGCGGACCGCATCCAGCAGTTTCGCCCCATCTGTCTCCTGAGAGTGCCATATAAACTTGTGACTAAGGTTTTAGACCGCCGGGTGGGAGTGTATGCTCACAAGTTAATCAGTCCCATCCAGAATGCCTTTATAAAAGGGCACAACATTGCAGATGGCATCCTGACCCTTCATGAATTGCTAAATTACACTCATGTTAAGAAGAAAACTGGGGTGGTGCTGAAGATTGACTTCGAAAAAGCATATGATAAGGTTAACTGGGAATTTCTTCTTGAATGTCACAGGATGAGGGGCTTTAATGAAACCTGGTGTGGTTGGGTGAGGAAAATCTTATACAATGGTATAGTTAGTATCAAGATGAATAATTGCGTAGGACCTATTTCCAAAGTGCAAAAGGCATCCGACAAGGCGATCCCATGTCCCCTTTCCTGTTTAACCTTGCAGTTAATTCTTTATCCAAGATGATCTTTAATGCCCAAAAAATGGGCTTCTGACTGGGCTAGCCTCCGATCTTATCCCTAATGGAGTGGCGGTGCTGCAATACGCTGATGATACTATCATCTGCCTGGAACATGATATTGAAAAAGCCCGTAACCTGAAGATGCTCCTTCATATTTCTGAGACGATGTCTGGACTAAAAGTTAATTTCCATAAGAGTGAAATCCTAACGGTTGGTGGTGACGACACCATCGACCAAAGCTATGCTGATCTGTTCAATTGCAAAGTGGGTAGCTCCCCCCTTAAATACTTGGGCATGCCTGTGAGCTTTACCTCCCTCAAAGCATTAGATTGGGATTTTATGGATGGAAAATATCTCAAGAAATTTGATGCCTGGGTTGGCAATGCGGCCTCCATGGGTGGTAGACATACTCTCCCGACCTCGGTTGTTACCCAGTTATCCATGTATCATATTTTCATGTGGCTTATGAATAAATCTTTCATCGAGAAACTGGACAAACATGGAAAACGTTTCCTTTGGCAAGGGTGCATTAAAAAGAAAAGATACCATCTTGTTCGATGGAGCAGGATTTATAGATCCAAGAATAAGGGAGGCCTGGGCATTAAGGACCTTCGTAAACAAAATATTAGCCTAATTGGTGAAATGGTGGTGGAAAGTAGATACTCAGGATGGGATCTGGCAAAAAATTGTGAAGGGTAGATACCTTACTAACCAGACCATAGCCACAGTTAAACCTAGATTTTCTGACTCTCCATGTTGGAAAGCTTTGTTGAAGGTAAAAAAGATATACATGATGGGGAGAAGGATAAAGTTGGGTAGTGATGATCTAGTCGGGTTGTGGAAAGACTCCATTAATGGCAATACTCCCCTGTGTGAGGTTTATCCTGGCCTCTTTGAGATTTGCAATGAGCAAGATTGCACTGTGAATAAGTGGGAGGGTCTCTCCCTTGCTTCCTTTTTTCGGAGAAGATTGAATACGGTACTATCAGATCAGTGGAATCAGATGTGTTCCCTGGTGAATGATTTGCCAAGATCCTCCGACCCTGATTATGTTTTCTAGGGTTTACACAAGTCTGGTAAGTTCACGACTGGGTCAGTTTACAAATGGCTGTCATTTTAATTGGATTTGGAAGGCTAAAATTCCTCTCAAAATCCAGATTTTCCTCTGGCAGATGTTCCAGGATGCGATCTTTACTCGCTATGTGATGCAACGGAAAAAATGGCCTGGAAATCCCTCGTGTTCTTTCTGCATGGCCAAGGAAACTGTGCATCATCTGATGTTTACTTGTCCTCTGGCTCGGGTAGTCGGGCGATCTATTGGAGTAACTCTGGGTAGTGAGTTTTGTCCGAATAATCATTGGCAATTCTTTTCCTGGTGTCATGCTTTCATTCCTGGAGAAGAACATTTCTATACGGTCGGCCTAGCTGCTGTAACCGGGATATTTGGTTGGCCAGAAATCGGGCCACATTTGAGAAAAAAATGATAAAAACTCCTTTTGAGATCGTGTTCACGGCTTGTTCTTTTTTACTTTATTGGGCAGGTCTTCAACCTGACAGCGAAGCGAAGAAACTGAGGAGCGGAACCCAGCTAATCCGGGAAGGAACCATGGCGCTGATGAAGGTTTGCGAGACTGCTAAGTCCGTTGAAAACAAATGAAGGACTCCCCCGGTGTTGGTTATGTTCCTGGGGTGATAATGACGCTGATACTATCAAGCTTTTGTGTCGCCTCTGATGTCCGTGTGTGTTTGGAGTTTCTTTTGGTCCTGGTTTAAGTTGGATAAACTTGTAATAGGTCTCCTAGCTGGATCTGGTTCTGTGTGATGTTGAGTTGTAGGTGTCAGGAGGTTTTAGTCTCATAGTCGTCATTTCGACGGCGAGCGATCACAGTGGGTTTTCTGTTGATGCGTCGAACTCGCTTTTCTCCTTTCCCTCTCCTCTCGTTTGCTGGAACTGATGTATTTTCGTTCTCTAGTAATAGAAAGGGTGAAAAGCCTGGTTCGAAAAAAAAGGGCAGTGGCTTGTTCATCTGCTTAGGCAGAAGGTGCACGTCACGTTTTTTTTTAACAGAGTACAATCAAAGTCGCTCACATATACGAATATACACTCATCCCTATGAACGCGCCTGGAATAAATACAGGAAAATGCAAGCACCAATGTCAAATCTTGGATTTAAACTATGGTGGGCAGGGGATGCAACGGTCCTCCTAACCATTACATGTCAGGTAGTTGACTAATGATATCGAGGCTACAAATATTTAAGGATAGCACGTGTATTCGTAATGGACTTATACATAACAAGTTTAAGCCAGTTTTCTGTAACTTAGTTTTACTTATTTATTTACAGACAATCCGTTTGTAAAAGAAAAAACGTTTGGGGTTAGAAAAGTGTAAACATGCGTACGCACTCGTGTAGTGTACACATCGAAAACTGCAGCTCCTCTGCACCGTCTCCTAAACGCCGCTGCATCCTCTGTACGCTTAGGTCGCCGGCGGCTGCATCTTCTACCCATGGTAACACCATGGCAGCCATGCCATCAAGGGGCGGACGTACCCATCTGGTACTCGCGTCGGGCGAGGGCTAGCTCCTCTGCATGTGTGCAGGTGGAGGAGGTACTGGCGTACTGCCCATCCATCTGGTGTACAAACAGGTTTGGTAAAACGTATGTATCCAAACAAGACCTGAGGCTGCTATATTTCATTAGTCTACCCAACAACTTTGGACCAGGAAGAGATGTTTTGTGCATTCAACTTGACACACACCTTATACAAATGATATCACGTAATTTTAATATTATTTTCTATCAATTGTATAAAAATATACCCAATCATCTAATTTTTTGAGTGTTTTTATAAATTTTGCTATGCGGACGTAGCACCCGCAATAGCGCCCGCAATTCGTAATCCGCTGTCCTGACCCTAATCCGCAACGAGTTCGCTATCCGCTATTTAAAACCTTGTATGACATTCAGTTGTGGTCTCCAAATATTATGGTCCCTGACAAATCGATCCAACAACTGTGCTATGAAGAAACAGTATATATGATCCATTTGAGACTTGAGACCAAACATTAATCAACAACCCTTTATAATTAACTTCAGTTTTCAATCGCCTTTCTATATATATTTTCCAAAAACATAAGGAGGGTCAGTGCAGGTTATACAATACATTTTATAGGAAAATCACAACAACATAAGCCGCGCCACATTTTATAGGAATGGTATTTTTATACACTAACAGAAGTACAGACCATGGAGATAGACCGTGCAGAGCATAGGGGGGAAACTAAGAGGGGAGAAGAAGCTTACCACGAGTGGCGGAGCTAGCATTTGACAACAGGGTGGTCCGTCCTAATTTTTTTTTGATAAGCAATACGAGTATATGACAGGTGAGCGTTCTAACTAATTATCAATATCATAAAGAAATAGATAAATATGATCATACAAAGTAAATACTCCATGGACCATAGTACATACCTTGAGAAGTTCAAAAAGACTATGTTTCTGGCCTACGATTTTGCATTGTCATGAATGTATCAATTATATCATCTTCATTCATCTCGGAGAAAGCATCCCTCTCAATGTATGTGAGTAGACAATCATCCAAAAGACTATCACCCATCTTATTTCTCAACTTGTTCTTGACTATACTCATGGCAGGAAATGCTCTCTCCACATTTACCGTTGCCACCGGTAGAATTAAGATCAATTTTAGAAGTGAGTACACCAAATGATCAACTATATGTCTCCCTGTTTCAACAAGATTAACCGAGAGATCAACCAGATTTGCGAGGCCTTGGAAGCTCTCTTCTTTTTCCATATCATCAATATAGTTATCAAGTTGTAGTTCAAGGTGTATCAACTCAGCACTTGAAATGTCGTTGGGATAAAACTCAGCAAGTCTCCGTACCTTGTGTGCATGAAAATGAACAAATGAGTTGAAGGGATTCAATACCAATTTTAGAAATAATACAAATTTTAGAAGCAAGTTTGCATACCTTTTCGGCATCAAAAGCAGCAAATGAGTTGGCGGGATTCAAAGCAGACATACAAGATAGCAACTCCATATTAATCTCATCAAACCAACTTTCAAGATCTTGACTAATTTGGTCAATGACTCCAAGAAAAACTTGTCTTCTAAAGTGATCATCATTTGTTTGGCATCGAGCAAACCGTGTTGATCTTCCATAAGGCACATAATTGTCTTCCATTATAGGTACTTGAACGCCATGCTTGTTACAAAATAGTGTGACCTTTTGCAGAAAAGCATCCCACCCTGTTGACTGCGATTCTTGTATTCTACTTTTTGCAGTTCTAACAAGTGTTGTTGCACTTAGAATATCTTGGTCTTTTCTTTGCAAACAATCATACAAATCACACTAGTAGAAAACGACCCATTTGTTCTGGTTCCAGATGCCCATTAGTCTCGGTTCTGAAACCGGGACTAAAGGATCGGGACTAAAGCCCTAAACCTTTAGTCCCGGTTCGCTTACGAACTCGGACAGAAGGGGCTCCACATGGCCTCTGTAGGGAGCCTAGGCAGGAGGACCTTTAGTCTCGGTTGGTATCACCAACCGAGACCAAAAGTTGCTAGTTTTTTTAGGGGGTTTTGGAGGGTTAATTTTGGAGTTTCATATTGTGTTAGCTAGCTAATTAATAGAGAGGAGTGTCCTCTCTTTCTCCGTCTTGGTCGACGCTGCTAGCTACTATACATATAGAGAGAACTCGATGCTAGCTAATAAGTATATGAAGGAAACCATTAATTACACAAGATCTAACAACTCATCATCATCATCTTAATCATACAAAGTTAAAGTCTCATAAAACAAAAAAAGAAGATAAAATGACATAGTTCTCCCTCATAGGACCTACTCCTCCCTCCTAGGTAAAATGGCATAAAAAAGAATAACATCTATGTCTCCATGATGAAGCAAAGAGATCCAACGGTCTCCAACTTGTGGCTTGCGATCCTTTTTTATTTGTCTCCATGCTTCAATTTGAAGCCTTCTTGGTGGTTTGCACTCAGTCGAGTATGCGAAAGATAACTCGGGATGGAAGGGGCTTTTCATTGTCATATTACCTTCGGGTTGCATCAACTGTGGCACGACTTTATTTGGCAATTTCTGTTGAAGAACATAATAGTAGCCTTGTTAGCAATGTAATCAATATCATTTACCCAACAGTACTAGTGTACTTAATTAGCAACTCTTATCAAGATATTTCGGCGAATGTCATCCGCTCTCAACCTATGCACTAGTGTCCTGTACAAATTATACGGTAAGATGTTCCAACCAGTTATGACACCAATAACAAAGTAGATAAGACCATCTTTATCCTCCGAAGTTAGACGTGATCCATAAGTGTAGTGTGTTGTGTCGATTATGTTCTGTATTTCACACTCGAAGAAACAAAATAAGCTGTAAATTAAAAATTAACAAATTTAGTACGGATGAACACCAAATATTTATGTATATAGAATTCAAATTACTTCAAATATGCATGATTGACCAACTCACATGGAGGTAAAATAGGAAGCATATCGACATCCACCCAAATGTCGATGTTTCCTTCAATATGATCTTCAGGACGAAGATTGAAGGTTATTTCCATATCCTCTGAAATCTATATGCCTTGCAAAGAGCTTCCAAATTTAAGCATCCTAATTTTGTGTTATTAAGTGCATTCATTACTTTCACAAGAAATGTGTGACCATGTTTAGTCCTCGGGTTGGCTGTCCTCGTCTCGAAACTCTCGTGCTCTTCGAAACCGAGCCTCTCCAAGAAATACCGTCTTGCATGACAGGGGACGAACTAGTAGAATTGTATAAAATAGAAATTACGCATTGCAGGAAAGAAATAGAAGTCATGCTTAATTACGAAAAAACAGTTATCATCGTTGCGTACCGTAGAAATATCAAAGTCCTCGTAAAGCTTCATGGTGAAGAACCTGCCGTCTCGCAGCCCTGGCTGGTCACAAAGACCCTTATCTTCACCGCAAAATTCACACGCTTGGATCCTATCGTCGTCTGATGACGACGACATTTCCTGTGTTCATAATCCAAGAATTACGGCACACATTGGATCCTAATGCGTGTGTGACTTTCAGTCTGTCGAGGCTTTCCTTAAATAACTCTCATATCTCATGGTGTGTTGATGCGCTCTCTCTCACATTGATATGGTGGTATATATATGTTGGTGGGCACTCTCTCACAGTAATAGTTGAACCGCCGGTGATGGACGCCCCCTCTTATCTTCTTGCGCATTATACCAACGAGTATATCGCAAAGAAAAGAAAAAAGAGGAGGCACCCCCCACGACAACAGTCGGGATTCCTCCATCAAGAACACACATGAAAGTCACACAAGGAGCAACGACAGACCGAAAGTCACACACACATTATACCAATAAAATATCACTAATACATCATCTCGAATAATCCATTGATTAATGCATCATCAAATATAGATCACTATTAATCAATATGCAACGGGTTGACTTTAGGTCTGTCGAGTCTTTCCTTCCTAAACTCTTATCTCGCGTATATGGTGGTCACTCCCTCTGATATTGCGACCGTCGGTGATGGTGGCTCCTCCATTCGTCCCCGAGTGCATTACACCAGAATGTCTAGCACACGGGAGCGAAGGAGAAGCGACCCCCACGACAACAGTCGGGATTCTTCCTCTCTCTCTCACATATATATATATATAGGCACTCTCCCTTACTAAAAGATACACAAGGAGTCGAAACAGACCTAAAGCCAACCCGTTCCATATATCGAGCAATGACATAGAAAAAATTCCCTATGTTTTCATAAAACCAAGAATTTTTCCGTAATCTAACATACACAAACAAATTTTTCCTAAGACTCCTAACAATTAAATAAAACATAAAACAACTAAAATATAAACATTCATTATATAAAAAATCAACATATTATGTTTTTTTAAAAATCCACGGAGCAGGGCCGGCGGCGGCTCACAACGGGGGTGATGACGGGGGCAGGGCGGCGATGGGGGTGGTGACGGGGACAAGGCGGCAACGGGGCGGCGAGGGTGGCGACGGGGGCGATGGGGCTGCGACGGGGAGGGGCGGCGAAGGGGGCGGGGCGGCGACGGGGCGGGGCGGCGACGGGGGAGGGGTGGCAACGGGGGCGGCGACGACGGGGGCGGCGGGGGCGGCGACGGGGGAAGGGCGGCGATGGGGTGGGGCGGCGATGGAGATGGGGCGGCGATAGGGGGAGGGCGATGGGGGCGGCGACGGGGGCAGGGTGGCGACGGGGCCGATGGGGGCGGCGACGGGTGCGGCGGGGGTGGCGACGGGGCCGACGGGGGAGGTGACGGAGATGGGGAGGCAATGAAACCAACGAAATTTGCTAAGTGCTCCTTATATAGAAGAAACATTGGTCCCGGTTCATGGCACCAACCGAGACCAATGCCCACCTTTAGTCCTGGTTGGTGCCACCAACCGGGACCAAAGGTCTCTTTTCGTCAGCCCAAAGGGCGTGAAACAGGGACCTTTGGTCCCGGTTGGTGGCACCAACCGAGACGAAAGGGGCATTGGTCCCGGTTGGTGCCACCAACCGGGACCAATGGCCTTGCACAGCGGTGTGGTGGGAGTTTAGTCCCACCTCGCCAAGCGAAGGTTGCCCGAACCCGTTTGTAAGTCCCGCCACGGCTGCTACGTTGAGCTCCTCTCAAAGTGAAAATAGATGCCCTTATACGGGAAATTTGACCTACGTTCAAAATGCTAGTATGTACTTACTAGCACTTTGAATTTAGGTTGAATTTATCCTATAAGCGCATCTATTTTCTTTTTTTGCATATTAGAAGTTCTTAACAAAAAATAATTTATGAATATTCTTTTTTCTATTACAGTTTTTAACAAAAATAACTTTAAGAATTTTAGTTGCATGAATTGTATATAATATCAAGTTTAGTTATATAACTTTTATTGAACGAAAACATGTCTGTTACAAAAGGATTTCAAATATTACATACATATTTGAACTCAAGTATTTTTCTGTATTCAATATGCACCTTTCAAAGCCACATCATCCTTTTCAACCCTTTTCTGACTTCATTTGCTCTTTTTCATGCATTTCATCATTTATTTTGAGCTAAAATGACCCTGAACTGAAAAGCACTACAAATGAACTCTGAAATGGTTGAAACTTGGCACGGTCCCATCATTTCACCCACATAGCATTTGCTAAAAAGTTGAGAGGGTTACAGCAAAAACTGGATGCACTTCGTGTACAAAATGGGGAATCTCTTTAGAATTATCAGTGTTTCGCACGAGAACATGTCTGTTACAAAAGGATTTCAATTTTTTACACATATTTGAACTCAAGACTTTTTCTACATTCAATATGCACCATTCAAAGCCACATCGTCCCTTTTCAACCCTTTTCTTACTTCATTTGCTATTTTTCATGCATTTTATCATTTATTTTGAGCTAAAATGACCCTAAATTGAAAAGCACTTCAAATGAACTCTGAAAAGGTTGAAATTTCGCATGGTATCATCATTTCACCAACATAGCATGTGTTAAAAAGTTGAGAGGGTTACGACAAAAACTGGATGCATTTCGTCTACAAAATGGACAATCTCTTTCGAAGTATCACGGTTTCGGACGAAAACTCATCAGTTACAAAGGGTTTTCTTTTCCTTGAACTTATTTGAAATCCATAATTTTTGTGTGTTCAAAATCCACCATTCAAAGCCACATCATCAATTTTCAATCCTTTCTAACTTCATTTGGTATTTTGCATGCACTTACTCATTTTTTTGAGCTAAATAACACTGAAATTGAAAAGCACATCAAATGAACTCTGGAAAGGTTGAAAGTTGGCATGGTATCATTATTTCACCCACATAGCATGATATAAAAAGTTGAGAGGGTTACGGCAAAAACTGGATGCACTTCGTGTACAAAACGGACAATCTCTTTCGAAGTATAAGGGTTTCGGACGAAAACTTATGTGTTACAAAAGGCATTTCATTTCTTCACATGTAACTGCAATGATATAGTTGTGGAGAGAAAGTCTTCAATTTTTCTTTGCTTGTGTCCTTTTATTATTGCACCGTAACCATGGATAATCTTCATCGTTTAATAGGGTGCTTGGGTCAGCCTTGACTTTGAAGGGAGCAATTTCATGAAACTTTTCATAATCTTCAGACATGCCTGTCTTGCCCTCCAATCCATGATGTCTCTTTTTCCTGAAAGAACTATGTGGCGCTTTGGCTCATCGTATGATGTATTCGTTTCCTTATCTTTTCTTTTTCTCGGTTTGCTAGACATGTCCTTCACATAGAAATCCTGCACCACATCATTGGCTAGGACGAATGGTTCGTCTGTGTACCAAAGATTGTTTAGATCCATTGTTGACATTCCATACTGTGGATCTTCCCGTACCCCGCCTCTTAACAGATTGACCCATTTGCAGTGAAACAAAGGGACCTTCAAATCATGTCCATAGTCAAGTTCCCATATGTCCACTATGTAACCATAATATGTATCCTTTCCCCTCTTGGTTGCTGCATCAAAGTGGACACCGCTGTTTTGGTTGGTGCTCTTTTGATCCTGGAGGATCGTGTAAAATGTATTCTCATTTATCTCGTACCCATTGTAAGTCATTACAGACGAAGATGGTCCCTTGGCCAACGAGTACAGCTCATCAGAAACAGTGTTGTCACGCATGAGACATGTTTGCAACCAATTGCTGACAGTCCTGATGTGTTCACATGTAATCCAGTCATCACACTGCTCCGGGTGTTTGGAGCATAGAATATTCTTGTGTTCATCGACATACGGGGTCACCAAGGTAGAATTATGTAGAACTGTGTAACGTGCTTGAGACCAATAATGCCCGTCCCTACATATTATTGAGTCCGCTCCTGGTGTGCCTTTTCCAGTCAGTCTCCCCTCATACCACGATTGAGGGAGACCAATATTCTTAAGGTCAGGAATGAAGTCAACACAAAACCCAATGACATCCTCTGTTTGATGGCCCATGGAGATGCTTCCTTCTGGCCTAGCATGGTTATGAACATATTTCTTTAAGACTCCCATGAACCTCTCAAAGGGGAACATATTGTGTAGAAATACATGGCCTAGAATGACAATCTCGTCAACTAGATGAACTAGGACGTGCATCATGATATTAAAGAAGGATGGTGGGAACACCAGCTCGAAACTAATAAGACATTGCACCAAATCACTCCTTAACCTTGGCATGATTTCTGGATCAATCACCTTCTGAGAGATTGCATTGAGGAATGCACATAGCTTCATAATGGATAATCGAACGTTTTCCAGTAGAAGCCCCCTCAATGCAACCGGAAGCACTTGCGTCATAATCACGTGGCAGTCATGAGACTTTAGGTTCTGGAACTTTTTCTCTGCCATATTTGATATTCCCTTTATATTCGACGAGAAGCCAGACGGGACCTTCATACTGAGTAGGCATTCAAAGAAGATTTCCTTCTCTTCTTTGGTAAGAGCGTAGCTGGCAGGACCTTCATACTGTTCTGGATGCATGCCGTCTTTTTCATGCACACGTTGCTGTTCCTCGCGTGCCTCCGGTGTATGTTTTGTCTTCCCATACACTCCCAAGAAGCCTAGAAGGTTCATGCAAAGATTCTTCATCACGTTCATCACGTCAATCGCAGAGCGGACCTCTAGGTCTTTGCAATAGGGTAGGTCCCAAAATATAGATTTCTTCTTCCACATGGGTGCACGTCCCTCAGTGTAATTCGGAACAGATAGTCCGTCGGGACCCTTTCCAAAGATTACTTGTAAATCATTGACCACATCAATTATGTGATCACCAGTACGGAGGGTGGGCTTCTTCCCATGATCTGCCTCACCTTTGAAATGCTTTCCTTTCTTTCGACATTGATGGTTGGTCGGAAGAAATCGACGATTCCCCGGGTACACATTCTTCATGCATTTGTCCAAATATATACTATTGGTGTCATCTAAAAAGTGTGTGCATGCGTGGTATCCCTTGTTTGTCTGTCCTGAAAGGTTACTGAGAGCAAGCCAATCGTCGATGGTTACAAACAACAATGCATGTAGGTCAAATTCCTCCCCTTCATTCTCATCCCACACACGTACACCTCTTCCATTCCATAGCTGTAAAAGTTCATCAACTAATGGCCTTAGGTACACATCAATGTCATTGTCGGGTCACTTAGGGCCTTGGATGAGCACTGGCATCATAATGAACTTCCGCTTCATGCACAACCAAGGAGGAAGGTTATACATACGTAGAGTCATAGGCCATGTGCTATGCTTGCTGCTCTGATCCCCAAAAGGATTAACGCCATCTGCACTTAAACCAAACCATACGCTCCTTGGGTCACCTGTAAAGTCGCTCCACTTTCTCTCGATCTTTCTCCACTGCGACCCATCAGCGGGTGCTCTCAACTTCCCATCTTTCTTACGGTCCTCTTTGTTCCATCGCATGGACTTGGCATGCTCTTTGTTTCTGAACAGACGTTTAAACCATGGTATTATAGGAGCATACCACATCACTTTGGCAGGAACCCTCTTCCTTGGGCGCTCGCCGTCAACATCACCGGGGTCATCTCGTCTGATCTTATACCGCAATGCACTGCATACCGAGCATGCGTTCAAATCCTCGTATGCACTGCGGTAGAGGATGCAGTCATTAGGGCATGCATGTATCTTCTACACCTCCAATCCTAGAGGGCATACAACCTTCTTTGTTGCGTAAGTACTGCGGGAAATATGCCCTAGAGGCAATAAATAAAGTGTTTATTATTGTATTTCCTTGTTCATGATAATCGTTTATTATCCATGCTATAATTGTATTAATTGGAAACTTGGATACATGTGTGGATACATAGACAAACACAATGTCCCTAGTATGCCTCTAGTGAACTAGCTCATTGATCGAAAGATGGTTAAGGTTTCCTAGCCATGGACATGAGATGTCATTTCATAACGGGATCACATCATTAGGAGAATGATGTGATGGACAAGACCCAAACTACAAACGTAGCTTATGATCGTGTCAGTTTATTGCTACTGTTTTTCTGCATGTCAAGTATATGTTCCTATGACCATGAGATCATGCAACAAACAGATATCGGAGGAGTGCCTTGTGTGTATCAAACGTCACAGCGTAACTGGGTGACTATAAAGGTGCTCTACAGGTGTCTCCGAGGGTGTCTGTTGAGTTGGTATGGATCAAGACTGGGATTTGTTACTCCGTGTGATGGAGAGGTATCTCAAGGCCCACTCGGTAATACAACATCACAATAAGCCTTGCAAGCAAAGTGACTAAGTGCTAGTTGTGAGATCTTGTATTACCGAACGAGTAAAGAGACTTGCCAGTAACGAGGTTGAACTAGGTATGGAGATACCGACGATCGAATCTCGGGCAAGTAACATACCGAAGAACAAAGGGAACATCATACGGGATTAACTGAATCGTTGACATAGAGGTTCGTCCAATAAAGATCTTCGTAGAATATGTAGGAACCAATGTGGACATCTAGGTCCCGCCATTGGTTATTGACCGTAGAGGTGTCTCGGTCATGTCTACATAGTTTTCGAACCCGCAGGGTCTGCACACTTAAGGTTTGGTGACGTTTAGATAGTATAGAGTTATGTATGGTGGTGAACGAAGTTTGTTTGGAGTCCCGGATGAGATCCCGGACGTCATGAGGAGCTCCGGAATGGTCCGGAGGTAAAGATTCATATATAGGAAGTCCTGTTTTGGTCGCCGGAAAAGTTTCGGGCTCATCGGTAGTGTACCGGGAGTGCCGGTAGTGTACCGGGAGACCTCCGGGAGGGGTATTTCGACCCAAGAGGCTACATGGGCTGTGGGAGAGTGGAAACCAGCCCTTTGTGGGCTGGTGGAACAACCACAATAGGCCCATGTGGCTAGAAGAAAAAAATCCCAAGAGAAAAGGTGGGAAAAAGGCAAAATAGGTGAATCCTAGTCCTACTAGGATTGGAGGTGGAATCTACCTCCTCCACCTCCTTTCGGCCGAAGCCCTTGGCTTGGGAAGCCAAGGCTGCCTCCTCTCCTCTCTTCCTCCTATATATACTACTGGTATATAGGGGTTTTGCACTAGAATTTCAGCCACGTGCTACCCGTTCCTCCAATGCATAGTTTCTCCTCTAGAATGAATTTCTGTAGTGCTTAGGCGAAGCCCTACCAGAATTGCTCCACCACCATCGTCAGAGCTCCGTCAGGCTGCTGGAGAACTCTTCTTCCTCTGCACTCCTTCTTGGTGGATCAAGACAGTGGAGATCGTCATCAAGTTGTGCGTGTGCTAGACACGGAGGTGTCGTCCGTTCGGTGCTAGATCGGAAGGATCGTGATCAAGTTCGTGGGACGGATCGTGCTCAAGTTCATGGGACGGATCGTGATCGGATCGCGGGACGGATCGTGATTGGATCGCGGGACGGATCGTGATTGGATCGCGGGACGCACGGCGATTTGGATCGCGAAGACGTTCGACTACACCAACCGTGTTTCTAAACGCTTCCCGCTTAGCGATCTACAAGGGTATGTAGATTCACTCTCCCTCTCGTAGATGCTCATCACCATGGATAGATCTGCGTGTGCGTAGGAAAATTTTTGTTTCCCATGCAACGTTCCCCAACAAGTACTGTCGGGCAATTCGTTATCCTTTGTAAGCTTGTTCGTCAATATTTTCAGTAGCTTCTCAAATCCTTTGTTAGGTACACCATTCTCTTTCTTCTACTACAACAATTCTAGTGTGGTACCGAGCTTTGTGTTGCCATCTTCGCAATTGGGGTACAACCCTTTTTTTTTATCCTCTAGCATGCGATCGAACTTCAACTTCTCCTTTTCACTTTCGCATTGCCTCTTTGCACCAACAATGACCCGGCGAAGATCATCATCGGGTACATCATCTGGTTCCTCTTGATCTTCATCTTCCCCCGTTGCAGCATCACCGTATTCAGGAGGCACATAGTTGTCATCATCCTCTTCTTTGTTGTCTTCCATCATAACCCCTCTTTCTCCATGCTTGGTCCAAACATTATAGTGCGGCATAAAACCCTTCTGAAGCAGGTTGAAGTGAAGGGTTTTAGAGTTGGAGAAAGACTTTGTATTCTCATAGACACTACATGGACAAGGCATAAAATCATTCTGCTTGTTTGCCTCAGCCACTTTGAGAAAATTATGTAGGCCCTTAATATACTCGGAGGTGCGTCGGTCACCATACATCCATTACCGGTTCATCTGCGTGCGTTATATAATAAAGTGTATTAAAAACCATTACAACATATCATGAATACAGAAGTGACCAAATTAATAGAAATATGTCATCACATTAAAGCCAAAGTACAATAGTGACCAAAATAAATACAATAATAAAAGTAAGAAAATTACACAAGTATCTATCTAAATCATACAAGTAAAAACTTTTTTCTCTTAGAAACAAGATAAGAAGAAGAGGCTAACCACGGTGGTGCCGGCACTGAGATGGGCGCGGGCGATCGACGACGGTGAGGATGGGGACGGGATAGGACGGACGCCAAACCTAGACAAATCTTGAGTAAAATGGATCTTGGACAAGTAACTTCGAGAGGAGAAAGCTTAAATGTGGCTTGGGCATTTCATCGAACACCTCATGTGCATAAGAGGTGAGCTAGAGCACCACGAAGCTCTTCCCTCGCCGGCCAAAAAAACAGAGCAGTGTGGAGTGCACTGCTCGTCGGCGAGGGGGTATATATAGGCATCTCATTGGTCCCGGTTCATGGCTGGAACCGGGACTAAAGGACCCCCTTTGGTACCGGTTCCAGCCACGAATCAGGACCAATGGTTGTGGGTCGGGAGCAAGGCACAGTGGTCCCGGTTCAGGTCAGGAACCGGGACCAAAGGTGTCCGAAGAACCGGGACCAATGCCCCACCTGGCCCGGCCGGCCCCCTGGCCTCACGAACCGGGACCGTTGCCCCCATTAGTCCCGGTTCAGTCATGAACCGGGACTAATGGGCTGGCCCGGCCTGGACGAATGCCCATTTTTCTACTAGTGTCACTTGTGTATCCAAGAATGACAAGCATAAAATGTGCATTGAAAATAAAGTCAAATGACTCAAAGACTCCAACAATTGTATGAATTTTGGGCCAATCACTCCTCTGTGAAGCATCTGGTCCAAGAGTTATGAGCACATCATGAATTGTGGGATGCATAGCAATAATGTTCAGAACAGTTTTATAATGAGAGCCCCATCGAGTATGACCCGGCCTAGGTAATCCCATCTCTTGATTCAAACCACTACCAGATTGCAACTCACCACATTCAAGTAGTTTCATGATATTCTGAAGTCTAGTATCTCGAAGCATGTCATGGCACTTACAAGACACTCCAATAACATTCAGTAATAAAGAAACTCGATCAAAAAACGACACACAATCTTCATTTCCCTTGGCAACAACAACAAGAACAAGATGGAGTTGATGTGCAAAACAATGAATATAATAGGCACAAGGTGACTCTTTCATGATCAATGTTTTCAGTCCTTTAATTTCACCTCTCATATTACTAGCCCCATCATATCCTTGCCCACGAATTTGAGATATAGTCAAACCTTGATTAGTAAGTAAAGTTTCAATTGCTTCCTTCAGTGACAATGAAGTAGTGTCACTTACATGAACAACTGCAAGAAAGTGCTCACACGGCCTTCCTACTTTATCAACAAAATGCAAGCACAAAGCTAGTTGTTCTTTATGTGATACATCACTAGACTCATCAGCTAGAATAGCATAATGTTCATCACCAAGTTGTTCAATAATTTGCTTTCTAGTAAGTAATGCACAACATTGAATAATGATGTATCTGATGTGAAGTCAATTTGCAGTTACCTGGTGCATTCTTCAAAACATACTTATTCACCTTCTCACTATTTGTTTCAAGCCACTTCAATAGCTCAAGGAAGTTTCCTCTACTGTTAGACTGTTCACTTTCATCATGCCCACGGAATGCCAATCCTTGATGAAGAAGAAACTTCAAGCATCTAAGTTACTACTTCAACCTCATCTTGTAAAGGTGCACATCCTCACTATTCACCTTCACAAAGAGATCATCAATTGCTGCACGGGGATTCACAAATAAGTTATATCTCTCTTGAGCTGAATTATGGACACTTGTTACACAACCAACATGCTTATGAATAACATCATCTCTATTCAAATTCCTCCAACCACCATCGGTAAATGCATCAGTTCCGTTACCACTAGTTTTTTTCTCTTTGAACAAGTAACATACAAAGCAAAATGCATATTCCTTCTTGATACTATATTCAAGCAGACTATGATTATGAAGCCACAAAGGATTGAATGAACGGTCTATAGTCCCAATTGTTATTTTTTCAAAGTTATGTGCATAAGGTTTGAATGAATTTTTAAGGATATATTCTCTTCGAGCTGCATCTTGATCATTGACGGGATAACTTGCAATGGGTAGCCTTTCCCTGGGATCATGTTTCAGACGACTAAAATCATAAACCGGTGGTGGCGGCGGTGACTCATCTTCAGTTTCATCTACGGTCACATTCGACATAGACATTGTTGGTTCTTGAGTTGGCTCTTCAATCACAACCGGCATACATACAAGTTCTTCGGTTTGCTCTTGTGCCACATCGGGCATATTCCCTGCCTTCTCCTTCTTCCCTATTTTAATAGATTCTCTCTGGAAAAGAGAAACAATGTTTGCCCTCTCTTCATTTTTCAACAAATTTGTAAAAAAGACTTTGTGTCAATAAAACTAGTTGAGTTATAAATAATGTTCAAAACCATGTACTTCTCGTGTGCCAAAAATTGGAGTAAAAAGAAAACCCTAAATCTAAAATTGGGGCATTTTAACCAAATTGGTTGCTCACTGCCTGAAGGGGAAGAGGGCCAGATCTTGTTGCCGGGCCCCGGCCCCGGCTTGCGAAGTTGCAGGCAGCCATGCGCCTAGGTAGGGTTGCTGCTCGCAGGGGAGCTTCATGCTGGCAGGCAGACAGACGGGTGGGAGCAGGCAGGGCCACAGCCGCGCGCCGTGTGACGGGAAGGGAGCGAGCGGGACGCCGGGAAGGGTGGTGGCCTAGTGTTAGGACCGCCCTGAAACCACCTAACGAAGGGGGCCGGACCAAAGCAGGGCCAAGCAAGGAGGTTGTTGACCCAGTTGACTGCCAGATGGACAAGGTGTAATGAGGAGCTTCTCGGTGATTGGCTCACAGGTGCCAACTTGAGACTACTACATTAGCCTAGCGTGTGAGTGTGGAAGGGTATGGAAAATGTAATAGGACTCGAACCAGAGCTGATCTCTAGAAACCCCCTTCTCCTGATCCCCTGATTCCCTTTCTCCTTCCTTCTTCCTGACCCTCCTCTCTCCTCTAGATCCATCAAGACATTAGGCATGTTACATCTAGTATCAGAGGTCCAGTGGTCCTTTGATCTGGATACCACCTACCCCAAACCATGTTATCACACGAAGCAAGCAAAGCAGATGGCCGCGATGAAGGAGCAGATCGCCGCGCTTATCAAGCCCGTCAACGACGCGCGGATCGCCAACGAGGCGAGACTGGATGCGATCCAGGCCTCCCTGGAGCTCTGGCGTCCCGCGGTCACCCACATCCAGAACCAAGTGGACGAGCTCTGTGCGCAGGTAGGGCACATCGCCCTTCACCCTGCCTTGGCGGTGCCCCCAGATCCGGTAGCGGCGGGTGACGCGGTGCTGTGGCCGGCGTCGACAGCACCCACAGACGCCCCCGAGCACCATGGGCCGAGGGGCCACGACGAGATCGACGACACCGGGGGCCAAGCATATGGCATGGTTACCACCCATGTTTTGCCTCCGGTCAAGGGTACGTCCTTGACCGTCCATCCCTCCTTTACACACCACGATACGACAGAGTTTGATTCATCCACGAAACACTCCACTCCTCTTAGTTGGTCCCTACCAAAACTGGAATTCCCTTTCTTTGATGGAGATAATCCCCAATTCCGCGGACTCGTTGTGAAAAGTATTTCTCAGTCTATGGGTTTCACTCAGATTTGTGGGTGCGTGTAGCTACTCTCCATTTCACAGGCAATGTAGCACGCTGGTTCCAATTGCACGAGTCGCAGGGCGAGTCCATGTAGTGGGCATAGTTGTGCGTGACCTTCTGCGGCAAATTTGCCCGTGAGTAGTATCAAGTTCATCTGCGTCAATTTCGCACACTTCGTCACACCAGCACCGTTCACAACTACATGTTGCAATTTGAGGAGCTTATGCGCCAGTTGCTAGCACACAATTCTTCATTCGATCCGGTGTTTTTTACCACTCAGTTTTTAGAAGGGTTATGGCATGAAATCCGTGCTAGTGTGGTTCTGCATCAACCAAAGGACCTGAACTCCGCATTTTCCTTGGCTTCTATGCAGGACGAGTTGTTGGACGTGCTGCCGAGGCGAGAATACCGCCGGCAAGATGCACCACCACAACATGGGGGCGCTCACCCACTGATAGCGTTGGGAGCACTACCAGCTCGTGTAGCAGTATTTGAGGCGCCTGCAGTGGCTTAAGACCGGCGCGGCATTGACGCAGCTCACCCACCGGATCGTCCGCGTGTAGGTGACGATCGGGTCGCTGCGCTCCGGAATTATCGACAGGCGCGCGGCTTATGCTTCAAATGTGGGGAGAGGTGGGGCCAAGGCCACCAGTGCGCCGCCACGGTCCAACTGCATGTGGTGGAAGAATTACTTGATTTGCTTCAAGCTGACAACCTGTACCAAGAACAACAAGAGGTAGAGTCCGATGATGAGGCCCTCATGTCAATTTCCAAAATGGCTACTACAGGACAGACTACACCACATACGGTCAGATTGGTGGGGATGATTGATTCTAAGCAGAGTGACGAGAAGTTCGACCAACCAAGAGTAAGCAGAGCAACATCCAACAGTGACATCACTCCTGGAGGAATTCCATCGTGTCTTTGCAGAACCCACTACCTTGCTGAAATATAGAGTTGGGACCACAAAATCCAGCTGTTAGAAAGGACTAAACCAGTTAATATCAGGCCCTGTCGATACACTCCAGAGCAGAAAATTGAAATTGAGAAACAAGTCTACAGAGATGTTGAAGCAAGGGTTGATTGTTCCCAGAATGAGCCCTTTTTCTTCTCGAGTTCTCCTTGTGAAAAAGAAGGATCAAATGTGGCGCTTCTGCGTGGATTTCCGTCACTTGAATGCAATCACTGTGAAGAGTTGTTTTCCCCTGCCCATATCGACGAATTACTTGATGAGCTGGCGGGCTCACACTAGTTCTCCAAGTTAGATTTGCGCACGGGATATCATCAGATACGCCTGGTAGAAGAGGATGAAGAGAAGACGGCCTTCAAAACCCACCAACGACATTTTCAATTCCGAGTACTGCCATACGGAGTCACCGGTGGTCCTAGCACGTTTCAGTCCGGTATGAACCTGGTCTTGTCACCATTGCTACGCAAAGGAGTTCTGGTTTTCATGGACGACATTCTGGTCCACTTTGACACGTTTCAACAACACCTAGCTCTCTTGCGTCAAGTATTACAATTGCTATTAGACAACGAGTTATATGTCAAGTGCTCCAAATGCGCCTTGGCCACCAACCAGATAGCATACCTAGGGCATCAGAAGAGTGGGGAGGGAGTGGTCACCCTGGCAGAACACATCCAGTCACTGCAAAACTAGGACCAACCAGCCAAAATCAAGCAGTTAAGGGATTTCCTGGGATTGGCCGGCTACTACCGTAAATTTGTCAGGAATTTCGGTATGCTCAGTCGCCTGCCGAATGATTTGTTAAAGGAAAACTCGGTGTTTGTGTGGACTCCAACAGCAGACAAGGCATTCCAGGCACTTAAACATGCCCTAGTCACAGCCCGAGTGCTTGCCTTGCTAGATTTCTCGAAGAAATTTGTGGTAGAGACAAATGCTAGCGCAATTGGAATCAGTGCAGTTCTCATGCAAGAAGGACACCCAGTCGCGTACTTGAGCAAATGTTTGGCCCCTTGCAACCTGGGCTTGCCAGCATACGAGAAAGAATTCCTGGCCTTGCTTCTCGTTGTTGATCATTGGCGTGCCTACTTACAACATTCAGAATTGAGAATTCGTACAGATCAACGTAGCTTGTTGAACCTGACGGATTAGAGACTTAACACGCCTATTTAGCAACGGGCTTTTACCAAATTGGTAGGGCTGAGGTTCCAGATTCAATACAAAGCAGGTGTGACCAACAGGGCCGCTGATGCCTTGTCCCGACGCACGCAAGACACATCTCAGGAGCTGGCGGCGATCGCCATGGCCAAGCCGGCTTGGCTATAAGAAAGACTGGACAGCTATCAACGCGACCAGGCAGCTTAACCATTGATGTCACGACTGGCGCTCGATAGAAACATCAACCCGGGGTATGCCATTCAGGATGGAGTGATTCGCTTTCAGGGACACATCTGGATTGGAAGCGACTCTCAAATTCAAACATCACTGATGAAGGCGCTCAATGATAGTGCAGCAGGATGTCACTCGAGATTCCACGCCACCTATCATCGAGTGCGGCGTCTGTTTGCTTGGAAAGGGCTCAAAGACATGGTTCATCGGTTTGTTCGTCAGTGCATGATTTGCAAGCAAAAAAACGGAGCATGTAGCTCCAGCCGGACTGCTCCAGCCTCTACCAATTCCTAAGCGTCCATGGGCAGTTATCTCGTTGGATTTCATCGAAGGCCTTCCAAAACCCAATGGTTATGATGTCATTTTGGTGGTGGTTGACAAGTTTTTGAAATATGGCCATTTTGTGCCGCTGAAGCATCCGGACACAGCCCTCTCGGTGGCGACAGTCTTCATGGAGAATATCTTCAAGTTGCATGGGCTCCCTCTGGCTATCATTTCAGGCCGTGATAGGATTTTTACTAGCAGTTTGTGGCAGGAACTCTTCAAGCTCGCACAAACTCGGCTGCGAATGAGCTCATCGTATCACCCGCAGACGGACGGGCCAACAGAGCGTGTGAATCAATTCTGGAGACATACCTTCGGTGTTCGGTGCACGCCTGCCCCAAAAACTGGTACAAGTGGCTAGCTGTTCGTTGCAGAATATTTCACTCGGCTCTTGGGAGGACCCCGTATGAAGTGATCTATGGCACCTTACCATGGGAATTTGGTGTGAATCAAGTGGCTGATTGTGCGGTACCTGATCTGGTAAGTTGTCACAACAACAACTGAAACAAGCCCAGGATCAGATGAAAAAACAAGCTGACAAGAGGCACACGGACCAGAAATTTGAAGTGGGAGACTCAGTTTTCTTGCGCTTACAACCATTCATTCAGAAGCTAGCATTTCGATACTATGGACCATACAAGATCATTGCTCGGATCGGCAAAGTAGCTTACAAACTCCTATTACCAGCAGACAACAAGATTCATCCTGTGGTGCATGTGTCGCAGCTGAAGCAAGCAGTGGGAAGCGACACACCGGTCGAACAAAACCTTCCTCCGGACGCTGAGGTCCTTCGCATGGAGCACGAGCCAGTAAAAATCATCGGGAAACGTACAGTCAACACGGCTAGTGGACCCACGACGAAGCTATGTGTGTGCTGGACGGGACTACCTCCTTCCTTAGCAACTTGGGAAGATTTGGAGCCACTCAGTGGTTTTCCTCATGCACGGCTTGGGGACAAGCCATTTTCTAAGGGGAGGAGGATGTTAGGACCGCCCTGGAACCACCTGACGAAGGGGGGCCGGACCAAAGAAGGGCCAAGCAAGGAGGTTGATGACCCGGTTGACTGCCAGATGGACAAGGCGTGACGAGGAGCTACTCGGCGATTGGCTCACATGTGCCAACTGGAGACTACTACATTAGCCTAGCATGTGAGTGTGGAAGGGTATGGAAAATGTAATAGGACTCGAACCGGAGCTGATATCGAGAAATCCCCTTCTCCTGATCCCCTGATTCCCTTTCTCCTTCCTTCTTCCTGACCCTCCTCTCTCCTCTAGATCCATCAAGAGATTAGGCATGTTACACCTAGAGGTCGCGGGAGCCTCCTGGCGGCGGCGGAGCTCCAGGCTCCGGCGGTCCGGTCGGCGAGGACGCGAGGCGGAGCCACAGAGGCGCGTGGGAATCGAAAGGCAGGGTTTGCGAGGCGGCTGTGCGAGCGGGCGATGGAGGAGGGCTGGTCCTGGATAGCATTTTTGGGCCTTTTTTCTCCCTGGCCCATTTATAGTAATAGGTATATAGGTGGGTCAAAAATTCCAGGGTGGGCTGCGACCCATCCTGTCCACCCTATGCATCCGCCCCTGCTTACCACCAGTATCATCTTTGGAGGCGGTACGCCGACGCTGCCCAATGACGGCGGAGACAACTTCTGATACTGATCTGAGGTGTCCTTCTCCTCCGCGTTCACGAGTTGTAAACCAGCCTTCACCTCTGAGTCGGCGTACTCGTACTCTGAGCAGCTGCTCACGACATGGGGACAGGATCCCGAGAGAGTCTGGCATGCCGCAGTGGCACGAGGGGTGTCTAACTGGAGGCAGCACTTCAGGATCCATGAAGAGGTGCAGGGGCAACGATCGGACTTGACAACAACTTGAGCACCACCAGGGCACCACGCAAGGAGGAGGCAGTGGCTCGCTTGAGGGGGCGGCACCGGCATCATCGCTGCTGGGGTGGGAGGCTGCGAGGGGCAGCGCTAGGAGGCAGGAGACGGCGGTTAGACGACTATGAGGGGGCGGGGGCTGCGAGGGAGCGGGGTCTGGGGAAAACGGAGACGAGGAGCGGCGGCGGCGACGACGGAAAGGAGGAGCGGCGGCGGCGACGACGGAAAGGAGGAGCGGCGGTGGCGACGACAGAGAGGAGGAGAGGCGATGGCGAAGGGTCGGGCAGCAGCGTGCTTGGATTGGGGATGCGATCCTCCAGGGAGTCGTGGGTCGTGGGTCGTGTGGGCTTGGGGAAGTATTTTTTGGCGACCACGAAGCGGTAACCAGTTTAGTGGTGGGATCGGTGCGGCTTGCGTCGCTTAACTTCGTTTTCGTTAGCGATCAACCTCGGGATGTTTTTGACCTTTAGATCTCATATTAAACGGTTGATGTGCTTAGTTGGATCTGCTCTTTCGTGTTTTTATAGAGGTAGTAGATAGATGAAAAAAACACTCCATATTCTAGGGCTTTCTACCTCCTAAATGGCTGCACGATCTAAGTACCGTCCTTGAAACTGCTGTCCCAAATCTTGTTCTGTTGTTCATGAGAGCGATACCTTGGGTGTTAGGTGCTTTACCATGGCCGGCTCACGAGTGCACGGCAATCACCTCCTAAGCAGTCGCCAGTTGTCTCTCATCATCATATTCCTGTCCATAGGGAAAAACCTGACACGGATCGAATCACAAAGGATGATGGGATCGTGGGAGGAAGAGGTTGTCTCATACATGCACTACCGGAATCGCCCTTAATCCCGACGGCTTGGGATATGCCGATGGTCCCCGTCGTCATAGATAGAGGAACGCCGACGGCCTAGACGAAGCCGTCGGCGTAGAAAAGCTGTCGGCGTACCTAGAGATATGCCTACGATGGTCGTCGGCGTAGACAGACCGTCGGCATACCATGATATATGCCTACAGTGGTCGTCGGCATAGCAAGGCCGTCGACATAGATGTGGGCCCGGTGAGCCTCCGTCTAAAGGGAGTTCGACGCCGTCATACCTACACCGACGACCCTGACGACGGCCGTCGGCATAGCTATGCCGACGGTAAGGCCGTCGGCGTAGGTGTGGTTCACGTCACCGATCCGCGATGCGTGTCACGTCATCGATCCGAGGCCTGGCGGTCGATCCGTAGGCAGACCTATGCCGACGGCAATGCCGTCGGCATAGCTTTGTTTTATCTGTTTTTTTTTACTTATTTTTGTATTTTAGTTTTTTCCAAATTAAAACTTGATTAACTTAAATGTGTCTTATCTAAACATAAACATACATAATAAATTATATATAGATTTGTGTAGAATTTTTCATATATTATGTATATGTAGTTTGTATTTGTTTTCGAATATGTTAGTAATGTGACCACATGTTCTTTTGCATATAGGTTCCTATACTTTATTAAAATCACAAACCATTGATAATTACATTTAGTTTGACAAGTTCTATATGTTTTTTATAAGCATCTTGAAAGTGCTAGATCCGTCGGTCAACTGTGCCATGGTTAGACGGGACGATGTACTTCGGGGGTAGCTATGCTGCAAGGTCTTGGGCTGGGCCCGGACCGTGTTCAGGAGTGCAGCTATGGGGTGGCCTATGACAACCAGGTGAAAAGGTCCATCGGTCAAACCCCGTCCGGCGAAAGTCAAAGGCGTAGATCCGTCGATCAACTGTGTCAGGATTGGACGGGACGGTGTACTTGGGGTCACTATGCAGCCAGATCTTGCGCTGGGCCCTCTTACAGGTCTGGAAGCGTGTTGGCACGTGCAACCACCCGGCACGTGGCTCCGTAGTGTGACCGCCCTCACGGACGTCGCTGACACCGTCGCACGGAGGAGGGAAACGGCCACGTCTCGCAGACATGGAGAGAATCTTGCGATGTGTTGGGGGCGGACCTTGATCGGAAGTGTGCCTATGGGCTGTACTATCAAAACCAGGTGAAAAGATCCATCGGTCAAACCATGTATGGCGAAAGTCAAAGGCCTAGATTTGTCGGTCAATTGTGCCACGGTTAGACGGGACAGTGTACTTGGGGGTAGCTATGTCGCCAGGTGTTGCACTGGGCCCGCTTACACGTCTGGAAGCGTGGTGGTAGGTGCAAGCACCAGGCACGCGGCTCCGGGGTATGACCCCCCTCACGGACGTCGCTGCCGCGTATCACGGAGGGGGAAACGGCCACGTCGGGCAGACATGGAGGGAATCTTGTGGTGGGTTGGGCCCGGACGTTGATCGGAAGTGTGCCTAAGGGCTGGACTATCACAACCAGATGAAAAGATCCATCAATCAACCCCCATCTCGCAAAAGTCAAAGGCCTAGATCCGCCGGTCAACTATGCCACAGTTAGACGGGACAATGTACTTGGGGAGTAGCTATGCCTCCAGGTCTTGCGTTGGGCCCTCTTACACGTCTGGAAGCGTGGTGGCAGGTGCAACCACCCGACATGCGGCTCCGGAGTGTGACCCCACTCACAGACATCGCTGATGCCTTCTCACGGAGGGGAAACGGACACATTAGGCCGACACGGAGGGAATCTTGTGGTGTGTTAGGCCCGGACCATGTTCGAGAGTGTAGCTATGGGCTGGCCTATGACAACCAGGTGAAAAGGTCCATCGATCAAACTCCGTCCGGTGAAAGTCAAAGGCGTAGATCCGTCGGTCAACTATGTCAGGGTTAGATGGGACGGTGTACTTGGAGGGACAGGGGGAGCTATGCCGCCAGGTCTTGCGCTGACCCCTCTTACATGTCTGGAAGCATGGTGGCAGGTGCAAGCACCCGGCACGCGGCTCCTGGGTGTGACCCCCCTCACGGACGTCGCTGCCGCCGTCGCATGGAGGGGGAAATGGCCACATCGGGAATCTTGTGGTGGGTTGGGCCGGAACGTGTTTGGGGGTGCAGCTATGGGGTGGCCTATGACAACCAGGTGAAAAGGTCCATCGGTCAAACCCCGTCCGGCGAAAGTCAAAGGCGTAGATCCATCGGTCAACTGTGCCAGGGTTAGACTGGACGGTGTACTTAGGGAGGGGGTAGCTATGCCACCAGGTCTTGCACTGGCCCACTTACAGGTCTGGAAGCATGATGGCAGGTGTAAGCAACCGGCACGCGGCTCCGTAGTGTGAGCCCCCTCACGGACGTCGCTGTTGTCGTCGCATGGACGAGGGAAACGACCACTTCTGGTAGACACGAAGAGAATCATGCAGTGTGTTGGGGCCGGACCTTGATCGGAAGTGTGCCTATGGGCTAGACTATCACAACTGGGTGAAAAGATCCATCAGTCAAACCATGTATGGCGAAAGTCAAAGGCGTAGATCCGTCAGTCAACTGTGCCATGGTTAGACGGGACGGTGTACTTGGGGGTGGTAGCTATGCCGCCAGGTGTTGTAGTGGGCCCGCTTACACGTTTGGAAGCGTGGTGGCAGGTGCAAGCACCAGGCACGTGGCTTCGGGGGGTGACCCCCCTCACGGACGTCGCTGATGCCGTCTCACGGAGGGGGGGAAACGGCCATGTCGGGCAGACACGGAGGGAATCTTGTAGTGCGTTGGGCCTAGACGTTGATCGTAAGTGTGCCTACGGGCTGGATTATCACAACCAGGTGTAATGATCCATCAGTCAAACCCCGTCCGACGATAGTCAAAGGCCTAGATCCGCCGGTCAACTATGCCACGGTTAGACGGGACGGTGTACTTGGGGGGTAGCTATGCCTCCAGGTCTTGCATTGGGCCCTCTTACACGTCTGGAAGTGTGGTGGCAGGTGCAAGCACCCGACACACGGCTCTAGGGTGTGCCCCGCTCACGGACGTCGCTGATGCCGTCTCACAGAGGGGAAACGGCCACGTCGGGCCGACACGGAGGGAATCTTGTGGTGAGTTGGGCCCGGACCGTGTTTGAGAGTGTAGCTATGGGCTGGCCTATGACAACCAGGTGAAAATCTCCATCGATCAAACCTCGTCCGGTGAAAGTCAAAGGCATAGATCCGTTGGTCAACTGTGTCAGGGTTAGACGGGACGGTGTACCTTGGGGGAGGGGGGTAGCTATGCCGCCAGGTCTTGCACTGGCCCCTCTTACATGTCTGGAAGCGTGGTGGCAGGTGCAAGCACCCGACACGTGGCTCCTAGGTGTGACCCCCCTCATTGACGTCGCTGCCGCCGTTGCATTGAGGGGGGAAACGGCCACATCGGGCAAACACAAAGGGAATCTTGTGGTGGGTTGGGCCCAGACCGTGTTCGGGGGTGCAGCTAAGGGGTGGCCTATGACAACCAAGTGAAAAGGTCCATCGGTCAAACCCCATCCGACGAAAGTCAAATGCGTAGATCCGTCGGTCATCTGTGCCAGGGTTAGACGGGACGGTGTACTTGGGGGGTAGCTATGCCACCAGGTCTTGCGCTGGGATGTCTTACAGGTCTGGAAACATGGTGGCAGGTGCAAGCACCCGGCATGCGGCTCCGTAGTGTGATCCCACTCATGGATGTCGCTGCCGTCGTCGCACGGAGGAGGGAAACGGCCACGTCTGGAAGACACGGAGAGAATCTTGCGGTGTGTTGGGGCAGGACCTTGATCGGAAGTGTGCCTCTGGGCTGGACTATCACAACCAGGTGAAAAGATCCATCAGTCAAACCATGTATAGCGAAAGTCAAAGGCCTAGATCCGTCGGTCAATTGTGCCATGGTTAGACGGGACGATGTACTTGGGGGGGGGGGAAGCTATGCCGCCAGGTGTTGCACTAGGCCCGCTTACATGTCTGGAGCGTGGTGGAAGGTGCAAGCACCAGGCACGCGGCTCCGAGGTGTGACCCCCTCACGGACGTCGTTGTCGCCGTCTCACGGAGGGGGAAACGGCCACGTCGGGCAGACATGGAGGTAATCTTGCGGTGGGTTGCGCCCGGACGTTTATCGGAAGTGTGCCTATGGGCTAGACTATCACAATCAGGTGAAAAGATCCATCAGTCAAACCCCGTCCGGCGATAGTCAAAGGCCTAGATCCGTCGGTCAACTGCCTCCAGGTCTTGTGCTAGGCCCTCTTACACGTCTGGAAGCGTGGCGGCAGGTGCAAGCACCCAACACACGGCTCCGGGGTATGACCCCCCTCACAGACGTCGCTCATGCCGTCTCACAGAGAGGAAACGGCCATGTCGGACCGACTCGGAGGGAATCTTGTGGTGGGTTGGGCCCGGACCATGTTCAAGAGTGTAGCTATGGGCTGGCCTATGACAACCAGGTGAAAAAGTCCATCGGTCAAACCCCGTCTGGCGAAATTCAAGGGCATAGATCCGTCGGTCAACTCTGTTAGGGTTAGACAGGACGGTGTACTTGGGGGGTAGCTATGCCGCCAGGTCTTGTGCTGGGCCATCTTACATGTTTGGAAGAGTGGTGGCAGGTGCAAGCACTCGACACGCGGCTCCTGGGTGTGACCCCCCTCACGGACGTCGCTGCTGCCGTCGCATGAAGGGGGGAAACGGCCACATCGGGCAAACACAGAGGGAATCTTGCGGTGGGTTAGGCCCGGACTGTGTTCGGGGGATTAGCTATGGATGAGTTGGTACTATTTTAAAGTTTGTTGAGTGTCACATCTATGCCGACGGCAAAGCCGTCGACATAGACCTCCTATCTATGCCGATGGCTAGGCCGTCGGCATAGACCTCCTATCTATGCCGATGGCTAGGCCGTCGGCATAGATCAATCTTATCCACTCGGGCAGCTGCCCCTAACACGTGGGACCCATGCTATGCCGATGGCCAAACCGTTGGCATAGTGCCCCCTTATCCACTCGGTCGTTCCTCCTCCACTCGTTTCGTCTCTCGCCCTGAGCCGACCCTAATCTCCCTCTCTCTCTAGATCACGACCGCCGCTGCCACCCTCATCCTGTTGTCGTCTCGTCCCTGCCGTTTGCCCTCGCTGCGACGGCTGGGCTGGCTGCCTGTGCTCCGCCGGCTGCCCTCGTCCCCGCCGCACCGGCCCCGTCCCCGTCGCGCCCGTCGTCCGTCGCCTTGACCTCGTCCACCCCACACCGGCCCCGTCCTTGCCGCCGCCGTCACCCTCCCATACCGGCCCCGTCCTCCCCTAGCTGTCACCACCCCACACCGCCACCGTCCGACCAGCTTTCCTCGACACCCTCAGGCTACGGCTCCGGCCGACCGGCGCCGCTTCCCGGCCTGTTGCCCTGCCCTCCTCTGATTCTCGTCGGCACCCCCCGACCACCGGCACCCCCGGACTAGCCGACTCCCTCCACATAGTGAGCATTTTTTTACTTCATTTTTTAGTTATTTGGTACTGTTTCTAGGTGGATGGTTACATGAATGAGTGTGCCCTAGATAGTATGGATGTTTTTAGATTCATAGATGGATGGATGGATGGAATGTTGGTCAAATTTGTTATCAATGGATGTCATTATCAGTATGATTTTTGTCCAAGTTTGAAGTGTCAATGTTGTGTGTGACGTGGTCATATATACTTTTCTCACAGTGGAATTAGCATTCTATGTTGTGTCAGGTCTCCCTGGAGTGACCCTCGTCGGAAGCGGTTGTCTCTGATGAGTGGTTTTTTGGATGGATGGATGCTATCATTTTGTCATCAAAGATTGATCTACGAGATGTGATGACCTATTTTTTCACTTGTTGGAATTTACAGGCTTTGTGGTGTTGCATCTCCCTGGAGTGATCATCGACTTTGGAGCTGTTGGTCCCCGATCGTCCTCTGTTGTTCGACTACTTCCTCTGCAACCGAGGGCCAACTACAAATCCACCGCCTCCTCATCTGCTTTTTTTATGTCACTAGATTTTCTTTTCACGTCAAGTCCCGTAACCTAGGCGTCTCCCGTCCGAAAGGGTTGCATCGATAAATATGCATTCAATTGCATATTTATCATTGCAACTCTTTTGGATTGTCCAGCGTTTACCATGGATAGCCTGAGGATGTGTAGATTGGGTACGTTCTCCATGCCCTACCCCGTTCCGAGACAAGATTTCGGTGGTGCCTCCCGGTTGTTCTCCGGAGCACATTCTCTTGGCTATTTGCCGAGACGTGTATCTAGAGAACAGCGGGGAGGTGCTGTCGAAATTTTGTCTCGGGATGGGGTAGAGCATGGAGAACGTACTCAATCTAGACATCCTCGGGTGGGATTAGGACCCATCTTTACCTATTAGTGATGTTGTTGGATTCATCGCAGAAGAAAATAAAAATTTGATGTGATTAATTCAAATGAATCCTTAATTTTTTTGTGTGGCTCCCAATAAAACAGAGGATGGCAGATAATCAGTGGATGTACAGTGGTTTTATCCGTCGGAATCGAGTAACATCAGATTGGATCGCGAAAACCGATGTGTATTTGAAGGATATATTCCGGAGTCCAATGAGAATTATCCCACCATGACCATGTGTGAGATGTGGCAGATGTTACCATAAAAATCAGAAGGACGTGACTAACCACCTTCGCACGCACGGATATATGGCAAACTTTGACATGCCACCAATAAACTTAGCTAAGCATGACCGTGGCAGAGAGGAGGTGATGCGAGAATGCATCGATGGTTATGAAGACAAAGGGGTCAGGGACATGCTAGATGATGTCATTGCTATAGAAACGACAAATGCAACCCCTTCAGAGAATGAACTGGAGGAGCTGGAGGCAATCGCAAAGGCCTCTTGGAGGTCTTGGCCTCGTCGAATAAACCTCTTTATGAGGGTGCCAAAATATCTCAGGTGGATGCCATCTCGCAACTTATTGCAGTCAAGGCCGAGTACGGCTGTAGCCAGAAATGCTTTGAAGCATTCTTGGGAGTATGGGCTAACAACCTTCCCGAGGGTCATCAACTGCCGAAAAGCATGTACGCTACAAAGAAAATCATGAAGGCACTCTCTATGGATTATAAGAAAATACATGTTTGTCCGAAGAATTGCCTTTTGTTTAGGCACGAGTATGTGGATGACAAGTACTGTAGGGAGTGTGGTTCGTCTCGGTACCTTGAGGTGGTCGGTGAGGATGGTGAGAAAAGGCAGCTAACGATCCCTGCTAAGGTTCTTCGGTATCTCAATTTCATACAAAGACTGCAGCGCCTTTCCATCACGGAGGAGTCTGCCAAAATGATGAAGTGGCATAAGGAAGGTAAAAGGTATCATCCAAATAAAACCGTACATCCATCAGAAGGTGAAGCATGGAAGTCGTTCGATGAAGATTACCCCGAGGAAGTAGCAGAGGCTGGGAATGTCAGAGTTGCAATAACAGGTGATGGGGTCAATCCATATGGTATGTCGACCAATCCATACAGTTGCTGGCCCGTGTTTGTTATTCCGCTCAATCTCCCTCCAGGTGTCCTAATGCAATGCAACACCATGTTCTTGTCGCTGATTATTCCAGGGCCTGAATACCCGGGGAAGAATTTGGCAGTGTTTATGCAGTTGTTGATGGATGATTTGCACCATTCTTGGTACTTCCCAAGCTGACATCTGACCGACATCTACAAAAAAAATTCTTGATGAAAGTTTGGTTGATGTATTGCATGCATGACTCTGCTGGCTATGCTCTATTCTGCAGATGGTGTACAAGTGGGAAGATGCCATGGCCAGTGTGCATGTAGGCTCTGCGTTTGATTTGGCTACAGATGGGTGGCAAGTATTCAGCCTTTGACCTGCATCGACAGTTCCTCCCTCCAGACCATTCAGATAGGGAAGACAAGAAGAACTTCACGAAAGGTCGGGTTGTCCATGAAGTAACCGAGATTCCAACATTTTCCGAGGCAGATGTTCTTGCTCAGCTAAAAGCTCTCAAGCCTAAAGTCAAAGGCAAAGGCAAAGGAAAACGCTTCGAGGGATATGGTGAGACGCACAACTAGACTCACATTACCCCCTTCTCGAAGCTTCCCTATTTCAAGGACCGCAAACTTCCTTACAACATTGATGTGATGCACACCGAAAAGAATGTCACAAAATATATATGAGATTACATTCCGCAAAGGGTGGAAACCTTAAGTCTACCTGTGTTCAAATGTCGATGGTTCGATCCGCAGGAGGGGCAGAGACATGTGTCTTCCATTGGTTTGGTCAAAGTTAAACCATCAACCGTCTATGCTGGAGCTGATCTCTTCATTGCGGCTACGAAAGCTACACGAGTTTATTATTTGCCTTACCCATGCCAGAAAGAGTACCTATGGGGTTGGGAAGTTGTGTTCAAGGTGTCGCCACATGGTAAGCTACCGGACCCGAACGAAGATGATTACTTCAACATTAACCCCATGATATACGAGGGAGTGTTCTATCAAGAGCAACCCGATGATGATGTGGTCAGAAACGATGATGCTAGACCACTGAGCGATGATGATGTGGATCCAAACGATGACGACGCATGGAATGATGGTGAGACCATTGTTAATGAAAATGACAAACTTATGCTAGAAAAGTTAAACGAAGACGCTGATGACGAGGAAGAGCGTCCACCTCCGTCAGACAACGAAGATGCTATGATTGATACTGATGATGAGACCGAGTGAGAAATCAGTTACAACAGTGATGATTCGTATGGGTTCTAGCAGATGTATGTTTCATGTCTTTTTTTTCCTATGGTTTAGGAATATGCCTTTTTATGCTTATTCGTAATGTGTTTATTAGTCATTATTATTATGCTTTTCCCTTCATTATTAATGTACTAATTGTTTATTCTATTTTCAATGCAGGTTCGTGGAACACGGGCAAGGGGAAGGCCGACGGCGCGGGTTTCATACGCAAGGTCATCGGCATTGCTAGTCGGACTGGTCGAGCATGTACGGTTACCCCCCGACTACTTGAGGATGACTCCTCACAGGAAGAGAGAGGGAGAGCCCAAGGAGGACGAGGGGGTGGTGGGAGAGCCCATGGAGGGCGAGGGGGTGGTGGGAGATCCACTAGAGGGGGTCACGGCCAGAAAGAGCGCACCCTCACCAACTTAGGGGTGTTGTCTTTGAGGTCCTCCTCTAGTGAGGTACCCTCTGCCGAGGAGGAGGAGGTGGTTTGCGAGGAGGGGGTGAGGAGGAGGAGGAGGAGGAGGTTGGGGAGGGGGGCGAGGAGGAGGCAGACGGGGATGATTGTGGTGGTGGGGACGCTGGTGGTGGCAGGAATGGCAACAATAAGGGATGGCTGCATGGTAACGCAAAGGTCCCAAAGCATATTGCTACCGAGGAGCAGAAGTGGCTCATTGAGCCAAAGGTGATAGAGTAAGTTCCACTAAATAATTTCAATAATAATTTAATTCTTTTGCTTGTCACATCCTAATATTTTCATTCTTAAATCTTTTGCTTGTCACATGCTAATATTTTCATTCTTTATATCTTTTGTAGTAACTGGATACATCCTAAAGGGGCCCGTGTTCCCAACAGCATCATCACCGTCTTGCTGAAGGAATACTGGCCGGGGCTGTACTGTCCAGATCCAGTCAGGCATCCGGATCTTTGGGTTTTGGCTAAGACCTGGGAGCACTCGGAAGCGGCCCCCACACGGAGTTTGTGACCCATGCTAAGGTCATGATCACTAATTTTTGGGTGAGTTCTCTTCACAAGCACACATCCATTCTGGTTTCATGAATGATTTAACTCATGGCGTCTTCCATTCTGGTTTCATGAATGATTGTAGAAATACTATCGAGTTCTTCCGGAGCACAAGGCCACTGTTGACGAGATCGTGCTGCGCCAAACGAAGAAGAAGGCCCGCCAGATGCAGTACGAGGTGCAGTTGGTGGCCATCATGCAGTACTATCACAACTATCTTGGTATGAAGATGACCAAGGAAGGAGTGAAGGCGCGACACATTACCTTGGAAAGGGACGAGTACTTGTCAGTAAGTATTAACGATTTTTCATTCCGAAGTATGTGGTAAATTTCATCGTTTCGTGTTACACATTCCATTATGATTCCTATTATGTAGGTGTGTCCAAATTGGTGTTATGGAAAAGACGAGTCCTAGGCGGCATTGTTGGACCTGTGGTGTGGTCAGGATGAAGCCTGGGCGGCTACTAGTAGCAAAAACAAGGCTAACCGAGTGAAGGAGGGAGTACATGCTCAGGGAAACCGGAACCACTTTCTCCACAAGGCACTTCAGGTATGACTAACCTCATTAAACAATCTTCTTCTATTTACCGTCAGTTTTTTATGTATGACTAACATCTGTTTATTGGTGCAGGAGGAGAAACTCAAGAGGACGTTCTCACACATGGAGGCATGGGATATTGCCCATACTCGGAGGAAGCCCAAGCCTGGGGAAGACAAGTACTACGGCAACACCGCGGAGAAGAAGAATAACTACTCTGCGGCGTATCTGAATCTACATCCTGACACACCTGACCCCATCAAGGCGCCTTTGGACGACAGGGCGGTGGTTGGCATGGGGCCGAAGGCTCATGGTCGGCAGCCAGTTCTGGATGTTGTGGTCACTCCTATCTCCTACACACAACTCCGAGCTACCGACCCAAGCCTGAGACAACGCACGCACACAACCACTGCGCAGTCACAGTCGCTCCTAGCCGAGCGGAACTCTGTAAGTATTTTTCCCTCTTATCTTCATTGCTCACTTTATTTTCCGCATTGAGTTGTTTAATGAGTTCCATCACGTCATATTGTAGGCCTACATGGAGTACACACGACAGGAGACCATGGCGTGGAGCGCAAGAGTTGCAGCCGTCCAGGACCACAACACTCGCATGATGACGGTTAGTTTAGCCCCTTTCATTTCATTTCCATATTGACACTTTCATTTCTTCTGACATTGGTGTTTGCTTTGTCAATTAACATGCAGCTCGTGTTTGAGAGCATGAGGAACGGCACGATTCCTGAAATGGAACCAGCACCACCAGCTGTAGGACCACAACCAGTGCTGCTTCCCTTTGAGGAATTTCCTGCACAACAACCGGGGACAACGGTGGTTAGTACATCCCCAAACTATTCAACCACCGCTTACTGTTTATTCAACACAATATAATTCACTCAACATGTCTTTTCAAACATCCAGGGAACCGGTGGACCATCCGTTCGTGGTGGTGTCGGTGTTAACATCAATCCCGAGTCATGGAGCATGGTCACTCCAATCCACCGAGGCGGTAGCGCTGCTGCTAGCAGTGAAGACCTGGGCTTTGGCGGACTTGGCGTTGACGACCTTGGAGGTGGACGTACTAGCGCTCCTTAGATGACTTGTGCTCTTTAGATGACGTCCGTCTTTTTACGCTACTTATATTTCTGATATGCTTATGGTGTTGGTTGTGAGGATGTGATGGTGGTGGTGTTGGTCGTAAGGATGTGATGGTGTTGTTGCTTGTGAGAACATATATATTTATGATGCTCTTGATGGTGCTGCTGTGCATTTATATTTCATTGTATATACCCTGCTATTTTGAACTGAAATGAATTTGTATGAAACAAGAAAAAGAAAAAAAACACAAAACTACGCCGACGGCTAAGCCGTCGGCATAGAGGGCATTTGAGTTACCAGTGGCTGCCATGTGGTAAGCTATGTAGACGGCTAGGCCGTTGGCGTAGCTTTTTAAACTATGCCGACGGCCTGAGCCATCGGTGTAGGCACGCCCCAAGAACTACCAACGGCCGCCACTTGTCAGGGTATGCTGACGGCTATGCCGTCGGCGTAGTTTCGGACCTATGCCGATGGCCCCGGCCGTCAGCATAGGTATGCCACCAGGGACCATCACCGGCCGTCACGTGGCAGTTGATGCCAATGCCCGGGCCATCGGCATAGTGCGACACATGGCCGTCCCTGGATGTGACGCTCTTGAGGCAGCGCTGCCGGACGCCGTTTGCCATGGAGCTATGCCGACGGTCGGGGCCGTGGGTATCGAAGTACGGACACCGTCGGCATAGCATCTATGCCGACGGCTTTTCTACACTAGTATAAAACAGGGCATTGGTTCGCGTCGGGCCATCCCATTAGTCCCGGTTCAGTCACGAACCGAGACCAATGGGGGCAACGGTTCCGGTTCGTGAGGCCAGGGGGCCGGGCGGGCCACGTGGGGCATTGGTCCCGGTTCGTCGGACCCCTTTGGTCCCTGTTTCAGTCACGAACCGAGACCAATGTGCCTCACTCCTGGCCCACACCCATTGGTCGCGGTTCGTGTCCGGAACCGGTACCAATGGTGGTCCTTTAGTCCCGGTTCCAACCACGAACTGGGACCAATGAGATGCCTATATATACCCCCTCACCGGCGAGCAGAGCACTCCACACGCTGCTCTGTTTTTTTGCCGGCAAGGGAAGAGCTTTGTGGTGCTCTAGCTCTCCTCCTATGCACACGAGGTGTTTGATGAAATACCCAAGCCAAACTTAAGCTTTCTCCTCTCGAAGCTCCATGTCCAAACTCCATTTTTGTCAAGATTTGTCTAGGTTTGGCGGTCCGTCCAGTCCCCTCCCCGTCATGAAACCGCCGTCGATCGCCCGCGCGTGGTGAGCCTCTTGATCTTATCTTCTTGCTAAAAGAAAATATACTTACTCATATGATTTTCTTACTTTTATTATTGTTTGTTATTATATAGTGCCATGGTTATGGTATCCTCCCACGTCGGCCCTCGTCCAGTCTATGATTCAGATGTGGTATATTATCTCTTATATAACTATTTCACACATCTAATGTCTATGGCAATTAATAATGCCACCAACTTGACGTAGATGTTTTTATCTATAGGAAGTAGTTGAACCAGAAATTCCAACCGACTATGCAATTCTGCTTGACAAGTTAACTAAAGCTGAAAAAGAAATCGATCATTTGAAAGAAAAATTGAAGAGAACTGAAGATGACAAGATGGGATTGGAGTTGCATGTTGCCGTATTGTCGACTATCACAAGACCAAGATGGATGCAATGCGCTTGAAGCTTAGAAAGATTAGAAAATATGCCATTCATAATAAGGCTTGGTATCATTATGCCGTTGGATCAATTGGTACCTTAGTAGCAGTTATGATTGCATTTGTTGTTGCATTTAAATTTTTCACATAGTTTTGGTGTATGTTTTAATTAGATGCTCTAGATACCTATATGTTGTTCAATAATGACAGGTATGTATGAACTGTACGTATTTATTTTGGTCATTATTGTACTTTGGCTTTAATGTGATGATGGGTTTCTAATAATTTGGTCACTTCTGTATTCATGATATGTTGTAATGGTTTTTAATACACTTTATTATATAATGCACGCAGATGAACCGACAATGGATGTACGGTGATCGATGCACCTCCGAGTATATTAAGGGTCTGTATAATTTTCTCGAAGCGCCTGAGGCAAACAAGCAGAATGATTTTATGCCTTGTCCACGTACTGTCTGTGAGAATACGAAGTCTTTCTCCAACTCTAAAACCCTTCACTTCCACCTCCTTCAGAAGGGTTTTATGTCACACTATAATGTTTGGACCAAGCATGGAGAAAGAGGGGTTATGATGGAAGACAACAAAGAAGAAGAGGATGACGACAACTACCCTCCCCCTAAATACGGTGATGCTGCAATGGGGGACGCTGAAGATCAAGAGGAACCAGACGATGTGCCCGATGATGATCTTCGCCGGGTCATTGTTGATGCATAGAGAGAATGCGGAAGTGAAAGGGAGAAGTTGAAGTTCGATCGCATGCTAGAGGATCAGAAAAAAGGGTTGTACCCAAATTGCGAAGATGACAACAAAAAGCTCGGTACCACACTGGAATTGCTGCAATGGAAGGCAGACAATGGTGTATCTGACAAGGGATTTAGTTTGCTACTGAAAATAATGAAGAAGAAGCTTCCAAAGGATAACGAATTGCCCGACAGTACGTACACAACAAAGAAGGTTCTATGCCCTCTAGGATTGGAGGTGCAGAAGATACATTCAGGCCCTAATGACTACATCCTCTACCGCAGTGAGTACGAGGAATGGAATGCATGCCCGGTATGCGGTGCATTACGGTATAAGATCAGAAGAGATGACCCTGGTGATGTTGAGGGCTAGCGCACCGGGAAGAGGGTTCCTGCCAAGGTGATGTGGTATGCTCCTATAATACCACGGTTGAAACGTATGTTCAGAAACAAAAAGCATGTCGGGTTGATGCAATGGCGGAAAAAAAGACCGTAAGAAAGACAGGAAGTTGAGAGCACCCGCTGATGGGTCGCAGTGGAGAAAGATCGAGAGAAAGTGGAGTGACTTTACAGGTGACCTGAGGAACGTATGGTTTGGTTTAAGTAAAGATGGCGTTAATCCTTTTGGGGAGCAGAGCAGCCAGCATAGCACATGGCGTCTGATTCTATGTATGTATAACCTTCCTCGTTGGTTGTGCATGAAGCGGAAGTTCATTATGATGCCAGTGCTCATCCAAGGCCCTAAGCAACCCGGCAATGACATTGATGTGTACCTAAGGCCATTAGTTGATGAACTTTTACAGCTATGGAATGGAAGAGGTGTACATGTGTGGGATGAGAACGAACAGGAGAATTTTGACCTACATGCGTTGCTGTTTGTAACCATCAACGATTGGCCTGCTCTCAGTAACCTTTCAGGATAGACAAACAAGGGATACCACGCACACACACATTGTTTAGATGACACCGACAGTATATATTTGGACAAATGCAAGAAGAATGTGTACTTGGGGCATCGTCGATTTCTTCCGACCAACCATCAATGTCGAAAGAAAGGAAAGCATTTCAAAGGTGAGGCAGATCACCGGAAGAAGCCGCCCTCTGTACTGGTGATCACATACTTGATATGGTCAATGATTTACAAGTAATATTTGGAAAGGGTCCTAACGGACTATCTGTTCCAAATGACGCTGACAAACACGCACCCATGTGGAAGAAGAAATCTATATTTTGGGACCTACCCTATTGGAAAGACCTAGAGGTTCGCTCTGCAACTGACGTGATGCACATGACGAAGAACCTTTGCGTGAACCTGCTAGGCTTCTTGGGAGTGTATGGGAACACAAAAGATACACCAGAGGCACGGGAGGAACAGCAGCGTGTGCATGAAAAAGACGGCATGCATCCAAAGCAGTATGAAGGTCCTGCCAGCTATGCTCTTACCTAAGAAGAGAAGGAAATCTTCTTTGAATGCCTGCTCAGTATGAAGGTCCCATCTGGTTTCTCGTCGAATATAAAGGGACTAAGAAATATGGCAGAGAAAAAGTTCCAGAACCTAAAGTCTCATGACTGCCACATGATTATGACGCAACTGCTACCAGTTGCATTGAGGGGGCTTCTATCAGAAAACGTTCGATTAGCCATTGTGAAGCTATGTGCATTCCTCAATGCAATCTCTCAAAAGGTGATCGATCCAGAAATCCTGCCAAGGTTAAGAAGTGATTTGGTGCAATATCTTGTTAGTTTCGAGCTGGTGTTCCCACCGTCCTTCTTCAATATCATGACGCACGTCCTAGTTCATCTAGTTGACGAGATTGCCGTTCTGGGCCCTGTATTTCTACACAATATGTTCCCCTTTGAGAGGTTTATGGGAGTCTTAAAGAAATATGTTCGTAACCGCGCTAGGCCAGAAGCAAGCATCTCCATGGGCCATCAAACAGAGGATGTCATTGGGTTTTGTGTTGACTTCATTCCTGACCTTAAGAAGATTGGTCTCCCTCAATGGCGGTATGAGGGGAGACTGACTGGAAAAGGCACGCTAGGAGCAGACTCAATAATATGTAGGGATAGGCATTCTTGGTCTCAAGCACACTACACACACTAGTAGAAAACAGGGCATCGGTACAGGCCGTCCAGCCCATTAGTCCCGGTTCAGTCACGAACCGGGACCAATGGGGGCAACGGTCCCGGTTCCTGAGGCCAGGGGGCCGGGCGGACCACGTGCGGCATTGGTCCCGGTTCGTCTGGCCCCTTTGGTCCCGGTTCCAGACGCGAACCGGTATCAATGGGCCTCGCTCCTAGCCCACAACAATTGGTCCCGGTCCGTGGCTTGAAGCGGGACCAAATGGTGGTCCTTTAGTCCCGGTTCCATCCACGAACCGGGACCAATGAGATGCCTATATATACCCCCTCACGGACGAGCAGAGCACTCCACACACTGCTCTGTTTTTTGCCGGCGAGGGAAGACATTTGTGGTGCTCCAGCTCACCTCCTATGCACATGGGGTGTTTGATGAAATGCCCAAGCCAAACTTAAGCTCTCTCCTCTCGAAGCTCCTTGTCCAAGCTCCATTTTTGTCAAGATTTGTCTAGGTTTGGCGGTCCGTCCTGTCCCGTTCCCGTCCTGGAACCGCCGTCGATCGCCCGCGCGTGGTGAGCCTCTTGATCTTATCTTCTTGCTAAAAGAAAATATACTTACTCGTATGATTTTCTTACTTTTATTATTGTTTGTTATTATATAGTGTCATGGTTATGGTATCCGCCCACGTCGGCCCTCATCCAGTCTATGATTCAGATGTGGTATATTATCTCTTATATAACTCTTTCACACATCTAATGTCTATGACAATTAAATATGCCACCAACTTGACGTAGATGTTCTTATCTATAGGAAGTAGTTGAACCAGAAATTCCAACCAACTATGCAATTCTGCTCGACAAGTTAACTAAAGCTGAAAAAGAAATCGGTCATTTGAAAGAAAAAGTGAAAAGAACTGAAGATGACAAGATGGGATTGGAGTTGCATGTTGCCGATGTCGTCGCCGATCACAAGACCGAGATGGATACAATGCGCTTGAAGCTTAGAAAGATAAGAAATATGCCATTCATACTGAGGCTTGGTATCATTATGCCGTTGGATCAATTGGTACCTTAGTAGCAGTTATGATTGCATTTGTTGTTGCATTTAAATTTTTTACATAGTTTCGGTGTATGTTTTAATTAGATGCTATCGAGACCTATATGTTGTTCAATAATGACAGCTATGTATGAACTGTACGTGTTTATTTTGGTCATTATTGTACTTTGGCTTTAATGTGATGATGGATTTCTAATGATTTGGTCACTTCTGTATTCATGGTATGTTATAATGGTTTTTAATACACTTTATTATATAATGCACGCAGATGAACCGACAATGGATGTACGGTGACCGACGCACTCCGAGTATATTAAGGACCTGCATAATTTTCTCGAAGCGCCTGAGGCAAACAAGCAGAATGATTTTATGCCTTGTCCATGTACTATCTGTGAGAATACGAAGTCTTTCTCCAACTCTAAAACCCTTCACTTCCACCTACTTCAGAAGGGTTGTATGCCACACTATAGTGTTAGGACGAAGCACGGAGAAAGAGGGGTTATGATGGAAGACAACGAAGAAGAAGAGGATGACGACAACTACCCTCCCCCCTAAATTGTTGGGGAACGATGCATGGGAAACAAAAAAATTCCTACGCACACGCAGATCTATCCATGGTGATGAGCATCTACGAGAGGGAGAGTGGATCTACATACCCTTGTAGATCGCTAAGCAGGAAGCGTTAAGAAACACGGTTGGTGTAGTCGAACGTCTTCGCGATCCAAATCGCCGTGCGTCCCGCGATCCAATCACGATCCGTCCCGCCATCCAATCATGATCCATCCCGCGATCCGATCACGATCCGTCCCACAAACTTGATCACGATCCGTCTCACGAACTTGATCACGATCCTTCCGATCTAGCACCGAATGGACGGCACCTCCGCGTTCAGCACACGTACAGCTTGATGACGATCTCCACCGTCTTGATCCAGCAAGAAGGAGTGGAGAGGAAGAAGATTTCTCCGGCAGCCTGACGGCGCTCCGGCGATGGTGGTGGAGCAATTCCGGCAGGGCTTCGCCTAAGCACTGCAGAAAACCGATCTAGAGGAGAAACTATGCACTAGAGATTAGGGTTTGCACGTTTGCTGAAAAATCAAGTGCAAAACCCTAGAAATCCACTAGTATATATAGGAGGGAGGGAGGAGGAGAGGCTGCTTGGCCTCCAAGCCTTGGAGGCTTCGGCCGAACCAGGTGATGGAGGTGGAGTCCACCTCCACTTCTAGTAGGACTAGGATTCACCCAATTTTGCCTTTTTTCCACCTTTTCCTATTGGGTTTTCTTATCCAGCTACATGGGCCTTGTGTGGGAGTTTCCACCAGCCCACTAAGGGCTTATATTCACTCTCCCACAGCCCATGAAGCCTCTTGGGTGGAAATACCCCTCACGGAGGTCTCCCGGTACACTACCGATGAGCCCAAAACTTTTCCGGCGACCAAAATAGGACTTCCTATATATGAATCTTTACCTACGGACCATTCCGGAGCTCCTCGTGACGTCCAGGATATCAGCTGGGACTCCGAACAAACTTCGGTCACCACCATACATAACTCTATACTACCGAAACGTCACCAAACCTTAAGTGTGCAGACCCTGCGGGTTCGAGAACTATGTAGACATGACCGAGACACCTCTACGGTCAATAACCAATGGAAGGACCTGGATGTCCACATTGGTTCCTACATATTCTATGAAGATCTTTATCGGTTGAACCTTTATGTCAAGGATTTAGTTAATCCCATATGATGTTCCCTTTGTTCTTCGGTATGTTACTTGCCCGAGATTCGATCGTCGGTATCTCCATACCTAGTTCAACCTCGTTACTGGCAAGTCTCTTTACTCGTTCCGTAATAGAAGATCCCGTAACTAACACTTAGTCACATTGCTTGCAAGGCTGATTGTGATGTTGTATTACCGAGTGGGCCCTGAGATACCTCTCCGTCACACGAAGTAACAAATCCCAGTCTTGATCCATGCCAACTCAGCAGACACCCTCGAAGACACCTGTAGAGCACCTTTATAGTCACCCAGTTACGTTGCGACGTTTGATACACACAAGGTACTCCTCCGATATCTGTGAGTTGCATGATCTCATGGTCATAGGAACATATACTTGACATGCAGAAAACAGTAGCAATAAACTGACACGATCATAAGCTACGTTTGTAGTTTGGGTCTTGTCCATCACATCATTCTCCTAATGATGTGATCCCGTTATCAAATGACATCTCATGTCCATGGCTAGGAAACCTTAACCATCTTTCGATCAACGAGCTAGTTCACTAGAGGCATCTAGGGACATTGTGTTTGTCTATGTATCCACACATGTATCCATGTTTCCAATTAATACAATTATAGCATGGATAATAAACGATTATCATGAACAAGGAAATACAATAATAAACACTTTATTTATTGCCTCTAGGGGATATTTCCAACAGTCTCCCACTTGCACTAGAGTCAATAATCTAGTTCACATCACTATGTGATTTACATTGTAATGAATCGAACACCCATGCAATTTTGGTGTTGATCATGTTTAGCCCTTGGAAGAGGTTTAGTCAACGGGTCTGCAACATTCAGATCCATGTGCACTTTGCAAATATTTATGTCTTTCTCCATGATGTAATCGCGGATGGAGTTGAAGCGTCGCTTTATATGTCTGGTCCTCTTGTGAAACCTTGGTTCCTTGGCCAGAGCAATGGCACCAGTGTTGTCACAGAACAGGTTCATTGGATTCAGTGCACTAGGCACTACTCCAAGATCTGTCATGAACTGCTTCATCCAGACACGTTCCTTCGCCGCCTCCGAGGCTGCGATGTATTCCGCTTCGCACGTAGAATCAGCTACCGCGCTTTTCTTGGAACTGCACCAGCTTACCGCTCCCCCGTTAAGAATAAATACGTATCCGGTTTGCGACTTAGAGTCGTCCGGATCAGTGTCAAAGCTTGCATCGACGTAACCCTTTATGACGAGCTCTTCATCACCTCCATAAACGAGAAACATTTGCTTAGTCCTTTTCAGATACTTAAGGATATTCTTGACCGCTTGCTAGTGCTCCATTCCAAGATCACTTTGAAACCTTCTGGCCATACTTATGGCAAGGCTGACATCGGGTCTTGTGCATAGCATTGCATACATGATAGATCCTATGGCTGAAGCATAGGGGATGACACTCATCTTTTCTCTATCTTCTGCAGTTACTTGGCATTGAGTCTTACTCAACTTCACACCTTGTAACACAGGCAAGAACCCCTTCTTGGACTGTTCCATTTTGAACTTCTTCAAAACTTTATCAAGGTATGTGCTCTGTGAAAGTGCTATTAAGCGTCTCGATCTATCTCTATAGATCTTAATGCCTAATATGAAAGCAGCTTCTCCTAGGTCCTTCATTAAAAAACTTTTGTTTAAATATTCCTTCACACTTTCTAGTATTTCAATTTTGTTTCCAATCAGCAATATATCATCCACATATAATACTAGAAACGCTATAGAGCTCCCACTCACTTTTTTGTAAATACAAGCTTCTCCGTAAACTTGTATAAACTCACACGCTTTGATCACCTCATCAAAGCGCTTATTCCAACTCCGACATGCTTGCACCAGTCCATAAATGGATCGATGGAGTTTGCAAACTTTGACAGCATTCTCTGGATCGATAAAACCTTCGGGTTGCATCATATACAACTCTTCCTCAAGGAAACCGTTGAGGAACGCTGTTTTGACATCCATCTGCCAAATTTCATAGTCGACATAAGTAGCTATTGCTAACATGATTCTGAGAGACTTAAGCATCACCACGGGTGAGAAAGTCTCATCGTAGTCAACTCCTTGAACTTGTGAAAAACCCTTTGCCACAAGTCGAGCTTTATAGATGGTGACATTACCATCCGTGTCTGTCTTCTTCTTAAAGATCCATTTGTTCTGAATGGCCTTTAGCCCTTCAGGTAATACTTCCAAAGTCCATACTTTGTTTTCATACATGGATCCCATCTCGGATTTCATGGCCTCTAACCATTTTTCGGAATCCAGGCACATCACTGCTCCTCCATAGCTCGTAGGTTCATTGTTGTCCAACAGCATAACCACCAAGACAGGATTGACGTACCACTCAGGGGTAGTACGTGGCCTTGTCGACCTACGAGGTTCAATAGCAGCTTGATCCGAAGCTTCATGATCATCATCATTAACTTCCTCTTCTACTGTCGTAGGTTCCACAGAAACATCTTTCTGTGCTGCGCTACTTTCTAGTTGAAGTAAAGGTTCAATAACCTCATCAAGCTCTATTTTCCTCCCAGTCAATTCTTTCGAGGGAAACTCTTTCGAGAGAAGTGTTCCGTTCTTAGCGACAAACACTTTGCCTTCGGATCTGAGATAGAAGGTATACCCGACTGTCTCTTTCGGGTATCCTATGAAGACGCATTTCTTCGCTTTGGGTTCCAGCTTTTCAGGCTGAAGCTTTTTGACATAAGCATCACATCCCCAAACTTTAAGAAACGACAACTTTGGCTTCTTGCCAAACCATAGTTCATATGGCATCGTCCCAACGGATTTTGATGGTGCCCTATTTAAAGTGAATGCAGCTGTCTCTAATGCATAACCCCAAAAAGATAGTGGCAAATCAGCAAGAGACATCATAGAACGCACCATATCTAATAAGGTTCGATTACGACGTTCGGATACACCATTACGCTGTGGTGTTCCGGGCGGTGTCTACTGTGAAACAATTCCACATTGTCTTAAGTGACTGCAAAACTCATAACTCAGATATTCACCTCCTCGATCAGATCGCAGGAACTTAATCTTCTTGTTACGATGATTCTCAACTTCACTCTGAAATTGCTTGAACTTTTCAAACATTTCACACTTGTGTTTCATCAATTAAATTATACCCATATCTACTTAAGTCATCAGTGAAGGTGAGAAAATAACGATATCCACCACGCGCTGTAACATTCATTGGACCGCACACATCAGTATGTATGATTTCCAATAAGTCACTTGCCCGTTCCATTGTTCCAGAGAACGGCGTTTTAGTCATCTTGCCCATGAGACATGGTTCACATGTGTCAAGTGATTGAAAATCAAGTGACTCCAAAAGTCCATCAGCATGGAGCTTCCTCATGTGTTTTACACCAATATGACCTGAACGGCAGTGCCAGAAGAAAGTGGTACTATCATTATCAACTCTACATCTTTTGGCATCAATGTTATGAACATGTGTATCATCACTATCAAGATTCAATATGAATAAACCCCTCACATTGGGTGCATGACCATAAAAGATATTACTCATATAAATAGAACAACCTTTATTCTATGATTTAAATGAGTAACCGTCTCGCAATAAACAAGATCCAGATATAATGTTCATGCTTAACACAGGCATTAAATAACAATTATTCAGGTTCATCACTAATCTCGATGGTAATCGAAGAGAGAGCATGCCGACGGCGATCACATCAACCTTGGAACCATTTCCCACGCGCATCGTCACTTTGTCCTTTGCCAGCCTTCGTTTATTCCGTAGTTCCTGCTTTGAGCTGCAAATGTGAGCAACCGAACCGGTATCAAATACCCAGGCACTACTACAAGAGCTAGTAAGGTACACATCAATAACATGTATATCATATATACCTTGTTTGTCATTGGCCGCCTTCTTGTCAGCCAGGTACTTGGGGTAGTTCCGCTTCCAGTGACCAGTTCCCTTGCAATAAAAGCACTCAGTTTCTGGCTTGGGTCCATGCTTGGGCTTCTTTACAGGAGTAGCAACTGCTTTGCCATCCTTCTTGCCCTTGCCCTTGACTTTGCCAATTTTCTTGAAACTAGTGCTTTTATTGACCATCAACACTTGATGTTCTTTCTGGATTTCAGACTCCGCGACTTTTAGCATCGCAAACAGCTCGGCGACTGACTTGTTCATCCCGTGCATGTTATAGTTCATCACAAAGCTCTTGTAACTAGGTGGCAGTGATTGGAAAACTCTGTTAGTGATCGCCTCTGGTGGAAGGGCAATTTCCAACTCTGCTAGACGAGTTGAATACCCAGACATTCTGAGTATATGTTCACTGATAGACCCATTCTCCTCCATCTTGCAAGCATAGAACTTATTGGAGGTTTCATACCTCTCGATCCGGGCGTTCTTCTGAAAGATAAACTTCAACTCCTGGAACATCTCATATGCTCCATGATGTTCAAAACGTCTTTGAATTCCCGGTTCTAAGCCATACAATATTGCACACTGAACTATTGAGTAATCTCCAGTACGTGCCTCCCAAGCGTTCTTAACGTCTTCAGAGGTCATGTCTTCTGGTTGGTCACCAAGCGGTGCATCAAGGACATATGATTTCTAGGAAGCCGTGAGGATAATCCTCAGATTACGGGCCCAGTCAACAAAGTTACTTCCATCATCTTTCAACTTAGCTTTCTCTAGGAACGCATTAAAATTCAGGGGTGCTACTGCGCGAGCCATTGATCTACAACATAAATATGCAAAGTTTACTTAGACTATTGTTCAAGATAATGAGTTTAGTTAATCAAATTACTAAAGCTCCCACTCAAATTGATATCCCTCAGGTCATCTGAGTGTCACATGATCCAAATCCACCAACTCAAGTCCGATCATCACGTGAGTTGAGGTGGCTTCAATGGTGAACATCATTATGTTGATCATATCTACTATATGACTCATGTTCGACCTTTCGGTCTCTTGTGTTTCGAGGCCATGTTTGTACATGCTAGGCTCATTAAGTTTAACCCGAGTGTTCTGCGCGTGCAACACTGGCTTGCACCCGTTGTATGTGAACGTAGAGTCTATCACACCCGATCAACGGTGCACACTCGGGGAGAACACAATATATCTTGAAATTTAAGTGAGGGATCACCTTATAATGCTACCGTCGTACTAAGCAAAACAAGGTGCATAAAAGGATTAACATCACATGCAATTCATAAGTGACATGATATGGCCATGAACTTGTGCTTTAGATCTCCATCTTGAAAGCACCGACATGATCTCCATCGTCACCGGCAAGACACCATGATCTCCATCATCTTGATCTCCATCAATGTGTCGCCATCGGGGTTGTCACGCCCAACATGCTTATACTACTATTGCTACCATTTAGCGATAAAGTAAAGCATTACATAGAGCTTAATGATTGACACGCAGGTCATACAATAATTAAAGAAAACCCTATGGCTCCTGCCGGTTGCCGTACTCACCGACATTCAAGTCATGAAAATTCTATACATCACATGATCATCTCATACATCACATATATCACTTCATGTAATTGGCCATGTCGCATCACAACATACTATGCAAAAACAAGTTAGACGTCATCTAATTGTTGTTGCATGTTTTACGTGGCTGCTACGGGTTTCTAGCAAGAACAATTCTCACCTACGCATAAACCACAACAGTGATACATAAATTGCCACCAGCAAGCTATCTAGGCAACAAGTTGCGTTGAGGGAACCAGTCTCTCGTAAGCGTACGAGTAATGTTGGTCCGGGCCGCTTCATCTCACAATACCGCTGAACCAAAATCTGACCAAGGGAGGAAGCAATCTAAGCATCAACGCCCACAAACCTTTTGTGTTCTACTCGAGATATCATCTACACATAGACCTAGATCATGATGCCACTGTTGGGGAACGATGTATGGGAAACAAAAAAATTCCTACGCACACGCAGATCTATCCATGGTGATGAGCATCTATGAGAGGGAGAGTGGATCTACATACCCTTGTAGATCGCTAAGTGGGAAGTGTTAAGAAACGCGGTTGGTGTAGTCGAACGTCTCCGCGATCCAAATCACCGTGCGTCCCACGATCCAATCACGATCCGTCCCGGGATCCAATAACGATCCGTCTAGCAATCCGATCATCATCCGTCCCACGAACTTGATCACGATCCGTCTCACGAACTTGATCACGATCCTTCCGATCTAGCACCGAACGGACGGCACCTTCGCGTTCAGCACATGTACAGCTTGATGACGATCTCCACCGTCTTGTTCCAGCAAGAAGGGGTGGAGAGTTAGAAGAGTTCTTCGGCAGCCTGACGGCGCTCTGGCGAAGGTGGTGGAGCAATTCTGGTTGGGCTTCGCCTAAGCACTACAGAAAACCGATCTAGAGGAGAAACTATGCACTAGAGATTAGGGTTTGCACGTGGCTGAAAAATCAAGTGCAAAACCCTAGAAATCCACTAGTATATATTGGAGGTAGGGAGTAGCAGAGGAAGCTTGGCCTCCAAGCCTTGGAGGCTTTGGCCGAACTAGGTGGTGGAGGTGGAGTCCACCTCCACTCCTAGTAGGACTAGGATTCACCCAATTTTGCCTTTTTTCCACCTTTTCCTATTGGGTTTTCTTATCCAGCTACATGGGCCTTATGTGGGAGTTTCCACCAGCCCACTAAGGGCTGATATTCACTCTCCCACAGCCCATGAAGCCTCTTGGGTCGAAATACCCCTCCCGGAGGTCTCCCGGTACACTACCGGCACTCCCGGTACACTACCGATGAGCCCGAAATTTTTCCGGCGACCTAAATAGGACTTCCTATATATGAATCTTTACCTCCGGACCATTTCGGAGCTCCTCGTGACATCCAGGATATCATACGGGACTCCGAACAAACTTCGGTCACCACCATACATAACTCTATACTACCGAAACGTCACCAAACCTTAAGTGTGCAGACCCTGCGGGTTCGAGAACTATGTAGACATGACCGAGACACCTCTACGGTCAATAACCAATGGAAGGACCTGGATGTCCACATTGGTTCCTACATATTCTACAAAGATCTTTATTGGTTGAACCTTTATGTCAAGGATTCAGTTAATCCCGTATGATGTTCCCTTTGTTCTTCGGTATGTTACTTGCCCGAGATTCGATCGTCGGTATCTCCATACCTAGTTCAACCTCGTTATTGGCAAGTCTATTTACTCGTTACGTAATACAAGATCCCGTAACTAACACTTAGTCACATTGCTTGCAAGGCTTATTGTGATGTTGTATTACCGAGTGGGACCTGAGATACCTCTCCGTCACACTGAGTAACAAATCCCAGTCTTGATCCATGCCAATTCAACAAACACCCTCGGAGACACCTGTACAGCACCTTTATATTCACCCAGTTACGTTGCGACGTTTGATACACACAAGGTACTCCTCCGATATCTGTGAGTTGCATGATCTCATGGTCATAGGAACATATACTTGACATGTAGAAAACAGTAGCAATAAACTGACACGATCATAAGCTACGTTTGTAGTTTGGGTCTTGTCCATCACATCATTCTCCTAATGATGTGATCCCCTTATCAAATGACATCTCATGTCCATGGCTAGGAAACCTTAACCATCTTTCAATCAACAAGCTAGTTCACTAGAAGCATACTAGGGACATTGTGTTTGTCTATGTATCCACACATGTATCCATGTTTCCAATTAATACAATTATAACATGGATAATAAACGATTATCATGAACAAGGAAATACAATAATAAACACTTTATTTATTGCCTCTAGGGCATATTTCCAACATGAATATGGTGATGCTGCAATGGGGGAAGCTGAAGATCAAGAGGAACCAGACGATGTGCCCGATGATGATCTTCGCCGAGTCATTGTTGATGCACAGAGAGAATGCGAAGGTGAAAGGGAGAAGTTGAAGTTCGATCACATGTTAGAGGATCACAAAAAAGGGTTGTATCCAAATTGCGAAGATGACAACAAAAAGCTCGGTACCACACTGGAATTGCTGCAATGGAAGGCAGACAATGGTTTATCTGACAAGGGATTTAGTTTGCTACTGAAAATAATGAAGAAGAAGCTTCCAAAGGATAATGAATTGCCAGACAATACGTACGCGGCAAAGAAGATTCTATGCCTTCTAGGATTGGAGGTGCAGAAGATACATGCATGCCCTAATAACAACATCCTCTACCGCGGTGAGTACAAGGAACGAAACGCATGCCCGGTATGCAGTGCATTGCGGTATAAGATCAGAAGAGATGACCCTGGTGATGTTGAGGGCTAGCGCACCGGGAAGAGAGTTCCTGCCAAGGTGATGTGGTATGCTCCGATAATACCACGGTTGAAACGTATGTTCAGAAACAAAAAGCATGCTAAGTTGATGCAATGGCACAAAAAAGACCGTAAGAAAGACAGGAAGTTGAGAGCACCCACTGACGGGTCGCAAAGGAGAAAGATCGAGAGAAAGTGGAGTGACTTTACGGGTGACCCGAGGAACGTATGGTTTGGTTTAAGTGCATATGGCGTTAATCCTTTTGGGGAGCAGAGCAGCCAGCATAGGACATGGCCCGTGACTCTATGTATGTAAAACCTTCCTCCTTGGTTGTGCATAGAGCAGAAGTTCATTTTGATGCCAGTGCTCATCCAAGGCCCTAAGCAACCCGGCAATGACATTGATAAGGCCATTAGTTGATGAACTTTTACAGCTATGGAATGGGAGAGGTGTACGTGTGTGGGATGAGAACGAACAAGAGGATTTTGACCTACATGCATTGATGTTTGTAACCATCAATGATTGGCTTGCTCTCAGTAACCTTTCAGGACAGACAAACAAGGGATACCACGCATGCACACACTGTCTAGATGACACCGACAGTATATATTTGGACAAATGCAGGAAGAATGTGTACCTGGGGCATCATCGATTTCTTCCGACCAACCATCAATGTCGAAAGAAAGGAAAGCATTTCAAAGGTGAGGCAGATTACCGGAAGAAGCCCGCCCTTCGTACTAGTGATCACATACTTGATATGGTCAATGATTTACATGTAATATTTGGAAAGGGTCCTGGCGGACTATCTATTCCAAATGACGATGACAAACGCGCACCTATGTGGAAGAAGAAATCTATATTTTGGGACCTACCCTATTGGAAAGACCTAGAGGTTCGCTCTGCAACCGACGTGATGCACGTGACGAAGAACCTTTGCGTGAACCTGCTAGGCTTCTTGGGAGTGTATGGGAAGACAAAAGATACACCGGAGGCACGGGAGGAACATCAATGCATGAAAAAGACGGCATGCATCCAAAGCAGTATGAAGGTCCTGCCAGCTATGCTCTTACCAAAGAAGAGAAGGAAATCTTCTTTGAATGTCTGCTCAATATGAAGGTCCCGTCTGGTTTCTCGTCAAATATAAAGGGAATAATAAATAAGGCAGAGAAAAAGTTCCAGAACCTAAAGTCGCATGACTGCCACGTGATTATGACGCAACTGCTGTCGATTGCATTCACGGGGCTTCTACCGGAAAACGTTCGATTAGCCATTGTGAAGTTATGTTCATTCCTCAATGCAATTTCTCAGAAGGTGATCGATCTAGAAATCCTGCCAAGGTTATGAAGTGATTTGGTGCAATGTCTTGTTAGTTTCGAGCTGGTGTTCCCACCATCCTTCTTCAATATCATGACGCACGTCCTAGTTCATCTAGTCGATGAGATTGCCATTCTGGGCCCTGTATTTCTACACAATATGTTCCCCTTTGAGAGGTTCATGGGAGTCTTAAAGAAATATGTTCGTAACCGCGGTAGGCCAGAAGCAAGCATCTCCATGGGCCATCAAACAGAGGATGTCATTGGGTTTTTTGTTGACTTCATTCCTGACCTTCAGAAGATTGGTCTCCCTCAATGGCGATATGAGGGGAGACTGACCAGAAAAGGCACGCTAGGAGCACACTCAATAATATGTAGGGACGGGCATTCTTGGTCTCAAGCACACTACACAGTTCTACAAAATTACACCTTGGTGACCTCGTATGTCGATGAACACAAGAATATTCTGCGCTCCAAACACCCCGAGCAGTGTGACGACTGAATTACATATGAACACATCGGGACTTTCGGCAGTTGGTTGCAAACACGTCTCATGGGTGACAACACTGTTTCTGATGAGTTGTACTCGTTGGCCAGGGGACCATATTTGACTGTATTGACTTACAAAGGGTACGAGATAAATGGGAATACATTTTACACGATCGCCCAAGATGAAAAGAGCACCAACCAAAACAGCGATGTCTGCTTTGATGTAGCAACCAAGAGGGGAAAGGACACATATTATAGTTACATAGTGGACATATGGGAACTTGACTATGGACATGATTTCAAGGTCCCTTTGTTTCAGTGCAAATGGGTCAATCTGTCAAGAGGCGGGGTACAGGAAGACCCACAGTACGGAATGACAATAGTGGATCTGAACAATCTTGGGTAGACAGACGAACTAAATCGTCCTAGCCAATAATGTGGCACAAATTTTCTATGTGAAAGACATGTCTACCATATCGAGAAACAGAAAAGATAAGGAAGCGAATACATCATACGATGAGCCAAAACGCCACATGGCTCTTTCAGGAAAAAGAGACATCGTGGGATTGGAGGGCAAAATAGACATGTCTGAAGATTACGAAAAGTTTCATGAAATTCCTCCCTTCAAAGTCAAGGCTGGCCCAAGCACCCTGTCAAACGATGAAAATTTTCCATGGTTACGGCGCAATAAGCAAAGGACACAAGCGAAGAAGAAGTGAAGACTTTCTCTCCACAACTATATCATTGTAGTGACATGTGAAGAAATGAAATGCCTTTTGTAACACATGAGTTTTCGTCCGAAACCCTAATACTTCGAAAGAGATTCTCCGTTTTGTACACGAAGTGCATCCAGTTTTTGCCGCAACCCTCTCAACTTTTTATGACATGCTATGTGGATGAAATGATGATACCATGCCAACTTTCAATCTTTTCAGAGTTCATTTGAAGTGCTTTTCAATTTCAGGGTCATTTAGCTCAAAAAAATCAATAAGTGCATGAAAAATACCAAATGAAGTCACAAAGGGTTGAAAATTGATTATGTGGCTTTGAATGGTGCATTTTGAACACACAAAAATTCTGGAGTTCAAATGAGTTCAAAAAAATGAAATCCCTTCGTAACAGATGAGTTTTCGTTCGAAACTGTGATACTTCGAAATAGATTGTCCATTTTGTACACGAAGTGCATCCAATTTTTGTCGTACCCCACTCAACTTTTTAACACATGCTATGTGGGTGAAATGCTGATACCATGCCAACTTTCAACCTTTTTAGAGTTTGTTTGAAGTGCTTTTTAATTTCTTTCAAAACATTGTAGGAGTGGAGTTCAAAAAAGAATCAGCTAAAAAACTTTTATAAACCTCTAGTATTTTTGAAACAATAATTATATAAAAATTATGCAACTAAAAGTATCAAAGTACTTTTTGTTCAAAACATTAATAGCAAAAAGAATTTAATGATAAAACACACTGAAAATAAATAAAGCAAGAAACAAAACAAAATAATGGAAATTATGCAACTAAAATTATCAAAGTATTTATTTGTTAAAAAGAATGAACTAAAATAACAGAAGAAAAATACTGGAAAAAAATTAAAACAATAAATAAAGCAAAAAACAAAACAAAAAATAGTTTTTGTGAAAAAAATGCCGCCTACTGGGCCACCACAGCTTGAATACGACTAGAAACCCAACAGCTAGTTAGGCCAGGATTCAGGCCCGTAGAAGGACCAGTAGGCCCATAGGCACAGAAGAGTGCAATTAGGCTCGTAAGCCTGCAGTTGAGAGGAACTCGAGAGGGTTGGCGTAGCAGCGCTTATAAACCACTCTCGAGCCCTCTCAGCAGCACCACCTTTTAGTTCCGGTTGGTGGCACCAACCGGGACCAATGCCCCCCTTTAGTCCCGGTTGTTGCCACCAACTGGGACCAATGCATCCCTTTAGTCCCGGTTGGTGGCACCAACCGGGACCAATGGTCTCTGCTTCCCGCCCTTTGGGATGCCGAAAAGAGACCTTTGGTCTCGGTTGGTGCCACCAACCGGGACTAAAGGGGGCATTGGTCCCGGTTGGTGCCACCAACCGGGACCAATGCTCTGTGTATATAAGCGATAGTTTCGATTTTTTCAGATTTCATCTAGCACTTGCCCCCGATGACGCCGAGCACATCGATGCCGCCAGGCTGCCCGAGCTCACCGTCGATGCCCTCTGCCCTGACGCCCCTGCCCCGACGCATCGCCATGCCCCGACGCGCCGCCCCGTGCCCCGACGCGCCACCCCTGCCCCGACGCCGCCCCACGCCACAACCCTGCCTCGACGCCGCCGCCCCTCCTCCCAGTTCGGTCCCGCCGGCCCCCTTTCCTCCCCTGTCCGATTTTGCTGATTTAATTTGATGATATATAGATGATAGTTGATATATGATAGTTAGATGATGATGTTGATGATAGATGATGTATGCTTTTTTTTTGGTTCATATAATTTTTTATAGCATTTTTGGTCCATGTATATATGTGTGTGTATATGGATGGATGGATGGATGGATGTATATATATAAAATTATCATATGATATAAAAAAAATATCGTAGCTTCCGGGTTTTTCCCATGGATGTATGCTAAAGAAAATTATGAAAGAGTTTATGGGAGGTTTCCGTCAAAAGGTTCAATGATTTGTCAAGGCAAAATATTGAACTAATTAAGGTATCCCATGTTTTTGTATATATGATATATGTATTTTGTTGGCACCTAGAAGTGTTGTCGAGGCCACCCCAAACCCTAGAAGTGTTGTCGAGGCCACCCCAAACCCTAGAAGAGTTGTCGAGGCCACCCAAATTTACCAAGTTAAATGAAGAAAACTCTGGTAACATAGATTTGTCAAGTTAATTGTCATGTTGTAATATTTGTAGAAACTATGGATCCAAGAGACGAAGAACAAGAACAGTTGTTGGGGGACATAATCCACGTCGGACGTGATGTCTTGTCGTATCTCAATGACACCGATGGTATGGAAGGAGAGGGTTATGACGGCTCTGGTGATCGAATAATGGAGGACGAAGGACATGATCATGATGGCTCCGGTGACCGAATGTCGGAGGAAGAAGGAGACCATGATGATGGCTCTAGTGGCCGATCGGAGGAGGGAGCTGTTGCAAAGTCCGGCGAGGTATATATATTAATTAAGCCTGTGCTGACTCTAGCTAATTGATGCATTAATTGTTTTGGTATGTACATATATTAATTAACTCTTCTTTCTTCTATTATAGCCCTCTGGATCGAGCCAAACTTCGGTAACGAGATGAGGCCCGAAGAAGAGGTTGTGCAAGGATGAAAAGTTCACGATCACATCACTCACGGACGATGGCCAACCGATTGAACCCAAGCGGACCAAGAACGCATTTTCTGCTCACTGCGGAGCTATTCTTAGGGACAATATCCCGATCAGCATCAAGCAATGGAATAAGCCTAAGGACGGCGCCCCTGATGGTGATTATGTCATCGATAGACAGAAAGAAGATCTTTGGACCGCGCTGAAGGCAAATTTCACCCTACCGCCAGAGGAGGTCCGAATAAGCCAGTTATAGAGCCACGGGTCAAGGCGTGTGCTCTTAAGAAGATGGAAGATCTATTTAGGAGGTGGAAGAATGAGTTGAAATGAAAGTTTGTCGACAAAGGGAAGACTCCAGCATCCGTCAGCCGATATGAGAAGATAGGATATTACTGGCCCGGATTTGTGGCCTACAAGACATTGGAGAAGAGTAAGAAGATGTCAGAGACAAAAAAGAACAATGCTACAACGAAGCAGTTTCACCATCACACGGGGTCAGGTGGCTACCTTAAAGCCCGGCCGTTGTGGGACATAGCTGAGAATGGCCTGATTGCTAAAGGGGTCGTACCACAGACATCAAACTGGCCAAACCATTCAAGGACTTGGTTCTTCGGGGTTGGGGGAAGTTTGGACCTTGAAACAGGGAAGTGTCGTTGGACGGACGAGAAACTTGCAATACCCGTGAACAAGCTTCAGAACTATATCACCGCAGCGCAGGAAGGGACGTTCATTCCCAACAGAGAGAAGGACGAGCTGACTGAGGCCCTAGGGAATGTTGAGCACCCTGGACGAACACGAGGCACAACAGGCTCCGTTCCGTGGAAGGTTGGGTTTCCCAACGCAGGCGGTTACAAAAGCCGGGAGAGAAATAGGAAAGCGGAGTTGAGTGAAATTCAGAAGCTCAATGCAAGACTACAAAAGCTAGAGGAAGCTGAGAGCCAGCGAGCTGCCGGCCAACCATCTCAGCGGCACGAAGCTACCCCAGAAGCTACTACCCCGCCATCTCAGCGGAGAAGCAGCATCGTTTCCACGGAGCCCGTTCAGCCCGACTTCACATCTCCTAGCTACCCCCTGGATACTATCACGGAAGCTCAACATTGCGAGCTTATCACGAAATGCTGGAACCTCACTTTCAAGGCGGTTGTCGGCTCTGTTGCACCTCCTCAACCCAACGGAACTTTTCCCTGTCGTCCGATTCCACATGGCTATGTTGTTGTGATGGTGGATGAAGTAATGCCGGAATTTGAGGAGCTCGAGCTTGACCACTGTACAGGTGAAGGAGAGAATAAGCTGGTTCATGCCCTGAGGAGTACATGTCTATGGCAGAAGGAGTACATCAAGCTTCCAAAGTGGACGCCTCTGCCTCCTCCTTCTCCTCAGGCGAATCAGGGCATACCGCCTCCTTCTCCGGCTCCTCAAGCGAATCAGGGCACACCGCCTCCTTCTTCGGCTCGTCCGGTGCGTGGGGGCACTCCGCCTCCTCCTTCGCCTACTCCGGCACGTCGGAGCAGTACGCCTCCTCCTTAGCCTCGTCGGCAACGGCGGAAGACAGATGCCGACGTTGTGGCTCCTTCGGCGCCTAGTAAACAACGACGGAAGGGAGCGGCCGCCGCTCCGGCGGCTAGCAGTACAAGCATAGGCAGCAGGGGATACACATACGGTCCATCTCTCAAGCCTGTGGAAAAGTTACCATATGAGAGGACCGATTCTGAAGACAAGGAGATAAGTCAGGCCGAAGTGAGGGACCATTTTGCAAAGAAAACTCCAGCTCCGAAGGAGAAGATAGATCTGGTGAAAGCGTTCCATAGCTCGGCGAACAGGCGAACCAATCGTGCCCCCCACTCAAGGTTTCTAGCAGTATTGTCGCTAATCATCCAGAGATGGTCCCTGGTACCAAACGTGGTGATTACCTGAGCGATGATGTACTGTTTGAGAAGTTGGAGGTGGACGAATTCAAATACCGATACGGGCATCCTCTCGTCAAACCCGATCCTCCTCCTCTAACAACGATGATGCGAAGATTCCATGAATGGTACATGCAAAGCTGCTGCGAGTCTGGGATGGATTCTTTGGTACTTTCAGTTAAAGAGGAGCACGACCTCGTTGGAATTGATATGTTGAATATTGAATATGAGGAGATATGGCAGTTATATAATCAGAAGGCCATCGACAAAACAATCGTGACTTGCTACTGTCTGTAAGTACTACTTCTATAATTAAGTCTCTCTATGTATATAGCTCAGCACTTTCATTGCATGTATATATAATTATCCTCACTACTATATTATGCAGATTAAAGATCGTTGAATGCAGAAAAGCACAAATCTATGACATTGGGTTCATTAACCCAAATGTCATACATGAGCAAAATATAAAACATTGGCCCACAGAAACCGAGGAGAACTTGCTACAATCGTTGCTTAAAAATCAAAACAAAGGGACGATACTCTTTCCTTACAACTTCAAGTGAGTGTTACTGTCTTGTGCATATTCGGTTTCCCTTATTACTCGAGGTTTATAGTAATGTAATTGATGAGTTATGCATGCGTGCGTAGTTTCCACTTTATTCTGCTAAAGATTCATCTTGAGCGGGGAGTAGTAATTGTCTTAGACTCGAAACGAAAAGATCCCCAGAATTATGCGGACATGACTAAAATTCTCCAGAAGTAAGTTCAATCAATCATTATCGCATCATATCGTCAATTTTAATTTGTTCATTTGCTGATATCAAGTAAAAAAAAATTGTCTGGCCGGGTTTGGAAAGATTTCACAACAATTGTTCTGGCACTGCCGAAGGAGCTGCGATTTACATACCCGAAAGTAAGTACTACTAGCTAGTTCCGCGCATCTTCCATTGATTCTAGTTTCATCAATACTATTTATCATGCTTTATTATCAGTTTGATTGAACTATATTTCTCGTAAAGTGCTTGTGGCAGGAAGACGGGACTAATTTATGTGGATACTATGTTTGCGAGTTAATCTGCAACGCGACGACCCCTAAGCGGGGCTACTCTAAAAAACAATTTGAAGTGCGTAAGCAATAATATTCACACTTTTATTTTATTACCATATATATGTATTGACCCCTTCTTCAAATTAGATGTGGCAGATGTGGGATGAAGTCCTACCACATGATCGCATACGAGCAATTCAAGAAGAATTGGTGGGATTCTTTCTTGACCACGTCATAAATAAAGCCGGAGAATACCATCTAGAATTAGACATTAGATGTTAGGGATTGTAAGAGATCTTATATTGTATATATGTAGCTAGTAGCGTCGGATATATATACGAAAACTTGTTATTCGACCAATCTCTCGGAGAAAGAGAGGTCGATCACTTCTATCTCTATATGTTTATGACGATCTTCTGTACTTAATGGTTCCTTCATTTGCTTACTAACTAGCGTGTCGAGTTCTCTCTATAGTAGCTAGCGTCGACCAAGCACGGAGAAAGAGAGGGCATTTCTCTCTATCAATTAGCTAGCTATAATAATATAAAATCCCTAAATTAACTCTCTAAAACCCCCTAAACCCCCTCCCTTTCAAAATAAAAAACAAGCAACTGCCAGATGCTGACGCGTGGATGCCTGTTGGTCCCGGTTGGTGTTACCAACCGGGACTAAAGGCTCTCCTGCCTAGGCTCCCCGCAGAGGCCACATGTAGCCCCTTCTGTCCTGGTTTGTAAGAGAATTGGGACTAAAGGTTTTGGGCTTTAGTTCCGGTACCGGAACCGGGACAAATGGGCCTTTTTCTCCTAGTGTTATGCCGATGACAACCGATGACAACCTGAGGTATGCCAACATATATGATGCCGACGGTGCTACGCCGACGAAGGCCGTCGATATAGGTCTATGCCGACGGGAATCGGGGCTATGCCGACGGCTCGCCGTCGGCATAGGACTTTATCCTGGTAGTGATGTTAAACAATGCAATAGATCGAACTATATTGCGAGGGGAAAGAATAGCATGGGCGAGACATAAGCTAAATGTGGTAAGGTAACAAACACACATCATTATGTCTTCCTATACATGGAAATCTTATTCAATATTCAAACTTTGAAGAGAGGACACATCTGGAGAGTGGGGGACGGGTCACATATCCTATATAATTAAGAAGTTTACCCCCACTATCACAATTATCTAAACATGCAAGCTGTTCACATCAATACATGTGTCCCACCTGATCCCACCCCTATGTATCTTCACATGGAGCTATACACGTCAAGGCATCCAGCCACATCACCAACTATAGCATGCATGCATTTCATTACCGAACACAAGCAGACTAACATGTTGCTTGATTATTACGTATTATTTTACAACACAACCATCCCTTTGGTCATTTCCTCTTCCATGTTCTGTAACGGATAGATGAGGCAGCCTAAGAGCCCATATGCGTCGTCTTATTCTCCTCCTGCCTCATTTTCTCTTCAGCAAACAAAGCAACATCTAGAGCTCCACGTCCCATCTTCCATGTGTCAACCTTGGACACGCGCGACCACAAAGAGGGGTCCCAATACCAGCTACTAGGCCGCTCCTAGATGGCGTCGCCGCACGCGGACAGTGCCTCGATGGTGCCCCGTGGCTAGGGATCGAGCCCTGGGCGAGCTCTCTTCACCACTAAAAGGGTCTTGATGCATGTTACCACGCGGCTCCTAGACAGCGCCGCCGCACTCCCGTAGTAACTCGACCGTGCCATGTCTTTTCCGACCAACTACATCACATTCGCCAGCCGCGGCTGCCCTTCACACCCACGTCCACGCGCTGTCGCAGCACCACCAAGAATCTTGCTGCTACCCTTCCGTCAACTCAGTAAGCCGGTCGACCTAGCTTTCGATGGCAGAGGACGAATATGGCCTTTGCTTGCTTCACCAATACAATTTATTTAATTGCACATACATGAGTAACTCGAGTTTGCATATTGTAGGTGCTTGAAGGATATATGCTTGAAGGATTCATGGTTGGTGCTCCCGATGGCCAGAACAGAAGTCCCAGAACTAGGTGAAGATATCCTATTAAATATAGTAAATAGTATATCTGCCATAATTTTGCAACTAAGCAATGACTGATTTGGGTTCCACCGCAATCGTCAGTATCAATGAATTCTCTCACCTTACCAACATTAAGTTTTCCTTTATTTTTATCTTTCATACTCAATTAATTTTCCTTTCATTTCCCACTCACTTTTATCCCATATTATGTTTATAAGCAGATATATACGCCTATCTGTTGTAACATCTATTTTGTACACTTTCCGGTATGTACTATTAGTGTGTGGATCTAATGTACTGACATGCATATGATTGAGTTACATCAACAGTCACACATAACACACAAAATATGTATCTCAAAATGCAACTTTGTACATAACCATTCAAGACATCTTCAATTCAGATCCCTGTTCTGGTGTGTTTTATACATTAATATTTGTGTAAAACATATGAGATTATTATGCCATACCGCGATAGAATAATTTACATTTTTTTCATCTTTACAATCATACTTCCACTAACATGTCCTTTTGTAGATTTTAGTCTTCAGATCATATATTGTGCAAACAAAATTCTTCGCTTTATATATTATCATGTGCATAAGACTAAGAGTTCTCGCAGCAACGCGTGGGGGCATCATCTAGTTAATATATAGGATGACCGTTGGATCCCTAGTAGTCCCACAAGAAAAGTGATGACACCGAGAGGGAATATTGTGATTAATTGGGTTGCTGAATTGATTGACATGGAAAACAGAAAATGGGACGAACAACTAATACATGACTTACTATGGCCCATAGATGGCTAGTGTATCCTAAATATTCCATTACCCATGGGCATGATGAAGGACTTTGTTTCCTGGCATTATAACAAGAATGGGATTTTCTCGGTGAGATGGACCTACCAAGCTGAAGTTTATTTGTCACAATACCTTGCTTGGTATTCATGGCCACAACTTCTCAATGCCCCCCTATGTACGGCGGACTGCGAGAGCATTAGACATGCCTTCTTCTTGTGCCCGTGTGTACGAGAAATATGGCGTATTTTAGGGCTAGGGAACTTGATCCAGTAAGTTTGCGCAATTGAAAGGGGTTGTTGTTCGGTCGTGGTTGACGCAAAGAATAATGATATGTCACTACAGCCAGATGTCGAGCACAATGACTTGATAGCTACTGCTGTTTGGTATGTGTGATGGGAGCGAAGACAGTCTACTCATGAACAAAAAATTATGGAGCCAACAAGGTCTACGCAAGCTATCTCCACGTCTGGTGAAAAATTACTCAAGGGCCAAGAAGAAAGGAGGATCTCGCAGACAGAGACATGGATGGAAGAAACCAAGTGAAGGCTACGTCAAGCTGAACGTGGATGCTGCATTCAACGATGACCAAGGTACTGGAGCTTCGGGTGCTATTCTTAGCCACAACAATGGATACTTTTTGGCAGCGTCTTGAAGCCATATTTCCTTTGTTGAGGACGCTGCAATAGCGGAAGCCCGAGGTCTTCGAGACGGCCTGATCTTGGCAAGTGATATTGGATGCAATAACATAGTGGTTGAAGCTGATTGCATGTGGGTAATTCAGGTGATGCAAAATGGTGACAACTTGCTAGGGCCAGCAGGAGAAATATACGAGCAGTGCACTTTCCTAGAGCATCTACAGCCGTAATCGGCAAATCCGGCCCCTCAAATGCCTGCAGACGCGCCTTGAACGGTGACCAAGCAGGCCTTAAATTTTGCAATTTGCAACCATATATCCTATTTTAGGAACATTAGATACATGCAAGGACATGCACGTCGATCATCAGGTCTTTGATGGGCCAGCGGGAAACAACTTTGGTCATCCCCTTTGTGAAGCATATGGACTGTGACTCTTTTTGAATCACAAAATAAAAATCTATCATCGTAATAGGCCATCAACATATACATATGAACTTAAAACTCAATGAATAATCATCAGTTGATGAAATGCAATCTAGTGTCAAGCTCCCTAATACATACAACGCGAATTGATCTACCTACACAAACAGAGAAGCTTGTAGTTGTCCGACGACGTGGCAATTTAAGTTGGTCCGCCTCAAACTGGCACGGCAAGGTGGGACTAAAATTTGGGTTGACTAGCTCCCCGGCGGCAACGGTCTTCTTGTTGGAAATATGCCCTAGAGGCAATAATAAAATGGTTATTATTGTATTTTCTTGTTCATGATAATTGTCTATTGTTCATGCTATAATTGTGTTAACCGGAAACCATAATACATGTGTGAATACATAGACCACAACATGTCCCTAGTGAGCCTCTAGTTGACTAGCTCGTTGATCAATAGATGGTCACGGTTTCATGGCCATGGACATTGGATGTCGTTGATAACGGGATCACATCATTAGGAGAATGATGTGATGGACAAGACCCAATCCTAAGCATAGCACAAAGATCGTGTAGTTCGTTTGCTAAAGCTTTTCAATGTCAAGTGTCATTTCCTTAGACCATGAGATTGTGTAACTCCCGGATACCGTAGGAATACTTTGGGTGTGCCAAACGTCACAACGTAACTGGGTGGCTATAAAGGTACGCTACGGGTATCTCCGAAAGTATCTGTTGGGTTGGCACGAATCGAGACTGGGATTTGTCACTCCGTGTGACGGAGAGGTATCTCTGGGCCCACTCGGTAAGACATCATCATAATGAGCTCAATGTGACTAAGGAGTTAGCCACGGGATGATGTATTACGGAACGAGTAAAGAGACTTGCCAGTAACGAGATTGAACAAGGTATGGGGATACCGATGATCGAATCTCGGGCAAGTATCATACCGATAGACAAAGGGAATTGTATACGGGATTGATTGAATCCTTGACATCGTGGTTCATCCGATGAGATCATCGTGGAGTACGTGGGAGCCAACATGGGTATCCAGATCCCGCTGTTGGTTATTGACCGGAGAGGTGTCTCGGTCATGTCTACGTGTCTCCCGAACCCGTAGGGTCTACACACTTAAGGTTCGATGACGCTAGGGTTATAGGGAAAAGGTATACGTGATTACCGAAGGTTGTTCGGAGTCCCGGATGAGATCCCGGACGTCACGAGGAGCTCCGGAATGGTCCGGAGGTAAAGATTGATATATAGGAAGTCCAGTTTCGGTCACCGAAAAGTTTTCGGGCTCATCGGTAGTGTACCGGGAGTGCCGGGAGGGTGCCGGAGGACCCCCGGGAGGGGTGTGACGACCAAAGGACCACATGGGCTGTTAGATAAAGTGTGCCAGCCCTTATTGGGCTGGGCAAGACTTTTGCTAAAGGCCCATGTGGCTGGAGATAAGGAGATAAGGCAAAAAGGATTTAAAAGGAGGAGATCCACCTCCCTTGTGGGAGGTGGACTCTCCCTTTAATTCGGCCGGCCATCTCCTCTTTGGAGTAGAGGCCAAGCCAGCCCTCCACGTCCCTCCTCCTATATATACTTGAGGTTTTGGATGTTTTGAGACAGGATTTGATCTCTCTCTCTCACGGCGAAGCCCTACCTCTCTTCTTCCTCCTCCGCAGCGCTTAGGCGAAGCCCTGTCGGAATACCTTGCTACTCCACCACCACCACGCCGTCGTGCTGCTGTTGGAGCCCTTCCCCAACCTCTCCTTCCTCCTTGCTGGATCAAGGTGTTGGAGACGTCACCGGGCTGCACGTGTGTTGAACGCGGAGGTGCCGTCCGTTCGGCACTTGATCGGATCTACCGCGATCTGAATCGCTGCGAGTACGACTCCATCAACCGCGTTCTTGTAACGCTTCCGCTTAGCGATCTTCAAAGGTATGAAGATCCACTCTCCCCTTGCTCGTTGCTGGTTTCTCCATAGATGGATCTTGGTGAACGCGTAGGAAAATTTTTGATTTACTACTACGTCTCCCAACAGTGGCATCATGAGCTAGGTCTATGCGTAGAATCTATGCACGAGTAGAACACAAAGCAGTTGTGGGCGTCGATTTTGTTAATATGCTTGCCGTTACTAGTCTTATCTTGATTCGACGGTATTGTGGGATGAAGCGGCCCGGACCAACCTTACACGTACGCTTACGTGAGACCGGTTCCACCGCCTGACATGCACTAGTTGCATAAGGTGGCTAGCGGGTGTCTGTCTCTCCCACCTTAGTCGGATTGGATTCGATGAAAAGGGTCCTTATGAAGGGTAAATAGCAATTGGCATATCACGTTGTGGTTTTGACATAGGTAAGAAACGTTCTTGCGAGAAACCTATAGCAACCACGTAAAAACTTGCAACTACAAATTAGAGGACGTCTAACTTGTTTTTGCAGCATATGCCGTGTGATGTGATATGGCCAAAAGGATGTGATGTGATGCATTGTGATGTATGAGATTGATCATGTTCTTGTAATAGGGTTCACGACTTGCATGTCGATGACTATGACAACCTGCAGGAGCCATAGGAGTTGTCTTATATTATTGTATGACCTGCGTGTCAATCATAAACGCCATGTAATTACTTTACTTTATTGCTAAACGTTAGCTGTAGTAGTAGAAGTAATAGTTGGCGAGACAACTTCATGAAGACACAATGATGGAGATCATGATGATGGAGATCATGGTGTCGTGCCGGTGACAGTGATGATCATGGTGCCCCGAAGATGGAGATCATAGGAGCAAGATAATATTGGCCATATCATGTCACTATATTGATTGCATGTGATGTTTATCATGTTTACATCTTATTTGCTTAAAACGACGGTAGTAAATAAGATGATCTCTCAATAAAATTTCAAGAGAAGTGTTCACCCTAACTGTGCACCGTTGCTAAGGATCGTTGTTCCGAAGCACCACGTGATGATCGGGTGTGATAGGTTCTAACGTTCGCATACAACGGGTGTAAGCCAGATTTACACATGCGAAACACTTAGGTTGACTTGACGAGCCTAGCATGTACAGACATGGCCTCGGAACACGGAAGACCGAAAGGTCGAACATGAGTCGTATAGAAGATACGATCAACATAGAGATGTTCACCATCGATGACTAGTCCGTCTCACGTGATGATCGGACACGGGCTAGTTGACATGGATCATGTATCACTTGGAAGACTAGAGAGATGTCTATCTAAGTGGGAGTTCATTAATAATTTGATTAAATGAACTTAATTATCATGAACTTAGTCTAAAAATGTCCTTGCAAATTGTGTCGTAGATAGCTCACGCTATAGCTCCCCAGTTTTATTGATACAATCCTAGAGAAAAGTAAGTTGAAAGTTGATGGTAGCAATAATGCGGACTGGGTCCGTGATCTGAGGATTGTCCTCATTGTTGCACAGAAAGCTTATGTTTTTTATGTACCGCTAACTGCATCACTCCCTCAAGCGTTGTCTGTAGATGTTGTGAACATATGACAGGCACTTTTTGGTGACTACGTGATAGTTCAATGCGTCATGCATTACGGCTTAGAATTGAGGCTCCAAAACGTTTTGAACGTCACGGTGTTGGGGAACGTCGCATGGGAAACAAAAATTTTCCTACGCACACGCAAACCTATCCATGGTGATGAGCATCTACGAGAGGGAGAGTGGATCTACATACCCTTGTAGATCGCTAAGCGGGAAGCGTTAAGAAACGCGGTTGGTGTAGTCGAACATCTTCGCGATCCAAATCGCCGAGCGTCCCGCGATCTCATCACGATCCGTCCCGCGATCCAATCACGATACGTCCCGTGAACTCATCACGATCCGTCCCGCGATCTCATCACGATCCGTCTCACGATCTTGATCACGATCTGTCCCGCGAACTCATCACGATCCGTTCCACGATCTCATCACGAACCGTCTCGCGATCTCGATCACGGTCCTTCCGATCTAGCGCCGAACGGACGGCACCTCCGCGTTCAGCACACGTGCAGCTTGATGACGATCTCCACCGTCTTGATCCAGCAAGAGGAGGTGGATAGGAGAGAGAGTTCACCGGTAGCATGACGGCGCTCCGGTGATGGTGGTGGTGGAGCAATTCCGGCAGGGCTTCGCCTAAGCGCTGCAGAAATCCGATCTAGAGGAGAAACTGTGCACCGGTGAAACGGGTAGCACGTGGCCGGAAATTCTGTCCAAAAACCACCCAATCCACTAGTATATATAGGAGGAGAGGAGAGGAGAGGCAGCCAAGGCCTTTGGGTCGGCCGAAATAGGAGGTGGGAAGAAATCCTACTTCACCTCCAATCCTAGTTGGAGTAGGATTGCCTCCTATTGGCTGATTTTCCACTTTTTGCTTTAGGACTTTCTCTCCTGCGCCATGGGCCTTTGTGGCTGTTTTCCCAGCCCACTAAGGGCTGGTTATTATTCTCCCACAGCCCATGGACCTCTTGGGGTCGAAATACCCCTCCCGGAGGCCTCCCGGTACACTACCGGCACTCCCGGTACACTACCGGCACTCCCGGTACACTACCGATGAGCCCGAAACATTTCCGGAAACCAAACTGGGACTTCCTATATATGAATCTTTACCTCCGGACCATTCCGGAGCTCCTCGTGATGTCCGGGATCTCATCCGGGACTCCGAACAAACTTCGGTCACCACCATACATAACTCTACACTACCGAAACGTCATCGAACCTTAAGTGTGCAGACCCTGCGGGTTCGAGAACTATGTAGACATGACCGAGACACCTCTACGGTCAATAACCAATGGCGGGACCTGGACATCCACATTGGTTCCTACATATTCTACGAAGATCTTTTTCGGTCGAACCTCTATGTCAAGGATTTAGTTAATCCCGTATAACGTCCCCTTTGTTCTTCGGTATGTTACTTGCCCGAGATTCGATCGTCGGTATCTCCATACCTAGTTCAACCTCGTTACTGGCAAGTCTCTTTACTCGTTCCGTAATACAAGATCCCGTGACTAACACTTAGCCACATTGCTTGCAAGGCTTGTTGTGATGTTGTATTACCGAGTGGGCCCTGAGATACCTCTCCGTCACACGGAGTAACAAATCCCAGTCTCGATCCATGCCAACTCAACAAACACCATCGGAGATACCTGTAGAGCACCTTTATAGTCACCCAGTTACGTTGCGACGTTTGATACACACAAGGCACTCCTCCGATATCCGTGAGTTGCATGATCTCATGGTCATAGGAACATATACTTGACATGCAGAAAACAGTAGCAATAAACTGACACGATCATATGCTATGTTTGTAGTTTGGGTCTTATCCATCACATCATTCTCCTAATGATGTGATCCCGTTATCAAATGACATCTCATGTCCATGGCTAGGAAACCTTAACCATCCTTTGATCAACGAGCTAGTCCATTAGAGGCATACTAGGGACATGGTTTTGTCTATGTATCCACACATGCATTTAAGTCTCCGATCAATACAATTATAGCATGGATAATAAACGATTATCATGAACAAGGAAATATGATAATAACTAATTTATTATTGCCTCTAGGGCATATTTCCAACAGTCTCCCACTTGCACTAGAGTCAATAATCTAGTTCACATCACCATGTGATTCGCATTGTTATGAATCTAACACCCAATGAGTTTTGGGGCTCGATCATGCTTTGCATGTGAGAGAGGTCTTATAGTCAACGGGTCTGCGATATTCAGATCCGTGTGTACTTTGCAAATCTCTATGTCAAACCGTAATCACTGCTACCACACTCCACTTGGTACTATTTCCAAATGGCTGCTCCACTATACGTATCCAGATTGCTACTACTAGTCATCCGGATAGGTGTTAAAGCTTGCATCGACGTAACTCTTTACGACGAACTCTTTATCACCTCCATAATCAAGAAACATTTCCTTAGTCCTCTGGTTACTAAGGATAATTCCGACCGCTGTCCAGTGATCCACTCCTGGACCACTCTTGTACCCCTTGACAGACTCGTGGCAAGGCACACATAGGTGCGGTACACAGCATGGCATAATATAGAGCCTATGGCTAAGGCATAGGGGACGACATTCATCCTTTCTCTTTCTTCTGCCGTTGTCGAGCTTTGAGTCTCACTCAACTTCACACCTTACAAATCAGACGAGAACTATTTCTCTGGCTGATCCATTTTGAACTCTTTCAAAATCTTGTCAAGGTATGCACTCATTGAAAGTCTCATCAAGCATCTTGATCTATCTCTATAGATTTTGATGCTCAACAATTAGGTAGCTTTATCCAGGTCTTCATTTGAAAAACACTTTTCAAACAACCTTTTATGCCTTCCAGAAATTCTACATTATTTCCGATCAACAATATGTCAACCACATATACTTATCAGAAACTCTATAGTGCTCCCATTCACTTTATTGCAAATACAAGTTTCTCGTAAACTTTGTATAAACTACAAAAACTTTGATCACCTCATCAAAGTGTATATTCCAACTCCGAGATGCTTGCTTCAGTCCATAGAAGGATCACTGAAGCTCTCTCATCTTTTAGCATCCTTAGGACTGACAAAACCTTCTGGTTGTATCACATACAACCTTTCCTTAAGTAAACCGTTAAGGAAACGACGTTTTGACATCCATCTGCCAGATTTCGTAATTGAAAATGCAGCAACTGCTAACATAATTCCAACAGACTTTTAGCATCGCTACGAGTGAGAAAGCCTCCTCGCAGTCAACTCCTTGAACTTGTCACAAACAACTTTGCAACAAGTCGAGCTTTACAAATGGTGACATTCACCATCAGTGTCTGTCTTCATTCTAAAGGTCCATTTGTACTCAACGACCTGCCGTCTAACGAGCAAGTCTACCAAAGTCTATACTTGGTTTTCATAAATGGATCCTATCTCGGATTTCATGGTCTCTAACCATTTGTCGGAATCCGGGCCCATCATCGCTTCTCCATAGCTCGTAGGTTCATCGCTGTCCAACAACATGACCTCGAAGACAGGGTTGTCGTACCGCTTAGGAGCAGTACACATCCTTGTCGACCCACGAAGTTCGATAGTAACTTGATCCTGAAGCTTCATGATCATCATCATTAACTTCCTCTTCAACTAACGTAGGCTTCACAGAAACATCTTTCTGCGCTGCGCTACTCTCTGGTTGAACAAAGGTTTAACAACCTCATCAAGTTCTATCTTCCTCCCACTCAATTCTTTCGAGAGAAACCTTTCCTCGAGAAAGGATCCGTTTTAGTAACAACCACTTTGCACTCGGATCTGAGATAGAAGGTTCACCCAACTGATCTTAGGGTATTCTATGAAGATGCATTTGTCCGCCTTGGGTTCGACCTCATTAGGTGAAAACATTTTTCACACAAGTGCCGCAGCCCCAAGTATTAAGAAACGACAGCTTAGGTTTCTATCAAACCATAATTCATATGGTGTCATCTCAACGGATTTAGATGGTGCCCTATTTAAAGTGAATGTAGTTGTCTCTAATGCATAACCCCAAAATTATAGTAGTAAAACGACAAGAGACATCATAGCACGCACCATGTCCAATAGAGCATAACTATGATGTTCGGACACACCATCACACTATGGTGTTCCAGGTGGCGTTTAGTTGTGAAACAACTTTCACATTGTCTTAAGTTGTATGCCAAACTCGTGACTCAGATATTCACCTCCACGATCATATCGCAGTCATTTTTATCTTCTTGTCACGATGATCTTTAAACTTCACTCTGAATTTGCTTGAACCTTTCAAACGATTCAGACTTGTGTTTCATTAAGTAAATATACACTATATCTACTCAAATCATCAGTGAAGGTAAGAAAATAACGATATCCACTGCACACTACAAGACTCACTAGATTGCATACATCAACATGTATCATTTCCAATGAATCACTTGCCCGCTCCATCCAACGGGGTCCTTTAGTCATCTTGCCCAAGAGGCATGGTTCGCATGTCTCAACCGATTCGAAATCGAATGAGTCCAAATATCCATCAGCATGGAGTTTCTACATGCGCTTTATACCAATATGACATTTAGCGGCAGTGCCACAAGTATGTGGTACTATCATTATTAACTTTGTATCTTTTGACATCAATGTTATGAACATGTGTAATACTACGATCAAGATTTCAACAAACCATTCTCACTGGGTGCATGACCATTGAAGGTATTATTCATGTAAACAGAATAACCATTATTCTCTAACTTAAATGAATAACCGTATTGCAATAAACATGATCTAATCATGTTCATGCTCAACGCAAAACACCAAATAACATTTATTTAGGTTCGTCACTAATCCTGAAGGTAGAGAGAGCGTGCGATGTTGATCACATCAACCTTGGAAACACTTCCAACACATATCGTCACCTCACCCTTAGCTAGTTCTCCGTTTATTCCGTAGCTTTTATTTCGAGTTACTAACATTTAGCAACCGAACCGGTATCCAATACCCAGGTGCTACTAAGAGTACTAGCAAGGTACACATTAGTAACTCGTATATCAAATATACTTCTATCAATGTTGCCAGCCTTCTTATCTACCAAGTATCTAGGGTTGTTCCGCTTCAGCGACCTCTCGCCTCATAATAGAAGCACTTAGTCTCGGGTTTGAGTTCAACTTTGGGTTGCTTCACTGGAGCAGCAACTGACTTGCTATCCATGAAGTTTCCCTCCTTGATCTTGCCCTTTTCGAAACTAGTGGTTTGATTAACCATCAACACTTGACGCTCCTTCTTGATTTCTACCTTCGCGGTGTCAAACATCGCGAACAGCTCAGGGATCAATACTTCTATCCCTGGTGTATTATAGTTCATCACTTAAGTTCTAGTAGCTTTAGTGACAGTGACTTGGAGAACTATATCAATCACTATCTTATCTGGAAGATCAACTCCCACTTGATTCAAGCGATTGTAGTACCCAGACAATCTGAGTACATGCTCAACGATTGAGCTATTCTCCTTCATCTTACAGGCAAAGAATCTTGTTGGAGATCTCATATCTCGCAACACAGGCACGAGCCTGAGATCACAATCTCTGCCCCTAGAACATCTCATATGTTCCGTGACGTTCAAAACGTTTCGGAGCCTCAATTCTAAGCCGTAATGCATGACGCACAAAACTATCAAGTAGTCATCGAAACGTGCCTGTCAGATGTTCACAACATCTATAGACGACGCTAGAGGGGGTGGCGCACCGAGCGGTGCATTAAGGACATAAGCCTTCTGTGCAGCAATGAGGACAATCCTCAGATCACGGACCCAGTCCGCAATATTGCTACCAACATCTTTCAATTCTATTTCTCTAGGAACATATAAAAATACAAGGGAGCCACAACGCGAGCTAGTAATCTACAACATAATTTGCAAAGACACTTTGACTATGTTCATGATAATGAGTTCAATTAATCATATTATTTAAGAACTCCCACTCAAATTGACATCCCTCCGATCATTCGAGTGATACATGATCCAAATTCACCAACTCAAGTCCGATCATCACGTGAGTTGAGGTGGCTGCAATGGTGAACATCATTATGTTGATCATATCTACTATATGACTCATGTTCGACCTTTCGGTCTCTCGTGTTCCGAGGCCATGTCTGTACATGCTAGGCTCGTCAAGTTTAACCCGAGTGTTCTGCGCGTGCAAATCTGGCTTGCACCCGTTGTATGTGAACGTAGAGTCTATCACACCCGATCATCACGTGGTGTCTCAACACGACGAACTTTCGCAACGGTGCACACTCGGGGAGAACACAGTTCATCTTGAAATTCAAGTGAGGGATCACCTTATAATGCTACCGCCGTACTAAGCAAAACAAGGTGCATAAAAGGATTAACATCTCATGCAATTCATAAGTGACATGATATGGCCATGAACTTGTGTTTAAGATCTCCATCTTCGAAACACCGGCATGATCTCCATCGTCACCGGCACAACACCATGATCTCCATCATCTTGATCTCCATCAATGTGTTGCCATTGGGGTTGTGGCGCCAGCCCTGCTTCTACTTCTATTGCTACTGCTTAGCGATAAAGTAAAGCATTACATAGCGCTTAATGATTGACACGCAGGTCATACAATAATTAAAGACAACCCTATGGCTCCTGCCGGTTGCCGTACTCAACGACATGCAAGTCGTGAAATTCTATACATCACATGATCATCTCATACATCACATATATCTCATCATGTAATTGGCCATATCACATCACAACATACCCTGCAAAAACAAGTTAGACGTCCTCTAATTGTTGTTGCATGTTTTACGTGGCTGCTATGGGTATCTAGCAAGAACGATTCTCACCTACGCATAAACCACAACGGTGATACACTAGTTTGCTTTTCAACCTTCTCAAGGACCGCCTTTGTCGAATCCGATCCAACTAAAGTGAGAGAAACTGTCACCCGCAAGCCATCTAGGCAACAAGTTGCGTCGAGGGAACCGGTCTCTCGTAAGCGTACGAGTAATGTTGGTCCGGGCCGCTTCATCTCACAATCCCGCTGAACCAAAATACGACCAAGGGAGGAAGCAATCTAAGCATCAACGCCCACAAACCTTTTGTGTTCTACTCGAGATCTCATCGAACCATCAACCTAGCTCATGATGCCACTGTTGGGGAACGTCGCATGGGAAACAAAAATTTTCCTACGCACACGCAAACCTATCCATGGTGATGAGCATCTACGAGAGGGAGAGTGGATCTACATACCCTTGTAGATCGCTAAGCGGGAAGCGTTAAGAAACGCGGTTGGTGTAGTCGAACATCTTCGCGATCCAAATCGCCGAGCGTCCCGCGATCTCATCACGATCCGTCCCGCGATCCAATCACGATACGTCCCGTGAACTCATCACGATCCGTCCCGCGATCTCATCACGATCCGTCTCACGATCTTGATCACGATCTGTCCCGCGAACTCATCACGATCCGTTCCACGATCTCATCACGAACCGTCTCGCGATCTCGATCACGGTCCTTCCGATCTAGCGCCGAACGGACGGCACCTCCGCGTTCAGCACACGTGCAGCTTGATGACGATCTCCACCGTCTTGATCCAGCAAGAGGAGGTGGATAGGAGAGAGAGTTCACCGGTAGCATGACGGCGCTCCGGTGATGGTGGTGGTGGAGCAATTCCGGCAGGGCTTCGCCTAAGCGCTGCAGAAATCCGATCTAGAGGAGAAACTGTGCACCGGTGAAACGGGTAGCACGTGGCCGGAAATTCTGTCCAAAAACCACCCAATCCACTAGTATATATAGGAGGAGAGGAGAGGAGAGGCAGCCAAGGCCTTTGGGTCGGCCGAAATAGGAGGTGGGAAGAAATCCTACTTCACCTCCAATCCTAGTTGGAGTAGGATTGCCTCCTATTGGCTGATTTTCCACTTTTTGCTTTAGGACTTTCTCTCCTGCGCCATGGGCCTTTGTGGCTGTTTTCCCAGCCCACTAAGGGCTGGTTATTATTCTCCCACAGCCCATGGACCTCTTGGGGTCGAAATACCCCTCCCGGAGGCCTCCCGGTACACTACCGGCACTCCCGGTACACTACCGGCACTCCCGGTACACTACCGATGAGCCCGAAACATTTCCGGAAACCAAACTGGGACTTCCTATATATGAATCTTTACCTCCGGACCATTCCGGAGCTCCTCGTGATGTCCGGGATCTCATCCGGGACTCCGAACAAACTTCGGTCACCACCATACATAACTCTACACTACCGAAACGTCATCGAACCTTAAGTGTGCAGACCCTGCGGGTTCGAGAACTATGTAGACATGACCGAGACACCTCTACGGTCAATAACCAATGGCGGGACCTGGACATCCACATTGGTTCCTACATATTCTACGAAGATCTTTTTCGGTCGAACCTCTATGTCAAGGATTTAGTTAATCCCGTATAACGTCCCCTTTGTTCTTCGGTATGTTACTTGCCCGAGATTCGATCGTCGGTATCTCCATACCTAGTTCAACCTCGTTACTGGCAAGTCTCTTTACTCGTTCCGTAATACAAGATCCCGTGACTAACACTTAGCCACATTGCTTGCAAGGCTTGTTGTGATGTTGTATTACCGAGTGGGCCCTGAGATACCTCTCCGTCACACGGAGTAACAAATCCCAGTCTCGATCCATGCCAACTCAACAAACACCATCGGAGATACCTGTAGAGCACCTTTATAGTCACCCAGTTACGTTGCGACGTTTGATACACACAAGGCACTCCTCCGATATCCGTGAGTTGCATGATCTCATGGTCATAGGAACATATACTTGACATGCAGAAAACAGTAGCAATAAACTGACACGATCATATGCTATGTTTGTAGTTTGGGTCTTATCCATCACATCATTCTCCTAATGATGTGATCCCGTTATCAAATGACATCTCATGTCCATGGCTAGGAAACCTTAACCATCCTTTGATCAACGAGCTAGTCCATTAGAGGCATACTAGGGACATGGTTTTGTCTATGTATCCACACATGCATTTAAGTCTCCGATCAATACAATTATAGCATGGATAATAAACGATTATCATGAACAAGGAAATATGATAATAACTAATTTATTATTGCCTCTAGGGCATATTTCCAACACACGGAACATATGAGATGTTCTAGGAGCTGAGATTGTGATCTCAGGCTCGTGCCTATGTTGAGAGGTATGAGACCTCCAACAAGATTCTTTGTCTACAAGATAAAGGAGAATAGCTCAATCGCTGAGCGTGTGCTCAGATTGTCTGGGTGCTACAATCACTTGAATCAAGTGGGAGTTAATCTTCCAGATGAGATAGTGATTAATGCAGTTCTCCAAGTCACTGCCACCAAGCTACTAGAGCTTCGTGATGAACTATAACATGCCAGGGATGGATAAGATGATCCCTGAGTTGTTCGTGATGTTTGACACCACGAAGGTAGAAATCAAGAAGGAGCATCAAGTGTTGATGGTTAAGTGAAACCACTAGTTTCAAAAGGGGCAAGGGCAAGAACGGAAAACTTCAGGAATGGCAAGCCAGTTGTTGCTCTAGTGAAGAAACCCAAGGTTGAGCCCGAACCCGAGACTAGGTGCTTCTGTTATGAGGAGAATGTTCGCTGAAGCGGAAAACCCCTAGATGCTTGGTAGATAAGAAGGCTGGGAATGTCAATGGAAGTATATTTGATATACGTGTTAGTGATGTGTACCTTGCTGGTACTCCTAGTAGCACCTGGGTATTGGATACCGGTTTGGTTGCTAAGTGTTAGCAACTCGAAATAAAAGCTACGGAGTAAATGGAGACTAGCTAGGTGAAAGGTGACGATGTGTGTTGGAAGTATTTCCAAGATTGATGTGATCACCATCGCACGCTCTCTCTACCTTCAGGATTTGTGATAAACCTAAATAAATGTTATTTGGTGTTTGCGTTGAGCATGAACGTGATTAGATCATGATTAGTGCGATACGGTTATTCATATAAGTTAGAGAATAATGGTTATTCTGTTTACATGGATAATGCCTTCAATGGTCATGCACCCACTCGAAATGGTTTATCGAATCATGATCGTAGTAGTACACATATTCATAACATTGGTACCAAAAGATACAAAGTTAATAATGATAGTACCACATGCTTGTGGCACTGCCACGTAATGTCATATTGGTATAAATCGCATGAAAGAAACTCCATGCTGATGGATTTTTGACTCACTCGATTTTGAATCGGTTGAGACATGCGAGCCATGCCTCTTGGGCAAGATGACTGAGACCCCGTCATCCAATATGATGGAGCGGGCAAGTGGCTTATTGGAATTAATACATGTTGATGTATGTGGTCCAATGAGTGTTGAAACACACAGTGGATATCGTTGTTTTACCTTCACTGATGATTTGAGTAAATATGGGGATATTTACTTAATGAAACACGAATCTGAAATGTTTGAAAGGTTCAAGGAGTTTCAGAGTGAAGTTAAAGATCATCGTGACAAGAAGATAAATGTCTATGATATGATCATGGAGGTGATATCTAAGTTACGAGTTTGGTATGCAATTTTAGACAATGTGGAAATTGTTTCACAGCTCACGCCTCCTGGAACACCATAGTGTGATGGTGTGTTCGAACGTCATAGTCGTGCTCTATTGGATATAGTGAGTACTATGATGTCTCTTATCATTTTGCCACTATCGTTATGGGGTTATGCATTAAAGACAAATCCATTCACTTTAACAGGGCACCATCTAAGTCTGTTGAGATGACACCGTGAGAATTATGGTTTGACAGAAGCCTAAGCTGTCATTTCTTAATGTTTGGGGCTGCGACGCTTATGTGAAAATGGGTTTTTCACCTAGCGAGCTCGAACCCAAAGCAGACAAATGCATCTTCATAGAATACCCTAATGAGACATTGGGTATACCTTCTATCTCAGATCCAAGCGCAAAAGGTGTTTGTTGCTAAGAACGGGTCCTTTCTTGAGAAAGAGTTTCTCTCGAAAGAATTGAGTGGGAGGAAGATAGAACTTGATGAGGTTGTTGAACCTTTGTTTCAACCAGAGAATAGCGCAACACAGAAAGATGTTTCTGTAGAGCCTACTCAGTTGAAAAGGAAGTTAATGATGATGATCATGAAGCTTCGGATCAAGTCACTATCGAACCTCGTAGGTCGACAAGGACGCGTACTGCTCCTGAGTAGTACGACAACCCTGTCTTGGAAATCATGTTGTTGGACAACGATGAACCTGCGAACTATGGAGAAGCGATGGTGGGCCCGGATTCCAACAAATGGCTAGGAGCCATGAAATCCGAGAAAGGATCCATGTATGAAAACCAAGTATGGACTTTGGTAGACTTGCCTGTTGAATGGCAGGTCATTGAGTACAAATGGACCTTTGAGATAAACATAGACGCTAATGGTGAAATGTCACCGTTTATAAAGCTCGACTTGTCGCAAAGAAGTTTCCGCCAAGTTCAAGGAGTTGACTGCAATGAGATTGTCTCATCTGTAGCGATGCTAAAGGTCTAGTAAAATTTTGTTAGCAGTTGCTGCATTTTTCGATTATGAAATCTGGCAGATGGATGACAAAACAAGGTTTCCGTAATGGTTTCTGTGAGGAAGAGTTGTATGTGATACAACCAGAAGGTTTTGTCAATCCTAAGGATGCTAATAATATGCAAACTCCAGCGATCCTTCTATGGACTGGAGCAAGCATCTCGGAGTTGGAATATATGCTTTGATGAGGTGATCAAAGTGTTTAAGTTTATACAAAGTTTATGAGAAACTTGTATTTGCAAGAAAGTGAGTGGGAGCACTATAGAATTTCTTATAAGAATGAATATGTAGTTGACATATTATTGATCGGAAATGATGTAGAATTTCTGGAAGAGCATGAAGGGTTGTTTGAAAAGAGTTTTTTCAAAGGAAGACCCACATAAAGCTACTATTTTATTGAGCATCAAGATCTATAGGGATAGATCAATTCGCTTGATAAGTTTTTTCGACGAAGACATACCTTGACAAGTTTTTGAAGGAGTTCAAAATAGATGGGTCAAAGAAGGAGTTCTTGACTGTATTGTAAGGTGTGAAATTGAGTAAGACTCAATACCCGACCACGGCAGAAGATAAAGAAAAGATGAGTGTCATCTCCTATGCTTTAGCCATAGGCTCTATATAGTATGCCATGCTGTGTACCGCACTTGTGTGTGCCTTGCCATGAGTCTGTCAAGGGGTACAAGAGTAATCCAAGAGTGGATCACTGGACAGCGGTCAAAATTAGCCTTAGTAACTTGAGAACTAAGGAAATATTTCTCGATTATGGAGGTGATAAAGAGTTCATCGTAAAGTGTTACGATGATGCAAGCTTTAAAACCAATCCGGATGACTCTTAGTAGAAATCCAGCTACGTATAGTGGAGCAGCCGTTTGGAATAGCTCCAAGTGGAGCATGGGAGTAGTATCTACAAATATGACATGGAAAGTTTGTAAGGTACACACGGATCTGAATGTCGCAGACCCGCTGACTAAAAACCTCTTTCACGAGCAGAACATGAACAAACCCCAGAACTTATTGGGTGTTAATCACATGATGATATGATCACATGGTGATGTAAGTGTTAATCACATGGTGATGTGAACTAGATTATTGACTCTAGTGCAAGTGGGAGACTGTTGGAAATATGCCCTAGAGGCAATAATAAAATGGTTATTATTGTATTTCCTTGTTCATGATAATTTTCTATTGTTCATGCTATAATTGTGTTAACCGGAAACCATAATACATGTGTGAATACATAGACCACAACATGTCCCTAGTGAGCCTCTAGTTGACTAGCTCGTTGATCAATAGATGGTCACGGTTTCATGGCCATGGACATTGGATGTCGTTGATAACGGGATCACATCATTAGGAGAATGATGTGATGGACAAGACCCAATCCTAAGCATAGCACAAAGATCGTGTAGTTCGTTTGCTAAAGCTTTTCAATGTCAAGTGTCATTTCCTTAGACCATGAGATTGTGTAACTCCCGGATACCGTAGGAATACTTTGGGTGTGCCAAACGTCACAACGTAACTGGGTGGCTATAAAGGTACGCTACGGGTATCTCCGAAAGTATCTGTTGGGTTGGCACGAATCGAGACTGGGATTTGTCACTCCGTGTGACGGAGAGGTATCTCTGGGCCCACTCGGTAAGACATCATCATAATGAGCTCAATGTGACTAAGGAGTTAGCCACGGGATGATGTATTACGGAACGAGTAAAGAGACTTGCCAGTAACGAGATTGAACAAGGTATGGGGATACCGACGATCGAATCTCGGGCAAGTATCATACCGATAGACAAAGGGAATTGTATACGGGATTGATTGAATCCTTGACATCGTGGTTCATCCGATGAGATCATCGTGGAGTACGTGGGAGCCAACATGGGTATCCAGATCCCGCTGTTGGTTATTGACCGGAGAGGTGTCTCGGTCATGTCTACGTGTCTCCCGAACCCGTAGGGTCTACACACTTAAGGTTCGATGACGCTAGGGTTATAGGGAAAAGGTATACGTGATTACCGAAGGTTGTTCGGAGTCCCGGATGAGATCCCGGACGTCACGAGGAGCTCCGGAATGGTCCGGAGGTAAAGATTGATATATAGGAAGTCCAGTTTCGGTCACCGGAAAGTTTTCGGGCTCATCGGTAGTGTACCGGGAGTGCCGGGAGGGTGCCGGAGGACCCCCGGGAGGGGTGTGACGACCAAAGGACCACATGGGCTGTTAGATAAAGTGTGCCAGCCCTTATTGGGCTGGGCAAGACTTTTGCTAAAGGCCCATGTGGCTGGAGATAAGGAGATAAGGCAAAAAGGATTTAAAAGGAGGAGATCCACCTCCCTTGTGGGAGGTGGACTCTCCCTTTAATTCGGCCGGCCATCTCCTCTTTGGAGTAGAGGCCAAGCCAGCCCTCCACGTCCCTCCTCCTATATATACTTGAGGTTTTGGATGTTTTGAGACAGGATTTGATCTCTCTCTCTCACGGCGAAGCCCTACCTCTCTTCTTCCTCCTCCGCAGCGCTTAGGCGAAGCCCTGTCGGAATACCTTGCTACTCCACCACCACCACGCCGTCGTGCTGCTGTTGGAGCCCTTCCCCAACCTCTCCTTCCTCCTTGCTGGATCAAGGTGTTGGAGACGTCACCGGGCTGCACGTGTGTTGAACGCGGAGGTGCCGTCCGTTCGGCACTTGATCGGATCTACCGCGATCTGAATCGCTGCGAGTACGACTCCATCAACCGCGTTCTTGTAACGCTTCCGCTTAGCGATCTTCAAAGGTATGAAGATCCACTCTCCCCTTGCTCGTTGCTGGTTTCTCCATAGATGGATCTTGGTGAACGCGTAGGAAAATTTTTGATTTACTACTACGTCTCCCAACAGTGGCATCATGAGCTAGGTCTATGCGTAGAATCTATGCACGAGTAGAACACAAAGCAGTTGTGGGCGTCGATTTTGTTAATATGCTTGCCGTTACTAGTCTTATCTTGATTCGACGGTATTGTGGGATGAAGCGGCCCGGACCAACCTTACACGTACGCTTACGTGAGACCGGTTCCACCGCCTGACATGCACTAGTTGCATAAGGTGGCTAGCGGGTGTCTGTCTCTCCCACCTTAGTCGGATTGGATTCGATGAAAAGGGTCCTTATGAAGGGTAAATAGCAATTGGCATATCACGTTGTGGTTTTGACGTAGGTAAGAAACGTTCTTGCGAGAAACCTATAGCAACCACGTAAAAACTTGCAACTACAAATTAGAGGACGTCTAACTTGTTTTTGCAGCATATGCCGTGTGATGTGATATGGCCAAAAGGATGTGATGTGATGCATTGTGATGTATGAGATTGATCATGTTCTTGTAATAGGGTTCACGACTTGCATGTCGATGACTATGACAACCGACAGGAGCCATAGGAGTTGTCTTATATTATTGTATGACCTGCGTGTCAATCATAAACGCCATGTAATTACTTTACTTTATTGCTAAACGTTAGCTGTAGTAGTAGAAGTAATAGTTGGCGAGACAACTTCATGAAGACACAATGATGGAGATCATGATGATGGAGATCATGGTGTCGTGCCGGTGACAGTGATGATCATGGTGCCCCGAAGATGGAGATCAGGTTAAGTACAAGTACATAAACAAATTGGTAAACTTCCAATTTTGCAATTTCCCATAGGCTTATTTTTTGACAAATGGTGGATTTTATTGACTTAAAAATGAAGCATCAAGTGGATACAAACACGATGAACACACATCCGGCCTCTGCATAGGTAGGATGCACACAACCAACACCAATTGCCATAGGCTTATTACAACTACAACATATATTATAGATGAAACGAGTTTGAAAACAATCTTCAAATCAAGTACAAACAACCATTGTTGGACATGGAACTTCGAGTTTCCCAGAATCCCATTACAGCAACCACGGCAACGATGGCAGCGATAACAGCGACATCAGACACCGGCTCTAGCTAATAATACTGATGGAAAACTCAGATCGGAGCTAGTAGCAATGGAAGTTTACTCCATCGATCAAGTCTCAGACTAAACCCTTGCTTTTCTGTGCTTGTATTTTTTATGAGGGCCACCCTTGCTTTTCTATGCTTGTATTTTTTGGCAATGACAACCAGTGTGTTTTTCTTTTACCTTCTGATGACCCCCATCAAAACTTTGCACCATTTTGTTCAAATCATCACAGACTAACATAAGTAGCTTGAAGACGCCCAACAACCGAGATTGCAAATTCTGAAATTTACCTCACTACATGCGTCTGTCGGGTGTCAGGAGCCCTAGGTACTTATCCTCAAAAGTCACCGTACCTATGTGAAGGGTGGCCCTCACCACTTCCTGTTTGTTCGTAGCACAAGAGCTACCAAACAAAGCACTGCACTTCGTCGGATTAATGCATTGTCTACTAGCTTTCTCAGATTCGTTTTGCACTTTCTGAACCTTTTTTGCTTGCTCCTCCTCCGTCTTAAAGAAAAACAGTGTATCATCTACAAACAATAGGTGACATACACCCAGAGCTCTTCGACATATTTTCAGAGGAGTACTATAATCACCCTTTTCTACTCCATCTTTGAACAAAGAAGATAGACCATCAGTCACAAATAGGAACAAAACAGGGACAAAGGATTACCATGCCACAGCCCGCACGACGGCGCAAACGATTCTAAGAGGGTTCCATTGAATTTAACTATGTATGTTACCCAGGTGACACAAGCCATATATAATTCAGGCCACCCACCGGTGAGCGAAGCCCATCTTTTACATCATTCGCTCCAAGAAAATCCAGACAACCCTGTCATAAGCTTTAGATAAATCCAGCTTATACACACAAAAACTTTTATTAGGGTCGTTCTCCTGCTGAATAAAATAAATGCACTGAAAATAAGTTAACGCATTATCAGTAATCATCCGTCCAGGGACAAAGGTGCTCTGTTCAGTGGAAATAATATTATCCAAAATAGGTCTCAACCGATTTACCAAACACTTTGCCTCCACCTTATATATGACATTGCATAAGCTTATGGGACAGAACTCTGTGAGCCTCTCAGGATTACCCACCTTCGGGATGAGAACAACAGAAGTGTTTTTCACCCCTCGGGTATGATCCCTGTACCAAAAAACTCCTAACATACCATGTATTGATATTAGATGAAAGGCGAGGTTTGACAAGGAAAATGCATCTTAATGAATTCCACTGAACTGAGGTCACATGATTAGTATTGGAAGACTAGCATGCATCCACATGTATTCCTGCCGGAGACATATAATATATATGTATATTCTGCTAACACACATCAACCATGAATTCAGGTGAGCAAATACTTGGAAAGATACCAAGAAGTGAACAAAGGTCGTTTCATACATTCTGCTAGTTGTTGTATGCCTGAACACACATAAAATATGCACTTGCACATAACCTACTACCGGAAATATTATTTCAGCATTATAATCAAATCTCAATTTGAATTGACAGCAGAATATCTCTTACATGATTGAAATAATAGCTTCTAGGAGCTAGAGAAAATGAGAAGCACATAAAAATCCAACAATAGTTACCACAGTTACCTCAAGCTGAAGACCTGTAAATTTTGCAGAGTATTCAGTTTATTTGTTTCACTACCTCTCCCAAGAGATAAGAGACAGGGAATGTCAACAATGCACTTTAGTTCCTACACAGTAGTAAGTTTGCATATTTTTCATGGCAATACACAAAACCCGATCTATGTGTAGTTAGAAATACCAGGAACAGCCAAAACAGTACATGCTGAAATATACACAAATTGATGCATACGGTTTTCATCCCAATACCTATACAAAGTCAAGTAATTAACAAAATTCGCTTGTAGTCACTAATTGACAGTAATAAACTAACCTAAACCTTGTCACATGTCCAAGGCTGCAACATCCCTTTCCGTCTAGTGATCCTGTCTATCTTCAAAATAAAATGCCAGAACAGATGAGGAAAAGAAGAGGCCAAAAAAGAAACAGTAAAGAACAGCCCGTTGGCCTTTGAGGGTTGGCAATATCCAATACATACAGAAAATCACAATATTGATCCTCTCTATATTTACAGGACCGTTGGCAAGCACGGTGTTGATCCTCTCTCTATATACCGGTGTTCTTTGAGGGTTGGCAAGCACACGAGCGCTGTCTGGACCGTTGGCCTTTGAGAGTTGACAATAGATATAGGAAAAATGAAGAACAGCATACCATGTAGTAGAAGAGTCAATACATAGAGAAAAGCACAATATTGATCCTCTCTATATTTACAGGACCATTGGCAAACACGGTATTGATCCTCTCTATACTGATGTTCTTTAAGGGTTGGCAAGCACGCGAGTGCTGTCTCGACCGTTGGCCTTTGAGATTTGACAATAGATATAGGAAAAACAAAGAACAACATACCGTGTAGTAGAACGGAGGGGGGGGGGGGTGATGCGACCTGGATGCAGACCAGCGCGAATGCCCACCGCCGGAAGAAATACCTTCCTCATCCAAGAATTGCTGCCCTCAATTGATTCTAGGCTCTCCAATTCAGGTGAGCAAAGACTTGGAAAGATACCAAGAAATGAAGAAAGGTCGTTTCATACAATCTGCTAGTTATTGTATACCTGATTACACATAAGATATGCGGTTGCGCATAATCTACTACGGGAAATATTATTTCAGCATTATAAATGAATCTCAAATCTCAGTTTGAATTGACAGCAGAATATCTCTTACATGATTGAAATAATAGCTGCTAGGAGCCATAAAAAATGAGAAGCACATAAAAATCAAACAACAAGCTACTATCAATGTCATACTAGATGAAATGAGAGCTTGAAAAACATTCTTCAGATTAAGTACATACAACAATTGGATATGGAACTCCCAATTTCACATATGCTTATTGCAGCGACAACAAGCACATATATTTATAGATGAAATGAGTTTGAAAACAATCTTCGAATCAAGTACAAACAGCTAATTGTTGGATATGGAACTTCCAATTCCCATGACTCCATTACAACAACAAAGACGACGATGGCAGGGATAACAGCAACATTAGACACCGGTTCTCTCTAATGAGACTGGTGGAAAACTGAGATCGGAAGTACTAGCAATGGAAATCTATCAAGTCTGAGACTGAACCTGCTGATCGAAATCTCCATTAGATAATATCTCATACTGAACCTGCTGATCGAAATCTCCATTATTATATATGATCTCAGACTGAACCTGCAGCTTGCTGGGTAGCTCAATGAAGGTACCAAATGCAGGGCGAGCTGTCGGAGGGACGCACCCATGGCAGGCAGCGCATGATTTCGCCACGGGAGCAACACCACGCGCCGGTGTCTGCGCAGGGATACTCCTTCTGGTGAAGGACGCTGAGCGGACCGCCATGGTAGACGTCGTCGAGGAAGTAGATGAAGCCCGGGATGCCGGTGCGCCCGGTGTCGAAGGCCCTGGAGCAGCTCCGGCCGACGAAGAGCACCTGGCCGCTCATCTGGTAGGTTCGCCAGGAAGCCGACCGTCCGTCATGTTCCTTGTGTAGCCTGAAGACCTCGAACCGAGAAGTGCCTCCTCTCGCCGGCGCCACGAACCTCTTCACCATGAGCAGATCGGCGCCGGAGGCGGAGGGCAAGAGGTAGGGGGAGACGATCTCCCCGGGTGCCGTCGGGGTCATCGGGTGTGCATATACGAGATGTCGAATAGTAGTAAGGGAGGCGCCGTCTCCGTCGGTGATTTCCGGCTTGTAGCACACGAGCAGATCCCCGGGGGTGACGGCCCAGAACCATCCGCCTTGGTACGTCAGGTCTTGGGCGTTGCACGGAACGAGCGTCCCCCTCGGCGCCCGCGACCAGCAGCCCATGCCTGGCCGCCAGAACGCCAAGGTGGTCGGGCCTGTCGTCAGGGCAGCGACGACGCAGGCGCCAGACGATGGCGGGGCGGACATGGCGGCGGCGCCGACCATTATGGGGCACCTGAGGACGTCCTCGGAGTTCGGGTGGACGCGCACGCGGTCCGGGAGGGGGACGAGCTCGCCGGACCGGAGGTTGAGCAGGGCGTGGCCGCGCCAGTGGTGGAGCGCGACCACGAACCAGCCGCCGGGAAAGGAGCCGCAGAAACGCGCCCCGTGGACCTCGCCGGTGATGGACTGGCGCGGATGCTCCAAGCCGCCGAAGATCCGGTAGTAGGAGATGCCGGCGGTGGAGGGCGCGAGGAGCCAGGGAAGCGTGGGCGGGTTATCCAGCGCAACGCGGCGCCAGTGCTTGCAGGCGGTGGAGGCCCTGACGCGGTCGGCGAGGCTTGCGATTAAGAGGAACACTCGGCTGAGGAGGTCCTGGTGAAGGCTTGACCAGTCCGCCGCCGCCGCCGCCGCCATGGCAGGCCAAGATGTTGTTTGGACAATTGGACTAGAAATGGGGGGGAATGAGAGTGAACGGGATCCCGTTGGGGATTCGTTTTTAAACTGGCGACAATCCCAAGAGAGAAGTGAACCCTAGCACTTTGGTCCCTGGAAATCCCTTTTATTACACCCATTTCCTAAGTGGAAGGTTTTTTTGCGGGCATCTCAAAATATGGTAAAACTACACACTCTGGCTGCTTGGCATACATAATTAACTCAAAGACAGAGAAGAATAGCAAGAATACTCTTCTCTCTAGGCCTCGTTCGCTTCGTAGGATGTGTATGTCATAGGAATAGGAAATGTATAGAATTGTGAGTTAAAATTGAGAGCGGCGATTTGGTGCCCGGGCTCAGATGAGCCCGGGCATGAACAGTACCACAATTTTAAAAGGAAAAAAGTTCACTGGTGCAAGATTCTCCTATGTGTGAACTCTTGCAAAATTTTGTGAAGTTTGAACATTCGAGGAGCTGGTGGCAAAAAAGACAAAATTCGGATGTGTGAGAAACTTTTGAAAATCACACTGATTTTGTCGTTTTTGCCACGAGCTCTTCGAATGTCCAACATTCACAAAATTTTGCACGGAGTTCATACTCATAAGCATCTTGCTCCTAAAAAATGGATTTTTTTGAACTTTTCTTCTCCTCCAAATCACGGTACTGTTCACCGGGCTCATCTAAGCCCGGGTTCTGGGTTGAATTATCTGATTAAATTTGCGTCATATTAGGTTCTCTATCAACTTCTAACCCCCACACCCACCCCCCACCCCCTGTCTCATGTGATGTAGCTTGTACATGTTGATAGGTACCTAATTCAAAGTTGAAACACTTAGCTAGAAGACTTGACATTCATGAAAAAATTAAGCAAAACAAGATGTACACGGGAGCAGAAAGTTCCATGTTAGCTTCGGTAAAAAGTGTGCTTGGTGGATGGTATCAAGAAAAAACCGTTCACATTGGCTGGAGGGAACTTGTTGACTAGGAATTTTTTTTTTCATATAATATAAGATGAAGGAAGTTCATTAATTTGATGCCACAAAAATATTCTAATGGTTGGCGGGAGCATTGCACGTTCACTTAGAACAAGCAAACTAAAAAATACACTAACAAGGCATCAAAAGAGATTAGCCATTGTCATCAACCACAAACCTCCTAGACGCAAACTTTCTGGTGCAAAGCATCCCCATGGACATCACCATGGATCCTACATCAACACCCCAAGCGCCAAGTGGACTGATGACTAGAGCACGTGCACATGCCATTGAAACTGAGGTGAACTCAGCTCCTCTTTGAACTACCTTTACATTCATAAGTGACATGGTTACTCCCTCAAACGAAGACCCTATATATGCATACTCAGGTACCAAGTGACAACCATGGAGAGAAGCTAGGATGGAAGCTAAGTCATGGTGGACGACTAAGAAGAAGGGAGAGATGCCACTACACTATGGACAGACGACCGGCTAGCCACCCAGACGGCCAAGCTAAGCCCTTACAAAACAACTCTATGCATAACCATACGTCATCCACGTCCGACCCAACCTGGATGTCTGGCTACCAGCCCGGACGACCGGCTAGGTAACATAATGTTTACACCAAAGACAGACGATCGGATAGCTATCCACACATCCGGCCTCTGGAGAGTGCACTTTGAAGATCCAGGTCGTCCCCGTTCCTGCTACAGCCACCGAACGTCTGGCATGCAACCCGGTCGTGCGACCAAACCCAGACATCTAACTAGCTACCCGGATGTTCGACCCCTGCATGCGAGAAAGTCAACCCATGAGGCCTTGTACCCCCTCTTTCCTCTTCATTTCACCCTATACTATAAATATGCTCCATCCCTTCCTCCTCTCTAGGGTTAGCAAACCATAATTAGACAAATTGAGAATTTTTCTCTTCTATCCTCTCCACTGGAGATCAAGGTCTCCAGTTGGAGACGAATCCCAAGGGATTAACATAGGCATCCATCTCTCCTTGTTATTTGGGGAAGATCTACATCTCAAATCCTTGACTCCCATTAAGGATTAGGAAGAAATACTACTATCTATTTCCTCCTGTTAATTTATGATTTTTTTTTTGAAAAGGAGGAACGCCCCCCTCCCCCCGGCCTCCGCATCAATCGATGCATGCAACCATCTTATTAAACAAGTTCAAAACGAGGTCTTAGATCCACAAAGCGCTCAAGCACTTAACAAAAAGTATGAAGCAATGATAAATAAACTGTCACATCCTGCGTAACTAAAAGTAGACTATGATACCTACGCACCTAGCCTATTGTTAGCACGCCATCCAAACCGATTGAAGATAACCCGTGCAGCCATCTTTCACGGGTTGCACCCAGTAGCCGTAAGCTCGCTGTAATCCCAATGACCGAGTAACTACCACGTATGGATCCAAGACGTTGCTTTAAAGATAACCTGCAAAAAGTTATTGAAATTATTTCCATTAAAAAGCATATCATTCCTGGTATTTCATATAGCCCAAAATAAAGCACATATCCCAATCCGGATAAGATTCGCTAGAGTAACGTCAACTCCATCGAGCCACGTTCCAAATAACGAACTAATGCATGTTGATAGATTAACATTAAAGGCTATATGAATAGTTTGCCATAATTGAAGTGCTAATGGACTATCCCCAAGCCATGTGTCTTCCCAAAATATTGTAGTGGAACCATCACCAACTACAAATTTCACCCTCCGAAAGAAAGTTACCTTCATCTTCATTAACCCCTTCCAGAAAGGTGAATCATTTGGTCTAGCTGTAACCTCGGCCAACGTTTTGGATTGTAGGTATTTATTCTTCAGTATTTGAACCCACATCCCTTCGGTCTCTGTAGATAACTTGTATAGCCATTTGCTAAGAAAGCATATGTTCTTCACTTCTAGATTTTCAATGCCAAGACCCCCTTGGTCTTTGGGTCTGCATATAATATCCCACCGTGCCAATCTATATTTCTTCTTAGCCCCATCACTTTGCCAGAAGAAACGAGATCTGTAAAAGTCTAATGTTTTCGTACCCCTACCGGTATTTCAAAGAAAGACAAGAGGAACTAGCCTGCCTCCATAAGACATAAGCTTGCCCTTCCAGCAACTTAATATTTTTTCAAATCAATCCTCGATACATTTCCATTCCTTATTCATCCATCGTCTACGATGAATAGGAATGTCAAGGTAGCTAAACGGTAGTGATCCCATTTCACATCCAAATAGCTGTCTGTAAGCATCTTGCTCCTCCTTTGCCTTCCCAAAGCAGAACAATTAGCTTTTGTTAAAATTAAGTTTTAGCCCAGATAGTTGTTCAAATAAGCAAAGAACAAGTTTCATATTCCTTACTTTTGCCATATTGTGTTCCATGAAGATGATTGTATCATCCGCGTATGTTAGTATTGTTGGGGAATGTTGCATGGGAAACAAAAAATTTCCTACGCACACACAAGATCTATCCATGGTGATGAGCATCTACGAGAGGGAGAGCGGATCTACATACCCTTGTAGATCGCTAAGTGGGAAGCGTTAAGAAACGCGGTTGGTGTAGTCGAACGTCTTTGCGATCCAAATCGCCGAGCATCCCGCGATCTCATCACGATCCGTCCCGCGATCCAATCACGCGAACTCATCACGATCCGTCCCGCGATCTCATCACAATCCGTCTCGCGATCTTGATCACGGTCCTTCCGATCTAGCGCCGAATGAACGGCACCTCCGCGTTCAGCACACGTATGGCTCGATGACGATCTCCACCTTCTTGATACATCAAGAGAGAGAGGAGAGTTAGAAGAGTTCTCCGGCAGCGCGACGGCACTGCGGCGATGGTGGTGAAGCTATTCCAGCAGGGCTTCGCCTAAGCACTGCAGAAAACCAAACTAGAAGAGAAACTATGCACTAGAGGAGAGGGTAGCACGTGGCAGAAAAATCTAGTGCAAAAACCCTAAAACCTCTAGTATATATAAGAGGAAGAGAGGAGGAGGCTTGGCCCTCAAGGGGCCAGCCCTAGGCTTCTGCCGAACCAAGGAGGAGAGGAGGAATCATCCTCCAATCCTAGTAGGACTAGGACTCCTTCCTTTTTTGCCTTTTTTGCCTTTTTCCACCTTTTCTCTTGGGGCTTTTCTCTCCTAGCCGCATGGGCCTTGTGTGGGACTTCCACCAGCCCACTAAGGGCTGGTATTCACTCTCCCACAGCATATGTAGCCTCTTGGGTCGAAATACCCCTCCCGATGGTCTTCCGGTACACTACCGGCACTCCCGGTACACTACCGATGAGCTCGAAACTTTTCCGGCGACAAAAATAGGACTTCCTATATATAAATCTTTACCTCTAGGCCATTCCGGAGCTCCTCATGACGTACGGGATCTCATCCGGGACTCCGAACAACCTTCGGTAACCACCATACATAACTCTATACTACCAAAACATCATCGAACCTTAAGTGTGCAGACCCTACGGGTTCGAGAACTATGTAGACATGACCGAGACACCTCTACGGTCAATAACCAATAGCGGGACCCGGATGCCCATATTGGTTCCTACATATTCTACGAAGATCTTTATTGGTCGAACCTCTATGGAAAGGATTCAGTTAATCCCGTATGATGTTCCTTTTGTTCTTCGGTATGTTCCTTGCCTGAGATTCAATCATCGGTATCTCCATACCTAGTTCAACCTCGTTACCGGCAAGTCTCTTTACTCGTTCCATAATACAAGATCTCATGACTAACACTTAGTCACATTGCTTGCAAGGCTTGTTGTGATGTTGTATTACCGAGTGGGCCCTGAGATACCTCTCCATCACACGGAGTAACAAATCCCAGTTTGATCCATGCCAACCCAACAGACACCCTCGAAGATACCTGTAGGGTACCTTTATAGTCACCCATTTACGTTGCGACGTTTGATACACACAAGACACTCCTCCTGTGTCAGTGAGTTGCATGATCTCATGGCCGTAGGAACAGATATTTGACATGCAGAAAACAGTAGCAATAAACTGACACAATCATATGCTACATTTGTAGTTTGGGTCTTGTACATCCCATATGCGTGAGAATGATGTGATGGACAAGACCCAAACTACAAATGTAGCATATGGTCGTGTCAGTTTATTGCTACTGTTTTCTGCATGTCAAGTATGTGTTCCTATGACCATGAGATCATGCAACTCACGAGCATCGGAGGATTGCCTTGTGTGTATCAAACGTCGCAACGTAACTGGGTGACTATAAAGGTTCTCTACAGGTATCTCCGAGGGTGTCTGTTAAGTTGGCATGGATCAACACTGGGATTTATTACGGAACGAGTAAAGAGACTTGCCGATAACGAGGTTGAACTAGGTATGGAGATACAGACGATCGAATCTCGAGCAAGTAACTTACCGAAGAACAAAGGGAACATCATACGGGATTAACTGAATCCTTGACACAGAGGTTCGACCGATAAAGATCTTTGTAGAATATGTAGGAACCAATATGGGCATCCAGGTCCCGCTATTGGTTATTGACCGTAGAAGTGTCTCGGTCATGTATACATAGTTCTCGAACCCGCAGGGTCTGCACACTTAAGGTTTGGTGACGTTTCGGTAGTATAGAGTTATGTATGGTGGTGACCGAAGGTTGTTCGGAGTCCCATATGAGATCCCGGACGTCACGAGGAGCTCCTTAATGGTCCGGAGGTAAAGATTGATATATAGGAAGTCCTATTTTGGTCGCCAGAAAAGTTTTGGGCTCATCGGTAGTGTACCGGGAGTGTCGGTAGTGTATCAGGAGACCATCGGGAGGGGTATTTCGACCCAAGAGGCTACATGGGCTGTGGGAGGATGAATACCATCCCCTAGTGGGATTGTGGAAGTCCCATACAAGGCCCATGAAGTTGGGAAGAAAAACCCAAAAACAAAAAGGTGGGAAAAGGCAAAAAAGGCTAAATTAGGAAGGAGTCCTAATCCTACTAGGAGTGGAGGAGGAGGATTCGTCCCTCCTGGTTCGGCCGAACCTCCTTGGCTTGGAATCCAAGGATGCCTCCTCTCCTCCTCTCCTCCTATATATACTAGAGGGTTTTAGGGTTTTTGGACAAGATTTTCAGCCACGTGCAACCCTACCCTCTAGTCCATAGTTTCTCCTCTAGATCGGATTTCTGCAGTGTTAGACAAAGCCCTGCCGGAATAGCTCCACCACCATCGCCGGAGCGCCGTCACGCTGCCGGAGAACTCTTCTTCCTCTACGCTCCTTCTTGCTGGATCAAGACGGCGGAGATCGTCATCAAGTTGTACGTGTGCTGAACGCGGAGGTGCCGTCCGTTCGGCGCTAGATCGGAAGGATCGTGAACAAGTTCGTGGGACGGATCGTGATCAAGTTCGCAGGACGGATCGTGATTGCATTGCGGTGGATCGCGGGATGCACTGCGATTTTGATCGTGAAGACGTTCGACTACACCAACCGCGTTTCTTAACGCTTCCCGCTTAGCAATCTACAAGGGTACGTAGATCCACTATCCCTCTCGTAGATGCTCATCACCATGGATAGATCTGCGTGTGCGTAGGAAAATTTTTGTTTCGCATGTCATGTTCCCAACATCAATAACACGTATATCAAATATATACTTCTGTCGACGTTGCCAGCCTTCTTATCTATCAAGTATCTAGGATTGTTCCGCTTCAATGACCGCTCTCCTCATAATCGAAGCACTTAGTCTCGGGTTTGGGTTCAACTTTGGGTTGCTTCACTGGAGCAACAACTGACTTGCCATCCATGAAGTTTCCCTCCTTGCCCTTGCCCTTCTCGAAACTATTGGTTTTACTAACCATCAACACTTGACGCTCCTTCTTGATTTCTACCTTCGCGGTGTCAAACATCGCGAACAGCTCAGGGATCATTATTTCTATCCCTGGCATTTTATAGTTCATCACCAAGTTCTAGTAGCTTAGTGACAGTGACTTGGAAAACTATATCAATCACTTTCTTATCTGGAACATTAACACCCACTTGATTTAAGCGATTGTAGCAACCAGACAATCTGAGTACATCCTCAACGATTGAGCTATTCTCCTTTATCTTACAGGCAAAGAATCTTGTTGGAGATCTCATATCTCGCAACACGGGCACGAGCTAGAGATCCTAATTTCAGCTATTAGAACATCTCATATGTTCCGTGACGTTCAAAACATTTCGGAGCCTCAATTCTAAGCTGTAATGCATGACGCACTAAAACTATCAAGTAGTCATCAGAACGTGCCTGTCAGATGTTCACAACATCTACAAACGACGCTAGAGGGGTTGGTGCACCGAGCAGTGCATTAAGGACATAAGCCTTCTATGCAGCGATGAGGACAATCCTCAGATCACGGGGCCAGTCCGCAATATTGCTACCATCATCTTTCAACTCTATTTCTCTAGGAACATATAAAAATTCAAGGGAGGTACAGCGCGAGCAAGTAATCTACAACATAATTTGTAAAGACACTACTGACTATGTTCATGATAATGAGTTCAATTAATAATATTACTGAAGAACTCCCACTCAAATTGACATCCCTCCAGTCATTCGAGTGATACATGATCCAAATTCACCAACTCAAGTCCGATCATCACGTGAGTTGAGGTGATTTCAATGGTGAACATCATCATGTTGATCATATCTACTATATGACTCATGTTCGACCTTTCGGTCTCTTGTGTTCCGAGGCCATTTCTATACATGCTAGGCTCGTCAAGTTAAACCCGAGTGTTCTGCATGTGCAACAGTGGCTTGCACCTGTTGTATGTGAACGTAGAGTCTATCACACCCGATCATCACGTGGTGTCTTGACACGACGAACTTTCGCAATGATGCACACTCAGGGAGAACACAATTTATCTTGGAATTAAGTGAGGGATCACCTTATAATGCTACCGTCATCCTAAGCAAAACAAGGTGCATACAAGGATTAACATCACATGCAAATCATAAGTGACATGATATGGCCATGAACTTGTGCGTTTGATCTCCATCTTGAAAGCATCGGCATGATCTCCATCGTCACCGGCATGACACCATGATCTCCATCATCTTGATATCCATCAACGTGTCGTCATCGGGATTGTCGCGCCCACCATGCTTCTACTACTATTGCTACCGTTTAGCGATAAAGTAAAGCATTACATAGCGCTTAATGATTGACACGCATGTCATACAATAATTAAAGACAACCCTATGGATCCTGCCGGTTGGCGTACTCATCGACATGCAAGTCGTGATATTCTATACAATACATGATCATCTCATATATCACATATATCTCATCATGTAATTGGCCATATCATATCACAACATACCCTGCAAAAACAAGTTAGACGTCCTCTAATTGTTGTTGCATTTTTACGTGGCTGTTACGGGTATCTAGCAAGAACAATTCTCAGCTACGCAAAAACCACAACGGTGATACATAAGTTGCTTTTCAACCTTCTCAAGGACCGCCTTTGTCGAATCCGATCCAACTAAAGTAGGAGAAACAGACACCCGCCAGCCATCTTTGTGCAATGAGGTTACACGTCAGTCGATGGAACCGGTCTCTCGTAAGCGTACGAATAAGGTTGGTCCGAGCTGCTTCATCTCACAATACCGCTGAACCAAAACACGACCAAGGGAGGAAGCAATCTAAGCATCAACGCCCACAAACTCTTTGTGTTCTACTCGAGATCTCATCTACACATAGACCTAGCTCATGATGCCACTGTTGGGGAACGTTGCATGGGAAACAAAAAAATTCCTACGCACACGGAAGATCTATCCATGGTGATGAGCATCTACGAGAGGGAGAATGGATATACATACCCTTGTAGATCGCTAAGCGGGAAGCGTTAAGAAACACAGTTGGTGTAGTCGAACGTCTTCGCGATCCAAATCACCAAGCATCTCACGATCTCATCACGATCCGTCCCGCGATCCAATCACGATCCATCCCACGAACTCATCACGATCCGTCACGTGATCTCATCACAATCCGTCCCGTGATCTCATCACAATCTGTCCCGCGATCTTGATCACAGTCCTTTCGATCTAGCGCCGAACGGACAGCACCTCCGCGTTCAGCACACGTACGGCTCGATGACGATCTCCGCCTTCTTGATCCAGCAAGAGAGAGCAGAGAGGTAGAAGAGTTCTCTGGCAGCACGACGGCGCTGCGGCAATGGTGGTGGAGCTATTCCGGCAGGGCTTCGCCTAAGCACTGTAGAAAACCGATCTAGAGGAGAAACTATGCACTAGAGGAGAGGGTAGCACGTGGCAGAAAAATCTAGTGCAAAAACCCTAAAATCTCTAGTATATATAAGAGGAAGAGAGAAGGAGGCTTGGCCCTCAAGGGGCCATCCCTAGGCTTCGGGCGAACCAAGGAGGAGAGGAGGAATCCTCCTCCAATCCTAGTAGGACTAGGACTCCTTCCTTTTTGCCTTTTTTGCCTTTTTCCACCTTTTCTCTTTGGGCTTTTCTCTCCCAGCCGCATGGGCCTTGTGTGAGACTTCCACCAGCCCACTAAGGGCTGGTATTCACTCTACCACAGACCATGTAGCCTCTTGGGTCAAAATACCCCTCCCGATGGTCTCCCGGTACACTACCGGCACTCCCACTACACTACTGATGAGCCCGAAATTTTTCCGGCGACAAAAATAGGACTTCCTATATATCAGTCTTTACCTCCGGACCATTCCAGAGCTCCTCGCGACGTCCGGGATCTCATCCGGGACTCCGAACAACCTTCGATAACCACCATACATAACTCTATACTACCGAAACGTCACCGAACCTTAAGTGTGCAGACCATGCAGGTTCGAGAACTATGTAGGCATGACCAAGAAACCTCTACGGTCAATAGCGGGACCTGGATACCCATATTGGTTCCTACATATTCTACGAAGATCTTTATCAGTCGAACCTCTATGTCAAGGATTCAATTAATCCCGTATGATGTTCCTTTTGTTCTTCGGTATGTTACTTGCCCGAGATTCGATCGTCGGTATCTTCATACCTAGTTCAACCTCGTTACCGGCAAGTCTCTTTACTCGTTCCGTAATACAAGATCTCGTGACTAACACTTAGTCACATTGCTTGCAAGGCTTGTTGTGATGTTGTATTACCGAGTGGGCCCTAAGATACCTCTCCGTCACACGGAGTAACAAATCCCAGTCTTGATCCATGCCAACCCAACAGACACCTTCAGAGATACCTGTTGAGTACCTTTATAGTCACCCAGTTACGCTGCGACGTTTGATACACACAAGGCACTCCTCCTGTGTTAGTGAGTTGCATGATCTCATGGTCATAGGAACAGATACTTGACATGCAGAAAACAGTAGCAATAAACTAACACGATCATATGCTACGTTTGTAGTTTGGGTCTTCTCCATCCCATCATTCTCCTAATGATGTGATCCCGTTATCAAATGACATCTCATGTAAATGGCTGGGAAACCTTAACCATCTTTGAGCAACGAGCTAGTCTATTAGAGGCATACTAGGGACATGGTGTTGTCTATGTATCCACACATGTATCTGAGTTTTTGATCAATACAATTATAGTATGGATAATAAATGATTGTCATGAACAAGGAAATACGATAATTACAGATTTATTATTGCCTTTAGGGCATATTTCCAACAAGTATAGACACTCCCCCTTTACCAAGTGTGGAACAAGTCCTCCTACATGCCCCTTTTCTTTAGCCCTAGCAATAAGTATTGCCAACATATCTGCTACTATATTGAACAACACCGGAGACATGGAGTCATCCTGTAACAACATATTTGCTATTAGTTTCATATTCTTGTTAATTTATGATATATGTGTATCTTACTAAGATTTGCATAGGCAGCACATGTGTGATGTGGATCTTGTTCTTGTGTGCTTTGAATAGCGAGCAAATTGGGACTTGGTCCTACATTATAAACAAATGTACGTGTTTTTTAAAATGTTCATGTAAAGTAGAAGAACTGTTCCGTACCATTCAAAAAATGGATGTTACTTTTTAAATAAATGTTTCAAAAATATGTTTATAGCATTTGAAAATAATGTCTATAGAACGTAAAAAATGTCTGCATAGTTTAAGATAATGTTTTGTATTATCCAAATAAATTTTTCGACGTGTATTTGAAAAATGTTTACCACATATCCAAAAACAATTATTTGAAAAAATTAATCATGTATTTGAAAAGAATTAAATGTGTACAAAAAAATCTTTTATATGTGTACCAAAAATGCACAATGTGTATGAGAAAAATAGATATCAAAACATATAGCTTAAAAATGTTAAGTGTGTATAAATGTTCCAGATGTATATAAGAATGTAGGCATGAGTTGAAAAAACGGTGAAAAGGGAAGAAAACCGGTAAAACTGAAAAAAGAAGTGAAGAAAGCAGAAGATAAAAAAGAAAAAGTGGAGAAAACAAACGTACCGATACAAACAGTGAAAAACCCCATGAAAACTACAAAGAAAAAAAATACTCGCACCATGGCTACAGTACTAGACCGGCCCAGTAGTGCCTCGGCAGACGTACATCTCACAACTGGCAAGAAATAGACCTGGCGGAAATGGCATGCATTTGCAAGGGAAATTAAAACAGAATTTGGCCATTCTGGCGAGCACGACACATGCCACACATAACAAGTTTTGACATTCCCTAAAAAACCAAGTTTCCACTTGTTTTAACAAGTGGATCTATCTCACTTGATGGAGCTGCACTCAAGTCTTCATAGATGTGGGTGTGGGCAGTGCGGTAGACAGGTTCCTCCTATGCCCGGGCCAGCAGTGTGTATACAGTAGCCACTGTAGCTAAGTGTGTCATAAGTATTGCTCATGTCATTCAAGAACTGTCTTATCATCTCTTTCATCATGCGAGTATACGCTGCAGAATCACGTGTTCATTCTATTTCCATCTTTCGACTCCTCTTACGAAACGAGAAGAAAAAAATAGAGTGAACCTTTCGTGAAATGAGGAGTTCAGTGTCAATCGCATGAGGAACAGAAGGAATTCCATGATGGCCAACTTATAAATACCTGTGTTCAGGTCTAGCTTTTTCAAGACATATTCGCAGATGCCAAATCAATCAACCGAGTACTCTGAAATATTGGAGAAAAACAAGAGATGAGGAACCACTGTTCGTAGCCAAAAGGTTATTCTTGCGTGGCATTTCAGACCTTTAGATAGATGTTGCAACCATGTGCCACAGAATGTTTGCTACACATATTATATTTACTCGGCAGTACAAATATTGTGATTGCAGGTTTCTTGATCTGCAGATTGGTGGTCTAATCATACACTCATATTGATACACAAGATGTATTTACATACCTGCAGCTAGCTTTGGAGTTTGTCGTCAGCAAATTGAACATTTGGTTTTGGTTGTATGCATGCATGGCGTGGTTAAGTTAGTACAAATGATGAATTTTGAAGAGTTGAATGTGCTTTATAGTCTCGTTATGCGTCCACTAATGTGATTGCCTTTTGTTTTCTCTCCCACAATTGGGAGTTCTCAATTGAAAGTTCGAGAGACCTGATGGATAAAAAATAAAACTACTTTAAGCTAGGGTGTATGATTAAAAATGTTATATAAATATTTACCGAACATATTGTGGTAATATGTAAATGTGTCTCATATCTCATCTCTTTTACTTGCACAAGTAAGCAGGTAAGTATGCATGACGAGAGTGGCTTGTGATGTGCCATGTGGTTAAACAACAAGGTTTGCATTCAGATATACAACAACACAAATATTGTTGTTTTTACTGGAAGGCTAAAGTTGTGGAGCTTCAAGGTTGATGACTGAAAGCATATTCTGATTAATGAGACACACGGGGTGTCAAACATGAGGTTTGATCCTGGTTGACCGGGACAACCACCACATGAGCATCAAACCACATGTTTCAAGTGGGACCTTAAACGTCACGCATATGTGTGGGCAAGGACTTGCAGTTTAAGCTGGGACTTCACTCCATGATTCCTAGGTTGAGCTATTCGGGTGTGTCAATATGATGTCATTTTTATAACTCATGCAACATATTCAGCATGGGACGACTATAGTTGGGATAGAAAAACACGGTTAGCTTGAAAAGAACGATCACGGTAACACCAATCTAATTTAAATATGCGAGAAATGACTCTATTCTTAATCTACAAATATCTTGGTGAAAATGCCTAAAAAGACAAGTGCTTACAACTATGCTCTCTTGTCCGCCTTTGATATTCTAGGATATCCATAGATTGAATGTAATTTAGAAGAAAGAATATTTGAACTCATGGCCCTTGACATCCAAATTCAAAAGGTAAGTGGTTGCGAGGCTTCTTCGTTTTTGTCGATCTGCCGTTGTCAGCATTTGTGTTTTTTTCTTTTTCATTTCTTATGGGCATGAGTATGTTGCTTCTACCACGGCACCTATCGTTGGTTGTATCGGTTGGTTGCTCTGTAATACTCAAAAAAATTATCCAAACCCCCTCAAAAAACATCTTGCAAAAAGACGAAATATTCCACATGCCATATTATTCTTGTGTTACCAAAGCATGACATGAGTATGGTGTAAATCATCCAGAAACTGTTTTATCATGTGAATACACACACTTCAAGTGCAAAATCCTGTGACCATCCTACCGCTCGTATTCATTTCCACTTGCGAAGAATGGTTAAAACTGCATGAAATGGTTAAGAGATGTCAACTGCATGAAGAAGGGTGATAAATTCATCGACATCCATTGTATAAATAGTCCCATCAAGATTGTTTCCAAGACTTGCGATTTGCAAATGTGAAATCAGTCTACCGAATAGTCTGGAATATTGGAGGAAGCCAAAGGATGAGCAAACACAGGTGCTGAGAATTCCCCTTATCCATCTATACCTCATGTTGTTTTCCTCCAATTATCCATCTCTTGAATAAAATTGTTTGGATTCCATTGTTGATCTTACCTTATATGGAGCTCTAGTTCTCTTCATATCAGATCCATAAAAGGTTAGAGAGACTATACCGATAAAAAAGGAAATAAATGTAAGCATACAAGCCAATGCTACCCTAGTCCTAGTGTCAGCTGCAGTTTTCCATGTTCCACGAATTACATCTATCTTGCCCTGAGATCATCCAAAACCACGGAAGCAGCTGTGCAGCCCAGGGCACCCCATCACCCAACCGCATGGGTGCGGCTCCGCCACAGTAGAGGTACAGCCCCTTCAGAGGGCTCTGTAATCTGACATGTTCGGTGCAAATCAAAAACAGATTGGCCGTGATCGCAAAGGCACTAATTCTGAACCTTGCCATCCCTTGGCAGGCCTTTATCCTTTTGCGGGGAATTGGCAGGCTAGAAAGAGAGAATCCAATGTTTAGTTCTTTGTTTAGCAAAGTTCATAGTGGTATGAGATCTGCACGATGTATTTATATTACACAGTATGGAGAGAAGTTACCTGTTAAGTCAAACTCCCTTTCAAGATCAAGTGGGGTCAGCATATCATAGCCTATCACCAGTAAGCTAAAGTGTGGTGCATACTCATCAATCAAGGAAAAGCATCTTTGAGCAAATGATTTCTGAAAATTGATATCATCAATACGGTAATTCATTCTGAAAACGTGTCTCATTTTTCGTCCTTCTTACCATGTAGGTATGCATGACAAAAATGTCCATACCAGGTGGTTTAACAACAAGGTTCGCTGATACAAGATATTACAGCATCTCACATACTTGCTCATTTTGCAGCCTTGTGCTTGACAATGCTACTCTAGTGTCAGATTGTGCCACTTCCCATTTCCCATGAATTACATCGATCAACCTTGTCGGGAATTTTCCATCAAAAAACACAATCTCATCAACATAGCCAGCGCCCAGCGCTCAAAGGCGGTAACCTCACATGATGAGAAAAATGGTCAACCATGGATAAATTATATGTCCATACAACACGGCATCCAATCTGCATGCACCTCAACCATAACATATCCCCGCGGAGACACTATATAGTTCAGCAGATTGGATGTACTCCCTCTGTAAATTAATATAAGAGTGTTTAGATCACTAAAATAATGATCTAAATGTAATGATCTAAATGCTCTTATATTAGTTTACAGAGGGAGTACATCCAATCTGCTGAACTATATAGTGTCTCCGCGGCGGGGGGATCATGCCCAATCCACTGTTAACTCAGTTCTTGATGAAGAAGGTAAAAGGAGAACGGCTTTACCAACGGACAGTAACTGATGCGCGAGCGAATCCACTGACATACATATAGGATCCTGAGAAGTCCTGCCAAAATTGCAAAACACCAGGGGCACATCGTGGTAGTATATGAGAAACTACATTTGGTAGTGGGATGCATTTTCCCTAATGTAAATGTTATATATTTCCCTGTAACATGAGCATAAAGGGCAGCGGTTCTATACGTTCTCAGACATCTTTACAAACTCACAAGTCGTGTATTGCTTAACGCACTGCAAACGCGCGAGAGGTACCTGTAAAATGCTCGATCGACCCTAACAGCGCCTTGGAGGCACCAAAATGCCTCAGCCTATAAACACCAGGGGCAGCATCTTCAGGAATGGTCCACTCCAGCGTCGCAAAGCTCTCCGGACTGAGTTTCGAAGGCCTCGACCACTTGAACTGCAATGACCAATCGTCATCGTCATAGACAGGAATCCAGTCGTTACCATTCAGCCTCTCAACGAGCGCGAAGGTACCGTTGGTAAGAAGGTCATTCCTTGGACAGGCCGAATAGAATGTAGCATTCACGGTACTGCCCTTCCTGAAGTCTGAGTTTGCTGCGACGTCGGAGCTCACATCCCCAAAGTGAACACCAGGAGGAGTCGAGTCAAGAATGACGCCTGGCAGTAGTCCGATTTGCTTGTCCAACATGTCAGGAGGTTGGATGTTTGTTGCTGGGATCTCTTTGTTTGTAACCATAGCTGTGGCAAGTTTCTGAAACTCTTGAATGTATGCACTCAAGGTGTGGGGACCGTACAGAGTTGACGCACCCTGCAAAACACATATTCACTCCAACGAATTATTCATACATTCATACATATGTGAGTGGATCTATTTCATATGTTTGATGGAACAATCACTGGAAATACAGATGTAGAAATGACAGATCTTTAGCAAAAAAACATCAATTAAAGCCAACCTGGTATAAATATAATTGTGGAGAGTTTCTAACAAAAACCAAATATATTGGTTTGTGCTAGAAAAAATTGGATGTGGCTGAAACCAGTTCTGATATCTTCAAATAATGACACTTAAATCTAGTGCAGGCTTGGAAGCAAATTGAAGAGGAAGGACTAATATTCTGACATATCAAGATGGGGCAGGGACATATGGACTACATGCATTCACTTGATGTAGAGGCCGAGGGTACTCCCTCCTTCCCGTGAAAAAGGGGTAGTAAGGACATGAAAAACATCACAGCGGGAAGTCTACTGATGGATGTAATCTGTTGTGGAATCCACCCAGGAGCAGGCTGCTGTAGCAGATCCCGGCCAACTCAGTTTTCTTGGGGTGGAGCTGATTAGAGATAGCCACTCACGAAGTTCACGCAACAATAATCATAATCAAGGGCCATAGCTCTATGAAACCGCTCCAGTATTTAATATTTAATGGGGACCACCCCCGACTCTTTCTTCTACTTCATATAATAGAACACAAGGACTGAACCTACTTTGCTTTAAGTATGTTTACTTTTTAACGCCATCTACGGAGAAACAAGATGCTATATCACCCATTTTGATTGAAGGGGTGTGTTTTAATCTCCACCGTCAATTTATTTAAGGGGGTGTACAGAAGCAAAGTTCACATACCTCGTATCTTTGGACCTGGTATTCTTCGAATGTTGTCACATACTGAGAGTATGTGTTTGTCAGCCCCGCGAGAACAACATGAGTGTTGGAATTAAATTCACCATTGCTACCACTTATCAGTACATTTTTTACAGCATCGCGTAACCGCCTGCCGGCCATTGTCGTGAATTCTGCGCCCAAACATAACAAAAAAATATTAGAGGAGTGCTGACGCTTATTGACCATATGATTGCTAACTCTAAAACCCAAGTAATTGCCCCCCACCTAACTCCTGCCCGGCAAGACTAGGTGTTTGGCAGGGCTCAAAAACCTTGCTACGTAAAGCAAGTTCGTTAACATGGGAAAAGTCTTCCTTTTGTCATGTTGGGGACCTGTGGTCCGCTAAGTAATCTCTCATAATTACTACTCCCTCCGTCCCATATTAGTTGTCGCTGAAATGGATGTATCTAGACGTATTTCAGTGCTAGATCTATCCTTTTGAGCGACAACTAATATGGGACAGAGGGAGTGTATATAATTTTGCTTAGCTTTGCTGGCCCTGCTGCCTTGAGCTATTATTCAAGTGGGCAACTTTTTGTCTTACCTAGCAAAGCAAAGCAAAGTGGGAAAATGATGCAGACATACATGTTGCTGGTGTTGTTGAGAAAGAACGGCAACTCAAAACATTGGACAACATGAGCATGCACGTCTTGATAGATAAAAAACCCGCATGCACTTCTAACTGGACAGACATAACAGGGTTGACGAACTGGAATATACCTCCAGGAACAGACAAGATAACCAGCTGACCGATTCTTATGATCTGAATGGGAAGTATCGCAGGCTGCAAAAGATTACGGAAATCAATAAGACCAGGAAATAAATGTGTTAATTCGGTAAATTGGTTTCTAGTTAGAGATTTTGGTTCTGATTTGACATATTGTAGAGCTTGCACACAACAGGTGCCCTGCAGTTCACAAATAATGGCTCATTTGATCCCATCACCTCTACCAAAAAAACAGTGTCGAGACTCGAGAGTGAACACGCAGATATATAGTGCCTACACATTAGTTGCTAAAACTAAGAAACTCCCACAGGAAAAATCATCCAGTTCATTACATAAACGGAATTATATCTTATATATCAGCCTACGGAGTGCTGATTTGATGCAGCAGCAATTGGTCCTTATTGATGGTGGCATTGGTGTCAGCTATTAAGTGAAATTGCAATTAAGACATTTCAGAGCATATCATACCGCCCAATCATATGGTTCCTTCATTTCACCAGTGTCTAGCAATATTGGTTTTGGAGCTTGGCACTTGACTTGCTCTTTCCCTGGTTTCTTTAGTATGCCACCCACTAATCTCCAGAAAGGGTTTCCCTGATAATAGAAGGTGCACAATCAGTGAATACCACGTCATCTGCAATTTGGAAGCAAGTATTTAACTGATATATCAGACCTTGTCATCTCCTTGTTTGAAATCAAAAGCTCCAGGGCCATCTGTGGTTCCAGCAGCAAATGAAAACCCCATGGCAGCTGGGCATGTTTTCACCACCTGCTGACCTCCCGTACTCGTAGAAACACTAACTTCAAGTTGTGAGAAATCTAAGTAAGTGTGACGATAGTCGATTTTTCCTTGTAGTTCTTCCGAAGCCGAATTAAAGAGAACTACAGCCTTCAGAAATTGCCTATTCCCAATTATGCGGGTGCTTTCAAACTCATTAGGATACCTGCAAGACAGCAATATTTGAAAACCTATAAGAACTTGTCGCTGATGCACATGGAAGGTTAATAACTTGCTATGCGAGAAGAATACCCTGGGCCTCGTCCATAGCAAAGTTCGTTCTTCCCATTACACGTGCTGTGATTGAAGTCACAAGGAAGGTTGGTGTCTATGCAAAATGCTCCCAAGACATTTGGACTAACATCTCCACAGTTTGACTGGCAAAATGCAGAAACAAATTTGGCATTCTTTTGTTGAGTGTTTCTAATGCGCCTAGTGATATTTGAACCTGCCAATATTCTGCCACCTGAGGCCTTGTAGGATGATGCTAATTGCATTAAGTCATCCGCTGAAGAAAAGCAAATGGAGAAAACAATAGGTTTAGGACCAACCTAACATGTTCATTCCGACACACTATATATACAAGGCAAGAAGGATGGAACATACTTATCTCGTCTGGTTCTGGTATTATTGTAGAGACTCTTCTCGGAAGGTGCAAAGATCCAAAATCATCAGAATTTGCAGGACCTGTCTGCTTTGGAAGGCCATTTTGTTCAGCCCAGTCTTCCATGAAACGTGCAGCTGCTCCTTTGTTATCACCACTTATCAAAGAATTTGTACGACTCATTGATGTTCCGTGAGTCGCAAACCAATTAAAACTTCCAATTGGACCGAATTCATCATCTACAAACTTAACAAGGGTCATTTCTTTATCAACATTGTATCGATATTTGCTTCTCTCTTCAGTCGGATTATTCAGATACCCACTCGGGCTGCGATTCACACCAGCATCCAGAAGGTCACCTGAACATCAAGCATATGAGGTTGACAACAAAATCTTCGTGGCAACTAAATCTAAGCTTATCCAGCATCACGATACCATATAGAGAGAGAAAAGTAGGCATCACATGAGGAATTGAACATCCGAACTTATACTGCACATATTATTATATAGATGTACTTGTAAGAAAAATAATTGCAGCCAGACATCAAGTAACATTTGAAGACCAAACTGAAACTAAATGACATTTTAAAGCCAGGTGGAAGACGCTATAAATATTACCAAACGTATGTCTTTTAATTAGATGTGTGAGACCAGTACAAATGGTAGTTTGGTAAGACATTAGTTTAAGACAGTGCAACTAGTTGCATACCTTTATTCACATAGATTTTCCCAGGACGAAGATTGTCATGAGCTTCAACAATACTTTGCTCAATGCCATCGACAATTACATCAAATGACTGACGAACAAACCCAAGTGATGTGATAATATAGACCACATACTGCAGATAACCCCCAGGCCCAGCATGGGTATGGATGCCACTGATAGCCACGTTATTCTCATTATAAAGATCACCGTACCTGCCAAATCAAGGCTTGCCAAGTCAACCCAACTTCATGAGCATGCAAGGAAGAACCTACTTTCTTATTGATAAAGTAGACCAAGCGGATTATAAGACTCTAAATCATGTCATTGAGTGCCTCTGTACAGTACGTATGTGCATTGTGAAATGGAAGCGTGTTAAGTGACAGCACCTCAGTTCATATAATCTAAATAACATAAGAAAGACACCAGCAGCTAATGATGCCTTAAAATAATCAAGAGAATAAACACAGCACAAGTAAGAAAATAACTTCATAATGAACTAATGTTTCAAGAGGGAAAAATGCGCAAATGATGATGGAACAATGCAACTGTATGAATGATCTACAAAGAGACATCACACATGCACTCAGAGGTCAAACCGACATTTCAGGATTTCTGATAATTAGTTCAGGAGAAGTTGCTTCTTACTACCTTGCTTTTAGCCTTTCGAGCACCTTGATATTCACAAGCTGTGATGCCATACAAGCATCGAGATTCACAAAGACAACATGCTTTCCATCATCAGGCTCGGCAACAATAAACGCGCGTGACTTTAGCCTGAAGTGAATCCCTGATGCAACCTGCTCGGCATTTGCATATCCCATCATGTTAACATCTGCTGCAGGCCCTGTTATGTCATAGCTCCCCATGCCGACCAGATAAGGAGAGTCTGAGAGCACCAGGCTGCAATTCTGAAGGAGATGCAGTAAAAGAAGACATAGCCATATCCAGGACAAACCAAAACCGCAGACTTGGTAGCGCAAGCAAGACGATGCCTCCATCAGGAAGGAACCAGGGAATGAAGTTGTTAATTAACTAGTGCAAGTCAGAAGCCTCGAGAGAACAAAAAATTTAACTGCACTCTGCAAAAGGGAAGAAAAGCCTATTAAAAAATATCACCAAACATTCTATCATACTGATGCAACGAAAAGGGTGCATACTAGTATCCAACAAGATTATCAAGCTATAATGACACAAGTACATGTTAAGCTATAAATACAGTGTCCCCGCGAAAAGGAAACAGTAGTGTGGCGTGGGCCAGGCTTCCGGATCACCATCTCCTGAGTGCTCATGGGCCAGCTGAGTTATGGCTTCGATTTGGTGGATCTGACTGATATGTGGTCCATCTCATCATCTGGCAAGCATAACATGTTTTACTAAATGAAGTAGGAGTTCTGAACTAGGAGGCATTAATGGCCTAGTCTGTACGGGTTAATGGTTTGATGAACTGGGGTCCGTTTGGTAGGTAGGTCTGGACTCTGGAATCGGTAGTAGTGTATTAGCACCTAATGGACAGGGATTTTTGGCTCTCAGGGCCCAGAGTACGCTCAATTTAATTTGCGGTTGCTGAATTACTGTCCAGAATTATCAATTTCCCAATTAAATTTAAATTCTGGAAAAATCATGAAATTCACTCAATGTTCTTTCCAAAAAAAAAATCTTGGAATTAGTATCATGAAATTCTGAGCTTTCTCAGAAGAGACGTAAATTCCTCGATTTAGTATCATAAAAATTCCTAAAATTAGTATAGTGAAGTCCAGAGTTTCCCACTTGAAAATTGGAATTTTGAGAAATCATATATAAAATCCATTCAATGTTTTTTCTAGAAAACGAAAATCCTAGGATTTGTATCATGAATATTGTCCCCTTAGAAGAGATGCAGTTTCCCCTATTTAGTATCACGGCATTTCTCGGAACTAGTATTGCCGCGGAGCTCTCGATTTTCCACTTATAAAAGCTTCAAACAGGAACCCACCATAGTCAATGGTCTCACTGGGAGTTAATTTCTGCACCATAATACTATCTACTACTGATAACTGGCTCAAACTTCCACTGGAAAGTCATCCACTGGAGCACAAAATCTAGTATTACCCCAGATCCGCACCAAGCATGCTCAAACCCTAGAACAGCTGCACACAGTAATCTAGCGAAACGCGTCCGGTTACGAGCGACACGGCCTGGCTGGAATGAAGCGAGGGGGGGAGGGGGGGGGGCGGATTGGCTCACCATGCGAACGGCGAATCTCGACTGGGAACCCCGCCCCGGCTGCTCCACTGGCCAGTGGCCTCCGCCGCCATTTAAACCCGCGTCTCCCCGTCCCCGGCAGACACGACTAGGGCGGCCGGGAACTCCAAGAGCGGGGCGCCTCGTGGTCGTAGCTCAGTGGCGAAGGCCGACGGCGACGGGCGGAGGGGGACGGGGTGGAGCGTACAAGGCACGGCTCGGAAGGCGAAAGGGACCCAGCTAACCAAACAAACAAACAAACACGAGAGGAGTTCAGCACCGCGGGAGCTAGTGGGTGGGGGTGGGGGGGGGGGGGGCGCACCTCTGAGCTCGAGGGTCTGGACCTCGTCGGCATGGAGACGGCCGGACCGAGGAGGAGGAGCGTTGAATCGGCGGCGAGGATGACGACGAAGTGGGGGCGACGCGCCGCTGAGGCTTCGGGCCGGGCCGTCCACGCGTTTGCGCCATTTTGTTTTTTTCCTAGCGAGAGGGGCCGTGCGTTGTAAGAGCAGAAAACAAATCATAATTTTTAATGGTCATGATCATACTTTGCTGCATCATCAAGATACATTATCCATCCCTCAAAAAATAAATCAAGATACATCATCCCTCTCAATTTCGTGAAATCATGAACGATTATTAAAATCATGCACATATTTGAAATCATGAAATTTTTCAAATTCGTGAACACTTTTATAAATTTTCAAACATTTTCTAAAATCAGAACCATTTTCCGGAATAATGAAAATTTTATAATATTTTCAAAAAATTAAAATTGGGAATATTTTTAAAAAAATAAATTGGCCGGCATTTCTAAAATTGAAGAACATTATTTTTGGAAATTCGTGCAATAAATTTTGAAATTCATGATTTTTTTTATTTAACGAACATTTTAAAAAATGGATAATTATTTTTTTAATCATCAAACATTTTATGAATGAATAAACTATTTCGTAAGTCATGAAAAGTTATTTTTAAGATATTTTCCATTCATGAATATTTTTAGAATTTTCGAAAAAAAATTCAATTACATTAACATATTTTAATACACGACCTTTTTGAAAAAACATGAACATTTATTTTGAAAAGTATGAACATTTTTTAATAAAAAAATTATGATTTATTAAATAATTTATTTCAAATTCTCATTTACATATTTTTCGGAAAACATTTGAAGTCCCAAATTATTTAAAGTACAAAAAAACAAAAACAAAAAAAGGCCGCCCGGACATGGGCTGACCCAAACGGGCACCCTGCGTCTTCTCCCAATGCGCACACCGTAGTATGGGAGGTCCCTACGACATGGGTTGGCCCGTCCGAGGAATTTCCTTGTGTGAAACGTTTTTTTATCATTTATATATGGCATTGCTAGGTGATATTTTATAACTTTATCCTTTAGGGGCAATTTACGTAATGTACTGCGAGAAACAATATCTCCTTTATTATTAGGTATAGATTACTCCCTAAGAGTTTTTAACAGTCGGGACCCGCTTAGAATCGTCAGATTCCGATCAAACGCATGACAATTACTTTGCGCAGCATGACAATTTTTCGGCTATTTATTTTACGCCACATGTTGCTTTAGAGCATGGCAACTTCCTTACAATATCATGAGGCTTTTATCTTTTTCGCATGACAACAAGGACGTGCGTTGACGATCACTAGCAAAACCCGAGTCTGTTTGTTAACATTTTCGCTTTTTTAGATGATCCACGCGTTTGCGCTTAAAATAGGGAAGGAGTAACAGGATAGACTCCCGGCTTCGGGCTTCGGCAACTGGAACTGACCAGACCTAATGTGGCATTACTTGTAAGTGACGACGATGAATATTTTTTCCCTTTCTATATTAATAAAAAAGCCGCCCCATCGCCAAACCCAAACTTCAGCTCACTTAAACAAAAAGTAACAGTATCGAACCATAGGCATCATCTCTTCTTTTCCTTTTTTTTTCTCCTCACAACATTGATGAGGTGGTCGTGTCGATGACGTGTTGAAACAAGGTCTCTCTGGTCTTTTCCTACCTCGACCACATCAAATCTAACGCCAACGGAAGGTCTGTGCGAGTTTCTATCGTTGGGTCTATTGGCTCTCTTCGGATCTTCGTACTTAGTGTGTCTTTTGAGAAGAGCAATTGGCTGGCTATTGATGTGACAACTTCCACGTATTCTTTTGTATGGTCCTGATCTATCAACCATCTAGAACGGTAGTGATGAATTAGAAGCATGTATTGCATAGGATAATGCCCCAATCAATGTTGCTTCAACAATTATTGCGGTCTTTAAAGTATGATATGGCGAGGACGCAGGTGTCTCTTTCTTTTATTGTTGGTTCGGTATAATTTTCATGTTTCGATGAGCAGGGAACAATCGGATAAGAATAAGGCTAGTTTACAATGTAATCTTACCTTTTAATGCTCATTCTCGACCCGGTTGTTTGTACATTGTATTAGCTATCGTTTTTTCTTTATATTTATCTATTCTAAAGATACCCTTTGTGTGTCTTTTTTGAAAGAAAAAATGAAACCAAGTAACATGGTATCAAACCGCAGGCTAAATCTGTGCAGCAACCATGTTCCATCTTTAACTCGAAGGTGAACTTTCACTCTTGTTCATTACAAGCATCGAATGCAAACCGAAAAGAACTACAACTAAAGTAACTTAATAGACAAAATACAAAGCAGATCACTCATCACGAATGAACCAATTGGTGTTGGCGATCAGCATCTGACACCATTATGTTAGCTACATCCAATGGGGGAACTAAACTGACGCAATCCTTAGGAGCTCTCCTCGACGACGATCCAAAAAAAACTTAGGCAACGCATCGATGACACTAAATGTGCATCAACACAGATCGCTTTCCATTGATGGAGGAGACTATTCATTTTTCCTAGCCCGCGTCTTGCACTTCTTCACCTTCTCCCTTCGAAACAAAAATAATTTTGGAGGCACCAAATGCTCCACAAGGCAGTAGAGTTAACCATATTATAGATATAAATGTATTTATTTTGACACCAAACTTAGAAATATCATCAACGCATTTAGTGCTAAGCATTTCAAAAGCTACAATGGTAAACTTCCAATGTTCCTTGGCCACAACACAATCAAATAGAAAGTGTTGAACAAATTCATTCTCACAACATCTTAAGCAAGACTTATCATCGACGGTCCTTCTTTGGATAGGTTCTCCCTAGTTAATATTATGGTTTTTTCTAAGGTAAAAATACACCATATAGGAGAAGAGGGTGGTCGGGAGGCCTGCAGGGGCCCCACAAGCCATCAGGGCGCGACCAGAGGGTGGTAGCGCCCTGTTGGCTTGTGGCCAGTAGGTGGCCTCCCTTTGGTATATTTTGGCCTAATAATTCTTAAATCGCTACTGCAGGATGGTACAAAGACGACACATCAATCAAAGACCCTTCGACGAAACTGTGTGCGATGGATGAATCGCAAACAATATAGTTCAAGCTCCGTCACCAATGGGACAAACTATGTGCGATGGCGGGTCCATCAAATACGATTCAGAAAACGTCGTGTGTGCGATCTATGGCAGACAGTTTGTTTTTATGAACTGTTTGCGATTAACCAAGATAACACAAATGGTTATAAAGATCCAGATGTGTGTGATAGAGGGCACGCATTTCACTATGAAAAATTGTGTGCGATGATACAACAGAGCACACACGATTTAGCATAACTAGGCGTGTGTGATATGTCAACAATTAGAGTCGTGTGGAAAGACAGATAATAACACATACGAGTCGTCCTGGCAAACTTTAAGTTTTGTGAGCAGACGGTGGCTGGTAAACAATTGTGAGCGAGTGTTGAAATCATTGCCGACTTGTTCCTTAATTTAATCGTATGAGATGTGATTTGCTCTGTTTGCACAACATATATATGATGTGTGTGGAAACGCTTGCTGGTATACAATTATTAGCAATTGATAAAATCATCACCAACAGGTTCCGTAGTTTAGACCGTGTGTACTGCGATTTGCTCTGTCTGCACAACATCTATGTTGCATACATGTCACTCGGGTGAACTATTTGCGATGAGATAAAATAACATAAACGGTTGCACATATCAAGATGTGTGCGACAAACGGCATGCATGTGCGCTTGGATGAACTAAATTGTGGGGAAATACTGAAAATAACACAGACGATTCCTGGTAATAAGCACCTGATTCAGAAAATGATAGAACAAATTATTGTTTGTACTCCTACATAATCAACTAAACAACATAATAGCAACATTACATATCAGCAAGGTTCAGAAAACAGCAAAATGGAAACAACTACTCGTCGGTGTTGTTGGCGGGGCTGGCCTTTTTGTTTGACGATGTTGAAATATTATCTGCACTCACGCAACATACTCTCTAGGGAAGAAGGATCCACATTTGTGTCGGCGAGGACCATGTTCTTGAATGCTTCGTAGGCCCCACCATTCCTCTGCTCCTGCTCCATCACAGTAGCTACAGTCTCGTGAAGAAATCCCGTCCATGTCCAAAGGCGTGCGTACGCTCCTCTCATGACGGAGATTTTCAAAGCGGTCGTAAACAAGAAGGTCATAAGATGCGCGCTCTGCTAGAGTGGTAGCAGACTCTAAGAAGGCGTCTGACCTTACCACGGCCAAATCTGCGCGAGCCGCCAAGGCAATGGTGAACTGATCACCGCATGATGCCCTTTCGAAGGCCACAGTCACGCGTTCCACGTACAGAATTGCGCTTGCCCGCAACAAATCTGATGCAACCTCCAATTTTTCCGCTCTTGTCGCCAAGGCCTCCTGACCCTCAGCAACGCATACCGCCGCCGCGGGCTCCTCCGCGCAAAAGATCTGCCTCAACCGTGTGCTATCTACGATGGAGAGACGGGGCCAAGATTCTGATGACATGTGTAGTGTTGAGGATTTTGTGGAGGCGAGTGATGACCCACAAGTACAGGGGATCAATCGTATTAAGACAAAGTCTAAACATAGCATTAAACATGTGGACCCAAATTAGTCCCTTACGAAGTAACGCATAAACTAGGGTTTAAGCTTCTGTCACTCTAGCAACCCATAATCTAATAACTACTTCACGATGCATTCCCTTAGGCCCAAGGATGGTGAAGTGTCATGTAGTCGACGTTCACATGACAACACTAAGCGAATCACAACATACATATCATCAAAATATCGAACACATATCAAATTCACAGGATTACTCACAACATGACTTCTATCGTGACCTCAAGAACAAAGGTAAATACTCACAAATAATATGCATGCTCAAAATAAGAGGTGTATTGAATAGCATAATGGATCTGAACATATAATCTTCCACAAAATAAATCATATAGTAATCAACTACGCAAGGTAATCAACACTACTAGTCACCCACAGGTACCAATCTGAGGTTCCGGTATAAAGATTGAACACAAGAGATGAACTAGGGTTTGAGAGGAGATGATGTTGTTAAAGATGTTGATGAAGATTGGCCTCCCCAAGATGAGAGGGGTGTTGGTGATGACGATAGCTTCGAGTTCCACCTCCAGGAGGGAAGTTCCCCCGGCGGAATCGGTCCGCCGGAGGGCAAAAGTGCTCTTGCCCAAGTTCCGCCTCGAGGACGTGGCGCTTCGTCCTGAAAGTCCTCCTCTGATTTTTTTTCTAGGTCAAGTGTGACCAAATACCAGAACATGGACATCGAAGGTGGGCCGAGGTGGCCACAACCCATCAGGGCGTGGCTAGGTGGGCATGGCGCGTCCTAGTGGGTTGTGCCCACTTGGGAGGGCCCCTCCAGTAGTTTTGTTCTCCAGTAATTTTCATTAAATGCAAAAATAATCTCCATAAAATTTCAGCTTCATTGGAGTTGTGTAGAATAGGTATCTCTAATGTGCTTTTCTTGGGTACAGAATTCCAGCTATCGGTATTCCCCCTTTGTGTCTAAACCCTGCATATTATGAGATAAAAGGCATTAGAATCACTCTCCAAAGCATTATTATTCAACAAAATAAAGTAAATAACAGTAGGAAATCATGATGCAAAATAGACGTATCAACTCCCCCAAGCTTAGGCCTCGCTTGTCCTCAAGCGAAAGTCGATATTGAAAAGCATGTCCACATGGTTTGAGAGAAAGGTGTCGATAAAAACAAAATACGAACATAGAAGCATCATGCTTATTAATATAATAACAACAAACTCAAACATAAAATTTATTATCCACATTTTTATTATCATATAGCTTCTCATGAACAAGTAACAATTCATCACAACATAGAAGTATGAAGCATAAACCTTATTGGAAACCAACAAACTATGTTTTCAATTAACTTTGCAACTACAATTCATCATATTTTAAGGAAGGGTCTCATGTCGGAGACTTTTGGCAAGTCCACATACTCAACCATCATTTAGTCTTCTATGATTTCTAATGCTCACGGCATACCCATGAACAAAAAGTTTCAACCGGTCACATAGGAAGATAGGGGCTTATAGTTTCGCCTCCCAACTCCCTCACCTCAAGGGTGATGTCAATAATAATAACTCATGCCCACCCATATCAAACTATATATATGTGCCTAGATTTTTTCCTCACCACGTGATGCTTGCAAAAGAAAAAGTAAAAAAGGAATAGTGAAACATACTTTGACTCTTGCATAAAAGTAGACACATAAAAGTAAAAGATAGACCCTTCGCAGAGGGAAGCAGAGGTTGTCATGCGCTTATTGGTTTGTATGCCCAATCCCTTAATGCAAAAGAACGTCATGCTATATTGCCCCCTATGATAGCAACTTTTATTATGCAGTCTGTCGCTTTTAATTACTTTGCCATCATAAGTTTGTATAGCACTCAATTTTCTCTTACACTAATTGATCAAACACTTTTTGAAGCAATTTTTATTGCCTTGTTGCACCGATGACAACATACTTTAAGGATATTTCTCGATCCATATGTAGGTATGGTGGACACTCAAAGAAAGAATTTGGGTTGAGGTTTTTGGATGCACAGGTAGTATCTCTACTTAGTGCGGTATCTTTGGCTAGCAAAGATATTGAGCAAGCACCACATGTTAAAGGATCTATGACAATATAAATTCTATGTGGATATGAGCAAACATAAATTATTATGCTGTCTTCCTTGTCCAACGTAAACAATTTTGACATATAATATTTAATGGGGGCTCACAATCATAAATGATGTCCAAGATAGTGTATTTGCATGTGAATCTTCTCTTCCCTTATTAATTCTTTCATGAATTGCATCATTAACCATTGCTATGTTTGTCAATCTCCAATAAGTTTTACTACTTATACTTTCCTTTATTATGACATCATTACTCACCATAAGATTATCTTATGATTCTTTTCATTTATTTTCTTTTCCTTTATTTTGATTGCAACAAGAAAATAGAGGGGCCAAAACTCAAACTAACTTTATTATATAACTCTCACTCGATTACATAGATTGGTAGGCCACGGAACTAACACACAAAAATAGATCATGCTAAACTTTTATTCAACTAAAGCAAAGGGAAACTAAAGATCGAACTAAAATAGGTAAAGGTGGATATAAGTGATGGTGATACGATACAGGGACACCTCCCCCAAGCTTGGCTCAAGCCAAGGGGAGTGCCCATACCTGTGTACTCAAGTCTCCTTGTGGTGGTGATGAAGAAGGTGGAGGAATTGATGTAGGTGGTGGTGATGATGAAGCCTTATTCTTCAACTTTATATTTAAGCATAAAGTTTTACTCCCTTAGATCATCATTCTCCAACTCAAGCTTTAATATATTTTTGCATGATGCCACCTTCCTCTCCTGCAATAAACGAGATGGGATAAATTGGACCTTAGGTTTGTATATTCTAGGGAGGCTTGATTTCTTAAACTCCACATGCATGTCTCCAGGTCGACGTAATGGATCATCCTCTCCAGTCAATACCCAACAACAGGATCTGGATACCCATGTTGGCTCCCACAAGCTCCACGATGATCTCATCGGATGAACCACGATGTCACGGATTCAATCAATCCCGTATACAATTCCCTTTGTCTATCGGTATGATACTTGCCCGAGATTCGATCGTCGGTATCTCTATACCTTGTTCAATCTCGTTACCGGCAAGTCTCTTTACTCGTTCCGTAATACATCATCCCGTGGCTAACTCCTTAGTCACATTGAGCTCATTATGATGATGTCTTACCGAGTGGGCCCGGAGATACCTCTCCGTCACACGGAGTGACAAATCCCAGTCGCGATTCGTGCCAACCCAACAGACACTTTCGGAGATACCTGTAGTGCACCTTTATAGCCACCCAGTTATGTTGTGACGTTTAGCACACCCAAAGCATTCCTACGGTATCTAGGACTTGCACAATCTCATGGTCTAAGGAAATGATACTTGACATTGAAAAGCTTTAGCAAACGAACTACACGATCTTGTGCTAGGCTTAGGATTGGGTCTTGTCCATCACATCATTCTCCTATGATGTGATCCCGTTATCAACGACATCCAATGTCCATGGTTATGAAACCGTGACCATCCATTGATCAACGAGCTAGCCAACTAGAGGCTTACTAGGGACATGTTGTGGTCTATGTATTCACACATGCATTACGGTTTCTGGTTAACACAATTATAGCATGAACAACAGACAATTATCATGAACAAGGAAATACAATAATAACCATTTTATTATTGCCTCTAGGGCATATTTCCAACTATCTCCCACTTGCACTAGAGTCAATAATCTAGTTACATTGTGATGAATCGAACACCCATAGCATTCTGGTGTTGATCATGTTTCGCTCATGAGAGAGGTTTAGTCAACGGGTCTGCGACATTCAGATCCGTGTGCACTTTACAAATATCTATATCTCCCTCCTGAATGTAATCACAGATGGAGTTGAAGCGGCGCTTGATGTGTCTTGTCTTCTTGTGAAACCTGGGCTCCTTCGCAAGGGTAATAGCTCCAGTGTTGTCACGGAATAGAGTCATCGGGCTCGACGCATTGGGAATCACTCCTAGGTCGGTGATGAACTCCTTCATATAGACTCCTTCCTTTGTTGCTTTTGAAACAGCTATATACTCCGCTTCACATGTAGATGCTGCCACGACTCTTTGCTTGCTGCTGCACCAGCTGACTGCCCCTTCGTTCAAAACATACACGTATCCGGTTTGCGACTTGGAGTCGCGCGGATCTGTGTCGAAGCTAGCATCGACGTAACCCTTTACGACGAGTTCTTCGGCACCTCCATATACGAGAAACATGTCCTTTGTCCTTTTCAGGTACTTCAGATATTCTTGACCGCTGTCTAGTGTTCCACTCCGGGATCACTTTGGTACCTCCCTACCAAACTTATGGGAAGGTTCACATCAGGTCTGGTACACAGCATGGCATACATAATAGAGCCTATGGCTGAAGCATAGGGGATGACACTCATCTCTTCTCTATCTTTCGCCATGGTCGGGAATTGAGTCGTACTCAATCTCACACCCTGTAACACAGGCAAGAACCCCTTCTTGGACTGATCCATATTGAACTTCTTCAATATCTTTTCAAGGTATGTGCTTTGTGAAAGACCTATGAGGCGTCTCGATCATCTCTATAGATCTTAATACCTAATATGTAAACAGCTACTCCAAGGTCCTTCATTGAAAAACACTTATTCAAGTAGGCCTTTACACTTTCCAAAAGTTCTATATTATTTCCCATTATCAGTATGTCATCCACATATAATATGAGAAATGCTACAGATCTCCCACTCACTTTCTTGTAAATACAGGGTTCTCCATAAACCTGTACAAACCCAATTGCTTTAATCACCTCATTAAAGCGAATGTTCGAACTCCGAGATGCTTGCACCAGCCCATAGATGGAGCGTTGGAGCTTGCATACGTTGTTAACATCTTTAGGATCGACAAAACCTTCCGACTACATCATATACAGTTCTTCCTTGAGGAAGCCATTAAGGAATGCCGTTTTGACGTCCATTTGCCAGATCTCATAATCATAAAATGCGGTAATTGCTAACATGATTCAGACAGACTTCAGCATCGCTACGGGTGAGCAAGTCTCATCATAGTCAACTCCTTGAACTTGTCGATAACCCTTAGCGACAAGCCGAGCCTTATAGACGGTCACATTACCATTCGCGTCAGTCTTCTTCTTAAAGATCCATTTAGTTTCAATGCCTCGCTTATCATCAGGCAAGTCCATCAAAGTCCACTTTGTTCTCATACATGGATCCTATCTCGGATTTCATGGCCTCAAGCCATTTGTTAGAATCCGGGCCCGCCATCGCTTCTTCATAGTTCGAAGGTTCACCGTTGTCCAACAACATGATCTCCAGGACAGGGTTGCCGTACCACTCTGGTGCGGAACGTGTCCTAGTGGACCTTCGACATTCAACAGTAACTTGATCTGAAGTTACATGATCATCATCATTAACTTCCTCTCGAGCCGGTGTAGGCTCCACAGAAACAACTTCCTGTGCTGCGCTACTCTCCGGTTCGAGTGGAGGTACAATTACCTCATCAAGTTCTATTTTCCTCCCACTTACTTCTTTCGAGAGAAACTCTTTCTCGAGAAAGGATCCATTCTTGGCAGCAAAGACTTTACCTTCGGATCTGAGGTAGTAGGTATACCCAATAGTCTCTTTGGGATATCCTATGAAGACGCACTTTTGCGCTTTGGGTTCGAGCTTCTCAGGTTGAAATTTCTCACATAAGCATCGCATCCCCAAACTTTTAGAAACGACAGCTTAGGTTTCTTTCCAAACCATAATTCATACGGTGTCGTCTCAACGGATTTTGACGGTGCCCTATTTAAAGTGAATGCGGCGGTCTCTAATGCATATCCCCAAAATGATAGCAGTAAGTCGGTAAGAGACATCATAGATCGCACCATGTCTAATAGAGTGCGATTACGACATTTAGACACACCATTTCGCTGAGGTGTGCCAGGCGGCGTGAGTTGTGAAACAATTCCATATTTCCTTAGGTGCATGCCAAACTCGTGACTTAAATATTCTCCACCATGATCAGATCGTAGACAGTTTATTTTCCTGTCACGTTGATTCTCTACCTCACTCTGAAATTCCTTGAACCTTTCAAAAGTTTTAGACTTATGTTTCATTAGGTAGACATACCCATATCTACTCAAGTCATCAGTGCGGGTGATAAAATAACGGTAGCCACCACGAGCCTCGACACTCATTGGACCGCATACATCGGTATGTATTATTTCCAACAAGTCAGTTGCTCGCTCCATTGTTCCGGAGAACAGAGTCTTGGTCATATTGCCCATGAGGCATGGTTCGCACGTGTCAAATGATTCAAAATCAAGAGACTCCAAAAGTCCATCAGTATGGAGCTTCTTCATGCGTTTGACACCAATATGACCAAGGCGGCAGTGCCACATGTAAGTGGGACTATCGTTATCAACCTTACAATTTTTGGTACTCACACTATGTACATGTGTAACATCATGTTCGAGATTCATCAAAAATAAACCATTGACCAGCGGGGCATGAGCATAAAACATTTCTCTCATATAAAGAGAACAACCATTATTCTCAGATTTAAATGAGTAGCCATCTCGCATCAAGCGAGATCCAGATACAATGTTCATGCTCAAAGCTGGTACTAAATAACAATTATTAAGGTTTAACACTAATCCCGAAGGTAGATGTAGAGGTAGCGTGCCGACGGTGATCACATCGACCTTGGAACCATTCCCGACGCGCATTGTCACCTCGTCCGTTGCCAGCCTCCGCTTATTCCGTAACTCCTGCTTGGAGTTACAAATGTGAGCAACTGCACCGGTATCAAATACCCAGGAGCTACTACGAGCGCTGGTTAGGTACACATCAATAACAAGTATATCACATATACCTTTAACATTGTCGTCCTTCTTATCCGCTAAGTACTTGGGGCAGTTCCGCTTCCAGTGACTGGTACCCTTGCAATAAAAACACTTAGTCTCAGGCTTGGGTCCATTCTTGTTCTTCTTCTTCCCGGCAACTTGCTTACTGGGCGCGACAACAACTTTGCTGTCTCTCTTGAAGTTCTTATTACCCTTGCCTTTCTTGAAACTAGTGGTCTTACTCACCATCAACACTTGATGCTCCTTTTTTATCTCGACCTCTGCTGATTTCAGCATCGAGTACAACTCAGGAATGGACTTCTCCATACCCTGCATGTTGTAGTTCATCACAAAGCTCTTGTAGCTAGGTGGGAGCGACTGGAGGATTCTGTCAATGATCGAGTCATCCGGGAGATTAACTCCTAGCTAAGTCAGGCAGTTGTGCAACCCAGACATCTTGAGTATGTGCTCACTGACAGAACTATTTTCCTCCATCTTACAGCTGAAGAACTTGTCGGAGATGTCATATCTCTCGACCCGGACATGAGCTTGGAAAACCAGTTTCAGCTCTTGGAACATCTCATATGCTCTGTGCTGTTCAAAACGCTTTTGGAGCCCCGTTTCTAAACTATAAAGCATGCCGCACTGAACAAGGGAGTAATCATCGCAGCGAGAATGCCAATCGTTCGCAACGTCTTGCTCTACTGGGAGAATGGGTGGATCACCTAGCGGTGCATCAAGGACATACAATCTCTTGGAAGCTATGAGGATGATCCTCAAGCTACGGACCCAGTCCGCATAGTTGCTTCCATCATCTTTCAGCTTGGTTTTCTCTAGGAACGCGTTGAAGTTGAGGTTGGCATTAGAGTTGGCCATTGGATCTACAATATAGATTGTAAACACAATTTTAGACTAAGTTCATGATAATTAAGTTCACATAATCAAATTATTTAATGAACTCCCACTTAGATAGACATCTCTCTAGTCATCTAAGTAACACATGATCCATGTCAACTAGCCCGTGTCCGATCATCACGTGAGATGGACTAGTCATCCATGGTGAACATCTCCATGTTGATCGTATCTTCTATACGATTCATGTTTGACCTTTCGGTCCTCCGTGTTCCGAGGCCATGTCTGTACATGCTAGGCTCGTCAAGTCAACCTAAGTGTTTCGCGTGTGTAAATCTGGCTTACACCCGTTGTATGCGAACGTTAGAACCTATCACACCCGATCATCATGTGGTGCTTCGGAACAACGATCCTTAGCAACGGTGCACAGTTAGGGTGAACATTTCTCTTGAAATTTTATTGAGAGATCATCTTATTTACTACTGTCATTTTTAAGCAAATAATATGTAAACATGATAAACATCACATGCAATCAATATAGTGACATGATATGGCCAATATCATCTTGCTCCTTTGATCTCCATCTTTGGGGCACCATGATCATCACTGTCACCGGCACGACACCATGATCTCCATCATTGTGTCTTCATGAAGTTGTCTCGCCAACTATTACTTCTACTACTATGGCTAACGTTTAGCAATAAAGTAAAGTAATTACATGGCGTTTATGATTGACATGCAGGTCATACAATAAAAATAAGACAACTCCTATGGCTCCTACCGGTTGGCATACTCATCGATATGCAAGTCGTCAATCCTATTACAAGAACATGATCAATCTCATACATCACAATGCATCACATCACATCCTTTGGCCATATCACATCACAAGGCATATGCTGCAAAAACAAGTTAGACGTCCTCTAATTTGTAGTTGCAAATTTTTATGTGGCTGCTATAGGTTTCTAGCAAGAACGTTTCTTACTTACGCCAAAACCACAACGTGATATGCCAATTGCTATTTACCCTTCATAAGGACCCTTTTCATCGAATCCAATCCGACTAAGGTGGGAGAGACAGACACCCGCTAGCCACCTTATGCAACTAGTGCATGTCAGGCGGTGGAACCGATCTCACGTAAGCGTACGTGTAAAGTTGGTCCGGGCCGCTTCATCCCACAATACCGCCGAATCAAGATAAGACTAGTAGTGGTAAGCAAATTAACAAGATCGACGCCCACAACAAGTTTGTGTTCTACTCGTGCATAGATTCTACGCATAGACCTAGCTCTGATACCACTATTGGGAGACGTAGTAGTAAATCAAAAAAATTCCTACGTGTCACCAAGATCTATCTATGAAGAAACCAGCAACGAGTGGGGAGAGATTGCATCTTCATACCTTTGAAGATCGCTACGCGGAAGCGTTACAAGAACACGGTTGGTGGAGTCATACTCGTAGCGATTCAGATCGCAGTGGACACCGATCTCAGTGCCGAACAACGGCGCCTCCACGTTCAACACACGTGCAGCCCGGTGACGTCTCCTATGCCTTGATCCAGCAAGGAGGAAGGAGAGATTGGGGAAGAGATCCGACAGCATGACAGCGTGGTGATGGTGGAGCTGCGTGGTACTCCGGCAGAGCTTCGCTAAGCACTACGGAGAATGAGGAGATGGAGAGGTAGGGCTGCGCCGAGATGAAGAGAGAACCGTGTGTTGGGCAGACCTGAAACCTCACATATATATAGGGGGAAGGAGGAGGGAGGGTTGCACCCTAGGGTTTCCACCCTAGGGTGGTGCGGCAGCCACCAGATCAATCTGGCCGGCGGCCAGAGGGAGGGAGTGGTGCGGCTGCCCTAGGGTGGGCCTTAGGACCCATCTGCCCTAGGGTTTGCCCTTCCTCCCACTTCAGCTGCACCTTGGGCCTGGTGAAGGGGCGCACCAGCCCACCTAGGGGCTGGTTCCCTCCACCCTCAGCCCATGCAGCCCTCTGGAGCCGGTGGGCCCACTTGGTGGACCCCCGGAACCCTTCTGGTGGTCCCGGTACGTTACCGGTGACCCCCGAAAAATTTCCAATAACCAAAACCTCACTTCCTATATATCAATCTTCGTCTCTAGACCATTCCAGGACTCCTTGTGATGTCCGGGATCTCATCCGGGACTACGAACAACCTTCGGTAACCACGTACAATTTTTCCCTATAACCCTAGCGTCATCGAACCTTAAGTGTGTAGACCCTACGGGTTCGGGAGACACGTAGACATGACCAAGACACCTCTCCGGTCAATAACCAACAGCGGGATCTGGATACGGCTCCCACGTGCTCCACGATGATCTCATCGGATGAACCATGATGTCAGGGATTCGATCAATCCCGTATACAATTCCCTTTGTCTATCGGTATGATACTTGCCCGAGATTCAATCGTCGGTATCCCTATACCTTGTTCAATCTCGTTGCGAGCAAGTCTCTTTACTCATTCCGTAATACATCATCCTGTGGCAAACTCCTTAGTCACATTGAGCTCATTATGATGATGTCTTACCGAGTGGGCCCAGAGATACCTCTCCGTCACACGGAGTGACAAATCCCAGTCTCGATTTGTGCCAACCCAACAGACACTTTCGGAGATACCCGTAGTGCACCTTTATAGCCACCCAGTTACGTTGTAACGTTTGGCACACCCAAAGCATTCCTACGGTATCCAAGAGTTGCACAATCTCATGGTCTAAGGAAACGATACTTGACATTGAAAAGCTTTAGCAAACGAACTACATGATCTTGTGCTAGGCTTAGGATTGGGTCTTGTCCATCACATCATTCTCCTAATGATGTGATCCCATTATCAACGACATCCAATGTCCATGGTCATGAAACCATGACCATCCATTGATCAACGAGGTAGCCAACTAGAGGCTTAATAGGGACATGTTGTGGTCTATGTATTCACAGATGCATTACGGTTTCTGGTTAACACAATTATAGCATGAACAATAGACAATTATCATGAACAAGGAAATACAATAATAACCATTTTATTATTGCCTCTAGGGCATATTTCCAACAGTATCATCCTTCACTCCCTTCATGATAGCATCTTCTTCTTCCTCTGAGGTCCATAGATAGGGGTAAATTTCCCTAAATATCTTTGGGTCTGAAACATAGGGATGAACATGGCTCTCCCCCTCTGAATCTTGAGACGACATATTTTCAAATCTGCAAGGGAAATAGCATGAAACAAGAACATAGGATTTTTCTGCGATGCGGTCATCAAAACAGTCAGGGGTATATATAGAGGATTTGTATTCTTAGGAAACAAGTATATGGAAGGAAAATGGAGTCGGGAAGGCATCCGAGGTGGGCACAACCTACCAGGGCGCGACCAGGGGTGCCTGGCGCGCCCTGGTGTATCGTGCTCACCTCGATCACCTTCCGATTTATTTCTTTATTCCAAAATTTTAAAATATTTCAAAACTGACAAAAAATATTTTTGCGGATTTTTCGAAGTCCATTTACTTAACGTATCACATACCTCCTATTTCAAGAATTCTGGAGTGTTTCGGGAGGTTTCTTTTATGTGCTCTTCCAGTGTCATGGTTTGGATAACATTGCTTTCAATGTTAATAGGTGTACCTGAGATATACTGCTTAATCCTTTGTCCATTGACCACCTTCGGGTTAGTACCTTCGACATTATTAATCTTGATAGCTTCAGAACGATAAACCTCTTCGATAATATATGGCCCTTCCCGTTTGAAGAGAAGCTTTCCTGCAAAAAAACTTAAATGAGAGTTGAACAAAAGAACATAGTATCCTATTTTGAATTCCCGCTTTTGGATTCTTTTGTCATACCAAATTTTTACTTTTTACTTTAATAGCCTAGCATTTTCATACGCTTGGGTTCTCCATTCATCTAGTGAGCTAATATCAAATAGCCTCTTCTCACCGGTAAGTTTGAAATCATAGTTGAGTTCTTTAATTGCCCAAAATGCTTTATGTTCTAATTCTAGAGGCAAATGACAAGATTTACCATATACCATTTTATATGGAGACATACGTGAGGGGGTCCTGGATTAAGGGGTCCTCCGGAGGCTGACCTGTTTCTTATGGGCCGGACTGTATGGACCGCTTGCCGAACATTGATTGATCGAAGGCCATGTCTCCAGGAAAGGAAGCTTTGGGAATCTTGGCTTGCCCTCCATGTTTGGTGTAGCAAATAGGCATGTTTATCTCTTCGGCATGTAATCGACCATGTGTAAACCCTAGGTACCCTCAATGTCTATATAAGCTGGAGGGTTTTAGGTTGTAGGAGGAGGACAACTCATCTAGGGTTAGCTATTCGATTTCAAGGTAGACCAACTCTGTAACCCCCATATCATCAATACAATCAAGCAGGACGTGGGGTATTACCTCCATAGGAGGGCCTAAACATGGGTAAATCCTTGCCCCTTCGTCTCCTATTACCACTGATTCTAGTCTCATAGCTCGGGACCCCCTACCCGAGATCCGCCAATTTTGACACCGACATTGGTGCTTTCATTGAGAGTTCCGCTGTGAGCACCCGAGGAATTGATGTCTCGCCTTGTCATCAACGAAGAGGTCCGCAACATGGACACTTTTTTCCCCGGACAGATCTTCGCCTTTGGCAGCGTTGTGCTACACGCCAACCAGACCATCCATCTAGGTGATAACCTAGAAGTATAGGGGATCGCAAAAGTTTTCGAGGGTAGAGTATTCAACCCAAATTTATTGATTCGACACAAGGGGAACCAAAGAATATTCTCGAGTATTAGCAGCTGAGTTGTCAATTCAACCACACATGAAAGACTTAATATCTGCAACAAAGTATTTAGCAGGAAAATAGTATGGAAGTAACGATAACGGTAGCAAAAGTAATAGTAACAGTTTTGTAGTAACTATAACAGTAGCAACGGAGAAGTAACTTAGCAAGGATCAATATGTGGAAATCTCGTAGGAAATGGATCGGTGATGGATAATTATGCTGGATGTAATTCATCATGCAACAGTTATAACATAGGGTGACACAGAACTAGCTCCAATTCATCAATGTAATGTAGGCATGTATTCCATATATAGTCATATGTGCTTATGGAAAAGAACTTGCATGATATCTTTTGTCCTACCCTCCCGTGGCAGCGGGGTCCTAATGGAAACTAAGGGATATTAAGGCCTCCTTTTAATAGAGAACCAAACCAAAGCATTAGCACTTAGTGAATACATGAACTCCTCAAACTATAGAATCCCAGTTATTGTCACCCTGGGGAATGCGGATCATAACTCATAATAGGTGTCTACAACTTGCAAGATAGGATCAAGAACACACATATATTCATGAAAACATAATTGGTTCAGATCTAAAATCATGGCACTCAGGCCCTAGTGAAAAGCATTAAGCATTGCAAAGTCATAGCAACATCAATCTCAGAACATAGTGGATACTAGGGATCAAACCCTAACCAAACTAACTCCATTACATGATAAATCTCATCCAACTCATCACCGTCCAATAAGCCTACGATGGGATTACTCACAAACAGAGGAGAGCATCATGGAATTGGTGATGAAGGATGGTTGGTGTTGACGATGGCGACGATTTCCCCTCTCCGGAGCCCAAAACGGACTCCAGATCTGGTCTCCCGAGGAAGAACAGGAGGTGGTGGCGGCTCCGTATCATGAAACGCGATGAACTCTTATCTCTGAATTTTTTTTCTTCGCGAATAGGGTTATATGGAGCTAGAAAGGAGGTCGTAGGAGCCACGAGGGCCCACAAACCTGCTAGGTGCGGCCAGGGGGTGGCCGCGCCAAGCAGGCTTGTGGCATGCAGGTGCCCCCCTCTAGTTACTACTTGCGCCAGTATTTTTTATTAATTCCAAAAATATTCTTCGTAAATTTTTAGGACAATCCGAGAACTTTTATTTATACACAAAAATAACACCAAGGCAATTCTACTGAAAACAGTGCAAGTCCGAGTTAGTTCCATTCAAATCATGCAAATTAGAGTCCAAAACAAGGGCAAAAGGGTTTAGAAAAGTGGATAGGATGGAGACGTATCAACTCCCCCAATCTTAACCCATTGCTTGTCCTCAAGCAATTCAGTTGATAAACTGAAAGTGATAAAGAAAAACTTTTACAAACTCCATTTGATCTTGTTGTTGTAAATACGTCCTACTGATGTTCAGATTTTCAGCAAAGATCATGGACTAACCATGTTCACAATAACATTTAGGTCTCACTTTTACTCATATCAATGACATAATCAACTAGCGAGCAATAATAATAACTCTCATTGGACAACACTTTTTCAAAACAATCATGATACAATATGATAAAATGATATCTCGCTAGGCCTTTCTGAGACTACCAAACATAAATGTAGAGCACCTCTAAAGAACAAGGACTGACTAAACATTGTAATTCACGATGAGAGAGATCCAGTCATGCTCATACTCAATATCAATTAACAGCAAACATACAAATGACGGTGGTGCTCTCGAACTGGTGCCTTTTATAAGAAGATGATGATTCAACAATAAAGTAAATGGAAAGGCCCTTCGTAGAGGGAAGCATTGATTTGCAGAGGTGCCAGAGCTCGAGCTTTTAAAATAGAGATAAGTAATGATTTTTGAGATATATGCTTTCATTGCTCACATAATGACCAAAAGGTTTTCAATATCTTCCATGCTAGATATATTATAGGCGGTTCCCAAACACAATGATAAAGTTTTTACTCCCCGTCCACCAATCAGTCACACTCCACGGCGAGCCGAATCCACGGGTACCGTCCATACAAACATAGTTCTGAGGGAGTTTTGTTTAATTAGATTTTCCTTTTCTTTCGAGCATGGAACTGGGCATCCAGATTACCAGCCACTTTCTCGTGAATGATAGTGAATCAACACATATCGTGAGAATAACCCACCTAGCATGGAAGATACTGACAACCCCCAGTTGCCACATGAGCGATTTCAGCATACAAAACAGAATGTTTATTTGAAAGTTTAGATTTTGGCACATGCAAATTTACTTGGAACGACAGGTAAATACCGCATATAGGTAGATATGGTGGACTCATATGAAACAACTTTGGGTTTGAGGGGTTGGATGCACAAGCAGTATTCCCGCTTAGTATAAGTAAAGGCAAGAAAAAGACTGGGGAACGACCAACTAGAGAGTGACACAGTCATCAACATGCTTTGAGATTAACTAACATTGAATGCAAGCATGAGTAGGATATAAATCACTATGAATATGTGGAGGCTATGTTGATTTTGTTTCAACTACATGCATGAACATGTGCCAAGTCAAGCCACTTGAATCGTTCAGAGGAGGATACCACTCCATCATACTACATCACAACCATTTTAATATGCATGTTGGCACCCAAAACAAAAAAACCATTATCCACTCTTAGCTAATTAAGCATGGCATGAATAACTATAGTCTCTAATTGTCATTGCAAATATGTTTCACCCATGATGAACTGAATTCGGAACGATGAGCTAATCATATTTACAAAATCAAGATAGGTAGAGTTCATACTAGCTTTTCTCCATGTCAATCTTTTCATCAAATATCGTCATTATTGCCTTTCACTTGCACGACCAAACGGTGTGGATAATAATAAGAGTGTACGTGCATTGGACTAAGCTGGAATCTACAAACAATGACTCAAAGGAGAATACAAGGTAATATGGGCTCTCTAATAGGTAAACAATAATGTATATAAGAGCCACTCAACATTTTCATTATGGTCTTCTCCTTACGACCCAAAAAATAAAAATAAAAACAAGAACGAGAAAACTATTTACACGAGAAAGCTCCCAACAAGTAAAAGAAGAACGAAAAATCTTTTTGGGTTTTTCTTTTTCATGCTACAACTAAGCAACTGGAAATAAAACTAGAACTAATTTTTTTTGTATTTTTCTCAAAGTTAATTAAACACACCAGAAGAAAACGAAACAAGAAAATAAACTACCATGGATGGTACAATGAAAGAGTATGAACACCGACAGCTAGGATGAGTGTGTGAACATGAATGTAAAGTTGGTGAGAAATACGTAGTCCCCCAAGCTTAGGCTTTTGGCCTAACTTGGTCTATGGCCATGGCTGGCCCTGATAATATCTGAAGTCATAGTTGGGGTTGTACTGGGCTACGGCGGCTACCGCTTGAACGACTGCAACATGAAGGCGAACTGATTCCGCGCTCCTCTCGTACTCGTCTGCCTACTCTCTGGTTATAATATATCTTTATTTTTCCTGAAAGTTAAAGAAGGCACGAGCAGGAAGGATAACATGGACAACATGCTGTCTGTCAAAAAGTAGTCGGTACTGGAGAGTGTTGGAAATATGCCCTAGAGGCAATAATAAAATGGTTATTATTGTATTTCCTTGTTCATGATAATTGTCTATTGTTCATGCTATAATTGTGTTAACCGGAAACCATAATACATGTGTGAATACATAGACCACAACATGTCCCTAGTGAGCCTCTAGTTGACTAGCTCGTTGATCAATAGATGGTCACGGTTTCATGGCCATGGACATTGGATGTCGTTGATAACGGGATCACATCATTAGGAGAATGATGTGATGGACAAGACCCAATCCTAAGCATAGCACAAAGATCGTGTAGTTCGTTTGCTAAAGCTTTTCAATGTCAAGTGTCATTTCCTTAGACCATGAGATTGTGTAACTCCCGGATACCGTAGGAATACTTTGGGTGTGCCAAACGTCACAACGTAACTGGGTGGCTATAAAGGTACGCTACGGGTATCTCCGAAAGTATCTGTTGGGTTGGCACGAATCGAGACTGGGATTTGTCACTCCGTGTGATGGAGAGGTATCTCTGGGCCCACTTGGTAAGACATCATCATAATGAGCTCAATGTGACTAAGGAGTTAGCCACAGGATGATGTATTACGGAACGAGTAAAGAGACTTGCCAGTAACGAGATTGAACAAGGTATGGGGATACCGACGATCGAATCTCGGGCAAGTATCATACCGATAGACAAAGGGAATTGTATACGGGATTGATTGAATCCTTGACATCGTGGTTCATCCGATGAGATCATCGTGGAGTACGTGGGAGCCAACATGGGTATCCAGATCCCGCTGTTGGTTATTGACCGGAGAGGTGTCTCGGTCATGTCTACGTGTCTCCCGAACCCGTAGGGTCTACACACTTAAGGTTCGATGACGCTAGGGTTATAGGGAAAAGGTATACGTGATTACCGAAGGTTGTTCGGAGTCCCGGATGAGATCCCGGACGTCACGAGGAGCTCCGGAATGGTCCGGAGGTAAAGATTGATATATAGGAAGTCCAGTTTTGGTCACCGGAAAGTTTTCGGGCTCATCGGTAGTGTACCGGGAGTGCCGGGAGGGTGCCGGAGGACCCCCGGGAGGGGTGTGACGACCAGAGGACTTCATGGGCTGTTAGATAAAGTGTGTCAGCCCTTATTGGGCTGGGAAATACTTTTGCTAAAGGCCCATGTGGCTGGAGATAAGGAGATAAGGCAAAAAGGATTTAAAAGGAGGAGATCCACCTCCCTTGTGGGAGGTGGACTCTCCCTTTAATTCGGCCGGCCATCTCCTCTTTGGAGTAGAGGCCAAGCCAGCCCTCCACGTCCCTCCTCCTATATATACTTGAGGTTTTGGATGTTTTGAGATAGGATTTGATCTCTCTCTCTCACGGCGAAGCCCTACCTCTCTTCTTCCTCCTCCGCAGCGCTTAGGCGAAGCCCTGTCGGAATACCTTGCTACTCCACCACCACCACGCCGTCGTGCTGCTGTTGGAGCCCTTCCCCAACCTCTCCTTCCTCCTTGCTGGATCAAGGTGTTGGAGACGTCACCGGGCTGCACGTGTGTTGAATGCGGAGGTGCCGTCCGTTCGGCACTTGATCGGATCTACCGCGATCTGAATCGCTGCGAGTACGACTCCATCAACCGCGTTCTTGTAACGCTTCCGCTTAGCGATCTTCAAAGGTATGAAGATGCAATCTCTCCCCTCTCGTTGCTGGTTTCTCCATAGATAGATCTTGGTGAACGTAGGAAAATTTTGATTTACTACTACGTCTCCCAACAGTGGCATCATGAGCTAGGTCTATGCGTAGAATCTATGCACGAGTAGAACACAAAGCAGTTGTGGGCGTCGATTTTGTTAATATGCTTGCCGTTACTAGTCTTATCTTGATTCGACGGTATTGTGGGATGAAGCGGCCCGGACCAACCTTACACGTACGCTTACGTGAGACCGGTTCCACCGCCTGACATGCACCAGTTGCATAAGGTGGCTAGCGGGTGTCTGTCTCTCCCACCTTAGTCGGATTGGATTCGATGAAAAGGGTCCTTATGAAGGGTAAATAGCAATTGGCATATCACGTTGTGGTTTTGGCGTAGGTAAGAAACGTTCTTGCTAGAAACCTATAGCAACCACGTAAAAACTTGCAACTACAAATTAGAGGACGTCTAACTTGTTTTTGCAGCATATGCCTTGTGATGTGATATGGCCAGAAGGATGTGATGTGATGCATTGTGATGTACGAGATTGATCATGTTCTTTGTAATAGGGTTCACGACTTGCATGTCGATGACTATGACAACCGGCAGGAGCCATAGGAGTTGTCTTACATTATTGTATGACCTGCGTGTCAATCATAAACGCCATGTAATTACTTTACTTTATTGCTAAGCGTTAGCCATAGTAGTAGAAGTAATAGTTGGCGAGACAACTTCATGAAGACACAATGATGGAGATCATGATGATGGAGATCATGGTGTCGTGCCGGTGACAATGATGATCATCGTGCCCCGAAGATGGAGATCATAGGAGCAAGATGATGTTGGCCATATCATGTCACTATATTGATTGCATGTGATGTTTATCATGTTTACATCTTATTTGCTTAGAACGACGGTAGTAAATAAGATGATCTCTCAATAAAATTTCAAGAGAAGTGTTCACCCTAACTGTGCACCGTTGCTAAGGATCGTTGTTCCGAAGCACCACGTGATGATCGGGTGTGATAGGTTCTAACGTTCGCATACAACGGGTGTAAGCCAGATTTACACACGCGAAACACTTAGGTTGACTTGACGAGCCTAGCATGTACAGACATGGCCTCGGAACACGGAAGACCGAAAGGTCGAACATGAGTCGTATAGAAGATACGATCAACATGGAGATGTTCACCATGGATGACTAGTCCGTCTCACGTGATGATCGGACACGGGCTAGTTGACATGGATCATGTATCACTTGGAAGACTAGAGAGATGTCTATCTAAGTGGGAGTTCATTAATAATTTGATTAAATGAACTTAATTATCATGAACTTAGTCTAAAAATGTCCTTGCAAATTATGTCGTAGATAGCTCGTGCTGTAGCTCCCCAGTTTTATTGATACAATCCTAGAGAAAAGTAAGTTGAAAGTTGATGGTAGCAATAATGCGGACTGGGTCCGTGATCTGAGGATTGTCCTCATTGCTGCACAGAAAGCTTATGTTTTTGATGTACCGCTAACTGCATCACTCCCTCAAGCGTTGTCTGTAGATGTTGTGAACATATGACAGGCACTTTTTGATGACTACGTGATAGTTCAGTGCGTCATGCATTACGGCTTAGAATTGAGGCTTCAAAATGTTTTGAACGTCACAGAACATATGAGATGTTCTAGGAGCTGAGATTGTGATCTCAAGCTCGTGCCTATGTTGAGAGGTATGAGACCTCCAACAAGATTCTTTGCCTGCAAGATAAAGGAGAATAGCTTAATCGGTGAGCGTGTTCTCAGATTGTCTGGGTGCTACAATCACTTGAATCAAGTGGGAGTTAATCTTCCAGATGAGATAGTGATTAATGCAGTTCTCCAAGTCACTGCCACCAAGCTACTAGAGCTTCGTGATGAACTATAACATGCCAGAGATGGATAAGATAATCCCTGAGTTGTTCGTGATGTTTGACACCACGAAGGTAGAAATCAATAAGGAGCATCAAGTGTTGATGGTTAAGTGAAAACCACTAGTTTCAAAAGGGGCAAGGGCAAGAAGGGAAAAACTTCAGGAATGGCAAGCCAGTTGTTGCTCTAGTGAAGAAACCCAAGGTTGAGCCCGAACCCGAGACTAAGTGCTTCTGTTATGAGGAGAATGTTCGCTGAAGCAGAAAAACCCTAGATGATTGGTAGATAAGAAGGCTGGTAATGTCAATGGAAGTATATTTGATATACGTGTTAGTGATGTGTACCTTGCTGGTACTCCTAGTAGCACCTGGGTATTAGATACCGGTTCGGTTGCTAAGTGTTAGCAACTCGAAATAAAAGCTACGGAGTAAATGGAGACTAGCTAGGTGAAAGGTGACGATGTGTGTTGGAAGTATTTCCAAGATTGATGTGATCACCATCGCACGCTCTCTCTACCTTCAGGATTTGTGATAAACCTAAATAAATGTTATTTGGTGTTTGCGTTGAGCATAAACGTGATTAGATCATGATTAGTGCGATACGGTTATTCATATAAGTTAGAGAATAATGGTTATTCTGTTTACATGGATAATGCCTTCAATGGTCATGCACCCACTCGAAATGGTTTATCGAATCATGATCGTAGTAGTACACATATTCATAACATTGGTACCAAAAGATACAAAGTTAATAATGATAGTACCACATGCTTGTGGCACTGCCACGTAATGTCATGTTGGTATAAATCGCATGAAGAAACTCCATGATGATGGATGTTTTTTGACTCACTCGATTTCGAATCGGTTGAGACATGCGAGCCATGCCTCTTGGGCAAGATGACTGAGACCCCGTCATCCAATATGATGGAGCGGGCAAGTGGCTTATTGGAATTAATACATGTTGATGTATGTGGTCCAATGAGTGTTGAAACACACAGTGGATATCGTTGTTTTTCTTTACCTTCACTGATGATTTGAGTAAATATGGGGATATTTACTTAATGAAACACGAATCTGAAATGTTTGAAAGGTTCAAGGAGTTTCAGAGTGAAGTTAAAGATCATCGTGACAAGAAGATAAATGTCTATGATATGATCATGGAGGTGAATATCTAAGTTACGAGTTTGGTATGCAATTTTAGACAATGTGGAAATTGTTTCACAGCTCACGCCTCCTGGAACACCATAGTGTGATGGTGTGTTCGAACGTCGTAGTCGTGCTCTATTGGATATAGTGAGTACTATGATGTCTCTTATCGTTTTACCACTATCGTTATGGGGTTATGCATTAAAGACAAATCCATTCACTTTAACAGGGCACCATCTAAGTCTGTTGAGATGACACCGTGAGAATTATGGTTTGATAGAAGCCTAAGCTGTCATTTCTTAATGTTTGGGGCTGCGACGCTTATGTGAAAATGGGTTTTTCACCTAGCGAGCTCGAACCCAAAGTAGACAAATGCATCTTCATAGAATACCCTAATGAGACATTGGGTATACCTTCTATCTCAGATCCAAGCGCAAAAGGTATTTGTAGCTAAGAACGGGTCCTTTCTTGAGAAAGAGTTTCTCTCGAAAGAATTGAGTGGGAGGAAGATAGAACTTGATAAGGTTGTTGAACCTTTGTTTCATCCAGAGAATAGCGCAACACAGAAAGATGTTTCTGTAGAGCCTACTCAGTTGAAAAGGAAGTTAATGATGATGATCATGAAGCTTCGGATCAAGTCACTATCGAACCTCGTAGGTCGACAAGGACGCGTACTGCTCCTGAGTAGTACGACAACCCTGTCTTGGAAATCATGTTGTTGGACAACGATGAACCTACGAACTATGAAGAAGCGATGGTGGGCCCGGATTCCAACAAATGGCTAGGAGCCATGAAATCCGAGAAAGGATCCATGTATGAAAACCAAGTATGGACTTTGGTAGACTTGCCTGTTGAATGGCGGGTCATTGAGTACAAATGGACCTTTGAGATAAACATAGACGCTAATGGTGAAATGTCACCGTTTATAAAGCTCGACTTGTCGCAAAGAAGTTTCCGCCAAGTTCAAGGAGTTGACTGCGATGAGATTGTCTCATCTGTAGCGATGCTAAAAGTCTATTAAAATTTTGTTAGCAGTTGCTGCATTTTTCGATTATGAAATCTGGCAGATGGATGACAAAACAAGGTTTCCGTAATGGTTTCTGTGAGGAAGAGTTGTATGTGATACAACCAGAAGGTTTTGTCAATCCTAAGGATGCTAATAATATGCAAACTCCAGCGATCCTTCTATGGACTGGAGCAAGCATCTCGGAGTTGGAATATATGCTTTGATGAGGTGATCAAAGTGTTTAAGTTTATACAATGTTTATGAGAAACTTGTATTTGCAAGAAAGTGAGTGGGAGCACTATGGAATTTCTTATAAGAATATGTAGTTGACATATTATTGATCGAAAATGATGTAGAATTTCTGGAAGAGCATGAAGGGTTGTTTGAAAAGTTTTTTTTCAAAGGAAGACCCAGATAAAGCTACTATTTTATTGAGCATCAAGATCTATAGGGATAGATCAATTCGCTTGATAAGTTTTTTCGACGAAGACATACCTTGACAAGTTTTTGAAGGAGTTCAAAATAGATGGGTCAAAGAAGGAGTTCTTGACTGTATTGTAAGGTGTGAAATTGAGTAAGACTCAATACCAGACCACGGCAGAAGATAAAGAAAAGATGAATGTCATCTCCTATGCTTTAGCCATAGGCTCTATATAGTATGCCATGCTGTGTACCGCACCTGTGTGTGCCTTGCCATGAGTCTGTCAAGGGGTACAAGAGTAATCCAAGAGTGGATCACTGGACAACGGTCAAAGTTATCCTTAGTAACTTGAGAACTAAGGAAATATTTCTCGATTATGGAGGTGATAAAGAGTTCATCGTAAAGGGTTACGATGATGCAAGCTTTAACTCCAATCCGGATGACTCTTAGTAGAAATCTGGCTACGTATAGTGGAGCAGCCATTTGGAATAGCTCCAAGTGGAGCGTGGGAGCAGTATCTACAAATATGAAATGGAAAGTTTGCAAAGGTACACACGGATCTGAATGTCGCAGACCCGCTGACTAAAAACCTCTTTCACGAGCAGAACATGAACAAACCCCAGAACTTATTGGGTGTTAATCACATGATGATATGATCACATGGTGATGTAAGTGTTAATCACATGGTGATGTGAACTAGATTATTGACTCTATTGCAAGTGGGAGACTGTTGGAAATATGCCCTAGAGGCAATAATAAAATGGTTATTATTGTATTTCCTTGTTCATGATAATTGTCTATTGTTCATGCTATAATTGTGTTAACCGGAAACCATAATACATGTGTGAATACATAGACCACAACATGTCCCTAGTGAGCCTCTAGTTGACTAGCTCGTTGATCAATAGATGGTCACGGTTTCATGGCCATGGACATTGGATGTCGTTGATAACGGGATCACATCATTAGGAGAATGATGTGATGGACAAGACCCAATCCTAAGCATAGCACAAAGATCGTGTAGTTCGTTTGCTAAAGCTTTTCAATGTCAAGTGTCATTTCCTTAGACCATGAGATTGTGTAACTCCCGGATACCGTAGGAATACTTTGGGTGTGCCAAACGTCACAACGTAACTGGGTGGCTATAAAGGTACGCTACGGGTATCTCCGAAAGTATCTGTTGGGTTGGCACGAATCGAGACTGGGATTTGTCACTCCGTGTGATGGAGAGGTATCTCTGGGCCCACTTGGTAAGACATCATCATAATGAGCTCAATGTGACTAAGGAGTTAGCCACAGGATGATGTATTACGGAACGAGTAAAGAGACTTGCCAGTAACGAGATTGAACAAGGTATGGGGATACCGACGATCGAATCTCGGGCAAGTATCATACCGATAGACAAAGGGAATTGTATACGGGATTGATTGAATCCTTGACATCGTGGTTCATCCGATGAGATCATCGTGGAGTACGTGGGAGCCAACATGGGTATCCAGATCCCGCTGTTGGTTATTGACCGGAGAGGTGTCTCGGTCATGTCTACGTGTCTCCCGAACCCGTAGGGTCTACACACTTAAGGTTCGATGACGCTAGGGTTATAGGGAAAAGGTATACGTGATTACCGAAGGTTGTTCGGAGTCCCGGATGAGATCCCGGACGTCACGAGGAGCTCCGGAATGGTCCGGAGGTAAAGATTGATATATAGGAAGTCCAGTTTTGGTCACCGGAAAGTTTTCGGGCTCATCGGTAGTGTACCGGGAGTGCCGGGAGGGTGCCGGAGGACCCCCGGGAGGGGTGTGACGACCAGAGGACTTCATGGGCTGTTAGATAAAGTGTGTCAGCCCTTATTGGGCTGGGAAATACTTTTGCTAAAGGCCCATGTGGCTGGAGATAAGGAGATAAGGCAAAAAGGATTTAAAAGGAGGAGATCCACCTCCCTTGTGGGAGGTGGACTCTCCCTTTAATTCGGCCGGCCATCTCCTCTTTGGAGTAGAGGCCAAGCCAGCCCTCCACGTCCCTCCTCCTATATATACTTGAGGTTTTGGATGTTTTGAGATAGGATTTGATCTCTCTCTCTCACGGCGAAGCCCTACCTCTCTTCTTCCTCCTCCGCAGCGCTTAGGCGAAGCCCTGTCGGAATACCTTGCTACTCCACCACCACCACGCCGTCGTGCTGCTGTTGGAGCCCTTCCCCAACCTCTCCTTCCTCCTTGCTGGATCAAGGTGTTGGAGACGTCACCGGGCTGCACGTGTGTTGAATGCGGAGGTGCCGTCCGTTCGGCACTTGATCGGATCTACCGCGATCTGAATCGCTGCGAGTACGACTCCATCAACCGCGTTCTTGTAACGCTTCCGCTTAGCGATCTTCAAAGGTATGAAGATGCAATCTCTCCCCTCTCGTTGCTGGTTTCTCCATAGATAGATCTTGGTGAACGTAGGAAAATTTTGATTTACTACTACGTCTCCCAACAGAGAGATTGTGCGTTCCTTTCGAGAAACTGAAAATGTACTAAAGCCTCATAATCAAGAAAAGCAGGTGGTAACTCAAAATCATTTCCGCGTATGGGTACCCCAAGGTAATTAGCTAAACGAGTGGCATAAGTCCCACCAAAGAAATCTCCATCCATAGCATTATTATGCAACCTTCTAGCAATAATGGCTCCTAAGTTATATCGCCTTTCACCCATTACAACACTCTTAAGAATACTAAGATCGGTTGCACAAAGGTGGCTATGCTTAGTTTTACCCTTAATACATCTACCTATGAATAGAGCAAATTAATGTATGGTAGGAAACCGAATTCTCTCCATGGTAGCCTGTGTAATATTTCTAGTTTCTCTGACAGTAATGCTAGCAATAAAATCATTATATTCAGTTTTGTGCGGATCACTATAGCTACCCCATTATGAAATTTTGCATGCATGATTAAAATCCTCTATATCCATAGTATATGATTTGTCATAAAGGTCAAATAGGACGGAAGGTTTATTATGATTGAGCGAAAATTCAAACCTCCGCACGAAAGAATCCATGAGTTGATAGTATTGCTTGCACTTGTCCGACACAAATTCCCCAAGGCCAGCATTTCTTGTGTACGCGTAAAATTCTTCCTTGAAACCAGTGTCACTCATGAATTGATCTGATGGCCATTCTAAAAGTGCATGTAGTCCTCATGTGTGGTTTTTGTATTTGAAGACAATCCTAATGGACTGATGTTGGCATTGAGTTATACATTTGAAGGAATGTTCTATTTTCAATGCATGAAGAATATTGGATGAATTGAAGGATGTTTGTTCCATGATGATGCAATAAGGACCTCGAATGAATTCTAAATGAACATCATATACATACTATTGTGCATGCATCAAGGATGAGCTCAATGATTGAATCAAATATGATACGATCAAGATGAGTTCCATGTGATGAATAAGATGTGATATATGTGGAGTTCATTGAGGATCTCACACGTTCTCATGCGTTGGCTTATGGTTTGAACCATGGTGGATCAAGATCTTAAGAGAATAATTCAAGAAAAGGATTATATGTATGTCTTGAAAATGTAATCATAATGAGCTCATATGTTGAGTCATGGATGATTATGTCGTCAAGCAAGTAATTCAAGTGAAGAATTCATTGTGCCTCTCAAGAGACTATGTTTGTATAATGAAGCACAATAAGAAATCAATAGGGCCTTCAAGACATCAAGATTAATCATGGATCAAATATAAATGTTGACCAAGATGAATATCAAATATTAAACTCAAAGTTGGTCATCACACGAGCGTAAATGATGTACCACATGAGATCTTTTGGTATGGTAAGTAAATGTCAATTGCACTTTGTGTACTAACCCATACTATGTGTTGTCTATGTTTATGAGGGTTAGGTAATTCTCATGGGCTCGCATTGAGAGAGAGATTCCAAATGTCCATGAGAGGATGATATCAAGTTTTCATGATCATGGTTGACAAGGGCAAGTTCAAGATAACCATCCCGAAGGATTACATGCTTGAAGCTCGTGGATGTTTACATGATGAACAAGTGAAGATGAATATAAAGTAAGGCTTTCCACATCGTGTATGGGAGAGCTACTTGAAGACTTCACCAATGTATTGCCTTCAACTTGAGCCAACAAAAAACAATAACATCAAGCTCAAGTGAAAGGCTTGAGTCACAGGTATTAGTTCCTTTGACGTTAGTGGTGTGGAATGATGACCACCGAACAAATATATTCACTCAAGAATGGATTCTTGGTAGCTATGTAGTGTAGCTCTTTTCTGATTCTTGAGTTATAGGTATCCCGCACTATTAAGAGGGGATCAAATGGGTTCGTGATGGATTTGCTCAAGTCAACATCTTCTACACACAATTCCACTCTTATCATATATCCCAAAGTAAAACCATACGCCAAAAAGGGTTCTCTAGTTTCTATGCTCAAACCTTTGCATTAATTTCATCATCCATTTTGTTTGATATTGGTTGGTTCTCTATGTTAGGACCTTGGGCTTTTCAATAGCTACAAATCGAGCCCAAGATCATCAAAATCGGAGTCCGTATGTAAAAGTTATGCATGTTTTACTTTTAGTATGCTGGCTGTTTATTGGGGGGGGGGGGGGGCGGAAGTTCCGGGCTTGACACCACGGAAGTTCCGGGCTAAACAGACAGTTTGTGAAGATCTGGACCCAAGGGAGCCTAGAAGTTCCGGCCGACACGGAAGTTGCGGGGGCCAGAAGTTCTGGGTAGGTTCCGGGCAAGTTCCGGGCTAACCAAAAAGTTTACACCTCTGCCCCAACAGGGAGCCCGGAAGTTCCGGGCTACGTTTTTCTGTGCATAACGGGCAGATTTGGTGAGGCACTATATAAGGTACCCTTCTTCCCCAACGAGTAAGAGCTTTTGGATCTGAGATTTCCCCATTGTTTTGAGCTCTCTCCTCCTTCCCCAAGCCTCAAAACTCCAATCCATTTGGGCGAAAACTATCCCATGGATCTAGGGTTCATTTGTTGACCTTCTCCATTGTTCCTCTCCTCTTGCATCCCTTCATAGCATTAGTTCTTTTGGTGGTATTTGAGAGAGAGGGATTTGAGCATTCTTGTGTTAAATCTAGAAGAGAGTTGTGAGAGTTCTTGAGAGAGATTTCATCCAAGCATACATCCACTACTCCTCTCTCTTTTGACCAAAGCAATTTGTGATTTGAGCAAGCCTTGAGCATTTCCCCCTTGATCTTGTTACTCTTGGAGGTTGGAGACTCCTAGGCAGTAGGATTACTCCAGTGAGGAATCAACTTGTGATTTGTCCCCCGGAAAGTTTGTGAAGGTTTGGAGGCCGCCTCAAGGTCTACCACTAGTGGTTTGGAATCGCCTTCATGGTGATATCTCAAGGAGAATAGGGTGAGCCTTCGTGGTGTTGGCGTGCCTTCGTGGTAACATCCACCTCTCTAACGGTGACTAGCTTCCCTCCAAGGAAGTGAACATCGTGATACATCCTCGTCTATGTGACTTCAGTTATCCCTAACCCTAACTCCTTACTTGTGGTTTACTTTGGTTACTTGAGCCTACATTCACTACATATTGTTGACCTCATTATATTGTGTTGGCTATTTCCTTGTAAAGATTAATTATTTAGGCCTACACTCTATATCCCGCAATTCATACTTGCTACTATTGATATATCTTGTGTTTAGTGTGAATTACTATCTTGTGTCATACACTTACATATCTTGTGATATTGCTCAAATAAGTTTGTGTAACTTACTTGTGCTTGTTAGTAATATTGTTGTGCTCACCTCATTTAGATTAAGTTGTTGGTGCACTTAGTTAAGCCTAGTGTATTTAGGATTTGTTCTTGAAAAGTATCCTCTTAGTTTGTTTCCGCATTAGGATAAAGCCAAATCCACAGAAGTTTTTAATAAACGCATATTCACCCCCCCCCGCCTCTAGGCGACATCATGGTCCTTTCAATTGGTATCAGAGTAAGGTCTCTCCTTATTAGGCTTCACCGCCTTGAGAGTATCGATGTTGACTAATGGATTAGTGCACAATGGCACCTTTGATTTTGATGGAACAAATTATCACTTGTGGAGAATTCGTATGCTTTGTCACTTTTGGGCCATGGATCCAAATGCTTCACAAATTGTTCTTGTAGTGATTTGTTGTGTAAAGGACGATCCTCCTCCATCTATAGATGACATGTATCTTGATTGCAATGCCTCTCTTGCCATGCATCAAACTATAAGCCCTAAAGTTTTTATGTCAATCTCGACTTGCAAGTCGGCTCATGAGGTTTGGACAAAGCTCGAAGATATATATGGTGGGTCAAATCTTGATGAAGACAATATTATGTTTAAGGAGTTAATGGAGGAGCTCCCCACATTTATCTATCATGAAGAGCTCTCTATTCCTTCTACCTCCAAGTACTTGCAAACTTCGACATCTTCCACTCCACCGACATGTGGCGTGCCACAAGGTAATGACATGGTGAGTGAAGAAATATCTTGTTATGATGGTGTTAAGCTCATTATTAATGATCTTGCTTGTGTAGATGCTAGTGTTGTATCTTCTATGAAGTTGGGCATATCTAGCACCACTAATATTATGAATTATTGTGTTGATAGTCCATGCATATCATCTAAGAATTCCTTAACAAATGTTTGTGATGATATATTTGCTCTCCCGTGTTGCCATGATCAAAATGCTTTGGTTACCTCTAGTTTTTGTATGACTAAACATTTAGAGGAAATAAAGAAAAATGAGGCACTCTTGATTGATGAAGAACCTTATTCTCCAAAAGAATCATCATCAACCCCCTTTGCTCACATGTGCCTCATGGCAAGAGGTAATGACGAGGTATCATATTGTCTTAGTGATAACGATGATATTTGTAATGAGGATGATGATGATGAGTTTGTTGGGAGACGTAGTAGTAAATCAAAAAATTTCCTACGCGTTCACCAAGATCCATCTATGGAGAAACCAGCAACGAGCAAGGGGAGAGTGGATCTTCATACCTTTGAAGATCGCTAAGCGGAAGCGTTACAAGAACGCGGTTGATGGAGTCGTACTCGCAGCGATTCAGATCGCGGTGGATCCGATCAAGTGCCGAACGGACGGCACCTCCGCGTTCAACACACGTGCAGCCCGGTGACGTCTCCTACGCCTTGATCCAGCAAGGAGGGAGGAGAGGTTGAGGGAGAGCTCCGGCAGCACGACGGCGTGGTGGCGGTGGAGCTGCGTGGTACTCCGACAGAGCTTCGCTAAGCGCTACGGAGAACGAGGGGAGGATGAGGTAGGGCTGCACCAGAGAGAGAGGGAGAACCGTGTGTTGTGCAGCCCCAAATACCTCCACTATATATAGGAGAGAGGGAGGAGGGGTGGCTGCGCCCTAGGGTTCCACCCTAGGGGTGGCGGCAGCCACCAGATGCCATCTGGCCGGCGGCTAGGGCAAGGGAGAGGTGGGGCGCCCTAGGGTGGGCCTTAAGGCCCATCTAAGCCTAGGGTTTGCCCCCCTCCACCTTTGCCACGCCTTGGGCTGGGGTGGGAGGCGCACCAGCCCACCTAGGGGCTGGCTCCCTCCCACTCTTAGCCCACGGAACCTTCCGGGGCAGGTGGGCCCACTTGGTGGACCCCCGGAACCCTTCCGGTGGTCCCGGTACACTACCGGTGACACCCGGAACACTTCCGGTAACCAAATCCTCACTTCCTATATATCAATCTTCGTCTCCGGACCATTCCGGGACTCCTCGTGACGTCCGGGATCTCATCCGGGACTCCGAACAACCTTCGGTAACCACATACACTATTTCCCTATAACCCTAGCGTCATCGAACCTTAAGTGTGTAGACCCTACGGGTTCGGGAGACACGTAGACATGACCGAGACACCTCTCCGGCCAATAACCAACAGAGGGATCTGGATACCCATGTTGGCTCCCACGTACTCCATGATGATCTCATCGGATGAACCACGATGTCAGGGATTCAATCAATCCCGTATACAATTCCCTTTGTCTATCGGCATGGTACTTGCCCGAGATTCGATCGTCGGTATCCCCATACCTTGTTCAATCTCGTTACCGGCAAGTCTCTTTACTCGTTCCGTAATACATCATCCCGTGACTAACTCCTTAGTCACATTGAGCTCATAATGATGATGTCTTACCGAGTGGGCCCAGAGATACCTCTCCGTCACACGGAGTGACAAATCCCAGTCTCGATTCGTGTCAACCCAACAGACACTTTCGGAGATACCCGTAGCGTACCTTTATAGCCACCCAGTTACGTTGTGACATTTGGCACACCCAAAGTATTCCTACGGTATCCGGGAGTTACACAATCTCATGGTCTAAGGAAATGACACTTGACATTGAAAAGCTTTAGCAAACGAACTACACGATCTTTGTGCTATGCTTAGGATTGGGTCTTGTCCATCACATCATTCTCCTAATGATGTGATCCCGTTATCAACGACATCTAATGTCCATGGTCATGAAACCGAGACCATCTAGTGATCAACGAGCTAGCCAACTAGAGGCTCACTAGGGACACGTTGTGGTCTATGTATTCACACATGTATTACGGTTTCCGGTTAACACAATTATAGCATGAACAATAGACAATTATCATGAACTAGGAAATACAATAATAACCATTTTATTATTGCCTCTAGGGCATATTTCCAACAGTCTCCCACTTGCACTAGAGTCAATAATCTAGTTACATTGTGATGAATCGAACACCCATAGCATTCTGGTGCTGATCATGTTTTGCTCGTGAGAGAGGTTTAGTCAACGGATCTGCGACATTCAGATCCGTATGCACTTTACAAATATCTATGTCTCCCTCCTGAATGTAATCTCGGATGGAGTTGAAGCGGCGCTTGATGTGTCTTGTCTTCTTGTGAAACCTGGGCTCCTTCGCAAGGGCAATAGCTCCAGTGTTGTCACAGAGTAGAGTCATCGGGCCCGACGCATTCGGAATCACTCCTAGGTCGGTGATGAACTCCTTCATCCAGACTCCCTCCTTTGCTGCTTCCGAAGCAGCTATGTACTCCGCTTCACATGTAGATGCTGCCACGACGCTTTGCTTGCTGCTGCTCCAGCTCACTGCCCCTCCATTCAAAATATACACGTATCCGGTTTGCGACTTGGAGTCGTCCGGATCTGTGTGGAAGCTAGCATCGACGTAACCCTTTACGACGAGCTCTTCGGCACCTCCATAAACGAGAAACATGTCCTTTGTCCTTTTCAGGTACTTCAGGATATTCTTGACCGCTGTCCAGTGTTCCGCTCCGGGATCACTTTGGTACCTCCCTACCAAACTTATGGCAAGGTTCACATCAGGCCTGGTACACAGCATGGCATACATGATAGAGCCTATGGCTGAAGCATAGGGGATGACACTCATCTCTTCTCTATCCTTTGCCGTGGTCGGGCATTGAGTCGTACTCAATCTCACACCTTGCAACACAGGCAAGAACCCCTTCTTGGACTGATCCATATTGAACTTCTTCAATATCTTTTCAAGGTATGTGCTTTGTGAAAGACCAATGAGGCGTTTCGATCTATCTCTATAGATCTTAATACCTAATATGTAAGCAGCTTCTCCAAGGTCCTTCATTGAAAAACACTTATTCAAGTAGGCCTTTATACTTTCCAAGAGTTCTATATTATTTCTCCCCAATTGAGAAAATGAAGAAGAAGAAGAGAAAGGGGAGTACGTGTTGCTATATTTGTCGTAAGAAGGGACACATAGCTTCATCATGCCCCATTGGTAACATCTCTAAGCCTCCAATTATCAATGATCATTATTCACTTAGAAAGGATATTTCTGGCAATTTGTTTGCCAAGTATTTTGGTGCCCAAAGTGGTTTGAAAGTGCATAAGACCATTTGGGTTGCCAAGCCTATTGTTACTAACTTCTTAGGACCCAACTTGGTTGGGGACCATGAAGCTCAAACTTGATCAATAGGTGTTTGGAGGGCATTGAAGACTTGGCTAGTTCATGAAGAAAAATGATTTTCACCATTCATTGTGGTTCAAGCCAAGTCAAGAAGAATACCATCATATTTATCATTCCAATGCCTCTCTTGGTGGTAACTTGTATATATTGTCTACATTGAATGTTACTAGCCCCTCTCATGTTTAGGTTTTGTACCTTGCATGTGTTTGTAAATGTTGTGCCTGCTAGTATGCTTGATTTGTGTTATCTAGCATGTGTATGTTGTTGTGCACGTCATATAGTTGTGTGTGTAGTGTAGAGCCTTCATTGCATCTTATCGGGCTCTATGATATATTAATGGATCATCACATTATGGGGGGTGTTATGCTATACACACATCACAAACCTAAAATGTGTATATATTGGATACCACCTAGTATTTATAGTGCAAGATTATCTAGTTACTATGTGGTATGTCAAGTTCATTTGTAGTCGAAATTCTCATCCATTGATCATCTTTAGTTGGACTTGAATTGCCTCTTGTGGACAATACACGAATTATCACATTATGGGGGAGTGACATGCTTTGTGCATATCACAATACTTGTTAATATGAACAATTGATGAATGCCACTTAGAACCTATTATTGAGATTATCTTGGCTTGCTATGCTCAACACGTCTCTATTTGCATAATGATTCTTTTTTCATTTAATTCCTTAGGTGTGTGTGTGAGTATGACATTCTTGTTCGGTCTTATTCATGGTTTATCTTCTAGATTATACTTAAAAAGGTGTATGTATGATGCAAGCCATTCCAATTGTTTCTTTAGATGATGATCTACTTAATTGGAATGTTAATGATATGTTTTCTAAGCATTGTGCTCATTGCTAAACTCTCATATCATGCTTGTGTTATTATAGATGATATTATGCTTATAATCTATCACTGAATAATAATTAAAAATACCATTTTGTTCTCTTACACATGGTATTACTTGTATGGTAGAGTTTGACGGTCATCTTCATATCGGCTTTTGCTTCTACTTGCATTTTATATCTAGCCGAGAAATTCATTTGCCTCTCGGTAATCTTCCATGCCTTTGTTTGAGTTCATATTACTAGTTTTTATGGTATTATGGGAGTTAGTATCTTATTACTTGTACTATAATATCTACTTAAGTGTGATATGCATGTAAGAATATGTGCAATGCATATCTTATATGCTCACTGGTTTTGCTTGGTTCATGTGTTAAACTTTGTGTGCTATCATATGTTGATTTGTCGCTTTGATTTATCTTGGACAACGTGAATGATTAGTGAAGTTACTGGAAGTATTAACGGTTATGTGTTCATTTGTACAATTTGTATCTCTTTGGATTTCGGTAGGCTTGTGCATGCATATTTACTATGTGTAAATTCTCATACCTTGTTTACTTTATTTGATCCAATATATAGATGGAAATCCTTCATATTCTTAATAGCTAAGTTGTGCATGAAATTCAAATTCATATCTATATGCACATATTGAGTGGTTTTTGCCCTAGATTTTTTAGTTAGACTAACTACTTTGGACCCAATAAGTTTGGGGACCATATTGTACTTAAAAGTGATTTAGGTACATTGGAGAAGCATTGTTGCCTTGGCTTATTCATAAAGAAGGTGGTGTCACCACGAGGGAATTAGAGCCAAGATTATATGACTCATTGATTACTACTCCGTACCAATGCTTTCTCGGTAACAAGTATTTACTTCATGCATATGTATAAATAAGAGTCAACCTTGTGTAGGTTGCATCATAGCATGTAACAGTACTTACTGTATTTGTGTTTTCCTACGTGTTCTTGAAAACACTCTAATTGCTTGTGGTATTTGCTATCTTACTTAGTAATTCATTGTTATACAAATGAGATCAATTTGTGCCATGTGCCTTGCTCTTATGCTAGGATCACAATTGTATAATGATGGACTCACTTGTGGATATCATGTTCTTATCAACTGCATCTATTTTGTGTATGGAAGTTTCTTTGTGGATACATATTCTGTTTATTATTGGCAACTTAGAAACTCGTATGCATGAGAAAGTTCACATCATTCCTTGATATCATTTATTCCTTGCCAATCACTTGGTTTGTTTCCTTTTCGATTCTTTAGTGGTCTTGGTAAAAGGTTGTGAAGTGAGTGCTTGCATATTTTGCATATAATCTTGCACCTCATGTGTTTCAAATGTATTTTGGACCCATACTTATCATCATTATCGAATTGGATATTCATATTATATCTTGTACAAAATATGTTTTCCTCACCTACCGAATGCTTATTTTCCACATCATATTGTCTTGTTGCATTCTCTACATAATGAGCTCCTCAAACCCCTCATCATTGAATATGTACATTTTATTTTACCCACATATTGTAATATGCAAAATTTTGGAGGAACCCATAGTCTTCGAGATTTTTCCCATTTTGGCATTTGTTGCCAATGGGGGAGAAGTTGAGAGGATTTAAGACAACTTTTAGTGTTTATTATCATTTACGCATATCTACTCTAGTTATATATGCTTGTTGCATGAATGGCTATAAAGGGAAAACTCCATCTAGTTTATGTCAATTCATATATGCAACTAAATTCAACGTTCATTCAAACATGCATATATATACTGTGGGGGAGTTTGCTCTATATAATATGGTTCTTATAACATCAAATGCTCGTGTAGTGTTTTGATGTTGGTAGAACCGGTTGTGATAGCATCAAGTATCTTTGTGACACTTTGTTATATCAAAACCATCCCAAGTATACAATTTATCCTCGGATAAACTGCATGTTTGTTTTGAAATTCATTATATAAATCCTCTTGTTGAGATTTCCATCAACTACCAAAGTGAGGGAGACTGAAAGTGCATGTAGTCCCCGTGTGTGGTTTTGGTATTTGATGACAATCCTAATGGACTGATGTTGGCATTGAATTATACATTTGAAGGAATGTTCTATTTGCAATGCATGAAGAATATTGGATGAATTGAAGGATGTTTGTTCCATGATGATGCAAGAAGTACCTTGAATGAATTCTAAATGAACATCATATACATACTGTTGTGCATGCATCAAGGATGAGCTCAATGATTGAATCAAATATGATACGATCAAGATGAGTTCCATGTGATGAATAAGATGTGATCTATGTGGAGTTCATTGAGGATCTCAGACGTTCTCATGCTTTGGCTTATGGTTTGAACCATGATCGATCAAGATCTTAAGTGAATAATTCAAGAGAAGGATTCTACATATGTCTTGAAAATAGAATCATGATGAGCTCATATGTTGAGTCATGGATGATTATTCTATCAATCAAGTAATTCAAGTGAATAATTCATTGTGCCTCTCAAGAGACTATGTTTGTATAATGAAGCGCAATAAGAAATCAATAGGGACTTCAAGACATCAAGATTAATCATGGATCAAAGATAAATGTTTACCAATATGAATATCAAATATTAAACTCAAAGTTGGTCATCACACGAGCGCAAATGATGTACCACAAGAGATTTTTTAGTATGGTATGTAAATGTCAATTGCACTTTGTGTACTGACCCATACTATGTGTTGTCTATGTTTATGAGGGTTAGGTAATTCTCATGGGCTCGCATCGAGACAAAGGTTCCAAATTTCCATGAGAGGATGATATCAAGTGTTCATGATCATGGTTGACAAGGGCAAGTTCAAGATAACCATCCCGAAGGATTACATGCTTGAAGCTCGTGGATGTTCACATGATGAACAAGTGAAGATGAATATAAAGTAAGGCTTTCCACATCGTGTATGAGAGAGCTACTTGAATACTTCACCAATGTATTGCCTTCAACTTGATCCAACAAGAAACAATAACATCAAGCTCATGCGAAAGGCTCGAGTCAAAGGTATCAGTTCCTTTGACGTTAGTGGTGTGGAATGATGACCACCGAACAAATATATTCACTCAAGAATCGATTCTCGGTAGCTATATAGTGTAGCTCTTTTATGATTCTTGATTTATAGGTATCCCGCACTATTAATAGGGGATCAAAGGGGTTCGTGATGGATTTTCTCAAGTCAACATATTCTACACACAATTCCACTCCTATCATATATCCCAAAGTACAACCATACGCCAAAAAGGGTTCTCCAGTTTCTATGCTCAAACCTTTGCGTTAATTGCATCATCCATTTTGTTTGATGTTGGGTGGTTCCCTATGTGAGAACCTTGGGCCTTTAAATAGATACAAAACGAGCCCAAGATCATCAAAATCGGAGTCCGTATGTGAAAGTTATGCATGTTTTACTTTTAGTATGCTGGTTGTTTATTGGGGGGCCGGAAGTTCCGGGCTTGACACCACGGAAGTTCCGGGCTAAACAGAAAGTTTGTGAAGATTTGGACCCAAGGGAGCCTAGAAGTTCCGGGCCGACCCGGACGTTCCGGGGGCCGGAAGTTCCAGGAAGGTTCTGGGGCAAGTTCTGGGCTATCCAGAAAGTCTACATCATCTGCCCCAATAGGGAGCCCGGAAGTTCCGGGTAGGCCCAGAAGTTCCGGGCTACGTTTTTCTGTGCATAACGGGCAGATTTGGTGGGGCACTATATAAGGTACCCTTCTTCCCCAACAAGTAAGAGCTTTTGGATCTGAGATTTCCCCATTGTTTTGAGCTCTCTCCTCCTCCCCCAAGCCTCAAAACTCCAATCCATTTGGGCAAAAACTATCCCATGGATCTAGGGTTCATTTGTTGACCTTATCCATTGTTCCTCTCCTCTTCCATCCCTGCATAGCATTAGTTGCTTTTGGTGGGATTTGAGAGAGAGGGATTTGAGCATTCTTGTGTTAAATCCCCAAGAGAGTTGTGAGAGTTCTTGAGAGAGATTTCATCGAAGCATACATCCACTACTCCTCTATCTTTTGACCAAAGCAATTTGTGATTTGAGCAAGTCTTGAGCATTTCCCCCTTGATCTTGTTATTCTTGGAGGTTGGAGACTCCTATGAGGTAGGAGTACTCCGGTGAGGAATCAACTTGTGATTTGTCCCCCGGAAAGTTTGTGAAGGTTTGGAGGCCGCCTCAAGGTCTACCACTAGTGGTTGGGAATCGCCTTCGTGGTGATATCTCAAGGAGAATAGGGTGAGCCTTCGTGGCGTTGGTGTGCCTTCGTGGTAACATCCACCTCTCTAACGGTGACTAGCTTCCCTCCAAGGAAGTGAACATCGAGATACATCCTCGTCTACGTGACTTCACTTATCCCTAACCCTAACTCCTTACTTGTGGTTTACTTTGGTTACTTGAGCGTACATTCACTACATATTGTTGTCCTCATTATATTGTGTTGGCTATTTCCTTGTAAAGATTGATTATTTAGGCCTACACTCTATATCCCGCAATTCATATTTGCTACTATTGATATATCTTATGTTTAGTGTGAATTACTATCTTGTGTCATACACTTACATATCTTGTGATATTGCTCAAGTAAGTTTGTGTAACTTGCTTGTGCTTGTTAGTAATATTGTTGTGCTCACTTCATTTAGATTAAGTTGTTGGTGCACTGAGTTAAGCCTAGTGTATTTAGGATTTGGTCTTGAAAAGTATCCTCTTAGTTTGTTTCCGCATTAGGATAAAGCCAAATCCGCAGAAGTTTTTAATAAACGCCTATTCACCTCCCCTCTAGGCTACATCATGGTCCTTTCACATTCACAAGGTCGTAGTTGAGCTTCCCTCGGTGGTTCAAGGTTGGGCTCACGTATCGCGAGTCTCGGGGCCTTCTTGCTCTATGAACCCCCTTGAAACACCTTCCTCAACATTTTTTTATTTTTTTGAAAAATTCTGAAATTTTTAGTGACTCGAAATAAATGTGAACAAAACTCAATAAAACTCATAGCAACTACTCGTTTAACTGCCTAGAGGCCATATCATGCGTCAAAACTACTTGGGACCATATAAATTTGACATGCAAGCTCAGGAAAAGGTCACCACATCAGCAAAAATTTGCACTAGAACAAAAACTAATTGGACCATTGGAGGAGTCACATACCGAGGAACAATCTCCGAAAACAGATGAAAATGGCAGCAAAATGTGCTAAAACATAGGTTTGAGCAATGGTGGGATTTTTTCCGGAGGAAGATGAAGATTTTTTCTGAAGGAGGGCCACGTGGGACCCACAAGCCTGTTGGGCGTGGCCAGGGGGTGGCAGCGCCTTGTGGGCTTGTGGCCCACTGGTGCACCTCCCTGCAGTGTGCTCAGTGCCAGAAAATTTTAAATATTCCAGAAAAAATCATACTCCATTTTCAGGACATTTTAAGAACTTTTATTTTCAGGTCACTTTTTTATTGCACGGAAAACTCAGAAAAGAGGAAAAACATGGCATTCTTACTTAATTTAATCTAACTAACAGAAAATAAAAGTTGGGTACAGGGAGTTGTGCTCTCTAAATTCATCCATCTCATTCTCAACAAAAGGAATCCATCAATAAGGTTGATCAAGTCTTATTAATAAACTTCTTTCGAATAACATAAAACCGAAGAATTATCGAATAACACTAAGTTACCTCAATGGGGATATGTATATCCCCAACAATAAGTATATCATATTTCTTCTTGATAGTAGGAAGAGGGAATTCAAGGTCTCCAATAATAATCGTTGGAATTTTTTTCAATGGAGTTGATACTGTGAATTTGAGCTTGTTTCTTCAGAAAGTGTACCGTATGCTCATTACCATTAATATGAAAAGTGACATTACCCTTGTTGCAATCAATAATAGACCCTCAAATATTCGAAAAGGGTCTACCAAGGATGATTGGCATACTATCATCCTCGGGAATATCAAGAATAACAAAGTCCATCAAGATAGTAGCATTTGCAACTACGACACTTACATCCTCGCAAATACCGATAGGTAGAGCAGTTGATTTATCGACCATTTGCAAAGAGATTTCAGTAGGTGTCAACTTATTCAAATCAAGTCTACAATATAAACAGAAAGGCATAACACTAACACCAGCTCCCAAATTACATAAAGCAGTTTTAACATAAGTCCCTTTAATAGAGCATGGTATAGTTGGTATTCCTGGATTTCCTAATTTCTTTGGTACTCCACCCATAAAAGTATAATTAGCAAGCACAGTGGAAATTTCAGCTTTCGGTATCTTTCTTTTATTAGTCACAATATCTTTCATATACTTAGCATAAGGAGACATTTCAGAATATTAGTCAAGCGCATGCGCAAAAACACAGGTCTAAGCATTTCAACAAAGCGCTCAAAATCCTCATCATCCTTTTTCTTGGATGGTTTAGGAAGAAAGTGCATGGGTTTCTGAACCCATGGTTCTCTTTCTTTACCATGCTTCCTAGCAATAAAATCTATTTTATCATATCTTCTATTCTTAGGATGTGGGTTATCAAGATCAACAACAGGTTCAATTTCCACATCATTATCATTACTAGGTTGAGCATCATCATGAACATCATCATTAATATTACCACTAGGCTCATGTTCATCACCAGATTGTGTCTCAGCATCACAAATAGAAATATCATTTGGGTTCTCAGGTGTATCTATAACAGGTTTACTAGCAGCATGCAAGGTTCTATCATCGTCCTTATTCCTCTTATTACTGGAACGACTAGGTACATCAATGTTACTCCTTTGAGAATCTTTCTCAATTCTCTTAGGATGGCCTCAAGATACAAAGGTTCCTGGGTCATTCTACCACCTCTAGTCACAACTTTAACAGAATGATCATTGTTCTTACTACATCTCATTAAGCAAATCATTCTGTGCCTTAAGTACTTGTTCTACTGAGTAGTTACCATATAAGCATGTTTACTAATCAATTTAAGATCATTGATAGTTCTACTCATATAATCACCTAAACGATCAAGCATGAAAGCATTATGTTTTAATTGCCTACTAACATAAGCATTAAAATTTTCTTGCTTAACAACAAAATTATCAAATTCATCCAAGCATTGGCTAGCAGACTTATTATAAGGAATATTGCTTTCATTAAATCTATGAAGATAATTTACCTCTACTACCTGTGTCGGGTTATCAAGACCATGTATTTCTTCAATAGGTGGTAGATTCTTAACACCTTCTGCTTTAATACCTTTTTATTTCATAGATTTCTCTACCTCTTGCATATCTTTAGGACTGAGAAATAGAATGCCTCTTATCTTCGAAGTTGGCTTCGGAGGTGGTTCAGGAATAGTCCAATCATTATCATTGCTCAATATATTATTCAATAGTATTTCAGGTTGTTCAATAGTTCGTTCCCAGAAAACACAACCAACACAACTATCTAGGTGGTCCCTAGAAGCATCGGTTAGTCCATTATAAAAGATATCAAGTATTTCATTTTTCTTGAGAGGATGATTAGGTAAAGCATTAAGTAATTGGAGAAGCCTCCCCCAAGCTTGTGGGAGACTCTCTTCTTCAATTTGCACAAAGTTAAATATTTCCTGCAAGGCAGCTTGTTTCTTATGGGCAGGAAAATATTTTTAGAGAAGTGATAAATCATATCCTGTGGACTATGCACACAACCAGGAGCAAGAGAATTAAACCATATCTTAGCATCACCCTTTAACGAGAAAGGAAACAACTTAAGGATATAGTAATAAGGAATTTTTCCTCATGAGTAAATAGGGTGGCTATAGCATTCAGTTTAGTAAGATGTGCCACAACAGTTTCAGATGCATAACCATGGAAAGGATCAGATTCAACCAAAGTAATTAACTCAGGAACAACAGAGAATTCATAATCCTTATCAGTAACAAAGATAGGTGAAGTAGCAAACTTAGGATCATATTTCATTCAAGCATTCAAAGATTTTTCTTTCCACTTGCATAGTAATTTCTTAACATCATCTCTATGATTACAAGCAAGAAAGTCCCTAGCTATCTCTTCTTCCATAACATAACCCTCGGGAATATCAGGCAATTCATATCTAGGAGAGCTAGGTCTAGCAGGTGTCTCAAAGTGTTCAATTTCAATAATTTCATCAGTTTCAGAAGTATCATAATTTTTAGCATTGACTCTAGCAATTTGTTCATCAATAAATTCACCTAGTGGCACAGTATTATCAAGCAAAGTATCATCATAAGCATCATGCATATCAGAAGTGGCATCATCAATTACTTGCGACATACCAGAATTACTAGTAGGTGGTGGTGTCACAGGCTTACTCATAACAGAAGGTGAATCAAGTGCAGAGCTAGATGGCAGTTCCTTACCTCTCCTCGTAGTAGAGGGATAGATCTTGGTTTTTGGATCTTTCAGATTCTTCATAGTGATCAACAAATATAAATCCCAAGTGACTCAGAGAATAGAGATATGCTCCCCGGCAACGGCGCCAGAAAAAGGTCTTGATAACCCACAAGTATAGGAGATCACAGCAGTTTTCGAGGGTAGAGTATTCAACCCAAATTTATTGATTCGACACAAGGGGATCCAAAGAATATTCTCGAGTATTAGCAGCTGAGTTGTTGATACGTATCCAACGTATCTATAATTTTTTATGATGGCATGCTATTATATTATCTGTTTTGGATGTTTTATATACATTAATATGCTATTTTATATTATTTTTGGGACTAACCTATTAATCTAGAGCTAAGTGCTAGTTTCTGTTTTTTCCTTGTTTTTGAGTTTTGTAGATATGGAATATTAAACGGAGTCCAAACGGAATAAACCTTCGGAAGGAAACAAGTCATCCAAGCTTGGAGTGCACATCAGGGGAGGTGCCAGGGCGCCACAAGCCTGCTTGGCGTGGGGCCCCCTAGCCGTGCCTAGCAGGCTTGTTGCCTCCTGGCAGGTCTCCTAACCCTAATTATTGGCCTATAAATACCCAAATATTCCCCCAACATCTGAACAAGCCACGAAAATACTTTTCTGCCGCCGGAAGCCTCCGTTCCCGAGAGATCCAATCTTGGAGCCTTCTCCGGTAATCTGTCGGAGGGGGAATCGATCACGAAGGGCATCTACATCAACTCCATTACCCCTCCGATTATGCGTGAGTGGTCCACCACAGACCTACGGGTCCATCGCTAGTAGCTAGATGGCTTCTTCTCTCTCTTTGATCTTCAATACCATGTTCTTCATGATCTTAATGGAGATCTATCCGATGTAATCTTCTTTTGTGGTGTGTTTGTTAAGATCCGATGAATTGTGAGTTTATGTTCAGATTATCCATGAATCTTATTTGAATCTCCTCCGGTTTCTTATATGCGTGATTTCATATCCTTGCAAGTCCCTTCGAGTTATTGGTTTGGTTTGGCCAACTAGATTGGTAATTCTTGCAATGGGAGAATTGCTTGGTTTTGGGTTCAATCTTGTAGTGTCCTCACCCAGTGACAAAGTAGGGGTAGCGAGGCACGTATTGTATTGTTGCCATCAAGGGTAACAAGATGGGGTTTTCATCATATTGCTTGATTTTATCCCTCTACATCATGTCATATTTCTTAATGTGTTACTATGTTCTTCATGAACTTAATACTCTAGATGCAGGCAGGAGTCGGTCGATCTGTGGAGTAATAGTAGTAGATGCAGAATCGTTTCGGTCTACTTTTCACGGATGTGATGCCTATATGCATAATCATTGCCTTGGATAACTACATGATTATTTGCTTTTCTATCAATTGCTTGACAGTAATTTGTTTACCCACCATGATATTTGCCTTCAAGAGAGAAGCCTCTAGTGAAACCTATGGCCCCCGGGTCTATTTTCCATCATATTTTTTCAGATCTATACTTGCTGCAATTTATTTACCTTTTACTTTTTGCACTTGTTACATCTATCTCTATCAGATCTAATCCTTGCAAAAAACCGTTAAGGGATTGACAACCCCTTTATAGCTTTGGGTGCATAAGTTTGATTATATGTTTAGGTGCATCCATTGGTGACTTGCTTATTCCTCCTACTAGATTGATACCTTGCTTCTCAGAAACTGAGAGAAATACTTATCTACTTTGCTGCATCACTCTTTCCTCTTCAAGGGAAAACCAACGCATGCTCAAGTGGTAGCAAGCAGGATTTCTGGCGCCATTGCCGGGGAGGATACACATCAAGCCTACCAAGTACCCATCACAAACTCATCTCTTGCATTTACTTTATTTTCCATTTGCCTCTTGTTTTCCTCTCCCCCACTTCTAATACGATTCTTAGAAAATACCAAAAATATTTTCCTTTTTGTTCGCGCTTCTTCCGTTCGCCTTTTCGTTGCTCTGTTTGCTTGTGTTGTCATGTGCCTTCTATTTGCTTGCATCTTCGCTTGCTAAAAATCTATTGAGATGGATCCTCATCCACTTGCTAATCTTTTCAAAAGACCAAATTATGATGAACCAATTGCTAGTGAGTATAGTGCACTTGATTATATCTATGAAGTTTTGTTCGAAAATCACGAATCTGGAAATACTGATGAAGTATTGAAAGAAGAAATTTATAAGGAGATTCATGATAGTTGCTTGAATGAAAAGCATGATTTGCATGTTGTTAATATGAATTGTCTGAATATCCATGCTGCTAATGATATACAAAACCACAAGCTTGGGGATGCTATGCTTGATGAAGAAGATATTTTTTGTTCCCCAAGTTTTGGTGATGACACGTATGCTCTAATTGATCGTGAAAAGAATCCTTTATGTGATAGTTATATTGTGAGATTACTTCATGATACTACTGAAATTTATTATGAGGGAGGAACACATGCTTGTAGGAGTTGCAATAATATCAAGTTTCCTCTCTATGAGTTCAAAGTTTTGAAGTTATGCTTGTTTTGCCTTCCTATGCTAGTTGATTCTTGTTCCCATAAATTTTTTGCTCACAAAATCCCTATGCACAGGAAGTGGGTTAGACTTAAAAGTATTTTTCATGCTATTCATGATGCTCTTTTGCATATCTAAATTACTACTCTTTATGTGAGCATCATTGAAATCGTTATGCCTAGCTAGGGGCATGAAACAATAGCACTTGTTGGGAGGCAACCCAATTTTATTTTTGTGTTCTATTTTTGCTTCTGTTTTTCAGTGTTTCCCACATTATTACTTTTGTAGTAATTGTGTTTTGGTGTTTTAATTCGTGTTTGAGCCAAGTAAAACTTTTAGGGTGATCTATGGTAGCTGTTGATTTGATCTTGCTGAAAAACAGGACCTTTTTCGCCCAGTCTAGGAAGCCTCTAGTGAAACCTATGGCCCTCGGGTCTATTTTCCATCATATATTTCCAGATCTATACTTGCTACAATTTATATATCTTTTACTTTTCGCACTCGTTACATCTATCTCTATTGGATCTAATCCTTGCAAATAACCGTGAAGGGATTGACAACCCCTTTATAGCGTTGGGTGCAAGAGTTTGATTATTTGTGTAGGTGCATCCATTGTTGACTTTCTTGTTCCTCCTACTAGATTGATACCTTGGTTCTCAAAAACTCAGGGAAATACATCTACTTTGCTGCATCACCCTTTCCTCTTCAAGGGAAAACCAATGCTTGCTCAAGAGGTGGCAGTTGTCAGTTCAACCACACCTCAAATACTTAATATCTGCAGCAAAGTAGTATGGAAGTAACGGTAACGGTAGCAAAAGTAACAGTAGCAGTTTTGTAGTAACTGTAACAGTAGCAATGGAGAAGTAACTTAGAAAGGATCAATATGTGGAAAGCTCGTGGGCAATGATCGGTGATGGATAATTATGCTGGATGTAATTCATCATGCAACAGTTATAACGTAGGGTGACACAGAACTAGCTCCAATTCATCAATGTAATGTAGGCATGTATTCCATATATAGTCATACGTGCTTATGGAAAAGAACTCGCATGAGCTACCCTCACGTGGCAGCGGGGTCCTAATGGAAACTAAGGGATATTAAGGCCTCCTTTTAATAGAGAACTCGACCAAAGCATTAGCACTTAGTGAATACATGAACTCCTCAAACTACAGTAATCACCGGAAAGAATCCCAGTTATTGTCACCATGGGAGATGCGGATCAAAAGTCTTAATAGGTGTCTACAACTTGCAAGATAGGATCAAGAACACATATATATTCATGAAAACATAATAGGTTCAGATCTGAAATCATGGCACTTGGTCCCTAGTGACAAGCATTAAGCATAGCAAAGTCATAGCAACATCAATCTCGGAACATAGTGGATAGTAGGGATCAAACCCTAACTAAACTAACTCGATTACATGATAAATCTCATCCAACCCATCACGGTCCAGCAAGCCTACGATGGGATTACTCATGAACGGCGGAGAGCATCATGGAATTGGTGATGAAGGATGTGTTGGGTTCTATCGTAGGTGCATCGCATGCAAATTAAAATTTTCCTACGCGCAGAACATCCAAGAACATGCTACGGAGATGCATCACAGATTGTTACCACTAGATGCGCAGTGCCGTGCAGCGGAAGTAGAGTTAGGGCAGCATGTTCGTGTGGTTCGTGTCCTCCTCGTCCGATCTCCCTCGAACAGCCGGTCGCTGATCTCCCTCGAACAGGCAATCACCAGATCCCACGTACAGGTTCGCCGGAGCGGCGCAAGTGCACCACCTCTAACGGTATTCGCGTGTGCAGGAGGAACACCCGTGCGGCGGACTACTAGGTCCGATCACACGGTCGGCGACGGTGAGTGGAGGTGGCTATTCGCAACACATGCAAACCCTAATGGCGGCTCCGAAGCGATCAACCGGATGGGTGTGCCGCACCTCCACTATATATAGGCATCCAGCACGGGCTCAACTCTTGGGCCTCGCATCGATCCTAAATCCCATGTGTTCCTTCCCTTAAGTGCGACACCCTTTAGGTTCTCAGCCACTTGGTCGCGAGTCAGATCACATCCGACTCGACCGGTCGGTAGCGGCCTCTAGCAAGACGTGTCGAATCCAAGTGTCCGATGAAGCTGGTTAGGCGAACCTGTACTTCACACTTCTGTTCCCTTTGCCACACGATATATGTTGTCGTGCACAAGGCAACATGGTCATCCTTGTTGCAGCATGACCTCTTTCTCGTTCCAGTGAATCCGGGCCTCTAGCAAGACGTGTCAAATCCAAGTGTCCGATGAAGCTGGTTAGGCGAACCTGTGCTTCACACTTCTGTTCCCTTTGCCACACGATATATGTTGTCGTGCGCAAGGCGACATGGTCATCCTTCTTGCAGCATGACCTCTTTCTCGTTCTGGTGAATCCGACCAACATTCGGATTATCTTATAATCCTCATCGCATGGCCATGCTTATCCAGGTCGGATCACCCGAGGGGCCCAGAGTATATCTCTCCTAATCGGAGGGGCAAATCCCATCTTGCTCGACCATGTCTCGCAGCATGGGTTTGGACAAGCCCAAAACCTACCTTTGTAACTACCCAGTCACGGAGTAGCGTTTGGTCGGCCCAAAGCAAGTCTGTCACCATCCCGAGTTCATGCGCTAGCTTAGGTCTTAGGACATAGAACGCATGTTGTACTAGAGACTCACAGATGACCTATCGCTACGTCTCATAGTTGGGTCTGTCCAACTCAGACCTTATCTCGACTCAGATCCGACTATGTCGAATCCGACCAGACCTTTCTGAGTCCATATTATCCGGCTAGTATCCAATGCTACATGGTCAGTGAGACCGAACCATCCACCGTGTCATATGCTAGTCTGATTTGTTGCGCGTCCACACAACCCTTTCGACTAGGGACCATTTAGGACAGTTATCATACAATGCATAGTCTCACAAACAAGTCACATACTTGTTAATACACATCAATGATAATGTCCAAGGACTATCTTTATTCATAAACACATAGGAAATATCATCATACATTATTACCTCTAGGGCATATCTCCAACAGTCTCCCACTTGCACTAGAGTCAATCAAGTAGACATCGAATGCCCATAGCTCTAACGTGTCCCTCATGCTTGGGTTGTGGTAGTGGCTTAGTCAACGGATCTGCAACATTTGCATTTGTATGAATCTTGCATAAATTGGTATCACCTTTCTCTACGAGCTTTCGTATCAAGTGATATTTTTGGTCTATGTGCCTGGTCTTGTGGTGTTGTCTCGGCTCCTTGGCCTGAGTGATGGCACCTGAATTATCACAATAAAGGTCCAACAGTTTTGACCAGCCCGGGAACACACCAACATCTTTCAGGAACTTCCGAATCCAAACACCTTCCTTTGTGGCTTCACAAGCCACAATGTATTTGGCCTCTGTTGTGGAGTCGGCCACCGTATCTTGCTTGGAACTCGTCTAGCTCACTACTCCTCCATTCATGACATACACAAATCCAGTTTGCGATTGACAATCATCACTGTTGGTTTGGAAACTAGCATCAGCGTAACCCTTTACGCAGAGCTCCTCCTCACCTCCATAAACTAGGAACATCTCTTTAGTCCTTTGCAGGTACTTCAAGATAGTTTTCACCGCTGCCCAGTGACTCTCACCTGGGTCGGCCTGGTATCTGCTTGTTAAGCTTATTGCATAGGCAACATGAGGCCATGTACATAGCATGGCATACATGATGGATCCAATTGTCGAGGCATATGGAATCCTACTCATCTGGTTTCGCTCATCAGAAGTCGTAGGACTCTGAGTCTTGCTTAGCCTTATACCATGTGAGACGGGCAAGAACCCTTTCTTGGCCTCACTCATGTTGAACCTCTTTAACACTTTGTCTATGTACGTGCTCTGTCTTAAGCCGAGCAGCCTCCTCGATCTATCCCTATAGATCTTGATGCCTAAAATGTACACTGCCTCTCCAAGGTCTTTCTTCGAAAACTTGCCATTCAATGATTCCTTGACTGAGTTCAGCTTCGAAACATCATTTCCGATCAGTAGTATGTCATCCACATACAAGATCAAAAATACTACCGACCTCCCACTAGACTTCTTGTATAAACAATAGTCCTCTTCGTTCTTGATGAAACCAAGGTCAACGATGAATTCATCAAAGCGAATGTTCCAACTCCAAGCTGATTGCCTCAATCCATAAATGGATCTCTTGAGCTTACATATTTTACTAGCGTTAGTTGGATTGACAAAACCTTTGGGTTGTATCATGTATACATCCTCTTTTAAATTTCCATGAAGGAAAGCCGTTTTGACATCCATCTGCCATATCTCATAATCGAAATATGTAGCTATAGCTAGTATGATCCTCACCGACTTTAGCATCACTACCGGTGAGTAGGTCTCGTCATAGTCAATTCCTTGAACTTGTCCATAACCTTTAGCGACAAGCCAAGCTTTGTGGATCTGAACATTTCCATCCACATCGGTTTTCTTCTTAAAGACCCATTTGCAACCAATGGCTACTACGCAAGGTGGCGGATCAACCAAGTCCCAGACTTGATTCTCAAACATGGACTTTAACTCGGATCTCATGGCCTCGAGCCATGCCTCGGAATCTGGGCTCACCATCACTTCCGCATACGTGGCCAGCTCGTCGCTTTCCAGGAACAATACATCACGCACTATGCGCAATGTTTCCGACCTTAGTGGCTCCGGTGCTGACTCCACTACTGGTTCCCTGATCAACTCTGGTATGATCTCATCACCAGGCGAGTCGTCCCCGAGTGGCTCTCGAATTTCTTCGAGTTGCACCATTCTCCCATTGGCCTCCTGATTGAGAAACTCTTTCTCTAGGAAAACCCCGTTTCGAGCAACAAACACTTTGTTCTCTTCTCGGTTGTAGAAGTTGTATCCCAAGGTTTCCCTCGGATATCCCACGAATATGAATTTATCCGACTTGGGTGTAAGCTTGTCCGACATGAGTCGCTTGACAAATGCTTCACAACCCCAAATCTTTAGAAAAGACAAACTAGGAGTCTTCCCAGTCCACATCTCATGTGGTGTCTTGTCTACGGATTTAGATGGTACCCTATTAAGTGTGAAAGCTGCAGTTTCTAGAGCGTATCCCCAGAATGACAAGGGTAAATCCGATTTGCTCATCATCGACAGGACCATGTCCAACAAGGTTCGATTTCTCCATTCTAACACACCGTCTCGCTTAACAAATGCTTCACAACCCCAAATCTTTAGAAAAGACAAACTAGGAGTCTTCACAGTCCACATCTCCGATATAGTGCCGGAGGACCAGTTACCTATTCTTGCCAAACACTCCACTCGTCCGTACACGTCGGGGATAAACTTCGACAACTCCGTGCGGTTTGACCTGATCGAGCTCTCGACATTGAACGAGGCCTTAGATCGGATCTCGTCGATGAAAATTACCAATGATTCAAACCCGATCTATTCTCGTATCGGCCACCAAGAGGGTCAGGGCGAATTTTTCGACCCACCCACCACCCACTTCATAGCCATAGTCGAACACTTAACCGACATGTTGGACTATGCCTGTGACGAGGCAGAATACATGGACGAAGAAGACTACGCTCCAACCCCTATTAACACCGGGCGATGGGCCACCACTTCTACATATGACGTCTACATGGTGGACACCCCTACCGCTAATGGCAACAAAACACCTAATAATGATGATGACAAGTCGGGCGACGCACTATCAAGGTGCCGAAAACTTCATAAGCGTTCCAAAGGAAAAATAGGGAAGGAAAGCTATTATCGACACCGAGGACGAAGATATCCCTGAGGACCATGGTGGTCTCGATATCCTTGAACACCCGTTAGAGGGTTAGGAAAGGTTTGAGGACCAGAGCAACCGCGATGACTTCAACAATATCGAGGATGACAACTATCACCCTCCTGTCGAGGAGGAGGACATCCCGAAAGCTGGTGACCTAGACATTCCTAATAACCCTGAAGATCAGGAACTATTCAGACAACAGCTCAAAGCAACGGCCCGCAGCCTGAAAGCGAAGGAACAACAACTTAAAGCCGAACAAGACGACCTCAACGATCAATGGACTAGAGTCCTCTTAGCTGAGGAGGGATACGGTACTGGTCTGTTGGACCAACCTAAGAGTTGTCCACGCAAAAGGCTGCTACCGCAATTTGACGACGAGCTCTCTGATACCCCATCTCCCAAACATACCCCATACGACAAGCCGGACCGCCCTCCTCGCAAGCAAGATAGGATGATTGACTACACTGGTTACAGACCGGCTATGCCCCGAAGACGGGGAAAGGAGCCGCTAGAGCCAATGACAGGTTCGACCTATGAGACGACCTAGACTACAGAGCAGGTTGCACAAGATCTATCTATGTATCCAGAGGCTACTCACCCGATAGACAGGATGGGTACAAACCATGGCCTGACCGAAGCAATAACAAAGATCGGGAACGCAACCGGGCTAGAACAGACGCCATATACAAGCGTGATATAGCTCAGGTTCGAGGTGCTGCTCACCCTGTGTGCTTCACGGATGAGATAATGCGGCATCAGTTCCAGAGGTGTTTAAACCCGTGAACATTGAACAATACGATGGGACAACTGATCCAACAGTATGGATCGGGGACTTGCTCCTCCACATCCACATGGCACGAGGAGATGATCTCCATGCCATCAAATATCTCCCCCTAAAACTCAAGGGGCCAGCTCGGCACTGGTTAAACAGCCTTCCCGAAAACTCCATCGGATGCCGGGAAGACTTAGAGGATGCATTCCGATCTAACTTCCAGGGCACCTATGCTCGGCCGCCAGATTCCTCCGACTTAAGCAAAGTCGTACAGAAGCCCGGACAGTCTGAACGACAATTCTGGAATCGGTTCTTGACCAAGAAGAACCAGATTGTTCACTGCCCGGATGTTGAGGCAATATCCTCTTTTCGGCATAATATTCGGGATGAATGGCTGGCTCACCATCTCGGCCAGGATAAACCTCGGACTACGTCCGCCCTTACATCCCTCATGACCCGCTTTTGCGCGGGCGAAGTCAATTGGCTAGCATGACGCAGCCACAACGCCGAAGACCTCGGAACCTGCGAAGTTCGGGACGGCAACGGGAAACCCAAGCGTAATAAGAACAAGCGTTGGCACAATAACAATGATGCCGATGATACGGCTATTAATGCTGGTTTTTGCAATTCCCGGCCTGGGCAGCGGAAGAAGCTATTGGAAATATGCCCTAGAGGCAATAATAAATTAGTTATTATCATGTTTCCTTGTTCATGATAATCGTTTATTATCCATGCTATAATTGTATTGATCGGAGACTTAGATGCATGTGTGGATACATAGACAAAACCATGTCCCTAGTATGCCTCTAATAGACTAGATCGTTGATCAAAAGATGGTTAAGGTTTCCTAGCCATGGACATGAGATGTCATTTGATAATGGGGTCACATCATTAGGAGAATGATGTGATGGATAAGACCCAAACTACAAACATAGCATATGATCGTGTCAGTTTATTGCTACTGTTTTCTGCATGTCAAGTATATGTTCCTATGACCATGAGATCATGCAACTCACGGATATCGGAGGAGTGCCTTGTGTGTATCAAACGTCGCAACGTAACTGGGTGACTATAAAGGTGCTCTACAGGTATCTCCGATGGTGTCTGTTGAGTTGGCATGGATCGAGACTAGGATTTGTTACTCCGTGTGACGGAGAGGTATCTCAGGGCCCACTCGGTAATACAACATCACAATGAGCCTTGCAAGAAATGTGACTAATTGTTAGTTGTGGGATCTTGTATTACGGAACGAGTAAAGAGACTTGCCGGTAACGAGGTTGAACTAGGTATGGAGATACCGACGATCGAATCTCGGGCAAGTAACATACCGAAGAACAAAGGGAACGTTATACGGGATTAACTGAATCCTTGACATAGAGGTTCGACCGATAAAGATCTTCGTAGAATATGTAGGAACCAATGTGGACGTCCAGGTCTCGCCATTGGTTATTGACTGTAGAGGTGTCTCGGTCATGTCTACATAGTTCTCGAACCCGCAGGGTCTCCACACTTAAGGTTCGGTGACGTTTCGGTAGTGTAGAGTTATGTATGGTGGTGACCGAAGGTTGTTCGGAGTCCCGGATGAGATCCCAGACATCACGAGGAGCTCCGAAATGGTCTAGAGGTAAAGATTCATATATAGGAAGTCCCAGTTTGGTTTCCGGAAAAGTTTCGGGCTCATCGGTAGTGTACCGGGAGTATCGGTAGTGTACCAGGAGTGCCGGTAGTGTACCGGGGGACCTCCGGGAGGGGTATTTCGACCCCAAGAGGTCCATGGGCTGTGGGAGAATAATAACCAGCCCTTAGTGGGCTGGGAAAACAGCCACAAAGGCCCATGGCGCAGGAGAGAAAGTCCTAAAGCAAAAAGTGGAAAATCAGCCAATAGGAGGCAATCCTACTCCAACTAGGATTGGAGGTGAAGTAGGATTGCTCCCACCTCCTATTTCGGCCGACCCAAAGGCCTTGTCTGCCTCTCCTCTCGTCTCCTCCTATATATACTAGTGGATTGGGTGGTTTTTGGACAGAATTTCCGCCCACGTGCTACCCGTTCCACCGGTGCATAGTTTCTCCTCTAGATCGGTTTTCTGCAGCGCTTAGGCGAAGCCCTGCCGGAATTGCTCCACCACCATCACCGGAGCGCCGTCACGCTGCCGGTGAACTCTCTCTCCTCTCCACCTCCTCTTGCTGGATCAAGATGGTGGAGATCGTCATCAAGCTGCACGTGTGCTGAACGCGGAGGTGCCGTCCGTTCGGCGCTAGATCGGAAGGACCGTGATCGAGGTCGCGAGACGGTTCGTGATGAGATCGCGGAACGGATCGTGATCAGTTCGCGGGATAGATCGTGATCAAGATCGTGAGACGGATCGTGATGAGATCGCGGGACGGATCGTGATGAGTTCACGGGACGGATCGTGATTGGATCGCGGGACGGATCGTGATGAGATCGCGGGACGCTCGGCGATTTGGATCGCGAAGATGTTCGACTACACCAACCGCGTTTCTTAACACTTCCCGCTTAGCGATCTACAAGGGTATGTAGATCCACTCTCCCTCTCGTAGATGCTCATCACCATGGATAGGTTTGCGTGTGCGTAGGAAAATTTTTGTTTCCCATGCGACGTTCCCCAACAGTGGCATCATGAGCTAGGTTGATGGTTCGATGAGATCTCGAGTAGAACACAAAAGGTTTGTGGGCGTTGATGCTTAGATTGCTTCCTCCCTTTGTCGGATTTTGGTTCAGCGGGATTGTGAGATGAAGCGGCCCGGACCAACATTACTCATACGCTTACGAGAGACCGGTTCCCTCGATGCAACTTGTTGCTTAGATGGCTTGCGGGTGACAGTTTCTCTCACTTTAGTTGGATCGGATCCGACAAAGGCGGTCCTTGAGAAGGTTGAAAAGCAATCTATGTATCACCGTTGTGGTTTATGCGTAGGTGAGAATCGTTCTTGCTAGATACCCGTAGCAGCCACGTAAAACTTGCAACAACAATTAGAGGACGTCTAACTTGTTTTTGCAGGGTATGTTGTGATATGATATGGCCAATTACATGATGTGATATATGTGATGTATGAGATGATCATGTGATGTATAGATTATCACGACTTGCATGTCGATGAGTACGGCAACCGGCAGGAGCCATAGGGTTGTCTTTAATTATTGTATGACCTGCGTGTCAATCATTAAGCGCTATGTAATGCTTTACTTTATCGCTACGGTAGCAATAGTAGTAGAAGCATGCAGGGCATGACAACCCCGATGGCGACACGTTGATGGAGATCATGGTGTCATGCCGGTGACGATGGAGATCATGCTGGTGCTTTCTAGATGGAGATCAAAAGCACAAGTTCATGGCCATATCATGTCACTTATGAATTGCATGAGATGTTAATCCTTTTATGCACCTTGTTTTGCTTAGTACGACGGTAGCATTATAAGGTGATCCCTCACTTGAATTTCAAGATGAACTGTGTTCTCCCCGAGTGTGCACCGTTGAGAAAGTTCGTCGTGTTGAGACACCACGTGATGATCGGGTGTGATAGACTCTACGTTCACAAACAACGGGTGCAAGCCAGATTTGCACGCGCAGGACACTCGGGTTAAACTTGACGAGCCTAGCATGTACAGACATGGCCTCGGAACACAAGAGACCGAAAGGTCGAGCATGAGTCATATAGTGGATATGATCAACATAATGATGTTCACCATTGAAGCCACCTTAACTCACGTGATGATCGGACTTGAGTTGGTGAATTTGGATCATGTATCACTCGAATGACCCAAGGTATGTCAATTTGAGTGGGAGTTCTTAAGTAATATGATTAATTGAACTCATTATCATGAACATAGTCAAAGTGTCTTTGCAAATTATGTTGTAGATTACTAGCTCACGCTGTAAGCTCCCTTGTATTTTTTATATGTTGCTAGAGAAATAGAATTGAAAGATGTTGGTAGCAAAATTGCGGACTAGGTCCGTGATCTGAGGATTGTCCTCATTGCTGCACAGAAGGCTTATGTCCTTAATGCACCACTCGGTGCGCCACCCCATCTAGCATCGTCTGTAGATGTTGTGAACATCTGACACGCACGTTTCGCTGACTACTTGATAGTTTAGTGCGTCATGCATTACGGCTTAGAATTGAGGCTCCGAAACGTTTTGAACGTCACGGAACATATGAGATGTTCTAGGAGCAGAGATTGTGATCTCAGGCTCGTGCCTATGTTGCGAGATATGAGATCTCCAACAAGATTCTTTGCCTATAAGATGAAGGAGAATAGCTCAATCGTTGAGCATGTACTCAGATTGTTTGGGTACTACAATCGCTTGAATCAAGTGGGAGTTTATCTTCCAGATAAGATAGTGATTGATATAGTTCTCCAAGTCACTGTCACTAAAGCTACTAGAACTTAGTGTTGAACTATAATACACCAGGGAAAGAAATGTTGATCCCTGAGTTGTTCGCGATGTTTGACACCGCGAAGGTAGAAATCAGGAAGGAGCGTCAAGTGTTGATGGTTAATCAAACCACTAGTTTCGAGAAGGGCAAGAGCAAGGAGGAAAACTTCATGGATAGCAAGTCAGTTGCTGCTCCAGTGAAGCAACCCAAAGTTGAACTCAAACCCGAGACTAAGTGCTTCTGTTATGAGGTGAGCGGTCGCTGAAGCGGAACAACCCTAGATACTTGGTAGATAAGAAGGCTGGCAACATTGATAGAAGTATATTTGATATACGAGTTATTAATGTGTACCTTGCTAGTACTCTTAGTAGCACCTGGGTATTGGATACCGGTTCGGTTGCTAAATGTTAGTAACTCGAAATAAAAGCTACGGAATAAAGGGAGAACTAGCTAAGGGTGAGGTGACGATATGTGTTGGAAGTGTTTCCAAGGTTGATGTGATCAACATCGCACTCTCTCTCTACCTTCAGGATTAGTGACGAACCTAAATAAATGTTATTTGGTGTTTTGCGTTGAGCATGAACATGATTAGATCATGTTTATTGCAATAAAGTTATTCATTTAAATTAGAGAATAATGGTTATTCTGTTTACATGAATAATACCTTCAATGGTCATGCACCCAGTGAGAATGGTTTGTTGAAATCTTGATCATAGTAGTACACATGTTCATAACATTGATGTCAAAAGATACAAAGTTAATAATGATAGTACCACATACTTGTGGCACTGCCGCTAAATGTCATATTGGTATAAAGCACATGTAGAAATTCCATGCTAATGGATATTTGGACTCATTCGATTTTGAATCGGTTGAGACATGCGAACCATGCCTCTTGGGCAAGATGACTAAAGGACCCCGTTGGATGGAGCGGGCAAGTGATTCATTGGAAATGATACATGTTGATGTATGCAATCTAGTGAGTCTTGTAGCGTGCAGTGGATATCGTTATTTTCTTACCTTCACTGATGATTTGAGTAGATATAGTGTATATTTACTTAATGAAACACAAGTCTGAATCGTTTGAAAGGTTCAAGCAAATTCAGAGTGAAGTTTAAAGATCATCGTGACAAGAAGATAAAAATGACTGCGATATGATCGTGGAGGTGAATATCTGAGTCACGAGTTTGGCATACAACTTAAGACAATGTGAAAGTTGTTTCACAACTAAATGCCACCTGGAACACCATAGTGTGATGGTGTGTCCGAACATCATAGTTATGCTCTATTGGACATGGTGCGTAATATGATGTCTCTTGTCGTTTTACTACTATAATTTTGGGGTTATGCATTAGAGACAACTACATTCACTTTAAATAGGGCACCATCTAAATCCGTTGAGATGACACCATGTGAATTATGGTTTGATAGAAACCTAAACTGTCATTTCTTAATATTTTGGGATGTGACACTTGTGTGGAAAATGTTTTCACCTAATGAGGTCGAACCCAAGGCGGACAAATTGCATCTTCATAGAATACCCTAAGATCAGTTGGGTGAACCTTCAATCTCAGATCCTAGTGCAAAATGTTTGTTGCTTAAACGGATCCTTTCTCGAGGAAATGTTTCTCTCGAAAGAATTGAGTGGGAGGAAGATAGAACTTGATGAGGTTGTTGAACCTTTGTTCAACCAGAGAGTAGCGCAGCGCAGAAAGATGTTTCTGTGAAGCCTACGTTAGTTGAAGAGGAAGTTAATGATGATGATCATGAAGCTTCAGGATCAAGTTACTATCGAACTTCGTAGGTCGATAAGGATGCGTACTGCTCCTAAGCTGTACGACAACCCTGTCTTGGAGGTCATGTTGTTGGACAACTATGAACCTACGAGCTATGGAGAAGCGATGATGGGCCCGGATTCCGACAAATGGTTAGAGGCCATGAAATCCGAGATAGGATCCATGTATGAAAACCAAGTGTAGACTTTGGTAGACTTGCTCGTTGGACGGCAGGTCGTTGAGTACAAATGGGTCTTTAAAATGAAGACAGACACTGATGGTGAATGTCACTATTTGTAAAGCTCGACTTGTTGCAAAGATGTTTGTGACAAGTTCAAGGAGTTGACTACGATGAGACTTTCTCACTCATAGTGGTGCTAAAGTCTGTTGGAATTATGTTAGCAGTTGCTGTGTTTTCAATTATGAAATCTGGCAGATGGATGTCAAAACATCGTTTCCTTAACGATTTACTTGAGGAAAGGTTGTATGTGATACAACCAGAAGGTTTTGTTAGTCCTAAGGATGCTAAAAGATGTGCAAGCTTCGGTGATCCTTCCATGGACTGAAGCAAGCATCTCGGAGTTGGAATATACGCTTTGATGAGGTGATCAAAGTTTTGATGTTTATACAAAGTTTACGAGAAACTTGTGTTTGCAATAAAGTGAGTGGGAGCACTATAGAGTTTCTGATAAGTATATGTGGTTGACATATTGTTGATCGGAAATAATGTAGAGTTTCTGGAAAGCATAAAACGGTCATTTGGAAAGTGATTTTCAAAGGAAGACCTGGATAAAGCTACCTAATTGTTGAGCATCAAAATCTATAGAGATAGATCAAGATGCTTGATGAGACTTTAAATGAGTGTATACCTTGACAAGATTTTGAAAGAGTTCAAAATGGATCAGCCAGAGAAATAGTTCTCGTCTGATTTGTAAGGTGTGAAGTTGAGTGAGACTCAAAGCTCGACAACGGCAGAAGAAAGAGAAAGGACGAACGTCGTCCCCTATGCCTAAGCCATAGGCTCTATATTATGCCATGTTGTGTACCGCACCTATGTGTGCCTTGCCATGAGTCTGTCAAGGGGTACAAGAGTGGTCCAGGAGCGGATCACTGGACAGCGGTCGGAATTATCCTTAGTAACCAGAGGACTAAGGAAATGTTTCTTGATTGTGGAGGTGATAAAGAGTTCGTCGTAAAGAGTTACGTCGATGCAAGCTTTAACACCTATCCGGATGACTAGTAGTAGCAATCTGGATACGTATAGTGGAGCAGCCATTTGGAAATAGTACCAAGTGGAGTGTGGTAGCAGTGTTTACAGTTTGACATAGAGATTTGCAAAGTACACACGGATCTGAATATCGCAGACCCGTTGACTATAAGACCTCTCTCACATGCAAAGCATGATCGAGCCCCAAAACTCATTGGGTGTTAGATTCATAACAATGTGAATCACATGGTGATGTGAACTAGATTATTGACTCTAGTGCAAGTGGGAGGCTGTTGGAAATATGCCCTAGAGGCAATATTAAATTAGTTATTATCATGTTTCCTTGTTCATGATAATCGTTTATTATCCATGCTATAATTGTATTGATCGGAGACTTAGATGCATGTGTGGATACATAGACAAAACCATGTCCCTAGTATGCCTCTAATAGACTAGCTCGTTGATCAAAAGATGGTTAAGGTTTCCTAGCCATGGACATGAGATGTCATTTGATAATGGGGTCACATCATTAGGAGAATGATGTGATGGATAAGACCCAAACTACAAACATAGCATATGATCGTGTCAGTTTATTGCTACTGTTTTCTGCATGTCAAGTATATGTTCCTATGACCATGAGATCATGCAACTCACGGATATCGGAGGAGTGCCTTGTGTGTATCAAACGTCGCAACGTAACTGGGTGACTATAAAGGTGCTCTACAGGTATCTCCGATGGTGTCTGTTGAGTTGGCATGGATCGAGACTGGGATTTGTTACTCCGTGTGACGGAGAGGTATCTCAGGGCCCACTCGGTAATACAACATCACAATGAGCCTTGCAAGCAATGTGACTAATTGTTAGTTGCGGGATCTTGTATTACGGAACGAGTAAAGAGACTTGCCGGTAACGAGGTTGAACTAGGTATGGAGATACCGACGATCGAATCTCGGGCAAGTAACATACCGAAGAACAAAGGGAACGTTATACGGGATTAACTGAATCCTTGACATAGAGGTTCGACCGATAAAGATCTTCGTAGAATATGTAGGAACCAATGTGGACGTCCAGGTCCCGCCATTGGTTATTGACTGTAGAGGTGTCTCGGTCATGTCTACATAGTTCTCGAACCCGCAGGGTCTGCACACTTAAGGTTCGGTGACGTTTCGGTAGTGTAGAGTTATGTATGGTGGTGACCGAAGGTTGTTTGGAGTCCCGGATGAGATCCCGGACGTCACGAGGAGCTCCGGAATGGTCCAGAGGTAAAGATTCATATATAGGAAGTCCCAGTTTGGTTTCCGGAAAAGTTTCGGGCTCATCGGTAGTGTACCGGGAGTATCGGTAGTGTACCGGGAGTGCCGGTAGTGTACCGGGGGACCTCCGGGAGGGGTATTTCGACCCCAAGAGGTCCATGGGCTGTGGGAGAATAATAACCAGCCCTTAGTGGGCTGGGAAAACAGCCACAAAGGCCCATGGCGCAGGAGAGAAAGTCTTAAAGCAAAAAGTGGAAAATCAGCCAATAGGAGGCAATCCTACTCCAACTAGGATTGGAGGTGAAGTAGGATTGCTCCCACCTCCTATTTCGGCCGACCCAAAGGGCTTGGCTGCCTCTCCTCTCCTCTCCTCCTATATATACTAGTGGATTGGGTGGTTTTTGGACAGAATTTCCGGCCACGTGCTACCCGTTCCACCGGTGCATAGTTTCTCCTCTAGATCGGTTTTCTGCAGCGCTTAGGCGAAGCCCTGCCGGAATTGCTCCACCACCATCACCGGAGCGCCGTCACGCTGCCGGTGAACTCTCTCTCCTCTCCACCTCCTCTTGCTTGATCAAGATGGTGGAGATCATCATCAAGCTGCACGTGTGCTGAACACGGAGGTGCCGTCCGTTCGGCGCTAGATCGGAAGGACCGTGATCGAGATCGCGAGACGGTTCGTGATGAGATCGCGAAATGGATCGTGATCAGTTCGCGGGATAGATCGTGATCAAGATCGTGAGACGGATCGTGATGGGATCGCGGGACGGATCGTGATGAGTTCACGGGACGGATCGTGATTGGATCGCGGGACGGATCATGATGAGATCGCGGGATGCTCGGCGATTTGGATCGCGAAGATGTTCGACTACACCAACCGCGTTTCTTAACGCTTCCCGCTTAGCGATCTACAAGGGTATGTAGATCCACTCTCCCTCTCGTAGATGCTCATCACCATGGATAGGTTTGCGTGTGCGTGGGAAATTTTTTGTTTCCCATGCAACGTTCCCCAACAGAAGCTTGCTAAAGGTAATCGCGACGGACCCACCCCGCTGGAAAAGATCATGGAAAGGCCTTGCCAAATCCACGAGAGTCAGGAGAAGCCCGCCAATCACACACACCACAATTGTTGGGTGTTTAAACAGGTCAGCAAGCTCCAGCCAGAGTATCAAGGTAAGAGCCCTCGCAACGAGGATGAGGATGAGCCTCAGGGTCCGATTGGTGGCGTACAAAAGAAATTTCCTCTAGAGGTCAAAACAGTAAACATGATATACGCCACCCCTATACCCAAGAAGGAGAGGAAATGTGCCCTTTGTGACGTATACGCCGTAGAGCCGGTAGCTCCGAAGTATAACCCCTGGTCAGCATATCCGATCACCTTTGATCGACGTGATCACCTGACCAATATCCATCATGGGGGTTTGGTTGCACTCGTCCTAGATACCATCATAGATGGGTACCACCTCACAAAGGTCCTAATGGACGGAGGAAGTAGCCTAAACCTGATTTACCCACACACAGTGAAAAAGATGGGCACAGATCCGTCAAGGATTAAACCCAGTAACAACACTTTTAAAGGAGTGATCCTAGGTGTCGAGGCCCGATGCACGGGCTCTGTAACCCTAGAAGTTGTGTTCGGCTCGCCTGATAACTTTTGCAACAAAGACTTGATCTTCGACATTGTGCCCTTCGGCAGTGGTTATCATGCCCTGCTTGGCTAGACAACGTTTGCTCGCTTCAACGATGTCCCGCATTACGCATACCTCAAGCTCAAGATGCCCAGCCCCTAGGGGTTCATCACTGTTAACGGCAACACGGAGCACTCTCTACGAACTGAGGAACATGCGCTGTCCCTGGCGGCCGAATTTAATTACAAAGATGATTGGCAAGCTCCGGCATCTGTCGTAAAGGCACGCAAGACTGGGAAGCGATCTCGCCTTCAGTCCGAACTCTCGGAGCCTTCCTCTCCCCTTAAATAGGGACTCGCCCCCCATCACACAACCCTAGGACCAGAGAAGTACGTGCCAAGGAGGCACAACTTCACACTTAAAATTCCATGGGTAGTTGTGGGGAAACAAAGGTGGGTGTTTGGTTGGACCGAACCACTACAATTAACGTGTCTTCGGACACAACGTAGGTACAATTGAAAGGCCTACCAATGGCGTAAAGCTCATACCAAATTCGACAACTTCTCAAGACCTTGTTTGCACGATCCGTTCGCCGAACAAATATCACCTATTAAGGTGAACCAAGAGGCGGGAGTACATAAGCGGCGGGGCACACCAAAGGCTTAAGGTCACAAATTGAAGACCCCTGGTACAGCCACTCCTGTAAAACTTATGTTTTATTCACATACCTATAAGCAGTTGCTTCGGGACTCCGAGTAATAAGAGTTGCCAAGAAAAAATATAGCATCATTATACATGTTTGTCTTGTTGACCTGTTTGGCACATATATTTCTTTTCTCCCTCTTCTCATGAAACAGTTCGGTATGTTACGATGCAACCAGGTAATACACCGGGGGCTTGAGCCTAAAATTAAATCGCCTTACGTACATCTTATTATGTGTTCGGCGTCTTGGGATTCACTTTATATGAATTGGTTCTAAACTATGTCTTGGGTCAATAGTTGGGTTGCCCGACTCCTATGCTTGCCCCTTTACATTCCGCTCGTTCGGCTAAAAGGGCAAAGGGAGAACCCTTGTGATTGTGTTTCCAGATAGTCTGGTCAAACACCTCAGGGGAGAAAGCCGAAAACTGACTATCATAGTATGCGAGAGCTGGTTTGTGAATCCGATCTTAAAGTATTATAGTTAAATCCTCGTCATAGGATATTTTGCGTTATGTGAGGGGTTTGCTCTCCATGCAAACCATGTGATGCTAGACTTAGCCGCGGTTCATCCGAACGTCACAACACTCCGGGGGCTAGCCATCAGCCCTCCGCAGTCCTTTTCGCGCCCCTACGACTAAGTGAGAGAAATAAAGTACTATAGTTTGATTGCCTAGTCTGCCGCACTCTACCGCCTTTGGGTTCCGATCACTCTGCTAAGGGACATAGTGCATTGGCAGAGACACCCCTTGTAGTATCTACATGGGGGCTGAAGCCGACGACTTGCATCTTTCAGTTTCAAATAGCCACACAAGAGTTACAAAGGAACGCAAAACATCAAAAGCATAATAGATTATAACATTAAAGCTTTAAAATGTCTTCGGACACATTACAAAATTATACATGCATGTTATCTTTCGAACACTGTGACGCTATCACCCGAGCACCTTCCATTACTCCGGCGAAGTACAGCTCGGGGTGTCTATTCTTTCCTAAGAGGCGGCGGGGCAGTGGCTATCTTCATTGGATCCAGCCCCGGCCAGTGCACCTTGGCCTTGGCAAGGGACATCCGGACTCCCTCGATGCAGGAGGGGTCCTTCACAGTGTCGAGGCGGGGCCAAAGTAGCTACCTTGCAGCGGCTTGTCGGGCCATAGGCGGATGTAGAGGTCCTTCATGGCCGGCTCCGCCATCTGGTGTAGCTCCATCAGCTACTTCAGTTGCTCCACAAGAAGAGGAGAACACTCTAGGGCTCCGAACTACACCCAGAATAGACGAGCTTCGTCTCCTTCTTCCCTCGATGTGTACAACTGATTAGCGTCCGCTACACTCTTCTGGAGATCGGAAAAAGCGCCTGAGGAATGCCACACCTGGGTAAGTAATTTGAACTTGCTATCCCCGACGTCACACTTCAATAAGTATGGCTTACCACCCGTTATGTCCTTCGCTTGGCGGACCTGCTCCTCGAAGAACCATCTATCCACCCGCTCCTTTTGGAGATCGGCTTTTAGGGTGGATAGTTCGGCTGCGTGCTCCTTGCCTTCTTTCTCAAGGACCTCGCACTTATGGCTAGCGTCCTTGAGTTCCTGATGGATCTCCTGCACTCGCACCTCATGTTTGTCGCTGGTGGCCCTTAAAGCCGAAAGCATAGTGGATGCATGTGTTAACACCTGATTTTGGCGTGATGGAAAAAAGCAATTAAGATGACCTCAAATGAAAAGGTGTCCAACGTGAAAAAGTTTTATATTGCTAAATCAAACGGATTTCATGTTTAGATCATTACTTTCCAACCTCATTTTAAAGACCAAAATTCCACTGTGAATGTCAGAATCTAACTTACCGAGTGTTATTCAGCTTATTAAGCCCCAAAGAAGACCTCAAATGAGAAAGTGATCTATACGGATTTTCTCCGTCTTGTCGAAATGATCGATTTTCATATCAAGATCATCTCGATCCAAGATCATATACAGAAGTTAGAGCAATCAGAGTGCAGCCCTTCCACAAGGCAAAAACTAGCACTAGGGATCAGACACATGTCTGATGGGTCGCGCGAGACATTCGGTGATCAAGACATCCTCTAAAGGAAAAATCTTAAAACATGAAAAAGTAAGGTCTCATCGAGCCGATCGATTTTGATATATAATTCGTCTCAATCCGAGGTTGTATGCGACCTGAAAAGGCAAAACAAGATCAGGCTGAAGTTTCAGTCGGGAAATCCGAGTGAAAAGTTTTCTGGCAGAGTGAAAGTTGCCATCCGAGTGAAAAGTTTCCCGGACGAGTGAAAGTTGTCATCCGAGTGAAAAAATTCCCGCCCGAGTGAAAATTGTCGTCCGAGTGAGAAGTTTCACGGGCGAGTGAAAATTGTTGTCCAAGTGAAAAGCTATAGACCGAATGAAAAGTTTTAGTATCCAAGTGAAAAAACTGCTATCCGAATGAAGAAATATGGTCATCCGAGTGAAGGATCCTCATATCCGAGTGAATAGATTTAAATCTGAGTGATGGTGGCCAATCAAACCAAAAGCTGAAGATGAGTCCAAAAGGTTGTATAGATGCATTCGGATGGAAAACTGTTCAATACGAAAGTTGTGCGTATCGTCGAAATGGTCGACTTTTATTTTGGAGTCATCATCATTTTTGATAGTATGCAACCTGCACAAACAATACAATATTCGGACAGTCTAGTCGGCTCTCAGTCCGAGTCTGATTGGAAGTTGAAGATGGCCTCGTAAAGTGTTCAAGATGGCTTCAGATGGAAAAGTGATCAACAGAAGAATTGTTTGTCTCATCAAAGAGGTTGATTTTTCTATAAATATCATCTCAATACGAGGTCATATGCAGATTTTGCGGGATGCACAAGGAGCAAGACAGAAGTTTGGGCCAGATTCGGGCTAGATCCGAGTTTGACTAGAATCAGGACTCTAGGACATGATTTGGTGTAATATTCTTGTAAAGAAAACCTAGATGAAACCTTTGCTTGTACGGAAGTCCAGCCGCCTCTTATTTATAGTGGAGGTGACGGCCGATTGAAAAGAGACACAATCGAACAAATCAATCTATACTACTTTTTCATCTACGTTATTATTTTTCCATCGTTTTTCTCTCACTCTTTGATGTTCCTCTTGTTTGAGAGTTGCGAATCACGAGGATCTAGGGGCGAGCGAATCGACCTAGGGCAGCTCATAGCTGCCGCACTCCCTGATGGGGTCCCTCCCGGGCATACGGGGTTTTGGGTCTGCAAAAGCGTCTGCCGACTGTCTTGCGTATCGCGCTACCGGATGGACCTCCTTCGATGTGAGTTGTGGTGCATCTCCCCCGGCGTCGAGGGTATGCGGTGACGTGTTCGTGTGTCAACACACTTTTTGGCGACTCCGCTGGGATGAAAGATCAATCATCATCATCGGCCGACATGGATGGTCTATTCAACCCGTCTGAGGTAGACGTCGATAACATCATTAATGTTGGGAGACGTAGTAGTAAATCAAAATTTTCCTATGTGTCACCAAGATCTATCTATGGAGAAACCAGCAAACGAGCGGGGAGAGATTGGATCTTCATACCTTTGAAGATCGCTAAGCGGAAGCGTTGCTAGAACGCGGTTGATGGAGTCGTAATCGGAGCGATTCAGATCGCGGTAGATCTGATCAAGTGCCGAACGGACGGCACCTCCGCGTTCAACACACGTGCAGCCCGGTGACGTCTCCTACGCCTTGATCCAGCAAGGAGGGAGGAGAGGTTGAGGAAGAGCTCCGACAACACGACGGCGTGGTGGCGGTGGAGCTACGTGGTACTCCGACAGAGCTTCGCTAAGCACTACCGAGAAACGAGGAGAGGGAGGAGTAGGGCTGCACCAGGGAGGAGATGAGCTCGTGTGTTGTGCAGCCCCAAATACCTACACTATATATAGGAGGAGGGGAGGAGAGGTGCTGCGCCCTAGGGTTCCACCATAGGGGTGGCGGCAGCCTCCAGAAGCCCATCTGGCCGGCGGCCAGGGCAGGGAGAGGTGGAGGCGCCCTAGGGTGGGCCTTAAGGCCCATCTAAGCCTAGGGTTTGCCCCCTCCACCCTTGCTGCGCCTTGGGCTGGGGTGGGAGGTGCACCAGCCCACCTAGGGGCTGGCTCCCTCCCACTCTTGGCCCATGGAACCTTCCGGGGCAGGTGGGCCCACTTGGTGGACCCCCGGAACCCTTCCGGTGGTCCCGGTACACTACCGAAGACACCCGGAACACTTCCGGTATCCAAAACCTCACTTCCTATATATCAATCTTCGTCTCCGGACCATTTTGGGACTCCTCATGATGTCCGGGATCTCATCCGGGACTCCGAACAACCTTCGGTAACCACGTACACTATTTCCCTATAACCCTAGCGTCATCGAACCTTAAGTGTGTAGACCCTACGGGTTCGGGAGACACATAGACATGACCGAGACACCTCTCCGGTCAATAACCAACAGCGGGATCTGGATACCCATGTTGGCTCCCACGTACTCCACGATGATCTCATCGGATGAACCACGATGTCAAGGATTCGATCAATCCCGTATACAATTCCCTTTGTCTATCGGTATGGAACTTGCCCGAGATTCGATCGTCGGTATCCCCATACCTTGTTCAATCTCGTTACCGGCAAGTCTCTTTACTCATTCTGTAATACATCATCCCGTGACTAACTCCTTAGTCACATTGAGCTCATAATGATGATGTCTTACCGAGTGGGCCCAGAGATACCTCTCCGTCACACGGAGTGACAAATCCCAGTCTCGATTCGTGTCAACCCAACAGACACTTTCGGAGATACCCGTAGCGTACCTTTATAGCCACCCAGTTACGTTGTGACGTTTGGCACACCCAAAGCATTCCTACGGTATCCGGGAGTCACACAATCTCATGGTCTAAGGAAATGACACTTGACATTGAAAAGCTTTAGCAAACGAACTACACGATCTTGTGCTATGCTTAGGATTGGGTCTTGTCCATCACATCATTCTCCTAATGATGTGATCCCGTTATCAATGACATCCAATGTCCATGGTCATGAAACCGTGACCATCTATTGATCAACGAGCTAGCCAACTAGAGGCTCACTAGGGACACGTTGTGGTCTATGTATTCACACATGTATTACGGTTTCCGGTTAACACAATTATAGCATGAACAACAGACAATTATCATGAACTAGGAAATACAATAATAACCATTTTATTATTGCCTCTAGGGCATATTTCCAACAGTCTCCCACTTGCACTAGAGTCAATAATCTAGTTACATTGTGATGAATCGAACACCCATAGCATTCTGGTGTTGATCATGTTTTGCTCGTGAGAGAGGTTTAGTCAACGGATCTGCGACATTCAGATCCGTATGCACTTTACAAATATCTATGTCTCCTTCCTGAATGTAATCACGGATGGAGTTGAAGCGGCACTTGATGTGTCTTGTCTTCTTGTGAAACCTGGGCTCCTTCGCAAGGGCAATAGCTCTAGTGTTGTCACAGAGTAGAGTCATCGGGCCCGACGCATTTGGAATCACTCCTAGGTCGGTGATGAACTCCTTCATCCAGACTCCCTCCTTTGCTGCTTCCGAAGCAGCTATGTACTCCGCTTCACATGTAGATGCTGCCACGACGCTTTGCTTGTTGCTGCTCCAGCTCACTGCCCCTCCATTCAAAATATACACGTATCCGGTTTGCGACTTGGAGTCGTCCGGATCTGTGTCGAAGCTAGCATCGACGTAACCCTTTACGACGAGCTCTTCGGCACCTCCATAAACGAGAAACATGTCCTTTGTCCTTTTCAGGTACTTCACGATATTCTTGACCGCTGTCCAGTGTTCCGCTCCGGGATCACTTTGGTACCTTCCTACCAAACTTATGGCAAGGTTAACATCAGGCCTGGTACACAGCATGGCATACATGATAGAGCCTATGGCTGAAGCATAGGGGATGACACTCATCTCTTCTCTATCCTTTACCGTGGTCGGGCATTGAGTCATACTCAATCTCACACCTTGCAACACAGGCAAGAACCCCTTCTTGGACTGATCCATATTGAACTTCTTCAATATCTTTTCAAGGTATGTGCTTTGTGAAAGACCAATGAGGCGTTTCGATCTATCTCTATAGATCTTAATACCTAATATGTAAGCAGCTTCTCCAAGGTCCTTCATTGAAAAACACTAATTCAAGTAGGCCTTTATACTTTCCAAGAGTTCTATATTATTTCCCATTATCAGCATGTCATCCACATACAGTATAAGAAATGCTATAGAGCTCCCACTCACTTTCTTGTAAATACAAGGTTCTCCATAAACCTGTACAAACCCAAATGTTTTAATCACCTCATTAAAGAGAATGTTCCAACTCCGAGATGCTTGCACCAGCCCATAGATGGAGCGCTGGAGCTTGCATACCTTGTTAGCATCTTTAGGATCGACAAAACCTTCCGGCTGCATCATATACAGTTCTTCCTTGAGGAAGCCATTAAGGAATGCCGTTTTGACGTCCATTTGCCAGATCTCATAATCATAAAATGCGGCAACTGCTAACATGATTCGGACTGACTTTAGCATCGCTACGGGTGAGAAAGTCTCATCGTAGTCAACTCCTTGAACTTGTCGATAACCCTTAGCGACAAGCCGAGCCTTATATGCGGTAACATTTCTGTCTGCGTCAGTGTTCTTCTTAAAGATCCATTTGTTTTCAATGGCTCGCTTATCATCAGGCAAGTCCACCAAAGTCCATACTTTGTTCTCATACATGGATCCTATCTCGGATTTCATGGCCTCAAGCCATTTGTCGGAATCCGGACCCGCCATCGCTTCTTCATAGTATGAAGGTTCACCGTTGTCCAACAACATGATCTCTAGGACAGGATTGCCGTACCACTCTGGTGCGGAACGTGTCCTAGTGGACCTTCGAATAGCGATTTGATCTGAAGCTTCATGATCATCATCATTAACTTCCTCTCTAGCCGGTGTAGGCTCCACAGAAACAACTTCCTGTGCTGCGCTACTCTCCGGTTCGAGTGGAGGTACAATTACCTCATCAAGTTCTATTTTCCTCCCACTTACTTCTTTCGAGAGAAACTCTTTCTCGAGAAAGGATCCATTCTTGGCAACAAAGAATTTGCCCTCGGATCGTAGGTAGAAGGTATACCCAATAGTCTCTTTGGGATATCCTATGAAGACGCACTTTTCTGCTTTGGGTTCGAGCTTCTCAGGTTGAAGTTTCTTCACATAAGCATCGCATCCCCAAACTTTTAGAAACGACAGCTTAGGTTTCTTTCCAAACCATAATTCATACGGTGTCGTCTCAACGGATTTAGACGGTGCCCTATTTAAAGTGAATGCGGCAGTCTCTAATGCATATCCCCAAAATGATAGCGGTAAGTCGGTAAGAGACATCATAGATCGCACCATATCCAATAGAGTGCGATTACGACGTTCAGACACACCATTTCGCTAAGGTGTGCCGGGCGGCGTGAGCTGTGAAACAATTCCACATTTCCTAAGGTGTGTGCAAACTCGTGACTTAAATATTCTCCGCCACGATCAGATCGTAGGCATTTTATTTTCCTGTCACGTTGATTCTCGACCTCACTCTGAAATTCCTTGAACCTTTCAAAGGTTTCAGACTTGTGTTTCATTAAGTAGACATACTCATATCTGCTCAAGTCATCAGTGAGGGAGAGAACATAACGGTAGCCACCGCGAGCCTCGACACTCATTGGACCGCATACATCGGTATGTATTATCTCCAACAAGTCAGTTGCTCGCTCCATTGTTCCGGAGAACGGAGTCTTGGTCATCTTGCCCATGAGGCATGGTTCGCATGTGTCAAATGATTCAAAATCAAGTGTCTCTAAAAGTCCATTAGCATGGAGCTTCTTCATGTGTTTGACACCAATATGGCCAAGACGGCAGTGCCACATGTAAGTGGGACTATCGTTATCAACTTTATACTTTTTGGTACTCACACTATGGACATGTGTAACATCACGTTCGAGATTCATCAAAAATAAACCATTGACCAGCGGGGCATGAGCATAAAACATTTCTCTCATATAAATAGAACAACCATTATTCTATGATTTAAATGAGTAGCCATCTCGCATCAAGCGAGATCCAGATACAATGTTCAAGCTCAAAGCTGGTACTAAATAACAATTATTAAGGTTTAAAACTAATCCCGAAGGTAGATGTAGAGGTAGCGTGCCGACGGCGATCACATCGACCTTGGAACCATTCCCGACGCGCATCGTCACCTCGTCCTTGGCCAGCCTCCGCTTATTCCGCAGCTCCTGCTTGGAGTTACAAATGTGAGCAACTGCACCGGTATCAAATACCCAGGAGCTACTACAAGCGCTGGTCAAGTACACATCAATAACAAGTATATCACATATACCTTTAATGTTGCCGTCCTTCTTATCCGCTAAGTACTTGGGGCAGTTCCGCTTCCAGTGACTGGTACCCTTACAATAGAAACACTCAGTCTCAGGCTTGGGTCCATTCTTGTTCTTCTTCTTCCCGGCAACTTGCTTACCGGGCGCGGCAACAGCTTTGCCATCCTTCTTGAAGTTCTTCTTACCCTTGCCTTTCTTGAAACTAGTGGTCTTGTTTACCATCAACACTTGATGCTCCTTTCTGATCTCGACCTCTGCTGATTTCAGCATCGAGTACAACTCAGGAATAGACTTCTCCATCCCCTGCATGTTGTAGTTCATCACAAAGCTCTTGTAGCTAGGTGGAAGCGACTGGAGGATTCTGTCAATGACCGAGTCATCCGGGATGTTAACTCCCAGCTGAGTCAAGCGGTTGTGAAACCCAGACATCTTGAGGATGTGCTCACTGACAGAACTGTTCTCCTCCATCTTACAACTAAAGAACTTGTCGGAGACTTCATATCTCTCGATCCGGGCATGAGCTTGAGAGACCAGTTTCAGCTCTTGGAACATCTCGTATGCTCCGTGTTGCTCAAAACGCTTTTGGAGCCCCGGTTCTAAACTGTAAAGCATGCCGCACTGAACAAGGGAGTAATCATCGCAGCGAGAATGCCAAGCGTTCGCAACGTCTTGTTCTGCTGGGAGAAGGGGTGGGTCGCCTAGTGGTGCATCAAGGACATACAATTTCTTGGAAGCTATGAGGATGATCCTCAAGCCACGGACCCAGTCCGCATAGTTGCTTCCATCATCTTTCAGCTTGGTTTTCTCTAGGAACGCGTTGAAATTGAGGTTGACATTTGCGTTGGCCATTGGATCTACAATATAGATATTAAAGGCAATTTTAGACTAAGTTCATGATAATTAAGTTCACATAATCATATTATTCAATGAACTCCCACTTAGATAGACATCTCTCTAGTCATCCAAGTGATACATGATCCATGTCCACTAGCCCGTGTCCGATCATCACGTGAGACGGACTAGTCATCCATGGTGAACATCTTCATGTTGATCGTATCTTCTATACGACTCATGTTCGACCTTTCGGTCTTCCGTGTTCCGAGGCCATGTCTGTACATGCTAGGCTCGTCAAGTTAACCTAAGTGTTTCGCGTGTGTAAATCTGGCTTACACCCGTTGTATGCGAACGTTAGAACCTATCACACCCGATCATCACGTGGTGCTTCGGAACAACGATCCTTAGCAACGGTGCACAGTTAGGGTGAACACTTCTCTTGAAATTTTATTGAGAGATCATCTTATTTACTACCGTCGTTCTAAGAAAATAAGATGTAAACATGATAAACATCACATGCAATCAATATAGTGACATGATATGGCCAATATCATCTTGCTCCTATGATCTCCATCTTCGGGGCACGATAATCATCATTATCACCGGCACGACACCATGATCTCCATCATCATGATCTCCATCATTGTGTCTTCATGAAGTTGTCTCGCCAACTATTACTTCTACTACTATGGCTAACGCTTAGCAATAAAGTAAAGTAATTACATGGCATTTATGATTGACACGCAGGTCATACAATAATATAAGACAACTCCTATGGCTCCTGCCGGTTGTCATAGTCATCGACATGCAAGTCGTGAACCCTATTACAAGAACATGATCAATCTCATACATCACAATGCATCACATCACATCCATCTGGCCATATCACATCACAAGGCATATGCTGCAAAAACAAGTTAGACGTCCTCTAATTTGTAGTTGCAAGTTTTTACGTGGTTGCTATAGGATTCTAGCAAGAACGTTTCTTACCTACGCCAAAACCACAACGTGATATGTCAATTGCTATTTACCCTTCATAAGGACCCTTTTCATCGAATCCAATCCGACTAAGGTGGGAGAGACAGACACCCGCTAGCCACCTTATGCAACTAGTGCATGTCAGGCGGTGGAACCGGTCTCACATAAGCGTACGTGTAAGGTTTGTCCGGGCCGCTTCATCCCACAATACCGTCGAATCAAGATAAGACTAGTAACGGCAAGCATATTAACAAAATCGACGCCCACAACTTCTTTGTGTTCTACTCGTGCATAGATTCTACGCATAGACCTAGCTCTGATACCACTTTTGGGAGACGTAGTAGTAAATCAAAATTTTCCTACGTGTCACCAAGATCTATCTATGGAGAAACCAGCAAACGAGCGGGAAGAGATTGGATCTTCATACCTTTGAAGATCTCTAAGCGGAAGCGTTGCTAGAACGCGGTTGATGGAGTCGTACTCGCAGCGATTCAGATCGCGGTAGATCCGATCAAGTGCCGAACGGACGGCACCTCCGCGTTCAACACACGTGCAGCCCGGTGACGTCTCCTACGCCTTGATCCAGCAAGGAGGGAGGAGAGGTTGAGGGAGAGCTCCGACAACATGACGGCATGGTGGCGGTGGAGCAGCGTGGTACTCCGACAGAGCTTCGCTAAGCACTACGGAGAAACGAGAAGAGGGAGGAGTAGGGCTGCACCAGGGAGGAGATGAACTCATGTGTTGTGCAGCCCCAAATACCTCCACTATATATAGGAGGAGGGGAGGAGAGGTGCTGCGCCCTAGGGTTCCACCCTAGGGGTGGCGGCAGCCTCCAGAAGCCCATCTGGCCGACGGCCAGGGCACGGAGAGGTGGAGGCGCCCTAGGGTGGGCCTTAAGGCCCATCTAAGCCTAGGGTTTGCCCCCTCCACCCTTGCTGCGCCTTGGGCTGGGGTTGGAGGCGCACCAGCCCACCTAGGGGCTGGCTCCCTCCCACTCTTGGCCCATGGAACCTTCCGGGGCAGGTGGGCCCACTTGGTGGACCCCCGGAACCCTTCCGGTGGTCCCGGTACACTACCGAAGACACCCGGAACACTTCCGGTATCCAAAACCTCACTTCATATATATCAATCTTCGTCTCCGGACCATTCCGAGACTCCTCGTGACGTCCGGGATCTCATCCGGGACTCCGAAAAACCTTCGGTAACCACGTACACTATTTCCCTATAACCCTAGCATCATCGAACCTAAGTGTGTAGACCCTACGGGTTCGGGAGACACGTAGACATGACTGAGACACCTCTCCGGTCAATAACCAACAGCAGGATCTGGATACCCATGTTGGCTCCCACGTACTCCACGATGATCTCATCGGATGAACCACGATGTGAAGGATTCAATCAATCCCGTATACAATTCCCTTTGTCTATCGGTATGGAACTTGCCCGAGATTCGATCGTCGGTATCCCCATACCTTGTTCAATCTCGTTACCGGCAAGTCTCTTTACTCGTTCCGTAATACATCATCCCGTGACTAACTCCTTAGTCACATTGAGCTCATAATGATGATGTCTTACCGAGTGGGCCCAGAGATACCTCTCCGTCACACGGAGTGACAAATCCCAGTCTCGATTCGTGTCAACCCAACAGACACTTTCGGAGATACCCGAAGCGTACCTTTATAGCCACCCAGTTACGTTGTGATGTTTGTCACACCCAAAGCATTCCTACGGTATCCAGGAGTTACACAATCTCATGGTCTAAGGAAACGACACTTGACATTGAAAAGCTTTCGCAAACGAACTACACGATCTTGTGCTATGCTTAGGATTGGGTCTTGTCCATCACATCATTCTCCTAATGATGTGATCCCGTTATCAATGACATCCAATGTCCATGGTCATGAAACCGTGACCATCTATTGATCAACGAGCTAGCCAACTAGAGGCTCACTAGGGACACGTTGTGGTCTATGTATTCACACATGTATTACGGTTTCCGGTTAACACAATTATAGCATGAACAACAGACAATTATCATGAACTAGGAAATACAATAATAACCATTTTATTATTGCCTCTAGGGCATATTTCCAACAATTAAGCCCAAGCTAGATGAGCTATCGGCCGATCATCGTTAAGCTTATGAGGAGTACAAGAAGGTGCGTGAAGAGAAGGATTTGCAGGAGTTCCTTGGAAACTTTGAGAAGGATCGCCAAGGCAATATCACTCCGATTGGAGAAATCAAGTCCCTCCTCTTAAAGCCGAGCAGGTTAAACCTTCTGTAAGTACTACCTTTTCTCCTGAGCAGTGGGCTAAGATTGAGAGTCATATTGTTGATGGTAACAATTTGGTCTATCAATCCTTTTAGAGAATACTAATGCTCAGAAAAATATGCATCAATCATCTACTCGTAATATTGGTGTGTTGACTGATGTACAAATCCCTAATATGTCTTTACCTATTTCATCGGTGCCTCCCATGCCTATGAATTATTATCCTTCTCAGACAAATCAGATGGTGGCTGCACCCATTAACCCTGTCATGAGCATGCCAAGTTTGGTCGCAATGCCGTACCAAACATTACCTCTAGGTGCAAACGCTGCTAGACCACTGCTGAACTATGGTTCGGCATACATGCCATGATTTCTTCCTGCTGCTAGTAATCCTACTCCTCCTATGCCATTATAGCAAACCTCATCCTCTACTACGGACAATACTATAGCTAATTTTAGAGAGGAGATGGCTAAGATGCTTAGGAATCGGATTTACCAAAAACCGTATCGTGAGTATTTTGATGCAATCCAGTGCCCTCCGGGATATAAAGTTCTAGATTTTTTAAAATTCAATAGAGAGGGCACAAAAACCACATGGGAGCATGTTAGTTAATACTTAGCTCAGTTAGGTGAAGCAGCTAAAAGGTGTGCAAGCTTCGGTGATCCTTCGATGGACTGAAGCAAGCATCTCGGAGTTGGAATATACGCTTTGATGAGGTGATCAAAGTTTTGATGTTTATACAAAGTTTACGAGAAACTTGTATTTGCAATAAAGTGAGTGGGAGCACTATAGAATTTCTGATAAGTATATGTGGATGACATATTGTTGATCAGAAATAATGTAGAGTTTCTGGAAAGCATAAAATGGTTATTTGGAAAGTGATTTTCAAAGGAAGACCTGGATGAAGCTACCTAATTGTTGAGCATCAAAATCTATAGAGATAGATCAAGATGCTTGATGAGACTTTCAATGAGTGCATACCTTGACAAGATTTTGAAAGAGTTCAAAATGGATCAGCCAGAGAAATAGTTCTCGTCTGATTTGTAAGGTGTGAAGTTGAGTGAGACTCAAAGCTCGACAACGGCAGAAGAAAGAGAAAGGACGAACGTCGTCCCCTATGCCTTAGCCATAGGCTCTATATTATGCCATGCTGTGTACCGCACCTGTGTGTGCCTTGCCATGAGTCTGTCAAGGGGTACAAGAGTGGTCCAGGAGTGGATCACTGGACAGCAGTCGGAATTATCCTTAGTAACCAGAGGACTAAGGAAATGTTTCTTGATTATGGAGGTGATAAAGAGTTCGTCGTAAAGAGTTACGTCGATGCAAGCTTTAACACCTATCCGGATGACTAGTAGTAGCAATTTGGATACGTATAGTGGAGCAGCCATTTGGAAATAGTACCAAGTGGAGTGTGGTAGCAGTGTTTACGGTTTTACATAGAGATTTGCGAAGTACACACGGATCTGAATATCGCAGACCCATTGACTATAAGACCTCTCTCACATGCAAAGCATGATCGAGCCCAGAACTCGTTGGGTGTTAGATTCATAACAATGCGAATCACATGGTGATGTGAACTAGATTATTGACTCTAGTGCAAGTGGGAGACTGTTGGAAATATGCCCTAGAGGCAATAATAAATTAGTTATTATCATATTTCCTTGTTCATGATAATCGTTTATTATCCATGCTATAATTGTATTGATCAGAGACTTAGATGCATGTGTGGATACATAGACAAAACCATGTCCCTAGTATGCCTCTAATAGACTAGCTCGTTGATCAAAAGATGGTTAAGGTTTCCTAGCCATGGACATGATATGTCATTTGATAACGGGGTCACATCATTAGGAGAATGATGTGATGGACAAGACCCAAACTGCAAACGTAGCATATGATCGTGTCAGTTTATTGCTACTGTTTTCCGCATGTCAAGTATGTGTTCCTATGACCATGAGATCATGCAACTCACAGATATCGGAGGAGTGCCTTGTGTGTATCAAACGTCACAACGTAACTGGGTGACTATAAAGGTGCTCTACAGGTATCTTCGATGGTGTTTGTTGAGTTGGCATGGATCGAGACTGGGATTTGTTACTCCGTGTGACGGAGAGGTATCTCGGGGCCCACTCGGTAATACAACATCACAATAAGCCTTGCAAGCAATGTGACTAATTGTTAGTTGCGGGATCTTGTATTACGGAACGAGTAAAGAGACTTGCCGGTAACGAGGTTGAACTAGGTATGGAGATACCGACGATCGAATCTCGGGCAAGTAACATACCGAAGAACAAAGGAAACGTTATATGGGATTAACTGAATCCTTGACATAGAGGTTCGACCGATAAAGATCTTCGTAGAATATGTAGGAACCAATGTGGACGTCCAGGTCCCGCCATTGGTTATTGGCCATAGAGGTGTCTCGGTCATGTCTACATAGTTCTCGAACCCGCAGGGTCTGCACACTTAAGGTTCGGTGACGTTTTGGTAGTGTAGAGTTATGTATGGTGGTGACCGAAGTTTGTTCGGAGTCCCGGATGAGATCCCTAACGTCACGAGGAGCTCCGGAATGGTCCGGAGGTAAATATTCATATATAGGAAGTCCCAGTTTGGTTTCCGGAAAAGTTTCGGGCTCATCGGTAGTGTACCGGGAGTGCCGGTAGTGTACCGGGAGTGCCGGTAGTGTACCGGGAGACCTCCGGGAGGGGTACTTCGACCCCAAGAGGTCCATGGGCTGTGGGAGAGTATTAACCAGCCCTTAGTGGGCTGGGAAAACAGCCACAAAGGCCCATGGCGCAGGAGAGAAAGTCCTAAAGCAAAAAGTGGAAAATCAGCCAATAGGAGGCAATCCTACTCCAACTAGGATTGGAGGTGAAGTAGGATTGCTCCCACCTCCTATTTCGGCCGACCCAAAGGCCTTGGCTGCCTCTCCTCTCCTCTCCTCCTATATATACTAGTGGATTGGGTGGTTTTTGGACAGAATTTCCGGCCACGTGCTACCCGTTTCACCGGTGCACAGTTTCTCCTCTAGATCGGTTTTCCGCAGCGCTTAGGCGAAGCCCTGCCGGAATCACTCCACCACCATCACCGGAGCGTCGTCACGCTGCCGGTGAACTCTCTCTCCTCTCCACCTCCTCTTGCTGGATCAAGAAGGTGGAGATCGTCATCAAGCTGCACGTGTGCTGAACGCGGAGGTGCCGTCCGTTCGGCGCTAGATCGGAAGGACCGTGATCGAGATCGCGAGACGGTTCGTGATGAGATCGCGGAACGGATCGTGATGAGTTCGCAGGACAGATTGTGATCAAGATCGTGAGACGGATCGTGATGAGATTGCGGGACGGATCGTGATGAGTTCATGGGACGGATCGTGATTGGATCGTGGGACGGATCGTGATGAGATCACGGGACGCTCGGCGATTTGGATCGCGAAGATGTTCGACTACACCAACCGCGTTTCTTAACGCTTCCCGCTTAGCGATCTACAAGGGTACGTAGATCCACTCTCCCTCTCGTAGATGCTCATCACCATGGATAGGTTTGCGTGTGCGTAGGAAAAAATTTGTTTCCCATGCGACATTCCCCAATATTGGCAACATCCCAATGTTGCTTGCTTGACGGGGCGCGACCTATCAGACTTTGATTTTCTCAGTGCTACAAAGAATGGTTTTGTTCCCATTTCTTTAAAGCCAGTTGGTGGCAATCGGCTCCAAAACATAATGTATTTAAATGGATCCTAATTCTGAGTGGTTACAAAAGAGACTTACAAAATATCGGTCCAATGAGAATGATGTGTATGAATCTATAGAGGAGATAGATCATATGGATTAACTTGGACAGGGTTTTCAAGCAGCCTATCCATTAGAAGGAATAGATGTAGGGGATGGTTCTGTTCCCAGGCCGACGTTTGTAAATGAAAACTTAAGAGCCGATCATATAGCTAGGTTGATCGAGTTGTTAAAATAATATGTTTGCTACTTTGCATGGGAATATCATGAGATGTCCGGTTTAAGCCGAGAGCTAGTGGAGCATCAGTTACCTATAAAGGCTGGTTTTAGACCTTATAAGCAATCGCCCAGGAAGTTTAATCCAAAAAAATATGACCAGGTCAAAGAAGAGATCGGTCGTTTACTTAAAGCTAATTTTATTAGACCTTACAGGTATGCCGAGTGGATTTCTAACATTGTGCCAGTGGAGAAGAAGGGCTCTGGCAAGCTAAGGGTGTGCATTGATTTCAGAGATTTGAATAGAGCTACGCCCAAAGATGAGTATCCCATGCCCATAGCTGATATGCTTATTAATGATGCTTCTGCGCATAATGTCATTAGCTTTCTTGATGGCAATGCGGGGTATAACCAGATTTTCATGGCCGAAGAGGACATGTCCAAAACGGCTTTTCGGTGTCCCAGATTCCTTGGTTTATTTGAGTGGACAGTGATGACCTTTGGGTTAAAGAATGGTGGCGCCACATATCAGACGGCTATGAATTTATTCTTTCATGATTTACTCGGTGTTATACTTGAGGTTTATATTGATGATATCGTTATCAAATCGAATGCTTTTGAATCTCATCTAGCCAATTTGCGTTTGGCCTTTGAAAGAATGAAAAAATATGGACTGAAAATGAATCCTTTGAAATGTGCATTCGGTGTGTCGGCTGGCAAGTTTTTGGGTTTTATTATTCATGAAAATGGTGTAGAGATTGATCCCAAAAAGATAGAAGCTATTCAAAAAGTGGAAGCTCCAACATGCAAAAGAGATATGCAGAAGTTCCTTGGCAAAGTCAATTATTTGAGGAGATTCATAGCTAACTTGTCAGGAAAAGTTGATGCATTCACTCACATCATTCGGTTAAAGAACGATGCCAATTTTACCTGGGGGGCAAAACAGCAAGAAGCATTTGATAAGATCAAGAATTATCTATGCACTCCTCCGGTGATGAAAGCACTCAAGCATAGGGAGCCATTTAAGCTTTACATTGGAGCAGAGGAAGGTGTTATTGGTGTTGTTTTAACTCAAGAGACCGAAGGAAAATAGCATGCCTTTACATATTTGAGCCGACATTTATTGGACGCTGAAACAAGGTATACATTTATTGAGAAATTGTGCCTATGTTTATATTATGCTTGCACAAAACTGAGACATTACCTAATATCGAGGTCTTGCATAGTAGCTTGTCAAACCGATGTCATTAAATACATGCTGCATAGACCAATTCTTAGTGCTAGAATTGGTAAATGGGCTTATGCATTAATTGAATATGATTTGGCCTATGAATCTCTAAAATCTATGAAGGGCCAAATAGTTGCTAATTTTATTGTTGAGCATCGGATTAATGACAAGCATAATGTTGATATAAATATTGTCTCGTTAGTACCATGGACATTATATTTTGATGGTTCAGTATGTAGTAATGGCCAAGATGTTGGTGTTGTTTATATATCTCCTCATTGTGCTGTTTTTGAAGCCTCTTGTCGCTTAGAATATTTTTTCACAAATAATCAAGCCGAATATGAAGCATTGTTATTCGGCCTAGAGATGTTGCTGGCTATAGGTGCTACACATATTGAGGCTTTTGGTGATTCGTTACTAGTAGTACGACAAGTATCCAGAATTTTCCAATGTTTTGATGAATCACTCAATGTTTATCTTGATAAGTGTCTAGATATAATTTCTACTTTGAATTCTTTTAGCTTTGCTCATATATCTAGACATGACAATTGGAGAGCAAATGACTTGGCACAACGAGCATCCGACTATCATATTGATCATGGCATGTTTCATGTTTCTCAAAAGTCGATGTCTAGATTTGCCAGTATGGAAGAGGCTGAATCAGAACATACTACTTCGACCACTAACAAGAAATTTAGTGTAGGCAAAAATCTACATTGGAGGAAGCCCATTATTGATTACTTGCGTGATCCGAGTGAAAGGGTGGACAGGGCTGTTCGGCGTATGTCTTTCAAATATACGATGAGGGATGATGACCTTTATCGCCGAATGGTTGATGATGTTCTCTTAAAGTGTTTGGATGAAGATCAAGCTAGAGTTTCTATGGGAGAGGTACATGAAGGTATTTGTGGAACTCATCAGTCGGATCCTAAAATGAAGTGGTTATTGCGGCGTGCTGGGTTTTATTGGCCAATGATGATTAATGATTGCTTCAGGTATTATAAAGGGTGTGAAGCTTGTCAAAAATTTGGTGATATTCAATTGGCTCGTAATGCCATGTTACATCCTATTATCAAACTGTGGCTGTTTAGAGGATGGGATTTAGACTTCATTGGATAGATTCACCCATCTTCCTCAAAGGGGCAACAGTTCATGTTGGTGGCAACAAATTATTTCACTAAATGGTCTGAAGCAGTACCTCTCAAGAACATGACACATACGGAGGTAATTCAATTCATAACCGAGCACATTATTCATAGATTCGGCATTCCTCAAACATTAACTACATATCAAGGTTCATCTTTCATGTCACATCAAGTTAGATAATTTGCTCAATCCAATAAGATAAAGTTGCTCAATTCCTCTCCATATTATGCCCTAAGCTAATGGACAAGCCGAGTCTAGCAATAAAGTGTTAATCAAGCTCATCAAGAAGAAGATCAAGGATAATCCAAGGAAGTGGCAAGAGCTATTGTCTGAAGCTTTGTTGGCGCATAGAATCTCAAGGCATGGCGCTACAAAGGTAACTCCTTATGAGCTAGTATATGGCCAGGAGGCCGTTTTGCCAGTAGAAGTGAATTTGAGTGCTTTGAGAATAGCCAAACAAAATGATTTATTGGCGGTAGACTTTTATAATTTAATGATGGACAATATTGATGAAGTTGCCGATAAACATTTGGTTGCTTTAATGGCCATAGAGAGAGACAAGTTGAGAGTAGCGAAAGCTTATAATAAAAAGGTCAAGTTGAGGAATTTTCAAATTGGCGATCTCGTATGAAAAGTGGTCCTGCCGATTGGTTCAAGAGATAGAAAATTCTGGAAGTGGTCTCCAAACTGGGAAGGTCCTTTAAGATTGCAAGAATAGTTTGTGGAAACTCATATTTTGTGGAATCAATTCAAGGGGCAATGCTACCTCGAGCTCTCAATGGCAAATATTTGAAAAAATACTATCCGAGTGTGTGGCAAGAAGCCTTAGCGGGCAATGGTCGATATACAGTTATCGCCCTTAGCATAAAAATGGCTGATACATAATTATTGCCCTAAGAAATAAAAATGGCTGATGGAGTGTTTACATCGTCCTTAGAACAAGTACATTGCAGATTATTTTTCGGCTTACCAGTTTTGCCAAAAAACCAGGGGAGCATGTGTTGACACCTGATTTTAGCGTGATGGAGAAAAGCAATTAAGATGGCCTCAAATGAAAAGGTGTTCAATGTGAACAAGTTTTATATTGCTAAATGGAACGGATTTCATGTTTAGATCATTACTTTTCAACCTCATTTTAAAGACCGAAATTCCACTCGGAATGTCAAAATCTAACTTCCCGAGTGTTATTCGGCTGATTAAGCCCCCAAGAAGACCTCATATGAAAAAATTATCTATACGGATTGACTCCGTCTCGTCCAAACGATTTATTTTCATATCAAGACCATCTCGATCCGAGATCGTATACAGAAGTTAGAGCCATCAGAGTGCAGCCCTACCACAAGGCAAAAACTGGCATGAGGGATCAGACACGTGTCTGATGAGTCGCGCGAGCCATTCGGCTATCAAGACAACCTCTAAAGTAAAAACTTACAACATGAAAAAGTTAGGTATCATCAAGTCGATTGATTTTGATATGTAATTCGTCTCAATCCGAGGTTGTATGCGACCTGAAAAGGCAAAACAAGATCAGGCTAAAGTTTCAATCGGGAAATCCGAGTGAAAAGTTTCCCGCATGAGTGAAAGTTGTCGTCCGAGTGAAAAGTATCCTGGCCGAGTGAAAGTTGCCGTCCAAGTGAAAGTTGTCGTCTGAGTGAAAAAATTCCCATCCGAGTGAAAAGTTTCCTGGCCAAGTGAAAATTGTTGTCCAAGTGAAAAGCTATCGGCCGAATGAAAAGTTTAAGTATCCAAGTGAAAAAACTACTATTTGGATGAAGAAATATGGTCATCCGAGTGAAGGATCCTGATATCCGAGTGAATAGATTTAAATCCGAGTGATGGTGGTCAATCCAACCGAAAGCTGAAGATGGGTCCAAAAGGTTGTATAGATGCATTCGAATGGAAAAGTGTTCAACACGAAAGTTGTGCGTATGGTAAACGGTCAACTTTTATTTTGAATTCATCATCATCAGAGATAGTATGCAACCTGCAGAAACGATACAATATTCGGACAGTCCAGTCGGCTATCAGTCTGAGTTTGACTGGAAGTTGAAGACGGCCTCGTAAAGTGTTCAGGATGGCTTCAGATGGAAAAGTGATCAACAGAAGAATTGTTTGTCTCATAGAAGCGGTTGATTTTGATATAAATATCATCTCAATATGAGGTCATATGCAGATTCTGCGGGCTGCACTATAAATATCATCTCAATCCAAGGCCATATGTAGATTCTGCGGGCCGCACAAGGAGCAACACAGAAATTTGGGCCAGATTCGAGCTAGATCCGATTTTGACTAGAATAGGGACTCTACGACGTGATTTGGTGTAATATTCTTGTAAGGAAAACCTAGATGAATCCTTTGCTTGTACGGGAAGTCCAGCCGCCTCTTATATATAGTGGCGGTGATGGCCGATTGAAAAGAGACACAATCGAAGAAATCAATCTATACTACTTTTTCATCTACGTTCTTATCTCTCCATCATTTTTTCTCTCGTTCTTCATTGTTCTTCGTGTTTGAGAGTTGCGAATCCCGAGGCTCTAGGGGTGAGCGAATCTACCTAGGGCTGACCATAGCCGCCGCACTCCCTGACGGGATCCCTCCCGGGCGTGCGGGGTTTCGGGTCTGCAAAAGCATCCACCGGCTGTCTTGCGTATCGCTCTGCCGGACGGACCTCCTTTGACGTGAGCTGCGGTGCTTCACCCCCGGCGTCGAGGGTACACGGTGACGTGTTCGTGTGTCAACAGCTTGTCTGGCTGCCGTGCTCTCAACCGCCGCCTTGTCCTTGGCCTGCCGCAGCTCGGCCTTGAGCTTTTCCACCTTCTTCTCCGAGGCTATTTTGATCATTAACACTATGAAAAACTGCAGGGACGGGATTCCGACAAAGGTGTCCGTATGTGGATTCAGACTTACCTTGTGCCTCGTCCAATCTTTTGTTAAGAGCATCAAGCTTGTCTTCAGAGCTATTGAGCTTCCGATTCAGCTCGTCCAGTTTGGCGCCATTCATGGCCGCCGCCGATGACGAAGCCTGCAACACACAAATATTTGTCAGGTTGCATTAGTTATGTACTCCCGAATTGTCGTCAACCCGATCATATGACCAGTCCTCTCAAGGGCTATAGTAAGGTTCCGAACACATACTATGTATATAGTTCAGAATCGGGTACATGATTGATCCCTAGGCAAGTTTTTTCAAACTCACCAAGGGCTCGGGGGCTGCCATGTATACAATCATAAAAATAGATAAACATTTTTGCAGATAAGAGTGTCGCATGACTTACTTGAAAGCCCGTCAGGAGACTCTTGAAGGCCTCCTTCAGTCCGTTGTCAATGGACTGAATGCTTTGTAATACTGCACCCATAAGGGTGCGGCGCTCCTCAGAGATAGAGGCGCTCGATAAAGCCTCCTCCATGACTGGCCACCCATTGGTCGGTGGTGCCGGTGGTGATCAGATAATCCGATCACCAACCGGGGTTTGAACCAGTACCTACGGAGGCGTGGTGCGCTCCAGAGATGCCCTCTGAGGGGACTGAGTGGCCGCTCGTCCGACCTCCTCAGTATCCGGGCAGGGTACCTCTCCCGGTCTTCAGTGACCGAGGTGTTAGCCTCGGCTAGGATGATGTATCCCCCGTCGCCAGTGCCCGGCTCCATAGGAGCATGCTGGGATGACACCTCTGTGGTGTCCTTCGCGACGCTTGGAGTAGCGGGGTGCGACGCATTCCCGCTCTCCGCTAGTTCGACAGGCAGGGTCTCCCCCTCCGAGACTTGGTTGGTGGGTAGCACACGCAGGGGGCTGCAAAGTCGACAAATGGCCGCATATTATTAAAACTATGAACTTTTTAAATGATAATTAAAGAAGACTCTGGATTCTCACCTTTGAGCAGGAGGCTTGACCCTTAGGGTGCTTTGTGGAACCCTCTCGAAGTCATCGGACTCGGTACCCAAGTCTGAACTATCATCGGACAGGATTACCTATGAACGATGCGCCCTCTTCGGGGCAGGAGAGGGTGCCACCACCATGGTGTCCGATGACGCCGCTCTCTTTCTTGCGAGGGGGGAATCACCCTCCCCCTCGTCTTCATCCTCTTCCTCATGCTCCTCTTGATTCGAGGAGGCATGGGTTTCTTCGGACACAGCCTCTGCTTGGTCCCTGATGTGCAGGCCTTCTTGGCCTGATTTCTTCTTCTTCTCATTCTTCGCAGCCGCCTCGTAAGGCGCCTCCACGAGCATCTCCTCTAACAGCCCAGACCTGGGGTCTTCGAGCTGAGGCACCGGGCAGTCGATGCCTATGGCTTTGCTCAGCCATTTCTGCAATGTGATCGGAAAGGATTTTATAGATCTTCTATATGGAGGACAAAGCCGATCAATCAAAATTTTACCGTACCTTGGAAGCGGGCTTGGCGGTGTGCAGACCCCGATCTTCCTCTTCGGATGGCCAGTCCTCTTGCAACTTGAAAAGTGCCTTCCACAGCTTCTCTCACGTCATGCGGAAGAGGTGCAGAACTATGGGTGCTTTGTCAAGCTGACGAGCCCACAGGGGAGTATCCCGGCGCTGGCAAGGGAGGATGCACCGCCGGAGCATAACCTGGATCATGTTGGTCAGCACAATATCGTTGTTGATCATAGAACCGATGCGCTTCTGTAGGTCACTCACTTCCTTGTTCAGTCCCTAGCTGAGGCCCTTACGGAGCCATGAAGTTAATCTGGTGGGGGGACCGGATCTGAATTCCATGGGGGCAATCTGTCCTTCCTCTTGTGGCTCAGTGATGTAAAACCACTCCTTCTACCATACCTTGATGGTGTCAATGAAGGTGCTGGAGGGCCATACAACGCGGGTGAGCTTACCGATGACAACCCCGTTGTAGTATGTGTGTTTGCCGTCGACGCACTTCGGCTTGAAGCTGAACACTTTGAGCCAGAGCCCAAAGTGTGGCTCGACCCATAGGAACACTTCGCAGACAAGGATGAAGGCCGATATATGCATGAAGGAGTTCGACGGGTGGTCATGGAAGTCGAGTCCGTAGAAGAACATAATTCCCCTAACGAAGGGGTGGAGCGGGAAGCTCAGTCCTCGGATGAAGTGGGGGGTCAATACCACCCTTTCCCCTATCCTGGGAGTGGGGATCACTTGGCCCACCTCCGGCACGTGGTGAGAGATGTTTGCAGGAAGGTAGCCGGCCTTCTTGAGGTCTAGGATATCCCGATCGGTGATCATGGAAGCCTCCCACTTTCCATTGGAGCTTGCCATGGATGAACTTGAAAGGGGAGGAGTGGAAAACCTAGATCTGCGCTTCGGAGACTCAGAGGAATGAGGAAGCAGAGGAGGCAAATTAGAGGTGTGGTTAGGCCCTGGGGTTTTATTTCCCTTTTATGAGGCTTATCGCTATTGTGCCTCCCTTTGTTGTGCCGTGGATCCCTCCGCTTACCGAGACGTCCGTGACATTGCGCACGCATGATTAAACATATCCCTTGTAAAATGGGGCACAATATGTGCATTGATAGATTGTGTTGATTGAAATAGCCTCGAACCGCGAATCGAGTTTTTGCAACTGGCCTAGCAGTCGTGGTGGGCCGTGACCTCTCATTAGAAAGGTCGTCAGGGGACGTCGTTTTACCCCTTGACGTTTGGCCTTCAGGACCAACCTATTCACGATATCCAGACATGCCACTATTTGGAAGACTACAAGTCGTCGGATGTCGAACTAAGTTTGGCGGGAAGAACTCGCCTCGCAAGCCGAAGACTCTAATTACACGAAGCGAGTGAAGCTAAGACCCTTCGTGTTGGAGGCAAGTTTGGGGGATACTGATGGAGTCCTAGATTAAGGGGTCCTCGGGAGGCCGACCTATTTCTTATGGGTCGGACTATATAGGCCGCTTGCTAAACATTGATCGATCGAAGGCCCTGTCTCCAAGAAAGTAAGCTTCGGGAATCGTGGCTTTCCCTCCACGTTTGGGTAGCAAATAGGCATGTTTATCTCTTCGGCATGTAACCGACCATGTGTAAACCCTACGTACCCCCGGCGTCTATATAAGCCGGAGAGTTTTAGGTTTTAGGAGGAGGAAAACTCATCTAGGGTTAGCTATTCGATCTCGAGGTAGACCAACTCTGTAGCCCCCATATCATCAATACAATCAAGCAGGACGTAGGTATTACCTCCATAGGAGGGCCTGAACTTGGGTAAATCCTTGTCCCCTTCATCTCATGTTACCACCGATTCTAGTCTCACAGCTCGGGACCCCCTACCGAAATCTGCCAGTTTTGACACCGATAATACCCATAGGATTTTTATAGGCTGTTCTATAGGCCCAAAGTGCATCATCTAATTTCTTAGACCAATTCTCTATTGCTAAGTTCAACTTGACCACTAGATTGAGGATGATAGGGTGATGCAATTCTATGGTTAACATCATATTTAGCAAGCATCTTACGAAAAGCACCATGAACAAAGTGTGAACCACCATCGGTCATTAAATATCTAGGGTCTCCAAACCTTAGGAAGATAACCTCTTTAAGCATTTTAATGGAGGTGTGGTGATCCGCACTACTAGATGGAATAGTTTCTACCCACTTAGTAACATAATCAACCACAACCAAAATATGAGTGTACCCATTGGAGGAAGGAAAAGGTCCCGTATAAGAAAAAACCCAAACTCCAAATGGTTCAATGACAAGTGAATAATTCATAGGCATTTCTTGACGCTTACCGATATTACTAATTCTTTGACATTCATCACAAGATAAAACAAACTTACGGGAATCCTTGAAGAGAGTAGGCCAATAAAAACCATATTGTAATACCTTATGAGAAATTATATCTCCCGCATGATGTCCTTCATAAGCTTCGGAATGACACTTCCATAGTATTTGTTACTGTTCATGCTCAGGTACACAACGTCTAATAATACCATCTACTCCTTATTTATAAAGATGTGGGTCATCCCAAAAGTAATGTCTTAAATCATAGAAGAATTTATTTTCCTTTTGTTGGTATGTGAACCTAGGTGGTATATATTTAGCAACAATGTAACAAGCATAATCAGCATACCATGGAGTGTTTTGAGAGACATTTATTGCAGCTAATTGTTCATCAGAGAAACTATCATCAATAGGTAGTGGGTCATCAAGAATATTTTTAAACCTAGACAAGTTATCAGCTATGGGGTTCTCAGCTCCCTTCCTATCAACAATGTGTAAGTCAAATTCTTGGAGCAGGAGAACCCACCTGATAAGTATAGGTTTAGCATCTTTCTTTTCCATAAGGTATTTTATAGCAGCATGATCGGTGTGAACAATAACTTTGGAATCCATAATGTAGGATCTAAATTTATCACAGGCAAACACAACTGCTAAAAATTCTTTTTCATTAGTAGCATAGTTTCGTTGGGCACTATAAAGAGTTTTACTAGCATAATGGATAGCATTCAATTTCTTATCAACTCTTTGTCCTAGGACAGCACCAACTGCATAATGACTAGCATCACACATAATCTCAAAAGTCAAGTTCCAATTAGGTGGTTGAACGATAGGTGCAGAGGTTAAGGCTTTCTTGAGTATTTCAAAGGCTTACACACAATCATCATAAAAAACAATAGGAATATCCTTTTGCAAAAGATTAGTAAGAGGCCTAGAAATTTTAGAGAAGTCGTTAATGAACCTCCTATAAAAACCAGCATGACCAAGGAAAGTTCGAATACCTTTAATATCTTTAGGACATGGCATTTTCTCAATTGCATCAACTTTAGCTTGATCCACCTCAATACCTCGTTTAGATATTTTATGCCCCAAGACAATGCCTTCATTAACCATAAAGTGACACTTCTCCCAATTCAAGACGAGATTGGTTTGTTCACATATCTGCAAAACTCGATCAAGGGTGCTTAAGCAATCATCAAAAGAAGTTCCGTAAACGAAAAAATCATCCAAGAAAACCTCCACAATCTTTTCACCAAAATTAGAGAATATAGCAGTCATACATCTTTGAAAGGTTGCAGGCGCACTGAATAAACCAAAAATCATACGTCTATAAGCATAAGTTCCAAAAGGGCAAGTAAAGGTAGTTTTCTCTTGATCAAATTGTGACACAGGTATTTGAGAGAAACTAGAATATCCATCCAGGAAACAAAAGTGTGTGTGCTTACAGAACCTTTCTAGCATTTGATCAATGAATGGTAGAGGGTAATGACCTTTCCTATAGCTTTATTTAATTTTCTAAAATCAATTACCATTCTATAGCTAGTGACAATTCTTTGTGGAATGAGTTCATTCTTATCATTGGGAACAACAGTAATACCTCCTTTCTTAGGGACACAATGAACGGGACTTACCCATCTACTATCAGCTATGGGATAGATTATACCTACTTCGAGAAGCTTTAATATTTCAGTTCTTACCACTTCTTTCGTCTTAGGATTCAATCGTTGTTGGTGATCAACAACGGGTTTAGCATCAGGTTCCATATTGATCTTGTGCTGACATAGAGTGGGACTAATGCCCTTAATATCATCAAGAGTATATCCAATAGCGGCCCGATGCTTCCTTAGAAATTTTAATAATCTTTCTTCTTCATGTTCGAAAAGGTTAGCACTAATAATAACAGGATATATCTTTTTCTCATCAAGATAAGCATAAGTGTTAGGCAATTGTTTCAATTCAAACACAGGATGACCTTTAGGTGGAGGAGGACCTCTAAGAGTTTCAATAGGCAAATTGTATTTCAAGAGAGGTTGTTGTTCGAAGAAAATTTGATCTATTTCATTTCTTTCACTCAAGTGCAAATCATTTTCATGGTCTAGCAAATATTTTTCTAATGGATCAGTAGGAGGCACAACAATGGAAGAAAGACCAATTATTTCATCCTTACTAGATAACGCTTTATCACGAGGTTGTCTACTAAACTTGGAAAAGTTAAAATCATGAGACACATTACCAAAACTGACACCGACAATTTGTTTTTCACAATCAATCTTAGCATTAACGGTGCTCAAGAAAGGTGTGCCAAAGATAATGGGACAAAAGTCATCTTGTCGGGAACCAACGACTAGAAAATCAGTAGGGTATTTTACTTTCCCACAGAATACTTCATCATCTCTAACAATCCCAAGTGGTGTCATGGTGTCTCTATTAGAAAGTTTAATAGTAACATCAATGTCTTCAATTTCAGCAGGTGCTATTTCATCCATAATTTCTTGGTATAAGGTAAAAGGGATAGCACTCACACTAGCACCCAAATCACATAAGCCCTAATAACAATGATCTCCTATTTTAACCGAGACAACAGGCAAACCAACTACGGGTCTATGTTTGTCTTTTTCATCGGGTTTAGCAATTCTAGCAGCTTCATCACAGAAGTAAATGACATGCCCATCAGTATTTTCTTCCAAGAGATCTTTATAACCATAGTAACACTAGGTTCTACTTTAATTTGCTCAGGGGGCTTAGGTGCTCTAATACTACTTCTGCGAACCAAAGTTGATACTTTAGCATGTTCCTTTATCTTAACAGGGAAAGGTGGTTTCTCAATGGAAGCAGTAGGCACAACTGGATCAACATTGTAAATAATAGTATGTTCTTTAGCGGTGACCGGTTCTTTAATTGATTCTATAATAGGGGGGTGATATTTAAACCACTTCTCCTCAGGGAGATCAATGTGAGTAGCAAATGCTTCATAGAAAGAGCTACTATCTCAGAGTCAAGTGCATATTTAGTGCTAATCTTGTGAAAAGATTCGGTATTCATGAAAGACTTAACACAAGCAAATCCAAGCTTTATACCTGACTCATTACCTTCGTCGAGTTCCCAATCTTCAGAGTTGCGTTTAATTCTTTCTAAGAGATCCCACTTGAATTCAATAGTCTTCTTCATATAAGAACCAGCACAAGAAGTACCGAGCATGGTTTGATCATTATGAGAAAGTCGGGCATAATTTTTTTGAATAATAACTTCTCTCGGGATTTCATGATTGGGGAATGAATATAACATTGACGTAAACCTCCCCCAAGCTAGCGCGATACTTTATCCTTCACGAGGCCAAAAATTATATATAATTCCGATCACGATGAACTAGATGCATCGGATAAAACTTTTGGTGAAATTCCAATTGCAAATGATTCCAGTTCCGCGATCCAATATCATCACATAGCCTATACTACGTCAATTATTTTCCCTCCAAAGATAAAGGGAAAACCTTCTTCTTAACTTCATAACCGGGTAAACTTGCAAGCTTAAATAATCCATAAACTTCGTTCACATATAAGAGGTGCATATCAAGATGTTCGGTTCCATCTCCTGCATAAGGTTTAGCAAGCAGTTGTTCTAACATACCTGAAGGAATTTCATAAGTAACATTTTCAGTAGGTGTTGTAGGTTGAGGAGAAACTAATTGTGGTTCCCATCAATGTGAAGATACCCCGAACAAACCCCTCAAAGGATTACTTTCCATAGTAACAAGTGACAGTAAATTCCAACACATAGTATAAATTTTTCCTTACCGATTGCCACTTACAAGGAGCGCTTGACTCCCCGGCAACGACACCAGAATAGAGTCTTGATGACCCACAAGTATATTGGATCAATCATAGTCCTTTCTATAAGTAAGAGTGTTGAACCCAACGAGGAGCAGAAGGAATGACAAGCGATTTTCAGCAAGGTAATTTCGGCAAGCACTGAAATTGTAGGTAACAGATAGTTTGATAGCAAGATAATTGGAAACGATCAAGTAAAGGTAATGGTAAACAAGGTGCAGCAAGGTATCCCAATCCTTTTGTGGCAAAAGACAGGCCAAAACAATCACTAGTAATATGCAAAGTGTTCTTGAGGGTACACGGGAATTTCGTCTACTCACTTTTATCATGTTGGTTTGATTCGTATTCGCTACTTTGATAATTTGATATGTGGGTGGACCGGTGCTAAGGTGATGTTCTTACTTGAACTAACAACCTACTTATGATTAACTCCCTCACAAGCATCCGAAACTAAGAGAAAAGTATTAAGACGGCGTCTAACCATAGCATTAAACATGTGGATTCAAATCAGCCACTTACGAAGTAGCGCATAAACTAGAGTTTAAGCTTCTCACTCTAGCCACCCATCATATAATAACTACTCCACAATGCATTCCCTTAGGCCCATGAATGGTGAAGTGTCATGTAGTCAATGTTCACATGACACCACTAAGGGAATCACAACATACATATCATCAAAATATCGAACACATATCAAATTCACATGATTACTCGCAACATGACTTCTCCCGTGACCTCAAGAACAAAGGTAACTACTCACAAATAATATGCATGCTCAAGATCATAGGTGTATTGAATAGCATAATGGATCTGAACATATAATCTTCCACCAAATAAACCATATAGTAATCAACTACGCAAGATAATCAACACTACTAGTCACCCACTGGTACCAATCTGAGGTTCCAGTACAAAGATTGAACACAAGAGATGAACTAGGGTTTGAGAGGAGATGGTGATGTTGAATATGTTGATGAAGATTGGCCTCCCAAAGAAGAGAGGGGTGTTGGTGATGATGATAGCTTCGATTTCCCCCTCTGGAGGGAAGTTCCCCCGGCAAAATCGCTCCGTCGAAGGGCAAAAGTGCTCCTGCCCAAGTTCCACCTCGAGGCGGCGGCGCTTCATCCCTAAAGTCCTCCTTTGATTTGATTTTCTAGGTCAAGTGTGACCATATACCAGAAGATGGCCACCGGAGGTGGGCCGAGGTGGCCACAACCCATCAAGGCGTGCCAGGCCCCACCTCGAAAGCCCCCTCCGGTAGTTTTCTGCTCCAGTAATTTTTATTAAATGCAAAAATAATCTCCATAAAATTTCAGCTTCATTGTGCAAAATAAGTATCTCTAACATGCTTTTCTTGGGTCTAGAATTCCAGTTGTCGGTATTCTCCCTTTTTGTATAAACTCTGCATATTATGACAGAAAAGGCATTAGAATCACTCCCCAAAGCATTATTATTCAACAAAACAAGGTAAATAACCGTAGGAAATTATGATGCAAAATGGACATATCATCCACCTCAATATTCGTTTAGAAATTGTATGCCCCAAGATAATACCTTCATTAACCATAAAGTGGCACTTCTCCCAATTTAAGACGAGATTAGTTTGTTCACATCTGTGCAAAACTCGATCAAGGTTGCTGAAGCAATCATCAAAAGAAGTTCCGTAAATGGAAAAATCATCCATGAAAACCTCTACAATCTTTTCACAAAAATCAGAGAATATAGCAGTCATACATCTTTGAAAGGTAGCAGGTGCATTGCATAAACCAAAAGGCATACGTCTATTAGCATAGGTTCCAAATGGACAAGTAAAGGTGGTTTTCTCTTGATCAAATTGTCACATGGGTATTTGAGAGAAACCAGAATATCCATCCAGGAAACAAAAGTGTGTGTGCTTAGATAATCTTTCAAGCATTTGATCAATAAAAGGCAGAGGGTAACGATCTTTTCCAGTAGCTTTATTTAGTTTTCTAAAATCAATTACCATTCTATAGCCAGTAATAATTCTTTGTGGGATAAGTTCATTTTTATCATTAGAAACAATAGTAATACCTCCCTTCTTCGGGACACAATGAACGGGACTCAACCATCTACTATCAGCTACGGGATAGATTATACCTGCTTCCAGAAGCTTAAATATTTCAGTTACTACCACTTCTTCCATCTTAGGATTCAATCGTTGTGGGTGATCAACAACGGGTTTAGCATCAGGTTCCATATTGATCTTGTGCTAACATAGAGTGGGACTAATGCCCTTAAGATCATCAGGAGTATATCCAATAGCAGCCTGGTGCTTCCTCGGAATTTTCAATAATATTTCTTCTTCGGGTTCTAAAAGGTTAGCCCTAATAATAATAGGATATATCTTTTTATCATCAAGATAAGCATACTTCAGAGTGTCAGGCAATTGTTTTAATTCAAACACAGGATCACCTTTAGGTGGTGTAGGACCTCTCAGAGTTTCAATAGGCAAATTGTGTTTTAGTAGAGATTTTTGTTCAAAGAAATTTTTATCTATTTCATTTCTTTCACGCAAGTGCATATCATTTTCATGGTCTAGCAAATATTTTTCTAGTGGATTGGTAGGAGGAACGGCAATAGAAGCAAGACTAGTTATTTCATCCTTACTAGGTAGTTCATTATCATGGGGTATTCTACTAAACTTGGAGAAATTAAAATCATGAGACACGTCACCGAACTTAACACTGACGATTTCTTTTTTACAATCTATCTTAGCATTAAGAGTGTTCAAAAAAGTTCGACCAAAGATAATGGGACAAAAGTCATCTTGTGGGGAACCAAGAACTAGAAATTAGTAGGATATTTTACTTTTCCACACAAGACTTCGACGTCTCTAACAATCCCAAGTGGTGTGATGGTGTCTCTATTAGCAAGTTTAATAGTAAAATCAATATCTTCTATTTCAGTAGGTGCTATTTCATACATAATTTCTTGATATAAGGTAAAAGGAATAGCACTCAAACTAGCACCTAAATCACATAATCCATGATAACAATGATCTCCTATTTTAACTGGGACAACAGGCATGCCAACTACGGGTCTACGTTTATCTTTTTCACCTGGTTTAGCATTTCTACCAGCTTCATCACAGAAGTAAATAACATGCCCATCAATATTTTCTACCAAGAGATCTTTAACCATATCAACACTAGGTTCTACTTTAATTTTTTTAGAGGGCTTAGGTGCTCTAATATTACTCTTGCGAACCATAGTTGATACCTTAGCATGTTCGTTTATCCCAACACAGAAAGGTGGTTTCTCAATGTAAGCAATATGCACAACTGGATCAACATTGTAGATGATAGTTTCTTCTTTTGCTATGACCAGTTGTTTAATTTCTTTTTTAATAGGGGGTGATATTTAAACCACTTCTCTTTAGGGAGATCAACATGATAAGCCAATGATTCACAAAAGGAGGCTATTGTCTCACACTCAAGTCCATATTTAGTGCTAAACTTGTTAAAAGCATCGGTATTCATAAAAGATTTAACACAATCAAATTCAAGCTTAATACCTGACTCATTAACTTCGTCGATTTACCAACTTCAGAGATGTGTTTAATTCTTTCTAAGATATCCCACTTGAATTCAATAGTCTTCTTCATAAAAGAACCAACACAAGAAGTATGGAGCATGGATTGATCATTATGAGAAAGCCGGACATAATTTTTTTTGAATAATAACTTCTCTCTGGATATCATGATTGGGGCATGAATATAACATTGACTTAAGCCTCCCCCAAGCTAGATAGATGCTTTCTCCTTCATGAGGCCGAAAATTATATATATAATTCCGATCACGATGAAGTAGATGCATATGATAAAACTTTTGGTGGAATTCCAATTTCAAACGATTCCAGTTCCATGATCCAATATCACCACATAGCCTATATCATGTCAATGCTTTTCCCTTCAAATATAAAGGGAAAAACTTCTTGTTAACTTCATCTCCGGATAAACCTGCAAGCTTAAATAATCCACAAATTTCATCCACATGTATTAGGTGCATATCAGGATGTACAGTTCCATCTCCTGCATAAGGATTAGCTAGCAGTTGTTCTGACATACCCAAAGTACTTTCATAACCAATATTTTCAGTAGGTTATGTAGGTTGAGGGGAAACTAATTGTGGTTCCGGTCAAGGTGAAGATACCCCGAACAAACCCCTCAAAGGATTGCTTTCCATAGTAACAAGTGACAGTAAATTTAGCACGTAGTATAAGTTTTTCCTTACCAATTTCCACTTACCAAGAGCGCTTCACTCCCCGGCAAGAGCGCCCGAAAAGAGGCTTCATGACCCACAAGTATACATGATCAATTGTAGTCCTTTCGATAAGTAAGAGTGTCAAACCCAACGAGGAGCAAAAGGAAATGATAAGCGGTTTTTAGCAAGGTAATTTCTAAAAGCACTGAAATTGTAAGTAGCAAGTAGTTTGATAGCAAGGTAATTTGTAACGAGAAAGTAACGATAGGTAAGGTTCAGCAAGGTAGCCCAATCCTTTTGTGGCAAAGGACATGCCAACACTATCTCTTATGATAAGCAAAGTGTTCTTGAGAGTACACGGGAATTTCATCTAGTCACTTTCATCATGTTGGTTTGATTCGTGTTCGCTACTTTGATAATTTGATAGGTGGGTGGACCGGTGCTAAGGTGATGTTCTTACTTCAACTAACAACTTACTTATGATTAACCCCCTCGCAAGCATACACAACTACAAGAAAAGTATTAAGACAAAGTCTAACCATAGCATTAAACATGTGGACCCAAATCAGCCCCTTACCAAGTAGTGCATAAACTAGGGTTTAAGCTTATGTCACTCTAGCAACCCATCATCTAATAACTGCTCCACAACGAATTCCCTTAGGCCCAAGGATGGTGAAGTGTCATGTAGTCGACGTTCACATGACACCACTAAGGGAATCGCAACATACATATCATCAAATATCGAACACAAATCAAATTCACATGATTACTTGCAACATGACTCTCCTGTGACCTTAAGAACAAAGGTAAGTACTCACAAATAATATGCATGCTCAAGATCCGAGGGGTATTAAATAGCATAATGGATCTGAACATATAATCTTCCACCAAATAAACCATATAGCAATCAACTACACAAGGTAATCAACACTACTAGTCACCCACAGGTACCAATCTGAGATTCCGGTACAAAGATTGAACACAAGATATGAAGTAGGGTTTGGGAGGATACGGTGTTGCTGAAGATGTTGATGAAGAATGTCCTCCCCAAGATGATAGGGTTGTTGGTGATGACGATGGCTTTGATTTCCCCCTCCGGGAGGGAAGTTCCCCTGGCAGGCAAAAGTGCTCCTGCCCAAGTTCCGCCTTGAGACGGCGGCGCCTCATCCCGAAAGTCCTATCCTTAATTTTATTTAGGTTTTTATAGAATTTATACTAGAAGATGGGCTCCGGAGGTAGGACAGGGTGAGCACCACCTACCAGGCCGCGCTTGGGGGTCTTGGCACGCCCTGGTGGGTGTTCCTCACTAGGTGGCCCGGCTACGGTAGTTTTCTGGTCCAGTATTTTTCATTTATTCCACAAAAATTCTCCATAAAGTTTTAGATCCATTGGGTATGTGCGGAATAGGTATCTTTGACATGCTTTTTTTATGTCTCGAATTCCAGGTGCCGGTATTCTCCCTCTTTGTGTAAACCTTGCAAATTATGAGAGAAAAGGGATTAGAATTACTCACCAAAGCATTATTATGCATAAAGACTTTATAAATAACAGTAGGAAAGCATGATGCAAAATGGACGTGTCAACGGGGACAGTGGGGAGAAGAAGGCCAAATTTGGGGGTGCTAGAGAGGAAAGAGATGATGGAGAGCGAAGAATGGTGATATTTATTTATGACCCTACACACGATTTCAGACAATTACTATATTTGTTTCGTGTGCGATTATGTGTGTACCGAAAAGAATTCAAAAATAGTGAAAATGCTTCCTGCGCAAGAGCAAGTGCAAGCCACAACGGTAAATTATCAAATCCCCACCCCCTTGGTAGCAGCTAGCTATAAATAACCACAGTGATGGCCGGCGGCGGCGAATCAATGATCCCCTAGCTAGTTGCCTGATACGTCTCCAACGTATCTATAATTTTTGATTGTTCCATGCTAATATATTATCATTCTAGGATACTTTTGGGTATTTACTTACCAATTTATAATATTTTTTATCACTAACCTATTAACCTAGTGCCCACTGCCAGTTGTTGTTTTCTGCATGTTTTGGAATTTTCAGGTTTACAGTACCAAACAAAGTCCAATTGCCAAGAAACTTTTCGATGATTTTTTTTGGATCAAAAGAAGACCTGGAAGGTTCGAAGGGAGGTCGGAGGAGCCACAAGTAGACTAGCAAGCAAAGCTCGAGGCTCGTGAGCCGCTCAAAATCGACTCTTTTGGCTCGACTCGAGATCGACTCAAAAAGAAATGAGGTGAGTTTGAACACTTTATGTAACTCGATCGAGAAATGAGCCGATCTTGAGCCAATATTGACTCGCTCTATTTGAACTCGACAGCTCGACAGAGTATCATTATGTTAAATGATAATGACATACATTAAATGAAAATAGGATAAGTAGTTACCATATATGTTGTCCATGATTTTTCTTAATGTATTTACTAGCAAACATGGAAACCTAATAAAAGTGTTGAAAGTGCGTTATATCGACTAGAGGGGGTGAATAGGCGATTTTTACAAATTCATCGCTTGAGGAATTTCAACTTGAGGAATTTGAAATGTGATGAATAACTAGCAGTGGAATAAGTACTCAAGTGCATGAGAAACATAGAAAATAGCATAGTCATCATGATGAAATAAAACATGCACAGATTACAGGTAGCGTGATACAGGATAAGCCGGTGATGAACAAGGTAACTTGAAGAATTTGAGGTGAGGAAATTGAGAAAGTCTTCAGTCAAATTCTTCAAACAGTAATGATCAATTTCATTAACAAGTATATGAGGAAATAGAACCAGGTAGCTCGATGAAGACAGTGGTTTGATGACCCAGTTCCAACTGTTGTGACAGTCGTACGTCTGGTTTGGAGCGGCCTAGTATTTAAACCAGAGGACACACAGTTCCAGGGCACACAGTCCTTATCGTATTCTCCTTGAGGTAAGGTCACAAAGTCCTCATCCAACACTCATGGTAAGTCTTCAGGGTGGACTTCCAAAACCCTCACAAACTGGTCACTCGACGATCCACAATTGACTACTGGATGCTCTAGACCAAGGTCACTCCATGATCCCCCAATTAACTGCAGCATACACAGACCATGACGCCTAACCGTCTGGAAGATACACAGTCTTCAAAGGTAACAAGCATCAGTTCCACACAGGAACAATCTCTTCAGTTATGCTCAATCAATTTGGGTTCGGTGGTTTGGATTTGGGTTTTTCCTCACTGATGATTTTCTCTCAAAGCCTCTGGAGGATGGGTTGCTCTCGTATGACAAGTGTCAGTTCTCTCTCGGAGCAGCCAACCAACTAGTGGTTGTGGGGGGTGGCTATTTATAGCCAGGGTGCAACCTGACATGATAATACATAAATGCCCCCAATGATATGACCGTTATGTGGATAGAATGATTGGGGACAGCTGGCGCTAAGCACAGCAATGGTCGGAATTTCGAACTATGAAAGTCCTCAGGCTTATCATGTTCCTCACTTGTAGGCAATTCGCATTGGCAAAATCCTCACTTGTAGGCAATTCGTCTTTGTCACTGAAGAACTTGACTGAACTACAAGAGATTTCCAAAGGCTTCACCCGAAGGGTTGGATAGGTTGAGGCTTTTGAGTTGAGCATCAGTTGGAAATTGTCCTTAGTATTACCTCGGCCCCCATTAACAGTACGGTGTTTCCTATGACTCAAAGAAAGGAAATGAAACTACGAAAACAAAAGTCTTCACGCTTCATAGTCTTTTTTCATATCTTCAAGGTCACACCAACTTCTTCATTTTCAAAGTCTTTAGGGAATATCAAACTCTTTAGCAAAGTCTTCACCAAAGTCTTCAGTTGATGACATACATTTTTAGGGGTCGATAATCTCCGAATATATCAAACTCCTCATCAACTTATAGAGCATGTGTACACTCACAAACACATTAGTTCTTTAACCTATAAGTCTTCAATACACCAAAATCACTAAGGGGCACTATATGCACTTACAATCTCCCCCTTTTTGGTGATTGATGACAAATAGGTTAAGTTTTCAACGGGAATAAAAATATGGAATGTAAGTACTGAGTTTGAGGAATTTGATTGCAAGATATAGAAGAACTCCCCCTAAAGATGGGCATATTTGAGGAATTTGCTTTGGACTGCAAATGCACATGGCAGGTTAAAAACATGGAGAATTCCCCCTATATCTTGTAATTCATACACGCATTTAACATATGATATGAAGAATTTGAAATGCATGATGAAAATGGTGTCTGACGAAATTCAGCATGCATGCATTAAGGTACTTGAGGAAATAAGCATCCAGAAAGCAGTTCAAAAGAGTCAAACCACCATCGGACTTAACTTTACAACTCATCCAACAAAAGCTTTAGAAGAGTGAGAGTTGTAACTTAAACAAAAAATAGCCCATATATGGAGACCCGCTTGATCGAAGACTAACTCAATTTTTCTCCCCCTTTAAAATCAAAGAGAAAAAGGGATGAAAACTAAGGACTAACGCCCTTGAAGAATTTCATCTTGAAGGTGATGAAGGAGCGCCAGTGTTGTCGGGGTCGTTTGTCAATGCAGGGCCCGCCACAGTGTCGTCAATATCCTCAGCTTCATCCGTCTCGCACGATGAAGAATATGAGCTTGTAACCAGCTGAGGAACTTGAACTTTCTTGAATTTCTTCTGTGGAGGACGATCCCAGTCAAGGTTTTTCTCAAGATTCATCTCCTTCAATTCTTCAGGAGTCTTGAGGTGAGACAGAATGGCCCAAGTGAGGTTGAAGACTTCATAGTATTGGTTCTTCCTCATAGTGTTGTGCATGACAGTCATGTCTCAAAGAAGTGCACCAAACTCTCGCTTGACCCATTTGTGGTTACAATCAACCTTCTGATGAATACTTATGAGAAGCTCACGATCTGTCATCACTCGAGGAGCAGACTCTTGAGGATTTTGCAGTGAGGCTTTTGCAGTGAGGCTTTTGCAGCAGAGTCTTGGGTAGCAGTGTCCTCATTGGTGGAATAAGATGCAGCTTTGCGAAACTGGCCATCCAATGGACGAGTACCTTCATCAATGACATCTTTGCCTTTTCCTTCAACTGAAGAAATTGTGTGCTTGATGACTTCAATAGGAGGCAGAAAGCCGAAGTGATTCTGGAAGTCAGTCTTGAAGGGAATTGAAGACCTTGATCTAATGAATTTCATAATCCAGGAAGCACAAGGCTTTAGTTCAAATGGGGCTAAAGCTGCATTGGCGAAAGTCCTCATGAAGAAATCGTGGTAGTTGATGGGAATCCCATGAATAATGTTAAAGAGCATGTTCTTCATGACTCCCTCCACTTCTTCTTTGTTAGAGTTGTGGCCCTTCTGAGGACTGAGGGTATTGGTAAGAATGCGATAGACTCTCCTGGGCACATAGAGTAAATCCTTCACTACGAAGGTAGTCCTTTGAGGTTTTCCAAGAGCCAGCGGCTTCATCAGCACTTGCATCATGTGGTTGGGCATAGCAGGTTCATCAAAGATGCATCATGCTCTTTTAGAAGGAATTGGAACTGGGACTGAGCGAAGCAATTCAGATGTTGGTGCAGTGTAGTGAGTAGATCCAGTCATCCAGTCCAAGACCCATGAGTTGATGTCAGAAGCATCACCTCTGATGTGCAAGGTGGCATAAAATTGAAGAATCAACTCTTCATTCCAGTCATAAATATCCACACAGAATGGAAGAATTCTGGCATCATGAAGAACTGCGAGCACCGGTGTGAAGGACGAGATTGTTTCCATATCTACATGAGGAATTTGATGATGCTCGAAGACTTTCTTCTTGTCAAACAGCACTGATGCGTAGTAATTCATCTGTGTGCTTGTCCAGAATTTGGTGCGACCGGCTCTTGGAGAGTCATATGGATTTGGTCCACTGAAGAAAATGTGCTCAATGAAGAAATTGATCTTGATGAATTTGGGGCGCTTTGAGCCTTTGAATGGCATCCTAGGCTTCGGCTGAAGGTTTGGTTTAAAGCAGCCCACAATTTCTTTAGGCATTGGTGGAACTTCTTCAGGCTGAGGAATTTGCTCTGCAGGTTCCTCAGTTGCAGTTGGAGCAACAATCTCTTCAGCTAATGTAGCTGGAATATCTTCAGTTACAGTTGCGGCCAAGTCATCAGATCATGTTTGAATTTCTCCGGTCTGGGCTAGAGACTAAGCAATTTGTGAAAGAGGAGTGGTCATTGGTGAATTTGGGTGTGCAACTTCCCAATATTCATCATTGATCAGAGGCGTTGTGTTTCCAATGTCCACCTCCTCTTCCATTTCTTCAGCGTCGGCCTCTTCAGCAATAAACTGAGGCTGGTGTGATGATACCAGTGGAGTTGAAGCATTTGCTTCCACTTCAATTTCTTCATCAATCTGCTCTGAGGTAGCAGCAGACTAATCCTTTTCATCTTGATCATCATTTGGGATGACATAGTCAACACCAAATGGTACTATTTCATAGGCTAGCACGGAGCTGATAGGAGTTGCATCAAACGGCTCAGTTGAAGAACTTGGCAGTGACTTCAATTTCTTCACTGTTGAGGAATCTGTCATTGATGCCTTTCTCTTTAGTGCCTTTTTTCTCCGTGGCCTTAGTTTTCTTGACTTCCGATGTAGAAGGAAGGTTGTTGTTCTTCACCCTTGAGGATTTTACAGTTTCTGCTGAAGGTGAAGGAGGAGTATTTTCTTCAGGCACGACTGATGCAGTCGCCCTTGTGGTCTCAATTTCATCAGGCACAGCAAAAGTTGCAGCTGTCCTGGTAACTTCTTTAGGTGCAACAATGGAGGTTGCTCTCGTAGGTTCTTCATTAGGCTGAGCAGATTCTTCAGCCTGAGGAATTTGAGGTTGTGATCGTGCTGTAACCCTCGAGTTGTGTTCCTTAATGGCTTTATCAGCCACCTTGACAAAACGAACTTTGGTGCCTTGCCAATCAGCATAGTATTTGTTGAAGTTTTCACTGAGGTCTTTGATCTCAGACTGCATCTTCACCAGTTCCTCGGGAGAAAGCTTTGGAACATTGTTCTTCAAGAAGTGCTCTTTCTTGTACTGAGCTTTCTTGGTCTATCTGGCCTTCTCATATTTCCACTTTTCTTCAGCGATGAAGGCAGTGAGGACATGATCTGGACCAGGAGGCAGCTTCAAATCATCAATTGGCGTGTTGAGATCCTTCTGCCAGATATCAATGAAGTTCAGCACCATTTTTGGATCCATCCATAGAGGAATTTGAGTGCCCTTTGCTTGAGCCACTCGTTCTTGCTTGTTTCTGATGATTGCAGCCAGTTCCTCATCATCTTCTTCATCTAAAGAATCTGATGGTATTTTGAACACCACCTTCTTCGGTTGAGGACTTGGTCGAATGCCTTGTCCAGCAGTAGCTTTCATCTTCATCAGTGACGGAGTGGTTGAGGACTGTGCTTGGGCAGAGGAACTTGCCGAAACCCCTAAATCAATTGAGAAGCCCTTGGTCCTCTGACAAGTTGCAAGATGCACTAGTGTTGAGTATTTAGAGGCAGCAGTTGAAGATTGTGTAGCCATATAAGGCATTGTAGAGGCCTTTGAAGACTTTGCTTGAGGAATCTGCTATGAGGATTTTGAAGTTGAGGACTTTGACTTCACAGCAGACTTCTTCACAATAGTTTTCTTCGAAGCACTGGCAGAGGCTCCGGCAGTGACAGCAGCAACAGAGTCTTCATTGAATTTCTTCACAACCTCATTTGCCTTCTTTGCCAGCTTGGCTTGTTGTCTTTCCCATTCTTGAGCAAAGTCATCACCAGTTTTGAGGCTAGTGGGATCAGCAGTTTGGTTTGGAGCCAAGGATGGCCTGTTGCACGGGGGTTTAACAGTGAATTTCCTCATGTATTTTTGAGTGACATAGCGATATTCTTTCCACTCCCGTGCCCATCTCCTCTCAATTTTCTGAAAGCAAATCTTTCTTTGCTTTGTAATTTCCTTTCCATGAGTTTCTTCATCTCGGGTGTAATATTCCTAATACAGTTCATCAGGTATCTCAAAAGCAGTTAGCACTTAAGGTTTCTTTCCACCTTTCTGAGGCTTTTTCCCATCACCCATTTTCTTGGCTGAGGATTCTAGACTTCTGAGGATTCTGAGGAAGTGTGCAAATTATCTTCAAGGAACGCTGCAAATGAGTTAAGTTGATGAGAACCTAGTGATTCATCAGCAGACATTTTGTACCTATGAACAGAGTATAGGTGCGAGGAATTTGAAGAGGTCATATGCGTTCTCAGAAATTTTTCAAAATGCATCGAGTTGAGGAATTTTGACCATAGATGTCTTGAGGAATTTCATTAAGTGTTCTTGTCTTAGGTTCTAGAGTTGTGCAAATTTTGAGGATCCACACAATCGAGGAATCTTGAAGAAAATCATAACTTAGGAAAAACATCAAGGGTATGAACATGTAAGGTGCTTTGGAATATGATTCTTGAAGAATAAACACCTTTGAGGCAATTGTGGAAAACTTGAAGATCAAACAAGGGTAGTAAAATTAGATTTTGTTTACCCTGATGAAGAACATGATGAACAGTGAGATGAAATCGAGGAAGTTCGTCCGTTCAGATCTCCCATGCCCTAGATTGGCAGAAGGAGACAGCTACAGTAGCGGCGGAGTGAAGATTTCTGTGGCTGATGCAAGTACGATGATGGAGAGGTCGAGGCAGTGAAGCTCTTCCACACTGGCAGCGATGATTTTAGCGGCAGCGCTAGGTTTGAGCTCAGGAGAGAGTGGGAGTGAGGAGTAACCAAGCACAGTGAAAGGGAAGGGGTATTTATAGTGGAGGTGAAAACCAATATGTTCGAAGATTTTGGACCAGATTTCCCCTGACCCTTGCTCTCCATGCAACATGTGTCATCCATGTTCTGAGTAGTGTATATAGTGGGGGATCGTGGGTTATCCCGTCATGAAAATCGGAACGGTTTGAGCGGGAAGCGCCGAAAATTTAGATAGTGAAAATTTTAACTTTCCGTTCGTAAATTCTTCAGCTGTCAAGGACACGGTGAAGATGTTGAACGAGTTTCAAACTAGAACGCATATGAAGAATTTGAGAACAATGGGTTGAGTTTAGCATAGAGGGGGAACGGGTCCGATCACATTCACTTAGATGAAAATCAACTTGAAGAATTAGCAATAAGTGAATGCCGTTGAGGACTTCAAAACTCAAATATATATATATATATATATATATATATATATATAGTAGCACTATTCTAATCCCATAGAATAACTATTTGGATCACAACGCGCCCTATACAGGACGCGCGAGGTCCTCCCAAACTCCTAAACCGGTACGGTAAGAAAAGAAAAAAAATCTCCACCCAGACCAATTCCCCACGATCCCCAGCCCGCATCCCATCCCCACCCCGATCCCCAGCTTCCCCGATCTCCACCTCCCCCTCCCCGGGCCCCCTCCACAATCGCCGCTGGCCCTGGTGCCGATGCGCCTCCTGCCACCGGCCACCCCGGCCTGATGCGTCTCTAGTCGTCGTGGCCTCCTGCAACCTTGTGAGCTTCCGCCGCCATGTGACCATGGCCGCCGCTGCCATCGGCAACGCTCGCGAGCCGCCGCCCCCGACAACTCCAGGCGCCGCCGCCCCGAGATGGATCTCGCCGTTGCGCCTTGAATCCTAGATGCCCCTCCCCTTCCTCGGAGTCCGTTCACCGCTACCATCTTTGACAGTTCAACTACACGCCCTCCCTTCTCCTCCACTTGCCGCGACGACTCCTCGTCGTTCCCTGTCTGTACTCGGTTCCTAGTGCCGCCATGGAGCTTCCCCCCGCCACCCAAGCCTGACACCGTCCGCCTACCGCCGCGGGGCCACTACCTTTCCCCTCCCTGATCCGGCAAACCCCCTCCACCCCCGCGGCTAGCCCACGCATATCCACCCCACAGCGCCGTCCGCTTGCGCCTGGCGGCCGTCCCGTGCGCCCCTCTACCGGCCGTCCCACAACGATGCCCCACTGCATGGAAGTCCAACCTCTCCTCCGTCAACAGGGCGGTCCTGCTCGGGATGGAAGATTTCCTTGAGGTCTTGGGCCTGCACGTCTCTCTCTCTGTTTTTTGCTTCGACGGGCAACTTTCATAGGAGGATCACGTTCAGAATTTTTTTGACTATTTTTCGTTTGGTGAGACATCAGTTCACGGGAGTTTATTGATCAATGATTGATCTACTAGACAAATGTAAAATCTGTGTGTTCCTATTTTGGGCATGCTAGATGTTCAATGTCATGTACTTGAGCAATCATCTCTTCTGTACTTGAACTGCACGAATGTTGGGGCATGCCATGCTACGTTTGGGCATTTTTGGTAGACATTTTGGTGTTTATTAAAAACAATTAGCAGTGCACAAAACATAAGATTTTGTGTGACCATGCAATGTGCTTCACTATCCTCGTTTGACTCTTTTTAAAAATCTGACATATGTTACACCAGGATATGGTTTGTTTTTTAAATTCTTTTATACATAAATGGTCATTTGAGACATTGACGTTTCTGTCTTGTTCTTTCTCACTACGTTTATTTTGAGGTGTTAAAAATGTGTAGCAGAAGCCATGCCTGTAACAAACCATCATGGCCACGGAAAAAACGTTGGTGGATACATATTTAGAAAACCAATAAAAAAGTTTCATTCAGAAAAAGATGAGGAAATGAAGATGCACATATCAGATGATTTGTCTGTGTATTGTTGTGCTTAAATTTCTTGACTTTCGATAGCACGGGAAGTTCATGTTTCAGAATTTCTGAAGTTCACGTGTACTACATAAAGAAGAAAAATCATCAAATAAAAAAAGGGACCGCCTAGGCCATTTCAACGAAAAGCAAAAAAATGCTTAAAACGTCGCGACAAAATTCTATAAGAAGTTCAAGCTTAAAAAAGGTGAAGTTCGATGTCTATTAAAAATTCAGTTTTTCACATTATTAAAAGATAAAACACAGAAGTTCAAAATTTTAAAACAAGGAAGTTCAAAAAAACTCGATTTTCCTCGTTACAAAAGAATAAAACAACGAAGTTCAAATTAAAATAACATAGAAGTTCAAAGTTTATAAAAACCGCAGATTCTCATTACTAAAGAATAACTAATAAGTTCAAATTAAAATAAGGGAACAACGAAAAAAAATTAAAAGATTTTCCCCGTTTAAAAAAATGGATTTTCCTCGATAATAAAGATTAAACCAGGTTCATTTTTTAAAAAAACTGAGTAATTCAATGTACATTAAAAACTCAGTTTTTCTTATTAGTGAAGAATAAAACCAAGAATTTCAATTTGAAAACATGGAGAAGTTTGATATTTAACTAAAAAATCGATTGTTTTTGGTTACTAAAGAATAAATCCAATAAGTTCAATTCAAAATAATGAAGAATTTTGATGTTTCTAACAAAACTCTATTTTTAAATTCATAACTACCAGCAAAAACGAAACAGAGACAAGTTCAAATTCATAACTACCATATGTTCAAGTACTCCAAAATGTGTGTATTTTCATATGTGAAAATAGAGTAAAAGTAAAAGTATAAAAAAAATTGTTGCTAGAAGTTTAGGTGCTCGACAGAGAAAAGTTCAAAAGTTCTTTTGAGAGAGGTACTCAACACGATATATCATTTGCGCAACTCCAATGAACGGGTGCGAAATTACGAGCACAAAAATGTGACAGAAGTTCAAACTAAAAACAGCAGGAAGTTCACTATTACACGGAATACGTTTCAAATGAGAATAAAATGAATAAAAAACTAAAAGCCTAAAAGATTTGTTGCAAGAAGTTTACGTGCTCCTCCCGGTGCAGTTCAAGATCTCTAGTGCGAGTATGCTAAAAGACAAATGGGTGAGAAATTACAAACAAAAATACGCGACAGAAGTTCAACGTGGAAACAACAGGAAGTTCAACTACTACGCTAAATGAATATCGGATGGAATCTTTTAAACTGTCGCGAGTATGAAAAAATGATCTAGATAGAAAAGTTGCGTGTTTACAATAGCTTTCCATCGGTATATCACTTGCTCAATTGCGATGAGTGGATGGAGAGCTATGAGCAAAACGCAGCACGTGAAGAGACAGAGTGAAGTTCAGGTAAACGTGTCAATGAAGTTCAAGTTCTTCACGCGGTGCATTTTCGAAGACCCTGTTTCGCGATAAAAGGCAGAACGCATCATCTCGTCGTTTTTGAATTACTTGAAAATGGCTAGGAATCTGAGAAAACTATCTACATCAAAAAGTTTCGCATTTTCCTTAGATTTTCAATGGTATACTATTTTCCCCATTCCGATAAAGTTTCTAGAAATCATGGCCAAAATACGTTTTCAGCCATTTTCGAAATTGACTTAAAACTGTAAAGAATTGGAAAAAACAATCTCGATATAGAAGTTTCACATTTCTTCAAGCTTTCCAACGCCATATTATTTGCCTCCTTTCGACGAATTGTTGAGAAAATAACGCAAAAATACGCACTAGGTATAGATTCGGCCATTTTCTAAATTACTTTTGAACCGTTCATAGTTAGAATAAAAATTTTAAATGGAAAGATGTGAATTTTCATAAGCTTTCCAACGCCATATCATATGCGTCGATAGGACTAGCCGTTTTAAAACTAACCCTAAAATATGAACCCGGCTATTCAGTTTCACAAATTCTGCCATTTTTGAAATTCCTCTTTAACCGTAGGAAATTTGGGAAAACGTTCAACATGTGAAATGAGCAGATTTACAGCAGCTATCCAATGCCATCTCATTTGCCTCATTCTGATGAACAGTTTAGAAATAGCGTTGAAAAAATGATTCACTGGCAGAAGAAAAACGGTTTTCTAACTGCTCTTAAACCATATACATTTTGCCAAAAATTCAACCAAGGCTGTTATACTGGTGTCCATAGCTTTCAAACAGTATATTGCAAGTCCCATTTGGGCACTTTGCCGGAAGTTCAACCTAGCACTCGGGGAAGTTCGGCTCGAACAACTCAGGCCGTCAAATTGCAGGAGAAGCAAGTTCATCACATCCCCGAGAGCAAATCCGCCAACGAGCGAGATTCCTATTTAAAACGGACCTTTAGTTGCTAAAAACGTTCCTAGATTACACTTACATCACATAGAACACGACTGACCAAAAAAATTCATGCGGAGAGACACGGTTGCGAAGATAGCCCAAAGGTCGAGTTCCTACAAAGGGAAGTTCAGGGTTATGTAACTCAGGAAGTTCAACCCGTGATGAGAATAATATTCTGATCCCGTGATCAGAATAGTGTCTCTCTCTCTCTCTCTCTATATATATATATATATATATATCAATGAAGAACATCAGTTTCATAGTTTGAAGAATTTGATAAGTTGAGGAATTTGCAAACTTGAGGAATTTGAAAAATTGAAGAATTCGCAAAATGACGAAAAACTCAACTTTGAAGAATTTCAACTATAGTTGGTGGCCTGACCCACCGTATAAGAATGATGATTTCAGACACCACGTACAATTGGGTAGGGTTCTGAGAATCAAATTCTTCATTAATTTCTTCACACTTTGAGGGTTATTCTTCATTGATTGAAGAAAAACGTTACTTCATGTGTTTCACTCATCAATCTTGCACAAAATGTTAGGATGTGTGTCCTTTTTCAAAGAACATTCGAAGATTCTAAGATATTTAGCTCACACCGCAACTTGCAAAATCTCTTTTCATCCAAGGGCTTTGTGAAGATATCGGCCAGTTGTTCTTCGGTAGGGATGTGGTCGATGGAGATGTCGCCCTTGAGTACATGATCTCGAAGAAAATGATGACGAATCTGGATGTGCTTGGTCTTGGAATGTTGAACTAGGTTGTAAGCAATCTTGATAGCACTCTCGTTGTTGCAGTAGAGAGGCACATTCTTCACCTTGATGCCATAGTCCTTGAGGGTTTGCTTCATCCACAACAACTGAGCGCAACATGAACCAGCACTAATGTACTCAGCTTCAGCAGTGGATAGTGACACACAATTCTGCTTCTTTGAGGACCAGCAGACTAAGGATCATCCAGGCAAATGACATGTGCCTGAGGTTGACTTGCGATCCACACGATCTCCAGCATAGTCAGCATCTGAGTATCCGGCGAGGTGAAGATTTGAGCCCTTGGGATACCATAATCCAAGCATTGGTGTGTATCTAAGTATCGAAGAATATGTTTCACAGCCTTATGGTGTGATTCCTTCGGTGTTGCTTGGAATCGGGCACACATACAAACACTCAGCATAATATCAGGCATAGATGCACATATATACAATAAAGAGACAATCATGGAGCGATATACCTTCTGATCGAAATCTTTACCATTTTCGTCACTGCAGAGGTGGCCTTTTGAAGGCATTGGAGTTTTGATGCCTTTGCAGTCTTGCATGTTGAATTTTCTCAGAACATCCTTGAGGTATTTCTCTTGAGAGATGAAGAAGCCATTGTCTTGCTGTCGAATTTGAAGACCTAAGAAGAATTTCAACTCTCCCATCATAGACATTTGATATTCTTCACCCATCATATAGGCAAATTCATGACTGTAATGTTTGTCAGTACAACCAAAGATAATATCGTCTACGTATATTTGGCATATGAACAATTCATTGTCATAGGATTTTGTGAAAAGAGTTGGGTCGAGTGAACCGGGTTTGAAGCCTTTCTTCATGAGGAATTCCTTCAGAGTGTTGTACCATGCCCGAGGGGCCTGCTTGAGGCCATAGAGGGCCTTGTTGAGTCTGAAGACTTTGTCAGGATGCTTAGGGTCTTCAAAACCTGGGGGTTGAGCAACATATACTTCTTCCTCAAGCTTACCATTGAGGAATGCACTTTTCACATCCATTTGATATAAGATGATATCATGATGGTTAGCATAAGAAAGCAATATGCGAATAGCTTCAAGTCTACCAACAGGTGCAAAAGTTTCATCAAAGTCAATTCCTTCAACCTGTGTGTATCCTTGAGCTACAAGACGAGCCTTATTCCTTACCACAAGGCCATTTTCATCTTGCTTGTTGCGGTAGATCCACTTGGTACCTATGATGTTGTGCTTTCGAGGATCGGGACGCTTGACAAGTTCCCACACATTGTTGAGCTTGAATTGATGCAATTCCTCTTGCATTGCTTGAATCCACTCAGGCTTCTTGAATGCTTCATCAACTTTGGTGCGCTCTATGATAGAGACAAAAGCAAAGTGCCCACAAAAGTTAGTCAAATGTGAAGCTCTTGAGCGAGTGAGGGGACCTGGTGCATTGATGTCGTCGATGATTTTGTCAATCTGCACTTCATTTGCAACTCTTGGATGAGCAGGTTGACATGGCTAAGGATTTTCTTCAGCACCATTTTCTTCAGGTGTATCAGCATGAATGTCTTCATTTATTGGAATGACTTCTTCAGTGGGTATGACATCTTCAGTAGCCTTCAGCTTAATGGATTCCTCAGGAGACTGTTCATCTCGTATAGAAGGCAGGTGCTCTCTCTGCGAGCCGTCAGTTTCATCAAACCGCACATCTACAGGTTCAACAATGTTATGGTGGTAGGTGTTGAAGACTCTGTAGGTGTGCGAGTCCTTTCCGTAACCAAGCATAAAACCTTCATGTGCTTTCGGGGCAAATTTAGAACTATGGTGAGGATCTCTAATCTAGCATTTTGCACCGAAGACTTTGAGATAACTTACATTGGGTTTCTTGCCATGATCATCAATCAACCAATAGGACAACAAAAATCTACTCAGACATCATAGGATGGCAACACATCATTGGATAATAATATGAAGCATAAAGCACCATGTTCAAGTAGAGGGTAAATCGGGTTGCGGGAGAGTGGACCGTTGTAGATAGATGGGGGAAGGTGATGGAGGTGTTTGTGAAGATAACGGAGTTGTTGGAGTAGATCGCCGTCACGATGATGGCCCCGATGGCGTTCCGGTGCCATCGGGAGAGAGCCCCCCCCCCTCCTTCTTCTTCTTCCTTGACCTTCCACCTAGATGGGAGAAGGGTTTCCCCTCTGGTCTATGGCCTCCATGGCGGCGGAGGGGCGAGAGCCCCTCCGAGATTGGATCTCTCTCTCTCTCTCTCTCTCTCTCTCTCTCTCTCTCTGTGTGTGTGTGTGTGTGTGTATTTCCTTCTGTTTCTGCGCTCCCCGATTCTGGCCTTTCACCGTTTCTTAAATATCCGGAGATCCGTAACTCCGATCGGGCTGAAATTTTGAGAGGATTTTCCTTATAAAAATATCTTTCTTGCGGCCAAAGGACACCTCCAACTGACATAAGGGGTGGCCACAAGCCCTCAGGGCGCTCCCTAACCCCCTGGGCATGCCCTCCAGGCTTGTGGGCCCCTTGGGCACCGCCTTCTGTTGATTTCACTTTCCAAAATTCACATATATTCCAAAAAAAAAATCTCCGTAATTTTTTATCCCGTTTGGACTTCGTTTGATATGGATTTTCCGCGAAACAAAAAACATGCAACAAACAGGAACTGACACTAGGCACTGGATCAATATGTTAGTCCCAAAAATAGTATAAAAAGTTGCCAAAAGTATATGAAAGTTGTAGAATATTGGCATGAAACAATCAAAAATTATAGATACAACAAAGACGTATCAGCATCCCCAAGCTTAATTACTGCTCGTCCTTGAGTAGGTAAATGATAAAAAAGATATTTTTTTATGAGGAATACTACCTAGCATAATCTTGATCATATAATCTAATCGTGGCATGAATATTAAGACACAAGTGATTCAAAGCAATAGTCTATATTGACATAAAAACAGTAATATTTCGAGCACACCAACAAGGCAATTGTGTCCTTTCGAAATAACATGGCCTTAGAAAGTTATCCCTACAAAATCATATGGTCTGGCTATGCTCCATCTTCCCCACACAAAGTATCTAAATCATGCACAACCCCGATGACAAGGCAAGCAATTGTTTCATACTTTTTATGTTTCAAACCTTTTCAAATCTCACGCAATACATGAGCGTGAGCCATGAATATAGCACTATAGGTTGAACAGAATATGGTGGAGGTGATGAGGAAAAAGGTGAAGATAGTCTCACATCAACTACGCGTATCAACGGGCTATGGAGATGCCCATCAATAGATATCAATGTGAGTGAGTAGGGATTGCCATGCAATGGGTGCACTAGTGCTATAAGTGTATGAAATCTCAAAAATAAAACTAAGTGGTCGTGCAAATGATGAAAATTCCACTAGCTATATAAAAGTGACAAAATAGGAGACTCGCTATCATGAATATCATGGTGCTACTTTGAAGCACAAGTGTGGAAAAAGATAGTAGCATTGTCCCTTCTCTCTTCCTCTCATTTTTTTTTATTTTTTCTATTTTTATTATTATTATTATTATGGTGGGCATCTTTGGCCTCTTTTTCTTATTTGGGCTTCGCTGGCCTCTTTTTTTGTAAAGTCCGGAGACTCCTCCTAACTTGTGAGGGAATCATAGCTTCCATCATCCTTTTCTCACACAGGACAATGCTCTAATAATGAAAATCGTCACACTTTTATTTACTTACAACTCGATACCTAGAACAAAAATATGACTCTATATGAATGCTTCCGGTAGGATACCGGGATGTGCAATGATCTAGCCTAGCAAATGACATCAAAACCGGACAAGCCATGAAAACATCATGCAAGCTGTCTTACGATCATGCAAAGCAATATGAAAATGATGGTGCATGTCATACTAAGCAGAACGGTGAAAGTTGCATGGCAATATATCTCGGAATGGCTATGGAAATGTCATAATAGGTAGGTATGGTGGCTGTTTTGAGGAAGGTGGGTTTGATGTACTCGCGAAAGTTGCGCGGTACTATAGAGGCTAGCAAAGGTGGAAAGGTGAGAGTGTGTATAATCCATGGACTCAACATTAGTCATAAAGAACTCACATACTTATTGCAAAAGTGTAACTCCCCTAGTGTCATGCTACAGTAACCTCACCCTAATGTGCCATGTCATCATGCCTTATTAAGCCATTTTGCCACATAATAAAAATCAAAGCCAAATTCAAATTAAAATAAAGTCAAGTAAATTATTTCCTCAAACTCTAAAATAAAAATGTTGGATCAATTGAAACTATTCACATAGTATATATCCAATAGGAACCAATATCATTTGAAACTTCATAGATGCCCTTATCATTTTTTGAACTGTACAAACATCACTTAAGTGAAGCATTTAAATTCAAACCCAATTTAAAATATTTCAAAATGGCCTAAAACTTTGTGTGCTTTTACAAAATATTGTATAGTATTTACGTGTGGGATTTCATGAGCAACAAAAATCGTTTACTAGCTTTAATAAATAGAAACTAGGAATAAAAGAGTAGAGCAGAAAAGGACATGGAAAAAAGAAAACAATAACACTGTGCACTTCAGGCCTGGTGCTACAGTTTGAAGCCCAACCCAATTACAGCCTTTCTCCTTCATATGTACAGAGGAGGAGGCAGTGTCGTGCGTGGCAGCCATCCACGGCCACCACGGCCGGATTGCCGACGCTTGGAGCTACCGAACGCCTGAGAGAGGATAAGGAGGACACCCCCGACCCCATAGACGAAACCCTAGCCTCATTTTCCCCCTCGCCTTGCTCCCTTTGTTTTAGCTCGTTCCCGAGCCGTTGCTGACGCGCTCGCCGTCGATCCCATGGCCATCGGCCGTCCCTCGCCGCAACAGCACCTCGAGGAGGACCGTCACTGTCTACCTCGTCCATCCCAAGCATCAAATCAAGCAGGGACGTCCCATGTGCTCACCATCGAGGTCATCTTCAACCTCTGCCCCGCCGCTCGTCATCTTCGATTCGTCGTCGTCGAGCCCTCCCCGAGCCTGCTATGCACACCTACAGGCTCTATGTGAGCATCTCTACCGATTCCCCATCTTCCCCTGTCGAATCCTTCGCCGTAGACACCATACACCGTCGCGGCCGATCTCACCGGAACTCGCGGTCACTGTCGCACGGTCGCGCCCACTCCTCGCCCTCCGGCCTATCATGGCCGCGCTTCTGCTCGCACCTGCCTTTGCCCTGGCCACGACCTGAGCGTCTGCGCCTGCATGCTTTCTGTTGTGCTGCTAACTGCTGCTGTCGTTGCCCCCCACGCCCTGCTGTTGCTCTGCTATTGTGCTGCTGCTGCTCATGCTCATGTCGTGGCTGCTGTTTTTGCTGATAGTTGTGCTGCCATAGATGCTAGCTAGCCGCAGCTGATGCCCCTGCTAGCTAGCTGCCGCTGCTCCAGCCGTGCCTGCCCACGCCTCCTGCTCCTCTCGTCGTCCGCAACCGGCTGCTATTGCCGCTGCTAGCTACGCTGTTGCTTGCGTCCGCGCTGCCCGCTGCTACGTGATGTTGCTCTGCTAGATGTTGTTCGTGTCGTGTTGTTGGCGTACTGCATACTGTCGCCGCTGCTTGTCGAGCTGCTATCGCCACCACTACGTTGCTGTGCTGCTGCTACTTCTTGCCGTTGCTTTGCCTCTTTTGCTACTACTGCTCTACTACCCAGCTGCTCTACTGCTTGCTTGCCGCTGTCGCTGCCTCCCCATCGTCCCTGCTGGCCACCGTTGCTTGCGCGCCGCACCGCAGCCACCGCGCCTGCCCGTGTCGGTATGCCCGAGCCGTGCTGCCTGCTTTGTCTGCTGCTGCCGCTGCTACAGTAGCATTCAATTACCGTAGCACGAGCTAGCTTTTGCGTTTTTAAGTTGAGTAGCCCTCTGGATAGATCCTAAATAGCGATGAAAGAAATTCTAATGTGGATAATAATAATATGGGCAGAGAGTAGACGTAACAAACTTCGTTTTATTCCATTGGACCAAACTCAGATAATGCATAGATTAATTCCTATAAAAATGATAAAAGTCAATGTTCTGTTAACAGAAAAACTGAAAAACAGCTTTATTTTCTTAGCTACATTAGAGTTGTAGATGATCAAGCAAATGAACCCCAATATGGATGAAAGTGATACTAACGTGTAGATCACGAAAAAATGCTCACAAATGATATAAGGCACAAAATCATAGGATGTACAGAACAATAGCAATAGCCTCCGAAAAACGGCTAAGTGATGTTTAAAACTGAGCAATTCTCGGACTTAGCAAAATTTTGGAGATACTCGGAAAACTTCGGAAATTCGTAGGAATTCATCCGTAACCCAGATCGAAAAACTTTATATATGAAAGTTACCCAGAACGACAAGACGAACCCGGATACGCTACCCACATGCCTGCCGGATACCTCTAACTATCTGAACCAGGAACATTGCCCCCTTCGGTCATCTGTCTGACAGATTTCCGGAACCGGGAAAACTTTCCCGGATGGGTTCCCCCTTCATTGGTATCGTGTAGCACTGCGTTAGGTCACACCCGACACAAGTTATTGCTATGTTATGCTTTGTGTTAAACTATGTGCTTTATATTTATTGTTTCTCCCCCCTCTTCTTATCGGTAGACCCCAAGACTGACTGTGCTGCCAGGTACGACTACGCCGTTAACGATCAGCCCTTTGCCGCAGAGCAGCAAGGCAAGCAAAAACCCCTTGAGAATTCCGATGTCACCTATTCTTCTCCCTCTTATGCTTGCATTAGATTTTGCTAGTATATTAGCTAGCTCCTATATCTGATGCATAGCCTGTTTTTGATGAACTGCTACTACACCTGCAATCATATCAACTGCTTAGTATAGGTTGATCAGTGAATCCCCGGTGACCCCTTAGTCCCAGTTGCCCCTGCTTTCATCGACAACACCAAGGACTTGAAGACAGAAGACTCGGTCATCATGACCGACTAACAAACCATTACTAATTCATCACCTCACACCCCCTTTAGTATGACACTACAGAGCTACTACCGAGTGTCGAGGGTGATACCTCACTTAGCACTTCCGGTGTTAATTCTATAGCGTAGCTAATCGATCGTGGGTAACGAGGGTGATTCCTCCTCCCCATTTATCGATAGCGACTCTTGTCATATACATACCTCAAGTGGGATCCATCGAGGGTGATTCCTCGGATTTCCACTTGGCATATAACCACACAGTTACTATTGACTTGGCACTGTACTAACATGACGGGACTACAGGGACAGGCGGTACCACTCTGTTGAGGTGGACCTGAGTTCCCGATAGTTCTGAGACAGGTCGGCCCAAGGGTACCCATGTGAGAAAGATTTGGTGGGATGCGCCGTAAGGCATCCGAAGACTTGGTGGGGTGCCCTGGTATGGCACCCGAGAGTTATTGGCGGGGCGACAGACCGTATGGTTCGAGCTTGCCCCGCATTAATAAAATGCTAATGGGTTGGGTATTTGATCCGAGTTGGTCGTTGGCCTTTTACGCACTAAACCTTCACGTGGGAGAAGTTATGGGTACTCAGCGTCGTTGTATCAGCCGAAGCTCTTCGGACGTCAGCAATGGAGTGGCGCGCGCCGGATTGGACTGGAACGCATCGCGCTTGTAAGTTAAGGGGTGCTAGGTCTATTTCCGTCCGCGTGCGCATCGTGCAGGAGTGCAAGGGCAAGTGGGCCCATGAACCTGCGCGCTTAGGATTTAGACCGGCAGGTTGGCCTCTTCGTCGATCCTAGGTGGGGCGACGACGTTTTGGATCCCGAGGCCGGGCATTACCCAGGAAAGTGTGTCCAGTCGGAGGTGATCAAGCGTGTTGGAAATGCGGTGCGCCCCTGCAGGGAAGAATTTATCTATTCGAATAGCCGTGTCCACGGTAACAGGACAACTTGGAGTTGTACCTTGACCTTATACAACTATAATTGTGATTAAATTTTGAAATGAAATGTGGCCCCGGGATTGCTTCCTCGCAGGGAGTCGAGGAAGAATCTCTGGGCGTGGTTACTTAATAAAATTGCTACAATAATATGACTATATATGAGATATCAGTCTACTCTCTTCTCATGCTGCAAGATGCTGAAGATGCTAGTCTTTGATAGGACTAGGTCTTCCCCCTATTCTTGCTTTCTGCGGTCAGTCCAGATATAGCCCCACCCCTTGATAATGATTCATACTTAGCCTAGTTCTGATGTCAGTCTTGCGAGTACTTTGGATGAGTACTCACTGTTGCTTTGCTTTCTCTTTCCCCCTCTATGCGATTCTGCGTTCAGACGATGGAGCCTAGGAGATGGAGTACGCCGGAGACGCCTGCTACACCACCGTCGGAGCCTACTATGTGGAGGCGGCCCCAGACCAGCAGTAGGATAGGAGGTTCCCAGGCAGGAGGCCTCGCCTCTTTCTATCCGTTTTATGTTTGTGCTAGCCTTCTTAAGGCAAAACTTGTTTAACTTATGTCTGTACTCAGATATTATTTGCTTCCGTTGACTCGTGCTTGTCGAGCTTTGTATTCGAGCCCTTGAGGCCCCTGGCTTGTAATATGAAGTTGTATGACTTTAATTTGTGTCTAGAGTTGTGTTGTGATATTGATTAGTGAGTCCCTGATCTTTCTCGTACGCATTGCGTGTATGTTTAGCGTACGGTCGAAATTGGGGGCGTCACAAAAAGTCTATTAGTTATCAAAAAAAAGCATTAGATGCATGCTCCTAGGGGAGAGGTTGGTAGGAGTTAACCATCGCGCGCTCCCGACCCTCACACAAAGGTTGACAATCATTAAACAAATCATGCTCCGACATCGTTACATAACGGTTCACCATACGTGCATGCTACGGGAATCACAAACCTTAACACAAGTATTTCTACAAAACACAATTACTCACTAGCATGACTCTCATATTACCATCTTTATATCGCAAAACTATTGCAAGGAATCAAGCATATCATATTCAGTGATCTACAAGTTTTATGTAGGATTTTATGACTAACCATGTGAATGACCAACTCCTGTTAACTCTCTAAATAGATATAAGTGAAGCATGAGAGTTTAATTCTTTCTAAAAAAGATATGCCCATGCTCTAAAAATACAAGTGAAGCAAAAGATCATTCTACAAACGGCGGTTTTCTATGTGTAGAGAAACAGGCAATCCAAACTTCAAACGATGTAAGTGAAGCACATGAAGCATTCTACAAAGCCATACTCAAAAGATATAAGTGAGGTGCAAAGAGCCTTTTATAAATCAACCAAGGACTTTCTCATACCAGCATGGTGCATTATTAAAAGAAAAAGGAAAAATCACACGACGGTCCAAGATTTACGCATATCATGTGACGAATAAAAATATAGCTCCAAGTAAAATTACCGATGGTTGTTACAAGAAAGAGGGGATGCCTTCCGGGGCATCCCCAAGCTTAGTTTCTTAGGAGTCCTTGAATATTACCTTGGGGTGCCTCGGGCATCCCCGAGCTTAGTCTCTTTCCACTCCTTATTCCTTCATCCATCGTGATCTCACCCAAAACTTGAAAACTTCAATCACACAAAACTTAACAAAACCCTCGTTAGATCCGTTAGTATAATAAAGAAAATCACAACTTTATGTACTGTTGCCAACCAATTCATATTTTATTTTTGCATTTTAGCTAATGTATTATCATTTTTCCATGGCTTATACCACCGATATAATCGATAGTTTCATCAAAACAAGCAAAACAATGCATCAAAAACAGAACATGTCTTAAACAGGACAGTTTGTAGCAATATGAACATTCACCATACTTCTATAACTCTAAAAATTCTGAAACATTGGGAAAAATAAATAATTTGCATGGAAGTACTGTGTAAAAAATTCAAAAACTTTCGACATTCCAGTAAAAAATGTAAATTCACGCACTACAGCCAAAGTTTCTGTTTTCGCACTGCACACACCAAACAAGCAATCTAATCATCCTAAAGGAAAATCTTGGCACATTGTTTTTATAATACAATGTATTTATACAAGGGGGTAATTATTTTTGTTGAAAAGTTTCTGTAATCAAGATTTGCAAAGTTTCCATGGGCATGAACAAAGTTCAAGGAGCTCCCCCACTTCAACGGTGCTCGTCCTTCTTACTTTCACTTCTCTTTTTGAAAAAGTTTTAGGTTCCCCTATTTTTTTAAACTATATAAAAGCACACAACATAATAAAATGACTCTTTAAAACTTCCGGGTTGTCTCCCTGGCAGCGCTTTCTTTAAAGCCATTAAGCTAGGCATAAAGTCCTCAAGTAATTGATCCACCTGGATCCCAAGGTATATCAAAGCCAATTTTAATTAACAATGATTTGTATTTTAGTAGTGAGCACAATGCAAAATATATCATGCAACAACGAAGTATAACTCTCTTTCTATGCATTGGCATGTCATAAAATAACAATTCATGCATGCAAAGTAAAGGCCAATACATAGCATAAGCAGTTTCTTGCAATTTTATCATATTGGAAACATAGAGAGGTGGAGATGTAGTTCCTCTCTCATAATAATTGCAAGTAGGAGCAGCAAGCACATGCATATTATATCTATCAAAATCATCATGTGTAATAGTAAAAGGCAACCCATCTATATAATCCTTAAAAGTGCAAACTTCTCCGATATAGTGTAGTTGGGAGAATTCAAAAAGATAATAGGACTATCATGCGTGGGTGCAATAGCAACAATTTCATTCATAACATAAGGAACTATGGCAAGTGTTGGAAATATGCCCTAGAGGCAATAATAAAATGGTTATTATTGTATTTCCTTGTTCATGATAATTGTCTATTGTTCATGCTATAATTGTGTTAACCGGAAACCATAATACATGTGTGAATACATAGACCACAACATGTCCCTAGTGAGCCTCTAGTTGACTAGCTCGTTGATCAATAGATGGTCACGGTTTCATGGCCATGGACATTGGATGTCATTGATAACGGGATCACATCATTAGGAGAATGATGTGATGGACAAGACCCAATCCTAAGCATAGCACAAAGATCGTGTAGTTCGTTTGCTAAAGCTTTTCAATGTCAAGTGTCATTTCCTTAGACCATGAGATTGTGTAACTCCCGGATACCGTAGGAATACTTTGGGTGTGCCAAACGTCACAACGTAACTGGGTGGCTATAAAGGTACGCTACGGGTATCTCCGAAAGTATCTGTTGGGTTGGCACGAATCGAGACTGGGATTTGTCACTCCGTGTGACGGAGAGGTATCTCTGGGCCCACTCGGTAAGACATCATCATTATGAGCTCAATGTGACTAAGGAGTTAGTCACGGGATGATGTATTACGGAACGAGTAAAGAGACTTGCCAGTAACGAGATTGAACAAGGTATGGGGATACCGACGATCGAATCTCGGGCAAGTATCATACCGATAGACAAAGGGAATTGTATACGGGATTGATTGAATCCTTGACATCGTGGTTCATCCGATGAGATCATCGTGGAGTACGTGGGAGCCAACATGGGTATCCAGATCCCGCTGTTGGTTATTGACCGGAGAGGTGTCTCGGTCATGTCTACGTGTCTCCCGAACCCGTAGGGTTTACACACTTAAGGTTCGATGACGCTAGGGTTATAGGGAAATGGTATACGTGATTACCGAAGGTTGTTCGGAGTCCCGGATGAGATCCCGGACGTCACGAGGAGCTCCGGAATGGTCCGGAGGTAAAGATTGATATATAGGAAGTCCAGTTTTGGTCACCGGAAAGTTTTCGGGCTCATCGGTAGTGTACCGGGAGTGCCGGGAGGGTGCCGGAGGACCCCCGGGAGGGGTGTGACGACCAAAGGACCACATGGGCTGTTAGATAAAGTGTTCCAGCCCTTATTGGGCTGGGAAAGACTTTTGCTAAAGGCCCATGTGGCTGGAGATAAGGAGATAAGGCAAAAAGGATTTAAAAGGAGGAGATCCACCTCCCTTGTGGGAGGTGGACTCTCCCTTTAATTCGGCCGGCCATCTCCTCTTTGGAGTAGAGGCCAAGACAGCCCTCCACGTCCCTCCTCCTATATATACTTGAGGTTTTGGATGTTTTGAGACAAGATTTGATCTCTCTCTCTCACGGCGAAGCCCTACCTCTCTTCTTCCTCCTCCGCAGCGCTTAGGCGAAGCCCTGTCGGAATACCTTGCTACTCCACCACCACCACGCCGTCGTGCTGCTGTTGGAGCCCTTCCCCAACCTCTCCTTCCTCCTTGCTGGATCAAGGTGTTGGAGACGTCACCGGGCTGCACGTGTGTTGAACGCGGAGGTGCCGTCCGTTCGGCACTTGATCGGATCTACCGCGATCTGAATCGCTGCGAGTACGACTCCATCAACCGCGTTCTTGTAACGCTTCCGCTTAGCGATCTTCAAAGGTATGAAGATGCAATCTCTCCCCTCTCGTTGCTGGTTTCTCCATAGATAGATCTTGGTGAACGTAGGAAAATTTTGATTTACTACTACGTCTCCCAACAGTGGTATCAGAGCTAGGTCTATGCGTAGAATCTATGCACGAGTAGAACACAAAGCAGTTGTGGGCGTCGAGTTTGTTAATTTGCTTGCCGCTACTAGTCTTATCTTGATTCGGCGGTATTGTGGGATGAAGCGGCCCGGACCAACTTTACACGTACGCTTACGTGAGACCGGTTCCACCGCCTGACATGCACTAGATGCATAAGGTGGCTAGCGGGTGTCTGTCTCTCCTACCTTAGTCGGATCGGATTCGATGAAAAGGGTCCTTATGAAGGGTAAATAGCAATTGGCAAATCACGTTGTGGTGTTGACGTAGGTAAGAAACGTTCTTGCTAGTAACCTATAGCAGCCACGTAAAAACTTGCAACTACAAATTAGAGGACGTCTAACTTGTTTTTGCAGCATGTGCCTTGTGATGTGATATGGCCAAAGGATGTGATGTGATGCATTGTGATGTATGAATTGATCATGTTCTTGTAATAGGATTCACGACTTGCATGTCGATGATTATGACAACCGGCAGGAGCCATAGGAGTTGTCTTATTTATTGTATGACCTGCGTGTCAATCATAAACGCCATGTAATTACTTTACTTTATTGCTAAGCGTTAGCCATAGTAGTAGAAGTAATAGTTGGCGAGACAACTTCATGAAGACACAATGATGGAGATCATGATGATGGAGATCATGGTGTCGTGCCGGTGACAGTGATGATCATGGTGCCCCGAAGATGGAGATCATAGGAGCAAAATGATATTGGCCATATCATGTCACTATATTGATTGCATGTGATGTTTATCATGTTTACATCTTATTTGCATAGAACGACGGTAGTAAATAAGATGATCTCTCAATAAAATTTCAAGAAAGGTGTTGACCCTAACTGTGCACCGTTGCTAAGGATCGTCGTTCCGAAGCACCACGTGATGATCGGGTGTGATAGGTTCTAACGTTCGCATACAACGGGTGTAAGCCAGATTTACACATGCGAAACACTTAGGTTGACTTGACGAGCCTAGCATGTACAGACATGGCCTCGGAACACGGAAGACCGAAAGGTCGAACATGAGTCGTATAGAAGATACGATCAACATAGAGATGTTCACCATGGATGACTAGTCTGTCTCACGTGATGATCGGACACGGGCTAGTTGACATGGATCATGTATCACTTGGAAGACTAGAGAGATGTCTATCTAAGTGGGAGTTCATTAATAATTTGATTAAATGAACTTAATTATCATGAACTTAGTCTAAAAATGTCCTTGCAAATTATGTCGTAGATAGCTCGCGCTGTAGCTCCCCAGTTTTATTGATACAATCCTAGAGAAAAGTAAGTTGAAAGTTGATGGTAGCAATAATGCGGACTGGGTCCGTGATCTGAGGATTGTCCTCATTGCTGCACAGAAAGCTTATGTTTTTGATGTACCGCTAACTGCATCACTCCCTCAAGCGTTGTCTGTAGATGTTGTGAACATATGACAGGCACTTTTTGATGACTACGTGATAGTTCAGTGCGTCATGCATTACGGCTTAGAATTGAGGCTTCAAAATGTTTTGAACGTCACAGAACATATGAGATGTTCTAGGAGCTGAGATTGTGATCTCAAGCTCGTGCCTATGTTGAGAGGTATGAGACCTCCAACAAGATTCTTTGCCTGCAAGATAAAGGAGAATAGCTTAATCGGTGAGCGTGTTCTCAGATTGTCTGGGTGCTACAATCACTTGAATCAAGTGGGAGTTAATCTTCCAGATGAGATAGTGATTAATGCAGTTCTCCAAGTCACTGCCACCAAGCTACTAGAGCTTCGTGATGAACTATAACATGCCAGGGATGGATAAGATAATCCCTGAGTTGTTCGTGATGTTTGACACCACGAAGGTAGAAATCAGTAAGGAGCATCAAGTGTTGATGGTTAAGTGAAAACCACTAGTTTCAAAAGGGGCAAGGGCAAGAAGGGAAAAACTTCAGGAATGGCAAGCCAGTTGTTGCTCTAGTGAAGAAACCCAAGGTTGAGCCCGAACCCGAGACTAAGTGCTTCTGTTATGAGGAGAATGTTCGCTGAAGCGAAAAAACCCTAGATGATTGGTAGATAAGAAGGCTGGTAATGTCAATGGAAGTATATTTGATATACGTGTTAGTGACGTGTACCTTGCTGGTACTCCTAGTAGCACCTGGGTATTAGATACCGGTTCGGTTGCTAAGTGTTAGCAACTCGAAATAAAAGCTACAGAGTAAATGGAGACTAGCTAGGTGAAAGGTGACGATGTGTGTTGGAAGTATTTCCAAGATTGATGTGATCACCATCGCACGCTCTCTCTACCTTCAGGATTTGTGATAAACCTAAATAAATGTTATTTGGTGTTTGCGTTGAGCATAAACGTGATTAGATCATGATTAGTGCGATACGGTTATTCATATAAGTTAGAGAATAATGGTTATTCTGTTTACATGGATAATGCCTTCAATGGTCATGCACCCACTCGAAATGGTTTATCGAATCATGATCGTAGTAGTACACATATTCATAACATTGGTACCAAAAGATACAAAGTTAATAATGATAGTACCACATGCTTGTGGCACTGCCACGTAATGTCATATTGGTATAAATCGCATGAAGAAACTCCATGATGATGGATGTTTTTTGACTCACTCGATTTCGAATCGGTTGAGACATGCGAGCCATGCCTCTTGGGCAAGATGACTGAGACCCCGTCATCCAATATGATGGAGCGGGCAAGTGGCTTATTGGAATTAATACATGTTGATGTATGTGGTCCAATGAGTGTTGAAACACACAGTGGATATCGTTGTTTTTCTTTACCTTCACTGATGATTTGAGTAAATATGGGGATATTTACTTAATGAAACACGAATCTGAAATGTTTGAAAGGTTCAAGGAGTTTCAGAGTGAAGTTAAAGATCATCGTGACAAGAAGATAAATGTCTATGATATGATCATGGAGGTGAATATCTAAGTTACGAGTTTGGTATGCAATTTTAGACAATGTGGAAATTGTTTCACAGCTCACGCCTCCTGGAACACCATAGTGTGATGGTGTGTTCGAACGTCGTAGTCGTGCTCTATTGGATATAGTGAGTACTATGATGTCTCTTATCGTTTTACCACTATCGTTATGGGGTTATGCATTAAAGACAAATCCATTCACTTTAACAGGGCACCATCTAAGTCTGTTGAGATGACACCGTGAGAATTATGGTTTGATAGAAGCCTAAGCTGTCATTTCTTAATGTTTGGGGCTGCGACGCTTATGTGAAAATGGGTTTTTCACCTAGCGAGCTCGAACCCAAAGCAGACAAATGCATCTTCATAGAATACCCTAATGAGACATTGGGTATACCTTCTATCTCAGATCCAAGCGCAAAAGGTGTTTGTTGCTAAGAACGGGTCCTTTCTTGAGAAAGAGTTTCTCTCGAAAGAATTGAGTGGGAGGAAGATAGAACTTGATGAGGTTGTTGAACCTTTGTTTCAACCAGAGAATAGCGCAACACAGAAAGATGTTTCTGTAGAGCCTACTCAGTTGAAAAGGAAGTTAATGATGATGATCATGAAGCTTCGGATCAAGTCACTATCGAACCTCGTAGGTCGACAAGGACGCGTACTGCTCCTGAGTAGTACGACAACCCTGTCTTGGAAATCATGTTGTTGGACAGCGATGAACCTACGAACTATGGAGAAGCGATGGTGGGCCCGGATTCCAACAAATGGCTAGGAGCCATGAAATCCGAGAAAGGATCCATGTATGAAAACCAAGTATGGACTTTGGTAGACTTGCCTGTTGAATGGCGGGTCATTGAGTACAAATGGACCTTTGAGATAAACATAGACGCTAATGGTGAAATGTCACCGTTTATAAAGCTCGACTTGTCGCAAAGAAGTTTCCGCCAAGTTCAAGGAGTTGACTGCAATGAGATTGTCTCATCTGTAGCGATGCTAAAAGTCTATTAAAATTTTGTTAGCAGTTGCTGCATTTTTCGATTATGAAATCTGGCAGATGGATGACAAAACAAGGTTTCCGTAATGGTTTCTGTGAGGAAGAGTTGTATGTGATACAACCAGAAGGTTTTGTCAATCCTAAGGATGCTAATAATATGCAAACTCCAGCGATCCTTCTATGGACTGGAGCAAGCATCTCGGAGTTGGAATATATGCTTTGATGAGGTGATCAAAGTGTTTAAGTTTATACAATGTTTATGAGAAACTTGTGTTTGCAAGAAAGTGAGTGGGAGCACTATGGAATTTCTTATAAGAATATGTAGTTGACATATTATTGATCGGAAATGATGTAGAATTTCTGGAAGAGCATGAAGGGTTGTTTGAAAAGTTTTTTTTCAAAGGAAGACCCAGATAAAGCTACTATTTTATTAAGCATCAAGATCTATAGGGATAGATCTATTTGCTTGATAAGTTTTTTCGACGAAGACATACCTTGACAAGTTTTTGAAGGAGTTCAAAATAGATGGGTCAAAGAAGGAGTTCTTGACTGTATTGTAAGGTGTGAAATTGAGTAAGACTCAATACCCGACCACGGCAGAATATAAAGAAGAGATGAGTGTCATCTCCTATGCTTTAGCCATAGGCTCTATATAGTATGCCATGCTGTGTGCCGCACCTGTGTGTGCCTTGCCATGAGTCTGTCAAGGGGTACAAGAGTAATCCAAGAGTGGATCACTAGACAGCGGTCAAAGTTAGCCTTAGTAACTTGAGAACTAAGGAAATATTTCTCGATTATGGAGGTGATAAAGAGTTCATCGTAAAGTGTTACGATGATGCAAGCTTTAAAACCAATCCGGATGACTCTTAGTAGAAATCCAGCTACGTATAGTGGAGCAGCCATTTGGAATAGCTCCAAGTGGAGCGTGGGAGCAGTATCTACAAATATGAAATGGAAAGTTTGCAAAGGTACACACGGATCTGAATGTCGCAGACCCGCTGACTAAAAACCTCTTTCACGAGCAGAACATGAACAAACCCCGGAACTTATTGGGTGTTAATCACATGATGATATGATCACATGGTGATGTAAGTGTTAATCACATGGTGATGTGAACTAGATTATTGACTCTAGTGCAAGTGGGAGACTGTTGGAAATATGCCCTAGAGGCAATAATAAAATGGTTATTATTGTATTTCCTTGTTCATGATAATTGTCTATTGTTCATGCTATAATTGTGTTAACCGGAAACCATAATACATGTGTGAATACATAGACCACAACATGTCCCTAGTGAGCCTCTAGTTGACTAGCTCGTTGATCAATAGATGGTCACGGTTTCATGGCCATGGACATTGGATGTCGTTGATAACGGGATCACATCATTAGGAGAATGATGTGATGGACAAGACCCAATCCTAAGCATAGCACAAAGATCGTGTAGTTCGTTTGCTAAAGCTTTTCAATGTCAAGTGTCATTTCCTTAGACCATGAGATTGTGTAACTCCCGGATACCGTAGGAATACTTTGGGTGTGCCAAACGTCACAACGTAACTGGGTGGCTATAAAGGTACGCTACGGGTATCTCCGAAAGTATCTGTTGGGTTGGCACGAATCGAGACTGGGATTTGTCACTCCGTGTGACGGAGAGGTATCTCTGGGCCCACTCGGTAAGACATCATCATTATGAGCTCAATGTGACTAAGGAGTTAGTCACGGGATGATGTATTACGGAACGAGTAAAGAGACTTGCCAGTAACGAGATTGAACAAGGTATGGGGATACCGACGATCGAATCTCGGGCAAGTATCATACCGATAGACAAAGGGAATTGTATACGGGATTGATTGAATCCTTGACATCGTGGTTCATCCGATGAGATCATCGTGGAGTACGTGGGAGCCAACATGGGTATCCAGATCCCGCTGTTGGTTATTGACCGGAGAGGTGTCTCGGTCATGTCTACGTGTCTCCCGAACCCGTAGGGTTTACACACTTAAGGTTCGATGACGCTAGGGTTATAGGGAAATGGTATACGTGATTACCGAAGGTTGTTCGGAGTCCCGGATGAGATCCCGGACGTCACGAGGAGCTCCGGAATGGTCCGGAGGTAAAGATTGATATATAGGAAGTCCAGTTTTGGTCACCGGAAAGTTTTCGGGCTCATCGGTAGTGTACCGGGAGTGCCGGGAGGGTGCCGGAGGACCCCCGGGAGGGGTGTGACGACCAAAGGACCACATGGGCTGTTAGATAAAGTGTTCCAGCCCTTATTGGGCTGGGAAAGACTTTTGCTAAAGGCCCATGTGGCTGGAGATAAGGAGATAAGGCAAAAAGGATTTAAAAGGAGGAGATCCACCTCCCTTGTGGGAGGTGGACTCTCCCTTTAATTCGGCCGGCCATCTCCTCTTTGGAGTAGAGGCCAAGCCAGCCCTCCACGTCCCTCCTCCTATATATACTTGAGGTTTTGGATGTTTTGAGACAAGATTTGATCTCTCTCTCTCACGGCGAAGCCCTACCTCTCTTCTTCCTCCTCCGCAGCGCTTAGGCGAAGCCCTGTCGGAATACCTTGCTACTCCACCACCACCACGCCGTCGTGCTGCTGTTGGAGCCCTTCCCCAACCTCTCCTTCCTCCTTGCTGGATCAAGGTGTTGGAGACGTCACCGGGCTGCACGTGTGTTGAACGCGGAGGTGCCGTCCGTTCGGCACTTGATCGGATCTACCGCGATCTGAATCGCTGCGAGTACGACTCCATCAACCGCGTTCTTGTAACGCTTCCGCTTAGCGATCTTCAAAGGTATGAAGATGCAATCTCTCCCCTCTCGTTGCTGGTTTCTCCATAGATAGATCTTGGTGAACGTAGGAAAATTTTGATTTACTACTACGTCTCCCAACAGCAAGTTCATCTCCATAAGCATCATTCATATTGGCATCATGGCCACAAGCATAGCAAGCATCAAGTTCATCAAAAAGGGATATTTCAAACGAATCCAAGGGATCATAGCAATTATCATAGCATTCATCCTTCGATAAGAACGAAGGGAAGTTAAACAATGTATGAGTTGAAGAGTTACTCTCATTAGAAGGTGAGCACGGGTAGCTAATCCGCTCTTCCTCCTTTTGTTCTTCACTCTCCTCCTCATCTTTTTCATCTAATGAGCTCATAGTTTCTGCAATTTCTTCTTCCATAGTTTCCTGCAAGATATTAGTCTCTTCCAAAGCAGTGGTCATTCTTCCAATAAATTCAATAATATCGGTATTGCAATCATAATTCTCAAAGCAATATTTAAGTATGGCAAAAATGTCAGATTCGTAAGGAACATCATCATCATACTTTTCAAGCAAAGAAGCAATTTCATAAGCACCTTTAAAAACAAAAAATTCTTCTATTTGTTCCACATCATAGTAATCATAAATACCTTTAGCATATGAAGCTAAGGTTTCATTATCATTAAATTTGCATTGAAAGGGAAGGTGTCGAGCTTCTATATTAGAGAAACAAGTAAAGTCACATCTCGAGCATGCATCCCAAGCAAACCATCCATGTATTCTAATTTGATCCCATAAGTGTTTCCCTTTTTGAGATACGCGATAATCCCTAAAGTATTCACGTTGATCCAACGTGTATCCCATTATCAAGTTGAATGGGGTTTTCTCAGGATTATCAAAGTAGTGCATAATATTTTCTACATAACGAGCATCGAGGGTTTTAGGAGGTTCCCCATCTCCATGAGTAGCAAGTACACCTTTTTTGGTATTTCGTGTTCCATATGCATAACTAAAGATAGGGAACAACTTAGAACAGCAAATAAAATCTACTTAGTGATAAAGCAAACAAGCACACACGAGAATATTCACCCCACGCTATTGCTCCCCGGCAACGGCGCCAGAAAAAGGTCTTGATAACCCACAAGTGTAGGGGATCAATTGTAGCCTTTCTCGATAAGTAAGAGTGTCGAACCCAACGAGGATCTAAATATAGAACAAATATTCCCTCAAGTTCTATCGACCATTGATACAACTCTACGCACGCTTAACGTTTGGTTTACCTAGAACAAGTATGAAACTAGAAGTACTTTCTAGGAGTGATAGGATAGGTTTGCAAGATAATAAAGAACACGTAAATAAAAACTAGGGGCTTCTTAGATAGAGAAACAACTAAGTTAGTTTAACGAGTGTGGAAAAGTTGTGGTAGGAGTTGCGGAATTGTCCCTAGGCAATCGATAACTAGACCGGTAATCATTATTGCTTTTTATATGAGGGAGAGGCATAAGCTAACATACTTTCTCTACTTGGATCATATGCACTTATGATTGGAACTCTAGCAAGCATCCACAACTACTAAAGATCATTAAGGTAAAACCCAACCATAGCATTATAAGGTATCAAGTCCTCTTTACTCCCATATGCAACAACCCACCTGCTCGGGTTTATGCTTCTGTCACTCAAGCAACCCACCATAGGCAAATCATGAACACATTGCAACACCCTACTGCGAGGATCCCTCAAGCTTGCGCGACATGGAGAGCACCATAGGACAGCACCAATAGTAAAACATGCAACTCAAACCAATCATGATCATCAATCAACCCATAGGACAACAAAAATCTACTCGGACATCATAGGATGGCAAGACATCATTGGATAATAATATGAAGCATAAAGCACCATGTTCAAGTAGAGGGTACAGTGGGTTGCGGGAGAGTGGACCGTTGTAGATAGATGGGGGAAGGTGATGGAGGTGTTGGTGAAGATGACGGAGTTGTTGGAGTAGATCGCCGTCATGATGATGGTCCCGGCGGCATTACGGCGCCACCGGGAGAGAGGGGGAGAGAGCTCCCTTCCTTCTTCTTCTTCATTGACCTTCCCCCTAGATGGGAGAAGGGTTTCCCCTCTGGTCCATGGCCTCCACGGCGGCGGAGGGGAGAGAGCCCCTCCGAGGTTGGATCTCTATCTCTATTTCCTTCTGTTTCTGCGCTCCTTGATTCTGGCCTTTCACCGTTTCTTAAATATCCAAAGATCCATAACTCCGATTGGGCTGAAATTTTGAGAGGATTTTTAGCCAGATATTAGCTTTCTTGCAGCTAAAGAAGGGCACCAACCGCCTTACGGGGTGACCACAAGGGCCCAGGGCATGGCCAGGGGGTAGGCCGCGCCCCTGGCTTGTGATCACCTCGGGCATCATCTCGCGTTGATTCTTTTTCCCAAAAATCACATATATTCCAAAAAAAATCTCCGTCAGTGTTTATCGCGTTTGGACTTCGTTTGATATGGATTTTCTACGAAACAAAAACATGCAACAAACAGGAGCTGGCACTAGGCACTGGATCAGTATGTTAGTCCAAAAATAGTATAAAAAGTTGCCAAAAGTGTATGAAAGTTGTAGAATATTGGCATGAAACAATCAAAAATTATAGATACGACGGACACGTATCAGCATCCCCAAGCTTAATTACTGCTCGTCCTCGAGTAGGTAAATGATAACAAAGATAATTTTTGATATGGAATGCTACCTAGCATAATCTTGTTCATATAATCTAATCATGGCATGAATATTAAGACACGAGTGATTCAAAGCAATAGTCTATCATTTGACATTAAGACAATAATACTTCAAGCATACTAATAAAGCAATTGTATCTCTTCAAAATATAATGGCAAGAGAAAGTTATCCCTACAATTTCATATAGTCTAGATATGCTCCATCTTCCCCACACAAAGTATTTATGTCATGCACAACCCCGATGACAAGTCAAGCAATTGTTTCACACCTTTTATGTTCTCAAAAAATTTCAACTCTCACGCAATACATGAGCGTGAGCCATGGATATAGCACTATAGGTGGAATAGAATATGGTGCAGGTTGTGAAGAAAAAGGAGAAGATAGTCTCACATCAACTAGGCATATCAACGGGCTATGGAGATGCCCATTAATAGATATTAATGTGAGTGAGTAGGTATTTCCATGCAACAGATGCACTAGAGCTATAAGTGTATGAAAGCTCAAAAGAAACTAAGTGGGTGTGCAGCCAACTTGCTTGCTCATGAAGACCTAGGGCAATTTGAGGAAGATCGTCATTGGAATATACAAGCCAAGTTATATAATGAAAATTCCCACTAGTATATGAAAATGACAAAATAGGAGACTCTCTATCATGAAGATCATGGTGCTACTCTAAAGCACAAGTATGGAAAAAGGATAGTAGCATTGTCCCTTCTCTCTTTTCTCTCTTTTTTTATCTTTTTACTATTTTTTATTTTTGGTGGGCATCTAAGGCCTCTTTTTTTAGATTCGCTGGCCTCTTTTATTTTTCATAAATTCTAGAGTCTCATCCCAACTTGTGAGGTAATCATAGGTTCCATCATCCTTTCCTCACATGCGACAATGCGCTAATAATGATGGTCATCACACTTTTATTTACTTATAACTCGATATCTAGAACAAAATATGACTCTATATGAATGCCTCCGGTGGTGTACTAGGATATGCAATGGTCTAGCATAGCAAATGACTTCAAAAAATGGACAAGCCATGAAAACATCATGCTAGCTATCTTACGATCATGCAAAGCAATATGAAAATGATGGTGCGTGTCATAATAAACGGAACGGTGGAAGTTGCATGGCAATATATCTCGAAATGGCTATGGAAATGCCATAATAGGTAGGTATGGTGGCTGTTTTGAGGGAGGATATATGGTGGGTTTAATGCACCGGCGAAAGTTGCGTGGTACTAGAAAGGCTAGCAAAGGTGGAAGGGTGAGAGTGTGTATAATCCATGGACTCAAATTAGTCATAAAGAACTCACATACTTATTGCAAAAGTCTATTAGTCATCGAAGCAAAGTATTAGACACATGCTCCTAGGGTATAGGTTGGTAGGAGTTAACCATCACGCGCTCCCGACCCTCACACAAAGGTTCACAATCAAAAAACAAATCATGCTCCGACTTCCTTACATAACGGTTCACCATACGTGCATGCTACGGGAACCACAAACCTTTACACAAGTATTTCTACCAATTCACAATTACTCACTAGCATGACTCTAATATCACCATCTTTATATCGCAAAACTATTGCAAGGAATCAAACACATCATATTCAGTGATCTACAAGTTTTATGTAGGATTTTATGACTAACCATGTGAATGACCAAGTCCTGTTAACTCTCTAAATAGATATAAGTGAAGCATGAGAGTTTAATTCTTTATACAAAAGATATGCCCATGCTCTAACAAATATAAGTGGAGCAAAAAAGCATTCTACAAGTCGCGGTTTTCTATGTGTGAGAAATAGGCAATCCAAACTTCAAATGATATAAGTGAAGCACATGAAGCATTCTATAAAGCCATATTCAAAAGATATACGTGAGGTGCAAAGAGCCTTCTATAAATCAACCAAGGAATTTATCATACTATCATGGTGCATTATTAAAAATAAATAAAAAGCACACGACGCTCCAAGATTTACGCATATCATGTGACGATAAAAATATAGCTCCAAGTAAAATTACCGATGGTTGTTAGAAGAAAGAGGGGATGCCTTCTAGGGCATCCCCATGCTTAGTTTCTTGGGAGTCCTTGAATATTACCTTGGGGTTCCTCGGGCATCCCCAATCTTAGTCTCTTTCCACTCCTTATTCCTTCATCCATCGTGATCTCACCCAAAACTTGAAAACTTCAATCACATAAAACTTAAAAAAAACTCGTGAGATCCGTTAGTATAATAAAGCAAATCAGCACTTTAAGTATTGTACAAAACCAATTCATATTTTGTGTTTGCATTGTATCTACTGTAATATAACTTTTCCATGGCTTATACCACCGATACAATCGATAGTTTCATCAAAACGAGCAAAACAATGCATCAAAAACAGAATCTATCAAAAACAGGACAGTCTGTAGTAATCTGAACATTCACCATACTTTTGTAACTCTAAAAATTCTTAAACATTAGGACTTGGTCAAGAATTTGTATAGCAGTATTGTGTAAAAATTCAGAATTTTTGCACGCTCTAGTAAAATATAAAAATTCAAACACTGCAGCAAAAGTTTCTGTTTTTACACAGCACATATCAAACAAGCAATTTAAACATCCTAAAGGAAAATCTGGTCACATTATTTTTATAATAAAATGGATTTGTACAAGGGGGTAATTATTTTTGTTGAAAAGTTTCTGTAATCAAGATTCACAAAGTTTCCATGGGCATGAACAAAGTTCAAGGCTAGCCCCCACTTCAACGTTGCTCGTCTTTCTCACTTTCACTTTTCTTTTTGAAATTTTTTGAAGTTCCCCACTTTATTTTTTTGTTTTAAAACTATATAAAAGCAAACAATAGAATAAAATGACTCTCTAAAACTTCCGGTTGTCTCCCTGGCAGCGCTTTCTTTAAACCCATTAAGCTAGGCATAAAGTGCTCAAGTAGTGGATCCACCTGGATCCCAAGGTATATCAAAGCCAATTTTAATTAGAAATGATTTGTAATTAAGTATTGATCACAAAGTTATATAAATCATGTGACAAAAAAGTCTAACTCTCTTTCTATGCATCGGCATGTCATAAAATAACAATTCATGCACACAAAGTAAAGGTCAATGCATAGTATAAACAGTTTCTTGCAATTTTATCATATTGGAAACATGGAGAGGTGGAGATGTAGTTCCTCTCTCATAATAATTGCAAGTAGGAGCAGCAAGCACATGCATATTAATTTATCAAAATTATCATGTGCAATAGTAGAACGCAACCCATCAATATAATCCTTAATAAGAGCAAACTTCTCCGATATAGTGTAGTTGGGAGAGTTCAAAAAGATAATAGGACTATCATGCATGGGTGAAATAGAAACAAATTCATTCTTAACATAAGGAACTATAGCAAGTTCATATCCATAAGCATCATTCATATTGGCATCATGGACACAAGCATAGCAAGCATCAAGTTCATCAAGAAGGGATATTTCAAACGAATCCAAGGGATCATAGCAATTATCATAGCATTCATCCTTCGGTAAGAATGAAGTGAAATTAAACAATCTTACTATCATTAGAAGGTGGGCACGGGTAGCTAATCCACTCTTCCTCCTTTTGTTCTTCGCTCTCCTCCTCATCTTTTTCATCCAATGAGCCCATAGTGTCATCAATTTCTTCTTCCATAAATTCCTGCAAAATATTAGTCTCTTTTTGGATAGTGGAGACTTTCTCAATAAATTGATCAATATGGGCATTATATTCATAATTGGCATAACAATAGTGAAGCCTAGCCAAATTTTGGGATCGGTAAACATCATCATCATAATCTTCATACTTTTCAAACAAAGCTTCAATTTCATAAGCACCCTTAAAAGGAACAAACTTTTCTATTTGTTCCACATCATAGTAATCATATATACCATTACCACAAGAATACAAGGTTTCATTATCATTAAATTTACATGAAAAGGGAAGGTGTTTAGCCTCCATCCTAGAGCAACAAGTAATATCATATCTCAAGCATAGATTCCAAGCATACCATTTCAATATATAAATTTGATCCCATAACAGTTTCCCTTTTTGAGTCAAGCGATAATCCCCAAAGTATTCACGTTGATCCAACGTGTATCCCATTATGTAATTGAATGGGTTTTTCTCAGGATTATTAAAGTAGTTCATAATATCTTTCACATAACGAGCATCGAGGGTTTTAGGGGGTTCCCCATCTCCATGAGTAGCAAGTACACCTTTTTTTTGGGTATTTCGTGTTCGATATCCATAACAAAATATAGATAAAAACTTAGAATGGCAAATAAAATCTACTTAGTGATAAAGCAAACAATCACACACGAGAATATACACCTTGCGCTATTGCTCCTCGGCAACGGCGCCAGAAAAAGGTCTTGATAACCCACAAGTGTAGGGGATCAATTGTAGCCTTTATCGATAAGTAAGAGTGTCGAACCCAACGAGGAGCTAAAGGTAGAACAAATATTCCCTCAAGTTCTATCGACCATCGATACAACTCGAGGCACGCTTAACGTTCACTTTACCTAGAACAAGTATGAAACTAGAAGTACTTTGTAGGTATGATAGGATAGGTTTGCAAGATAATAAAGAGCACGTAAATAAAATCTAGGGGCTGCTAAGATAAAGTAACAATTAAGTTAGTTTAACGAGTGTGGAAAAGTGGTGGTAGGAGTTGCGGAATTGTCCCTAGGCAATCGATAACTAGACCGGTAATCATTATTGGAATTTTATATGAGGGGGAGGCATAAGCTAACATACTTTCTCTACTTGGATCATATGCACTTATGATTGGAACTCTAGCAAGCATCTGCAACTACTAAAGATCATTAAGGTAAAACACAACCATAGAATTATAAGGTATCAAGTCCTCTTTACTCCCATATGCAATAACCCACCTGTTGGGAGATGTAGTAGTAAATCAAAATTTTCCTACGTGTCACCAAGATCTATCTATGGAGAAACCAGCAACGAGTGGGGAGAGATTGCATCTTCGTACCTTTGAAGATCGCTAAGCGGAAGCGTTACAAGAACGCGGTTGATGGAGTCGTACTCGCAGCGATTCAGATCGCGGTGGATTCCGATCTAAGCGTCGAACAACGGCGCCTCCGCGTTCAACACACGTGCATCCCGGTGACATCTCCTATGCCTTGATCCAGCAAGGAGGAAGGAGAGGTTGGGGAAGGGCTCCAACAGAAGAACGATGATGTGGTGGTGGTGGAGTAGCAAGGTATTCCGGCAGGGCTTCGCCTAAGCGCTACGGAGGAGGAAGAAGAGAGGTAGGGCTTTGCCGTGAGAGAGAGAGAGAGTTCAGAACTATTCTCAAAATTCCAAAACCTCAAGTATATATAGGAGGAGGGAGAGGGAGGGCTGGCTTGGACTCTCCTCCAAGGAGGAGAGCTTCGGCCGAATCAAAGGGAGAGTCCACCTCCCACAAGGGAGGTGGATCTCCTTCTTTTCAAACACCTTTGCCCTTATCTCTAGATCTCCAGCCGCATGGGCCTTTCTAGAAAGTCTTGGCCAGCCCAAAAAGGGCTCGCACACTTCCTCTAAGGGCCCACGAAGTCCTATTGTCGTCACACCCCTTCCGGGGGTCCTCCAGCACCCTCCCGACACTCCCGGTACACTACCGATGAGCCCGAAAACTTTCCGGTGACCAAAACTGGACTTCCTATATATCAATATTTACCTCTAGACCATTCCGGAGCTCCTCTTGACATCCAGGATCTCATCCGAGACTCCGAACAACTTTCGGTAATCACGTATACCATTTCCCTATAACCCTAGCATCATCGAACCTTAAGTGTGTAGACCCTACGGGTTCGGGAGACACGTGGACATGACCGAGACACTTCTCCGGCCAATAACCAACAGCGGGATCTGGATACCCATGTTGGCTCCCACATGCTCCATGATTATCTCATCGGATGAACCACGATGTCGGGGATTCAATCAATCCCGTATACAATTCCCTTTGTCTATCGGTATGATACTTGCCCGAGATTCGATCGTCGGTATCTCTATACCTTGTTCAATCTCGTTACCGGAAAGTCTCTTTACTCGTTCCGTAATACATCATCCCGTGACTAACTCCTTGGTCACATTGAGCTCATTATGATGATGTCTTACCGAGTGGGCCCAGAGATACCTCTCCGTCACACGGAGTGACAAATCCCAGTCTCGATTCGTGCCAACCCAACAGACACTTTTGGAGATACCCGTAGTGCACCTTTATAGCCACCCAGTTATGTTGTGATGTTTGCCACACCCAAAGCATTCCTACGGTATCTGGGAGTTGCACAATCTCATGTTCTGAGGAAACGATACTTGACATTGAAAAGCTTTAGCAAACGTACTACACGATCTAGTGCTATGCTTAGGATTGGGTCTTGTCCATCACATCATTCTCCTAATGATGTGATCCCGTTATCAACGACATCCAATGTCCATGGCCATGAAACCGTGACCATCTATTGATCAACGAGCTAGTCAACTAGAGGCTCACTAGGGACATGTTGTGGTCTATGTATTCACACATGTATTACGGTTTCCGGTTAACACAATTATAGCATGAACAATAGACAATTATCATGAACAAGGAAATACAATAATAACCATTTTATTATTGCCTCTAGGGCATATTTCCAACATTATGGTCATGCCCCACTGGTCAATGGTTTATTTTTGATGAATCTGGAACGTGATGTTACACATGTCCATAGTGTGAGTACCAAAAAGTGTAAGGTTGATAACGATAGTCCCACTTACATGTGGCACTGCCGCCTTGGTCATATTGGTGTCAAACGCATGAAGAAGCTCCATACTGATGGACTTTTGGGGTCTCTTGATTTCAAATCATTTGACACATGCGAACCATGCATCATGGGCAAGATAACCAAGACTCCGTTCTTCGGAAAAATGGAGCGAGCAACTGACTTGTTGGAAATAATACATACCGATGCATGCGGTCCAATGAGTGTCGAGGCTCGTGGTGGCTACCGTTATGTTCTCACCCTCACTGATGACTTGAGTAGATATGGGTATGTCTACTTAATGAAACATAAGTCTGAAACTTTTGAAAGGTTCAAGGAATTTGAGAGTGAGGTAGAGAATCAACGTGACAGGAATATAAAGTGCCTATGATCTGATCGTGGCGGAGAATATTTAAGTCACGAGTTTGGCACGCACCTAAGGAAATGTGGAATTGTTTCACAACTCACGCCGCCTGGCACACCTTAGCGAAATGGTGTGTCTGGACGTCGTAATCGCACTCTATTAGATATGGTACGATCTATGATGTCTCTTACCGACTTACCGCTATCATTTTGGGGATATGCATTAGAGACTGTCGCATTCACTTTAAATAGGGCACCGTCAAAATCCATTGAGACGACACCGTATGAATTATGCTTTGGAAAGAAACCTAAGCTGTCGTTTCTAAAAGTTTGGGGATGCGATGCTTATGTGAAGAAACTTCAACCTGACAAGCTCGAACCCAAAGCGGAAAAATGCGTCTTCATAGGATATCCCAAAGAGACTATTGGGTATACCTTCTACCTACGATCCGAGGGCAAAGTCTTTGTTGCCAAGAATGGATCCTTTCTCGAGAAAGAGTTTCTCTCGAAAGAAGTAAGTGGGAGGAAAATAGAACTTGATGAGGTAATTGTACCTCTAGTCGAACCGAAGAGTAGCACAGCATAGGAAGTTGTTTCTGTGGAGCCTACACCGGCTGGAGAGGAAGTTAATGATGATGATCATGAAACTTCAGATCAAGTTACTATTTAACGTCGAAGGTCCACTAGGACACGTTCCGCACCAGAGTGGTATGGCAACCCTATCCTGGAGATCATGTTGTTAGACAAGATGAACCGTCGAACTATGAAGAAGCAATGGCGGGCCCGGATTCCAACAAATGGCTTGAGGCCATGAAATCTGAGATAGGATCCATGTATGAGAACAAAGTATGGACTTTGGTGGACTTTCCTGATGATAAGCGAGCCATTGAAAATAAATGGATCTTTAAGAAGAAGACTGACGCGGATGGTAATGTGACCGTCTATAAGGCTCGGCTTGTCGCTAAGGGTTATCGACAAGTTCAAGGAGTTGACTACGATGAGACTTTCTCACCCGTAGCGATGCTGAAGTCTGTCCGAATCATGTTAGCAATTGCCGCATTTTATGATTATGAGATCTGGCAAATGGATGTCAAAATGGCATTCGTTAATGGTTTCCTTAAGGAAGAACTGTATATGATGCAGCCGGAAGGTTTTGTCGATCCTAAAGATGCTAACAAGGTATGCAAGCTCCAGCGCTCCATCTATGGGCTGGTGCAAGCATCTCGGAGTTGGAACATTCGCTTTAATGAAGTGATTAAAGCGTTTGGATTTGTACAGGTTTATGGAGAACCTTGTATTTACAAGAAAGTGAGTGGGAGCTGTGTAGCATTTCTCATATTATATGTGGATGACATACTGATAATGGGAAATGATATAAAACTCTTGGAAAGTGTAAAGGCCTACTTGAATAAGTGTTTTTCAATGAAGGACCTTGGAGAAGCTGCTTACATATTAGGTATTAAGATCTATAGAGATAGGTCGAGACGCCTCATAGGTCTTTCACAAAGCACATACCTTGACAAGATATTGAAGAAGTTCAACATGGATCAGTCCAAGAAGGGGTTCTTGCCTGTGTTACAAGGTGTGAGATTGAGTACGACTCAATACCCGACCACGGCAAAGGATAGATAAGAGATGAGTGTCATCGCCTATGCTTCAGCCATAGGCTCTATTATGTATGCCATGTTGTGTACCAGACCTGATGTGAACCTTGCCATAAGTTTGGTAGGGAGGTACCAAAGTGATCCCAGAGCGGAACACTGGACAGCGGTCAAGAATATCCTGAAGTACCTAAAGAGGACAAAGGACATGTTTCTCGTATATGGAGGTGCCGAAGAGCTCATCGTAAAGGGTTACGTTGATGCTAGCTTCGACACAGATCCGGACGACTCCAAGTCGCAAACCGGATACGTGTATATTTTGAACGGAGGGGCTGTCAGCTGGTACAGCAGCAAGCAAAGCGTCGTGGCGGCATCTACATGTGAAGTGGAGTACATAGCTACTTCGGAAGCAGCAAAGGAAGGAGTCTGGATGAAGGAGTTCATCACCGACCTAGGAGTAATTCCAAGCCTGTCGGGCCCGATGACTCTATTTTGTGACAACACTGTAGCTATTGCCCTTGCGAAGGAGCCTAGGTTTCACAAGAAGACAAGACACATCAAGCGCCGCTTCAACTCCATCCGTGATTACATTCAAGAGGGAGATATAGATATTTTTAAAGTGCATACGGATCTGAATGTCGTAGATCCGTTGACTAAACCTCTCTCACGAGCAAAACATGATCAACACTAGATTGCTATGGGTGTACGATTCATCACAATGTAACTAGATTATTGACTCTAGTGCAAGTGGGAGACTGTTGGAAATATGCCCTAGAGGCAATAATAAAATGGTTATTATTGTATTTCCTAGTTCATGATAATTGTCTATTGTTCATGCTATAATTGTGTTAACCAGAAACCATAATACATGTGTGAATACATAGACCACCACATGTCCCTAGTGAGCCTCTAGTTGACTAGCTCGTTGATCAATAGATGGTCACGGTTTCATGACCATGGACATTGGATGTCACTGATAACGGGATCACATCATTAGGAGAATGATGTGATGGACAAGACCCAATCCTAAGCATAGCACAAGATCGTGTAGTTCGTCTGCTAAAGCTTTTCAATGTCAAGTATCGTTTCCTTAGACCATGAGATTGTGCCACTCCCGGATACCGTAGGAATGCTTTGGGTGTGCCAAATGTCACAACGTAACTGGGTGGCTATAAATGTGCACTACGGGTATCTCCGAAAGTGTCTCTTGGGTTGGCATGAATCGAGACTGGGATTTGTCACTCCGTGTGACGGAGAGGTATCTCTGGGCCCACTCGGTAAGACATCATCATAATGAGCTCAATGTGACTAAGGAGTTAGTCAAGGGATGATGTATTACGGAATGAGTAAAGAGACTTGCCGGTAACGAGATTGAACAAGGTATAGAGATACCGACGATCAAATCTCGGGCAAGTATCATACCGATAGACAAAGGGAATTGCATACGGGATTGATTGAATCCCCGACATCGTGGTTCATCTGATAAGATCATCGCGGAGCATGTGGGATCCAACATGGGTATCCAGATCCCGTTATTGGTTATTAACCGGAGAGATGTCTCAGTCATGTCTACGTGTCTCCCGAACCCGTAGGGTCTACACACTTAAGGTTCGATGACGCTAGGGTTATAGGGAAATGGTATACATGATTACCAAAAGTTGTTCGGAGTCCCGGATGAGATCCCAGACGTCATGAGGAGCTCTGGAATGGTCCGGAGGTAAAGATTGATATATAGGAAGTCCAGTTTTGGTCACCGGAAAGTTTTCGGGCTCATCGGTAGTGTATCAGGAGTGCCGGGAGGGTGCCGGGGGACCCCCCAGAGGGGTGTGAAGACCATAGGACTTTGTGGGCCCTTAGAGGAGGTGTGCCAGCCCTTATTGGGCTGGTGAAGACCTTCTAGAAAGGCCCACACGGCTGGAGATAAGGAGATAGGGCAAAGGAGTTTGAAAAAGAGGAGATCCACCTCCCTTGTGGGAGGTGGACTCTTCCCCTAGGGTCGGCCGAACCTCTCCTCCTTAGAGGAGGGGCCAAGGCAGCCCTCCCTCTCCCTCCTCCTATATATATGCAAGGTTTTGGGATGATTTGAGACACGACTTCTCTCTCTCGGCGCAGCCCTACCCTTCCTCTTCCTCGTTCTCCGTAGCGCTTGGCGAAGCCCTGCCAGAGTTCACGTAGCTCCACCGTCACCATGCCGTCGTGCTGCCGGAGCTCACCCTCAACCTCTCCTTCCTCCTTGCTGTATCAAGGCGTAGGATACGTCATCGGGCTGCACAGTTGTTGAACGCGGAGGCGCCGTTGTTCGGTGCTGAGATCGGAATCCATCGCGATCTGAATCGCTGCGAGTACGACTCCACCAACCGCGTTCTTGTAACACTTCCGCTTAGCGATCTTCAAAGGTATGAAGATGCAATCTCTCCCCACTCATTGTTGGTTTCTCCATGGATAGATCTTGGTGATTGTAGGAATTTTTTTGATTTACTACTACGTCTCCCAACATGATTCTAGCCTTTCACCGTTTCTTAAATATCCGGAGATCCATAACTCCGATCGGGCTGAAATTTTGAGGGGATTTTTATCTGAATATTAGCTTTCTTGTGGCGAAAGAAGGGCACCAACCGCCTTAAGGGGTGACCACAAGGGCCTAGGGAGCGGCCAAGGGGTAGGTCGCCCCCTTGGCTTGTGGTCACCTCGGGAATCATCTCACGTTTATTCTTTTTTCCCAAAAATCACATATATTCCAAAAAAATGGTTGTAAGTTTTTATCGCATTTGGACTTTGTTTGATATGGATTTTCTGCGAAACAAAATACATGCAACAAACAGGAACTCGCACTGGGCACTGGATCAATATGTTAGTCCCAAAAAAAGTATAAAAAGTTGCCAAAAGTATATGAAGGTTGTATAATATTAGCATGAAACTATCAAAAATTATAGATACGACGGAGACGTATTAGCATCCAAATCAATAAGCGCATGACAACCTTTACTTCCCTCTATGAAGGGCCTATGTTTTACTTTTATGCACTTACATTTATGCAAGAGTCAAAGTATTATTCCCTATTCCCTTTTTACTTTTTCCTTTTGCAAGCATCATGTGGTGAGGAAAGATCTAGGCACATATATCTAGTTGGATATGGGTGGGCATGAGTTATTATTGTTGACATCACCTTTGAGGTGAGTGAGTTGGGAGGCGAATCTATAAGCCCATATCTTCCTACGTGTCCAGTTGAAACTTTTTGTTCATGGGTATGTCGTGAGCGTTAGCAATCATAGAAGACTAAATGATAGTTGAGTATGTGGACTTGCCAAAAGGCTCCGACATGAGACCCTTCCTGAAAATATGATGATTGTAGTTGCAAATTTGACTCAGAACATAGGTTGTTGGTTTCCAATAAGGTTTATGCTTCATACTTCTATGTTGTGATGAATTGTTACTTGTTCATGAGAAGCCTTATGATAAAAATGTATTTAAATAAGTTCTTGTGTTAGAGTTTGTTGATGTTATGTTAATAAGCATGATGCTTCTATGTCTGTATTTTCTTTTGATCGACATCTCTCTCTCAAACCATGTGGACATGCTTTTCAATTTCGGTTTTCGCTTGAGGACAAGCGAGGTCTAAGCTTGGGGGAGTTGATACGTCCATTTTGCATCATGATTTCCTACTGTTATTTACTTTTTTTGTTGAATAATAATGCTTTGGGGAGTGATTCTAATGCCTTTTCTCTAATAATATGCAAGGTTTACACAAAGAGGGAGAATACCGGCAGTTGGAATTCTAGACCCAAGAAAAGCACGTCAGAGATACCTATTCTGCACAACTCCAATGAAGCTAAAAATTCACGGAGATTATTTTTGTATTTAATAAAAATTACTGTTGCTGGAAACTATCGGAGGAGGGCCCCAGGTGGGCACAACCCAGCAGGGCGCGCCAGGCCCCCCTAGCCACCCTGATGGGTTGTGCCTAGCTTGGCCCGCTTCCGGTGCCCATCTTCTGGTATATGGTCACTCTTGACCTAGAAAAAATCAGAGGAGGACTTTCGGGACGAAGTGCCACCGCCTCGAGGCAAAACTTGCACAGGAGTACTTTTGCCCTCCGACGGAGCGATTCCGTCGGGGGAACTTCCCTCCCAGAGGGGGAAATCGAAGCTATTGTCATCACCAACACCCCTCTCATCTTTGGTAGGACAATCTTCATCAACATGTTCAACATCACCATCTCCTCTCAAACCCTAGTTCATCTCTTGTGTTCAATCTTTGTACCGGAACCTCAAATTGGTACCTGTGGGTGACTAGTAGTGTTGATTACCTTGCATTGTTGATTACTATATGGTTTATTTGGTGGAAGATTATATGTTCAGATCCATTATGCTATTCAATACTCCTCTGATCTTGAGCATGTTTATTATTTGTGAGTAGTTACCTTTGTTCTTGAGGACACAGGAGAAGTCATGTTGCGAGTAATCATGTGAATTTGATATGTGTTCGACATTTTGATGATATGTATGTTGTGATTACCTTAGTGCTGTCATGTGAACATCGACTACATGACACTTCACCATTGATGGGCCTAAGGGAATGCATTGTGGAGTAGTTATTAGATGATGGGTTGCTAGAGTGACAGAAGCTTAAACCCTAGTTCATGTGCTACTTCGTAAGGGGCTGATTTGGATCCATATGTTTAATGTTATGGTTAGACTTTGTCTTAATACTTTTCTCGTAGTTGCAGATGCTTGCGAGGTGGTTAATCATAAGTAGGTTGTTAATTCAAGTAAGAACAACACCTTAGCACCGGTCCACCCACATATTAAATTATCAAAGTAGCGAACACGAATCAAACCAACATGATAAAAGTGACTAGACGAAATTCCAGTGTACCCTCAAGAGCACTTAGCCTATTACTAGTGATTGTTCTAGCATGTCCTTTGCCTCAAAAGGATTGGTCTACCTTGTTGCACCTTGTTTACCGTTACCGTTACTTGCTCGTTACAAACTACCTTGCTATCAAACTATCTGTTACCTACAATTTCAGTGCTTGCGGAGATTACCTTGCTAAAAACCGCTTATCATTTCCTTCTGCTCCTCGTTGGGTTCGACACTCTTACTTATCGAAAGGACTACGATTGATCCCCTATACTTGTGGGTCATCAAGGACCAGACACTACTATAGGATCAATTCAGGGTCTATAGAGAATTCATAGTCCTTATCAGTGAAAAATATAGGAGAAGTAGCAAATTTAGGATCATGTTTCATTTTCTCCATCATAGATTTTTCTTTTAGTTTTCATAGTAGTTTGTTAAAATCATCTCTATTTTTCACAAGCAAGAAAGTCCCTAGCTACCTCACCATCCATAACATAACCTTTAGGTACATAAAGAAGTTCATATCTATTAGCAGAACGAGGTGTAACAGGTGATCCAAAATCTTCATTAGTTTCAACATTTTCAAGTTCTCTAGGTTTAGCAATATGAGCATCAAGTAATTCACTCAGTGGCATAGTTTCAGTTTCATCATGTGTAGCAGTAGTATCATCATTAATTTTAGAAGTAGCATCATCAAGTTTATGTGACATATCAGGACGATCAACAGGTGGTGGCGTAACAAGCTGATTCAAAATAGTAGGTGAATCAAAAGCAAAGCTAGATGACAGTTCCTTACCTCCTCTTGTGCGAGAGGGGTGATCTTAGTTTGATTATCTTTTAGATTCTTCATAGGCAATTGGATATCCTTCAAGTTAACACAATAAATAGAGCTATGCTCCCCAACAACGGCACGAGAAAAAGGTCTTGATAACCCTCAAGTACAGGGGATCCCGACAGTCTTCACGGGTAGTATTTCACCCTAATTTATTAATTCGGCACAAGGGGAACCAAAGCATATTTATTGGCCTTGACAGTTGAATTGTCAATTCAACCGCACCTGGGATATCTCTCTGCAGCAAAGGTTTAGTAGCAAGACAAATGATAGTAGTAGCATTAAGAGTGATAGCGGCAATTTTGGTAATAGTAGTAACAGTAGCAATTGAGTAGCAGGTGTAATAGTAACAGTAGCAATAGTAACTTAGCAGGATTCAGTATATGTAAAGCGTAGGCACGTGGATCGGTGATGGATAATGATTTAGATGACATCAATCATGTAACAGTTACACACTAGGGCGATACGGAACTAGCTCCGATTCATCAATGTAATATAGGCATGTATTCTGTATATAGTCATACGTGCTTGCGATAAGAACTTGCATGACATCTTTTGTCCTACCCTCCTGTGGCAACGGGGTCCTATTGGAAACTAAGGGATATTAAGGCCTCATTTTAATAGAGAACAGGAACAAAGCATTAACACATGGTGAATACATGAACTCCTCAAACTACGTCAATCACCGGAAAGAATCCCAATTATTGTCACCTTGGGGTATGCGGATCAAGACACATAATAGGTGCATACAACTTGCAAGATAGGATCCAAATCAATCTTATATTCATGAAAACATAATACATTCATATCTGAAATCATGTCACTCGGGCCCTAGTGACAAGCATTAAGCATAGCAAAGTCATAGCAACATCAATATCAAAACATAGTGGATACTAGGGATCAAGACCTATCAAACTTAACTCGATTACATGATCAATCTCATCCAATCCCACCACCGTCCAGCAAGCCTGCAAAGGAATTACTCACTCCCGGCAGTGAGCATCATGGAGGTGTTGATGAAGAAGGGTTGGTGATGACGACGACGATTTCCCCTTCTTGGAGCCCCAAACGGACTCCAGATCAGCCCTCCCACGGAAAAACAGGAGGTGGCGGTGGCTCCGTCTCATGAAACGTGGTGAAAACTTATTTTTGTTTTTTTCTCCGAAGATGTGAATTTATAGAAGTGGAATTAGGGTCGGGGGAGCCTCATGGGCCCTACAAGCCATCAGGGCGCGGCCAGGGGTGGCTCTGGTGGTTCTTCGCTCCATAATTCATCATGTATTCCCAAATTAATTCACAAAAAGTTTCGTCCAATTCCAAGAACTTTTATTTCTGCACAAAAATAACATCAAGGTAGTTTTGCTGAAAACAACGTCAGACTGGGTTAGTTCCATTCAAATCATGCAAATTAGAGGTCAAAACGAGAGCAAAAGTGTTTGGAAAAGTAGATACATTGGAGACTATCAGGCCCGGGTGTGTTTGGCGGGGGGAGGCTCGTCTCTCTTGTTTGGGCAGTTGGCTTGGCAACGAGACGTGATGGTGGTCCCTGCGTGGTGACGACACGTTGCTGGTCAGGGGTGCGCTAGTTAGCGTTGGTCAACCGCGTAGGAGTGGCGGTGTTGCTGATTCGGGCGAAATCTTGGCCGGTGTTTGCCGGACGACGGTGGCGGCGTCCGTGGGTGTCACTTTCTTCTTTGGAGGCGTCGTCGTGTCGATATGTGCATCCTCAACTCTCGGATCAAGATCTACGGGCGAAAGTCAGGATCCTGGTCGGATCAGGCGTCGTCGTCGTCTCCAACGTCGTATTTCCTCCTTGGGGCTCCGCCTTGGAGATCTTGGTCACATTTGTGCTTCTTACAGGCTGGACGTGCACGACATCGTGATCGGCAGGTGCTCGACCGGCGATGAGGTTGGTGTGGCGTTGCGACACATGTGGCAACGACAACGGTGGCGAGCAGAGCCAAATCACGGCTTGTACTTCTAATGTCAACGACCCGGCGCGTCAATGGGTGTGCCCATGCAGGTTTGTGGCTGTGAAAGAGAAGTCGGAGTTGTGGGCGGTGGGGCCGATGTGGCAACGATGACTCCATGAGGGTGGTTTTCAGCGGACGGTGCTTTCCAGATGTCGCGTTGGACTAGGTCGGTGCGAGGCTTGCAACTTTCTTGTGTGAAGCTCGTCGGCAAAATCGGAGCTGCCATGTCCTCGACGTTGCGGTCGGCTGTTTGGCGTTGTTATGACTTATGACTAGGTCAGCCACATGTACCTCTTATGGGTTTTGTATCTACATTTTCGTCCGTTTTTTCTCTAACTACCCGGATAACTCTCTTCTTCTTAACCAATGAAATGGCAAATCTTTTGCATCGTTTTAAAAAATATATACACTTTCGAAATTTGTATACATGGGCATCAACGTTATCCTTATCCACACGATGAGATGATGATGGGAGCAAAACAAACTTGCACGCATCCCTGAACGGACGGACGAACAGACAACTTTTGCACCCAGCCCCTCCGCTTTACCTTTTTTTCTCCCGCCCTCGCAGCCACCTCCCCTCCTCCCGTCCTCCCCAGAGTCTCTTCTCGTCTCTCGTCGCCTCCCGAGTCTCCGGCGACTACACACGCGACCGCGACCATGGAGCAAGGCGCCGACTCCGCGGCGGCGAGGCGGATGGCCAGGCTCGCCTCCCACCTCCGCCCGCCCACCTCGCAGGCACGAACCCCGCAACCCCCATCCCTCCCTCCGCTTGTTACTGCTGCCTCTGCTCAGATTTGATCGGAGCGAGATCCTTCCTAGAGGGGGAGTGCTAGTTCTTAGTTCCTCCGATTAGCTCTCGCCGCCAGCCGCAGCGGCACCCGGCCCCTCCTCGCGTCGCTTCCACGCCTAGCTGCTTCAGCCAGGGCGCTGGCCTGTGCGCGTCCATTCTTTCTGGGATCCTCATGCGGGCCAAGATGCATGGCTAGTGCTGTAATACTTTGTAGCTAGCGATCTGTAGACCAGCAAGCCATTGTCCAGTCGCCTTGTCAGAATTCCGGCTGAGTTTGCAAGGTTTGAGTCTGGAGCTCATTTTGCTCCGGGAAAGCCTACTAGGTAGGAAGCACTGCTGAAATAAAATCAAGGGCCATTGGATCTGTTACGAATGCAGCAATTATGGTGTTTTGTACTGTATTTGTTACGAATGCAGACTCCTTGAGCGAAGGAATGTCGACAAACCCCAACAGTTTTTACTGGGATCTAGTGACGATGGGATGTAATTTGGTCTGCTATCCGCAGATTGATTCTGTGCAGTTCAAACCTTGCCAACCACATGTTTATTGAGCATCAAAACTAGCTCTCATGATGAGTGCAAGATCTCATTATGTTACTTCAAGATCAGCAAAGCTATCTAGCCGTTGAGGTGACTCAGAAATCACTATCTGGATGTTGAGGAAACTTGGAATCAGCGTCTGAATTATTCAGAGCTGATGATTTTGTCAGACAACTTCCAAATTTTTTGCTATTAAACTTAGCTGAATCTGCAAAACTACAGTGTTTGGCAAAGTAGGTTACTCGGGTGAAGGAATGTTGACAAATCCGTCGGTTGTTACTAGGATCTTATGACGGTGGGATGCAATTTTTGTCTGATATTCTCAGATTGTGTGCGGTTGAAAACCTTGTCAGTTCACATATTTAGTGAGCGTCAACTAGCTAGCTCTCCTGACGAGTGCAAACATTATATCTTATATTATGTTACTTTCAGATCAGTAAGCTATCGAGCTGTTGAGGAAACTCAGAATCAGTGTCTGAATTATTCATAGCTGGCAAATAGAATAAGAGGTATCATCCAGTCCAGAATCAGCTCTTGCTAGGCTAAATTTTCTCTTTCCTTATTTTGAAGATGGAGGAGGTGGCCATCTTGAAGGGCTCTAATTGCCGTGCAAAAGGTGCGGCGCCAGGGTTCAAGGTCGCAGTCCTGGGTGCATCTGGTGGGATCGGCCAGCCACTCTCGCTGCTTATGAAGATGAACCCTCTTGTTTCGGTGCTCCATTTATACGATGTTGTCAACACACCTGGTGTCACAGCTGACATTAGCCACATGAACACTGGTGCTGTGGTATGCCCCTTGACCTTGTATTTATGTCTTGTTCTTGTTTATGTGAAGTTGCTCACTGGAAATTGATTCTGAAAGAATACTGTAGTTGCATGTTGGTAGGCCTCTAGTGTAGTTGCTCCCCATGTGATCCGTGTAGGTTATGTTTAGAGGAAATTATTTACTGAAGGAATGTATGTCTACTCTACTGTCCTTATAGGCCATACTGTAGAGGTTTAGAGATTTGGATATTAGCATTATAATCCATAACTCAGCAAGCAAGTAACCGATTTTCAGTGGCATCATGCATTGTTCTTAAATTCATATTGCATCAGGAGTGCGACACAGGTCTCGGAAGAATATATGTAGATATGTAGTATCTGATCATGCAGTACTGATTGTGGATTTAAATCTGAAAACAATAAATAATGTTGCAAGGAAAGCATATAACCTACTTGAATTTTATGTAACAGGCAGATATTTGATTGCCACAATATTAATAGCTGTCCACATATCTTTGACCGTCCTAGGCTATGCATACAATTATCACCTGATTCTTGAACCTTAAAGGTTGTCTGATCATTTGGTGTAATTATGCTAAGGTATAATTTCTACAGGTGCGTGGCTTCTTGGGTCAGCCACAATTGGAAAGTGCTCTTACTGGAATGGATCTTGTGATCATTCCTGCTGGCATTCCTCGAAAACCTGGGATGACAAGGGATGATTTGTTCAACATCAATGCTGGGATTGTCCGCACTCTTTGCGAGGGAATTGCAAAATGCTGCCCAAATGCGATTGTGAATGTGATCAGTAACCCTGTAAATTCTACCGTTCCGATTGCTGCTGAAGTATTTAAAAAAGCTGGAACATATGATCCTAAGCGTCTATTGGGGGTGACAACACTTGATGTAGTGAGAGCCAATACCTTTGTGGTATGTACTTCAAAATAGTTTTGCCATAGTGCCAATTATATTGCTAGTTTCTATATGGACAGGTTCTCAAATTCCTATTCCTGTCCTTACCTGTGTACAGGGAGAGGTTCTTGGACTTGACCCCAGAGATGTCAATGTTCCTGTTGTTGGTGGGCATGCAGGAGTTACGATATTACCGCTCCTTTCACAGGTTATTAGCACTTGCAGCTGCTTCAAATTTGAACCATATATGTAGCTGAAAATTTCTTTCCATCTGATGGAACTAGTACTTGCTCTGTTCATTTTTATGTTTTCCTTCATTGAACTTTGTTGTTTTCGTAGGTGAATCCTCCCTGTTCGTTTACCTCAGAAGAAATTAGTTATCTCACTTCTCGCATACAGAATGGTGGGACCGAAGTAGTTGAGGTATGTTTCCCTTATCATCTAATGCCATATCTTGTACGCACAGTGGGGGGAATAAAAGTCAATTTAAAAGTTTCTTTTGCAATTGCTCTCTCTGAACAGTGGCTTAGTGACGAAGTATAACTCCGTAAATGTCTTATATTTAGTTACAGTGGTAGTATCAGCTATGAATACTTTATTGTGTCAGATCGCAATAAGAGTGAGACCTCAATAAATGTGAGATGGCTATGTGAAACTAGAAAATCCTGTTCTATAATAGAATAAAGGTGCATATATTGGTTGCTTGCACTTCACGATGGTGACAATAAACGTCAATTATGAGGTGCTTTTTAAGTTCGGCAGAAACCTTGAATCACACATACTTTTACTGGTGTGGGGCGCCCACACTAATTTCTAGTGCTAGCTGCGCACACATGTCCTGGTTTGGTTTGGTGGCTGCCTGACGGTCAATGCGTTTTCCTAAGCTGTTGGCTGGCCGGCCAGTGTTTGACCAGTGTTGCTATTGTGTTCTAGAGGAACCTTTGACTACTGCTGTATACTACGCACATGTTAATGCAATGAACTTCCCTGCTTTCTTACTATCCAAATTCATTTCAGGCGAAGGCGGGAGCAGGATCCGCGACCCTATCCATGGTTGGTCTCCATCATCTTATACCGTTCTGTACATGCATTTCCAAATGACGGATCAGATGACACTGCATTTTTTTCTTCTCTCTCTCAGGCCTACGCAGCAGCCAAGTTCGCGGACGCGTGCCTGAGAGGGCTGCGCGGCGACGCCGGGATAGTGGAGTGCTCCTACATAGCCTCTCAGGTCACTCCTCCCACTCTTCCCCTCCTCGGCTCATTTCTCTACCAACTACAGTAGCAAGCTGATCCTCGCCAATCAACTGGTTCTGACTCGCTTATCTCGTTCCCAATCCGCGCCGTCTCGAAGGTGACGGAGCTGCCCTTCTTCGCGTCCAAGGTGCGGCTGGGCCGGTCCGGCGTCGAGGAGGTGCTGCCGCTCGGCCCGCTGAACGAGTTCGAGAGGTCCGAATACATAACCCATGAAGCATCATTTTTTAAATTTTTTTTATGAAGGATCATTCGTTTGTGTGGTCGCCCAATTTTTCTTTCTCTGATGTTGTTGCCGGGCCTGGTGCATATGCAGGGCCGGGCTGGAGACGGCCAAGGGCGAGCTGGCCGAGAGCATCCGCAAGGGCGTCGCCTTCGCCAACAAGTGAATGAAGACGGAATGCTCCAAGCCCAGCATAGAAATCTGAGATGCCTTCTGCTTCCTGGGAGCAACAGGTCGCCGTGTGATGATGTCATCTCCCTTGTACAATGACGATGGAAGAGCTGTATTTATTTATAGTTTTATTATATATACTGGTATATGCGATGCGGACTGCCCGATGTTTACGGCTGTATAACAATTGGAAAAATGCGACGGATCTGATGATGATGATTATAATTAGTATACTAATAAACAAGCAGAGAAACCCAAGTTCAAGTTGGCTCGCTCTTGTGCCATTTCTTGTTTTCTCTTGCTACTAGTAATAGTTAACCCGCTGCCCCCCGGATGGACCAACGGGCAGGCGGCACGTGTCCCCATCAGCCTAAACCCCACCTCGGTGCGCTCCCAGACGGCCAGACCGCTCGGCAAATCCCACGGCATATTCGCCAGTTGTTTCATTCCCGTGTGCGGCCGCCCTCACAGCGCCCCTTCCACGCGGGCCCCGGTAAGGACCACCCGCCCTCCGGCCCCACCCGCAGAGAGACGCGGCGTCCCGTGTGCGCGTGAGAAACAACAACCAGCGGCGCATTTGCATTTGCATTTGCATCGCCGCTATAAGAAAGCAGGGGCCGTCCACCCGTACAGCCAGCGAACCCCCATCCCTCTCGCCCTCCGCTCCGATTCGATTCGATTCCATCTCGGCTTCCTCTCCAAGCCGCAGCTCCGGCCATGGCCGCCACGATCCAGTCCGTCAAGGCCCGCCAGATCTTCGACAGCCGCGGCAACCCCACCGTCGAGGTACGCGCATCCCGGACCCCGCGCCCGTCTCCCCGATCTGTACGCTGTGGTCCGGTCCGGCTCGATCCGGTAGCGGTAGGGCGTACCGCGCGCGCGCGCGTAGCAGCGGCTTGGCTTCGATTGCGCGGCCGATCTGCTCTGCTCTGCTCTGGTTCGCCCGCGGGGCGTGGGCCGGGGTTTCTGACTTTTTTTTTCCTTTGCGCGCGGTCCGGGGTTTCCGACTGTTCCGGCCAGAGGCGAGGGGTTTTGGGTAGGTGGGCCGGTGGGACGTGGATTCCCCTCGGCCAGAGTTTGGGGTTTGGGTTGTGAATCTGGATTCGGCGCGAGGTGGTGGTTTGTTCAGCCAGATGCTGTGGCGCGTGCGATTCTCATCTTGCCTGCCTGCAGCCTGCTTGGCATCCATTTTTTTTGGGTGTATCCACGGATCGGATCGGTCGGTTCGTCGTGCTTTTTTACGCTCAGTTTGTGCTTGCTCAAAGGCAAAAGGCTGGATTATACTACGTAGTAAGTCCACCTCGATGCCGACCGCAGCATGCTTAGTGTCTGCAGAGCTAATTTGTCCATGCGGTCTGGTATCCTGGTTACGCCTGGTCTGAAACGCGATGCTCTAATTTTGCATGTTCTTGTTTATATAAATACGTGCATGATGCCGTAGTGTGACAAAAGTGTTATGATTGCTAACTCCACGGTTACGCCAATATGCTGTGATTTTGTCGTTTCGTCTGACGAAAATGTAACATGAGGTTGCTAACTTCGTTGCTGTGTGCATCAGGTTGATGTGTGCTGCTCAGATGGAACCTTCGCCAGGGCCGCCGTTCCCAGCGGCGCATCGACTGGTGGGTGTTCCTTTCCATTCTTGCAAAATCTTGCTTTGTTTCCTCGCTGGTGAATGCACAGCTGCAAAATGTTGTTGCCGTCACAATTGAAAGGTCGTGTATTCTTTTTGTTGAAGCTAATCTTGTCTGAATCGCCCCTCTTATGTAGGTGTTTATGAAGCTCTGGAACTGAGGGACGGTGGGTCTGACTACTTGGGCAAGGGTGTTTCCAAGGTTTGCATCCATTTGACCGAACTTTATCTCCACGTTGTTTAAATATATGTCACACTTCTTATGACTGCTTCTTATGTTTTGTGGCCTTTATTCTATGCTCCTGTAGTCCTGTTACACTAGCAATAATGGCATCAACTTTTCAGATTTCCTACTTGTTTAGCACGATAATTTATCCTCCCATATTTATTATGTATACCAAACAACTGATAGTGTAGTTTCTAAGTTGTCCTGTTTTGTGACAATATGTTATTGCGCCCTGCTGGTTTCTGCATGTCATTTTTTAATATATCCTGCCGTTGAGCTTGTTTTTTCATCACCTATTGATCATTTAGTTAACTGCATATTAAGCTTGATGTTTCACTAAATGCTAAATATTCTGGTGATTACTATTGTACCTAACAGTATGTTCCCATTTGCATGCATAATTTAGTTCTTGTAATATTTACATGTTTTTGCTATTCTGCCACAGGCTGTTGACAATGTGAACTCCATTATTGCACCCGCTTTGATCGGCAAGGTTAGTATTGTCTTTGCCCCCCCTTTCTCTTTTCATAAGATTTGAATACATAATTTATTCAGTGCTCTTTTCCTTTTACAGGACCCTACCGCTCAAACTGAGCTCGACAACTTTATGGTTCAGCAGCTTGATGGAACCAAGAATGAGTGGGGTTGGTGCAAGCAAAAGGTATATAACGTAACCCATGAAGACTTTTACCTTTAGAGTTGTAGCAAGTGCTTATTTGCATTTGTAGATTCCCTTCTAACAGCCAGATTTCTTTTGTAAATTCAGCTTGGTGCTAATGCAATCCTGGCTGTGTCACTAGCTGTTTGCAAAGCTGGAGCCAGCGTCAAGAAGATTCCACTGTACCAGGTATGTAGCATGACAATCTCATCTGTTAACATTCCATGTTAGTTTGCTTTTAGTTATCCTGTCTTCTCACATGAATATATTCTTCACTGCAGCACATTGCCAACCTTGCTGGCAACAAGCAATTGGTTTTGCCTGTTCCCGCATTCAATGTCATCAATGGTGGATCCCATGCTGGAAACAAGCTTGCTATGCAGGCAATGCTCTGAACTAAGATTTCCCCATCTGTTATCATGTTTCTTTGCGCATTTGTTATTTATGCCCACACTTGCAATTATGCAGGAGTTCATGATCCTTCCTACTGGAGCTGCCTCATTCAAGGAGGCAATGAAGATGGGCGTTGAAGTGTACCACAACTTGAAGGTAATTCCTTGTTCTTATTTTTTTTATCTCTTTATCATCTTGTAAATAGTTAAATTAACTGAGACTGTCATTATTCTGTAACAGTCTGTTATCAAGAAGAAGTATGGGCAGGATGCCACCAATGTCGGAGATGAAGGTGGTTTTGCTCCCAACATTCAGGTACTCCCCTGTTCTTAGAAGTTTGAGATGAGATTTTCTTGCTTTGTTATGTCTTGGTGTTTTGATGTATAAAACTCGTGTATCTGGGTTGTGATCTGAGTTCTTTTTTTTTCTGTTGTTGTAGGAGAACAAGGAGGGCCTTGAGCTCTTGAAGACTGCGATTGAAAAGGCTGGATACACCGGCAAGGTTTGTCTGCTTGAACAGAATGTGTTCTTGTGCACTTCTCAATGAAGTTTAAGTTTGTGACTGAACGAGATTTGTTGGTATTGGAAATTCTAGGTTGTCATTGGAATGGATGTTGCTGCTTCAGAGTTCTACAATGACAAGGACAAAACCTATGACCTCAACTTCAAGGAAGAGGTAAGCAGCTCTGATGTTTACTTTGTGTGAAGAATTTTTTATCCTTCATTCAGGAGCTTCATTGACATTGCCTTCTCTTGCTGTAGAACAACGATGGTTCCGAGAAGATATCTGGAGATAGCCTGAAGAATGTATACAAGTCATTCGTGAGTGAGTACCCCATTGTGTCGATTGAGGACCCATTTGATCAGGATGACTGGGTTCACTATGCTAAGATGACCGAGGAATGCGGAGAGCAAGTTCAGATTGTTGGTGATGACCTTCTAGTCACTAACCCAACTGTGAGTGATTAATTTGTGTTATGTTGTGTAGTTAGGCACTTGCATTTTATTACATCACTGTAATTAATTTGTTGTATCATTATATTGTGCAGAGAGTTGCGAAGGCAATCCAGGAGAAGTCATGCAATGCTCTCCTGCTGAAGGTATTATTCTGTTCAACCACAAGTTGGTTCTTATTCATTGTTTTCCTGTGATGTGTTGTCTAGTGTGGTGTCTTGCACATTCTGATTCTTCATCCTTTTCATGTATAGGTGAACCAAATTGGATCCGTCACTGAGAGTATCGAGGCCGTGAAGATGTCAAAACACGCTGGCTGGGGTGTCATGACCAGCCACAGGAGGTACTTGATAGGAGATGCTTCCTTGTTGTGTGACTGTTTTCCCTTTGTTTCTCTTGTCACCATCTCTATGCTTATTTACATTTGCTGTCTGCAGTGGTGAGACCGAGGACACATTCATTGCTGATTTGGCTGTTGGTCTGTCCACGGTATGATTCTATAATCTGCATATTACTTGTAACGCTCGCTACCTTCTGCTTTGGATCGATGGTGACTGACTGACCAATGTTTCTTCATCTGCAACAGGGCCAGATTAAGACCGGGGCTCCCTGTCGCTCAGAGCGTCTTGCCAAGTACAACCAGGCAAGTCTCTCCTATATATAATTCTTGCAGTGATGAAGCAATATCATGATACTTCGTTAGCCAAAACCTTTTTACAAAAATGAATTATTTAGTCCCATGCTTTATTATTCTGTTTAGTGTAATCCGTCCATTCAAGCATTATCATTAGTTTAGTTTTGGCAGCATCATTTTTCAAAAAAAGCATACTGAGAGTTTATTTATTTTTCTCTCTAATTGGAACAGCTTCTGAGGATCGAGGAGGAGCTGGGCGATGCCGCTGTGTACGCCGGCCTCAAGTTCCGCGCACCGGTGGAGCCCTACTAAACGGGGACCTGCACGAGGTTTTTGGGAAGAAAACGGGTGTGTTTTTAACCTCCGGAATGAACTCTGGTTGAAGAAGCTCGTAGGATTTGAGCAATAATGAATGTCCCGCATGTCTATGTGAACGGAACGACGGATATGTACCCCTAAACTTGCTCCAATTTTGGTCCTTGTGGATATGTACATGATTCGGCCTTATGAACCCTTTTGGATGTGTAATACGTTTGTGGTTTGGCGCACTAACTTGGCTGTTCTTGCGTTGTTTTGCTCTCTTTCTTGCATAGTATGCTTCTGAAAAGTGTTTCCATGTTTTCATCTTTGTTTGGTTTTGTTTTCTTTTCTTAGTTTTCTCTAAGCACCGCTCTTTCATTCCAAGCTGTTTTCATCTTTGTTTGGTTTTCTGCTACTATTATTGACTGCACTAATGACGCAGATATTGTGCTGATTTACCCTATTTACATCCTGCCTGTGATGTATGTTGCTTGTTGTATTATTTTGGACGAGATTATTGTATAGTGAAGAAAATCTCTTGAATTAGCCATGGTCAGTAACCATGCGGTCTTTATGGGAGACCGGGGTTAGGCACTCGGTACCATCTTTCTTATTGATGTTGGGGCATCTTCAACCTGTAAATTTCTTCATTCATCCTTTAGCAGAGACGGATGCGGGAGGACACAATTTAACCCTAATTGCTTACATTTGACCCGCATTTAAACAAATGCATGCGAACCGATAGATATTTGTCAAAGTTTTGATAAAAATAGCATAAATCATCCATACATAAAATGTAAATTAAGTCTGGTAAAACAATGTCTTAAATTCGATTAGATCTTGGATGTCCAACAAGTTTTATCAACGGATCGTGTTGTTCCACACATACTTCCCCTTAACTTCATCCAACAATATGCTTACGTAAATGCTTGTCTCTCTGTCCTGTGGTACACCATGACGGCGTGTGCGGGTTGTGGTAGACCATCATCAAGTGAATGAATCACTTAATAAGTTGAGCAAGAGGAAGCAAAACTTACAATCTTGTTTTCTGTCGTGTGCAATGGTCACCTTGCCTTGAGCTGACGAACCATGTCGCAAAACATGGTGCCATTGATCTGGATAGTGTGTCAGCGATACGACAACGACCTTATGTTGCATGTTGAATGATGTACATGTCATAGGGCGCAATGTTCTTTCATGCTTGAAACGTTTCGTGCACTTGCTGCCAGAAGGCCTTCCCTTTGCTCCTGTCTATGAAGTCCGCAGATGCGGCCAACCACGCATTGCACAACACTCATCCTCTGTGGTCGAGTAGCTCGCCGTCCTTCGTAATCTAAAAACAACATAGCATTTGAAAAGAAGTTCAATGTCATTTGATCGAACACCTGCCAGCGCGTGGTGTTCGTCATGGAGGTCATCGACAGGGGGGCTGAATGTACCTGGGTAAACGGCTCCAGGGTGGGCAACACCATCGTAAAGGCGAGCGGGCGCGTTGATGTCGTTTGTGAACATTTGGCAATGCCTTTGTGGCGGTCGGATAGGTACAACATCGTCGACGGAGGTGGAGGGCGCGGATGCAAAGCAAGGGGGAGAAGGGGCGGAGTGGAAGAAAATGGGACCAGGAGGGGGGATAGTGTGGAGCGGCGTGTCGGGTTCCTACGTTTCGGGTGTCCGAGTTCCCGCAAAGCCCCCTTCCCCATGTTTGTCTCCAATTTGCGGGAGAAAACGCGTCCGGACAGCCCTGCAGATCAATTCAAACCCGCGTTGGATGCCTTTCGCGATCCAAACAACGTGGTTTGGACGAATGCGAGAGGTTCATGGATCCGCTTTGGAGATGTCCTTAACTCGCAGAACAAGTTGAACCGGATGGGTGACCTTGCAAGTCCAGACTAGCGTTAACTTATGAAGATAGTCTAGACTAGCGTCAAGTTATGGAGATATTTCACACGTCAAGCTGAGTACTTGATAGGAACCTTTCATTTTGTTGCCACACTGAAACCCTTCATTTACCATCGTATGGCGGTCGAGGCAATCCCGAAAAAGCGATTTTAAGGTCACCAAAATCAGCAATGATGATGACTTCCTTCTTCTCTCCAACGATCAATTTGTGACTAGGCTATGAACTCTTTCAACCTCCTCCACATTGACTACGACATATTGAGGTTCAAGAATTTTTTTTTGGGGGGGGGATTGGAGTTTTCCACCATGCCTACAAGGTCCATCTTTGCTTTGAGGACATCCCCTAAAGCACGATTGTTAGCTTGAGAATGCGACCACCTCCTCTATGATCAAGCCGCGCGGAACCATGTTGTTAACTCCGTCAACCTCCTCTACATCGGCTACGACATATCGAGGTTCAAGGCATGGACAAGATTCTATGGAGGGAAGTCTTTCGTGATGCGTAGAAGGTCTGTTTTTTGCTTTGAGGGCACCCCCAAGCATGTTGGTTAGTTTGAGAACACGACGACCTACTCCTTTCCATCGAATTTTTGGATGATGACCACACTTATCCAAGTAGAAAGTGTATGCTGCTACGTTTGGTTGTGACCGATTGTTCCTGGGCTCCATGTGGTTATGCAAATGATCTCATTCACGAAGTGTGCCTACGTGCTCCATCTTGCTCTACGACTCTCGGAGCGCCACACGCACCCAAGTGCCTGTTGGAAATATGCCCTAGAGGCAATAATAAAATGGTTATTATTGTATTTCCTTGTTCATGATAATTGTCCATTGTTCATGCTATAATTGTGTTAACCGGAAACCATAATACATGTGTGAATACATAGACCACAACATGTCCCTAGTGAGCCTCTAGTTGGCTAGCTCGTTGATCAATAGATGGTCACGGTTTCATGACCATGGACATTGGATGACTTGATAACGGGATCACATCATTAGGAGAATGATGTGATGGACAAGACCCAATCCTAAGCATAGCACAAGATCGTGTAGTTCGTCTGCTAAAGCTTTTCAATGTAAAGTATCGTTTCCTTAGACCATGAGATTGAGCAACTCCCGGATACCGTAGGAATGCTCTGGGTGTGCCAAACATCACAACGTAACTGGGTGGCTATAAAGGTGCACTACGGGTATCTCCGAAAGTGTCTATTGGGTTGGCACGAATCGAGACTGGGATTTGTTACTCCGTGTGACGGAGAGGTATCTCTTGGCCCACTCGGTAAGACATCATCATAATGAGCTCAATGTGACTAAGGAGTTAGACACTATTGGAAATATGCACTAGAGGCAATAATAAAATGGTTATTATTGTATTTCCTTGTTCATGATAATCGTCTATTGTTCATGCTATAATTGTGTTAACCGAAAACCGTAATACATGTGTGAATACATAGACCACAACATGTCCCTAGTGAGCCTCTAGTTGGCTAGCTCGTTGATCAATAGATGGTCACGATTTCATGACCATGGACATTGGATGTCATTGATAACGGGATCACATCATTAGGAGAATGATGTGATGGACAAGACCCAATCCTAAGCATAGCACAAGATCGTGTAGTTCGTCTGCTAAAGCTTCTCAATGTCAAGTATCATTTCCTTAGACCACGAGATTGTGTAACTCCCGGATACCGTAGGAATGCTTTGGGTGTGCCAAACGTCACAACGTAAATGGGTGGCTATAAAGGTACACTACGGGTATCTCCGAAAGTGTCTGTTGGGTTGGCACGAATCGAGACTGTGATTTGTCACTCCGTGTGACGGGGAGGAATCTCTGGGCCCACTCGGTAAGACATCATCATAACGAGCTCAATGTGACTAAGGAGTTAGCCACGGGATGATGTATTACGAAACGAGTAAAGAGACTTGCCGGTAACGAGATTGAACAAGGTATAGAGATACCGAAGATCGAATCTCGGGCAAGTATCATACTGATAGACAAAGGGAATTGTATACGGGATTGACCGAATCCCCGACATCGTGGTTCATCCGATGAGATCATCGTGGAGCATGTGGGAGACAACATGGGTATCCAGATCCCTCTGTTGGTTATTGACCAGAGAGGTGTCTCGATCATGTCTACGTATCTCCCGAACCCGTAGGGTCTACACACTTAAGGTTCGATGACGCTAGGGTTATAGGGAAATGGTTTACGTGATTACCGAAGGTTGTTCGGAGTCCCGTATGAGATCCCGGACATCACGAGGAGCTCTGGAATGGTCCGGAGGTAAAGATTGATATATAGGAAGTCCAGTTTTGGTCACCGGAAAGTTTTCGGGCTCATCGATAGTGTACCGGGAGTGCCGGAGGGTGCCGGAGAACTCCCGGGAGGGGTGTGACGACCAAAGGACTTCGTGGGCCCTTAGAGGAGGTGTACCATCCCTTATTGGTCTGGCCAAGACCTTCCGGAAGGGCCCATGCGGCTAGGGATAAGAGATAAGGCTGAAAAGGATTCAAAAGGAAGAGATCCACCTCCCTTGTGGGAGGTGGACTCCTCCCTAGGTTCGGCCGAACCTCTCCTCCTTGGAGGAGGGACCAAAGCAGCCCTCCCTCTCCCTCCTCCTATATATACCCAAGGTTTTGGGCTGATTTGAGACATGACTTCTCTCTCTCTGTGCAGCCCTATCCTTCCTCTTCCTCGTTCTCCGTAGCGCTTGGCAAAGCCCTGCCGGAGTCCACGTAGCTCCACCGTCACCACGCCGTCATGCTGCCGGAGCTCTCCCTCAACCTCTCCTTCCTCCTTGCTAGATCAAGGCGTAGGAGACGTCATCGGGCTGCACGTGTGTTGAACGCGGAGGCGCCGTTGTTCGGTGCTTAGATCGGAGTCCACCGCGATCTGAATCGCTACGAGTACGACTCCACCAACCGCGTTCTTGTAACGCTTCCGCGTAGCGATCTTCAAAGGTATGAAGATGCAATTTCTCCCCACTCGTTGCTGGTTTCTTCATAGATAGATCTTGGTGACACATAGGAATTTTTTTGATTTACTACTACGTCTCCCAATAGTGCCCCCCCCCTCCCCGAGAAATGTCGCCTATGAAAGATTTCCTTGTGCTTGGAAATTTTGACCAATTTCAATGAGACGGAGCGACCTCAGTAAAGCATTGGTGCAAATAATATTTGTTGGAAATATGCCCTAGAGGCAATAATAAAATGGTTATTATTGTATTTCCTAGTTCATGATAATTGTCTGTTATTCATGCTATAATTGTGTTAACCGGAAACCGTAATACATGTGTGAATACATAGACCACAACGTGTCCCTAGTGAGCCTCTAGTTGGCTAGCTCGTTGATCAATAGATGGTCACGGTTTCATGACCATGGACATTGGATGTCGTTGATAAAGGGATCACATCATTAGGAGAATGATGTGATGGACAAGACCCAATCCTAAGCATAGCACAAGATCGTGTAGTTCGTTTGCTAAAGCTTTTCAATGTAAAGTATCGTTTCCTTAGACCATGAGATTGAGCAACTCCCGGATACCGTAGGAATGCTTTGGGTGTGCCAAACATCACAACGTAACTGGGTGGCTATAAAGGTGCACTACGGGTATCTCCGAAAGTGTCTATTGGGTTGGCACGAATCGAGACTGGGATTTGTTACTCCGTGTGACGGAGAGGTATCTCTTGGCCCACTCGGTAAGACATCATCATAATGAGCTCAATGTGACTAAGGAGTTAGACACTATTGGAAATATGCACTAGAGGCAATAATAAAATGGTTATTATTGTATTTCCTTGTTCATGATAATCGTCTATTGTTCATGCTATAATTGTGTTAACCGAAAACCGTAATACATGTGTGAATACATAGACCACAACATGTCCCTAGTGAGCCTCTAGTTGGCTAGCTCGTTGATCAATAGATGGTCACGATTTCATGACCATGGACATTGGATGTCATTGATAACGGGATCACATCATTAGGAGAATGATGTGATGGACAAGACCCAATCCTAAGCATAGCACAAGATCGTGTAGTTCGTCTGCTAAAGCTTCTCAATGTCAAGTATCATTTCCTTAGACCACGAGATTGTGTAACTCCCGGATACCGTAGGAATGCTTTGGGTGTGCCAAACGTCACAACGTAAATGGGTGGCTATAAAGGTACACTACGGGTATCTCCGAAAGTGTCTGTTGGGTTGGCACGAATCGAGACTGTGATTTGTCACTCCGTGTGACGGGGAGGAATCTCTGGGCCCACTCGGTAAGACATCATCATAACGAGCTCAATGTGACTAAGGAGTTAGCCACGGGATGATGTATTACGAAACGAGTAAAGAGACTTGCCGGTAACGAGATTGAACAAGGTATAGAGATACCGAAGATCGAATCTCGGGCAAGTATCATACTGATAGACAAAGGGAATTGTATACGGGATTGACCGAATCCCCGACATCGTGGTTCATCCGATGAGATCATCGTGGAGCATGTGGGAGACAACATGGGTATCCAGATCCCTCTGTTGGTTATTGACCGGAGAGGTGTCTCGATCATGTCTACGTATCTCCCGAACCCGTAGGGTCTACACACTTAAGGTTCGATGACGCTAGGGTTATAGGGAAATGGTTTACGTGATTACCGAAGGTTGTTCGGAGTCCCGTATGAGATCCCGGACATCACGAGGAGCTCTGGAATGGTCCGGAGGTAAAGATTGATATATAGGAAGTCCAGTTTTGGTCACCGGAAAGTTTTCGGGCTCATCGATAGTGTACCGGGAGTGCCGGAGGGTGCCGGAGAACTCCCGGGAGGGGTGTGACGACCAAAGGACTTCGTGGGCCCTTAGAGGAGGTGTACCATCCCTTATTGGTCTGGCCAAGACCTTCCGGAAGGGCCCATGCGGCTAGGGATAAGAGATAAGGCTGAAAAGGATTCAAAAGGAAGAGATCCACCTCCCTTGTGGGAGGTGGACTCCTCCCTAGGTTCGGCCGAACCTCTCCTCCTTGGAGGAGGGACCAAAGCAGCCCTCCCTCTCCCTCCTCCTATATATACCCAAGGTTTTGGGCTGATTTGAGACATGACTTCTCTCTCTCTGTGCAGCCCTATCCTTCCTCTTCCTCGTTCTCCGTAGCGCTTGGCAAAGCCCTGCCGGAGTCCACGTAGCTCCACCGTCACCACGCCGTCATGCTGCCGGAGCTCTCCCTCAACCTCTCCTTCCTCCTTGCTAGATCAAGGCGTAGGAGACGTCATCGGGCTGCACGTGTGTTGAACGCGGAGGCGCCGTTGTTCGGCGCTTAGATCGGAGTCCACCGCGATCTGAATCGCTACGAGTACGACTCCACCAACCGCGTTCTTGTAACGCTTCCGCACAGCGATCTTCAAAGGTATGAAGATGCAATTTCTCCCCACTCGTTGCTGGTTTCTTCATAGATAGATCTTGGTGACACATAGGAATTTTTTTGATTTACTACTACGTCTCCCAATAGTGCCCCCCCTCCCCGAGAAATGTCGCCTATGAAAGATTTCCTTGTGCTTGGAAATTTTGACCAATTTCAATGAGACGGAGCGACCTCAGTAAAGCATTGGTGCAAATAATATTTGTTGGAAATATGCCCTAGAGGCAATAATAAAATGGTTATTATTGTATTTCCTAGTTCATGATAATTGTCTGTTATTCATGCTATAATTGTGTTAACCGGAAACCGTAATACATGTGTGAATACATAGACCACAACGTGTCCCTAGTGAGCCTCTAGTTGGCTAGCTCGTTGATCAATAGATGGTCACGGTTTCATGACCATGGACATTGGATGTCGTTGATAAAGGGATCACATCATTAGGAGAATGATGTGATGGACAAGACCCAATCCTAAGCATAGCACAAGATCGTGTAGTTCGTTTGCTAAAGCTTTTCAATGTCAAGTGTCGTTTCCTTAGACCATGAGATTGTGTAACTCCCGGATACCGTAGGAATGCTTTGGGTGTGCCAAACGTCACAACGTAACTGGGTGGCTATAAAGGTACGCTACGGGTATCTCCGAAAGTGTCTGTTGGGTTGACACGAATCGAGACTGGGATTTGTCACTCCGTGTGACGGAGAGGTATCTCTGGGCCCACTCGGTAAGACATCATCATTATGAGCTCAATGTGACTAAGGAGTTAGTCACGGGATGATGTATTACGGAACGAGTAAAGAGACTTGCCGGTAACGAGATTGAACAAGGTATGGGGATACCGACGATCGAATCTCGGGCAAGTACCATACCGATAGACAAAGGGAATTGTATACGGGATTGATTGAATCCTTGACATCGTGGTTCATCCGATGATATCATCGTGGAGTACGTGGGATCCAACATGGGTATCCAGATCCCGCTGTTGGTTATTGGCCGGAGAGGTGTCTCGGTCATGTCTACGTGTCTCCCGAACCCGTAGGGTCTACACACTTAAGGTTCGATGACGCTAGGGTTATAGGGAAATAGTGTACGTGGTTACCGAAGGTTGTTCGGAGTCTCGGATGAGATCCCGGACGTCACGAGGAGTCCCGGAATGGTCCGGAGACGAAGATTGATATATAGGAAGTGAGGTTTTGGTTACCGGAAGTGTTCCGGGTGTCTCCGGTAGTGTACCGGGACCACCGGAAGGGTTCCGGGGGTCCACCAAGTGGGCCCACCTGCCCCGGAAGGTTCCATGGGCCAAGAGTGGGAGGGAGCCAGCCCCTAGGTGGGCTAGTGCGCCTCCCACCCCAGCCCAAGGCGCAGCAAGGGTGGAGGGGGCAAACCCTAGGCTTAGATGGGCCTTAAGGCCCACCCGAGGGCGCCTCCACCTCTCCCTGCCCTGGCCGTCGGCCAGATGGGCTTCTGGAGGCTGCCGCCACCCCTAGGCTGGAACCCTAGGGCGCAACACCTCTCCTCCCCTCCTCCTATATATAGTGGAGGTATTTGGGGCTGCACAACACACGAGTTCATCTCCTCCCTGGTGCAGCCCTACTCCTCCCTCTCCTCGTTCTCCGTAGTGCTTAGCGAAGCTCTGTCGGAGTACCACGCAGCTCCACCGTCACCACGCCGTCGTGCTGCCGTAGCTCTATCTCAACCTCTCCTCCCTCCTTGCTGGATCAAGGCGTAGGAGACGTCACCGGGCTGCACGTGTGTTGAACGCGGAGGTGCCGTCCGTTCGGCACTTGATCGGATCTACCGCGATCTGAATCGCTGCGAGTACGACTCCATCAACCGCGTTCTAGCAACGCTTCCGCTTAGCGATCTTCAAAGGTATGAAGATCCAATCTCTCCCCGCTCGTTTGCTGGTTTCTCCATAGATAGATCTTGGTGACACGTAGGAAAATTTTGATTTACTACTACGTCTCCCAACAGTGGCATCATGAGCTAGGTCTATGCGTAGAATCTATGCACGAGTAGAACACAAAGCAGTTGTGGGCGTCGATTTTGTTAATATGCTTGCCATTACTAGTCTTATCTTGATTCGACGGTATTGTGGGATGAAGCGGCCCGGACCAACCTTACACGTACGCTTACGTGAGACCGGTTCCACCGCCTGACATGCACTAGTTGCATAAGGTGGCTAGCGGGTGTCTGTCTCTCCCACCTTAGTCAGATTGGATTCGATGAAAAGGGTCCTTATGAAGGGTAAATAGCAATTGGCATATCACGTTGTGGTTTTGGCGTAGGTAAGAAATGTTCTTTCTAGAAACCTATAGCAACCACGTAAAAACTTGCAACTACAAATTAGAGGACGTCTAACTTGTTTTTGCAGCATATGCCTTGTGATGTGATATGGCCAGAAGGATGTGATGTGATGCATTGTGATGTATGAGATTGATCATGTTCTTGTAATAGGGTTCACGACTTGCATGTCGATGACTATGACAACCGGCAGGAGCCATAGGAGTTATCTTATATTATTGTATGACCTGCGTGTCAATCATAAACGCCATGTAATTACTTTACTTTATTGCTAAGCGTTAGCCATAGTAGTAGAAGTAATAGTTGGCGAGACAACTTCATGAAGACACAATGATGGAGATCATGATGATGGAGATCATGGTGTCGTGCCGGTGACAATGATGATCATCGTGCCCCGAAGATGGAGATCATAGGAGCAAGATGATATTGGCCATATCATGTCACTATATTGATTGCATGTGATGTTTATCATGTTTACATCTTATTTGCTTAGAACGACGGTAGTAAATAAGATGATCTCTCAATAAAATTTCAAGAGAAGTGTTCACCCTAACTGTGCACCGTTGCTAAGGATCGTTGTTCCGAAGCACCACGTGATGATCGGGTGTGATAGGTTCTAACGTTCGCATACAACGGGTGTAAGCCAGATTTGCACACGCGAAACACTTAGGTTGACTTGACGAGCCTAGCATGTACAGACATGGCCTCGGAACACGGAAGACCGAAAGGTCGAACATGAGTCGTATAGAAGATACGATCAACATGGAGATGTTCACCATGGATGACTAGTCCGTCTCACGTGATGATCGGACACGGGCTAGTTGACATGGATCATGTGTCACTTAGATGACTAGAGAGATGTCTATCTGAGTGGGAGTTCATTGAATAATTTGATTATGTGAACTCGATTATCATGAACTTAGTCTAAAAATTGCCTTTAATATCTATATTGTAGATCCAATGGCCAACGCAAATGTCAACCTCAATTTCAACGCGTTCCTAGAGAAAACTAAGCTGAAAGATGATGGAAGCAACTATGCGGACTGGGTCTGTGGCTTGAGGATCATCCTCATAGCTTCCAAGAGATTGTATGTCCTTGATGCACCGCTAGGTGACCCACCCATTCTCCCAGCGGACCAAGACGTTACGAACGCTTGGCAGTCGCGCTGCGATGATTACTCCCTTGTTCAGTGGCATGCTTTACAGTTTAGAATCGGGGCTCCAAAAGCGTTTTGAGCAACACGGAGCATATGAGATGTTCCAAGAGCTGAAACTGGTTTTCCAAGCTCATGCCCAAGTCGAGAGATATGACATCTCCGACAAGTTCTTTAGTTGTAAGATGGAGGAGAACAGTTCTGTTAGTGAGCACATCCTCAAGATGTCTGGGCTTCACAACCGCTTGACTCAGCTGGGAGTTAATCTCCCGGATGACTCAGTCATTGACAGAATCCTCCAGTCGCTTCCACCTAGCTACAAGAGCTTTGTGATGAACTACAACATGCAGGGTATGGAGAAGTCCATTCCCGAGTTGTACTCGATGCTGAAATCAGCGGAGGTCGAGATCAAAAAGGAGCATCAAGTGTTGATGGTAAACAAGACCACTAGTTTCAAGAAAGGCAAGGGTAACAAGAACTTCAAGAAGGACGGCAAAGCTGTTGCCGCGCCCAGTAAGCAAGTTGTCGGGAAGAAGAAGAACAAGAATGGACCCAAGCCTGAGACTGAGTGTTTCTATTGTAAGGGTACCGGTCACTGGAAGCGGAACTGCCCCAAGTATTTAGCGGATAAGAAGGACGGCAACATTAAAGGTATATGTGATATACTTGTTATTGATGTGTACTTGACCAGCGCTCGTAGTAGCTCCTGGGTATTTGATATCGGTGCAGTTGCTCACATTTGTAACTCCAAGCAGGAGCTGCGGAATAAGCGGAGGCTGGCCAAGGACGAGGTGACGATGCGCGTCGGGAATGGTTCCAAGGTCGATGTGATCGCCGTCGGCACGCTACCTCTACATCTACCTTCGGGATTAGTTTTAAACCTTAATAATTGTTATTTAGTACCAGCTTTGAGCATGAACATTGTATCTGGATCTCGCTTGATGCGAGATGGCTACTCATTTAAATCCGAGAATAATGGTTGTTCTATTTATATGAGAGAGATGTTTTATGCTCATGCCCCGCTGGTCAATGGTTTATTCTTGATGAATCTCGAACGTGATGTTACACATATCCATAGTGTGAGTACCAAAAAGTGTAAAGTTGATAACGATAGTCCCACTTACATGTGGCACTGTCGTCTTGGTCATATTGGTGTCAAACGCATGAAGAAGCTCCATGCTGATGGACTTTTGGAGTCACTTGATTTCGAATCATTTGACACATGCGAACCATGCCTCATGGGCAAGATGACCAAGACTCCATTCTCCGGAACAATGGAGCGAGCAACTGACTTGTTGGAGATAATACATACCGATGTATGCGGTCCAATGAGGGTCGAGGCTCGCGGTGGCTACCGTTATGTTCTCACCCTCACTGATGACTTGAGCAGATATGGGTATGTCTGCTTAATGAAACACAAGTCTGAAACCTTTGAAAGGTTCAAGGAATTTCAGAGTGAGGTAGAGAATCAACGTGACAGGAAAATAAAATGCCTACGATCTGATCGTGGCGGAGAATATTTAAGTCACGAGTTTGGCACACACCTTAGGAAATGTGGAATTGTTTCACAACTCACGCCGCCCGGCACACCTCAGCGAAATGGTGTGTCTGAACGTCGTAATCGCACTCTATTGGATATGGTGCGATCTATGATGTCTCTTACCGACTTACCGCTATCATTTTGGGGATATGCATTAGAGACTGCCGCATTCACTTTAAATAGGGCACCGTCTAAATCCGTTGAGACGACACCGTATGAATTATGGTTTGGAAAGAAACCTAAGCTGTCATTTCTAAAAGTTTGGGGATGCGATGCTTATGTGAAGAAACTTCAACCTGAGAAGCTCGAACCCAAAGCGGAAAAGTGCGTCTTCATAGGATATCCCAAAGAGACTATTGGGTATACCTTCTACCTACGATCCGAGGGCAAAGTCTTTGTTGCCAAGAATGGATCCTTTCTCGAGAAAGAGTTTCTCTCGAAAGAAGTAAGTGGGAGGAAAATAGAACTTGATGAGGTAATTATACCTCCACTCGACCCGGAGAGTAGCGCAGCACAGGAAGTTGTTTCTGTGGAGCCTACACCGGCTAGAGAGGAAGTTAATGATGATGATCATGAAGCTTTAGATCAAGTTGCTACTCGAAGGTCCACTAGGACACGTTCCGCACCAGAGTGGTACGGCAATCCTGTCCTAGAGATCATGTTGTTGGACAACGGTGAACCTTCGAACTATGAAGAAGCAATGGCGGGCCCGGATTCCAACAAATGGCTTGAGGCAATGAAATCCGAGATAGGATCCATGTATGAGAACAAAGTATGGACTTTGGTGGACTTGCCTGATGATAAGCGAGCCATTGAAAACAAATGGATCTTTAAGAAGAAGACTGACGCAGACGGTAATGTGACCGCCTATAAAGCTCGGCTTGTCGCTAAAGGTTATCGACAAGTTCAAGGAGTTGACTACGATGAGACTTTCTCACCCGTAGCGATGCTAAAGTCAGTCCGAATCATGTTAGCAGTTGCCGCATTTTATGATTATGAGATCTGGCAAATGGACGTCAAAACGGCATTCCTTAATGGCTTCCTCAAGGAAGAACTGTATATGATATAGCCGGAAGGTTTTGTCGGTCCTAAAGATGCTAACAAGGTATGCAAGCTCCAGCGCTCCATCTATGGGCTGGTGCAAGCATCTCGGAGTTGGAACATTCGCTTTAATGAGGTGATTAAAGCGTTTGGGTTTGTACAGGTTTATGGAGAACCCTGTATTTACAAGAAAGTGAGTGGGAGCTCTATAGCATTTCTTATACTATATGTGGATGACATGCTGATAATGGGAAATAATATAGAACTCTTGGAAAGTATAAAGGCCTACTTGAATAAGTGTTTTTCAATGAAGGACCTTGGAGAAGCTGCTTACATATTAGGTATTAAGATCTATAGAGATAGATCGAAACGCCTCATTGGTCTTTCACAAAGCACATACCTTGAAAAGATATTGAAGAAGTTCAATATGGATCAGTCCAAGAAGGGGTTCTTGCCTGTGTTGCAAGGTATGAGATTGAGTACGACTCAATGCCCGACCACGACAAAGGATAGAGAAGAGATGAGTGTCATCCCCTATGCTTCAGCCATAGGCTCTATCATGTATGCCATGCTGTGTACCAGGCCTGATGTGAACCTTGCCATAAGTTTGGTAGGGAGGTACCAAAGTGATCCCGGAGCGGAACACTGGACAACGATCAAGAATATCCTGAAGTACCTGAAAAGGACAAAGGACATGTTTCTCGTTTATGGAGGTGCCGAAGAGCTCGTCGTAAAGGGTTACGTCGATGCTAGCTTCGACACAGATCCGGACGACTCCAAGTCGCAAACCGGATACGTGTATATTTTGAATGGAGGGGCAGTGAGCTGGAGCAGCAGCAAGCAAAGCGTCATGGCAGCATCTACATGTGAAGCGGAGTACATAGCTGCTTCGGAAGCAGCAAAGGAGGGAGTCTGGATGAAGGAGTTCATCACCGACCTAGGAGTGATTCCGAATGCGTCGGGCCTGATGACTCTGTGCCAACACTGGAGCTATTGCCCTTGCGAAGGAGCCCAGGTTTCACAAGAAGACAAGACACATCAAGCGCCGTTTCAACTCCATCCGTGATTACATTCAGGAGGGAGACATAGATATTTGTAAAGTGCATACGGATCTGAATGTCGCAGATCCGTTGACTAAACCTCTCTCACGAGCAAAACATGATCAACACCAGAATGCTATGGGTGTTCGATTCATCACAATGTAACTAGATTATTAACTCTAGTGCAAGTGGGAGACTGTTGGAAATATGCCCTAGAGGCAATAATAAAATGGTTATTATTGTATTTCCTAGTTCATGATAATTGTCTGTTATTCATGCTATAATTGTGTTAACCGGAAACCGTAATACATGTGTGAATACATAGACCACAACGTGTCCCTAGTGAGCCTCTAGTTGGCTAGCTCGTTGATCAATAGATGGTCACGGTTTCATGACCATGGACATTGGATGTCGTTGATAACGGGATCACATCATTAGGAGAATGATGTGATGGACAAGACCCAATCCTAAGCATAGCACAGGATCGTGTAGTTCGTTTGCTAAAGCTTTTCAATGTCAAGTGTCGTTTCCTTAGACCATGAGATTGTGTAACTCCCGGATACCGTAGGAATGCTTTGGGTGTGCCAAACGTCACAACGTAACTGGGTGGCTATAAAGGTACGCTACGGGTATCTCCGAAAGTGTCTGTTGGGTTGACACGAATCGAGACTGGGATTTGTCACTCCGTGTGACGGAGAGGTATCTCTGGGCCCACTCGGTAAGACATCATCATTATGAGCTCAATGTGACCAAGGAGTTAGTCACGGGATGATGTATTACGGAACGAGTAAAGAGACTTGCCGGTAACAAGATTGAACAAGGTATGGGGATACCGACGATCGAATCTCGGGCATGTACCATACCGATAGACAAAGGGAATTGTATACGGGATTGATTGAATCCTTGACATCGTAATTCATCCGATGATATCATCGTGGAGTACGTGGGAGCCAACATGGGTATCCAGATCCCGCTGTTGGTTATTGGCCGGAGAGGTGTCTCGGTCATGTCTACGTGTCTCCCGAACCCGTAGGGTCTACACACTTAAGGTTCGATGACGCTAGGGTTATAGGGAAATAGTGTACGTGGTTACCGAAGGTTGTTCGGAGTCTCGGATGAGATCCCGGACGTCACGAGGAGTCCCGGAATGGTCCGGAGACGAAGGTTGATATATAGGAAGTGAGGTTTTGGTTACCGGAAGTGTTTCGGGTGTCTCCGGTAGTGTACCGGGACCACCGGAAGGGTTCCGGGGGTCCACCAAGTGGGCCCACCTGCCCCGGAAGGTTCCATGGGCCAAGAGTGGGAGGGAGCCAGCCCCTAGGTGGGCTGGTGCGCCTCCCACCCCAGCCCAAGGCGCAGCAAGGGTGGAGGGGGCAAACCCTAGGCTTAGATGGGCCTTAAGGCCCACCCTAGGGCGCCTCCTGTTGGGAGACGTAGTAGTATATCAAAATTTTCCTACGTTCACCAAGATCTATCTATGGAGAAACCAGCAACGAGAGGGGAGAGATTGCATCTTCATACCTTTGAAGATCGCTAAGCGGAAGCGTTACAAGAACGCGGTTGATGGAGTCGTACTCGCAGCGATTCAGATCGCGGTAGATCCGATCAAGTGCCGAACGGACGGCACCTCCGCGTTCAACACACGTGCAGCCCGGTGACGTCTCCAACACCTTGATCCAGCAAGGAGGAAGGAGAGGTTGGGGAAGGGCTCCAACAGCAGCACGACGGCGTGGTGGTGGTGGAGTAGCAAGGTATTCCGACAGGGCTTCGCCTAAGCGCTGCGGAGGAGGAAGAAGAGAGGTAGGGCTTCGCCGTGAGAGAGAGAGATCAAATCCTCTCTCAAAACATCCAAAACCTCAAGTATATATAGGAGGAGGGACGTGGAGGGCTGGCTTGGCCTCTACTCCAAAGAGGAGATGGCCGGCCGAATTAAAGGGAGAGTCCACCTCCCACAAGGGAGGTGGATCTCCTCCTTTTAAATCCTTTTTGCCTTATCTCCTTATCTCCAGCCGCATGGGCCTTTAGCAAAAGTCTTGCCCAGCCCAATAAGGGCTGGCACACTTTATCTAACAGCCCATGTGGTCCTTTGGTCGTCACACCCCTCCCGGGGGTTATCCGGCACCCTCCCGGCACTCCCGGTACACTACCGATGAGCCCGAAAACTTTCCGGTGACCAAAACTGGACTTCCTATATATCAATCTTTACCTCCGGACCATTCCGGAGCTCCTCGTGACGTCCGGGATCTCATCCGGGACTCCGAACAACCTTCGGTAATCACGTATACCTTTTCCCTATAACCCTAGCGTCATCGAACCTTAAGTGTGTAGACCCTACGGGTTCGGGAGACACGTAGACATGACCGAGACACCTCTCCGGTCAATAACCAACAGCGGGATCTGGATACCCATGTTGGCTCCCACGTACTCCACGATGATCTCATCGGATGAACCACGATGTCAAGGATTCAATCAATCCCGTATACAATTCCCTTTGTCTATCGGTATGATACTTGCCCGAGATTCGATCGTCGGTATCCCCATACCTTGTTCAATCTCGTTACTGGCAAGTCTCTTTACTCGTTCCGTAATACATCATCCCGTGGCTAACTCCTTAGTCACATTGAGCTCATTATGGTGATGTCTTACCGAGTGGGCCCAGAGATACCTCTCCGTCACACGGAGTGACAAATCCCAATCTCGATTCGTGCCAACCCAACAAATACTTTCGGAGATACCCGTAGTGCACCTTTATAGCCACCCAGTTACGTTGTGACGTTTGGCACACCCAAAGCATTCCTACGGTATCCGGGAGTTGCACAATCTCATGGTCTAAGGAAACGATACTTGACATTGAAAAGCTTTAGCAAATGAACTACACGATCTAGTGCTATGCTTAGGATTGGGTCTTGTCCATCACATCATTCTCCTAATGATGTGATCCCGTTATCAACGACATCCAATGTCCATGGCCATGAAACCGTGACCATCTATTGATCAACGAGCCAGTCAACTAGAGGCTCACTAGGGACATGTTGTGGTCTATGTATTCACACATGTATTATGGTTTCCGGTTAACACAATTATAGCATGAACAATAGACAATTATCATGAACAAGGAAATACAATAATAACCATTTTATTATTGCCTCTAGGGCATATTTCCAACAGTCTCCCACTTGCACTAGAGTCAATAATCTAGTTCACATCACCATGTGATTAACACTTACATCACCATGTGATCATATCATCATGTGATTAACACCCAATAAGTTCTGGGGTTTGTTCATGTTCTGCTCGTGAAAGAGGTTTTTAGTCAACGGGTCTGCGACATTCAGATCCGTGTGTACCTTACAAACTTTCCATGTCATATTTGTAGATACTACTCCCATGCTCCACTTGGAGCTATTCCAAATGGCTGCTCCACTATACGTAGCTGGATTTCTACTAAGAGTCATCCGGATTGGTTTTAAAGCTTGCATCATCGTAACACTTTACGATGAACTCTTTATCACCTCCATAATCGAGAAATATTTCCTTAGTTCTCAAGTTACTAAGGCTAATTTTGACCGCTGTCCAGTGATCCACTCTTGGATTACTCTTGTACCCCTTGACAGACTCATGGCAAGGCACACACAAGTGCGGTACACAGCATGGCATACTATATAGAGCCTATGGCTAAAGCATAGGAGATGACACTCATCTTTTCTTTATCTTCTGCCGTGGTCGGGTATTGAGTCTTACTCAATTTCACACCTTACAATACAGTCAAGAACTCCTTCTTTGACCCATCTATTTTGAACTCCTTCAAAAACTTGTCAAGGTATGTCTTCGTCGATAAAACTTATCAAGCGAATTGATCTATCCCTATAGATCTTGATGCTCAATAAAATAGTAGCTTTATCTGGGTCTTCCTTTGAAAAAACTCTTTTCAAACAACCCTTCATGCTCTTCCAGAAATTCTACATCATTTCCGATCAATAATATGTCAACTACATATTCATTCTTATAAGAAATTCTATAGTGCTCCCACTCACTTTCTTGCAAATACAAGTTTCTCATAAACTTTGTATAAACTTAAACACTTTGATCACCTCATCAAAGCATATATTCCAACTCCGAGATGCTTGCTCCAGTCCATAGAAGGATCGCTGGAGTTTGCATATTATTAGCATCCTTAGGATTGACAAAACCTTCTGGTTGTATCACATACAACTCTTCCTCACAGAAACCATTACGGAAACCTTGTTTTGTCATCCATCTGCCAGATTTCATAATCGAAAAATGCAGCAACTGCTAACAAAATTTTAATAGACTTTTAGCATCGCTACAGATGAGACAATCTCATTGCAGTCAACTCCTTGAACTTGGCGGAAACTTCTTTGCGACAAGTCGAGCTTTATAAACAGTGACATTTCACCATTAGCGTCTATGTTTATCTCAAAGGTCCATTTGTACTCAATGACCCGCCATTCAACAGGCAAGTCTACCAAAGTCCATACTTGGTTTTCATACATGGATCCTTTCTCGGATTTCATGGCTCCTAGCCATTTGTTGGAATCCGGGCCCACCATCGCTTCTCCATAGTTCGTAGGTTCATCGTTGTCCAACAACATGATTTCCAAGACAGGGTTGTCGTACTACTCAGGAGCAGTACGCGTCCTTGTCGACCTACGAGGTTCGATAGTGACTTGATCCGAAGCTTCATGATCATCATCATTAACTTCCTTTTCAACTGAGTAGGCTTTACAGAAACATCTTTCTGTGTTGCGCTATTCTCTGGTTGAAACAAAGGTTCAACAACCTCATCAAGTTCTATCTTCCTCCCACTCAATTCTTTCGAGAGAAACTCTTTCTCAAGAAAGGACCCGTTCTTAGCAACAAACACCTTTTGCGCTTGGATCTGAGATAGAAGGTATACCCAATGTCTCATTAGGGTATTCTATGAAGATGCATTTGTCTGCTTTGGGTTCGAGCTCGCTAGGTGAAAAACCCATTTTCACATAAGCGTCGCAGCCCCAAACATTAAGAAATGACAGCTTAGGCTTCTGTCAAACCATAATTCTCACGGTGTCATCTCAACAGACTTAGATGGTGCCCTGTTAAAGTGAATGGATTTGTCTTTAATGCATAACCCCATAACGATAGTGGCAAAATGATAAGAGACATCATAGTACTCACTATATCCAATAGAGCACGACTATGACGTTCGAACACACCATCACACTATGGTGTTCCAGGAGGCGTGAGCTGTGAAACAATTTCCACATTGTCTAAAATTGCATACCAAACTCGTAACTTAGATATCACCTCCATGATCATATCATAGACATTTATCTTCTTGTCACGATGATCTTTAACTTCACTCTGAAACTCCTTGAACCTTTCAAACATTTCAGATTCGTGTTTCATTAAGTAAATATCCCCATATTTACTCAAATCATCAGTGAAGGTAAAACAACGATATCCACTGTGTGTTTCAACACTCATTGGACCACATACATCAACATGTATTAATTCCAATAAGCCACTTGCCCGCTCCATCATATTGGATGACGGGGTCTCAGTCATCTTGCCCAAGAGGCATGGCTCGCATGTCTCAACCGATTCAAAATCGAGTGAGTCAAAAATCCATCAGCATGGAGTTTCTTTCATGCGATTTATACCAATATGACATTACGTGGCAGTGCCACAAGCATGTGGTACTATCATTATTAACTTTGTATCTTTTGGTACCAATGTTATGAATATGTGTACTACTACGATCATGATTCGATAAACCATTTCGAGTGGGTGCATGACCATTGAAGGCATTATCCATGTAAACAGAATAACCATTATTCTCTAACTTATATGAATAACCGTATCGCACTAATCATGATCTAATCACGTTCATGCTCAACGCAAACACCAAATAACATTTATTTAGGTTTATCACAAATCCTGAAGGTAGAGAGAGCGTGCGATGGTGATCACATCAATCTTGGAAATACTTCCAACACACATCGTCACCTTTCACCTAGCTAGTCTCCATTTACTCCGTAGCTTTTATTTCGAGTTGCTAACACTTAGCAACCAAACCGGTATCCAATACCCAGGTGCTACTAGGAGTACCAGCAAGGTACACATCACTAACACGTATATCAAATATACTTCCATTGACATTCCCAGCCTTCTTATCTACCAAGCATCTAGGGGTTTTCCGCTTCAGCGAACATTCTCCTCATAACAGAAGCACCTAGTCTCGGGTTCGGGCTCAACCTTGGGTTTCTTCACTAGAGCAACAACTGGCTTGCCATTCCTGAAGTTTTCCGTTCTTGCCCTTGCCCCTTTTGAAACTAGTGGTTTCACTTAACCATCAACACTTGATGCTCCTTCTTGATTTCTACCTTCGTGGTGTCAAACATCACGAACAACTCAGGGATCATCTTATCCATCCCTGGCATGTTATAGTTCATCACGAAGCTCTAGTAGCTTGGTGGCAGTGACTTGGAGAACTGCATTAATCACTATCTCATCTGGAAGATTAACTCCCACTTGATTCAAGTGATTGTAGCACCCAGACAATCTGAGCACACGCTCAGCGATTGAGCTATTCTCCTTTATCTTGTAGACAAAGAATCTTGTTGGAGGTCTCATACCTCTCAACATAGGCACGAGCCTGAGATCACAATCTCAGCTCCTAGAACATCTCATATGTTCCGTGACGTTCAAAACGTTTTGGAGCCTCAATTCTAAGCCGTAATGCATGACGCATTGAACTATCACGTAGTCACCAAAAAGTGCCTGTCATATGTTCACAACATCTACAGACAACGCTTGAGGGAGTGATGCAGTTAGCGGTACATAAAAAACATAAGCTTTCTGTGCAACAATGAGGACAATCCTCAGATCACGGACCCAGTCCGCATTATTGCTACCATCAACTTTCAACTTACTTTTCTCTAGGATTGTATCAATAAAACTGGGGAGCTATAGCGTGAGCTATCTACGACACAATTTGCAAGGACATTTTTAGACTAAGTTCATGATAATTAAGTTCATTTAATCAAATTATTAATGAACTCCCACTTAGATAGACATCTCTCTAGTCTTCCAAGTGATACATGATCCATGTCAACTAGCCCGTGTCCGATCATCACGTGAGACGGACTAGTCATCCATGGTGAACATCTCTATGTTGATCGTATCTTCTATACGACTCATGTTCGACCTTTCGGTCTTCCGTGTTCCGAGGCCATGTCTGTACATGCTAGGCTCGTCAAGTCAACCTAAGTGTTTCGCATGTGTAAATCTGGCTTACACCCGTTGTATGCGAACGTTAGAACCTATCACACCCGATCATCACGTGGTGCTTCGGAACAACGATCCTTAGCAACGGTGCACAGTTAGGGTGAACACTTCTCTTGAAATTTTATTGAGAGATCATCTTATTTACTACCGTCGTTTTAAGCAAATAAGATGTAAACATGATAAACATCACATGCAATCAATATAGTGACATGATATGGCCAATATCATCTTGCTCCTATGATCTCCATCTTCGGGGCACCATGATCATCACTGTCACCGGCACGACACCATGATCTCCATCATCATGATCTCCATCATTGTGTCTTCATGAAGTTGTCTCGCCAACTATTACTTCTACTACTACAGCTAACGTTTAGCAATAAAGTAAAGTAATTACATGGCGTTTATGATTGACACGCAGGTCATACAATAATATAAGACAACTCCTATGGCTCCTGCCGGTTGTCATAGTCATCGACATGCAAGTCGTGAACCCTATTACAAGAACATGATCAATCTCATACATCACAATGCATCACATCACATCCTTTTGGCCATATCACATCACACGGCATATGCTGCAAAAACAAGTTAGACGTCCTCTAATTTGTAGTTGCAAGTTTTTACGTGGTTGCTATAGGTTTCTAGCAAGAACGTTTCTTACCTACGCCAAAACCACAACGTGATATGCCAATTGCTATTTACCCTTCATAAGGACCCTTTTCATCGAATCCAATCCGACTAAGGTGGGAGAGACAGACACCCGCTAGCCACCTTATGCAACTAGTGCATGTCAGGCGGTGGAACCGGTCTCACGTAAGCGTACGTGTAAGGTTGGTCCGGGCCGCTTCATCCCACAATACCGTCGAATCAAGATAAGACTAGCAACGGCAAGCATATTAACAAAATCGACGCCCACAACTGCTTTGTGTTCTACTCGTGCATAGATTCTACGCATAGACCTAGCTCATGATGCCACTGTTGGGAGACGTAGTAGTAAATCAAAATTTTCCTACGTTCACCAAGATCTATCTATGGAGAAACCAGCAACGAGAGGGGAGAGATTGCATCTTCATACCTTTGAAGATCGCTAAGCGGAAGCGTTACAAGAACGCGGTTGATGGAGTCGTACTCGCAGCGATTCAGATCGCGGTAGATCCGATCAAGTGCCGAACGGACGGCACCTCCGCGTTCAACACACGTGCAGCCCGGTGACGTCTCCAACACCTTGATCCAGCAAGGAGGAAGGAGAGGTTGGGGAAGGGCTCCAACAGCAGCACGACGGCGTGGTGGTGGTGGAGTAGCAAGGTATTCCGACAGGGCTTCGCCTAAGCGCTGCGGAGGAGGAAGAAGAGAGGTAGGGCTTCGCCGTGAGAGAGAGAGATCAAATCCTCTCTCAAAACATCCAAAACCTCAAGTATATATAGGAGGAGGGACGTGGAGGGCTGGCTTGGCCTCTACTCCAAAGAGGAGATGGCCGGCCGAATTAAAGGGAGAGTCCACCTCCCACAAGGGAGGTGGATCTCCTCCTTTTAAATCCTTTTTGCCTTATCTCCTTATCTCCAGCCGCATGGGCCTTTAGCAAAAGTCTTGCCCAGCCCAATAAGGGCTGGCACACTTTATCTAACAGCCCATGTGGTCCTTTGGTCGTCACACCCCTCCCGGGGGTTATCCGGCACCCTCCCGGCACTCCCGGTACACTACCGATGAGCCCGAAAACTTTCCGGTGACCAAAACTGGACTTCCTATATATCAATCTTTACCTCCGGACCATTCCGGAGCTCCTCGTGACGTCTGGGATCTCATCCGGGACTCCGAACAACCTTCGGTAATCACGTATACCTTTTCCCTATAACCCTAGCGTCATCGAACCTTAAGTGTGTAGACCCTACGGGTTCGGGAGACACGTAGACATGACCGAGACACCTCTCCGGTCAATAACCAACAGCGGGATCTGGATACCCATGTTGGCTCCCACGTACTCCACGATGATCTCATCGGATGAACCACGATGTCAAGGATTCAATCAATCCCGTATACAATTCCCTTTGTCTATCGGTATGATACTTGCCCGAGATTCGATCGTCGGTATCCCCATACCTTGTTCAATCTCGTTACTGGCAAGTCTCTTTACTCGTTCCGTAATACATCATCCCGTGGCTAACTCCTTAGTCACATTGAGCTCATTATGGTGATGTCTTACCGAGTGGGCCCAGAGATACCTCTCCGTCACACGGAGTGACAAATCCCAATCTCGATTCGTGCCAACCCAACAAATACTTTCGGAGATACCCGTAGTGCACCTTTATAGCCACCCAGTTACGTTGTGACGTTTGGCACACCCAAAGCATTCCTACGGTATCCGGGAGTTGCACAATCTCATGGTCTAAGGAAACGATACTTGACATTGAAAAGCTTTAGCAAATGAACTACACGATCTAGTGCTATGCTTAGGATTGGGTCTTGTCCATCACATCATTCTCCTAATGATGTGATCCCGTTATCAACGACATCCAATGTCCATGGTCATGAAACCGTGACCATCTATTGATCAACGAGCCAGTCAACTAGAGGCTCACTAGGGACATGTTGTGGTCTATGTATTCACACATGTATTATGGTTTCCGGTTAACACAATTATAGCATGAACAATAGACAATTATCATGAACAAGGAAATACAATAATAACCATTTTATTATTGCCTCTAGGGCATATTTCCAACACCTCCACCTCTCCCTGCCCTGGCCGCCGGCCAGATGGGCTTCTGGAGGCTGCCGCCACCCCTAGGGTGGAACCCTAGGGCGCAGCACCTCTCCTCCCCTCCTCCTATATATAGTGGAGGTATTTGGGGCTGCACAACACACGAGTTCATCTCCTCCCTGGTTCAGCCCTACTCCTCCCTCTCCTCGTTCTCCGTAGTGCTTAGCGAAGCTCTGTCGGAGTACCACGCAGCTCCACCGTCACCACGCCGTCGTGCTGCCAGAGCTCTCCCTCCACCTCTCCTCCCTCCTTGCTGGATCAAGGCGTAGGAGACGTCACCGGGCTGCACGTGTGTTGAACGTGGAGGTGCCGTCCGTTCGGCACTTGATCGGATCTACCGCGATCTGAATCGCTGCGAGTACGACTCCATCAACCGTGTTCTAGCAACGCTTCCGCTTAGCGATCTTCAAAGGTATGAAGATCCAATCTCTCCCCGCTCGTTTGCTGGTTTCTCCATAGATAGATCTTGGTGACACGTAGGAAAATTTTGATTTACTACTACGTCTCCCAACATACTTTGGGTGTGCCAAACATCATAACGTAACTGGGTGGCTATAAAGGTATAGTACGGGTATCTCCTAAAGTGTCTGTTGGGTTGGCACGAATCGAGATTGAGATTTGTCACTCCGTGTGACAGAGAGGTATCTCTGGGCCCACTCGGTAAGACATCATCATAATGAGGTCAATGTGACTAAGGAGTTAGCCACGGGATGATGTATTACAGAACGAGTAAAGAGACTTGCCGGTAACGAGATTGAACAAGGTATAGGGATACCGACGATCGAATCTCGGGCAAGTATCATACCGGTAGACAAAGGGAATTGTATACGGGGTTGATTGAATCCCCGACATCGTGGTTCATCCGATGAGATCATCATGGAGCATGTGAGAGCCAACATGGGTATCCAGATCCCGCTGTTGGTTATTGACCGGAGAGGTGTCTCGGTCATGTTTATGTGTCTCCCGAACCCGTAGGGTCTACACACTTAAGGTTCGATGATGCTAGGGTTATAAGAGAAATAGTGTACGTGCTTACCGAAGGTTGTTCGGAGTCCCGAATGAGATCCTGAACGTCACGAGGAGTTCCGAAATGGTCCGGAGACAAAGATTGATATATAGGAAGTAAGGATTTGGCCACCGGAAGTGTTTCGGAAATTAACGGTAACGTACCGGGACCACCGAAAGGGTTCCGGGGGTCCACCAAGTGGGGCCACCAGCCCCGGAGGGCTGCGTGGGACGAGAGTGGAAGAGACCAGCCCGAGAGTGGGCTGGTGCGCCCTCCACCCTGTCCTAAGGCGTAGGAGAGGTGGGAGGGAGGGGAAACCCCAGACCCAGATGGGCCTAAGGCCAACTAGGGTTGCCCCCTCCCCCTCTCCCCTCTATGGCCTCCGTCCAGAACCCATCTAGGGCTGCCGCACCACCCTAGGGTGGGCACCCTCCTCCCTCTCCTCCTATATATAGTGGTGGTTTTTGGGCTGCCAAGAACACAAGTTTCTTCCTCTCTCGGCGCAGCCCTACTCCTCCCTCTCCTCGTTCTCCGTAGTGTTTGGCGAAGCCCTGCCGGAGACCAGGCAGCTCCACCGTCACCACGCCGTCGTGCTGCCGGAGCTCTCCCTCAACCTCTCCTTCCTTCTTACTGGATCAAGGCGTAGGAGACGTCACCGGGGTGCACGTGTGTTGAACGCGGAGGCGCCGTTGTTCGGCGCTAAGATCGGAGTCCACCGCGATCTGAATCGTTACGAGTATGACTCCACCAACCGCGTTCTTGTAACGCTTCCGCTTAGCGATCTTCAAAGGTATGAAGATGCACTCTTCCCTTACTCGTTGCTGGCTTCTCCATAGATAGATCTTGGTGAACACGTAGAATTTTTTTTGATTTACTACTACGTCTTCCGACAATATTATCTTAGAGCGACCTTAGCAAAGCATTGGTGGAAATAATATTATCTTAGAGCGACCTCAATATATGCTGATGTGATTGAGTGCGTGCGTGAGAAATGAAGTTTCTTAACCCGAGCTCGGGTGAACAGTAAAGAAAATGAAAATAAATTCTAAAAGATCTAAACTTTTTCAGTGACAAACAGAGAAAAAAAAACCAACGCTTATAAATTTTCATCGTGAAATAATATTTGTAGAAGCCGTAGCTAAAGAAAAACCATTACTTTAAAAATGTCATTTCCCAAAGCATTTTGAAGTGACGATCTTGCTTTGTTCCCACGACTTCTACAGACGTAATGTGTTGAATTTGTTTTCGATATATTCTAATTTTACTGTTCATCCGAGCTCATCCGAGGAACTAGAATATTACTTTCGCCGTGTGTGCATCTACTTGTTAGCACTGCATTTTTTGAGGAAGAAAGATTCCTTATAATTAATGGAAAATCTTTTGCCCCCTCGAACAAGCATTGTTTTCGATACGGGCTTGGTGGCTACTCCAACAGTACAACGGTAGATACGCTCCATTCATTTCATTTACATTACATACATCGATGATCCATCATCCCGTGTGCGTCCGCCCGGACCAGCTTCCGAGCCCCTTCCAGGCGGGCCCCGGGAAGGCGCGCGCCCGCCGGCCCCACGGGCAGCGACACGGCTAAAAACGGGGGGCCGCGCCCATTTCCTCCGGCGACTATAAAAATGAACGGGCGGCCCTGCCTAAAGCCCTCCCCCCCTCTCCCCCTCTCCTCTCCTCGCCTTCTCCGCCCTCCGCTCCATTCGATTCGATCCACCTCGGCTTCCTCTCCAAGCTTCGGCCATGGCCGCCGCCACGATCCAGTCCGTCAAGGCCCGCCAGATCTTCGACAGCCGCGGCAACCCCACCGTCGAGGTACGCGCATCCCAGACCCCGCGCCCGTCTCCCCGATCTGTATGCGCGTCGGGTTCGATTCGATCTGGTAGGACGGCAATGGTGGCGGTTTGGTTTCGATCTGGTGGTTCGTCCGTTGGCCGTCGGTCGGGGCGAGTCGGGACGAGCGGACCGTGGGTTTCTGATGCGCCAGATTCGAGGGGTTTTGGGTGGGTGGGTGGGTGGGTCGGTAGGTGGGATGCAGATTACCGCTGCCGCCCCTCGGCCGGGCTTCATGGGGTTTGGATGTGTTAGATTCGACGCGAGGTGGTTCGTTTGGTCGGACGCTGCCTGCTAGTCATGCATTTTTAGGGTTTCGCAGGGCGTATCCACAGATCGGCTGGTCGCCATGCCCCAGTGTTTATGCAGCCATTATGTTTTTATGCCCTGGGCGTTGCTTAGCACTTATCGTTTGATCCGTGCATAAATGCCGTAGTACGAAGTAATGTGGCCGGAAATGTAAATGATGTAGGCTCTCATCTGGTCAAACGGGTTTTGTGCGTGCCTGTAGGATGGAAAATGTCGTTGCCCCCTGGCCAGTTTATTTTGTTGATGTTTATAGGTTTGATGCAAGGTGGTTTGTCCGGTCAGATGCTGGGGTGCATGCATTTTTTATTTTGCATGCCAGGCATCCCGTTTTAGGCTTTCAGTGTGTATGCACAGATGGCTGCTCATTGTTTGGCGTTTATATATGTAAATGTAGCCGTATGGTTCGAGTTTGAGTTATAGTTACAGCTGTGCTGAAATGTGATGCTTTGTTTGAAATGCGACGTTTTCCAGATTTTATTGTTTGAACTATGCATAATGCCAAAGTGTAAAATATTTTGCCAAGTTCTTTGGCTAATCTCATGGTTTTGTGCAACAGGTTGATGTGTGCTGCTCAGATGGAACCTTTGCCAGGGCTGCTGTTCCCAGCGGTGCATCAACTGGTGAGTTAGTTTGTTACTGTCATCACTGTCTCCTTTTCAACCTTAAGTTACTGCTTTGGTTCCTAAGTTCTAGCTAGTGAAGGTGGAAACTGTTATTTGGATCATCCTGTACTGAATGTTACTATATTATATTTGCTAAACATACTTGTCTGAATATTCCCTCTTCTGTAGGTGTTTATGAAGCTTTGGAACTGAGGGATGGCGGATCTGACTACTTGGGAAAGGGTGTTTCCAAGGTTTGAGCGAATTTTATCTTCACATTCTTTAAATCTATCTCATAGTTTTTAGTCATGCAATGTGGCTGCTGTATATGTTTTTTTGCCTCTGCTCTATGCTGTTGTTACTCTAGCAATATTGTTGCCAGCTTTTGAAATTTTCCTACCTGTTTACCAAATTATTATGCCAAGTGGACCAAACAGTGCTAGTGTAACTTCCCAGTTATCCTGTTTGTGAGATTTCTAGTTTGTGCATGTTGTATAATTTTTTTCTCTTAATGTTAATGTTAACTACAATATGTGTTTCTTAATGTTAATCTGCTAGGTTGTAGTTTTTTTTTAATATCTCATTGCCGTTGATTATATTTAGTAGCTTAGGATTATGTATTTCAGTATTTATGAAGTGAATCATCATGGGCAACTCTTGTGCACACCTTATTTCCTTATTTACTAATAAACCAATTTGCTGAATTACTGCCATGAATGGAACAACTCAGGATCATTTAGTGTTTGATGTTTCACTATAGCTATCCTGTTTTTTCCCGTTGTAGTGGGTAGTCCATTTGCATGCATAATTTAGTCTTTTCTTTGTATTTACATGCAATTTTCTTTTTCTTTCACAGGCTGTTGACAATGTGAACTCGATTATCGCGCCAGCTTTGATTGGCAAGGTTAGCATTGTCTCTGCCCCCATTTCTATTGTGATATTAGAGTTGAATGCATAATTGATTCAGTGCTCTATTTCCTTCAACAGGACCCTACAGCTCAAACTGAGCTTGACAACTTTATGGTTCAGCAGCTTGATGGAACCAAAAACGAGTGGGGTTGGTGCAAGCAGAAGGTATTACATAATCCACAATGAGTTTTACTTGGTGCAAATGCTAATTTCTGTATGCAGATTCCCTTCTAACAGCTCAATTTCTTCCATACTTTCAGCTTGGTGCTAATGCTATCCTGGCTGTGTCACTAGCTGTTTGCAAAGCTGGAGCCAGCGTCAAGAAGATTCCTCTGTACCAGGTGTGCATCATTGTTAATCTCCTCTTTTAATATTACACATTTGTTTGCTAAAGTCTTCTAACATTGATATATTCTTCACTGCAGCACATTGCTAACCTTGCTGGTAACAAGCAATTGGTTTTGCCTGTTCCTGCATTCAATGTCATCAATGGTGGATCCCATGCTGGAAACAAGCTTGCTATGCAGGCAATGCTCTGAACTAAGATTTCCACATCTTTGTCATTTTGTTTTCACACATTTATTTATGCCTATACTTGCATATTTGCAGGAGTTTATGATCCTTCCTACTGGAGCTACCTCATTCAAGGAGGCAATGAAGATGGGCGTTGAAGTGTACCACAACTTGAAGGTAATTCTTTCACCTTATTTCTCTCTCTTTGCTATCTTGTAGTAAAAAATAAATGGTCTAAAATTGTCTTTCTGTGTCAGTCTGTTATCAAGAAGAAGTACGGGCAAGATGCCACCAATGTTGGAGATGAAGGTGGTTTTGCTCCTAACATTCAGGTACTTCCCTGTCCTTGGATGTTTAAGATCAGATTGCCTTGCTTTGTTATGTCTTGGTGTTTTGATAACAGTTGCTATCTGTCATGTTTGGATGTATAGAACTACTGTGTTGTTATACATTGAGGTCAACGTTTGTGGTGTGTGATCTGAGTTCTTTCTGTTTTCGTGTGTTGTAGGAGAACAAGGAGGGCCTTGAGCTCTTGAAGACTGCAATTGAAAAGGCTGGATACACCGGCAAGGTTTGTCTGCTTGAATTAATCTGTTGTTGTTCACTTTTCAGTGAACTTTTATGTTTGTAATTAAAGGAGATTTGTTGCTTTGGAAAATTCTAGGTTGTCATTGGAATGGATGTTGCTGCTTCAGAGTTCTACAATGACAAGGACAAAACCTATGACCTCAACTTCAAGGAAGAGGTAAGCAGCCCCATTGTTTATTTTTTTGTAACAATTTGTTCTCTTTGCATGAGCATTTTTAACATTGCCTTCTCTTGCTTGTAGAACAACGATGGTTCCCAGAAGATATCTGGAGATAGCCTGAAGAATGTATACAAGTCCTTCGTCAGTGAGTACCCCATTGTGTCGATTGAGGACCCCTTTGACCAGGATGACTGGGTGCACTATGCTAAGATGACTGAGGAATGTGGAGAGCAAGTTCAGATTGTTGGTGATGACCTTCTGGTCACCAACCCAACCGTAAGTGATTTGTGTTCTGTTGTGCATGTGGTCACATCCTTTTTGTTGGATCACTGTAATTAATTAGGTTTGTGTCATTATATTATGCAGAGAGTTGCGAAGGCAATCCAGGAGAAGTCATGCAATGCTCTTCTGCTGAAGGTATTATTCTGTTCAAACATCAGCTGTTATTGATTCTTCTCCTGTGGTCATCCATAATAAGTATCGGATCAGAGGGAGTATGTACTACATAGTCTGATTGTCTCATCCTTATCATGTATAGGTTAACCAAATTGGATCCGTCACTGAGAGTATCGAGGCTGTGAAGATGTCAAAACACGCTGGCTGGGGTGTCATGACCAGCCACAGGAGGTACTTGATAGGAGACAATTCCTTGTTGTGTGACTGTTTCCCCTTTGTTTCTCTTGTTACCTTCTGTATGCTTATTTACACTTGCTCTTCTGCAGTGGTGAGACCGAGGACACATTCATTGCTGATTTGGCTGTTGGTCTGTCCACGGTATGATATTATAATCATAATCTGCATATTATTGTTTGTCTGCATGATTTTAATGAGACTTATGTTTCTTCTCCTCTGGATTGATTGATCGTAACTGACCAATGTTTCTTCATGTGCAACAGGGTCAGATCAAGACTGGGGCTCCCTGCCGCTCAGAGCGGCTTGCCAAGTACAACCAGGCAAGTGGCTTTCCTGTAATTCTTGTACTGCTGAAGCATTCTCCTGATATTCTGTTGACCAACATGCCCTCTCGCATTCACGAAAAAGAAATTATTCGTCCCATGCAATGTGCTCATTTAAGAATGATTTCTCATCTGTGTTTGGCTCCGACAGAGTTATTTTGTTAGACTGATAGTATGGTTGGTTTCTGATATTCTTTTGTTCAAATGTGTTTATTTCTTCGGCTTCCCAAATTTATCCTAAGGGTTTATTTCTTTTCCAATTGGATCAGCTTCTGAGGATCGAGGAGGAGCTGGGCGCTGCTGCTGTGTATGCCGGCCTCAAGTTCCGTGCACCGGTGGAGCCATACTAGGTGGAATCTGCATCTGCGACACGATCACCACTCTGCACTTGTTTTTGTGGAAGTGGGCGTGTCTTAACTTGTGGAATGCACTATGGTTGAAGCTCTTAGGACTTGTCGAGCAATAATGTACCGCATGTTGCTGTGAACGGGACGGATATGTACCTACGTACTCCAAATTTGCTCCAATTTTGGTCTTGTGGTGAGCGAGCAAGCACGCCTGATTCGGCTCGGCCTGAACCTTTTGGATCTGTAGTAAACCGTTTGGCTGTTGGCTTCATCTTATTGGCGTCAGTTTAGTCCTGTTGCGAACGCATGCTTTCGTTTGCCATACTTAATGTACTACCGTTTTCTGTCGTCTCTGTTTTTCTCACTACAAGATAAGAAATCTGCTTCTCATTTTGCTCTAGAAAACCAGATTAGATGTAGCTACAGGAAATGCTGTTATATCCAATATTGGCTTCTCATTTTGCTTTAGGATTCTTCTTTTTACAATGCATAAAGAGCTCCAGGGTATAACAGTATAAAACAATACTGTTTGACACACAATGCAAGTGTATAATTTCATGAAAGAATAAATTAGTAACATCTTTTTTGGTGTTTTTATGAATTATATGATGTAAAAACTGTGTCATTTTAGAAATTTGTTCACGAAAACAAATGTCACTCACCATTGTTCAAGGTAATCTTAAAACAAAGTCCATGACTACGTTTTCTCATAAAACATTAAATACAGATAAAGAGATATTAACCATGATAATTGAGGTACAAACTAGGACATAAACCATGACTTTTCTGTGTCACCGGTTCGTTGCACCTAATCTCCTGAGGCCTCTCACCGAGCTCACCATTCTCCTTCCCTCTTGAATGTCTCGAACTATGACCATGCGCCGCCGCTATGCCTACGACTCACATCGTCAATGACCTCACCCTTCACAGTCCCCAATAGCCTGAATCATGAAGCCTGTCGTCTTGAGCAACAATGCCGCCTTCTCCTTTCCTTGCTCAGGAGCCACCGCCATTGACACTACCATGTTCAGAGTTGAGCTCTCCCGATCGATTGAAGGCACATGCGTCTTCCTCTAGCCACGTCCACCTCGATGCATCGCCCCGATGAATGGAACGAGCTCGTGCCATTGACCTTGTCTCCCCGAGCATTGACTCGTTGTCGATCTACTTTGCGGGATGTGAGCCTCACTTCCCATGATGTGGAACCTCGTCTATGAGAGGAATAGGGGGTGCCCTGGTAATCACCATCAAGCCTCCCTGCAACAACAAAAGGTGAATGGAGCTAGCCTTTTAGCACGGAATATAAATCCATCATTAATAACAAATTTGTTTCATGTTATTCATTTCTTACAATTCTACAAACATCTTTAAATTTAACATCATGCACATATTGATTTTTGATGGTTTCCAAACTAAACTTTAAAGTCAAGTATAGCGACGAGACAATGCGTCAGTAATAACATTTTTTTTAGTCTTCTTGTGTTCGGTGACATAAGGAAGAGTCTCAATGAATTCAACAAACTAGTATGTCTACCACTTAGTTTTGCTTCACTTTATGTTTCAAAGATTCATGATCAGGATGTATAACAATTTTTTCGGGCCATAAATAATATTGCCAAGTTTCTAATATCCGGACAAGAGCATATATATTTTATCATAAGTAGAATAGTTCAGACTAGGCCCACTATTTTTTCAGAAAAGTATGCAAGAAGTTTGCCATATTGTAATAACACATCTCCCAATCCAATCCCACTAGTATCACATTCAAACTCAAAAGTCTAATTAAAATTAGGAAGTTGACGCAAATAAGCATGTGTTAACTTATCTTTCAGTAACTTGAAGACGCGTTCTTGTGCGGTGCCCCAAACAAAGGTCACATCCTTCTCTTGTAAGCTCATTTAGAGGTGCAACAATGGCGCCGAAATCTTTCACAATGGTACAACAATGAGGCCAAGGAAACTCATCACTTGTGTGACTGTTTGGGTTGCGCCCAACCCTCAATAGCTTCAATCTTGGCTTTAACAACCTCATTTCCCTGTGAAGTCTTAACATAGCCAAGAAACGATACTGGTCGGTGCAAAAGATGCACTACCCAAGGTTACCAAACAAACATGCATCTCGTGATGTATTAAAACATCACATAATGATCTAAGTGGTCTTCGAAAGATTTCTTAGAAATCAGTATGTCATAAAAATAGACTACCATAAACCGTTAAATAAAAGCACGTAAAATTTCATGCATTAATCTCATGAAAGTGACGCGTGCATTAGTATAATCTCACACCAATGGATACATCTATCATATTGCTCTGAAGGAGAAAATTGCAAAATTTGTATCTGAAATTTCAAACTAGAAATTTAGACTAAGGCAAACAAAGTCAAGACCTCATCTTTAAATTACAAGGTTTTTGGATGCATCATCACACCTTGACGATACAAGTTGATGACATTCTCGAAGAGTTGATTCTTTGACGAACTGGATGAAGACATGGAAATTGGATCCAGAAGGAAAAACGTTGAAACAAAAGAGAGACGAAAGAGCACGATACATAGACTGCTCAAGAATTCATCCAATTAATCAGTTAACGGGCCAGTTAATCACTAATCTTAGGGTGGCCGACTCGAATAGACCCTATTCGCTATGTTAACTTGCTACTCCGATTAATTGGTCTAACAAATTGATTAATTGGTTGTCATACCAGTTAATTGCTACTCACAAGTTAAGTGGAGGGCAAATAATGCCCAAACATTTAGCCCATTACCCCCACTCCTGCTCCTCAATAGCTAGGGTTGGACCCTCCTTCCGCTCCTCTAGCTCCTCTCACCCCTCCCGATCGGGCTGGTGAATGGTCAGGTCCTCACTGGCTCCAGCCACCGTGCTACACCTACAAGCCCCAACACTCTGGTTGCCTGCCTAGACTCCCCTATGGAGTACTCCCCATCCTCTCTAGTGGGCTGCTTCCTATCACCCCTCCCATCTTGGCTGCTCCCCAACCCCTCCGGACGGATGCTCCCCAACCCCTTCCTCCATGGCATCACATGTACTTATTATTCCTCCTTGTCAGTGGAGAATACAACATTAATAGATTATCCCTATTATTTGTAGCATATTGTGTGTTTATATGTTGAAAATTATGTGGACAAGTTCAAATGTTTAATTGGCAATTTTGAGATTTTCTAGATTTGGATGCATTAGGATTATAAATATTGCCTCTTTTCTACGTTTTTATATGCCTGCAGTATAATATTTTGGTACATTACATAGCTGGGAGCATGGAAGTATGGTATAATACATTAAGAGAATAGATATATGTTGGAAGGTTGAAAAGATCAATATGGTTGACTAGAGGGGGGTGTGTGTGTGTGAATATGCAAGTACTAATTTTACCCCTTTTACATAAACCAGGTTAAGCAACAAATAGGTTGTTTAGATATGCAACTAGGTGATCAATCTATATGATGCTAACAACAACTAGCAAGCAAACAAGGATACAACACGATAATAACTTGCACAAAGTAAAGGTAAGAAGTAACCACAAGTGGAACTGATGGAGACGAGGATGTTTTACTGAAGTTCCTTCCCTTTGAGAGGGAGTACGTCTTCGTTGGAGCGGTGTGGATGCACAATGCTTCCCAATAAGCCATTGAGGCCATTGTATTCTCCTCACGCCTCACACAAAGCGAGGAGCCATGATTCCACCAGTGGTGCCCTTGAAGGCGGCACCCGGACCTTTACAAACAAGGTTGGGGAAATCTCCACAACTTAGTTAGAGGTCCCAACACTACCATGAAGCTTCACGACAATGAATTGTGGCTCCGAGGTGACCTCTTCCGTCTAGGGTGCTCAAACACCCAAGAGCAACAAGATCCGCAAGGTATTAATGGAGGAATCAAATTTATCTTGGTCGAAGTGTAGATCAAGGACTTCTCCTCCAAACCCTAGAACATCAACAAGTTTTGATGGCTAGGGAGAGAGATCGGGCAAAAATGAGCTTAGGACCAACAATGGAGCTTGAGGTAAAAAGAGGTGGAGTCTTCCCAGGGAAGAAGGCTCCTTTATATAATGGTAGAGTAAATCCAACCATTATCCTCGTGCTGAAGCTTACAAGCGGTACTACCGCTCAAACGAGCGGTACTACCGCTTATAAAAACACAATAGAACTTCAGGCGATAGTACCGCGTGGCAGGGCAGTAGTACCACTTGAGACGACATTGCCACTCCTACCACAACAAATACTACTGCTAAAACAAACTATTGAATAATATATTGAAGAATTATGATGATTGGACTCTCCCTGAACCACCACTTGAACCCACTTCGAAGAAGAGGAGTATCTTATTTCTCAGTCCTGAAGATATGTAAGAGGCAAAGAAATGTATGAAGGAAAAATGTATTAAAGTCAAGGATGTTAAGAATTTACCATCTATTGAAGAAATACATGGCCTTGACACACCACCACCTCCACAGGTGGTAGAGGTAAATTCTTCATTAAAGTTTGATGAAGGTGACATTCCTTACAATAAACATCCTACTTAGTGCTTATATGAATTTGATAACTACATTATGAAACAAGATCACTTCAATGCAAATGTTCTGAAACAATTGAAATATAATTCTGATACGATTGCTCGCCTAAGTGACTAGTTATTTAGAATCATTAATGATGTTAGAGGTGTAGGAAAACATGCCTCTATGGTTCAAACCCAGTTAGAACAAGTTGCTAAATCTCAAAGAGAATTGCTTAATGAAATGAATAATAATATGAATCATTTTGCTGTTAGAGTAGCAACTAGAGGAGGTAAAATGACTAAGAAACCACTTTATCCTAAGGGACACCCTAAAAGAATTGAACAAGACTCTCAAAGAATTAATGTTGATGCACCTAGTCCTTCTAAAAAGAAAAAGAAAAAGAAAAATTATAGGACCTTGCATACCTCTAGTGAACCTGAGATAGAAAAACCTCCTGAAGATAATGATGTCTCTATTTTTGATGCTGAAACTCAATCTGGTAATTAACATTCATCTAGTGATAATGATGATGTTCATAAAGATATGACGTGGCTTGAGACCGCGTCGGTATTTCCCCAAAGAGGATGGGATGATGCAGCACAGCGACAATAAGTATTTCCCTCAGTCATGAAACCAAGGTATCAATCTGTAGAGGAAGATCACGCACCCACGCAAATGGCACCTGCACACAAATAACAAATACTTGCAACCCCAATGCGAAAGAAAGGTTGTCGATCTCTCTAGGGTAATATGATAGATTAGGTAGTGATAGTTTTGGCAAATAGATCTCGCAAGAACACAAAATAAAATAGATAAACAAAAAGTGCAGAAAGGTATTTTTGTTTTTTTTAGTTTTATAGATCTGAAAACAAAAAGTGGAAATGTTAGATCAGAAAGCAATATGTTGGAGAAGTAGACACGGGGGCCGTAGGTTTTACTAGTGGCTTCTCTCATGAGTATAGCGCACGGTGGTGAACAAATCACTGTTGGGTAATTGATAGAATATCAAATAATCATGACGATATCTAGGCAATGATCATTATATAGGCTGTTGGGAGACGTAGTAGTAAATCAAAAAATTTCCTACGTGTCACCAAGATCTATCTATGAAGAAACCAGCAACGAGTGGGGAGAGATTGCATCTTCATACCTTTGAAGATCGCTAAGCGGAAGCGTTACAAGAACGCGGTTGGTAGAGTCGTACTCGTAGCGATTCAGATCACGGTGGACTCCGATCTAAGCGCCGAACAACGGCGCCTCCGCGTTCAACACACGTGCAGCCCGATGACATCTCCTACGCCTTCATCCAGCAAGGAGGAAGGAGAGGTTGAGGGAGATCTCCGGCAGCACGACGACATGGTGACGGTGGAGCCACGTGGACTCTGGCAGGGCTTCGCCAAGCGCTACGGAGAACGAGGAAGAGGAAGGGTAGGGCTGCGCCGAGAGACAGAGAAGTCGTGTCTCAAATCAGCCCAAAACCTTGGGTATATATAGGAGGAGGGAGAGGGAGGGCTGCCTTGGCCCATCCTCCAAGTAGGAGAGATTCGGCCGAACCTAGGGAGGAGTCCACCTCCCATAAGGGAGGTGGATCTCTTCCTTTTGAATCCTTTTCAGCCTTATCTCTTATCCCTAGCCACATGGGCCCTTACGGAAGGTCTTGGCCTGCCCAATAAGGGCTGGTACACCTCCTCTAAGGGCCCACGAAGTCCTTTGGTCGTCACACCCCTCTCGGGGGTCCTCCGGCACCCTCCCGGCACTCCCGGTACACTATCGATGAGCCCGAAAACTTTCCGGTGACCAAAACAGGACTTCCTATATATCAATCTTTACCTTCGGACCATTCTGGAGCTCCTCGTGACGTCCGGGATCTCATCCAGGACTCCGAAAAACCTTCGGTAATCACGTATACCATTTCCCTATAACCCTAGCGTCATCGAACCTTAAGTGTGTAGACCCTACGGGTTCGGGAGACACGTAGACATGACCGAGACACCTCTCCGGTCAATAACCAACAGCAGGATCTGGATACCCATGTTGGATCCCACATGCTCCACGATGATATCATCGGATGAACCACGATATCGGGGATTCAATCAATCCCGTATACAATTCCCTTTGCCTACCGGTATGTTACTTGCCCGAGATTCGATCGTCGGTATCCCTATACCTTGTTCAATCTCGTTCCCGACAAGTCTATTTACTCGTTCCGTAATACATCATCCCGTGGCTAACTCCTTAGTCACATTGAGCTCATTATGATGATGTCTTACCGAGTGGGCCTAGAGATACCTCTCCGTCACACGGAGTGACAAATCCCAGTCTCGATTCGTGCCAACCCAACAGACACTTTCGGAGATACCCGTAGTGCACCTTTATAGCCACCCAATTACGTTGTGACGTTTGGCACACCCAAATCATTCCTACGGTATCCGGGAGTTGCACAATCTCATGGTCTAAGGAAACGATACTTGACATTGAAAAGCTTTAGCAGACGAACTACACGATCTTGTGGTATGCTTAGGATTGGGTCTTGTCCATCACATCATTCTCCTAATGATGTGATCCCGTTATCAATGACATCCAATGTCCATGGTCATGAAACCGTGACCATCTATTGATCAACGAGCTAGCCAACTAGAGGCTCACTAGGGACATGTTGTGGTCTATGTATTCACACATGTATTATGGTTTCCGGTTAACACAATTATAGCATGAACAATAGACAATTATCATGAACAAGGAAATACAATAATAACCATTTTATTATTTCCTCTAGGGCATATTTCCAACATAGGCATCACGTCTGCATCTACTTCTGTTACTCCACACATCGACCGCTATCCATCATGCATCTAGTGTATTAAGTTCATGGAGAAACGGAGTAATGCAATAAGAACGGGACATGATGTAGACAAGATCTATTCATGTAGGAATAGACCCCATCTTGTTATCCTTAATGGCAACGATACATGCGTGTCTTGCTGCCCTTTCTGTCACTGGGAAAGAACATCGCAAGATCGAACCCATCACAAAGCACCTCTTCCCATGGCAAGAAAAATCGATCTAGTTGGCCTAACTAAACCAAAGATTCGAATAAGAAATACAAGGCTATAAGTAATCATGCAAATAAGAGATCAAAGAAGACTCAAATCATATTCATGGATAAAAACTGATCATGAACTCAAAATTCATCGGATCCCAACAAACACACCGCAAAATTCATTACGTCAAGTGGATATCCAAGAGACCATTGTATTGAGAAACATAGAGAGAGAGGAAGCCATCTAGCTACTGCCTACGAATCGGATGGTCTATGGTGGACTACTCATGCATCATCGGAGAGGCACCTATGATGAAGATGAACCCCTCCATAATGGTGTCTAGATTGGATCTCGCGATTCTAGAACTTGCGGTGGCTGGAATTATGTTTTGGCGACTCCCCTAGGGTTTTTGGATTTTGAGGGAATTTGTAGGCTCAATAGTCAGTGAAGGGGTGCCCAATGTGCCCACGAGCCACCAGGCTGCGCCAGGGGCTTCTAGCGCGCCCAGGTGGGGTGTGGACACCCTGGGCCCCCTCCTCTGGTGTTCTTTGGCCCATGGCCTTCCTTCTGGTCCATAAAAAATCCACAAAAATCCCCACAACATTTTGACTCCGTTTGGTATCGATTTCCTGTGAAGTAAAAACAAGCAAAAACAACAACTAGCACTTTGGCACTAGGTCAATAGGTTAGTCCCAAACAATGATATCAAGTTGCTATAAAATGATTGTAACAGATCCAAGATTGATAGTATAACAACATGGAACAAGCAAAAGGTATAGATATGTTGGAGACGTATCAACATCCTCAAGCTTAATTCCTACTCGTCCTCGAGTAGGTAAATGATAAAAGAAGAATTTTTGATGTGGAATGCTGCCTAACATGTTCATCACATAATATTTTTCTTTATAGCATGGACATTTGGACTTTTCATATGGTTAAAAGCAATAGTCTAGTTTTGACATGAAAACTTTAATACTCAAGCATATCAACAAGCAACCATGTCTTTCAAAATATCAACGCTAAAGCAAGTTATCCCTAGCTGATCATGCTCAATCATTGATCCAATCACAATACACACTCAAATATTAGCCACACCTAATGCTCAAGTACGATCATAGTGCCCCCTAGTTGGTGCTTTATAAGAGAAGATGGAGACTCAAATTGAAAAATAAAAATTGCATAAAGTAAATGGATAGGCCCTTCGCAGACGGAAGTAGGGATTTGTAGAGGTGCCAGAGCTCAAGTGTTTAAATTGATAGAGAAAAATATTTTGGGTGGCATGCTTTTACTGTCAACGAAAACGACCGAAAGATCTCATTATCATTCCACACTAGATGCATCATAGGCAGTTCCCAAACAGAAAATAAAGTTTATTCCTTTTTCCACCATACTTTCACTTTCTATGGCTAGCCGAATCCACGGTTGCCTTCCATACCAACACTTTCTAAGGAATTTATTATTTTACATAAAGTAAAATTTCTTTTCTTTTTCATTTTATTTTGGGACTGGGAATCCCTATTACTGCCATACTCTTGTGCAATGACAAGTGAATAAACACTCACCTTGAGAATAACACATCTAGCATGAAAACATATTGGTCAGCCCCTACCGTTTCATGAGAGGTACGAGCAACACAAAAAGGACATTTTATTTTGAAAATTAGAGATGGCACATAAAATTTGCTTAGAACGGCATGGAAATACTGTATATAGGTAGGTATAGTGAACTCATATGGCAAAACTAGTTTTAAGGATTTTGGATGCACAAGTAGTATTTCTACTTAGTACAAGTGAAGGCTAGCAAAAGATTGAGACACATCCAACTAAGAAATGAAAAATCATATAAGAGAGCATTAAGCATAACTAACACTGAATAATGCACCATAAGTAGGGTATAATTTCGTAGCACAACTATTGACTTTCGTGCTTGCAAAGGGAATCACAAACCTTAACACCAATATTCTTACTAAGCATAATTCACTAACATGACTCACATATCACTATTGTCATGTCTCAAAACTATTACAAAGAATCAAGTTAAATTTGTCCAATGATCTTCATGAAAGTTTTTATTATAACCCTCTTGGATATCTATCACTTTGGGACTATTTTCATATATTGCAATTGCTTTTGACAAGCTCACATGGATATAAGTGAAGAACATGAGCATACAAGTTTCATCTCTCAAAATAGTATAAGTGAAGCATGAGAGGATTTCTTCAAAATTAACAACTCTCAAATTAATATAAGTGAAGCATGAGAGTATTTCTTCAAACATGTAGAAGCACGTTGTGCTCAAAAAGATATAAGTGAAGCACTAGAGCAATTCCTTTGCTCAAAAGATTTAAGTGAAGCATAAAGAGCACTTCTAACAAATCATAGCATATTTTGGCTCTCTCAAATAGGTGTGTCCAGCAAGTATACTAATGAAAATGCAAAAACCAAACAAGCAAAGATACAAGACGCTCCAAGCAAAACTCATGATATGTGACGAATAAAAATATAGTTCCAAGTAGTATACCGATGGTTCTTGGAAGAAAGAGGGGATGCCACTCAGGGCATCCCCAAGATTAGTTGCTTGATACTCTTTAGATAATATCTTGGGGTGCTGTAGCATCCCCAAGATTTGACTCTTCTAACTCCTTATTCCTTCATCCATCGTGATCTCACCCAAAACTTGAAAACTTGAATCACACAAAACTAAACAAAATTCTCGTGAGATCCGTTAGTATAATAAAGCAAATTACCACTTTAGGTACTGTTGTAAACCCATTCATATTTGATTATTGCATTATAACTACTGTATTCTAACTTTACCATGACTTATTGTTGGGAGACGTAGTAGTAAATCAAAATTTTTCCTACGTGTCACCAAGATCTATCTATGGAGAAACCAGCAACGAGTGGGGAGAGATTGCATCTTCATACCTTTGAAGATCGCTAAGCGGAAGAGTTACAAGAACGCGGTTGGTGAAGTCGTACTCGTAGCGATTCAGATCGCGGTGGACTCCGATCTCAGCGCCGAACAACGGCCTCCGCGTTCAACACACGTATGGCCCGGTGACGTCTCCCGCGCCTTGATCCAGCAAGGAGGAGGGAGAGGTTGGGGAAGAGCTCCAACAGCAGCACGATGGCGTGGTGGTGGTGGAGTAGCAAGGTATTCCGGCAGGGCTTCGCCTAAGCACTGCGGAGGAGGAAGAAGAGAGGTAGGGCTGCGCCGTGGGAGAGAGAGATCAAATCTTGTCTCAAAATAGCCAAAACCTCAAGTATATATAGGATGAGGGAGAGGGAGGGCTTCCTTGGCCCCTCCTCCAAGGAGGAGAGGTTCGGGCGAAGCTAGGGAGGAGTCCACCTCCCACAAGGGAGGTGGATCTTTTCCTTTTGAATATCTTTTAGCCTTATCTCTTTATCCCTAGCCGCATGGGCCTTTCCGGAAGGACTTGGCCAGCCCAATAAGGGCTGGTATAGCTCCTCTAACAGCCCACAAAGTCCTTTAGTCGTCACACCCCTCCTGGGGGTCCTCCGGCACCCTCCCGGCACTCCCGGTACACTACCGATGAGCCCGAAAACTTTCGGGTGACCAAAACAGGACTTCCTATATATCAATCTTTACCTCCGGACCATTTCGGAGATCCTCGTGACGTCTGGGATCTCATCCGAGACTCCAAAAAACCTTTGGTAATCGCGTATACCATTTCCCTATAACCCTAGCGTCATCGAACCTTAAGTGTGTAGACCCTACGGGTTCGATAGACACGTAGACATGACTGAGACACCTCTCCGATCAATAACCAACAGTGGGATCTAGATACCCATGTTGACTCCCACATGCTCCACGATGATCTCATCGGATGAACCACGATATCGGGGATTCAATCAATCCCGTATACAATTCCCTTTGTCTACCGGTATGATAGTTGCCCGAGATTCGATCGTCGGTATCCCTATAACTTGTTCAATCTCGTTACCGGCAAGTCTATTTAATCGTTCCGTAATACATCATCCCGTGGCTAACTCCTTAGTCACATTGAGCTCATTATGATGATGTCTTACCGAGTGGGCCCAGAGATACCTCTCCGTCACACGGAGTGACAAATCCCAGTCTCGATTTGTGCCAACCCAACAGACACTTTCGGAGATACCCATAGTGCACCTTTATAGCCACCCAGTTACGTTGTGACGTTTTGCACACCCAAAGCATTCCTACGGTATCCGGGAGTTGCACAATCTCATGGTCTAAGGAAACGATACTTGACATTGAAAAGCTTTAGCAGACGAACTACACGATCTATTGCTATGCTTAGGATTGGGCCTTGTCCATCACATCATTCTCCTAATGATGTGATCCTGTTATCAACAACATCCAATATCCATGGTCATGGAACCGTGACCATCTATTGAGCAACGAGCTAGCCAATTAGAGGCTCACTAGGGACATGTTGTGGTCTATGTATTCACACATGCATTACGGTTTCTGGTTAACACAATTATAGCATGAACAATAGAAAATTATCATGAACAAGGAAATACAATTATAACCATTTTATTATTGCCTCTAGGGCATATTTCCAGCACTTATACCTCCCCAATACAAGCCATATATTCATCAAAACAAGCACACAATGCAATGAAAACAGAATCTGTTTCACATAGAATAGTCTGTAGTAATCTGTACTCTACCCATTCTTATGGAACTCTAAAAATTCTGAAAAAATAGGAAAACATAAAGAATCTATATATAAATACTGTATTAAAATTATCTCAATATCATGTTCCAGTAAAAATTAAAATTCGTGCACTGGGAGCAAAGTTTCTGTTTCAGATTTCAGCATCGTTTCTACTCATCTTATGGATCATCCTAAAGGCATTACTTGGCACAAACACTAAATAAAACATAAAAACACAATAATAAAAGAATCATAATTATGCAAACACTCAAAAACATAAATCAAAATATAAAAATAATTTATTCATTGGGTTGCCTCCCAACAAGCGCTATCATTTTACGCCCCTAGCTAGGCATGGTGATTTCAATGATGCTCACATAAAAAGTAGTAATTGAAACATGGAAGATAGCATGATGAATCTCATGAAAAACACATTTAAGTCTAACCCACTTTCTATGCATTGGCATTTTGTGAGCAAACAATTTATGGGAGCAAGAATCAACTAGTATAGAAAGGCAAAACAAGCATAACTTCAAAACTTTGAACACATAGAGAGGAAACATGATATTATTGCAATTCCTATAAGCATATGTTCCTCCCTCATAATAATTTTCAGTAGCATCATGAAGTAATTTCACAATATATATATCGTAAACAATGCTTCTTTATGATCAACATGCATAAAGTTTTTATCATCTGCCAAAATAGTGGGATTATCATCAACTAGAGTTATGACCTCTCCAAACCCACTTTTATCAAAGAAATTGTAAGATTGAACACACTCCAAATATGTGGGATTCTTTTTACCTAAATTTGACGCTCTTCCAAATGTTCTTTCGATACTATTGCAAACATTATTATCAATAACATATTCAACATGAGGCTTAAATAAATTTTCAAGACCATAAGAAGCATTATCACCCCAATCATGATCATTGCAATAAGAAGTGGGCATGAAAAAATAATCATCCCCAAGATTGTAGTTTTGCATATCATTAACATGATTGACATTAATAGAATTTATAATAACATCATTGAAAGTATCGATATGGTTGACTAGAGGGGGGGGGGTGAATAGGCAACTAACACTTTTTAACTTTTCTTTAACAATTTAGGCTTAGCATCAAATAGGTTGGCTAGATGTGCAACTAGGTGAGGAACCTATATGATGCTAATAACAACAAGCACACAAGCAAGCAAGGGATACAACACAAAAATATCTTGCAAGAAGTAAAGGTAAGAGATAACCAAAAGTGGAGCCGATGGAGACGATGATGTGTTTCCGGAGTTCCTTCCCTTGTGAGGAAGTACGTCTCCGTTGGAGCGGTGTGGAGGCACAATGCTCCCCAAGAAGCCACTAGGGCCACCGTATTCTCCTCACGCCCTCACACACCGCGATATGCCATGATTCCACTATTGGTGCCCTTGAAGGCAGCGACCGAACCATTACAAACAAGATTGGGGCTCTCTCCACAACTTAATTGGAGGCTCCAACGAAACCACGAAGCTTCACCACAATGGAATATGGCTTCGAGGTGACCTCTTCCGTCTAGGGTGCTCAAACACCCAAGAGTAACAAAATCCACACAAGAAACTATGGGGGAATCAATTTTCCTTTGGTGGAAGTGTAGATCTAGATCTCCTCCTTCAACCCATAGCAAGACAACAAGTTTGGGTGGCTAGAGAGAGAGATTGGGCAAGACAGCACAAGGGGCATCACTGGTGGAGAGAGAGAGGTAAGAGATAAGGGAGAGGAGGAAGAAGCACCTCTTATATAGGTCCCCCCATTTCCAACCGTTACAGCCAGATTCACATGGGAGCGGTACAACCGGGGAGGTGAGCGGTACAACCGGTATCATCGGTACAACCGGCCAACCACCACTCAACCACCGGACCAAAACAAAAACTTGCCCTGGATGCAGTAGCCAGGTCTGAGTCCCTGACCCGGCAAAGTCCTAAGCGGTACAACCGCTCGGGACTCCGGTTGTACCAGCTATATGAATATAGCGGTACAACCGGTCCAGAACCACCCAACAACCAAAGCACAATAGAAACTTGTTCGGTTGTGACCTGGTGTTGGGCCGGTTCAACCGCCCAAAGCTGCCTTTTTGAGTCTCCCAGCCTTTGGTGGTACTACCGCCCGGGGGCAGCGGTACAACCGCTGGGGACCATTTTGGCAGCACCCCCAGGGTATCACCCCTAGAGTGGTGGTCGAACCGGAGGCTAAAAACCAGCTGTGCAATTAGGTCAACACTGCGGATTACCTGGCACGTAATGGAAGAAAGAGGGTACTCTCTCTCAATGATGCGGAGAAGAGAATTGGGTGAAGATGGATGTGCGAAAGAACTGATTCACCTAAAACTTTCCAATGTGGATTCCCTCTTAATAGTACGGGATCCCTACAACCAAAGAGAATAAACACGTAGAGAATCCCATCTTCGACCTTTTCCGTTTGGAGGGTCCACCTAACCGTCTTGCGTTCCACATACAATCCCTGTATAACTTGACGCACGATTAGATCCTAGTGAGTTGTCATCATCGCCAAAACACCAAGGTACAAGAATGCCCTTAGAATCTCCCCCTTTTTGGTGGATGATGACAACAACACGATTTGCATTGATGATCTGTAAAATAAAAGTGAAGCTCCCCCTCAATGTGTGAAATAGATGAGACCTGTGCAAGAATTGGAGCTCCCCCTTGATTTTATAGACCACCCACTGGGAATACATAAGATGAAACATTATGGATCAAGATAAACGAGATAATGAGTAGAGCATAATAGTAAGGGTACGATAAGTCTCAGACTCTACTTAAACACACATAGTCTCCACACAAACTGATACGAAGCAAATAAGAGTTCAGCTGGAAGTCACAACAAAGAGACAAATAAAGAACCATGCAAATCCCGTTAATGAACTTTCTCCCCCTTTGGCATCAAGACACCAAAAAGGAAAAGAGTGATCCTAGTGCCCCAGAACTCAGTAGATCTCCTTGTTGGTCGCATATCCGTCAGAATCATCATCTCCAGAGCCATCCCCATCATGATCATCATCATCAGTAGCATCATCATCATCAGCAGCAAAGGAGGAGGCAGCCGACTGGTCCGGGATCTCATCATCAGTCCAAGTGCTATGCTCATAGATCCACTGTTCTTTAGGAGTGATGTTCTTCTCAGAGCCACTGGCAGCATATGGAGAGCCCGCATAATTTGTATCTGTCTGCATTGGGCAAGCTTCTCATTAACATGGCATCATAGAGCTTCTTCTGAACATGAGTCTGGAGGCAGAAGGTTTTCTTGATCTTGTCAGAAAGTTTGGAGGCCCAAGATGGCTTGGCACCTGCATGAAGCTCAAAATCACTATCGCTAGAAGTAGCAAAGACATCCTCAGGGTTGGCATCAGGAAAGCGAGGTGCAACATGTTTCTTCTTTTGGAGCTGCTTGACTTCATGCATGATGAGGTTGTCAGGAGAAGTGAGAAGCTCGCCCGACCGACAGATGGCCCACATAGAGTTGAGAAAACTCATGATATAAGGAGCATAGGTGGGAACCTTACGGTAGACCATCGTGGAGTACAAATCCTCCCACATCCATTTGGAAACATCAAAGGTAGCTCCAGAGCCAACTTTAGTCTTCATGGCAACAAGCAGATCAACAAAGTACCCATGAATCTCATCCTGATTTCCAACTTTGGGTAGAAGAACATTCTGGAATACGCGGTGCAGAATGTCATAGACCTGCTGCAGGTCCTTAGTGGATCCCATAACCCCCCGCCCGGGAATGTAAAGGGGGGTAACCTGTCCTTATCCATGGATTGAGCCCGATCATGAGGATGAATGCCTCCATTCCCAGTGAGCCCAATATGATCATAGCCAAGGACATTGAAGAAGGCGCGCCACGGAACATGGAAGAATTCATCACGACACATGAAGGAGAGATGCCGCTCCGAGTTAGTGCCAAAGTGGACCGTGGCATAGAACTGATGAATAAGCTGCACATCAAAGGCACAGTTGAAACTCATGAGCTTGATCAAGTCAAATTCTTCACACAATGCCAAGGCGTCTCCAAAGTAATCCATGTTGTTCCTCCAGTGCTCGATGTCAATCGTCCATTGCTTGGCATACTTGTTCTTGTGATGGTCACAAAGCTCATGCACGATCCGAAACTGAAACTCATTCCGGAACTGAGGAGTGGTCCACCTGGGAGCAACAGGAACCTCATACAGATTTGGAAGACGGGCCCTCTCCCAATCAGATTGCTTCCAGGAATGCACGGGCTTGGCATTTTTCTTGGCAGCCAAGGACTTCTCACGGCGAGAGGTATTGGTGGGGATCACAACTCCCTCATTCTCAGAATCCTCAACAATCTTGCACCTGCGAGCACATTTCTTGGTCTTCTGCCGAGGAGCAGCACTAGAACCACCTGCATATAAGCACCCGAGAAATACAGAGTGGAAACCCAGAGAAGATGAGAAGATTGTACGCAAAGGAAGTAATAAATTAGGTGCACAGATTAGGGACAAGAAACAGAGAGCAAGACTCAGGGAGGCCGGTTCAACCGGTAGCCCCGGCGGTTGTACCGCCGCAACGGTTGTCCCGCTCACACAGAGCGGTTGTACCGCTGCTAGAAGAACCGGTAGATCTGGATCCATAGAGATGCATCCCTTTTTGAGATCTCTAATCAACACAACTAATTAAATGAATAATGTATGATCTCATCCCGTCTATAGTTTTGACTACAAAACGCGGGAACCAAGTAATGCCCTATCAATGGATGATTCAAAGAAGAACCAAGAACGGGGAGGAACTAGGTATTACCGGCATCCATGGGAGAAGATCGGGGAAGGAAGGGCTTCCACGGGACAGATCCGGGGAGGAATCCACGAATCCGGGGCGCCGGGGGCACTCCGGGTCGGTGGTGGCGGCGGCCGATGACAGGGGGGCACCAGGAGCAGTCGGGCACGAAGGAGATAACTAAATACCCCTTCGGCCCGGCCTCCAGATCTAAGTACCGGGCGACCGGTTGTACCGCTCCAGAGGAGCGGTTGTACCGGTCCAAGTACCAGGCCAGGGAATTAGCGGTAGAACCGATGTCTTCCCCGATTGTACCACTGGGACGGGACAATAGGTGAATTAGCGGTAGAACCGCTTCTACCACCGGTTGTACCGCCCGGCCACAGCCACCACCACTAGATGATCAAAGCGTACAATCCAATATTTTTTTTAAAAAATATGGTGGGGAAAAACTCCATGGTGCAAAGAAAAACAAAACATGCCAATAAAGAGCCATGGAGAATGCCCACACCTAGGGCTCCATGCAAATATGACCATATATGACAGACTCACAATAGTGGGGGCGGTGGCCGAGGCCACCTATGTATGAGTTAATTGGTATGGCACCGCGAAGAATTATCCTTGGGCCCATGACCAAAACTCGTCTTTGAAGCACAAGTGCCATCAAGAATGGCGAATGTGAAAGAGTTTGATTAGTTTATGCATAATAGGAGGAGGGTTAGTTCATTGAGAGAACTAGACTCCCCCTAAATCCATGCATACACCTAGACAAGACATAATGATGAGTGTGGTGAGGTGTGCACTAAGTCAATCCATATTGCTCAAATCAATGATATTTAGCTCATGCCTTAACTCGCGAAACCTTGCATCATCCAATGGCTTCGTAAATATATCTGGAAGTTGCTCATTAGTGCTCAGATGAATAAGATTGATGTCTCCTCTCTTGACGTGTTCCCGGAGAAAGTGATGACGAATATCAATATGCTTCATCTTGCAATGTTGAACTGGGTTGCTGGAGATCATAATGGCATTTTCATTATCACAGTAAAGAGGCACTTTGTCACAATTGACACCATAATCCTTTAAAGTTTGCCTCATCCAAAGAATTTGTGCATAGCAACTGGCAGCAGCTACATACTCGGCCTCGGTGGACGAGAGAGAAACACCGTTTTGTTTCTTTGAAGACCAACTTACCAAAGACCGACTAAGAAATTGGCAGCCTCCAGAAGTGGACTTCCTATCCACACGGTCTCCTGCCCAATGTGAGTCAGTATATCCAATGAGATCAAACGAAGCCCCCTTGGGATACCATAAGCCAAAGTTTGGGGTATGAGCCAAATATCGAAAGATTTGCTTGACAGCCACATGGTGACTCTCTTTAGGTGCGGATTGAAATCGTGCACAAATTCCCACACTTAACATGATATCCAGTCTAGATGCACAAAGGTAAAGAAAAGATCCAATCATGGAGCGATATACCTTTTGATCCATAGCTTTACCATTGGGATCACTACCAAGATGGCATTTGAGTGGCTTAGGAGTGTTGGCCTTGGGAGGATTGAGCTCATCCATCTTGAACCTCTTGAGCATGTCTTGTGTGTATTTGGCTTGATTGATGAAGGTACCTTGACTTTGCTGCTTGACTTCGAAACCAAGACAGTACTTCAACTCTCCCATCATGGACATCTCAAACTTATTTGTCATCAGAGTGGAAAATTCTTCATTGAAAGATTTGTTAGGAGAACCAAATATAATATCATCAACATATAGTTGGCATATGAACAAGTTCCCGTTGACCCTCTTCGTAAAAAGAGTGGGATCGATTTTCTCAATTTCAAACCCATGATCTTGCAACATCTCGGTAAGGTGCTCATTCCACGCGCGTGGGGCTTGCTTAAGGCCATAGAGAGCCTTATCGAGAACGTATACATAATTGGGGAACTTGGGATCCTCGAACCCTGGGGGTTGCTTGACGTATACCAACTCCTTAAGAGGACCATTAAGAAAAGCACTCTTAACATCCATTTGATATAATTTAAAGTTATGATGATAAGCATATGCAAGCAACATGCGAATAGATTCAAGGCGAGCAATAGGAGCAAAGGTTTCACCGTAGTTGATACCCTCGACTTGGGAGTAGCCTTGTGCCACCAATCTTGCCTTGTTGCGAATGACGATACCGTTCGCATCTTGCTTGTTTTTGAAGATCCATTTAGTTCCAATAGCATTGTGGTTCTCCTTAGGTCTTGGCACCAATCGCCACACTTGATTGCGCTCGAAGTTGTTGATTTCATCGTGCATAGCTTCAACCCACTCCATGTCCTCAAGTGCATCTTGTACCTTAAGGGGCTCAATGCAAGAAACAAACACGTGATGTTCACAAAAGTTTGTTAATTGTCTACGAATGGTTACCCCTTTTTGCAAGTCGCCGTAGACATTTTCCCAGAAATGTTGTCTAAGTTTGAGCTTGGCATCATTCTTGGCGGCTCGTCTCTCTAAGATTTCATCCATGGAAGGTTGAGGGACAACATTCTGAGAAGCATCTTCTTGATGATCTTGAGCGCCTTCGTGAGCTTGCTCTTGATCTTGAAGAAGATCTTGATCTTGAGCTTGCTCGGAGGCATGGACTTGATCTTGGGCATCACTTGGTGAGACACCATCATCAGTAGATTGATCTTGCCCTTGATCTTGTCCATGTGGTAGAGGACCTTCATTTTGTTCTCCGGAAGCGTGTGGGTCTTGCGTCGGTGATGGTTCCACTTGAGTGGAACATTGTCCTTCTCCTTCAGCCACAAGGGGTTCCTCAACGGGTAGGAATTATCCCACACCCATTCTTCTTATGGCTTGGGGAGGAATTTCATCACCTACATCACAAAGACCACTTTGCTCCACTTGGGAGCCATTATTTTCATCAAACTCTATGTTACTCGTCTCCTCAATGAGTCCCATGGACTTGTTTAGGATACGGTAAGCATGAGAGTTTGTAGCATAACCAACAAATATGCCCTCATGGGCTCTAGATTCAAATTTAGACAAACGAGCACCTTTCTTGAGAATGAAACACTTACAACCGAACACCCAGAAGTATTTGAGGTTGGGCTTGTTCCCGGTAAGAATCTCATAAGGAGTCTTGTTCAAGCCTTTGCGGAGATAGAGCCAATTTGATGCATGACACGCTGTGTTGATGGCTTCGGCCCAAAAGTTGTACGGAGATTTAAACTCTGCCATCATGGTTCCTGCCGCATCCATCAACGTCCGGTTCTTCCTCTATGCAACACCATTTTATTGAGGGGTGCAAGGTGTTGAATATTGGTGCTTTATCCCTTCATCAATGAGAAACTCATTTAGGGTGTAGTTCTTGAACTCTGTGCCATTGTCACTTCTGATCATCAAAATCTTTGCATCATGTTGACGTTGGACTTCATTTGCAAAGTCGATGACGGTCTGTTGGATCTCACTCTTCCTGTTGAAGAAATATACCCACATGTATCTTGAGTAATCATCTACAATCACCAAGCAACATCTTCTTCCTCCAAGGCTGTCAAAAGATGGAGGCCCGAAGAGATCCATGTGAAGGAGCTCTAAGGTCCTCTTTGAGTAGATTGTTGTAGTTGGACGATGAGCCTTTTCATGTAGCCTTCCTTCGAAACAAGCACTGCAAGCACGATCTTTGGCAAAACTCACGTTTGTTAGTCCAAGAATATGATCCCCTTTGAGGAGACTTTGCAAATATCTCATATTGACATGGGCTAGTCGGCGATGCCAAAGCCATCCCACATCAACTTTAGCCATTAGACATGTCGCGGTCTTAGTGGGTCACTCCGAGAAGTTAATCACATAGAGACCATTTTTGACATGTCCAACAAAGGCTACTTTAAGAGTCTTGCACCACAAAAGGGTCACAGTATCAATGCTAAAGAAGGTACTAAAACCCATGATTGCAAGTTGACGAACGGAAAGTAAATTGTATGCAAGGGTCTCAACAAGCATGACTCTCTCAATAGTTAAGGCCGGAGAGATAACCACCTTACCAAGACCCAATACCTTTGAGATTGCATCATCTCCAAATGAGACTTGGGTGGCCACAGATTCATCGGGTTGAACATCCACCACCAAGTCCTTGCTTCTGGTCATATGATTTGTTGCTCCGCTATCGGCAACCATGAGACTCCCCCTGAAGCAAAGTCCTACAAGAGATCAATATTTGGTTTTAGGTACCCATTCTTTAATGGGTACTTTCATGTAAGCAACAAGGGTCTTAGGAACCCAAATACACCATTCAATGTACTCATAAGAAGAACCAACATATTTGGCATAAACATGCCCATCACTAGCACGACACAAAACATAAGAGGGGTTAAAGTCGTCGGTCTTGTCGGGGTGGGTAATCTTGCCCTTCTTGGCATTATCAACCACAACTTTGTCTTTCTTCTTCTTCTTCTGCTTCTTCTTCTACCCCCTGGACACTGATTTATAAAGTGTGCTAGGGGACAAACATAGCTTAGTCTACAAGCTACATGTAGCTTGACTTGTAAGCTACCCATGGTAGCTTACACCTCAAGCTGCTTGGGATGTAAGCTACCCACTATGGCTTACATCCAAAGCTACCCATCCATGCCTATATAAAGGCCCACTCTCACTCTCTCTAGGGGGATAGCTTCCCCCACATCCTCTCATCCCCACTCTCACACTCATGTAAGAGGCAAGAAGCCTCATGGCTCTCCTCCCAAAACAGCTTCAGGAGCAACCATGTACCAAATGTACCTCAGTTATACAGATATGCAGGAGTACGTGTATTATCTCTCCAGAGAGCCCCGAACCTGGATAAGCCACTGCATGCTATTCACATACCCGTCCCGTATCATCCATGACAGCCTTGCCCTCACCTCGATAAGCCACCCCATGGCATCTGTCGTATCGTGTGACCCCTCGTGAGATAACGACGACAGTTGGCTCCCACTATGGGGCTTGCTGCTGCTGGAACCGCGGTCCGGGCGGGACCATCTCCACCGCGACGTCACCTCCGTCGCCGCTTGGGGGCTTGACATCAACATGCCCACGAGGCGAATGCGTGCAACGCCGCGTCTTTGACGCCGGTCTCGCGCGACGCCGCGTCCTTGATGCCGGACTCGGCCTCACCATCGTGGCGCCGCTGCCGTCACTCCGGTGGCGTTCGGGGGCTCGACACCAATATGCCTCCGGGGCTGCCGCACGGGACGGCGCATCCCCGTCGTCGGCTTCGCCCACCTCCAGCTTGCTCCAACCCGCCACCAGGCGACCGTGCAGGTTGGCGTGTCCTCGTCGCCGGCCTCGTACCGCACTGGCCTCCCCTCGACCACACCTCCGCGCACAGACAAGCTGGCCACCTCCATCCGCGTACGTGCACGTGCTCGCGCCTACTAGCTAACTAGCTAGCTAGCAGAGCTAATCGATTGAGCTCCGTGCTAGCTAGCTCTAGCTAGCTTAGCTCATGTGTGTGCATGAGGCCGCCCGGCCGTATGAGCCTCGCCGTTGCTCCAGTCGGCAACCCCATCATGCAACGTCGCCTCCTCCGCGCGTCCCTTTCACCGCGGCCTCTCCCTGGCCGACGGGCCCCTCGGCCGCGCCACCATCCGGCCATCCCGCTCCCTCGCCGTCGCGACTGGCCATTGCTACGCCAGCTCCGCTGGCCGCCTATCCGCGTCGGCGGTGGATGTGCCGGCCAACACGTCTCCGTCGACCATCCTCTTCAGGCGCGTCGTTCATGATGCCGCCCGTCCGTCCCAACCCAAGGCTCTCCAACGCGTTGGTTGCCGTGGTCGGGTGCACGGGGTCAATGGGCATCGCGGCTGTACCGAATATCGGGCCTATCAGTCTACGATGACGGGCACAGTCCTCACATCATGACTGCCACCTCGTTGTGGACACAGGCTCCCTTCGCTCGTTGCAAGCCCTGTTCGCCTCGCCCAAGTCCTACTTCGCTTCCTCGCCTCATGTCGTGCCTGGCCGCTCGACTGCACGCGTATCCATCCATCATCGACAGTATTCAACCAAGGCGGTCAACTTGCCTGGCTGCATGCACATGTGCTTCACTGGCTCCCCGACAATAACCTCGCACACTCCCCTATTTACCCAATCCTAGCGTCGAGTGCTTCACGGCCGTCTGGCCGGTTGCCTGACCTGCTGCACGGCCGGCTGCGCTAACCCAGCAACCGCACGAGTCCAGCCAGCCGGATGCGCGTCGCGCTTCGTCCTGCATCCAGAGCATTCATCTCCCCTGCTCCGCCAATGACGCGCCCGCAGTCGACGCCTCGCGCAGCCCCGGCCTCTACAGCACCGACCCCCTCCGAGCTCCGTCCGCGCGCTCATGCAACCCCACGCTCCGACCAGCCGCTCCGCGCCATCCAACCATGCCGCTCGGCTCCGTAGGTCTGCGCGCTCTCACGTCGTCCCGGGCCGGCTGCTGCTCCCACATCCCGATGGACCTTCAGCCAACTACCCATAGAGAAGAGAATGTAAAAGAACAAATTTATACATGCATGCATGCATATGGTACGAACTACGTGCGTGGCCGGGTGCACCATTCACGTGCGTGCATGGCCGGCCGGCCGCACCGCGTGTGTGCGTGCCTGGCCGGGTGCGCTGCGTGCGCTGTGTTTTGAATTTCGGCCGTAAAAATCAGATTTTGGCCGAATTTCGGCCATCTCGGTCTGGGGTAAAATCTATTTTTCGGCGAAATTGGTTAAATTGGTCAAAATTTGGTCAAATTTCAGTTTAAATTCAGTCAAAAATTGATCAAATTTCAGCCAAAATTTTACAATAGCCGAAATTCGGCCATCTCGGCCTGGGGCGAGAAAAATTGCAAACCGAAAATCAAAATGCTGTGCGTGCGTGCGTTTCCGGCCGGCCGGCTGCGCTGCGTGCTCACGCGTTTGCCTGGCCGGCTGCACTCCGCTCGCCGCCTCCCACGCCTCCTCACGGTGCCCAGCCGCCGGCTCGCTACGCCCATCTCCGCTCGCCCCGCGACTGGCTCGCGGTGCTCGCCGGCTGCGCCTGATGCCGGCTGCCTCCCGCGCCCAGGTGTGCTGCGCCGGTGTGCCCGCGCAGTCCACACCACGCCTTGCGGCGCCGGCTCTGCCCGCATCCCCGTGTCGCCTCGTGGCGCCGGCTCCGCTTGCCGCCTCCCGCGCCTCCTTGCGGTGCCCAGCCGCCGGCCCGTCGCGCCCGTCCCCGTTCGCCCCGCGGCTGGCTCGCGACACGCGCCGGCTATGCCCGATGCCAGCTTCCTCCCGCGCCCACGGGTGCGGTGCCGTCCCGCCCGCAGTCCATACCACGCCTCGCGGCGCCGGCTCCGCTCTCCGCCCCCGCGCGCCTCCGTCCTGGCCCGGCTTGCCTCCGGCGCACTGGTCCGCCTCCCGGGCGCCTGTCGGTTCCTGCGCCGACCGGCCCCGCCAGCTGCGCGCGTGTCAGCTTGACGTTGGCTGCCCCGTGCCGGCTTGGCTCCACCTCCAATCGACTCACCCCGGTGGCCCGCGCCTGCTCCGCCCCCCCGCATCGCTCGGGCTGTTTGCGTTTGGCTTACCGCCCATGCCGGGCAGAAGCGGGGTGGCCGGTTGCCCGTGCGAGCCGGCTGAAAAAAGAGACGTATGCCTGCCAGTTCGCCTGCTTTGCCGCTCGGAGGGCCAGACGCGACCCGGACTGCCCGCCCGCTTCAACACTGGGCCGGCTGGAGGGCCCGTCCGACTGCCCGTCCGCTTCGATACCTGATCGGTCGGGTCCGACCAGCCGGGACCCCTTCGAGCACCCGGAGGCTTGAAGGCCACACCCAGTGGGTGCGCCGGCGCGCTTCGCGAGCGTCAAGCCGCGCCGGCTGTCGTCGTCAACAACCACCTCATCGACGTCAAAAAAGCAATGAACCTCCTCGCTTGGAGGCTCGGAGGCTACTTCCAGCAGCGCCTCGCGCACATTAGCCAGCGGACCTTGCGTCCGCCCTTGGCGGCACCCCATGCTCATCAGCCAGCGGACCCCGCGTCCACCCTCGGTGGCACCCCATGCTCATCAGCCAGCAGACCCTGCATCCGCCCTTAGCGGCACCCCGTGCTCATCAGCCAGCAGGCCCCGTGCCTGCCCTCGGCAGCACCCTGTTCTCATCAGCCGGCGAACACCATGTCTGCCCTCGGCAGCACCCCGTGCTCATCAGCCGGCAGACCCCGCGTCCGCCTTCAGCAGCGCCCTCACGCTCATCAGTCGGCGGACCCTGCGTCTGCCCTCGACAGCACCCCGTGCTCATCAGCCAGCAGACCCCACGTCCGCCTTCGGCAGCGCCCTCGCGCTCATCAGCCAGCGGATCCTGCGTCCGCCCTTGACAGCACCCCATGCTCATCAGTCGGTGGACCCCGCGTCTGCCTTTGACAGTGCCTCGCGCTCATCAGCTGGCGGACCCCGAGTCCACCCTCGGCAGCGCCTCACGTTCAACAGCCGGCGGACCCCGCGTCCGCACCCGGCAGCACCTCGCGCCCATCAGCCGGCGGATCCCAAGTCAGCGCCCGGTAGCGCCTCGTGCGCGTCAGCAGAACCACGTCGGCTACAAACCACGTTGGCCGACATCGACAAAACCGCCTCGCCGGCACCCAAAAGTAATGTGAGATCTCCACACACATACCCTTGCACCATACACGCAAAAAAATAACCCCGAGCGACCCTCAGGGGCCATCTCGGCATTTATTCTGCAACTTTACTGTTCACCTCGGCACCAGTTAGTCTCAGCCTGGGGCTGGCCGCTTGGCCCGATACGTTCGTTCCCACGGGACAGCTGAGTAGCGTGCACAGGACCGAAGGCCCACTCTTTGTCTCAGCTACAGACTGCACCGCGTCTGTCCAGCTAGCGAGAGCAAAAGCTGGAGGTCACCACACGTGAAAGGTGTCTAGGGAGAAAACGGCTTGGGCGACCCGGTCGTTTCATTTATGAGTATCTGCTCGGTCAAGTTTGCTCCTAGAGTCCGAGTATTGTACGCTCCATTCCGTGGCCCACTCTTCGTCTCAACTACAGACCGGTTCCAGGCTGTCTGGCTAGCAAGAGCAAAAGCCAAAGAGTGGAGAGAACATGAAAAAGACTTAAGGGGACTCGGACGAAACCGAGTCGGCACCCTCTGCACAACCTTGCACTGCCAAAATCAAATATTTGATATATCTGTGCCGACTTAACCTTGTCTTTTGCACGATCATTTCCATGAGGAACCTCCTCGCTCGAAGGCTTGGAGGCTACTCCTAGCAGGGCACCGTGCTCGACAGCCGGTAGACCCCGCGTCCGTCTACGGCAAGGCTCCACGCCCATCAGTCGACGGACCCTTCGTCCGTGCCCGGCAATGCCTCGCGCTCGACAGCCGGCGGACCCCGCGTCCGCCTTCGGCAAGGCTCCATGCTCATCAGCCGACGGACCCTCCGTCCATGCCCGGAAGCGCCTCGCGCTCGACAGCTGGCAGACCCCGCGTTTGCCTTCAATAGGGCTCCACGCCCACAAGACGGCGGACCCTCCGTCCGCGCCCGGCAGCGTCTCGCACTCGATAGCCGGCAGACCTCGCGTTCGTCTGCGGCAGGGCTCCACGCCCATCAACCGACGGACCCTTCGTCCGCGCCCGGCAGCGCCTCGCGCTCGACAGCCGGCGGACCCCGCGTCCGCCTTCGGCAGGGCTCCACGCCCACAAGCCGGTGGACCCTCCGTACGCGCCCGGTAGCGCCTGGCGCTCGACAGCCGGCAGACCCCGCGTCCATCTGCGGCAGGGCTCCATGCCCATCAGCCGGCGAACCCTCCGACCGCGCCCGGCAGTGCCTCGCGCTCGACAGCCGGCAGACCCCGCGTCCGCCTTCGGTAGGGTTCCACGGCCATCAGCCGGCGGACCCTCCGTCCATGCCTGGTAGCGCCTCGCGCTCGACAGCCGGCGGATCCCGCGTCTGCCTTTGGCAGGGCTCCACGCCCACAAGTCGGCGAACCCTCCATCCGCGCTCGGCAGCGCCTCGCGCTCGTCAGTCGGCGGACCTCTCGTCCACCCTCGACAGGGCTCCACGCCCATTAGCCAGATGGAGGCTGGCAGACCCTCCGTCCGTGCCCGGCAGCACCTCGCGCTCGACAGCCGGCGGACCTCGCGTCCACCCTTGCCAGGGTTCCGTGCCCATTAGCCGGCGGACCCCGCGTCCACCTTCAGTAGCGCCTCGCTCCCTTCAGTCAGCGGACCCCACGTCTACGCCCGACATCCTCGACGCTACCGTCTCGTCAAGACGAGTCGCCCGAAGGCTCGGAGGCTACACCCAGCGGGTATGTTGGCGCGCCCCCGCTGGAAACTGCTAGCCGACGAACTTCGCGTCCACGCCCGACATCCTCGACGCCATCGTCTACTTCAGCAACAGCAAAGACCCTCCGCCCAACTCGTCGAGTCGCTCGGAGGCTCGAAGGCTACACCTAGTGGGTGCGCTGGCGTGCCCCCGTTGGAAGCAAGCCGCGTCCTCCCCAACCCGCGATCAACCGTCATTGACAACTTCTGCAACAACAACTCCACCGACATAAACCCTCCGCCTGACTCTCTAAGTTGCCTAGAGGCTCGGAGGCTACTATCGGGGGGGATTACCCCCGGGTAGGCTCAAGGAGATGAATCAACATTTTAAAACATCGGGGGACCCATCCCCGGTATGCCAAGCCCAACAAGACAAACGAAGAAGTGAGTTGACGACACTGTAGCTGACGACACTATAGCTGTCCGGCTCCTCCCGTCCGACTCGACAACCTCCACCCGTCCGGCTCGGCAGCCTCCACCCATACAGCTCGACTGCCTCCACCCGCCCAGCTCGGCAGCCTCCATCCGTCCGGCTTGGCAGCCTCCATCTGTCCGGCTCGGCAGCCTCCATCCGTCCGGCTCGGGAGCCTCCACCCGTCCCGCTCGGCAACCTTCATCCGTTCGACTCGGCAGCCTCCACCCGTCCGGCTCGGCAACCTTTATCCATCCGGCTCGGCAACCTCCACCCGTCCGGATCAGCAGCTTCCATCCGTCCGGCTCGACAGCCTTCACTCGTCCGTCTCGGAAGCCTCCACCTGTCCGGCTCGGCAGCCTCCACCCGTCTGGCTCGACAGCCTCCACCCGTCTGGCCTGGCAGCCTCCATCCGTCCGTCTCGGCAGCCTACATCTGTTCGGCTCGGCAGCCTCCACCCGTCCGGCTCCCCCTGTCCGGCTCCTCCCGTCCGGCTCGACAACCTCCACCTGTCCGACTCCCCTTGTCCGTCTCCCCCCGTCCGGCTCCTCCAGTCCGACTCTTCCTGTCCGACTGCGGCCTGACGAAGTCAGCTCCCGACGTCTCATCGGACACACGCGGACCAAACGGCCATATCTCATGGCGGCGTGCTATTGGCGAGCAGGAGCACACTGTACGCGCGTCATGTAGTACTCTCTATAGTGTAACCTGCCCCCTGGACACTGATTTATAAAGTGTGCCACGGGACAGACATAGCTTAGTCTACAAGCTACATGTGGCTTGACTTGTAAGCTATCCATGGTAGGTTACACCTCAAGCTGCTTGGGATGTAAGCTACCCACTATGGCTTACATCCCAAGCTACCCATCCATGCCTATATAAAGGCCCCCTCTCACTCTCTCCAGGGAGCTAGCTTCCCTCACATCCTCTCATCCCCACTCTCACACTCATGTATGAGGCAAGAAGCCTCATGGCTCTCCTCCCCAAACAGCTCCAGGAGCTATCATGTACCAAATGTACCTCAGTTATACAGATATGTAGGAGTACGAGATATTATCTCTCCGGAGAGCCCCGGACCTAGGTAAGCCACTGCGTGCTATTCGCATACCCGTCCCAGATCATCCATGACAACCTTGCCCTGATCTCGATAAGCCACCCCATGGCATCTGCCGTCTCGCGTGACCCCCATGAGAAAAAGATGACAACTCTCATGAGATGAATTGAGCTGTGATCTAAATGAGACTTGATACTGAAAACCCAGTTAGCAAAATCATTCTTAACAAGTTTAGGAGGAGGACCATGATTAACTATATGAGGTGGGTGTTGAGAGACGTAGTAGTAAATCAAAATTTTTCCTACGTGTCACCAAGATCTATCTATGGAGAAACCAGCAACGAGTGGGGAGAGATTGCATCTTCATACCTTTGAAGATCGCTAAGCGGAAGCGTTACAAGAACGCGTTTGGTGGAGTCGTACTCGTAGCGATTCAGATCATGGTGGACTCCGATCTCAGCGCCGAACAATGGCGCCTCCGCGTTCAACACACGTACAACCCGGTGACGTCTCCCGCGCCTTGATCCAGCAAGGAGGAGGGAGAGGTTGGGAAGAGATCCAACAACAGCATGACGGCATGGTGGTGGTGGAGCAGCAAGGTATTCTGGCAGGGCTTCGCCTAAGCACTGCGGAGGAGGAAGAAGAGAGGTAGGGCTGCACCGTGGGAGAGAGAGATCAAATCTTGTCTCAAAACAGCCAAAACCTCAAGTATATATAGGAGGAGGGAGAGGGACGGCTGCCTTGGCCCCTCCTCCAAGGAGGAGAGCTTCGGCCGAAGCTAGGGAGGAGTCCACCTCCCACAAGGGAGGTGGATCTCTTCCTTTTGAATCTCCTTTAGCCTTATCTCCTTATCCCTAGCCGCATGGGCCTTTCCGGAAGGACTTTGCCAGCCCAATAAGGGATGGTACACCTACTCTAACAGCCCACGAAGTCCTTTGGTCGTTACACCCCTCCCGGGGGTCCTCTGGCACCATCCCGGCACTCCCGGTACACAATCGATGAGCCCGAAAACTTTCCGGTGACCAAAACTGGACTTCTATATATCAATCTTTACCTTCGGACCATTCCGAAGCTCCTCGTGACGTCCGGGATCTCATCCAAGACTCTGAACAACCTTCGGTAATCACGTATACCATTTCCCTATAACCCTAGCGTCATCGAACCTTAAGTGTGTAGACCCTACGGGTTCGGGAGACACGTAGACATGACCGAGACACCTCTCCAGTCAATAACCAACAACGGGATATGGATACCCATGTTGTCTCCCACATGCTCCACGATGATCTCATCGGATGAACCACGATGTCGGGGATTCAGTCAATCCTGTATACAATTCCCTTTGTCTATCGATATGATACCTAACCGAGATTCGATCATCGGTATATCTATACCTTGTTCAATCTCGTTACCGGCAAGTCTCTTTACTCGTTCCGTAATACATCATCCCGTGGCTAACTCCTTAGTCACATTGAGCTCATTATGATGATGTCGTACCGAGTGGGCCCAGAGATACCTCTCCGTCACACGGAGTGACAAATCCTAGTCTCGATTCGTGCCAACCCAACACACACTTTCGGAGATACCCGTAGTGCACCTTTATAGCCACCCAGTTACGTTGTGAAGTTTGGCAGACCTAAAGCATTCCTACGGTATCCGGGAGTTGCACAATCTCATGGTCTAAGGAAACGATACTTGACATTGAAAAGCTTTAGCAGACGAACTACACGATCTTGTGCTATGCTTAGGATTGGGTCTTGTCCATCACATCATTCTCCTAATGATGTGATCCCGTTATCAATGACATCCAATGTCCATGGTCATGAAACCGTGACCATCTATTGATCAACGAGCTAGCCAACTAGAGGCTCACTAGGGACATGTTGTGGTCTATGTATTCACACATGTATTATGGTTTCCGGTTAACACAATTATAGCATGAACAATATACAATTATCATGAACAAGGAAATACAATAATAACCATTTTATTACTGCCTCTAGGGCATATTTCCAACAGTCTCCCACTTGCACTAGAGTCAATAATCTAGTTACATTGTGATGAATCAAACTCCCATAGCATTCTGGTGTTGATCATGTTTGTCTCGTGAGAGAGGTTTAGCAACGAATCTGCGACATTCAGATCCGTATGCACTTTACAAATATCTATATCTCCCTCCTGAATGTAATCACGGATGGAGTTGAAGAGGCGCTTTATGTGTCTTGTCTTCTTGTGAAACCTGGGCTCCTTCGCAAGGGCAATAGCTCCAGTGTTGTCACAGAATAGAGTTATCGGCCCTGACGCACTTGGAATTACTCCTAGGTCGGTGATGAACTCCTTCATCTAGACTCCTTCCTTTGCTGCTTCAGAAGCAGCTATGTACTCCTCTTCACATGTAGATGCCGCCACGATGCTTTGCTTGCTGCTGCACCAGCTGACTGCCCCTCCATTCAAAATATACACGTATCCGGTTTGCGACTTGGAATCGTCCGGATCTGTGTTGAAGCTAGCATCGACATAACCCTTTACGACGAGCTCTTAGGCACTTCCATATACGAGAAACATGTCCTTTGTCCTTTTCAGGTACTTCAGGATATTCTTGACCACTATCCAGTGTTCCGCTCCGGGATCACTTTGGTACCTCCCTACCAAACTTATGGCAAGGTTCACATTAGGTCTGGTACACAGCATGTCATACATAATAGAGCCTATGGTTGAAGCATAGGGGATGACACTCATCTCTTCTCTATCTTTTGCCGTGGACGGGCATTGAGTCGTACTCAATCTCACACCCTGCAGCACAGGCAAGAACCCCTTCTTGGACCGATCCATATTGAACTTCTTCAATATCTTTTCATGGTATGTGCTTTGTGAAAGAGCTATGAGGCGTCTCGATCTATCTCTGTAGATCTTAATACCTAATATGTAAGCAACTTCTCCAAGGTCCTTCATTGAAAAACACTTATTCAAGTAGGCCTTTACACTTTCCAAAAGTTCTATATCATTTCCCATTATCAGTATGTCATCCACATATAATATGAGAAATGCTACAGAGCTCCCACTCACTTTCTTGTAAATACAGGGTTCTCCATAAACCTGTACAAACCCAAACGCTTTGATCACCTCATTAAAGCGAATGTTCCAACTCCGAGATGCTTGCACTAGCCCATAGATGGAGCGTTGGAGCTTGCATACTTTGTTAGCATCTTTAGGGTCGACAAAACCTTCCTGCTGCATCATATACAGTTCTTCCTTAAGGAAGCCATTAAGGAATGCCGTTTTGACGTCCATTTGCCAGATCTCATAATCATAAAATGCGGCAATTGCTAACATGATTCGGACAAACTTTAGCATCGCTACGGGTGAGAAAGTCTCATCGTAGTCAACTCCTTGAACTTGTCGATAACCCTTAGCGACAAGCCAAGCCTTATAAACGGTCACATTACCATCCGCGTCAGTCTTCTTCTTAAAGATCCATTTATTTTCAATGGCTCGCTTATCATCAGGCAAGTCCACCAAAGTCCACACTTTGTTCTAATACATGGATCCTATCTCGGATTTCATGGCCTCAAGCCATTTGTTGGAATCCGGGCCCGCCATCGCTTCTTCATAGTTCGAAGGTTCACCGTTGTCTAACAACATGATTTCCAGGACAGGGTTGCCATACCACTCTGGTGCAGAACGTGTTCTAGTGGACCTTCGATGTTCAATAGTAACTTGATCTGAAGTTTCATGATCATCATCATTAACTTCCTCTCTAGCCGGTGTAGGCTCCACAGAAACAACTTCCTGTGCTGCGCTACTCTCTGGTTCGAGCGGAGGTCCAATTACCTCATCAAGTTCTATTTTCCTCCCACTTACTTCTTTCGAGAGAAACTCTTTCTCGAGAAAGGATCCATTCTTAGACACAAAGACTTTGCCTTCGAATCTGAGGTAGAAGGTATACCCAATAGTCTCTTTGGGATATCCTATGAAGACGCACTTTTCCGCTTTGGGTTTGAGCTTCTCAGGTTGAAGTTTCTTCACATAAGCATCTCATCCCCAAACTTTTAGAAACGACATCTTAGGTTTCTTTCCAAACCATAATTCATACGGTGTCATCTCAACGGATTTTGACGGTGCCCTATTTAAAGTGAATGCGGCAGTCTCTAATGCATATCCCCAAAATGATAGCGGTAAGTCAGTAAGAGACATCATAGATTGCACCATATCCAATAGAGTGCGATTATGACATTCAGACACACCATTTCGCTGAGGTGTGCCAGGCGGCGTGAGTTGTGAAACAATTCCACATTTCCTTAGGTGTGTGCCAAACTCGTGACTTAAATATTCTCCACCACGATCAGATCGTAGGCACTTTATTTTCCTGTCACGTTGATTCTCTACCTCACTCTGAAATTCCTTGAACCTTTCAAAGGTTTCAGACTTGTGTTTCATTAAGTAGACATACCCATATCTGCTCAAGTCATCAGTGAGGGTGAGAACATAACGGTAGCCACCACGAGCCTCGACGCTCATTGGACCTCATACATCGGTATGTATTATTTCCAACAAGTGAGTTGCTCGCTCCATTGCTCCGGAGAACGGAGTCTTGGTCATCTTTCCCATGAGGCATGGTTCGCACGTGTCAAATGATTCAAAATCAAGAGACTCCAAAAGTCCATCAGCATGGAGCTTCTTCATGCGTTTGACACCAATATGACCAAGGCGGCAGTGTCACATGTAAGTGGGACTATCGTTATCAACCTTACACTTTTTGGTACTCACAATATGGACATGTGTAACATCACGTTCGAGATTCATCAAAAATAAACCTTTGACCAGCGGGGCATGACCATAAAACATTTCTCTCATATAAATAGAACAACCATTATTCTCAGATTTAAATGAGTAGCCATCTCGTATCAAGCGACATCCAGATACAATGTTCATGCTCAAAGCTGGTACTAAATAACAATTATTAAGGTTTAAAACTAATCCTGAAGGTAGATGCAGAGTTAGCGTGCCGACGGCGATCACATCGACCTTGGAACCATTCCCGACGCGCATCGTCACCTCATCCTTCGCCAGTCTCCGCTTATTCCGCAGCTCCTGCTTGGAGTTACAAATGTGAGCAACTACACCGGTATCAAATACCCAGGAGCTACTACGAGCGTTGGTTAGGTACACATCAATAACAAGTATATCACATATACCTTTAACGTTGCCGACATTCTTATCCGCTAAGTACTTGGGGCAGTTCCTCTTCCAGTGACCGGTACCCTTGCAATAAAAGCACTCAGTCTCAGGCTTGGGTCCATTCTTGTTCTTCTTCCCGACAACTTGCTTACCAGGCGTGGCAACAGCTTTGCCGTCCTTCTTGAAGTTCTTCTTGCCCTTGCCTTTCTTGAAACTAGTGGTCTTATTTACCATCAACACTTGATGCTCCTTTTTGATCTCGACCTCCGCTGATTTCAGCATCGAGTACAACTCAGGAATGGACTTCTCCATCCCTTGCATGTTGTAGTTCATCACAAAGCTCTTGTAGCTAGGTGGAAGCGACTGAGGATTCTGTCAATGACCAAGTCATCCGGGAGATTAACTCCCAGCCGAGTCAAGCGGTTGTGTAGCCTAGACATCTTGAGGATGTGCTCACTGACAGAACTGTTCTCCTCCATCCTACAGCTGAAGAACTTGTCGGAGACATCATATCTCTCGACCCGGGCATGAGCTTGGAAAACCAGTTTCAGCTCTTGGAACATCTCATATGCTCCGTGTTGCTCAAAACGCTTTTGGAGACCCAGTTCTAAACTGTAAAGCATGCCGCACTGAACAATGAGTAGTCATCGCAGCGTGAATGCCAAGCGTTCGCAACGTCTTGCTCTGCTGGGAGAACGGGTGCGTCACCTAGCGGTGCATCAAGGACGTACAATCTTTTTGAAGCTATGAGGATGATCCTCAAGCTACAGACCCAGTCCGCATAGTTGCTTCCATCATCTTTCAGCTTGGTTTTCTCTAGGAACGCGTTGAAGTTGAGGTTGGCATTAGCGTTGGCCATTGGATCTACAATATAGATTGTAAAGACAATTTTAGACTAAGTTCATGATAATTAAGTTCACATAATCAAATTATTTAATGAACTCCCACTTAGATAGACATCTCTCTAGTCATCTAAGTGACACATGATCCATGTCAACTAGCCCATGTTCGATCATCACGTGAGACGGACTAGTTACCCATGGTGAACATCTCCATGTTGATCTTATCTTCTATACAACTCATGTTCGACCTTTCGGTCTTCCGTGTTCCGACGCCATGTCTGTACATGCTAGGCTCGTCAAGTCAACCTAAGTGTTTCGTGTGTGTAAATCTGGCTTACACCCATTGTATGCGAACGTTAGAACCTATCACACCCGATCATCACGTGGTGCTTCGGAACAACGATCCTTAGCAACGGTGCACAGTTAGGGTGAACACCTTTCTTGAAATTTTATTGAGAGATCATCTTATTTACTACCGTCGTTCTAAGCAAATAAGATGTAAACATGATAAACATCACATGCAATCAATATAGTGACATGATATGGCCAATATCATCTTGCTCCTTTGATCTCCATCTTTGGGGCACCATGATCATCACTATCACCAGCACGACACCATGATCTCCATCATCATGATCTCCATCATTGTGTCTTCATGAAGTTGTCTCGCCAACTATTACTTCTACTACTATGACTAAGGTTTAGCAATAAAGTAAAGTAATTACATGGCGTTTATGATTGACACGTAGGTCATACAATAAAATAAGACAACTCCTATGGCTCCTGCCGGTTGTCGTACTCATCGACATGCAGGTCGTGAATCCTATTACAAGAACAATGATCAATCTCATACATCACAATGCATCACATCACATCCTTTTGGCCATATCACATCACAAGGCACATGCTGCAAAAACAAGTTAGACGTATTTGTAGTTGCAAGTTTTTCCGTGGCTGCTATAGGTTTCTAGCAAGAACGTTTCTTACCTACGCCAAAACCACAACGTGATATGACAATTGCTATTTACCCTTCATACGGACCCTTTTCATCGAATCCAGTCCGACTAAGGTGGAAGGGATAGACACCCGCTAGCCACCTTATGCAACAAGTGCATGTCAGGCGGTGGAACCGGTCTCACGTAAGCGTACGCGTAAAGTTGGTCCGGGCCACTTCATCCCACAATACCGCCGAATCAAGATAAGACTAGCAGTGGTAAGAAAATTAACAAGATCGACGCCCACAACTGCTTTGTGTTCTACTCGTGCATAGATTCTACACATAGACCTAGCTCATGATGCCACTGTTGGGAGACGTAGTAGTAAATCAAAAAAATTCCTACGTGTCACCAAGATCTATCTATGGAGAAACCAGCAACGAGTGGGGAGAGATTGCATATTCATACTTTTGAAAATCGCTAAGCGGAAACGTTACAAGAACGCGGTTGGTGGAGTCATACTCGTAGCGATTCAGATGGCGGTGGACTCCGATCTCAGCGCCGAACAACGGCGCCTCCGCGTTCAACACACTTACAACCCGATGACGTCTCCCGCACCTTGATCCAGCAAGGAGGAGGGAGAGGTTGGGAATAGATCCAACAGCAGCACGACGGCATGGTGGTGGTGGAGCAGCAAGGTATTCCGACAGGGCTTCGCCTAAGCACTGCAAAGGAGGAAGAAGAGAGGTAGGGCTGCGCCGTGGGAGAGAGAGATCAAATATCTCCTCAAAACAGCAAAAACCTCAAGTATATATAGGAGGAGGGAGAGGGAGGTCTGCTTTGGCCCCTCCTCCAAGGAGGAGAGCTTTGGCCGAAGCTAGGGAGGAGTCGACCTCCCACAAGGGTGGTGGATCTCTTCCTTTTGAATCTCCTTTAGCCTTATCTCCTTATCCCTAGCCGCATGGGACTTTCCGGAAGGACTTGGCCATCCCAATAAGGGCTGGTACACCTCCTCTAACAGCCCACGAAGTCCTTTGGTCGTCACACCCCTCCCCGGGGTCCTTTGGCACCCTCCCGACACTCCCGGTACACTACCGATGAGCCCGAAAACTTTCCTGTGACCAAAACTGGACTTCCTATATATCAATCTTTACCTTAGGACCATTACGGGGCTCCTCGTGATGTCTGAGGTCTCATCCGAGACTCTGAACAACCTTCGGTAATCATGTATACCATTTCCCTATAACCCTAGCATCATCGAACCTTAAGTGTGTAGACCCTACGGGTTCGGGAGACACGTAGACATGACCGAGACACCTCTCTGGTCAATAACAAACTGCGGGATCTGGATACCCATGTTGACTCCCACATGCTCCACGATGATCTCATCGGATGAACCATGATGTCGGGGATTCAGCCAATCCCGTATACAATTCACTTTGTCTATCGATATGATACTTGCCCGAGATCCGATCGTCGATATCTCTATACCTTGTTCAATCTCGTTACCAGCAAGTCTCTTTACTCATTCCATAATACATCATCCTGTGGCTAACTCCTTAGTCACATTGATCTCATTATGATGATGTGTTACCGAGTGGGCCCAGAGATACCTCTCCGTCACACGGAGTGACAAATCCCAGTCTCGATTCGTGCCAACCCAACAAACACTTTCGGAGATACCCGTAGTGCACCTTTATAGCCACCCAGTTACATTGTGACATTTGGCACACCCAAAGCATTCCTACGGTATCCGGGAGTTGCACAATCTCATGGTCTAAGGAAACGATACTTGACATTGAAAAGCTTTAGCAGACGAACTACACGATCTTGTGCTATGCTTAGGATTGGGTCTTGTCCATCACATCATTCTCCTAATGATGTGATCCCGTTATCAATGACATCCAATGTCCATGGTCATGAAACCGTGACCATCTATTGATCAACGAGCTAACCAACTAGAGGCTCACTAGGGACATGTTGTGGTCTATGTATTCACACATGTAATTTGGTTTCCGGTTAACACAATTATAGCATGAACAATAGAAAATTAGCATGAACAAGGAAATACAATAATAACCATTTTATTATTGCCTCTAGGGCATATTTCCAACAGTGGGTGCACCGGTCCTCCATAGACCACGGGAGGGGGAACTGAGGCAAAGCTCCCCGACCCATTAATTCCTTGAGAACGATTATCCCTGTCAGCACTAGCCCCCTCCTTACCCGAGTTGACATCCAACATCGAGTTAGTGGGTTTAACCACTTGCACCACATCGGTAGAAGCTTTAAGAGTTCCAATGAATTCTTTGAACATGGGTTGAACCTCGGTTGCCATGGAGGATTTGAGCAATGACAAGGCCTCATTCAAATCCTCACGTGAGATCGTTTTCACTCCCACGGCCTCAGGAAGTTCTCCCACACGCTCCTCTTCGCCAGCCATACTCTTCGGGTGGTGAAACCCTTAATAAAGAGATGTAGCTCTGATACCAATTGAAAGGATCTATATGGTTGACTAGAGGGGGGTGGGTGAATAGGCAACTAACACTTTTTAACTTTTTTTTAACAATTTAGGCTTAGCATCAAATAGGCTGGCTAGATGTGCAACTAGGTGAGGAACCTATATGATGCTAATCACAACAAGCACACAAGCAAGCAAGGGATACAACACAATAATAGCTTGCAAGAAGTAAAGGTAAGAGATAACTAAAAGTGGAGCCGGTGGAGACGAGGATGTGTTACCGGAGTTCCTTCCCTTGTGAGTAAGTACGTCTCCGTTGGAGCGGTGTGGAGGCACAATGCTCCCCAAGAAGCCACTAGGGCCACCGTATTCTCCTCACGCCCTCACACAATGCGAGATGCCATGATTCCACTATTGGTGCCCTTGAAGGCGGCGACCGGACCTTTACAAACAAGGTTGGGGCTCTCTCCACAACTTAATTAGAGGCTCCCAATGAAACCACGAAGCTTCACCACAATGGAATATGGATTCGAGGTGACCTCTTCCATCTAGGGTGCTCAAGCACCCAAGAGTAAAAAAATCCACACAAGAAACTATGGGGGAATCAATTTTCCTTTGGTGGAAGTGTAGATCTAGATCTCCTCCTTCAATCCCTAGCAACACAACAAGTTTGGGTGGCTAGAGAGAGAGATCGGGCAAGAAAGCATAAGGGGCATCAATGGTGGAGAGAGAGAGAGGTAAGATATAAGGGAGAGGAGGAAGAAGCACCTCTTATATAGCCCCCCATTTCCAACCGTTACAGCCAGATTTACATGGGAGCGGTACAACCGGGGAGGTGAGCGGTACAACTGGTATAACCAGTATCACTGGTACAACCGGCCAACCACCGCTCAACTATTGGACCAAAACAGAAACTTGGCCCGAATGCAACAGCCAGGTCTGAGCCCCGGACCCAACAAAGTCCTAAGCGGTACAACCGCTCGGGACTCCGGTTGTACCAGGCTATATGAATATAGCAGTACAACCGGTCTAGAACCGCCCAACAACCGGAGCACAATAGAAACTTGTCCAGTTGTGGCCCGATGCTGGGCTGATTCAACCGCCAGAGCTGCCTTTTTGAGTCTCCCAGCCTTTGGTGGTACTACCGCCCAAGGGCAGCGGTACAACCGCTGGGGACCATTTTGGCAGCACCCCCAGGGTATCACCCCTAGAGTGGTGGTCGAACCGGAGGCTAAAAACTAGCTGTGCAATTAGGTCGACACCGCGGATTACCTGGCACGTAATGGAAGAAAGAGGGGCCTCTCTCTTAATGATGCGGAGAAGAGAATTGGGTGCAGATGGATGTGCGAAAGAACTGATTCACCCAAAACTTTCCAATGTGGATTCCCTCTTAATAGTACGGGATCCCTACGACCAAAGAGAATAAACACGTAGAGAATCCCATCTGCGATCTTTTCCATTTGGAGGGTCCACCTAACCGTCTTGCGTTCCACATACAATCCCTATATAACTTGACACACGGTTAGATCCTAGTGAGTTGTCATCTCGCCAAAACACCAAGATATGAGAATGCCCTTACAATCATAGATTTTATAGATCTGAAAACAAGAAGTGGAAATGGTAGATCGGAAAGCAATATGTTGGAAAAGTAGACCCGGGGCCGTAGGTTTCACTAATTGCTTCTCTCATGAGTATAACACTCGATGGGCGAACAAATTACTATTGGGAAATTGATAGAAGATCAAATAATCATGAAGATATCCAAGCAATGATCATTATATAGGCATCACATCCAAGACAAGTAGACCGAAATGATTCTGCATCTACTTCTATTACTCCACACATCGACCGCTATCCATCATGCATCTAGTGTAATGGAGAAATGGACTAATGCAATAAGAACGATGACATGATGTAGACAAGATCTATTCTTGTAGGAATAGACCCCATCTTGTTATCCTTAATGGCAACGATACATGCGTGTCTTGCTGCCCCTTCTGTCACTGGGAAAGAACACCACAAGATCAAACGCATCACAAAGCACCAGTTCACATGGCAAGAAAAAATGATCTAGTTGGCCTAACTAAACCAAAGATTCAAAGAAGAAATATGAGGCTATAAGTAAACATGCAAATAAGAGATCAAATAAGACTCAAATCATATTCATGGATAGAAACTGATCATGAACTCAAAATTCATCGGATCCCAACAAACACACCGCAAAAGTCATTACATCAAGTGGATCTCCAAGAGACCATTGTATTAAGAAACATAGAGAGAGTGGAAGCCAGCTAGCTACTGCCTATGGGCCCGAAGGTCTATGGTGGACTACTCACGCATCATCGGAGAGGCACCTAGATGAATATGAAACCCTCAGTAATGGTGTCTAGATTGGATCTCGCGGTTATGGAACTTGCGGCGGCTGGAATTGTGTTTCGTCGATTCCCCTAGGGTTTTTGGAATTTCAGGGAATTTATAGGCACAATAGTCGCTGGAGGGGGTGCCCGAGGTTCCCATGGGCCACCAGGCTGCGCCAGGGGCTTATGGCACACCAAGGTGGGGCGTGGCCACACTAGGGCCCCTCCTCTTGTGTTCTTTGGCCCATGCCTTCCTTCTGGTCCATAAAAAATCCACAAAAATCCCCACAACATTTTGACTCCGTTTGGTATTGATTTTCTGTGAAGTAAAAAACAAGAAAAAACAACAACTGGCACTTTGGTACTTTGTCAATAGGTTAGTCCCAAAAAGTGATATAAAGTTGCTATAAAATGATTGCAAACATCCAAGATTGATAATATAACAACATGGAACAAACAAAAATTATAGATACGTTGGAGACCTATCAAGATACTCAACTAAATAATGATAAAGAGCCAGATAATGATGTTGAAATAGAATTTGTTGTTGATCTTGATAACCCACAACCTAAAAATAAACGATATGATAAAAAAGACTTTGTGGCTAGAAAACATGGTAAAGAAAGAGAGCCATGGGTTCGTAAACCCATGATTTTTACACCTAAACTATTTAAGAAAAAAGTTGATGAAGAATTTGAACGCTTTGCTGAAATGATTAGGCTAGTCTTTTTGCGCACCTACTGAACTGATATCTTAAAGATGGCCCCTTATGCAAAATACATGAAAGACATCATCACTAATAAAAGAAAGATACCTGAAGATGAACTCTCCACCATGCTTGCTAATTATTCTTTTAAGGATGGAGTACCTAGAAAACTTGAAGATGCTGGTATACCAACTATACCTTGCTCCATTAAAAGAAATTATGTCAAAACTTGTTTGCGTGATTTGGGAGCTGGTGTTAGTGTTATGCCTTTCTCTTTATATAAAAGACTTGATTTGAATGAACTCACACCTAGTGACATATCTTTGCAAATGGCTGACAAATCAACTGCCATACCTATGGGTATTTGTGAGGACGTGCCCGTTGTTGTTGCAAATGTTACTATCTTAACAGACTTTGTTATTCTTGAGATGCCCGAGGAGGACAACATGTCGATTATCCTTGGTAGACCCTTTTTGAATACTGCAGGGGCTGTTATTGATTAATCAAAGTCACTTTTTATATCAATGGTAATTAGCATATGGTGCACTTTCCGAAGTAACAATTCCAAGTGAACGCTGTTAATGTTATTGAAAATTCTTCGACACTCATTATTGGAAGTTTTCAATTACCTCTACCTACTGTCAAAAAGAAATATGATATACTTATGTTTGGGGATAAGCCTGTCCCCGTTGAGGTAACTTGTGTTTTACGAAAGTTCTTCGGTTTCATGCTAATCAAAGGTGGTTGTTAATAAGACTTGATCAACCTTATTAATGGATCATTTTTGAGAGGTATGGAGTTGCTGAATCTAGTAGACACAATCTTCTATACCCACTTTTTTTTCTTAGTTAAATAAAATAAAATGCCATGTTTATCATGTTTTTTGATTTCTTCGTGCAATAAAAATGTCCCAAAAAATAAAAGTTCTCAGTATGTCCGAAAAATTCAACACAATTTTTTTCCTGAATATTTCTGAATTTCAGATGCAAATAACATCAAAGGGGGTGCACCTGGTGTCCACCAGACACCAGGGCGTGCCAGCAACCCCAGGCGCGGCCTGATGGGTTGTTTTCCCCACTTGCGTCCCCTCACTTACTTATTTAGCCCATGTAATCTCCTACCTCCAAAAAAATCACCATAGCTCTCTCTCGTGTTCTTGCTCACAAACCCGTGGATTTAAATCTCTTTGCTCGAAGCTCCATTTCCGAAACTATTTTGGGGGATTGCTTCTTGGTATGTGACTCTTCCAAATTGCTCCAATTAGTTTTTGATTTAGTGGTTTATTTTCAGAACAATTAGCTACTCTTGGTGCTGTTGTGGATGGGCTTGCATGTTGAATTCTTAGAGTTAAGTAGTTTGAATGCTTGTTATAGCCTCTAGGCATCCTTATGAGTAGTTGCTATCAATCTTATAAAGTTTTATTGACAAAAAAATTGTAGACTAATTTTTTTAGAAATTTATTTACATGAATAAGATGAGTTTCTTTAGGAAGTTTTCCTCCAAGAGGAATGCTAAAGGAGTCATTGGGGAATCGTCTGACAATGACCTCAACACCCTAAGAAAGGTGGAGGTGCGGCCGTGCGAATGGCCGCATAATACCTTTATGGAGGAGGCCGGGTTCTATCAAGAGTTTGCCCAATTCGTTGCAAATGTCGGGTTGACCGACTTCCTCGTAGATGAGAACAAATACAGGGTCATGCCAGATGACATTATTACCTACTAGAACAACCAGGCAGCGGTAGAGGAGGAGCCCCAGGAGTGGGACGCTCAGGTGCCGTCGCCACAACACTTCTACATGGGACCGGATGGCTATCAAGGATGGTGTTTACCAAGCTAGGCCAAAAGCCTAAGCTTGGGGGAGTACATGTTTCCACCGACATTATATTCATGTTCACACATTTCATTCCAGTTGTCAGTGTCCACACTTTTTCATTGTATTATCCATGCTAGATTTAATTTCTCGCTTCCTTTTTGTGTGTTTGAAAAAATCTTGAGAAAATCCAAAAAGAAAACCTAAAAAGATTTCTTGTTTTTAGTTTAATTAGTCATAGTATTAAAAGAAAACCCAAAAAGATTTCTTGTTTCTTCTTTTGCTTGTTGGGAGTTCTTCCGTGTAAATAGTTTTTCTCATTTTTTGTTTTTCATTCTTTAATTTGCTTTCTTCAAGAAAAACTAAAAACTCAAGAATATTTTAGTGTGTTTCTATGAGATTCTCCTCCTTTTATTGAGTCATACTAAGGAGAAGACCACGATGAAAATGTTGAGTGGCTTTCATATGCACTACTATTTATCTAACAAAGAGCCCACACTAGTTTGTATTCTCCTCTTGAATAAAATGCTTGCAGATTCCAGCTTAGTCCATGGCACTCTTGCACTATTATTATTTTCATATCATTCGGTCATGCAAGTGAAAGGCAATAATGAAGATATTTGATGAAGTGATTGTGGCAGAGAGTAGCGGGTATGAACTCAACTTGTTTTTGTTACAATATGTTTAACCTAGTATCAACGATTTAGCATATTATGATCAAACATGTTTGCAATGACAATTAGATATTATAGTTGCACATGCCATGCTTAAGTAGCTAGGAGTGGATAATGATTTATCTTGGATGTGAACATGCATTAAAATGGTGATGATGTAGTATGATGATATGGTATCCTCCTCTGAATGTTTCAAGTGGCTTGACTGGGCACATGTTCACGCATGTAGTTGAATCAAAACAAACATAGCCTTCATGATATTTATGTTCATTGTTTCCATATCCTACTCATGATAGTATTCAATGTTTACTATTCATAATGCATGTTCATGACCATTTTTGCTCTCTAGCTGTCCCCTTCTCAACTTATTTGCTAGCCTTCACCAGTACTAAGAGGGAATACTGCTTGTGCATCAAAATCCTTAAACCAAAGTTATTCCAGATGAGTCCACTATATCTACCTACATGCGGTATTACCCTGTCGTTCCAAGTAAATTTGCATGTGGCACCTCTAAATTTCAAATGAACATCTGTTTTGTGTGCCTGAATCGCTCATGGAGCGATAGGGGGCGGTCCGTATCTTCCATGTTAAGTGGGTTATTCTCATGATGAGTGTTTATTCACTCATCCTTGCATGAGAGGGGCGGTAATAGGGATTCCCAGTCCCAAAATCAAATGAAATGCAAATAATTAAACAAAACTCCCCCAGGAATGTTGTTGATATGGACGGTACCCGTGGATTTGGCTAGCCATGGAGTGTGCTTGTTGCTGGAGGGAGAGTAAACCTTTACTTTTACCGCTTGGTAACCGCCGCTAATGTGTTTAACATGGAAGATATTGATAACTATTGGTCGTAATGTTGACAGGAAGGGTGCACTTCCAAAAATTATACTTATCTATGATTTAAGCTTTGAGCTCTGGCACCTCTGCAAATCCCTGCTTCCCTCTTCGAAGGGACTATCTATTTATTTTTCATGTTGATTCATTACCTTCTTAAATAAGCGCTAGATCTGAGAGCACTATTGTCATCCTCATGCATTGTGTATAGTTAATGTTGGATGCATCATAACTGGATCTTTTCTACCATGAATTACAAATTTAGTCGCTGCTCGAACTTTGGAGGTGCTCTGCATTTATGTTTTGCGGTCTCAGAAACGGCTAGCGAGATACCATTATTGTCATATTATATCATGATTGTTTTGAAAAAATGTTTATACTTGAGATACTTTATTATTGCTCACTAGTTGCTTATGACATTGATATGGGTTAGTATAATCTTTAAGATTTATTGTCGACATGGTTAGTCATAATCTTTGTTGAAAACCTGGGTGCTACTTAAGCATATGTATGTAAAGAGGAGCAAAAGTGTTCGTAAAAGTTTTTTTTCTTTATCACTTTCAGTTTGTCAACTGAATTGCTTGAGGACAAGCAATGGTGTAAGCTTTGGGGAGTTGATACGTCTCCATCGTATCTACTTTTCCTAGTGCTTTTGCTCTTGTTTTGGACTCTAATTTGCATGATTTGAATGAAACTGACCCGGACTGACGTTGTTTTCAACAGAACTACCATGGTGTTGTTTTTGTGCAGAAATAAAAGTTCTTGGAATTGAACAAAATTTTTGGAGATTTATTTTAGAATAAATAAAAAATACTGGAGCCAAGAACCATTGGGGGAGGGGCCCTAGCTGGGCACGATACACCAGGGCATGCCAACCCCCCAAGCGCGTCCTAGTGGGTTATGACCACCTCGTGGCACCGCTGACCCTAATTCCAGCACTAAAAATTCATATTTCTGGAGGGAAAAATTAGGAGGAAGTATTATCGCATTTCACGAGACGAAGCCACCGCCGCCTCCTATTCTTCAACTGGTGGCCAGATCTGGAGTCCGTTTGGGGCTATGGAGAGGGGAATCTTTGGTCTTCGTCATCATCAACCCTTCTTCATCACCAATTCTATGATGCTCCCCACTGGGAGTGAGTAATTCCTTCGTAGGCTTGCTAGTCGATGAGGATTTGGATGAGATTCATCATGTAATCTAGTTAGTTTTGTTAGGGCTTGATCCCTATTATCCACTATGTTCTGAGATTGATGTTGCTCTGACTTTGCCATGCTTAATGCTTGTCAGTAAGGTCCGAGTGCCATGATTTCAGTTCTGAACCATTTATTTTATCACCATTATATCCATGTTCTTGATCTGATCTTGCCTAGTCATATGCACCTATTACGTGTTATGATCCGTAAACCCCAAGGTGACAATGGTTGGGATACTTTCCAGTGATGACCGTAGTTTGAGGAGTTCATGTATTCACTATGTGTTAATGCTTTGTTCCGGTTCTCTATTAAAAGGAGGCCTTAATATCCCTTAGTTTCCTTATGGACCCCACTGCCATGGGAGGGCAAGACAAAAGATGTCATGCAAGTTCTTTTCCATAAGCACATATGACTATTTACGGAATACATGCCTACATTACATTGATGAAATGGAGCTAGTTCTGTGTCGCCCTAGGTTATGACTGTTATATGATGAATATCATCCAATGAATACACCGATCCAGTGCCTACGAGTTTTCCACATATTGTTCTTGCTAAGTTACTAGTGCTGCTGTCACTGTTATAATTGCTACAAAACCATTGCTATCATTGTTACCGTTACTGCTACTCGTACCACTGCTATCAAACCATCATATTACTATGCTACTGATCACTTTGCTGCAAATATTTAATCTCGAGGTGTGGTTGAATTGATAACTCAACTGCTAATACTCTCAAATATTCTTTCTCTCCCCTTGTGTTGAATCTATAAATTTGGGTTGAATACTCTACCCTCGAAAACTATTGCGACCCCCTATACTTGTGGGTTAGCAGCGATCTTGTCTAAGATGTTCATAGAAACAAACTCATCCAACATTCACTTGAGGTCAATGTTGGAAAAATGCCCTAGAGGCAATAATAAAATGGTTATTATTGTATTTCCTTGTTCATGATAATTGTCTATTGTTCATGCTATAATTGTGTTAATGGTAAACCATAATACATGTGTGAATACATAGACCACAACATGTCCCTAGTGAGCCTCTAGTTGGCTAGCTCGTTGATCAATAGATGGTCATGGTTTCAAGACCATGGACATTGGATGTCATTGATAACGGGATCACATCATTAGGAGAATGATGTGATGGACAAGACCCAATCCTAAGCATAGCACAAGATCGTGTAGTTCGTCTGCTAAAGCTTTTCAATGTCAAGTATCATTTCCTTAGACCATGAGATTGTGCAACTCCCGGATACCGTAGGAATGCTTTGGGTGTGCCAAACGTCACAACGTAACTGGGTGGCTATAAAGATGCACTACGGGTATCTCCGAAAGTGTCTGTTGGGTTGGCACGAATCGAGACTGGGATTTGTCACTCCGTGTGATGGAGAGGTATCTCTGGGCCCACTCGGTAAGACATCATCATAATGAGCTCAATGTGACTAAGGAGTTAGCCACAGGATGATGTATTACGGAATGAGTAAAGAGACTTGCCGGTAACGAGATTGAACAAGGTATAGGGATACCGACGATCGAATCTCGGGCAAGTAACATACCGGTAGACAAAGGGAATTGTATACGGGATTGGTTGAATCCCCGATATCGTGGTTCATCCGATGAGATCATCATGAAGCATGTGGGAGCCAACATGGGTATCCACATCCGGCTATTGGTTATTGACCGGAGAGGTGTCTCAGTCATGTCCATGTGTCTCCCGAACCCGTAGGGTCTACACACTTAAGGTTCGATGACGCTAGGGTTATAGGGAAATGGTATACGTGATTACCGACGGTTGTTAGGAGTCCCGTATGATAGCCCGGACGTCACGAGGAGCTCTGGAATGGTCCGGAGGTAAAGATTGATATATAGGAAGTCCAGTTTTGGTCACCGGAAAGTTTTCGGGCTAATCGGTAGTGTACCGGGAGTGCCGGGAGGGTGCCGGAGGACCCCGAGAGGGGTGTGACGACCATAGGACTTTGTGGGCCCTTAGAGGAGGTGTGCGAGCCCTTATTGGGCTGGCCAAGACCTTCTAGAAAGGCCCATGCGGCTGGGATCAAGAGATAAAGGGCAAAAGGGTTTTAAAGGAGGAGATCCACCTCCCTTGTGGGAGGTGGACTCCTCCCCTAGTTCGGCCGAAGCCCTCCTCTTTGGAGGAGGGGCCAAGGCAGCCCTCCATCTCCCTCCTCCTATATATACTTGAGGTTTTGGCCTTTTGAGAACAGATCTGATCTCTCTCTTTCACGGCAAAGCCCTACCTCTCTTCTTCCTCCTCCGCAGCGCTTAGGCAAAGCCCTGCCGGAATACCTTGCTACTCCACCATCACCACGCCGTCGTGCTGCTGTTGGAGATCTTCCCCAACCTCTCCTTACTCCTTGCTGGATCAAGGCGTAGGAGACGTCACCGGGCTGCATGTGTGTTGAACGTGGAGGCGCCGTTGTTCGGCGCTTAGATCGGAATCCACCGCGATCTGAATCGTTGCGAGTACGACTCCAGCAACCGCGTTCTTGTAACGCTTCCTCTTAGCGATCTTCAAAGGTATGAAGATGCAATCTCTCCCCTCTCGTTGCTGGTTTCTCCATGGATAGATCTTGGTGATACGTAGGAAAATTTTGATTTACTACTACATCTCCCAACAAATAGGACTTCCTATATATCAATATTTACCTCCGGACCATTCTGGAGCTCCTCGTGACGTCCGGGATCTCATCCGGGACTCCGAACAACCTTCGGTCACCACCATGCATAACTCTATACTACCGAAACATCACCAAACCTTAAGTGTGCAGACCCTGCGGGTTCAAGAACTATGTAGACATGACCGAGACACCTCTACGGTCAATAACCAATAGCGGGACTTGGATGCCCATATTGGTTCCTACATATTCTACGAAGATCTTTATCGGTCAAACCTCTATGTCAAGGATTCAGTTAATCCCGTATGATGTTCCCTTTGTTCTTTGGTATGTTTACTTGCCCGAGATTCGATCGTCGGTATCTCCATACCTAGTTCAACCTCGTTACCGGCAAGTCTCTTTACTCGTTCCATAATACAAGATCCCGTGACTAACACTTAGTCACATTGCTTGCAAGGCTTGTTGTGATGTTGTATTACCGAGGGGGCCCTGAGATACCTCTCCGTCACACGGAGTAACAAATCCCAGTCTTGATCCATGCCAACCCAACAGACACCCTCGGAGATACCTGTAGAGTACCTTTATAGCCACCTAGTTACGTTGCGATGTTTGATACACACAAGGCACTCGTCCGGTGTCAGTGAGTTGCATGATCTCATGGTCATAGGAACAAATACTTGACATGCAGAAAACAGTAGCATTAAACTGACACGATCATATGCTACGTTTGTAGTTTGGGTCTTGTCCATCCCATCATTCTCCTAATGATGTGATCCCGTTATCAAATGATATCTCATGTCCATGGCTAGGAAACCTTAACCATCTTTGATCAACGAGGTAGTCTATTAGAGGCATACTAGGGACATGGTTTTGTCTATGTATCCACACATGCATCTAAGTCTCTGATCAATAATATTATAGCATGGATAATAAACGATTATCATGAACAAGGAAATATGATAATAACTAATTTATTATTGCCTCTAGGGCATATTTCCAACAGTCTCCCACTTGCACTAGAGTCAATAATCTAGTTCACATCACCATGTGATTCGCATTGTTATGAATCTAACACCAATGAGTTCTGGGGCTCGATCATGCTTTGCATGTGAGAAAGGTCTTATAGTCAACGGTTCTGCGACATTCAGATCCGTGTGTACTTTGCAAATCTTTATGTTAAACTGTAAATACTGCTACCACACTCCACTTGGACCTATTACAAATGGCTGCTCCACTATACGTATCCGGATTGCTACTAAGAGTCATCCGGATTGGTGTTAAAGCTTGCATTGACATAACTCTTTATGACGAACTCTTTATCACCTCCATAATCGAGAAACAACTCCTTAGTCTTTTAGTTACTAAGGGTAATCTTGACCGCTGTCCAATGCTCCATTCCAGGATCACTTTGAAACCTTCCGGCCATACTTATGGCAAGGCTGACATCGGGTTTTGTGCACAACATTGCATACATGATAGAGCCTATGGCTGAAGCATAGGGGATGACACTCACCTTTTCTCTATCTTCTGCAGTCACTAGGCATTGAGTCTTACTCAACTTCACACCTTACAAATCAGGCGAGAACTCTTTCTCTGACTGATCCATTTTGAACTCTTTCAAAAACTTGTCAAGGTATGTACTCATTGAAAGTATCATCAAGCATCTTGATCTATCTCTAGAGATCTTGATGCTCAGCAATTAGGTAGCTTTATCCAGGTCTTCCTTTGAAAAACTCTTTTCAAACAACTGTTCATGCTTTCCAGAAATTCTACATTATTTCGATCAGCGATATGTCATCCACATATACTTATCAAAAATTCTATAGTGCTCCCACTCACTTTATTGTAAATACAAGTTTCTCGTAAACTTTGTATAAACTACGAAAGCTTTGATCACCTCATCAAAGTGTATATTCCAACTCCGAGATGCTTGCTTCAGTTCATAGAAGGATCACTGAAGCTTGCACACCTTTTAGCATCCTTAGGAATGACAAAAACCTTCTGGTTGTATCTCATACAACCTTTCCTTGAGGAAGGAAACGATGTTTTGACATCCATCTGCCAGATTTCATAATTGAAAAATGCAGCAACTTCTAACATAATTCCAACAGACTTTAGCATCGCTACGAGTGAGAAAGTCTCATCGCAATCAACTCCTTGAACTTGCCAAAACTTCTTTGCGACAAGTCGAGCTTTATAAATGGTAACATTCACCATCAGTGTCTGTCTTCATCTTAAAGGTCCATTTGTACTCGACGACCTGCCGTCCAACGAGCAAGTCTACCAAAGTCCATACTTGGTTTTTATACATGGATCCTTTCTCGGATTTTATGGCCTGTAACCATTTGTAGGAATCCGGGCCCATCATCGCCTCTCCATAGCCTGTAGGTTCATCGTTGTCCAGCAACATGACTTCCAAGACAGGGTTGTCATACCGCTCAGGAGTAGTACACATCCTTGTCAACCTACGAGGTTTGATAGTAACTTGATCCGAAGCTTCATGATCATCATCATTTACTTCCTCTTCAACTGACATAGGTTCTATAGAAACATCTTTCTGCGTTGTGCTACTCTCTGGTTGAAACAAAGGTTCAACAACCTCATCAAGTTCTATATTCCTCCCACTCAATTCTTTTGAGAGAAACTTTTTCTTGGGAAAGGACCCGTTTTAGCAACAAACACTTTATGCTTGGATCAGAGATAGAAGGTTCACCCAACTGTTCTTAGGGTATTCTACGAAAATGCATTTGTCCGCTTTGGGTTCGAGCTCATTAGGTGAAAACATTTTTCACACGAGCACCGCAGCCCCAAACATCAAGAAATGACAGCTTAGGTTTCTATCAAACCATAATTCACACGGTGTCATCTCAACGGATTTAGATGGTGTCCTATTTAAAGTGAATGTAGTTGTCTCTAATGCACAACCCCAAAATTATAGTAGCAAAACTATAAGAGACATCATAACATGCACCATATCCAATAGAGCACGACTATGATGTTCGGACATACCATCACACTATGGTGTTCCAGGTGGCGTGTGTTGTGAAACAATTTTCACATTGTCTAAAGTTGTATGCCCAACTCGTAACTCAGATATTCACCACCACGATCATATCGCAGATATTTTTATCTTCTTGTCACGATGATCTTAAACTTCACTCTGAATTTGCTTGAACTTTTCAAACGATTCAGACTTTGTGTTTCATTAAGTAAACATACACTATATCTACCCAAATCATCAGTGAAGGTAAGAAAATAACGATATCCACCGCACGCTACAAGACTCATTGGATTGCATACATCAACATGTATCATTTCCAATAAATCACTTGCCCGCTCCGTCAAACCAGAACACGGGGTCCTTAGTCATCTTTGACCAAGAGGCATGGTTCGCATGTCTCAACCGATTCGAAATTGAAAGAGTCCAAAGATCCATCGGCATGGAGTTTCTTCATGCGTTTTATACCAATATGACATCTAGCGGCAGTGCCACAAGTATGTGGTACTATCATTATTAACTTTGCATCTTTTGGCATCAATGTTATGAACATGTGTATTACTACGATCAAGATTCAACAAACCATTCTCACTGGGTGCATGACCATTGAAGGTATTATTCATGTAAACAGAATAACCATTATTCTCTAACTTAAATGAATAACCGTGTTGTAAGAAACACGATCTAATAACGTTCATGCTCAACGCAAAACACCAAATAACACTTATTTAGCTTTGTTACTAATCCCGAAGGTAGAGAGGGCGTGCGATGTTGATCACATCAACCTTGGAAACACTTCCAACACACATCGTCACCTCACCCTTAGCTAGTTCGCCGTTTATTCCGTAGCTTTTATTTCGAGTTACTAACATTTAGCAACCGAACCGGTATCCAATACCTAGGTGCTACTAGGAGTACTAGCAAGGTACACATCAATAACACGTATATCAAATATACTTCTGTTGACGTTGCCAGCCTTATTATCTACCAAGTATCTAGGGTTGTTCCGCTTCAGCGACTGCTCTCCTCATGATCGAAGCACTTAGTCTCGGGTTTGAGTTCAACTTTGTGTTGCTTCAGTGGAGCAGCAACTGACTTGCCATCCATGAAGTTTCCCTCCTTGCCCTTGCCCTTCTCGAAACTAGTGGTTTTACTAACCATCAACACTTGACGCTCCTTCTTGGTTTCTACCTTCGCGGTGTCAAACATCGCGAACAGTCTCAGGGATCATTATTTCTATCCCTGATGTTTTATAGTTCATCACCAAGTTCTAGTAGCTTAGTGACAGTGACTTGGAGAACTATATCAATCACTATCTTATCTGGAAGATCAACTCCCACTCGATTCAAGCGATTGTAGCACCCAGACAATCTGAGCACATGCTCAACGATTGAGCTATTCTCTTTCATCTTGCAGGCAAATAATCTTGTTGGAGATCTCATATCTCGCAACATGGGCACGAGCCTGAGATCCTAATTTCAGCTCTTAGAACATCTCATATGTTCTGTGATGTTCAAAACGTTTCGGAGCCTCAATTCTAAGCCGTAATGCATGACGCACTAAACTATCAAGTAGTCATCAAAACGTGCCTGTTAGATGTTCACAACATCTACAAACCACCCTAGAGGGGTTGGCGCATCGAGCGGTGCATTAAGGGCATAAGCCTTCTGTGCAGCAATGAGGACAATCCTCAGATCACGGAGCCAGTCCGCAATATTGCTACCATCATCTTTCAAGTCAATTTCTCTAGGAACATATAAAAATTCAAGGGAGCTACAACGTTAGCTAGTAATCTACAACATAATTTTGCAAAGACACTACTGACTATGTTCATGATAATGAGTTCAATTAATCATATTACTTAAGAACTCCCACTCAAATTGACATCCCTTCGGTCATCCGAGTGATACATGATCCAAATTCACCAACTCAAGTCCGATCATCACGTGACTTGAGGTGGTTACAATGGTGAACATCATCATGTTGATCATATCTACTATATGACTCATGTTCGACCTTTCGGTCTCTTGTGTTCTGAGGCCATGTCTGTACATGCTAGGCTCGTCAAGTTTAACCCGAGTGTTCTGCATGTGCAACACTGGCTTGCACCCGTTGTATGTGAACGTAGAGTCTATCACACCCGTGTTGGAAATATGCCCTAGAGGCACTAATAAATTAGTTATTATCATATTTCCTTGTTCATGATAATCGTTTATTATCCATGCTGTAATTGTATTGATCGGAAACTCAGATACATGTGTGGATACATAGACAAGACCATGTTCCTAGTATGCCTCTAGTACACTAGCTCGTTGATCAAAAGATGGTTAAGGTTTCCTAGCCATGGACATAAGATGTCATTTGATAACGGGATCACATCATTAGGAGAATGATGGGATGGACAAGACCCAAACTACTAACGTAGCATATGATCGTGTCAGTTTATTGCTACTGTTTTCTACATGTCAAGTATATGTTCCTATGACCATGAGATCATGTAACTCACGGATATCGGAGGAGTGCCTTGTGTGTATCAAACGTCGCAACGTAACTGGGTGACTATAAATGTGCTCTATAGGTGTCTCCGATGGTGTCTGTTGAGTTGGCATGGAGCGAGACTGGGATTTGTTGCTCCGTGTGACGGAGAGGTATCTCGGGGCCCACTCGGTAATGCAACATCACAATCAGCCTTGCAAGCAATGTGACTAATTGTTAGTTGCGGGATCTTGTATTACGGAACGAGTAAAGAGACTTGCCGGTAACGAGGTTGAACTAGGTATGGAGATACCGACGATCGAATCTCGGGCAAGTAACATACCGAAGAACAAAGGGAACGTTATACGGGATTAACTGAATCCTTGACATAGAGGTTCGACCGATAAAGATCTTCGTAGAATATGTAGCAACCAATGTGGACGTCCAGGTCCCACCATTTGTTATTGACCATAGAGGTGTCTCGGTCATGTCTACATAGTTCTCGAACCCGCAGGGTCTGCACACTTAAGGTTTGGTGACGTTTTGGTAGTGTAGAGTTATGTATGGTGGTGACCGAAGGTTGTTCGGAGTCCCGGATGAGATCCCGGATGTCACGAGGAGCTCCGGAATGGTCCGGAGGTAAAGATTCATATATAGGAAGTCCCAGTTTGGTCGCCGGAAAAGTTCCGGGCTCATCGGTAGTGTATCAGGAGTGCCGGTAGTGTACCAGGAGACCTCCGGGAGGGGTATTTCGACCCCAAGAGGTCCATGGGCTGTGGGAGAATAATAACCAGCCCTAAGTGGGCTGGGGAAACAGCCACAAAGGCCCATGGCGCAGGAGAGAAAGTCCTAAAGCAAAAAGTGGAAAATCAGCCAATAGGAGGCAATCCTACTCCAACTAGGATTGGAGGTGAAGTAGGATTGCTTCCCACCTCCTATTCGGCCGAGCCAAAGGCCTTGGCTGCCTCTCCTCTCCTCTCCTCCTATATATACTAGTGGATTGGGTGGTTTTTGGACAGAATTTCCGGCCACGTGCTACCCGTTTCACCGGTGCACAGTTTCTCCTCTAGATCGGTTTTCCGCAGCGCTTAGGCGAAGCCCTGCCGGAATCACTCCACCACCATCACCGGAGCGCCGTCACGCTGCCGGTGAACTCTCTCTCCTCTCCACCTCCTCTTGCTGGATCAAGATGGTGGAGATCATCATCAAGCTGCACGTGTGCTGAACGCGGAGGTGCCGTCTTTTCGGCGCTAGATGGAAGGACCGTGATCGAGATCGCGAGACGGTTTCCGATGAGATCGCGGAACGGATCATGATGAGTTCGCGGGACAGATCGTGATCAAGATCGTCAGACGGATCGTGATGAGATCGCGGGACGGATTGTGATGAGTTCACGGGACGGATCGTGATTGGATCGCGGGACGGATCATGATGAGATCGTGGGACGCTCAGCGATTTGGATCGCGAAGATGTTCGACTACACCAACCGCGTTTCTTAACGCTTCCCGCTTAGCGATCTACAAGGGTACATAGATCCACTCTCCCTCTCGTAGATGCTCATCACCATGGATAGGTTTGCGTGTGCATAGGTAAATTTTTGTTTCCCATTCAACGTTCCCCAACAGTGGCATCATGAGCTAGGTTGATGGTTCGATGAGATCTCGAGTAGAACACAAAAGGTTTGTGGGCATTGATGCTTAGATTGCTTCCTCCCTTGGTCGTATTTTGGTTCAGCGGGATTGTGAGATGAAGCGGCCCGGACCAACATTACTCGTACGCTTACGAGAGACCGGTTCCCTCGACGCAACTTGTTGCCTAGATGGCTTGCGGGTGACAGTTTCTCTCACTTTAGTTGGATCGGATTCGAAAAAGGCGGTCCTTGAGAAGGTTGAAAAGCAAACTAGTGTATCACCATTGTGGTTTATGCGTAGGTGAGAATTGTTCTTGCTAGATACCCATAGCAGCCACGTAAAACATGCAACAAAAATTAGAGGACGTCTAACTTGTTTTTGCAGGGTATGTTGTGATATTATATGGCCAATTACATGATGTGATATATGTGATGTATGAGATGATCATGTGATGTATAGATTATCACGACTTGCATGTCGATGAATACGGAAACCGGCAGGAGCCATAGGGTTGTCTTTAATTATTGTATGACCTGCGTGTCAATCATTAAGCGCTATGTAATGCTTTACTTTATCGCTAAACGGTAGCAATAGTAGTAGAAGCATGCAGGGCGTGACAACCCCGATGGCGACACGTTGATGGAGATCAAGATGATGGAGATCATGGTGTCATGCCGGTGACGATGGAGATCATGCCGGTGCTTTCTAGATGGAGATCAAAAGCACAAGTTCATGGCCATATCATGTCACTTATGATTTGCATGTGATGTTAATCCTTTTTATGCACCTTGTTTTGCTTAGGACGACGGTAGCATTATAAGGTGATCCCTCACTTAATTTCAAGATTAATTGTGTTCTCCCCAAGTGTGCACCGTTGCGAAAGTTTGTCGTGTTGAGACACCACGTGATGATCGGGTGTGATAGACTCTACGTTCACATACAACGGGTGCAAGCCAGTGTTGCACATGCAGAACACTCGGGTTAAACTTGACGAGCCTAGCATGTACAGACATGGCCTCGGAACACAAGAGACCGAAAGGTAGAACATGAGTCATATAGTAGATATGATCAACATGATGATGTTCACCATTGCAGCCACCTCAACTCACGTGATGATCGGACTTGAGTTGGTGAATTTGGATCATGTATCACCCGAATGATCGGAGGGATGTCAATTTGAGTAGGAGTTCTTAAGTAATATGATTAATTGAACTCATTATCATGAACATAGTCAAAGTGTCTTTGCAAATTATGTTGTAGATTACTAGCTCGCGCTGTAGCTCCCTTGTATTTTTATATGTTCCTAGAGAAATAGAATTGAAAGATGTTGGTAGCAAAATTGCGGACTGGGTCCGTGATCTGAGGATTGTCCTCATTGCTGCACAGAAGACTTATGTCCTTAATGCACCGCTCGGTGCGCCACCCCATCTAGCGTCATCTGTAGTTGTTGTGAACATCTAACAGGCACGTTTCGATGACTACTTGATAGTTTAGTGCATCATGCATTATGGCTTAGAATTGAGGCTCCGAAACGTTTTGAATGTCACGGAACATATGAGATGTTCTAAGAGCTGAAATTGTGATCTCAGGCTCGTGCCCGAGTTGCGAGATATAGGATCTCCAACGAGATTCTTTGCCTGCAAGATGAAAGATAATAGCTCAATCGTTGAGCATGTGCTCAGACTGTCTGGGTACTACAATCGCTTGAATCGAGTGGGAGTTGATCTTCTAGATAAGATAGTGATTGATGTAGTTCTCCAAGTCACTGTCACTGAGCTACTAGAACTTGGTGATGAACTATAAAATGCCAGGGAAAGAAATGTTGATCCCTGAGCTGTTCGTGATGTTTGACACCGCGAAGGTAGAAATCAAGAAGGAGCGTCAAGTGTTGATGGTTAATCAAACCACTAGTTTCGAGAAGGGCAAGAGCAAGGAGGGAAACTTCATGGATAGCAAGTCAGTTGCTGCTCCAGTGAAGCAACCCAAAGTTGAACTCAAACCCGAGACTAAGTGCTTCTGTTATGAGGTGAGCGGTCGCTGAGCGGAACAACCCTAGATACTTGGTAGATAAGAAGGCTGGCAACATTGGTAGAAGTATATTTGATATACGAGTTATTAATGTGTACCTTGCTATTACTCTTAGTAGCACCTGGGTATTGGATACCGGTTCGGTTGCTAAATGTTAGTAACTCGAAATAAAAGCTACGGAATAAACGGAGAACTAGCTAAGGGTGAGGTGACGATATGTGTTGGAAGTGTTTCCAAGGTTGATGTGATCAACATCGCACGCTCTCTCTACCTTCAAGATTAGTGACGAACCTAAATAAATGTTATTTGGTGTTTTGCGTTGAGCATGAACATGATTAGATCATGTTTATTGAAATACGGTTATTCATTTAAGTTAGAGAATAATGGTTATTCTGTTTACATGAATAATACCTTCAATGGTCATGCACCCAGTGAGGATGGTTTGTTGAAATCTTGATCGTAGTAGTACACATGTTCATAACATGGATGTCAAAAGATACAAAGTTAATAATGATAGTGCCACATACTTGTGGCACTGCCGCTAAATGTCATATTGGTATAAAGCGCATATAGAAATTCCATGCTGATGGATATTTGGACTCATTCGATTTCGAATCGCTTGAGACATGCGAACCATGCCTCTTGGGCAAGATGACTAAAGGACCCCGTTGGATGGAGCGGGCAAGTGATTCATTGGAAATGATACATGTTGATGTATGCAATCTAGTGAGTCTTGTAGCGTGAAGTGTATATCGTTATTTTCTTACCTTCACTGATGATTTGAGTAGGTATAGTGTATATTTACTTAATGAAACACAAGTCTGAATCTTTTGAAAGGTTCAAGCAAATTCAGAGTGAAGTTTAAAGATCATCGTGACAAGAAGATAAAAATGACCGCGATATGATCGTGGAGGTGAATATCTGAGTTACGAGTTTGGCATACAACTTAAGACAACGTGAAATTTGTTTCACAACTAATGCCACCTGGAACACCATGGTGTGATGGTGTGTCCAAACATCATAGTCATGCTCTATTGATATAGTGCATACTGTGATGTCTCTTATCGTTTTACTACTATAATTTTTGGGGTTATGCATTAGAGACAACTACATTCACTATAAATAGGGCATCATCTAAATCCGTTGAGATGACACCGTGTGAATTATGGTTTGATAGAAACCTAAGCTGTCATTTCTTAATATTTGGGGCTGTGACACTTGTGTGGAAAATGTTTTCCCCTAATGAGGTCGAACCCAAGGCGGACAAATGCATCTTCATAGAATACCCTAAGATCAGTTGGGTGAACCTTCAATCTCAGATCCTAGTGCAAAGTGTTTGTTGCTTAAACGGATCCTTTCTCGAGGAAATGTTTCTCTCGAAAGAATTGAGTGGGAGGAAGATAGAACTTGATGAGGTTGTTAAACCTTTGTTCAACCAGAGAGTAGCGCAGCGCAGAAAGATGTTTCTGTGAAGCCTACGTTAGTTGAAGAGGAAGTTAATGATGATGATCATGAAGCTTCAGGATCAAGTTACTATCAAACTTCGTAGGTCAACAAGGATGTGTACTGCTCCTAAGTGGTACGACAACTCTGTCTTGGAGATCATGTTGTTGGACAACGATGAACCTACGAGCTATGGAGAAGCGATGGTGGGCCCGGATTCCGACAAATGGTTAGAGGCCATGAAATCCGAGATAGGATCCATGTATGAAAACCAAGTATAGACTTTGGTAGACTTGCTCGTTAGACGGCAGGTCGTTGAGTACAAATGGACCTTTAGAATGAAGACAGACACTGATGGTGAATGTCACCATTTCTAAAGCTCGACTTGTTGCAAAGTTGTTTGTGACAAGTTCAAGGAGTTGACTGCGATGAGGCTTTCTCACTCGTAGCGATGCTAAAAGTCTGTTAGAATTATGTTAGCAGTTGCTGCATTTTCAATTATGAAATCTGGCAAATGGATGTCAAAACATCGTTTCCTTAACGGTTTACTTAAGGAAAGGTTGTATGTGATACAACCAGAAGGTTTTGTCAGTCCTAAGGATGCTAAAAGATGAGCAAGCTTCAGTGATCCTTCTATGGACTGAAGCAAGCATCTCGGAGTTGGAATATACACTTTGACGAGGTGATCAAAGTTTTTGTAGTTTATACAAAGTTTACGAGAAACTTGTATTTGCAATAAAGTTAGTGGGAGCACTATAGAGTTTCTGATAAGTATATGTGGTTGACATATTGTTGATCGGAAATAATGTAGAATTTCTGGAAGGCATAAAAGGTTATTTGGAAAGTGATTTTCAAAGGAAGACCTGGATGAAGCTACCTAATTGTTGAGCATCAAAATCTATGGAGATAGATCAAGATGCTCGATGAGACTTTCAATGAGTGCATACCTTGACAAGATTTTGAAAGAGTTCAGAATGGATCAGTCAGAGAAAGAGTTCTCGCCTGATTTGTAAGGTATAAAGTTGAGTAAGACTCAATGCCCAGTGACTGCAGAAGATAGAGAAAAGATGAGTGTCATCCCCCATGCGTCAGCCATAGGCTCTATCATGTATGCAATGCTGTGCACAAGATCCGATGTCAGCCTTGCCATAAGTATGGCCAGAAGGTTTCAAAGTGATCCTGGAAGGAGGACTGGACAGCGGCCAAGATTATCCTTAGTAACTAAAAGACTAAGGAGATGTTTCTCGATTATGGAGGTGATAAAGAGTTCGTCGTAAAGAGTTACGTCGATGCAAGCTTTAACACCAATCCGGATGACTCGTAGTAGCAATCTGGATACGTATAGTGGAGCAGCCATTTGGAATAGTACCAAGTGGAGTGTGGTAGCAGTGTTTACGGTTTCACATAGTAATTTGCAAAGTACACACGGATCTGAATGTCGCAGACCCGTTGACTATAAGACCTCTCTCACATGCAAAGCATGATCAAGCCCCAGAACTCATTGGGTGTTGGATTCATAACAATGCGAATCACATGGTGATGTGACCTAGATTATTGACTCTAGTGAAAGTGGGAGACTGTTGGAAATATGCCCTAGAGGAAATAATAAATTAGTTATTATCATATTTCCTTGTTCATGATAATCGTTTATTATCCATGCTGTAATTGTATTGATCGGAAACTCAGATACATGTGTGGATACATAGACAAGACCATGTTCCTAGTATGCCTCTAGTACACTAGCTCGTTGATCAAAAGATGGTTAAGGTTTCCTAGCCATGTACATAAGATGTCATTTGATAACGGGATCACATCATTAGGAGAATGATGGGATGGACAAGACCCAAACTACAAACGTAGCATATGATCGTGTCAGTTTATTGCTACTGTTTTCTACATGTCAAGTATATGTTCCTATGACCATGAGATCATGTAACTCACGGATATCAGAGGAGTGCCTTGTGTGTATCAAACGTCGCAACGTAACTGGGTGACTATAAAGGTGCTCTATAGGTGTCTCCGATGGTGTCTGTTGAGTTGGCATGGATCGAGACTGGGATTTGTTGCTCCGTGTGACGGAGAGGTATCTCGGGGCCCACTCGGTAATGCAACATCACAATCAGCCTTGCAAGCAATGTGACTAATTGTTAGTTGCGGGATCTTGTATTACGGAACGAGTAAAGAGACTTGCCGGTAACGAGGTTGAACTAGGTATGGAGATACCGACGATCGAATCTCGGGCAAGTAACATACCGAAGAACAAAGGGAACGTTATACGGGATTAACTGAATCCTTGACATAGAGGTTCGACCGATAAAGATCTTCGTAGAATATGTAGCAACCAATGTGGACGTCCAGGTCCCACAATTTTTTATTGACCATAGAGGTGTCTCGGTCATGTCTACATAGTTCTCGAACCCGCAGGGTCTGCACACTTAAGGTTTGGTGACGTTTTGGTAGTGTAGAGTTATGTATGGTGGTGACCGAAGGTTGTTCGGAGTCCCGGATGAGATCCCGGATGTCACGAGTAGCTCCGGAATGGTCCGGAGGTAAAGATTCATATATAGGAAGTCCCAGTTTGGTCGCCGGAAAAGTTCCGGGCTCATCGGTAGTGTATCAGGAGTGCCGGTAGTGTACCGGGAGACCTCCGGGAGGGGTATTTCGACCCCAAGAGGTCCATGGGCTGTGGGAGAATAATAACCATACCTAAGTGGGCTGGGTAAACAGCCACAAAGGCCCATGGCGCAGGAGAGAAAGTCCTAAAGCAAAAAGTGGAAAATCAGCCAATAGGAGGCAATCCTACTCCAACTAGGATTGGAGGTGAAGTAGGATTGCTTCCCACCTCCTATTCGGCCGAGCCAAAGGCCTTGGCTGCCTCTCCTATCCTCTCCTCCTATATATACTAGTGGATTGGGTGGTTTTTGGACAGAATTTCCGGCCACGTGCTACCCGTTTCACCGGTGCACAGTTTCTCCTCTAGATCGGTTTTCCGCAGCGCTTAGGCGAAGCCCTGCCGGAATCACTCTACCACCATCACCGGAGCGCCGTCACACTGCCAGTGAACTCTCTCTCCTCTCCACCTCCTCTTGCTGGATCAAGATGGTGGAGATCATCATCAAGCTGCACGTGTGTTGAACGCGGAGGTGCCGTCTGTTCGGCGCTAGATCGGAAGGACCGTGATCGAGATCGCAAGACGGTTCGTGATGAGATCGCGGAACGGATCGTGATGAGTTCGTGGGACAGATCGTGATCAAGATCGTGAGACGGATCGTGATGAGATCGCGGGATGGATCGCAAACTCATCATGATCCATCTCGCGATCTTGATCAAAGTCCTTCCGATCTAGCGCCGAACGGACGGCACCTCCGCGTTCAGCACACATACGGCTTGATGACGATCTCCGTCGTCTTGATCCAGCAAGAGGGAGCTGAGAGGTAGAAGAGTTCTCCGGCAGCATGACGGCGCTCCGGTGATGGTGGTGGAGCTATTCCAGCAGGGCTTCGCCTAAGCACTGCAGAAATCTGATGTGAAGGAGAAACTATGCACTGGAGGAACGGGCAGCACGTGGCTGAAAATTCTGTGCCAAAACCCTAAAATCCTCTAGTATATATAGGAGGAGAGGAGGAGGAGGCTTGTCTGCCAAAGAGGCAGCACTTGGGTCGGATGAACCTAGTGGGATTGGAGGATTCCTCCTCCAATCCTAGTAGGACTAGGACTCCTCCTTATTTTTGCCTTTTTTGCCTTTTTTGCCTTTTTTGCCTTTTCCCACCTTTTTCTCTTTGGGCTTTTCTTCCCAGCCGCATGGGCCTTGTGTGGGACTTCCACCAGCCCACAAAGGGCTGGTATTCACTCTCCCACAGCCCATGTAGCTTCTTGGGTCGAATTACACTCCCGATTGTCTCCCGATACACTACCGGCACTCCCGGTACACTACCGATGAGCCCGAAACTTTTCCGGCGACCAAAATAGGACTTCCTATATAATCTTTACCTCCGGACCATTCCGAAGCTCCTCGTGACGTCCGGGATCTCATCCGGGACTCCGAACAATCTTTGGTCACCACCATGCATAACTCTATACTACCGAAACGTCACAAACCTTAAGTGTGCAGACCCTGCAGGTTCGAGAACTACGTAGACATGGCCGAGACACCTCTATGGTCAATAACCAATAGCGGGTCCTGGATGCCCATATTGGTTCCTACATATTCTACGAAGATCTTTATCGGTCGAACCTCTGTGTCAACGATTCACTTAATCCCGTATGATGTTCCCTTTCTTCTTCGGTATGTTTACTTGCCCAAGATTCGATCGTCGGTATCTCCATACCTAGTTCAACCTCATTACCGGCAAGTCTCTTTACTCATTCCATAATACAAGATCCCGTGACTAAAACTTAGTCACATTGCTTGCAAGTCTTGTTGTGATGTTGTATTACCGAGTGGGCCCTGAGATACCTCTCCGTCACACGGAGTAACAAATCCCAGTCTTGATCCATGCCAACCCAACAGACACCCTCGGAGATACCTGTAGGGTACCTTTATAGTCACCCAATTACGTTGCGACGTTTGATACACACAAGGCACTCCTCCGGTGTCAGTGAGTTGCATGATCTCATGGTCATAGGAACAAATACTTGACATGCAGAAAACAGTAGCATTAAACTGACAGGATCATATGGTACATTTGTAGTTTGGGTCTTGTCCATCCCATCATTCTCCTAATGATGTGATCCCGTTATCAAATTACATCTCATGTCCATGGCTAGGAAACCTTAACCATCTTTGATCAACGAGCTAGTCTATTAGAGGCATACTAGGGACATGGTTTTGTCTATGTATCCACACATGCATCTAAGTCTCCGATCAATACAATTATAGCATGGATAATAAACAATTATCATGAACAAGGAAATATGATAATAACTAATTTATTATTGCCTCTAGGGCATATTTCCAACAACAATCTCTCCCCACTCGTTGCTGGTTTCTTCATAGATAGATCTTGGTGACACGTAGGAAATTTTTTGATTTACTACTACGTCTCCCAACAATGGCATCATGAGCTAGGTCTATGCGTAGAATCTATGCACGAGTAGAACAAAAAACAGTTGTGGGCGTCAATCTTGTTAATTTGCTTACCACTACTAGTCTTATCATGATTCGGTGGTATTGTGGGATGAAGCGGCCCGGACCAACTTTACACGTACGCTTACGTGAGACCGGTTCCACCGCCTGACATGCACTTGTTGCATAAGGTGGCTAGTGGGTGTCTATCTCTTCCACCTTAGTTGGATTGGATTCGATGAGAAGGGTCCTTATGAAGGGTAAATAGCAATTGGCATATCACGTTGTGGTTTTGGCGTAGGTAAGAAACGTTCTTGCTAGAAACCTATAGCAGCCACGTAAAAACTTGCAACTACAAATTAGAGGACGTCTAACTTGTTTTTGCAGCATGTGCCTTGTGATGTGATATGGTCAAAAGGATGTGATGTGATGCATTGTGTTGTATGAGATTGATCATGTTCTTGTAATAGGATGCATGACTTGCATGTCGATGAGTATGACAACCGGCAGGAGCCATAGGAGTTGTCTTATTTTATTGTATGACCTGCGTGTCAATCATAAACGCCATCTAATTACTTTACTTTATTGCTAAACGTTAGCCATAGTAGTAGAAGTAATAGTTGGCGAGACAACTTCATGAAGACACAATGATGGAGATCATGATGATGGAGATCATGGTGTCGTGCCGGTGACAGTGATGATCATGGTGCCCCGAAGATGGAGATCAAAGGAGCAAGATGATATTGGCCATATCATGTCACTATATTGATTGCATGTAATGTTTATCATGTTTACATCTTATTTGCTTAGAACGACGGTAGTAAATAAGATGATCTCTCAATAAAATTTCAAGAAAGGTGTTCACCCTAACTGTGCACCGTTGCTAAGGATCCTTGTTCCGAAGCACCACGTGATGATCGGGTGTGATAGGTTCTAACGTTCGCATACAACGGGTGTAAGCCAGACTTACACACGCGAAACACTTAGGTTGACTTGACGAGCCTAGCATGTACAGACATGGCCTCGGAAAACGGAAGACCGAAAGGTCGAACATGAGTCGTATAGGAGATACGATCAACGTGGAGATGTTCACCATGGATGACTAGTCCGTCTCACATGATGATCGGACACGGGCTAGTTGACATGGATCATGTGTCACTTGGATGATTAGAGAGATGTCTATCTAAGTGGGAGTTCATTAAATAATTTGATTATGTGAACTTAATTATCATGAACTTAGTCTAAAATTGTCTTTACAATCTATATTGTAGATCCAATGGCCAACGCTAATGCCAACCTCAACTTCAACGCGTTCCTAGAGAAAACCAAGATGAAAGATGATGGAAGCAACTATGCGGACTGGGTCCATAGCTTGAGGATCATCCTCATAACTTCCAAAAGATTGTATGTCCTTGATGCACCGCTAGGTGACGCACCCGTTCTCCCAGCAGAGCAAGACGTTGCGAACACTTGGCATTCACGCTGCGATGATTACTCCCTTTCTCAGTGCGACATGCTTTACAGTTTAGAACCGGGGCTCCAAAAGCGTTTTGAGCAACAAGGAGCATATGAGATGTTCCAAGAGCTGAAACTGGTTTTCCAAGCTCATGCCCGGGTCGATAGATATGACGTCTCCGACAAGTTCTTCAGCTGTAGGATGGAGGAGAAACTTCAACCTGAGAAGCTCGAACCCAAAGCGGAAAAGTGCGTCTTCATAGGATATCCCAAAGAGACTATTGGGTATACCTTCTACCTCAGATTCGAAGGCAAAGTATTTGTTGCTAAGAATGGATCCTTTCTCGAGAAAGAGTTTCTCTCGAAAGAAGTAAGTGGTAGGAAAATAGAACTTGATGACGTAATTGTACCTCCGCTCGAACCGGAGAGTAGCGCAGCACAGGAAGTTGTTTTTGTGGAGCCTACACCAGCTAGAGAGGAAGTTAATGATGATGATCATGAAACTTCAGATCAAGTTACTATTGAACGTCGAAGGTCGACTAGGACACGTTCCGCACCAGAGTGGTACGGCAAGCCTATCCTGGAGATCATGTTGTTGGACAACGGTGAACCTTCGAACTATGAAGAAGCGATGGCAGGCCCGGATTCCAACAAATGGCTTGAAGCCATGAAATCCAAGATAGGATCCATGTATGAGAACAAAGTGTGGACTTTGGTGGACTTGCCTGATGATAAGGGAGCCATTGAAAATAAATGGATCTTTAAGAAGAAGACTGGCGCGGATGGTAATGTGACCGTTCATAAGGCTCGGCTTGTCGCTAAGGGTTATCGACAAGTTCAAGGAGTTGACTACGATGAGACTTTCTCACCCGTAGCGATGCTAAAGTCTATCTGAATCATGTTAGCAATTGCCGCATTTTATTATTATGAGATCTGGCAAATGGACGTCAAAATGGCATTCCTTAATGGCTTCCTTAAGGAAGAACTGTATATGATGCAGCCAGAAGGTTTTGTCGATCCTAAAGATCCTAACAAAGTATGCAAGCTCCAGTGCTCCATCTATGGGCTGGTGCAAGCATCTCAGAGTTGGAACATTCGCTTTAATGAGGTGATTAAAGCGTTTGGGTTTGTATAGGTTTATGGAGAACCCTGTATTTACAAGAAAGTGAGTGGGAGCTCTGTAGTATTTCTTATATTATATGTGAATGACATACTGATAATGGGAAATGATATAGAACTTTTGGAAAGTGTAAAGGCCTACTTGAATAAGTGTTTTTTAATGAAGGACCTTGGAGAAGCTGCTTACATATTAGGTATTAAGATCTATAGAGATAGATCGAGACGCCTCATAGGTCTTTCACAAAGCACATACCTTGAAAAGATATTGAAGAAGTTCAATATGGATCAGTCCAAGAAGGGTTCTTGCCTGTGCTGCAAGGTGTGAGATTGAGTACGACTCAATGCCCGACCACGGCAAAAGATAGAGAAGAGATGAGTGTCATCCCCTATGCTTCAGCCATAGGCTCTATTATGTATGCCATGCTGTGTATCAGACCTAATGTGAACCTTGCCATAAGTTTGGTAGGGAGGTACCAAAGTGATCCCAGAGCGGAACACTGGACAACGGTCAAGAATATCCTGAAGTACCTGACAAGGACAAAGGACATGTTTCTCGTATATGGAGGTGCCGAAGAGCTCGTCGTAAAGGGTTACATCGATGCTAGCTTCAACACAGATCCGGACGACTCCAAGTCGGAAACCGGATACGTGTATATTTTGAACGGAGGGGCAGTCAGCTGGTGGAGCAGCAAGCAAAGCGTCCTGGCGGCATCTACATGTGAAGCGGAGTACATAGCTGCTTCAGAAGCAGCAAAGGAAGGAGTCTGGATGAAGGAGTTCATCACCGATCTAGGAGTAATTCCAAGTGCGTCGGGCCCGATGACTCTATTCTATGACAACACTGGAGCTATTGCCCGTGCGAAGGAGCCCAGGTTTCACGAAGACAAGACACATGAAGCGCCGCTTCAACTCCATCCGTGATTACATCCAGGAGGGAGATATAGATATTTTTAAAGTGCATACGGATCTGAATATCGCAGATCCGTTGACTAAACCTCTCTCACGAGCAAAACATGATCAACAACAGAATGCTATGGGTGTTCGATTCATCACAATGTAACTATATTATTGACTCTAGTGCAAGTGGGAGACTGTTGGAAATACGCCCTAGAGGCAATAATAAAATGGTTATTATTGTATTTCTTTGTTCATGATAATTGTCTATTGTTCATGCTATAATTGTGTTAACCGGAAACCATAATACATGTGTGAATACATAGACCACAACATGTCCCTAGTGAGCCTCTAGTTGGCTAGCTCATTCATCAATAGATGATCACGGTTTCATGACCATGGACATTGGATGTCATTGATAATGGGATCACATCATTAGGAGAATGATGTGATGGACAAGACCCAATCCTAAGCATAGCACAAGATCGTGTAGTTCGTCTGCTAAAGCTTTTCAATGTCAAGTATCGTTTCCTTAGACCATGAGATTCTGCAACTCCCGGATACCATAGGAATGCTTTGGGTGTGCCAAACGTCACAACGTAACTGGGTGGCTATAAAGGTGCACTACGGGTATCTCCGAAAGTGTCTGTTGGGTTTGCACGAATCGAGACTGGGATTTGTCACTCCGTGTGACGGAGAGGTATCTCTGGGCCCACTCGGTAAGACATCATCATAATGAGCTCAATGTGACTAAGGAGTTAGCCATGGGATGATGTATTACAAAACGAGTAAAGAGACTTGCCGGTAACGAGATTGAACAAAGTATAGGGATACCGACGATCCAATATCGGGCAAGTAACATACCGGTAGACAAAGGGAATTGTATACGGGATTGATTGAATCCCCAATATCGTGGTTCATCCGATGAGATCATCATGGAGCATGTGGGAGCCAACATGGGTATCCAGATCCCGTTGTTGGTTATTGACCGGAGAGGTGTCTTGGTCATGTCTACGTGTTTCCCGAACCCGTAGGGTCTACACACTTAAGGTTCGATGACGCTAGGGTTACAGGGAAATGGTATACGTGATTACTGAAGGTTTTTCGGAGTCCCGGATGAGATCTTGTACATCATGAGGAGCTCCAGAATGGTCCGGAGGTAAAGATTGATATATAGGAAGTCCTGTTTTGGTCACCGGAAAGTTTTTGGGCTCATCGGTAGTGTACCGGGAGTGCCGGGAGGGTGCCGGAGGACCCCCGGGAGGGGTGTGACGACCAAAGGACTTCGTGGGCCCTTAGAGGAGGTGTACCAGCCCTTATTGGGCTGGCCAAGACCTTCCGGAAGGGCCCATGCAGCTAGGGATAAGAGATAAGGCTGAAAAGGATTCAAAAGGAAGAGATCCACCTCCCTTGTGGGAGGTCGACTCCTCCCTAGGTTCGGCCGAACCTCTCCGCCTTGGAGGAGGGGACAAGGCAGCCCTCCATATCCCTCCTCCTATATATACCCAAGGTTTTGGGATGATTTGAGACACGACTTCTCTGAATCGCTACGAGTGTTGAACGCGGAGGCGCCGTTGTTCAGCGCTTAGATCGGAGTCCACCGCGATCTGAATCGCTACGAGTACGACTCCACCAACCGAGTTCTTGTAATGCTTCCGCTTAGCGATCTTCAAAGGTATGAAGATGCAATCTCTCCCCACTCGTTGCTGGTATCTTCATAGATAGATCTTGGTGACACGTAGGAATTTTTTTGATTTACTACTACGTCTCCCAACAGTCAACACGTGGAAATCCGACCTTTGCCGGATCACGGAGGGCATGCCTTTTTTTAATGGCTTGATGGCTTTGAGGAACTTGCACTTGATCCAATTTTCATCTGTGTCCTTGCTCTCATGGTCTCGAAGAGAGACGTCAAGAGTGGTCAATATCCGGTAAAGCTCCCGTGGGTCCTCATCTTCATTCATCACAAACTCCTCGGCTTCGTTAAGAACCACCTAAAATTTGCATCATTGAATTCTTGAGCTTACTTGTACAAGGAGTTGATGTGCGCCAATGCATCTTTGGCAATGGTGAAGGGGCACAATTGGTCAAGCTCTTTGGGTGGCATGTTTGCTTGAATAATGAATAAAGCAGATGCATTAACTTGATTGCCCACTTCTTCTATTGGAGTCATGTTGTTGGGATCATGAGGATGAAAGCCTTGCTCGATCACCCTCCATAGTTGTGTTGAGTTGTGATTCAAATGAGACTTCGTAGGAAAAAAACAATTAGGAAAGTTAGTCAAATCAAGTTTGGGTGGGGCCCCATGAGAGTTAATATGAGGTGAAGGGAGCGATCCACCATAGGATAGGGGAGGGGCAATAGCGGCATGGGTGCCCAATCCATTCTTTTTTTGAGAGGAATTAGGTATAGCGGCACTAGCCAATTCCTGGGTGGAATCAGCATTCCTTTCCGAAGAAAAGGGACTAGCCATTTCCTTGGGATCGATGACGGGGTTTAAAACTCTCAAGGAATTTATTGAGCGTGTCCTTGACCTTGTACACCACAGATGATTTGAGAGAGGCCATGGGCTCATTCAAATCACCATAGGTGACTACAGTCTTAGATGCCACCATAGAGTTATCTCTATCCCGAGCCTCGTCCCCAGTCATACTCTTTAGGTGGTTAAGCCTTTAAAAGACACATGGCTCTGATACCAATTGAAAGGATCGATATGGTTGAATAGAGGGGGGTGAATAGGCAACTGCTAATTTTACCCCTTTCTAATAAATTAGGTTAAGCAACAAATAGGTTGTCTATATATGCAACTAGGTGAGCAACTATATGATTCTCACAACAACAACTAGGAAACAAACAGGGACACAACATGATAATAACTTGCACAAAGTAAAGGTAAGAAATAACCGCAAGTGGAACCAATGGAGACAAGGATGTGTTACCTAAGTTCCTTCCCTTTGAGAGGAAGTACGTCTCTGTTGGAGCGGCGTGGAGGCACAATACTCCCCAAGAAGCCACTAAGGCCACCGTATTCTCCTCACACCCTCACACAATGCGAGGAGCCATGATTCAACTAGTGGTGCCCTTGAAGGCGACGACCAAACCTTTACATACAAGGTTGAGGCAATCTCCCCAACTTAATTGGAGGCTCCCAACACCACCATGAAGCTTCACCACACTGGATTGTGGCTTCAAGGTGACCTCTTCCGTCTACGGGGCTCAAACACCCAAGAGTAACGAGATCCGCAAGGTACTAGTGGGGGAATAAAATTTCTCTTGCTGGAAGTGTAGATCAAGTCTGTCTCCTCCAAACCCTAGAACATCAACAAATTTTGATGGCTAGGGAGAGATATCGGGCGAAAATGGGCTTAGGAGCAATAATGGAGCTTGGGGGAAAAAGAGGTGAAGTCTTCTTGGGGAAGAAGACTGCTTTATATAGTGGTAGAGTAAATCCAACCTTTGTCCTCGTGCTAAAGCTAACAAGAGGTACTAACGCTCAGAGGAGTGGTACTACCACTTATAAAAACACAATAGAACTTCAAGCGGTAGTACCGCAGGGCAGGGCAGTAATACCGCTTGAGACGGTACTACCGTTCCTACCACAACAAATACTATCACTAAAAGGGGCAAAGGGGGGCAGCGGTCTGTGCAAGGCGGTAGTGTGGCCGGTATTACCGCAACAAGCGGTACTACAAAAATAGTTGGGGTGGTACTACCGCTTCGTGTGGTACTACCGCTCACTAGAGAGCGGTACTACTGCTTAACGCGGAAGGATTGGACCAACTGCCGCTCCTACTACCGTTCGTGCGGTCCATGCACACCCTCGCGGAGTAGGCCACGGCACAAGAGGCAGAAGTACCGCTAGAGCGGTACTACCGCTCCTTGGCGTGGTACTGTCGCTCCAGCGGTACTATCGCTGAGTGTAGAGGTACTACCGCTTAGATGCTACATGAAGCCCTAAGTAGGAATCAGAGGATCTCCATGATCCCGAAAGGAAATATGGGTGCAAAGAAAATGTGTACGCACTACTACAGGAACGTGCTAAGACGACACGTCAATCAGAGACCCTTCGACCAAACCGTGTGCGATCCATGAATAGCAAACAATATAGTTATAGCTTCGTCACAAATAACAAAAATTGTGTGTGATGGTGGAACCATCAAATACGATTTAGAAAATACTTATGTTTGTGATACGTGGCATATAGTTGGTTCTTCTGAACTTTTTGCGATTAGCCAAGATAAGACAAATGGTTAACAAAACATGTATATGTGCGAAGTATGCCATATAGTTCACTCGGATAAACTATTTACGCTGATCCAGCAGAACACAAACGGATTAGCATAAGAAGTTGTGTGTGATACCCAGCAAACAGTTCATTCATTAGAATTGTGTGAGAATACCAATAATAACCCAAATGATTCATCCTGACAAGCGGTGTGTGTTGTGGGAAAACGGTTGTTGCTAAAAAATTGTATGCGATGTGATTTGACCTGTTTGCACAACATCTATGCTTTGTCTACAGAACATTAACATTGTTGAATAACCAACTTCAACATCCAATTACATAAGTGACTACACGACACATGTACATTCCTCAATATAAATTTACAAGAACTAGACGATTGTCAAATCATATTGTTCTTCTGACAACGGTTCCCGCACTGCTCTGCTTGTGGCTATCCCTCATCGTCTGCGGGAAGGAGGCACTTCCTCATGTCAATGATCCACTTGTACATCGCGTAGCTTGTGTACGCGTCCCTGGCCATGTACTTGATGTGTTCTTTATCCACTTCGTCCGCCCATGCCTTGTGCAAAACAGAGTCCTCCTTGTCGCGCTCAGCCTTCATGTCTCTATAGTAGGGGTCGATGATGGCCGCGGCGAGGTCAAACAAGGAGTCCTTCTACTTATTCTTCTTGCCACCCTAGACCCTGGACTGACCTTGGATGTTGAAATACTTCTGGCACGACAAGCCTGAAGTCTTGAGCGCCTTTAGATCATTGGTGGTGTCCACCGTTACGAACCTTAGTCGGGGTTGTTGACAAATCTGGCAAAATGCTCACAAGGCCTTGTGTCCAGGCAGTAGTGGTAGATGAGCACATGATGGCGCACACACAACTGGGCGACGACAACTTTATGATCATACCTGGCATGATCGACAGTGTACTCGAGGTCGAAGCCGACCACTTTGTAGTTGTCATCCTCAGCAAGCAGATACTCCAACGTGTTGATGGAGTTCTCCACCACGACCGGGTTGTTGGTTTACACCACCGAGAGTTCCGTCTTCCTGATGGGGGTGTCCACTGTGACAATAATGGTGAATTGCCGCTCGACATCGGCAGCCACCATTGGATCCGCGCGGGAAGGTTGAAGCGATGAAGAGATGTGCATCCTCTCTCTATTATTTGTCGTCGTGGGTGTGCTTCTTGTGTTGTGTGCACGGTCAGAAGGTGGAAGAGATGAAGGTAAATGGCTGCAGGAATAAAAGGGTGGGCGCCGAACGGCCTAGAATTTCCACACATCCGCATGGCAGTTTTTGCAGCGCTTAACTGCATGGTGGCGCACGTATAACTGCATGGTGGTGCCGGGTGTGGCGCAACCGCTCGCATATAGCGCCCCAAACATATGTGACCATTCGTGCGCGGAGGGATGCCGGCAGAGTGCACGCGCACGGACACGAGCAGAGCATTCCGCAACCGCCTCATGCGTAGAGCAGTTCGCGGCGGTGCGTACAGAACGACCGTTTGCTATGTAATAAAACGCAAAAGCTTTTCTATTATTAATCGTTTGTGTACTTGTCATTTTTCCCTCCTCTGTCTCATCTTGTCACCATGATGCCGCCCGAGGATTCTAGTGCACGCTTCGGGAAAGTGCAACTGTTTCTTTTGGCCTTTCCCTTCCCGCACAACCGTACACGTTCTCGCGCAAGTTCCCGCCCGGCTCGCCAAAATCCCTCAAACCCCAATGCTTGGATGCTTGCTTTATAAACCCTCATGGCCAACAACTCCACATCGCATTCATCCCCTCCCCGCTCTTAGCTTATCTATAGTTTGCTTCTCCCCCAATCGCTAATGGCACCTGCCTGTCGTTGTCGCTCCGCCACTCCGCCAAGGGACAGTTCCACCTGGGAGGCTACACCGCGTCAGCGGCGCAGTCCCCAAAAGCGTGTAGTGTGCGTGGCATCCTTGTTGCGTGTGCGCATGCAACCCACCACACACTCCGCCACCTTTTCCCAAAGGCAGTTGCTGCTGGCGACCGTCGTGGCCGCCACCCCATCGCCGGTTGTCATTGTCCCCGCCCCGCCAGCGGTCGCCTTGGCCGCCACCACACCTATTGGAAATATGCCCTAGAGGCAATAATAAAATGGTTAAAATTGTATTTCCTTGTTCATGAAAATTGTCTATTGTTCATGCTATAATTGTGTTAACCGGAAACCGTAATGCATGTGTGAATGCATAGACCACAACATGTCCCTAGTGAGCCTCTAGTTGGCTAGCTCGTTGATCAATAGATGGTCACGGCTTCATGACCATGGACATTGGATGTCATTGATAACGGGATCACATCATTAGGAGAATGATGTGATGGACAAGACCCAATCCTAAGCATAGCACAAGATCGTGTAGTTCGTCTCCGAAAGCTTTTCTAATGTCAAGTATCATTTCCTTAGACCATGAGATTGTGTAACTCCCAGATACCGTAGGAATGCTTTGGGTGTGACAAACGTCACAACGTAACTGGGTGGCTATAAAGGTGCACTACGGGTATCTCCGAAAGTTTTTGTTGGGTTGGCATGAATCGAGACTGGGATTTGTCACTCCGTGTGACAGAGACGTATCTCTAGGCCCACTCGGTAAGACATCATCATAATGAGCTTAATGTGACAAAGGAGTTAGCCATGGGATGATGTGTTACGGAACGAGTAAAGAGACTTGCCGGTAACGAGATTGAACAAGGTATAGGGATACCGACGATCGAATCTCGGGCAAGTATCATACCGGTAGACAAAGGGAATTATATACGGGATTGATTGAATCCCCGACATCGTGGTTCATCTGATGAGATCATCGTGGAGCATGTGGGAGCCAACATGGGTATCTAGATCCCGCTGTTGGTTATTGACCGGAGAGGTGTCTCGGTCATGTCTACGTGTCTCCTGAACCTGTAGGGTCTACACACTTAAGGTTTGATGACGCTAGGGTTATAGGGAAATAGTGTACGTGGTTACCGAAGGTTGTTCGGAGTCCCGGATGAGATCCTGGACGTCACGAGGAGTTCCAGAATGGTCCGGAGGTAAAGATTCATATATAGGAAGTGAGGTTTTGGTCACCGGAAGAGTTTCGGGCATCACCGGTAACGTACCTGGACCACCGGAAGGGTTCCGGGGGTCCACCAAGTGGGGCCACCAGCCCCAGAAGGCTGCGTGCACCGAGAGTGGAAGGGATCAGCCCTAGAGTGGGCTGGTGCGCCCTCCACCCTGGCCCAAGGCACAGGAAAGGTGGGAGGGAGGGGAAACCCTAGACCTAGATGGGCCTAAGGCCCACCTAGGGCTGCGCCCTCCCCCTGTCCCTCTCTGGCCGCCGGCCAGATGGCCATCTAGGGCTTGCCGCAGCCCCTAGGGTGGGAACCCTAGGACTGTGCCCTCCCTCCCCCTCCTCCTATATATAGTGGAGGGTTTTGGGGCTGCAAGACACACGAGTCCTCTCTCTCTCTCGACATAGCCCTATCCTTCCTCTTCCTCGTTCTCTGCGGTGCTTGGCGAAGCCGTGACAGAGACCATGCAGCTCCACCGTCACCATGTCGTCGTGCTGTCGGAGCTCTCCCTCAACCTCTCCTTTCTCCTTGCTGGATCAAGGCATAGGAGACGTCACCGGGATGCACTGTGTTGAACGTGGAGGGGTCGTTGTTCGGCGCTAAGATCGGAGTCCACTACGATCTGAATCGCTACGAGTATGACTCCACCAACCGCGTTCTTGTAACGCTTCTGCTTAGCGATCTTAAAAGGTATGAAGATGCACTCTCCCCTTACTCGTTGCTGGTTTCTCCATCGATAGATCTTGGTGAACACGTACGAATTTTTTTGATTTACTACTACGTCTCCCAACAGTGGCATCATGAGCTACGTCTATGCGTAGAATTTATGCACGAGTAGAACACAATGTTGTTGTGGGCGTCGATCTTGTTAATTTTCTTACCACTACTAGCCTTATCTTGATTCGACAGTATTGTGGGATGAAGCGGCCCAGACCAACTTTACATGTACGCTTACGTGAGACCGGTTCCACCGCCTGACATGCACTTGCTGCAAAAGGTGGCTAGCGGATGTCTGTCTCTCCCACCTTAGTCGGATTGGATTTGATGAAAAGGGTCCTTATGAAGGGTAAATAGCAATTGGCATATCACGTTGTGGTTTTGGCGTAGGTAAGAAACGTTCTTGCTAGAAACCTATACCAGCCACGTAAAAACTTGCAACTACAAATTAGAAGACGTCTAACTTGTTTTTGCAGCATATGCCTTGTGATGTGATATGGACAAAGGATGTGATGTGATTCATTGTGATGTATGAGATTGATCATGTTCTTGTAATAGGATTCCCGACTTGCATGTCGATGAGTATGACAACCGGCAGGAGCCATAGGAGTTGTCTTATTTTATTGTATGACCATGTAATTACTTTACTTTATTGCTAAACGTTAGCCATAGTATAGAAGTAATAGTTGGCGAGACAACTTCATGAAGACACAATGATGGAGATCATGGTGTCGTGCCGTTAATAGTGATGATCATGGTGCCCCGAAGATGGAGATCAAAGGAGCAAGATGATATTGGCCATACCATGTCACTATATTGATTGCATGTGATGTTTATCATGTTTACATCTTATTTGCTTAGAACGATGGTAGTAAATAAGATGATCTCTCAATAAAATTTCAAGAAAGGTGTTCACCCTAACCGTGCACCGTTGCTAAGGATCATTGTTTCGAAGCACCACGTGATCATCGGGTGTGATAGGTTCTAATGTTCGCATACAATGGGTGTAAGCCAGATTTACACACGCGAAACACTTAGGTTGACTTGATGAGCCAGACATGGCCTCGGAACACGGAAGACCGAAAGGTCGAACATGAGTCGTATAGAAGATACGATCAACATGGAGATGTTCACCATGGATGACTAGTCCATCTCACGTGATGATCGGACACGGGCTAGTTGACATGGATCATGTATCACTTGGATGACTAGGGAGATGTCTATCTAAGTGGGAGTTCATTAAATAATTTGATTATGTGAACTTAATTATCATGAACTTAGTCTAAAATTGTCTTTACAATCTATATTGTAGATCCAATGGCCAACGCTACTGTATCCCTCAACTTCAACGCGTTCCTAGAGAAAACCAAGCTGAAAGATGATGGAAGCAACTATGCGGACTGGGTCCGTAGCTTGAGGATCATCCTCATAGCTTCCAAGATATTGTATGTGTTTGGTGCACCGCTAGGTGAAACACCCATTTTCCCAGTGGACAATACATTACGAACACTTGGAAGTCATGATGTGATGATTACTCCCTGGTTTAGTGTGGCATGCTTTACAGTTTAGAACCGGGGCTCCAAAAGTGTTTTGAGCAACACGGAGCATATGAGATGTTCCGAGAGCTGAAACTGGTTTTCCAAGCTCATGCCCGGGTCGAGAGATATGATGTCTCCAACAAGTTCTTCGACTATAAGATGGAGGAGCATAGTTTTGTCAGTGAGAATATACTCAAAATGTCCGGGTTGCACAACCGCTTGACTCAGCTGGGAGTTAATTTCTCGGATGACTCGGTTATTGACAGAATCCTCCAGTCGCTCCCACCTATCTACAAGAGCTTTGTGATGAACTACAACATCCATGGTATGGAGAAGTCCATTCCCGAGTTGTACTCGATGCTGAAATCAGCGGAGGTCGAGATCAAAAATGAGCATCAAGTGTTGATGGTAAATAAGACCACTAGTTTCAAGAAAGGCAAGGGTAAGAAGAACTTCAAGAAGGATGGCAAAGTTGTTGCCGTGCACGGTAAGCAAGTTGTCGGGAAGAAGAACAAGAATGGACCCAAGCCTGAGACTGAGTGCTTTTATTGCAAGGGTATCGGTCACTGGAAGCGGAACTGCCCCAAGTTCTTAGCGGATAAGAAGGCCGGCAACATTAAAGGTATATGTGATATACTTGTTATTGATGTGTACCTAACCAGCGCTCGTAGTAGCTCCTGGGTATTTGATACCGGTTCAGTTGCCCACATTTGTAACTCCAAGCAGGAGCTGCGGGATAAGTGAAGGCTGGCAAAGGACAAGGTGACGATGCGCGTCAGGAATGGTTCCAAGGTTGATGTGATTGCCGTCGGCATGCTACCTCTACATCTACCTTTGGGATTAGTGTTAAAACCTCAATAATTGTTATTTAGTACCAGCTTTGAGCATGAACATTGTATCTGGATCTCGCTTGATGCGAGATGGTACTCATTTAAATCTGAGAATAATGGTTGTTCTATTTATATGAGAGAAATGTTTTATGGTCATTCTCCGCTGGTTCATGGTTTATTTTCGATGAATCTCGAACGTGACGTTACACATGTTCATAGTGTGAGTACCAAAAAGTGTAAGGTTGAGAACGATAGTCCCACTTACATGTGGCACTGTCGCCTTGGTCATATTGGTGTCAAACGCATGAAGAAGCTCCATGCTGATGGACTTTTGGAGTCTCTTGATTTTGAATCATTTGACACGTGCGAACCATGCCTCATGGGCAAGATGACCAAGACCCCGTTCTCCGAAACAATGGAGCGAGCAACTGACTTGTTGGAAATAATACATACCGATGTATGTGGTCCAATGAGCGTCGAGGCTCGCGGTGGCTACCGTTATTTTCTCACTCTCACTGATGACCTGAGCAGATATGGGTATGTCTACTTAATGAAACACAACTCTGAAACATTTGAAAGGTTCAAGGAATTTCAGAGTGAGGTAGAGAATCAACATGACAGGAAAATAAAGTGTCTACGATCTGATCGTGGTGGAGAATATTTAAGTCACGAGTTTGGCACGCACCTAAGGAAATGTGGAATTGTTTCACAACTCATGCCGCCTGGCACACCTCAGCGAAATGGTGCGTCTAAACGTCGTAATCGCACTCTATTAGCTATGGTGCGATCTATGATGTCTCTTACCGACTTACCGCTATCATTTTGGGGATATGCATTAGAGACTGCCACATTTACTTTAAATAGGGCACCGTCAAAGTCCGTTGAGATGACACCGCATGAATTATGGTTTGGAAAGAAACCTAAGCTGTCGTTTCTAAAAGTTTGGGGATGCGATGCTTATGTGAAGAAACTTCAACCTGAGAAGCTCAAACCCAAAGCGGAAAAGTGTGTATTCATAGGATATCCCAAAGAGACTATTGGGTGTACCTTCTACCTCAAACCCGAAGGCAAAGTCTTTGTTGCCAAGAATGGATCGTTTCTCGAGAAAGAGTTTCTCTCAAAAGAAGTAAGTGGGAGGAATATAGAACTCGATGAGGTAATTGTACCTCCACTCGAACCGGAGAGTAGCGCAACATAGGAAGTTGTTTCTGTGGAGCCTACACCGGCTGGAGAGGAAGTTAATGATGATGATCATGAAACTTTAGATCAAGTTAGTATTGAACGTCGAAGGTCCACTAGGACACGTTCCGCACGAGAGTGGTACGACAACTCTGTCCTGGAGATCATGTTGTTGGACAATGGTGAACCTTCGAACCATGAAGAAGCGATGTTGGGCCCGGATTCCAACAAATGGCTTGAAGCCATGAAATCCGAGATAGGATCCATGTATGAGAACAAAGTATGGACTTTGGTGGACTTGCCTGATGATAAGCGAGCCATTGAAAATAAATAGATCTTTAAGAAGAAGGACGCTGATCGTAATGTGACCGTCTATAAGGCCCGGCTTGTCGCTAAGGGTTATCGACAAGTTCAAGGAGTTGACTACGATGAGACTTTCCCACCCGTAGCGATGCTGAAGTCTGTCTGAATCATGTTAGCAATTGCCACATTTTATGATTACGAGATCTGGCAAATGGACGTCAAAACGGCATTCCTTAATGGCTTCCTTAAGGAAGAACTGTATATGATGCAGCCAGAAGGTTTTGTCGATCCTAAAGATGCTAACAAAGTATGCAAGCTCCAGCGCTCCATCTATAGGCTGGTGCAAGCATCTCGGAGTTGGAACATTCGCTTTAATGAGGTGATTAAAGCGTTTGGGTTTATACAGGTTTATGGAGAACCCTGTATTTACAAGAAAGTGAGTGGGAGCTCTGTAGCATTTCTCATATTATATGTGGATGACATATTGTTGATGGGAAATGATATAGAACTTTCGGAAAGTGTAAAGGCCTACTTGAACAAATGTTTTTCAATGAAAGACCTTGGAGAAGCTGCTTACATATTAGGTATTAAGATCTATAGAGATAGATTGAAACGCCTCATAGGTCTTTCACAAAGCACATACCTTAAAAAGATATTGAAGAAGTTCAATATGGATCAGTCCAAGAAGGGGTTCTTGCGTGTGTTACAGGCTGTGAGATTGAGTACGACTCAATGCCCGACCACGGCAAAGGATAGAGAAGAGATGAGTGTCATCCCCTATCCTTCAGCCATAGGCTCTGTTATGTATGCCATGCCGTGTACCAGACCTGATGTGAACCTTGCCATAAGTTTGGTAGGGAGGTACCAAAGTGATCCCGGAGTGGAACACCGGACAGCGGTCAAGAATATCCTGAAGTACCTGAAAAGGACAAAGGACATGTTTCTCGTATATGGAGGTGTCGAAGAGCTCGTCGTAAAGGGTTACATCGATGCTAGCTTCGACACAGATCCGGACGACTCCAAGTCGCAAACCGGATACGTGTATATTTTGAACGGAGGGGTAGTCAGGTGGTGCAACAGCAAGCAAAGCGTCGTGGTGGCATCTACATGTGATGCGGAGTACATAGCTGCTTCGGAAGCAACAAAGGAAGGAGTCTGGATGAAGGAGTTCATCACCGACCTAGGAGTGATTCCAAATGCGTCGGGCCCGATGACTCTATTATGTGACAACACTCGAGCTATTGCCCCTGTGAAGGAGCCCATGTTTCACAAGAAGACAAGACACATCAAGCGCCGCTTCAACTCCATCCGTGATTACATTCAGGAGGGAGATATAGATATTTTTAAAGTGCATACGGATCTGAATGTCGTAGATCCATTGACTAAACCTCTCCCACGAGCAAAACATGATCAACACCAGAATGCTATGGGTGTTCGATTCATCACAATGTAACTAGATTATTGACTCTAGTGCAAGTGGGAGACTGTTGGAAATATGCCCTAGAGGCAATAATAAAATGGTTATTATTGTATTTCCTTGTTCATGATAATTGTCTATTGTTCATGCCATAATTGTGTTAACCGGAAACCGTAATGCATGTGTGAATACATAGACCACAACATGTCCCTAGTGAGCCTCTAGTTGGCTAGCTCGTTGATCAATAGATGGTCACGATTTCATTACCATGGACATTAGATGTCGTTGATAACGGGATCACATCATCAGGAGAATGATGTGATGGACAAGACCCAATCCTAAGCATAGCACAAGATCGTGTAGTTCGTCTGCTAAAGCTTTTCAATGTCAAGTATCGTTTCCTTAGACCATGAGATTGTGCAACTCCCGGATACCGTAGTAATGCTTTGGGTGTGCCAAACGTCACAACGTAATTGGGTGGCTATAAAGGTGCACTACGGGTATCTCCGAAAGTGTCTGTTCGGTTGGCATGAATCGAGACTGGGATTTGTCACTCCGTGTGACAAAGAGGTATCTCTGGGCCCACTCGGTAAGACATCATCATAATGATCTCAGTTTGACTAAGGAGTTAGCCATGGGATGATGTATTACGGAACGAGTAAAGAGACTTGCTGGTAACGAGATTGAACAAGGTATAGGGATACCAACGATCGAATCTAGGGCAAGTATCATACCGGTAGACAAAGGGAATTGTATACGGGATTGATTGAATCCCCGACATCGTGGTTCATCCGATGAGATCATCATGGAGCATGTGGGATCCAACATGGGTATCCAGATCCCGTTGTTGGTTATTGACCGGAGTGGTGTCTCGGTCATGTCTACGTGTCTCCCGAACCCGTAGGGTCTACACACTTCAGGTTCGATGACGCTAGGGTTATAGGGAAATAGTATACGTGGTTACCGAAGGTTGTTCGGAGTTCCGTATGAGATCCCGGACGTTGCGAGGAGTTTTGGAATGGTCCGGAAGTAAAGATTCATATATAGGAAGTGAGGTTTTGGTCACCGAAAGAGTTTTGGGCATCACCAGTAACGTACCGGGACCACCGGAAGGGTTCCGAGGGTCGACCAAGTGGGGCCACCAACCCTAGAGGCCTACATGGGCCGAGAGTGGAAGGGACCAGCCCCAGAGTGGGCTGGTGCACCCTCCACCCTGGCCCAAAGCGCAGGAAAGGTGGGAGGGAGGAGAAACCCTAGACCCAGATGGGCCTAAGGCCCACCTAGTGATGCGTCCTCCCCCTCTCCCTCTCTGGCCGCCGGCCAAATGGCCATCTAGGGCTGGCCGCAGCCCCTAGGGTGGGAACCCTAGGGCTGCGCCCTCCCTCCCCCTCCTCCTATATATAGTGGAGGGTTTTGGGGCTGCCAGACACATGAGTCCTCTCTCTCTCGGCGCAGCCCTACCCTTCCTCTTCCTCGTTCTCCGCGGTGCTTGGCGAAGCCCTGCCGGAGACCACGCAGCTCCACCGTCACCATACCGTCATGCTGCCAGAGCTCTCCCTCAACCTCTCCTTCCTCCTTGCTAGATCAAGGCATAGGACATGTCACCGGTCTACACGTGTGATGAACGCGGAGGCGCCATTGTTCGGCGCTAAGATCAGAGTCCACCGCGATCTGAATCGCTACGAGTACGACTCCACCAACCGCGTTCTTGTAATGCTTCCGCTTAGCAATCTTCAAAGGTACGAAGATGCACTCTCCCCTTACTCGTTTCTGGTTTCTCCATAGATAGATCTTGGTGAACATGTAGGAATTTTTTTGATTTACTACTACGTCTCCCAACAACACCATCGTTCGTCTTGGTAGCCACCCCACCATCAGCCGCCGGGGCCATCACCCGCTCCGACACCGCGACCCACATACGGGAGGAGGAGGCCGCCACTGAAGCCTAGCCGCTCGGCTTTTGCTTCAGCGGCCTTGCGCGCTACATCAACTTCCTACATGAGGAGGAGGAGTGCTAGGTCGAGCACGCAAAGAGGCTCACCGCCGCGGTGGCTGCAGCAGACGCCACAGCTGTGTTGCGGAATGAGGATATCAATGCCAAATCCCGACGATTCGAAGAGGCGCATCAGGAGCGGCGCAGGGCAGCAACAACAGGCAACGAATTTGACTCCTCCAGCTCGTCGGTAGGCTCCTCCTCCTCTGCCCCTTACTGAACATGCTCACTAGAGGAGAGGCTGTTGGAAGTAGTGCAAAGCCCCTCTGTAGTAGTATTTAGGGGCTATTTTACTCAATTCATCTAACTATAAATATGGTTGAACTGTACCATGTACTTTAAATTAGCTAGTATATATATAGTTGAACTAGCTATTTCAGTACATGGTTGGCAACAATTGGGGAAAAGTTCGTTCAGTTCAGTTGTCTAGTTGAATTGTTTTGTACAAAGGCCACTGCTTAATCTATGAATGAAATCTATGTTTACTGAATTTTAGTTGCAAAATTGCACCGTAATAGTGATTTGTTCCTGCAAAATTTGACAAATGTCAGTGTTACAATGATGTTAAATGTCAATGTTACTAGATCAACAAATGCCATTGTTTCCAATTTGGCAAATGGCAATGTACCCAATATGACAGATGCAAATCTGAACTCATTGTGTGTACTAAGCACACAGGTCATCATACACAAACGTTTGCGATGATGCAATGAAGAAAACCCTTTGGGATTGATTTTGACTTGGCTTAGTAGCGAAGGAACCATTGCCTCGGTTTGCATATGGGTATTTAATCAGAAACATTTGCGATGACGGTCAATGGACACACCTCCCCGATGAGCATGCGGAGGACTGCTTGCACACCTCCCATCTACTCAAACACCTGTCTGCATGCTACCTCCTAGCCAATACAGAGTGCGGCATGTGGCAGCACATAAATGGTCAGTAGAACGTCCATGATTTATAAATAATACGCCCGTTTGCGATGGTAACGTGACAACTTTTTGTTGCAAAATGCCATGTTGGCTATTAATAATGTTTGTGCCTTCTCTCAAAGTGGACACGAAAAATACCACAACATATCTGTGCCATATGACGAGGCCTTGCCCAACATAAACCTTGTGACTTTAGTTCAAATTTGAATTATGTACATGAAAAACTCAATTAATGTATTAAAAAGCGAGATGATCCATTAATTTATTCATATTTTTGCACTTCACACCTATTTGTCTATGTTGTTTCTACAAAAAAATCAAGTAGAGAAGAGGCATCAGATGTCGTTCATCTAGGATATGACATGCATGTTCCCTATTGAAACCACAGAGCTTATTGTGAGAAGCTCCGGTTTGTAAGAGGCTTGTGCCATAAGATGTCCAGGTTGGACAATTTTTACCACGGCATATGTGTGCCCTTGTCATGACACATCATGCCAAGTTTTGCTCATAAAAGGTGAACTTTCCCTATTGGAAGCACATGAGTTTCTCGTGGGAATCTCCAGTTTGTAAGAGGTTTGTGCCAAAACTTGTCCAAAATTGGGCAATTTTTTTACCACAACGCACCACAAGCAATGTTATGACACCATGCCCAAGTTTCATGAATTTCTCACGAGGTTTGGATTTACAGGAATTTAAAATCAAGTTTCCCAATGTTTGTGTCCAAGCCAAGATGCCGAGATGTTTGAAATTCATTTCTATTTCTTGTGTGGGACCTAAACACGCATCCAGGGAAACGTATATGATTTTTCAACCTATTTTCATGCGCTAGACCTTGTGATTATAGTTCAAATTTGAATTGTGCACATTAATTGCCTAGAAAAATCAATTAATGTATTAAAAGGCCAAACGAACCCTGCAAAATCCCATAGTTTAGCACAACAGTCATGTTGCTCTATGGTGACTCTAGAAATAAATTCAAGGCAAGGAGAGATATAGGATGTTGTTTCACACATAAAAGGTGAACATTCCCTATCGGAACCACATGGCTTTCTTGTGAGTATCTCCGGTTTGTAAGAGGCTTGTGCCAAAACTTGTCCAAAATTGGGCAATTTTTTACCACAACACACAATAGGCAATGTCATGTTACCATGCCCAAGTTTCATGAATTTTTGACGAGGTTTGGATTTAAAGGAATTTTAAAACCAAGATTCTCAATGTTTGTGGCCGAGCAAAGATGTTGAGATGTTTGAAATTCATTCCCATTTCTTGTGTGGGACCTAAACATGCATCCAGGGAAACGTATATGATTTTTCAACTACCTTCATGCTCTAGACCTTGTGATTGTAGTTCAAATTTGAATTATGCACATTAAATGCCTAGAAAACTCAATTAATGTATTAAAAAGGCCAAATGAACCCTAGAAAATTCCATAGTTTAGCACGTCAGTCATGTTCCTCTATGGTGACTCTAGGAATAAATTCAAGGCGAGAAGATACATCAAATGTTGTTTCGCACATAAAAGGTGAACGTCCCCTATCGGAACCACATGGCTTTCTTGTGAGAATCTCCAGTTTGTAAGAGGCTTGTACCAAAACTTGTCCAAAATTGAATTTTTTTTACGAAAACACACAACAGGCAAGGTCATGACACCATGCCCAAGTTTCATGAATTTCTGATAGGGTTTGGATTTACAGGAATTTAAAAACCAAGTTTCCCAATGTTTGCGGGCGAGCCAAGACGCTGAGATGTTTGAAATTCATTCCCATTTCTGCATGGGACCTAAACATGCATCCAGGAAAACATATATGATTTTCCAACCTATTTTTATGCGCTAGACCTTGTGATTGTAGTTCAAATTTGAATTATGCACATTAAATGCCTAGAAAACTCAATTAATGTATTAAATAGGCCAAACGAACCTTGGAAATTTCCATAGTTTAGCATGATAGTCATGTTGCTCTATCGTGAATCTAGAAATAAACTCAAAGCGAGAAATGAAAATGGATGTTGTTTCACACATAAAAGGTGAGCGTTCCCTATCGAAACCACATGGCTTCTTGTGAGAATCTTCGGTTTGTAAGAGGTTTGAGCCAAAACTTGACCCAAATTGGGCACAAAATTTACTACAACACACATGAGCCATGACATTGTTGGGAGACGTAGTAGTAAATCAAAATTTTCCTACGTGTCACCAAGATCTATCTATGGAGAAACCAGCAAATGAGTGGGGAGAGATTGGATCTTCATACCTTTGAAGATCGCTAAGCGGAAGCGTTACAAGAACGCGGTTGATGGAGTCGTACTCGCAGCGATTCAGATCGCGGTAGATCCGATCAAGTGCCGAACGGACGGCACCTCCGCGTTCAACACACGTGCAGCCCGGTGACGTCTCCAACACCTTGATCCAGCAAGGAGGAAGGAGAGGTTGGGGAAGGGCTCCAACAGCAGCACGACGGCGTGGTGGTGGTGGAGTAGCAAGGTATTCCGACAGGGCTTCGCCTAAGCGCTGCGGAGGAGGAAGAAGAGAGGTAGGGCTTCGCCGTGAGAGAGAGAGATCAAATCCTATCTCAAAACATCCAAAACCTCAAGTATATATAGGAGGAGGGACGTGGAGGGCTGGCTTGGCCTCTACTCCAAAGAGGAGAGGGCCGGCCGAATTAAAGGGAGAGTCCACCTCCCACAAGGGAGGTGGATCTCCTCCTTTTAAATCCTTTTTGCCTTATCTCCTTATCTCCAGCCGCATGGGCCTTTAGCAAAAGTCTTGCCCAGCCCAATAAGGGCTGGCACACTTTATCTAACAGCCCATGTGGTCCTTTGGTCGTCACACCCCTCCCGGGGGTTATCCGGCACCCTCCCGGCACTCCCGGTACACTACCGATGAGCCCGAAAACTTTCCGGTGACCAAAACTGGACTTCCTATATATCAATCTTTACCTCCGGACCATTCCGGAGCTCCTCGTGACGTCCGAGATCTCATCCGGGACTCCGAACAACCTTCGGTAATCACGTATACCTTTTCCCTATAACCCTAGCGTCATCGAACCTTAAGTGTGTAGACCCTACGGGTTCGGGAGACACGTAGACATGACCGAGACACCTCTCCGGTCAATAACCAACAGCGGGATCTGGATACCCATGTTGGCTCCCACATACTCCACGATGATCTCATCGGATGAACCACGATGTCAAGGATTCAATCAATCCCGTATACAATTCCCTTTGTCTATCGGTATGATACTTGCCCGAGATTCGATCGTCGGTATCCCTATACCTTGTTCAATCTCGTTACTGGCAAGTCTCTTTACTCGTTCCGTAATACATCATCCCGTGGCTAACTCCTTAGTCACATTGAGATCATTATGATGATGTCTTACCGAGTTGGCCCAGAGATACCTCTCCGTCACACGGAGTGACAAATCCCAGTCTCGATTCGTGCCAACCCAACAGATACTTTCGGAGATACCCGTAGTGCACCTTTATAGCCACCCAGTTACGTTGTGACGTTTGGCACACCCAAAGCATTCCTATGGTATCCGGGAGTTGCACAATCTCATGGTCTAAGGAAACGATACTTGACATTGAAAAGCTTTAGCAAACGAACTACACGATCTTGTGCTATGCTTAGGATTGGGTCTTGTCCATCACATCATTCTCCTAATGATGTGATCCCGTTATCAACGACATCCAATGTCAATGGTCATGAAACCGTGACCATCTATTGATCAACGAGCTAGTCAACTAGAGGCTCACTAGGGACATGTTGTGGTCTATGTATTCACACATGTATTATGGTTTCCGGTTAACACAATTATAGCATGAACAATAGACAATTATCATGAACAAGGAAATACAATAATAACCATTTTATTATTGCCTCTAGGGCATATTTCCAACAGTCTCCCACTTGCACTAGAGTCAATAATCTAGTTCACATCACCATGTGATTAACACTTACATCACCATATGATCATATCATCATGTGATTAACACCCAATAAGTTCTGGGGTTTGTTCATGTTCTGCTCGTGAAAGAGGTTTTTAGTCAACGGGTCTACGACATTTAGATCCCTGTGTACCTTGCAAACTTTCCATGTCATATTTGTAGATACTACTCCCATGCTCCACTTGGAGCTATTCCAAATGGCTGCTCCACTATACGTAGCTGGATTTCTACTAAGAGTCATCCGGATTGGTTTTAAAGCTTGCATCATCGTAACACTTTACGATGAACTCTTTATCACCTCCATAATCGAGAAATATTTCCTTAGTTCTCAAGTTACTAAGGCTAACTTTGACCGCTGTCCAGTGATCCACTCTTGGATTACTCTTGTACCCCTTGACAGACTCATGGCAAGGCACTCACAGGTGCGGTACACAGCATGGCATACTATATAGAGCCTATGGCTAAAGCATAGGAGATGACACTCATCTTTTCTTTATCTTCTGCCGTGGTCGGGTATTGAGTCTTACTCAATTTCACACCTTACAATACAGTCAAGAACTCCTTCTTTGACCCATCTATTTTGAACTCCTTCAAAAACTTGTCAAGGTATGTCTTCGTCGAAAAAAAACTTATCAAGCGAATAGATCTATCCCTATAGATCTTGATGCTCAATAAAATAGTAGCTTTATCTGGGTCTTCCTTTGAAAAAAAAACTTTTCAAACAACCCTTCATGCTCTTCCAGAAATTCTACATCATTTCCGATCAATAATATGTCAACTACATATTCTTATAAGAAATTCCATAGTGCTCCCACTCACTTTCTTGCAAATACAAGTTTCTCATAAACTTTGTATAAACTTAAACACTTTGATCACCTCATCAAAGCATATATTCCAACTCCGAGATGCTTGCTCCAGTCCATAGAAGGATCGCTGGAGTTTGCATATTATTAGCATCCTTAGGATTGACAAAACCTTCTGGTTGTATCACATACAACTCTTCCTCACAGAAACCATTACGGAAACCTTGTTTTGTCATCCATCTGCCAGATTTCATAATCGAAAAATGCAGCAACTGCTAACAAAATTTTAATAGACTTTTAGCATCGCTACAGATGAGACAATCTCATTGCAGTCAACTCCTTGAACTTGGCGGAAACTTCTTTGCGACAAGTCGAGCTTTATAAACGGTGACATTTCACCATTAGCGTCTATGTTTATCTCAAAGGTCCATTTGTACTCAATGACCCGCCATTCAACAGGCAAGTCTACCAAAGTCCATACTTGGTTTTCATACATGGATCCTTTCTCGGATTTCATGGCTCCTAGCCATTTGTTGGAATCCGGGCCCACCATCGCTTCTCCATAGTTCGTAGGTTCATCGTTGTCCAACAACATGATTTCCAAGACAGGGTTGTCGTACTACTCAGGAGCAGTACGCGTCCTTGTCGACCTACGAGGTTCGATAGTGACTTGATCCGAAGCTTCATGATCATCATCATTAACTTCCTTTTCAACTAAGTAGGCTCTACAGAAACATCTTTCTGTGTTGCGCTATTCTCTGGTTGAAACAAAGGTTCAACAACCTTATCAAGTTCTATCTTCCTCCCACTCAATTCTTTCGAGAGAAACTCTTTCTCAAAAAGGACCCGTTCTTAGCAACAAACACCTTTTGCGCTTGGATCTGAGATAGAAGGCATACCCAATGTCTCATTAGGGTATTCTATGAAGATGCATTTGTCTGCTTTGAGTTCGAGCTCGCTAGGTGAAAAACCCATTTTCACATAAGCGTCGCAGCCCCAAACATTAAGAAATGACAGCTTAGGCTTCTGTCAAACCATAATTCTCACGGTGTCATCTCAACAGACTTAGATGGTGCCCTGTTAAAGTGAATGGATTTGTCTTTAATGCATAACCCCATAACGATAGTGGTAAAACGATAAGAGACATCATAGTACTCACTATATCCAATAGAGCACGACTACGACGTTCGAACACACCATCACACTATGGTGTTCCAGGAGGCGTGAGCTGTGAAACAATTTCCACATTGTCTAAAATTGCATACCAAACTCGTAACTTAGATATTCACCTCCATGATCATATCATAGACATTTATCTTCTTGTCACGATGATCTTTAACTTCACTCTGAAACTCCTTGAACCTTTCAAACATTTCAGATTCGTGTTTCATTAAGTAAATATCCCCATATTTACTCAAATCATCAGTGAAGGTAAAGAAAAACAACGATATCCACTGTGTGTTTCAACACTCATTGGACCACATACATCAACATGTATTAATTCCAATAAGCCACTTGCCCGCTCCATCATATTGGATGACGGGGTCTCAGTCATCTTGCCCAAGAGGCATGGCTCGCATGTCTCAACCGATTCGAAATCGAGTGAGTCAAAAAACATCCATCATCATGGAGTTTCTTCATGCGATTTATACCAATATGACATTACGTGGCAGTGCCACAAGCATGTGGTACTATCATTATTAACTTTGTATCTTTTGGTACCAATGTTATGAATTATGTGTACTACTACGATCATGATTCGATAAACCATTTCGAGTGGGTGCATGACCATTGAAGGCATTATCCATGTAAACAGAATAACCATTATTCTCTAACTTATATGAATAACCGTATCGCACTAATCATGATCTAATCACGTTTATGCTCAACGCAAACACCAAATAACATTTATTTAGGTTTATCACAAATCCTGAAGGTAGAGAGAGCGTGCGATGGTGATCACATCAATCTTGGAAATACTTCCAACACACATCGTCACCTTTCACCTAGCTAGTCTCCATTTACTCCGTAGCTTTTATTTCGAGTTGCTAACACTTAGCAACCGAACCGGTATCTAATACCCAGGTGCTACTAGGAGTACCAGCAAGGTACACATCACTAACACGTATATCAAATATACTTCCATTGACATTACCAGCCTTCTTATCTACCAATCATCTAGGGTTTTTCCGCTTCAGCGAACATTCTCCTCATAACAGAAGCACTTAGTCTCGGGTTCGGGCTCAACCTTGGGTTTCTTCACTAGAGCAACAACTGGCTTGCCATTCCTGAAGTTTTTCCCTTCTTGCCCTTGCCCCTTTTGAAACTAGTGGTTTTCACTTAACCATCAACACTTGATGCTCCTTATTGATTTCTACCTTCGTGGTGTCAAACATCACGAACAACTCAGGGATCATCTTATCCATCCCTGGCATGTTATAGTTCATCACGAAGCTCTAGTAGCTTGGTGGCAGTGACTTGGAGAACTGCATTAATCACTATCTCATCTGGAAGATTAACTCCCACTTGATTCAAGTGATTGTAGCACCCAGACAATCTGAGAACACGCTCACCGATTAAGCTATTCTCCTTTATCTTGCAGGCAAAGAATCTTGTTGGAGGTCTCATACCTCTCAACATAGGCACGAGCTTGAGATCACAATCTCAGCTCCTAGAACATCTCATATGTTCTGTGACGTTCAAAACATTTTGAAGCCTCAATTCTAAGCCGTAATGCATGACGCACTGAACTATCACGTAGTCATCAAAAAGTGCCTGTCATATGTTCACAACATCTACAGACAACGCTTGAGGGAGTGATGCAGTTAGCGGTACATCAAAAACATAAGCTTTCTGTGCAGCAATGAGGACAATCCTCAGATCACGGACCCAGTCCGCATTATTGCTACCATCAACTTTCAACTTACTTTTCTCTAGGATTGTATCAATAAAACTGGGGAGCTACAGCGCGAGCTATCTACGACATAATTTGCAAGGACATTTTTAGACTAAGTTCATGATAATTAAGTTCATTTAATCAAATTATTAATGAACTCCCACTTAGATAGACATCTCTCTAGTCTTCCAAGTGATACATGATCCATGTCAACTAGCCCGTGTCCGATCATCACGTGAGACGGACTAGTCATCCATGGTGAACATCTCTATGTTGATCGTATCTTCTATACGACTCATGTTCGACCTTTCGGTCTTCCGTGTTCCGAGGCCATGTCTGTACATGCTAGGCTCGTCAAGTCAACCTAAGTGTTTCGCATGTGTAAATCTGGCTTACACCCGTTGTATGCGAACGTTAGAACCTATCACACCCGATCATCACGTGGTGCTTCGGAACGACGATCCTTAGCAACGGTGCACAGTTAGGGTGAACACCTTTCTTGAAATTTTATTGAGAGATCATCTTATTTACTACTGTCGTTCTATGCAAATAAGATGTAAACATGATAAACATCACATGCAATCAATATAGTGACATGATATGGCCAATATCATTTTGCTCCTATGATCTCCATCTTCGGGGCACCATGATCATCACTGTCACCGGCACGACACCATGATCTCCATCATCATGATCTCCATCATTGTGTCTTCATGAAGTTGTCTCGCCAACTATTACTTCTACTACTATGGCTAACGCTTAGCAATAAAGTAAAGTAATTACATGGCGTTTATGATTGACACGCAGGTCATACAATAAATAAGACAACTCCTATGGCTCCTGCCGGTTGTCATAATCATCGACATGCAAGTCGTGAATCCTATTACAAGAACATGATCAATTCATACATCACAATGCATCACATCACATCCTTTGGCCATATCACATCACAAGGCACATGCTGCAAAAACAAGTTAGACGTCCTCTAATTTGTAGTTGCAAGTTTTTACGTGGCTGCTATAGGTTACTAGCAAGAACGTTTCTTACCTACGTCAACACCACAACGTGATTTGCCAATTGCTATTTACCCTTCATAAGGACCCTTTTCATCGAATCCGATCCGACTAAGGTAGGAGAGACAGACACCCGCTAGCCACCTTATGCATCTAGTGCATGTCAGGCGGTGGAACCGGTCTCACGTAAGCGTACGTGTAAAGTTGGTCCGGGCCGCTTCATCCCACAATACCGCCGAATCAAGATAAGACTAGTAGCGGCAAGCAAATTAACAAACTCGACGCCCACAACTGCTTTGTGTTCTACTCGTGCATAGATTCTACGCATAGACCTAGCTCATGATGCCACTGTTGGGAGACGTAGTAGTAAATCAAAATTTTCCTACGTGTCACCAAGATCTATCTATGGAGAAACCAGCAAACGAGTGGGGAGAGATTGGATCTTCATACCTTTGAAGATCGCTAAGCGGAAGCGTTACAAGAACGCGGTTGATGGAGTCGTACTCGCAGCGATTCAGATCGCGGTAGATCCGATCAAGTGCCGAACGGACGGCACCTCCGCGTTCAACACACGTGCAGCCCGGTGACGTCTCCAACACCTTGATCCAGCAAGGAGGAAGGAGAGGTTGGGGAAGGGCTCCAACAGCAGCACGACGGCGTGGTGGTGGTGGAGTAGCAAGGTATTCCGACAGGGCTTCGCCTAAGCGCTGCGGAGGAGGAAGAAGAGAGGTAGGGCTTCGCCGTGAGAGAGAGAGATCAAATCTTGTCTCAAAACATCCAAAACCTCAAGTATATATAGGAGGAGGGACGTGGAGGGCTGGCTTGGCCTCTACTCCAAAGAGGAGATGGCCGGCCGAATTAAAGGGAGAGTCCACCTCCCACAAGGGAGGTGGATCTCCTCCTTTTAAATCCTTTTTGCCTTATCTCCTTATCTCCAGCCACATGGGCCTTTAGCAAAAGTATTTCCCAGCCCAATAAGGGCTGACACACTTTATCTAACAGCCCATGAAGTCCTCTGGTCGTCACACCCCTCCCGGGGGTCCTCCGGCACCCTCCCGGCACTCCCGGTACACTACCGATGAGCCCGAAAACTTTCCGGTGACCAAAACTGGACTTCCTATATATCAATCTTTACCTCCGGACCATTCCGGAGCTCCTCGTGACGTCCGGGATCTCATCCGGGACTCCGAACAACCTTCGGTAATCACGTATACCATTTCCCTATAACCCTAGCGTCATCGAACCTTAAGTGTGTAGACCCTACGGGTTCGGGAGACACGTAGACATGACTGAGACACCTCTCCGGTCAATAACCAACAGCGGGATCTGGATACCCATGTTGGCTCCCACGTACTCCACGATGATCTCATCGGATGAACCACGATGTCAAGGATTCAATCAATCCCGTATACAATTCCCTTTGTCTATCGGTATGATACTTGCCCGAGATTCGATCGTCGGTATCCCCATACCTTGTTCAATCTCGTTACTGGCAAGTCTCTTTACTCGTTCCGTAATACATCATCCCGTGGCTAACTCCTTAGTCACATTGAGCTCATTATGATGATGTCTTACCGAGTGGGCCCAGAGATACCTCTCCATCACACGGAGTGACAAATCCCAGTCTCGATTCATGCCAACCCAACAGATACTTTCGGAGATACCCGTAGTGCACCTTTATAGCCACCCAGTTACGTTGTGACGTTTGGCACACCCAAAGCATTCCTACGGTATCCGGGAGTTGCACAATCTCATGGTCTAAGGAAACGATACTTGACATTGAAAAGCTTTAGCAAACGAACTACACGATCTTGTGCTATGCTTAGGATTGGGTCTTGTCCATCACATCATTCTCCTAATGATGTGATCCCGTTATCAATGACATCCAATGTCCATGGCCATGAAACCGTGACCATCTATTGATCAACGAGCTAGTCAACTAGAGGCTCACTAGGGACATGTTGTGGTCTATGTATTCACACATGTATTATGGTTTCCGGTTAACACAATTATAGCATGAACAATAGACAATTATCATGAACAAGGAAATACAATAATAACCATTTTATTATTGCCTCTAGGGCATATTTCCAACAGACATGACACCAAGTTTCATGAACTTCTGACGAAATTTGGATTTACTGGAATTTGAAAACACAGATTCTGTTGGGGATATACACCCAGGATGTGACCTGCCTAGCTGGGGCCGGATCATGCGGTTGGCGGCTTATGATGACTCCAAGAGGAAAGCATGGCCGGTGGGCCGGAGGGCCCAGGGCCAGAAGGCTAGATGTAACCCGGTGGACTTAAGCCGCCGGGAGAGACTTGTTAGATAAAGCATGTTTTAGTTAGAGTTGAGGTCGATTGTTAAGTTTAACCTGACCCGGACTCTTGTAAGCCTAGGGCCTTGACCCATGTATATAAGGGCGGCTTACATGGGAGGCTTAGGCCATGAAACAATTACTCGAGGGCTAGGTCAAGCGAACTCGCTCCCTTGTAATCGATACACAATCAATACAACACAAGCATGACGTAGGATTTTACCTCTTCCCGAGGGGGCCGAACCTGGGTAAACCCTTGTCTCTCGATTCTGATCAACCCCTTCGAGTTCACCGCCTTAGCGATGGCCTCGAACCTAAGTCCGTTGACCCGGACATCTGCCATGACAAATCCACGACAGTTGGCGCCCATCGTGGGGCTAGCGCTCGGTGGTGTAAGGTTCTCGAAGGGATCTCTTCCAGGGATCGAGGGGTATGCCATTGGCAGGGTGACCAAGAATCATCGCGGCAAGCTCTACATCGACGACGCCGGATGGGTCCCCGAGGCCGACTCAATCGAGTACGGTTACCGGGTCCCCTTTGGACGAATTCACGCTTTCATCGGCAAGATCGGCGGATCTGAACCCGGGCCAGACATCTGCACCGATCTCGTAGAGCCGGTCCGGCGCGTGCAACCCGCCCGTGTTAACCCGGGTAGGAAGCATGTCTTCGTCGGCTTTACCCAAGGCAGGGAGCTTGAAGGATCCATGTCAGGGGAAGGAATGCTCGTCTGCTCAGAGGATGGTTCCTCGGGCGGAGAGATGGAATCAATGTATAAACTTCACAATGACGGGCTTGGGGGCTATGTAGAGAATTATCCCGAGTCGGAATATAATTAGCCGGAGGAGTACGAGCTGCCAAACCATGCCGCCGTTTTCATGGTAGGGTCGGCATCGGCTCATAATAGCATAGTTGCTGGTGCGGCCAGATCTGGAGCGGACAGGCTGCCGGCTCAAGTTCTTCTGGATCTGATGGACGAGCTCACAGCCCTGATGGAAGTAGAGGTAACTGTTGAAAACCAAGCGGCCCATAATGCAGAGATCACAAGGTTGAAGGACCAGATGGCAGGAATCTGATAGGAGATCAATGTGATGAAGGCTCGGATGGACGCTGACTCGGAGCCCTTTAGGGTAGAGGCTTTTCTCTTAGAGCTAGAGCAGCAGTCTGCAGCGGCGATTCATCGGCCGAGGCACAAATTTTGTTTACCGGATCAATATGAAGCCAGAAATCTTTTTAATACGCTAGGGACGGGACGGAATATGCCTTTGACCGTAACCCGAATGGCGGAAGTACCTGGAAGCCGGGTGGCGGTTCGGCGTTAGTAGCCAGACCCGCCCCGTCGCAACCAGACCCCACTGTAGCCTTTTGCGAACCCACTGGGTCTTTATTCTAACCCGGCGGAGAACATGGTGGCAACGGCGACTAGGCTTGGTACAATCCCTATCCCCGATGAGGCACCTTTTGCAGAGGAAGTGCGGAACGCCATTGGATACTTGCAGACGGTGCTGGCCTAGAAGGAGAAATATACTTATAGCCGGAGTCGCGTGCATTCAACCCCATCCCAAGCCGTAGCTACAGCCAGCGATGAGTCGCCGGCGGTTTCCAGTAGGGATCGACATCGAAACCCGCTGAGGGATGATCAGTCGGCTCGTGATGCTCAGGCGTTGGTGGATCGGGCAAGGGCCCAGCGAGAGGCGGCGGCTCTGGCAGCTGCGATGGCTTATCAGGAACCCACGGTCGCGCGCTCCATCTCAGTAGGAGCCGGCTTAACTTCTAGGGCTATGGGAGTGCCATGTTTAGCGCCGGCTTTGCGAAACAAGCGTCTGTCGAAAGATTTCAAAGGTCCTCACAAGGTGCCCAATTATACTGTTGACCTACCTCTAGAGGCTTGGATTGAAAGTTATGAATTAGCCATGGAGATGTCAGATGTTATTGACGTAGTGTGTGCCAAGTATTTCATCATGATGCTAGAGGGTCCGGTTCATACGTGGTTGAAAGGTTTGCCACCCAACACCATTAACACCTGGGCCGAGTTAAAGGCGAGGTTCATCAAAAAATTCCAGGGAACGTGCAAGCATCCCATGATGATTGTGGATTTGGATCATTGCGTTCAGCATGAGGATGAATCGGCTCATCATTGGGTCCGGCGGGTCTTGACCATCATCCACTCTTCCGATAACATCACGGCGTCTCAAGAAGTTCTAATCCTGGAGAAAAAATTCCACTTCACCCCTTTGAAGCAGAAGCTTGGCCGGCTCAAATGCACATGTCAAGACATGGGGGAACTCATGACGGATCTTGCCAACTATGTGGACTCTAACAACACGAAGGACCCTGGCTTCGATGATGAGAAATCGGCCAACGGCAAGAAGAGTAACAATGGCAAGGGTCAGTCGCAGAACGGGGGAGGAAACGATAATAATGGCAATGGCGGAAAGTGGAAGAACCAGGATGGCGGGTCAGAGTTATTGGCCAACACCAACACTGGGAATAACCGCGGCAAGGGCAATGGCAAGCCACCTTTTAAACGCAAGACTCCTAATTTGGAGGCAATGTTGAATAGTCCCTGCCCGAAGCACAGTCGCCCAGATCAGCCATCGACTCATGCTTGGAAGGATTGTTGGATCATGCGAGAATACCAAAACTACGAAAGTAACCAGCATCCAGGCGGTGGCGGCAGGCCACTCGGCAGGTTAGGCCCTTCCGGGTCTGGTTTCGGTCCGGGCGGCTCAGGCTCAGGCCATCAGGGACAAGGAAACCATGAAGGGAATAATCAGCAATCTGGCGTTGGAGGTCAGCAGCAAAATAATCAGTCCGGGTTTCAGAGTAATCCCAAGAAGCTTAACTCTGGCAAGTACCACGTCTTTACAACCAGCCTTGACAAGCGATATCGAAAGTTATGCAAGCGGGCGGTTAATGTGGCTATGTCGGCTCTCCCGCATGACTTAAAGTGGTCGGAATATGACATAACCTGAACCAGGGAGGATCACCCGCCGCATGTGGATAACCCGGGGCAATTGGCTCTGCTGGTCGCCCCCCAAGTGGAAGGATATGTGTTCACCAAGGTCCTTGAGGATGGAGGCAGCAGCATCAACATTCTGTAGTATGACACTTTCCGCCGAATGAATTTCCTTGACAAAGATCTTAAGCCTTCTTCAACAGTTTTCCATGGCGTGGTGTGTGGGAAGTCGGCTTATCCGGTGGGAAAGATTTCATTGGAGGTTGCTTTTGGTGATGAATTCAATTACAGGGTGGAGTCTCTGTGGTTTGAAGTGGTCAAGATTAAAATCCCATATCACGCTCTGTTTGGACGACCGACTTATGCCAAGTTCATGGCTAGGACTTGCTATGTTTACTTGCAGATCAAGATGCCCGGGTTAAACGGGACGATCACGGTACATGGAGACCGAAAGACGGCGGTTGAGTGTGAGGAAGGGGACGCAGCTTATGCAGAATCAAGTTGTGTGGAGGCAGAGCTCAAGTTTTATAAGGAGAATGTCGACCCGGCGGATATGACCCCGTTGAAAAAGCCTAACATAGAATCTGAGACACCACTTAAGTTTGCGGCAGATGATACCAAGTTGGTGGACTTCGCACCTGGCGACTCATTGCAGTAGTTCACTATTGGGGCTAATATGGATCCTAAATAGGAAAGTGCGCTCATCGAGTTCATCCATGAGAATTGGGAAATCTTTGCATGGAAATCTTCTAACATGTTGGGTGTACCGAGAGAACTCGCTGAGCACCACCTTAATGTGGATCCTAAGTTTAAACCAGTTAAGTAATTTCTATGCCCATTCAATGAGGAGAGGCGGAAAGCCATTGGCGAAGAGGTGTCCCGGCTCTTGCCAGCAGGGTTCATCGTTGAAGTATTTCACCCGGAGTGGCTCGCTAACCCGGTGCTGGTGCTTAAGAAGAACGGGACGTGGCGTATGTGCATGGATTACACGGACCTTAAGAAAGCATGTCCGGTTGACCCGTTTGCTCTCCCCTCATATTGATCAAATCATTGACGCAACGGCGGGTTGTGAGAGTCTGTGTTTCCTAGATGCGTATTCAGGTTATCACCAGATCATGATGGTAGTTAAAGACCAAGAGAAGACGGCTTTTATTACGCCTTTTGGTACTTTCTGCTATGTGTCTATGTCGTTTGGGCTTAAGAATGCCCATGCGACTTACCAGCATTGTGTGGAGAACTATCTTCATGGTCAGATTGGGCGCAATGTTCACGCTTACGTGGATGATATTGTGGTTAAGTCAAGGAAGAAGGAGACTCTGCTGGATGATCTGAAAGAAACCTTTGACAATTTGCGGGTCTACAAGATGATGCTTAACCCGACAAAGTGTGTTTTTGGTGTACCTACAGGCAAACTCTTGGGGTTCTTAGTCTCGGAGCGTGGCATTGAAGCTAACCCGGACAAAATAAAGGCTATTATATCCTTGTCTAAGCCAGCATGCGTCAATGACGTTCAGCGCGTGGCGGGTCGTATTGCTGCACTAAGCCGGTTCATAAGCCGCCTGGGCGAGAAAGCCATTCCTCTATACCAGATGATGAAAAAGACAGATGACTTCATCTGGAGCAAGGCTACGGATGAGGCGCTTGAGGCGCTTAAGAAGCAGTTGGCTGAGCCGCCGGTCTTGGCTGCTCTGGCTGAGAAGGAGCCTTCGCTCTTGTACGTGGCGGCTAATAACAGGGCAGTCACGCCGCGATTGTTGTGGAGCGTAAGGAGGCAGGGAAAGAGTATCCCGTCCAGAGGCCGGTTTAATATGTTAGTGAGGTGTTGATATAATCCAAGCAAAGGTATCTGCATTGGCAGAAGCTGATCTATGGGGTGTTCATGGAAAATCGCAAGCTGAAGCATTATTTCCTTGGACATCAGATCACGGTGGTTAGTTCTGCCCCCTTGGGAGATATTATCCAAAATAGAGAGGCCACTGACAGGATTGCTAAGTGGGCACTTGAGCTTGGTCCCCGCAATCTGAAATATGCGCCTCGTACGGCTGTCAAATCCCAAGCGTTGGTGGACTTCATAAATGATTGGACAGAAAGTCAGTCGCCTAAGGAGAAGCTGAACAACACATACTGGATGATTCACTTTGATGCATCCAGGCAATTGGAAGGCTCGGGGACTGGATTGTATTAACTTCCCCACGAGGTGACAAATTATGTTATGTTTTAAGGCTAATGTTTCCTTGTACTAACAATGCAGCAGAATATGAGGCTTTGCTTCATGGGCTCCGGGTGGCCAAGGAGATGAACTTGAGTCGGGTCAGGTGTCTTGGCGACTCAGACCTAGTGGCTCAGCAAGTGTCTGGCACATGGGACTCAAAAGACCCACGTATGGTGGCTTACCGCCAGGCGGTTGATATTATTGCTGGCCACTTCAAGGGTTATCAAGTGGATCACATTGATCGGTGCAAGAACGAGGCAGGTGATGCGTTATCCAGGCTGGGGTCTCACCGTAAGCCGATGCCACCTAATGTGTTCTTGGATGTATTGCATCACCCGTCAGTCAAGTTGCCGTCGGAGGAGGACTTGGCTATACCTGACACGGAGGGGGAATTGGTGGCGGCTCTCCGTGCGATCCCCGATTGGACACTGCCTTACCTGCATACTTGACTCGCGGTGAGTTACCTCAAGATGAGGCCCTGGCGCGTTAGATCTCAAGGCGGTCTAAGTCTATGATTATCAAGGACGGCGAGTTGCATCGGTGCAGTGTGACTGGTGTTTTTCAACGTTGTGTCTCTCCTGATGAGGGCTGTGAATACAAGAAATCCATGCTGGCGATTGTGGTCATCACGTTGGGTCAAAATCATTGGTGGCCAAGGCTTTCCGCCACGGTTTTTACTAGTTAACGGCTTGTAAACATGCAGAGGAGTTAGTCAATGAGTGTGGCGGGTGTCAGAAATTTGGACGCCGTGCTCACATGCCGGCTCAAGAACTACAGATGATTCCAATCACCTGGCTGTTTGCAGTCTGGGGGCTTGATATGGTAGGACCTTTCAAAAGGTCCAAGGATAAGAAGACCCACCTCTTGGTGGTGGTTGACAAGTTTACTAAGTGTGTTGAGGCTGAGCCGGTCAGTAAATGTGATGCTGCAATGGCGGTTCAGGTCGTCAAAAAGATGATTTTTTGTTTTGCTTATCCACATAGTATCATCACTGATAATGGCACAAATCTGTCCAAGGGGGCTATGAAGGACTTCTGTGATGAGGAGCATATACGCCTTGATGTATCTTCAGTAGCTCACCCCCAGTCTAATGGTCAAGTTGAGCGTGCTAACCAAGAAATTTAAAGAGGTATTAAACCCTGGCTTATGGTTCCTTTGGAGTGCATGTCGGGTTTTTGGGTGGAGGAGTTGCCGTCTGTTCTTTGGAGCATAAGAACCACCCCTAATAGGTCTAAAGGCTTACGCATTTCTTCATGGCCTATGGCGCAGAGGATGTTCTCCCTAGTGATATTCGTCACGACTCACCCAGGGTGGCGGCTTACGTGGAAGCTGACAATGAGGCGGCCTTGGATAAAGAGCGGGATCTTGCAGCAGCTCGTTCAGCTATTTATCAGCAAGACCTGCATTGCCATCATACCCGCAGGGTCAAGACCCAGACGTTCCAAGAGGGTGACTTAGTACTCCGTTTGATTCAAGACCAGTCGAATATGCACAAGTTGTCATGTCCCTAGGAAGGGCCATTTGTGATCAGCAGAAATCTCAACAATGGGTCTTATTACCTCATAGATATACAGGAGAGGGACAAGTCTCGCACTTCTGGTGAAGAGATGAAGAGGCCGTAGAATATTGCTCACCTTCGGCCATACTATACTTAAGCCGCCAGACGGCTCTCATCAATGTGCATATCTCTGTCATTGTACGAACCATCTTTTATGATATAGTAAAGTGGGCATCCCCATGATTAGGGGCCTTTGCCGTGTTCCTCACACTAAGTGTCATAGAGAGGAGTTAATCCTTTATCAGGTCACTTAGGGGCTTTTAAACCCCCTCTGGCCAGGCTTTCTATGCCATTAGGAGTCGATCCTTAATCTGGTACTATAAGGAGGGCTTTTAAACTCTCTTGGTTAGGTTTAAAATAGAAAAGGAGTTGATCCTTTAAATTGGTCACTTGGGGGGGCTTTCGGCCCTATGGGCTAATCTTATTACCTCCTCTTAACCCGGCTTTCCGCCATCTCCGAGTTATACCTGCCTGTTTGCAACTTGCTACTCCACCATATGACCCGCCGAATTCTTGACAGTTAATCTTGATAAGAGATCGTGAACTTTTCTAAAGTTAATCGCACAAAGACACTGAACTTGTCAAGGTTTAAACGGCGACTTTTGTCATGAGAGAGCCGGCTTATAGTGAGCGAGGACAAACTCATGTTGTCTACCCATATCCCCTCCGCTATGTGGCATGTTCGTATTCTTAGCAATGTCAATCTTTTAAAGACCGTGAACTTGCTAAGGTTTAAATGACAGATTTATGTCATGTGAGGCCTAGTTTACAAGTTCTTAGGCTTTCTGCCTCGTTTCTTCGGAAACAAAAATGTTTTCATAAAAAAGGGACAAGAGTTATCTTATCCTATCATGCTTATAAAAGCCAACTTATAGGATGAGGCGTACAATTGTTCGTTCTTACAGGTGCTCTCATGATGAGGTTCTAAGTCTTGGGAAAATTCCAGCTTGGCCCATGAAGTATAAGCCGCCCGGCGAGTCAAAACAGCTAAAGTACTACTATGTCAATAGTTGAGGTTGCTGAGTCGCCAGCGGAGCTTTCAAGCAAAAGTATCAAAAGTGCATGAACATGCAATCAAGAGTTTTCTATGCCTATTACAAAGCTCTTCAGGAGCCCAAAATATAAGCGGAGTTAAAGTTTCTGTACACTTCCAACCTCAGCGGCTCAGCAGGCTGGGTTACCTTCAGTCAGGAGCAACGGGTTTCAACTCGTCGATGGATCATCTTGCGCCGGGTCTTCGACTTCTTCGATCTGAAGGTTGTCCACATCCCAGTTGCAATTTAATAAAGCTTCAAATTGAGCCTCGTCAAAGAGGGGGTATGGGTCAACTTCAGGAGCGAAGAGTGGCTTATGGCATGCAGGAATTAAATCATTGGCTTCAAAAGTTAGGCAGGGCATCCGCTTGTGGTCTGGGCCGTAAGCCACCTGGTAGGAGTCAGGTCAATCTCGTTGACAAGAGTTGATGCAAGCACCCCGAGAGGCCTTCATATAGTTGGCATAGTCAGTTTCAGTAAAATCAGACTCGTCGTCCTTCTTGGACGGGTAGACATCCGTCATATCTTCGGGGGTCAGCTCAGGGGCAAAGGCCGGAGACCGGCTTAGGGAGCCATCGCTCCTTTCCTGGCGGCTGATTGTTTCAGCTCCTCAATATGCTTGGCAGCGTTGACAAGACCTCTATTACTCCCTTCATGAATTTAGGGATGCATTTCTCTGTCAGCATGGCTTTGATGGTACAGAGGGTCCCACTGTACAGTTGTTCTGTCAAGGTATATATTGCCTTCAACTTCAGCAAACTGTCAAACGATATTTGGCGGCTCCTCTGGCCTGCAAAGAAAGCTAAAAGTTGTAAGCCGCTTGAGAGGTTTTTAGAACAAGGCAGTGAAATTTTTCTAAGTCTTAAGGTACTTACCAAAGATAGCAGAAGTCATCTTGGATATATGGTGCTTGAGGGTTTTTCAGTTATTTTGACACAAGCTTGAGTTGCTCGTCTGCGTCATCTGCGCGTTTGACAAGGCAGCTTGTCCAGCTTCTGCAGCCTTTTTGAAGTTAGCAAAGTCAGTTTTGACCTTCTCAAGCTTTTAAACAACAACCCATAGTTTTTCTTCCGCTGTAGCCCGAGCAGACTGTTGGGATGCAAGATTATGCCTTAAGCCGGCCAGATCAGACTCGGTTGTGTCTAAAGCTTCCTGCATCGTACAAGTCAAGTTTAAGTCACCAAGAGGAAATAGTAATGAACCAAGGTGGTAAAGCTATTATGGTATAAGTCCCAGGCAGATTGCAAGCAATATACTTGACACTTGGGGGCTAATATATGTGTTTTCTCTCAAAGTGTACAACAAAGTTCCGGCTCATCTTCTTACAAGTTAATCCATCACTTGGGAGCTACACATGGTGTTTTGAGGTAATGAAGTTTTGGCTCATCTTCCTACAAGTTAAGCCGGCGCTTGGGGGCTACACCCATTGAGTTTTTCTACCATTGAAATTCCGTCTCATCATTATCATCATGGCCCGGACTTGGGGGATACACTTGGATCCAATTTTCAAGTAAGTACCGGCTTATTATATGTATTAACCCATTACTTGGGGCTATATGCAGTTATTTGCAGTATGGTAAAGTTTGGAAGACCCGGTAAACTATTTGCAATACTAAACTGGCTCTTGGGGGCTACATAAGAGTATAAGGAAAAAGCAAAGAGAAGAAGGGTACCTCATATTTTTTGTGCATTAATCCAACAAGTTTGGACTCCATATTTCGGCTAGCAGAAAGGCTATTCAGATAACCAACATGCAAGTCATCCGCAGTCATCTTTTCTAGCACGGGGAATTCGAAATCAAGCTTCTCTCGCGAGAGTATTTCAGTCTTGCTAGTGTGTTTTGTTAGCACATGAGTATTAGGGGATTGATAACCCGTCCCAGTGATGGTAACTTCTGGATGAGCCGAGTTCTTGGCGGCTATCGAAGAACTGGGCGACTTAGGATCCGTCACCAAAGGATGTTGGGAGACGTAGTAGTAAATCAAAATTTTCCTACGTTCACCAAGATCTATCTATGGAGAAACCAGCAACGAGAGGGGAGAGATTGCATCTTCATACCTTTGAAGATCGCTAAGCGGAAGCGTTACAAGAACGCGGTTGATGGAGTCGTACTCGCAGCGATTCAGATCGCGGTAGATCCGATCAAGTGCCGAACGGACGGCACCTCCGCGTTCAACACACGTACAGCCCGGTGACGTCTCCAACACCTTGATCCAGCAAGGAGGAAGGAGAGGTTGGGGAAGGGCTCCAACAGCAGCACGGCGGCGTGGTGGTGGTGGAGTAGCAAGGTATTCCGACAGGGCTTCGCCTAAGCGCTGCGGAGGAGGAAGAAGAGAGGTAGGGCTTCGCCGTGAGAGAGAGAGATCAAATCCTATCTCAAAACATCCAAAACCTCAAGTATATATAGGAGGAGGGACGTGGAGGGCTGGCTTGGCCTCTACTCCAAAGAGGAGAGGGCCGGCCGAATTAAAGGGAGAGTCCACCTCCCACAAGGGAGGTGGATCTCCTCCTTTTAAATCCTTTTTGCCTTATCTCCTTATCTCCAGCCGCATGGGCCTTTAGCAAAAGTCTTGCCCAGCCCAATAAGGGCTGGCACACTTTATCTAACAGCCCATGTGGTCCTTTGGTCGTCACACCCCTCCCGGGGGTTATCCGGCACCCTCCCGGCACTCCCGGTACACTACCGATGAGCCCGAAAACTTTCCGGTGACCAAAACTGGACTTCCTATATATCAATCTTTACCTCCGGACCATTCCGGAGCTCCTCGTGACGTCCGAGATCTCATCCGGGACTCCGAACAACCTTCGGTAATCACGTATACCTTTTCCCTATAACCCTAGCGTCATCGAACCTTAAGTGTGTAGACCCTACGGGTTCGGGAGACACGTAGACATGACCGAGACACCTCTCCGGTCAATAACCAACAGCGGGATCTGGATACCCATGTTGGCTCCCACATACTCCACGATGATCTCATCGGATGAACCACGATGTCAAGGATTCAATCAATCCCGTATACAATTCCCTTTGTCTATCGGTATGATACTTGCCCGAGATTCGATCGTCGGTATCCCTATACCTTGTTCAATCTCGTTACTGGCAAGTCTCTTTACTCGTTCCGTAATACATCATCCCGTGGCTAACTCCTTAGTCACATTGAGCTCATTATGATGATGTCTTACCGAGTGGGCCCAGAGATACCTCTCCGTCACACGGAGTGACAAATCCCAGTCTCGATTCGTGCCAACCCAACAGATACTTTCGGAGATACCCGTAGTGCACCTTTATAGCCACCCAGTTACGTTGTGACGTTTGGCACACCCAAAGCATTCCTATGGTATCCGGGAGTTGCACAATCTCATGGTCTAAGGAAACGATACTTGACATTGAAAAGCTTTAGCAAACGAACTACACGATCTTGTGCTATGCTTAGGATTGGGTCTTGTCCATCACATCATTCTCCTAATGATGTGATCCCGTTATCAACGACATCCAATGTCAATGGTCATGAAACCGTGACCATCTATTGATCAACGAGCTAGTCAACTAGAGGCTCACTAGGGACATGTTGTGGTCTATGTATTCACACATGTATTATGGTTTCCGGTTAACACAATTATAGCATGAACAATAGACAATTATCATGAACAAGGAAATACAATAATAACCATTTTATTATTGCCTCTAGGGCATATTTCCAACAGTCTCCCACTTGCACTAGAGTCAATAATCTAGTTCACATCACCATGTGATTAACACTTACATCACCATATGATCATATCATCATGTGATTAACACCCAATAAGTTCTGGGGTTTGTTCATGTTCTGCTCGTGAAAGAGGTTTTTAGTCAACGGGTCTACGACATTTAGATCCCTGTGTACCTTGCAAACTTTCCATGTCATATTTGTAGATACTACTCCCATGCTCCACTTGGAGCTATTCCAAATGGCTGCTCCACTATACGTAGCTGGATTTCTACTAAGAGTCATCCGGATTGGTTTTAAAGCTTGCATCATCGTAACACTTTACGATGAACTCTTTATCACCTCCATAATCGAGAAATATTTCCTTAGTTCTCAAGTTACTAAGGCTAACTTTGACCGCTGTCCAGTGATCCACTCTTGGATTACTCTTGTACCCCTTGACAGACTCATGGCAAGGCACTCACAGGTGCGGTACACAGCATGGCATACTATATAGAGCCTATGGCTAAAGCATAGGAGATGACACTCATCTTTTCTTTATCTTCTGCCGTGGTCGGGTATTGAGTCTTACTCAATTTCACACCTTACAATACAGTCAAGAACTCCTTCTTTGACCCATCTATTTTGAACTCCTTCAAAAACTTGTCAAGGTATGTCTTCGTCGAAAAAAAACTTATCAAGCGAATAGATCTATCCCTATAGATCTTGATGCTCAATAAAATAGTAGCTTTATCTGGGTCTTCCTTTGAAAAAAAAACTTTTCAAACAACCCTTCATGCTCTTCCAGAAATTCTACATCATTTCCGATCAATAATATGTCAACTACATATTCTTATAAGAAATTCCATAGTGCTCCCACTCACTTTCTTGCAAATACAAGTTTCTCATAAACTTTGTATAAACTTAAACACTTTGATCACCTCATCAAAGCATATATTCCAACTCCGAGATGCTTGCTCCAGTCCATAGAAGGATCGCTGGAGTTTGCATATTATTAGCATCCTTAGGATTGACAAAACCTTCTGGTTGTATCACATACAACTCTTCCTCACAGAAACCATTACGGAAACCTTGTTTTGTCATCCATCTGCCAGATTTCATAATCGAAAAATGCAGCAACTGCTAACAAAATTTTAATAGACTTTTAGCATCGCTACAGATGAGACAATCTCATTGCAGTCAACTCCTTGAACTTGGCGGAAACTTCTTTGCGACAAGTCGAGCTTTATAAACGGTGACATTTCACCATTAGCGTCTATGTTTATCTCAAAGGTCCATTTGTACTCAATGACCCGCCATTCAACAGGCAAGTCTACCAAAGTCCATACTTGGTTTTCATACATGGATCCTTTCTCAGATTTCATGGCTCCTAGCCATTTGTTGGAATCCGGGCCCACCATCGCTTCTCCATAGTTCGTAGGTTCATCGTTGTCCAACAACATGATTTCCAAGACAGGGTTGTCGTACTACTCAGGAGCAGTACGCGTCCTTGTCGACCTACGAGGTTCGATAGTGACTTGATCCGAAGCTTCATGATCATCATCATTAACTTCCTTTTCAACTAAGTAGGCTCTACAGAAACATCTTTCTGTGTTGCGCTATTCTCTGGTTGAAACAAAGGTTCAACAACCTTATCAAGTTCTATCTTCCTCCCACTCAATTCTTTCGAGAGAAACTCTTTCTCAAAAAGGACCCGTTCTTAGCAACAAACACCTTTTGCGCTTGGATCTGAGATAGAAGGCATACCCAATGTCTCATTAGGGTATTCTATGAAGATGCATTTGTCTGCTTTGAGTTCGAGCTCGCTAGGTGAAAAACCCATTTTCACATAAGCGTCGCAGCCCCAAACATTAAGAAATGACAGCTTAGGCTTCTGTCAAACCATAATTCTCACGGTGTCATCTCAACAGACTTAGATGGTGCCCTGTTAAAGTGAATGGATTTGTCTTTAATGCATAACCCCATAACGATAGTGGTAAAACGATAAGAGACATCATAGTACTCACTATATCCAATAGAGCACGACTACGACGTTCGAACACACCATCACACTATGGTGTTCCAGGAGGCGTGAGCTGTGAAACAATTTCCACATTGTCTAAAATTGCATACCAAACTCGTAACTTAGATATTCACCTCCATGATCATATCATAGACATTTATCTTCTTGTCACGATGATCTTTAACTTCACTCTGAAACTCCTTGAACCTTTCAAACATTTCAGATTCGTGTTTCATTAAGTAAATATCCCCATATTTACTCAAATCATCAGTGAAGGTAAAGAAAAACAACGATATCCACTGTGTGTTTCAACACTCATTGGACCACATACATCAACATGTATTAATTCCAATAAGCCACTTGCCCGCTCCATCATATTGGATGACGGGGTCTCAGTCATCTTGCCCAAGAGGCATGGCTCGCATGTCTCAACCGATTCGAAATCGAGTGAGTCAAAAAACATCCATCATCATGGAGTTTCTTCATGCGATTTATACCAATATGACATTACGTGGCAGTGCCACAAGCATGTGGTACTATCATTATTAACTTTGTATCTTTTGGTACCAATGTTATGAATTATGTGTACTACTACGATCATGATTCGATAAACCATTTCGAGTGGGTGCATGACCATTGAAGGCATTATCCATGTAAACAGAATAACCATTATTCTCTAACTTATATGAATAACCGTATCGCACTAATCATGATCTAATCACGTTTATGCTCAACGCAAACACCAAATAACATTTATTTAGGTTTATCACAAATCCTGAAGGTAGAGAGAGCGTGCGATGGTGATCACATCAATCTTGGAAATACTTCCAACACACATCGTCACCTTTCACCTAGCTAGTCTCCATTTACTCCGTAGCTTTTATTTCGAGTTGCTAACACTTAGCAACCGAACCGGTATCTAATACCCAGGTGCTACTAGGAGTACCAGCAAGGTACACATCACTAACACGTATATCAAATATACTTCCATTGACATTACCAGCCTTCTTATCTACCAATCATCTAGGGTTTTTCCGCTTCAGCGAACATTCTCCTCATAACAGAAGCACTTAGTCTCGGGTTCGGGCTCAACCTTGGGTTTCTTCACTAGAGCAACAACTGGCTTGCCATTCCTGAAGTTTTTCCCTTCTTGCCCTTGCCCCTTTTGAAACTAGTGGTTTTCACTTAACCATCAACACTTGATGCTCCTTATTGATTTCTACCTTCGTGGTGTCAAACATCACGAACAACTCAGGGATCATCTTATCCATCCCTGGCATGTTATAGTTCATCACGAAGCTCTAGTAGCTTGGTGGCAGTGACTTGGAGAACTGCATTAATCACTATCTCATCTGGAAGATTAACTCCCACTTGATTCAAGTGATTGTAGCACCCAGACAATCTGAGAACACGCTCACCGATTAAGCTATTCTCCTTTATCTTGCAGGCAAAGAATCTTGTTGGAGGTCTCATACCTCTCAACATAGGCACGAGCTTGAGATCACAATCTCAGCTCTTAGAACATCTCATATGTTCTGTGACGTTCAAAACATTTTGAAGCCTCAATTCTAAGCCGTAATGCATGACGCACTGAACTATCACGTAGTCATCAAAAAGTGCCTGTCATATGTTCACAACATCTACAGACAACGCTTGAGGGAGTGATGCAGTTAGCGGTACATCAAAAACATAAGCTTTCTGTGCAGCAATGAGGACAATCCTCAGATCACGGACCCAGTCCGCATTATTGCTACCATCTACTTTCAACTTACTTTTCTCTAGGATTGTATCAATAAAACTGGGGAGCTACAGCGCGAGCTATCTACGACATAATTTGCAAGGACATTTTTAGACTAAGTTCATGATAATTAAGTTCATTTAATCAAATTATTAATGAACTCCCGCTTAGATAGACATCTCTCTAGTCTTCCAAGTGATACATGATCCATGTCAACTAGCCCGTGTCCGATCATCACGTGAGACGGACTAGTCATCCATGGTGAACATCTCTATGTTGATCGTATCTTCTATACGACTCATGTTCGACCTTTCGGTCTTCCGTGTTCCGAGGCCATGTCTGTACATGCTAGGCTCGTCAAGTCAACCTAAGTGTTTCGCATGTGTAAATCTGGCTTACACCCGTTGTATGCGAACGTTAGAACCTATCACACCCGATCATCACGTGGTGCTTCGGAACGACGATCCTTAGCAACGGTGCACAGTTAGGGTGAACACCTTTCTTGAAATTTTATTGAGAGATCATCTTATTTACTACCGTCGTTCTATGCAAATAAGATGTAAACATGATAAACATCACATGCAATCAATATAGTGACATGATATGGCCAATATCATTTTGCTCCTATGATCTCCATCTTCGGGGCACCATGATCATCACTGTCACCGGCACGACACCATGATCTCCATCATCATGATCTCCATCATTGTGTCTTCATGAAGTTGTCTCGCCAACTATTACTTCTACTACTATGGCTAACGCTTAGCAATAAAGTAAAGTAATTACATGGCGTTTATGATTGACACGCAGGTCATACAATAAATAAGACAACTCCTATGGCTCCTGCCGGTTGTCATAATCATCGACATGCAAGTCGTGAATCCTATTACAAGAACATGATCAATTCATACATCACAATGCATCACATCACATCCTTTGGCCATATCACATCACAAGGCACATGCTGCAAAAACAAGTTAGACGTCCTCTAATTTGTAGTTGCAAGTTTTTACGTGGCTGCTATAGGTTACTAGCAAGAACGTTTCTTACCTACGTCAACACCACAACGTGATTTGCCAATTGCTATTTACCCTTCATAAGGACCCCTTTTTTTCATCGAATCCGATCCAACTAAGGTAGGAGAGACAGACACCCGCTAGCCACCTTATGCATCTAGTGCATGTCAGGCGGTGGAACCGGTCTCACGTAAGCGTACGTGTAAAGTTGGTCCGGGCCGCTTCATCCCACAATACCGCCGAATCAAGATAAGACTAGTAGCGGCAAGCAAATTAACAAACTCGACGCCCACAACTGCTTTGTGTTCTACTCGTGCATAGATTCTACGCATAGACCTAGCTCATGATGCCACTGTTGGGAGACGTAGTAGTAAATCAAAATTTTCCTACGTTCACCAAGATCTATCTATGGAGAAACCAGCAACGAGAGGGGAGAGATTGCATCTTCATACCTTTGAAGATCGCTAAGCGGAAGCGTTACAAGAACGCGGTTGATGGAGTCGTACTCACAGCGATTCAGATCGCGGTAGATCCGATCAAGTGCCGAACGGACGGCACCTCCGCGTTCAACACACGTACAGCCCGGTGACGTCTCCAACACCTTGATCCAGCAAGGAGGAAGGAGAGGTTGGGGAAGGGCTCCAACAGCAGCACGACGGCGTGGTGGTGGTGGAGTAGCAAGGTATTCCGACAGGGCTTCGCCTAAGCGCTGCGGAGGAGGAAGAAGAGAGGTAGGGCTTCGCCGTGAGAGAGAGAGATCAAATCCTATCTCAAAACATCCAAAACCTCAAGTATATATAGGAGGAGGGACGTGGAGGGCTGTCTTGGCCTCTACTCCAAAGAGGAGAGGGCCGGCCGAATTAAAGGGAGAGTCCACCTCCCACAAGGGAGGTGGATCTCCTCCTTTTAAATCCTTTTTGCCTTAACTCCTTATCTCCAGCCGCATGGGCCTTTAGCAAAAGTCTTGCCCAGCCCAATAAGGGCTGGCACACTTTATCTAACAGCCCATGTGGTCCTTTGGTCGTCACACCCCTCCCGGGGGTTATCCGGCACCCTCCCGGCACTCCCGGTACACTACCGATGAGCCCGAAAACTTTCCGGTGACCAAAACTGGACTTCCTATATATCAATCTTTACCTCCGGACCATTCCGGAGCTCCTCGTGATGTCCGAGATCTCATCCGGGACTCCGAACAACCTTCGGTAATCACGTATACCTTTTCCCTATAACCCTAGCGTCATCGAACCTTAAGTGTGTAGACCCTACGGGTTCGGGAGACACGTAGACATGACCGAGACACCTCTCTGGTCAATAACCAACAGCGGGATCTGGATACCCATGTTGGCTCCCACATACTCCACGATGATCTCATCGGATGAACCACGATGTCAAGGATTCAATCAATCCCGTATACAATTCCCTTTGTCTATCGGTATGATACTTGCCCGAGATTCGATCGTCGGTATCCCTATACCTTGTTCAATCTCGTTACTGGCAAGTCTCTTTACTCGTTGCGTAATACATCATCCCGTGGCTAACTCCTTAGTCACATTGAGCTCATTATGATGATGTCTTACCGAGTGGGCCCAGAGATACCTCTCCGTCACACGGAGTGACAAATCCCAGTCTCGATTCGTGCCAACCCAACAGATACTTTCGGAGATACCCGTAGTGCACCTTTATAGCCACCCAGTTACGTTGTGACGTTTGGCACACCCAAAGCATTCCTATGGTATCCGGGAGTTGCACAATCTCATGGTCTAAGGAAACGATACTTGACATTGAAAAGCTTTAGCAAACGAACTACACGATCTTGTGCTATGCTTAGGATTGGGTCTTGTCCATCACATCATTCTCCTAATGATGTGATCCCGTTATCAACGACATCCAATGTCCATGGTCATGAAACCGTGACCATCTATTGATCAACGAGCTAGTCAACTAGAGGCTCACTAGGGACATGTTGTGGTCTATGTATTCACACATGTATTATGGTTTCCGGTTAACACAATTATAGCATGAACAATAGACAATTATCATGAACAAGGAAATACAATAATAACCATTTTATTATTGCCTCTAGGGCATATTTTATTATTGTGTTCTAGAGGAGGAAGCGAGAGTATTTCAGTCTTGCTAGTGTGTTTTGTTAGCACATGAGTATTAGGGGATTGATAACCCGTCCCAGTGATGGTAACTTCTGGATGAGCCGAGTTCTTGGCGGCTATCGAAGAACTGGGCGACTTAGGATCCGTCACCAAAGGATTCTCAGGAGTATCCATGTTGTGATCCGCCGGCTCAGAGGGTTGAGGAGTGTTTCGAGGCGCATTCTTCTCGGCATCAGAAGGCTCAACGTGAGCGGCAAGAGAGTCCGGCTTAGCACTCTCTGGCTCTTGGAGAGTTGGATTGGTGGTTGACCCGCCTGCTTTCCTTCGTTGGGCTTGAACCCTGGAAGCAAAAAAAAGAATCATTTCACAGCACAAGGACAATGATGATAATATATACTCTAGAAGGTAAAGGTACATACTCTGGCTTAATCTTCAGAGGAGGAAGCTTGGTTGCAATTGAGTCGCCAGACGAAGGGGGCGATTCCTGAAAAGTTAAAAGTCAGCAAAAAAGAACAGGATAAGGTGACATGGTAAAAGGCTCATGCATACATGGGGATTGGTTGAAAGAGTGCCTTAGCACATCGTTTCCGAGGAGCCGGAGAGTTCGGTAAGCCGGCCATGAGATCCTCAGAGTCGGTGCTTCGGTTCTGACATCAAGAGTTGTGTTGTTGCTTTTTTTAAAAGAAATTCAGGATCTAAGTAAGTAAGAGGATTTGAAAATGGAACTTTTCGGACGACGGGTCGGACCTCTGAGTCGTATTTTCTCTTGTGGTAGGACCTCTGAGTCGGAGGAAAGAAAAGTTACCTCGGTGGCGTCGGCATGACTGGTTTCCGCTTCCTCCTGTGTACAATTACCATCAATAAGTTGCACAAAGAGACGACCAAGAGAATCAAGTTCTACCTATGAATCGTCAAGCTCAAAATTCCTGAGCAAAAGTTTCCTTCTTACGGCTATGGGCTTTACCCGCCTGAGATTTCTTCTTCAATGAAGGAACATATTTCTTCTTCCAGAAGTTAGAGACGACCTGTGTATAAGCCTCCAAAAGGGTAAGGAATCAAGGTAGAAAGTCAAGACGAGAACAAGCAGTTTTGGGAAGAAGGTTTTTCTTACATCTGGAGCTGGGTTCTTGATGTGGAAAGTTTTCAACCCAGTTTTGTTGCAAACTGCCTCGGTGTCGCCAAGAAGTGACTTGACAGCAGAATTAATGTCTTGTTCTATCAGGGGAGTGTTGTCGAAACAGAGAGGGTCATTCCTTTCACCCGTAAATTCACACATAAGCCGATCGCGTCAGCTCAGTGGCAACACTTTCCATGAGTCCCAGCAACGGGTTAGATCGACTCCAGTTAAGCCATTCGCCAAAAGGGCCTTGATTTTTTGCAAAGGCTGGGCATACTACACTCGATCTGCAATGGACATCCGGTCCAAAAGTTCAGTAGAAGTGCAAAGCCGGGTAGGACGATAACTTGGCAACAGATTTTCCTCTTTGGGGGAGGTATCCTAGCAGTAAAACCAAGTCTTATTCCAATCCTTGGGGTGGCTTGGCAAGAGAGCAGCTGGATAGGGCATATCTCTCCGTCTCTTGATAGAGACGCCACCTAGTTCTAAACTTGGTCTAGTCACTACTTCATTTTGGCGATTGACATAGAATAAATCATGGAAGAGGTCGACAGATGGCTCTTCTTGTAGATATACTTCACACAAAACTTGAAACTGGCACCTATTGGTGACAGAGTTTGGAGCTGTGTCTTGAGGGTGAAGTTTGAAAAAGTGAAGAACGTCCCGGAAGAACTTTGACCCAGGCGGGCTGAAGCCATGGAGGAGGTGATCAGTGAATATGAAAACTTCCCCTTCCTTAGGGGCAGGTCTGATTTCTAACCCCGGAACCCTCCAATGAATAACATCCTCAGCCGGCAAGGAACCAGTCTCTACGGATTCAAGCAGAAGCTGCTTGGTGACTCCGGAGCCAACCCAGTCACAGGATGAGGGTGCTCTTGACATAGTGGCGGGTCAAACTGTGAGGAAGTACAAAGTATGGCGGATTAGAAAACGCCAAAGAATCAAGATGACTATGGTTAACATGATGGTGAGGAGCTAAGCCGCCAGTGCATTTTATCAGAGAGTCGATAACTCGATGGTGGGTTAAGTGGACAAGACAATGCCAGGAATATTGCTAAGTGTGAATAAACAGGTTTCATATGTTGCGACCGTGGCTACAAGATCTACGGGCGAGGAAAAATGAAAATATATTCAAGACCTAAAAACAACAGTGGAAGACCAGGTGCTTAGCCCGTGCGCTGCTCATGATGTGCAGATCTATAGAGAGCGGATCTTGGCGTTCGAGAGGGTGGCCGCAACGGATAATCGACATTATGAGATTTAAAGAGATGCTTGACAATCTACATTATGAGGAATAATCTGACGAACAGTGAAGAACACTAATGGGGACCCAATGAACTCGGGGAGATTCTAAGCGAGGTGACTGCAGATTCAGCAAAGGTTGAGAGGGGTACCTTGTAGATGTGGATGCGTGTGCGAAGCTCTGGACTGAATCAGGTTGATGCAGCGGACGGTGTTGGGGACGACAATGAGGTCCAGTCGGTGCGACGGAGCTCCCGAGGAGTGAGCATCTAGAGGAAGAAGAAGAAGATGGGGGCGGTGGAGAAAAGAAAAGGGTCCTTTCGTGTCCCTATTTATGATATGGGATGGCAAACAGTGCGCACGAGAATCGAGAAGGCGCAGTGATGATTGACCGAAGGGGGCGCCTCGATTTTTGGGCCGACTATTTAATGAGAAGGATCCATTGCGAACATCACAGAATCTTTTTTCATATATTCAAGATGATGTCATGGTGGGTTATGAATTTTCTCTTTCAGGTAATAAACATGAGAGACTCGCCAACCAGAAGACTTGAAGATTGACATGAACTGGTTCAAATCAATCTGGGGCCTAATATTAGGGATATACACCCAGGATGAGACCCACCCAGGTGGGGCCAGGTCATGCGGTTGGCGGCTTACGATGACTCCAGGAGGAAAGCATAGCCGATGGGCCAAAGGGCCCAGAGCCAGAAGGCCGGATGTAACACGGTGGACTTAAGCCACCGGGAGAGACTTGTTAGATAAAGTATGTTTTAGTTAGAGGTGAGGTCGGTTGTTAAGTTTAACCTGACCCGAACTCTTGTAAGCCCAGGGCCTTGACCCGTGTATATAAGGATGGCTTACCTGGGCGGCTTAGGCCACGAAGCAATTGCTCGAGGGCTAGGTCAAGCGAACTCGCTCACTTGTAATCGATACACAATCAATACAACACAAGCAGGACATGGGCTTTTACCTCTTTCCGAGGGGCCAAACCTGGGTAAACCCTTGTCTCTCGATTCCGATCAACCCCTTCGAGTTCACCGCCTTAGCGATGGCCTCGAACCTAAGTCCGTTGACCCGGATATCTGCCATGACAAATCCACGACAGATTCTGAATGTCTATGGTCAAGCCAAAATACCGAGAGGTTTGAAATTCATTTCCATTCTTGCATGGGACCAAAACATGTATCGAATGACACATATATGATTTTTCAACCCATTCAGGTGCACTCTAACACATGCTTAACTGCAGTTCATATTTGAACTATGCACATGAAATGTCTAAAAAACTCTTTAAATGTTTAAAAAGGCCTAAACAACCCTAAATAATTCCATATTTTAATAGACACTCCTATAGTTGCACGTTCACTGCTAATAAATGTTATTGCAATCCAAACACCTTCAATTGCCGATGTAACCTCATTTTTCGTTTCAAAACAATATCAAAATCAAGTACATCGCAAACAGTTCTTGATCACGAAACGTGTGTGATGTGGTATAAAATATCTTGGGCCAATCCTCATATATGGGTTATGCCGGAAGCTTCATTGACTACAGTCCACCACCAGCACGTCAACCACACAGTCACACTTGTTCCCCAAGACCACTGTACTGTTCAAACGTCGCTGATGAAAGATGGGGACGTGGATCCGCATCGTGAAGGCAATTTCAACAACCCACTCTGGCCCGAGCGCGGCCGCATCAGCCATGAACACGCTCACAACATCCATGAGCACGGCCGCAATCTCCGACAGGGTGGTTGCAGTCGCCAAAAGGGCTTTTGCTGCAGATGAGATGGCGGCAGCAGCATCTGCGACCAGTATAGCAAATGGCGAGAACGACACACAACAGTTGTCCATTCCTCGGCAGTCACCGTAGCCCTCATGGCGGATGCCCACGGCTACGTCGAGGCCGCCCATGCCCAGCTCGTGTCGGTCACCGCACAAATAGCAGCGGCCTTCTCCGACATTGGTTGACAACCTACGTTCAAAGTGTTGGTAATTGCCGAGAGCGCTTAGCCAACCGTCCATTCGTCGACAGCCTCCCTAGCCGAGATGGAGGTCGTCAACGCCCGGACCACGGCCGCCCACACTAGGATCGTGGAGGCCTTTTCCAAAGAGATGGCGGATGCAGACTGCGAGATGCTTGCGGAGTATGTGGCGATGGATGCCATGGAGCCCCTTCCGGAGGTCGTCGGGTGCGAGCTGGTCATGGAGGATGTGGCGGAGATCGACGAGCATCAAGTGGAACATTAGTCTTTGTTTAGAGCATTGGTCTTTTGTTAGAGTAATGTTTAGGTCAACCATCTTTGTTTAATTGCTCGATTAAGTAAGTGCGGGTTGTGGTGTAGGCTCTTTTGTATAGTACCCAAATTAGCAATTGATGTTAAATTATGCAATGACATGGATGACCATTGTAAGCAGGGAAAACCAGGCCAAAATTTCCGCCATATACCCATTCCATCTTCCAAATGGAAATGAAATTCAAGTACATCACACAATTTGTTGGCACGAATCGTGTGCAATGTAGTATATAATCTTACGTTGGAAGCTTGGACACAAAAATTTGCACGTTCAAGCTCATTGCACACGGGATAAAGTAGAGGATTTGTTTGTGATGTATAGATATCGCAAATAGTTCTGAATAATTTCCATGTTCAAGCTCACCACACAGGGGGTTAAAGTACATGATTCGTTTGTGATGTCTAGATATCGCACACAATTCTGAATAAGGGACTGTGTCCGGTGACACTTCTCGTGCCAGTTTTTCGCTGCATCGAACGAAAAAATTGGGCTATCACGAAAATATCTACCTCCCTCGCCCCATGGTACTAACCAAAAGCCACATTTCTCATGTTTCCTTATTCCTTTCCTAGTTCAAACCTTCAGTGCTTGCTTGCAGCGCCGCCTCCTCGCCGGCGACGCTCCTTCCTACTGCTCGGCCTCGTCCATCTAGTCAGGTAATCGACACCTCCCCAATACCCCCTCTCTCTCACACCTCCTCCTCCATCCCACATGGCCCGACCGCCGATGCGACACCTTCCACCCAAATCACCGCCCCATCCTCCAAATAATCGCCGCCGAAAGCCATGGTCCATGCAGTATAGCCATGATCTCAAGGAGCATTTGGAAGCGGAAAAGTAAATCACGGTTGCACGCGCGGATGAGGCGGGGATGGCTGCCATGCGTGCCAACCCCTAGATATTGGAGGAGCACCTCGCCGTCAAGGCCACCGTCAATGCCTCACGCACGGACGTCGCCACGCAGTTGGCTGCTATAAACAACAACTCATGGTCTTTTCTCGAGGGCACCGTTGGTGCATTCAACGAAGACTATGATCTGTTTTTTCAGTGTGGCCGTGCTTACCTCAGCTCCAGAGCTAGCATGTTCATCCCGAGGCGGGATCAAGCCATTCACCACTACGAGGGGTGCATCCACGGTGTGGAGGCTTCGCTCTCTTCCAAGTTGAAGGAGCCCATCGTCATCGATATCTCTAACGATGAGGAATAGCTTGTTTTTCTTAGCTTTATCACTAAGGACCTATGTTCAGCTAGCTATGTGGTTAAGCATGTTTGCTTTACCTGTTGCATGTGCTGCTCCTGTCTTTCATTTAGAAATTCCAGTGAAATGGCCAATGTAACGCTCCTTGCAATCTGACCTTCTAGTATGTTCTATTGTGCAATGTGGTGCTTAGTTAACTGTTTGGTTCATTTGTTGTGGTGATCATTCAACTATTTAGTTCAATTCTGCAATGTGATGTTCGGTTGTTGTTGGTATAATTTTGTATTGTTATGCATGTGATAAAGACATATAATTTAGATGTGCTAAATACATGTGAAACATATACAATTGATATATTTCCTAGTTCTTAGCACGCTTGGTTTAGATAACTGGCTTTTTCATGTGGCTCAAATTAATCTGTTGGATCTGTGATGTGTTTATTTTTTATTAACATATTTCACTAATAGTATGTCAAATATCACTTATAACCTGATCAATATATATCTTAAATATGTTGCGGGGGGAACAATGGGAGACGTTGAAGTTTACCATTGAGTTTTGCACATCCATGGTCCTTTGGCTAATAGCACATTATTGTGCAATTACAGGAACCATTCTAATATTAAGGTTTTAATAATTTGTTCTTGCGCATGTAGGTCCTGTTGTAAGAGGTTTAGACCCATTGTCCATCCCTTTTTGCATGTGGGGAAATGACGTGTCCTTGAATATCAGTCAAATCAAGAAACTGAGAAAGATTGTTAAGATAAAAAACTAGCTACGAAAAACAACAAGATGTGTGTCTGTACAATGAAGAAGACATCAATCAACTATAGGATGGTACCATCTCTTTCACCTTGTCCTTTTCCCTTTGCGTCATTTCAAAATTTAGAAAAGATATTTATGCATATGTTTGTTTTCAGTCCTTTTCAAGGCAATTCATCGATGATTACATCTCAAACCACATGTATGGTCAAGAGGCGAGGAAGGTATTCATACAGCACCCAAGTATAATATTGAAATCTTCCTCAAGAGGACGAAGGATGGGCGGGTAATCATCCATAGGCACTGTCCTAAAGTTGCGAGGACCTTCAACATCATTGAAAGCTCAATATTCACCTTCCGCTTCAACCGTTTTCTAGGCGAGAATCGTCTATCTATTTACCGTCTATGATGATACTTTCTAAAGGTTTTAGGTGTTGCATTTGAAACTCTGTCCTGTTGTGTAGTTGGGTAGCTAGGTAGTATATGCCTATATGATGTTGTACCCTGATGCAATTCAATTATGAAATCATGGTTGCCGTAATATGAATAATAGATATGTTGTGTGATTGATATGAAATGTTAATTTGATTACTAAATGGATTGTAAATAATAGAGCAATTAGGCTAATTATTGGGGTTCCTATTATAAACGGTTTCTAAGACAACACCGTGGGCGATGACCTCAACAAACCCACACAGTTTCTAAAAAGTTGGCATGTTGGATCAGCGAACAGTCACACACGACTTCCGGTCAACAACTGTGTGCGTTAGGCCACCCTATCACAAACGTTTTCACATAACAAGTGTGTGTTACGGACAACCTTATGCCGAACAGTTTCTTCTAGGCACCTTGAGTGATGTATTGAATAACTCAGTCGACAGAATGTGTGATGGCAAGCCCTATCACAAATGACGTTATGCAAAAAAAATGTGTGTGATGTGCAGTACGAACGGAGACGTTTCTTTGGGATTCCCTATGTGGGGTGCTAAGCACATCTCACACGACTTCTGCAATATGTATGTTTGTGATGGTCCTCCCAATCGCACACACTCAATTTTTGCCTCACACATGTGACCGGACAGAGGCATCATCGATGATTTTATCTATGTCGTGTGGGATAGCCCCCCTATCGCCCACACATGCAAGGTGACGGTTTAAAACTGTGTTGCGAAAAGGGGGTAAAAACCATTTGTATAGGACTCGGCTACACTAGTGACGTGTTGATTCCACCCAACCATTCAGATGTAGACCCACTCTTAATAGTACAGATTTCCTACGACTCAAATACCACCAAATAATCGCCGGAACACTCCGTCTTCACTACGTTTCACTGAGGGGAGTTAAACCGTCTCTTGTCCATTTGATAAGAACTTTGAAATACTCAGGGCACACGGTTAGTCCGCAAATTAACTTGTCATCAATCACCAAAACTATAGGGAAAAAATTCCCTAACAAAGGTTCCTATTTAATCTATCGGTTAATGCGACCTATTAATCCACTTAATAGGCCTATTCACTAATTAATCAGTGCTCGCAAGCTGATCAAGAAGCTACCAGTTACTGATGCAGATTGAAAATTCCGGAAAATTCTATAAGAGTAGTTTCCCTGCAAGAGGGGTTAGCACGCGAATGGGTCACACATGGCCATGTGGCGTGACCTAGGGCTAGACTGCCTGGTGGTACCGTGTGGGACCCCTGGAGATTCCCTGTGTCCCATGTTTTGCTCAATAATTCCCATCATACATAAAATTGTAAAAATTATATTTTTGGGGAGTCCTTGAAGACTATTTTCATACCTTTTTATGTATCTATTTTTACCTGATTCTGGAAGGTTCTGATGTTGATCTTCAATATTTTTTCAGAGTTATTACCTGTTTAATATGGTGTCAACCTCAAGCGAATCACTGGCAGTGTAGTGTTTGAGCCTCTGCCTATTCAATACTTTTGGTCTAGTGGTTTGTTGCATCGTTGATAACGGGTAAACGTCTTCAATGGACCTTCTCACTTGGAAAATTATACCTGAACTTTTTACCTTTCTTTACATAACTTAGTGTTTTCAGACGCCTTGATTCTCCCTTCATTTAAAGCACTACTACCAAGCCTTTTTTCTCTACCTAATTTAAAATCACAATTCAACTCCTTAATAGCCCAATAGGCTCAGTGCTCAACTTCAAGAGGCATGTGATGTGATTTTCCATATACCATTTTATAAGATGACATATGCTCCTAGCATTTTTGTAAGCAGTTCTATAAGCCTAGAGTGTATCATTTAATTTTTTGCCCAATAGTTCGTTGATCTGTTGACTGTTGCAAGATTTTTTTATATATTCATTAGTTAATTCTAATTTCTCGCCAGACTAAGGGCGATAGAGTGATGCTACTCTATGGTTGACATCATACTGAAGACTTTCTTAAATGCACCATGAATAAAGTGTGAACCACCACCAGTCAGAAGATATCCAGGAGATCCAAACTTCGAAAATATAGCATCTTAAAGCATTTTAATAGAAGTCGTGTGATCAGCTCTTTTAGCCTAACCATTTGTGCATTGCAATGTGAAGTTGAAAAGTCACACACATCAAAACATTCAATAACTAAAGAATAATCAATGGGCATTTGCTAGCATCTACTGGTTATCGAGAAGGTTTGCAACTAACAAGTTCCCTGGATACTACCGGTGACCGAAAGTTCTAGGCTTCACAGACTAATGATGTTCCAGTTAAATCAGAGCTCTCTCTTAGTTATTTTGTTTTGGATTTTGGATGTGGATGCATATTTGTATGTGTATGTAATGTCGATTCCCACGGTACCACCAAGGTGCTCCCCCTCTTAATAGTGTGGTTCCCCAACTCAAATGACTCTTTAATGCGGCAACATTGTTTATAGACTCAACCATATGGTTAAAACACAAATAATGTTGTCACTAACACCATTTTTGTAAGGGCATAAATGCCCATTTAGCGCATTGCACCAAGCACCTCCGACAATAGCTGGTCTTTGAAGCGCGCCGCCAAAGCGTCCATGGAAGCCTTAGTGATGTCTTTGTCGTCCAGGAAGCGTCCAGGGTCCAAGGGTGGCATCAAATGAGCAGGAGGGGTTGCGTGCTCGATCGGCACCTCGATCGTGCGCCTCGTGTCAGAGCCGAAGCCAAGCAGAGAGTTGTTGTTGGCCACTGTTGGTGTGCCGACGCTGGTCAGCATGACCACTCTGCTTGTCGCGTTTACGATCGTGGTAGCGCGCATCCTCCCCATCCCTTGCTACCTCTGGAGGAGTCACGGCCACGCCGGTCATGCGGCCCTGTTTACGATGTCGAGGCGGCAGTTGTAGGGCATGGAGAAATGGTCGTGTCCTTGGTCTTAGTGGATCGGCACTCTTGCTCGAGCCCACGATTGTGGTACACTGAAGGAGGAGGTGATCCATTTCACCAGGAAAATATCCTATGAAACCATGCCACAAAATTCAAATTTACATGTCAAAAAAATCTATTTTTTTTCTTTGTAAATGTTCACAACACAGATATCTACTATCCCTAAAAAAATGATTTTCAAATTCAAAATACACATTTAGAAATGAAAAAGACAAATCCAGCATGAATAGTGTCACAAAAAGACAAATACAAACATGACACTGTTCACATGTAGATTTATCTTTTTTGTTCCTCCATGCATATTTTCATTTTCAATCTGATTTTTTTAGGGATTGTAGACATAGGTCTTGTGAACATTCGCAAAAAAATTAGGAATTTTTTGACACGTCACAATTTAAGTTTTGAAACGTAGCCCTAGGGTTGAGCCCCTTGCGCACCGTGCACAATGAATGGACGTGGCTAAGCTCGCGACACATCTCCACACTGAAGCTGCCCAAGATGAAGACTGGTAAAGAAAAGGCATTGCAGGCCTGTACAAGAGGCACCCAAGACAAGCAATAGCTAACTTGTGAATATTCTATCCAACCGATCAATTATTCGCCTTGTTTTTATTGATTGATGACTGTACAAATCCAATAATCTGGTAGAGCATTTTCTAACAGATTTCACAACGCCAGCATCTTCTCTTTCTAATTTTGCTTTTCTTTTAGAACTATGACGACACTTGTTAGTAAAAGATCAATTTGCATCTCCCAACCAGCCAACTACTTTACTTTTGGCCCATTCCTCTAACAAAACTATGCTTTCGGACCTTCTCACTCGCTGAGCCTGGCTAATTCTGCTCAAGAGGAAGGAAGAAGGCCACCTTCCCCTAAAGTGATAGGATGTGATCATCGACCCACTCGGATAGCCTGAGAAGCTTCTTGGTCATGTCGGCGCTCTTTGAGAAGTAAGTCTCGGCATTGGCAAGCATCACAGTGGCATCATGTTGGAGAGCCTCCACGGTTCTGTAGTAACCATTTTCCAGTCTTGTCCTGATCACCTCCATGGAAAACTGGACAGGAAACCTACAATGGTTGCACACAAAAATATCTATCCTTAGATGGATGTTACTTCATCATTCATCGATAAAAAGCACCATATACTCCATAGGAAATAATTTTCCAAACCAACAATGCTCGGGCAAGGAGGCATCAAGTCTGAAGAAAAGCTACTTCTATAGTATTTTGCAAGGACAGGTACTATCAAGGTTCACTGAAATAAAACATCTATTTATACTAGTACAGGGCCTTTTGATATACAAGATACTCATCCTATGAGCATATATGGACGGAAAGGAGTAAATAACAAACAATTTCATGCAACACACGACATAAAAAAGAAGAGTATGCATTGGTTAAATTTTGTCTAAAGAAACATTTATTGTATTCTAACAACTATGCCTCATAATTGAAATGGAAAATGGGGCCTTGTACATGCACACGTAGCATCTTCTCATGTCAAAACGGCATTTATTTTACTTTGATAACAGAATGTTAATTATCAAAATCTAATTTTATGCACGCTACGAGATATGCCAACCATAGAAGGTTGTAAAAGTGCTCGCGTAAATTTCCTAGAAAGCAACATCTAAAATAATCATTAAAAGAACTACGCTTAGTGTTCCACAAACTTAACTTTTCAACCTCATTTTTCGGTCAAGCAAGATGCCTGAAGACTGGAGGCGGAGTATATTAGTACCAATCTTCAAAAACAAGGGGATGTTCAAAGTTGTACTAACTACCGTGAAATTATTAAGCTCATGAGTCATACGATGAAGCTATAGGAGAGTCATTGAGCAGCGCTTAAGAAGGATGACAAGCATGGCCAAAAATCAGTTTGGTTTTATGCCTAGGAGGGCGACCATGAAAGCCATTTTCTTGGTACGACAACTTATGAAGAGATACAGGGAGCAAAAAAAGGACCTGCATATGGTGTTCATTGACTTGGAGAGGGCCTACGATAAGGTACCGTGGAATGTCATGTGATGGGCCCTAGAGAATCACTTGTTCAAACACTCAAAAGTAGAAACACAAAGTCCAAACAAAGTACCTCTTCATCAAAGACATGTACGATAATGTTTTAACAAGTGTTCGAACAAGTGATGGCAATGACTTTCCAATTAAAATAGGAGTGCACCAAGGGTTAGCTTTGAGCCCTTATCTTTTTGCTTTGGTGATGGATGAGGTCACCAGGGATATACAAGGAGATATCCCATGATGGATGAGCCCTTATCTTCTCTTTGCATATCATGTGGTGCTAGTCGACGATAGTTGGACGGGGTTAATAGAGAGAGCTGGACTGTGAAGACAGACTAGAATCGAAAGGTTTTAGGCTTATAGTAGAACTAAGACTAAGTACATGAGGTGCGGTTTCAGTACTACTAGGCACGAGGAGAGGGAAGTTAGCCTTGATGAGCAGGTGGTACCTTAGAAGGACACCTTTCGGTATTTAGGCTCAATGCTGCAGACGGATGGTGATATTGACAAAGATGTGACCCATCGAATCAAAACAGAATGGATGAAGTGGCGCCAAGCCTGTGGCGTTTTCTGCGATAAGAGAGTTCCGCAAAAGATAAAAGGCAGGTTCTACAGAACAACGATTCAACCTGCGATGTTGGACGAAACTAAATGTTGGGCAACTAAAAGGCGACATGCTCAACAGCTAGGTGTAGCAGAGATGCACATGTCGAGATGATGTGAGGCCACACAAGAAAGGACCGGGTCCGGAGTGATGATAGCCTGTCCAACATTGTTTAAGATAGTTTGGACATGTTCAGCGCACCCCTCCAGAAGTGTCGGTGCATAAGGACGGTTAAGGCACACTAATAATGTCAAGAGAGGTCAGGGTAGACCAAACTTGACATGGGAAGAGTCCGTAAAGAGAGACTTGAAGGACTGGAATATCACCGAAGATTTAGCCATGGACAGGAGTGCGTGAAAGTTAAGCTATCCACGTGCCAGAACCATGACTTGGTTTCGTTATCTTATGGGTTTCAACTCTAGCCCACCCCAACTTGTTTGGGATCGAAAGGCTTTGTTGTTGTTGTTTGTTGTTGTTGTTTGTTGTTGTTGTTGTAGAGTTCCATAAACCTTTAGTTGGGGAAAATCACACAAATATAGGCACTATGTTAACCCGTTCAAAATAATATGTATATGACAAATCTGTTCTCCTTCAGTTTTATACCTAATGATGATTATTTCACACTAGTCATTATTCTCACTTGTGTTGCTAAATAAAAAAATGCAAAATTCATCAGAACTCGATGCATTTGTAGTTTTGTACACGAGTTACCTGTTTATGAACTCTGATTTTACTGCCACAGTATCCAACTTCAGGACACCATAGCAATCCTGAAAATCCATTAAAAAAATACCATAGAGAGTCAACAACAACAAGAGTAATCAAAGAGTGCAAAAATGAATAGTAATTTAACTTTACCTGGTTTCTGCGAGACTTGTTCTGTAAAGTAGTCACTGCTGATAACAATTTATTCCTGATACTGGAATCAATATGTGGATGTTTCCATGGAACCAATGGGCTATCAGTGTCATAGAGCTCCCAGGGGCTATGCAGATGTTCTGAACCGTCAGTCTTGTATTGTATGGCATATTTATCCCATGGACTCTCAGGAAAATCAGGTGACTTAGGTCTTATTGCCAACACACGTCCCTCCCACCAATTTCCTCCTCCTGCACCATCAGCCCACCAAACTCTGCACTTATCTCTGATAGTCCAGTTCTGCGCAACAGCAGCTTCAAACCGTGTTCTTTCCACAAGAAAATCGGGGAAGCCAACCAGCTCAGGCAATGTGATTACAAACTCTCTGTTAAATCCGCTTGAGGTGTCGTCAATGAATTTAAGTGTTAATTTACAGCAGCTTTCACCAGACCCTTTATAAGTTGTATAACAAAGACCCTGAATTTTGCAAAGCTCTACGGCTTTAAGGCCTTTGATCCGATTCCATGGGCAACTATCCGGTAATTCCAATTCATTAAGATATTCTTCATGGCCCTGGGGGAAAAAGCAATCACAAAATAGTATGATAAGAATACTTCATAGTTACTATTTAGGAGTTGCAATGGTCCATCTGTCTGTATTAAATTGACAATACATGCACCCACCCACCCACCCACCCAAAAAAACAAGCACAAGCAGTTGCCTTTCAGCTGGGGTGGGTAGGATTGAGAACATGTGGGGAAACTCCGAGGTCATCCCCATCACAGAATAAAACAGAATATAACATTACCTGTCTCAAGTACATAACCTCATCGCCATGTTGAGGAATATAACGGTAAATATCTTCATGCTCCAACAACATCAACCAACAATTAGAGGATACTTGAGGCTTTTTTTCCAATGAATGTGTATCAGGAACTTTGTTCCTGGTAGACCTTAAACCAGCAGTCTTTGATGGTGATCCCCACTCATGCCCATCTGCACCAATTTGTCTCCCACTAGTTGATGCTTCATGGGAAGAATTTTTCAAATGAGAGAGAGCATTCCTTGCTCCACCATCAGTGTATGCACATGACCTCCTTGTGCTTCTTCGCAAATTACCAGTATCAGGTGCAACAGGACTGCATTCTGAAGGTTGATACCCACCATCATCATTGGAGACAGAGGTACTATCTCCATTGCCAGAATCTGAATCTAATTTTTTCTTGTGCTTACTTAACTTTGACCTTCGGTACACAGCAATCGTCTTTCCAGATTCAGGATGAAACTTCCTTGAATCATCAAAACCAGTGCTCTTACCTGTGCATTCCTGGAAATCTCTAGATGCACTAGGGAAGTCACTGCTTATATGTTGATTGGTGGTAAGATCCTCATCATGCTGCATGGGAACTTTATCACACTCAGAGTTCAGGTCACTCCCTACTGCAGTAGTCTTTGATTTGTCCGGTGAACCTTTTGCATCTGGAATGCCTCTTGACCTGACTAACTTCAGTTTAATAGTAGAGTGAGAAGTACTGTGGGACTGTTGGTTGCATTCTTTGTTGTTTACTTCCTCTGCATGAGTATTATTGTTATTAGTTGTCCTTTCTTCACCAGGTGAATTACCTTCACTATAAACATCAGTGTCATGGTTTTCATGGATGCTATCCAGACAAATTGCACGTTCACGATTTTGTACATTCTGCTCAACCGTTTGTTGGATGGCGTTACCATATTCATGAGGTGTCTTCTGAATACCAGACTTGCCACCATCCTGTGAAACTGCATTATTTGAAGAGGGCCACATGTCTCCAGCAGAAGAGTCACCAAACTTGCAACGCTTTGAAGATCGCTGCTTAACCTCACCCCACTTGATTGTGTTGTTACTATGAACAGAAGAAACATCATGTAGACCAGAGGTCGCGCTTTGACCTCCATCTGCTGGCGGTTCAGCCTTGCAAACAGAGGAACTTCCAGGCTCAAAAGCTAGTTCTGGCTCAACTGATCCATGTCTGCCCCCCGCGACTGATACAGCTGATGGAAATTCAACTTTCAAATCACGGCGTGGTATCCTCAGGACCAGTTTTCTGTTATTTCCAGAACTCCCCCGAGTTTCAGTGAAATGAGAAGGTTGTGTAACATCTTCTGCATCATATTGGTTACTCTCTCTACCAAGTCTTGGCCGGCTATACCATGCTGACGGCTCAGCTTCAATGCTTTCCGTGTTCAATTCACTGTCTGAGAGACTCTCTGAGCCCTCTTCATCCTCATCTGTTGAAGCTCCCATCTTTGTTAAAAAACTGAGTGCATGGCGAGCAGCGCGTCTTTGAGGTCGCGATCCCCTAGATTTAGGTGATCTTTTCCTTTTACTAGAGCGACTACTCTTAGACTTCCTAGCTCTGTGTGGCCTTGACACAGTAGAAGCATCATGCTCATCCAAGTTCCTTTTCTTAACTCGCCGACCAGATGAAGTCATGATATCAGCCTGCAGAAGGTGTAATAAAAGAAAACAAGTCAATGGAATGCAACATAAAGGAAGGTGGAATGGTCTTTGATTGTTGCCTCTTACCTTTGATTTTTTCTTCTTTCTTCTAGATCTGCGAAGATTAGCATTATCGCTAAGGTTATTCCCATCAATCTCTGCACTTGAGTATGAAGCACCAGAGGAATCACCACTCAAATTCTCCTGTTCTCCTTCACTAGACTTGTCATCCATGCCGTTGTACTCGGAATCAGTATCATCAGAGATAACTTCAATTTCAGGTTCAAGCTCAAAGAAGTCCGGTATCTCTGGAAGTGGCTCCCACCTATCTGGATCAATGACTGGGATGATCTGGTATTCACCAGTGGTTGCATTGTATGTGGGGCCAACAGCAAAATCTACAGAGGGAGGCCGCCACTCAATACCCATGGTACCTAATCGCCGTTTCTGGTACATGCTCTGAAAAGGCTCTGGGTATGGCATCATACCTGCAATTAGCAACTAACAATTTTAAGCATGTGCAACCCAGTAAAATTACTAATACTATGCAGAGGATAGGAAGTAGAGAAGTTAGATACCCGAGTCACACAGAAGGTCTTGAATATTTCTCCTATAAGGTGGGAGCTGTGTCTCCTGGTACATTAAGAAAAACAGCGTAAAGAAAACCTGGTAGCTCATGATGCACTTTGTGAACAGAGAAAAACATGGTTTCACACTGGCACATATGACAAGGGCCCAATGTCCTTTTTTTTCAATAACAGCTCAAATGGGTGTCCAGTAGCTTCTGGAATCTGGAGTTATGTGTTTTATCATGTTCTAACATTCCTTACTACTGTGATGTTTGCTTGTTGGTTGTTCCGGAGGATAAGCACCACCAATACTAAAAATAGACCAGTAACAAACAGTACATCAAACCCTTTGTATGAATCATGATGAGATGCTAGCCGTAGCCCCACAAGATCATTGATATATGGAACATATTAAATATATACAGCTACTTGGAAAACACATTAAGTGAGGTGATCAGATGATGGTGCGGCACACTTTTTAATTATAAGAACATACTGTAGTAGGCAATAACAGAACTTCAATGTTGAATGCTTTTAAGATTGCCATCGAAGTGAAATTTTCAGCCAATCAGCAGTACACTCCTTTTTATAATCCACACTGCTTAGCTACCGAGATAGCAACAATTCAGAAGTATAGTTAGCGGTCACAAGGAGGCTTGCGATCAAAGTGAAATTTTCAGCCAATCAGTGCACTCCTTTTTATAACCCACATTGCTTAGCTACCAAGATAGCAACACTTCAGAAGTATAGTTGGCGGTCACAAGGAGGCAAACACATAGCAAGGAGTCCAAATCATCTGATACCCAACGAAAACTCATGTTTCTATGACAAACACATGTCTAGGAGTTTTCTTGAGCGACACCCAACGAAAACTCATGTTTCTATCAGATCTTCAGAACATAACAAAATGAAAAATTCCATTTCAGAAACGCACAGCAAGGAGTCCAAAGCATCTAACACCCAACAAAAACTCATGTTTCTATGACAAACACAAGTCTAGGAGTTTTGTTGAGCGACACCCAATGAAAACTCATGTTTCTATCAGATCTTCAGAACATAACAAAATGAAAATTTCCATTTCAACAAAATGAAAATTTCCATTTCAGAAACAGATCTTGGAAACAGTATACATGATAGATAACTCTGATGCGAGTTAGTTTCACAAACTGAACAAAATATCATACATAAACAAAACAACTAAATTAGCTAACACAAAGAAAAGAACAGATGATTTGGACAAACCTGATCAATAACGTTTCCATTTGTATCTTGAGTAAGGGGACGATAGTCTCCAAGAAAGAACTATTGCAAAACATGAATGGCGAGTGTCAATGAATGAATAAAAGGTGGGATATTTCCCTAAACAGGGGTTTATCCAATGCAAACATATCTAGGTACAGTCATGCAAACTATCAGTATGAACTGCTGAATGAGCTTTTGGTGGACTAAGTTTAGGGGATTAAAGCACCACAGGATGAATAATTCTGTGAATCACCCCCAAGGATCTAAAAGATTAGAACGTTATACATGATTAAACTGAATTAAAATATTGAATCTGTTTGTGCCTCATCCAACTGTTCACATGATCACTGAGATAACGGCAGTTTGCATGATTGCAACCAACGTTGGTCTGCACTAGCCATTCTCCACAATAACTTGATTGGTAACAGTTTGTGTACCTGATCATATTGTGCATCCTTCTGGGACTCACCCTGCCCTGTACCAATAATGAATATTTGGCCAATCTCATCGGTGAGGATAAGTGATGTTCCATCCCTAAATATCCATCCAGCAACACATCAAGAAAACACAACACATAAAATAAATTCAGCAATCTATGGTAATTGATCAACAGTGCAAATTTTACTTTGGCATGGCAATGATGCTTCCTTCTATGTTACCATCCCAACACCACACAGAAATAACTCGATTCAGTTGATTTTTCTCTGGTGTTTTTCTTCATTCTTCTCTATGTTTTATGAATTACTAGCTGAATGATCGCAAATTAAGGAATACTAGTTAAGAATGTACATTTGTAGAAGGGACAAAACAAAAGGTTCAATTTGCTGAGAATATGATGAAATTCGACAGTGACACTTACGGAGAGAACTTGCCATCAACTAGCTTAAATTGACCAGTTTCATAGATCTGTACAGGTTTTCCTTCCCATATCTGGATAAAGAAATAACATATTTTGAGGATTGAAATAGTGATTAAGATTACAGAGATCTCGTTTGGAACTTACATCCCAGATGATTGTCTTTCCATCATACCCAGCACTCATTGCTATACGGGGGTTGAATGGATGCACATCAAGAACAAATGTCTGTCGATAATGAAATTCATAAGAGTGTTTCTTTATGAACCCTTTAAATAAAAGAAGTTGAATAAGAAAGTGTAGATAAACTATGAAAGAGTATGGAAATCACAATGTTGCAACTTGCAACCAAACAAAGCTGCAGGTGCTCTTGATCCATTAAGCCATGCAAAAAACAGAAATGTACATGGAAGTCATGCAACTTCGACAAGGCTACACCAAGAAAATACGTTCTAGACCTAAAATGTTCATTTTAAAATCCAAGCTCGACAATGACATAGGACAAAGAATTATAACGCCGCAAGGAGGATGTTATCAATGTGAACGATAACAGGCAAGTACATAAGTCAATTTGCAGGAACATTCTTGGCAGCCAAAAGCACAAACATTTTCAGAAGTTGGTGTCACAATTGGACAATGAAATGGATGTGAAATGCACTGATCAAATATAAAACAAAACAATCTTGGGGTTAAGAACGATACTGTTACAACTATTAAATGGAAACTCTAGCACATAAAAAACTAAAAATCGAAAGAACTAAGAAAAAGGAATTAATGCTTCAAACGCAAGTGGCAATAATTTGCAATGCAATTCGCAGTTTCATATACTTCACAAAAAAATAAGTTTAACACCTCCAAAAGCACCATTTGCTAGTTTTCAGTTCCATTTATATTTTATCATCTTAATCCATGCTCTTTGCCAGCATATATTTACTAAGAAAACACAACGAGTCATCTAATTATGTTTTCATTAGTGATGATGAATAGCCAGTTAAGAATTGCAAGCGACAAAGTTAAGACATAGCACATATGCACCTAAATGACAAGTACTATGCATGAAGTAGTAGTAAACATGGTATGCAGGTCATCAAACAAAAGTAACTTTAATGCATAAACTGAATGGTGCATGCTTACAGATTCCTTGTGGCCAATCAGTGAATGTACTAAGCTCCCATCAGAAGCATTCCAAACACAAATTCTGCAATCTGCAGAACATAAGACATACTTTAAGGAGGCACGGGGGTGGGGAGGGAGGGGGTATAAATGATAATGATGAAATATAAACTAACTATGTAATTACGAAACTGAGTTTCCGCACACTAGAACACTAGGAGCCACACATAGCAATACATGCACACTGTGGAATAAAGAAAGGGTAAACAACTAAATATCAGCATGATCATAATGAAAATATACAAAGTAGAATAAGGATACCCATGATAGCAGCAAGCACAAATCGGTTATCCAAACTCCAGACAATCATATTCACACCACGAGGAGTTGGCTGATGTCTTTGACGTGGACCACCACGAACTAGTTGAGGAGCCATTGGAGGTGGAGGAACCTTGAGATGGTAAGCACGTGTCCAGCGTCCAATCTTTCCCTGGTTTGGTGCACGGAACAAGTTATGCATAACATTATATCGAATGGAATGGAACTATAAGATGTCACTATAACACCAATTACCAGCTACATTTCTACCAGAACACACGCTACTCCGACTGACCAGACAGAAAACCCGCATTAACTATAGGGCACATGATTTAGGGCCAGTTCTTTTGCTGGCTTCTAGAATAAGCTGCCCCCTGCCCAGCTTATTCTAGAAGCCCGACCAAATTTATTTTTTAGAAGCCTACTAATTAAGAATTGATTAATAGGCTTCTAAAAAAATAATTTGATTGGACTTCTAGAATAAGCTGGGTAGGGGGCAGCTTATTCTAGAAGCCCCAGAAAGCTATCAAAAGAACTGGCTCTTAGCTGGCCGCTGCAGCAAGTTGCTTTTATACCAGCTCTTACTATAAAGTGTCTAGTTATTTGAATGTGACACGATGGGGAAATATATGATGTATCAGAAAACATATGGGCACTACTCAGGAGGTAATACATATATTACTGTAGTGGCAGCCCGAATGGGCAGTGATGCAAATAGCCATACACACAATGCACTGGACCAATGTTTGTTAGGAGCAGAAGTGCAAAACCGTAGAGTTTTAGGTCCACTTTGCTTACATGTGATCTCCGAGATCGTGGAACCCATATAATTGCACTGCCATCACGGGAGCAGGTAACAATATTATGCGTGAACCTGGCAAAAGGGGACAAACTCAGATGATTTAGAACTGCTGAAGCCAACAATAACCACCAGTTGGACATGAGATTAAAACAACTGAGTGAAACTGCAGAAACCCCTAAGAGCATGTAAGACAGGAGGTGAATAAACTGACGGATTACATAAAAACAAGTGAATGACTATTCCATGACTACAAAAAGTACTGACCATGAATTTCTTAGTTTATGATTATTTTCTTCCTTAGTGATGTGACTGCCTTCAGACGAAAAGGATCTAGATACAACACACCCACTAAACTGCACATAGTTTACATCATTCTCATGGCCTGATAATACATCCATCTCATGATTTGGCTGGTCATGCTCCTCTGAACTCTTGCAAGCATTCCACACCTGAAATCAACACTGGCGATGAAAAAGGGCAATTCACCTTTTGGTGGTAAAATCATAAGTTCACAGGTGCAGTAGATTTAAGAAAACACACCCTTGCAAAAGTGTCTGAGCTGCCAGTAACAAACACAGTTCCATTAGCATTAAATGCACAACACAAGATTTGGTGATTTATTGGTTGAACTTGAACGACACTTGAAGATGCATCACCACTCTTCCCTGACATCAACACCGTGTCGTTGGAACAAATAAAATGTAGGCATTACACATGCAAACGCAATAGACATGTTTCATTGTTTCAATGAACTAACCAGGGGCAGCATCTGGAGGTTTTGGTGTATATATTCGTGGAGGTTGTTGAGAATATCGGGCATCCCAAATCCTGCACGTCCCGTCATCTGATGATCTGTTCCTCAATATATGTGCCAAGTTAGGGAGAGCAAAGAACTTAAACAGGACAGAAGAACCATAAAACAAATGTAAAAGTACAGACAGCAAACCATTGGTGAGGTGTTATCAAAAGAACATAAAAAAAACAAATCCCATATAAAGTACAGCACAATGCAATGTCTACCATGTGCAACATAACACATGATAGAACACCAGCAGTGATATAACCTACAAGTTTAGTAACTATAGTTGCTCTGAGTAAGAATGTAGGTAGAATGAAAATGAACAAATGCATCAAATACGTTTTCCAGGATTGATTCATTTTTCCTAATTTTGACAAACATAGCCTTAAACTCTGTGCAAAGAAGCATTTGCTTCAGTAAAATTAATGCAGATTAGACAGGACATACTACCAGGTTCCTTTTTCCATCTGTACAGCTGCTGCCATCCAGCTACTATGTACAATCATGAACGAAATAGCTGTAAAGACTAAATTACTATACTATCAGGAAAATGAGAAGAAAAAAGAAACACTCACGACAATAGCTGGAAAGCAGCACCTGTCCTTGGGCTAAATGCAATAGCAGTTACAACCCCTGTATGCCCCTTCAACACTGAGATCGGCATGCCATCAGGTATACGCCACTGCATTAGTGAGCACATTCATTAAACATAAATGGAAGAAAGAACGATGTCATGACTTTTCAGGAAGTACAGAAATTAGCAATCTTATCTTACCACTCTAATAATGAAATCATTGGACGAAGATGCTACCACAGCATTATTGGAACTCACCGCGAGGTCAGTGATATCACCCTTAATTTGGAAACGATGTAATTCAGTGAAAGGTTGTGAATATTTAAAATGTTGCATTGCAATAAGAAAACTTACTTCATGACCTCGGCAGCTAGCCAGACAAAATGCAGTTTCCATTGCCCAAATTTTAACAAGGCGATCATCAGAACCAGTAATAACAAAACGCCCTGTGCGATCAAAAGTAGCTGCAGAAACAGGAATGGTGTGAGAAACATTACAGCATATAAAAGGGAAATATACAGATTGACAACTACAATTATTTTGTTAAGCTTCATGCACTAACCAACGCAACCAAAAGTCAGAACTGATGGAAATGGTTCGGCAATCCACAACACTTCAATACCCCCTCTCACATGTGACGCAGGAAGTCAACATGTGAATAGACTAATATGTATGGCTCAAGAGGCCTATAAGTGGACAGAGGGGGGCAGCAACAATTTTTGGATAAATTGTGAAAGCCAGGACTTGAACTCAAGACCTTGGGCTCTCATACCATGTCAAGCTTCATGCACTAGCGAACGCAACCAAAAGTCCGAACTAATGGAAATGGCTAGGCAATCCACATATACACTTCAACATATTTGACCAAAACTACTAGGACAAGGAAGCAGCAGCTGCCTCTGTTGGTGATATAGTATGGAGAACAATACGATCTTTAGAAACAGAAAGTGGGCATTTTATTGAGTAAACCCTCAAACATAAAATCACTGGAACTTCAGATAATACTCCCTCCATCCAGAATTACTTGTTACTCAGATGGATGTATCTAGCACTACAAGTAATTCGGACGGAGGGAGTATTAAATAGGCTTGGACATTCAGTTAGGACAAAGCATGTACTGGTATAGATGGCATTAAGAGCATTGACTGGCATATGGACAGAACTCCAAAAATTCAAGGGAAAAATAAGCCCTGGACAATTTACTTGGATGGCCGTTGCTGAACACACCATATAGTAATGATTTGGCTCACAGACACTACAAAATTGTGGTATTGTGGAGAAGGGTAAAAAATCATTTTTGCTCTTGGCAGTTGGCATCAAACTTAGCCCACTTTTGAATGCCCTCAACCTTAGATACAACTAGAGGATTCATGTACAGTGTGTTTGTGTGGCATGCCAGATGGCACTAACACAGGTAGGCTCAGCAAGTTTATGAGGACAAAATTGACTATTCGGAAAACTGTTGCTGTACTGGCCAGAGTGTATTCATAGCATCCCTGAGCCAAATCCTGGTTGTGTTTCAGTAAATGTTGTCCAAGTGGTGTGCTCAGAAGAAGTTTTGCCGGTACTAAAATAATTTACTTGAACATGATTAAATTCAATAGACGAGGAAATTCAACTGACCACAATACACAGCGTTTTGATGTCCCCTCAATTTTTTTATAATTTGCATCTTTTCAACAAGGGTAGATGGCTTCGCAATGGCGTAGCATGATGCGCGGACAGATGGAGCTCGATGATTCTTAGTGAAACCACCAATCTCTCTCAAACTTAAACCATGAACTTGATCAGCCTGTATATGCGGCCAACGGAGATATGTCGGTAGCCTGTGAGCCTCCTTATCTTGCCGGCCCCTATCAGCTGAAGGATCCAAAATTGCATCAGTATAAAAGTAACAGCACAGAATTTTAATGAACATAAAACGACCTATCCAAACTTCAAAACTCGCTAAGAAGGGCTGCAACGAATATAAATAGCTTGGAAAAAAAATTGTGTGTGTGGGGGGGGGGGGGGGGGGGGGGCCCCGGCCGCATACAGCTTTATAGCCTAGAAGAACATAATGTACATACATGCAAGAAGGGAAAATGCGTTGGAGCCAAGAAGGGTTGGAACATCAGCAGCATTTGGAGACACAGCTCCAATCAAGCTCTCTGGTTGGCTGGAACTAACCATCAGTTGCTTTAAAAGCTTTACCAAGTGGTCTTTACCAATGTGAGGATATCTACAAAATAAGCAGCATATAACTTAGTACGCAAAAACCTCAATTGCATGTGATCATTAAGAAAAAACAAGGAAGATAAGAAGTTAATCTTTCTGCTAAGGTATAAGATAATTTTTAATTTACACTAATTATTATATGGCTGGTCTTTACCAAATAATAACAAGAATTCAGAATCATGTGTTTCATCAGTTCTGGATTAGTCACACAAAAATACTGACTGAGAATCATTGTTAATAAGTTTGAAAAAAGCTGGAGGAAACATGAGCTCCACAAGAGAAAACAAATGGATATATCACCATTATATACTGGATATGTATTCGGCTATTTTCCAGTTCTTTCCTAACGAATTCAAACACGAAAGCATCTCCAGTTCTTCATTACTTGCAGGATCTACTAAGTTCATCCCTTTCAAATATGTTTGGTAGCAAGGAGAATAATGAATAATAATAGATGCAAGCTGACGAAAAAAAATAGAGTAAAGTATTTTCTACCTCTCGACTAACTTGAGGTAACCCAAAGGGAGTGATACACCGTCATCATTTTCTTCACCACTATGGAAACCACCACGCGAATACCAAGCATGATATCTTCTAGGAAGCAGCTGATGCTCCTGGAGTTCGCTGCAAAGTTCTCCAACAGTCCTCTTGAATGGACCAAGTGATAAGAAGTGTGCAATGAGAAAGTAAAGTTCTCTCATATCAATATCAACGGGAGCCTCGCATGGTACATCTGCTGAAATCACTTGTTTCAGAGAATTAATCTTCTCGGGTGCCTGACTAGGAACATCCAGGGGCACCATACTAGTAGAGGTTGCATTACCAGAAGGTTGGTGCTTTCCAAAATTTATGTCTGCAAACATAACCTGGAGTTGGAAGCAATAAAACATAATTAAAAAATAATAATGGTGAAGAGGAATTGAGTTCTGGACGAGCTTAAGAAACAAACAGCCAAAGATGTAAAACACAAGTACAGAAGTCTAATGTTCAATGGACATGAAAGGTGCAGAATATTGTACTTCCTCAATAGTAATGGAGGAGAATATGTATTGCGGAGTAAAAGTAATTCAGAGAACGGAAGGAAGCTGCAGATCATGAGACATGGAGAAAATGAGTAGCTTTTAGGTTGAACTAGAAATAAATTTTCTAGTGAGGTGATATAGGTGAACTACAGTTAACAGAACTAGGGAACGACCAGTTTGTGGAACAAGTTACCCCACTGCACAGAAGTCCTGTCTGAGGAATAGCTCTTCACAACCATAGATGCATGCAAAATGATGTGTGCCAACAACATATAACCATTTTGACCAAGGTTGAAAGCAGTATATCCAAATAGTTCCACTATACATTCAGCTTAGAAGTATACCGCATAAAAACTTCAGCTGTAATATACCACTTTACCATTTCCATGTCTTGGTGGTGTTTCTGTTGAAAAGATGATACTGTTCAGAGAATCGAGCGGTACTACATGCGCTGTGTTTGTCGAGAGGAGGGGGGTCTAAATTTTCTATAGCTTTATCAATAGTCCAACTACTGTTTGCAAGAGAATTTCAACTTTTACATGCAAGTATGGCTCAGAGTTACCTGATGTCAGTGTGAAGCAAGCACACAAATGCATATGAGTGATGTACAAAATATTACCAAGCCTACAAAATATAGTGTGGAACCTGGACACGGTAGAATGTTCTAATCAGTTATCACATTATACTTGAATTATCAGCCTTTTCTTTAAGCACACAGACACGCTAAAATGCACCGATACGGATAAGTGTATCAGCATCTGGCTGATACGGATACGTAAATTCGCTTTGGAAAAGCGCCAATACGGAGATACGTTTTATTTTATTTTTTAATTCAAAAAAATGTATAGAACCTACGAACAGCAGATTACCTTCTTGTTTGCTCTCTGTGGATGACGAAGCAGCTCTAAGCCCTCCAATTGACAGTGTTGATGCCCTGTTCCAACTACAAGTTCCAAAGGGATAGATTTAGACTTTTAGTGAGTGTAAAATGAATATGGAGCAGCAAATCAAATCAATAGTTAGTTGTACATCTATCATGGCATAACATGGAAGATGGAACCTGAAGATCAATCAGCTAACACAAAAAAGGAGAAACGATCACTTTAAACGGCAATGTTTTACGCCTGACTGTTAAAATAAAAAACAACACAGCGTAACAGTGCCACCATATTCCCAGTCATAAACAAGATTTGGGAGATCTAACATGCCAACAATACCACTGGTACTAATGTGTTAACTAATTTCGGCCAGTATAACCAAGACAAGGCTCCTGCTCTCTCAAATCGCATGTTACCGCTGAGCTTTGGTTTCAGGTCAGGACGGTGCAGATAAAACAACTTAATCTTTTCCTTCTCATATATCTTTGGTCATCGCGTGTTTCACTGCTAACATGTTCAAACCAAAAACATTTGCCCATCTGAAAAAATAAATCAAACTACAGTTTGTAAGCATTTGCCCCTACAAGCATTATCACAAACATCTGTCGGGCAAAATCCTTTCGCATGTGAATGAACTTGAACATGCACTCGGGAAATCACGCAGCAAGTACTCATCAGGAAATAATCGCTATATTCTCACAATTATCAAATCTACATCCAATACAGAAAATTAGGAAACGAAATTGAACGCACAGAGGATGCATGAGGAGAGAGGGACGGGGTGAGGGAAGGGTGGGGGGGAGGAGGGAGGACGAAGGAGGGGTGGCTGCCTGCCTATGGACTGGTCGCCGGCGTGGCTCCGGGCGGCGGCGTTGCCGGGCGGGAGCGGCTGCTCCAGGGAGGGAGGCGCTGGTGGCGGGACGGAGGGAGGAGCCGCCGGGATCCTGTGCCGGCGGCGGGGCCGCGGAGGCTTCGGCGCGCCGCGGCGGAGGGCCGGCCAGTAACCCTAGCCGTCGCGCTCGGGAAGGACTCTGGTGGTTCGCTCGGGACGGAGGCTCGCTTGAGGGAATAGGGCCGCAATTACTTTTTTTTTTCTTTTAGGGAAATAGGGCTGAATTTACTAGTTGCTGTGTAGAGGACTCGAACCGGCCACCTCGGGTGCGTGTACGTGTTGAGGCCTTGGCGATTGAGACCATCTCCAACAGATGATGTAAATTTGGAAATCTGAAAATAGACGATGTACTATTACATTTAAAAACTATTTGTTACATCTAGTCGGCATGAGCGTCGGTGGCCAAGCGCCGAGAGTCAGGAGGAGCACCAGCGGACCAAGCAGCGGCAGTATGTGTGCCGACGGCGGCCGAGTGGCGAGAGATGGGAGGTCGAATGTGGCGGAGGGAGCTCGAATGGTCAGCGGCGCGGCTGGGAATCGAGCGGCGGGGCGACGGTCGTGTGGTGCGAGAAAGTCGAGTCTAGCAACAGAATAAAGACAGCAACGTGGCGGCAGGTGTGGCGGCTCGAATCCGGCGGTGATGGGGCGACGGGGAGCTCAAATCACGCAGCGGCGATTCAGCGACGGAGAAGCGGCCAATTCAGACGATTTGGAGGCGGGCGGCGGGGGAGCAGCAACGGAACCGGCGGCGAGGATGATGGAGCGGGCGAATCTAGCAACGGGGTGGTGGAGGCATGGTGCGGTGGGCGAGCGGGGCAGCGGCGGAAGTGCTCAGGACGGACTCAAATCGTCGGGTCGAGCGAGAAGGAGTACGGTGGCTCGCGGCCGTGTCCACAATGGGGAACATAGGTGAAGCCCAACGTCGTGATCAGTCGTCCCCTGACGCCCTACTCAGGGGCCGCAGTTGTCATCCCCTTCCACGACAGTGACACACCCTAGTATTGGAAGGGCTGGGTATACTATTTCGAGACGACCATGCTTGGCTGAGGCACGTGTGGCGAGGGCGATTGAGGCTGCAGAAATCGGAAGCAAATCTATGACGGATTGAAGGAATTTGAGAGACATGTGGACAAGAAATTAGAGAGGGGTAAGAATGCAAAAAAGCTAACCCTTAGAACACAACCAACATCTTTGGGGAAGGGGAGAAAGAGAGAATGACACCCAGAAACAGCAAATTTGTAAAGGGTGCTTTTAAATGACAAAATATTCCAAAAAGTTACAAGATAAACATAAATGTGTGTCTTTTCTATTGCTTCTATGAATATTTTCATTAAAATGCAAAAGATAAAACATGTTTTTTTAGGATGATAAGGCAAATTATAGTGTTCTATACAGGTTGTAAAACACCACAATGTTTTTTGGGCGTCGAAAAATTAACGAAAAAATAGGAAAAAGAAATGATGACCAAATGAATGAAATATATACAAAAAATAGGAAAAAGAATTGATGACCAAACACAACAATTCTTTTTGTGATTAAGTACAGAAAATAAAATGTGAGGGGGCGAAAATAAAATATATGAGAAAAAATAATGAAAACCCAATGCTCAATGGATGTTTCATTGAGAAGCTTATTAGAGTTAGCTTATTTGGCTTATAGATATAGTAGCTTATAGGTGAAAATTAAGAAAGATAACTATGTTTGGAACCAGCCTCTCTCTCTAGCCCACCCCCTTGCCTTCACATTGGGAAATAAGTAAGAATGACTTACTGAGCTTTTCCTTCTTTCCTATTCATTATTCATATTAGCGTTTGACTTAATACTATAATTATGATATGAAAATGTGACGACTTCCTTTGTGTTGCCCATGTTGTTTCTCTCCTCGTCTCACTCATCTCACTTCTTTTACTAGAGTCCTAGACGCCACCGCCCTTGTTGTCACGTGTCAGCTCCTCTTGTCTCCTACCTCTCTGACTTCCTTGGCCTAATCGTCTCTCTCTCTCTCTCTCATGCTAGGATTCCCGGCGTCACCTAGAACGATGTCGCTCGCCCGCCTTCACTTTGTGACCCTCCTTCTTTCATGACCCTCTGAGCATGGCAGCTCGTACCTCTTGGCTAGCCTCAGTCCATAGGGGTGGACCTAAAAACGGGTTATGATTAGGGCTGATTGCTAGCTTGAGTGATATAATATGTTGTTTTTTGTACTTTGTAAGAAGAAATCACAAGGCATGTTGTTACTAGGTCTAGGGTTATAGTCGTAGCTTCCCCGAGCATGTCTTCACCCCTGATCGTCTTATCTCCTCCACCCCATAGTCCACCATGGTATCTTTCACCCAACATGTGATCACAATCATCCCAAGCTCCTCCAACTCGAGCACCATCTCAATACAAGCACTCCGTCCATCCGGAGCTCCAATTGTTGTTGACCTTCTGCAGTCATCCCAAGCTAGCATGAATTTTGTTTATTTCTCTATTAATCCAACTAGCTATTGCACTATGGAGTTCTTTTAGGGAAATATTAAGCAGTGGTTCACATGAATTGGTGATTCTTGGCATCCTTGTTTTGCTAAAGCTTGCCTAAAATAATTAATAAAATTGTTCGTGGTAATAAATTGTTGCATATTACAAAATGTATGCCACGTGGAAATAACAGGAATTTTCTCATACAAATGGAGGATTTTTAGTGCGTGTAATGTGTGAGGCTATCATATAGATGAAAATGAATGTTCCATAGATGGATGCTTGTTTGCTCTCTCGTAAGAGTGGTTGGGTAACCCCCAAGTGTAACTGAAAGAACGTGGATGTCGCCTAGAGGGGGGTGAATAGGCGCTTTAAAATAATTACGGTTTAGGCTTAAACAAATGCGGAATAAAACTATCGTTTAATTAGTCAAGTACAAAACCTAAAACAACTAGGCTCACCTATGTGCACCAACAACTTATTGTAACAGCCCGGGACCGATGCTCCAGAAGATTCTCCTTTTATTCCATTGTCGTCGTGCGATGCGTTTGGTTGTCGCATTCATCATCGCATCCTTCGCATCATCTGCATAGCATCGTCACTCATTTTCGAAAACTTGCATCCGTTCGTAGCTGTCGGTTCTCTCCGTTCGTGTCGTTGACCATTTCGAGACCAACCACACACGCACGCGCCCGCGGCACCGATAAAATATTGTTTTTAAAAGTGCATATGAAATATCCTTGGATTGAGTCGAAAGTTGGCGTGCAGTCTTATTATATTGTAGGTAGGCTGCCTGCCAAATTTCGTCGCATTCTGAGTTCGTTTGATACCCCAACGGTCACTCGTAGCAGTGCGGCCATCGGTTTATTATCAGACGTTTTCGGTGTTTTAAAACTCCTTGTCACAGGTGTAGGATTACTATAAGAGTGTCTAGAGGGGGTGAATAGACTACTAGTAGGAATTTAAAACCTAACATTTTCCCAAGTTAATTGGTTGGCAGATTTTAACAGTCTTGGCAAGTCTAACAGCCCTACACATGCATGTCTACAAATATGGCAGCGAAAAGTAAAGACATTGCATATGAAGTTAACAGATGAGATAGGAAGATCAAACGCAATAGGATACGCAAAGATTTTTCCCGTGGTTCCGATAGGTGGTGCTATCGTACGTCCACGTTTATGGAGTCTTCAACCCACGAAGGGTAACGGTCGCGAGAGTCCATGGAGGGCTCCACCCATAAGGGTCCACGAAGTAGGCGATCTCCTTGCCCTTACAAACTTCTTGGTTCACTCCACAAGACGAAGTAGGAGGCTCCCAAGCGACACCTAACCAATCTAGGAGGCACCCCCCTCCAAACGGTAATAGGCTCGGTAATGACGATGAACTCCTTGCTCTTGTGCTTCAAGATGATAGACTCCTCAACACACAATCACTCTCTCACAGATTTGGCTTGGTAGAAGAGATGGGATTGGTGGAAAGCAACTTGGGGAGACTAGAAATCAAGATCTATATGGTTGGAGTGGAAGATCTTGATCTCAACACAAGGGTAGGTGGTTCTCTCTCAAAAAACTGAGTAGGATAGGTATGGAATAGTTCTGAGTGTTTCTCTTCCGAGTAGGTGGTGGTGGAGGGGTATATATAGGCATCCACAAAAATCCAACCGTTACACACAAAATGACCAACTCGGTGACACCGAAATGTTATTCTCGATGGTACCAAAGTGACCAAAATGTGGCAACTTTTGAATCTCGATGAGACCGATATATGAAACTCGGTTGCACCGATAAGGTGACCAACGGTCAGATTCCCAATCTCGGTGAAGCCGACCGAACATTCTCGGTGGTACCGAAAATGTGAATTTGTGTAACAGAAAAGTTGGCAACCTAAACTCGGTGGCACCGGTATGGAATCGGTTGCACCGAAGTGGCTAGGGTTTGGCTGAGTCTGTCGAGGTTCTGGAATCGGTAGCACCGGGTTAGGAAAGTTGGTTGCACCGATTTTGAATGTTTGGCTATAGATAGACTTTGGTGGGAGAGCTTGTGGGTGTTTTTGGTGACTATCACTTGTGCACGTATGAGCATTTTGTTCACCAACAAAACCTTACCCCCTTTTAATAGTATTGGCTTTTCTATGGACTCAAAGTGATTTTCACAAATGTAAAATGTAGAGTCCTCTTGCTTGAAACTTGGCCAACCTATTTCCTTGCATCTTGGGGTAATTCCACAATCTCCACAATTCTTTTGCCAACCCAACTCTCCATGGACTATTATCTGAAATACACTAGATAGAGGTGTTAGTCCAAGAGATAATTTATGTTGTCATGAATTATAAAAAGCACCAAGGGAGCATGTTGTGATTTGAATCTCCCCCGTTTTGGTAATTGATATAATATACAATCAAAGCTTCAAATAAAAGATATGCATGAATGTAATGAAGACTTTGAGAAACACATGACTTAGATTTGCTCCTCCTAAATGTGTGCAGTCCTTTAAAGGATAGTTGCTTTGGAATGCATGGACACACATATGGATGAAGAGATATAAGAAGTCATGTGTATCTTGGCTATATGCATCAAAATGTATATGAATGAAATGTGTCCTCGTTCAAGACTTCACTCTTGTAAACGATATGTGCAAGAAGCAAGAGATCATCTTGATCAAAGATATGATGCATATACTTACCTTGAGTTCTTGAGCATTCTATGAGTAGAAACACACTTGAGAAAACAATGTTAGGAAACACAAGAGTATTCTACTAATCAAAAGCAATAGAACTCAAAGGATACCAAGATATGGAGAACATACAAATATGATAATCCTTAAGATTAATATGTCTCCCCCTTTAGCATTAATCTTTTAGAGCTTTTCTCCCCTTACATATGAAAGTGGTAGTTCATCCTCTCCCCCTAAATCTCAGCATTTAGATATTGGGATTGGATAGGGTGAAAAAGTATAAATGGAACAATTAAATAAATAAACATAACTTTCTCCAAAAAATATTTTTATCCCCCTACGTTCGTATTATCCCTTTGTTTGTATAAGTATAAACTTTCGATATTCTCCTCTCCCCCTAAAGCATATCTCCCCCTTTGCATAAGAATGTAACACTCCCTTGAGCATGAAGCTTTGATATTCTCCCCCTTTGGCATGAATTACCAAAAAGGTCAAACTTAGGAGTAGTTACATGGATCATTAACAAGGAAGGGATCCTCGAGAACAAGGGTCACTGAAGGTAGGGTTCATAGAAAAGAAACGAGGGAATCATTGAATGTAACTTCTCTACCTTTGGCAAATTTTAGTCTTCTTCTCCTTGGAACTAGGGATACTTGAATAAAGAATTTCTCCCCCTAAGTTTTGGTTGTTGTTCTCCCCCTTTAAGTTTTTTTTGGTAAAGGGATTATTGAAGAATCAAGAACATTACAAGAACAGATACGAATGGAAAATCATTAAAGAAACACAGATTTAGAAAAGAAAGAAAATCGGTGACTCCGGGATAAATAAATCGGTGGTACCGAGATTTGGTAGTGCATCTTATCTGCAATTTCGGTAGAACCGAGTTATTTATATCGGTGTCTCCGAATGAGAGACCATGTTTCTGTTTTCATAGAGACAAAGGAAATAGTTTCAAAAGGAATGTGAATTTCTTACAAAGGACATCAAATAGATAAGATTTGAGTGGTTACGAGAGATCATGCAAATAGAGAGCAAACCACACAAGATTCTTAACTAGATGATGGGCGGTGACTAGGTCACCTATATTAGAGTATATTGACTTAGGAGCCAAGCAAGAATACTTAATCATAGGTCATACTCTACGTTAAGCTCAAAATGGGGTTACCATTTTTCGATTAAGCATTTTAATGTCTTCATATCACTTGAGTTGCTTTAGCCCATGACTTGGAGTAAAGCCTTTTCAAGGATATGAGTACATACCTTTGAGTGATGTTGATGACGTTGCTTGTAGGTGAACTTGTTGAGAATGCTTGAGGTTGATGAAGATCATCTTGAATTGGGAGCAACCCTCCTTGTTCTAGTACACTAGTCACCCACAAAGGTTAGTCATGCAAGGAAGAACAATGGATATATCCAATTGACATGATACCACTTAAGATTTTGCAACTAAGATCAAGTATATGTCAAGGATATGTTTTTGTTGTCTTCTTCCTTCCATCATCAATAGGGGTTGTGGATACTTGGTAATGACAAGATTGCTTATGATTGGAGTTGATGGCAATCTTGTGGAATGAAGTTCTTCCAAGTACCTACAAAAGGTTAGATGCAATACAAGGGAGCATAGAATTCCATGGCATATGATAACGAGTTATGGGAACATGGAAATAACAAGAATGCTCATGCCCTTGCTTACAACCGAGTGAGTCTAGCTCAAGTTTGAAGCATCAATGATGTTCAACTCACTCCTCAAGTGACAAACTGTTTTCTCATCAAGTGGCTTGGTAAAGATATCGACCAATTGCTTGTTAGTGCGAACATGCTTAAGATTAATATCTCCTTTGGCAACATGATCACGAATGAAATGATGTCGAACTTGAATATGCTTGGTTCGAGAATGTTGCACAGGATTATGACCAATCTTAATAGCACTTTCATTGTCACAAAGTAATGGAACATTTTTAACATGAATTCCATAATCCTTAAGCGTTTATGTCATCCATAGTAATCGCGCACAACAAGATCCAGCGGCAATATACTCAGCTTCGACAATAGATAGAGATACTGAGTTTTGTTTCTTGGAGAACCAAGACACAAGAGATCTACCGAAAAATTGACAAGTACCCGAGGTGGACTTTCTACCAACCTTGTCACCGGCATAGTCCGAATCGGAATATCCAACAAGATTAAAAGAAGATCCCTTGGGATACCAAATGCCAAAGTTTGGTGTTTGTATCAAGTATCTCACAATACGTTTCACAGCCAAAAGATGACACTCTTTAGGTGAAGCTTGATATCTAGCACACATGCAAACACTCAACATAATATCGGGACGAGATGCACATATATAGATATAGCAATGAAATAATCATAGATTGATAAACCTTTTGATCAACCGGTTCATCCTCCCTGGTAAGATCAACATGTCCACTAGTGGGCATGGGAGTTTTCATACCTTTGCACTCCTGCATGTTGAACTTCTTGATCAGGTCTTTGGTATACTTAGTTTGAGAGATGAAAGTTCCTTCTTTTGATTGCTTGATTTGCAAACCAAGAAAGAATTTCAGCTCACACATCATAGACATCTCATACTTCTCGGACATCAACCTTCCAAACCTTTCACTAAATTGAGGGTTAGTGGAACCAAAGATAATATCATCCACATAGATTTGGCACACGAATAATTCACCATTAACTCTCTTAGTGAAAAAGGTTGCATCAATTTTACCAATTTCAAAGCCTTTTTCAATGAGGAACTTTGTTAAGCATTTATACCAAGCACGAGGGGCTTGCTTAAGACCATAAAGGGCTTTACGAAGCTTGTAAACATGATTAGGTTTCTTAGGATTCACAAAACCAGGTGGTTGCTTAACATAAACCTCTTTTCACCATTTAAAAATGCACTTTTGATATCCATTTGATAAAGCGTGATATCATGGTGATTAGCATAAGCAAGAAGAATACAAATAGCTTCAAGTCTAGCGATGGGGGCATAAGTCTCACCATAGTCCATACCTTCGACTTGCGTATATCCTTGGGCTATGAGACGAGCCTTGTTGTGCACGACTTGACCATCTTCGTCTTGTTTGTTGTGAAACACCCATTTGGTTCCAATGATGTTTTGTTCGTCCTTGGGCTTCTCCACGAGTGTCCACACTTCGTTCCTCTCAAAGTTGTGAAGCTCTTCATGCATGGCGTTCACCCAATCCGCATCTTCAAGAGATTGTTCTACCTTTAAAGGCTCAATGCTAGAGATGAAAGAATAATGCTCACAAAAGTTAGCTAGACGGGTTTTAGAGCGAGTGATTCTCCCTGTTTGTATATCACCAAAGATTTGGTTTAGAGGATGGTTCTTGGTCACTTGCGCTCGAACTCGAGCCAGCTTCCGATTGTTGGATGGTGGAGATTCTTCTTCATCATCATCATCTCCTTCATCTTCGTTGTTGTTGAAGGTGTCGTTCCCTTGAGGTGGTGGTGAAGGTGGTTGTGGTGGATCTTCATGATGCACTTCCTCCTCTTCATCATATCGTCGTGTACCGCTTGTGGATGCCTCCATGTCGTGTTGAGGTTCACCTTGACGTGAAGTAGGGGCTTCCACTTGAGTTGATGAAGTATTTTCCTTCACCTCCATGGGACGAATCTTGGCGATGGGTAAATCTAGAATAGCTTCCGAAGGGTCCTTATCACCTACATCATTTGGCAATTGTTCGACTTGCGAACCATTAGATTCATCAAACTTCACATCTACCGTCTCTTCAACTTTTCGAGTGAAGTTGTTGTAGACACGGTTAGTGTGAGAGTTTGATCCATAACCAAGTAGGAATCCTTCATGATATTTAGGAGCAAATTTAGTACGACGATGCTTATCAAGAATGTAGCACTTTGAGCCAAATACCCGAAAGTATCCGACTTGGGGTTTGTTACCGGTGAGTAGCTCGTATGTCGTTTTACCGAGAAGCTTGTGCAAGTAAAGTCGGTTTGTGGCATGACATGCTGTTTTAATGGCTTCTGCCCAAAATTGTCTTGGCGTCTTGTATTTGTCAAGTATCGTTCTTGCCATCTTAATGAGCGTCCGGTTCTTCCTCTCAACAACTCCATTTTGTTGAGGTGTGTACGTAGCCGAGAACTCATGTGAGACACCTTCTTCGTCAAGAAAGGTATCCACATGGGTGTTCTTGAACTCCGATCCGTTATCACTCCGAACCTTCTTGATCTTCACTTCAAACTGATTTTGCGCTTTGCGAGCAAAGTTCTTGAAGATCTTTTGAACCTGCGACTTATCGTCAAGAAAGAATACCCACGTAAATCTGGAAAAATCATCAACTATAACTAGACCATAGGAATTTCCACCGAGACTCTTGTAAGCATTAGGACCAAAAAGATCCATGTGAAGTAACTCGAGTGGTCTCCTAGTAGTCATGATATTCTTAACGGGATGACTTCCACCTACTTGCTTTCCAGCTTGACAAGCACTACAAAGTCTATATTTGTCAAAGATAACATCTTTAACACCTAGAATGTGATCACACTTGATTAGCTTATCCAAATTGCGCATGCCTACATGTCCTAATCTTCTATGCCGAAGCTAACATTTAGAAGATTTAGCAATTAAACAAGTGCGAGGCTTGGATCTCTTAGTGAAATCAACAATGTATAGATCACCTCTACGGAAACCGGTAAAGACCATTTTATGATTATCTTGACGAACCACTTGGCAATCTACTTTTGTGAATAGCACATTGAAACCAAAGTCAGCAAGTCTAGATACGGAAAGAAGATTGCAGCCAAGGGATTCAACAAGCATAAAATTTCGAATTTAGCTATCATTGGATATAGCCACCTTACCAAGGCCAAGTACCTTACCCTTAGAGTTGTCTCCAAAGGCCACGTACCTTCGAGGACCTTGATTAGGCGTGATCTCTTGGAACATGTCTTTATCACCAGTCATATGATCCGTACATCCACTGTCGAGAATCCACTCTTTTCCTTTGGACATATAATCCTTGAAGTTTGCCATGAGACTTAGATTCTTCATGATCTTCTCATATTCAATGTCGAACAACTCATCTTCTCCAAGGTAGTCAAGTTCCACATTCTCATCATCAAGTGGGAAATCCTCATCATAAAGAACAAGAGATTCGTTAGAATTGTGATCATGACAATGTTAAAGTTTATCAATGCGAATGGCTTCAAAGATAATGTTGTTGATAGTGGTGACATCTCCTTTAGCACGCATAAGATCACGGAGCTCAAATAGGCATTTATCAAAGTTTGGATCACTAGGTTTCATTTTGTGAAAAGCAATAGTTTTATGAAGAATTTCATCAAGGTTTCCTAAGGAAAGATTTGGATATCGTTTCTCCAAATCAGTCCATAAGGTATAAGCACATGCAAAATTCTTCAATTGAGAAAGCACAAATATTGGTAAACCTCTAACAATAAGATTGACAGTTCTTAGGTTACCAAGCATGTTAATTTCATCTTCGTGTGTGGGATGCAATTCATCAATGGGAGGCTCATAGGGGTGCATAACATATTTGCTCAATTGAAATTCTGTAAACAACTCAAGCATCAAAGATTTCCATTAAGTATAATATTCTCCATCAAGAATGGGCACTCTACAACTCAAACTCCCTATACTAGACACATCCATCTTCCTCCACGATGATCAAACCAAAGCAATGGAGACCAATGCTCTGATACCACTTGTAGGATCACTAGAAGAGTGTCTAGAGGGGGGGGTTGAATAGACTACTAGCAGGAATTTAAACCTAACATTTTCCCAAGTTAATTGGTTGGCAGATTTTAATAGTCTTAGCAAGTCTAACAGCCCTACACATGCATGTCTACAAATATGGCAGCGGAAAGTAAAGACATTGCATATGAAGTAAAGACATGAGACAGGAAGATCAAACGCAATAGGAGACACAAAGATTTTTCCCATGGTTCCGATAGGTGGTGCTATCGTACGTCCACATTTATGGAGTCTTCAACCCACGAAGGGTAATGGTCGCGAGAGTCCACGGAGGGCTCCACCCATAAGGGTCCACGAAGTAGCAACCTTGACTATTCCATACGGCTTCCGTCCATGAAGGACTAGCCTCACTATGGGTAGATCTTCACGAAGTAGGCGATCTCCTTGCCCTTACAAACTTCTTGGTTCACTCCACAACATGAAGTAGGAGGCTCCCAAGTGACACCTAACAAATCTAGGAGGCACCACCCTCCAAAAGGTAATAGGCTCGATAATGACGATGAACTCCTTGCTCTTGTGCTTCAAGATGATAGACTCCTCAATACACAATCACTCTATCACAAATTTGGCTTGGTAGAAGAGATGGGATTGGTGGAAAGCAACTTGGGGAGGCTAGAAATCAAGATCCATATGGTTGGAGTGGAAGATCTTGATCTCAACACAAGGGTAGGTGGTTCTCTCTCAGAAAACTGAGTAGGATAGGTATGGAATAGTTCTGAGTGCTTCTCTTCCAAGTAGGTGGTGGTGGAGGGGTATATATAGGCATCCCCAAAAATCCAACCGTTACACACAAAATGACCAACTCGGTGACACTGAAATGTTATTCTCGGTGGTACCAAAGTGACCAAAAGGTGGCAACTTTTGAATCTCGGTGAGACCGATATATGAAACTTGGTTGCACCGATAAGGTGACCAACGGTCAGATTCCCAATCTCGGTGACGCTGACCGAACATTCTCGATAGTACCGAAAATGTGAATTTGTGTAACAAAAAGTTGGCAACCTAAGCTCAGTGGCACCGGTATGGAATCGGTTGCACTGAAGTGGCTAGGGTTTGGCTGAGTGTGTCTAGGTTCTAGAATCGGTGGCATCGGGTTAGGAAAGTTGGTTGCACCGATTTTGAATGTTTGGCTATAGATAGACTTTGGTGAGAGAGCTTGTGGGTGTTTTTGGTGACTATCACTTGTGCACGTATGAGCATTTTGTTCACCAACAAAACCTTACCCCCTTTTAATAGTATTGGCTTTCCTATGGACCCAAAGTGATTTCTCACAAATGTAAAATGTAGAGTCCTCTTGCTTGAAACTTGGCCAACCTATTTCCTTGCACCTTGGGGTAATTCCACAATCTCCACAATTCTTTTGCCAACCCAACTCTCCATGGACTATTATCTGAAATACACTAGATAGAGGTGTTAGTCCAAGAGACAATGTATGTCGTCATGAATTATCAAAACCACCAAGGGAGCATGTTGTGCTTTCAACGGGCCACAAACCTCCCTCTCTTCTTAGCCCACATCCCACTACCACCTAGCTATCCCCCTCCGCTTCCGGGCCGTCCGATCGAGATCGAACGGTTCGAAAACGGATGACCCCCCCCCCCCGAAACCTAATCCCATACGATAAATAGGAGGTCTCCCGTGCCTATTTTGGCCTTCTCCCACCTCTACCATCGAAATCCGTGCCCCTCCAGCCGCCAGCCTCCTCCCTCCTTTGCGCGGGCCCGCGAGCCCGGATCAGAGCCCGCCCGAGCCCATCTGAGCCGCCTGCGCCGCTGCCTGCAAGCGCCCGAGCCTCCCAGCCCCGCTCCTCCCGTCGCCGCCTCCCGTCCCCAGGAGCGAGCCCGCGTCGTCGCCTCCAGCCGCCGTCGGCCGACCACCGGAGCCCCGGCGATCCACCACCGGTGACCTCTAGGCCAGATCTCCCCCGTGCCCCGTCTTCCCCTTCCCTCCTTCCATCTCTCTCACCTCGCCCTCTCTCTCCTCCACAGGAACCCGCCATGGCCGTCGCCCCACTACAGCTCCCTCCATCGCGTTCTCCATCGGATTCGGCACCCCCTCGTCCGGATCTAGCCGGCCTCGTCGCATCCCATGTCGCCGCCTCACCAGAGCCCCGCCAGAGGCCGCCGTCGCCGCCCGCTTCCAGTGCGCCGTCGGGTTCGAGCAGGAGGATGGTTCGGCCGCTCGCTCGCTGCGCCCGCGAATGGGCCACGCAAGTCACAGGCCCAGCCGCCCCGCTCCGCCAGGCCCAGCTCAGCCGACCTCCCAAGGACACCTCCAGTGCCCAAGGCCCAGCACCCCTCCGAGCCGGCCCGTTGGCCCATGGGTGAGCCGCCCCTGCCCAAAGCCGCGTGCGTTGTTTAGCTATCTGTCGCCCATGACCACAGTTCGGGCCCTATTGCAGATTCGGTCCATTGTAGTTTTTTTTAACGTTCTGCGAATTTCGTAATTATCCAGAGAAAAACTATTTTACAGAAAAGTCCTCCATCTTCATGCATTAATAACTTTTCAACCGTGCATCATATGTAAAAACTTTATATATGAAAGATGACTAGAATTTCATGTAAATTTACAATATCCAACTCTCACACATGCTTAAAATGTTTAACCTGCTGTTTTCATGTAATTTGCATAAATGCCATGTTAAATGAATTGTTTAATAACTTTTAAACCGTAGCTCCGATGCAAATGTTTTATATATGCAACTTGACTAGAAAAATGTGTAGAATCTCATGGTGACCTTTATTTTGTTGTTTAACAACTATAAAATATGCTTAGGACAGATCTGGTCCAATTTCGAAATTAACATATGGGGACGTTTCGGAAGTGCTATATGTTGCTTTCGGCCTCATTTACAATGACTAGATGTTGTAGTTGTGTTTGCTTCAACGTTTGTCATGTTAACCAACATTTAATATTGATGAGTGCCTAGACGAGAGTGAACTAAATATTAGAATGTGGACTTTCGTCAATATGTAACTTGTTGCATACTGAGCTTCACTTAATGTGTAGGAGTTGTTTGATGTGCTTTGCCATGCCTTGCATAATTAAACCGGACTTGCATCATATTTGTTTGCGCATCATATCATGCATATGTTATGGTGTTTCGTGTGTTGATTGTTTGTTCCGGATTGTTCCTTCTCGATAGAGTTCCCAAAGCGTTCGGAGGGTGAGGATTCTGTTGGAAATATGCCCTAGAGGCAATAATAAATTATTTATTATCATATTTCCTTGTTCATTTTAAGCATTTATTATCCATGCTAGAATTGTATTGATCGGAAACTCAGATACATGTGTGGATACATAGACAACACCATGTCCCTAGTATGCATCTAATAGACTAGCTCGTTGATCAAAGATGGTTAAGGTTTCCTAGCCATGGACATGAGATGTCATTTGATAACGGGATCACATCATTAGGAGAATGATGTGATTGAAAAGACCCAACTACAAACGTAGCATATGATCGTGTCAGTTTATTGCTACAGTTTTCTGCATGTCAAGTATATGTTCCTACGACCATGAGATCATGCAACTCACGGACACCGGAGGAATGCCTTGTGTGTATCAAACGTCACAACGTAACTGGGTGACTATAAAGGTACTCTACAGGTAACTTCGAGGGTGTTTGTTGAGTTGGCATGGATCAAAACTAGGATTTGTTACTCCGTGTGATGGAGAAGTATCTCAGGGCTCACTCGGTAATACAACATCACAACAAGCCTTGAAAGCAATGTGACTAAGTGTTAGTCACGGGATCTTGTATTACAAAACGAGTAAAGAGACTTTTCGGTAAGGAGGTTGAACTAGGTATGGAGATACTGACGATCGAATCTCGGGCAAGTAACATACCAAAGAACAAAGGGAACATCATACAGGATTAACTGAATCCTTGACATAGAGGTTCAACCGATAAAGATCTTCGTAGAATATGTAGGAAACAATATGGGAATCCAGGTCCCGCTATTGGTTATTGACCGTAGAGGTGTCTTGGTCATGTCTACATAGTTCTTGAACCCGCATGGTCTGCACACTTAAGGTTTGGTGACGTTTCGGTAGTATAGAGTTATACATGGTGGTGACCGAAGGTTGTTCGGAGTCCTGGATGAGATCCCGGACGTCAAGAGGATCTCTGGAATGGTCCAGAGGTAAAGATTGATATATATGAAGTCCTGTTTTGGTCGCCGAAAAGGTTTCGGGCTCATCGGTAGTGTACCGGGAGTGCCGGTAGTGTATCGGGGGACCATCGGGAGAGGTATTTCGACCCAAGAGGCTACATGGGCTATTGGAGGACTAATAGTAGCCCTTAATGGGCTGGCCAAAGTCCCACACAAGGCCCATGCGGCTGGGGAAGAAATTCCAAAGGAGAAAAGGTGGAAAAAGGCAAAAAGGTGGAAATAAGGAGTCCTAATCCTACTAGGAGTGGAGGAGGAGGATTCCTCCTCTCCCACTTCGGCCAAAGCCTAGAGGGGCCGACCCTTGTGCCAAGCCTCCTCCTCCTCTCCTCCTATATATACTAGAGGGTTTTAGGGTTTTGGCACAAGATTTTCAGCCACGTGCAACCCTACCCTCTAGTTCGTAGTTTCTCCTCTAGATCAGTTTCAGCTGTGCTTAGGCAAAGCCCTGCTGAGATTACTCCACCACCATCTCCACAGCGCCGTCACGCTGCCGGAGAACTTGTCTACCTCTCTGCTCCCTCTTGCTGGATCAAGAAGGCGGAGATCGTCATCAAGCTGTACGTGTGTTGAAAGCGGAGGTGCCCTCCATTCGGCGCTAGATTAGAAGGACCATGATCAAGATCGCGAGACGGATCATGATGAGATCGCGGGACAGATCGTGATGAGTTCGCAGGATGGATCGTGATTGGATCGCGGGACGGATCGTGATGAGATTGCGGGACGCTTGGTGATTTGGATCGCGAAGACGTTCGACTACACCAACCGCGTTTCTTAATGCTTCCCGCTTAGTGATCTACAAGGGTATGTAGATCCACTCTCCCTCTCGTAGATGCTCATCACCATGGATAGATCTTGCGTGTGCGTAGGAAATTTTTTGTTTCCCATGCAACGTTCCCCAACAGTGGCATCATGAGCTAGGTCTATGTGTGGATGAGATCTCGAGTAGAACACAAAGAGTTTGTGGGCATTGATGCTTAGATTGCTTCCTCCCTTGGTCGTGTTTTGGTTCAGCGGTATTGTGGGATGAAGCGGCCCGGACCAACCTTACTCGTATGCTTACGAGAGACCGGTTCCATCGACTGACGTGTAACTTCGTTGCACAAAGATGGCTGGCGGGTGTCTGTTTCTCCTACTTTAGTTGGATCCGATTCGACAAAGGCGGTCCTTGAGAAGGTTGAAAAGCAACTTATGTATCACCGTTGTGTTTTTTGCGTAGGTGAGAATTGTTCTTGCTAGATACCCGTAGCAGACACGTAAAACATGCAACAACAATTAGAGGACGTCTAACTTGTTTTTGCAGGGTATGTTGTGATGTGATATGGCCAGTTACATGATGAGATATATGTGATGTATGAGATGATCATGCATTGTATAGAATATCACGACTTGCATGTCGATGAGTACGGCAACCGGCAGGAGCCATAGGGTTGTCTTTAATTATTGTATGACCTGTGGGTCAATCATTAAGCGCTACGTAATGCTTTACTTTATCGCTAAACGGTAGCAATAGTAGTACAAGCATGGTGGGCGCGACAACCCCGATGGCGACACGTTGATGGAGATCATGGTGTCATGCCGGTGACGATGGAGATCATGCCAGTGCTTTCAAGGTGGAGATCAAAAGCACAAGTTCATGGCCATATCATGTCACTTATGATTTGCATGTGATGTTAATCCTTTTATGTACCTTGTTTTGCTTAGGACGACGGTAGCATTATAAGGTGATCCCTCACTTAAATTTCAAGATGAATTGTGTTCTCCCCGAGTGTGCACCGTGGCGAAAGTTCGTCGTGTTGAGACACCACGTGATGATCGGGTGTGATAGACTCTATGTTCACATACAACGGGTGCAAGCCAGTGTTGCACATGTAGAACACTCGGGTTAAACTTGAGGAGCCTAGCATGTACAGACATGGCCTCGGAACACAAGAGACCAAAAGGTCGAACATGAGTCATATAGTAGATATGATCAACATGATGATGTTCACCATTGAAACCACCTCAACTCATGTGATGATCGGACTTGAGTTGGTGAATTTGGATCATGTATCACTCGAATGACCGGATGGATGTCAATTTGAGTGGGAGTTCTTAAGTAATATGATTAATTGAACTCATTGTCATGAACATAGTCAGTAGTGTCTTTGCAAATTATGTTGTAGCTCACGCTATAGCTCCCTTGAATTTTTATACGTTCCTAGAGAAATAGAGTTGAAAGATGATGGTAGCAATATTGCAGACTGGGTCCGTGATCTAAGGATTGTCCTCATTGCTGCATAGAAGGCTTATGTCCTTAATGCACCGCTCGGCACGCCACCCCCTCTAGCGTCGCCTGTAGATGTTGTGAACATCTGACAGGCACGTTCCGATGACTACTTGATAGTTTAGTGCGTCATGCATTACGGCTTAGAATTGAGGCTCCAAAACATTTTGAATGTCACAGAACATATGAGATGTTCTAAGAGCTGAAATTGGGATCTCAGGCTCGTTCTCGTGTTGTGAGATATGAGATCTCCAACAAGATTCTTTGCCTGCAAGATGAAGGAGAATAGCTCAATCGTTGAGCATGTGCTCAGATTGTCTGGGTGCTACAATCGCTTGAATCGAGTGGGAGTTGATCTTCCAGATAAGATAGTGATTGATATAGTTCTCCGAGTCACTATCACCAAGCTACTAGAACTTCGTGATGAACTATAATTATGCCAGGGATTGAAATGATGATCCCTGAGTTGTTCGCGATGTTTGACACCATGAAGGTAGAAATCGAGAAGGAGCATCAAGTGTTGATGGTTAGTAAAACCACTAGTTTCGAGAAGGGCTAGGGCAAGGAGGGAAACTTAATGGATGGCAAGTCAGTTGCTGCTCCAGTAAAGCAACCCAAAGTTGAACCCAAACCCGAGACTAAGTGCTTCTATTATGAGGAGAGCGGTCGCTGAAGCGGAACAACCCTAGATACTTGGTAGATAAGAAGGCTGGCTACGTCGACAGAAGTATATTTTTGATATACGTGTTATTGATGTGTACCTTGCTAGTACTCCTAGTAGCACCTGGGTATAGGATACCGATTCGGTTGCTAAATGTTAGTAACTTGAAATAAAAGCTACATAAAAACAGAGATTGGCTAAGTGTGAGTTGACGATGTGTGTTGGAAATGTTTCCAAGGTTGATGAGTTCAACATCGCATGCTCTCTCTACCTTCGGGATTAGTGACGAACCTAAATAAATGTTATTTGGTGTTTGCATTGAGCATGAACGTGATTAGATCTTGTTTATTGCAATACGGTTATTCATTTAAGTCAGAGAATAATGGTTATTCTGTTTACATGAATAATACCTACAATGGTCATGCACCCAATGAATGGTTTGTTGAATCTTGATCATAGTAGTACACATGTTCATAACATTAATGCCAAAAGATACAAAGTTAGTAATGATAGTACCACATACTTGTGGCACTGCCGCTAAATGTCATATTGGTATAAATCGCATGAAGAAACTCCATGCTAATGGATCTTTGGACTCATTCGATTGCGAATCGGTTGAGACATGCGAACCATGCCTCTTAGGCAAGATGACTAGAGACCCTGTTTTCGGTTTGATGGAGCGGGCAAGTGATTTATTAGAAATGATATATGTTGATGTATGCAATCCAATGAGTCTTGTAGCGTGCGGTGAATATCGTTATTTTCTTACCTTCACTGATAATTTGAGTAGATATGGTGTATATTCACTTAATGAAACACAAGTATGAATCGTTTGAAAAGTTCAAGCAAATTCATAGTGAAGTTTAAGATCATCGTGACAAGAAGATAAAAATGTCTGCGATATGATCCTGGAGGTGATATCTGAGTTACGAGTTTAGCATACAACTTTAGACAATGTGAAAGTTGTTTCACAACTCATGCCACCTAGAACACCATAGTGTGATGGTGTGTCCGAACGTCATAGTCGTGCTCTATTGGATATGGTGCATGCTATGATGTCTCTTATCGTTTTGCTACTATAGTTTTGGGGTTATGCATTAGAGACAACTACATTCACTTTAAATAGGGCACCATCTAAATCCGTTGAGATGACACCGTGTGAATTATGGTTTGATAGAAACATAAGCTGTCATTTCTTAATGTTTGGGGCTGCGACGCTTATGTGAAAAGGGTTTTCACCTAATGAGCTCGAACCCAAAGCGGACAAATGCATCTTCATAGAATACCAGTTGGGTATACCTTCTATCTTAGATCCGAGTACAAATTGTTTGTTGCTAAAACCGGGTCCTTTCTCGAGAAAAAGTTTCTCTCGAAAGAATTGAGTGGGAGGAAGATAGAACTTGATGAGGTTGTTGAACCTTTGTTTCAACTAGAGAGTAGCGCCGCGCAGAAAGATGTTTCTGTGAAGCCTACGTCAGTTGAAGAGGAAGTTAATGATGATGATCATGAAGCTTTGAATCAAGTTACTATCAAACCTCGTAGGTCAACAAGGACGCGTGATGCTCCTGAGTGGTACGACAACCCTGTCTTGGAGGTCATGTTGTTGGACAACGATGAACCTACGAGCTATGGAGAAGCGATGATGGGCCCGGATTCCGACAAATGGTTAGAGGCCATGAAATCCAAGAAAGGATCCATGTATGAAAACCAAGTATAGACTTTGGTAGACTTGCTCGTTGGACGATAGGTCGTCGAGTACAAATGGAACTTTAAGATGAAGACTGACGCTGATGGTAAATGTCACCATTTATAAAGCTCGACTTGTCGCAAATAAGTTTCGGACAAGTTCAAGGAGTTGACTGCAATGAGACTTTCTCACTCGTAGCGATGCTAAAGTCTGTTAGAATTATGTTAGCAGTTGCTGCATTTTTCAATTATGAAATCTGGCAGATGGATGTCAAACCATCGTTTCCTTCGTTATGGAAAGGTTGTATGAGATAGAACCAGAAGGTTTTGTCAGTCCTAAGGATGCTAAAAGGTGTGCAAGCTTTAGTAATCCTTCTATGAACTGAAGCAAGCATCTCGAAGTTGGCATATACACTTTGATGAGGTGATCAAAGTTTTTGAGTCTATACAAAGTTTATGAGAAACTTGTATTTACAATAAAGTGAGTGGGAGCACTATAGAGTTTCTGATAAGCATATGTGGTTGACATATTATTGATCGGAAATGATATAGAACTTCCGGAAAGCATAAATTGAAAAGAGTTTTTCAAAGGAAGACCTGGATAAAGCTACCTAATTGTTGTGCATCAAGATCTATAGAGATAGATCAAGATGCTTGATGAGACTTTCAATGAGTACATACCTTGACAAGATTTTGAAAGAGTTCAAAATGGATCAGTCAGAGAAAGAGTTCTCGCCTGATTTGTAAGGTGTGAAGTTGAGTGAGACTCACAGCTCGACAACGGCAGAAGAAAGAGAAAGGATGAACGTCGTCCCCTATGCCTTAGCCATAGGCTCTGTATAGTATGCCATGGTGTGTACTGCACCTGTGTGTGCCTTGCCATGAGTCCATCAAGGGGTACAAGAGTGATCCAGGAGTGGATCACTGGATAGCGGTCAAGATTATCATTAGTAACTAAAAGACTAAGGAAATGTTTCTCGATTATGGAGGTAAGAAAGAGTTCGTCGTAAAGAGTTACGTCGATGCAAGCTTTAACACCAATCCAGATGACTCTGAGTAGCAATCCGGATACGTATAGTGGAACAACCATTTGGAATAGCTCCAAGTGGAGTGTGATAGCAGTGTCTATAGTATGGCATGGAGATTTGCAAAGTACACACGGATCTGAATGTCGCAGACCCGTTGACTAAAAGACCTCTTTCACATGCAAAGCATGATCGAGCCCCAGAACTCATTGGGTGTTAGATTCATAACAATGCGAATCACATGGTGATGTGAACTAGATTATTGACTCTAGTGCAAGTGGGAGACTATTGGAAATATGCCCTAGAGGCAATAATAAATTAGTTATTATCATATTTCCTTGTTCATGATAATCGTTTATTATCCATGCTAGAATTGTATTGATCGGAAACTCAGATACATGTGTGGATGCATAGACAACACCATGTCCCCGGTATGCCTCTAATAGACTAGCTCGTTGATCAAACATGGTTAAAGTTTCCTTGCCATGGACATGAGATGTCATTTGATAATGGGATCACATCACTAGGAGAATGATGTGATGGACAAGATCCAACTACAAACGTAGCAGATGATCATGTCAGTTTATTGCTACAGTTTTCTGCATGTCAAGTATATGTTCCTACGACCATGAGATCATGCAACTCACGGACACCGGAGGAATGCCTTGTGTGTATAAAGTGTCACAATGTAACTGGGTGACTATAAAGGTACTCTACAGGTATCTCCGAGGGTGTGTGTTGAGTTGACATGGATCAAAACTAGGATTTGTTACTCTGTGTGACAGAGAGGTATCTCAGGGCCCACTCGGTAATACAACATCACAACAAGCCTTGCAAGCAATGTGATTAAGTGTTAGTCACGGGATCTTGTATTACAGAATGACTAAAGAGACTTGCCGGTAATGAGGTTGAACTAGGTATGGAGATACCGACGATCGAATATCGAGCAAGTAACATACCGAAGAACAAAGGGAACATCATACGGGATTAACTGAATCCTTGACATAGAGGTTTGACCGATAAAGATCTTCATAGAATATGTAGGAACCAATATGGGCATCCAGGTCCCACTATTGGTTATTGACCGTAGAGGTGTCTTGGTCATGTCTACATAGTTCTCGAACCCGCAGGGTCTGCACACTTAAGGTTTGGTGACATTTCGATAGTATAGAGTTATACATGGTGGTGAGCGAAGGTTGTTCGGAGTCCCGGATGAGATCTTGGACGTCACGAGGAGCTCCGAAATGGTCTGGAGGTAAAGATTGATATATAGGAAGTCCTGTTTTGGTCGCCGGAAAGGTTTCGGGCTCATCGGTAGTGTACCGGGAGTGCCGGTAGTGTACCGGGGGACCATCGGGAGAGGTATTTCGACCCAAGAGGCTACATGGGCTGTGGGAGGACTAATACCAGCCCTTAGTGGGCTGGCCAAAGTCCCACAAAAGGCCCGTGCGTCTGGGGAAGAAATTCCAAAGGAGAAAAGGTGGAAAAAGGCAAAAAGATGGAAATAAGGAAGGAGTCCTAATCCTACTAGGAGTGGAGGAGGAGGATTCCTCCTCTCCCACTTCGTTCGAAGCCTAGAGGGGATGGCCCTTGCGCCAAGCCTCCTCCTCCTCTCCTCCTATATATACTAAAGGGTTTTAGGGTTTTGGCACAAGATTTTCAGCCACATGCAACCTACCCTCTAGTTCGTAGTTTCTCCTCTAGATCAGTTTCAGTTGTGCTTAGGCGAAGCCCTGCTGAGATTACTCCACCACCATAGCCGCAGCGCTGTCACGCTGCCGTAGAACTCGTCTACCTCTCCGCTCCCTCTTGCTGGATCAAGAAGGCGGAGATTGTCAGCAAGCTGTATGTGTGTTGAATGCGGATGTGCCGTCCGTTTGGCGCTAGATTGGAAGGACCGCGATCAAGATCGCGAGACGGATCGGGATGAGATCGGGGACGGATCGTGATGAGTTCGCGGGACGGATCGTGATTGGATCGCGGGATGGATTGTGATGAGATCGCGGGACGCTCAGCGATTTGGATCGCGAAGACGTTCGACTACACCAACCGCGTTTCTTAACGCTTCCCGCTTAGCGATCTACAACGGTATGTAGATCCACTCTCCCTCTCATAGATGCTCATCACCATGGATAGATCTTGCGTGTGCATAGGAATTTTTTTGTTTCCCATGCAACGTTCCCCAATAGATTCGTTCGACTACATTGGCTCGTCTTCTTCATGGACTCGTTCTTCTTCCATGTGAGATCTCAGGCAAGATGAACATTTCCCCGGATACCACTACTATCATTGCTATCCTAGTTGTCCCACTTTTATCGTTATGTCTCGCTACCTACCACTTGTTTGTCAAGCCTCCCAACATTGCCATGAAAATCCTCTAACCCCTCCACATCCCAGCAAACCTTTGTTTGGCTATGTTACCACTTGCTCAGTCCTTCTTATAGCGTTTCTAGTTGCAGGTGCAATTGCTTCCTTGTGTCAACATGGACATTCTTTTGTTATCACAATATTATTGTTATTTAATTTAATGCACTTATATACTTGGTAAAAGGTGGAAGGCTTGGCCTTTTGCTCGGTGTTTTGTTCCACTTTTACCGCCCCTAGTTACTTGTGAACCGGTGTTATGTTCCATATTGAGCGCTCCTAACATGCTCGGGGTTGTTATGGGGACCCCCTTGATTTTCGTTTTAGGATAAAGCTTGTCTGGCAAGGCCCAACATTGGTACTACATTTGCCTAATAACTAATAAAATGCATAGGGACCTGCCGGTACCCGTGGATAATTTAATCAACAACCCGGGCCAGTGCTCCTCATGAGTGTTGGTCCAACCCAGAGCAGCTTATTAACGCTACCCGGGGCAACTCGGTGATTGGCGTGGTAACCATTGCTCATCCGTCGTGTCCTGAGAACGAGATACACGACTCCTACCGGGACCGTCGACATGTCTAGCGGCCTTGCTGGATTTGTTTTACCTTTCTCGAACGTCTTGAGTGAGGAATTCCTAAATACTTCGGGCTATCTCGAGGTTGCGGTTTTCCAATGGAATTTCCTAAGAAATCACGGGATTCGTGGTCGAGGTTATTCCCGCTGCGTGTGGTTAATTTGTGATGGATGAGTTGGAGCACCCCTACAGGGTTAAATCTTTCGGAAAGCCGTGCCCGCGGTTATGTGGCAAACTTGGAAAACTTGTTTAACACCCGGTCATAGCAAACTTGAAGTAATTCAAATAAAATACACCAACTGTGTGCGTAACCGTGACTGTCTCTACTCGTGAGTTCTTATCCGAGAGAGAACATGGTGGGGTTATGTTTGACGTAAGTAGGTGTTCAGGATCACTTAGTGATCATTATTAGTTCACGTCCGTTATGCGTAGCCCACCATGCTTTACTTTCTGTATTCGTAAGTTAGCCACTCAAATAAATGCATAGTCGTTTGCTGCAACCTCACCACTTAACCATACCTCACCCATTAAGCTTTAATAGTCTTGATACCCTTGGAAATGAGATTGCTGAGTCCTCGTGGCTCACAAATTACTACAACAACAGTTGCAGGTACAGGTAATGCGATACTTTGAAGTGAGCGCGGTGCTTGTTTGATTTGGAGTTCTTCTTCTTCATCATCGATCTAGGATGGGTTCCAGGCGGCAGCCTGGGATAGCAAGGATGGATGTCATTTTCTCGTTTGTTTTTGTCCATAGTCAGACCCTGCTCTTCTGTATGATGTTTGAATATGTTGTTGTATTGATGTGTTCTTGATATAGCTTGTGGCGAGTGTAAGCCAATTCCATATACTCATCTCTTTTGTACATGTACTTGTAATGATATCCATTCCTGCAACATGACGAGATGCGCTCCTATCCCTGTCGAGGCCCTCGAGCCAAAATAAGGATAGGACCGCATCTTGGGCGTGACACTTATGCTAAGCAAGATAGACAACTAAGTGATAGCAAGATATACATATATATAACAAGAAGCAATATGGCTATCACAAAGTAAAGTGCATAAGTACAGGAGCTCGGGTAAGAGATAACCGCGGCACACGGAGACGATGATGTATCCCGAAGTTCACACCCTTGCGGATGCTAATCTCTATTCCGAGCGATGTGGAGGCACAATGCTCCCTAAGAAGCCACTAGGGCCACCATAATCTCCTCACGCCCTCGCACAATGCAAGATGCCGTGATTCCACTAAGGGACCCTTGAGGGTGGTCACCGAACCCGTACAAACAAGGTTGGGGCAATCTCCACAACTTAATTGGAGGCTCCCAACGACACAACAAAGCTTCACCACTATGGTTTGTGGCTCCGAGGTGACCTCAAATGCTCGGGGCAATCTCCACAACCTAATTGGAGACCCCGAAGCTTGCCCGGAGCTTTGCACCACAATGATTGAGCTTCGAGGCACCACCAACCGTGTAGGGCGCCAAAGCACCCAAGAGGAACAAGCTCTAGGATGCTCAAACACCCAAGAGTAATAAGCTTCTCAACTTCTCACTTCCACGTATCACCGTGGAGAACTCAAACCTATGCACCAAATGTAATGGCAAGGGCACACGGAGTGCCCAAGTCCTTCTCTCCCAAATCCCACCACAACAACAAATGTTATGGAGTAAATGAGAGGAAGAACGAAGAAGAACATGAAGAACTCCAAGATCAAGATCGAAGGGGTTCCCTTCACAAAGAGGAGAAAGTGATTGGTGGAAATGTGGCTCTAGATCTCCTCTCTCTTTGCCCTAAAAAAGGATCAAGAATCATTGAAGGGATTGAGAGATATCAAGCTCAAAGAGGGTCAACAATGGGGGGCAAACACGAGCTCAAAGGATGGGGACCATTGGGAAGAAGACCCCCTTAAATAGGCCCCCCACGAATCTGCCTGTTATGTGCAGAATAGCACACGGGCGATAAAACTGGTGGAGTGGGCGGTACAACCGGTACAACTGACAATACCGTTACAACCGCCCAACCACCAGACCACAACAAAAAATTGGTCGGGTGCAACCGCTCAACTCGATCGCTGGACATGGCAAAGTCCCAAGCGGTAGAACCGCTTGAGACACCGGTAGTACCAGGCTATAGTAATATACTGATGTCTACTACGCAACTTTATTCTTGTAGACACGTGTTGGGCCTCCAAGCGTAGAGTTTTGTAGGACAGTAGCAATTTTCCCTCAAGTGGATGACCTAAGGTTTATCAATCCGTGAGAGGTGTAGGACGAAGATGGTCTCTCTCAAACGACCCTGCAACCAAATACAAGAAATCTCTTGTGTCCCCAACACATCCAATACAATGGCAAATTGTATAGGTGCACTAGTTCGGCGAAGAGATGGTGATAAAAGTGTAATATTGATGGTAGAAATATATTTTTATAATCTGAATAAATAAAAACAGCAAGGTTGCAAATAGTAAGCGGGCACAAAAACGGTATTGCAATGCTTGAAAATGAGGCCTAGGGTCCGTACTTTCGCTAGTGCAATCTCTCAATAATGCTAACATAGTTGGATCATATAACCATCCCTCAATGTGCAATGAAGAATCACTCCAAAGTTCCTATCTAGCGGAGAACATAAGAAGAAATTGTTTGTAGGGTACAAAACCACCTCAAAGCTATTCTTTTCGTTTGATCTATCCTAGAGTTCGTACTAAAATAACAGAAGCTATTCTTTCCGATTGATCTAATCAAGAGTTCGTACTAAAACAACACCAAATAATTTCAGATTCATAATACCCAATCCAACACAAAGAAATTCAAGGAGTGCCCCAAGATTTCTACCGGAGAAACAAAGACAAGAACGTGCATCAACCCCTATGTATAGATTACCCCAACGTCACCGCGGGAATCCGCAAGTTGAATGCCAGAATACATATCAAGTGAATCAATACGATACCCCATTGCCACCACGAGTATTCAATTGCAAGACATATATCAAGTGTTCTCAAATCCATTAAAGTATTCAATCCGATAACAACGAAATCTCAAAGGGAAAACTCAATTCATCACAAGAAGAGTATAGAGGGGAGAAACATCATATGATCCATCTATGTTAACAAATCCCCTGATATATCAAGATCGTGACATCTCAAGATCACGAGAGAGAGAGATTAAACACATAGCTACTGGTACAAACCCTCGGCCCCGAGGGTGGACTACTCCCTCCTCATCGTGGTGGCCGCCGGGATGATGAAGATGGCCACCGAAGATGATTCCCCCCTCCGGCAGGGTGCCGAAACAGGGTCTAGATTGGTTTTCGGTGGCTACAGAGCCTTGCATCGGCGGAACTTCTGATCTAGGGCTACCCCGAAGGGTTTCGAAATATTTGGGAATTTATAGTGCAAAGAGGGGGTGCGTGAGGCCACCGAGGTGGGCACAACCCACCTGGGCGCGCCAGGGGCCCCTGGCGCGCCCTAGTAGGTTGTGCCCCCCTCGAGGCACCCCCAGGTGCAGCTCTGGCCCATTGGATTCCTTCTGGTCCAAAAAAAATCTCCAAAAAGTTTCGTGGTGTTTGGACTCTATTTGATATTGATTTCCTTCGATGTAAAAAACAAGCGAAAAATAACAACTATCACTAGGCACTGGGTCAATAGGTTAGTCCCAAAAAATGATATAAAGTTGCTATAAAATGATTGTAAAACATCCAAGAATGATAAAATAACAGCATGAATACTTCATAAATTATATATATGTTGGAGACGTATCAACATCCTCAAGCTTAATTCCTACTCGTCCTCGAGTAGGTAAATGATAAAAGAAATAATTTATGAAGTGTGAATGCTAGCAAAGTGCATAAGTTTGATCAATGATAATTTCAATCACTTTTCCTAGCATCATAATAGCAATTCTTTCTTATAAAACTTCTCATGTTAAAGTAGTAACCAATTCACATGTTAAGGTTTAAACCATGAATTCTCTTGAAACTCAACAACCTATGTTTTCAGTCACCAAGCAATTGCAATTCAACTTATTAAATAGAGTTTAAGTAAGAGATCCACATGAGCAAAATGTTTCAACCGGACACATAGAAAGATAGGGGCTTATTGTTTTGCCTCCCAACGTATTCACCTCAAGGGTGATGTCAACAATAATAACTCATGCTACCCATATTCAACTGGACATATGTGCCTAGATATTTCATCACCACATTATGCTTGCCAAAGGAGAAAACTAAAAAGGAATAGAGAGAAAACTTTGACTCCTTGCATAAAAGTAAATACTGAAAAGTAAAAGATAGGCCCTTCGCAGAGGGAAGCATAGGTTGGCATGCGCTTATTTGTTTGTATGCTCAATGCCTTAGTGCAAAAGAACGTCATGTTATATTGACCCTTATGATAGCAACCTTTATGATGCATCCCATCGCTTTTATTACTTTGCCATCACAAGTTCGTACAACACTCAATTTTCTCTTACACTAAATGATCTAACACTTTTAGAAGCAATTTTTATTGCCTTATTGCACCGATGACAACTTACTTGAAGGATCTTGCTAAATCCTTAGGTAGGTATGGTGGACTCTTGAAAATAAGATTTGGGTTTAAGGATTTTTGGATGCACAAGTAGTATCTCTACTTGGTGCAGAATTTTTGGCTAGCAAAGATGGGGGGCAAGCACCACATGTTGAAGGATCTATGACAATATAACTTCTATGTGAATAGGAACAAACATAAATCATTACATTGTCTTCCTTGTCCAAAGTCAATTTTTTTGGCATATAATATTTTTATGGGGGCTCACAATCACAAAAGATTTCTAGGATAGTGTATCTGCATGTGAAAGTTCTCTTCCTTATACTAATTATTCGTGAATTGCTTGTATGACCAATATTGTGATTGTCAAGCCTCAAAAGATTTCACTTTATAAACCCAATGTGAATCTACCACTAGGCATGATATGGTTGCAACTTCATGACATTCAATTTATTCAACAATTTACTCATAGGATATAAGTGAAGCACAAGAGTAAATGACATAGAAAAGAGCTTCGTTGATGTGAATGCCTCTTACTTAGCCTCCCTGGCAATTACTTGAGGACGCCATTTTATTTTAAAATTTTAAGATCTAATTATTTTATTAAAACAGCAAGCAAAACAAAACAAAATAACATTTCAATAATAACACACATCATGTGAAGAAGCAAAAACTTAGGATCAACCGATACTAACCGATAATTGTTGATGAAGAAAGGTGGGATGCCTACGGGGGCATCCCCAAGCTTATATGCTTGATACTTCTTGAAATATTATCTTGGGATGCCCTGGGAATCCCCAATCTTGAGATTTTGTCTCTCCTTAATTCCTTTCATATCACGGTTTACCTAATACTGAAAACTTCATCCACACAAAACTCAACAAGAACTCATGAGATAAGTTAGTATAAACTAATGCAAAAACCTTATCATTATCTACTGTAGCAAATCACTCAAATTATTATTCAACATTTCATACTAAATGCCTCTACATATTTAATACTCCTATCCTCAAATGAATCGTTAAACAAGCAAACATATGCAAACAATGCAAACATAACAGCAATCAGCCAAAATAGTACAGTCTGTAAAGAATTCAAGAGTGTCCATACTTCTTCAACTCTAAAAATTCTGAAAATTTAGAACACCGTAGAAAATTTATCAGAGCTTATTTTGCATAAAGTTTCAACAATTTATCACATTCTGACATTTCTAGGGAATTTTTGCAACAGCGATAAACTTTCTGTTTTCAAACAGCAACATGTAGACTTGCAAAATAAGTATGGTAAATGCTATCCTTGACATTTTTATCGAAACTAAAGATGAAAAACATTACTATAAATAACAGAAAGAAAATCCTACTAAAAATAAATGACGCTCCAAGCAAAACACATATTATGTGACGAATGAAAATATAGCTCCAAGTGAGGTTACCGATAATGTTGGAGACAAAAGAGGGGATGCCTTCCGGGGCATCCCCGAGCTTAGTTGATTGGATATTACCTTAATGTTACCTTGGGGGTTCCTTAGTCATACCCAAGGTTATGGACTTGTCCCTCCTTATTCTACTCACATCGATATCTCACCCAAAACTTGAAAACTTCAATCACACAAAACTTAACGGAACTTCGTGAGATGAGTTAGTATGATAAAGAGCAAACCATTCACTTTGTTACTGTAAATACAAGATACATAATTTTTCTCACACAATGAATACTGTAGAATATCATTTACACAATTTATATTGAGTAATATAAGCCATAGAAACTAGATAACAAGCAAACTATGCATTGAAAACAGAATCTGTCAAAAACAGAACAGTCTGTAGTAATCTGTACTCCAACCGTACTTGTGCTTCTCTATTTTTTTTCAAAAATTAGGAACACATGAGAAATTTGTATGTTAATCTTCTGAAAAAAGAATCAAATCAAAATCACTCTTCTGTTATAAATTACAATTATTTTCGTGAGCGCAAAAGTTTCTGTTTTTCAGCAAGATCGAATCAATCATCACCCCACATGATCCCAAAGGCTTTACTTGGTACTTTATTGAAAAAAAAGCAATAAAACATGATTACTAAAGTATCTTAATAATGTTAACACACAAAAACAGTAGGTAAAAGTGTTGGGTTGTCTCCCAACAAGCGCTTTTCTTTTATGCCTTTTAAGCTAGGAATGATGATTTCAATGATGCTCGCATAAAAGTAAAGAATTGAAACATAAAGAGAGCATCATGAAGCATATGACTAGCACATTTAAGTCTAACACACTTCCTATACATAGGGATTTTTTGATAAAATAATTTATGGGAACAAGAATCATCTAGCATAGGAAGGCAAAACAAGCACAACTTCAAAACTTTGAACACATAGAGAGGAAACTTGATATTATTGCAATTCCTACAAGCATATGTTCCTCCCTCATAATAATTTTCAGTAGAATCATGAAGAAATTACACAATATAACCAGAACATAAATCATTATTTTGATGATGCACAAGCATATAAATTTTTTCACTCTCCACATAAGCAATTTTCTTCTCATTCATAATAGTGGGAGCAAACTCAACAAAATAACTATCATGTGACACTTGATTGACATAACCACATTGAATTTTAAAATCATGATAAAAAATTTCATGGTTGTCATTACTCTTTATAGCATACATGTCATCATCATAATCATCATATATAGGAGGTGTGCTATCATCATAATAGTTTTGCTCATCAAAAGTTGGAGGACAAAAAATATCATCTTCATCCAACATAGCATCCCCAAACTTATGGCTTTGCATATCATTAGCACCATGGATATTCAAAGAATTCATACTAACAACATTGCAATCATGCTCATCATTCATTCCAATCATTTTATTGAATTCTTCTTCTATCAATTGAAAACAATTTTCCGATCCATCATTTTCAAGAATGATATTATAAAGATGATCAATAATATGATGCAACCTCAATTCCATTTTTTATGTAGTTTTCTTTTATAGACCAAACTAGTGATAAAGCAAGAAACTAAAAGATTCGATTGCACAATCTAAAGATATACCTTCATGCACTCACCTCCCCGGCAACGGCACCAGAAAAGAGCTTGATGTCTACTATGCAACTTTATTCTTGTAGACACGTGTTGGGACTCCAAGCGCAGAGTTTTGTAGGATAGTAGCAATTTTCCCTCAAGTGGATGACCTAAGGTTTATCAATCCGTGAGAGGTGTAGGATGAAGATGGTCTCTCTCAAACGACCCTGCAACCAAATACAAGAAATCTCTTGTGTCCCCAACACACCCAATACAATGGCAAATTGTATAGGTGCACTAGTTCGGCGAAGAGATGGTGATAAAAGCGTAATATTGATGGTAGAAATATATTTTTATAATCTGAATAAAGAAAAACATCAAGGTTGCAAATAGTAAACAGGCACAAAAACAATATTGCAATGCTTGAAAATGAGGCCTAGGGTCCGTACTTTCGCTAGTGCAATCTCTCAACAATGCTAACATAGTTGGATCATATAACCATCCCTCAACGTGCAACGAAGAATCAATCCAAAGTTCCTATCTAGCGGAGAACATAAGAAGAAATTGTTTGTAGGGTACGAAACCACCTCAAAGCTATTCTTTCCGTTCGATCTATCCTAGAGTTCGTACTAAAATAACAGAATCTATTCTTTCCGATCGATCTAATCAAGAGTTCATACTAAAACAACACACAATAATTTCAGATTCATAATACTCAATCCAACACAAATAACTTCAAGGAGAGCCCCAAGATTTCTACCGGAGAAACAAAGACAAGAAGGTGCATCAACCCCTATGCATAGATTACCCCAATGTCATCGCGGGAATCCGCAAGTTGAATGCCAAAATACATATCAAGTGAATCAATACGATACCCCATTGTCACCATGCGTATACAATTGCAAGACATATATCAAGTGTTCTCAAATCCATTAAAGTATTCAATCCTATAACAACAAAATCTCAAAGGGAAAACTCAATTCATCACAAGAAGAGTATAGAGGGGAGAAACATCATATGATCCATCTATGTTAACAAAGTGCATGATATATCAAGATCATGACATCTCAAGATCACAAGAGAGAGAGATTAAACACATAGCTACTAGTACAAACCCTCAGCCCCGAGGGTGGACTACTCCCTCCTCATCGTGGTGGCCGTCGGGATGATGAAGATGGCCACCAGAGATGATTCCCCCCTCCGGTAGGGTGCCGGAACAGGGTCTAGATTGGTTTTCGATGGCTACAGAGCCTTGCAGTGGCGGAACTTCTGATCTAGGGCTACCTCGAAGGGTTTCGGAATATTTGGGAATTTATAGTGCAAAGAGGGGATACGTGAGGCCACCGAGGTGGGCACAACCCACCTGGGCGCGCTAGGGGGCCCTGGCACGCCCTGGTGGGTTGTGCCCCCCTCGGGGCACCCCCCAGGTGCAGCTCTGACCCATTGGGTTCCTTCTGGTCCAAAAAAAATCTCCAAAAAGTTTCGTGGTATTTGGACTCCGTTTGATATTGATTTCCTGCGATGTAAAAAACAAGCAAAAAACAGCAACTGGCACTGGGCACTGGGTCAATGGGTTAGTCCCAAAAAATGATATAAAGTTGCTATAAAATGATTGTAAAACATCCAAGAATGATTGTAAAACATCCAAGAATGGTCATAAATTATAGATACGTTGGAGACATATCATATAGCGGTACAACCGTCCAACCTCCACCCAACAATAGCAACACAACAGAACCGTGTCCGGTTGTAGCCTGGTGTTGGGCCTGTACAACCGCCCAGGGCTGCCACCCAGGGTCACCTAGCAATTGGTGGTAGAACCACTCGGAGGCAGCAGTACAACCGCTGGGGACCAGATAGTGGCAGCACCCCCAGGGTATCACCCCTGGGGTGGTGGTTATGCCATAAGACACGAGCGAGCGGTACAACCGTATCAAGAGAACATGTAAGACCAAAACTGTCATAACCTCTGCAAATGAGCTCCGAATCGAGCAAACTCAAGCTTGTTGGATCCAGGATGACAAGAGCTATCTTAAGAAGAGGCAATATGAAAATGCCAATGATATAGAGATGTGAAACCTCTATGAATGAAGATCCGGCAAAAACTACAACATCGAAAACATCATAGAACATGCATATGGACTCCGTTTTCGATGAACTTGAGCTTGTCATGAAGCTGACCATAAGCTCAAGAACTCACAAAGAGAAGCACCAAACAAGAACCAAGAAATATGATGATGCAAGGATGTAAATGGTGTCGGTGTCAAAATCGGTGGATCTCGGGTAGGGGTCCCGAACTATGAGACTAGGATCGATGGTAACAGGAGACGAAGGGGACACGGGTTTACCCAGGTTCGGGCCCTCCAACAGAAGTAATACCCTACGTCCTGCTTGATTGTATTGATGGTATAAGGGGTTATAGAGTTGATCTACCTTGAGATCGTATGTCTAACCCTAGATGAGTTGTCCTCCCTTTACCCCTAAACTCTGGCTTATATAGACACCGAGGGTGTCCTAGGTTTACACATGGTTGGTTACATGTCGAAGAGATAAACTTGCCTAACTATTACACCAGACGTGGAGCGCAAGCCTTGTTTCCTAAAGCTTCCATCTAAGAGATTGGGCCTTCAAATCCTTCGGTGTTCGGTAAGCAGCCCTCATAGTCCATACATAACAATAGGTCGGCCATTCGAGGACCCACTAATCCAGGACTCCCTCAGTAGCCCCCAAACTTGCCTCCAACGCCAAGGGTCTTCAGCTCCGACTACTTCGCGAATAGGGTCTTCGGCTTGTGAGGTGAGTTCCTTCCTGCCGAATTGTAATTCGGCCTCCGATGACAAGTAGTCTCCCATATAGTGGCACGTCTGAATATCGTAATTTGATCGGCTTTGAAGCCCAAACGTCAAGGGATAAACAACGGCCCTCTGACGACCTTTCTGACGAAAGGCTACGACCCACCACGACCGCCAGACCAATTGCATAGACTCGATTCGCTGTTCGAGGCTGTTTGAATCATCACGATCTATCAATGCACCGATCGTGTCCCGTTTTATACGGGATATACTTAACTATGCTCGTGCGACGGCTCGCACGTCTGGAGAAGTGGAGGGATTCACGGTGCGGCAAGGGGAATCCACATCGACAAGCCTCATAAAAAGAGAAGGAAAACCCCCAAAGCTTTTTTTATGCTTTGCATTCGACTTCTCCGTCTCCCATTCTCTTGCGCCTCCAGAGCACAAATCTAGGTCTCTCCACCCCCACCTTCAAGCTCGGCAATGGCAGGCTCCAATGGCCAGTGGGAACCTTCAACATTCCTCACTGCGCGGTGGAGGGGGGCCAAGTGATCCCCATCCCCAGGCCAGGAGAGAGGGTGGTGTCCATCCCCCACTTCATCAGGGGGTTGAGCTTCCCACTCCACCCCGTTGTTTGACTTGGCTGCTCCAAACAGGATGGTGACTGCTACCTGCAACAGCTCCTTCACCAACCCTGAAGCCGGCGACTCGATCCAGCAACAGGGAGCTGGTGGGGCTTCTCACGCAGGAGGACACCAGGAGCAGCCACAAGGCGACATTCTCCCACCACCACCTCCACCGGAGAACATGACCATAGCTCAGTTTCTTCAAGTTCTCTGGGAGGAGTGCCAAGCCAACAATGCTACTATCTAGCAGATGGCTCAGGCTCTCGTGAACAACCAGCAGCAAGGCAAGAACAGCAATGACCGCTCCATGCTATCTGAGATCATGAGGAACTCGCCCCCAACCTTCACCGAGATTGCTGAACCATTGGATGTTGATGACTAGATCCACAGCATCGAGGACCTCCTTGCACTGGTCAACTGCAATGAGGACCGTGAGAAGGTGCTTTATGCCTCTCACTGCCTCGGAGGTACCGCCCGAGCTTGGTGGGATGGATTCAAGGTCATGCAAGGAGAATGTGTGATCACGTGAAATGACTTCAAGGAAGGATTCCACACTGCCCATAATCCTTCTGGGATCATGGCTATCAAGAAGAGAGAATTCCGAGCGCTGAAGCAAGGAAGTGGCTCTGTCAAGGAGTACCTGCAGAAGTTCAACCTGCTGTCAAGGTATGCACCTAAAGATGTCAGCATGGAGGCTGCCAAGAAGGAACGCTTCATGGAAGGACTTCAACAGGTCCTACAGTATCAGCTCATCATCTGCGACTGCCGTACCTTCTTTGACTTAGTAAACAAGGCCCTCATGCTGGAAGACAAGCATCATGCCATAGACGACACTCGCAAGCGCAAGATGATTAGCAAGGGAAGCTCAAGCAACCAGAAGCCTCGCCCCTGGCAGCCAGCCCCATCCAGGCCAACCTATCAGCCGCAGCAGGCTAGACCTCCTGCACCTCGTCCGAGCTACCAGCCTCAGCAGTATGCCAACCCCAGGCCAGCCTACAACAACAACCCCAATAACAACAACGATGGCAGAAACTTCAACAACAACCCTAGGCAAGTCACTTGCTTTGGATGTGGTCAGTCTGGACACATCTCTAAGCTTTGCCCCAATAGGAAGCCAGATGCATCGGGCCCCAATGTGCCAAACCAAGGTCAAGCCCGTGGAGCACCACTAAGGAACCCGGCTCCCCGCAACCAGCCCAACAATGGCAAAGGTCATGTGAATCACGTCACCGTAGAGGAAGCCTAGGAAGACCCAGACATCATACTGGGTACGTTCCTCGTCAACTCAACCCCAGCAACAGTATTGTTTGATTGTGGAGCTTCACATTCTTTTGTCACCCAAAAGTTTGCACTAGAGAGTGGCATGAAACCTACACCCCTGGGTAGTCGTATGTTGATACAAACCCCCAGTTCAGTTATGAAGTCTGGGATAGGGTGTAAGGGAGTGAAGATTGACATCAACGGGGTAGACTTCCTAGCAGACCTTATAGTTCTGGACTCACCAGGCTTGGATGTTATCCTTGGCATGAATTAGTTAGCTAAGCACCAAGGCATGTTGGACTGTGCCAAGAGGATCGTCACCATGACCAATAGCCAAGGAGTGGAAGTCAAGTATGTCCCCAACCCTACATCCACTCAAGCCCCTTAGGCTAACTGCCTATCGGGAGTTGAGTTGGATCAAGTGCCAGTGGTATGTGAGTACCGGGATGTGTTTCCTGATGAGCTGCCTGGAATGCCTCCTGACCGCGACATCGAGTTCATCATTGAGCTTATGCCCGGATCAAGGCCCATCTATAAGAAGGCCTACAAGATGGGATCCGAAGAGTTGGCGGAGTTGAAGAAGCAACTGGCAGAGCAGCTCAGAAAAGGATTTATTCGCCCTAGTGCCTCTCCTTGGGGATCGCCTGTTCTATTTGTGTCAAAGAGGGATGGAACTATCAGACTTTGTGTCGATTACCGTTCTCTCAATGAGGTCACGATAAAGAACAAGTACCCACTCCCCTAGATTGAATACCTGTTTGATCAGTTGAACGGAGCCAAGGTGTTTTCCAAGATTGACCTCAGGTCTGGGTACTACCAGCTGAAGATCAGACCCCAAGACATCCCGAAGACGACATTTGTAACCCGATATGGCATGTATGAGTATACGGTCTTGTCATTCGGGTTAACTAATGCCCCTGCCTACTTCATGTACCTCATGAATAAGGTCTTCATGGAGTACTTGGACAAGTTCGTTGTTGTCTTCATTGATGACATACTCGTCTTCTCCAAGTCTGAAGAAGAACATGAGGAGCACTTGAGATTAGTCCTAGAAAAGCTTCGAGAGCACCAACTTTATGCCAAGTTTAGCAAGTGCGAATTCTGGATGCACGAAGTTGGATTCTTGGGTCATGTGCTAACTGTAGAAGGATTATCAGTGGATCCTACCAAGATTGAAGCCGTGACTGAGTGGCAAACCCCAACCACCGTGAAGGAAGTCAGGAGCTTCCTTGGACTCGCGGGTTATTACCGCAAGTTCGTGGAAGGGTTCTCAAGCATTGCCCGACCCATGACCCAACTTTTGAAGAAGGACAAGAAATTCGAGTGGACAACTAAGTGCGATGAAAGCTTCCAGGAGCTAGAGAAGATTGACCACAACCCCAGTTTTGGCCACCCTTGATATTCACAAGGAGTTTGTAATTTATTGTGATGCATCAAGAACCGGGCTTGGAGGTGTTCTGATGCAAGAAGGCAGAGTCATAGCATATCTATCCAGACAGCTACGTCCTCATGAAGAGAACTACGCAACTCATGATCTCGAGTTGGCAGTCGTGGTTCATGCCTTGAAGACATGGCGACATTACCTTCTGGGGAAGCGATGTGAGATATTGACAGACCACAAGAGTTTGAAGTATATCTTCACTCAAAGGGAGTTGAACATGAGGCAGCGAAGGTGGTTGGAATTGATCAAGGATTACGACCTTAGTGTTCAATATCACCCCGGAAAGGCCAATGTGGTAGCAGGGGCCTTGAGCAGAAAGGCTTGTTCCTTGAATGCTATGATTAAGGAAAGGCTACTCGCCCTGTATGAAGAACTTGAGAGCTTCGGCTTGGAACTGGTTGCACCAGGATTCCTCGCCAACCTCGAAGCAAATCCTACCCTGATGGATGATATCAAGGAAGTCCAGAAGGGGCACGAGAGCATTGAAGGCATCAAGAGGAAGATCAAGGCACGCAAGGCCCTAGGATTCTCAGTGGATGAACAAGGAGTTGTATGGTTTGGGAATCGCATCTGCATGCCCAACAAAGAAGAGCTCAAGAACCTGATCTTGCAAGAAGCTCATGACACTCCCTACTCCATCCATCCTGGAGGAACCAAGATGTATCAAGACCTCAAGGCAAGATTCTAGTGGCATGGCATGAAACGGGAGATAGGCACGTTCGTTGCTAAGTGTGACATATGCTAGAGGGTCAAGGCTGAGCATCAGCGACCCGCTGAGCTATTGAACCTCTCAAAGTGCCCGAATGGAAGTGGGATAAAGTCGGAATGGATTTTATCACCGGTTTACCGAGGTCAAACAAGGGACATGACTCCATTTGGGTCATTATTGATCTCCTGACCAAGGTAGCCCACTTCATCCCCGTCAGGACCACCTACGATGGAAGCCAGCTCGCAAACCTCTACATCAACCGGATCGTCAGTCTTCACAGAGTTCCAAAGGAGATTGTGTTCGATCGAGGAACGCAGTTCACCTCAAGATTCTGGAAGAAGTTTCAAGAAGCTATGGGAACCAAGCTCTCCTTCAGCACTGCTTTTCACCCCCAGATTGGTGGGCAAACGGAACGAGTAAATCAGATACTCGAAGATATGCTCCGTGCTTGTGTCTTGGCATATGGAGCCAAGTGCGAATATTGCCTACCGTTCGCCGAGTTCTTCTACAACAACAGCTATCAGTCGAGTCTTCAGATGGCACCATTTGAGGTGATGTATGGACGCAAGTGCCGTACTCCCCTCAACTGGTCAGAGACCGGAGAAGGATTGGTTTTTAGACCAGATATCCTCTGCGAAGCTGAAGAGCAAGTTCAACTCGCCCGAGAATGTCTGGAGGCCGCCAAATCAAGACAGAAGAGCTACGCCGACTCTCACCGCCAAGAGGTGAACTTCTGTGTCGGTGACCATGTCTACCTTCGAGTCACGCCTCTCAAGGGAACCAAGCGCTTCCACGTCAAAGGAAAGCTCGCACCAAGGTATATCGGCCCCTTCAAGATCACCGCAATGCGAGGAGAAGTTGCCTACCAGCTGGAACTACCTCCCGAGCTGTCGGACGTGCACAACATCTTTCATGTGTCACAACTTCGGAAGTGTCTGCAAGTTCCCAACCGCCCCGACCTCTACAAGGACGTCGACCATCAAGCCATCGATCTTCAGCCAGATCTCACTTATCGTGAGAGGCCAGTTCGCATCTTGGATGAAGCCGAGCACTGCACCCGAAGCTGCACCATCAAGTACTTCAAGGTCCAGTGGAGCAACCACACTGAAGTTGAAGCAACCTGGGAGCATGAAGATAATCTTAGATCAGAGTTCCCATATCTTTTTAGCGCTTAGCCTAGGAATCTCGGGGACAAGATTCTTGTATGGGGGGAAGGTCTGTCACACCCTATGTTTGTAGCACACTGATATGTTTGGGTTTATAAAATTTGAGCCAACTAAAACTTTTTCTATGTGTTTGTGCTTGCTTGCTATGTTGTTTGCTTGCTTGTTGATTGTGTTTTATGGCATTACTAGGTTCTATTCCAATTCATAATCATCTTCCTTGATCCAAACCCCTTGACCAATGATCATGCCATATGTATAGTGACCAAAACTATTTTTATCAAATTTTGTTTTAACCAAAAATGAATTATTTAAATTAAGTTTCCAAAACCCCCTGAAATGAGGTTTGCACTGCAAGTCCTCAAATCAGGTGGACCCTTCTTTCCCAAAGGCTTTGTTTCAAACCTACTATATATATGACTTCTCAAAACCACCAAATATTATTTTTAAAGATTATTTTCATAACTTATTTAAAGGCTTTTTCTTAATGCCAGAAATGGTTTTTCCTAGGGAAAAATTATTTAAATGCTTTAAAAATATTTGAGAAACATTTAGAGAAACTCAGTGGACATATATTTTCCATATATATGAGTTTAAACACAAGGGCATGATCACATCATAGGCAAACCCCCTCAAAACCCTTTATGTTCAAATCAAACTTTTGGAATATTTCTATAATAAATATTCTTGATAAATTCCAGGAAAATTCTAGAAAGTCATTACTATCATGGGTGATGATCTTGCAAAGTTTCATCTCAATCCAAGATGGTTTGGTTCATCAAACCATCCCCCAACCATTCCTGTCCAGAATCAAATTTGAGCAACTTTACATTGTGAAGTGTCTCCCCTTGACCTCAAACTTTGTGGGCATGCTCTAATGGCCAAATAGTGATGATACACGAAGTGGTGCATCAAGGGTTAAGGCCTAGCATCATTGGATCTACATAAATCAGTTTCTGCCAATTTCTAGGGTTCATCAAATTTCCATTATCAACCTTTTCCCCTTGAGCTCAAATTTGGTGAAGCTTCTCATTTCTACCTAGCCCTTGACCCTGGTAAATATCTCAATAAGCTAGTAAAAATTTCTTGCCCAAAGCACCACGAAACACCTTCTGGTGATTTGGTAAAACCTCTATTTCTACCTCTTATCTTTTTACCCTTGGCCCCAGCTTTTTACCACAACCCCTCTGAGTTACTAGCCACCTCCAGTAACTATTCCTAGACGAAACTCCATGGGTAAGTGGGGAAACCCCCCCATTTTCCCCTCTGGACAGTAATTTTTCTCCCTCTCCCTCAGCCTTCCTTCTCTCCTAAGGAAACCAGAGCATCCAATGACCTGCCCTCTATTGTAAAAACCCTAGCTCCCCCTAGAAATGAGAGGCCATGCAGAAGACGCCGTTGGCATGCCAAACGCGTGCTCTGGAGCGCGCTACATTGCCGACAGGCACTATAGCCGTTGGCAACTGCATGGCCCCGACCACCTCGGACTCCCCCCTCTCGCCAGATGGTCGGCCTCAGCGTTCGCGCCACGCCACCATGTTGGCCCCCTCCTCCGGCCCTCCTCGCACGCGCCACGGCCGCCCGAGCCGGCCAACCGCGGGGCTCGCACGCGCGCGCTCCCCTGCCTCTCTCTCCTCCCCCTCGGCCTTGACCAGTCCCAGGAGCACCCTTGACTCGCCCCCTCTCTCTCCCATGGCCTCTGGCCCCGACCTCGCCCTTGTCAGCGCACCGCAGTGCGGTGGACTTGCGTCCCTCCTATAAAAGGCCTCCTGAGCCCCTCTCTCCCCTCCGGTCTCTCTCTCCTCTCACCAATAGCCCCCCTTCACGCTCCGAGGACCGCTCGACCTCTCTGTGCTCGGGATCGACCCGAGGGCGGCCGCGACCATCTCTCCGTCGATCTCCTGGTAACGGCGTCCTCCGGCCCTCTTTCTTCCCCCGTTGGTCCTACCTCTCCATGCTGACGTGTTTCCCCAATTGGGGAACGTCGCATGGGAAACACAAATTTTCCTACGCTCACGCAAGACCTATCCATGGTGATGAGCATCTACGAGAGGGAGAGTGGATCTAAATACCCTTGTAGATCGCTAAGCGGGAAGCGTTAAGAAACGCGGTTGGTGTAGTCGAACGTCTTTGCGATCCAAATCGCCGAGCGTCCCGCGATCACACCACGATCCGTCGCGCGATCCAATCACGATCCGTCCCGCAAACTCATCATGATCCGTCCCGCGATCTCATCACGATCCGTCTCGCAATCTTGATCACGGTCCTTCCGATCTAGCGCCGAACGGACGGCACCTCCGCGTTCAACACACGTACAGCTCGATGACGATCTCCGCCTTCTTGATCCAGCAAGAGGGAGCGGAGAGGTACAAGAGTTTTCTGGCAGCACGACGATGCTCCGGCGATGGTGGTGGAGCTATTCCGACAGGGCTTCGCCTAAGCACTGTAGAAATCCGATCTAGAGGAGAAACTATGCACTGGAGGAACGGGTAGCACGTGGCTGAAAATATGGTGCCAAAACCCTAAAACCCTCTAGTATATATAGGAGGAGAGGACGAGGAGGCTTTGCTCCCAAGGAGCCAGCCCTTGGGTCGGCCGAACCAAGGAGGATTGGAGGATTCCTCCTCCAATCCTACTAGGACTAGGACTCCTTATTTTTGCCTTTTTGCCTTTTTCCACCTTCTTCTCTTTGGGCTTTTCTTCCCAGCCGCATGGGCCTTGTGTGGGACTTCCACCAGCCCACTAAGGGCTGGTATTTACTCTCCCACAGCCCATGTAGCCTCTTGGGTTGAAATACCCCTCCCGATGGTCTCCCGGTACACTACCGACACTCCCAGTACACTACCGATGAGCCCGAAACTTTTCCGGTGACCAAAACAGGTCTTCCTACATATCAATCTTTACCTCCGGACCATTCCGGAGCTCCTCGTGATGTCCGAGATTTCATACGGGACTCTGAACAACCTTCAGGCACCACCATACATAACTCTGTACTACCGAAACATCACCGAACCTTAAGTGTGCAGACCCTGCGGGTTCGAGAACTATGTAGACATGACCGAGACACCTCTACGGTCAATAACCAATAGTGGGACCTGGATTCCCATATTGGTTCCTACATATTCTACGAAGATCTTTATCGGTCGAACCTCTATGTCAAGGATTCAGTTAATCCCGTATGATGTTCCCTTTGTTCTTCGGTATGTTACTTGCCCGAGATTCGATCGTCGGTATCTCCATACCTAGTTCAACCTCGTTACCAGCAAGTCTCTTTACTCATTCTGTAATACAAGATCCCGTGACTAACACTTAGTCACATTGCTTGCAAGGCTTATTGTGATGTTGTATTACCGAGTGGGCCCTGAGATACCTCTCCGTCACACGGAGTAACAAATCCCAGTCTTGATCCATGCCAACCCAACAGACACCCTCGAAGATACCTGTAGAGAACCTTTATAGTCACCCACCTTTATAGTCACCCAGTTACGTTGCGACATTTGATACACACAAGGCACTCTTCCGGTGTTCGTGAGTTGCATGGTCTCATGGTCATAGGAACATATACTTGACATGCAGAAAACAGTAGCAATAAACTGACACGATCATATGCTATGTTTGTAGTTTCGGTCTTGTCCATCACATCATTCTTCTAATGATGTGATCCTATTATCAAATGACATAACATGTCAATGGCTAGGAAACCTTGACCATCTTTGACCAACGAGCTAGTTCACTAGAGGCATACTAGGGACAAAGTGTTGTCTATTTACCCACACATGTAATGTGTTTCCAATCAATAAAATTATAGCATGGATAATAAATGATTATCATGAACAATGAAATATAATAATAAAAACTTTATTTATTTCCTCTAGGGCATATTTCCAACAGTCTCCCACTTGCACTAGAGTTAATAATCTAGTTCACATCACCATGTGATCCGCATTATTATGAATCTAACACCCAATGAGTTTTGGGGCTCAATCATGCTTTGCATGTGAGAGAGGTCTTGTAGTCAACGGGTCTGCGACATTCAGATCCGTGTGTACTTTGCAAATCTCTATGTTAAACTGTAAACACTGCTACTACACTCCACTTGGTACTATTCCAAATTGGTGCTCCACTATACGCATCCAGATTGCTGCTCTGAGTCATTCAGATTGGTGTTAAAGCTTGCATCGACGTAACTCTTTACGACGAACTCTTTATCACCTCCATAATAGAGAAACATCTCCTTAGTCCTCTGGTTACTAAGGATAATTTTGACCGCTGTCTAGTGATCCACTCCTGGACCACTCTTGTACCCCTTGACAAACTCATGGCAAGGCACACACATGTGCGGTACACAACATGGCATAATATAGAGGCTATGGCTAAGGCATAGGGGACGACATTCGTCCTTTCTCTTTCTTCTGCCGTTGTCGAGCTTTGAGTCTCATTCAACTTCACACCTTACAAATCAGGCGAGAACTCTTTCTCTGACTGATCCATTTTGAACTCTTTCAAAATCTTGTCAAGGTGTGTACTCATTGAAAGTCTCATCAAGCATCTTGATTTATCTCTATAGATCTTGATGTTCAACAATTAGGTAGCTTTATCCAGGTCTTCCTTTGAAAAACTCTTTTCAAACAACCGTTTATGCTTTCCAGAAATTCTACATCATTTCCAACCAACAATATGTCAACCACATATGCTTACCGGAAACTCTATAGTGCTCCCACTCACTTTATTGTAAATACAAGTTTCTCGTAAACTTTGTATATACTACAAAACTTTGATCACCTCATCAAAGTGTATATTCCAACTCCGAGATGCTAGCTTCAGTCCATAGAAGGATCACTGAAGCTTGCACACCTTTTAGCATCCTTAGGACTGACAAAACCTTCTGGTTGTATCTCATACAACCTTTCCTTAAAGAAGGAAACGATGTTTTGACATCCATCTGCCAAATTTCATAATTGAAAAATGCAGCAACTGCTAACATAATTCCAACAGACTTTAGCATCACTACGAGTGAGAAAGTCTCATCGCAGTCAACTACTTGAACTTGGCGGAAACTTCTTTGCGACAAGTCGAGCTTTATAAATGGTGACATTCACCATCAGCGTCTGTCTTCATCTTAAAGGTCCATTTGTACTCAACGACCTGCTGTCCGATGAGCAAGTCTACCAAAGTCTATACTTGGTTTTCATACATGGATCCTTTCTCGGATTTCATGGCCTCTAACCATTTGTCGGAATCTGGGCCCATCATCGCTTCTCCACAACTCGTAGGTTCATCGTTGTCCAACGACATGACCTCCAAGATAGAGTTGTCGTACCACTCAGGAGCAGTATGCGTCCTTGTCGACCTACGAGGTTAGATAGTAACTTAATCCGAAGATTCATGATCATCATCATTAACTTCCTCTTCAACTGACGTAGGCTCCACAGAAACATCTTTCTGCGCTGCGCTACTCTCTAGTTGAAGCAAAGGTTCAACAACCTCATCAAGTTCTATCTTCCTCCCACTCAATACTTTCGAGAGAAACTTTTTCTCGGGAAAGGACCCATTTTAGCAACAAACACTTTTTGCCTAGATCTGAGATAGAAGGTTCACCCAACTTTTCTTAGGGTAATCTATGAAGATGCATTTGTCCGCTTTGGGTTCGAGCTCATTAGGTGAAAATTTTTTCCACACAAACGTCGCAGCCCCAAACATTAAGAAATGTCAGCTTAGGTTTCTGCCAAACCATATGGTGTCATCTCAACGGATTTAGATGGTGCCCTATTTAAAATGAATGTAGTTGTCTCTAATGCATAACCCCAAAAAATATAGTAGCAAAAATGATAAGAGACATCATAGCCCGCACCATATCCAATAGATCACGACTATGACGTTAGGACACACCATCACACTATGGTGTTCCAGGTGGCGTGAGTTATGAAACGACTTTCACATTGTCTAAAGTTGTATGCCAAACTCGTAACTCAGATATTCACCTCCACGATCATATCACAGACATTTTTATCTTCTTGTCATGATGATCTTAAACTTCACTCTGAATTTGCTTGAACTTTTCAAACGATTCAAACTTGTGTTTCATTAAGTAAACATACACTATATCTACTCACATCATCAGTGAAGGTAAGAAAATAACGATATCCACCGCATGCTACAAGACTCATTGGATTGCATACATCAACATGTATCATTTCTAATAAATCACTTGCCCGCTCCATCAAACCGGAAAACGGGGTCCTTAGTCATCTTGCCCAAGAGGCATGGTTCGCATGTCTCAACCAATTCAAAATCGAATGATTCCAAAGATCCATCAGCATGGAGTTTCTTCATGCGCTTTATAACAACATGACATTTAGCAGCAATGCCACAAGTATGTGGTACTATCATTATTAACTTTGTATCTTTTGGCATCAGTGTTATGAACATGTGTATTACTACGATCAAGATTCAACAAACCATTCTCACTAGGTGCATGACCATTGAAGCTATTATTCATGTAAACAGAATAACCATTATTCTCTAACTTAAATGAATAACTGTGTTGCAATAAACACGATCTAATCACGTTCATGCTCAATGCAAAATACCAAATAACATTTATTTAGGTTCGTCACTAATCCTGAAGGTAGAGAGAGTGTGCGATGTTGATCACATCAACCTTGGAAACATTTCCAACACACATCGTCACCTCACCCTTAGCTAGTCTCCGTTTATTTCGTAGCTTTTACTTCGAGTTACTAACATTTAGCAACCAAACCGGTATCCAATACCCAGGTGCTACTAGGAGTACTAGCAAGGTACACATCAATAACACGTATATCAAATATACTTCTGTCGATGTTGCCAGCCTTCTTATCTAGCAAGTATCTAGGGTTGTTCCGCTTCAACGACCGCTCTCCTCATAATCGAAGCACTTAGTCTCGGGTTTGGGTTGGACTTTGAGTTGCTTCACTCAAGCAGCAACTGACTTGCTATCCATGAAGTTTCCCTCCTTGCTCTTGCCCTTATCGAAACTAGTGGTTTGGCTAACCATCAACACTTGACGCTCCTTCTTGATTTCTACCTTCGCGGTGTCAAACATCGCGAACAGCTCAGGGATCATTATTTCTATCCCTGGCATTTTATAGTTCATCACCAAGTTCTAGTAGCTTAGTGACAGTGACTTGGAGAACTATATCAATCACTATCTTATCTGGAAGATCAACTCCCACTTGATTCAAGCGATTGTAGCACCCAGACAATTTGAGCACATGCTCAACGATTGAGCTATTCTCTTTCATATTACAGGCAAAGAATCTTATTGGAGATCTCATTTCTCGCAACACGGGCATGAGCCTGAGATCCTAATTTCAGCTCTTAGAACATCTCATATGTTCTGTGACGTTCAAAGTGTTTCGGAGCCTCAATTCTAAGCCGTAATGCACGACACACTAAACTATCAAGTAGTCATCAGAACATGCCTGTCAGATGTTCACAACATCTACAAACGACGCTAGAGGGGTTGGAGCATCGAGCGGTGCATTAAGGACATAAGCCTTCTGTGCAGCAATGAGGACAATCCTCAGATCACGGACCCAGTCCGCAATATTGCTACCATCATCTTTCAACTCTATTTATCTAGGAACATGTAACAATTCATGGGAGCTACAGCGTGAGCTAGTAATCTACAACATAATTTTGCAAAGATACTACTAACTATGTTCATGATAATGAGTTCAATTAATCATATTACTTAAGAATTCCCACTCAAATTGACATCCCTTCCGGTCATTCGAGTGATACATGATCCAAATTCACCAACTCAAGTCCGATCATCACGTGAGTTGAGGTGGTTTCAATGGTGAACATCATCATGTTGATCATATCTACTATATGACTCATGTTGGACCTTTCGGTCTCTTGTGTTCCGAGGCCATGTCTGTACATGCTAGGCTCGTCAAGTTTAACCCGAGTGTTCTGCATGTGCAACACTGGCTTGCACCCGTTGTATGTGAACGTAGAGTCTATCACACCCGATCATCACGTGGTGTCTCGACACGACGAACTTTTGCAATGGTGCACACTCGGGGAGAAGACAATTTATCTTGAAATTAAGTGAGGGATCACCTTATAATGCTACCGTCGTCCTAAGCAAAACAAGGTGCATAAAAGGATTAACATCACATGCAAATCATAAGTGACATGATATGGCCATGAGCTTGTGCTTTTGATCTCCATCTAGAAAGCACCAGCATGATCTCCATCGTCACCGGCACGACACCGTGATCTCCATCATCTTGATCTCCATCAACGTGTCGCCATCGGGGTTGTCGCGCCCAACATGCTTCTACTACTATTGCTACCGTTTAGCGATAAAGTAAAGCATTACATAGTGCTTAACGATTGACACGCAGGTCATACAATAATTAAATACAACCCTATGGCTCCTGCCGGTTGCTGTACTCATCGACATGAAAGTCATGATAATCTATACATCACATGATCATCACATACATCTCATATATCACATCATGTAATTGGCCATATCACATCACAACATACCCTGCAAAAACAAGTTAGACGTCCTCTAATTGTTGTTGCATTTTTTACGTGGCTGCTACGGGTATCTACCAAGAACAATTCTCATCTACGCAAAAACCACAATGGTGATACACTAGTTGCTTTTCAACCTTCTCAAGGACCGCCTTTGTCGAATCCGATCCAACTAAAGTGAGAGAAACTCGCACCCGCAAGCCATCTATGCAACAAGTTGCGGTTGAGTGAACCGGTCCCTCGTAAGCGTACGAGTAATGTTGGTCCGGGCCGCTTCATCTCACAATACCGCTGAACCAAAACATGACCAAGGGAGGAATCAATCAAAGCATCAATGCCCACAAACTCTTTGGGTTCTACTCGAGATCTCATCTACACATAGACCTAGCTCATGATGTCACTGATGGGGAACGTCGCATGGGAAACACAAATTTTCCTACGCTCACGCAAGACCTATCCATGGTGATGAGCAACTACGAGAGGGAGAGTGGATCTACATACCCTTGTAGATCGCTAAGCGGGAAGCGTTAAGAAACGCGGTTGGTGTAGTCGAACGTCTTTGCGATCCAAATCGCCGAGCGTCCCGCGATCACATCACGATCCGTCCCGCGATCCAATCACGATCCGTCCCGCGAACTCATCACGATCCGTATCGCAATCTTGATCACGGTCCTTCCGATCTAGCGCCGAACGGACGACACCTCCGCGTTCAACACACGTACAGCTCGATGACGATCTTCGCCTTCTTGATCCAGCAAGAGGGAGCAGAGAGGTAGAAGAGTTTTCCGGCAGCATGACGGTGCTCCGGCGATGGTGGTGGAGCTATTCCGACAGGGCTTCGCCTAAGCACTGCAGAAGTCTGATCTAGAGGAGAAACTATGCACTGGAGGAACGAGTAGCACATGGCTGAAAATCTGGTTCCAAAACCCTAAAACCCTCTAGTATATATAGGAGGAGAGGATGAGGAGGCTTGGCTCCCAAGGAGCCAGCCCTTGGGTCGGCCGAACCAAGGAAGATTGGAGGAATCCTAGTAGGACTAGGACTCCTCCTTATTTTTGCCTTTTTGCCTTTTTCCACCTTCTTCTCTTTGGGCTTTTCTTCCCAGCCGCATGGGCCTTGTGTGAGAATTCCACCAGCCCACTAAGGGCTGGTATTTACTCTCCCACAGCCCATTTAGCCTCTTGGGTCGAAATACCCCTCTCGATGGTCTCCCGGTACACTACCGGCACTCCCAATACACTACCGATGAGCCCGAAACTTTTCCGGTGACCAAAATAGGACTTCCTATATATCAATATTTACCTCCGGACAATTCCGGAGCTCCTCGTGACATCCGAGATCTCATCCAGGACTCCGAACAACCTTTAGGCACCATCATACATAACTCTATACTACCGAAATGTCACCGATACCTGTAGAGCACCTTTATAGTCACCCAGTTACATTGCGACATTTGATACACCCAAGGCACTCTTCCGGTGTCCGTGAGTTGCATGATCTCATGGTCATAGGAACATATACTTGACATGCAGAAAACAATAGCAATAAACTGACACGATCATATGCTATGTTTGAAGTTTCGGTCTTGTCCATCACATCATTCTTCTAATGATGTGATCCCGTTATCAAATGACATCACATGTCAATGGCTAGGAAACCTTGACCATCTTTGACCAACGAGCTAGTTCACTAGAGGAATACTAGGGACAAAGTGTTGTCTATTTACCCACACATGTAATGTGTTTCCAATCAATACAATTATAGCATGGATAATAGACGATTATCATGAACAAGGAAATATAATTATAAACACTTTATTTATTTCCTCTAGGGCATATTTCCAACATCCCCTTCATTCCCGCCTTCTTTGCAACCTGGAATGGCCCCGACAACCTCCTCCCGAAGCTATCTCCGCCGCGGGTGCTCGCCGCCGGTATCTCCGGCCACCTCCGGTCTCCCTTCGACCTCCCCTCGAACGGCGACTCGACCCCGAGCCCATCCTCGCTCTCGCCTGCCTCCGCCGTGCCCTGCGCTATCATCGATGAGCCCTCCCCCCTCCCTGTCCCGAGGTGGGAGAAGGACCTGACAGGTGAGGCCCACCTGTCGGCCTCTCTTCCTCTCTCCCGCGCTCTCCCCCCTCGTGTCACTGGCAACCGGGCCCTGCACGTCAGGTTTGAAAGTGACCACGTGCGAGGCCGGCTGGCTGGCCAGTTGGGCCGGCCCAGCCTCCGGCCGCCTCTGGCCCAGGTCCCAGTGGCCTTTTCGTTCTTTTCTTTTTATGTTTTCTATGGATTTTGCAAAAATCCCACAGACTTAAATATTTATCCTATGCAAATATTTTTTCCACCAAAATTCATAAAATAATCCCTAGAATTTAATAATGCCATTTGTAAAAATGTTTGAATATGTTTTTAGTACTAGTTATTTTAAAACCTAAATTTGGACACCTTTTTACCTCTGTTAATTAATTTCTAAAATGTTTTTCACAACAAAACCCTAAGAAAATATTTTTAGTATGACATTTAGTATTTATCAGAGTAGGTTAATATTTTTTTGGTAATAGATTGAGTTCTTTGTTTTGTGTGATTGCTTATTTTTATCGTTTTATTTCGCGACGATAGATTGCGCAGTTGACGAAGAAGTTGGACCCGAAGACTTTGAAGACCCTGGAGACTTTGTTGAGCCAGGAAAGCAGCCCTTTGACCATGATGAGAAACCATTTTAAATGCATGTCATATAGCACTTTACTTTCATCATATTTGATCATGTGTTGTGGTGTTCCCCTTTCGGTGGGATGCCTCCGATACGTTCCTTTGACACTTGCATCGTGCATGACCCTACCACCTTATGAGGGTTGTGCGGGTGGGAGTAGTTAGGTTGCTGATAGTTGCTACGCAAATGAGATGGGATCTATGCATAGTGATGGAAAGAAAGAAATGATTTCAAAGATTTTTCAAAAACCCCGTCGGGTGCCACTAATGCCCGAGGGAGATGTTGATGAGATGGGTGAACACTTGAGAAAGAAGTGGTGTGCCGGAACAAGATGAGGATGTGATTTTGAAAACAGAGGGTTTAAGATTTGTCGACCGTCCCAACCTTACATGTGCAACCATGATACCCCCTTATGGACAGGGCTTTGTTGATTACTATGGTTGGTACTAGCAAGGAGCCTGCATTACTAGTGGCAAGAGTGAAGTGGTCACTCTTGAGATGGGGTCGTCCCAGAGAGGAAGGCCATGCGCTGTCTTTACAGACACCAGGCACACCGTTGCGTGCCCTCATGGATGATATGAGTGATGTATATCATGAGGGATGGCACCAACGAGTGGACTCTTTGTTTAGTATCACCATGGGAAAGGCATTGTTCGGGTGCTTACCTCGCGTATGTTATGTATCGCGAGTCATGGATGACATGGAAGTTCCCCGAGTCTTCTGGGTAAAGTGTCCGACCTCTGTAGAGTGTAAAACTATTCGAATAGCCATGTCCACGGTCAAGGACAGTTGGGTGGTGCTGCTTATGCCACGTCTGAATGTTTTCACAGAAACTTGGTGTGAGTATGGATGTGATGGTGACAAGAGGTCACATGAGCTGAGTCCAATGACTTGGCAAGGGAATTAAACTAAGTTCGATGGCTTAGCATGATGAATGAACATGAGATGTTCTACCCCTACTTATGGTGATGTCTGTAACTTGTTCACATGGACATCTGTTAACTATTGATGCATGCTTACTAGTTACTTGATCATGTCATTCTATTCGAATAGCCATGTCCACGGTCAAGGACAGTTGGGTGGTGCTGCTTATGCCACGTCTGAATGTTTTCACAAAAACTTGGTGTGAGTATGGATGTGATGGTGACAAGAGGTCACATGAGCTGAGTCCGATGAGTTGGCAAGGGAATTAAACTAAGTTCGATGGCTTAGCATGATGAATGAACATGAGATGTTCTACCCCTACTTATGGTGATGTTGTAACTTGTTCACATGGACATCTGTTAACTATTGATACTAGTTACTTGATCATGTCATTTGCATACAAAATTAGCTTTCCGCAAACTTACCTACTTAGTGCTATATCATGCATCATTGTTACCTTGTTCCACAACTTGGGTTGCTTGCGAGTACATTCAAAGTACTTATTGGCTTGCCACTGGTTATTTTATTGGCCAGACATGGAAGAACATGAGTATTTGAAGAGTTCGTTGGAGACGAACATGCGAACTAGGACGCTTCCGAGTCAGAATTCCCGTAGGTTAAGGCAGATGGCATGGGTTCATGCTTTCGACCAAGATTTCCGCTGCTTGTTCTATTTTAAGTGTTTGGCTCATGTGGCCCTATCTATGCAAGACTAAGACCCGTGTGGTCAATATTTGTGTAAGACGTTAAGTATGGATGTAAGACTCTTGTTATTCAATTTCTGTGTGTTCGGTGAGCATTGATCTCTGGGATCACTGTACACATGCATTCGGTGATCTCGACTTATGAGCCGGGATCCCCACATGTCGTGAGAAAACAATGATAAGAAGAGAGCAGCATCATCGAACGCCCCAGGACAAGCAACTTCTCCTGCCCCGAAGAGGGTGCGACAAGCATGGATGGTCCTGTCCGATGATAGTTTGGACTCGAGCTCCGCGTCCAAATACCTCGAGGAGGTTCCATGAAGGAGCCTAAGGGTCAAGCCCCCTCCATCGAGGTTAGGATTTGAAGACCCCTCTCCTATAGCTGCTAGATTCAGAGGTTGCTAACACACAGGTTATTGGTCCAACAACCCCCCATGCGTTATCCCCACCAAGGTAGTATCGGATGGGGAGACCCCCCCCCACCATGACGCCTAACCGTCTGGAGGATGCACAGTCCTCAAAGGTAACAAGCGTCGGTTCCACACAGGAATTTCTTCAGTGATGCTCAATCACTTTGGGTTTGGTGGTTTGGTTGTGGGTTTTTCCTCACTGATGATTTTCTCTCAAAGTCCTTGGAGGATGGGTTACTCTCAAATGACAAGTGTCAGTTCTCTCTCGGAGCAGCCAACCAACTAGTGGTTGTGGGGGTGGCTATTTATAGCCAGGGTGCAACCTGACATGATAAGACATATGACCGTTATGTGGATGTTATGATTGGGGACAGCTGGCGCTAAGCACATCAACGGTCGGAAATTCGAACTATGAAAGTCCTCAGGCTTATCATGTTCCTCACTTGTAGGCAATTTGCACTGGCGAAATCCTAACTCCTTAGTCAGTTCAATTTCCTCAGGGACCAGAAGAACTTTGTCTCTGTCACTGAAGAACTTGACTAATCCGTAAGAGATTTCCAAAGGCTTCACTCGAAGGATTGTGTAGGTTGAGGATTTTGGAGTTGAGCATCAGTTGGAAATTTTCCTTAGTATTACCTCGGCCCCCTTTCACATTATGGTGTTTCCGATGACTCAAATAAAGGAAATGAAACTACGAAAACAAAAGTCTTCATGCTTCATAGTCCTCGTTCATATCTTCAAGGTCACACCAACTTCTTCATTTTCAAAGTCTTCAGGGAATACCAAAGTCTTCAGCAAAGTCTTCACCAAAGTCTTCAGTTGAAGACATACATTTTTAGGGGTCGCTAATCTCCGGATATATCAAACTCCTCATTGACTTATAGAGCCTGTGTACACTCACAAACGCATTAGTTCCTTAACCTACAAGTCTTCAATACACCAAAATCACTAAGGGGCACTAGATGCACTAACAATCTCCCCCTTTTTGGTGGTTGATGACAAATAGGTTAAGTTTTCAACGGGGATAAACATATGAAGTGAAAGTACTGAGTTTGAGGAATTTGATTGCAAGATATAGAAGAACTCCCCCTGAAGATGTGCATATTTGAGGAATTTGCTTTGTACTGCAAATGCACATGGCAGGTTAAAAACATGGAGAACTCCCCCTATATCTTGTAATTCATACACGCATTTAAACATATGATATGAAGAATTTGAAATGCGTGATGAAAATGGTGTCTGACGAAATTCAGCATGCATGCATTAAGATACTTGAGGAAATAAGCATGCGTAAAGTAGTTCAAAAGAGTCAGACCACCATCGGACTTAAGTTTACAACTCAATCAACAAAAGCTTCAGAAGAGCGAGAGTTGTAACTTAAACAAAAATAAGCCCATATAAGAGACCTGCTTGAAGACTAACTCAAATTTTCTCCCCCTTTGTTATTGAAGACCAAAAGGGACGAAAAAGTGAGGACTAATGCCCCTTGAAGAATGGCAACGTGTTGGTGAAGAAGGAGCGCCAGCGTTGTCGGGGTCGTTTGTCGATGCAGGGCCTGCCATAGTTGTCGTCAATGTCTTCATCTTCATCGTGCTCATGTGATGAAGAATATGAACGTGTGACCATCAGAAGAACTTGGACTTTCTTGAATTTCTTGTTTGGTTGACGAGCCCAATCAGGATGTTCCTCAAGATCCAGCTCATTCAGTTCTTCAGAAGACTTGAGGTGAGACAATATGGCCCAAGTGCGGTTGAGGTTTTCATGCACATATTAGTGATTCCTCTTCACAATGTTCTACGTCACAGTCATGTTTTGCACAATGTAACCAAGTTGACGCTTCACCCACTTGTGATTGCGATCGACCTTCTGATGAAGACTTACTAGAAGCTCGCGATCAGTCATCACACGAGGCGTAGACTCTTGAGGTTTTTGAGTTGAGGCTTTTGCTTCCGAGTCCTGAGTTGTAGTGTCATCATTGGTGGAGAAGGAAGCAGCTTTGCGAAACTGTCCATCCAATAGACGAGTGCCCTCATCAATGACAGCCTTGCCTTTTCCTTCTACTGAGTCAATTGTGCTCTTGATGACTTCGATCGGAGGTAGGAAGCCAAAGTGGTTCTGGAAATCAGCCTTGAAGGGAACTGACGACTTTTCCCTGATGAATTTCATGATCCAAGGTGCATAAGGCTTCTGTTCAAACGGAGCTAAAGCAGCATTAGCCAATGTCCTCATGAAGAAATCGTGGAAGTTGATGGGAATCCCATGAATGATGTTGAAGGGCATATTCTTCATGACCAACTCCACTTCTTCTTCTTCAGAATTGTGTCCCTTGTGAGGACATAGAGATTTGTGAGTATGTGGTAGACCGTCCTGGGCACATATAGCAAATCCTTCACAAGGAAGGTTTTCCGTTGAGGCTTTCTAGGAGTCAATGTCTTCATCAACACTTGCATCAGTTGATTTGGAAGTGCAGGTTCATCAAACAGTCTGTGAGCTTCATCTGAGGGAATTGGAACTGGTACACACTAAAGCATTTCAGATGCTTGAGCAGTGAAGTGAGTTGATCTTGTCATCCAGTCCAAGACCCAGGACTTGATGTCTGAAGCATTTCCACTGATATGTAGTGTGGCATAGAACTGAAGGATGAGTTCTTCATTCCAGTCGCAGATGTTGACGCAAAAAGGAAGAATGCCTGCATCGTGAAGAACTTGGAGCACTGGTGAGAACGATGAAAGTGTTTCCATGTCCGCATGAGTAATCTGGTGGTGCTTGAAGACTTTATTTTTCTCGAACAAGACTGAGGCATAGTAGTTCAGTTGAGTGGCAGTCCAGAATCTGCTTCGTCCAACCCTTGCTAAGTCATATGGATTTAGACCTGTGAAGAACATGCACTCATTGAAGAAATTGCTCTTGTGGAATTTGGGGCACGCTGAGCCTTTGAATGGCATACTGGGCTTCGGTTGAAGATTTGGCTTGAAGCGGCCTTTGATTTCCTTTGGCATAGGAGGAATTTCTTCAGACTGAAGAATTTGTAGAACTGTTTCCTCAGGGTGAGCTTGAGCAACAATGTCATCGACTGTTGCAGCTGGAATTTCTTTAGTGACTTGTGCGGTCAGGTCAGCAGATTCTTCATGAATTTCTTCAGTCTGGGCAGGGTACTGAGGAATCTGTGTCAGAGGAGTAGTCATTGGTGAATTTGGGTGTGCTGATTCCCAATATTCATCGTTAATGACAGGAGTTGTATTGCCAGTGTGTACATCCTCATCAATTTCTTCAACACCAGCCTCTTTAGAAGTGAACTGAGGCTGGGGCGATGATACCTTTGGAGTTGAAGCAATGTCTTCAACTTCAATTTCTTCATCAATCTGCTCTGTCGAAGCAGTAGAATGATCTTCATCTTCTTCATCTGGGATGACATAGTCAACCCCAAATGGTACAAGTTCATAGGCAGGTGCAGAGGAGATTGGTGTAGCATCAATGGGTCTAGTTGAAGAACTTGTAATAGTCTTCAACTTCTTCACAACCGAGGATTCTGAATCTGATGCTTTTCTCTTTAGAGTCTTTTCCTCTACAGCTAGAATTTCTTCAGGCATGACTAATGTCGCCCTGGTGGGTTCAGGTTCTTCATGCGCAGTAAAAGCTTCAGCTGGCCTTTCAGTTTCTTCAGGCACAACAGTGGAGGTTGTCCTGACGTGATCATCAATGGTCTGAATTTCTTCAGCAGTGTTGGCTGTTGCTTCTGGTGCAGAAGCATTTTCATCAGCAGTCACATTAGGCTGAGCAGTTTCATCAGTAGCCTGAGGAATTTCATCAGCCTGAGGATTTTGTGGTTGCGATCGAGCTGCAACCCTTGTGTTGTGGTCCTTCACAATAGCTTGAGCAGCCCTGACGAATCTCACCTTGGTGCCTTTCCATTCAACATCATACCTGTCTTGATCCTCAGAGAGGGAGCGAATTTCAGACTTCACTTTGACGAGTTGATTTGGGGTCAAGTTCATCATATTGTCTCTCAGAAACTTTTCTTTCTAAGCTCTGTTCCTCTTAGCTTTCTGATCTTGTTCTCTTTTCCATTTTTCTTCAGAAATGAAGTGGGTGAGGACATGGTCCACACCAAGAGGCAGGTTCAATGAAGAAAGTGGGGTGTTTGGATCCTCATGCCATATATCAATGAAATTGAGGATCATCTTGGGGTCTAGTATGAGAGGAACAAAGCTGCCTTTGGCTATTGCAGCTTTTTGCTGTCTCTCTCTGATGATTTGTTCAAGTTCTTCATCATCAGCTTCATCATCATCATCCTTAGATTCTGAGGGTACCGTTACCATAGCTTTGCTTGTGTGAGGACTTGGTCTTTGACCTCGTCCAGCCATTTTCGTCAGCTTCAACACTGTAGGGCTAGTTGAGGACTTTTCTGTAGTAGAGGGGCTTGACGAGATCTTTGGAACTTCTGAGAATCCCTCAGTCCTCTTACATGATGCCAGATGCACAGGGGTTGAAGACTTTGTAGCTGCAGCTGAGGACTGAGCAGCAACAGTACCAGCATCTGAGGCCTTTGAAGGTTGAGGCCTTTGGACTGGAGGAATCTGCTGTGATGGTTTTGAGGTTGAAGAACTTGTCTTCACAGTAGATTTCTTCATCATTGATTTCTTCGGAGGACTTGCAGAGGCTCCGGTAGAGGCAGCAGCAGTAGACTCTTCATTGAATTTCTTCACTTGCTCTTTGGCTTTCCTCGCCAGCTTGGCTTGTTGTTTCTCTCATATATGAGGAAAGTCCTCACCAGTCTTGAGACTAGTGGGATCAGCAATTTGATTTTGAGCCAGGGGAGGCCTGCTGCAAGGAGGTTTTACAGCGAATTCCATCATATATTCAGGAGTTACATAACGATATTCCTTCCATTCCCCTGCCCATCTCCTCTCAGTTTTCTGCAGACGAATTTTTCTCTGCTTGGTTGTTTCTTTGCCATGAGTTTCTTCATCGGGTGTGCAGTATTCCTCATACAAGTCATCCGGAATCTCAAAAGCAGTGTGCACATCTGGCTTCTTTCCACCTTTCTGAGGTTTCTTCCCATTAGCCATTTTCTTCAGCTGAGGAATTTGATTTCTTGAGGATTCGGAAGAACTACATAGTTTTTCTCCAAGAATGCTGCAAATGAGTTAAGTTGATGAGAACGTAGTGATTCATTAGCGGACATATTGTACCTGTGAACAGAGTATAGGTGCGAGGAATTTGAAGAGGTCATATGCGTTCTCAAATTTTTTAAATAAAAATAGGTGTGAGGAATTTGACCATTGGTGTCTTGAGGAATTTCACTAAGTGTTCTTTGTCTTAGGTTCCAGAGTTGTGCAAATTTTGAGGATTCACACAATTGAGGAATCTTGAAGAAATCATAACTTAGAGAAAGTCATCAAGTGTATGAACATGTAAGGTGCTTTAGAATGAGGTTCTTGAAGAATAAACACCTTTCAGAAGATTTGGGAAATCTTGAAGATCAAATAAGGGCAGTAAAAATAAATTTTATTCACCCTGATGAAGAACACGACAAACTATGAGATGAGATTGAGGAAGTTCGTCAGTCCAAATCTCCCACGCCCTAGCTTGGCAGAGGGAGACAGCTACATCGGCGGCGGGATGAATACTTCCGCGGCCGATGTGAGTATGGCGACGGCGAGGTTGAAGCAGTGAAGCTCTTCCACACCGGCGTTGATGACTTTAGCGGCGGCGCTAGGTTGGAGCTCAGGAGAGAGAGTAGAGATGGGGAGTAACTGAGCAAAGTGGAAGGGGAGGGGATATTTATAGTGGAAGTGAAAACAAATCCGCTTGAAGATTTTGGACAGGATTGCCCCTGACCCTTGCTCTCCACGCGACAGGTGTCACCCACGTACTGAGAAGTGGTGATAGTGGGGGATCGTGGGTTATCCAGTCACGGGAATCAGAACCGTTTGAGCGGGAACCTCCGAAAATTTTGATAGTGAAAATTTCAAAGTTTCCGTTTGCAAATTCTCTAGCTGTCAAGGACACAGTGAAGACTTTGAATGAGTTTCAAAGTAGAACGCATATGAAGAATTTGTGAACAGACTTGGTTGAGTTTAGCATAGAGGGGGAAGGGGTCCGATCACATTCACTTAGATGAAAATCAACTTGAAGAATTAGCAATATGTGAATGCTGTTGACGACATTGAAAACTCATATATATATATATATATATATATATAGTCAATGAAGAACATGAGTTTCAAAGTTTAAAGAATTTGAAAAGTTGAGGAATTTGAAAACTTGAGGAATTTGCAAAATAACAAAAAAATCAATTTTGAAGAATTTCAACTTTAGTTGGTGGCGTGACCCACCGTATAAGAATGATGATTTCAGACACCGCGTACAATTGTCATAGGGTTCTGAGAATCAAATTCTTCATTAATTTCTTCACACTTAGAGGGTTATTCTTCATTGATTTAAGAAAAACATTACTTCGTGTGTTGCACATCTAAGTCATCAATTTTGCAAGAGTGTTAGGATATGTGTCCTTCTTCAAAGAACATTCAAAGATTCTAAGATATTTAGCTCACACCGCAACTTGCAAAATCTCTTTTCATCCAAGGGCTTTGTGAAGATATCGACCAGTTGTTCTTCAGTGGGAATGTGGTCGATGGAAATTTCGCCCTTGAGTACATGATCTCGAAGAAAGTGATGACGAATCTGGATGTGCTTGGTCTTGGAGTGCTGAACTGGGTTGTAAGCAATCTTGATGGCACTCTCGTTGTCGCAGTAGAGATGCACATTCTTCAACTTGATGCCGTAGTCCTTGAGGGTTTGCTTCATCCACAGCAGCTGAGCGCAGCATGAACCAGCAGCAATGTACTCAGCTTTAGGAGTAGACAGTGAGATGTAGTTCTGCTTCTTCGAGGACCAACAGACTAAGGATCGTCCGAGAAAATGACATGTGCCTGAGGTTGACTTGCGATCCACACGATCTTTAGCATAGTCAACATCAGAGTATCCGACGAGGTGAAGATTTGAGCCCTTGGGATACCATAATCCAAGCGTTGGTGTGTGAGCTAAGTATCGAAGAATATGTTTCATAGCCTTATGGTGTGATTCCATCGGTGTTTCTTGGAATCGGGCACACATACAAACACTCAACATAATATCAGGCCTAGATGCACATAAATACAATAATGAGCCAATCATGGAGCATAAATACAATAATGAGCCAATCATGGAGCGGTATGCCTTTTGATCGAAATCTTTACCATTTTCGTCAGTGCAGAGGTGGCCTTTTGATGGCATTGGAGTTTTGACGCCTTTGCAATCTTGCATGTTGAATTTTCTCAGAACATCCTTGAGGTATTTCTCTTGTGAGATGAAGATGCCATTGTCTTGTTGACGAATTTGAAGACCTAAGAAGAATTTCAACTCTCCCATCATAGACATTTGATATTCTTCACTCATCATATAGGCAAATTCATCACTGTAACGTTTGTCAGTATAGCCAAAGATAATATCGTCTACGTATATTTGGCATATGAACAGTTCATTGTCATAGGATTTTGTGAAAAGAGTTGGGCCGAGTGAGCCGGGTTTGAAGCCTTTCTTCATGAGGAATTCCTTCAGAGTGTCGTACCACGCCCGAGGGGCCTGCTTGAGGCCATAGAGGGCCTTGTTGAGTCTGAAGACTTTGTCAGGATGCTTAGGGTCTTCAAACCTGGGGGTTGAGCAACATATACTTCTTCCTCAAGCTTACCATTGAGGAATGCACTTTTCACATCCATTTGATATAAGATGATATCATGATGGTTAGCATAAGCAAGCAATATGCGAATAGCTTCAAGTCTAGCAACAGGTGCAAAGGTTTCATCGAAGTTAATTCCCTCAACCTGTGTGTAGCCTTGAGCTACAAGACGAGCCTTATTCCTTACTACAAGGCCATTTTCATCTTGCTTGTTTCAGTAGATCCACTTGGTACCTATGATGTTATGCTTGCGAGGATCTGGCCGTTTGACAAGTTCCCACACGTTGTTGATCTTGAATTTGATGCAATTCCTCTTGCATAGCTTGAATCCACTCAGGCTCCTTGAATGCTTCATCAACTTTGGTGGGCTCTATGATAGAGACAAACGCAAAGTACCCACAAAAGTTAGTTAAATGTGAAGCTTTTGAGCGAGTGAGAGGACCTGGTGCATTGATGTCATCGATGATTTTGTCAATCTGCACTTCATTTGCAACTCTTGGATGAGTAGGTTGACGTGGCTGAGGATTTTCTTCAGCACCATTTTGTTCAGGTGTATCAACATGAATGTCTTCATTCGTTGGAATGACTTCCTCAGTGGGTATGACATATTCAATATCCTTCAGTTTAATGGATTCCTCAGGAGACTGTTCATCTAACACAGAAGGCAGGTGCTCTCTTTGCGATCCATCAGTTTCACCAAACCGCACATCTACATTTTCAACAACCTTGTGGTGGTAGGTGTTGAAGACTCTGTAGGTGTGGGAGTCTTTTTCGTAACCAAGCATAAAACCTTCATGTGATTGGGTTTCTTGCCAGTCATAAGTTCATACGAAGTCTTCTTGAAGAATTTGTGAAGATATACCCTGTTGATGATGTGGCATGCAGTATCAATTGCCTCAGCCCAAAAGCAACGAGGAGTCTTGTATTCATCAAGCATGGTGTGAGCCATCTCAACAAGAGTGTTGTTCTTGCACTCCACGACGCCATTCTGCTGAGGAGTATAAGGGGCAGATAACTCATGAGTAATACCAAGTTCATCAAGGTATTCATCAATATTAGTGTTCTTGAACTCAGTCCCATTATCACTCCTAATATGCTTGATCTTGACGCCGAAGTTGGTGGAGGCCCTTGAAGCAAATTGTCTGAAGACATCCTGCACTTCAATCTTGTACAGAATAATATGCACCCAAGTCTATCAAGAGTAATCATCAACAATGACAAAGCCATACAAACTTGAAGAATTTGTTAGTGTGGAGTAATGAGTGGGACCAAAGAGATCCATGTGAAGAAATTCAAAAGGTCGTGTCATGGTCATGATTGTCTTTGAGGGATGCTTGGATCTGGTCATCTTTCCAGACTCACATGCACCACAGAGGTGGTCCTTGAGGAATTTGACACCTTCGATTCTAATGACGTGCTTTTTCTTCACGACCGTGTGCAAGTTCCTCATACCAGCATGTCCAAGTCGTTGATGCGAGAGCCAGCCTTCTGAGGACTTTGCAAGTAAGCATGTGGCAGGCTGAGGACCTGTAGAGAAATCAACAATATACAAGTCTCCTCTCCTAAAGCCTTCAAAGACTTTGGAGTTGTCAGATTCCATGATGACAACACAACGATATTTTCCAAATATGACAATCATATCAAGATCACAAAGCATTGAGATAGACATAATGTTGAACCCTAGGGATTCGACAAGCATCACCTTATCCATGGTTCGATCCTTTGAGATTGCAACCTTACCTAGACCCAGTACCTTGCTTTTTCCTTTGTCTGCGTAGGTGATATGCTTTAGATGAGATGGAGCAAGTGGCAAATTCATCAGTAGATTCTTGTCACCAGTCATGTGGTTTGTGCATCCACTGTCAAGGACCCACCCACTCAGTAGCTTTTGGAGTATCATCCTGCATATGAATTAGTACAACTTACGAACTCATATGCTTTAGAGTGAAGAATATGACATCAATTTCATCAGACATGATTTCATCACATACTATAGTAAGCAAGTAGTATGGGGATGTGAGAAATGAAGAATTCATTTCTACAAGGTTAGCTTGCGTCCTTTCAAGCATTTCCTCAGGTTTCCAGCAAATTTATCAGATGTTCAAATTCATCTGGAGACCTGACCCTGCATAAGAAATTAGTTCAATTTCTTCACCACTCACATCTGGAGGGGTGGAAAAGAGTTCATCATTCTGCGAGCACCATATGAGAAGGGAGTCATTGAAGCAAGTGTGCTTCGTTTCACAGGGCGAGGGTTAGAGTACTCAAATGAATAAGCAGAGAAATTCTTCGAGGACTTATGAACATAATGGTTTGAAGAATAATGCACATATTCATAACTCTTAGATTTTCCCTGCAAAAAAGAAGCATTAGCGCGAGAATGATATTTTTGACCATTTGAGGAATTTGGTCGAAGTGAGGACTTTGGTCCATATGAGGAATTTGATCTGGGGTTCCTATTCTTCATGAGTGGTGTCGTGAGGACATTCGCTTGAAGATTTTGTAGGTAGCTCTTGGGAACCCAGATTTTCTTCATAGGAGAGCCATTCCTGCAGTTAGATCCAACAAATCTAGCAAATACTTCACGTTTCTGATTTTTGAAGAATTTGTAGTTGGAGTCAAGTGACTCATCAGAGGAATATGAAGTTTCACAAGTAAAGGTAGATAAAGTGGATGCATCTACAGGAGGTCCTTTTGCAGCAACCCATGAGGTTTTGGGGTACTGCTCAGGTGTCTAGTAGGATCCATCAGCGTGGAGTTTCCTCACAAAGGCAATACCCTCTTTCCTAGGGTTCCTGTTCAGAATCTGCTTTTTGAGGACATTGCAAAGGGTTTGATGCCCTTTGAGACTTTTGTACATGCCTGTCACATACAATTCCTTCAACCCTTCATTGTCGTTAGTGATACTTGTGGTATCCGCAGATGAGGAATTTGAGACCACATGAATAGTTGAAGAATTTGCAGTAATATAAGCATTTGAACATTCAGATGAAGAATTAGCAGTTTCACGTTCGATGCATTTCAAACAAGGTGGAACAAATTCTTCCTGAGCGGTACAGATCTGTTGAGCCAGTAAGGAATCATTTTCCCTTTGGAGATCCTCATGTGACACCCTCAGTTTCTCAAGATCTTGCTTTCTTTCAAGAAATTCATAAGAAAGCTTCTCATGATCGGCTAAGAGGTCGTTATGATGACTCTGAAGGTTATCATACTTTGTCTGAAGACTTTTGAGATCGTCAGACAGAGTTTGAGTCTGATCCACTTCATTGTTCAATAGATCATCGCTTTTGTCTAGCATTTTCTGAAGCTCTTCAAGTGCACTTTGTTGCTTAGTGGCAAGTTCAACAAGTTTAGCATAGCTAGGTTTCACAAATTCATCAGATTCACCTTCACTTGATTTAGAAGAGGAATGATGTTTGTGTACCTTTGATCCTTTTGCCATGAAGCAATAGGTGGGAGCATAATCATCATTGCTGACGTCAGAGTCGTTGGAGTAGTCATATTCTTCATCGTTGAAGATGGATTTGCTGATGAAAGCGGTAGCGAGAGCAAGGCTAGCGACACCAGATTCTGATTCCACCTCAGATTCTTCCTCTTCTTCATATTCTTCAGATTCTTCCTCAGAATCCATTTCCTCGCCGATGAATGCTCGAGCCTTTCTGGAACCATTCTTCTTGTGCTTTGAGGACTTTGAAGATGAGGACTATGAAGATTTCTTCTTTTTCTTCGAGTCATCAAAACTATCATCGTTGTATTTCTTCTTCTTCTTTGAATCTTTTTCCCACAGAGTACAGTCAGAGATAAAGTGACCGGGCTTTTTGCAACGATGACAGGTTCTTTTCTTGTAGTCTTCTGAGGAATCTGATTTCCTCAAGCCACTTTTTGATGAATTTCCAAATCCACCTCTCATTGAGAACTTCTAGAATTTCCTCACGAGCATTGCTAGTTCCTGACTTAGTTCTTCAGGATCACCAAGGCTGCTGTCAGAATCTTCTTCTTCGGATGAGGAAATTGCTTTCGCCTTCAGAGCACGAGATCTTCCATAGCTTGGCCCGTAGAGGTCTCTCTTCTCAGCTTGTTGGAATTCATGAGTATTGAGTCTCTCAAGAATATCAGCAGGATCAAGTGACTTGTAGTCTCCACGTTCTTGAATCATCAAAGCCAGAGTATCGAATGAGGAGTCAAGATGAGGAACATAGCAATAGCATAGTCATGATGATGAAATGAACACGCACAAGTTACAGGTAGTGTGATACAGGATAAGCAGTGATGAACAAGCTAACTTGAAGAATTTGAGGTGAGGAAAATGTGAAAGTCTTTAGTCAAATTCTTCAAACAGTAACGATCAATTTCATCAACAAGTATACGAGGAATAAGGGGGTTGAGGAAATAGAACCAGGTAGCTCGATGAAGAAAATGGTTTGATGACCCAGTTCCAACTGTTGTGACACTCGTACGTCTGGTTTGGAGCGGCCTGGTATTTAAACTAGAGGACACACAGTCCTAGTACACACAATCCTTACCGTATTCTCCTTGAGCTAAGGTCATACAGTCCTCGCCCAACACTCGTGGTAAGTCTTCAGGGTAGACTTCCAAAACCCTCACAAACTGGTCACCCGGTGATCCACAATTTACTGCTGGATGCTCTAGACCAAGGTCACTTAGTGATCCCCAATTGACTGCAGGATTCACTAGACCATGACGCCTAACCGTCTGGAGGATGCACAGTCCTCAAAGGTAACAAGCATCGGTTCCACACAGGAATTTCTTCAGTGATGCTCAATCACTTTGGGTTTGGTGGTTTGGCTGTGGGTTTTTCCTCACTGATGATTTTCTCTCAAAGTCCTCGGAGGATGGGTTGCTCTCAAATGACAAGTTTCAGTTCTCTCTCGGAGCAGCCAACAAACTAGTGGTTGTGGGGGTGGCTATTTATAGCCAGGGTGCAACCTGACATGATAAGACATAAATGCCCCCAATGATATGACTATTATGTGGATGTTATGATTGGGGACAACTGGCGCTAAGAAAAGCAATGGTCCGAAATTCAAACTATGAAAGTCCTTAGGCTTATCATGTTCCTCACTTGTAGGCAATTCGCACTGGCAAAATCCTAACTCCTCAGTCAACACAATTTCCCCAGACCAGAAGAACTTCGTCTCTGTCACTGAAGAACTTGACTGATCCGTAAGAGATTTCCAAAGGCTTCACTCGAAGGATTGTGTAGGTTGAGGATTTTGGAGTTGAGCATCAGTTGGAAATTTTCCTTAGTATTACCTTGGCCCCCTTTAACAGTACGATGTTTCCTATGACTCAAATAAAGGAAATGAAACTATGAAAACAAAAGTCTTCACACTTCATAGTCCTCATTCATATCTTCAAGGTCACACCAACTTCTTCATTTTCAAAGTCTTCAGGGAATACCAAAGTCTTCAGCAAAGTCTTCACCAAAGTCTTCAGTTGAAGACATACATTTTTAGGGGTCGATAATCTCCGGATATATCAAACTCCTCATTGACTTATAGAGCCTGTGTACACTCACAAACGCATTAGTTCCTTAACCTATAAGTCTTCAATACACCAAAATCACTAAGGGGCACTAGATGCACTAATAGATCTCCAGAAGGAGTGGATGGATAGATAGTTCTTTGAGGAACAAGTTCGCCAAGCCAAGGAGATAGTCAATGGTAAGTCGTACTCCCTAAAGTGTGTATTCGGGGATAGCAGATTCGAATTGCTGACCCGGGTGTGGCGATCCTCAGGCGCATGCGCCGAGCTCCGAAAGAGAGTGGCAAGCGCCAATCAGCTGTTCGCCTCATGGGGAGAGGAAGGCGAAGCTCGGACGTTCTGGGCACAGTTTGGAGCCTCGAGTGTCCTTCTCTGCTGGTGGAGCAGTTGAAACAGCTGATGGAGCTACACCAGATGGCGGAGCCGGCCATGAAGGACCTTTGTATCCGCTTATGGCCCGGCGATTCACTCCGAGGCAATTACTTTGGCCTGGTGCAGCGACTGATTGCTGCCACGCCCCGTGCCGACGCTGTCAAGCGCTCCTCCTGCATCGAAGGAGTCCGGATGGCCCTTGCCAAGGCCAAAGTGCACTGGCCGGGGCTCAATATGTTGAAGGTTGCCACCGACCCGCCGCCACCCGAAAAGGAGCACTGACTCCCCGAGCTATACTTTGATGGAGTGATGGAGAGTGCGCGGGTGATAGGGTCGCAGTGTTCGGGTGAAACATTATTTGAATGAGCTTGTAATGTGTTCGAAGACTCGTGATAACTTTTAATGATAATAGTATCCGCTCTCATATAGTTTTCTATTCCTTTATAACTCCTGTGTGGTTGTTTAATACTGAAAGATGCGAGTCATCGGCTTCCTCCCCCACGTAGATACTACCTGGGGTGTCTATACCAATGCATTGTGTCCCTTAGACGTATTATCAGAACCCGAAGGCGGTGTAGTGCGGAAAACTAGGCAATCACTATAGTGCTTTATTTCTTCCACTTAACCAAAGGGGCGTGAAAAGGACTACCGGAAGCGTACGATTAGCCACCGGAGTGTTTGCGATGTTCGGACGAACCGAGGCCGAAGCCCACATCATAAAGTTTGCTCAAAAGGCAAGTTCCTCATGTAACAAGGAATAACCGCTTACCAGGATTGAAGTATAATACTTCTTAACTTGGGGTTCACAAATCGGATCTCGCATACTATGGCAGTCTGTTTTCGGCTTTCTCCCCTGAGGTGCTTGACCGGACTATCTGGAAGCATAATCGCATGGGTGCTCCCTTTGCTCCTTTAGTCAAACGAGCGGAACATAAAGGGGCAAGCACAGGAGCCGGGCAACCCAACTTAATGACCAAAGACATAGTTCAGAATCGATGCATATAAAGCGAACGCCAAGACACCAAAAACACGATAGTTAAGGCGATTTGTATTTGAAATTGAGCCCCCGGTCTATTGGCTGGTTACCTCGCGTCATACCGAACAGGTTCACGAAAAGAGGGAGAAAGGAGAAAAAGTATGTGCTGAAAAAGGACAGATGAGGCATGCTTGCGCCATGCACTTTTGCATTTTCTCAACAGCTCTTATAACTCATATTGCCGAAGCAACTATTTACAGGCATGCGAAAGAAAATAAGAAATAACATCCTACAGGAGTTGTTGTACCAGGGATCTTCAATTGGTGACCTGATGTCCTCGATATGCCCCCTTTTGCTGGTTGACTCCTGCTCTTGGATGCACCTTGATGGGTGTTAGTGCGGGTGGATTTTGCGAACAAAATCTTGAGAGGCCGCAGCATTATAGGTGAGCTTTACGCTGTAGGCAGGCTCTTTTAGGAGCGTCTGCATCTTGTCCGAAGACGTATTGGTGGTAGTAGGTCGGGGTAGTCGAACACCCACATGTATTTCCCCACCGCTTCCCATGGAATCTTAAGTGCGAAAATGTGCCTCCTCGACGCGTACTTTGTGGTCCGAAAATTGCGCGGTGGGGGCAAGTCCCTATAGATGGGAAGAGGAAGGATCCGAGTTATCAGTCTGAAGCCGAACTCGCTTCCCAGCTTTATGTGCCTTTATGGCGGATACTAGAGCTTGTCGATCTTCTTTATAACTGAATTCGGCCGCTAGGGCCAGTGCATGCTCCTCAGTCCTAAGGGAACGCTCGGTATTCTCGTTGACAGTAATGACCCCCTTGGGGCCTGGCATCTTGAGCTTTAGGTATGCGTAGTGTGGGACCGTGTTGAAATGAGCAAACGATGTCTGTCTGAGCAGCGCGTGATAGCCGCTGCGGAAGGGCACGATGTCGAAGATCAACTCTTCGCTGCGAAAGTTGTCGGGTGAGCCGAACACGACCTCTAGAGTTACTGAGCCCGTGCATCGGGCCTCAACACCCGAGATCACTCCTTTGAAGGTAGTGCTGCTGGGCTTGATCCTTGATGGATCGATGCCCATCTTTTTCACCGTATCTGAGTACATCAGGTTAAGGCTACTTCCTCCGTCCATTAGGACATTTGTGAGGTGATACCCATCTATAATGTGATCTAGGACGAGGGCCGACGAACCCCCATGACAGATACTGGTCGGATGATCACGCCGATCAAAGGTGATCGGGTATGCCGACCATGGGTTGTACTTCGGGGCTACGGGTTCCACCGCGTAGACTCCCCGGAGGGCACGCTTCCTCTCCTTCTTTGGTATGTGGGTGGCGTATATCGTGTTCACCATTTTTACTTCCGGAGGGAACTTCTTCTGACCGCCACCCATTGGAACCCGAGGCTCATCCCCGTCCTCGTTGCGCGAGCTTTTGCCCTGATCTTTGGGTTGCATCTTGCCGGCCTTTTTAAACACCCATCAGTTACAGTGTGTGTGGTTGGCGGGCTTTTCCAAAGTTCCATGGATTTGACAAGGCCTTTCCATGATCTTATCGAGCTGAGTGGGTCCATCACGACTGCCTTTAGGGGGCTTCTTCTGCTGCCCAGGTCAGGAATTGCGGAATCCGGCATTAACCGCCGTGTCATCGACATCATTACTATTGTGTCGTCACTTATTATTATTGCAGTTTGGCTTTGAGTTGCCATCCTGGGCTTCTGATGCCACGGGATCTTCAGAATTGTGGTTGCATCTAGCCAACCAATTATCCTCGCCCGCGCAAAAGCGGGCCATGAGGGAGGTAAGGGCGGACATAGTTCGAGGCTTGTCCTGGCCTAGCTAGTGGGCCAGCCATTTGTCTCGAATATTGTGCCAGAAGAAGGCTATGGCCTCAGCATCCGGACAGTCGATGATTTGGTTCTTCTTAGTCAAGAACCGATTCCAAAACTGCTGGGCGGATTCGCCGAGCTTATGGACGACGTTGCTGAGATCGGAAGAGTGCGGTGGGCAGACATAGGTCCCCTAGAAGTTAGAGTAGAATGCGTCTTCCAGGTCTTCCCAGCATCCTATGGAGTTTTCAGGGAGGTTGTTTAACCAGTGGTGAGCTGGCCCCTTAAGCTTAATAGGTAGGTATTTGATGGCATTAAGATCATCCCCTCGTGCCATGTGGATATGGAGGATGAAGTCCTCGATCCATATAGTTGGGTCAGTGGTCCCGTCGTACTATTCTATATTCACAGGTTTAAACCCTTCAGGGAACTGATGCTGCATTACTTCGTCCGTGAAACACAGAGGGTGAGTGGCGCCTCTGACCCGTGCTATGTCGCGCCTGTATTCGGCGTTTGTATGGAGCCGGTTGCGTTCCCGGACCCTGTTGTTTTGGTCGAACCATGGTCTGTACTCACCACGTCTATCGGGCACGTACTCTCTGGATCCATAAATGGATCTAGTGCGGCCTGCTCTGTGATCCAAGTCATCTCGCAGGTCGAACCTGTCATCGGGCTCTAATGGCTCCATGCCCCGTCTTCTCGGCACTGCCGGTATGTAACCAGCGTCGTCGGCCGTCCTGTCTCGACCACGAGGGGGCGGTCCGGCTTGTCGTACGGAGTACGGTTTGGAGATGGAGTATTAGTAAGTTCGTCATCAAATTGCGGCAGCAACCTTCTCCGAGGGTAGCTTTTGGGCTGGTTTGATGGGCCAGTGCCATATACTTCCTCGGCTGAGAGGACTTTCGTCCATTGATCATTGAGGTTGGCATGTTCGGCTTTGAGTTGCCGTTCTTTGTCCTTTAGGCTGCGAGTAGTTGCTATGAGTCGTTGCCTGATTTCCTCCTGGTCCTTGAGGTTATCAGGGATGTACAAGTCATCGGCTTCCGGTATATCTTCCTCCTCGATGGGGGGAAGGTAATCGTCACCTTCGAGGTCATTGACGGTATCGGCGTCGTTTTGATCCTTAGGCTCTTCCGGACCCTCAAACGGGTGCTTCGGGATATCGGGATTGTCATGATCGGCGGGGGCGGTATCTTCCCCATTGCTGATAATAGCTCTTCTTCCCTTTTTTCTTTTGGACCGCTTGTGCAATTTCCGGCACCTTGATGGCGCATCACCAGATTTGTTACCGTTGTTGTGAGGCGTATTGTCGCCGTTGGTGACAGGAGTGTCCACCATGTAGACGTCATATGTAGAAGTGGTGGCCCAACTCTCAGTGTTAATGGGGGTGGGAGGACGGTCCTCTTCATCCATGTATTCTTCCTCCTCGGAGGCATAGTCTAGCATGTTAGTTAAGTCTTTGACGGTGGCTACTAAGTAGGTGGTGGGTGGGTCGAAAAATCCGTCCCTGCCCGAACTATAACCGGGAAGGGTATACATCGGGGTTGGATTGTCGGTGATCCTCATCGACAAGAATTGCTCCAAGGCCTCGTCAACCGCTGAAGGCCCGATTGGATCCAGCTGTTCAGAACTCGCGAAGTCAACCCCCATGAGGCCCACCCGTGGGGAGTGTTCAGAAGGAACACATGTTCAGTCACATGGCTTGATGGCCAGTCCGGGATGAGCGATCGGATTGCCGCCATGGGTGACCCCATTGGCATGTCCGAAGAAGGGGCTCGAGGTTAAGGCCTTAGAGTCCTCAGGGGCTACAGGCGAAGTCGTGAGCCCGATTAGTGATAGGTCACCCCGAGAGTCGACGGAGAACTCTAAGTTTCCAAATCCGACCTCTTGATCAGGGGCGAAGCTCTCAACGCGGCCTAGATGGCTGGCAGAATCTGCATGCAGCACAACGCTGCCGAAGGTGAAGATCTGCCCGGGGACGAAAACATCCATGTTGCGAACCTCTTCGTTGATGAAAAGACGAGGCGTCGATTCCATCTTGCTCATAGAGGAACTCTCAATGAAAGCACAATGTCGGTGTCAAAACCGGCGGATCTCGGGTAGGGGGTCCCGAACTGTGAGACTAGGATCGACGGTAACAGGAGACGAAGGGGACACACGTTTACCCAGGTTTGGGCCCTCCAATGGAGGTAATACCCTACATCCTGCTTGATTGTATTGATGGTATAAGGGGTTACAGAGTTGATCTACCTCGAGATCGTATGTCTAACCCTACATGAGTTGTCTTCCCTATACCCCTAAACCCTCCGGCTTATATAGACGCCGAGGGTGTTCTAGATTTACACATGGTCGGTTACATGTCGAAGAGATAAACTTGCTTAACTATTACACCAGACGTGGAATGCAAGCCTTGTTTCCCGAAGCTTCCATCTAAGAGTCTGGGCCTTCAAATCCTTCGGTGTTCGGTAAGTAGCCCTCATAGTCTGGCTCATAACAATAGGTCGGCCATCCGAGGACCCCCTAATCTAGGACTCCCTCAAATGGTTTGAGCTATCAATGAACGATACGATCAAGCTACTCACTTGAGAGCCCCCCTTGATAGTACGACTATCGATCCTATATCTCGGTCTCCCAACTATCACCATGATACCGGTAAAATAGAGAACCCTATCAAGGTCAAACCTTAGCCTTGCGCATAGTCCACTTGATATAGATGATGACAATCTTGGCTTCCTCAAGATGGACCACCTTTCTTGATTGCGTTGGCTCGATGAAGACTAGTTGATTGCTCTCCCATACAACACTATGGGTGAGCCACTCTTCGGCACATCTTCACAAGTCCATCGTCACCACAATGAACGGCAAGCTTCAAGCATGATCTTTTCGTAATGATTCACTTGAACTTGCACACCACAACCTTGATGACGATCACCACTTGGTGTCATCTTCCATGGGTTGTATGGGATCTTCCTCTTGATGCCATCCCATGGAAATATACCTAACCCTATAAAGAACACTCACATAGACCATGTGTTATCACACAAAGCGTAATGGACAATGCTTACCATATCATGGGATCACTTGATCCCTCTCAGTATATCTTGTATGCTTTGTGTGTTGATCAACTTGGTTCACTCTTTGACTTAGTCTTGATCAACCTTGTATCTTATCTTCTCTCTTCATAAAGATGATGTCTTGAAGGTAAACATGAGTGCTCACACAATCTTCTTCTTCCAGACATGCTTGCAATAAGCTCAACTCTCACATGACCAATCTTTGGATAAAACCTTGAATACCACCTTGGTCACCATATAAACTCCTTGAAACCAAATAGATGGAATTCAAGAAGTACCTATTGACAAATCCTTTGAATATTACTCAAGGCAACCATTACTCCATAGGGGTGTCATCAATTACCAAAACCACACATGGAGAAATGTGCTCTTACAGTAACGGTAAAATAACCTAGGAATACGTATTTCCCTCAAGTAGAGAACTGAGGTTTATTGAACTAGAAGGAGTTCTCCAAGAAAATAAAGTCACTGATACCTCCACACACAACACAAAACAAACTTGTCCCCCACACATCAAGAAGGTTGTCAAGCTTCTTGTCCTAAAGAGTACAAGATTAAATAAAAAGGTATAGTGATAGCTCATAGAAAGGTAAAATGGCACAATAAGAATAGTAATTGTAACGAAGATTTTAATAATGAAGAATAGACCCATGGGCATAGGTTCATTAGAGGCATATCTCGTAAGCATAGCAAAGTAGTGTGGTAACAAACTACAACTAAGCCAAGATTAAATTGCAATCTTTATATTTATGACTATGATCATTCATGGTATAATCTCATATAGGCATTGCATTTGTGATAAGTAATATGTTATCTAACTGCATCAACTACTAATATTCCACTATAAAACCACTATGACTCATGCATCTTAAAGTATAAGTTTACAAAAAATAGGGCATTGCAATAAGCAGGATGACATAACGTAGATTGTAAAACATCAGCCCATACGATGATAAACCATCATTTCATCCTTAGTGGCAACTGAAATGATCAACATGGTTGACTAGAGGGGGGTGAATAGGCTACTAATTTTTTTAGCTTATTTTTAACAAATTAGGCTCAACAATAAAATAGGTTGTCTAGATATGCAACTCGGTGGACAACCTATATGATAAGCACAATAACAACAACAATAGCAAGCACAAGATACACACATAACAAAGCTTGCAAAAAGTAAAGGTAAGAAGTAACCACAAGTTGAGTTGATGGAGAAGAGGATCTGTTACCGAAGTTCCCTCCCTTTGAGGGGAGGTATGTCTCCGCTATAGCAGTGTGGAGGCACAATGCTCCCCAAGAAGCCACTAGGGCCACCATATTCTCCTCGTGCCCTCGCACAATGCAAGATGTCATGATTCCACTAGTGGTTGCTATTTGTGAGATGCGTTGGGTTTTTCCCCAAAGAGGAAGGGTGAAGCAATATAGTAGTGATAAGTATTTCCCTCAATGAGAACCAAGGTTATAGAACTAGTAGGAGAACCACGACAACTTGCATCAACAGTACCTACACACAAAATCAAACACTTGCACCCAACGCGAGCAAGAGGATTTTCAAGCCCCTTGAACTCGTTACTTGCAAGTATTACTTCTCATAGTGATAGATAGATAAATATAAAAGTAAAATAAAAGAAAGTAAATAAATTTAAGCAAGGTTTTTAGGTTTTGATAATATGATTTGAATAGACCCGGGGGGCATAGTTTTCACCAGATGCTTCTCTCTCGAACGCATAGCATACGATGGATAGACAAATTATTGTTGGGAAATTGATAGAAAAGCACATATCTATGGTGTTATTCATGGCAATTATCATGTATATAGGCACGATTATGCATATACTACTATTACTCCACCAATCGACCACTATACAACATGCATCTATGGTATTAAGTTCATAACAAACAGAGTAATGCCTAGAGCAACATGACATGATATAGACAAAGTAAGTACAAGAAATATGTTCAAACCATGTCGTTTTACCCTCAATAGCAACAATACAATATGTGTCTTGTCCCCTTCTGTCACTGGCATATATAGCACAACAAGATTGAACCCACTATAATGCATTCCTCTCACTGAAGATAAATCAATCTAGTTGGCCAAACCAAACCGATAGATCAGAGCGACTTGTAGAGCTATAACAATCATGCACAATAGAATATAGAGGATACTCAATTACTTTTCATGAATAACCTAATCATAAACCCACAATTCATCGGATCCCAACAAACGCACCGCAAAAGAAGATCACCTTAGATAGATCATAGCAAAGAACTTTGTATTGAAGATCAGAGAGAGAGAGAGAGAGAGAGAGAAGACATCTAGCTACTAGCTATGGACCTGTAGGTCTGTGGTGAAATACTCACACATCATCATGGAGGCATCAAGGTTCATGTAGATGGCCTCCGTGATGGATTTCCCCTCCTGGAAAGTACTGGAAAAGGCCTCCAGAGGAAGAACAGAGACTTGCGACGACGAAAAAATTGTTTTGGGTGGATCTCTCATGTTTTTGTGATAATTGGGAATATAGAAGTGGAATTAGGTTAGGAGGTGCCATGAGGGGCCCACGAGCTAGGGGGCGCGCCGGCCTAACTTGTGGCCATCCCGTGGGTCTTCTAGCCACCTCCTGAAGCTTCTTGGGTCTCTTTTGGACAAAAATAAATCTCGTATTTTTTATCAAATTTGGACCCCGTTTGGTATTGATTTTGTGAAAAGTCCAAAAACGGGCAAAAACAGAACCTGGCACTCGGCACTGAGTTAATAGGTTAGTCCCAAAAATTATATAAAATAACATATAATTGCATATAAAGTATTTAAGATTGATAATGTAATAGCATGAAACAATCAAAAATTGTAGTTACGTCGGAAACGTATCAACATCCCCAAGATTAATTCCTGTTCGTCCTTGAGTAGGTAAATGATAAACACATAATTTTTGATGTGGCATACTACCCAACATGTAATCTCTTTCAAGTGTAGCTATTAAGAAACTATGAATCAATTAACATTGACATAATAACATCCATGAACATAATAAGCATAGGCATTATTGTTTCAAAATATATTGTACGAGCATTAAAGAATATTATCCCCTACTCATTTTATCATTGCCATGACTCCGTCCTCACCGCATAAGTATAAATTATGAGCACCCCGGTGTCAAACCATGTAATTGGATCATACTTCTAATGCACTTCATCATTTTCAACTTCACGCAATACATGAGTGTGTGTGCCATGGATATAGCATATGGGTGGAATAGAATATGATGGTAGATATCAAAGGAGTCAAAAGATGGAAAGTCTCACATCTACTAGGCAAATCAACGGGCTATAGAGATGCCCGTCAATCGATATCGATGCGAGAAGTAGGGATTGCCATACAACGGATGCACTAGAGCTATAAGTGTATGAAAGCTCAAATGAAACTAAGTGCGTGTGCATCCAACTTGTATGGTCATGAAGACCTCGGGCATTTGAGGAAGCCTGTCATCAAAATATACAAGCCAAGTTCTATAATGAAAAATCCCACTAGTATATGAAAATGACAAAACTGGAGACTCTTTATATGAATAACATGGTGTCACTTTGACGCAGAAGTGTGGTAAAGGATAGTAACATTGCCCTTCTCTCCTTTTCTCTCATTTCTCTCATTTTTTATAGGGTGGGCTCATTTGGCGTCCCTCATTTTTTCGTCTGGAGTCTCACTTCGACTTGTGGGGAATCATAGTCTCCATCATCCTTTCCTCACTCGGACCATGCACTAATAATGATGATCATTACACTTTTATTTACTCACAACTCGATAAAGAACAACATGACTCTATATGAATGCCGATCCAGTGTACCAGGATATGCAATGATCTAGCATAACATGTAATCAATGATGAACGGTGGTTTTGCCACAATTAGTATGTCAGCTCTATATGATCATGCGAAGCAATATGATGATGAACACACTAGTCATGTGAGGAAACGGTGGAAGTTGAATGTCAATATATCTCGGAATGAGTATGGATATGCCATGACAGGTAGGTATGATGACTGTTTTGAGGAAGATATAAGGTGGCTTATGTGCGATAGAGCGTATCATATCACGGGGTTTGGATGTACCGACGAAGTTTGCACCGACTCTCGAGGTGAGAAAAGATAGTGCACGGTACCGAAGGGGCTAGCAAATTACGGAACAATGAAAGTGTGTATATCCACGGACTCACATTAGTCATAAAAAACTCTGATACGTCTCCAACGTCTCCAGCGTATCTATATTTTTTAATTATTTTATGCTATTATATTATCATTCTTATTGTATCGTTGTCTTGAACTTTTTTGGAGTTCTTATCTCCAAATTTCACCCATCTTATAGTAGCCCTCCGCCTCCAATAAATCCTTTGGTAGGGAAGTATCTTGAGCAGGTGTTCCTTAAGAATGCTTCTTCCTAAGCTTTCATGTGTGTGTGTGGGGGGGGGGGGGATATCTCTATACTCCTTAAAGAAATCCCACATTGCAATTACTTCATTGGTTGCTTTAATGATTACTGTCAAATTGGATAGCTTTTTACTCAAAAAATTTAGCCCCTTTTTCATTCTCTTGAATTTAGCAGTAATGATTTAGCAGGTACCATTGTCCTACTGATGAAATGTATGGCGCGTCCTACTTGAGGTGGCACTGTCGGGTTTTCCACTCCCCCTTTTATTCACTCTTTTTTCTCCGTTTTCTCTCTATGTTCAAATACAAGTTTGACTGGTTATTGAGAAATGGGGTTTCTTCGTTTCTTTCTTGGTTTCTACTGTTTTTTTCTTTTTGTTCTTCTTTCTTCATTTTTATTTGGTTTTCTCTGTTTTTTCTTTTCATTCATTTTCTTTTGTTTTTTGTTTGTTTTTATTATACATTCTCCCTTTTTTTGTTATTTTCATTTTTGTTTTGTTTCTTTCATTGTTTTTATGGGGTTTTTCATTGTCTTTTGCATTTCATTCTTCAGTTTCATTTTCTGTTTTTCTTTGGATTATTTTTGTCTCTACACATATTTTGAATAAATAGTTAAAACAATTCCTACACTTTTTTTAATATTTTTCGTACATGGTCAATATTTTGTATATTTTTAAATGTTTAATTAACAGTTTTCAAATAAAAATATGAAAAATTGAATACACGTTTTACATTTTTGCTATACACATTTAACATTTTCTGAACGCTTGATCAACATTTTTAAACACTTGTCAACTTTTTTTTAAATGCCATATTAATTTTTTTATATATGATTAAATATTTGCATCATTTATTTCATAAATGGTGAATACTTTTCTATACACATTTACCATTTTCAAAGACTTGTTCAACATTTTATTTCAAATGCTCAATTAACCTTTTTTATACACGGTCTAAAAATTTCATAATTTATTTAAATATGTGATCAACAATTGTTGTATACACATTAAATATTGTCCTAACGCTTGTTCAACATTTCAAAAGTGCATTTTCAATATTTTTTGAACACTTATTTAACATTTTTTAAGACCTGTTCAATTTTTTAAATACTCGTTTGGCATTTTTCAAATAGTTTTTCCACACTTTTAAAATGTTTGTTGAGTTTTTTTTAAATATTTACAAAATTTGAAAGTATATAAAAAAGTAAAAATTAAAGCAAAAGACTAAAACAGATAACAAAAATATACAAAGAAAAACAGAATATGGCCTCCTGCGTGCATATGCCGCCCATCTTGCTCGCCTCTTCAGCAAGTTGGAAGTTGGACTCGTTGAACGCGAGATAACACTATTTGCCGAGAAAACACTATTTGCCGCAGGCTGCTGCATGTTCTGCAAATGATCAGGGTGTCGCACAGGGCCCCCAACTGGGCGGCCAATTTTCATTACTTTTGTTTTTCTGTTTATATTTTTCTTTTCTTTTTTGATTTATTTTTAAAAAGTCAGAAATTTTCAAGAATAATTACTTTTTTAATTATTTAAATTATAAAAATGTCCTATATTTAGTGTTCAGAAATTTTACGCTAGTCCAAAATTCGAAACTTAAAAAAAAGATTTTCCAGAAATGTCATGTTTTCAATATTTTTACATAAATTAAAAAATATTTGCGTTTTTCAAATAGTATTCAAAATCCAAAAATGGTGACGCTATTAGTAACAATCTAAAATTTGTTCCTTGTTGTTTCGGAGTTTTTTATATTTTAATACACTATTTGTATTTTTTTAAATGTTTACAAGTTTCTCAGAAATGTTTAAATAAATTAACGTTGTTAGGATCTTCGATGGAATTTATTTCTTAATAAATGACGGTGTTTATTCGTCCCTTACACTCGTCAGGTCAACATGCTAGCATAACCCGTACATACAGCTTTGGTCAGGACTTTGACTCCTCATGGAGGCAGATCTCTTTTTATTAGATTTTTACATCGTGCATCACCATGTGCATTTTAAAACCGAACCGAATTACCATACCAAAATAAACCAAACCGAACCAAAATTTATGGTTTTATGGTATTGGTATGGTATGAACTTTTCATACTGTTTTGAATTTTGGTTTTGTGGTATATTGAAAAACTGAATGGTTAACTGAATAAACCGAAGTAAAAAAATATTTATTTATCTTCGGACGAACAACTATACATGTAGTCATTTTTGTGTGCAGAAGACAATTTTCCTATTAAGTGCATCCATTTTTCTTGTAACAGAGTCATATTTCTCTTCAAAAGAATGCTAAACACGTCCAAAACCATCGAATCCATGCATGCATACATACTTACATATAATCATATACTCTTTGTATAAAGAGATATAAGTTTTGAGTTATAAATTTGTAAATTATTATATCTCATTTTTAAATTTGCGTAAACTTTGATTTTTATGATATATATCGAAACCATACAGAAATAATTTGGTATATACCAAAACAAAACCATATCTAAATTTCATACCGTATTTATCAAAGTATTAATACCATACAAACAAAAAATCATATAAACCGAACCATGTAAACTGAATAAACCAAACGCATAGAGTAAAAAATCGTGTACTACTAGTACAGATCGCTCGGCCACAGCACCTCGCGAACGGGCTGGTCAAGTTGGGGGCTTTGCGTGTGCGTCGGCATTCTATTTGTTGCAAATTGCGACATATTGGAGCTCCCCGGAATTTCCTATTTATCGTATTATGCGGCAAAGTGCCGCTGGTACGAACACAGGCAGGCTATCCTTACGAAACGACATGGGCTGGCCTATCTGTACACCGACAACGTGCTAAAGAGACCCTGTTTTGGGAACCTTGTAGAATGGTCCTACCGGTTTAAGGAACCTTCTAGAAGGTTCTTAACCAATTTCTTCTTCGGTTTCTTTGTTTTTTTTCTATGATATTTTGGGGAAATGTTGAAATATGCAGAAAAAATTGAAAGTGTTAAAAAACATTCGTAAAAATAATATGTTTAAAAAATGTTTATGTTTTCAAAACTTTTCATGTTTTTTCAGAAAAAATGTTTGCGATTCTAAATTTTCCACAATTTTTCCAACAAACATTCTCCGTTTCAATAAGTGTACTGAATTTCAAAAAATGTTTAGGATATCAAAAATCTGCATGTGTTTCAAAAGGTGTTAAAAATTTCAAAAAATTGTTCGCTGTTTCAATAAGTGTTCTCCTTTTCAAAAATTGTTAATGGTTTCAAAAAATGTTCATGTGTTTCAATGGCATTTCCCACGTCAGAAAGGTGATTTTTTTTTTGCAAAACAAGGTAAGAAGGCCCCGATCTTCTAGAATGGCAGAATAGATGTAACAACCCGAGACCGATGTTTCACATGCCTTCCATGTTTTTCGAGTTTTGCCGTGTGATTGAATTGTTTGTTGCATTGCATGAGCACTCTGTTGCCATCGTTTTTAAAAGCTTGCATCCCTTCGTAGTTACCGGTTATCCCCGTTCTCGTTGTCAAACGTTTCAAGACAAAACACACTTGCACGCGCCCACATCACGTACAAATATTGTTTTATAAGTGGGAATAAAATATTATCGGAATGGGTTCAAACTTGGCATGCGGTTTAATATAGTGTAGGTAGATCGTCTGCCAAATTTCGCTGCATTCATAGCCCGTTTGATACCCCAACCGTTAAACCTATAGCGACACTATAGCTGGTTTAACGTGAGACATTTTCAGAAGAAAAAAAACTTGTGCCGGGCCGCACTAATTCCCTCTCTTCTCAACCCAGCTCCCTACACGGCCCACCTAATCCCTATCCATCATCAGAGCCGTCCGATAGCGACCGAGGGCTCGAAAACGGCCTCAAACCCACCTAACCCTAAACCCTGCCTATTTAAACAACCCCCTTGCCATTTTGGAACCCTAGCTCCCATGCCTCGTTTTCCGCATGCAACCATCAACCGGCCGCCACAAAGCCGCTGCCTTCTCCCACCTCGCATCGGCATGACCGAGCCCAGATTGGGGCCCGCCCGAGCCAATCTGCCCCCAGCCCCCGAGCCCGGCTCCGCCCGCAGCTCCCCGAGCCCCCTGGCTCGTGTTGTCCACGCCTCCTAGCAACTGCACCGCCTCGCGCCCGATGGTCCCCACCTCCCGCGCTGGCCGGCCATCGGGGCCCTGCCGCCGAGGATGAGTGCAACCCGACCATCGAAGCGCCGTCGCCAGGGACGAGCGCTGCCTCCTCTCTACCTCGCCCCAGCTGATCCCCCACACCAGCGTCACCGCCCGACCCCGAGCTCCTCCCTATGCGCTTCCTCGACCTCGCTGCATCTCGCCGGAGCCCCACTATCGGCCCTATTTGGCTCAGTTGCCGCTGGATCCGCCCCCCGCCCCCTTTGTCTGATCTGCTGCTCCCCATGCCTCCACGTCGTCGCCATTGCCGGAGTTCATCACGCCATGGCCATCCGACCTCCTCTATGAAGCTGCCAGGATGGCCCCGTCCACCCCGACCTTGGACGGCCGAGTCCACCTAACCAGATGCCGACCCGACCTGCTGGATCTTCCCGTCCTGCACCGCTCCGTCCCACTTCATCCCGAGGTTGTTAATACGACTAAGTCTTTTCTATGAAAAACATTATATAAGCATTTTGTGATGGCCAAAACTTTGTGTGTATGTGCTTCGGATGGAAATGCATCTTATATGAAAATTGATCTACGCTTCTTGCTCTACATGATTGTGGAATTTGCATACATATTAGGATCCACATGCATGTTGTAACCTGGGTTACAAAAGTGCATCATGACATAACTGCAGAAAACCATTATGATATTCAAACTTGAAAGGATGATTGCATCTAATCTATAGCTCATATGCATATGATTTCTTCATGTGAATTGATCTATGTAATGTTTAATGCAATTCCATGCCTTTGATTGCCATGTAAAACATCTATAGCATGTCAATTTCTTGCACTTAAGTGGCCTTCATGATAACTATTTTGCTGTTAACAGAATGTTCATTTTTTTAGAAATCACAGTAAATGATCCGTGCATCCTATGAATTTGTGACAATGGGGTAATTTGAACATTGCCATGTCTACTGCATGTACATATTAATTTCGTAAATATAAAATATTCTTAAGCTACTGTTTTGTGCATCCCAAAACAACATCATGAAGTAACTGTTTTGCATCCCAGATTTTCACTAAGTTTGAAACTGCTATGTTAAAACTTGCCAACTTGTCTTGATGAATTCCATTGATCTAGAGGTCATATGAAGATGTTCAATAAACATGTTTTGATATTAATCATATATGCTATCACACCATGCCAAATTTTCCCATGAAAACTTTCTGTAGCATATTTAAAAGTTGCCCTCAACATGTCATTCCGGTGTTTCTGCTTGTATTGAAACTTTCATTTTCTCTAAGTCCTTAATGTGGACAGAAACTTTGCATCTTGTGAAAATCATATCAATTCAACCATGATGCCTATGAAATTGATCTTTATATGAATTTTGAAGCATTTCAAGTGTAGTACAACATAATGTTATTTATTTTCATGTTAGCATCATGTTTTATTGCTCCAAAGTAGTCATCATGCTATTGTTGACAGATTGTTATTAAAACTTGTGTTGTTTTAAACTTTTGAACTGTGGCTCCATTTTGATCATGCCATACATGAAACTTGTTTGGAATTGCATGTAGTTTCACAATATCCTTTTACATTCATGATTAAAGTGTTTGTGGTCGTTGTTTGCATGCATTTCACATTCATGGCATGTTAAACTTGTGTTGGTCATATTTTTTAGGCTGTAGCTCCAAATTAAATCATCTATATATGTAAACCACCTAGAATGATGTGTAAAATCATATGGTGCATTTTTCCATGTTTAATAAATATATAATATGTTTTCGAAAGATATGGATCGAATCCGAAATTTGCATATGGGGTCATTTCGGAAATATTATAAGTTGTTTCTGACCTCATTTAAATTTCCTAGATATATAGTTTAATTATGCTTCACCTATTGTAATGACAAATAAATTTTAAACTTGCTGGGCACCTAAACAAGAGAGAACTAATAATTCAAATATGGACTTTCGTCAATATGCAATGAGAACTTCACTTAATGTGTAGAAGTGATTGTTGTGCTTGACATGCCATGCACAATTAAATGAACATGTATCATACTTGATTGTGCATCATATCATGAATATGTGTGGCGTTTATCATGTCATTTGTTTGTTTCTGGATTGCTTGTTCTCGCTAGAGTCAGACAACGTTTCAGAGTGTGAGGATTCGTTCGACTACACCTGTTCGTCTACTTCACAAATTCGTTCTTTTTTCAAGCGAGATTACATGCAAGATGGTCGTCACCCCGGATACCACTATTATCACCGCTATGCCAGTTGTCTCGATTCTATCGCTATGTCTCGCCACCTACCACTTGTCTGTCAAGCCTCCCAAAATGCCATGATAAGCTTCTAAGTCTCCACATCCTAGCAAATCGTTGTTTGGCTAAGTTACCACTTGCTCAACCCTCTTATGCCGTTGCTAGTTGAAGGTGTAGTTTGTTCCATGTTAGGAGATGTATATCTTGGGATATCATATTATTCTTGCTATTTAAATTAATGCACCCATATACTTGGTAAAGGATGGAAGCTGTCGTGGTTTCGTCACGGCAGATGCCATGGGTAGGCTTATCGAGAGGGGCCGAAGGATGCCGGTGGGCTCCGGGAGCGGGGTTAGGCAAAAGCGATGGTGAACACACGATGTACCCAGGTTCGGGGCCCTCGTGGGAGGTAACACCCCTAGTCCTGCTTGGTCTAGTTGAGACAATGGTCAGATTACAATGGCGCTCCTTGAGCTGTATGGATCGTGGAGGAAGAAGGAGCTAGCCCGCTCTTCTGCCTCTGTACGCGTGTGTGTGGAGTGGACGTGAAGAGAACTGGGAGATCAACCAACCTCTTGCATGGGGGTGGCCCAGGGGGTTTTATAGGCCAACCCCCCGGATTACAATACAAATAGAAGGCCATGGGGGGCCCTAGCCGGCAGCCTCTCTAGCCGGCTGTGGGGTCCTATCGCCGGTAGGCCCCGCCGGCTAAAGGGTCCCGTCAGGAGCCGGTAGGGCCCGCGCGGCGGGTCCCGACGCCGGTCACGACACGGCACATGCCGCCCCTTGTGGCATCGTCTTGCGGCGACCGGCCGAGGTCAGCGGTGCGGCCGGCTGCCCTGTAGCCATGCCGGGGCAGGTAATGGAGTGGTTGGGGCGTGCCGACACTGTTGGATGCCCGGTCACCGTCCGCCAGGGTCAGAGGCCCTGACACCTTCACTGTGGACACTCCGGCGCTGACCCCCGATGGGATGGGGACCATTGTCGCCACGCATGCCCTGACGACGGTATCCAATGCACAACCGGCTGGGGGGGCTAGGCGGCAACGCCCCTAGCTGGCAGGCACGTCGTAACCGGTGGGGCGTAGCCGGAGGGTCGCTACCGGCAGGGCGTAGCCGGACCGCAGGGGGAGGCAGCCCGCCCTTTGATTGCGTTAGAAGGCCGGGGCAAGGGGGCGCTTGAGGCTACCCCGGGGTCATCCCCTCGTCAATAGTCCCCGAAGGCCCGCCGATGAACCGTGGCGGTCCTCGCCGGCTTGAAGATCGTCCTTGTGCCGTGGGGTGCCTTGAGAGTCGAGCGACACCGGCAAACGACGGCCGCCTCCACAGACGGCCCATGCCTCGCGCACCGCCTCGGGTTCCCCACCAAGTAGATAAGACGCGCCCCACGGCAGAAAAGACCGGGCTGTGGGGCGGGGCCCTCCACGACCGCGGCCTCGGCCCGCGCGTGGGGATCTTTTACGGCGTGGGCAGACGGTTGGCGTTCCCGAGCACCATAATATCCGCCCCGCAGCCATGGGAATCGCGGGGGTCATGCGCAATGAATCCAGCCCCCACGATCACCCGCGTAGGGTTTAAATGGCGAGAGGAGGGGGAAGAACGGCCCGTTCGCTCCCCCCACTGTCATCGCATTATCGTCGTCGTCTTCCTCCCCCGCCACGAGAGAGAGAGAGAGAGAGCAGGAGGTCAGAGCACGCGGGCAGGCTGTGCCGCCGTCCGCCGCCGAAGAAAGTCCAGGCCACCGCCGAGCACCTGCGCCCGTCGTCACGACCGCACGCCCCCTCGGCGACCATGGCGGGCAACGGCGCATGGGACGGTAGCGACGTGGATGAGACCTTCATCGAGCACCTCCACCATCGCCGCAAGCTCCCGGCAGAGGCACACTTGGAGGCATGCCCAGCCGGGCCGGAGAACTCCCCAGCACCGTGGGAAGGCTAGGTGGTCGTCTTTGCCGATCATTTCCTTCGCGGGCTTGGGCTGCTAGCGAGTGCCTTTTTCCACCGTTTCCTGATGCGGTTCGGTCTGCAGCCGCACCACCTCCCCCCCAACGCCGTCTTGTAGGTGGCGGCGTTCGTCACCCTTTGCGAGGGGTACTTGGGGGTTGAGCCGAGGCTTGACCTTTGGTGCCGGCTCTTCTTCCTCAAGCGACAGACGACGAAGGATCCGGTGACGAAGCAGATGGTGATGACCGCCTGCGAAGGCGCCATGATCCATATCCGCAAGGGGACCGGCTTCCCGAAACTCCCGCTGCACGAGTCGGTGAAGCGCTGGTAGCGGGGGTTCTTCTATGTGAAGAACGCGAAGCCGGAGGAGGATTACATCAACCTCTCCGACTTCGCCAACCACCCGCTGACCGCGATGCTGAACTGGCGGGCGGTTCCGCCTCCGGCGCCCGAGATGGCGGACCGGCTCTGCGAGCGCCGGCTCGTGATGACCGGGACGGAGGGGCTAAAGGCCACCGATCTGCTGGTCGCGATGGTGGCGTGTCGGGTGCAGCCGTTGCAGCACCGGCCACACCTCATCTGCCAGATGGGAGGACGCCATGACCCTTGTCGGCTCTCCACCAAGGAGATGAAACCGGCCCACGTGGCGAGGAGGGTGAATGCCATCTCGACGGCGAAGATGGTGGCACCGCGGGTAAGTGTCTGGCCACCTCCTTCCCTCCATCTTTTTTCAGAGGCAGAGCCCCTCCCCCCTTTGGCCTGACGGCGCGCCGCCCGGCCCGCCCACAGATTTTCCTACTACTACAGAACTACGAGGAACCGGCCCCCGACACAGCGGATTCGGACCCCGAGGAGGTCGAGGATGCCGACGACGTGGAGCCGGCTGACTCCGAGCGAGTCGGCGCGTCCGAAGCCGGCGACATGGAGATGGAGACGGAGGGGGCCGAAGAGGCCGAATCGACGGGTGAGTCTCCTCTCCAGATGCACCTACGGGACTGGACCGCTGATGACGCTGAGGCGGAGACGTCGCGTGTTGCAGAGGCTCCGGAGAAGCCCGAAACTTCAGAGGACGAGGTCACGGCACCGCGGAGGCGCCAACCTCGAGCCGGCGGCGGCTCCAGCCGGGGAGGCCCGGACGCGGACGACAAGGGGAAACGGCTGGCTGCCACCAAGCCGGCGCCCAAGCAAGCGGCGACCGCGCAGTCGAGCGGCAGCCGTGGAGGCGGGGGCAAGAAACAAAGGGTCGCCCAGGCGGGACCCAAGAGGAGGGCGGTCCCCTCATCGGGTAAGTCCATCTCCTCCTCCACCTTGGTCTGTTCCGTCTTCCCCCGGTCCCTTATTTCGTCGTTACCAGGGAGGCGCGCGCCCTGGGAAGGACCCTGAGTGGCGGGACGGAGAGGGCGGCGCCACCAACGGCTGCCGAGGAGAGGGAGCGCCAGGCATGGCTTGACCTCGAGGTGGCCGAGCAGGAGCGGCGCGTCGAGGAGCTCCGCCCATGGGAAGAGGCGGCGAAGAAGCGGGGAGGAACCAACGGGGAGGCTGCTGGCGGAGCGTGGGAGCCGTTCCCCCGCCTCTGAGGAACCAGCGGGGAGGCCGCTCCCCCGCGGCCGGGAGAAGAGGTCGAAGGACCACCACGGTCCCGGGCGATGGACGGAGGCGGGCACAAAGGACGCGGAGGACGTGGCAGAGATGGACTGCGACGCCACCCAGCCGGTGGTAGACGACGTGCAGCCGGGGGCGGAGGTGCCGGCCCCAGAAGTGCCGGCTTCTTAGGCGCTGGCTCCAGAGGCGCCGGCACCGGAGGCGAGTCGGCCCGGAGCAGCCAGAGGTGAGGGCCGCGACGGTCGGGGAAACGGCCGCCGCAGGCGCGTCGATGGCGGGCCTCGGCGCGACGGCGACAGGAGGGGCCGGTCCCATCGCGGTCTTCAACAAGGGAGGACCTGTGGATGGGGGCCGGCCGCAGCAGACCTGGGCGGCAGCCGGGAGCCCGGCCCCTGGCGAACCGTCGAGCACCCTCAGGACGGCAATGTCTGCCGTTGTGGATGCGTTTGCCGCTTGACGCGCCCAGACATCGCAGGACGCTCGAGCCGCCAATGACCGGCTGGTGAACTTGGAGCAGGCGGTCGCGGTGAGCTCTCTTCTTTCCTTCTTCTCTTGACTTGGCGTTTTCTGTCTTTTCCAGTGGGGGCGCGCCAGCTCACCCACTGGGTGTAGCCCCCGAGGCTCGAGCCGGCTGGGGCGCAGGCAGGTCGAGCCTAAAGCTGTGTACTCTTGTTGTTCTGCAGGTGGCGTATGACCGCCGGGAGGCCGCGTACATCACCCTGCTGGGTTTGTACCGAGGAGCCGAAAACTGGCTCGCCGTCGTATCCGCGGATTTGCAAGCTATGTGCTCTTGCGATCTTTCAGTGGGGGCGCGCAAGCGCACCCACTTGGTGTAGCCCCCGGGAATCAGGCCGGTTGCCCCGGAGGTGGGCTGAATCCTTTCTGACAATGATGACTTCTTCTCGTGAAGCTACCCACGCCGAGACGGTCAGCCTCCGGTGCTAGGTGGTGCGTCTTTACGAGGAGCGGGAACTCCTGACGATGGAGCGCGACCGGCTCCATGGGGAGGCGGACCAGGTGAAGGCGGAGCGGGAGAGGCGCGAGGCGGCCCACCTCCAAGTGTTGGTGGACCAAGGGGCGGCCCTTCATCGGGAGGCGGAGGAGCGGGAGAAAGTTCTCCGCGAGAGGCTGGAGGCCAAAGACGCCGCGCTAGCCAAGGCGGCCGAGGACGTGCAGGCGGCTCAAGATGAGCACGAGCGCCAGCGCCAGGAGTGGTCAGCCAGGGAGGTGCAGCTAGAGGAGCAAGGGCATGAGGTGGATAAGATGCTGCACGGTAAGCTTCTGTTGCCTTGTTCTTCTCGCTCCTTCCTTCTGGGTTTTCTGGCTTGCCTCCCCGCTCATCCCTTGTCTTCTTCTTAGGGCTTTTCCCCGACACGCAGGAGGTTGCGGAGGTGGCCGTGGAGGCCGACCGTGAGGTCCGGCGGGCGCAAGGAGAGGCCGTTGGGCCGCTTGCCCCTGGACCCTGGACGAGGTGGGGATCGCCACCGAGGCGCGTCTGTCAGAGGTGGTCTGTGCCCTGAGGCAGCTCCAAGCGGTCGGCTTGGCGCTGGTTCGCACCCTTTGGCCCGGTGCGGTGGACCCGGGCTCCATGAACCGGTTGTCGAGGTGGCTGGAGTTTGGGACTGCGCGGGTGAACGCCTGGAGGGCCTTCGCGGAACGCGTCGGTGCGGACATGGCGCTCTGCATTGCCAGGTCGTTGTACCCCGAGTTGGACTTGGGTTTGCTCATGGCCCAGCGTACCGGCACCGACGCGGAGTTAGAGGTGCTGGCCGACGAGGTGTTGGTGAGGGAGAGCGACCTCGCGTCCTTCGTCGCGTGGGATGAGTACGTGCCGGAGCGCGGGGCGGACGGCGCGGTGGTCCCAGAGGACTGGTACGAGCTCGCCCTGGATGACCCGGAGGGGAGCGCTGCCGAGACGGCCGATGGAGAGTCCGACACTGATGACTATGCCGAGTCCGAGCCGGCTCCGGACGTGGGGGCGGGGGCTTCTACCTCAGCCGCCCCCGAGGCGCTGGCCTCGAAGGCGCTAGCACCGCCGGCTCCCGAGGCGTGAGCACCGCCGGCGCCAGAGGCGTCAGCACCGGAGGAGGGCCGGCCCGAAGCTTCCACCACTTAGGATTTTTCTTTCCTGCATTTTGTTTTAGACTGGAATTCCACCCACTGGGTGTGTATATGTAATGAACTCGTGGCCGTGGGCCTTTTATCGTTATGACTTATGCCGTATTTCTTAAAAAGAATGTGCGTGCCGACTCTTCTTTCGCCTTTTGCCTTTTGACTTGTGTTCACGCGCTGGGATTCCTTCCGGCTTCCGCCCCGCCTGCCAGCCAGCCGGGAGCCGGTCTGGGACAGGGACGGGGCTTCACCCTTGGGGAAAACCAGCGGGCTCTTAGAGTCAACCGGCTAGGGCTAGGTTGATCTGGCAAAGGCCGGTTACTAGGAGTAACAAAGCTCGGCTAGGCCGGTCCGGCTGCCGCGCGTTGGCTGACCTTAGTGTGAGAAGTTCCTTCACACCCCGTGGTCCCTTCAGCTGGACAACCGGGAGCCGGTCTGTAGCTGGTTAGGGAGGGGAGGCGAAGGGTTGCTTGCTCACACTACTTGTCTGCCTCGAGGGGGAGTCGGGCGAGCCCCCGGGCCCGAGAGCCGGACCCGGTTGACGTGCCTTAAATAACAGGAAAACTTTGGAGGAATCGAAAAGGGGCGTGCCCCAAGTGCTGGTTGGCCCCCGTTGTATTCATAAGCCCGAAAGGGGAAGGATACATACACTGGTTTTCAGCAATAAAATGGACGGAGGAGCGCCGCGTTCCATGGGAGCTCCGTCTCCTCGCCGGAGGCATCTCTCTTGCGCTTCTACGGCTTCTGGGCATCTATTAGATAGTACGCGCTGTTGTGCAGCGCCCGACTGACGATGAACGGGCCCTCCCATGGGGCGGACAGCTTGCTGGCTGGCGGTTCATTAGATCCGCCTGAGCACCAAGTCTCCTTCGCGGAAGGAGAGTGGCCGTATCCGCTTGCTGTGGTAATGTCTGAGCTTCTGCTGTAGATGACTATCCGGCTCAAGGCCAGCTCGCGGGCCTCCTCGAGGAGGTTGACGTCGTCTTCCCTTGCCTCCCTCGCATCCTTCTCGGTGTACAGGGTAACCCGAGGCGAATCGAACTCGATGTCGATGGGGATTATCGCCTCAGACCCGTAAACGAGAAAGAATGGAGTGTAGCCGGTCGACCGGTTGGGCGTGGTCCGGAGGCTCCAAAGGACAGCCGGCAGCTCCTCGACCCAACAGCCGGCCGACCGGACTAGTGGTGTCACGAGCCAGGGCTTGATGCTGGACATGAGCAGGCCGTTTGCCCTCTCAACATGTCCGTTCGACTGCGGGTGGGCGACGGACGCCAGGTCGAGCCGGATGCCCCGCCTCGAGCAGAAACGTGCTAGCGCACCCTTGGCAAAGTTCGTGCCGTTGTCGGTGATGATGCTGTGGGGGACGCCGTAGTGAACTGTGATGTCTACGATGAACCGGACGACCATGGGGCCGTCCAGTTTCTTGATTGGTCGGGCCTCGATCCACTTGGTGAATTTGTCGATGGCTACCAGCAAGTGTGTCATGCCTCCTCGTGCGGTCTTGAAGGGTCCCACCATGTCCAGCCCCCAGACGGCAAAGGGCCACGATAGGGGGATGGTCTAGAGGGCGCTAGCCGGAAGATGGCTCTACGTGCTGAAGCGTTGGCAGCCCTCGCACTTGTCAACCAGTTTCTTGGCCACGTCTAGAGCAGTCGGCCAGTAGAAACCGTGACGGAATGCTTTGGCCACCAGGGACCTGGAGGCGGCATGATGCCCGCACTCGCCCTGGTGGATGTCGAGGAGGATTTCTTGCCCTTTCCACGGCTCGACGCAGCGTTGGAAGACGCTGGTGGTGCTGCGATGAACCAACTCGTGGTTGATGATGCTGTAGGCCGGGGCCCGACGCTGAATTTGCCTTGTAGTAGCCTCATCGGAGGGGAGCTTACCGCGCTGGAGGAACGCCAAGATGGGCTGGGCCCATGAGGGAGCTGAGACAGGGGCCGGCTCAGCCCCCAGGACCAGCTCGCCAGCCCCCAGGACCGGCTCGCCAGCCCCCGAGGGCGAGGCGGTGGCAGGAGCGTCGACCGTCATCATGACGGCGATGGGCCCGGTGCCGGCACGCGAAGACGTGGCCGGCTCAATTGCCGTGGCGGACGGCGCCAGCCCGACGGCTGGTGGTGACGGAGCCGGCAGAACTGCCGCAGCCGGCGGGGACGGTTCGGAAGCTGGTTCCGCCGAGGTGCCGGCCGTGTTTGCCAGTACGAAGATGGACTGCGATTCGGGAGAAGGCTTGATCGAAGGCTTCAGCAGCCGCTCGAGGGAGACGCCGGCTAGGATGCCCTGCCGGGTGGAGCCGATCTTGGCCAGCGCGTCAGCCGCCTTGTTGTCCGCACAGGGGACGTGATGGAACTCGCAGCCCTCGAAGGAGTCGGTGAGCTGCTGGACGAGGAAGCGGTAGCTAGCCATGTTGGCATCCCTGGCGTCCCATTCGCTAGAGACGTGTTGCACCATGAGGTCGGAGTCGCCAAAGCAAATGATGCGCTGGATGCCGATCTCCTTGGCGAGCTGGAGCCCGTGGACGAGGGCCTCGTATTCGGCCACGTTGTTGGAGGCGCTGAAGTGGATCTAGAGGGCGTAGCGGAGCTGGTCTCCTCTAGGAGACGACAAGACGATGCTGGCTCCCAGTCCGGCTCGCATCTTCGAGCCGTCGAAGTGCATGCGCCAGTGCGTGGAGTCGTGCGGAGGCGGCACGAACTGGGTTTCGGCCCAGTCGATGAGGAAGTCAGCCATTGCCTGCGATTTGATGGCGGTGCGCGGCTCATACCATATTTCGTAGTCGGCCAGGGCGATGGCCCATTTGGCGATCCGGCCGGTGACATCCCGGCCGGCCATGATTTTGCCCAGCGGTGCTATGCTCACGACGGTGATGACGTGCTCCTGGAAGTACTGCTTGATCTTCTGGGCGGCGAAGTATATGCTGTAGCACATCTTCTGGTAGTGGGGGTAGTTTTGCTTGGAGGCGGAGAGGACCTCACTGAGGTAGTAAACGGGACGCTGCGTTGGCAGCGCCTTGTCTTCCTTCGGCCGCTCCACCACCAAGACGACGCTGATGACGCGTGTGGTCGCCACAATGTAGGCGAGCAAAGGCTCCTTGTCAGCCGGCGCGGCCAAGATGGACGCGCTGGTGAGAGCCCGTTTGAGGCCGCGGAACGCCGCGTCTGCCTCGTCGGACCAGTCGAACAGGGCCGGCTTCTTCGAGAGGTCCCGGCCCGGCTCGACCAGGGCCGACTTGTGTAGGAGCCCATAGAGGGGCAAGGCCTTCTTGCCCAGCCGGTTGATGAACCGGCTGAGGGAGTCAAGGCAGCCGGTGAACTTCTGGACATCGCGGAGCCGGACCGGCAGCATCATCACCGTCATCGGGACGAGGGGTGCTGGAGTGCTGAGCCAGCCGGCGCTCAGCAACCCCAGTGTCCTCGCCCTCGGGACGGGGAAACTCGGAGACAACCCCACTGGGGGTGAGGACGACCTATTGCGCGTTGGCGGTGTCGATAAGGTCCTTGATGTGCCGCTCGCGTGCGGTTCGCTCCTCACCCTCCAAGGTTGACAAATCCTTGTAGGCAACCTTGGCGGCGCGCAGGTTGGCCACGGGGGTGTCGTAGACGGGGAAGCAGCCAGCGAGGATTTCTACGACCACGCGGTCGCGTTCTCGCACAGCACCACGCCGGCTGGGCTCGGGGCCAGCCGGGGTGAGACCGTACGCGCAGTTGTATTCCCGCTGTGCGGCCTCCATCCGGCGCCGCTCGGCAACGAGGGCGCTGGCGTCTTCAAACAGCAGGCGGCAGGCCGTCTCCAGCTCGGCTCTGGCAATGGTCGGGTCCGCCGTCGTAGCGATAGGAGTGCCCAGACCCCGGAGGGTGGCGGCGAGTGGGTCGGAGGTGCCGGCACGAGCGGCGGTCGCGTCGGCCTCGGCCACCCGCACACGACCCGAAGTGGTGGAGGAGGCGGTGACCATCACTCCCACGCGGGTGTGGGGGCCGATGGCCTCGCCCGTGGCGAGCGCGCCCACGGACGAGGGAGGGTCGGTGCAGTCGAGCACCCAACTAGGGTACCCGTCGGCCACCGACTCTTCGGCGAGGCTCAGCTTGCTGAGCCGCCCAGCAAGCACAGCGACGTCGAGCGCGAGGTCGCGGCCGAGGCACTCGTCAGAGATGCCAGTCGCGTTGCCCGCAAGACCCGCCGGAGCAAGCCCCATGAGCACGCGGTTCCGCCCGGACGCGAGGCAGCCAGGGGAGGTGGTGACGGACCCCGCCCGGAGCGTGACTCCGGCCGGCGCCGCGGACGGCCCCACGGTGGGTGCCAACTGTCATGGTTTCGTCATGGCAGATGCCATGGGTAGGCTTATCGAGAGGGGCCGAAGGACGCCGGCGGGCTCCGGGAGCGGGGTTAGGCACAAGGGGTGGTGAACACATGATGTACCCAGGTTCGGGGCCCTCCGTGGGAGGTAACACCCCTAGTCCTGCTTGGTATAGTTGAGACAATGGTCAGATTACAATGGCGCTCCTTGAGCTGTATGGATCGTGGAGGAAGAAGGAGCTAGCCCGCTCTTCTGTCTCTCTACGCGTGTGTGTGGAGTGGACGTGAATAGAACTGGGAGATCAGCCGACCTCTTGCATGGGGGTGGCCCGGGGGTTTTATAGAACAACTCCCCGGATTACAATACAAATAGAAGGTCATGAGGGGCCCCAGCCGGCAGCCTCTCTGGCCAGCTGTGGGGGCTGCCGGCTGTGGGGTCCTGTCGCTGGTAGGCCCCGCCGGCTGAAGGGTCCCATCATGCATGGGCTGCCCCTTGTGGCGTCGTCTTGCGGCGACCGGCCGTGGTCAGCGGTGCGGCCGCCCGCCCTGTGGCCATGCCGGGGGAGGTAATGGAGTGGTTGGGGCATGCTGGCACTGTTGGAAGCTCGGTCACCATCCGCCAAGTCAGAGGCCCTGACAGCTTCATTGTGGCCACTCCGGCGCTCACCCCCGATGGGATGGGGACCACTATCGCCATGCATGCCCTGACGACGGTATCCAATGCGAGCCGACTGGGGGGCCAGGCGGCAACGCCCCCAGCTAGCCGGCACGTCATAACCGACGGGGCGTAGCCGGTGGGCTCTGGCCGGAGGGCCGCTACCGGCAGGGCATAGCCGGACCGCAGGGGGAGGTGCCCGCCCTTTGATTGCGTTAGAAGGCCGCAGCAAGGGGGCGCTTGAGGCTACCCCGAGGTCATCCCCCCGTCAGAAGCCTTGACCTTTTGCTTGGTGTTTGTTCCACTATTGCCGCCTTAGTTTCCTATTACTGGTGTTATGTTCCATATTAAGAGCTCCTAACATGCTTGGGGTTGTTATGAGAACGTCTTTATAAATTGTTTTGGGATAAAACTCTTCCGACAAGGCCCAACTTTGGTACCACATTTGCTTAACTAATAAAACTTGCATAGGGAATGACCAACCCATGTATAATTAATCAACAAACTAAGCCAATGCTCCTCATAAGTGTTGGTCCAACCAGAACACCATGCGGGGCCACCCTAGGGAAACTTGGGTGTTTAATTTGGCCACTGTACACTAGCTCATTTGGCAGTACCTTGAGAACGAGATACATGCGGCTCCTATCCGGATCTGGCCTTCCGGGTGGTCTCGCTATATTTTTTTTTACCTTTAACGAATGTCTTGTGCACCGGGATCCCGAGGATACTATGGGCTATCCCGCGGTTGAGGTTTTTGTTGGGGAACGTTGCATGGGAAACAAAAAATTTCCTACGCTTCACCAAGATCAATCTAAGAGATGAGCATCTATGAGAGGGGAGAGTGGATCTACATACCCTTGTAGATCGCTATGCGGGAAGCGTTAAGAAACATGGTTGATGTAGTTGAACGTCTTCGCGATCCAAATCGCCGAGCGTCCCGCGATCCAATCACGACCGTCCCGATCTAGCGCCGAACGGACGACACCTCCGCGTTCAGCACACATACGGCTTGATGACGATCTCTGCCTTCTTGATCCAGCAAGAGGGAGTGGAGAGGTAGACAAGTTCTTCGACAGCGCGTTGGCGTTGCAGAGATGGTGGTGGAGTTATTCCAGCAGGGCTTCGCCTAAGCACCGTTGAAAACCGATCTAGAGGAGAAACTACGATCTAGAGGAGAGGTCGCACGTGGCTGTTTTTCTGTCAAAAACCCTCAAAACCTCTAGTATATATAGGAGGAGGGGAGGGAGGAGGCTTGGCTCCCAAGGGAGCCAACCCTAGTTCAGCTGAAGTGGGAGGGGCAACTCCTCCTCCTCCACTCCTAGTAGGATTAGGACTCCTTCCTTATTTCCCACTTTTGCCTTGTTTCCTCCTTGGGTTTTCTTCCCTAGCCGCATGGGCTTCCTGTGGGCCTTTAGCCAGCCCACTAAAAGCTGGTATTCCTTCTCCCACAGCCCATGTAGCCTCTTGGATCGAAATAAACCCCCCCCCCCCCCCGATGGTCCCCCGGTACCCTCCAAGCACTCCCAGTACACTATCGATGAGCCCGAAACTTTTTCGGTGACCATACCAGGACTTCCTATACATCAAACTTTACCTCAAGACCATTCTGGAGCTCCTCGTCCGGGATCTCATCCGGGACTCCGAACGACCTTTGGTCACCAACATACATAACTCTATAATACCGAAACGTCACCAAACCTTAAGTGTGCAGACCCTGCAGTTCGAGAACTATGTAGACATGACTGAGACACCTCGACTGTCAATAACCAATAGCGGGATCTGGATGCCCATATTGATTCCTACATATTCTACGAAGATCTTTATTGGTCGAACCTCTATGTCAAGGATTCAGTTAATCCCGTATAATGTTCTCTTTGTTCTTTCGTATGTTACTTGCCTGAGATTCGATCGTCGGTATCTCCATACCTAGTTCAACCTCATTAACGGCAAGCCTCTTTACTCATTTCCGTAATACAAGATCCCGGGGCTAACTCTTAGTCACATTGCTTGCAAGGCTTATTGTGATGTTGTAATACCGAGTGGGCCCTGAGATACCTCTCCATCACATGGAGTAACAAATCCCAGTGTTGATCCACGGCAACCCAACAGACACCCTCGGAGATACCTATAGAGCACCTTTATAGTCACCCAGTTACGTTGCGACGTTTGATACACACAAAGCACTCCTCTGGTGTCCATGCGTTGCATGATCTCATGGTCATAGGAACATATACTTGACATGCATAAAACTACAACAACAAACTGACACGATCAAATGCTACGTTTATAGTTGTTGGAAATATGCCCTAGAGGCAATAATAAATTGGTTATTATCATATTTCCTTGTTCATGATATTCGGTTATTATCCATGCTATAATTGTGTTGATCGGAAAATCAGATACATGTGTGGATACATAGACAACACCATGTCCCTAGTATACCTCTAATAGACTAGCTCGTTGATCAAAGATGGCTATGGTTTCCTGGTCATGGGCATGAGATGTCATTTGGTAACGGGATCACATCATTAGGAGAATGATGTGATGGACAAGACCCAAACTACAAATTTAGCATATGATCGTGTCAGTTTATTGCTATTGTTTTTTGCGTGTCAAGTATATGTTCCTATGACTACGAGATCATGCAACTCACTAACACCGGAGGAGTACCTCGTGTGTATCAAACGTTGCAACGTAAGTGGGTGACTATAAAGGTCCTCTATAGGTATCTCCAAGGGTGTCTGTTGGATTGGCATGGATCAAGACTGGAATTTGTTACTCCGTGTGACGAACAGGTATCTTAGGGCCCACTCGATAATACAACATCACAACAAGCCTTGCCAGCAATGTGACTAAGTGTTAGTCACGGGATCTTGTATTATGGAACGAGTAAAGAGAATTGTCGGTAACGAGGTTGAACTAGGTATGGAGATACCGACGATCGAATCTCGGGCAAGTAACATACCGAAGAACAAAGGGAACATCATACGGGATTAACTGAATCCTTGACACAGAGGTTCGACCGATAAAGATCTTCGTAGAATATGTAGGAACCAATATGGGCATCCAGGTCCCGCTATTGGTTATTGACCGTAGAGGTGTCTCGGTCATGTCTACATAGTTCTCGAACCCACAGGGTCTGCACACTTAAGGTTCGGTGATGTTTTGGTAGTATAGAGTTATGTATAGTGGTGACCGAAGATTGTTAGGAGTCTTGGATGAGATCCAGGGCGTCACGAGGAGCTCTAGAATGGTCTGGAGGTAAATATCGATATATAGGAAGTCCTGTTTTGGTCACCGGAAAAGTTTCGGGCTCATCAGTAGTGTACCGGGAGTGCCGGTAGTGTACCGAGGGACCATCGGGAGGGGTATTTCGACCCAAGAGGCTGTATGGGTTGTGGGAGAGTGAATACCAGCCCTTAGTGGGATGGTGGAAGTCCCACACAAGGCCCATGCGGCTGGGAAAGAAAAGCCCAAAGAGAAAAGGTGGAAAAAGGCAAAAAAAGAAAGGAGTCCTAGTCCTACTAGGATTGGAGGAGGATTCCTCCTCTCCTATCCACTTCGGCCGAAGCCTCCTAGGGCTGGCACTTTGTCCAAGCCTCCTCCTCTCTACCTCTTATATATGCTAGAGGTTTTAGGGTGTTTGCATATGTTTTTTCAGCCACATGCTACCCTCTCCTCTAGTGCATAGTTTCTCCTCTAGATCGGTTTTCTCCAGTGCTTAGGCGAAGCCCTGCCAGAATAGCTCCACCATCATCGCTGCAATGCCGTCGCGCTGCCGGAGAACTCTTCTATCTCTCTGCTCCCTCTTGCTGGATCAAGAAGGCGGAGATCGTCATCAAGTTGTACGTGTGCTGAACGTGGAGGTGCCGTCCGTTCGGCGCTAGATCGGAAGGACCATGATCAAGATCACGAGACGGATCGTGATGAGATCGCGGGACGGATCGTAATGAGTTCACGGGATGGATCGTGATTGGATTGTGGGATGGATCGTGATAAGATCATGGGACGCTCGGCGATTTGGATCGCCAAGACGTTTGACTACACCAACCGCGTTTCTTAACGCTTCCCGCTTAGCGATCTACAAGGTTATGTAAATCCACTCCCCCTCTCGTAGATGCTCATCACCATGGATAGATCTTGCATGTGCGTATCAGAGCTAGGTCTATGTGTAGATGAGATCTCGAGTAGAACACAAAGAGTTTGTGGGCGTTGATGCTTAGATTGCTTCCTCCCTTGGTCGTGTTTTGGTTCAGCGGTATTTTGGGATGAAGCAGCCTGGACCAACCTTACTCGTACACTTACGAGAGACTGGTTCCATCGACTGACGTGTAACCTCGTTGCACAATGATGGCCGGCGGGTGTCTGTTTATCCTACTTTAGTTGGATCGAATTTGACAAAGGCAGTCCTTGAGAAGGTTGAAAAGCAACTTATGTATCACCGTTGTGGTTTTTGCATAGGTGAGAATTGTTCTTGCTAGATACCCGTAGCAGCCACGTAAAACACGCAACAACAATTAGAGGACATCTAACTTGTTTTTGCAGTGTATGTTGTGATGTGATATGGCCAATTACGTGATGAGATATATGTGATGTATGAGATGATCATGTTTTGTATAGAATATCACGACTTGCATGTCGATGAGTACGGCAACCAGCAGGAGCCATAGGGTTGTCTTTAATTAGTGTATGTCCTGCGTGTCAATCATTAAGCGCTATGTAATGCTTTACTTTATCGCTAAACGGTAGCAATAATAGTAGAAGCATGGTGGGCGCGACAACCCCGATGGCGACACGTTGATGGAGATCAAGATGATGGAGATCATGTTTTCTTGCCGGTGACAATGGAGATCATGCCGGTGCTTTTAAGATGGAGATCAAAAGCACAAGTTCATGGCCATATCATGTCACTTATGATTTGCATGTGATGTTAATCCTTTTATGCACCTTGTTTTGCTTAGGAAGACGGTATCATTATAAGGTGATCCCTCACTTAAATTTCAAGATGAATTGTGTTCTCCCCGAGTGTGCACCGTTGCGAAAGTTCGTCGTGTCGAGACACCACGTGATGATCGGGTGTGATAGACTCTACGTTCACATACAACGGGTGCAAGCCAGTGTTGCACATGCAGAACACTTGGGTTAAACTTGACGAGCCTAGCATGTACAGACATGGCCTCGGAACACAAGAGACCAAAAGGTCGAACATGAGTCATATAGTAGATATGATCAACATGATGATGTTCACCATTGAAACCACCTCAACTCACGTGATGATCAGACTTGAGTTGGTGAATTTGGATCATATATCACTCGAATGGCCGGAGGGATGTAAATTTGAGTGGGAGTTCTTCAGTAATATGATTAATTGAACTCATAATCATGAACATAGTCAGTAGTGTCTTTGCAAATTATGTTGTAGATTACTTGCTCGCGCTATAGCTCCCTTGAATTTTTATATGTTCCTAGAGAAATAGAGTTGAAAGATGATGGTAGAAATATGGCGGACTAGGTCCGTGATCTAAGGATTGTCCTCATTGCTGCACAGAAGAATTATGTCCTCAATGCACCGCTCGGTGCGCCAATCCCTCTAGCGGCGCATGTAGATGTTGTGAACATCTGACAGGCACGTTCTAATGACTACTTGATAGTTTAGTGCGTCAAGCATTACATCTTAGAATTGAGGCTTCGAAATGTTTTGAACGTCACGGAACATATGAGATGTTCTAAGAGATGAAATTAGGATCTTAGGCTCGTGCCCGTGTTGCAAGATATGAGATCTCCAACAAGATTCTTTGCCTACAAGATGAAAGAGAATAGCTCAATCGTTGAGCATGTTCTCAGATTGTTTCGGTGCTACAATCGCTTGTATCGAGTGGGAGTTGATCTTTCAGATAAGATAGTCATTGATATAGTTCTCCAAGTCACTATCACTAAGCTACTAGAACTTGGTGATGAACTATAAAATGCCAGGGATAGAAATAATGATCCCTGAGCTGTTCACGGTGTTTGACACCGTGAAGGTAGAAATCAAGACGGAGCGTCAAGTTTTGATGGTTAGTAAAACCAATAGTTTCGAGAAGGGCAAGGGCAAGGAGGGAAACTTCATGGATGGCAAGTCAGTTGCTTCTCCAGTGAAGCAACCAAAGTTGAACCCAAAACCGAGACTAAGTGCTTCAATTATGAGGAGAGCGGTCGCTGAAGCGGAACAACCCTAGATACTTGGTAGATAAGAAGGCTGGCAACGTCGACAGAAGTAAATTTGAGATACGTGTTATTGATGTGTACGTTGCGAGTACTCCTAGTAGCACCTGTGTATTGGATACCGGTTCGGTTGCTAAATGTTAGTAACTCGAAATAAAAGCTACGAAATAAACAGAGAACTAGCTAAGGGTGAGGTGATGATGTGTGTTGGAAATGTTTCCAAAGTCGATGTGATCAACATCGCACGCTCTCTCTACCTTCGGGATTAGTGACGAACCTAAATAAATGTTATTTGCTGTTTTGCGTTGAGCATGAACGTGATTAGATCATGTTTATTGCAACACGGTTATTCATTTAAGTTGGAGAATAATGGTTATTCTGTTTACATGAATGATACCTTCAATGGTCATGCACCCAGTGAGAATGGTTTGTTGAATCTTGATCGTAGTAATACACATGTTCATAACATTGATGCCAAAAGATACAAAGTTAATAATGATAGTACCACATACTTGTGGCACTGCCGCTAAATGTCATATTGGTATAAAGCGCATGAAGAAACTCCATGCTAATGGATCTTTGGACTCATTCGATTTCGAATCGGTTGAGACATGTGAACCATGCCTCTTGGGCAAGATGACTAAGGACCCCGTTTTCCAGATTGATGGAGCGGGCAAGTGATTTATTGGAAATGATACATGTTGATGTATGCAATACAATGAGTTTTGTAGCATGCGGTGGATATCGTTATTTTCTTACCTTCACTGATGATTTGAGTAGATATAGTGTATATTTACTTAATGAAACACAAGTCTGAATCGTTTGAAAGGTTCAAGCAAATTCAGAGTGAAGTTTAAGATCATCGTGACAAGAAGATAAAAATGTCTGCGATATGATCATGGAGGTGGATATCTGAGTTACGAGTTTGGCATACAACTTTAGACAATGTGAAAGTTGTTTCACAACTCACACCACCTGGAACACCATAGTGTGATGGTGTGTCCGAACGTCATAGTCCTGCTCTATTGGATATGGTGCGTGCTATGATGTCTCTTATCGTTTTGACTATAACTTTGGGGTTATGCATTAGAGACAACTACATTCACTTTAAATAGGGCACCATCTAAATCCATTGAGATGACACCGTGTGAATTATGGTTTGATAGAAACCTAAGCTGTCATTTCTTAATGTTTGGGGCTCAGACGCTTGTGTGGAAAATGTTTTCACCTAATGAGCTCGAACCCAAAGCGGACAAATGCATCTTCATAGAATACCCTAAGAACAGTTGGGTGAACCTTCTATCTCCGACTCAAGCATAAAGTGTTTGTTGCTAAAACTGGGTCCTTTCTCGAGAAAAGTTTCTCTCGAAAGAATTGAGTGGGAGGAAGATAGAACTTGATGAGGTTGTTGAATCTTTGCTTCAACCAGAGAGTAGTGCAACGCAAAAACATGTTTCTGTGGAACCTACGTCAGTTGAATAGGAAGTTAATGATGATGATCATGAAGCTTCGGATCAAGTTACTATCAAACCTCGTACGTCGACAAGGATGTGTACTGCTCCTGAGCGGTACGACAACCATGTCTTGGAGGTCATGTTGTTGGACAACGATGAACCTACGAGATGTGGAGAAGCGATGATGGGCCCAGATTCTGACAAATGGTTAGAGGCCATGAAATCCGAGAAAGGATCCATGTATGAAAGTATAGACTTTGGTAGACTTGCTCGTTGGACGGCAGGTCGTCGAGTACAAATGGACCTTTGAGATGATGACAGACGCTGATGGTAAATGTCACCATTTATAGAGCTCGACTTATCGCAAAGAAGTTTCCGACAAGTTTAAGGAGTTGACTGCGATGAGACTTTCTCACTCGTCGCGATGCTAAAGTCTGTTGGAATTATGTTAGCAGTTGCTACATTTTTCAAATATGAAATCTGGCAGATGGATGTCAAAACATCGTTTCCTTCCTTAAGGAAAGGTTGTATTAGATACAACCAGAAGGTTTTGTGAGTCCTAAGGATGCTACATGGTGTGCAAGCTTCAGTGATCCTTCTATGAACTAAAGCAAGCATCTCGGAGTTGGAATATACACTTTGATGAGGTGATCAAAGTTTTTGAGTCTATACAAAGTTTATGAGAAACTTGTATGTACAATAAAGTGAGTGGGAGCACTATAGAGTTTCTGGTAAGCATATGTGGATGACATATTCTTGATCGAAAATGATGCAGAATTTTTGGAAAGCATAAACGGTTGTTTGAAAAGAGTTTTTCAAAGGAAGACCTGGATAAACTACCTAACTGTTGAGCATCAAGATCTATAGAGATAGATCAAGATGCTTGATGAGACTTTCAATGAGTACATACCTTGACAAGATTTTGAAAGAGTTCAAAATGGATGAGTCGGAGAAATAGTTCTCGCCTGATTTGTAAGGTGTGAAGTTGAGTGAGACTCAAAGCTCGACAACGGCAGAAGAAAGAGAAAGGACGAATGTCGTCCCCTATGCCTTAGCCATAGGCTCTGTATAGTATGCCATGTTGTGTACCGCACCTGTGTGTGCCTTGCCATGAGTCCGTCAAGGGGTACAAGAGTGATCCAGGAGTGGATCATTGGACAGCGGTCAGGATTATCCTTAGTGACTAAAAGACTAAGGAAATGTTTCTCGATTATGGAGGTGAGAAAGAGTTCGTCGTAAAGAGTTATGACGATGCAAGCTTTGACACCAATCCGCATGACTCTTAGTAGCAATCCGGATACGTATAGTAGAGCAGCCATTTGGAATAGCTCCAAGTGGAGTGTGATAGTAGTGTTTACAGTTTGACATAGAGATTTGCAAAGAACACACGGATCTGAATATCGCAGACCCATTGACTATAAGACCTCTCTCACATTCAAAGCATGATCGAACCCCAGAACTCATTGGGTGTTAGATTCATAACAATGTGAATCACATGGTGATGTGAACTAGATTATTGACTCTAGTGCAAGTGGGAGACTATTGGAAATATGCCCTATAGGCAATAATAAATTGGTTATTATCATGTTTCGTTGTTCATGATAATCGTTTATTATCCATGCTATATTGTGTTGATTGGAAACTCAGATACATGTGTGGATACATAGAGAACACCATGTCCCTAGTATGCCTCTAATAGACTAGCTCGTTGATCAAAGATGGCTATGGTTTCCTGGTCATGGACATGAGATGTCATTTGGTAACGGGATCACATCATTAGGACAATGATGTGATGGACAAGACCCAAACTACAAACGTAGCATATGATTGTGTCAGTTTATTGCTACTGTTTCTGCATGTCAAGTATATGTTCCTATGACCATGAGATCATGCAACTCACTAACACCGGAGGAGTACCCTGTGTGTATCAAACATCGCAACGTAACTGGGTGAGTATAAAGGTGCTCTACAGGTATCTCCAAGGGTGTCTGTTGGGTTGGCATGGATCAAGACTGGAATTTGTTACTCCGTGTGACGGAGAGGTATCTCAGGGCCCACTCGGTAACACAACATCACAACAAGCCTTGCCAGCAATGTGACAAAGTGTTAGTCATGGGATCTTGTATTACGGAACGAGTAAAGAGATTTGTCAGTAACGAGGTTGAACTAGGTATGGAGATACCAACGATCGAATATTGGGCAAGTAACATACCGAAGAACAAAGGGAACATCATACGGGATTAACTGAATCCTTGACATAGAGGTTCGACCGATAAAGATCTTTGTAGAATATGTAGGAACCAATATGGGCATCCAGGTCCCGCTATTGGTTATTGACCGTAGAGGTGTCTCGGTCATGTCTACATAGTTGTCGAACCCGCAGGGTTTGCACACTTAAGGATTGGTGACGTTTTGGTAGTGTAGAGTTATGTATGGTGGTGACCGAAGGTTGTTCGGAGTACCGGATGAGATCCCAGACATGACGAGGATCTCCGGAATGGTCCGGAGGTAAAGATTGATATACACGAAGTGCTGTTTTGGTCGCCAGAAAAGTTTCGGGCTCATCGGTAGTGTACCGGGAGTGCCAGTAGTGTACCGGGGGACCATCGGGAGGGGTATTTTGACCCAAGAGGCTACATGGGCTGTGGGAGAGTGAATACCAGCCCTTAGTGGGCTGGTGGAAGTCCCACACAAGGCCCATCACTGGTAGAAACCCCCCCATTTGTCTAGGTTCGTAAGGCCCATTTGTCCCGGTTTCGGAACCGGGACTAAAGTGTCGGGACTAAAGGTCAAAACCTTTAGTCACGGTTCTCTTACAAACCTTTAGTCCCGATTGGTAACACCAGCCGGGACCAACAGGCATCCACGCGTCAACATCTGGCAGTTGCTTGTTTTTTTGAAAGGGAGGGGGGTCTAGGGGGTTTTAGAGAGTTAATTTAGGGGTTTTATATTGTTAAAGCTAGCTAATTGATAGAGAGAAGTGTCCTCTCTTTCTCCGTGCTTTGTCGACGCTAGCTACTATAGAGAGAACTCGACACGCTAGCTTGTAAGCAAATGAAGGAACCATTAAGTACACAAGATCGTCATGAACATATAGAGATAGAAGTGATCGACCTCTCTTTCTCCGAGAGATTGGCCGTATAACAAGTTTTTGTATATATATCCGACGCTACTAGCTACATATATAAAATATAATATCTCTTACAATCCCTAACATCTAATGTCCAATTGCAGATGGTATTCTCCGGCTTTATTGATGACGTGGTCAAGAAAGAATCCCGCCAATTCTTCTTGAATTGCTCGTATGCGATCATGTGGTAGGAGTTCACCCCACATCTTCCACATCTAATTTGAAGAAGGGGTCAATACATCTATATGGTAATAAAATAAAAGTGTGAATATTATTGCTTACGCACTTGAAATTGTTTTTCAGAGTAGCCCCGCTTAGGGGTCATCGCGTTGTAGATGAACTCGCAAACATAGTATCCACATAAATTAGTCTCGTCTTCCCGCCACAAGCACTTTACGAGAAATAGATTTCAATCCAACTGATAATCAAGCATGATAAATGGTATTGATGAAACTAGTATCAATGGGAGATGCGCGGAACTAGCTAGTAGTACTTACTTTCGGGTGTGTAAATCGCAGCTCCCTCGGCAGTGCCGGAACAATTGTTGTGAACTTTTTCCAAACCTTGCCAGACAAAGAAAATAATTACTTGATATCAGGACATGAACAAATTAAAGTTGCTGATATGATGTGATAATGATCGATTGAACTTACTTCTGGAGAATTTTAGTCATGTCCGCATAATTCTGGGGATCTTTTCATTTCGAGTCTAAGACGATTACTAGTCCCCGCTCAACCTGAATCTCTAGCAGAATAAAGTCAAAAGTGTGGACGCATGCATAACTCATCAATTACATTACTATAAACCTCAAGTAATAAGGGAAACCGAATATGCACAAGACAGTAACACTCACTTGAAGTTGTAAGGAAAGAGTATTGTCCCTTTGTTTTGAATTTTAAGCAACGATTCTAGCAAGTTCTCCTCGGTTTGTGTGGGATAATGTTTTAAATTATGCTCATGTATGACATCTGGGTTAATGAACCCAATGTCATACATTTGTGCTTTTCTGCATTCGACGATCTTCAATCTGCATAAATATAGTAGTGAGGATAATTATATATACATGCAATGAAAGAGCTGAGCTATATACATAGAGAGACTTAATTACAGAAGTAGTACTTACAAACAATAGCAAGTCACGATTGTTTTGTCGATGGCCTTCTGATTGTATAACTGCCATATCTCCTCAAATTCAATATTCAACATTTCAGTTCCAACGAGGTCGTGCTGATCTTTAACTGACAGTACCAAAGAATCCTTCTCACACTCGCGGTAGCTTTGCATGTACCATTCATGGAATCTTCGCATCATCGTTGTTAGAGGAGGATGATCAGGTTTGACGAGAGGATGCCCGTACCGGTATTTGAATTCGTCCACCTCCAACTGCTCAAACAGTACATCATCCCTCAGGTAATCACCAAGTTTGGTACCGGGGACCATCCCTGGATGATTAGCGACGATATTGCTAGAAACCTTAAGCAGGGGGCACGATTGGTTTGCCTGTTCGCCGAGCTGGGGAATTTTTTTCCCACTTCTTCGTTCTGCTAACTTTGCATCACTGGAAGTACTTCCCGACCGCCGCACATCTTGATATGTCTTCTTAAGAGTGAGAACATAGTTGGAATCTAGTGGAGGCGGTGGTGGTCTCTTCATGGCATCGATAGTGCGCATCACTTTCATCGGATCTATCTTCTCCTTCGGAGCTGGAGTTTTCTTATCAAAATGGTCCCTCACTTCGGCCTAACTTATCTCCTTGTTTTCAGACTCGGTCCTCTCATATGGTAACTTTTCCAGAGGCTTGAGAGATGGACCGTATCTGTATCCCCTGCTTCCTATGCTTGTACTGCTAGCCGCTGGAGCGGCGGCGGCTCCCTTTCGTCATTGCTTACTAGGCGCCGGAGGAGCCGCAGCGGCGGCGTCTGTGTTCCACCGTTCCCGACGAGGATGAGGAGGAGGCGTACTGCTCCGACGTGCCGGAGTAGGCGAAGGAGGAGGCGGAGTGCCCCCATGCACCGGAGGAGCCGTAGAAGGAGGCGATGTGCTCTGATCACTCGCCGGAGGAGGAGGAGGAGGAGGTGGTGGAGTGCCCTGATTCACCTGAGGAGAAGGAGGAGGCGAAGGCATCCAGTTTGGAAGCTTGATGTACTCCTTCTACCATAGACATGTACTCCTCAGGGCACGAACCATCTTATTCTCTCCTTCACCTGTACAGTGGTCAAGCTCAAGCTCCTCAAATTCCGGCATTACTTCATCCACCATCACAACAACATAGCCATGTGGAATCGGACGGCAGTGAAAAGTTCCGTTGGGTTGAGGAGATGCAACAGAGCCGACAGCCGCCTTGAAAGTGAGGTTCCGGCATTTCGTCATAAGCTCGCAATGTTGAGCCTCCGTGATAGTATCCACGGGGTATCTAGGAGATGTGAAGTCGGGCTGAACGGGCTCCGTGGAAGTGACGCTACTTCTTCGCTGAGATGGCGGGGTAGTAGCTTTTGGGGTAGCTTCGTGCCGCTGAGATGGTTGGTCGGCAGCTTGCTGGCGCTCAGCTTCCTCTAGCTTTTGTAGTCTTGCATTGAGCTTCCGAAATTCGCTCAGCTCCGCTTTCCTCTTTCTCTACCGGCTTCTGTAACTGCCTGCATCGGGAAACCCAACCTTTCACGAAACAGAGCCTCGTGTGCCTCGTGTTCGTCCAGGGTGCTCAGCATTCCCTAGGGCCTCAGTCAGCTCGTCCTTCTCTCTGTCGGGAATGAACGTCCCTTCCTGCACTACGGTGATACAGTTCTGAAGGTTGTTCACTGGTATTGCAAGTTGCTCGTCCGTCCAATAGCACTTCCCTGTTTCATGGTTCAAAGTTCCCCCAACCCTGAAGAACCAAGTTCTTGAACGGTCTGGCCAGTTATATGTCTGTGGTTGGACCCCTTTAGCAAGCAGGTCATTCTCAGCTTTGTCACACAACGACCGGGCTTTAAGGTAGCCACCTGACCCCGTGTGATGGTGAAACTGCTTCTTTGCAGCATTGTTCTTGTTTGTCTCTGACATTTTCTTACTCTTCTTCGATGTCTTGTAGGCCACAAATGCGGGCCAGTAATCTCCTATCTTCTCATATCGGCCGACGAATGTTGGAGTCTTCCCTTTGTCGACAAACTTTGATTTCAACTCATTCTTCCACCTCCTGAATAGATCTGCCATCTTCTTAAGAGCACACGCCTTGACCCGTGGCTCTATAACTAGCTTATTCGGATCCTCCTCTGGCAGTAGGGTGAAATTTGCCTTCAGCGCGGTCCAAAGATCTTCTTTTTGTCTATCGGTGACATAATCACCATCAGGGGCGCCATCCTTAGGCTTATTCCATTGCTTGATGCTGATCGGGATGTTGTCCCTAACAATAGCTCCGCACTGACCAGAAAATGCGTTCTTGGTCCGCTTGGGTTCAATCGGACGGCCATCATGCGCGAGTACTGTGATCGTGAACTTTTCATCCTTGCGCAACCTCTTCTTCGGGCCTCGTCTCGTTACCGAAGTTTGGCTCGATCCGGAGGGCTATAATAGAAGAAAGAAGAGTTAATTAATATATGTACATACCAAAACAATTAATGCATCAATTAGCTAGAGTCAGCACAGGCTTAATTAATATATATACCTTGCCGGACTTTGCAACAGCTCCCTCCTCCGATCGGCCACCGGAGCCGTCATCATGGTCTCCTTCTTCCTCTGGCATTCGGTCACCGGAGCCATCATGATCATGTCCTTACTCCTCCATTGTTCGATCACCGGAGCCGTCATAACCCACTCCTTCCAGACCATCGGTGAAGTTGAGATACGACAAGATATCACGTCTGTCGTGGATTATGTCCCCCAACAACTGTTCTTGTTCTTCGTCTCTTGGATCCATAGTTTCTGCAAATATTACAACATGGCAATTAATATCAAACATGAATGTCCGACATCCGGACCGCCTCTCTCATGAATGTCCGACAACTCTTCTAGGGTTTGGGGTGGCCTCGACAATGCTCTTTTAACTCATTTAACTTGGTAAATTTGGTTGGCCTCGACAACGCTTCTAGGGTTTGGGGTGGCCTCGACAACACTTCTAGGGTTTGCGGACTCCTCCCCCCTCATTTTACCAAGAGAGTTAGGGGATACTCCTCCCCCTCATTTCCCCCGATTTACGCTCTTTCTTAATATGAACAAAAAAATCATGATCGTTTAGTGAAGTTGCCCCTCCCCGATTTAGGCAAAGTAAAAACCCCTTCATGAAGGAACTTCTTTTTAGCCAACTTATTTTCTGCCAACAAAATACATATATCATATATACAAAAGCATGGGATACCTTAATTAGTTCAATTTTTTTCCTTGACAAATCATTGAACCTTTTGAAAGAAACCTCCCATAAACTCTTTCATAATTTTCTTTAGCATACATCCATGAAAAAACAGGAAGCTACGATATTTTTTTATATCATATGATAATTTTCTATATATACATACATCCATCCATCCATATAAACACACATATATACATGGACCAAAAATGCTATAAAAATTATATGAACAAAAAAAGCATACATCATCTATCATCAACATCATCAGCTATCATCAACATCATCATCTAACTATCATCTATCATCTATCATCTATATATCATCAAATTAAATCAGCAAAATCAGACAGGGAGGAAAGGGGGCCGGCCAGAACAAACGGGGAGGAGGGGCGGCGTCGTCGGGGCAGGGTTGTGGCGTGGGGCGGCGTCGGGGAGCGGCGCCGGTGTCGGGGCAGAGGCGCGCGTCGGGGCAGGGGCGGCGCGTCGGGGCACGGGGCGGCGCGTCGGGGCAGGGTGGCACGTCAGGGCAGGGGGCGTCAGGGCAGAGGGCGTCGACGGCGAGCTCGGGCAGCCTGGCGGCGTCGATGTGCTCGGTGTCGTCGGGGGCAAGTGCTAGATGAAATGTAAAAAAAATCGAAACTGTCGCTTATATACACAGAGCATTGGTCCCGGTTAGTGGCACCAACCGGGACCAAAGGTCTCTTTTTGGCAGCCCAAAGGGTGGGAAGCAGAGACCATTGGTCCCGGTTGGTGGCACCAGCCGAGACTAAAGGTGGTCATTGGTCCCGGTTGGTGGCAACAACCGGAACTAAAGAGGGGCATTGGTCCCGGTTGGTGGCACCAACCGGGACCAAAAGGTGGTGCTGCTCGGGGACAAATGTTTAGTCCCACCTCGCTAGCCGAGAGGGCTCGAGAGTGGTTTATAAGCGCTGCTACGCCAACCCTCTCGAGCTCCTCTCAATTGCAGGCTTACGGGCCTAAATGCACTCTCCTCTGCCTGTGGGCCTACTGGTCATTCTGCGGGCCTGAATCCTGGCCCAACTAACTGTTGGGTGTCTAGTCGTATTCAGGCCGTGGTGGCCCAGTAGGTGGCTTTTTAAAAAAAAATGTTTTTTTGTTTTGTTTTTTGCTTTATTTATTGTTTTAATTTTTTTCTATTATTTTTCTTCTGTTATTTTACTTCATTCTTTTGAACAAATAAATACTTTGATAATTTTAGTTGCATAATTTCCATTATTTTGTTTTGTTTCTTGCTTTATTTATTTTTTGCTTTATTTATTTCCAGTGTGTTTTATCATTATATTATTTTTTATATTAATGTTTTGAACAAAAAATACTTTGATAATTTTAGTTGCATAATTTTTATATAATTATTGTTTCAAAAATACTAGAGGTTTATAAAAGCTTTTTAGCTGATTCTTTTTTGAACTCCACTCCTACGATGTTTAGAAAGAAATTAAAAATCACTTCAAACGAACTCTGAAAAGGTTGAAAGTTGGCATGGTGTCATCATTTCACCCATATAGTATGTGCTAAAGAGTTGAGCGGGTTACGACAAAAACTGGATGCACTTCGTGTACAAAATGGACAATCTATTCAGAAGTATCACGGTTTCGAACGAAAACTCATCTGTTACAAAGGGATTTCATTTTGTTGAATTCATTTGAACTCCAGACTTTTTGTGTGTTTAAAATGCACCATTCAAAGCCATATCATCAATTTTCAACCCTTTCTGACTTCATTTGGTATTTTTCACGCACTTACTGATTTTTTGAGCTAAATGACCCTAAAATTGAAAAGCACTTCAAATGAACTCTGAAAAGGTTGAAAGTTGGCATGGTGTAATCATTTCACCCACATAGCATGTGCTAAAAAGTTGAGTGGGTTACGACAAAAACTGGATGCACTTCATGTACAAAATGGACATTCCATTTCGAAGTATCACGGTTTCGGGCGAAAACTCATCTGTTACGAAGGGATTTCATTTTTTGAACTCATTTGAACTCCAGACTTTTTGTGTGTTCAAAATGCACCATTCAAAGCCACATCATCAATTTTCAACCCTTTCTGACTTCATTTGGTATTTTTCATGCACTTACTAATTTTTTTGAGCTAAATGACCCTGAAATTGAAAAGCACTTCAAATGAACTCTGAAAAGGTTGAAAGTTGGCATGGTATCATCATTTCACCCACATAGCATGTCATAAAAAGTTGAGAGGGTTACGGCAAAAACTAGATCCACTTCGTGTACAAAACGGAGAATCTCTTTCGAAGTATTAGGATTTCGGACGAAAACTCATGTGTTACAAAAGGCATTTCATTTCTTCACATGTCACTACAATGATATAGTTGTGGAGAGAAAGTCTTCACTTCTTCTTCGCGTGTGTCCTTTGCTTATTGCGCCGTAACCATGGATAATTTTCATCGTTTAAAAGGGTGCTTGGGTCAGCCTTGACTTTGAAGGGAGGAATTTCAGTATGAATGTCATATTTCCTAATCTTTCTAAGCTTCAACCGCATTGCATCTATCTTGGCCTTGTGATCGTTGACAATATCGACAACATGCAACTCCAATCCCATCTTGTCATCTTCAGTTCTTTTCAATTTTTCTTTCAAATGATCAATTTCTTTTTCAGCTTTAGTTAACTTGTTAAGCAGAATTGCATAGTCGGTTGGAATTTCTGGTTCAACTACTTCATATAGATAAAAACATCTACGTCAAGTTGGTGGCATAATTAATTGTCATAGACATTAGATGTGTGAAATAGTTGTATAAGAGATAATATACCACATCTGAATCATAGAATGGACGAGGGCCGACGTGGGCGGATACCATAACCATGGCACTATGTAATAACAAACAATAATAAAAGTAAGAAAATCATACGAGTAAGTATATTTTCTTTTAGCAAGAAGATAAGATCAAGAGGCTCACCACGCGCGAGCGATCGACGGCGGTTTCATGACGGGGACGGGACAGGACGGACCGCCAAACCTAGACAAATCTTGACAAAAATGGAGTTTGGACAAGGAGCTTCGAGAGGAGAAAGCTTAAGTTTGGCTTGGGCATTTCATCAAACACCTCATGTGAATAGGAGGTGAGCGATATCACCACAAAGGTCTTCCCTCGCCGGCAAAAAAATAGAGCAGTGTGTGGAGTGCTCTGCTCGCTGGCGAGGGGGTATATATAGGCATCTCATTGGTCCCGGTTCGTGGCTGGAACCGGGACTAAAGGACCACCTTTGGTACCGGTTCCAGACATGAACCAGGACCAATGGGTGTGGGCCAGGAGCAAGGCACATTGGTCCCGGTTCGTGACTAGAACCGGGACCAACGGGCCAGACGAACCGAGACCAATGCCCCACGTGGCCCGCCCGCCCCCCTGGCCTCACGAACCGGGACTGTTGCACCCATCGGTCCCGGTTCGTGATTGAACCGGGACTAATGGGCTGGCCTGGCCCGAACCGATGCCCTGTTTTCTTCTAGTGCATGTGGTTGGGAAAGAAAAGCCCAAAGAGAAAAGGTGGAAAAAGGCAAAAAGGGCAAAAAAGGAAGGAGTCCTAGTCCTACTAGGATTGGAGGAGGATTACCTCCTCACCTAACCACTTCGGCCGACGCCTCCTAGGCCTGGCCCTTTGGCCAAGCCTCCTCCTCTCTTCCTCTTATATATACTAGAGGTTTTGGGGTTTTTGCACAAGTTTTTTCAGCCACATGCTACCCTCTTCTCTAGTGCATAGTTTCTCCTCTAGATTGGTTTTCTGTAGTGCTTAGGCGAAGCCCTACCAGAATAGCTCCACCACCATCGCCGCAACGCCATCATGCTTCCGGAGAACTCTTCTACCTCTCTACTCCCTCTTGCTGGATCAAGAAGGCGGAGATCATCATCAAGCTTTACGTGTGCTAAACGTGGAGGTGTCATCCGTTCAGCGGTAGATCGGAAGGACCGTGATCAAGATCGCGAGACAGATCGTGATGAGTTCGCGGGACGGATCCTGATGAGTTCGCGGGACAGATCGTGATTGGATTGCGGGATGGATCGTGATAAGATTGCGGGATTCTCGGTGATTTGGATCGCGAAGACGTTCGACTACACAAACAACGTTTCTTAACACTTCTCTCTTAGCGATCTACAAGGGTATGTAGATCCACTCCCCCTCTCGGAGATGCTCATCACCATGGATAGATCTTGCGTGCGCGTAGGAAATTTTTTGTTTCCCATGCAATGTTCCCCAACAATAGTTTGGGTCTTGTCCATCACATCATTCTCCTAATGATGTGATCCCGTTATCAAATGACATCTCATGTCAATGGCTAGGAAACCTTGACCATCTTTGATCAACGAGCTAGTTTATTAGAGGCACACTAGGGACAAAGTGTTGTCTATATTGTTGGGGAACGTCGCATGGGAAACAAAAAATTTCCTACGCACACGCAAACCTATCCATGGTGATGAGCATCTACGAGAGGGAGAGTGGATCTACGTACCCTTGTAGATCGCTAAGCGGGAAGCGTTAAGAAACGCGGTTCGTGTAGTCGAACTTCTTCGCGATCCAAATCGCCGAGCGTCCCGCGATCCAATCACGAACCGTCCCGCGAACACATCATGATCCGTCCCGCGAACTCATCACGATCCATCTCACGATCTTGATCACGATCTGTCCCGCGAACTCATCATGATCCGTTCCGTGATCACATCACGAATCGTCTCGCGATCTCGATCACGGTCCTTCCGATCTAGCGCCGAACGGACGGCACCTCCGCGCTCAGCACACGTGCAGCTTGATGACGATCTCCACCGTCTCGATCCAGCGAGAGGAGGTGGAGAGGAGAGAGAGTTCACTGGCAGCATGATGGCGCTCCAGTGATGGTGGTGGAGCAATTCCGGCAGGGCTTCTCCTAAGCGCTGCAGAAAACCGATCTAGAGGAGAAACTATGCACCGGTGGAACGGGTAGCACGTGGCCGGAAATTCTGTCCAAAAACCACCCAATCCACTAGTATATATAGGAGGAGAGGAGAGGAGTGGCAGCCAAGGCCTTTGGGTCGGCCGAAATAGGAGGTGGGAAGCAATCCTACTTCACCTCCAATCCTAGTTGGAGTAGGATTGCCTCCTATTGGCTGATTTTCCACTTTTTGCTTTAGGACTTTCTCTCCTGCGCCATGGGCCTTTGTGGCTGTTTTCCTAGCACACTAAGGGATGGTTATTATTCTCCCACAGACCATGGACCTCTTGGGGTCGAAATACCCCTCCCGGAGGCCTCCCGGTACACTACCGGCACTCCCGGTACACTACCGATGAGCCCGAAACTTTTCCGGAAACCAAACTGGGACTTCCTATATATGAATCTTTACCTCCGGACCATTCCGGAGCTCCTCGTGACGTCCTGGATCTCATCCGGGACTCCGAACAAACTTCGGTCACCACCATACATAACTCTACACTACCGAAACGTCACCAAACCTTAAGTGTGCAGACCCTGCGGGTTCGAGAACTATGTAGACATGACCGAGACACCTCTACGGTCAATAACCAATGGCGGGAACTAGACGTCCACATTGGTTCCTACATATTCTACGAAGATCTTTATCGGTCGAACCTCTATGTCAAGGATTCAGTTAATCCCGTATAACATTCCCTTTGTTCTTCGGTATGTTACTTGCTCGAGATTCGATCGTCGGTATCTCCATACCTAGTTCAACCTCGTTACCGGCAAGTCTCTTTACTCGTTCCGTAATACAAGATCCCGCAACTAACAATTAGTCACATTGCTTGCAAGGCTTATTGTGATGTTGCATTACCGAGTGGGGCCCCGAGATACCTCTCCGTCACACGGAGTAACAAATCCCAGTCTCGATCCATGCCAACTCAACAGACACCATCGGAGATACCTGTAGAGCACCTTTATAGTCACCCAGTTACGTTGCGACGTTTGATACACACAAGGCATTCCTCCGATATCTTTGAGTTGCATGATCTCATGGTCATAGGAACACATACTTGACATGCGGAAAACAGTAGCAATAAACTGACACGATCATATGCTACGTTTGCAGTTTGGGTCTTGTCCATCACATCATTCTCCTAATGATGTGACCCCGTTATCAAATGACATCTCATGTCCATGGCTAGGAAACCTTAACCATCTTTTGATCAACGAGCTAGTCTATTAGAGGCATACTAGAGACATGGTTTTGTCTATGTATCCACACATGCATCTAAGTCTCCGATCAATACAATTATAGCATGGATAATAAACGATTATCATGAACAAGGAAATATGATAATAACTAATTTATTATTGCCTCTAGGGCATATTTTCAACAGTCTCCCAATTGCACCAGAGTTAATAATCTAGTTCACATCACCATGTGATTCGCATTGTTATGAATCTAACACCCGATGAGTTATGGGGCTCGATCATGCTTTGCATGTGAGAGAGGTCTTATAGTCAACGGGTCTGCGATATTCAGATCCGTGTGTACTTTGCAAATCTCTATGTCAAACCGTAAACACGGCTACCACACTCCGCTCGGTACTATTCCAAATGGCTGCTCCACTATACGTATCCAGATTGCTACTACGAGTCATCCGGATAGGTGTTAAAGCTTGCATCGACGTAACTCTTTACGAAGAACTCTTTATCACCTCCATAATCAAGAAACATTTCCTTAGTCCTCTGGTTACTCAGGATAATTCCGACCGCTGTCCAGTGATCCACTCCTAGACCACTCTTGTACCCCTTGACAGACTCATGGCAAGGCACACACAGGTGCGGTACACAGCATGGCATAATATAGAGCCTATGGCTAAGGCATAGGGGACGACGTTCGTCCTTTCTCTTTCTTCTGCCATTGTCGAGCTTTGAGTCTCACTCAACTTCACACCTTACAAATCAGACGAGAACTATTTCTCTGGCTGATCCATTTTGAACTCTTTCAAAATCTTGTCAAGGTATGCACTCATTGAAAGTCTCATCAAGCATCTTGATCTATCTCTATAGATTTTGATGCTCAACAATTAGGTAGCTTTATCCAGGTCTTCCTTTGAATTTTTTTTTCAAACAACCGTTTCATGCTTTCCAGAAACTCTACATTATTTCTGATCAACAATATGTCATCCACATATACTTATCAGAAATTCTATAGTGCTCCCACTCAGTTTATTGCAAATACAAGTTTCTCGTAAACTTTGTATAAACATCAAAACTTTGATCACCTCATCAAAGCGTATATTCCAACTCCGAGATGCTTGCTTCAGTCCATGGAAGGATTACCGAAGCTTGCACACCTTTTAGCATCCTTAGGCCTGACAAAATCTTCTGGTTGTATCACATACAACCTTTCCTCAAGTAAACCGTTAAGGAAACGATGTTTTGACATCCATCTGCCAGATTTCATAATTGAAAACACAGCAACTGCTAACATAATTCCAACAGACTTTAGCACCACTACGAGTGAGAAAGTCTCATCGTAGTCAACTCCTTGAACTTATCACAAACATCTTTGCAACAAGTCGAGCTTTACAAATAGTGACATTCACCATCAGTGTCTGTCTTCATTTTAAAGATCCATTTGTACTCAACGACCTGCTGTCCAACGAGCAAGTCTACCAAAGTCTACACTTGGTTTTCATACATGGATCCTATCTCGGATTTCATGGCCTCCAACCATTTGTCGGAATTCGGCCCCATCATCGCTTCTCCATAGCTCGTAGGTTCATCGTTGTCCAACAACATGATCTCCAAGACAGAGTTGTCATACCACTTAGGAGCAGTACACATCCTTGTCGACCTACGAAGTTCGATAGTAACTTGATCCTGAAGCTTCATGATCATCATCATTAACTTCCTCTTCAACTAACGTAGGCTTCACAGAAACATCTTTCTGCGCTGCGCTACTCTCTGGTTGAACAAAGTTTAAACAACCTCATCAAGTTCTATCTTCCTCCCACTTAATTCTTTCGAGAGAAACTTTTCCTCGAGAAAGGATCCGTTTTAGTAACAAACACTTTGCACTTGGATCTGAGATAGAAGGTTCACCCAACTGATCTTAGGGTATTCTATGAAGATGCATTTGTCCGCCTTGGGTTTGACCTCATTAGGTGAAAACATTTTCCACACAAGTGTCGCAGCCCCAAGTATTAAGAAATGACAGCTTAGGTTTCTATCAAACCATAATTCACATGGTGTCATCTCAACAGATTTAGATGGTGCCCTATTTAAAGTGAATGTAGTTGTCTCTAATGCATAACCCCAAAATTATAGTAGTAAAACGACAAGAGACATCACAGTATGCACTATATCAATAGAGCATGACTATGATGTTCGGACACACCATCACACTATGGTGTTCCAGGTGGCATTAGTTGTGAAACAAATTTCACATTGTCTTTAGTTGTATGCCAAACTCGTAACTCAGATATTCACCTCCACGATCATATCGCGGTCACTTTTATCTTCTTGTCACGATGATCTTTAAACTTCACTCTGAATTTGCTTGAACCTTTCAAACGATTCAAACTTGTGTTTCATTAAGTAAATATACACTATATCTACTCAAATCATCAGTGAAGGTAAGAAAATAACGATATCCACTGCACGCTACAAGATTCACTAGATTGCATACATCAACATGTATCATTTCCAATGAATCACTTGCCCGCTCCATCCAACGGGGTCCTTTAGTCATCTTGCCCAAGAGGCATGGTTCGCACGTCTCAACCGATTCGAAATCGAATGAGTCCAAATATCCATCAGCATGGAGTTTCTTCATGCGCTTTATACCAATATGAAATTTAGCGGTAGTGCCACAAGTATGTGGTACTATCATTATTAACTTTGTATCTTTTGACATCAATGTTATGAACATGTGTACTACTACGATCAAGATTTCAACAAACCATTCTCACTGGGTGCATGACCATTAAAGGTATTATTCATGTAAACAGAATAACCATTATTCTCTAACTTAAATGAATAACCGTATTGCAATAAACATGATCTAATCATGTTCATGCTCAACGCAAAACACCAAATAACATTTATTTAGGTTCATCACTAATCCTGAAGGTAGAGAGAGCGTGCGATGTTGATCACATCAACCTTGGAAACACTTCCAACACATATCGTCACCTCACCCTTAGCTAGTTCTCCATTTATTCCGTAGCTTTTATTTCGAGTTACTAACATTTAGCAATCGAACCGGTATCCAATACCCAGGTGCTACTAAGAGTACTAGCAAGGTACACATCAATAACTCGTATATCAAATATACTTCTGTCTATGTTGCCAGCCTTCTTATCTACCAAGTATCTAGGGTTGTTCCACTTCAGCGACCTCTCACCTCATAATAGAAGCACTTAGTCTTGGGTTTGAGTTCAACTTTGGATTGCTTCACTGGAGCAGCAACTGACTTGCTATCCATGAAGTTTCCCTCCTTGCTCTTGCCCTTCTCAAAACTAGTGGTTTGATTAACCATCAACACTTGACGCTCCTTCTTGATTTCTACCTTCGTCGTGTCAAACATCGCGAACAGCTCAGGGATCGATACTTCTATCCCTGGTGTATTATAGTTCATCACTAAGTTCTAGTAGCTTTAGTGACAGTGACTTGGAGAACTATATCAATCACTATCTTATCTGGAAGATCAACTCACACTTGATTCAAGCGATTGTAGTACCCAGACAATCTGAGTACATGCTCAACGATTGACCTATTCTCCTTCATCTTACAGGCAAAGAATCTTGTTGGAGATCTCATATCTCGCAACACAGGCACGAGCCTGAGATCACAATCTCTGCTCCTAGAACATCTCATATGTTCTGTGACGTTCAAAACGTTTCGGAGCCTCAATTCTAAGCCATAATGTATGACGCACTAAACTATCAAGTAGTCATCAAAACGTGCCTGTCAGATGTTCACAACATCTATAGACGACGCTAGAGGGGGTGGCGCACCGAGCGGTGCATTAAGGACATAAGCCTTCTGTGCAGCAACGAGGACAATCCTCAGATCACGGACCCAATCCGCAATATTGCTACCAACATCTTTCAACTCTATTTCTCTAGGAACATATAAAAATTTAAGGGAGCTACAGCGCGAGCTAGTAATCTACAACATAATTTGCAAAGACACTTTGACTATGTTCATGATAATGATTTCAATTAATCATATTACTTAAGAACTCCCACTCAAATTGACACCCCTCCGATCATTCGAGTGATACATGATCCAAATTCACCAACTCAAGTCCGATCATCACGTGAGTTGAGGTGGCTGCAATGGTGAACATCATTATGTTGATCATATCTACTATATGACTCATGTTCGACCTTTCGGTCTCTCGTGTTCCGAGGCCATGTCTGTACATGCTAGGCTCGTCAAGTTTAACCCGAGTGGTCTGCGTGTGCAAATCTGGCTTGCACCCGTTGTATGTGAACGTAGAGTCTATCACACCCGATCATCACGTGGTGTCTCAACACGACGAACTTTCGCAACGGTGCACACTCGGGGAGAACACAATTCATCTTGAAATTCAAGTGAGGGATCACCCTATAATGCTACCGCCGTACTAAGCAAAACAAGGTGCATAAAAGGATTAACATCTCATGCAATTCATAAGTGACATGATATGGCCATGAACTTGTGTTTAAGATCTCCATCTTTGAAACACCGGCATGATCTCCATCGTCACCGGCACGACACCATGATCTCCATCATCTTGATCTCCATCAACGTGTCGCCATCGGGGTTGTCGCGCCCAACATGCTTCTACTACTATTGCTACCGTAGCGATAAAGTAAAGCATTACATAGCGCTTAATGATTGACACGCAGGTCATACAATAATTTAAAGACAACCCTATGGCTCCTGCCGGTTGCCGTACTCATCGACATGCAAATCGTGATAATCTATACATCACATGATCATCTCATACATCACATATATCACATCATGTAATTGGCCATATCACATCACAACATACCCTGCAAAAACAAGTTAGACGTCCTCTAATTGTTGTTGCATGTTTTACGTGGCTGCTATGGGTATCTAGCAAGAACAATTCTCACCTACGCATAAACCACAACGGTAATACACTACTTGCTTTTTAACCTTCTCAAGGACCACCTTTGTCGAATCCGATCCAACTAAAGTGAGAGAAACTGGCACCCGCAAGCCATCTATGCAACAAGTTGTAGTCGAGGGAACCGGTCTCTCGTAAGCATACGAGTAATGTTGGTCTAGTCCGCTTCATCTCACAATACCGCTGAACCAAAATCCGACCAAGGGAGGAAGCAATCTAAGCATCAACGCCCACAAACCTTTTGTGTTCTACTCGAGATCTCATCGAACCATCAACCTAGCTCATGATGCCACTGTTGGGGAACGTCGCATGGGAAACAAAAAATTTCGTACGCACACGCAAACCTATCCATGGTGATGAGCATCTACGAGAGGGAGAGTGGATCTACGTACCCTTGTAGATCGCTAAGCGGGAAGCGTTAAGAAACACGGTTCGTGTAGTCGAACATCTTCGCGATCCAAATCGCCCAGCGTCCCGCGATCCAATCACGAACCGTCCCGCGAACACATCATGATCCGTCCCGCGAACTCATCACGATCCGTCTCACGATCTTGATCACGATCTGTCCCGCGAAATCATCACGATCCGTTCCGTGATCACATCACGAATCGTCTCGCGATCTCGATCACGGTCCTTCCGATCTAGCGCCGAACGGACGGCACCTCCGCGTTCAGCACACGTGCAGCTTGATGACGATCTCCACCGTCTCAATCTAGCGAGAGGAGGTGGATAGGAGAGAGAGTTCACCGGCAGCATGACGGCGCTCCGGTGATGGTGGTGGAGCAATTCCGGCAGGGCTTCGCCTAAGCGCTGCAGAAAACCGATCTAGAGGAGAAACTATGCACCGGTGGAACGGGTAGCACGTGGCCGGAAATTCTGTCCAAAAACCACCCAATCCACTAGTATATATAGGAGGAGAGGAGAGGAGAGGCAGACAAGGCCTTTGGGTCGGCCGAAATAGGAGGTGGGAAGCAATCCTACTTCACCTCCAATCCTAGTTGGAGCAGGATTGCCTCCTATTGGCTGATTTTCCACTTTTTGCTTTAGGACTTTCTCTCCTGCGCCATGGGCCTTTGTGGCTGTTTTCCTAGCCCACTAAGGGATGGTTATTATTCTCCCACATCCCATGGACCTCTTGGGGTCGAAATACCCCTCCCGGAGGCCTCCCGGTACACTACCGGCACTCTCGGTACACTACCGACACTCCCGGTACACTACCGATGAGCCCGAAACTTTTCCGGAAACCAAACTGGGACTTCCTATATCTGAATCTTTACCTCCGGACCATTCCAGAGCTCCTCGTGACGTCCGGGATCTCATCCGGGACTCCGAACAAACTTTGGTCACCACCATACATAACTCTACACTACCGAAACGTCACCGAACCTTAAGTGTGCAGACCCTGCGGGTTCAAGAACTATGTAGACATGACCGAGACACCTCTACGGTCAATAACCAATGGCGGGACCTGGACGTCCACATTGGTTCCTACATATTCTATGAAGATCTTTATCGATCGAACCTCTATGTCAAGGATTCAGTTAATCCCGTATAACGTTCCCTTTGTTCTTCGGTATGTTACTTGCCCGAGATTCGATCGTCGGTATATCCATACCTAGTTCAACCTCGTTACCGGCAAGTCTCTTTACTCGTTCCGTAATACAAGATCCCGCAACTAACAATTAGTCACATTGCTTGCAAGGCTTATTGTGATGTTGCATTACCGAGTGGGCCCCGAGATACCTCTCCGTCACACGGAGTAACAAATCCCAGTCTCGATCCATGCCAACTCAACAGACACCATCGGAGATACCTGTAGAGCACCTTTATAGTCACCCAGTTACGTTGCGACGTTTGATACACACAAGGCACTCCTCCGACATCTGTGAGTTGCATGATCTCATGGTCATAGGAACACATACTTGACATGCGGAAAACAGTAGCAATAAACTGACACGAGCATATGCTACGTTTGCAGTTTGGGTCTTGTCCATCACATCATTCTCCTAATGATGTGACCACGTTATCAAATGACATCTCATGTCCATGGCTAGGAAACCTTAACCATCTTTTGATCAACGAGCTAGTCTATTAGAGGCATACTAGGGACATGGTTTTGTCTATGTATCCACACATGCATCTAAGTCTTCGATCAATACAATTATAGCATGGATAATAAACGATTATCATGAACAAGGAAATATGATAATAACTAATTTATTATTGCCTCTAGGGCATATTTCCAACATATATATCCACACATGCAATGTGTTTCCAGTCAATACAATTATAGAATGGATAATAAACAATTATCATGAATAAGGAAATATAATAATAACCATTTTATCATTGCCTCTAGGGCATATTTCCAACAGTCTCCCACTTGCACTAGAGTCAATAATCTAGCTCACATCACTATGTGATTTACATTGTAATGACTCGAATACCCATACAGTTTTGGTGTTGAACATGTTTAGCCCTTGGAAGAGGTTTAGTCAACGGGTCTGCAACATTCAGATCCGTGTGCACTTTGCAAATATTTATGTCCTTCTCCCCGATGTAATCGCGGATGGAATTGAAGCGTTGCTTTATGTGTCTGGTCCTCTTGTGAAACCTTGGTTCCTTGGCCAGAGCAATGGAACTAGTGTTATCACAGGACAAAGTCAGTGGATTTAGTGCACTGGGCACTACTCCAAGATCTGTCATGAACTGCTTCATCCAGACACCTTCCTTCGCTGCCTCTGAGGCTGCGATGTACTCCGCTTCGCATGTAGAATCGGCTACCACGCTTTGCTTGGAACTGCACCAGCTTACCACTCCCCCGTTGAGAATAAATAAGTATCCGGTTTGCGACTTAGAGTCATCCGGATCAGTGTCAAAGCTTGCATCGACGTAACCCTTTACGACGAGCTCTTGATCACCTCCATAGACGAGAAACATTTCCTTAGTCCTTTTCAGGTACTTAAGGATATTCTTGACCGCCGTCCAGTGCTCCATTCTAGGATCACTTTGAAACCTTCTGGCCATACTTATGGCAAGGCCAACATCGGGTCTTGTGCACAACATTGCATACATGATAGAGCCTACAGCTGAAGCATAGGGGATGACACTCATCTTCTCTCTATGTTCTGCAGTCACTGGGCATTGAGTCTTACTCAACTTCACACCTTGTAACACAGGCAAGAACCCCTTCTTGGACTGATCAATTTTGAACTTCTTCAAAACTTTATCAAGGCATGTGCTTTGTGAAAGTGCTATCAAGCATCTCGATCTATCTCTATAGATCTTAATGCCTAATATGCAAGCAGCTTCTCCCAGGCCCTTCATTGAAAAACACTTGTTCAAATATTCCTTCATGCTTTCCAGCATTTCTATATTGTTTCCAATCAGCAATATGTCATCCACATATAATATTAGAAACGCTATAGAGCTCCCACTCACTTTCTTGTAAATACAAGCTTCTTCATAAACTTGTATAAACCCAAACGCTTTGATCACTTCATCAAAGCGCTTATTCCAACTCCGACATGCTTGCATAGTCCATAAATGGATCGCTGGAGTTTGCAAACTTTGTCAGCATTCTCTGGATCGACAAGACCTTCTGGTTGCGTCATATACAACTCTTCCTCAAGGAAACCATTGAGGAATGTTGTTTTGACATCCATCTGCCAAATTTCATAGTCGAAATATGCAGCTATTGCTAACATGATGGACTTAAGCATCACTACGGGTAAGAAGGTCTCATCGTAGTGAACTCCTTGAACTTGTGAAAAACCTTTTGCCACAAGTCGAGCATTATAGACGGTGATGTTACCGTCCGCGTCCGTTTTCTTCTTAAAGACCCATTTGTTTTGAATGGCCTTTTGCCCTTCGGGTAATACTCCAAATTCCATACTTTGTTTTCATACATGGATCCCATCTCGGATTTCATGGCCTCTAACCATTTCTCGGAATCCGGGCCCATCATCCCTCCTTCATAGCTCGTAGGTTCATTGTTGTCCAACAACATGACCTCCAAGACAGGGTTGCCGTACCACTCAGGAGCAGTACGTGCCCTTGTCGACCTACGAGGTTCAATAGTAACTTGATCCGAAGCTTCATGATTATCATCATTAACTTCCTCTTAAACCGTTGTAGGCTCCACAGAAACATCTTTTTGCGCTACGCTACTCTCTGGTTGAAGTAAAGGTTCAATAACCTCATCAAGCTCTATTTTCCTCCCACTCAATTCTTTCGAGAGAAACTCTTTCTCAAGAAATGTTCCGTTCTTAGCGACAAACAGTTTGCCTTCGGATCTAAGATAGAAGGCATACCAAACTTTCTCTTTTGGGTATCCTATGAAGACGCATTTCTCCGCTTTGGGCTCCAGCTTTTCAGGCTGAAGCTTTTTGACGTAAGCATCACATCCCCAAACTTTAAGAAATAAAAACTTTTGCTTCTTGCCAAACCATAGTTCATATGGCCTCGTCTCAATGGATTTCGATGGTGCTCTATTTAAAGTGAATGCAGTTGTCTCTAATGCATAACCCCAAAATGATAGTGGCAAATCGGCAAGAGACATCATAGAATGCACCATATATAATAAGGTTCGATTACGATATTCGGACACACCATAACATTGTGGTGTTTCGGGCGGTGTCAATTGTGAAAAAAATTCCACACTGTCTTAAGTGACTGCCAAACTCATAACTCAGATATTCTCCTCCTCGATCAGATCTTAGGAATTTAATCTTCTTGTTACAATGATTCTCAACTTCACTCTGAAATTGCTTGAACTTTTCAAACGTTTCAGACTTGTGTTTCATTAAGTAAATATACCCATTATCTACTTAAGTCATCAGTGAGGTGAGAAAATAACGATATCCATCGTGCACCACAACATTCATTGGACCGCACACATCAACCAGTATGATTTCCAACGAGTCACTTGCCCGTTCCATTGTTCTAGAGAAAGGCGTTTTAGTCATCTTGCCCATGAGGCATGGTTCACATGTGTCAAGTGATTCAAAATCAAGTGACTCCAAAAGTCCATCAGCATGGAGCTTCCTCATGCGTTTTACACCAATATGACCCAAACGACAATGCCACAAGAAAGTGGTACTATCATTATCAACTCTACATCTTTTGGCATCAATGTTATGAACATGTGTATCATCACTATCAAGATTCAACATGAATAAACCCCTCACATTGGGTGCATGACCATAAAAGATATTACTCGTATAAATAGAACAACCATTATTCTCTGATTTAAAAGAGTAACCGTCTCACAATAAACAAGATCCAGATATAATGTTCATGCTTAACGCAGGCACTAAATAACAATTATTCAGGTTCATCACTAATCCCGATGGTAATCGAAGAGAGAGCGTGCCGACGGCGACCAAATCAACCTTGGAACCATTTCCCACGTGCATCGTCACTTCGTCTTCGCCAACCTTTGTCTATTCCGTAGTTCCTGTTTTGAGTTGCAAATGTGAGCAACTGAACCGGTATCAAATACCCAGGCACTACAACGAGAGCTAGTAAGGTACACATCAATAACATGTATATCATATATAACTTGTTTGTTGTTGGCCACCTTCTTGTCAGCCAGATACTTGGGGCAATTCTGCTTCCAGTGACCAGTTCCCTTGCAATGAGAGCACTTAGTTTCTGGCTTGGGTCCAGCCTTGGGTTTCTTCGCGGGAGGAGCAACTGCTTTGCCACCCTTCTTGGAGTTACCCTTCTTGCCCTTGCCATTCTTCTTGAAACTAGTGGTTTTATTGACCATCAATACTTGATGTTCTTTCTAGATTTCAGACTCAGCGATTTTCAGCATCGAAAACAGCTCAGCGACTGACTTGTTCATCCCGTGCATGTTATAGTTCATCACAAAGCTCTTGTAGCTAGGTGGCCGTGATTGAAGAACTCTGTCAGTGATCGCCTATGGTGGAAGGAGCATCCCTAACTCCGCCAGACGAGTCGAATACCCAGACATTGTGAGTATATGTTCACTGATAGACCCATTCTCCTCCATTTTGCAAGCATAGAACTTATCGGAGGTCTCATACCTCTCGATCCGGGTATTCTTCTCAAAGATAAACTTCAACTCCTGGAAGATCTCCTATGCTCCATGACGTTCAAAACGTCTTTGAAGTCCCAGTTCTAAGCCATACAAAATTGGACATTAAACTATTGAGTAATCTTCAGTACGTGTCTCCCAAGCGTTCTTAACGTCTTCGGATGACATGTCTGCGGGTTGATCACCAAGCGGTGCATCAAGGACGTATAGTTTCTTGGAAGCCGTGAGGATAATCATCAGATTACGGGCCCAGTCAACAAAGTTACTTCCATCATCTTTCAACTTAGCTTTCTCTAGGAACGCATTAAAATTCAGGGGTGCTACTGCGCGAGCCATTGATCTACAACATAAATAAGCAAAGTTTACTAAGACTATTGTTCAAGATAATGAGTTTAGTTAATCAAATTACTAAAGCTCCCACTCAAATTGACATTCCTCAGGTCATCTGAGTGATACATGATCCAAATTCACCAACTCAAGTCCGAGCATCACGTGAGTTGAGGTGGTTTCAGTGGTGAACATCATCATGTTGATCATATCTACTATATGACTCATGTTCAACCTTTTGGTCTCTTGTGTTCTGAGGCCATGTCTGTACATGCTAAGCTCGTCAAGTTTAACCCGAGTGTTCTACATGTGCAACACTGGCTTGCACCCATTGTATGTGAATGTAGAGTCTATCACACCCGATCATCACGTGGTGTCTTGACACGATGAACTTTCGCAACGGTGCACACTCGGGGATAACACAATTCATCTTGAAATTTAAGTGAGGGATCACCTTATAATGCTACCGTCGTCCTAAGCAAAACAGGGTGCAAAAAAAGGATTAACATCACATGCAAATCATAAGTGACATGATATGGCCATGAACTTGTGCTTTTGATCTCCATCTTGAAAGCACCGGCATGATCTCCATGATCACCGGCACAACACCATGATCTCCATCATTGTGTCGCCATTGGGGTTATGCGCCTACCATGATCATACTACTATAGCTACCTTTTAGCGATAAAGTAAAGCATTACATAGAGCTTAATGATTGACACGTAGGTCATACAATAATTAAAGACAACCCTATGGCTCTTGCCGATTGCCGTACTCATCGACATGCAAGTCGTGATACTCTATACAACACATGATCATCTCATACATCACATATATCTCATCATGTAATTGTTCATATCACATCACAACATACCTTGCAAAAACAAGTTAGACGTCCTCTAATTGTTGTTGCAAGTTTTACGTGGCTGCTACGGGTATCTAGCAAGAACAATTCTCACCTACGCAAAACCACAACGGTGATACATAAATTGCTTTTCAACCTTCTCAAGGACCGCCTTTGTCGAATCCGATCCAACTAAAGTACGAGAAACAGACACCCGCCAGCCATCTTTGTGCAACGAAGTTACATGTCAGTCGATGGAAACGGTCTCTCGTAAGCATACGAGTAAGGTTGGTCCGAGCCGTTTCATCCCACAATACCGCTGAACCAAAACACGACCAAGGGAGGAAGAAATCTAAGCATCAACGCACACAAGCTCTTTGTGTTCTACTCGAGATCTCATCTATACATAGACCTAGCTCATGAACCCACTATTGGGGAATGTTGCATGGGAAACAAAAAATTCCCTACGCTTCACCAAGATCAAGCTAGGAGATGAGCACCTACGAGAGGGGAGAGTGGATCTACATACCCTTGTAGATCGCTAAGCAAGAAGCGTTAAGAAACACGGTTGATGTAGTCGAACGTCTTCGCGATCCAAATCGCTGAGCGTCCCGCGATCCAATCACGATCCATCCCGATCTAGCGCCGAACGGACGGCACCTCCACGTTCAACACACGTACGACTTGATGATGATCTCCGCCTTCTTGATCCAGCAAGATGGAGCAGAGAGGTAGACAAGTTCTCCGGCAGCGCCACGACGTTGCGGCGATGGTGGTGGAGTTATTCCAGCAGGGCTTCACCTAAGCACCGCTAAAATCCGATCTAGAGGAGAAACTAAAATCTAGAGGAGAGGTAGCACGTGGCTGTTTTTCTGTCCAAAACCCTCAAAACCTCTAGTATACATAGGAGGAGGGGAGGGAGGAGGCTTGGCTCCCAAGGGAGCCAACCCTAGTTCGGCCGAAGTGGGAGGGAGGAGTCCTCCTCTACTCCTACTAGGATTAGGACTCATTCCTTATTTCCCACTTTTGCCTTGTTTTCACCTTGGGTTTTCTTCCCTAGCCCCATGAGATTCCTGTGGGCCTTCGGCCAGCCCACTAACGGCTAGTATTCCTTCTCCCACAGCCCATGTAGCCTCTTGGGTCGAAATACCGTTCTCGATGGTCCCCCGATACCCTCCCGGTACACTACCGATGAGCACGAAACTTTTCCGATGACCAAAATAGGACTTCCTATATATCAATATTTACCCCCGGACCATTCCGGAGCACCTCGTGACATCCGGAATCTCAGCCGGGACTCCGAACAACCTTAGGTAACCACCATACACAACTCTATATTACCGAAACATCACCAAACCTTAAGTGTGCAGACCCTGCGGGTTCGAGAATTATGTAGACATGACGGACACACCTCTATGGTCAATACTACGGATGCCCATATTGATTCCTACATATTCTACGAAGATCTTTATCGGTCGAACCTTTATGTCAAGGATTCAGTTAATCCCGTATGATGTTCTCTTTATTCTTCGGTATGTTACTTGCCCAAGATTCGATCGTCGGTATCTCCATACCTAGTTCAACCTCATTACCAGCAAGTCTCTTTACTCGTTTCCATAATACAAGATCCAGTGGATAACACTTAGTAACATTGCTTGCAAGGCTTATTGTGATGTTGTATTACCGTGTGGGCCCTGAGATACCTCTCCATCACACGGAGCAACAAATCCCAGTGTTGATCCATGCCAATCCAACAGATACCCTCGGAGATACCTGTAGAGCACCTTTATAGTCACCCAGTTACGTTGCGACGTTTGATACACACAAGACATTCCTTCGGTGTCCGTGAGTTGCATGATCTCATGGTCATAGAAACATATACTTGACATGCAAAAAACTATAGCAATAAACTGACACGATCAAATGCTACGTTTATAGTTTGGGTCTTGTCCATCACATCATTCTCCTAATGATATGATCCCGTTATCAAATGACATCTCATGCCAATGGCTAGGAAACCTTGACCATCTTTGATCAACGAGCTAGTTTACTAGAGGCACACTAGGGACAAAGTGTTGTCTATATATATCCACACATACAATGTGTTTCCAGTCAATACAATTATAGCAAGGATAATAAACAATTATCATGAAGAAGGAAATATAATAACAACCATTTTATCATTGCCTCTAGGGCATATTTCCAACGGTTTTCCACTGCATCTTGTGGCTAGTTTCCGATGGATAAGTTGGAGCACCCTTGCAGGGTTAAATCTTTCAGAAGTCATGCCCGCGATTATGTGGCAACTTGAACTTTATAATACCCGGTTATAGAGATCTTGAAGTAAACCCAATTAAAATACATCAACCGTGTGCGTAACCATGACCGTCTTGAACACGGTTGGGTCATGTTTGACTCGTAAGGAGGTGTTCAAGATCACTTCTTGATCATTACTAGCTCACATCCATTTGGCATAGACCACCCTTCTTATTTTTGTACTCATAAGTTAGCCACTTACAAATGCTTAGTGCAGCTGCAACCTCACCACTACGGGCCACGGTGAAACCCTAAATATTTGGCGTTTTGAAAAAAAACCATCAGTCAAAAAGCCCTATGGGCCACGGTTTCTGATTGGGTTTTGGCCCATGAGATGGGGGACATCATGGATCTTGGCGCTCATTGAGAATCATGGTCTAGTTTTTTAGGTTTTGCAAAATCACTAGTTAAGAAGCACTCTTTGCAAAGGTCACTCCCATTATCCAAGGTCGCCACAAGTGTCACACTGCATGTATGTGTGACACTCGTTGCAACCAAGAAGTTTTCCCTTTTTCATAGATTCGTTTATTCAAAACATTTTATCTCTCAAACAATGCATCCAAATCTTGAATGTTCTCACCGTTGGATTCCTCGCATCAACATCTTAAAAATTACATTCTATATTGATAGGTTTTGACGAAATTTTTTCCACAAAAAAATAGAACTTAAAGCACGTTTTCCCCTTTCCGAGAGGCATGACCGTGCACCTTGCGGAAACAAATATCTACCTCTTGTGGAAGAGAAAAAAAAGAGAACATGTTCGCCTTTTAGTTTTCTAAGAAGCATGACTGTGCTTCTCATGGAAGCAAATCCATGCCTCCACGAGAATCAAATATGTGCCTCTCGCGAAGAAAAACACTGCGTTTTTTCCTTTAGGACACGAATGTGCCTCTCGCGAAAGCTCGTACCTCCACGAGAAGCAAATCCATGCCTCTCGTGGAAGGACAAAAAGAAAACGTGTTTTCCCCTTTTCTGATAGGCACGATCATGTCTCTCACAGGAAAAACAAGAAAATGCATTATTTTTTTCCTTTTTCGAGAGGCACGGCCGTGCCTCTCGCGGAAGCAAGAGAAGCAAATCCTTGACTCTCGTGGAATGAAAATAAAGCACGTTTGCCTTTTTCCGAGAGACACGAACGTGCCTCCACGAGAACCAAATCAGTGCCTCTCATGTAAGAAAAACATGTTTTTTCCTTTTTTGAGAGGCACGAGGAGCAAATCCATATGTCCCACGGAAAGGAAAGAAAAGAAAACATGTTTTCTTTTTTTCCTTTCCCGAGAGGCACGACCGCGTCTCTCCTGGATGCAAATCCGTGCCTCCATGAGATGCAAATTTGTGCCTCTCGTGAAAGAAATAATTTGAAAACGTGTTTTTTGCCCCCAAAAAATTCAAAATTATTTTTGTTCCATATCCTAGGAAAAACTGGTGGGAAATTGAAAAGCCAAAAAAATCATCTAAAAGCCCAAAACACGGACAGAAAAACAAAACAATCCGAAGGGAGTGACCAGAGCGTGACACGTGGTGGACACTGAGAGCCAACAAGTGACACGCTCTCAGCCCACCCTATGTGACCCTTGGAGAGGCTACCGAACGAGTGCTCCTCAAATAGTTGCTCCCTAGGTTTTGGCATCCTCGTGCAGTTAACCCGGGTGGTGGAGCCGATGAGACAATGGAATAGGTACCTTGGGCCACATCCCCTCCCAGACGCAGTGGTGGTCTGGGCATGGTCCAAGGCTACATGAGGGTTTAGTTCCCTGAGTTCGATATGTCGGGTTGTGTAGGAGAGTTGTCGTCTAGGATGCTTCCACATAACTTTGTGATGTTAGTGGTCTCTTTGTTAAGATCATGCATCGATGCTTTTGGGGTGGGCATGGAGTTGGGTCTCCTCATCCAGCGAATTAGGAAAATATCCTATATGATCTAATCCTATGAATCAAATAACCAACAAAGAAAAAAAATCTTAAGATTATAATCCTCGAAAAATCCTATAAAACTTCTTTAAATCAAAGGAGTCCTGATATTTCCTCCAACAATATTAATTGTACAAGATATGGTACTGATGACGCAGAGGATTATGAGCTAAACAGGAGCTCTCCCAAAGCCAGATACTATTGCCATCACCCAGGATGTATAGTATAGATGTACCCCTTGGCGTTTGTGAGTGCCCTCACTAAACTGGATACTTTTGCCTAAAAAAAACTACATTGGATGCTTATTACGTACTTGCACTCTTACATTATGCATGACGCGTCTTCCAAAAACAGATGACGCTCTTCAATCCAAGTTCGTACTACCTCCGTCCGGGTATATAGGACATGCGCGTAGTTCTAGGTCATCAATTTAACTAGCTAAATATGTAATATATGTTATAAAAAATATACCATTAGATTCATATGAGGATGTAGTTACTAAATATATATTTTTATCGCATATAATACATATTTAGCTAGTTAAATCGACGACCTAGAACTAGGCGCATGTTCTATACATCCGGACTGAGGTAGTAGTTAAACAACCCACAATATGCTTCCAAGATAAAGATGGCCGGTATGGTATGATCTTTGATCCTCAGTCATGTACGACCCAACAATATTTTTTCATTTAAAAATGTGCCAGTGGTGCACGTAGGTACGATTGATGCCTTCAATCCGCTATCTCAGGAATTCCAACCGCTCAACCACTGTCTTTGGCAAATGTATCTTGATCTCCATATCTAGGTCAACAAATAATTAACTAGAAAATACCACCTCAAATTGTTTTCATTTCCCAGGCCAAGAGACATATTGTTTTCATTTCTTTTTTTCAGGGAAATATTGTCTTCATTTCTAAGGTACAAAGAGAGATATCATTTTGATTCTTTGTCTTAATAATTTTGCTCGATCTCAAATCGTAAGATAATGCTAATGTATTGCTACGTACCAACCTCAAGATCCCAGAGCAAATCTCTTGCTGATATAGGCAAATCAATGTTTATTCATTCGAATCCATCCGTACGACATCGTTGATTGTAAAGAGCCTGTATATTTGTATATTAAATCGTCATCGAGCTAACCCATTCGTGCGTCAGCAAAATGAAATCCTCAGATGTCTGCAGGTGTGGTTGTTCATTCAGAATTATAATCTATGGTTCTATATGGCTTCTATGCATGATTGCTAGCTGGTCTTAGAACACCAACTAATTTTGGAGTCTGCAAATTACTTTTTCCGTTTCTAAATATAAGGTTTTTTAAAAATTTCATTACGAACTACATATGAAACAAAGAAAATAAATCTACACTCTAAAATATGGTAGTCCATAGTGAAATGACGTCTTAGTACCCAAACATGACGGCCGCGAGCAACACATGTCGGGGTTTTAACCTTCTTTCCAGAAAAGGTACATATGTCACTTGTTTTTCTCTAGGAGTTCTCAGTTGGCTTATAAATGGCTGTGTTTCGAGATCTTTTCATTTCTTTGTATTTGCATGAATCCTATGCTCTGATCGGACGGTCCACGACGTGATTTAGAGACGCAATTTTCTCATCCGTCTGACAAATAGCATGACGGTTGTACTTTGTTTGTCGAATTAGTAGCACGGTGTCATGCACATCCTTTTCCCGGTACTTCTCACACGACCACTCTGTAGATAAACAAAAGCTCCAATGCATGAGGTGCATGGTTAGTGACATCTTGTTATTTTACTCTTGCCACCTAGATCTACATTAGTTACTTATCAGCAAGCATTGTTAATTAAGATTTGTCGGAACGGACGACTATTGGCTCGAGGTCTATGCACGCAACGTATCAACATATATCTCCATAAGCCCATGCTGCTGATTGTGTTGCTAGTTTGGATTATACTAATTAAGTTGATGCATGATGAGTACTAGCAGTAGTACTTGATTGTTTTTTGTTAATCCGGCCGTTTCTCTCTAATTTAAAGAGATATGATGTGATACGGTGACGCTTATGTATGTGCAGGTCTCCTTCGTTCATGATACTTTTTTTTTGTCGGAAACGCTCTTTCGCATAGAGCTGTCGGAAGGCAAAGACAGATGGGCCCATCCACGTTTACGATTCAGCCCATATGTGCGCGTACAAAGCTGGGCCCTTCCTACTCTCTCTCTCTCTCTCTCTCTCTCTCGATGAAACTTAATCTCACCAGCCCCCTTCCCGATTTCAACGGGTGGAGCCGGGCGGGGCCAGGATTTACCTCAAAACGATATCCCAGACTTGCAAAAAAGGGCAGGTCGGAAATCGCGCGCGAACGCGCTTCTCCCTCACAAGAGCAAAACATATTGTTTTCTTGCCCTTTATTTGTCACATGTTTGGACGGCATAATGTCTTTGCATGCAATCCTGAAGTATGCTCATGTTAAAAAAACAAGTGGGCATTGTTTTGAAACTACATTTCGAGAGGGCATATGACAAGGTATATTGGAATTTTCTCATTGATTGTCAAAGTATGAGGGGTTTTGACCATGAATGAATTGAGTGGGGGAAGCAAGTTTTGTTTACTGGGAATGTTAGTGTTAAATTGAATGGTTAGATGGGTTCTTACTATGAAAATGCCAAAGGGGAGCGCCAAGGTGACCCATTGTAGCCTTTGTTGTTTGGGATTTCTATTTTCGTGCATCTAGTTCCTTAGTTCTTCTTAGTTTTGTCCCGTCCATTTTACTGTGCTCACTTTCCTTCTCCTCCACTCGCCCGTGCCTCACAAGAGGCCAAACTGGGCCTTGCCGTCGGGTCAAAGCCTTTGTTCGCCATTGCGCCGATGCTGATGTGTGGCACCGGCATGTAAGGCCGCATGCATTTGCATCGCCATTGCTAATGCGTGGGACCGCCATGTAAGGTCGCATGCATTCACATCGCTCGGTGCTGACGCGTGGGACCGTCATGTAAGGCCGTATGCATTCGCGTCGCTGGTTCATACAGTCATGTCGGACTCACATTTGGCCGCATGCATTATTGATTTCACGTCGATTGTTGATCCTACACAGTTTGCGGCTGACGTATGGGACCCACCGTCATGTCCGTTCTGTGCGCCTGTTTCCTTATGGGCAGAGCCGGGGCTATTTGACCAGATATTTTCTATGGTAGAGAAGGGCCCAGGAGTCAGTGACACTAGAAAGATATAACGCGGCATTGTAAAACACAACAGATTCAAATATTGAGATAAGCTTAATAACCACACTCTTAGATTTGTTCAACGCTTAACAAAGGGAACTGAGCCGGCCGATGGCGACATCGAGAACAGATGGACGACTACTTGTATTCATCATTCGAAAGGACGATGGTGTCGTCGTCGTCGTTGTGGTGTTCGTCGGAGGAGGTGGATAGGATGACAACGTCCGGTCCCTCGCCTTCCACTCCGATGACGGCCGCTGCATGCAGAGTAGCCGCCCTCCTCTGCTCTCGAGTTGCGGCCTCTTCTTCAGCCGCCTGGCACATGACAGCCTCTGCCTGCGCTATGGACAGAGACGCGGGTAGCACCGCCTGGTTCAGTTGCTACTGCGCCGTGCACAAGGCCTCCTTGGTCTGGGCAGTGAGCACGACAGCATCATAGGCAGGAGCCGGTACGTCTTCCTCGGCTGCATCATTGACTCCGTAGATGTTGAGGTGCTCCTGCATCGCCTCAAAGGACACGTCCTCCTCCTTGAGTTCCCTACGGTTACGAGACAGCTCGGATGGCCTGGGCTTGAGCTTAGAGTAGTTGGGGTAGGAGCCCGAGCTCACCGAGGATGCACCGTATAGAACATAGCGATGGGGTTGGCCCCCATGCCGGAGTTGGAGCCAGCAGCCGCTTCGGTGTTGGAGCCGCCGTCGGTGTCGAGCACCGATGCCCTGGGAGAGACCTCCCGTGGAGATCCTTGTGGTCTGTCGCTACCTATCCATGTCGGTTGAACTAGCTTTGGATTGTGCAGCGCGTGGAGGCAATGGAGTGAAGTGTCGGGGAATGATGACGCACACCGGTATTTAATCAGGGGAGTGCATGGAGTGGAGCGTCGATGGCGAGAGATTGTTATCGCGACATCTAGAATTGGCGGGACTGCCTGGTAGCGGGAAGGGCGGTGGTGGTGGCAATGGCACACCTCCGCGTGGCTCTGCCTTCTTGATGGCAGGCGTACAGGCAACAGTGGAGCAAAGAGATTTGCAATATTTGCAAAAGACCCTTATGTTGGGGAACGTTGCATGGGAAACAAAAAATTTCCTACGCACACGCAAGATCTATCCATGGTGATGAGCATCTACGAGAGGGAGAGTGAATCTACGTACCCTTGTAGATCGCTAAGCACGAAGCGTTAAGAAACGCGGTTGGTGTAGTCGAAAGTCTTCGCGATCGAAATCGCCGAGCGTCCCGCGATCCAATCACGATCCGTCCCGATCAAGCACCAAACGGACGGCACCTCCGCGTTCAGCACACGTGCAACTTGATCACGATCTCCGCCTTCTTGATCCAGCAAGAGGGAGCGGAGATGTAGACGAGTACTCCGACAGCGTGACGGCGCCGCAGCGATGGTGGTGGAGCAATTCCGGCAGGGCTTCGCCTAAGCACTGCAGAAAACTGATCTAGAGGAGAAACTATGCACTAGAGGAGAGGGTAGCACGTGGCTGAAAATCAAGTGCAAAAACCCTAAAACCTCTAGTATATATAAGAGGAAGAGAGGAGGAGGCTTGGTGCAAGGGCCAAGCCCTCTAGGTTTAGTCAATGGGTCTGCAACATTCAGATCCATGTGCACTTTGCAAATATTTATGTCCTTCTCCTCGATGTAATCGCGGATGGAGTTGAAGCGTCGCTTTATGTGTCTGGTCCTCTTGTCAAACCTTGGTTCCTTGGCTAGAGCAATGGCACCAATGTTGTCACAGAACAAAGTCATTGGATTCAGTGCACTGGGCACTACTCCAAGATCTGTCATGAACTGCTTCATCCAGACACCTTCCTTCGCCGCCTCCGAGGCTGCGATGTACTCCACTTCGCATGGAGAATCGGCTACCACACTTTCCTTGGAACTGCACCACCTTACCGCTCCCCCGTTGAGAATAAATACGTATCCGGTTTGCGATTTAGAATCGTCCAGATCAGTGTCGAAGCTTGCATCGACGTAACCCTTTACGACGAGCTCTTCATCACCTCCATAAACGAGAAACATGTCCTTAGTCCTGTTAAGGTACTTAAGGATATTCTTGACCGCTTGCCAGTGCTCCATTCCAGGATCACTTTGAAACCTTCCAGCCATACTTATGGCAAGGCTGACATCGGGTCTTGTGCACAGCATTGCATACATGATAGAGCCTATGGCTGAAGCATAGGGGATGACGCTCATCTTTTCTTTATCTTCTGCAGTCACTGGGCATTGAGTCTTACTCAACTTCACACCTTGTAACACAGGCAAGAACCCCTTCTTGGATTGATCCATTTTGAACTTCTTCAAAACTTTATCAAGGTATGTGCTCTATGAAAGTGCTATTAAGCGTCTCGATCTATCTCTATAGATCTTAATGCCTAATATGAAAGCAGCTTCTCCTAGGTCCTTCACTGAAAAACTCTTGTTCAATTATTCCTTCACGCTTTCCAGCATTTCTATATTGTTTCCCATCAGCAATATGTCATCCACATATAATGTTAGAAACGCTATAGAGCTCTTAGTCACTTTCTTGTAAATACAAGCTTCTCCATAAACTTGTATAAACCCAAACGCTTTGATCACCTCATCAAAGTGCTTATTCCAACTCCGAGATGCTTGCACCAGCCCATAAATGGATCGCTGGAGTTTGCAAACTTTGTCAGCATTCTCTGGATCGACAAAACCTTCTGGTTGCATCATATACAACTTTTCCTCAAGGAAACCGTTGAGGAACGTTGTTTTGACATCCATCTGCCAAATTTCATAGTCAAAATAAGCAGCTATTGCCAACATGATTCTGACAGACTTAAGCATCGCTACGGGTGAGAAGGTCTCATCGTAGTCAACTCCTTGAACTTGTGAAAAACCCTTTGCCACAAGTCGAGCTTTATAGATGGTGACATTACCGTCCGCGTCTGTCTTCTTCTTAAAGATCCATTAGTTCCGAATGGCCTTTCGCCCTTTAGATAATACTTCCAAAGTCCATACTTTGTTTTCATACGTGGATCCCATCTCGGATTTCATGGCCTCTAACCATTTCTCAGAATCCGGGTCCATCATCGCTCCTCGATAGCTCGTACATTCATTGTTGTCTAACAACACGACCTCCAAGACAGGGTTGTCGTACCACTCAGGAGCAGTACGCGCCCTTGTCGACCTACGAGGTTTAATAGTAACTTGTTCTGAAGCTTCATGATCATCATCATTAACTTCCTCTTTGATCGTCATAGGCTCCACAGAAACATCTTTCTGTGCTGCGCTACTCTCTGTTTGAAGTAACGGTTCAATAACCTCATCAAGCTCTATTTTCCTCCCACTCAATTCTTTCGAGAGAAACTCTTTCTCAAGAAATGTTTCATTCTTAGCAACAAACACTTTGCCTTTGGATCTGAGATAGAAGGTATACCCGATTATCTCTTTCGGGTATCCTATGAAAACGCATTTCTCCGCTTTGGGTTCCAGCTTTTCAGGCTGAAGCTTTTTGACATAAGCATCACATCCCCAAACTTTAAGAAACAACAACTTTGGCCTCTTGCCAAACCATAGTTCATATGGCGTCGTCTCAACGGATTCCGATGGTGCCCTATTTAAAGTGAATGCGGCTGTCTCTAATGCACAACCCCAAAACGATAGTGGCAAATCAGCAAGAGACATCATAGAACGCACCATATCTAATAAGGTTCGATTACGACATTCGGACACACCATTACGTTGTGGTGTTCCGGGCGGTGTCAACTATTAAACAATTCCACACTGTCTTAAGTGACTGCCAAACTTATAACTTAGATATTCACCTCCTCGATCAGATTGCAGGAATTTAATCTTCTTGTTATGAAGATTCTCAACTTCACTCTGAAATTGCTTGAACTTTTCAAACGTTTCAGACTTGTGTTTCATTAAGTAAATATACCCATATCTACTTAAGTCATTAGTGAAGGTGAGAAAATAACGCTATCCACCACATGCTGTAACATTCATTGGAGTGCACACATCAGTATGTATGATTTCCAATAAGTCACTTGCCTGTTCCATTATTCCAGAGAATGGCGTTTTAGTCATCTTGCCCATGAGGCATGGTTCACATCTGTCAAGTGATTCAAAATCAAGTGACTCCAAGAGTCCATCAGCATGGAGCTTCCTCATGCGTTTTACACCAATATGACCTAAACGGTAGTGCCACAAGAAAGTGGTACTATCATTATCAACTCTACATCTTTTGGCATCAATGTGATGAACATGTGTGTCATCACTATCAAGATTCAATATGAATAAACCCCTCACATTGGGTGCATGACCATAAAAGATATTACTCATATAAATAGAACAACCATTATTCTCTGATTTAAATGAGTAACCGTCTCGCAATAAACAAGATCCAGATATAATGTTCATGCTTAATGCGGGCACTAAATAACAATTATTCAGGTTCTCACTAATCCCGATGGTAATCGAAGAGAGAGCGTGCTGATGGCGATCACATCAATTTTGGAACCATTTCCCATGCGCATGGTCACTTCATCCATTGCCAGCCTTCGTCTATTCCGTAGTTCCTGTTTTGAGTTGCAAATGTGAGCAACCGAACCTGTATCAAATACCCAGGCACTACAACGAGAGCTAGTAAGGTACACATCAATAACATGTATATCATATATACCTTGTTTGTCGTTGGCCGCCTTCTTGTTAGCCAGGTACTTGCGGCAGTTCCCCTTCTAGTGACCAGTTCCCTTGCAATGAAGCACTCAGTTTATGCCTTGGGTCCAGTCTTGGGCTTCTTTACAGGAGTAGCAACTGCTTTTCCATCCTTCTTGGTTTTACCCTTCTTGCCCTTGCCCTTGCCATTCTTCTTGAAACTGGTGGTTTTATTGACCATCAACACTTGATGTTCTTTCTGGATTTCAGACTCAGCGACTTTTAGCATCGCAAACAGCTCGGCGACTGACTTGTTCATCCCGTGCATGTTATAGTTCATCACAAAGCTCTTGCAACTAGGTGGCAGTGATTGAAGAACTCTGTCAGTGATCGCCTCTGGCGGAAGGGCAATTCCCAACTCCGCTAGACGAGTCAAATACCCATACATTCTGACTATATGTTCACTGATAGACCCGTTCTCCTCCATTTTGCAAGCATAGAACTTATCAGAGGTCTCACACCTCTCGATCCGGGCATTCTTCAGAAAGATAAACTTCAACTTCTGGAACATCTCATATGCTCCATGATGTTCAAAACGTCTTTGAAGTCCCGATTCCAAGCCATACAATATTGCACACTAAACTATTGAGTAATATCCAGAACGTGCTTCCCAAGCGTTCTTAATGTCTTTGGACGACATGTCTTCTGGTTGGTCACCAAGCGGTGAATCAAGGACATATGATTTTCAGGAAGCCGTGAGGATAATCCTTAGATTACGGGCCCAGTCAACAAAGTTACTTCCATCATCTTTCAACTTAGCTTTCTCTAGGAACGCATTAAAATTCAGGGGTTCTACTGTGCGAGCCATTGATCTACATAATAAATATGCAAAGGTTACTTAGCCTATTGTTCAAGATAATCACTTTAGTTAATCAAATTACTAAAGCTCCCACTCAAATTGACATCCCTCAGGTCATCTGAGTGTCACATGATCCAAATTAACCAACTCAAGTCCGATCATCACGTGAGTTGAGGTGGTTTCAATAGTGAACATCATCATGTTGATCATATCTATTATATGACTCATGTTCGACCTTTCGGTCTCTTGTGTTCCGAGGCCATGTCTGTACATGCTAGGCTCATCAAGTTTAACCCAAGTGTTCTGCATGTGCAACACTGGCTTGCACCCGTTGTAGTGAACATAGAGTCTATCACACCTGATCATCACGTGGTGTCTTGACACGACGAACTTTCGCAATGGTGCACACTCGGGGAGAACACAATTCATTTTGAAATTTAAGTCAGGGATCACCTTATAATGCTACCGCCGTGCTAAGCAAAACAAGGTGCATAAAAGGATTAACATCACATGCAAATCAAAAGTGACATGATATGGCCATGAATTTGTGCTTTTGATCTCAATCTTCAAAGCACCGGAATGATCTCCATCATCACCGGCACGACACCATCATCTCCATCATCCTGATCTCCATCAACATGTCGCCATCTGGGTTGTCGCGCCCGTCATGCTTCTACTACTATTGCTACCGTTTAGCGATAAAGTAAAGCATTACATAGCGCTAAATGATTGACACGCAGTGTTAGAAATATGCCCTAGAGGCAATAATAAAATAGTTATTATTGTATTTCCTTGTTCATGATAATTGTCTATTGTTCATGCTATAATTGTGTTAACCGAAAACCATAATACATGTGTGAATACATAGACCACAACATGTCCCTATTGAGCCTCTAGTTGACTAGCTCGTTGATCAATAGATGGTCACGGTTTCATGACCATGGACATTGGATGTCGTTGATGACGGGATCACATCATTAGGAGAATGATGTGATGGACAGGACCCAATCCTAAGCATAGCACTAGATCGTGTAGTTCGTTTGCTAAAAAAATTCAATGTCAAGTATCGTTTCCTTAGACCATGAGATTGTGCAACTCCCGGATACCGTAGCAATGCTTTGGGTGTGCCAAACGTCACAACGTAACTGGGTGGCTATAAAGGTGCACTACGGTTATCTCCGAAAGTGTCTGTTGAGTTGGCACGAATCGAGAGTGGGATTTTTCACTCCGTCTGACGGAGAGGTATCTCTGGGCCCACTCGGTAAGACATCATCATAATGAGCTCAATGTGACCAAGGAGTTAGTCATGGGATGATGTATTACGGAAAGAGTAAAGAGACTTTCCGGTAACGAGATTGAACAAAGTATAGAGATACAGACGATCGAATCTCGGGCAAGTATCATACCGATAGACAAAGGGAATTGTATACGGGATTGATTGAATCCCCGACATCGTGGTTCATCCGATGAGATAATCGTGGAGCATGTGGGAGCCAACATGGGTATCCAGATCCCGCTGTTCGTTATTGGCCGGAGAAGTGTCTCGGTCATGTCCACGTGTCTCCCGAACCCGTAGGGTCTACACACTTAAGGTTCGATGACGCTAGGGTTATAAGGAAATGGTATACGTGATTACCAAAAGTTTTTTGGTGTCCCGGATGAGATCCCATATGTCACAAGGATCTCCAGAATGGTCCGAAGGTAAAGATTGATATATAGGAAGTCCAGTTTTGGTCACCGGAAAGTTTTCGGGCTCATCGGTATTGTACCGGGAGTGCCGGGAGGGTGCCGGACGACCCCCGAGAGGGGTGTGACGACCATAGGACTTTGTGGGCCCTTAGAGGAGCTGTGCCAGCCCTTATTGGTCTGTCCAAGACCTTCTAGAAAGTCCCATGCCGCTGGAGGAGTAGAGATAAGGGCAAAGGAGTTTGAAAAGGAGGAGATCCACCTCCCTTGTGGGAGGTGGACTCTCCCTTTGATTCGGCCGAAGCTCTCCTCCATGGAGGAGTGTCCAAGCCAACCCTCCCTCTCCCTCCTCCTATATATACTTGAGGTTTTGGCCTTTTGAGAACAGTTCTGAACTCTCTCTCTCTCATGGCAAAGCCCTACCTCTCTTCTTCCTCCTCCGCAGCGTTTAGGCGAAGCCCTGCCGGAATACCTTGCTACTCCACCACCACCACACCGTCGTGCTGCTGTTGGAGCCCTTCCCCAACCTCTCCTTCCTCCTTGCTGGATCAAGGCGTAGGAGACATCACCGGGCTGCATGTGTGTTGAACGACGTTAGTAAATAAGATGATCTCTCACTAAAATTTCAAGAAAAGTGTTCACCCTAACTGTGCACCGTTGCTAAGGATCGTTGTTCCGAAGCACCACGTGATGATCGGGTGTGATAGGTTCTAACGTTCGCATACAATAGATGTAAGCCAGATTTACACACGCGAAACACTTAGGTTGACTTGACGAGCCTAGCATGTACAGACATGGCCTCGGAATACGGAAGACCGAAAGGTCGAACATGAGTCGTATGGAAGATACGATCAACATGGAGATGTTCACCATGGATGACTAGTCCATCTCACGTGATGATCGGACGTGGGCTAGTTGACATGGATCATGTGTCACTTGGATGACTAGAGAGATGTCTATCTAAGTGGGAGTTCATTAAATAATTTGATTATGTGAACTTAATTATCATGAACTTAGTCTAAAATTATCTTTACAATCTATATTGTAGATCCAATGGCCAAAGTGAATGTCACCCTCAATTTCAACGCGTTCCTCGAGAAACCAAGCTAAAAGATGATGGAAGCAACTATGCGGACTAGGTCCATGGCTTCAGGATCATCCTCATAGCTTCCAAGAAATTGTATGTCCTTGATGCACCACTAGGTGACCCACCCCTTCTCCCAGCAGAGCAAGACGTTGTGAACGCTTGGCATTCTCGCTGTGATGATTACTCCACTGTTCAGTGCGGCATGCTTTACAGTTTAGAACCGGGGCTACAAAAGCGTTTTGAGCAACACGGAGCATATGAGATGTTCCAAGAGCTGAAACTGGTTTTCCAAGCTCATGCCTGGGTCGAGAGATATGACGTCTCCGACAAATTCTTCAGCTGTAAGATGGAGGAGAATAGTTCTGTCAGTGAGCACATCCTCAAGATGTGTAGGCTACACAACCGCTTGACTCAGCTGGGAGTTAATCTCCCGGATGACTCGGTCATTGACAGAATCCTCCAGTCGCTTACACCTAGCTACAAGAGCTTTGTGATGAACTACAACATGCAAGGGATGGAGAAGTCCATTCCTGAGTTGTACTCGATGCTAAAATCAGAAGAGGTCGAGATCAAAAAGGAGCATCAAGTGTTGATGGTAAATAAGACCACTAGTTTCAAGAAAGGCAAGGGTAAGAAGAACATCAAGAAGGACGGCAAAGTTTTTGCCGCGCCCAGTTAGCAAGTTGCTGGGAAGAAGAAGAACAAGCATGGACCCAAGCCTGAGACTGAGTGCTTTTACTGCAAGGGTACCGGTCACTGGAAGCGGAAGTGCTGCAGGTACTTAGCCGATAAGAAGGACGGCAACGTTAAAGGTATATGTGATATACTTGTTATTGATGTGTACCTAACTAGCACTCGTAGTAGCTCCTGGGTATTTGATACCGGTGCTGTTGCTCACATTTATAACTCCAAGAAGGAGCTGCGGAATAAGCGGAGGCTGGCAAAGGACGAGGTGATGATGCACGTCGGGAATGGTTCCAAGGTCGATGTGATCGCCGTCGGCACGCTACCTCTACATCTACCTTCGAGATTAGTGTTAAACCTTAATAATTGTTATTTAGTACCAGCTTTGAGCATGAACATTGTATCTGGATCTCGCTTGATGCGAGATGGTTACTCATTTAAATCTGAGAATAATGGTTGTTCTATTTATATGAGAGAGATGTTTTATGGTCATGCCCCGCTGGTCAATGGTTTATTTTTGATGAATCTCGAACGTGATGTTACACATGTCCATAGTGTGAGTACCAAAAAGTGTAAGGTTGATAACGATAGTCCCACTTACATGTGGCACTGCCGCCTTGGTCATATTGGTGTCAAACACGTGAAGAAGCTCCATACTGATGGACTTTTGGAGTCTCTTGATTTCGAATCATTTGACACGTGCGAACCATGCCTCATGGGCAAGATGACTAAGACTCCGTTCTCCGGAACAATGGAGCGAGCAACTGACTTGTTGGAAATAATACATACCGATGTATGCGGTCCAATGAGCGTCGAGGCTCGTGGTGGCTACCGTTATGTTCTCACCCTCACTGATGACTTGAGTAGATATGGGTATGTCTACTTAATGAAACATAAGTCTGAAACTTTTGAAAGGTTCAAGGAATTTCAGAGTGAGGTAGAGAATCAACGTGACAAGAAAATAAAGTGCCTACGACTGATCGTGGTGGAGAATATTTAAGTCATGAGTTTGGCACGCACCTAAGGAAATGTGGAATTGTTTCACAACTCACGCCGCCTGGCACACCTCAGCGAAATGGTGTGTCTGAACGTTGTAATCGCACTCTATTAGATATGGTACGATCTATGATGTCTCTTACCGACTTACCGCTATCATTTTGGGGATATGCATTAGAGACTGCCGCATTCACTTGAAATAGGGCACCGTCAAAATCCGTTGAGACGACACCGTATGAATTATGGTTTGGAAAGAAACCTAAGCTGTCATTTCTAAAAGTTTGGGGATGCGATGCTTATGTGAAGAAACTTCAACCTGAGAAGCTCGAACCCAAAGCGGAAAAGTGCGTCATCATAGGATATCCCAAAGAGACTATTGGGTATACCTTCTACCTACGATCCGAGGGCAAAGTCTTTGTTGCCAAGAATGGATCCTTTCTCGAGAAAGAGTTTCTCTCGAAAGAAGTAAGTGGGAGGAAAATAGAACTTGATGAGGTAATTATACCTCCACTCGAACCGGAGAGTAGCGCAGCACAAGAAGTTGTTTCTGTGGAGCCTACACCGGCTGGAGAGGAAGTTAATGATGATGATCATGAAAGTTCAGATCAAGTTACTATTGAACGTCGAAGGTCCACTAGGACACGTTCCGCACCAGAGTGGTATGACAACCCTGTCCTAGAGATCATGTAGTTAGACAACGGTGAACCTTCGATCTATGAAGAAGCGATGGCAGGCCCGGATTCCAACAAATGGCTTGAAGCCATCAAATCCGAGATAGGATCCATGTATGTGAACAAAGTATGGACTTTGGTGGACTTGCCTAATGATAAGCGAGCCATTGAAAATAAATGGATCTTTAAGGAGAAGACTGACGCGGATGGTAATGTGACCATCTATAAGGCTCGGCTTGTCGCTAAGGGTTATCGACAAGTTCAAGGAGTTGAGTCCGATGATACTTTCTCACCCGTAGCGATGCTGAAGTCTGTCCGAATCATGTTAGCAATTGCCGCATTTTATGATTATGAGATCTGGCAAATGGACGTCAAAACGGCATTCCTTAATGGCTTCCTCAAGGAAGAACTATATATGATGCAGCCAGAAGGTTTTGTCGATCCTAAAGATGCTAACAAGGTATGCAAGCTCCAACGCTCCATCTATGAGCTGGTGCAAGCATCTCGGAGTTGGAACATTCGCTTTAATGAAGTGATTAAAGCATTTGGGTTTGCACAGGTTTATGGAGAACCCTGTATTTACAAGAAAGTGAGTGGGAGCTCTGTAGCATTTCTCGTATTATATGTGGATGACATACTGATAATGGGAAATGATATAGAACTCTTGGAATGTGTAAAGGCCTACTTGAATAAGTGTTTTTCAATGAAGGACCTTGGAGAAGCTGCTTACATATTAGGTATTAAGATCTATAGAGATAGATCGAGACACCTCATAGGTCTTTCACAAAGCACATACCTTGAAAAGATATTGAAGAAGTTCAATATGGATCATTCCAAGAAGGGGTTCTTGCCTGTGTTACAAGGTGTGAGATTGAGTACGACTCAATGCCCGACCACGGCAAAGTATAGAGAAGAGATGAGTGTCATCCCCTATGCTTCAGCCATAGCCTCTATTATGTATGCCATGCTATGTACCAGACCTGATGTGAACCTTGCCATAAGTTTGGTAGGGAGGTACCAAAGTGATCCCGGAGCGGAACACTTGACAACGGTTAAGAACATCCTGAAGTACCTAAAAAGGAAAAAGGACATGTTTCTCGTATATGGAGGTGCCGAAGAGATCGTCGTAAAGGGTTACGTCGATGCTAGCATCGACACAGATCCGGACGACTCCAAGTCGCAAACCGGATACGTGTATATTTTGAAAGGAGGGGCAGTCAGCTGGTGCAGCAGCAAGCAAAGTGTCGTGGCGGCATCTACATGTGAAGCGGAGTACATAGCTGCTTCGGAAGCAGCAAAGGAAGGAGTCTAGATGAAGGAGTTCATCACCGACCGAGGAGTAATTCCAAGTGCATCGGGCCCGATGACTCTATTCTGTGACAACACTGGAGCTATTGCCCTTGCGAAGGAGCCCAGGTTTCACAAGAAGACAAGAAACATCAAGCGCCGCTTCAACTCCATCCATGATTACATTCAGGAGGGAGATATAGATATTTATAAAGTGCATACGGATCTGAATGTCGCAGATCCGTTGACTAAACCTCTCTCACGAGCAAAACATGATCAACACCAGAATGCTATGGGTGTACGATTCATCACAATGTAACTAGATTATTGACTCTAGTGCAAGTGGGAGACTGTAAGAAATATGCCCTAGAGGCAATAATAAATTGGTTATTATTGTATTTCCTTGTTCATGATAATTGTCTATTGTTCATGCTATAATTGTGTTAACCGAAAACCATAATACATGTGTGAATACATAGATCACAACATGTCCCTAGTGAGCCTCTAGTTGACTAGCTCGTTGATCAATAGATGGTCACGGTTTCATGACCATGGACATTGGATGTCGTTGATGACGGGATCACATCATTAGGAGAATGATGTGATGGACAAGACCCAATCCTAAGCATAGCACTAGAGCGTGTAGTTCGTTTGCTAAAGCTGTTCAATGTCAAGTATCGTTTCCTTAGACCATGAGATTGTGCAACTCCCGGATACCGTAGGAATGCTTTGGGTGTGCCAAACGTCTCAACGTAACTCGGTGTCTATAAAGGTACACTACGGGTATCTCCGAAAGTGTCTCTTGGGTTGGCACGAATCAAGACTGGGATTTGTCACTCCGTGTGACGGAGAGGTATCTCTCGGCCCACTCGGTAAGACATCATCATAATGAGCTCAATGTGACCAAGGAGTTAGTCACGGGATGATGTATTACGGAACGAGTAAAGAGACTTGCCGGTAAAGAGATTGAACAAGGTATAGAGATACCGACGATCGAATCTCGGGCAAGTATCATACCGATAGACAAAGGGAATTGTATACGGGATTGATTGAATCCCCGACATCGTGGTTCATCCGATGAGATCATCGTGGAGCATGTGGGAGCCAACATGGGTATCCATATCCCGCTGTTGTTTATTGGCCGGAGAAGTGTCTCGGTCATGTCCACGTGTCTCCCGAACCCGTAGGGTCTACACACTTAAGGTTCGATGACGCTAGGGTTATAGGGAAATGGTATACGTGATTATCGAAAGTTGTTCGGAGTCCCGAATGAGATCCCAGACGTCACAAGGAGCTCCGGAATGGTCCGGAGGTAAAGATTGATATATAGGAAGTCCAGTTTTGGTCACCGAAAAGTTTTCGGGCTCATCGGTATTGTACCGAGAGTGCCGGGAGGGTGCCGGAGGACCCCGGGAGGGGTGTGACGACCATAGGACTTTGTGGGCCTGTAGAGGAGGTGTGCTAGCCCTTATTGGGCTGTCCAAGACCTTCTAGAAAGGCCCATGCGGCTGGAGGAGTAGAGATAAGGGCAAAGGAGTTTGAAAAGGAGGAGATCCACCTCCCTTGTGGCAGGTGGACTCTCCCTTTGATTCGGCCGAAGCTCTCCTCCTTGGAGGAGAGTCCAAGCCAGCCCTCCCTCTCCCTCCTCCTATATATACTGGAGGTTTTGGCCTTTTGAGAACAGTTCTGAACTCTCTCTCTCTCACGGCAAAGCCCTACCTCTCTTCTTCCTGCTCCGCAGCGCTTAGGTGTAGCCCTGCCGGAATACCTTGCTACTCCACCACCACCACGCCGTCGTGTTGCTGTTGGAGCCCTTCCCCAACCTCTCCTTCCTCCTTGATGGATCAAGGCATAGGAGACGTCATCGGGCTGCATGTGTGTTGAACGCGGAGGCACCGTTGTTCGGCGATTAGATCGGAATCCACCGCGATCTGAATCGCTGCGAGTACGACTCCATCAACTGCGTTCTTGTAACGCTTCCGCTTAGCGATCTTTCAAGGTATGAAGATGCAATCTCTCCCCATTCGTTGTTGGTTTCTCCATAGATTGATCTTGGTGACACGTAGGAAAATTTTGATTTACTACTACGTCTCCCAACACGCAGGTCGTACAATAATTAAAGACAACCCTATGGCTCCTGCCGGTTGCCATACTCATCGACATGCAAATCGTAATATTCTATACAACACATGATCATCTCATACATCACATATATCACAACATGTAATTGGCCATATCACATAACAACATACCCTGCAAAAACAAGTTAGACGTCCTCTAATTGTTGTTGCATGTTTTACGTGGCTGCTACAGGTATCCAGCAAAAACAATTCTCACCTACGCATAAACCACAATGGTGATACATAAGTTGCTTTTCAACCTTCTCAAGGACCGCCTTTGTCGAATCCGATCCAATTAAAATAGGACAAACAGGCACCCGCCAACCATCTTTGTGCAACGAGGTTACGCGTCAGTCGATCAAACCGGTCTCTCGTAAGCGTACAAGTAAGGTTGGTCCGAGCCGCTTCATCCCACAATACCGCTGAACCAAAACACGACCAAGGGAGGAAGCAATCTAAGCATCAATGCCCACAAACTCTTTGTGTTATACTCGAGATCTCATCTACACATAGACCTAGCTCTGATACCATTGTTGGGGAACGTTGTATGGGAAACAAAAAATTTCCTATGCACACGCAAGATCTATCCATGATGATGAGAATCTATGAGAGGAAGATTGGATCTACGTACCCTTGTAGATCGCTAAGAGGGAAGCGTTAAGAAATGCGGTTGGTGTAGTCGAACGTCTTCGCGATCCAAATTGCCGAGCGTCCCGTGATCCAATCACGATCCGTTCAGATCAAGCACCGAACGGACCACACCTCCACGTTCAGCACACGTGCAACTTGATGATGATCTCTGCCTTCTTGATCCAGCAAGAGGGAGCAGAGAGGTAGACGAGTACTCCGGCAGCATGACGGTGTTGCGGCGATGGTGGTGGAGCAATTCCGGCAAGGCTTTGCCTAAGCACTGCAGAAAACCGATCTAGAGGAGAAACTATGCACTAGAGGAGAGGGTAGCACGTGGCTAAAAATCAAGTGCAAAACCCCTAAAATCTCTAGTATGTATAAGAGGAAGAGAGGAGGAGGCTTTGCGCAAGGGCCAAGCCCTCTAGGCTTTGGCCGAAGTGGGAGGAGAGGACGAATCCTCCTCCAATCCTAGTAGGACTAGGACTCCTCCTTATTTTGGTCGTTTTGCCTTTTTCCACCCTTTTCTCTTTGGGCTTTTCTTCCGAGCCGCATGGGCCTTATGTGGGACTAAGGGCTGGTATTCACCCTCCCACAGCCCATGTAGCCTCTTGGGTCAAAATACCCCTCCCGATGGTCTCCCGGTACACTACCAGCACTCCCGGTACACTACCGATGAGCCCGAAACTTTTCCGGCGACCAAAACAGGACTTCCTATATATCAATCTTTACATCTAGACCATTCCGGAGCTCCTCGTGATGTCTGGGATCTCATCCCGGACTCCGAACAACCTTCAGTCACCACCATGCATAATTATACTACCAAAACGTCAACAAACCTTAAGTGTGCAGACCGTGCGGGTTCGAGAACTATGTAGACATGACCGAGACACCTCTATGGTCAATAACAAATATCGGGACCGTAATGCCCATATTGGTTCCTACATATTCTACGAAGATCTTTATTGGTCGAACCTCTATGTCAAGGATTCAGTTAATTCCGTATGATGTTCCCTTTGTTCTTCGGTATGTTACTTGCCCGAGATTCGATCGTTGGTATCTCCATACCTAGTTCAACCTCGTTATCGGCAAGTCTCTTTACTCGTTCTGTAATACAAGACCCCGTGACTAACACTTAGTCACATTGCTTGCAAGGCTTATTGTGATGTTGTATTACCAAGTGGGCCCTGAGATACCTCTCTGTCACACGGAGTAACAAATCCCAGTCTTGATCCATGCCAACCCAACAGACACCCTCGGAGATACCTATAGAGCACCTTTATAGTCACCCAGTTACGTTGCGATGTTTGATACACACAAGGCACTCCTTCGGTGTCCATGAGTTGCATGATCTCATGGTCATAGGAACATATACTTGACATGCAGAAAACAGTAGCAATAAACTGACACGATCATATGCTACGTTTGTAGTTTGCATCTTGTCCATCACATCATTCTCCTAATGATGTGATCCCATTTTCAAATGACATCACATGTCAATGGCTAGGAAACCTTGGCCATATTTCACTAACGAGCTAGTTCACTAGAGGCATAATAGGGACAAAGTGTTGTCTATTTATCCACACATGTAATGTGTTTCCAATCAATATAATTATAGCATGGACAATAAACAATTATCATGAACAAGGAAATATAATAATAAACACTTTATCTATGCTCTCTAGGGCATATTTCCAACACCTTGTTGACCGAACAATATATAACAAAGCCTAGATAGACCGGTTACTTTTGAAAAGACCCCTTGGTTGTGAAGGAAGTGCCTGAAATAAGTTTGAAAATGGGTCCCTATAATTTTTCATCCAAAGTAGACCACATTTTGATGCACTATGCCCAAGTTTCATGAATTTTCTAGTTTATTTTCCTATATTTCATCCATTTAGTGAATATCTAGAGATTTATGAGGAATTGCTCAAATTTGAACTACATATGTGATGTATGTCGGTCCTGAAAATTAGAAAAAATCATTTTGAACTTTTGAATTGGTGGTGTAGGCAACGGTCAAAACCAAAATTCACATTCCCAACCATATGATAGGAATGGTCAACCTAGCAAGTTATTTGACCATAGTTTGGAAAAAAATCAAAGAAAATAAAAAATACTCAAAAATTGATATCATTTTGCATTGACCCGTATTATGTGAAATAATTGGTGGGGAAAATATTAAAATTGAAATAACACAAATTTGAAAAAAAAACTTCACAAAATGGCCTACCTTGTACGAACTTGCATGGATTTCAAGGCACATGCCCACGGCCATGGCAAAAATCCATGACACATTTCATGCTATCATGTCCAAATTTGGCACACCTTGGTACATCATTGTGGACAAAGTTTTCATAGGAATTTATAATTATTGTGTAATATCTTTTTATCATTTTCCAAGTGTGGGAAAGACCCCCTGGTTGTGAGGGAAGTGCCTGAAATAAGTTTGAAAATGGGTACATTTATTTTTTCATACAAAGTATACCACATTTGATGCATAATGCTCAAGTTTCATGAATTTTCTAGTTTTTCTCCTATATTTCATCCATTTAGTGAATATCTAGAGATATATGAGGAATTTATCAAATTTAAACTGGATTAGTGATGTATGTAGGTCCTGAAAATTGGCAAAAAATATTTTAAGCTTTTGAATTGGTGGTGTAGGTACACTAGTAGAAAAAGGCCCATTTGTCCCGGTTCCAGAGGCCCATTTCTCCCGGTTCTGGAACCAGGACTAAAGGGTCGGGACTAAAGCCTCCACCCTTTAGTCCCGGTTGTGTTACGAACCGGGACTAAAGGCCTCCCACATGGCAGCTTTCTGGAGCGGGACCTTTAGTCCCAGTTGGTGTTACAAACCGAGACTAAAGGTATTTTTTAAAATATTTTTTTTATTTTTTTTTCAATTTTTTTTCTGATTTTCAAATCTGTGAATTATCTCACAATTTAATCTCTAATCAACCCTTCTCACTGCTTTTGAATTATTTGACAATTTAATCTCTAATCGCCACTCATTCCAAATCATCTAACTTCCCAGCCAGTCACCCATCCTCTCACTGCTCTAACCCGAGCATGCTTAACTTTTGAGTTCTATTACCCTTTGTTTTCAAGTCTCCACTTGTTGTTTTCTTGACAATAGTAAGCTATCAATCCTATTAACCCTTAGGTCTTGATGTCACATTATTTAATTTTTTGAATTCCAAACATTATTAAAATAAACAAAATAAGTAATAATAATATTGAATTTCTATGAAAATAAAATAAGTAATATTATTATTGTGTTCATTTTTTTGCCATATATTCAATTCATATGGCATAATTAATATCTTTAAATCTGTAAATTGAAATTCAACATATAATAGATCCATTATTATCAGAAAAATGTCAGGAATCCAAATATGACATCATTTATTTATTTTTAAATAAAATTATTTTTTATTTTTTTTATTTTGTAGGAAAAATCTTATTTTTGAAATAACTTTTTTTACTTTTGGAATTTCAAGAATCTCAGAAAACTTCACCGGGTAAACCCGGGTGAAATTGAGTCCCAATTTTTCTCTAGTTTTTTTTATATATTAAACTTTTTTTCGACGGCGTATGCAAAAGTTATGGCCGTTTTACATTTTTTTTCATATTTTTTTGCAGAAACGATCAAAATTCATATTTCAAAATTTCTATACCAGCTAGACACTAAAACCTAACTACATCTCAAAGGATTTTATTTTTTGAAGATTTTATCATTTTTGTTTATTTTCTGGAAAACTCAAAAAGGCGGTCCACCGGGGGGGGGGGGAGGTAGAGTTTGAAAATTTCAGAACCGGGACTAAAGCCCCAACCCCTTTAGTCCCAGTTCGTGTCACCAATCGGAACTAAAGGCTTCACCTTTAGTCCCGGTTGGAGACATGAACCGAGACTAAAGGGTATCGGCCCCTTTAGTCCCGGTTGGTGTCTCCAACCGGGACTAAAGGTCCCACTCGAACCGGGACTAATGCCCTAGCCGCTCGAACCGGGACTAATGCTCACATTAGTCCCGGTTCGTAAGGAAACCGGGACTAATGTGTAGATCGAGCTGTGAAGAATGCCCTGTTTTCTACTAGTGGTAGTGGGGCACAACCGAAGTTCACATTCCTAACCATATGATTGGAATGGTCAACCTTACAAATTTGACCATGGTTTGGAAAAATCAAAGAAAAAAAGATTAAAAAATTGAAAACCTTTTGCATTGACACATATTATGTGAACTAGTTGGTGGGAAAAATATTAAAATTGAAATACCACAAACTTGAAAAATTGGTGGATGTACATGTTGCACTTTTTTGGACTACTTCCGTACATATTGCACCTTTTTCGTAGTTCTATAAGTGCATGATACCCTCATTCTATGTTGAACAGTTTTTGATTATTTTTGCATGTTGCACCTTTTTAAGTAAGTTCTACATTGCATGTTGCATATAACAACGTAGTGAGCACAGTCAAACAGAAATTAATGACATGATTAAGCTAAGCTAAACAAAAGTTAACAACTTTCATTGTTTTAAGTTAATAACAGGCATCCACATGTCAAATCCTCAACACTACCAAGAAGGGGGTTTGATACATCTAAGAAGGCGAGCCAGGCGGCGGTTGGGCCGTTGAGCATTCTGCTCAAAGGGAGCCTAGAGCTCATACTCTTGTTCCACCATTATGGGGACAGTCTTGGAGCCCGGAGTGGCCTCCAAACTTACCAACAACACGTCCTCCAATAGATCCTGGTCACCATCTGTTGTTCCCTGTCAACCAATTGAATGGCCAGATTCATGTGTCTACCAGCGAAGGGCGAGCGATGATCTGCATACCCGCCTGATAGACCACATCGTCTGCAAGCTCCTTTTGGATACTATCTTCAAACCCCCTAGTAGTTGTCGTCTTCCATGTCCCCCTCGCGCTCTTGCTCCTCTTGCTCCTCATCAGAATCCACCTCCTCCTCCTTCTCCTCCTTGTGAGAATCCCCATCCTCCTCGTATGAATCCTCATCCTTGCCAGAATCCTCTACTTCCTCTACCTATTCCTCCTCCTCTGCCTCTTCTTCCTCGTCTTCCTCCTCCTCATTGTAAGAATCCTTAGTAATACATAAACTGACTGACCCTTCCGCTCTGGTTTCGGCGATGAGATGCGGGAGCAGTACTCATATGAGCAAGGCCGTTGACGAGGATCTGACAACTCCATCGCCTATGCCATCGCCCAGAGGAGAATCTCAATTGCCTTTGTGGCACTGGCTTTCGGTAACATCCATTTCATATCGCTCTTCCTCACTTCCATGGTGAGGTCCAGCAAGTGCAGCACCAGAGCTTTCATGCTCGAAAACCAGGAGTTGATTTCTTGGCACCTAGCGATCAACAACTCGTGTCCGGCACAAAACTCTTCCATCTAGGACCTGATAGTCATAAATCAATGACCAACTTTGCAACTCAAAGAATTAAAAATTAACTTCATTATTCAGATTAAAAATGGGCTCCTATGAACGAATCCTAATTTTGAGGGGTTTCTATTACCAAACTAGCTTCCACGAGTACCACTGGCACGCATCCAATCCTAAATAGATGTCAAATTGAATGAAAGAAAATTCAATTGCTCAATCTCCCATTCAATCCCTAATTCAGTCGACTTATAATGGGTTTTTTGACTAGAAATGTACCAGCCCAACTAGGTGCACACGAGCCGACGAGCGACGTCATACCAGGACGCTTCACCATTGAAGCTCAGGCACACGGTCGGAGTGGACGCCAGCGGATGCTTGAGGCATGACGATAGCATGGCTTCTAGGGGCACGACAACGGCGGCGTGCGACTGTGTGGGGCATGCGACTAGTCGCTAGGGGATCAGGTTAGACTAAATTAGCCAAAACAAAATAGCGACAACTCACCCAACCCGGGTCCCACTTGTCATAGGCTATAACGGCCATGCCCGCATGTGATACGCAGCCCACATGTATTAAGATCTCCGGTCTCAGGAGTCAGTAACTAAGGAGGTAACGGCCAACTGCATTGACCTGACGACAAGCCTTCGTTTGGGCTTTTGTGACAGTGGGTCTAGTGGGGGAGGACAAAATTGAGGAAATTTATACTCGTTGGGCAAAAGAGAGCACAAATAAGCAACCATAGGCACAGGAATATAATCCCTTCTTGTTTAGCCTCGCGATGGATTGCCTTACTAGAATGGTGCTTAAAGCACAAGATAATTTCCTTATCACTAGGTTGGCGTATGATCTTATTCCACAGGATGTAGCTATACTTCAAAAAATGCAGATGATGCTATCCCATGTTTCTCGTGCGATTAAAAAAAGCCTTGAATCATAAGTTGTTATTGTATTTATTTGAGATGATGCGAGGACTCAAAATAAACTTCCTGAAAAGTGAGGTGTTGTGTGGAGATACCAATGCGACAAAAGCTTATTCAGAGTTTTTCAAGTGTGAGTTTATTCAAATCCCTATCGATATCTTAGTTTCCGTGTGAACTCTAGTGGTTTGAAGATTTTAAACTCGGACCTATCCCGTGTGAAGTCTAGTGGTTTGAGGTTTTTACACTGGGATTTATTGATGTTATATTTATATAAAAATATATTTGGGATCTTGGAAAGACAATACAATATTTATAGGGGCTAGAGCTATTTTAGTTAATTCTGTTCTTACTAGCCTGTCATCCTTTCATATTGCCATGTTCCTTGAATAAGAATTTGATTGATAAATAGGATAAACATGTAAGAGATTTTTTGTGGAATAAGAAATATCACATAGTGATACGGTCTAGGGTGTGTAGAAGCGCCTCCTGGTTAAATGTGGTGGAAACTTGAAAATGAAGATGCTTTGTGGCAAAAAGTTCTGAAAGGTCGACATTTCCACAATAAAAGTGTGGTGAATGGAAAGCCTAGGGTTACTGATTCTCCTTGTTGGAAATCCATTATGAAGGTAAAAGATTTTTACATGGTGGGGCGAAAGGTAAATTTGAAATGTGATCATATTGTAGGATTATGGAAGGATGTCTATTTTGGTAAGAAAAATATGAGTCAGTTATATCCTAAATTTTTGGATATATGTTATAACTAGGATTGTATTGTTGGTTCTATTGCTGATATGGATCATAATCTATCTTTTCGAAGGAGGTTCAATCCTATATGTTAACTTAGTGGGAAGATATTGGAATAAAGTAGGTAACATCGTAGATAAGGAGAATCGGGATGGGATTGTGCGGCAATTGGGGAAAAGGAACAATTTTCCACTAAATCGATGTATCATTGGCTCAAACATTATTTAGCTAGCTCAAATTATAAATGGATTTGGAAAGAGAAACCTATTTTGAAAATTCACATTTTCATATTGCAATTAATTCAAAATGCAGTGCTTACTAGGGAGGTGGTGAGTAAGAAGAATTGGCCTGGAAATCCCGTTTTGCATCTTTCGTGGTCAAATTGAAACTTTGAAATATCTATTTTTTTTTACTTTTCTAGTAGCTAGAGTTTTTTTCCTTGAAGATGTGAAGGATCTATTTTTTGGCAAAGATTGTTGTCCAAACTCCCTTCAACAATATTATTCTTGGTGTTATTCATTTTTACCGGATGGAGAGATGTTTTATGTAGTTGATTCAAGAGCTATATGTTGGGCTGTCTGAAATGCCATGAACAAATCTACATTAAAGAAAAACATGATTGGGTCCCCTTTGAAGTTATATTCTCTGCTTGGTTGTTATTGCTGTATTAGGTGGGACTTCAGAAAGCTAAAGAAGTTGTGAAGCTAAAGGCTGGGGCGATGTTGCTCATGTCTTCTTTTTCCTTGCCAATGTATGATCTAGAGAGGGAACGAGTGAAGGTGGAAGGAAGGATCGTCCCTACGCAAAGCTTGTCCTTTTGTTGCTGATAGCCTAGTTGAGCCCGGAATGGTGATGCGTGTTATCAGGTTGGGTTTTGTGTTGTTAACTATTTCTAATAGTGTAGTTTTCGAAGTTCGAAGTAGTTTGGTGTTGTCAGGGTTATGCTTTGTTTTATGCAATCTGATAATGGGCATATACATCGGGTCTTCTAGGAATGCTCGAACTCTCTTTCCTACTTCGTGTCTCGTATATCCAAGTTTGGTAGGACTTTGCATTTTCGTTATGTTTATAATGGAAGGAGCAAAACCTGGTTTGAGAAAAAATGTCAAAGGCATGGTTGGAATCACTGGTATGCCTCCTTCCACACAAAGAAAAGTCTTTTTTTGTATCTCAACAAATCACCAAGTGTTTCTTTTTTGGTCCCATTTATTGGGTGCAACTTTTATGGTAAACTTCTAGTGCCAGATAGATTTGGTCCCTGACAATGTCATTCTTCAGTCAAACCATGTTTTCTCGTGACATGTCGTGATTTTGGCCACACCATCACTCTAAGGTGGAAATTGGCCAACTTGTCATTAAGGGTTTGGTGGAGGCAGTACCCGATGAGAACAACTCTACGTCTCTACCAGAGTTGTCAATAACACTAAATCTCCATAATAACCGCCATATGGAGCGCATGTAGTAAAACAGCTTTAGCAGAGTCGCCATATGAGTCGTTATCGCCACACATACATTATGGAGCGTCCTTCATATCTAGGCTTTACAGACCCCATATTTGGCCGCTTGCGGTCAACTTTTGAAGTGCACATCATCCAACAAAAATGTGTGACGCGAAGAAAACTTGACCCCCCCAAGTCACCTCACGGTGGGAATGTAAGGGAGATCGGGAAGAAAGATGTCCGGTTGATGCATGGACTCAAGAGGTAGATGAAATTTCGACGGCGGAGTATGATGATTCGGAGTTTCCTTCTTCTCACTTCCCCTTTCATAAATTAGGACGATCATGCTTTTCAAGAATATGGTGGCCTAGATTATAGCAATTATGCTACAATTGCTCTAATACTCTGAGAGAGAGAGAGAGAGAGGGATGGGCGGAGCGAAGAGAGTTGAAACCGGAATGGACCAGAGATGTGAGAGAGGGCTCAATGGTGAAAAACTCAAACTTGGCTAGAGCCGTGGCTAGGTTACCATGGTGAAATAGTACTATCTGTTACCCAACCGCAAGACTAGGAGAAAACTAAGTCGTTGGACACACACACCAGCTTGTGGTATGTTTTTCACGCGTCAGGGTATTTTCAACGGTAACCCGCATGTTTGCTTCCATATCCATCCACAGACAGGAAAACCATCGATATGGAAGCCGACCATCTAATATTATCCCCATACATTTTAAACATTTTTCAAACATATCAGATGAACTTCATGCAAACCGACTGGTATTCCTACAAACCGGAGCACATTCATTACAATTCAGACATTTTTCACTAAAAAGGAACGATCGAACCTGAACCTATCCTACGGAGACGTCGGTCGTCCACTTCCTTTGTATTTAGCATCGGCAACCACGTCCTCCATATTCCATTTCCATGAGCACCGGTGGGGTATAAGACCCTTGAAGTGAAGGTGTTGTCTCTGGCGAGAAAGAGTCGGATATGGCAGACGGACTGGCCCACATGGAACACAAGACTCTCGCGCTTCCCATGGCCTATTTATCCTCAGAGGAGTCTGCGGCCTGTTCATCACCGGTCCGGTGGACGTGAAATCGATGATGGACGTGGATGGTCCATTATTGTCCACCTGCCACATGCGCCCGTGAAAGTTGGACGGTGGCACATACGGCGCGCGATTGGTGGCATTCTCGTCCTCGGCCACCTGTGCCGCCAGCGCGTGTGCTGTCGCGTCCATGTTCGGCTGCATCGCTGCTTCGTTATGAGCGACGAGTTAAGCATGTGCGGCCTTGTTGAGTCTCCTCTGCTTCGCAACGAAGTTCGTGTTTGCCGCCACCATGGCGGCCACAGCCTCCTCGCTTGCTTTCTCGTCGCAGATCCGGCCTCCGCCAATCGGTGTTGCTTGAGTAGGAACAAGTTATTCCTATGCTCCTCCCATGCCTACTGGAATGCCAACATAGGAGCCGGCGCAGGCTCCTCCATCTCTGCCATGGCGGCATGGTAGTGCACCTTCGATTGCTCCATGGCCAGACCGGCATGAACCGGTGCATGGTCCAACATCGTGTCATCGGTACGAGCCCGCCTCCATCATGGGATCATCATTGGAGACCTCGGGTGACCTTGTTGGAAATATTCCCTAGAGGCAATAATAAAATGGTTATTATTGTATTTCCTAGTTCATGATAATTCTCTATTGTTCATGCTATAATTGTGTTAACCGGAAACCGTAATACATGTGTGAATACATAGACCACAACATGTCCCTAGTGAGCCTCTAGTTGACTAGCTCGTTGATCAATAGATGGTCATGGTTTCATGACCATGGACATTGGATGTCGTTAATAACGGGATCACATCATTAGGAGAATGATGTGATGGACAAGACCCAATCCTAAGCATAGCACAAGATCGTGTAGTTCGTTTGCTAAAGCTTTTCAATGTCAAGTATCGTTTCCTTAGACCATGAGATTGTGAAACTCCCGAATACCATAGGAATGCTTTGGGTATGCCAAATGTCACAACGTAACTGGGTGGCTATAAAGGTGCACTATGGGTATCTCCGAAAGTGTCTGTTGGGTTGGCATGAATCGAGACTGGGATTTGTCACTCCGTGTGACGGAGAGGTATCTTTGGGCCCACTCGGTAAGACATCATCATAATGAGCTCAATGTGACTAAGGAGTTAGTCATGGGATGATGTATTATGGAACGAGTAAAGAGACTTTCTGGTAATGAGATTGAACAAGGTATAGAGATACCGACGATCGAATCTCGGGCAAGTATCATACCGATAGACAAAGGGAATTGTATACGGGATTGATTGAATCCTCGACATCGTGGTTCATCCGATGACATCACCATGGAGCATGTGGGAGCCAACATGGGTATCCAGATCCTGCTGTTGGTTATTGACCGGAGAGGTGTCTCGGTCATGTCTACGTGTCTCCCGAACCCGTAGGGTCTACACACTTGAGGTTCGATGACGCTAGGGTTATAGGGAAATGGTATACCTGATTACCAAAGGTTGTTCGGAGTCCCGGATGAGATCCCAGACGTCACGAGGAGCTTCGGAATGGTCCGGAGGTAAAGATTGATATATAGGAAGTCCAGTTCTGGTTACCGGAAAGTTTTCGGGCTCATCGGTAGTGTACCGGGAGTGCCGGAAGGGTGCCGAAGGACCCCCGGGAGGGGTGTGACGACCATAGGACTTCGTGGGCCCTTAGAGGAAGTGTACCATCCCTTTTTGGTCTGGACAAGACCTTCTATAAAGGGCCATGCGGCTGGAGATCAAGGGATAAGGCAAAAGGAGTTTGAAAGGAGGGAGATCCACCTCCCTTGTGGGAGGTGGACTCTTCCCTAGCTTCGGCCGAAGCCCTCCTCCTTGGAGGAGGGGCCAAGGCAGCCCTCCCTCTCCCTCCTCCTATATATACCCAAGGGTTTGGGCTGATTTTAGATGACGACTTCTCTCTCTCTCGGCGCAGCCCTACCCTTCCTCTTCCTCGTTCTCCGTAGCGCTTGGCGAAGCCCTACAGGAGTCCACGTAACTCCACCGTCACCACGCCGTCGTGCTGCCGGATCTCTCCCTCAACCTCTCCTTCCTCCTTGCTGGATCAAGGCGTAGGAGACGTCATCGGGCTGCACGTGTGTTGAACGCAGAGGCGCCATTGTTCGGTGTTGAGATCGGAATCCACCGCGATCTGAATCGCTGTGAGTACGACTCCACCAACCGCGTTCTTGTAACGCTTCCGCTTAGCTATCTTCAAAGGTATGAAGATGCAATCTCTCCCTCTCGTTGCTGGTTTCTCCATGGATAGATCATGGTGATCACAGAATGTTTTTTGATTTACTACTACGTCTCCCAACAGTGGTATCAGAGCTAAGTCTATGCGTAGAATCTATGCACGAGTAGAACACAAGTTGTTGTGGGCGTCGATTTTGTTAATATGCTTAACACTACTAGTCTTATCTTGATTCGGCGGTATTGTGGGATGAAGTGGCCCGGACCGACTTTACACGTACGCTTACGTGAGACTGGTTCCACCGCCTCACATGCACTTGTTGCATAAGGTAGCTAGCGGGTGTCTATCTCTCCCACCTTAGTCAGATTGGATTCGATGAAAAGGGTCCTTATGAAGGGTAAATAGCAATTGGCATATCATGTTGTGGTTTTGGCGTAGGTAAGAAACGTTCTTGCTAGAAACCTATAGCAGCCACGTAAAAACTTGCAACTACAAATTAGAAGACGTCTAACTTGTTTTTGCAGCTTATGGCTTGTGATGTGACATGGCCAAAGAATGTGATGTGATGCATTGTGATGTATGAGATTGATCATGTTCTTGTAATAGGATTCACGACTTGCATGTCGATGAGTATGACAACCGGCAGGAGCCATAGGAGTTGTCTTATTTTATTGTATGACTTGCGTGTCAATAATAAACGCCATGTAATTACTTTACTTTATTGCTAAACGTTAGCCATAGTAGTAGAAGTAATAGTTGGTGAGACAACTTCATGAAGACACAATGATGGAGATCATGATGGTGGAGATCATGGTGTCGTGCCGGTGACAGTGATGATCATGGTGCCCCGAAGATGGAGACAAATGGAGCAAGATGATATTGGCCATATCATGTCACTATATTGATTGCATGTGGTGTTTATCATGTTTACATCTTATTTGCATAGAACGACAGTAGTAAATAAGATGATCTCTCAATAAAATTTCAAGAAAAGTGTTCACCCAAACTGTGCACCGTTGCTAAGGATCATTGTTTCGAAGCACCACGTGATGATTGGGTGTGATAGGCTCTAACATTCGCATACAACGGGTGTACGCCAGATTTACACACGTGATACACTTAGGTTGACTTGACGAGCCTAGCATATACAGACATGGCCTCGGAACACGGAAGACTGAAAGGTCGAACATGAGTCATATAGAAGATACAATCAACATGGAGATGTTCACCATGGATGACTAGTCCGTCTCACGTGATGATCGGACACGGGCTAGTTTACATGGATCATGTGCCACTTGGATGACTAGAGAGATGTCTATCTAAGTGGGAGATCATTAAATAATTTGGTTATGTGAACTTAATTATCATGAACTTAGTCTAAAAATGTCTTTACAATCTATATTGTAGATCCAATGACCAACGCAAATGTCACCCTAAACTTCAACGCGTTCCTAGAGAAAAACAAGCTGAAAGATGATGGAAGCAACTATGCGGACTGGGTCCGTGGCTTGAGGATCATCCTCATAGCTTCCAAGAAATTGTATGTCCTGGATGCACCACTAGGTGACCCATCCCTTCTCCCAGCAGAGCAAGACGTTGCGAACGCTTGGCATTCTCGCTGCGATGATTACTCCCTTGTTCAGTGCGGCATGCTTTACAGTTTAGAACCGGGGCTACAAAAGCGTTTTGAGCAACACGGAGCATATGAGATGTTCCAAGAGCTGAAACTAGTTTTCCAAGCTCATGCCCAGGTCGAGAGATATGACGTCTCCGACAAGTTCTTCAGCTGTAAGATGAGAATAGTTTTGTCAGTGAGCACATCCTCAAGATGTCTGGGCTACACAACCGCTTGACTCAGCTGGGAGTTAATCTCCCAGATGACTCGGTCATTGACAGAATCCTCCAGTCGCTTCCACCTAGCTACAAGAGCTTTGTGATGAACTACAACATGCAAGGGATGGAGAAGTCCATTCCTGAGTTGTACTTGATGCTGAAATCAGCAGAGGTCGAGATCAAAAAGGAGCATCAAGTGTTGATGGTGAATAAGACCACTAGTTTCAAGAAAGGCAAGGGTAAGAAGAACTTCAAGAAGGACGGAAAAGCTGTTGCCGTGCCCCGTAAGCAATTTGCCAGGAAGAAGAAGAACAAGAATGGACCCAAGCCTGTGACTGAGTGTTTTTATTGCAAGGGTACCGGTCACTGGAAGCGGAACTGCCCCAAGTACTTAGCGGATAAGAAGGACGACAACGTTAAAGGTATATGTGATATACTTGTTATTGATGTGTACCTAACCAGCACTCGTAGTAGCTCCTGGGTATTTTATACCGGTGCAGTTGCTCACATTTATAACTCCAAGAAGGAGCTGCGGAATAAGCGGAGGCTGGCAAAGGACGAGGTGATGATGCGCGTCGGGAATGGTTCCAAGGTCGATGTGATCGCTGTCGGCATGCTACGTCTACATCTACCTTCGAGATTAGTGTTAAACCTTAATAATTGTTATTTAGTACCAGCTTTGAGCATGAACATTGTATCTGGATCTCGCTTGATTCGAGATGGCTACTCATTTAAATCTAAGAATAATGGTTGTTCTATTTATATGAGAGAGATGTTTTATGGTCATGCCCCGCTGGTCAATGGTTTATTTTTGATGAATCTCGAACGTGATGTTACACATGTCCATAGTGTGAGTACCAAAAAGTGTAAGGTTGATAATGATAGTCCCACTTACATGTGGCACTGCCGCCTTGGTCATATTGGTCTCAAACGCGTGAAGAAGCTCCATACTGATGGACTTTTGGAGTCTCTTGATTTCGAATCATTTGACACGTGCGAACCATGCCTCATGGGCAAGATAACCAAGACACCGTTCTCCGGAACAATGGAGCGAGCAACTGACTTGTTGGAAACAATACATACCGATGTATGCGGTCCAATGAGTGTCGAGGCTCGTGGTGGCTACCGTTATGTTCTCACCCTCAGTGATGACTTGAGTAGATATGGGTATGTCTACTTAATGAAACATAAGTCTGAATCTTTTGAAAGGTTCAAGGAATTTTAGAAAGAGGTAGAGAATCAACGTGACAAGAAAATAAAGTGCCTACAATCTGATCGTGGCGGAGAATATTTAAGTCACAAGTTTGGCACGCACCTTAGGAAATGTGGAATTGTTTCACAACTCACGCCGCCTGGCACACCTCAGAGAAATGGTGTGTCTGAACGTCGTAATCACACTCTATTAGATATGGTACGATCTATGATGTCTCTTACCGAATTACCGCTATCATTTTGGGGATATGCATTAGAGACTGCCGCATTCACTTTCAATAGGGCACCGTCAAAATCCGTTGAGACGACACCGTATGAATTATGGTTTGGTAAGAAACCTAAGCTGTCGTTTCTAAAAGTTTGGGGATGCGATGCTTATGTGAAGAAACTTCAGCCTGATAAGCTCGAACCCAAAGCGGAAAAGTGTGTCTTCATAGGATATCCCAAAGCGACTATTGGGTATACCTTCTACCTACGATCCGAGGGCAAAGTCTTTGTTGCCAAGAATGGATCCTTTCTCGAGAAAGAGTTTCTCTCGAAAGAAGTAAGTGGGAGGAAAATAGAACTTGATGAGGTGATTGTACCTCCACTCGAACCGGAGAGTAGCACAGCACAGGAAGTTGTTTCTGTGGAGCCTGCACCAGCTGGAGAGGAAGTTAATGATGATGATCATGAAACTTCAGATCAAGTTACTGTTGAATGTCGAAGGTCCACTAGGACACGTTCCGCACCAGAGTGGTACGGCAACCCTGTCCTGGAGATCATGTTGTTGGACAACGGTGAACCTTCGAACTATGAAGAAGCAATGGCGCACCCGGATTCCAACAAATGGCTTGAGGCCATGAAATCCGAGATAGGATCCATGTATGAGAACAAAGTATGGACTTTGGTGGACTTGCCTGATGATAAGCGAGCCATTGAAAATAAATGGATCTTTAAGAAGAAGATTGACGTGGATGGTAATGTAACCGTCTATAAGGCTCGGCTTGTCGCTAAGGGTTAACGACAAGTTCAAGGAATTGACTACAATGAGAGTTTCTCACCCGTAGCGATGTTGAAGTCTGTCCGAATAATGCTAGCAATTGCCGCATTTTATGATTATGAGATCTGGCAAATGGACGTCAAAACGGCATTCCTTAATGGTTTCCTTAAGGAAGAACTGTATATGATGCAGCCGAAAGGTTTTGTCGATCCTAAAGATGCTAACAAAGTATGCAAGCTCCAACGCTCCATCTATGGGCTGGTGCAAGCATCTCGGAGTTGGAACATTCGCTTTAATGAACTGATTAAAGCGTTTGGGTTTGTACAGGTTTATGGAGAACCTTGTATTTACAAGAAAGTGAGTGGGAGCTCTGTAGCATTTCTCCTATTATATGTGGATGACATACTGATAATGGGAAATGATATAGAACTCTTGGAAAGTATAATGGCCTACCTGAATAAGTGTTTTTCAATGAAGGACCTTGGAGAAGTTGCTTACATTTTAGGTATTAAGATCTATAGAGATAGATCAAGACGCCTCATAGGTCTTTCACAAAGCACATACGTTGACAAGATATTGAAGAAGTTCAATATGGATCAGTCCAAGAAGGGTTTTTTGCCTGTGTTACAAGGTGTGAGATTGAGTATGACTCAATGCCCGACCACGGCAAAGGATAGAGAAGATATGAGTGTCATCCCCTATGCTTCAGCCATAGGCTCTATTATGTATGCCATGTTGTGTACCAGACCTGATGTGAACCTTGCCATAAGTTTGGTAGGGAGCTACCAAAGTGATCCCGGAGTGGAACATTGGACATCGGTCAAGAATATCCTGAAGTACCTGAAAAGGACAAAGGACATGTTTCTCGTATATGGAGGTGCCGAAGAGCTCGTCGTAAAGGGTTACGTCGATGCTAGCTTCGACATAGATCCGGACGACTCCAAGTCACAAACCGGATACGTGTATATTTTGAACGGAGGGGCAGTCAGCTGGTGCAGCAGCAAGCAAAGCGTCATGGCAGCATCTACATGTGAAGCGGAGTACATAGCTGCTTCGGAAGCAGCAAAGGAAGGAGTCTGGATGAAGGAGTTCATCACCGACCTAGGAGTAATTCCAAGTGCGTCGGGCCCGATGAATCTATTCTTTGACAACACTGGAGCTATTGCCCTTGCGAAGGAGCCTAGGTTTCACAAGAAGACAAGACATATCAAGCGCCGCTTCAACTCCATTCGTGATTACATTCAGGAGGAAGATATAGATATTTGTAAAGTGCTTACGGATCTGAATGTCGCAGATCCGTTGACTAAACCTCTCTCACGAGGAAAACATGATCAACACCAGATTGCTATGGGTGTTCGATTCATCACAATGTAACTAGATTATTGACTCTAGTGCAAGTGAGACACTATTGGAAATATGCCCTAGAGGAAATAATAAAATGGTTATTATTGTATTTCCTAGTTCATGATAATTGTCTATTGTTTATGCTATAATTGTGTTAACCGGAAACCGTAATACATGTGTGAATACATGGACCACAACATGTCCCTAGTGAGCCTCTAGTTGACTAGCTCGTTGATCAATAGCTGGTCACGGTTTCATGACCATGGACACTGGATGTCGTTGATAACGGGATCACATCATTAGGAGAATGATGTGATGGACAAGACCCAATCCTAAGCATAGCACAAGATCGTGTAGTTCGTTTGCTTAAGCTTTTCAATGTCAAGTATCGTTTCCTTAGACCATGAGATTGTGCAACTCCCAGATACCGTAGGAATGCTTTGGGTGTGCCAAACGTCACAACGTAACAGGGTGGCTATATAGGTGCACTACGGGTATCTCCGAAAGTGTCTATTGGGTTGGCACGAATCGAGACTGGGATTTGTCACTCCGTGTGACGGAGAGGTATCTCTGGGCCCACTCGGTAAGACATCATCATAATGAGCTCAATGTGACTAAGGAGTTAGTCACAGGATGATGTATTACAGAACGAGTAAAGAGACTTGCCCGTAACGAGATTGAACAAGGTATAGAGATACCGACGATCGAATCTCGGGCAAGTATCATACCGATAGACAAAGGGAATTATATACGGGATTGATTGAATCCCCGACATCGTGGTTCATCCGATGAGATTATTGTGGAGCATGTGGGAGCCAACATGGGTATCCAGATCCCTCTGTTGGTTATTGACCGGAGAGGTGTCTTGGTCATGTCTACATGTCTCCCGAACCCGTTGGGTCTACACACTTAAGGTTCGATGACGCTAGGGTTATAGGGAAATGGTATACGTGATTACCGAAGGTTTTTTGGAGTCCCGGATGAGATCCCGGATGTCACGAGGAGCTCCGGAATGGTCCGGAGGTAAAGATTGATATATAGGAAGTCCAGTTCTGGTCACCGAAAAGTTTTCGGGCTCATCGGTAGTGTACCGGGAGTGTCGGGAGGGTGCCGGTGGACCCCCGGGAGGGGTGTGACGACCATAGGACTTCGTGGGCCCTTAGAGGAAGTGTACCAGCCCTTTTTGGGCTGGCCAAGACCTTCTAGAAAGGCCCATGTGGTGGACTCTTCCCTAGCTTCGACCGAAGCCCTCCTCCTTGGAGGAGGGGCCAAGACAGCCCTCCCTCTCCCTCCTCCTATATTTACCTAAGGGTTTGGGCTGATTTGAGATGACGACTTCTCTCTCTCTCGGCGCAGCCCTACCCTTCCTCTTCCTCGTTCTCCATAGCGCTTGGCGAAGCCCTGCCAGAGTCCACGTAGCTCCACCGTCACCACGTCGTCGTGCTGCCGGAGCTCTCCCTCAACCTCTCCTTCCTCCTTGCTGGATCAAGGCGTAGGAGACGTCATCGGGCTGCACGTGTGTTGAATGCGGAGGCGCCGTTGTTCGGCGCTGAGATCGGAATCCACCGTGATCTGAATTGCTGCGAGTACGACTCCACCAACCGCGTTCTTGTAACGCTTCCTCTTAGCGATCTTCAAAGGTATGAAGATGCAATCTCTCCCCTCTCGTTGCTGGTTTCTCCATGGATAGATCATGGTGATCGTAGGAAATTTTTTGATTTACTACTATGTCTCCCAACAGACCTAGCCAGCATGCCATGCTTGATCCACCTTGCGTAGTAGGACTGTCAGGCAGCTGCAAGGGTGGCCAGCTCGTGCTTCATCTCCGATGAAAGATTATCCCACGGAGCATTCCCACTCATGATAATGGTAAATGTGGTGCAAGGAAGAAGGATGTGGAGCGGATGTGTTGTGATGTGAAGTTAGTCGGGTGTGAGCGCCTTTAAATAGTGGGTTTCGGTGAGGCCAAGCGTTCGGGTGTTAATGCGCGGCGCCGGAGTTGGCTCCTCGGGCGAAGAGCCTGCTTAATGGCGTCATATAGACGAATGAGTATTGAACGGGCATGGTAGATATTCGTCCACTCCCGTACAACAAACGTCACTTCGACATTGAACATATGCGAACAAATGCGATGCGACACAGCCGACTCTCTCTACTGGCGCGCCGCTTCAATATTGCTGGCTGATACTTATGATGTGTGTTTGGTTTTTCGCGAAGAGGAACGGACAATTTTAGCAATATTGTTGATAAGTATTTCCCTCAGTTAAGAACCAAGGTTTATCGAACCAATAGAAATACCAATCATCAACCGTCTTTAGCGGCTGCACATAAAAGAGCAAACACTTGCACCCAACACGGCAAGAGGGTTATCAATCCCCTTGATCTCGTTATTTGCAAGAAAATAAAGTGTGTAGATGATAGTATATGATTGTAAATTGAAAAATAATAGAAAAAGATAAATAATGGCATCAAGGTAATGAAAACAATTTGTAAATATATAATTGAATAGACCCAGGGGCCATAGTTTTCCCTAGCGGCATCTCTCATGTAGGCAATCTACGGTGGGTAAACAAATTACTGTTGGGCAATTGTTAGAAAAGTGCATAGTTATGTGATATTCACGACAATGATCATGTATATATAGGCATCACATTCATAAGCAAATAGGCCGACTCCTGCCTGCACCTATTACTATTACTCCAGCCATCGACCACTATCCAGCATGCATCTAGAGAATTAAGTCAAAAGATTAATGCTTGGAGAACATTTACATGATGTAGACAAAGAGAATTCAATTAATATGAACTAACCCCATAGTTTTATCCTTAGTGGCAATAATACAAAGACGTGTCGTGTCCCTTTCAATCATTGGGATATAGAGCACCGCCAGATTGAACCCACTACAATGCACCCCTCTCACGGAAGAAAGATCAATCTAATTGGTCAAACCATTCTAATAGATCAGAGAGATTTACGAAGCTATAATGATCATGTAAATAAGAAACATAATATTCAGAGATGACTCAAATACTTTTCCTGAATAATATAAACATAAACCCAGAATTTATCGGATCCCAATAAACACACCGCACAAAAGAATTACATCAGATAGATCAAAGCAAAGATGTGATGATAATTGTATTGAAGATCAACAAAGAGAGATAGCCATCTAAGTACTAACTACAGACACGTAGGTCTATGGTGAATTACTCACAGATCATCATGAGGGCAACAAGCTTGATGAAGAGGCTCTCCGTGATCGATCCCCCTCTGACAGGGTGCCGAAACGGAGCTCCAGATGGGATCACAACCGAACAAAGACTTGTGGCAGCGGAAAAAGTGTTTCCGGATTCCCTCTAGTGTTTTGGAATATATGTGAATTTATGGGCTAGAAAATGGGGGTAGGAGGGCCACTAGGGAGGGACAAGTCATCAAGGAGCGCCGACCCTCCTGGGCGCACCCTGTTGGCTTGTTTCTCGCTCGCATGGCCTCTGGTCTTCTCACGAAGTTTCATGTCTTCTTTTGATCCAGAAAAAATCCTAAAAAAATGTCGGGCCAATTGGACTTTGTTTGGTACTATAAACCTAAAAAGACAAAAACATGAAGAAAACAACAACTGGCATTGGGCACTGGGTCAATAGGTTAGTGCTCAAAAATAATATAAATTGTGTAATAATAATAAGAAAGTATCCTAGCATGATAATATAATAGCATGGAACAATAAAATTATAGATACATTGGAGACATATCACTGGCGCCAGTAAGAGGTCACGTCCACTCTGGGCCGGCGTCATTGCAGGGAGGCCGCTCTACAACGGCATGAATGCGTGCATGTGACGAAAGGGCGGGAACGTGCACGGGCATGAATGGAGTATTTTTGGCGGGCCACTGAAGTCAGGAGCAGGCATGGCAGCGATTCGGACTCACGCAAAGTCCTGTCCCCCATTTTGTCGCTTGTTTGTAGGAATGCTTGTCCGAAACGGCCTGTGAACTAATACAGGGCCGAGTTGGATGACTTTCAAGATCCGAACCACGCGGTCTAGACGTCTGCGGGCAATTTATGAGCCAACATTAGAACATGCCTTTAGGGCATCTCCAAGGCAGAGCCGCAAACCGACATCATCCCTTCAAACCGCGCTGTCCGAAGTGCGAAAGTCATCGAACGCGGTACTGTATCGGCCTGCTGAGTGGCACGGACACGATTTCTCCCGCAAATCGGAGAAAAATGTGTGGGGGGGCTTGTTGGGAGACGTAGTAGTAAATCAAAAAATTTCCTACGATAACCAAGATCTATCCATGGAGAAACCAGCAACAAGAGGGGAGAGATTGCATCTTCATACCTTTGAAGATCGCTAAGTGGAAGCGTTACAAGAACGCGGTTGATGGAGTCATACTCGCAGCGATTCAGATCGCGGCGGATTCCGATCTTAGCGCCGAACAACGGCGCCTCCGCGTTCAACACACGTGCAGCCCGGTGACGTCTCCTACACCTTGATCCAGCAAGGAGGGAGGAGAGGTTGAGGGAGAGCTCCGGCAGCACGACGGCGTGGTGACGGTGGAGCTACGTGAAGTCCGGCAGGGCTTTGCCAAGCGCTACGGAGAACAAGTAAGAGGAAGGGTAGGGCTGCACCGAGAGAGAAAGAAGTCGTGTGTCAAAACAGACCAAACCCTTGCATATATATAGGAGGAGGGATAGGTAGGGCTGCCTTGGCCCCTCCTCCAAAGAGGAGAGGTTCGGCCGAACCTAGGGAGGAGTCCACCTCCCACAAGGGAGGTGGATCTCTTCCTTTTGAATCCTTTTCAGCCCTATCTCTTATCTCCAGCCACATGGGCCTTTCTAGAAGGTCTTGGCCAGCCCAAAAAGGGCTAGAACACTTCCTCTAAGGGCCACGAAATCCTTTGGTCGTCACACCCCTCCCGGGGGTCCTCCGGCACCCTCCCGGAACTACCGGTACACTACCGATGAGCCCGAAAACTTTCTGGTGACCAAAACTAGACTTCCTATATATCAATCTTTACCTCCGGACCATTCTGGAGCTCGTCGTGGCGTCCGGGATCTCATCCGGGACTCCGAAAAACTTTCGGTAATCATGTATACAATTTCCCTATAACCCTAGCGTCATCAAACCTTAAGTGTGTAGACCCTACGGGTTCGGGAGACACGTGGACATGACCGAGACACTTCTCCGGCCAATAACCAATAGCGGGATCTGGATACCCATGTTGGCTCCCACATGCTCCACGATGATCTCATCGGATGAACCACGATGTCGCGGATTCAATCAATCCCGTATACAATTCCCTTTGTCTATCGGTATGATACTTGCCCGAGATTCGATCGTCGGTATCTCTATACCTTGTTCAATCTCATTACCGGCAAGTCTCTTTACTCGTTCCGTAATACATCATCCCGTGACTAACTCCTTGGTCACATTGAGCTCATTATGATGATGTCTTACCGAGTGGGCCCAGAGATACCTCTCCGTCACACGGAGTGACAAATCCTAGTCTCGATTCGTGCCAACCCAACAGACACTTTCGGAGATACCCGTAGTGCACCTTGATAGCCACCCAATTACGTTGTGACGTTTGGCACACCCAAAGCATTGCTACGGTATCCGGGAGTTGCACAATCTCATGGTCTAAGGAAACGATACTTGACATTGGAAAGCTTTAGCAAACGAACTACACGATCTAGTGCTATGCTTAGGATTGGGTCTTGTCCATCACATCATTCTTCTAATGATGTGATCCCGTTATCAACGACATACAATGTCCATGGTCATGAAACTGTGACCATCTATTCATGAACGAGCTAGTCAACTAGAGACTCACTAGGGACATGTTGTGGTCTATGTATTCACACATGTATTATGGTTTCCGGTTAACACAATTATAGCATGAACAATAGACAATTATCATGAACAAGGAAATACAATAATAATCATTTTATTATTGCCTCTAGGGCATATTTCCAACAGTCTCCCACTTGCACTAGAGTCAATAATCTAGTTACATTGTGATGAATCGTACACCCATAGCATTCTGGTGTTGATCATGTTTTGCTCGTGAGAGAGGTTTAGTCAACGGGGCGACATTCAGATCCGTATGCACGTTACAAATATCTATATCTCCCTCCTGAATGTAATCACGGATGGAGTTGAAGTGGCGCTTGATGTGCCTTGTCTTCTTGTGAAACCTGGGCTCCTTCGCAAGGGCAATAGCTCCAGTGTTGTCACAGAATAGAGTCATCGGGCCCGACGCACTTGGAATTACTCCTAGGTGGGTGATGAACTCCTTCATACAGACTCCTTCCTTTGCTGCTTCCGAAGCAGCTATGTACTCCGCTTCACATGTAGATGCCGCCACGACGCTTTGCTTGCTGCTGCACCAGCTGACTGCCCCTCCATTCAAAATATACACGTATCCGGTTTGCGACTTGGAGTCGTCCGGATCTGTGTCGAAGCTAGCATCGATGTAACCCTTTACGACGAGCTCTTCGGCACCTCCATATACGAGAAACATGTCCTTTGTCCTTTTCAGGTATTTCAGGATATTCTTGACCGCTATCCAGTGTTCCGCTCCGGGATCACTTTGGTACCTCCCTACCAAACTTATGGCAAGGATCACATCAGGTCTGGTACACAGCATGGCATACATAATAGAGCCTATGGTTGAAGCATAGGGGATGACACTCATCTCTTCTCTATCCTTTGCCGTGGTCGGGCATTGAGTCATACTCAATCTCACACCTTCTAACACAGGCAAGAACCCCTTCTTAGACTGATCCATATTTAACTTCTTCAATATCTTTTCAAGGTATGTGCTTTGTGAAAGACCTATGAGGCGTCTCGATCTATCTCAGTAGATCTTAATACCTAATATGTAAGCAGCTTCTCCAAGGTCCTTCATTGAAAAACACTTATTCAAGTAGGCCTTTACACTTTCCAACAGTTCTATATCATTTCCCATTATCAGTATGTCATCCACATATAATACGAGAAATGCTACAGAGCTCCCACTCACTTTCTTGTAAATACAGGGTTCTCCATAAACCTGTACAAACCCAAATGCTTTAATCACTTCATTAAAGCGAATGTTCCAACTCCGAGATGCTTGCACCAGCCCATAGATGGAGCGCTGGAGCTTGCATACCTTGTTAGCATCTTTAGGATCGACAAAACCTTCCGGCTGCATCATATACAGTTCTTCCTTGAGGAAGCCATTAAGGAATGCCGTTTTGACGTCCATTTGCCAGATCTCATAATCATAAAATGCGGCAATTGCTAACATGATTCGGACAGACTTCAGCATCGCTACGGGTGAGAAAGTCTCATCGTAGTTAACTCCTTGAACTTGTCGATAACCCTTAGTGACAAGTCGAGCCTTATAGACGGTCACATTACCATCCGCGTCAGTCTTATTCTTAAAGATCCATTTATTTTCAATGGCTCGCTTATTATCAGGCAAGTCCACCAAAGTCCATACTTTGTTCTCATACATGGATCCTATCTCGGATTTCATGGCTTCAAGCCATTTGTTGGAATCCGGGCCTGCCATCGCTTCTTCATAGTTCGAAGGTTCAACGTTGTCTAACAACATGATCTCTAGGACAGGGTTGTCGTACCACTCTGGTGCGGAACATGTCCTAGTGGACCTTCGACGTTCAATAGTAACTTGATCTGAAGTTTCATGATCATCATCATTAACTTCCTCTCCATCCGGTGTAGGCTCCACAGAAACAACTTCCTGTGCTGCGCTACTCTCCGGTTCGAGTGGAGGTACAATTACCTCATCAAGTTCTATTTTCCTCCCACTTACTTCTTTCGAGAGAAACTCTTTCTCGAGAAAGGATCCATTCCTTGCAACAAAGACTTTGCCCTCAGATCGTAGGTAGAAGGTATACCCAATAGTCTCTTTGGGATATCCTATAAAGACGCACTTTTCTGCTTTGGGTTCCAGCTTCTCAAGTTGAAATTTCTTCACATAAGAATCACATCCCCAAACTTTTAGAAACGACAGCTTAGGTTTCTTTCCAAACCATAATTCATACGGTGTCGTCTCACCGTATTTTGATGGTGCCCTATTTAAAGTGAATGCGGCAGTCTCTAATGCATATCCCCAAAATGATAGCGGTAAGTCGGTAAGAGACATCATAGATCGTACCATATCTAATAGAGTGCGATTACGACGTTCAGACACACCATTTCGCTAAGGTGTGCCAGGCGGCTTGAGTTGTGAAACAATTCCACATTTCCTTAGGTGCGTGCCAAACTCGTGACTTAAATATTCTCCGCCACGATTAGATCGTAGGCACTTTATCTTCCTGTCACGTTGATTCTCTACCTCACTCTGAAATTCCTTGAACCTTTCAAAAGTTTCAGACTTATGCTTCATTATGTAGACATACCCATATCTACTCAAGTCATCAGTGAGGGTGATAAGATAACGGTAGCCACCACAAGCCTCGACACTCATTGGACCGCATACATCGGTATGTATTATTTCCAATAAGTCAGTTGCTCGCTCCATTGTTCCGGAGAACGGAGTCCTGGTCATCTTGCCCATGAGGCATGGTTCGCACGTGTCAAATGATTCGAAATCAAGAGACTCCAAAAGTCCATCAGTATGGAGCTTCTTCATACGTTTGACACCAATATGACCAAGGCGGCAGTGCCACATGTAGGTGGGACTATCATTATCAACCTTACACTTTTTGGTACTCACACTATGGACATGTGTAACATCACGTTCGAGATTCATCAAAAATAAACCATTGACCAGCGGGGCATGACCATAAAACATTTCTCTCATATAAATAGAACAACCATTATTCTGAGATTTAAATGAGTAGCCATCTCGCATCAAGCGAGATCCAGATACAATGTTCATGCTCAAAGCTAGTACTAAATAACAATTATTAAGGTTTAACACTAATCCCGAAGATAGATGTAGAGGTAGCGTGCCGACGGCGATCACATCGACCTTGGAACCATTCCTGACGCGCATCGTCACCTCGTCCTTTGCCAGCCTCCGTCTATTCCGCAGCTCCTGCTTGGAGTTACAAATGTGAGCAACTGCATCGGTATCAAATACCCAGGAGCTACTACGAGCGCTGGTTAGGTACACATAAAGAACAAGTATGTCACATATACCTTAAATGTTGTCGTCCTTCTTATCTGCTAAGTACTTGGGGCAGTTCCGCTTCCAGTGACCGGTACCCTTGCAGTGAAAACACTCAGTCTCAGGCTTGGGTCCATGCTTGTTCTTCTTCTTCCCGGCAACTTGCTTACCGGGCGCGGCAACAGCTTTACCGTCCTTCTTGAAGTTCTTCTTACCCTTGCCTTTCTTGAAACTAGTGGTCTTATTTACCATCAACACTTGATGCTCCTTTTTGATCTCGACCTCTGCTGATTTCAGCATCGAGTACAACTCAGGAATGGACTTCTCCATCCCTTGCATGTTGTAGTTCATCACAAAGCTCTTGTAGCTAGGTGGAAGCGACTGGAGGATTTTGTCAATGACCGAGTCATCCGGGAGATTAACTCCCAGCTGAGTCAAGCAGTTGTGTGGCCCAGACATCTTGAGGATGTGCTCACTGACAGAACTATTCTCCTCCATCTTACAGCTGAAGAACTTGTCGGAGACGTCATATCTCTCGACCCGGGCATGAGCTTGGAAAACCAGTTTCAGCTCTTGGAACATCTCATATGCTCCGTGTTGCTCAAAACGCTTTTGGAGCCCCGGTTCTAAACTGTAAAGCATGCCACACTGAACAATGGAGTAATCATCGCAGCGAGAATGCCAAGCGTTCACAACGTCTTGCTCTGCTGGGACAAGGGGTGGGTCACCTAGTGGTGCATCAAGGACATACAATTTCTTGGAAGCTATGAGGATGATCCTCAAGCCTCGGATCCAGTCCGCATAGTTGCTTCCATCATCTTTCAGCTTGGTTTTCTCTAGGAACGCGTTGAAATTGAGGGTGACATTCGTGTTGGCCATTGGATTTACAATATAGATTGTAAAGATAATTTTAGACTAAGTTCATGATAATTAAGTTCACATAATCAAATTATTTAATGAACTCCCACTTGGATAGACATCTCTCTAGTCATCCAAGCGACACATGATCCATGTCAACTAGCCCGTGTCCGATCATCACGTGAGACGGACTAGTCATCCATGGTGAACATCTCCATGTTGATCGTATCTTCCATACGACTCATGTTCGACTTTTCGGTCTTCCGTGTTCCGAGGCCATGTCTGTACATGCTAGGCTCGTCAAGTCAACCTAAGTGTTTTGCGTGTGTAAATCTGGCTTACACCCGTTGTATGCAAACGTTAAAACCTATCACACCCGATCATCACGTGGTGCTTCGGAACAATGATCCTTAGCAACGGTGCACAGTTAGGGTGAACACTTTTCTTGAAATTTTAGTGAGAGATCATCTTATTTACTACCATTTTCTAGGCAAATAAGATGTAAACATGATAAACATCACATGCAATCAATATAGTGACATGATATGTCCATTATCATCTTGCTCCTTTGATCTCCATCTTCGGGGACCATGATCATCACTGTCACCGGCACGACACCATGATCTCCATCATCATGATCTCCATCACTGTGTCTTCATGAAGTTGTCTCGCCAACTATTACTTCTACCACTATGGCTAATGTTTAGCAATAAAGTAAAGTAATTACATGGCGTTTATGATTGACACGCAGGTCATACAATAAAATAAGACAACTCCTATGGCTCCTGCCAGTTGTCATACTCATCGACATGCAAGTCGTGAATCCTATTACAAGAACATGATCAATCTCATACATCACAATGCATCACATCACATCCTTTGGCCATATCACATCACAAGGCATATGCTGCAAAAACAAGTTAGACGTCCTCTAATTTGTAGTTGCAAGTTTTTACGTGGCTGCTATAGGTTACTAGCAAGAACGTTTCTTACCTACGCCAAAACCACAACGTGATATGCCAATTGCTATTTACCCTTCATAAGGACCCTTTTCATCGAATCCAATCCGACTAAGGTGGGAGAGACAGACACCCGCTAGCCACCTTATGCAACAAGTGCATGTGAGGCGGTGGAACCAGTCTCACGTAAGCGTACGTGTAAAGTCGGTCCGGGCCGCTTCATCCCACAATACCGCCGAATCAAGATAAGACTAGTAGTGGTAAGCAAATTAACAAAATCGACACCCACAACTGCTTTGTGTTCTACTCGTGCATAGATTCTACGCATAGGCCTAGCTCATGATGCCACTATCGGGAGATGTAGTAGTAAATCAAAAAAGTTCCTACGATCACCAAGATCTATTCATGGAGAAACCAGAAACGAGAGGGGAGAGATTGCATCTTCATACCTTTGAAGATCGCTAAGCGGAAGCGTTACAAGAACGCAGTTGATGGAGTCGTACTCGCAGCGATTCAGATCGTGGTGGATTCCGATCTTAGCGCCGAACAACGGCGCCTCCGCGTTGAACACACGTGCAGCCCGGTGACGTATCCTATGCCTTGATCCAGCAAGGAGGAAGGAGAGGTTGAGGGAGAGCTCCGGCAGCACGACGACATGGTGACGGTGGAGCTACGTGAACTCCGGCAGGGCTTTGCCAAGTGCTACGGAGAACGAGGAAGAGGAAGGGTAGGGCTGCACCGAGAGAGAAAGAAGTCGTGTGTCAAAACAGCCCAAACACTTGCATATATATAGGAGGAGGGATAGGGAGGGCTGCCTTGGCCCCTCCTCCAAAGAGGAGAGGTTCGGCCGACCCTAGGGAGGAGTCCACCTCCCACAAGGGAGGTGGATCTCTTCCTTTTGAATCCTTTTCAGCCCTATCTCTTATCTCCAGCCACATGGGCCTTTCTAGAAGGTATTGGCCAGCCCAAAAAGGGCTGGCACACTTCCTCTAAGGGCCCACGAAATCCTTTGGTCGTCACACCCCTCCCGGGGGTCCTCCGGCACCCTCCCGGCACTCCCGATACACTACCGATGAGCCCGAAAACTTTCCGGTGACCAAAACTGGACTTCCTATATATCAATATTTACCTCCGGACCATTCCGGAGCTCCTCGTGACGTCTGGGATCTCATACGGGACTCCGAACAACTTTCGGTAATCACGTATACCATTTCCCTATAACCCTAGCGTCATCGAACCTTAAGTGTGTAGACCCTACGGGTCCGGGAGACACGTGGACATGACCGATACACTTCTCTGGCCAATAACCAATAGCGGGATCTGGATACCCATGTTGGATCCCACATGCTCCACGATGATCTCATCGAATGAACCACGATGTCGGGGATTCAATCAATCCCGTATACAATTCCCTTTGTCTATCGGTATGATACTTGTCCGAGATTCGATCGTCGGTATCTCTATACCTTGTTCAATCTCATTACCTGCAAGTCTCTTTACTCGTTCCGTAATACATCATCCCGTGACTAACTCCTTGGTCACATTGAGCTCATTATGATGATGTCTTATCGAGTGGGCCCAGAGATACCTCTCCGTCACACGGAGTGACAAATCCCAGTCTCGATTCGTGCCAACCCAACAGACACTTTCGGAGATACCCGTAGTGCACCTTTATAGCCACCCAGTTACGTTGTGACGTTTGGCACACCCAAAGCATTCCTACGGTATCCGGGAGTTGCACAATCTCATGGTCTAAGGAAACGATACTTGACATTGAAAAGCTTTAGCAAACGAACTACACGATCTAGTGCTATGCTTAGGATTGGGTCTTGTCCATCACATCATTCTCCTAATGATGTGATCCCGTTATCAACGACATCCAATGTCCATGGTCATGAAACCGTGACCATCTATTGATCAACGAGCTAGTCAACTAGAGGCTCACTAGGGACATGTTGTGGTCTATGTATTCACACATGTATTATGGTTTTCGGTTAACACAATTATAGCATGAACAATAGACAATTATGATTAAAAAGGAAATACAATAATAACCATTTTATTATTGCCTCTAGGGCATATTTCCAACAGGGCTTTGCGGGAGTCTGGACCGCCTCCAAGCCCGATTCTGACCGTCCTGGCCCACCCAAACCCCCACCCGCCCTTCATGCGGTTTCCATCCCACGCGCTGCGCCGCATTCATGCTGGCACAGAGAATACAACGACTGTTATTAAACCCATGATTTGATCGGACGGAAAGGCACCGCAGATGGATGCGACCTCTCAGGCTTCGCCGCTTCAATGCGGGCGTAACGTCCCGAGAAACCAACTCCGGTGGCTGCCCCGCATTGAATCGGGTTGACCGCCCCACCGCCTGCCCTGGCGACGGATATTTAAGCTGCACTCCGGCACCGTCCAGAGCACCTCCCTAACCTTTTTCTTCTCTCCGACATCTGCATCCTCTTCGAGCCCAACCAGCAGCGATGCCAAAGTCCAGGTTCTCCGTTCCGACAGGCGGCACCGGTGGGAGATCATCTCTGGTGGATCGTGGCGCCGCCTTCGTTGCTCACCGGGGCCGTCGACATCCATGGTGGTGGGCTCCTTTGGCAAGGAGGAAATAATCATGTCCTCCTCCGACGAGGAGGAGTAGCCGTAGCAGCGGCCACATCTGTTGTCAGAGGCGGCTCCGACGGGCGAAGAATTCGTTCGTTAGATGGAGATCATGACATAGCGTTCTCTTTGTTAGATGGGACCAGCGCCACCATCACCGACACGTGTGAAGGAGGAGCCACCGTCCCCGCCGTGGGTCCACGTCAAGCACGAGTCTGCATCTCCACTCCTATAGGTGAAGGATAAGCCGACGTCCCGGCCGTAGATCCGCGGCCTTCATATCTGTGGCTACGTGAAGCAGGAGCCCGTGTCCCCCTAGCACCTTTGTCACGTGAAGCCGCAGTCGGTGTCGCCCCTATCGCACAGTTGCTACACGCGAATCAATGGGCCATCGTAGCCACCTCGACGCCACCGCCGATAGCAGGAGGTGCCGCCGCGATCGCCTAGGCATGTGGCCACGTCCTCCACTACCTGGGAGGCGACGGTTACGGAGGTGCCTCTAGCTCTCGGGCCATGATGTCTAAGGCCGAGCGCGCTGCGCGGCAGCATGTGAGGTACGACCAACGCAATGTCGGTTGCCGCTCCCCGCTCGTCAAGACAAGACGGACGTGGCGCAGGAATAGGTCCGCAACGACCCGGACCTTACTGTGGTGTGGGCGCTCGACCGCTCCGTGAACACCACGGAGATGGCAGCGAGGCGTCGCCGCCTTCTTGACGGTGAGCTCACCAAGATCGACGAGGAGTGGTCGCTTAGCGACTGCTTTGCCAACGTTGGTCGCGGCAAGGCCGCTGTCAGGGTTCTGAAGGCCACGTGGGCAGTGGCCGTGGCGACATTTCGCACTACGCAAGAGGAGGCAGAGTGGCTCCTCCGCGAGCGCCAGCCAGCCGCCAGACAAGGCTGTCGCGGCCCTCCGACGCCATTTCGTTGTTAGAGGGACCACGACGACGACGACACCGACGGAGACGGCGGTGCGGCAAGGCAAGGCGGCCACACATACGAGATGGTCGCCCGGTACATGGTTTAAGTTTTTTTTTCTAGTTTTTAAGTGAAACGGTCGAAGTATTGACATTTTTTATGTAAATTATATCGAAACTTGAATGCAATCTGTCTGGTTTAATCGAAATAAGTAGCAAAATTATTTTACGTACGACACATAGCATACGATTTCCATACGACTCCTAATCCAATGACATGCTGCAGCTTAGTCCTGCATATGAGCGGTTTGATCTGAACTTTCGTATGTAAATCGTACAACTTGTGTCGCACGCATAGTAGGTCTCAATAAGTATTGACGAAATGTGTGCGACAAGCCTCGGATAATGTCTTTTCGCATTCGTATCCGTAAACTGACACACCTATCCATGAAAGGGTATATATATATATATATTTTACGAATTGTCGTTGAAAATGCCCGTTTCTTTACATCCAGCCAGCCTGCTTGTATGACGGGTCCCGAGTACGTAGGCCATCAATCTGCATATGCGGACCCAGCTCGAGCCGATCTTAAATGGGGCGTGCCATCCACGTGAACGTGTCTGTCAGGTTCATGTGTCCATGTCACTGTATGGCTGCAGTACATACGGCTGGGTTATATGTGCCCAGAGTTTCTCCACATAGTATGTGTACTGGTGGCATCATTACTTTATTTCGTTAACTGATTCCAGCTGCAAGTGTGTGTGGCCGGCGCGTCATGCACGACATCGACGACGCTGATGCTGCGGGCGCTACATGTACATCAAGTACGCACGAACGCCCCCACCACCTTTTGATCCATCGATGGCGACTTGTCATCGATTAATTTATCTGAGAGGTCATCAGAATCATGCGTGCATGTGGTAATGGTACTTCTTCCTAAATAGAGTATATGCCTTTTTCGATTTCAATAAAAACTACTCACTTCATTTCATAATGCAATACGTCTATGTTTTTAAAAATCTAAGTTTGATTATATATTTAATTAACAAGACCAATTATAACGAAAACAAAAATTATATCATTAAAGTTGTATCGCTCGGTTGGTTAAGTTTATGGACAAAGGCGCACTATATTGTGAAATAAAGGCACTACATATGAAACAATATAAGTAAATCTACACTAAAATATGATTATATTTTGTTTTGAACACAGTACAGACGCAAACGTTCATATATACGCGTATACACTCATCACTATAAGCTCCAGCGAGAGACTCAGCCGACAAATCATCTTGAAATTTATGAAGTCACTGTATGCACCTCGTCGTCGACGAGAATGTCTCCTCCCTTCCCCTGTGAATGTGCATCGCCAAAAAATCTAAAATAAATCTAAAAATAAATGCTAGCATAAGAGTTTGAACCCTAGTAGGCTGGGATGCCATTGTCCCTTTAACCATTTAGCAACAGGTTAGTTCGCCAATATGATTATATAAGAGTACATAATATGTAGTCTATAACTTGTATTTAGAAATGAAAGGAGTATGATTTTCTACTGCTGATTCTGTTCGTCGAAGGATTGACGTGAGCTGGCATGCATTTCAAATGGCCACATGCACGCACAAATTTCTATATATCTCAGCGCGCGTCACGATCGATGTCTCTCTTGTCTGAACGTTTCAGCGTGCCCACGTGCCTGAACCGTTTGGATAAAGGTGCTTGCCCTGTCATCTGAACCGTGGTCACATTTTTTAACTGCGGCCGCAATTTGTACAGCTCCCACGCGTAGCACGTTTGATCGCCTCGAGCTGAGCTCACACGTGATCCAGGTTTTGAGGGCACGTTCTTACGTTACGTACGCATGCAGGCGCGTGCGTGCGTGCGTGATTTCCTTCTATGGAAAAGCTGGCCAGCCAGAGAGCAGTGGCGGTGCGAGAAATCCAATTATGTATGGTCAACTGAATGTTAAATAGTTAGATGTATGCATTCATAAAAAATTTAGGCATGATTTTTACTTGCTGTAAGTCGTTGTTGCAAATAGCTGTGTAGTCAATTGACTACCTAGCTCAAGTGTGGATTCGCCACTGCCAAAGAGCATGACTAATTATAGCTCAAATTTTCCCTCTAAAACAAGGAGAGTAACTAGTTCAAAAGGGAAAAACGAAAAGAAAAGTTGTATGCCTTTTAGCGTTCAACATATTATCTGCGACATCTCAGTGGAAAACAGATGATGCGCTCTTCAATCCAAGCTCATAATTACACATTTACAAGATAAAGATGGACTGGTGTGATCTCAATCTGATGCTCTTGTGCGTCCCAACAATCTTTTCATTTGAAATAAAATATGTAAGTGGTGCACGTACGTACGATCGCTTCAATCCGCGATCTCAAGAATTCCAACCACTGCATCTGGCATTGGTATTTTGGTCTCCATATCTCGAAGAGAATAATGAACTATGGAAATACCACCTTATATCTAGTGTATTAGCACGTACCAACCTAAAGATCTCAGAGCAAATCTCATCTTTTTATCAACGGAACGGTGTTTATTCATTCGTATCCATCCGTACAGCGTTTGATTTTTTTCTTCACAAGGAAATAGTGAGCTTTATTCCACTGAAATAGGATCACAATTACTCAAGTTTAGGAAAAACCTATAAATTGTTCGACGGAGCTCATAGGGTGACCGATAGTCCCTCGTGTCGACTGAGAGTTAGCTAATTTCCACTCTAAGGGATTAGCAAATCTGTAACTCGCAACATGGAAATATTGTTTCTCAAACAATGTCTGGCAAATACTTTGATCATTTTTATTTGTTTCTCTTGTCATTTGTATGTGCGGTGTGCACACCCTTCATTTTTTTACCCCGGTCGGGCTAGTTAACTCTCATATGACGGTCCAGTAGAAAAACAAATTGTTCCACTGCATGAGGTGCATGGCTAGTGACATCTTGCTACTCCCCTCGTCTCGGTATATAAGTCAGCTTAAATTGTGCATCGTGACCAAAATGAAGAGAAAAACGAGAGAAATTAATATTAATTTGCTAATCAATACCATTGCATGCAATGAATTGACCAATGCATGTTGTGCTAGTTAGTCTCAAGTCATTAACCCCACTTCTTTCATTGGTTGATTCCAAAAAAAGATAAAAATTAATGTACCGCGTCTAAATGTTTTGGGATTATTTGGTTTTCGTAAGATGACTTATACATCGAGACGGAGGGAGTTCTTTACTCCTGCCATCTGGTAATACTAGCAACCCAACCAACTAAAGCTTAATTAATTGTCAATGGGCATTGTTAACCAAGATTTGTCGGAGCGAACGATTATTGGCCTGGCCTGAGGTCTACGCACGCAACATGTCAAAAATATCCCTGATGCTGTTTCGGTTGCCAGTTTAGACTATGCTAATTAACTTGGTGCATGAGTGCCAGTACTTGGTTAATTCTGCTTATTAGCGGGTCATGCATGCACTCTCAATACTTTAAGAGATATTGTTTTTGAGAAAATATACTTTAAGAGATTTGGAATGATATGGTGACGATCATGTACGTGCAGGTCTCCTTCGTCCAGGATACTTTTCAGACTTTGTTGGTTTTTTGCTGGGAGGGCCTTTCCTTCACAAGAGCATTTTGCTAGCCAAAACATATATCGTTTTCCTAGTCTGTTATCATGTCACCTGCTTGGAATTGGTCGCAAGGAGAGAATTGCAACTTTTTGTCCCTCAGATTATCATCAAGTATGGCTTTTGTCGCTAAACTTTTTTCCCCCTCCAAGTTTTACCCTACCAGCTTTAATTAGTACCTAAAGATATGGTCTCTGGCAATGGTATTCCTCAGCCAAACCTGATTTTCCACCTGGCACGTCATGGTTTTGGCGCAGTACTAAAAAAGCTTGACCTTGACAGACATACACCGGGGCTTGACGGGTTGTAGTATTTTCTTCTCGTGCACGCGGTCCATGCGCGCGCCGGTCCCGCGTCGGCAGTCTGTAAATTAAATGGACCCGGATGAGAGGACCCGGTCCACGTCAACGTGTCCGGTTGATGCATGCATGTCTACGTCTGTCCCTATAGTTCAGGCAGGCTGTACGCACGAGTGGAGCATATATGTTTCCTCCCCCAGAAATGTGCGTGGCCGGGCCGCTACCCACGATGCTGCTGCTGCTGCATCACGTGCGTTCGCCCCACATTTTCTTTCGTCGATGGTTTGGATCTGAGAGGCCACTCTGATTTTTCGGCCTGGTCGAGATCGATGTTTGATGTCAACTTGGACGCTGGCTGGCCGATGTTTGATGTTTGATGTTTGATGTATGAACATTTCAGCGTGCCGCGTGCGTGCGTGCGTACGTGTCTGGACTTGGAAGTCACATTTTTAAACTGCGGCCGCGATTTGTACAGCTCCCACGCACGTTTCATCGCTCCCACGTGATTCATGCTCTGGGGGCACGTAGGTACGTGGTACGATCTGACGCCGACGTAGGCCAATCACGTACCAGCGCATGCAGCTCCGCGCACCAACTTATCGCCCGTGATTTCCTTCTCGGGAAAGCTGGCTAGCCACATAGCAAGACTTACTAATTAGCTCAACCTTTTCTCACTGAAAAAAGAGACCAGTTCACACTTATGCTCCTCTTACTAATCTTACTATTTATAAAGATTGAAGTTGATGGTAAGTTCACGTGTGGATCCAATATTTTTTAAATAAAACAATACACGCATCTCCACATGTCGAACTAGCAATCTTTCAAGAGACAATAAACAAATATATTTTACTCACGTGTGAGATATATCATAAATAAACAATTACACTCCTTTCATAAAAGATCAAGTTTTTTTTTTGTAAAAATCAAAACTAACAAACACAAAAGTGTGACTTCAACTCAAAATCGATTTTGGTTTTAGTTTCTCTTCCCAACCTCCTATAGTCATTTAAAATTCTTAGACGTTGCATTCCTCTCACATATTTTTGCTATCTTTTCTAATCATATATCACGCAACGACCACAAGGACACTAACGTTACTTGATCACCTCCTAAGTCAATGGCTCCGTGGCAACGCACGGGCGTCATGCTTGTTACCTCAACTTTTCTGGGGCTGATGGCATCTCCAACAATAACCGTAAATTTTCTCTCACATTCATCCGCGGACATAAGACCGGTCCGCGGACACGAATGCGGGAGAGCGACATCCAATCGTAACCGTACATACATTCGTTTATTAAGTCAAATCAATCGGACGAAATTCATGTAAACACGACCGGATTTCATGCAAACACGTCGCATCTCATTACCGTTCGAGCATTTAGAACAAAAAAGAAAGATCCGCACCTAAATCCATTCTACGGCGGCAGCGCCCGACGTCCAAGCCGGTGTCATCCTCCCATCCGCTGTCCTCATGAGCATCGGCGATAAGACCGATGAAGTGAAGGTGTGGTCTCCGACAAGGAAGAATAGAACACGGGAGACGGACTTGCCCACAAGGGACACAAAGCTCCACCGCCTCCCGTGGCCTACTCATCCCCGGAGGAGTCCGCGACCAGTCCATCGCCGGTGGACGTGAGGTCCACGATGGAAATGGTGGCACCAGTTGGTTCGTCGGCGACGCGTAGGAGGCGCATCTGGCGTTGTTCTCCTCCACGATTGCCTGCAGCTGCGCCTCGACGATGGCCGCTTCCTCGCGAGCGGAGGCTTGAGCACGGATGGCATCATAGATGGCCCATTGCTCCGCGACGAAGTTTGAATTTGTCACTGCCATGGCCGTCAGGGCCTTTTGGCTCGTGCGCTTGCCGTCAATTTGACCCAACGCAAGTTGATGTTGCTCCAGCGCCCGCTCTAACATCGACGTACGCATTGGTGCAGGCTGCCGTTTCGCCATGGCACCGTTGTAGTGCGCCTGCGCCATTGTGTAGCCGGAGTGCACAGGAGGAGCGGGAGCCGGGGCAGTGTCATCAGAGCCGGTCTCCATCGTGGTGTCGTCCTCGTCCTCATCGGAGACCTTAGGCGAGCCGGCCGACAAGACGACCTCGATCCACCTGACACGGCGACTCTGCCAAGCGACGGCAAGGGCGGCCAACTCGTGCTTCATCTCCGGTGAAAGGCGGTCCCAAGAGCTTCGCTGCCTGCAGTCATGGCAGATGTGGTGCAAGGGAGGAGGATGTGGCGGGGATGTGTTGTGCTGTGGGGATAGCCGGGTGTGGCCGCCCTTAAATAGGGGATTCCGATGAGGTTGGGCGTCAATGCGGGACGCTGACGTGCTTGAGACTGTGTTGGTATTTTCCCAAAGAGGAAGGGATGATGCAGCACAACGACGGTAAGTATTTGCCTCAGTTATGAAACCAAGGTATCAATCCGTAGAGGAAGATCACGCACCCACGTAAACAACACATGCACACAAAGAACAAATACTTGCAATCCGATGCGAAAGAGAGGTTGTCAAGCTCTCCATGGTAATTAGATAGATTAGGCAATGATAGTTTGGGAAAATAGACCTCGCAAGAACACTAAATAAAATAAGTAAACAAAAAGTGCAACAAGGTATTTTTGGGTTTTTTGGATTAATAGATCTGAAAACAAAAGGGCAAAATAGTAGATCGGAAAGCAATATGTTGGAAAAGTAGACTCGGGGGCCGTAGGTTTCACTAGTGGCTTCTCTCATGAGTATAGCACACGGTGGGTGAACAAATTACTGTTGGGCAATTGATAGAAGATCAATTAATCATGACGATATCCAGGAAATATTCATTATATAGGCATCACGTCCAAGATAAATAGACCAGAACGATTCTACATCTACTTCTATTACTCCACACATCGACCGCTATCCAGGACGCATCTAGTGTATTAAGTTCGTGAGAAAACGGAGTAATGCAATAAGAACGGTGACATGATGTAGACAAGATCTATTCATGTAGGAGTACATCCCATCTTGTTATCCTTAATGACAACGACACATGCGTGTCTTGCTACCCCTTCTGTCACTGGGAAAGAACACCGCAAGATCGGACCCATCATAAATCACCTCTTCCCATGGCAAGAAAAATCAATGTAGTTGGCCTAACTAAACCAAAGATTCGAAAAAAACCACGAGGCTATAAGTAATCATGCAAAGAGATCAAAGAAGACTCAAATCATACTCATGGATATAAACTGATCATGAACTCAAAATTCATTGAATCCAAACAAACACACCGCAAAAGTCATTTACATCAAATAGATCTACAAGAGATCATTGTATTAAGAATCATAGAGAGAGAGGAAGCCATCTAGCTACTACCTACGAACCCGTAGGTCTATGGTGGACTACTCACGCATCATCGGAGAGGCACCTATGAAGAAGATGAACCCCTCCGTGATGGTGTTAGATTGGATCTCGAGGTTCTGAAACTTGCGGCGGCTGGAATTGTGTTTCATCGACTCCCCTAGGGTTTTCCAAAAATATGGGAATTTATAGGCTTGATAGTCGGTTGAGGGGGGTCCCGAGGTGGGCACCCTCCACTAGTCCGCGCCAGGGGCCTCTGGCGTGCCCTGGTGGAGGGCGGCCACCCTGGCCCCCTCTCCTGGTGCTCTTTGGCCCATCCTGGCTCTTCTGGTCCATAAAAATTCTCCAAAAATTCCCGTAGTGTTTGGGCTCCGTTTGGTACTGATTTTCTACGAAGTAAAAAACAAGCAAAAACAACAACTGACACTTTGGCACTATTTCAATATGTTAGTCCTAAAATGATATAAAATTACTATAAATTGATTGTAAAACATCCAAGATTGATAATATAACAACATGGAACAAGCAAAAATTATATATACGTTGGAGACGTATCAGCATCTCCAAGCTTAATTCCTACTCGTCCTCGAGTAGGTAAATGGTAAAAACAGAATTTTTGATGTGGAATGCTGCCTAACATGTTCATCATATGTTCTTTTCTTTGTAGCATGGATATTTGGATTTTTAAATGATTCAAAGCAATAGTCTAGTTTTGACATGAAAACTTTAATACTCAAGCATATCAACAAGCAATCTTGTCTTTCAAAATGTCAATGCTAAAGCAAGTTATCCCTAGCCCATCATGCTCAATCATTGATCCATTCACAATACGCACTCAAATATTAGTTACACCTAATGCACAAGTACGATCATAGTGCCTTCTAGTTGGTGCTTTATAAGAAAAGATGGAGACTCAAATTGAAAAATAAAAATTGCATAAAGTAAATATATAGGTCCTTCACAGAGGAAAGTAGGCATTTGTAGAGGTGTCAGAGCTCAAGTGTTTAAATAGATAGAGAGAAATATTTTGGGTGGCATGCTTTTCCTGTCAACGAAAACGACTGAGAGATTTCAATATCTTTCCACGCTAGATACATCATAGGCGGTTTCCAAACAAAAAATAAAGTTTATTCCTTTTTCCACCATACTTTCACTTTCCATGGCTAGCCGAATCCACGGTTGCCATCCATACCAACACTTTTAAAGGAATTTATTATTTGACAACATAAAGTAAATATATTTTTGTTTTTCATTTTGGGACTAGGCATCCCTATTAGGGTCATACTCTTGTGCAATGACAAGTGAATAAACACTCATCTTGAGAATAACACACCTAGTATGGAAAAATATCAGACACCCCCTACCATTTCTTGAGCGGGACGAGCACACCAAAAGGAAAATTTATTTTGAAAGTTTAGAGATGGCACATACAAATTTTTTTGGAACGGCATGAAAATACCATATATAGGTAGGTATGGTGGACTCATAGGACAAAACTGGTTTAAGGATTTTGGATGCACAAGTAGTATTTCTACTTAGTACAAGTGAAGGCTAGCAAAAGATTGAGAAGCATCCAACCAAAAATGAAAAATCACATAAGCGAGCATTAAACATAACTAACACTGAATAATGCACCATAATTAGGATGTAATTTCGTAGCACAACTATTGAATTTTTTGCTTGCATAGGGAATCACAAACCTTAACACCAATATGCTTACTAAGCATAATTACTCACTAACATAACTCACATATTACTATTGTCATGTCTCAAAACTATTACAAAGAATCAAGTTTAATTTGTCCAATGATCTTCATGAAAGTTTTTATTGTATCCTCTTGAATATTTACCACTTTGGGACTAGTTTCATATATTGCAATTGCTTTTAGCAAGCTCACATGGATATAAGTGAAGAACATGAGCATACAAGTTTCATCTCTAAAAATAGTATAAGTGAAGCATGAAAGGATTTATTCAAAATTACTAAACTATCAAATTAATATAAGTGAAGCATGAGAGCATTGCTTCAAAAGATATAAGTGAAGTATAAGAGCAATTTCTTTGCTCAATAGATTTAAGTGAAGCATAAAGAGCAATTCTAGAAAATCATATCATATTTTTCTCTCTCTAAAATAGGTGTGTGCAGCAAGGATATAAGAAAATAAAGAAAACATACAAGACGCTCCAAGCAAAACTCATGATACGTGACGAATAAAAATACAGTTCCAAGTAAAATATAGATGGTCGTTAGAAGAAAGAGGGGATGCCACTCGGGGCATCCCCAAGCTTAGTTGCTTGTTACTATTTGGATATTACCTTGGGGTGCTGTAGCATCCCCAATCTTAGGCTCTTCTTACTCCGTATGTTGGAAATATGCCCTAGAGGCAATAATAAAAGAGTTATTGTTGTATTTCCTTGTTCATGATAATTGTCTATTGTTCATGCTATAATTGTGTTAACCGGAAACCATAATACATGTGTGAATACATAGACCACAACATGTCCCTAGTGAGCCTCTAGTTGGCTAGCTCGTTGATCAATAGATGGTCACGGTTTCATGACCATGGACATTGGATATCATTGATAACGGGATCACATCATTAGGAGAATGGTGTGATGGACAAGACCCAATCCTAAGCATAGCACAAGATCGTGTAGTTCGTCTGCTAAAGCTTTCAATGTCAAGTATCGTTTCCTTAGACCATGAGATTGTGCAACTCCCGGATACCGTAGGAATGCTTTGGGTGTGCCAAACGTCCCAACATAACTAGGTGGCTATAAAGGTGCACTATGGGTATCTCTGAAAGTGTCTGTTGGGTTGGCATGAATCGAGACTAGGATTTGTCACTCCATGTGACGGAGAGGTATCTCTGGGCCCACTCGATAAGACGTCATCATAATGAGCTGAATGTGACTAAGAAGTTAGCCACGAGATGATGTATTACAGAACGAGTAAAGAGACTTGCCGGTAACGAGATTGAACAAGGTATAGGGATACCGACGATTGAATCTCGGGTAAGTAACATACCGGTAGACAAAGGGAATTGTATACGGGATTGATTGAATCCCCGATATCGTGGTTCATCCGATGAGATCATCGTGGAGCATGTGGGATCCAACGTGGGTATCCAGATCCCGCTATTGGTTATTGACCGGAGAGGTGTCTCGGTCATGTCTACATGTGTCCCGAACCCGTAGGGTCTACACACTTAAGGTTCGATGACGCTAGGGTTATAGGGAAATGGTATACGTGATTACCAAAGGTTGTTCAGAGTCCCGGATGAGATCTCGGACGTCACGAGGAGCTCCGGAATGGTCCGAAGGTAAAGATTGATATATAGGAAGTCCTGTTTTGGTCACCGGAAAGTTTTTGGGCTCATCGGTAGTGTACCGGGAGTGCCGGGAGGGTGCCGGAGGACCCCCGGGAGGGGTGTGACGACCAAAGGACTTTGTGGGCCCTTAGAGGAGGAGTACCAGCCCTTATTGGGATGGCCAAGACCTTCCGGAAGGGCACATGCGGCTAGGGATAAGAGATAAGGCTAAAAAGGATTGAAAAGAAAGAGATCCACCTCCCTTGTGGGAGGTGGACTCCTCCCTAGGTTCGGCCGAACCTCTCCTCCTTGGAGGAGGGGCCAAGGCAGCCCTCCCTCTCCCTCCTCCTATATATACCCAAGGTTTTGGGCTGATTTGAGACATGACTTCTCTCTCTCGACGCAGCCCTACCCTTCCTCTTCCTCGTTCTCCGTAGTGCTTGGTGAAGCCCTGCCGGAGTCCACGTAGCTCCACCGTCATCATGCCGTCGTGCTGCCGTCGCTGGATCAAGGCGTAGGAGACGTCATCGGGTTGCACATGTGTTGAACGTGGAGGCGCCGTTGTTTGGCGCTTAGATCGGAGTCCATCGCGATCTGAATCGCTACGAGTATGACTCCACCAGCCGCGTTCTTGTAACGCTTCCGCTTAGCGATCTTCAAAGGTATGAAGATGCAATCTCTCCCCACTCGTTGCTGGTTTCTTCATATATAGATCTTGGTGACATGTAGGCAATTTTTTGATTTACTAATACGTCTCCCAACACCGTATTCCTTCATCCATCGTGATCTCACCCAAAACTTGGAAACTTCAATCACACAAAACTTGACAAAATTCTTGTAAGATCCGTTAGTATAATAAAGCAAATTTCACTTTAGGTACTGTTGTAAACTCATTCATATTTTATTTTTTCATTATATCTACTGAATTCTAACTTTACCATGACTTATAACCCCCGATACAAGCCATAGATTCGTCAAAACAAGCACACAATGCAACGAAAACAGAAACTGTTTCAGACAGAACAATGTGTAGTTATCAGTACTCTACCCATACTTCTGAAGCTCTAAAAATTCTGAAAAATTAGGAAAACGTAAAGAATTTTTATAGAAATAATGTGTTAAAATCTAAGCTTAATATCACGTTCCAGTAAAAAATGAAAATCCGTGCACTTGGAACAAAGTTTCTGTTTCAGATTCAGCATTTTTTCTACTCATCTTATGTACCATCCTAAAGGCATTACTTGGCACAAACACTAACTAAATATAAAAACACAATCATAACATAATCATAATTATGAAAAAGACTCACAAACAGAAATGAAAAGATAAAAATAATTTAATTATTGGGTTGCCTCCCAACAAGAGTTATCTTTTTACGCCCCTAGTGAGGCATAACACATAGTTTCAAGTGTTGTCATCCTTAGTTTCCAACTCCTTAAGCACGCAACGAGAACTTTTCGAGGATCTATCATGCATATTTTCAATTACAATACTTCTAGGAATAAGATCGAAAAATGTATTCTTGCCATGAAGGTTGTTTACCACTTCAACAAAATTGGGATGAATACTAATCATTTTGAGATCCTCATTGTTTCTACTAGAAGCGGTACCCTTGTTCTTAGGAACTTGCATGGTTTTTTAATCTTTACTAATGTGAGTTTTTTCAATAGTCTTATCAGTAGAGAAATCCGAACTTAAATTACAAAAGATTTCCTCCAACTTATCAATTCTAGTGAGGTTTTCTTCCATTCTTTTATTGACTACGAGTTCATTTTCCTTTAATATTCTAAGAGCGTCTCTCACCTTTGGCACAATTATATTAGCAAAATTATGCATCCTTTTATCAAAATACTCAATATTTTCCGCGGTGAGCATTTTCTTTTCAATAGCATCTAACCTTTTGATAACATGCTCAAGAGTTAAAATTGTTTCATTGACAATGATAGGTGGGAAACCCACTAAATTTCCCATAGCATTATAAGCATCCAAAGAGGGGCACATCAAGAAATTTCCATCGATAATCGTATCAAGGACGAATCTATACCAAGTGGTGACGCCCACATAAAAATAGCGAAGAAGAACAATGGTAGATTCTTTACGAATAGATATATTATGAGCATTGCAAATCATGTACCAAGCATCTTTAAGATTCTCCCCTCCCGTTGTTTAAAATTAAGAACCTCATTTTCGGGGGTAAACGCAATAACATAGGAACTAGCCATAGTGGAGAGATATGCGAACAAGAGATCTGACGATAAAAAGGCAAACGAAAAAGAAAGGGCGAATAAAATGACAAATTTGTGAAGTGAGGGAAAGGAAAACGAGACGCAAATGGAAAATAATGTTAATTCTAAGGAGATGAGATTTGTGATTAGGAACCTGGTAGATGAGAATGCTTCCTCCCACGCAACGGCACCAGAAATTCCTTTGACGTGGCTTGAGACTACGTTGGTATTTCCCTCAAGAGCAAGGGATGATGCAACACCGCGATGGTAAGTATTTCTCTCAGTTATAAAACCAAGGTATCAATCTGTAGAGAAAGATCACGCACCCACGTAAACAACACCTGCACACAAATAACAAATACTTGCACCCTGACGCGAAAGAGAGGTTCTCAAGCTCTCTACATTAAGAAGATAGATTAGGTAATGATAGTTTTGGCAAATAGATCTCGCAAGAACACTAAATAAATAAGTAAACAAAAAGTGCAGCAAGATATTTTTTGTATTAATAGATCTGAAAAAAGGCAAAATAGTAGATCAGAAATCAATATGTTGGAAAATTAGACCCGAGGGCCGTAGGTTTCACTAGTGGCTTCTCTCACGAGTATGGCACACGGTGGGTGAACAAATTACTGTTGGGCAATTGATAGAAGATCAAATAATCATGACGATATCCAGGCAATGATCATTATATAGGCATCACGTCCAAGATAAGTAGACCGAAACGATGTTGCATCTACTTCTACTACTCCATACATTGACCGCTATTCGACATGCATCTAGTGTATTAAGTTCATGGGAAAACGGAGTAATGCAATAAGAACGGTGGCATGATGTAGATAAGATCTATTCATGTAGGAATAGATCCCATTTTGTTATCCTTAATGGCGACGATACATGTGTTTCTTGCTACCCCTTCTGTCACTAGGAAAGAACCAAAGACGGTGGTAATACCGTGGCCAGGATGGAAACTTTCCAAGCCGTGGTGTGTACTCCAAGGACAAGATGGTAGATTTGGCATGTTCTTTATCTGATATAACCGACATTATGTAACCCTAGACACCCCTGGCATCTATATAAACCAAAAGGTTTTAGTCTGTAGGGCATATTACGATCATAACTCCTAGGGTTAGACCATAAAATACGATCTCGAGGTAGATCAACTCTGTACTCGATATTTCACCATCAATACAAACAAAGCAGGACGTAGGATTTTACCTCCATTAAGAGGGCCCGAACCTAGGTAAACATCGTCTCCCTTGTCTCCTGTAACCCATCGATTCAAGATCCACAGTTCGGGACCCCCTATCCGAGATCTGCCGATTTTGACTCCGACACCCACCCTCAAAAACAAGCATGGATCCACACTTCACGAAAGCAGATGAAACCCTTCCACCCCTGCTGAAGCACTTCCTTTGCCACTCAAGAGATCGGCTTAACCAGAGATAGGGAAGGGGGAGGAATATGCCCCGGGGACTCCCGATAGTCTGGTTAGCGGGCTACCGGACACGAGGAAGACAAAGGGACCCACCGCGACCAGTCGTAGACTAGTGTAGTGTATCCGTGTCGTGGGAGTGGAGCTCCGCGCGACGCTACGTGCACATAGTTTTACATTTTTAGTTAAAATATATCCAAAATGTAAACGTTTTTGTCCGATTTGTATGAAATCAGTCATGTTATGTGAAATCTGGTCGTGTTTGCACGAATTTTGTCCGGTTGGTTCAAACTGTTATCGAAATGTATGCGGCTATGTTTAGATGACGGCCTTCCGCATCCGTGTCCATGGACTGGATGTGCGAGAAAATTTGCGGGTTACCCTTGAAGATGTCTTGAAGGGGCAAAAAACCATTTGCCTTACAAGCTTTAGTGGAGCACGTGAGTTATATGATCATTTTTCTTTTTGGAATCAGTGAGTTATATGATCAGAAACAGGTACATTGTCACTAAAAACAAGCACAATACGATGATTTTATTTTCACTCGTGCCATGTTTTTATTGTCATTTCAAGATGATACCGAGAGTTGAAAGAATGATGTCAACAAAAACAATTGTGCATGCCCTGCTTGGAGATGCATGACTAGGTTTAATTTTGGCATAGTTTATTGGGCATAGTTCCTCCCCGGCGCATGATTTATTGGGCATAGTTTATTAGGCATGCATGCATAGTTCCTTCCCGACGCGTGGTTCAGCAACTCTTCGCTCCAAGCCAGCTCGTGAAGGAATGGCGAGTTGCTCCAGGCCGACACGACAAAACGGGCATCATCGCTGCCATCGACGATGTCGCGTCGTATCGCGCCTCCCATGCCTACAACCGCACCATCCGTCATCAACGCGCGCATAGCCGTGCCATGCCGGCAAAGAAAGAAGCAGGTTTCGAGGGCATCGACGAGTTGACGGCCATCACGTCCGCACCCACCGCCATTATTGAGGAGAAGTAGAACACGAGAGGTCGCCACCGCTTTGGTCCTAAGATGGTCGCCGCAGGTGAGTCACCGGCATCCACAGCCAGTGTCTCGTCCTCTCTCACCGGCCACCATCGTTCCCTGCCCTAAAAGCAAGCATGGGTCCACGCTTCATAGAAGCGGATGCAACCCTTCCACTCCTGATGAAGCACCCCCTTTGCCACTTCGATGATCGGCGTAACCGAAGATAGGTAGAGGGAGAGGAATATGCCTCCGGGACTCCCGACATTCCAGTTAGCGGGTTGCCGGACATGGGAAAGACAAAGAGATTCGTCGCGGCCGGCCCTAGACTAGTGTAGTGTTTCGTGTCGTGGGAGTGGAGCTCCGCGAGACCGAACACGCACATAATTTTACTTTTTTTTTTAGTTTAAAATGTGTTCAAAATGTAAACGTTTTCGTCCGGTTTGTATGAAATCCGTCATGTTATATGAAATTCATATTTGCACGAATTTCGTCCGCACGGTTCGAACTATTGTCAAAATGTATATTCTACGGTTGGATGGCGGCCTCCCGTGTTTGTGCCTGCGGTCTGGTCCCCTGTCCGTGGACAGATGGATGAGAAAATTTGCGGGTTGCCGTTCAACATACCCTAAAAAGATGAGAAACCATTTGCCTTACAAGCTTAGTGGAGCACGTGAGTAATATGATGAGAAACACGTACAATATCACTAAAAACAAGCACAATATGATGATTTCATTTTCACTCATGCCATGTTTTTATTTTCATTTCAAGATGATACGGAGAGTTGAAAGAATGATGTCCACAAAAACAATTGTGCATGCCCTGCTTGGAGATGCATGACTAGGTTTAATTTTGGCATAGTTTATTGGGGATGCATGCATTATGAGCTAGATCAACAGTATCTCACCTGCACTCACCTATCCCAGGCCATAACCATGAACAACACGCACCACCTGTAGCCTCGGTCAATCAACGGGAACATGAACGCACATGCACGGTGACAAATGCACAGAAATGACACTTACATATATACAGTTACTTGCACCTGTATTTCTGCCCGTTCGATCTACAAACTTTTACCGTTGTTCCAAAGATAGTTTCTAGTCCAAAAATATCCGTATAGGAGTATATAGAAATGGATCTAGATCTTTATCCGATGCATGCATGTGTGGTACTATCCCTGTTAGTCTATCTTCTGACATTGTATGGCCCACATGCATGTCAAAAGATGTCGATATATCATGTATGCGATGCCAATCTCGGCTTTAACTGCTCTTCCGATTGGTCCATCTCATGGACCATGCATCCAACTGACATACACATCCATCTACATGCATCACATGGGAGCTCCATATCCAATAACGAAATGACACTTGGCACATCACAATTAGAGGCTGATTAGTTAAGTTACTAACAACATGGTAATTAGTTTTCTTAGAAACACAATACAAACTGAGACGTTCACAACACACACAGTCACACACACACACACACACACACACACACACACACAACCCATATAAATACCTCTGGGTGACTGTCTCGACAGATCTTAAGATTGACAAAGTCGTCACAAACATGTCGTACTCAGTGGACACACCATTTCACAAAATAGTAGTGTCACCAAGCCAATTAAAAAAAAAGATAGTGCCATAGAGCATGGATAAATCCAGGAAATATGCAAGCACCCGTGAAGTCAAGGACTTGATCCCGGAGTGGGTTGGTTCCACCACAAGGAACCAAACTATTTAAGCTAGCAGGGTTGTTTTGCTAGTAAACAGTTGATTAATTGCAAAGCAACAGGGTAAAGGCCGGACTATTACTATGGAAGTGTATGCAAAGTTATCTCTAATGAGTGAGCTTGATCAATCAAGTGGCTCCAGTCATCGCCCTGCTCATGGCGAAGAAGACTGACCCCTTGGGACATCGATGTATTTTGTTTATTTTCTAAGGGTGTTTCTATTGTTAGTTGTATTAATAGATCTAATATATTTTTACAACAAAAGTGGCTCCACCCATACAGAAACATCTAAGTGAGCTTGACCAATCAAGTGGCTTTAGTTCACCAAGTATGGCCATACATCAATATTTATATTCTCTTGTATTTTGGAATCATTTATCTGGGTTTTTTTGTATTTTGAAAAACATCTGATAGGTCCTAACAATGATTTTAAAAATAAGTAAAAAATGAGATATTTAAAAATAATTGTTACAATTTCCATTTTATTTTTTATTTCTTTTCAACGATGACATTTCTAAAAGTTCATTTCTTTAATTTTTAATTATTTTATTAGTTATAATACATTGTTTCAAAAAAATTACCAATATAACACAAAATATAATTATTTCGATAAATTTCAAAAATATTTCATACATGTATCAAACATGTTTATTATTTTAAATTTTACAAATATTATTCATAATTATTCACATAAAATTTAATTAATTTAAGATATAATTAAAATAGGTGCCGACCATTTCACAGTTTTGGTGAGTCCAAGTGGGGACACGGAGCATGTACTAGAACTCACCTAGTGATACAAAATGGTGCATGCATTGTATTGTAAAATTGCTATAATATTTTGCCAATCTCATAGTATTATTTAGTGGTTCTGTTAGAAAAACCAGCTTTCGTGTGAACCCTAGAGAATGGTCACAGATCGATCCTTCATTTATTTAAAGATTAAAAAAACAGTTTAAAATATTTACATATATAATTCATAATTGTTGACATGTATAACTTCAATCAGTTTCAGGAATATCTCATACATGTACCAAGGACAGTTCATTGTAGTAAAAATGTGTATGGACAAATGATTCATAAACATTCACAGCTTGCATGTATGTACTTGCGCTCGCCAAATAGTACAAAATTGTACACGCACAGTACTGTAAAAGAAGAACAAGAACAGCTCACCAATCTCAAAGCATGTGTGGGCGAGAGGTCCTGCACCGCCACGCAGCGGCCCGTTAGAGAAATCAGTAACCCGTGTGAACCCTAGAAATGGTCACTGATGGAGCCTCCACGATTAACAACGAGTTAAGTAATGGCAGGCTACATGTAGCACGCACGCGGCTAGTTTGATTGAATATACCAGGCTGTCAAAAGTTGACTCTACCTGCATCGCTCAACACATGTGTACAGTAGTTTGTAGTATTTGTGGAGGAGCCGGTGTTTTTTTTAGTTCAGGGCATCTTTGATTCGCTGGATTCTCAAAATGCAAGAAGAGAAAGAACGTTTGGAATAGAGTGTCATGTCATTTTCTATCAAACATGATTTGAAAGTGTGTTTGATAGCAAAGAAAAATAAAGAATTCTACAAAAATATTTGAGTGGATGTAAATTTTTCCTCAAAATGTAGCAGAAATGAATATTATGAAAAAAATATAGAGGATTTCAATCCTACAAATCAAGCGACCGTTGTAGGAAAAAATCCCAAGGATCCAAATCCTCCAAATGTCTATTGAAATTCTTTTGAATCAAAGAAGCCCTTACCTGAGTTGATTAAAGTGTTTTTTTTGTTGATTGCTTTTTGAGATAGCAAACCGCTTATGCCAAGTGGTGTTAATTATAATGTTTTTTTTGCAGGCGATTATAATGTTTGATATGCATCTTACCATATGTTGGTAAAAGGGTGAAAATGATGAGATCTAGTGACACTGTTTTCACTGGAACAACATCTATCTATGGTTGGCATTATTCTCTTAGTATATATGTACTACTAGTACGTAATGGTAGATTTTTAACCGGGCACAGTTCCAAGAAAACAGTGGAAACAGAAGCTATCCTGCACACACACACATATATTTAGTATTATCTGTGGGGTGCAATGTGAAATGCACTCACAAGTATAATACTGGTAGCAGCAGCTAGCTACTACTAGATGGTAGGACACACAACCAAAAACTATTCTTTTGGCATTTGTTCCCTCAATTCAGCTTTGCTTTCTCTCTCTCTCTCCATCTCTAGCTAGCTAGAGTTCCTCTCCCCCTCTCACTCTAGAGAGAGAGAGGGAGGAAGAGATCTGAAGCCAGGTATTTGAGGGGCAGTTCAATCATATGAATATATTTGTGTTTGTGCTCATCATCTTGAGTCCAGTTAAGCGGGGCTGCCATGCCATGCATGTGATTGATGTGTTTATGATTCATGGAGTAGTGAGGGTGAGTTAATCTGTTCATGCAGGGATCGATCGATTGAGGGAGGGAGTTCGGCATGGACGACTTCATGCAGTGGGCGATGAACACGCTGGACCAGCAGCAGTACCACGCTGCCGCGGCCGCCTGCGGTGGTGCTGGCTCCAGCTCCGGCGGCAGCAGTGCTGGTGCCGTCTTCCCGTCGCTGCAAGCGCTCCGCGAGTCCACGGCCGCCGTCGGCGGCGTCGGTGAACTGAGGGTGCAGGTGGAGCACCAGCATCCCAGCAGCTGGAGCACCAGCTCCGGCGACAGCCCCGGCGCCGCCATGGACCACGACGCGCCCGCCGCGGGGTGGTCCCCGCACACAGCCCGCGCCAGGAGCAGGGCGACCACCAGCAGCAGGCCCATGAGCTGGAACTTCAGCGCAGCCGCCGCGTCCGCGCAGGCCACGCAGCTGCCGGCCGACATCGACATCTCCCCGCGGCCGGCCCCCGCCCCCAGAGGCCATAGCACGCCCGCCGCCGGGAGGAGATCGGGAGGCGGCGCGCAGGGCGCTGCCGCGTCGTCGGCGTCGCCGGGCCCTGTGCAGGACCACATCATCGCCGAGCGCCGCCGCCGGGAGAAGATCAACCAGCGCTTCATCGAGCTCTCCACCGTCATCCCCGGCCTCAAGAAGGTTTCTTGGTCTTCCTCTTCCTCCTCCTCCTCTTCGATTTCATTTTCCATGCTTAAATCCTCTTCTTAATCATCTACTAAAGCTTAATTACACCACATATTTAAGATTAAGATTATATGTGCTGAATGAATTTTGATCTACTCTTTAATGAATGAGCTGATCTGATGTGCACTCCAGATGGACAAGGCGACGATTCTTGGGGACGCGGTCAAGTACGTGAGGGAGCTGCAGGAGAAGGTGAAGACCATGGAGGACGACGAGAGCGCCGCCGCCACCACCACCACCATCCGCTCCGCCGTGCTCGTCAGCAAGAAGATCAAGGCCGACGACGACGACGAGGAGGAGGACGCCGGCGAGTCGAGCCACGGCGGGCTGCCGGAGATCGAGGTGCGGGTGTCGGGCGAGAAGACCGTGCTGGTGCGGATCCACTGCAAGAACGCGAGGGGGCTGGTGGTGAGGGTGCTGGCGGAGGTGGAGGACCTCCGGCTCGCCATCACCCACACCAGCGTCATGCCCTTCCCGGCCGACACCGCCATCATCACCATCACCGCAAAGGCAAGCTAGCCAATAATTAAGCTAATTTACCAAGTTTATCTCTCTCTCTATATATATATATATATATTCCCTGTCCTTGCACAAAGTACTCGTCTACATATAGACTCAAGACTGCAAATTATTTCATCAAGTTTGTCTAGGCCTAATTAAGCCGACTAAGATCCATTTTTCTTACCATGCATCTGATACAATCTTGATCATTCCACCCATGTCCATGCAAACACGGACATCGACTTACACATAAGAAATCCCCGTGCAACTTTGATGTAGCAAAACTGTATTTTCATCTCATTATTCTCGTCTACTAATTAATTTGGCAATATATATATAGAGAGAGAGTATGTGACAAAGCTCAAGAATAGACACGACCTGCTTTAGTTTCTTGCCAACGTTGGCATGCATATAATTTGCATATCCACAACCCCTCGCACCCTGGGCTCTAGCCTCGGGCGTCAAGATATCTTCTCAATAAGTTATAGTAATTTTAGGCTTGCTCCGGATTGTGTCGCCTCTTTTTTTTTTTCGTTTGATGACAAAGCTAAAGAATAGTAGTTTTAGTAATTTGTGGATTTGCATATCCACAAATTCGCTATTGCCTGTAGACATTGCGCTTGAGGCGGCATTGATCCTCAATTAGTATGCCTGCAACCAATCAATAATGTAACAAAAAAATTGTGTGTGGACATGGTTAGTTCAAATATGGATATTTCTTTCGAAAAGAAGGTGAAACCCCCCTGCATTGATTGATGCATATAACCTTTAGTTCGAAGATGGATGGTTGATGTGCTTCTACTAGGAACTCTCGTTAACACATGTCTAATAAGAGCAACTTGTAGTATATATAGTGTGGATGCCTTCAGAATGTTGTTCTTCATAATGGAGGTTGTAGGTTCAAGCTACTCCCATGAAGATTAAACAGTAAATAATGCAAAATTAGTGCATTTGTCAGGGTTTTTAAGGCGGCACACGGTCATGCTCCCCGGCCGGACCCTCATTGCACGAAAACCATAGCTTTACTATCAAGAAAATGTTCTCTCAAAAAGGAGAAAACAGACCAACACACTGAGATGACATAACACTGAACCAACAGTATATATCACGAAGGCACTAATGCTGGGTTATTTAGGCATCTCATGTAGGCCACTTGTACATTGATCTCTGAACATCTCTATTCACTGTATTTGTTTGTATGGGCAGGTAATTTACTCCATGCATGTGAACTCCATTATAGAAAGTTGTATGACTGGATATGGAGATGTGAAAATAAAAAAGATAGTATATGAATATATGATCAACCATGAATTAATTTGTAGGTTTCATGTTTATGATTTAGTTTAAAAACGGAGATATGATGTGTGTGTTGAAGACAACTCACCAGAAGGTAGCCTGAGAAGTGATTGATCGATCAGCATGTTAGTTTAAGTGTTGGACTCAACCATGCTACTGGATAAGATCATAACTAAGCGATCGGATGGATGGGATTTTTTTTCAATGGTTTTCTGATGAAATATTGTACTCCTCACGCAATTGGGTCGTTAAATAGACAATGAATAAGTCTGATTCAAATGAGAACTTGCTATATTTAAGTAAAATTTCCAATGAGGTTTGGGGGAAAGAAATTGTAGCATTTCATCCTTGCTTTCAAAAAAATGCAGCTTGCTGTCAAAATTTGAAAATTCTAGCATGTAATCCTGCTGTAAAAGAACAAAAATGGTATGGCTTCTCGTCATTTGATCTCAAGATAAGACTATTAGTGTATTTAAACACTGCAAGTCTTATTTGTTTGGGAGAGGAATGCTTGAGGTGCATGCATATATGAACATACTTTGATACATCGAAGGTATATAAGAAATTGCAGCATCTCATCATTTGATCTCAAGATAAGACCACATAAATTGTAGCATCTCATCATTCGATCTCAAGATAAGACCACATATTCAGACAATTAACTAAGAATGCAAATAAAAATGCTTGAGGTACATGTATATATTAACTGTAACTCAAATACATACTCCTGTTCGGCATGTTTAATTAACTGATAATTATTAATTACTTTGTGCAACTTTGATTAATTTCAGGTGGAAGAGGGGTTCAACTCGACGGTGGAGGAGATCGTGAGGCGGCTCAACTCGTCGCTGCGCCAACATTACGGCGCCAATAATTCTGATGATCAAAATAGTGCCACCAAGAGAGAGTGCTAAGTGCTCATGCAACTCGGTCAATAACTTTCCTTGGATGATTTTATATTTTGAAAATCGAGAGATAAATTCATGGTGATGAATACATCGTTACGATGGTGTGCATGCATGATCAGTTCAATAGATAAATGTTGCACGCATGTGTGTGCATGCATGGCAACGAGGATTTCTCCGCCCAGGTTTGCAAGTTTTGGTTGCTAGCTAGCTACTTGCTGTTGCTCAATCCCAATCACACTGATGAATGATGAGAGAACAAGGATATATATAATAAGATTTTGCTGCATGCAAGTGTGGATTCTCAGTTAATTTCTCTATGAAAAAATGGAAGAACCTTAGATGTAAGTATATGTCACATATGCATGCCATGTTGTACTGTCTGCATAATTTAGTGTCAATCGTGAATTTTAGGTATGATCTTCGCAACTAATTCTGTATTTATGTGTATGACAAGTACATCACTCATCTAGCAGCACTATTTTTTTTCTAAAAATATCCCACAATATCCTGCTTTGAAATACTTTAATTAGGAGTGCATGCATGAGATCATATCCCGGTATACATGCATGCATGTCTCCTCTCTGACTCGTGCATGAGTCATGCATGCAATATTATTATTATTATTTGGCTCCTCTGCGTTATTTCATTGGCCCTCTTGATTTATTTAATAGATATTGCGTGATTTGCACAGCCTTAAAGATAAAGATATGATCAAATCAGAGATTCAGATCGGGTTCATTATTGGGTAGAGAAAGCGGTTGAGATATGCAGTGCAAAGTTGGCACAGTGCTGTCTGCATAAAATGCAACATGTCTTTAGTTGGTACTTGGTAGGGCAAGCCAAGAAGATCTCGGTGATCTGCACATATATGTATGTGCATATATACTCAACATGCACATGTAGTATATTTCGGTTAATTAATTAATACAGACAGATGATCGGCCTGTTCCCCATCATGGAATATATCATGCATCATATGATTAAACAACGCGTTATGGGTGATCTCGAGTGATTTGGTCAGTTCTTTCTTGGCGATTTAATTTGATTTGATTAGTTTAGGTGAGCGAGGAAGCAACTAATCAATCTAGGAGGATGGACGATCACACTATCTTTTGGTGATTTGGTCATGGTAGTAGTACACAACCAAACACAACACAAAAGAAGAACATATATAAAAATTGTGACACAGCCCGGCATGTCTCAGGGAACTCTTAGTTTATGCATGCCTTGTTGGTTCTGCTCAAGGCAATGCAGAAGAGGTACATTATTGTGTTTGTTTACCATAACCAGCAATTTGCCGTGTGCGTGCATGGATGAAGAAAAGGCTTCAATAATTGGGTCATGCTGCAGCTAGCATATTTGATTGCCAAAGCAATCCAAATTTATTTTATTTTTTTTGCCAAGGTTTTTGGAGGCTTGTAAGCAGAAGCTAGCTTCAGTGTCCCATTAATTTCCTGGGTGTTGAGTTCTAGTATGTGGCTGCATGCATGCATGCATGCTGACTGTAAAAGGCGGCACGTTTTGCTGCTCATTGTTTTTGTCCAAATGCTTTCTGTTGAGAAGGATGGATGATGCAGTGGCACCGGCAGTGGAACTAGGCGATGACCGTTAAGCCTCCGATTATACTACCTAATTCACACGTTAACTACGTATCATGGCTCAAGCTGAGGTGCACTTAGCGTGTGTGTTTCGAACGGCTAGTAGCATCCACGAAGGCCATGGATAACAAATCCAATGATCTCACTGTACTATTTTATTTAAAACATCTTCAATTGATTTCTTTTAATAATGATTTTTTTTGAGAATCTTTTAATAATGATATGTGCTGCTGGTATTGGATCTTATCAGTTGCAGCCTCGTGCTGCCGGCCCATACCGAACAGACAGGAGCAACCTTGCTCGTGCATGCATGCATCTGGTTCGTGATGGATGTGACCAACACAGTGATCGACGCTCCATCTCAGCCACGCATATTTCTTCTCCCCCTTTGTTTATAAGTTGCACTCTCCGTTTTTTCCATCTCGAACTGATCAAACAAGCATCTGCTGCAGTCCCGGATAACGTCGTCAGTGAGCATTGCCGCCATTAATAATAGAGGCCCTTGAAGATCGGAACCACATGCGCACTGCTCTTCATCCCCACCCCAGAGGAGAAGCTAGGTACCTAGGTAGTACCTCAAAGATAACATTGTTTCATCTCTATTTCTCCTTCTTTTTCCTTTTCATTTCTGAACAACACAGAGAAGAAAACAGAGCATTGCAGTACGTGTAACACCGGTCTAATACTTTTTTTTGTTTCCTATTATTGTTTTCTCTTTCGTTTTATTTGTCTTTCGCCGGTTTTATTCGGTTTCCTTTTTCTTCTTCATTTTGCTTTAGTTTTCTTTGTTTTTCTCCTTGGTTGTGTTTGGTTTTCTTTTGTTATACTTGGGTTCTTTCTTCTTATTTTCTTGTTTTTCTTTGTTTTCTCCAGGTTTTCTGTTTTTCTTTTTTATTCTTTGTCGGTTTTTATTTGTTTTTTTCCCTCACATGTGTCTTCCTTTTTTCTCAGTACACAATGTATAATTTTAGAGCACACGTGAAACATTAAAAAAAAATTATGATATGCTTTGGAAAAATTTCGAATACATGATGCACAATTTCAAAAATACATGTTATAAATACACAGTACCAGTTTTCCAAATACATCTTGTAGATTTTTTTAATAGAAATGCACATTCATTTAACCTACATGAACATTTTTAATACTGTGTACTGTTTTTTTTAATAGAAATCCACATTCGTCTAACCTACATGAACATTTTATAATATTGTGTACTTATTTTTTTATGTTAGGAACAAATCTTCAATCGTCGGGATATTTCTGTTAAATATTATGTACAATTTTTGAATGGTACTACACATTTTTTACAGTACGCAAACATTTATTTACATTGTATACAGTTTCCTTGAAAATGCCAGAAAAAAAGTTTTGAAACTCGTGAATATTATTTATAATGGTTCGTGCACTTTTTCTAATGTACATTTTTTATTGAATTAGTCGAACATTTATCGTACCTTAGGCATATAACCTTTTTGTCATAATAGATCCCAACACTTGCCTCGGGTTGACTTTGCTCTAGTGAATAACTAAAAACAACATGCATCACAGTATTTTTTTTATTATTAATAGAGGGGAAAATCCCTGTACATATGTGTCACACCCTGTGTTTTGTGTCACATCACTATGTTAATAAAGCTTAAAAATTAGGACCAATAATTTTTTGTGTGTGCATGTGATGCTTGAGTTGATTGATATTTGTTTGTTTGCTTGTATGCTATTTAATTCACCAAATTCCTCTCACTCTAAAAACTCATCTCCTTGATCCAAAACCTTGCCGAATGATCATGTCAAGTATGTAGGACCTAAAAATATTTTTATACAAAAATATTTTGGCCAAAAGCATTTCTTTAAGCTAAACTTTCAAAAAAAACTGAATTAAGGTTTGTACTACAAGTCGTCAAATTAGGGTAAATGTTTTCCCTAAGGATTATATTTGGAACCTATTATCTATAATAACTACTTCCAAAAAGTACAAAAATATTATTTTAAAATTTATTTTTGTATTTTATTTAAATGGTTTTTTAAAGACAAGAAATGGCCTTTCATGGGGAAAATTATTTTAATATTTGAAAAATATTTGAGAAAAATTAAGGAAACTTAGTGGACATATATTTTCCATATATATGAGTTTTAACACATGGTCATGTTCAAAATATTGGACAAAACCCTTTATGTATATTTGAAGCATTTGAAATATTTCTATAAAAAATACTATCAAATAAATCTAGGGAAATCCCAGCAAATCACATATGCCTCATATGATGATCTTGCCCCAAAACACTTCATGTCCATATCCGAATTTGAACTCAAATTTTGTGTCTCCTGTTTGAACTCAAATATTTATATTGCCAAGTGTCTCCTATTGAGCTCAAATTTTGTGGGCATGTTCAAATGCCCTAATGATGCATCTACACTAAGTGGTGCATTGAAGAGAAAAGTTTAGCCTAGTTAGATCTACCCAAATCCATTTCTGCCCTTTTCTAGAGTGTGAAACTTTTGCATTGGACACTTTCTTCAAATCACCTCAAAATTGGTGAACATGCCCATTTGGTCCCAAGTCTCATTCCTGATGATACCGGGCAAACCCAGTGAGGTCGACCTTTTCACACTTCGGGGGCGCGGGGGGGGGGGGGGGAGGGAAGAAAATCAGGAGAAAACTCAAGAGCACTCATGAACGATTCCCAAATCACACATCCACTAGATCCATAAAAACATACGAGATATAAGATCCAAAGTCAACGGAAGGATACACGTAACGGAGAGTATTCCCGCGTCGGAGGAGGGGCCTGGATATCCCTTGGGATCTTCCTAAAAAGGGGCCTTGACATCGATAGGATCTTCTCACGTGGAGGTATGCAACTCCAAAGGAGAAGGATATGGAAGGAGTAATGGTCAACTAACAATGAGCCAACACATTGCTAACCCTAGCTAGGGGTGAGAGGAGAGTATTTATAGTCTAAGACGGAATAGAGGGGTACATGGGCCAAGGCCCATGTGCCTGTGCGCAGACAGGGTCCGAATGTTCAAAGGGGCCGGTCGTCCGGAGGCTCACGGAGGGCCGGACGTCCGGAGGAGGCTAGGCTTCCGAAGATTCGGTGCAGGTGTGCAGACGCCAGATTTCTGGAGCTGGTCGGACGTATGTGGCACGGTCGTCCGGAGGTCTTTGGATTTCCATAGATTCGATGCGAGGATCGTGGCGTCGGATTTCCGGAGGGGCTCGGACGTCCGGATGCTAGGAGTTGTCGATCGTCGAGGCAGGGTCGGTCATTCATCCGCTCGAGCGCTCTGTTGGTCCTTTGACTTGGCTGATTTACAGGGCTCAGACGTCCGTAGGAGTCCGGTCGTCCGGAAGAGTCCGGTCGTCCAGAGGTTGTAGCTTGTCCTCAGCTCTTCCTTGGTTCTTCTGAGCTTGGAGTCATCGAGGTCCTTTGTAGTTGTTCCATGATGTGCTTCCAAGTACCTGAGTATGCAAAGTGTTTCCGCTTGAGGTAGTGACCATGTCTCAAGTGGATCAAATGATGGTTGATCAAGGAGAGATGTCACCTCGATTTCAATGCCACTTGCATGGGCTCTTGTCATGGGACCACTTGGAGCTTGATGTGCTAGAGATGGATCCATGGGGATGACCATGGGATGCTCCACATCATCTTCCCCCCCTTGGGAAAGATCCATCCTCAGATCAAGATCCTCATCACCATGGAAAGGAGAAAGGTTCGTGACGTTGAAGATGTCGCTTATGTTGTACTTGTCACGTGGAATGTCGATATTGCCGACAGTTATTTACTTCCCGATACATTTTCAGTCGGCATACACCCTACGTGGATGCTCTACCTCGCAAAACTTATGGAATGGGATTTGATTAGGAGGATGTGGAAAGACCGAGGTGCGTGGCGTGGTGCCTGCAGTCCGACGCGATGACGCAAAACTCTGACAACAGAGAACACAATGTGCTAATCACCGGGAAGATACATAAGCTCGTTGTAACTATGTTTCCAATAACGGTCGAAGTGACGTGCCCCATGGTGGAGCCGAAGCTGGCCTCCACTCCGACCCCTCCATCAGTGGCGGAGCTTATGGTAGACCAACAGGGGCCATGCCCCCCCCCCCCTTGATTTTAGCATTCATACAAGAACATGCTACATTTTAGGCCTAATTAGTGTTTAAACTAGATATTCGCCCCCCTTCTCTACTAATTTGGTTCTCTTTGGGAAATGGCCCCCTCTTGAATCATGCTCAAGCTCTGCCACTACCCTCCATGGCTCCATGCCCCCACCCCCCTCCCGCTGCAGTAACAAACGTTCTAAGAGGCTATGCACACCTCCAGGGGCTTCCTTTTGACCACGCCAACTCACCTAGAAAACTACAGATAAAAAGTTCACCCATATCAAATGTTAAACGAGTAATCACTTTCTAATTTAAAGGAGATAAAAAGTTAAGAATAGTATGATGACTATAAAAATGAAATTCAGCTACAAGACATGGATGTCGGATGGCTTACTATGTTTTGTAGCACCAATCTGTGTATCCCAAATTTAGATGCTGAGAAATCGGAATAAGATTTGGAAAATCAACAAATCTTAGCAGAAGATATGAAATTTCATCAATGACATATGGATCAAAGTTCAGCAATGCACAAACATGCATCATACAGCAGTACCGAAAAGGATATCTCAGGAGTAACCGATGCTTACCTATTGGAAAAGACAGAGTCTTGTGTGGAGATCTGCAGCAACGCACGACTGGGTTTGGGAGGGGCGCTGTAGGATGGAGATCTCGTGGATGGATCTCTACCGCGGTAGCATGGACGGGGAGCACAGATGGAGAGCTCGTGGCAGGATCAGGGGTGGGGGCAGTGGCAGAGCATAGAAACTCGAGGCGATGGACGAGGTTGGGGGGTGGAGGACGGGGATGGGGGATGGGGGTGGATCCATTAGCGTGAGGACAACAGCTAGATGTAGAGCGGAGCACGAGGACGACGACGACGGCGGCGGGACCATGGTTGAGCGTGAATACGGCGGCAACGGCAGCAAGGCCATGGTGGAGCACGAATACGACGGCGGCAGGGCCATGAGTTGAGCGCGAGCACGACGGGATAGGGTGTGAGGGTGGCGGCGGCAGGCACGGGTAGGTTGTGGACTTGGTCCGATTTGGGGGTATATTGCAAGGCCCGGCCGATTTTTCCCCGTTCTCGCGCCTAAATGGCGCGCCAACTTTTCGAGCTTCAAGATTCTAAAACCATAATTCCAAGCTTCAGTCGTTTGACACGTGTATACATACGCCAACACTTATTATGTGTCCATACACCCTACATACCCTGACATATTAGATGTCGCTAAACATGTACATATGCTGACAGATAAATTGTCAGGGCCCATACATGTGCCGACACATAACATGTTGTTAGCTGGTTGCCGACTGTTAAGTCGTTGATTCATGGTTGCTGACACATAGTGTGTTCATAATAATATATCTACATCGACACATAGTCCGAGGATAAAACTTCAGAGTTATCCCGACAATTCTTCTGTGAAGATTAGTTGACCTTTGCCCACAGAAGTGTGTCACATAAACTCTACCGTTGTGTAGTGGCACTTGTGTCCATATTCATGCGCCCTTGGGGTGGTAGAGGAACTATGTCCAATGGGGACAAAGGGTTGAAGCCACAGACCACTTCGAATGGAGACTTGTCGATGGTGAAGTCACGTGCGCAATTCTAGGCATACTCGGCGATGGTGAGAAATACTTGTCGTTCCTTGATGTTCTTCTTGATCAAAACACGTAGTAGCGTCGAGAGCGTCCGGTTGGTCACCTCCGTCGGCCATCGGTTTGTGGATGATAGGCCGAAGAGAGTAGTAGCTTGATCCCGAGCTTGGCGCATAGAGTCTTCCAAAAGTATCTAAGGAACTTAACGTCGCGGTCCGAGAAAATGGTCGTGGGAACTCTATGTAGTCGTAAGATATCTCTACAAAAGAGATGTTCAACATGTGAAGCATCATCGATCTTATGACATAGAATGAAATGAGCCATCTTGGAAAAGCGATCCACAACGACAAAAATAGAATCATGGCCATTCTTTGTTCGTGGCAAACCAAGCACAAAGTCCATGCTAATGTCTTCCCAAGGTTGAAAAGGTATTGGAAGAGGCATGTAAATTCCATGGTATTGAGCTTTTGACTTAGTGATAACCCACAAGTGTAGGGGATCGCGACAGTCTTTACGGGTAGTATTTCACCCTAATTTATTGATTCGACACAAGGGGAGCCAAATAATGTTTATTGGCCTTGACAGTTGAATTGTCAATTCAACCGCACCGAGGATATCTCTTTACAGCAAATATTTAATAGCATGGCAAATAGTAGTAGTGAAAGTAACATTAGTAGTGAGAGTAGCAGGTGTGACAGTAGCAATAGCAATAGTAACTTGGCAAGATTCTTTATATGTGACGGGTAGGCACGTGGATCGGTGATGGATAATGATTTGGATGACATTAATCATATAACAGTTACACACTAGGGCGGCACATGACTAGCTCCAATTCATCAATGTAATGTAGGCATGTATTCCGTATATAGTCATACGTGCTTGCGATAAGAACTTGCATGACATCTTTTGTCCTACCCTCCCATGGCAGCGGGGGCCTATTGGAAACTAAGAGTAATGCCTCTTTTTAATAAAGAACCAGAACAAAGCATTAACACACGGTGAATACATGAACTCCTGAAACTACAACAATCACTGGAAAGAATCCAAATTATTGTCACCTTGGGGTATGTGGATCATGGAACATAATAGGTACATATAACTTGCAATATAGGATCCAAATCACTCTTATATTCATGAAAGCATAATAGGTTCAGATCTGAAATCATGGAACTCAGGCCTTAGTGACAAGCATTAAGTATAGCAAAGTCATAGTAACATCAATCTCAAAACATAGTGGATACTAGGGATCAAGACCTATCAAACTTAACTCAATTACATGATCAATCTCATCCAATCCCACCACCGTCTAGCAAGCCCACAAAGGAATTACTCTCTCCCGAGATCATGGTGGTGTTGATGGAGAAGGGTTGGTGATGACAACGGTGATTATTTCCCCTCTCCGGAGCCCAAAACAAACTCCAGATCAGTCCTCCGGAGGAAGAATAGGAGGTGGTGGTGGCTCCGTCTCGTGAAATGCGATGAAATCTTCTCTCTGATTTTTCTCTGTAGATGTAAATTTATAGGACTAAAATTAGAATCGGAGAGGCCACGAGGGCCCCACAAGCCAACATGTCGCGCCAGGCGCGACCTATTGTGTGGTTGCCTTCTCGCACACCCCCTCCGACAGTTCTTTGTTCTAAAATTCATTATATATTCCAGAAAAAATCCATAAAAAGTTTCGTCCAATTTTGATAAGTTCTATTTCTGCACAAAAATAGCACCAAGATAGTTCTAGTGAAACAGCGTCAGTCCGGGTTAGTTTCATTGAAATCATGCAAATTAGAGGACAAAATCAGAACAAAATGTTGGGGAACATCACATGGGAAACAAAAAATTTCCTACGCACAAGCAAGATCTATCCATGGTGATGAGCATCTACGAGAGGGGGAGTGGATCTACATACCCTTGTAGATCGCTAAGCGGGAAGCGTTAAGAAACGCGGTTGGTGTAGTTGAATGTCTTCGCGATCCAAATCGCCGAGCGTCCCGCGATCTCATCATGATCCGTCCCGTGATCCAATCACGATCCGTCCCGCGAACTCATCACAATCCGTCCCGCGATCTCATCACGATCCGTCCCGCGAACTCATCACGATCCGTCCCATGATCTCATCACGATCCGTCTCGCGATCTCGTCACGATCCGTCTCGCAATCTTGATCACAGTCCTTCCGATCTAGCGCCGAACGGACGACACCTCCGCGTTCAGCACACGTACAGCTTGATGACGATCCCCACCTTCTTGATCCAGCAAGAAGGAGCGGAGAGGTAGAAGAGTTCTCCAGCAGCGTGACGGTGCTGCAGCGATGGTGGTGGAGCTATTCCAGCAGGGCTTCTTCTAAGCACTGTAGAAAACCGATCTAGAGGAGAAACTATGCACTAGAGGAACGGGTAGCACGTGGCTGAAAATTCTGTGCCAAAACCCTAAAATCCTCTAGTATATATAGGATGAGAGGAGGAGGAGGCTTGGCTGCCAAAAAGCCAGCCCTTGGGTCGGCCAAAGTGGGGAGGAGAGGAGGACTCCTCCTCCAATCCTAGTAGGACTAGGATTCCTCCTTTTTTTGGCCCTTTTCCACCTTTTTCCCTTTGGGCTTTTTCTCCTAGCCGCATGGGCCTTGTGTGGGACTTCTGCCAGCCCACAAAAGGCTGGTATTTACTCTCGCATAGCCCATGAAGCCTGTTGGGTCGAAATACCCCTCCCGGTGGTCTCCCGGTACACTACCGGCACTCCCGGTACATTACCGATTAGCCTGAAACTTTTCCGGTGACCAAAATGGGACTTCCTATATATCAATCTTTACCTCCGGACCATTCCGGAGCTCCTCGTGACCTCCGATATCTCATCCGGGACTCCGAACAACCTTCGGTCACCACCATACATAACTCTATACTACCGAAACATCACCGAACCTTAAGTGTGCAGACCCCGCGGGTTCGAGAACTATGTAGACATGACCGAGACACCTCTACGGTCCAGAACCAATAGAGGGACCTGGATGCCCATATTGGTTCCTACATATTCTACGAAGATCTTTATCGGTCGAACCTCTATGTCAAGGATTCAGTTAATCTCGTATGATGTTCCCTTTGTTCTTCGGTATGTTACTTGCCCGAGATTCAATCATCGGTAGCTTCATACCTAGTTCAACCTCGTTACCGGCAAGTCTCTTTACTCGTTCCGTAATACAAGATCCCGTGACTAACACTTAGTCACATTGCTTGCAAGGCTTGTTGTGATGTTGTATTACCGAGTGGGCCCTGAGATACCTCTCCGTCACACGGAGTAACAAATCCCAGTCTTGATCCATGCCAACCCAACAGACACCCTCGGAGAAACCTGTAGAGTACCTTTATGTTCACCCAGTTACGTTGCGACGTTTGATACACACAAGGCACTCCTCCGGTGTCAGTGAGTTGCATGATATCATGGTCATAGGAACAGATACTTGACATCCAGAAAATAGTAGCATTAAACTGACACGATCATATTCTACATTTGTAGTTTGGGCCTTGTCCATCCCATCATTCTCCTAATGATGTGATCCCGTTATCAAATGACATCTCATGTCAATGGCTAGGAAACCTTAACCATCTTTGATCAACGAGCTAGTCTATTAGAGGCATACTAGGGACATGGTTTTGTCTATCTATCCACACATGCATCTAAGTCTCCGATCAATACAATTATAGCATGGATAATAAATGATTATCATGAACAAGGAAATATGATAATAACTAATTTATTATTTCCTCTAGGGTATATTTCCAACAGTCTCCCACTTGCACTAGAGTCAATAATCTAGTTCACATCACCATGTGATTTGCATTGTTATGAATCTAACACCCAATGAGTTCTGGGGCTCAATCATGCTTTGCATGTGAGAGAGGTCTTATAGTCAATGGGTCCACGACATTCGGATCCGTGTGTACTTTTCAAATTTCTATGTCAAACCATAAACACTGCTACCACACTCCACTTGGTACTATTCCAAATGGTTGCTCCACTATACGTATCCAGATTGCTACTACGAGTCATCCGGATTGGTGTTAAAGCTTGCATCAACGTGACTCTTTACGACGAACTCTTTATCACGTCCATAATTGAGAAACATCTCCTTAGTCCTTTAGTTACTAAGGATAATCTTGACCGCTGTCCAGTGCTCCATTCCAGGATCACTTTGAAACCTTCCGGCCATACTTATGGCAAGGCTGACATCGGGTCTTGTGCACAGCATTGCATACATGATAGAGCCTATGGCTGAAGCATAGGGGATGACACTCATCTTTTCTCTATCTTCTGCAGTCACTGGGCATTGAGTCTTACTCAACTTTATACCTTACAAATCAGGCGAGAACTCTTTCTCTGACTGATCCATTTTGAACTCTTTCAAAATCTTGTCAAGGGATGTACTCATTGAAAGTCTCATCAAGTATCTTGATCTATCTCTATATATCTTGATGCTCAACAATTAGGTAGCTTTATCCAGGTCTTCCTTTGAAAAACTCTTTTCAAACAACCCTTTAGGCTTTACAGAAATTCTATATCATTTCCGATCAACAATATGTCAACCACATATGCTTATCAAAAACTCTACAGTGCCCCCACTCACTTTATTGTAAATACAAGTTTCTCGTAAACTTTGTATAGACTCAAAAACTTTAATCACCTCATCAAAGTGTATATTCCAACTCCGAGATGCTTGCTTCAGTTCATAGAAGGACCATTGAAACTTGCACACCTTTTAGCATCCTTAGGACTGACAAAACCTTCTGGTTGTATCACATACAACCTTTCCTCAAGAAAGGAAACGATGTTTTGGCATCCATCTGCCAGATTTCATAATTGAAAAATGCAGCAACTACTAACATAATTCTAACAGACTTTAGCATCGCTACGAGAGAAAGTCTCATCGTAGTCAACTCCTTGAAATTGCCGGAAACTTCTTTGCGACAAGTCAAGCTTTATAAATGGTGACATTCACCATCAGCGTCTGTCTTCATTTTAAAGATCCATTTGTACTCAACGACCTGCCGTCCAACGAGCAAGTCTACCAAAGTCTATACTTGGTTTTCATATATAGATCCTTTCTCGAATTTCATGGCCTCTAACCATTTTTCGGAATCCGGGCCCATCATCGCTTCTCTACAGCTCGTAGGTTCATTGTTGTCCAACAACATGACCTCCAAGACAGGGTTGTCATACCGCTCAGGAGCAGTACACATCCTTGTCGACCTACGAGGTTTGATAGTAACTTGATCCGAAGCTTCATGATCATCATCATTTACTTCCTCTTTAATTGATGTAGTTTCGACAGAAACATCTTTCTGCGCTACGCTACTCTCTGGTTGAAACAAAGGTTCAACAACCTCATCAAGTTCTATCTTCCTCCCACTCAATTCTTTCGAGAGAAACTTTTTCTCGGGAAAGGACCCGTTTTAGCAACAAACACTTTATGCTTGGATCTGAGATAGAAGGTTCACCCAACTGTTCTTAGGGTATTCTACGAAGATGCATTTGTCCGCTTTGGGTTCGAGCTCATTAGGTGAAAACATTTTCCACACAAGCGTCGCAGCCCCAAACATCAAGAAATGATAGCTTAGGTTTCTACCAAACCATAATTCACACGGTGTCATCTCAACAGATTTAGATGGTGCCCTATTTAAAGTGAATGTAGTTGTCTCTAATGCACAACCCCAAAATTATAGTAGCAAAACGATAAGAGACATCATAACATGCACCATATCCAGTAGAGCACGACTATGACGTTCGGACATACCATCACACTATGGTGTTCTAGGTGGCGTGTGTTGTGAAACAACTTTCACATTGTCTAAAGTTGTATGCCAAACTCGTAACTCAGATATGCACCTCCACGATCATATCGCAGATATTTTTATCTTCTTGTCACGATGATCTTAAACTTCACGCTGAATTTGCTTGAACTTTTCAAACGATTCAGACTTTTGTTTCATTAACTAAACATACACTATATCTACCCAAATCATCAGTGAAGGTAAGAAAATAACGATATCCACCGCACGCTACAAGACTCATTGGATTGCATACATCAACATGTATCATTTCCAATAAATCACTTGCCCGCTCCGTCAAACCAGAAAACGGGGTCCTTAGTCATCTTTGACCAAGAGGCATGGTTCACATGTCTCAACCGATTGGAAATCGAAAGAGTCCAAAGATCCATCAGCATGGAGTTTCTTCATGCGTTTTATACCAATATGACATTTAGCGGCAGTGTCACAAGTATGTGGTACTATCATTATTAACTTTGCATCTTTTGGCATCAATGTTATGAACATGTGTATTACTACGATCAAGATTGAACAAACCATTCTCACTGGATGCATGACCATTGAAGGTATTATTCATGTAAACAGAATAACCATTATTCTCTAACTTAAATGAATAACCGTGTTGCAATAAACACGATCTAATCACGTTCATGCTCAATGCAAAACACCAAATAACACTTATTTAGGTTTGTTACTAATCCCGAAGGTAGAGAGAGCGTGCGATGTCGATCACATCAACCTTGGAAAAACTTCCAACACACATCGTCACCTCACCCTTAGCCAGTTCTCCATTTATTCCGTAGCTTTTATTTCGAGTTATTAACATTTAGCAACCGAACCGGTATCCAATACCCAGGTGCTACTAGGAGTACTAGCAAGGTACACATCAATAACACGTATATCAAATATACTTTGTTGACGTTGCCAGCCTTCTTATCTACCAAGTATCTAGGGTTGTTCCGCTTCAGCGACCGCTCTCCTCATAATCGAAGCACTTAGTCTCGGGTTTGAGTTCAACTTTGGGTTGCTTCACTGGAGCAGCAACTGACTTTCCATCCACGAAGTTTCCCTCCTTGCTCTTCCTAAAACTAGTGGTTTTACTAACCATCAACACTTGACGCTCCTTCTTGATTTCTACCTTTGTAGTGTCAAACATGACGAACAGCTCAGGGATCATTATTTCTATCCCTGTCGTTTTATAGTTCATCACCAAGTTCTAGTAGCTTAGTGACAGTGACTTGGAGAACTATATCAACCACTATCTTATTTGGAATATCAACTCCCACTCAATTCAAGCGATTGTAGCACCCAGACAATCTGAGCACATGCTCAACGGTTAAGCTATTCTTCTTCATCTTGCAGGCAAAGAATCTTGTTGGAGATCTCATATCTCGCAACATGGGCACGAGCCTGAGATCCTAATTTCAGCTCTTAGAACATCTCATATGTTCTATGACGTTCAAAACGTTTCGGAGCCTCAATTCTAAGCCATAATGCATGACGCACTAAACTATCAAGTAGTCATCAGAATGTGCCTGTCAGATGTTCACAACATCTACAAACGATGCTAGAGGGGTTGGCGCACCGAGCAGTGCATTAAGGACATAAGCCTTCTGTGCAGCAATGAGGACAATCCTCAGATCATGGACCAAGTCTGCAATATTGCTACCAACATCTTTCAACTCTATTTCTCTAGGAACATATAAAAATCCAAGGGAGCTACAACGCGAGCAAGTAATCTACAACATAATTTGCACATACACTATTGACTATGTTCATGATAATGAGTTCAATTAATCATATTACTTAAGAACTCCCACTCAAATTGACATCCCTCCAGTCATTCGAGTGATACATGATCCAAATTCATCAAATCAAGTCCGATCATCACGTGAGTTGAGGTGGTTTCAATGGTGAACATCATCACGTTGATCATATCTACTATACGACTCATGTTCGACCTTTCGGTCTCTTGTGTTCCGAGGCCATGTCTGTACATGCTAGGCTCATCAAGTTTACCCCAAGTGTTCTGCATGTGCAACACTGGCTTGCACCCGTTGTATGTGAACATAGAGTCTATCATACCCGATCATCACGTGGTGTCTTGACACGAAGAACTTTTGCAACGGTGCACACTCGGGGAGAACACAATTTATCTTGAAATTAAGTGAGGGATCACCTTATAATGCTACCGTCGTCCTAAGCAAAACAAGGTGCATAAAAGGATTAACATCACATGCAAATCATAAGTGACATGATATGGCCATGAACTTGTGCTTTTGATCTGCATCATGAAAGCACCGGCATGATCTCCATCGTCACCGGCATGACACCATGATCTCCATCATCTTGATGTCCATCAACGTGTTGCCATCGGTGTTGTCTCGCCCAACATGCTTCTACTACTATTGCTACCGTTTAGCGATAAAGTAAAGCATTACATAGCGCTTAATGATTGACACGCAGGTCATACAATAATTAAAGACAACCCTATGGCTCCTGCCGGTCGCCGTACTCATCGACATGCAAGTCGTGATAATCTATACATCACATGATCATCTCATACGTCACATATATCACATCATGTAATTGGCCATATCATATCACAACATACCCTGCAAAAACAAGTTAGACGTCCTCTAATTGTTGTTGCATGTTTTACATGGCTGCTACAGGTATCTAGCAAGAACAATTCTCATCTACGCAAAAACCACAACGGTGATACACTAGTTGCTTTTCAACCTTCTCAAGGACCTCCTTTGTCGAATCCGATCCAACTAAAGTGAGAGAAACTGGCACCCGCAATCCATCTATGCAACAAGTTGTGGTCGAGGGAACCGGTCTCTCGTAAGCGTACGAGTAATGTTGGTCCGGGCCGCTTCATCTCACAATACCGCTGAACCAAAATCCGACCAAGGGAGGAAGCAATCTAAGCATCAACACCCACAAACTCTTTGTGTTCTACTCGAGATCTCATCTATACATAGACCTAGCTCATGATGCCACTGTTGGGGAACGTCGCATGGGAAACAAAAAATTTCCTACGCACACGCAAGATCTATCCATGGTGATGAGCATCTACGAGAGGGAGAGTGGATCTACATACCCTTGTAGATCGCTAAGCGGGAAGCGTTAAGAAACGCGGTTGGTGTAGTCGAACGTCTTCGCGATCCAAATCGCCGAGCGTCCCGCGATCTCATCACGATCCGTCCCGCGATCCAATCACAATCCGTCCCGCGAACTGATTACGATCCGTCCCGCGATCTCATCACGATCCGTCCCGCAAACTCATCACGATCTGTCCCGCGATCTCATCATGATCCGTACCGCGATCTCGTCACGATCCGTCTCGCAATCTTGATCACGGTCCTTCCGATCTAACACCGAACGGACGCCACCTCCACGTTCAGCACACGTACAGCTTGATGATGATCTCCGCCTTCTTGATCCAGCAAGATGGAGCGGAGAGGTAGAAGAGTTCTCCGGCAGCGTGAAAGTGCTGCGGCGATGGTGGTGGAGCTATTCCGGCAGGGCTTCGCCTAAGCACTGTAGACAACCGATCTAGAGGAGAAATTATGCACTAGAGGAATGGGTAGCACGTGGCAGAAAAATTCTATGCCAAAACCCTAAAATCCTCTAGTATATATAGGAGGAGAGGTGGAGGAGGCTTGGCTTCCAAAAAGCCAGCCCTTGGGTCGGCCAAAGTGGGGAGGAGAGAAGGACTCCTCCTCCAATCCTAGTAGGACTAGGATTCCTCCTTTTTTGACCTTTTTCCACCTTTTTCCCTTTGGGATTTTTCTCCCAGCCGCATGGGCCTTGTGTGGGACTTCCACCAGCCCACAAAAGGCTGGTATTTACTATCCCACAGCCCATGAAGCCTCTTGGGTCGAAATACCCCTCCCGGTGGTCTCCCGGTACACTACCGGCACTCCCGGTACATTACCGATTAGCCCGAAACTTTTCCGGCGACCAAAATGGGACTTCCTATATATCAATCTTTACCTCCGGACCATTACGAAGCTCCTCGTGACCTCCGAGATCTCATTTGGGACTCCGAACAACCTTCGGTCACCACCATACATAACTCTATACTACCGAAACGTCACCGAACCTTAAGTGTGCAGACCCTGCGGGTTCGAGAACTATGTAGACATGACCGAGACACCTCTACGGTCAGTAACCAATAGAGGGACCTGGATGCCCGTATTGGTTCCTACATATTCTACGAAGATCTTTATCGGTCGAACCTCTATGTCAAGGATTCAGTTAATCCCGTATGATGTTCCCTTTGTTCTTCGGTATGTTACTTGCTCGAGATTCGATCGTCGGTATCTCCATACCTAGTTCAACCTCATTACCGGCAAGTCTCTTTACTCGTTCCGTAATACCAGATCCTGTGACTAACACTTAGTCACATTGCTTGCAAGGCTTGTTGTGATGTTGTATTACCGAGTGGGCCCTGAGATACCTCTCCGTCACACGGAGTAACAAATCCCAGTCTTGATCCATGCCAACCCAACAGACACCCTCGGAGATACCTGTAGAGTACCTTTATAGTCACCCAGTTATGTTGCAATGTTTGATACACACAAGGCACTCCTCCGGTGTCAGTGAGTTGCATGATCTCATGGTCATAGGAACAGATACTTGACATGCAGAAAACAGTAGCATTAAATTGACACGATCGTATGCTACGTTTGTAGTTTGGGTCTTGTCCATCCCATCATTCTCCTAATGATGTGATCCCATTATCAAATGACATCTCATGTCAATGGCTAGGAAACCTTAACCATATTTGATCAACCAGCTTGTCTATTAGAGGCATACTAGGGACATGATTTTGTCTATGTATCCACACATGCATCTAAGTCTCTAATCAATACAATTATAGCATGCATAATAAACGATTATCATGAACAAGGAAATATGATAATAACTAATTTATTATTGCCTCTAGGGCATATTTCCAACACAAAAGTGTTTGGAAAAGTAGATACGCTTGAGACGTCTGGCTTAGCTTTGCGACATGTAGAGCATTGGTTGGTGAAGTGTGCGACATCACGAAACATCATTGGCCAAAAATACTTGTTGGAGAGAGTGGTGTATGTATTTTCGCCTCCAAAGTGACCCATGAGTCCTCCACCATGAGCTTCTTGCAAAAGCAACAAACGAAGAGAAGACTCGGGTATACAAAGTTTGGTAGCGTGCATAAGGTAGCCATCTTTCATGTAGTAGTGTTCCCAACAAGGTTTCAAATGGCACTTAGAGTAAGGAGTAGCAAATGAAACATCATGCTCATATAAATATTTGATATGCTCAAAACCAATGGCATTCAATTCAAGTTGAGTGGCTAAAATGCATTTGCAGGACAGAGCACCCACCACAACATTCTCTTTACCCTTGATATATTTCATGACATAAGGAAAGGACTCAATAAATTCACTCCATTTAGCATGTCGTTCATTCAACTTAGTTTGACGCTTAAGATACTTGAGAGTTTCATGACCGGTATGAATGAAAAATTCATGTCGGCGGAGATAATGCTCTCAAACATGTAATACTCTCACCAAGGCATACAATTCCTTGTCATATATGGGATAGTTAAGTTGAGCGCCGGAAAGTTTCTCACTAGAGTACACAATTGGGTGCTTCTCTTGCATTAGCAGGCCACCTATGCCATTACCACTAGTGTCTCAATGCACTTGAGAAGTTTCATCAAAGTTGGGTAATGCAAGCAATGGTGCATGAGTAAGCAAGTTTTTAATCTCAATGAATGTGGTTTCTTGTGATGGTCCCCAAATGAAGGGTGCATTCTTCTTGCTCAAAGCATGTAGAGGAGATGCAATCATGCTAAAGTCCTTAACAAACTACGGTAAAAGTCAGCTAGTCCAAGGAAACTAGGCACTTGTTGCAAATTCGTGGGTTCGCGCCAAGTTCTAATAGCATCAATTTTAGTTTCATCAACTTGAACACCCTTATAAGATACCAAAAATCCTAGGAAAACAACCTTGTCAACACAAAAAGTGCATTTTTCCATGTTTCCATAAAGTCTCTCATTTCTAAGAACTTGCAATACTTCACTAACATGTTTAGGATGTTCCTCTAGAGATTTGCTAAAAACAAGAATATCATCAAAGTATACCACAACACAATATCCAATGAGATGGCGTAAGACATAATGCATGACACACATAAATGTACCCGGTGCTTGAGATAAACCAATTGGCATAACCAACCATTCATATAGACCAAATTTAGTCGTGAAAGCCGTTTTTCACTCATCGCCCTCTTGCATGCGTATTTGGTAGTAACCACCTTTCAAAATCAATTTTAGAGAATATAGTGGCACCACTAAGTTCATCGAGCATATCATCAAGGCGAGGAATAGGATGGTGATATCTAATGGTTATAGCATCTATAGGGCGGCAATCCGAACACATGCGCATACTACCATCTTTCTTAGGTATTAGTATCATTGAAACCGCACAAGGACTTAAAATCTGGCGTACATGTCCTTTATCTAGGAGTTTTTGGACTTTCATTTGTATCTCCTTAGTTGTTTTGGGATTGACGCGGTAGGGTGCCTTGTTTGGAAGTGGTGATCCGGGTATGAGTTCGATGCGGTGTTCAATCCCTCGTTTTGGTGGTAGTCCCGGAGGTAGCTCATCGGGAAATACATCTTTGAATTCGTGCAACAAAAGAGACAAAACAAGGGGTATATGATGTGAAGCATTAGTCCTCACGACCTCATCTTTGCACACAAGTACAAACTGAAGTACACTTTATGGGCTCTCACTCACACCCCTCAAGTCTCTTTTGGTGGCTAAAAGAAATAGATCTTTCTTGTCCCTCATCGTGGAATCACTCAGGTTTGTCTTGTAGCTCTCACCCTCTTTAACCGGTTTGCTCTCTCACTTATGTCTCCACGATGGGATGAAACTTGCTTATCGACGGTCACTTGACTTGGCATCATTGGTTGAAACACATATTTCTTGCCCTTCATCTTGAAGCTATAGTGATTTGTTCGACCATTGTGGATGACGCTGTTGGGAGATGTAGTAGAAAATCAAAAAAATTCCTACGTGTGACCAAGATCTATCGAGGAGAAACCAGCAACGAGTGGGGAGAGATTGCATCTTCATACCTTTGAAGATCGCTAAGCGGAAGCGTTACAAGAACACGGTTGGTGGAGTCGTACTCGTAGCGATTCAGATCGTGGTGGACTCCGATCTCAGCGCCGAACAACGGCGCCTCCGTGTTCAACACACGTGCAGCCTGATGACGTCTCCTACGCCTTGATCCAACAAGGAGGAAGGAGAGGTTGATGGAGAGCACCGGCAGCACGACGGCATGGTGACGGTGGAGCTACGTGGACTCCGGCAGGGCTTCGCCAAGGGCTACGGAGAACGAGGAAGAGGTAGGGTAGGGCTGCGCCGAGAGAGAGAGAGAAGTCGTGTCTCAAATCATCCCAAACCCTTACATATATATAGGAGGAGGGATAGGGAGGGATGCCTTGGCCCCTCCTCCAAGTAGGAGAGGTTCGGCCGAACTAGGGGGAGAGTCCACCTCCCAAAAGGGAGGTGGATCTCCTCTTTTAAAACCCTTTTACCCTTTATCTCTTGATCCCAGCCGCATGGGCCTTTATAGAAGGTCCTGGCCAGCCCAATAAGGGCTGGCATACCTCATCTAAGGTCCCACAAAGTCCTATGGTCGTCACACCCCTCCCGGAGGTCCTCCGGCACCCTCCCGGCACTCCCGGTACAGTACCGATGAGCCCGAAAACTTTCCGGTGACCAGAATTGGACTTCCTATATATCAATCTTTACGTCTGGACCATTCCGGAGCTCCTCGTGAAGTCCGGGATCTCATCCGGGACTCTGAACAACCTTCGGTAATCACGTATATCATTTCCCTATAACCCTAGCGTCATCAAGCCTTAAGTGTGTAGACCCTACGGGTTCGGGAGACATGTAGACATGACCAAGACACCTCTCCGGTCAATAACCAACAGCGGGATCTGGATACCCATGTTGGCTCCCACATGATCCATGATGATCTCATCGGATGAACGACGATGTCGGGGATTCAATTAATCACGTATACAATTCCCTTTGTCTATCGGTATGATACTTGCCCGAGATTCGATCATCGGTATCTCTATACCTTGTTCAATCTCGTTACCGGCAAGTCTCTTTACTCGTTCCGTAATACATCATCCTGTGACTAACTCCTTAGTCACATTGAGCTCATTATGATGATGTCTTACCGAGTGGGCCTAGAGATACCTCTCCGTCACACGGAGTGACAAATCCCAGTCTCGATTCATGCCAACCCAATAGACACTTTCGGAGATACCCGTAGTGCACCTTTATAGCCACCCAGTTACGTTGTGACATTTGGCACACCCAAAGCATTCCTATGGTATCCGGGAGTTGGACAATCTCATGGTCTAAGGAAACGATACTTGACATTGAAGCTTTAGCAAACGAACTACACATCTTGTGCTATGCTTAGGATTGGGTCTTGTCCATCACATCATTCTCCTAATGATGTGATCCCGTTATCAACAACATCCAGTGTCCATAGTCATGAAACCGTGACCATCTATTGATCAACGAGCTAGTTAACTAGAGGCTCACTAGGGACATGTTGTGGTCTATGTATTCAGACATGTATTACGGTTTCCGGTTAATACAATTATAGCATGAACAATAGACAATTATCATGAACTAGGAAGTACAATAATAACCATTTTATTATTGCCTCTAGGGCATATTTCCAACAGACGCCATGGTTGAATTGCCAAGGTCTACCAAGGAGTAGATGGCAAATGGACATGGGAACCACATCAAACTCCAATGTGTCTTCATAAGCGCCTATCTTGAGGGAAACTTGCATGGTGTGGTCAATTTGGAGAGTGCCGGAATCACTAAGCCATTTGACCTTGTAGGGGCGAGGATGCTTCTTCTTGAGCAATTGTAGCTTGGAACAAAGGTCCTCCCTTTCCAAATTGTGGCAACTTCCATCGTCGATGATGACCTTGACGGATTTTCCTTGGATGCCCGCTTTTGTGTGGAAGATGTGGCAATGTTGGTCTTCATCTTGTTGTTGTTGAAGATTCAAAACCTTGGAAACAACAAGAGTGGGGCACAGATTGTTGTTGCAAAAGATTTGTGAATCTTCATCTTCATTGACTTTTTGGTGCATGGACACGTGCTCCAATGCTTCCATCTCATCTTTGCTCATAGAGTCATAAATGCCATCGTATTGAAGGATCATGGTGCATCTTGTTGGACACTCGAAAGTATTATGGCCTCGGCCTTGGCACGTGAAACGCTTGATGGAGCCTGACTTAGCGGTAACATCCAATGTCGGTGTAGAGGATGAAGCTCTCGGCTTGTAGTTGCGTGTAGGAGGGCGGCTTGACGAAGTTCTCTTGTCCTTGTAACTTGACTTGTCACTGGTAGTAGTTGGAGGTTTCGTAGTCGAAGGCATCATGGTCAGAGAAGCTTGTGCACTTGAGAAGTAGGTCTTGGAAGAGAACTTGGAGTACTTGTAGTCATATTGCACTTGGCGTGCCTCCTTGGTCACTTGATGCGCTAGCTCGAGTAAGTTGGAGTATGGTTGGAAGTCCATGATTTTATTGACTTGGTAGTTGAGGTCATTCAAGAAATGCGCCATTGTTTGCTTTTCATCTTCCTTGACATTGGCTTGGATCATAGCTATTTCCATCTCTTGATAGTATTCTTCTACCGACTTGGTGCCTTGTTTGAGTAGTTGTAGCTTCTTGAAGATGTCATGGTTGTAGTGGGTCGGCACGAAGCGAGCTCTCATGAGGTCCTTCATTTGGTCCCAAGTGGCGATAGGAGGTTCACCTCGTTCTCTTTGTCGCTCAATCACTTGTTACCACCAAATGAGAACATAGTCTTGGAAATCAAGGGAAGCCATGGTGATCTTCTTCTCTTCCTCAAAGTTGTGCAAACGGAATATCTTGTCAACCTTGTGTGCCCATGGGAGATATTCTACGGGATCATTGCTTCCGGAAAACTTAGGCATGGTGAACTTGAGCTTGTTGAAGTGTTGTTCTTCATTGTGGTTGATTTTGTGATGCCCTTGTCTTGGAGGAGGTGCATCATTGTAGTTGTCAGGTTGACCTTGTTTTTGCCTTGGGGCTTCGTCATCATTGGGATCTATTGATCTACGTGAGTCCACTCATGAGGTCCTCGCACTCGGTTCCTTCCTTCTTGGTGCTCCTCTTGGCGAGCGGATTCTTCTTGGCGTTCACGTCGAAGGACTTATTGTTCTTCGAGTTCTTTGAAGTTGCGTTCCTCCAAGGCGTGTGCGGCTTCATGTAGAATATGTTGTGCTTGAAGCGCTTGTTTGTGGCGAGGACATTGTTCTTCTTCACAATGTTGTCATTCTTGTTCTTGCTCTTGTTGATGACGTCGACTGCACTCTCATAGGAGATCTTGCAATCCATTTCCATGGAATGTATTCTCCTAAGCTTGACGTTCGCGATCTTGCGGAGAACATGGACCGGAGCGATCCTCTCTCCATGATGAGAACGTGCTTGAGGTGGACTTGCATCGGAAGAGTACTTTGATGAGTGGCGACTTGAGTGGTGCCGCCTAGATTAAGTATATCTTGAAGGAGCATGGTTGATCATCAAGGAACGTAACTCCGCCATTTGACTTGATAACTTGGTGTCGAGGTAGTCCCACGCGTGCACCTCCAATTCACGTAAGATGGTGGCGAGTTGCTCGACGCGGTTGCTCAAGACATCTTGCGATTGGTGCATTGCTTTGTGTGCACTGAAGAAGTGCAACTTAGTGACGTAGTCATTCGCACCGTCATCATGCTCCTTGAATAATGGGTTTGACATGGTTGGCCTATCCAAAACACTCAAGTAGATATAGGTGGAAGAATGAGAAGACATAACCAATTACCATTCCCAAAGATGACAACGGATCAAGATCAGTTAATGTGCAAATATGTAAATAGTAGAATTGGTACCGGAGATCGTCCTTCTCACACCTACACAAATAAGGGTTATGGAGAAGCTTGGTTTAGATAGTGTCACAAAATTTAAGCAACTCGAAAGATTGTTGGGAAATGTCACATGGGACACAAAAAATTTCCTATGTTCACGCAAGACCTATCCATGGTGATGAGCATCTACGAGAGGGAGAGTGGATCTACATACCCTTGTAGATCGCTAAGCGGGAAGCGTTAAGAAACACGGTTGGTGTAGTCGAACGTCTTCGCGATCCAAATCGCCAAGTGTCCGGCGATCTCATCATGATCTGCCCTGCGATCCAATCATGATCCATCCCGCGAACTCATCATGATCCGTCGCGCGATCTCATCACGATCTGTCCCGCGATCTCAATCACGGTCCTTCCGATCTAGCGCCGAACGGACGACACCTCCCCTTTCAGCACACGTACAGCTCGATGACGATCTCCGCCTTCTTGATCCAGCAAGAGGGAGCGGAGAGGTAGAAGAGTTCTCCGGCAGCGTGAAGGCACTGCAGCGATGGTGGTGGAGCAATTCTGGTAGGGCTTCGCCTAAGCACTGCAGAAAACCGATCTAGAGGAGAAACTATGCACTAGAGGAATGGGTAACATGTGGCTGAAAAAAAACTAGTGCAAAACCCTAAAACCTCTAGTATATATAAGAGGAAGAGAGGAGTAGGCTTGGTCCTCAAGGGACCAGCCCTTGGTTCGGCCGAATCAAGGAGGAGAGGAGGACTCCTCCTTCAATCCTAGTAGGACTAGGATTCCTCCCTATTTTGCCTTTTTCCACCTTTTTCTCTTTGGGTTTTCTCTCCCAGCCACATGGGCCTTGTGTGGGACTTCCACCATCCCACTAAGGGCTGGTATTCACTCTCCCACATCCCATGTAGCCTTTTGGGTCGAAATACCCCTCTCGATGGTCTCCCGGTACACTACCGACACTCCCAGTACACTACCGATGAGCCCGAAACTTTTCCGGCGACCAAAATAGGACTTCCTATATATATATATCAATATTTACCTCCGGACCATTCGGGAGCTCCTCGTGACGTCCGGGATCTCATCCGGGACTCTGAACAACCTTCAGTCACCACCATACATAACTCTATACTACCAAAACGTCACCGAACCTTAAGTGTGCAGACCCTGCGGGTTTGAGAACTATGTAGACATGACCGAGACACATCTACGGTCAATAACCAACAGTGGCACCTGGATGCCCATATTGGTTCTTACATATTCTACGAAGATCTTTATCGGTTGAACCTCTATGTCAAGGATTCAGTTAATCCCGTATGATGTTCCCTTTGTTCTTCGGTATGTTACTTGCCCGAGATTCGATTGTCGGTATCTCCATACCTAGTTCAACCTCATTACTGGCAAGTCTCTTTACTCATTCCATAATACAAGATCTCGTGACTAACACTTAGTCACATTGCTTGCAAGGCTTGTTGTGATGTTGTATTACGGAGTGGGCCCTGAGATACCTCTCCGTCACACGGAGTAACAAATCCCAGTCTTGATGCATGCCAACCCAACAGACACCCTCGGAGATACCTGTAGAGTACCTTATAGTCACCCAGTTACGTTGCAACGTTTGATACAAACAAGGATCTCCTCCGGTGTCAGTGAGTGGCATGATCTCATGGTCATAGGAACAGATACTTGACATGCAGAAAACAGTAGCACTAAACTGACACGATCATATGCTACGTTTGTAGTTTGGGTCTTGTCCATCACACCATTTGTTGGAAATATGCCCTAGAGGCAATAATAAAATGGTTATTATTGTATTTCCTAGTTCATGATAATTGTCTATTGTTCATGCTATAATTGTGTTAACCGGAAACCATAATACATGTGTGAATACATAGACCACAACATGTCCCTAGTAAGCCTCTAGTTGGCTAGCTCGTTGATCAATAGATGGTCATGGTTTCATGGCCATGGACATTGGATGTCGTTGATAACGGGATCACATCATTAGGAGAATGATGTGATGGACAAGACCCAATCCTAAGCATAGCACAAGATCGTGTAGTTTGTTTGCTAAAGCTTTTCAATGTCAAGTATCGTTTCCTTAGACCATGAGATTGTGCAACTCCCGGATACCGTAGGAATGCTTTGGGTGTGCCAAACATCACAACGTAACTTGGTGGCTATAAAGGTGCACTACGGGTATCTCCGAAAGTGTCTGTTGAGTTGGCACGATTCGAGACTGGGATTTGTCACTCCGTGTGATGGAGAGGTATCTCTGGGCCCACTCGGTAAGACATCATCATAATGAGCTCAATGTGACTAAGGAGTTAGTCACGGGATGATGTATTATGAAACGAGTAAAGAGACTTGCCGGTAATGAGATTGAACAAGGTATAGAGATACCGATGATCGAATCTCGGGCAAGTATCATACCGATAGACAAAGGGAATTGTATACGGGATTGATTGAATCCCCGACATCGTGGTTCATCCGATGAGATCATCGTGGAGCATGTGGGAGCCAACATGGGTATCCAGATCCCGCTGTTGGTTATTGACCGGAGAGGTGTCTCGGTCATGTCTACCTGTCTCTCGAACCCGTAGGGTCTACACACTTAAGGTTCAATGACGCTAGGGTTATAGGGAAATGGTATACGTGATTACCGAAGGTTATTCGGAGTCACGGATGAGATCCCGGACGTCATGAGGAGGTCCGGAATTGTCCGGAGGTAAAGATTGATATATAGGAAGTCCAGTTTTGGTCATCGGAAAGTTTTCGGGCTCATCGATAGTGTACCGGGAGTGCCGGGAGGGTGCCGGAGGACCCCCGGGAGGGGTGTGACGACCATAGGACTTTGTGGGCCCTTAGAGGAGGTGTGCCAGCCCTTTTTTGTATGGCCAAGACCTTCTAGAAAGGCCCATGCGGCTGGGATCAAGAGATAAAGGGCAAAAGGGTTTTAAAAGAGGAGATCCACCTCCCTTGTGAGAGGTGGAGTCTCCCCCTAGTTCGGCCGAACCTCTCCTCCTTGGAGGAGGGGCCAAGGCAGCCGTCCCTCTCCCTCCTCCTGTATATATGTAAGGGTTTGGGCTGATTTGAGACACGACTTCTCTCTCTCTCTCGGCGCAGCCCTACCCTACCTCTTCCTCGTTCTCGTAGCGCTTGGCGAAGCCCTGATGGAGTCCACGTAGCTCCACCGTCACCAAGCTGTCGTGCTGCCGGAGCTCTCCCTCAACCTCTCCTTCCTCCTTGCTAGATCAAGGCGTAGGAGACGTCATCGGGCTGCACGTGTGTTGAACGCGGAGGTGCCGTTGTTCGGCGCTGAGATCGGAATCCACCGCGATCTGGATCGCTGCGAGTACGACTCCACCAACCGCGTTCTTGTAACGCTTCCACTTAGCGATTTCAAGTTATGAAGATGCAATCTCTCCCCACTCGTTGCTGGTTTGTCCATAGATAGATCTTGGTGATACGTAGGAATTTTTTTGATTTACTAATATGTCTCCCAACAGTGGTATCAGAGCTAGGTCTATGCGTAGAATCTATGCACGAGTAGAACACAAGTTGTTGTGGGCATCGATTTTGTTAATATGCTTACCACTACTGGTCTTATCTTGATTTGGCGGTATTGTGGGATGAAGCGGCCCGGACCGACTTTACACGTACGCTTACGTGAGACTGGTTCCACCGCCTGACGTGCACTTGTTGCATAAGGTGGCTAGCGGGTGTCTGTCTCTCCCACCTTAGTCGGATTGGATTCGATGAAAAGGATACTTATGAAGGGTAAATAGCAATTGGCATATCACGTTGTGGTTTTGGCTTAGGTAAGAAACATTCTTGCTAGAAACCTATAGCAGCCACGTAAAAACCTGCAACTACAAATTAGAGGACGTCTAACTTGTTTTTGCAGCATATGCCTTGTGATGTGATATGGCCAAAGGATGTGATGTGATGCATTGTGATGTATGAGATTGATCATGTTCTTGTAATAGGATTCACGACTTGCATGTCGATGAGTATGACAACCGGCAGGAGCCATAGGAGTTGTCTTCTTTTATTGTATGACCTGTGTGTCAATCATAAACGCCATGTAATTACTTTACTTTATTGCTAAATGTTAGCCATAGTAATAGAAGTAATAGTTGGCGAGACAACTTCATGAAGACACAATGATGGAGATCATGGTGTCGTGCCGGTGACAGTGATGATCATGGTGCCCCGAAGATGGAGATCAAAGGAGCAAGATGATATTGGCCATATCATGTCACTATATTAATTGCATGTGATGTTTATCATGTTTACATCTTATTTGCTTAGAACGATGGTAGTAAATAAGATGACCTCTCAATAAAATTTCAAGAAAAGTGTTCACCCTAACTGTGCACCATTGCTAAGGATTGTTGTTCCGAAGCACCACGTGATGATCGGGTGTGATAGGCTCTAACGTTCGCATACAACGGGTGTAAGCCAGATTTACACACGTGGAACACTTAGGTTGACTTGACGAGCCTGGCATGTACAGACATGGCCTCGGAACACGGAGAACCGAAAGGTCAAACATGAGTCGTATAGAAGATACGATCAACATGGAGATGTTCACCATGGATGACTAGTCCATCTCACGTGATGATCGGACACGGGCTAGTTGACATGGATCATGTGTCACTTGGATGACTAGAGAGATGTCTATCTAAGTGGGAGTTCATTAAATAATTTGATTATGTGAACTTAATTATCATGAACTTAGTCTAAAATTGCCTTTACAATCTATATTGTAGATCCAATGGCCAACACGAATGTCACCCTCAATTTCAACGCGTTCCTAGAGAAAACCAAGCTGAAAGATGATGGAAGCAACTATGCGGACTGGGTCCGTGGCTTGAGGATCATCCTCATAGCTTCCAAGAAATTGTATATCCTTGATGCACCACTAGGTGACCCACCCCTTCTCCCAGCAGAGCAAGACATTGCGAACGCTTGGCATTCTCGCTGCGATGATTACTCCCTTGTTAAGTGCGGCATGCTTTAAAGTTTAGAACTGGGGCTCCAAAAGCGTTTTGAGCAACACGGAGCATATGAGATGTTCCAAGAGCTGAAACTAGTTTTCCAAGCTCATGCCCGGGTCGAGAGATATGATGTCTCCGACAAGTTCTTCAGCTGTAAGATGGAGGAGAATAGTTCTGTCAGTGAGCAGATCCTCAAGATGTCTGGGCTACACAACCGTTTGACTCAGCTGGGAGTTAATCCCCCGGATGACTCGGTCATTGACAGAATCCTCCAGTCCCTTACACCTAGCTACAAGAGCTTTGTGATGAACTACAACATGCAAGGGATGGAGAAGTCCATTCCTGAGTTGTACTCGATGCTGAAATCAGTAGAGGTCGAGATCAAAAAGGAGCAGCAAGTGTTGATGGTGAATAAGACCACTAGTTTCAAGAAAGGCAAGGGTAAGAAGAACTTTAAGAAGGACGGCAAAGCTGTTGCCTCACCCGGTAAGCAAGTTGCCGGGAAGAAGAAGAACAAGCATGGACCCAAGCCTAAGACTGAGTGCTTTTATTGCAAGGGGACCGGTCACTGGAAGCGGAACTGCCCCAAGTACTTAGCGGATAAGAAGGACGGCAACATTAAAGGTATATGTGATATACTTGTTATTGATGTGTACCTAACCAGCACTCGTAGTAGCTCCTGGGTATTTGATACCGGTGCAGTTGCTCACATTTGTAACTCCAAGCAGGAGCTGTGGAATAAGCGGAGGCTGGCAAAGGACGAGGTGACGATGCGCGTCGGGAATGGTTCCAAGGTCGATGTGATCACCGTCGGCATGCTACCTCTACATCTACCTTCGGGATTAGTGTTAAACCTTAATAATTGTTATTTGGTACTAGCTTTGAGCATGACCATTGTATCTGGATCTCGCTTGATGCGAGATGGCTACTCATTTAAATCTAAGAATAATGGTTGTTCTATTTATATGAGAGAAATGTTTTATGGTCATGCCCCGCTGGTCAATGGTTTATTTTTGATGAATCTCGAACGTGATGTTACACATGTCCATAGTGTTGGGAGACGTAGTAGTAAATCAAAAAATTTCCTACGATCACCAAGATCTATCCATGGAGAAACCAGCAACGAGTGGGGAGAGATTGCATCTTCATACCTTTGAAGATCGCTAAGCGGAAGTGCTACAAGAACGCGGTTGGTGGAGTCGTACTTGCAGCGATTCAGATCGCGGTGGATTCCGATCTCAGCGCTGAACAACGGCGTCTCCGCATTCAACACACATACAGCCCAGTGACGTCTCCCGCACCTTGATCCAGCAAGGAGGAGGGAGAGGTTGAGGGAGAGCTCCGGCAGCACGACGGCGTGGTGATGGTGGAGCTACGTGAACTCCGGCAGAGCTTCGCCAAGCGCTACGGAGAACGAGGAAGAGGAAGCGGAGGGCTGCACCGAGAGACAAAGAAGTCATGTCTCAAATCAGCCCAAACCCTTGGGTATATATAGGAGGAGGGAGAGGGAGGGCTTCCTTGTCCCCTCCTCCAAGGAGGAGAGCTTCGGCCGAAGGTGGGGAAGAGTCCACCTCCCACAAGGGAGGTGGATCTCCTCCTTTTAAATCCTTTTTCCCTTTATCTCTTGATCCCAGCCGCATGGGCCCTTCTAGAAGGTCTTCGCCAGCCCACTAAGGGCTGACACACCTCCTCTAAGGGCACACGAAGTCCTTTGGTCGTCACACCCCTCCCGAGGGTCCTCCGGCAACCTCCCGGCACTCCCGGTACACTACCGATGATCCCAAAAACATTCCCATGACAAAAACTGGACTTCCTATATATCAATCTTTACCTCCAGACCATTTCGGAGCTCCTCGTGACGTCCAGGATCTCATCCGGGACTCCGAACAACTTTCGGTAATAACGTATACCATTTCCCTATAATCCTAGCGTCATCGAACCTTAAGTGTGTAGACCCTACGGGTTCGGGAGACATGTAGACATGACCGAGACACCTCTTCGGTCAATAACCAACAGCGGCATCTGGATACCCATGTTGGCTCCCACATGCTCCATGATGATCTCATCGGATGAACCACGATGTCGGGATTCAATCAATCCCGTATACAATTCCCTTTGTCTATCGGTATGATACTTGCCCAAGATTCGATCGTCGGTATCTCTATACCTTGTTCAATCTCGTTACTGGTAAGTCTCTTTACTCGTTCCGTAATACATCACCCCGTGACTAACTCCTTAGTCACATTGAGCTCATTATGATGATGTCTTACCGAGTGGGCCCAGAGATACCTCTCTGTCACACGGAGTGACAAATCCCAGTCTCGAGTCGTGCCAACCCAACAGACACTTTCGGAGATACCCGTAGTGCACCTTTATAGCCACCCAGTTACGTCGTGACGTTTGGCACACCCAAAGCATTCCTACGGTATCCGGGAGTTGCACAATGTCATGGTCTAAGGAAACGATACTTGGCATTGAAAAGCTTTAGCAAACGAACTACACGATCTTGTGCTATGCTTAGGATTGGGTCTTGTCCATCACATCATTCTCCTAATGATGTGATCCCGTAATCAACGACATCCAATGTCCATGGTCATGAATCCGTGACCATCTATTGATCAACGAGCTAGCCAACTAGAGGCTCACTAGGGACATGTTGTGGTCTATGTATTCACACATGTATTACGGTTTCCGGTTAACACAATTATAGCATGAACAATATACAATTATCATGAACTAGGAAATACAATAATAACCATTTTATTATTGCCTCTAGGGCATATTTCCAACAGTCTCCCACTTGCACTAGAGTCAATAATCTAGTTACATTGTGATGAATCGTACACCCATAGCATTCTGGTGTTGATCATGTTTTGCTCATGAGAGAGGTTTAGTCAACGGATCTGTGACATTCAGATCCGTATGCACTTTACAAATATCTATATCTCCCTCCTGAATGTAATCATGGATGGAGTTGAAGCGGCGCTTGATGTGTGTTGTCTTCTTGTGAAACCTGGGCTCCTTCGGAAGGGCAATAGCTCCAGTGTTGTCAAAGAATAGAGTCATCGGGCCCGACGCACTTGGAATTACTCCTAGGTCGGTGATGAACTCCTACATCCAGACTTCATCCTTTGCTGCTTCCGAAGCAACTATGTAATCCGCTTCACATGTAAATGCCCTCACGACGCTTTGCTTGCTGCTGCACCAGCTGACTGTCCCTCCATTCAAAATATACATGTATCTGGTTTGCGACTTGGAGTCATCCGGATCTGTGTCGAAGCTAGCATCAACGTAACCCTTTACGACGAGCTCTTCTGCACCTCCATATATGAGAAACATGTCCTTTGTCCTTTTCAGGCACTTCAGGTTATTCTTGACCGCTATCCAGTGTTCCGCTCCGGGATCACTTTGGTACCTCCCTACCAAACTTATGGCAAGGTTCACATCAGGTCTGGTACACAACATGGCATACATGATAGAGCCTATGGCTGAAGCATAGGGGATGACACTCATCTCTTCTCTACCCTTTGCCGTGGTCGGGCATTGAGTCGTACTCAATCTCACACTTTGTAACACACGCAAGAACCCCTTCTTGGACTGATCCATATTGAACTTCTTCAATATCTTTTCAAGGTATGTGCTTTGTGAAAGACGTATGAGGCGTCTTGATCTATCTCTATAAATCTTAATACCTAATATGTAAGCAGCTTCTCCAAGGTCCTTCACTGAAAAACACTTATTCAAGTAGGCCTTTACACTTTCCAAGAGTTCTATATCATTTCCCATTATCAGTATGTCATCCACATATAATACGAGAAATGCTATAGAGCTCCCACTCACTTTCTTGTAAAAACAGGGTTCTCCATAAACCTGTACAAACCCAAACGCTTTAATCACTTCATTAAAGCGAATATTCCAACTCAGAGATGCTTGCACCAGCCCATAGATGGAGCGCTGGAGCTTGCATACCTTGTTAGCATCTTTAGGATCGACAAAACCTTCCGGCTGCATCATATACAGTTCTTCCTTGAGGAAGCCATTAAGGAATGCCGTTTCGACGTCCATTTGCCAGATCTCATAATCATAAAATGCGGCAATTGCTAACACGATTCGGACAGACTTCAGCATCGCTATGGGTGAGAAAGTCTCATCGTAGTCAACTCCTTGAACTTGTCGATAGCCCTTAGCGACAAGCCGAGCCTTATAGACGGTTACATTACCATCCGCGTCAGTCTTCTTCTTAAAGATCCATTTATTTTCAATGGCTCGCTTATCATCAGGCAAGTCCACCAAAGTCCACACTTTGTTCTCATACATGGATCCTATCTCGGATTTCATGGCTTCAAGCCATTTGTTGGAATCCAGGCCCACCATCGCTTCTTCATAGTTCGAAGGTTCACCGTCGTCCAACAACATGATCTCCAGGACAGGGTTGCCGTACCACTCTGGTGCGGAACGTGTCCTAGTGGACCTTCGACGTTCAATAGTAACTTGATCTGAAGTTTCATGATCATCATCATTAACTTCCTCTCCAGCCGGTGTAGGCTCCACAGAAACAACTTCCTGTGCTGTGCTACTCTCCAGTTTGAGTGGAGGTACAATTACCTCATCAAGTTCTATTTTCCTCCCACTCACTTCCTTCGAGAGAAACTCTTTCTCGAGAAAGGATCCATTCTTGGCAACAAATACTTTGCCTTAGGATCTGAGGTAGAAGGTATACCCAATAGTCTGTTTGGGATATCCTATGAAGATGCACTTTTCCGCTTTGGGTTCGAGCTTCTCAGGTTGAAGTTTCTTCACATAAGCATCGCATCCCCAAACTTTTAGAAACGACAGCTTAGGTTTCTTTCCAAACCATAATTCATACGGTAGCGTCTCAACGGATTTTGACGGTGCCCTATTTAAAGTGAATGTGGCAGTCTCTAATGCATAACCCCAAAATGATAGCGGTAAGTCAGTAAGAGACATCATAGATCGTACCATATCTAATATAGTGCGATTACAACGTTCAGACACACCATTTCGCTGAGGTGTGCCAGGCGGCGTGAGTTGTGAAACAATTCCACATTTCCTTAGGTGTGTGCCAAACTCGTGACTTAAATATTGTCCGCCTCGATCAGATCGCAAGCACTTTATTTTCCTCTCACGTTGATTCTCTACCTCACTCTGAAATTCCTTGAACCTTTCAAAAGTTTCAGACTTATGTTTCATTAAGTAGACATACCCATATCTACACAAGTCATCAGTGAGGGTGAGAACATAACGGTAGCCACCATGAGCCTCGACACTCATTGGACCGCATACATTGGTATGTATTATTTCCAACAAGGCAGTTGCTCGCTCCATTGTTCCAGAGAATGGAGTGTTGGTCATCTTGCCCATGAGGCATGGTTCGCACGTGTCAATGATTCGAAATCAAGAGACTCCAAAAGTCCATCAGTATGGAGCTTCTTCATGCGTTTGACACCAATATGACCAAGGCGGCAGTGCCACAAGTAAGTGGGACTATCGTTATCAACCTTACACTTTTTGGTACTCACACTATGGACATGTGTAACATCACGTTCGAGATTCATCAAAAATAAACCATTGACCAGCGGGGCATGACCATAAAACATTTCTCTCATATAAATAGAACAACCATTATTCTCAGATTTAAATGAGTAGCCATATCGCATCAAGCGAGATCCAGATACAATGTTCATGCTCAAAGCTGGTACTAAATAATAATTATTAAGGTTTAACACTAATCACCAAGGTAGATGTAGAGGTAGCGTGCCGACGGCGATCACATCGACCTTGGAACCATTCCCGACGCGCATCGTCACCTCGTCCTTTGCCAGCCTCTGCTTATTCCGTAGCTCCTGCTTGGAGTTACAAATGTGAGCAACGGGACCGGTATCAAATACCCAGGAGCTACTACGAGCGCTGGTTAGGTACACATCAATAACAAGTATATCACATATACATTTAATGTTGTCGTCCTTCTTATTCGCTAAGTACTTGGGGCAGTTCCGCTTCCAGTGACCGGTACCCTTGCAATAAAAACACTCAGTCTTAGGATTGGGTCCATTCTTGTTCTTCTTCTTCCCGGCAACTTGCTAACCAGGCGCAGCAATAGCTTTGCCGTCCTTCTTGAAGTTCTTCTTACCCTTGCCTTTCTTGAAACTAGTGGTCTTATTCACCATCAACACTTGATGCTCCTTTTTGATCTCGACCTCTACTGATTTCAGCATCGAGTACAACTCAGGAATGGACTTCTCCATCCCTTGCATGTTGTAGTTCATCACAAAGCTCTTGTAGCTAGGTGGAAGCGACTGGAGGATTCTGTCAATGACCGAGTCATCCGGGAGCTTTACTCCCAGCTGAGTCAAGCGGTTGTGTAGCCTAGACATCTTGAGGATGTGCTCACTGACAGAACTATTCTCCTCCATCTTACAGCTGAAGAACTTGTCAGAGACGTCATATCTCTCGACCCGGGCATGAGCTTGGAAAACCAGTTTCAGCTCTTGGAACATCTCATATGCTCCGTGTTGCTCAAAACACTTTTGGAGCCCCGGAACTAAACGGTAAAGCATGCCACACTGAACAAGGGAGTAATCATCGCAATGAGAATGCCAAGCGTTCGCAACATCTTGCTCTGCTGGGAGAAGGGGTGGGTCACCTAGTGGTGCATCAAGGACATACAATTTCTTGGAAGCTATGAGGATGATCCTCAAGACACGGACCCAGTCTGCATAGTTGCTTCCATCATCTTTCAGCTTGGTTTTCTCTAGGAACGCGTTGAAATTGAGGGTGACATTCGCGCTGGCCATTGGATCTACAATATAGATTGTAAAGGCAATTTTAGACTAAGTTCATGATAATTAAGTTCACATAATCAAATTATTTAATGAACTCCTACTTAGATAGACATCTCTCTAGTCATCCAAGTGACACATGATCCATGTCAACTAGCCCGTGTCCGATCATCACGTGAGATGGACTAGTCATCCATGGTGAACATCTCCATGTTGATTGTATCTTCTATACGACTCATGTTCGACCTTTCGATTTTCCGTGTTCCGAGGCCATGTCTGTACATTCTAGGCTCGTCAAGTCAACCGAAGTGTTCCGCGTGTGTAAATCTGGCTTACACCCGTTGTATGCGCACGTTAGAGCCCATCACACCCGATCATCACGTGGTGCTTCAGAACAGCGATCGTTAACAATGGTGCACAGTTAGGGTGAACACTTTTCTTGAAATTTTATTGACAGATCATCTTAATTACTATCTTCGTTCTAAGCAAATAAGATGTAAACATGATAAACATCACATGCAATCAATATAGTGACATGATATGGCCAATATCATCTTGCTCCTTTGATCTCCATCTTCGGGGCACCATGATCATCACTGTCACCGGCACGACACCATGATCTCCATCATCATGATCTCCATCATTGTGTCTTCATGAAGTTGTCTCGCCAACTATTACTTCTACTACTATGGCTAACGTTTAGCAATAAAGTAAAGTAATTACATGGCGTTTATGGTTGACACGTAGGTCATACAATAAAATAAGACAACTCCTATGGCTCCTGCTGGTTGTCATACTCATTGCATGCAAGTCGTGAATCCTATTACAAGAACTCGATCAATCTCATACATCACAATGCATCACATCACATCCTTTGGCCATATCACATCACAAGGCATATGCTGCAAAAACAAGTTAGACGTCCTCTAATTTGTAGTTGCAGGTTTTTACGTGGCTGCTATAGGTTTCTAGAAAGAACGTTTCTTACCTATGCCAAAACCACAAGGTGATATACCAATTGATGTTTACCCTTCATAAGGACCCTTTTCATCGAATCCAATCCGACTAAGGTCGGAGAGACAGACACCCGCTAGCCACCTTATGCAACAAGTGCATGTCAGGCAGTGGAACCAGTCTCACGTAAGCATACGTGTAAAGTCGGTCCGGGCCGCTTCATCCCACAATACCGCCGAATCAAGATAAGACTAGTAGTGGTAATCAAATTAACAAGATCGACGCCCACAACTGCTTTGTGTTCTACTCGTGCATAGATTCTACGCATAGACCTAGCTCATGATGCCACTGTTGGGAGACGTAGTAGTAAATCAAAAATTTTCCTACGATCACCAAGATCTATCCATGGAGAAACCAGCAATGAGTGGGGAGAGATTGCATCTTCATACCTTTGAAGTTCGATAAGCGGAAGCGTTACAAGTACGCGGTTGGTGGAGTCGTACTCGCAGCGATTCAGATCGCGGTGGATTCCGATCTCAGCGCCGAACAATGGCGCCTCCGCATTCAACACACATACATCCCGGTGACGTCTCCCGTGCCTTGATCCATAAAGGAGGAGGGAGAGGTTGAGGGAGAGCTCTGGCAGCATGACGGCATGGTGACGGTGGAGCTACGTGAACTCCGGCAGGGCTTCGCCAAGCGCTACGGAGAACGAGGAAGAGGAAGGGTAGGGTTGCACCGAGAGAGAAATAAGTCATGTCTCAAATCAGCCCAAACCCTTGGTTATATATAGGAGGAGGGAGAGGGAGGGCTGCCTTGGCCCCTCCTCCAAGGAGGAGAGCTTCGGCCAAAGGTAGGGAAGAGTCCACCTCCCACAAGGGAAGTGGATCTCCTCCTTTTAAATCCTTTTTCCCTTTCTCTCTTGATCCCAGTCGCATGGGCCTTTCTAGAAGGTGTTGGCCAGCCCACTAAGGGATGGCACACCTCCTCTAAGGGCCCACTAAGTCCATTGGTCGTCACACCCCTCCCGGGGGTCCTCGGGCACCCTCCCGGCACTCCCGGTACACTACCGATGAGCCCGAAAACTTTCCGGTGACCAAAACTGGACTTCCTATATATCAATATTTACCTCCAGAACATTCCGAAGACCCTCGTGACGTCCGGGATCTCATCCGGGACTCTAAACAACTTTCAGTAATCACGTATACCATTTCCCTATAACCCTAGCATCATCGAACCTTAAGTGTGTAGACCCTATGGGTTCGGGAGACATGTAGACATGACCGAGACACCTCTCCGGTCAATAACCAACAGCGGGATCTGGATACCCATGTTGGCTCCCACATGCTCCACGATGATCTCATCGTATGAACCACGATGTCGGGGATTCAATCAATCCCGTATACAATTCCCTTTGTCTATCGGTATGATACTTGCCCGAGATTCGATCGTCGTTATCTCTATACCTTGTTCAATCTCGTTACCAGCATGTCTCTTTACTCGTTCCGTAATACATCATCCTGTGACTAACTCCTTAGTCACATTGAGCTCATTATGATGATGTCTTACCGAGTGGGCCCAGAGATACCTCTCCGTCACACGGAGTGACAAATCCTAGTCTCGATTCGTGCCAACCCAACAGACACTTTCGGAGATACCCGTAGTGCACCTTTATAGCCATCCAGTTACGTTGTGACATTTGGCACACCCAAAGCATTCCAACGGTATCCGGGAGTTGCACAATCTCATGGTCTAAGGAAACGATACTTGGCATTGAAAAGCTTTAGCAAACGAACTACACGATCTTGTGCTATGCTTAGGATTGGGTCTTGTCCATCACATCATTCTCCTAATGATGTGATCCCGTTATCAACGACATCCAATGTCCATGGTCATGAAACCGTGACCATCTATTGATCAACGAGCTAGTCAACTAGAGGCTCACTAGGGACATGTTGTGGTCTATGTATTCACACGTGTATTACGGTTTCCGGTTAACACAATTATAGCATGAACAATAGACAATTATCATGAACTAGGAAATACAATAATAACCATTTTATTATTGCCTCTAGGGCATATTTCCAACACATAGTGTGAGTACCAAAAAGTGCAAGGTTGACAACGATAGTCCCACTTACATGTGGCACTGCCGCCTTGGTCATATTGGTGTCAAACGCATGAAGAAGCTCCATACTGATGGACTTTTGGAGTCTCTTGATTTCGAATCATTTGACACGTGTGAACCATGCCTCATTGGCAAGATGACCAAGACTCCATTCTCCGGAACAATGGAGCGAGCAGCTGACTTGTTAGAAATAATACATACCGATGTATGCGGTCCAATGAGTGTCGAGGCTCGTGGTGGCTACCGTTATGTTCTCACCCTCACTGATGACTTGAGTAGATATGGGTATGTCTACTTAATGAAACATAAGTCTGAAACTTTTGAAAGGTTGAAGGAATTTCAGAGTGAGGTAGAGAATGAATGTGACAGGAAAATAAAGTGCCTACGATCTGATCGTGGCGGAGAATATTTAAGTCACGAGTTTGGCACGCACCTAAGGAAATGTGTAATTGTTTCACAACTCATGCCGCCTGTCATACCTCAGTGAAATGGTGTGTCTAAACATAGTAATCGCACTCTATTAGATATGGTATGATCTATGATGTCTCTTACCGACTTACCGCTATCATTTTGGGGATATGCATTAGAGACTGCCGCATTCACTTTAAATAGGGCATCGTCAAAATCCGTTGAGACGACACCATATGAATTATGGTTTGGAAAGAAACCTAAGCTGTCGTTTCTAAAAGTTTGGGGATGCGATGCTTATGTGAAGAAACTTCAACCTGAGAAGCTCGAACCCAAAGCAGAAAAGTGCGTCTTCATAGGATATCCCAAAGAGACTATTGGGTATACCTTCTACCTACGATCCGAGGGCAAAGTCTTTGTTGCCAAGAATGGATCCTTTCTCGAGAAAGAGTTTCTCTTGAAAGAAGTAAGTGGGAGGAAAATAGAACTTGATGAGGTAATTGTACCTCCACTCAAACCGGAGAGTAGCACAGCACAGGAAGTTGTTTCTGTGGAGCCTGCACCGGCTAAAGAGGAAGTTAATGATGATGATAATGAAACTTCATATCAAGTTTCTGTTGAATGTCGAAGGTCCACCAGGACACGTTTCGCACCAGAGTGGTATGGCAACCCTGTCCTGGAGATTATGTTGTTGGACAACGGTGAACCTTCGAACTATGAAGAAGCAATGGTGGGCCCAGATTCCAACAAATGGCTTGAGGCCAGGAAATACGAGATATGATCCATGTATGAGAACAAAGTATGGACTTTGGTGGACTTGCCTGATGACAAGCGAGCCATTGAAAATAAATGGATCTTTAAGAAGAAGACTGACGCGGATGGTAATGTGACCGTCTATAAGGCTCGGCTTGTCGCTAAGGGTTATCGACAAGTTCAAGGAGTTGACTACGATGAGACTTTCTCACCCGTAGCGATGCTGAAGTTTGTCCGAATCATGTTAGCAATTGCTGCATTTTATGATTATGAGATCTGGAAAATGGACGTCAAAACGGCATTCCTTAATGGCTTCCTCAATGAAGAACTGTATATGATGCAGCCGGAAGGTTTTGTCGATCCTAAAGATGCTAACAAGGTATGCAAGCTCCAGGGCTCCATCTATGGGCTGGTGCAAGCATCTCAGAGTTGGAACATTCACTTTAATGAAGTGATTAAAGCGTTTGGGTTTGTACAGGTTTATGGAGAACCCTTTATTTACAAGAAAGTGAGTGGGAGCTCTGTAGCATTTCTTGTATTGTATGTGGATGACATACTGATAATGGGAAATGATATAGAACTCTTGGAAAGTATAAAGGCCTACTTGAATAAGTGTTTTTCAGTCAAGGACCTTGGAGAAGCTGCTTACATATTAGGTATTAAGATCTATAGAGAAAGATCGAGATGCCTCATAGGTCTTTCACAAAGCACATACATTGACAAGATATTGAAGAAGTTCAATATGGATTAGTCCAAGAAGGGGTTCTTGCCTGTGTTACAAGGTGTGAGATTGAGTACGACTCAATGCCCGACCACGACAAAGGATAGAGAAGAGATGAGTGTCATCCCCATGCTTTAGCCATAGGCTCTATTATGTATGCCATGTTGTGTACCAGACCTGATGTGAACCTTGCCATAAGTTTGGTAGGGAGGTACCAAAGTGATCCCGGAGCGGAACACTGGACAACGATCAAGAATATCCTGAAGTACCTGAAAAGGACAAAGGACATGTTTCTCGTATATGGAGTTGCCGAAGAGCTCGTCGTAAAGGGGTACGTCGATGCTAGCTTCGACACAGATCCGGACGACTCCAAGTCGCAAACCGGATACGTGTATATTTTGAATGGATGGGAAGTCAGCTGGTGTAGCAGCAAGCAAAGCGTCATGGCGGCATCTACATGTGAAGTGGAGTACATAGCTGCTTCGGAAGCAGCAAAGGAAGGAGTCTGGATGAAGGAGTTCATCACCGACCTAGGAGTAATTCCAAGTGCATCGGGCCTGATGACTCTATTCTGTGACAACACCGGAGCTATTGCCCTTGCAAAGGAGCCCAGGTTTCACAAGAAGAGAAGACACATCAAGCGCCGCTTCAACTCCATCTGTGATTACATTCAGGAGGGAGATATAGACATTTGTAAAGTGCATACGGATCTGAATGTCGTAGATCCGTTGACTAAACCTCTCTCACGAGCAAAACATGATCAACACAAGAATGCTATGGGTGTTCGATTCATCACAATGTAACTAGATTATTGACTCTAGTGCAAGTGGGAGACTATTGGAAATATGCCCTAGAGGCAATAATAAAATGGTTATTATTGTATTTCCTGGTTCATGATAATTGTCTATTGTTCATGCTATAATTGTGTTAACCGGAAACCGTAATAGATGTGTGAATACATAGACCACAACATGTCCCTAGTAAGCCTCTAGTTGGCTAGCTCGTTGATCAATAGATGGTCACAGTTTCATGGCCATGGACATTGGATGTCGTTGATAACGGGATCACATCATTAGGAGAATGATGTGATGGACAAGACCCAATCATAAGCATAGCACAAGATCGTGTAGATTGTTTGCTAAAGCTTTTCAATGTCAAGTATCGTTTACTTAGACCATGAGATTGTGCAACTCCCGGATACCGTAGGAATGCTTTGGTTGTGCCAAACGTCACAACGTAACTGGGTGGCTATAAAGGTGCATTACGGGTATCTCGGAAGGTGTCTGTTGGGTTGGCACGAATCGAGACTGGGATTTGTCACTCCGTGTGACGGAGAGGTATCTCTGGGCCCACTCGACAAGACATCATCATCATGAGCTCAATGTGACTAAGCAGTTAGCCACGGGATGATGTATTACAAAACGAGTAAAGAGACTTGCCAGTAACGAGATTGAACAAGGTATAGAGATACCGTTGATTGAATCTCGGGCAAGTATCATACCGATAGACAAAGGGAATTGTATACGGGATTGATTGAATCCCCGACATTGTGGTTCATCTGATGAGATCGTCGTGGAGCATGTGGGAGCCAACATGGGTATCCAGATCCCGCTGTTGGTTATTGACCGGAGAGGTGTCTCGGTCATGTCTACATGTCTCCCGAACCCGTAGTGTCTACACACTTAAGGTTCGATGACGCTAGGGTTATAGGGAAATGGTATACGTGATTACCGAAGGTTATTCGGAGTACCGGATGAGATCCCGAACGTCACAAGGAGCTCCGGAATGGTCCAGAGGTAAAGATTGATATATAGGAAGTCTTTTTTTGGTCACCGGAAAGTTTTCGGGCTCATCGGTAGTGTACCGGGAGTGCTGGGAGGGTGCCGGAGGACCCCCGGGAGGGCTGTGATGACCATAGGACTTTGTTGGCCCTTAGAGGAGGTGTGCCAGCCCTTATTGGGCAGCCCTCCCTCTCCCTCCTCCTATATATATATGTAAGGGTTTGGGCTGATATGAGACACAACTTCTCTCTCTCTCGGTGTAGCCCTACCCTACCTCTTCCTAGTTCTCTGTAGCGCTTGGCGAAGCCCTGCCGGAGTCCACGTAGCTCCACCGTCACCACGCCGTCGTGCTGCCGAAGCTCTCCCTCAACCCCTCCTTCCTCCTTGCTGGATCAAGGCGAAGGAGACGTCATCGGGCTGCACGTGTGTTGAACGCGGAGGCGCCGTTGTTCGGCTCTGAGATCGGAATCCACCGCGATCTGAATCGCTACGAGTACGAATCCACCAACCACATTCTTGTGACACTTCCGCTTAGTGATCTTCAAAGGTATGAATATGCAATCTCTCCCCACTCGTTGCTGGTTTCTCCATAGATAGATCTTGGTGATACGTAGGAATTTTTTTGATTTACTACTACGTCTCCCAACACCATTCTCCTAATGATGTGATACCGTTATCAAATGACATCTCATGTCCATGGCTAGGAAACCTTAACCAACTTTGATCAATGAGCTAGTCTATTAGAGGCATACTAGGGAGATGGTTTTTGTCTATGTATCCACACATGTATCTAAGTCTCCGATCAATAGAATTATAGCGTGGATAATAAACGATTATCATGAACAAGGAAATATGATAATAACTAATTTATTATTGCCTCTAGGGCATATTTCCAACAATCTCCCACTTGCACCAGAGTCAATAATCTAGTTCACATCACCATGTGATTCGCATTGTTATGAATCCAACACCCAATGAGTTCTGGGGCTCGATCATGCTTTGCATGTGAGAGAGGTCTTATAGTCAATGGGTCTGCGACATTCAGATCGTGTGTACTTTGCAAATCTCTATGTCAAACCATAAACACTGCTACCACAACCCACTTGGTACTATTCCAAATGGTTGCTCCACTATACGTATCCGGATTGCTACTAAGAGTCATCCGAATTTGTGTTAAAGCTTGCATCGACGTAACTCTTTACGACGAAGCCTTTATCACCTCCATAATCGAGAAACATTTCCTTAGTCCTCTGGTTACTAAGGATAATTTTGACCACTGTCCAGTGATCCATTCATGGACCACTCTTGTACCCCTTGACAGACCCATGGCAAGTCACACACAGGTGTGGTATGTTGGAAATATGCCCTAGAGGCAATAATAAAATGGTTATTATTGTATTTCCTTGTTCATGATAATTGTCTATTGTTCATGCTATAAATGTGTTAACCGGAAACCATAATACATGTGTGAATACATAGACCACAATATGTCCCTAGTGAGCCTCTAGTTGACTAGCTCGTTGATCAATAGATGGTCACGGTTTCATGGCCATGGACATTGGATGTCATTGATAACGGGATCACATCATTAGGAGAATGATGTGATGGACAAGACCCAATCCTAAGCATAGCACAAAGATCGTGTAGTTCGTTTGCTAAAGCTTTTCAATGTCAAGTGTCATTTCCTTAGACCATGAGATTGTGTAACTCCCGGATACCGTAGGAATACTTTGGGTGTGCCAAACGTCACAACGTAACTGGGTGGCTATAAAGGTACGCTACGGGTATCTCCGAAAGTATCTGTTGGGTTGGCACGAATCGAGACTGGGATTTGTCACTCCGTGTGACGGAGAGGTATCTCTGGGCCCACTCGGTAAGACATCATCATAATGAGCTCAATGTGACTAAGGAGTTAGCCACGGGATGATGTATTACGGAACGAGTAAAGAGACTTGCCAGTAACGAGATTGAACAAGGTATGGGGATACCGACGATCGAATCTCGGGCAAGTATCATACCGATAGACAAAGGGAATTGTATACGGGATTGATTGAATCCTTGACATCGTGGTTCATCCGATGAGATCATCGTGGAGTACGTGGGAGCCAACATGGGTATCCAGATCCCGCTGTTGGTTATTGACCGGAGAGGTGTCTCGGTCATGTCTACGTGTCTCCCGAACCCGTAGGGTCTACACACTTAAGGTTCGATGACGCTAGGGTTATAGGGAAAAGGTATACGTGATTACCGAAGGTTGTTCGGAGTCCCGGATGAGATCCCGGACGTCACGAGGAGCTCCGGAATGGTCCGGAGGTAAAGATTGATATATAGGAAGTCCAGTTTTGGTCACCGGAAAGTTTTCGGGCTCATCGGTAGTGTACCGGGAGTGCCGGGAGGGTGCCGGAGGACCCCCGGGAGGGGTGTGACGACCAAAGGACCACATGGGCTGTTAGATAAAGTGTGCCAGCCCTTATTGGGCTGGGCAAGAATTTTGCTAAAGGCCCATGTGGCTGGAGATAAGGAGATAAGGCAAAAAGGATTTAAAAGGAGGAGATCCACCTCCCTTGTGGGAGGTGGACTCTCCCTTTAAGTCGGCCGGCCATCTCCTCTTTGGAGTAGAGGCCAAGCCAGCCCTCCACGTCCCTCCTCCTATATATAATTGAGGTTTTGGATGTTTTGAGACAAGATTTGATCTCTCTCTCTCACGGCGAAGCCCTACCTCTCTTCTTCCTCCTCCGCAGCGCTTAGGCGAAGCCCTGTCGGAATACCTTGCTACTCCACCACCACCACGCCGTCGTGCTGCTGTTGGAGCCCTTCCCCAACCTCTCCTTCCTCCTTGCTGGATCAAGGTGTTGGAGACGTCACCGGGCTGCACGTGTGTTGAACGCGGAGGTGCCGTCCGTTCGGCACTTGATCGGATCTACCGCGATCTGAATCGCTGCGAGTACGACTCCATCAACCGCGTTCTTGTAACGCTTCCGCTTAGCGATCTTCAAAGGTATGAAGATGCAATCTCTCCCCTCTCGTTGCTGGTTTCTCCATAGATAGATCTTGGTGAACGTAGGAAAATTTTGATTTACTACTACGTCTCCCAACAGTGGCATCATGAGCTAGGTCTATGCGTAGAATCTATGCACGAGTAGAACACAAAGCAGTTGTGGGCGTCGAGTTTGTTAATTTGCTTGCCGCTACTAGTCTTATCTTGATTCGGCGGTATTGTGGGATGAAGCGGCCCGGACCAACTTTACACGTACGCTTACGTGAGACCGGTTCCACCGCCTGACATGCACTAGATGCATAAGGTGGCTAGCGGGTGTCTGTCTCTCCTACCTTAGTCGGATCGGATTCGATGAAAAGGGTCCTTATGAAGGGTAAATAGCAATTGGCAAATCACATTGTGGTGTTGACGTAGGTAAGAAACGTTCTTGCTAGTAACCTATAGCAGCCACGTAAAAACTTGCAACTACAAATTAGAGGACGTCTAACTTGTTTTTGCAGCATGTGCCTTGTGATGTGATATGGCCAAAAGGATGTGATGTGATGCATTGTGATGTATGAGATTGATCATGTTCTTGTAATAGGGTTCACGACTTGCATGTCGATGACTATGACAACCGGCAGGAGCCATAGGAGTTGTCTTATATTATTGTATGACCTGCGTGTCAATCATAAACGCCATGTAATTACTTTACTTTATTGCTAAACGTTAGCTGTAGTAGTAGAAGTAATAGTTGGCGAGACAACTTCATGAAGACACAATGATGGAGATCATGGTGTCGTGCCGGTGACAGTGATGATCATGGTGCCCCGAAGATGGAGATCGAAGGAGCAAGATGATATTGGCCATATCATGTCACTATATTGATTGCATGTGATGTTTATCATGTTTACATCTTATTTGCATAGAACGACGGTAGTAAATAAGATGATCTCTCAATAAAATTTCAAGAAAGGTGTTCACCCTAACTGTGCACCGTTGCTAAGGATCGTCGTTCCGAAGCACCACGTGATGATCGGGTGTGATAGGTTCTAACGTTCGCATACAACGGGTGTAAGCCAGATTTACACATGCGATACACTTAGGTTGACTTGACGAGCCTAGCATGTACAGACATGGCCTCGGAACACGGAAGACCGAAAGGTCGAACATGAGTCGTATAGAAGATACGATCAACATAGAGATGTTCACCATGGATGACTAGTCCGTCTCACGTGATGATCGGACACGGGCTAGTTGACATGGATCATGTATCACTTGGAAGACTAGAGAGATGTCTATCTAAGTGGGAGTTCATTAATAATTTGATTAAGTGAACTTAATTATCATGAACTTAGTCTAAAATGTCCTTGCAAATTATGTCGTAGATAGCTCGCGCTGTAGCTCCACAGTTTTATTGATACAATCCTAGAGAAAAGTAAGTTGAAAGTTGATGGTAGCAATAATGCGGACAGGGTCCGTGATCTGAGGATTGTCCTCATTGCTGCACAGAAAGCTTATGTTTTTGATGTACCGCTAACTGCACCACTCCCTCAAGCGTTGTCTGTAGATGTTGTGAACATATGACAGGCACTTTTTGGTGACTACGTGATAGTTCAATGCGTCATGCATTACGGCTCAGAATTGAGGCTCCAAAACGTTTTGAACGTCACGGAACATATGAGATGTTCTAGGAGCTGAGATTGTGATCTCAGGCTCGTGCCTATGTTGAGAGGTATGAGACCTCCAACAAGATTCTTTGTCTGCAAGATAAAGGAGAATAGCTCAATCGGTGAGCGTGTGCTCAGATTGTCTGGGTGCTACAATCACTTGAATCAAGTGGGAGTTAATCTTCCAGATGAGATAGTGATTAAAGCAGTTCTCCAAGTCACTGCCACCAAGCTACTAGAGCTTCGTGATGAACTATAACATGCCAGGGATGGATAAGATGATCCCTGAGTTGTTCGTGATGTTTGACACCACGAAGGTAGAAATCAAGAAGGAGCATCAAGTGTTGATGGTTAAGTGAAACCACTAGTTTCAAAAGGGGCAAGGGCAAGAAGGGAAAACTTCGAGAATGGCAAGCCAGTTGTTGCTCTAGTGAAGAAATCCAAGGTTGAGCCCGAACCCGAGACTAAGTGCTTCTGTTATAAGGAGAATGTTCGCTGAAGCGGAAAAACCCTAGATGCTTGGTAGATAAGAAGGCTGGTAATGTCAATGGAAGTATATTTGATATACGTGTTAGTGATGTGTACCTTGCTGGTACTCCTAGTAGCACCTGGGTATTAGATACCGGTTCGGTTGCTAAGTGTTAGCAACTCGAAATAAAAGCTACGGAGTAAATGGAGACTAGCTAGGTGAAAGGTGACGATGTGTGTTGGAAGTATTTCCAAGATTGATGTGATCACCATCGCACGCTCTCTCTACCTTCAGGATTTGTGATAAACCTAAATAAATGTTATTTGGTGTTTGCGTTGAGCATAAACGTGATTAGATCATGATTAGTGCGATACGGTTATTCATATAAGTTAGAGAATAATGGTTATTCTGTTTACATGGATAATGCCTTCAATGGTCATGCACCCACTCGAAATGGTTTATCGAATCATGATCGTAGTAGTACACATATTCATAACATTGGTACCAAAAGATACAAAGTTAATAATGATAGTACCACATGCTTGTGGCACTGCCACGTAATGTCATATTGGTATAAATCGCATGAAGAAACTCCATGATGATGGATGTTTTTTGACTCACTCGATTTCGAATCGGTTGAGACATGCGAGCCATGCCTCTTGAGCAAGATGACTGAGACCCCGTCATCCAATATGATGGAGCGGGCAAGTGGCTTATTGGAATTAATACATGTTGATGTATGTGGTCCAATGAGTGTTGAAACACACAGTGGATATCGTTGTTTTTCTTTACCTTCACTGATGATTTGAGTAAATATGGGGATATTTACTTAATGAAACACGAATCTGAAATGTTTGAAAGGTTCAAGGAGTTTCAGAGTGAAGTTAAAGATCATCGTGACAAGAAGATAAATGTCTATGATATGATCATGGAGGTGAATATCTAAGTTACGAGTTTGGTATGCAATTTTAGACAATGTGGAAATTGTTTCACAGCTCACGCCTCCTGGAACACCATAGTGTGATGGTGTGTTCGAACGTCGTAGTCGTGCTCTATTGGATATAGTGAGTACTATGATGTCTCTTATCGTTTTACCACTATCGTTATGGGGTTATGCATTAAAGACAAATCCATTCACTTTAACAGGGCACCATCTAGGTCTGTTGAGATGACACCGTGAGAATTATGGTTTGACAGAAGCCTAAGCTGTCATTTCTTAATGTTTGGGGCTACGACGCTTATGTGAAAATGGGTTTTTCACCTAGCGAGCTCGAACTCAAAGCAGACAAATGCATCTTCATAGAATACCCTAATGAGACATTGGGTATACCTTCTATCTCAGATCCAAGCGCAAAAGGTGTTTGTTGCTAAGAACGGGTCCTTTTTTGAGAAAGAGTTTCTCTCGAAAGAATTGAGTGGGAGGAAGATAGAACTTGATAAGGTTGTTGAACCTTTGTTTCAACCAGAGAATAGCGCAACACAGAAAGATGTTTCTGTAGAGCCTACTTAGTTGAAAAGGAAGTTAATGATGATGATCATGAAGCTTCGGATCAAGTCACTATCGAACCTCGTAGGTCGACAAGGACGCGTACTGCTCCTGAGTAGTACGACAACCCTGTCTTGGAAATCATGTTGTTGGACAACGATGAACCTACGAACTATGGAGAAGCGATGGTGGGCCCGGATTCCAACAAATGGCTAGGAGCCATGAAATCCGAGAAAGGATCCATGTATGAAAACCAAGTATGGACTTTGGTAGACTTGCCTGTTGAATGGCGGGTCATTGAGTACAAATGGACCTTTGAAATAAACATAGACGCTAATAGTGAAATGTCACTGTTTATAAAGCTCGACTTGTCGCAAAGAAGTTTCCGCCAAGTTCAAGGAGTTGACTGCGATGAGATTGTCTCATCTGTAGCGATGCTAAAAGTCTATTAAAATTTTGTTAGCAGTTGCTGCATTTTTCGATTATGAAATCTGGCAGATGGATGACAAAACAAGGTTTCCGTAATGGTTTCTGTGAGGAAGAGTTGTATGTGATACAACCAGAAGGTTTTGTCAATCCTAAGGATGCTAATAATATGCAAACTCCAGCGATCCTTCTATGGACTGGAGCAAGCATCTCGGAGTTGGAATATATGCTTTGATGAGGTGATCAAAGTGTTTAAGTTTATACAAAGTTTATGAGAAACTTGTATTTGCAAGAAGGTGAGTGGGAGCACTATGGAATTTCTTATAAGAATATGTAGTTGACATATTATTGATCGGAAATGATGTAGAATTTCTGGAAGAGCATGAAGGGTTGTTTGAAAAGTTTTGTTTTTCAAAGGAAGACCCAGATAAAGCTACTATTTTATTGAGCATCAAGATCTATAGGGATAGATCTATTCGCTTGATAAGTTTTTTTTCGACGAAGACATACCTTGACAAGTTTTTGAAGGAGTTCAAAATAGATGGGTCAAAGAAGGAGTTCTTGACTGTATTGTAAGGTGTGAAATTGAGTAAGACTCAATACCCGACCACGGCAGAAGATAAAGAAGAGATGAGTGTCATCTCCTATGCTTTAGCCATAGGCTCTATATAGTATGCCATGCTGTGTACCGCACCTGTGTGTGCCTTGCCATGAGTCTGTCAAGGGGTACAAGAGTAATCCAAGAGTGGATCACTAGACAGCGGTCAAAGTTAGCCTTAGTAACTTGAGAACTAAGGAAATATTTCTCGATTATGGAGGTGATAAAGAGTTCATCGTAAAGTGTTACGATGATGCAAGCTTTAAAACCAATCCGGATGACTCTTAGTAGAAATCCAGCTACGTATAGTGGAGCAGCCATTTGGAATAGCTCCAAGTGGAGCATGGGAGTAGTATCTACAAATATGACATGGAAAGTTTGTAAGGTACACACTGATCTGAATGTCGCAGACCCGTTGACTAAAACCTCTTTCACGAGCAGGACATGAACAAACCCCAGAACTTATTGGGTGTTAATCACATGATGATATGATCACATGGTGATGTAAGTGTTAATCACATGGTGATGTGAACTAGATTATTGACTCTAGTGCAAGTGGGAGACTGTTGGAAATATGCCCTAGAGGCAATAATAAAATGGTTATTATTGTATTTCCTTGTTCATGATAATTGTCTATTGTTCATGCTATAAATGTGTTAACCGGAAACCATAATACATGTGTGAATACATAGACCACAATATGTCCCTAGTGAGCCTCTAGTTGACTAGCTCGTTGATCAATAGATGGTCACGGTTTCATGGCCATGGACATTGGATGTCATTGATAACGGGATCACATCATTAGGAGAATGATGTGATGGACAAGACCCAATCCTAAGCATAGCACAAAGATCGTGTAGTTCGTTTGCTAAAGCTTTTCAATGTCAAGTGTCATTTCCTTAGACCATGAGATTGTGTAACTCCCGGATACCGTAGGAATACTTTGGGTGTGCCAAACGTCACAACGTAACTGGGTGGCTATAAAGGTACGCTACGGGTATCTCCGAAAGTATCTGTTGGGTTGGCACGAATCGAGACTGGGATTTGTCACTCCGTGTGACGGAGAGGTATCTCTGGGCCCACTCGGTAAGACATCATCATAATGAGCTCAATGTGACTAAGGAGTTAGCCACGGGATGATGTATTACGGAACGAGTAAAGAGACTTGCCAGTAACGAGATTGAACAAGGTATGGGGATACCGACGATCGAATCTCGGGCAAGTATCATACCGATAGACAAAGGGAATTGTATACGGGATTGATTGAATCCTTGACATCGTGGTTCATCCGATGAGATCATCGTGGAGTACGTGGGAGCCAACATGGGTATCCAGATCCCGCTGTTGGTTATTGACCGGAGAGGTGTCTCGGTCATGTCTACGTGTCTCCCGAACCCGTAGGGTCTACACACTTAAGGTTCGATGACGCTAGGGTTATAGGGAAAAGGTATACGTGATTACCGAAGGTTGTTCGGAGTCCCGGATGAGATCCCGGACGTCACGAGGAGCTCCGGAATGGTCCGGAGGTAAAGATTGATATATAGGAAGTCCAGTTTTGGTCACCGGAAAGTTTTCGGGCTCATCGGTAGTGTACCGGGAGTGCCGGGAGGGTGCCGGAGGACCCCCGGGAGGGGTGTGACGACCAAAGGACCACATGGGCTGTTTGATAAAGTGTGCCAGCCCTTATTGGGCTGGGCAAGACTTTTGCTAAAGGCCCATGTGGCTGGAGATAAGGAGATAAGGCAAAAAGGATTTAAAAGGAGGAGATCCACCTCCCTTGTGGGAGGTGGACTCTCCCTTTAAGTCGGCCGGCCATCTCCTCTTTGGAGTAGAGGCCAAGCCAGCCCTCCACGTCCCTCCTCCTATATATACTTGAGGTTTTGGATGTTTTGAGACAAGATTTGATCTCTCTCTCTCACGGCGAAGCCCTACCTCTCTTCTTCCTCCTCCGCAGCGCTTAGGCGAAGCCCTGTCGGAATACCTTGCTACTCCACCACCACCACGCCGTCGTGCTGCTGTTGGAGCCCTTCCCCAACCTCTCCTTCCTCCTTGCTGGATCAAGGTGTTGGAGACGTCACCGGGCTGCACGTGTGTTGAACGCGGAGGTGCCGTCCGTTCGGCACTTGATCGGATCTACCGCGATCTGAATCGCTGCGAGTACGACTCCTTCAACCGCGTTCTTGTAACGCTTCCGCTTAGCGATCTTCAAAGGTATGAAGATGCAATCTCTCCCCTCTCGTTGCTGGTTTCTCCATAGATAGATCTTGGTGAAAGTAGGAAAATTTTGATTTACTACTACGTCTCCCAACATGGTACACAACATGGCATACTATACAGAGCCTATGGCTAAGGCATAGGGGACGACAGTCGTCCTTTCTCTTTCTTCTGCCGTGGTCGAGCTTTGAGTCTCACTCAACTTCACACCTTACAAATCAAGCGAGAACTCTTTCTTTGACTGATCCATTTTGAACTCTTTCAAAGTCTTGTCAAGGTATGTACTCATTGAAAGTCTCATCAAGCATTTTGATCTATCTCTATAGATCTTGATGCTCAACAATTAGGTAGCTTTATCCAGGTACCTTTGAAAATCACTTTTCAAACAAACGTTCATGCTTTCCAGAAATTCTACATTATTTCTGATCAACAATATGTCATCCACATATACTTATCAGAAATTCTATAGTGCTCCAAGTTGATCAAGTATGATATGCAAAATTGGCGATGTTATTGCTTTTTCTCTTTTGCTCTTGCTTAAAAGCTTTGCTTCTCTTTCTTTTGGCGATGATATTTTGTATGATCACAACGCGGTACATGCACACCAAGATAGCAATTATGTATGCAGGTACTATTGCAACACAAGAGATGATACTATGATATATCCACACAATTGAAGCTATGCGGAGTATGTATCACTAAAGTACACAAGTAGCATAGCCTGGCAATACTCAATGGCTAGTCTCGATAGGCAAGTAACGCAAATAGGCTCGAGTAACAATGGAATGGCAAGGGTGTGAGTCAAGAGTGTAGTCGCGGTAACTGACCTTGCTTACAGTGAAGTGTGAATGAGGAGTTGGTTGGCGACGATCCGGGGTGATGATGAGCGTCAATGTTTACGAAGAACCATTCCTAAGTCGCCGAAACACCTTAAGGAAGTGGAGAGCTCACGACTCAAAATCTCAAATGCAAAGGGTTGCAGAAGAATTGGCGGTGGCAAATGCGGAAGAAAAATAGGGAAGAAACAAAAATTTCGGTGAAGAAAATGCAACTTCGTCAGACTTGTCCGGATGTCCGGATGGGGTCGGTCGTTCGACGTTTCTCAGACGTCCGGAGTCTGTGGGATTCGCAGGTTGACCATGGGGTGGATGAACTCGAGGCCAAAGAAAAATTTCGGTCAAAATTGAGGCGATTTTGCGAAGGAAAATGATGGAGATGATGGGGAAAAGCTAGATCTACCTGTCCACAACAAAATCCACGGATCAAAATGAACAAAATCTCCTCAAAATCCAACAAATCCAAGAATCTTGGTATGTCTTTTTTTGTAGGAATTTTCGAAATTATGTTAAATCAAAACAAAAATTGGCTAGAAAGTGGAGGGAGAGACTCCAAAGTGTTAATCAACCTACCTCATGATGCCAAGATGATACGGGGCAAACCCTATGAGGTCGATCTTTTCACATTTGGAGGGTAAAGGGGGATAAAATCAAGAGAAAACTCAAGAACACTAAAGAACGATTCCCAAATCACGCATCCACTAGATCCATAAAAGCATACAAGATACAAGATCCAAATCAACGAAAGGAGACACGTAACAGAGAGTGTTCCCACTCCGGAGGAGGGGCTTTGAAATCCTTGGGATCTTCCCTAAAAAGGCTCCTTGACATCCATATGATCTTCTGACGTGGAGGTATGCAACTCCAAAGGAGAAGGGTATCAAAGGAGCAATGCTCAACTAACTATAAGCCACGACATTTATAACCCTAGCTTGAGGTGGGGGAAGAGTATTTAAAGTCTAATATGGAATAGAGGGGTACATGGGCCAAGGCCCAAGTGCCCGCACGCAGATACGACCCGGCCCTCCTGAAGGGGCCGGTCGTCCGAAGGTACACGGAGGGTCAGACGTTCGTAGGAGGTAGGACTTCTGAAGATTCGGTGCGGGTGTGCAAACGCAGGATTTTCGGACCTGGTTGGAGGTTCATGGTGCGGTCGTCCGGAGGTCTTCGGATTTCCCTAGATTTGGTGCGGGCATCATTGCGCCGGATTTTCAAAGGGGCTCGGACGTCCAGATGCTGGGAGTTGTCAGTCGTCCGGGCGGGGTCGGTCATTTGTCCGATGGAGCGCTCAGCTGGTCCTCTCAGTTGGATGATCTCCAAGGCTTGGACGTCCATAGGAGTCTGGTTGTCCGGAAGAGTCTAGTCATCCGGAAGGTTTAGCTTGTCCTCGGCTCTTCCTTGGTTGTTACAATCTTGGCATCATCAAGCTCCTTCGTAGTTATTACACATACTTATGATGATTACCTGAGTATGCAAAGTGTTTCCGCTTGAGGTAGTTCATACGTCTCAAACGTATCTACTTTTCCAAACATTTTAGCTCTGGTTTTGACCTCTAATTTGCATGATTTGAATGAAACTAACACGGACTGACACTGTTTTCAGCATAACTACCTTGGTGTTATTTTTGTGGAGAAATAAAAGTTCTTGGAATTGGACGAAACTTTTTCTTGGAATTGGTTGTCAATAGAGTTCTTGGTTCATACTTTATCTTGTGAATGAATTGTTACTCTAGAATAAGAAATCTGATACAATAAGTATTTTTGTTCTAAAGATGTTCATGATGCCCTCGTGTCTGTATTGTATTTTATTGACAACTCTATCTCTAATCATGTGGACATATTTATCGATCTCAATTTTCGCTTGAGGCCAAGCGAGATCTAAGCTTGGGGGAGTTGATACGTCCATTTTGCATCATGCTTTTGTGTTGATATTTATTGCATTATGGGCTGTTATTACACGTTATTTTACAATACTTATGCTTTTTCTCTCTTATTGTACAAGGTTTACATGAAGAGGGAGAATGCCGACAACTTGAATTCTGGACTTGAAAAGGAGCAATTCTGAGTTACCTATTCTGCACAACTCCAAAATTCCTGAAAATTTACGAAGAATTATTTTGGAATTTATAAAAAATATTGGGTGATACAGATGTAAGAGGGGGGGGGGCACCAGGAGCTGGCAAGGCTGCCAGGCACGGCCACCCCCTGGTCATGCCTAGCAGGCTTGTGACCCACCTGGCAGGCCCCTGACGCCCATCTTCTACTATATGGAGGGTTTTGACCTGGAAAAAAAATCATAAGAGAGCTTTTGAGATGAAGCGCCGCCGTCTCAAGGCGGAACTTGGACAGAACCAATCTAGAGCTCCGACAGGGCTCTTCTGCAGAGGGAACTTCCCTCCCAGATGGGGAAATCGAAGCCATCATCATCACCAACGATCCTCTCATTGAGAGGGGTTCAATCTCCATCAACATGTTCATTAGCACCATCTCCTCTCCAAACCCTAGTTCATCTCTTGTATCCGATCTTTGTCTCAAACCTCAGACTGGTACCTATGGGTTGCTAGTAGTGTTGAATACTCCTTGTAGTTGATGCTAGGTGGTTTACTTGGTGGAAGACCATATGTTTAGATCCTTTATGTTAATTAATACCCCTATGATTATGAACATGAACATGACTTGTGAGTAGTTACGTTTGTTCTTGAGGACATGGGATAAGTCTTGTTATTAGTAATCATGTGACTTTGGTATTCGTTCGATATTTTGATGAGATGTATGTTGTCTCTCCTCTAGTGGTGTTATGTGAACGTCGACTACATAACACTTCGCCATTATTTGGGCCTAAGGGAAGGCATTGGGAAGTAATAAGTAGATGATGGGTTGCTAGAGTGACAGAATCTTAAACCCTAGTTTATGCATTGCTTCATAAGGGGCTGATTTGGATCCACACGTTTCATGCTATGGTTAGATTTACTTAATTCTTCTTTCGTAGTTGTGGACTCTTGCGATACGGGTTAATCATAAGTGGGGGGTTTGTCCAATTAAGGGCAGCACCCAAGCACCGGTCCACCCACATATCAAATTATCAAAGTAACGAACGCGAATCAAATGAGCATGATGAAAACTAGCTTGACAGAAATTCCATGTGTCCTCGGGAGCGCTTTGCTTTATATAAGAGTTTGTCCAGGCCTGTCCTTTGCTAGAAAAAGGAGTGGGCTACCTTTCTTCACCTTTGCTACACTTGTTACTTCTTACTCGTTACAAATTATCTTATCACAAAACCATCTGTTATCGATAATTTCAGTGGTTGCAGAGAATACCTTACTAGAAACCGCTTGTCATTTCCTTCTGCTCCTCGTTGGGTTCGACACTCTTACTTATCGAAAGGACTATGATTGATCCCCTATACTTGTGGGTGAACAAGACTCTTTTCTGCCGCTGTTGCCGGGGAGTGAAGCGCCTTTGGTAAGTGGAATCTGGTAAGGAAATATTTATATAGTGTGCTGAAATTTACTGTCACTTGTTACTCTTTGAGGGGCTTGTTAGGGGTATCTTCACCTCGACCAGAAACACAAAGAGTTGTCCCTCAACCTAATGAACCTACTGAAAATATTTATTATGAAATTCCTTCGGGTATGATAGAGAAACTGCTGGCTAATCCTTATGCAGGAGATGGAACACTACATCCTGATTTGCATTTAATCTATGTGGATGAAGTTTGTGGATTATTTAAGCCTGTAGGTCTACCTGAGGATCACGTCAAGAAGAAGTTCTTTCCTTTATCTTTGAAGGATAAGGCATTAACATGGTATAGGCTATGTGATGATATTGGATCATGGAGCTACAACCGATTGAAAATAGAATTTCATCATAAGTTCTATCTTATGCATCTAGTTCATCATGATCGGAATTATATTTATAATTTTTGGCCTCGTGAAGGGGAAAGAATCACTCAAGCATGGGGTAGGCTTAAGTCAGTGTTATATTCATGCCCCAATCATGAGCTCTCGAGAAAATTATTATTCAGAATTTTTATGCTCGGCTTTCTCGTAATGATCAATCCATGCTCGATACTTCTTGCGTTGGTTCCTATATGAAGAAAGATATTGACTTCAAATGGGATTTATTGGAAAGAATTAAATGCAACTTTGAAGATTGGGAACTCGACAAAGGTAAGGAGTCAGGTATGAACCTTAAGTTTGATTGTGTTAAATCCTTTGTAGACACCGATGCTTTTCATGAATTTAGCACTAAATATGGACTTGACTCTGAGATAGTAGCTTCTTTTGTGAATCTTTTGCTGCTCATGTTGATCTCCCTAAGGAGAAGTGGTTTAAATATCATCCTCCCATTAAAGTGAAAGTAGTTGAACCTATTAGAGTTGAAGAGAAAACTATTACTTATAATGTTGATCCTGTTATTCCTGCTGCTTATATTGAGAAACCACCTTTTCCTGTTAGAATAAAGGAACATGCTAAAGCTTCAACTTTGGTTTGTAAGAGCTATGCTATCACACCTACACCCCCTCAGCAAATTAAAGTCGAGCCTAGTATTGCTATGGTCAAGGATATCTTGGTTGATAATATTGATGGGCATGTTATTCAATTTTGTGATGAAGCCGCTAGAATTGCTAAACCTGATGCTCAAGATAAACATAGACCCAATGTTGGCACGCCTGTTGTTTCTGTTAAAATAGGAGATCATTGTTATCATGGCTTATGTGATATGGGTGCTAGTGTGAGTGCAATTCCCTTTACCTTATATAAAGAGATTATGAATGATATTGCACCAACTGAGTTAGAGGAAATTGATGTTACAATTAAGCTTGCTAATAGAGATACTATATCACAAGTTGGGATTATTAGAGATGCTAAAGTCTTGTGCTGGTAAATAAAATATCCTAGTGATTTTCTTGTCCTTGGCTCCCCACAAGATGAGTTGTGTCCCATTATATTTGGTAGACACTTCTTCAATACTGTTAATGCCAGGATAGATTGCGAGAAGGAAATGGTTACCGTAAGTTTTGGGAATATGTCTCATGAGTTTAATTTCTCTAAATTTCGTAGACAACCCCATGATAAAGAATTGCCTAGTAAGGATCAAATTATTGGTCTTGCTTCTATTGTCGTGCCTCCTACTAATACTTTAGAGCAATATTTGCTAGACCATGAAAATGATATGCATATGAATGAAAGGAATGAAATAGATAAGATTTTCTTTGATCAACATCCTATTCTGAAACACAACTTGTCTGTTGAAATACTTGGGGATCCTCCTCCACCCAAGGGTGATCCCGTGTTTGAGATTAAACAATTACCGGATACTCTAAAATATGCTTATCTAGATGAAAAGAACATATATCCTGTTATTATTAGTGCTAACCTTTTAGAGCATGAAGAGCAGAGATTATTGAAAACTCCGAGCAAGCACCGTGCTGCTATTGGATATACTCTTGATGATCTTAAGGACATTAGTCCCACTCTATGTCAGCACAAAATTAAAACGGAGCCCGATGATAAAACAGTTGTTGATCACCAACAATGGTGAAATCCTAAAATGAAGGAAGTGGTAAGAAATGAAGTATTAAAGCTTCTGGAGGCAGGTATCATTTAGCCTATTGCTGATAGTAGATGGGTTAGTCCCTAATAAAGGAGGTATTACCGTAGTTCCTAATGATAAAAATGAATTGATCCCGCAAAGAGTTGTTACAGGATATAGAATGGTAATTGATTTTAGGAAATTGAATAAAGCTACTAGAAACGATCATTACCCTCTACCATTTATTGTTCAAATGCTAGAAAGACTATCGAAACACACACATTTCTGCTTTCTAGATGGTTATTCTGGTTTCTCTCAAATACATGTGTCAAAAGAGGACCAAGAGAAGACCACCTTTACCTGCCCTTTTGGTACCTTTGCTTATAGACGTATGCCTTTTGGTTTATGCAATGCACCTGTTACCTTTCAAAGATGCATGCCTGCTATATTCTCTGATTTTTGTGAAAGGATTGTTGAGGTTTTTATGGATGATTTTTCCATTTACAGAACTTCTTTTGATGATTGTTTGAGCAACCTTGATCGAGTTTTGCAGAGATGCGAAGAAACTAATCTTGTCTTGAATTGGGAGAAGTGACACTTTAGGGTGAATGAAGGTATTGTCTTGGTACATAAAATTTCCAAAAGAGGTATTGAATTTGACAAGGCTAAAGTTGATGCTATTGAAAAAATGACGTGTCCTATAGATGTCAGAGGTATAAGAAGTTTCCTTGGTCATGCTGGTTTCTATAGGAGATTTATTAAAGACTTCTCTAAGATTTCTAGGCTGCTCACTAATCTCTTACAAATAGATGTTCCGTTCGTTGTTGATGATGATTGTCTAGAAGCTTTTGAAATTTTAAGAATGCCTTGATTTCTGTACCTGTTGTTCAACCACCGGATTGGAACCTGCCCTTTGAAATCATGTGTGATGCTAGTGATTATGCTGTTGGTGCTGTTCTAGGACAAAGAGTTGATAAGAAATTAAATGTTATTCATTATGCTAGCAAAACTCTAGACATTGCTCAAAGAAACTATGCTACCACTGAAAAAGAATTTTTAGCAGTAGTGTTCACTTTTGATAAGTTTAGACCCTATATTGCTGATTCTAAAGTAAGTGTTCACACTGATCATGCTGCTATTAAATATCTTATGGAAAAGAAAGATGCTAAACCTAGACTTACCAGGTGGGTCCTTTCGCTACAAGAATTTGATTTGCATATTGTTGATAGAAAGGGTGTTGATAACCCCGTAGAAGATAACTTGTCTAGGTTAGAGAATGTTCTTGATGACCCACTACCTATTGATGATAACTTTCCTGATAAACAATTAGTTGTCATAAATGCTTCTCGTAATGCTCCTTGGTATGCTGATTATGCGAATTGTATTATCGCTAAATTTATACCGCCTAGTTTCACATACCAACAAAAGAAAAAGTTCTTCTATGATTTAAGACATTACTTTTGGGATGACCCACACCTTTATAAAGAATGAGTAGATGGTGTTATGAGACGTTGTGTGCCTGAGCATAACAGGAACAAATCCTATACAAGTGTCATTCCGAGGCCTACGGAGGACACCATACTGGAGATAGAACTACACATAAGTTATTACAATCTGGTTTTTATTGGCCTAGTCTCTTCATGGATGCTCGTAAGTTTGTCTTGTCATGTGATGAATGTCAAAGAATAGGCAATATTAGTAGACGTCGGGAAATTCCTATGAATTACTCTCTTGTTATTGAACCATTTGATGTTTTGGGTTTTGATTATTGGGACCTTTTCCAACATCCAATGGGTATACTCATATATTAGTTGTTGTTGATTATGTTACTAAGTGGGTAGAAGCTATTCCAACTAGTAGTGCTGATCATAACACCTCTATTAAGATGCTTAAAGAAGTTCCCTAGATTTGGAGTCCCCAAATAGTTAATGATTGATGGTGGTTCACATTTTATTCATGGTGCTTTCTGTAAATTGCTTGCGAAGTATGATATTAATCATAGAATTGCATCTCCTGATCATCCTCAGTCTAGTGGTCAAGTGGAATTAAGCAATAGAGAAATTAGTTTGATCTTGCAAAATATGGTTAATTGATCTAGGAAGAATTGGTCTAAGAAGATTGATGATGCATTATGGGCTTATAGAACTGCTTACAGGAACCCTATGGGTATGTCTCCGTATATAATGGTTTACGGTAAAGCATGTCACTTACCTCTAGAGCTAGAGCATAAAGCTTATTGGGAAATCAAGGAGCTCAACTATGATTTCAAACTTGCTGGTGAGAACAGGCTATTTGACATTAGCTCACTTGACAAATGGAGAACCCATGCCTGTGAGAATGCCAAGCTGTTTAAAGAAAAAGTTAAGAGATGGCATGATAAAAGGGTACAAAAGCATGAATTCAATGTAGGTGATAATTTCTTGCTATACAATTCTCGATTAAGATTTTTTGCAGGGAAACTTTTCTCTAAATGGGAAGGGCCTTACATTGTCGAGGAAGTATATCGTTCTGGTGCCATCAATATCAACAACGCCGAAGGCACAAATCCGAAGGTGGTAAATGGGCAAAGAATCAAACATTATATCTCAGCTACTCCCATAAATGTTGAAACCAATGTTATCAATACCATAACTCTAGAATAGTATATTAGGGATACCTACCAGAACATTTTAGACTCCGAAAAGGAATAGGTATGTGGTACGGTAAGTAAACCGACTCCAAAACTTTCTCAATAGCAATTTTACTCTGTTTTGGAATATTTGAAATATTCAGAAAATCAAGAGTAGTCCGAAAGACGCACGAGGAGGTGACAAGCCTGCTAGGCGCGGCCACCCTCTGGTCGCGCCTAGGGGACTTGCCACCACTCCGTGCACCTTCCAGACTCCGTTTTCTTGTGGTATACTCCTTCAGATCAGAAAAATTCATTATATAATCTCCTGAAGGTTTGTACTTTTGTATCACGACAATACCTCTTGTTTTCATTTTGAGTTGTTTCTGCAGCAGATTTAGAGCAAGATGTCGTCCCAAGAGTCTTATGGGGAGAGCTATATATCACATTATCTTGCCAACCCAAGCTCTATGGGGACCTAGATCCTTATGGATTATTCTCGGAGGAGGAACAAGAAGACAAGTACGAGGAGGAAAGCTCAGATGAAGAGGAGACTCCTCTACCTCAACTGGGAGATATGCACATGGAGTTTAGGAAATCAAGCTTCCCAAACACAATAAGAAAACCCAAAGTTCTATTTATCCCTTCTCGTTTTCTGTAGGAGAGCAAGGAAGAATTATGTCAAAGGATATTGAAGCTCGAGCAGGAAGTAGATGACCCGAGGGAACAAAGTTTTATGCTTAAGAGGAAACTGGACAAGCTTCCAATCTCACCAACAACTCCACTACCATCACCTCCGAAGAAGGACACCTAAGCACATGGGTATGGGCACTCCCCTTGGCTTGTGCCAAGCTTGGGGGAGGTGCCCCAGTATCGTATCACCATAATACCTTTTTTCCTTTTTCGCTTTTCTTGTTTTTTCCTTAGTTCAAACCTTTTTTTATTTTGTTTTGATCTAGTAGAATAAAGTTTTAGTACGATCTGCCTTTTAGTTTTTTCTTTTGCTCCCCTCATGTAAGCAAGTTCGAGAGTTATATAATAAAAACTAGTTTTGATTTGAGGGCTTTGCTAGGTTACTATGTTCTTGAGAGTAATAAATAAAGTATAATAGAATAAAAGCAAAGAGTATACATAATGATCTTATGGGGAGTGATGACTTCACGTATAAGAAGTATGTCAATTGAAATTTGTTGGGAGTTAACAAACATAGTAATTGGTCATTGGTGCAATTGAAAAGGAAGTGAAAAGAAAGAGAGATTCACATATAAATATATTATCTTGGACAGCTTTTATGATTGTGAGCACTCATTAAAATATTACATGCCAGGAAGTTGATGTTGGACAAGGAAGACAGCATAATGAGTTATGATTGCTTGCCTCTGAATAGAAGTTATATGGTTTTAGATCCTCCAACATGTAGTGCTTCCTTCCACCTCATATTAGCCAAAACTTCCGCACCAAGTAGAGATACTACTTGTGCATCCAAACACCTCAACCTAGTTTTGCCATGAGAGTCCACCATACCTACCTATGGATTGAATAAGACCTCCAAGTAAGTTGTCATCGGTGCAAAAAGCAATAAAAATTGCTCCTAAAAATGTGTGACCTTTTATTGAAAGGGAAATAAGCGTTGTACGAACTTGTGATAGTAAAGAAATAAAAGCGTCAAACTACATAATAAAGGTTGCTATCACAAAGGGCAATACAACGCGGCATTCCTCTGCACTAAGGGTTTGTGCATCCCAAAACAAAAAGCGCATGACAACCTCTGCTTCCCTCTACGAAGGGCCTATCTGTTACTTCTACCTTTTAAGTACTTACCTACACACAAGAGTCGTGGTGATCCTCACCACTTCCTATATTTTGCCTCTCTCTTGGCAAGAATTATGTGTTGGGGGATGATCTAGATGCATATATGCACTCGGATGCCGGTGATCATGAGTTATTATTGTTGGCATCACCCTTGAGGTGAATAGTTGAGAGGCAAAACTATAAGCCCCTATATTTCTCTATGTTCGATTGAAGCTTTGAGCTCATGGGTACCGCGTGAGTATTAGCAATTGTGAAAGACTAAAAGATGATTAAGTATGTGGGTTTGCTTTACAAGCTCGTATATTGATTCTTTTCCATGTTATGATAAATTGCCAATTGCTTCAATGACTAAGATCATAGTTTGTTGGTTGTTAATAGAGTTGTTGGTTCATACTTTATCTTGTAGATGAATTGTTATTCTAGCATAAGAAATCTTATACAATAAGTATTGCTTTTGTGAAGATGCTCATGATACCCTCATGTCTGTATTGTATTTTATCGACACCTCTATCTCTAATCATGTGGGCATATTTATCGATATCGGTTTTCGCTTGAGGGCAAGCGAGGTCTAAGCTTGGGGGAGTTTATACGTCCATTTTGCATCATGCTTTTATGTTGATATTTATTGCATTATGGGCTGTTATTACACGTTATGGTACAATACATATGGCTTTACTCTCTTATTTTACAAGGTTTACAGGAAGTGGGAGAATGCCGGCAGCTGGAATTCTGGACTAGAAAAGGAGCAAATCTGAGATACCTATTCTGCACAACTCCAAAACTCCTAAAAATTTACGGAGAATTATTTTGTAATATATAAAAAATATTGGGCGAAACAGATGTTAGAGGGGGGCCACCAGGAGGTGGCAAGCCTGCTAAGCGCGGCCACCCCCTAGCTACGCCTAGTAGGCTTGTGACCCACCTGGCAGGCCCCTGACGCCCATCTTCTGCTATATTGAGGGTTTTGGCCTGGAAAAAAATCATAATAGAGCTTTCGGGATGAAGTGCTACCATCTCGAGGCGGAACTTGGACAGAACGAATCTAGAGCTCCGGGTGGGCTGTTTTGCCGGGGAAACTTCCCTCCCGGAGGGGGAAATCGAAGCCATCATCATCACCAACGATCCTCTCATCGAGAGGGGGTCAATATCCATGAACATATTCATCAGCACATCTCCTCTCCAAACCCTAGTTCATCTCTTGTATCCGATCTTTGTCTCAAACCTCAGATTGATACCTGTTGGTTGCTAGTAGTGTTGATTACTCCTTGTAGTTCATGCTAGTTGGTTTACTTGGTGGAAGATCATATGTTCAGATCCTTTATGATAATTAATACCCCTATGATTATGAACATGAACATGTTTTGTGAGTAGTTATGTTTGTTCCTGAGGACATGGGATAAGTCTTGTTATAAGTAATCACGTGAATTTGGTATTCGTTCGATATTTTGATGAGATGTATGTTGTCTCTCCTCTAGTGGTGTTATGTGAACACCGACTACATAAAACTTCACCATTATTTGGGCCTAGGGGAATGCATTGGGAAGTAATAAGTAGATGATGGGTTGCTAGAGTGACAGAAGCTTAAACCCTAGTTTATGCGCTGCTTCGTAAGGGGCTGATTTGGATCCACAGGTTTCATTTTATGGTTAGATTTATCTTAATTCTTCTTTCATAGTTGCGGATGCTTGCGATAGGGGTTAATCATAAGTGGGAGGTTTGTACAAGTAAGGGCAGCACCCAAGCACCGGTCCACTCACATATCCAATTATCAAAGTAACGAATGCGAATCAAATGAGCATGATGAAAACTAGCTTGACAGAAATTCCCTGTGTCCTCGGGAGCGCTTTGCTTTATATAAGAGTTTGTCCAGGCATGTACTTTGCTACAAAAAGTATTGGGATACCTTGCTGCACCTTTGCTACACTTGTTACTTGTTACTCATTATGAATTATCTTATCACAAAACTATCTGTTACCGATAATTTTAGTGCTTGTAAAGAATACCTTACTGGAAACTTCTTGTCATTTCCTTCCGCTCCTCGTTGGGTTCGACACTCTTACTTATCGAAAGGACTACGATTGATCCCCTATACTTGTGCGTCATCAGTTCTCTATTAAAAGGATGCCTTAATATCCCTTAGTTTCCAATAGGACCCCACTGCCACAGGAGGGTAGGACAAAAGATGTCATGCAAGTTCTTATCGCAAGCACGTATGACTATATATGGAATACATGCCTACATTACATTGACGAATTGGAGCTAGTTCTGTGTCGCTCTAGTGTGTAACTGTTATATGATCAATGTCATTTAAATCATTATCCATCACTGATCCACGTGCCTACGTATTGCATATGCTTATCTTGCGAAGTTACTATTGCTATTGCTACTGTCACACTTGCTACAAAATTGCTACTGTCACACTTTTTACAAAACTGCTACTATCACTACTACTGTTACTTTTGCGACTACTATTTGTCGTGCTACTGAATCTTTGCTAGAGAGAGATATCCTCATTGCATTTGAATTGACAACTCAATTGTCAAGGCTAATAAATACTCTTTGGCTCCCCTTGTGTTGAATCAATAAATTAGGGTGAAATACTACCCATGAAGACTTTCGCGACCCCCTACACTTATGGGTTATCATGACCTTTTTCTGGTGTCATTCCCATGGAACGTAGCTCTATTTATTGTGTTAACTGAAGGATATCCAATTAGTACTATGAAGAATCTGAAAGACAATTGAACTAAGATCGTCCCCTCTCACACGAGAGGAGGCAAGGAACTGCCATCTAGCTCTGCTTTAGATTCACCTACTATTTTGGATCAACTTGCTACCCCACCACCTATTGATCGTCCTGATATGTCACATGAACTTGATGATGCTACTTCTGAAATTAATGATGAAACTATTGCTACACATGTTGAACCTGAACCTGTGCCACTGAATGGATTACTTGATGCTCATATAGCTAAAGCTAGAGAACTTGAGAATGCTGAAACTGAGGAAGACTTTGAATCACCTATTACCCCTCGCTCACCTAATAGATATGAATTGCCTTTTGTACTTGATGGTAATGTTGTGGATGGTGAGGTAGATAGGGACTTTCTTGCTTGTGAAAATAGATATAACATGAAGAAACTGTTATGCAAACTAAAAGAAAAATCTATGATGGAGAAAATGAAACATGATCCTAAATTTGCTACTTCTCCTATATTTGTTACTGATAAGGGTTATGAGTTCTCTGTAGACCCTTAGTTAATTCCTATAGTAGAGTCTGATCGTACTTTCCATGGTTATGAAAATCAAATTGTTGTCGAACACCTTATGAAACTAAAGGATATTGCTGCTATGTTTACCAATGAAGAAAAGATGCACTACTATCATATCCTTAAGCTTTTTCCTTTCTCGCTCAAAGTCGAGGTGAAGGAATGGTTCCTTTCACTTGCTCCTGGTTGTATATGTAGTCCCAGGATATGCTTCACCACTTCTCTGCTAAATATGTTCTTGCTCATAAGAAACAAGCCGCCTTATAGGAAATATTTAACTTTGCTCAAATTGAAGAAGAGAATCTCCCTCTAGATTGGGGAAGGCTTCTCCGGTTAGTAATAGCTTTGCCTGATTGTCCTCTTGAGAAGAATGAAATACTTGATATTTTTATAATGGACTAACTCAATCTTTTAGTGATTTCCTTGATAGTTGTGCTCCTTGTGTTTTCAGGGAAAGAACTGTTGGACAAGCTGAAGAATTATTGAATAATATAATGCAAAATGCCGATGATTGAACACTTCCTAAACCACTTCCAGAAACTATTCAAAAGAAGAGAGGTATTCTCTTCCTTAGTCTCGAAGATATGCAAGAAGAAAAAAGATCTATGAAAGAGAAGCTTATTAAAATTGATGATCTCAAGAAATTACTGCCTATTGAAGAAATACATGGACTTGACACCCCAACACATGTAGTAGACGTAAATTCTCTCCCTTCCTTTAATGCAAGTGATATACCTTATACTAAGACCCCTGAACAATGCTTGGATGAATTTGGTAATTGCGTTGTTAAGGAAGAACACTTAAACAATTATGGTAAAAATCAATTGCAACGTAATGCTATGATTATAGATCGTTTAAGTGACTTGATGTTTAGAATTGCAAATGATGTGAAAGGTTTAGGCAAACAAGATTCTATGGTTCACACCCAATTAGACCAAGTCGCTAAATCACAAAATGATTTGCTTGCTGAAATGAATAATATAAATGATTATGCTATTAGAGTAGAGACTAGAGGAGGTAGAATGACCTAATAACCTCTCTATCCTGGAGGTCTCCCTAAAATAATTGAACAAGATTCTCAAACAATTAATGAAGATGCACCTAGTTCATCTAAGAAGAAGAATAAAAATAAACATGATAGGAACTTGCATGCTTCTATTGAACGTGTTATAGAAAAACCCGTTGAGAAAAATAATGAATTTTCTATTTCTAATGCTGAGACACAGTCTGGTAGTGAGCATACACCTAGTGATAATGAAAATGATAACAATGATGATGCTCATGTAGATTCTAAACCAAATAATAGCAAAGAAAATGATAATGATGTGGAAATTAAACCTGCTAAGGATCTTGATAATCCACCTTCTAAAAATAAATGTTATGATAAGAGAGACTTTGTTGCTCGGAAACGTGGAAGTGGAAGAGATCCATGGGTTCAAAAACCTATGTCATTCCCTCGTAAAGCCAGTAAAGTATGGATGATGAAGATTTTGAGTGCTTTGCTGAAATGATTAGACCTGTCCATTTGCGCACTTGTTTGACTGATATATTGAAGATGCCTCAGTATGCTAAGTATATGAAAGACATTATTACCAACAAAAGAAAGATACCTGGAACTGAAATTGGCACCATGCTTGCTAATTATTCTTTTGATGGTGGAGTATCTAAGAAGTTGGGAGATCCGGGTATACCCACAATACCTTGATCTATTAAAAGAATCTATGTCAAAACTGCTTTATTGGATTTAGGAGCTAGTGTTAGTGTTATGCTTTTCTCCCTTTATAAAAGACTTGAACTGAGTAAACTCACACCTACTAAGATATATTTGCAAATGGCTGATAAATCCACTACTTTACCTACTGGAATTTGCGAGGACATTCCCGTTGTGGTTACAAATGTTACTATCTTAACATACTTTGTTATTCTAGATATGCTTGAGGACGACAATAAGTTGATCATCCTTGGTAGACCCTTTCTAAATACTACAAGGGTTGTTATTGATTGCAATAAAAGAAAGGTTACCTTTCATATCAATGGCAAGCAACATACCGTGCATTTTCGAAGAAGCACACTTTGGTTAATAATATTAATGCCATTGGAGATATTATAATTCCTCTACCTACTGCCAAGAAGAAGAAATGTTATAATCTCATTGTTGGGGAAATCTAGTGGTATACAAAAATTCTTCTATTTCATGTTGGTCAGAAGCCGTTGTTAATAAGACTAGATCAACCTTATTAATGAATCCTTTTTTATGACATGTGATTGATGAATTGAGTATCTACAACTCTCTGTATCACAATTTTATTCTCTATTTCCTTAGTTAAATAAAAATAAATATCATGAAATTCGTGGTTTCTGTTTTTCTCGTGCATGAAAAATAAAAAGTCTCACATGGCCAAAAAATTCTAACATGAATTTTTCTAGAATATTTTAGAACTTTTGGCGTAAAAATCACTGCAGGGGGTTGTGCCAGTGGGCCACCACATGACAACCCCCCTAGTGGCGTGCCCTATTTGCTTGTGGGGCCCACAAGGCCCCCTGCCTTATCCCTTCCTCTCACTCCTTCTCCTACCTCCAGAGAAAATTCCATATCCATCTCTCTCCCGTGTTCTTCTCCCAAAAACTAAAATTTTCCATCTCTTTGCTCGGAACTCGGTTTCCGAAACTGTTTTGAGGAACTACTCCTTGGTATGTGACTCTCCCAGTCCTCCAATTAGTTTTTGTTTTAGTGATTTATATTTTGCATAAGTTTTTCGACTTGGTGCTACAGAAAATGAGATTGCATGTTGAATTCTTTGAGTTCCAAGTAATATGAATGCTTCATACAGCCTCTAGGCATCACTATGAGTAGTTTCTACCATTCCTACAGATTTTTGTGGATATTAATTTCTGGTCCAAAAATTTCAGAAATTTGTTCTTAGGAGAAAGAACTTTCTAAGGAAAGGTTCTTCAAGATGAATCCCCAAGAGAGTTTCTAGGAGGATTCAGGATAGCGATATCAACCTCCCTCGCAACACGGAAGTTAGGCCCTGTCAATGGCCACATATACCTATCATGAGTGAAGCGGGGTTTTATGAAGAATTCATGCAATTTCTTGCAAATGTTGGGGTAACCAACTTCATAGCAGATAAGTGTGACCAATAGTATCTCCTAACTAATTCCTTCATGCAAATTTATACTTCATTAATACGCCTAGTGCTCCCATGGTATGCTTTGCTCTATATGTCGAGAACTATGAGTTACCTCTGCATGAATTTTGTGAAATAAGTCTTCTTCCCTCTGACGGGGGAGTGCGTGAACCTAAAACTAAGGAGTTTGATGACTTCATTCATACCTTAACTGTAGGAGAAACCAGGGGCTTTTCACACGCCAAAGCCACTAGTCTGCATTTTCCATCTATGCATTGTTTTTCTCTATTTATAGGAAAATGCATAACTGCTATGGATCAGTGTGGTGTCCTCGGTGCTACCGCCCTTGCTATTCTGCGCCATGCACTTTATCATGATAATGCTTACAACTCAGGGGCTATTGTTGCGTGCTGCTTACATCTTAACAGAACTAGAGGCAAAATTCATGGTGGTATTTATGCTACATGATTTGTCGAGCGCTTTGAGGTGGCTATACGCCTACTGATTATTTGTTGCGTGAGGTGCACCTCGACCACCTATCCATGGAGGAGCACCAATTTCTTGAGAAACCGAAACCATCTATAAACCTTCGTTACATTTTAGTGTTTAGCAAGAAGACTTGCGATATTATTCCATTGCTTGCACCTTATTTGTTTAATTATCATGCCAGGAACGGATACAGAATAATGCCAGATGACATCATTGCTTACCGGAACGAGTTTGCTACTGCGGAGGCCGAGGCCCAAGCATGGTACGCTCGGGTACCTCAGCAGAAGTAGTTTCCCGGATCTGACAGCTACTACCAGTGGTGATTACCAATCTAGGCAAAAGCCTAAGCTTGGGGGAGTATGTATTTCTCACTGGCATTAAATTCATGATTCTCACACTTCATATAAATTGTCGGTGTTCATCCTCTTTCATTTAATATCCATGTTAGCTTATTTTTATTGCTTTCTTCTTGTGTGTTTTAAAAACTTTGAAAATCCAAAAATATTTCTCGCTTCTTTTTGGTTTTTCGTTCCCTCATTTCTTTAGTAGTGGAACCAAAAGAAAACCCCAAAATATTTCCTTTGCTTGTTGGGGTCTTTCCCATGTAAATAGTTTTCACGTTCTTGTTTTCCCTTAGTATTGCTTCCTTGTTTGAGAAAAACAAAAACTCCAAAAAATATTTTAGTGTGTTTCTTTGGAATTCTTTTCTTTTTGTTGTGCCCTTTAAATGAGAAGACCATGATGAAAATGTTGAGTGACTCTCATATGCCTTATTGATAATCTAATAGAGAGTCAATTTTACCTTGTCTTCTCCTTTGTCATAAACTGCTTTGCAGATTCCAGCTTAGTCCATGGCGTTCTTGCACTATTATTATTATCACATCATTCGATCATGCAAGTGAAAAGGCAATAATGACAATATTTGATGAAGTGATCGTGGAAAAGGAAGCTGGTATGAACTCTTCTTGTTTTCCGTTTTTGTAAATTGTTTAGCCAGTTTGAATCCGGTTCAGTATATCATGAGTAAACATGTTCGTGTTGACAATTAGAGATTATAACTTCTCATGCCATGCCTAAATAGCTAGGATTTAATTAATGATTTATCTTGTGTGTCAACATGCGTTAAAATGGTTATAATATGGTATGGTAGGATGGTATTTCCCTCTAAGAAATTTAAGCGGTTTGACTTGGCCCATGTGCAAACATGTAGTTGAATCAAAACCAATATAGCCTTACCGATGTTTAAATTCAGAGTGTTCATATCCTACTCATGCTACGTCCAATGTTAATTATTCAAAATGCATGTTCATGACCGTTGTTGCTCTCTAGCTGGTCGCTTCTCAACCTATTGCTAGCTTCACATGTACTAAGCGGGAATGCTGTTTGTGCATCCAAAATCCTTAAACCAAGTTATTACACATGAGTCCACCATACCTACCTATATGCGGTATTACCCTGCCGTTCCAAGTAAATTTGCATGTGCCATCTCTAAATATTCAAATAATCATCCATTTTGTGCATTTGTCTCACTCATGGAGCGACAAGGCGATCAATATTTTCCATGCTAAGCAAGTTATTCTCATGGCGGTCGTTTATTCGCCGTCATTACACGAGAGAGCTTGGTAAGAGGGATACCCGGTCCCACATAATTGAAATATATTAAACAAACTCCTTGGGACAATTGATTGTTTGGAGGGCAACCCTAAATTCGGCCAGTCATGCAATGTGTTTGAATGGTGGATAGGACTAAACTTTACTATTCTGTTTGGGAACTACCAATAATGAGTTTAACATGGAAAATGTTGAAAACCTTTGTCGTAATGTTGACAAGAAAAGTGCACCACTAAAAAAATTATATTTTCACTCTTTTTTTAAGCTTTGAGCTCTGGCACCGATGCAAATAAGTTCTTGCCTCTGCGAAGGGCCTATTTATTTACTTTTATGATGAGTCATCATCCTCTTACTAAAGCACCTGACCCGAGAGCACTATTGTCATCTTTATGCATTGAGTCTAGTTAATGTTGGATATGAGCATGACTGCATCTTTTCAACCCTGGATTATAATGTTTAGTCGTTCCTTGGATCTCAGAGGTGCTCTGCATTTATGTTTTGCGGTCTCGGAAAGGGATAGTGAAGTACCATGTCACCATATTGTATTAGGATTGTTTTGACAAATTGTTGTCATAGGAGATACTTTATTATTGCTTTCTAGCTGGTTATGTATTGCCATGAGTTAACTAATATCTATTTGTTGTCATGTACGTATCTATTTATTATTTATGCCGAAAGCTTGAGCAGTAGCTAAGCATGTGTATAATACCGAGAAGAAAGGAGTTTGTAAAAGTTTTATTTATCACTTTCAGTTTATCAACTAAATTGCTTGAGGACAAGCAATGAGTTAAGCTTGGGGGAGTTGATACGTCTCAAGCATATGGTTTTGACCTCTAATTTGCATGATTTGAATGAAACTAACCCAGACTAACATTGTTTTCAGCATAACTAACTTGGTTTATTTTTGTACACAAATAAAAGTTCTAGAAATTGGACTAAACTTTTTGTGAATTATTTCTAGAATATATGAAGAATTATGGAGTGAAGACCTGTCGTAGGGGGGGTGCCAGGGGGCCACCACACAATAGGCCCCCCTAGTGGCGCGCCCTGTTGGCTTGTGGGGCCCTCGTGACCCCTCCGACCCTAACTCCAGTCCTATAAATTCACATCCATGGAGAAAAAATTCGAGAGAATATTTCATCGCATTTCACGGGACGGAGCCACCGCCACCTCCTGTTCTTCCTCCAGAGGCCTGATCTGGAGCCTGTTTTGGGCTCTAGAGAGGGGAAATCATCATCGTCGTCATCACCAACCCTTCTCCATCAACACCGTCATGATGCTCACCATCAGGAGTGAGTAATTCCTTTGTAGGCTTGCTGGACGGTGGTTTGATTGGATGATACCGATCATGTAATCGAGTGAAGTTTGATAGGGCTTGATCCCTAGTATCCACTATGTTCTGAGATTGATGTTACTATGACTTTGCTATGCTTAATGCTTGTCACTAGGGACGAGTGCCATGATTTCAGATATGAACCTATTATGTTTTCATCAATATAAGAGTGATTTGGATCCTATCTTGCAAGTTATATGTACCTATTACGTGTCATGATCCGCATACCCCAAGATGACAATAATTGAGATTATTTCCGGTGATTGTCGTAGTTTGAGGAGTTCATGTATTCACCATGTGTTAATGCTTTGTTCTGGTTCTCTATTAAAAGGAGGCCTTAATATCCCTTAGTTTCCATTACATTGATTATATACTTAATACATGCCTACATTACATTGATGAATCGGACCTAGTACTGTGTCGCCCTAGTGTGTAACTGTTATATGATCAATGTCATCTAAATCATTATCCATGACCGATCCACATGCCTACGCGTTACATATACTGATCTTGCCAAGTTACTATTGCTATTGCTACTGTCACACCTGCTACAAAATTGCTATTGTCACACTTGTTACAAAACTGCTATTGTTACTTTTGCTACTACTATTTGCCGTGCTACTACATCTTTGCTTCAAAGAGATATCCTTGGTGCGATTGAATTGACAAGTCAACTGTCAAGGCCAATAAATATTCTTTGGCTCCCCTTGTGTCGAATCAATAAATTAGGGTGAAATACTACTCGTGAAGACTGTCGCGATCCCCTACACTTGTGGGTTATCAGTAGTGACCATGTCTCGAGTGGATCAAATTGTGGTTGAGCAAGGAGAGATGTCACCCCGGTTTAAATGGCACCTGCATGGGCTCTTGTCATGGGACCACTTGGAGCTTGATGTGTTGGAGATGGATCCATGGGGATGACCATGGGATGCTCCGCATCACCGGGTAAATATCAAAGTCATTGGATCCTTTTACCTAGCAATAACCAGCATCAAACACCTTCTGGTTATATGCAAGAGTTACCATTTTCACCACCTACACTGTTCTCCATTACCCCATGTTTCTACCACAATCCCACCCAGTCCCATTCTACCTCTAGTGAGAACCTCTGGCCATTGCTCAATGCATGAGGGGGGAAACCCCAATTTTCCTCTCTAACCAGCCCCAACACAAGTCTCCTTCCCTCCATTTATTTTATCTGCTCACTTCCTTACCTCCTAATCATCAAGGGGCATCTCCAACAGACCTCAGGCACAAGAGGACATGCTAGAGCACGGGGGGTCAGGCCATGTCGGCCATATGCATGCTCTAGAGCATGCTATAGTGCGCTCCGGCGCTGTAGTTGCATCATGCCCAAGCCTCGACCACCTCAGGAGGCGGCCGCATGTCTGTCGGCACTCCTCGATGTGCGCGAGGTGCCAAAACACCTCCCCCTCTCATCTCTACCTCCCGCTTCTCCCTTTGCACGCGTGTCGGCCACCCGAGAACCCCAATGGGCGACCTCGCACATGCGAGAGCCAGGACAGCCCCCGCTTCCCCTCTTCCCTACCCTGCACGAAGACCATGCTCACGAGCTCCATACATGCCCTGGATCTTCCCCAAGGACACTAGCGACACATGCGTTGTGGCCATGGACACCGTCCGCGGTACACCATCGCCCGGCTATAAAAAGGGCCTCCGGACCTCCCTCTCTTCCCTTGATGTTCCCTCCTCCTACCAATCGTGCCCCTGCACCATCTCAGTCTCCTCCAGAACACCCGAGCTTGAGGTTTTCTGCTCCGGCCGCCAACAATCGCATGGTATAGAGCATCTCCGGTCCACATTCTCTCCCCGTCTGCCCTCTCTCAGCACCAGGAAGCTGAACCTTCTGTCTCTTTGACGAATTTTAGTCGCAATCGAGCTCGCTGTCTTCACCTCTTCCCACTGTCGCTCGGGTTCACCGTCCCTGTCGAAACCATCGTCGCCGGCGACAAAGTCCACCTCCCGTGGAAGCGCGCGAGCCCCCCGTCCATGGTCGTGCCCTCGCCACATCGACCCGCCACCGAAATCACCGCTGGTGAGGCCCCTTCCTCCCTATCCCGAGGTGGAAGACGACCTGTGGGATCCACCTGCCAGCCTCTTCTCTCTCTGCCTCTCACTAACGGGTGGGTCCCACCCATCAAATTCAAAACATACATCGCGCATACCGGTCTCGTGCGTTGAGTGTTTGACAAAAAACGCTTTCGACGTCAACTGCCTGTTCGGGCTGATTCTCTCTACGGGTCGGCTCGGCTGACACCCTTGGACCCAAATGAACAGTGCCATTTTACTTTTTATTTTAATCAAAAACTTTGCAAAATTCCATAGATTTAAATATTTCTCCAAATTCAATAATTCCAACTCCTAAATTCTTCTAGAAATCTCACCTATTTAATGGTGTAGTTTTCATACATGTCCGGCACACTGGTCTATATTGTTCAAACGCAAATTCAAATTTGAACTATTGAAAACCACTTTGTGAAATACCTAGGGCATTCATTCTAGATCCAAATGATATGATTCCATTTTATATGTGCTATGTATATGATGCCCTATTTATCTAAAAATAGTGGACATTTTCCCAATGCTTTGTTTCTATTGGATCAATTAAATGGTCCCCTACACCCATTATTTACATCTTAGAAAACCTATGGGAAATTCATCCCAACTCCAAATCTAGTGAAACCAAATTATATATGTTTGTAAAAGCATGCCCTACTTAATGAGTGCCTCCACTCATTTTTATAAAAATTTCTTCTATAGACTTATTATTTGGATCATTATTGCCTTGTTTCCACCTTAATGGTGCGGTTCAAAAATCCCTATTGATCCAAATCCAGTAGAACCACTTTAAGTATTTTTCTTATGACCAGAGAAGTCCTAGGAAAATGGAATTCCTATTTTTTAGGAAACTTTTATTTTCCCTCCTTGTTGTGTTGCTTATTGTGATTGCTTTCGATGGTAGACGACGAAGTAGATGGAGTGTCGGTGAAGGACCAGAAGAGTTGAAGATATTGCTGAGCTAGGCAAGCAGCCCTTTGACTATGTTGATAAAACTAATTTTGTGAATGTCATTATAGCATTTTACGTGTTGCATGAAAAAGCATGATGATATGGTGGCCACCTTGTTGGGTTGTCTCAGATGCATTTTTTGTTGATACTTGCATTGTGCATGACTCTACTTTTCGTTGAGAGTTATGTGGGTGGGAAGTAATTAGGTGCTAGTAGTTGCTACGCAAGTGTGATGGGGTTATGCATGGAGATGGAAAACAAAATGTTTTACCTAAGACTTTTTGAAAACCCCTTCGGGTGCCACTAATGCCCGAGGGCAATGATGTGCTAGGTAACCACTTGATAAAGAAGTGGTGTACCAAGGCAAGTTGAGTGTGTGTTTTCGAACATGGATTAGATTTAAGTTTTTCGATCATCCCAACCTTACATGTACAACCACACTATCCCTATATGGGAAGGGACTTTCTTGATTACTTTGGTCGATGCTAGCAAAGAACTCGCATTACTAGTGGCGGAAGAGTGAAAGCACAACTTCTCCCTATGTGGTTTGGTAATTAAAACAACATATATTTCATTGGAGTAATGTTTTCACCAAGTATATTTTAGTAAAGTTCAATGATGGGTTGGCTAAAGGATTGTGAGGAGATTCCACAGATGCAAGGAACATCCATTGGCAACAAGCTTGAATACTCTACATTTTATATTTTGTGAGAAATAACTCTTTAGTCCATAGGAAAGGGAATACTATTAAAAGGGTATGAGGTAAATATGATGATCTGGTTGCTGAAGTGCTTAGAGATTAGCCACCAAAAATAGTCACGCATTCTCCCACAAATACTCTGTCCAAAACCAAAATATCCAAAATAAGTGATACCAACATTTTCTATTCGGCCCTATCGAGTTTTTCCTTAGACAGATCTCATGCAAAACCCTAGCATCTCAGTGACACCAACTTTCATTTTTGGTGCAACCGCGATTAGTGACCAACATTTTGGTTAGCCATTTTCAAGAATCGGAATTTCCGAGTTCTGAAAATCAGTCTCACGGAGATTTGGAAACTTCCTAGGTGACCCATATCGGTACCACCAAGATTTATATATCGGTCTCACCGAAACGCCACTAGTTGCCACATTTTGCACTAGTCAGTCAATCGAGTTTTCACTTTGGTTCCATCGAGTTGGGCAATAATGGTGTAACAGTTGGCTTTTGGGAGATGCATATATATATATGTACTCCTCCACCTACCTCTCACTCGTAGAGGAAGCACTCAGAACAGATCTACACTTCCCCATCCATTTTTCTGAGAGAGAGAGCCACCTACTCATGTGCTGAGATCAAGACATTCCATACCAACCATATGAATCTTGATCTCTAGCCTCCCCAGGTTGCTTTCCACCTAATCAACCTCTTCTACCAAGCCAAATATGTGAGAGAATGATTGAGTGATTAAGGAGACTATCTTTTGAAGAACAAGAGCAAGGAGTTCATCATACTACCACATCTATTACCTTTTGGAGAGTGGTGTCTCCTAGATTGCTTAGGTGTTTATTGGGAGCCTACTTCTTCGTGTGTGGAGTTGAACCAATAAGTTTGTATGGGAAAGGAGGTTGGCTACTTTGTGAAGATCTACCCATAGTGAGGCTAGTCCTTCGTTGACGGAAGCCGTGATGGAATAGACGAGGTTGCTACTTTGTGGACCCTTATGGATGGAGCCCTCTATGGACTCTCGCGGTCGTTACCTTCCGTGGGTTGAAGTCTCCATCAGTGTGGACATATAATATGACCACCTATTGGAACCATGGGAAAAATCTTTGTGTCTCCAATTGCGTTTGATTTTCCTATCCCTACCATCTAATTTCATGTGTTTGTCTTTACTTTCTGATGGTATACTCTTAGACATGCATGTGTAGGGTGTGCTTGACTTGCTACAATTGCTAAAACTTGCCAACATCTAAAATTGGGAAAAGGCTAGATTTTTAATTTTGTTAAGTAGTCTAATCACCCACCCCTCTAGACATACTTCGGATCCTACAAGTGGTATCAGAGATTTGGTCCCCATTGCATCAGTTCCACAACGTAGGAGAGTATGGTATCTAGTGAGGGAAATTATCACCACAGAGGTTCATATTTTTATGGTACAAACTTTGCTAGTTGGAAGCCTAAGATGAAAATGCATGTTGTTGGTCATAACCCCGTCGTATGGGCTGTTGTTTGTGTGGGTTTGCAAGGTGAATTCGTTGGTGATGGAAAGGAACTGTATCGTGAAGAGACCACGTAACAATTGAAGATGTTGCAATACAATGCTCAAGCATGCAAAATTCTATTCAACTGCCTATGCCCCAAATAATTCAACAACATTAGCCGTCTTGAGAATGAAAAGGAAATTTGGGATACTTTGGTTGACATGCACAAAGATTCTAAATCCGTTAGGGAATCTAAGTTGGATGCGCTACAAAGTCAACTTGACAAGTTCAAGATGAAGAATGGTGAAGGAGTCACGGAAATGTACTATAGGCTTGCTCTCATCACAAATGAGATTGCCGGCTGAGGAAGTAAAGAGATGACTGACAAATTTATCATCAAGAAGATTGTCGTGGATTTATCACAGCAGATGTCCGGGTGAACAGACTTGGATTCGAGTCCATCGCTATCATGATGGACTCAAAGGGGTTGATAGGGACGAAGGACACGAGTTTACCCAGGTTCGGCCCCTCAAGTTGAGGTAATAGCCTACGTCCTGCTTGTATTTGTATTGCTTGTTGTGTCGATTACAAGGGAGCTAAAGCTTGACCTAGTTCTTGATAACCTGATCTCTAAGTCGCCCTGGGTCTTGCCTTTATATACCGAGGTCAAGACCATGGGTCATACAAGTTGTGGCCGACTCTTATTACACGTCCGAGTCTGCCTCTATCTTCTCTTGCCTATCCTGACCAATTGTCCGCGGGCGGCTTTACACGCTCGGGTCTTCTCACCGGGCCACCCTGCCGGCCCATCTTGTAAGCCGCTACGCTTGTTGGGCCCTCCAGTCCTGACGGCTCACTCTTGGGCTGGCTACGAGTCGTCCGGTTTAACCCGAAGCTCTCCAGGGCAGGTCTCAGCGTGGGGTTATATCCCCAACATTAGGCCCCAGGTTGATTTGAGCTTGCTCATTTCATCCTTCTCTCTTGCTTCCTCGGTGAGTCGCCCGGTAATGACCCGCCGTGACGTCGCGCGGACTCTGCAAAAAAGATTCGCTGATGCACCGCCAAATCCTTCCATTAAATGGTTAGCCCGAAAATCGAGGCGTCCGCCTCAGTCAGACGTTTTGTGTCGCCTGGATTTTCGCTCCTGCCCTGTTTTCCTTTTAAATAAGACTAATGTGGCCGACATTTCCTTTCTCCCACTTGCGCCTTCATTTTCTTCCTCTCCGATACTTCCGCTCCTGCTCCGGCGCCGTCTCCGTCCCGCCGTCAACTGGCCGCTGCATCAACCTGTGGCGAACTAGAGTTCATCTCGCGCTCCTCTCGCCGTCGCCGGTAAGTCTTCTTCCCTTAGACCCATAACCGTCTCCGGTAGAGTTTCTATAAAGCTTCGCCGCTGCCGTCGCTTAGAACTCGAATTCCATTGCTGTCGTCCCTGTTCAGCGTATGAACTCCGGACAGTCGCCCGACCTCGTGGCGCCGCTGCGTAATAGGTAGTGAGTAATAACACATAGATCGGTCCCTACTCAGCCTGCTATTTTAGGTTTCGTCTGCTTTGCCCGTTCGTCCTTAGGTCTAAAAATAGAGGCGTTTTTCATGCTTTTGTAGATCTGTCATTTTAGCTGAACTTCACGAAATCTGTTTCCTGGGACTTAGCCGTTTTTCGCTCCTCCTCTTTTCTTTGTTGACTCACCAAGCCCCTCCGGCTCTCATTAGCCAGACCATGGCATATTATTTGTAGAACCCTTAAAATTGTAAGCCATCGTAGATATTTGTTTTGCTCTTGACTCGCCGTACTTTTTAATTTGCATAGTCCTTAAGCCGCCAACATGTCTCGCGCCTCCAACTCATGCAACTGGGTCGGGTCTTGCATCACGGAGGAATACTTATTGGATTTTGTTCATGCGGGTACCCTTCCTTCCAAGGAGGTCCTTCATTGGCGGGCCCCGGGTGATGAAACGCGACCCACTCCTCAAGAAGGCGAAGTAGTGGTCTTCTCTGATCATATCGAGCGAGGATTCATGCCTCCCAGCTCGAAGTTCTTTCATGACGTCCTTCACTTTTACAAGCTTCACCCCCAAGACTTGGCCCCCAACTCCGTCTCAAATATATGCAATTTTCAAGTGCTCTGTGAAGTCTATCTGCAAGCCAAGCCGTCTGTGTGGTTATTTCGAGAGGTTTTCTACGCCAACCGGCAAACTGAGGTGAAAGCCGGTCCGAGTCTAGAACTTTGCGGGATATCCATTCAACGGCGTAGGGATATTACTTTTCCAGCCATGCAGATGTCGAGTCATCCAAAGGACTAGAACAAGACTTGGTTCTACTGCAAGGATACCTCTCCTAGAATCAGCATCCACTGTCGGGTTATCGTCCCTTCCAGCTCAAAACAACTTCAGAGCTTCCGGGCCGGCTGTCAGCTTCGGAACGTGCAAGGTACGAGCCGGCTCACGCCAAGATCAAGGCCCTCATGGCCAATGGTTTAACCGGGCTGGATTTGATCCACTGCTGGATTTCTTGGCGGATTATGCCCTTAAGTCATAGAAGCCGGCTCATGTGTGAATACGAAGGCAAGTATGATAGTTCATTATGCTTCAGCCAATCAACCCTGACGGAGGATGACATCACCACCGTCATCCGGAGCCTTGTCCATGAAGCATCCGGATCATGCAACGCCATTGGCCTGGCGCCTTTTAACGCCAAAAATCCGGCTCCAGATGTAAGGCGACTCTTCACCACTTTTTATCCTTGTCACTTATACCTTTCTGACGTATTACCGTTTAACCGGTTTAACCTTTCCAGGCCATATCTAATTTCTGGAAGAAGGAGTATGTTGCTCCTTTGAAGAAGCCCAAGAAGAAAGTTCTGGCTAAGAAGTCCAAGAAGACCGCCCCACAAGAACGATGGTTTGACCCGTCGCAATCATCCGACTCAGAGGTAAACCTTGGCTGCTTTCTGCCATTTTATTACCTTATTTTACTTACACTTGTTTTACTCATAGGATGATGTTGAAACAAGCCGCGCCAATGCCTCTGAGGTAATATACATTTCTTCCGGCTCAGAATATTTTGTCCCCCGGAAGCCGCGGCGGGTTATTGGAAAAGTTCCTCTTTCTCATCCTCTTGCTTATCTGGCTCCCGATTTTCTTTTGAAGAAGCAACAACAGGTTGATCGTCGCCAGACCCGGAGCGCTGGTTCTAATGAACTTATGTCCGGCTTGCCAAACTCGCCAGCTCCGAAGAAACGCCCCAAAGAGGTATGTATCTCCGTTCTAATTAATTTCACTTTGCGACCTTGATGCTGTCTCATCTTTCTTAAATTGTCTTTCAAAAATCACCCTGTTCTTGCGACTATTCGGCGACCGCTCTGCCGCCTCCCAAGATCAACCCGCTGTACGTATTTCCCATTATGACATCTGGCTCTCTATGCGGTAGTTGTATCCTTTGGATTCTGATCCTCATATATACAGTGCTCAAGCCAAGCGTCGGAAAACCAACAAGTCCTCCCCGGCCCTGCTGCCCAAGAACCGGAGCATTCAAAGCCGGATGACTCGCGGCCGGCTGAAGATATCCCAGCTACTTCTGCAGAGACAACTGCTGATGATGTTGTGCCAGATAATCCACCAATGAATCCTGCTAAGCCGCCAAACCCTGCCCAGGCGGCTAAGGACACGACTGGCCCAGAAGTTGAGATCACTAGCATTGGTTTGCATTCTCCCCCGGCTCACGTGCTGACCAAGCGGGGTGAAACAGCCGAAACTTCTAGGAAGCTTGAATTTGAGCCATCTGCCTTAGAGAAAATGACAGCTGAAGAGCTTCATGCTAGCTACATGACCCGCCTATCCACCAGCCGGGACCTGGAGCTCCAACTGGTTAATCTCATGAAGAACAAGTATGAGGTATTCTTTTCCTCCTTATATCCTTACGTAGCCCCCAAGTACTAGCTTAATCTCTCGACATGTTGAGCCGGGACTTTGCACAGTTACTTTGTAGATAGAATTATTCTGTTAAAAATAATCAAAAGAGCCAATAGTAGCCCCCAAGGCCTGGCTCAAACTTCTTCAAAGTTGAGTCGGGACTTCTTAGAAGATAACTTAAGAGAGCTAATAGTATCCCCCAAGGGCCGGCTCAAACCTGTTAAAAGTTGAGTCGGAATTTTTTAGAAGATAACTTAAGAGAGCTAATAGTAGCCCCCGAGGGCCAACTCAAACCTGTTCAAAGTTGAGTCGGGACTCTTTTTAGTGACCTTCTGAAAAATACACATTAGCCCCCAAGAGTCATGTATATTGCTTGCAATCTGGTTGAGACTTGTCCGTTTTACTCTCTGCTTTGAAATGTTTGCAGGAATCCTTGACTGAAGCCGAGTCATAGTTGGCTGGCTTAAGGACCAACCTGGCTGATGAACAGGCTGCCCGGAGCGCCACCGATGAGAAATGTCGGCTCTTGACCGAAGAGCTGGTTAAAGTTAAGGCAGAGTTCACCACTTTCAAAGAGTCTGCCGAGTCTAAGAAGGCCAAGCTGATCAAACAGGCGGACAACGCTAATCAGCGGGTTGATGATCGTCTCTGACGAGCTGCAATCCTTGAAACGTCATATCACCAAGATGACAGCCGCCCTCTTTGGTGAGCGCTTGACAACTTTTGCTTAACTTCTGTGATAACATCTGAACTGGTGACTTATCATTAAAACCTCCGACTCCTACAGGTCCTAGAAGCCGTGAACTAGCGTCCGACAGCTTACTGCCTCTGAAGGCTATCTACACCCTGGTGGAGCAGCTGTACTGCGGCGCGATGTTTACCATCAAGTGTATGCAGTACAAGGACAAGATCCCTTCAACTCTCAAAGGGCTCTTGGAACTTTTTTCCACCATGCCGAAGCAGATTGCTGAATTGAAGAAATCAGCCACCTGCCCGGGAGCAATCACAGGCATAAGTCGGGCTCTGGCTTTTGCTCTGGAGCTTACTCCGACTGATATGATGGAAGGCTTCCCCTCCAAGAAGGATGACAACTCTGAGTTTACAGAAGCTGACTACATCTGGTGCGTCAAGGATTCCAGGCTTCTGGCTTCCGACTTAGCAGAAGAGGCTGACCTGGACACTTACTAGGCGTCTTATGATGCGGACCAGAAGAGAATTCGTGGCCCACTCTACGAATGGAAGGACTTGACGCCTACCCGCAGTAAGGACCTCGTCGCTTCTGATCTCGACCCGTCTCCCTTCCTTGAAGAAGGGTCTTTTGCAGCTCTAGCTGACTACAACTGAAACTTGGACAACCTTCAGATCCAGGCACCCGAAGAGCCGGAGCAGGATGAGCCGCCGGCCAGTTGATTTAACTCCAATTTGTAATAGCCGGCTCTCCTTAACCCGTCATAGGGGACTTTGAAAAAACTTTGATCAACACTGTTTGGTGCTCTACATAGAGCATTTGTAATACATGTCCTGTGATATTTGTTGTGCTGATCTTTTAAATGAAAAAATCTGGCTTTCCAAGTGCCATCTTCCTTGTATGCATTCCAGTTAATAATTTCCATCGGTTATCTCTTCTTCTTGGGCCGAGAGTCGATCGAAAGAACTTCATGATTTCCGTCTGCGGCTAATCATGTTAACCGGAGTTTTATAGCATAAAGCCAGTTAACAAGCATTATAAGTTGTACCCAAAGGTAATAATATAGCGTAAACGCTGGCGGATAAGCGTTAGAAGCTGTACCCGAAGGTAAGAAGCCGCCCTCGCCGCGGCTAATTTTGCTTAGCTGGATTTTTGTTTACCCAAAGGTAATAATACAGCATAAACGCTGGAGGACAGACATTAGAAGCTGTACCCGAAGGTAAGAAGCCACCCTTGCCGCGGCTAATTTTCCTTCGCCGGATTTTTGTGTACCCGAAGGTAATAATACAACATAAACGCTGGCGGATAGGCGTTAGAAGCTGTACCTGAAGGTAAGAAGCCACCCTCGCCAGTTATGAGGTGTTAGCTACCCGTCGGTAAAAAAACCTCACAACCGCGGCTAAATGAGCTAGCCGGAAATTTGGCATAAAGCCGGCTGATAGGGTGTTAGAAGCGATACCCGTCGGTAAGAAGCCCCCTTTAGCAGTACAACATACAATGTCGGCGGATAGGCGTTAGAAGCTGTACCCAAAGGTAAGAAGCCGCCCTCATCACGACTCATTTTCCTGAGCCGGTTTTTTTGTGGCATAACGCCTGGTGCCGCGACTCATTTTCCTAAGTCGGGATTTTGTGGCATAACGCCCGGTGCCGCGAATCATTTTCCTGAGCTGGGATTTTGCTTTGGCAGTGATACTATTTGATATAACTGTGACATGTACCATGATAGTAAACAATGAAGGATCTCTACACCCTTAAGTGAAATAAGGCCGGAGATGCGCGATGTTCCACGGCCGGCGGGTCTCCCGACCCGCCGTATCTGAGTCATCTCGGATATCGATGAGGTAATATGACCCATTGTTGAGATTTCTACTGACTACAAAAGGTCCTTCCCGTGGAGGAGAGAGCTTATGCATATTTGTATGGTTCTGAATCAACCGAAGCACTAAGTTGCCCTCTTGGAATGTCCGGGTCTTGACCCTACGGCTGTGATAGCCACACAAGTCTTGTTGATAAATTGCCGACCGGGCCGCTGCTAGCTCTCGTGCCTCTTCCAGAGCATCGAATGCATCTTGACGTGCCATCTCATTGTCCGCCTCAACATAAGCCGCCACCCTTGGCAAGTCATGCCGGATGTCACTGGGCAAAACTGCCTCGGCCCCGTACACCATAAAGAAAGGCGTGAAACCCGTGGATCTGTTAGGGGTAGTCCTGATGCTCCATAAAACGGAGGGTAGTTCTTCTACCCAACTCCCGGGCATTCGCTGCAAAGGAACCATAAGCCGTGGTTTAATCCCTCTTAGAATTTCCTGATTGGCACGCTCCGCCTGACCGTTGGATTGTGGATTCGCCACTGCTGAGACATCAAGCCGGATATGCTCTTCATCGCAGAATTTTTTCATAGCCCCCTTGGACAGATTTGTACCATTATCAGTGATGATGTTGTGTGGGTAACCAAAACGGTAGATCAACTTTTTGATAAATAAAACCGTCGTAGCCGCGTCACATTTGCTGACCGGCTCTGCCTCTACCCACTTGGTAAACTTGTCCACCGCCACCAGGAGGTGTGTTTTCTTATCCTTGGATCTCTTGAAAGGTCCCACCATGTCAAGCCCCCAGACCGCAAACGGCCAAGTAATTGGTATCATCCTTAACTCCTGAGCCGGGATATGAGCACGCCGGCCAAACTTCCGACAACTGCCGCACTTACGGACTAGGTCCTCTACATCTTTATGAGCCGTCAACCAGAAAAACCCATGCCGGAAAGCCTTGGCTACTAAAGATTTCGAGCCGGCATGGTGTCCACAATCGCCAGCATGGATTTCAGTCAAGATCTGCCGGCCCTCCTCTGGTGAAACACAACATTGGAAAACTCCCATCACATTGCATTTATGCAACTCACCATTGACTATTGTCATGGACTTAGAACGCCGGGTGATCTTTCTGGCTAGGTCTTCATCCTCAGGTAACTCGCCCCGGGTCAAATAGGCCAAATAGGGAATAGTCCAATCTGGGATAGCATGCAGAGCCGCCACTAATTCTGCCTTCGGGTCAGGAACAACCAAATCTTCTTTTGAAGGTACCTTGACAGTCGGATGATGTAAGACGTCTAGAAAGACATTGGGTGGCACCAGCTTTCGTTGAGAGCCTAACTGTGATAAGGCATCAGCCGCCTCATTTCTATGACGATCAATGTGATCTACCTGATATCCTTTGAAGTGTCCTGCAATAATATCAACCGCCTGACGGTAAGCCGCCATCCGCGGGTCCTTGGAATCCCAAGTGCCAGAAACTTGCTGAGCCACCAGATCTGAGTCGCCCAAACACCCGACTCGTCTCAAATTCATCTCCCTGGCTAACCGAAGACCATGAAGCAAAGCTTCATATTCAGCCGTATTGTTAGTGCAGGGGAACATCAGCCGGAGCACATAACAAAACGTTTCACCCTTGGGGGAAGTCAGAAGAACTCCTGCCCCTGATCCCTCTTGTTGCTTGGATCCATCAAAGTGTATAGTCCAGTATGTGTTATCCGGTTTTTCCTCGGGAGCTTGACACTCCGTCCAATCATTTATGAAATCCACAAGGGCTTGGGACTTGATAGCTGTGCGAGGCACATATTTCACATTGAGAGATCCCAGCTCCAATGCCCACTTAGCAATCCTTCTTGTGGCTTCTTTGTTCTGGATAATATCCCCTAGCGGAGCAGAACTAACCACAGTTATCTGGTGCCCTAAGAAATAGTGTTTTAACTTGCGGTTGGCCATGAAGACCCCATATACCAGCTTCTGCCAATGTGGATACCCTTGCTTAGACTTTGTCAGGACCTCACTGATATAATAAACCGGTCTTTGCACTGGATACTCCTTTCCGGCCTCCTTGCGCTCGACCACGATTGCAACACTCACTGCCCGATTATTAGCTGCCACATAAAGGAGTAATGGCTCTTTTTCAGCCGGAGCAGCCAGCACTGGCAGCTCAGTGAGCTGTTTTTTAAGCGCCTCAAACGCTTCACCCGCCGCTTTACTCCAGACAAAGTTGTCTGTCTTCTTCATCATTTGATATAAAGGAATAGCCTTCTCTCCAAGACGGCTTATGAACCGGCTCAACGCAGCAATCCGCCCTGCCAAGCACTAAACATCATTAATGCAAGCCGGCTCTCCCAGAGAGGTAATAGCCTTGATTTTATCCGGGTTAGCCTTGATACCACGCTCAGAGACCAGGAAACCCAAAAGCTTGCCCGCTGGAACACCGAAGACACACTTGGTCGGGTTGAGCTTCATCTTGTAGACCTGGAGATTATCAAAAGTTTCCTTTAAATCCTCCAAGAGAGTCTCCTTCTTTCTAGATTTGACCACGATGTCATCTACATAAGCATGAACATTACGGCCAATTTGACTGTGAAGGTAGTTCTGCACGCATCGCTGGTAAGTCGCCTGGGCGCTTTTGAGCCCGAAAGGCATAGAGACATAACAGAACGCCCCAAAGGGTGTAATAAAAAATGTTTTCTCCTTGTCTTTAACCGCCATCTTGATTTGATGATAACCTGAGTACGTATCCAGGAAGCACAAACTTTCACGCCCCATCGTAACATCAATGATCTGATCAATATGATTGAGAGCAAATGGATCAGCCTGACAGGCCTTGTTAAGGTCCGTGTAGTCCACACATATACGCCATGTGCCATTCTTTTTTAGCACGAGCACTGGGTTAGCCAACCATTCAGGGTGAAAAACTTCAATGATAAAACCTGCATCCAAGAGCCGGGCAACTTCTTCCCCATTAGCCTTGCGCCTCTCCTCATTGAACCGCCGCAAAAACTATTTAATCGGCTTAAACCTTGGATCCACATTAAGGTTGTGCTCAGCGAACTCTCTCGATACACCTGGCATGTCAGAAGGTTTCCATGCGAAGATGTCCTGATTCTCACGGATGAATTCGATGAGCACACTTTCCTATTTGGGATCCATGTAAGATCCAATGATGAACTGCTTAGATGAGTCGCCCGGAGTGAAATCTACTGTCTTGGTATCATCCGCTGAAAACTTGAGGGGCGGCTCAACCTCCGTGGTGGGCTTTTTCAGCGGGGTCATGTCCTCCAGATCAAAATTCTCCATATGGAACTTAAGCTCCTCCTGGGCACAACTGGACTCTGTGTAAGCCGCGTCTCCTTCTTCACACTCAATAGTCGTATTTCGGTTACCATGAATGGTAATGGTACCGTTTAAGCCGGGCATCTTGAGCTGCAAGTAAACATAGCAGGGCCTAGCCATGAACTTAGCATAAGCCGGCCATCCAAATATCACATGATAAGGACTCCTGATCTTGACCACTTCGAACCACAAGGATTCCACCCTGTAATTGTACTCATCGCCAAAAGCCACTTCCAACGAAATCCTGCCCACCGGACGCGCCGACTTATCCGGAACCACACCATGAAAGATGGTGGGTGAAGGTTTTAAATCCCTGTTAAGCAACTTCATCCGCTGGAAAGTGTCATAGTAAAGGATGTTTATGCTGCTACCGCCATCCATAAGCACCTTGTTCACCATATACTCGCCCACCTGGGGGGCTACAACTAAAGCCAGCTGCCCCGGGTCATCGACACGTGGCGAGTGATCTTCTCGGCTCCAAGTTATGTCATATTCAAACCACTTTAAGTACTGCAGATGAGCCGGTGTAACCGCATTAACTGCCCGCTTTCGCAACTTCTAGTCCCGTATGTTGAGACCGGTCGTGAAAACGTGGTACTTCCCGGAGCTGAGCTACTTCGGATTACTCTGAAAGCCGGACTGATTACGCTGTTGTTGCTGATTATTGTTACCAAAATGCGGCTGGTGTCCCCCTTGACTATCCTGAACCGAATGACGGTGGACCGGATGACCGGACCCTGAGCCGCCAGAACCAAAACCAGCTCCTGACCCGTCATGTCCTGAGCCGCCTGGCGGACCACCATCTCGATTGTTAGGTTGTGTGCAATACCGCTTGTACTTGTGCATGAAATTGCAATTCTCCCATGTGTGGTTTGCCGGCTTATCAGGCAGACTGTGATTTGGACAAGGTCGCTTAAGTAACTCCTCCATGTTCGAGGAAGAGCTATCCCTGCCAAAGGGCGGTCTAAACCTCCTATTACCTTTGGGGTAATTCTGCTGGGTGTTTATATTAGCCACCAGCTCTGACCCAGCCTCTGGATTCTTACGTTTGCTCTGGCTACCATTGTTTGCTGCACCCTTGCCTTGATTGCCTTTCTTACCTTAGCCAGCTTTCTCATCATCAGAACCCGGATCTTTAGTACTGTCAGAGTCGGCATATTTTGTGAGAGCCGTCATGAGCTCTCCCATGTCCTAGCACGTACGTTTGAGCTGGCCGAGTTTCTGTTTCAGAGGAACAAAATGGCAGTTCTTCTCCAAGATCAGTACCGCCTGGGCCGTCGTGATCTGTTCTGAGGAGTGGATGATTGTCGAGACCCGCCGTACCCAAAGATGGGCTGACTCGTTCTCCTGTTGGACACAGTGATCAAGATCCACAATGGTCATCGGTTGCTTGCACGTTCCTTGAAAGTTTTAATGAACCGAGCCCGGAGCTCCGCCCATGAATTGATGGTATTAGGCGGTAACCCCTTTAGCCACGTGCGAGCCGGGCCTTCAAGCATCATGACGAAATACTTGGCATAAACCGCCTCACTAACCTCCAGCATCTCCATGGCCAGTTCATAACTCTCCACCCAGGCCTCCGGGGGTAAATCAGCGATATAATTTGGGACCTTGCGGGGCCCTTTGAAGTCTCTTGGCAGCCGTTTGCTTTGTAGAGCCGGCGACAAACACGGCAGACCTCCCATCCTGGAGTTTACTCCTGCCCCTACCGAAACAGAAGGCACAGGCTCCTGGTGAGCCGGCCTAGCTGGCGCCTCTTGCGGGCTTCCCGCATGGTTTACAAATGCTGACGTGTCTCTACCCGGCCGGTGACCCATCAGAATCTCTCTATGCCGGTTGCTGCTGGAACCTGTTGGTGACTCGTAGCGCCGGCTAAAGCTGCGGCTAGGAAGAGGGGTCGAATGAACATGACTCCAACTGTGAGTATATTTCTCCTGCTGGGCCACGGCCGTCTGAAGGTACCCGATGGCGTTCCGCAGATCCTCTGCAAAGGGTGCTTCATCCAGGATAGGAATTGTCTCAAGCCGGGTGGCCGCTGCCACCATATTCTCGGCCGAATTAGAATAATGACCCGCCGGCGTTGGAAAGCCACCGGGTGAAGCTTGGTTACACCAGGCCGGATGAGTCGCTGGTCGCTCCGTCGGGCGGCTTTCGGGTGCGTCCGTTACTCGCCTCGCGCCAGGTGGAGTATTGAAGAGATTCCTTGCTTCATAGCGCACTGGTAGACGGGATTGATGCCTCCTTAGATGTACTGCTACTGCTGATATGTGCTCCAGCCCTAGACGGAAAGCGTTTGCCTTGATACGTTCTGCCTCTTCCTCCATCTGGATCTTTAGCTCGGCCATCCTTTGTCGTTCCTCTGTCATCCGGCCCTTCATCCTTGCGATCTCTAAATTCCGAGCTGCTTGATTATCTGGTGTGACCTCAGTGGCCATTAAAGCCGCGAGCTCATCCATCAACTCCACAAGAACTTGAGCCGGCGGCGGCGGGTTATCACCCGAGGTGGTGGCTCCTACGGCTGTACTACCCGTGCTTGGGGCTGACCCCGCCATGAACACGGCAGCATGAACCGGAAGCTCAAGATCATCCGACTCAGAGCAATCTGACTCAAGGCAGACATTACCATAGGCCCCAAGGCCACCGTTGTGGAGCTGGTACACTGACTCCGTTTCTCCACTTGAAGATTCGTTCTCCGAATAGACAAGAGTTGCCTGTGATCCGTAAGCTTCCAGATCCGTACCTTGAGTGAAGCCTATGAAGACATGCTTCTGACCCGGATTAGCACGGGCAGGATGCATGTTACACGCAGGTCGCAGACGCCGAGCCGGCTCGATGATGTCGGTGCAGATGTCCGGCCTGGGTGTAGATCCATCAACCCTTCCGATGAAAACGTGGATCCCGCCGAATGGAACCCGGAATCCATACTCCACGAACTCAACATCAAGCCCCCAGCCGGCATCGTTGATGTAGAACCGGCCACGGCGACTCTTGTTGATCCTTCTGACCACGTATCCTTCGAGCCCCGGGAGAGAGCCCTTGGAGAACTCAGCACCACCAAGCGTTAGCCCCACGGTGGGCGCCAACTGTCGTGGATTTATCACGGCAGATGTCCGAGTGAACGGACTTGGATTTGAGGCCATCGCTATCGTGATGGACTCAAAGGGGTTGATAGGGACGAAGGACACGAGTTTACCCAGGTTCGGCGGCCCCTCAAGGTGAGGTAATAGCCTACGTCCTACTTGTATTTGTATTGCTTGTTGTATCGATTACAAGGGAGCTAAAGCTTGACCTAGTTCTCGATAACCTGATCTCTAAGTCGCCCCGGGTCTTGCCTTTATATACCGAGGTCAAGACCACGGGTCATACAAGTTGTGGCCGACTCTTATTACACGTCCGAGTCTGCCTCTATCTTCTCTTGCCTATCCTGACCAAGTTGTCCCCGGGTGGCTTTACACGCCCGGGTCTTCTCATCCGGGCCACCCCGCCGGCCCATCTTGTGAGCCGCTATGCTTGTTGGGCCCTCCAGTCCTGACGGCTCACTCTTTGGCTAGCTACGAGCCGTCCGGTTTAACCCGGAGCTCTCCAGGGCGGGAATCACTGTGGGGTTATATCCCTAACAAAGATCCTTAGAGCCTTGGATGGAAAGTACGACATTGTGTGGACAGTGATCCAAATGATGCCAAACTACAAAGATCTCAAGGCTACGAAAGTCATTGGAAAGATTGTTGCTCATGATATGTCACTCAAATACAAAGAAGAGGTCCACAACAAGTCAAGTGATGCATACAAAGCTACAAGTGACACTCCCGCTACTTCAAGTGACAACCTTGTTACCATTGAAGAGATAAGCCTCATGGTCAAGGAATTCAACAAGTTCTACAAGAATAGAGGCAAAGAGAGAAGCTCCAACTAAATATATGAAGAGAAGCATTCATCTAGTCGTGACCGGAATTGTTACAATTGTGGAAGGCTCGGACACTACTCCAATGAGTGCATGGCCCCGCAAAAAAGAATATAAGAGTCCCCTAGAATAAGCTCAAGAGATGAGTCACCTCGTAGAGAGAGACAGAGTAGAGATGATCATTAGACCCTCCCAGAGAGGCAAGGACTCAGCAAAGAAGTACAACTATACCAATAGCTACACAAGAATAAGACATCAAGCTCATGTTGGTGAATCGGTCTCCAAATTTGAATACGACAACCAATCCGAGAGAAACTATCACCCCAAGTCCAACTATAGTCAAGATTAAGGTGTTGCCAGACTAGCACTTGTATCCTCCAACTCCTATTTGATTCACCAAATGAAGGATATGGTAGTTACTTCATGGCTAAAGGCCCCAAGGTATCACACCCCGAACACATTGACTTTAAAAGTGATGAGGATGAGTTACTAGATGACTTGGACTTTGATAAAACTAGTGATATTAGTCAAAATGAACTTGATAATAATCATGCTAGTCAAGATAAGTCGTGTGATGATGATAAGAAGGAGATTGATCATCTAACTAAAGAACTAAACACTCTTAAGTTAGCTCATGAATATACTATAGAAGATCATAGAGATCTTGTAAGAACTCATGAGAAGTTACACTTTGAGAAGAAAATTTTAGAGCAAGAACATGAGTTTCTTAAAGTTGTCAATGGCGATCTTAAAAAGAAGAGTTCTTCTTATATTTCCAAATGATTACTCTTGTCTACTTTTGTTCCACAAGTTAGACCTAAGCAAACTAGTAACAAAGCCAAGAAAGGTGCTTCAACTAGTAGCAACAATAAAAATGCTAAATCCAATGATGTTGCTACTAGTAGTTATATTGATTCCACTACTGATTCTCTTAGCCAAGTTACGCTTGAGCAAGAAAAAGATCTATTAAAATGGATTATAGAAAAAGGTGTCTAAAAGAGTCTTGCCAGAAGTAGCTATTCGAGGAAATTGTGCACAAGCATGGAGGTCATCGAAAGAACCAAGGCATTGGTTACTTAAACGCCAATGGAGTTCAATGGGAAGAAGCTCAATATCCCAAGCCGAAGTTTGTTACTCAAAAGGAGAAGTATGAACCTACTCTCCTCAAGGGAACAAATGCTCAAGATGAGCTTCCACCACAAGCTCAAGGGCAAGGACAAGCTTCAAGAAGACATTGACTCATTTGAAGAAGAATCCCAAGCCATGGTCAAGTGGGTTCCAAATGACACCACTAGCTCTACATCATTAGGTGCTACTTCAACTCCAAGGATCCCCATCAAGTTGATGTGGGTCTCCAAGAAGAAAAACTAGAGAAGTTCTTGAGGGGTGACTCTGCCAACAAAATCCACTCACATTCTTGTTTGGCAAGAACTATTTGCAACCAACTTCAACTTTATGCAATAGTTTAAGGAGTCACACATTCCCCCATAGGTAAGCAAGATACAAGGTAATTAACGTATCAATGGACATCATCATGTATGCATTTCACTCCATGTCCATAGATATCCTTGTATTTGTTCCTTCCGTCGGACTAACCCATGTAGGAGAGAAGAGTAAGAAACAACAAGGATTGCTCCCAACTCAAGATGATATTCATCAACTATGAGGACCCACTACTACAAAACCTACATGAAGTCTTCAACGACAGAACCCAAGGTAAGTTTGTCCCTGTTAGGGGGGATGCCACATCAAGGGGGAGATTTACTCTAAGATTTGAGTCAAAGCATCTCTTAAGATGTGAACACATTAAAAGTTGTATGTAAAAGTGGTAAACCCACTTGTGCTTAAACGATGAGTATGACCTATGATCAAGTATTCTTACTTGGCTCCTAAGTTAATATACTCATATATAGATGACTCCATCATTGCCAAAGTGCTTGGTAGATATTAGAGTGGTTTTGCATGTTTGCCATATTTAATTTGGCATCTTATTGTGTGAGGATGTTGGTATGCATATCTTTACTCATTCTAGGATATCCAATTTTTGTTATTTGGCTTTCATTTTCTTTGGCCAATTGGACATACAAGAATTCCTAAGTACCCTCCTCTAGCTATCTATGATTTATCGTCTCAAATTGTATTCATGCTTCATCAAAAAATTCGAGCAAGCACTTATCAGACCCTCTTTGTGAGGAGCACTCGGAGTTCCGTCTTGACAAGAGCTAACTTCCAAAACCTGCCAAGTGCAACTCCGTGTAACCAACCCACAAAACTCGGTTCCACCGAAGCTAGGGTTAATCTGGTTTTTGAACGTCGGTACCACCAAAATAAAAATATCGGCTTCACCAAGTTTCTCTATCTCTGACAGTTAGGAAACTCGATGGCACCAAAATTTTGACACCAGGGGGATATATATCCAATGGACCCGACTTTTGAAATACAATCTTCAAACATCGCCGAAGCAACCCTCTGATGCCGCCGTTCATGTCTACAGATGCCGCCCTTCATTTCCCGTGCGCCCTCGTCGCCGTTGACGGCAATCCTCCCCATCGTCTCTGCCGTAGTGAATTATTCGCCAAGTTAGGGTAAGTACTCGTTCCCTTTTGTGCTCCTCTATCCAAATCTAGCGCATTAGGTCTTGTTCCCCATCGTGCCACTGATTGAAAGATTTCCATCCACAAAGCAAATCCGTTAGAATAGTCGAACAAGAAAATCTAGGTTTAGTGTTCCGCCAACTGCGTGTCGTGTCATCAGGTGCAAACAAATTGGTCCTACAAATTTGGTTTTTTTGGCTCTGAGAACTTTCTCGGTGAGATCGAGTCGTCCTTTTCGGTGAAACCAAAAAGGTGACCAAGTCTCTATCATAGAGAAAGTCAGTCTCAGTAGCTCCAAAAATTGAATCTCGGTGGAACTGAAACCCACTTCACAGAATTCTAAGACTATGTTTTTAGTTCAAATTTGCAAAAACTTTTGTGTTTGTTGATGCTCATCCATTCTACTCTTCTCTATATCTATGCAAAGGGTCATATTGTCAGCATGTCAGGTTCGTAGGACTATGACAATGATTTCAGAGAGCAGAGTGTTGATCTGAGTGTAGGAACTAGCCCAAAGGCTAGCACTTCTTCAGAAGACCCTGTCACACCATGCTCTCATGGTTTGCCCAAGGAAGCCACTAGGTCTAGGAGGAAATTGAACTCAGATGAAGAGGATGTAGATTTTGTGCCTGATGAGGTGACCTTCGAGAAGCAGCAAGAAAAGAAAGAGAAAGCTGCTGCTAGGAAGATGCTCAAGAGGCCACATCTTCCCAAAGGCCAGTGAGAAAAGAGTATGACAGCTCAAAGGCTATGAGAGCTCCAGAGACTGTCAAGCGAGGGATGACTCTTACCCTTGAGCCCCCTGAGACCTCCAAGCAAACCAAGTCTTTGGCTAAGAAGACTGCTGAGAAGAAGAGAGCAAGAAAGAGAACTGTTCATGTGGTTGGTAGACCAACTTCTATGTTTGAGGACCCAACTGAGCATGAGGAAGAGGAATAAGAGGAAGAACATGTTGAAAACCCTCCTTCCAAGAAGAAGAAGTTGTTGGTTGATGTTATGCCAAGAAAGCCTGCACCTAAGGCTAAGGCTATTGTTTCCAAGGTCAAGAAGCCAGCTGCCCCCAAACCCAAGAGGACTACTAGAGGCATACCTCTTGTTGAGAAGAACAAGAGACGTTCCACCATGGAAGATGATGAAGATATTATTGTGTTGAGGAAACTGAGACCTCACCTTCCTGATCATAATGATGATGCCCTAGTGGTAGAGGACATGAAGAAGAGAAAGAATCAAGGGTTAAAGAAATGGAGAGCAGATGACTCATATTCCATTAGGAGAAGGACTACAACAGATGCTCGCTTCCATACCAAGGAGCAGCAAGTTTTTTATGAGACTGTCTTGTTAGACAAGAGTCTAGCAATTAATAACATGAGATATGTTGACTGGAACTTCATCAAGGAAAATGAAGATTACTTCCCTCATGTGCTAGAGAACTTCAAGGCCATTGAGATTGATGCATTTGTTGGCAAAAAGTTCACTGCATGGAACTATGAGATGATTATGCAATTCTATTCCATAGCTCATTTCTATTCAGACGGAAGAAGTGTATGGATGACTGAGGGCATCGGATACCGGTCTATTGTTGAGGAGTGGGATACCATCTTGGGTGCCCCAAAGGTTGAAGAGAGAGAGGCTTGGATGTTTATGTTGAGGCCAAGATGAACCACAACTCCATGCCAACATGTATAACTCAGTTCCTAAGGAGTATCTGCAGTCACACAAGCTTGGCTCTATCTACTACCTGCAAGCAGGACTACCTACCACCAATACAATCATAAGGTACACTTTGATTCCCAAGTCTGGAGATGACAAGATGATCAGGGGGTACTCCATCAACATGCTGCACCATGTACACACCCACACCAGATTCAGTGTGATGGATTTGATTTTTGAAATAATCAAGAGGACTGCTACTAATAAGAAGAGGTCATGTCGATATGCTTCATACATACAAATGCTTATCAACTCCACGATTGGAAAGAGCATGTATCTACTTGACAGACAACACTTGCCCCTCCAGCCAGACTTCGAGGACAATGTTGTGGTGATGGATCCTTCACATCCCACTTTAGCTACTACACAGGCAAAGGCAGGGGCAGAGGCATAGGCAGAGGCAGAAGCAGCTAGAGCAACTGGTGCTGAAATTCCTAGGAAGAAGAGTGATCAGATGTCAATTCTCATAAGCACCATCCAAGGGGTGGATAAGGATATCAAGAACATTCTTCTATATCAAGCAAGACTTGAGAGGATTGTGGAAACTAAATCTCATGCTCTTGACAACAAGGTAGACGCTCTGACTCAGACTGTCACGGGGTTGAAGTAGGAGGTGGATGCAGTGCCCAGTCCCCACTCCAGTGATGATGATGATGGTCCTCCTCTCCAGCCTCACACTCAATTCAAGACACATGTCAGATCGTCTGTTGTGCCAGTTCCAGAGTTGAGACCTTCTTCATCAGCGCCAACAATTGCTCCATCAGCACCTTCAGCGCCTTCAACATCTACACCGCCACCTCAGAGGACATATGTTGAAGCAAACGCGGGCACCCTTCTTTCGACTCCTTCAACGACTACCGGAGGAGATAGAGCCCAAAGTGACATTAGCTCTATATTCTTTAAAAATTTCGGTAACTTGTTGCCAAAGGGGGAGAAGTATATAGATCATAGGGCCTTGATGACCCACAAGTATAGGGGATAAATTGTAGCTATTTTCGATATATAAGAGTGTCGAACCCAACGAGGAGCAGAAGGAAATGGCAAGTAGTTTTCAGTAAGGTAATGTTTGCAAGTGCTGAAATTGTAAGTAGCGAAGCAGTTTGATAGCAAGATAATTTGTAACGAGCAATTAACAAATATAGTAAAAAAGTGCAGCAAGGTAGCCCAATACTTTTGAGGCAAAGGACAGGCCAAAGTGGTCTCTTATTATAAGCAAAGAGTTCTTGAGGGTACACGGGAATTTCATCTAGTCACTATCATCATGTTGGTTTAATTCGTGTTTGGTACTTTGATAATTTGGTATGTGGGTGGAACGGTGCTTAGGTGCTGCTCTTACTTGAAGAAACCTCCTACTTATGATTAACCATCCCGCGAGCATCCGCAACTATGAGAAAAGTATTAAGAATAAATTCTAACCATAGCATTAAACTTTTGGATCCAATCGGTCCCTTACAGAATAGCGCATAAACTGGAGTTTAAGCTTCTGTAACTCTCGCAACCCACTGTCTAATTGCTACTCCGCAATGCATTCCCTTAGGCCCAAATATGGTGAAGTGTCATGTAGTCGACGTTCACATGACACCACTAAGGGAATCACGACATACATACTATCAAAATATCGAACACATAAGAAATTCACATGATTGCAACATGATTTCTCTCGTGACCTCAAGAACAAAAGTAACCACTCACAAATAATAATCATTCTCAAGATTAGAGGGGTATTAAATAACATAAGGGATCTGAACATATAATCTTCCACCAAATAAACTATATAGTGATCAACTACAAGACATAATCAACACTACTAGTCACCCACAAGCACCAATCTATAGTTCCGGTAACAAGATTGAACTCAAGAGATGAACTAGGGTTTGAGAGGAGTTGGTGTTGTTGAAGATGTTGATGAAGATTTCCCTCCCCAAGATGGTAGAGTTGTTGGTGATGATGATGACGATGATTTCCCCCTCCGGGAAGGAAGTTCCCCCGACAGAATTGCTCTGTTGGAGGGCAAAAGTGTTCCTGCCCAAGTTCTGCCTCGAGGCGGCGGCGCTTCATCCCGAAAGCCTTCCCCTTATTATTTCTAGGTAAAAATGACTTATATACTAGAAGATGGGCACCGGAGGTGGGCCGAGGAGGGCACAACCCACCAGGGCGCGCCTGGGCTCCCTCGCACGCCCAGGTGGGTTTTGCCCACCTGGTGGGCCCCCTCTAGTAGTTATTTGCTCCAATAATTCTTAAATAATCCATAAAAATCTCTGTGAAGTTTCAGCTTGTTTGGAGTTGTGCAGAATAGGTAGCCTGACGTAGCTTTTCCAGGTCCAGATTTCCAGTTGCCGGAATTCTCCCTCTTGGTGTGTTCCTTGCAAATTATGAGACAAAAGGCATTAGAAATACTCCAAAAAGAATTATTATGGATAAAAACATTATAAATAAAAGCAAGAAAACATGATACAAAATGGACGTATCAACTCCCCCAAGCTTAGACCTCGTTTGTGTTGGGAGACGTAGTAGTAAATAAAAATTTTCTATGTGTTCACCAAGATTTATCTATGGAGAAACCAGCAATGAGAAGGAAGAGATTGCATCTTCATACCTTTGAATATCGCTAAGAGGAAGCGTTACAAGAACGCAGTTGGTGGAGTCATACTCATAGCGTTCCGGATCGCGGTGGACTCCGATCTTAGAGCCGAACAACGGCGCCTCCGCGTTCAACACACGTGCAGCCCGGTGACGTCTCATATGCCTTGATCCAGCAAGGAGGAAGGAGAGGTTGCAGGAGAGCTCCGGAAGCACGACGGCGTGGTGACAGTGGAGCTGCATGGTACTCCGGAAGAGCTTCGCTAAGCACTACGGAGGACGAGGAGAGGGAGGAGTAGGGCTGCACCGTGGGAGAGAGAGATGCGTGTCTCCGGATGCCCCAAGGGCTCCACTATATATAGGAGGAGGAGGAGGGAGGGATGCGCCCTAGGGTTTCCACCCTAGGGTGGTGCGGCAGCCACCAGATCCCATCTGGCCGGCGGCCAAGAGGGAGAGGGGTGTGGCTGCCCTAGGGTGGGCCTTAGGGCCCATCTGCCCTAGGGTTTGCCTCCCTCCCACTTCAGCTGCGCCTTGGGCCCTTGTGGGGAGCGCACCAGCCCACCTAGGTCCTGGTTCCCTCCCACTTGCAGCCCATACAGCCCTCTGGGGCTGGTGGCCCCACTTGGTGGACAACCGGAACCCTTCCGGTGGTCCCGGTACGTTACCGGTAATTCCCGAAACATTTCCGGTGACCAAAACCTCACTTCCTATATATGAATATTTACCTCCGGACCATTCCGGAGCTCCTCATGATGTCCGGGATCTCATCCGGGACTCCAAAAAACCTTCGGTAACCACGTACACTATTTCCCTATAACCCTAGCATCATCGAACCTTAAGTGTGTAGACCCGACGGGTTCGGGAGACACGTAGACATGACCGAGACACCTCTCCGGTCAATAACCAACAGCGGGATCTGGATAGCCATGTTGGCTCCCGCATGCTCCATGATGATATCATTGGATGAAGCACGATGTCGGGGATTCAATCAATCCCGTATACAATTCCCTTTGTCTATCGGTATGATACTTGCCCGAGATTCGATCGTCTGTATCCCTATACCTTGTTCAATCTCGTTACCGGCAAGTCTATTTACTCGTTCCATAACACATGATCACATGGCTAACTCCTTAGTCACTTTGAGCTCATTATGATGATGTCTTACCGAGTGGGCCCAAAGATACCTCTCTGTCACACGGAGTGACAAATCTCAGTCTCGATTCGTGCCAACCCAACAGACACTTTCGGAGATACCCATAGTTTACCTTGATAGCCAGCCAGTTACGTTGTGATGTTTGGCACACCCAAAGTATTCCTACGGTATCTGGGAGTTGCACAATCTCATGGTCTAAGGAAATGATACTTGACATTGGAAAAGCTTTAGCAGACGAACTACACGATCTTGCGCTATGCTTAGGATTGGGTCTTTTCCAACACATCATTCTCCTAGTGATGTGATCCCGTTATCAACGACATCCAATGTCCGTGGTCATGAAACCATGACCATCTATTCATCAACGAGCTAGCCAACTAGAGGCTCACTAGGGACATGTTGTGGTCTATGTATTCACACATCTATGACGGTTTCCGGTTAACACAACTATAGCATGAACAATACACAATTATCATGAACAAGGAAATACAATAATAACCAATTTATTATTGCCTCTAGGGCATATTTCCAACAGTCTCCCACTTGCACTAGAGTCAATAATCTAGTTACATTGTGATGAATCGAACACCCATAGCATTCTGGTGTTGATCATGTTTTGCTCGTGAGAGAGGTTTAGTCAACGGATCTGCGACATTCGGATCCATATGTACTTTACAAATATATATATATATATCCCTCCTGAATGTAATCACAGATGGAGTTGAAGTGGCGCTTGATGTGTCTTGTCTTCTTGTGAAACCTGGGCTCCTTGGCAAGGGCAATAGCTCCAGTGTTATCACAGAATATAGTCATCAGGCCCGACGCATTGGGAACCACTCCTAGGTCGATGATGAACTCCTTCATCCAGACTCCTTCCTTTGCTGCTTCCGAAGCAGCTATGTACTCCGCTTCACATGTAGATGCCGCCACGACGCTTTGCTTGCTGCTGGACCAGTTGACTGCCCCTCCGTTCAAAATATACACCTATCCGGTTTGTGACTTGGAGTCGTCCAGATCTGTGTCAAAGCTAGCATCGACGTAACCCTTTACGACGAGCTCTTCGGCACCTCCATATATGAGAAACATGTCATTTGTCCTTTTCAGGTACTTTAGTATATTCTTGACCGCTGTCCAGTTTTCCGCTCCGGGATCACTTTGGTACCACCCTACCAAACTTATGGCAAGGTTCACATCAGGTCTGGTACACAGCATGGCATACATAATAGAGCCTATGGCGGAAGCATATGGGATGACATTGATCTCTTCTCTATATTTTGCCGTGGTCGGGCATTGAGTCGTACTCAATCTCACACCCTGTAACACAAGCAAGAACCCCTTCTTGGACTGATCCATATTGAACTTCTTCAATATATTTTCAAGGTATGTGCTTTGTGAAAGACCTATGAGGTATTTCGATCTATCTCTATACATCTTAATACCTAATATGTAAGAAGCTTCTCCAAGATCCTTCATTGAAAAACATTTATTCAAGTAGGCCTTTACACTTTCCAAAAGTTATGTATCATTTCCCATTATCAGTATGTCATCCACATATAATATGAGAAATGCTACAGAGCTCCCACTCACTTTCTTGTAAATACAGGGTTCTTCATAAACCTGTACAAACCCAAACGCTTTAATCACCTCATTAAAGTGAATGTTCCAACTCCGAGATGCTTGCACCAACCCATAGATGGAGCGCTGGAGCTTGCATACTTTGTTAGCTTCTTTAGGATCGACAAAACCTTCTGTCTGCATCATATAAAGTTCTTCCTTAGGGAAGCCATTAAGGAATGCCGTTTTGACATCCATTTGCAAGATCTCATAATCATAAAATGCGGCAATCGCCAACTTGATTCAGACAGACTTCAGCATCGCTACGGGTGAGAAAGTCTCATCGTAGTCAACTCCTTGAACTTGTCGATAACCCTTAGCAACAAGCCGGGAGCCTTATAGACGGTCACATTACCTTCTTAAAGATCCATTATTTTCAATGGCTTGCTTTGTTGGAAATATGCCCTAGAGGCAATAATAAAATGGTTATTATTGTATTTCCTTGTTCATGATAATTGTCTATTGTTCATGCTATTATTGTGTTAACCGGAAACCATAATACATGTGTGAATACATAGACCACAACATGTCCCTAGTGAGCCTCTAGTTGACTAGCTCGTTGATCAATAGATGGTCACGGTTTCATGGCCATGGACATTGGATGTCGTTGATAACGGGATCACATCATTAGGAGAATGATGTGATGGACAAGACCCAATCCTAAGCATAGCACAAGATCGTGTAGTTCGTTTGCTAAAGCTTTTCAATGTCAAGTATCGTTTCCTTAGACCATGAGATTGTGCAACTCCCGGGTACCGTAGGAATGCTTTGGGTGTGCCAAACGTCACAACGTAACTGGGTGGCTATAAAGGTGCACTACGGGTATCTCCGAAAGTATCTGTTGGGTTGGCACGAATCGAGACTGGGATTTGTCACTCCGTGTGACGGAGAGGTATCTCTGGGCCCACTCGGTAAGACATCATCATAATGAGCTCAATGTGACTAAGGAGTTAGCCACGGGATGATGTATTACGGAACGAGTAAAGAGACTTGCCGGTAACGAGATTGAACAAGGTATAGGGATACCGACGATCGAATCTCGGGCAAGTACCATACCGATAGACAAAGGGAATTGTATACGGGATTAATTGAATCCCCGACATCGTGGTTCATCCGATGAGATCATCGTGGAGTACGTGGGAGCCAACATGGGTATCCAGATCCCGCTGTTGGTTATTGGCCGGAGAAGTGTCTCGGTCATGTCTACGTGTCTCCCGAACCCGTAGGGTCTACACAGTTAAGGTTCGATGACGCTAGGGTTATAGGGATAAGGTATACGTGATTACCGCAGGTTGTTCGGAGTCCCGGATGAGATCCTGGACGTCACGAGGAGCTCCGGAATGGTCCGGAGGTAAAGATTGATATATAGGAAGTCCAGTTTTGGTCACCGGAAAGTTTTCGGGCTCATCGGTATTGTACCGGGAGTGCCGGGAGGGTGCCGGAGGACCCCCGGGAGGGGTGTGACGACCAGAGGACTTAGTGGGACTTTAGAGGAGGTGTGCCAGCCCATATTGGGCCAGCCAAGACCTCCTAGAAGGGCCCATGCGCCAGGGATCTGGAGATAAGGGCTAAGGGGATTTAAAAGGAGGAGATCCACCTCCCGTGTGGGAGGTGGACTCTCCCCCTAGTTCGGCCGAAGCTCCCTCCTTGGAGGAGGGGCTAGGTCAGCCCTCCCTCTCCCTTCCTCCTATATATACTCAAGGTTTGGGGCTGGTTTGAGACGACGAACTCTTTCTCTCTCGCTGCAGCCCTATTCTGCTTCTTCCTCCTCCGCAGTGCTTAGGCGAAGCCCTGCCGGGATACCTTGCTACTCCACCACCACCACGCCGTCGTGCTGCTGCTGGAGATCTTCCCCAACCTCTCCTTACTCCTTGCTGGATCAAGGCGTAGGAGACGTCACCGGGCTGCACGTGTGTTGAACGCGGAGGTGCCGTCCGTTCGGCACTTGATCGGATCTACCGCGATCTGAATCGCTGCGAGTACGACTCCATCAACCGCGTTCTTGTAACGCTTCCGCTTAGCGATCTTCAAAGGTATGAAGATCCACTCTCCCCTTGCTCGTTGCTGGTTTCTCCATAGATGGATCTTGGTGAACGCGTAGGAATTTTTTTGATTTACTACTACATCTCCCAACAGTGGCATCATGAGCTAGGTCTATGCGTAGAATCTATGCATGAGTAGAACACAAAGTAGTTGTGGGCGTCGATTTTGTTAATATGCTTGTCGTTACTAGTCTTATCTTGATTCGACGGTATTGTGGGATGAAGCGGCCCGGACCAACCTTACACGTACGCTTCCGTGAGACCGGTTCCACCGCCTGACATGCACTAGTTGCATAAGGTGGCTAGCGGGTGTCTGTCTCTCCCACCTTAGTCGGATTGGATTCGATGAAAAGGGTCCTTATGAAGGGTAAATAGCAATTGGCATATCATGTTGTGGTTTTGACGTAGGTAAGAAACGTTCTTGCTAGAAACCTATAGCAACCACGTAAAAACTTGCAACTACAAATTAGAGGACGTCTAACTTGTTTTTGCAGCATATGCCGTGTGATGTGATATGGCCAAAAGGATGTGATGTGATGCATTGTGATGTATGAGATTGATCATGTTCTTGTAATAGGGTTCACGAATTGCATGTCGATGACTATGACAACCGGCAGGAGCCATAGGAGTTGTCTTATATTATTGTATGACCTGCGTGTCAATCATAAACGCCATGTAATTACTTTACTTTATTGCTAAACGTTAGCTATAGTAGTAGAAGTAATAGTTGGCGAGACAACTTCATGAAGACACAATGATGGAGATCATGATGATGGAGATCATGGTGTCGAGCCGGTGACAGTGATGATCATGGTGCCCCGAAGATGGAGATCAAAGGAGCAAGATGATATTGGCCATATCATGTCACTATATTGATTGCATGTGATGTTTATCAGTTTACATCTTATTTGCATAGAACGACGGTAGTAAATAAGATGATCTCTCAATAAAATTTCAAGAAAGGTGTTCACCCTAACTGTGCACCATTGCTAAGGATCGTCGTTCCGAAGCACCACGTGATGATCGGGTGTGATAGGTTCTAACGTTCGCATACAACGGGTGTAAGCCAGATTTACACAGGCGAAACACTTAGGTTGACTTGACGAGCCTAGCATGTACAGACATGGCCTCGGAACACGGAAGACCGAAAGGTCGAACCTGAGTCGTATAGAAGATACGATCAACATAGAGATGTTCACCATGGATGACTAGTCCGTCTCACGTGATGATCGGACACGGGCTAGTTGACATGGATCATGTATCACTTGGAAGACTAGAGAGATGTCTATCTAAGTGGGAGTTCATTAATAATTTGATTAAATGAACTTAATTATCATGAACTTAGTCTAAAAATGTCCTTGCAAATTATGTCGTAGATAGCTCACGCTGTAGCTCCACAGTTTTATTGATACAATCCTAGAGAAAAGTAAGTTGAAAGTTGATGGTAGCAATAATGCGGACCGGGTCCGTGATCTGAGGATTGTCCTCATTGCTGCACAGAAAGCTTATGTTTTTTATGTACCGCTAACTGCATCACTCCCTCAAGCGTTGTCTGTAGATGTTGTGAACATATGACAGGCACTTTTTGGTGACTACGTGATAGTTCAATGCGTCATGCATTACGGCTTAGAATTGAGGCTCCAAAACGTTTTGAACGTCACGGAACATATGAGATGTTCTAGGAGCTGAGATTGTGATCTCAGGCTCGTGCCTATGTTGAGAGGTATGAGACCTCCAACAAGATTCTTTGTCTACAAGATAAAGGAGAATAGCTCAATCGCTGAGCGTGTGCTCAGATTGTCTGGGTGCTACAATCACTTGAATCAAGTGGGAGTTAATCTTCCAGATGAGATAGTGATTAATGCAGTTCTCCAAGTCACTGCCACCAAGCTACTAGAGCTTCGTGATGAACTATAACATGCCAGGGATGGATAAGATGATCCCTGAGTTGTTCGTGATGTTTGACACCACGAAGGTAGAAATCAAGAAGGAGCATCAAGTGTTGATGGTTAAGTGAAACCACTAGTTTCAAAAGGGGCAAGGGCAAGAACGGAAAACTTCAGGAATGGCAAGCCAGTTGTTGCTCTAGTGAAGAAACCCAAGGTTGAGCCCGAACCCGAGACTAAGTGCTTCTGTTATGAGGAGAATGTTCGCTGAAGCGGAAAACCCCTAGATGCTTGGTAGATAAGAAGGCTGGGAATGTCAATGGAAGTATATTTGATATACGTGTTAGTGATGTGTACCTTGCTGGTACTCCTAGTAGCACCTGGGTATTGGATACCGGTTCGGTTGCTAAGTGTTAGCAACTCGAAACAAAAGCTACGGAGTAAATGGAGACTAGCTAGGTGAAAGGTGACGATGTGTGTTGGAAGTATTTCCAAGATTGATGTGATCACCATCGCACGCTCTCTCTACCTTCAGGATTTGTGATAAACCTAAATAAATGTTATTTGGTGTTTGCGTTGAGCATGAACGTGATTAGATCATGATTAGTGCGATACGGTTATTCATATAAGTTAGAGAATAATGGTTATTCTGTTTACATGGATAATGCCTTCAATGGTCATGCACCCACTCGAAATGGTTTATCGAATCATGATCGTAGTAGTACACATATTCATAACATTGGTACCAAAAGATACAAAGTTAATAATGATAGTACCACATGCTTGTGGCACTGCCACGTAATGTCATATTGGTATAAATCGCATGAAGAAACTCCATGATGATGTTTTTTTTTGACTCACTCGATTTCGAATCGGTTGAGACATGCGAGCCATGCCTCTTGGGCAATTTGACTGAGACCCCGTCATCCAATATGATGGAGCGGGCAAGTGGCTTATTGGAATTAATACATGTTGATGTATGTGGTCCAATGAGTGTTGAAACACACAGTGGATATCGTTGTTTTTCTTTACCTTCACTGATGATTGGAGTAAATATGGGAATATTTACTTAATGAAACACGAATCTGAAATGTTTGAAAGGTTCAAGGAGTTTCAGAGTGAAGTTAAAGATCATCGTGACAAGAAGATAAATGTATATGATATGATCATGGAGGTGAATATCTAAGTTACGAGTTTGGTATGCAATTTTAGACAATGTGGAAATTGTTTCACAGCTCACGCCTCCTGGAACACCATAGTGTGATGGTGTGTTCGAACGTCGTAGTCGTGCTCTATTGGATATAGTGAGTACTATGATGTCTCTTATCGTTTTACCACTATCATTATGGGGTTATGCATTAAAGACAAATCCATTCACTTTAATAGGGCACCATCTAAGTCTGTTGAGATGACACCGTGAGAATTATGGTTTGACAGAAGCCTAAGCTGTCATTTCTTAATGTTTGGGGCTGCGACGCTTATGTGAAAATGGGTTTTTCAGCTAGCGAGCTCGAACCCAAAGCAGACAAATGTATCTTCATAGAATACCCTAATGAGACATTGGGTATACCTTCTATTTCAGATCCAAGCGCAAAAGGTGTTTGTTGCTAAGAATGGGTCCTTTCTTGAGAAAGAGTTTCTCTCGAAAGAATTGAGTGGGAGGAAGATAGAACTTGATAACATTGTTGAACCTTTGTTTCAACCAGAGAATAGCGCAACACAGAAAGATGTTTCTGTAGAGCCTACTCAGTTGAAAAGGAAGTTAATGATGATGATCATGAAGCTTCGGATCAAGTCACTATTGAACCTCGTAGGTCGACAAGGACGCGTACTGCTCCTGAGTAGTACGACAACCCTGTCTTGGAAATCATGTTGTTGGACAACGATGAACCTACGAACTATGGAGAAGCGATGGTGGGCCCGGATTCCAACAAATGGCTAGGAGCCATGAAATCCGAGAAAGGATCCATGTATGAAAACCAAGTATGGACTTTGGTAGACTTGCCTGTTGAATGGCGGGTCATTGAGTACAAATAGACCTTCGAGATAATCATAGACGCTAATGGTGAAATGTCACCGTTTATAAAGCTCGACTTGTCGCAAAGAAGTTTCCGCCAAGTTCAAGGAGTTGACTGTGATGAGATTGTCTCATCTGTAGCGATGCTAAAAGTCTATTAAAATTTTGTTAGCAGTTGCTGCATTTTTCGACTATGAAATCTGGTAGATGGATGACAAAACAAGGTTCCGGTAATGGTTTCTGTGAGGAAGAGTTGTATGTGATACAACCAAATGGTTTTGTCAATCCTAAGGATGCTAATAATATGCAAACTCCAGCGATCCTTCTATGGACTGGAGCAAGCATGTCGGAGTTGGAATATATGCTTTGATGAGGTGATCAAAGTGTTTAAGTTTATACAAAGTTTATGAGAAACTTGTATTTGCAAGAAAGTGAGTGGGAGCACTATAGAATTTCTTATAAGAATATGTAGTTGACATATTATTGATCGGAAATGATGTAGAATTTCTGGAAGAGCATGAAGGGTTGTTTGAAAAGGGTTTTTTTTCAAAGGAAGACCCAGATAAAGCTACTATTTTATTGAGCATCAAGATCTATAGGGATAGATCAATTCGCTTGATAAGTTTTTTCGACGAAGACATACCTTGACAAGTTTTTGAAGGAGTTCAAAATAGATGGGTCAAAGAAGGAGTTCTTGACTGTATTGTAAGGTGTGAAATTGAGTAAGACTCAATACCTGACCACGGCAGAAGATAAAGAAAAGATGAGTGTCATCTCCTATGCTTTAGCCATAGGCTCTATATAGTATGCCATGCTGTGTACCGCACCTGTGTGTGCCTTGCCATGAGTCTGTCAAGGCGTACAAGAGTAATCCAAGAGTGGATCACTGGACAATGGTCAAAGTTATCCTTAGTAACTTGAGAACTAAGGAAATATTTCTCGATTATGGAGGTGATAAAGAGTTCATCGTAAAGGGTTACGATGATGCAAGCTTTAACTCCAATCCGGATGACTCTTAGTAGAAATCTGGCTACATATAGTGGAGCAGCCATTTGGAATAGCTCCAAGTGGAGCGTGGGAGCAGTATCTACAAATATGACATGGAAAGTTTGTAAGGTACACACGGATCTGAATGTCGCAGACCCGTTGACTAAAACCTCTTTCACGAGCAGGACATGAACAAATCCCAGAACTTATTGGGTGTTAATCACATGATGATATGATCACATGGTGATGTAAGTGTTAATCACATGGTGATGTGAACTAGATTATTGACTCTAGTGCAAGTGGGAGACTGTTGGAAATATGCCCTAGAGGCAATAATAAAATGGTTATTATTGTATTTCCTTGTTCATGATAATTGTCTATTGTTCATGCTATTATTGTGTTAACCGGAAACCATAATACATGTGTGAATACATAGACCACAACATGTCCCTAGTGAGCCTCTAGTTGACTAGCTCGTTGATCAATAGATGGTCACGGTTTCATGGCCATGGACATTGGATGTCGTTGATAACGGGATCACATCATTAGGAGAATGATGTGATGGACAAGACCCAATCCTAAGCATAGCACAAGATCGTGTAGTTCGTTTGCTAAAGCTTTTCAATGTCAAGTATCGTTTCCTTAGACCATGAGATTGTGCAACTCCCGGGTACCGTAGGAATGCTTTGGGTGTGCCAAACGTCACAACGTAACTGGGTGGCTATAAAGGTGCACTACGGGTATCTCCGAAAGTATCTGTTGGGTTGGCACGAATCGAGACTGGGATTTGTCACTCCGTGTGACGGAGAGGTATCTCTGGGCCCACTCGGTAAGACATCATCATAATGAGCTCAATGTGACTAAGGAGTTAGCCACGGGATGATGTATTACGGAACGAGTAAAGAGACTTGCCGGTAACGAGATTGAACAAGGTATAGGGATACCGACGATCGAATCTCGGGCAAGTACCATACCGATAGACAAAGGGAATTGTATACGGGATTAATTGAATCCCCGACATCGTGGTTCATCCGATGAGATCATCGTGGAGTACGTGGGAGCCAACATGGGTATCCAGATCCCGCTGTTGGTTATATGCCGGAGAAGTGTCTCGGTCATGTCTACGTGTCTCCCGAACCCGTAGGGTCTACACACTTAAGGTTCGATGACGCTAGGGTTATAGGGAAAAGGTATACATGATTACCGAAGGTTGTTCGGAGTCCCGGATGAGATCCTGGACGTCACGAGGAGCTCCGGAATGGTCCGGAGGTAAAGATTGATATATAGGAAGTCCAGTTTTGGTCACCGGAAAGTTTTCGGGCTCATCGGTATTGTACCGGGAGTGCCGGGAGGGTGCCGGAGGACCCCCGGGAGGGGTGTGACGACCAGAGGACTTAGTGGGCCTTTAGAGGAGGTGTGCCAGCCCATATTGGGCCAGCCAAGACCTCCTAGAAGGGCCCATGCGCCAGGGATCTGGAGATAAGGGCTAAGGGGATTTAAAAGGAGGAGATCCACCTCCCGTGTGGGAGGTGGACTCTCCCCCTAGTTCGGCCGAAGCTCCCTCCTTGGAGGAGGGGCTAGGTCAGCCCTCCCTCTCCCTTCCTCCTATATATACTCAAGGTTTGGGGCTGGTTTGAGACGACGAACTCTTTCTCTCTCGCTGCAGCCCTATTCTGCTTCTTCCTCCTCCGCAGTGCTTAGGCGAAGCCCTGCCGGGATACCTTGCTACTCCACCACCACCACGCCGTCGTGCTGCTGCTGGAGATCTTCCCCAACCTCTCCTTCCTCCTTGCTGGATCAAGGCGTAGGAGACGTCACCAGGCTGCACGTGTGTTGAACGCGGAGGTGTCGTCCGTTCGGCACTTGATCGGATCTACCGCGATCTGAATCGCTGCGAGTACGACTCCATCAACCGCGTTCCTGTAACGCTTCCGCTTAGCGATCTTCAAAGGTATGAAGATCCACTCTCCCCTTGCTCGTTGCTGGTTTCTCCATAGATGGATCTTGGTGAACGCATAGGAAATTTTTTGATTTACTACTACGTCTCCCAACACGCTTATCATCAGGCAAGTCCACCAAAGTCCACACTTTGTTCTCGTACATGGATCCTATCTCGGATTTCATGGCTTCAATCCATTTGTTGGAATCCAGGCCTGCCATCGCTTCTTCATAGTTCGAAGGTTCACCGTTGTCGAACAACATGATCTCCGGGACAGGGTTGCCGTACCACTCTGGTGCGGAACATGTCCTAGTGGACCTTCGACGTTCAATAGTAACTTGATCTGAAGTTTCATGATCATCATCATTAACTTCCTCTCCAGCCGGTGTAGGCTCCACAGAAACAACATCCTATGCTGCGCTACTCTCCGGTTCGAGTGGAGGTACAATTACCTCATCAAGTTCTATTTTCCTCCCACTTACTTCTTTCGAGACAAACTCTTTCTTGAGAAAGGATCCATTCTTGGCAACAAAGACTTTGCCTTCGGATATGAGGTAGAAGGTATATACCCAATAGTCTCTTTCGGATATCCTATGAAGAAGCACTTTTCCGCTTTGGGTTCGAGCTTCTCAGGTTGAAGTTTCTTCACAGAAGCATCGTATCCCCAAACTTTTAGAAACGACAGCTTAGGTTTCTTTCCAAACCATAATTCATACGATGTCGTCTCAACGGACTTTGATGGTGCCCTATTTAAAGTGAATGCGGTAGTCTCTAATGCATATCCCCAAAATGATAGCGGTAAGTCGGTAAGAGAAATCATAGATCTCACCATATCCAATAGAGTGCGATTACGACGTTCAGACACACCATTTCGCTGAGGTGTGCCAGGCGGCGTGAGTTGTGAAACAATTCCACATTTCCTTAGGTGCGTGCCAAACTCCTGACTTAAATATTCTCCGCCACGATCAGATCGTAGGCACTTTATTTTCCTGTCTTGTTGATTCTCTACCTCACTCTAAAATTCCTTGAACCTTTTAGAGGTTTCAGACTTGTGTTTCATTAAGTAGACATACCCATATCTGCTCAAGTCATCAGTGTGGGTGAGAACATAACGGTAGCCACCGCGAGCCTCGATGCTAATTGGACCGCATACATCAGTATGTATTATTTCCAACAAGTTAGTTGCTTGTTCCATTGTTTTGGAGAACGGAGTCTTGGTCATCTTGCCTATGAGGCATGGTTCGCACGTGTCAAATGATTCAAAATCAAGAGACTCGAAAAGTCCATCAGCATGGAGCTTCTTCATGCGTTTGACACCAATATGACCAAGGCGGCATTGCCACATGTAAGGGGGGCTATTGTTATCAACCTTACACTTTTTGGTACTCACACTATGAATATGTGTAACATCACGTTCGAGATTCATCAAAAATAAACCATTGACCAGCGGAGCATGACCATAAAACATTTCTCTCATATAAATAGAACAACCATTATTCTCAGATTTAAATGAGTAGCCATCTCGCATCAAGCGAGATCCAGATACAATGTTCATGCTCAAAGCTGGTACTAAATAACAATTATTGAGGTTTAAAACTAATCCTGAAGGTAGATGTAGAGGTAGCGTGCCGACGGCAATCACATCGACCTTGGAACCATTCCCGACGTGCATCGTCACCTCGTCCTTTGCCAGCCTCCGCTTATTCCGTAGCTCCTGCTTGGAGTTACAAATGTGAGCAACTGCACCGGTATCAAATACCTAGGAGCTACTATGAGCGCTGGTTAGGTACACATCAATAACAAGTATATCACATATACATTTAACGTTGCCGACCTTCTTATCCGCTAAGTACTTGGTCCAGGTCTGCTTCCAGTGACCGGTACCCTTGCAATAAAAGCACTCAGTCTCAGGCTTGGGTCCATTCTTGTTCTTCTTCTTGGCACCTTGCTTACCGGGCATGGCAACAGCTTTGTCGTCCTTCTTGAATTTCTTCTTACCCTTTCCTTTCTTGAAACTAGTGGTCTTCTTTACCATCAACACTTGATGCTCCTTTTTGATCTCGACCTCCACTGATTTCAGCATCGAGTACAACTCAGGAATGGACTTCTCCATACCCTGCATGTTGTACTTCATCACAAATCTCTTGTAGCTAGGTGGAAGTGACTGGAGGATTATGTCAATGACCGAGTCATCTGGGAGATTAACTCCCAGCTGAGTCAAGTGGTTGTGCAACCCAGACATTTTGAGTATGTGCTCACTGACAAAACTATTCTCTTCCATCTTACAGCTGAAGAACTTGTCCGAGACTTCATATCTCTCGACCCGGGAATGAGCTTGGAAAACCAGTTTTAGCTCTTTGAACATCTCATATGCTCTGTGTTGCTCAAAACGCTTTTGGAGCCCCGGTTCTAAACTGTAAAGCATGCCGCACTGAACAAGGGAGTAATCATCGGAGCGTGACTGCCAAGCGTTCGTAATGTCTTGGTCCACTGGCAAAATGGGTGGTTCGCCTAGCGGTGCATCAAGGACATACAATGTTTTGGAAGCTATGAGGATGATCCTCAGCCACGGACCCAGTCCGCATAGTTGCTTCCATGATCTTTCAGCTTGGTTTTCTCTAGGAACGTGTTGAGGGTGAGGGTGACATTAGCTTTGGCCATTGGATCTACAATATAGATTGTAAATACAATTTTGACTAAGTTCATGATAGTTAAGTTCACATAATCAAATTATTCAATGAACTCCCACTTGGATAGACATCTCTCCAATCATCCAAGTGATTCATGAACCATGGCAACTAGCCCGTGTCCGATCATCACGTGAGACGGAATAGTCATCCATGGTGAACATCTCCATGTTTATCATATCTTCTATACGACTCATGTTCGACCTTTCGGTCTTCCGTGTTCTGAGACCATGTCTGTACATGCTAGGCTCGTCAAGTCAACCTAAGTGTTTTGCGTGTGTAAATCTGGCTTACACCTGTTGTATGCGAACGTTAGAACCTATCACACCCGATCATCACGTGGTGCTTCGAAACAATGATCCTTAGCAACAGTGCACAGTTAGGGTGAACACATTTCTTGAAATTTTATTGAGAGATCATCTTATTTACTACCGTCGTTCTAAGAAAATAAGATGTAAACATGATAAACATCACATGCAATCAATATAGTGACATGATATGGCCAATATCATCTTGCTCCTTTGATCTCCATCTTCAGGGCACCATGATCATCACTGCACTGGCACGACACCATGATCTCCATCATCATGATCTCCATCATCGTGTCTTCATGAAGTTGTCTCGCCAACTATTACTTCTACTACTATGGCTAACGTTTAGCAATAAAGTAAAGTAATTACATGGTGTTTATGATTGACACGCAAGTCATACAATAAAATAAGACAACTCCTATGGCTCCTGCCGGTTGTCATACTCATCGACATGCAAGTTGTGAATCCTATTACAAGAGCATGATCAATCTCATACATCACAATTCATCACATCACATCCTTTGGCCATATCACATCACAAGGCGTATGCTGCAAAAACAAGTTAGATGTTCTCTAATTTGTAGTTGCAAGTTTTTACGTGGCTGCTATAGGTTTCTAGCAAGAATGTTTCTTACCTACGCCAAAACCACAACGTGATATGCCAATTGATATTTACCCTTCATAAGGACCCTTTTCATCGAATCCAATCTAACTAAGGTGGGAGAGACAGACACCTGCTAGCCACCTTATGCAACATGTGCATGTTAGGCGGTGGAACCGGTCTCATGTAAGCATACATGTAAAGTTGGTCCGGGCCGCTTCATCCCACAATACCGCCAAATCAAGATAAGACTAGTAGTGGTAAGCAAATTAACAAGATCGACGCCCATAACAACTTTGTGTTCTACTCGTGCATAGATTCTACGCATAGACCTAGCACATGATGCCACTGTTGGGAGACATAGTAGTAAATCAAAATTTTCTATGCGTTCACCAAGATCTATCTATGGAGAAACCAGCAACGAGAAGGAAGAGATTGCATCTTCATTCCTTTGAAGATCGCTAAGTGGAAGCATTACAAGAATGCGGTTGGTGGAGTCGTACTCGTAGCGATTCAGATCACGGTGGACTCCGATCTTAGTGCCGAACAACGGCGCCTCCGCGTTCAACACACGTGTAGCCCGATGACGTCTCATATGCCTTGATCCAGAAAGGGGGAAGGAGAGGTTGAGGGAGAGCTCCAGCAGCATGACGGCTTGGTGATGGTGGAGCTGTGTGGTACTCCGGCAGAGCTTCGCTAAGCACTACGGAGGACGAGGAGAGGGAGGAGTAGGGCTGCATCGTGGGAGAGAGAGATGCGTGTCTCTGGCTTCCCCAAGGGATCCACTATATATAGGAGGAGGAGGAGGAGGAGTAGGGAGGGATGCACCCTAGGGTGGTGCGGAAGCCACCAGATCCCATCTGGCCGGCGGCCAAGAGGGAGAGGGGTGCGGCTGCCCTAGGGTGGGCCTTAGGGCCCATCTGCCCTAGGGTTTGCCTCCCTCCCACTTCAGCTGCACCTTGGGCCCTTGTGAGGGGTGCACCAGCCCACCTAGGGGCTGATTCCCTCCCACTTGCGTCCCATACAGCCCTCTGGAGCTGGTGGCCCCACTTTGGTGGACCCCCCGAACCCTTCCGGTGGTCCCGGTACGTTATCGGTAATTCACGAAACATTTCTGGTGACCAAAACCTCACTTCCTATATATGAATCTTTACCTCCAGACCATTCCGGAGCTCCTCGTGATGTCCGGGATCTCATCCGGGACTTCAAAAAACCTTCGGTAACCACGTACACTATTTCCCTATAACCCTAGCGTCATCGAACCTTAAGTGTGTAGACCCTACGGGTTCGGGAGACACATAGACATGACCGAGACACCTATCTGCTCAATAACCAATAGCGGGATCTGGATACCCATGTTGTCTCCCGCATGCTCCACGATGATCTCATCGGATGAACCATGATGTCGGGGATTCAATCAATCCCGTATACAATTCCCTTTGTTTACCGGTATGATACTTGCCCAAGATTCTATCATCGGTATCCGTATACCTTGTTCAATCTCGTTACCGGCAAGTCTCATTACTCATTCCTTAACACATCATCCCGTGGCTAACTCCTTAGTCACTTTGAGCTCATTATGATGATGTCTTACCGAGTGGGCCCAGAGATACCTCTCCGTCACACGGAGTGACAAATCCCAGTCTCGATTCGTGCCAATCCAACAGACACTTTTGGAGATACCAGTAGTGTACCTTTATAGCCACTCAGTTACGTTGTGACGTTTGGCACACCCAAAGTATTCCTACGGTATCCGGGAGTTTCACAATCTCATGGTCTAAGGAAATGATACTTGACAATGGAAAAGCTTTAGCAGACGAACTACACGATCTTGTGCTATGCTTTGGATTGGGTCTTGTCCATCACATCATTCTCCTAATGATGTGATCCCGTTATCAACGACATCCAGTGTCCTTGTTCATGAAACCGTGACCATCTATTGATCAATGAGCTAGCCAACTAGAGGCTCACTAGGGGCATGTTGTGGTCTATGTATTCACACATGTATTACGGTTTCCGGTTAACACAATTATAGCATGAACAATAGACAATTATCATGAACAAGGAAATACAATAATACCCATTTTATTATTGCCTCTAGGGAATATTTCCAACAGCTTGTCCTCAAGCGAAAACCGAAATCAAAAAACATGTCCACATGCTTTGAGAGAGATGTGTCGATAAAAACAAAATACGGACATAGAAGCATCATGTTTATTATTATAACAGCAACAAAATTAAACATATGACTTTTATCATAGAACTTTTATCATATACTTCTCATGAATAAGTAATAGTTCATCACACAATCGAAGTATAAAGCAAAAACTCTATTAGAATCCAACAAACTATGTTCTCAGTCAACTTTGCAACTACAATTCATCATCTTTTCAGGAGGGTTCACGTATCGGAGCCTTTAGGAAAGTCCACATACTCAACCAACATATAGTCTTCTATGATTGCTAACACTCGCCTCGTACCTATGAGCAAAATGTTTCAACCAGACATATAGAAAGGTAGGGGCTTATAGTTTCGCCTCCCAACATCCTGACCTCAAGGGTGATGTCAACAATAGTAACTCATGCTATCTATATTCAACTAGACATATGTGCCTAGATCTTTCCTCACCACATGATGCCTGCCAAAGGAGAAAAATAAAAGGAATAGAGAAAAACTTTGACACTTGCATAAAAGTAAAAGATAGGCCATTCGCAGAGGGAAGCAAAGGTTGCCATGCGCTTATTCATTTGTATGCTCAATCCCTTAGTGCAAGAGAACGTCACGTTGTATTGCCCCTTAAGATGACAACCTTTATTATGCAGTCTGTCGCTTTTATTCTTTGTCATCCAAGTTCATACAACGCTCAATTTTCTCCTACACTAAATGATCTTACACTTTTAGAAGCAATTTTTATTGCCTTATTGCACCGATGACAACTTACTTGAAGGATCTTGCTCAATCCATAGGTAGGTATGGTGGACTCTTGAAAATAGGATTTGGGTTTAAGGATTTTTGGATGCACAAGTAGTATCTCTACTTAGTGCGAAATTTTTGGCTAGCAAAGGTAGGGGCAAGCATCGCATGTTAAAGGATCTATGACAATATGACTTCTATGTGAATATAAACAAACATAAACCATTAAGTTGTCTTCCTTGTCCAACGTCAACAATTTTGGCATATAATATTTTGATGAGGGCTCACAATCACAAAAGATTTCTAGGATAGTATATTTATATGTGAATCTTCTCTTCCCTTATTAATTCTTTCATGAGTTGCATCATTGACTAATGCTATGTTTGTCAATCTCTAATAAAATTTCTTACTTATACTTTTCCTTATGTGGCGCCATCACCTACCATAGGATTAGTATATGATAATGATTTATTTCTTTTCTTTCATTTCTTTCTTATTTCTTTTTCTTTATTTGCAACATGAAAGTAAAGAAAGAAAAAACTCAAACTAAACTTAATTTATCATATAACTTCACACGATTACAACGATAGATCACTAAGCAAACTCTCAAATAACAAAGGATCAAACTGAACTTTAATTCATCTAGGCAAAAGATTGAACTAAGATAAGTAAAAGCAAAAAGATAGTGGGATGATACGATACCGGGGCACCTCCCCAAGGTTGGCGGAAGCCAAGGGGAGTGCCTATACCCGATACTCAATTCTCCTTTGGTGGTGATGAAGTGGAGGGCCTGCCCTTCTTCCTTAGCTTGCGCTTGAGGATGGAATTTTCCTCCTTCAATTCACCGACCTCATGCTCTAGCTCCAGTATCTTCTTACATAAATCATGCTTGCAGTCCTGCAAAAGACTATGGGGTATGAACTGAATCTTAGGCCTCTTTAGTTTCCTTGGGAGGCTGGACTTCTTAAATTCCACATGTATATCCCTAGGTTGAGGTAATGGAGATTCGTCCTCATTCGAGCTCGTCTCGTCCTTCTCCTTGGGATAATACTCCTCCTCCTCCTCTGTGGTCCAGCCATAATGCTCCACATCCCCATAGGACTTGGGGTTAATGATGAAATCAACAACATAGCTCTCTCCCTCGGAGTCTTGGGACGAGATATTTTCAGAGCTATGTAGAAAACAGCAAGAAAAGAGAACAGAGGATTTCTTCGCGATACGGTGATCAACAGGTGCGCGTCCTAGTGTCTTGTGCCCACCAGGGGACACTTCCTGGGAGTTTCTTTATTTCTGAAATTCTAAATTATTCCAAAACTGACAGAAAATATTTTTGCGGATTTTTCGGAGTCCGTTTACTTACCGTATCATGTACCTTCTTATTTTCATGATTCTGGAGTGTTCCGGAAGGACTCTTTTATGTGTTCTTCCGGAGTCAAAGTTTGGATAATATTACTTTCAACATTAATAGGCGTACATGAGATATAATGCTTTATTCGTTGTCCATTGACAACCTTCGGGTTAGTACCTTTGGAAATATTTATTTTGATGGCACTAGACCGATAAACCTCCTCGATGATATATGGGCCTTGCCATTTTGAGAGGAGCTTCCCTGCAAAAAATCTAAAACGAGAGTTGTACAAAAGAACATATTCTCCGACTTTAAACTCACGCTTTTGAATTCTTTTGTCATGCCATCTTTTGACTTTTTATTTGAATAATTTTGCATTTTCATAAGCTTGGGTTCTCCATTCATCAAATGAGCTAATATCAAATAACCTCTTCTCACGAGCAAGTTTGAAATCATAATTGAGCTCTTTAACTACCCAAAATGCTTTATGTTCTAACTCAAGAGGCAAATGACAAGCTTTTCCATAAACCATTTTATAAGGAGACATACCCATAGGATTTTTAAATGTTGTTCTGTAAGCCCAAAGTGCATCATCTAATTTTTAAATGTCTTTTGCAAAATTAATTTTATTCTCTATTGCTAAGTTCAACTTTACCACTAGAATGAGGATGATAGGGTGATACAATTCTATGGTTAACATCATACTTGGCAAGCATTTTATGGAAAGCACCATGAATAAAGTCTGCACCACCATCAGTCACTAAATATCTAGGGACTCCAAACCTCGGGAAAATAACTTCCCTAAGCATTTTAATAGAGGTGTTGTGATCAGCACTACTGGTTGGAATAGCTTCTACCCATTTAATAACATAATCAACAGCAACCAAAATATGTGTATATCCATTAGAGGAAGGAAAAGGTCCCATGTAATCAAATCCCCAAAGATCAAATGGATCAATAGCAAGTGAATAATTCATAGGCATTTCTTGACGCTTACCGATATTACCTATTCTTTGACATTCATCGCAAGATGAGACATACTTACAGGCATCCTTGAAGAGGGTAGGCCAATAAAATCCATATTGCAATACCTTATGAGCAGTTCTATCTCCAGCATGATGCCCTCCATAAGCCTCGGAGTGACATTTCCGTAGGATTTGTCCCTGTTCATGGTCAGGTACACAACGTTTAATAATACCATCTACTCCTTCTTTATAAAGATGTGGGTCCTCCCAAAAGTAATGTCTTAAATCATACAAGATTTTTTTCTTTTGTTGGTAAGTAAAGCTAGGTGGTACATATTTAGCAACAATGTAATTAGCATAGTCAGCATACCAAGGAGTACTATTAGCAACATTTATTGTAGTTAACTGCTATCAGGAAAACTATCATCAATAGATAGTGGGTCATCAAGCACATTTTCAAGCCTAGACAAGTTATGAGCTACGAGGTTCTCAGCTCCTTTTCTATCAATGATATGTAAATTAAATTCTTGTAACAAGAGAACCCAACGAATAAGTCTAGGTTTATCATCTTTCTTTTCCATATGACATTTAATAGCAGCATGGTCTGTGTAAACAGTTACTTTGGAATCAACAATATAAGGTCTAAATTTATCACAAGCAAACACAACTGCTAAGAATTCTTTTTCAGTAGTAGCATAATTTCCTTGAGCACTGTCTAGAGTTTTACTAGCATAATGAATAACATTCAATTTCTTATCAACTCTTTGTCCTAGAACAGCACCAACAACATAATCACTAGCATCACATATAATTTTAAAAGGCGAGTTCCAATCAGGTGGTTGAACAATAGGTGCGGTAATTAAGGCTTTCTTGAGTGTTTCAAAGGCTTCAAGACAATCATCATCAAAAACAAAAGGGATATCCTTTTGCATGAGATTAGTAAGAGGCCTAGAAATTTTAGAAAAGTCTTTGATAAATCTCCTATAGAAACCAGCATGACCTAAGAAACTACGAATACCTTTTATATCTTTAGGACATGGCATTTTCTCAATTGCATCAAGCTTAGCTTGGTCCACTTCAATACCTCTTTCAGAAATTTTATGACCCAAGACAATGCCTTCGTTAACCATAAAGTGGCACTTCTCCCAATTCAAGTCAAGATTTGTTTGTTCACATCTCTACAAAACTCGCTCAAGATTGCTTAAACAATCATCAAAAGACTTCCCATAAACAGAGAAGTCATCCATAAAAACCTCAACAATCTTTTCACAAAAATCAGAGAATATAGCCATCATGCATCTTTGAAAGTTAGCAAGTGCATTGCATAAACCAAAAGGCATACGTCTATAAGCATAGGTTCCAAAAGGACAAGTAAAAGTGGTCTTTTCTTAATCAGGTTGTGATACAGGTATTGGTGAAAAGCCAGAATATCCATCAAGGAAGAAAAAGTGTGTGTGCTTAGATAATCTTTCAAGCATAAAAGGCAAAGGGTAATGATCTTTTCTAGTTTCTTTTTTTAATCTTCTAAAATCAATTACCATTCTATAGCCTATAACAATTCTTTGTGGAATAATTTCATATTTATCATTAGGAACAACAGTAATACCTCCTTTCTTAGGAACACAATGAACAGGACTTACCCATCTACTATCAGCTATAGGATCGATTATACCTGCTTCTAGAAGTTTTAATATTTCCATTTTTACCACCTCTTTCATCTTCGGATTTAACCGACGTTGGTGATAAACAACTGGTTTAGCATCAAGTTCCATATTGATTTTTTGCTGACACAGAGTGGGACTAATGCCCTTTAAATCATCAAGAGTATATCCAATAGCAGCCTGGTGCTTCCTTAGAACTTTCAATAATATTTCTTCTTCATGTTCTGAAAGGTGAGCACTGATAATAACAAGATATATCTTCTTTTCGTCAAGATAAGCATATTTCGAAGTGTCTGGCAATTGCTTTAATTCAAACACAGGATCACCTTTAGGTGGAGGAGGACCTCCATGAGTTTCAATAGGTAAATTTTGTTTAAGCAAAGGACGTTGTTTAAGAAAACTTTATCTATTTCATTTATTGCATGAATATGTAAATCATTTTCATGGTCTAGCAGATATTGTTCTAAAGGATCAGTAGGTGGTACAGCAATAGAAGCACGACCAATTAATTCATCCTTACTAGGCAATTCTTTTTCATGATTATTTCTACTTAACTTGGAAAAATTAAACTCATGAAACTCATCACCAAAGGTAACTCCCACAGTTTGTTTCTTACAATCTATCATAGCATTAACTGTGTTCAAGAAAGTTCTACCAAAGATAATGGGACAGAAGTCATCTTGTGGGGGACCAAGAACAAGAAAATTAGTAGGGTATTTTATTTTCCCACACAAGACTTCAACATCTCTAATAATCCCAATTGGTGATATAGTGTCTCTATTAGCAAGTTTAATAGTAACGTCTATTTCTTCTATCTCAGCAGGTGCTATGTCTTTCATAATCTCTTCATATAAAGTGTAAGGAATAGCACTCACACTAGCAACCATGTCACATAAACCATGATAACAATGATCTCCTATTTTAACTGAAATAACAGGCATGCCCACAGCAGGTCTATGTTTATCTTTTCTATCAGGTTTAGCAATTCTAGCAGCTTCTTCACAGAAGTAAATAACATGCCCATCAATATCTTCTTCCAAGAGATCTTTAACCATAGCAATGCTAGGTTCTACTTTAATTTGTTCTTCAGGTTTAGGTGTTCTAATATAGATTTTTTTAACCACAGTTGAAACTTTAGCATGCTCCTTTATCCTAACAGGGAAAGGTGGTTTCTCTATATAAGCAGAAGGAACAACTGGATCAACATTATAGAGTATAGTTTCTTCTTTATCTGGTGCTGGTTTTTTAATTTCTTGTTTAACAGGTGGGTGATATTTAAACCACTTCTCTTTAGGGAGTTGAACATGAGTAGCAAATGATTCACAAAAGGAGGCTACTATCTCAGAGTCAATTCCATATTTAGTGCTAAACTTTTGAAAAGCATCGGTTGTGGTTCCGAACGAGGTGAAGATACCCCGAACAAACCCCTCAAAGGATTGTTTCCATAGTAACAAGTGACAATAAATTTCAGCACACTATATAAATGTTCCCTTACCAAATTTCACTTACCAAAGGCGCTTCACTCCTCGGAAACGGCGCCAGAGAATAGCCTTGATGACCCACAAGTATAGGGGATCAATCTTAGCCCTTTTCGATAAGTAAGAGTGTCGAACCCAACGAGGAGAAGAAGGAAATGACAAGTGGTTTTCAGTAAGGTAATGTCTGCAAGTGCTGAAATTGTAAGTAGAGAAGTAGTTTGATAGCAAGATAATTTGTAACGAGCAAGTAACGAATATAGTAACAAAAGTGCAGCAAGGTAGCCCAATCCTTTTGAGGCAAAGAACAGGCCAAAGCGGTCTCTTATGATAAGCAACGCGTTCTTGAGGGTACATTGGAATTTCATCTAGTCACTTTCATCATGTTGGTTTAATTCGTGTTCGGTACTTTGATAATTTGATATGTGGGTGGACTAGTGCTTAGGTGCTGCTCTTACTTGAACAAACCTCCTACTTATGATTAACCCTCCCGAAAGCATCCGCAACTACGAGAAAAGTATTAAGAATAAATTCTAACCATAGCATTAAACTTTTGGATCCAATCGGTCCCTTACGGAATAGCGCATAAACTGGAGTTTAAGCTTCTGTCACTCTCGCAACCCACCATCTAATTGCTACTCCACAATGCATTCCCTTAGGCCCAAATATGGTGAAGTGTCATGTAGTCGATGTTCACATGACACCACTAAGGGAATCACAACATACATACTATCAAAATATCGAACACATATCAAATTCACATGATTACTTGCAACATGATTTATCCCGTGACCTCAAGAACAAAAGTAAGTACTCACAAATAATAATCATGCTCAAGATCAGAGGGGTATTCAATAGCATAATGGATCTAAACATATAATCTTCCACCAAATAAACCATATAGTGATCAACTACAAGATGTAATCAACACTACTAGTCACCCACAAGCACCAATCTAGAGTTCCAGTAACAAGATTGAACTCAAGAGATGAACTAGGGTTTGAGAGGAGTTGGTATTGTTGAAGATGTTGATGAATATTGCCCTCCCCAAGATGGGAGAGTTGTTGGTGATGATGATGACGATGATTTCCCCCTCCGGGAGGGAAGTTCCCCCGACGGAGTCGCTCCACCGAAGGGCAAAAGTGCTCTTGCCCAAGTTCCGCATCGAGGCGGAGGCACTTCATCCCGAAAGCCTTCTCCTTATGTTTTCTAGGTCAAAATGACTTATATACCAGAAGATGGGCACCAGAGGTGGGCCGAGGAGGGCAAAACCCACCAGGGCGCGCCTAGGCTCCCTGGCGCGCCCAGGTGGGTTGTGCCCACCTGGTGGGTCTCCTCTGGTAGTTATTTGCTCCGATAATTCTTAAATAATCCATAGAAAATCTTTGTGAAGTTTCAGCTTGTTTGGAGTTGTGCAGAATAGGTAGCTTGACATAGCTTTTCCAGGTCTAGATTTCCAGCTGCCGGAATTCTCCCTCTTGGTGTGTTCCTTGCAAATTATGAGAGAAAAGACATTAGAATTACTCCAAAAATCATTATTATGGATAAAAACATTATAAATAACAGCAAGAAAACATTATGCAAAATGGGCGTATCAGACTTCAAGAGAGAGTGTCTTGGTTTTTTGTTGACTCTCTCCATTTCTAAAAATATTTGGTTTATCGTTCATTTGTCTTAAACTTCGTTTGTGTTTGATCATATGCTTTGACTGATGATGCTACTATTTCCTATCCATATGATACTTATATTATGATCATTCACTCATGATTGGTGTTATGTACATTGTTATTCATTCATATCATTTATGCGCACCACCAAGCTGTATGTGACATGGAAGAGTGGCCCATGGTCCAAATCGATTGTGCATTTGCATTTAAATGCAAATTTAAAATAGTGCACAAATTTAGGGGGAGATCTTTCTTATCACGTACTTCTCAAAGCGATGATGTTATTCATTGATTATATTCTTATTGAAGCTTTAATCTATATGTTGTCATCAACCAAAAAGGGGGAGATTGAAAGCACAACTTCTCCCTAGGTGGTTTTGGTAATTAATAACAACATATATTTCATTGGACTAATGTTTCCACAAAGTATATTTCACTAAAGTTCTTCAATGATGGATTGGCTAAAGGATTGTGAGGAGATTCCCTAGATGCAAGGAACATTCATTGGCAACATGCTTGAAGACTCTATATTTTACATTTTGTGAGAAATCACTCTTGAGTCCACAGGAAAGCCAATACTATTAAAAGGGGATGAGCTAAATATGATGACCTGGTTGCTCAAGTGCTTAGAGATATCCACCAAAAATACTCATCCATTATCCCACAAATACTTTGTCCGAAACCAAAATATCCAAAATCGGCGCCACCAACATTTTCTATTTGTCCCTACCGAGGTTTTCCTTAGACAGATCATGTTGTGGTTTTGTCACAACAAGATGTTCTCGTGAGAGAACTTAGGTGTGAGGCCATCGCAACTAGGTGGCGGCTTGAGAGGGATTGGCCAGAATCGAGAGACGTGAGTTTGCCCAGGTTCGGCCCCTTCGATGGAGGTAAAAGCCTGCGTCCTGCTTTGTGTGTATTGATGATGATGATGATGATCTTGATTACAAGGGTGCTATTTTGCTACCTCTAGTCTCAAGGGTTTCTAATCTATCTATCTCTAATGACTTGAACTTCTCCCTCTTAGGTGAAAGCACATTTGCTCCCTTGGTGGTTTTGGTAATTAATAACAACATATATCTCATTGAACTAATGTTTCCACTAGCATATTTTTGGAAAGGTTCAATTATGGGTTGGAAAAAGTATTGTGGAGAAATCCCTAGATGAAAGGAATTGTATGGGCAAAACTTCAAGCAAGAGGACTCTACATTTTACTTTGTGAGAAATCACTTTGAGTCCATAGGAAAACCAATACTATTAAAAGGGGGTAAGGTACTGTTGGTAAAGAAAATGCTCCACGTGCACAAGTGATAGTCACCAAAAACACCCACAAACTCTTCCACAAAAGTCTGTCCAAGCCTATCATGAAAATCGATGCAACCAACAATTCCCACTCGGTCCCACCGATTTCCCACTCGGACAGAACCCTGCCAAACCGTAGATCTTCGATACAACCTATTCTGCATCGGTGCCCCCGAGTTTAGGTTGCAAACCTACTGATGTCCCATTCCTTAAAATCATAAATTCCAAGATTTCGGACTGGCGCCACCAAGTTTTGCAATCTGACCGTTAGTCACCTTATCGGTATTTCCAAGATCTTTGTATCGGTCTCATCGAGATTCAAAAGTTGCTACCTTTGGAGTAAGTCGGTACTACCGAGATTTATATTTTGGTGTCACCGAGTTGGTCACTTTTGGTGTAACGGTTGGATTTTTGGAGATGCCTATATATACCCCTCCACCACCACTCACTCGCAAGAGAAGCACTTAGAACAGATCCCCACTTATCCCATCAAATTTTCTGAGAGAGAGCCACCTACTCATGTGTTTAGATCATGCCATTCCACTCCAACCATATGAATCTTGATCTCTAGCCTCCTCAAGTTGCTTTCCACCAAATCAATCTCTTCCACCAAAGCCAAATCTGTGGAGACTGATTGAGTGTTGAGGAGTCTATCATCTTGAAGCACAAGAGCAAGGAGTTCATCGACATTATCAAGCCTATTACCTTTTGGAGGGTGGTTCCTCCTAGATTGGTTAGGTGTGGGAGCCTCCTACTTCATGTTGTGGAGTTGAACCAACAAGTTTGTAAGGGCAAGGAGATCACCTACTTCATGAAGATCTACCCTGAGTAAGGCTAGTCCTCCGTGGACATAGGCCATCATGGTATAGACAAGGTTGCTTCTTCTTGGGACCCTCCGTGGGTAGAGCCCTCCATGGACTCTCGCGACCGTTACCCTTCGTGGGTTGAAGTCTCCATAAACGTGGACGTACGATAGCACCCCCTATCAGAACCACGGGAAAAATCTTCGAGTCTCCAAATTGCGTTTGATCTTCCTACCATCCTCTACTTCATATGCGTGTCTTTACTTTCCACTGCTATACTCTTAGACATGCATGTGTAGGGTGTGCTTGACTTGCTATCATTGCTAGAATCTGCTAGCACTTCAAATTGGGAGAAGGTAGAATTTTTATTTGGTCAAGTAGTCTAATCACCCCCCTCTAGACATACTTTCGATCCTACATTAGGGTGCCTTGCACCTCCTTATATAAGTTGAAGGGGTAGGTTTAAATGTAGAGTCCTACTAGGACTAGGACTAGGACTAGTCTCTCTTGAATCCTAATCTGAGTCTTCCTTCTCTTGTTAGGGAATTTCTCCTCTTCTTGGGCGTTCTCTATGAGCCGGCCCTCCAGGCTTCTCTGCAAGCTGCCTTCCGCCGGGTTGCACACTAGGCCTTAGGCCTTGTCGTCCGAGTTGACCCAGTAAACACGATGAACTAACGAGCTGCCAAATGATGGGCCGGGTCATACTCCTAGCAGGGTCAAACCGTGGGTAATATCCCCCACATTAGCCCTAGGTTAGCTTGAATTTATTCATGGTAAGCACCTGAAATAATAAATATGCTAAGAGACCAGCTTGCTCCCCTGGCCGGCTTATTTCAATGAAGTGGCTCCTCGAAAATCTAGGTTTCTTCTTCATATCAACGAGCTGTCTTCACAATTATCTTGCTCGTCCGTGTCCTTTGCGAGAAAAATATTGAGAAATACAACACCCATCTGCCGTTGAGTCGGCCTTCAATGCTTTGGGTTTGATGAAAATATTAGGAACAAAAATTCGTCTGTTTTTGAGCCGGCTTTTTGAGATGTGGTGTCACTTGCCGGTTCATCACGCTTAGTGGATGCGGGTCATGATCGTTAGTGTTGCCAGGTTAAAACAACCGAAGTCTAGTCGACTTTGATAAATTTATTGGGAATAAAGAATCCATGTGATGTTGAGCCGGCTTCTGGGCCTTTCTACAAATAACTTGGAGAAGATGATCTTTGCAAACCTCCGTCAAGAAATGAGACCAATCTCGCTCACAATTGATAGCTTGAAAGTGTTCTTCTAGTTTTTGATATATCCATATTACTTGTAGCCCCCAAGCTCCAAGTTTATCAGTTCACGATGAGTTTGTGATTTGCAATAATATCTTCGGCTTTGTTACCCCCAAGTGTCGTGTTGTCTTGCTTGCAGCATCCTGGGACTTGTAATTGGCTTATACTTATAAAACTTCAGCTAGTGTAGCCCCCAAAGGACGGGTTGTTTTGCCTGCAACAACCTGGGACTTTGAACTTGGTTTTGAATGTTGTAGATAGATATCTTTGGAGAAATCTGGGTTGTCATCTGAGTTGCCAGATATGTACCAAATGTCTTGAATTTCACATGTGTAGCCCCCAAGGGTCGGCTCATCAGTATGTTATGGGTTGGGTCTTCAATTTGGACCTTATAATCCGTAAAATAGTTGAACACTGCAGCCCCCAAGTGCCGAGTCGTATGCCTGCAAAAACTTGGGATTTTGTGAGAATAGTATAACCCATCATAATGCACTTCAGAAGTTCTTTTGAACTGATGTTGATCTGACTTGAATGAATCATTGCCCGTGGTAATAATGTTACTTGGTGTTTTATTGTCTGTACGAATATCTTGGAACAATGCCTTTGTCTTTGAAATGAAATCCCTACTCATGGTTGCGGTGCAACCCGGCAAATATATGTTTGAGAAATCCATAAGTGTTCTAGTTTACTTCAGAGCACAAGTTGAAAAAAATCCAAGAGTCGGTCAATTAGATGACCTGGTATTATATGTGATAAGTTGTCTCAGCAATATGTAATATACCAGTTCACCAACAAGTGATAGACCAGCTCTTTTGAGAATAGACATTTCTTGTGAGCTGATTTTTTCTAGTCATGATAAACCATGATGAAGATATATATGGACATTTTGCTTGTTAGAGATTTATTTGCTCCTACAGAAGTTTATGCTTTAACCTGGTTTGAAGACGGTATGATATGTATGTATGATGCATGATGCAATGCAAGATGATGTATGTATATGATAACAGAATATAAAGTGCCAATTTTCAAGGCATGACATAAAGACCGGCTTTCGAGGCTCGAGGCTTGCTTCAATGAAGCGGGTGTGATAGCCCATGGTTTATCCTAGATCTCTGCATGCCGGCTCTCACGTGACTCAAGCCAGTGTTTTAACCTTGATAAGTTCAGGGTCCAAAGTGGATTGATTTGTCAAGAGTACACGGGGTCACCTGATCGGAGTCACATCAAGCATATAGGTAGGTTTAACCACTTTGTGGTGTTTTTTGCCGGATCAATAGGGTGAGAAAGCTAAAATCGATGACTTGGAAGCCCCCAAGTGACCTATGATCATGGAAAAGCTCAACATAGGATATACAGGAGACAATGCTACTACTGCAAAACATCATGGGTCCAGATAAGCTGGCTTTATTCCATTGATCATAATATGATAATATGATGATGCAATAAGGTAGGATACATATGTTTGAGCAGCGCATCATGGCAACTGGTCCTCTTTGGCTACCTGTAATTTTTTCGTCCATAAGGTAGGGCACCCATGTGTTGAACTGCGCATTGTGGTAGCTAGTCCTCTTGGGCAACTTTTAATTTTTCGCCAGTAAGGCAGGGCACCCATGTTTGAATAGCGCGTCATGGCAGCTCGTCCTCTTGGGTGACCTTTAATTTTTCTCCAATAAGGCAGGGCACCCATGTTTGAACAACACATCATGGAGGCTCATCCTCTTGGGCCACTTTTAATTAATTTTTTGCCAATACGGCAGCAGCCCCTAGGATCGAGTTATCTTCCTTGCAATGATTCGGGGTTCTAGAATTATTGAGCCCGATTGAAGCTGTCGAGTCATTTCTGTATAGCCCCTATCGGTGTCAAAACCGGTGGATCTCGGGTAGGGGGTCCCGAGCTGTGAGACTAGAATCCATGGTAACAGGGGACGAAAGAGACGATGTTTACCCAGGTTTGGGCCCTCCTATGGAGGCAATACCCTACGTCCTGCTTGATTGTATTGATGGTATTGTTGGGGAACGTCGCATGGGAAACAAAAAATTTCCTACGCACACGCAAACCTATCCATGGTGATGAGCATCTACGAGAGGGAGAGTGGATCTACATACCCTTGTAGATCGCTAAGCGGGAAGCGTTAAGAAACGCGGTTGGTGTAGTCGAACTTCTTCGCGATCCAAATCGCCAAGCGTCCCGCGATCCAATCACGAACCGTCCCGCGAACACATCATGATCCATCCCGCGAACTCATCACGATCCATCTCATGATATTGATCACGATCTGTCCCGCGAACTCATCACGATCCGTTCCGTGATCACATCACGAACCGTCTTGCGATCTCGATCACGGTCCTTCCGATCTAGCGCCGAACGGATGGCACCTCCGCCTTCAGCACACATGTAGCTTGATGATGATCTCCACCATCTCGATCCAGCGAGAGGAGGTGGAGAGGAGAGAGAGTTCACCGGCAGCGTGACGGCGCTCCGGTGATGGTGGTGGAGCAATTCCGGCAGGGCTTCGCCCAAGCGCTGTAGAAAACCGATCTAGAGGAGAAACTATGCACCGGTGGAATGGGTAGCGCGTGGCCGGAAATTCTGTCCAAAAACCACCCAATCCACTAGTATATATAGGAGTAGAGGAGAGGAGAGGCAGCCAAGGCCTTTGGGTCGGCCGAAATAGGAGGTGGGAAGCAATCCTACTTCACCTCCAATCCTAGTTGGAGTAGGATTGCCTCCTATTGGCTGATTTTCCACTTTTTCCTTTAGGACTTTCTCTCCTGCGCCATGGGCCTTTGTGGCTGTTTTCCCAGCCCACAAAGGGCTGGTTATTATTCTCCCACATCCCATGGACCTTTTGGGGTCGAAATAACCCTCCAGGAGGCCTCCCGGTACACTACCGGCACTCCCGGTACACTACCGATGAGCCTGAAACTTTTCCGGAAACCAAACTGGGACTTCCTATATATGAATCTTTACCTCCGGACCATTCCGGAGCTCCTCGTGACGTCCGGGATCTCATACGGTACTCCAAACAAACTTCGGTCACCACCATACATAACTCTACACTACCGAAACATCACCGAACCTTAAGTGTGCAGACCCTGCGGGTTCGAGAACTATGTAGACATGACCGAGACACCTCTACGGTCAATAACCAATGGCGGGAACTAGACATCCACATTGGTTCCTACATATTCTATGAAGATCTTTATCGGTCGAACCTCTATGTCAAGGATTCAGTTAATCCCGTATAACGTTCCCTTTGTTCTTCGGTATGTTACTTGCCCGAGATTCGATCGTCGGTATCTCCATACCTAGTTCAACCTCATTACCGGCAAGTCTCTTTACTCGTTCCGTAATACAATATCCCGCAACTAACAATTAGTCACATTGCTTGCAAGGCTTATTGTGATGTTGCATTACCGAGTGGGCCCCGAGATACCTCTCCGTCACACGGAGTAACAAATCCCAGTCTCGATCCATGCCAACTCAACAGACACCATCGGAGATACCTGTAGAGGACCTTTATAGTCACCCAGTTATGTTGCGAGGTTTGATACACACAAGGCACTCCTCCGATATCTATGAGTTGCATGATCTCATGGTCATAGGAACACATACTTGACATGCGGAAAACAGTAGCAATAAACTGACACGATCATATGCTACGTTTGCAGTTTGGGTCTTGTCCATCACATCATTCTCCTAATGATGTGACCCCGTTATCAAATGACATCTCATGTCCATGGCTAGGAAACCTTAACCATCTTTGATCAACGAGCTAGTCTATTAGAGGCATACTAGGGACATGGTTTTGTCTATGTATCCACACATGCATCTAAGTCTCCGATCAATACAATTATAGCATGGATAATAAATGATTATCATGAACAAGGAAATATGATAATAACTAATTTATTATTGCCTATAGGGCATATTTCCAACAGTCTCCCACTTGCACTAGAGTCAATAATCTTGTTCACATCACCATGTGATTCGCATTGTTATGAATCTAACACCCAACGAGTTCTGGGGCTCGATCATGCTTTGCATGTGAGAGAGGTCTTATAGTCAACGGGTCTGTAACATTTAGATCCGTGTGCACTTTGCAAATACCTATGTCAAACTGTAAACACTGCTACCACACTCCGCTCGGTACTATTCCAAATGGCTGCTCTACTATACGTATCCAGATTGCTACTACGAGTCATCCGGATTAGTGTTAAAGCTTGTATCGACGTAACTCCTTACGATGAACTCTTTATCACCTCCATAATCGAGAAACATCTCCTCAGTCTCTTAGTTACTGAGGATAATCTTGACCGCTGTCCAGTGATCCACTCCTGGTTCACTCTTGTACCCCCTGACGGACTCATGGCAAGGCACACACAAGTGCGGTACACAGCATGGCATAATATAGAGCCTATGGCTAAGGCATAGGGGACGACGTTCGTCCTTTCTCTTTCTTATGCCGTTGTCGAGCTTTGAGTCTCACTCAACTTTCACACCCTACAAATCAGGCGAGAACTCTTTCTCTGACTGATCCATTTTGAACTCTTTCAAAATCTTGTCAAGGTATGCACTCATTGAAAGTCCCATCGAGCATCTTGATCTATCTCCATAGATTTTGATGCTCAACAATTAGGTAGCTTCATCCAGGTCTTCCTTTGAAAATCACTTTCCAAATGACCGGTTTATGCTTTCCAGAAACTCTACATTATTTTTGATCAACACTATGTCATCCACATATACTTATCAGAAATTCTATAGTGCTCCCACTCACTTTATTGCAAATACAAGTTTCTCTTAAACTTTGTATAAACATCAAAACTTTGATCACCTCATCAAAGCATATATTCCAACTCCGAGATGCTTGCTTCAGTCCATGGAAGGATCACCGAAGCTTGCACACCTTTTAGCATCCTTAGGCCTGACAAAACCTTCTGGTTGTATCACATACAACCTTTCCTCAAGTAAACCGTTAAGGAAACGATGTTTTGACATCCATCTGCCAGATTTCATAATTGAAAACACAGCAAGTGCTAACATAATTCCAACAGACTTTAGCACCACTACGAGTGTGGAAGTCTCATCGTAGTCAACTCCTTGAACTTGTCACAAACATCTTTGCAACAAGTCGAGCTTTACAAATAGTGACATTCACCATCAGTGTCTGTCTTCATTTTAAAGATCCATTTGTACTCAATGACCTGCCGTCCAACGAGCAAGTCTACCAAAGTCTACACTTGATTTTCATACATGGATCCTATCTCGGATTTCATGGCCACCAACCATTTGTCGGAATCTAGGCCCATCATCGCTTCTCCATATCTCGTAGGTTCATCGTTTGTCCAACAACATGACCTCCAAGACAGGGTTCTCGTATCGCTTAGGAGCAGTACACATCCTTGTCGACCTACGAAGTTCGATAGTAACTTGATCCTGAAGCTTCATGATCATCATCATTAACTTCCTCTTCAAATAACGTAGGCTTCACAGAAACAACATCCTGCGCTGCGCTACTCTCTGGTTGAACAAAGTTTAAACAACCTCATCAAGTTCTATCTTCCTCCCACTTAATTCTTTCGAGAGAAACTTTTCCTCGAGAAAGGATCCGTTTTAGTAACAAACACTTTGCACTTGGATCTGAGATAGAAGATTCACCCAACTGATCTTAGGGTATTCTATGAAGATGCATTTGTCCGCCTTGGGTTCGACCTCATTAGGTGAAAACATTTTCCACACAAGTGTCACAGCCCCAAATATTAAGAAATGACAGCTTAGGTTTCTATCAAACCATAATTCACACGGTGTCATCTCAACGGATTTAGATGATGCCCTATTTAAAGTGAATGTAGTTGTCTCTAATGCATAACCCCAAAAATTATAGTAGTAAAACGATAAGAGACATCACAGTATGCACTATATCAATAGAGCATGACTATGATGTTCGGACAGACCATCACACCATGGTGTTCCAGGTGGCGTTAGTTGTCAAACAAATTTCACATTGTCTTAAGTTGTATGCCAAACTCGTAACTCAGATATTCACCTCCACGATCATATCGCGGTCATTTTTATCTTCTTGTCACGATGATCTTTAAACTTCACTCTGAATTTGCTTGAACCTTTCAAACGATTCAGACTTGTGTTTCATTAAGTAAATATACACTATATCTACTCAAATCATCAGTGAAGGTAAGAAAATAACGATATCCACTGCACGCTACAAGACTCACTAGATTGCATACATCAACATGTATCATTTCCAATGAATCACTTGCCCGCTCCATCCAACGGGGTCCTTTAGTCATCTTGCCCAAATATCCATGGTTCGCATGTCTCAACCAATTCGAAATCGAATGAGTCCAAATATCCATCAGCATGGAGTTTCTACATGCGCTTTATACCAATATGACATTTAGCGGCAGTGCCACAAGTATGTGGTACTATCATTATTAACTTTGTATCTTTTGACATCAATGTTATGAACATGTGTACTACTACGATCAAAATTTCAACAAACCATTCTCACTGGGTGCATGACCATTGAAGGTATTATTCATGTAAACAGAATAACCATTTTTCTCTAACTTAAATTAATAACCGTATTGCAATAAACATGATCTAATCATGTTCATGCTCAACGCAAAACACCAAATAACATTTATTTAGGTTCGTCACTAATCCTGAAGGTAGAGAGAGCGTGCGATGTTGATCACATCAACCTTGGAAACACTTCCAACACATATCGTCACCTCACCCTTAGCTAGTTCTCCGTTTATTCCGTAGCTTTTATTTAGAGTTACTAACATTTAGCAACCGAACCGGTATCCAATACCCAGGTGCTACTAAGAGTACAAGCAAGGTACACATTAATAACTCGTATATCAAATATACTTCTGTCGATGTTGCCAGCCTTCTTATCTACCAAGTATCTAGGGTTGTTCCGCTTCAGCGACCGCTCACCTCATAATAGAAGCACTTAGTCTCGGGTTTGAGTTCAACTTTGGGTTGCTTCACTGGAGCAGCAACTGACTTGCTATCCATGAAGTTTCCCTCCTTGCTCTTGCCCTTCTCGAAACTAGTGGTTTGATTAACCATCAACACTTGACGCTCCTTCTTGATTTCTTCCTTCGCGGTGTCAAACATCGCGAACAGCTCAGGGATCAACATTTCTTTCCCTGGCATTTTATAGTTCATCACCAAGTTCTAGTAGCTCAGTGACAGTGACTTGGAGAACTACATCAATCACTATCTTATCTGGAAGATCAACTTCCACTCGATTCAAGCGATTGTAGTACCCAGACAGTCTGAGCACATGCTCAACGATTGAGCTATTCTCTTTCATCTTGCAGGCAAAGAATCTCGTTGGAGATCCTATATCTCGCAACTCGGGGATGAGCCTAAGATCACAATCTCAGCTCTTAGAACATCTCATATGTTCTGTGACATTCAAAACGTTTCGGAGCCCAATTCTAAGCCGTAACGCATGATGCACTAAACTATCAAGTAGTCATCAAAACGTGCCTGTTAGATGTTCACAACATCTACAGACGACGCTAGATGGGGTGGCGCACCGAGCGGTGCATTAAGGACATAAGCCTTCTGTGCAGCAATGAGGACAATCCTCAGATCATGGACCCAGTCCGCAATTTTGCTACCAACATCTTTCAATTCTATTTCTCTAGGAACATATAAAAATACAAGGGAGCTACAGCGTGAGCTAGTAATCTACAACATAATTTGCAAAGACACTTTGACTATGTTCATGATAATGAGTTCAATTAATCATATTACTTAAGAACTCCCACTCAAATTGACATCCCTCAGATCATTCGAGTGATACATGATCCAAATTCACCAACTCAAGTCCGATCATCACGTGAGTTGAGGTGGCTGCAATGGTGAACATCATCATGTTGATCATATCTACTATATGACTCATGTTCGACCTTTCGGTCTCTTGTGTTCCGAGGCCATGTCTGTACATGCTAGGCTCGTCAAGTTTAACCCGAGTGTTCTGCACGTGCAAATCTGGCTTGCACCCGTTGTATGTGAACGTAGAGTCTATCACACCCGATCATCACGTGGTGTCTCAACACGACGAACTTTCGCAACGGTGCACACTCGAGGAGAACACAATTTATCTTGTAATTAAGTGAGGGATCACCTTATAATGCTACCGTCGTCCTAAGCAAAACAAGGTGCATAAAAGGATTAACATGACATGCAAATCATAAGTGACATGATATGGCCATGATCTTGTGCTTCTGATCTCCATCATGAAAGCACCGGCATGATCTCCATCGTCACCGGCATGACACCATGATCTCCATCATCTTGATCTCCATCAACGTGTCGCCATCGGGGTTGTCACGCCCTGCATGCTTCTACTACTATTGGTACCGCTTAGCGATAAAGTAAAGCATTACATCGCGCTTAATGATTGACACGCAGGTCATACAACAATTAAAGACAACCCTATGGCTCCTGCCGGTTGCCGTACTCATCGACATGCAAGTCGTGATAATCTATACATCACATGATCATCTCATACATCACATATATCACATCATGTAATTGGCCGTATCACATCACAACATACCCTGCAAAAACAAGTTAGACGTCCTCTAATTGTTGTTGCATGTTTTACGTGGCTGCTACGGGTATCTAGCAAGAACAATTCTCATCTACGCAAAAACCACAACGGTGATACACTAGTTGCTTTTCAACCTTCTCAAGGACCGCCTTTGTCGAATCCGATCCATCTAAAGTGAGAGAAACAGTCACCCGCAAGCCATCTAAGCAACAAGTTGTGTCGAGGGAACCGGTCTCTCGTAAGCGTACGAGTAATGTTGGTCCAGGCCGCTTCATCTCACAATCCCGCTGAACCAAAATCCGACCAAGGGAGGAAGCAATCTAAGCATCAATGCCCACAAACCTTTTGTGTTCTACTCGAGATCTCATCGAACCATCAACCTAGCTCTGATACCACTGTTGGGGAACGTCGCATGGGAAACAAAAAATTCCTACGCACACGCAAACCTATCCATGGTGATGAGCATCTACGAGAGGGAGAGTGGCTCTACATACCCTTGTAGATCGCTAAGCGGGAAGCGTTAAGAAACGCGGTTGGTGTAGTCGAACTTCTTCGCGATCCAAATCGCCAAGCGTCCCGCGATCCAATCACAAACCGTCCCGCGAACACATCATGATCCGTCCCGCGAACTCATCATGATCCGTCTCACGATATTGATCACGATCTGTCTCGCGAACTCATCACGATCCGTTCCGTGATCACATCACGAACCGTCTCGCGATCTCGATCACGGTCCTTCCGATCTAGCGCCGAACGGACGGCACCTCCGTGTTCAGCACACGTGCAGCTTGATGACGATCTCCACCGTATCGATCCAGCGAGAGGAGGTGGAGAGGAGAGAGAGTTCACCAGCAGCGTGACGGCGCTCCGGTGATGGTGGTGGAGCAATTCCGGCAGGGCTTCGCCTAAGCGCTGCAGAAAACCGATCTAGAGGAGAAACTATGCACCGGTGGAACGGGTAGCACGTGGCCGGAAATTCTGTCCAAAAACCACCCAATCCACTAGTATATATAGGAGGAGAGGAGAGGAGAGGCAGCCAAGGCCTTTGGGTCGGCCGAAATAGGAGGTGGGAAGCAATCCTACTTCACCTCCAATCCTAGTTGGAGTAGGATTGCCTCCTATTGGCTGATTTTCCACTTTTTGCTTTAGGACTTTCTCTCTTGCGCCATGGGCCTTTGTGGCTGTTTTCCCAGCCCACAAAGGGCTGGTTATTATTATCCCACAGCCCATGGACCTGTTGGGGTCGAAATACCCCTCCCGGTACACTACCGGCACTCCCGGTACACTACCGGCACTCCCGGTACACTACCGATGAGCCCGAAACTTTTCCGGAAACCAAACTGGGACTTCCTATATATGAATCTTTACCTCCGGACCATTCCGGATCTCCTCGTGACGTCTGGGATCTCATCCGGGAATCCAAACAAACTTCGGTCACCACCATACATAACTCTACACTACCGAAACATCACCAAACCTTAAGTGTGCAGACCCTGCGGGTTCGAGAACTATGTAGACATGACCGAGACACCTCTACGGTCAATAACCAATGGCGGGACCTGGACGTCCACATTGGTTCCTACATATTCTACGAAGATCTTTATCGGTCGAACCTCTATGTCAAGGATTCAGTTAATCCCGTATAACGTTCCCTTTGTTCTTCGGTATGTTACTTGCCCGAGATTCGATCGTCGGTATCTCCATACCTAGTTCAACCTCGTTACCGGCAAGTCTCTTTACTCGTTCCGTAATACAAGATCCCGCAACTAACAATTAGTCACATTGCTTGCAAGGCTTATTGTGATGTTGCATTACCGAGTGGGCCCCGAGATACCTCTCCGTCACACGGAGTAACAAATCCCAGTCTCGATCCATGCCAACTCAACACACACCACCGGAGATACCTGTAGAGCACCTTTATAGTCACCCAATTACGTTGCGACGTTTGATACACACAAGGCACTCCTCCGATATCTATGAGTTGCATGATCTCATGATCATAGGAACACATACTTGACATGCGGAAAACAGTAGCAATAAACTGACACGATCATATGCTACGTTTGCAGTTTGGGTCTTGTCCATCACATCATTCTCCTAATGATGTGACCCCGTTATCAAATGAAATCTCATGTCCATGGCTAGGAAACCTTAACCATCTTTGATCAACAAGCTAGTCTATTAGAGGCATACTAGGGACATGGTTTTGTCTATGTATCCACACATGCATCTAAGTCTCCGATCAATACAATTATAGCATGGATAATAAACGATTATCATGAACAAGGAAATATGATAAAAACTAATTGATTATTGCCTCTAGGGAATATTTCCAACAGGTATGTGGGTTACAGAGTTGATCTACCTTAAGCTTGAATAGCCAAACCCTAGATGAGTTGTTCTCTGTCTACAACCTAAAACCCTCCGGCTTATATAGATGCCAAGGGTACCTAGGGTTTAGACATGGTCGGTTACATGTCGAAGGTATAAACATGCCTATTCACTACTCCAAACATGGAGGATACGCCACGATTCCCGAAGCTTCCTTATAGGGCCTTCGATCAATCCAATTTTCGGTAAGCGGACCATATAGTCCGGCCCATAAGAAACAGGTCGGCCACCCGAGGACCCCTGAAACTAGGACTCCCTCGGTAGCTCCCGAACTATCCTCCAACGCCAAGGGTCTTACTTTCAGATTCGCTTGATCAGAGTCTTCGGCTTGAGAGGCGAGTTCTTCTCCTCAAACAGTGATCGGTCGGGTTTAGTTCGGCCTCCGATGACATGTAGTTTTCCCGGATCGGTGAATCGCCCGAACACCATGAATAGCTTAGCCCCGAAGTCCAAGCATCAAGGAGCAAATAGAATTCCCTGACAACCTTTCTGACGAAAGGTTGCAACCCACCACAACCGTTGGACCAGTTGCAAAAACTTAAACTGTGGTTCGAGGCCATTTTCATCAGCATGATCCATCAATGCACAGATTGTGCTCCGTTTCACACGGGATATGTTTAATCATGCACGTATAATGGCACATACATCTTGGGAAGCAGAGCAATACACAACACAGTAGAGGGAGGTTAACCAATGACCAGCCCGATAAGAAGGGAAAAACCCCAAGGCACAACCACACTCCTCATTCGCATCCTTTTCTTCCCCAATCTCCTAAGCTTCCGGAGCCCAGATATAGTATTTCCACTCCTTCCTCCTCCAAGATCTACCATGGCGGTTTCCGGTTCCAAAGGCAAGTGGGAGGCCTCCACGGTCACTGACCAGGATATTCGGGACCTGAAGGACGCCGGCTACCTCCCTGCCAACATCTACCACCGCGCGCCGGAGAAGGGCCAGGTGGTTCCCACTCCCAAGCCAGGCGAAAGGGTGGTGTTCATCCCCCACTTCATCTGAGGACTGAGCTTCCCGCTCCACCCCTTTGTCAGGGGCCTCATGTTCTTCTATGGCCTCGGCTTCCAAAACCTCCCACCGAACTCCTTTATGGATATATCGGCCTTCCAAAAAACCCCACCAGATTGACTTCATGGCTCCGAAAGGGCCTCAACTGGGGGTCGGGCACAGAGGCGGACAACCTGCAGAGGTGAATCGCCACAATGATCAAAGGCGGGATCAAGTTGGCCAACGTGGTCCAGATTATGCTTCGGCGGAGCATCCTCACCTGCCAGCACCAGGACTCTCCCATGTGGGCTTATCTGCTTGATGATGAGCCTACTATCCGTCGGATCTTCCGCACCTCATGAGAGAAGCTGTGGAAGGCGTTGTTCAAGGCGTAGGAGAACTGGCCAGCCAAGGAGGAGGACCGGGGTCTACACACCAATAACCCTCCTTCCCAAGTATAGCACAGTTTTATTTGATCGGCTCTGTTTCTCTGGAAGAAAATTTAAGCACCTTTTTGATCACTTTTGCAGCAGTGGCTAAGCAAATCCATGTGCATCAACTGCCCGGCACCACATCTCGAAGACCCAAGGTCTAACCTATTGTTGGAGATGCTCTTCATGGCGCCTTACAAGGCACCAGAATAGAAGGAGAAGAAGAAGAGAACAGGCCGAGGAGGCCTCTGCATCAAGGACCAGCAACTCTATGTCCGAGGAAACCCACGCCTCCTCCAATCAGGAGGAGGAGGAGCATGACGACGAGGGGGAAGGCGATTCCCCCTCGCAAGAAAGAGGTGGCATCATTGGACGCCACATAGGAGGTACCTCCTCCTGCCCCAAAGAAAGCGCATCGGACATAGTTAATTCTGTCCGGCGACAATTCGTTCTCGGATACCGAGTCCGAGGACTTCGATAAGGTTCCAAAAATGAACCTAAGGGTCAAGCCCCCAGTTCGAAGGTAAGGATCCGAAGACTTCCTGAGTTGTTAATGCTAAGTTTTTAAATGTTAAAATCATGTGAGCACCCATTAATTTGCAGCCCACCACGCGTCCTTCCCGCTGACCAAGTTTCGGACGGGGAGACCTCGCCCGCCGAGCTAGCGGAGAGCGGGACCGTGTCTCACCCCACTCTTTCGGGCGCCGCGAAGGACGCCGCGGAGGTGTCATCCCGGCATGCTCCTTTGGAGCCGAACACCTGCGGTGGGGGTGTCGACGTCATGGTCAAGGCTAACGCCTAGGCCACGGAAGATCGGGGGAAGAGCCCCGTCTGGATACTGAGGAGACCGGATGAGGGGATGTTCACTCTCATCCAAGGTCATCTCTGGAGCGTACCATGCCTCCGGAGGCACCGTTCAATCGCCGGTTGGAGATCAGGTTAATCAATCACCACTGGTGCCACCGACCAATGGGTGGTCGGTTATGCGAGAGGCTCTATTGAGCGCCTCCATCTCTAAGGACCACCGCACCCTTATGGCTGTGGTATTGCAAAGCATTCAGTCCATTGACAGCGGACTGAAGGAGGCCTTCAGCGGTCTCCTAACGGGCTTTCAGGTGAGCCACGTATTGCTCTATTTGCGAAATATTAATTTCTTTGTGTTATCATTATATACATGGCAGCCACCAAGCCTTAGGTGAGTTTGGAAAAAGTCACCTGGGGACCAATCATAAACTTTGTCCGGGTAATGTACAAAAGTACATCTACTTGGAATGTTCTAATAGCCCTTAAGAGGACTGGACATAGGATCATATTCATGAAAGTTCAAAGGGTTGAACCCATGTAACCTGTTAGTGGTTTGTTATTTGTAGGCTTCGTCATCGGCGGCGGTTGCTAATGCCGCCGAGCTAGACGAGCTAAATCAGAAGCTCAAGAGCTCTGAGGATGAGCTTGACGCTTTGAATAAGAGGTTCGACGAGGCACAAGGTAAGCCGAATTATAATATCAAAATTTGTCATCACTAGATGATTTGTACTATCGACGCGGCATGGTTACATATTTGATACTTACACAGCCTTGGCAAAGGGAATTGAGGAACTCAAGGCTGAGCTTTAGAAGGCTAAGCAAGAGGGTGCAGCCGAGAAGGCGGCGGCTAAACAAGCGGTTGTCGTACTTTCCACTCTAAAAGACACGAGTGCCGAGCATGAAGCTCGGGTGGAGGAAATCCAGCAAGAGCTCAAGGACACCGACCAGAAGTGCGAGGACCTTGATAAAAAAGGCAAGGAGAAGGTCGCCGAACTATCTACCCTAAAATCCGATCTCCAAAAGGAGCGGGTGGATAGGCGGTTCTTTGAAGGGCAAGTCCGCCAAGTTAAGGATATCACGGATGGTAAGCCGTATTTATTGTAGTGTGTCTTCGGTGATAGCAGGTTCGCATTACTCACCCAAGTGTGGCGTTCCTTAGGTGCCTGCTTGGACCTCTAGAAGAGCATAGCCGACGCGAATCAGTGATATGCTTTGCGGGGACAAGGAGATGATGCTCGGCTATTCTGGGCTCAATTTGAAGCCCTCGGGTGCTCTCCTCTTCTTGTCGAGCAGCTTAAGCAGCTCATGGAGCTGCACCGGATGGCGGAGCCGGCCATGAAGGATCTCTGCATCCGGCTATGGCCCAACGAGCCCTTGCCGAGCAGCTACCTCGGCTTGGTGCAGAAGCTGAGCGGCACCTCGCCTCGGATCGACGCGCTAAGGCATTCCTCCTGTATCGAGGGAGCCCGGATGACCTTTGCGAAGGACAAGGTGCACTGGCCGGGGCTTGATCCGATGAATATAGCCACCACCCCTTTGCCTCCTAGAAAGGAGCATAGGTGCCCTAAGCTATACTTCTCCGTATTAATGGAGGTTGCTTGGGCGATAGAGTCACAGTGTGAGAAAGAGAACATGTACGATTAAATGCGTTGTAATATGTCCGAAGATCTTTGAATGCTTGTATATTTATGAAGCATGGTTTATCATGTCTGTTACATTTTGCATTCGTTTATAACTCCTGTGTGGCCATTGAAACTGAAAGTTGTGAGTCGTCGGTTTCAGCCCCCATGTACATACTACACGTGGTGTCTCTTCCTCCGCACTGTGACCCTCAGCCGAACTATCGGTACCTGAAGGCGGTAGTGTGAGGCGGACAAGGCAATTATACCATAGTGCTTTATTGCTTTTACTTATCCGTAGGAGCGTGAAAAGGAATCTAGGGAGCTGATGACTAGCCCCCAGTGATTTGTGATGTTCGGATAAACCGCTGCTAAAGCCGATATCACATGGTTTGGACGAATACCAAACCCAACGTATGACATGGAATAACCTCTAATGAGGTTTTTAGTATGACACTTAAGCTCGGATTTGCAGACCGGTTCTCGCATACTATGACAGTCAGTTTTTGGCTTTCTCCCCTGAGGTGCTTGACCAGGCTAGCTGGAAACACAATCGCAGTGATTCTCCCTTTGCCCTTTTAGCCGAACGAGCGGAACGTAAAGGGGCAAGCATAGGAGTCGGGCAACCCAACTATTGACCCAAGACATAGTTCGGAACCAATGCATATAAAGCGAATTCCAAGACGCCGAACGCATAATCAATTATGTATAGGGCGGGTTTTTTAAACTCAAGCCCCTAGTCTATTAGCCGGTTGCATCATAATGTGTACCGAATAGTTTTGCAAGAAGAGGGAGAAAAGAGAGTATGTGCCAAAAAAGACAGCAAACCGACCATGTATAATAGTTTAATATTGTGCTCAACAACTCTTATTGCTCAAATTGCCGAGGCAACTGTTTACGGGTATTCGAAAATGAAATGTAAATTTTCCAGGAGTGGTTGTACCAGGGGTCTTCGATAGGTGACCTAACGTCTTCGATGTGCCCTGTCGCTTGTCCGCTCATGTGCCTCCTAAGGAGTTGTATACCTCTATGGGTGGTGCTATTCGGCGAGCGGATTTTGGAAAGAAAATCTTGAGAAGTCACCGAAGTGTGGATGAGCTTTACGCTTTTAGCAGACCCTTGATGGTACATCCAGTACGTCTGAAGACACTTAATGGCAGTAGTTCGGTCTAGCCGAACACTTACCCTTTGATGTTTTTCCCCACCGCCGCCCATGGAATTTTGAGCGCAAAGTTGTGCCTTCTCGACACGTGTTTTGCTGGTCCTAGGGTTGTGTGATGGGGGCGAGTCCCTATTTACGGGGAGAAGAAGCTTCTAAGAGTTCAGGTTGAAACCGAGATCGTTTCCCAGCCTTAGGTGCCTTTATGGCAGATGTCGTTGTTTACCGATCATCATTGTAATGAAATTCGGCCGCTAGGGCCAATGCATGTTCCTTAATTCGGAGGGAGCGCTCTGTGTTGTCGTTGATAGTATTGACCCCCTTGGGGCTGGGCATCTTGAGCTTGAGCTATGTGTAGTGTGGGACGGCGTTAAAGCGAGCGAACGATGTACGGCCTAGTAGGGCGTGATAGCTTCTGCGGAAAGGTACAATGTCGATGATCAAGTCTTTGCTCCGGAAGCTATCGGGCGAGCCGAACACTACTTCTAGGCTTACAGAGCCTCGGCACCGGGCTTCGACACCTGGAATCACTCCTTTAAAGGTAGTGTTGTTGGGTTTGATCCTTGATGGATCTATACCCATCTTTTTCACCGTGCCTGAGTAAATCATATTAAGGCTACTTCCTCCGTCCATTAGGACTTTAGTGAGGTGATACCCATCTATGATGGGGTCTAGGACGAGGGCGGCCGAACGCCGATGACAGATACTGGTCGGGTGGTCACGTCGATCGAAGGTGATCGGGTACACCGACCATGGATTATACTTTGGGGCTACCGGATCTATGGCATAGACCTCTCGAAGGATGTGCTTCCTCTCCTTCTTGGGTATATGGGTGGCGTATATGATATTTACTGTTTTCACCTCTAGAGGGAACTTCTTTTGTTCGCCACCGATTGGACTCCGAGGCTCATCCTCGTCCTTGCTACGTGGGATTTCGCCTTGATCCTCGGATGCGAGCTTGCCGGCCTATTTGAATACCCAACAGTTATGGTTGGTGTGATTGGCGGTCTTCTCTTGAGTGCCATGGATCTGGCAAGGCCTCTCCATGATCTTTTCTAGAAGGGTGGGTCCGTCGTGATTGCCTTTAGGAGGCTTCTTCCACTGCCTTGGTCGGGAGTTGCGGAAGCCGGCGTTAACGGCCATGTCATCGGCATCACTATTGTTGTGCCTGGGCTTATTCTTGTTGCACTTTGGTTTCCCATTTCTGTCCCGAACTTTGGAGGTTCCAGGGTCTTCAGGGTTGTGGCTCCCTCTTGCGAGCCGGTTATCCTCGCCCACACAAAAGTGGGTCATGAGGGATGTAAGGGAAGACATTGTCCGAGGTTTATCCTGGCCAAGCTGGCGGGCCAACCATTCATTCCGAATATTGTGCCGGAAGGAGGCTATTGCCTCGGCGTCCCGGCAGTCAACAATCTGGTTTCTCTTGGTCAAGAACCGATTCTAGAATTGTCGTGCGGACTCTCCTAGCTTCTGGACGACGTTTCTCAAATCGGAGGAGTCTGGCGGCCGAACATATGTGCCATGGAAGTTAGATCGGAATGCATCCTCTAGATCTTCCTAGCATCCGATGGAGTTTTTCGGGGAGGCTATTTAACCAGTACCGAGCTGGCCCCTTAAATTTTAGGGGTAGATGTTTGATGGCGTGGAGATCATCTCGTCGTGCCATGTGGATGTGGAGGAGGAAATCCTCAATCCATATGGTCTGATCTGTAGTCCAGGTCACGTCGCAGGTCGAACCTGTCATCAGGCTGTATTGGCTCTTTTCCCCGTCTTCGGGGTGTCGTCCGCCTATAATCGGTGTCATCAGCCATCCTGTCTCGTCCTCGAGGAGGGCAGTCTGGCTTGTCATATGGGGTATCTTTGCGAGATGGCGTATCAGTGAGCTCGTCGTCGAATTGTGGCAGCAGCCTTCTAGGTGGATAGCTCTTAGGTTGGTCCAATAGACCGGTACCGTATCCCTCCTCAACTGAGAGGACTCTCGTCCATCGATCATTGAGGTTGTCCTCTTCGGCCTTAAGCTGCCATTATTTTGCTTTCAGGCTGCGGGTCATGGCTATAAGTTGTTGCCTGGACAGTTCCTGATCTTCTTGACTATCGGGGATAGTGAAGTCATCAGCTTCCGGGATGTCCTCCTCCTCGACAGGGGGGAGGTAATTGTCGTCCTCGGAATCATTTAGGTCATTGGGGTTGCGCTGGTCTTCAGGCCTCTCCTGACCCTCTAGCAGGTGTTCGGGGATATCGGGATCGCCGAGGTCTTCCAGGGTATCTTCGTCCCCGGTGCCGATGATAGCTTCCCTTCCCTTTTTGCCATTTGACCGTTTATGCGGCTTTCGGCGCCTTGACGGCGCTTCACCCGACTTGTCGCCATTGTTTTTAGGCGTGTGCTTACCATTAGCGGTTGGAGTTGCTACCTCTTGAGCTTGCGTTGGTTTTCCCTTGAAGAGTAAAGGGTGATGCAGCAAAGTAGATAAGTATTTCCCTCAGTTGTTGAGAACCAAGGTATCAATCAAGTAGGAGAAACAAGCAAGTCACCAATGGAAGCACCTACACAAACAATCAAACTCTTGCACCCAACGCTGTAAAGGGGTTGTCAATCCCTTCACGATTATTTGCAAGGATTAGATCCAATAGAGATAGATGTAAACGAGAACGGAAAGTAAAAGGTAAACAAATTGCAGCAAAGTATTTTTGGTATTTTGGTTTATAGATCTGAAAATATATTATGGAAAGTAGATTCGGGGGCCATAGATTTCACTAGAGGCTTCTCTCTTGAAGGAAAATATCATGGTGGGTAAACAAATTACTGTCAAGCAATTGATAGAAAAGAGAATAATCATGTAGTTATCCAAGGCAATGATCATGCATATAGGCATCAAGTCCGTATCAAGTAGACCGAAACAATTCTGCATCTACTACTATTACTCCACACATCGACTGACTCATGCCTACATCTAGAGTATTAAGTTCATGAAGAACAGAGTAACGCATTAAGAAAGATGACATGATGTAGAGGGATAAACTCAAGCAATATGATGAAAACCCCATCTTGTTACCCTTGAAGACAACAAAATAATATGTGCCTCGCTACCCCTACTATGTCACTGGGTGAGGACACCGCAAGATTGAATCCAAAACCAAGCACTTCTCCCATTGCAAGAATTACCAATCTAGTTGGCCAAACCAAACCAATAACTCGAACGGACCTATGAAATCATGCATATAAGAATTAAGAGAAGATTCAAATAAGATTCATGGATAATTTGAACATAAACTCACAATTCATCGGATCTTGACAAACACACCACAAAAGAAGATTACATCAGATAGATCCCCATGAAGATCATGAAGAACATGGTATTGAAGATCAAAGAGAGAGAAGAAGCCATCTAGCTACTAACTATGGACCCATAGGTCTGTGGTGGACTACTCACGCATCATCGGAGGGGCAATGGAGTTGATGTAGATGCCCTCCGTGATCGAAACCCCCTCCGGCAGATTACCGGAAAAGGCTCCAAGATTGGATCTCTTAGGAACGGAGGCTTCTAGCGGTAGATAAGTATTTGTGTGGCTCGTTCTGGTGTTGGGGGAACATTTGGGTATTTATAGGACGAAGAATAGGGTTAGGAGACCTGCCAGGAGACGGCAAGCCTACTAGGCATGGCCTGGGGGGTGGCCGCGCCTACCATGCTTGTTACCTCCTAGCAGGTGCCCTAGCATGCACTCCAAGCCTGGTTGATTTGTTTCCTTCCAGAAAAATTCATTCCGAAGGTTTTATTCTGTTTGGACTCCGTTTAATATTCCATAGCTCCAAAACTCAAAAACAAGGAAAAGAACAAAAAGTGGCACTAGGCTATAGATTAATAGGTTAGTCCCAAAAATAATATAAAATAGAATATTAATGCATATAAAACATCCAAAACAGATAATATAATAGCATGCCATCATCAAAAATTATAGATACATTAGAGACGTATCAGAAGTGTCCACCATGTATACGTCGTACGTGGAGGTGGCGACCCATCGCCCGGTGTTAACAGTGGTGCGAACGCAATCCTCCTTGTCCATGTATTCTGCCTCCTCGAAGCCATAGTCCAACATGTCGGTTAAATCTTCGACTGTGGCTATCAAGTGGGTAGTGAGTGGGATGAAAAATTCGTCTTGACCCGCCCTGAGGCCGATCTGAGCATGGATCGGGGTTGGGTCGTCGGTAATCTTCATCGATGAGATCCGATCTAGGGCCTCGTTGAGTATCGAGAGCTCGATCGGGTCAACCTGCTCGGATTTTTCGGAGTTGACCCCCGTTGTGTCCGTGCTAGGGGAGTGTTCGTTAATAATAGGTCTCCGGTCATCTGGCACTATGGCCGCATCCGGACTAATAATCAGGTCATCACCGGGGCATGACCAAAAGAGGGGTCCGAGGTTAAAGCCTCGGAGTCTTCAGGCATGGCAGGCAAGGCTACAAGTCCGGTTAGCGAAAGATTGCCCCAAGAGTCTATGGAGATCTCTAGGTTCCCGAATCTGACCTCTTGACCAGGGGCGAGACTTCCGACCCAGCCTAGATGGCCGGTCGGGCCAGCGTGCAGTACAATGCTACCGAAAGCGAAGATCTGTCCGGGGACAAAGGTGTCCATGTTGCGGACTTGTTCGTTGATGAAGATGCAAGCCATCGATTCCTTTGGCGATCACAGCAGAATCTCTCAATGAAAGCACCAATGTCGGTGTCAAAACCGGCGGATCTTGGGTAGGGGGTCCCGAGTTGTGAGACTAGAATCGATGGTAACAGGGGACGAAGGAGACGATGTTTACCCAGGTTTGGGCCCTCCTATGGAGGTAATACCCTACGTCCTGCTTGATTGTATTGATGGTATGTGGGCTACAGAGTTGATCTACCTCGAGATCAAATAGCCAAACCCTAGATGAGTTGTTCTCTGTCTACAACCTAAAACCCTCCGGCTTATATAGACGCCGAGGGTATCAAGGGTTTACACATGGTCAGTTACATGTCGAAGTGATAAACATGCCTATTCACTACTCCAAACATGGAGGATACGCCATGATTCCCGAAGCTTCCTTCTTGGAGACAAGGCCTTCGATCAATCAAGTGTTCGGTAAGCGGCCCATATAGTCCGGCCCATAAGAAACAGGTAGGCCACCCGAGGACCCCTGAAACCAGGACTCCCTCACCCCCGAGTCTTAAGTTGACTCGAAGAGGCGGCTTGAGAGTCTTTCATATGTTTTTAGACATATGTCGGCATAAGGTTAATGACTGAACGATGGAATTTATCCAAAATGGAGATGATGTAGCGAGCTGATGATGTTCGTGATGCTCATCATATGTCTTTTGGCAAATGTCGTTGCCAATTTGAGTGCATATGCCTCTTGACCCATGCTTTGTTATTCTCATGTTGTCCAGCTCTCTTGGCTCCTCCAGGGACATTTTATTTTTCTTTGTTGCTAACCTTTTAATTGCTGGCTCAAATTGTAGCTTATCCAAGCATGTTTCCTTCATGGCAAGATCTCATGTCTCTTTTGATATGTTGAAGTAGATTGTATCGCTAGGATAACAGGCCAATGTGTCTATCCATTGAGCAGCCTGGTGTAAGTGGAGGCTGGCGCGTGTTTTTGGCGATGTTGTATAATACATGCTTCTGAATGTCATTGTTTCCTTTGCTCGAAAGTTGTTGGAGGGTACGGGCCGTTGGGGCGGCTTGCGTGCGTCTGTATGACAGCTAGAGTGACCAGCCGCGACACCAGTGTGTTTAATATAGACCAGGCCGTGGGGGTGCCCCAAGCGCGTCCATTGGGCGGCTCATACGAGTGTATGCGGGCCCAGCGTGTTGATGTAGACGTGGAAGTCAGCCGCGGCATTTGAAACCGGCTTGATAGCACAGATGCGAGAGTTGTTTGTGGCGTTTGTAAACCGGTGTTGACCCTTGAATCAGGTGCGGCATTGGAAACCTATGCGGATGGTGAATCGTCTATGGCGTTGTAGGCCGGCGTGGATGGATAGTCGGCCCATGGTGCTTGTAAGTGGGCCCGGACACTGAGTCGGCCACAACATTGTAGATCGGCACAGACGTGAGTCGATCGTGGTGTTGTAAACGTACACCAGTGTAGAATGGTGTTGGCGCGTGCTCCACCTCGGCGATATAATGCCGTTTTGATAATGAATAATTGTCTTGCATAAAAATATTGCAAGAGACGAAGTAATTTTTTTCTGATGAATTAATATGTACTGAAGACAGAAAGGGCAAATAGCACCTAATATTTTTTTATGGATGATCGCAAACGATGGTGCGACCTCGGGTGTTGTTTGTTGACTGGACCGCGGAGACGGTGGTTTGCATGCGTGTCGCGAGGCAACGGAGTGGATAAGGTGAGGCTACATCTACTGCCGCGAGGGCAATGGTTGAGAAGGCCCTCTGCGAGCTGAGGCAGGTCAACGAAACGGCAGGAAAACGAGGCCTTGGAAACCGACTTGAGGCCGTGGAGGCAACGCTGCAGGGGACGCTCGAAGACGGGGACGAGTAGGCGGCGGCTCGATGCGAGGTCCGTGCAGGGGCGGCTTGAGGCCATGCGTGGTAGAGGTGGCATGACGCGGGGCCGCCCGAGGCGGAGGCGAGGGCTGTGGCTCGGATGGCGGTGCCAGAGGTAGATGCCTAGGAGGTGGCCGGCAAAGGTGATGGAGAAGCACCGAGAGCTCAGAGCGGCACGAGGTGAGGCAGAAGAGAAACTGGCTTGGCCCGGTCATGGCTGACGAGGTGAGGCACGTCAGCAGGGTCGACTCGAGGCGAGGTCGAGCAGGGTGAGGCAGTGGCTAACGGCGGTGGTCGAGAAGGAAGTGGCGGCTCAGAGCAGCATGTCGGTTCGAGGCGTGTTGTCAGGTTGAGACAAACCGAGGTGGCGGCTCAACGTAGGTGAGCCAGCGGCTTGGCACAAGGCCTCAAGGCGGCTTAAGGCAAGGAGGCAGAGGTCGGGCATGGTGCGGTGAAGGCGGGCGTAGCGGCGGCTCACGCACATCGGAGACTGGTGCTACGGTGGCTCAAAGATGAGGTCGAGTTAGAGATGGGTCATGACTCTTGATCTCGACAGATGAACTTGGATTTGATGAAGATTCTTCTGTGTCGGCGCTTGCGGTTACGGCGGGTTATAAGCTTCTCAATCCCTAGGAGAGATCCCTTTAAGAACACAACATCACCGTGCGTGGCCCCATGGTGGGCGCCAACTGTCATGGTTTTGTCACAGCAAGATGTCCTCGTGAGAGAACTTAGGTGTGAGGCCATCATCGCTGTGTGGCGGCTTGAGAGGGGTTGGTCGAAATTGAGAGACACGAGTTTACCCAGGTTCGGCCCTCTGATGGAGGTAAAAGCCTACGTCCTAATTCGTGTGTATTGATGATGATGATGATCTCGATTACAAGGGTGCTATTTCGCTACCTCTAGTCTCGAGGGTTTCTAATCTGTCTATCTCTAATGACTTGAACTTCTCCCTCTTGGGGTGCCTTGCCCCTCCTTATATAAGTTGAAGGGGTAGGTTTACATGTAGAGTCCTACTAGGACTAGGACTAGGACTAGTCTCTCTTGAATCCTAATTTGAGTCTTGCTTCTCTTGTGAGGGAATTCCTCCTCTTCTTGGGCCTTCTCTATGAGCCGGCCCTTTAGGCCTCTCCGCAAACTGCCTTCCTTGGGTTGCACACTAGGCCTTAGGCATTGTCCACTAGTAGAAAGCAGACCTGCCGTCCGCCTCATTAGTCGTGGTTGGCTTTTGAACCAGCACTAATGTGATCATTAGTGCCGGTTCGTTACTGTTGGGGAAGGTTGCATGGGAAACAAAAAAATTCCGATGCACACGCAGATCTATCCATGGTAATGAGCATCTACAAGAGGGAGAGTGGATCTACGTACCCTTGTAGATCGCTAAGGGGGAAGCGTTAAGAAACGCGGTTGGTGTAGTCGAACGTCTTCGCGATCCAAATCATCGAGCGTCCCGCGATCTCATCACGATCCGTCCCGTGATCCAATCACGATACATCCTGCGAACTCATCACGATCCGTCCTGCGATCTCGTCATGATCCATCCCGCGAACTCATCATGATCCGTCCCGCGATCTTGATCACGGTCCTTCCGATCTAGCGCCGAACGGACGGCACTTCCGCGTTTAGCACACGTACAGCTCGATGACGATCTCCATCTTCTTGATCCAGCTAGAGGGGGCAGAGAGGTAGAAGAGTTCTCCGGCAGCATGACGACGCTCCGGAGATGGTGGTGGAGCTATTCCGGTAGGGCTTCGCCTAAGCACTGCAGAAATCCGATCTAGAGGAGAAACTATGCACTAGAGGAACGGGTAGCACGTGGTTGAAAATTATGTGCAAAAACCCTAAAACCTCTAGTATATATAAGAGGAAGGGAGGAGGAGGCTTGGCACAAGGTCCAAGCCTCCAAGGAATCGGCCGAACCAGGTGGAGGAGGTGGACTCCACCTCCAATCCTAGTAGGACTAGGATTCACCCTATTTTTGCCTTTTCCACTTTTTCTCTTTGGGCCTTTTTTCCCAAACCGCATGGGCCTTGTGTGGGAGTTCCACAAGCCCACTAAGGCCTGGTAAACACTCTCCCATAGCCCATGCAGCCTCTTGGATCGAAATACCACTCCCGATGGTCTCCCAATACACTACCGGCACTCCCGATACACTACCGATGAGCCCGAAACTTTTCCGGCGACCAAAACAGGACTTCCTATGTATGAATCTTTACCTCCGGACCATTACGGAGCTCCTCGTGACATCCGGGATCTCATCCGGGACTCCAAACAACCTTCGGTCACCACCATATATAACTCTATACTACCGAAACGTCACCAAACCTTAAGTGTGCAGACCCTGCGGATTCGAGAACTATGTAGACATGACCGAGACACCTCTACGATCAATAACCAATAGCGGGACCTAGATGCCCATATTGGTTCCTACATATTCTAAGAAGATCTTTATCGGTCGAACCTCTATGTCAAGGATTCAGTTAATCCCGTATGATGTTCCCTTTGTTCTTCGGTATGTTACTTGCCCGAGATTCGATCGTCGATATCTCCATACCTAGTTCAACCTTGTTATCGGCAAGTTTCTTTACTCATTCCGTAATACAAGATCCTATGACTAACCATTGCTTGCAAGGCTTATTGTGATGTTGTATTATCGAGTGGGCCCTGAGATACCTCTCCGTCACACGGAGTAACAAATCTCAGTCTTGATCCATGCCAACTCAACAGACACCTTTGGAGATACCTGTAGAGCACCTTTATAGTCACCCAGTTACGTTCTGACGTTTGATACACACAAGGTACTCCTCCGGTGTCAATGAGTTGCATGATCTCATGGTCATAGGAACATATAGTTGACATGCATAAAACAGTAGCAATAAACTGACACGATCATATGCTACGTTCGTAGTTTGGGTCTTGTCCATCACATCATTCTCCTAATGATGTGATCCCGCTATCAAATGACATCTCATGTCCATGACTAGGAAACCATAGCCATCTTTGATCAACGAGCTAGTCTATTAGAGGCATACTAGGGACATGGTGTTGTCTATGTATCCACACATGTATCTGAGTTTCCGATTAATACAATTATAGCATGGATAATAAACGATTATCATGAACAAGGAAATATGATAATAACCAGTTTATTATTACCTCTAGGGCACATTTCCAACAGTCTCCCACTTGCACTAGAGTCAATAATGTAGTTCACATCACCATGTGATTCGCATTGTTATGAATCTAACACCCAATGAGTTTTGGGGTTCGATCATGCTTCGCATGTGAGAGAGGTCTTATAGTCAACAGGTCTGTGACATTCAGATCCGTGTGTACTTTGCAAATCTCTATGTCAAACTGTAAACACTGCTACCACACTCCACTTGGAGCTATTCCAAATGGCTTCTCTACTATACGTATCTAGATTGCTACTAAGAGTCATCCGGATTAGTGTTAAAGCTTGCATCGACGTAACTCTTTACGATGAACCCTTTATCACCTCCATAATCGAGAAACGTTTCCTTAGTATTTTAGTCACTAAGGATAATATTGACCGTTGTCCAGTGATCCACTCCTGGATCACTCTTATACCCCTTGACGGACTCATGGCAAGGCACACACAGGTGCGGTACACAGCATGGCATACTATACAGAGCCTATGGCTAAGGCATAGGGGACAACGTTCGTCCTTTCTCTTTCTTCTGCCGTTGTCGAGCTTTGAGTCTCACTCAACTTCACACCTTACAAATCAGGCAAGAACTCTTTCTCCGACTGATCCATTTTGAACTCTTTCAAAATCTTCTCAAGGTATGTACTCATTGAAAGTCTCATCAAGCATCTTGATCTATCTCTATAGATCTTGATGTTCAACAATTAGGTAGCTTTATCTAGGTCTTCCTTTAAAAAACTCTTTTCAAACAACCGTTTATGCTTTCTAGAGAGTCTACATCATTTCTAATCAACAATATGTCAACCACATATGCTTATCAGAAACTCTATAGTGCTCCCACTCACTTTATTGTAAATACAAGTTTCTCATAAACTTTGTATAGATTTAAAAAGTTTGATCACCTCATCAAAGTGTATATTCCAACTCCGAGATGCTTGCTTCAGTTCATAGAAGAATCACTGAAGCTTGCACACCTTTTAGCATCCTTAGGACTTACAAAACCTTCTGGTTGTATCACATACATACTTTCCTCAAGTAAACCGTTAAGGAAACGACGTTTTGATATCCATCTGCCAGATTTCATAATTGAAAACACAGCAAGTGCTAACATAATTCAAACAGACTTTAGCACTGCTACGAGTGAGAAAGTCTCATCGCAGTCAACTCCTTGAACTTGTCGTAAACTTTTTTGCAACAAGTTGATCTTTACAAATGGTGGCATTTACCATGAGCGTCTTTCTTCATTTTAAACATCCATTTGTACTCAACGACCTGCCGTCCAACGAGCAAGTCTACCAAAGTCTATACTTGGTTTTCATACATGGATCCTTTCTAGGATTTCATGGCCTCTAACCATTTGTCAGAATCCGGGCCCATCATCGCTTCTCCATAGTTCGTAGGTTCATCACTGTCCAACAACATGACCTCTAAGACAGGGTTGTCGCACCACTCAGGAGCAGTACACATCCTTGTTGACCTATGAAGTTCGATAGTAACTTGATCCGAAGCTTCATCATCATCATCATTAACTTCCTCTTCAACTAACCTAGGCTTCACAGAAACATCTTCTTGTGCTGCGCTACTCTCTGGTTGAACAAAGGTTCAACAACCTCATCAAGTTCTATCTTCCTCCCACTCAATTCTTTCGAGAGAAACTTTCCTCGAGAAAGGACCTAGTTTTAGCAATAAACATTTTATGCTCGGATCTAAGATAGAAGGTTCACCCAACTGTTCTTAGGGTATTCTATGAATATACATTTGTCCGCTTTGGGTTCGAGCTCATTAGGTGAAAACATTTTCCACACAAGCGTTGCAACCCCAAACATTAAGAAATGACAGCTTAGGTTTCTATCAAACCATAATTCACACAGTGTCATCTCAACAGATTTAGATGGTGCCCTATTTAAAGTGAATGTAGTTGTCTCTAATGCATAACCCCAAAATTATACTAACAAAATGATAATAGACATCATAGCACGCACCATATCCAATAGAGCATGACTATGACGTTCGGACACACCATCACACTATGGTGTTCCAGGTGGCGTGAGTTGTGAAACAACTTTCACATTGTCTAAAGTTGTATGCCAAACTCGTAACTCAGATATTCACCTCCACGATCATATCGCAAACATTTTTGTCTTCTTGTCACGATGATCTTAAACTTCACTCTGAATTTGCTTGAACCTTTCAAACGATTCAGACTTGTGTTTCATTAAGTAAATATACACTATATCTACTCAAATCATCAGTGAAGGTAAGAAAATAACGATATCCACCGCACGCTACAAGACTCATTGGATTGCATACATCAATATGTATCATTTCCAATAAATCACTTGGCCGCTTCATCAAAACAGAAAATGGGGTCCTTAGTCATCTTGACCAAGAGGCATGGTTCGCATGTCTCAACCGATTCGAAATCGAATGAGTCCAAAGATCCATCAGCATGGAGTTTCTTCATGCGTTTTATACCAATATGACATTTAGGGGCAGTGCCACAAGTATGTGGTACTATTATTATTAAATTTATATCTTTTTGGCATCAATGTTATGAACATGTGTATTACTACGATCAAGTTTCAACAAACCATTCTTACTGGGTGCATGACCATTGAAGGTATTATTCATGTAAATAGAACAACCATTATTCTCTAACTTAAATGAATAATCGTGTTGCAATGAACATGATCTAATCACGTTCATGCTCAACGCGAAAACACCAAATAACATTTATTTAGGTTCGTCACTAATCCCGAATGTAGAGAGAGCGTGCGATGTTGATCACATCAACCTTGGAAACATTTCCAACACACATCGTCACCTCACACTTAGCTAGTATCCGTTTATTCCATAGCTTTTACTTCAAGTTACTAACATTTAGCAACCAAACCGGTATCCAATACCCAGGTGCTACTAGGAGTACTAGCAAGGTACACATCAATAACACATATATCAAATATACTTTTGTCGACTTTGCCAGCCTTCTTATCTACCAAGTATCTAGGGTTGTTCCGCTTCAGCGACCATTCTCCTCATAATCGAAGCACTTAGTCTCGGGTTTGGGATAGACTTTGGGTTGCTTCACTGGAGCTACAACTGACTTGTTATCCATGAAGTTTCCCTCCTTGCTCCTGCCCTCCTCGAAACTAGTGGTTTTGACTAACCATCAACACTTGACGCTCCTTCTCGATTTCTACCTTCGCGGTGTCAAACATCACGAACAGCTCAGGGATCATTATTTCTATCCCTGGCATTTTATAGTTCATCACCAAGTTCTAGTAGCTTAGTGATAGTGACTTGGAGAACTATATCAATCACTATCCTATCTGGAAGATCAACTCCCACTCGATTCAAGCGATTGTAGCACCCAGACAATCTGAGCACATGCTCAACGATTGAGCTATCCTCCTTCATCTTGCAGGCAAAGAATCTTGTTGGAGATCTCATATCTCGCAACACGGGCATGAGCCTGAGATCCTAATTTCAGCTCTTAGAACATCTCATATGTTCCGTGACGTTCAAAACATTTCGGAGCCTCAATTCTAAGCCGTAATGCATGACACACTAAACTATCAAGTAGTCATCAGAACATGCCTGTCAGATGTTCACAACACCTACAAACAACGCTAGAGGGGTTGGCGCACCGAGCGGTGCATTAAGGACATAAGCCTTCTATGTAGCAACGAGGACAATCCTCAGATCACGGAGCCAGTCCGCAATATTGCTACCATCATCTTTCAACTCTATTTCTCTAGGAACATATAAAATTCAAGGGAGCTACAGCGTGAGCTTGTAATCTACAGCACAGTTTGCAAAGACACTAGTGACTATGTTCATGATAATGAGTTCAATTAATCATATTACTTAAGAACTCCCACTCAAATTGACATCCCTCCAGTCATTCGAGTGATACATGATCCAAATTCACCAACTCAAGTCCGATCATCACGTGAGTTGAGGTGGTTTCAACGGTGAACATCATCATGTTGATCATATCTACTATATGACTCATGTTCGACCTTTCGTTCTCTTGTGTTCCGAGGCCATGTATGTACATGCTAGACTCGTCAAGTTTAACCCGAGTGTTCTGCATGTGCACACCCATTGTATGTGAACGTAGAGTCTATCACACCCGATCATCACGTGGTGTCTCAACACGACGAACTTTCGCAACGGTGCACACTTGGGGAGAACACAATTCATCTTGAAATTTAAGTGCGGGATCACCTTATAATGATACCGTCGTCCTAACAAAAACAAGGTGCATAAAAGGATTAACATCACATGCAAATCATAAGTGACATTATATGACCATGAACTTGTGCTTTTGATCTCCATCTTGAAAGCACCGGCATGATCTCCATCGTCACCGGCAAGACACCATGATCTCCATCAACATGTCGCCATCGGGGTTGTCGCGCCCAACATGCTTCTACTACTATTGTTACCGTTTAGCGATAAAGTAAAGCATTACATAGCGCTTAATGATTAACACGCAGGTCATACAATAATTAAAGACAACCTTGTGGCTCCTGCCGGTTGTCGTACCCATCGACATGCAAGTCGTGATAATCTATACATCACATGATCATCTCATACATCACATATATCACATCATGTCATTAGCCATATCATATCACAACATACCCTGCAAAAACAAGTTAGATGTCCTCTAATTGTTGTTGCATGTTTTACGTGGATGCTATAGGTATCTAGCAAGAACAATTCTCATCTACGCAAAAACCACAACGGTGATACACTAGTTGCTTTTCAACCTTCTCAAGGACCGCCTTTGTCGAATCTGATCCAACTAAAGTGAGAGAAACTGGCACCCGCAAGCCATCTATGCAACAAGTTGCGGTCGAGGGAACCGATCTCTCGTAAGCATACGAGTAATGTTGGTATGGGCCGCTTCATCTCACAATACCGTTGAACCAAAATCCGACCAAGGGAGGAAGCGATCTAAGCATCAACGCCCCCAAACCTTTTGTGTTCTACTCGAGATCTCATCTACACATAGACCTAGCTCTGATACCACTGTTGGGGAACGTTGCATGGGAAACAAAAAATTTCCTACGCACACACATATCTATCCATGGTAATGAGCATCTACGAGAGGGAGAGTGGATCTATGTACCCTTGTAGATTGCTAAGCGGGAAGCATTAAGAAACGCGGTTGGTGTAGTCGAACGTCTTCGCGATCCAAATCGCTGAGTGTCCCACGATCTCATCACGATCCGTCCCGCGATCCAATCACGATCCGTCCCGCGAACTCATCATGATTCGTCCCGCGATCTCATCACGATCCATCCCGCGAACTCATCACGATCCGTCCCGCGATCTTGATCACGGTCCTTCCGATCTAGCACCGAACGAATGGCACCTCCGCGTTCAGCACACGTACAGCTCGAGGACGATCTCCGCCTTGTTGATCCAGCAAGAGGGAGCATAGAGGTAGAAGAGTTCTACGGCAGCGTGACAGCGCTCCGGAGATGGTGGTGGAGCTATTCCGGCAGGGCTTCACCTAAGCACTGCAGAAATCCGATCTAGAGGAGAAACTATGCACTGGAGGAACGGGTAGCACATGGCTGAAAATTCTGTGCAAAAACCCTAAAACCTCTAGTATATATAAGAGGAAGAGATGAGGAGGCTTGGCACAAGGGACAAGCCTCCAAGGAGTCGGCCGAACCAGGTGGAGGAGGTGGACTCCACCTCCAATCCTAGTAGGACTAGGATTCACCCTATTTTTGCCTTTTCCACTTTTTCTCTTTGGGCCTTTTTTCCCAAATCGCATGGGCCTTGTGTGGGACTTCCACCAGCCCACTAAGGGCTCGTAAACACTCTCTCACAGCCCATGGAGCCTCTTGGGTCGAAATACCCCTCCCGATGGTCTCCCGGTACACTACCGGCACTCCCGGTACACTACCGATGAGCCCGAAACTTTTCCGGCGACCAAAACAGGACTTCCTATATATGAATATTTACCTGCGAACTATTCCGGAGCTCCTTGTGATGTCTGGGATCTCATCCGGGACTCCGAACAACCTTAGGTCACCACCATACATAACTCTATACTACCGAAACGTCACCAAACCTTAAGTGTGCAGACCGTGCGGGTTCGAGAACTATGTAGACATGACTGAGACACCTCTACGGTCAATAACCAATAGCAGGACCTGGATGCCCATATTGGTTCCTATATATTCTACAAAGATCTTTACCGGTCGAACCTCTATGTCAAGGATTCAGTTAATCCTGTATGATGTTCCCTTTGTTCTTCGGTATGTTACTTGCCCGAGATTCGATCATCGGTATCTCCATACCTAGTTCAACCTCGTTACCGGAAAGTCTCTTTACTCGTTCCGTAATACAAGATCACGTGACTAAAACATAGTCACATTGATTGCAAGGCTTATTGTGATGTTGTATTACTGAGTGGGCCCTGAGATACCTCTCCGTCACACAGAGTAACAAATCCCAGTCTTGATCCATGCCAACTCGACAGACACCCTTGGAAATACCTGTAGAGCACATTTATAGTCACCCAGTTACGTTGCAACGTTTGATACACACAAGGTACTCCTCCGGTGTCAGTGAGTTGCATGATCTCATGGTCATAGGAACATATACTTGACATGCAGAAAACAGTAGCAATAAACTGACACGATCATATGCTACGTTCGTAGTTTGGGTCTTGTCCATCACATCATTCTCCTAATGATGTGATCCCGCTATCAAATGACATCTCATGTCCATGACTAGGAAACCATAGCCATCTTTGATCAACGAGCTAGTCTATTAGAGGCATACTAGGGACATGATGTTGTCTATGTATCCACACATGTATCTGAGTTTCCGATTAATACAATTATAGCATGGATAATAAACGATTATAATGAACAAGGAAATATGATAATAACCAATTTATTATTGCCTCTAGGGCATATTTCCAACAGTTACGGACCATTAGTCCTGGTTCGTGCCACGAACCGGCACTAAAGGTGTGGTGGCAGGCCGGCGTCAGAGTGGGGCCCCACGAGAACCTTTAGTCCCGGTTGGTGGCTCCAACCGCGACTATAGGCTAACCTTTAGTCGCGGTTGGAGCCACCAACCGGGACTAAAGGTCCCCCTATAATGAAACCCTTCGAAGCTAGCCCGATCAGAGTCCTCTGTTCTTCCCCTTTCCTCTCCTCTCTATTCTTCCTCTCTTCCTCGAGCTCATCCTCCATTTTTGCCAAAATTTGTCAAGATTTGGAGGCATCCCATCCATCCAAGTGTTCACAAAGGTTAGCAACTTTGTCCTTTCATCTCTCATTCTAGATTAGCTCTTGCAATGCTCTATAAGTATAGTAATTTGTGGGTTTTAGTTTGTATGTGGTATTTTATTTGATTTATGCAATTTTAGCTCAAATTAACTTCTTACTTTACATTTGTAGGTGTGGTTTACTTAGTGCCTTCCTGTCCCCGTCCTAACCACCGTCGATCGCCCGCACCGTCGCGTCGCCGGCACCACCTTGGTGAGCCTCTTGTTCTTATCCTTTTTATAATAAAAAACCATGTTTGTAAGATTTAGTTAGTTACTTGTATAGTTTTCTTACATATATGGTTGTTTGTCATAGTGGCATGGTTTTGAAATCTGTCTCCATCGGCCCTCGTCCGGTTTATGATGCGGATGTGGTATATACTCTCTTTTATAACTCTTTGTTGCATTTTGTGTTCCTGACAATTATGCCAATCAAGTTGAAATAGATGTTTTTATCTAGGAGGTATGTGAATCGGAGATTCCAACCGACATAGATATTCTTGTCGAGAAGTTAAATTTAGTTGAAAAAGAAAACGAGTATTTGAAAGAAAAATTGAAAAGAGTTGACGAAGAGAAGATGAAACTGGAGTTGTATGTTACCGATGTCGTCGATGATCACAAGATCAAGATGGGTGCAATGCGCTTGAAGATTAGAAAAATTAAAAGATATGCCATTGATAGCGAGGCTTGGTATCACTATGCTGTTGGATCAATTGTTACCTTAGTTGCGATGTTGATCGCATTTGTTGTTGCATTTAAATGCTTTAGCTGGAGAGTTTGTATGTTGTTTTATGAGAACAAGTGTGTATGAACTTTATGTACGAACTTGTATTAATTTGGTATTTTCGGTGTTGTGTAATGAAGATGAGCCGGCAATGGATGTACGACGACCGATGCTCTCCCCAGTTCATTAATGGCGTGCATACTTTTCTGGTTGCGGCTGAGGCAAACAAGCGGTCGGATGGTTTTATGTATTGTCCATGTGCTGGTTGTAAGAATGGTCGAAATTACTCTAACTCAAGAACCATTCATGTCCACCTATTTGGGTCAGGTTTCATGTCCGGCTATAACTGTTGGACCAAGCACGGAGAAAGAGGGGTCCTAATGGAAGAGAATGAAGAAGAAGAGAATGACGACAGCTATCCTGGCCATGGGTTCCATGAATACGATGGTACAACAATGGGGGAAGAAGCTGAGCCGACAATGCGGGAAGGAGCTGAAGAAGAGGCATCATATGAGCCTGCTGATGATCTTGGTCGGGCCATTGCCGATGCAAAGAGAAACTGCGCAAATGAAAAAGAGAAGCTGAAGTTGCAGCGCATGTTAGAGGATCACAAAAAAGGGTTGTACCCAAATTGCAAAGATGACAATAAAAAGCTGGGTACCACACTGGAATTGCTGCAATGGAAGGCAGAGAATGGTGTATCTAACAAGGCATTTCAAAAGTTGCTAATAATGTTAAAGAAGAAGCTACCAAAGGACAACGAATTGCCAGAGAGTACGTACGAAGCAAAGAAGGTTGTCTGCCCTCTAGGATTAGAGGTCAAGAATATACATGCATGCCCTAATGAATGCATCCTCTACCGTGGTGAGTACAAGGATTTGAATGCATGCCCGGTATGTTGTGCATTGCACTATAAGATCGACCACGATGACCATGGTGATGTTGAGGGCGAGCGCCCCAGGAAGAAGATTTTTGCCAAGGTGATGTGGTATGCTCCTATAATACCACGGTTGAAACATTTGTTCCAAAACAAAGAGCATGCCAAGTTGATGCGATGGCACAACTTAGACCGTAATAAAGACGGGAAGTTGAGAGTGCCCGCTGTCGGGTCGCAGTGGAGAAAAATCGAGAAAAAGTGGAAGGACTTTGCAAAGGATGCAAGGAACGTATGGTTTGGTTTAAGTGCAAATGGCATTAATCCTTTCGGGGAGCAGAACAGCAATCATAGCACATGGCATGTGACTCTATGTATCTATAACCTTCCTCCTTGTTTGTGCATGAAGCGGAAGTTCATTATGATGCCAATGCTCATACAAGGCCCCAAGCAACCAGGCAACGACATTGATGTGTACCTAAGGCCATTTATTGAAGAACTTTTACAGTTGTGGAATGGAAAAGGTGTATGTGCGTGGGATGCGAAAGATCGGGAGGAATTTGACCTACATGTGTTGTTGTTTGTAACCATCAATGATTGGCCTGCTCTCAGTAACCTTTCAGGATAGACAAACAAGGGATACCACACATGCACACACTGTTTAGATGATACCAACAGTATATATTTGGATAAATGTAAGAAGAATGTGTATCTGGGGCATCGTCGATTTCTTCAGAGCAGGCATCCTGTAAGAAAGAAAGGCAAGCATTTCAAAGGTGAGGCAGATCACCGGAAGAAGCCTCGCCACCGTACGGGTGATGAAATACTTGATATGGTCAAGGATTTAAAAGTAATCTTTGGCAAGGGTCCTGGTGCACAATCTGCTTCGAATGACGCTGACAAACGCGCACCCATGTGGAAGAAGACATCTATATTTTGGGACCTACCATATTGGAAAGACCTCGAGGTCTGCTCTATAATCGATGTGATGCACATGATGAATCTTTGTGTGAACCTGCTAGGCTTCTTGGGCATGTATGGGAAGACAAAAGATACGCCGGAGGCACGGGAGGACCAGCAACGTATGCACGGAAAAGACGGCATGGATCCAAAGAAGTTTTAGGGTCATGTCAGCTATGCTCTTACCAAAGAAGAGAAGCAAATCTTCTTCGAATGCCTGCTCAGTATGAAGGTCCCGTCTGGCTTCTCGTCGAATATAAAGGGAAAAATTAATATGGTAGAGAAAAAGTTCTAGAACCTAAAGTCTCATGACTGCCACGTGATTATGACGCAACTGCTTCCGGTTGCATTGAGGGGGCTTCTACCGGAAAATGTTTGATTAGCCATTGTGAAGCTATGTGCATTCCTGAATGCAATCTCTCAGAAGGTAATCGATCTAGAAATCCTACCAAGGTTAGAGAATGATTTGGTGCAGTGTCTTGTCAGTTTCGAGTTGGTGTTCCCACCATCCCTCTTCAATATCATGACGCATGTCCTAGTTCACCTAGTCGAGGAGATTGCCATTCTGGGTCCTGTATTTCTACACAATATGTTCCCCTTTGAGAGGTTCATGGGAGTCTTAAAGAAATATGTTCATAATCGTGCTAGGCTAGAAGGAAGCACTCCAAGGGCCATGAAACAGAGGAGGCCATTGAGTTTTGTGTTGACTTTATTCCTGACATTAAGACGATAGGTGTTCCTGAATTGCGGCATGAGGGCAGACTGGGTGGAAAAGGCATGCTAGGAAGAATTCACTAATATGCCAGGATGGGCATTCTTTGGCGCAAGCACACTACACAGTTCTACAAAGTTCCGCCTTGGTGGCTCCATATATCGAGCAACACAAGAATATTCTACGCTCCAAACACCCGGAGAAGTCTGACGACTGGATTACACATGAACAAACGGTGACTTTCGCCGGTTGGTTGCAGACACGTCTCATGCATTACGACACTGTTGAAGATGACATGTACTTGTTGTCCAAGTTACCATCTTCGACTATATTGACTTTCAAAGGGTGCGAGATAAATGGGAATACATTTTACACAATCGCTCAAGATAAAAAAGAGTGCCAACCAAAACAGTGGTGTCCGCTTTGATGCAGCAAAAAACAATGGGCCAAAGGACACATACTATGGTTACATAGAGGAGATATAAGAACTTGACTATGGACTTGATTTTAAGGTCCCTTTGTTTAGGTGCAAATGGGTCAATCTGACACGAGGCGGGGTAAAGGAAGAACTGCAGTACAGAATGACAACAGTGGATCTCAACAATCTTGGGTACGTAGACGAACCATTCTTCCTAGCCAATGATGTGGCGCATGTTTTCTATGTGAAGGACATGTCTACCAAGACGAGAAAAAGAAAAGATAAGGAAGAAAATACATCATGCGATGAACCAAAGCGCCACATAGTTCTTTCAGGGAAAAGAAACATCATGGGAGTGGAGGACAAGATAGACATGTCAGAAGATTATGAAAATTTTCATGAAATTCCTCCCTTCATAGTGAATGTTGACCCGAGCATCAAGTTAAACGATGAATATTGTCCATGGTTATGACGCAAAGGGACACACGCGAAGAAAAAGTTTTACACCCAAAGATCCCACTCTGGGATGTGACCGGCTTCTCTAGTTAGTTTCCAGACTTATATATCTAGAAAGTCCCACTTCGGACAAACCGAAGGGAATCTTTGTAATAGTAGTGTACTTATGTGTTTTGTGCGTTCAGTATGCACCATTTGAAGGGAGGCCATCAATTTTCTGTTGGGAGACATAGTAGTAGTAAATCAAAAAATTCCTACGATCACCAAGATCTATCCATGGAGAAACCAGCAATGAGTAGGGAGAGATTGCATCTTCATACCTTTGAAGATTGCTAAGCATAAGCGTTACAAGAATGCGGTTGGTGGAGTCGTACTCGCAACGATTCAGATCGTGGTGGATTCTGATCTCAGCGCCAAACAACGGCGCCTCCGCGTTCAACACACGTGCAGCCCGATGACGTCTCCTGCGCCTTGATCCAGCAAGGAGGAAGGAGAGGTTGAGGGAGATCTCCGGCAGCACGACGACATGGTGACGGTGGAGCTACGTGGACTCCGGCAAGGCTTCGCCAAGCGCTACGGAGAACAAGGAAGAGGAAGGGTAGGGCTGCGCCGAGAGAGAGAGAGAGAGAGAAGTCGTGTCTCAAATCATCCCAAACCCTTGCATATATATAGGAGGAGGGAGATGGAGGGCTGCCTCGGCCTCTCCTCCAAGGAGGAGAGGTTCGACCGAACCAGGGATAGAGTCCACCTCCCACAAGGGAGGTGGATCTCCTCTTTTAAAACCCTTTTGCCCTTTATCTCTTGATCCCAGCCGCATGGGCCTTTCTAAAAGGTCTTGGCCAGCCCAAAAAGGGCTGGCACACCTCCTCTAAGGGCCCACAAAGTCCTATGGTCGTCACACCCTTCCCGAGGGTCCTCCCACACCCTCCCAGCACTCCTGCTACACTGCCGATGAGCCCGAAATCTTTCCGGTGACCAAAATTGGACTTCCTATATATCAATCTTTACCTTAGGACCATTCAGGAGCTCCTCGTGATGTCTGGGATCTCATCCAGGACTCCAAACAACCTTTGGTAACCACGTACAGCATTTCCCTATAACCCTAGCGTCATCGAACCTTAAGTGTGTACACCCTACGGGTTCGGGAGACACGTAGACATGACCGAGACACCTCTTCGGTCAATAACCAACAGCGGGATCTAGATACCCATGTTGGCTCCCACATGCTCCACGATGATCTCATCGGATGAACCACGATGTCGGGGATTCAATCAATCCCATATACAATTCCCTTTGTCTATCGGTATGATACTTGCCCGAGATTCGATCGTCGGTATCTCTATACCTTTCTCAATCTCGTTACCGGCAAGTCTCTTTACTCATTCCGTAATACATCATCCCGTGGCTAACTCCTTAGTCACATTGAGCTCATTATGATGATGTCTTACCGAGTGGGCCTAGAGATACCTCTCCGTCACACGGAGTGACAAATCCCAGTCTCGATTCGTGCCAACCCAACAGACACTTTCGGATATACCTGTAGTGCACCTTTATAGCCACCCAGTTAGACACGTTTGGCACACCCAAAGTATTCCTATGGTATCTGGGAGTTGCACAATCTCATGGTCTAAGGAAACGATACTTGACATTGAAAAGCTTTAGCAAACGAACTACACGATCTTGTGCTAGGCTTAGGATTGGGTCTTGTCCATCACATCATTCTCCTAATGATGTGACCCCGTTATCAATGACATCCAATGTCCATGATCATGAAACCGTGACCATCTATTGATCAACGAGCTAGCCAACTAGAGGTTCACTAGGGAAATGTTGTGGTCTATGTATTCAGACATGCATTAATACAATTGTAGCATGAACAATACACTAGTAGAAACACCCCCCTTTCGTCCAGGGCGGAATTCGCATTCGTCCCGACTGCCTAAAGAACGGGGACGAATGTGTAGCATTCGTCCCGGTTCTTTAGGCTAGGGCAGCGTCCAGCCCCCCTGGGGCATTCGTCCCGGTTTTTTAGTCGGCATTCGTCCCGGTTTTTTAGTCGGCATTCGCCCCGATTTTATTATTGCCTCTAGGGCATATTTCCAATAGTCTCCCACTTGCACTAGAGTCAATAATCTAGTTACATTGTCATGAATCAAACACCCATAGCATTCTGGTGTTGGTCATGTTTCGCTCGTGAGAGAGGTTTAGTCAATGGATCTATGACATTCAGATCCGTATGCACTTTACAAATATCTATATCTCCCTCTTGAATGTAATCACAGATGGAGTTGAAGCGGCGCTTGATGTGTCTTGTCTTCTTGTGAAACCTGGGCTCCTTCAAAAGGGCAATAGCTCCAGTGTTGTCACAGAATAGAGTCATCGGGCCCGACGCGCTTGGAATAACTCCTAGGTCGGTGATGAACTCCTTCATCCAGACTCCTTCCTTTGTTGCTTCCGAAGCAGCTATGTACTCTGCTTCACATGTAGATGCCGCCACGACGCTTTGCTTGCTACTGCACCAGCTGACTGCCCCTCCGTTCAAAACATACACGTATCCGGTTTGCGACTTGGAGTCGTCTGGATCTGTGTCAAAGCTAGCATCGACATAACCCTTTACGATGAGCTCTTCGGCACCTCCATATATGATAAACATGTCCTTTGTCCTTTTCAGGTACTTCAGGATATTCTTGACCACTGTCCAGTGTTCCGCTCCGGGATCACTTTGGTACCTCCCTACCAAACTTATGGCAAGGTTCACATCAGGTCTGGTACACAGCATGGCATACATAATAGAGCCTATGGCTGAAGCATAGGGGGTGACACTCATCTCTTCTCTATCCTTTGCCGTGGTCGGGCATTGAGTGGTACTCAATCTTACAGCCTGTAACACAGGCAAGAACCCCTTCTTGGACTGATCCATATTGAACTTCTTCAATATCTTTTCAAGGTATGTGCTTTGTGAAAGACCTATGAGGCGTCTTGATCTATCTCTATATATCTTAATACCTAATATATAAGCAGCTTCTCCAAGGTCCTTCATTGAAAAACACTTATTCAAGTAGGCCTTTATACTTTCCAAGAGTTCTATATCATTTCCCATTATCAGTATGTCATCCACATATAATATGAGAAATGCTACAGAGCTCCCACTCACTTTCTTGTAAATACAGGGTTCTCCATAAACATATACAAACCCAAACGCTTTAATCACTTCATTAAAGAGAATGTTCCAACTCCGAGATGCTTGCACCAGCCCATAGATGGAGCGCTGGAGCTTGCATACCTTGTTAGCATCTTTAGGATCGACAAAACCTTCCGGCTGCATCATATACAGTTCTTCCTTGAGGAAGCCATTAAGGAATGCCGTTTTGACGTCCATTTGCCAGATCTCATAATCATAAAATGCGGCAATTGCTAACATGATTCGGACAGACTTCAGCATCGCTACGGGTGAGAAAGTCTCATCATAGTCAATTCCTTGAACTTGTCGATAACCCTTAGCGACAAGCCGAGCCTTATAGACGGTTATATTACCATCCGCGTCGGTCTTCTTCTTAAAGATCCATTTATTTTCAATGGCTCACTTATCATCAGGCAAGTCCACAAAAGTCCATACTTTGTTCTCATACATGGATCCTATCTCGGATTTCATGGCCTCAAGCCATTTGTTGGAATCCGGGCCCACCATCGCTTCTTCATAGTTCGAAGGTTCACCGTTGTCTAACAACATGATCTCCAGGACAGGGTTGCCGTACCACTCTGGTGCGGAACGTGTCTTAGTGGACCTTCGACATTCAACATTAACTTGATCTGAAGTTTCATGATCATCATCATTAACTTCCTCTCTAGCCGGTGCAGGCTCCATAGAAACAACTTTCTGTGCTGTGCTACTCTCCGGTTCGAGTGGAGGTATAATTACCTCATCAAGTTCTATTTTCCTCCCACTTACTTCTTTCGAGAGAAACTTTTTCTCGAGAAAGGATCCATTCTTGGCAACAAAGACTTTGCCCTCGGATCGTAGGTAGAAGGTATACCCAATAGTCTCTTTGGGATATCCTATGAAGACGCACTTTTTGCTTTGGGTTCGAGCTTCTCAGGTTGAAGTTTCTTCACATAAGCATCGCATCCCCAAACTTTTAGAAACGACAACTTAGGTTTCTTACCAAACCATAATTCATATGGTGTCGTCTCAACGGATTTTGATGGTGCCCTATTTAAAGTGAATGCGGCAGTCTCTAATGCATATCACCAAAATGATAGCGGTAAGTCGGTAAGAGACATCATAGATCCTACCATATCTAATAGAGTGCGATTACGACGTTCAGACACACCATTTCGTTGAGGTGTGCCAGGCGGCATGAGTTGTGAAACAATTCCACATTTCCTTAGGCGCGTGCCAAACTCGTGACTTAAATATTCTCCGCCACGATCAGATCGTAGGCACTTTATTTTCCTGTCACGTTGATTCTCTACCTCACTCTAAAATTCCTTGAACCTTTCAAAAGTTTCAGACTTATGTTTCATTAAGTAGACATACCCATATCTACTCAAGTCATCAGTGAGGGTGAGAACATAACGGTAGCCACCACGAGCCTCGACACTCATTGGACCGCATACATCGGTATGTATTATTTCCAACAAGTTAGTTGCTCGCTCCATTGTTCCAGAGAACGGAGTCTTGGTCATCTTGCCCATGAGGCATGGTTCGCACGTGTCAAATGATTCGAAATCAAGAGACTCCAAAATTCCATCAGTATGGAGCTTCTTCATGCGTTTGACACCAATATGACCAAGGTGGCAGTGCCACATGTAAATGGGACTATCGTTATCAACCTTACACTTTTTGGTACTCACACTATGGACATGTGTAACATCACGTTCGTGATTCATCAAAAATAAACCATTGACCAGCGGGGCATGACCATAAAAACATCTCTCTCATATAAATAGAACAACCATTATTCTCAGATTTAAATGAGTAGCCATCTCGCATCAAGCGAGATCCAGATATAATGTTCATGCTCAAAGCTGGTACTAAATAACAATTATTAAGGTTTAACACTAATCTCGAAGGTAGATGTAGAGGTAGTGTGCCGACGGCGATCACATCGACCTTGGAACCATTCCCGACGTGCATCGTCACGTCGTCCTTTGCCAGCCTCTGCTTATTCCGCAGCTCCTGCTTGGAGTTACAAATGTGAGCAACTGCACCGGTATCAAATACCCAGGAGCTACTACGAGCGCTGGTTAGGTACACATCAATAACAAGTATATCACATATACCTTTAATGTTGTCGTCCTTCTTATCCGCTAAGTACTTGGGGCAGTTCCGCTTCCAGTGACCGGTACCCTTGCAATTAAAACACTCAGTCTCAGGCTTGGGTCCATGCTTGTTCTTCTTCTTCCCGGCAACTTGCTTACCGGGTGCGGCAACAGCTTTGTCGTCCTTCTTGAAGTTCTTCTTACCCTTGCCTTTCTTGAAACTAGTGGTCTTATTCACCATCAACACTTGATGCTCCTTTTTGATCTCGACCTCCGTTGATTTCAGCATCGAGTACAACTCAGGAATGGACTTCTCCATCCCCTGCATGTTATAGTTCATCACAAAGCTTTTGTAGCTAGGTGGAAGCGACTGGAGGATTCTGTCAATGACCGAGTCAGCCGGGAGATTAACTCCCAGCTGAGTCAAGCGGTTGTGTAGCCCAGACATCTTGAGGATGTGCTCACTGACAGAACTATTCTCCTCCATCTTACAGCTGAAGAACTTGTCAGAGACGTCATATCTCTCGACCCGGGCATGAGATTGGAAAACCAGTTTCAGCTCTTGGAACTTCTCATATGCTCCGTGTTGCTCAAAACGCTTTTGGAGCCCCGGTTCTAAACTATAAAGCATGCCGCACTGAACAAGGGAGTAATCATTGCAGCGAGAATGCCAAGCGTTCGCAACGTCTTGCTCTGCTGGGAGAAGGGGTGGGTCACCTAGTGGTGCATCAAGGACATACAATTTCTTGGAAGCTATGAGGATGATCCTCAAGCCACGGACCCAGTCCACATAGTTGCTTCCATCATCTTTCAGCTTGGTTTTCTCTAGGAATGCGTTGAAATTGAGGGTGACATTCGCGTTGGCCATTGGATCTACAATATAGATTGTAAAGGTAATTTTAGACTAAGTTCATGATAATTTAGTTCACATAATCAAATTATTTAATGAACTCCCACTTATATAGACATCTCTCTAGTCATCTAAGTGACACATGATCCATGTCAACTAGCCCATGTCCGATCATCACGTGAGACGGACTAGTCATCCATGGTGAACATCTCCATGTTGATCGTATCTTCTATATGACTCATGTTCGACCTTTCGGTCTTCCGTGTTCCGAGGCCATGTCTGTACATGCTAGGCTCGTCAAGTCAACCTAAGTGTTCTGCGTGTGTAAATCTGGCTTACACCCGTTGTATGCGAACATTAGAACCTATCACACCCGATCATCACGTGGTGCTTCGCAATGACGATCCTTAGCAACGGTGCACAGTTAGGGTGAACACTTCTCTTGAAATTTTATTGAGAGATCATGTTATTTACTATTGTCGTTCTAAGCAAATAAGATGTAAACATGATAAACATCACATGCAATCAATATAGTGACATGATATGGCCAATATCATCTTGCTCCTTTGATCTCCATCTTCGGGGCACCATGATCATCACTGTCACCGGCACGACACCATGATCTCCATCATCATGATCTCCATCATTGTGTCTTCATGAAGTTGTCTCGCCAACTATTACTTCTACCACTATGGCTAACGTTTAGCAATAAAGTAAAGTAATTACATGGCATTTACGATTGACATTCAGGTCATACAATAAAATAAGACAACTCCTATGGCTCCCGCCGGTTGTCATACTCATTGACATGCAAGTCGTGAATCCTATTACAAGAACATGATCAATCTCATACATCACAATGCATCACATCACATTCTTTGGCCATATCACATCACAAGGCATATGCTGCAAAAACAAGTTAGACGTCCTCTAATTTGTAGTTGCAAGTTTTTACGTGGCTGCTATAGGTTTCTAGCAAGAACGTTTCTTACCTACGCCAAAACCACAACATGATATGCCAATTGCTATTTACCCTTCATAAGGACCCTTTTCATCGAATCCAATCCGACTAAGGTCGGAGAGACAGACACCCGCTAGCCACCTTATGCAACAAGTGCATGTCAGGCGCTGGAACCAGTCTCACGTAAGCGTACGTGTAAAGTCGGTCCAGGCCGCTTCATCCTACAATACCGCCGAATCAAGATAAGACTAGTAGTGGTAAGCATATTAACAAAATCGACGCCCACAACAACTTGTGTTCTACTCGTGCATAGATTCTACGCATAGACCTAGCTCATGATGCCACTGTTGGGAGACGTAGTAGTAAATCAAAAAATTTCCTACGATCACCAAGATCTATCCATGCAGAAACCAGCAACGAGTGGGGATAGATTGCATCTTCATACCTTTGAAGATTGCTAAGCGGAAGCGTTACAAGAACGCGGTTGGTGGAGTCGTACTCGCAGCGATTCAGATCGCGGTGGATTCCGATCTCAGCACCGAACAACGGCGCCTCCGCGTTCAACACACGTGCAGCCCAATGACGTCTCCTACGCCTTGATCCAGCAAGGAGGAAGGAGAGGTTGAGGGAGAGCTCCGGCAGCACGACGGCGTGGTGACGGTGGAGCTACGTGGACTCCGGCAGGGCTTCGCCAAGCGCTACGGAGAACGAGGAAGAGGAAGGGTAGGGCTGCGCCGAGAGAGAGAGAAGTCATGTCTCAAATCAGCCCAAACCCTTGCATATATATAGGAGGAGGGAGAGGGAGGTCTGCCTCGGCCTCTCCTCCAAGGAGGAGAGGTTCAGCCGAACCAGGGATAGAGTCCACCTCCCACAAGGGAGGTGGATCTCCTCTTTTAAAACCCTTTTGCCCTTTATCTCTTGATCCCAGCCGCATGGGACTTTCTAGAAGGTCTTGGCCAGCCCAAAAAGGGCTGGCACACCTCCTCTAAGGGCCCACAAAGTCCTATGGTCGTCACACCCTTCCCGGGGGTCCTCCGGCACCCTCCCGGCACTCCCGGTACACTACCGATGAACCCGAAAACTTTCCGGTGACCAAAACTGGACTTCCTATATATCAATATTTACCTCCGGACCATTCCGGAGATCCTCGTAACGTCCAGGATCTCATCCAGGACTCCGAACAACCTTCGGTAACAACGTACAACATTTCCCTATAATCCTAGCGTTAGCGAACCTTAAGTGTGTAGACCCTACGGGTTCGGGAGACACGTAGACATGACCGAGACACCTCTCCGGTCAATAACCAACAGCGGAATCTGGATACCCATGTTGGCTCCCACATGCTCCATGACGATTTCATCGGATGAACCACGATGTCGGGGATTCAATCAATCCCGTATGCAATTCCCTTTGTCTATCGGTATGATACTTGCCCGAGATTCGATCGTCGGTATCTCTATACCTTATTCAATCTCGTTACCGGCAAGTCTTTTTACTCGTTCTGTAATACATCATCCCGTGGCTAACTCCTTAGTCACATTGAGCTCATTATGATGATGTCTTACCGAGTGGGCCCAGAGATACATCTCCGTCACATGGAGTGACAAATCCCAGTCTCGATTCGTGCCAACCCAACAGACACTTTCGGAGATACCCGTAGTGCACCTTTATAGCCACCCAGTTACGTTGTGATGTTTGGCACACCCAAATCATTCCTACGGTATCTGGAAGTTGCACAATCTCATGGTCTAAGGAAACGATACTTGACAATGAAAAGCTTTAGCAAACGAACTACACGATCTTATGCTATGCTTAGGATTGGGTCTTGTCCATCACATCATTCTCCTAATGATGTGATCCCGTTATCAATGACATCCAATGTCCATGGCCATGAAACCGTGACCATCTATTGATCAATGAGCTAGCCAACTAGAGGCTCACTTGGGACATGTTGTGGTCTATGTATTCACACATGTATTACGGTTTCCGGTTAACACAGTTATAGCATGAACAATAGACAATTATCATGAACTAGGAAATACAATAATAACCATTTTATTATTGCCTCTAGGGCATATTTCCAACATTTTCAACCCTTTCCAACTTCATTTGCTATTTTTCATGCATTTACTGATATATTTTTTGAGCTAAATGACCCTGAAATTGATAAGCACTACAAATGAACTCTCAAAAGGTTGAAAGTTGGCATGGTATCATCATTTCACCCACATAGCATGTGCTAAAAAGTTGAGAGGGTTATGGCCAAAACTGGATGCACTTTGTGTACAATATGGACAATCTCTTTCGAAGTAACAGGGTTTCAGACAAAAACTCACCTGTTACAAAGGCATTTCATTTTTTAACTTATTTCAACTCCAGACTTTTGTGCATTTAGTAGGCACCATTCGAAGGGAGGCCAGCAATTTTCAACCCTTTCTGACTTCATTTGCTATTTTTCATGCATTTACTGATTTTTTTGAGCTAAATGACCCTGAAATTGATAAGCACTACAAATGAACTCTAAAAAGGTTGAAAGTTGGCATGGTATCATCATTTCACCCACATAGCATGTGCTAAAAAGTTGAGAGGGTTATGGTAAAAACTGGATGCACTTCGTGTACAAAATGGACAATCTCTTTTGAAGTATCAGGGTTTCAAACGAAAACTCGCCTGTTACAAAGGCATTTCATTTTTTAAATAACCTAAGAATTACCAAATTGGATATAATGATAAAACACGATAATATTAAACAATAGAAAAAAGAATCACTGGAAAATCTATTTTTAAAGTAAAGTTATTCACAAACTAATGATTCACACAAATTTCAAATAATTCAAATTTAAACTATTCGAATTTGAAAACTACTATCACTAATAGAAAGTTTATAATTTTTTTGACCTAACGCAAAAAGATTCACTCATTAGCTCTCAATAAAGCACAAAAAAACTCAGAAACAAAAGAAAATAAATAAAGCAAAAAAACAAAAATAAATTAAAAAAATCCCGCCTACTAGGCCGCCACGGCGTGCATACGACTAGAAACCCAACCTGGGCCAGGATGCAGGCCCGCAAGGCTCAGTAGGCCCACAGGGAATCGCAACAGAGGTAGGCCCAGAAGGCCTGCATTAGAGAGGAGCTCAATGCAGTGCCCGTGCCGGTGCTTATAAACTGGTCGAGGCGCCCCTCGCTAGTCGAGGGGGGACTAAACTTTCACTGCGGTGTGTCGTGCCAGGAACACCCCTTTAGTCACGGTTGGTGGCTCCAACCATGACTAAAGATTCCCCCCCCCCCTTTAGTCGCGGTTGGAGCCAGCAACCGCGACCAAAGGGTTTCGCTTCCCACCGCCCGCGCCCACTAAAATTCACCTTTAGTCATGGTTGGTGGCTCCAACCGCGACTAAAGGGGGGTCTTTAGTCGCGGTTGGAGCCACCAACCGCGACTAAAGGCCTCCTTATATATACAACACTTCAAAAAATTCAGTTACTCTGCATTCTTCTCCTCTTCGTGACATCACCGCATAGTCGCCATCTCGTCTCCCTGACGCCGCCAGCACCGTCGCCGTCTCGCCTCCTCGCGCCGATCTCCGATGCCGCCCACGCACGTTCCTCCTTGAGCCCGGCCTGACGCCGCCCGGGACACCGCCCGCGCCCGCTCCTCCCGCCCCGAGCTCCTCACCGTCGCCGCCCTCGACTCGCCTCGCCTCGCCGGCGCCCTGTCGCCCCGCTATGAGCTCCCCCCCTCTCTCCCCCTCTCCCTTGCCCCCTATGTCGCCATGGCGGCCGTCGGCCCCTCCCCGGCCCAACCCCCCCCCCCAATTTTGATGAACACACACACACACAAGTTTGATAATTAGATGATTAATTAGACGTATAGATGATTAGATGCAAGAATTTTGATGTATAGAAAAAAATTAAGGAATTTTGACATAGATGCATGAATTTTGACATTTTTTCACTAGATGATTAGTTAGATGTATACAAAAAAGTGAAGGAATTTTTACATTTTGATCCAATATATGTATAGAAAAAAGTTGATGAATTTTGACATTTGATCCAATGTATAGCAATTAGTATTTGCAAAAGTTGCATATTTTAATGTTGTATTTGCAAAATTTTGTTATATATGTATTAATTTGCAAGTAGTATTTGTTATGTATTTGCAAAAGTCACGGGTCATAAGGTTAAGAGATTCCATTAGGATTCTGAAGGTTCCTCGTATATAAGAAATCACAATCAAGCATTTATAAAATGTTTAATTTGCATTGAATTTCTTCTCGGAGTCAACGATGCCTGGCCCCCATCCTCGTCGTCGACTCATTCACGACGACGTCCTGCTTCAGAGGGGCAAAGTTTGGGACTAGGCCCCGCCGGGCTGGCACTCGGAGGTGCTACCTTCAGTGGCACGCGGCTTGGTGAGGAACCCAGGTCCCGTCATGAACCCGGATCTTCTTTGGTGGCATTCGCGTGGTCCACTGTCGGTGCGGAGGCAGCCGGCCCCATAGGAGGTGGTACGCCATCGTGTCAGGGAGGAGGACGAGCACGTCCGTCGGTACATGGATGTGTTGGACGTCAGGTTCTCCAATACCTGGCAGGTTCTTCAGGGATCTCACCCGAGCTATGATCATGTCATAGTTCCTTCTCTTTGGGTTTCCACCGTCTGTCGCGTGAGACGTCAACTGGATCTGTAGTAGTGATAATATATAATTAATAATATTCGAGATGTATTAGTGATAATATTCAAGATGTATTAGTGATAATATTCGAGATGTATTAGTGATAATATTCGAGATGTATTCGAGATTATATTCGATAATATTCGAGACGATTTATTCGAGATTATATTCGATGATGCATATTATGTACTATGATTCACTTTTCCTTATTGATTGCATGCATTCTAATTTTAATAGTAAATTGTTTTATCTTTCTTCTGGGTTAGTTAAATAAAAGCTATGGACAATACCGGCAGAGAAGGAGAAGTGGCTCTGTTCAACATCATACGCTTCACAAGCCCAGAGCATTAACATGGAGAGGATGACGGCTCACAATATCTGAACAATGCCGGTGAGGGTTGTATGTTTGATGAAGACGAGAGAATAGATGAATTCGACAACGATGTTGACGAAGAAAATGTTCTTCAAATAACAAAGACCGGCGAGGTATATTTACTATATAAGCCATCCGATGATCATTACATGTCTTAATTGAGTTGTATATGTATTAATGAATCAATCTTTCTTCTTTTAGGCCTTCAGATCGAGCAAATCTTCTACAAGCGATAGGGTAGTTCGAGGCCCGGCCAAAAAGTTGGACCCTGGCATAAAGTTCAGCATCGATTTCATCAATACATCAACTGGCGAACCACTTGAACCTTAGAAAAACGCGACCAAGTTCAAGAATCAATGCGGAGTTATTGTCAGGGACCAAATCCCAATATCCACACAAGAATTGAAAAGGCCGGCAAGAGATTGAGAAGGAGTTACTTTTGTCAATGAAAGAGCAAAAGATGTGCTTTGGACCGAGCTGATGTCACATTTCACACTACCAGATAATTTGACAGATGCAGATCTGAAGAAAGTCGGAAACTATGATCTTAAAAAGATGGCGATCTCATTCAACACCTTCAAGAAAAATGCATGGGCTGCGTATGTCAAAGCAAACAAGACGACTCCAAAATTCGAGGGAGCACTTGTGAAGGCAAAAGATCATCGGGACGATTTCGTGAAGTTCAAGGAATTAGAACTAGCTAAGGAACGGTCGAGAAAGAACAAGATTAATGCTGGGAAAAAGCAGTGGCACCATTCTCTGGGGCCAGGTGGCTACCAGACGGACCTGTCTAAGTGGGATCAATCCGAAAAAGATATGATTAGTGCAGGGGTCACTCTAGTTACAGTGACCTGGGCCTCGAGGTGCAGGACATGGTTTTATGCGCATGGGGGGAAGTTGGACCCAAAGACAGGGGCTATTATGGTGAAGGCAAGTCTTAAAAAAGTGGCAGATGAAATTCTGATGAAAATCGAAGAATCTCCAACGGGGGTGTTCACGCCCAACAAAGAGGACGACGAGCTTACGCGCACCCTGAAGAATCCTGAACACTTGGGAAGAACACGAGGGAAAGGCGTTGTTCTATGGTTTGAGGGGTTTGCTGGTTGGAGCGAAGACTACAGAAGCTGTGCGAGAAAGAAGATGCAGGAGGAGCAGAAGAAGAAGGAGGAAGGACTCTACCTTGAAGGCCTCAAAACAAAGCACATGTGGTTGGAATCCAGACTCAGGGGCAGCAGGAGCAGATCGACTCACTCAGCGAGGAAAGGGCGTCTCAGCGGCAGCATGAGCAGATCGATCCAGCATTGGATACCACCATCCCATCTATGCCGAGAAGCGGCGTGGGTTTTGCCTCGGCCGATATTGATGACGATGCACTGCTAGCTAGCTACCCTGTGGATGATATCAAAGACAGGACTAACTATGAGCTATGCATGAAAGTGAAGAACTTATCCATGAAGGTGGCGGACGGCTATGCTTTAGCAAATCCCCCAGAAGCAACCTTCCATTGCAATCCCATTCGAGCTGGCTATGCTCGTGTTGGGGTTGGTGAAGTGATGTCAGCATATCACGAGCTACAACTTGACATTCCTGGAGGTGACGAGGAGAGAACACTGGGAGAGGTCATACATCGTATCATTCTATGGAAAAAGGATTGAATCGTCTTTCCAAGGCCACCGACTCCTCCTCCTCCAAGTTCGCCACCGCGTCAGTCGACTCCTCCTCCTCCTCCAAGTCCGGCACCGAGTCAGCCGACTCCTCCTCCAAGTCCGGCACTATGTCAGCGAACTCCTCCTCCTCCAAGTTCGGCACCGCATCAACCGACTCCTCCTCCAGGTCCGGCATGGCGTCAGCGTGCTCCGTCGCCTAAGCAACAACACAAGAGAGAGGATGTAGCTACAACGACTAGCGGTACAACAGGCAAGAAATACAAATATGGTCCAAGCCTCAAGCCTCTTCCGAAGTTGCCTTACCATCTAACCGACGAGGAACTCGGCAGTGCAGTGAATGCCAATTTGAAGACCCATTTTGGACCAAAACCGCCCCAGCCACCAAAGGAGAAAGTACCTGAGCATGTCTCACAACACTTCATTGATATGGCTCAACCAGATTAGAAGGACAGCGACTATGTGTGGTTTATCAAGAAGTCATATCTTGTAGGACAAAAGGAGTCGAGCTCGAGCTCGAGCCAAGGAGTTGGCAAAAAAGCGGGAAAACTATCCCCCAGCTAGGAGAACAGGCAATGCAATTGATACCCCCGCTCATTGTACAAACACCTGTGAGTACCGCCGGTCGGCCAGAAGTAACCGAAGAACATATTAGGATGGCTAAAGAGGCTGGTGTCACTATTGAACAATTCCTAGGCCTTGAGGAAATCCTCGTGCTTAAAGAGTCAGAAGTAAAATATCAATATGCCCACGGCAAACCTCTGGTCAAGCCTGAAGATGTCAAGATTCTACCAACGAGAATGTATGATTTGCATACGTGGTACATGTAAATAACAGCAAATACCAATGAAGAGTCCCTCATGGTGAGAGTCAAAGAGAGGCATTATTTCCATAAAAAAGATGTGTAAATTCATTATCCAGAGTTGTTTCAGTTATTCAATCAAGACGCACTTGACAAATATTTAGTTAGTTGCTATTGTCTGTAAGTGATTTCTTTCTATAATTTAAGTCTCTAGCTAGTTGTGCTCTCATTCATTACCTAGAATTATCCTCACTATATTCGTTTATGTGGTATTATGCAAAATGAAGATGTATGAAATGAAACAAGCTGGACGCTATGGCATTGGGTTCATTGACCCAAATACGATTAATCAAAAGATATGGGAAACTGCATATTCGAGAAAAGACACAGAGAAAGCCATGCTACATTTTTTGAAGCATCTAAACACCCAACCAGAAATACTACTTCCTTACAACTTCGGGTGAGTGTTACTATATATATATATATATATATATATATATATATATATATATATTGTACTACAAATTCTATTTTTTGCTTACTAGATGTTAATAAGTGTTGTTGATGAGTTATGCAGTTACCATTTTATCTTGTTAATCATTGAAGTTGACAAGGGAAAAGTTGAAGTACTCGACTCGCTATTAAAGGATCCATCCGAATACGCAATCGTGAGGGGGCTGCTTGACGGGTAATTTCAATCATTATCGCACTATGTCGGCCTCTTTAATTACTTCATTTCCTGATATCAACTAATTAATAACTCATTTATTAATTTTCTTTGCCGGCGGGCAGGGCTTGGGCCAGGTTCATCAAACAGGTCCCAGGCGACTTGGCACAACAACTGAAATGGGTGCGACCCAAGGTAATTAAGTACTACTAGCTAGCTAGCTATGTCCGTGCATCTCTTTAATTCTAGTTTCAACACCATTATCATGCTTGATTAGTTATTATCTGATTGAATTTTATTCTCGTAAAGTGCATGAGGCAGGAGTAGGGGACTAGTTTATATGCATACTACGTTTGCGACAACATTCGCATGATCACGTCTGAAAGGAGCAGAAACGAAAGAAATCTTTGGGTACGTTTGCCAGAACACTATCCATAATTTTTTTTATCATGATCTAGCTAATATATATACACACAACTAATATATTCATCTTGATCACCATCTTGTAGCTGACGGAGATGCGAGGCCAGCTCATACCAGAGGCTCGGGTACGAGCAATTCAAGAGGAATTAGCTGGATTTCTGGTCGACCAGGTCATAGATCCTAAAGGAGAATACCATTACAAGATCAAAAACAAGAAGCAGTAATGACTGCATATATATGTAATGATCCTCAAATTGTAAGAGAAATTATATATATATATATATATATGATCGGTTTTACGAGAAATTCTATTTATATTTATATATATGCACAACGTGTGTACAATATGTAGTAGCGTAATATATATTTGAAATGAAAAATAATTAAATGGAAAACACAAAATTAAAAGGAAAATTAAACCTTACTTAATTCATAAACCCCTAAAGAATTAAAAGGAAAAATAAAGAAAAATTAAAAAAACTAAATACCACCAACCGGGACTAAAGGTCCCCCAGCCCACGACGCCGTCGGATGCCACGTGGAGGGCCTTTGGTGTCGGGTTGTGTTGAACCGGGACTAAAGGGGGTAGGCTTTAGTCCCCACCCTTTAGTACCGGTTCGAGAACTGGCACTAAAGGCCCTTACGACCCGCGACTATAGGTCGGTTCTGCACTAGTGGTCGTCCTGGTTGACCCGGTAAACACGATGACCTTACGAGCCGCCAAATGATGCGTCGGGTCATACTCCTGGCTGGGTCAAACCGTGGGTGATATCCCCGACAGATCCCATGCAAACCCTAGCTTCTTGGTGACACCAACTTTCACTTTCGATGCAACCGAGATTAGTGACCAACATTCTAGTTAGCCATTTTCAAGAATCGGAATTTTCGAGTTTTGGAAATCATTCTCATTGAGATTTGGAAATTGCCTAGGTCACCCATATCGGTACCACCTAAACGCCAAAAGTTGCCACATTTTGCACTACTCGGTGCAACCGAGTTTTCGCTTCGGTTCCACCGAGTTGGGCAATAATGTTGTAATGGTTGGGTTTTTGGACATGCCTATATATATACCCCTCCACCTACCTCTCAGTCGTAGAGGAAGCACTCATAACAGATCTACACTTGCCCCATCCATTTTTCTGAGAGAGAGCCTCCCCAAATTGAGATCAAGACATTCCATTCCAACCATATGAATATTGATCTCTAGCCTCCCCGAGTTGCTTTCCACCCAATCAACATCTTCTACCAAGCCAAATCTATGAGAGAGTGATTGAGTGATTGAGGAGACTAACATTTGAAGCACAAGAGCAACGAGTTCATCATACTACCACATCTATTACCTTTTGGAGAGTGGTGTCTCTTAGATTGGTTAGGTGTCGCTTGGGAGCCTCCTTCTTCGTGTGTGGAGTTGAACCAAGAAGTTTGTACGGCCAAGGAGATCGCCTACTTCATGAGGATCTACCCATAGTGAGGCTAGTCCTTCATGGATGAAAGTCGTGATGGAATAGACGTGGTTGCTACTTTGTGGACCCTTATGGGTGGAGCCCTCCGTGGACTCTCGTGACCATTACCCTCCGTGGGTTGAAGTCTCCATCAGCGTGGGTGTACGATAGCACCACCTATCGGAACCATGGGAAAATACTTTGTGTCTCCAATTGCGTTTGATGTTCCTATACCTAACCTCTACTTTCATGTGCTTGTATTTACTTTCCGCTGCTATACTCTCAGACATGCATGTGTACGGTGTGATTGACTTGCTACAATCGCTAAAACTTGCCAACATCTAAAATTGGGAAAAAGGCTAGATTTTTAATTTGGTCAAGTAGTCTAATCACCCCCCCCTCTAGACATACTTCAGATCCTACAGAGAGCCGAGTCACTCTCGAGATACGGGGTCGTGCCTGAATGGACGACTATGGTTGTCTTCACAGACACAGGTCACACCGTTGTGTCCCCTCATGGATGGTACGATGTTGAGAAAGTCTCATGTGATATACATCATGATGACTGTGGACCAACGAGTGGACTCTTTGTTTAGTATTGTCAAGGGAAAGATATTGTTTGAGTACTTACCTCGGGTACTTAATGTATCGCGAGCCATGCATTGACACGAAGGTTACATGAGTCTTGTGGGTAAAGTGTGCAACCTATGTAGAGTGTTGAACTATTCGAATAGTCATGTCCATGGTCAAGGACAGTTGGGTGCTGCTGCTTAAACTATGTCCAGTGTTTTACAAACTTCGTGTGTGTTAGAAAGAAATACTTGAACTAAGTTAGATGACTTGACGTGATGATTAAACTTGAGTTGTTCCAAACTCTGTTCATGTTGATATCTGTAACCTGTTCATACGGATATCTACAACCTCATGATGCATGCTTTACAAAATTTTAGGACATGATACTGCACTCAAAACTAGCTTTCCGCAAAAGTACCTACTTAGTGTTATACCATGCATGATTACCTTGTTCGAAAACATGGGTTGTTTGCGAGTACATTAAAAAATACTCACTGCCTTGTCCCTGGTTATTTAATTAGCCAAGCATGGAAGAAGATGGTTATGGTGAAGAGCACCTTGGTGACAAACATGCGAATTAGGCCGCTTCCAAGTCAGAATGCTTGCAGGGTTAAGGAAAATGGCATGGGTCCGCGTTATCGTTGAAGATTTCCGTTGCGAGTATTTATCTGATGTTTGGCCTTCTCGGCCTTGTCTATGCAAGACTTGATCATAATGGTCATATTTTTGTTAGATGATATGTAATGGATGTAAAACTCTTGTTATTCAGCTTTTGTGTGTTCAGTGAGCATTGATCCCTAGGATCACTGTACACGTGCATTCGATGACTTTGACTTATGAGTTGGGGTCCCCACAGAGCTGGTATCAGAGTCATCCTGACTGTATGAAGCCTTAGTTAGCATGGACATTAGATAGGACAAAATTATTTTTCTAGACCTTTCAGACCACTTGCAAAAACCTCTATATTTCTTACCTCTTTAAAGTTTTCAAAGAAACCAAAGATTTTTGCCTTGCCACTTCCACCATTTTTCTCTTGGCTCTCCTCATCTACTTTTTCGAAAATTTGCAAATGGTCGCTAGTACCCTTATGCCCCTAAACACTGGATTCCTTGTAATCCTCGTGGAAAACCTGGAAAGAATCCACCTTTCCAGACGTTCGCCTCCCACCTATTGAAAACAAGCTTGGCGACACCATGACAAGACAACACCAACAGGAGATACCTTCTCGAGGTACGAGGACGTTAAGACTCAGAAGATGGTGATACCCTCGACACTACCCTAGGATGATGCAACATTGGCCTACGATGATCAGTGCACAAGATATGAAGATCATGATATACATCGCTAATAGTTGTATCGGTGACCATCGATGGATGTGAACCTTGCCAATTGGTCTGCCTCACTATGGTGAGCAAGAAAACGGTTCTATTCATCCCCCACTCTTGGTGTCAATGTTGTCATCAACGTAACCGATAGGTTGGACCTCTACCATGCATTGTTAATGTCATTGCATAAAGGATTGCCTACCTGGAACCCTCGACACCTTAGAAGACAATAAGGGATTGTCATGATTAAGAAGACAACAGAATATCGAGTCAATAGAAGCCACGAGGAACCACCTTCGCACTGTCAGCTTACCAGATGAAAAGTTGTCAAAGACTCTTCAGGCTCAACCCGGATCGTTTCGACGAACAACTACAAGAGACGTAACGACACCTGAGGAAAACGCAGAAGACTAAACGTTCATCTCTCTGAGACATGAAGCCAATCACGACCACTGAGTCCGAGAACCCCTAGGGTAGGATGAGTCGTGTATCCCTTATGCGAAGTCGAGATTGTGTGATGGTTCAAATGGAACCACGTTGTGTGTTGCTTGTTTTTTTATCTGTTTGCGTTTAGATAGAAGTCGTGCTTTTGCCCTAGGCAACATGTATGCGACTATATCACATATATTCTCTTAGTGATGTGTTTGGCCCTTTCGGCACATGTTTGATTGCACTTGCACCATATCACCCCCTTTATCTACTCCCCTCTATGCTACTTTTCCACCTCACCCTCCTCATCAACTAAAAACCAGAGAGACAATATGCACCAAGGATTCCACCTCGACCAACAACTGTTACTAGAGACTGGTTGAGATGATCTACTCATCCAAGTGCAAACCCGTAGAATTATGCCTTCCCTCAAGATTGGAAAATCCTCCCCCGAACTAGCCCATACCTCTCAACCAACCCCAGCTTGAACCCCTAACCCCGTGCTTAACCTATGTATTTGCAAGAGAACCGTTAAGCTTCGGTAACCTTTGCTTAATATTGGGTTCATTATGGAACTAGTGATCATAGCGAAAAAATTAAATTCCTAGGCTAGCACTTGGACTGACGATGCCATAGGGACGATCATTTTGAGGATATATGATTACTAGGCAAATGATTTGATGTAGCTATAATAGATGTCTTGAGGATATAGCTAAGACTATTGGGTGGAATACAAGACTTTTATGTTGGTAGATGAACTTGGTGGATCAAGTTAATAAAGTAGTATGAACCTTGACTAAATTGGATTTGGAAGGACAATTATGATCAAGCTAAAATTCTTGGAGGTGTAGAAATTTAACTTCACCAGATTGTATTGATAGGAAATTGGTGATGTTACGATAATGACTTGGACGAACAAGTAGGAATTCTCGCTGGACCTGAGATTCAGATTTAAATAGGTGATCCTAGCAAAGTGTTATGTGAGTCTACATGGTTCGGGGTAATTAGGATTTGGACCGACGATCTTGATCGTGATACCATATTTCTTGGTGGAAATTAAACTAGGAAAATTGGATAGTTGTCATAGTTGATTTGGGGATCTATATAAACTAGACACTCGAGTTTACTTGATCATGATGATGGGAATTGGTGGATATACCGTGATCAGATTGTCCTTTCAAGGATCTGCGGATTGTAGGCACTCGAGAAGATTATGTGGAATACCAGAAAGATTGGATTTGTAGAATTAACGAATCATGTGATGTTTGATGAGGTTAATAGGATGACGCAAAAATATGAAAGTAGTTTTTTCTCCTTCCTGGTCTTAAGCATGGATGATTTTAGTCTTATGCATTATCGGAGAAAAACAAGTTATGCAGCTCATTTGATCCTATTCGGCGCTTCAGCGGATATTCAGTTCTGAGGTCGAGCTCATTTGCTCCCATTGAGTAGTTAAACCACAAAAAATAGCAAATAATTGAAAATATTCTATTTTTTCCAAGCAAGATGCTCAAATACCTTATGTCCATGCAAACTTCAGGGTGTTTGGACATTCGAGGAGATCATGGCAAAAAAAAATGACTTCAAATAGTGTTCCTTTCAAATGTTCCTAAGACATCCACAATTTATTTTTTTGCCATGAGCTCCTCGATTGTCAAAATTTTCATGAAATTCAGCATTGACATCACATTTTGAGCATCTTCCTAGCGAAAAGACTGGTTTTTTTATATTTTTTACTATTTTTGATGATTCTACTATTCATGCCCAATGGCCGCACCCACGGTTCAGACGTTATTTCCTTTGCTATGTGCACACGCCCTTCTAGCAAACTGGGTCGGGCCATAGATGTGAAAATCGTTACTTTGTTGTCCGTTTTGGGAAGCTTCTACAAGCTTTTCGACCGTTTATTTTATGGTTTTTATATTCTTTATTTTTACTAGCAAACATGATCATGTGTTGCATCGGAATAAAAAAACTCATACACACACCTGACATTAGCAAATCATTTGAAATCTTTGATGATATTGCACGATAAAGAACATGATAAGTGGTGTTAAAATAAACATTAAGGTGTGATGATTTTTGAAATGTACTCAAGGTGTTTCCAATTTATTACAACACAAATATCTACCTAGTTGCCGCTATCTCTTTATGCCATTGTTGTCGTTCCTCCTTAGTGATGCCCAACAACTATTGCATTAGGATAAAAATAGAGAAGTACATTTTAGTACTCAATTATAACTTGTGCGTAAGTTTATTATTTTTGTCTTGTTGATATATGTGTTTGCAACTGTAATCAAAGTTAAGATTTAATTTAGTTGCAAACATATTAGACATCTCCATCAAAAACAATCAATCTACAAGGACATGCATACCAAATGTTCAAGGTTGCATATCAGCATCAATATTGTTAAAACAAATCGTTATAGGCACAATCTCAGACAATATGAAAATCAACGTTAGACCACTGGTTTACATAAAGCTCGTATCAGTAGTTTAGTATACATCATCGTATAGAGGTTGATTATTCTGCCGTGTGCAAAATAAAGAGGATGATTATACACATGTTGGCACATTTAGCATATGGTAGTTGATAGGAATCAACATCCTAGCCAACAATAACTTTTGTGAAAGCATCAAACTATCATATGTACTCAATTTAAATGATGTATGAACAAATACAATATGCATTACCAAAAATACCTCGTAGAAAGAAGGTATTAATTAATGTTGCATCTTAAACCTAACTTTAAAAAGATTGACATGCAAGATAATAGCCTAATTAAAATATAAACGTTTTTCAGAAGGATTTTCATATGTAACATGTAAATTTCAAGTTAGGATTTGAAATATATCAATGTTATGAAAATTATTTGAATTTGCCTGATAAAAATAAAAAAGTAAGGGAAATAGAATTTTTAGAAATGATTGACATATTTGAAATCTACACATTTTCTGAGCAATTTTCAAATATAATATGTTAGATTTTGAGTTAGGATTTAAAGGTTATGAATATTTAAAAAATATTTGAATATGTCCTATAAAAGAAAAATTAAATAAAAAGGTAAAAAAAAGGGATTGTGTGGGTTCAAACTTGGGTCTCCTAGGTATAAGGGTGGTACACTAGCCAACGGGCTACTCACATCTTTGCTATGCCATAGCAAATCTCGTCTTGATAAACCAACGTATGCCGCAACGACTTATAAAGTAAAAAACTGAATCATTTTTTCTTACTTATGGATGGCATGATGAGTAATTTTTAACAACTTTAGGGATAATTAATAGATGGGCGGGCAGAAGCACTTCACCCTTTATTAGTATGTAAAGATAAATTTTTTTGTTTTTTTACAATTTTTAAAATGCATGAGCTTTTTCTTAAATTGAAAAAAATCATAAAGTTATGTTCCTCAAATACCTGGACTTTTTCAAATTAGTGAACATTTTTCCAATGTGTGAACTTCTAACCTAAAAACGTGAACCTTTTTTTCAAACTCATGGACTTTTTCTCAAGTTTTATGAAGCTTCTTCAAATTTTATGAACTTATTCAAACTCGCGAACTTTTTTGAAAAGGTCAAAGATAGGTCAATGCTCTATGATAATTCATGAACTTTTTTGCAAATTAAAAAACTTTTTTTCAAATCCATGAACTTTGTTTTCCAAATTATACCAACTCGGAAACATTTTTGATTTTATTTTGAATTTTTTTAATTTTATGAACATTTAAAAAAATCTCAATTTATTTTTTATTTTGTGCGACCTTTTGGGGGGATTTTTTTGAAAGTCAAACGTAAAATGAGGATTTATTTTGCTTTTAGTCAACGTTCAAACCGTTCAACTGATCGAACATACTACTAGCAAGAGGGGAGGCAGGAGACCAAGGAATTTCCTATTTGCAGCATTTTGCGGCAAGTAGTCGGCCGTTCGCACACAGACATTGGGATCGAGAGTTGAGTTGGCCCGGCCCAGTTATCCTAGCCACCGGTTTTGGGGAATTTTTAGGAGGTTTCCTGAACCTTTTTTTGTTTTATATCGGATTTTTTTATTTTTTTCGTTTTCATGTTTATGTTTCTTTTTTCTTTCTTCTTTTTTTATTGTCTTCTGTTTATGTTCATGTTTGAAAATTGTTCTTCAGATTTGAAAAATGTTTTTTATTTAAAAAAAATGTTCTAAATTTCAAAGTGTTGCCGTTTTTCAAAAATATTTATAACTTCAAAAAATGTTTGAGACTTTCAAAAAATGTTTAGTGTTTAAAGTAAATGTTCGGAATTTTCAAAAAATATTCGAAATAGCAAAACATTGTCCAGTTTTTAAACTAAGTTCATGTTCAATTCTTAAATTTCGAAAAATGTTATTGCTTTTGAAAAATTCCCAAATTTCAAAAAAAATTCACTTTTCAAACATTGTTCATAAATTCAAAAAATGTTCTTGTTTTTCAAAAAAATTCTAGCGTTAACAAAACGTTTATAGTTGAAACAATTGTTCACAAATTGGAGTTCTAAAAATGTTCCCTTTATCACAAAAGTGGTCACATTTTTAAAACTGCTGGGAAATGAAAACGTGAACAGTTTTTCAATTTTGAACAATTCATTTCGAATGGAGTTTATGAATAAAATATTAAAACGAGAACAATTTTTGAAACTCTGGAAAGAATGAAAACGTGATCATTTTTTGCAACTGTAAACAATTTTTGAATACGCGAACATTTTTTTTAGTGCACGCACGTTTTTTGGGAAGTTGTGAAATTGTTTAATAAAAGCATTCGCAACTATTTTCAAAAACAAGAACATTTTTTGAAAATCCCAAACATTTTTTAAAATTTGGGAAATTTTTCTGAAAACACGAACACTTTTTTTCAAATTGGTGAACATTGTTTGTAAGCACCGAACATATTTTCAAATTTTCAAACAATTTTGATTTATGAACTTTTTGAACTTTCGAAAAAGGAAACAGGAAAATAGGAAAAATAAATAGAAAAGGTAAAAACAAAAACGAAAAAGAAAAAACCTGAAAGAAGAAAAAGCAAGAATCGCACGCGCGGTCCACTAAGCATGTGAACTCCATGTTCCCTGTGTGAAACCCCAGCTACCTGACGCAGAACGCATCCGATAGGAGAGCTCCTGGGGACGAACTCTCATTGTTGGGCTAGCCCGCCCAGGCTCGCAACTTCCCGGCACCGTCGGCCCACAGCCTGTCGCCCCGGCCCTCGTCCTCATTCGCACCTCTTCACAAAGGTCCTCACTCTCTCCTCAGATTCAGAAGCAGCGGCATCTTCATCACCGTCGCCGTCGCCGCCCTGACCTGCCGCCCGTCCCCGAGCATGTCCACGAACCCCTGCACTGCTCCTTCTTCCTAGGTAGGTAAGCACGCACGCACCCTGCATCTCCGACAGTTGATGGCTGATTATGCTTTTATAATGCGCGCGAGCGCCCTTGTGCTAGATCCATTTCAATGCCCGCTATGATTGTCCGCGCCATGCGACGATCTTGGCCTTGACATGATCAGTGGAGACCAATTTTCAGCTATCCATGTTCACATTTTAGATGTATACTTGGCGAAAGTAGAGGCGGTGCCATATGATATATGCAACTACAGATCTTAGATCCATGCTTGCTGAAAGTAGGGGCAACGGCATAGCAGCGGATCTTAGATTTATTGAGTTGGTGGTGATAGTAGAGGCAGTGTCAAGAATTTTTGTTTTCTTAGTGCACCCACCCTGGGATTTTGGACTGGGTTATTTACCTATGCATATTTAGATGGGCCAGAGAAAAAGAAGCAGCCCAACTTCATACTGGACCTATCGCACACAGCCGCACAGACACACTTCGATCCAACCAGTTCTTCCCGTCCCTGACGGCCGACTCCCCAGCGACTGAGCCGCCCCATCCCCGCCGCGGCGCTGCCTCGCCGGCTCACCGCCTTCGCCAGTCGCCAGCCAGAGCCCAGCCACGCAGGAGGATCCTTCCTATCCTTCCTTCCCGCTTGGCCCTCGGCGGTAGCGGCGCCCCTCTGCGAGCTGCGACCCTGCCCTGTCCACGGTCGTCTGGCGCCCCTGCAAAGCCGGCGGCGGCCGCCTGGTCACCAGTCCGGCACTCGGCCAGCAGCAAGTCAGCAACCCCTCCCCAATTAGCCTGATTTAAGGTACCCAATTCATCCATTCCCCAATTTCTTATTTAGCCATTTAGGGTTTGCTTTTTTGCCGTGCTATGCTATCCAGTACATGAACGTGAAGTTCGTGACATGAACCGAACAATCACATAAATTTGGATATCATTTCTGCCTCAATTAGCCTTATTGCTAGAAAGTAAATTTTGCTGAAGAATGAAGAGGGCCGGAGACATTGCCTCTCTTTTTCATAGACATGCTTTGAAGATAGGGAAGAAGGAAGGGGCCATGCCGGATGTTGCCGAAGAACAAACCAGAGATATAATTGATATTTTCGTGACCATTCAAAAGCATAGGCCGGAAACATAGTCTTCTTTAACTTCTCAACGTATGTACTATGTTATGTAAAACTTGAAATTTTAGTAAGATTATAAGACCATATATTGCGAAAATTCGTTTCGGAGCTCGAGCTCAGATGCTCCTGTTGACGAAAAAAATCAAAAAAAATAGTAGAAAAATTCAAAAAAATCCATTTTTTTTTTGTGTGGTAGATATTTTTATGCGTGAGGTTCGCTCCAAATTTTAGCTTATTTGGACATTCGAGCAGCTCTCGGCAAAAAAGACAAATCGGGTCACAAAAGTTCGTGAACAGTAAACCTTTTTTACAGACCCCGATTTGTCTTTTTTGTCGAGAGATGCTCAGATGTCCAAATACGTTCAAATTTGGAGCGAACCTCACGCACAAAAATATCTATCACCCAAAAAAAATTGGAATTTTTTGAATTTTTTTACTATTTATTTTGATTTTTTTCGTCGGGCGGGTGCAGATGAGCCCGGGAGCCAAATAGCCGCTCCCCATATATTGATCTATTTCTGTGTGGTATTGGTAACTACTTCGAAGGTTCACATAATCACATGTCATGTTTGTTGGCCAAAAAAAATTAGGACCACCCTGGTTTCAAATCACTGACTGCACCCCTGAAAACCTGAGCTGCATGCCTCTTCGCAGTGGCGTGTCGTGCTTTCTAATCTGCCTACGGCTCATGTCTTCTGAGATCAGACTTTGCTTTAAATTTGGGAGTGTCTGTTTTACATCTGGATGAAATGCAATTAGCTTTCATCCAAATTTTGCATCCAATAAAAGCATGACAGTTGTCCCGTGTCCTGTGTACCATGTCCCGTGCCATCTTTTTAAACGGGTCCACAGCTTTTTCAACCCGGGTAGAAAAACACCTAAAGTAGGAAATCAAAATAACAACAGGTACTACTTGTCCAGACACACCTAAAGCCAGCTGCTTGAGCACAGATATTACCACCAAGAAATTAAGTGTAAAAAACCACTTCATCTAGGACTGCACACATGCTAAACATCAGTTGGCATTGCCTCCCTACAATTTTTTTGAAAGAAACCCAGATTAGTAAAAGAAAAAATAAAACTAAAAATGAGGAGACGGAATATAATAGATGACAAGGAAAATAAGAACATACATGAAGAAAGAAATCAGTGACAAGAGATTTATTGCAGCTGTTCAAGGGGCTGAAAAACATCTCATTTGCATATTTGATCCTACGATTGAAAATGTATGCACTAGAGAAAAGGTTTTCCGTCTGGGTTATTGGTGTGAAGATCTCCATATACTTGAATGTGAAGACACCACAATCATCGCTGAAAAGTTAGAAAAGAACACAAATAAGAAAAGAAGCTTTCATACAGCCTATATAAAAATAAAATAAAACATTAAAAGCAAAAAAATAAAATACCGATTATCTTTCTTAGGAACAATTGGGTATAACACATCAAACTCTTCGAAATCAATCCTTCTATGCATCATAGGAGTCACATACGCATCCAAAGACTGCTGAAATTATTAATCTGTGTTGGAACTAAAAAAATTAGGAAAACATACCAAAACCAATTTACTGAAGGAAACAAAAATAAGTAAAGAGCTATCAGTTAGTACAATGGTCTAGGATTTACATAGTAAAACAAATAAAGAATTATGGTGTGAATCCACCAAGACTTACAATGCAAACACAACTAGAATTACACAGTAATACCAGTAACAAAATTACAGTGTGAATCTACTAAGACTTACAATGTAAATCCAAGTAGAATTACACAGTAAAACCACTAACAAAATTATTCACCAAGACTTACAGTGTAAACCCAACTATAATTACACAGTAAAACCAGTAACAAAATTACTATGTTAATCCACTGAGACTTACAGTGTAAATCCAAATAAAATTACACAGTAAATCCACCAAGACTTATGTTGTAAACCCAACTAGAATTACACATAGTAAAACCACTATCAAAATTACAGTGTAAATCCACTAAGAATTACACTGTAAACCCAACTAGAATTACACAGTAAAACCACTATCAAAATTACGGTGTGAATCCACTAAAAATTACATTGTAAAAATATAATATAAGAAATACAATGTAAATCCAATTAGAGTTGCACTGTAAATCGAGAAAGATATTACACTGCATATCCAATAAGAATTAAACTAACAACACAAATCGGGAGCATTAAGAACTATGCATGTGGTACATAAATTTGGCAGAACTACAAAATAAAACAACAAAACATCAAAAAGAAAAGTGAAACTGCAAGTATTAAAGACAAAGTTGCAGAAACATTACCATCTCATTGCGGATATCTCTGTGATACATTGAGTTCTCTCCATACGCCGAATCAAGAAACACAAAAGCTCTATCTTTCAAACAGACAACAAACGAGAACCAGTGTTTATGGAGACCAATAGGGAAGCACAACTGAAATAAAAAAAGATAAAAAGCAAAAATAAAATCAGTAACATATAACAAAAGAAAGCATGAACACAAACAAAAGATAAAAAGAGAGAACTTGAACTTACAAAGTTCGATCTCCACAACAGATAAGCGCTGCAAGCGCCCTCAAAAGCATTACGGACAATGGCTGGATTCCTTGTGTTTGGGTTGTTTTTATTCAGTATGCACTCCTGATCAATTCAGATAACTACTTCGTCAGAACCATAAGAGAAGAATCTCAATATTCAGGATTACGGTGTGAATACACCGAGAATTACACTGTAAAAAACCACTAAGATACATTGCACAAATGCACTAAGAATTACACTCCCAAAAAATCACTAAAAAGTTACACTAAAAACATTGGAAAATTCGGAGTAAATCTCTGTAAGTTGCACACTAATGAAATTATGATGAAAAATACACTGAAATTACACTGTAATAAACACTTTAGTTCTCAAGGTGGTGGTTGTGATTATTACTAGAAGCATGGCAATGCTAGTGGATCAAGTAGTATAATGGATTGTCATGCTAGAACTGCTGAAATGCATTACAATATCACAAAAATATAGTGGAAACCAACTGAAAATTACAGTCCATCAGCTACAATATAAAACCCACTTAGGATATCAGTGGAACTGGATTTGTACTGTAAATCATACTGGAATTTCAGCTAAAAAAGAGGAAAATTACAGTGGAACCCTACTGAGAATTACAGTGAAAAATCACCTGAGAATTACAACTAAATATCCACTAAGAATTACACTGCAATATCCAAAAATATACAGTAAAACCACTAAGAATTTATAGTGTAGAATCTACTAAATACAATGTAAATCCACTAAGAATTACAGTGTAAATACAATGAGGGGAACCCAGTGCAGTAATCTCACATAGTGTGAATCCTAAAAAGACGAGCAGTGCATCTAACAGCAAAAACCACATGAAGCACCCCTGAACATCAATTATGCAATACTACAAAACTGCATGTCAAAACTGCATGCACAATTACCAATCCAACCTAAGGTTGTTAGATTCAGGAGACTTGAGCCTTAATACTTGCTACCTCCAGGATTAACACCTACTAGCACTTGATGGAGGCAGGATTAACATTGAAGTATATTACAACCAATAAACACCAAACAAACGTGAAGACACTCAACTATAGGTTTGATTTGCTGACCAACAAACACCAAACAAACATCACAACAGCAGGTGAGTGACACCTATATTAGAGGCTGCTACTACAGGCCACTAAATCTGGCTTAGCGGATGGAGTGGCTGGTTCTGTTGTTGATTTGCAACAAGGACCAGCTGGGCAACTTGGAGCAACAGACTAAATCGGCCGAATACAAGCAGCCAAACAAATCAAAGCAGACAATAGGTGCACAACCCTAGAATTAGCTGCGAGTACGAGATTCAATGCCAGACAACAATGCGAGCCACACGCATTGGACAAAAATGGATAGATCTGACCATAATTTCCTACACGCAGCTAACAACACACATGAGGATCCACGCAAAAATAGACAAACATACCGAATCACGATGACTAGGGGAGTCGCCAGGGAGTAAAGGAGGGCGGAGGTGGGTGCGGCAGTCACGAGATGCTGCAGACAACAGCGACATACAGAGGGGGAACCAGAGGAGGGGAAGGGGATGGGCAGCCGGACGGGCGCAAAGCCATCGAAGGGAGAACGTCGGGCGCTTGACCACCACCCTAGCGAATCGAGCGGTTAGGGAGCCACCAAATCGCCATGTATTTCTCTCTCTATGTCTCCTCTGTTCTGTTGGGTATTGGAAATGACAAAGAACGGGAAGGAAGGGGAAGGGAACCGGGTCGCTAGAGGGGTCAAAAGAAAAACAAATCAAAAAGAAGAAGAAAAAACGGGTCGTAAGCGATAACGGGTCACACGAGAAAGAGAGCGCGCCCGATAATGAGAGTCTGGCTGGCTCAGTTCACAACGAATCTCAGAACCATATCCAACGGCTGACAAATCGGATGAACGCCAATAAATTTCATCCGGATGAAAATTAGCGCTCCCGTTAAATTTACATGAGAAATGCAAACCATGTTTGAATCTTCACTGGTTGTAAATATTATTTTTCCAAAATATCGGCCAGTTAATCGGCATCTCGGTCAGTTAATTGCTACTCGGTTGGTCAACGAATAGCCGATTAATTGATTTATCGGCTGACTGCCTAGTAAATTCGCCTATTTATCCCTACTTAGCACCCGTCCGATATGGTACCAGTTACCGATATCCTGAAATTGAAATATTATGACCCTGCATTACATCACCCATTCTTAACGTAATTTGTTATTCTGTGTGATCCTGTTGTAAACATTGGGGGTTCATAGCAGCCTGCCTGAGTGTCTCAACTGAATTAGAATTTCACAAGTCTTTGTACATATTCCCCCTCTCTGCATCTTACTTTATACTGATTCTTCTGCTGGGCCTGCTCCAGAATGGGTCTCCTCAGCATCATCAGAAAAATGAAGCGCAAGGAAAAGGAGATGCGCATTCTCATGGTGTAAGCGTCCTGCTCCATTCCTTTTTCGCTTTCTTATTTTACCCCAGATTCCTCATATCCAAACGCATTATTATTCTTGGTTCTTTGCTTGATATGTATGCTTCTTGACTTTCAATGTTTGTGCCTTTCAGTTCTTTGTTCTTCATGATTGGTTTATTTTAACGATGTCAAATTTTCAATGGCCTGGACAACTCGGGTAAGACAACAATTGTGCTCAAGATAAATGGGGAGGACACCAGTGTCATCAGCCCTACTCTTGGCTTTAATATCAAAACCATCCAGTACCAGAAGTATTTACTGTATTCATTTTTCATTTATCAAGCTAATTATGCCAGAAATCGAAAGGTTGTTCCAGCTGATGTTTTACTTGATCAGTCGTGCTCTATATCATTCTAGCAAAATGCCAGTTGTATTAACTAAAGGTGTTATGGGAAATTCCATTGTAATGTTAGGTTGATCATTCTAATTTTATGGTATATCTACAGAATGGCACCTGTATTAACTAAAGGTGTTCTAGGAGATTTCATAGTAATTTTAGCACATCAAATAATTATGCATGTGTCACTAGATAATACCGTTTGCTATGCTAGATCATGTCTCCTGACTGTTGCACGTATGCCATTGATTATGTTAAGTCAAGGGCACCCTAGTCTTTGTAGTTGCATAAAATAATTAGAGGAACAGTCTTGTAATCTGAACTTTTTGTTTGGGAGTTTAGTGATTAATCAATACAATTTCAACACCTTTAGATAATCTCTCGTTCGAACTACTGCTTGGTGGAGAGAATTGTTGTGTAGTGCTTCAGCTAAAATTTACCACTGCTTGGTGGAGAGAATTGTTGTGTAGTGCTTCAGCTAAAATTTACCGAAGGTGGTCCAGTAGTATTCGAGCTGTGCAGTTAGGTTCTTGGGGAAAAGCTAAGAGGAAGACGTCCATAGATATGGTTTGGAATTTTGCGAGTCATATTGCTCCACAACCATAGGCATCAAAGTGTACTTTGGCATCAATGTTTTAAGTGGGAAGAGCAAAGGACAATATTAAAATTCGACACTGACGCAGGGCAATTTTAATGACTTTTGGTCAGAAAATTGACAATTTTAGAGACAAAGTGAGATAACTTTGACACCAAATAGTACAATCAGGCGATATGATGGTCCATTTTAGCTTGTTTTTAGGTCTATGTTAGTCGTCAGCATCTGTTGTTATTCAGCCTGGAGCCGCATGGTGCAAGTCAAAACATCAGAAAAATAATCCCAGCAAGCATGGGGCAAGTTCATGGTCTTTGCTCCAAGGTTCTTAAAAGTTTGATGGTAATTTTTGGATTTCAGGTCCTGAATCTTGAAGTGATGAACAAGGACCGGCACTGGAAGATCGTCGGCTGCAGCGCCTACACCGGCGACGGCCTGCTCCAGGGCTTGGACTGGCTGGTCCAGGACATCGCCTCCCGCATCTACGTCCTCGACTGATCTGAAACAACAGCCAAACTCTAGACAATTGGCCATATGAACTAGTGTTTCTAGTTACACAGCCATAAGGGCATGCTGCTGCTTCTTTGGCCATCTCGTCATGTAATATGTATGTAATCTGATGATCAAGTTTGAACCACCAAACCATAGATGATGACATTTTTCCTTGTGCTCTCTGTGTAGTGTATTGGTCAGTAATATGTATGCAACAAGAATCACCCAAGACCGAAGGGATTGAAACAATTTGTCTGTGCAAAACATTTGCTGTAATTTGCTCAAAAAAAAGTCTGAATTCGCAGCTTCATGAGAGAAATATTTCGCACATCCTGCTTGCTTGAAGGAAGAACGATGATGCTTCAGAAGAGTTAATTAGAAGTAAAAGAAGAAAAGCAATCACAAGGACACATAGAGAGCAATCAGGACACAAACAGATGGATATTTTCGCAGCTAAGACTTGCATTTTCTTCTTCGATTTAAACTGAGTTCATCAAACATAGGGAGATCCCAACATCACATCCCGATTCCATGACGGAAGGGGATTGCTGCGTCACCGACGACCGACCGACCCAACGACGGACTGACTCAAAGATAAGACATGTTGTTTCTTCCTCGCGTAACCAGCTCTAATTAACCCCGGACACAGAGAACACTCGAGCTCGCGATCAAAAACACCACAGGACCGGACGACACACACGACTCATGACTGACACAGGAACACGACGACGACACTGAAGATAGATAACTTGCTGACGAAGACGGTAGACGGTAGATGAACGGATAACTGGCCGCTGCGACGGGCCGCGACGCTCAGGACCTCCACTGGCCGCCGGAGTCGCCGCCGCCGCGCTGGCCGCCGTAGCCGCCACCGCCGCCGCCGTAACCGCCGCCGCCGCCGCCGTAACCGCCGCCGCGCTGGCCGCCGTAGCCGCCGCCGCCTTGGCCGTAGCCGCCGCCTCCCTGGCCGTAACCACCGCCGCCCTGGCCGCCGTAGCCGCCGCCGCCGCCGTAGCCTCCGCCACCGCCGCGCTGGCCGCCGTAGCCGCCGCCGCCGCCCCCGCCGCCGGAGCGGCGGGACTGGGCCTCGTTGACGGTGATGTTGCGCCCGTCGAGCTCCTTGCCGTTCATCTCCTCGATGGCCTGGCGCATCGACTCCTCGCTCCCGAACGTCACGAACCCGAACCCGCGCGACCTCCCCGTCTCGCGGTCGTTGATGATCTGCACAAAACCAAACGCAAAACCAACACCAAAAACCGTCAGATCCGGTCAGATCCGCCGCGCAAAACCACCAGATCGGGCCAGATCTACCAACTCCGACGAGAAATTCGAACGGATCTGGGGGGAGGGGATTCTCACCTTGGCGTCGAGGATCTCGCCGTACTGGCTGAAGGCGGCCTGGAGGTTGTTGTCGTCGGTGGCCCAGGCGAGGCCGCCCACGAAGCAGCGGTACTCCGTCTCCGCCATGGCTCTCCTTCTTCTCCTCCTCCTACGGAAACCCTAGGCTAGGCTAGCTACTGACTCCGTCTCTCGGACCCGAACCCGAACCAGAACCCGAACCGGAAGGGGAGGAGAAGCCAACCCCGAGAGCGATGAGGAGGACGCTGCCCCGCCGCGGGCTCGGATTTATAGCGCCGGGCGGCCCGCCCCGATCGCATCACGCGCGCGACGGGGGTGTGGCCGGGCCCACGCGTCAGCGGCCGCACGCGCGCGACGGGGGTGTGGCCGGGCCCACGCGTCAGCGGGATGGGGCCGACGGGGTTGGGGCCGGGCCCGCCGCGTCAGCGGGTGGGGGTGGGGATGCGGGTCTCGGGATTTGGAATATGCGGTGCCGGCCAAGTGGGGGTGAGTGGGTGGCCGCGAGATATTTCTCGCACTGGCTACGCGCACGCGGCTGGCGCGCCTCGAATCTTCTTTTCCAAGACAACGCCAAGAAAAATCTGGATTTGCTTTCCCCTCTGCTAAACCAACCCTAGCGCAATGCAAGCAGATTTTGAGAAGATTGTTCGAGGGTATGAAAAAAATCTTGGGAAAATCATTCAAGGGTATGAGCGGCATTAATTCCTCCGATCTTTCCACATGTGTGTACAAATAATAGTGTATTTTTTTCATGCAAGGTGGTTTCTTTTTTGTTTTGAAAAACTCGTTGTCGGGCAAACAATACATGGGTCAAAACCAAACCGAAACCTCTGTGCATATGACACTCTTGTGTAGCAAATCAATCCAATGTGGAGGGAGCTCATGGAAGTGTGGAGTGTGTGCCTTGCTCCATCCGGAGCCACCGTGAAAATCACCGGTTTGCTTTCCTTGGTGGCATGAATGTGAAATGTCTAGTGCAAAAAATGAGCAGCCGGTGAGGTAATTCAAAGTGTTAGTGCATACACGACGGGCTAATTGTACATGCCTTGTTAAGAAGGCGTTTAGGACGTCGTTTGTGTCATCAATTGCTTGCCTCTGATCCATCGGCTTGGGGCGGAGGAGATGGACGATGCGCCAATGATGATACCAGAACTGCAACACCAAGCCTTGCATGCATCATGTTCCTTCTGTTTATATCATATACTCCCTCAGTTCATTAATGTTATATGTTTAACAAATGTCTTTTTACACCATCCTGGGTGCCGTAGGAAATGTCTAATATGTCTCGCATTAGTGAACGGAGGAAGTAGCAGTTTTTAACGGAGGAAGCCAACCTCGAGAGCGATGAGGAGGATGCTGCCCCGCCGCAGGCACGCATTTATAGAGGCGGGTGGCCGCCCCGATCGCATCACGCGCGCGACGGGGTTGTGGTCGGGCCCACCCGTCAGCGGGATGGGGGCGACGGGGATGGAATCGGGCCCGCACGTCAACGGGTGGGTGGGGGGCTGCGGGTCTTGGGATTTGGAATATGCGGGGCTGCCCAAGTGGGGGTGGGTGGCCGCGAGATATTTCTCGCCCGCGGCTATGCGCATGCAAATCCTGCACCTCGAATCTTCTTTTCCAAGGCAACACGAAGAAAAATCTGCATTTGCTTTCTCCACAACTAGAACAAGCCCTAGGACTATACCAAAAGAAATTGAATTTGCTTTTATTTTCCTCGATCTTGAAAATCTTGAAAATGGTTAGAGGGTGGGAGCGGCATTAATTCCCCCAATCTTTTACAAAAAAACAAAATCAATTTACATGTGGCGTCTTTTTACACTCAAAAGGTTAACATGACATGTGAAAATGGGATCAGAAAAATCTCATCGCTCTCCAACACTTGCATGGGTCAAATCCAAACTTAGGTTGCCTGCTTGTAACCTGGCTCATGAAAGTGTGAAATGTTTGACCTGGCTAACACTGTCACTATTGTGGTTTGCTTCTTTAGCGGCTTCGATGTGAGACGTTTTAGTGTGGAAAAGGAGAGAGTGGTAAGTGTGGTGATTTAAAACGTTTGTGGATATGGATAGGCTCTCAAGGCGTGTGTTCCAAAACATTTGTTAATATCAATAGGCGCTCAAGGCATGTGTTTCAAAAACATTTGTTGATATGGATAGACGCTCAAGGCATGTGTTTCAAAAAGTTATGGATAGGTGCTCGATGTACGCGCCTCACTGGAAAGGCGTTTAGGATATCCTTCTGTCTTCGATTGCTTCTCTTTCATCCGTTGGCTTCGGGTTGTCGAGATGGATTATGGCTCTGTGATACCTAGATTGGTGCGTTAGGCCCTGTATGCATCATGATATTTCATTTGTGATAATTGTCCGTGTGGTAAGTGTATCCACACATAACCTAGTCAGTATCAAGTGAATATTTTACACTCTCAATGTCCAAATTATGTTCTTCCAAGAACTAGTGGGAACCGTTTGCTTTCTGCAGTCTCAGATACTTAAGAACAATCTTCTCTGCATTGCGTGTTCCTTGGACCCTGTCGCTTAATGATACCAACCATGATAACCGCATCCCATCTGTTGCAATAAAAATCTTAACAGTCGTTTGGGCGTCAAAATATAGCCGCCTACAAATAAAAAACGATGCATGACGTGTGCCTACCTACAGAATCACAAACATAGGAAAAAGCAACCTTTCGTTTTTATTTACCTACTGTGCGTGTTAGCTCCGTTTGAAAATCAAACTTTATAAGCTTTAATCAGATTTATATGAACGAAATTAATACCCTCCATTAGACCCATGTCTGGATATATTGTAATTGTTCGCATTGTTTTTTGAAATCTTGGTTCGACACTACAAAGCCTTACATCAGTCACACACACAAAATGTGAGGGAAGACTTCAGTAAATAAAATGTCAAGTTTCTTCGTGACATTTTATTTAGGAAGGAACAGCGGGCCTTATTCAAGTCACAGAATTTTGTTTTTTTTGGGAGAAATTCATAGAAACTTTGCTGGAACCGGACACCTGGTCAGATGGAAGGAGTCACGCAGCACGGGCACTACCCCCACGCCCGGTCGGGCAGCGAAAGCCGAGGGACCCGTAGCAGCCGGGCGTGGCGCCGATCCCTAGGCACAAAGCACCATGGCCCCACGTGACGTGGCCCGGGCCCACACCGCCCCCGCCCTCTCCCTTGGCCCCTATCGCGGAGAGAGAGCCCCGGCTGGAGGAAAACAATAATATCTCGGGACGCGAAATGACGGGCATGCCCCTGAGCCCGTCCCTCCCCGTGAACCCCGTCCGTCCGTCCGTCCGTCCAGCCGGAACCGAACGGAAGTCGGCGTCGCGGCCTCGTGGGCGCTTGATCGGTCTCGTCCTGACGATGGGACTGGATCTGGTTAACAAATCGGCGGCAGGGCCCACCTACCTGCGGGCACCGCCGGGAGCGGAGTGTGGATGGATTGGGATTAGGCCAGTGAGGTGTCACTACTCCGTGCTCGACGTCCCTTTCGCGTGACGGAACGGAACGGATCGGACGCTCGATGATTGATGATTTAAAAAAAAAACAGAACGGGACGGCGAATCCGCGTGCTGGAGACGGTTTTGGAGGGAGCAAGCGAGCGTGCGGAGCGGGTGATGGATCGAATCTTGTTCCAGCGGCCGCAGGGGAGGATAATATATATATATATATATATATATATATATATTGATCTCGTCGCAATAATATTTAGAGGTGGGAAGAGGAACGAGAAGCAAAATAAAATAAAATTGGGAAATGCAAAAGGAACCCAAAAGAAAAATTAGGTCCCACCGAGACTTGAACTCGGGTTACTGGATTCAGAGTCCAATGTCCTAACCACTAGACCATGGGACCGTTCGATGCACAGGGATGAGATGGAATTTACTTATCGGTTGATTATGCGGATTAATTAATGTGTGAACCAGTTAGCTAGCAACAGGCTCTGCATGCATTTTCCTTGTGCTGGGCACGGTGTCATCCCTTGTTTCTTGATGCCATGCCATCCGCGTTCCAAGGTGTTGTGCAAGCCATGCGTACATCATTATAGGAGTTCTCTTTTGTTTTTTCGAGGGAAAGCATAAGTGTAGGAGTTAATTGCACAAAACTATTGTGTGTTTTTTGCCTACAAAAGAGCTTTATTTATGTAGAAGTAATTGTACAATCGCTTGCCATCAGGCTAGCGAGAGTGTTTGGAGGCTCATGCAACCACAAGTCGGTTTAAAAGTTCCATCCTTGACAAATATAAGCCAACCGATCTGCAGTCTTATTCTGTAATCGACAAATATGAGCACACAAAAGCTCCCTCTCCTTCGTTACCTCTTTTATCTCATTCACCATATAGCCTAAGTACGAATGATTTTTCTCTGGGTCATTTAGCATCTTTACCAACTCCGCACAAGCTGATTGTATGACCAGTGACAACGATGAGTGCTCGAGGGTCATTTTGATACCTTCTCTTGTTGCTATACATTTTGCTTCTAACACATCCATGCAATGAGGAATATACCATCATGCTGATGCAATATGAGTCCCATTACTGTCCCTTACCACCATCGCTACTCCGGTCATATTATCGCATGCGTTGGAGGACCCGTCTAGCGAGACGAGAAACCAGCCCACCGGTGTAGGAGGCCATGGAACTGGCTCCTGAGCATGGGTCAACCTTCTCTCTAGTGCTCCATATTTCTCGTTATATTTGCAAAAAAACAATGTATGGATTTTAATTCCTTGGACATGCCGCAGTTTAACACTATCTCCGATCTAAGGCAAGAGGAGATGATGGTCTCCCTTCCTACAGCTGTGAAGAGAGATAGTTGTCTCTCCTTCATCCTTGGATTGGCTATCATGACATAAGAAACGATGTTCCTCTCACCCTCCGTTTGGTGCATCTCTACGGCCTCACCGCGTGTGAATCCTCTCCGACGCGGAGTTCGTATTCGACTCGATCTTGTTGTTTTCTTTGGTGGCACTTGTGTTCGGGCTTCTCTAGTTAGCATTTGGGTACTCGTTGTCTGCATTTCTAGCATGTGTCAAGTTTGTATCTTTGTATTCAACACCATGATATCCCCTCGTCGTTTGATGGCTTAGTTAATTTGAAGTTGGAATGTATGATTTTTCTCTAAAAAACATCATTCGAAGTGCCCATCTGAACTTGACCTTATATTATCTACCTTGATGACCATTTTTGCTTGATTTCATCCTCACATGGGCTATCTTGAAGCCTTTATTTTGATGCAGGCCCATGAGAATTATCTAGATTGTGTTTGGTTCACCGGACAACTTAACTAGACGTGGGTATCCACAACCCACCCGGCTATGGATACCTGTTTTTTCTGTTTGGTTGGTGTGGATGATGTTAGCCCATATTTTGTTTGGTTCGAAGGATAAATCATGGTTAGGGATGGCCATTGGAGTGTTTTGGTTTTGACTGTTGCATTACAAAATCAAACAAATTAGCCACGCTGATACGTCTCCAACGTATCTATAATTTTTTATTGATCCATGCTATAATATTAACATTCTAGGATACTTTTGGGGCAATTATATATCAATTAATATTATTTTGGAGCACTAACCTATTAACCTAGTGCCAAGTGCCAGTTGCTGTTTTCTGTATGTTTTTAGCTTTTCAGGTTTTACAATATCTAGCGAAGTCTAATTGCCATGAAACCTTTTTATGCTTTTTTCTGAACCCAAAGAAGACATGGAAGCTTCGGGAGAAGATTGGAGACTGCACGAGGGAGCCAACACACATCAAGGCGCGCGCCGGGGGGTGGCCGCACCCTGCTGTATGATGGGGCCCTCGGCTGCCTCTCGGCGCCCCTCTCTAGCCTATAAATTACAATTAATCCCAAAAACCCTAGAGAGCCTCCCAAAACACTTTTTTGCCGCCGAAAGTTTCTATTCCGTCGTGTCCCCATCTGGAGCGCTATTCGGGTGCCCTGTCTGGGGGGGTCGATCACGGAGGGCCTCTACATCAACCTTGCTGCTCACATGGCAATGTTTGAGTACCCTGCCATAGAACTAGGGCCCGTAGTTAGTACCTAAATGGATCTCTCTCTCTCTCTCTCTCTCTCTCTCGATCTTCAATACAATAATCATCTCATCTTCGCTTTGATCTATCCGATGTAATTTTTTTGTGCGGTGCGTTTGTTGGGATCCAATGAATTGTGGGTTTATGTTTAGATTATTCATGAAAAAGATTTGAGTCTTCTGTGAAATCTATTATGATTCTTATTTGCATGATTGTTATAGCTTCATAAATCTCTCTGATCTATTGAAATAGTTTGGCCAAATAGATTGATATTTCTTCAGTGAGAGGGGTGCGTTGTAGTGGGTTCAATCTAGCGATGCTCTATATCCCAGAGAATGAAAGGGACACGAAACGTCTTTGTAATGTTGCTACTAAGGGTAAAATGATGGGGTTAATTGTTGGGGAACATTGCATGAGAAACAAAAAAAATCCTACGCACACGCAAGATCTATCCATGGTGATGAGCATCTACGAGAGGGAGAGTGGATCTACATACCCTTGTAGATCGCTAAGCAGGAAGCGTTAAGAAATGCGGTTGATGTAGTCGAACGTCTTCGTGATCCAAATCGCTAGCCGTCCCGCGATCCAATCATGATCTAGCGTCAAACGGACGACGCCTCTACGTTCAGCACACGTACAGCTCGATGACGAGCTCAACCTTCTTGATCCAGCAAGAGGGAGCGGAGAGGTAGATGAGTTCTCCGGCAGCGTGACAGTGCGGAGATGGTGGTGATGGAACTATTCCCGCAGGGCTTCGCCTAAGCACCGCCGAAAAGTAGAGGATTTGATCTATCGAGGAGAGAGGGTTGCACTGTTGCTAGGGTTTCTGGTGCGGCTGCCCTCTCTCCCCTCTAGTATATATAGGAGGGCGGGGAGGTGCTGACCGCCCTAGGGCTCCTCCTAGGAGTCGGACGGAAGGAGGTGGAGGTGGAGGAGTCCACCTCCAATCCTACACCAAGTAGGACTCCTTCCCTTCCCCACTTGGGTTTTCCTTTTTCCCACAAGTCCAGCCGCATAGGCCCTCTTGGACTTGCCGCCCAGCCCACCAAGGGCTGGTGCGCCACCCTTAGGCCCATGTGGCCCTTTCGGGGTGGGGTGGCCCCACTTGGTGGACCCCCGGAACCCATTCGTCACTCCCGGTACACTGCCGGAAATGCCCGAAACTTTTCTGGAGTTCAAACACCACTTTCCTATATATCAATCTTTACCTCCAGACCATTCCGGAGCTCCTTGTGATTTCATGAATCTCATTCGGAACTCCTAACAACCTTCAGTCACCAAGATACATAACTCAATACTATCGAAACGTCACCAAACGTTATGTGTGCAGACCCTGCGGGTTCGAGAACTATGTAGACATGACCGAGACACCTCTACGGTCAATAACCAATATCGGGACCTGGATGCCCATATTGGCTCCTACATATTCTACAAAGATCTTTATCGATTGAACCTCTATGTCAAGGATTCAGTTAATCCCGTATGTTGTTCCCTTTGTTCTTCGGTATGTTACTTGCCCGAGATTCGATCATCGTTATCTCTATACATAGTTCAATCTCGTTACTGGCAAGTCTATTTACTCATTCCGTAATACAAGATCCCGTGGCTAACACTTTAGTCACATTCCTTGCAAGGCTCATAGTGATGTTGTATTACCGAGTGGGCCCTGAGATACCTCTCCATCACATGGAGTAACAAATCCCACCCTTGATCCATGCCTACTCAACAGACACCCTCGGAGATACCTATAGAGCATCTTTATAGTCACCCAGTTATGTTACGACGTTTGATATACACAAGGTATTCCTTTGGTGTCAGTGAGTTGCATGATGTCATGGTCATAGGAACAGATACTTGACATGTAGAAAACTATAGCAATAAACTGACATGATCATATGCTACGTTCATAATTTGGGTCTTGTCCATCACATCATTCTCCTAATGATGTCATCCCATTGTCAAATGACATCTCATGTCTATGGCTAGGAAACCTTGACCATCTTTGATCAATGATCTAGTGTACTAGAGGCATACTAGGGACACAATGTTGTCTATGTATCCACACATGCAATTAAGTTTCCAATCAATACAATTATAGCATGGATAATAAACGATTATCATGAACAAGGAAATATAATAAATAACCACTTTATTATTGCCTCTAGGGCATATTTCGAACAGTCTCCCACTTGCACTAGAGTCAATAATCTAGTTCACATCACTATGAGATTTACATTGTAATTAATCTAGCACCCATACAGTTATGGTGTTGATCATGTTTAGCCCTTGGAAGAGGTTTAGTCACCGGGTCTGCGACATTCAGATCCGTGTGCACTTTGCAAATTTTTATGTCCTCCTCCTTGATGTAATCACGGATAGAATTGAAGTGTCTCTTTATGTGTATGGTCCTCTTGTGAAACCTTGGTTCCTTGGCCAGAGCAATGGCACTAGTGTTGTCACAAAACAGAGTCATTGGATTTAGTGCACTGGTACTACTCTAAGATCTGTCATGAACTCCTTCATCCAGACACCTTCCTTCGCCACCTCCGAGGCAACGATATACTCCGCTTCGCATATAGAATTAGCTACCACGCTCTGCTTGGAACTACACCAGCTTACCACTCCCCATTATGAATAAATATGTATCCGGTTTGAGAATTAGAGTCATCCGGATCAATGTCAAAGCTTGCATTGACGTAACCCTTTACGATGAGCTCTTGATCACCTCCATAAACGAGAAACATTTCCTTAGTCCTTTTCAGGTACTTAAGGATATTCTTGACCGCCGTCGAGTGCTCCACTCCTGGATCACTTCGAAACCTCCCGGCCAAACTTATGGCAAGCCTGACATCGGGTCTTATGCACAACATTGCATACATGATAGAGCCCGTGACTAAAGCATAGGGGATGACACTCATCTTCTCTCTATCTTTTGCAGTCAGTGGGCATTGAGTCTTACTCAACTTCACACCTTGCAATACAGGCAAGAACCCCTTCTTGGAATGATCCATTTTGAACTTCTTCAAAACTTTTTCAAGGTATGTGCTCTATGAAAGTCCTATTAAGCGTCTTGATCTATCTCTATAGATCTTGATGCCTAATATGAAAGCGGCTTCTTCCAGGTCCTTCATTGAAAAACTCTTGTTCAAATATTCCTTCACGCTTTCCAGCATTTCTATATTGTTTCCAATCAGCAATATCTCATCCACATATAACACTAGAAATGCTATAGAGCTCCCACTCACTTTCTTGTAAATGCAAGCTTCTCCGTAAACTTGTATAAACCCAAACACTTTGATCATCTCATCAAAGCAAAGATTCCAACTTCGAGATGCTTGCACCCATCCATAAATGGGCTGCTGGAGTTTGCAAACTTTGTTAGCATTCTCTGGATCGACAAAACCTTCCGGTTGCATCATATACAACTCTTCCTTAAGGAAACCTTTAAGGAACGTTGTTTTGACATCCATCTGCCAAATTTCATAGTCCAAAAATGCAACTATTGCTAACATGATTCTGATAGACTTAAGCATCGCTACCGGTGAGAAAGTCCCATCGTACTCAACTCCTTGAAGTTGTGAAAAACCATTTGCCACAAGTCGAGCTTTATAGACGATGACACTACTGTCCGCGTCCGTCTTCTTCTTAAAGATCTATTTGTTTTGAATGGCCTTTTGCCCTTCAGGTAATACTTCCAAAGTCCATACTTTGTTTTCATACATGAAGCCCATCTCGGATTTCATGGCCTCTAACCATTTCTCGGAATCAGGGCCCATACCACTCAGGAGTAGTACGTGCCCTTGTCAGCCTAGAAGGTTCGATAGTAACTTGATCTGAAGCTTCATGACCATCATCATTAACTTCCTCTTCAACAGACGTAGGCTCCATAGAAACATCTTTCCGCGCTGTGCTACTCTCTGGTTGAAACAAAGGTTCAACAACCTCATCAAGTTCTATCTTCCTCCCACTCAATTCTTTCGAGAGAAACTCTTTCTCAAGAAATGTTCCATTTTTAGCGACAAACACTTTGCCTTCAAATCTGAGATAGAAGGTATACCCAATTGTCTCTTTTGGGTATCCTATGAAGACACATCTCTCTGCTTTGGGTTCCAGCTTTCCAGGGCTGAAGCTTTTTGACATAAGCATCACATCCCCAAACTTTAAGAAATGACAACTTTGGTTTCTTGCCAAACCACAGTTCATATGGCGTCGTCTCAACGGATTTCGATGGTGCCCTATTTAAAGTGAATGCAGTTGTCTCTAATGCATAACCCCAAAACGATAGTGGCACGACAAGAGACATCATAGATCGCACCATATCCAACAAGGTTCTATCATGACGTTCGGACACACCATTACGCTCTGGTGTTCCAGGAGGAGTCAATTGTGGAACAATTCCACACTGTCTTAAGTGACTGCCAAACTCATAACTCGGATATTCTCCTCCTCGATCAGATCATAGGAATTTAATATTCTTGTTACGATGATTCTCAACTTCACTCTGAAATTGCTTGAACTTTTCAAATGTTTCAGACTTGTGCTTCATTACGTAAATATACCCATATCTACTTAAGTCATCAGCGAAGGTGATAAAATAGTGATATCCACCGCGCACCTCAATGATCATTGGACCGCACGCATCAGTATGTATGATTTCCAACAAGTCACTTGCGTGTTCCACTATTCCAGAGGACGGGGTCTTAGTCATCTTGACCATGAGGCATGGTTCACATGTGTCAAGTGATTCGAAATCAAGTGACTCCAAAAGTCCATCAGCATGGAGCTTCTTCATGCGTTTTACACCAATATGACCTAAGCGGCAGTGCCACAAGAAAGTGGTACTATCATTATCAACTCTATATCTTTTGGCATCAATGTTATGAACATGTGCATCATCACTATCGAGATTCAATAAGAATAAACCCCTCATATTGGGTGCATGACCATAAAAGATATTACTCATATGAATAGAACAACCATTATTCTCGGATTTAAATGAGTAATCGTCTCCCAATAAACAAGATCCAGATATAATGTTCATGCTTAACGCATGCACTAAATAACAATTATTGAGGTTCATCACTAATCCCGATGGTAGTCGAAGAGCGAGCGTGCCGACGGCGATCACATCAACCTTGGAACCATTTCCCACGCGCATCGTCACTTTGTCCTTAGCCAGCCTCCGTCTATTCTGTAGTCCTGCTTTGAGTTGCAAATGTGAGCAACCGAACCGGTATCAAATACCCAAGCACTACAACAAGAGTTGGTAAGGTACACATCAATAACATGTATATCATATATACCTTGTTTGGTGTTGGCCGCCTTCCAATGACCAGTTCCCTTGCAATGAAAGCACTCATTTTCTGGCTTGGGTCCAACCTTGGGTTTCTTCACGGGAGGGGCAACTGCTTTGCCACTCTTCTTGGAGTTACCCTTCTTGCACTTGCCATTCTTCTTGAAACTAGTGGTTTTATTAACCATCAACACTTGATGCTCCTTCTGGATTTCAGACTCAACGACTTTCAGCATCGCAAATAGCTCGGCGACTGACTTGTTCATTGCTACCTCTTGAGTGTGCGTTGGTTTTCCCTTGAAGAGGAAAGGGTGATGCAACAAAGTACATAAGTATTTACCTCTGTTTTTGAGAACCAAGGTATCAATCCAGTAGGAGGAACAAGCAAGTCACCATTGGTTGCACCTACACAAACAATCAAACACTTGCACCCAACGCTATAAAGGGGTTGTCAATCCCTTCACGATTATTTGCAAGGATTAGATCCGATAGATATAGATGTAAACAAGAACGGAAAGTAAATTATAGAAAAGTATAGATCTGAAAGTATATGATGGAAGGTAGACCCGGGGGCCATAGGTTTCACTAGAGGCTTCTCTCTTGCAGGCAAATATCATGGTGGGTAAACAAATTACTGTCAAGCGGTTGATAGAAAAGCGAACAATCATGTAGTTATCCAAGGCAATGATCATGCATATAGGCATCACGTCCATGTCAAGTAGACCAAAACGATTCTGCATCTACTACTATTACTCCACACATCGACAAACTCCTGCCTGTATCTAGAGTATTAAGTTCATGAAGAACAAAGTAACACATTAAGAAAGATGACATGATGTAGAGGGATAAACTCAAGCAATATGATGAAAACCTCATCTTGTTACCCTTGATTGGAACAATACAATACGTGCCTCGCTACCCCTACTATGTCACCGGGTGAGGACACCGCAAGATTGAACCCCAAACCAAGCACTTCTCCCATTGCAAGAATTACCAATCTAGTTGGCCAAACCAAACCAATAACTCGAAGAGACTTGCAAGGATATGAAATCATGCAACTAAGAATTCAAAGGAGATCCAAAAAAGATTCATGGATAATCTGAACATAAACTCACAATTCATCGGATCTTGACAAACACACCACAAAAGAGGATTACATTGGATAGATCTCCATGAAGATCATGAATAACATGGTATTGAAGATCAGAGAGAGAGAAGAAGCCATCTATCTACTAGCTATGGACTCGTAGGTCTGTGGTGAACTACTCACGCATCATCGGAGGGGCAATGGAGTTTATGTAGATGCCCTCCGTGATCGATTCCCCCTCTGGCAGATTACCGGAGAAGGCCCCAAGATTGGATCTCTCGGGAATAGAGGCTTCTGGGGGTGGAAAATTATTTTCGTGGCTTCCTCTGATGTTGGGGAATATTTGGGTATTTATAGGCCAAAGAATAGGGTTAGGAGACCTTCTAGGGAGCGACAAGCCTGCTAGGCGTGGCCAGGGGGCCCGCACCTAGCAGGCTTGTGGCGCCCTGGCACCTCCCCTGACGTGCACTCCAAGCTTGATCGACTTGTTTCCTTCCAAAAAAATTCCTTTCAAAGGTTTTATTTCGTTTGGACTCCGTTTAATATCCCATACCTGCAAAACTCAAAAATAAGGAAAAAAAGAAACTGGCACTTGGCTCTAGATTAATAGGTTACTCCCAAAAATAGTATAAAATAGCATAATAATGCATATAAAACATCCAAAACAGATAATATAATTGCATGCCATCATAAAAAATTACAGATACGTTGGAGACGTATCAGCATCCCCAAGCTTAATTCCGGCTCGTCCTCGATGAGGTAAATGATAAAAACAGAATTTTTGATGTGGAGTGCTACCTAACATATTTATCCATGTAATATTGTTTATTGTGGCATGAATATTCAGATCCATAAGATTCAAAACAAAAGCTTAATATTGATATAGAAACAATAACATTTCAAGCATACTAGCAAAGCAATTGTATCTCTTCAAAATATAATGGCAAAAGAAAGTTATCCCTACAATATCATATGGTCTGGCTATGCTCCATCTTCCCCACACAAAGTATTTATATCATGCACAACCCCGATGAAAAGTCAAGCAATTGTTTTCACACCTTTATTTTCTCAAACCTTTTCAACTCTCACGCAATACATGAGCGTGAGCCATGGATATAGCACTATAGGTGGAATAGAATATGGCGGAGGTTGTCAAGGAAAGGGAGAAGATAGTCTCACATCAACTAGGCGTATGAACGGGCTATGGAGATGCCAATCAATATATATCAATGTGAGTGAGTAGGGATTGCCATACAACAGATGCACTAGAACTATAAGTGTATGAAAGCTCAAAAAGGAACTAAGTGTTGGAAATATGCCCTAGAGGCAATAACAAAATGGTTATTATTATATTTCCTAGTTCATGATAATTGTCTATTGTTCATGCTATAATTGTGTTAACCGGAAACCGTAATACATGTGTGAATTCATAGACCACAACATGTCCCTAGTAAGCCTCTAGTTGGCTAGCTCGTTGATCAATAGATGGTCACGATTTCATGGCCATGGACATTGGATGTCATTGGTAACGGGATCACATCATTAGGAGAATGATGTGATGGACAAGACCCAATCCTAAGCATAGCACAAGATCGTGTAGTTCGTTTGCTGAAGCTTTTCAATGTCAAGTAGCGTTGCCTTAGACCATGAGATTGTGCAACTCCCGGATACCGTAGGAATGCTTTGGGTGTGCCAAACGTCACAACGTAACTGGGTGGCTATAAAGGTGCACTACGGGTATCTCCGAAAGTGTCTGTTGGGTTGGCACGAATCGAGACTGGGATTTGTCACTCTGTGTGACGAAGAGGTATCTCTGGGCCCACTCGGTAAGACATCATCATAATGAGCTCAATGTGACTAAGGAGTTAGCCACGGGATGATGTGTTACGGAACGAGTAAAGAGACTTGCCGGTAACGAGATTGAACAAGGTATAGAGATACCGACGATTGAATCTCGGGCAAGTATCATACCGATAGACAAAGGGAATTGTATATGGGATTGATTGAATCCCCGACATCATGGTTCATCTGATGAGATCATCGTGGAGCATGTGGGAGCCAACATGGGTATCCAGATCCCGTTGTTGGTTATTGACCGGAGAGGTGTCTCGGTCATGTCTACGTGTCTCCCAAACCCGTAGGGTCTACACACTTAAGGTTCGATGACGCTAGGGTTATAGGGAAATGGTATATGTGATTACCGAAAGTTGTTCAGAGTCCCGGATGAGATCCCGGACATCACGAGGAGCTCCGGAATGGTCCAGAGGTAAAGTTTGATATATAGGAAGTCTAGTTTTGGTCACCGGAAAGTTTTCGGGCTCATCGATAGTGTACCGAGAGTGCCGGGAGGGTGCCGGAGGACCCCCGGGAGGGGTGTGACAAACATAGGACTTCGTGGGTCCTTAGAGGAGGTGTGCCAGCCCTTATTGGGCTGGCCAAGACCTTTCGGAAGGGCCCATGCAGCTGGAGATAAAAGGATAGGGCTGAAAAGATTTAAAAGGAGGAGATCCACCTCCCTTGTGGGAGGTGGACTCTCCCCCTAGTTCGGCCGAAGCTCTCCTCCTTGGAGGAGGGGACAATGCAGACCTCCCTCTCCCTCCTCCTATATATATGCAAGGGTTTGAGCTGATTTGAGACAAGACTTCTCTCTCTCTCGGTGCATCCCTACCCTTCCTCTTCCTCGTTCTCCGTAGCGCTTGGCAAAGCCCTGCCGGAGTTCACGTAGCTCCACCGTCACCACGCCGTCGTGTTGCCGGAGCACTCCCTCAACCTCTCCTTCCTCCTTGCTGGATCAAGGCGTAGGAGACGTCACCGGGCTGCACGTGTGTTGAACGCGGAGGCGCCGTTGTTCGGCGCTGAGATCGGAATCCACCAAGATCTGAATCGCTGCGAGTACGACTCCACCAACCGCGTTCTTGTAATGCTTCTACTTAGCGATCTTAAAAGGTATGAAGATGCAATATATCCCCACTCATTGCTGGTTTCTCCATAGATAGATCTTGGTGATACGTAGGAAAATTTTGATTTACTACTACGTCACCCATCAGTGGCATCATGAGCTAGGTCTATGCGTAGAATCTATGCACGAGTAGAACACAAAGCAGTTGTGGGCGTCGATCTTGTTAATTTGCTTACCACTACTAGTCTTATCTTGATTCGGCGGTATTGTGGGATGAAGCGGCCCAGACCGACTTTACACATACGCTTACGTGAGACTGGTTCCACCGCCTGACATGCACTTGTTGCATAAGGTGGCTAGCGGGTGTCTATCTCTCCCACCTTAGTCAGATTGGATTCGATGAAAAGGGTCCTTATGAAGGGTAAATAGCAATTGGCATATCACGTTGTGGTTTTGGCGTAGGTAAGAAATGTTCTTGCTAGTAACCTATAGCAGCCACGTAAAAACTTGCAACTACAAATTAGAGGACGTCTAACTTGTTTTTGCAGCATATGCCTTGTGATGTGATATGGCCAAAGAATGTGATGTGATGCATTGTGATGTATGAGATTGATCATGTTCTTGTAATAGGATTCACGACTTGCATGTCGATGAGTATGACAACCGGCAGGAGCCATAGGAGTTGTCTTATTTTATTGTATGACCTGCGTGTCAATCATAAACGCCATGTAATTACTTTACTTTATTGCTAAACGTTAGCCATAGTAGTAGAAGTAATAGTTGGCAAGACAACTTCATGAAGACACAATGATGGAGATCATGATGATGGATATCATGGTGTCGTGCCGGTGACACTGATGATCATGGTGCCCCGAATATGGAGATCAAAGGAGCAAGATGATATTGGCCATATCATGTCACTATATTGATTGCATGTGATGTTTATCATGTTTACATCTTATTTGCTTAGAACGACGGTAGTAAATAAGATGATCTCTCAATAAATATTTCAAGAGAAGTGTTCACCCTAACTGTGCACTGTTGCTAAGGATCGTTGTTCCGAAGCACCACGTGATGATCGGGTGTGATAGGTTCTAACGTTCGCATACAACGGGTGTAAGCCAGATTTACACACGCGATACACTTAGGTTGACTTGACGAGCCTAGCATGTACATACATGGCCTCGGAACACGAAAGACTGAAAGGTCGAACACGAGTCGTATAGAAGATACGATCAACATGGAGATGTTCACCATGGATGACTAGTCCGTCTCACGTGATGATCGGACACGGGCTAGTTGACATGGATCATGTGTCACTTAGATGACTAGAGAGATGTCTATCTAAGTGGGAGTTCATTAAATAATTTTATTATGTGAACTTAATTATCATGAACTTAGTCTAAAATTATCTTTACAATCTATATTGTAGATCCAGTGTCCAATGCGAATGTCACCCTAAATTTCAATGCGTTCCTAGAGAAAACAAAGTTGAAAGATGATAGAAGCAACTATGCAGACTGGGTCCGTGGTTTGAGGATCATCCTCATAGCTTCCAAGAAATTGTATGTCCTTGATGCACCACTAGGTGACCCACCCCTTCTCCCAGCAGAGCAAGACGTTGCGAACGCTTGGCATTCTCCCTGCGATGATTACTCCCTTGTTTAGTGCAGCATGCTTTACAGTTTAGAACCGGGGCTCCAAAAGTGTTTTGAGCAACATGGAGCATATGAGATGTTCCAAGAGCTGAAACTGGTTTTCCAAGCTCATGCCCGGGTCGAGAGATATGACGTCTCCGACAAGTTCTTTAGCTGTAAGATGAAGGAGAATAGTTCTGTCAGTGAGCACATCCTCAAGATGTCTGGGCTTCACAACAGCTTGACTCAGCTGGGAGTTAATCTCCCGGATGACTCGGTCATTGACAAAATCCTCCAGTCGCTTCCACCTAGCTACAAGAGCTTTGTGATGAACTACAACATGCAAGGGATGGAAAAGTCCATTCCTGGGTTGTACTCGATGCTGAAATCAGCGGAGGTCGAGATCAAAAAGGAGCATCAAGTGTTGATGGTGAATAAGATCACTAGTTTCAAGAAAGGCAAGGGTAAGAAGAACTTCAAGAAGGACGGCAAAGCTATTGCCGCGCCCGGTAAGCAAGTTGCCGGGAAGAAGAAGAACAAGAATGGACCCAAGCCTGAGACTGAGTGTTTTTACTGCAAGGGTACCGGTCACTGGAAGCGGAACTGCCCCAAGTACTTAGCGGAAGGATGACAACATTAAAGGTATATGTGATATACTTGTTATTGATGTGTACCTAACCAGCACTCGTAGTAGCTCCTGGGTATTTGATACCGGTGCAATTGCTCACATTTGTAACTCCAAGCAGGAGCTGCGGAATAAGCAGAGGCTGGCAAAGGACGAGGTGACGATGCGCGTCGGGAATGGTTCCAAGGTCGATGTGATCGCCGTCGGCACACTACCTCTACATCTACCTTCGGTATTAGTGTTAAACCTTAATAATTGTTATTTAGTACCAGCTTTGAGCATGAACATTGTTTCTGGATCTCGCTTGATGCGAGATGGCTACTCATTTAAATCTAAGAATAATGATTGTTCTATTTATATGAGAGAAATGTTTTATGGTCATGCCCCGCTGGTCAATGGTTTATTTTTGATGAATCTCGAACGTGATGTTACACATGTCCATAGTGTGAGTACCAAAAAGTGTAAGGTTGATAACAATAGTCCCACTTAGATGTGGCACTGCCGCCTTGGTCATATTGGTGTCAAACGCATGAAGAAGCTCCATACTGATGGACTTTTGGAGTCTCTTGATTTCGAATCATTTGACATGTGCGAACCATGCCTCATGGGCAAGATGACCAAGACTCCGTTCTCCGGAACAATGGAGCGAGCAACTGACTTGTTGGAAATAATACATACCGATGTATGCGGTCCAATGAGTGTCGAGGCTCGCGGTGGCTACCGTTACTAATGACTTGAGTAGATATGGGTATGTCTACTTAATGAAACATAAGTCTAAAACTTTTGAAAGGTTCAAGGAATTTCAGAGTGAGGTAGAGAATCAACGTGACAGGAAAATAAAGTGCCTACGATCTGATCGTGGCGGAGAATATTTATGTCACGAGTTTGGCACACACCTAAGGAAATGTGGAATTGTTTCACAACTCACGCCGCCTGGCACACCTCAGCGAAATGGTGTGTCTGAATGTCGTAATCACACTCTATTAGATATGGTACGATCTATGATGTCTCTTACCGACTTACCGCTATCATTTTGGGGATATGCATTAGAGACTGCCACATTCACTTTAAATAGGGAACTGTCAAAATCCGTTGAGACGACACCGTATGAATTATGGTTTGGAAAGAAACCTAAGCTGTCGTTTCTAAAAGTTTGGGGATGCGATGCTTATGTGAAGAAACTTCAACCTGAGAAGCTCGAACCCAAAGCGGAAAAGTGCGTCTTCATAGGATATCCCAAAGAGACTATTGGGTATACCTTGTACCTACGATTCGAGGGCAAAGTCTTTGTTGCCAAGAATGGATCCTTTCTCGAGAAAGAGTTTCTCTCGAAATAAGTAAGTGGGAGGAAAATAGAACTTTATGAGGTAATTGTACCTCCACTCGAACCGGAGAGTAGCGCAGCACAGGAAGTTGTTTGTGTGGAGCCTGCACCGACTGGAGAGGAAGTTAATGATGATGATCATGAAACTTCAGATCAAGTTACTGTTGAATGTCGAAGGTCCACTAGGACACGTTCCGCACCAGAGTGGTACGACAACCCTGTCCTGGAGATCATGTTGTTGGACAACGGTGAACCTTCGAACTATGAAGAAGCAATGGCGGGCCCGGATTCCAACAAATGGCTTGAGGCCATGAAATCCGAGATAGGATCCATGTATGAGAACAAAGTATGGACTTTGGTGGACTTGCCTGATGATAAGCGAGCCATTGAAAATAAATGGATCTTTAAGAAGAAGACTGACGTAGATGGTAATGTGACCGTCTATAAGGCTCGGCTTGTCTCTAAGGGTTATCGACAAGTTCAAGGAGTTGACTACGATGAGACTTTCTCACCCGTAGCGATGTTGAAGTTTGTCCGAATCATGTTACCAATTGCCGCATTTTATGATTATGAGATCTGGCAAATGGACGTCAAAACGGCATTCCTTAATGGTCTCCTTAAGGAAGAACTGTATATGATGCAGCCGAAAGGTTTTGTCGATCCTAAAGATGCTAACAAGGTATGCAAGCTCTAGCGCTCCATCTATGGGCTGGTGCAAGCATCTCGGAGTTGGAACATTCGCTTTAATGAAGTGATTAGAGCGTTTGGGTCTGTACAGGTTTATGGAGAACCCTGTATTTACAAGAAAGTGAGTGGGAGCTCTGTAGCATTTCTCATACTATATGTGGATGACATAGTGATAATGGGAAATGATATAGAACTCTTGGAAAGTATAAAGGCCTACTTGAATAAGTGTTTTTCAATTAAGGACCTTGGAGAAGCTGCTTACATATTAGGTATTAAGATCTATAGAGATAGATCGAGATGCCTCATAGGTCTTTCACAAAGCACATACCTTGACAAGATATTGAAGAAGTTCAATATGGATCAGTCCAAGAAGGGGTTCTTGCTTGTGTTACAAGGTGTGAGATTGAGTATGACTCAATGCCCGACCACGGCAAAGGATAGAGAAGAGATGAGTGTCATCCCCTATGCTTCAGCCATAGGCTCTATTATGTATGCCATGCTGTGTACCAGACCTGATGTGAACCTTGCCATAAGTTTGGTAGGGAGGTACCAAAGTGATCCCAGAGCGGAACACTGGACAGCGGTTAAGAATATCCTGAAGTACCTGAAAAGGACAAAGGACATGTTTCTCGTATATGGAAGTGCTGAAGATCTCGTTGTAAAGGGTTACGTCGATTCTAGCTTTGACACAGATCCGGAGGACTCCAAGTCGCAAACCGGATACGTGTATGTTTTGAACGGAGGGGCAGTCAGCTGGTGTAGCAGCAAGCAAAGCGTCATGGCGGCATCTACATGTGAAGCGGAGTACATAGCTGCTTCGGAAGCAACAAAGGAAGGAGTTTGGATGAAGGAGTTCATCACCGACCTAGGAGTAATTCCAAGTGCGTCGGGCCCGATGACTCCATTCTGTGACAACACTGGAGCTATTGCCCTTGCGAAGGAGCCCAGGTTTCACAAGAAGACAAGACACATCAAGCGCCTCTTCAACTCCATCCATGATTATATTCAGGAGGGAGATATAGATATTTGTAAAGTGCATACGGATCTGAATGTCGCAGATTTGTTGACTAAACCTCTCTCACGAGCAAAACATGATCAACACCAGATTGCTATGGGTGTTCGATTCATCACAATGTAACTAGATTATTGACTCTAGTGCAAGTGGGAGACTGTTGGAAATATGCCCTAGAGGCAATAATAAAATGGTTATTATTGTTCCTAGTTCATGATAATTGTCTATAGTTCATGCTATAATTGTGTTAACCGGAACCCGCAATACATGTGTGAATTCATAGACCACAACATGTCCCTAGTAAGCCTCTAGTTGGCTAGCTCGTTGATCAATAGATGGTCACGGTTTCATGGCCATGGACATTGGATGTCATTGATAACGGGATCACATCATTAGGAGAATGATGTGATGGACAAGACCCAATCCTAAGCATAGCACAAGATTGTGTAGTTTGTTTGCTGAAGCTTTTCAATGTCAAGTATGTTGCCTTAGACCATGAGATTGTGCAACTCCCGGATACCGTAGGAATGCTTTGGGTGTGCCAAACGTCACAACGTAACTGGGTGGCTATAAAGGTGCACTACGGGTATCTCCGAAAGTGTCTGTTGGGTTGGCACGAATCGAGACTGGGATTTGTCACTCCCGTGTGACGGAGAGGTATCTTTGGGCCCACTCGGTAAGACATCATCATAATGAGCTCAATGTGACTAAGGAGTTAGCCACGGGATGATGTGTTACAGAATGAGTAAAGAGACTTGCCGGTAACGAGATTGAACAAGGTATAGAGATACCGACGATCGAATCTCGGGCAAGTATCATACCGATAGACAAAGGGAATTGCATATGGGATTGATTGAATCCCCGACATCATGGTTCGTCCGATGAGATCATTGTGGAGCATGTGGGAGCCAACATGGGTATCCAGATCCCGCTTTTGGTTATTGACCGGAGAGGTGTCTCACTCATGTCTACGTGTCTCCCGAACCCGTAGGGTCTACACACTTAAGGTTCGATGACGCTAGGGTTATAGGGAAATGGTATACGTGATTACCAAAAGTTGTTCGGAGTCCCGGATGAGATCGCAGACGTCACGAGGAGCTCCGAAATGGTCCGGAGGTAAAGATTGATATATAGGAAGTCCAGTTTTGGTCACCGGATAGTTTTCGGGCTCATCGGTAGTGTACTGGGAGTGCCGGGAGGGTGCCGGAGGACCCCCGGGAGGGGTGTGACGAACATAGGACTTCGTGGGCCCTTAGAAAAGGTGTTCCAGCCCTTATTGGGCTGGCCAAGACCTTCCGAAAGGGCCCATGCGGCTGGAGATAAAAGGATAGGGCTGAAAAGATTTAAGAGGAGGAGATCCACCTCCCTTGTGGGAGGTGGACTCTCCCCCTAGTTTGGACAAAGCTCTCCTCCTTGGAGGAGGGGACAAGGCAGCCCTCCCTCTCCCTCATCCTATATATATGCAAGGTTTTGGGATGATTTGAGACACGACTTCTCTCTCTCGGCGCAGCCCTACCCTTCCTCTTCCTCGTTCTTCGTAGCGCTTGGCGAAGCCCTGCCGGAGTTCACGTAGCTCCACCGTCACCATACCGTCGTGCTGCCGGAGCTCTCCCTCAACCTCTCCTTCCTCCTTGCTGGATCAAGGCATAGGAGACGTCACTGGGCTGCATGTGCGTTGAACGCAGAGGCGCCGTTGTTCGGCGTTGAGATTGGAATCCACCGCGATCTGAATCACTGCGAGTACAACTCCACCAACCGCGTTCTTGTAACGCTTCTGCTTAGCGATCTTCAAAGGTATGAAGATGCAATATCTACCCACTTGTTGCTGGTTTCTCTATAGATAGATCTTGGTGATATGTAGGAAATTTTGATTTACTACTACGTCACCCATCACTAAGTGGACGTGCATCATGATGGAAAAATTCCACTAGTGATATGGAAGTGACAAAATAGGAGACTCTCTATCGTGAAGATCATGGTGATACTTTGAAGCACAAGTGTGGAAAAAGGTAGTAGCAATGTCCCTTCTCTCTTTTCTCTTATTTTGTTTCTTCATTTTTGTGTGTGTGTGGGCATCTAAGGCCTCTTTTATTCATTTTTCTATTTAGTCAAGAATCTCATCCCCACTTGTGAGGGAATCATAGCTTCCATCATCCTTTCCTCACATGGGACATGATATATTAAGGATAATCATCACAATTTTATTTACTTACAACTCAAAAGAAAATTACAACTCGATACCTATGAAAAAATATGACTCTATATGTAATAAGGAAGTGATGGGCATGTCATAAAAGGAAACGGTGGAAGATGCATGTCAATATATCTCAGAATGGCTATGAAAATGCCATAATAGGTAGGTATGGTGGCTGTTTTGAGGAAAGTATATGATGGCAATTTTGAGGAAAGTATATGGTGGCTGTTTTGAGGAAAGTATACGGTATACCGGCGAAAGTTGCGCGGTAATAGAGAGACTAGCAAAAGTGGAAGGGTGAGAGTACGCATAATCCATGGACTCAACATTAGTAATAAAGAACTCACATACTTATTGCAAAAGTCTATTAGTCATTGAAGCATACCATTAAGCGCATGCTCCTAGGGGGAGGTTGGTAGGAGTTAACCATCGTGTGCCCCTCACACAAAGGTCGACAATCTATAAACAAGTCATGCTCCGACTTCCTTACATAACGGTTCACCATACGTGCATGCTACGGGAATCACAAACCTTTACACAAGTATTTTTACCAAATCACAATTACTTACTAACATGTCCCTTAACATTACAATCTTTATATCTCAAAACTTTATGCAAGGAATCAAACTTCTCATAAATACTCAATGCACTTAATATGGAAGTTTTTACTATATCCCTTTTAGATGCCTATCATACTAGGACTAAATTCATAACCTAGAACAATTACCATGCTGTTTTAGAAACTCTCAAAATAATATAAGTGAGGTACAAGAGTTCAAGGATTTCTATAAAACATAAACACCACTGTGCTCTAAAAGATATAAGTGAAGCACATAGAGCAGAATGGCCCAACTCAAAAGATATAAGTGAAGCACATAGAGTATTCTAATAAATTCACAATTCAGCATGTCTCTATAAAAAATGTGTGCATCAAGGATGATTGTGGAAAACTAACAAGCAAAGACTCATATCATACAAGACGCTCCAAGCAAAACACATATCATGTGGTGAATAAAAATATAGCCTCAAGTAAATTTACCGATGGATTGAAGACGAAAGAGGGGATGCTTTCCGGGGCATACCCAAGCTTAGGCTCTTTGGAATCCTTGAATATGACTTGGGTTGCCTTAGGCATCCCCAAGCTTAGTCTCTTGCCACTTCTTATTCCATAGTGCATCAAATCTTTACCCAAAACTTGAAAACTTCACAACACAAAACTTAACAGAAAACTCGTGAGATCCGTTAGTATAAGAAAGTAAATCACTACTTTAGGTACTATTGTGAACTAATTATTTATTTATATTGGTGTTATACCTAATTTAATCTAACTTATCCATGGCTCATACCACATGATACAACCCATAGATTCATCAAAATAGGCAAACAACTCAAAGAAAACAGAATCTGTCAAAAACAGAACAGTATGTAGAAAACTGAAAACTTCGTATACTTATGTAACTCAAAACATTCTGAAAAATTAGGAAAACCTGGGAAATTTATATATAAATTTTTTGTAAAAATTTCAGATCAATTCGAATCACTGAAAAAATTAGAAAATTCCTGGACTTAGCGCAAAAGTTTCTGTTTTTCAGCAAGATCAAATCAACAACTACCATAGATCACCCCAAAGGTTTTACTTGGCTCAAACACTAATAAAAACACCAAAACACAATTATTACAGAATTAATAATGTGAAAAACACACCAAAATATAAAAAAAACTGAAAGCAAAAATAAAATTGGGTTGCCTCCCAACAAGCGCTATTGTTTAACGCCCCTAGCTAGGCAAAACACAATAGATCTAGGTATTGTCATCTTTGGTATGCAATCCATAAGTAGATCTCATGATAGATTAATAAGGTAATTTTATTTTCTTTTTAGGAAAGTGATCCATGCCTTTCCTTAATGGTAATTGGAATCTAATATTCCCTTCCTTCATATCAATAATTGCACCAATCGTTCTAAGGAAAGGTCTACCAAGAATAATAGGACATGTAGGATTGCAATCTATATCAAGAACAATGAAATATACGGGCGCATACTTCATATTTGCAAAAATAAGAACATCATTAATCCTTCCCATAGGTTTCTTTATAGTGGAATCCGCAAGATGCAAATTTAAGGAACAATCATCAAATTCACGGAAACCTGGCACATCACATAAAGTTTTCGGAATCGTGGAAACACTAGAACCCAAATCACACAAAGCATGGCACTCATAATCTTTAATATTAAGCTTAATAGTAGGTTCCCACTCATCATGGATCTTTCTAGGAATAGAAACTTCTAGCTCAAGTTTTTTCTTCAAAAGATTTCATCATAGCATCAACTACATGTTTAGTAAAAGCCTTATTTTGTCTATACGCATGCGGAGAATTCATCATGGATTGCAAAAAGGAAAAAAAAATCAATCAAAGAGCAACTATCATAATTAAATTCCTTGAAATCCAAAAGGGTGGATTCATTGCTATTTAAATTTTTGACCTCTGCAATGCCACCTTTAGCAATCTTAGCATTAAGATCTATAGACTCCGAATCATTGGGACACCTTTTAACTAAAGTTGACTCATCTCAAGCCCCATAATTATCAAGATTTATATTGGAAAACAAATATTCAATAGGAGTCACATCAATTACTTTAATATCTTAATGATTATTATCATGAGAAAACACTTTTTCAAGCCATTCACGGTTAGCACGAATTCTAGCGGTTCTTTCCTTACTTTCATCAATAGAAATTATCATAGATTTTAAAGACTCATTAATATAATGCTTGGCTAAAGTAGATCTAACTTTCAAAGAATCAATCTCAAGAGAAATTCTATCAATGTTTCTAACCAAATCATCAATTTTGAGCACCTTTTCTTCAATAGAAGCATTAATTTTTTTTGCAAACCAATAAAATCTTTAACAATATTCCCAAGATAAGAGGGCATATTATTATAATTTCCATAATAATTGTTGTAGGAATTACCATAATAATTAGAGGAATTACTAGGGAATGGCCTAGGGTTGAAATTACCTCTATATGCATTGTTACCAAAATTGTTCCTACCAACAAAATTCACATCCATAGATTCATTATTATTACCAATCAAAGAATACAAAGGCATATGAGCACTCTTACTAGCAAACAATTTCATCAATTCATCCATCTTTTCACTCAAAGAATTTATTTCTTCAATAACATGCACCTTTTTACTAGTAGGAGATCTTTCGGTATGCCATTGAGAGTAGTTTATCATGATATTATCTAGGATTTTAGTAGCTTCTCCTAACATGATTTCCATAAAAGTACCACCCGCGGCAGAATCTACAAGATTTTTAGATGCAAAATTCAATCCCGCATAGAAAATTTGTATAATCATCCATAAACTCAAACCATGCGCGGGACAATTCCTAATCATTAATTTCATCCTCTCCCAAGATTGTGCAACATGATCATGATAAAGTTGCTTAAAATTCATTATATGGTTCCTAAGGGAGATGATCTTAGCGGGCGGAAAGTACTTGGAAATAAAAGCATCTTTACACTTATTCCATGACTCAATACTATTTTTAGGCAAAGATGAAAACCAAGTTTTAGCATGATCTCGTAGAGAGAACGGAAATAGATTCAATTTAACAATATCATTATCCACATCTTTCTTCTTTTGCATATTACACAACTCAATGAAAGTATTTAGATGGGATGCGACATCTTCACTAGGAAGGCCAGAAAATTGTTCTTTCATAACAAGATTTAGCAAGGCAACATTGATTTCACAATATTCCACACTAGTGGTGGGAGCAATAGGAGTAATAATAAAATCATTATTATTAGTATTGGAAAAATCACACAACTTGGTATTCTCAGACATCGTGACAAAGCAAGCAATCAAGCACACAAGCAAACGAAAGGCAAACGAAAGAAGGGTGAACAAACAGGCAAATCTTTTTGGTATTTTTTGAAAATAATTTTAGAAGTGGGGGAGAGGAAAACGAGAGGCAAATGGAAAATAATGTAAATGAAAGAGATGAGTTTGTGTTGGGTACTTGGAAGGCTTGATGTGTATCCTCCCCGGCAACGGCGCCAGAAATTGGCAAGTTGATGGGAGAGATCTTGTCTTGACTTGCTATGTATCGTCCCCAGCAACGGCGCCAGAAATGCTTCTTGCTACATCTTGAGCGTGCGTTGGTTTTCCCTTGAAGAGGAAAGGGTGATGCAACGAAGTAGATAAGTATTTCCCTCAGTTGTTGAGAACCACGGTATCAATACAGTAGGAGGAACAAGCAAGTCACCAATGGTTGCACCTACACAAACAATCAAACACTTGCACCCAACGCTATAAAGGGGTTGTCAATCCCTTCATGATTATTTGCAAGGATTAGATCCGATAGATATAGATTTAAACAAGAACGGAAAGTAAAAAGAAAGTAAATTGCAGCAAAGTATAGATCTGAAAGTATATGATGGAAAGTAGACCCGGGAGCCATAGGTTTCACTAGAGGCTTCTCTCTTGAAGGCAAATATCATGGTTGGTAAACAAATTACTGTCAAGCAATTGATAGAAAAGCGAATAATCATGTAGTTATCCAAGGCAATAATCATGCATATAGGTATCACGTCCATGTCAAGTAGACTGAAACGATTCTGCATCTACTACTATTACTCCACACATCGACCGATTCATGCCTGCATCTAGAGTATTAACTTCATGAAGAACAGAGTAACGCATTAAGAAAGATGACGTGATGTAGAGGGATAAACTCAAGAAATATGATGAAAACCTCATCTTGTTACCCTTGTTGGCAACAATACAATACGTTCCTCGCTACCCCTACTATGTCACTGGGTGAGGACACCGCAAGGTTGAACCCAAAACGAAGCACCTCTCCCATTGCAAGAATTACCAATCTAGTTGGCAAAACCAAACCAATAACTCGAAGAGACTTGCAAGGATATGAAATCATGCAAATAAGAATTTCGAGGAGATTCAAATAAGATTCATGGATAATCTGAACATAAACTCACAATTCATCGGATCTTGACAAACACACCACAAAAGAGGATTACATCGGATAAATCTCCATGAAGATCATGAAGAACATGGTATTGAAGATCAAAGAGAGAGAAGAAGCCATCTAGCTACTAGCTATGGACCCGTAGGTCTGTGGTGGACTACTCACGCATCATCAGAGGGGTAATGGAGTTGATGTAGATGCCCTCCGTGATCGATTCCCCCTCTGGCGGATTACTTGAGAAGGCCCCAAGATTGGATCTCTCGAGAACAGAGGCTTCCGGCAGTGGAAAAGTATTTTCGTGGCTTCCTCTGATGTTGGGGGAATGTTTGGGTATTTATAGGCCAAAGAATAGGGTTAGGAGACCTGCGAGGGAGCGACAATCCTGCTAGGCGCGACTAGGGGGCCCGTGCCTCGCAGGCTTGTGGCGCCCTGGCACCTCCCCTGACGTGCACACCAAGCTTGATCAACTTGTTTCCTTCCAGAAAATTCCTTCCGAAGGTTTTATCCCGTTTGGACTCCGTTTAATATCCCATATCTGCAAAACTTAAAAACAAGAAAAACAGAAACTAGCACTTGGCTCTAGATTAATAGGTTAGTCCCAAAAATTATATAAAATAGCATAATAATTCATATAAAACATCCAAAATAGATAATACAATAACATGCTATCATCAAAAATTATAGATACGTTGGAGAAGTATCATTCATCCCTTGCATGTTAGTTCATCACGAAACTCTTGTAGCTAGGTGGCAATGATTGAAGAAATCTGTCAGTGATCGCCCTGGCGGAAGGGGCATCCCCAGCTAGACGGTTTGAATACCTAGACATTCTGAGTACATGTTCACTGACAGACCCGTTCTCCTCCATTTACAAGCATAGAACTTATCGGAGGTCTCATACCTCTCGATCCGGGCATTCTTCTCAAAGATAAACTTCAACTCATGGAACATCTCATATGGTCCATGATGTTCAAAACGTCTTTGAAGTCCCATTTCTAAGCCATACAACATTGCACATTTAACTATTGGGTAATCTCCAGAATGTGCATCCAAACGTTCTTAATGTCTTCGGACGACACATAAGCGGGTGGATCACCAAGTGGTGCATCAAGGACATAAGCCTTCTGGGAAGCCGTGAGGATAATACTCAGATTACGGGCCCAGTCCACAAAGTTACTTCCCTAATCTTTCAACTTGGCTTTCTCTAGGAATGCATTAAAATTCAGGGGAACTACCGTGCAAGCCATTGATCTACAACATAAATATGCAAAGATTACTAAGACTATTGTTCAAGATAATGAGTTTAGTTAATCAAATTACTTAAAAACTCCCGCTCAAATTGACATACCTCCGGTCATCCGAGTGATACATGATCCAAATTCACCACCTCAAGTCCGATCATCATGTGAGTTGAGGTGGTTTCAGTGGTGAACATCATCATGTTGATCATATCTACTATATGACTCATGTTCGACCTTTCGGTCTCTTGTGTTTTGAGGTCATGTCTGTACATGCTAGGCTCGTCAAGTTTAACCCGAGTGTTCTGCACGTGCAACACTGGCTTGCACCCGTTGTATGTGAACGTAGAGTTTATCACACCCGATCATCACGTGGTGTCTTGAGACGACGAACTTTCGCAATGGTGCACATTCGGGGACAACACAATTTATCTTGAAATTTAGGTAGCGATCACCTTGTAATGCTATCATCGTCCTAAGTAAAACAAGGTGCATAAAAGGATTAACATCACATGCAAATCACAAGTGACATGATATGGCCATGAACTTGTGCTTTTGATCTCCATCTCCAAAGCACCGCCATGATCTCCATCGTCACCGGCACAACACCATGATCTCCATCAACATGTCGCCATGAGGTTGTCACGCCAACTGTTGCTTCTACGACTATTGCTAACTCATAGCGATAAAGTAAAGCAAAAAACAACAAAAATAATTAAAGACAACCCTATGGCTCCTACCGGTTTCCGTACTCATCGACATGCAAGTCATGATATTCTATACAAAACATGATCATCTCATACATCACATATATCTCATCATGTAATTGGCCATATCATATCACAACATACCCTGCAAAAACAAGTTAGACGTCCTCTAATTGTTGTTGCATGTTTTACGTGTCTACTATAGGTATCTAGCAAGAACAATTCTCACCTACGCAAAAACCACAACGGTAATACACAAATTTTTATTCAACCTTCTCAAGGACCAACTTTGTGGAATCCGATCCAACTAGAGTAGGAGAGACAAACACTCGCCATCCATCTTTATGCAACAAAGTCACATGTCAGTTGATGGAACCGGTCTCTCGTAAGCGTACGAGTAAGGTTGGTCTGGGCCGCTTCATCCCACAATACCGCTGAATCAAGAAAAGACCAAGGGAGGAAGCAACCTGAGCATTAACGCCCACAAACTCCTTTGTGTTCTACTCGTGATCTCATTTACACATAGACCTAGCTCATGATGCCACTGTTGGGGAACGTTGCATGGGAAACAAAAAAATTCCTATGCACACGCAAGATCTATCCATGGTGATGATCATCTACGAGAGGGAGAGTGGATCTACATACTGTTGTAGATTGCTAAGCGGGAAGCATTAAGAAACGCGGTTGATGTAGTCGAATGTCTCCGCGATCCAATCACGATCTAGTGCCGAACGAACGACACCTCCGCATTCAGCATGTGTACAACTCGATGACGATCTCCGCCTTCTTGATCCAGAGGTAGATGAGTTCTCCGACAGCGCGATGGCGCGGCGGTGGTGGTGGAACTATTCTGGTAGGGCTTCGCCTAAGCACCGTCGAAAACTAGAGGATTTGATCCATCGAGAAGAGAGGGCTACACCGTGGCTAGGGTTTCTATTGCGGCTGCCCTCTCTCCCCTATAGTATATATAGGAGGGAGGGGAGGGGCTGGCTGCCCTAGGGATCCTCCTAGGAGTCGTCCGAAAGGAGGTGGAGGTGGAGGAGTCCACCTCCAATCCTACTCCAAGTAGGACTCCACTAGTAGAAAACAGGTCTTACGTTTGACCCTTTAGTCCCGGTTTGGCTTCGGCCCAGGACTAATGTGACCATTAGTCCTAGTTCCAACGGCTAGGAGCGGTCGGGGGGCACGGGCACCATTAGTCCCGGTTCATTTGGGACCTATAGTCCCAGTTTGTGATACAAGACGGGACTAAAGGGGTGGTGGCAGGATGGTGTCAGCTTGGGGCCCCCATGAGCCCTTTTAATCTCGGTTTGTATCACAAACCGGGATTATAGGTGGACCTTTAGTCCCGGTTTGTATAACCAACCGGGACTAAAGCTTTCCCTATATAAACCCTTCATCCAGCCCGAGCCCATTTCTTTGTTTTCTCCATTCAAATTCCCTTCTCCGTTCTTCCCCTTAGGTCGAGCTCATCCCTCCATTTTTGCCAAGATTTGTCAAGATTTGAGCACCCCAATCCATCCAAGTGTCCACAAAGATTAGCAACTTTGTCCTTTCATCTCTTATTGCTAGATCAACTCATGCAATGCTTTATAAGTATAGTGATTTGTGGGTTTTAGTTTGTGTGTAATTATGTGGTAATTTTTTTGATTTATATGCAATTTGAGCTCAAATTAACTCCTTAGTTTGCATATGTGTAGGTGTGGTTTACTTAGTGTGCCTTCCCGTCCCCGTCCTAACCACCGTCGATCGCCCGCACCGTCCCGTCGCTGGCACCACCTTGGTGAGCCTCTTCTTGTGTTCTTATCCTTTTTATAAAAAAATCGTATTTGTATGATTTCGATAGCTACTTGCATAATTTTCTTACTTGTATGATTGTTGTTATATATAGTGCCATGGTTATGATATTCGTGCCCATCGGCCCTTGTTCGGTTTATGATTCGGATGTGGTATATTCTCTTTTATAACTATTTGTTGCATTTCATGTTAATGAAAATTATGCCCATCAAGTTGACATAGATATTTTTATCTAGGAGGTAGTTGAACCGGAAATGCCAACCGACCCTATTGTCGAGAAGTTAAATTTAGTTGAAAAACAAAACGAGGATTTGAAAGGAAAATTGAAAAGAGTTGAAGAAGAGAAGATGAAATTGGAGTTGTACGTTGTCGATGTCGTCGATGATCACAAGATCAAGATGGATGCAATGCGCTTGAAGATTAGAAAGATTAGAAAATATGCCATTAATAAAGAGGCTTGGTATCATTATGTCGTTGGATCACTTGTTACCTTAGTTGCAATTTTGGTCGCATTTGTTGTTGCATTTAAATGTTTTAGCTAGATAGTTGTATGTTTTTTTATGATAATAAGTGTGTATGAACTTTATGTATGAACTTGTAGTAATTTGGTATTTTCGGTGTTGTGTAATGAAGATGAACCAGCAATGGATGTATGATGACCGACGCTCTCCCCAATTCATTAATGGTGTGCAGACTTTTTTGCGTGTGGCAGAGGCAAACAAGTGGGATGGTTTTATGTGTTGTCCATGTGGTGTGTGTAAGAATTATAAGACTTACTCTAGCCCAAAACAGATTCACGTCCACCTGTTTACGTCTGGTTTATATTCTGGCTATAAATGTTGGACCAAGCACGGAGAAAGAGGGGTTCTAATGGAAGAGAATAAATAAGAAGAGGATGACAACAACCATCCCGGGTGTCGTGAATATGATGGTACTACAATGGGGGAAGAGAATGAAGAAGAAGAAGCTGAGACATCAGATGAGCCCGCTGATGATCTTGGTCGGGCCATTACTAATGCAAAAAGAAACTGCGAAAGTGAAAAGGAGAAGTTGAAGTTGCAGCACATGTTTGAGGATCAAAAAAAAGTGTTGTACCCAAATTGCAAAGATGACAACACAAAGCTCGATACCACACTGGAATTGCTGCAATGGAAGGCAGAGAATGGTGTATTTGACAAGGGATTTGAGAAGTTGTTGAAAATAATGAAGAATAAGCTTCCAAAGGACAATGAATTACCCGACAGTACATACGAAGCAAAGAAGGTTGTCTGCCCTCTAGGATTGGAGGTGTAGAAGATACATGCATGCCCTAATGACTGCATCCTTGATACGTCTCCAACGTATCTATAATTTTTGATTGTTCCATGCTATTATATTATCTGTTTTGGATGTTTTATATGCATTAATATGCTATTTTATATTATTTTTGGGACTAACCTATTAATCTAGAGCCTAGTGCCAGTTTTTGTTTTTTCCTTGTTTTTGTGTATTGCAGATAAGGAATATTAAAAGGAGTCCAAACGGAATAAAATCTTTGGAATAATTTTTCTTGGACTAGAAGCAAACCAGGAGACTTGGAGATTAAGTTGGGAGAGCCGCCGTGTGGCCACAAGCCACAGGGGCGCGCCCCCCAGGCTTGTGGGCCCACGACAACTCTCCTAACCATATTTCTTGGCCTATAAATTCAGAAATATTCCCTGTATACCAGAGGGAGCCACAAAAACACTTTTCCGTCGCTGAAAGCCTCCGTTCCCGAGAGATCCAATCTTGGAGCCTTTTCCGGTAATTTGCCAGAGGGGGATTCGATCACGAAGGGCATCTACATCAACTCCATTACCCCTCCGATGATGCGTGAGTAGTTCACCACAGACCATCGGGGTCCATAGCTAGTAGCTAAATGGCTTCTTATCTCTCTTTGCTCTTCAATACCATGTTCTTCATGATCTTCATGGAGATCTATCCGATGTAATACTCTTTTGTGGTGTGTTTGTCGAGATCCGATGAATTGTGGCTTTATGTTCAGATTATCTATGAATATTATTTGAGTACTTTCTGAATTTTTATATGCATGATTTCATATCTTGGCAAGTCTCTTCGAGTTATTGGTTTGGTTTGGCCAACTAGATTGGTAATTCTTGCAATAGGAGAAGTGCTTAGTTTTGGGTTCAATCTTGCGGTGTCCTCACCTAGTGACTGTTGGGGAACGTTGCATGGGAAATAAAAAAATTCCTACGCACACGCAAGATCTATCCATGGTGATGAGCATCTACGAGAGGGAGAGTGGATCTACATACCCTTGTAGATCGCTAAGCGGGAAGCATTAAGAAACGCGGTTGGTGTAGTCGAACGTCTTCGCGATCCAAATCGCCGAGCATCCCACGATCTCATCACGATCCGTCCCACGATCCAATCACGATCCGTCCCGTGAACTCATCACGATCCATCTCGCGATCTTGATCACGGTCCTTCCGATCTAGCGCCGAACGGACGGCGCCTCCGCGTTCAGCACACATACAGCTCGATGACGATCTCCACCTTCTTGATCCAGTAAGAGGGAGCAGAGAGGTAGATGAGTTTTCTGGCAGCGCGACGGCATTGCAGCGACGGTGGTGGAGCTATTCCAGCAGGGCTTCGCCTAAGCACCACTGAAAACCGATCTAGAGGAGAAACTGCGATCTAGAGGAGAGGTAGCATGTGGCTATTAGGGTTAGCTTTTTCCTCTAAATCTTCTAGTATATATAGGAGGGAGGGAGGGGAGGAGGCAGCCTCAAACCCTCAAGGTTTGGTCGAAATTGGAGGTGGAGGAGTCCTACTCCAATCCTATTAGGAGTAGGATTCCTCCTTTCCACTTGGAAACTCTTTCCACCTCTCCACCTTTGGATTTTTTCCTTCTCAAACCACTCCAGCCGTATGGGCCCTTAGAGGAGGCTTCGGCCAGCCCACCAGGGGCTGGTTAACCTCCTCCCACATCCCATGTAGCCTCTTGGGTCGAAATACCTCTCCCGATGGTCCCCCGGTACACTATCGACACTCCCGGTACACTACTGATGAGCCCGAAACTTTTCCGGCGACCAAAATAGGACTTCCTATATATCAATCTTTACCTCCAGACCATTCTGGAGCTCCTAGAGACGTCCGGTATCTCATCCGGGACTCCGAACAACCTTCGGTCACCACCATGCATAACTCTATACTATCGAAACGTCACCAAACCTTAAGTGTGCACACCCTGCGGGTTCGAGAACTATGTAGACATGACCGAGAAACCTCTATGGTCAATAAAAAATAGCGGGACCTAGATGTCCATATTGGTTCCTGCATATTCTATGAAGATCTTTATCGGTCGAACCTCTATGTCAAGGATTTAGTTAATCCCGTATGATGTTCCCTTTGTTCTTTGGTATGTTACTTGCCCGAGATTCGATCGTCGGTATCTCCATACCTAGTTCAAACTCGTTACCAGCAAGTCTCTTTGCTCGTTCCGTAATGCAAGATCCCGTGACTAACACTTAGTCACATTGCTTGCAAGGCTTGTTGTGATGTTGTATTATCGAGTGGGCCCTAAGATACCTCTCCGTCACATGGAGTAACAAATCCCAGTCTTGATCCTTGCAAACCCAACAGACACCCTCGGAGATACCTATAGAGTACCTTTATAGTCACCCAGCTATGTTGCGATGTTTGATACACACAAGGCACTCCTCCGGTGTCAGTGAGTTGCATGATCTCATGGTCATAGGAACAGATACTTGACATGTAGAAAACAGTAGCATTAAACTGACATGATCATATGCAACGTTTGTATTTTGGGTCTTGTCCATCACACCATTCTGCTAATGATGTGATCCCGTTATCAAATGACATCTGATGTCCATGGCTAGGAAACCTTAACCATCTTTGATCAACGAGCTAGTCTATTAGAGGCCAACTAGGGACATGGTTTTGTCTATGTATCCACACATGCATCTAAGTTTCTGATCAATACAATTATAGCATGGATAATAAACGATTATCATGAACAAGGAAATATGATAATAACTTATTTATTATTGCCTCTAGGGCATATTTACAACAGTCTCCCACTTGCACTAGAGTCAATAATCTAGTTCACATCACCATGTGATTCGCATTGTTATGAATCTAACACCCAATGAGTTCTGGGCCTCGATCATGCTTTGCATGTGAGAGAGGTCTTATAGTCAACGGGTCTGCGACATTCAGATCCGTGTGTACTTTGCAAATCTCTATGTGAAACCATAAACACTGCTACCACACTCCGCTTGTTACTATTCCAAATGGCTGCTCCACTATACGTATCCAGATTGCTACTACGAGTCATCCAGATTAGTGCTAAAGCTTGCATCAACGTAACTCTTTACGACGAACTCTTTATCACCTCCATAATCGAGAAACATCTCCTTAGTCTTTTAGTTACTAAGGATAATCTTGACCGCTGTCCAGTGATCCGCTCCTAGATCACTTTTGTACCCCTTGATGTACTCATGGCTAGGCACACACAGGTGCGGTACACAACATGGCATACTATACAGAGCCTATGGCTAAGGCATAGGGGACGACGTTCGTCCTTTCTCTTTCTTCTGCCGTGGTCGAGCTTTGAGTCTCACTCAACTTCACGCCTTACAAATTAGGCGAGAACTCTTTCTCTGACTGATCCATTTTGAACTCTTTCAAAATCTTGTCAAGGTATGTACTCATTGAAAGTCTCATCAAACATCTTGATCTATCTCTATAGATCTTGATGCTCAACAATTAGGTAGCTTTATCCAGGTCTTCCTTTCAAAATCACTTTTCAAACAACTGTTTATGCTTTCCAGAAATTGCACATTATTTCCGATCAACAATATGTCAACCACATATGCTTATCAGAAACTCTATAGTCCTCCCACTCACTTTATTGTAAATACAAGTTTCTCATAAACTCTGTATAGACTCAAAAACTTTGATCACCTCATCAAAGTGTATATTCCAACTCCGAGATGCTTGCTTCAGTTCATAGAAGGATCACTGAAGCATGCACACCTTTTAGCATCCTTAGGACTAACAAAACCTTCTGGGTGTATCTCATACAACCTTTCATTAAGGAAGGAAACAATGTTTTGGCATCTATGTGCCAGATTTCATAATTGAAAAATGTAGCAACTACTAACATAATTCCAACAGACTTTAGCATCGCTACGAGTGAGAAAGTCTCATCGCAGTCAACTCCTTGAACTTGGCGGAAACTTCTTTGCGACAAGTCGAGCTTTATAAATGGTGACATTTACCATCAGCGTTTGTCTTCATTTTAAAGGTCCATTTGTACTCAACGACCTGCCATCCAATGAGCAAGTCCACCAAAGTCTATACTTGGTTTTCATACATGGATCCTTTCTCGGATTTCATGGCCTCTAACCATTTGTCGGAATCCGGGCCCATCATCGCTTCTCCATAGTTCGTAGGTTCATCGTTATCCAACAACATGACCTCCAAGACAAGGTTGTCGTACCGCTCAAGAGCAGTACACATCCTTGTCGACCTACAAGGTTCGATAGTAACTTGATCCGAAGCTTCATGATCATCATCATTTACTTCCTCTTAAACTGACGTAGGATCCATAGAAACATATTTCTGCGCTGCGCTACTCTCTGGTTGAAACAAAGGTTCAACAACCTCATCAAGTTCTATCTTCCTCCCACTCAATTCTTTCAAGAGAAACTCTTTCTCGAGAAAGGACCCATTTTAGCAACAAACACTTTATGCTTGGATCTGAGATAGAAGGTTCACCCAACTGTTCTTAGGGTAATCTATGAAGATGCATTTGTCCGCTTTGGGTTCAACCTCATTAGGTGAAAACATTTTTCCACACAAGCGTTGCAGCCCCAAACATTAAGAAATGACAGTTAGGTTTCTATCAAACCATAATTCATACGGTGTCGTCTCAACGGATTTAGATGGTGCCCTATTTAAAGTGAATGCAGTTGTCTCTAATGCATAACCCCAAAATTATAGTAGCAAAACGATAAGAGACATCATAGACCGCACCATATCCAATAGAGCACGACTATGACGTTCAGACACACCATCACACTATGGTGTTCCAGGTGGCATGAGTTGTGAAACGACTTTCACATTGTCTAAAGTTATATGCCAAACGCGTAACTCAGATATTCACCTCCACGATCATATCACAGACATTTTTATCTTCTTATCATGATGATCTTAAACTTCACTTTGAATTTGCTTGAACCTTTCAAACGATTCAGACTTGTGTTTCATTAAGTAAATATACACTATATCTACTCAAATCATCAGTGAAGTTAAGAAAATAATGATATCCACCGCATGCTACAAGACTCATTGGATTGCATACATCAACATTTATCATTTCCAATAAATCACTTGCCCGCTCCATCAATCCAGAAAACGGGGTCCTTAGTCATCTTGCCCAAGAGGCATGGTTCGCATGTCTCAACCGATTCGATATCGAATGAGTCCAAAGATCCATCAGCATGGAGTTTCTTCATGTGCTTTGTACCAATATGATGTTTAGCAGCAGTGCCACAAGTATGTGGTACTATCATTATTAACTTTGTATATTTTGGCATCAATGTTATGAACATGTGTATTACTACGATCAAGATTCAACAAACCATTCTCACTGGGTGCATGACCATTAAAGGTATTATTCATGTAAACAAAATAACCATTATTCTCTAACTTAAATGAATAACCGTGTTGCAATAAACACGATCTAATCACGTTCATGCTCAACGCAAAACACCAAATAACATTTATTTAGGTTCGTCACTAATCCTGAAGGTGGAGAGAGCGTGCGATGTTGATCACATCAACCTTGGAAACATTTCCAACACACATCGTCACCTCACCCTTATCTAGTTCTCCGTTTAATTCGTAGCTTTTATTTTGAGTTACTAACATTTAACAACCGAACCGGTATCCAATACCCAGGTGCTACTAGGAGTACTGGCAAGGTACACATCAATAACACGTATATCAAATATACTTCTGTCGATGTTGCCAGCCTTCTTATCTACCAAGTATCTAGGGTTGTTCTGCTTCAGCGACCGCTCTCCTCATAATCGAAGCACTTAGTCTCGGGTTTGGGTTCAACTTTGGGTTGCTTCACTGGAGCAGCAACTAACTTGCTATCCATGAAGTTTCCCTCCTTGCTCCTGCCCTTCTCGAAACTAGTGGTTTGACTAACCATCAACACTTGACGCACCTTCTTGATTTCTACCTTCGCGGTGTCAAACATCGCGAACAGCTCAGGGATCATTATTTCTATCCTTGGCGTTTTACAGTTCATCACCAAGTTCTAGTAGCTTAGTGACAGTGACTTGGAGAACTATATCAATCACTATCTTATCTGGAAGATCAACTCCCACTCGATTCAAGCGGTTGTAGCACCCAGACAATCTGAGCACATGCTCAATGATTGAGCTATTCTCCTTCATCTTGCAGGCAAATAATTTTGTTGGATATCTCATATCTCGCAACACGGGCACGAGCCCGAGATCCTAATTTCAGCTCTTAGAACATCTCATATGTTCCATGACGTTCAAAATGTTTCGGAGCTTCAATTCTAAGCCGTAATGCATGACGCACTAAACTACCAAGTAGTCATCAGAACGTGCCTGTCAGATGTTCACAACATCTACAAATGACGGTAGAGGGGTTGGCGCACCGAGCGGTGCATTAAGGACATAAGCCTTCTGTGCAACAATGAGGACAATTCTTAGATCACGGACCCAGTCCGCAATATTGCTACCATCATCTTTCAACTCTATTTCTCTAGGAACATATGAAACTTCAAGGGAGCTAAAGTGTGAGCAAGTAATCTACAACATAATTTTCAAAGACACTACTGACTATGTTCCAGAACAATGAGTTCAATTAATCATATTACTGAAGAACTCCCACTCAAATTGACATCCCTCCAGTCATTCGAGTGACACATGATCCAAATTCACCAACTCAAGTCCGATCATCACGTGAGTTGAGGTGGTTTCAATGGTGAACATCATCATGTTGATCATATCTACTATATGACTCATGTTCGACCTTTCGGTCTCTTGTGTTCCGAGGCCATGTCTGTACATGCTAGGCTCGTCAAGTTTAACCCAAGTGTTCTGCATGTGCAACACTGGCTTGCACCCGTTGTATGTGAACGTAGAGTCTATCACACCCGATCATCATGTGGTGTCTCGACATGACAAACTTTCGCAACGGTGCACACTCGGGGAGAACACAATTCATCTTGAAATTTAAGTGAGGGATCACCTTATAATGCTACCGTTGTCCTAAGCAAAACAAGGTGCATAAAAGGATTAACATCACATGCAAATCATAAGTTACATGATATGGCCATGAACTTGTGCTTTTGATCTCCATCTTGAAAGCACCAGAATGATCTCCATCGTCACCTGCATGACACCATGATCTCCATCATCTTGATCTCCATCAACGTGTCGCCACCGTGGTTGTCGCACCCACCATGCTTCTACTACTATTGCTACCATTTAGCGATAAATTAAAGTATTACATAGCACTTAATGATTGACACGCAGGTCACACAATAATTAAAGACAACCCTATGGCTCCTGCCGGTTGTCGTACTCATCGACATGCAAGTCGTGATATTCTATACAACACATGATCATCTCATACATCACATATATCTCATCATGTAATTGGCCATATCACATCACAACATACCCTGCAAAAACAAGTTTAACGTCCTCTAGTTGTTGTTGCAAATTTTACATGGCTGCTATGGGTATCTAGCAAGAACAATTCTCACGTATGCAAAACCACAACGATGATACATAAGTTGCTTTTCAACCTTCTCAATGACCACCTTTGTCAAACCCGATCCAACTAAAGTAGGAGAAACAAACACCCGCCAGCCATCTTTGTGTAACGAAGTTACACATCAGTCGATGGAACCGGTCTCTCGTAAGCGTACGAGTAAGGTTGGTCCGGGCCACTTCATCCAGCAATACCGCTGAACCAAAACACGACCAAGGGAGGAAGCAATCTAAGCATCAACGCCCACAAACTCTTTGTGTTCTACTCGAGATCTCATCTACACATAGACCTAGCTCTGATACCACTGTTGGGAACGTTGCATGGGAAACAAAAAATTTCTTACGCACACGCAAGATCTATCCATGGTGATGAGCATCTACGAGAGGGAGAGTGGATCTACATACCCTTGTAGATCGCTAAGCAGGAAGCGTTAAGAAACGCGGTTGGTGTAGTCGAACGTCTTCGTGATCCAAATCGCCGAGCATCCCGCGATCTCATCACGATCCGTCCCGCGATCCAATCACGATCCATCCCATGAACTCATCACAATCCGTCCCGCGATCTCATCATGATCCGTCTCGCGATCTTGATCACGGTCCTTCCGATCTAGCGCCGAACGGACGGCGCCTCCGCGTTCAGCACACGTAGAGCTCGATGACGATCTCCGCCTTCTTGATCCAGTAAGAGGGAGCGGAGAGTTAGATGATTTTTCTGGCAGCACGACAGTGTTTTGGCGATGGTGGTGGAGCTATTCCAGCAGGGCTTCTCCTAAGCACTGCTGAATACCGATCTAGAGGAGAAACTTCGATCTAGACACGTGGCTATTAGGGTTAGCTTTTTCCTCTAAATCCTCTAGTATATATAGGAGGGAGGGAGGGGAGGAGGAAGCCTCAAACCCTCTAGGTTTGGTCGAAATTGGAGGTGGAGGAGTCCTACTCCAATCCTATTAGGTGTAGGATTCCTCCTTTCCACTTGGAAACTCTTTCCACCTCTCCACCTTTGGATTTCCCCCTTCTCAAATCACTCCAGCCGCATGGGCCCTTAGAGGAGGCTTCGGCCAGGCCACTAGGGGCTGGTTTACCTCCTCCCACATCCCATTTAGCCTCTTGGGTCGAAATACCTCTCCCAATGGTCCCCCGGTACACTACCGGCACTCCCGGTACACTAGCGATGAGCCCGAAACTTTTTCGGCGACCCAAACAGGACTTCCTATATATCAATATTTACCTCCGGACCATTCTAGAGCTCCTCGTGACATTCGGGATCTCATCCGGGACTCGGAACAACCTTCGGTCACCACCATGCATAACTCTATACTACCGAAACGTCACCAAACCTTAAGTGTGCAGACCCTGCGGGTTCGAGAACTATGTAGACATGACCGAGACACCTCTACGGTCAATAACCAATAGCGGGACCTGGATGCCCATATTGGTTCTTGCATATTCTATGAAGATCTTTATCGGTCGAACCTCTATGTCAAGGATTCAGTTAATCCCGTATGATGTTCCTTTGTTCCCTGCAAGGCTTGTTGTGATGTTGTATTACCGAGTGGGCCCTGAGATACCTCTCCGTCACACGGAGTAACAAATCCCAGTCTTGATCCATGCCAACCCAACAGACACCCTCGGAGATACCTGTAGAGTACCTTTATAGTCACCCAGCTACGTTGAGATGTTTGATACACACAAGGCACTCCTCCGGTGTCAGTGAGTTGCATGATCATATGGTCATAGGAACAAATACTTGACATGCAGAAAATAGTAGCAATAAACTGACACGATCATATGCTACATTTGTATTTTGGGTCTTGTCCATCACACCATTCTCCTAACGATGTGATCCCGTTATCAAATGACATCTGATGTCCATGGCTAGGAAAAATTAACCATCTTTGATCAACGAGCTAGTCTATTAGAGGCAAACTAGGGACATGGTTTTGTCTATGTATCCACACATGCATCTAAGTTTCTGATCAATACAATTATAGCATGGATAATAAACGATTATCATGAACAAGGAAATATGATAATAACTAATTTATTATTGCCTCTAGGGCATATTTCCAACAGTCTCCCACTTGCACTAGAGTCAATAATCTAGTTCACATCACCATGTGATTCGCATTGTGATGAATCTAACACCCAATGAATTCTGGGGCTCGATCATGCTTTGCATGTGAGAGAGGTCTTATAGTCAACGGGTCTGCGACATTCAGATCCGTGTGTACTTTGCAAATCTCTATGTGAAACCGTAAACACTGCTACCACACTCCACTTGGTACTATTCCAAATGGCTGCTCCAGTATACGTATCCAGATTGCTACTATGAGTCATCCGGATTAGTGTTAAAGCTTGCATCGACGTAACTCTTTACAACGAACTCTTTATCACCTCCATAATCGAGAAACATCTCCTTAGTATTTTAGTTACTAAGGATAATCTTGACCGCTGTCCAGTGATCCACTCCTAGATCACTTTTGTACCCCTTGATAGACTCATGGCAAGGCACACACAGGTGCGATACATAACATGACATACTATACAGAGCCTATGGCTAAGGCATAGAGGACGACGTTCGTCCGTTCTCTTTCTTCTGCCATGGTCGAGCTTTGAGTCTCACTCAACTTCACACCTTACAAATCAAGCGAGAACTCTTTCTCTGACTGATCCATTTTGAACTCTTTCAAAATCTTTTCAAGGTATGTACTCATTGAAAGTCTCATCAAACATCTTGATCTATCTCTATAGATATTGATGCTCAACAATTAGGTAGCTTTATCCAGGTCTTCCTTTGAAAATCACTTTTCAAACAACCGTTTATGCTTTCCAGAAATTCCACATTATTTCCGATCAACAATATGTCAACCACATATGCTTATCAGAAACTCTATAGTGCTCCCACTCACTTTATTGTAAATACAAGTTTCTCATAAACTTTGTATAGACTCAAAAACTTTGATCACATGCATCTAAGTTTCCGATCAATACAATTATAGCATGGATAATAAACGATTATCATGAACAAGGAAATATGATAATAACTAATTTATTATTGCCTCTAGGGCATTTTTCCAACAGTGACAAAGTAGGGGTAGCGAGGCACGTATTGTATTGTTTCCATCGAGGATAAAAATATGGGGTTTTCATAATATTGCTTGAGTTTATCCCTCTACATCATGTCATCTTACCTAATGCGTTACTCTATTCTTCATGAACTTAATACTCTAGATGTAGGGAGGAGTCGGTCGATGTGTGGAGTAATAGTAGTAGATGCATAATCGTTTTGGTCTACTTGACACGGACGTGATGCCTATATGCATAACCATTGCCTTGGATATCTTCGTAATTATTCGCTTTTCTATCAATTGCTCGACAGTAATGTGTTCACCCACCGTAATACTTGCCATCTTGAGAGAAGCCTCTAGTGAAACCTATGCCCCCCGGGTCTATTTTCCATCTTATAATTTCAGATCTAAAACCAAAAATACCAAAAATACCTTGCTGCATTATTTTTACCCTTTGTTTTACTTTCCGTTCAAGCATTCTATTCTATCTATCTTTATCATATTTCATCCTGGCAAGTAACCGTGAAGGGATTGACAACCCATTTATAGCGTTTGGGTGCAAGTGTTTGATTCTTTGTGTAGGTACATCTATTGGGGACTTGCTGGTATCTCCTACTGAATTGATACATTAGTTCTCAACAACTGAGGCAAATACTTATCTACTTTGCTGCATCAACCGTTCCTCTTCACGGAAACCAATGCATGCTCGAGAAGTAGCAACAAGGATTTCTGGTGCCTTTGTCGGGGAGATACATAGCAAGTCAGGATAGTAACTCTCTCGTCAACTTGCCAATTTCTGGTTGGGTTGCCGGGGATATCTACATCAAGCCTACCAAGTACCCATCACAAACTCATCTCTTGCATTTACTTTATTTGCCATTTGCCTCTCGTTTTCCTCTCCCCCACTTCTAAAACTATTTTCCAAAACTATTTTCCTTTTCATTCGCCCTTTTTCGTTTGTCTTTCGTTTGCTTTTTTGCTTGCTTGTGTGCTAGATTGCTTGCTTTGTCACGATGACTCAAGAGAATACCAAGTTGTGTGACATCTCCAATACTAATCATAATGATTTTATTAGTACTCCGATTGCTCCCGCCACTAGTGCGGAATCTTATGAAATTAATGCTTCTTTGCTCAATCTTGTTATGAAAGAACAATTTTCTAGCCTTTCTAATGAAGATGCCGCATCCCATATAAATACTTTCGTTGAGTTGTGTGATATGCGAAAGAAGAAAGATGTGGATAATGATATTGTTAAATTGAAGCTATTCCCGTTCTCACTATGAGATCGTGCTAAAACTTGGTTTTCATCTTTGCCTAAAAATAGTATTGATTCATGGAATAAGTGTAAAGATGCTTTTATTTCCAAGTACTTTCCGCCCGCTAAGATCATCTCCCTTAGGAACGATATAATGAATTTTAAGGAACTTGATCATGAGCATGTTGCACAATCTTGGTAGAGGATGAAACTTATGATTAGGAATTGCCCCGCGCATGGTTTGAGTTTATGGATGATTATACAAATTTTCTATGCTGGATTGAATTTTGCTTCTAGGAATCTCTTAGATTCCCCCGCGGGTGCTACTTTTATGGAAATCACATTAGGATAAGCTACTAAACTCCTAGATAATATTATGGCAAATTACTCTCAATGGCACACCAAAAGATCTCCTACTAGTAAAAAGGTGCATGCTATTGAAGAGATTAATACTTTGAGTGAAAAGATGGATGAATTGATGAAATTGTTTGCTAGTAAGAGTGTTCCTATTGATCCTAATGATATGCCTTTGTCTTCTTTGATTGTAAATAATAATGAATCTATGGATGTGAATTTTGTTGGTAGGAACTATTTTTGTAATAACGCTTATAGAGGTAATTTCAATGCTAGGCCGTTTCCTAGTAATTCCTATGATAATTATGGTAATTCCTACAACAATTCTTATGGAAATTATAATAATATGCCCTCTGATCTTGAGAATAATATTATATAATTCATTAGTACGTAGAAAGGTTTTAAAGCTATGATTGAAGAAAAATTGCTCAAGATTGATGATTTGGCTAGGAACGTTGATAGAATTTCTCTTCAGATTGATTATTTGAAAATTAGATCTATTCCAACCAAGCATGATATTAATGAGTCTTTAAAAGCTATGAGAATTTCTATTGATGAGTGTAAGGAAAGAACCGCTAGAATACGTGTTAAGCGTGAATGGCTTGGAAAAGTGTGTTCTCGTGATAATATTGATGAAGATCTTAAAGTGATTGATGTGAATCCTATTGAATATTGGTTTTCCATTGTTAATCTTGAAAAATATGGGACTGGAGATGAGTCAACTTTATTTGAAAGGCGTCCAATGATTCGGAGTTTATAGATCTTAATGCTAAGATTGATAAAAGTGGGATTCAAGAGGTCAAAACTTTAAATAGCAATGAACCCACTCTTTTGGATTTCAAGGACTTTAATTATGATAGCTAATCTTTCATTGATTGTATTCCCTTTTTGCAATCCATGTTGAATTATCCTCATGCTTATAATCAAAACAAAGCTTTTACTAAACATATTGTTGATGCTATGTTGAAATATTTTGAAAAAAACTTGAGTTGGAAGTTTCTATACCTAGAAAGCTATATTATGAGCGGGAACCTACTATTAAGATTAAGATTATGAGTGCCATGCTTTGTGTGATTTGGGTGCTAGTGTTTCCACGATTCCAAAAACTTTATGTGATGTGCCAGGTTTCCGTGAATTTGATGATTGTTCCTTAAATTTGCATCTTGCGGATTCCATTATAAAGAAACCTATGGGAAGGATTAATGATGTTCTTATTGTTGCAAATAGGAATTATGTGCCCGTAGATTTCATTGTTCTTGATATAGATTGCAATCCCACATGTCCTATTATTCTTGGTAGACCTTTCCTTAGAACGATTGGTGCAATTATTGATATGAAGGAAGGGAATATTAGATTCCAATTCCCATTAAGGAAAGGCATGCAACACTTTCCTAAAAATAAAATAAAATTACCTTATGAATCTATCATGAGAGCTACTTATGGATTGCATACCAAAGATGACAATACCTAGATCTATTGCGTTTTGCCTATCTAGGGGCGTTAAACAATAACGCTTGTTGGGAGGCAACCCAATTTTATTTTTTGCTTTCTCTTTTTTGTTTCTGTTTTGGTGTGTTTTGCACATTATTACTTCTATAATAGTTGTGTTTGGTGTTTTGATTAGTGTTTGAGCCAAGTAAAACCTTTGGGGTGATCTATGGTAGTTGTTCATTTGATCTTGCTGAAAAACAGAAACTTTTGTGCTAAGTCCAGGAATTTTCTAACTTTTTCAGAGCGTCTAATTGATCTGAAATTTTTACACAAGATTGATATAAAAATTTAACTGATTTTCCTAATTTTGCAGAATTCTTAGAGTTCCATAAGTATTCGAAGTCTACAGATTGCTATAGACTGTTCTGTTTTTGACAGATTCTGTTTTCCTTGTGTTGTTTGCTTATTTTGATGTATCTATGGGTTGTATCGGGGGGTATGAACCATGCAAAAGTTACAATACAGTAGGTAATACACAAATATAAATAAATAATGAGTTCACAACAGTACATAAAGTGGTGATTTATTTTTCTTATACTAACGGATCTCATGAGTTTTCTGTTGCGTTTTCTGTTGTGAAGTTTTCAAGTTCTGGGTGAAGATTTGATGGACTATAGAATAAGGAGTGGCAAGAGCCTAAGCTTGGGGCTTCACAAGGGACCCCAAGCCATATTCAAGGATACCAAAAAAGTCTAAGGTTGGGGATGCGCCTGAAGGCTGTTGGAAATATGCCCTAGAGGCAATAATAAAATGGTTATTATTGTATTTCCTAGTTCATGATAATTGTCTATTGTTCATGCTATAATTGTGTTAACCGGAAACCGTAATACATGTGTGAATACATGGACCACAACATGTCCCTAGTGATCCTCTAGTTGACTAGCTCGTTGATTAATAGATGGTCACGGTTTCATGACCATGGACATTGGATGTCGTTGATAACGGGATCACATCATTAGGAGAATGATGTGATGGACAAGACCCAATCCTAAGCGTAGCACAAGATCATGTAGTTCGTTTGCTAAAGCTTTTCAATGTCAAGTATTGTTTCCTTAGACCATGAGATTGTGCAACTCCCAGATATCTTAGGAATGCTTTGGGTGTGCCAAACGTCACAACGTAACTAGGTGGCTATAAAGGTGCACTACGGGTATCTGCGAAAGTGTCTGTTGGGTTGGCACGAATCGAGACTGGGATTTGTCACTCCGTGTGACGGAGAGGTATCTTTGGGCCCACTCGGTGAGACATCATGATAATGAGCTCAATGTGACTAAGGAGTTAGCCACGGGATGATGTGTTACAGAACGAGTAAAGAGACTTGCCGGTAACGAGATTGAACAAGGTATAGAGATACCGACGATCGAATCTCGGGCAAGTATCATACCGATAGACAAAGGGAATTGTATACGGGATTGATTGAATCCCCGACATCGTGGTTCATCCGATGAGATCATCGTGGAGCATGTGGGAGCCAACATGGGTATCCAGATCCCGTTGTTGGTTATTGACCGGAGAGGTGTCTCGGTCATGTCTACGTGTCTCTCGAACCCGTAGGGTCTACACACTCAAGGTTCGTGACGCTAGGGTTATAGGGAAATGGTATACGTGATTACCGAAGGTTGTTAGGAGTCCTGGATGAGATCCGGACGTCACGAGGAGCTCCGGAATGGTCCGGAGGTAAAGATTGATATATAGGAAGTCTAGTTTTGGTCACCGGAAAGTTTTCGGGCTCATCGATAGTGTACCGGGAGTGCCGGGAGGGTGCCGGAGGACCCCCGGGAGGGGTGTGACGACCATAGGACTTGGTGGGCCCTTATAGGAAGTGTTCCAGCCCTTTTTGGGCTGTCCAAGACATTCTAGAAAGGCCCATGCGGCTGGAGATCAAGGGATAAGGCAAACGGAGTTTGAAAGGAGGGAGATCCACCTCCCTTGTGGGAGGTGGACTCTTCCCTAGCTTCGACCGAAGTCCTCCTCCTTGGAGGAGGGGCCAAGGCAGCCCTCCCTCTCCATCCTCCTATATATATGCAAGGGTTTGGGCTGATTTGAGACACGACTTCTCTCCCTCTCGGTGCAGCCCTACCCTTCCTCTTCCTCGTTCTCCGTAGCGCTTGGCGAAGCCCTGTCGGAGTTCACGTAGCTCCACCGTCACCATGCCGTCGGGCTGCCGGAGCTCTCCCTCAACCTCTCCCTCCTCCTTGCTGGATCAAGGTGCGACAGACTTCACCGGGCTGTACATGTGTTCAACGCGGAGGCGCCGTTGTTCGGCGCTGAGATCGGAATCCACCGCGATCTGAATCGCTGCGAGTACGACTCCACCAACCGCATTCTTGTAACGCTTCCGCTTAGCGATCTTCAAAGGTATGAAGATTCAATCTCTCCCCACTCGTTGCTGGTTTCTCCATAGATAGATCTTGGTGATACATAGAATTTTTTTGATTTACTACTACGTCTCCCAACAAAGGCATCCCCTCTTTCGTCTTCAATCCATCAGTAAATTTACTTGAGGCTATATTTTTATTCACCACATGATATGTGTTTTGCTTGGAGCATCTTGTATGATATGAGTCTTTGCTTTTTAGTTTGCCAAAATCATCCCTGCTGCACACATTTTTTGAGAGAGACACGCTAAATCGTGAATTTATTAGAATACTCTATTTGCTTCACTTATGTCTTTTGAGCTAGGCAATGTTGCTCTAGTGCTTCACTTATATCTTTTTAGAGCATGGTGGTGTTATATTTTATAGAAATTATTGAACTCTCATACTTCACTTATATTATTTTGAGAGTTTCTTAAAACAGCATGGTAATTTGTTTAGGTTATGAATTTAGTCCTAATATAATGGGCATCCAAGAGGGATATAATAAAAACTTTCATATTTAGTGCATTGAATACTATGAGAAGTTTGATTCCTTGCATATAGTTTTGAGATAATAGAGATGGTAATACGAGAGTAATGCTAGTGAGTAGTTGTGAATTGGAAGAGATACTTGTGTTAAAGTTTGTGATTCCCATAGCATTCACGTATGGTGAACCGTTATGTAACGAAGTCACAACATGATTTGTTTAATGATTGTCAACCTTTGTGTGAGGGCCGGGAGCACGCGATGGTTAACTCCTACCAACCTCTCCCCTAGGAGCATGCGTCTAATGCTTTGTTTGATAACTAATAGCCTTTTGCAATAAGTATATGAGTTCTTTATGACTAATGTTGAGTCCATGGATTATACGCACTCTGACCCTTCCACCTTTGCTAGCCTCTCTAGTATCGCTCAACTTTCACCGGGCATCAAACCCTCCTTCCTCAAAACAGCCACCATATATTTTCCTCAAAACAACCACCATACCTACCTATTATGGCATTTCCATAGCCATTCCAAGATATATTGCCATGCAACTTCCACCATTTAGTTTTGCATGACATGCACCATCACTTCATCTTGCATATAGAGTCATATTTTGTTTTAGGTATCGAGTTGTAAGAAAATAAAAGTGTGATGATTTTCATTAATAGAGCATTATCTCGTGTGAGAAAAGGATGATGGAAGCCATGACTCCCTGACAAGTTGGGATGAGTATCCGGACTTTACAAAAAAATAAAAGAGGCCATCGAAGCCCAAATAAAAAAGAGAGGCCAAAGATGCCCACAAATATAAAAAAATTATAAAAAATGAGAGAAAGAGAGAAGGGACAATTGCTACTATCTTTTTGCACACTTGTGCTTCAAAGTAGCACCATGATCTTCATGATAGAGAGTCTCCTATTTTGTCACTTTCATATAACTAGTGGATGTTCATCTTGCACGACCACTTAGTTTTCTTTTTAGCTTTCATACACTTATAGCTCCAAGTGCATTTGTTGCATGGCAATCCCTTCTCACCCACATTTATATCTATCGATGGGCATCTCCATAGCCCATTGGTACGCCTAGTTGATGTGAGACTATCTTCTCCCTTTTTACTTGCACCTCCACCATATTCTATTCCACCTATAGTTCTATATCCATGGCTCACGCTCATGTATTGAGTGAGAGTTCAAAAGGTTTGAGAACACCAAAAGTGTGAAACAATTGCTTGACTTGTTCATCGGGGTTATGCATGATTTAGATACTTTTTGTGGGGAAGATGGAGCATAGCTAGATCATATGATTTTATAGGGATAACTTTCTAAGGCCATGTTATTTCGAAAAGACCGGATTGCCTTGTTGGTGTACTCGAAGTATTACTGTTTTTATGTCAATATTAGACTATTGTTTTGAATCTTATAGATATGAATATTCATGCCACAATAAAGAATATTACATGGATAAATATGTTAGGTAGCATTCCACGTCAAAAATTCTGTTTTTTATCATTTACCTACTCGAGGACGAGCAGGAATTAAGATTGGGGATGCTTGGTACTGTTGGAAATATGCCCTAGAGGCAATACTAAATTAGTTATTATCATATTTCCTTGTTCATGATAATCGTTTATTATCCATGCTATAATTGTATTGATCGGAGACTTAGATGCATGTGTGGATACATAGACAAAACCATGTCCCTAGTATGCCTCTAATAGACTAGCTCGTTGATCAAAGATGGTTAAGGTTTCCTAGACATGGACATGAGATGTCATTTGATAACGGGATCACATCATTAGGAGAATGGTGTGATGGACAAGACCCAAACTACAAACGTAGCATATGATCGTGTGAGTTTATTGCTACTGTTTTCTACATGTCAAGTATCTGTTCCTATGACCATGAGATCATGCAACTCACTGACACCGGAGGAGTGCCTTGTGTGTATCAAACGTTGCAACGTAACTAGGTGACTATAAAGGTACTCTATAGGTATCTCCGAGGGTGTCTGTTGGGTTGGCATGGATCAAGACTGGGATTTGTTACTCCGTGTGACGGAGAGGTATCTCAGGGCCCACTCTGTAATACAACATCACAACAAGCCTTGCAAGCAATGAGACTAAGTGTTAGTCACGGGATCTTGTATTATGGAACGAGTAAACAGACTTGCCGGTAACGAGGTTGAACTAGGTATGGAGATACCGACGATCGAATCTCGGGCAAGTAACATACCGAAGAACAAAGGGAACATCATACGGGATTAACTGAATCCTTGACATAGAGGTTCGACCGATAAAGATCTTCGTATAATATGTAGGAACCAATATGGGCATCCAGGTCCCGCTATAGGTTATTGACCGTAGAGGTGTCTCGGTCATGTCTACATAGTTCTCGAACCCGCAGGGTCTACACACTTAAGGTTCGGTGACGTTTCGATAGTATATAGTTATGTATGGTGGTGACCTAATGTTGTTCGGAGTACCGGATGAGATCCCGGATGTCACGAGGAGCTTCAGAATGGTCTGGAGGTAAAGATTGATATATAGGAAGTCCTGTTTTGGTCGCCGGAAAAGTTTCGGGCTCATCGGTAGTGTACCGGGAGTGCCGGTAGTGTACCGGGGGACCATCGGAAGAGGTATTTCGACCCAAGAGGCTACATGGGCTGTGGGAGGACTAATACCAGCCCTTAGTGAGATGGCCAAAGTCCCACACAAGGCCCATGCAGCTGGGAAGAGATTCCTAAGTGGAAAAGGTGGAAAAAGGCAAAAAGGGTGGAAATAAGGAAGGAGTCCTAATCCTACTAGGAGTGGGGGAGTAGGACTCCTCCTCTCCACTTCGGCCGAAGCCTAGAGGGGTTGGCCCTTGCGCCAAGACTCCTCCTCCTCTCCTCCTATATATACTACAGGGTTTTAGGGTTTTGGCACAAGATTTTCAGCCACGTGCAACCCTACCCTCTAGTTCGTAGTTTCTCCTCTAGATCGGTTTCAGCTGTGCTTAGGCGAAGCCCTGCTGAGATTATTCCACCACCATCGCCGCAGCGCCGTCATGCTATCGGAGAACTCGTCTACCTCTCCGCTCCCTCTTGCTGGATCAAGAAGGCGGAGATAGTCATCAAGCTGTACCTGTGCTGAACGTGTAGGTGCCATCCGTTCGGTGCTTGATCAAGACGGATCGTAATTGGATCGCGGGACGCTCGGCGATTTGGATGGCGAATACGTTTGACTACATCAACCGCGTTTCTTAACACTTCCTGCCTAGCGATCTACAAGGGTACGTAGATCCACTCTCCCTCTCGTAGATGCTCATCACCATGGATAGATCTTGCGTATGCGTAGGATTTTTTCCCCATGCAACGTTCCCCAACAGTGGTATCAGAGCTAGGTCTATGTGTAGATGAGATCTCGAGTAGAACACAAAGAGTTTTTGGGCGCTAATGCTTAGATTGCTTTCTCCCTTGGTCGTGTTTTGTTTCAGCGGTATTGTGGGATGAAGCGGCCCAAACCAACCTTACTCGTACGCTTACGAGAGACCGGTTCCATCGACTGATGTGTAACCTTGTTGCACAAAGATGGCTGGCGGGTGTCTGTTTCTCCTACTTTAGTTGGATCGGATTCGACTAAGGCGGTCCTTGAGAAGGTTGAATAGCAACTTATGTATCACCGTTATGGTTTATGCGAATGTGAGAATTGTTCTTGCTAGATACCCATAGCAACCACGTAAAACATGCAACAACAATTAGAGGACGTCTAACTTGTTTTTGCAGGGTATGATGTGATATGGCCAATTACATGATGAGATATATGTGATGTATGAGATGATCATGTGTTGTATAGAATATCACGATTTGCATGTCGATGAGTACGGCAACCGGCAGGAGCCATAGGGTTGTCTTTAATTATTGTATGACCTGCGTGTCAATCATTAAGCGCTATGTAATGCTTTACTTTATCGCAAAACAGTAGCAATAGTAGTAGAAGCATGGTGGGAGCGACAACCACGATGGCGACACGTTGATGGAGATCATGGTGTCATGCCGGTGACGATGGAGATCATGCCGGTGCTTTCAAGATGGAGATCAAAAGCACAAGTTCATGGCCATATCATGTAACTTATGATTTGCATATGATGTTAATCCTTTTATGCACCTTGTTTTGCTTAGGACAATGGTAGCATTATAAGGTGATCCCTCACTTAAATTTCAAGATGAATTGTGTTCTCCTCGAGTGTGCACCGTTGTGAAAGTTCGTCGTGTCGAGACACCACGTGATGATCGGGTGTGATAGACTCTACGTTCACATACAACGGGTGCAAGCCAGTGTTGCACATGCAGAACACTCGGGTTAAACTTGACGAGCCTAGCATGTACAGACATGGCCTCGGAACACAAGAGACCGAAAGGTCGAACATGAGTCATATAGTAGATATGATCAACATGATGATGTTCACCATTGAAACCACCTCAACTCACGTGATGATTGGACTTGAGTTGGTGAATTTGGATCATGTATCACTCGAATGACCAGAGGGATTTCAATTTGAGTGGGAGTTCTTCAGTAATATGATTAATTGAATTAATTAGCATGAACATAGTCAATAGTGTCTTTGCAAATTATGTTGTAGATTACTTGCTCGCGCTGTAGCTCCCTTGAATTTTTATATGTTCCTAGAGAAGTAGAGTTGAAAGATGATGGTAGCAATATTGCGAACTGGGTCCATGATCTGAGGATTGTCCTCATTGCTGCACAGAAGGCTTATGTCCTTAATGCACCGCTTGGTGCGCCAACCCCTCTAGCATCGTCTGTAGATGTTGTGAACATCTGACACGCACGTTCTGATGACTACTTGATAGTTTAGTGCATCATGCATTACAGCTTAGAATTGAGGCTCCGAAACGTTTTGAACGTCATGGAACATATGAGATGTTCTAAGAGCTGAAATTAGGATCTCAGGCTCATGCCCGTGTTGCGAGATATGAGATGTCCAACAAGATTCTTTGCCTGCAAGATGAAAGAGAATATCTCGATCGTTGAGCATGTGCTCAGATTGTCTGGGTGCTACAATCACTTGAATTGAGTGGGAGTTGACCTTCCAGATAAGATAGTGATTGATATAGTTCTTCAAGTCACTGTCACTAAGCTACTAGAACTTGGTGATGAACTATAAAATACCAGGGATAGAAATAATGATCCCTGAGCTATTCACGATGTTTGACACCGCGAAGGTAGAAATCAAGAAGGAGCATCAAGTGTTGATAGTTAGTAAAACCACTAGTTTCGAGAAGGGCAAGGGCAAGGAGGGAAACTTCATGGATTGCAAGTCAGTTGCTGCTCCAGTGAAGCAACCCAAAGTTGAACCCAAACCCGAGACTAAGTGCATCTATTATGAGGTGAGCAGTCGCTCAAGCAGAACAACCCTATATACTTGGTAGATAATAAGGCTGGCAATGTCAACACAAGTATATTTGATATACGTGTTATTGATGTGTACCTTGCTAGTACTCCTAATAGCACCTGGGTATTGGATACCAGTTTGGTTTCTAAATGTTATTAACTCGAAGTAAAAGCTACGAAATAAACGGAGACTAGCTAAGGGTGAGGTGACGATGTGTGTGGGAAATGTTTCCAAGGTTGATGTTATCAACATCGCTTGCTCTCTCTACCTTCGGGATTAGTGACGAACCTAAATAAATGTTATTTGGTGTTTGCGTTGAGCATGAACGTGATTAGATCATGTTTATTGTAATATGGTTATTCATTTAAGTCAGAGAATAATGGTTATTCTATTTACATGAATAATACCTTCAATGGTCATGCACCCAATAAGAATGGTTTGTTGAATCTTGATCGTAGTAATACACATGTTCATAACATTGATGCCCAAAGATACAAAGGTAATAATGATAGTACCACATTCTTGTGGCACTGCCACTAAATGTCATGCTGATGGATCTTTGGACTCATTCGATTTCGAATCGGTTGAGACATGCGAACCATGCCTCTTGGGCAAGATGACTAAGGACCCCGTTTTCCGGTTTGATGGAGCGGGCAATTGACTTATTGGAAATGAAACATGTTGATGTATTCAATCCAATGAGTGTGGTAGCATGCGGTGGATATCGTTATTTTCTTGCCTTCACTGATGATTTGAGTAGATATGGTGTATATTTACTTAATGAAACACAAGTCTGAAGCATTTGAAAAGTTCAAGCAGAATCAAAGTGAAGTTTGAGATCATCGTGACGAGAAGATAAAATGTCTATGATATGATCGTGGAGGTGAATATCTGAGTTACGAGGTTGGTATACAACTTAAGACAATGTCAAAGTTGTTTCACAACTCACGCCACCTGGAACACCATAGTGTGATGGTGTGTCTGTACGTTGTAGTCGTGCTCTATTGGATATGGTGCGAATTATGATGTCTCTTATTGTTAGGGATATAACCCCACGGTAAGAGCTGCCCTGAGCGCTTCGGGTCATACCTGGCAGCTTGTACACCAGCCCAAGAGTGAGCTGTGGGGACTTATTGCCCATGACACTTGGCGGCTCGACAGGATGGGCCGGCAGGTGGCCCAGATGAAGAAGACCTGGGTGTGTAAACCGCCGGGACAACTTGGTCAGGAAAGGCAAGAGAAGATAGAGGTAGACTCGGACATGTAATGAGAGTCGGTTACAACTTGTATGATCCGTGGTCTTGACCTCCTATATAAAGGCAAGACCCGGGGTGACTTAGAGATCAGGTTATTGAGAACTAGGTCAAGCAATAGCTCCTTTGTAATCGATACATCAAGCAGTACAAGCACAAGCATGACGTAGGCTATTACCTCAACTTGAGGGGCCGAACCTAGGTAAACTCATGTCCTTCGTCCCGACCAACCCCTTTGAGTCCATCACGTTAGAAATGGCCTCGAACCCAAGTTCATTCACCCGGACATCTGCCGTGATAAAACCACGACACTTGGCGACCACCGTGGGGCCTATGCTCGGTGGTGTTGAGTTCTCAAAGGACTCTCTCCCAGGGCTCGAGGGATACGTGGTCGGAAGGATGAGCAGGAGTCGCCATGGCTAGCTCTACATCAACGACGCCGGCTGGGGGCTTGATGGCGACTCTATGGAATATGGATTTCGCGTTCCTTTCGGGGGGATTCACGTTTTCATCGGAAGGACCGACTGATCTACACCCGGGCCGGACATCTACACCAACATCGCCGAGCCGGCTCGGCACGTGCAACCCGCCCATTGTAGCCCGCCGGTGTTAATCCGGGATGGAGGCACGTCTTCGTAGGCTTTACTCAAGCTATGGATCTGGAAGCGACCGAGTCGCAGGAAACTCTTGTCTATTCAGAAGACGAGTCTTCGAGCAGAGAGACGGAGTCAATTTACCAGCTCCACAACGGCGGGCTCAGGGGCTACGATGACCTTTGCCCTGAGTTAGATCGTTCTGAGTCGGACGCTCTTGGGCCGCCGGTTCACGCTGCCGTATTCATGGCAGGGTCGGCCCCAGGCACGATCAGTACATCCACGAGAGCGTCAACCTCCAGCGCTGACCCGCCGCCACCGGCTCAAGTTCTTCTGGATCTGATGAACAAGGTCGCGACCCTGCTGGCCACTGAAGTTACACCAGATAATCAGGCTGCCCGGAACATAGAGATCGTAAGGCTCAAGGACCGGATGGCGGAGGAGCAATAGAGGATAGCCGAGCTGAAGGTCCAGATGGAGGAAGAGGCAGAACGTATTAAAACGGATGCCTCCCGCCTTGGGCTGGAACAGCAATCGGCAGCTATGGTACATCGGATGAGGCATCAATCCTGCTTGCCAAAACGATATGAGGCTAGGAACCTCTTCAACACACCAGGAACGGGACGAGCATCGGATGCACCTGGAAGCCGCCCGGCGGCTCGACCAACATCTCACCCGTCCCGACGAAACCAGGCCTCACCAATGGTCTTTCCAACACCGGCGGGTCATTATTCTAACCCAGCCGAGAACATGGTGGCCGCGGCCACCCGGATTGAAACAATTACTATTCCAAATGAAGCGCCTTTTGCGAAGAGGTACGGAATGCCATTGGATACCTTCAGACGGCGATGGCCCGACAGGAGAAGTATACTCACAGCCGGAGCCGCGTCCATTCAACGCCTCTCCCAAGCCGAAGCTTTAGCCGGCGCTATGAGTTGCCGGTGGTTTCCAGCAGCGATCGGCAGAGAGGACCTCCGGGGGACGATCAACCAACTCTAGATGCGCAAACGCTCATGAACCGGGCAAGAAACCAGCAAGTGGTGGCAGCTTTGGCCACGACGACTCACCAAGAACCCGTGCCCTCTATATCAGTAGGAGCAGGAGTAACGACTAGGGCCATGGGAGTGCCATGCTTATCGCCGGCTCTGCGAAGTGAACGGTTGCCGAAGGATTTCAAAGGACCTCACAAGGTTCTGAATTACACTGCTGATTTGCGTCCGGAGGCTTGGATTGAAAGTTATGAACTGGCTATGGAAATGCTAGATGTCAGTGAGGCGGTGTGTGCTAAGTACTTTATCATGATGCTCGTGGTTAAAGGGGTTGCCTCCCAATACCATCAATTCGTGGGCTGAGTTAAGGGCAAGGTTCATCAAAAAAATTCAAGGGACTTGCAAACAGCCTATGACCATCGTGGATCTCGATCACTGCGTCCAGCAGGAGGGTGAGTCGGCTCATCATTGGGTCCGACGGGTGTTAACCATCATCCACTCATCTGAGCAGATCACGGCGGCCCAAGCCGTGCTCATCTTAGAGAAGAACTATCACTTTGTTCCGCTGAAGCAGAAACTTGGCCAGCTCAAGCGTACGTGTCAGGATATGGGAGAGCTCATGACGGCTCTCACAAAGTACGCCGACTCTGATAACACGAAGGACCCAGGATCTGATGAGGAGAAGGTCGGTCAAGGTAAGAAGAACAATCAAGGAAAAGGTGTGGTTAACAATGGTAACCAGAACAAGCACAAGAATCCCGATGGCGGATCAGAACTGGTAGCCAATGCAAGTACCGGCCAGAATCCTCCTAAGGGCAATGGGAAGTTCAGGCCACCTTTTAATAAGAACAGGACTCCCTTCAACTTGGAGGAGGCGCTTAAGAAGCCCTATCCAGAACACAGCCAACCCGACAAACCTTCGTCGCACGCATGGGGCGATTGCCACATTATGCAGAAGTTAAAGAATTACTACACGCAACCCAACAACCAGGGCGGTGGTCCACCCTATGGCTCAGGAACGGGCAGGTCAGGAGCCGGATTTGGGTCCGGTGGCTCAGGGTCTAGTCATCATGGTCAAGGTAATCAAGGAGGGCATCCGCAACACTCTGGTAACAACAACCAGCAGCAGCATAACCAATCTAGATATCAAAGTAATCCGAAGCAGCTCAGCTCAGGCCAGTATCATATTTTCATGACCAGTCTTAACAAGCAGGATCAGAAATTACGCAAGCGAGCGGTTCATGCTGCTGCGCTGGCTCTGCCGCAGTACTTAAACTGGTATGAATATAACATAACATGGAGCCGGTAAGATCACCCGCCGCGTGTTGATGACTCGGGGCGGCTGGCTTTGGTGGTTGCCCCCCAAGTGGGAGGATATATGGTGAATAAGGTGCTTATGGACGGAGGAAGTAGTATCAACATCCTCTATTATGACACCTTCCGGCGGATGAAGTTGCTTGACAAGGATCTTAAGCCCTCATCCACCGTTTTTCATGGCGTGGTGTCAGGCAAGTCGGCTTATCCGGTGGGCAGGATTTCTTTGGAAGTTGCCTTTGGTGACGAATATAACTACAGAGTGGAGTCCTTGTGGTTTGAAGTGGTCAAAATCAAGAGCCCTTACCATGCGTTGTTTGGGCGGCCAGCTTATGCTAAGTTCATGGCTAGGCCCTGCTATGTCTACTTATAGCTCAAGATGCCCGGGTTAAAAGGTACAATTACCGTTCATGGCGATTGGAATACGGCTATCAAATCCCAGGCCCTTGTGGATTTTATAAACGATTGGACAGAGTGTCAAGCTCCTGAGGAAAAGCCAGATAACACATACTGGACTATATGTTTTGATGGATCCAAGTAGCTGGAAGGATCAGGGGCAGGAGTGGTTTTGAAATATCCCAAAGGTGATAAATTTTGTTATGTACTCCAACTAATGTTCCCTTGCACCAACAATACGGTTGAATATGAGGCTCTGCTTCATGGTCTCAGAGTAGCCAAGGAGATGAATTTAAGCCGGGTAAGGTGTTTGGGCGACTCAGATCTTGTGGCTCAGCAAGTTTCAGGCACTGGGGATTCCAGGGACTCACGGATGGTGGCTTATCGACAGGCGGTGGATGTCATTGCTGGTCACTTCAAAGGTTATCAGGTGGATCACATTGATCGTCGCAGGAATGAGGCGGCTGATGCCTTATCACGGTTAGGCTCTCAGCGAAAGCCGGTGCCACCCAATATCTTTTTGGACGTTTTATATCACCCGACTGTCAAGTTGCCTTCAGAGGAAGATTTGGCTATCCCTGACCTGGAGGGGCAACTGGTGGCGGCTCTACATGCTATTCCGGATTGGACTGTGCCTTACCTGGACTATTTGACTCGGGGCGAATTACCTGATGATGAAAATTTAGCCAGACAGATCACCCGGCGGTCTAAGTCAATGACAATAGTTAATGGTGAGTTGCACAAGTGTAGTGTTACCAGGGTTTTTCAGCGTTGTGTCTCACCGGAGGAAGGTCAGGAAATTTTGAATGAAATTCACGCTAGAGATTGCGGACATCACGCCGACTCAAAATCTCTGTTAGCTAAGGCATTCCGGCATGATTTCTTCTTGTTGACGGTTCACAAAGACGCAGAGGATCTGGTCTGCAAGTGTGGCGACTGTCAAAAATTCGATCGGCGTGCTCATGTTCCAGCTCAAGAATTGCGCATGATACCAATTACTTGGACGTTTGCAGTATGGGGGCTTGATATGGTAGGACCTTTCAAGAGATCCAAGGATAAGAAAATGCACCTCTTGGTGGCGGTTGATAAGTTTAACAAGTGGGTAGAGGCTGAGCCAATTAGCAAGTGTGACGCGGCTACAGCGGTTCAGTTTATTAAAAAGCCGATCTACCGTTTTGGTTACCCTCACAACATCATCACTGACAATGGCACAAACTTGTCCAAGGGGGCTATGAAAAGATTCTACGACGAAGAGCACATCCGGCTTGATGTTCCGGCAGTTGCTCATCCACAGTCCAACGGTCAGGCGGAGCGTGCCAATCAAGAAATCTTGAGGGGTATCAAGCCACGGCTTATGGTTCCTTTACAACGAATGCCCGGGTGTTGGGTAGAAGAGTTGCCTTCCGTCTTATGGAGCATCAGAACCACCCCCAACAGATCTACATGATATACACGTTTCTTCATGGTGTACGGTGCCGAGGCAGTATTACCAAGTGACATCCGGTATGACTTGCCGTGAGTGGTGGCTTATGTTGAGACGGACAATGAGACGGCACATCAAGACGCGTTGGATGCTTTGGAAGAGGAACGAGAGCTGGCGGCTGCCCATTCGGCGATTTATCAACAAGATCTGCGCCACTATCATAGCCGCAGGGCCAAGACCCGGACATTTCAAGAGGGCGACTTGGTGCTATGGCTGGTTCAAGACCAGACAGATATGCATAAATTATCTCCTCCATGGGAAGGACCTTTCGCGGCCAGCATAAACCTCAACAATGGGTCATATTACCTCATTGACATCCGGGACGACTCAGATACTTCGAGTCAGGAGACCCGCCTGCCGTGGAACATAGCACATCTACGGCCTTATTACACTTAAGATTGTTGAGAATCGTCACTGTACATTATCATTGTACATATCATATTTATATATGAATAAAATAGCATCCCTGCAAGCCGGGGCCTTTGCCACGTCGCACATCTTCATCGATGCAAATACATTGGCTGTTGAAGGGGGCTTCTTACCTTTGGGTATCGCTTATCTCACCCTAATAGCCGGCTTTATGCCATTTCCTGTTAACATGTTAGCCGCGGTTGTCGAAGGGGCTTCTTACCTTCGGGTATCACTTATCTCACCCTAACAACCGGCTTTATGCCATTCCAGTTGACATGTCAGCTGCGGCTGTCGAGGGGGGCTTCTTACCTTCGGGTATCGCTTATCTCACCCTAACAGCCGGCTTTATGCCATTTCCGGTTAACATGTTAGCCGCGGTTGTCGAAGGGGGCTTCTTACCTTCGGGTATCGCTTATCTCACCCTAACAACCGGATTTATGCCATTCCAGTTGACATGTCAGCTGTGGCTGTCGAAGGGGGCTTCTTACCTTCGGGTATCGCTTATCTCACCCTAATAGCCGGCTTTATGCCATTTCCGGTTAACATGTTAGCTGCGGTTGTCGAAGGGGGCTTCTCACTGATGGATGTCGCTTATCTCACCCTAACAACCAACTTTATGCCATTCCAGTTGACATGTCAGCAGCGGCTGTCGAAGGGGGCTTCTTACCTTCGGGTATCGCTTATCTCATCCTAATAGCCAGCTTTATGCCATTTCCGGTTAACATGTTAGCCGTGGTTGTCGAAGGGAGCTTCTTACCTTCGAGTATCGCTTATCTCACCCTAACAACCGGTGTTCGCGCCAAAAATGTTGACAAGTTAACATTGGCTGTCGAAGGGGGCTTCTTACCTTTGGGTATCGCTTATCTTACCCTAACAACCGGCTTTATGCCATTCCAGTTAACATGTTAGCCGCGGTTGTCGACGGGGGCTTCCCACCTCCGGGTGTAGCTTATCTATCCCTAACAACCGGCATTCGCGCCAAAAATGTTTACAAGTCAACATAGCCATATAGGGGGCTTCCTGCCCTACGGGCGAAGCTTATCAAACCTTTATCGACCGGATCGAGCCAAGCAATGGTCTCTGTCAGCACTTTTGGGAAGACACAGTATATTCAGGTTGCACTTTTAAGCCGCCCTCCTAACAGTATATAGGTACATCTATGCAGGCAGGAGATTAAGCCGGTAAGGCATACAATGAGAAGGACAAGAAAGATAGCAAATATCTGTTTTAAAGCCGGGCTTTCATATGTGCGCAATATCACAAGTTCAACAAGGGCAAAAGTTGCTGCTATCCTATTACAGATGCTCTCTGGGGAGCCCAAAATATTATCAAGTTTTTACATCGCCCACGGTGGGTCATGGAGAGCCGGCTATTACAAGTTTTCTACAAAGCAATTAGCTGGCTGGCGGGTCATCCTGCTCCGGCTCTTCGGCTGCCTTGATCTGGAGATTTTCCAAGTCCCAGTTGCAGTCGGTTAAAGCCGCAAAAGTTCCTTCTTCAAAGAAGGGGGACGGGTCAAGATCAGAGGCAAAGAGAGTCTTACTACGAGCAGGTGTCAGATCCTTGCACTCAAAGAGCGGACCACGGATCCTTTTTTGATCGGCGCTGTAAGCCGCCTGGTAAGTTGCCAGATTGACCTCTTCTACTAAGACGACAACCAAGACTTTGGAATCCTTTATGCACCGGGCATAGTCAGCGTCTGAAAATTTAGAGCCGGCGTCTTTCTTGGAGGGAAACCCATCCATCATCTCAACCAGAGTAAGCTCTGGAGCAAAAGCCAATGCCCAGCTTATGGCCGCAATCGCCCCCTGGCGGGCGGCTGATTTCTTTAGCTCCACAATCTGTTTTGGCATCGTTGACAGGATCTCCAAGACACCTTTGAGAGCCAAACGAATGTTCTCTTTATACTGCACAGCCTTGATTGTGCATACTGTCCCACAATATAGTTGTTCTGTCAATGTGTATATAGCCTTCAAAGGCAGCAGACTGTCGGAGGCAAGTTGGCGGCTCCTAGGACCTACATGAGACGGAGGCCTCATTATGAGTCGCCAGCACAAGTCGAAAAATCTGGATCGAGCGAAGCTATTAAAAACTTACCAAAGAGGGCAACTGCCATCTTCGTGATGTGACGCTTCAAAGACTTCAGCTCGTCAGATACGATCATGAGTCGCTGATCGGCATCATCCGCCCGTTTAGTCAATGTAGCTTTCTCAGCCTCGACAGATTCCTTGAAGGTGGTGAAGTCAGCTTTGATCTTAGCTAGCTCTTCGACAAGGAGCCGTCATGTCTCGTCAGCTTCACTCCGGGCGGCTTGCTGAGTAGCTAAGTTGGTTTTTAAGCCGGCCAATTCTGACCCGGCTTCAGTTAAAGCTTCCCGTGACATATCAAAATATGGAGTACATAAGAAAGTCTCAAACAGATTGCAAGCAATATGCATGACACTTAGGGGCTAATGTCTATTTTCAAGACAGTTCTGACTCAACTTTGACAAGATTAACCCGAAACTTGGGGGCTACATATTGGTTTTCTAAGGAGGTTCAACATGAAAGTCCCGGCTCAACTTTCGAAAAGAGTAAGCCGGCCCTTGGGGGTTACAATTGGCTCTGTTAACTATCTTCTATGAAGTCCCAACTCAACTTTGGAAAAGATTGAGCCGACCCTTGGGGGTTAGCATTGCCTCTGTTGTTTCTCTTCTAGGAAGTTCTAGCTCAAAATTTTCAATTATTGAGCCGGCCCTTGGGGGCTAGGACAATGATTTGAGATCAAGGCTAAGTAGATTGAGGCCTACATATTACATGTTTCTACTTCTACCAAAATGGAAGAGCCGGATTATTATCGGTAAATATTAACCCGGCTCTTGGGGGCTACATAAGGGTATAAGGAGGAAAAAGGAATACCTCATATCGTCTCTTCATTAAGTTAACCAGCTTGAGCTCCAAATCCCGGCTTGTAGACAACCGGTTCATATAGCCAGCATGAAGTTCGTCGGCTGTCATTTTCTCTAAAGCAGGGAGCTCAAATTCCAGCTTCCTTGAAGCTTCAGCTGTTTCACTATGCTTGGTTAGCACGTGAGGTGAAGGAGAGTGCAAGCCGACGCTAGTAATCACGATGTCTGGGGCAGCGACGTCATCAACATCCTTGGTAGGGCTCGGCGGCTTGGAAAGGTCCCTTTGCGGGCTCTCAAGAATAATGTCATTAGCTGCTGGCTCTGCAGAAGTCGTTGGGGGGTCCGGCTTAGCAAGCTTTGATTCTTGAGCAGCAGGGCCAGGGGAGGACTTGTTGGTTTTCCTCCGCTTAGCTTGAGCCCTAGAAAAGACATGAAGGTCAGAATTCAAGGGTTACAACCGCCGAAGAGCCGGATGTAAAGGCTACAAAATGCTTACAACGGATTAATCTTCGGAGGTGGAAGAGCGGTGGCCATAGAGTCGCTGGATGAAGGTGATCCCTAAGAGATAGTTCAGATGATATAAGGCAGTGTTGAGAGTAGAAAGGAAAAGCTAATAAAATCAAACAGAGATACATACCTCTGCGGGGCGCTTCTTCGGAGCCGGGGAGTTAGGCAACCCGGACATGAGATCAGTAGAGCTGGCGCTCCGGGTCTGACGGCGGTCGACTTGCTGCTGCTTTTTCAAAAGAAATTGGGGATCCAAATGAGCAAGAGGATGAGAAAGGGGAACTTTTCGAACAACCCGCCATATCTTCTGGGGTACAAAACATTCTGAGTCGGATGAAATATAAGTTACCTCAGGAACGTTGGCGCGGCTCGTCTCTACCTCGTCTTGCGAATAAGTTGTTATCAGTAAGGTGAATAATGAGGTAACAGAAAATAGTCAAACTATACCTCTGAGCCAGATGATTCTGGCGGTTCAAACCATTCTTCTTGAGGGGTGGTCTTCTTTGTCGTCTTCTTGGCTGGGGCCTTCTTCTTTCTCTTCTTCATAGGAGGAATATACTTCTTCTTCCAGAAGTCGGAGTCAGCCTGGAAAGGTAAACCGGTTAATGGTGATGAATTGACAAAGTCCTAACTAAACAAAGAGAAGAGACAATGAAGAGTCGTCTTACGTCTGGAGCTGGGTTAACGGCACTAAAAGGCGCCAACCCAATAACACTGCAAGCTCCTGACGTCTTATGAACAAGACTCCAGATGACAGTGGTAATATCGTCTTCGGTTAAAGTTGTCGAGCTGAAGCATGGGGAACCATCGTACTTGCCCAGATATTCACACATGAGGCGGCTTCTCAGGCTCAAAGGCATAACTCTCCAGGAGATCCAGCAGCGGATCAAGTCCAGACCTGTCAATCCATTGGCCATGAGGGCTTTAATCTTGGCGTGAGCCGGCTCGTGCCTTGCATGTTCAGAAGTTGATAGCCGTCCGGGAAGGTCCGAAGTTGTCTTAAGCCGGGAAGGGTGATAGCCCGACAGCGGATGCTCACCTCCGGGGAGGTATCCTTGCAGTAGAACCAAGTCTTATTCTAATCCTTTGGATGACTAGACATTGGTACAGCCGGGAAGGTAATATCCCGACGCCTCTGAATAGAAATTCCACCAAGTTCTAAGCTCGGGCCGGCCTTTACTTCAGTTTGCCGGTTCGCGTAAAAGAATTCTCGGAAGAGACCTATAGACGGCTGAGTTTGCAGATAGACCTTGCTGAGTACTTGGAAGTTGCAGATATTTGAGACGGAGTTGGGGGCAAGATCTTGAGGATGAAGCTTATAGAAATGAAGGATGTCCCGGAAGAATTTTGAGCCGGGAGGTACGAATCCACGTTCAATATGATCCAAAAAAACAACTACCTCGCCCTCCTAAGGAATGGGCTTTAGTTCATTACCCAGAACCCACCAATGGATGACCTCTTTGGCAGGAAGGGTGCCCACAAGTACAAAGTCCATCAGAAACTCTTCGGTAATGCAAGAACCAACCCAGTTGCAGGAGTTAGATGCGCGAGACATGGCGGCAGTTTTTAACTATACAAAGTAACCATATACGGCGAGTCAAGAAAATGGCGAATAAATATGGGCGGCTTAAAAAGCTTAAGACCTTAAGGGTGAGACACCAAGATCCGGCCCATGAGAGCCGGAACAGCATGGCAGGTCAACATCACAAAAGGACAGGGAGAAATTTGGCTAAGTACTGAAAGCAGGTTCCACGAAATATTGCTAAAATTGCGGATCTACAAAAACAAAAGAAATGTCTATATTTCCAAACTTAGAGATGAACTGGTGAAAGACTGAAACGACGGGCAGAGCCATAGTGAATCTAAAAAGAATCAATGTTGATCTCCTACCTAGTGGCGCCATGGGGACAGGATATAATCAAGGGCTCATGGACTAAACATGGATAGCATTGATGGAACCTGAGTTCTAAGAATAGTGGCGGCGGAGCTCCATGGAAACCCTACCGAAACAAGTTGCGGATATAAGGGGAGAAAGACTCACCGGCGACGGCGCGATGAAGGCAGAAAATACTCTAGATCGCGTCAGGTTGATGCAGCAGCCCTATCGATGGTGAGGAGGAGACGGCGCCGGAGCAGGAGGCGCTGGAAACGGAAGCGTCGGAAGGAAGGAGATGACGGGGCAGGCGGGAGAAAGAAGATGCCGCCCCGGGCAGTCCTATTTGATAGGAAAAGGCGAAACGGGTGCGGAAATCCAGGCGACGGATGTCATTTGACCAAGGCGGACGCCTCGATCTTCGGGCTATTCATTTAATAAGAAGATTCGTTGCATGCGTCAGAGGATCATTTTTGCAGATTTGGCATGACGTCACGACGGGTCATTTCTGGGTGACTCGCCGAAGAGTAAGAAGAAAGGCTGAAGTGAGCAAGCTCAAATCAACCTCGGGCCTAATTTAGAAACATTACAACCGAGCTTCGAGCCCTCTAAGACCATCATTGTTTTTGACTGTCGGATCTCCAGTTTAGGACTTTATTGGCCGTTGGATGCACCTATAACCCCACTTCGAGCGATAAATGCACCGGGACGATCCTCCCGCAACAAAATCAGTGACCTGCTGTTGTTAGGGCCTATTGGGCTGATATCAACCTATTTATCTGGGTCAAAAAACACAATCATCCAAGAAGCCGAAGAGGTGGGTACGAGGCGAGCGCTTCATGCCTCGCCGGTCTGAAGTTGCGCCTGGTCCTTGCGACTTCTGACGAGAGGGTCGTGTGGTGTGGCAACGCTAGGGTGATGTGAGGAGAGCAGCGACCGTCGTTGTAGACCGAAGTTTAGGAGCTACAAGACTTTAATGACGCACGATCTGTGCCACTTACCGGCGACAGACAATTGTAGATAAGTTACCATATCGATTTCGCGTCCATATACTATCCTCCGTCTGCCTATTCCATCCCCACCCCTTTTAGCTGCTTTGCCTTCTACGCCGTTTTCTCCTCCATGTAATTCTCCATCAAATTTGGGATTTATCTTCTATTGATGCTGCTTTTTCTACCCCAAGTCCCAACTGAATGCAGGTGGTGCTGTCGGTATATAGATTGATAATCTATGGAGAGGCAACAAGCATGGTGGGCGTGAGGCCACAAAAACAACGACGGTGGCAACCTGCTCAATGGAGCTAAGGAGAGCCGGTGATGATATGGGCCCGAGCCAATGGTGGCGGCGGTGGCTCCCGCGCGAAGAGCTCATCCACCACCCATGCCGCCTTCTCTCGATGCAGGTCCGATCTTTCTTTAAACCTTCATATTGTGCAGATCCATCCATATGTCGAACCCTGATTGCGCCAATTCTATAAATGATAGGGCGAGATGGTTTTTCCAGAATTACCGCGTCTGCTTCGGATTCTATAGGACGCAAGATAGGAGATAATGACAACACGAAGATTTATCTACCTCTTTGTTTTCTAATTATTATATACCAAGAGAGTATCAATGTTAGGGCGTAAAAGTGTTTGGTACTTGTTCTGGTTGTTCCAATTTTTTGTGGAATTTATAGTGGATATAGGGAACCGTTTCACATCTGAAAATTTATCCCATGTGACTTCCAGGTTACAACTTCCCCTCTATTGCTTTCAAACTAGCTCTTCAGGTTACTACAAGTTGATGTTATTTATATCTGGTAGCAACAGTGGATCATTTGAGGGGTGTCGGAACTACCTTTTGCTTTTCCAAGGCATTCATTTTCTTCTCATGATATTAATGGATCATAATCATGCCATCATTCAGGTTACCCAAGGAAATTCTTTGTGTGCCAGTCAATATGAAGTAGTTGGGCATTCACGTGTAGCTTTCGAGTGTTATCAATGGTCCCCCAAAATAGCTTCTGAGCTAATCCAGGTACTCGTGCAAATTCCATGTAATGTATGAGTAGACAGAATATTGGTTTGGTGGACTTCGGCATATTGTAAGAAAACGTGCAATATGTAGTGCATATATTGAAGAATAATAAATATTATATTATTTCTCCTTGTGAAGAAGATGCATAAATAACATTCCTAACTGAAAATACACTTGTTGATGTTGTAATTGCCGAGGATTTTTATTTCACACCATTTGTTGTCTCTAGAGTAAACACACTCCTACAATTGACTAGGTTCAGCATGTTGTATAATCTTTATTCTCAGCACTTTGGTCGGTTATCAAGTTCGGCAGTAGGGTGAGCCCCCCAATAGTTAGTTCCTTTTTTTATGTATGATGTTATACGTTTCGGATTATTGCAAGATGATGAACTGCATATAACTAGACTGGGGGCATTAGAAATGTAAATTAACTGGCCCCGACTATATAAAAACTCAACCAATGGGGGCTAGCATGTGTGGCATTTTTAGTCAGATCTGCCGACCACCAAGGGGTGGGGGCCAGGGGGGGGGGGGTTCAGAAGTCAGACTAGCATGTGACATCTTCCATAAGGTGTGAAACAAGTTCATTCACTCATCCATAAGCTTAAGAGTAAGGCAAACCATGTATTATCAGTGTCTATTGGACGTACTACCTTCACCATTTCGTGGAAAAAACATAAAAAATGGGAGGCATAGCCGTTTACAACGATTTTTTAAAATTCCATGCAACCAAATGATCAAGAACTGCTTAGCTTTTGGTGTGGTGGTGCCTTTTTCAACTTACAGTTAGAAAATTCTCAAGAAGCTAATAACATTCATGATTTCAGTTAATCAAGTACTTGAGGTACAATGTTGCTTTTGTCCCACCTTGATACTGCAAATGATCCTGGTTGTTATAATGATTTGCATTTCATAGCACTTCATTTCAAACTAATCAAATCACCTGTTAGGTTATACACTATGTAGTCCAAGGCGGTTGTTAGAATGAGCTGGATTTCATAGTACTTCATTTCAAACTGACCAAATTACGGTTATACACTATATATAGGATTCCAAGGCATCAACTTATCGTTTTGCCACTATCGTTTTGGGGTTATGCATTAGAGACAACTACACTCACTTTAAATAGGGCACCATCTAAATCCGTTGAGATGACACCATATGAATTATGGTTTGATAGAAACCTAAGCTGTCATTTCTTGATGTTTGGGGCTGCGATGCTTATGTGAAAAAGGTTTTCACCTAATGAGCTCGAACCCAAAGCGGACAAATGCATCTTCATGGAATACCCTAAGAACAGTTGGGTGTAGTTTCTATCTCAGATCCGAGTACAAAGTGTTTGTTGCTAAAACTTGGTCCTTTCTCGAGAAAAAGTTTCTCTCAAAAGAACTGAGTGGCAGGAAGATAGAACTTGATGAGGTTGTTGATCGTTTGTTCAACCAGAGAGTAGCGCAGAGCAGAAAAATGTTTCTGTGGAGCCTACGTCAGTTGAAGAGGGAGTTAATGTTGATGATCATGAAGCTTCGGATCAGGTTACTATCGAACCTCGTAGGTCGACAAGGACGCGTACTGCTCCTGAGTGGTACGACAACCCTGTCTTGGAGGTCATGTTGTTGGACAACGATGACCCTGCAAGCTATGGAGAAGCGATGATGGGACCGGATTCCGACAAATGGTTAGAGGCCATGAAATCCGAGAAAGGATCCATGTATGAAAACCAAGTATAGACTTTGGTAGACTTGCTCGTTGGACGGCAGGTCGTTGAGTACAAATGGACCTTTAAGATGAAGACAAACGCTGATGGTGAATGTCACCATTTATAAAGCTCGACTTGTCGCAAAGAAGTTTCCACCAAGTTCAAGGAGTTTACTACAATGAGACTTTCTCACTCGTAGCGATGCTAAAGTCTGTTGGAATTATGTTAGTAGTTGTTGCATTTTTCAATTATGAAATCTGGCAGATGGATGTCAAAAACATCATTTCCTTCCTTGAGGAAAGGTTGTATGAGATACAACCAGAAGGTTTTGTCAGTCCTAAGGATGCTAAAAGGTGTGCAGATGGATGCAGAAGAAAGAGAAAGGACGAATGACGTCCCCTATGCCTTAGCCTTAGGCTCTGTATAGTATGCCATGCTAGGTACCGCACCTGGTGTGTGTGTTGCCATGAGTTTTTCAAGGGGTACAAGAGTGATCCAGGAGTGGATCACTGGACAACGATCAAAATTATCCTTAGTAACCAGAGGACTAAGGATATGTTTCTCGATTATGGAGGTGATAAAGAGTAGTCGTAAGGAGTTACGTCGATGCAAGCTTTAACACCAATCCGGATGACTCGTAGTAGCAATCCGGATATGTATAGTGGAGTAGCCATTTGGAATAGCTCCAAGTGGAGTGTGGTAGCAGTGTCTACAGTATGACATAGAGATTTGCAAAGTACACACGAATCTGAATTTCACAGACTCGTTGACTAAAAGACCTCTCTCACATGCAAAGCATGATCGAGCCCCAGAACTCATTGGGTGTTAGATTCATAACAATGCGAATCACATGGTGATGTGAACTAGATTATTGACTCTAGTGCAAGTGGGAGACTGTTGGAAATATGCCCTAGAGGCAATAATAAATTAGTTATTATCATATTTCCTTGTTCATGATAATCGTTTATTATCCATGCTATAGTTGTATTGATCGGAGACTTAGATGCATGTGTGGATACATAGACAAAACCATGTCCCTCGTATGCCTCTAATAGACTAGCTCGTTGATCAAAGATGGTTAAGGTTTCCTAGCCATGGACATGAGATGTCATTTGATAACAGGATCACATCATTAGGAGAAAGGTGTGTTGGACAAGACCCAAACTACAAACGTAGCATATGATCGTGTCAGTTTATTGCTACTATTTTCTGCATATCAAGTATCTGTTCCTATGACCATGAGATCAGGCAACTCACTGACACCGGAAGAGTGCCTTGTGTGTATCAAACGTCGCAACGTAGCTGGGTGACTATAAAGGTACTCTATAGGTATCTCCGAGGGTGTCTATTAGGTTGTCATGGATCAAGACTGGGATGTGTTACTGCATGTGACGGAGAGGTATCTCAGGGCCCACTCGGTAATACAACATCACAACAAGCCTTGCAAGCAATGATACTAAGTGTTAGTCACGGGATCTTGTATTACGGAATGTGTTGTGGATTTGTCACGGCAGATGTCCTAGTGAACGGACTTAGGTTCAGGACGAAGCACAACTATGTGGCGGCTTGAACGGGTTGGTCGGAATCGAGAGACGCAGAGTTTACCCTGGTTCGGCCCCTCTGATGGAGGTAAAAGCCTATGTCCTGCTTGTCTGGTATTGATGATGAAGGAGATCTCTCGGTTACAAGGGTGTTGTTTGCTACCTCTCATCACGAGAGCCTCTAATCTGTCTATATCTAATGACTTCAAATTCTCCCTCTAGGGGCGCCTTACCCCTCCTTATATAGGTGGAAAGGGTAGGATTACATGTAGAGTCCTACTAGGAGTAGGATTAGGACTAGTCTTTCATGAATCCTAATCCGGGTCTTGCTTCTCTTGTAAGGGAATCCTCTCTCCTTTGGGCCTTCTCTTGTGAGCCTCCTGGTGCCGGCTTACACGCCGACTCTTGGGCCTGGTCGTCCTGCGACCCGCCTGCTGGATCACCAACAAAATGTCATTCCTTTACCGGGTCTCCTGTGAGTCACCAGGCCGGGCCATACCGCGGGGTATATACCCGACATTAGCCCCCAGGTTAGCTTGAATTTATTCATGCTAAGCTCCTGAAATAAGAGTAACAAATATGTTAAGTGGCCGGCTTGCTCCTTTGGCCGACTTATAAAATGGCTCCTCAGAAATCCGGGTCTTTTTTGTATATGAATGAGTCATCTTGATAATCATCTTTCTTGTCAATGTCCTTTGAAAAATAATGATAATAGAACACCCGTATGCCATTGAGTCGGCTTCCAATACTCTTGGCGGGTCATCTCCGCCGGGTCATAATCATTGATGATGCCGGTGTTGGAAATATACCCTACAGGCAATAATAACTTAGTTATTATCATATTTCCTTGTTCATGATAATATTTTATTATCCATGCTATAAATTGTGTTGATCGGAAACTCAGATGCATATGTGGATACATAGACAACACCATGTCCCTAGTATGCCTCTAATAGACTAGCTCGTTGATCAAAGATGGCTATGGTTTCCTAGTCATGGACATGAGATGTCATTTGGTAACGGGATTACATCATTAGGAGACTGATGTGATGGACAAGACCCAAACTACAAACGTAGCATATGATCGTGTCAGTTTATTGCTACTATTTTCTGTATGTCAAGTATATGTTCCTATGACCATGAGATCATGCAACTCACTGACACCGGAGGAGTACCTTGTGTGTATCAAACGTCGCAACGTAACTAGGTGACTATAAAGGCGGTCTACAGGTATCTCCGAGGGTGTGTGTTGGGTTGGCATGGATCAATACTGGGATTTGTTACTCCGTGTGACGGAGAGGTATCTTAGGGCCCACTCGGTAATACAACATCGCAATAAAACCTTGCAAGCAATGTGACTAAGTGTTAGTCACGGGATCTTGTATTACGAAACGAGTAAAGAGACTTGCCGATAATGAGGTTGAACTAGGTATGGAGATACCGACGATCGAATCTCGGGCAAGTAACATACCGAAGAACAAAGGGAACATCATACGGGATTAACTGAATCCTTGACATAGAGGTTCGATCGATAAAGATCTTCGTAGAATATGTAGGAACCAATTTGGGCATACAGGTCCCGCTATTGGTTATTGACCGTAGAGGTGTATTGGTCATGTCTACATAGTTCTCGAACCCACAGGGTCTGCACACTTAAGGTTTTGTGACGTTTCGGTAGTATAAAGTTATGTATGGTGGTGAACGAAGGTTGTTCGGACTCCCGAATGAGATCTCGGATGTGACGAGTCGCTCCGGAATGGTCTGGAGGTAAAGATTGACATATAGGAAGTCCTATTTTGGTCGTCGAAAAAGTTTCGGGCTCATCGGTAGAGTACCGGGAGACCATCGGGAGGGGTATTTCGACCCAAGAGGCTACATGGGCTGTGGGAGAGTAAATACCAGCCCTTTGTGGGCTGGTGAAAGTCCCACACAAGTCCCATGCGGCTGGGAAGAAAAGCCTAAAGAGAAAAAGGTGGAAAAATGCAAAAAAGGCAAAAATAAGGAGGAATCCTAGTCCTACTAGGATTGGTGGAGGAATCCTCCAATCCTCCTTGGTTCGGCCGACCCAAGGGCTGGCTCCTTGGGAGCCAAGCCTCCTCCTCTCTTGCTCCTATATATACTAGAGGTTTTAGGGCTTTTGACACTAGATTTTCAGCCACGTGCTACCCGTTCCTCCAGTGCATAGTTTCTCCTCTAGATCGGATTTCTGCAGTGCTTAGGCGAAGCCCTGCCGGAATAGCTCCACCACCATCGCCGGAGCGCCGTCATGCTGCTGGAGAAATCTTCTACCTCTCTGCTCCCTCTTGCTGGATCAAGAAGGTGGAGATCGTCATCGAGCTGTACGTGTGCTGAACGCGGAGGTGTCGTCCGTTCGGCGCTAGATCGGAAGGACCGTGATCAAGATTGCGAGACGGATCATGTTGAGATCGCGGGATGGATCGTGATGAGTTCGCGGGACGGATCGTGATGAGTTTGCGCAAGATCGTGATTGGATCGCGGGACGGATCGTGATGAGATCGCGGGATGCTCGGCGATTTGGATCGCGAAGACGTTTGACTACGCCAACCGCGTTTCTTAACGCTTCCCGCTTAGCGATCTACAAGGGTATGTAGATCCACTCTCACTCTCGTAGATTCTCATCACCATGGATAGATGTTGCGTGTGCGTAGGATTTTTTTTGTTTCCCGTAAAACGTTCTCCAACAGTGGCATCATGAGCTAGGTCTATGTGTAGATGAGATCTCGAGTAGAACACAAAGAGTTTGTGGGCATTGATGCTTAGATTGCTTCCTCCCTTGGTCGTGTTTTGGTTCAGCGGTATTGTGAGATGAAGCGACCCGAACCAACATTACTCGTATGCTTACGAGAGGCCGGTTCCCTCAACCGCAACTTGTTGCATAGATGGCTTGCAGGTGCCAGTTTCTCTCACTTTAGTTGGATCAGATTCGACAAAGGCGGTCCCTGAGAAGGTTGAAAAGCAACTAGTGTATCACTGTTGTGGTTTTTGCGTAAATGAGAATTGTTCTTGCTAGATACCCGTAGCAGCCACGTAAAACATGCAACAACAATTAGAGGACGTCTAACTTGTTTTTGCAGGGTATGTTGTGATGTGATATGGCCATTTACATGATGTGATATATGTGATATATGAGATGATCATGTGTTGTATATAATATCACGACCTACAAGTCGATGAGTATGACAACCGGCAGGAGCCATAGGGTTGTCTTTAATTATTGTATGACCTGCGTGTCAATCATTAAGCGCTATGTAATGCTTTACTTTATCGCTAAACGGTAGCAATAGTAGTACAAGCATGATGGGCGCGACAAGCCTGATGGCGACACGTTGATGGAGATCAAGATGATGGAGATCATTGTGTTGTGCCGGTGACGATGGAGATCATGCCGGTGCTTTCAAGATGGAGATCAAAAGCACAAGATCATGGCCATATCATGTCACTTATGATTTGCATGTGATGTTAATCCTTTTATGCACCTTGTTTTTCTTAGGACGACGGTAGCATTATAAGGTGATCCCTCACTTAAATTTCAAGATGAGTTGTGTTCTCCCTGAGTGTGCACCGTTGCAAAAGTTTGTCGTGTTGAGACACCACGTGATGATCGGGTGTGATAGACTCTACGTTCACATACAACGGGTGCAAGCCAGTGTTGCACATGGAGAACACTCGGGTTAAACTTGACGAGCCTAGCATGTACAGACATGGCCTCGGAACACAAGAGACCGAAAGGTCAAACATGAGTCATATAGCAGATATGATCAACATGATGATGTTCACCATTGAAACCACCTCAACTCACGTGATGATTGGACTTGAGTTGGTGAATTTGGATCATGTATAACTCGAATGACCGGAGGGATGTCAATTTGAGTGGGAGTTCTTAAGTAATATGATTAATTGAACTCATTATCATGAACATAGTCAGTAGTGTCTTTGCAAACTGTGTTGTAGATTACTAGCTCACGCTGTAGCGCTCCCTTGAATTTTTATATGTTCCTAGAGAAATAGAGTTGAAAGATGATGGTGGCAATATTGCAGACTTGCTCCATGATCTGAGGATTGTCCTCGTTGCTGCACAGAAGGCTTATGTCCTTAATGCACCGCTCGGTGCGCCAACCCCTCTAGCGTCGTCTTTAGATGTTGTGAACATCTGACAGACACGTTCTGATGACTACTTGATAGTTTAGTGTGTCATGCATTACGGCTTCGAATTGAGGCTCCGAAACGTTTTGAACATCACGGAACATATGAGATGTTCTAAGAGCTTAAATTAGGATCTCAGGCTCGTGCCCGTGTTGCGATATATGACATTTCCGACAAGATTCTTTGCCTGTAATATGAAAGAGAATAGCTCAATCATTGAGCATGTGCTCAGATTATTTGGGTGCTACAATCGCTTGAATCAAGTGGGAGTTGACCTTCTAGATAAGATAGTGATTGATATAATTCTCCAAGTCACTGTCACTATGCTACTAGAACTTGGTGATGAACTATTAAATGCCAGGGATAGAAATAATGATCCCTGAGCTGTTTGCGATGTTTGACACCGCGAAGGTAGAAATCAAGAAGGAGCATCAAGTGTTGATGGTTAGTCAAACCACTAGTTTCGAGAAGGACAGGATCAAGGAGGGAAACTTCATGGATAGCAAGTCAGTTGCTGCTCCAGTGAAGCAACCCAAAGTTGAACCCAAACCCGAGACTAAGTGCTTCGATTATGAGGAGAGCAGTCGCTGAAGCGGAACAACCCTAGATACTTGGTAGATAAGAAGGCTGGCAACGTCGGCAGAAGTATATTTGATATACGTGTAATTGATGTGTACCTTGCTAGTACTCCTAGTAGCACCTGGTTATTGGATATCGGTTCGGTTGCTAAATGTTAGTAACTCGAAATAAAAGCTACGGAATAAACGGAGCACTAGCTAAGGGTGAGGTGACGATGTGTGTTTGAAATGTTTCCAAGGTTGATGTGATCAACATCGCACGCTCTCTCTACCTTCGGGATTAGTGACGAACCTAAATAAATGTTATTTGGTGTTTGCGTTGAGCATAAACATGATTAGATCATGTTTATTGCAACACGGTTATTCATTTAAGTTAGAGAATAATGGTTATTCTGTTTACATGAATAATACCTTCAATGGTCATGCACCCAGTTGGAATGGTTTGTTGAATCTTGATCGTACTAATACATATGTTCATAACATTGATGCCAAAAGATAAAAAGTTAATAATGATAGTACCACACACTTGTGGCACTGCCGCTAAATGTCATATTGGTATAAATCGCATGAAGAAACTCCATGCTGATGGATATTTGGACTCATTCGATTTTGAATCGGTTGAGACATGCGGACCATGCCTCTTGGGCAAGATGACTAAAACCCCATTTTCCGGCTTGATGGAATGGGCAAGTGACTTATTGGAAATGATACATGTTGGTGTATACGGTCCAATGAGTGTTGTAGCATGCGGTGGATATCTTCATTTTCTTACTTTCGCTGATGATTTGAGTAGATATAGTGTATATTTACTTAATGAAACACAAGTCTGAATCATGTGAAAAGTTCACGCAACATCACAGTGAAGTTTGAGATCATCGTGACAAGAAGATAAAATTTCTATGATATGATCGTGGGGTGTTAATATCTGAGTTATGAGTTTGGTATACAACTTAAGACAAAGTGGAAGTTGTTTCACAACTCACGCCACTTGGAATACCATAGTGTGATGGTGTGTCCGAACACTGTAGTCGTGCTCTATTGGATATGGTGCGAACTATGATGTCTCTTATCGTTTTGCCACTATCGTTTTAGGGTTATGCATTAGAGACAACTACATTCACTTTAAAAGGGGCACCATCTAAGTCCGTTGAGATGCAGCGTATGAATTTTGGTTTGGCGGAAACCTAAGCTGTCATTTCTTAATGTTTGGGCTGCGATGCTCACGCTAAAAAGGTTCTCACCTAATGAGCTTGAACCCAAGGCGGACAAATGCATCTTCATAGAATAACCTAAGAACAGTTGGGTATATCTTCTATCTCAGATCCAAGCATAAAGTGTTTGTTGCTAAAACTGGGTCCTTTCTCGAGAAAAAGTTTCTCTCGAAAGAATTGAGTGGGAGGAAGATCCAACTTGATGAGGTTGTTGAACCTTTATTTCAACCAGAGAGTAGCGCAGTGCAGGAAGATGTTTCTGTGAAGCCTAAGTTAGTTGACGAGGAAGTTAATGATGATGATCATGAAGCTTCAGATCAAGTTACTATCGAACCTCGTAGGTCGACAAGGATGCGTACTGCTCCTGAGTGGTACGACAACCCTTTCTTGGAGGTCATGTTGTTGGATAACGATGAACCTACAAGCTATGGAGAAGCGATGATGGGCCCGGATTCCGTGTTTATTGCAACACGGTTATTCATTTAAGTTAGAGTATAATGGTTATTCTGTTTACATGAATAATACCTTCAATGGTCATGCACCCAGTGAGAATGGTTTGTTGAATCTTGATTGTAGTAATACACATGTTCATAACATTGATGCCAGAAGATACAAAGTTAATAATGATAGTACCACATACTTGTGGCACTGCCGCTAAATGTCATATTGGTATAAAGCGCATAAAGAAACTCCATGCTGATGGATCTTTGGACTCATTCGATTTCGAATCGGTTGAGACATGCGAACCATGCCTCTTGGGCAAGATGACTAAGGACCCCGTTTTATGGTTTGATGGAGCGGGCAAGTGATTTATTGGAAATGATACATGTTGATGTATGCAATCCAATGAGTCTTGTAGGATGCGGTGGATATTGTTATTTTCTTACCTTCACTGATGATTTGAGTAGATAATAGTGTATATTTACTTAATGAAACGCAAGTCTGAATCATTTGAAAAAGTTCAAGCAAATTCAGAGTGAAGTTTAAGATCATCATGACAAGAAGATAAAATGTCCGTGATATGATCGTGGAGGTGAATATCTGAGTTACGAGTTTGGTATACAACATAAGACAATGTGAAAGTTGTTTCACAACTCACGCCACCTGGAACTCCATAGTGTGATGGTGTGTCCGAACGTCATAGTCGTGCTCTATTGGATATGGTGCGAATTATGATGTCTCTTATCCTTTTACCACTATCGTTTTGGGGTTATGCATTAGAGACAACTACATTCACTTTAAACAGGGCACCATCTAAATCCGTTGAGATGACACCATATGGTTTGGAAGAAACCTAAGCTGACATTTCTTAATATTTGGGGCCGAGACGTTTGTGTGGAAAATGTTTTGACCTAATGAGCTTGAACCCAAAGCGGACAAATGCATCTTCATAGATTACCCTAAGAACAGTTGGGTGAACCCTCTATCTCAGATCGAAGCAAAAATTGTTTGTTGCTAAAACGGATCCTTTCCCAAGAAAAAGTTTCTCTCGAAAGAATTGAGTGGGAGGAAGATAGAACTTGATGAGGTTGTTGAACCTTTGTTTCAACTAGAGAGTAGCGCAGCGCAAGAAGATGTTTCTGTGAAGCCTACATTAGTTGAAGAGGAAGTTAATGATGATGATCATGAAGCTTCGGATCAAGTTACCATTGAACCTCGTAGGTCGACAAGGATGTGTACTGCTCCTGAGCGGTACGACAACCCAGTCTTGGAGGTCATGACGTTGGACAACGATGAACCTACGAGTTGTGGAGAAGCGATGATGGGCCTGGATTCCGACAAATGGTTAGAGGCCATGAAATCTGAGAAAGGATCCATGTATGAAAACCAAGTATAGACTTTGGTAGACTTGCTTGTTGGATGGCAGGTCGTTGAGTACAAATGGACCTTTAAGATGAAGACAGACGCTGATGGTGAATGTCACCATTTATAAAGCTCGACTTGTCGCAAAGAAGTTTCTGCCAAGTTCAAGGAGTTGACTGCGATGAGACTTTCTCACTCCTAGCGATGCTAAAGTCTATTGGAATTATGTTAGCAGTTGCTACATTTTTCAATTATGAAATCTGGCAGATGGATGTCAAAACATCGTTTCCTTCTTTAAGGAAAGGTTGTATGGAATACAACCAGAAGGTTTTGTTAGTCCTAAGGATGCTAAAAGGTGTGCAAGCTTCAGTAATCCTTCTATGGACCGAAGCAAGCATCTCGAAGTTGGAATATACACTTTGACGAGGTGATCAAAGTTTTTGAGTCTATACAAAGTTTATGAGAAACTTGTATTTATAATAAAGTGAGTGGGAGCACTATAGAATTTCTGATAAGTATATGTGGATGACATATTGTTGATCAGAAATGATGTAGAATTTCTGGAAAGCATAAACGGTTGTTTGAAAAGAGTTTTTCAAAGGAAGACCTGGATAAAGCTACCTAATTGTTGAGCATCAAGATCTATAGAGATAGATCAAGATGCTTGATGAGACTTTCAATGAGTAAATACCTTGACAAGATTTTGAAAGAGTTCAAAATGGATCAGTCAGAGAAAGATTTCTCGCCTGATTTGCGAGGTGTGAAGTTGAGTGGGAAACAAATCTCGACAACGGCAGAAGAAAGAGAAAGGACGAATGTCGTCCCCTATGCCTTAGCCTTAGGCTCTGTATAGTATGCCATGCTGTGTACCACACCTGTGTGTGCCTTGCCATGAGTCCGTCAAGGGGTACAAGAGTGATCCAGGAGTTGATCACTAGACAACAATCAATGTTATCCTTAGTGACTAAAAGACTAAGGAAACATTTCTCGATTATGGAGGTGATAAAGGGTTCGTCGTAAAGAGTTATGTCGATGCAAGCTTTAACACTAATCCGGATGAATCTTAGTAGGAACCCGGATACATATAGCAGACTAGCCATTTGGAATAGTACCAAGTGGAGTGTGGTAGCAGTGTTTACAGTTTGACATAGAGATTTGCAAAGTACATACGGATCTGAATGTCGCAGACCCGTTGACTATAAGACTTCTCTCACATGCAAAGCAAGATCGAGCCCCAGAACTCAGTGGGTGTTAGATTCATAACAATGCGAATCACATGATGATGTGAACTAGATTATTGACTCTAGTGCAAGTGGGAGACTGTTGGAAATATGCCCTAGAGGCCATAATAAATTAGTTATTATCATATTTCCTTGTTCATGATAATATTTTATTATCCATGCTATAAATTGTGTTGATCGGAAACTCAGATACATGTGTGGATACATAGACAACACCATGTCCCTAGTATGCCCTAATAGACTAGCTCGTTGATCAAAGATGACCATGGTTTCCTAGTCATGGACATGAGAGGTCATTTGGTAATAGGATCACATCATTAGGAGAATGATGTGATGGACAAGACCCAAATTACAAACGTAGCATATGATCGTGTCAGTTTATTGCTACTGTTTTCTGCATGTCAAGTATTTGTTCCTATGGCCATGAGATCATGCAACTCACTGACACCGGAGGAGTACCTTGTGTGTATCAAATGTCGCAACATAACTGGGTGACTATAAAGGTGCTCTACAGGTATCTCCGAGGGTGTTTGTTGGGTTGGCATGGATCAAGACTGGGATTTCTTACTCCGTGTGATGGAGAGGTATCTCAGGGCCCACTCGGTAATACAACTCCCACGACTAAGTGTTAGTCACGGGATCTTGTATTACGGAATCTCGGGCAAGTAACATACCGAAGAACAAAGGGAACATCATACGGGATTAACTGAATCCTTGACATAGAGATTTGACTGATAAAGATCTTCGTAGAATATGTAGGAACCAATATGGGCATCCAGGTCCCGCTATTGTTTATTGACCGTAGAGGTGTCTCGGTCATGTCTACATAGTTCTCGAACCCGCAGGGTCTGCACACTTAAGGTTTGGTGACGTTTCGGTAGTATAGAGTTATGTATGGTGGTGAACGAAGGTTGTTAGGACTCCCGGATGAGATCCCGTACGTCACGAGGAGCTCCGTAATGTTCCGGAGGTAAAGATTGATATATAGGAAGTCCTATTTTGGTCGCTGGAAAATTTTCGGGCTCATCGGTAGTGTACCGGGAGTGCCGGTAGTGTACCGGGAGACCATCGGGAGGGGTATTTTGACCCAAGAGGCTACATGGGCCATGGGAGACTAAATACCAGCCCTGTGTGGGCTGGTGGAAGTCCCACACAAGGCCCATGCGGCTGGGAAGAAAATCCCAAAGAGAAAAAGGTGGAAAAAGGCAAAAAAAAGGCAAAAATAAGGAGGAATCCTAGTCCTACTAGGATTGGAGGAGGAATCCTCCAATCCTCCTTGGTTCGGCTGACCCAAGGGCTGGATCCTTGGGAGCCGAGCCTCCTCCTCTCTTCCTCCTATATATACTAGAGGTTTTAGGGTTTTTGACACTAGATTTTCAGCCACGTGCTACCTGTTCCTCCAGTGCAAAGTTTCTCCTCTAGATCGGATTTCTGCAGTGCTTAGGTGAAGCCCTACCGGAAAAGCTCCACCATCGTCGCTGGAGCGTCGTCATTCTGCCGGAGAACTCTTCTACCTCTCCGCTCCCTCTTGCTAGATCAAGAAGGCGGAGATCGTCATCAAGCTGTATGTGTGCTGAACGCGGAGGTGCCGTCCGTTCGGCGCTAGATCGGAAGGACCGCGATCAAGATCGCAAGACGGATCGTGATGATATCGTGGGATGGATCGTGATGAGTTCATGGGACGGATCGTGATGAGATCGCGGGACGGATCATGATGAGTTCGCGGGACGGATCATGATTGGATCGCGGGACGAATCGTGATGAGATCGCGGGATGCTCGGCAATTTGGATCGTGAAGACGTTTGACTACACCAACCGCATTTCTTAACGCTTCCTGCTTAGCGATCTACAAGGGTATGTAGATCCACTCTTCCTCTCGCAGATGCTCACCACCATGGATAGATCTTGCATGTCTAAGAACTGAAGTCCATAATTAACATCTTGAAAATTCTCCTCAAAGTTTTTGATATGTCCATATTACCTGTAGCCCCCAAGCTCCAAGATTATCCATGATAACTTGGTGCTTTGCAATAATATTTTGGACTATGTAGCCCCCAAGTGCCGGGTTATCCTGCCTGCAGCAACCTGGGACTTATAACTGTCTTATACCTTATGAAACTTCAGCATGTGTAGCCCCCAAGGGTCGGCTCATCAGAATGTGATGTGCTGGGTCTTAAATTTGAACCTCATAATATATTAAATGTTGGGGAATGTTGCATCATAAACAAAAAAATTCCTACACACACGTAGATCTATCCATGGTAATGAGCATCTACGAGAGGGAGAGTGGATCTACATACCCTTGTAGATCGCTAAGCGGGAAGCGTTAAGAAACGCGGTTGGTGTAGTCGAACGTCTTCGCGATCCAAATCGCTGTGCGTCCCGCGATCCAATCACGAATTGTCCCGCAATCCAATCACAATCCGTCCTGCGATCCGATCATGATCCGTCCCACGAAATTGATCACGATCCATCCCACGAACTTGATCACGATCCTTCTGATCTAGTACCGAACGGACGACACCTCCGCGTTCAGCACACGTACAGCTTGATGACGATCTCCACCGTCTTGATCCAGCAAGAAGGAGTGGAGAGGAAGAAGAGTTCTCTGGAAGCATGACGGCACTCCGGCGATGATGGTGGAGCAATTCCGGCAGGGCTTCGCCTAAGCACTGCAGAAATCCGATCTAGAGGAGAAACTATGCACTAGAGGAACGGGTAGCACGTGGCTGTAAAAACTAGTGCAAAAACCCAAAGTCCTCTAGTATATATAGGAGGAGAGGAGGAGAGGAGGCATCCTTGGTTTCCAAGCCAAGAGCTTCGGCCGAACCAAGGTGGTGGAGGTGGAGTCGACCTCCAATCCTAGTAGGACTAGGATTCACCCTATTTTCCCTTTTTCCACTTTTTCTCTTTGACCTTTTTCCTCCAGCCGCATGGGCTTCTTGTGGATGTTCCACCAGCCCACTAAGGGCTGGTTTACATCCTCCTACAGCCCATGTAGCCTCTTGGGTCGAAATACCCCTCCCGGTGGTCTCCCGGTACACTACCGGCACTCCCGGTACACTACCGATGAGCTCGAAACTTTTCCGATGACCAAAACAGGACTTCCTATATATGAATCTTTACCTCCAGACCATTTCGGAGCTCCTCGTGACGTCCGGAATCTCATCTGGGACTCTGAACAAACTTCGGTCACCATCATACATAACTCTATATTACCGAAACATCACCAAACCTTAAGTGTGCAGACCCTGCGGGTTCGAGAACTATGTAGACATGACCGAGACACCTCTACGGTCAATAACCAATGGCAGGACCTGGATGTCCACATTGGTTCCTACATATTCTACGAAGATCTTTATCGGTTGAACCTCTATGTCAAGGATTCAATTAATCCTGTATGATGTTCCCTTTGTTCTTCGGTATGTTACTTGCCCGGGATTCGATCGTCGGTATCTCCATACCTAGTTCAACCTCGTTACTGGCAAGTCTCTTTACTCGTTCCGTAATACAAGATCCCGTAACTAACACTTAGTCACATTGCTTGCAAGGCTTATTGTGATGGTGTATTACCGAGTGGGCCCTGAGATACCTCTCTGTCACACGGAGTAACAAATCCCAGTCTTGATCCATGCCAACTCAACAGACACCCTCGGAGATACCTGTACAACACCTTTATAGTCACCCAGTTACATTGCGACGTTTGATACACACAAGGCACTCCTCCAATGTCCGCGAGTTGCATGATCTCATGGTCATCGGAACATATACTTGACAAGCAGAAAACAGTAGCAATAAACTGACACGATCATATGCTATGTTTGTAGTTTGGGTCTTGTCCATCACATCATTCTCCTAATGATGTGATGTCGTTATCATATGACATCACATGTCAATGGCTAGGAAACCTTGACCATCTTTGATCAACGAGCTAGTTCACTAGAGGCATACTAGGGACAGAGTGTTGTTTATTTACCCACACATGTAATGTGTTTCCAATTAATACAATTATAGCATGGATAATAAACGATTATCATGAGCAAGGAATTACAATAATAAACACTTTATTTATTGCCTCTAGGGCATATTTCCAACATTAAACAGTTGAATACTGTAGCCCCCAAGTGCCGGGTCACACGCCTGCGGCGATTTGGGACTTTATAAAATTTGATCTGAGCGGTGTAGTCCCCAAGTGCCGGGTCAGTAAGAATTACTGGGCTGGGACTTAGAAAAATATAGAAAGGCCGGCTCATCTCCTTGAGATAATAGGGTCTTGCTGACAATAGTGATTTGAAAACTGGCTTGCATTAACCCCCAAGTGTCGTGGTGCATGCTTGCAGCGACATGAGACTTGCATATTTGATATAAACTGTACTTTGAATAGTGTAGCCCTCAAGTGACGGGTCGTCTGCTTGCGGCGACTCAAGACTACGTAAGAATAATATGACTCACCACAATTCGTTGAATGAATCCTTGACCGTGATTGTAATATAACCCGGAATGAATATCCTTGAATAATTCCTTTGTCTTTGACATGAAATCCCTGCTTGTGGTTGCGGTGCAACCCGGCAAATATGTTTGAGAAAACCATGAGTGTTGTAGATTACTACAGAGCACATTTGAAGAAATCCGGTCAATTAGATGACACGACATTATATCTGACAGGGAGGCTCTTGAAATAATAAATTCTCCAAGCTGGCTTGAAAACCCCAATCATTTAGTACTGGTCATCATAAACCATGAAGATCGAGCCAAGTTGGCTATTAAAGATCCATTTGCTCTTGCAGAATACTTAACAGCGGCTCATCTTAAGAGATAATACCTGCAAAAATAAACAAGACAGAATATATTCTGCATTGTTGTAAGGGCGGCTTGAAAAAGCACAACCCGGAGATGTTATAACATTGCTCCTTCTTTCATAATCTTGCTCTGACCCGGCTTGATAAGCTGGCATGACATGTGAATATGATGCAATGTATGATGCTATGTATAATGCAATGTATGATGCAATGTTGACTTGTCAACATTTTTGGCTTAAGAGCCGGTTGTTATAGTTAGATAAGCTATACCCGGAGGTGGGAATCCCCCTTCGACAACCAAGTTGACTTGTCAACTTTTTTGGCATAAGAGTCGGCTGTTAGGGTTAGATAAGCTACACCCGGAGGTGGGAAGCCCCCTTCGACAGCTATGTTGACTTGTCAACATTTTTTGGCTTGAAAGCCGGTTGTTAGGGTCAGATAAGCTACGCCCGGAGGTGGGAAGCCCCCTTCAACAACCAAGTTGACTTGTCAACTTTTTTAGCATAAGAGCTGGCTGTTAGGGTTAGATAAGCTACACCCGGAGGTGGGAAGCCCCCTTCGACAACTATGTTGGCTTGCCAACATTTTTGGCTTAAGAGCCGGTTGTTAGGTATAGATAAGCTACACCCGGAGGTGGGAATCCCCCTTCGACAACCAAGTTGACGGAGTCAACTTTGTGCACCATCTTGTAAGTTGTCATCTTGTAAACCGCCATCTTGTATGAAGAAACGACAAAAGCTCCAAGTGACTTTATGATGATCCAATAAATCCGGGCACCCGTGTTTGAACGGTATATCTCGGCGGTTCGTCCTCTTGGGCAACTTTTAATCTTCCACCAAAAATGTAGTAACCCCCAGGATCGGGTTAACTTTGCCATGACCCGGGATTCTCGTTGAAAACGACGAAATGTGTCTCGCCATGTCTGTAGCCCCCGAGTCTTAAGTTGACTCGAAGAGGCGGCTTGAGAGTCTCCACTGATGGTCGAGGTTGATCGTGGCGGGTTATAGATGATCCCGTATGAATTGTTTCAATAATTCGATCGATGGTTCATCCCGGCCGGTTGTTGAAGTGAACCAAACTATAATGGCGGCGACTTGTGCGCCTGTCCGTTGGGCGGCTCGTATCGACAAACACCACACTAATACGCTGATGTAGATCAGACTGTGGGCGGCGTCTTGCGCACGTCCGTTGGGCGTCTCATACAGGCGAGTACCACACTGATATGTTGATGTAGACTGGACCGCAGGGCGGCGATTCAGAACCGTCTGTTGGGTGGCTTGTACTGGTGTATGCAGCCACTGACGTGTTGATGTACACGTAGAAAGCAGCCGCGACATTGTTAGCCGGTACTGTTGTGAAAGACGCCACGGTGTTGTAAGCCGACGTGGATGGCGAGAGATGGCCACGACGTTGTAAGCCGGCGTGGATGGCGAGAGACAGCCACGGTGTTGTAAACCGACACGGATGGCTAGAGATGGCCACGGCGTTGTAAACCAGCGCGGATGGCTAGAGACGGCCACGACGTTGTAAACCAGCACAAACGGTGAGTTGCCCGTGGCGTTGGAAACCAACATGGATGGCGAGTCACCGAGACGTTGTTAAGCCGGTGCGGATAATGAGCCACTCGTGGCATTGTAAGACGGTGCTGATGTAGATTGGACCGCAGGGCAGCGGCTCATAAACGTTCGTTGAGCACTGTGACACGGAGGAGCTCCATCTCCATGGTATACAAAGATGATGACGTGCGCTCCATCTCCGTGGTATAACGCCATGTGAATAACTGTCCTACACAAAATATGTCACAAGACAGTGTAATTGTTTTTAGACAAATAATATGTATTAAACAATAGATAGGATAAATATCACCTGGTATTTTTGTCGGATGAACATGGACGTACGCTGATGCATGATAATGCTCGCGCGAGCTCTAAAAACGCCTCCTGATGTATTTTGGACAACAGATGATCTCATCGTGTCTCTCATAAATAGTGAAGAATTGTCCTTCAATGAGCAATGTTCCGTGGCAATATTGGATACCAAATGCCCATATCCAATGCATGCATAGTCATTTTATGCCTCTATACTGTATTGTTGGATCTGTAAGCTATTGCCAACTACCAAACCCTGTTTTTAGCAACGGTGGAATCACTGCTTAATCCAACTCCATCTCCTGCATGTTGCCTTTGTATGACCAAATCTTTATCATTCTATCAAGTAAAACATTCACAATATTTTGTCCATCTCCACTGACATTCAGACTAGTAAAATTTGACTCATGACATGCCAAGCTTTTCATTGGTTTGCAATCCCCCGTTGATCATAGCGCTGAATTAGTGTCATAGAAACCTGTCACTAAATAATAACCTCCCGGGGTTCAATTTCACATGCAAGAGAAGACATTTATGTGCTGGTATAGAATAAAACAATGTCACTAAATTGTAAACTGTGCTTGACGGCTGGTCGCGCTCCCTAGAGTAGCAGTCGGACACGTCCGTCACGCAGTCTGAACCAATCCTTGATTTGTTTCAAAGAGGTGTAGGGCGACCACGGGATCATTTTCCACAGCTCCAACAATTTTCTCTGTCCTAAAGGATTTGACGACGGCCAGTGCATCATCATCCTGTGGATTGAACAATTTGACAATGTTGTTCTTCCCTACCACAGCCAAACGGGGTCGATGGCTCTATCCGTGAGTGCAAGGACGAGGATAGCCCTGGAGGCATCGGGTTCGCCCCACGTCTAGGAGCCCTGGGACCGGTGAGGTGCAGCGGAGCCTGACGGGCCGGAGCGATGCAGCGGGTCGTCGCTGAGCGGGGTGCGCGGAGACAGGGGCTGCCGAGAGCAGCAACGTGCAAAGGTGGGCTGCGCGCAGAGGCGTGCGGGGTCATCGGCACACATGAGCTGGTGCAGAGGTGCAACAAGTCGACATGAGGGTGCAGCGGACGCGCAGCGAGCCAGCGTAGACTCCGGGTCGCGGTAGTGGTTGGCGTGCAAGCGTGGCGAGGCAGAACAACGCGCGGGGTGGCACAAAGGGCAACCGGCCCGCAGCACATCCGGAGTCGGGCGAGCGGGTCATGGTGGGCCGCGGCGAGCCGGAGCAGGTGCTGAGTGGCAGGCCATGGCAGCAAAGAAAGATTGGCTCAAGGTCAGTCCACAGTGGCAAGGCGACCATGACGACGGAGGCAGAAGACCATGGACGCCTTTGCCAACAGGCGAGGCCAGGCCTCGGCGGACGGGTGGCTCGGCAGCGCCAGCCCATAGCGGAAATGGAGCGGAAATAGCCCACAGCCGGGGTGGAGAAGGAGCTGTGGTTGATGGCTGGGTGCGGTAGCGGCGAGGCTGGCTTGAGGTGGCTTGAGGCAAGGCAGAGCGAGGTGGAGGCGGAGCTGGCTCGCGGGGGTCCTGGTGTCAGAAAGACATAGTAGCAATCGGAACTGGACTGTACTTGCCAGACAAGACCTGATATCTTGGTAGACTGCAGGACATCGGCTCACAAATTGCACGTGTCTCCAAATCAATTCGGATGAGGACTCAGTTGACGCCCCGGTTTTAGTCAACGGAAGATGCATCTATTTTTTTTAATGGATTGCAGGAGCTGGTGAACGCACAGAGTCGATCTCCTTTTGATCTCGGCGATCGCAAGTCGCGGCGATAACATACGGACGCATTCTCAATTTCTTTGATCTCAAAATCATCGATGATGTGATCTTTTTGTGCCGGCTCTTCTTCACCCGAGCTTCTCGGTCCCTGAAGATCTTCCTCCAAGAACACAATACCACCATGCGCAGGCCCCATGGTGGGTGCCAACTATTGTGGATTTGTCACGGCAGATGTTCGGGTGAACGGACTTAGGTTCGGGGCGAAGCGCAACTATGTGGCGGCTTGAAGGGGTTGGTCGGAATTGAAAGACGTGGAGTTTACCCAGGTTCGGCCCCTCCGATGAAGATAAAAGCCTACGTCCTGCTTGTCTGGTATTGATGATGAAGGAGATCTCTCGGTTACAAGGGTGCTGTTTGCTACCTCTCATCACGAGAGCCTCTAATCTGTCTATCTCTAATGATTTCAACTTCTCCCTCTAGGGGCGCCTTACCCCTCCTTATATAGGTGGAAAGGGTAGGCTTACATGTAGAGTCCTACTAGGAGTAGGATTATGACTAGTATTTCATGAATCCTAATCCGGGTCTTGTTTCTCTTGTAAGGGAATCCTCTCTCCTTTGGGCCTTCTCTTGTGAGCCTCCTCGTGCCGGCTTACACGCCGGGTCTTGAGTCTGGTCGTCCTGTGACCCGCCTGCTGGATTACCAATAAAACGTCATGCCTTTGCCAGGTCTCCTGTGAGTCGCCAGACCGGGTCATACCGCGGGGTATATCCCCGACAGAACGAGTAAAGAGACTTGCCGGTAACGAAGTTGAACCAGGTATGGAGATACCGACGATCGAATCTCGGGCAAGTAACATACCGAAGAACAAAGGGAACATCATACGGGATTAACTGAATCCTTGGCATAGAGGTTCGACCGATAAAGATCTTCGTAGAGTATGTAGGAACCAATATGGGCATATAGGTCCTGCTATTGGTTATTGACCGTAGAGGTGTCTCGGTCATGTCTACATAGTTCTCGAACCCGCAGGGTCTGCACACTTAAGGTTCGGTGACGTTTCGATAGTATAGAGTTATGTATGGTGGTGACTGAAGGTTTTTCGGAGTACCGGATGAGATCCCGAACATCATGAGGAGCCTCGGAATGGTCCGGAGGTAAAGATTGATATATAGGAAGTCCTGTTTTGGTTGTCGGAAAAGTTTCGGGCTCATCGGTAGGGTACGGGAGTGTCGGTAGTGTACCGAGGGACCATCGGGAGAGGTATTTCGACCCAAGAGGCTACATGGGCTGTGGGAGGACTAATACCAGCCCTTAGTGGGCTGGCAAAGTCCCACACAAGGCCCATGCGGCTGGGAAGAGATTCCTAACTGGAAAAGGTGGAAAAAGGCAAAAAGGGTGGAAATAAGGAAGGATTCCTAATCCTACTAGGAGTGGAGGAGGAGGACTCCTCCTCTCCACTTCGGCCGAAGCCTAGAGGGGCGGTCTCTTGCGCCAAGCCTCCTCCTCCTCTCCTCCTATATATACTAGAGGGTTTTAGGGTTTTGGCACAAGATTTTCAGCCACGTGCAACCCTACCCTCTAGTTCATAGTTTCTCCTCTAGATCGGTTTCAGCTATGCTTAGGCGAAGCCCTACTGAGATTACTCCACCACCATCGCCACAACGCTGTCATGCTGCCGGAGAACTCGTCTACATCTCCGCTCCCTCTTGTTGGATCAAGAAGGCGGAGATCGTCATCAAGTTGTACGTGTGCTGAACGTGGAGGTGTCGTTCGTTCGGTGCTTGATCGGGATGGATCGTGATTGGATCGCGGGACGCTCAGCAATTTGGATCGCGAAGACGGTCGACTACATCAACCGCATTTCTTAACGCTTCCCGCTTAGCAATCTACAAGGGTACGTAGATCCACTCTCCCTCTCGTAGATGCTCATCACCATGGATAGATCTTGCGTGTGCGTAGGAAATTTTTTGTTTCCCATGCAACGTTCCCCAACAGATACGTCTCCAACGTATCTATAATTTTTGATTGTTCCCTACTATTATATTATCCGTTTTGGATGTTTTATATGCATTAATATGCTATTTTATATTATTTTGGGGACTAACCTATTGATCTAGAGCCTAGTGTCAGTTTCTGTTTTTTTCCTTGTTTTTGAGTATTGCAGATAAGGAATATTAAACGGAGTCCAAATGGAATAAAATCTTCAGAATGATTTTTCTTGGACCATAAGCAAACCAAGAGACTTGGAGATGAAGTCGGGCGAGCCGTCGTGTGTCCACAAGCTATAGGGGTGCGCCCAGGGGGGTAGGGCGCGCGCCCCAGTCTTGTGGGCCCATGACAGCTCTCCTAACCCTATTTCTCGGCCTATAAATTCAGAAATATTCCCTGTATACCAGAGGGAGCCACGAAAACACTTTTCCGCCACCGAAAGCCTCCGTTCCCGAGAGATCCAATCTTGGAGCCTTTTCCGGTAATTTGTCGGAGGGTGATTCGATCACGGAGGGTATCGACAACAACTCCATTGCCCCTCCGATGATGCATGAGTAGTTCACCACACACCTTCGGGTCCATAGCTAGTAGCTAGATGGCTTCTTCTCTCTCTTTGCTCTTCAATACCACGTTCTTCATGATCTTCATGGAGATCTATCTGATGTAATACTAATGATTTGCGGTATGTTTGTTGAGATCCGATGAATTGTGGGTTTATGTTCAGATTATCTTTGAATATTATTTGAGTATTATCAGAATTATTATATGCATGATTTCATATCTTTGCAAGTCTCTTTGAGTTATTGGTTTGGTTTAGCCAACTAGATTGGTAATTCTTGCAATAGGAGAAGTGCTTAGTTTTGGGTTCAATCTTGCGGTGTCCTCACCCAGTGACAAAGTAGGGGTAGCGAGGCACATATTGTATTGTTGCGATCGAGGATAAAAAGATGGGGTTTTCATCATATTGCTTGAGTTTATCCCTGTACATCATGTCATCTTACCTAATGCGTTACTCTGTTCTTCAGGAACTTAATACTCTAGATGCAGGCAAGAGTCGGTCGATGTGTGGAGTAATAGTAGTAGATGCAGAATCGTTTCGGTCTACTTGACATGGACGTGATGCGTATATGCATAATCATTGCCTTGGATATCTTCATAATTATTCGCTTTTCTATCAATTGCTCGACAATAATATGTTCACCCACCGTAGTACTTGCCATCATGAGAGAAGCCTCTAGTGAAAACTATGGCCCCCGGGTCTATTTTTCATCTAATACTTTCAGATCTAAAACCAAAAATACCTTGCTACATTATTTTTACCTTTTTTTACTTTCCTTTCAAGCAATCTATTCTATCTATCTCTATCAGATCTCATCCTTGGAAGTAACCGTGAAGGGATTAACAACCCCTTTATAGCTTTGGGTGCAAGTGTTTGATTCTTTGTGTAGGTACATCTATTGGGGACTTGCTTGTATATCCTACTGGATTAATACCTTGGTTCTCAACAACTGAGGGAAATACTAATCAACTTTGCTGCATCAACTGTTCCTCTTCACGGAAACCAACGCATGCTCGAGAAGTAGCAATCCTCTACCGTGGTGAGTACGAGAATTTGAATGCATGCTCGGTATGCAATGCATTGCGATATAAGATCGATCGCGATGACCCTGGTGATGATGTTCAGGGCGAGCGCCCCAGAAAGACGATTCCTACCAAGGTGATGTGGTATGCTCCTATAATACCATGGTTGAAAGGTTGTTCCAAAACAAAGAGCATGCCAAGTCGTTGCGATGGCACAAAGAAGACCGTAAGAAAGACGAGAAGTTGAGAGTACCCGGTGATGGGTTGTGGTGGAGAAAAATCAAGAGAAAATGTTCGAACTTTGCAGATGACCCAAGGAACTTATGGTTTGGTTTAAGTGCAGATGGCATTAATCCATTTGGGGAGCAGAGCAGCAAGCATAGCACATGGCCTATGACTCTATGTATCTATAACCTTCCTCCTTGGTTGTGCATGAAGCGGAAGTTCAGTATGATGTCAGTGCTCATCCAAAGCCCTAAGCAACCCGGCAACGACATTGATGTGTACCTAAGGCCATTAGTTGATGAACTTTTACAACTGTGGAATAGGAGAGGTGTACGTGTGTGGGATGAGCACAAATAGCAGGAATTTGACCTGTGAGCGTTGCTGTTTGTAACCATCAATGATTGGCCTACTCTTAGTAACCTTTCAGGATAGACAAACAAGGGATACCATGAATGCACGCACTGTTTGGATGAGACTCAAAGTATATATTTGGATAAATCCAAATAGAATGTGTACCTGGGACATCGTCGATTTCTTCTGACCAAGCATGCCTTAAGAAAGAAAGGCAAGCATTTCAAAGGTGAGGCGGATCACCGAAAGAAGCCCGTCCTATGTACTGGTGATGACATACTTGATATGGTCAAGGATTTACATGTAATATTTGGAAAGGGTCCTGACAGACAATCTGTTCCGACTGATGCTAAGGGATGCGCGCCCATGTGGAAGAAGAAATCTATAGTTTGGGAGCTAGAATATTGGAAACTCCTAAAGGTCCGCTCTGCAATTGACGTGATGCATGTGATGAAGAATCTTTGCGTGAACCTGCTAGGCTTCCTGGGCGTGTATGGGAAGACAAAAGATACACCAGAGGCATGGGAGGACCTACAATGTGTGCACGAAAACAACGACATGCATCCAAAGCAGTATCAAGGTCCTGCAAGCTACGCTCTTACCAAAGCAGAGGAGGAAATCTTCTTTGAATGCCTACTCAGTATGAAGGTCCCATGTGGCTTCTCGTTGAATATAAAGGGAATAATAAATATGGCAGAGAAAAAAATTAGAACCTAAAGTATCATGACTGCCACGTGATCATGACGCAATTGGTTCCGGTTGTGTTGAGGGGGCTTCCACCAGAATATGTTCGATTAGCCATTGTGAAGCTATGTTCATTCCTGAATGCAATTTCTTAGAAGGTAATCAATCCGTAAATCCTACAAAACTTATAGAATGATTTGGTCCAATCTCTTGTCAGTGTCGAGTTGGTGTTCCCACCATCCTCCTTCAATATTATGACGGACGTCTTAGTTCACCTAGTCGAAGAGATTGCCATTCTAGGTCCTGTACTTCTACACAATATGTCCCCCTTTGAGAGGTTTATGGGAGTCTTAAAGAAATATGTTCGTAATTGTGCTATGCCAGAAGGAAGCATCTGTAAGGGCCATGAAACAAAGGAGGTTATTGAGTTTTGTGTTGACTTTATTCCTGTCATTAAGCCGATTGGTGTTCCTCAATCATGGCATGAGGGGAGACTGCATGGAAAAGGCACGCTTGTACCAAAATCAATAATATGTAGGGACGAGCATTCTTGGGCGCAAGCACACTATGAAGTTCTACAGAATTCTACCTTGGTGACCCCGTATATCGAGAAATGATGTCTACTACACAACCTTCTTCTTGTAGACTCGTGTTGGGCCTCCAAGCGCAGAGTTTTGTAGGACAGTAATAATTTTCCCTCAAGTGGATGACCTAAGGTTTATCAATCCATGGGAGGTGTAGGATGAAGATGGTCTCTCTCAAACAACCCTGCAACCAAATAACAAAGAGTCTCTTATGTCCCCAACACACTCAATACAATGGTAAATTGTATAGGTGCACTAGTTTGGCGAAGAGATGGTGATACAAGTGTAATATGGATGGTAGATAAAGGTTTTTGTAATCTGAAAATATAAAAACAGCAAGGTAACTAATGATAAAAGTGAGCACAAACGGTATTGCGATGCTTAGGAACAAGGCCTGGGGTTCATACTTTCACTAGTGCAATTTCTCTCAACAATACAGACATAGTTGAATCATAAGTAAATACCTCTCGTGCGAAAAAGAGTTCACTCCAAGTCATAAATAGTGGAGAACTAACGAAGAAATTATTGAAGGGTACGAACCACCTGAAAGTTATCTTTTCCGATCAATTTTATGAGCTATCCCTATAAGTGTCATGAACAACCCTAGAGTTCATACTAAAATAACACCTTAAGAGACACATCAACCAAAACCCTAATGTCACCTAGATACTCCAATGTCACCACAAGTATCCATGGGCTTGATTATACGATATGCATCACATAATTTCAGATTGATCATGTTCAATCCAACACAAAGAACTTCAAAGAGTGCCCCAAAGTTTCTACCAGAGAGTCAAGACAAAAACATGTGCCAACCCCTATGCATAGATTCCCAAGGTCACGGAACCCACAAGTTGATCACCAAAACATATATCAAGTGGATCGATTGAACATTCCATTGTCACCACAGATATCCCATCGCAAGACATACATCAAGTGTTCTCAAATCCTTAAAAACTCAATCTGATAAGAAAACTTCAAAGGGAAAACTCAATTCATCATAAGAAGATACAGAGGGGAAGAACCCATATGATTGATCTATATCAATAAAGCTCGCGGTACATCAAGATATCAAACACATGGATACTGGTACATACCCTCGGCCCTAAGGGTTAATTACTCCCTCCTCGTCATGGAGACCGCCGAGGTGATGAAGATGGCCTCCGGTGATGGTTTCCCCCTCCGACGGGGTGCCGAAACAGGCTCCCGATTGGTTTTTCATGGCTTTGGAGGCTTACAGCAGCAGAACTCCCAATCTAGGTTTCTTTTCAGAGGTTTGGGTAATTATAGGAATTTTTGGCGTTGGTCTCACATCAAGGGGGGCCACGAGGTGGTGGCAAGCCTGTTAGGCGCGGGCTAGGGGGGTGGCCGTGCCTAGTAGGCTTGCCACTTCCTTGTGGCTCTTGTGGCCCAACTCCAATGCTTTGGGGGTTTCTTTTGGTCCACAAAAAATCATACTAAATTTTCAGCCTATTCGGAGAACTTTTATTTCTGCACAAAAAACGACACCATGGTAGTTTTGCTGAAAACAACGTCAGTCCGGGTTAGTTCAAATAAAATCATAGCAAAATCATGTAGAATTATTGTAAACATGGCATGAATACTTCACAAATTATAGATACGTTGGAGATGTACAACATCCCCAAGCTTAATTCCTGCTCGTCCTTGAGTAGGTAAATGATAAAAGAAAGAATTTATGAAGTGTGAATGCGAGCATCGTGCATAAATTTGATCAGTGATAATTCCAAACACTTTTTCTAGCATCATTATATATCATAAACAGTAGCTCATCTCATAAAACTTCTCATGATGAAATAACAAGCTATCCACATGTTAAAGTATAGACTAACAAACTATGCTTTCACTCACCAAACAATTGCAATTCATCTTATTTTCAGGAAGGGTCTATGTAAGAACTTTGATTTAGCAAATTCCACATACTCAACTATCATATAGTCTTCCATGATTGCTAATAGTCAAAGCATATTTTTAGAACAAATAGCATCCATCGAACATAGAGAAAGATAGGGGCTTAAAGTTTTGCCTCCAACTTATTTATCATATAGATAATTGTCAACAATAATAATTCATGATCAAATATATTTGAATGGCCATATATGCTTGGATCTTTCCCCAACACATGACGCTTGCCAAAATAAAAAGGCAAAATATCGGAATTGGTGAAGATTACCATGACTCTTGCATAAAGGTAAGTACATGAAGGTAAAAGATAGACCATTCGCAGAGGGAAGCATTGATTTGGAGAGGTTCTAGAGCTCAAGCTTTTCAATATAGAGTTGAATAATAATTTTGTGTGCTATGCTTTCATTGTCACCATAATAACCAAGAGATCTCAGTATATTCCATGGTAGATACATTATAAGCGGTTCCCAAATAGAATGGTAAAGTTATTACTCCTTCTCCACCAATCAATCACACTCCACAGCGAGCTGAATCCACGGGTACCGTCCATACCAACAACATTCCTGGGGGAGTTTTTTTTTTAATTTTTTGCATTTTTTTCTTTGATTTTGGGACTGGGAATCCCTCTTACCAGCCATTTTCTCATGAATGATAGTGCATCAACACATGTCATGAGAATAACCCACCTAGCATGGAAGATACTGACAACCCCTAGTCATTATATGAGCGAGTTGGGCATACAAAACAAAATGTTATTTGAAGGTCTAGAGTTTGGCACATGCAAATTTACTTGGAATGGCAGGTAAATACCGCATAGAGGTAGGTGTGGTGGACTCAAATGGAACAACTTTTGGTTTGGATGCACAAGTAGTATTTCTAGTTGTTGCGGAAGTTTTGGCTAATATGAGGTGAAAGCAAGCACCACATGTTGGAGGATCCATAACAATATAACTTATATACAAATATACCCAAGCATAAATCATTACATTGTCTTCCTTGTCCAACTTCAACTAATTTCCTCCAGTTTGAAAAGAGTTAATGGGTATTCACAATCATACAAGATGTCCAAGATAGTATATTTATATGTTAAATCTCTCTTCCTTCAATATTCTTTCATGAATGGTTCAAGTGACAAATGCGATGTTTGCTAACTTTCAATAAATTTTACCACCTGTAAGTGCATCTAGTGCCCCTTAGTGATTTTGGTGTATTGAAGACTTATATGTTAAGGAACTAATGTGTTTGTGAGTGTACGCATGCTCTATAAGTCAACGAGGAGTTTGATATATTCGAAGATTACCGACCCCTAAAAATGTATGTCTTGAACTGAAGACTTTGGTGAAGACTTTGCCGAAGACTTTGGTATTCCCTCAAGACTTTGAAAATGAAGAAGTTGGTGTGACCTTGAAGATATGAATGAGGACTATGAAGCGTGTAGACTTTTGTTTTCGTAGTTTCATTCCCTTTCTTTGAGTCATAGGAAACACCGTACTGTTAAAGGGGGCCAAGGTAATACTAAGGAAAATTTCCAACTGATGCTCAACTCAAATTCCTCAACCTATCCAATCCTTCGAGTGAAGCCTTTGGAAATCTCTTATGGTTCAGTCAAGTTCTTCAATGACAGAGACGATGTTCTTCTGGTGTCTGAGGAAATTGGTCTGACTGAGGAGTTAGGATTTCTCCAGTGCGAAGTGCCTACAAGTGAGAAATATGATAAGCCTGAGGACTTTCATAGTTCGAAATTCCGACCGTTGTTGTGCTTAGCGCCAACTATCCCCAATCATCCTATCCACATAACGGTCATATCATTGGGGGTATTTATGTCTTATCATGTCGGGTTGCACCCTGGTTATAAATAGCCACCCCCCACAACCACTAGTTGGTTGGCTGCTCTGAGAGAGAACTGACACTTGTCATTTGAGGGCAACCCAACCTCCGAGGACTTTGAGAGAAAATCATTAGTGAGGAAAAACCCAAATCCAAATCATCAAACCCAAAGTGATTGATGATCACTCAAGAGATTGTTCCTGTGTGGAACCGACACTTGTTACCTTTGAAGACTCTGTATCTTCCAGACTGTTAGGCATCATGGTCTAGTACATCCTGTAGTCGATTGGGGATCATGGAGTGACCTTGGTCTAGAGCATCCAGCAGTCAATTATACATCGTCGGGTGACCAGTTTGTGAGGGTTTTGGAAGTCTACCCTGAAGACTTCCCACGAGTGTTGGGCGAGGACTTTGTGACCTTAGCTCAAGGAGAGTACGGTAAGGACTGTGTGTGCTCTGGTTTAAATACCAGGCCGCTCCGACCTATACGTACGACTGTCACAATAGTTGGAACTGGGACATCAAACCATTGTATTCATCGAGCTACGTGGTTCTATTTCCTCAACCATTCCATTTCCTCGTATACCTGTTGATGAAATTGATCGTTACTATTTGAAGAATTTGACCAAAGACTTTCTCAATTTCCTCACTTCAAATTCTTCAAGTTACCTTGTTCCTCACCTACTTATCATGTATCATGCTACTTGTAATATGTGCATGTTTATTTCATCATGATGACTATGTTGTAGCTATGTTTCTCTTGCACTTGAGTACTTAATCCGCTACTAGTTATTCATCACATTTCAAATTCCTCAAGTTGAAATTCCTCAACTGATGAATTTGTAAAAATCGCCTATTCACCCCCTCTAGTCGATATAACGCACTTTCAATTGGTATCAGAGCAAGGTACTCCCTTGTTGTTAGTACATCTAGTGCCCCTTAGTGATTTTGGTGTATTGAAGACTTATAGGTTAAGTCACTAATGTGTTTGTGAGTGTACACAGGTTCCATAAGTCGATGAGGAGTTTGATATATTCGGAGATTATCGACCCCTAAAAATGTATGTCTTCAAGTGAAGACTTTGCTGAAGACTTTCTGAAGACTTTGGTGAAGACTTTGTGAAGACTTTGAAAATGAAGAAGTTGGTGTGACCTTGAAGATATGAACGAGGAATATGAAGCGTGAAGACTTTTGTTTTCGTAGTTTCATTTCCTTTATTTGAGTCATAGGAAACACCGTACTGTTAAAGGGGGCCGAGGTAATACTAAGGAAAACTTCCAACTGATGCTCAACTCCAAAATCCTCAACCCATACAATCCTTCGAGTGAAGCCTTTGGAAATCTCTTACGGTTCAAAAAAGTTCTTCAGTGACAGAGACGAAGATCTTCTGGTCTCTGAGGAAATTGATGTGACTAAGGAGTTAGGATTTCGCCAGTGCGAATTGCCAACAAGTGAGGAACGTGATAAGCTGAGGACTTTCATAGTTCGAAATTCCGACCGTTGCTGTGCTTAGCGCCAGTTGTCCCCAATCATTCTTATCCACATAACGGTCATATCATTGGGGGCATTTATGTATTATCATGTCAGGTTGCATCCTGGCTATAAATAGCCACCCCCACAACCACTAGCTGGTTGGTTGCTCCGAGAGAGAACTGACACTTGTCATTTGAGAGAAACCCATCCTCTGAGGACTTTGAGAGAAAATCATCAGTGAGGAAAAACCCACAACCAAACCACAAAACCCATAGTGATTGAGCATCACTGAAGAAATTCCTGTGTGGAACCGACGCTTGTCACCTTTGAGGACCGTGCAGCCTCCACACGGTTAGGCGTCATGGTCTAGTGCTCCTGCAGTCAATTAGGGACCACGAAGTGACCTTGGTCTAGAGCATCCAACAGTAAATTGTGGATCGCCGGGTGACCAGTTTGTGAGGGTTTTGGAAGTCCACCCTGAAGACTTACCACGAGTGTTGGGCGAGGACTGTGTGACCTTAGCTCAAGGAGAATAAGGTAAGGACTGTGTGTCCTGGGACTGTGTGTCCTCTGGTTTAAATACCAGGCCGCTCCAAACCAGACGTATGATTGTCACAGCAGTTGCAACTGGGTCATCAAACCATTGTCTTCATCGAGCTACATGGTTCTATTTTCTCAACCTCCTTATTCCTCATAAACCTGTTGATGAAATTGATTGTTACTGTTTGAAGAATTTGACTGAAGACTTTCGCAAATTCCTCACCTCAAATTCTTCAAGTTGCCTTGTTCATCACTGCTTATCCTTATCACGCTACTCACTGTTCGTGCATGTCTCATTTCATCATGATGACTAAGCTGATACTATGCTCCTCATGCACCTAAGTACTTATTCCGCTGTTAGTTATTGATCACATTTCAAATTCCTCAAAGTTGAAATTCCTCAAGTGATGAATTTGTAAAAATCGCCTATTCACCCCCCTCTAGCCGATATAACGCACTTTCAATTGGTATCAAAGCAGGTACTCCCTCGCTCTATGTGATTTTTGTTTAACCACCTGGAGTTCTAGTTATGTCGACTACAGGTATGATCAAGGTTTCCACGGGATGTCCTACTTTCGATGGGACAGACTACCCCTACTGGAAGAGCAAGATGCGTATGCACCTTGAAGCTATTGACAACGATCTCCGGTATGTTGTGGAAAATGGTGTGCCCTCTGTCGCTCCCACTGTTACTACTGCTGATGTGAAGAGATTCAAGCAACTCGATTCTCAAGCGAAGAATATCATTTGTGGTCATCTGAGCAAAGGTCGGTATGGTAGAGTGAGTGCTTTGGAATCTGCTAAGCTTATCTGGGATAGGCTGTCCAAAGTCAACGAAGGTGTTTCCACTCAACGTGACTCTCATGTTGATGTTCTTCGCAATCTCTTCAACCGCTTCAAGAGACTTGACAATGAAAATGTTCAACAAACATTTGATCGCCTCACTGATATATCCAATGAACTTCAAGCACTGGGTGCCACTGATATCACTCACCATGAAGTGGTTAAGAAACTGCTACGATCTCTCGATTCCTCATTTGATACTCTCGTCTTGATGATTCAAGAACGTGGAGATTATAAAGCTCTTGATCCTGCTGATATTCTTGAGAGACTCGGTACTCATGAATTTCAACAAGCTGAAAAGAGAGACCTCTACGGGCCAAGCTATGGAAGGTCTCGTGCTCTAACGGCAAAAGCAATTTCCTCATCTGAAGAACAAGATTCGGACAGCAGCCTTGATGATCCTGAAGAACTAAGTCAGGACTAGAAATGCTTGTGAGGAAATTCCAGAGGTTCTCAAGAAGAGGTGGATTTAGAAAGTCTTCAAAAAGTGGCTTGAGGAAATCAGATTCCTTAGAAGATTACAAGAAAAGAACCTGTCATCATTGCAAGAAGCCTGGTCACTTTATCTCTGACTGTCCTCTCTGGGAAAAAGACTCAAAGAAGAAGAAGAAATACAAGGATGATAGTTCTGATGACTCAAAGAAAAAGAAGAAATCTACAAAGTCCTCATCTGCAAAGTCTTCATCTTCAAAGTCCTCAAAGCACAAGAAGAATGGTTCCAGAAAGGCTCGAGCATTCATCGGCAAGGAAATGGATTCTGAGGAAGAATCTGAAGAATATGAAGAATAGGAAGAATCTGAGGAGGAATCATAATCTGGTGTCGCTAGCCTTGCTCTCGCTACTGCTTTCGTCAGCAAGTCCATCTTTAACAATCAAGAATTTGACTACTCCAACGACTCTGACGTCAGCAACGATGATCATGCTCCCACTTATTGCTTTATGGCAAAAGGGTCAAAGGTACACAAACATCATTCCTCTTCTGAAACAAGTGAAGGTGAATCTGATGAATATGTGAAACCTAGCTATGCTAAACTTGTTAAGGTTGCTATCTCAAAGGACCGAACCATGGACAAAGTGATGCTTGTTGAATCCCTCGAGTTCAACCTTATGTCTGTCTCAATGCTTTGTGATCTTGATATGGTTGTCGTATTTGGAAAATATCGTTATGTTTTTATCATGGAATCCGATAATTCCAAAGTCGTCGAACGCTTTAGGAGAGGAGACTTGTATATTGTTGATTTCTCTACAGGTCCTCAACCTTCCACTTGCTTACTTGCAAAGTCTTCAGAAGGCTGGCTATGGCATCGACGACTTGGACATGCTGGTATGAGGAACCTGCACACACTCGTGAAGAAAAAGCACGTCATTGGCATCAAGGGTGTCAAACTCCTAAAGGACCACCTCTGCGGTGCATGTGAATCTGGGAAGATGACCAGATCCAAGCATCCCTCGAAGACAATCATGACCATGACTCGACCCTTTGAATTGCTTCACATGATCTATTTGGCCCCACTCATTTCTCCGTACTAACAAATGCATCAAGTTTGTATCGCTATGTCATTGTTGATGGTTACTCTCGTTACACATGGGTGCATGTTATTCTGTACAAAAATGAAGTGCAAGACGTCTTCAGATGATTTGCTTCAAGGGCCTCCACCAACTTCGGCATCAAGATCAAGCATATCAGGAGTGATAATGGGACTGAGTTCAAGAACACTAATCTTGATGAACTTGGTGTTACTCATGAGTTATCTGCCCCTTATACTCCTCAGCAGAATGGCATCGTGGGGCGCAAAAACAGGACACTTGTTGAGATGGCTTGCACCATGCGTGACGAATACAAAACCCCTCGTTGCTTCTGGCCTGAAGCAATTGATATTGCATGCCACATCATCAACATGGTATATCTTCACAAATTCCTCAAGAAGACTTCATATGAGCTCATGATAGGCAAGAAACCAATGTAAGTTATCTCAAAGTCTTCGGTGCAAAATGCTGGATCAGAGATCCTCACCATAGTTCTAAGTTTGCACCGAAAGCATATGAAGGTTTTATGCTTGGTTATGGAAAGGACTCGCACACCTACAAAGTCTTCAACACCTACCATCACAAGGTGGTTGAAACTGTAGATGTGCAGTTCGATGAAACTAATGGCTCGCAAAGAGAGCTCCTGCCTTTTGTGTTAGATGAACAATCTCCTGAAGAATCCATCAAGCTAAAGGCAATTGAAGATGTCATACCCACTGAGGAAATCATTCTAACAAATGAAGACTCTCATGCTGATATACTTGAAGAAAATGGTGTTGATGAAAATCCTCAGCCTCGTCAACCTGCTCATCCAAGAGTAGCAAATGAAGTGCAGATTGACAAAATCATCGATGACATCAACGCACCAGGTCCTCTCACACGCTCAAAAGCTTCACATCTAACTAACTTTTGTGGGCACTTTGCCTTTGTCTCTATCATAGAGCCCACCAAAGTTGATGAAGCATTCAAGGAGCCCGAGTGGATTCAAGCTATGCAAGAGGAATTGCATCAGTTCAAGCTCAACAACGTGTGGGAACTTGTCAAGCGACCAGATCCTCGCAAACATAACATCATAGGTACCAAGTGGATCTATCGCAACAAGCAAGATGAAAATGGCCTCGTGGTGAGGAATAAGGCTCGCCTTGTAACCCAAGGCTATACACAGGTTTTGAAGACCCTAAGCATCCTGACAAAGTCTTCAGACTAAACAAGGCCCTCTATGGCCTCAAGCAGGACCCTCGGGCGTGGTACGACACTCTGAAGGAATTCCTCATGAAGAAAGGCTTCAAACTGGTTCAGTCGACCCTACTCTTTTCACAAAATCCTATGACAATGAACTATTCATATGCCAAATATATGTTGATGATATTATCTTTGGCTGTACTGAAAAACGTTATAGTGATGAATTTGCCTATATGATGAGTGAAGAATATCAAATGTCTATGATGGGAGAGTTGAAATTCTTCCTAGGTCTTCAAATTCGTCAGCAAGACAATGGCATCTTCATCTCACAAGAGAAATACTTCAAAGATGTTCTGAGGAAATTCGACATGCAAGATTGCAAAGGCGTCAAAACTCCAATGCCTTCAAAAGGACACCTTTGCACTGATGAAAATGGTAAAGATTTCGATCAGAAGGTATACCGCTCCATGATTGGCTCCTTATTGTACCTATGTGCATCTAGGCCTGATATAATGCTAAGTGTTTGCATGCACGCTCGATTCCAAGCAATACCGAAGGAATCACACCATAAGGCTGTGAAACATATTCTTTGATACTTAGCTCACACACCAACACTTGGATTATGGTATCCCAAGGGCTCAAATCTTCACCTCGTCGGATATTCTGATGCTAACTATGCTAGAGATCGTGTGGATCGCAAGTCAACCTCAGGCACATGTCATTTCCTCGGACGATCCCTAGTCTGTTGGTCCTCGAAGAGGCAGAACTGCGTCTCACTCGCTACTGCTGAAGCTGAGTACATTGCTGCTGGCTCATGTTGTGCTCAGTTACTATGGATGAAGCAAACCCTCAAGTACTACAACATCAAGTTGAAGAATGTGCCTCTCTACTACGACAATGAGAGAGCCATAGAGATTGCTTACAACAAAGTTCAGAACTCCAAGACCAAGCACATCCAGATTCGTCATCACTTTCTTCGAGATCATGTAGTCAAGGGCAACATCTCCATCAATCACATCCCCACTGAAGAACAACTAGCCGACATCTTCAAAAAGCCCTTGGATGAAAAGAGATTTTGCAAGTTGCGGTGTGAGCTAAATATCTTAAAATCTTCGAATGTTCTTTAAAAAAGGGACACACGTCCTAACACTTGTGCAAAGTTGATGACTTAGATGTGCAACACACGAAGTAACGTTTTCCTTCAATCAATGAAGAACAACTCTCTATGTGTGAAGAAATTAATGAAGAATTTGATTCTCAGAACCCTACGACGATTGTACGCGGTGTCTGAAATCATCATTCTTATATGGTGGGTCACGCCACCAACCAAAGTTGAAATTTGTCAAAATTGAGTTTTTCGTCATTTTTCAAATTCTTCAAGTTTTCAAATTCCTCAACTTTTCAAATTCTTCAAACTTTGAAACTCACGTTCTTCATTGACTATATATATATATATATATGAGTTTTCAATGTCCTCAATAGCATTCACTTATTGCTAAATTATTGAAGTCGATTTTCATCTAAGTGAATGTGATCGGACCCTTTCCCATCTATGCTAAACTCAACCCAGTCTGTTCACAAATTCTTCATATGCGTTCTACTTTGAAACTTGTTCAAAGTCTTCACTGTGTCCTTGACAGCTAAAGAATTTGCGAACGAAAACTTTGAAATTTTCACTATAAAAATTTCCAGCGGTTCCCGCTCAAATGGTTACGATTCCCACGACTGGATAACCCACGATCCCTCATAATCTCCACTACTCAGAACATGGGTGACACCTATCGTGTGGAGAGCAAGGGTTAGGGGAAATCCTGTCCAAAAACTTCGAGCAGATTGGTTTTCACTTCCACTATAAATACCCCCTCCCCTTCAATAGTGCTCGGTTACTCCTCATCTCTACTCTCTCCCGAGCTCCAACTAGCGCCGCCGCTAAAGTCATCGACGCTGGTGAGGAAGAGTTTCACTGCCTCGACCTCGTCGTCGTCGTACTCGCATAGGCCGCGGAAGTCTTCATCCCGCCGCCGCTATAGCTGTCTCCCTTTGCCAAGCTAGGGCGTGGGAGATCTGAACTGACGAACTTCAAATGCTCTTCATATTCCTCAAAAGGTGTTTATTCTTCATGAATCTTATTCCAAAAGCACATTACATCTTCATATACTTGATGATTTTCCTTAAGTAATGATTTTCTTCAAGATTCCTCAATTGTGTGAATCCTCAAAATTTGCACAACTCTGGAACCTAAGACAAAGAACTCTTAGTGAAATTCCTCAAGACACCCATGGTCAAATTCCTCACATATTTTATTTAAAAATTTCTAAGAATGCATATGACCTCTTCAAATTCCTCGCACCTATACTCTGTTCACAGGTACAAACATGTCCGCTGATGAATCACCAGGTTCTCATCAACTTAACTCATTTGCAGCGTTCCTTGAGGAAAAATTGTGTACTTCTCCAGAGCCCTCAAGAATTCAAATTCCTCAGGTGAAGAAAATGAGTGACGGAAAGAAACCTTAGAAAGGTGGAAAGAAGCCAGATGTGCACACTGCTTTTGAGATTCCAGATGATCTGTATGAGGAATACTGCACACCTGATGAAGAAACTCATGTCAAAGAAACGACCAAGCAGAGAAAAATTCGTTTGCAGAAAATTGAGAAGAGATGGGTAAGGGAATGGAAGGAATATCGTTATGTAACTCCAAAATACATGATGAAATTCACAGTGAAACCTCCTTGCAGCAGGCCTCCCCTTGCTCCAAATCAAATTGCTGATCCCACTAGGTTCAAGACTGGTGAGGACTCTCCTCATATGTGGGAGAAGCAGCAAGCCAAGCTGGCGACGAAAGCCAAAGAAGCAGTGAAGAAATTCAATGAAGATTCTGCTGCTGCTGCCTTTGCTGGAGCCTCTGCATGTGCGTCGAAGAAATCAATGATGAAGAAATATGCTTTGAAGACAAGTTCTTCAACCTCAAAACCATCACAGTAGATTCCTCAAGTTCAAAGGCCTCGACCTACAAAGGTCTCAGATGCTGGTACTGTTGCTGCTCAGTCTTCAGCTGTAGTTGCAAAGTCCTCAACCCCAATGCATCTGGCATCATGTAAGAGGACTGAGGGATTCTCAAAAGTTCCGAAGATCTAGGAAAGCCCCTGTACTATAGCAAAGTCTTCAACTAGCCCTTCTGTGTTGAAGCTGAAGAAAACTGCTGGATGAGGTCAAAGACCAAGTCCTCACTCAAGCAAGGCTATGGTAACCATACCCTCAGGATCTGAGGATGATGATGATGAAGCTAATGATGAGGAATTGGAAGAAATCATCAGGCAAAGTCAGTAGAGGGCTGCTAGAGCAAAGGGCAGCTCTGTTCCTCTCATGCTAGATCCCAAGATGATCCTCAACTTCATAGATATATGGCATGAAGATCCAAACAGTCCACTTTCTTCACTAAATCTGCCTCTTGGAGTGGATCATGTCCTCACCCACTTCATCTCTGAAGAAAAATGGAAGAGAGAACAAGCTCTATGAGCTAAGAGGAACAGGGCTCAGAAAGAAAAGTTTCTCAGAGACAATGTGATGAACTTGACCCCAAATCAACTCGTCATTGTTCAACTAAAATTCTCACACTCTCTGAGGATCAAGAGAGGTATGATGCTGAATGGAAGGGCACCAAGGTGAGATTCATCAGGGCTGCTCAAGCTGCAGTGAAGGATCATGACAGTAGGGTTGCAGCTCGATCACAACCACAAAATCCTCAGTCTGATGAAATTCCTCAGGATGCTGATGAAATTGCTTAGCCTGATGAGACTGCTGATGGGAATGCTTCTGCACCAGAAGCAACAGCCAGTGCTGTTGAGGAAACTCAGACCACTGATGACCATGCCAGGACAACCACCACTGTTGTGCCTGAAGAAACTGAAACTGCAGTGGAAAAGACTCTCAGGCTACTGATGAAACTGCTCAGCCTAATGTGACTGCTGATGAAAATGCTTCTGCACCAGAAGCAACACAAAACACTGCTGAAGAAATTCAGACCACTGATGACCATGCCAGGACAACCTCCACTGTTGTGCTTGAAGAAACTGAAAGGCCAGCTGAAACTTTTACTGCTCATGAAGAACCTGCACCCACCAGGGCGACTGCATCAGTCGTGCCTGAAGAAATTCCAACTGCAGAGGAAAAGACTCTAAAGAGAAAAGCATCAGATTCAGAATCCTTAGCTGTGAAGAAGTTGAAGACTATTACAAGTTCTTCAACTAGTCCCATTGATGCTACACCAATCTCCTCTGCACCTGCCTATGAACTTGTACCATTTGGGGTTGACTATGTCATCCCAGATGAAAAAGGTGAAGATCATTCTGCTACTTTGACAGAGCAGATTGATGAAGAAATTGAAGTTGAAGACATTGCTTCAACTCCAAAGGTATCATCGCCCCAGCTTCAGTTCACTTTTGTAGAAGCTAGAGTTGAAGAAATTGATGAGGACGTAGACATTGGCAACACAACTCTTGTCATCAATGATGAATATTGGGAATCAGCACACCCAAATTCACCAATGACTACTGCTTTCACACAGATTCCTTAGTCGCCTCCTCCGACTGAAGAAATACATGAAGAATCTGCAAATTTGACCACCCAAGTCACTGAAGAAATTCCAGCTGCAACAGTTGATGAGCTTGATGCTCTCCAAATCGTTCAGTCTGAAGGTGTTCCTCCCATGCCAAAGGAGATTAAGGGACGCTTCAAGCCAAATCTTCAATCGAAGCCGAGAATGTCATTCAAAGGCTCAGTTTGCCCCAAATTCCTCAAGAGCAATTTCTTCAATAAACGCATGTTCTTCACAGGTCCAAATCCCTATGACTTTGCAAGGGCCGGTCGCATCAGATTCTGGATGGCAACATAGCTCAACTACTATGCATCAGTCCTTTTCGAGAAGAAGAAAGTCTTCGAGCACCACCAAATTCCTCATGCGGACATGGAAACACTTCCATCGTTCACACCAGTGCTCAGGGATCTTCATGATGCAGGCATTCTTCCATTTTGCGTCGACATCTGCGATTGGAATGAAGAACTCATTCTTCAGTTCTATGCCACACTGCATATCAGTGGAAATGCTTTAGACATCAACTCCTGGGTTTTGGACTGGATGACAAGATCAACACACTTCACTGCTCAAGCCTCTTAATTGCTTCAGTGTGTACCAGTTCTAATTCCCTTAGATGAAGCTCGCAAACTGTTTGATGAGCTTGCTCTTCCGAATCAGCTGATGCAAGTGCCGATGAAGACATTGCCTCCTGGAAAGCCTCAACGGAAAACCTTCCTTGTGAAGGATTTTCTATATGTGCCAAGGACGGTCTACCACATACTCGCAAATACTCTATGTCCTCAAAAGGGCCACAATTCTGAAGAAGAAGAAGAAGTGGAGGGAGTCATGAAGAATATGCTCCTCAACATCATTCATGGGGTTCCCATACACTTACACGATTTCTTCATGAGGACATTGGCCAGTGCTGCTTTAGCTCCATTTGAACAGAAGCCCTATGCGCCTTGGATAATGAAATTCATCAGGGCAAAGTCCTCAGTTCCCTTCAAGGCTGATTTCCAGAACCACTTTGGCTTCCTGCCTCCAATCGAAGTCATCAAGAGCACAATTGACTCAGTGGAAGGACAAGGCAAGGCTGTCATTGATGAAGGCACTCGTCCATTGGATGGACAGTTTTGCAAAGTTGCTTCCTTCTCCACCAATAATGACACTGCAACTCAGGACTCCGATGCAAAGGCCTCAGCTCACAAACCTCAAGAGTCTACCCCTCTTGTGATGACTGATCGCAAGCTCCTAATAAGTCTTCATCAGAAGGTCGATCGCAATCACAAGTGGGTGAAGCGTCAACTTGGATACATTGTACAGAACATGATTGTGACGTAGAACACCGTGAAGAGGAATCACTACTATGCGCCTGAAAACCTCAACCGCACTTGGGCCATATTGTCTCACCTCAAGTCTTCTAAAGAACTGAATGAGCTGGATCTTAATGAACATCCTGACTGGGCTCGTCGACCTTAGAAGAAATTCAAGAAAGTCCAAGTTCCTCTGATGGTCACAAGTTCATATTCTTCATCTTGAGAGCGCGATCAGGATGAAGACATTGACGACACTCCGGCAGGCCCTGCATCGACATACGACCCCAACAATGTCGGTGCTCCTTCCTCACCAACACAATGAAATTCTTCAAAGGGGCGTTAGTCCTCACTTTTTCGTCCCTTTTGGTCTTTGATGACAAAGGGGGAGAAAATTTGAGTTAGTCTTCAAGCGGGTCTCTATATATGGGCTATTTTTGTTTAAGTTACAACTCTCGCTCTTCTGAAGCTTTTGTTGATTGAGTTGTAAACTTAAGTGCGATGGTGGTCTGACACTTTTGAACTATTTCCTCGCATGTTTATTTCCTCAAGTACTTTAATGCATACATGCTGAATTTCGTCAGACCCCATTTTCCTCACGCATTTCAAATTCTTCATATCATATCTTCAAATGCGTGTATGAATTACAAGATATAGGGGGAGTTCTCCATGTTTTAACCTGCCATGTGCATTTGCAGTCCAAAGCAAATTCCTCAAATATGCACATCTTCTGGGGGAGTTCTTCTATATCTTGCAATCAAATTCATCAAACTAAGTACTTTCACTTCATATGTTTATCCCCGTTGAAAACTTAACCTATTTGTCATCAATCACCAAAAAGGGGGAGATTGTTAGTGCATCTAGTGCCCCTTAGTGATTTTGGCATATTGAAGACTTATAGGTTAAGGAACTAATGTGTTTGTCAGTGTACACATACTCTATAAGTTGATGAGGAGTTTGATATATCCGGAGTTTATCGACCCCTAAAAATGTATGTCTTCAACTACAGACTTTGCTGAAGACTTTGTGAAGACTTTGGTGAAGACTATGTGAAGACTTTGAAAATGAAGAAGTTGGTGTGACCTTGGAGATATGAACGAGGAATATGAAGCATGAAGACTTTTGTTTTATTAGTTTCATTTCCTTTATTTGAGTCATAGGAAACACCGTACTGTTAAAGGGGGCCGAGGTAATACTAAGGAAAATTTCCAACTGATGCTCAACTCCAAAATGCTCAACCTATACAATCCTTCGACTGAAGCCTTTGGAAATCTCTTACGGTTCAGACAAGTTCTTCAGTAACAGAGACGAAGTTCTTCTGGTCTCTGAGGAAATTGACCTCACTGAGGAGTTATGATTTCTCCAGTGCGAATTGCCTACAAGTGAGGAACATGATAAGCCTGAGGACTTTCATAGTTCAAAATTCCGACCGTTGTTGTGCTTAGCGCTAGCTGTCCCCAATCATTCTTATCCACGTAACGGTCATATCATTGGGGGCATTTATGTCTTATCATGTCAGGTTGCACCCTGGCTATAAATAGCCACCCCCACAACCACTAGTTGGTTGGTTGCTCTGAGAGAGAACTGACACTTTTCATTCGAGAGCAACCCATCCTCCGAGGACTTTGAGAGAAAATCATCACTGAGGAAAAACCCACAACCAAAGCACCAAACCCAAAGTGATTGAGCATCACTGAAGAAATTCCTATGTGGATCCGACGCTTGTTACCTTTGAGGATTGTGCATCCTCCAGACGGTTAGGCGTCATGGTCTAGTGCTCCTGCAGTCAATTGGGGATCATGAAGTGACCTTGGTCTAGAGCATCCATCAGTAAATTGTGGATCGCCGGGTGACCAATTTGTGAGGGTTTTGTAAGTCTACCTTGAAGACTTACCACGAGTGTTGGGTGAGGACTGTGTGACCTTAGCTCAAGGAGAATACGGTAAGGACTGTGTGTCCTCTGGTTTAAATATCAGGCCGCTCCAAACCAGACGTACGACTGTCACAACAGTTGGAACTGGGTCATCAAACCATTGTCTTCATCGAGCCATCTGGTTCTATTTCCTCAACCCCTCTATTACTGATATACCTGTTAATGAAATTGATTGTTATTGTTTGAAGAATTTGACTGAAGACTTTCACAAATTCCTCACCTCAAATTCTTCAAGTTACCTTGTTCATCACTGCTTACCCTCTATCATGCTACTTACTATTAGTGCGTGTTTCATTTCATCACGAAGACTATGCTATTACTATGTTCCTCATGCACTTGAGTACTTATTCTGCTGCTAGTTATTCATCACATTTCAAATTCCTCAAAGTTGAAATTCCACAAGTGATGAATTTGTAAAAATTTCCTATTCACCCCCCCTCTAGTCGATATAACGCACTTTCAGTTTCCACTCAACGTGATTCTCGTGTTGATGTTCTTCGCAATCTCTTCAACCGCTTCAAAAGACCTCACAATGAGAATGTTCAGCAAACTTTTGATCGTCTCACTGATATCTCCAATGAGCTTCAAGCATTGGGTGCCACTGACATCACCGACCATGAAGTGGTGAAGAAACTGCTAAGATCTTTTTATTCCTCATTCAATACTCTGTCTTTGATGATTCAAGAACGTGGAGACTACAAGTCACTTGATCCTGCTGATATTCTTGAGAGACTCAATACTCATGAATTCCAACAAGCTGAGAAGATAGACCTCAATAGGCCAAGCTATGGAAGATGTCGTGCTCTGAAGGCAAAAGTAATTTCCTCATCCGAAGATGAAGATTCTGATAGTAGCCTTGGTGATCCTGAAGAACTTAGTCAGGAGCTGGCAATGCTCTTGAGGAAATTTCAAAAGTTCTCAAGGAGAGGTGGATTTGGAAAGTCATCAAAAAGTGGCTTGAGGAAATCAAATTCCTCAGACGACTACAAGAAGAGAACTTGTCACAAATGCAAGAATCTGGTCACTTTATATCTGTTTGTCCTCTATGGGAAAAAGAATCAAGGAAGAATAAGAAGTACAAGGACGACAGTTCTAATGACTCGAAGAAAAAGAAGAAATCTTCAAAATCCTCATCTACAAAGTTCTCGTCTTCAAAGTCCTCGATGCACAAGAAGAATGGTTCCAGAAAGGCTTGGCTTTCATTGGCAAGGAAATGGACTTAGAAGAAGAATATGAAGAAGAGGAAGAATCTGAGGTGGAGTCTGAATTTGGTGTCGCTAGCCTTGATCTCGCTACTTCTTTTGTCAGCAAGTCCATCTTCAACAATGAAGAAAATGACTACTCGAACGACTCTGACGTCAGCAATGATTATTATGCTCCCACCTATTGCTTCATGGCTAAAGGTTCCAAGGTACATACGCATCACTCCTCCTTTGAATCAAGTAATGGTGAATCTGATGAATATGTGAAACCTAGCTATGCCAAACTTGCTAATATTGCCACTAGGCAACAAAGTGCACTTCAAAAGCTTCAGAAAATGCTAGACAAAAGCAATGATCTGTTGAATGAGGAAGTGGATCGAACTCAAACTCTGTCTGATGATCTCAAAAGTCTTCAGACAAAGTATGATAACCTTCAGAGTCATCATAATGCTCTCTTAGCCAATCATGAGAAGCTTTCTTATGAATTTCTTCAAAGAAAGCAATATATTGAGAAACTAAGAGTGCGTCATGAGGATCTCCAAAGGGAAAACGATTCCTTACTAGCTCAATAGATTAGTACCACTCAGGAAGAATTTGTTCCACCCTGTTTGAAATGCATCGAACGTGAAACTGCTAATTCTTCACCTGAATGTTCAAATGCTTCGATTGCTGCAAATTCTTCAACTATTCTCGTGGTCATAAATTCCTCATCTGAGGATACCAGAAGTATCACTGACGAAAATGTAGGGTTGAAGGATTGTATGTGATAGGCATGTACAAAAGTCTCAAAGGGCATCAAACCCTTTGCGATGTCCTCAAAAAATAGATTCTAAACAGGAACCCTAAGAAAGAGGGTATTTCCTTTGAGAGCAAACTCAATGCTGATGGATCCTATTGGACACCTGAGCAGTATCCAAAACCTCATGGGTTGCTGCAAAAGGACCTCCTGTAGATCCATCCACTTTATCTGGCTTTACTTGTGAAACTTCATATTCCTTTGATGAGTCACTTGACTCCAACTAAAAATTCTTCAAAAATTAGAAAGGTGAAGTATTTGCCAGATTTGTTGGACTAACTGCAGGAACGGTTCACCTATGAAGAAAATCTGGGTTCCCAAGAGTTGCTTACAAAATCTTCAAGTGAATGTCCTCATGACACCACCCATGAAGAACAGGAACCCCAGATCAAATTCCTCATATGGACCAAAGTCTTCACTTGCACCAAATTCTTCAAATGGTCATAAATATCATTCTCGTGCTAATGCATCTGTTTCGCAGGGAAAATCTAAGAGCTCTGAATATGTGCATTATTCTTCAAATCATTATGTTCATAAGTCATCGAAGAATTTCTCTGCTTATTCATATGAGTACTCTAACCCTCAACCTGTGAACCAAAGTGCACTAGCTTGAATGCCTCCCTTTTCATATGGTGCTCGTAGAATGATGAACTCTTTGCCACCCCTCCAGATGTGGGTGGCGAAGAAATTGAACTAATCTCTTATGCAGGGTTAGGTCTCCAGATGAACTTGAATGTCTGATGAATTTGCTGTTGACCCAAGGAAATGCTTGAAAGGACGCAATAATCATGTAGAAATGAATTCCTAATTTCTCACATCCTCACACTACTTTGCTTACTATGTTGTGCGATGAAATTGATGTCATATTCTTCACTCTAAAGCATATGAGTTTGTAAGTTGTACTAATTCATCTGCAAGATGAAACTCCAAAAGCGACTGAGTGGATCCTCGATAGTGGATGCACAAATCACATGACTGGTGACAAAAATCTACTAATGAATTTCCCACTTGCTCCATCTCATCTGAAGCATATCACCTACGCTGACAAAGGAAAAGACAAGGTATTGGGTCTAGGTAAGGTTGCACTCTCAAAGGACCGACACATGGATAAGGTGATGCTTGTCGAATCCCTCGGGTTCAACCTTATGTCTGTCTCAATGCTTTGTGATCTTGATATGATTGTCATCTTTGGAAAATATCATTGTGTTGTCATCATGCAATCTGACAAATCCAAAGTCTTCGAAGGCTTTAGGAAAGGAGAATTTTATATTGTTGATTTCTGGATAGGTCCTTAGCCTGCCACATGCCTCCTTGCAAAGTCCTCAGAAGGCTGGCTGTGGCATCGACGACTTGGACATGCTGGTATGAGGAACTTGCACACACACGTGAAGAAAAAGCACGTCATTGGCATTGAAGGTGTCAAATTCCTCAAGTACCACCTCTGTGGTGCATGTGAGTCTGGGAAGATGACCAGATCCAAGCATCCCTCAAAGACAATCATGACCATGACTCGACCCTTTGAATTGCTTCACATGGACATCTTTGGCCCCACTCATTATTCCACACTAACAAATTCTTCAAGTTTGTATGGCTTTTTCATTGTTGATGATTACTCTCTTTACACTTTGTGCTTATTATTTTGTACATGTCTGAGGTGCAGGATGTCTTTAGATGATTTGCTTCAAGGACCTCCACGAACTTCGGCGTCAAGATCAAGCATATCAGGAGTGATAATGGGACTGAGTTCAAGAACACCAATCTGGATGAATATCTTGATGAAATTGGTATTACTCATGAGTTATCTTCCCCCATATACTCCTCAGCAGAACAGCATTGTGGAGCGCAAGAACATGACTCTTGTTGAGATGTCTCGCACCATGCTTGATGAATACAAGACTCCTCGTCGCTTCTGGCCTGAGGCAACTGATACAGCTTGTCACATCATCAACAGGGTATATCTTCACAAAGTCTTCAAGAAGACTTCATATAAACTCATGACTGGCAAGAAACCCAATAGCCCACCAAAGTTGATGAAGCATTCAAGGAGCCTAAGTGGATACAAGCTATGCAAGAGGAATTGCATCTATTCAAGCTCAACAATGTGTGGGAACTTGTCAAGCGGCCAGATCCTCGCAAGCACAACATCATAGGTACCAAGTGGATCTACCGCAACAAGCAAGATGAAAATGGCCTTTTGGTAGGGAATAAGGCTTGTTGTAGCTCAAGGCTACACACAAGTTGAAGGAATTGATTTTGATGAAACTTTTGCACCTGTTGCTAGACTTGAAGCTATTCGCATATTGCTTGCTTATGCTAACCATCATGATATCATCTTATAACAAATGTATATGAAAGTGCATTCCTCAATAGTAAGCTTGAGGAAGAAGTATATGTTGCTCAACCCCTAGGTTTTGGAGACCCTAAGCATCCTGACAAAGTCTTCACAATCAACAAGGCCATCTATGGCCTCAAGCAGGCCCCTCGGGCGTGGTATGACACTCCGAAGGAATTCCTCATGAAGAAAGGTGAAAGTGTGCTATATCGACTAGAGGGGGGTGAATAGGCAATTTTTACAAATTCATCACTTGAGGAATTTCAACTTTGAGGAATTTGAAATGTGATGAATAACTAGCAGCGGAATAAGTACTCAAGTGCATGAGGAACATAGTAACAGCATAGTCTTCATGATGAAATTAAACATGCACAAATAGAGAGTAGCGTGATACAGGATAAGCAGTGATGAACAAGGTAACTTGAAAAATTTGAGGTGAGGAATTTGTGAATGTCTTCACTCAAATTCTTCAAACAGTAACAATCAATTTCATCAACAGGTATATAAGGAATAGAGGGGGTGAGGAAATAGAACCAGATAGATCGATGAAGACAATGGTTTGATAACCCATTTCCAACTACTGTGACAGTCATACGTCTGGTTTGGAGCGGCCTGGAATTTAAACCAGAGGACACACAGTCCCAGGACACATAGTCCTTACCGTATTCTCCTTGAGCTAACGTCACACAGTCCTCGCCCAACACTCCGAGTAAGTCTTCAGGGTAGACTTCCCAAACCCTCACAAACTGTTCACCCGGCGATCCACAATTTACTGTTGGATGCTCTAGACCAAGGTCACTTCGTGGTCCCCAATTGACTACAGGAGCACTAGACCATGACGCCTAACCGTCTGGAGGATGAATGGTGGTAACAAGCGTTGGTTCCACACAGGAATTTCTTCAGTGATGCTCAATCACTTTGGATTTTGTGGTTTGATTGTAGGTTTTTCCTCACTGATGATTTTCTCTCAAAAGTCCTCGGAGGATGGGTTGCTCTCCAATGACAAGTGTCAGTTCTCTCTCTCGGAGCAGCCAACCAGCTACTGGTTGTGAGGGGTGGCTATTTATAGCCAGGATGCAACGTGACATGATAAGACATAAATGCCCCTAATGATATGACCATTATGTGGATAAGAATGATTGGGGACAGCTGGCGCTAAGCACAGCAACGGTCGGAATTTCGAACTATGAAAGTCCTCAGCTTATCATATTCCTCACTTGTAGGCAATTCGCACTGGCAAAATCCTAACTCCTCAGTCAGATCAATTTCCTCAGAGATCAGAAGAACTTCGTCTCTGTCACTGAAGAACTTGTCTGAACCGTATGAGATTTCCAAAGGCTTCACTCGAAGGATTGTATGGGTTGAGGATTTTGGAGTTGAGCATCAGTTGGAAATTTTCCTTAGTATTACCTTAGCCCCCTTTAACAGTACGATGTTTCTTATGACTCAAATAAAGGAAACGAAACTACAAAAACAAAAATCTTCACGCTTCATATTCCTCGTTCATATCTTCAAGGTCACACCAACTTCTTCAATTTCAAAGTCTTCACAAAGTCTTCACCAAAGTCTTCAGAAAGTCTTCAGCCAGGTCTTCACTTGAAGACATACATTTTTAGTGGTCGATAATCTCCTAATATATCAAACTCCTCATCGACTTATAGAGCATGTGTACACTCACAAACACATCGACTTATAGAGCATGTGTACACTCACAAACACAAGTTCATCAAGATATTCATCAAGATTAGTGTTCTTGAACTCAGTCCCATTATCACTCCTGATATGCTTGATCTTGACGCCGAAGTTGGTGGAGGCCCTTGAAGCAAATCATCTGAAGACTTCCTGCACTCCATTTTTGTACAGAATAATATGCACCTATGTGTAACGAGAGTAATCATCAACAATGACAAAGCCATACAAACTTGATGCATTTGTTAGTGCAGAGTAATGAGTGGGGCCAAATAGATCCATGTGAAGCAATTCAAAGGGTCGAGTCGTGGTCATGATTGTCTTCGAGGGATGCTTGGATCTGGTCATCTTCCCAGATTCACATGTCCCGCAGAGGTGGTCCTTGAGGATTTTGACACCCTCGATGCCAATGACGTGCTTTTTCTTCACGAGTGTGTGCAGGTTCCTCATACCAGCATGTCCAAGTCGTTGATGCCATAGCCAGCATTCTAAAGACTTTGCAAGTAAGCAAGTGGCAGGTTGAGGACCTATAGAGAAATCAACAATATACAAGTCTCCTCTCCTAAAGCCTTCGAAGACTTTGGAATTGTCAGATTCCATGATGACAACACAACGAAATTTTCCAAACACGACAACCATATCAAGATCACAAAGCATTGAGACAGACATAAGGTTGAACCCGAGGGATTCAACAAGCATCACCTTATCAGTGCTTCAGTCCTTTGAGATAGCAACCTTACCAAGTCCCAATACCTTGCTTTTTCCTTTGTCTGCGTAGGTGATATGCTTCAGAGGAGATGGAGTGAGTGGCAAATTCATTAGTAGATTCTTGTCACCCGTCATGTGGTTTGTGCATCCACTATCGAAAACCCACTCAGTAGCTTTTAGAGTATCATCCTGCAGATGAATTAGTACAACTTACAAACCCATATGCTTCAGAGTGAAGAATATGATATCAATTTCATCAGACATAATTGCATCACATAAGATAGTAAGCAAGTAGAGTGAGGACGTGAGAAATGAAGAATTCATTTCATCATGGTTAGCTTGCGTCCTTTCAAGCATTTCCTCAGGTCTCCAGCAAATTCATCAGATATTCAAATTCATCTGGAGACCTGACCCTGCATAAGATGTCAGTTTGATTTCTTCACCACCCACATCTGTAGGGGTGGCAAAGAATTCATCATTCTGCGAGTACCATATGAGAAGGGAGGGAAAGAAGCAAGTGTGTTTCGTTTCAGAGGGCGAGGGTTAGAGTATTCAAATGAATAAGAAGAGAAATTCTTCGAGGACTTCTGAACATAATGGTTTGAAGAATAATGCATATATTCATAACTCTTAGGTTTTCCCTGCGAAATAGAGGCATTAGCACGAGAATGATGATTTTGACCATTTGAGGAATTTGGTCCAAGTGAGGACTTTGGTCCATATGAGGAATTTGATCTGTGGTTCCTATTCTTCATGAGTGGTGTCGTGAGGACATTCACTTGAAGATTTTGTAGGTAGCTCTTGGGAACCCAGATTTTCTTCATAGGAGAACTGTTCCTGCAGTTAGTTCCAACATATCTAGCAAATACTTCACTTTTCTCATTTTTGAAGAATCTGTAATTGGAGTCAAGTGACTCATCAGAGGAATATGAAGTTTCACAAGTAAAGCCAGATAAAGTGGATGGATCTACAGGAGTTCCTTTTGCAGCAACCCATGAGGTTTTGGGGTACTGCTCAGGTGTCCGGTAGGATCCATCAGCGTTGAGTTTCCTCACAAAGGCTATACCCTCTTTCCTAGGGTTCCTGTTCAGAATCTGCTTTTTGAGAACATTGCAAAGGGTTTGATGCCCTTTGAGACTTTTGTACATGCCTGTCACATACAATTCCTTCAACCCTGCATTGTCATCAGTGATACTAGTGGTATCCTCAGATGAGGAATTTAAGACCACGGGAATAGTTGAAGAAATTGCAGCAATAGAAGCATTTGAACATTCAGGTGAAGAATTAGCAGTTTCACGTTCGATGCATTTCAAACAAGGTGGAATGAATTCTTCCTGAGTGGTACTGATCTGTTGAGCCAGTAAGGAATCATTTTCCCTTTGGAGATCCTCATGTGACACCCTCAGTTTCTCAAGATCTTGCTTTCCTTGAAGAAATTCATAAGAAAGCTTCTCATGATCAGCCAAGAGGTCATTATGATGACTCTATAGGTTATCATACTTCGTCTGAAGACTTTTGAGATCGACAGACAGAGTTTGAGTCCGATCCACTTCATGGTTCAACAGATCATCGCTTTGGTCTAGCATTTTCTGAAGCTTTTCAAGTGCACTTTGTTGCTTAGTGGCAATTTTAACAAGTTTAGCATAGCTAGGTTTCACATATTCATCAGATTCACCTTCACTGGATTCAGATGAGGAATGATGTTTGTGTACCTTTGAGCCTTTTGCCATGAAGCAATAGGTGGGAGCATAATCATCATTGCTGAAGTCAGAGTCGTTGGAGTAGTCATATTCTTCATCGTTGAATATGGACTTGCTGACGAAAGCAGTAGCGAGAGCAAGGCTAGTGACACCAGATTCTGATTCCTCCTCAGATTCTTCCTCTTCTTCATATTCTTCAGATTCTTCCTCAGAATCCATTTCCTTGCCGATGAATGCTTGAGCCTTTCTGGAACCATTCTTCTGGTGCTTTGAGCACTTTGAAGATGAGGACTTTGAAGATTTCTTCTTTTTCTTCGAGTCATTAGAAGTATCATCCTTGTATTTCTTCTTCTTCTTTGAGTCTTTTTCCTAGAGAGGACAGTCAGAGATAAAGTGACCAGGCTTGTTGCAACGATGACAGGTTCTTTTCTTGTAATCTTCTGAGGAATCTGATTTCCTCAAGCCACTTTTTGATGACTGTCCAAATCCACCTCTTCTTGAGAACTTCTGGAATTTCCTCACAAGCATTGCTAGTTCCTGACTTACTTCTTCAGGATCACCAAGGCTGCTGTCAGAATCTTCTTCTTCAGATGAGGAAATTGTTTTTACCTTCAGAGCACGAGATCTTCCATAGCTTGGCCCGTAGAGGTCTCTCTTTTCAGCTTGTTGGAATTCATGAGTATTGAGTCTCTCAAGAATATCAGCAGGATCAAGAGCTTTATAATCTCCACGTTCTTGGATCATCAAAGCCAGAGTATCAAATGAGGAATCGAGAGTTCGTAGCAGTTTCTGCACCACTTCATGGTCAGTGATATCAGTGGCACCCAGTGCTTGAAGTTCATTGGATATATCAGTGAGGCGATCAAATGTCTGCTGGACATTTTCATTGTCATGTCTCTTGAAGCGGTTGAAGAGATTGCGAAGAACATCAACACGAGAGTCACGTTGAGTGGAAACACCTTCGTTGACTTTGGACAGCCTATCCCAGATAAGCTTAGCAGACTCCAAAGCACTCACTCTGCCATACTGACCTTTGCTCAAATGGCCACAGATGATATTCTTCGCTTGAGCATCAAGTTGCTTGAATCTCTTCACATCAGCAGTAGTAACAGTGGGAGTGACAGAGGGCACACCATTTTCCACAACATACCAGAGATCGTTGTCAATAGCTTCAAGGTGCATACGCATCTTATTCTTCCAGTAGGGGTAGTCTGTCCCATCGAAGGTAGGACACCCTGCGGAAACCTTGATCATACCTGCAGTCGACATAACTAGACTCTAGGTGGTCAAACCAAAATCACATAGAGCGAAGGAGTACCTGCTCTGATATCAATTGAAAGTGTATTATATCGACTAGAGGGGGGTGAATAGGCGATTTTTACAAATTCATCACTTGAGGAATTTTAACTTTGAGGAATTTGAAATGTGATGAATAACTAGCAGCGGAATAAGTACTCAAGTGCATGAGGAACATAGTAACAGCATAGTCTTCATGATGAAATGAAACATGCACAAATAGAGAGTAGCATGACACAGGATAAGCAGTGATGAACAAGGTAACTTGAAGAATATGAGGTGAGGAATTTGTGAATGTCTTCACTCAAATTCTTCAAATAGTAACAATCAATTTCATCAACATGTATATGAGGAATAGAGGGGTTGAGGAAATAGAACCAGATAGCTCAATGAAGACAATGGTTTGATGACCCAGTTCCAACTGCTGTGACAGTCGTATGTCTGGTTTGGAGCGGCCTGGTATTTAAACCAGAGGACACACAGTCCCAGGACACACAGTCCTTACCATATTCTCCTTGAGCTAAGATCACACAGTCCTCGCCCAACACTCGTGCTAAGTCTTCAGGGTAGACTTCCAAAACCCTCACAAACTGGTCACCCGGCGATCCACAATTTACTGCTGGGTGCTCTAGACCAAGGTCACTTCATGGTCCCCAATTGACTGCAGGAGCACTAGACCATGACGCCTAACCGTCTGGAGGATGCACAATCCTCAAAGGTAACAAGCGCCAGTTCCACATAGGAATTTCTTCAGTGGTGCTCAATCACTTTGGATTTTGTGGTTTGATTGTAGGTTTTTCCTCACTGATGATTTTCTCTCAAAAGTCCTCGGAGGATGGGTTGCTCTCAAATGACAAGTGTCAGTTCTCTCTCTCGGAGCAGCCAACCAGCTAGTGGTTGTGGGGGTGGCTATTTATAGCCAGGATGCAACCTGACATGATAAGACATAAATGCCCCCAATGATATGACCGTTATGTGGATAAGAATGATTGGGGACAGCTGGCGCTAAGCACAGCAACGGTCAGAATTTCGAACTATGAAAGTCCTCGGCTTATCATGTTCCTCACTTGTAGGCATTTCGCACTGGCGAAATCCTAACTCCTCAGTCCGATCAATTTACTCAGAGATCAGAAGAACTTCGTCTCTTTCACTGAAGAACTTGTCTGAACCGTATGAGATTTCCAAAGGCTTCACTCGAAGGATTGTATGGGTTGAGGATTTTGGAGTTGAGCATCAGTTGGAAATTTTCCATAGTATTACCTCGGCCCCCTTTAGTAGTACGGTGTTTCCTATGACTCAAATAAAGGAAACGAAACTATGAAAACAAAAGTCTTCACGCTTCATATTCCTCGTTCATATCTTCAAGGTCACACCAACTTCTTCATTTTCAAAGTCTTCAGAAAGTCTTCACCAAAGTCTTCAGAAAGTCTTCAGCAAAGTCTTCACTTGAAGACATACATTTTTAGGGGTCGATAATCTCTGAATATATCAAACTCCTCATCGACTTATAGAGCCTGTGTACACTCACAAACGCATTAGTACCTCAACCTGTAAGTCTTCAATACACCAAAATCACTAAGGGGCACTAGATGCACTAACAAAAGCCTTCAAACCCCGTTCACTCGACCCAACACTTATCACAAAATCCTGTGACAATGAATTTTTCATATGCCAAATACACGTAGACGATATTATCTTTGGCTGTACTAACAAACGTTACAGTTTGCCTATATGACAAGTGAAGAATATCAAATGTCTATGATGGGAGAGTTGAAATTCTTCTTAGGTCTTCAAATTTTTCAGCAAGACAATGGCATCTTCATCTCTCAAGAGAAATACCTCAAGGATGTTGTGAGGAAATTCGACATGCAAGATTGCAAAGGCGTCAAAACTCCAATGCCTTCAAAAGGCCACCTCTACACTAATGAAAATGGTAAAGATTTCGATCAGAAGGTATATAGCTCCATGATTGGCTCTTTATTGTATCTATGTGCATCTAGGCATGATATTATGCTGAGTGTGTGCATGTGTGCCCGATTCCATGCAACACCTAAGGAATCACACCATAAGGCTGTGAAACATATTCTTCGATACTTAGCTCACACACCAATGCTTGGATTATGGTATCCCAAGGGCTCAAATCTTCACCTCGTCGGATATTATGATGCTGACTATACTGGAGATCGTGTGGATCGCAAGTCAACCTGTGGCACATATCATTTCCTTGGACAATCCTTAGTCTGTTGGTCCTCGAAGAAGCAGAACTGTGTGTCACTATCTGCTGCTGAAGCTGAGTACATTGATGTAGTTCATGTTGCGCTCAGTTGGCGTGGATGAAGCAAACCCTCAAGGACTATGGCATCAATGTGAAGAATGTGCATCTCTACTGCGACAACGAGAGTGCCATCAAGATTGCTTACAACCCAGTTCAACATTCCAAGACCAAGCACATCCAGATTCATCATCATTTTCTTCGAGATCATGTACTCAAGGGAGACATCTTCATCGACCACATCCCTACTGAAGAACAACTGGCCGATATCTTCACAAAGACCTTGGATGAAAAGAGATTTTGCAAGTTGCGGTGTGAGCTAAATATCTTAGAATCGTCAAATGTTCTTTGAAAAGGAAACACATCCTAACACTTATGCAAAATTGATGACATAGATGTGCATCGCAAGAAGTAACGTTTTTCTTCAGTCAATGAAGAATAACCCTCTAAGTGTGAAGAAATTAATGAAGAATTTGATTTTCAGAACCCTACGACAATTGTACGCAGTGTCTGAAATCATCATTCTTATATGGTGGGTCACGCCACCAACTATAGTTGAAATTCTTCAAAGTTGAGTTTTTGTCATTTTGCAAATGATTCAAATTTCAAATTCCTCAAGTTTCCAAATTCCTCAACTTTTCAAATTCATCAACTATACAAATTCATCAAACTTAGAAATTCTTCAACTTTACAAATTCTTCAAACTTAGGGTTATATATATATATATATATATATATATATATATATATATAGTTTTCAAGTTCCTCAACAGCATTCACTTATTGCTAATTCTTCAAGTTGATTTTCATCTAAGTGAATGTTATCGGACCTGTCGTGGTTTTATCACGGCAGATGTCCGGGTGAACGGACTTAGGTTCGAGGCCATCGCTAATGGGGTGGAGTCAAAGGGGTTAGTCGGGATGAAAGACACGGATTTACCCAGGTTCGGGCCCTCGAATCGAGGTAATAGCCTACGTCCTGCTTGTGTTTGTATTGCTTGCGTATTGATTACAAGGAGCTAAAAGCTTGACCTAGTTCTCGATTGCCTGCCCCCTAAGTCGCCCCGGGTCTGCCTTTATATAAGAGGTCAGGACATCCAGTTCGTTACAATTGCTAACCGAGTCTCTCTCTATCTTCTTGACTAAGCTGTCTGTGAGTCGGCTTGCACGCCCGGGGCTTCTCCGTCCGAGCCGTCGTACGGCCCACACCGTGAGCCGCCTATCTTCTTGGGCCACTAGTCTTACGACTCATCTTTGGGACGGCTCACGAGCCAACAACATGACCTGGAGCCTCTTCGGCAAGTCATATCCCCAACATTAGGCCCCAGGTTGAATTGAGCTTGCTCACTTCATCCGTCTCTTCCACTTTTGGCGAGTCGCCCGGAAATGACCCGGCATGACGTCATGAGATGTGCTGACGTGTCACCAAATCTTTCACTTAACTGTCATCCCGAGAATCGAGGCGTCCGCCTTGGTCAAACGGTCTTATCGCCTGGATTTTCGCGCCTTCCTTAACCCCCTTTTAAGTATGACCCGTGCGGGTCGGAGTTTCCCATTCTCCCGCTCGTGCCTCTACTTCTTCGTCTTCTTCCTGTCGCCGCCCCAGCACTTTCGAGCTTTCCTCCGACGCCGTCCGTATGTCGTCCCCAACCTTGGCCGTTGCATCACCCTGAATGTACCAGAGATTCGTCCGTAAGTTTTCCTGCTCCCTAGATTGCCGCTGCCATAGCAGGGTTTTCACCGGTGCTCCGCCGCCGCCGTTCGGGCTCCGGCACCGCCATCGCCAGTGTATCTCGACGCCGCTAACGCCTTTAGAATGCACTCTTGCACCACCGCCACACGCGGGCCGGTCGCGCAAAATGCACGGGCCACGATGGCCCCAATCCATTTCTTTTTCCTCCGCTGTTCATCGCTAGGTCAGAATAAAATTTATTCTCTCTGCTTTTGTAGATCCGTAGATATAGTAATATCTTGCGGAATCTATTTTTAGGACTTAGCCGATTTTTCGATCTTCCCTTTCTTTGTTGAGTCGCCAAGCTTCTCCAGCTCTTATCAGCCGGGTCTTCCGCTTTATCCGTAGAGCCCTTAAACTTTTAAGCCGTCAAAAATATTTGCTTACACTTCGACTCATCACGCCTTTTATCTTGAACAACACTTAAGCCGCCAACATGTCTCGTGCGTCCAATTCATGCAACTGGGTTGGGTCGTGCATCACGGAGGACTTTTTGTCAGATTTTGTTCACGCGGGTACTCTTCCTCCTAAGGAAGTCATTAGCTGGCGGGTCCCGGGTGATGAGACGTGGCCCAAACCTCAAGAAGGTGAAGTGGTGGTTTTTTCTGACCATATTGAACGAGGGTTCGTGCCTCCCGGCTCAAATTATTTCGGGACGTCCTTCACTGTTATAAGCTTCAGCCGCAAGACTTGGCTCCCAATTCCGTCTCAAACATATGCAATTTCCAAGTGCTCTGTGAAGCTTACCTTCAAATCAAGTCGTCTGTGGGGTTCTTTCGGGAATTCTTTTATGCTAACCAGCAAACTGAAGTGAAAGCCGGCCCGAGCCTAGAGCTTGGAGGCATATCCATCCAACGGCATAGAGACATCATCTTTCCAGCTACGCAGATGCCGAGTCACCCCAAAGACTGGAACAAGACCTGGTTCTATTGCAAGGACACCTCTCCTAAGAACGAGCGTCCTTTACCGGGTTATCGTCCTTCCTGGCTCACAACAACATCAGAACTTCCTGGCTGGCTATCAGCTTCAGAACGCGCAAGATATGAGCCGGCTCATGCCAAAATCAAGGCTCTCATGGCCAACGGCTTAATCGGGCTGGACCTGATCCGCTGCTGGATTTCATGGCGGATTATGCCTCTGAGCCATAGAAGTCGACGCGAATATAAGGGCACATATGATAGCTCAGTATGCTTCAGCCGATCCACATTGACAGAAAATGACATTACCCTCCCCATCCGTAGCCTTGTCCATGAAGCTTCCAGATCATGTAGCGAAATTGGCCTAGCACCTTTTAGTGCCAATAATCCGGCTCTCGATGTAAGTTTAATTTCTTCCCATTTGTCTCTTAGACGTTGTTTGCACCTTGTTGATTTGGTATTCACTCTCCGGGTCACTCTTACAGGCCGACTCAGACTTCTGGAAGAGGGAATATGTTGCCCCTCCGAAGAAATCCAGGAAGAAGGTCCCAACTAAGAAGGCTAAAAAATATGCCCCGCAAGATAATTTGCTTGACCCGCCACCATCATCCAGCTCAGAGGTAAAATTTCAACTATCTTGCTTAATCTTTTACCTTCCTGTTTTATTAACACTCATTTTACTCGCAGGATGAGGCAGAAACCAGCCATGCTAATGCTCCTGAGGTAAATTACTTTTCCTCTGACTCAGAATGTTTTGTCCCCCAAAAGTCGCGGCGGGTTATCAGGAATGTTCCTCTTTCTCACCCTCTTGCTTATATGGCTCCCGATTTTCTCTTAAAAAAGCAATAGCAAATTGAGCGTCGACAGACTCGAAGCACCGGCTCTACTGAGCTCATGGCTGGGCTACCAAACTCTCTGGCTCCAAAAAAACGCCCCGTCGAGGTTTAAATCTCTTCTTTTCCTTTGTCTTTCCTTTGTAAACTTGATACTCTCTTCACCTTTCTATTTTATTTTTGTAGAAATCTCCTTCCTCCGGCGACTCTTCGGAGTCAATCATACCACCACCCAAGATTAATCCGCTGTAAGCATCTCTTACTATGATATCTGGATATCCGGCTATTACTATGATAGCAATATCTTCAACTGCTGATCCTTCTTTTTTTTGCAGTGCTCAAGCTAAACGCCGCAAGACCAACAATCCCTCCTCCGGCCCAGTTATCGAAGAGCCAGAGCCCGAACAATCGGAGGAGACTCAACCAGAAGAAAACGCGTCGGCTGCCTCCACGGAGCCGGCCGCTGAAGATGTCATCATGGAGAGCCCTCCGAGGGCTCCTTCAAAGCCGGCGACTCCTGCCAAGACCCTTGACACTCTGGATGTTGTTATCACCGGGTCTAGCCATCAAACGCCTCCGGCTCATGTGTTGACCAAACATACAGAGCCGGCTGAAGCCTCGAAGAAACTGAACTTCGACTCTTCGTGCGAGAAGATGACAATCGAAGAGCTACACGCCGGGTATATAAACCGGGTTACCACCAGGCGGGATGTGGAACTTCGGTTGATATCTTCCATGAAGACAAAACATGAGGTACTCTTACTTCTTACTATATCTTTACTTAGCCCCCAAGAGTCGGCTTAACGTATTGAATCGTTGAGCCGGGTCTTTCTGTGACCTCTGCAGATATTGTCATGTCAAATTCCTGTAAAATTGCTTTAGCTTTGTACTGTAAATAAAGTGAACCGCCAATCGTAGCCCCCAAGGGCCGTCTCAGATTATATTTGAGCCGGGCGTGTAATATAGACAACTTGAAGATCTAACCGTAGCCCCCAAGGGCCGGCTCAAACTTGATCAAGTTGAGTCGGTGCTTCCATTCTTAGTACATTGAAGAGCCATGGTGTAGCCCCCAAGTTCTAGATTAGCTTTGAAGGAGATGAACTGGAATTGCATACTTGAAGGATCAAATATACATTAGCCCCCAAGTGTCAAATATATTGCTTGCAATCTGTTTGAGACTTGTATCTGCTTTTAACACTCGTCCTGCATTTTGGCGACTTATCCTGTATTTTGATGTATTATAGGAAGCTTTGAATGAAGCCGGGTCTCAGTTGACGGATCTGAGGGCCAACCTGGCGGCTCAGCAAGAAGCCCAAAGCATTGCTGACGAAAAGTGTCGGCTTCTCTCTGAGGAGCTGGCCAATGTCACTCCTGACCTTACCTCTTTAAAAGAGACAACCGAATCTGAAAAGGCCGCTCTAACGAAATGGGCAGATGACGCTGAGCAGCGGCTTACAGCCATGGCGGAGGAACTTCAAGGTTTGAAACAGCACATCGCGAAGATGTCAGCCGCCCTATTTGGTAAGTTTTCTTGCTTACTTTGTACTAGTGAAAAAACTGGCGACTCATTAACTTTATCCGACTTATCCAGGCCCCAGGAGCCGGCAGTTGGCTTCTGATAGCCTTCTGCCACTGAAGGCTATTTACACTTTAGCGGAACAGTTATACTGCGGTGCCATCTTCACGATCAAGAGCGTGCAATACAAGGAGAAGATCCCCACTGCTCTGAAAGGGGTCTTGGAACTCTTCTCTACAATGCCCAAGAAGATTGAAGAGCTCAAGAAGTCCGCCTTCCGCCAAGGAGCCGTTGCTGGATTGAGCCGGGCTCTAGCTTTCGCCCCCGAGCTAACGCCGGCTAAAATGATGGATGGCTACCCGTCTAAAAGAGATGAAGTCTCAGAATTCACCGAAGAAGATTACACCCGGTGTGTCAAAGAGTCGCGCTATCTGGCCTCTGTTCTGGCGGATGAAGCTGACTTGAGCACCTATCAGGCGGCTTATGACGCAGAGGAGAAGAGAATCCGCGGGCCTCTCTACGAGTGGAAAAATCTGACACCCGCCCGCAGTAAGGATCTCTTTCCTTGTGAGCTTGACGCGTCTCCGTTCCTTGAAGGGTCTTTTGCTGCTCTGGCTGACTATAATTGGGACTTGGGCAATCTCCAGATAAAGCCAGCAGAAGACCCGGAGCAGGATGAGCCGGCCAATAACTAAATTGTATTCTTTAGCCTTTGTGAGCACCGACTGATGTAATGACCCGCCGTGGGCGGTTGATAATGCTTTTGCTCCTTCTGAGAGTAGCTTTTGTAATAGAGTAAACATGACTCTGCCACTTGGTGACCGTATATATTTGCACCTCTCTGTGTTTTAATGTGTTGTCGACTCTTCAGGGATATACCTTGAGATTTTCTGATGAGGGGAGTCTGTCTTTTAAGACGCCATTCCTTTCTCCAGAATATTAGAGCCGGATAATCTCTTTGAAACTTTAAATTTTGTCGACCGGAGCAACATGGCTCCGGCGCTTCTCGGACGAAGTCATTAAGGAGCCGGTTGTCTTTAGGATAATGTAAGCTATACCTGATGGTAAGAAGCCTCTATCGACAACTGCGGCTATTGATGAGCCGGAACTTTTGAGGAGAATTGCGGCTGTGTAGCCCCCAAGTGCCGAGTAGTTCCACCTGTGGCAACCCGGGACTTATAATTTCCTTGCTCTGACCCGGCTTTAATAAGCCGACACGATACAATAAGTGATGCTGATCTTTCCTTCCTCAAAAAACTCATATGATGGTTCTTCTGGGTGGACTCGATGCTTGAACTCACACCAGTTCAGGGTCTCTATCGAGATTGGCCGTCAATTTCTTGAACCGGCTCAGGGTCTCTAGACGAGATTGGCCGTCAATTTCTTGAACCGGCTCAGGGTCTCTAGGCGAGATTGGCCGTCAATTTCTTGAACCGGCTCAGGGTCTCTGGGCGAGATTGAATGGTAAGAGTATAGCGAACGCCGGCTGTCGATGGGAGATGTAAGCTATACCCCAAGGCAAGAAGCCTCCATCGACAGCTACGGCTAATAATTAGCCTGAAACGGCATAAAGCCAGTTGTTTGAAAGGAGAAGTAAGCTATACCTGAAGGCAAGAAGCCTCTTTCAACAGCTACAGTTGATAAGCAACTGAATTTTGGCGTAAACGCCGGTTGTTAGGGTGAGATAAGCGAACCCGTCGGTAAGAAGCCCCCTTCGACAACCGCGGTTAATAATTAACCGGAAGTGGCATAAAGCCGGCCTTTAGGGTGAGATAAGCGATACCCGTCGGTAAGAAGCCCCCTTTGATGGCCGCAGTTGATAAGCAACTAGAATTTGGTGTACACGCTGCTATCTTAGGGTCCTGTAAGCTATACCAAAGGTAAGAAGCCTTCATCAACAACAGTGCTTAATGTAACCAAACTAGGCATAAAGCCAACTGCGCAAGGGAGAAGTGAGCTATACCCGGAGGCAAGAAGCCTCCTTGCAATAGTTTAATGACAGCTGGCTGTGCAAAGGAGAAGTAAGCTATACCCGAAGGCAAGAAGCCTCTTTGCACCAGTGCTTTAATTGGGCATATCGCCGGCTGTGCAAGGGAGAAGTAAGCTATACCCGAAGGCAAGAAGCCTCCTTGCCACAGCGCTTGATGGGGCATAAAGCCGGAGGGTAGACCATCCGTTTTGACGGTGAACAAACCACTTCAACTCAAAAAAATTGAGCTGGAAAATTTTATCTGGATTGTACAAAGGTATACATAAGAGCAGAGGCCCCAGTCTTGTGTGGGGATGCTAGCTTTTACTCCTGTGAACATGATATATACAATGATAGCGGCTTTCAACCCCTGCTAAGTAAAGTATGGTCGTAGATGTGCGATATTCCAGGGCCGCAACGTCTCTTGACCCGCGGTTTCCGACTCATATCTAACATCAATGAGGTAATATGACCCATTGTTAAGGTTCCTGCTGATCACAAAAGGCCCCTCCCATGGTGGAGATAACTTATGCATTCCAGATTGGTCTTGAATCAACCGGAGCACCAGGTCACCTTCTTGGAATGTCCGGGTCTTTACCCTGCGGCTATGATAGCGTCGCAGGTCTTGTTGATAAATTGCCGACCTGGCTGCTGCTAACTCTCGTGCTTCATCCAAGGCGTCCAACGCGTCTTGGCGGGCTACCTCATTGTCCGTCTCAACATAAGCCGCCACCCTTGGTGAGTCGTGCCGGATGTCACTGGGTAGAACCGCCTCAGCACCGTACACCATGAAGAAAGGTGTAAACCTGTAGATCTGTTAGGTGTAGTTCTGATGCTCCATAAGACGGAAGGCAACTCCTCAACCCAACATCTGGGTGTCCGTTTCAAAGGAACCATGAGCCGTGGATTGACACCTCTTAAAATTTCCTGATTGGCTCGCTCTGCCTGACCGTTAGACTGTGGATGTGCCACGGCTGAAACATCAAGCCAGATATGCTCCTTCTCACGGAACGTTTTCATAGCTCCTTTGGATAAATTTGTTTCATTGTCTGTAATAATACTGTGTGGGTAACCAAAGCGATAAATCAGCTTCTTAACAAATTGAACCAACGTAGCTGCGTCACATTTACTGACCGGCTCTGCCTCTACCCACTTAGTAAATTTATCAACCGCCACCAGAAGGTGCGTTTTCTTCTCCTTGGATCGCTTGAAAGGTCCTACCATATCGAGCCCCCAAACCGCAAAAGGCCAAGTGATTGGTATCATCCTCAACTCTTGAGCCGGAACGTGAGCACGCCGGCCAAACTTCTGACAGCCGTCACACTTATGGACTAAGTCTTCTGCATCCTTGTGAGCCGTCAACCAGAAAAACCCATGTCGAAAAGCTTTAGCCACCAAAGATTTTGACCCGGCGTGATGCCCACAGTCGCTAGCATGAATTTCACTCAATGTTTGCCGGCCTTTCTCTGGTGAGACACAGCGCTGAAAGACACCCGTCACACTACACTTATGTAACTAACCATTGACAATCGTCATAGACTTAGAATGTCGAGTGATCTTCCTGGCCAGATCCTCCTCTTGAGGTAACTCGCCGCGTGTCATATACGCCAAATAAGGAATAGTCCAGTCTGGGGTAGCATGCACAGCCGCCACCAGTTCCGCCTCCGGGTCAGGAATAGCAAGATCCTCCTCAAAAGGTATCTTGACAGTCGGATGATGCAATACATCCAGAAAAACATTAGGTGGTTCCGGCTTTCGTTGAGAACCTAACCGTGACAAGGCATCATCCGCCTCATTCCGGCGATGATCAATGTGATCCACCTGGTACCCCTTGAAGTGACCAGCAATGATATCAACTGCCTGTCGATAAGCCGCCATCTGCGGATCCTTGGAGTCCCAAGTACCTGAAACTTGCTGAGCCACCACATCTGAGTCGCCTAAACACCTGACCCGGCTTAAATTCATTTCTTTAGCAACTCTGAGACCATGGAGTAGTGCTTCATACTCAGCTGCATTATTAGTACAAGGGAACATTAGCCAGAGCACATAACAAAACTTGTCACCCTTGGGGGAGGTGAGAACAACTCCTGCCCCGGACCCTTCTAGCTGCTTGGATCCGTCAAAGTGTATAGTCCAATACGTGTTATCCGGCTTCTCCTCGGGGGCTTGACATTCAGTCCAATCATTTATGAAATCCACCAAAGCGTGAGACTTAATTGCTGTACGAGGAACATACTTGATGCCAAGAGGACTCAGCTCTAAGGCCCACTGGGCAATCCTCCCTATAGCCTCTCTATTTTGAATGATATCCCCCAACGGGGCAGAACTGACCACTGTTATTTGGTGCCCCAAAAAGTAATGTTTTAACTTGCGATTGGCCATGAAAACTCCGTATACTAACTTCTGCCAATGCGGACACCTCTGCTTAGACTCTGCCAAAACTTCACTAATGTAATAAACCGGCCTTTGCACAGGATACTCCTTCCCTGCCTCCTTGTGCTCAACCACAATTGCTACACTTCCCGATCTGTTGTTAGCCGCCACATAAAGGAGCAAAGGCTCTTTCTCAACCGGAGCAGCTAACACTGGCGGCTCAGTCAACTGCTTTTTAAGAGCTTCAAGTGCTTCGGCCGCTGCTGCGCTCCATTTAAACTTGTCTGTCTTCTTCATCATCTGGTATAAGGGAACAGCTTTCTCCCCAAGCCGGCTTATGAAGCGGCTCAACGCAGCAATCCATCCTGCAAGGCGCTTAACGTCATTAATGCATGTCGGCTCCCCCAAAGAAGTGATAGCCTTAATCTTATCTGGGTTAGCCTCGATGCCTCGCTCAGAGACCAAGAAACCCAAAAGCTTTCCTGTTGGAACACCAAAGACACACTTTGTCGGGTTAAGCATCATCTTGTAGACCCGGAGATTGTCAAAGGTTTCTTTCAAATCCTCTAAAAGAGTTTCATTCTTTCTGGACTTAACCACGACGTCGTCTACGTAAGCATGAACATTTCGGCCAATCTGACTATGGAGACAATTCTGCACACAACGTTGGTAAGTCGCCTGGGCACTCTTGAGCCCGAAAGGCATGGAGACGTAGCAGAACGCCCCAAAAGGTGTAATAAATGTCGTCTTCTCCTGATCTTTTGTTGCCATCTTGATCTGATAATACCCTGAATAAGAATCCAGGAAGCATAAACTTTCGCATCCGGCTGTTGCATCAATAATTTGATCGGTACAAGGGAGTACAAAAGGGTCAGCCGGGCAAGCCCTGTTAAGGTCCGTGTAATCTATGCACATACGCCATGTGCCATTCTTTTTTAGTACTAGAACCGGGTTAGCCAACCACTCCGGGTGAAAAACTTCCACTATAAAACCTGCGGCCAAGAGCCGAGCAACTTCCTCCCTAATAGCTTTACGCCTCTCTTCGTTGAACCGCCGTAGAAACTGTTTGATCGGCTTAAACTTTGGATCCACATTAAGATTGTGCTCAGTGAACTCTCTCGGTACACCCGACATGTTAGAAGGCTTCCATGCAAAGATGTCCCGATTCTCACGAATGAATTCGATGAGCGCGCTTTCCTATTTGGGATCCATGTGAGCCCCAATGATGAACTGCTTGGATGAATCACCCGGATTGAAATCTACTGCCTTGGTATCATCCGCTGAAAACTTGAGTGGCGGCTCAACTTCTATCGTAGGCTTCTTTAGCGGGGTCATATCCTCCGGATCAACGTTCTCTTTGTAAAATTTCAACTCCTCCTGAGCACAACTAGACTCTGCATAAGCCGCATCTCCTTCCTCACACTCAAGAGCCGTTTTCCTGTTATCGTGAACGGTAATTGTGCCATTTAAGCCGGGCATTTTGAGTTGCAAATAAACATAGCAGGGCCTAGCCATAAATTTAGCATAAGCCGGCCTCCCAAATAGCGCATTATAGGGACTTTTGATTTTGACCACTTCGAACCACAAAGACTCCACCCAGTAATTATGCTCATCACCAAAAGCTACTTCCAATGAGATCCGGCCCACCGGGTATGCTGATTTACTCGGGACCACACCATGAAAGACGGTGGAGGAAGGTTTAAGATCCTTGTCAAGCAACTTCATCCGCCAAAAAGTGTCATAGTAAAGGATGTTGATGCTGCTACCTCCGTCCATAAGTACTTTATTCACCATATAGCCATTCACCTGAGGGGCCACAACTAGAGCCAGCCGGCCCGGGTAATCTACCCGTGGCGGGTGATCCTCCCGGCTCCACATTATATCATATTCAGACCACGACAAATATCACAGGAGAGCTGGAGCAACCGTATTAACCGCTCGCCTCCGCAACTTCTCGTCTCGTTTATTGTGACCGGTCGTGAATACATGATACTGTCCAGAACTGAGCTGCTTCGGGTTACTCTGAAACCCGGACTGATTGCGCTGCTGCTGATTGTTGTTATTGCCGTTGTTGCCTGGATGTTGTTGGTGCCCCCCTTGGTTATTCTGACCCGGATGCCCGCTTCCTGGACCGCCAGCACCGAATCCAGCCCCTGACCCGCCGTGCCCTGAGCCGCCAGGCGGGCCACCGCCCTGGTTATTACGCGGTTGGGAATGATGGTTTTTGAATCTTTGCAAGATAAAGCAATCACCCCACGCATGCAACGCCAGCTTGTCAGGCATGCTGTGCTCCGGACAAGGCTTCCTAAGCGCCTCCTCTAAATTAAAAGGGCCCCTGTTCCTTGGCCTGAATTTTCCACCCCCCTTGGGATGATTCTGTCCTGTGTTGGTATTTGCCACTAACACAGATCCGCTATCAGCGTTCTTCCGCTTATTCTGATTCCCATTGTTCACACAACCTTTTCCTTGATTGTTTTTCTTCCCCTGATTGGCTTTCGCATCATCCGAGCCCGGATCCTTGGTGTTATCTGAGTCGGCATACTTCATTAAGGCTGTCATGAGCTCACCCATATCCTGACACGTGCGCTTGAGTCGGCCGAGCTTCTGCTTCAATGGAACAAAATGACAGTTCTTCTCTAAGATAAGCACCGGTTGAGCCACTGTGATCTTCTCTGAAGAGTGAATAATGGTCGATACCCACCGAACCCAATGATGGGCCGACTCATTCTCCTGTTGAACACAATGGTCCAGATCGACAATAGTCATAGGCTACTTACAGGTCCCCTGGAAATTCTTAATAAACTTCGCTCTCAGCTCTGCCCATGAGCTTATCGTGTTAGGCGGTAGACCTTTTAGCCATGTACGGGCCGGACCCTCAAGCATCATGATGAAGTATTTTTCGCATACTGCCTCACTGACATCCAGCATCTCCATGGCCAGTTCATAACTTTCAATCCACGCCTCCGGGAGTAGATCAACTATGTAATTCAGAACCTTTCGAGGCCCCTTAAAGTCTTTTGGCAGCCGTTCACTCCTCAGAGCCGGAGTTAAACATGGCACCCCTACGGCTCTGGTACTAACCACTCCCATTGACACGGAAAGCACCGGCTCTGGTCGGGCTACAGCTATCTCCTCCTCTCGCCTGTCTCCCGCCTGGTCCATGATGGCTTGTGCATCTAGAGCCGCCCTATTATCCTCCGGTGGTGGAACACGTCGGCAACTCATAACGTCGGTTGAAACTTCGATTGGGGAGGGGGTGGAGTGAACCCGGCTCCGGCTGTGAGTATACTTCTCTTGCTGGGCCATGGCCGTCTGTAAATATCCAATGGCGTTCCGCACCTCCTCCGCAAAGGGTGCCTCATCTGGGATGGGGATCGTCTCAAGACGGACGGCCGCTGCCACCATGTTCTCAGCCGGGTTAGAGTAATGACCCGCCGGTGTTGGAAAAACCCTAGGTGAGATTTGGTTATGCTGGGGAGGATGAGTCGTCGGGCGCTCCATCGGGCGACTGTCCGGCACACCCGTAACCCACCCCGCACCAGGGGTGTTAAAAAGGTTCCTCGCTTCGTAACATTCTGGTAGACGGGATTGATGCCTCCTCCGGTGCACCGCGGCCGCTGACCTGTGCTCTAGCTCCAGTCGGAAAGCGTCTGCCTTGATACGCTCCGCTTCTTCCTCCATCTGGGCTTTCAGCTCAACCATCCTTTGTCGTTCCTCTGCCATCCGGCCCTTGATACGTGCCACCTCTAGATTCCTGGCTGCTTGATTATCCGGTGTTACCTCTGTGGCCATGAGAGCTGTGAGTTCGTCCATCAATTCCACTAGAACCTGAGCCGGCGGCGGCGGGCTATCACCTGCTGCGGCGGCTCCCGCAGCCGTGTCACCGGCGGTTGAAGCCGATCCTGCCAAGAATACCGCCGCGTGAACCGGGGGGCTCAGAGCATCCGTCTCAACGCCCTCTACCTCAGAATAGTTGTTGTAGTAGCCCCCAAGGCCACCGTTGCTGAGCCAATATACTGATTCTGTCTCCCCACTGGAGGACTCATCTTCTGAGCAAACGAGAGTTCCCTGTGACCCAGACGCTTCTAGGTCCATGCCTTGAGTGAAGCCCACGAGAACGTGCTTTTGACCCGGACGGGCACGGGCAGATTGCATAACACACATAGATTGGAGACACCGAGCCGACTCGACGATGTTGGTGCAGACGTCCGGCCCGGGTGTAGATCCATCAACCTTTCCAATGAAAACCTGGATCCCGTCGAACGGAACCCGAAATCCATACTCCACAGAACCAGCATCAAGCCCCCGGCCGACATCGTCGATGTAGAGCTGGCCGCGGCGACTCTTGCTCATCCTTCCAACCACGTATCCTTCGAGCCCTGGGAGAGAGCCCTTTGAGAACTCAACACCACCAAGCGCTAGCCCCATGGTGGGCACCAACTGTCGTGGTTTTATCACGGCAGATGTCCGGGTGAACGGACATAGGTTCGAGGCCATCGCTAATGGGGTGGATTCAAAGGGGTTAGTCGGGACGAAAGACACGGATTTACCTAGGTTCGGCCCCTCGAATCGAGGTAATAGCCTACGTCCTGCTTGTGTTTGTATTGCTTGCGTATTGATTACAAGGAGCTAAAAGCTTGACCTAGTTCTCGATTGCCTGCCCCCTAAGTCGCCCCGGGTCTGCCTTTTTATATAAGAGGTCAGGACATCTGGTTCGTTACAATTGCTAACCAAGTCTCTCTCTATCTTCTTGACTAAGTTGTTTGTGAGTCGGCTTGCACGCCCGGGTCTTCTCCGTCCAGGCCGTCGTACGGCCCACACCGTGAGCCGCCTATCTTCTTGGGCCACTAGTCTTATGGCTCATCTTTGGGCCGGCTCACGAGCCAACAACATGACCCAGAGCCTCTTCGGCGGGTCATATCCCCAACAGGACCTGTTCCCCCTCTATGCTAAACTCAACCTAGTCTGTTCACAAATTCTTCATATGCGTTCTACTTTGAAACTCGTTCAAAGTCTTCACTGTGTCCTTGACAGCTGAAGAATTTGCGAACGAAAACTTTAAAAGTTTCACTATCTAAAATTTTTGCGCTTCCCACTCAAACCGTTTCGATTCCCATGACTTGATAACCCATGATCCCCCACTATTACCACTACTCAGAACGTGGGTGACACATTTCGCGTGGAGAGCAAGGGTCAGGGGCAACCTTATCCAAAATCTTCGGCCAGATTGGTTTTCACCTCCGCTATAAATACCCCCTTCCCTTTCACTATGCTCGGTTACTCCTCACTCCCACTCTCTTCCGAGCTCCGACCTAGCGCCGCCGCTAAAATCATCGCCGCCGGTGTGGAAGAGCTTCACTTCCTCAACCTCGTCGTCGCCGTACTCACATCGGCCGTGGAAATCTTCACTCCATCGCCACTGTAGCTATCTCCCTCTACCAAGCTAGGGCATGGGAAATCTGGACTGAAGAACTTCCTCGATTTCATCTCACAGTTTGTCGTGTTCTTCATCAGGGTAGATAAAATCTGATTTTACTGCCTTTGTTTGATCTTCAAGTTGTCCACAATTTCCTCAAAGGTGTTTATTCTTCAAGAATCTCATTCTAAAGCACCTTACCTGTTCATACACTTGATGTTTTTCCTAAGTTATGATTTTCTTCAAGATTCCTCAACTGTGCGGATCCTCAAAAATTTGCACAACTCTGGAACCTAAGACAAAGAACACTTAGTGAAATTCCTCAAGACACCCATGGTCAAATTCCTCACACGTGATGTTTTTGAAAATCTTCTGAGAATGCATATGACCTCTTCAAATTCCTCGCACCTATACTCTGTTCATAGGTACAAACATGTCCGCTGATGAATCACTAGGTTCTCATCAACTTAACTCATTTGCAGCGTTTCTTGAAGAAAACATGTGTTCATCTTCAGAATCTTCAAGAGTTCAGAATCCTCAGCCGAAGAAAATGGCTGATGGGAAGAAACCACAGAAAAGTGGAAAGAAACCTGAAGTGTAGACTGTGTTTGAAATACCTGATGAATTGTATGAGGAATATTGCACTCCAAATGAAGAAATCATGGCAAGGAAACAACAAAGCAGAGAAGAATTCGCATACAGGAAATTGAGAGGAGATGGGCAAAGGAGTGGAAAGAATATCGCTACGCCACTCCCAAATATATGAAGAAATTCGCTGTTAAACTCCCTTGCAACAGGCCACCCTTGGCTCCAAACCAAACTGCAGATCCCACTAGTCTCAAGACTGGTGATGACTTTCCACAAGAATGAGAAAGACAGCAAGCCAAGCTGGCGAAGAAGGCAAAAGAGGTTGTGAAGAAATTCAACGAAGACTCTTCTGCCACTGCCGGAGCCTTTGCTAGTGCTCCGAAGAAATCCATTGTGAAGAAAGCTGCTGTGAAGTCTAAATCTTCAACTTCAAAATCATCACATCAGATTCCTCAGCAAAGCCTTCAAAGGCCTCAGCCACTGGTTCAGTAGCTGCTCAGTCCTCTGCTATTGCCGCAAAGTCCTCAACACCTATACATCTTGCAACATGTTAGAGAACAGAGGGCTTCTCAATTGCTTCAGGGGCATCAGCAAGTTCTTCAGCTCTAGAACAATTGTCAACAAGTCCTACTCTGTTGAAGCTAAAGAGAACTACTGGATGAGGTCAAAGACCAAGTCCTCGCACTAGCAAAGCTATGGTGAATATACCCTCGGGATCTGAGGATGATGCTGATGCTGATGATGAAGAATTGGAAGAAATCATCAGAGAAAGTCAGTAAAGGGCTGGAACAGCCAAAGGCAGCTCTGTTCCTCTCTTGTTGGATCCCAAAATGATCCTCAACTTCATTGACATATGGCATGGGGATCCCAGCACCCCACTTTCCTCACTAAACCTACCTCTTGATGTGGACCATGTCCTCACACACTTCATTGCTGAAGAAAAATGAAAAAGAGATCAAGCTCTAAGAGCTAAAAGGAGCAGAGCCAGAAAAGAAAAATTTCCGAGGAACAATGTGATGAATTTGACACCAAATAAACTCATCACTGTTCAGTCTGAAATTCGCTGCCTTTCTGATGAACAAGAAAAGTATGATGCCGAATGGAAGGGCACCAAAGTGAGATTTGTCAGGGCAGCCCAAGCTGCTGTTAAAGACCATAATGAGGGGGTTGCAGCTCGTACTCAACCTCAAGTTCCTCAAGCTGAAGAATCCGCTCAACCTGCTAAAGAAACTGCTCCTGTAGCTAAAGAAATTCAGGCTGCTGAATAATCTGCCAGGGCAACCTCCACTGTTGTGCCCGAAGAAACTGCCTGGATAGCTAAAACTTTTGTTGTGCCTGATGAAATTGAGAATACAAGGGCGACTGCATCATTCGTGTCTGAAGAAAAGGCTCCTCCTTCACCCTCTGTAGAAACAGCTAAATCATCAAGGGTGAAGACACTCAACCTTCCTTCTGCAACAAAAGCGAAGAAAACCAAGGTTGCGGAGAAGAAGACACTAAAGAGAAAAGCATCAACTTCAAATTCCTCAGCAGTGAAGAAATTGAAGACACTACCAAGTTCTTGAACAGAACCAATTGATGCAACTCCTATCAACTCCATGCCAGCCTACGAAATTGTACCATTTGGTGTTGTCTATGTCATCCCAAATGATGATCAAGAAGAGAAGAATCAGTCTGCTGCTACCGCAGAGTAGATTGATGAAGAAATTGAAGTGGAAGCAAAAGCTTCAACTCCACTGGTATCATCGCCCCAGCCTCAGTTAACTGCTGAAGAGGTCGGCGTTGAAGAAATTGATGAGGACGTGGAGATTGGAAACACAATCCCTGTCATCGATGATGAATATTGGGAAGCTGCACACCCAAGTTCACCAATGACCACCCCTATGTCACTGATTCCTTTGTCCTCATTTCAGACTGAAGAAATTCATACAGGATCTGATGACTTGGCTGCAACTGCTACTGAAGATATCCCAGCTGCATCAGCTGAGGAAATTACTGCTCCAACTACCACTAAGGAAACTGCTTTGCAAATTCCTTAGTCTGAAGAAATTCCTCCTATTCTTAAAGAAATTGTGGGCCGCTTCAAGCCAAACCTTCAGCCTAAGCCTAGGATGCCATTCAAAGGCTCAAAGCGCCCCAAATTCATCAAGACGAATTTCTTCAATGAGCACATCTTCTTCACCGGACCCAATCCATATGACTCTGCAAGAGCCGATCGCACCAGATTCTAGACTCCTACACAGATGAACTATTATGCACCAGTGATGTTTGACAAGAAGAAAGTCTTCGAGCACCATCAAATTCCTCATGCGGATATGGAAACAATCTCATCCTTCACACCAGTGCTCTCAGTTCTTCATGATGCTAGAATTCTTCCATTTTGTGTGGATATATGTGATTGGAATGAAGAGCTAATTCTTCAATGCTATGTCACCTTGCACATCATAGGAAACACTTCTCACATTAGCTCATGGATCTTGGACTAGATGACTGGATCTACTCACTACACTGCACCATCATCAGAATTGCTTCGGTCAGTCCCAGTTCCAATTCCTTCATAATAAACCCACTGCCTGTTTGATGAACCTGATCTGCCCAACCAAATGATGCAAGTGCTGATGAAGCCATTGGCTCCTGGAAAACCTCAACGGACCACCTTCCTTGTGAAGGATTTGCTCTATGTGCCCAGGACAGTCTATCGCATCCTCACCAACACCCTTTGTCCTTAGAAGGGCCACAACTCGGAAGAAGAAGAAGTGGAGGGAGTCATGAATAACATTATATTCAACATCATTCATGGGATTCCCATCAACTTCCATGATTTCTTCATGAGGACATTGGCGAATGCAGCCTCAACCCCATTTGAATTGAAGCTTTATGCTCCCTGGATCATGAAATTCATCAGATCAAGGTCTTCAGTTCCCTTCAAGGCTGACTTTCAGAATCACTTCGGCTACCTGCCTCCCATTGAAGTCCTCAAGAACACAATTGCCACAGTTGAAGGAAAAGGCAAATATGTTATTGATGAAGGTACTCGTCCATTGGATGGCCAGTTTCGCAAAGCTATATCTTACTCCACCAATGATGACACTGCTACCCAAGACTCTGCCACAAGAGCCTCCGCACAAAAGCCTCAAGAGTTTGCCCCTCGTGTGATGACAGATCGTGAACTACTCATAAGTCTTCATCAGAAGGTTGATCGCAACCACAAATGGGTCAAGCGTCAATTTGGTTCAATTCTTAGAGACATGGCTGTCACACACAATGCTATGAGGAAGAACCAATACTACCTCCATGAAGTCTTCAACCGCACTTGGGCCATTCTGTCTCACCTCAAGACTCCTGCAGAACTGAAGGAGATGAACCTTGAGGAAAATCTTGACTGGGCTCGTCCACCACAGAAGAAATTCAAGAAGGTTCAAGTTCCTCAGCTGGTAACAAGTTCATATTCTTCATCGCACGAGACCGATGAAGCTAAGGACATTGACGACACTCAAGCAGGCCCTGCATCGACAAGCGACCCCAACAATGTTGGCGCTCCTCCATCATCTTCAAGATGAAATTCTTCAAGGGGCGTTCGCCCTCATTTTTCATCCCTTTTGGTCTTGAATGACAAAGGGGGGATTTGAGTTAGTCTTCAAGTGAGTCTATCTATATATGGGTTGTTTTTTTTAAGTTAGAAATCTCGCTCTTCTGAAGCTTTTGTTGTTTGAGTTGTATACTTAAGTCCGATGATGGTCTGACTCTTTTGAACTGCTTTCCGCATGCTTATTTCCTCAAGTATCTTAATGCACGCACGCTGAATTTTGTCAGTCACCATTTTCATCATGCATTTCAAATTCTTCATATCATATGTTAAATGCGTGTATGAATTACAAGATATAGGCGGAGTTCTCCATATTTTTAACCTGCTATGTGCATTTGCAGTCCAAAGCAAATTCCTCAAATATGCACATCTTCAGGGGGAGTTCCTCTATATCTTGCAATCAAATTCCTCAAAATCAGTACTTTCACTTCATATGTTTATCCCTGTTGAAAACTTAACCTATTTTTCATCAATCACCAAAAAGGGGGAGATTGTAAGTGCATCTAGTGCCCCTTAGTGATTTTGGTGTATTGAAGACTTATATGTTAAGGAACTAATGTGTTTGTGAGTGTACGCAGGCTCTATTAGTCAACGAGGAGTTTGATATATTTGAAGATTACCGACCCCTAAAAATGTATGTCTTGAACTGAAGACTTTGGTGAAGACTTTGCCGAAGACTTTGGTATTCCCTAAAGACTTTGAAAATGAAGAAGTTGGTGTGACCTTGAAGATATGAACGACGACTATGAAGCATGAAGACTTTTGTTTTCATAATTTCATTCCCTTTCTTTGAGTCATAGGAAACACCGTATTGTTAAAGGGGGTCGAGGTAATACTAAGGAAAATTTCCAACTGATGCTCAACTCAAAATCCTCAACCTATCCAATACTTCCATTGAAGCCTTTGGAAATCTCTTATGGTTCAGTCAAGTTCTTTAGTGACATAGATGATGTTCTTATGGTCTCTGAGGAAATTGGTCTGACCGAGGAGTTAGGATTTCGCTAGTGCGAATGGCCTATGAGTGAGGAATATCATAAGCATGAGGACTTTCATAGTTCGAAATTCTGACCGTTGATGTGTTTAGCGCCAACTGTCCCCAATCATCCTATCCACATAACGGTCATATCATTGGGGGCATTTATGTCTTATCATGTCAGGTTGCATCCTGGCTATAAATAGCCACCCCCCACAACCACTAGTTGGTTGGCTGCTTCGAGAGAGAACTGACACTTGTCATTTGAGAGCAACCCATCCTCCAAGGACTTTGAGAGGAAATCATCAGTGAGGAAAAACCCAAATCCAAACCATCAAACCCAAAGTGTTTGAGCATCACTGAAGAGATTGTTCCTGTGTGGAACCGATGATTGTTGCCTTTGAAGACTATGTATCTTCCAGACGGTTAGGCGTCATGGCCTAGTGCATCCTGCAGTCAATTGGGGATCATGGAGTGACCTTAGTCTAGAGCATCCAGCAGTCAATTGTGGATCACCGGGTAACCAGTTTGTGAGGGTTTTGGAAGTCTACCCTGAAGACTTACCACGAGTGTTGGGCGAGGACTTTGTGACCTTATCTCAAGGAGAATATGGTAAGGATTGTGTGTCCTGGGACTATGTGTGCTCTGGTATAAATACCAAGCTACTCCAAACGAGATGTATGACTGTCACAATAGTTGGAAATGGGTCATCAAACCATTGTGTTCATCGAGCTAACTAGTTCTATTTCCTCAACCCTTCCATTTCCTCGTATACTTGTTGATGAAATTGATCGTTACTGTTTGAAGAATTTGACTGAATATTTTCTCAATTTCCTCACCTCAAATTCTTCAAGTTATGTTGTTCCTCACCTACTTAGCATGTATCACGCTACTTGTAATCTGTGCATGTTTATTTCATCATGATGAGTACACTGTTGTTATGTTTCTCAAGCACTTGAGTACTTAATCCGCTGCTAGTTATTCATCACATTTCAAATTCCTCAAGTTGAAATTTCTCAAGTGATGAATTTGTAAAAATCGCCTATTCACCCCCCTCTAGTCGATATAACGCACTTTCACCACCTATACTTATTATATGTGAAGTCATTACTCCCCATGGGATAAGCATATAAAGCATATATAATTTTAGATTTATGATATTCAATTCATTCAACTATTTACTCATAGGATATAAGTGAAGCACAAGAGAACATGACAAAACTACTCCAAAACAGATATATGTGAAGATCAATGAGTAGTCAAATAATTAAGTAGCTATGTGAGGACTTTCTCTCTACCTCTCAATAAAGATTTTCATATCTGAGTATTTTGTTTAAACAGCAAACGGAACAAAAATAGCACTCCAAGAATAGCACACATCATGTGAACAAATAAAAATTTAGGCTCAACATAGGCTAACCGATAGTTGACGAAGAGAGGTGGGATCCATAGCATCCCCAACTTAGATGCTTGAGACTTCTTGAAATATTTACTTGTGGTGCCTTGGGCATCCCCAATATTGAGCTTTTGTATCTTGTTCAATCCCCTCATATCATGGTTTCACCTATTCTCAGAAACTTCATCCACACAAAACTCGAAAAGAACTTGTGAGATAGGTTAGTACACATAATAATAAATCAACACTTCATATACTAACAAGACAAGTTTCTAAATAATTTTCAAACATTAGGTACTATATACTATCATTTACACAATTTATATCTACCAATATAGGCTATGGAAACTATAAGATAAGTAGATCACAAAACTATGATAGCAATCTGTCCAAACAGAACAGTCTGTAGAAATGTATAGAAATAGTGTACTTATGTAACTCAAACAATTATTAAATATTATTATATGCTATAAAATTTATATGAAAACACTGTGTAAAAATTTCAGAAACCTTGCGCGTAAAAATAAAATATGAAAATTCAAACACTATAGCAGAGGTTTCTGTTTTTACCCAACACACATCAAACATGCAATTCAAGCATCCTAAAGGCAATTCTTGGAACTTCTTATTGAAAAAAATATTATAAATAAAAAATAACAGAGAACACCAAAATAAAATGACGCTCCAAGCAAAACTCATATAATGTGATGAATAAAAATATAGCTCCAAGTAAGATATACCGATAGTGCTGAAGACGAAAGAGGGGATGCCTTCCGGAGCATCCCCAAGCTTAGACGCTTGAATATTCCTTGAATACTACCTTGGGAGTGCCTTGTTAATACCCAATATTAGGTTCTTGTCACTCCTTATTATCCTCATATCGGTGTCTTACCCAAAACTTGAAAACTTCAATCACACAAAACTTAACGGAACTTTATGAGAAGGGTTAGTGTAATAAAGATAGATCATTCACTTCGGTACTGTCAACACAAGATTAATAACTATTACCACATGATACCTACTGTATTACATCATTCCCACAATTTACATTACTCAATATAAGCTATAGGAACACTTGAAACAAGCAAACTATGCATGCAAAACAGGATCTGTCAAAAACAGAACAGTCTGTAAAGATCTGAATGATCACCATACTTTTCTGACTCTAAAAATTAGGAAAAATTATGAAATCTCAAGGAATTTGAATATAAATGTTTTTTAAAAATTTCATAATTTTTTGACTCTCCAGTAAAATCATATAATTCATATACTGGACGCAAAACTTTCTGTTTTTGCACAGAATCAAACAAGCAAGTATCCACACTATCCCAAAGGCTTTACTTGGCAATTTATTGAAATAAAAGACACAAAACATGATTAGTAAATTATATTAATCGTGTGAAAGCATCAAAATAGAAATTGAAAGTGGTGTGTTGTCTCCCAACAAGTGCTTTTCTTTAATGCCTTTTAGCTAGGCATGATGATTTCAATGATGCTCGTATAGGAATAGTATTTGAAACATGCAAAAGAGCATCATGAATCTCATGACAAGCACATTTTAGTCTAACATGTACTATGCATAGGTATTTTGTGAGCAAAAAAATTATGGGAACAAGAATCATCTAGCATAGGAAGGCAAAACAAGCATAACTTCTAAACTTTCAACACATAGAGAGGAAACTTAGTATTATTGCAATTCCTACAAGCATATGTTCCTCCCTCATAATAATTTTCAGTAGGATCATGAAGGAATTCAAAAATATAAACATCACATAAATCATTCTTTTCATGATCTACAAGCATAGAAAATTTTTCACTCCCCACATAAACAATTTCCTTCTCATTCATAATAGTGGGAGCAAACTCAATAAAATAACTATCATGTGACACTTGATTGACATAACCACATTCAATATTAAAATCACGATAACAAGTTTCATGGTTGTCATTACTCTTTATAGAATACATGTCATCACAATAATCATCATAGATAGAAGGCATGCCATCATCATAATAGCTTTGCTCATCAAAACTTGGGGGACTAAAAATATCATATTCATCAAACATAACATCCCCAAGCTTGTGGCTTTGCATATAATTAGCATCATGAATATTCAGATAATTCATACTAACAACATTGAAATCATGATCATCACTCAAAGATTTAGTGCAGAACATTTTACTAACTTCTTCTTCTAACACTTGAGCAAAATTTTCCTTTCCACCATTTTCAAGAAAGACATTAAAAAGATGAAGAATACGAAGCAACCTCAATTCCATTTTTTGTAGTTTTATTTTATAAAACCAAACTAGTGAAAAACAAGAAACTAAAAGATTTGATTGCAAGATCTAAAGATATCCCTTCAAGCACTCACCTCCCCAGCAACGGCGCCAGAAAAGATCTTGATGTCTACTACACAACCTTCTTCTTGTAGACTCGTGGTGGGCCTCCAAGCGTAGAGTTTTGTAGGACAGTAGCAATTTTCCCTCAAGTGGATGACCTAAGGTTTATTAATCCGTGGGAGGTGTTGGATGAATATGGTCTCTCTCAAACAACCCTGCAACCAAATAACAAAGAGTCTCTTGTGTCCACAACACACCCAATACAATGTTAAATAGTAAAGGTGCACTAGTTCGGCGAAGAAATGGTGATACAAGTATAATATGGATGGTAGATAAAGGTTTTTGTAATCTGAAAATATAAAAACATCAAGGTAGCTAATGTTAAAAGTGAGCAAAAATGGTATTGCAATGCTAAGGAACAAGGCCTAGGGTTCATACTTTCACTAGTGCAATTTCTCTCAACGATACTGACATAGTTGTATCATATGTAAATACCTTTCGTGCGACAAAGAGTTCACTCCAAAGTCACAAATAGCAAAGAACTAACGAAGAAATTATTGTAGGGTACGAAACCACCTCAAAGTTATCTTTTCCGATCAATCTTATGAGCTATCCCCATAAGTGTCACGAACAGCCCTAGAGTTCGTACTAAAATAACACCTTAAGACACACATCAACCAAAAACCTAATGTCACCTAGATAATCCAATGTCACCAACAGTACGCATGGGCTTGATTATACGATATGCATCACATAATTTTAGATTCATCATGTTCAATCCAACACAAAGAACTTCAAAGAGTGCCCCAAAGTTTCTACCAGAGAGTCAAGACAAAAACATGTGCCAACCCCTATGCATATATTCCCAAGGTCACGGAACCCGCAAGTTGATCACCAAAACATACATCAAGTGTATGAATAGAACATCCCATTGTCACCACGGATATCCCATTTCAAGACATACATCAAGTGTTCTCAAATCCTTAAAGACTCAATCCGATAAGAAAACTTCAAAAGGAAAACTTAATTCATCACAAGAAGATAGAGAGGGGAAGACTCCATATGATTCATCTATATCAATAAAGCTCGCGGTACATCAAGATCGTGCGATCTTAAGAACATGTGAGAGAGAGATCAAACACATAGCTACTGGTGTTGGAAATATGCCCTATAGGCAATAATAAAATGGTTATTATTGTATTTCCTTGTTCATGATAATTGTCTATTGTTCATGATATAATTGTGTTAACAGGAAACCATAATGCATATGTGAATACATAGACCACAACGTGTCCCTAGTGAGCCTCTAGTTGGCTAGCTCGTTGATCAATAGATGGTCACGATTTCATGACCATGGACATTGGATGTCGTTGATAACGGGATCACATCATTAGGAGAATGTTGTACTGGACAAGACCCAATCCTAAGCATAGCACAAGATCGTGTAGTTCGTCTGCTAAAGCTTTCACAATGTCAAGTATCGTTTCCTTAGACCATGAGATTGTGCAACTCCCGGATACCGTAGGAATGCTTTAGGTGTGCCAAACGTCACAACATAACTGGGGGGCTATAAAGGTGCACTACGGGTATCTCCGAAAGTGTCTATTGGGTTGGCACGAATCGAGATTGGGATTTGTCACTCCGTGTGACGGAGAGGTATCTCTGGGCCCACTCGGTAAGACATCATCATAATGAGCTCAATGTGACTAAGGAGTTATCCACGGGATGATGTGTTACGGAATGAGTAAAGACACTTGCTGGTAACGAGATTGAACAAGGTATAGGGATACCGACGATCGAATCTCGAGCAAGTATCATACCGGTAGACAAAGGGAATTGTATACGGGGTTGATTGAATCCCTGACATCGTTGTTCATCTGATGAGATCATCATGGAGCATGTGGGATCCAACATGGGTATCCAGATCCCGCTGTTGGTTATTGACCAGAGAGGTGTCTCGGTCATGCCTACGTGTCTCTCGAACCCGTAAGGTCTACACACTTAAGGTTCAATGACGCTAGGGTTATAGGGAAATAGTGTACGTGGTTACTTAAGGTTGTTCGGAGTCCCGGATGAGATCCTGGATGTCACGACAAGTTCCGGAATGGTTCGGAGACAAAGATTGATATATAGGAAGTGAGGTTTTGGTTACCGAAAATGTTTCGGGCGTCACCGGTAACGTACCGGGACCACCGAAAGGGTTCCGGGGGTCCACCGGGAGGGGCCCCGGGCCCCGGAGGGCTGCATGGGCTAAAGGTGGAGGGAACCAGCCCCTAGGTGGGATGGTGCGCCCCTCCCACCTAGCCCAATGCGCAGCAAAGGAGAGAGGGGGGCAAACCCTAGCCCAGATGGGCCCTAGGCCCACCCTAGGGCGGCTAGGGGAGCCACACCCCTCTCCCCTCCCTCTTGGCCGCCGGCCAGATCCCGTATAGGGACTACCGCACCACCTAGGGTGGGAACCCTAGGGGTGGGCACCCTCCTCCCTATCCTCCTATATATAGTGGAGCCCTTGGGGCTGTTTGAGACACGACTCTCTCTCCCTCTCGGCGCAGCCCTACTCCTCCTACTCCTCGTTCTCCGTAGTGCTTGGTGAAGCCCTGCCGGAGACCACGCAGCTCCACCATCACCATGCCATCGTGCCGCCGGAGCTCTTCCTCAACCTCTCCTTCCTCCTTGCTGGATCAAGGCATAGGAGACGTCATCGGGTTGCACGTGTGTTGAACGCGGAGGCATCGTTGTTCGGCGCTAAGATCGGAGTCCACCATGATCTGAATCGCTACGAGTACGACTCCACCAACCGTTTTCTTGTAACACTTCCGCTTAGAAATCTTCAAAGGTATAAATATGCACTCTCCCCTTACTCGTTGCTGGTTTCTCCATAGATAGATCTTGGTGAACACATAGTTTTTTTTTGATTTACTACTACGTCTCCCAACAGTGGCATCATGAGCTAGGTCTATGCGTAGAATCTATGCACGAGTAGAACACAAAGTTGTTGTGGGCTTCGATCTTGTTAATTTGCTTACCACTACTAGTATTATCTTGATTCGGCGGTATTGTGGGATGAAGAGGCCCGGACCAACTTTACACGTACGCTTACGTGAGACCGATTCCACCGCCTGACATGCACTTATTGCATAAGGTGGCTAGCGGGTGTCTGTCTCTCACACCTTAGTCGGATTGGATTCGATGAAAAGGGTCCTTATGAAGGGTAAATAGCAATTGGCATATCACGTTGTGGTTTTGGCGTAGGTAAGAAACGTTCTTGCTAGAAACCTATAGCAGCCACGTAAAAACTTGCAACTACAAATTAGAGGACGTCTAACTTGTTTTTGCAGCATAAGCCTTGTGATGTGATATGGCCAAAGGATGTGATGTGATGCATTGTGATGTATGAGATCGATCATGTTCTTGTAATAGGATTCACGACTTGCATGTCGATGAGTATGACAACCGGCAGGAGCCATAGGAGTTGTCTTATTTTATTGTATGACATGCGTGTCAATAATAAATGCCATGTAATTACTTTACTTTATTGCTAAACCTTAGCGATAGTAGTAGAAGTAATAGTTGGCGAGACAACTTCATGAAGACACGATAATGGAGATCATGGTGTCGTGCCGGTGACAGTGATGATCATGGTGCCCTAAAGATGGAGATCAAAGGAGCAAGATGATATTGGCCATATCATGTCACTATATTGATTAGATGTGATGTTTATCATGTTCACATCTTATTTGCTTAGAACGAAGGTAGTAAATAAGATGATCTCTCAATAAAATTTCAAGAAAGGTGTTCACCCTAACTGTGCACCGTTGCTAAGGATCGTTGTTCCGAAGCACCACGTGATGATCGGGTGTGATAGGTTCTAACGTTCGCATAAGACGGGTGTAAGCCAGATTTACACACACGAAACACTTAGGTTGACTTGACGAGCCTATCATGTACAAACATGGCCTCAGAACACAGAAGACCGAAAGGTCAAACATGAGTCGTATAGTAGATGCGATCAACATGGAGATGTTCACCATGGATGACTAGTCCGTCTCACGTGATAATCGGACACGGGCTAGTTGACATGGATCATGTATCACTTGGATGACTAAAGAGATGTCTATCTAAGTGGGAGTTCATTAAATAATTTGATTATGTGAACTTAATTATCATGAACTTAGTCTAAAATTGTCTTTAAAATCTATATTGTAGATCCAATGGCCAACGCTAATGTCACCCTTAACTTCAAGCGTTCCTAGAGAAAACCAAGCTGAAAGATGATCGAAGCAACTATGCGGACTCGGTCCGTAGCTTGAGGATCATCCTCATAGCTTCCTAGAGATTGTATTTCCTTGATGCACCGCTAGGTGACCCACCCATTTTCCCAGCGGACCAAGACGTTATGAACGCTTGGCAGTCACACTGTGATGATTACTCCCTGGTTTAGTGCGGCATGCTTTATAGTTTAGAACCGGGGCTCCAAAAGTGTTTTGAGCAACACGGGGCATATGAGATGTTCCAAGAGCTGAAACTGGTTTTCCATGCTCATGCCCGGGTCAAAAGATATGACGTCTCCGACAAGTTCTTCAGTTGTAAGATGGAGGAGAATAGTTCTGTCAGTGAGCACATACTCAAATGTATGGGTTGCACAACCGCTTGACTCAGCTGGGAGTTAATCTCCCGTATGACTCGGTTATTGACAGAATCCTCCAATCGCTCACACCTAGCTACAAGAGCTTTGTGATGAACTACAACATGCAGGGTATGGAGAAGTCCATTCCTGAGTTGTAGTCGATGCCGAAATCAGTGGAGGTCGAGATCAAAAAGAAGCATCAAGTGTTGATGGTGAATAAGACCACTAGTTTCAAGAAAGGCAAGGGTAAGAAGAACTTCAAGAAGGATTGCAAAGTTGTTGCCACGCCTGGTAAGCAAGTTGTCGGGAAGAAGAACAAGAATGGACCCAAGCCTGAGAATGAGTGCTTTTATTGCAAGGGTATCGGTCGCTAGAAGCGGAACTGCCCCAAGTACTTAGCGGATAAGAAGGCCGGCAACGTTAAAGGCATATGTGATATACTTGTTATTGATGTGTACCTAACCAGCGCTCGTAGTAGCTCCTGGGTATTTGATACTGGTGCAATTGCTCGCATTTGTAACTCCAAGCAGGAGCTACAAAATAAGCGGAGACTCGCAAAGTACGAGGTGACGATGCGCGTCGGGAATGGTTCCAAGGTTGATGTGATCGCCATCGGCACGCTACCTCTACATCTACCTTCCGGATTAGTTTTAAACCTCAATAATTGTTATTTAGTACTAGCTTTGAGCATGAACATTGTATCTGGATCTCGCTTGATGTGAGATGGCTACTCATTTAAATCTGAAAATAATGGTTGTTCTATTTATATGAGAGAAATGTTTTATGGTCATGCCACGCTGGTTAATGGTTTATTTGATGAATCTCGAACGTGATGTTACACATGTTCATAGTGTGAGTACCAAAAAGTGTGAGGTTGATAACGATAGTCCCACTTACATGTGGCACTCCCTCCTTGGTCATATTGGTGTCAAACGCATGAAGAAGCTCCATGCTGATGGACTTTTGGAGTCTCTTGATTTTGAATCATTTAACACATGTGAACCATGCCTCATGGGCAAGGTGACCAAGACTCCGTTCTCCAGAACAATGGAGCGAGCAACTGACTTGTTGGAAATAATACATACCGATGTATGCGGTCCAATGAGCGTTGAGGCTCGTGGTGGCTACCGTTATGTTCTCACTCTCACTGATGACTTGAGCAGATATGGGTATGTCTACTTAATGAAACACAAGTCTGAAACCTTTGAAAGGTTCAAGGAATTTCAGGGTGAGGTAGAGAATCAACATGACAGGAAAATAAAGTGCGTATGATCTGATCATGGCGGAGAATATTTAATTCACGAGTTTGGCACACACCTAAGGAAATGTGGAATTGTTTCACAACTCACACCACCTGGCACACCTCAGCGAAATGGTGTGTCTGAACGTCGTAATCGCACTCTATTGGATATGGTGCGATCTATGATGTCTCTTACCGACTTACCCCTATCATTTTGGGGATATGCATTAGAGACTGCCGCATTCACTTTAAATAGGGCACCGTCAAAGTCTGTTGAGACGACACCATGAATTATGGTATGGAAAGAAACCTAAGTTGTCGTTTCTAAAAGTTTGGGGATGCGATGCTTATGTGAAGAAACTTCAACCTGAGAAGTTCGAACCCAAAGCAGAAAAGTGCGTCTTCATAGGATATCCCAAAGAGACTATTGGGTATACCTTCTACCTCAGATCCGAAGGCAAAGTCTTTGTTACCAAGAATGGATCCTTTCTCGAGAAAGTGTTTCTCTCGAAATAAGTAAGTGGGAGGAAAATAGAACTTGATGAGGTAATTGTACCTCGACTCGAACCGGAGAGTAGCGCAGCACAGGAAGTTGTTTCTGTGGAGCCTGCACCGGCTGGAGAGGAAGGTAATGATGATGATCATGAAACTTCAGATCAATTTACTATTGAACGTCGAAGGTCCACTAGGACACGTTCCGCACCAGAGTGGTACGGCAACCCTGTCCTGGACATCATGTTGTTGGACAACAATAAACCTTCGAACTATGAAGAAGCGATGGCGGGCCCGGATTCCAACAAATGGCTTGAAGCCATGAAATTCGAGATAGGATCCATGTATGAGAACAAAGTATGGACTTTGGTGGACTTTCTTGATGATAAGCGAGCCATTGAAAATAAATGGATCTTTAAGAAGAAGACTGACGCGGATGGTAACGTGACCGTCTATATGGCTCGGCTTGTCGCTAAGGGTTATCAACAAGTTCAAGGAGTTGACTACGTTGAGACTTTCTCACCCGTAGCGATGCTGAAGTCTGTCCGAATCATGTTAGCAATTGCCGCATTTTATGATTATGAGATCTGGCAAATGGACGTCAAAACAGCATTCCTTAATGGCTTCCTTAAGGAAGAACTGTATATGATGCAGCCGGAAGGTTTTGTCAATCCTAAAGATGCTAACAAGTTATGCAAGCACCAGCGCTCCATCTATGGGCTGGTGCAAGCATCTCGGAGTTGGAACATTCGTTTTAATGAGGTGATTAAAGCATTTGGATTTATACAGGTTTATGGAGAACCCTGTATTTACAAGAAAGTGAGTGGGAGCTCTGTAGCATTTCTTATATTATATGTGGATGACATATTGTTGACGGGAAATGATATAGAACTTTTGGAAAGTGTAAAGGCCTACTTGAATAAATGTTTTCAATGAAGGACCTTGGAGAAACTACTTACATATTAGGTATTAAGATCTATAGAGATAGATCGAAACGCCTCATAGGTCTTTCACAGAGCACATACCTTGAAAAGATATTGAAGAAGTTCAATATGGATCAGTCCAAGAAGGGGTTCTTGCCTGTGTTACAGGGTGTGAGATTGCGTACGACTCAATGCCGGTTCATGGCAAAAGATAGAGAAGAGATGAGTGTCATCCCCTATGCTTCAGCCATAGGCTCTATTATGTATGCCATGTTGTGTACCAGACCTGATGTGAACCTTGCCATAAGTTTGGTAGGGAGGTACCAAAGTGATCCCGGAGCGGAACACTGGACAGAGGTCAAGAATACCCCGAAGTACCTGAAAAGGACAAAGGACATGTTTCTCGTATATGGAGGTGCCGAAGAGCTCGTCGTAAAGGGTTACATCGATGCTAGCTTCGACACAGATCCGGATGACTCCAAGTCGCAAACCGGATACGTGTATATTTTGAACGGAGGGGCGGTCAGCTGGTGCAGCAGCAAGCAAAGCATCGTGGCAGCATCTACATGTGAAGCGGAGTACATAGCTGTTTCGGAAGCAGCAAAGGAAGGAGACTGGATGAAGTAGGTCTTCGCCGACCTAGGAGTGATGCCCAATGCGTTGGGCCCGATGACTCTATTTTGTGACAACACTGGAGCTATTGCCCTTGCGAAGGATCCCAGGTTTCACAAGAAGACAAGACACATCAAGCGCTACTTCAACTCCATCCGTGATTACATTCAGGAGGGAGATGTAGATATTTGGAAAGTACATATGGATCTGAATGTCGCGGATCCGTTGACTAAACCTCTCTCACGAGCAAAACATGATCAACACCAGAATGCTATGGGTGTTCGATTCATCACAATGTAACTAGATTATTGACTCTAGTGCAAGTGGGAGACTATTGGAAATATGCCCTAGAGGCAATAATAGAATGGTTATTATTGTATTTCCTTGTTCATGATAATTGACTATTGTTCATGCTATAATTGTGTTAACCTGAAACCATAATGCATGTGTGAATACATAGACCACAACGTGTCCCTAGTGAGCCTCTAGTTGGCTAGCTCATTGATCAATAGATGGTCACGGTTTCATGACCATGGACATTGGATGTCGTTGATAATGGGATCACATCATTAGGAGAATGATGTGATGGACAAGACCCAATCCTAAGCATAGCACAAGATCGTGTAGTTCGTCTACTAAAGCTTTTCCAATGTCAAGTATCCTTTCCTTAGACCATGAGATTGTGCAACTCCCGGATACCGTACCAATGCTTTGGGTGTGCCAAACGTCACAACGTAACTGGGTGGCTATAAAGGTGCACTACGGGTATCTCCGAAAGTGTCTATTGGGTTGGCACGAATCGAGACTGGGATTTGTCACTCCATGTGACGAAGAGGTATCTCTGGGTCCGCTCAGTAAGACATCATAATAATGAGATCAATGTGACTAAGGAGTTAGCCACGGGATGATGTGTTACGGAACAAGTAAAGAGACTTGCTGGTAACGAGATTGAACAAGGTATAGGGATACCAACTTTGAATCTCGGGCAAGTATCATACCGGTAGACAAAGGGAATTGTATACGGGATTGATTGAATCCCCGACATCGTGGTTCATCTGATGAGATCATCATGGAGCATGTGGGAGCCAACATGGGTATCCAGATCCCGCTGTTGGTTATTGATCAGAGAGGTGTCTCGGTCATGTCTACGTGTCTCCCGAACCCGTAGGGTCTACACACTTAAGGTTCAATGACGCTAGGGTTATAGGGAAATAGTGTACGTGGTTACCGAAGGTTGTTCAGAGTCCCGGATGAGATCCTGGACGTCATGAGGAGTTCCGGAATGGTCCAGAGACAAAGATTGATATATAGGAAGTGAGGTTTTGGTTACTGAAAATGTTTCGGGCGTCACCGGTAACGTACCGGGACCACCGGAAGGGTTCCGGGGGTCCATCGGGAGGGGCCACGGGCCTCGGAGGGCTGCATGGGCTGAAGGTGGAGGGAACCAGCCCCTAGTTGGGCTGGTGCGCCCCTCCCACCTGGCCCAAGCACGCAGCAAAGGAGAGAGGGGGGCAAACCCTAGTCCAGATGGGCCCTAGGCCCACCCTAGGGCGGCTAGGGCAGCCACACCCCTCTCCCCTCCCTCTTGGCCGCTAACCAGATCCCATCTAGGGGCTTCCTCACCACCTAGGGTGGGAAACCTAGGGGTGGGCACCCTCCTCCCTCTCCTCCTATATATAGTGGAGCCCTTGGGGCTGTTTGAGACACGACTCTCTCTCCCTCTCGGCGCAGCCCTACTCCTCCTACTCCTCGTTCTCCGTAGTGCTTGGCGAAGCCCTACCGGAGACCACACAGCTCCACCATCACCATGCCATTGTGCTGCCGGAGCTCTCCCTCAACCTCTCCTTCCTCCTTGCTGGATCAAGGTATAGGAGACGTCACCGGGCTGCACGTGTGTTGAACATGGAGGCGCCGTTGTTCGACGCTAAGATCGGAGTCCACCGCGATCTGAATCGCTACGAGTACGACTCCACCAACTGCGTTCTTGTAACGCTTCCGCTTAGCGATCTTCAAAGGTATGAAGATGCACTCTCCCCTTATTCGTTGCTGGTTTCTCCATAGATAGATCTTGGTGAACACGTAGAATTTTTTTTGATTTACCACTACGTCTCCCAACAACTGGTACATACCCTAAGCCCCGAGGGTGAACTAATCCATCCTTGTCATGGAGACCGTTGGGATGATGAAGATGGCCTCCGGTGATGGTTTCCCCCTCCGACAGGGTGCCAGAACGGGCTCCCGGTTGGTTTTTCGTGGCTCTGGAGGCTTGCGGCGGTGGAACTGCCGATCTAGGTTTGTTTTTGAGGTTTGGGTAATTATAGGAATTTTTTACGTCGGTCACACGTCAAGGGGGGCCACGAGGCGGTGGCAAGCCTGCTAGGCACGAGCTAGGGGGTGGCCGCGCCTAGCTGGCTTCCCGCCTCCTCGTGGCTCTTCTGGCCCAGCTCCAATGCTTCAGGGGTCTGTTTTGGTCCACAAAAAATCATACTAAATTTTCAGCACATTCCGAGAACTTTTATTTCTGCACAAAAAATGACACCATGGTAGTTCTGCTGAAAACAGCGTCAGTCCGGGTTGGTTTTAATAAAATCATACCAAAATCATATAGAATTATTGTAAACATGGCATGAATACTTCATAAATTATAGATACGTTGGAGACGTATCAAGAAACACATGGATATTATACGCTCGAAGTACCTGGAGAAGTCTGACCCCTGGGTTCAACATGCACACATTGAGGCTTTCGGCGGTTGGTTGAGAACACATCTCATGAATGACGACAATGTTGAAGTTGACTTGTACTTCTTGTCCAAGAGACCATCTTCAACTATATTGACTTTACAAATGTACGAGATAAATGGGAATACTTTTACACGATCTCCCAAGATAAAAAGAGCACCAACCAAAACAGTGGTGTCCGCTTTGACGATGCAGCAAACACCAAGGAAAAGGACACATATTATGGTTACATAGAGGAGATATGGGAACTTGAAAATGGAGGTGATTTTAAGGTCCCTTTGTTTTGGTGCAAATGGGTCAACTGACTGGAGGAGGGATAATGGTAGACCCGTAGTACGGAATGACAACAGTGGATCTCAACAATCTTGGGTACACAAACAAACCATTCGTTCTAGCCAATGATGCGGCGCAAGTTTTCTATGTGAAGGACATGTCTACAAAACCAAGAAAAAGGAAATATAAGAAAGCGGATACATCATACGACGAGCAAAATCGCCACATAGTTCTTTCTGGGAAAAGAAACATCGTGGGAGTGGATGACAAGACAGACATGTCAAAAGATTATGAAAGGTATGATGAAATTCCTCCCTTCGTAGTGAAGACGGACCCAAGCATCCTGTTAAATGATGAAAGTTGTCCATGGTTACGTTGCAATAATAGAGCGACACACGCGAAGAAAAAGTTTTATACCCCAAGATCCCACTCTGGGATGTGATTGGCTTCACCGTCATCACTTTTCTTCTCTAGTGAGTAGCCGGGATGATCCAGTTTGTACATGAAGTGCATCCAGTTTTTGTTGTAACCCTCTCAACTTTTTAGCACATGCTAGGTGGGTGAAATGATGATACCATGCCAAGTTTCAACCTTTCTAGAGTTCATTTGTAGTGCTTTTTAATTTCAGGGTCATTTAGCTCAAAACAATTCATTAAATGGATGAAAATAGCAAATGAGGTTAGAAATGGTTGAAATTTAAGGATGTGGCTTATAATGGTTCATATCAAATGCACAAAAAGTCTAGAGTTGAAATTAGTTAAAAAACGAAATGCCTTTGTAACACATGAGTTTTCGTTCGAAACCCTCATACTTCGAAGTAGATGGTCCAGTTTGTACACGAATTGCATCCAATTTTTGCCTTTACCCTCTCAACTTTTTACCACTTGCTATGTGGGTGAAATGATGATACCATGCCAAGTTTCAACCTTTTCAGAGTTCATTTGTAGTGCTTTTTAATTTCAGGTCATTTAGCTCAAAACAATTCATTAAATGAATGAAAAATAACAAATGAAGTTAGAAAGGGTTGAAATTTGAGGATGTGACTTAGAATGGTTCATATTGAATGGAAAAAAGTCTGGAGTTGAAATAAGTTTAAAAAAATGAAATGCCTTTGTAACACATGAGTTTTCGTCTGAAACCCTCATACTTCGGAGTAGATGGTCCAGTTTGAACATGAAGTGCATCCAGTTTTTGCCGTAACCCTCTCAACTTTTTACCACTTGCTTTGGGGTGAAATGAAAATACCATGCCAAGTTTCAACCTTTTCAGAGTTCATTTGGAGTGCTTTTTAATTTCAGGGTCATTTAACTCAAAAAAATTCATTAAATGAATGAAAAATAGCAAATGAAGTTAGAAAGGATTGACATTTGAGGATGTGGCTTAGAATGCTTCATATTGAGTTTTTGTGTGAAACCATCAATACTTCGCAGTAGATGGTCCAGTTTGTACACGAAGTGCATCCATTTTTTGCCGTAATCCTCTCAACTTTTTACTAGTTGCTATGTGGGTTAAATTATGATACCATGCCAAGTTTCAACCTTTTTTAGAGTTCATTAATAGTGATTTTGATTAAAACAAATGAAGGTATAAAACTAAAAAGAATTAAACAGAATCTGGTTTTGAATAAAACACCTATTTAATATATCCTAAAAATTCCCAAATTTAACATAATGATAAAACATACTAATATTAAACAACAGCAAAGACAATCACGCAGAAATCTATTTTTAAACTAAAGTTATTCACAAAAAAGTGATTCATAGAAATTTCAAAAGAATTCAAATTTAAACAATTCAAATTTGAAAACTACTGGGAGTAACAGAAAGTTTGTAATTATTTTGACCTAGAGCATAAAGATTCATTAAAAAATATAAATATTCTAATAGTTATTCCAAATATAAAAACAGAAATTAGAAAAAGAAAAAAAGGAAAATAGACCTTTAGTCCCAGTTGGTGATACCAACCGGGACTAAAGGTCCCTTCCCGCACGGGAGCCGAAAAAGAGGTCTTTAGTCCCATTTGGTGGCTCCAACCGGGACTAAAGTGTGTCATGACTAAAGGGGTCTCTATATAGCAGGGGTACTTAGACGTTTCAGTTTTCCTCATTCTCCCCCGACGCCGCCATGCTGCCCGCGCGCCTCCTCGTCGTGCCCTCCTTGCCGTGCCCCGTCGCCGTTGCCCCACCCCGACGCCGCCAGGCTGCCCCGTCGCCATCGCCCCGACCCGACGCTGTCACCGCTCATCGCCGTCGCCGTCGTCGCTCTCCTCGTCAGCCCCCCGGTGAGGTCCCCAAATCCTATTACATGTTCATTTTGTTAGGTGTTCATTTTGTTAGATGTTTTATGTTTTAGTTGTTTAGTTTTTTATGTTTTAGTTAATTAAGTGTTCATATTGTTTAGTTAATTTAGTTGTTTTATGTTTTAGTTGTTTAGTTTTTTTTTATGTTTTAGTTGTTTTAGTTGGAAACAATGTAGTACCATCGGTCGTCGGTGACGTGGTATGGAGAAGTCCCCGACGATCGTCGGTGAGGGAGAGTCCCCGACGATATCGACGATTTTATATTAGGTAGATATATGATGTTTAGATGTTTAAATGTTTTAGTTGCATAGCATAGCCGTTGAGTCGACGATGCCCAGCCAACATCCTCGTCGTCGCCTCGGTGGCAACAACCTGCTTGAGAGGCGCCATGTCCGGGACTGGGGTCCACCGGGCTGGCACTAGGAGGTGCTGCCTTCCAGGGCACGCAGCTTGGTGAGGAATCAGGGTCCCGTCGTCGACCCGGAGGTTCTTTGGTGGCAGTCGCGTGGACCACTATCGGTGCAGAGGGAGCCGGCCCCCACGGAGGTGGTACGTCGCTGTGTCAGGGAGGAGGACGAGCACGTCCGACGCTACATGGTTGCGTTGGACGCCAGGTTCTCCAATACCTAGCAGGTTCTTTAGGGATCTCACCCGAGCTATGATCCTGTCATAGTTCCTTCTCTTTGGGTGTCCACTGCCTGAGCCACGAGACGTCAACTATATATATATATATATATATATATATATATATATATATATATATATATATATATATATATTAGTGATACTATTCAATGATGTATTAGTGATATTATTCAATGATGTATTAGTGATACTATTCGATGATGTATTAGTGATACTATTATTCGATGATGTATTAGTGATACTATATGATCGTATTGTTGCATTGCCTTGTATTGATTTGCATATCTTCGGTTCTGCTTACTGAACGCATTCTAATTGTTTTATATTTGTTCTGGATTAGTTAAGCTATGGACGGTAGAGACCAAGGCCATGATCAGGAGAGTACCATGCACAACCTGATACGCTCTGAAAATGAAGAGAATGAAGTAGATGATGGCTCACAATACCTTAACCCAAGGGCATTGAGGACGAACAACCAAGAGACGAAGGCGAACCAACTGACAATGAAGATGACGAAGAAATTTTTGTCCATTTAATAGTCCGGCGAGGTATTAATTTTCCCTTTGGTGATCATCAGATGTATTGATTGAATTGTATATATATATATATATATATATATATATATATATATTACCGAATCTTTCTTCTTTTAGCCTTCTGGATCGAGCAAATCTTCTACAAGGGTTAAACATGGACCGACAAAAAAATTGAAAGAAGGCGTAAAGTACAACATTGATCAAATCAGAGCAGATGGCGTACCGATTGAGCCTAAAAAGAATGCGGACAAATTTATACGTCGATGCAGAGTTCTCGTTAGGGACCAAATCCCGATCACCATTCAAGAATGGAATCAGCCAAAAGATCTCGAAGTTCCTTTTGTCAACAAAAGAGCAAAAAATCTTCTTTGGGAGGCGCTCATGAAACATTTCACCCTACCAGAGGGTCTCACAGATGGCGAACGGGAGAAAATCAAGAAGTATGCTCTTAATAAGATGGCCACACAATTCCAGTCTTGGAAGAAAAGATTATGGAACAATTACTTGAAAGACGAAAAGAATACTCCAGAATTCAAAGGAGAATATGTGAAGTTACAAGATGACTGAGACGAATTTGTGAAGGTCAAGGAATCAGAAGCAGCTACGGAATGGTCAAGAATAAACAAGATAAATGCCGACAAGAAAACATGGCACCATCGTCTAGGGCCGGGTGGCTACAAGTCTGGGTTGCCTAAGTGGGATGAATCCAAGAGAAACATGAAGGCTGCAGGGGTCACTCCAGTAAGACATTAACAGAGACTTGGCCCGAGAGGTGCATGACTTGGTTTTATGCACATGGGGGAAAGTTGGACCCAACGACAGGGGAGGTTCTTGAACAGGCAAGTCTTAAAGTAGCCACGGACGAGTTACTTAAAGTAATAGAAGAAGCTTGAGTGGGTGCGTACAAGCCAGAGAGAGAGAAGGATGAGCTTTAACGCGCCCTCAATACTCCTGAACACCCGGTACGAACACGAGGCAAAGGCATGGTTCCGTGGCTTCTAGGGTTTGCAGATTGGAACGACAGTTACAGAAGCCGTGATAGAAAGAAGAAGCAAGAAGTAGATCAGATTCAGGACTTGGAACGCAAATATAATGTGTACCAAGAGCAAATCAACAAACTTAGCCAGCAAGCCGTGTCTCAGCAGCATGAGCAACATGATCTAGCATTGGATGCTATCATTCCATCATCTAGGCCAAAAAGTAGTGTGGGTTCCACAGGGGTCCCGGCCGATGATGCACCGGTGGCTCGCTACCCCGTGGATGATGTCCTAGAGTCGACACCTTGTGAGCTACACATGAAACTCAACCAACATATCCATGAAGGTGGCGCATGTCTTTGCTTTACCGAATGCACCCGAAGCACTCCTTCATAGCAATTCGATTCCACCTGGCTATGCTCGTGTCGGGGTGGATGAAGTTCTGTCGTGATATGATACACTAGAGCTTGATCACCCTAGAGGTCAAGGGGAGGAGACACTGGGAGAAGCCATATGTGGTACCATTGTGTGGAAAAAAGAATGCATCGTGTTTCCAAACTTGGTGCCAAGGCCACCAACTCCTCCTCCAAGTCCGCCGCATCAGCAGACTCCAACCCACCCCGAGACGGAACGCAGGGTGAGTCCGCCATATCGATCTCCACCGCGCCAGCCGAATCCATGCCACCCCAAGACGGAGCGTAGGGCGAGTCAGCGATATCGATCTCCGCCGCGTCAGTAGTATCCAAAGCGGAAGATAGCACCAAACAAGAAACACGAGCCTCCCACCAAAAATAAGTTAGCTTACAAGAAGACTGATGAGGAAATCGATGAACAAGTGGCTATCGAATTGCAGGCCCATTTTGGACTGAAACTGCCCTTGCCGCCAAAGGAGAAAGTACCTGAGAAAGTCGTACAACACTTTATTGGTGCAGCTAAGCCGGCGAATAAAAGGCCAGTATCAGACTATGAACGTTGTATTACCAAGTCCTATCAATCCCAAAAAAGACAGAAGTTGAGCGGTAGTAGTAGTAAATGCGGGAAAACTGTTCCCCAGCTCGGAGAACAAACAGTCCAATCGATCAACCCGCTCAAGGTGAGTACCAATAACGTGGTAATAACCAACGCTGATAGAGAGAATGCTAGATTGCTCGGTATCACCGTTGAACAACTCCTCGAGATCGATGAATTCCCACCGATGGATCCGAAGGAACTAGCATGGAAATATGTCCCCGGGAACCCTCTGGTCAGTCATGAGGATGAGAAGCTTCTAACAACGTAAATGCACAACTTGCATGACTGGTACATGAGATAATTGAAGTTATGGCAACAGAGCCTCATGGTGAAAGTCAAAAAAGAGTATTATGTCCATAAAAACGATTTGTGGATTGAAAATGAAGATTTTTTCAATTATTCAATCAAAAAGCACTCGACAAATCTATCGTCAGTTACTATTGTCTATAAGTGATTTCTTTCTGTAATTTAAGTCTCTAGCTCAGCTCGTTCATCGCCTGTAATTATACTAACTATTTTCTTTTGGGTGGTATTATGAAGAATGAAGATTTTTGAATTGAAAAAAGATGGAGTCTATGGCATTGGGTTCATTGATCCAAATATCGTTAATGAAAAAGTGTTAAGAAGGCACCCTAAAGACACAGAGAAACAAATTCTAAATTTTTTGAAGGCCCTAAATACCAATCCGGAATTACTTTTACCTTGAAACTTCCAGGGAGTGTTACTGTCTTGTACTACAAATTATTTTTTTGCTTATATATATATACTCAATGTTAAGTGTAGTTGATGAGTTATGCATGCTCGCTTATACAAATCATGTGCTCACCTTCCACCGGATCCTTCTAATCATTAGAGTTGACGATGGAACTGTTGAAGTACTGGACTCGCTAAGTAAGGACCCTGAAGAATACATAAGTTTGCATTTGTTGCTCGGAAGGTAATTTCAATCATTGACGCACTATGTAGGCTTCTTTATTAGTTCATTTTCTGATATCAAGTAATTAATAACTCCTTTATTCATTTTTTTTGCCGGGCAGGGTTTGGAAACATTTCATCAAAAAGGTCACCGATGAATGGAAACCAGAGCTGAGATGGCAAAAGCTCAGGGTAATTAAGTAGTACTAGCTACGTCCGTGCATCTCTTTAATTCTAGGTTCAATACCATTGTCATGCTTGCATTATTATCTGATCGAATTCTATTCTCATAAAGTGCATGAGGCGGGCACATGGGACTGATTTATGTGCATACTATGTTTGCGAGAACATTCGCGTTATGACCAAAAATACCAAAACTACAAGAGATCTTTGGGTACGTAAACACCATTCACATTTTTTTATCATGATCTAATATATATACACACACAAGTAACATATTCATATTGATCTCCTTTAAAGATGCATGAGATGCGGGATCCGCTGCTACCAACGGACCACATACGAGCAATTCAAGAGGAAATTATGGGATTTTTGCTTGAGCGGGTCATATCTCCCGACGGAGAATACCATTTCACCTAATGCCTGCATGTAATGATATGCAAATTATAGGAGAAATTGTATATACCAAATTATATATATATATATATGTGTGTGTGTGTGTGTGTATGCATGTGGTTGTACGAGAAATTCTATGATATATGATTGCTTGTACGAGAAAGTCTAGATATGATATATGATTGCTTGTACGAGAAATTCTATTATATATGCATAATGTGTGAGCATGTAATAGCGCAAAATATGTTTAAAATGAAAAAAAGATTAAATGGAAAACACAACATGAAAATGAAAAATAAACAACAAAACAAAAATACCTAAACCCTGAAACCCCTAAGTCTTTAGTCCCGGTTGGTGTCACCAACTGGGACTAAAGGTCCCCATCCCACGGAGCACGCTGCCACCCACGTGGCAGGGATTTAGTCCCAGGTCATGGACAACCGGGACTAAAGACAAGCGGCCTTTAGTCTCTATACATTAGTCTCGGTTGGGGAACCGGGACTAAAGGCCCTTCCCAACCGGGACTAGTGCTCTGTTTTCTACTAGTGCTCCTTCCCTTCCCCACTTGGGTTTTCTTTTTCCCACAAGTCCAGCCACATAGGCCCTCTTGGGCTGGCCTCCCAGCCCACCAGGGGCTGGTGCGCCACCCTAAGGCCCATGTGGCCCTCTTGGGGTGTGATGGCCCCACTTGATGGACCCCTGGAACACTGTCGATACCGATACACTGTCGAAAATGCCCGAAACCTTTCCGGAGTTCAAACACCACTTTCCTATGTATCAATCTTTACCTCCGGACAATTCCTGAGCTTGTCTTGTTGTCCTGGATCTCATCCTGGACTTCGAACAACCTTCGGTCACCAACATACATAACTCAATATTACCAAAACGTCACCGAACGTTAAGTGTGTAGACCTTGCGGGTTCGAGAACTATGTAGACATGACCGAGACACCTCTACGGTCATAACCAATAGCGGGACCTAGATGCCCATATTGTTTTCGACATATTCTACGAAGATCTTTATCGGTTGAACCTCTATTTCAAGGATATTCTCTTTGTTCTTCGGTTTGTTACTTGCCCGAGATTCGATCGTCGGTATCTCTATACTTAGTTCAATCTCATTACCGACAAGTCTCTTTACTCGTTCCATAATACAAGATCCCATGTCTAACACTTTAGTCACATTGCTTGCAAGGCTCATAGTGATGTTGTATTATCGAGTGGGCCCTGAGATACCTCTCCGTCACATGGAGTAACAAATCCCAGTCTTGATCCATGCCCACTCAATAGACACCCTCGAAGATACCTGTAGAGCATCTTTATAGTCATCTAGTTACGTTGCGACGTTTGATACACACAAGGTATTCCTCTGGTGTCAGTGAGTTGCGTGATCTCATGGTCATAGGAACATATACTTGACATGCAGAAAACTATAGCAATAAACTGACACGATCATATGTTACATTCATAGTTTGGGTCTTGTCCATCACATCATTCTCCTAATTATGTGATCCCGTTATCAAATGACATCTCATGTCTATGGCTAGGAAACCTTGACCATCTTTGATCAACGAGCTAGTCTACTAGAGGCATACTAGGGACACATTGTTGTCTATGTATCCACACATGCAATTGAGTTTCCAATCAATACAATTATAACATGGATAATAAACGATTATCATGAACAAGGAAATATAATAATAACCACTTTATTATTGCCTCTAGGGCATATTTCCAACATTAATTCATATTGATTGAATTCTCTTTGTCTACATCATGTCATTGTTCTCCAAACATTACTATGTTTTACTTAATACTCTAGATGCATGTTGGATAGTAGTCGATGGGTGGAATAATAGTAATAGGTGGAGGCAGGAGTCGGTGTATTTTTTTATGGACGTGATGCCTATATACACATGATCATTGTCATAAATATCACATAACTATGCGCTTTTCTATCAATTGCACAATAGTAATTAGTTTACCCACCGTATGTCTACTTCATGAGAGATGTCATTAGGGAAAACTATGGCCCCCGGGTCTATCTAAATATATATTTACAAAAATATCAATTACCTTGCTTCCATTATTTATTTTCTATTTATTTTGCAATTTAAAATTATCTACTAGCAAGCACACTACTTATAAGCTTGTAAGTAACGAGTCCAAGGGGATTGACAACCCTCTTACCCGCGTTGGGTGCAAGTGTTTGCTTCTTTGTGTGCACTCAACGAAGATGGGGGTTGCGTGTTATTCCTATTGATTCGATAAACCTTGGTTTTCTACTAAGAGAAATACTTATCTATACTATGTTGCATCACCCGCTATTTTTCATGGAAAACCCAACACATATCATAAGTATCACATGCACACCAGTACATGACACAAACTCATCACAGCAGTACAACACTCACGGACCCGTGTGACAAGCAAAGCACGCAAACGCAATCCCCTACGCAAGAATGATGCGCACACACCATGCACGACATGCACGTATCCACATGTGCACAACGGACGCTCATAGTATGACAGTCGCGGTTGTATCGCCTCCATTCACAAAGCACTGGCTGCCGCACACGACAATGGCTTGTTTGTAGCTACCGCCACCATCGCCATGACCATGATGGATTGTAGCTTGAGCGAGAGAGAGAGAAGAAAGGAAAGAGAGGGCGTGATAAGGAGGAAGATGAAGAAGGCAAGAGGCATGCTGCCGCTCGAGATGCACAAACCGTTAACAAGGGAGAGATGGCAAGGGAGGAAATAGGTTTTTTTTATAAAAGGAGGAAGACCCCCGGCCTCTGCATCTGGGCGATGCATACGGCCACTTTATTGATTATTCACGAAGACCTTACAAAGTAATACATCAGTGAGTCTGAAGCCACCGTCCTGGCAACATCTGTCGCTACTCCTATCCACTTGATGAAGGGGTGCTGATAGTCCGAGCCTAATACCAAACAGACCTCGCAGCAAAGCCTAACATCTAAGACCGGAGGCCCCAGTCAAGCCACTGCTGGGTCTGGGACACACACCGGTCCGACGCAATCTTAGAGGCCGCCGCCGCCGTCTTCCATCGATCCATCTTCAGAGCATTTATCGACGCAACGACCTTGCGAGGCCTACCATCGACGTCACCACGACGCCAGATAGCTCGAACCTCCTGCGTGAGTCCATCCACACGCATCGGACGCTGAGACTCCACTACACCACGCCGCCGAGATCCGACGTCTTCGATGCGGAGGAGGAAACACTGCTCCACCTTAGGGCGCATTGCCGGCCACCTGCCGCGATGTCGTGCAAGTACAGCCCCGGGAAAGCACACAGGGAATCACGATCTTCAAGACGACGCCCTCAGGAGGGGAAGCGACGATCACGCCATCGTACAGTCCTGCACCGCAGGTCCTAGGCTTTCACCCGAAGAAAGTAACCCGAGAGCGAAGGAGGTCGGAGAGCTCCACAACGGCCCCCAGGAGGAGAGCGACATCCGCAGACGCCGCGCCATCGGCTTTCGCCCGGAGCAACCCTGCCTCCGCACCCTCACGCTGCCAGACGAGGATGGGGGAACCCTAGTGCCACCAGCATGCGAACCCACTAGACCAAGCACCTCCTACGCGGCGGCGGCGCCATCACCACGCACGACCACCAACCTCACCGCCGGCCGAAGCTAATGGGCCAGATCGGCCGAGCCCGCCACGGCCAGATCTGAAACCTTAGGACGCCATTGCGTCGAGGCAGCCACGAGCAGGCGACAGCCCATCACCTGCGAGAGGACGAGGACGCCGCGCCGGGCAGCCGCCACGCCGTCCGGAAACGCCGAGGACGAGTCTCCCACCACCACGGGCTCACGCCGGCAACCAAGGCCGCCACACGCCCGGAGATCCCCGCCGCCACCGTCCTCTGGCGCGGGCTTCGCCCGACGGACTCATCTGGCGACAACGGGAGGGAGACGTGCTGTAGAGGGGGACGGCGGCGACGCACCTAGGGTTCCCCCGAGCCGCCCTGGGGACGACGTGGGGGTCAGAGGACGGCCTTTTTAGGTTGTGTTGGGTTTTCTCAGAAGTGAACGGAGGAAAGAGGAGGTCGCAGAAAATATTCACGTCGCGAGTGTGGGATGGCCAGGTCTGCGACTTTTTCACATCGCCGCAGAGTCTGATTTTGAAGGAATATTCCAAGCATCTGGCTGGCCATATCCTTCCTAATACCAGCTCGCCCAAGAACTAAACAGATGGCCTCCATTAAAAAATGCTATCCCTGTCCCAAGGAGGGATAGCCCAACAACCAAACACACCCCTAACCAATATAGATTCCTAGTTTCTTACCATATCGCTCAAGCCCGGGTGATACATAACTTGCCCTGGTGAATTGACCTCTATAGTTCAATTTTTCATTTTTTTTTTAACAGAAAACATCTTTCTTTACTCAGCGATCAAAGTTGATGTCTTGAAGATCATATATATTTGCATATAACTCATCACTATTTATAGTTGATCTTGGGTGGTTCTCTACGTGTGTGCCTGTGGCATGTTGTTAGCATCAATAAGAGCCCACGTTCATCCCAAGCGAAGTCCGATTGTGAAAATTATGACCAAAAGAATAAAGCACCTGCAACAGATTTTGCACCATCGAACAATCTGGTCAAGTGCATCGTCGGATCAGAAACCTTTTGTGAGGACAAGGTCATTTTGGACCAGGACAGTCCGGGTGCACCAAAAAATGCCCAATAGGCAGATTTTGCATGTGAAATTTTCTATTTCTTTTGCTCCTTGTCGACCCTAGTATATTGAACATTACTACCTCCGTTCGGGTTTATTAGGCCTTTTTGTATTTTGTGTCAGACTTTGACCATCGATATAAGTTACTAAAATGTAAAGTATATGCTATGAAACATTGTACTATTATGTACTTTATATTTTGTTAATTAAATTTATAGGTTAAACTTGGGCCCAAAATAAGAGGGGGCCTAATAAAACCGGACGGAGGGAATACAACTCAATAATATTGATGCATATCTTGATGTTGATGGCATTCATTCCAACTCCATGCAATTTATTTATTGCATCACACATGAAACATATCGCCGTACATAAGATATGTACAACGTATAATTAAAGAAAGAAAAAGACTACTATCCTTATCGTCCTTTATCCATTTTCTCCATGTACCGATTTTTGTGTTCCTCGATAATTCTCATATCTAAAGTGTTGGCATGTCTTCTCAAAAAACAAAATGTTGCTTTACACGTCGCTGCAAATACCTTAATCTCCACTAAGGATAAGCATAATTATTTTATTATTATAATTATCGGCCTTTTCTCTAGACCCGATTAATGTCGTTTTGGGCTCATACTTCCCCTCATCGCAAAAAAATGGACACGTATTTCCCAAAATCCGCCTTCCCTGCAGTGCCGGCGTGAGCCCCACCAACAACCACGCCCTCACTCACTGGCCACCTGAAACAGAACGCGAAAGATTCTCTCTCAACTCCGGCCGGCGGCTAAACCCAAACCCCGGAGCCCGATGTCGCCGGCGGCGACGCGGATCCTGCTCGCGGGCGCCCGGCGCCGCGGCCGCGGCCTCTCCTCGTCGGCGGAACCCTCCCCCTCCCTGTCCCCCTCGCAGCTCCCGAGGGGCAAGCGCTGGGACGCGGTGGTGATCGGCGGCGGCCACAACGGGCTCGCGGCCGCGGCCTACCTCGCGCGCGCCGGCCGCTCCGTCGCCGTGCTGGAGCGGCGGGGTGTCCTCGGCGGCGCCGCCGTGTCCGAGTCAGACCTCGTCCCCGGCTTCCGCTTCTCCCGCTGCAGCTACCTCCTCAGCCTCCTCCGCCCCGCCCTCATCCGGTAGGAAACGCGCCCCCTCCTCTCTCACGGCCGCAGCCTCCGATTCCATCAGATTTACCTCCGGTTCCGTACCTGCATTCTGAAATTCTGCATGTACTAAAGAACTGATGCTCATGCCACTGCTGTTGCTGCTACCGATGATGGATGATTCAGGGAGCTGGAGCTGGAGAGGCACGGGCTGAAGCTCCTGCCGCGGAGCCCGTCGTCCTTCACGCCATGCCTCGACGGCCGGTACCTGCTCCTCGGCCCGGACGCGGAGCTGAACCGCTCCGAGATCGGCAAGTTCTCCAAGAAAGATGCAGAGGCATACCCGAGGTGACAGACAGACAGACAGACACATTCAGAATTCGCAGTGGTTTCTTTCCTTGTGCGTTTCAGGTTGGGTTGATCTTTATACGAGCGGTATGGCCGATGTGCGAATGTAGGTACGAGGAGCAGCTGGAGAAGTTCTGCAAGCTCATGGACTTCGTCATAGACTCGCCACCGCCGGAGCTGAGGCAGCTGTACCATGCTTCCATGGTCGACAGGATGAAGGATAAGGTCGACAAGTCCGTGTTCTGGAGCAAGCTTCTTGGGATAGTGATGCAACAGGGGCAAAAGGACATGGTGTGAGTGCTAAATTTATCACCCCTCTTAGGATGTTATTGTTGCAGCCATTTGCGAACAATGCAGTATGTGAAGTTAAATCTTTTTTACACTGGCAGGAACTTCTTCGACCTTCTTCTGTCGCCAGCGTCGAAGATATTGAATAACTGGTTTGAGGTTGAAAGCTTGCTCCCCTCTTCTCTGAAACACTTCTCTTCTGTCTTCACAGTGGTCATATGGAGAAAGCTGTATTGCACTAGACCATCTACACATGTCGGATATGAATAACCTGTTTAGTTCTTGTGCTGACCGCTCTAGTGCTACAGGGTGATGTATTGAAGGCAACCCTGGCGACTGATGCTGTGATAGGTACTATGGTAAGGGTGCATTGCTTAATCCACATTTGTTGTGCCTACTGGGTTAGTGTTTGACCATTGCTTCTCCTTGTATAGGCTGGTGTGAACACTCCAGGATCGGGATATGTTCTCCTACACCACATCATGGGGGAAACTGGTGGCCAACGTGGTGTTTGGGCGTATGCTTCTGACCATATCCATGTTATTCTGTTCCACCATAAAACTATGTAGTTAGCAAAAACCCATAGGATAATGTAGTTTTCATTGTTCTACACTTGAAACTGAATAAAGGATTGCTGGTGCTTATCTCCACTGGCTAAGCAAACAAGTTTTCAGTTGCCTTAGAATCAGTTTCAAGGGGTGATGTCACAGGAAATGTTATCACAGTCAGAAAACCTTACATTCAAAAACAAATTACACTTGCAGGTATGTCGAAGGTGGTATGGGCTCAGTCTCATCAGCTATAAGCAAAGCAGCTCTCGAAGCAGGCGTACAAATTGTAACAAATGCTGAGGTGCACTTTCTCTTCTTGTGCAAGCCCTCTTTATTCCATGCCGATCATGTTTGGCTGAACAAATGATTAAAATCAAAGCAGAAGTGAAAAAAGCTGGATTTTACATCGAAGAAGTCATTAATTATGCAGTCACATAATTATAATTGTGCGACCAATTTTTTATTTGGCGTTTCTTGCCTCACTTGCCTTAGTTATTTTGCATAGGTTTTGCAAGTAATGGTCGATGAAACTACTGGAAAGGTGCAAGGGGTAAGTCTTGGACTAATCAGCAAGTGTATGTGCACTGTGTAGTTCATTTCTTTCCTCCTCTTGAAGGATTGAGAATCTGTAGGTTGCTTTGGCTGATGGAACCGAGTTGCACTCATCAGTTGTGTTATCAAATGCCACGCCATATAAAACATTTGTGGTAAGAATCACTCTGAATATGTAGCGGTGTGAGGATTTAGTAGCTCTAATTTTGCAGGCATAACTAGAAAATATCCTCTAAATTGGCACCTGGTTTTCTTTGCAGGACCTTGTGCCTGCCAATACTCTCCCAGAGGACTTCCTCTGTGCCATCAAAACAGCAGATTATAGCTCTGTAAGTACTTAGTTACTAGCTTATTAAATAAAGGAATTACATTGGTGATGTGCATTCTTCCAAATATCTATCTATGCAGTATACGATGATAACCTTGTTACATTATAATCTATCTACTATACTTGCGTTTCATTAGTATGGATGCCAAAGTTTCTCAAGTAACAAGAACTCATGATTGTGGGAAACAGGCTATTCATAGCAATGCTATATAGCATCTGAAAATTCTTACGTGCAAAGCTATTTATGGTCGATATTGACTTTCAGTAGCTGACTTGTAAATTGTAATATTGTCGCTAACTGTGTTCTCTGGACAACAGGCAACAACGAAGATCAACGTTGCTGTTGATGCGCTGCCACAGTTTCGCTGTTGCAAAAACATCAAACCTGAAGGTGGCCCGGAGCACATGGGCACCATACACATTGGATCTGAAAGGTACTTAAGTTAGGGAATATTTCCTACTTGGGCACATATTTATCAACTGTGTCCATTGTTCTTCTGCATATCTGTAGACAAGCAACAATCTACGAGACACTGTTTGTTATCTTGGTCCTGTTCATGTATAGTAGGTCAAGGAAAATAATCTCTTAATTCAATATTTTCACTCTTAAATAGAAAATTCTGCTGTTTACATTGAGTGTTCCTTGCTTGTCATGTCAACCTGATACACCAACTTGGTAGCCTACATCTATGTATTGAAGTATATGTTATTGCTAGTACCTCAGGATAATACAGAGCATAGTCTGACCAGGCTAAGCAGTCATAAGATGACTGAGTTGTGGATTAGCGTTTTCATTCTCCTAAGGAAAAAGCTAGATGATCTGGCCAATCAATTCTTTTGTGTGAGACGATTTTTGTGTAGTTCAGCAGTCACTTATTCAGACTTAAGCCTTGGTACATTTCAATATGGAACTTTTACTTGCTCTTCAGCATGGAGGAAATCGATATTGCATATAAGGAAGCTGCAGGCGGTTTCTCATCCACAAGGCCTGTTATAGAAATGACAATTCCTTCAGTCTTAGATAAGACCATCTCTCCACCAGGTATGTCATTTTCTTTCGCTTCCCCATAATTGCATCTGAGTAAATTTACTATTCTAGCAATATTTAACTATAAGGAACCTGTTCTATGTACACTAAATTTACATTGTTTTTGCGGGCGACTAAATTTGCATTTTAGAGTTAATGTGTTCAAGGTCATTTTGGATGTTTATAATGTTGTGATCTCCCATATTGTGTATATACTTCACATGGAGTTATGGACTGACTCATATTCCATCTTTCACTTTATCCTTTGGATAGGTCAGCACGTTATTAATCTTTTTGTTCAGTACACACCCTACAAACTGTCAGAAGGCAGTTGGCAGGATCCGGCTGTTAGAGTAAGTTGATCCTTCTTACATTTTGATTTCGTGATGCACTGTATGTTTAATCTTTGCACTTCACCACATCCCACACTTCTTGCTGTGTATATTGCCCCACAATTATTTTTTACTGAAACACAAATGGAATAAATGATAAAATTGATAACTTGCCCTTGGTCATTGTGATCCATCACTGTGTGGAGAGAACGTTTTTTCTGAATTTAGGTCCACCTACCGACCATTGACCATTTTGATCAACACCAATTTTCAGAAATCATTTGCTGAGAGATGCTTTTCCTTGATCGATGAGTACGCACCGCACTTTAGCTCATCAGTGATAGGCTATGACATGCTGACTCCACCTGATCTTGAAAGGGAGTTTGGGCTAACAGGTAATATCCATTGGTACCATGTATTGTCTTTTGTAAGCTGTGTGCACGCAGACCGGATACCGTTTTGTATTGTTCCTTCTTACCAGTTGAAAAACTTAGCTAAGCAGAGACAATTCACATTTCCCAGGTGGTAACATCTTTCACGGTGCGATGGGCTTGGATTCCCTGTTCCTAATGAGGCCTGCCAAGGGATGGTATGTTCGGGTCACATGCGTACTAAGTTCTGCTCTGGCTTCTTCTACTACACAACCTTTGATCCTTCTAAGGTTTAAAACTCATGCCTTTCTGATCATGGCTAACCTGTTTTCGCTTTGCACCATACAGGTCAGATTACAGAACCCCCGTGAAGGGGCTGTACCTCTGCGGCAGTGGTGCGCACCCAGGCGGTGGAGTGATGGGTGCCCCGGGCCGCAATGCTGCTGCAGTAGTTTTGGATGATCTCAAGACAAGATAGATGCAATTCATGGAAGATGGTAAGAGCAGCTGACACTAGGGTAGCATTTTCAAGCACAAGTGTGTAGTCTCCTGTATCGAAACGCGAACCTTGTCGTTAGGCCATCTGGTAGAGATAATTTTGTCATGCATACTTACATGATGAAAAGGATGAGACATGAGAAGCATTTTCTGAATGGGTTGCTGCCAACTATTCTCATTTTGGCTCTCTTATCGGTGGTCCAAAAAGGACGAATTCTCAGTTATGCGCGTACGCCTATTTTCTTCTCTATGGAGCGGTCCCACGTCACAGTCTCTTAAACCTTCAATTTGGTTAAATGTGAAGAGGAGTAGAGTTTGCAAAGTATAGTTAGATATGAACTGCGAGTGCTATGCTCCATCCTTACATTTGAACTGCCATCCAGTAATCTGTGCCACCTAGCTTGACTGCAGACTTGCATGATAAAAATGATGAGCCATGAGAAGCATTTTCTGAATGAATTGCCTGTGTAGCTATTCTCATTTCGGTTTTCTTATTGGATGGCTAAACGGGATTAGTCTCAGTTGTGTGCTTGCATCTATTTTCTTCTTTATTACTTCTTCCGTCCCATAATATAAGAACGTTTTTGACACTATGAGACGGAGGGAGTAATGAAGAGGAGTCTCCCATGAACCTTCATTTGATCAATTATGAAGAGGAGTGGTGTTACCATACATGTTAGGATTAATGGCCGATTCCAACAATTTGATCCATGAAATAGATGGTTGGAGAAAAACAACACGAAGTTCGACATTGCGAGTTGGATAGTCTGCCATCCGATAATGTATCGCATGGCTTCCATGCATTTGATGCGCCATACAGTAGCGTGTGCTGCTTGACTTGTCTACAGACATGTTAGGATTTATGAATCTCAAGTCTTGAATAAGGCCTGAATGGGAGTAGGCACCCATGGGTCTCACCCTTCTTCATGCAATTGACATTAAACTGCTCATTTCTTGAGTTTTTTCACACTTTTTCCTTCTCTTCCTGCAAGAGGAAACAAAATATGCAAATAGAATGATCACATGATTTTGTAGCGTGTACTCAGTAAATAAAGGAGAGGTGATAAAACGGGTCTTGAATGACTTGATCAACACACTTACCACATGCTTAGCTAACAAAAACTGCGTATAGCCGTATATATAGCCACCTTCCTTATGAATTACGGGCTTGCTAAAAACAGTCGACTGGGAGTCTCAGTCGACATTATAATCCCTTGATCTTGCATCAAGGTTTGTGCAAACAGTTTTTTTTTCAGTTTTCTTCTTCTTGCATACAATATTACTTGATTGAGACTTCGTCTCAGTCGACTGAGACATAAACACTCCCTATGAATTAGTATGTCAAACGGCTCTGCTAAAAATCAGTCGAGAAGTCTCAATCGACACTAATCCGTTGATTTTGCATCAAAATTCGTGCAAACATTTCTTTTTTCAGTTTTTTTTTCTTCTTGCATACTATACTCTTGACTGAGACTTTGCGAAGTCTCAGTCAACTGAGACCTAGACACTCCCTATGTCAAAGGTCCAATGTTGTATTGTTAGTATGTTTTTTCTTCTTCTCTATTTAAGTGTCCGGTCTTGTGAAATTAAATATTGGAGGAAAACAAAATATAATGGTATTTCCCCTGTGCATGCCACCAACCATGCCGCCCATGCACCGTCGGCCGTTGTATTCAACAGTGTAGTCTTGCAGCCCGGCCATGCCCCTTCCTTTCTCTGGCTCCGGCGCCTACACAATCTGCATCGTCCATTCCATGAAGCAGTCGGAGCACACGTCCGCTGCCTCGTGGCAGCAAAGACCTTGTCGTCACCAGAGATGTTAGCAATCTCGCCACTGAAGTTGGCGCCCTGTGTAGAGCTGGAAAGGAGGACCATGGAGATCTGGAGGGTGAATAAGGCGCTGCAGCTGCCGAAGTACCAAACGGCCAGCAGCTAGAGTCGACGGTGTTCAACGGAGCGACTCGACACCTGGCGGAGCGTCCAATGGACGCTGAAGCCGGCACGTCCATGTTCTTTGAGGTGATTGCGCCGAGAGCTTCAAGAGTTCAACGGCAACAACATCCACGAGAAAACATTTGTGACCCACCTTCTCACTCAGATGTTGGCGGTCCTCGCCTTCCGTGGCCAAATGACCATCATCGAGTCAGGAGAATGCCAGACAATTCGCAAAGCCAAGTATGAACCTCTTCGAGGTTAGGGATGATGGCAAGTTGTTGAGCTACCGAGCGGACAAGAAGGGTATGGCAGACAAGGAGTCACACAACGGAACCTCAGTTTCATTGTAGTTGGGCTAACATGTATTGGACCACCTGGTTACGTCGAGTACTGAATTCTCGACCTCCTCATAAGAAGAATGGGAATGATATGCCACTAGGACCACCTGTCTACATGAGATTTTCATACTTCTATTTTTTTTCAACCCATTGTGCAAACAATTATGATTTGTGGGAAACTACTTGACACCCAATATGGGTGTGGCTATCTCATATATATAGACATATGTCAAGCGTACAAATACAAGATTACATAATATATACAGAAGCTACGTAATATTGTCTAACACCCTCCCTCAATCTTAACTGTGGCCTGAAGTACAAAGCAAGTTAAGATTGCGTCTACAACCTTCAAACTGAGGTTGTGAAAGTGGCTTCGTGAAGATGTCAGCAAGTTGATCTTTGAAGGAGATAAACTTAAATGATAGTCAACTTCGATGTGCTTGGTACGAGCATGGAAAACTGGATTAGACGAAAGATACGTCGCACCAATATTATCACACCAAAGAACCGGTGGCTGCTCTTGAGAGACTCCCAACTCTCAACAGAGACTATACCCAAATGAGCTCAGCTGTGGCATTGGCAACCGCCTTATACTCTGCTTCAGTGCTACTCCGAGACATTGTGGCATGCTTGCGCACACTCCAGGTGATCAAGTTGCGACCAAAGAAGACAACATAGCCCCCCGTTGATCGCCGGTCATCCAGACTCCCAGCCCAATCTGCATCAAAGAACGCCGAGAGAGCACTCGAAGAGGTAGACCGAAGATGCAAGCCATACAAGCCAGTATGAGAGACATAGCGTAGGATTCGCTTCACAGCTGACCAGTGTGAAGTCTGAGGAGCATGAAGATACTGGCACACGCGATTTACCGCATAGGAGATGTTCGGACGTGTGATAGTCAAGTACTGCAAGCCATCAACAATACTGCGGTACTCAGTAGCATCATCTGAAGGAAGCAAAACACCATCCAAGGCCGATAACCGATCAGTCGCAGACATAGGAGTGGTAGCATGCTTGCACTGCAACATACCAGCACGTCGCAACAAGTCCAAAGAATACTTATGTTGAGTGAGAGTCAGACCAGCAGGGGACCGTGAAACCTCCAGACCAAGGAAGTAATGGAGAGCACCCAAATCCTTGACAGCAAAATGACCACTCAGAGCAGACAGCAGATGATCAGCGGCAGTCACTGAGGAGCTGATAAGAATAATGTCATCAACATAAATCAGTAAGTACATAGTAACCTCAGGACGATGGAACATGAACAGAGACGTGTCAGCAGTGGACGGAGCAAATCCAAGACGTCGAAGAACTGAGCCAAGTCGGGCATGCCATGCACGAGGAGCCTGCTTAAGTCCTTAAAGCGCCTTAACAAGACGACACAAATGATGTGTACGAGCAGGATCAACAAAACCTAGAGGTTTCCGCATGTAAACCTCTTCCTCCAAGACCCCATGAAGAAAAGCATTCTGAAACATCAAGCTAACATAGAGACCATCCTTCGGCAACAACCAAGGACAGAAGCAGACGAATGGTGGTAGGTTTGACAACTGGACTGAAGGTATCCTCATAATCAAGACCATATTGTTGTTTAAACCCTTTGGCTACCAACCGTGCCTTGTATCGCTCAATAGAACCATCAGCATGCATCTTTACCTTAAATACCCACTTGGAATCAATGATGTTGATATCAGACACAGGAGGAACCAAGCGCCAAGTATTGTTCCTCTGTAGTGCCTGAAACTCCCGCTCCATGGCACTGCGCCAATGAGGAATCCGAAGAGCCGCCTGAAAATGCCGAGGCTCGGTAGTGGGGTCAGCATCCGTCTGTGCCATAGACGTCGCAATCCACGCAACCGTGCCGTCAGTGCGCTCCTTCGGCCGAACAATACCGCTCTGACTGCGCGTACGAGGATGCAGAATAGCGAAAGGCGGCGGAGATGGCAGCGGAGACGGGGTCGATGAAGATGGCGATGATGACGCAGACCGATCCTCAGACGCAAAGCCAGACGTGCTAGGCGACCGACCTGGCGAGGAAGGCATGGACGCCGGCTCGACCCCCACGACAGAGGTTGGCTCGGGTGAAACTGGCTCGGCCACCTCGACCGGCTTGGCCTGTGCGTGAGCCAGTTCGACCAGCTCGGTCGGCGTGTGAGCCAGTTCGACCGGCTCGGTCAACGCGTGGCCAGCCCTATGCTGGACCGAGGTGGCAGGGCCCGGCTCGTCCAGCCCCGTCGGCAAGCCTGGTGATGGAGCGGCGTCGCGAGCGGGCTAGGCGGACGTCCGAGGGGACGCGAGCGGCTGCTCATCCAGAAGCTCGAGGCGTGCTCCACGCTCAGTACCTGCACCATGGTTAGGTAGCAACAGGGGGGTATATGCAACATCAACAAATCGACCAGGCAAAGGTAAAACGGATTTCTCTGGTGCGGTGGGGTGGTGGAGGTGACCGGAAGTGCGAAAAAAGGAAAAACATTCTCATCAAACACCACATCACGTGAGATGTAGACGCGGTTAGAGGGGACATGAAGACACTTGTACCCTTTATGAAGAGAACTATAACCAAGAAACACACACTGTTTAGACCGAAACTCCAACTTGCGTTGGTTATATGGACGAAGATGTGGCCAACATGCACACCCAAAGACCTTGAGAAACGTATAATCAGGAACTTCATTCAATAAGAGCTCAAGTGGTGTTTTCATCCGACGGAGTCGTGTAGGGAGTCTGTTAATGAGAAAGCATGCGGTGGAAAACGCATCACTCCAAAACCGGAAAGGAACAGAGGCATGGCCAAGCAAGGCAAGACCAGTCTCAACTATATGGCGATGCTTACGCTCAACTACACCGTTTTGCTGATCTGTATGAGGACAAGACACACGATGTGTAATTCCAAGCTTATTAAAGAATGCATTGAGGTTGTGATACTCACCCCCCAATCGGATTGCACATGAATGATTTTGTGACTAATCAGACGCTCAACATGCGCTTGAAATTGCAGGAAAACATTAAACACATCAGACTTGCGTTTAAGAAGATAAAGCCAAGTGAACCGACCGTAAGCATCAATAAAACTGACATAGTAATTATGACCACTAACAGAGGTTTGGGCATGGCCCCATACATCCGAAAACACAAGTTCAAGCGGTTTATTGACTACACGACTCGACTCAGAATAAGGAAGCTGATGACTCTTGCCTTGCTGACATGCATCACAAACTGTGTCAACATGTTTATTGGACACGACTGTAAGCTTATGACGATGAAGTACATGGCAACGATGGGAGTGGCAGGATGACCAAGGCGTGCATGCCAATGTGATGGAGACACACGAACACCGCTGAAAGCACTAGGAGCTAGTGGCAGATCAAGTGCATAGAGACCATTATTGCGCAGTCGACCTCTAAGGAGTACGTCCCTCGTGTCCCGGTCCTTAACAAAAAAAAATGAAAAGGATGAAATTCAGCAAGAAAATTATTATCACGAGTAAGTTTAGGAACTAAAAGCAAACTACGTGAAACAGAGGGAACACGAAGGACATTAAGAAGACATAATTATGTGGATCAACGGGTAAGAAGTGATGCCTGACCAATATGTGAGATGTGCATACCTTCCTCGTTAGCGGTGTGAACCTGATCGTGTCCACGGTACGGCTCCTGTGTAGACAGCTTGCCCATCTCGCTCGTCAGGTGATTGGTAGCGCCCGTATCCATGTACCAAGATGCATCAACTAGATAGGAAGGAGTATGTCCTTGCTCATGACTCGCCAGGAAAGCCTGCTTCTCATTACCCTTGCCATTGTTCCCGATCCCCAAGAAATCCTGTTTGAAGCGACGATGACAATGGGAGGCAAGGTGACCATCAAGTCCACACAGCTGGCAGGGGACCTGCGCACCACATGAAGGGTAGCAGGCACGGACTCGACCCCCCATGGAGGTAGTGGTGTTCCGCGAATTAGGCACGGGCGGCGGAGGTTTGCCACCAGGTGGTGGCTTGTAGGGCTTGCCCTTCCCACGCGTTGCAGCGTTGGCGGAAGGGAAACTCGGTGTAGAGCGACGAGCCTGGATGCGCTGTTCCGTGGCAAGAAGACGCGCATACAACTCACGCGGCTGGATGGGAGTGTCACCACCATTAACATTCTCCACCAAATTAACATAGTCGTCACCCAGTCCATTGAGCACATAACAGGTGAACTCCTCCGAACCAAGAGCCTTGCCGATGGAGGCAAGGGTGTCAGTCGTACCCGTCACCTTGTTGAAGTAGTCGGTGACGGTGAGGTCATGGAACTTCACCTCCCCAAGCGCGGTGCGAATAGCATGAGCACGCGCCTGGGACTACGAAGCAAAACTGGTATGAAGAGCCGTCCACGCGTCCCGAGACGTAGCGGCAAAGATAACCAGCGACGAGACTCCCTCCGTGAGAGAGGACTGGATAGCAGATAGGATGGCTTGATCTTGAGCCACCCATGCAAGATGCCCCGGATGATACGACGGGGAACACAGCAAAGTACCATCAACAAAGCCGTCCAAGTAACGACTGCGAAGAAACGGCAGCACCTATGCACGCCACGATAGATAGTTATTTCGTCGTGAGCTTCACCGGGATGAGATGCGCGAAGTAGAACGGCGTGATCGGAGGAGCTGGCTGGTACCCGCCATAGATCGTCGGTGCAGCGCTGTAGGGCGCCGCAACAGCCACAGATACGTCAGGATCCCCGGACTACGCGTGATACGCGGCCGCAGTCAACGCGTTGGATGCAGTCGGGGGCGGGGCACCGTACGCGGCTGGAGGTGACACGCCGTACGCGGCCGGAGGCAGGGCGCCGTACGCGCCAGACGCGGCTGAATCCGCGTGCGACCCGCCTGGAGGCCGGGAGCCATACGCGCCGTACGCGGGCGACGCGCCTGGAGGCGGGGCGCGGTACGAGTCGTTGCCAGCCGCGTAGGACGTAGAAGACACGACGGGCGCGGATTGAAACTCCCCGGGAGCAGCGAAAGCTGGTGGCTGGCCATGCAGAGAAGTAGCGGCCTGCATGGCGGCCTGCCCAGCAGCCTGTGCGGAGGCGGCCGTAGCGGCACTACCCGGCATGGAAGCCAGTGGGGGTGACGCCAGGAACGGAGAGACCGCGGCGGCCTAAGCGCTGTGGACCGGAGCAGATGGGATCGGGACAGTAGCGGCAGCGGAAGACATGTTCGTAACCTAAATCGATACCATGTAAACAATTAAGATTTGTAAGAAACTGCTCGACATCCAATACGGGTGTGGCTATCTCATATGTATATAGACGTACGTCAAGCGTACAAATACAAAATTACATATTATATACAGAAGCTACGTAATATTGTCTAACACATTGAATCTGAACTTGATAGTTGATACAGATATTGGTTAACTTACATCTATGCACTGAAGTAGGTAATTATGTTTTCGCTGGTGCCTTATAAGATAATAAAGAGCACACTAGCTGACTAGCGGTGTGTTGGCGTTATTATATAACAAGTCTATGGGAATTGTGAGCCATACTTTGTGCAGTTTTTCCTTCTTCTGAATTTGGGTCCAGCTACCTATCGTTGTCCATTTTGTTTGAAATCAATTGTCAGAAATCATTTGCTGAAAGATGCTGAGAATGCACCGCACTTTAGCTCGTCAGTTATAGGCTCCACCTAATCTTTCACGGCGCAATGGGATTACCTCTTCCTAATGAGGCATGCCAAGGGATGGTATATTCCAGACACATGCATATTTAGATCTTCTTTGGAAACCTTTGATCTTTCTAGGGTTTAAAACTCATGCCTCTGTGATCATGGCTAACCTGTTTTTGCTTTTCACCATACATGTCAGACTACAGAACCCCCCTGTGAAGGGTCTGTACCTTTGCGGCAGCGGTACACACGCAGGCAGCGGGGTGATGGGTGCCCCTAGTCGTAATGCTGCTGTTGTGGTTTTGGATGATCTAAATGAAAGATAAATACAATTCATGGAAAATGGAAAATGGTGGCTGACACTATGGTAGCATTATCAAGAACAAGGTTGCAGAAGTTGTGTTTATCCACGTTGTAGCTTTCTGTCGCTTGGGTAACATACGTTGTAGCTTTTCTACACGATAAAACGCGTCTTGAATGACTTGATGAACACACTTACCACATGCTTAGCTAACAAAAACTGCGTATGGCCCTATATATATATACCCACCTGCCTTATGAATTAGTATGTCAAAGGTCCAATGTTGCATTGTTAGTATGTTTCTTCTTCTTCTCTATTTAAGTCTCTAGTCTATGGGATACTGTGAAATGAAATATTGGAGGAAAACAAAATATAATGGTATTTCCCCAATCAGCGCCATGGTGCACGCCACCAACCATGCCGCCCATGCACCGTCGGCCGTTGTATTCGGTAGTGCAGTGTTGCAGCCTGACCGCGCCCCGTCCTTCCTCTAGCTCCGGCGCCTACACAATCAGCACCGTCCATTCCATGAAGCAGTCGGAGCACACCTCCGTTGCCTTGCGGCAGCAAAGACATTGTCGGCGCTGGAGATGTCAGCAATCTCGCCACTAAAACTGGCATCATGTGTAGTGCTGGAAAGGAGGACCGTGCAGAGCTGGAAGGCGGATAAGGCGATGTATCTGCCAGAGTACCAAACGGTCAGGAGCTAGAGTTGACGGTGTTCAACGGAGCGGCTCGACACCTGGTGGAGCGTCCAATGGACGCCGAAGCTGGCACGTCCATGTTCTTTGAGGTGATTGCGCCAAGAGCTTCTAGAGTTCAACGACAACAACATCCGTGAGAAAACATTTGTGACACACCTTCTCACTCAGATGTTGGTGGTCCTCACCTTCCGTGGCCAAATGACCGTCATCAAGTCGGGAGAATGCCAGACAATTCGCAAAGCCAAGTATGAACCTCTTCGAGGTTAGGGATGATGGCAAGTTGTTGAGCTACCGAGCAGACAAGGAGGGTATGCTGCCATGAAGCAGACAAGGAGTCACACAACGGAACCTCGATTTCACTGTAGTTGGGACCTCATCGAATTTAGGGATGGTGTCAAGCTGTTGAGCTACCGAGGGGACAAGGAGTCACACAGTGGAACCTCGATTTCACGGTAATGAGCTAACATGTATTGGACCACTATTGCTTTTTTTTCAATCCATTGAATGTGAACTTGATAGTTGATACACATATTGGTTAACCTACATCTATGCACTGAAGTAGGTAATTATGTTTTCGCTGGTGCCTTATAGGATAACCTGATAAAGAGCACGGCCTGGTGACACTAGCGGTGTGTTGACGTTATATAACATGTCTATGGGAATTGTGAGCCATCACTTTGTGCAGTTTTTCCTTCTTATGAATTTGGGTCCAGCTACCAATCGTTGTTCATTTTGATCGAAACCAATTGTCCGAAATCATTTGCTGAAAGATGATTTTCCTTGGTTAATGAGAATGCACCGCAATTTAACTCGTCAGTTATAGGCTGCACCTGATCTTTCACGGCGCAATGGGCTTGGATTCCCTCTTCCTAATTAGGCATGCCAGAAATGGTATGTTCCAGTCACGTGCATATTGAGATCTTCTTTGGAAACCTTTGATCCTTTCAAAACTCACGCCTCTATGATCATGGCTAACCTTTTTTTTGCTTTGCACCATACATGTCAGATTACAGAACCCCTAGGAAGGGTCTGTACCTTTGCGGCAACGGTGTACACCTAGGCAGCGGGGTGGTGGTTGCCCCTGGTCGTAATGCTGCTACTGTGGTTTTGGATGATCTAAATGGAAGATAAATGCAGTTCATGGGAAATGGAAAACGGCAGCTGACACTAGGGTAGCATTTCAAGCACAAGGTTGCAAAAGCTGTGTTTATCCACGTTGTAACTGTTCTGGCGCTTGAATTGTAGACAGCTCTTTCAGAGTGATGTCTTGTGGGGGGGTGTTTGTTTGTGTCTAAAGGTCATTTGCACTCTGAAGCTGTTCTTTTGCCTGGGCTGTTGGTAGCTCTTTGAGGGTGATGTTTTCACTGTGTGGGTGTGTGTGCTGTTGGGATTGCAAGGTCATCCTGACAAAAGATAATATGATTTTTTTTTGGTAAAGATGCACCAAGTGTTGCTTTTGTGGTAACAAGGAGTCGATATTCCTTCACCGCCCACATGTCAAGCTATTATGGTGATATGTCCATATAGCTTTTTGATCTACCTCCACCCATGAGAGTAGTAAGAATATGTTCGGAAACTAGTTAGTTGGGGTTTTGTCCCATTTAATCTACCTTCACCGAGAGAGTAGTCTCAGATCCGTGTGAGAATTTATTCTTTACTTTGGTCCATTTTGAACACACATAATGATTACATTTTCAACAGAACAAGGCTCCAAACTTTTTGTAGGTTATCTTCAAAGCCATCAACCGAGCCATACGTCATACGTGATCTTTACTTTGCAAGGAGCGGAGGAGCATGCGCCATGGTCTTTAGATGCAATCAATGAGAGATGGTCACTTGGCATTTGTTCAACCAATTTGGTTGGTGGCATTTGTGATGCATGAAGCTCATTTTTCTTCGTCTTTTTTATTGCCTTTGGGGCAGTCATGTGGCATTTTATCTATTGAACTTTACTGAACTCAAATGATGAACTTTGAAATCATTTATATAAGGTTGTGCTCATCACTTGGTGTAGAGGCCGTGGGCATTCCCTTTTTTCGATAAGAAAATATCAACAAACACATAACGAGTCTCTTAATCACATGTAACTCTTCAAAATTTAGGATTTATATGAAGATAGACTATTTGGCACGTGAATGGAATCTCATATATTGGTCATGCATCGATACATGCTAGTATCTAAAGGTAACAAGTACCAGGCGCATATATATGTTGTACGTATAAGCTGAACAGCATGGGCTTCTCACTGTTCCTCATGCGATTGACACTGGACTACTCATGTCATGAAGTTTTCGCTATTTTGTGTTCTCTTTTTGCAAGAGGAAACGAAACATGGAAATAGAACATGATCTTACAGCGTGTATTCACATGATACAAGAGAGAATAACATGGTGCTTGCATGACTTGACGAACACTCGTCACTTTTACCTAACAAAACTACATATAGCCCTATATATACCCTTCTTCCTTAGGAACGAGGATGTCAAAAATGTAATGTTGTACCGTTAGTATGTTTCCTCTACTCTTGTGTCCATACTATGGGATACTCCCAAATGAAATATAGGAGGAAAACAAAACAAAGTGGTATTTCCCTGTACACTCCTACGTCAATAAAAAACCTAGAAAAGTGCAGCCTAACCGCAGCTACATTCCTGCCCGCAATGACGCTCGCCGCCAACCACGCCACTGCCACAACCACAACGTTAGCTGTTGTATCCGGCAGTGCCGCCTCGCAGCCCTGTCATGCCCCGTCCTTCCTCATGCTCAAACGTCACACAGTCTCCGTTGCTCACCCCACTGAACATTGCAAGAACCGGGCAACGGACTATTGCGCGGTGTATAGCAGACGCCACTACGGGCCAGGCTTTCCTCGAGAGAAACAGGGAGATGACAACATACATGTCGACTCGTGCGCCCTCCTTCAGATGTTCATGGTCCCAAGCTTCTGCGGCCAGATTCCAATCGTGAAGGTTGGGAGAATGTTTGCCGGTTCTCGAAGCGAAGTCGGAGCGTCGGAGTAGTTCGAGCTTCGGGACCAAGATGCAAAAGTACCAAGGGATATCCAATCCCAACCGAGGATGACGCAGCTCATGTCCTTTGGTTTCAATGCTTCTAGTCATATAAGGAATTGCTCTGCAATATTGGGGTGTAGGCCAATAGTTTGGGTCCGTCGGGTCAGAACATGTATATGGCTCCTTTCAGAACTCCTGTACACTTTTTTAGTGGATTATATACGAAACTGGGATGTTTCTATGTTTGCTTTTCCTCCCCCGTTTTTCGAAGAGGAAAAAATGATTCGGATCACAAAGTGGAATCTCAATTTCATTGAGAAGCCGCTGCAAAATATCATCTTTGTAGTAAAAACCGCTGCAAAATACTCCCTCTGTAAACTAATATAAGAGCGTTTAGGTTACTAAAGTAGTATTCTAAACACTCTTATAGTTTACAAAGGGAGTATCATTTTTATAGTAAAAACAGGTGTTACATCTCATCTGTTTCAATATTGTGAGATGTGTCAGCTTGTTGGCAAAACTTGCAGTGCGGTTAACAAAGGCCAGCAATAACACTCACGCGTTTGCACGCGCGCACCAGGTGTGTTGTTTGCCTGGTTGAACCGTTGGGGTTTCTATCTCTCTTGATAGATGTAATTAAGAGCATTTTAACACACTCCGTAAAATCACATACTGTAAAACTGGCATAAGGATCGAAAAAATGCATTTTAAAGGTTTATTTTAGATACGACCGAACAGATACTGTAAAACAAATTGTAAAGCTGGAATAAAAAGCTCTTTCCTTCAGTCCGACCGTCGCCGCCCCTTCGCCGGCTGGCCCGGAGTACGTATATATGCTGAGCAGCATGGGCTTCTCACTGTTCCTCATGCGATTGACACTGGACTACTCATTTCATGAAGTTTTCATTATGTTGTGTTCTCTTTTTGCAAGAAAACGAAACATGGAAATAGAATGATTACATGATTTTCCAGCGTGTATTCACATGATACAAAGAGAGAATAAAATGGCGCTTGCATGACTTGATGAACACTCATCACTTTTACCCAACAAAACTACGTACACATAGCCCTATATATACCCTTCTTCCTTAGGAACTAGGATGTCAAAAGTGCAATGTTGTATCGTTAGTATATTTCCCTCTACTCTTGTGTCCAGACTATGGGATACTCTGAAATGAAATATAGGAGGAAAACAAAACAAAGTGTTGTTTCCTTGTACACGCATGCATTACCAAAAACCCCAGAATCGACAAACCCAGCACGACCACAGCCACATTTCTGTCCGCAATGACGCTCGCCACCAACCACGCCGCCGACACAACATTAGCCGTTGTATCAGGCAGCACCACCTCACAGCCCCGCCACGTCCCGTCCTTCCTCCTCCCATCCTTCCTCCTGCTCAAGCATAACAGTCCCCATCGCGCATCTGACGAAGCATTGCATGCAGTGGCGAAGCCATGTTAGAACCAGTGGCGGTGCCAGGATACAATCCTTGTGATGTCAAGTTTGTAAATAGAAAATTCAGGATGCAAATTTAGAGGACCTAGATATGAAAAATGCTACCAAAAAATTGTAATGTTTGACTTGGACTGTCATTTCTTGACAAATTTATTCATGTACAGTTACCAAACTTAAGACCTAAAACAGTCAAAAGAAATTTTTGCTAAAGGAAACAAGATCTGAATTTCTTAACATCAGAGGGCAATGAGAAATTTTGTAGTTTCTACTTCTCGTCCAATTTTCCTCTGATGTTAAAGAAATTCAGATCGTTTCCTTTAGCAAAAATTTCTTTTAACTTTTTTAGGTCTTAAGTTCGGTAACTGTACATGAATAAATTTGTCAAGAAATGACAGTCCAAGTCAAACATTACAATTTTTTTGTAGCACTTTCCATATCTAGGTCCTCTAAATTTGCATCCAGAATTTTCTATTTACAAACTTGACATCACAAGGATTGTATCCTGGCACCGCCACTGATTGCATGAACCTATCCGCGGATGATTGGGCAGCGTATAGCAGACACCACTACGGTCCATGCTTTCCTGGAGAGAAGCGGGGAGATAACAACATCGGCGTCACCTCGTGCGTCCTCCTTCAGATGTTTATGGTCCCAAACTTCGATGGCCAGATTCCTATCATAAAGGTTGGGAGAATGTTCGCCGGTTCGCAAAGCAAAGTCAGACCGTCGGAGTAGTTCGAGCTTAGGGACCAAGAGATGCCAAAGTATTGAGGTCCACAGGGACAAGATCATCCAGACTGGACAAGACAACATCAACGGGGATCTGCATCCCCAATCCCATCCGAGGCTGATGCAATTCATGCTCTTTCGAGTGCTTCTGGTCTTGTAAGGAATTGCTCGGCACCCTTGAGTTTGGGTCCGCCGGGTCAGAACGTGTCTATGGCACCCTTGAGTTTGGGTCATGTATACCTTTTGAGTGGATTATATACGAAACTGGGATGTTTCTATGTTGGTTTATTCTCCCCTGTTTTTCGAAGGATTTAAGGGCATATATGTTTGATGTCCATGCATCCCTACGACCCTACCAAATGTTGACAATAGTTTATCCGGTATCCCTGTGTTATATTAACATGGATGCCCAAGTTTTCTCAAGTACCACGAAGTTGTGATTTTGAGAAACAGACTATTCATTGCAATGCTAAATAGTATCTGAAAATTTCTACTTGTTGTCCGCATTGGCTTCCAATACTCGAATTGTAATATTGATTGCTAACACGGATAACAACAAAGATAAATGTTGCTGTTGAAACGCTGCCACAGTTTCGCTGTTGCAAAAACATCAACCCTGAGGGTGGCCCGGAGCGCATATCAAAGATGTTAGGATGATCTCCATCGAGTGGGCCCAACGGCCCACCAGACCCCTGATCAAATGCGTCCTGATCGGGGAAGCCCAACCCGTTATGGCTAGTGAGGCCCTATGAACCGCGCTATATTAACAGAGGTGAGAGGCCGGGGCACTGATGACGAGAATCGCCGCCGCCACTCTGCCCACCGACACGCCCTACCAATCTAGGGTTAGCGCGACGCTCACGGCAAGCACCACCAACACCTCTCTTAATCTCGCCTATCACCACCACCACCGTCTCACCATGGATTCCGGCTCGAGCTCATCGAGCCAAGGACAAGGTAATCCAGCCCCTTCTCTCATCACTACCGGACTCATCTGGCCTAGTCGATCTACAGGCTCTATCAATGGTATCAGATGCCACTGGGTTCTAGATGTATTTTCGGTAGCAAAAGAAGAACAGAAAGATCCCCATCCCCAAAGAACCCTAGCAGGGCAAAGAAAAAAAATGCAAAAGTCCACCGGAGAAAGCCCTCGGGCTCGCCGGCAAAGTGCGCCGCCACTCCGGCCGCGCCTGTTCCTCTCGATCCCGACGCGCATCGGCAAGCCAAGGCGCCGAGACGTAGAACCTACCCCCCAAAGGGGCAAAGAACACCAAAGCCAAACCGCTCGACGACGACGCGCCCATCGCAAAGGGGACGCACAGCCGGCGAAGGGGATGGCCACGCCGCAACAGAACACTGGAATGAAAAGGGGAAGAAAAGGAGAAAGAGCACGACGGCGGCCAGGATCGCTCGGAGCGGCATGGCCGGAGAGAGCAGGCCATGGACTCGCTAAAGGAGCTGCCGCCAGCAAAAGTGATGAACGATAGAGGTGCGGGCTTGCGCGGAAAAGGAAAAGGGGAATGAGGAGAGGAAGGAGATGCACGCACGGCGCGGTGGTCTTCGACCCCGTCGCCGGCGAACGGACTGGCCACCGCCGGTGGCCGCTGTCGTCCCGAGCGACAGAGAGGAGGAGAGCGGCGTGAGAGAAACTCGAATGGGGCCTAGGGTTCACGGGGGTTGACCGAGCCGCCATTTTGTTCGGGAGAAAAGCACGGGTGGCCGTCGGATCCGATCGGACGTCCACGAGCAAACCCTAGCTCGGCCGCGGGCTGGTTGGGCCAAAAGTGGCAGTTGGATGGCTGGGCTCAGGAGGCCAGCAGCTGCAGTATGCGCTGGGCTGAGCCAGTCTGGACTGCCATTTTTTAGACTATTTTGTTTATTTGTTTTTCTGTCCAGTTTTTTGGGCAGATTTCAAAATAGTTTTTTCTATACATTATTTTATCCATCGAAAAATGTGTTTATAGAAATAGAAAAGAAAATAGAAAACTTTCTGAAAATAAAAAAAATTCAGAAAAAGAAAAGTTCATGAATTTTATAAAGAAAAATATAATAATGTTCATGAATTTTTATTTAGTAAAAGAAAAGTTTCTGTCAAGTATAAAAAGTTCATGATTTTATATTCATGTTTTTCCGCTGCAAAATATCTGATAGAATATAGAGAGAATTATTTTTTAAAGGGCACATTAAAGTGAATGTTAGAATTACTACGATTATTTTATTTTTATGACCAACGTTATTAATAACATGATCATGTTTTATTAAAGGTGCAATTATTTTTATTCTTTTGCCCAACGGTAATATAGATTTAATTGCATAGACAATTGTATGATTAATTTGACCAACGATAGATTAACGCATATGGTTGTTATAATTTCAGGAGGTTTCAACTTGATGAGTTGCCTGAAAGAAGTTCCAACACTCAGGGGTGATAATTGCACCGAGTGGAGGAAGAAAGTTGATTTGGCCTTTGTCTGTGTTGAGATGGACTGGGTTGTGGATGAACCACAGCCGGTCAAACTTGCAAAGCCAGTCAGAGAGGCCACCGATAATGATGTTGCATGGGACAGAAAGAGGAGGGACTATGCTCCATTGGAGTTGTCCTACATCCTCAACAATCAAAAGTGGATCAACGCCAACAAAAATTGTATGGCATTCATAAAGAATACAATTGAGAATGCCATTGTGGGCTCAATTGCATAGTGCACTTTCGTAGGGGAGTTGCTTACAAAGATAAAGAACCAGTTCACCGGTTCTTCAAAGACATAGGCCACCCAGTTGATAAAGCAACTGGTCACAAAGAACTACACTCGCTGTGGTCATGGCATTCGAGAGCACATTGTCAGGATGAGCAACATGGCAGCCAAACTCAAGCCCATGGATGCGGACTTGGAGCTCAAACCTGTGCTCCTGGTCCACCTGATTATGGCTTCGCTGCCTAAAGAGTTTGACACATTTGTTGTCAACTATAACATGTCACCTAAAAAATGGGACATAGAAAAGACGATAGCCATGTGCGTCCAAGAAGAGGACAGACTGAAAGCCTCACATGGTGGTTCTCTCAACTATGTCAAGGACCATAAGAAAAAGAATTACAATCCAAATAGGAAAGGTTCTCCTTCAAAGCCACATGGAAAAGCACCCTATCAGCATCAGAATCAGCAGAAGTTCTTTCCAGTGGACAAAGACACTTGCCTCCACTGTAAGCAGACATGGCACTACAAGAAGGATTGCCCTGCTTGGCTAAAGTCTGTTATGGCAAAGAGAGATAACGACATCATTTTCTTTGTAAATGAATCCTTGTATACACAGGTTTCAAAATCTACTTGGTGGATTGACTCAGGAGCAACTGTTCATGTTGCAAACTCTTTGCAGGGATTCCATTCGAAGAGGGCTATGGAAAGAACAGAAAGATGCATTGAATCGCTAATGGATTCCAAGCAGAAGTTGAAGTTGTCGGCAACATCTCCTTTTAGTTAGCTGATGGGTTCAAGCTTCTACTTGGAGATGTCTTATTTGTTCCTTCATGTAATAGAAACTTAATTAGTGTTTCTTGTTTGGAAAAAGACAATTATGACTGTTATTTTGGACATGGCAAGTGTGCCATATGGTGTAATAATGCTTATGTTGGTGTTGCTTTACTTCACAATGAGCTTTATTTACCATCACTTCGTGAAAAAGTGCATTATGTGTCTAATGTGAATAAGCATGCTTCCTCCTCGAACAAAGAACAAAAGAAAAGAAAGAGAACTGATGACTCATCGAAATTATAGCATTGTTGCTTGGGCCATATTTCTAGGGGGAGAATAGAAAGATTAGTCAAAAGTGAAATTCTTCCTCCATTAGAGTTCTCAGACTTAAAACAATGCGTAGATTGCATTAAAGGAAAGTATGTAAAACAAATAAAAAAGGGTGCAATTCATAGCATAAGCACACTAGAAATCATCCACACTGATATTTGTGGACCATTTCCGGTGAAATGTGTGGATGGATATGACTCGTTCATAACATTCACAGATGATTACTCTCGTTTTGGTTATATTTATCCAATCAAGAAAAGATCTGAAGCATTGGATGAATTTAAAATATTCAAAGCTGAAGTTGAAAATCAGCATGATAAAAAAAATTAAAGATAGTCAGGTCCGACCGTGGGGGAGAGTACTACGATCGGCACACCCCATATGGCCAAGTCCCTGGACCTTTTGCAAAGTTCTTACAGGAGACTGGCATAGTAGCCCAGTATTCAATGTCGGGTGAGCCTCAGCAAAATGGAGTAGCTGAAAGGTGTAACCGTACTCTAATGGATATGGTGCGCAACATGATGAGTTACTCCACCTTGCCATTGGGATTATGAATGGAGGCGCTTAAAACCGCCATTCACATTCTCAATAGAGTGCCAAGCAAGTCGGTGCCCAAAACACCGTATGAGCTGTGGATAGGAAGAGTGCCCTCTTTACAACACTTCAGGGTGTGGGGGTGTCCCGCTGAGGCCAAAATGTTTAATCCAAACATTGCAAAGTTAGATCCCAAAACAATGAGTTGCCACTTCATTGGCTATCTAGACAGATCAAAGGGTTTTCGTTTCTACTGTCCAGACAAATACACAAAGTTTGTAGAAACAAGACATGCAATCTTCTTAGAGGACGGAATGATGAGGGGGGAGCTTGGTAGCTCAAAAATTGATATTGAGGAGAAGAGGGTGCATGCACCTAATCCGATGATTCAGGAGCCATTTTTCTCACTACCAGCTGTAACTCCACCCGTGACAACTATGGGAGAAGACCCGGAACCTGTCCGTCAGGAGCTGACTGAACCCGTTGTTGAGCATGAAAGGGAGGTACAGCAGTCAACAGTAGAAGATGTGCCGCAAGTTGAGGCACAAAATGTGCCAGAAACAGAGGCCCTTAGAAGATCTAATAGAACAAGAAATCAGCTATTTCTAGTGATTATAAAGTTTATAACATAGAAATGGTTCATATGGAAGGTGATCCCGCTACATATGAAGAAGCCATTAAAAGCCCTAACTCATCAAAATGGCTACAAGCAATGGCAGATGAGATGAATTCTATGAGTTCCAAATATGTTTGGAACTTAGTGGAAATTCCTAAAGGAGCCAAAACAGTAGGCTGCAAATGGGTCTACAAAACTAAGTATGATCCTAATGGGAATGTAGAAAAGTATAAAGCATGACTTGTAGCAAAAGGATTCACACAAAGAGAAGGGATAGATTACAATGAGACTTTTTCCCCAGTCTCATGTAAGGATTCCTTCAGAATCATAATGGCACTCATTTTCATTTAGAGTTACATCAAATGGATGTCAAGACGGCATTTCTGAATGGTGATTTAAAAGAAAAGGTCTACATGAAACAACCTAAGGGTTTTATCATGGAAGGCAAGGAAAATATGGGATGCCGCCTAAAGAAATCCATTTATGGATTAAGGCAAGCCTCTAGACAGTGGTATCTAAAGTTTAATCAAATGTTTAAAAGTTTTGGGTTCAAAGAAAATATTGAGGATAATTGCATTTATGCAAGGTTTAAAAATGGAAAATATATTTCTTAATCTTGTATGTGGATGATATCCTGCTTGCTAGCAGTGATGTTAGTCTACTACTAGAGACAAAGAAGTTCTTATCCTCAAATTTTGATACCACAGATCTTGGTGAAGCATCCTATGTTTTGGGCATAGAAATTCAGTGAGATGGGAACAATGGAGTCTTAGAACTATCGCAGAAGGCAAATTTAGAGAAGGTTCTTCAAAAGTATAATATGCATGCGAGTAAAGCCACACCTGCTCCTATAGTCAAGGGCGATAGTTTTGAGAAATTCCAATGTCCCAAGAACCAGTACGAGATCGATCTCATGAAACCAGTACCATATGCTTCGGCTGTTGGAAGCTTACAGTATGCACAAGTGTACACCCGCCCTGACTTAGCTTTTGTTACCGGGGTACTCGGTAGATATCAAGAGAATCCAGGCATGGAGCACTTGAAGATGGCAAAGAAGGCATTGCGTTATGCGCAAGGCACGAAGCACTACATGCTAACATACATGAGATCCGATTCCTTAGAGATAAAAGGGTATTCAGACGCAGATTTTGCGGGGGACAGAGATGATAGAAAATCCACGTCAGGATACGTCTTCACTCTCGCTGGAGGGGCTATTTCGTGGAAAAGCTCCAAACAGTCAATAGTTGCATCATCCACGATGTATGCAGAATTCATAGCATGCTTCGAGGCCACGGGGCAGGCGATATGGCTAAACAAATTTGTACCCGACTTGAAAGTGATAGATTGTATTCACAAACCACTAAAGATGTACTATGACAACCAGCCCGCAATATTTTATGCTCACAACAATAAGTCGAGTAATGTTGCTAAAACAATAGAGATAAAGTATTATGTTGTGAAAGATAAAATCCAGGATCACACTATAAGTCTCGAGCATATAAAGACAAAGGATATGCTTGCGGATCTGCTAACGAAAGGCTTACCACCCAATGTGTTCAAGGAACACTTAGCCGAAATGGGTTTAAGGGAAAGCCTTATGATTTCTGGATCATGAGAGGCCCAAAAGGAATAGAATTTGTTTCTGAACAAAATGTATGTTCTAGCTGTATGATTCCATCGGCAATTAAGCTGTGACGATGAGACATGCTCTATGTATCAATATGTGATGAAACAAATAAACTAGAAAGTATAAAGTGAAATGTAAAAGTTGAGATCAAGGGGAAGAATGTTAGGATGATCTCCACCGAGTGGGGCCAACGGCCCACCGGACCCCTGATCCAATGCGCCCTGATCGGGGATGCCCAACCCATTATGGTTGGTGGGCCCCTATGACCCATGCTATATTAACAGAGAGGTGGGAGGCCGGGGCACTGATTACGAGATTCGCCGTCGCCACTCTGCCCACCGACATGCCCTACCGATCTAGGGTTAGCGCAGCGCTCACGGGAAGCACCACCGACACCTCTCTCAATCTCGCCTATCACCACCACCACCGTCTCACCATGGATTCCGGCTCGAGCTCGTCAAGCCAAGGACAAGGTAATCCAGCCCCTTCTCTCATCACTACCGGACTCATCTGGCCTAGTCGATCTACATGCTCTATCAAAAGATATTCAAGTTAGGGAACATTTCCTACTTGTGCACATATATTTATCAACCGTGTCGATAGTTCTTCTACATATTTGTGGACAAGCAATAATTATCCAGATGTTGTTTAGTATTTTGGTCCTGTTCATGGATACCAGGGCAAGTAAAGGAGGATGACCCTCGGCCTCTGTATCAGGACGATGCATGCAACCATTTTACTAATTATTTAGATTTTACTATCTCTTGCATCAGAATGCAAAACTTGTTATTAAGCCATATGCTACATACACTTTTGTCATGCATAATTAGATAGTGAAAAGAACAGAGACATAAGAATCATTTTCTGAATGAATTGCCTCTGTAGCTATCTCATTATGGTTCTCTTATTGGAGGGCTAAGAGGGACTTACATCTACTTCTTCTTTATTATCGGCACAATCTCTTGAACCTTCAATTTGATAAAATACCGAGGGTAAGGTTCCATACATGCTAGGATTAATTATCGATTCCAACAAATTTAATCCATGAAATCAATGGTTGGAGGAAAACAACACGCAGGTTCAAGACCACGAAGTTGGATAGCTTTTGAACTGCCATCTAATAACCTGTGCTGCATAGCGTGCCTACAAATTGGAAGTGCCATGTAGGTAGCCTGGACAAAGTAAGAGGACTTCCATCGTCACTAGCTACTTGCTCATCTTTTGCTTTCCTCCAATATCCCAGGCTCTTTGGTACATTTGACTCCACGTTTGTAAACCTGAAGTCTTGAATAAGGGCCCAATTAATGGGACTATTTATACAAAGGACACCCATGAACTACTCACCCTTCATGTCATTGACATTTAACTGCTCATTTCATGAAGTTTTCGCAGTTCTTCTCGCCCTTCAAGAGGAAACAAAACAGGGAAATAGAGTGATCACATTATATTGCGGCGTGTACTCACATGATAAAAGAGAGACGATTAAACACTTCTTGAATGACTTGATCAACACACTAACCACATGCTTAGCTAACCAAAACTACATGTAGTCCTATATATATCCACCCGCCTTAGGAATTAGGGTGCAATAGGCCCAATGTTATATTGTTAGTATGCTTTCTTCTATTTTAGTGCATAGCCTATGGGATAGTTTGAAATGAAATAATGGAGGGAAGCGAAATATCGTGACATTTCTCATATACATACTCAAATTACCAGAAAACACACTCTCCCTGCCTCTCTATTTGGTTGAGAAATAGAGTACGGCAACAACAAGAAACTAAGAGCAGTTATAGTCGCCGGATGAAGTTGTTTGTTGGGAAATGGGGTTCGGCATCATGAAGACAAGTGTAAATTCAATCGCCCGACTACAGTGGCACGGATCAAGTGAGATTTGACAAAAGTCAAATACGAGGAAACTGTGGTAAATATTTGTAGGAACCCTAATATTTACCAATGGTTTAAATAACGGGCTATGACGCGGTGGATTATCCAGGAGCTATAAGAAGCTATGAACATGATTGCTTGATCAATGTAGTCAGATGGTATTGACCTTGATTACCATGTTTGTATCTGCCATCTGGCCGGGCCGTGGAAACTGGTCGGCTGCAACACAAGTCTAACTCTGAATAATACGCAGGTAGTTCAGTTTACAGATTCAGAAAAAGAACACAAATGAACCAAGGAAATAAAAAGGAATCGATTTGTATCTTACTGCACACATGAATCAGTCAGATGCACAAGCTGCAAGGAGAGGCGGCTGCATCGCCAGGAGCAGCGTGGCCAAGCGAGCCACCGCGTCATCCAGCCACCACCCTCCTTGAGGCTGATTCGTCGTCGGAGCTGCGGGGGAAGGGGCGATCGAGCTCGGGAGCAACGGGAGAATGGGTGGACGGGAGCAGCCGGAAGCAGGCCCCAACGATCAGGCCAAGCATTCCTATACAGGCCCGGTACACAGAGCAAAGAATAATAAATCGAAATCATCACTAGCCCACATATGCCTGTTGGAAACAAGCCATGCCCAAGCGATGGTGATCAACATCGACCCGCCAGGTCTGGTCCATGCAGAGTGTGGGCATGCATGCGCATAGTGCGCGGAGGAGCCGCGTGAGCTGTTGGGAGACCGCTTCCTCATGCGCTGCGTGCATGGGCACCCGATGGTCAGGTTGTTGGTTAGTGGATTGCTCATCTAGTGGTATCATGAGCTTGGTGGTCTTGGGCATGTTCCCCTTGCCGGAGGTGTGCTGGCAGTGACGGCGTTCGCTGGCGGGTGCGCGGAGCTCTGGGCCATGTGTCGGCCTATGGAGGTGCGCGGCGCGGCGACTGTCATGACGGTCACGGAGGTTGCGCGTGATGAGTCGGCGGTGAGCATGGCGTGCGGCGTGGCGGCATGGAGGTGCTGCACGGAGGCAGAGGCCGCAGCGGCACGATGCGACGCCATGAAGCGGCGTTCAAGAAGGCCCGCGTTTGTGCGCGACGACATCGTCAGCGTTTGTCGCCGGCAGTGAAGGAGCTCGGCGTGTGTCGCCGAGAAAGAGCAGGAGGCCATAGCGGCGGCAATGGCAACAGCGACGAGGGGAGCTGCACCAACTCTGGTGACGGGAAGTCAAGATTAAAGGGAGATTGTTAGTAGTGCATGCGTGGGTTACTTGGGATAATGGTGCATGGCTATGTACGTGCTAGTGGTGGCCGTTGTGTTGGCCAGATTCATCGTGAGTGCGTGTAGTGTGTGTGCATTTGGCCGGGGCGTTCGTCGCCGGAAAAAAATGTTGGAAACAAGCCATGCCCGTGCGATGGTGATCAACATCGACCCGCCAGGTCTGGTCCATGCAGAGTGTGGGCATGCATGCGCGTAGTGCGCGGAAGAGCCGCGTGAGCTGTTGGGAGACCGCTTCCTCAGGCGCTGCGTGCATGGGCAGCCGATGGTTAGGTTGTTGGTTAGTGGATTGCTCATCTAATTGTATCATGAGCTTGGTGGTCTTGAACATGTTCCCCTTGCCGGAGGTGTGCTGGCGGTGGCGGCGTTCGCCGGCGGGTGCGCGGAGCTCCGGGCCGTGTGTCGGCCTATGGAGGTGCGCGGCGCGGCGACTGTCATGACGGTCACGGAGGCTGCGCGTGATGAGTCGGCGGTGAGCATGGCATGCGGCGTGGCGGCATGAAGGTGCTGCACGGAGGCAGAGGCCGCAGCGGCACGATGCGACGCCATGAAGCGGCGTTCAAGAAGGCCCGTGTTTGTGCGCGACGGCATTGTCAGCGTTTGTCGCCGGTGGTGAAGGAGCTCGGTGTGTGTCGCCGAGGAAGAGCAGGAGGCCATAGCGGCGGCAATGGCAACGGCGACGAGATCTGCACAAACTCTGGTGACGGGAAGTCAAGATTAAAGGGAGATTGTTAGGAATAATCTTGACCGGATGTGTTCCTGGTGGGTGCATGCGTCGCGTGAGTTGTTAGCTGCATGCAGTTAGTTAGGCGTGTGCGTGTCAGGGGTTAGTTGCCCAGTTGCACGATGTAGATCATGGAGTCAGTTAGTGTGAAGCCGGGTCATACGTGCATGTAGTTAGCTCGTGTGAGTAGCGCGGTTAGTGGTGGCCGAGTGTGTGCGTGGCTGGTGTGTGCACGGGTATAAAGATCCATCCGACTGGCCGATGTGCGCCGGTGTGTGTAGCCGGGCGTCGGTGTGTGTAGCCGTGCGCCGGTATGTTGCCGTGCCATGGTGACGTTATGTGCCGAGTCGAGGAGGAGGGGTCTAAGGAAGATGTAGTCTTCGTCGGGACCGTGGTGTGTGCCCGGTCGATGGGAGAGTTCTTTCGGGTTGTGCTGTGTGTGTGCGTGTGTACCTCCATGTATGTGTGTTCGAGGGAGTTAAGATGAATAGATGCCAACATACAGGCCGTTCGTGCGGCCGGGGCGTTCGTCGCCGGAAGTGTGTTTTGTTCATCGTCTTCTACCTCCGTCCGGCGTTCATCGCTGGAGGGCTACTTGGTGTTTGTCTTCGGTTGGTTTGTCCCAACAATGCCCAGGCCACGCACAGAGAAACGAGGCCTGCCAAAACGGACCGGACAAGCACTTTTTGGCCTTTTGGCGTGGTCGATCACTAGCTGCGAGAAGCTACCGCACCATACATAGAGATAAGTGTATGCGTATGTATATGAACACTTGCATCTGTACTATATTTAAAAAGAAAGATTGGTCGATTCAGGAGTTTAAACACACGCAAGCTGTTCTACATTGACAACCACATCATCGGTCCATGACTTTGTTGGCAAGAATCTCTCTCTCTACTTCTTCAAATTCCTTGCTTTTCTACACCACTAACACCCACTTTCTAGGCAATGAGATCGGAATCAATTTAGCAGCATGTTGGACGCGCTTCAGACTACTACGCGTCGACTATCGTCTCCGTAGGGCCGCATGGCGGCAGCCACTAGGTGACCTTTTTTCTTTCCGTAGGGCCGCATGGCGGCAGCCACTAGGTGACATTTTTTCTTATTTCCTTTTCTCATTTTGGGCATGATTGTGCTACTGCCCAGACGTCTAGTTTGGTTTGAAACCGAATGCTCGTTATATGGACCATTGGTTTATATTTATAAAACGAGGCGAAAGACTATTTCAAAAGATGGAAATGTCTCGAGGATCCAATAGTCATTTGCTACCCAGTTATTTAAGTGTATGGGTTTCTCCGTTCATAGATGCAGCTTGCATATAGGCGTACACGCGTGCACACAGTGATATAGATGCGCAAGCTGTTTGAGCAAATGAACACAAACAAGAAACAGAGGAGATACAGAGCAGCACACGCAAAGAGCTTAGTTTTTCAGCCAACGAATGTCCTTTTACCTGTTGTCACTGAACCAGCGACACACCCGGCTCTTCTCTTTTGATGTCCAGTTACAGAAACAAACACCATACCCACTCCCACTACATGAACTGATGGCTGCAATGGATGCAATTAACCATCACCTCACTCACCCACAGTGCACCAACTGACCAACACATGGACACCTTCCAGGTTTTGACAAGTTCATCTTACAACAGGTTTACATAGCTAACAGCCTTGCGCAATGGAAAGCCAATAAGAACTAACCGAACAAATTTAACAAAAGAAGAAGAAGATGAGAGCATCTCAGACTACATAGTCCCCAAAGTTTTTCTTCACTGTCAAAATTCCTCATCAGCCCAGTGGAACCAATGCCCCCCCTCCCAAGGTAAAGCTATCTCTTTGTTACTCGATATAACAAAGAAATCGAGGTGAGTGAACAGACATGTTATGCTGTTGCGACGGTGGGAACGCTTTGTCCGGGAACAAACAAGGTGTCGGTGAGGTAGGAAAGCCACTGGCAGGTGCATGTCACCGTCTAGCGGGACTCCGGAAGCCACGCCAAATCATTAGCGGTGTTCGATCCGAAGAAGATGATCTTTCTCGGGATTAGCTCTACGTCGGAAATCGATGAAAAAGAATTAAAACATATATGCCATTGATCGATATATGCGGAGCCTCATGATGGCGTCAAGTGTCGTGGTGCTAAATCGTACTGTAAGATAGGTCTATATATGGAGCTTGATCTACCGAGACGCAATGGAGGACACGAGAATGTATACAGATTTGCGCCCCTCGACGATATTGAGGTAACAATCCTAGTCATGTCTTCGTGGAGTTGCTCTTGTGTATGAGTATGAGATTACAGAGATTGTGGACCTATAGCCGGATGTGAGAGGCAGGCTTGTATAGTGTGTCACACACCCGTACCCCTGTCCCCCTAGCTAAGCTATGTTTAAACTTGAGAATGGTTATTAAAAAACAGGTGAAACATTGTCGTGGATTTGTCACGGCAAGTTGTCCGGGTTAACGGACCTAGGTGTAAGGCCATCGTAACTATGTGGCGGCTTTAGAGGGGTTGTTCGGAATCGAGAGATGCGAGTTTACCCAGGTTTGTCCCCTCCGATGGAGGTAAAAGCCTACGTACTGCTTGTCTTGTATTGATGATGAGGAAGATCTCTCGGTTATAAGGGTGTTGTCTTGCTACCTCTAATCTCGAGAGCCTCTAATCTGTATATCTCTAATCATTTGTGTCTGTCTTAGCTTGTCTCTCTAGGGGTGCTCTACCCCTCCTTATATAAGAGGAAGGGGTAGGTTTACATGCAGAGTCCTACTAGGAGTAGGATTAGGACTAGTCTCTCATGAATCCTAATCCGGGTCTTGTTTCCTTCGTGAGGGAATCCTTTCTCTCCTTTGGGTCTTCTCTTGTGAGCCGCCCCTCCAGGCCCATCCATGAGCCTCCCTTCGCCGGCTTGCTCGTTGGGCCCTGGGCATTGTCGCTTGTCTGACCCGCCTACCGGGTTACCAATGAACCGCCAAGTCTCGACCGGGTCACCAATGAGTCGCCAAGTCCTGGTCGGGTCATACTTCCGGTCGGGTTATACCGCGGGGTAATATCCCCGACAGTTCGGCTCTTACTTTGGGTTTGATTGGTTTAGGTTTTATTGGCCTACGCCTTTTTTAGTTTGGTTTTGGTTTGGGTATGTGGAGAAACCAGTGTGGGTATAGTTGGTTATGGGTTTAAACGATTTGGTTATTAGCTGTTATAAACTATGGGTCCAACCGGTTTTTCGGTATAGGTTATGTGCAATAACCAACGACGCACCGACAATGAGTATCTTTGATCTGCGTGCATGTTGCGATGCACTATGTAATTATGTATTATGGGAAAACACCACATGCAAATCGGAAGTGTTTGCTTGTGCTTTGGCTAAGCAATTCGGTATAATACACTTGTCAGTGAGCTTTTCAGGTGTGGGCATTGTCTATTTGCCTCTTGTTGTGTGTTGATTGTACCTCAAGGATAACTTTATTTACAAACCATTGTAGATGTACTTCTGCCTTTTCTATCTCATTTGCTTCATATCATGTCAATTTGTGCAATCTATGTACAATGAAGCAAACTCATAGTTATGTATTCAGTTTAAACCCATGGTTATGTATTGGGTTTAAATTGGTTTGGGAAAAAATAGCGGGTTCAATTTTGTTTGGCTAACAATGACATAAAATGGGTATGATTTAAGTATGGTTTTGAAAGATACATATACGGGTATAGTTTAAGTATGATTCAAGTACAAAACCATTCTCAGATTTAGCTACGTTACATGTTGTCATAAGGTATACTAATTCACAACGCACGCCCATAATCATCAAGGATAGTGATCGGTAACGGCAGACTTTAAGATGTGGTAGTGTTCTTCGAGCAACGCCTTCAATGATGTATCTGGCTGCTGGCCTTGTTTATAACTAGAACAAGAGTAAACCGACCTTGCTATACGAACCAAGTGACGATCATCCAAATGACAGATGAATCAACTGAAGGGGTCTTTTCGACTCGTGCTCACTCGACTGACGACCACTTCATATCTTTTAAACTAGAATTCTATTTTGATTTTTATATGTATTTGAAATCCTGGTCAAAAGACCTTTTCAAACAAGACCGATATTGGTTATATTTCTAAATCTTGTTCAGAAACCACTTTATTTAATCCTTAAATCATTTTCAATGATTTATTTAATTACCACAAAGAAATACGATTTATGATTTTCTCAAACTATTTTATTTCTCAAAGACAGTGATTTCAATTATACCAAAACAATTATTTCAATCTTTTCTAGTTTCACTAATTTGAAATATTTCAGAACATATGTTTCAGCAATTTCAATAATAGTTCGCAAATCACATATTTCAACGTTTTGGAATATTTACGAAACACACATCTCAGTGATTTCATTACATATTTTAGTATTACTTATCTGAAATATTTCATAGATCAGATTTTGAATGTACTTCAATGATTTTGAAAGAGTGGTTTTCAATTATTTCATAAAACTAATTCAATTATTACAAACGGTTTTCACTATTGGAAAACAAGATTTCAGGTATTAAAATTTCCTAAATACAATTTTAACCATGAACTTCAAAGAAAAATAGTTAATTTTTTTTCAGAAAATGAGTTCCACATACCGAAAGTTTAATTCCATTTCAATGGTGCAAAAACAACTTAAATATGTTATAATACAAATTTTATGAAACTGATTTCAAACGTGATTGAAAAAACCCTACTTCAAATGTATCAAGAATTTCTATTGTTCTAAATTTCTTCTCGCAAGAAATTCAAATATTAAATAAATTCAAAATAAAAAATTTGATTTGAGAGAAATCATTTTACTGAAGTATGAAAAGCAAAAAAGAAATTTGAATATATAACAAGTTTCAAAAATATTTTTTATTGAAAGAAACTACTTATCTAAAGTAGGAAAAGCAAAAGAAAGACATGCAAATGTTGTCTCCTGTTGTCCCACTTGCGCCAAGACCTCCCAAATTTGGTATCAGGCAGCACCAGCACCAGCACCATCATATGCTATTGTCACACTGTAGCATCCGCTTGGGACACTATGGGCGCTGGCTACTTGTTCCAAACCCATCATAACGTACTTCCGTTGGCATCCCCTAACAAAAGAGATTAAAAAAGAGGTGCCGCTGTTTAGTCCCACCTCGGCTTGGAATGGAGAGAGAGCAGGGAGCTCGCCTATATAAGAGTTTGCGGTGCAAATAGTGAAAGGCACGCAGCTGCGTGGTGAGCACAAAACGAACTATTCTTTCGCCTTTTACTAAAGAATACCGTGTGCACGCCACATTAAGCAGCATATCCTAATTTTTAAAGGATGTCTTCTCTTTGCGAGAAGGCCCAAACAATACAGAATTCGAAATATTTAAGCTGCAGCATACATGTTTAAAGGGTGTCTTCTCTTTACCGTCGCCACATACATGTTTCCCCTGCAACTGGACCAATGCTGTTACACTATGCTGGACATGCTTATTCCAACATTTTCAAACGTGCTAAAAAAACTCATGAATCTGGTACATCTTCGTGGATTCGGTGTGAAGTATGCATTCAACTTCTGATGAGAAAGTGCACGTTGTCGAGAGTGGCTGCGAGGCATCGGTGAGAAGTATGCATTCAAGTTCTAGTGGAGCAGATCACATGCCAAACCGACCTGACACTGATGTGTGTGATCGTTGAAGGAAAGAAAAGAGGGTTGCCAGAACTAGGGCATGACCCAATTGAAATCTGTCAGTTCTGAACTGAATATTTTGCGCACATTGAGGTAGAGAAATTGGGGTAGTTTATAGTTTTATGATATGTATAGTGAGTTGTAAGGACTGCAAGAGTGTCCACCTTATTTTCTCTTGGGAATTTGGTGTCTGGTGTCAAGTCAGATGGGCGTGCTTGTACGATGTAAATCTCTGGACATCTGTACATGCAGAGAAATCATAACTGGAATTGAATTTTGTTTCACTTCTTGTGACAAAATCTGAACGGAACTTCTTTCACTATGGGGAAAAGAAAAATAACACAAGAGTTCATAACATACATTGGAACTTTCTTTCAGTGTTGGCAATGTTGGATGATGTCTCGACATAAATAAAATTGAGTTCATAAAAACATTGTGAATATCAATTGGAACCTAACTTGATTCACTAATTTGTCTTAAAGAAGCAAAATTAGCACTAAGCTTGGTTCAAAAGAAGCACTACAACACCTGAACTTCATTAATAGATTCACTCCGTCTTGTAATGCACTGAAATCATGCTCTGAATAACCATGCACTGAAATCGGGGGAAGGGAACGAACCTGTGACGCTGCGGCGACGGTGGCGTCGGGAAGGCATCGTCCGGCGACCAGTGACCGGCAAAAAAAGAAAATTGTACAGTAGGGCAAGATAAAAAATCTCTTAATTCAACATTGTAACTCTTAAATAGAAAATTCTGCTGTGTACAATTAGTGTTCCTTGCTTGTCATGTCAACCTGATACACCAACTTGGTATGCCTCATGATAATAAAGAGCATACACTAGTAGAATACAGGGCATCGGTTCAGGCTGGCCAGCCCATTAGTCTCGGTTCAGTCACGAACCGGGACCAATGGGGGCAACGGTCCCGGTTCCAGGGGGCCGGGCGGATCACGTGGGGCATTGGTCCCGGTTCGTCTGGCCCCTTTGGTTTCGGTTCCAGACACGAACCGGTATCAATGGGCCTCGCTCCTGGCCCACAACCATTGGTCCCGGTTCGTGGCTGGAACCGGGACCAAATGGGGGTCCTTTAGTCCCGGTTCCAGCCACGAACCGGGACCAATGAGATGCCTATATATACCCCCTCGTTAGCGAGCAGAGTACTCCACACACTGCTCTGTTTTTTTGCCGGCGAGGGAAGACCTTTGTGGTGCTCTAGCTCACGTCCTATGCACATGAGGTGTTTGATGAAATGCCCAAGCCAAACTTAAGCTTTCTCCTCTCGAAGCTCCTTGTCCAAACTCCATTTTCGTCAAGATTTGTCTAGGTTTGGCGGTCCGTCCTGTCCCGTCCCCGTTCTGAAACCGTCGTCGATCGCCCGCGCGTGGTGAGCCTCTTGATCTTATCTTCTTGCTAAAAGAAAATATACGTACTCGTATGATTTTCTTACTTTTATTATTGTTTGTTATTATATAGTGCCATGGTTATGGTATCCGCCCACGTCGGTCCTCGTCTAGTCTATGATTCAGATGTGGTATATTATCTCTTATATAACTCTTTCACACATCTAATGTCTATGACAATTAATTATGCCACCAACTTGACGTAGATGTTTTTATCTATGGGAAGTAGTTGAACCAGAAATTTCAACCGACTATGCAATTCTGCTCGACAAGTTAACTAAAGCTGAAAAAGAAATCGATCGTTTCAAAGAAAAATTGAAAAGAGCCGAAGATGACAAGATGAGATTGGAGTTGCATGTTACCAATGTCGTCGCCGATCACAAGACCAAGATGGATGCAATGCGCTTGAAGCTTAGAAAGATTAGAAAATATGCCATTCATACTAAGACTTGGTATCATTATGCCGTTGGATCAATTGGTACCTTAGTAACGGTTATGATTGCATTTGTTGTTGCATTTAATTTTTTTACATAGTTTTGATGTATGTTTTAATTAGATGCTCTAGAGACCTATATGTTGTTCAATAATGACAGCTATGCATGAACTGTACGTATTTATTTTGATCATTATTGTACTTTGGCTTTAATGTAATGATGGATTTCTAATAATTTGGTCACTTCTGTGTTCATGATATGTTGTAATGTTTTTTAATACACTTTATTATATAACGCACGCAGATGAACGACAATGGATGTACGGTGACCGACGCACCTCCGAGTATATTAAGGGCCTGCATAATTTTCTCGAAGCGGCTGAGGCAAACAAGCAGAATGATTTTATGCCTTGTCCATGTACTGTCTGTGAGAATACGAAGTCTTTCTCTAACTCTAAAACCCTTCACTTCCACCTGCTTCAGAAGGGTTTTATGTCACACTATAATGTTTGGACCAAGCATGGAGAAAGAGGGGTTATGATGGAAGACAACAAAGAAGAAGAGGATGACGACAACTACCCTCCCCCTGAATATGGTGATGCTGCAATGGGGGAAGCCGAAGATCAAGAGGAACCAAACGATGTGCCCGATGATGATCTTCGCCGAGTCATTGTTGATGCACAGAGAGAATGCGAAAGTGGAAGGGAGAAGTTGAAGTTCGATCGCATGTTAGAGGATCACAAAAAAGGGTCGTACCCAAATTGCAAAGATGACAACAAAAAGCTCGGTACCACACTGGAATTGCTGCAATGGAAGGCAGACAATGGTGTATCTGACAAAGGATTTAGTTCGCTACTGAAAATAATGAAGAAAAAGCTTCCAAAGGATAACGAATTGCCCGACAGTACGTACGCAGCAAACAAGGTTCTATGCCCTCTAGGATTGGAGGTACAGAAGATACATGCATGCCCTAATGACTGCATCCTCTACCGCGGTGCGTACGAGGAACAGAACGCATGCCCGGTATGCGGTGGATTACGGTATAAGATCAGAAGAGATGACCCTGGTGATGTTGAGGGCCAGCGCACCGGGAAGAGGGTTCCTGCCAAGGTGATGTGGTATGCTCGTATAATACCACGGTTGAAACATCTGTTCAGAAACAAAAAGCATGCCGAGTTGATGCAATGGCACAAAAAAGACCGTAAGAAAGACGGGAAGTTGAGAGCACCCGCTGACGCGTCGTAGTGGAGAAAGATCGAGAGAAAGTGGAGCGACTTTACAGGTGACCCGAGGAACGTATGGTTTGGTTTAAGTGCAGATGATGTTAATCCTTTTGGGGAGCAAAGCAGCCAGCATAGCACATGGCCTGTGACTCTATGTATGTATAACCTTCCTTCTTGGTTGTGCATGAAGCGGAAGTTCATTATGATGCCAGTGCTCATCCAAGGCCCTAAGCAACCCGACAATGACATTGGTGTGTATCTAAGGCCATTAGTTGACGAACTTTTACAGTTATGGAATGGAAGAGCTGTACGTGTGTGGGATGAGAACGAATAGGAGGATTTTGACCTACATGCGTTGCTGTTTGTAACCATCAACGATTGGCCTGCTCTCAGTAACCTTTCAGGACAGACAAACAAGGGATACCACGCATGCACACACTATTTAGATGACACCGACAATATATATTTGGACAAATGCAGGAAGAATGTGTACCTGGGGCATCGTCGATTTCTTCCGACCAACCATCAATGTCGAAAGAAAGGAAAGCATTTCAAAGGCGAGGCAGATCACCGGAAGAAGCCCGCCCTCCGTACTGGTGATCACATACTTGATATGGTCAATGATTTATAAGTAATATTTGGAAAGGGTCCTGGCGGACTATCTGTTCCAAATGACGCTGACAAACAAGCACCCATGTGGAAGAAGAAATCTATATGTTAGGACCTACCCTATTGGAAAGACCTAGAGGTCCGCTCTGCAATCGACGTGATGCACGTGACGAAGAACCTTTGCGTGAACCTTCTAGGCTTCTTGGGAGTGTATGGAAAGACATAAGATACACCAGAGGCACGGGAGGAATAACAACATGTGCATGAAAAAGACGGCATGCATCCAAAGCAGTATGAAGGTCCTGCAAGCTACGCTCTTACCAAAGAAGAGAAGGAAATCTTCTTTGAATGCCTGCTCAGTATGAAGGTCCCGTCTAGTTTCTCGTTGAATATAAAGGGAATAATAAATATGGCAGAGAAAAAGTTCCAGAACCTAAAGTCTCATGACTGCCATGTGATTATGACACAACTGCTGCCGGTTGCATTAAGGGGGCTTCTACCAGAAAACATTCGATTAGCCATTGTGAAGCTATGTGCATTCCTCAATGCAATCTCTCAGAAGGTGATCGATCCAGAAATCCTGCCAAGGTTAAGAAGTGATTTGGTGCAATGTCTTGTTAGTTTCGAGCTGGTGTTCCCACCGTCCTTCTTCAATATCATGACACACGTCCTAGTTCATCTAGTCGACGAGATTGCCGTTCTGGGCCCTATATTTCTACACAATATGTTCCCCTTTGAGAGGTTCATGGGAGTCTTAAAGAAATATGTTCGTAACCGCTCTAGGCCAGAAGCAAGCATCTCCATGGGCCATCAAACAGAGGATGTCATTGGGTTTTGTGTTGACTTCATTCCTGACCTTAAGAAGATTGGTCTCCCTCAATCGCGGTATGAGAGGAGATTGACTGGAAAAGGCACGCTAGGAGCGGACTCAATAATATGTAGGGACGGGCATTCTTGGTCTCAAGCACACTACACAGTTCTATAGAATTCTACCTTGGTGACCCCGTATGTCGATGAACACAAGAATATTCTGCGCTCCAAACACCCGGAGCAGTGTGACGACTGGATTACATATGAACACATCGGGACTTTCGGCAGTTGGTTGCAAACACGTCTCATGGGTGACAAAACTGTTTCTGATGAGTTGTACTCGTTGGCCAGGGGACCATCTTCGACTATATTGACTTACAAAGGGTACGAGATAAATGGGAATACATTTTACATGATCGCCCAAGATGAAAAGAGCACCAACCAAAACAGCGGTGTCCGCTTTGATGCAGCAACCAAGAGGGGAAAGGACACATATTATGGTTACATAGTGGACATATGGGAACTTGACTATGGACATGATTTCAAGGTCCCTTTGTTTCAGTGAAATGGGTCAATCTGTCAAGAGGCGGGGTATAGGAAGACCCACAGTATGGAATGACAACAGTGGATCTGAACAATCTTGGGTACACAGACAAACCATTCATCCTAGTCAATCATGTGGCACAAATTTTCTATGTGAAGGACATGTCTACTATACCGAGAAAAAGAAAAGATAAGGAAGCGAATACATCATACGATGAGCCAAAACGCCACATAGTCCTTTCAGGAAAAAGAGACATCGTGAGATTGGAGGGCAAGACAGACATGTCTGAAGATTATGAAAAGTTTCATGAAATTCCTCCGTTCAAAGTCAAGGCTGACCCAAGCACCCTATTAAACGATGAAAATTGTCCATGGTTACGGCGCAATAAGCAAAGGACACACGCGAAGAAGAAGTGAAGACTTTCGCTCCACAACTATATCATTGCAGTGACATGTGCACAAATGAAATGCCTTTTATAACACATGAGTTTTCGTCCGAAACGCTAATACTTCGAAAGAGATTCTCCGTGTTGTACATGAAGCGCATCTAGTTTTTGCCGTAACCCTCTTAACTTTTTATGATATGCTATGTGGGTGAAATGATGATACCATGCCAACTTTCAACCTTTTCAGAGTTCATTTGAAGTGCTTTTCAATTTCAGGGTCATTTAGCTAAAAAAAATCAGTAAGTGCATGAAAAATACCAAATGAAGTCAAAAAGGGTTGAAAATTGATGATGTGGCTTTGAATGGTGCATTTTGAACACACAAAATTCTGGAGTTCAAATGAGTTCAAAATAATGAAATCCCTTCGTAACAGATGAGTTTTCGTTCGAAACCGTGATACTTCGAAATAGATTGTCCATTTTGTACACGAAGTGCATCCAGTTTTTGTCGTACCCCACTCAACTTTTTAGCACATGCTATGTGGGTGAAATGATGATACCATGCCAACTTTCAACCTTTTCAGAGTTTGTTTGAAGTGCTTTTTAATTTCTTTCAAAACATCGTAGGAGTGGAGTTCAAAAAAGAATCAGCTAAAAAGCTTTTATAAACCTCTAGTATTTTTGAAACAATAATTATATAAAAATTATGCAACTAAAATTATCAAAGTATTTTTTGTTCAAAACATTAATAGCAAAAAGAATATAATGATAAAACACACTCGAAATAAATAAAGCAAAAAATAAATAAAGCAAGAAACAAAACAAAATAATGGAAATTATGCAACTAAACTTATCAAAGTATTTATTTGTTAACAAGAATGAACTAAAATAACAGAAGAAAAATACTGGAAAAAAATGAAAACAATAAATAAAGCAAAAAACAAAACAAAAAACAGTTTTTTTAAAATAAAAAATGCCGCCTACTAGGCCACCACGGCCTGAATACGACTAGAAACCCAACAACTAGTTGGGCCAGGATTCAGGCCCGCAGAAGGACCAGTACGCCCACAGGCAGAGGAGAGTGCAATTAGGGCCGTAAGCCTGCAGTTGAGAGGAGCTCGAGAGGGTTGGCGCAGCAGCGCTTATAAACCACTCTCGAGCCCTCTCGGCTAGCGAGGTGGGACTAAACATTTGTCCCCGGGCAGCACCACCTTTTGGTCCCGGTTGGTGGAACCAACCGGAACCAATGCCCCCCTTTAGTCCCGGTTGTTGCCACCAACCGGGACCAATGCATCCCTTTAGTCCCGGTTGGTGGTACCAACCGGGACCAATGGTCTCTGCTTCCCGCACTTTGGGCTGCCGAAAAGAGACATTTGGTCCCGATTGGTGCGAGCAACAGGGACTAAAGGGGGCATTGGTCCTGGTTGGTTCCACCAACCGGGACCAATGCTTTGTGTATATAAGCGACAATTTCGATTTTTTCAGATTTCATCTAGTACTTGCCCCCGACGACGCCGAGCACATCGACGTCGCCAGGCTGCCCGAGCTTGCCGTCGACGCCCTCTGCCCTGACGCCCCTTGCCCCGACGCACCGGCCTGCCCCGACGCGCCGCCCCATGCCCCGGCGCGCCGCCCCATGCCCCGGCGCGCCGCCCCGAAGCGCCGCCCGTGCCCCAACGTGCCGCCCTGCCCCGACGCGCCGCCCCTGCCCCGACGCCGCTCCCCGCCGCCGCCCCACGTCATAGCCCTACCCCGACGCCGCCGCCCCTCCTCCCCGTTCGGTCCGGCCAGCCCCCTTTCATCCCCTGTCCGATTTTGCTAATTTAATTTGATGATATATAGATGATAGATGATATATGATAGTTAGATGATGATGTTGATGATAGCTGATGATGTTGATGATAGATGATGTATGCTTTTTTTTGTTCATATAAATTTTTTATAGCATTTTTGGTCCATGTATATATGTGTGTGTATATGGATGGATGGATGGATGTATATATATAGAAAATTATCATATGATATAAAAAAATATCGTAGCTTCCTGGTTTTTTCCATGGATGTATGCTAAAGAAAATTATGAAAGAGTTTATGGAAGGTTTCTGTCAAAAGGTTCAATGATTTGTCAAGGCAAAAAATTGAACTAATTAAGGTATCCCATGTTTTTGTATATATGATATATGTATTTTGTTGGCATCTAGAAGTGTTGTCGAGGCCACCCCAAACCCTAGAAGTGTTGTCAAGGCCACCCCAAACCCTAGAAGCGTTGTCGAGGCCACCCCAAACCCTAGAAGAGTTGTCAAGGCCACCCAAATTTACCAAGTTAAATGAAGAAAACTCTGGTAACATAGATTTATCAAGTTAATTGTCATGTTGTAATATTTGCAAAAACTATGGATCCAAGAGACGAAGAACAAGAACAGTTGTTGGGGGACATAATCCACGGCGGATGTGATGTCTAGTCGTATCTCAACGACACCGATGGTCTGGAAGGAGAGGGTTATGACGGCTCTGGTGATCGAACAGTGGAGGAGGAAGGACATGATCATGATGGCTCCGGTGACCGAATGCCGGAGGAAGAAGGAGACCATGATGACGGCTCCGGTGACCGATCGGAGGAGGGAGCTGTTGCAAAGTCTGGCGAGATATATATATTAATTAAGCCTATGCTAACTAGCTAATTGATGCATTAATTGTTTTGGTATGTACATATATTAATTAACTCTTCTTTCTTCTATTATAGCCCTCCGGATCGAGCCAAACTTCGGTAACGAGACGAGGCCCGAAGAAGAGGTTGTGCAAGGATGAAAAGTTCACGATCATAGCACTCGCGGACGATGGCCATCCGATTGAACCCAAGCGGACCAAGAACGTATTTTCTGCTCAGTGCGGAGCTATTGATAGGGACAACATCCCGATCAGCATCAAGAAATGGAATAAGCCTAAGGACGACGCCCCTGATGGTGATTATGTCACCGATAGACAGAAAGAAGATCTTTGGACTGCACTGAAGGCAAATTTCACCCTACCGCCAGAGGAGGATCCGAATAAGCCAGTTATAGAGCCACGGGTCAAGGCGTGTGCTCTTAAGAAGATGGCAGATCTATTCAGGAGGTGGAAGAATGAGTTGAAATCAAAGTTTGTCGACTAAGGGAAGACTCCAGCATTCGTCGGCCGATATGAGAAGATAGGAGATTATTGGCCTGCATTTGTGGCCTACAAGACATCGGAGAAGAGTAAGAAGATGTCAGAGACAAACAAGAACAATGCTGCAAAGAAGCAGTTTCACCATCACACGGGGTCAGGTGACTACCTTAAAGCCCGACCATTGTGGGACAAAGCTGAGAATGACCTCCTTGCTAAAGGGGTCCGACCACAGACATATAACTGGCCAGACCGTCCAAGGACTTGGTTCTTCGGGGTTGGGGGAACTTTGGACCCTGAAACAGGGAAGTGCCGTTGGACGGACGAGCAACTTGGAATACCCGTGAACAAGCTTCAGAACTATATCACCGCAGTACAAGAAGGGACGTTCATTCCTGACAGAGAGAAGGACGAGCTGACTGAGGCCCTAGAGAATGCTGAGCACCCTGGACAAACATGAGGCACATCAGGCTCCGTTCCGTGGAAGGTTGGGTTTCCCGACGCAGGTGGTTACAAAAGCCGGGAGAGAAAGAGGAAAGCGGAGCTGAGCGAAATTCAGAATCTCAATGCAAGACTACAAAAGCTAGAGGAAGCTGAGAGCCAGCGAGCCGCAGGCCAACCATCTCAGCGGCACAAAGCTACCCCAGAAGCTACTACCCCGCCATCTCAGCGGAGAAGCAGCGTCGCTTTCATGGAGCCCTTTCAGCCCGACTTCACGTCTCCTAGCTACCCCGTGGATACTATCACGGAGGCTTAACATTGTGAGCTTATGAAGAAATGCCGGAACATCACTTTCAAGGTGGCTGTCGGCTCTGTTGCACCTCCTCAACCCAACGGAACTTTTCACTGCCGTCCGATTCCACATGGCTATGCTGTTGTGATGGTGGATGAAGCAATGCCGGAATTTGAGGAGCTCGAGCTTGACCACTATACAGGTGAAGGAGAGAATAAGCTGGTTCGTGCCCTGAGGAGTACATGTCTATGGCAGCACTAGTAGAATGTCGATCAGTAGTCCCAGTCGGGATGTTCCTTTAGTATCAGTTCCCCAACCGGTACTAAAGGGTCGGGACTAAAGGCCCAGACCTTTAGTACCGGCTGGCCCACAGACCGGTACTAAAGGCCCACCACATGGCTGCCTGCGTGGGCTGGTGGTGGAGGACCTTTAATACCGGTTGGTGATACCAACCAATACTAAAGGCCCACCATGTGGCTGCCTGCGTGGGGTGGTGGTGGAGGACCTCTAGTACCGGTTGGTGATACCGACCGGTACTAAGTGTTCTGTTTTTTGTTTTAGCTTTTAATTAGGTTTTAGTTTTCCATTCATTTCAAATTTATTTTACGGTGCTACATACTATAAACATTACACAAGTTGATGCATATATATACTAATATAATATACAATATCTTATACACAATATATATACAAATGGAATTACACATCCATGTATATTCTGGGACTTATAACTTAAGGTCCAAAACCCGGCCGGGACTAGCTAGCTAGTGCTCCGGATGAAATCTCAGTTTTCTACTACTGATTTGCTGGCATTATTGAGGCAGCGGTAAGTAATAGTGCTCTCCATTTACATCAATGACATGTTGAAGAAGAAATGCCGCAAATTCCTCTTGAAGTGCTACAAAGCGTTTCTCGGGTGAGAGTTTCGACATCATCTGCCAAACTCGGAGCTGTCTTTCACGTGCTCCTCTACGACGTATACGACTTTCGGTCTGGATGCGAATGTTCTCGCAGAGGAAGTATCCACATAAATTTGTCCCCTATGGCTGCTTCGCGCACTTTGCAAAAGAATAGAGTTCAATAAGATAATTAATAATCAAGCATGTGATAATGGTATTGAAACTAGAATTAAAGAGACGCGCGGACCTAGTTGTACTACTTAATTACCTGCATCTTTTTTCACTTCAGCTTCGGTTTCCATTGACAATCGTGATGGTTTTTTTCTATCATCTTTTTCCAAACACTACGCGGCAAAGAAAAAGAACGAAAGATTTATTATAATTAATTTTGATATCAGGAAATAATGAAAGAAAGCGAGGTCGATAAAGATTGAAATTACCGTTCTATCATAAAATACAAGTCCACGTATGATTGTTCTAGTGTATCTAGTGAGTTGTACACTTGAACAAGTCCATCAGCGAGGATAATATTTAGGAGGATATAGTGGTCTCTGCAAAAGTTTATATAATTAAGCAGGCATGCATATAACTCATCAACTACACTTGATAGCAAGCTAGTATGCAAAAATAGAATGAGGAGTATACAAGAGAGTAAACACTCACCCCATGTTGTAAGGAAATATTATAGTAGATTTGGTATTCATTAGTGCCTCTAGAAAATTTTCCAAGAGATCTTCTGTGTCCTTGGCATAATGTTTTACCACATGACCATTAACGGTACTTGGGTCGATGAATCCAATGTCATCGATTCCCTCTTGTTTCAATTCCCACATCTTCAATCTGCATAATAGCATAGAAAAGAACATATATAGTGAGGATAAGCCAATGAACGATATCTTAGCTAGAGACTTAAATTATTAAAGATATAAATCACTTAAAGACAATAGCAACTGATGAGAGTTTTGTCGATAGAGTCCATGTGGTATAACTGGATAAGTTCTGAGAATTCAAGACATATGTCATATCCATTAACGTAATGCTCTTTCCTTACTTTGACCATGACCGCCGTCTCCCCTCGCTTTGCTTCACGCAGGTACCAATCATGCAACCGTCGCATCGCAGTTGGTAGTTCCTTGTACTGCTCGGGTGTGACAAGTGGTTTTTCGACGGCATATTGCATTGCGTACTCAGTTGCACCGTACCCGCGGATTTCCCCGGTGCCAAGGATTTGGCCAAGAGTGAGACCTGCAGCCTCTACTTCTTCGAGGTCGATTGGGTTTCCTTGCACGTCGACTGGATGGATCAATTTCTTGCTTGGATTGGTACTCACCTTGAGCAGAGAGATCGATTGCTTGGATTGTTCTCCGAGCTGGGGAACTATTTTCCCGCTAGTAGTACCACCTGTCATTGATGTCGTACTTCCCAACTTCTTCCTTGGGTTCTCTGCTCACTTGCCTTCTGAATCTGTCGCTCATAGTCTGTCAGCATATGCTCGACATATGCTGGGGGTCGATCAATAAAGTGTTCCATAAAGTGCTCTTGGACTTCCTTGGGTATTACCTCCTTTGGCGGCACGGTCTTCTTCGCAAAAAAGGCTTTCACTTGGCGGTCGCTTTCAATTTTGTTTTCCTCTGGTGTCATGTCGTAAGGCAGCTTCCTTTTGGCCGGAGGCTCGGGTTTGTTCTTTACTTTCTTCCGAAGAGGACTGCTGCTGGCCTTCCTCTTTTGGGAGCTCTGCTTGCGGGATCGCTGCCGGGGTGGAGTCGGCTCACGCGGCGGAGATCGATATCGACTATATGGACTCGTGTCATGCTCCGTCCCGAGGTTGGGAGGACTGCTGGCGAGGTGGGGAGGACTGCTGGCGAGGTGGGACGCCTCTCGAGGTGGGGAGGACTGCTGGGGAGGTGGGGAGGACTGCTGGCGCTGCGATGCCTCTGGCTGGGATACCTCGCGCTGGACATCGATACTCGGAGGAGCCGGTGGCCTTAGCGCCGAGTGTGGAAAGACGATGCAGTCCTTACTCCATAGAATGAGACCACGGCCAACTTTTGTTAGTGTGGACTCCCCCTCACCTCCAGGGATGTCAAGCAATAGTTCATCATATCCTGGCTCTATTGCGTCCGCTGCGACACGAGCATACCCAGCTGGAACCGGATTGCAATGCCAGAGAACATCAGGTGTATCTGGTAAAGCATAGCCCGTCGCGACCCGCACGGGTATGTTCTTCATTTTCCGGATTAGCTCACAAGATGTCTTCTCGGTGATATCATCCACGGGGGTGTGACCCAGTGGTGCCCCTGTGGAACCCACGCTGCTTTTTGGCGGTGTAGATGGGACGGGTTCCCCTGCCTCCTACCGCGGAGTTGCCCTTTGCTGGGTCAGTACCTGTATCTGCAGCTCCTGCTGCTCGTACTTCTGTTCCAACTTTGAAAGTCGGTCTGCTTCCACCTTGTTTTTTCTCGAACGGCTTTAATAACTGTCCTTCCATCCCGCAAACCCGTCGTACCACGGAACAACACCGACGCCTCGTGTTCGTCCTCCGTGTTCACGATTCCCGAGGGCATGTGTAAGCTCGTCGTTCTCTCTATCGGGGTGAAACCGTCCTTCTTGGGAAGCTTTTATTGCATCAATCAACTCATCTGATACATGCTTCAGACTGGCCAGTGCAATAATCTTCCCTGTTGCTAGCTCCAACTTTCCCCCATGCGCAAAAAACCAATTCCTGCACCTCTGGGGCGAGTGGAAGGTTACTGGAGTGATCCCTTCAGCATGCATCTTATTCTCTAATGCATCCCACTTAGGAATGGCTGACTTGTATCCACCTGTCCTTAGTTTATGGTGATACTTTTTTCTCCGCATTTATCTTATTCTTTGCCGACTTCTCCATAGCAGCTTCCGATGTCTTGTACTCGATAAATGCGTCCCAGTGATTCCTTACCTTCTCATATATTCCTATGAATTCAGGCGCCTTCTGGCCTCTAGCGTTGTACTCGGTCCATAAGCTTTTCTTCCAAGTCTAGAATGCGTCGGCCATCTTGGAGGATGAAATGCTCCATGAGATCTTGCCAAAGGGTATCTTTAATTCTTGTATCGACATAATTCACTCCTGGTTTTGGGTTGTTTGGTTGAATCCATTCTTGCATTGTGATCGGGACTCCATGCCTAACAACCACTCCGCATTGACGCACAAATGTCTTGACATTGGCTTCAGGGTGAGTCGGTGCGCCATCATGTTTGAAAGCATCAAGATTGAGCTTTACGTTGGTTTTCAATATTTTGGCACCGCCTCATACCTTTCTACTAGATTGGCTCGATCCGGAGGGCTAATAATTAAAAGAAAAAGATTTGTTAATATATATATATATATATATATAAATCAATTAATACACATGTCATGATTACCAGAGGCTAATATGTGTATATATCTCGCCGGACATTGTTAGTTGTTCCGGATTTTGGAACATAAGTTGTTCTTCCTTGTCCTCACATCCATCAACGTAATCCTCCAGATATTGTGAGCCGTCATCATCATGTGATTCACCCAGAAGGTCCGCTAGGTTTTCGGAGGAGCGTATCATGTCGAAGATGTCCTCTTCATGAGCTCTACCGGTATTGTCCATAGCTTAATAACTAATCCATAATAATATATATAAAACCAATTAGTATTCAAATTAGCATGCATTCAAGAAGCCAAATAACTAATAGTTAATTAATAATGCACCATCGAATACATATATAGTAGTTCTTAGAAAAGATCTCATCTCATAATCTCGGATAATTGTTAATACATCGGCTAATCCATCGATCGAGCTAATACATCATAATAATACATATATAGTAGCTAATATATCGATCTAGCTAGAATCCTAGCGCCCGGCGGATATCGGGGTGGGCGGTGGACACCCAAAGCAGGAACATAGCTACAGTGAGATCCCTGAAGAATCTGCCACGTATTATCGGACGTGGCCTCCAAAGCTGCCATGTAGCGACAGACGTGCTCGTTCTCCTTAATGACATGGTACTGTACCACCTCCGCGGGGGACTCAAGCCTCTGAAAACTCCGTGGCCCATGCGGCCACCACCACAGAACCTCCGGGTCGACGACGGGCTGGCTCCTCACCAAGCTACGCCGTCCGGAAGGCAGCACCTCCCAGTACCAGCCCGGCAGAGCCCAATCCCGGACAGGGCCCCTTAGCTCAAGCAAGTGACCTCCTCCAGCGACTCGACGACGAGGATGCGGGATCGGCATCGTCGACGTCGAGAAAAACACTTAATTATGAAAACAAATTAAATAAAACTTAGCAAAATTAACACTTAGCATCTAACAAATTAAATAACACTTAGCATCTAACAAAATTAACACATGCCCTAATAACCTAAGGACGACCTACCTAACTAAACTAACCTAACTAACTAAACTAACTAAACTAACCTGATAACCTAACTAACTAACTAAATAAATAGGGGTGATGTGTCGTGGTCGGGGTCAGGGTGTCGGGGCTGTCGTGTCGGGGTGTCGGGGGTATCGTGTCGGGGTAGGGGTGTTGTGTCGTGGTCGGGGGTGTCGTGTCAGGGTGTCGTGTCGGGGTCGGGGTGTCGGGGGTGTCGTGTCGGGATCGGGGTGTTGTGTCGTGGTCGGGGGTGTCGTGTGGGGGTGTCGGGGTGTCGTGTCGGGGGGTGTCGTGTCGGGGTCGGGGGGCCTAAACTAAACCTAAACTAAACCCAAAACTAAACTAATTCATTTCTCGCAGTCGAAAAGACCGCTTTCACTCATTTTGAAATTGTTTTCACCCTTTGCCAAAAACTGGTTCCAATTATTAAAAAAAAATCAGTCAATTCTATAAACTATAATTTTCAAAAATAATTAACATCCATCAAAAATAATTAACATCCAAAAATCATCATATCAACATTTTCTATATATATACATCCATCAACATTTTCTATATAAAATCATCATATCACTTTCATATTAAAATCGTCTAACATCTCATACATATTTAAAACAATGAACTCTATTTCCAAAAATTAAAATCATCTAACATCTCATACATATTAAAATCTCTATTTTGGCAGGGCTTGATCGTCGGGGCTCACCGGCGTGATGGATCATCGGGGCGGGCAGGCGGCACGACGCGTTCGGGAGGGCTCGGCGATGGTGTCGACCGGGGGCGGCGACGAGGAGCGGGCCGGCGGCTCGGGAAGGAGGAAGAGACGAAGTCCGGCGAATGCGTCGGCGGACAGGGCTCGGGGACGGTTCGGAGGCGAAGGCGTCGGGAAGGGCTCGGGGATGGTGACGAGGAGCTGGCTCGGGGAGGAGGGCGAGGAGGTCCGACGATGAGGAATTTCGATAGCCTGGCGGTGAAAATAAGCTTCTCCCGGTGCGTGGCTCAGACCGGGACGAGGCCTCCACTATTTATATGTGGAGGCCCTTTAGTACCGATGCGTGGCTCGCACCGGTACTAAAGACCCTGTAGTACCGGTGCGAGCCACGCATCGGTACTAAAGGTCCTCCCCAAAACCGCGCGGGGCGGTGGACCTTTAGTACCGGTGCGTGGCTCGCGCCGGTACTAAAGGTTTTTTTAATTCATTATTAGTTATTATTTTCAGAAAAACCCCTAAACTTTAAAAAATCATAGAAAAAACTATGACTTCAATGGGAATAAATAATATATGAAAAAATATCAGAAAAATATAAAAAATCTGTTTACGACGTTTCCATGCATGTTTGAACAACTTAAACTGGTGTATAAGACAATTTGATTAAATGGCATTTGAAATGTCATATCTCGAGTTTGAAAAGCAATACAAATGAACTCTGAAAAGGTTGTAACTTGGCATGACATCATAATTTCACCCACATGGCAACTTCTAAAGAGTTGAGAGGGTTACGACAAAAACTGGATGCACTTCGTGTACAAATTGAACAATCTCACTCGAAGTATGAGGGTTTCGGACGAAAACTCATCTATTACAAAGGGATTTCATTTTTAATAACTTATTTTAACTCCATACTTTTTGTGTGTTCAATATGCACCATTCGAAGGCACATTATCAATTTTCAACCCTCTGACGTCATTTGATATTTTCCATGCATTTAATGATTTATTTTGAGCTAAATGACCCTTAATTTGAAAAGCAGTACAAATAAACTCTGAAAAGGTTATAACTTGGCATGACATCATAATTTCACCCACATAGCAACTTCTAAAGAGTTGAGAGGGTTACGGCAAAAACTGGATGCACTTTGTGTACAAATGGCTAATCGAACATTTTCCGGTAGAAGCCCGCTAAGTGCAACCGGAAGTAATTGCGTCATAATCATGTGGGAGTCATGAGACTTTAGATTTTGAAATTTTTTCTCTACCATATTTATTATTCCCTTTATATTCGACGAGAAGCCAGACGGGACCTTGATACTGAGCAGGCATTCAAAAAAGATTTCCTTCTCTTCCTTCGTAAGAGCGTAGCTGGCAGGACCTTGATACTACTTTGGAGGCATGCCATCTTTTTTGTTAATTCTTTGCTTGTCCTCCCGTGCCTCCGGTGTATCTTTTGTCTTTCCATACATGCCCAAGAAGCCTAGTAGGTTCACACAAAGATTCTTCGTCACGTGCATCAGGTTGATTGCATTGCGGACCTCTAGGGCTTTCCAATATTCAAGTTCCCAAAATATAGATTTCTTCTTCCACATGGGTGCGTGTCCATTGGCATCATTCGGAATAGATTGTCCGCCAGGACCCTTTCCAAAGATTACCTATAAATCCTTGACCATATCAAATATATACTCACCAGTACGGAGGCAGGCTTCTTCCGGTTATCTGGCTCACCTTTGAAATGGTTGCCTGACTTTCTTAAGATATGCTTGATCGGTAGAAATCGACGATGTCCCAGGTACACATTCTTCTTACATTTATCCAAATATATACTTTCAGTATCATCTAAACAGTGCGTGCATGCATTGTATCCCTTGTTTGTATGTCCTAAAAGGTTACTAAGAGCAGGCCAATCATTGATGGTTACAAACAGCAATGCTCGTAGGTCAATTTCCTTCTGTGTGTGCGCGTCCCACACACATACACCTGGTTTTTTCCACAAATGTAGAAGTTCATCAACTAGTGGCCTTAGGTAGACATCAATGTCGTTGCCGGGTTGCTTAGGGCCTTGGATGAGCACTGGCATCATAATGAACTTCCGCTTCATGAACAACCAAGGAGGAAGGTTGTAGATACATAGAGTCGCGGGCCAGGTGTTGTGACTGGAGCTCTGCTCCCCAAAAGGATTCATGCCATCTGTACTAAGACCAAACCATAAGTTCGTTGCATCAGCTGCAAAGTCCTCGAACTCCCTCTCAATTTTTCTCCACTGTGACCCATCAGCGGGTGCTCTCAACATCCCGTCTTTCTTACGTTCTTCTTTGTGCCATCGCAACAACTTGGCATGCTCTTTGTTTTCGAACAAACGTTTCAACCTTGGTATTATAGGAGCATACCACATCACCTGGGCAGGAACCCTCTTCTTGTGGCGTTCACCCTCCACATCACTAGGGTCATCGCGGGGGGTCTTATAGCGCAGTGCACCATATATCGGGCATGCATCCAAATTCTCGTACTCCTCACCGCGGTAGAGGATGTAGTCATTAGGGCATGCATGTATCTTCTGCACCTCCAATCCTAGAGGGCAGACAACCTTCTTTGCTTTGTACGTACTTTCAGGCAATTCGTTATCCTTTGGAAGCATCTTTTTTTATCATTATCAGCAATTCTTGAAATCCCTTGTCAGTTACACCATTCTTTGCCTTCCATTGCAGCAATTCCAGCGTGGTACCCAGCTTTTTCTTGTCATCTTCACAATTTGGATACAATAATTTCTTGTGATCCTCTAACATGCATTTCAACTTCAACCTCTCCTTATCATTTTCGTAGTTTCTCTTTGCATCAGCAATGACCCGACCCAAATCATCAGCGGGCTCATCTGATGCCTCTTCTTCAGCTTCCCCCATTGATGCCTCTTCTTCATCTTCCCCCATTGTTGTATCGGCGAAAGGATAGTTGTCATCATCATCTTCTTCTTCATTGTCTTCCATTATAACCCCTCTTTCTCCATGCTTGGTCCAACAGCTATAGCTGGACATGAAACCGGACTTCAGCAGGTGGTAGTGAAGGGTTTTTGAGGTATAGTAATTCCTATCATTCTTACAGTCACGACATGGACAACACATGAAACCATTCCGCTTGTTTGCCTCAGCCACACGAATAAAATCATGCAGGCCATTAAGAAACCCTGGACTTAGTCGGTCATCGTACATCCATTGCCGGCTCATGTTCACTACACAACATCGAAGTGACCAAATTAATACAACTTCATTATCACATTACAACCAAAAGTAGAGCTAGCAGTGACCAAATGTTATTACTGCAAATAATAGATACTTATAGTTCATACATACATCTCATAAAACAACATACAACTATCTAAAACATGTAAATGCAACAACACATGCGATCATAATCGCAACTAAAGTAACAATTGAGCCCACGGCATAATGATACCAAGCCTCTTTATCTATGGCATATTTTCTAATCTTTCTAAGCTTCAAGCGCATTCCAGCCATCTTGTTCTTGTGATCATCGACGATATCGACAACATGCAACTCCAATCCCATCTTCTCATCTTCAGTTCTTTTCAATTTTTCTTTCAAATGATCAATTTCTTTTTCAGCTTGTGTTAATTTCTCGAGCAGAATTGCATAGTCGGTTGGAATTTCTGGTTCAACTACTTCCTACAGATAAAAACATCTATGTCAATTTGGTGGCATAATTAATTGTTATATGTTAGAAATATGCCCTAGAGGCAGTAATAAAATGGTTATTCTTGTATTTCCTAGTTCATGATAATTGCCTATTGTTCATGCTATAATTGTGTTAACCGGAAACCGTATTACATGTGTGAATACATAGACCACAACATGTCCCTAGTGAGCCTCTAGTTGACTAGCTCGTTGATCAATAGATGGTCATGGTTTCATGACCATGGACATTGGATGTCGTTGATAACGGGATCACATCATTAGGAGAATGATGTGGTGGACAAGACCCAATCCTAAGCATAGCACAAGATCGTGTAGTTTGTTTGCTAAAGCTTTTCAATGTCAAGTATCGTTTCCTTAGACCATGAGATTGTGCAACTCCCGGATACCGTAGGAATGCTTTGGGTGTGCCAAACGTCACAACGTAACTGGGTGGCTATAAAGGTGCACTACGGGTATCTCTGAAAGTGTCTGTTGGGTTGGCATGAATCGAGACTGGGATTTGTCACTCCGTGTGACGGAGAGGTATCTCTGGGCCCACTCGGTAAGACATCATCATAATGAGCTTAATGTGACTAAGGAGTTAGTCACGGGATGATGTATTATGGAACGAGTAAAGAGACTTGACGGTAACGAGATTGAACAAGGTATAGAGATACCAACGATCGAATCTCGGACAAGTATCATACCAATAGACAAAGGGAATTGTATACGGGATTGATTGAATCCCCGACATCGTGGTTCATCCGATGAGATCATCGTGGAGCATGTGGGAGCTAACATGGGTATCCAGATCCCGCTGTTGGTTATTTACCAGAGAGGTGTCTCGGTCATGTCTACATGTCTCTCGAACCCGTAGGGTCTACACACTTAAGGTTCGATGGCGCTAGGGTTATAGGGAAATGTTGTACGTGATTACTGAAAGTTGTTCGAAGTCCCGGATGAGATCCTAGAAATCACGAGGAGCTCCGAAATGGTCCGCAGGTAAAGATTGATATATAGGAAGTCCAGTTTTGGTCACCGGAAAGTTTTCGAGCTCATCGGTAGTGTACCGGGAGTGCCGGGAGGGTACCGGGAATGCCGGAAGGGTGCCAGAGGACCCCGGGAGGGGTGTGACGACCATAGGACTTCGTGGGCCCTTAGAGGAGGTGTGCCAGCCCTTTTTGGGCTGGCCAAGACCTTCTAGAAAGGCCCATGCGGCTGGAGATAAGAGATAAAGGGAAAAAGGATTTAAAAGGAGGAGATCCACCTCGCTTGTGGGAGGTGGACTCTTCCCCACCTTTGACCGAAGCTCTCCTCCTTGGAGGATGGGCCAAGGCAGACCTCCCTCTCCCTCCTCCGATATATATGCAAGGGTCTGGGCTGATTTGAGACACGACTTCTTTCTCTCTCGGTGCAGCCCTACCCTTCCTCTTCCTCGTTCTCCATAGCGCTTGGCGAAGCCCTGCCGGAGTTCACGTAGCTCCATCGTCACCACGCTGTCGTGCTGCCGGAGCTCTCCCTCAACCTCTCCTTCCTCCTTGCTGGATCAAGGCGTAGGAGACGTCACCGGGCTGCACGTGTGTTGAACGCGGAGGCGCCGTTGTTCGGCGCTGAGATCGGAATCCACCGCGATCTGAATCGCTGCGAGTACGACTCCACTAACCGCGTTCTTGTAACGCTTCTGCTTATTGATCTTCAAAGGTATGAAGATGTAATCTCTCCCCACTCATTGCTGATTTCTCCATGGATAGATCTTGGTGATCGTAGAATTTTTTTTGATTTACTACTACGTCTCCCAACAGTGGCATCATGAGCTAGGTCTATGCGTAGAATCTATGCACGAGTAGAACACAAAGCAGTTGTGGGCGTCGATCTTGTTAATTTGCTTACCACTACTAGTCTTATCTTGATTCGGCGGTATTGTGGGATGAAGCGGCCCGGACCGACTTTACACGTACGCTTACGTGAGACTGGTTCCACCGCCTGACATGCACTTGTTGCATAAGGTGGCTAGCGGGTGTCTGTCTCTCCCACCTTAGTTGGATTGGATTCGATGAAAAGGGTCCTTATGAAGGGTAAATAGCAATTGGCATATCACGTTGTGGTTTTGGTGTAGGTAAGAAACGTTCTTGCTAGAAACCTATAGCAGCCACGTAAAAACTTGCAAATACAAATTAGAGGACGTCTAACTTGTTTTTGCAGCATATGCCTTGTGATGTGATATGGCCAAAGAATGTGATGTGATGCATTGTGATGTATGAGACTGATCATGTTCTTGTAATAGGTTTCACGACTTGCATGTCGATGAGTATGACAACCGACAGGAGCCATAGGAGTTGTCTTATTTTATTGTATGACCTGCGTGTCAATCATAAACGCCATGTAATTACTTTACTTTATTGCTAAACGTTAGACATAGTAGTAGAAGTAATAGTTGGCGAGACAACTTCATGAAGACACGATGATGGAGATCATGATGATGGAGATCATGGTGTTGTGCTGGTGACAGTGATGATCATGGTGCCCGAAGATGGAGATCAAAGGAGCAAGATGATATTGGCCATATCATGTCACTATATTGATTGCATGTGATGTTTATCATGTTTACATCTTATTTGCTTAGAACGACGGTAGTAAATAAGATGATCTCTCAACAAAATTTCAAGGAAAGTGTTCACCCTAACTCTGCACCGTTGCTAAGGATCCTTGTTCCGAAGCACCACGTGATGATCGGGTGTGATAGGTTCTAACGTTCGCATACAACGAGTGTAAGCCAGATTTACACACGTGATACACTTAGGTTGACTTGACGAGCCTAGCATGTACACACATGGCCTCGGAACATGGAAGACCGAAAGGTCGAACATGAGTCGTATAGAAGATACGATCAACATGGAGATGTTCACCATGGATGACTAGTCCGTCTCACATGATGATCGGACACGGGCTAGTTGACATGGATCATGTGTCACTTGGATGACTAGAGAGATGTCTATCTAAGTGGGAGTTCATTAAATAATTTGTTTATGTGAACTTAATTATCATGAACTTATTCTAAAATTATCTTTACAATCTATATTGTAGATCCAATGGCCAAAGCGAATGTCACCCTCAATTTCAACGCGTTCCTAGAGAAAACCAAGCTGAAAGATGATGGAAACAACTATGCGGACTGGGTCCGTGGTTTGAGGATCATCCTCATAGCTTCCAAGAAATTGTATGTCCTTGATGCACCGCTAGGTGACCCACCCCTTCTCCCAGCAGAGCAAGACGTTGTGAACGCTTGGCATTCTCGCTATGATGATTACTCCCTTGTTCAGTGCGGCATGCTTTACAGTTTAGAACCGGGGTTCCAAAAGCGTTTTGAGCAACACGTAGCATATGAGACGTTGTGTTCTGTCAATGAACATCCTCAAGATGTCTGTGCTTCACAACCGCTTGACTCAGCTGGGAGTTAATCTCCCGGATGACTCGGTCATTTATAGAATCCTCCAGTCGCTTCCACCTAGCTACAAGAGCTTTGTGATGAACCACAACATGCAAGGGATGGAGAAGTCCATTCCTGAGTTGTACTCGATGCTGAAATCAGCGGAGGTCGAGATCAAAAAGGAGCATCAAGTGTTGATGGTGAATAAGACCACTAGTTTCAAGAAAGGCAAGGGTAAGAAGAACTTCAAGAAGGATGGCAAAGTTGTTGCCGCGCCCGGTAAGCAAGTTGCCGGGAAGAAGAAGAACAAGAATGGACCCAAGCCTGAGACTGAGTGCTTTTATTGCAAGGGTACCGGTCACTGGAAGCGGAACTGCCCCAAGCACTTGCGGATAAGAAGGACGGCAACATTAAAGGTATATGTGATATACCTGTTATTGATGTGTACCTAACCAGTGCTCGTAGTAGCTCCTGGGTATTTGATACCGGTGCAGTTGCTCACATTTGTAACTCCAAGCAGGAGCTACGGAATAAGCGGAGTCTGGCAAAGGACGAGGTGACGATGCACGTCGGGAATGGTTCCAAGGTCAATGTGAAAGCCATCGGCACGCTACCTCTACATCTACCTTCGGGATTAGTGTTAAACCTTAATAATTGTTATTTAGTACCAGCTTTGAGCATGAACATTGTATCTGGATCTCGCTTGATTCGAGATGGCTACTCATTTAAATCTGAGAATAATGGTTGTTCTATTTATATGAGAGAAATGTTTTATGGTCATGCCCCGCTGGTCAATGGTTTATTTTTGATGAATCTCGAACGTGATGTTACACATGTCCATAGTGTGAGTACCAAAAAGTGTACGGTTGATAACGATAGTCCCACTTACATGTGGCACTGCCGCCTTGGTCATATTGGTGTCAAACGCATGAAGAAGCTCCATACTGATGGACTTTTGGTGTCTCTTGATTTCGAATCATTTGACACGTGCGAACCATGCCTCATGGGCAAGATGACCAAGACTCCGTTCTCTAGAACAATGGAGCGAGCAACTGACTTGTTGGAAATAATACATAACAATGTATGCGGTCCAATGAGTGTCGAGGCTCGTGGTGGCTACCGTTATGTTCTCACCCTCACTGATGACTTGAGTAGAAATGGGTATGTCTACTTAATGAAACATAAGTCTGAAACTTTTGAAAGGTTCAAGGAATTTCAGAGTGAGGTAGAGAATCAACGTGACAGGAAAATAAAGTGCCTACGATCTAATCGTGGCAGAGAATATTTAAGTCATGAGTTTGGCACGCACCTAAGGAAATGTGGAATTGTTTCAAACTCACGCCGCCTGGCACACCTCAGCGAAATGGTGTGTCTAAACATCGTAATCGCACTCTATTAGATATGGTACGATCTATGATGTCTCTTACCGACTTACCGCTATCATTTTAGGGATATGCATTAGAGACTGCCGCATTCACTTTAAATAGGGCACCATCAAAATCCGTTGAGACGACACCGTATGAATTATGGTTTGGAAAGAAACCTAAGCTGTCGTTTCTAAAAGTTTGGGGATGTGATGCTTATGTGAAGAAACTTCAACCTGAGAAGCTCGAACCCAAAGCGGAAAAGTGCGTCTTCATAGGATATCCCAAAGAGACTATTGGGTATACCTTCTACCTACGATCCGAGGGCAAAGTCTTTGTTGCCAAGAATGGATCCTTTCTCGAGAAAGAGTTTCTCTCGAAATAAGTAAGTGGGAGGAAAATAGAACTTGATGAGCTAATTGTACCTCCACTCGAACCGGAGAGTAGCGCAGCACAGGAAGTTGTTTCTGTGGAGCCTACACCGGCTGGAGAGGAAGTTAATGATGATGATCATGAAACTTCAGATCAAGTTACTATTGAACGTCGAAGGTCCACTAGGACACATTCCGCACCAGAGTGGTATGGCAACCCTGTCCTAGAGACCGTGTTGTTAGACAATGGTGAACCTTCGAACTATGAAGAAGCGATGGCGGGCCCGGATTCCAACAAATGGCTTGAAGCCATGAAATCCGAGATAGGATCCATGTATGAGAACAAAGTGTGGACTTTGGTGGACTTGCCTATTGATAAGCGAGCCATTGAAAATAAATGGATCTTTAAGAAGAAGACTGACACAGATGGTAATGTGACCGTCTATAAGGCTCGGCTTGTCGCTAAGGGTTATCGACAAGTTCAAGGAGTTGACTACGATGAGACTTTCTCACCCGTAGCGGTGCTGAAGTCTGTCCGAATCATGTTAGCAGTTGCCGCATTTTATGATTACGAGATCTGGCAAATGGACGTTAAAACGGCATTCCTTAATGGCTTCCTCAAGGAAGAACTGTATATGATGCAGCCGGAAGGTTTTGTCGATCCTAAAGATGCTAACAAGGTATGCAAGCTTTAGCGCTCCATCTATAGGCTGGTGCAAGCATCTCGGAGTTGGAACATTCGCTTTAATGAGGTGATTAAAGCGTTTGGGTTTGTACAAGTTTATGGAGAACCCTGTATTTACAAGAAAGTGAGTGGGAGCTCTGTAGCATTTCTCATATTATATGTGGATGACATACTGATAATGGGAAATGATATAGAACTCTTGGAAAGTGTAAAGGCCTACTTGAATAAGTGTTTTTCAATGAAGGACCTTGGAGAAGCTGCTTACATATTAGGTATTAAGATCTATAGAGATAGATCGAGACGCCTCATAGGTCTTTCACAAAGCACATACCTTGAAAAGATATTGAAGAAGTTCAATATGGATCAGTCCAAGAAGGGGTTCTTGCTTGTGTTACAAGGTGTGAGATTGAGTACGACTCAATGCCCGACCACGGCAAAGGATAGAGAAGAGATGAGTGTCATCCCCTATGCTTCAGCCATAGGCTCTATTATGTATGCCATGCTGTGTACCAGACCTGATGTGAACCTTGCCATAAGTTTGGTAGGGAGGTACCAAAGTGATCCCGGAGCGGAACACTGGACAGCGGTCAAGAATATCTCGAAGTACCTGAAAAGGACAAAGGACATGTTTCTCGTATATGGAGGTGCCGAAGAGCTCGTCGTAAAGGGTTACGTCGATGCTAGCTTCTACACAGATCCGGACGACTCCAAGTCGCAAACCGGATATGTGTATGTTTTGAACGGAGGGGCAGTCAGCTGGTGCAGCGGCAAGCAAAGCGTCGTGGCGGCATCTACATGTGAAGCGGAGTACATAGCTGCTTCGGAAGCAGCAAAGGAAGGAGTCTGGATGAAGGAGTTCATCACCGACCTAGGAGTAATTCCAAGTGCGTCGGGCCCAATGACTCTATTCTGTGACAACACTTGAGCTATTGCCCTTGCGAAGGTGCCCAGGTTTCACAAGAAGACAAGACACATCAAGTGCCGCTTCAACTCCATCCGTGATTACATTCAGGGGGGAGATATAGATATTTGTAAAGTGCATACGGATCTGAATGTCGCAGATCCGTTGACTAAACCTCTCTCACGAGCAAAACATGATCAACACCATAATGCTATGGGTGTACGATTCATCACAATGTAACTAGATTATTGACTCTAGTGCAAGTGGGAGACTGTTGGAAATATGCCCTAGAGGCAATAATAAAATGGTTATTATTGTATTTCCTAGTTCATGATAATTGCCTATTGTTCATGCTATAATTGTGTTAACCGGAAACCGTATTACATGTGTGAATACATAGACCACAACATGTCCCTAGTGAGCCTCTAGTTGACTAGCTCGTTGATCAATAGATGGTCACGGTTTCATGACCATGGACATTGGATGTTGTTGATAACGGGATCACATCATTAGGAGAATGATGTGATGGACAAGACCCAATCCTAAGCATAGCACATGATCGTGTAGTTTGTTTGCTAAAGCTTTTCAATGTCAAGTATCGTTTTCTTAGACCATGAGATTGTGCAACTCCCAGATACCGTAGGAATGCTTTGGGTGTGCCAAACGTCACAATGTAACTGGGTGGCTATAAAGGTGCACTACGGGTATCTCCGAAAGTGTTTGTTGAGTTGTCACGAATCGAGACTAGGATTTGTCACTCCGTGTGACGGAGAGGTATCTCTGGGCCCACTCGGTAAGACATCATCATAATGATCTCAATGTGACTAAGGAGTTAGTCACGGGATGATGTGTTACGAAACGAATAAAGAGACTTGCCGGTAACGAGATTGAACAAGGTATAGAGATACCGACGATCGAATCTCGGGCAAGTATCATACCGATAGACAAAGGGAATTGTATACGGGATTGATTGAATCCCCGTCATCATGGCTCATCCGATGATATCATCATGGCATTGTGGGAGCCAACATGGGTATCCAGATCCCGCTGTTTGTTATTGACCAGAGAGGTGTCTTGGTCATGTCTACATGTCTCCCGAACCCGTAGGGTCTACACACTTAAGGTTCGTTGATGCTAGGGTTATAGGGAAATGTTGTACGTGATTACCGAAAGTTGTTCGGAGTCCTGTATGAGATCCCAGACGTCACGAGGAGCTCCAGAATGGTCTGGAGGTAAAGATTGGTATATAGGAAGTCCAGTTTTGGTCACCGGAAAGTTTTCGGGCTCATCGGTAGTGTACCGGGAGTGCCGGGAGGGTGCCGGAGGACCCCGGGAGGGGTGTGACGACCATAGGACTTCGTGGGCCCTTAGAGGAGGTGTGCTAGCCCTTTTTGGTCTGGCCAATACCTTCTAGAAAGGCCCATGCGGCTGGAGATAAGAGATAAAGGGAAAAAGGTGGAGATCCACCTCCCTTGTGGGAGGTGGACTCTTCCCCACCTTCGGCCAAAGCTCTCCTCCTTGGAGGAGGGGCCAAGGCAGCCCTCCCTCTCCCTCCTCCGATATATATGCAAGGGTTTGGGCTGATTTGAGACACGACTTCTTTCTCTCTCGGTGCAGCCCTACCCTTCCTCTTCCTCGTTCTCCGTAGCGCTTGACAAAGCCCTGCCGGAGTTCACGTAGCTCCACCCTCACCACGCCGTCGTGCTGCCGCAGCTCTCCCTCAACCTCTCCTTCCTCCTTGCTGGATCAAGGCATAGGAGACGTCACCGGGCTGCACATGTGTTGAACGCGGAGGCGCCGTTGTTCAACGCTGAGATCGGAATCCACCGCGATCTGAATCACTGCGAGTACGACTCCACGAACCGCGTTCTTGTAACGCTTCCGCTTAGTGATCTTCAAAGGTATGAAGATGCAATCTCCCCCCACTCATTGCTGATTTCTCCATAGATAGATCTTGGTGATCATAGGGAATTTTTTGATTTACTACTACGTCTCCCAACATCATAGACATTAGATGATGTGTGAAATAGTTATAAAAGATAACGACATACCACATCTGAATCATAGACTGGACGAGGACCGACGTGGGCGGATACCATAACCATGACACTATAGAATAACTAACAATAATACAAGTAAGTAAATCGTACACGCAGCTATCTAAATCCTACAAGTAATTTTTTAAAGGTTTTAAGAAGAACAAGAGGCTCACCAAGGTGGCCGGTGCTGCGACGAGACGGTGCGGATGATCAACGGTGGTTAGGACGGCCGGGGATGGGAAGGCACCAAATAAACCACACCTACACATATGCAACCTAACAAGTTAATTTGAGCTCAGATTGCATATAAATCAAATAAACTCCCACATAATGATCACTCCTCCAAAACCTAGCTAAAACACACAAATCACATATCTTTGAGCATACCACAAGCTAATCTAGCAAGGAGAGATGAAGGAGCAAAGTTGCTAACCTTTATGAACACTTGGATAGATGGGGTGCCTTTAAATCTTTACAAATCCTTGGCAAAATGGAGGACCAGCTTCGAGCAAGAAGAAGAACAGGGGAGAAAACAGAGAAATGATCGAGCCCCTTCGATCGGCTGCGGACGAAGCGTATATGTAGGAACTCTTTAGTACCGGCTGGTGACACCAGCCGGTACTAAAGGTTGCCCTTTAGTACCGGTTGGTGTCACCAACCGGTACTAAAGGTGCACGCGGTGCCCAAGTCTGACCAAAAGCCTGCCATGCCCCCTTTAGTATCGGCTCGTGACACGAACCGACACTAAAGATCGCTCATGAGCCGGTACTAAAGGTTGCCCTGCTCCTAGCCGTTGGAGCTGGCACGAACCGGGACTAATACCGTATTTAGTACCGGCTCGTAACCAGACCGGGACAAATGCTTGGGACGAAAGTTCTATTTTCTACTAGTGCAGAAGGAGTACATCAAGCTTCCAAAGTGGACGCTTCCGCCTCCTCCTTCTCCTTAGGCGAATCAGGGCACACCGCTTCCTTCTCCGGCTCCTCCAGCGCGTGGGGGCACTCCGCCTCCTCCTTCACCTACTCCGGCATGTCGGAGCAGTACGCCTCCTCCTCAGCCTCGTCGGCAACGACGGAAGACACACGCCGCTGTTGTGGCTCCGCCGACGCCTAGTAAGCAACAACGGAAGGGAGCCGCCGCTGCTCCGGCGGCTAGCAGTACAAGCATAGGCAGCAGGGGATACACATACGTTCCATCTCTCAAGCCTGTGGAAAAGTTACCATATGAGAGGACCGATTCTGAAAACAAGGAGATAAGTCAGGCCGAAGTGAGGGACCATTTTGCAAAGAAAACTCCAACTCCCAAGGAGAAGATAGATCCGGTGAAAGTGATGCGCACTATCGATGCCCTGAAGCGACCACCACTGCCTCCGCCAGATTCCAACTATGAACGCTGTATTAAAAAGGCATATCAAGATGTGCGGCGGTCGGGAAGTACTTCCAGTGATGCAAAGTTAGCAGAACGGAGAAGTGGGAAAAAAATTCCACAGCTCGGCGAACAGGCCAACCAATTGTGCCCCTGTTGGAAATATGCCCTAGAGGCAATAATAAATTAGTTATTATCATATTTCCTTGTTCATGATAATCGTTTATTATCCATGCTATAATTGTATTGATCAGAGACTTAGATGCATGTGTGGATACATAGACAAAACCATGTCCCTAGTATGCCTCTAATAGACTAGCTCGTTGATCAAAGATGGTTAAGGTTTCCTAGACATGGACATGAGATGTCATTTGATAAACGGGATCACATCATTAGGAGAATGGTGTAATGGACAAGACCCAAACTACAAACGTAGCATATGATCGTGTCAGTTTATTGCTACTGTTTTCTGCATGTCAAGTATATGTTCCTATGACCATGAGATCATGCAACTCACGGACATCGGAGGAGCGCCTTGTGCATATCAAACGTCAAAACGTAACTGGGTGACTATAAAGGTGCTCTACAGGTATCTCCGAGGGTGTCTGTTGAGTTGGCATGGATCAAGACTGGGATTTGTTACTCCATGTGACGGAGAGGTATCTCAGGGCCCACTCGGTAATACAACATCACAATAAGCCTTGCAAGCAATGTGACTAAGTGTTAGTCACGGGATCTTGTATTATGGAACGAGTAAAGAGACTTGCCGGTAACAAGGTTGAACTAGGTATGGAGATACCGACGATCGAATCTCGGGCAAGTAACATACCGAAGAACAAAGGGAACATCATACAGGATTAACTGAATCCTTGACAAAGAGGTTTGACTGATAAAGATCTTCGTAGAATATGTAGGAACCAATATGGGCATCCAGGTCCTGCTATTTGTTATTGAACGTAGAGGTGTCTTGGTCATGTCTACATAGTTCTCGAACCCGCAGGGTCTGCACACTTAAGGTTTGGTGACGTTTCGTGTTGGAAATATGCCCTAGAGGCAATAATAAAATGGTTATTATTGTATTTCCTTGTTCATGATAATTGTCTATTGTTCATGCTATAATTGTGTTAACCGGAAACCATAATACATGTGTGAATACATAGACCACAACATGTCCCTAGTGAGCCTCTAGTTGACTAGCTCGTTGATCAATAGATGGTCACGGTTTCATGGCCATGGACATTGGATGTCGTTGATAACGGGATCACATCATTAGGAGAATGATGTGATGGACAAGACCCAATCCTAAGCATAGCACAAGATCGTGTAGTTCGTTTGCTAAAGCTTTTCAATGTCAAGTATCGTTTCCTTAGACCATGAGATTGTGCAACTCCCGGATACCGTAGGAATGCTTTGGGTGTGCCAAACGTCACAACGTAACTGGGTGGCTATAAAGGTGCACTACGGGTATCTCCGAAAGTATTTGTTGGGTTGGCACGAATCGAGATTGGGATTTGTCATTCCGTGTGATGGAGAGGTATCTCTGGGCCCACTCGGTAAGACATCATCATAATGAGCTCAATGTGACTAAGGAGTTAGTCACGGGATGATGTATTACGGAACGAGTAAAGAGACTTGCCAGTAACGAGATTGAACAAGGTATAGGGATACCGACGATCGAATCTCGGGCAAGTACCATACCGATAGACAAAGAGAATTGTATACGGGATTAATTGAATCCCCGACATCGTGGTTCATCCGATGAGATCATCGTGGAGTACGTGGGAGCCAACATGGGTATCCAGATCCCGCTGTTGGTTATTGGCCGGAGAAGTGTCTCGGTCATGTCTACGTGTCTCCCGAACCCGTAGGGTCTACACACTTAAGGTTCGATGACGCTAGGGTTATAGGGAAATGGTATACGTGATTACCGAAGGTTGTTCGGAGTCCCGGATGAGATCCCGGACGTCACGAGGAGCTCCGGAATGGTCCGGAGGTAAAGATTGATATATAGGAAGTCCAGTTTTGGTCACCGGAAAGTTTTCGGGCTCATCGGTAGTGTACCGGGAGTGCCGGGAGGGTGGTGGAGGACCCCCGGGAGGGGTGTGACGACCAGAGGACTTCATGGGCTGTTAGATAAAGTGTGTCAGCCCTTATTGGGCTGGGAAATACTTTTGCTAAAGGCCCATGTGGCTGGAGATAAGGAGATAAGGCAAAAAGGATTTAAAAGGAGGAGATCCACCTCCCTTGTGGGAGGTGGACTCTCCCTTTAATTCGGCCGGCCATCTCCTCTTTGGAGTAGAGGCCAAGCCAGCCCTCCACGTCCCTCCTCCTATATATACTTGAGGTTTTGGATGTTTTGAGACAAGATTTGATCTCTCTCTCTCACGGCGAAGCCCTACCTCTCTTCTTCCTCCTCCGCAGCGCTTAGGCGAAGCCCTGTCGGAATACCTTGCTACTCCACCACCACCACGCCGTCGTGCTGCTGTTGGAGCCCTTCCCCAACCTCTCCTTCCTCCTTGCTGGATCAAGGTGTTGGAGACGTCACCGGGCTGCACGTGTGTTGAACGCGGAGGTGCCGTCCGTTCGGCACTTGATCGGATCTACCGCGATCTGAATCGCTGCGAGTACGACTCCATCAACCGCGTTCTTGTAACGCTTCCGCTTAGCGATCTTCAAAGGTATGAAGATGCAATCTCTCCCCTCTCGTTGCTGGTTTCTCCATAGATAGATCTTGGTGAACGTAGGAAAATTTTGATTTACTACTACGTCTCCCAACAGTGGCATCATGAGCTAGGTCTATGCGTAGAATCTATGCACGAGTAGAACACAAAGCAGTTGTGGGCGTCGAGTTTGTTAATTTGCTTGCCGCTACTAGTCTTATCTTGATTCGGCGGTATTGTGGGATGAAGCGGCCCGGACCAACTTTACACGTACGCTTACGTGAGACCGGTTCCACCGCCTGACATGCACTAGATGCATAAGGTGGCTAGCGGGTGTCTGTCTCTCCTACCTTAGTCGGATCGGATTCGATGAAAAGGGTCCTTATGAAGGGTAAATAGCAATTGGCAAATCACGTTGTGGTGTTGACGTAGGTAAGAAACATTCTTGCTAGTAACCTATAGCAGCCACGTAAAAACTTGCAACTACAAATTAGAGGACGTCTAACTTGTTTTTGCAGCATGTGCCTTGTGATGTGATATGGCCAAAGGATGTGATGTGATGCATTGTGATGTATGAATTGATCATGTTCTTGTAATAGGATTCACGACTTGCATGTCGATGATTATGACAACCGGCAGGAGCCATAGGAGTTGTCTTATTTATTGTATGACCTGCGTGTCAATCATAAACGCCATGTAATTACTTTACTTTATTGCTAAGCGTTAGCCATAGTAGTAGAAGTAATAGTTGGCGAGACAACTTCATGAAGACACAATGATGGAGATCATGGTGTCGTGCCGGTGACAGTGATGATCATGGTGCCCCGAAGATGGAGATCATAGGAGCAAAATGATATTGGCCATATCATGTCACTATATTGATTGCATGTGATGTTTATCATGTTTACATCTTATTTGCATAGAACGACGGTAGTAAATAAGATGATCTCTCAATAAAATTTCAAGAAAGGTGTTCACCCTAACTGTGCACCGTTGCTAAGGATCGTCGTTCCGAAGCACCACGTGATGATCGGGTGTGATAGGTTCTAACGTTCGCATACAACGGGTGTAAGCCAGATTTACACATGCGAAACACTTAGGTTGACTTGACGAGCCTAGCATGTACAGACATGGCCTCGGAACACGGAAGACCGAAAGGTCGAACATGAGTCGTATAGAAGATACGATCAACATAGAGATGTTCACCATGGATGACTAGTCCGTCTCACGTGATGATCGGACACGGGCTAGTTGACATGGATCATGTATCACTTGGAAGACTAGAGAGATGTCTATCTAAGTGGGAGTTCATTAATAATTTGATTAAATGAACTTAATTATCATGAACTTAGTCTAAAAATGTCCTTGCAAATTATGTCGTAGATAGCTCGCGCTGTAGCTCCCCAGTTTTATTGATACAATCCTAGAGAAAAGTAAGTTGAAAGTTGATGGTAGCAATAATGCGGACTGAGTCCGTGATCTGAGGATTGTCCTCATTGCTGCACAGAAAGCTTATGTTTTTGATGTACCGCTAACTGCATCACTCCCTCAAGCGTTGTCTGTAGATGTTGTGAACATATGACAGGCACTTTTTGATGACTACGTGATAGTTCAGTGCGTCATGCATTACGGCTTAGAATTGAGGCTTCAAAATGTTTTGAACGTCACATAACATATGAGATGTTCTAGGAGCTGAGATTGTGATCTCAAGCTCGTGCCTATGTTGAGAGGTATGAGACCTCCAACAAGATTCTTTGCCTGCAAGATAAAGGAGAATAGCTTAATCGGTGAGCGTGTTCTCAGATTGTCTGGGTGCTACAATCACTTGAATCAAGTGGGAGTTAATCTTCCAGATGAGATAGTGATTAATGCAGTTCTCCAAGTCACTGCCACCAAGCTACTAGAGCTTCGTGATGAACTATAACATGCCAGGGATGGATAAGATGATCCCTGAGTTGTTCGTGATGTTTGACACCACGAAGGTAGAAATCAATAAGGAGCATCAAGTGTTGATGGTTAAGTGAAAACCACTAGTTTCAAAAGGGGCAAGGGCAAGAAGGGAAAAACTTCAGGAATGGCAAGCCAGTTGTTGCTCTAGTGAAGAAACCCAAGGTTGAGCCCGAACCCGAGACTAAGTGCTTCTGTTATGAGGAGAATGTTCGCTGAAGCGGAAAAACCCTAGATGATTGGTAGATAAGAAGGCTGGTAATGTCAATGGAAGTATATTTGATATACGTGTTAGTGATGTGTACCTTGCTGGTACTCCTAGTAGCACCTGGGTATTAGATACCGGTTCGGTTGCTAAGTGTTAGCAACTCGAAATAAAAGCTACGGAGTAAATGGAGACTGGCTAGGTGAAAGGTGACGATGTGTGTTGGAAGTATTTCCAAGATTGATGTGATCACCATCGCACGCTCTCTCTACCTTCAGGATTTGTGATAAACCTAAATAAATGTTATTTGGTGTTTGCGTTGAGCATAAACGTGATTAGATCATGATTAGTGCGATACAGTTATTCATATAAGTTAGAGAATAATGGTTATTCTGTTTACATGGATAATGCCTTCAATGGTCATGCACCCACTCGGAATGGTTTATCGAATCATGATCGTAGTAGTACACATGTTCATAACGTTGGTACCAAAAGATACAAAGTTAATAATGATAGTACCACATGCTTGTGGCACTGCCACGTAATGTCATATTGGTATAAATCGCATGAAGAAACTCCATGATGATGGATTTTTTGACTCACTCGATTTCGAATCGGTTGAGACATGCGAGCCATGCCTCTTGGGCAAGATGACTGAGACCCTATCATTCAATATGATGGAGCGGGCAAGTGGCTTATTGGAATTAATACATGTTGATGTATGTGGTCCAATGAGTGTTGAAACACACAGTGGATATCGTTGTTTTTCTTTACCTTCACTGATGATTTGAGTAAATATGGGGATATTTACTTAATGAAACACGAATCTGAAATGCTTGAAAGGTTCAAGGAGTTTCAGAGTGAAGTTAAAGATCATCGTGACAAGAAGATAAATGTCTATGATATGATCATGGAGGTGAATATCTAAGTTACGAGTTTGGTATGCAATTTTAGACAATGTGGAAATTGTTTCACAGCTCACGCCTCCTGGAACACCATAGTGTGATGGTGTGTTCGAACGTCGTAGTCGTGCTCTATTGGATATAGTGAGTACTATGATGTCTCTTATCGTTTTACCACTATCGTTATGGGGTTATGCATTAAAGACAAATCCATTCACTTTAATAGGGCACCATCTAAGTCTGTTGAGATGACACCGTGAGAATTATGGTTTGACAGAAGCCTAAGCTGTCATTTCTTAATGTTTGGGGCTGCGACGCTTATGTGAAAATGGGTTTTTCACCTAGCGAGCTCGAACCCAAAGCAGACAAATGCATCTTCATAGAATACCCTAATGAGACATTGGGTATACCTTCTATCTCAGATCCAAGCGCAAAAGGTGTTTGTTGCTAAGAACGGGTCCTTTCTTGAGAAAGAGTTTCTCTCGAAAGAATTGAGTGGGAGGAAGATAGAACTTGATGAGGTTGTTGAACCTTTGTTTCAACCAGAGAATAGCGCAACACAGAAAGATGTTTCTGTAGAGCCTACTCAGTTGAAAAGGAAGTTAATGATGATGATCATGAAGCTTCGGATCAAGTCACTATCGAACCTCGTAGGTCGACAAGGACGCGTACTGCTCCTGAGTAGTACGACAACCCTGTCTTGGAAATCATGTTGTTGGACAACGATGAACCTACGAACTATGGAGAAGCGATGGTGGGCCCGGATTCCAACAAATGGCTAGGAGCCATGAAATCCGAGAAAGGATCCATGTATGAAAACCAAGTATGGACTTTGGTAGACTTGCCTGTTGAATGGCGGGTCATTGAGTACAAATGGACCTTTGAGATAATCATAGACGCTAATGGTGAAATGTCACCGTTTATCAAGCTCGACTTGTCGCAAAGAAGTTTCCGCCAAGTTCAAGGAGTTGAATGTGATGAGATTGTCTCATCTGTAGCGATGCTAAAAGTCTATTGAAATTTTGTTAGCAGTTGCTGCATTTTTCGATTATGAAATCTGGCAGATGGATGACAAAACAAGGTTTCCGTAATGGTTTCTGTGAGGAAGAGTTGTATGTGATACAACCAGAATGTTTTGTCAATCCTAAGGATGCTAATAATATGCAAACTCCAGCGATCCTTCTATGGACTGGAGCAAGAATCTCGGAGTTGGAATATATGCTTTGATGAGGTGATCAAAGTGTTTAAGTTTATACAAAGTTTATGAGAAACTTGTATTTGCAAGAAAGCGAGTGGGAGCACTATGGAATTTCTTATAAGAATATGTAGTTGACATATTATTGATCGGAAATGATGTAGAATTTCTGGAAGAGCATGAAGGGTTGTTTGAAAAGTTTTTTTCAAAGGAAGACCCAGATAAAGCTACTATTTTATTGAGCATCAAGATCTATAGGGATAGATCTATTCGCTTGATAAGCTTTTTCGACGAAGACATACCTTGACAAGTTTTTGAAGGAGTTCAAAATAGATGGGTCAAAGAAGGAGTTCTTGACTGTATTATAAGGTGTGAAATTGAGTAAGACTCAATACCCGACCACGGCAGAAGATAAAGAAGAGATGAGTGTCATCTCCTATGCTTTAGCCATAGGCACTATATAGTATGCCATGCTGTGTACCGCACCTGTGTGTGCCTTGCCATGAGTCTGTCAAGGGGTACAAGAGTAATCCAAGAGTGGATCACTGGACAGCGGTCAAAGTTAGCCTTAGTAACTTGAGAACTAAGGAAATATTTCTCGATTATGGAGGTGATAAAGAGTTCATCGTAAAGTGTTACGATGATGCAAGCTTTAAAACCAATCCGGATGACTCTTAGTAGAAATCCAGCTACGTATAGTGGAGCAGCCATTTGGAATAGCTCCAAGTGGATCATGGGAGTAGTATCTACAAATATGACATGGAAAGTTTGCAAGGTACACACGGATCTAAATGTCGCAGACCCGTTGACTAAAAACCTCTTTCACGAGCAGAACATGAACAAACCCCAGAACTTATTGGGTGTTAATCACATGATGATATGATCATATGGTGATGTAAGTGTTAATCACATGGTGATGTGAACTAGATTATTGACTCTAGTGCAAGTGGGAGACTGTTGGAAATATGCCCTAGAGGCAATAATAAAATGGTTATTATTGTATTTCCTTGTTCATGATAATTGTCTATTGTTCATGCTATAATTGTGTTAACCGGAAACCATAATACATGTGTGAATACATAGACCACAACATGTCCCTAGTGAGCCTCTAGTTGACTAGCTCGTTGATCAATAGATGGTCACGGTTTCATGACCATGGACATTGGATGTCGTTGATAACGGGATCACATCATTAGGAGAATGATGTGATGGACAAGACCCAATCCTAAGCATAGCACAAGATCGTGTAGTTCGTTTGCTAAAGCTTTTCAATGTCAAGTATCGTTTCCTTAGACCATGAGATTGTGCAACTCCCGGATACCGTAGGAATGCTTTGGGTGTGCCAAACGTCACAACGTAACTGGGTGGCTATAAAGGTGCACTACGGGTATCTCCGAAAGTATTTGTTGGGTTGGCACGAATCGAGATTGGGATTTGTCACTCCGTGTGACGGAGAGGTATCTCTGGGCCCACTCGGTAAGACATCATCATAATGAGCTCAATGTGACTAAGGAGTTAGTCACGGGATGATGTATTACGGAACGAGTAAAGAGACTTGCCAGTAACGAGATTGAACAAGGTATAGGGATACCGACGATCGAATCTCGGGCAAGTACCATACCGATAGACAAAGGGAATTGTATACGGGATTAATTGAATCCCCGACATCGTGGTTCATCCGATGAGATCATCGTGGAGTACGTGGGAGCCAACATGGGTATCCAGATCCCGCTGTTGGTTATTGGCCGGAGAAGTGTCTCGGTCATGTCTACGTGTCTCCCGAACCCGTAGGGTCTACACACTTAAGGTTCGATGACGCTAGGGTTATAGGGAAATGGTATAGGTGATTACCGAAGGTTGTTCGGAGTCCCGGATGAGATCCCGGACGTCACGAGGAGCTCCGGAATGGTCCGGAGGTAAAGATTGATATATAGGAAGTCCAGTTTTGGTCACCGGAAAGTTTTCGGGCTCATCGGTAGTGTACCGGGAGTGCCGGGAGGGTGCCGGAGGACCCCCGGGAGGGGTGTGACGACCAGAGGACTTCATGGGCTGTTAGATAAAGTGTGTCAGCCCTTATTGGGCTGGGAAATACTTTTGCTAAAGGCCCATGTGGCTGGAGATAAGGAGATAAGGCAAAAAGGATTTAAAAGGAGGAGATCCACCTCCCTTGTGGGAGGTGGACTCTCCCTTTAATTCGGCCGGCCATCTCCTCTTTGGAGTAGAGGCCAAGCCAGCCCTCCACGTCCCTCCTCCTATATATACTTGAGGTTTTGGATGTTTTGAGACAAGATTTGATCTCTCTCTCTCACGGCGAAGCCCTACCTCTCTTCTTCCTCCTCCGCAGCGCTTAGGCGAAGCCCTGTCGGAATACCTTGCTACTCCACCACCACCACGCCGTCGTGCTGCTGTTGGAGCCCTTCCCCAACCTCTCCTTCCTCCTTGCTGGATCAAGGTGTTGGAGACGTCACCGGGCTGCACGTGTGTTGAACGCGGAGGTGCCGTCCGTTCGGCACTTGATCGGATCTACCGCGATCTGAATCGCTGCGAGTACGACTCCATCAACCGCGTTCTTGTAACGCTTCCGCTTAGCGATCTTCAAAGGTATGAAGATGCAATCTCTCCCCTCTCGTTGCTGGTTTCTCCATAGATAGATCTTGGTGAACGTAGGAAAATTTTGATTTACTACTACGTCTCCCAACATTTCGGTAGTATAGAGTTATGCATGGTGGTAACCGAAGGTTGTTCGGAGTCCCGGATGATATCTTGGACGTCACGAGGAGCTCCGGAATGGTCCGAAGGTAAAGATTGATATATAGGAAGTCCTATTTTGGTCGCCGGAAAAGTTTCGGGCTTATCGGTAGTGTACCGGGAGTGCCGGTAGTGTACCGGGAGACCATCGGGAGGGGTATTTCGACTCAAGAGGCTACATGGGCTGTGGGAGAGTAAATACCAGCCCTTAGTGGTCTTGTGGAAGTCCCACACAAGGCCCATACGGCTGGGAAGAAAAGCCCAAAGAAAAAAAGGTGGAAAAAGGCAAAAATAAGGAGGAGTCCTAGTCCTACTAGGATTGGAGGAGGAATCCTCCAATCCCACTTGGTTCGGCCAACGCCTAGATGGCTTGGCCCTTGGGACAAGCCTCCTCCTATCTTCCGCTTATATATACTAGAGGTTTTAGGGTTTTTGCACAAGATTTTTAGCCACGTGCTGCCCGTTCCTCTAGTGCATAGTTTCTCCTCTATATCGGATTTCTGCAGTGCTTAGGCGAAGCCCTGCCGGAATAGCTCCACCACCATCTCCGGAGCGCCGTCATGCTGCCGGAGAACTCTTCTACCTCTCCGCTCCCTCTTGTTGGATCAAGAAGGCGGAGATCGTCATCGAGCTGTACATATGCTAACGCGGAGGTGCCGTCCGTTCGGCGCTAGATCGGAAGGACCGTGATCAAGATCACGAGACGGATCATGATGAATTCGCGGGACGGATCATGATGAGTTCGCGGAACGGATCGTCATGAGTTCGTGGGACGGATCGCGACGAGATCGCGGGACAAATCGTGATGAGTTCGTGGGACGGATCGTGATTGGGTCGCGGGACGGATCGTGATGAGATCATGGGACGCTCGGCGATTTGGATCGCGAAGACGTTCGACTACACCAACCGCGTTTCTTAATGCTTCCCGCTTAGCGATCTACAGGGATACGTAGATCCACTCTCCCTCTCGTAGATGCTCATCACCATGGATAGATCTTGCGTGTGCGTAGGAAATTTTTTGTTTCCCATGTAACGTTCCCCAACAGTGGCATCATGAGCTAGGTCTATGCGTAGATGAGATCTCGAGTAGAACACAAAAGGTTTGTGGGCGTTGATGCTTAGATGGCTTCCTCACTTGGTCGGATTTTGGTTCAGCGGTATTGTGAGATGAAGCGGCCCGGACCAACATTACTCGTACGCTTACGAGAGACCGGTTCCCTCGACCGCAACTTGTTGCATAGATGGCTTGCGGGTGCCAGTTTCTCTCACTTTAGTTGGATCGGATTCGACAAAGGCGGTCCTTGAGAAGGTTTAAAAGCAACTAGTGTATCACCGTTGTGGTTTTTGCGTAGATGAGAATTGTTCTTGATAGATACCCATAGCAGCCACATAAAACATGCAACAGCAATTAGAGGATCTAACTTGTTTTTGCAGGGTATGTTGTGATATGATATGGCCAATTACATGATGTGATATATGTGATGTATGAGATGATCATGTGATGTATATATTATCACGACTTGCATGTCGATGAGTACGGCAACCGGCAGGAGCCATAGGGTTATCTTTAATTATTGTATGACCTAGGTGTCAATCATTAAGCGCTATGTAATGCTTTACTTTATCGCTAAACGGTAGCAATAGTAGTAGAAGCATGTTGGGCGCGACAACCCCGATGGCGACACGTTGATGGAGATCATGGTATCTTGCCGGTGACGATGGAGATCATGCCGGCGCTTCCAAGATGGAGATCAAAAGCACAAGTTCATGGCCATATCATGTCACTTATGATTTGCATGTGATGTTAATCCTTTTATGCACCTTGTTTTGCTTAGGACGACGATAGAATTATAAGGTGATCCCTCACTTAAATTTCAAGATGAACTGTGTTCTCCCCAAGTGTGCACCGTTGCGAAAGTTCGTCGTGTTGAGACACCACGTGATGATCGGGTGTGATAGACTCTACGTTCACATACAACAGGTGCAAGACAGTGTTGCACATGCGGAACACCCGGGTTAAACTTGACGAGCCTGGAATGTACAAACATGGCCTCGGAACACAAGAGATCGAAAGGTCGAACATGAGTCATATAGTAGATATGATCAACATGATGATGTTCACCATTGAAACCACCTCAACTCACGTGATGATCGGACTTGAGTTGGTGAATTTGGATCATGTATCACTCGAATGTCTGGAGGGATGTCAATTTGAGTGGGATTCTTAAGTAATATGATTAATTGAACTCATTATCATGAACATAGTTAGTAGTGTCTTTGCAAACTGTGTTGTAGATTACTAGCTCACGCTGTAGCTCCCTTGAATTTTATATGTTCCTAGAGAAATAGAGTTGAAAGATGATGGTAGCATTATTGCGGACTGGCTCCGTGATCTGAGGATTGTCCTTGTTGCTGCACAGAAGGCTTATGTCCTTAATGCACCGCTCGGTGCGCCAACCCCTCTAGCGTTGTTTGTAGATGTTGTGAACATCTGACATGCACATTCTGATGACTACTTGATAGTTTAGTGTGTCATGCATTACGGCTTAGAATTGAGGCTCCGAAACATTTTGAACGTCACGAAACATATGAGATGTTCTAAGAGATGAAATTAGGATCTCAGGCTCGTGCCTATGTTGCGAGATATGAGATCTCCAACAAGATTCTTTGCCTGCAAGATGAAGGAGAATAGCTCAATCGTTGAGCATGTGCTCAGATTGTCTGGGTGCTACAATCGCTTGAATCAAGTGGGAGTTGATCTTCCGGATAAGATAGTGATATATATAGTTCTCCAAGTCACTGTCACTAAGCTACTAGAACTTGGTGATGAACTATAAAATGCCAGGGATAGAAATACTGATCCCCGAGTTGTTCGCTATGGTAGAAATTGAGAAGGTGCGTCAAGTGTTGATGGTTAGTCAAAACCACTAGTTTCGAGAAGGGCAAGAGCAAGGAGGGAAGCTTCATGGATAGCAAGTCAGTTGCAGCTCCAGTGAAGCAACCCAAAGTCTAACCCAAACCCGAGACTAAGTGCTTCGATTATGAGGAGAAAGGTCGCTGAAGCGGAAACAACCCTAGATACTTGGTAGATAAGAAGGTTGGCAAAGTCACAAGAAGTATATTTGATATACGTGTTATTGATGTGTACCTTTCTAGTACTCCTAGTAGCACCTGGGCATTGGATACCGGTTCGGTTGCTAAATGTTAGTGACTTGAAGTAAAAGCTACGGAATAAACGGATACTAGCTAAGTGTGAGGTGACGATGTGTGATGGAAATGTTTCCAAGGTTGATGTGATCAACATCGCACGCTCTCTACCTTCGAGATTAGTGACGAACCTAAATAAATGTTATTTGGTGTTTTTGCGTTGAGTATGAACGTGATTAGATCATGTTCATTGCAACACGGTTATTCATTTAAGTTAGAGAATAATGGTTATTCTATCTACATGAATACTACCTTCAATGGTCATGCACCCAGTAAGAATGGTTTGTTGAAACTTGATCATAGTAATACACATGTTCATAATCATTGATGCCAAAAAGATACAAAGTTAATAATAATAGTACCACATACTTGTGGCACTGCCGCTAAATGTCATATTGGTATAAAACGCGTGAAGAAACTCCATGCTGATGGATCTTTGGACTCATTCGATTTCGAATCATTTGAGACATGCGAACCATGCCTCTTGGTCAAGATGACTAAGGACCCCATTTTCTGTTTTGATGAAGCGGGCAAGTGATTTATTGGAATGATACATGTTGATGTATGCAATCCAATGAGTCTTGTAGCGTGCGGTGGATATCATTATTTTCTTACCTTCACTGATGATTTGAGTAGATATAGTGTATATTTACTTAATGAAACACAAGTCTGAATCGTTTGAAAGGTTCAAGCAAATTCAGAGTGAAGTTTAAGATCATCGTGACAAGAAGATAAAAATGTTTGTGATATGATCGTGGAGGTGAATATCTGAGTTACGAGTTTGGCATACAATTTTAGACAATGTGAAAGTTGTTTCACAACTCATGCCACCTGGAACACCATAGTGTGATGGTGTGTCCAAACGTCATAGTCGTGCTCTATTGGATATGGTGCGTGCTATGATGTCTATTATCGTTTTATAACTATAATTTTGGGGTTATGCATTAGAGACAACTACATTCACTTTAAATAGGGCACCATCTAAATCCGTTGAGATGACACCCTGTGAATTATGGTTTGATAGAAACCTAAGCTGTCATTTCTTAATGTCTGGGGCTGCGACACTTGCGTGGAAAATGTTTTCACCTAATGAGCTCGAACCCAAAGCGGACAAATGCATCTTCATAGAATACCCTAAGAACAGTTGGGTGAACCTTCTATCTCAGATCCAAGCATAAAATGTTTATTGCTAAAACTGGGTCCTTTCTCGAGGAAAAGTTTCTCTTGAAAGAATTGAGTGGGAGGAAGATAGAACTTGATGAGGTTATTGAACCTCTGTTTCAACCAGAGAGTAGCGCAGCACATGAAGTTGTTTCTGTGATGCCTACGTTAGTTGAAGAGGAAGTTAATGATGATGATCATAAAGCTTCGGATCAAGTTACTATCGAACTTCGTAGGTTGACAAGGACGTGTACTGCTCCTGAGTGGTGCCGCAACCCTGTCTTAGAGGTCATGTTGCTAGACAACGATGAACCTACAAACTATGGAGAAGCGATGATGGGCCCGGAAACCAACAAATGGTTTGAGGCCATGAAATACGAGAAAGGATCCATGTATGAAAACCAAGTATAGACTTTGGTGGACTTGCTTGTTGGACGGCAGGTCGTTAAGTACAAATGGATCTTTAAAATGAAGATAGACGCTGATGGTGAATGTCACCATTTATAAAGCTCGACTTATCGCAAAGAAGTTCCCAGCAAGTTCAAGGAGTTGACTACAATGAGACTTTCTCACTCGTAGCGATGCTAAAGTCTGTTGGAATTATGTTAGCAGTTGCTGCATTTTTAAATTATGAAATCTGGCAGATGGATGCCAAAACATTGTTTCCTTCCTTAAGGAAAGGTTGTATGAGATACAACCAGAAGGTTTTGTTAGTCCTAAGGATGCTAAAAGGTGAGCAAGCTTCTGTGATCCTTTTATCGACTAGAGCAAGCATCTCAGAGTTGGAATATACACTTTGATAAGGTGATCAAAGTTTTAAAATCTATACAAAGTTTATGAGAAACTTGTATTTGCAATAAAGTGAGTGGGAGCACTATAGAGTTTCTGATAAATATATGTGGATGACATATTGCTATTCGGAAATGATGTAGAATTTCTAGAAAGCATAAACGATTGTTTGAAAAGAGTTTTTCAAAGGAAGACCTAGATAAAGCTACCTAATTGTTGAACATCAAGATCTATAGAGATAGATCAAGATACTAGATGAGACTTTCAATGAGTACATACCTTGACAAGATTTTGAAAGAGTTCAAAATGGATCAGTCAGAGAAAGAGTTCTCGCCTGATTTGTAAGGTGTGAAGTTGAGTGAGACTCAAAGCTCGACAACGGCAGAAGAAAGAGAAAGGATGAACGTCGTCCCCTATGCCTTAGCCATAGGCTCTATATTATGCCACGCTGTGTACCGCACCTGGTGTGTGCCTTGCCATGAGTTAGTCAAGGGGTACAAAAGTGATCCTGGAGTGGATCACTGGACAACGGTCAAGATTATCCTTAGTGACTAAAAGACTAGGGAGATGTTTCTTGATTATGGAGGTAATAAAGAGTTCGTCGTAAAGAGTTACGTCGATGTAAGCTTTAACACCAATCCGGATGACTCATAGTAGCAATCTGGATACATATAGTGGAGCAGCCATTTGGAATAGTACCAAGTGGAGTGTGGTAGTAGTGTTTACGGTTTGACATAGAGATTTGCAAAGTACACACGGATCTGAATGTCGCAGACCCGTTAACTATAAGACCTCTCTCACATGCAAAGCATGATCGAGCCCCAGAACTCATTGGGTTTTAGATTCATAACAATGCGAATCACATGGTGATGTGAACTAGATTATTGACTCTAATGCAAGTGGGAGACTGTTGGAAATATGCCCTAGAGGCAATAATAAATTAGTTATTATCATATTTCCTTGTTTATGATAATCGTTTATTATCCATGCTATAATTGTATTGATCGGAGACTTAGATGCATGTGTGGGTACATAGACAAAACCATGTCCCTAGTATGCCTCTAATAGATTAGCTTGTTGATCAAAGATGGTTAAGGTTTCCTAGCCATGGACATAAGATGTCATTTGATAAACGAGATCACATCATTAGGAGAATGGTGTGATGGACAATACCCAAACTACAAACGTAGCATATGATCGTGTAAGTTTATTGCTACTGTTTTCTGCATGTCAAGTATATGTTCCTATGACCATGAGATCATGCAACTCACGGACATCGGAGGAGTGCCTTGTGTATATCAAACGTCGCAACGTAACTGGGTGACTATAAAGGTGCTCTACAGGTATCTCCGAGGGTGTCTGTTGAGTTGGCATGGATCAAGACTGGGATTTGATACTCCGTGTGACGGAGAGGTATCTCAGGGCCCACTCGGTAATACAACATCACAAGAAGCCTTGCAAGCAATGTGACTAAGTGTTAGTCATGGGATCTTGTATTACGGAACGAGTAAAGAGACTTGCCGGTAACGAGGTTGAACTAGGTATGGAGATACCGACGATCGAATCTCGGGCAAGTAACATACCGAAGAACAAAGGGAACATCATACAGGATTAACTGAATCCTTGACATAGAGGTTTGACCGATAAAGATCTTCGTAGAATATGTAGGAACCAATATGGGCATCCAGGTCCTGCTATTGGTTATTGAACGTAGAGGTGTCTCGGTCATGTCTTCATAGTTCTCGAACCCGCAGGGTCTGCACACTTAAGGTTCGATGACGTTTCGGTAGTATAGAGTTATGCATGGTGGTGACCGAAGGTTGTTCGGAGTCCTGGATGAGATCCTGGACGTCATGAGGATCTCCGGAATGGTCCGAAGGTAAAGATTGATATATAGGAAGTCCTATTTTGGTCGCCGGAAAAGTTTCGGGCTTATCGGTAGTGTACCGGGAGTGCCGGTAGTGTATCGGGAGACCATCGGGAGTGGCATTTCAACCCAAGAGGCTACATGGGCTGTGGGAGAGTAAATAACATCCCTTAGTGGTCTGGTGGAAGTCCCACACAAGGCCCATGCGGCTGGGAAGAAAAGCCCAAAGAGAAAAAGGTGGAAAAGGGCAAAAAAAGGTAAAAATAAGGAGGAGTCCTAGTCCTACTAGGATTGGGGGAGGAATCCTCCAATCCCACTTGGTTGCGCCGATGCCAAGATGGCTTGGCCCTTGGGACAAGTCTCCTCCTCTCTTCCTCTTATATATACTAGAGGTTTTAGGGTTTTTGCACAAGATTTTCACGTGTTGCCCGTTCCTCTAGTGCATAGTTTCTCCTCTAGATCGGATTTCTGCAGAGCTTAGGCGAAGCCCTGCCGGAATAGCTCCACCACCATCTCCGGAGCGCCGTCACGCTGCTGCAGAACTCTTCTACCTCTCCGCTCCCTCTTGCTGGATCAAGAAGGCGGAGATCGTCATCGAGCTGTACGTGTGCTGTACGCGGAGGTGCCGTCCGTTCGGCGCTAGATCGGAAGGACCATGATCAAGATCGCGAGACGGATCGTGATGAGTTCGCGGGACAGATCGTGATGAGTTCGCGGGATGGATCGTGATTGGATCGCGGGACGGATCGTGATGAGATCGCGGGACGCTCAGTGATTTGGATCGCGAAGACGTTCGACTACACCAATCACGTTTCTTAACGCTTCCCTCTTAGCGATCTACAAGGGTACGTAGATCCACTCTCCTTCTCGTAGATGCTCATCACCATGGATAGATCTTGCGTGTGCGTAGGAATTTTTTTGTTTCCCATGCAACGCTCCCCAACAGCCCCCCGCTCAAGGTTTCTAGCGATATCGTCGCTAATCATCCATGGATGGTCCCTGGTACCAAACGTGGTGATTACCTGAGCGATGATGTACTGTTTGAGAAGTTGGAGGTGGACGAATTCAAATACCGGTACGGGCGTCCTCTCATCAAACCCGATCCTCCTCCTCTAACATTGATGATGCAAAGATTCCATGAATGGTACATGCAAAACTGCCACGAGTCTATGATGGATTCTTTGGTACTGTCAGTTAAATAGGAGCACGACCTCGTTGGAATTGATATGTTGAATATTGAATATGAGGAGATATGACAGTTATACAATCAAAAGGCCATCGACAAAACAATCGTGACTTGCTACTGTGTGTAAGTACTACTTCTGTAATTAAGTCTCTCTATGTATATAGCTCAGCTCTTTCATTGCATGTATATATAATTATCCTCACTACTATATTATGCAGATTGAAGATCGTCGAATGCAGAAAAACATAAATCTATGACATTGGGTTCATACATGAGCATAATATAAAACATTGGCCCACAGAAACCGAGGAGAACTTGCTACAATCGTTGGTTAAAAATCAAAACAAAGGGACAATACTCTTTCCTTACAACTTCAAGTGAGTGTTACTGTCTTGTGCATATTTGGTTTCCCTTATTACTCGAGGTTTATAGTAATGTAATTGATGAGTTATGCATGCGTGCGCAGTTTTCACTTTATTCTGCTAGAGATTCATCTTGAGTGGGGAGTAGTAATCGTCTTAGACTCAAAACGAAAAGATCCCCGGAATTATGCGGACATGACTAAAATTCTACAGAAGTAAGTTCAATCGATCATTATCGCATCATATCGGCAACTTTAATTTGTTCATTTCCTAATATCAAGTAATTATTTTCTTTGTCTGGCAGAGTTTGGAAAGATTTCACAATAATTGTTCCGACACTGCCGAAGGACCTACGATTTACACACCCGAAAGTAAGTACTACTAGCTAGTTCCGCGCATCTCCCATTGATTCTAGTTTCATCAATACCATTTATCATGCTTGATTATCAGTTTGATTGAACTCTATTTCTCGTAAAGTGCTTGTGCCAGGAAGACGGAACTGATTTATGTGGATACTACGTTTGCGACTTCATCTACAACGCGACCACCCCTAACCGGGACTACTCTACAAAACAATTTGAAGTGCGTAAGCAATAATATTCACAATTTTATTTTATTACCATATATATGTATTGACCCCCTTCTTCAAATTAGATATGGAAGATGCGGGATGAACTCCTACCACATGATCGCATACGAGCAATTCAAGAAGAATTGACGGGATTCTTTCTTGACCACGTCATAAATAAAGCCAGAGAATACCATATAGAATTGGAGATTAGATATTAGGGATTGTAAAAGATCTTATATTTTATATATGTAGCTAGTAGCGTCGGATATATATATGAAAACTTATTATACGACCAATCTCTCGGAGAAAGAGAGGTCGATCACTTCTATCTCTATATGTTCATGACGATCTTCTGTACTTAATGGTTCCTTCATTTGCTTACTAGCTAGCGTGTCGAGTTCTCTCTATAGTAGCTAGCGTCGACCAAGCACGAAGAAAGAGAGGACATTTCTCTCTATCAATTAGCTAGCTATAACAATATAAAATCTCTAAATTAACTCTCTAAAACCCCCTAAACACCCCCTCCCTTTCAAAATAAAAAAAACAAGCAACTGCCAGATGCTGACGCGTGGATGTCTGTTGGTCCCGGTTGGTGTTACCAACCGGGACTAAAGGTCCTCCTGTCTGGGCTCCCCGCAGAGGCCACGTGGAGCCCCTTCTGTCCCGGTTTGTAAGAGAACCGGGACTAAAGGTTTTGGGCTTTAGTCCCGACACTTTAGTCCCGGTTCCGGAAGCGGAACAAATGGGCCTTACAAACCGGGACAAATGGGCATTTTTCTACTAGTGATAATCTGGCAGTCACTTTTTCATACTTAAGCCTTTTTACATTTCAGTATGGAACTTTTACTTGCTCTTTAGCATGGAGGAAATCGATGTAGCATACGAGGAAGCTGCAGGTGGCTTCTCATCCACAAGCCCTGTTATAGAAATGACAATTCCTTCCGTCTTAGATAAGACCATCTCTCCACCAGGGTAATTTTCTTTTGCTTCCCCATAATTGCATCTGAGTAAATTCACTATACTGGCAATATTTAATTATAAGGAACCTGTTCTATGTACACTAAATTTACATTTTAGAGTCAATGTGTTTCAAGGTCATTTTGGATGTTTATAATGTTATGATCTCCCATATTGTGTATATACTTCACATGTAGTTATGGACTGACTCATATTCCATCTTCCACTTTATCCTATGAATAGGTCAGCATGTTATTAATCTTTTTGTTCAGTACACACCCTACAAACTGTCAGAAGGCAGTTGGCAGAATCCGGCTGTTAGGGTAAGTTGATCCTTCTTACATTTTGATTTCATGATGCACTGTATGTTTAATCTTTGCACTTCACCACAGCCCACACTTCTTGCTGTGTATATTGCCCTGCAATTATTTTACCCAAACACAAATGGAATAAACGATAAAATTGATAACCTTGCCCTTGGGCATTGTGATCCATCACTGTGTGGAGAGAACGATTTTTCTGAATTTACATCCACCTACCGATCATTGACCATTTTGATGGACACCAATTTTCAGAAATCATTTGCTGAGAGATGTTTTTCCTTGATCGATGAGTATGCACCGCACTTTAGCTCATCAGTGATTGGCTATGACATGCTGACTCCACCTGATCTTGAAAGGGAGTTTGGGCTAACAGGTAAAAAGAGCCTTGGCTCAGTGGTTGGGCATGCGGTTGTGCAGCCTAGCAATCCGAGCTCAATTCCTAGAATTGACAGGTGATGCACAGTTGGTGTAGTTGTTGTGTATACTTCCCATTTTTAAGATGGCTGCATGCATCGATTGATGTAGAGGCTGGGGACTTCGTTCCTCCTTTTCCAAAAAAAAAAACCCAGGTAATATCCCTTGGTACCATGTATTGTGTTTTGTAAGCTGTGTGCACGCAGACCGGATACCGTTCCGTATCGTTCCTTCTTCTTACCAGTTGAAAAACTTAGCTAGGCAGATACGATTCACATTTCTCAGGTGGCAACATCTTTCATGGCGCGATGGGCTTGGATTCCCTCTTCCTAATGAGGCCTGCCAAGGGATGGTATGTTCTAGTCACATGCATCTTAAGCTGTGCTCTGGTCCCTTCTACTTCACAACCTTTGATCCTTCTAAGGTTCAAAACTCATGCCTTTCTGATCATGGCTAGCCTGTTTTCGCTTTGCACCATACAGGTCAGATTACAGAACCCCTGTGAAGGGAATGTACCTCTGAGGCAGCGGTGCGCACCCAGGGGGTGGGGTGATGGGTGCCCCGGGCCGCAACGCCGCCGCCGTGGTTTTGGATGATCTCAAGGCAAGATAGGTGCAATTCATGGAAGGTGGAAATGGCAGCTGACACTAGGGTAGCATTTTCAAGCACCAGGCTGCGAAAGCAGCACGACTGTGTGGTCTCCTGTATCAAAATGCGAACCATGTCGTTAGGCCATCTGGTAGAGATAATTTTGTCATGCATACTTACACGATGAAAAGGATGAGACACGAGAAGCATTTTTCTGAATGAGTTGCTGCCAGCTATTCTCATATTGGTTCTCCTATTAAAGGTCTAAAAGGGATTAATTCTCAGTTATGCGACTACACCTATTTTCTTCTCTATGGAGCGCTCCCTCGTTCCAGTCTCTCAAACCTTCGATTTGGTTAAATCTGAAGAGGAGTAGAGTTTGCAAAGTATAGTTAGATATGAACTGCGAGTGCTATGCTCCATCCATACATTTGAACTGCCATCCAGTAATCTGTGCCGCCTAGCTTGACTGCAGACTTGAATTGGAAGCCAAGTAGCTTGTATCGAGTAAAGGAATTCCACTGTCACTACTTTCTCATCTTTTGGCTTCCTCCAATATCCCAAACTGTTCGGTATTAACGATTTCACATTTGTGAATCTCAAGTCTTAATAAGGCTTGAATTGGGGTATTTATACAATGGACATCCACGAACTTTTCACCCTTCTTCACGCAATTGTCATCATTTTCTTCTTCTCTTCCCGTAGGAGGAAATTAAACAGGGAAATAGAATGATCTCATGGTTTTGCAGCGCTTATTGCATGATGGAAGAGACTAACAGAAACCTGGCTCTTGAATGATTTGCTCAACACTCATCCCAAGGACTTCTCACTGTTCCTTCTTCTCTTCCTGCAAGAAGAAACAAAACATGGAAATATAACGATAACATGATAACATGATTTTGCAGTGTGTACTTGTATGATAAAACGAAGAAAATAAACCGCTTCTTGAATGACTTGATCAACACACTTATTGCATGACCTGCTAACAATGTTGCATCGTTAATGCTCTCCAATATCCAGCTGCCTTAGAATCTGGGTGTCAAAGACTCAAAGGTCCAATGTTGTATTGTTAGTATGTTTCCTTCTGTTTCAGTGTTCGGTCTATGGGATACTCTGAAATGAAATATTGGAGGGAAAAAATATAATGGTATTTCCTGATACAATCCTGCATTACCAAACACCTTAGATTAATCAACCCCAACCTGATCGCAACCGCATTCTTGTTCGCAATGGAGCTCGCCACAAACCACTTCGCCATCGCACCGGCGACCGTCGTATTCAGCAGCACCATCTGGTAGCTTCGCCGCACCCCAACCTTCCTCCCGCTAAAGCCCCACACAATCTAGGCAATACGTACACGCTGTGCTGTATTGGAAGAACCTCGCCTCTGCCCCGACCAATGAGCACATTCTCATCGACCGTCTTCACCGGAGAGGCACGACACTCGGAGGAGAGTCCATCACATACCACTATGGGTCAGGCCTTCCTGGAAGGAGGCAAGGAGATGACAACGTCCATGAGAGCTTGTGCGTCCTCCTTTAGATGTTCGTTCTCACTTTCTATGGCTAAATGCCCATCGTGAAGGTTGGCAGAATGCTCGCCGATTCGCAAAGCCATGAATTTTAAGCACAAGGCTGCAAAAGCAAGAGTACCTGTGATGTTGTAATCTCTTGTATCAGAACGCAAGCCTTGTTGTCAAGCTTTTATCATGCATACTTACATGATAAAAATGACGTGACATGAGAAGCATTTTCTGAATGAATTGCCTGTGTAGCTATTCTCATTTCGGTTTTCTTATTGGAGGGCTAAATGGGATTAGTCTCAGTTATGTGCTTGCATCTATTTTCTTCTTTACACTAGTGTCAAAAGCGCTATTATATTATGGGACGGAGGGAGTAATGAAGAGGAGTCTCTCATGAACCTTCATTTGATCAATTATGAAGAGGAGTGGTGTTCCCATACATGTTAGGATCAATGGACGATTCCAACAATTTGATCGATGAAATAGATGGTTGGAGAAAAACAACACGAAGTTCGACACTGCGAGTTGGATAGGCTGCCATCCGATAATGTGTCGCATGGCTTCCCTGCATTTGAAGCGCCATATAATAATGTGTGCCGCATGACTTGTCTGCAGACATGTTAGGATTTATGAATCTCAAGTCTTGAATAAGGCCTGAATGGGAGTAGGCATCCATGAACTTCTCACTCTTCTTCATGCAATTGACATTAAACTGCTCATTTCTTGAAGTTTTTCACACTTTTTCCTTCTCTTCCTGCAAGAGGAAACAAAACATGCAAATAGAATGGTCACATGATTTTGCAGCGTGTACTCACATGATAAAGGAGAGACGATAAAATGCGTCTTGAATGACTTGATCAACACACTTTACCACATGCTTAGCTAACAAAAAATGCGTATATCCCTATATATATACCCACCTGCCTTATGAATTAGTATGTCAAGGTCCAATGTTGCATCGTTAGTATGTTTTTTCTTCTTCTCTATTCAAGTCTCTTGTCTATGGGATATTGTGAAATGAAATATTGGAGGAAAACAAAATATAATGGTATTTCCTCAATCAGCGCCATGGTGCACGCCACCTACCATGACGCCCATGCACCGCCGGCCGTTGTATCCGGCAGTGCAGTCTTGCAGCTCGACTGCGCCCCGTCCTTGCTTTAGCTCCGGCGCCTACACAATCTATGTTGTCCATGCCATGAAACAGTCGGAGCACAGTGCCGCTGCCTCGCGGCAGCAAAGACATTGTCGGTGCCGGAGATGTTAGCAATCTCGTCACTAAAACTGGTGCCCTGTGTAATGCTGGAAAGGAGGACCAGGAGAGCTGAAGGGAAAATAAGGCATTGCATCTACCAGAGTACCAAACGGCAAGGAGCTAGAGTCGACGGTGTTCAACGGAGTGGCTCAACACTAGGTGGAGCGTCCAGTGGACACCGGAGCCGGGACTTCCATGTTCTTTGAGGTGATTGCGCCGAGAGCTTCAAGAGTTCAATGGCAATAGCATCCGTGAGAAAACATTTGTGACACACCTTCTCACTCAGATGTTGGTGGTCATCACCTTCCGAGGCCAAATGCCTGTCATCAAGTCGGGAGGATGCCAGACAATTCTCAAAGCTGAGTTTGTACCTCTTTGAGGTTAGGGATGGTGTCAAGCTGCAGTTGAGCTACCGAGCGGACAAGGAAGGTATGCTGCCATGTAGCAGGTCACACAACGGAACCTCGATTTCACTGTAGTTGGGCTAACATGTATTGGACCACCTGGTTATGTCGAGTACTAGATTCTTGACCTACTCCTATGGGAATGGTATGCGAATTGGACATGTCTACATTAGATTTTCATATTTCTTTTTTTTCCAACCCATTGAATGTGAAGTTGTGAACTTGATCGAAATCAATCGTCATAAATCATTTGCTGAAAGATGCTTTTCCTTGGTCAATAAGAATGCACCGCACTTTAGCTCATTAGTTATAGGCTGCACATGATCTTTCATGGCGCAATGGGCTTTGGTTCCCTCTTCCTAATGGGGGGGGGGGGGGGTAGTATGTTCCAATCACATGCATATTTAGTTCTTCTTTGGATACCTTTGGTCCTTCTAAGGTTCAAAACTCACGCCTCTGTGATCATGGCTAACATTGTTTTGCTTTGCACCATACATGTAAGATCATAGATCCCCTGCGAAGGGTCTGTACCTTTGCGGCAGCGGTGCACATACAGGCAGCGGGGTGATGGGTGCCCCGCGCCGCAATGCTGCTGCTGTGGTTTTGGATGATCTAAATGGAAGATAAATGCAGTTCATGGGAAATGGAAAATGACAGCCAACACTAGGGTGGCACTATTTAGTTCCAATCACATGCATATTTAGTTCTTCTTTGGAAATGGAAAATGGCACAAGGTTACAAAAGCTGTGTTTATCCACGTTGTTACTGTTCTACCGCTTGAATTGTAGATAGTTCTTTCAGAGTGCTGTTTTTTGGGGCTGTGTTATTTGTGTCTAAAGGTCATTTGCACTCTGAAGCTGTTCTTTTGCCTGGGCTGTAGGTAGCTCTTTGAGGGTGATGTTTTCACTGTGTGGGTGTGTGTGCTGTTGGGATTGCAAGATCATCCTGACAAAAAGATAATACTTTTTGTTAAGATGCACGGAGTGTTTCTTTTGTGGTAACAAGGAGTCAATTCAACATCTATTCTTTCACAGCCCAGTTGTCAAGCTATTATGGTGATATGTCCATATAGCTTTTAATCTAACTTCACCCACGAGAGTAATACGAATATGTTTGGAAACTGGCTAGTTGGGGTACATATCCCAAGTTGAAGTCTCAGGTCCGTATGAGAATTTATGCTTTATTTTTGGCCCATTTTAAACACACATAATGATTGTATTTTCGATTAAACCGAGGTTCCAAACTTTTCGTAGGTTACCTTCAAAGCCATCAACTCGATCAGGCCATACGCGGTCGTTACTTTGCAACGAGGAGGAGCGGGCGCCCATGGTCTTTGGATGCAACCAATGAGAAATGATCCCTCAACATTTGTTCAATCAATTTGGTTGGTGACCTAGTAGGATTTGTGATGCATGAAGCTCATTTTCCTTCATCCTTTTCATGGACCTTGGGGCAGACACGTGTCATTTTATCTATCGAACTTTACTGAACTAAAATGATGAACTTTGACATTATTAATAAAAGCTTGTGCTCATCACTTGATGGAGAGGCCGAGGGCGTTCCTTCTTTTCGATATAAAAAACATCAACACACACATAACGAGTCTCTTAAGCACATGTAACTCTTCAAAATTCAGGATTTATATGAAGATAGACTATTTGGCACGTGAAAGGAACCACATATATTGGTCATGCATCCATAATACATGCTAGGGTCTAAAGCTAAAGTACGACGTGCATATATATATGTTGAACGTATAAGCTGGATGGGATTACGTATAAGCTGAACAGCATGGACTTCTCACTGTTCCTCGTGCGATTGACATTGGACTACTTGTAGGGGAACGTTGCACGGGAAACAAAAAATTTTCTACACACACGCAAGATCTATCCATGGTGATGAGCATCTACGAGAGGGAGAGTGGATCTACATACCCTTGTAGATTGCTAAGCGGGAAGCGTTAAGAAACGCGGTTGGTGTAGTCGAATGTCTTCGCGATCCAAATCGCCGAGCATCCCGCGATCTCATCACGATCCATCCCGCGATCCAATCACGATCCGTCCCGCGAACTCAACACGAATCGTCCCGCGATCTCATCACGGTCCGTCTCGCGATCTTGATCACGGTCCTTCCGATCTAGCGTCGAACGGACGGCACCTCCACGTTCAGCACACGTACAACTCGATGACGATCTCCGCCTTCTTGATCCAGCAAGAGGGAGCGGAGAGGTAGATGAGTTTTCCGACAGCGCGACGGTGTTGCAGCGATGGTGGTGGAGCTATTCCAGTAGGGCTTCGCCTAAGCACCGCTGAAAACCGATCTAGAGGAGAAACTACGATCTAAAGAAGAGGTACCACGTGGCTACTAGGGTTAGCTTTTTTCCTCTAAATCCTCTAGTATATATAGGAGGGAGGGAGGGGAGGAGGCAGCCTCAAACCCTCAAGGTTTGGTCGAAATTGGAGGTGGAGGAGTCCTACTCCAATCCTATTAGGAGTAGGATTCCTCCTTTCCACTTGGAAACTCTTTCCACCTCTCCACCTTTGGATTTTTTTCCTTCTCAAACCACTCCAGCCGCATGGGCCCTTAGAGGAGGCTTCGGCCAGCCCACCAGGGGCTGGTTTACCTCCTCCTAGAGCCCATGTAGCCTCTTGGGTTGAAATACCTCTCCCGATGGTCCCTTGGTACACTACCGGCACTCTCGGTACAATACCGATGAGCCCAAAACTTTTTCGGCGACCAAAACAGGACTTCCTATATATCAATCTTTACCTCCAGACCATTCCGTAGCTCCTCATGACGTCTGGGATCTCATACGGAACTCCGAACAAGCTTCGGTCACCACCATACATAACTCTATACTACCGAAACGTCACCTAACCTTAAGTGTGCAGACCCTGCGGGTTCGAGAACTATGTAGACATGACCGAGACACCTCTACGGTCAATAACAAATAGCGGGACCTGGATGCCCATATTGGTTCCTACATATTCTACGAAGATCTTTATCGGTCGAACCTCTATGTCAAGGATTCAGCTAATCCCGTATGATGTTCTCTTTGTTCTTCGGTATGTTACTTGCCCGAGATTCGATCGTCGGTATCTCCATACCTAGTTTAACCTCGTTACCGGCAAGTCTCTTTACTCGTTCTATAATATAAGATCCCGTGACTAATACTTAGTCACATTGCTTGCAAGGCTTATTGTGATGTTGTATTACCGAGTGGGCCCTGAGATACCTCTCCATCACACGGAGTAACAAATCCCAGTCTTGATCCATGCCAACCCAACAGACACCCTCGTAGATACGTGTAGAGCACCTTTATAGTCACCCACTTATGTTGCGACGTTTGATACACACAAGGTACTCCTCCGGTGTCAGTGAGTTGCATGATCTGATGGTCATAGGAACAAATACTTGACATGCAGAAAACAGTAGCAATAAACTGACACGATCATGTGCTACGTTTGTAGTTTGTGTCTTGTCCATCACATCATTTTTCTAATGATGTGATCCCGTTATCAAATGACATCTCTGTCCATGACTAGTAAACCATAGCCATCTTTGATCAACGAGCTAGTCTATTAGAGGCATACTAGGGACATGTTGTTGTCTATGTATCCACACATGTATCTGAGTTTCCGATCAACACAATTATAGCATGGATAATAAACGATTATCATGAACAAGAAAATATGATAATAACCAATTTATTATTGCCTCTAGGGCATATTTCCAACAGTCTCTCACTTGCACTAGAGTCAATAATCTAGTTCACATCACCATGTGATTCGCATTGTTATGAATCTAACACCCAATGAGTTCTGGGGCTCGATCATGCTTTGCATGTGAGAGAGGTCTTATAGTCAATGGATCTGCGACATTTAGATCCGTGTGTACTTTGCAAATCTCTATGTCAAACTGTAAACACTGCTACCATACTCCACTTGGAGCTATTCCAAATGGCTGCTCTACTATACGTATCTGGATTGCTACTAACAGTCATCCGGATTGGTGTCAAAGCTTGCATCGACGTAACTCTTTACGATGAACTCTTTCTTACCTCCATAATCGAGAAACATTTCCTTAGTCTTTTAGTTACTAAGGATGATCTTGACCGCTGTCCAGTGATCCACTCCTGGATCACTCTTGTACCCCTTGATGGACTCATGGCAAGGCACACACAGGTGCGGTACACAGCATGGCATACTATACAGAGCGTATGGCTAAGGCATAGGGGACGACATTCGTCATTTCTCTTTCTTCGGCCATGGTCGAGCTTTGAGTCTCACTCAACTTCACACCTTACAAAGCAGGCGAGAACACTTCTCTCTGACTAATCCATTTCGAACTCTTTCAAAATCTTGTCAAGGTATGTACTCATTCAAAGTCTCATCAAGCATCTTGATCTATCTCTATAGATCTTGATGCTCAACAATTAGGTAGCTTTATCCAGGTCTTCCTTTGAAAAACTCCTTTCAAACAACCCTTTATGCTTTCCAGAAATTCTACATCATTTCCGATCAACAATATGTCAACCACATATGCTTATCAGAAACTCTATAGTGCTCCCACTCACTTTATCGTAAATAAAAGTTTCTCATAAACTTTGTATAGACTCAAAAACTTTGATCACCTCATCAAAGTGTATATTCCAACTCTGAGATGCTTGCTTCAGTCCATAGAAGGATCACTGAAGCTTGCTCACCTTTTAGCATCCCTAGGACTGACAAAACCTTCTGGTTGTATCACATACAACTTTTCCTCAAGTAAAACGTTAAGGAAACGATGTTTTGTCATCCATCTGCCACATTTCATAATTGAAAAATGCACCAACTGCTAACATAATTCCAACAGACTTTAGCATGCTACGAGTGAGAAAGTCTCATCGCAGTCAACAATTTGAACTTGTCGGAAACTTCTTTGTGACAAGTCGAGCTTTATAAATGGTGACATTTACCATCAGCGTCTGTCTTCATCTCGAGGTCCATTTGTACTCGACGACCTGTTGTCCAACGAGCAAGTCTACCGAAGTCTATACTTGGTTTTCATACATGGATCCTTTCTCGGATTTCATGGCCTCTAACCATTTGTCAGAATCCAGGCCCATCATCGCTTCTCCATATCTCGTAGGTTCATCGTTGTCCAACAACATGACCTCCAAGACAGGGTTGTCGTACCACTCAGGAGCAGTACACATCTTTGTCGACCTACGAGGTTCGATAGTAACTTGATCCAAAGCTTCATGATCATCATCATTACTTCCTCTTCAACTGACGTAGGTTCCACAGAAACATCTTTCTGCGTTGCGCTACTCTCTGGTTGAAACAAAGTTTCAACAACCTCATCAAGTTCTATCTTCCTCCCACTCAATTCTTTCGAGAGAAACTTTTTCCTGGGAAAGGACCCGTTTTAGCAACAAACACTTTATGCTTGTATCTGATATAGAAGGTTCATCCAACTGTTCTTAGGGTAATCTATGAAGATGCATTTGTCCGCTTTGGGTTCGAGCTCATTAGGTGAAATCATTTTTCCACACAAGCGTCGCAGCCCCAAACATTAAGAAATGACAGCTTAGGTTTCTATCAAACCATAATTCACACGGTATCATCTCAACTGATTTAGATGATGCCCTATTTAAAGTGAATGTAGTTGTCTCTAATGCATAACCCCAAAACTATAGTAGCAAAACGATAAGAGACACCATAGCCCGCACCATATCCAATAGAGCACGACTATGATGTTCGAACACACCATCACACTATGGTGTTCCAGGTGGGATGAGTTGTGAAACGACTTTCACATTGTCTAAAGTTGTATGCCAAACTCGTAACTCAGATATTCACCTCCATGATCATATCACATACATTTTTATCTTCTTGTTACGATGATCTTAAACTTCACTCTTAATTTGCTTGAACTTTTCAAACGATTCAGACTTGTGTTTCATTAAGTAAATATACAATGTATCTACTCAAATCATCAGTGAAGGTAAGAAAATAACGATATCCACCGCACGCTACAAGACTCATTGGATTGCATATATCAACATGTATCATTTCCAACAAATCACTTGCCCGCTCCATCAATCCAGAAAACGTGGTCCTTAGTCATCTTGCCCAAGAGGCATGGTTCGCATGTCTCAACCGATTCGAAATCGAATGAGTCCAAAGATCCATCAACATGAAGTTTCTTCATGCGCTTTATACCAATATGACAATTAGCGGCAGTGCCACAAGTATGTGGTACTATCATTATTAACTTTGTATCTTTTGGCATCAATGTTATGAACATGTGTATTACTATGATCAAGATTCAACAAACCATTCTTACTGGGTGCATGACCATTGAAGGTATTATTCATGTAAATAGAATAACAATTATTCTCTAACTTAAATGAATAACCGTGTTGCAATAAACACGATCTAATCACGTTCATGCTCAACGCAAAACACCAAATAAGCGTTATTTAGGTTCTTCACTAATCCCGAAGGTAGAGAGAGCGTGCGATGTCGATCACATCAACCTTGGAAACATTTCCAACACATATCGTCACCTCACCCTTAGCTAGTCTCCATTTATCCCGTAGCTTTTACTTCGAGTTACTAACATTTAGCAACCGAACCGGTATCCAATACCCTGGTGCTATTAGGAGTACTAGCAAGGTACACATCAATAACACGTATATCAAATACACTTCTGTCGACGTTGCCAACCTTCTTATCTACCAAGTATCTAGGGTTGTTCCGCTTCAGCGACCGCTCACCTCATAATAGAAGCACTTAGTCCGGGTTTGGGTTCAACTTTGGGTTGCTTCACTAGAGTAGAAACTGACTTGCCATCCATGAAGTTTCCCTCCTTTCCCTTGCCCTTCTCGAAACTAGTGGTTTTACTAACCATCAACAGTTGATGCTCTTTCTTGATTTCTACCTTCGCGGTGTCAAACATCGCGAACAGCTCAGGGATCATTATTTCTATCCCTGGCATTTTAGAGTTCATCACCAAGTTCTAGTAGATTAGTGACAGTGACTTGGAGAACTATATCAATCAATATCTTATCTGTAAGATCAACTCCCATTCGATTCAAGCGATTGTAGCACCCAAACAATCTGAGCACATGCTTAATGATTGAGCTATTCTCCTTCATCTTGCAGGCAAAGAATCTTGTTGGAGATCTCATATCTCAAAACATGGGCACGAGCCTGAGATCCCAATTTCAGCTCTTAGAACATCTCATATGTTCCGTGACGTTCAAAACGTTTTGGAGCCTCAATTCTAAGTCGTAATGCACGACACACTAAACTATCAAGTATTCATCGGAACGTGCCTGTTAGATGTTCACAAAATCTACATACGACGCTAGAGGGGGTGGCGCACCGAGCGGTGCATTAAGGACATAAGCCTTCTGTGCAGCAATAAGGACAATCCTTAGATCACGAACCCAGTCCGCAATATTGCTACCATCATCTTTCAACTCTATTTCTCTAGGAACATATAGAAATTCAAGGGAGCTACATCGTGAGCTAGTAATCTACAACATAATTTTGCAAAGACACTACTAACTATGTTCATGATAATGAGTTCAATTAATCATATTACTTAAGAACTCCCACTCAAATTGACATCCCTCCGGTCATTCGAGTGATACATGATCCAAATTCACCAACTCAAGTCCGATCATCATGTGAGTTGAGGTGGTTTCAATGGTGAACATCATCATGTTGATCATATCTACTATATGACTCATGTTCGACCTTTCGGTCTCTTGTGTTCCAAGGCCATGTCTGTAAATGTTAGGCTCGTCAAGTTTAACCCGAGTATTCTGCATGTGCAACAATGGCTTACACCCATTGTATGTGAACGTAGAGTCTATCACACCCGATCATCACGTGGTGTCTCGACATGATGAACTTTCGCAATGGTGCACACTCGGGGAGAACACAATTTATCTTGAAATTAAGTGAGGGATCACCTTATAATGCTATCGTCATCCTAAGAAAAACAAGGTGCATAAAAGGATTAACATTCATGCAAATCATAAGTGACATGATATGGCCATGAACTTGTGCTTTTGATCTCCATATTGAAAGCACCGGCATGATCTCCATCGTCACCGGCATGACACCATGATCTCCATCATCTTGATCTCCATCAATGTGTCGCCATCGGGGTTGTCGCGCCCACCATGCTTCTACTACTATTGCTACCGTTTAGCGATAAAGTAAAGCATTACATAGCGCTTAATGATTGACACGCAGGTCATACAATAATTAAAGACAACCCTATGGCTCCTGCCGGTTGCCGTACTCATCGACATGCAAGTTGTGATATTCTATACAACACATGATCATCTCATACATCATATATATCTCATCATGTAATTGGCCATATCACATCACAACATACCCTGCAAAATACAGTTAGACGTCCTCTAATTGTTGTTGCATGTTTTACGTGGCTTCTGTGGGTATCTAGCAAGAACAATTCTCACCTACGCATAAACCACAATGGTGATACATAAGTTGCTTTTCAACCTTCTCAAGGACCGCCTTAGTCGAATCTGATCCAACTAAAGTAGGAGAAACAGACACCCGCCAGCCATCTTTGTGCAACGAAGTTACACGTCAGTCGATGGAACTGGTCTCTCATAAGCGTACGAGTAAGGTTGGTCCGGGAAAAACACGACCAAGGGAGGAAGCAATCTAAGCATCAACGCCCACAAACTCTTTGTGTTCTAATCGAGATCTAATCTACACATAGACCTAGCTCATGATGCCACTGTTGGGGAACGTTGCATGGGAAACAAAAATTTTCCTATGCACATGCAAGATCTATCCATGGTGATGAGCATCTACGAGAGGGAGAGTGGATCTACATACCCTTGTAGATCGCTAAGTGGGAAGCGTTAAGAAACGCGGTTGGTGTAGTCGAACGTCTTCACGATCCAAATCGCCGAGCATCCCGCGATCTCATCACGATCCATCTCGCGATCCAATCATGATCCGTCCCGCAAACTCATCACGATCCATCCCGCGATCTCATCACGATCCGTCTCGCGATCTTGATCACGGTCCTTTCGATCTAGCGCCGAACGGATGACACCTCCACGTTCAACACACGTACAGCTCGATGACGATCTCCTCCTTGTTGATCCAGCAAGAGGGAGCGGAGAGGTAGATGAGTTCTTCGGCAGTGCGACGGCGTTGCGGCGATGGTGGTGGAGCTATTCCAGCAGGGCTTCGCCTAAGCACCGCTGAAAACCGATCTAGAGAAGAAACTGCGATCTAGAGGAGAGGTAGCATGTGGTTATTAGGGTTAGCTTTTCCCTCTAAATCCTCTAGTATATATAGGAGGGAGGGAGGGGAGGAGGCAGCCTCAAACCCTCATGGTTTGGTCGAAATTGGAGGTGGAGGAGTCCTACTCCAATCCTATTAGGAGTAGGATTCCTCCTTTCCACTTGGAAACTCTTTCCACCTCTCCACCTTTGGATTTTTTCCTTCTCAAATCACTCCAGCCGCATGGGCCCTTAGAGGAGGCTTCGGCCAGCCCACCAAGGGCTGGTTTACCTCCTCCCACAGCCCATGTAGCCTCTTGGGTCGAAATACCTCTCCCGATGGTCACCCGATACACTAACGGCACTCCCGGTACACTACCGATGAGCCCGAAACTTTTCCGGCGACCAAAACAGGACTTCCTATATATCAATCTTTACCTCCAGACCATTTCGTACCTCCTCGTGATGTCCAGGATCTCATCCGGGACTCCGAACAACCTTCAGTCACCACCATACATAACTCTATACTACCGAAACGTCACCGAACCTTAAGTGTGTAGACCCTGCGGGTTCGAGAATTATGTAGACATGACCGAGACACCTCTACGGTCAATAACAAATAGAGGGACATAGATGCCCATATTGGTTCCTACATATTCTACGAAGATCTTTATTGGTCGAACCTCTATGTCAAGGATTCGGTTAATCCCGTATGATGTTCCCTTTGTTCTTCGGTACGTTACTTGCCCAAGATTCGATCATCGGTATCTCCATACCTAGTTCAACCTCGTTACCGGCAAGTCTCTTTACTCGTTCCGTAATACAAGATCCCGTGACTAACACTTAGTCATATTGCTTGCAAGGCTTATTGTGATGTTGTATTGCCGAGTGGGCCCTTAGATACCTCTCCGTCACACGGAGTAACAATGCCAACCCAACAGACACCCTCGGAGATACCTGTAGAGCACCTTTATAGTCACCCAGTTACATTGCGACGTTTGATACACACAAGGTACTCCTCCGGTGTCAGTGAGTTGCATGATCTCATGGTCATAGGAACAAATACTTGACATGCAGAAAACAGTAGCAATAAACTGACACGATCATATGCTACGTTTGTAGTTTGGGTCTTGTCCATCATATCATTCTCCTAATGACGTGATCTCGTTATCAAATGACATCTCATGGCCATGACTAGAAAACCATAGCTATCTTTGATTAACGAGCTAGTCTATTAGAGGCATACTAGGCACATGCTGTTGTCTATGTATCCACACATGTATCTGAGTTTCCGATCAACACAATTATAGCATGGATAATAAATGATTATCATGAACAAAGAAATATGATAATAACCAATTTATTATTGCCTCTAGGGCATATTTCCAACACTACTCATGTCATGAAGTTTTTGCTATTTTGTGTTCTCTTTTTGCAAGAGGAAACGAAACATGGAAATAGAACATGATCTTGCAGCGTGTATTCACATGATACAAGAGAGAATAACATGGTGCTTGCATGACTTGATGAACACTTGTCACTTTTACCTAACAAAACTACATATAGCCCTATATATACCCTTCTTCCTTGGGAACAAGGATGTCAAAAGTGCAATGTTGTACCCTTAGTATGTTTCCTCTACTCTTGTGTCCAGTCTATGGGATACTCCGAAATGAAATATAGGAGGAAAACAAACTAAAGTAGTATTTCCTTATACACTCCTTCATTACCGAAACCCCTAGAATAATTAACCCCAGCCCAACCGTACCCACATTCCTGTCCGCAATGATCCTCGCCACCAACCACGCCGCCGCCGCAACATTAGCCATTGTATCCGGCAGTGTCGCCTTGTAGCCCTGCCACACCCCATCCTTCCTCCTGCTCAAGCATCACACAGTCTCCGCCGCCCATGCAACCAAGTATTGCAAGAACCTAGCCGCATACGATTGTGCAGCGTATAGCAGACGCCACTACAGGCCAGGCTTTCCTAGAGGGAGGAAGCATGGAGACAACAATATCGATGTCACCCCGTGGGTCCTCCTTCAGTTGTTCATGGTCCCAAGCTTCGGCGACCAAATTCCCATCGTCAAGGTTGGGAGAATGTTTGTCGGTTCGCAAAGCGAAGTCGGCGCATCCGAGTTGTTCGAGCTTAGGGACCATGAGATGCGAACGTATCGAGGTGCGATGGGACAAGATCAACGGGGATCCAGTTTTAGTGCTTCTTTATAAGGACTTGCTCTATGGCTCCTTTCAGAACTCCTTTATACCATTTTAGTGGATTATATATGAAACTGGGGTTACACCACCCGACTATGTTGTCAGCCACTCTTCCTCGTTGAGAAACAGAGCAGTTACATCTCATACTGTGTTACAATCTTTTGAGATGTGTGTCAATTTATTAGCACAACATGCAGTCGAATTAACAAACATCAGCAACAACAGTCACGTTTTGCAGTCTCCTTTAGAAGGATGCAAGGGCATGTATAGTTCATGTCCCTTGCAACCCTACTAAATGTTGAGAAAAGTTTCTCCAAATAAAAGTTAGTTTGCCAAACAAATACAGCTAATCATGAGCCTTCAATTGGCCGATTATTTGGCAAGAACCTTGAGAAAAATATGTTGACACTCAAAGTCGTTTTTTTTTGCGGGGACACTTTAATTTGGGAACCCAAAGTTTGAATAGTGTGATTTCTAGGACGAACTTAACATGAAAATTAGAAAATGATGTGTACAACTATTGCTCTTTTTAGGCTTGTGTTTTTGTTCCAATTAGATTCATCCACATTTGAAACTTGTACAACTAAGAGTTCAAGGAAGATGGTTCTTCCGTTGTACTCGTAAGGCTTTCTTCTAAAGTTTCTTTTGAGACTCCAGAAACATGGAGATTTGCAAGCGTGGCTCTCAAATCTCAACTCCAGTAATCTTGTTATCTTGTAATACGTTAAAAATCTTGATATCTTGTAACCCATGTTGTAGAGTCATGGGTGCCCAGACCCTCCTCCTACCTCCCGACCCTGTCCTAGCGCCGCCTCCCCAGGAGGCGGCCGGGGCTGAGCACGCCCTCCCTCCCTTCAACGGCGGCGGTGAGGCTCGGCTTGACAGCGGCCCGACGACAAGCAAGGCGGCGACGCTGCTCCTTGGTGGCAAGCGGATTGGTGGCGCGGGGTGGCCGGCGACGCACCCTCGGCCCATATCTGGGCCATTAGGGCCCCATCTGGGTTCTAGCGGGCTGGCTCTGACGCGGCTTCGATTCCCACTGCACCGCAAGGAGGAGGGGCAGCTCGGACGACAGGGGGCGGCGGTGCCGATGGCGTGCCTTCTGCAGCGCGCCGCCGGGTGCTTTACGAGCATCTCATGGCCTGGCCGGGCCTGTGGGCCCACGGGCTTGGTATGCTCCTGCTATTGCGTCCGGTCGGTTACTGTCATTGACAATGGAGGTTGGGCCCTCCCACGTGTCGACGGTGCTGCTGCCCTTAGTCCCGATTCCTCTTCTTCGTTGTGTAGGCCCCACTTTGCGGTGTCGTGGTGAGACCGCATGGGAAGCTTCGAGACCGTGTTGGCGCAGGGTGGTGGTCGGTATGGTGGCTAGCTCTGGAGCGCCCGAGGTGAAGGTTGGGATCGGGAGAAATCCCTATCGACCTGGCCGACACCGACGTGGTGGCGTCTGAGGGTGCCGCCGGACCTTCCTCGAGGGCGTCGGGGCTACCCTCCTCTTCTCCTCACCGCGTACCGAGGAAACCCTTGGCAGCAACGTCGTCATCGTCGCATCCTTTCTTGGAGGTGTTAATTGGTACCGACCCTTCGGAGTCTAGGAGCTTGGTGGGAGATCTCTGGTGGGCGCAGTGGTCGCATGGCTTCTTTGTTTTTATTGATCCACTGTTGTCGACATTTGTGCCTTTTGCATTTTCTCTTCCGTTGCGGCGGAAAACCCTTTGTCATGGGTGCCCCGCGCCACAATGCTGCCTCCATGTTTTTGGATGATCTCAAAGCCAGATAGTTTGATGTAATTTATGGAGAATAGAAATAGGGATTGATATCAGTACTATGTACATGATTAAAAGCATGAGACACAAGACAGATTTTTTGGAGACATTTAGATTTCCTTACGAGAAGTCTAAGAAGGAAATATTATAAATTAGACGAACTTTTCTTAGGCGATCATTCTTAGATTAATTCTTTTCTGTATCCGCCTAGTCTCTTGAAATTTCAGTTTGATACTAGAAGTCGGCCCAACCAAGTATTGGACGATCACATTTCCCAAGTGGGCGAAAATAAAGAGGGGAATAGCATCAGTGGCCGCGGAGCGAGAGTTGGTAAAGGGTCTTAAATATATTATTTTTACTAGGTTCTTTTAATGTTTTAAATAGCGAGTTATGTCTGGGATATAGGCCAGCAATAGCGTTTTGGACCTCCCAAAGTTGGTATCAGGCAGCATCAGCGGGACCTCCTATGTACCGCTTTTTACTGCGAACGGACGAGGATTCGCATAGGAGGTCGTTGACCTGGGCTGGCCCATATGTGTGACACGCGTTTAAAAATAAAAAATATCCGCACCTAGTGGGTATCAAACCCTCGATCAGCAGCATACAAGCACGCGTTGCTAGCCAGTTAGCCCGGATGAATTCAGTTGAAGATTTACAGCACGACTTTCAAAGAAACGAACAAACAACGGCAAAACATAAAAGAATAGCTTGCAATTTTTTCCCAAAAAACATGTTTTTAGTGGGATCGAACATATGACCTCGAGCTGAGTGCTTTTTTAACATATCGAATGAGATTTTACTCTCAAAAAAAGTAAATTGTTTCTTGAAAAACGAATATTTTTAAGAAAAAATGACAAAATTTTAAAGACACAATCATTTTTTAGGAAATCTGAAAAATCTTAATATTTTATAATTTCCAGAAAAATTTCGCAAAGGAGAACATTTTCTAAAATCTCTGAACCTTTTTTTAAATTGTGAACACATTTTGAGAATGAGAACAATTTTCTGAAATTCGTGAACATTTTCTGAAACATGTTTTTTTAATTCTGAACAAATTAACATAGTTTGAAATATATGGACTGGTTTTGAAACTCTAAATAAATTTAGAAAACAATAACATTATTTGAATTCTTGAACATTTTATAAAACGTAAACACTCAAATTTGCGTACAAATTTGTAAAAAGCAGGAACATTTTAAAAAACAGAAACATTTTTGGAAACTCATGACCAATATTTTTATAGGAGGAACATTTTTAAAATTGCAGAACAAATTTTGAAAATACGAACACTTTTCGAATTTATGAATAATTTTTAAACTAGAACATTTTTTGAAACATCTAAAGAATGAAAACGTAAGTATTTTTTGGAATATATGAACAATTTTTGTAAAGAGAAATATATTTTATAATCCCAACAATTTGTGAAAAGTTGTGAGTATTTTGAATAAAACAGAAAACAGAAAAACGAAAAAAAGAAGAAAAAAACAGAGAAAAACATGAAAACCAGAATGAAAGCAGGAAAACTGGTGTAGAAATAAAAAAAACAGTCATAGAACCTTGTAAAAATTCCCAAAACCGGCTGCTTAGCAGTGCTAAATTGGGCAGGCCTGTTTCTAGCGCTGCGGGCGTTCAACCTATGCATTGCATCGACGTTTTGACGCAATAAGCGGCGAATAGGGTTTTCCAGCATAGCACCTTCAAATGCTAACACTATGGGCCGGCCACCATCCATGGGCTGGTCACCAGTCCCAAACCCATAATTAATCTTTAGTCCCCTAAAACACAAGATTAAGAAAAATGCGTCGTTCGTTTAGTCCCGTCTACATAAGAGTGTGGGGTGCGAGCAGTGAAAGGCAGGCAGCTGCGTGCTGAGCACAAAGCGAACTATTCTTTCGCCTTTTACTGAAGAATACCGTGTGCGCGCCACATTAAGTAGTATACCATAATTTTTAAAGGGTGCCTTCTCCTGGTGAGAAGGCCCCAACAATACAGAGTTTCAAATATTGATTGTGTTTCGACAAAATGCGTAAATGGTTGTTAAAGTGATTGCTGGTAAGCTACTAGTACTCTGAAATATATAGTACAAAAACAAGATGCAACTAGAAACTCGTAATTTACAACAGTCGCCATTTCTCAGTTTGAAGCCACAAACTGGATTTTTATGATCAATATCTAGCGACTAAGATTTTAGAAAGCAAAACGGCAAGGACTAGGGATTGGTATACATATCCTTTCCCTGGATTGGACTAGTTACAAATCACACTTCAGAGATTTGCCAAGCATAATATTTACACAACCGGAGCATTTGATCCAGACTCAGGAACTAATATGTAAAACTACAGCAATGGCTTTATGTAATATATTTGAAACAAATCACTCAAGAAGATTAATATCTGTAATGAAAAATGGGTGACGCCAAGCACCTTCTTGCAAGGATTCAACCATAAAGTCTCACCTCAGTATATATTATCAGGTATATAAACTTATGAGGTAATATGGAAATGTCTTCAGGATCCAAGATTTATTTGCTATGCAGTTATTTAAGTCTTCGGGTTCCTCCGCTCATAGATGCAGCTTGCATATGGGACCTAACGGTAAATCTTGCCGAAAACATGGAGCACGGCAACGACGGCAACAAACCCTATGGTCATGATCAGAACAGCATTTGAGGACATCTTGCGCCCCGCAGCCTCATAGGTGTAGAACTGAAGCATTGTACTGGCGCCACCACCACCTCCAGCAGCACCGTTGGTGGTTCTACGCCTGCGTAAGCTTGCAGCAGCTGCTGCACTCCCTCTTGCAGGTGCGTCACCATTAGTCACCATCTTCTTCTTATCTATCTGCATGGAAGTGCGAGTTCTGATCAGAAGGCTTGTAACACTGGTATAAAAAATGACCAAAACCTGAAGAGTGTTATGAATGACCCAACCTGAATATACGAAACCAAATTCAGAATATATGGATGAACATGCGATCAAACATCTCGTGTCTAGAAAGAAAGACAGATGGACCAACACAAAACTGTATATTATACTATTATATAACTTACTTCTTTGCAAACATACGGAAGTCAAAAGCCAGCAGAGTACATTACAAAGAGAACAACAAGAAAATAACTCTCAACTGTCGAAGTTAATCGGACAAAACAATAAGGAAAGGTTAAGAACTTCAAGGGTGGCTTGGATCTCAGCAGGAATGTTTCCTTCAGTACTTGAGAAGTTCAAGATAGACAAAGCAGTTAACAATCACATCATCGATCCATGACTTGAGCAACAGAAAGCTATGAAAAACAAACAATACAACCAAATTAAACAAAAGCAGAAGAAGATGAGAGCATCTCAGGCTACAGTCCCCAATGTTTTTCTTCACTGTGAAAAGTCAAAACTCAAAGTGCAAGGATGAGTAAAAGTGGATATAGATGCTGTCAAGAACAAACAAATCAAAACGGCACAAGCAAAATCTTGCAGCTACAAACCAATAGACAATATACATTTCTCCCAATCTGTCTCTTTCTTTATATGAGCAATCTCTCTCTCTATTTCTTGAAGCAGAAACAGAAACAGCAGGCTGCAATATCCAGAGAAGAAAAAGCAGCAGTCAGCATCAGCACCTCTCTCTCTCTCTCCCCCAGTCGTGGCCTCTCTTTCTCAATCAGCAATCAGCGATCAGAACAAAATTCACATGCAGCACACCTATAAGCATCTGCATCAGCAACTCTTGTATGTGTAGCACATCAAAGCAGCAGGAAATCGCAGCAGAAGCGCACACACACCGGCGTCTCTCCTGCTGAAGACGCCACCGCCACAGCACCCCCCCCCCCTCCCCTCCTCCCTGACCTCGTCCTGCCGCGGATCGAGGTCCGTCGACAGCGTCCAACACCACGGCGCCATCCATTTCCCCGCCTCAGCCCCGTGGATCCACCGCCCAGCCACCCCGGGGTAACGCTATCTCACTGTTGCTCGATCTGAGAACGAAATCGGGGGAAGAGAACGAACCTGTGACGCTGCGGCGACGGCGGCGGCGGGAAGGCGTCGTCCGGCGACCGGCGAAGAGATCGGCGAGGAACTAGCTAGGGCAACTGCTGGAGAGTGTTTTCTTTTCTACCCTTCAGTTCTTTCGCCTAGATCGGCGAGGAATATGTTTTGGGGGGCTATATTTTCTTGACGTGGGTGATGGGCCTGGTGACCCTGTGGGCTTACGCTGGATCTGCATAGGCCATTAGACTTATTTTCCTTTCAGAAACAGCCTGTTATGCACACTCAACATTTGCTTAAAAAAAACACCACGTTGACCCAGGGACGGGGCTGCCTTGTAGCCATTGAGGTCAGTTGACCCCAGTGAAATTAGAAATTCCTTCACTAGCTTAGGATATTAAGAATTACTCAATTATTGAAGATGACCTCATTGTCATTGACATGACCCCATCAAACTATTTTTCTAGCTTGGTCCCTGCGTTGACCGACAAAGTAAGTAGCAAAGAAATGAGCACAAACACCACCAACAAAGCTTGAAGAACCCCTTTCCACCGGAATGAAGCGAGGGGGTGTATGTTGTGTGAGGCAGCGAACTTGAAGAAAAATGCCACACGAGGAATAAAAGGGCATGTGAAAGGAGACCGGATAAGAGAAACGGCGCGACACGTGCAAACAAGGTGATAAACCTCACCACTCAGGTTGGTACACATGGACATAGGGTCTCCTCGCACTGTAAGAAGACAGATCAACGACGAGACATGGGGTGGGAGAGCGGCAAAACGACCAAAAAGAAAAATCAATGAGCCACTAACCCGTGGGACCTGAAACATATGGACCCAACAACAATCACATGACTGGACAACGAAACCACATGAACGAAAAATAGGCAAGGCGAGCCAGTACAAACAGAGTACCAACGCACACTGTGTGAAAGATTATGGCTAACAATCCTTGCCCGCCATAACCTCTCACCGTGTACTGCAACACGTCTCAAACTTCGCGTTAGGTGCACTTCCTGCGTACCACAAATGCCCTTGGGATCAACCAAACAAAAAGGAAACCCATACACCCATCGACACGCTAGACCATACGAGCATAACTTGGCCTAGCCGCAACGTCACAATTATCGGTAGCAAACGAGCGAGGTGACGACATGCTATTACCCATCGAGGCAGCCCCCCCCCCCCAGCCAATGACCTCACCCACGCAAACGTCGGGCTAACACCCTGCCATACGAGCCATGTGACGACCAAGCGAGGCATCAGTGAGAAGTATAAATAAAATTGTGTTCATAAAAACATTTTGAATATCAATTGGAACCTAACTTCATTCACTAATTTGGATTAGAAGAAGCAAAACGACCCCTAAGCTCGGTTGAAAAGAAGCACTAGAACACCTGAACTTCATTAATAGATTCACTTTGCCTTGTAATGCACTGAAATCATGCTCTGAATATGTTGTCTGTATGACTGCAGACAACGCAATGTTTCTAAATATTTGAAATGCCGAGCACATAGCGCCATGTGGTTGCATCAACTATATAAGGATTTGAATTGCCACGTAAGAATAAAGTTTAATCTAGGAAAAATAGCTCCTCATATCTTGTTTCTTTCCCAATATTCCAGAGTTTTGCATTTCAAAAAATAAATAAATCCAGAGTTCTTGGCTAATTGATTTGGCATTTGTGAATCACAAGTCCTGAACAAGCTAGACCAGCTGGATGGGAGTATGTGTAAGCTAGACATCATGGGCTTCTCACTGTTCCTCACACGACTGACATTGGACTACTCATTCATGAAGTTTTCACCATTTTGTTTTCTCTTCTTGCAAGAGGAAACAAAAGATGCAAATAGAATGATCACATGAGTTTGTAGTGTATTCTATCACATGATACATGAGAAAATAGAACGATTCTTGCATGACTTGATCAACACTTATTACAACCTTACGTAACAAAACTACATATAGCCCTATATATACCCTTCTAGCTACCTTAGGAATTAGGATGTCAAATATCCAATGTTATATCATTAGCATGTTTTCTTCTATATTACTGTCCACTCTATTGTTACTCCTACATGGATTATTGGAGAAAAACAAAATATAGTAGTATTTCTTATACCAAAAACCTCAGATTCGTCAACCCCAGCCCGATTGCAGCCACATTCCTGTTAGCAATGGTGCTCGGCACCAATGATAATTAAGCTGGATGGTCTCGTAGATAATTAAGCCAGATGCTTGTGATAAGCTATGCTGTTATTGTTTTCTGGTTTAGCTAACAAGCAAGGGACGACTGCAGATATATTACTGGTATAGCCAAGGGGTGAGGTGTCTCATGGTCGTTCCTTGGGGCGCTTTGTCGGTATTGATTTGTGGTAATTGATCGGTGGATGGCGAACACATATAGCGGTTGCCCCATAGTTGACGATGTACCAAAGGTATGGACCTGCAAAAGGATCATGGGACAGCCGGTATATCAACCTAAAGATCTCTATGGCAGAGGTGACAATAAGTGTCTTTTCTCACAAGATTTCTTTTGTATCTAGTCTTTTCTGTCCACACAATGACGAATGATTGACCAGCGGACCAACACGCATACTCTACACTGCAAGACCATACTTGACTATCATAAGTTATCGTAGTCCCGCCATGCCCCATCCTTCCTCCTACTTAGGGGCCACACAATCCGTGTCATCCATGCGATGGAGCATTGGAAGAACCTGGCCGTGGTCCGTATGATCAAACATCACTTTGTATTCTCCATTATTTGTACAAACGATGGTCAAAGCTTTGAAGCTATGGGCTACATTTGTTGTCCACACTTGCATCTGCACTGCCTCCTATGGTACATCCATGGACATCAACTGCACTAATATATCGGAAGGTATGTCCTCACTTACTGTATCTCACCACTTATAGCAACACTATTTTCTTTATATCACAAATAAGTTGTGCACTAGAATGCCTTCAATCAAACTTTTAGAACTCTATGAACCATTTTAAGTTTACAGATTCACTGTTGTGGGCATTCCAGCCAATTGCGCGATGCCCGGCGCAGCGTCTGCGTCTAGCAGACGCCACTAGGGGCCAGGCTTTCCCGAGAGAAGCATGAGATGACAACATCCACGTCAGCTCGTGCATCCTACTTTAGATATCCACTGTGCCGACGACAACCAGATCTCCGCCATCTAGATTGGGAGAATGTTCGCCGGTTCACAAAACCGAAGCCGAAGTGCCTGAGTAGTTCAAACTGAGGGATCAAGATGCCAAACTGTCGACGAGATAACATCAACATGATGGGACAAAATCATCACGGCTCTGCATCCCTGATCCCCAAAGAATGATCGGAGGAGGATGCAGTTCGTGTCCTTAGTTTCGAGGCTGGGGCCGTCTTTGTGAATAATTAATAAAGTGGCAACGAGATGCAGAGGCTGGGGGTCATCCTTTTTCTAAAAAATCAGCCTATTAGGACAACATGCAATGTAATTAACAAAGACCATGCAGTGTGTTGTGTGCCTGGGTGAACCGTTGGTTTCTTTTGCTATGTCTCTTGCATGATATTAGGATCATGCATATTTGATGTCCCTGCAGCCCTACAAAATGTTCACAACAGTTTCTCAAAAATGTTGACAAACTTTTGGCCAACTAATCATGATTCCGAGAACTTAATTCGATGATTATTTGCAATAATCCATGAGAGTAATATGTGGACACTTTGGGAACCCAAACTTATAAAATGTCATTTCTCCAAGGAACTTGAAATGAAAATTACAAAATGATGTGTACAATTATTGCTCTTTCAAGGCATTTGAAACTCAAAAAACTAAGAGTTCGTTGGGAAACGGCTTGCCCCCACGCGGGCGGACGGGGAAACTTTTGCTGGAGCGAGTCAATGTCTTCCCGGGTAGCTTCAGCAAGCAAGGTGTTGCTCCACTGGATGAGCCCCTGCACCACTTCAGGTTTCCCACTCTCACACACACGTTTCTGAAGAACCTTGTCAGGAACGTGCAGATGGGCAGATGAAGAAGGAAGTACCTGTTGCACTGGACAGTCGGGACGGATGACTTTCTTCAGTTGAGAAAGATGGAAAACTCGATGTATTTTACTGTCAGGTGGTAGTTCCAATCACCAAAATACTTGAATGCCAACTTGTGACTGGATCTATGAACCACTGAAGACTAGACATATGGCTGAAGTTTCAGGAAGATCATATTACAAACATCAAAATGTCTTTCTATTCTTTGCCTATATGCTTGGTGTTTCATCCTTTGGTGAGCCTTCGAGAGATGCTGCCCGACAGACTCCACTATCACGTGTCTGTCTTGAAGCCAAATCTGAATATCAATAGGAGCTACAGAGTCAGAAGCACATATACCAAAATACCTAGGAGCCTGTCCATAAAGCACCTCAAAGAGGGACTTGCCCACAACTGAATGCCAATTTGTGTTGTACCAGAATTCACACATGGAAAGCCACTTACTCCACTTAGTGGGATTAGCACCGATAAAACTCCTTAAGTAGCATTCTACCTCCTGATTCACTCTTTCTGTCTGTCCATCAGTAGTTGGGTGATAGGTTGAGCTCATACTAAGATGAGAACCAGTTTTTTTGACAAGTGTTTGTCAAAAAGTACTAGTAAAGATAGGATCTTTATCAGACACAATGATTTCTGGCCTGGCATTTGGTTTGTATACATTGTCCACACTACCAGAATCGCACCCTATACCGACGGCCCTGGCCGTTGGCATAGCCTTGATTCCCGTCAGGACAGGCCTATGCTGACGGCCCCCGTCGGCATAGGGCCGTCGGTAACATATACGTCGGCGTAGCCCGGGGGGCGTCGGCATAGAAAGGCCGTCGGCGTAGGATCTATGCCGACGGTGTCCGTACATCTATGCCGACGGCCCAGGCCGTCGGCAACGTTCCCGCCTAACGCCGTCCGCCGTCAAGTGCTAACCAATGGGTGCTCGCCACATGCCAGCACCTGGGCGCTCCTGGGGCAGAGCTATGCCGACGGCCGAGCCGTCAGCGTAGCTTTAAACTATGCCGACGGTTTAGCCGTTGGCATAGCCCTCCCCCAGGTGTGCCCAGCTGCTGGCACGTGGCAGCTATGCCGACGGCGTAGCTTCAAACTATGCCGACGACTAAACCGTCGGCATAGATGCCACGTGTCGGCATAGATTGTATTTGATTTTTTTTCTTTTTTTTGTTTGTTTTCATATCAATTCAATTCAAATATACAACAGATATATATGATGGAAAAAGACATATAGAACACATCTAAGTATCATCCAGCACCGTCACAACAATATATGCATAAGCATCATCACAATCAACATAAACATAAGCATAAGCATATAAAGAAGTGCACAAGTCATCTAAAGGACCATCAAAGACCACAAGTTTATCATCATCATCACCATACACAAGTCATCTAAAGAAACATAAGTATAAGCAGACAAGTAACCGAAAGTCTTAAGCGCCAGGATGTCGAGCACCATAGAGGTCATCACCGCCAAGACCGCTGAAGCCTAGGTCGTCATTGCTAGCGGCAGCGCTACCGCCAAGATCGCCTCCACCTCCGCCTCTATGGATCGGAGTGGTCGGGCTACGTGACTCAGGAGTGCTGCGATGACCATCGCCAACGGTTGATGTACCGGTTCCCTGGATGTTGAAAAGACATATTAACGGGATATATGACTGTGTTGAAAGGCATGATATGCTTTGGGTGAATAGTTGGGGGATGTACATACCGGCAAGGGGCCATCGTGCTGCTGTGCCACAAACTCCTCAAAGGTAAGCAGCGTTGGTTGTGCTGGAGGAGGTGGTGCTGCTGCAAATTGAGAAACCCGTCCGACCGCCATCTCCTCAAGAGCGCGCTGCATCCTGGCATTGTTCTGCTCATGGTATGAATAAAGGCTTGTGTGCCACGTCATGGTCTCCTGGCGTGTGTACTCCTACAACCTATAGTATGACATGATGGAACGCATAAACATCTCAATGCTGGAAAATAAATTGAGCAATGTAGATAAGAGGGAAAATACTTACAGATTGCCGCTCCTGAAAGAGGGACTGTGACTGCGCACTGGTCATGGGCGTGCTCGTGCGCGCGTTCAGGCTCGGGTCGATAGCTCGGAGCTGCGTGTAGGAGATAGTCGGAGTGATAACAGCATCGAGAACCACCTGCCGACCGTGCTTCTTGGGCCCCATGCCCACCACCACCCTCTCGTCCAGATCCGCACTCATGGGGTCAGATGTGCCAGGATGTAACCTGAGATACTCCTGAGAGTAGGCCTGCTTCTTCTCCGCGGTGTTGCCGTAGTACTTGGGCTCGCCAGGCTTGGCGCTCCTACGTGTATGGGCGATCTCCCACGCCTCCATGTGTGAGAACGGCCGCTTCAGTTTCTCCTCCTGCACCACCAAACAAAAGTTAGTCATACATAAGAAAGTGACGGTAAATAGAAGAAGAAGAATGTTTAATGAGGTTAGTCATACATTAAGTGCCTTGTGGAGAAAGTGGTTTCGGTTTCCCTGAGCATGTACTCCCTCCGTCCCTCGGTTAGCCTTGTTTTTGATGCTCGTAGCCGCCCAGGCTCCATCCTTATCACACCAAACATCCACCAATGCCGCCCAAGACTCGTCCTTTCCATAACACCAATTTGGACACACCTACATAATGAAAGCATAATGGCATGTCAACACGAAACGGTAAAATATACCACAAACATCGGAATGAAAAATCTTTTATACTTACCGCCAAGTATTGGTCCCTCTCCAAGGTAATGCCCGTCCTCCGCGCTTCTTCCTCGGTCATCTTCACACCAAGAGCGTCGTGATAGTATGTCGTGATGGCCACATAGCGCGCCTCGTACTGCATCTGGCGGGCCTTCTTCTTGCATTGGCGCAGCATGATCTCGTCGGCTCTGGCCTTGTGCTCCGGAAGAACACGATAGAATTTCTACAATCATGCATGAAACAAGAATGGAAGAAGCCATGAGTTAAATCATTCATGAAACTAGAATGGACTTGTGCTTCTGAAGAGAACTCACCCAAAAAGTAGTGATCACGGCCTTGGCATGGGTCTCATGCTCCGCGTGGAGGGCCGCTTTCCAATGGTCCCATCTCGTGGCCAAAACCCAACTGTCCGGGTGCCTGACTGGATCCGGACAGTACAACCCCGGCCGGTATAACTTCAACACGATGGTGATGACGCCTTGGGAATACGGACCCCTTTCGAATATATCCAGTTGCTGCAAAAGAATGAACTATTAGCATGTGACGAGCAAAATAAATAACAACCGGAATGAGAATGTGACAAGCAAAATAATGAAATTATTATAAAGTGACACTTACTCTTTCCCCGTGGGCTCAATGAGCCACTTCTGATCCTCAGTAGCAGGAACCTGCTTTGGTAGCTTTGCGTTACCACGCAGCCACCCCTTGTTGTTACCACCCCTTCCCCTCCAGCAACATCATCCCCGCCACCACCATCCTCCTCGCCTGCCTCCTCCTCCTCATCCTTAGCCCCCTCCTCCTCGCCCCCACCTCGAACCTCCGCCTCCTCCTCCTCCTCCTGAACCTCCTCGTCCTCGTCGTCGTCGTCCTCCTCCTCCTCCCCATAAGAGGGTACCTCACTACAGGAAGGTACCTCACTAGAGGAGGGCCTCGAAGACAACACCCCTAAGTCGGTGAGGTTGCGCTGTTTCTGGCCGCGACCCCCTTGCCCTCTAGGGGCTCTCCCACCGCCCCCTCCTCCTCTAGGGGCACCTCTCCCTCGACCTCCCTGTGAGGAGTCATCCTCAAGTAGTCGGGGGGTAGGATTACGTGCTCGACCACTCCGACTAGGCATGCCGATGACCTTGCATCGGAAACCCACGCCGTCGGCCTTCCCCTTGCCCATGTTCCACGAACCTGCATTGAAAAGAGAATAAACAATTAGTAATGAAGGAAAAAGCATAGTAATAAATAATCATAAAAAGGCATAATCCTAAAGCATAGAAAAAAAGTCTTGAAACGTACATCTGCTAGAACCCATATGAATCATCGTTGTTGTAACCTATTTCTCGGTCGGTCTCATCATCACAATCAACCATATCATCTTCGTTGTCTGACGGGGGTGGAGGATCTTCCTCGTCGTCAGTGTCTTCGTTTAACTTTTGTAGCATAAGTATGTCACTTTCATTGACAATGGTCTCACCAGCATTCCGTGCATCGTCCTCGTTTGGATCCACATCATCATCAGCCAATGGTCTAGAGTCATCGTTTCTAACCATCAGGTTGCTCTTGATAGAACACTCCCTCGTCACGGGGTTAATGTTGTAGTAATCGTCTTCATTCGGGTCCGGTAGCTTACCATGTGGCGACACCTTGAACACAACTTGCCAGCCGGTACTCTTTCTGGCATGGGTAAGGCAGATAATAAACTTGTGTAGTTTGGGTAGCCGCAATGAAGAGATCGGCTCTTGCATAGATGGTTGATGGTTTAACTTCGACCAAACCAATAGAAGGCGTATGTCTCTGCCCCTCCCGCGGATCGAACCATCGGCATTTGAACACAGGCAGACTTAGGGTTTCGTGCCCTTTGCGGAATTTAATCTCGTATATATTTTGTACCCTTCTGTAGTAGTCTACTGAATTTTGACCGAGGGTGTACACTTCGGTATTTATAGTTTTGGGATCAGGACGGCTGTTCTGTTGCTCCTCTGTATGGAAGCGATACCCATTCACATCATACTTTTTACATGTCATGACAGGAGGGTCAAAACCCACGGAAACCCATCTCAATTCGTCATCCATAGATATGTTCGGATTATTTCCCTATAAGTATAATTGAAAGTGTTGGGTGCATTAGTTCGGTTAACTAATAAATGTTGAACTACGTATTTAATAGGGGAATGTAGAAAATTACTTTCTCCATGAACCTAGCAACAAAAATTTTACGTCTAGGGTTTCCATGACGGAGAAGAGTAAGTGCCTCCGCCTCAGTAGGAGGATTAATTCCCGTCCATTCCTCTTGAAGGAAATCACTAAAAGAAGAGAAGAGGTGTTAGACCGGGAATAAGTGTGGAAGACATAAAGGAATTGTGTAGTGGTATTACCTCATCCACAGTTCCTCAACTTCCTTGATGTTGTGCAAGATATAGAACATGAGGTCCTCCCACTCTTGTTGTGGCATGTTATAAGATCTCGAGGCCCCAGCCCTGCCACCTTGCACGTTGAATAGATGGAGCTTGGGTTGATAATTGGGCTCTTCTATATTGTATCGAGGCACCTTGTTATGCAGATGGGGAACGTGGTCTGGATAGTATGATGTCCTGAGGTCTGACACCTCCTCTAGGATAACTGCCTCAGCTATGGAAGCTTCAATCTTAGCTTTGTTTCCACATTTCTGTCGGAGATGCTTGTTCTGTCTCTCAGGGCCATACTGCCAACGATTCTGCACAGGCCCCCCCAACAATACCTCTTTCGGGAGGTGTAGAATGAGATGTGTCATCGGAGTGAAGAAGCCTGGCGGAAAGATCTTCTCTAGCTTGACTATTAACTCCGGTGCCTTCTTATGCAATTGTTCAATCACATATTTACTTACCTCTTTAGCACAGAGCGTGCGGAAGAAATGTCTTAGCTCGGCAAGCACTCGCCAGACATGCTCGGGGACATAGCCTTGAACCATCATCGGCATTATCCGCTCAATCCATACATGATAGTCATGACTCTTGAGCCCGGTCACTTTGCCCGTTGAAAGATTGACTCCCTTACTTATATTCGATGCATAACCATCAGTGAAATTCACTATGTGTTTGAGCCACTCAAGTACCTCTGTCTTTTCAGTCTTTTTAAGAACGAAGTTAGCATCTGGCTTGAACCAGTTTATTCGACCGCCTGTGGGAGGCTTCATGTTTAGTCGTGGTCTATCACAAATTTTCTGTTGATCGGCTCTAGCTTTAACGTTATCCTTCGTCTTATCAGGATTGTTGAGGATCATGTGGAAAAGAGACTCTGTCACATTCTTTTCTGTGTGCATCACATCGATGTTGTAAGGAAGTTTGAGGTCCTTGAAATAGGGAAGCTGCGAGAAGGGGGTAATGTGAGTCTAGTTGTGCGTCTCACCATATCCCTCGAAGCCTTTGGCTTTGCCTTTGCCTTTAGGCTCGAGAGCTTTTAGCTGAGCAATAACATCTGCCCCTGAAAACGTTGGAATCTCCGTTACTTCATGGACAACCCGGTCTTTCATGAAGTTCTTCTTGTCTTTCCTGTCTAGATGGTCTGGAGGGAGGAACTGTCGATGCAGGTCAAAGGCTACATACTTGCCACCCTTACTCAGCCAAATCATTCGCAGAGCCTGCATGCACACTGGGCATGGCATCTTCCCACTGGTACACCATCCATAGAATAGAGCATAGCCGGGAAAGTCATGCATGCAATAGTGCAACCAAAATTTCATCAAGAAATTTCTCTGCAGATCACGGTCGTATGTCAACCTCGGAAAGTACCAAGAATGGAGCAAATCATCCACCAGCGGCTGCATAAACACACCCAATTGCTTCCCCGGGTATTCATGCCCCGGAATGATGAGCAACAAGAACATGGTCTTCCGTTGCATTAGGGCACCGGGAGGGAGATTGAGCGGAATTACAAACACGGGCCAGTAGCTGTATGGGTTGGATGACATACCATATGGATTTAACCCATCACCTGATATGCCAATTCTGACGTACCCAATCTACACATCCTCATGCTGTCCGTGGAAAACGCTGGACAATCCGAAAGAGTTGCGGGGATAAATATGCAATTGAATGCATATTTATCGATGCAACCCTTTCGGACGGGAGACACCTAGGTTACGCGACTTGACTCGAAAATAAATTCTACTGGCATGATCCGTAGCTCACCCTTGGCTGTAGAGGAAGTAGTCCAACAGCGGAGGGACGATTGGGGACCAATAGCTCCTACGACGATCACTCCACCGAGCTGGAACACCACACAACCTGCAAATTGCACCGTGACCAAAATTAAGAACATCACAATATCTTCATCATCATCATCATCATCTATCATCACCTAACAATCATCGGAGCATAAAAAAATCATCATCAACAACATCATCATCTATCATTTGCATATCTTGCATTTTGTTAAATTTCTGCATTTATTCGTGCATTTCTCACATTTCTAACTATCATCAATTCATCTATCATCTAACAACAACCTAACAACATCCATCTATCAACCTAGCAATATCCAACATCCATGCATCCAACATCCAACATCCATCTATCAACCTAACAACATCCAACATTGAACATCCATCTATCAATCTAACAACATCCAACATATAACATCCAACATCCAACATCCATCTATCAACCTAACAACATCCAACATCTAAAGTAGCAAAAAATGAAAAACAAATGAAAAAAATAGGAATGGTAGCTCACTACGAGGGGGTGGCACGGGCCGGCGGTGGTGGACGGGCTGGTGAGGCAGAGGCCGGGGCCGGGAGGGCCGGGGCGGGATCGGGAAGAGCCGGGGCCAGACGTGCTCGGGGCGGCTGGTGCCCCTACCAGCAGGGCCGGCCAGGCAGGGGTGTGGACGCCGACGGGGGGAGGCGGCGGCGGGGTGGGCGGGGGAGGTGGGGGGAGGCGGTGGCGGGGTCGGGAGGAGGCCGGGGCGGCATGGCGGCCGACGGGGTGGGCGGGGCAGGTGGGGGAGGCGGCGGCGGGGTCGGGTGCGGGTGCGGATGTGGGGGGCTGCGGCGGCGCGGATGCGCGAGAGGATAAGATGAAGCAAAAAAAAGGAAAAAGGAGCTATGCCGACGGCCTGGCCGTCGGCATAGCTTAAAAGGAGCTATGTCGACGGCTTGGCCGTCGGCATAGTTCTTTTTTCATTTTTTATATTTTTTATATTTCTTATTTTTTTTCCTAAATAGAAATTTGATTAATTTAAATGTGTCTTATCTAAGTATAAACATACATAAACACACCACGCGTGTCTGTTGGGCCCAGTCTGCCATACGTGGTTGTTCCCCCTTTTCCATGCGACGGCAACGACGACGTCGGTGACGGGGTCACACCATGGAGCCCCATGTCGGGTGCTTGCACCCGCCATCGCACTTCCGGACGTGTAGGAGGGCCCAGCTAAAGACCTGGCGGCATGGCTACTACCCCCACCCCAAACTACACCCGTCCCGTCTAACCCTGGCGCGGTTAAGCACGAGATCTAACCCTTTGACTTTCCCCGAACGGGCTTTGACCAGTGCATATCTCCACCTGGTTGTGGTAGCTCAGCCCATAGGAACACTTGGGAGCAACGTCCGACATTGCCACACCCAGGTCCTTCGTCCCGTCTAACCCTGACACTGTTCACCGAGAGGATCTACCCCTTTGACTTCCATCGGACGGGGTTTGACCAAGGGTCATTTTCACCTGTTTGTGATAGGCCAGCCCATAGAAACATATTAGCACAAGCTCCGGGCCCAACCCACCACAATATTCCCTCGGTGTCGACCAGATGTCATGTTTTCCGAACGTAATTAAGAGGGCCCAAGGCAAGATCTAACGCTTTGACTTTCCACGGACGGGCTTTGACCAGTGGACCTCTCCACCCGGTTGGGTCAGGTCAGCCCAGAGGGACACCTGGCAGCAATATCCAGGCCAAACCCACAGCTACATCCCCTCCGTGTAGACCCGACGCATCCATTTCCCCCCCTTCAGGTGCCGGCGGCGGTGCCGTCCGTGAGGGGGGCCACACCCGGGAGACGCATGTCCCCTCTTCGGACATGCCACAACACCACCCCGCATGTATGAGGGGCCGGTGCGACGCTCCGGTGGCATTGCTACCCCCCAGCGCCCCCGTCCCGCCTAACCCTGGAGCAGTTGACCACGAGATCTAACGCTTTGACTTTACACGGACGGGCTTTGACCAATGGACCTCTCCACCCGGTTTTGTCAGGACAGCCCAGAGGGACACGTGGCAGCAACATCCGGGCAAAACCCACAGCTACATCCCCTCCGTGTAGGCCCGACGCGTCCGTTTCCCCCCTCCAGGTGCCGGCGGCGGTGCCGTCCGTGAGGGGGGCCACACCCCGGAGACGCGTGCCGCCTCTTCGGACATGCCACAACACCACCCCGCATGTATGAGGGGCCGGTGCGACGCTCCGGTGGCATTGCTACCCCCCAGCGCCCCCATCCCGCCTAACCCTGGAGCGGATGACCACGAGATCTAACGCTTGACTTTCCACGAACGGGCTTTGACCAGTGGACCTCTCCACCCGGTTTTGTCAGGTCAGCCCAGAGGGACACCTGGGAGCAACATCCGGGCAAAACCCACAGCTACATCCCCTCCGTGTAGACCTGACACGTCCGTTTCCCCCCTCTAGGTGCCGGTGGCGCCGCCATCCGTGAGGGGGGCCACACCCCGGAGACGCGTGCCGCCTCTTCGGACATGCCACAACACCACCCCACATGTATGAGGGGCCGGTGCGACGCTCCGGTTGCATTGCTACCCCCCAGGGCCCCCGTCCCGCCTAACCCTGGAGCGGTTGACCACTAGATCTAACGCTTTGACTTTCCACGGACGGGCTTTGACCAGTGGACCTCTCCACCCGGTTGGGTCAGGTCAGCCCAGAGGGACACCTGGTAGCAACATCCGGGCAAAATCCACAGCTACATCCCCTCCGTGTAGACCCGACGCGTCCGTTCCCCCCCCCCAGGTGCCGGCGGCGGCACCGTCCGTAAGGGGGGCCACACCCAGGAGACGCGTGCCGCCTCTTCGGACATGCCACAACACCACCTCGCATGTATGAGGGGCCGGTGCGATGCTCCGGTGGCATTGCTACCCCCGAGGGCCCCCGTCCCGCCTAACCCTGGAGCGGTTGACCACGAGATCTAACGCTTTGACTTTCCACGGACGGGCTTTGACCAGTGGACCTCTCCACCCGGTTGGGTCAGGTCAGCCCAGAGGGACACCTAGCAGCAACATCCGGGCAAAACCCATAGCTACATCCCCTCCGTGCAGACCCGACGTGTCCGTTCCCCCCCCCCCTCCAGGTGCCGGCGGCGGTGCCGTCCGTCAGTGGGGCCACACCCCGGAGACGCGTGCCGCCTCTTCGGACATGCCACAACACCACCCCGCATGTATGAGGGGCCGGTGCGATGCTCCGATGGCATTGCTACCCCCCAGCGCCCCCGTCCTGCCTAACCCTGGAGCGGTTGACCACGAGATCTAACGCTTTGACTTTCCACGGACGGGCTTTGACCAGTGGACCTCTCCACCCGGTTTTGTCAGGTCAGCCCAAAGGGACACCTGGCAGCAACAGCCGAGCAAAACCCACAGCTACATCCCCTCCGTGTAGACCCGACGCATCCGTTTCCCCCCCTCCATGTGCCGGCGGCGGCACCGTCCGTGAGGGGGGCCACACCCCGGAGACGCGTGCTGGCTCTTTGGACATGCCATAACACCACCCCGTTTGTATGAGGGGCCGGTGCGACTCTCCGGTGGCATTGCTACCCCCCAGGGCCCCCGTCCTGCCTAATCCTGGAGCGGTTGACCACGAGATCTAACGCTTTGACTTTCCACGGACGGGCTTTAACCAGTGGACCTCTCCACACGGTTTTATCAGGTCAGCCCAGAGGGACACTTGGGAGCAACATCCGGGCAAAACCCACAGCTACATCCCCTCCGTGTAGACCCGACGCGTCCATTTCCCCCCCTCCAGGTGCCGGCGACGGCGCCGTCTGTGAGGGGGGCACACCCCGGAGACGCGTGCCGCCTCTTCGGACATGCCACAACACCACCCCACATGTATGAGGGGCCGGTGCGACGCTCCGGTTGCATTGCTACCCCCCAGGGCCCCCGTCCCGCCTAACCCTGGAGCGGTTGACCACTAGATCTAACGCTTGGACTTTCCACGGACGGGCTTTGACCAGTGGACCTCTCCACCCGGTTGGGTCAGGTCAGCCCAGAGGGACACCTGGTAGCAACATCCGGGCAAAATCCACAGCTACATCCCCTCCGTGTAGACCCGACGCGTCCGTTTCCCCCCCCCCAGGTGCCGGCGGCGGCACCGTCCGTAAGGGGGGCCACACCCAGGAGACGCGTGCCGCCTCTTCGGACATGCCACAACACCACCTCGCATGTATAAGGGGCCGGTGCGATGCTCCGATGGCATTGCTACCCCCGAGGGCCCCCGTCCCGCCTAACCCTGGAGCGGTTGACCACGAGATCTAACGCTTTGACTTTCCACGGACGGGCTTTGACCAGTGGACCTCTCCACCCGGTTGGGTCAGGTCAGCCCAGAGGGACACCTAGCAGCAACATCCGGGCAAAACCCATAGCTACATCCCCTCCGTGCAGACCCGACGTGTCCGTTCCCCCCCCCCTCCAGGTGCCGGCGGCGGTGCCGTCCGTCAGTGGGGCCACACCCCGGAGACGCGTGCCGCCTCTTCGGACATGCCACAACACCCCCCCGCATGTATGAGGGGCCGGTGCGATGCTCCGATGGCATTGCTACCCCCCAGCGCCCCCGTCCTGCCTAACCCTGGAGCGGTTGACCACGAGATCTAACGCTTTGACTTTCCACGGACGGGCTTTGACCAGTGGACCTCTCCACCCGGTTTTGTCAGGTCAGCCCAAAGGGACACCTGGCAGCAACAGCCGAGCAAAACCCACAGCTACATCCCCTCCGTGTAGACCCGACGCATCCGTTTCCCCCCCTCCATGTGCCGGCGGCGGCACCGTCCGTGAGGGGGGCCACACCCCGGAGACGCGTGCTGGCTCTTTGGACATGCCATAACACCACCCCGTTTGTATGAGGGGCCGGTGCGACTCTCCGGTGGCATTGCTACCCCCGAGGGCCCCCGTCCCGCCTAATCCTGGAGCGGTTGACCACGAGATCTAACGCTTTGACTTTCCACGGACGGGCTTTAACCAGTGGACCTCTCCACACGGTTTTATCAGGTCAGCCCAGAGGGACACTTGGGAGCAACATCCGGGCAAAACCCACAGCTACATCCCCTCCGTGTAGACCCGACGCGTCCATTTCCCCCCCTCCAGGTGCCGGCGGCGGCGCCGTCTGTGAGGGGGGCACACCCCGGAGACGCGTGCCGCCTCTTCGGACATGCCACAACACCACCCTGCATGTATGAGGGGCCGGTGCGATGCTTCGGTGGCATTGCTACCCCCAGGGCCCCCGTCCCGCCTAACCCTGGAGCGGTTGACCACGAGATCTAACGCTTTGACTTTCCACGGACGGGCTTTGACCAGTGGACCTCTCCACCCGGTTGTGTCAAGTCAGCCCAGAGGGACACCTAGGAGCAACATCCGGGCAAAACCCACAGCTACATGCCCTCCTGTAGACCCGACGCATCTCCGGGGTGTGCCCCCCCCCTCACGAACGGCACCGTCGCCGGCACATGGCGGCAGCGACGCCCGTGAGGGGGGCACTCCCCGGAGCAGCGTGCCGGGTGCCTGCGCCTGCCATCATGCTTCCACAACCCTAGGAGGGCCCATCGCAACACCTGGCGGTATTGCTACCCCCAGGTACCCCGTCCTGTCTAACCCTGACACAAACGACCGTCGGGTCTAGCCCTTTGACTTTCGCTTTACGTAGTTTGACCAGTGGACCTTTTCACCTAGTTGTCATAGCCCAGCCATAGCTACACCCCCCAACACAGTCGCGGCACAACCCACCCCAAGATTCCCTCCGCATCGGCCCGATGTGGTCGTTTCCCCCCTCCGGGCCACGGCGGCCACGACGCCTGTGAGGGGGGGGCACACCCCGGAGCCGCGTGCCGGGTGCCTGCACCTGCCACCACGTTTCCACAACCGTAGGAGGGCCCATCGCAATACCTGGCGGCATTGCTACCCCCCGCCCCCACAGGTACCCCGTCCCGTCTAACCTCTCCCTGACACGACGAAAGAAAGGCCCGTGTGTTTTCTGTACATTTAAGTTAATGAAATTAGTTTTGGAAAAAATAAAAGTAAAAAGAGAAAATAAATAAAATATTAAAATATTATTAGAAATATATGCCTATGGCAAAGCCGTCGGCATAGCTACGGCCACGGCCCTGGATCGATGACGTGGCGTAGGGATCCGTGGACCAGGCCTATGCCGACGGTAAGGCCGTCGGCATAGATATGCCACCCCACGGGACCTATGAGTGACGTGGATCGATGACGTGGCGGCGCTCGCGGATCGATGACGTCGGCATAGCTATGCCGACGGCCACCGCTAGACCGTCGGCGTAGCCTGACACCGTCAAACGGTCGTCGCCGCGGGTAGACGGGCCCACGAGATATGCCGACGCCTTCCCTGTGCCGCCGGCCACCGTAGGCATATTTATTTGGAAGCCGACGGGTGATCTATGCCGACGGCTGCCGTCAGCATAGATTGATATACGCCGACGACCTTTATACGCCGACGGCTTTAGCTGGGCCGTCGGGATATGCCCATCGATGCCGACGGGGGCCGTCGGCATAGATTTGACCGTCGGCATCGCAAGTTTTTTTGGTAGTGCCAAGTACACTTCAGCAACCTTTTGTGACGTGTATGGACACTTGAGGGGCATGAAGTGCCCATATTTAGTGAATTAGTCACTAACCAGCATAATCTTTACTATTTATAAAGGTTGGAGTTAGTGGTGAGTTCACTCATCCTTCTTACTCTTACCCCGTGGAACGTAGTGCAACAGTAATCGAAATAAAAAAAATCACCGCCAGAGTCGAGCTTTGTCAGAGCGGCCTCCTCATAACACAGCGAGCAATCATGTATAGAAATCAAGTACGCTAATATTTAATACCAGTTTATACTCTAGAGTAATATTTTATACAAGTAATCTTACAGGAGAGCACCGTCATTTCTGGACGAACACAACCAGTGTGCCCAGCAAGAAAGTCACTCTTGAGCTGTTTCACCCTTGAGCGTGACCAGACTGGACGCAGCGGTCTGGAGCGCGGTCTGACGAGAATGAGATTACCTTGAACGTGCACAGGTGGAGCAGCACGCAGTGGCGTTGCTCCGGCGTCTCTGTTGCAGCGTAGTGCAAGAAGAACAAGAGGGGTCAAGAAGATGTGTTGGGCTTGAACAGCTGCAATAACCAGATTTGCTGGTGATGAACAGCTAGCCCTGGCCATGGGCAGCCCGGACGGTTCGACCCGGCTCGAAAAAGCCCGACCGAGCCCGGCCCGACCTTGCCTACAGGCCGGGCTTGGGCCTAAATTTGGAGCCCGGTGGTCGGGCCGGGCCGGGCCCGAGCTATGAATACAATTGTCTCACAGGAACCAACACCTCCACATTAGTAACATCAGCTTTGCTCTCATTCTTATGATTCAGCACTGAGCAGAACCAACGGCCAATCATTTCCGGTATGCCTGAATGATTTCTCTGGGAGAGATCCCATTCTTCCCTCATTGCATGCCTAATAAGGGCCCTGCTCTTTGTGCAACCGATGACAGCATGGTACTCGTCCTCATGGCCACTTCCACAAATGTCACATGTTGCATCCGTTGTGATTGTGCGCCTGAATTTGTTCATCTTGGTCGCCAGTGAATTTGTGGCCAGCCTCCACCCAAAGATCCTGACTTTCGGTGGTACTTTAGCTTTCCAAACGAGGTCCCAGATGCTGCGATTGTTTGCATCATTTGTGGAGCTCGAGGGTGCAAGGGATGATTTATGTTTTAATACTGCCGCAGGTTTATATGCACTCTTTACTGAGAATATTCCGTTCTTCTCGTAGTGCCACACAATACAATCTGTTGCTTCTGACTTTGGTACTTGAATCTTACATATTTTATCCGTGTCAAAGGAGTGGAAGATTTTTCTTATCAGTTCTACGTTCCATTCCTTCTGGCCGGATGCATGAGTTGGTTTACCCATCTGAGTCTCGATCTCCTAATGAACGATGCTGTCATAAGCCCCTCTTTCCTCGGCAGCCACTGATCACGTTGGATCTGGATGCTCTTCCCAGCGCCACACGCCAAATGATCCCTTTTTTCAGGAGCTCCAATCCAGCCTCGATGCCCCTGCATACCGGTGATGCATCACACGCAAAAACAGTGTCCATCAGATTTCCATGTGGGTAATATTTCGACTTGAGCACCCGCGCACACAAACTGCTAGGCTTCTGTAGGAGTCTCCAACCTTGTTTGTCCAGAAGTGCGATGCTAAACAGGTGCATGTCCCTAAACCCAATGCCCCCTGCTCTCTTTGGTTTCGTCGTTTGCTCCCATGACATCCAATGGACCTTGCGGTGGCCATTTTCATCCCCCCCCCACACACACACACACACCAAAAGTCCCGGATTAGTTTTTCATACTTCTCGCAGAAACCCATGGACAGCAGGAATACACCCATGACGTAGCACGGAAGGGCTTGGACTCCGGAATACACCCATGAATTTTTCGGACCAATCATTGCACCTTTTACCAAATCTGTCCATGATTGGTTGAAAATGCTCATCCTTCATTCGTCCCTCCGGTGTCGGGAGCCCGAGGTATTTGCTCTCGAAGGAAGACGACACAACGCCATAAAGTTTATGCCATTTCTTGTCTCCTCCGGGCATTTCTCACTGAACAGGATAGAGCATTTGCTCTCACTTAACAATTGACCTGTACATCTCTGGAAGACTGTCAACACCCTTTTTATGGTCTTGGCCTCGTTCACTGTAGCCTTGAAAAAGAGCAAGCTGTCATCAGCAAACAGTAGGTTCGAAATCCCCAGGCTGTTCCTTGCAATTTTTAGCGGAGTTAGGTTCCCTTGATTTATTTCATGTTCGATTAGCTGAACTAGGCCATCCGCCACAAAGAGGAACAAGTATGGACTTAAAGGGTCTCCTTGCCGCAAGCCTCTGGTCGGCACCAAAGGCTCCAACAATTCTCCATTACATCTGATCGAGTATCTCACTGAATGGACACACCCCATAACCCAAGTGGTCCATTTCTTGCTGAAACCAGTTTTTAACAGTACTCCTTCCAAGAACTTCCCTTGGCCAAATCAAGCTTATACGCACAGTGGGTATTCTGGCTGTTTCTACTGTGCTGGATTTTGTGGAAACACTCAAAGGCGATCGTCGCATTATCCGTGATCAACCTGCCCGGTATAAACGCACTTTGCGTCTCAGAAATAATCTCATCCAGCAAGGGTCTCATCCGGTTAACTAGGCATTTTGATATTAGTTTGTATAGGACATTGCAGAGGCTAATGGGCCGATAGTCTTTTAAGGTATGAGGATCCTTATTTTTTGGTATGAGCACTATCACTGTATCGTTTAGACCCTCTAGTAGAGTGCCAGTATCAAAGAAGCTCAGCACCCCTTTCACAACATCATCCTTTAGGACCTCCCGGTTCCTCTGATAAAACCGCGCCGGAAATCCATCAGGGCCAGGAGCCTTCAGTGGTCCTATTTGGAATAGCGCATCGCCCACCTCCTTGTCATTGAAAGGTTTGGTGAGCTTTTGATTCATGTCTTCAGTTATTTTAGCAGTAACAAGGCTCAGTACTTCGTGTGAGACAACCTTTCCCTCACGTTCATACAGGTTGTGGAAAAAGTCTCTTGTCATTCTCTGAATGTCCTCCTTGTCCTCCTTCCAGACCCCGGTGCTGTCCATCAGCCTAGTAATTTCGTTTTTCTTCTTCCGCCAAGTAGCTTTCCTTTGGAACCATTGTGTGTTCCTGTCACCTACCCTCAAATAGGTAACCCGTGATCTTTGCCTCCACATAATTTCCTCCCTCAGCAGTAGTTCGTCCAGCTCAACTGAGTATTGTTTGATGGCGCGCTGCTGTTCTACTGAGTCAGGCTAGCTCTTATTTAGCCGCTTTCCATGCTCGTTGGTGTGCTTGGAGTCACGGACGGGAGATTTGCAACGGTAAACATGTATGTGCATTACGACAGAAAAAAAAACTCATGTTCCGGATCGAATAATTATGGTTCAAAATACTCGGAGGTTATCTATTTGAACACCATGTGACACTCCTATTGCTGGTTATCCTCTTTCCCATGCTCGTCAATGGTGGTCATGGTGTCCATCTGAATCACAACACGTCTAAACTTTCAATCCAAGATGAGGAGCTCTACCGCAAGACGACACACTTGTCATTGAACCATACCAACAAAACAAAAAACACACTACTCCCTATGTTTCTAAATAAGTGACACAAATTTAGTACTAAGTTAGTATAAATTTTATACTAAAGCAGCGATATTTATTTTGGGACGGAGGGATTACAAAATTTAGAAAACTAATTTTGTCGAGTTGGACACGAGGGCCAACCCCCACGAGCTAATCCTTGGCTTTAGAACATAGAATGACGATGGAACAAAGATCAATGTCAACAAAGGCAAATTCACTTTGGCTCGTAGGCGTAGATGCACTCATTGTGTAAATACACATTTTGAGAAGTTTAAAAATCGAGAAAAAATCCTGCATGTACATCCGGACATTATATGTTTGTGCACAAAGTTTCGATGAAAAAAGACATTTTTGTCGCTAGAGTAAAAAAAACAATTTTTGATGCTTGATTATAACTATTCACGAGACATATATTTATCTTTTTGCACATGACACAATTTTTTTTATTTCTTTGCAAACTTTTGTATGCAAATATAGAATGTCTGGATGTACACGCAAAATTATGTTCGGAATCTTTTAACATTTTGAAATGTGATTTTTATATATGTTTCATAATAGATGTATATACACTTATGAGCCAAAACACCACTCTCGTCAGAATCAAACACTTTGTTAGGCTTTTACCTTGCCTTCACAAGTAGAACAACCCTATATAGAACAGTAAATAACCAATTATTGTAGGGTGTAACTTCCATCAACCAATGTAATCGATATAACATTTTATCAAAAGGAAAATAAACATCAGTGCACTAAATTGAGATTTGAATTAGTATATGAACAAGGCTCTTAAAGTGTCCAATAAGAGGAGAAAAGTTAGATAGAAAGTGCAGATCATGGAGTGAGCCAAAACGATAATATTTGTTGTTACAAGTTTAATTCATTGCAATACTTTACTACCATAGAAACTCCAGATATTCTGGTCAAGCTCAAATGCTGATATGAGGCATTAGAGACAACATTCGATCCTTCGACGGACACTTACACCACCGTTGATTCAAGCCTTTAAAATAAATATACACACATCAGGCCAGCAGAGTACACGTTTCAGGCACAGGTAGGAGTACTGCACCTCTCTGAAATGTTCCGTGGGGATGGATTATTTCTTTCTCCATATATACTCTTATGTGGATCCGTAGCGTATCACCGGCATGTTACTAGTATTGTCAAAGGAATCGGAGCTAGGCAAACCTATTATGAAATCCATTGTGATAGCTTCCCAAGATTGTTTAGGAACTCGTAAAGGAGACAAAAGCCCCCAGATAATTGACCCTCTCAGGATTGGACTATTGACAAACGATGCAAGATTGCACCATGTTTCTAATGAAAATATTCATGCCAGCCCACCTGACTTTTTTTGTATTTAACGGGAAAACCTGAGTGCACCCCACACTAGGCTATCATGGAAGGAAGAAACGATTTTCTTAGGTAAGGACCAGGGCCGACTAAAAATTTCTCCCGATCTGAATCCCACCTCCAGCTCCACTCAAAATCAAAAGCTTTCTTTGGCAGACTATGAGGTGTCATCTTCCCGCTAGTGATCAAATCCTTGAATGCAATGGCAATGATGTGGTGGGTTGTTCTCTTTGTGGAGAGAACGAAAAACATGGACCACATCCTGTTTAGGTGTGTTTTAGCTAGATTGATGCGGAGTTGTGCTCTCTCTGGGCTTAATGTTAATTGGAACTCGGCAACTTCATTGGCTTACCACTATTCCTCATGCGATTCACATTGAACTGCTCGTTTCGTGAAGTTTTCACTATTTTTCTTCTGTTTTTGCAAGAGTAAATAAAACATGGAAATAGAATGATCACATGATTTAATTTGCATCATGTACTCGGATGATACAGGAGAGACCATAAAACGCTTCCTGGATGACTTGATCAACACACTTATCGCATGATTACCTAGCAAAAACTACGTATTGCCTTATAAATATCCACCTGCCTTGGGAGTTAGTATGTCAAAGGTCAAACGTTGTATCGTTAATATGCTTATTTTAGTCAGTCTATGGGATTCTTTGAAATGGAATATTGGAGGAAAACAAAATAGAGTGGTATTCTGTCCGCAGCAGAGCTCGCCCATCAACCTTGATGTGGTCGCAGCATCTGCCGTTGTATTCAGCGGCGCCGTCTCACAGCCCCACTGTTTCCGATCCTTCCTCCCACTTAAGAGCAACACAATGTCAGTGATCCATGCTGTAGAGCCGTGGATGAACCCCGCCATTTTCTTGATCGATGAGCACTTTCCTATCTGTTGTCTTTTCTGGAGAGGCACGGCAAGTAAAGGAGGGTCTAGCAGACACATGTGTCCACCAGAACATTATGGTTGGAGGCAGGGAGATGACAACATCCGTGAGAACTTGTGTGTTCTCTCCTTCAGATGTCCTTCGGCGGCCAGATGCTAGTGATCAAGGTTGGAAGAATGCCCGCAAATTCGCAAGGCTGAGGTGGGATGGCGGCGAGCTTAGGGATCAAGCTGCCAAATTACCTTGGGGACAACATCAACTGATCGATTCTGAATTGGCACACATGCAGGGTTGATGACCTTGGCTTCATGGCTTTAGCAGGGCTAACACTGGGCCACCCGATTATGCTGCCACCATCTCCTCTTCGTTGAGAAACGGAGCAGTGGCGTGCTGCAGCCATTAGAGGCGTTCAGGTACATGAACTCGAGTGAGAAAACAAACGAGTGTGGCCGGGCTCAGGGATAGTTGTAAAAACCGCTGTCACGTCTCATCTCTGCAGTTAAAACTTAAAACTGCAGTTACATCTTGTCTGTTTCAATCGTTTGAGGTGTGTGCCAGCTTATTAGCACACTATGCACAGTAATTAACAAAGATTAGTAACAACAGTCGCGCGTTGCACCCACCAGGTGTGCTGTGCGCCTGAGCGAACCATTAGCAGAGTAATTTTTTGTTGTGTGGCTGGAAGAAGAAACATTGACTTCACATCATGGACTTATGATTGTTCCTCGTGCGATTGGCATTGAACTTCTCCTTTCATGAAGTATTCACTATTTTTCTTCTGTTTTTGCTAGAGGAAACAAAACATGGAAATAGAATGATCACATGATCAAAGAGAGACGATAAAACATCTCTTGAATGACTTTATCAACACACTTATTGCATGCCTAGCTAACAAAACCGCGTCCAGCTAGCCCTATATATATCCACCTGCCTTAGGAATTATTATGTCAAAGGTCCAATGTTGTATGGTTGATATGTTCTATTGTAGTACCCAGTCTATGGGCTACTCTGAAATAAAATATTGGAGGAAAACAAAATATAGCGATATTTCCTTCTACACTCATGCGTTACCAAAAAACCCAGAATTGTCAACTCCAACCCGGTAGCAGCTGCATTCCTGTCAGAAATGGAGTTTGCCATCAACCACACCGCAGCCGCAGCGTTGTCCCCTGTATTCAGCGGTGCTATCTCGCAGCCCCGCCGCACCCCGTCCTTACTCCCGCTAAAGCGCCGGACAATCTGCGTGATCCATGTTACAGAGCCGTGGAAGAACGCCGCCGCTGCTCCGAACCATGATCACCTTCCCGTCAATTGTCTTTGCAAGAGAGGTGCGGCAACTAGAGGAGCATCGTAGACGCCATTGTGGGCCGGGCCTTATTGGAGGGAGGTGGGGAGATGACAACTTCCGGGAAAACTTGTGTGTCCTCCTTCAGATGTCTGCGACCCTCACCTACCGTGGCCAGATGACTGTTAGGTTGGAAGAATACTCGCCGATTTGCACAGTAGAAGTGCGGTTTTGGACTATTCGAGCTTAGGGATCAAGCTGCCATATTACCTTGGGCACATCAGGCGGATCCCCGAATGATCCGAGGATGCTGCAATTCACGTCCCGTGTTTGTATGTATTGAAGTGCTAGTTTCAGTGCTTCTGTCTTGTAACTGAATATTGATGTGTAGTCTGCTGTTTGGGTCAGTCGGGCCTGTGTCTGTCGTTCTTTCAGAACTCATTTCTATTCCCTCTGTTCATAAATATAAGACGTTTTAGAGACTTATACGTTCAGTCTAGAACGTTTTATATTTGTTAACAGAGGAAGTACGTTTTTAGTTGCATTATGTATGAAAATGGGATGTCTCTATTCTGGTTTCGTTTCTCAATGAGATAGAACAAGGGTTCCACCGCTGTTTTTCGAAGAAAAAAAAATGATTCGGGTCATGCAGTGGAACCTGGATTTCACTGTAAAGAGCGAGCAAGATGACGTGTAGCTTGAATTGGCACACGTGGTTGATGAAGCCCTTGGCTTCATGGCTGCAGCTGGGCTAACATTAGACCACCCAATTTATGCTGCCTGCCTCTCTTCTTCGTTGCGAATCAGAGCAGTGGCATGCTGCAGCCATTTATTTTTATTTTTTTTATTTTAGAAAAGGAGTGCTATCTCCGGCCTCTGCATCAGCATGATGCATATGGTCCTTTTATTAAATGAACGAAAGCAAATAGTGTGCAGATCCAAACACGCTTCGTCGGAGCAAAGTGATAATAGTAAATGGAAACAAACAAAAAAGGCCACAACCGGCTAAAATAGAGCTAGATGCCTAACCATCTATTCTATTAGTGGACCGCCATTCAAACCAGTTGAATATATCCTGCGCTACCATCTTTCATCGGGCACACCCAGTAACCAAAGGCTCCTTGGTTTCCGCAGGAATGAGTAACGACCACGTACGGATCATAGCAGACGCCCTCTGAAGTACCTGCAAGAAATGTATATGTGTTAACCTGTTAAAAACCAAATTATTCTTACAATTCCAAATAGCCCATAGTAATGCGCATACCCCAACACGAATATGTCTCCGTTTAGCCATGTACCAAATAGCGTGTCAGTGCTATCCGGAGGATCAATGTTAAAAGTAACTCAAACAGTTTGCCATAGTAGTCTTACTAGCGGACATTGGAGAAAAAGGCGCTTGATATTTTCCGGATTACCACAAAAGCAACAACTTGTATTGCCTAGACAATTACGCTTAACTAAATTGTCCTTAGTAAGAATCACCTTCTTGTGGACAAACCACATAAAAACTTTGATTCTCGAAGGAACCTTCACCTTCCAAACGTTTTTGGTCTTTGGTAAATCCGATGTGTCAATGAGATCAAGGTACATTGATTTGACCGTAAATGAACCTGAATCTGTAAGCTTCCACTTAATCGTATCAGACTCATCTGATAACTGTATGTCCATAAGACGTCTGACTAAGTGCAACCACTGAGTCCAACGATGTCCAATCAGTACTCGTCGGAACTGTATGTTTAGTGGGATAGATTGAAATACTGTGGCAACATACCCTTCTTTACGTTGCACAATATTATATAAGGCAGGGTATTGTAAAGCTAGGGGCATCTCCCCCAGCCACGTATCCTCCCAAAATCTCGTGGCATCTCCATTCCCAATTGTAAACCGAGTCCTATGAAAGAAGTGTGCTTTCACCTTCATCAAGCCCTTCCAAAAAGGGGAGTCTGTCGGTCTTGCGGTGACTTGGGCTAATGTTTTCGATTGGAGATACTTATTACGTAGAATCTGAGCCCACATCCCTTCGGTTTCCATTGATAATATATATAACCACTCACTCAGTAGACATTTATTCTTAACCTCTAAGTTTTCAATCCCCAAACCTCCCTGGTCTCTGGGTCTGCAAATTATGTCCCATCTAGTAAGTCTATACTTTTTTTAACCTCATCACTCTACCAAAAGAACCTAGATCGATAGAAGTCCAGTCTTTGTCGTACCCCTACTGGTACTTCAAAGAAAGAAAGGAGAAACATGGACATACTCGTAAGCACCGAGTTGATCAAGATAAGTCTCCCTCCATAGGATAAAAGCTTTCCTTTCCAGGAGCTTAGCTTCTTCTCGAAACGGTCCTCAATACGCTTCCACTCTTGGTTCGATAGCTTTCGATGGTGAATTGGTATGCCCAAGTAGCTTAATGGAAAACTACCCAACTCACAACCAAACAGCTCTTTATAGTCCTCCTGAACTTCTTTAGCACTGCCAAAGCAGAACAGCTCGCTCTTGTAGAAGTTTATTTTCAACCCCGATAATTGTTCAAACAGGCAGAGAATGAGTTTCATGTTTCTCGCTTTCGCCATGTCATGCTCCATAAACAAAATAGTGTCATCAGCATATTGCAGGATGGACATGCCCTCATCCACTAGATGCGGCACTAGTCCTCCCACCAGGCCTTCCTGTTTCGCCCTTCCTATTAGTATTGCAAGCATGTCCGCAACTACGTTGAATAGAATAGGGGACATTGGATCTCCCTGCTGGAGACCCTTGTGTGTTTGGAAAAAATGACCACTGTCATCATTCACTTTGATGCCAACATTCTCCTACTGTACAAAGGATTTGACTTGCCTCCTCCATAGCCCGGGAGGGGCGAGGCAGGTCGGTTACATGAACTGCCCGGGAGGGGCGCGACAGGTCGGTTGCATGAACCGCCCGGGGAGGTAGGCGATGGCCGATGCCAGCCTGAACCTCCTGGCAAACATCGCCCCGGAGAAGCGGGCACTGGCGAGCGCGTGTCCACAACTACGTCCGCGGCCACCTGAACCGACACCGGCGACACCGGCGAGCGCATGTCAGCTGTGTCCGTGGCCACCTGAACCGACACTGGCGACACCGGCGAGCGCATGTCCACAGCCGCAGTCATGGCCACCTGAACCGACACTGGTGATTCATCGCTCACCGGCATGACCTCGTCAATGCTTTGCCTTGGTCCAAACGTGGCAGCGGTAACGGCTGCCATGGTGGATCCATCCACCCCCATCACCCCATGGCTAATTGAGGTGGACCTAGGTGAGCCTCCATGAATCTCGGCGTCCCTCCTCCGTGTAGGAGAATGGGCGACTTTTGGTGATAACGGCGGAGACAGCGGAGGCAACAAAAACTCCTCCGGGTCCTGGCATTCCTCTCTAACACCCCACAACTTACTCGGTGCTGACAAGGATCCAAAAGATCCAAAACGCAGCTGCTGCGAAACAGAAGAATCAGCCACCCTTTCATTGCGAGATTTAGGCTCAGAAGTCTTAGTTAGAGGAGCAGCCCCTTTCTCAGCCTCCGGGCGTGCCGGAGCATCTGGCTCATGCTGTCCATCCCTATCCTTTCCCTCGTCAGTGTCCATATCAACAATCTTTGCCAAGTCTTGAAACTCAGCATTTTCCTCTATCTCTATCTCCAACAAATAGCTTTTGCCATCGTACGTCCAACAAACCATGTCCGGTATGTGTTCAACACTAATCATTCTGACAAAAAGACGAGCCACCCCATTAGAACGGGTGAAGGGCATATCAACCTTCTCCGTCTTGCCAATAAGCGACCCCAGACTCCAAGTCACTCTGACATCATCAAGGGCCGACTGGGGGGCACCGGTGATCTGTATCCAAATCTGAGGTAGTGGAATTCCTTCCGGTTCCTGCCGTGCCCATGGTTCAAATTCAAGTACGCAAGCGCTATTTGGAACCTTGCTCACCCCAAATGTCAGGAGTCTACCTAGATCCTCCATGGTCGGAAAATCCACTCTAAACATCTGATCCTCCAGAGACACTAGATCCCAGTAAAAGGAACCAGGAACCAACTCTCGAAGACGCTGCAAAACTTGATCAGAAGTCATTCTCCCACGAACCACCCGCACCACCCCAGTCTTGGAGCTCTCTGGAGTAGGTGCAGTAGAAGACGCGCGTGGAGACTCAGAAAACATCAGCTCAGAACAACAGACCCCATATATAGTGACAACAGGCTTTGTTCCCAGAAGAAAAGGGCACTCTCCCGAATCATGCTTTGGTTTCCGGCACAGGTCACATAACTCAACATTGCATTCTGCTACGAAGTGCCCCGGTTCCCCGCACCGGTAACACGACATTTTCTCTTTCTTTCTAGCCCACTTAGATAGTTTCTCGCCTTCAGATTTTTCGGACTTTTCAGAGATAGCATCCTTCAACTGCACCCCTTTAAAACTCGGTACCTTAACTGCCGCCAGTTCGCCAACCACCTCCATCACCACGGCCGGAAGGTTCGGCTCAGTCGTACCTGTTGGGGAACGTTGCATGGCAAACAAAAAATTTCTTACGTTCACGCAAGACCTATCCATGGTGATGAGCATCTACGAGAGGGAGAGTGGATCTGCATACCCTTGTAGATCGCTAAGCGGGAAGCGTTAAGAAACGCGGTTGGTGTAGTCGAACATCTTCGCGATCCAAATCGCTGAGCGTCCCGTGATCCAATCATGATCCGTCCCGCGAACTTGATCACGGTCCTTCCGATCTAGCGCCTAACGGACGGCACCTCCGCGTTCAGCACATGTGCAGCTTGATGACGATCTTCGCCGTCTTGATCCAGCAAGAAGGGAGCGGAGAGGAAGAAGAGTTATCCGGCAGTGTGACGGTGCTCCGGCGATGGTGGTGGAGCTATTCCGACAGGGCTTCGCCTAAGCATTGCAAAAATCCGATCTAGAGGAGAAACTATGCACTGGAGGAACGGGTAGCACGTGGCTGAAAATCTAGTGCAAAAACCCTAAAACCACCAGTATATATAGGAGGAAGAGAGGAGGAGGCTTGTCCCAAGGGCAAAGCCTCCAAGGAGGAGGCCAAACCAGGTGGGAGAGGTGGAGTCCACCTCCAATCCTAGTAGGACTAGGATTCATCCTATTTTTGCCTTTTTCCACTTTTTCTCTTTGGGACTTTTCTCCCAGCCGCATGGGCCTTGTGTGGGACTTCCACCAGACCACAAAGGGCTGGTATTTACTCTCCCACAGCCCATGAAGCCTCTTGGGTCGAAAATACCCCTCCCGGTGGTCTCCCGGTACACTACCGGCACTCCCGGTACATTACCGATTAGCCCGAAACTTTCCCGGCGACCAAAATGGGACTTCCTATATATCAATTTTTACCTCCGGACCATTCCAGAGCTCCTCATGACGTCCGGGATCTCATCTGGGACTCCGAATAACCTTCGGTCACCACCATACATAACTCTATACTACCGAAACGTCACCAAACCTTAAGTGTGCAGACCCTGCGGGTTCGAGAACTATGTAGACATGACCGAGACACCTCTACGGTCCATAACCAATAGCGGGACCTGGATGCCCATATTGGTTCCTACATATTCTACGAAGATCTCCACCGGTCGGACCTCTATGTCAAGGATTCAGTTAATCCCGTATGATGTTCCCTTTGTTATTCGGTATGTTACTTGCCCGAGATTCGATCGTCGATATCTCCATACCTAGTTCAACCTCGTTATCGGCAAGTCTCTTTACTCGTTCCTAATACAAGATCCCGTGACTAACATTTAGTCACATTGCTTGCAAGGCTTATTGTGATGTTGTATTACCGAGTGGGCCCTGAGATACCTCTCCGTCACACGGAGTAACAAATCGCAGTCTTGATCCATGCCAACTCAACAGACACCCTCTGAGATACCTGTAGAGCACCTTTATAGTCACCCAGTTACGTTGCGACGTTTGATGCACACAAGGTACTCCTCCGGTGTCCGTGAGTTACATGATCTCATGGTCATAGGAACATATACTTGACATGCAGAAAATAGTAGCAATAAACTGACACGATCATATGCTACGTTTGTAGTTTGGGTCTTGTCCATCACATCATTCTTCTAATGATGTGATCCCGTTATCAAATGACATCACATGTCAATGGCTAGGAAACCTTGACCATCTTTGATTAACGAGCTAGTTCACTAGAGGCATACTAGGGACAATGTGTTGTCTATTTACCCACACATGTAATGTGTTTCCAATCAATACAATTATAGCATGGATAATAAACGATTATCATGAACAAGGAAATATAATAATAAACACTTTATTTATTGCCTCTTGGGCATATTTCCAATAGTACCCGCTACAACGGGTTGTGCCACGGTTGCATCCCGTAGGACCGGCTGCTGGTTGTGAGTAGCCGCGTCTGCCGGCGGGGGAGGTGGAGGAGGCCATCTTCCTCTTCCTCGGCCTCCCCGATATGGCCGGTCCCAACTTATTTGTCTATTAGGAGGGCCTATGACTCCATGCACAAAGGGACCAGGAGGCCCGTCGAAGCCTCATGTTCCGCTGTACACCCAACCGCGGCCGGTAGACGACGAACCCCAGTGTATACCCTCACCGTAGGCATCATAGCCATCATCTCCCCAATATCATGTCTTGTTCCGGTTTTCATTGAAGTGACCAGGCCCTCGACCGCCGGCTGGAGGTCCCCGGCCTCGTCCGGCCCCGTTCCCATCGTTGCCGCATGCGCCTGCAGGTCTAGCAGCCCTCGCCGGTTGTAGCTGTTTCTGCTGTTCGGCTCTAGCCGAGGGCTGCTACTCTTGGCGGCCCGTTGCTGCGATTGGTGGCACGCATGATGACCCCCACGACCGGCCATCGGGGCAGTCATCGCCGGCAAAGGAGCAGCAATCCTCGCCGCCCGACCCAGTCCAAGTGATCTAAAACATGGCCTCGCCTCCCTGGGAAACCTAGCAACACTAGGTCCAGGATATTGCTATCGGTCGACCGACTCCGCCTCGCAGGTGAGTCTTCGTTGGTTTTCTGGGCTGCCAGTTGGGCCTCATACCCAGCCATCAGACATCCCATGTTAGAGTCTACCGGCCCATCTGACCCTAGTAGCTCGTTCAAACGTGCAGATCGCGAGTCACGGATCGACCCAGCGGCACCCGATGGCTTCGGCATCGCCGGCACCGCCGTTGGAGGACCTCATCGATGCTTCTTCTTGTGTACCATCTTCCATGATGAAATGAATGAAAAAATCTGCTAGGGTTGGTTTTGGGAGACGCACCTTAGGGATTGGCCCTCTCCATGGCCGGATCGCCGTCGTCGATGTCCTTTGATGTACCAGCCTCCACACCAGCTCTGCCTTCTCCGTCTCCGGTGGGCTAGCTCTTGCCGGATCATGAAACGGGACGATCGAATCAATGTACTCTGCAATCGTTTCCTCTTCGTCTCCATTCTTGAACGCCTCGCAGATCCAATCCGAGGGAGTCGGTGAGACCTCGCCCGGCGAGACGCCGGCGTGCTCCGCCTCCGCCTCATTGTCAGATACCTCCGCTAGCGCCCAAAACCTACCTCCCACCCGCTGGTCAACTCCGGTGCGATGGCCACCTATCGTCGCCAGCGCGGTCAGGGTCGCTGCAGCCATTAGAGGCGTTCAGGTTCAGGAGCTGAATGAGAGAGCCAACTGAGTGTTGCTAGGCTTTTGGAAAGTAGTCCCTCCGTCCCAATATAAGTATCGTTGCAGTCCCAAAATAAGTGTTGCACATTTAACACTAAATTAGTACAAATTTTGTACTAGAGCAACGACACTTAGGATAGTAAAAATCTATTGTTACATCTCATATCTGCAGTAAAAACCGTTGTTACATCTTATATGTTCCAATATTGTGAGATGTGTCAGCCTATTAGCACAACATGCAGTGTAATTAACAAAGACCAGCAACAACGGTCATTCGTTGCACCCACGCCCATCAGGTATGTTGTGTTTGAATCGTTCGGTTTCTTTTGCTATCTCTCTTGAAAGATGATGTAAGGGCATGCATGTTTGATGTCTCCACAGCCATACCAAATGTTGACAACAGTTTCTCAAAAAATAAAAAGAAGCAATGTTGATTTTTCTTCACCGACTAATCATAATTCACGAGTCCTTAATTCGATGGTTATTTGCAAGAATCCATGATAGTAATATGTGGACACTTTGGGAACCCAAACTTAAAAAGGTGTCATCTCTCCAAGGAAGTTAACATGATAATTACAAAATGATGTGTACAATTATTGCTCTTTCTAGGCATTTGAAACTCATACAACTAAGAGTTGGAGGAGATGATTCTTCCATTGCAATACTAAGGCTATACTGTAAGTTATACTTGAGACCTCAGAACCATGGAGATATGCAAGTGCGGATATTGATTCAAGTAATCTTGTTGCTAATTAAGCCGGCTCTCTACAATTATAATGAATTTCCTTGTCCACTTCCACCGTGCGTGCGGTGGGTGATGAGTGACCCACGCAATAATGGTGCCTCTATGGTTTGGATGATCTAAAGGAAAGATAACTTCATCTTTTGGTTTCCTTCAATATTTCATACGATTCGGTAGGAGTACTGCTAGACGCACGGGCGGGTTGTTACAGATTTAACGGGTTGCAATTAGGTAGCAGATTAGGAGAGAGGCGGACTCCCACCCCATGAAATTCAGGGGGGGATTAATTATCGTTGAGGATCCCATGAGATGCCCGTAATCACCTTTGTGTTGGGGAACATTTCATGAGAAACAAAAAAATTCCTACGCACACGCTAGATCTATTCATGGTGAAGAGCATCTACGAGAGGAAGAGTGGATCTACGATCTACATACCCTTGTAGATCACTAAGCGGGAAGCGTTAAGAAACACGGTTGATGTAGTCGAATGTCTTCGCGATCCAAATTGCCGAGCGTCCCGCGATCCAATCACGATCCGTCCCGATCTAGCACCGAACGGACAGCACCACCACGTTCAGCACACGTACGGCTTGATGATGATCTTCGTCTTCTTGATCCAGCAAGAGGGAGCGGAGACGTAAACGAGTTCTCCGGCAGCGTGACGGCGCTGCGGTGATGGTGGCGGAGTAATCTTAGCAGGGCTTCGCCTAAGCACAGCTGAAACTGATCTAGAGGAGAAACTACGGACTAGAGGGTAGGGTTCCACGTGACTGAAAAACTTGTGACAAAACCCTCAAACCCTCTAGTATATATAGGAGGAGAGGAGGAGGAGGCTTGGCGCAAGGGCCAGCCCCTCTAGGCTTCGGCCGAAGTGGAGAGGAGGAGTCCTCCTCCTCCACTCCTAGTAGGATTAGGACTCCTTCCTTATTTCCACCATTTTTGCCTTTTTCCACCTTTTCCACTTAGGAATCTCTTCCCAGCCGCATGGGCCTTGTGTGGGACGTTGACCAGCCCACTAAGGGCTGGTATTAGTCCTCCCACAGCCCATATAGCCTGTTGGGTCGAAATACCTCTCCCAATGGTCCCCCGGTACACTACCGGCACTCCCGGTACACTACCGATGAGCCCAAAACTTTTCCGGCGACCAAAATAGGACTTCCTATATATCAATCTTTACCTCTGGACCATTCCAGAGCTCCTCGTAATGTCCGGGATCTCATACGGGACTCCGAACAACCTTCGCTCACCACCATGCATAACTCTATACTACCGAAACGTCACCGAACCTTAAGTGTGCAGACCCTGCGGGTTCGAGAACTATGTAGACATGACCGAGACACCTCTACGGTTAATAACCAATAGCGGGACCTGGATGCCCGTATTGGTTCCTACATATTCTATGAAGATCTTTATCGGTCGAACGTCTATGTCAAGGATTTAATTAATCCCGTATTATGTTCCCTTTGTTCATCGGTATGTTACTTGCCCGAGATTCGATCATCGGTATCTCCATACCTAGTTCAACCTCGTTACCGGCAAGTCTCTTTACTCGCTACATACTACAAGATCCCGTGACTAACACTTAGTCACATTGCTTGCAAGGCTTATTGTGATGTTGTATTACCGAGTGGGCCCTAAGATACCTCTCCATCACACGGAGTAATAAATCCCAGTCTTGATCCATGCCAACCCAACAGACACCCTCACAGATACCTGTAGAGCACCTTTATAGTCACCCAGTTACGTTGCTACGTTTGATACACACAAGGCACCCCTTCGGTGTTCCTGAGTTGCATGATCTCATGGTCATAGGAACATATACTTGACATGCAGAAAACTGTAGCAATAAACTGACACGATCATATGCTACGTTTATAGTTTGGGTCTTGTCCATCCCATCATTATCCTAATGATGTGATCCCGTTATGAAATGACATCATATGTCAATGGCTAGGAAACCTTGACCATCTTTGATCAACGACCTAGTTCACTAGAGGCATACTAGGGACAAAGTGTTGTCTACTTATCCACACATGCAATGTGTTTCCAATCAGTACAATTATAGCATGGATAATAAACAATTATCATGAACAAGGAAATATAATAATAATAAAATTATTTATTGCCTCTAGGGCATAGTTCCAATAGTCTCCCACTTGCACTAGAGTCAATAATCTAGTTCACATCACTATGTGATTTACATTGTAATGAATCGAACACTCATGCAGTTCTGGTGTTGATTATGTTTAGCCCTTGGAAGAGGTTTAGTCAACGGGTCTGCAACATTCAGATTCGTGTGCACTTTGAAAATATTTATGTCCTTCTCCTCGATGTCATCGCGGATGGAATTGAAGCGTCGCTTTATGTGTCTGTTCCTCTTGTGAAACCTTGGTTCCTAGGCCACATCAATGGCACCAGTGTTGTCACAGAACAAGTCATTGGATTCAGTGCATTGGGCACTACTCCAAGATCTGTCATGAACTGCTTCATCTAGACACCTTCCTTTGCCGCCTCCGAGGCTACGATGTACTCCGCTTCGCATGTAGAATCGGCTATTACGCTTTGCTTGGAACTGCACCAGCTTACCACTCTCCCGTTGAGAATAAATACATATTCGGTTTGCAACTTAGAGTCATCCGGATCAGTGTCAAAGCTTGCATCGACGTAACCATTTATGACGAGCTCTTCATCACCTCCATAAACGAGAAACATTTCCTTCGTCCTTTTCAGGTACTTAAGGATATTCTTGACCGCCGTCCAGTGCTCCATTCCAGGATCACTTTAAAACCTTCCGGCCATACTTATGGCAAGGCTTACATCGGGTCTTGTGCACAACATTGCATACATGATAGAGCCTATGGCTGAAGCATAGGGGATGACACTCATCTTCTCTCTATCTTCTGAAGTCACTGGCATTGAGTCTTACTCAACTTCACACCTTGCAACACAGGCAAGAACCCCTTCTCGGACTGATCCATTTTGAACTTCTTCAAAACTTTATCAAGGTATGTGCTCTGTGAAAGTGTTATTAAGCGTCTCGATCTCTATAGATCTTAATGCCTAATATGAAAGCAGCTTCTCCTAGGTCCTTCATTGAAAAACTCTTGTTCAAATATTTCTTCATGCTTTCCAGCATTTCTATATTGTTTCCAATCAGCAATATGTCATCTACATATAATATTAGAAACGATATAGAGCTCCCACTCACTTTCTTGTAAATACAAGCTTCTCCATAAACTTGTATAAACCCAAAAAAATTTATCACCTCATCAAAGCGCTTATTCCAACTCCGAGATGCTTGCACCAGTCCATAAATGGATTGCTGGAGTTTACAAACTTTGTCAGCATTCTCTGGATCAAAAAAACCTTCTGGTTGTATCATATACAACTCTTCCTCAAGGAGACCATTGAGGAACACTGTTTTGACATCCATCTGCCAAATTTCATAGTCAAAATATGCAGCTATTGCTAACATGATTTTGACGGACTTTAAGCATCGCTACGGGTGAGAAGGTCTCATCGTAGTCAACTCCTTGAACTTGTGAAAAACCCTTTGCCACATGTCGAGCTTTATAGACGGTGACATTATTGTCTGCGTTCGTCTTCTTCTAAAAGATCCATTTGTTCTGAATGGCCTTTCACCCTTCAGGTAATACTTCCAAAGTCCATACTTTGTTTTCATAAATGGATCCCATCTCGTATTTCATGGCCTCTAACCATTTCTCGGAATCCGCGCCCATCATCGCTCCTCCATAGCTCGTAGGCTCATTGTTGTCCAACAACATGACCTCTAAGACAGGGTTGCCATACCACTCAGGAGCAGTACGCGCCCTTGTCGACCTACGAGGTTCAATAGTGACTTGATCCGAAACTTCATGATCATCATCATTAACTTCCTCTTCAAATGTTGTAGGCTCCACAGAAACATCTTTTTGCGTTGCACTATTCTCTGGTTGAAGTAAAGGTTTAATAACCTCATCAAGCTCTATTTTCCTCCCACTCAATTCTTTCGAGAGAAACTCTTTCTCAAGAAATGTTCCGTTCTTAGCGACAAACACTTTGCCTTCGGATCTGAGATAGAAGGTATACCCAACTGTCTCTTTTGGGTATCCTATGAAGATGCATTTCTCCGCTTTGGGTTCCAGCTTTTCAGGCTAGAGCTTTTTGACATAAGCATCACATCCCCAAACTTTAAGAAATGACAACTTTGGCCTCTTGCCAAACCACAGTTCATATGGCGTCGTCTCAACGGATTTCGATGGTGCCCTATTTAAAGTGAATGCAGCTGTCTCTAATGCATAAGCCCAAAACAATAGTGGCAAATTGGCAAAAGACATCATAGAACGCACCATATCTAATAAGGTTCGATTACGACGTTCGGACACACCATTACGTTGTGGTGTTCCAGGCGGTGTCAACTGTGAAACAATTCCACACTGTCTTAAGTGAATGCCAAACTCATAACTCAGATATTCACCTCCTCGATCAGATCGTAGGAATTTGATCTTCTTGTTATGATGATTCTCAACTTCACTCTGAAATTGCTTGAACTTTTCAAACGTTTTAGACTTATGTTTCATTAAGTAAACATACCCATATCCACTTAAGTCATCAGTGAAGGTGAGAAAATAACGATATCCACTGCGCGTTGCAACATTCATTGGACCGCATAGATGAGTATGTATGATTTCCAATAAGTTACTTGCCCGTTGAATTGTTCCAGAGAACGGTGTTTTAGTCATCTTGCCCATGAGGCATGGTTCACATGTGTCAAGTGATTCAAAATCAAGTGACTCCAAAAGTCCATCAGCATGGAGCTTCCTCATGCGTTTTACACCAATATGACCCAAACGGCAGTGCCACAAGAAAGTGGTACTATCTTTATCAACTCTACATCTTTTGGCATCAATGTTATGAACATGTGTATCATCACTATCAAGATTCAATATGAATAAACCCCTCACATTGGGTGCATGACCATAAAAGATATTACTCATATAAATAGAAAAACCATATTCTCTGATTTAAATGAGTAACCGTCTCGCAATAAATAAGATCCAGATATAATGTTCATGCTTAATGCAGGCACTAAATAAAAATTATTCAGGTTCATCACTAATCCCGATCCTGTTTTGAGTAGGTCCTGTTTTGAGTTGCAAATGTGAGCAACCGAACCGGTATCAAATACCCAAGCACTACAACGAGAGCTAGTAAGGTACACATCAATAACATGTATATCATATATAACTTGTTTGTTGTTGGCCGCCTTCTTGTCAGCCAGGTACTTGGGGCGGTTCCGCTTCCAGTGACTAGTTCCCTTGCAATGAAAGCACTCAGTTTCTGGCTTGGTCCAGCCTTGGGCTTCTTTACAGGAGTAGCAACTGCTTTGCCATCCTTCTTGGATTTACCCTCCTTGCCCTTGCCCTTGCCATTCTTCTTGAAACTGGTGGTTGTATTGACCATCAACACTTGATGTTCTTTCTGGATTTCAGACTCAGCGACTTTCAGCATCGCAAACAGCTCGGCGACTGACTTGTTCATCCCGTGCATGTTATAGTTCATCACAAAGCTCTTGTAGCTAGGGGAAGTGATTGAAGAACTCTGTCAGTGATCGCCTCTGTCGAAAGGGGCATTCCCAACTCTGCCAGACGAGTCGAATACCCAGACATTCTGAGTATATGTTCACTGATAGACCCGTTCTCCTCCATTTTGCAAGCATAGAACTTATCAGAGGTTTCATACCTCTCGATCCGGGCATTCTTCTGAAAGATAAACTTCAACTCCTGGAACATCTCATATGCTCCATGACGTTCAAAACGTCTTTGAAGTCCCAGTTCTAAGCCATACAACATTGCACACTGAACTATTGAGTAATCCCCAGAACGTGCCTCCCAAGCGTTCTTAACGTCTTCGGATGACATGTCTTCGGGTTGGTCACCAAGCGGTGCATCAAGGACATATGATTTCTAGGAAGCCGTGAGGATAATCCTCAGATTACGGGCCCGGTCAACAAAGTTACTTCCATCATCTTTCAATTTAGCTTTCTCTAGGAACGCATTAAAATTCAGGGGTGCTATTGTGCGAGCCATTGATCTACAACATAAATATGCAAAGGTTACTTAGACTACTATTCAAGATAATGAGTTTAGTTAATCAAATTACTAAAACTCCCACTCAAATTGACATCCCTCAGGTCATCTGAGTGTCACATGATCCAAATTCACCAACTCAAGTCCGATCATCACGTGAGTTGAGGTGGTTTCAATGGTGAACATCATCATGTTGATCATATCTACTATATGACTCATGTTCGACCTTTCGGTCACTTGTGTTCCGAGGCCATGTATGTACATGCTAGGCTCGTCATGTTTAACCCAAGTGTTCTGCATGTGCAACACTTGCTTGCACCTGTTGTATGTGAACGTAGAGTCTATCACACCTGACCATCACGTGGTGTCTCGACACGACGAACATTCGCAACAGTGCACACTCGGGGAGAACACAATTTATCTTGAAATTTAAGTGAGGGATCACCTTAAAATGTTACCATTATCCTAAGCAAAACAAGGTGCATTAAAAGTATTAACATCACATGCAAATCATAAGTGACATGATATGGCCATGAACTTGTGCTTTTCATCTCCATCTTGAAAGCACCGGCATGATCTCCATCGTCACCGGCACGACACCATGATCTCCATCATCTTGATCTCCATCAACGTGTCGCCGTCAGGATTGTCGCGCCCACCATGCTTCTACTACTATTGCTACCGTTTAGCGATAAAGTAAAGCATTGCATAGCGCTTAATGATTGACACGCAGGTCATACAATAATTAAAAACAACCCTATGGCCTTGCCGGTTGCCGTACTCATCAACATGCAAGTCGTGATATTCTATACAACACATGATCATCTCATACATCACATATATCTCATCATGTAATTGGCCATATCATATCACAACATACCCTGCAAAAACAAGTTAGACGTCCTCCAATTGTTGTTGCATGTTTTACGTGGCTGCTACGGATATCTAGCAAGAACAATTCTCACCTACGCATAAACCACAACGGTGATAGATAAGTTGCTTTTCAACCTTCTCAAGGACCGCCTTAGTCGAATCTGATCCAACTAAAGTAGGAGGAATAGACACCCGCCAACCATCTTTGTGCAACGAAGTTACACGTCAGTCGATGGAACCGGTCTCTCGTAAGCATACGAGTAAGGTCGATCCGGGATGCTTCATCCCACAATACCGCTGAACCAAAACACGACCAAGGGAGGAAGCAATTTAAGCATCAATGCTCACAAACTCTTTGTGTTCTACTCGAGATCTCATCTACACATAGACCTAGCTCATGATGCCACTGTTGGGGAACGTTGCATGGGAAACAAAAAATTTCCTACGCACATGCAAGATCTATCCATGGTGATGAGCATCTACGAGAGAGAGAGTTGATCTATGTGTTGTAAATATGCCCTAGAGGCAATAATAAAATGGTTATTATTGTATTTCCTTGTTCATGATAATTGTTTATTGTTCATGCTATAATTGTGTTAACCGGAAACCATAATACATGTGTGAATACATAGACCACAACATGTCCCTAGTGAGCCTCTAGTTGGCTAGCTCGTTGATCAATAGATGGTCACGGTTTCATGACCATGGACATTGGATGTCATTGATAATGGGATCACATCATTAGGAGAGTGATGTGATGGACAAGACCCAATCCTAAGCATAGCACAAGATCGTGTAGTTCATCTGCTAAAGCTTTTCAATGTCAAGTATCGTTTCCTTAGACCATGAGATTGTGCAACTTCCGGATACCGTAGGAATGCTTTGGGTGTGCCAAACGTCACAACATAACTGGGTGGCTATAAAGGTGCACTACGGGTATTTCCGAAAGTGTCTGTTGGGTTGGCACGAATCGAGACTGGGATTTGTCACTCCGTGTGACGGAGAGGTATCTCTGGGCCCACTCGGTAAGACATCATCATAATGAGCTCACTGTGACTAAGGATTTAGCCACAGCATGATGTATTACGGAACAAGTAAAGAGACTTGCCAGTAACGAGATTGAACAAGGTATAGGGATACTGACGATCGAATCTCGGGCAAGTAACATACCGGTAGACAAAGGGAATTGGATACGGTATTGATTGAATCCCTGATATCGTGGTTCATCCGATTAAATCATCGTGGAGCATGTGGGATCCAACATGGGTATCCAGATCCCGCTGTTGTTTATTGACCGGAGAGGTGTCTCGGTCATGTCTACGTCTCTCCTAAGCCTGTAGGGTCTACACACTTAAGGTTCGATGACGCTAGGGTTATAGGGAAATGGTGTACGTGATTACCGAAGGTTGTTCGGAGTCCCGGATGAGATCCCGGACATCATGAGGAGCTCTGAAATGGTCCGGAGGTAAAGATTGATATATAGGAAGTCCTGTTTTGGTCACCGGAACGTTTTCGGGCTCATCGGTAGTGTATCGAGAGTGCCGGGAGGGTGCCGGAGGACCCCCGGGAGGGGTGTGACGACCAAAGGACTTTGTGGGCCCTTAGAGGAGGTGTACCAGCCCTTATTGGGCTGGCCAAGACCTTCCGGAAGGGCCCATGCGGCTAGGGATAAGCAATAAGGCTGAAAAGGATTCAAAAGGAAGAGATCCACCTCCCTTGTGGGAGGTGGACTCCTCCCTAGGTTCGGCCGAACCTCTCCTCCTTGGAGGAGGGGCCAAGGCAGCCCTCCCTCTCCCTCCTCCACCACCACCACGCCGTCGTGCTGCTGTTGGAGCTCTTCCCCAACCTCTCCTTCCTCCTAGCTGGATCAAGGCGTAGGAGACGTCACCGGGCTGCACGTCTGTTGAACGCGGAGGCGCCGTTGTTCGGCGCTAAGATCGGAGTCCACCGCGATCTGAGTCGCTACGAGTACGACTCCACCAACCGCGTTCTTGTAATGCTTCCGCTTAGCAATCTTCAAAGGTATGAAGATGCAATATCTCCTCACTCTTTCCTGGTTTCTCCATAGATAGATCTTGGTGACAATGGAATTTTTTTGATTTACTACTACGTCTCCCAACAGTGGCATCATGAGCTAGGTCTATGCGTAGAATTTATGCGTGAGTAGAACACAAAGTAGTTGTGGGCGTCGATCTTGTTAATTTTCTGACCAGTACTAGTATTATCTTGATTCGGCGGTATTGTGGGATGAAGCGGCCCGGACCAACTTTACACGCACGCTTATGTGAGACCGGTTCCACCGCCTGACATGCACTTGTTGCATAAGGTGGCTAGCGAGTGTCTGTCTCTTCCACCTTAGTCGGATTGGATTCGATGAAAAGGGTCCTTATGAAGGATAAATAGAAATTGGCATATCACGTTGTGGTTTTGGCATAGGTAAGAAATGTTCTTGCTAGAAACCTATAGCAGCCACGTAAAAACTTGCAACTACAAATTAGAGGATGTCTAACTTGTTTTTGCAGCATGTGCCTTGTGATGTGATATGGACAAAAGGATGTGATGTGATGCATTGTGATGTATGAGATTGATCATGTTCTTGTAATAGGATTCACGACTTGCATGTCGATGAGTATGACAACTGGCAGGAGCCATAGGAGTTGTCTTATTTTATTGTATGACCTGCATGTCAAGCATAAACCATGTAATTACTTTACTTTATTGCTAAACGTTAGCCATAGTAGTAGAAGTAATAGTTGGCGAGACAACTTCATGAAGACAAAATGATGGAGATCATGATGATGGAGATCATGGTGTCGTGCCGGTGACAGTGATGATCATGGTGCCCCGAAGATGGAGATCAAAGGAGCAAGATGATATTGGCCATATCATGTCACTATATTGATTGCATGTGATGTTTATATTGATCGCATATCAAGATCAAAGGTTCTAACGTTCGCATACAACGGGTGTAAGCCAGATTTACACACGCGAAACACTTAGGTTGACTTGACGAGCCTAGCATGTACAGACATGGACTCAGAACACGGAAGACCGAAAGGCCGAACATGAGTCGTATAGAAGATACGATCAACATGGAGATGTTCACCATGGATGACTAGTCCGTCTCACGTGATGATCGGACACGGGCTAGTTGACATGGATCATGTGTCACTTGGATGACTAGAGAGATGTCTATCTAAGTGGGAGTTCATTAAATAATTTGATTATGTGAACTTAATTATCATGAACTTAGTCTAAAATTGTCTTTACAATCTATATTGTAGATCCAATGGCCAACGCTAATGCCAACCTCAACTTCAACGCGTTCCTAGAGAAAACCAAGCTGAAAGATGATGGAAGCAACTATGCGGACTGGGTCCGTAGCTTGAGGATCATCCTCATAGCTTCCAAAAGATTGTATGTCCTTGATGCACCGCTAGGTGACGCACCCGTTCTCCCAGCAGAGCAAGACGTTGCGAACGCTTGGCATTCACGCTGCGATGATTACTCCCTTATTCAGTGCGGCATGCTTTACAATTTAGAACCGGGGCTCCAAAAGCCTTTTGAGCAACACGGAGCATATGAGATGTTCCAAGAGCTGAAACTAGTTTTCCAAGCTCATGCCTAGGTCGAGAGATATGACGTCTCCGACAAGTTCTTCAGCTGTAAGATGGAGGAGAACAGTTCTATCAGTGAGCACATCCTCAAGATGTCTGGGCTACACAACCGCTTGACTCAGCTGGGAGTTAATATCCTGGATGACTCGGTCATTGACAGAATCCTCCAGTCGCTTCCACCTAGCTACAAGAGCTTTGTGATGAACTACAACATGCAAGGGATGGAGAAGTCCATTCCTGAGTTGTACTCGATGCTCAAATCAGCGAAGGTCGAGATCAAAAAGGAGCATCAAGTGTTGATGGTAAATAAGACCACTAGTTTCAAGGAAGGCAAGGATAAGAAGAACTTCAAGAAGGACGGAAAAGTTGTTGCTGCGCCCGGTAAGCAAGTTGTCGGGAAGAAGAACAAGAATGGACCCAAGCCTGAGACTGAGTGCTTTTATTGCAAGGGTACCGGTCACTGGAAGCGGAACTACCTCAAGTACTTAGCGGATAAGAAGGCCGGCAACGTTAAAGGTATATGTGATATACTTGTTATTGATGTGTACCTAACCAACGCTCGTAGTAGCTCCTGGGTATTTGATACCAATGCAGTTGCTCACATTTGTAACTCCAAGCAGGAGCTGCGGAATAAGCGGAGACTGGCGAAGGACGAGGTGACGATGCGCGTCAGGAATGGTTCCAAGGTCGATGTGATCGTCGGCAGCACGCTACCTCTGCATCTACCTTTGGGATTAGTTTTAAACCTTAATAATTGTTATTTAGTACCAGCTTTGAGCATGAACATTGTATCTGGATCTCGCTTGATACGAGATGGCTACTTATTTAAATCTGAGAATAATGGTTGTTCTATTTATATGAGAGAAATGTTTTATGGTCATGCCCCGCTGGTCAATGGTTTATTTTTGATGAATCTCAAACGTGATGTTACACATGTCCATAGTGTGAGTACCAAAAAAGTGTAAGGTTGATAACGATAGTCCCACTTACATGTGGCACTGCCGCCTTGGTCATATTGGTGTCAAACGCATGAAGAAGCTCCATGCTGATGGACTTTTGGAGTCTCTTGATTTTGAATCATTTGACACGTGCGAACCATTCCTCATGGGCAAGATGACCAAGACTCCGTTCTCCGGAACAATGGAGTGAGCAACTGACTTGTTGGAAATAATACATACCGATGTATGCAGTCCAATGAGCGTCGAGGCTCATGGTGGCTACCGTTATGTTCTCACCCTCACTGATGACTTGAGCAGATATGGGTATGTCTACTTAATGAAACACAAGTCTAAAACCTTTGAAAGGTTCAAGGAATTTCAGAGTGAGGTAGAGAATCAACGTGATAGGAAAATAAAGTGCCTACGATCTGATCGTGGCGGAGAATATTTAAGTCACGAGTTTGGCACGCACCTAAGGAAATGTGGAATTGTTTCACAACTCATGCCGCCTGGCACACCTCAGCGAAATGGTGTGTCTGAATGTCGTAATCGCACTCTACTGGATATGGTGCGATCTATGATTTCTCTTACCGACTTACCGCTATCATTTTGGGGATATGCATTAGAGACTGCCGCATTCACTTTAAATAGGGCACCGTCAAAATCTGTTGAGACGACACCGTATGAACTATGGTTTGGAAAGAAAACTAAGCTGTCATTTCTAAAAGTTTGGGAATGCGATGCTTATGTGAAGAAACTTCAACCTGAGAAGCTCGAACCCAAAGCGGAAAAGTGCGTCTTCATAGGATATCCCAAAGAGACTATTGGGTATACCTTCTACCTCAGATCCGAAGGCAAAGTCTTTGTTGCTAAGAATGGATCCTTTCTCGAGAAAGAGTTTCTCTCGAAAGAATTAAGTGGGAGGAAAATAGAACTTGATGAGGTAATTGTACCTCCGCTCGAACCGGAGAGTAGCGCAGCACAGGAAGTTGTTTTTGTGGAGCCTACACCGGCTGGAGAGGAAGTTAATGATGATGATCATGAAACTTCAGATCAAGTTACTATTGAACGTCGAAGGACCACTAGGACACGTTACGCACCAAAGTGGTACGGCAACCCTGTCCTAGAGATCATGTTGTTAGACAACGGTGAACCTTCGAACTATGAAGAAGCGATGGCAGGCCCGAATTCCAACAAATGGCTTGAAGCCATGAAATCCGAGATAGGATCCATGTATGAGAACAAAGTATAGACTTTGGTGGACTTGCCTGATGATAAGCGAGCCATTGAAAATAAATGGATCTTTAAGAAGAAGAATGACGTGGATGGTAATGTGACCGTCTATAAGGCTCGGCTTGTCGCTAAGGGTTATCGACAAGTTCAAGGAGTTGACTACGATGATACTTTCTCACCCGTAGCAATGCTGAAGTCTGTCCGAATCATGTTAGCGATTGCCGCATTTTATGATTATGAGATCTGGCAAATAGACGTCAAAACAGCATTCCTTAATGGCTTCCTCAAGGAAGAACTGTATATGATGCAGCCAGAAGGTTTTGCCGATCCTAAAGATGCTAACAAGGTATGCAAGCTCCAGCGCTCCATCTATGGGCTGGTGCAAGCATCTCGGAGTTGGAACATTCGCTTTAATGAAGTGATTAAAGTGTTTGGGTTTGTACAGGTTTATGGAGAACCCTGTATTTACAAGAAAGTGAGTGGGAGTTCTGTAGCATTTCTCGTATTATATGTGGATGACATACTAATAATGCGAAATGATACAGAACTCTTGGAAAGTGTAAAGGCCTACTTGAATAAGTGTTTTTCAATGAAGAACCTTGGAGAAGCTGCTTACATATTAGGTATTAAGATCTATAGAGATAGATTGAGACGCCTCATAGGTCTTTCACAAAGCACATACCTTGAAAAGATATTGAAGAAGTTCAATATGGATCAGTCCAAGAAGGGGTTCTTGCCTGTGTTACCAGGTGTGAGATTGAGTATGACTCAATGCCCGACCACGGCAAAGGATAGAGAAGAGATGAGTGTCATCCCCTATGCTTCAGCCATAGGCTCTATTATGTATGCCATGTTGTGTACCAGACCTGATGTGAACCTTGCCATAAGTTTGGTAGGCAGGTACCAAAGTGATCCCGGAGCAGAACACTGGACAACGGTCAAGAACATCCTGAAGTACCTGAAAAGGACAAAGGACATGTTTCTCGTATATGGAGGTGCCGAAGAGCTCGTCATAAAGGGTTGCGTTGATGCTAGCTTCGACACAGATCCGGACCACTCCAAGTCGCAAACCGGATACGTGTATATTATGAACGGAGGGGCGGTAAGCTGGTGCAGCAGCAAGCAAAGCGTCATGGTGGCATCTACATGTGAAGCGGAGTACATAGCTGCTTCGAAAGCAGCAAAGGAAGGAGTCTGGATGAAGGAGTTCATCATCGACCTAGGAGTAATTCCAAGTGCGTCGGGCCCGATGACTCTATTCCGTGACAACACTAGAGCTATTGCCCTTGCGAAGGAGCCCATGTTTCACAAGAAGACAAGACACATCAAGCGCCGCTTCAACTCCATCCGTGATTACATTCAGGAGGGAGATATAGATATTTGTAAAGTGCATACGGATCTGAATGTCGCAGATCCGTTGACTAAACCTCTCTCACGAGCAAAACATGATCAACACCAGAATGCTATGGGTGTTCGATTCATCACAATGTAACTAGATTATTGACTCTAGTGCAAGTAGGAGACTGTTGGAAATATGCCCTAGAGGCAATAATAAAATGGTTATTATTGTATTTCCTTGTTCATGATAATTGTCTATTGTTCATGCTATAATTGTGTTAATTGGAAACCGTAATACATGTGTGAATGCATAGACCACAACATGTCCCTAGTGAGCCTCTAGTTGACTAGCTCGTTGATCAATAGATGGTCACGGTTTCATGACCATGGACATTGGATGTCGTTGATAACGCGATCACATCATTAGGAGAATGATGTGATGAACAGGACCCAATCCTAAGCATAGCACTAGATCGTGTAGTTCGTTTGCTAAAGCTTTTCAATGTCAAGTGTCGTTTCCTTAGACCATGAGATTGTGCAACTCCCGGATACCGTAGGAATGCTTTGGGTGTGCCAAACGTCACAACATAACTGGGTGGCTATAAAGGTGCACTACGGGTATCTCCGAAAGTGTCTGTTGGGTTGGCACGAATCGAGACTGGGATTTGTCACTCCGTGTGACGGAGAGGTATCTCTGGGCCCACTCGGTAAGACATCATCATAATGAGCTCAATGTGACTAAGGAGTTAGTCACGGGATGATGTATTACGGAATGAGTAAAGAGACTTGCCGGTAACGAGATTGAACAAGGTATGGAGATACCGACGATCGAATCTCGGGCAAGTATCATACCGATAGACAAAGGGAATTGTATACGGGATTGATTGAATCCCCGACATTGTGGTTCATACGATGAGATCATCGTGGAGCATGTGGGAGCCAACATGGGTATCCAGATCCCGCTGTTGGTTATTGGTCGGAGAAGTGTCTCGGTCATGTCCACGTGTCTCCCGAACCCGTAGGGTCTACACACTTAAGGTTGGATGACGCTAGGGTTATAGGGAAATGGTATACGTGATTACCAAAAGTTGTTTAGAGTCCCGGATGAGATCCCGGACATCACGAGGAGCTCCGGAACGGTCCGGAGGTAAAGATTGATATATAGGAAGTCCAGTTTTGGTCACTGGAAAGTTTTCGGGCTCATCGGTTGTGTACCGGGAGTGCCGGGAGGGTGCCGGAGGACCCCCGGGAGGGGTGTGACGACCAAAGGATTTCGTGGGCCCTTAGAGGAAGTGTGCCAGCCCTTTTTGGTCTGGACAAGACCTTCTAGAAAGTCCCATGTGGCTGGACATAAGAGATAGGGCTGAAAAGGATTCAAAAGGAAGAGATCCACCTCCCTTGTGGGAGGTGGACTCTTCCCTAGGGTCAGCCGAACCTCTCCTCTTTGGAGGAGGGGCCAAGGCAGCCCTCCCTCTCCCTCCTCCTATATATATGCAAGGGTTTGGGCTGTTTTGAGGCACGAATTCTTTCTCTCTTGGTGCAGCCCTACCCTTCCTCTTCCTCGTTCTCCGTAGCGCTTGGCGAAGCCCTGCCGGAGTTCACGTAGCTCCACCGTCAACACGCCGTCGTGCTGCCGGAGCTCTCCCTCAACCTCTCCCTCCTCCTTGCTGGATCAAGGTGCGGGAGACGTCACCAGGTTGTACGTGTGTTGAACGCGGAGGCGCCGTTGTTCGGCGCTGAGATCGGAATCCACCGCGATCTGAATCGCTGCGAGTACGACTCCACCAACCGTGTTCTTGTAACGCTTCCGCTTAGCGATCTTCAAAGGTATGAAGATGCAATCTCTCCCCTCTCGTTGCTGGTTTCTGCATGGATAGATCTTGGTGATCATAGGAAAATTTTGATTTACTACTACGTCTCCCAACAAGGTACACACATTAATAACACGTATATCAAATATACTTCTGTCGATGTTGCCAGCCTTCTTATCTATAAAGTATCTAGGGTTGTTCCGCTTCAGCGACCGCTCTCCTCATAATCGAAGCACTTAGTCTCGGGTTTGGGTTCAACTTTGGGTTGCTTCACTGGAGCAGCAACTGACTTGTCATCCATGAAGTTTCCCTCCTTGCCCTTGCCCTTCTTGAAACTAGCGGTTTTACTAACCATCAACACTTGACGCTCCTTCTTGATTTCTACCTTCGTGGTGTCAAACATCGCGGACAGCTCAGGGATCATTATTTTTATCCCTGGCATTTTATAGTTCGTCACCAAGTTCTAGTAGCTTAATGACAGTGACTTGGAGAACTATATCAATTACTATCTTATCTAGAAGATCAACTCCCAATTGATTCAAGCGATTGTAGCACCCAGACAATCTGAGCACATGCTCAATTATTGAGCTATTCTCTTTCATCTTGCAGGCAAAGAATCTTGTTGGAGATCTCATATCTCACAACACGAGCACGAGCCTGAGATCCTAATTTCAGCTTTTAGAACATCTCATATGTTCCGTGACGTTCAAAATGTTTCGGAGCCTCAATTCTAAGCCGTAATGCATGACGCACTAAACTATCAAGTAGTCATCAGAACGTGCCTGTCAGATGTTCACAACATCTACAGACGACGCTAGAGGGGTTGGCGCACCGAGCAGTGCATTAAGGACATAAGCCGTCTATGCAGCAATGACGACAATCCTCAGATCACGGACCCAGTCCGCAATATTGCTACCATCATCTTTCAACTCTATTTCTCTAGGAACATATAAAAATAAAAGGGAGCTATAGCGTGAGCAAGTAATCTACAACATAATTTGCAAAGACACCACTGACTATGTTCATGATAATGAGTTCAATTAATCATATTACTGAAGAACTCCCACTCAAATTGACATCCCGCCGGTCATTCGAGTGATACATGATCCAAATTCAACAACTCAAGTCCGATCATCACGTGAGTTGAGGTGGTTTCAATGGTGAACATCATCATGTTGATCATATCTACTATATGACTCATGTTCGACCTTTCGGTCTCTTGTGTTCCGAGGCCATGTCTGTACATGCTAGGCTTGTCAAGTTTAACCTGAGTGTTCTGCATGTGCAACACTGGCTTGCACCTGTTGCATGTGAACGTAGAGTCTATCACACCTGATCATCATGTGATGTCTCGACATGACGAACTTTCGTAACGGTGCACACTCGGGGAGAACACTATTTATCTTGAAATTAAGTGAGGATCACCTTATAATGCTACCGTTGTCCTAAGCAAAACAAGGTGCATAAACATCACATGCAAATCATAAGTGACATGATATGGCCATGAACTTGTGCTTTTGATCTCCATCTTGAAAGCACCGGCATGATCTCCATCGTCACCGGCATGACACCATGATCTCCATCAACGTGTCGCCATCGGGGTTGTCGCGCCCACCATGCTTCTACTACTATTGCTACCGTTTAGCGATAAAGTAAAGCATTACATAGCGCTTAATGATTGACACGCAGGTCATACAATAATTAAAGACAACCCTATGGCTCCTGCCGGTTGTCGTACTCATCGACATGCAAGTCGTGATATTCTATACAACACATGATCATCTCATACATCACATATATCTCATCATGTAATTGGCCATATCACATCACAACATACCCTGCAAAAACAAGTTAGACGTCCTCTAGTTTTTGTTGCAAGTTTTACGTGGCTGCTACGGGTATCTAGCAAGAACAATTCTCACCTACGCAAAACCACAACGGTGATACATAAGTTGCTTTTCAACCTTCTCAAGGACTGCCTTTGTCGAATCCAATCCAACTAAAGTAGGAGAAACAGACACCCGTCAGCCATCTTTGTGCAACGAAGTTACACGTCAGTCGATGGAACCGGTCTCTCGTAAGCGTACGAGTAAGGTTGGTCCGGGCCGCTTCATCCCACAATACCGCTGAATCAAAATACGACCAAGGGAGGAAGCAATCTAAGTATCAACGCCCACAAACTCTTTGTGTTCTACTCGAGATCTCATCTACACATAGACCTAGCTCATGATGCCACTGTTGGGGAACGTTGCATGGGAAACAAAAATTTCCTACGCACACGCAAGATCTATCCATGGTGATGAGAATCTATGAGAGGGAGAGTGGATCTACATACCCTTGTAGATCGCTAAGCGGGAAGCGTTAAGAAACGCGGTTGGTGTAGTCGAACGTCTTCGCGATCCAAATCGCCGAGCGTCCCGCGATCTCATCACAATTCGTCCCACGATCCAATCACGATCTGTCCCAAGATGTCATCACGATCTGTCTCACGATCTTGATCATGGTTCTTCCGGTCTAGCGCCGAACGGACTGCACCTCCGCGTTCAGCACACGTATAGTTCGATGACGATCTCCGCCTTCTTGATCCAGCAAGAGGGAGCGGAGAGGTAGACGAGTTCTCTGGCAGCATGACAGTGGTACGGCAATGGTGGTGGAGTAATCTCAGCAGGGCTTTGCCTAAGCACAGCTGAAACCGATCTAGAGGAGAAACTACAGACTAGAGGGTAGGGTTGCACGTGGCTGAAAATCTTGTGCCAAAACCCTAAAACCCTCTAGTATATATAGGAGGAGAGGAGGAGGAGCCTTGGCGCAAGGGCCAGCCCCTCTAGGCTTTGGCCGAAGTGGGAGAGGAGGAATCCTCCTCCTCCACTCCTAGTAGGATTAGGAGTCCTTCCTTATTTCCACCTTTTTGCCTTTTTCTACCTTTTCTCCTTTGGAATTTCTTCCCCAGCCGCATGGGACTTGTGTGGGACTTTGGACAGCCCACTAAGGGCTGGTATTAGTCCTCCCAAAACCCATGAAGCCTCTTGGGTCGAAATACCTCTCCCGATGGTCCCCCGGTACACTATCGGCACTCCCAGTACACTACCGATGAGCCCGAAACTTTTCCGGCGACCAAAAGAGGACTTCCTATATATCAATCTTTACCTCCAGACCATTCTGGAGCTCCTCGTGACGTCCGGGATCTCATCCAGGACTCCGAACAACCTTCGGTCGCCACCATACATAACTCTACTACCGAAACGTCATCGAACCTTAAGTGTGCAGACCCTGCGGGTTCGAGAACTATGTAGACATGACCGAGACACCTCTACGGTCAATAACCAATAGCGGGACCTAGATGCCCATATTGGTTCCTACATATTCTACGAAGATCTTTATCGGTTGAACCTCTATGTCAAGGATCCAGATAATCCCGTATGATGTTCCCTTTGTTCTTCGGTATGTTACTTGCCCGAGATTCGATCGTCGATATCCCCATACCTAGTTCAACATCATTACCGGCAAGTCTCTTTACTCGTTTCATAATACAAGATCTCGTGGCTAACACTTAGTCACATTGCTTGCAAGGCTTATTGTGATGTTGTATTATCGAGTGGGCCATGAGATACCTCTGTCACACGGAGTAACAAATCCCAGTCTTGATCCATGCCAACCCAACAGACACCCTCCGAGATACCTGTAGAGCACCTTTATAGTCACCCAGTTACGTTGCGATGTTTGATACACACAAGGTACTCCTCCGGTGTCAGTGAGTTGCATGATCTCATGGTCATAAGAACAAATACTTGACATGCACAGAAAACAGTAGCAATAAACTGACACGATCATATGCTACGTTTGTAGTTTGGGTCTTGTCCATCATATCATTCTCCTAATGACGTGATCTCGTTATCAAATGACATCTCATGGCCATGACTAGAAAACCATAGCCATCTTTGATTAACGAGCTAGTCTATTAGAGGCATACTAGGCACATGTTGTTGTCTATGTATCCCGATTATGTTGCCTGCATCTCTTCTTCATTGAGAAACAGAGCAGTGGCATGCTACAACCATTAGAGGCATTCGAACTTGTCAATGTTGGTGGTATGCTTTATAATATAGGCTCAGTTCTTTTGAGCAGATTATCGAGAATCTCGGTCCCGAAAATCCCAAGCGAAAAGAACTCGATTGAACTTCCAAAATCTCAACCGGATTCTGCAGAATCCTAGTGCAATTCCAAAATCTCAAAATAACTGGTTTCTCCCAATATCTCAGGATTCTGGCTAGTCCCACAAAAGAAAACCCTTCGAAAGATAGCTATACCCCTATTATATCACGTAATTACGATCAAAATGCCACCATGCAGTGCAGCCCAGGATCACGGAAAACGAGCGGACGGACCCGTCGCTCGTCTCGCACCCGAGCCCTGGCTCGCTCGCTCCGCATCGGGCAGAGCAGCGTCGAGGCAACCTCCCTCGCCGCCGGCAACCCCATCCCTGCCCCGGCCAGGCCGACCCCGGCCCCGCCGGCCAGCCCGCCCCCACTCCCGCCGCCAGCCCGCCCCCGCCCGGTCCGCCCCGCCCTCCCTGCCCTGTCCGCCCCGCCCCCATTGGCCGGCCCACCTCGGCTACGGTTAGCCGCGCTGCCGGCAGCCAGGCCAAGCCGGCGCCGCCCCCGCCGGCCATCTTCCCTCCGCACCTCGCTCCGCAGCTTCCGGGCCAAGCCGGCGCCGCCCTGGACCTCAACCCCATCGGCCAGGTTGCCTCACGGTGAGCCCTCTTTTCTTCATCTTTGTGTTTCTTCATTTGTAATGCAAAATAGATAGATGAAATTGATGCTAGCTTGAATTTGTTAGATGGATGGAAGGATTGATGCTCAATTTTTTTTAATGCTTGCTGATGTCAATGCTAATGTGATAATGTTGAACGATAATTTTAGATGGAGAAAGTGAAAGAACCCAGAGCAAATTGAGATAGTGCTGCTAATACAATTTTTATGAATGCTTGCGTAGAGGAGGTTCGAGCAAATAATCGCAACGGTGGTTTTTTGTCGGACATAGGACAAACTAATTTGCATAAAAAGTTCAATGAACACTCTGGAAGAAACTATTCAGCCCGACAAATCAAAAATAGGTGGAGCGTGTGTAGGAGCGAGTACAACACATGGAAGACATTGATCCAACAAGCATCTGGCCTAGGAAGAGATGAGCATCGTTTTGCACATAGTCGTTCAATCATTAACAAAAAATTCCATGAGGTTTTGGAATGTGTAGACCGCATGGCTGGCGATTACATTACACCAATTGATCCAACTTTATCTGAACCGCACCCAATACTTACAAAAACAAAGTTTTGGCCTCATTTTGAACATGCTATTGGAGTCATTGATGGAACACACATTAAGGTCATTATGCCAAAGGAGTTGGAACCTCAACACAGGAATAGGAAAGGTTACACAAGTGAAAATGTTATGGCAGTGTGTGATTTCGATATGAGGTTCACGTTTGTTGTTCCCGGATGGCCCGGATCTGTTCATGACACACGTGTATGGAGCGATGCCATAGTTCGTTATGATCACTTTCCACAACCCCCCACAGGTAATCTCACTAATGTGTCCACATAGTTATATTCAAGATAGTGTGTTGTAAATTACTAATGTGTTATGTTGATGTCCCACTGTAGATAAATATTATCTTGTCGACTCCGGATATCCAAACAGGGTTGGTTGTTTAGCACCATACAAAGGGCAACGATATCATGTACCAGATTTCCAACAACACCCGCAAGTTGGGAGATATGAGACATTCAACCATCGGCATTCTTCTTTGTGAAATGTCATCGAAAGAACATTTGGTGTTCTCTAGATGAAATGGCGAATTCTCGAAGGCGTACCTCGGTACAAACCGGAGACCCAAAAGATGATTGTCACTGCATGCATGTGTCTTCATAATTGGATCCGTGATAGCAAGTTACGTGATGAACATTTTGACAAGTTTGACAATGATGCATACGTGCAACCTCCATTGCCATTTACAGGTGCCAACGCTCTACCACCAGAAGATGATGGTACCATGAACGCAACACGTGAGGCGGTTGCTGCTAGTCTCGTACCTTAAGATTATTATTTTTTATGAATGGAAATTTTTATAATGAACAAAACTTTAAATCCATTGTAATATTTATCACTCTTTATGACTTTCGTGAATCACTTTCGTTATTGTTAACAATTCATGGAACAACTTCTGTTTAAAGGGTACTCCAGATATTTCAACATACAGCACTTTTCAGAATCCCAAACTAAAATCTCCAAAAAGAACTCGACGACAGATTTTGAAAGAAGCGGATTCTGGGAGAATTTTCCAGAATCTGGATTCTGTAGAATCCTGGGTGAAAAGAACTGGGCCATAAAGCGGGGGAAACCCTTTTCCGTTAACCATTAGAGGCATTCAGGTTCAGGAGCTCGACTGAGAGAGCCAACTGAGTGTTGCTAGGCTTTTGGAAAGTAGTAAAAACATGTTACAATTCATCTCTGTAGTAAAAATCGTTGTTACATCTTATATGTTTCAATCTTGTGAGACATGTGCAAACCAACCTGTGGTTGGATGGGTAGAGGGACAGTGGCATCCCTAGTTCATTAGGGTTCAAGTCCTAGTGCTTGCATTATTTTTAAATTTATTTTAGGATTTCCGGCGATACGCTTTCAGTGAGAGGAGACGTTTCCGTCGACGACAAGACGCCTACGGTGACTTCGTAAATCTGAAGATGATATGTCGGCTCAGTCTCTCGGAGATGCTCATAGCGGTAGGGTGTGTGTATATGCGTTCATAGGGGTGAATGTATGCGCATGTATATGAACGTTTGCGTCTGTACTGTGTTAAAAAAAAATCTTATGAGACGAGTGTCAGCCTATTAGCTCCCACAAAAAAAATGTGTCAGCCTATTAGCCCAATACGCAGTGTAATTAACAAAAACCAGCAACAATAGCCGCTCCTTGCACCCACGGCCATAGGGTGTGTTGTGTGCCTGGGTGAACCTTGGGTTTCTTTTCCTATCTTCCTTGAAGGATGATGTGAGGACATGCATGTTTGATGTCCTCGCAGCCATACCAAATGTTGACAACGGTTTCTCAAAAAATAAAAAGAAGATTTTTTGACAAATTTTTGGCCAACTAATCATGATTCACGAGCCCCTTGATTCGCCGATTATTTGCAAGAATTATGAGAGTAATATGTGGACACTTTGGGAACCCAAACATATAAAAGTGTCATTTCTCCAAGGAACGTAACATGAAGATTACAAGATGACGTGTACAATTATTGCCCTTTATAGGCATTTGAAACTCATGCAACTAAGTGTTCGAGGAAGATTATTCTTCCATTGTAATAGTAAGACTATATTGTAAATTTTATTTTAGATGCCAGAACCATGGAGATTGGCAAGCGGAGAGATCGATTCAAGTAATTTAGTTATCTTGTGATAATTAATCTAGATCTCTACAATTACAATAAAAAAATCATGCACTTCCCCTGCGCAGTAATGGTGCCTCTGTCCTTTGGATGATCTCAAGGCGAGAGAACCCAATGCAATTTGTGGAAAATAGAAATGGCGGCTAACCACTAGTAGAAAATAGGGCTTTGATCTAGGCCAGGCCAGCCCATTAGTCCCGGTTCAGTCACGAACCGGGACTAATGGGGACAACGGTCCCGGTTCGTGAGGCCAGGGGGCAGCTGGGCCACGTGGGGCATTGGTCCCGGTTCTTCGGACACCTTTGGTCCCGGTTCCTGACACGAACCGGAACCACTGTGCCTCACTCCTGGCCCACAACCATTGGTCCCGGTTCGTGGATGGAACCGGTACCAAAGGTGGTCCTTTAGTCCCGGTTCCAGCCACGAACCGGGACCAATGAGATGCCTATATATACCCCCTCGCCGCCGAGCAGAGCAGTCCACAGTGCTCTGTTTTTTTGGCTGGCGAGAGAAGAGCTTTGTGGTGCTCTAGCTCACCTCCTATGCACATGAGGTGTTCGATGAAATGCCTAAGCCACATTTAAGCTTTCTCCTCTCGAAGTTCCTTGTCCAAGCTCCATTTTACTCAAGATTTGTCTAGGTTTGGAGGTTCGTCCTGTCCCGTCCCCGTCCTCACCGTCGTCGATTGCCCACGCCCATCTCGGTGCCTGCACCACCGTGGTTAGCATCTTCTTATTATATTCTTTCTAAAAGAAAAAAGTTTTTACTTGTATGATTTAGATAGATACTTGTGTAATTTTCTTACTTTTATTATTGTATTTATTTTGGTCACTATTGTACTTTGGCTTTAATGTGATCATGAATTTCTATTAATTTGATCACTTCTGTATTCATGATATGTTGTAATGGTTTTAATACACTTTATTATATAACGCATGCAGATGAACCGGCAATGGATGTACGGTGACCTACGCACCTCCGAGTATATTAAGGGCCTGTATAATTTTCTCGAAGCGGCTGAGGCAAACAAGCAGAATGGTTTTATTCATTGTCCATGTACTGTCTGTGAGAATACGAAGGCTTTCTCCAAATCTAAACCCTTTACTTCCACCTGCTTGAGAAGGATTTATGCCACACTATAATGTTTGGACCAAGCACGGAGAAAGAGGGGTTATGATGAAAGACAACGAAGAAGAAGAGGATGATGGCAACTATGTGCCTCCTGAATATGGTGATGCTGTAACGGGGAAGATGAAGATCAAGAGGAACCATATGATGTGCCCGATGATGATCTTCACCGGGTCATTGTTGATGCAAAGAGACAATGCGAAAGTGAAAAGGAGAAGTTGAAGTTCGATCGCATGCTAGAGGATCACAAAAAAGGGTTGTAGCCCAATTGCGAAGATGGCAACACAAAGCTCGGTACCACACTGGAATTGTTGCAGTGGAAGGCAGAGAATGGAGTACCTGACAAAGGATTTGAGAAGCTACTGAAAATATTTAAGAACAAGCTTCCAAAGGATAACGAATTGCCCGACAGTACTTACGCAGCAAAGAAGGTTGTATGCCCTCTAGGATTGGAGGTGCAGAAGATACATGCATGCCCTAATGACTACATCTACCGCGGTGCGTATGAGGATTTGAAAGCATGCTCGGTATGCAGTGCATTGCGGTATAAGATCAGACGAGATGACCATGGTGATGTTGACGACGAGTGCCCAAGGAAGAGGGTTCCTGCCAAAGTGATGTGGTATGCTCCTATAATACCACGGTTGAAACGTCCGTTTAGAAACAAAGAGCATGCCAAGTCGATGTGATTGCATAAAGAGGACCGTAAGAAAGACGGGAAGTTGAGAGCACCCGCTGACGGGTCGCAGTGGAGAAAGATTGAGAGAAAGTGGAGTGACTTTACAGGTGACCCAAGGAACGTATGGTTTGGTTTAAGTGCAGATGGCATTAATCCTTTTGGGGATCAGAGCAGCAAGCATAGCACATGGCATGTGACTCTATGTATGTATAACCTTCCTCCTTGGTTGTGCATGAAGCGGAAGTTCATTATGATGCCAGTGCTCATCCAAGGCCCTAAGCAACCCGGCAATGACATTGATGTGTACCTAAGGCCATTAGTTGATAAACTTTTACAGCTATGGAATGGAAGAGGTGTACGTGTGTGGAATGAGAACGAAGGGGAGGAATTTGACCTACATGCATTTTTGTTTGTAACCATCAACGATTGGCCTGCTCTTAGTAACCTTTCAGGACAGACAAACAAGGGATACCATGCATGCACACACTGTTTAGATGACACCGACATTATATATTTGGACAAATGCAGGAAGAATGTGTACCTGGGGCATCGTTGATTTCTTCCGACCAACCATCAATGTCGAAAGAAAGGAAAGCATTTCAAAGGTGAGACAGATCACGGGAAGAAGCCCGCCCTCCGTACTGGTGATCACATACTTGTTGTGGTCAATGATTTACAGGTAATCTTTGGAAAGGGACCCGGCGGACTATCTGTTCCGAATGATGCTGAGGGACGCGCACCCATGAGGAAGAAGAAATCTATATTTTGGGACCTACCCTATTGGAAAGACCTAGAGGTCCGCTCTGCGATCGACGTGATGCACGTGACGAAGAATCTTTGTGTGAACCTACTAGGCTTCTCGGGGGTGTATGGGAAGACAAAAGATACACCGGAGGCACGCGAGGAATAGCAACGTGTGCATGAAAAAGACGGCATGCATCCAAAGCAGTATGAAGGTCCTGCCAGCTACACTCTTACCAAAGAAGAGAAGGAAATCTTCTTTGAATGCCTGCTCAGTACGAAGGTCCCATCTGGCTTCTCGTCGGATATAAAGGGAATAACAAATATGGCAGAGAAAAAGTTCCAGAACCTAAAGTCTCATGACTGTCATGTGATTATGACGCAACTGCTTCCGGCTGCATTGAGGGGGCTTCTATCGTAAAACGTTCGATTAGCCATTGTGAAGCTATGCATTCCTCAATGCAATCTCTTAGAAGGTGATCGATCTAGAAATTGTGCCAAGGTTAAGGAGTGATTTGGTGCAATGTCTTGTTAGTTTCGAGCTGGTGTTCCCACCGTCCTTCTTCAATATCATGACGCACGTCCTAGTTCATCTAGTCGACGAGATTGTCATTCTGGGCCCTGTATTTCTACACAATATGTTCCCCTTTGAGAGGTTCATGGGAGTCTTAAAGAAATATATTCGTAACCACGCTAGGCCAGAAGGAAGCATCTCCATGGGCCATCAAACAGAGGATGTCATTGGGTTTTGTGTTGACTTCATTCCTGACCTTAAGAAGATTGGTCTCCCTCCATCGCGGTATGAGGGGAGACTGACTGGAAAAGGCACGCTAGGAGCGGACTCAATAATATGTAGGGACGGGCATTCTTGGTCTCAAGCACACTACATAGTTCTACAGAATTCTACCTTGGTGACCCTGTATGTCGATGAACACAAGAATATTCTGTGCTCCAAACACCCGGAGCAGTGTGACGACTGGATTACATGTGAACACATCAGGACTTTCGGCAGTTGGTTGCAAACACGTCTCATGTGTGACAACACTATTTATGATGAGCTGTACTCGTTGACCAGGGGGCCATCTTCGACTGTAATGACTTACAAAGGGTACGAGATAAATGGGAATACATTTTACACGATCGCCTAGGATCAAAAGAGCACCAACCAAAACAGCATGTCCGCTTTGATGCAGCAACCAAGGGGGAAAAGGACACATATTATGGTTACATAATGGACATATGGGAACTTGACTATGGACATGATTTGAAGGTCCCTTTGTTTCAGTGCAAATGGGTCAATCTGTCAAGAGGCGAGGTACAGGAAGATCCACAGTACGAAATGACAACAGTGGATCTGAACAATCTTGGATACACAGACGAACCATTCGTCCTAGCCAATGATGTGGCATAGGTTTTCTATGTGAAGGACATGTCTACCAAACCGAGAAAAATAAAAGATAAGGAAGTGAATACATCATACGATGAGCCAAAGCGCCACATAGTTCTTACAGGAAAAAGAGACATCGTGAGATTGGAGGGCAAGACAGACATGTCTGAAGATTATGAAAAGTTTTATGAAATTCCTCCATTTAAAGTCAAGGCTGACCCAAGCACCCTGTTAAACGATGAAGATTATTCATGGTTACGACACAATAAGCAAAGGACACAAGCGAAGAAAAACTGAAGACTTTCTCTCCACAACTATATCATTGCAGTTACATGTGAAGAAATGAAATGCCTTTTGTAACACATGACTTTTCGTCCGAAACCCTTATACTTCGAAAGAGATTGTCCGTTTTGTACACGAAGTGCATTCAGTTTTTGACGTAACCCTCTCAACTTTTTATAACATGCTATGTGGGTGAAATGATGATACCATGCCAACTTTCAACATTTTTAGAGTTCATTTGAAGTGCTTTTCAATTTTAGGGTTATTTAGCTCAAAAAAACCAGTAAGTACATGAAAAATACCAAATGAAGTCAGAAAGGGTTGAAAATTGATGATGTGGCTTTGAATGGTGGATTTTGAACACACAAAAAGTATATGGAGTTCAAATAAGTTCAAAAAAATGAAATCCCTTTGTAACAGATGAGTTTTCGTCCGAAACCGTGATACTTCGAAAGAGATTGTCCATTTTGTACATGAAATGCATTCAGTTTTTGCCGTAACGGTCTCAACTTTTTAACACATGCTATGTCGGTGAAATGATGATACCATGCCAAATTTCAACATTTTCAGAGTTCATTTGAAGTGCTTTTAAATTTAGGGTCATTTTAGCTCAAAATAAATAATGAAATGCATGAAAAATAGCAAATGAAGTCAGAAAAGGGTTGAAAAGGTACGATGTGGCTTTGAATGGTGCATATTGAATGCAGAAAAAGTCTTGAGTTCAAATATATTTAAAAAATTAAAATCCTTTTGTAACAGACGTGTTTCCGTGCGAAACCCTGATACTTCGAAAGAGATTCCCCATTTTGTACACGAAGTGCATCCAGTTTTTGTCGTAACCCTCTCAACCTTTTAGCAAATTCTATGTGGGTGAAATGATGGTACCATGCCAAGTTTCAACCATTTCAGAGTTCATTTGCAGTGCTTTTCAATTCAGGGTCATTTTAGCTCAAAATAAATGATGAAATGCATGAAAAATAGCAAATGAAGTCAGAAAAAGGTTGAGAAGGGATGATGTGGCTTTGAATGGTGCATATTGAATGCAGAAAAATTCTTGAGTTAAAATATGAATATAAAATTTGAAATCCTTTTGTAACAGACATGTTTTCGTTCGATAAAAGTTATATAACTAAACTTGATATTATATACAATTCATGCAACTAAAATTATCAAAGTTATTTTTGTTAAAAAAATTAACAAAAAAAGGAATATTCATAAATTATTTTTTGTTAAGAACTTCTAATATGCAAAAAAATTAAAAAAAAGTGAAAATAGATGCGCTTATAAGGAAAATTCAACCTAAATTCAAAGTGCTAGTAAGTACATACCAGCACATACTAGCATTTTGAACTTAGATCAAATTTTCCGTATAAGGACATCTATTTTCACTTTGAGAGGAGCTCAACGTAGCAGCCGTGGCAGGGCTTATAAACAGGTTTGGGCAACCTTCGCTTGGCGAGGTGGGACTAAACTCCCACCATACCGCTGTGCAAGGCCATTGGTCCCGGTTGTTGGCACCAACCGGGACCAATGCCTACCTTTGGTCCTGGTTGGTGGCACCAACCGGGACCAAAGGTCTCTGTTTCCCGCCCTTTGGGCTGACGAAAAGGAACCTTTGGTCCCGGTTGGTGGCTCTAACCGGGACCAATGCCCCTTTCGTCCCGGTTAGTGCCACCAACCGGGACCAAAGGTCCATGTTTCCTGCCCTTTGGGCTGACAAAAAGAGACCTTTGGTCCCGGTTGGTGGCACCAACCGGGACTAAAGGTGGGCATTGGTCCCGGTTGGTGCCACGAACCGGGACCATTGTTTCTTCTATATAAGGAGCACTTAGCAAATTTTGCAGGTTTCATCACCCTCCCCGTCCCCGTCGCCGACCCGCCCCCGTCGCCGCCCCCACCGTCCCCGTCGCTGCCCCCATCGCCCCCGTTATCGCCCCGTCCCCGTCGTCGCCCCCGTCGCCGCCCCCGTCGCCCCCGTCACCGCCCCGCCCCCGTCACCGCCCCCGCCGCCCCTCCCCCGTCGCCTCCCCCGTCGCCCCCGTCGCCTCTCCGTCGCCGCCCTGCCCCTGCTATGAGCCGCCGCCGCCCCTGCTCTGTGGATTTTTTAAAAAAATATGTGTTGATTTTTTATATGATGAATGTTTATGTTTTAGTTGTTTTATGTTTTATTTAATTATTAGGAGTCTTAGGAAAAATTAGTATGTGTATGTTAGATTATAGAAAAATTCTTGGTTTTATGAAAAATTAGTGATTAAACGATAATAAAACGTTCTCATAGGAATTTGTCTCGACATCGACGATGCCCGGCCCGCATCCTCGTCGTCGAGTGGTTTGCGAGAGCCTGCTTGATAGGCGCCATGTCCAGGACTGGGCTCCGCCGGGCTGGCACTGGGAGGTGCTACCTTCCCGGGCTCGGAGGTTGGTGAGGAATCCAGGTCTCGTCGTCGACCCGGAGATTTTGTGGTGGCGGTCACGTGGGCCACTTTCGGTGCGGAGGGAGCGGGCCCCCGCGGAGGTGGTACGTCGCCATGTCAGGGAGGAGGACGAACACGTCCGTCTCTACATGGCGGCGTTGGACACCAGGTTCGATAATACCTGGCAGATTCTTCAGGGATCTCAACCGAGTTATGATCCGTGATGGTTCCTTATCTTTGGGTGTCCACCGCCGGCGACTTAGAGACCGCTAGTGAACCTAGTTCACCGTCCTCCACTTTGGATTCTAGGATATTCGATATGTATTAGTGATCTTATATGATAATATTCCAGATGTATTAATTAATATTTGATGATGCATTAACTGGATTGTTCGGGATGATGTATTAGTTAATATTGAGTGCTTGTGATTTGCTAGTCATTCCGGCAAAACATAGGGAATTGTTTCTATGTCATTGCTCGATATATGGAACGGGTTGACTTTAGGTCTGTTCCGGCTCCTTGTGTGTCTTTCAGTGGGGGAGAGTGTCCATCGTAGAGAGAGAGGAAGAATCCCAACTGTTGTCGTGGGGGTCGCTTCTCCTTCGTTCCCGTGTGCTAGACATTCTGGTGTAATGCACTCGGGGACGAATGGAGGAGCCACCATCACCGATGGTCACAATATCAGAGGGAGTGCCCACCATATACGCGAGATGAGAATTTACGAAGGAAAGACTCGACAGACCTAAAGTCAACCTGTTGCACATTGAGTAATAGTGATCTGTGTGTTGATCAGTTTCCTGGTAGTTTGCTTCGATCAATTTTAAATATTTAAAATCGATTGAATGAAATATTAGTGATTTTATATGATAATATTCGAGATGTATTAGTTAATATTTGATGATGCATTAATAACTGGATTATTCGAGATGATGTATTAGTGATATTATATTCGAGTTCATTATAAATGTATTAGTGATATTTTATCGGTATAATGCGTGTGTGACTTACGGTCTATCGTTGCTCCTTGTGTGAATTTCATGTGTGTTCTTGATGGAGGAATCCCGACTGTTGTCGTGGGGGGCGCCTCCTCTTTTTTCTCTTCTTTGCGATATACTCGTCGGTATAATGTGCAAGAAGAGAAGAGGGGGGCGTCCATCACCGGCGGTCGAACTATTACTGTGAGAGAGTGTCCACCAACATATATACACCACCATATCAGTGTGAGAGAGCGCACCAATACACCATGAGATATGAGAGTTATTTAAGGAAAGCCTCGACGGACCAAAAGTCACACACACATTAGGATCCAAAGCGTGTCGTAATTCTTGAATTATGAACACAGGAAATGATGTCGTCATCAGACGACGATAGGATCCAAGTGTGTGAATTTTGCGGTGAAGATAAGGATCTTTGTGATCAGCCTGGACTGCGAGACGGCAAGTTCTTCACCATGAAGCTTTACGAGGACTTTGATATTTCTACGGTATGCAACGATGATAACTGTTTTTTCGTAATTAAGCATGACTTCTATTTTTTTCCTTTAACGCGTAATTTCTGTTCTATACAATTCGACTAGTTCGTCCCCTGTCATGCAAGACGGTATTTCTTAGAGAGGCTCGGTTTCGAAGAGCACGAGAGTTTCGAGACGAGGATAGCCAACGTAAGGACTAAACATGGTCACACATTTCTTGTGAAAGTAATGAATGCACTTAATAACACAGAATTAGTGTGCTCAAATTAGGAAGCTCTTTACAAGGCATATGGATTTCAGGAGGATATGGAAATAACCTTCGATCTTTGTTCTGAAGATCATATTGAAGGAAACATCAACATTTGGGTGGATGTCAATATGCTGCCTGTTTTACCTCCATGTGAATTTGTCAACCATGCATATTTGTCAACTAATTTGCATTCTCTATATAAAAATATTTGGTGTTCATCCATACTAAATTTGTTAATTTTTAATTTACAGCTTATTTCGTTTCTTCAAGTGAAATACAGAACATAATCGACACGACACACTACACTTATGGATTACATCTAACTTGGGAGGAGAAGGATGATCTTATCTACTTTGTTATTGGTGTCATAGCTGGTAGGGACATCTTCCCGTATAATTTGAGAACTGACCCAAATTATACATTGTATAGGACACTAGTGCATAGGTTGAGGGCGGATGACATTCGCCGAAATATCTTGGTAAGAGTTGCTAATTAAGTACACTAGTATTTTTGCCTAAATGGTATGGATTACATTGCTAACTAGGCTACTATTATGTTCTTCAACAGAAATTGCCAAATGAAGTTGTGTCACCATTGATGCAACCCGAAGGTAATATGACAATAAAAAGCCCCTTCCATCCCGAGTTATCTTTTGCATACTCGACTGAGCGCAAACCATCAAGAAGGCTCCAAATTGAAGCATGGGAACAAATAAAAAAGGATCGCAAGCCACAAGTTAGAGACCGTTGGATCTCTTTGCTTCATCATGGAGACATAGGTGTTATTCTTTTTTATGCCATTTTACCTAGGAGGGACGAGTAGGTCCTATGAGGGAGGACTTAGTCATTTTATCTTTTTCTGTTTCATGAGACTTTAACTTTGTATGACTAAGATGATGATGATGAGTTGTTAGATCTTGTGTAATTAATGATTTCCTTCATATGCTTATTAGCTAGCGTCGAGTTCTCTCTATATGTATAGTAGCTAGCAGCGTCGACCAAGCACAGGGAAAAAAGGACACTTCTCTCTATTAATTAGCTAGCTAACACAATATGGAACCCCTAAAATTAACCCTCCAAAACCGCCTAAACACCCCCCCCCCCTTTCAAAAAAAACAGTATTTTTTTGTCCCGGTTGGTGATACCAACCTGGACTAAAGGTCCTCCTTCCTGGGCTCGCCGCAGGGGGCATGTGGAGCCCCTTCTGTCCCGGTTCGTAAGCAAACCGGGACTAAAGGTTTAGAGCTTTAGTCCCGACCCTTTAGTCCCGGTTCCAGAACCGGGACTAATGGGCCTCTGAAACCGGGATAAATGAGTCGTTTTCTACTAGTGAACACTAGTACTGCATGACAAAAAGGATATGACATGAGTCACACTTTCTACGGACTTTTATATCTCCTTATAAGAAGGCTAAGAAGGAAACGTTGTAAATTAGACAAACTTCTCTTAGGTGATTATCATTATATTCGGTTCCTTTTCTAATCTGTCTAGTTACTTGAACTTTAAGTTTGATACTGGCAGTCCGCTCAACCAATTGAAGGAAAACAGGAAGGAGAATCACATCTCCTAAGCCGGCTTGTTCAAAGGGAACATAGATTGCTACTTCTTGGCAATGCATGTGTAGATGGATCGTTAGCGAGTAGCGGGTGCATAGTAATCGGTGTTTGATTGTCTTGCCGAGGCAGGACAATGCAGGTGGGTTTCTTGTACTATTTCCTTCTTTAATGTCTAATACATTGATACACATGCTATGTGTATTCCAAAAAGAAAAAAATACATACTACAATTTTCATTCTCCAATAAAACCTCTTTTTCTAGGATGGTATGAATGCAAACATGAGAACATCACATGTAACACCAATTATGAATTATACTCTTCTTTTGGTTTCCTCCAATGTTTCATACTATTCGGTAGATTGATTACACGTTTTCCAAGCATAAGTCCTGAACAGGGCCCTGAGTGGGGGTATTTATACAATGGACATTCATGAACCTCTCACCCTTCTTCATGCAATTGAGATCCAACTACTCATTTCATGAAGTTTTCACCTCTTTTCTCTTCATTTGTTTTGTAAGAAGAACTACAACATAAACAAAGAACAGACGCATGGAAGATACTACAATACTTCCCGAGTGACATGGCCAACACTTATCGCATGCTTGGATTTCAAAGGCTATATATGTAATCACACATCTGCTCACCTGCCTTAGGAATTAAGATGTTAAAGGTCCAGTGTTCATGAGTCTAGTTACCTTTTCTTTCATATTACTTTCATTCTATGGAATACTCTGAAATATTGGAAGAAAGCAAAAGTTCATGGTGAGCATTTACTATACTACTACGAGCCATTTCTGCATGGACCTCACTCGACAATTAGACAACGGTTTTGTACAATTATTGTTCTTGTGTGTCTAATGGTTTTTTATTCCGTTCCAATTAGATTCAACCAAGCTATACGATCTCAAGATTGAAAGACTGGAAAGCCAGCAGTTGGAGGAAGATGGTTGCCAGCAGTTGGAAGAAGATGGTTGCTCATCTTTGAGGACAGGTGGTTGTCTTCCATTACAGAAGCAAAAGTTGAAAAGTTTCTTGGATGCCCAGCGTCATGGGAGAAATTCACAGGGCATCACACTGAAGAACGGTGTATAGAGTGAGCCTGTGCGATGCTGTTATAGGTTTGTTACGACGGTTAGAATAAGGTGGATCATAAAAAGATAGTATGAACTATATATGTAGCAGTGTGATGCATTTAACTTTTCTCAAGGTACAAGACGGCGAAAATAGAGTATTTGTGAAGATGTGATCTCTCTTACTGGAATATGAAACACACGTTTGTGAATGAATTCATCCATTGGACATTTCGCTATTTTCTTTTCTTATAAAATCTGGCGTATTGGCTGCAACGAACACATGTAATGTGCCTATTCAGCCTGCACGCAAACAGTTATGGTTCCCTCTACACGGCTGCACATAAGCAGAGCTCGGTGGAAACCGATTGAAGACACCCAACGTCCCAACCGGGTGCAACTCTCGCGACGTTGATGACCGGAACAGCCAGCACTTCCATAGACTCGGAAGGCGATCTCCATGATGATCCGCCGGCCTTGGCCGAACCTCATGACCAGTCCCATCACCATCGGCTGTGAAATCACCCAACATGCTGCCCTCATGGCCCCGCTCGGCTCGGCGATGATGGCGACCAACAAAACACATGGAATTTGAAAGAAGTTTGCAACGCATACTTACATTATAATAAGGACAAGACACGACACACATGACCAATTTCTACGCTAGCAAATAAGATATCTACATATATTAATTCATATATCATCTCAAAATTGCACCGTTCACCTAAAGATTTGAATAGCCCCCTAGGCAGAGGTAACCTACATAAAATGAGGGTACTTAATATCACCGCCATAACCTACTACCGAGCCTCATATTCAAGAGATGCAAAACCATTTTAGCTTGCATCACGAGTGAAATTCATAGCTTCAGGAGATCCAAAACCTTGCTCAACTTACCATGGCTACTTTAATCAATCAAAAGTTACCACTTGCAGAGTTCTCTTAACATATATGCAGAAAATAGGTTGCTTGCCTCGTGCACTGGAAAAATTAGCCAATCTGTTGCTGCATCATACTGGCTGCCTACGGTTTTTATGTATTGGTGCCCTGCCAACGGTCCAAGGAACCGACCTGCTGATGATGCAAAATCTGATGCCCCACGCAAGTTTCCTAAAGACCTTGCACAACCACTTCCGCCAAAATCTCCGCAGGAAGGGGACAAAAAGACCACGGAAAAACAAGAAACGGAAGCCAATCCACATAGGCAAAGAACCCACCACCAAATAGCGGCAAACAGAGAAACCCTACAAGGGAATCTGCGCAGCAAGGCACACGTCTGCTTCTAGTTATCTATGAGTAGTACTGAACATTGTGATACATCGCATTACTTCACAACAAAACTGTTCCTGGAAGATTGCAATCACCTGGCATTCAAAGGCAAGTGAATCTTCTTCCCCATTAGTGCTGGTCAGGAAGGTCGTCGAGGATGAACGGGCCAAGTTTCCCTGATCTGAAAAGAGTCAATAACTTCTTGGAGGCCGGGCCATGTGATTCATCAAGCGGTTTGTGGGGTATTCTGAACACCTTTCGAAGGGCAACAAGTTGCGAGTCAATTAGACTTTCCAGCTCGTTATCTTCATCGAGATCGCCTGTGAATTCCATGGCTGTACTGCACAGTGTTCTCTGGACCTCTATCACCAAGTCCTGTGGTAGGAGGACAAGGTTGTTAGCTCCTATATATAGGAAATAGATGACTTCGAGGAAATCATTGATTACTACAGTACCATGGGCACAGTAAGGTTAAATGTGCCATTTGCACCATACGAATAGTATGCATAATAACAATGAACAACAGGAAGCTTTTGATATGCGGAGATATGCTGATAGTTTAATCTGCGGTGAGTCAGAGATTTCGGCTTCAAAATTATCAACTTCTGCCATGGTACTATACTAGTTTGCACCGCAAAGTTCTCATTGTTGTGGGCCAATAGTCTAGCATACACTGGGCCAGGATACTGGGCCAGGATACAGCAGTGTCAAATGACCGAAGCAATGAATTGTGGTACATAAAATGTCAATAGTCTAGCATTATTGTATACTTTTAGAAAATAATTCTATGGCAAAGAATTTATTTTGTGAATAAATTCACTATTGAACTTGTTGCCAGTAAAGCCACACAAAGTTGGCTGAAATCCAACTTTGCTACACACACTCTGAGCAAACCTCCAAGATGATTGTTTAATTTACAGAGTTCAAAACAGAGTATGACAGAAAATAAACTAAAAACTAGATGGATGTGTAATTTTTGTTAATGACCCAACTTTGCCTAATGCTAGCCCCAGCTAGCAGTGAATCGAAGATTGTGACTTCGACATATCATGAATACAAAGTGAAGATAAATGTATACTTAGCAGGTTAGCGATATCAATCACCAGCACTTCACAATTACTTCGGAACTACCACACCAGCTAGTGACAAGCTAGGAGCATACAGTCCAACAGAGCAATTAACAAAGAGGGTAGCATCTTATGGAAAAAAACGAAACCATAACTAGAAGCTACAAATAATGTAAGCTCACATCACATGTGAACTCTAACCATTTCATGCTATTCCACTGCATCTGATTTGAAAGACTTCAGGTGGTAAGATACTAGGATATCAGTGATCATAAATATCCTTACAGAGTTACTGTTATTTTCAAAATGATAATCCATGTGATCCTCAAACCCTCATATATCTAATACATCCTAATGTCAGCTGATGGCACACAAGAAAAGTTTGTACAATAGCACCTGGATATGGGTTTGGAGAGACATGACCCGTAATTGGCTCATGCAGTGCATTTTCTGATAATAGCCAGTACCTGAACATACAAGGCATCGGTATTGTTAAAACGCCGCCTCCTCTGCAGTGAACCACTAGACCCTTTTTCACAACTGTCATCTGGCTCTTCATCAAATTCCTCTCTTCTGTGAAGCAATCGCTCCCAGTGTAGAGGAGTTTTTCTAATATTAAGAAGAGATAACAAATATTTGGCTATACGCTCCTCTCCAACCACCGAATCTTTGACAGCTCCTGCACATAAACAGAAAAGTACAATATTGCAATGTGGCAGTATAAGTATGTGAAAAATTCAATATCAGAGGAGAGTAAAACTAGTAAACAAACCATAATGATCATTACGAGTAAGGCATGTCAATAATCTTGTTCTTCAGATAATTGTTGGCGCAGAGAAAAGAACAGCACAGAATAAGAATCTAACCTGTCAGAGCAAGCTTTAGACCTGTTTCCATGTCTGGAATGCTTGGTACTAGAACACCTGGTGTATCAAGCACGTAAATGCTCGGCTGGCTTGCAATCTATCCAAAAAACATCTTATTGTTAAAGGTACACAATTAATCAGAACAGAAGAGATCAAACAACAGGGCACTGTCCTAGAAATGGCTCGTACTTCTACAAATGCACTCACTTGAATAAAGGCTCACTGTCACAGCAGTTTCATGTGTGGACAGTTGAAAAGTACTGAGCTGGTTGTTTTCGTGAATAAGAATGGAGTCAGGGTTAAATGAATTAAGTACCAGCCGAGCACAATGACAGGGCCACATATGGCATATGCTGGGCTGGCATGGGCCAAGGGCATATTTGGTATGTAACCACACTTTGCCAAATGACAGACAAGTTAGTCAAGTGTTTGGTTGCAACCACAACACACTTTCTTAGCCTCTTGCCCCACTTTTCATAGTCATTTGCTAGCCAACTATTGCCAAAGTGTGCAACCAATTTTGCTGACACAAAAACTGTGCCTTGCCACACTTGTAGCACAAAAGTGAGGTGCAGCATGGAAGTCAACTAAACATGCCCTAAATGAATTGTACTAGGTTTTGGGTTGCATACCCAACTTACCTGTCGTATGGATATGTTTAAAATGTACGCAGGACGAAGAGAATTGAGATCAAAGAAGTGAAGAAAGGCAATTCCTGGCATCTATTTTCTCATGTGTCTTTGTTCTTATGCGTGGAAGCTTGCTATCCATGTGCCAGAACCATGAGTTGGTCGCGAGATCTTATGGGTTTCACCTCTAGCCTACTCCAACTTGTTTGGGACTAAAGGCTTTGTTGTTGTTGTTGTTGTTGTCTTTGTTCCTATGCTCTCCCCAAATCTTAGCTAAGATTGTGCATATGTGCCGTGACTAGGATCTTCTATTTTGTGAGGTTCAAGGCACATAGGTAGCTAATTTAGTTGCCAGATGGAACTGCAAAGCAACTTGCCAATATATATAAAATAACTATTACAAAAATTTGAATTAAAATATAGTTTGTGTCTTCTTGGAAGAAGAGGGAAATAGATTCCAAGCTTCCAGCAGTTAGTCCATATCCATGGATGTGTGCCTATTTGCATTGAATACTACATCCAGTGTTGAATATGCGCAAATAACATAAAGTATAAGACAAGAAGGTACTCAGACATGACTCAATTGGGCAGTCATTCACGTGCATAATATAACTGACAAAGCAGTCAGGTTAACATGTGACATCTGTTGTGTTTCCTGGTAACTAATACAGCCATAATGAGTGTCTGGAGAAAATAAATTAACAAATTCAGCCGTGTCATTGACCTCAATGACTCACCTTGTATCCTGCAATGTCTTGTGTAACTCCAGGCAGAGGTCCAACTCTAGCCCGCTTGATCTTATCGTTCACTGGGAATAGAGCAACAACAAACATGGATAACCAAGGAAATAAACAATATCCCTCTTTATTCTAAAACTGACTCCTAATGCAGCACCCACGTTAAGCCACATCAACCTAAAAAGGCCAGTCATTGGATTATATCGAGGATCAATCAAGTACAGCAAATCTTCTCAGTTAAGACCTACAAACAGTCTTGTCTTTTGGTTAAATAACACATCCCTTTATGAAATGGTGTCTCTTTGTTAAAAAAAAACACGTCCCTTGGTGAAAAGATGTCTCTTCATGAAAAGACACGTCAGTTAGTGAAAAGACATCTCTTCGTGGAAAGACACGTCCCTTGGTGAAATGATATTTTTTCACGGAAAAACATATTAGAAAAAGAATGAAAAGAAACACAATATTTTTTAGATTAACACATTACAAAAGTTCACTTTGTAGCTTCCAAAAGTTGCCACCGTTGAAACTGCCTTAACTGTGCCAGAGAACAAGTGTACTCCCTCCAATCCAAATTAATTGACGCACACTTAGTACAACACTAAGTGTGCGTCAATTAATATGGATCAGAGGGAGTACTAAAATTTAACGTTTCAATTTGGTTATGTGCTTTGCAACTCTGCTTAAAAATGCAAAATTTATATAAAAATAAACTCACTAAAACAATGTAATAATAACTGCAGCGAAGTGTGGGCTTTACACTAGTTTCTATTATAATGGTCATACCTGGAAATCTAGAATTGGCAATTCTATGAATGGAATTAATGAGTGCAGACTTTCCAACATTGGGGACACCAACTACCATAACAAGAAGTGTGGGCTCTTTCAAGATTGCTTCCCTTAGTTTCAACTCCACAAGCCCAAGCAGCTGTTAATTAGAGAAGCAAACATTCAATGTGTGAAGCCTACACTTAGGACTAAATGAAACAAATCATCATTTAGGCAAGGCAAATTTGAAAATCCAGCTCAGTAAAACTTAAAATACTTGCAGAGCCTAACGGAGGTTGAGTGAAATGAAACAATAAAGATATCAAAAATCCAGTTAATAACATACAAGACGCACTTCCATAAGTCTGAATCCTTGTACAAACATACTTCAAGTGATATTCCTATTGATCGGAGAGTTACTATGAAGGTTCAGTCATCGTGTGTCCTATTAAGTTAAGTTTAGAAGTCTAGTAGATTCCCTAGTAGTGGAAGGTTTTGTTTGTGAATGACCTCTACCAGTGCAGAATATAGGATTACAGAAGTGGTCTAGGCGTCTAGCAGCCAGTTACCCCTACAATTACTAATTAGGTAAATGAAAACCGCTCTCAAAGAAACAAAAATTTCAGAGCTTAACATCTGATTGATGCTTTCAGTATAATACAGAAGATATCCTATGAGGTTTACACAAGGAAAAATGGATAAACATGACGGTAACAGTTAGCTAACCTGATTAATAGAGTTGCTGCTATGTGCGTTTAATGAGATGCAATCTTGCTTACGTGATTGAAAATGATCAAGCCACATCTGCATATTGGTGTAAACATCATCTTTTGAGTATCAGCATCAGCACCAAATCTCATTGTGCATAATAACAGGATTAAATCTCAGAAGAATCACATGAATGTTTCAACAAGTGATAGTGCTTCCAGCCTGAGGAGGCTGACCAAACTGCGGAGGTGCTTACATTCATTATATTGGGATTCGCCAGATCTTTCTTGTTTAGAGCAAGGATACGCCTCTTGGCCGCAAGCACCGGCTGAAGGTCTTCGTTCGCTGAGGATAACGGAATCTGATCATAAGTCACATCAATTGCAAGAAAGTGATCATCAGACGAATAGAGAAACACAAGAAGCAAACAAACACTCATGAAATGGGCAGTTAAAACGATAACAATGCATGAAGCATATCTCATCAACTTGCCGATGCTGCTACATTTTCTTTGGCGAGCATCTTGATTACTCATCCATATACTTATAATAACAAAGTAAGAACCTAAGGCTTATATCAGTTTCAATATGTGCTTCACGGAACAATGGTTCAAGTCGCAGGCAAGAAAGACTTGATAACAAAAATGGTACGTACTAATGTAATAAGAAAGACATTTCATCGAGCACCATGCGAGCACCGGGAACCTGCCGCCCACGGGAGCCTCCCTTGCCGACAAGGGGAGACGTTTGAGAAACAGGGCGGTGGTGAGGAGAGGGAGGGGAGCGGGTGCGCGGGGGGGCTTACGCGGGCGTCGCGGACCTCGATGACGAGGTCGGCGAGCTTGAGGCGGTCGCGGATGGCGCGTGAGGCGGCAGCCATGTGGCCGGGGAACCAGTTGATGGTGCCGCCCCCGGCGTTCAAGGCCATCTCACCGGCACGCTTTCCCGCCCGCGTCAGACCCCGCATCCTGGCGGCGGCGGCGGCTCAACCCCGCGTCGGCGTCGGCGGCGCTGCCCCTCGCCGTGTCTCTCGTTGCAAAAGGCTTCACAAGTTGGGACTGCTTTTTTTTCGAGTTGGGAAAAACCCGTCAGCGCACTGCCGGTTTTGCTTCGCGCAGCTCCGGCCCAAGCAAGCCCACTGCACCCTGCGCAGCCCCGGGAGAAACCGGCAGTGCTATATCTCGCCTACTGCAGGATGTAGCTCTCGCTCGACTCACGTTTTTAGCCATATGAACGCACGCACGCACGCACGCTCTATTTCTATGACCACTTTTAAAATACTGAGCCAGCACGGCATTTTAAAATTGACGAAATCTTCATAGACCCGTTCGTAGTCGACGGGAACGACTCCTTTCATTGAACGCATGAAAATAAATCTAGTAAAATGCGACCACCAATGTCAAAGTTCAGAACGTGCATACTGGTGGATTCGTTCCAGCACAAAAATTCCTAATCATGTGAGCTACACTCGTTTCGCACTCGAGTTGTTGTGTACCGAGTAAGTAGGGTCTAGTAGAACGCCCATAATTTATTTTTCATCAACTTGACAAATTAATTTAAGAGATAGAACTTCACTATTAGAACAGGTTGTTCAAAGGGTTCATTTGTTCGTCCAATAGACATTCTATTTTCTTGTGGATACTTTGGTTCAAATATTCATGGATATCTTTTTACGGGTTTTATATAATCCTAGAAATATAAATTCTTTTCAGGCCTCTTGCTCACATCCCTCGTCAAAAGGTGCTATTCTATAATAAACGCAAGTATGGCTCAGCCCATTGGCGTGTTCTGCTGGTTTGGTGGCCGTGCTCGCTCGGTTTGCTTTTTTCTCTTCTTCTGTTGTACACTGACTGAACTGGTGACGTTTTTTCCTTGATTTTCTCTTTATGTTTTTCTTTACTGTTTTATTGATTTCTACATTGTTTATTTGACTTTTTATTTTCTTCATTTTTATGTGTTTTCCTTACGTTTCCCATTGGCTTTTTTTTATTGTTTTTGGCTTTTTGTGTTTTTCTTTACGTTTTTTGTTGGGGTTTTTCATTTCCATAAGTCCTTTTCTCACATTCATCTGTGTACTTCGTTTTACAGCTTTCATTGTCATTATTTGGGGGTTCCTGGTTTTTTCCTATATTTATTTGTTTTCTTTAATTTTGTTTTTTCAATGCATGTCTATGTTTTATACACATTGCACAATTTTTTGTATACATTAGGATTTTTATATTTATATTTAACATCTTAGAAATAGCTTATTAAAAAAATTAAAAACATACACTTTGATTTCTACATTTTCCTGTTGTAGATTTTTCGTCTAAATCAGGAATATTTTTTTATACAAGTTTAATATTTTACATATACATGATTAATATTTTTTCTGAATATATGTTTTGATGTCTACATTTTTTAATACACATTGTAGATTTTTTGTATACATCAGGAAATTTTTTATACGTGCCTAATATTTTATAAATGTTTAAATATATGGTTTGATGCCTATTTTTTGTACATGTTGTACATTTCATATATCAGGAACATTTATGTGTGTGTGTGTGTGTAAAAAATTAAATACATGGTTAGCGTGTTTTTACAATGCCACATGCACATTTTTTGGACCCAAACATTTGTTTTGAATGCTATCGACATTTTTGTTAAACATTACACTAAATTTTGTTTACACCATGTTAATACTTATAAAATCCATGGTTGTTGAAAAAAAATCATCAAATTTAGTTTTCTGAAATATATGTACTTAGAATGTTTGTCAAACATATATATAAAGAAAACAAAAAAAGGAATGTATTAAAAATAGAGGAAAACGGACTTAGTTGAAAGCTACTTGGTCCGGCCCATTAGTAGTGAACCAAGAGGCGAGTGTATGCTCGGTCTCACACTAAGCGGCACGCCCAAGAAAAACTAAGAGCACCTCCAGCAAAAATCCCCTAAACACACATGGCCTCTTAACAGTTTTTAGTAATACTTAGACATGTACGTCCTCCACAGTGATTTAGTGTTCTCAAACGTCTGATATAATCATGAACGATCCAAATCACTCATCGCTCCGAGCGTCCAAACGGCTCAACGCTAAAAGGATCGTCGCTCCAGAGACTGAATCAGGTGAACATTACTCTTTTCTTAGCACAACCCACCAGGTTTTCTTGATTGATGATTATAGGAATACAGATTGTATCATAAGGTAGACCAAGCCAATAGTCTCTACCATGATCTAGAGAAGATGCAGGCATAGCTAGATTGTGGGCTTCATAGTTTGAGCTTCTATTTTCATGGAAAAAGTTACACAGGGTGAAAGAGGATTCCGGTGCTACAATTTCACCGTGCGGCCCATACCATCCTTGCAATCCTCTTATTAATTGAGCCCATTTTCCTTCTCTAGTCTGTATGGAAGGTCACTTCAATGCGGATCTCCTCTCAGTCTCGTGTTTCTCGCATGTCCGGTGGGAGCACCGAGCCTTGCAGCGGCATCCTACGATACGACTTCATCAGTCGTTCTCGTTGTCTGCGCATGGACCCTCAGGGCTTTTCCTGCCACAGTCCGTCCTGAAACACCCGGTAGCAATAAAGCTCGACCTTAGTTTGGTCTCGCCTTCTCGATCAACGTTGCTATTATCCAGCCAACTGGTTTAAGAGACGTTTGCTAGCATGTATTAGAGCCCGCCACCATTCTTCACATGATTGACGTTCCACTTCATGCTCATTTCATGAAGTTTTCACCATTCTTCTCTCTTCCTTTTTTTACGCAAGAGTAGACAATTTTTTTAAGCAGAATGGTCACATGCTTTTGGAGTGTGTACTTGCATGATAAAAGAGAGTATACAACAGCTCTTGGGTGACTTGCTCTACACTATTTGCATGCTTAGCTGACAAACCTATACGTAGTCCTATGCTATATATTCTAACCCAGGGATGGCAAAGATCCATTGCCATTAGTTTAAATATGTATTCTTTTGTATTAGCTTCAATCTATAATAAACACTGAAATATTGGAGAAAAACAGAACATCGTGGTAACCATGCCCCTTTCCTTTCTTGCTCCAACATATCACCAATTACAATACAGTATTTTTGCCAAGAACTCGAGAGTTACACAGTGATGTGTACACTTATCTTTCATTTTAGGCTTCTAGTTTTTCATTCAAAATATATTTTCACCTGATGTGGAATACTCTCCAGTCGAAACATAACACAACCCAGAGCTCGAGGAAGATATCCCATTGTTTGTAACGTCAAGTTTGATTGTTTACCAGACCTCAAAGATTTCCGAGTGGAGGCTCTTGGACAAGTGACCTTGTTATAAGTATATGTGCTCTTGGGAATAAAAATGTAGTACTTGATCCATGCGTGGTTCGTACTTCATGGTGATCTCTTCTTCCTTCATTTTGTAAAATTAAACGGAAAAAGTGAAAGTAGAATGGTCACATAATTTTTGGAGCGTGTGCCCGCATGATAAAAGAAAGGATACAATGTGAGTTCCTGGATGCCTTCCTCACCTACCTGCCTTTTGAATAGGGATATCAAAGGTCCATTGTTAAAAACATGTTTTATTCTGTATTAACTCCATCTACAGTAAACATAGAGGTATACAGAACATCATGGTAAAAATGCACCTTTCTGTGTGTGTTCCAACATATCACCAAATTAAGAATTATGACTCTTTGCCAAGAACTCGAGAGTTATGCAATTATCATATTTTTAGGCTAACGTTTCTTATTCCAAATAGATTTTCTTCTGGTGCAGAATCCCCTCCGATTGAATTTCCAAGACCTCGATGAATCTGATAACGTCGCATTTCATTGTAGCCCTTAGCCAAGTGATCCAATCAAAAGGCCGATGGCCGATCTTTATTATGACAACAAAAAAGTACTCCCTCCGTCCCATAATGTAAGACGCTTTTTAACACTAAGCTGGCAACAAATCTAAAGTCGTTGATTGACGCAGCCTGCTGCCTCACCTCTCGTGTCGTGTTAGGGGCGGCGTTAAAAATTCTTGCATTCCGCTCCATCCATATCCTCCCGGATTACCATATTATTGAGGTCCCTCTTCAAATTTTCAGAGCCCCTTTTCTCAGTTGAAGCCTCTGTCAAGCTGACATATTAGATGTACAATATCCTCACACAACACAACAACACAACAACACAACAACACAACAACACAACAAGTATACTCCATAATGTATCTCACTGAATTAACATACCAAAGAGATGGATAAAAATCAAAGATTGGCAAATTTCCACCAAACTTTCTACTCTGGTTTCTGTTCGTACTCCACAGTTGAACAATTTTAGCCCCATCTGACAAGTGGCCTTTTGTGTCAGGCTGATCTGCCTAGTGGTTAGTTGTCACTTGTTTTTCTCAACGAAAGGTTTCTCCCCCTATTTCATGTAAGTCAATAAATACCATGGATACAAAATTCGCCGGTAGAATATATCTTGTGAAGACACGACACATATGGCTGGTAAACCCAAGGCAGTGCAAAACTGTTGCAGAATATTACCCACAAAAAAAAGGTCACTATTGCAGAATAGTACGGCCAGTGAATAAAAACTGTTATATTCCCGTAAAAAGTTGCATAGAGCGGTTAAAGTTCGGTGGTTGCATAGACCGGCTAAAGAGAGGTACATATGTGTAGCTATTCCACCATGCTTTGAACAAGTCAGCGCCTGTAGCTCAGTGGATAGAGCGTCCGTTTCCTAAGCGGAAGGCCGTAGGTTCGACCCCTACCTGGCGCGGTAATTTTTTTTGCATTTCCAACTTTAAAACTATAGCCTGCTATACGTTTCTACCAATCCACTGTCCTATCTTTCTTACCGTTACTCGATGCAAACCCTTTTTTTTTTAACAGTGGCACACACGATCTATTCATCTCTGGATTGAGGTCGCTTGTGGCACGCTCGTGCTTACATGAACCGTTCTTCAAATGGAGTACTACCTAGCCAGACCTTTTGTAAATACTTGCATTTTTCAAAACGTGGCCTCTTGTCAGGCAAGAGTAAAGAAAAGCAAGCAACTCATCTATGCAGAAAGAGCACGAGGCGGCCAAGGTGGCGGTTGGGGTCTAAGAAACCGGTTGGAAACCGGTTGGGGTCTCGTTAACGATTACATTTCTACATCGTATCATTACAGGAGAAGCCTTCTGCTGGCTAAGATTGAAATGTTCATCAATATATGAACTATGTACTTCTTTCTGATTCTTTTGGGCCTACCATATTTATAAGAAGAGACGATTTGTCAGTCATATTTCCATTTCTATCCATCATCATCCGCTCAGATTCCTCGAGCGCGTAAAAACTTGAATGTAAAGACTGAAAGGGAAGTGACTAATGCATGTGACCACTCCTACTTATTTGGTGATCACGCACGCATACATGCAATTAATGCAATGCATTCGTTCACTCATCGTCTATTTTAGTTGATGGGACTTTTCAAAAAGACCCAACAAACAGGAAAGGAGGAAGTAGAAGTCTATTACTCAGCTCCATGTTTTTTTTGGGGGGGGGGGGGGGGGGGACGGGTACTCAGCTCCATGTTTTCAACACACTCAAAAGGGAATTCATGTTTGATCATTTTCCGGGCATCACACATAAGGATGGCACTAGGAACCTAAATGGGCCAGCCCATTATAGTAGTACACAGGCGCATTCTATTCCCGTTTCTATTTCTATTTGGTTTTACTGGTTCCCAATGAAACACTGAATGAAAAATATTTGGCTATGCCATCTGACATTGGGAACTCAAAGAATGGGGCCTTTAAGTATTTGAAGGATAGACTGTGGAGCAAAATTCAGGGATGGATTGGGAGAACATTGTCAGCAGCAGGAAGGAGGTACTAGTCAAATCAGTCGCTCAGGCCGTGCCAGTCTTTTCCATGTCATGTTTCAAACTCCCTAGGGGTCTATGTGAGCATCTTAATATGCTGATAAGGAAGTTCTGGTGGGGGAGTATGAATGGCCAACGAAAACCTCATTGGGTCTCATGGGAAGCAATGACACAGTCAAAAAGCATGGGAGGCTTGGGCTTCAAAGACTTTGAGTTGTTCAACCTGGCCATGTTGGTGTTGGAAATATGCCCTAGAGGCAATAATAAATTAGTTATTACCATATTTCCTTGTTCATGATAATCGTTTATTATCCATGCTATAATTGTATTGATCGGAGACTTAAATGCATGTGTGGATACATAGACAAAACCATGTCCCTAGTATGCCTCTAATGGACTAGCTTGTTGATCAAAGGATGGTTAAGGTTTCCTAGCCATGGACATGAGATGTCATTTGATAACGGGATCACATCATTAGGAGAATGATGTGATGGATAAGACCCAAACTACAAACATAGCATATGATCGTGTCAGTTTATTGCTACTGTTTTCTGCATGTCAAGTATATGTTCCTATGACCATGAGATCATGCAACTCACGGATATCGGAGGAGTGCCTTGTGTGTATCAAACGTCGCAACGTAACTGGGTGACTATAAAGGTGCTCTACAGGTATCTCCGATGGTGTCTGTTGAGTTGGCATGGATCGAGACTGGGATTTGTTACTCCGTGTAACGGAGAGGTATCTCGGGGCCCACTCGGTAATGCAACATCACAATAAGCCTTGCAAGCAATGTGACTAATTGTTAGTTGCGGGATCTTGTATTACGGAACGAGTAAAGAGACTTGCCGGTAACGAGGTTGAACTAGGTATGGAGATACCGACGATCGAATCTCGGGCAAGTAACATACCGAAGAACAAAGGGAACGATATACGGGATTAACTGAATCCTTGACATAGAGGTTCGACCGATAAAGATCTTCATATAATATGTAGGAACCAATGTGGACGTCCAGGTCCCGCCATTGGTTATTGACCGTAGAGGTGTCTCGGTCATGTCTACATAGTTCTCGAACCCGCAGGGTCTGCACACTTAAGGTTCGGTGACGTTTCGGTAGTGTAGAGTTATGTATGGTGGTGACCGAAGGTTGTTAGGAGTCCCGGATGAGATCCCGGACGTCACGAGGAGCTCCGGAATGGTCCGGAGGTAAAGATTCATATATAGGAAGTCCCAGTTTGGTTTCCGGAAAGGTTTCGGGCTCATCGGTAGTGTACCGGGAGTATCGGTATTGTACCGGGAGTGCCGGTAGTGTACCGAGGGACCTCCGGGAGGGGTATTTCGACCCCAAGAGGTCCATGGGCTGTAGGAGAGTAATAACCAGCCCTTAGTGGGCTGGGAAAACAGCCACAAAGGTGTTGGAAATATGCCCTAGAGGCAATAATAAAATGGTTATTATTGTATTTCCTAGTTCATGATAATTGTCTATTGTTCATGCTATAATTGTGTTAACCGGAAACCGTAATACATGTGTGAATACATAGACCACAACGTGTCCCTAGTGAGCCTCTAGTTGGCTAGCTCGTTGATCAATAGATGGTCTCGGTTTCATGACCATGGACATTGGATGTCGTTGATAACGGGATCACATCATTAGGAGAATGATGTGATGGACAAGACCCAATCCTAAGCATAGCACAAGATCGTGTAGTTCGTTTGCTAAAGCTTTTCAATGTCAAGTGTCATTTCCTTAGACCATGAGATTGTGTAACTCCCGGATACCGTAGGAATGCTTTGGGTGTGCCAAACGTCACAACGTAACTGGGTGGCTATAAAGGTACGCTACGGGTATCTCCGAAAGTGTCTGTTGGGTTGACACGAATCGAGACTGGGATTTGTCACTCCGTGCGACGGAGAGGTATCTCTGGGCCCACTCGGTAAGACATCATCATTATGAGCTCAATGTGACTAAGGAGTTAGTCACGGGATGATGTATTACGGAACGAGTAAAGAGACTTGCCGGTAACGAGATTGAACAAGGTATGGGGATACCGACGATCGAATCTCGGGCAAGTACCATACCGATAGACAAAGGGAATTGTATACGGGATTGATTGAATCCCTGACATCGTGGTTCATCCGATGAGATCATCGTGGAGTACGTGGGAGCCAACATGGGTATCCAGATCCCGCTGTTGGTTATTGGCCGGAGAGGTGTCTCGGTCATGTCTACGTGTCTCCCGAACCCGTAGGGTCTACACACTTAAGGTTCGATGACGCTAGGGTTATAGGGAAATAGTGTACGTGGTTACCGAAGGTTGTTCGGAGTCCCGGATGAGATCCCGGACGTCACGAGGAGTCCCGGAATGGTCCGGAGACGAAGATTGATATATAGGAAGTGAGGATTTGGTTACCGGAAGTGTTCCGGGTGTCACCGGTAGTGTACCGGGACCACCGGAAGGGTTCCGGGGGTCCACCAAGTGGGCCCACCTGCCCCGGAAGGTTCCGTGGGCTAAGAGTGGGAGGGAGCCAGCCCCTAGGTGGGCTGGTGCGCCTCCCACCCCAGCCCAAGGCGTGGCAAAGGTGGAGGGGGGCAAACCCTAGGCTTAGATGGGCCTTAAGGCCCACCCTAGGGCGCCCCACCTCTTCCTTGCCCTAGCCGCCGGCCAGATGGCATCTGGTGGCTGCCGCCACCCCTAGGGTGGAACCCTAGGGCGCAGCCACCCCTCCTCCCTCTCTCCTATATATAGTGGAGGTATTTGGGGCTGCACAATACACGGTTCTCCCTCTCTCTCTGGTGCAGCCCTACCTCCTCCTCCCCTCGTTCTCCGTAGCGCTTAGCGAAGCTCTGTCGGAGTACCACGCAGCTCCACCGCCACCACGCCGTCGTGCTGCCGGAGCTCTCCCTCAACCTCTCCTCCCTCCTTGCTGGATCAAGGCGTAGGAGACGTCACCGGGCTGCACGTGTGTTGAACGCGGAGGTGCCGTCCGTTCGGCACTTGATCGGATCTACCGCGATCTGAATCGCTGCGAGTACGACTCCATCAACCGCGTTCTAGCAACGCTTCCGCTTAGCGATCTTCAAAGGTATGAAGATGCAATCTCTCCCCTCTCGTTGCTGGTTTCTCCATAGATAGATCTTGGTGACACGTAGGAAAATTTTGATTTACTACTACGTCTCCCAATAGTGGCATCATGAGCTAGGTCTATGCGTAGAATCTATGCACGAGTAGAACACAAAGCAGTTGTGGGCGTCGATTTTGTTAATATGCTTGCCGTTACTAGTCTTATCTTGATTCGACGGTATTGTGGGATGAAGCGGCCCGGACCAACCTTACACGTACGCTTACGTGAGACCGGTTCCACCGCCTGACATGCACTAGTTGCATAAGGTGGCTAGCGGGTGTCTGTCTCTCCCACCTTAGTCGGATTGGATTCGATGAAAAGGGTCCTTATGAAGGGTAAATAGCAATTGGCATATCACGTTGTGGTTTTGGCGTAGGTAAGAAACGTTCTTGCTAGAAACCTATAGCAACCACATAAAAAACTTGCAACTACAAATTAGAGATCGTCTAACTTGTTTTTGCAGCATATGCCTTGTGATGTGATATGGCCAGAAGGATGTGATGTGATGCATTGTGATGTATGAGATTGATCATGTTCTTGTAATAGGGTTCACGACTTGCATGTCGATGACTATGACAACCGGCAGGAGCCATAGGAGTTGTCTTATTTATTGTATGACCTGCGAGTCAATCACAAACGCCATGTAATTACTTTACTTTATTGCTAAGCGTTAGCCATAGAAGTAGAAGCAATAGTTGGCGAGACAACCTCATGAAGACACAATGATGGAGATCATGATGATGGAGATCATGGTGTCATGCCGGTGACAATGATGATCATGGTGCCCCGAAGATGGAGATCATAGGAGCAAGATGATATTGGCCATATCATGTCACTATATTGATTGCATGTGATGTTTATCATGTTTACATCTTATTTGCTTAAAACGACGGTAGTAAATAAGATGATCTCTCAATAAAATTTCAAGAGAAGTGTTCACCCTAACTGTGCACCGTTGCTAAGGATCGTTGTTCCGAAGCACCACGTGATGATCGGGTGTGATAGGTTCTAACGTTCGCATACAACGGGTGTAAGCCAGATTTACACACGCGAAACACTTAGGTTGACTTGACGAGCCTAGCATGTACAGACATGGCCTCGGAACACGGAAGACCGAAAGGTCGAACATGAGTCGTATAGAAGATACGATCAACATGGAGATGTTCACCATGGATGACTAGTCCGTCTCACGTGATGATCGGACACGGGCTAGTTGACATGGATCATGTGTCACTTAGATGACTAGAGAGATGTCTATCTGAGTGGGAGTTCATTGAATAATTTGATTATGAGAACTCGATTATCATGAACTTAGTCTAAAATTGCCTTTAATATCTATATTGTAGATCCAATGGCCAACGCAAATGTCAACCTCAATTTCAACGCGTTCCTAGAGAAAACCAAGCTGAAAGATGATGGAAGCAACTATACGGACTGGGTCCGTGGCTTGAGGATCATCCTCATAGCTTCCAAGAGATTGTATGTCCTTGATGCACCGCTAGGTGACCCACCCATTCTCCCAGCGGACCAAGATGTTACGAACGCTTGGCAGTCACGCTGCGATGATTACTCTCTTGTTCAGTGCGGCATGCTTTACAGTTTAGAATCGGGGCTCCAAAAGCGTTTTGAGCAACACGGAGCATATGAGATGTTCCAAGAGCTGAAACTGGTTTTCCAAGCTCATGCCCGAGTCGAGAGATATGACATCTCTGACAAGTTCTTCAGCTGTAAGATGGAGGAGAACAGTTCTGTTAGTGAGCACATCCTCAAGATGTCTGGGCTTCACAACCGCTTGACTCAGCTGGGAGTTAAACTCCCGGATGACTCAGTCATTGACAGAATCCTCCAGTCGCTTCCACCTAGCTACAAAAGCTTTGTGATGAACTACAACATGCAGGGGATGGAGAAGTCCATTCCTGAGTTGTACTCGATGCTCAAATCAGCAGAGGTCGAGATCAGAAAGGAGCATCAAGTGTTGATGGTAAACAAGACCACTAGTTTCAAGAAAGGCAAGGGTAAGAAGAACTTCAAGAAGGACGGCAAAGTTGTTGCCGCGCCCGGTAAGCAAGTTGCCGGGAAGAAGAAGAACAAGAATGGACCCAAGCCTGAGACTGAGTGTTTCTATTGTAAGGGTACGGGTCACTGGAAGCGGAACTGCCCCAAGTACTTAGCGGATAAGAAGGTCGGCAACGTTAAAGGTATATGTGATATACTTGTTATTGATGTGTACCTAACCAGCGCTCGTAGTAGCTCCTGGGTATTTGATACCGGTGCAGTTGCTCACATTTGTAACTCCAAGCAGGAGCTGCGGAATAAGCGAAGGTTGGCAAAGGACGAGGTGACGATGCGCGTCGGGAATGGTTCCAAGGTCGATGTGATCGCCGTCGGCATGCTACCTCTACATCTACCTTCGGGATTAGTTTTAAACCTTAATAATTGTTATTTAGTACCAGCTTTGAGCATGAACATTGTATCTGGATCTCGCTTGATACGAGATGGCTACTCTTTTAAATCCGAGAATAATGGTTGTTCTATTTATATGAGAGAAATGTTCTATGCTCATGCCCCGCTGGTCAATGGTTTATTTTTGATGAATCTCGAACGTGATGTTACACATGTCCATAGTGTGAGTACCAAAAAGTGTAAAGTTGATAACGATAGTCCCACTTACATGTGGCACTGCCGTCTTGGCCATATTGGTGTCAAACGCATGAAGAAGCTCCATGCTGATGGACTTTTGGAGTCACTTGATTTCGAATCATTTGACACATGCGAACCATGCCTCATGGGCAAGATGACCAAAACTCCGTTCTCCGGAACAATGGAGCGAGCAACTGACTTGTTGGAGATAATACATACCGATGTATGCGGTCCAATGAGTGTCGAGGCTCGCGGTGGCTACCGTTATGTTCTCACCCTCACTGATGACTTGAGCAGATATGGGTATGTCTACTTAATGAAACACAAGTCTGAAACCTTTGAAAGGTTCAAGGAATTTCAGAGTGAGGTCGAGAATCAACGTGACAGGAAAATAAAATGCCTACGATCTGATCGTGGCGGAGAATATTTAAGTCACGAGTTTGACACGCACCTTAGGAAATGTGGAATTGTTTCACAGCTCACGCCGCCAGGCACACCTCAGCGAAATGGTGTGTCTGAACGTCGTAATCGCACTCTATTGGATATGGTGCGATCTATGATGTCTCTTACCGACTTACCGCTATCATTTTGGGGATATGCATTAGAGACTGCCGCGTTCACTTTAAATAGGGCACCGTCTAAATCCGTTGAGACGACACCGTATGAATTATGGTTTGGAAAGAAACCTAAGCTGTCGTTTCTAAAAGTTTGGGGTTGCGATGCTTATGTGAAGAAACTTCAACCTGAGAAGCTCGAACCCAAAGCGGAAAAGTGCGTCTTCATAGGATATCCCAAAGAGACTATTGGGTATACCTTCTACCTACGATCCGAAGGCAAAGTCTTTGTTGCCAAGAATGGATCCTTTCTCGAGAAAGAGTTTCTCTCGAAAGAAGTAAGTGGGAGGAAAATGGAACTTGATGAGGTAATTGTACCTTCACTCGAACCGGAGAGTAGCGCAGCACAGGAAGTTGTTTCTGTGGAGCCTACACCGGCTAGAGAGGAAGTTAATGATGATGATCATGAAACATCAGATCAAGTTGCTACTCGAAGGTCCACTAGGACACGTTCCGCACCAGAGTGGTACGGTAATCCTGTCCTAGAGATCATGTTGTTGGACAACGGTGAACCTTCGAACTATGAAGAAGCGATGGCGGGCCCGAATTCCGACAAATGGCTTGAGGCCATGAAATCCGAGATAGGATCCATGTATGAGAACAAAGTATGGACTTTGGTGGACTTGCCTGATGATAAGAGAGCCATTGAAAATAAATGGATCTTTAAGAAGAAGACTGACGCAGACGGTAATGTGACCGCCTATAAAGCTCGGCTTGTCGCTAAGGGTTATCGACAAGTTCAAGGAGTTGACTACGATGAGACTTTCTCACCCGTAGCGATGCTAAAGTCTGTCCGAATCATGTTAGCAGTTGCCGCATTTTATGATTATGAAATCTGGCAAATGGACGTCAAAACGGCATTCCTTAATGGCTTCCTCAAGGAAGAACTGTATATGATGCAGCCGGAAGGTTTTGTCGATCCTAAAGATGCTAACAAGGTATGCAAGCTCCAGCGCTCCATCTATGGGCTGGTGCAAGCATCTCGGAGTTGGAACATTCGCTTTAATGAGGTGATTAAAGCGTTTGGGTTTGTACAGGTTTATGGAGAACCCTGTATTTACAAGAAAGTGAGTGGGAGCTCTATAGCATTTCTTATACTGTATGTGGATGACATGCTGATAATGGGAAATAATATAGAACTCTTGGAAAGTATCAAGGCCTACTTGAATAAGTGTTTTTCAATGAAGGACCTTGGAGAAGCTGCTTACATATTAGGTATTAAGATCTATAGAGATAGATCAAAACGCCTCATTGGTCTTTCACAAAGCACATACCTTGAAAAGATATTGAAGAAGTTCAATATGGATCAGTCCAAGAAGGGGTTCTTGCCTGTGTTGCAAGGTGTGAGATTGAGTACGACTCAATGCCCGACCACGGCAAAGGATAGAGAAGAGATGAGTGCCATCCCCTATGCTTCAGCCATAGGCTCTATCATGTATGCCATGCTGTGTACCAGACCTGATGTGAACCTTGCCATAAGTTTGGTAGGGAGGTACCAAAGTGATCCCGGAGCGGAACACTGGATAGCGGTCAAGAATATCCTGAAGTACCTGAAAAGGACAAAGGACATGTTTCTCGTTTATGGAGGTGCCGAAGAGCTCGTCGTAAAGGGTTACGTCGATGCTAGCTTCGACACAGATCCGGACGACTCCAAGTCGCAAACCGGATACGTGTATATTTTGAATGGAGGGGCAGTGAGCTGGAGCAGCAGCAAGCAAAGCGTCGTGGCAGCATCTACATGTGAAGCGGAGTACATAGCTGCTTCGGAAGCAGCAAAGGAGGGAGTCTGGATGAAGGAGTTCATCACCGACCTAGGAGTGATTCCGAATGCGTCGGGCCCGATGACTCTACTCTGTGACAACACTGGAGCTATTGCCCTTGCGAAGGAGCCCAGGTTTCACAAGAAGACAAGACACATCAAGCGCCGCTTCAACTCCATCCGTGATTACATTCAGGAGGGAGACATAGATATTTGTAAAGTGCATACGGATCTGAATGTCGTAGATCCATTGACTAAACCTCTCTCACGAGCAAAACATGATCAACACCAGAATGCTATGGGTGTTCGATTCATCACAATGTAACTAGATTATTGACTCTAGTGCAAGTGGGAGACTGTTGGAAATATGCCCTAGAGGCAATAATAAAATGGTTATTATTGTATTTCCTAGTTCATGATAATTGTCTATTGTTCATGCTATAATTGTGTTAACCGGAAACCGTAATACATGTGTGAATACATAGACCACAACGTGTCCCTAGTGAGCCTCTAGTTGGCTAGCTCGTTGATCAATAGATGGTCTCGGTTTCATGACCATGGACATTGGATGTCGTTGATAACGGGATCACATCATTAGGAGAATGATGTGATGGACAAGACCCAATCCTAAGCATAGCACAAGATCGTGTAGTTCGTTTGCTAAAGCTTTTCAATGTCAAGTGTCATTTCCTTAGACCATGAGATTGTGTAACTCCCGGATACCGTAGGAATGCTTTGGGTGTGCCAAACGTCACAACGTAACTGGGTGGCTATAAAGGTACGCTACGGGTATCTCCGAAAGTGTCTGTTGGGTTGACACGAATCGAGACTGGGATTTGTCACTCCGTGCGACGGAGAGGTATCTCTGGGCCCACTCGGTAAGACATCATCATTATGAGCTCAATGTGACTAAGGAGTTAGTCACGGGATGATGTATTACGGAACGAGTAAAGAGACTTGCCGGTAACGAGATTGAACAAGGTATGGGGATACCGACGATCGAATCTCGGGCAAGTACCATACCGATAGACAAAGGGAATTGTATACGGGATTGATTGAATCCCTGACATCGTGGTTCATCCGATGAGATCATCGTGGAGTACGTGGGAGCCAACATGGGTATCCAGATCCCGCTGTTGGTTATTGGCCGGAGAGGTGTCTCGGTCATGTCTACGTGTCTCCCGAACCCGTAGGGTCTACACACTTAAGGTTCGATGACGCTAGGGTTATAGGGAAATAGTGTACGTGGTTACCGAAGGTTGTTCGGAGTCCCGGATGAGATCCCGGACGTCACGAGGAGTCCCGGAATGGTCCGGAGACGAAGATTGATATATAGGAAGTGAGGATTTGGTTACCGGAAGTGTTCCGGGTGTCACCGGTAGTGTACCGGGACCACCGGAAGGGTTCCGGGGGTCCACCAAGTGGGCCCACCTGCCCCGGAAGGTTCCGTGGGCTAAGAGTGGGAGGGAGCCAGCCCCTAGGTGGGCTGGTGCGCCTCCCACCCCAGCCCAAGGCGTGGCAAAGGTGGAGGGGGGCAAACCCTAGGCTTAGATGGGCCTTAAGGCCCACCCTAGGGCGCCCCACCTCTCCCTTGCCCTAGCCGCCGGCCAGATGGCATCTGGTGGCTGCCGCCACCCCTAGGGTGGAACCCTAGGGCGCAGCCACCCCTCCTCCCTCTCTCCTATATATAGTGGAGGTATTTGGGGCTGCACAATACACGGTTCTCCCTCTCTCTCTGGTGCAGCCCTACCTCCTCCTCCCCTCGTTCTCCATAGCGCTTAGCGAAGCTCTGTCGGAGTACCACGCAGCTCCACCGCCACCACGCCGTCGTGCTGCCGGAGCTCTCCCTCAACCTCTCCTCCCTCCTTGCTGGATCAAGGCGTAGGAGACGTCACCGGGCTGCACGTGTGTTGAACGCGGAGGTGCCGTCCGTTCGGCACTTGATCGGATCTACCGCGATCTGAATCGCTGCGAGTACGACTCCATCAACCGCGTTCTAGCAACGCTTCCGCTTAGCGATCTTCAAAGGTATGAAGATGCAATCTCTCCCCTCTCGTTGCTGGTTTCTCCATAGATAGATCTTGGTGACACGTAGGAAAATTTTGATTTACTACTACGTCTCCCAATAAAAGGCCCATGGCGCAGGAGAGAAAATCCTAAAGCAAAAAGTGGAAAATCAGCCAATAGGAGGCAATCCTACTCCAACTAGGATTGGAGGTGAAGTAGGATTGCTCCCACCTCCTATTTCGGCTGACCCAAAGGCCTTGGCTGCCTCTCCTATCCTCTCCTCCTATATATACTAGTGGATTGGGTGGTTTTTGGACAGAATTTCCGGCCACGTGCTACCCGTTTCACCGGTGCACAGTTTCTCCTCTAGATCGGTTTTCCGCAGCGCTTAGGCGAAGCCCTGCCGGAATCACTCCACCACCATCACCGGAGCGCCGTCACGCTGCCGGTGAACTCTCTTTCCTCTCCACCTCCTCTCTCTGGATCGAGACGGTGGAGATCGTCATCAAGCTGCACGTGTGCTGAACGCGGAGGTGCCGTCCGTTCGGCGCTAGATCGGAAGGACCGTGATCGAGATCGCGAGACAGTTCGTGATGAGATCGCGGAACGGATCGTGATGAGTTCGCGGGACAGATCGTGATCAAGATCGTGAGACGGATCGTGATGAGATCGCGGGACGGATCGTGATGAGTTCACGGGACGGATCGTGATTGGATCGCGGGACGGATCGTGATGAGATCGCGGGACGCTCGGCGATTTGGATCGCGAAGATGTTCGACTACACCAACCGCGTTTCTTAACGCTTCCCGCTTAGTGATCTACAAGGGTATGTAGATCCACTCTCCCTCTCGTAGATGCTCATCACCATGGATAGGTTTGCGTGTGCGTAGGAAATTTTTTGTTTCCCATGCGACGTTCCCCAACAGTGGCATCATGAGCTAGGTTGATGGTTCGATGAGATATCGAGTAGAACACAAAAGGTTTGTGGGCGTTGATGCTTAGATTGCTTCCTCCCTTGGTCGTATTTTGGTTCAGCGGGATTGTGAGATGAAGCGGCCCGGACCAACATTACTCGTACGCTTACGAGAGACCGGTTCCCTCGACGCAACTTGTTGCCTAGATGGCTTGCGGGTGACAGTTTCTCTCACTTTAGTTGGATCGGATTCAACAAAGGCGGTCCTTGAGAAGGTTGAAAATCAAACTAGTGTATCACCGTTGTGGTTTATGCGTAGGTGAGAATCGTTCTTGCTAGATACCCATAGCAGCCACGTAAAATATGCAACAACAATTAGAGGACGTCTAACTTGTTTTTGCAGGGTATGTTGTGATGTGATATGGCCAATTACATGATGAGATATATGTGATGTATGAGATGATCATGTGATGTATAGATTATCACGACTTGCATGTCGATGAGTACGGCAACCGGCAGGAGCCATAGGGTTGTCTTTAATTATTGTATGACCTGCGTGTCAATCATTAAGCGCTATGTAATGCTTTACTTTATCGCTACGGTAGCAATAGTAGTAGAAGCATGCAGGGCGTGACAACCCCAATGGCAACACATTGATGGAGATCAAGATGATGGAGATCATGGTGTTGTGCCGGTGACGATGGAGATCATGCCGGTGTTTCGAAGATGGAGATCTTAAACACAAGTTCATGGCCATATCATGTCACTTATGAATTGCATGAGATGTTAATCCTTTTATGCACCTTGTTTTGCTTAGTACGAAGGTAGCATTATAAGGTGATCCCTCACTTGAATTTCAAGATGAACTGTGTTCTCCCCGAGTGTGCACCGTTGCGAAAGTTCGTCGTGTTGAGACACCACGTGATGATCGGGTGTGATAGACTCTACGTTCACATACAACAGGTGCAAGCCAGATTTGCACGCGCAGAACACTCGGGTTAAACTTGACGAGCCTAGCATGTACAGACATGGCCTCGGAACACGAGAGACTGAAAGGTCGAACATGAGTCATATAGTAGATATGATCAACATAATGATGTTCACCATTGCAGCCACCTCAACTCACGTGATGATCGGACTTGAGTTGGTGAATTTGGATCATGTATCACTCGAATGATCGGAGGGATGTCAATTTGAGTGGGAGTTCTTAAGTAATATGATTAATTGAACTCATTATCATGAACATAGTCAAAGTGTCTTTGCAAATTATGTTGTAGATTACTAGCTCGCGCTGTAGCTCCCTTGTATTTTTATATGTTCCTAGAGAAATAGAATTGAAAGATGTTGGTAGCAAAATTGCGGACTGGGTCCGTGATATGAGGATTGTCCTCATTGCTGCACAGAAGGCTTATGTCCTTAATGCACCGCTCGGTGTGCCACCCCCTCTAGCGTCGTCTATAGATGTTGTGAACATCTAACAGGCACGTTTCGATGACTACTTGATAGTTTAGTGCGTCATGCATTACGGCTTAGAATTGAGGCTCCAAAACGTTTTGAACGTCACGGAACAAATGAGATGTTCTAGGAGCAGAGATTGTGATCTCAGGCTCGTGCCTTTGTTGCGAGATATGAGATCTCCAACAAGATTCTTTGCTTGTAAGATGAAGGAGAATAGCTCAATCGTTGAGCATGTACTCAGATTGTCTGGGTACTACAATCGCTTGAATCAAGTGGGAGTTGATCTTCCAGATAAGATAGTGATTGATATAGTTCTCCAAGTCACTGTCACTAAAGCTACTAGAACTTAGTGATGAACTATAATACACCAGGGATAGAAGTATTGATCCCTGAGCTGTTCGCGATGTTTGACACCGCGAAGGTACAAATCAAGAAGGAGCGTCAAGTGTTGATGGTTAATCAAACCACTAGTTTCGAAAAGGGCAAGAGCAAGGAGGGAAACTTCATGGATAGCAAGTCAGTTGTTGCTCCAGTGAAGCAACCCAAAGTTGAACTCAAACCCGAGACTAAGTGCTTCTATTATGAGGTGAGAGGTCGCTGAAGCGGAACAACCCTAGATACTTGGTAGATAAGAAGGCTGGCAACATCGACAGAAGTATATTTGATATACGAGTTATTGATGTGTACCTTGCTAGTACTCCTAGTAGCACCTGGGTATTGGATACCGGTTCGGTTGCTAAATGTTAGTAACTCGAAATAAAAGCTACGGAATAAACGGAGAACTAGCTAAGGGTGAGGTGACGATGTGTGTTGGAAATGTTTCCAAGGTTGATGTGATCAACATCGCACACTCTCTCTACCTTCAGGATTAGTGACGAACCTAAATAAATGTTATTTGGTGTTTTGCGTTGAGCATGAATATGATTAGATCATGTTTGTTGCAATACGATTATTCATTTAAGTTAGAGAATAATAGTTATTCTGGTTACATGAATAATACCTTCAATGGTCATGCACCCAGTGAGAATGGTTTGTTGAAATCTTGATCGTAGTAGTACACATGTTCATAACATTGATGTCAAAAGATACAAAGTTAATAATGATAGTACCACATACTTGTGGCACTGCCGCTAAATGTCATATTGGTATAAAGCGTGTTGGGAGACGTAGTAGTAAATCAAAAAATTTCCTACGCGTTCACCAAGATCCATCTATGGAGAAACCAGCAACGAGCAAGGGGAGAGTGGATCTTCATACCTTTGAAGATCGCTAAGCGGAAGGGTTACAAGAACGCGGTTGATGGAGTCGTACTCGCAGCGATTCAGATCGCGGTAGATCCGATCAAGTGCCGAACGGACGGCACCTCCGCGTTCAACACACGTGCAGCCCGGTGACGTCTCCAACACCTTGATCCAGCAAGGAGGAAGGAGAGGTTGGGGAAGGGCTCCAACAGCAGCACGACGGCGTGGTGGTGGTGGAGTAGCAAGGTATTCCGACAGGGCTTCGCCTAAGCGCTGCGGAGGAGGAAGAAGAGAGGTAGGGCTTTGCCGTGAGAGAGAGAGATCAAATCCTCTCCCAAAACATCCAAAACCTCAAGTATATATAGGAGGAGGGACGTGGAGGGCTGGCTTGGCCTCTACTCCAAAGAGGAGAGGGCCGGCCGAATTAAAGGGAGAGTCCACCTCCCACAAGGGAGGTGGATCTCCTCCTTTTAAATCCCTTTTGCCTTATCTCCTTATCTCCAGCCACATGGGCCCACATAGATGGTCTTGGCCGACCCAATATGGGCTGGCACACCTCCTCTAAGGGCCCATGAGGTCCTTTGGTCGTCACACCCCTCTCGGGGGTCCTCCGGCACCCTCCCGGCACTCCCGGTACACTACCGATGAGCCCGAAAACTTTCCGGTGACCAAAACTGGACTTCCTATATATCAATCTTTACCTACGGACCATTCCGGAGCTCCTCGTGACGTCCGGGATCTCATCCGGGACTCCGAACAACCTTCGGTAATCACGTATACCATTTCCCTATAACCCTAGCGTCATCGAACCTTAAGTGTGTAGACCCTACGGGTTCGGGAGACACGTAGACATGACCGAGACACTTCTCCGGCCAATAACCAACAGCGGGATCTGGATACCCATGTTGGCTCCCACGTACTCCACGATGATCTCATCGGATGAACCACGATGTCGGGGATTCAATTAATCCCGTATACAATTCCCTTTGTCTATCGGTATGGTACTTGCCCGAGATTCGATCGTCGGTATCCCTATACCTTGTTCAATCTTGTTACTGGCAAGTCTCTTTACTCGTTCCGTAATACATCATCCCGTGGCTAACTCCTTAGTCACATTGAGCTCATTATGATGATGTCTTATCGAGTGGGCCCAGAGATACCTCTCCGTCACACGGAGTGACAAATCCCAGTCTCGATTCGTGCCAACCCAACAGATACCTTCGGAGATACCCGTAGTGCACCTTTATAGCCACCCAGTTACGTTGTGACGTTTGGCACACCCAAAGCATTCCTACGGTATCCGGGAGTTGCACAATCTCATGGTCTAAGGAAACGATACTTGACATTGAAAAGCTTTAGCAAATGAACTACACGATCTAGTGCTATGCTTAGGATTGGGTCTTGTCCATCACATCATTCTCCTAATGATGTGATCCCGTTATCAACGACATCCAATGTCCATGGCCATGAAACCGTGACCATCTATTGATCAACGAGCTAGTCAACTAGAGGCTCACTAGGGACATGTTGTGGTCTATGTATTCACACATGTATTATGGTTTCCGGTTAACACAATTATAGCATGAACAATAGACAATTATCATGAACAAGGAAATACAATAATAACCATTTTATTATTGCCTCTAGGGCATATTTCCAACAGTCTCCCACTTGCACTAGAGTCAATAATCTAGTTCACATCACCATGTGATTAACACTTACATCACCATGTGATCATATCATCATATGATTAACACCCAATAAGTTCTGGGGTTTGTTCATGTCCTGCTCGTGAAAGAGGTTTTAGTCAACGGGTCTGCGACATTCAGATCCGTGTGTACCTTGCAAACTTTCCATGTCATATTTGTAGATACTACTCCCATGCTCCACATGGAGCTATTCCAAATGGCTGCTCCACTATACGTAGCTGGATTTCTACTAAGAGTCATCCGGATTGGCTTTAAAGCTTGCATCATCGTAACACTTTACGATGAACTCTTTATCACCTCCATAATCGAGAAATATTTCCTTAGTTCTCAAGTTACTAAGGCTAACTTTGACCGCTGTCCAGTGATCCACTCTTGGATTACTCTTGTACCCCTTGACAGACTCATGGCAAGGCACACACAGGTGCGGTACACAGCATGGCATACTATATAGAGCCTATGGCTAAAGCATAGGAGATGACACTCATCTCTTCTTTATCTTCTGCCGTGGTCGGGTATTGAGTCTTACTCAATTTCACACCTTACAATACAGTCAAGAACTCCTTGTTTGACCCATCTATTTTGAACTCCTTCAAAAACTTGTCAAGGTATGTCTTCGTCGAAAAAACTTATCAAGCGAATAGATCTATCCCTATAGATCTTGATGCTCAATAAAATAGTAGCTTTATCTGGGTCTTCCTTTGAAAAAAAAAACTTTTCAAACAACCCTTCATGCTCTTCCAGAAATTCTACATCATTTCCGATCAATAATATGTCAACTACATATTATTATAAGAAATTCCATAGTGCTCCCACTCACTTTCTTGCAAATACAAGTTTCTCATAAACTTTGTATAAACTTAAACACTTTGATCACCTCATCAAAGCATATATTCCAACTCCGAGATGCTTGCTCCAGTCCATAGAAGGATCGCTGGAGTTTGCATATTATTAGCATCCTTAGGATTGACAAAACCTTCTCGTTGTATCACATACAACTCTTCCTCACAGAAACCATTACGGAAACCTTGTTTTGTCATCCATCTGCCAGATTTCATAATCGAAAAATGCAGCAACTGCTAACAAAATTTTAATAGACTTTTAGCATCGCTACAGATGAGACAATCTCATTGCAGTCAACTCCTTGAACTTGGCGGAAACTTCTTTGCGACAAGTCGAGCTTTATAAACGGTGACATTTCACCATTAGCGTCTATGTTTATCTCAAAGGTCCATTTGTACTCAATGACCCGCCATTCAACAGGCAAGTCCACCAAAGTCCATACTTGGTTTTCATACATGGATCCTTTCTCGGATTTCATGGCTCCTAGCCATTTGTTGGAATCCGGGCCCACCATCGCTTCTCCATAGTTCGTAGGTTCATCGTTGTCCAACAACATGATTTCCAAGACAGGGTTGTCGTACTACTCAGGAGCAGTACGCGTCCTTGTCGACCTACGAGGTTCGATAGTGACTTGATCCGAAGCTTCATGATCATCATCATTAACTTCCTTTTCAACTGAGTAGGCTCTATAGAAACATCTTTCTGTGTTGCGCTATTCTCTGGTTGAAACAAAGGTTCAACAACCTCATCAAGTTCTATCTTCCTCCCACTCAATTCTTTCGAGAGAAACTCTTTCTCAAGAAAGGACCCGTTCTTAGCAACAAACACCTTTTGCGCTTGGATCTGAGATAGAAGGTATACCCAATGTCTCATTAGGGTATTCTATGAAGATGCATTTGTCTGCTTTGGGTTCGAGCTCGCTAGGTGAAAAACCCATTTTCACATAAGCGTCGCAGCCCCAAACATTAAGAAATGACAGCTTAGGCTTCTGTCAAACCATAATTCTCACGGTGTCATCTCAACAGACTTAGATGGTGCCCTGTTAAAGTGAATGGATTTGTCTTTAATGCATAACCCCATAACGATAGTGGTAAAACGATAAGAGACATCATAGTACTCACTATATCCAATAGAGCACGACTACGACGTTCGAACACACCATCACACTATGGTGTTCCAGGAGGCGTGAGCTGTGAAACAATTTCCACATTGTCTAAAATTGCATACCAAACTCGTAACTTAGATATTCACCTCCATGATCATATCATAGACATTTATCTTCTTGTCACGATGATCTTTAACTTCACTCTGAAACTCCTTGAACCTTTCAAACATTTCAGATTCGTGTTTCATTAAGTAAATATCCCCATATTTACTCAAATCATCAGTGAAGGTAAAGAAAAACAACGATATCCACTGTGTGTTTCAACACTCATTGGACCACATACATCAACATGTATTAATTCCAATAAGCCACTTGCCCGCTCCATCATATTGGATGACGGGGTCTCAGTCATCTTGCCCAAGAGGCATGGCTCGCATGTCTCAACCGATTCGAAATCGAGTGAGTCAAAAAAAAATCCATCATCATGGAGTTTCTTCATGTGATTTATACCAATATGACATTACGTGGCAGTGCCACAAGCATGTGGTACTATCATTATTAACTTTGTATCTTTTGGTACCAATGTTATGAATATGTGTACTACTACGATCATGATTCGATAAACCATTTCGAGTGGGTGCATGACCATTGAAGGCATTATCCATGTAAACAGAATAACCATTATTCTCTAACTTATATGAATAACCGTATCGCACTAATCATGATCTAATCACGTTCATGCTCAACGCAAACACCAAATAACATTTATTTAGGTTTATCACAAATCCTGAAGGTAGAGAGAGCGTGCGATGGTGATCACATCAATCTTGGAAATACTTCCAACACACATCGTCACCTTTCACCTAGCTAGTCTCCATTTACTCCGTAGCTTTTATTTCGAGTTGCTAACACTTAGCAACCAAACCGGTATCCAATACCCAGGTGCTACTAGGAGTACCAGCAAGGTACACATCACTAACACGTATATCAAATATACTTCCATTGACATTCCCAGCCTTCTTATCTACCAAGCATCTAGGGGTTTTCCGCTTCAGCGAACATTCTCCTCATAACAGAAGCACTTAGTCTCGGGTTCGGGCTCAACCTTGTGTTTCTTCACTAGAGCAACAACTGGCTTGCCATTCCTGAAGTTTTCCGTTCTTGCCCTTGCCCCTTTTGAAACTAGTGGTTTCACTTAACCATCAACACTTGATGCTCCTTCTTGATTTCTACCTTCGTGGTGTCAAACATCACGAACAACTCAGGGATCATCTTATCCATCCCTGGCATGTTATAGTTCATCACGAAGCTCTAGTAGCTTGGTGGCAGTGACTTGGAGAACTGCATTAATCACTATCTCATCTGGAAGATTAACTCCCACTTGATTCAAGTGATTGTAGCACCCAGACAATCTGAGCACACGCTCAGCGATTGAGCTATTCTCCTTTATCTTGTAGACAAAGAATCTTGTTGGAGGTCTCATACCTCTCAACATAGGCACGAGCCTGAGATCACAATCTCAGCTCCTAGAACATCTCATATGTTCCGTGACGTTCAAAACGTTTTGGAGCCTTAATTCTAAGCCGTAATGCATGACGCATTGAACTATCACGTAGTCACCAAAAAGTGCCTGTCATATGTTCACAACATCTACAGACAACGCTTGAGGGAGTGATGCAGTTAGCGGTACATAAAAAACATAAGCTTTCTGTGCAACAATGAGGACAATCCTCAGATCACGGACCCAGTCCGCATTATTGCTACCATCAACTTTCAACTTACTTTTCTCTAGGATTGTATCAATAAAACTGGGGAGCTATAGCGTGAGCTATCTACGACACAATTTGCAAGGACATTTTTAGACTAAGTTCATGATAATTAAGTTCATTTAATCAAATTATTAATGAACTCCCACTTAGATAGACATCTCTCTAGTCTTCCAAGTGATACATGATCCATGTCAACTAGCCCGTGTCCGATCATCACGTGAGACGGACTAGTCATCCATGGTGAACATCTCTATGTTGATCGTATCTTCTATACGACTCATGTTCGACCTTTCGGTCCTTCGTGTTCCGAGGCCATGTCTGTACATGCTAGGCTCGTCAAGTCAACCTAAGTGTTTCGCATGTGTAAATCTGGCTTACACCCGTTGTATGCGAACGTTAGAACCTATCACACCCGATCATCACGTGGTGCTTCGGAACGACGATCCTTAGCAACGGTGCACAGTTAGGGTGAACACCTTTCTTGAAATTTTATTGACAGATCATCTTATTTACTACCGTCGTTCTATGCAAATAAGATGTAAACATGATAAACATCACATGCAATCAATATAGTGACATGATATGGCCAATATCATCTTGCTCCTTTGATCTCCATCTTCAGGGCACCATGATCATCACTGTCACCGGCACGACACCATGATCTCCATCATCATGATCTCCATCATTGAGTCTTCATGAAGTTGTCTCGCCAAATATTACTTCTACTACTACAGCTAACGTTTAGCAATAAAGTAAAGTAATTACATGGCGTTTATGATTGACACGCAGGTCATACAATAGTATAAGACAACTCCTATGGCTCCTGCCGGTTGTCATAGTCATCGACGTGCAAGTCGTGAACCCTATTACAAGAACATGATCAATCTCATACATCACAATGCATCACATCACATCCTTTTGGCCATATCACATCACACGGCATATGCTGCAAAAACAAGTTAGACGTCCTCTAATTTGTAGTTGCAAGTTTTTACGTGGTTGCTATAGGTTTCTAGCAAGAACGTTTCTTACCTACGTCAAAACCACAACGTGATATGCCAATGGCTATTTACCCTTCATAAGGACCCTTTTCATCGAATCCAATCCGACTAAGGTGGGAGAGACAGACACCCGCTAGCCACCTTATGCAACTAGTGCATGTCAGGCGGTGGAACCGGTCTCACGTAAGCGTACGTGTAAGGTTGGTCCGGGCCGCTTCATCCCACAATACCGTCGAATCAAGATAAGACTAGTAACGGCAAGCATATTAACAAAATCGACGCCCACAACTGCTTTGTGTTCTACTCGTGCATAGATTCTACGCATAGACCTAGCTCATGATGCCACTGTTGGGAGACGTAGTAGTAAATCAAAAAATTTCCTACGCGTTCACCAAGATCCATCTATGGAGAAACCAGCAACGAGCAAGGGGAGAGTGGATCTTCATACCTTTGAAGATCGCTAAGCGGAAGGGTTACAAGAACGCGGTTGATGGAGTCGTACTCGCAGCGATTCAGATCGCGGTAGATCCGATCAAGTGCCGAACGGACGGCACCTCCGCGTTCAACACACGTGCAGCCCGGTGACGTCTCCAACACCTTGATCCAGCAAGGAGGAAGGAGAGGTTGGGTAAGGGCTCCAACAGCAGCACGACGGCGTGGTGGTGGTGGAGTAGCAAGGTATTCCGACAGGGCTTCGCCTAAGCGCTGCGGAGGAGGAAGAAGAGAGGTAGGGCTTTGCCGTGAGAGAGAGAGATCAAATCCTCTCCCAAAACATCCAAAACCTCAAGTATATATAGGAGGAGGGACGTGGAGGGCTGGCTTGGCCTCTACTCCAAAGAGGAGAGGGCCGGCCGAATTAAAGGGAGAGTCCACCTCCCACAAGGGAGGTGGATCTCCTCCTTTTAAATCCCTTTTGCCTTATCTCCTTATCTCCAGCCACATGGGCCCACATAGATGGTCTTGGCCGACCCAATATGACCTGGCACACCTCCTCTAAGGGCCCATGAGGTCCTTTGGTCGTCACACCCCTCTCGGGGGTCCTCCGGCACCCTCCCGGCACTCCCGGTACACTACCGATGAGCCCGAAAACTTTCCGGTGACCAAAACTGGACTTCCTATATATCAATCTTTACCTACGGACCATTCCGGAGCTCCTCGTGACGTCCGGGATCTCATCCGGGACTCCGAACAACCTTCGGTAATCACGTATACCATTTCCCTATAACCCTAGCGTCATCGAACCTTAAGTGTGTAGACCCTACGGGTTCGGGAGACACGTAGACATGACCGAGACACTTCTCCGGCCAATAACCAACAGCGGGTTCTGGATACCCATGTTGGCTCCCACGTACTCCACGATGATCTCATCGGATGAACCACGATGTCGGGGATTCAATTAATCCCGTATACAATTCCCTTTGTCTATCGGTATGGTACTTGCCCGAGATTCGATCGTCGGTATCCCTATACCTTGTTCAATCTCGTTACTGGCAAGTCTCTTTACTCGTTCCGTAATACATCATCCCGTGGCTAACTCCTTAGTCACATTGAGCTCATTATGATGATGTCTTACCGAGTGGGCCCAGAGATACCTCTCCGTCACACGGAGTGACAAATCCCAGTCTCGATTCGTGCCAACCCAACAGATACCTTCGGAGATACCCGTAGTGCACCTTTATAGCCACCCAGTTACGTTGTGACGTTTGGCACACCCAAAGCATTCCTACGGTATCCGGGAGTTGCACAATCTCATGGTCTAAGGAAACGATACTTGACATTGAAAAGCTTTAGCAAATGAACTACACGATCTAGTGCTATGCTTAGGATTGGGTCTTGTCCATCACATCATTCTCCTAATGATGTGACCCCGTTATCAACGACATCCAATGTCCATGGCCATGAAACCGTGACCATCTATTGATCAACGAGCTAGTCAACTAGAGGCTCACTAGGGACATGTTGTGGTCTATGTATTCACACATGTATTATGGTTTCCGGTTAACACAATTATAGCATGAACAATAGAAAATTATCATGAACAAGGAAATACAATAATAACCATTTTATTATTGCCTCTAGGGCATATTTCCAACAAAGCGCATGTAGAAACTCCATGCTGATGGATATTTGGACTCATCGATTTCGAATCGGTTGAGACATGCGAACCATGCCTCTTGGGCAAGATGACTAAAGGACCCCGTTGGATGGAGCGGGCAAGTGATTCATTGGAAATGATACATGTTGATGTATGCAATCTAGTGAGTCTTGTAGCGTGCAGTGGATATCGTTATTTTCTTACCTTCACTGATGATTTGAGTAGATATAGTGTATATTTACTTAATGAAACACAAGTCTGAATCGTTTGAAAGGTTCAAGCAAATTCAGAGTGAAGTTTAAAGATCATCGTGACAAGAAGATAAAAATGACCGCGATATGATCGTGGAGGTGAATATCTGAGTTACGAGTTTGGCATACAACTTAAGACAACGTGAAATTTGTTTCACAACTAACGCCACCTGGAACACCATGGTGTGATGGTGTGTCCGAACATCATAGTCATGCTCTATTGATATAGTGCATACTGTGATGTCTCTTATCGTTTTACTACTATAATTTTTGGGGTTATGCATTAGAGACAACTACATTCACTTTAAATAGGGCATCATCTAAATCCGTTGAGATGACACCGTGTGAATTATGGTTTGATAGAAACCTAAGCTGTCATTTCTTAATGTTTGGGGCTGCGATGCTTGTGTGGAAAATGTTTTCACATAATAAGCTAGAACCCAAAGCGGACAAATGTATCTTCATAGAATACCCTAAGAACAGATGGGTATGCCTTCTATCTCAGATCCGAGTGCAAAGTGTTTGTTGCTAGAACTGGGTCCTTTCTCGAGAAAAAGTTTCTCTCGAAAGAATTGAGTGGGAGGAAGATAGAACTTGATGAGGTTGTTAAACCTTTGTTCAACCAGAGAGTAGCGTAGCGCAGAAAGATGTTTCTGTGAAGCCTACGTTAGTTGAAGAGGAAGTTAATGATGATGATCATGAAGCTTCAGGATCAAGTTACTATCGAACTTCGTAGGTCGACAAGGATGTGTACTGCTCCTGAGCGGTACGACAACTCTGTCTTGGTGGTCATGTTGTTGGACAACGATGAACCTACGAGCTATGGAGAAGCGATGATGGGCCCGGATTCCAACAAATGGTTGGAGGCCATGAAATCCGAGATAGGATCCATGTATTAAAACCAAGTGTAGACTTTGGTAGACTTGCTCGTTGGACGGCAGGTCGTTGAGTACAAATAGATCTTTAAAATGAAGACAGACACTGATGGTGAATGTCACTATTTGTAAAGCTCGACTTGTTGCAAAGATGTTTGTGACAAGTTCAAGGAGTTGACTACGATGAGATTTTCTCACTCGTAGCGATGCTAAAAGTCTGTTGGAATTATGTTAGCAGTTGCTGTGTTTTCAATTATGAAATCTGGCAGATGGATGCCAAAACATCGTTTCCTTAATGGTTTACTTGAGGAAAGGTTGTATGTAATACAACCAGAAGGTTTTGTCAGGCCTAAGGATGCTAAAAGGTGTGCAAGCTTCGGTGATCCTTCCATGGACTGAAGCAAGCATCTCGGAGTTGGAATATACGCTTTGATGAGGTGATCAAAGTTTTGATGTTTATACAAAGTTTATGAGAAACTTGTATTTGCAATAAAGTGAGTGGGAGCACTATAGAATTTCTGATAATTATATGTGGATGACATATTGTTGTTCAGAAATAATGTAGAGTTTCTGGAAAGCATAAAACGGTTATTTGGAAAGTGATTTTCAAAGGAAGACCTGGATAAAGCTACCTAATTGTTGAGCATCAAAATCTATAGAGATAGATCAAGATGCTTGATGAGACTTTCAATGAGTGCATACCTTCACAAGATTTTGAAAGAGTTCAAAATGGATCAGCCAGAGAAATAGTTCTCGTCTGATTTGTAAGGTGTGAAGTTGAGTGAGACTCAAAGCTCGACAACGGCAGAAGAAAGAGAAAGGACGAACGTCGTCCCCTATGCCCTAGCCGTAGGCTCTATATTATGCCATGCTGTGTACCGCACCTATGTGTGCCTTGCCATAAGTCTGTCAAGGGGTACAAGAGTGGTCCAGGAGTGGATCACTGGACAGCGGTCGGAATTATCCTTAGTAACCAGAGGACTAAGGAAATGTTTCTTGCTTATGGAGGTGATAAAGAGTTCGTCGTAAAGAGTTACGTCGATGCAAGCTTTAACACCTATCCGGATGACTAGTAGTAGCAATCTGGATACGTATAGTGGAGCAGCCATTTGGAAATAGTACCAAGTGGAGTGTGGTAGCAGTGTTTACGGTTTGACATAGAGATATGCAAAGTACACACGGATCTGAATATCGCAGACCCGTTGACTATAAGACCTCTCTCACATGCAAAGCATGATCGAGCCCCATAACTCATTGGGTGTTAGATTCATAACAATGCGAATCACATGGTGATGTGAACTAGATTATTGACTCTAGTGCAAGTGGGAGACTGTTGGAAATATGCCCTAGAGGCAATAATAAATTAGTTATTATCATATTTCCTTGTTCATGATAATCGTTTATTATCCATGCCATAATTGTATTGATCGGAGACTTAAATGCATGTGTGGATACATAGACAAAACCATGTCCCTAGTATGCCTCTAATGGACTAGCTTGTTGATCAAAGGATGGTTAAGGTTTCCTAGCCATGGACATGAGATGTCATTTGATAACGGGATCACATCATTAGGAGAATGATGTGATGGATAAGACCCAAACTACAAACATAGCATATGATCGTGTCAGTTTATTGCTACTGTTTTCTGCATGTCAAGTATATGTTCCTATGACCATGAGATCATGCAAATCACGGATATTGGAGGAGTGCCTTGTGTGTATCAAACGTCGCAACGTAACTGGGTGACTATAAAGGTGCTCTACAGGTATCTCCGATGGTGTCTGTTGAGTTGGCATGGATCGAGACTGGGATTTGTTACTCCGTGTAACGAAGAGGTATCTCGGGGCCCACTCGGTAATGCAACATCACAATAAGCCTTGCAAGCAATGTGACTAATTGTTAGTTGCGGGATCTTGTATTACGGAACGAGTAAAGAGACTTGCCGGTAACGAGGTTGAACTAGGTATGGAGATACCGACGATCGAATCTCGGGCAAGTAACATACCGAAGAACAAAGGGAACGATATACGGGATTAACTGAATCCTTGACATAGAGGTTCGACCGATAAAGATCTTCGTAGAATATGTAGCAACCAATGTGGACGTCCAGGTCCCGCCATTGGTTATTGACCGTAGAGGTGTCTCGGTCATGTCTACATAGTTCTCGAACCCGCAGGGTCTGCACACTTAAGGTTCGGTGACGTTTCGGTAGTGTAGAGTTATGTATGGTGGTGACCGAAGGTTGTTCGGAGTCCCGGATGAGATCCCGGACGTCACGAGGAGCTCCGGAATGGTACGGAGGTAAAGATTCATATATAGGAAGTCCCAGTTTGGTTTCCGGAAAAGTTTCGGGCTCATCGGTAGTGTACCGGGAGTATCGGTATTGTACCGGGAGTGCCGGTAGTGTACCGGGGGACCTCCGGGAGGGGTATTTCGACCCCAAGAGGTCCATGGGCTGTGGGAGAATAATAACCAGCCCTTAGTGGGCTGGGAAAACAGCCACAAAGGCCCATGGCGCAGGAGAGAAAGTCCTAAAGCAAAAAGTGGAAAATCAGCCAATATGAGGCAATCCTACTCCAACTAGGATTGGAGGTGAAGTAGGATTGCTCCCACCTCCTATTTCGGCCGACCCAAAGGCCTTGGCTGCCTCTCCTCTCCTCTCCTCCTATATATACTAGTGGATTGGGTGGTTTTTGGACAGAATTTCCGGCCACGTGCTACCCGTTTCACCGGTGCACAGTTTCTCCTCTAGATCGGTTTTCCGCAGCGCTTAGGCGAAGCCCTGCCGGAATCACTCCACCACCATCACCGGAGCGCCGTCACGCTACCGGTGAACTCTCTCTCCTCTCCACCTCCTCTCGCTGGATCGAGACGGTGGAGATCGTCATCAAGCTGCACGTGTGCTGAACGCGGAGGTGCCGTCCGTTCGGCGGTAGATCAGAAGGACCGTGATTGAGATCGCGAGACAGTTCGTGATGAGATCGCGGAACGGATCGTGATGAGTTCGCGGGACAGATCGTGATCAAGATCGTGAGACGGATCGTGATGAGATCGCGGGACGGATCGTGATGAGTTCACGGGACGGATCGTGATTGGATCGCGGGACGGATCGTGATGAGATCGCGGGATGCTCGGCGATTTGGATCGCGAAGATGTTCGACTACACCAACCGCGTTTCTTAACGCTTCCCGCTTAGCGATCTACAAGGGTATGTAGATCCACTCTCCCTCTCGTAGATGCTCATCACCATGGATAGGTTTGCGTGTGCGTAGGAAATTTTTTGTTTCCCATGCGACGTTCCCCAACAGTTGGCCGGGCAGGCATGGCGACTGTTGCAGGACCCCGAGTCTTTGAGCGCGCGCATTCTAAAGAGTGTATATTTCCCTAATACATCTATCCTGGAGGCTACCCTGGGGAACCATCCAAGTCAGATATGGAGGGCCATAATCGAGGGTCGGGATATACTGAAACTTGGACTGATCAAGCGTATTGGAGATGGAGAGAGTACCAATATTTGGAATGACAACTAGCTTCCTTGGCCGGAGATGATGAGACCGTACGGCTATCGTGTAAGCAACCCTCCCGGTACAGTTTCTAAACTAATCGACAGTACTAATGCTTCTTGGAATAGGCATGTGATTGAAGCTACATTCTTGCCTTTTGACGCAAAAGTTATCTTGGGCATTCCGCTGTGTATTGCTGCTATACAGAATTTCTGGAGCTGGACACATGAGAGAACCGGACAGTTTACAGTCCGGTCGGCTTACAACATGTTGGTTTCTACAAAGCAAAGGTGAGAGGCATGGTTAGAAGTGTTGGAAATATGCCCTGGAGGCAATAATAAAATGATTATTATTGTATTTCCTTGTTCATGATAATTGTCTATTGTTCATGCTATAATTGTGTTAACTGGAAACCATAATACATGTGTGAATACATAGACCACAACATGTCCCTAGTGAGCCTCTAGTTGACTAGCTCGTTGATCAATAGATGGTCACGGTTTCATGACCATGGACATTGGATGTCATTGATAACGGGATCACATATGATGTGATGGACAAGACCCAATCCTAAGCATAGCACAAGATCGTGTAGTTCGTCTGCTAAAGCTTTTCAATGTCAAGTATCGTTTCCTTAGACCATGAGATTGTGCAACTCCCGGATACCGTAGGAATGCTTTGAGTGTGCCAAACGTCACAACGTAACTGGGTGGCTATAAAGGTGCACTACGGGTATCTCCTAAAGTGTCTGTTGGGTTGGCACGAATCGAGACTGGGATTTGTCACTCCGTGTGACGGAGAGGTATCTCTGGGCCCACTTGGTAAGACATCATCATAATGAGCTCAATGTGACTAAGGAGTTAGCCACGGGATGATGTATTACGGAACGAGTAAAGAGACTTGCCGGTAACGAGATTGAACAAGGTATAGAGATACTGACGATCGAATCTCGGGCAAGTATCATACCGATAGACAAAGGGAATTGTATACGGGATTGATTGAATCCCCGACATCGTGGTTCATCCAATGAGATCATCGTGGAGCATGTGGGAGCCAACATGGGTATCCAGATCCCGCTGTTGGTTATTGACTGGAGAGGTGTCTCGGTCATGTCTACGTGTCTCCCGAACCCGTAGGGTCTACACACTTAAGGTTCGATGACGCTAGGGTTATAGGGAAATGGTATACGTGATTACCGAAGGTTGTTCAGAGTCCCGGATGAGATCCCGGACGCCACAAGGAGCTTCGGAATGGTCCGGAGGTAAAGATTGATATATAGGAAGTCCAGTTTTGGTCACCGGAAAGTTTTCGGGCTCATCGGTAGTGTACCGGGAGTGCCGGGAGGGTGCTGGAGGACCCTCGGGAGGGGTGTGACGACCATAGGACTTTGTGGGCCCTTAGAGGAGGTGTGCCAGCCCTTATTGGGCTGGCCAAGACCTTCTAGAAAGGCCCATGCGGCTGGAGATAAGAGATAGGGCTGAAAAAGGTTTAAAAGGAGGAGATCCACCTCCCTTGTGGGAGGTGGACTCTCCCCCTAGTTCGGCCGAAGCTCTCCTCCTTGGAGGAGGGGCCAAGGCAGCCCTCCCTCTCCCTCCTCCTATATATATGCAAGGTTTTGGCCTGATTTGAGACACGACTTCTCTCTCTCTCGGCGCAGCCCTATCCTTCCTCTTCCTCGTTCTCCGTAGCGCTTGGCGAAGCCCTGCCGGAGTTCACGTAGCTCCACCGTCACCACGCCGTCGTGCTGCCGGAGCTCTCCCTCAACGTCTCCTTCCTCCTTGCTGGATCAAGGCGTAGGAGACGTCATCGGGCTGCACGTGTGTTGAACGCGGAGGCGCCGTTGTTCGGCGCTGAGATCGGAATCCACCGCGATCTGAATCGCTGCGAGTACGACTCCACCAACCGCGTTCTTGTAACGCTTCCGCTTAGCGATCTTCAAAGGTATGAAGATGCAATCTCTCCCCACTCGTTGCTGGTTTCTCCATGGATAGATCTTGGTGATACGTAGGAATTTTTTTGATTTACTACTACGTCTCCCAACAAGAAGGTTTGTCGACATCATCCAGCACTCATGTTGATGAATGATCTTGGAAATCTCTTTGGAAAACGAAAGTCCCATCTAAAGTTCGCATGTTTCTATGGCGTTTATCAAAACAATCTTTGCCTACTGAGGATGTTAGGGCACATCGTCACATGTCGACGACTAGCTCCTGCGGTCTCTGTGGAGCTCCCGACTCCTGACGTCACTCCCTCCTTGAGTGTACGGTCTCCAGATACACTTGGGCTCCGGTAGATGAGGATTTGGGATGCAGTCGGGTAGCATCAACAGAAACGGGAGCGAAGAGCTGGATCTTCAGACTTATGGACTCGTTGTCACACGAGAAGTTTACACTGCTATCGGTCACCTTGTGGGCGATTTGGACGTCGAGAAGGAAGGCCAACCATGAGTCCATCTTCCAAACGCCTTAGGCGATCAGGGAGTTCATATTTCGTTTTATGGCTGATCTGGAAGCGGCTCATCTTCCTAGGAAGATATCTCCTGCAGCGGCGACTTCTTCTACTGGTCCTGCTCCAAGACCGAAGGCACCCCCACCCAACTATGCCAAGATCCATGTTGATGCGGCGGTAAGAGCTCAGAGCGGAGGTTCAGCGGCAGCAATATGCAGAGATAGCCAAGGGGCCTATTTTGGGAGCTCATCCCTAGTCATCGGGGGATTATGTGATCCAGCCACACTTGAGGCGATAGCATGTCGCGAGGCCATTGCTCTGGCAGAAGATTTGAATGTACAACGCTTTGTTGTTGCATCTGACTGTAAACAGGTGATTGGGGATATTACAAGGGACAGCTAGGGTCCATCTTTTCGGATTTAAATATTTTAAAAAACTTCTTGTAATTTCTAAAAACCACAAAATCGAAACTTTCAAAAAATGCTCAGAATTTAACTTTTGCGTTCATCTTTTTGGAAATTTTTTTTAATTTCTAAAATGTTCATAATGTTCAAAAAAACAGTGTTCATTTCTTTACGTTGCAATTTTTCGATTCACCAGCTAGAGTAAAACGCTGCGGTTTTTTCCCGCAAGTAGAGTACAGGGAACCTACACTCAAAGGTTCCGAAGAAGCCGACGGAACTGTTCTTCCAGCCGGGAGGCCCTCGTTGTTGGGCCGAGCTTCCCATCTTTGGGTTCGAAATGCATCCTTTGTTTCTCCGTTTGGAACTTTTCTTTAAGAACGGGTAGTTGGAACTTTTTTATTCTTTCTGGTAAATCAACATGAATGATAGATTGTCTAAACGCACTAACGCAGTAAGGTTTTTTTTTTTTGCTTGCTTGGTTCTAAACGCAGTAACTTGGCACACACGCTGCAGTCTCCAGCAAATGCTTGTACGTACTATTCGCAAAAATAAAATGCTTGCACGTACGTACGAATATACAAGCTCCCTAAAAAAATACATGCAAATATAGTACAAAACACAAAATAATACGTACAAATATACCTTCTCCGTTTTCTGATTGAATGATGATGGAAACGGAGACGAGCGCGCGCGTGGGCTTGACTTTCCTTCTTCCTTCTGATTGATGACATTCGATCAGTCCTATACCATGCCTCTCCAGTCAACCATCCGCACTACCACACTCGTCTCGCTGCGTCCGTGTGCGCGTGTTGAGGACACGCTAAGAAAACATGCTCATAATTCAAAGCTATTCCCTCCGTCGCATAATATAAAACGTTTTTGTAAGCTAACATAGCTTGCAAAAACATCTTATATTGTGCGATGGAGGGAGTACCGTCCCAAATGCTGAATCCATTGAATCGATTACGGTATCGGTACATCAATCACGTCAATGAGTGCTAAGTGAAGGTCTTCGTTATAGTTCAAATCACGTCAAGCATCGACTGGTCCTTCCAGGTTCGTTCATTTGTTCCTTCCCTATCTTCGCCCGCACGCCTTTTGTGATACTAGATGATGCCCCGACGTGTTGCCGTGGAAAACTTGCTAAAAGAATGCATAAAAAATGCTAAAAATATCTATAACTAATGGAAAGAAAAGTAAGTTTAAAAACAAAGAAAATACAAAGGGTATAAAAATGAATTGGTCTTAAAAGAATGTCAATGTGAATGTAATGCAAAAAAAACAACTTGTGAGTAACATGAATGGATTGATGATGTGGTGCTTGCATGCATTGAATAATGCAAAAACAATGTAATTTATGACTTGCATGCATGACTTACTCTTGTGGCATAGTTGTATATCTAGTAAAAAAATTGCTACTGGGTTGTAGCTATTTAGAAATAGAAGATAAAGTTTTGTTTTCTTTATTATTCGGAAGAGGCTGCTCGATCATATCAATGTCACGGAATAACAAAAAATATATAACACTGCAATAAAAACAGATGGCGACGACTATGGCTCTGGACTGCTGGTCCTGGTCGGCACGTGCACAGAGATTTTCCGTCTGTCGTCGATGAGGTCAGACTAGCTTCGAGAGAGGAGCGACGATAACATTGTATCAGCGGGTCATTCTAATGACGATAATGGTTGTTCGATGTCATAGGGTCCTTGATGTTATTATTATGTTTGGGATGCTATGCACTTCTCTTATGAAGATGTGTATCAGATTTGGATCTTGTCTCTTTCCTCATCGGCAATCGTCGTTTTGCCTTATCCCTTGTATTTCCTGCAAAAGTGAACGAGGATGGCATGCCATCCCCCCCCCCCCGCCCCCCTCTCCACCTCTCTTATCGTCCTCGCATGGCGATGGGGAGGAAACCCTAGGTTGAGCCGTCAGGCTCCTCCTCCCTTGCCGCCGCCAACGGCCGGGCCTTTTTGTCCCCTCGCTCGTGGGGGGTGGTGCGGCCCGACGCCCTAGGGTCGGGGCGTTCCTTCTTTTTCAAAGAGCGTGGTGAGAGTATATTGTTGCAAGAAGACAAGGCGACATCTTTCTTCAGGTTCCCCCTTCATTCTCGCCAACATCGTGTTTGGGTGCTCTTTTTCAAGGTAGTATTGTAAATCCACTATCCATCCCCGTCCTAGATCCTGGGTGAAAGCCCCAAACTCGTCTCGGGTTAGGCGGTAGCGCCGCCCTACGCATCGTTCCTTTCTTTGAGGCCCCGCCTGGGGTCGTCTGGTTCTTCAAGAGAGTGGCATTGAGGTTAGGGAACACCCCACGGATATGAGTCCCAGCAGAGGCTTTTCTGTGGAGGGTGCTTGTTCCTACAGGTGTGCGTGTTCATATGGATTGGTGCGTGTGTGTGTGTGTGTGCGTGTGTGTGTGTGTGTGTGTGCGTGTGCGCGCGCGCCTATGGTGTGATGAGGGCGTGAGCTTTGCCTGCTCTGGGGTTACGGTCGATGCCTGCTCTAGCTCTCGGGTGAGCGCCTAACGATCTGACGGTGAGGCGCATTCGAGCCCAGGTGAGATGATATGGTTCTTCTTCGGTGTTGGAAGACCTGTGTTTGTTGCCCCCATGCGGCTCTCGGTGCTTCCAGGCCAATGGTTGATCCTCGATGCTTCTCAGTTTTCCTATACTTGGTGTTGATGTGCAGCGGGCTTCGACATTACTAGCAGGTCTTTTTCATGTGTTTTCTTAGTGTGCGGTAGCTTGCATTGCCTTGCAAGCTGCTCGGTCAGCCCCCTTGTATCGCTCGGTCACTCATGACTGGTGACCTCGTGTAATTTTGGTTGGTTGATGGCTCTGTTAATTTCAAATCCGACTCTCCTTAACACTTGTTCCTAAAAAAAAAAACCACGGATTATATATATTCTTGTAATCCAATCAAACAATTCAGTTGAGTATTGATAAGTTTATTAATAGGAAAATGATTCTGACCAGCCGTTCGATCTAGTGCGGAGCGTCCGTCGGCTCGTGCACTTGACGCGTGGCCTACTGAACCATATACGTTTCTCATCTTATCTCTGCAACAACAACGGTGTTGTTATACACAATCGTGACAACCACTGCGCGAGCGGCCGAAGATGCTTGTGCAATATTTTTTACAACATGGGTCTTGTTATAGAAAATTAGATGCGGCGTCAAAGATGCGATTGTAAATTTTCCAACGAAAGTCTTGTTGTAGATAGAAAATTTTAAAAGAGGAGGTTGTGCAACGTGGGCCTTGTTGCACAAAACTAAAAAAAAAAGTTTTGCAACAAAGATCACATAGATCTTGTCGGAGAAATACATGCAACAAGAGTCGTATTGTAAAAAATAAAAAAAATACCTGCAACAGGAATCTTGTAGTAGAAATACATGTTTTTTTAGATTAACGTGCCCCTTATTAATATTTATTTCGTTCGGAAATACTTGTCGTTAGAGTTAATTAATTGACTAGAGACCACTCAATCGAGTCCCCGAGGAAATGGATCGAGTGGAAGGCGTGGGAATGTGTCCCCGCGTATCCAGCAGCACGCCCGCACGCGTTTCCGTCGCGGCCACGCCTCCCAACATTCCCCCGCCGCCGACACGTGGGCCCGGGCCCACTCCGTGCCCCGCAAGGAAGCCAACCGCCTTTCGCCTCCACGGCCCATATAAATTGCCGCCGCCGCCATTCGCCTCCTCCGCAACCCCCGATGGATCGAATCCCCCCAAACCCTAGCCCACACCCAACCCCCACCACCAACCCAGCCATGGACTCCTCCTCCGACGATGAGTGGGTCCTCCTCCGCGCCGACAACCCCGCCGACTCCTCCGACGACGACCGCGGCGTCCTCGCCCTCCCCGCCTCCACCTCCCCCCTCTCCCTCTCCTCCTCCTCCGACGACGACGACGACGACGGCATGGAGTCGGCGGGTTCCGAGGACTCGGAGTCGGAGGACCCGTTCGAGGTGGACGAGGACGAGGACGCGGGGCCGGAGGAGGAGCGGCGGCGGCTGACGCGGCCGCTCTCGGGGATGTTCCACCACACGCCGTCGGACGCGGTGGCCTACGCGGCCTTCGACCCGGTGCGCAGCGCCAAGCAGCTCATCCCTGACCCGTCCTTCGCGGCCTTCCCGGAGCGGGTGTCCGTGCTCGCCTCGTCGCGCGGGCTCGTCTGCCTCCGCGGCCTCGCCACGGGCTTCTACTACCTCGCCAACCCGCTCACCTTCCGCCGCGTGCGCCTGCCCTACCAGAACCGCGACCACCGCCTCGACGCCGACCCCGCCGTCGTCATCGCCTTCGAGGACGACAGCGCCCTCGACGCCGGCGGGTTCCGCCACTACCACCTCGTCGTCGCCTACCAGGTGGACGACGGCGTGTGGGCGGTCGAGTCCTTCTCCACCCGCACCTGGGAGTGGCGCGTGGGGGCCGACATCTGCGCGCCGGAGACGGTCGTCGCGCAGTCGGGCGTCGGCGCGAGGGGCCGCGCCTTCTGGCGCACCACCATCGGCCACATCCTCTGCTACACGCCGGAGACGGGCTGCGTCGACCTCATCCCGGCGCCGCAGGAGGTGGGCGACGGCCGGAGCAAGGACTGGGAGATCGGCGAGATGGAGGGTAGCTTCTGCGTCGCATGCGTCGACCTGGCCGCCAAGGAGGTGGCCGTGCTCTACATGGTGCCCGGCGACGCCGCCGACCAGGTCGCCTGGGCCTGGGCCAGCCAGTTCCACGCCGACAGGATGGGATACCACGACCGCATGACCCTGCTCCGCTCCCAGGGCGCCGCCGAGGTGGTCATGTGGGATCCGCTCGAGCAGCTCGTGCTCGCCGCCGACTTTGACGGCAGGGTCACCCGCTCCATCGGCCCCCTCGACGGCGGGACCTACTACTCGGATTTCATCCCCTACGTCAACTCGTACGCAGAGATCTACAGGTACTGTTCTGAGATCAAACTCTGCTCTGTTCTGCCGTATGATTACACTTGCATTTGTACTACTGGCTCTGCTATTAGATCGGTTTGATTCAGAGATGCAGCGTTACTTTGATGTTTCTGAATTTATTCTGATGTGAAAGCATGTCCACATCTCTAGAACTAGTAGATGGATGGTGATATATGTACTCGTTGATACAATTTCCTGAAAGTTGAGCTTTTCTTAACTAATCAAGAACTCCCCTCTTTATGTGAGTAATAGATGCTAGTTGTCATTCTATTCAATTCTGATTTCTGAATGTTTCTGTTGTGAGACTAAATGCTGATCGGTGGTGATATCTGCATTCCTACTGTTTAGTGGTGTTGACTGTTTTCTCTAGTTACCTGAATTGCATCTTTATTTGGATCCAGTTGACCTTTCTTGAGTTCTCATAACCTGAAGTGCAAAAGGAAGTCTCGAGTGAGCATTGATGCATACCTGTTGTCAATTGGACCATCTTCTTTAGGTTTCTTGTGTTTCTGATGTGAAAGCATATTGACTAATACTTGTTGACCGTTGCTGTAGTTTTCTTGAATTCATAGAACCTCTGCACAACTGCTTTTTTTTCATGTTTCTGATGCTCAGCTTAATTATTATTGATGCGTATCTGTTGTCATTTCGATATGGCTTGTTTAGGTTTCTGATGTGAAAGTTTTATATGGATCCATTGCACCTTTGCGTTACTAATTATACTAAGCTGATGCAATTGGTTTGTTGGGCTTTCGTGGAAATGTGCATCAACTTTCCTGAAAGTTAAGCTTGTCTTGACTCTTGACTAGGTGTAATTATGAATGGGACGCGCTTTATGACTAGATGGTGATGCTAGCATGCACATTGACTAGACGTGTTGACGTGTACTTGCTGTCAATTGGATCATTCTTCATTAGGTTTCATTGGTCGGCCTGTCAATTTCCTTGTGGAATGTGGATCTTGACTCGAAATTGCTGTCGATTGGAATATTGGATCATCCTTCTTTAGGTTTCATTGGTTGGCCTGTCAATTTGTTTGTTGCCACCGCTCTTTAGATGAACTGGCTGATTAGGTTTCTGTTTAACCTCAGAATGATTCCACTTTTGTTTTGTCCGGCTGATATGGATAGTAGTGTTAGTTTATAAATGGTTATTCAGAAAGTTGGACATCAGTATTTGGTTTATACTATGGGACTGCTAGATTTAAATTCATTTATAAGGGGCCTGTGCCATCATCAGGGTGCTGTGCTGTTGTAATATGCCTATAAAAACACTTGTTTAGTCATGTTAAATGAAGCATGGCATTGAAAATTGACAGTGCATTTTGTTATCTGGTGAACTTAAGCGATTTCATATGCCTGGCAAAGTTGATGCTTTTATTCCTGATGTATAATTTGTAAGCTGTTACCTGGGTACCTGTAATGTTAACAGATACCTAGCGCGAATGCCGATTCTTCGTTTGCTGAATTTATACAAGTTTCTCAATGTAGGAATTCAGAAAGTTGACAATTGTTATTTTTGCATTTTTCAGCGAGGAGGAGGTGGGCTCTGTGTTCAAGACCAATGATGAAGCCGTGACATACAAAGTTCCACAAGCATCTGTCAAAGCAGAGATTGCTTCCAACTAAACCTGTAAGTATCAGCGCAGCACAACCTGCAGCTCTCTGTTCTTTGTTTTTCACTCGCACGATGGCATGATCCTCTGCTCCATGCTGACTATGGTGTCCTCTGTTGTACCTCTCTGCCGCCGGCAGGTGCCAAGAAAGGAAAGGAAAGGATTTGCTGGTGATGGACAAGGAATAATGAAGCTTCCAGATCTGTGCAGCATAAGGGAGAGCTATATAGATAGAAGAAGAAGCATCATTCTTTTGGATGCCAGTTTTTGCCTGCTTTGCTACATAAGCATCCTCATGCAGTTTCTCTAGTCATGCAAAAAAACTACGTGACGATCTTTTTTTTTTTCTAAGGGACGAAATTATGTTCTCTTATTGCTACTACTACACTAGGTGTTTTTGTCTGCCGTGTACATACTTAGTTTGTTAGATGCAGACTGCCCCTGTCTGTCTGTCGTGGAACTTGTTCTTGATTGCTGAATTGGAAACTACTATCATCTGGTGTCGGTGTGACGCCATTTTAGCAAATTTCTGGATGGTCTCAAATTATAATTTCAGTTCATGTTCAAGCCATTTTTTGTTGTTTTGGTTTCAGTTACTCTGCTTGCACTCCCTGTTTGCTGGTGTTTGCTTTCTTCAATTTTAACTGTCGTTCCTGCATGGTCTGAAATTGCAATTTCCGATCATCTCCATGCATTGGTGTGGATCCAATTACCCTTCTTTGCACTACCTATGTCCGTAGTATGTAGCGCTCTGCACGGTGTTACTGTATTTTACCTTCTATCCCCTGTTGGTTGTTTGGATGGTTAGAATCCTTAGGAATTTTTTCTATGTTGGTTGTTTGATTCGTAGGATTGAATCCTACACGATTTTTTTTCCTAAGGATTCATTTGTACTACATTTCATAGGGATTCTAACATCTACTTCAACCTCTTGGAAGAAATATTTTATTTTTCCTGTGACACGATCGAACAAACTCAAATCATGTAGGAATCCGATGTGCATGACCAGTGGCGGAGCTAGCATTTTACAACAGGGTGGTCCGCCCCTTTTTTTTTTTGATAAGCGGTATAAACTTTCTAACTAATGCCCAATATTAGAAAGAAAAAAATAGATCAGTATGGTCCTATAAATACATTAAAATTATAAGGTAAATCTCAGTGCAGAAATTATGTATGTGTTTATGGTTGATCGCTTGTTGATTGGTTGCCGCGCTCACCGAAAGATGACTGACTAGCAGAGGTTGCCGTCGGCTTTGCGGGGGCAGCCGGGAAGGGGCGCCAGGCGCAGGCGGCCAGGCGGGGGCAGGGGTGTAGCAGGACTGGCGGGCAGGGCAGGGGACGGCCGGGAGGCCGGGAAGGGGATGCAGGGGACGGCCGGGAGGCCGGGAGGCCGACGACCGACGAGGACATGAGGAATGGTGCGACCGGGTGTCGGGGTCGGGCAGGGGAACTGACGACGAGGCGGCTATGCAAGGGAGACGAACCTGCTCGATGTGGACAGTCCGTGCATGACGCCGTTCCTCCCTGGATTACGTTATTGGGCCGTTTTTTCTCACTCTGGCCTAGTTAAAGTCGTAGGTATATAAGCAGATCAAAAATCCCAGGGTGGGCCGCGGCCCACCCTGGCCACCCTGTAGATCCGCCACTGTGCATGACATTCGAATCCCGTGTTTTTTCTATTCCCTGCAGATCATTACTACTATTACTAATCATCTTGCACGAGTCTCGGACTAGAGCTTGGTCTGCTCATGCTCCGTTGGTAACGGAAACGATTGCTTATGCGGGCACACTTTGAGGCAATCATCCTGATTCTCCCAGCAATGTCTACCGGGCCACAATGTCGCGCAACACCAGCAGGTGTGGCCATGGCAGCTATCCCTCAAGCACAATATGATCTCAGGAATGGAGTTGTCTTCCATCTCTTCTAGCTGCCGGCCACCTGCTCTCTCAGTCAATAACAACACACACACACAAAGGAATATTATTTGTTAGAAAATAAACATAGTTAACCGATCTGCATCACTGCAATTCTTGTTGTAAATAGATTGGTATATCTAATATGATACAAATAGATGCATGCATACATACATACATAGGGGGTATACTTACAGTGCACGGAGAATGGGTTGCATCCAAGCAGCGCGAAGAATAGAACCGTTGCTAACTTCATCTTCATATTAATTGGCCCCTGAACCTGGTGGGAGTTCTGATTGACAGTCTCGTCTAGTCTACTCTAGATTCACAAGCACAGGTGGTGCGATGGGCTCAGAGGCCTTGTGCAATTTATAGGACGCCAAGGATCGAACCCATTAATTCCTTTCAAAAAATAACATTCCTAGGATAGAGATGAATTGATGCGAAATCAAAAGTTGCTACTAAAGAAAGGATCAGGCAATTAATATGTATTTATTTGCTTTTAATAGACGTATTATTCTCCTGGTACTAGGAGTAATCTAGTATATTGAAAAGGGAGCACTAGGAATCGGGGATTACTGATATGATCTGTTGTATCATTCATTGGAAGTAATTGGTTTTGTTTCTGACTAATTCTTGCATAAATCGCGGTCGAGCAAATTCGAAGCGGCATGGATAGATGAGAGCCCCTGAGTATTCTCAAACAGTGGAGGGTTCTTGGCATTCACATAGAGAAGGCCCTCCTTCCCTTAGTAATGCATGGTCAGCCCTAAAAATGATGTCTGATACGCTTCAAGGCTGGAGCAGGAAAGAAATCAAGAAGTTAGAGAGGAGCTTAAATTAGCTGCTACGAGAAGGGGAAATAATGAGGCGATATATCTCACCAAGGAAAAGGAAGCTGACAAGCGATTGTGCGAGCTATTTGAAAGGGAACAGATAATGGCCCGACGAACGGTCTAGGACAGATCTCACATAGGTGCCATAGTCCTTGATATTAAGAGAAGGGCTCCAGAGTTCATGTCATGTAATTTTTACTCGTGTTGGTCGTTTTTGTAACAGAGGCAGCTCATGTTCTTAGCAAAGTCAGCTGAACATGATGCAGGGCCCTGCTGCCTGCTGGTTTAATGTGTCTCCTGATATTATCAGGGACCTTGTTTGCACTGAAGAAGTCTCAATATATGAAGCCGCCTTTTGTCAACAAACAAAAAACACTTTCCTAGAGTAATTCCCTACATACAATGAGTAACTGGATCATGTATTGCTGGAAATTCAGAATTGCAATGTAGACAGCACTCCATCTACATCCAGAGCAGGACTGCAGTTTCCAAGGCAATTGCGACGCATGTAGCCCAGGCCATCCAGAAATTCCCATGGAATTCAGAGGAACATGAAGTCATAATTTAAATATTTCACCATGACCATTATCCAAGCCACCAAAGATTAACTCACTGCATACTTACTAGATCTACCATGGCTTACAGCAAGAGTTCAGAAGTGACAGTCTTTTCCACCCATTGGAACACATAGCCACAGGTCGCCTGCCTCCAGCCAGCAGCTCTCTCGCCATGCACAAGTCTTCCATCGAGGCCCAGCCAGCCATCAGACGCCGGTGGACCCGAAGCCGCCCTCGCCCCGGACGGTGGCGTCGAGGTCGTCCACCTCGGCGACGTCCGGCGTGGCGATCCTCTCGACGACCAGCTGCGCGACGCGGTCCCCGGGCTTGACGGCGAAGTCGGCGTCCGAGTGGTTGAAGAGGATGACCCCGACGGGGCCCCGGTAGTCGGCGTCCACCACCCCCGCGCCCACGTCGATCGAGTGCTTCCACGCCAGCCCCGACCGCGGCGCTGCAGTACAAAAGCATTTCGTCAAACACGTCAAGGGCACGGCAGAGGCGACTGGCGAGGCGGCGGGGGGTCATCAAGGAGGAGGGAAAGGGCGCTTACCGATGCGCGCGTAGGTGCCCGGCGGGACGGCGACGCTGAGGTCGGTGGCGACGAGCGCCTTGCCGCGCGCCGGCACCGTCACGTCCACCGCGCTGGAGAGGTCGTAGCCGGCCGCAAGCGCGGAGCCGCGCGACGGCAGCACGGCGTTGGCCGACAGCCGCTTCACCTTGAGCAGCATCGGCGTCGGCGGCGAGGGGCCCGTTGCCTTGGGCTGTTCCTGGACGTGGTCAGCCGCTGCGGCGCCGTTGGTGGCGGCCATCGTGGTGGATGCGGCGGCTGCGAGGGTTCTTGATGGGAGGAGGCGGCGGGGGAGGTGGGGGTGTGGGGCGGGGTGGTGGGGAGTGCGCCTGGTAAATAGGGGGAGGAGGAGGCGGGAAGGGGTGGCGCCAACGCGGAGCATTCCCGCCATGGGGTTTTCGGCCTCTCCGCTCCTCTGCTTCCGCCTTCGGGGTCGGGGTCGGGGTCGCAGCTTGCAGCTTGACTCGGCTCTACCTGGGTCCAAGTCAAAGGAGGGCCTCATTGCAATTCTTCTATGGCCAAAACATGAGTCACGGCAGTTAAGTTAAGAGGACCAAAATACAAAATTACCTGCGAAACCAGGGGCCTTTGTGTAAAGGGGAACCGCACATCGGGTGGTGGGGACGCTGGCGCCACGCTTTTTGCTGCAACCGTGGACGGTGATGGCCTCGACTGTCTCGGTGAATGCTTTGACAGTCCATGGTGTCTCGAGGCCGCGGGAGGGTACGTCATGGTGATGCTAATATATGATGTCGGAGCTGTTGGAAGACGTAGTAGTAAATCAAAAAAAATTCCTACGTGTTCACCAAGATCTATCTATGAAGAAACCAGCAACGAGTAAGGAGAGAGTGCATCTTCATACCTTTGAAGATCGCTAAGCAGAAGCATTGCAAGAACGCGGTTGGTGGAGTCGTACTCGTAGCGATTCAGATCGCGATGGACTCTGATCTTAGCGTCGAACAACGACGCCTCCGCGTTCAACACACGTGCAGCCCGGTGACGTCTCTTACGCCTTGATCCAGCAAGGAGGGAGGACAGGTTGAGGGAGAGCTCCGGCAGCACGACGGCGTGATGACGATGGAGCTGCGTGGTCTCCGGCAGGGCTACGCCAAGCACTACGGAGAACGAGGAGAGGCAGGAGTAGGGCTGCGCCGAGAGGAGAGGAACTCGTGTGTTGCATCCCTCAAAAAACCCACATATATATAGGGGGAAGGAGGAGGAAGCACCCCATCTAGGGTTCCCACCCTAGAGGGTGCGGCAGCCCTAGATGGGAGGGCCGGCAGCCAAGGTGGGAGGAGGGGCGGCGCCCTAGGGTGGGCCTTGGGCCCATCCACGCCTAGGTTTTGCTCCCTTCACCCCTTGCTGCGCCTTGGGCTAGGGTGAGAGGCGCACCAGCCCACCTAGGGGCTGGTTCCCTCCCACTCTTGGCCCATGAAACCTTCTGGGGCCCCTGGAGTTGTTGCCGATGAGTTGCTATAGACGTAGCCATTAATGTCGATGTCGAGGTAGCCGTGGTCGAAGTAATCATGGTCGATGTGTGATCGTCGTGGATGATGAAGCCGCACAAAGCCGGAGGCGTAAAAAAATGCGTTACGACGGAGCTGCAGACGTGGACGATGCACCTTGCGGATGACAGAGGATGCCGTCGGCGATGAGTCCGTCGGTTTTGTCAAGACCGAAGAAAACCCATCGAGCACACATCGTGCTTGCTAGGACCGTGTGGCCATGTAGGGTGGTCATTGTTGTGACGCCATGTCGATGCAGTCGTGCCGTCGTGGATGACGCGATCGATGTCATCGTCGTGACGCGGTCATTGTCGTCGTCGAGGTCGCGTCTTGCAGAAAAATCTGTCAGAGGACGCTAGGTGTCTGTCTTGTGGACGAGGCGGTGGAGATATGTCGATGAAGTCCTTGGCGATGAAGTGTCGGCGATGGTGTGGCAGCAGCGTGTCGACGATGTGTCACTTGAAGGCGTCCCTTCAGCGACAAAGTGTCGATGCCGAGTGTCGTGCGCCGGAGAAGACGATGAATAATTGCATCTCTTTCCATACCGGCCTGGCGTGTGGAGGATGCGTGTTGATGTCGCTTCTCGTAGACGTGCTCGACGAAGTATATTGGCTTGTAGTCTGGCGTAGTGGTACAGCTTGAAGATGCGGCTAGTGTCGGTGGAGATCGCTCGGTGCAGGATAGCTTCATGCAGCGGTTCATGGACATGGCTCAAGGATTGCGTGGGGGACGGTGCAGGTTGCCGGCTGGATGCAGATGTAATGGGACGACGTTGATGCAGGATTGCCAGGTGAGCCATACGCTGAACCTTGAGGTAGTCTTGGCCACACGTATGTGTAGAACCCACCTTGGCCAGTACCTACATACATGCATCTGAGCTAACATGCGAGTTAAATCCCTCCCGTGATCGGAACGCCTGGCTGAGAGGCATCAAGATTGGTTCACGCTCTTGGGCGCAGCCGGTGAAGATGATCGCTCGTTAGAGCGCAGCCGGTGAAGACGATTCGCTGGAGGTCCATGGAGTCTGCGTCGATCGCTCGCCATCAGTTCATGTGTAGCTCGCCTGAGTGCATCAGCAAGCCGCTTGTCTCTGCCCTCCTCATACACGCGTGTGCACTCGGATCAGACGGCGGCCTTGCGCAGAATCGCCGAGGTGGACGAACGAAGTCCCGAGTAGCTGACGGAGATTTGGTGGATCCTGGAGGCGATGTCGAGGACGTGCAGCCGAACACCCATCGGGATCTCAGAGGTCCACAAGACGTGGCGCTAAACTGCTTTGAGTGGATGCGCCGAAGGCCGGTACTACGTCGGGAGGAGGTCCGATTGGATCCGACGCGCTCGGCTGCTGATCGCCCGTGGGGTGGGTGCACATCGGATCGATCGTTCGCCCTTCTGGCGTGGATGCATCCGTAGGTGCGGCTGGAGTCGCACGCCTACGGAGCTGACGCCCGGCTCTACTGGTGAGAGTCGATGGAATTGCGGACTGATTTCCACCCTATTATTCACCGGATTTTGAGAATCGTAGGATTTATTGGTGGCTACAAGAACTAATCTACTGGAATTTCGAAAATTGGAATTGATCTATTCTATAAGAACCGATCTAATCTTTGATCGATCGGATGCCGCGCCCCCGGGGAGAGAAGATTAATCTCTCGGGGGCGAAAGTGGTGAAGAAACTTAGGATTTGCGTCGTGAGACAAACCGTTCTAATACCATGTAAAAATTGTAGGGGTCTCCGGTGAAGCTATTTGCACAGGGCGACAAGGGGATTGTGAGGGACACTTGTGTTGGTACAAGGGGGACTGCAAGGGGGAGAGATGATGCCTTAAGGCATAGACGATGATGTAGGAGAGGCAAACGTGACAAGCTGCAACTAGCATGAAGTCGAGCTAGAACCGCTCGCAAGACTATGCTTTGACAGGGGAAGATAGGGATGTTGGCACCATGCCGACGATGCCGGAACCGATAGTCGGGTATTCTGGGACTGGCCGTTGGCGATGTTGGAACCAACCATCGGCAATGCCATGACCACAAGACGACGCTGCCGTGAACCGGATGAATCATCCATGGCAATGGTTCGACATGCGGTGACGACGCCTTTGCTGTAACCGTGGACGGTGATGGTCTCGACCGTCCTTGATGAATGCCGCGACAGTCCATGGTGTCACGATGGACGACGTGTAGTAGCGCTACAAATCTATGATGTACGATCTGCAAAAGGCCATCGACATAGGCTTAATCGGCAATGCGGAGGGGAGGGGCATGAGGCCGACCATGAACTGGCGCATACAGGATGGTGCGACCCATCGCTGGGGATGCTACAACCATGAACATCAGGATCTTCAACCACACACTTTGGGGAGCTACAAACAACGACATCGAAGTTGCTACGATAAATGAGATTTCAGAGGGCGTGAAAAATGGAGGTGCATGATTCCATGGGGCGGCAAGACGTGGAGGGAAGGGTCGAAGGAGGGATTTTTCCATGCGGTGGGAGGCCGAATTGTGCAACATGGAGTAGTGCGATGATGCCTACGAACGAATGAAGATCCAACGACTGCTGCGAGCCTAAACTTTCGGTGTGGGAGGCCATTGATCCAAGGCTAGCACAAATCGACTAGCACCTGGCACCCCCAAGGGTAATACTCCTAATAATTCACGTTGCAGGTCTGTCAATTTTCACAACATTCTATCAACTTTGTGTGCGGCCTAAGAGTTAAACATATCCAACTATGCTAATGAATGGAACGTCTTCAATCATTAAATTACCACATAGGTAAATAAGCAACACGAAGCAACACACATAAATAGACTAAACACATCACAACCACTTACAAATAGACCAACCCATATCCAACAATTACTCAAATAACATCACATAAAGTGGGGGTCAAGAGTTATTACAACCCATCATGGAGACCGTGATGAGGGAGGAAGACGGGTGATGATGGTGGTCGATCATGGAGGAGGCGTGACATATGATGATTATGGTGTCGCAGAGGCGGCCCATGGTCGCGCCCCGCCAGCGACGGCTCCCTTTCGGTCTCGTCTTGGTTGCCCGATGGTGTTCTTGATGTGGACGACGGCTGGACGTGGAGATGAATGATGATGAACAAGACGTGATGAATGATGAGATCATGGCGGCAACTAGGTTTGAATGTGTATATATAAGAGCTCTCCTATAGCCTCCTCCGTTGATGTGTCATCTCCCCTTTGATCCAAGGGATCTAGGTGAGCCTTATCCTCTCCCAAATCATCTCTCGAAAGTCAAGGAAGTCGTGGAAACAAACCGAGATAAAATGTACAAAGAATCCTGCCATGGGAGGCAACTTTCGGTGATGTGTGCACTCCATCGAGCGTGCATACGACCAGTCACGGTCGCATGAAACACGTCTCTAGTTCTGCCCCTCTTTGATAAAACGTCTACCATTTTTCCATACGAAGTCGGAATGTAACGTTTTTGGACTCGTTGTATTCGTATGGACGACGCCGATCGATTTCTGGTTTTAGATATTGATTTGGAGCATTTTGGAGAAATGACCTTTTTCACCTTTGAAATGGCTAAGTCTGGGTCCTGTGTGTCCACCGTTTGAACTCCTTTCGTTGTGCTTAGTGCTTGGAAAGTCCATCTCCTACAAGACATGCAAAGACAAAAAAAACTAATAAAAGCTACCAAAAAAATAAAGATTATGCAATTTTGTAGTTAAGAGAGTAAAATTTGGAAATTATGTATATGGACATATAATTGTCTCAACGGAACATGATATGCCTTGATATACGGAGATAATGTGTGCAACAAATGAGCTCCAACTATGTGTAAAATATGGAGCCATCACCCCCTCCAGAATTCATTGGCAAGCCAATGGATTCGCCTCCCCTCTGCCTGGCGCTCCAGCGATCGGTAACGGGGAGGGTAATCTCGGTGCCTCCGCTCCGGCTAGTAGTAAGTTAGTTTTTTTTTGTCCTTGCAGGTGCGACACTTGGGCAGATGGTGGTGTTTCCTCTTTGAATTTGTCTTTCAGGCTTCGATCATTCTCGAGTTCGTCCATCTGGACCTAGTCGAGGGAGCTCCGACGTAGATTATTGCCGTCTCCTAGGGGTTGTGGGGTTAGGGTTTCTCGTCATTTGCCAAGAATTGGTGTCAGGTTTTTGAAATATATCCCAGGGTTCAACAACGGCGACTGCAACTTCAGGGCGCTTGTCATTACGGGAACGTGCACGAAGACTTTCCAGTTGTCGTCGAGAAGGTCAAGCCGGCTTCAGTAAGGGAGTGGTGCGTTGGTGGCTCGTTCTAGCGGCGGTATTGACCGTTCGATGTTCTTAGAATCTCGATGTAGTTTTTATTATGTTTCATGTGCTTTGTACTTGCCATGGACTTTAACAATAGGTTTGGATCATTTCCACATTTTTCTTTTACCAAGGGTTTAAGTTTATAGTGTATGGTAACGAACTCTCTGTGTACGTGGCTAGTCCATCAGGGACAGGTTCATTCAAGCATTGAGCACTATGAAAGAATCATTTTCAATCGATGGATGTTAACATAGTGGAGGGAATTATTTCTAGTGGTAGTAAAAAAGTTAAAAAAAAAACAGGAAGGTGAAAAAGTGAAAATGAACGCGCCAGGTAGGGGTCGAACCTACGACCTTCCGCTTAGGAAACGGACGCTCTATCCACTGAGCTACAGGCGCTGACTTGCGTAGGAAATGGTAAAAGATTAGTTATAGCATGACACTCTCTTTGTGCATTTATTAGTTAAATTAAATAACTAATGAACCTCACGGTTAAAACGATTTTTTTCCGCGATATAGAATTTTCGTTTATTTATCTGCATGCACACCCGACTGAAAACACGCTTCTTACGTCGCAGGTAACCACCAGGCAAATCAGCCTGTGATGCTAAACCGCCGTTTTTTAAGTAAAAATAGTTGAGTTGGAGCACGAATCGGAACGGGAGCAGTAAGCTTGATATAAAGCGGCCAATCTTTACAACACATTCTCTATCAGTCTGATACATTTAGGGAGATACATGATCTGAATAAACACAACGGCCAATCTTTACAACTCATATTGCCCAAAAGAGATTCCGCATTCTGTTTCTATGGAATCGTTTGGTTCATGCGCGTCAACATATTGGTGAACGATTTACCCGCCCTTGCTTCGCCCGTGCATGGGCGTAGAATTGAACACAGTGACCGATTTATTTGGCGCGGCGTCGATATCCGTGGCTCGATTCAACGCCAAATTTTTGGCATCACAATTGCTGGCAACGATCAAAACAGCCCATATGTGCCGGCGAAGCAAACCACGGGGTTGGGGTTGGAGGTAGGACGGCGGGTGTATTTTTACCCGCCAAAAGTTGATTGTGCCATCGGTGACGTTTGACCAAAGAGCCACTGCTTGTGAGTCACCGATGCGTTGGACTCTCGAATGAATCAACGAGACAACACCTTAGAGCTTGCGTGACACCTTCCTCCGGCTTTGGGTCGTTCGATGTTTCAGTTGGTGGGTATTCTGCGTCCGGCGAATCTATTTGGAACAAAAATAAATATTAGCCTAAAAAGGAATGCTAATTGTACACGTCATTGTCTACTTTTCAAGGATTTGTATGCTCAAGCGCTAAATAGTAAATACTCACCATCATGTTTTGTTTTCCTCCAATATCTTACTATGGCGTGAAACTAGTATTAGAAGAAGGGGAATTAAAACTCATAACAGTGGACCTTTCACATCCTTATGCGTGAGGTAGGTGAGTATATATAGCGTAGGACTATATATAGTATTTGTCAGCTAAGCACACAAATAGTGTTGAGCAAGTCATCCAAGAACTGTTTTATCATCTCTTTATCGTGTGGTAGGCACTGCAAAAGTGATGTGACTATGCTACTTCCATTTCTCATGTACTCTTGCTAAATAAAAGAATATATAAGGATGGTGAAAACTGCATGAATTGATTAGTTGAAATGTCATTCACATGAAGAATGGTGAGTAGTTCGAAGATGTCCAGTGTATAAATGCTCTCATTGCAGGCCTTATTCAAGACTTACGGTCCACAAATGTCAAATGGATCGACCCAACAGTCTCAAATATTGGAGGAAAAAAATCGAGGTGGTAGGAGTGGCCTTATTGTATACCTATTGATTTCATTCAACATGCAGATTTAAAAAAAGAGCCCCGCTTCGCTATACCCCTATAAAATGTATAAAGGGTAATATGGAATCTTTTTAATGGTAATATGTGTCTTATTTATAGAATAATATGAAGTTACAAGGCACGTAAACACCGATCTTACATGATTGAAAATATAGAATAATCCTATGTAAACTACCATTGCCCGTCCCTCTCGTTCGACACCACTGAAGCGGCCACCAAAGGGAAAGAAGACATATCATCTCTTCACTCGAGCTCGACGCGGCTCCATAGCTGATCTGTAGCTTTACGAACCTCCAAAGTAGTTTGTCAGAAGCAAAACCATTGCCCATGAAAGAATCATACCAGGGCAACATGTCTCCGGACACGCCATCGAACTCCAGATCTGGCACCCCCGCATGACGAGGACGTCAGAGGAGGAAACAAGAACTATTAGCCACCGACCACAAACCCTTTTTCCCCCCTCTTCAGTTAAGGTTTCCCTCTTTTTTCCCTTTTCTTAAAGTTTATAAATCATGCAGCCAGCAAGCTTCGAACTAGAGACCTCACGTTAGACTATAAACCATGGTAACCAACACGCCAGCTTAGTAATCCTTTCGTTTCTAAATATAAGTCTTTGTAGAGGTTTTACTAGGATACTACATACGGATGTAAATGGACATACTTTAGAGTATAGTTTCATTCATTTTGCTCCGTGTGTAGTCCACTAGTGAAATCTCTAAAAAGACCTATATTTAGAAACAGAGGAAGTAGTTGCGAAAATTGTAGGTATAACACCACTTTTAGTTATAAAACGAAGTGGTTTCCAAGTTTTTCCTTTTTTCAGCCGAGTTTTTATCTTTTTTTCTATATATTTATTTTCATTTAATTTTCTAAAATTTGTGAACTTTTTTAAAATTGTGAAATTATCTTAAATTCACAAATTGTTTTCCAATTTATGAAACTTTTTCGAATACTTGCACATAAAAAATATATCCATGAGCTTGTTTTCAAACATGTAATTCTTTTTCAAAATTGATGAACTTTTTTTCACATACGATGAATGCTTTTCAAACTTGATGAATATTTTCACAAAACCCGGCTGGCAGCTGAGGTTCCCATAACTGGGAACATTTTCTGCAACTATTCTTGAAAATCTGTGAAAATTTCGAAATCCGTGAACATTTTTTTAAAATTAATAATTTTTTGTTTCAAATCCGAAAGTGATTGGGCCGGTCTGCCAGGAGCGATGTTGTCGCCTAGTTGGGCCAAGGCCAGAGAATCTTTTCTTTTACATTTTTTGTTCTTCTTCTCTTTTTCTGTTAATTCATTTTTCTTCAAATTGAAATTTATTATTCTTTTAAAAACTTATCGACCAATGTATGTCCACTTTTCGCATTTCAAAAGCTTTTCACTGCACGGATCACCTCGCCTGGACTACCGGCCGGATAGGAGCGATCAGCTACCGCTGCGTCCAGGACGTCCATGCTTACTACATACGAATGTATATAAACATATTTTAGAGTATAGATTCATTCATTTTGCTCTGTATATAGTCCACTAATGAAATCTTTAAAAAGGCCTATATTTAGGAACGGAGGAAGTAGTTGCGAAAATTGTAGGTGTGACACCACTTTTACTTATAAAACGAAGTGGTTTCCATTTTTTTTCTTATTTCAGCCGAGTTTTTATCTTTTTTTCTATATATTTATTTCCTTTTTATTTTCTAAAATTTATGATTTTTTTTAAAATTGTGAAGTTATCTTAAATTCACGAATTGTTTTGAAATTTATGAAACTTTTTCGAATACTTACACTTAAAAAATATATCCATGAACTTGTTTTCAATCACATAATTCTTTTTCAAATTGATGACCTTTTTTTCACATACGATGAATGCTTTTCAAACTTGATGAATATTTTCACAAAACCCGGCTGGCAGCTGATGTTCCCATAACTGGGAACATTTTCTGCAACTATTTTTGAAAATCTGTGAAATTTTTGAAATCCGTGAATATTTTTAAAAATTAATGATTTTTTTTTCGAATCCACATGTGATTGGGCCGTTGTGCCAGGAGCGAGTTGTTGCCTAGTTTTGCTAAGGCCTGAGAATTTTTTTCTTTTACATTTTGTGTTCTTCTTCTCTTTTTCTGTTAATTCATTTTTCTTCAAGTTGAAATTTATTATTCTTTTAAAAACTTATCGACCGATATATGTCCAAATTTCACATTTCAAAAGCTTTTCACTGCACGGATCACCTCGCCTGGACTCCCGGCAGGATAGGTGCGATCAGTTACCGCTGCGTCCATGACGTCCACACTCACTACATACGGATGTATATAAATATATTTTAGAGTATAGGTTCACTCATTTTGCTCCGTATGTGGTCCACTAGTAAAACATCTAAAAATACATATATTTAGGAACGGAGGAAGTAGTTGCAAAAATTGTAGGTATAACATCACTTTTAGTTATAAAACGAAGTGGTTTCCATTTTTTTCTTTTTTCAGCCGAGTTTTTATCTTTTTTCTATGTATTTATTTCCTTTTTATTTTCTAAAATTTCTGAACTTTTTTATAATTGTGAACTTATCTTAAATTCACGAATTGTTTTCAAATTTATGAAACTTTTTTGAATACTTACACTTAAAAAATATATCCATGAATTCTTTTTTAAACACGTAATTCTTTTTCAAAATTGATGAACTTTTTTTCACATACGATGAATGCTTTTCAAACTTGATGAATATTTTCACAAAACCCGGCTGGCAGCTGAGGTTCCCATAACTGGGAACATTTTCCGCAACTATTTTTGAAAATCTTTGAAAATTTCGAAATCCGTGAATATTTTTATAAAATTAATGATTTTTTTTTTCAAATCCGCAAGTGATTGGGCCGGTCTGCCAGGAGCAATGTTGTCGCCTAGTTGGGCCAAGGCCTGAGAAATTTTTCTTTTGCATTTTTTTGTTCTTCTTCTCTTTTTCTGTTAATTCGTTTTTCTTCAATTTGAAATTTATTATTCTTTTGAAAACTTATCGACCGATGTATGTCCAGTTTTCGCATTTCAACAACTTTTCATTGCACGGATCATCTCTCCTGGACTACCGGCCTGATAGGTGTGATCAGCTACCGCTGCGTCCAGGATGTCCATACTCACTACATACGGATATATATATATATATATATATATATATATATATATATATATATATATATATATATATATATATATATATGTAGACATACTTTAGAGTATAAATTCACTCATTTTGCTCCGTATGTGGTCCACTAGTGAAATCTCTAAAAAGACCTATATTTAGGAATGGAGGAAGTAGTTGCGAAAATTGTAGGTATGACACCACTTTTAGTTATAAAACGAAGTGTTTTCCATTTTTTTTCTTTTTTCAGCCGAGTTTTTATCTTTTTTCTATATGTTTATTTCCTTTTTGTTTTCTAATATTTGTGAACTTTTTTAAAATTGTGAAGTTATCTTAAATTCACGAATTGTTTTCAAAATTATGAATTGTTTTCGAATACTTACAATTGAACTTGTTTTCAAACACGTAATTCTTTTTCAAAATTGATGAACTTTTTTTCACATACGATGAATGCTTTTCAAACTTAATGAATATTTTCACAAAACCCAGCTGGCAGCTGATGTTCCCATAAATAGGAACTTTTTTTGCCACTATTTTTTAAAATCTGTGAGAAATTTGAAATCTGTGAACATTTTTTAAAAATTAATGATTTTTTTTCAAATCCGCAAGTGATTGGGCCGGTCTGCCAGGAGCGATGTTGTCGCCTAGTTGGGCCAAGGCCTGAGAATTTTTTTCTTTTACATTTTTTGTTCTTCTTCTCTTTTTCTGTTAATTCATTTCTCTTCAATTTGAAATTTATTATTCTTTTAAAAATTTGTTTCCAAATTTGAAAAAAATTGGAGTACCGGAATAACAGTTTCAAGTAACCGTTTCAAATTATGATTTTAAATCCCCGTCAAATATTTGTGTCCCTTTGTATTTCTTAGTTATGTTAAAAACTTAAAAGTAACAATTTTAAGTATATGTTTAAATTATGATTTGAAATATTTTTTTCTTTCAATCTGGCATGGATGCCTACCCTTTGTCATGTCTCCCAGACTTACAAAAGTTGGGGTCATTTCAAGAATGTCCCAAAAAAATCATGTTCAACGTAGCATGTCCGAGTAGGCCAGAAAGGTCCGTCTGAGAGCTTGTTGTTTGTCGACATCCGTCGAATAATCATAAATTTTTGTTATCTTGTATGACCAATTCTAGGCACAATGACATGTTGTTTTGGTCTCTACAAATTTACGAAGGGTGTCCAGGTAGGCTAGAAGACCCTATCTAAGAGCACGTTGTTTCTCGACATTCTTTAAATTGCCCCAGTTTTTTTTCATGATCTTACATGACCAATTCAAGGCACCATGCCAAGATGTTTGTGTTTTCCACAAGGTCTGCATTTTTTGGAGTTTTCTTGTCAAATAAGCTGATAAATGGCCGAACGCGTCACAACTTGCATACTGTGTCAAAAGTCGTTCAAACCTAGCATGGATGCCTACCATGGGCATGCCCACATGGTGGAAAAGATTGGGGTCATTTCAAGGATGTCCACAAACCATGGGCTTGCCCACCTGCTTGCAAAAGTTAGGGTCATTTTAAGGATGAATAATAATAGACCATGTTCAACAGAGGGTGTTCGGGTGCTGGTTTGGAAATATGCCTTAGAGGCAATAATAAATTGGTAATCATCATATTTCCTTGTTCATGATAATTGTTTATTATCCATGCTAGAATTGTATTGATCGGAAACTTAAATACATGTGTGGATATATAAACAACATCGTGTCCCTAGTGAGCCTACTATACTAGCTCATTGATCAAAGATGGTTAAGGTTTCCTAACCATGGACATGGGTTGTCATTTGATTACGAGATCAAATCATTAGGAGAATGATGCGATGGACAAAACCCAACCGTAATCATAACATATGATCGTATCACTTAGTTTGTTACTATTGCTTTCTTCATGTCAAGTATATGTTCCTAAGACGATGAGATCGTGCAACTCTCTGACATGGAGGAATGTCTTGTGTGTATCAAACATCACTTCGTAATTGGGTGATCATAAAGGTACTCTACAAGTTGTTGGAAATATGCCCTAGAGGCAATAATAAAATGGTTATTATTATATTTCCTTGTTCATGATAATTGTCTATTGTTCATGCTATAATTGTGTTAACCGGAAACCGTAATACATGTGTGAACACATAGACCACAACATGTCCCTAGTGAGCCTCTAGTTAGCTAGCTCGTTGATCAATAGATGGTCACGGTTTCATGACCATGGACATTGGATGTCGTTGATGACGGGATCACATCATTAGGAGAATGATGTGATGGACAAGACCCAATCCTAAACATAGCACAAGATCGTGTAGTTCATTTTCTAAAGCTTTTCTAATGTCAATATCGTTTCCTTAGACCATGAGATTATGCAACTTCCGGATACCGTAGGAATACTTTGGGTGTGCCAAACGTGACGACGTAACTGGGTGGCTATAAAGGTATACTACGAGTATCCCCGAAAGTATCTGTTGGGTTGGCACGAATCGAGACTGGGATTTGTCACTCCGTGTGACGGAGAGGTATCTCTGGGCCCACTCGGTAAGACATCATCATAATGAGCTCAGTGTGACTAAGGAGTTAGACACGGGATGATGTATTACGGAACGAGTAAAGAGACTTGCCGGTAACGAGATTGAACAAGGTATAGGGATACCGACGATCGAATCTCGGGCAAGTAACATACCGATGGACAAAGGGAATTGTATACGAGATTGATTGAATCCCCAACATCGTGGTTCATCCGATGAGATCATCATGGAGCATGTGGGAGCCAACATGGGTATCCAGATCCCGCTGTTGGTTTTTGACCGGAGAGGTGTCTCGGTCATGTCTACGTGTCTCCCGAACCCGTAGGGTCTACACACTTAAGGTTCGATGACGCTAGGGTTATAGGGAAATAGTGTACGTGGTTACCGAAGGTTGTTTGGAGTCCCGGATGAGATCCCGGACATCACGAGGAGTTCCGGAATGGTACGGAGGTAAAGATTCATATATAGTAAGTGAGGTTTTGGTCACCGGAAGTGTTTCGGGCATTACCGGTAACGTACTGAGACCACCGGAAGGGTTCCGAGGGTCCACCAAGTGGGGCCACCAGCACCAGAGGGCTGCGTGGGCCAAAGGTGGAAGGTAACTAGCCCCTAGGTGGGCTGGTGCGCCTCCCACCAAGGCCCAAGGCGCAGCAAGGTGGGAGGGGGGGGGGGCAAACCCTATCGCAGATGGGCCCTGAGGCCCACCCTAGGGCACCTCCCCTTCTCTCCCTCTCTGGCCGCCGCCCAGATCCCATGTGGGGCTGCCGCCAGCCCTATGGTGGGAACCCTAGGGGCTGTGCCCTCCCTCCTCCTCCTCCTATATATAGTGGGGTTTTTGGGGCTGCCAAGAACACAAGTTTCTTCCTTCCCGGTGCAGCCCTATCCTTCCTCTTCCTCGTTCTCCGTAGCGGTTGGCGAAGCCCTGCCGGAGTACCACGTAGCTCCACCGTCACCGTGCCGTCGTGTTGCCGGAGCTCTCCCTCAACCTCTCCTTCCTTCTTGCTGGATCAAGGCATAGGAGACGTCACCGGGCGACACGTGTGTTGAACGCGGAGGCGCCGTTGTTTGGTGCTTAGATCGGAATCCACCGCGATCTGAATCGCTGCGAGTACGACTCCACCAACCGCGTTCTAGTAACGCTTCTGCTTTGCGATCTTCAAAGGTATGAAGATGCACTCCCCCTTTGCTCATTGCTGGTTTCTCCATAGATTGATCTTGGTGACACGTAGGATTTTTTTTGATTTACTACTACGTCTCCCAACACAAGTATCTCCGAGGGTGTATGTTGGGTTGGTATGGATCGAGACTGGGATTTGTCACTCCGTATGATGGAGAGGTATCTCTCGGCCCTCTTGGTAATATAACATCACAAGAAGTTTCCAAGCAATGTGATTAATGAGTTAGTCACGAGATCTTGTATTACAGAATGAGTAAAGAGACTTGCCGGTAATGATATTGAACTAGGTATGGAGATACCGACGATCAAATCTCGGGCAAGTAGCATACCGCTGGACAAAGGGAATTGCAAACGTGATTTGACTGAATCCTTGACATCGTGGTTCAACTGATAAAGATCTTTTTGGAATATGTAGGAACCAATATGGTCATCGATGTCCCGCTATTGGTTATTGATCGGAGAGGTGTCTTGGTCATGTCTACATGATTCTCGAACCCGTAGGGTCCGCACGCTTAACGTTTGGTGACACTAGAGTAGTATTGGGATATTCACATTGGTGACCGAATATTGTCCAGAGTCCCATATGAGATCCCGGATGTCATGAGGAGTTCTGGAATGGTCCGGAGGTAAAGATTTATATATGAGAAGTCCTATTTTGATTGCCAGAAAAGTTTCGAGCATTACCGGTAACGTACCGGGGTGCTGGAAGGGTTCCGGGTGTCCAGGGGGAGGGTCCACCTGCCCCGTGGGCCCACATGGTCTGTAGGGGTGGCTTTCTAGTCAACCTAGGCCAGGGGTACCAGCCCCTAGAGGTGCATGGGGCTTCGGGGCAAGAGTCCCAAAGGGACAAGGCACCCTCGAGGTACCATGAAGGAGGGGGACTCCTTCCTTCCTTGTGGAGGGAGGGCTCCTCCCTAGCCGTCGGACCTCCTTGGAGGAGGGGACAAGGGCTACACCCAACCCTTCCCCTTGTCTACTATATATATTAGAAGAGAGGGGGAGGGCTGGACACAACAATCCTATGCCCAGGTGACAACCTTGTCCCTCCCATTACCCTGTTCCTCTGCAGATCTGTTTTTCAGTAGTCCTTGGCGAAGCCATACTGAACCTTGCGCCACCACCATCACCACCATGCCAACATGCTGGTTGTGATCCTATTTACTTCTCCTCCCTTGCTTGCTGGATCAAGAAGGAGGTGATGTCATCGAGCCGCACGTGTGCTGAACGCGGAGGTGCTGTCCGTTCGACGTTGGATCGGTTTGGATCGCGGTTGGATCGTAAAGGGTACGATTACATCAACCGCATTATATACGCTTTCGCTTAACGGTCTATGAGGGTACGTAGACACAATCTCCTCTCTCATTGCTATGCATCTCCATAGATAGATCCTGGGTGTTCACATGATTTTTTTGTTTCCCATGCAACATTCCCCAACAGAGGCATCATGATCTAGGTCTATGCGTGGATGATATGCACGAGTAGAACACAAAGTGTTTATGGGCGTTGATGTTTAGATTGCTTACCTCCTTAGTCTTATTTTGATTCAACGGTATTGTGGGATGAAGCGGCTCGGACCAACCTTACTTGTTGATAAGTGTCCAACGTATCTATAATTTTTTATTGTACCATCCTATTATATTATCATTCTAGGATACTTTTTGGATGTTTATTTACCAGTCAATATTATTTTTAAGCACTAACCTATTAACCCAGTGCCTAGTGCCAATTGCTGTTTTTTTGCATGTTTTGGTTTTTCAGGTTTACAGTACCAAACGAAGTCCAATTGCCCCGAAACTTTAATATGCTTTTTTCTGGACCAAAATAAGACCTGGAAGGTTCGCGAGGAGGCCGGGGGATCCACGAGGGAGGCACCACACAACAGGGCGCGCCCTAGGGTTGGGCCGCGCCCTGTTGGCTCGTGCCCCCCTCGTGCGTCCCATGATGCCCCTCTTTTCTCTATAAATCATCTAAAATCCCCAAAACCTATAGAGTCTCCCAAAACACTTTTTTCACTGTCGCAAGTCTCTGTTCCAACGTGTGCCCATCTGGAGCCTTGTTCCGATGCCCTGCTAGAGGGGGATCGATCACGGAGGAACTCTACATCAACCTTGCTGCTCCCATGGTGATGTGTGAGTAGTTCACCATAGACCTACGGGTCCGTAGTTAGTACCTACATGGCCATCTCTCTCTCTCTCTCTCTTGATTTTCAATAATATTATCATCGCATATTCACTTTGATCTATCCGATGTAATTCTTTTGTGCGGTGCGTTTGTTGGGATCCGATGAATTGTGGGTTTATGTTCAGATTATTCATGAAAAATATTTGAGTCTTTTCTGAAATCTATTATAATTCTTATTTGCATGATTATTATAGATTCGTAAATCTCTCCGATCTATTGAAACTGTTTGGCCAACTAGATTGATATTTCTTCAGTGAGAGGGGTGCGCTGTAGCGGGTTCAATCCGACGGGTTTCTATATGCCAGTGACAGAAGGGAAGAATATACGTCTTTGTATTGTTGCCATTAAGGATAAAATGATGCGGTTAGTTCATATTAATTGAATTCTCTTTGTCTACATCGTGTCATTGTTCTTCAAGTAGTACTCTATTTTACTTAATACTGTAGATGCATGCTGGATAGCGGTGGATGGATGGAGTAATAGTAATAGGTGTTGGCAGAAGTCGGCCTATTTGCTTATGGACGTGATGCCTATATACACATGATCATTGGCGTAAATAAATATTGTATAACTATACGCTTTTCTATCAATTGCCTAACAGTAATTTGTTTATGCACCGTATGCTTATTTTCATGAGATGCCACTAGGGAAAACTATGGCCCTCGGGTCTGTTCACTTATACGTTTACAAACGCTTCAATACCTTGCTGCCATTTATTTTTTCTATATATTTTGAAGTTTATAATTATCTACTACCAACCATTCTACTTATAAGCTTGCAAATAACGAGTCCAAGGGATTAACAACTCTCTTGCCCGCTTTGGGTGCAAGTGTTAGCTCTTTTGTGTGCAGTCGCTGAAGACGGGGGTCGGTTGTTAATCCTATTAGTTCGATAAATCTTGGTTCTCTACTGAGAGAAATACTTACCTATATTGTATTGCATCACCCGTTCCGGTTCATGAAGAACCCAACGCAGATCACAAGTATGAGGAAGGATTTCTGATGTCGTTGTTGGGGAGTATCACCAACCTACTATCAAGTAACTTCACGCAAATTATCATTCACTTGTTCTACTTTTTATTTGATGTTATATTTTGCTTGATTTATAAAAGTCAAAAGTAAAAAAGATTTATCTTTGCTTGTTTAGTTCGCGGAAAAACGGCTTTACGGGCCGGCGCGGGCTGCGGTGAGTAGACCCTGCACAACGGACTTGTAAAACGGAATATTCACGGATATTTCGTTTTACAGTTCCGCTATGCGGGGTCTGTTCGGCTGCAACCCGCGTTGACCCGCAAATTAGATGGGGTTTTATCTGAATTTGACACATGTGCCACATATTCAGAATTATTAATTCAAGATAAGATATAATGTCAATATTACAATACAATAATAGTCCAAATTACAATAATTATTGAAAGCACCTAAGCAAACTAAATACAATACAAAACTTGCCCCGAATACAAATCACGCATGAATTAAATGAAATGAATGCAAAAATAGAATGTGTTATTACCGAGCCCTTTGTCAATGGTGCTCAATGAGATCCTCCTGAAGCTGAAAGTGGGTGTTTGCATGTTCAATCTCCCCGTAGATCTGAAGAAATGCTCTAATGCGGTTAGGGTCTTTAGCTGGTATGACACGACTACCCACATTGTCGTAGAAGAACTCCAAATTCATGTCTCCCTCATCTTCGAGAATCATATTGTGAAGAATCACACAACATGTCATGATGTTTTTCCGGGATCACTGTCTCTTTTGGTTCTCGAGATGGCGATTGCGAGGAATGCAAAGACGGCCGACGGTCGATCCTCGTCGTCTCTTTTGGTTCTCATCGTCGTTCTCCTTCACGACGAGAGCCATCACCAACATTTTCTGCCGATGGTTCGTAACCAGCGTCTCAACATCCGAATCGTCTGAATTGGACGAATCCTCGAGCAAAAACTTCTCACAAGGTCCCAATACCATCTAAAATCACAAATACGAACGCCGCATGAACCAATTATGCATATCGCATCCGAAAGCACAAGCAAAAGTACTCGCCGGCGGCTCGCGACACTGGTTCGGCGGCGGTCGATCCCGGGGAGGCGATGGTGACTCGGGGCGGCTCGACTCGGCGGATCCGGGGAGCCGATGAAGCGGTTAGGTGGAACCGGGTGAGGGGCGCCCCGGTGGCGTGATTCCGTCCGCAGATATGGTCGGAATCGCCGGTGGCGGACGGGCGGAACCAATGGCGGGCGGCTACGGAAGGGGGTGGGGAATGCGCGCGGGCTGAAATGTCCCTCCTGTGAACCACTTTTCGGAGATGCGGGTCATCGTCGGGTCGACGGAGAAGTATGTGTTTTCGCGGGTTGGAGGTGGGATTTTACCACGTCCCTTAAAATTTTTTATGGGTCCAACGCGTTTGGAGGGTCTGATCGGACGGCTTTTTTTTCCGCAGGGACCTATATTTTGCGATTATTTTACGGGTCAAGGCATTATACGGGTCTGCTAGAGATGCTCTGACTAGGACGATGAACTGTAAAAATCCAACGCTTGCTGGTAGCCTAATCGTGTGGCGCAGGAGGCCACTGATCTGGGCCTGCCGCCATTTGGCTGATGACTAGCAGTGGCCAAGCGGAATGTTCCTGAGCATTCGAACCAAGGTCTTTTTGGTGATGCTTTCCAAATCTGCCCCCGCGACCGCATTAGTTAAGTGTACCTTTCCAATGCAAACAGCTCCATACAGAGCAAAGCATGGAGCGACGCATGCGGAGAGGATGCGGGTGAGCCAATGACTTGCATGCACATTATTACCTTCCGGCACTCCTGATGCATGCATGCCACTCCACCACGGGGGCAAAATTGTCTGAAAAAAATCAAACCAGCATGCATCTTGGTATGTGTTCCGAAAGTTATGCGCAATAAATAAATAAATCGGAGGGAGTATCTATAGCCTTGTAGTTCTGAAACATGAGAATTGCTTCGATATGGTTTCGATACACGAAAATACACGGTCAATATGGTCCCTGAGATTGAATCAACAATCCCGACGCAGCTACACGCGTTATTCCCCCCTGCCACATCAGCACGGGGCCACCTTAGTCTAGGACCCATATGTCAGAGGGAGCGAGAAATAAGAAAAAGAAAAAGGTTTCAAACCCATGACCCCAGGTCCAAATTTGTGCGCCCAAGCCACCACACTAAAGGCCTTCTCGTGATTAAAAAATATAGGATGATCGGCCTAGTATATAAACAGCATTGTCCATTCCGCTATAACAGGCCCAGACTTTTTTTGAGAACGCGTGTGCTAGCAAATTAAGCTGGCAGTAGTATTTGTTTTTTCTTCCAAAACAGTAGTATTTGCTACTAATAAAATGCACATGGTTTCAAACCATATTTTTTTCTATTTCTTATTTATTTTCTCCTTTTCTGTTTGTTTTAATTTGTAAAATAATGTTTAAAGTATTTGTTAGCGCTTTTAAGGAATCACATTTTTCAAAAATAGTTTGAAGTTTCAAAAATTGGCCACAGTATACAAAAATATTAGAAGTTTTCAAAAATAATAATTCATTTGCTTTTTTTTTATTTTAAAAGTTTTCCTGGTTATAAGGATTTTAAGTTTCTTCAGCAATAAAAAAATTCCCCCCTTTCAAAAAATGGTCCTTAATTGAAAATAGTGTTAGCGTTTATTATCACCTTTTCTTCAACAAATCTTTTTTCATGTATTTATCCTTTTTGTATCTCGCATATACGTGCACATATATTTATGAATTTTTTCACAGTGATATTACAGTACAATAAATGCATATACATACAATTTTGAATTTTTCAGGCAGTAACAATCCATTGGTTTACTGAAAATTAACATGTGTACCCCCTCCATCCAATATGTACAATTTTTTTGAAATTTCGAATATTTTTAGATCATGATTTTTTTACAAATTTGTGAATATTTGTTGAATTCACGAACATTTTTTTTTGAAATTGCTTACATTGTTTTGGAACTCGTCAACATGTTTTTATGCATAGGGGAACATTTCTTGAAATTTGGGAACACATTTTTAAATGCAGAAACATTTATTTTTGTGGCCAACATTTTTTGAATTCATGAATATTTTTTTGAATCATTAAAGTTTTTGAAAAAATGCATTTTTTAAATTCCTATACATTGTTTTGATTTCTTTAGAAATTCGTGGCATATCTTGTAGATACGAACCTTTATTTTCGAATCTTGAACATGTTTTGAATCTATGAACGGTTTTTAATAAAAACTCATGAACATTTCATAAATTCACGATTTTCTTAAGAGACGAGAACATACATATAATAATGCGCGTCCTCATATATACATGATCACGCCCTTGTTCTGGCTTGCTCGCGCAGCAATGCGCACAGTTTGTTCCGAATCCCTACGACACGCTATTTTCTCTCTCGGCCCATTGACTTATGTGCCCTATACAGACGTGGCATGAGCTCACACCTGTCGCCTACACAAATACGCGATACATATGCAACGTGTAAAGCCAGGACTATTGTTTCAATCTTAGAAACTGTATTGACCACATATTTTGGCATACAGGACAAAGTTGGGCGTCGCGAGCGACTATGAGGACTATAGATGCAATTATCTCAAATTTTGCCGTTGAAACTTGGCTCAAGTTGAACTTACAAGATGAGGAGGCAAAATTTGTCTGTAAGCGGTCGAGAGGGATCTGTGAGGATTAAAAGGGCTTTCCCTGTGCCGGAACAGAACTCGAGCGTCCCCTCCTTAGTCGCTCCCGCGGGCGACCAAGTGAGGCCGGGTCGTTGACGACGGCATGGCACGACGTTTGGTGCTTGGCGGCGAGCTGTGTGTGGCAGTGACGATGTTCCTTCACCTTGGTACGGGCTGATGGCATGCGGGATCGCTTGCCGAGGTGGCTACGACCTAGAGTCTGTGCTCGGGTGAACCAGATCTGGGCCCGAGGCGGATCAAAGCTCTTTCCCCGGGTAGGTGAGGTGGGGTTAGGTCTGGGATGTGCTCGCAGCGGTGTTCTTGTTCTGCTCGCGGGTGCAATGGTCAGCAGTGGTGGTCGTGACATCATTGCGTGGCTGGGCAGATTGGTGCTGGTGACCATGGACATGCACTAGTAGAAAACAGACCTTTTGTCCATAGCATTAGTCCCGGTCAGGTTTTGAACCGGCACTAATGATACCATTAGTCCTGGTTCGTTCCGGACCTTTAGTCCCGGTTCGTAACACGAACCAAGACTAAAGGGGTGGTGGCAGGTTGGTGTCAGCCTGGGGCCCCACGATAACCTTTAGTCCCGGTTCGTGGCACGAACCGGGACTATAGGCACACTTGTAGTCCCGGTTTGTGTCTCGAACCGGGACTAAAGGTCCCCTATATGAACTCTTCAGCCAGCCCGAGCACACTCCTCTCTGTTTTCCCCTTTCCTCTCCTCTCTGTTCTTCCCCTCTTCCCCGAGCTCATTCTCCATTTTTGCCAAATTTTGTCAAGATTTGGAGGCACCCCATCAATCCAAGTGTTCACAAAGGTTAGCAACTTTGTCCTTTCATCTCTCATTGCTATATTAGCTCTTGCAATGCTCTATAAGTATAGTGATTTGTGGGTTTTAGTTTGGGAGTATTTATATGTGGTAGTTTATTTGATTTATATGTAATTTGAGCTTAAATTAACTTCTTACTTTGCATGTGTAGGTGTGGTTTACTTAGTGCCTTCCTGTCCCCGTCCTAACCACTTTCGATTGCCCGCACCGTCCCGTCGCTGGTACCACCTTGGTGAGCCTCTTGTTCTTATCCTTTTTATATAAAAGAATCATGTTTGTAAGATTTAAATAGTTACTTGTATAGTTTTATTACCTATATGGTTGTTTGTTATACATAGTGACATGGTTTTGATATCCGTCTCCCTCGGCCTTCGTCCGGTTTATGATTCGGATGTGGTATATACTCTCTTTTATAACTATTTGTTGCATTTCGTGTTTACGACAATTATTGTTGGAAATATGCCCTAGAGGCAATAAATAAACTGTTTATTATTATATTTCCTTGTTCATGATAATCGTTTATTATCCATGCTATAATTGTATTGATTGGAAACACCTTACATGTGTGGATAAATAGACAACACTATGTCCCTAGTATGCCTCTAGTGAACTAGCTCGTTGATCAAAGATGGTCAAGGTTTCCTAGCCATTGACATGTGATGTCATTTGATAACAGGATCATATCATTAGTCGAATGATGTGATGGACAAGACCCAAACTACAAAAGTAGCATATGATCGTGTCAGTTTATTGCTACTGTTTTCTGCATGTCAAGTATATGTTCCTATGACCATGAGATCATGCAACTCACGGACATCGGAGGAGTGCCTTGTGTGTATCAAACGTCGCAACGTAACTGGGTGACTATAAAGGTGCTCTACAGGTATCTCAGAGGGTGTGTGTTGAGTTGGCATGGATCAAGACTGGAATTTGTTACTCCGTGTGACGGAGAGGTATCTCAGGGTCCACTCGGTAATACAACATCACAATAAGCCTTGCAAGCAATGTGATTAAGTGTTAGTCATGGGATCTTGTATTACGGAATGAGTAAAGAGACTTGCCGGTAACGAGGTTGAACTAGGTATGGAGATACCGACGATCGAGTCTCGGGTAAGTAACATACTGAAGAACAAAGGGAACATCGTACGAGATTAACTGCATCCTTGACATAGAGGTTCGACCGATAAAGATCTTCGTAGAATATGTAGGAACCAATATGGGCATCCATGTCCCGCTATTGGTTATTGACCGTAGAGGTGTCTAGGTCATGTCTACATAGTTCTCGAACCCGCAGGGTCTGCACACTTAAGGTTCGCTGACGTTTCGGTAGTATAGAGTTATGTATGGTGGTGACCGAAGGTTGTTCAGAGTCCTGGATGAGATACCGGACGTCATGAGGAGCTCCAGAATGGTCCGGAGGTAAAGATTGATATATAGGAAGTCCTGTTTTGGTTGCCGGAAAAGTTTCGGGCTAATCGGTAATGTACCGGGAGTGCCGGTAGTGTACCAGGAGACCAGCAGGAGGGGTATTTCGACCCAAGAGGCTTCATGGGCTGTGGGAGAATAATTACCAGCCTTTTGTGTGCTGGTGGAAGTCCCACACAAGGCCCATGTGGCTGGGAAGAAAAGCCCAAAGGGAAAAAGGTGGAAAAAAGGCCAAAAAGGAGGAATCCTAGTCCTACTAGGATTGGAGGAGGAGTCCTCCTCTCCTCCCCACTTCGGCCGAACCAAAGGAGGCTTGGCCCTTGCGCCAAGACTCTCCTCCCTTCCTCCTATATATACTGGTGGGTTTTAGGGTTTTTGCACATAATTTTTAGCCACGTGTTGCCCGTTCCTCCAGTGCATAGTTTCTCCTCTAGACCGGATTTCTACAGTGCTTAGGCGAAGCCCTGCCGAAATAGCTTCACCACCATCGCCGGAGCGCCGTCACGCTTCCGGATAACTCTTCTTCCTCTCTGCTCCCTCTTGCTGGATCAAGACGGCGGAGATCGTCATCAAGCCGTACGTGTGCTGAACGCGGAGGTGCCGTCCGTTCGGCGCTAGATTGGAAGGACCGTGATCAAGTTCGCGGGACGGATCATGATCAAGTTCACGGGACGGATCGTGATTGGATCGCAGGATGCTCGGCGATTTGGATCGCGAAGATGTTCAACTACACCAACCGCGTTTCTTAACGCTTCCCGCTTAGCGATCTACAAGGGTACGTAGATCCACTCTCCCTCTCGTAGATGCTCATCACCATGAATAGATCTGCGTGTGCGTAGGAATTTTTTTGTTTCCCATGCAACGTTCCCCAACAGTGGCATCATGAGCTAGGTCTGTGTGTAGATGAGATCTCGAGTACAACACAAAGAGTTTATGGGCGTTGATGCTTAGATTGCTTCCTCCCTTGGTCGTTTTTTGGTTCAGCGGTATTGTGAGATGAAGCGGCCCAGACCAACATTACTCGTACGCTTACGAGAAACCGGTTCCCTCAACCGCAACTTGTTGTGTAGATGGCTTGCGGGTGCCAGTTTCTCTCACTTTAGTTGGATCGGATTCGACAAAGGCGGTCCTTGAGAAGGTTGAAAAGCAACTAGTGTATCACCGTTGTGGTTTTTGCGTAGATGAGAATTGTTCTTGCTAGATACCCGTAGCAGCCATGTAAAACATGCAACAACAATTAGAGGACGTCTAACTTGTCTTTGCAGGGTATGTTGTGATGTGATATGGCCAATTACATGATGTGATATATGTGATGTATGAGATGATCATGTGATGTATAGATTATCACGACTTGCATGCCGATGTGTACGGCAACCGGCAGGAGCCATAGGGTTGTCTTTAATTATTGTATGACATGCGTGTCAATCATTAAGCGCTATGTAATGCTTTACTTTATCGCTAAATGGTAGCAATAGTAGTAGAAGCAGGTTGGGCGCGACAACCCCGATGGCGACACGTTGATGGATATCAAGATGATGGAGATGATGGTGTCATGCCGGTGACGATGGAGATCATGTCGGTGCTTTCAAGATGGAGATCAAAAGCACAAGTTCATGGCCATATCATGTCACTTATGAATTGCATGTGATGTTAATCCTTTTATGCACCTTGTTTTTCTTAGGATGGCGGTAGCACTATAAGGTGATCCCTCACTTAAATATCAAGATGAATTGTGTTCTCCCTGAGTGTGCACCATTGTGAAAGTTCGTTGTGTCGAGACACCACGTGATGATCGGGTGTGATAGACTCCACGTTCACATACAACGGGTGCAAGCCAGTGTTGCACGTGCAGAACACTCGGGTTAAACTTGACGAGCCTAGCATGTACAGACATGTCCTCGGAACACAAGAGACCGAAAGGTCGAACATGAGTCATATAGTAGATATGATCAACATGATGATGTTCACCATTGAAGCAACCTCAAATCACGTGATGATCAGACTTGAGGTGGTGAATTTGGATCATGTGACACTCAGATGACCTGAGGGATATCAATTTGAGTGGGAGCTTTAGTAATTTGATTAACTAAACTCATTATCTTGAACAATAGTCTAAGTAAACCTTTGCATATTTATGTTGTAGATCAATGGCTTGCATAGTAGCACCCCTGAATTTTAATGCGTTCCTAGAGAAAGCTAAGTTAAAAGATGATGGAAGTAACTTTGTTGACTGGGCCGTAATCTGAGGATTATCCTCACGGCTTCCTAGAAATCATATGTCCTTGATGCACCGCTTGGTGACCAACCAGAAGACATGACCTCCGAAGACGTTAAGAACGCTTGGGAGGCACGTACTGGAGATTACTCAATAGTTTAGTGTGCAATATTGTATGGCTTAGAACTGGGACTTCAAAGACGTTTTGAACGTCATGGAGCATATGAGATGTTCCAAGAGTTGAAGTTTATCTTTCAGAAGAATGCCCGGATCGAGAGGTATGAGACCCTCGATAAGTTCTATGCTTGCAAGATGGAGGAGAATGGGTCTATTAGTGAACATATACTCAGAATGTTTGGGTATTCAACTCGTCTAGCAAAGTTTGGAATTGCCCTTCCGCTAAAGGCGATCATTGATAGAGTTCTTCAATCACTGCCACCTAGTTACAAGAGCTTTGTGATGAACTATAACATGCACGGGATGAACAAGTTAGGTGCCGAGCTATTTGCGATGCTAAAAGTCGTTGAGTCTGAAATCCAGAAAGAACATCAAGTGTTGATGGTCAATAAAACCACTAGTTTCAAGAAGAATGGCAAGGGCAAGGGCAATAAGGGTAAAACCAAGAAGGATGGCAAAGCGTTTGATACTCCTATAAAGAAGCCCAAGCATGGACCTAAGCCAGAAACCGAGTGCTTTCATTGCAAGGGAACTGGTCACTGGAAGCGAAACTGCCCCAAGTACCTGGCTGACAAGAAGGCGACCAACGACAGACAAGGTATATATGATATACATGTTACTGATGTGTACCTTACTAGCTCTCGTGTAGTGCCTTGATATTTGATACCGGTTCGGTTGCTCACATTTGCAACTCAAAACAGGAACTACGGAATAGACGAAGGCTAGCAAAGGATGAAGTGACGATGCACGTGGGAAATGGTTCCAAGGTTGATGTGATCGCCCTCGGCACGCTCTCTCTTTGATTACCATCGGGATTAGTGATGAACCTGAATAATTGTTATTTAGTGCCTGTGTTAAGCATGAACATTATATCTGGATCTTGTTTATTGCGAGACGGTTACTCATTTAAATCATAGAATAAATGTTGTTCTATTTATATGAGTAATATATTTTATGGTCATGCACCCAATGTGAGGGGTTTATTCATATTGAATCTTGATAGTGATGACACACATGTTCATAACATTAATGCCAAAAGATGTAGAGTTGATAATGATAGTACCACTTTCTTGTGGCACTGCCGTTTAGGTCATATTGGTGTAAAACGCATGAGGAAGCTCCATGCTGATGGACTTTTGGAGTCACTTGATTTTGACTCACTTTGCACATGTGAACCATGCCTCATGGGCAAGATGACTAAAACACCGTTCTCTGGAACAATGGAACGGGCGAGTGACTTATTGGAAATCATACATACTGATGTGTGCGGTCCAATGAATGTTACAGCGCTTGGTGGATATCGTTATTTTCTCACCTTCACTGATGACTTAAGTAGATATGGGTATATTTACTTAATGAAACACAAGTCTGAAACATTTGAAAAGTTTAAGCAATTTCAGAGTGAAGTTGAGAATCATCATAACAAGAAGATTAAATTCCTGCGATCTGATCGAGGAGGTGAATATCTGAGTTATGAGTTTGGCAGTCACTTAAGACAGTGTGGAATTGTTTCACAGTTGACACCGCCTGGAACACCACAGCGTAATGGTGTGTCCGAACGTCGTAATCGAACGTTATAAGATATGGTGCGTTCTGTGATGTCTCTTGCTGATTTGCCACTATCGTTTTGGGGTTATGCATTAGAGACAACTGCATTCACTTTAAATAGGGCACCATCAAAATCCGTTGAGACGACGCCATATGATATATGGTTTGGCAAGAGGCCAAAATTGTCGTTTATTAAAGTTTGGGGATGTGATGCTTATGTCAAATAGCTTCAACCTGAAAAGCTGGAACCCAAAGCAGAGAAATGCGTCTTCATAGGATACCCGAAAGAGATAGTCGGGTATACCTTCTATCTCAGATCCGAAGGCAAAGTGTTTGTCGCTAAGAACGGAACATTTCTTGAGAAAGAGTTTCTCGAAAGAATTGAGTGGGAGGAAAATAGAGCTTGATGAGGTTATTGAACCTTTACTTCAACCATAAAGTAGCGCAGCGCAGAAAGATGTTTCTGTGGAACCTACGATGGTAGAAGAGGAAGTTCATGATGATGATCATGAAGCTTCGGATCAAGCTACTATTGAACCTCGTAGGTCGACAAGGGCGCGTACTACTCCTGAGTGGTATGACAACCCTGTTTTGGAGGTCATGTTGTTGGACAACAATGAACCTACGAGCTATGGAGGAGCAGTGATGGGCCCGGATTCCGAGAAATGGTTAGAGGCCATGAAATCCGAGATGGTGTATGAAAACAAAGTATGGACTTTGGAAGTATTACCTGAAGGGCGAAAGGCCATTCAGAACAAATGGATCTTTAAGAAGAAGACAGCCGCGGACGGTAATGTCACCATCTATAAAGCTCGACTTGTGGCAAAGGTTTTTTCACAAGTTCAAGGAGTTGACTACGATGAGACATTCTCACCCGTAGCGATGCTTAAGTCTGTCAAAATCATGTTGGCAATAGCTGCTTATTTCGATTATGAAATTTGGTAGATGGATGTCAAAACGGCGTTCCTCAACGGTTTCCTTGAGGAAGAGTTGTATATGATGCAACCAGAAGGTTTTGTCGATCCAGAGAATGCTGACAAAGTTTGCAAACTCCAGCGATCCATTTATGGGCTGGTGCAAGCATCTCGAAGTTGGAATAAGCGCTTTGATGAAGTGATCAAAGCGTTTGAGTTTATACAAGTTTATGGACAAGCTTGTATTTACAAGAAAGTGAGTGGGAGCTCTATAGCATTTCTAATATTATATGTGGATGACATATTGCTGATTGGAAACAATATAGAAATGCTGGAAAGCATGAAGGAATATTTGAACAAGAGTTTTTCAATGAAGGACCTAGGAGAAGCTGCTTTCATATTAGGCATTAAGATCTATAGAGATAGATCGAGGCGCTTAATAGCACTTTCATAGAGTACATACCTGGATAAAGTTTTGAAGAAGTTCAAAATGGATTAGTCCAATAAGGGGTTCTTGCCTGTGTTACAAGGTGTGAAGTTGAGTAAGACTTAATGCCCAGTGACTGCAGAAGATAGAGAAAAGATGAGTGTCATTCCCTATGCTTCAGCCATAGGCTTTATCATGTATGCAATGCTGTGCACAAGACCCGATGTCAGCCTTGCCATATGTATGGCCGGAAGGTTTCAAAGTGATCCTGGAATGGAACACTGGGCAGCGGTCAAGAATATCCTTAAGTACCTGAACAGGACTAAGGATATGTTTCTCGTTTATGGAGGTGATGAAGAGCTCGTCCTAAAGGGTTACGTCGATGCAAGCTTTGACACTGATCCGGATGACTCTAAGTCACAAACCGGATACATATTTATTATCATCGGGGGAGCGGTAAGCTGGTGCAGTTCCAAGCAAAGCGTGGTAGCCGATTCTACATGCGAAGTGGAGTACATCGCAGCCTCGAAGGCGGCGAAGGAAGGTGTCTGGATGAAGCAGTTCATGAGAGATCTTGGAGTAGTGCCTAGTGCACTGAATCCAATGAACCTGTTCTGTGACAACACTGGTGCCATTGCTGTGGCCAAGGAACCAAGGTTTCACAAGAGGACCAGACACATAAAGCGACGCATCAACTCCATCCAAGATTACATCGAGGAGAAGGACATAAATATTTGCAAAGTGCACACGGATCTGAATGTTGCAGACCCATTGACTAAACCTCTTCCAAGGGCTAAACATGATCAACACCAGAACTGCATGGGAGTTCGATTCATTACAATGTAAATCACATAGTGATGTGAACAAGATTATTGACTCCAGTGCAAGTGGGAGACTGTTGGAAATATGCCCTAGAGGCAATAAATAAAGTGTTTATTATTATATTTCCTTGTTCATGATAATCGTTTATTATCCATGCTATAATTGTATTGATTGGAAACACATTACATGTGTGGGTAAATAGACAACACTATGTCCCTAGTATGCCTCTAGTGAACTAGCTCGTTGATCAAAGATGGTCAAGGTTTCCTAGCCATTGACATGTGATGTTATTTGATAATGGGATCACATCATTAGTAGAATGATGTGATGGACAAGACCCAAACTACAAACGTAGCATATGATCGTGTTAGTTTATTGCTACTGTTTTCTGCATGTCAAGTATATGTTCCTATGACCATGAGATCATGCAACTCACGGACATCGGAGGAGTGCCTTATGTGTATCAAACGTCGCAATGTAACTGGGTGACTATAAAGGTGCTCTACAGGTATCTCCGAGGGTGTGTGTTGAGTTGGCATGGATCAAGACTGGGATTTGTTACTCCGTGTGACGGAGAGGTATCTCAGGGCCCACTCGGTAATACAACATCACAATAAGCCTTGCAAGCAATGTGACTAAGTGTTAGTCATGGGATCTTGTATTACGGAATGAGTAAAGAGACTTGCCGGTAACGAGGTTGAACTAGGTATGGAGATACCGATGATCGAATCTCGGGTAAGTAACATACCGAAGAACAAAGGGAACATCATATGCGATTAACTGAATCCTTGACATAGAGGTTCGACCGATAAAGATCTTTGTAGAATATGTAGGAACCAATATGGGCATCCAGGTCCCGCTATTGGTTATTGACCATAGAGGTGTCTAGGTCATGTCTACATAGTTCTCGAACCCACAGGGTCTGCACACTTAAGGTTCAGTGACGTTTCGGTAGTATAGAGTTATGTATGGTGGTGACCGAAGGTTGTTCAGAATCCTGGATGAGATACCGGACGTCACGAGGAGCTCCAGAATGGTCTAGAGGTAAAGATTGATATATAGGAAGTCCTGTTTTGGTCGCCGGAAAAGTTTCGAGCTAATCGGTAATGTACCGGGAGTGCCGGTAGTGTACCAGGAGACCACCGGGAGGGGTATTTCGACCCAAGAGGCTTCATGGGCTGTGGGAGAATAATTACCAGCCTTTTGTGGGCTGGTGGAAGTCCCACACAAGGCCCATGCGGCTGGGAAGAAAAGCCCAAAGGGAAAAAGGTGGAAAAAAGGCCAAAAAGGAGGAATCCTAGTCCTACTAGGATTGGAGGAGGAGTCCTCCTCTCCTCTCCACTTCGGCCAAACCAAAGGAGGCTTGGACCTTGCGCCAAGCCTCTCCTCCCTTCCTCCTATATATACTAGTGGTTTTTAGGGTTTTTGCATAGAATTTTTAGCCACGTGCTGCCCGTTCCTCTATTGCATAGTTTCTCCTCTAGATCGAATCTCTGCAGTGCTTAGGCGAAGCCCTGCTGGAATAGCTCCACCACCGTCGCCGGAGCGCCATCACGCTGCCGGAGAATTCTTCCTCTCTGCTCCCTCTTGCTGGATCAATACGGCGGAGATCGTCATCAAGCTGTACGTGTGCTGAACGTGGAGGTGCCGTTCGTTCGGCGCTAGATCGGAAGGACCGTGATCAAGTTCGCGGGAAGGATCGTGATCAAGTTCGCGGGATGGATCATGATTGGATCGCAGGACAGATCATGATTGGATCGTGGGATGCTCGGCGATTTGGATCGCGAAGACGTTCGACTACACCAACCGCGTTTCTTAACGCTTCCCGCTTAGCGATCTACAAGGGTACGTAGATCCACTCTCCCTCTCGTAGATGCTCATCACCATGAATGGATTTGCATGTGCGTAGGAAATTTTTTGTTTCCCATGCAACGTTCCCCAACAATTATGCCCATCAAGTTGACATAGATATTTTGTGTAGGAGGTATGTGAACCGGAAATTCCAACCGACATAGATATTCTTGTCAAGAAGTTAAATTTAGCTGAAAAAGGAAATGAGTATTGGAAATAAAAATTGAAAAGTGTTAAAGAAGAGAAGATGAAACTGGAGTTGTATGTTGCCGATGTCGTCGATGATCACAAGATCATGATGGATGCAATGCGCTTGAAGATTAGAAAATTTAAAAAATATGCCATTGATAGTGAGGCTTGGTATCACTATGCTATTGGATTAATTGTTACCTTAGTTGCGATGTTGATCGCATTTGTTGTTGCATTTAAATGCTTTAGCTAGAGAGTTTGTATGTTGTTTTATGAGAACAAGTTTGTATGAACTTTATGTATGAACTTGTATTAATTTGGTCTTTTCGGTGTTGTGTAATGAAGATGAGCCGTCAATGGATGTACAACGACCGATGCTCTCCCTAGTTCATTAATGCTGTGTATACTTTTCTGGTTGCGACTGAGGCAAACAAGCGAGCGGATGGTTTTATGTATTGTCCATGTGCTAGCTGTAAGAATGATCGAAATTACTCTAACACAAGAACCATCCACATCCACCTGTTTGAGTCCGGGGTCATGTCCGGCTATAACTGTTGGACCAAGCACGGAGAAAGAGGGGTCCTAATGGAAGAGAATGAAGAAGAAGAGGATGGCGAGAGCTATCCTGGCCATGGGTTTCATGAATACGATGGTACAACGATGGGGAAAGAAGCTGAGCCGACAATGCGGGAAGGAGCTGAAGAAGAGGCATCAAAAAGAGCCCGCTGATGATCTTGGTCGGGCCATTGCCGATGCAAAAAGAAACTGCACTAGTGAAAAGGAGAAGCTGAAGTTTTAGCGCATGTTAGAGGATCACAAAAAAGGGTTGTACCCAAATTGCGAAGATGACAAGAAAAAGCTTGGTACCACACTGGAATTGCTGCAATGGAAGGCAGAGAATGGTGTATCTGACAAGGCATTTGAAAAGTTGCTGATAATGTTAAATAAGAAGCTACCAAAGGACAACGAATTGCCCGACAGTATGTACGAAGCAAAGAAGGCTGTCTGCCCTCTAGCTTTAGAGGTGGAGAAGATACATGCATGCCCTAATGACTGCATCCTCTACCACGGTGAGTACGAGGATTTGAATGCATGCCCGGTATGCTATGCATTGCGCTATAAGATCAGCCACGATGACCCTGGTGATGTTGAGGGCGAGCACCCCAGGAAGAAGATTCCTGCCAAGGCGTGTGGTATGCTCCTATAATACCACGGTTGAAACGTTTGTTCCAAAACAAAGAGCATGCCAAGTTGATGCGATGGCACAATGAATACCGTAAGAAAGAAGGGAAGTTGAGAGTACCCGCTGACGGATTGCAGTGGAGAAAAATCAAGAGTAAGTGGAAGGACTTTTCAAAGGACGGAAGGAACGTATGGTTTGGTTTAAGTGCAGATGGCATTAATCCTTTTGGGGAGCAGAACAACAATCATAGCACATTGCCTATGACTCTATGTATCTATAACCTTCCTCCTTGGTTGTACATGAAGCAGAAGTTCATTATGATGCCAGTGCTCATCCAAGGCCCCAAGCAACCCGGCAACGACATTGATGTGTACCTAAGGCCATTAATTGAAGAAATTTTACAGCTGTGGAATGGAAAAGGTGTACGTGTGTGGGATGAGAACGAACAAGAGGAATTTGACCTACATGCGTTGCTGTTTGTAACCATCAATGATTGGCCTGCTCTTAGTAACCTTTCAAGACAGACAAACAAGGGATACCATGCATGCACGCACTGTTTAGATGATACCGACAGTATATATTTGGATAAATGTAAGAAGAATGTGTACCTGGGGCATCGTCGATTTCTTCAGAGTAGGCATCCCGTAAGAAAGAAAGGCAAGCATTTCAAAGGTGAGGCAGATCACCGGAAGAAGCCTTGCCACCGTAATGGTGATGATATACTTGATATGGTCAAGGATTTAAAAGTAATCTTTGGAAAGAGTCCTGGCGGACAATCTGTTCCGAATGACGCTGACAAACGCGCACCCATGTGAAAGTAGAAATCTATATTTTGGGAACTACCCTATTGGAAAGACCTAGAGGTCTGCTCTGCAATCGACGTGATGCACGTGACGAAGAATCTTTGCGTGAACCTGCTAGGCTTCTTGGGTGTGTATGGGAAGACAAAAGATACACCGGAGGCATGGGAGGACCAGCAACGTATGCACGGAGAAGACGACATGAATCCAAAGTTGTTTCAGGGTCATGCCAGCTATGCTTTTACCAAAGAAGAGAAGGAAATCTTCTTCCAATGCCTGCTTAGTATGAAGGTCCCGTATGTCTTCTCGTCGAATATAAAGGGAATAATAAATATGGCAGAGAAAAAGTTCGAGAACCTAAAGTCTCATGACTGCCACGTGATTATGACGCAACTGCTTCCGGTTGTATTGAGGGGGCTTCTATCGGAAAAACGTTCGATTAGCCATTGTGAAGCTATGTGCATTCCTGAATGCAATCTCTTAGAAGGTAATCGATCCAGAAATCCTACCAAGGTTAGAGAATGATTTGGTGCAATGTCTTGTCAGTTTCAAGTTGGTGTTCCCACCATCCTTCTTCAATAGCATGACACACGTCCTAGTTCACCTAGTCGAGGAGATTGCCATTCTGGGTCCTGTATTTCTACACAATATGTTCCCCTTAGAGAGGTTCATGGAAGTCTTAAAGAAATATGTTCATAATCGTGCTAGGCCGGAAGGAAGCATCTCCTAGGGCCATGAAACAGAGGAGGTCATTGAGTTTTGTGTTGACTTTATTCCTGACATTAAGCCGATTGGTGTTCCTGAATCGCGGCATGAGGGCAGACTGGGTGGAAAAGGCACACTAGGAAAGAATTCACTAATATGCCGGTACGGGCATTCTTTGGTACTAGCACACTACACAGTTCTACAAAGTTCCGCCTTGGTGGCTCCGTATATCGAGAAACACAAGAATATTCTATGCTCCAAACACCCGGAGTAGTCCGAAGACTGGATTGCACATGAACAAACGGTGACTTTCGCCGGTTGGTTGCAGAAACGTCTCATGCATGACGACACTGTTAAAGATGACCTGTACTTGTTGTCCAAGTTACCATCTTCGACTATATTGACTTTCAAAGGGTAAGAGATAAATGGGAATACATTTTACATGATCGCCCAAGATAAAAAGAGCACCAACCAAAACAGTGGTGTCTGTTTTGATGCAGCAAACATCAATGGGCCAAAGGACACATATTATGGTTACATAGAGGAGATATGGGAACTTGACTATGGACTTGGTTTTAAGGTCCCATTTGTTTCATTGCAAATGGGTTAATCTGACAGGAGGCAGGGTAAAGGAAGACCCGCAGTACGGAATGACAATAGTGGATCTCAACAATCTTGGGTACGCAAACGAACCATTCGTCCTAGCCAATGATGTGGCACATGTTTTCTATGTGAAGGACATGCATACCAAGTCGAGAAAAAGAAAAGATAAGGAAGCAAATACATCATACGATGAGCCAAAGCGCCATATAGTTCTTTCAGGGAAAAGAAACATCATGGGAGTGGAGGACAAGACAGACATGTTAGAAGGTTATGAAAAGTTTCATGAAATTGCTCCCTTCACAGTGAATGTTGACCTGAGCATCAAGTTAAATGATGAACATTGTCCATGGTTATGACGCAAAGGGACACACATGAATAAAAAGTTTTATACCCAAAGATCCCACTCTGGGATGTGACCGACTTCTCTAGTTAGTTTCCGGACTTATATATCTGGAAAGTCCCACTTCGGACAAACCGGAGGGAATCTTTGTAATAGTAGTGTACTTATGTGTTTTGGCATTTGAAATGTGTCAAAATATTATGTCCAAAGCCACGTCATCAATTTTCAACCCTTTCTGACTTCATTTGCTATTTTTCATGGATTTACTGATTTGTTTGAGCTAAATGACCCTGAAATTGAAAAGCACTACAAATGAACTCTGAAAAGGTTGAAAGTTGGTATGGTATTATAATTTCACCCACATAGTATGTGCTAAAAAGTTGAGAGGGTTACGGCAAAAACTGGATGCACTTCATGTACAAAATGGACAATCTCTTTCCAAGTATTAGGTTTCAGACGAAAACTCGTTTGTTACTAAGGCATTTCATTTTTTAAAACTTATTTCAACTCCAGACTTTCAGTGTGTTCAGTATGCACCATTCGAAGCCACACCATCAATTTTCAACCCTTTCTGACTTCATTTGCTATTTTTCATGCATTTACTGATTTTTGAGCTAAATGACCCTAAAATTGAAAAGCACTACAAATGAACTCTGAAAAGGTTGAAAGTTGGCATGGTATCATCATTTCACCCACATAGCATGTGCTAAAAAGTTGAGAGGGTTACGGCAAAAACTGGATGCACTTCGTGTACAAAATAGACAATCTCTTTCGAAGTATCAGGGTTTCACACGAACACTCGTCTGTTACTAAGGCATTTCATTTTTTAAACTTATTTCAACTCCAGAATTTTTGTGTGTTCAGTATGCACCATTCGAAGCCATGCCATCAATTTTCAACCATTTCTGACTTCATTTGCTATTTTCATGCATTTACTAATTTTTTGAGCTAAATGACCCTGAAATTGAAAAGCACTACAAATGAACTCTGAAAAGGTTGAAAGTTGGCATGGTATCATCATTTCACCCACATAGCATGTGCTAAAAAGTTGAGAGGGTTACGAAAAAAATTGGATGTACTTCGTGTACAAAATGGACAATCTCTTTCGAAGTACTAGGGTTTCAAACGAAAACTCGTCTGTTACAAAGGCATTTCATTTTTTAAATAACCTAAAAATCACCAAATTGAATATAATGATAAAACACACTAATATTAAACTACAGAAAAAAGAATCACTAGAAAATCTATTTTTAAAGTAAAGTTATTCACAAAGTTGTGATTCACACAAATTTCAAATAATTAAAATTTAAACTATTCAAATTTGAAAACTACTGGCACTAACATAAAGTTTATAATTTTTACCTAAATAAAAAAGATTCACAAAGAAACTCTAAATAAACCAAAAAACAACTCAAAAACAAAAGAAAATAAATAAAGCAGAAAACAAAAGAAAATAAATAAAGCAGAAAACAAAAAAAACCAAAAAATATTAAAAAAGCCCGCCTATTGGGTCACCATGGCCTGCATATGACTAGAATCCTAACCTCTAGTTGGGCCAGGATGCAGGCCCGTACGACCCAGTAGGTCCCACTGGGCGGCAGAGGTGCGGTAGGCCCAGAAGGCTTGCATTAGAGAGGAGCTCGACACGATAGCCGCGACGGGGCTTATAAACCGGTGCGAGATCCTCTCAACTAGCGAGGTGGGACTAAACATCCACCGCACCCCTCGCTTGACACACCACCTTTAGTCGCGGTTGGTGGCTCCAACCGTGACTAAATACCCCCTTTAGTCGCGGTTGGAGCCACCAACCGCGACTAAAGGCTTGTCTTCTCGCCGCTTAGCCTGGACCAAATTCAACCTTTAGTCGTGGTTGGAGCCACCAACCGCGACTAAAGGTGCCTCCTATATATACAACACTTATGAATTTTTCCCCAAATTAACATTTCTTCTCGACGATGCCAAACGTAGTCGAAGCTCGCCATCGCCATCCATCCGCGTGCCCCTGCCCCTCGCTGTCGCCGTCCGTCCGTTCGCGCCCCTACCGCACCTCGACACCGCCGTCCGTCCGCGCCTCTGCCGCACCTCGACGTTGTGGTTGCCGCTCCCCTGCACCTCGCTGTTGCCGTCACTGCCCCTTCTTGACCTCACGCGCCGTCACTGCTGCCTTTCCTCGCTACGCCGCCTGCCCCGACACCGTCGCTTCCCCCGACTCGCCTCGCCTCGCCGTCGCCCCGCTGTGATCTCAATTCCTCCCTCTCCCCCTCTCCCTCGCCCTGCTGCCATGGACGCCCCTCCAGCCTCGAGCCCCCTCACACACATGCATGAAGATACACACACACATTTTCTATTTAGATGTTTTAGTTGTCTTTCACTAGTATATATATATATGTATGAATGCAGGTTAGATGGATATCATTAGTGTTTAATTAGTATAGATTTTTTATATAATGTTGTTTTTCTATTTTTTAATGGATGTATAGAAGTATGCTTAATTAGTGTTTCTTTTTCTGTTTTTTAATTTTATATAATGTTGTATATCATAGTATAGAAATTTTTTTGCATATAAAAAAGTTGCCTAGGAAAAAGTTGATCACATATATATTTGTTAGAAGGACTATATATAAGTGGGAAAAGTTTCAGAATTTTTTGAGAAAGGAATATTATCATGGTAGTTATAACCTAGGAATGGGACATTATAATTGAAAAGAGGATATTTTGCTCAAAATTTCCTAATACAATGACATTGCATATATAGGAATTTTTTTCATAAGAATTTCTTCTCGGAGTCAATGATGCCCGGTCCGCATCCTCGTCATGGACTCATTCACGACGATGTCCTGCTTTAGAGGCGCCATGTCCGGGACTGGGCTCCGTCGGGCTGGCACTGGGAGGTGCTACCTTCAGGGGCGCACATCTTGGTGAGGAACCCGGGTCCCGTCGTCGACCCGGAGCTTCTTTGGTGGCGTTCGCGTGGACCACTTTTGGTGCAAAGGCAGCCGACTCCGTTGAAGGTGGTACATCGTCGTGTCAAGGAGGAGGACGAGCACGTACGTCGCTATATGGATGCGTTGGACGTCAGGTTCTCCAATACCTGGCAGGTTCTTCAGGAATCTCACCCGAGCTATGATCCTGTCATAGTTTCTTCTCTTTGGGTGTCCATCGCCTGCACCGCTAGACGTCAACTATATCTGTATTAGTGATATTAGAAAATAATATTCTAGATGTATTAGTGATAATACTCGAGATGTATTCGAGATTATATTCGATAATATTCGAGACGATTAATTCGAGATTATATTCGATGATGGATATTATATGAATTATTCGAGATGCATATTATGTACTATGATTCAATTTTCCTTATTGATTGAATGCATTCTAATTTGAATACTAAATTGTTTTATCTTTCTTCTGGGTTAGTTAAATAAAAGCTATGGACAATATCGGCCGAGAAGGAGAAGGGCTCTGTTCGACATCATACGCTCCCCGAGTCCAGAGCATGAACCTGAAGATGATGATGACTCGCACTATCTAAACAATTCCGGTGAGGGTTGTATGATATTTGATGAAGACGAACAAATAGATGAAGTCGAGAACGATGTTGACGAAGAAAATGTTCTTCAAATAACAAAGACCGGCGAGGTATATTTATTATATAAGCCATCCGGTGATCATTACATGTCTTAATTGAGTTGTATGTATTAACGAATCGATCTTTCTTCTTTTATGCCTACGGATCGAGCAAATCTTCTACAAGCGACAGGGTAGTTCGAGGCCTGGCCAGAAAGTTGGACCTGGCGTAAAGTTCATCATCGATTCCATCAAAACATCAACTGGCGAACCGCTTGAACTAGGAAAAATGCGACCAAGTTCAAGAATCAATTCGGAGTTATTGTCAGGGACCAAATCATCTCCGTTCAAGAATGGAAAAAGCCGACAAAAGGAGATCGAGCAGGAGTTACTTTTGTCAACGAAAGAGCAAAAGATGTGCTTTGGACCGAGCTGATGTCACATTTCATACTACCAGATAAATTGACAGATGCAAATCTGAAGAAAGTCAGAAACTATGCTCTTAAAAAGATGGTGATCACATTCAACACTTTCAAGAAAATTGCATGGGCTGCGCACGTCACAACAAACAAGAGGACTCCAAAATCCGAGGGAGAACTGGTGAAGGCAAAAGATTGTTGGGACAATTTCATGAAGTTCAAGGAATCGGAACTAGCTAAGCAACGGTCGAGAAAAAACAAGATTAATGCTGCAAAAAAGAATTGGCACCATACTCTGGGGCCAGGTGGCTACCAGACGGCCCTGCCTAAGTGGGATCAATCCGAACAAGAGATGATTAGTGCAGGGGTCACTCCAGTTATAGTGACCTGGCCCCCCAGGTGCAGGACATGGTTTTATGTGCATGGGGGGAAGTTGGACCCAAAGACAGGGGATATTATGGTGAAGGCAAGTCTTAAAGGAGTGATAGACAAAATACTAATGAAAACAGAAGAAGCTTGAACAGGGGTGTTCACGCCCAACAGAGAGGACGACGAGCTTACACGCGTCCTGAAGAATCCTGAACACTCGAGAAGAACATGAGGCAAAGGTGTTGTTCCATGGTTTGAGGGGTTTGCGGGTTGGAACGATAACTATAGAAGCCATGCGAGAAAGAAGATGCCGGAGGAGCGTAAGAAGAAGGAGGAAGCACTCTGCCTTGAAGGCCTAGAATCAAAGCACCTGGAGTTGGAATCCAGAATCAGGCGGCAGTAGGAGCAGATCGACTCACTCAGCTAGGAAAGGGCGTCTCAGCGATAGCATGAGCAGATCGATCTAGCATTGGATACCACCATCCCATCTATGCCGAGAAGCAGCGTGGGTGCCGCCCCGGCCGATATCGATGATGCACTGCTAGCTAGCTACCCTGTGGATGATATCAAAGACAGGACTAACTGTGAGCTACACATGAAAGTGAAGAACTTATCCATGAAGGTGGCGGACAACTATGCTTTAGCAAATCCCCTAGAAGCAACCTTCCATTGCAATCCCATTCCAGCTGGCGATGCTCGTGTCGGGGTTGATGAAGTGATGTGAGGATATCACGAGCTATAACTTGAGATTCTTGGAGGTGACGAGGAGAGAACACTGGGAGAGGCCATACATCGTATCATTCCATGGAAAAAGGATTGCATCGTCTTTCCAAGGCCACCGACTCCTCCTCCTCCAAGTCCGCCGTCGTGTCAGTCGACTCCTCCTCCTCCAAGTACGACATCGCGTTAGCTGACTCTTCCTCCTCCAAGTCCAGCATCGCGTCAACAGACTCCTCCTCCAAGTCTAGCACGACGTCAGCCAACTCCTCCTCCTCCAAGTCTGGCACCGTATCAGCTAACTCCTCCTCCAAGTCCGGCACCATGGTGTCAGCGTGCTCTGTCGACTCCAAGTCTGGCACCGCGTCTGCCGTCTTCGCCGACTCAGCATGCTCCGTCGCCTAAGCAACAACGGAAGAGAGAAGCCGTAGCTACGACGGCTAGCGGTACAACATGATAGAAATTCAAATATGGTCCAAGCCTCAAGCCTCTTTCGAAGTTGCCTTACCACCTGACTAAGGAGGAACTCGACACCATAGTGGATGCCAAAGTGAAGGCCCATTTTGGACCGAAACCGCCCCCGCCGCCAAAGGAGAAAGTACCCGAGCATGTCTCACAACACTTTATTGATATGGCTCGACCGACTGTCAATCAGAAGGACTCCTACTATGTGCGGTCTATCAAGAAGTTATATCTCGCAGGACAAAAGGAGTCGAGCTCGAGCTCGAGCCAAGGAGCTCGCAAAAAAGCGGGAAAACTGTTCCCCAGCTGGGAGAACAGGCAGTGCAATCGACCCCCCCGCTCATTGTACAAACAACTGTGAGTACCGCCGATCGGCTGGTAGTAACCGACGATCATAGAAGGCAGGCTAAAGAGGCCGGTGTCACTTTTGAACAACTCCTAGGCCTTGAGGAAATCCCCGAGCTTAAAGAGTTATTTCAGTTATTCAATCAAGACGCACTTGACAAATCTTTAGTCAGTTGCTATTGTCTGTAAGTGATTTCTTTCTATAATTTAAGTCTCCAGCTAGCTTTGCTCTCATTCATTACCTGTAATTATCCTCACTATATTATTTTCTGTGGTATTATGCAGAATGAATATGTATGAAATGAAACAAGCTGGGCGCTATGGCATTGGGTTCATTGACCCAAATACGATTAATCAAAAGATATGGGAAACTGAATATTCGAGAAAAGACACAGAGAGATTCCTGCTAGAGTTTTTGAAGCATCTAAACACCCAACCAGAAATACTACTTCCTTACAACTTCGCATGACTATTACTATATCTTGTACTACAAATTCTATTTTTTGCTTACTAGATGTTAATAAGTGTAGTTGATGAGTTATGCACATGCTCGCTTAATTATACAAAACGTGCGCGCATGCAGTTACCACTGGATCTTGTTAATCATTAAAGTTGACAAGGGAATAGTTAAAGTACTGTACACACTATATAATGATCCATCTGAATACGCAACCGTGAGGGGGATGGTCGACAGGTAATTTCAATCATTATCGCACTATATCGGCCTCTTTACTTCATTTCTTGATATCAAGTAGTTAATAACTCCTTTATTCATTTTCTTTGCCGATGGGCAGGGCTTGGGCCAAGTTCATCAAATAGGTCCCAGGCGACTGGGCACAAAAGCTGACATGTGTGCGACCCAAGGTAATTAAGTAATACTATCTAGCTACGTCCGTGCATCTCTTTAATTCTAGTTTCAATACCATTATCATGCTTAATTAATTATTACCTGATTGAATTTTATTTTCGTGAAGTGCATGAGGCAGGAGCAGGGGAATAGTTTATGCACATACTATGTTTGCGAGAACATTCGCATGATCATGTCTGAAAGGAGCAGAAACGAAAGAAATCTTTGAGTACGTTTTCCAGAACACTATCCATATTTTTTTATCATGATCTAGCTAATATATATACACACAACTAATATATTCATCTTGATCTCCTCCTTATAGCTGACGGAGATGCGGGGCCAGCTCCTACCAGAGGCTTGCGTACGAATAATTAAAGAGGAAATAGCTGGATTTCTGGTCGACTAAGTCATAGATCCAAAGGAGAATACCATTACAAGATCAAGAAGTAATGCCTTTATATGTAATGACCCGTAAATTGTAGGATAAATTGTATATATATGTATTCGAATGGTCGTCGTGTATATATATATATATATATATATATATATATATATATATATATATATATATATATATATGATCGGTTCTACAAGAAATTCTATTTTTATATATATGCACAAAATGTACAGTATGTAGTAGCGTAATATATGTTTGAAATAAAAAATAATTAAATGGAAAACACAAAATTAAAAGGAAAAAAATAAACCATAATTAATTCATAAACCCCTAAAGGATCAAAAGGAAAAATAAACCAAAATTAAAAGAATTAAATACTTTTAGTCCCAGTTGGTGTTACCAACTGGGACTAAAGGTCCCTCAGCCCATGGCGTCGGCAGGTGCCACGTGGTGGGCCTTTGGTGCCGGGCCGTGTTGATCTGGGACTAAAGGGGGGTGGCCTTTAGTCCCCATCCTTTAGTGCCGGTTTCAGAACAGGCACTAAAGGCCCTCACGATCCGGCACTATAGGCCGATTCTGCACTAGTGATGGGACAGTGCTTGGGGCTTCTCGTCGATGGCCATCGATAGTAACAAAGTCATGTCCCCCCTAATCCACCGGGATTGGCTAGGGACGCAGGCGTGGGTGCCTCCTACTATGGAGAAACCTGCCTAGACTCAGTGACTGATGCCGGGCTAGTATTAGGCGGCCTGACTCTGCTTTTTCTATCATGGTCGAGTGTGCTATGAAGTGAGCGATGCACGGGGTTCTACTACATGGATGCCGGGCCGGCGGCCTCGGATGGCGGTCCGCATGGTTGCTCATCGATAGGCACTAGTGCGGCAGTGGTGGCTCTCCTCCCTGGTTGCGTGGGTGATGGGAGGTGTGATACGTCTCAAACATATCTATAATTTATGAAGTATTCATGCCATATTCACCTATGTTTACAATACTTTTTTATGGTTTCGACGCACTTTATATGATTTATTTGGAACTAACCCGCACTGACGCTAATTTCAGCAGAACTACCATGATGTAATTATTTGTGCAGAAATAAAAGTTCTCCAAATGCAACGAAACTTTTTGACCATTTTTTTGGAAGAAAAGAGGCACTAGAAGCTTCGTCGGAGGGCCAGAAGAGCCACGAGGTGGGCACAACCCACCAGGATGCGCCAACCCCCTTAAGCGCGCCTTGGTGTCTTGTGGTCCACTCGTGACCCATCGTCACATGAAACCGACACCCAAAAATCCTATATATTTATAAACCCCCCCAGAAATAACCGAAGATCAGAAGTTCCGCTGACGCAACTCTCTGTATCGATGAAAAACCAATGTGGAGGCGTTCCAGTACCCTGTCGGAGAGGGTAGATCATCTCTGGTTGCCATCTTCATCATCCCTATGGTCTCCATGATGAGGAGGGAGTAGTCCACCTTCGGGGCTGACGGTTTGTACCAGTAGCTCCGTGTTTAATCTCTCTCTCTCTCTGTCATGTTCTTGACATGGCATGATCTTGATGTATCACGAGCTTTGTTAATATGGTTGGATCATATGGTGTTTCCCCCTCTCTATATTGTTGTGATGAATTGGGTTTTCTCTTTGAGATTTTGTTATTATTGGATTGAATACTTTTATGGATTTGAGAGCACTTGATGTATGTCTTTCATGTGGATACCCATAGTAACATTGGGTTATTCAAGTGATTCACTTGATATATGTTATGGCGTCAACTTGCGGATTCCGGTGACCTTGGGGCTCTATGCATAGGGGTTGATTGCATGTTTTCATACCATGTTCTCCACTAGAAATCCTGGGGCATTCCTTGAGGTTCTTTGTGTTGGATTGAGCATTATGAATCTGAAACTGTTTGATGCGTATCGTATAATTAACTCATGGATACTTGTGGTGACAATGAAGTATCTAGGTGACATTAGAGTTGGTTGATGCGTATCATATGGTGTTATTTTAGTACGAACTCTTGGATAGATCGATCAGAAAGGATAAATTTAAGGTGGTTTCGTACCCTACAAACAATTTCTTATGTTCTCCGCTAGATAAGAACTTTGGAGTGATTCTTCATTGCACGTTGAGGGATGGTTATGTGATCCAGTTATATTAACATTGTTGAGAGATTGCACTAGCGAAAGTACGAACCCTAGGCCTTGTTTTCAAGCATTGCAATATCATTTTTCTCACTTTTGTTCATTGCTACCTCGCTGTTTTTTATTGTTACTATTACAAAAATTAATATCTACTATCATTACTACGCTTGTATCACCATCTCTTAGCCTAACTAGTGCACCTATACAATTTACCATTGTATTTGGTGTGTTGGGAACACAAGAGACTTTTTATTATTTGGTTTCAGGGTTGTTTGAGAGAGACCATCTTCATCCTATGCCTCCCATGGATTGATAAACCTTAGGTCATCCACTTGAGGGAAATTTGCTACTTACCTACAAAACTCTGCGCTTGGAGCTCAACACGAGTCTACAACAACAAGCTGTGTAGTAGACATCAAGCTCTTTTCCGGCGCCGTTGCCAGGGAGGTGAGTGCTTGAAGGTATATATTTAGATCTTGCAATTACATATTTTAGTTTCTTGTCTTTCACTAGTTTGGTTTATAAAATAAAACTACAAAAAATGGAGTTTGGGTTGCATAATTTGTTTCGTCTTTATAATGTCTTTCATGAAACAAGGATTCAGAAAGTGTGCTCAATTGGTAGAGGAAGAAATTATGAAAATACTTGATGAGAATTCCTTCACTGATGAGCAAGATAGAAATATTGTTAGTATTAGTTGTATGAATATCCATAATTCTAATGATATGCAAAGTCACAAGCTTGAGGATGCTATGTTTGATAAAAATGATATTTTTAGTGCCCCATGTTTTGATGAGAAAATTTATTATGATGATGACATGCCTCCTATCTATGATGATTATGATGATGACATGTATTCTATAAAGAGTGATAGTAACCATGAAACTTGTCATCATGATTTTAATATTCAAAGTGGTTATGTCAATCAAGTTACTCATGATCGTTATTTTGTTGAGTTTGCTTCCACTATTATGAATGAGAAGAAGTTTTCTTATGTGGAGAGTGATAAATTTTATATCATTGTATATCATGAAAAGAATGATTTATGTGATAGTTATATTGTGAGATTCCTTCATGATGCTACTGAAAATTATTATGAGGGAGAACATATGCTTGTAGGAATTGCAATAATATCAAGTTTCCTATCTATGTGTTCAAAGTTTTGAAGTTATGCTTATTTTGCCTTCCTATGCTAGTTGATTCTTGCTCCCATAAATTTTTTACTCACAAAATCCCTATGCATAGGAAGTGGTTTAGACTTAAATGTTCTTTCCATGTGATTCATGATGCTCTATTTCATATTTCAAGTACTATTCTTATGTGAGCATCATTGAAATCATCATGCCTAGCTAAAAGGCACTAAAGAGAAGCGCTTGTTGGGAGACAACCCAACCCTTTTACTTTATGTTTTTGTGTTTTCACAGGATTAATCTACTGTATTAATCATGTTTTGTGTCTTTTATTATCCATGGGATCTTGTATTATGGAACGAGTAAAGAGACTTGCCAATAACGAGATTGAACTAGGTATAGAGATACCGATGATCGAATCTCGGGCAAGTAACATACCAAAGAACAAAGGGAACAACATACGGGATTAAATGAATCCTTGACATAGAGGTTCGACCGATAAAGATTTTTGTAGAATATGTAGGAACCAATATGGGCATACAGGTCCCGCTATTGGTTATTGACCGTAGAGGTGTCTCGGTCATGTCTACATAGTTCTCGAACCCGTAGGGTCTGCACACTTAAGGTTCGGTGACGTTTCGGTAGTATAGAGTTATGTATGGTGGTGACCAAAGGTTGTTCGGAGTCCCGGATGAGATCTCGGATGTCACGAGGAGCTCCAAGGGTAAAGATTGATATATAGGAAGTCCTGTTTTGGTCACCAGAAAAGTTTCGGGCTCATCGCTAGTGTACCGGGAGTGCCGGTAGGGTACCGGGGGACCATCGGGAGGGATATTTCGACCCAAGAGGCTACATGGGCCTACCATATATTTGTTGCAAAATTGGACCTAATCATTTTTCTAAAATATTATTTCATATTTAATGTACAATCAACTAAATGGTTGGATGTCAAAAGCTTCGAGACACCTCTCCTGAAAAAGACAATTTTCCCCCGATTCAGGAGGAACCGGGTCAAATTTGAACTACAGCTGCCTCATAGATTGCTTTTTATTTTTTTCAAAAATCTTTTCTAGGTACAGAAGTATCTATTTAATCATAGAAACACCAAAAGTTTTCCAAGATCCAAGAACTAGCTAGGAACGGGCATGCTCGTTGTTTTGACCGAATTTCGAAATGGGCACGAAAAATTCAAAAAAAATTCAAAAAATTGGGAAACCTTGACATTGTGTCATCATATGTGACCAAGTTATGAGGAAAAACAATATACTTATAATACTGCAATTATTTTTAGAAAGTGTTCTAAAAAATGAGCTATCATGTGTGAAGATTCATGGCTTTCAAGCTAAATGATCAATCTTATGGCCACATTCATGGCATAGTTTGTTCAAATGATATAATATTATGCACAAGAGTGCATATTGGAATGAAAAACAATGTTGCATAAGGAAGTTTTCATTTTCTTTGGACGAAGAAATCGTTTTCCATTTTTCCAGTGCCCAAAATGAGTTTTTTTTGTGAAGGACACTAGTACAAAACAGGGCTTTGGTTGAGGCCAGGATAAGGGCATTAATCCTGGTTCACTTACGAACCGGGACCAAAGGGTGCACCAGTCCCGGTTCATGAGGCCAGGGCGCCGGCCAGGCCTCAGGGGCCATTGGTCTCGGTTCGTCTGACACTTTTGGTCCCGGTTCCAGACACGAACCAGGACCAATGGGCCTTGCTCCTGGCCCATCACCTTTAGTTCCAGTTGGTAGCTGGAACCGGGACCAAAGGTCAGCCTTCTGTCCCGGTTCTAGCCACCAACCGGGACTAAATATATATGCCTATATATACCCCGCCCTTGCCCGCTCACTCTGTCTTTTGGTCGCCGGCGTGTGCAGATGTGTGTTTCTCTAGGTTTCACCTCCTATGCACATGAGGTGTTTGATGAAATGCTCGAGCCACACTTAAGCTTTCTCCTCTCCAAGATCAACCTCCAAGCTCCATTTTCCTCAAGATTTGTTTAGGTTTGGCGGTCCGTCCTATCCCGTCCCCGTCCTCACCGCCGTCGATCGCCCTCGTCGATCTCGTCGCCGTCACCACCGTGGTGAGCCTCTTGTTCTTATGTTCTTTCTAAAAGGAAAAAAAAATTCTTACTTGTATGATTTAGATAGATACTTGTACAATTTTCTTACTTTTATTATTGTTTGTTATTATATAGTGCCATGGTTTTGGTATCCGCCCCCGTCGGCCCTCGTCCTGTCTATGATTCGAATGCGGTATATTATCTTTTATAACTATTTGTTCCATTTAGTGTTTATGATAATTATGCCGACCAACGTGACATATATGTTTTTTTATCTAGGAGGTATGTGAACCGGAAATTCGAACCGACCCTCTTGTCAAGAGGTTAAATTTAGTTGAAAAAGAAAACAATTACTTGATTTTTTTGAGAAGAATTGAGGAGGAGAAGATGGAATTGGGGTTGCATGTTGCCGATGTCATCGAAGATCACAAGATCAAGATGGATGCAGTGTGCTTTAAGATTATAAAGATTAGAAAATATGCCATTCATACTGAGTCTTGGTATCATTATGTTGTTGGATCAATTGGTACCTTAGTTGCGGTTATGATCGCATTTGTTGTTGCATTTAAATGTTTTACATAGCTTCAATGTATGTTTTAATTAGATGCTCTAGAGAGCTATATGTTGTTCAATGAGAACTATGTATGAACTTTATATATTTATTCTGCTCACTATTGTACTTTGGTTTTAATGTGATGATGAACTTCTATTAATTTGGTCACTTCTCTATTCATGATGTACTGTAATGGTTTTTGATACACTTAATTATATAATGCACGCAGATGAACCGGCAATGGATGCACGGTGACTGATGCACCTACGAGCACATTAAGGGCATGCATAATTTTCTCGAAGTGACTGAGGCAAACAAGCAGAATGGTTTTATGTATTGTCCATGTACTATCTATGGGAATACGAAGGATTACTCTATCTCGAAAACCCTTCACGTCCACCTGTTTGAGAAGGGTTTCATGCCACACTATAATGTTTGGACCAAACATGGAGAAAGAGGGGTTATGATGGAATACAACGAAGAAGAAGAGGATGATGATAGCTAGCCGCCCCTGAATACGGTGATGCTGCAATGGGGGAAGCTGAAGATCAAGAGGAACTAGATGATGTGCCCTATGATGATCTTCGCCGGGTCATTGTTGATGCAAAGAGACAATGCCAAAGTGAAAGGGAGAAGTTGAAGTTCGATCGCATGTTAGAAGATCACAAAAAATGGTTGTACCCAGATTGCGAAGATGACAACAAAAATCTTGGTACCACACCGGAATTGCTGCAATGGAAGGTGGACAATGGTGTATATGACAAGGGATTTGGTTCTCTATTGAAAATAATGAAGAAGAAGCTTCCAAAGGATAACGAATTGCCCGATAGTACATACGAAGCAAAGAAGGTTCTATTCCCTCTAGGATTGAAGGTGCAGAAGATACATGCATGCCCTAATGACTGCATCCTCTACTGTGGTGCATACGAGGAGTTGAACGCATGCCCGGTATGCTGTGCATTGCGGTATAAGATCAGACAAGATGACCCCGGTGATGTTGAGGGCTAGCACACCGGGAAGAGGGTTCCTGCCAAGGTGATGTGGTATGCTCCTATAATACCACGGTTGAAACGTTTGTTCACAAACAAAGAGCATGCCAAGTTGATGCGATGGCACAAGGAAGACCATAAGAAATACGGGAAGTTGAGAGCACCCGCTGATGGGTCGCAGTGGAGAAAGACCGAGAGAAAGTGGGCGGACTTTATAGGTGACCCAAGGAACGTATGGTTTGGTTTAAGTGCAGATGGCGTTAATCCTTTTTGGGAGCAGAGCAGCAAGCATAGCACATGGCGTGTGACTCTATGTATGTATAACCTTCCTCCTTGGTTGTGCATGAAGCGGAAGTTCATTATGATGCTAGTGCTCATCCAAGGTGCTAAGCAACCCGGCAATGACATTGATGTGTACCTAAGGCCATTAGTTGATGAACTTTTACAACTGTGGAATAAAAAAGGTGCATGTGTGTGGGATGAGAACGAACAGGAGGAATTTGACCTATATGCATTGCTGTTTGTAACCATCAATGATTGGCCCGCTCTCAGTAACCTTTCAGGACAGACAAACAGGGGATACCACGCATGCACGCACTATTTAGATGGTACCAAAAGTATATATTTGGACAAATGCATGAAGAATGTGTACCTGGGGCATCATCGATTTCTTCTGACCAACCATCAATGTCGAAAGAAAGGAAAGCATTTCAAAGGTGAGGCAGATCACCGGAAGAAGCCCACCCTGCGTACTGGTGATGGCATACTTGATATGGTCAATGATTTACATGTAATCTTTGGAAAGGGTCTTGGCGGACTATCTGTTCTGAATGATGCTGAGGGACGGACACCCATGTGGAAGAAGAAATCTATATTTTGGGACCTAGCCTGTTGGAAAGACCTAGAGGTCGGCTGTGCAATCGACGTGATGCACGTGATGAAGAATCTTTGGGTGAACCTGCTAGGCTTCTTGGGAGTGTATGGGAAGACAAAAGATACACCGAAGGCATGGGAGGACCAACAACTTGTGCACGAAAAAGACGACATGCATCCAAAGTGATGATGTGGCTTTGAATGGTGCATATTGAATGCAGAAAAAGTCTTGAGTTCAAATATGTTTAAAAAATTGAAATCCTTTTGTAGTAGACGAGTTTTCGTCCGAAACCCTGATACTTCGAAAGAGATTGTCCATTTCGTACATGAAGTGCATCCAGTTTTTTGCCGTAACCCTCTCAAATTTTTAGCACATGCTATGTGGGTGAATTTATGATACCGTGCCAACTTGCAATCTGACGGGGTTATTACCCTTGGCTAGGCCAAAGCAACAGGGTTCTCTCCCCCGCTTCAAGAAAAATCAGCTTGCCGACTGTCTCACGGCCGGCTGGTTTATGGTCGACAGGCTTGTTGCCGGCTAGCTCGCGGCCGTCTCTCTAAAGAGCCGGCCCGGCCCTGGCCAGGACCGGCTGCCCCTGGGCCGGCTCCCCCGTTGACCTTTGGGCGAGTAGGCTTCCGTCCCATCCCATTGCGCTCGGGTATGATGACAAGACAAGATCCCCGTGACAGGTCCCAACGTGGCCACAGTGATCGCTGACGCTCGAGCGCGTATGGTTATAGTCCAGCAGGTCGCACCGCTGACCTTGGCTGACCATGACCGGGCAAGGCAACAGTGCCAGAATGCCTCCGCCCACTCCATTACCAGCCCCCGCGTGGCTACAGTGCCACCAGCCATACCGGAGACATCAGCCAGCTGGCGCAAGATGACGCCGCTCGGGCGGCCCGTGCCATAGCTGGTGGGCACCGGCCAATCGTGGAGCCGGGTAACGGGCCCCATCGGGCGATGGGACCATGCAGCCGGTGGACCCCGCCGACAGCGAGACGACTCAAGATTTGGGTCCCACTGGCCAGCCGGAGAGGCTACCAGCCGGGTCCCCCCGCGTAGTACCTTACGAATATTGTAGGCCGGGGGTTGGCCTATAAAACCCCCCAAGCCCCCCATGCATAGAGGGGAATTAACACGCACGCACGCACACACACACACACACACAGAGAGAGAGAGAGAGAGAGGAACACCTCATTCCACAACCCACCTTCGTAGCAAGGGAAGGGTAGCTGGCTGCTTCTCCTTCCACCTCTAGATACAGCTCAAGGAGCACCATTGTAACCTCTCCTCATCGATCAACTAGATCAGGCAGGACTAGGGGTATTACCTCCCACGGAGGCCCCTGAACCTAGGTACATCGTGTGTCAGTCACTGCTTGTGCCTAATCCCGCTCCCGGAGCCCGTCGACGTCCTCCGGCCCCAACCACCTTCGATAAGCCTACCAATGGCATCTGTCATGAGAAATGATGACACTTGGCGCCCACCGTGGGGTCATACACGGTGCCGGCCGGAGTCATGCTCCAGGCGGGACCCTTCGCCATTTCCCATAGCTGCCGCACATCCAAGCGAAAACCGCAAGCTCATGGGGCTTCCTCCGGCAGGCCCTACGGGCAGCTTCATCGACTTCACGCTCGACATCGACGTGCTCACCGAGTGCTTTAGCAAGCTGAGCCCCGCCGAAGCACCAGTCATCGATGGGTACCCCAGCCAGGTGCTCGACTGCACCGACCCTCCCACGTCCGTGGGAACACTCGCTGTGACCCAGTCCAGCGGCTCCCACGTCCGCATGGGAGTGATGGCCATCACCTCCACCACCTCCTTCGACCGGGCACGGGCCGAGGCTGACGTCGCCGCGGCCCGCCCCAGCACCTCTGCCCGCTCAGTACGGCCCTTCGAGGCCTGAGCACCCTCATCGCTCCGACGGCGAACCTCAACGTCGCCACGACCGAGCTGAAGGCGGCTCGCCGCCTGCTGTTCGAGGAGGCCCGCGCCCTTGTAGATGCGCGGCCCCGCATGGAGGCCACTCAGCGGGAGTACGCCTCTGCCTATGGTCTCACCCCGGCTGGCACTGAGCCTAGCCGGCATGGGGCCGTGCGCGATCGCGGCCGCGTGGTCGTAGAAATCCTCGGCGGCAACATGCCCATCTACGACACCCTCGCGGCCAACCTGCGGGCTGCCAAGGTAGCCTACAAGGATCTGGCTACCTTGGAGGGCGAAGAGCGCGCCACCCGCGAATGTCACATCAAAGACCTCATCGACGCCGCCGACGCACGACAACACCTACTCGCCCCCGGTGGAGCCGCCTTTGAAGGCCCCCGTCCCGAGGGCGAGGGCGTCGGGACTGCTGGCCGTCAGCCGGCTCAACACTCTTGTTCCCCTCGCGCCTCCGGCCGCCGGGTCAAGGCAAGCAAACCCCAACGCTCCTAGCTGCCGGGGAATGAGCATCCAGCTGTGAACAGCCGGAACATCAACCACCTGGCTGTGAACAAGGCGCCGGCTGGCGAAAGCCGGCGCAGCCATGCGCATACGCCGCCTCTGCGGCATGAGCCGGTGCGGTCGGTCCCACCTACCATCCGCCCCGAACTCTCGGCCCGGCTCGACCTGCGGGTCCCCCACAGCGAAAATGACGCCCGTCTCCGCATCGAACGGCTCGCGTAGTCATCCCTCCTCGAGGAGGAGGGCTCGATTGATCTGGCGTGTTTTGGCCCTTGGATCCGTAACGAGCCGTTCCCGACCGGCTTCACGCTCCCCCGGGACACCCCGAAGTATAACGGGTCCGCCAAAGCCAAAGACTGGCTGATCGACTACACCACCATAGTCGGCATCGCTAGGGGAAACAAGCGCGTGGCCGTCTGCTACACACCTCTCATGCTGATTGGTTCGACCCGCACCTGGCTAAACAGCCTAGCAGCCGGCAGCATCAACACCTAGACGGACTTCGAGGAAGCATTCGTCCGTAACTTTACCGGCACCTACAAGCAGCCCGGCCGCCCCCGTGAACTAGCCAAGTGCGTTCAGGGGCCGGACGAGTCCCTCCGTGACTGCCTCACCCGATGGACCGAGCTCCACAACTCCTATGAAGGGGTGCATGAGTTGCAAGCCATACAGTACTTCATCAAAGGCTGTCACGACGGCACTCCCCTCAAGCACAAGCTCTTGTGCTCTCAGCCGGCTATGCTAGCCAAGCTCATGACCAAGGCGAACAAGTACGCCACGGCTAACTCCGCCATTCGGGTCAAGACGAGCCCGCCTGCCAAGGCAACACCGACGTTGGCGGCATCACGACCGGCTGCGAACAACCGGCAGTCGTAGAACAACAAGCGCAAGAACGACCAGCCCGACTCCCGCTATGGGAGCCAACAGGTCGCCACCATCGAGGAACAGGAGCCGGCTGCCCAGCCTTCGAGTCAGCGTCAGTGCACTGGTAAGGATGCCTGGCAGCCCAAGCTCACATTCGAGCAGATGCTCGACCTTCCCTGCAAGAACCACTCCAGGGACAAGCCCTCTACACACACGCTCCGGCAGTGCAGCTTCTCATAGTGACTGGCCCCGGGGGGGGGGGGGGACAGTCTTCCGGATCCCCCCGCACCGCCTGCCCGTGCACCAGCTCCGGCACCAGCTATCGCCCCGACGCCGGCTCCGGCTCCGGGCCAGAATGGCGGTCGCGTGCATGACCAATTCCCCAACCAGGACAATTGCTACGTCATCTTCACCAGTGAAGAGACGAGCAAACATGCTCAGCGCCGGCTCCACCATGAGGTGAATGCCACCATGCCGGCAACTCCCTAGTTCATGCACTGGTTGGAGAAGCCGGTCACCTGAAGCCGGGCTGACCACCCGGCTTTGATGTCGAGTCCCGGTAGATACGCCCTGGTCCTCGACCCCACCATCGCCACTAAGAGACGCACCTGCCACTTCACACATGTGCTGATTGATGGTGGCAGCAGCATCAACATCCTCTACCACGACATGATGCACAAGCTGGGGCTGAAAGTACAAGACCTCCAGGCAAGCCGGACGGTCTTCCATGACATCATGCCGGGAAAGTCCTGCTCCCCTGTCGGCAAGATCAAGCTCGCCGTCCTCTTCGGTGGTCCCGAACACTTTTGCGGCGAGCCAGTATGGTTCGAGGTAGTGGACCTCGAGAGTCCCTACCACGCGCTGCTGGGCCGACTTGCTCTTGTCAAGTTCATGGCGGTCCCCCACTACTCCCATCGCAAGCTCAAGATGCCGGGTACCAAGGGGATCAACACCATTGCGGGTGACTACAAGATGTTGATCGAGTGCGCTCGAGACAGCAGCCGGCTGGCCTAGGCCTTGGAGATAGCCGAGGAAAAGCGACAGCTCTACCGGCTCGTGGCCCTTGCTGCCTCCCAGCCGACAGCTCTACAGTCGGTCGGCGAGGCCTCCTTCCAGCCGTCCAAGGACACCAGGCAGGTCCCGCTCGATCCGGCCAACCCCGCGCAGTGCGTCACCATCGGCTCCCGCCTCGATTGCAAATAGGAAGGCGAGCTTGTCGACTTCCTCTGTAAGAATCGAGACATATTTGCGTGGTCCTCCAAAGACCTGCCAGTGTTTTGAGGAAGTTTGCCGAGCACAAGCTTCACGTCCGATCGGACGCTAAACCAGTCAAGCAACCCCTACGCCGTTTCTTTGAGGAGAAGCAGTGCACTATAGGAGAAGAGATCACCCGGCTGCTCGTAGCCGGCTTCGTCATGGAAGTTTTCCACCCGGATTGGCTGGCCAACCCAGTCCCGGTGCTGAAGAAGAACAAGACCTGGCACATGTGCATCGACTACACCAGCTTGAACAAGGCATGCCCCAAGGACCCGTTCGCCCTACCGCGAATCGATCAAGTCATCGACTCCACGATCGGCTGCGATCTGCTATCCTTCTTGGACGCCTACTCCGGCCACCACCAGATCAAGCTGGATCTGGAGGACCATCTCAAAACCTCCTTCATCACGCCCTTCGGGGCCTACTGCTACATCACCATGTCCTCCGTCCTAAAGAATGCAGGCGCTACCTTCCAGCGATGCATGCAGAAGGGCCTCCTGCCTCAGATAGGCTGGAACGTCCACGTCTACATTGATGACATTGTCGTCAAGACCAAGAAGCACTTTAGCCTCCTCGACGTTCTCCGGGAGACGTTTGCGAACCTACGCGAATACAAGATCAAGCTCAACCCGAAGAAGTGTGTCTTCGGCGTCCCAACCGACCAACTCTTGGGTTTCTCCATGTCCGCTCGCTGCATCGAAGCCAACCCAGAGAAGATCAGCACGATTGAGTGCATGCCCAAGCCAAGCCGACTCTACGATGTTCAGAAGTTCACTGGCTGCCTTGCCTCCCTCAGCCAGTCCGTCAGCCGACTGGGGGAAAAAGCCCTGCCCCTCTACAGGCTCCTTCGCAATATGGCTCTGGTCGAGCCGGGCCACATGAAGAAGCCGGGCATGTTCGACTGGCCCGACGAGGCGGACGAGGCCTTTCGCGGCCTCAAGCAGGCCCTCACCAACGCGCCCATCCTGGCCGCAACGGCTGAGAAGGAGTCCTTGCTCGCCTACATCGCGGTGACCACACGCGTCATCAGCGTCGTCCTGGTGGTCGAGCGACCGGAGGAAGGCAAGTCCCTGCCGGTCCAGTGCCCCATCTACTACCTCAGCGAGGTCCTCTCCGCCTCCAAGCAAAACTACCCCCACTACCAGAAGATGTGCTACGACATCTACTTTGCCGCCAAGAAGGTCAAGCAATACTTCCAGGAGCACACCATCACCGTCGTGAGCATGGCCCCGCTCGGCAAGATCATGTCGGGACTCCACTGGCCGGATCGCCAAATGGGTCATCACCCTCACCGACCACGAAATCCGGTATGAGCCACGTACCGCCATCAAGTCGCAGGCAATGACCGATTTCCTCATCGACTGGGTGGAGATCGAGTTCGTGCCGCCTCCTCTAGACTCCACGCATTTGCGCATGCATTTCGACGACTCGAAGATGAGGATTGGCCTAGGTGTCGACATAGTCCCCTCCTCTCCGAAAGGTGACCAACTCAAGTACGCACTCTAGATTCATTTCGCCGCCTCCAACAACGTGGCCGAGTACGAGGCACTCGTCCACGGCCTTCGGCTTTCCAAGGAAATTGGCATCAGGCCCATCCTATGCTTCGGCGACTCCGACCTCGTGGTGTAGCAGGTCTCTGGTGAATGGGATGCCAGGGACACCAACATGGCCAGCTATCGATTCCTCGTCCAGCAGCTCACCGACTCCTTCGAGGGCTGTAAGTTACACCACATCCCGCGGGCGGACAAAGAGGCAACCGATACGCTGGCAACGATCGGCTCCACCTGGCAGGCCATCTCGGTCGGCGTCTCCCTCGAACGGCTGTTTAAACCATCGATCAAGCCCCCCCTAATCAGAGTCCATCTTCATGCCGGCTGTCGCCGCCGGCTCATCGGCAAATCCGTTTGCCCCGCCGACATCTTCGCCGCCGGCTCCATCAACTCTGGCTGCGTTGCCGGCACCGGCTCTACCGGTCCGACCGGCTGCATCCGAAGCAGCTGGCTCCTATGCCACGGCGGTCATCATGACGATTGACGACCTTCCCTCCGTCTCTGTCCCGGGGGCTGGCGAGCCAGTCCCGGGGGCTGGCAAGCCGGTCTCGGGGGCTGAACACCCAGACTTGAGGACTCCCGAACCGGCCCTCGTCTCGGCTCCCTCATGGGCTCAACCCATCTTGGCTTTCGTCCTACGTGGTGAGATCCCTCCTGACGAGGCCACGGTGAGGCGAATTGACGAGGGGACGACCCTGGGGTAGCCTCAAGCGCCCCTTTTCCCCCGGCTCCTAACACGATTAAAGGGCGGGCCGCCTCCCCCTGCGATCCGGCTATGCCCCGTTGGAGGTGGTCCGCCGGCTGCACCCAGTCGGCCGGGCATTGGATACCGTCTACGGGGAGTGCGTGGCAACAGTGGCCCCCGTCCCGTCGAGGGTTAGTGCCGGTATGGCTACATCGGAAACGTCAGGGCCTCTGACCCTAGCAGATGGAGACCGGGCCTCCAATAGTGCCGGCACGCCTTCAACCACTCCGTTACCTGCCCCGGCGTGGCTACAGGGTGGCCGGCCGTACCGCTAACCCCGGCCGGCCACCGCAAGATGATGCTGCAAGGGGCGGCCCGTGCCACGATGTGACCGGCGTCGAGGCCCGCGAGGCGGTGGGACCTACCGGCGACAAGACCCCACGGCTGGGCCCCCGTAGCCGGCTAGAGAGGCTGCCAGCTGGGGCCCCCTTTGACCTTCTATTTGTATTGTATTCCGAGGGGTTGGCCTATAAAACCCCCCGAGCCACCCCCATGCAGGGGACGATGGACAATCGAGGATCGATCGGCTACTCCACTCCACACATATGCACGTAGAGAGGCGGAAGAGCATGCTAGATCCTTCTTCCTCCTCATCTCATATAGCTCAAGGAGCACCATTGTAACCCGACCGTTACCTCAACTAGACTAAGCAGGACTAGGGGTATTACCTCCGACGGAGGGCCCCGAACCTGGGTACATCGCGTGCCAGTCACCGCATGTGCCTAATCCCGCTCCTGGAGCCCGTCGGCGTCCTTCGGCCCCTCTCGATAAGCCTACCCATGGCATCTGCCATGACGAAACCACGACAGTTGGCGCCCACCATGGGGCCGTCCGCGACGCCGGCCGGAGTCACGCTCCGGGCGGGATCCTTCTTCGCCTCCCCCGACTACCTCACGTCCGGGCAGAACCGCGTGCTCGTGGGGCTTGCTCCGGCGAGCCTTGCGGGCAGCGCGGCCAGCATCCTTGACAAGTGCCTCGGCTACGACCTAGCGCTCGACGTCGTCACGCTCGCCGGGCGGTTCGGCAGGCTAAGCCTCGCCGAAGAACCCGAGGCCGACGTATACCCTAGCCAGGTGTTCGACTGCACCGACCCGCCCTCGTCCATAGGCACGCTCGCCACGGGCGAGGCCATCGGCCCTCACACCCACGTGGGAGTGATGGTCACCGTCTCCTCCACCACTTCGGGCCGTGTGCGAGCGGCCGAGGCCGATGCCGCCGCCACTCGCGCCGGCACCTCCGACCCACTCGCCGCCACCCTCCGGGGTTTGGGCACTCCTATCGCTACAACAGCGGACCCGGTCGCCGCCAGAGCCGAGCTGTAGGCGGCTCGTCGCCTGCTGTTCGAAGATGCCCGCGCCCTCATTGCCGAGCGGCGCCGGATGAAGGCCGTGCAGCGGGAGTACAACTCCGCATACGGTCTCACCCCAGCTGGCCCTGAGCCCATCCGGCGTGGTGCTATGCAAGAACGCGGCCGCGTGGTTGCATAAATCCTTGGCGGCCGTTTTCCCGTCTATGACACCCCGGCGGCCAACCTGCGCGCCGCTGAGGTTGCCTACGAGGATTTGGCGACCTTGGAGGGCAAAGAACGGGCTGCTAGAGCGGCACATCAAGGACCTCATCGACACCACCAATGCAGAACAAGTCGTCCTCAACACCGGCAGGGCTGTCTCTGAGTCTCCCCGTCCCGAGGGCGAGGACACTAGGGCCGCTGACCACCGGCCGGCTCAACACTCCAGCATCCCTCGTCCCTCCGTCCGGAACGCCCGGGGGAGCAACCCCCAACGCGCCCTGTCACGCGGAAATGAGCAGCCGGCTGTGAACAACTAACGCAACAACAATCCGGCTGGCAGCAGCCGGCGCACCCGCGGGTATACTCCACCCCCGCGGCAGGAACCCGTGCTGTCTATCCCGCCGGCTGTCTGCCCCGAGCTCGCCGCCCGGCTCAGGCCCCGTGTCCCTCACAGCGACAACGACGCGTGGCTCCGTCTTGACCGGCTGGCACAGTCGGCTCTCCTCGAGGAGGAGGGCTCGATTGGTCCGGCCTGCTTCGGTCCACGAATCCGCAACGAGCCTTTTGCACCCGGCTTTACGCTCCCCCACGACACCCCGAAGTATACCGGGGCCGCCAAGCCAGAGGACTGGCTGATCGACTACACCACCGCTGTTGGCATCGCCAGGGGGAACAAGCGCGTAGCCGTCCGCTACGTCCCCCTCATGCTGATCGGCTCGACCCGCACCTGGCTGAACAGCCTGTCCGTCGGCAGCGTCAATATCTGGATGGACTTCGAGGAGGCTTTCGTCCGCAACTTCACCGGCACCTACAAACGTCCTGGCCGGCCCCATGAGCTAGCTATGTGCGTCTAGGGGCCGGACGAGCCCCTCCGCGATTACCTCACGCGCTGGACCGAGCTCCGTAACTCCTGCGAAGGAGTACACGAGGTACAGGCCATCCAGTACTTCATCGAGGGCTGCTACGATGGCACCCCCCTCAAGCACAAGCTCCTGTGCTCTGAGCCAACCTCCCTGGCGGACTTGATGTCCAAAGCGGACAAATACGCCACGGCTGACTCCTCAATGAGGATGAAGGCTAAGGCGCCGGCCAAGCCGGCTATGCCCCCCGCCGCGCCGCGGGCGACGGTCGACAACCGGCAGCCATAGAACGGCAAGCGCAAGAACGACCAGCCCGATTCCCGCTACGAGAGCCGGTAGGTCGCCTCCATCAAGGGGGAGCAGCCGGCCGGCCAGGTCTCCGGCTAGCGCCAGCGCACCAGCAAAGCCGCTTGGCAGCCCAAGATGACTTTCGAGCAAATGCTTGACCTCCCCTAGAAAAACCACTTCGGTGCCAAGCCGGCCACGCACACGCTCCGGCAGTGCAGCTTCTCGCAGCGATTGGCCTGGGGGGATGGCCTCCCGGCTCCCCCCACGCAGCCAGCCCCCGCACCGGCGCCAGCCCCGGCTCGGGCCCCGGCCCCCGGTCCGGCTTAGGCAGACCCGGCTCCGGCTCGGGGCGACGGCCGGCTACACGACCGGTTCCCTGAACACGATGATTGCTACGTCATCTTCACAAGCGAAGAGACGGACACGCATGCCCAGCGCCGGCTCCACCGCGAGGTGAATGCCACTATGCTCGCAACTCCCCAGTTCATGCATTGGTCCGAGAAGCCGATCACCTGAAGCCGGGGGAACCACCCGGCCGTGATGCCGAACCCCGGCAGCTACGCCCTCGTCCTCGATCCCACCATCGCCTCTGAGAAGCGCTCGTGCCGCTTCTCGCGGGTTTTGATCGATGGAGGCAGCAGCATCAACATCCTCTACCTCGACACCCTAATCAAGCTAGGGCTCAAGGTGGAGGACCTGAAAACAAGTAGGACCGTCTTTCATGGCATCGTGCTGGGAAAATCCTGCACCCCCGTCGGCAAGATCAAGCTCGACGTCCTCTTCGACGACGCCGGTCATTTCCACCGCGAGCCAATTTTGTTCGAGGTAGTGGACCTCGACAGTCCCTACCATGCATTGCTCGGCAGGCCTGCTCTCGTCAAGTTCATGGTGGTCTCTCACTACGCCTACCTCAAGCTCAAGATGCCGGGACCCAAGGGCATCATCACCATCGCCGACAAGTACCAGATGTCAATGGCATGCGCGCGAGATGGCAGCCGGCTGGCCGAGGCCCTGGAGATAGCCGAAGAGAAGCGGCAGCTCGACCGGCTGGTGGCCCTCGCTTCCGCCCAGCCGGCCGTACCGACACCTCCATCCCAGTCGGTCGGCGAAGGCTCGTTCCAGCCGTCCAAGGACACCAGGCAGGTGCCACTCGATCCGGCCAACCCCACCCAGTGCGTGACCATCGGCTCCCGCCTCAACAACAAATGGGAAAGCGAGCTCGTCGACTTCCTCTGTGAGAATCGGGACATCTTCGCATGGTCCCCCAAGGACATGCCCGGTGTTCCGAGGAAGTTCGCCGAGCACAAGCTACACGTTTGGCCGGATGCGAAGCCGGTCAAGCAACCCCTGTGCCGTTTCTCCGAGGGGAAGCGGAACACTATAGGAGAAGAAATCGCCCGGCTGCTCGCAGCCGGCTTCATCATGGAGGTATTTCACCCGAACTGGCTAGCCAACCCAGTCCTGGTGCTGAAGAAAAACAAGACCTGGCGCATGTGTATCGACTACACGAGCCTGAACAAGGCATGCCCCAAGGACCCGTTTGCCCTGCTGCGGATCGACCAAGTCATCGACTCCACGGCCGGCTGCAATCTGCTGTCTTTCCTGGACGCCTACTCCGGCTACCACCAGATAAAGCTGGACCCGGCTGACCGGCTCAAGACCTCCTTCATCACCCCTTACGGGGCCTACTACTACATCACCATGTCCTTCGGCCTGAAGAACGCAGGTGCTACCTTCTAGCGCTGCATGCAGAAGTGCCTCCTGCCTCAGATAGGCAGGAACATCCACGTCTACATGGATGACATCGTCGTCAAATCCAAGAAGCACTTCAGCCTCCTTGACGACCTCCGGGAGACGTTTGCCAACTTGCGCAAATACAAGATCAAGCTCAACCCAGAGAAGTGTGTCTTCGGCGTCCCAGCTAGCCAGCTCCTGGGTTTCTTCGTGTCCGCCCGCGACATCGAAGCTAACCCCGAGAAGATCCGGGCGATCGAGCGCATGCCCAAGCCGGTACGGCTCTGTGACGTCCAGAAGTTCACCGGCCGCCTCGCTTCCCTCAGCCGGTTCGTCAGCCGGCTGGGCAAAAAGGCCTTGCCCCTCTACGGGCTCCTACGCAAGTTGGCCCTGGTCGAGCCGGGCCAAGCCCTCTCAAAGAAGCCGGCCCTGTTCGACTGGCCCAATGAGGCAGACGCGGCGTTCCGTGACCTCAAGCGAGCTCTCACCAGTGCGCCCATCCTGGCCGCGCTGGTTGACAAGGAGCCGTTGCTCGCCTACATTGCGGCAACCACGCGCATCGTCAGCGTCGTCCTGGTGGTGGAGCGGCCGGAGGAGGGCAAGGCACTGCCGACACAGCGCCCCGTCTACTACCTCAGCGAGATCATCTCCCCACTACCAGAAGATGTGCTACGGCGTATACTTCACCGCCTAGAAGCTGAAGCAGTACTTCCAGGAGCACGTCATCACCATCGTGAGCACAACGCCACTAGGCGAAATCATGACCGGCCGGGAGGCCACTGCCCGGATCGCCAAATGGGCATCACCCTGGCCGACTACGAAATACGGTACGAGCCACGCACCGCCATCAAGTCTCAGGCAATGGCTAACTTCCTCGTCGATTGGGCCGAAACCCAGTTCATGCCGCCTCTGCCTGACTCCACGCATTGGCGCATGCACTTCGACGGCTCAAAGATGCGAGCCGGCCTGGGAGCCGGCATCGTCCTGTCGTCCCCCAGAGGGGACTAGCTCCGCTACGCCCTCCAGATCCACTTCGCAGCCTCCAACAATTTGGCCGAATACGAGGCCCTCGTCCACGGCCTCCGGTCGCCAAGGAGATCGGCATCCAGCGCATCATTTGCTTCGGCGACTCGGACCTCATGGTGCAACAGGTCTCTGGCGAGTGGGATGCCAGGGAAGCCAACATGGCCAGCTATTGTTTCCTTGTCCAGCAGCTCACCGACTCCTTCGAGGGCTGCGAGTTCCACCACATCCCCCGTGCGGACAACGAGGCGACTGACGCGCTGGCCAAGATCGGCTCCACCCAGCAGGCTATCCCAGTTGCGTCTCCCTCGAGCAGCTGATGAAGCTTTCAATCAAGCCTTCTCCCGAATCGGAATCCATCTTCGTGCAGGCAAACGCGGCCGGCACCCTGGCGGAGCCAGCCGCCCAACCGGCCCCGCCGGCTGCGGCAGCCCTGCCGGCTCCGCCACCACCCGCCGCCGGTCCGGCGCCGTCCGCCACAGCAATCGAGCCGGCCACGCCTACGCGCGCCGTCATCGGCCTCGTTGCCGTCACGATGACGGTCAATGCCCCCACCGCCGTCTCGCTCTCGGGGACTGGCAAGCCGGTCCCGAGGACTGGCGAGCCGGTCCCAGGGGCTGGGCCGGCCCCTGTCTCGGCTCCCTCGTGGGCCCAGCCCATCTTGGCGTTCCTCCAGTGCGGCGAGCTCCCCTCTGATGAGGCCACCGCAAGGCAAATTCAGCGCTAGGCCCCGGCCTACAGCATCATCAACCACGAGTTGGTTCATCGCAGCACCACCGGCGTCTTCCAACGCTGCGTCGAGCCAGAGAAAGGACAAGAAATCCTCCTCGGCATCCACCAGGGTGAGTGCGGGCCCCATGCCGCCTCCAGGTCCTTGATGGCCAAAGCATTCCGTCATGGTTTTTACTGGCCGACTGCTTTGGAGGCGGCGAAGGAGCTGGTGGACAAGTGCGAGGGCTGCCAGCGCTTCAACACGCAAAGCCATCTTCTGGCTAGCGCCCTCTAGACAATCCCCCTTTCGTGGTCATTCGCCATCTGGGGTCTGGACATGGTGGGACCTTTCAAAACCGCACGAGGCGGCATGACACATTTGCTCGTCGCCGTCGACAAGTTTACCAAATAGATCGAGGCCCGACCAATCAAGAAACTGGACGGCCCCATGGCTGTCCGGTTCATCGAAGACATCACGGTACGTTACGGCGTCCCCCACAGCGTCATCACCGACAATGGCACAGACTTCGCCAAAGGCGCGCTGGCGCGTTTTTGCTCGTGGCGGGGCATCCGGCTCGACTTGGCGTCCGTTGCCCACCCGCAGTCAAACGGCCAGGTTGAGAGGACAAACGGTCTGCTCCTGTCCGGCATCAAGCCCCGGCTCGTGACACCACTGGTCCGGTCGGCCGGCTGCTGGGTCGAAGAGCTGCCGGCTGTCCTTTGGAGCCTCTGGACCACGCCCAACCGGTCGACCGGCTACACTCCGTTATTTCTCGTCTACGGGTCCGAGGCGATCATCCCAACCGACATCAAATTCGATTCGCCTCGGGTCACCCTGTACACCAAGAAGGACACAAAGGAGGCAAGGGAAGATGGTGTCGACCTCCTCGAGGAGGCCCGCGAGCTGGCCTTGAGCCGGACAACCATCTACCAGCAGAAGCTCCGGCATTATCACAGCAAGCGGATCTAGCCGTTCTCCTTCCATGAAGGAGACTTGGTGCTCAGGCGGATTCAGTGAATCACCGGCCAGCACAAGCTGTCCTCCCCATGGGAGGGCCCGTTCATCGTCAGCCGGGCGCTGCGCAACAACGCGTACTATCTAATAGACGCTCAGAAGCCACAAAAACGCAAGAGAGACGCCTCCGGCGAGGAGACGGAGCGCCCATGGAACGCGACGCTCCTCCGTCCGTTCTATTGCTGAAAACCATTGTATGTATCCCCCTCTTTTGGGCTTATAAATGCAACGGCGGCCCCAAGGCCGACGCCGGGGGCACGCCCTTTTCGATTCCTACAAAGTTCTGTTGTCTAAAGGCACGCCAACCGGGTCCGGCTCCTGGGCCCGGGGGCTCGCTCGGCTGCCCACCGAGGCGGACGAATAATGTGACCAGGCAACCCTTCGCCTCCCCTCCCCTAACCAGCTATAGTCCGGCTCCCGACTGTCCGGCTGAAGGGACCACGGGGTACGAAGGAACTTCTCACACGAAGGTCAGCCGACGCGCGCGGCAGCCAGACCGGCCCAGCTGGGCTATGTTAATCTTAGTAATTAGCCTCTGCCGGCTCAACCTAGCCCTAGCCGGTTGATTCTAGGAGCCTGCTATTTTTCCTAAGGACAAAGCCCTGTCCCTATCCCAGACCGGCTCCCGGCTGGCCGGCTGGCAGGGTGGAAGCCAGAAGGAATCCTGGCGCGCAAACAAGTCAAAAGGCAAAGTGTGAAAGAAGAGCCGGCACACACGTTCTTTCCAAAATAAATGGCACAAGTTCATTACATATAAAAAGGCCCATAGCCACGAGTTCATTACATATACACCCCGAGTGGGTGGAATTCCAGTCTAAAATAGGAATGCAGGAAAGAAAAATCCTAAGCTATGGCAGCACCGGGCCAGCCTTCCTCCAAGTCCTAATGCCTTAGGAGCCGGCGGTGCTCATGCCTTAGGAGCCGGCAGCACTGGCGCCTTCGAGGCTGGCACCTCCGGGGCGGCCGAGGTAGAAGCCCCCGCAGACGGAGTCGGCCCGGACTTGGCATATTCGTCTGTGTTGGAGCCCTCATCGTCCGTCTCGACGGCGCTCCCATCCGGGTCGTCCAGGGCGAGCCCGTATTGGTCCTCCAGGACCACCACGCCGTCTGCCCCGCGCTCCGGGACGTACTCGTCCCACGCGGCGAAGGATGCGAGATCGCTCGCCCTCACCAGCATCTCATCGACCATCGCCTCTAGCTCTGGATTGGCGCCAGCACGCTGGGCTGTAAGCAAGGCCAGGTCCAGCTCGGGGTACCACGACTTGGCGATGCGGAGCGCCATGCCCGCGCCGACTCGTGCTGCAGAGGCCCTCCAGGCGTTCACCCGTGCCGTCCCGAATTGCAACCACCTCGACAGCCAGTTCATGGAGATCGGCTCCACCGCGTCGGGCCAGAGCGTGTGGACTAGCGTCATGCCGGCCGCTTGGAGCTGCTTGAGGGCACGGACTACCTCCGACGGACGCGCCTTGGCAGCGATCCCCACCTCGTCCAGGGTCTAGGGGGCCAGCGGCCCGATGACCTCTCCTTGCGCCCGTCGGGCCTCACGGTCGGCTTTGACGACCGCCTCCGCGACCTCCCACGTGCCAGGGAAGAGCCCTAAGAAGAGGATGGGGGATGAGCGGGGGGAACCAGAAAACCAAGAAGGAAGAGCAGGGCGGTGGAAACTTACTGTGCAACATTTCGTCCACCTCGTGCCCCTGCTCCTGCAATCGCTCCTCCCTGGCGGACCACTCCTGGCGCCGACGCTTATGCTCGACCCGGGCCACCTGCGTGTCCTCGGCCGCCTTGGCCAAGGCGGCGTCCTTGGCTTCCAGCTCCTCGTGGAGCGCCTTCTCCCGCCCTCCGCCTCCCGATGGAGGGCCACCTCCTGGTCCGCCAGCTCTCGATGATGGGCCGCCTCGCGGCCCTCCCGCTCCGCCTTCGCCCGGTCCGCCTCCCCACGGAGTCGGTCACCCTCCATCGTCAGGAGTTCCCACTCCTCATAAAGACTCACCACCTGGCGCCGGAGGCAGACCATCTCGGCATGGGTGGCTGCATAAGACACGGGAGTCAGAAAGGATTCAGCCCGCCTTCGGGGCAGCCGGCCTGACTCCCGGGGGCTACACCCAGTGGGTGCGCTTGCGCGCTCCCACTGGAAGATTAAGACACTCGCAAGAGCAGCGTACCTCGCAGGTCTGCGGACACGATGGCGAGCCGGTTCTCAGCTCCCCGGTACAACCTCAGCAGGGTGTTGTACACTGCCACCCGACGGTCATGCGCCGCCTGCAAAACAAGAGCGTTAGGCCCGACCCGCCTGCGCCTCAGCCGGCTTGAGCCTCGGGGGCTACACCCAGTGGGTGTGCTGGCGCGTCCCCACTGGAAAAGACAGAAGAATGCAAACAAAGGAAAGAAGACTCACCGCGACCGCCCGCTCCAAACTCACCAGCCGGTCGCTGGCAGCCCGAGCGTCTTGCATCGCCTGGGCGCGGGCCGCCGCAAACGCTTCCACAGCGGCGGCCACCGCCGCTCCGAGGGAGCTCGTCGGCCCGCCGGACGACGGGCTCCCGGCTGCTGCGCAGGTCTGCTGCGGCCAACCCCCCTCTGCGGGTTCTCCCTTATCGGAGACCTCGACGCGACCGGCCCCTCCTGTCGCCGCCGTGCGGGTGGCCGCCCTCGACGCACTTGCGGCGGCCGTTTTCACGGCCATCACGGCTCACCCCTCCGGCACCCCATCGCCGGCTGCTCCGGGCTGACTCTCCTTCGACACCGGCGCCTCCGGAGCCGGCGCCTCTGAAGCCGGCACGTCTGGTGGTGGCGCCTCCGGAGCCGGTAGCTCTGGCCTCGGCCGGACGTCGCCCGCGATCGTACGGGCGGCATCGTGGCCCACTGCCGCCTCACCCCCCGCGGCCATTGCGCTCGCCTCCGCCCTTCGCTTGGAGCCATGGTGGCTCTTCGACCTCTTCTCCCGGCCGCGGGGGAAGGGCTCACAAGCTCCGCTCGCGGTCTCCCTGCCGCTTCCTTGGAGGAGGGGGAATGGCTCCCAGGCTCCGCCAGCAACCTTCCCATTGGCTCCCCCTTTCCTCTTTGCCGTCTCCTCCCAGGGGCGGAGCTCCTGGGCACGCCGCTCCTGCTCGGCCGCCTCGAAGTCAAGCCACGCCTGGTGCTCCCTCTCTTTGGCCGCCATCGGTGGCGCCGTCCTCTCCGTCCTGCCACCCGGTGTCCTCTCAAGGGCGCGCACATCCCTGGTCACGAAGAAATAAGAGGCTGGGGAAGGGGGCATGTTGAACAAAGGTGGAGGAGAAGACGGACTTACCCAGCGACGACGGGGATCGCCCTCCTCACTGGTCCCGCCTGGGCGACCTTCTACTTCTTGCTGCCGCCTCCGCGACTGCCGCCCGGCTGCACGGTCGCCACACGCTTGGGCACCGGCTTGGTGGCAGCCGGCCCCTTCCGCTTGTCGCCCGCATCCGGGCCTGCCTAGCTGGAGCCACCGCAAGCTCGAGGTTGGCGCCTCCGCGGCGCCGTGACCTCGTCCTCCGAGGCCTCAGAATTCTCCGAGGCCCTGGCGACGCGTGTCTGGGGAGGGGACTCTCCCGTCGAGTCAGCCTCGTTGGCCCCCTCCGTCTCTGCCCCCGCGTCACCGACACCAGATGCTCCGGCTTGCTCGGAGTCGGCCGGCTCCACGTCATCGGCGTCCTTGACCTCTTCGGGGTCCGACTCCGCCGTGTCGGGGGCCGGCTCCCCATAGTTCTGCAGCAAGGGGAAGAGCTGCGGGCGGGCCGGGCGGCACACTATCAGACCGAGGGGAGGGGTATCACCTCTAAAAAAGATGGAGGGGGGATCGGCTTGTCACTTACCCGTGGCGCCGGGCGGCTCCGGCTGTACGGGGTTTTCCCCCACTGCCATTCTCCCTCCGCCATTTTCGCTGTCAAAATGGCGTTCACCCTCCTCGCCACATAGGCCGGCTTCATCTCCTTGGTGGAGAGCTGGCACGGGTCGTGGCATCCTCCCATCTGGCAGATAAGGTGCGGCCAGCGCTACAGCGGCTGCACCCGGTGCGCCATCATCATGGCCAGCAAGTCCGTGGCCTTTAGCCCCTCTGACCCAGTCATTGCGAGCAGGCGCTCGTAGAGCCGGTCCGCCGTCTCGGGCGCCGAAAATGCAGTCGCTCACCAGTTTAGCATCGCGGTCGGCGGGTGGTTGGCGAAGTCGGCGAGGTTGATGTAGTCTTCCTCCGGCTTTGCGTTCTTCACGTAGAAGAATCCCCGCTGCCATCGCTTCACCGACTCGTGCAGCGGGAGCTTCGGGAAGCCGGCTCCCTTGTGAATGTGAATCAGAGTGCCTCCGCAGGCGGTCATCACCATCTATTTCGTCGATGGGTCCTTTGCCGTCTGCCTCTTAAGGAAGAAGAGCCGGCACCAGAGGTCAAGCCTCGGTGTGACCCCCAAGTATCCATCGCAGAGGGTGACGAACGCCGCCAGCTATAGGACCGCGTTGGGGGCGAAGTGGTGCGGCTGCAGGCCGAACCGCGTCAGAAAACCGCGGAAGAAAGCGCTCGCCGGCAGTCCGAGCCCGCGGAGGAAGTGGTCGGCAAAGACGACCACTTTGCCCTCCCGCGGGGCCGGAGAGTTCTCTAGCCCGGCCGGTCGCGCCACCAGGTGCTCCTCCGTCGGGAGTTTGCGACGGTGGCGGAGATGCTCGATGAGTGTTTCGTCCATGTCACTGCCGTCCCAGGCGCCCTTGCTCGCCATGGCCGCCGAGGGGGCGCGCGGTCGCGTCAACGAGCACGGAAGTTCGGTGGCTGTCGGGCTCTCTTCGGCGGCACGCGGTGGCGTGACTTGTCCCCGTGCTACGGTATTTCTCTCTCTCTCTCTCTCTCATGGCGGAGGGTAGAGGGCGGCGAAGGCAATGCGGCAGCAGAAGGGGGAGTGAACGGGCCGTTCTGCCTCCCCCCTCTCGACATTTATACCCTGCGCGTGCGATCGTGGGGGCCAGATTCACTGCGCACGACCCCCACGATTCCCGCGATGTGTGGGGTGGACATCGTGGCGTTCGGGAATGCCAACCGTCCGCCCCGCACCATAAAGGATCCCTGCGCGCGGGCCGAGGCTGCGGCTGTGGGGGTTCCCGCCCTGCTGCCCCGTCTCTTTCACCGCGTGGCACGTCTCCCCAGCCAGGCAGGAAGCCCGAGGCGGCACGCGAAGCGTCGGCCGGCTGTGGAGCCGGCCATCGCTCTCCGATTCAGTTCGACTCTCAAGGCCACCTGCGACACAAGAATGATCTTCAAGCCGGCGAGGACTGCCGCAGCCCGTCGGCAGGTCATCCTCGGCTCCGGGGACTACTGACGGGGGGATGACCCCGGGGTAGCCTCAAGCGCCCCTTTTCCCCCGGCTCCTAACAAGATTGAAGGGCGGGCCGCCTCCCCCTGTGATACGGCTACGCCCCGTCGGAGGTGGTCCGCCGGCTGCGCCCAGCTGGCCGGCCATTGGATACCGTCTGTGGGGCGTGCGTGGCAACAGTGGCCCCCGTCCCGTCGAGGTCAGCGTCGGTATGGCTACAGTGGAAGCGTTAGGGCCTCTGACCCTGGCGGATGGCGACCGGGCCTCAAACAGTGCCGACACGCCTTCAACCACTCTGTTACCTACCCCGGCATGGCTATAGGGTGGCCGGCCGTACCGCTGACCCCGGCCAGCCGCCACAAGACGACGCCGCAAGGGGCGGCCCGTGCCACGATGTGACTGGCGTCGGGGCCCGCCTCGCGGGTCCGGTCGGTGCCTAACGGGACCTTTCAGCCGGCGGGACCTACCAGCGACAAGACTCCACGGCCGGGCCCCCGCAGCCGGCTAGAGAGGCTGCCGACTGGGGCCCCCTTTGACCTTCTATTTTTATTGCATTCCGGGGGTTGGCCTATAAAACCCCCCGGGCCAGCCCCATGCAGGGGACGATGGACAATCGACGATCGATCGGCTACTCCACTCCACACATACGCATGTAGAGAGCCGGAAGAACAGGCTAGCTCCTTCTTCCTCCTCGTCTCATACAGCTCAAGGAGCACCATTGTAACCCGACCGTCACCTCAACTAGACTAAGCAGGACTAGGGGTATTACCTCCCATGGAGGGCCCCGAACCTGGGTACATCGCGTGCCAGTCACCTCTTTTGCCTAATCCCGCTCCCGGAGCCCGTTGGCGTCCTTCGGCCCCTCTCGATAAGCCTACCCACGGCATATGCCGTGACGAAACCACGACACGAATCCTGCGCCGAGTCCCGGCCTACATCATCATCAATCGCGAGCTCATTCATCGCAGCACCACCGACGTCTTTCAATGGTGCGTAGAGCCGGAAAAGGGTCAGGAGATCCTCCTCGACATCAACCAGGGCGAGTGCGGGCACCACGCCGCCTACAGGACCCTGGTGGCCAAGGCCTTCCGCCATAGTTTCTACTGGCTGCCGCCTTGGAGGAGGCCAAGAAGTTGGTCGACGAGTGCGAGGGCTTCCAGCGCTTCAGCACGCAGAACCACCTGCGGCTACGGACCTCTAGACCATCTCCCTCTCATGGTCCTTTGCCGTATGGGGGCTGGACATGGTGGGTCCCTTCAAGACCGCACGAGGCGGCATGACGCATCTGCTGGTGGCCGTCGACAAGTTCACCAAGTGGATCGAGGCCAGGCCAATCAAGAATCTGGACGGCCCCACGGCCGTCCGGTTCATCGAAGACATCACGGTCCGCTATGGTGTCCCCCATAGCATCATTACCGACAATGGCACAAACTTCGCCAAGGGCGCGCTGGCGTGCTTACGCACCAAACAAGGCATCCGACTCGACTTGGCGTCCATCGTGCATCCACAGTCAAACAGCCAGGTCGAGAGGGCAAACGGCCTAATCCTAACCGATATCAAGCCCCGGCTCGTAACGCCACTGGTCAGGTCAGTCGACTGCTGGATCGATGAGTTGCCGACTGTCCTTTGTAGCCTCAGGACCACACCCAACCGGTCAACTGGCTACATCCCCTTCTTTCTCGTGTATTGGTCCAAGGCGATCATCCCCACCGACATCGAGTTTGACTCGCCTCGGGTCGCCTTGTACACGGAGAAGGACGCAAGGGAGGCAAGAGAAGACGACGTCGACCTACTCGAAGAAGCACGCGAACTGGCCTTGAGCCTGATGGCCATCTACCAGCAGAAGCTCCGGCACTACCACAACAAGCAGATCCGGCCGCTCTCCTTCCGCAAAGGAGACATAGTGCTCAGGTGGATCCAACGAACAACCGGCCAGCACAACATGTCCTCCCCATGGGAGGGCCCGCTCATCGTCAGCAAGGCCCTGCACAACAACACGTACTACCTGATAGACGCCCAGAAGCCGCAAAAGTGCAAGAGAGATGCCTCCGGCAAGGAGACGGGGCGTCCGTGGAATGCAGAGCTCCTCCACCCGTTTTACTGCTGAGTACCAGTGTATGTATATATCCTTCCCTTTTGGGCTTATGAATGCAACAGGTGCCCCAAGCCGGTTCTTGGGACACACCCCTTTTCGCTTCATTTTAAGATTCTTTGACTCAATTCACCGGCTCCTGGATCCGGCTCCCGGTCCCGATGGCTCACCGGCTGGTCCTAGCCCCTCCCCCGAAACCGACCAAGTAATGTGAGCTAAACAAGCCCTCCCACCCCTCCCAGCTACAGACCGGCTCCCGGATGTCTGGCTGACAGGGCCCTGGGGCGACGAAACTTAGCGCACACGAAAAATCGATCGCAAGGGGGTCACCAGCTAGGTCTAGCCGGACCACTTTCTCGCCTCTGCCACTCACCTTACCCAAAATACTCTCGCGGTTCCCAAGCTCAGAACCGGCTCCCTCGAGGCCGACGCCCCTACCCAGCTATAGACCAGCTCCTGGCTGGCGGGCTGGCGAGGCCGAAACCAAATGGGAGAAGGGGACGAGCAGATGAAACCAAGGGGGCAAAAAAGGGGTAAGGACGAGCCGGCAAGCATGATAACAACACATTCAACATTCAAAGTGCAAACTAATAAAAAACTTGAAAAGGCCACCGGCCATAGGTTCATTACATACACCCCTAGTGGGTGGAACTAAGTCTAACATGCAGCAAAAGTAGAAACAAGTAAAACGCCTGGGGGCTTAGGCCACCGGCGCGCCACCAGCCGGCGTGTCGCCAGCCGGCTTTATGTGCCGCTCGGAGGAGGCTGTGGCCTTTGGGTCAGCCTCCGTGGTTCCCGCCGTCTCGCCGCTGCTGTCGGTGCTAGAGTCGGTGCTTTCATCGGTGACCTCCTCGTCCTCCGGACCTTGGGGGTTGCCGAAGGAATCCTCGGTGACCGGCTCTCCATCCTCGCCAAGGTCCGGAAGGAGCTCGTCTAGGTTGACATATGAGGCAAGCTCGTTGGCCCAGCAGACAAGGGCGGTCTCGCGTGCCGCCCCCTCCTCCTCTGGCTCGTCCCGCATGGTGGCCAGGCGATCCAAGTCGACGCCACGGTACCACAACGTGACGAACCGGAGCGCCATATGCGCGCCAGCTCGAGCTATGGACGCCTTCCAGACCTCGAGTCGGCCACGACGTTCTCCAGACACAATGCCACGCGGCTCTCCGGATCCCCATGACCCGGCCATAGGGCAGTGATCACCTCCTTGCCAGACGTCTTTAGCCGCTCCACGCCACGCTCAAGATGGATCAGCTGGTTCTCCATGGCTAGCCCAAGATCCACCATGTCCCAACCGGCGTTCTCCTTGATCTCGCGCCCGTGCTCCCGGAGATACTCCCGGTGTTCCGCCACGGCTCACTTAGCACGGCGCTAGGTTTCCAGGAAACATTCTAGAAAAGAGAGGGGAGGATCAGAAAAAGAAAAGCAACCTGAAGGCAAGAAGAACGCAGCCGTCCAAAAACGAAAACTAAGACTTACGCTGAAAGGAGTCGTCCAGCTCGAGGGAAAAATGCAGCGACGAGTCCCGCTCCGACACCAGCACCGCCTCCGCCTCGGCGAGGGAAGCCTTGCACTCATCGAGCGTCCTCTCGAGGCGGGTCACCTCGCTTTGGAGGGCGGCAGTCCGTTGGGTGGCGTCATCCGCCTCCTTGGCGGCCTTCTCCTTGGACGCCATCTCCTGCGCCATGCCAGCTTTCAGGCAGTCTTGGGCCGCCTGCCCGTCCACCAGTAGGGCGCCCAGTTGGTCCCTTTCCAAAGTGATCGCTTGGACGCTCTGCGTCAGTCGGTCCCGCTCGGAGACCGCCCCGGCCTTCTCCTCCCGGAGGACGCTCAACTCCCGTGCAAAACAAAACCAACACCGGTTAATAAAAATATACAAGACTTGGCTCGGCTGCCTAGAAGCCGACACGCAAGGTCCGGCTCGGCTGTCAGACAACCGGACTGACTCCCGGGGGCTACATGCCCCCACTGGGCCAAGCATACCTTGGACCCTCTTTAACTCCTCCTCCAACTGATAGAAGCCATGTTTCCCGCGGTTGTGGATGGCGACCGCTTTGTCGAAGAGCTCCTTCCGCCGGGCATTCCCAGCCAGCCCCAGGACACCAGGGTTAAGGGAATACGAGCAAAATGAGATCAAACCCGACTGCCCCACAACCGGTCAGCCGACCCGCATCTCGGGGGCTACACTAGGTGGGTGCGCTTGCGCGCCCCCACTAAAAGATAGAGGCAAAAGATAGCAAAAGAGCGCAAACCGCAAGCAAAAGAAGATCCGGCCCGGCTGCCCCACAACCGGTCAGCCGGCTCGCATCTCGGGGGCTACACCCAGTGGGTGTGCTTGCACGCCCCCGCTGAAAGAAGTTCGATAAAGACAGAACGTACCTCAGCGCGCTGCAGGGCGCTGTCGGCCGCCTCGGCAAACATGGCCAGCTCCTCACGGTACCACGCCAAGACGCTGCCCAGCTCTGCGAGAGATGGGATCGAGCTGCCGACGGCGGAGGTGGGACAGTTGGATGCATGCTAGCGCTTCCCAGTCCCGCATCATGTCCAACATGGACCGCCGGGACCGGCTCTCCTTGTCGTCCTTTCCAGCATTCGCCGCGGCACCGGCTACCGGAGGACGGTTGAGAACAATGAGGGCGTGGGAGCCGCCCCCGGCTGTTCGATGTTTAGGGCCACCACCGCCTCTTCCTCCTGCCGACTCGGCACGTTGGTCGCGACGGCCGACACTTCTGTCTCCATGGTCGGCACCTCCGGCGCCACATCCGGGGCCGCCGGGGCCTCCGGCACGACAGTCTGGGCCGGCTCGGCAACAGGCGGCGCCACCACCATTTCCACCATCCGGGTTTCCTCGCGGGCCGGCTCTGGGGCTGCCAGCCTCGGTTGGGCCGTCTCCTCTACGGAACGAGGCTTGGCCGCCTCCTCAGCAGGCCTTCGCGGCTCGCTCGATAGGGGTCTCAGCGCACGAGCCGACTCTGCCGCCGAGTTTGACGTTGGCGCAGGGTCCGCCGACCTCCTCCGTCTCCCGCCGCTCGAAGCCCCATAGCGAGAGGGTCCGCCCGGAGCTACTGACTTTGAGGCTCGCAGTTCTGCGAGCCTCCTCTTCTCGTCATGCAGCGTGGCTGCATGCTCCTGCGCCAGCTGGCTCGCCACATCAACCGGGTCGGCTGCCGATCCCCCTCGTGGAGCTCGATGGGGTCCCTGGAGCAGGCAAATGCTCAGATATTTGACGATGTGCGACTCTCCAAGAAGAACCTACACTACAAAAAAGATACTCACCCTGCGATGACGGGCAGAGCCCGCTTGGAGCATGCCGGCGTCTTTGATGCGACCGCCTTTGCCCGTTTTCGAGCCGGCGGCTAGGCCACCGGCTCCCCTTGAGCCGGCCGCTTCCCCCGGCTAGAGGTTCCGCCAACCGGGGCACGCGCCGGTTGCTCCTTGTCCCTCTTGCGCGGGCCCTGTTAAACTGAGGGAGGAGGCGCGTTCAGGATTCGGATGTCGTCGTCATCATCGTCGTCATCGTCGGCCAATCTTTGATTGAGGGACCAGAGGGGAACTCACCAGCCGCTCTCGAGCCACTGGCTCCCAGGTCGCCCACCGCCTCGACCTCCCTTGAGGAACCGACCTCTTCTTCAGGTCCTCCTCCGAGCTCGTAGTCCTCGGAGTCGGACCGGGCACGCTCCGCCTCGAAGATCTGGGGGTGCGGAACGTTCGGCGTGTTCTGTCGAACGAATAGCTGCGGTAAGCATGACAAGTAAGATCGACAGCCGGCCGATGAAATTTAGAGAAGGAAGAAAGGTCGCCTCGATAGGACATAGCAGGGGTGCTGGGTTGTGCCAATCATACGGCTCCTTGCCGAAGGACCAGGTCCCCGTCGCCAGCCGGAAGGTGGTGATGGCGTTCACCTGCTTCGCCACTCGAGCCGGCATCAGCTCGATGGTCAATAGCCGGCAAGGGTCCCGGCGGCCAAACATATCGCAGATCTGGTGTGGCCCCAGCTGGAGAGGCAGCACCCGGCGCACGATGAAGGCGACCACCAGGTCGGAGGCGACCAGCCCATCCCCGCTCCTCATCTCCACGAGCCGGCCGTGCTCTTCAAGCGTGGTTACGCACGGTCGGTCCCCAACCAGTTCACTTCGGAGAACGGGCATTGACGAACACCGGCAACCGGATGTAGTCCCGTTGCGGGTCGGCGTTCTTCACGTAGAAGAACGTTCAGTGCCAGCCCTTGACGAATTCGATGAGGCTGAAGTGCAGGTAGTGTGAGCCGTGGCAGCACACTGCCGTGCCCACGCAGGCATACGGCTCCTCGGCGTTCTTCAAAGCCTTGAGGAAAAACAACTTCTTGAAGAGCTCCACATAGGTGAGCATCCCCAGGTAACCCTCGCACATGGTCACGAAGCCCGTAGTATAGAGGATGGAGTTGGGGCCGAGGTGGTGCGGCTGGAGATCGAATGTGTCGAGCAAAAGAAGGAAGAAAAGGCTAACCGATAGCCCAAAGCCACGAGAGAAATGGTAGGCGAAGACGACGTGCTGCCCCGCCTACGGCTTGGGCACCACTTCACGCTTGGCACGCGAGTGATCACACGCTCCTCCTCCGACAACATACGAGTGCGGCGAAGCTCCGCAATGATGGCCTCTGTAACAACTGAGCCAGCCCAGCTCCCCGAGCGGCTCTTGTCCATCGCGACGACGGGACGGTGCGGGAAGGCGGGGCGAAGTAGCTAGCGAAACGGGCCACGACGCGAGGAAGAATGAAGAAGGCAAGAAAGGAGAAGACGACAAGGGCAATGGGAGCGTGGTAGCCTCCGCCTCCCTCCCTTCCCTTTTAAATAAGGGGATGACGCCCGGTGGAGGTAGGGATTAACTGCGCCAACTCCCCCGGGATTTTCACACGGACGTGGGCATCTCGAGCCGCAACTGCCGCGCCTGGGCGCAGAAAATTCTGGTCTGGGGCCCAAGGCCTACTGGGCTACGCCTGCGGCCTGGCGGGCTAGGCCTAGGACGACGTCCCATCTGCCCCGAGTGCAGGCCTTGCGGCATCATTACGCTCCGTGTGGCGCGCCGCGGGTAGGCCCGAGACCCGGAGCAGTGCGGCGGAACCCGAGGCGTCGGGGGCGGCTGCCGACCCGACCGACCGTTCGGCTTCGAGCAAGAGGCGGGCGCCGTATGAGGGAAGCCGCCGACTCCCCCTTGTCTGGCAGACGCGGGCCCCCGCCGGCTTCGAGGACTATTGACGGGGTTATTACCCCTGGGTAGGCCAAAACAACGGGGTTCTCTCCCCCTCTTCAAGAAAAATCACATCGCCGGCTATCTCACGGCAGGCTGGTGCACGGCCGACAGGCTTGTTGCCGGCTGGTTCGCGACCGGCTCTCTAAATAGCCGGCCCGGCCTTGGCCGGCGGGGCCACGACCTACTGTCATCGGGACGGCTCCCCCGTTGTCCTTTGGGCGAGCAGGCTTCCGTCCCATCTTGCTGCGCGTGGGTACGACGACAAGACAAGACCCCCGTGACGGGTCCCAACGTGGCCACAGTGACCGCTGACGCTCGGGCGTGTATGGCTACAGTCCAGCCGGTCGCACCGCTAACCTTAGTTGACCGCGACCGGGCAAGGCAACAATGCCAACACGCCTCCGCCCACTCCATTACCTGCCCCCGCGTGGCTACATGACACCCATCGTACCGAAGACTTCGGCCAGCTGGCACAAGACGCCGCCGCTCGGGTGGCCCGTGCCATAGCAGGTGGGCGCGGGCCAATCGCGGAGCCGGCTGGCAGGCCCCATCGAGCGGCGGGACCGCGCAGCCGATGGACCCTGCCGGCGACGAGACGTCTCAAGAGGCTGGTCCCACTAGCTAGCTAGAGAGGCTGCCAAGCGGGCCCCCCGCGCAGTACCTTACGAATATTGTAGGATGGGGGGTTGGCCTATAAAACCCCCCGAGCCCCCCATGCATAGAGGGGAATTCACATGCACACACACAGAGAGGAACACCTCATTCCACGACCCACCTTCGTAGCAAGGGAAGGGTTGCCGGCTGCTCCTCTTTCCACCTCTAGATACAGCTCAAGGAGAACCATTGTAACTTCTCCTCATCGATCAACTAGATAAGGCAGGACTAGGGGTATTACCTCCCACAGATGGCCCTGAACCTGGGTACATCGTGTGTCAGTCACCGCTTGTGCCTAATCACTCTCCCAGAGCCTGTCGACGTCCTCCGGCCCCAACCACCTTCGATAAGCCTACCCATGGCATCTGTTGTGAGAAAACGACGACACAATCATTTCAGAGTTCATTTGCAGTGTGCTTTTCAATTCAGGGTCATTTTATCTCAAAATAAATCATGAAATGCATGAAAATAGCAAATGAAGTCAGAAAAGGGTTGGAAAGTGATGATGTGGCTTTGAATGGTGCATATTAAATGCAGAAATAGTCTTGAGTTAAAATATGTTTAAAAAATTGAATTCCCTTTGTAATAGACGTGTTTTCGTCCGATTAAAGTTATTTAACTTAATATTATATAAAATTTATGCAACTAAAATTATCAAAGTTATTTTTGGTAAACCTTTAATAGCAATAAGAATATTCATAAAGTATTTTTGTTAAGAACTTTAACATGCAAAAAAATAACATAAAAATAGCAAAAGTGAAAATAGATGTGAATTTATAGAAAAAATTCAACTTAAATTCAAAGTGCTAGTTAGGCGTTACTTGCACTTTGAATTTAGATTGAATTTTCTCTTTAAATTCACATCTATTTCACATTTAGGCCCACATGCCTGCTTTAGAGAGGAGCTCAACGTTGCAAGCATGGCGGGGCTTATAAACAAGTCCAGGCATCCTTCTCTCGGGGAGGTGGGACTAAACATACAACCGCACCGCGGCTGTGCCAGGCATAGGCCTTTGGTCCTCGTTGCTGGCTCTAACCGGGACCAATGTCACCCTTTCGTCCGGGTTTGAGCCACTAACCGGGACCAATTCCACCCTTTAGTCCCGGTTGGTGCCACCAACCGGGAGCAAAGGTCTCTGCTTCTCGCCCTTTGGGATGCTGAAATTGACTAGTCCCGGCTGGAGCCACCAACCGGTACCAAAGGTGTTCGCATATAAGGTGGGAATTGTCGAATTCTCCCCCAACCTCTCCCATTCGCCCCGATGCCCTGCCCCGACGCCGCCAGGCTGCCGGAGCTCGCCGCCGCCCCCGATCCTGTCCTCATCATTGCGACCGCCCCGAGCCCGTCCTCATCGTCGCCGCCGCCCCCGAGCCCATCCTCGTCGTCGCTACCTGCTACCTCTTGAGCTTGCGGTTGTTTTCCCTTGAAGAAGAAAGGGTGATATAACGAAGTAGATAAGTATTTCCTTGAGTTGATGAGAACTAAGGTATCAATCCAGTTGGAGGAACAAGCAAGTTAGCCATGGATGCACCTACACAAACAATCAAACTCTTGCACCCAACGCTATAAAGGGGTTGTCAATCCCTTCACGGTTATTTGCAAGGATTAGATCCGATAGAGATAGATGTAAACGAGAATGGAAAGTAAAAGATAAATAAATTGTAGCAAATTATTTTTGGTATTTTGGTTTATAGATCTGAAAATATATTATGGAAAGTAGACCCGGGGGCATTAGATTTCACTAGAGGTTTCTCTCTTGAAGGAAAATATCATGTAGTTATCCAAGGCAATGATCATCCATATAGGCATCACATCCGTGTCAAGTAGACCGAAACGATTCTGCATCTACTACTATTACTCCACACATCGACCGATTCCTGCCTGCCTCTAGAGTATTAAGTTCATGAAGAATAGAGTAACACATTAAGTAAGATGACATGATGTAGAGGGATAAACTAAGGCAATATGATGAAAAACCCATCATGTTACCCTTGATGGAAACAATACAATACGTGCCTTGCTACCCCTACTATGTCACTGGGTTAGGACACCGCAAGATTGAACCCAAAATAAAGTACTTCTCCCATTGCAAGAATTACCAATCTAGTTGGCCAAACAAAAGCAATAACTCGAAGAGACTTGCAAGGATATGAAATCATGCATATAAGAATTCAGAGAAGATTCAAATAAGATTCATGGATAATCTGAACATAAACCCACAATTCATCGGTTCTTGACAAACACATCACAAAAGAGTATTACATCGGATAAATCTCCAATAAGATCACAAAGAACATGGTATTGAAATCAAAGAGAGAGAAGAAGCCATCTAGCAACTAGCTATGGACCCATAGGTCTGTGGTGGACTACTCACGCATCATCGGAGGGGCAATGGAGTGGATGTAGATGCCCTCCGTGATCGAAACTCCCTTCGATAGATTACCGAAAAAGGCTCCAAGATTGGATCTCTCGAGAACAAAGCATTTTGGTGGCGGAAAAGTATTTGTGTGGCTCCCTATGGTGTTGGGGGAATATTTGGGTATTTCTAGGACGAAGAATAGGGTTAGGAGACCTGCCAGGAGACAGCAAGCCTGCCAGGCACGGCCAAGGGGGGTGGCCGCGTCTGCCAGGCTTGTGATCTACTAGTAGATCCCCTGGCGTGCACTCCAAGCCTGGTGGATTCGTTATCTTCCACAAAAAATCATTTCGAAGATTTTATTCCGTTTGGACTCCGTTTAATATTCCATATCTGCAAAACTCAAAAACAAGGGAAAAACAGAAACTGGCACTAGGCTCTAGATTAATAGGTTAGTCCCAAAAATAATATAAAATAGCATATTAAAGCATATAAAACATCCACAACAGATAATATAATAGCATGCCATCATAAAAAAATTATAGATACGTTGGAGACGTATCAGCATCCCCAAGCTTAATTCCTGCTCGTCCTCAAGTAGGTAAAGGATAAAAATAGAATTTTTGATGTGGAGTGCTACCTAACATATTTATCAATGTAATATTCTCTATCGTGGCATGAATATTCTGACCCATAAAACTAAAAAATAAAAGCTTAATATTGATATACAAACAATAACATTTCAAGCATACTAGCAAAGCAATTGTATCTCTTCAAAATATAATGGCAAAAGAAAGTTATCCCTACAATATCATATGGTCTCGCTATGCTCCATCTTACCCACACAAAGTATTTATATCATGCACAACCCCGATGACAAGTCAAGCAATTTTTTTCACACTTTTATTTTCTCAAACTTTTTCAACTCTCACGCAATACATGAGCGTGAGCCATGGATATAGCACTATAGGTGGAATAGAATATGGTGGAGGTTGTCAAGGAAAGGAAGAAGATAGTCTTGCCACCTCTTGAGCGTGCGTTGGTTTTCCCTTGAAGAGGAAAGGGTGATGCAACAAAGTAGATAAGTATTTCCCTCAGTTGTTGAGAACCAAGGTATCAATCTAGTAGGAGGAACAAGCAAGTTACCAATGGTTGCACCTACACAAACAATCAAACTCTTGCACCAAACGCTATAAAGGGGTTGTCAATCCCTTCACGATAATTTGCAAGGATTAGATCCGATATATATAGATGTAAACAAGAATGGAAAGTAAAAGGTAAATAAACTACAAAAAAGTATTTTTTGGTATTTTTGGTTTATATATCTAAAAGTATATTATGGAAAGTAGACCCGGGGGCCATAGGTTTCACTAGAGGCTTCTCTCTTGAAGGCAAATATCATGATGGGTAAAGAAAATACTGTCAAGCAATTGATAAAAAAGTGAATAATTATGTAGTTATCCAAGGCAATGATCATGCATATAGGCATCACGTCCGTGTCAAGTAGACCGAAACGATTCTGCATCTACTACTATTACTCCACGCATTGACTAACTCCTGCCTGCATCTAGAGTATTAAGTTCATGAAGAACAGAGTAACGCATTAAGAAAGATGACATGATGTAGAGGGATAAACTCAAGCAATTTGATAAAAACGCCATCTTGTTACCCTTGATGGCAACAATACAATACGTGCCTCGCTACCCCTACTATGTCACTGGGTGAGGACACCGCAAGATTGAACCCAAACCCAAGCACTTCTCCTATTGCAAGAATTACCAAACTAGTTGGCCAAAACAAACCAATAACTCGTAGAGACTTGCAAGGATATGAAATCATGCACATAAGAATTCAAAGGAGATTGAAATAAGATTCATGGATAATCTAAACATAAACTCACAATTCATTGGATCTTGACAAACACACCACAAAAGAAGATTACATCAGATAGATCTCCATGAAGGTCATGAAGAACATGGTATTGAAGATCAAAGAGAGAGAAGAAGGCATCTAGCTACTAGATTTGGACCCTTAGGTCTGTGGTGGACTACTCACGCATCATCGGAGGGGCAATGGAGTTGATGTAGATGCCCTGCATGATCGAAACCCCCTCCGACAAATTACTAGAAAAGGCTCCAAGATTGGATCTCTCGGGAACGGAGGCTTCCGACAGCAGAAAAGTATTTGCGAGGCTCTCTTTGGTGTTGGGGGAATATTTCGGAATTTATAGGCCAAGAATTAGGGTTAGGAGACCTGCCGGGAGGCGACAAGCCTGCTAGGCGCGACCAGGGGGCGCCGCGCCTAGCAAGCTTGTGGCTCCCTGGCGCCTCCCCTGCCGTGCACTCCAAGCTTGATCGATTTGTTTCCTTCCAAACAAATTCCTTCCGAAGGTTTTATTCCATTTGTACTGCATTTAATATTCCATATCTGCAAAACTCAAAAACAAGGAAAAAGAAGAAACTCGCACTAGGCTCTAGATTAATAGGTTAGTCCCAAAATAATATAAAATATCATATTAATGCATATAAAACATCCAAAACATATAATATAATAGCATGCCATCATAAAAAATTATAGATATGTTGGAGACGTATAACCATCCCCAAGCTTAATTCCTGCTCGTCCTCGAGTACGTAAATGATAAAAATAGAATTTTTGATGTGGAGTGCTACCTAACATATTTATCCATGTAATATTCTTTATTGTGGCATGAATATTCAGATCCGTAAGACTCAAAACAAAAGCTTAATATTGATATGAAAACAGTAACGTTTCAAGCATACTAGCAAAGCAATTGTATCTCTTCAAAATATAATGGTAAAATAAAGTTATCCCTAGAATATCATATGGTCTGGCTATGCTCCATATTCCCCACACAAAGTATTTATATCATGCACAACCCCGATGAAAAGTCAAACAATTATTTTCACACCTTTATTTTCTCAAACTTTTTCAATTCTCACACAATACATGAGCATGAGACATGGATATAGCACTATAGGTGGAATAGAATATGGTCGAGGTTGTCAAGGAAAGGGAGAAGATAGTCTCACATCAACTAGGCGTATCAACGGGCTATGGAGATTCCCATTAATAGATATCAATGTGAGTGAGTAGGGATTGCCATGCAACGGATGCACTAGAGCTATAAGTGTATGAAAGCTCAAAATGAAACTAAGTGGACATGCATCATTAGGAAAAATTCCACTAGCTATATGAAAGTGACAAAATAGGACACTCTCTATCATGGAGATCATGGTGCTACTTTGAAGCACAATTTTGGAAAAAGGTAGTAGCAATGTCCCTTCTCTCTTTTCACACGTATTTTTACCGAATCACAATTACTTCCTAACATGTCTCTTAATATTACCATCTTTACATCTCAAAACTATATGCAAGGAATCAAACTTCTCATAAATACCCAATGCACTTAATATTGAAGTTTTTATTATACCCCTCTTGGATGCCTATCATATTCGGAATAAGTTCATAACCTAGACCAATTACCATGCCGTTTTAGAAACTCTCAAAATAATATAAGTGAGGTATGGGAGTTCAATTATTTCTATAAAACGCAAACACCACTGTGCTCTAAAAAAATATAAGTGAAGCACAGAGAGCAAAATTGCCCAACTCAAAATATATAAGTGAAGTACATAGAGCATTCTAAAAAATTCACGGTTCAGCATGTCTCTCTCAAAAGATGTATGCATCAAGGATGATCATGGAAAACTAACAAGCAAAGACTCATATCATACAAGACGCTCCAAGCAAAACATATAGCCTCAAGTAAATTTACCGATGGATTGAAGATGAAAGAGGGGCTGCCTTCCGAGGCATCACCAACCTTAGGCTCTTTGGCATCCTTGAATATGACTTGGGGTGCCTTGGGCATCCCCAAGCTTAGGCTCTTGCGACTCCTTATTCAATAGTCAATCAAATCTTTACCTAAAACTTGAAAACTTCACCACAAAAAACTTAACAGAAAACTCATGAGATCCATTAGTATAAGAAAATAAATCACCACTTTAGGTACTGTTGTGAACTCATTCTTTATTTATATTGGTGTTATACCTACTGTAATATAACTTCTCCATGGTTCATACCACATGATACACTAGTAGAAAACAGACCTTTTGTCCATAGATTTAGTCCCGGTCAGGTTTTGACCCGGCACTAATGAGACCATTAGTCCCGGTTCGGGAAGGGCATCATTAATACCGGTTTGTTTAGGACCTATAGTTACCGGTTCGTGCCACAAATCGGGACTAAGAGGTTGAGGCTTTAGTCCCGGTTGGTGTCTCCAACCGGGACCTTTACTCCCGGTTGGAGACACCAACCCACACTAAAGGGGTTCTAAAAGTTTCTGTTTTGAATTGCTTATATCTTTTAGGATATTTGGTGTTTTTGAGTGATTGTTTTTTTGCATTAGATTCAAAATTTTGTCTAGTTTCTGTTTATGCCATTAGTTTTAAAATTTGAATGGTTTAAATATGATTTTTTTCAAATTTGCTTCAAACCCTAGATTGTGAATAACTTGAGTTTAAAAATAGTTCATCTAGTTTGAAGGAGATGATCCAGTTTGTACACGAAGTGCATCCAGTTTTTGCCGTAACCCTCTCAACTTTTTAGCAAAAATGATGATAACATGCCAAGTTTCAACCTTTCCAGAGTTCATTTGTAGTGCTTTTCAATTTAAGGGTCATTTAGCTCAAAAAAATCATTGAATGCATGAAAATTAGCAAATGAACTTAGAAAGGTTTGAACTTTGAGGATGTGTCTTTGAATGGTGCATATTGAATGCACAAAAAAGTCAGGAGTTGAAATAATTTAAAAAAAATGAAATGCCTTTGTAACAGATGGGTTTTCGTCTGAAACCTTGATACTTCGAAGGAGATGGTTCAGTTTGTACACAAAGTGCATCCAGTTTTTGCTGTAACCCTCTCAACTTGTTAACACAAGCTATGTGGCTGAAATGATGATACCATGCCAAGTTTTAACCTTTTCAGAGTTCATTTGTAGTGCTTTTCAATTTTAGGGTCATTTAGCTCAAACAAATCATTAAATGCATGAAAATTAGGAAATGAAGTTAGAAAGGGTTGAACTTTGAGGATGTGGCTTTGAATGGTGCATATTGAATGTACCAAAAGTTTGGAGTTGAAATAAGTTAAAAAAATGAAGTGCCTTTGTAACAGATGGGTTTTCGTCCGAAACCTTGATACTTCGAAGGAGATGGTTCAGTTTGTACAAAAAGTGCATCCAGTTTTTGCTGTAACCCTCTCAACTTGTTAGCACAAGCTATGTGGCTGAAATGATGATACCATGCCAAGTTTTAACCTTTTCAGAGTTCATTTGCAGTGCTTTTCAATTTCAGGGTCATTTAGCTAAAAAAAAATCATTGAATGCATGAAAATTAGCAGATGAAGTTAGAAAGGGTTGAACTTTGAGGATGTGGATTTGAATGGCGCATATTAAATGTACAAAAAGTTTGGAGTTGAAATAAGTTAAAAAAATGAAATGCCTTTGTAACAGATGGGTTTTCGTTCGAAACCTTGATACTTCGAAGGAGATGGTCCAGTTTGTACACGAAGTGCATCCAGTTTTTGCCACAACACTATCAGCTTTTTAGCACAATCTATGTGGGTGAAATGATGATACCATGCCAAGTGTCACCTTTTCAGAGTTCATTTGTAGGGCTTTTCAATTTCAGGGTCATTTAGCTCAAAAAATAAATAAATCATTGAATGCATGAAAACTAGCAAATGAAGTTAGAAAGGGTTGAACTTTGAGGATGTGGCTTTGAATGGTACATATTGAATGCCCAAAAAGTCTGGAGTTGAAATAAGTTTAAAAAATGAAATGCCTTAGTAACAGATGGATTTTCGTCAGAAACCTTGATACTTCGAAGGAGATGGTCCGGTTTGTACATGAAGTGCATCCAGTTTTTACCGTAACCCTCTCAACTTTTTAGCACAAGCTATGTGGGTGAAATAATGATACCATGCCAAGTTTCAAAGTTTTCAGAGTTCATTTGTAGGGCTTTTCAATTTCAGGGTCATTTTGCTCAAAGAAATCATTGAATGCATGAAAATTAGCAAATGAAGTTAGAAAGGGTTGAACTTTGAGGATGTGGCTTTGAATGGTGCATATTGAATGCACGAAAAGTCTGGAGTTGCAATAAGTTGAAAAAGTGAAATGCCTTTTGTAACAGATGGGTTTTCGTCTAAAACCTTGATACTTCGAAGGAGATGGTCCTGTTTGTACATGAAGTGCATCCAGTTTTTGCCGTAAGCCTCTCAACTTTTTAACACAAGCTATGTGGGTGAAATGATAATACCATGCCAAGTTTCAACCTTTTCAGAGTTCATTTGTAGGGCTTTTCAATTTCAGGGTCATGTAGCTAAAAAAATCATGAAATGCATGAAAAATAGCAAATGAAGTTAGAAAGGGTTGAACTTTGAGGATGTGGCTTTGAATGGTGTATATTGAATGCACAAAAAGTGTGGAGTTGAAATAAGTTAAAAAAATGAAATGCCTTTGTAACAGTTGGGTTTTCATGTGAAAGCTTGATACTTCGAAGGAGATGGTCCAGTTTGTACACGAAGTGCATCCAGTTTTTGCCGTAACCCTCTCAACTTTTTAGCAGCACCTATGTGGGTGAAATTAGGATACCATGCCAAGTTTGAACCTTTTCAGAGTTCATTTGTAGGGCTTTTCAATTTCAGGGTCATGTAGCTCAAAAAAAATCATCAAATGCATGAAAAATAGCAAATGAAGATAGAAAGGGTTAACTCTGGCTTGGTTAACCTTAGTTGTGACTCTGGATGTATATAGACATAGTTTAGAATGTAGATACACTTATCCTGCTCCGTATGTAGTCTCCTAGTGAAATCTTTAAAAAGACTTATATTTAGGAATGGAGGGAGTAGTTAGGTTTTAGTGTCTAGTTGGTATAGAAAATTTGAAATATGAATTTTGACCGTTTTTGCAAAAAACGGAAAAATGTAAAATGGCCATAAGTTTTGCATACGATGTCGAAAAAAGTTTAATATATAAAAAAACCTAGAGAAAAATTGGGACTCGATTTCACTCGGCTTTACCCGGTGAAGTTTTCTCAGATTCTCAAAATTTCGAAAGTAAAAAAGTTACTTCAAAAATAAGATTTTGCCAAAAAATAAAAAAAATGTATTTAAAAATAAATAAATGATGTCATATTTGGATTCCTCACATTTTTCTGATAATAACGGATATATTATTTGTCAAATTTCGATTTACAGATTTAAAGATATTAATTATGCCATATTAAATGAATAAATGGCAAAAAATAAATAAAATCATATTGCTACTTAATTTACTTTCATTGAAATTCAATATTATTATTACTTATTTTGTTTATTTTAATAATTGTTTGGAATTCAAAAAATTAAATCATGTGACATCAAGACCTAAGGGTTAATATGATTGATAGCTTACTATTATCAGGAAAACAATAAGTGCAGACTTGGAAACCAGGGGTGATAGAACCTGAAAGTTAAGCGTCCTCAGGTTGGAGCTGTTAGAGGATGGGACCGATTAGGAAGTTGGACGATTTGGAACGAGTGTTCCACGCTGGAGCAGTGAGTACGGATAATTAGAGATTAAATTTTCAAATAATACAAATATTTGAAAAAATAAAAAAATAAAAATCCTTTAGTCTAGGTTGGTAACACCAACCGGGACTAAAGGTCCTCTAGCCCCAGCGCGCCACGTGGAGGGCCTTTAGTCCCGGTCCTTGTTGAACCAGGACTAAAGGGCGGGGGGTGGGGGACCGGCACTAAAGGCCCTTACGAACCGGGACTAAAAGCCCGTTTTCTACTAGTGATACAACCCAAAGATTCATGAAAATAGGCAAACGACTCAAAGAAAACAGAATCTATCAAAAATAGAACAGTCTGTAGCAATCTGAAAACTTTGTATAATTCTGTAACTCAAAAAATTCTGAAAACTTATTACAACCTAGGAAATTTTATATCAATCTTGTGCAAAAATGTCATACTCATTCGACTCTCTGAAAATCTTATAAAATTCCTGGACCGAGCGTAAAAGTTTCTGTTTTTAAGCAAGATCAAACCAACAACTACCATATATGACCCCAAAGGTTTTACTTGGCTCAAACATTAATTAAAACACCAAAACACAATTACTACAGATGTAATAATGTGGGGAACACTCAAAAACAGAAGCAAGAACATAACACAAAAATAAAATTGTGTTGCCTCCCAACAAGCGCTATTGTTCAACGCCCCTAGCAAGGAAAAATGTAATAGATCTAGGTATTGTCATCCTTGGTATCAACAACTTTTGTGGGGACCTTCTCAAATCCAGGGGGTTCTTTCCTTTTTCCCACATTTGTGGAGGAAGGATCCATCTTAACATCCAAAATGTCCAATCGCTTCTTATAAAGGGTAAGCAAGGTATTCAAGCGAGTTAGGTTCCCATTGATATGTTTAAGGGGTTCATGATATTGTTGCAACTCGACCAAGTGCTTATGTAAATTACCCAATTTATCGAGAACTTGAACACCCTCTTGTGAGAAAGCAAAACCCTTTATTGGTGGAGAAACCCCTAAAATACCTTCCAAAACTTCATAAGCAGCATTTGCATCTAGCTCAATAAAATTTCCTTTTGAGGCGAAATCTAGAAGCCCTCTGTGATGCAAAGTTAATCCAATGTAAAAATTTCTAAGCAACACTTTTGCATCTCCCTCTAAATTGGAAATACGATAAGATTCCATTAGCCTATACCATGCATATTTCAAAATTTCCCCTTGTTTTTGTTTGAAGTAAAGAACTTCAAAATCTAGTGACAAGGGGAACATAGCAACGCTAGACATAGCAACAAGAAGAAGATCCGGCAGGAAAGGAAGACAAACGAAAGAAGGTCGAACAAAGGGAAACTCTTTTTGGTATTTTCTCAAAATCGTTTTAGAAGTGGGGGAGAGGAAAACGAGAGGAAAATGGCAAATAATGTAAATACAAGAGATGAGTTTGTGATGGGTACTTGGTAGGCTTGATGTGTATCCTCCCCGGCAATGGCGCCAGAAATCCTTCTTGCTACCTCTTGAGCGTGCGTTGGTTTTCCCTTGAATAGGAAAGGGTGATGCAGCGAAGTAGATAAGTATTTCCCTCAGTTGTTGAGAACCAAGGTATCAATCCAGTAGGAGGAACAAGCAAGTCACCAATGGTTGCACCTACACAAACAATGAAACTCTTGGACCCAACGCTATAAAGGGGTTGCCAATCCCTTCACGATTATTTGCAAGGATTAGATCTAATAGATATAGATGTAAACAAGAACGGAAAGTAAACGGTAAATAAATTGCAACAAAGTATTTTTGGTATTTTTGGTTTATAGATCTGAAAGTATATTATGGAAAGTAGGCCCGGGGGCCACATGTTTCACTAGAGGCTTCTCTCTTGAAGGAAAATATCATGGTGAGTAAACAAATTACTGTCAAGCATTTGATAGAAAAGCAAATAATCATGTAGTTATCCAAGGCAATGATCATGCATATAGGCATCACGTCCGTGTTAGGTAGACCAAAACGATTCTGCATGTACTACTATTACTCCACACATCGATCGACTCCTGCCTACATCTAGAGTATTAAGTTCATGAAGAATAGAATAACAGATTAAGAAAGATGACATGATGTAGAGGGATAAACTCAAGCAAAGTTATGAAAAGCCCATCTTGTTACCCTTGATGGCAACAATACAATACGTGCCTTGCTACCCCTACTATGTCACTGGGTGAGGACACCACAAGATTGAACCCAAAACCAAGCACTTCTCCCATTGCAAGAATTACCAATCTAGTTCGCCAAACCAAACCAATAACTCGAAGAGACTTGCAATGATATGAAATCATGCAAATAAGAATTCGGAGGAGATTCAAGTAAGATTCATGGGTAATCTAACATAAACTCACAATTAATCGGTTCTTGACAAACACACCACAAAAGAGGATTACATCGGATAGATCTCCATGAAGATCATGAAGAACATGGTATTGAAGATCAAAGAGAGAGAAGAAGCCATGTAGCTACTAGCTATGGACCGGTAGGTCTGTGGTGGACTACTCACGCATCATCGGAGGGGCAATGGAGTTGATGTAGATGCCCTCCGTGATCGAAACCCCCTCCGGTATATTACCGAAAAAGGCTCCAAGATTGGATCTCTCGGGAATGGAGGCTTCCGGCGGCGAAAAAGTATTTGCGAGGCTCCCTTTGTGTTGGTGGATTATTTGGGAATTTATAGGCCAAGAACTAGCGTTAGGAGACCTGCAGGGAGGCGACAAGCCTGCTAGGCGCAGCCAGGGTGCCTGCGCCTAGCAGGCTTGTGGCTCCCTGGCACCTCCCCTGCCATGCACTCCAAGCTTGATCGATTTGTTTCCTTCCAAAAAATTCCTTCCAAAGGTCTTATTCTATTTGGAATCCGTTTAATATTCCATGTCTGCAAAACTCAAAACAAGGAAAATACAGAAACTAGCACTAGGCTCTAGATTAATAGGTTAGTCCCAAAAATAATATAAAATAGAATATTAATGCAAATGAAACATCTAGAACATATAATATAATAGCATGCAATCATAAAAAATTATAGATACGTTGGAGACATATCAAGTATCACATCAACTAGGCGTCTGTAACGCCCAAGATGCGCGTCTATCCTTATTTAGGCACGGGGCCTCAACATGGATAGAGGCGCATCTCGTCGTTTCGCAAGTGCAGTAAACATTGCATACATGTATGAAGGGATGAGTATATGAGTTGGCTTGCACTCGCCACAAGCTAAATTACAAGTTCACACAATTATTCAAGCATCATATAGAAGACAGGGTCCATCTTCGGACGAAATCAAATGAAGAAAAGAAGTAATGTAAAGCTACCTTGCTATTCCAAAGATCACGACCATGGCCTCTCTACTCATCGGGGTACGTTACATACATCCGGGCACGTTCTTCAGCGTACTCCCACTAGAGCTAAATCACATCTTTTGGCACATACTCATCAACACCTGCACCTGTATTGTTGTAATCTGTGAGCCACAGGGACTTAGCAATCATGTAACCCGGGTATTGAAACTATGTAAGCTTATGTGTTTGGAAGGGGTAAGTGTTGAATTTGCAGCAAGAACTAAGCATTTATTTGGTGGCTACCTTACGAGAACATGAATGTAAATATGGTGTTCTATGAAAGACAACCGAGAACTGCCATGATCACTAAGTGATCCTGAACACCTACTTACGTGAAACATAACCCCACCGTGTTCTCTCTTGGTTCATGTTCACAAGCAGAGACAATCATGATTACGCACTCAGTTGGTGTGTTTTATTAGAGTTTACTTTAAGTTGGCTATAACCGGGTGTTAAACAAAATATCCAAGTTGCCACATAACCGTGGGCATGACTTTCCGAAAGATTTAACCCTGCAGGGGTGCTCCAACTAATCCATCACAAATTAACCACACACCGCGGGAATAACCTCGACCACGGATCTCGTGATCTTCCTTGGCAATTCCAAAGGTAATCCGACACCTCAAGATATCCCGAAGAAGATCAGAGTTCCTCACACAAGACATTCGAGAAAGGTAAAACAAGTCCAACAAGACCACCCAACGTGTCGACGAACCCGATAAGAGCCGCGTATCTCGTTCTCAGGACACGACGGATGAGCGATGTTTACCACACCAATCACCGAGTTGCCCCAGGCGGCGTTAATAAGCTGCTCTGGGTTGGACTAACAATCATGAGGAGCACTGGCCCGGGTTGTTGAATAATTATCCACTGGGTTGCAAAGCCCTATGCATTTTTATAAGTTGTTAAGCAAATAGTACCAATGTTGGGTCTTGCTAGACAAATTTTAATCTCAAACTAATAATCAAGGGGGTCCCCACAACATCCCCGAGCATGTTAGGAGCACCAAATATGGAAAACATATCACCGGTAATAAGTACTATGGTGGTAAAAGTGGCACAAAACACCGAGCAAAAGGCCAAGCCTTCCACCTTACCAAGATATATATGTGCATTAAATCAAATAGCATAAAATATTATGATATCTCTAGATATCCATGTTATCACATGGAAAACAACCTGCACCTGCATCTAAGAATGCTATAAGAGGGGTTGAGCAGCGGTAACTTAGCCAAACAAGGTTTGCTAGGTAGTGGAGGGGTTAGAGGCTATCATGGCAATGTAGGAGGCTTGACATTCAAGTTGTAGGTAACACAAGTGTATTGATAAGAGTGAGACATCTAGCAAAGCAAAAATAATGTTGGGATCCGGGTACGATCGTCTTGCCTATTGGTTCTTCACAGGGACAAAGAGCTGGGTCCTCGTAGTTGTACTCTCCTGGATCCTCATACTGAGGTTCAACACTTGCATCTACCCAAAGAGAAACAACAGCAAATAAACAAACAACCAAGGTGCAATGCACAAATAAGATGATGCATGATTCATTTGAAGTATTTAACATGACAATCCTACGCTAGTCAAGTTTCTCATGCAATAGTTAAGTTATTTAGAATTCTGGACATAACCTCATGTTAAGTTGTTTGAACATGCATGATCATGGCAAATATGGATGCTTCATGCAAAATCAATGCAAATGCATATGTAAAACGTAGGAAATGGAGTAATGGTTCTCACGCTACGCTCATGGCAAGGTACGAAGATAAAATACAAGACGAGGAAGGCCATGGGATATTCCTTGGTATTCCAAGGTAGCCACTGGTAGGAAATAAAAATCTAACCACAATAGAGCCAAAGATCAAGAAAAACAATGGAGCATAGCTCCCACAAGTTAGAAAACAACACCACACACATTCTGCCCAAAACAACAACATAACAACTTGCACAACAAATATCTAGAGCTACAGGATGTTTCCAACATCAAACAAGGCATGTACAGAAACTAAATAACATGCTTGAAAAATCATTCAACTACACAAACTTGATAGGAAGCAAGGATCACTAAGCATGAGGCCCACAAGATGGCATAGTGAAACCAATTCTAGGGATTTTGTGAAAATCACAGTTTTCTGGAATCTGAGTTATCCTGATAGCAATTTGACAGCAGAAAACAAAGATGCTAGAGATCACCTCATGGCATGAAAATTAACAGGATGGTAGAGGACAATATGTACTACAAAACGCTAGCACTGAGCTTGAGCTAAAACACAACAGAACACTTGGTAGCATCCACTAAACATAGCATAAAAATAACTACAGATTCTCAGACTTTGAAATATTTAGCATGTTGAAAACAACAACATTTTATTAGCTACTTTGGAGAAATAATCCCACTTACATGCAAGCTTATCATGTCAAAAGAAAATACCAAGGCATAATACTCACAAAACTCTACCTCTTACATGTTGACACAATTATCATAGCATGAATGAATTTTTTCCGACAACAATGACAAAATGGCATAGTGGAACAAAATGACATTTTTCAAAACTTGCTCAAAATCTAAAACAAATTACACCAATGGATTGCTGGGATTTTTCTACACCAAATCCATATATCACACTCATATCTTTGCTATTGAAAGACTTCCAAACCCTAGCTTGAAAAGTACATACCAACACGATAAGTCAAAACTTGCTATAATTGAACATTACCAAAAATGGCCTAGTCCATATCTAGACATTTCTAGAAATGGAATTAAACCTAATAAATGGAAATAAAACGAGCAAAAGAAAATAAAACAAACAAATAAATAATGGTGGGGTCCCACCTGGCAGTGAGCCAGGGCCCCTCTGTGGGTATGACAAGTGGGGCCAGGGTCCGCTTGTTATACACACACACACATTGCACATAGGACACACACACACACATAGACACACATAGATCCACCACACACACACACACACCTGTACACTGGCGCATGGGATCTAGCCGTAGCCACACGGTATCCCATGCCACACATGCACACACAGCGGGCACACACACACACACACACCTATAGCCGAAAAAGAAAAGGGGCCGGGGGGAGTCGAACCCGTGAGCCCTTGGTCGTTTCCCCTGGCGCGCACCACTGAGCTATCAAACGATTGCTGGTCAAAGAGGTGAACTATGCCTATACTACTAACTGTTGACGACGAACACTGACGAAACTGAATAAATCAACACCGGCGAGAGAGCATGACAGTGACATGACTCTGGCGAGCCGATGGCGCTTGGCTACAACGGTCACCTGTGGGGGCTTGCAGGGTCCTATTGGAACCCGATCCCGCACTCAGAGGGGAAGAACCCTACGTGCCACGGTGGGATCGAGCTCGAGCTTTTGCTCGCTCGGGCATGGCGGCGACGGTGGTGCTACGGTGACGGCAAGGCTAACGGGACGCGCGGGAAAGGCTAGCGGTCGACTGCTCACCGAGGGGGGTGCGAAGACGGTCTCGGCGCAGCGACGAGGAAGAAGATCCACGTGGCAATGCGTGGCGTGGCGGAGTAGAGGAAGCAGCCGACGACGGAGATGGGGACGGGGCCGTCAATTCGGAGGCGATCTCCTCCCCTAGCAATGGGAATGGAACGCGGGCGGCACCGGGGTCCGGCTAGGCATATTGGATGGCGAGGAGGCAGCCGCCGGAGGCGACGCCACCGTCGAAGAAGCCGGCGGTAGACTCTGATTTTTCTCTGAAACTCTTTGCACTTACCTACAGAGGGGGGAGAGAGAGGTGGCAGCGGCGGCAGCGCGAGGAATGGGAAACCCTAGGTGGGCGCGGATGTCGAGGGGGGGGGGGTTAAATAGGCCCTGGAGGAGCGTCTCTCCTTGCCACCTCAGCCATGGTGGGGCCCTGCTCGTTGCTCTCTCTGAGAGGGAGCTGGAAAGGGAGGAGGAAGGGAACGTGGGAGGCGACGCTGGCGCGCAGGACCGGCTCAGTCCACGCTGGAAGGTAGCGACGCACGCGGCTAGCTGGGCTGCGGGGCTGCGCTAGTTGGGCTAGGAGGAGTTCCACTGGCTCCTCTCTCTCGCGCGCGATCAGGAAGAAAACATAGTCTTCTCTTATTTTTTTTAAAAGCCAGAGAGAAAAACTAAATCACAGGTTAGAGAGAGAAGTTTTGAAACAAAAGAAATACATTTTTGGGCTCACAAAAATGCAAGCAATTTAATAAAAGTGGTTAGGGAATTTTTAGAGCAAGCAAACATTTTACCTAAATATTTAACTAGGCATTGTTGCAAAATTAGTTGAGAGGGAAAGGCTCCAACCATGGCAGAAGGATTACCTTAAAAATCCTAGTAGAATATTTGGAAGATGTTCAACATTTTAAAGAGAGAAAATATCAAGGAAATTATTGACATATGGGACATTTGAATAAGAGAGAAAAGGTGATGGTTTTTTTGAAATGGGAGGGATTAACAACACTCCAAGCACACATGCATTCACTCCCAAGCACATACACTCACAACACCACCAGAATCACACCACCACAACCTTGGTGCACACAAAACCAAATGATGATGAATGCTTATGATGCCATGATGCATGAATGACATGAAGCAAAAATATATTTAGCACAAACCAAGGTGGCAAATATGGAAGGTCCACATGACATACATTACCAAAAATGGCAATGTGGCACTTGGGCTATTACAACTCTCCCACACTACAAGAGGATCTCGACCCGAGATCTAAGAATGAAAGGACTCTGGAAATTTGGAACGGAGAAGATCCTCACGTTCGCAAGTAGCTTCTTTGTCGGAATGATGAGACCACTTCACCTTGAGAAACTTGATTGACTTTTTGCGAGTCTTACGCTCAGTTTCATCGAGAATAGCAACTGGATGCTCACGATAGGACAAGTCTTCTTGGAGATGAATGTCTTGGAGGTCAATGGTACGCTCGGGAGTCTTGAAGCACCTCCGGAGCTGAGACACATGGAAGACATCATGCACATTTGCGAAATTTGGAGGAAGCTCGAGTTGATAGGCAAGGTCACCTCTCTTGCTCACAATTCTGAAGGGACCCACAAAGCGAGGAGCTAGCTTCCCTTTGATTCCAAACCGATGAGTGCCCTTCATGGGAGAAACTCTGAGATAGACAAAGTCATCAATTTGAAAGGAGACATCCCGATGTTTGTTAACATAATAACTATTTTGTCGGGATTGAGCTACTTTGAGATTCTCACGAATGACATGACACATCTCTTCTGCTTCGGTGATCATGTCATTACCCAGAATTTGATGCTCCCCGGTTTCAGACCAATTGAGCGGGGTACGACACTTCCTGCCATAGAGAATCTCAAATGGGGCCTTGCCTGAACTAGCCTAAAAGCTGTTGTTGTATAAAAATTCTGCGTATGGAAGGTAGTCTTCCCATTTCATGCCGGAAGAAATCACACAGGCTCTGAGCATGTCTTCGAGGATTTGATTGACTCTCTCAAGTTGGCCACTAGTCTACGGATGGAATCCAGTGCTGAAACGGATCTTGGTACCCGTAGCAGACTGGAAGGAGTCCTAGAACTTGAAAGTGAAGAGGCTTCCATGATTTGATGATATGAGCTGAGGAATACCGTGCAAAGAAACTATCCTTGACGTATACAACTCTGCAAGTTGAGCTGCAGAGATAGACTCTTTGACCGGAAGGAAATGGGCAACTTTGGTCAGCTTGTTGAAAACCACAAAGATGGCATCGTTACCCTTCTTGGATTTGGAAAACCAGTGACGAAATCCATCTCCACGTGATCGAATTTCCACTCTAGAATAGGCACATGCTGAAGGTGACCTGCTGGATGTTGATGTTCCGCCTTCACTCCACGACAAACCTCACACTCGTTTACGAACTGAGCAATTTCACGCTTCAAGCGAGTCCACCAGAAGGTTTGCTTGAGGTCCTGATACATCTTGGAGCTGCCTGGATGAATGGATAGGAGAGAATTGTGTGCTTCGTCCATGATAACCTTTTTGAGATCACCCTTTGGAACCACCAGACGGTCCTCAAAGAACAAGGTATCTTTGTCATCAACGCGAAAGCACTTATACTTCGGAATGCCCTTGGCCACACCTTTCTTCACTTTCTTCAACATAGCATCAAGAAGTTGAGCTGGGTGAACCTGATCTTCTAGAGTTGGAGAGACTTGAAGATTTGCAAGAAATCCCTGCGGAATCATTTGGAGGTTGAGCTTGCGGAAGGCTTCACAAAGCTCAGGTTGAAGAGGCTTTAGGATAAGACTGTTGCAGTGCGCCTTTCGGATGAGCTTGTCTGCAATGACATTTGCTTTTCCCGATGTATACTCAATGATTGGATTGAAGTCCTAAATCATTTCCACTGAACGAGACTGCCAAAGATTGAGATTGGGTTGAGTGAAAATGTACTTCAAGCTATTGTGATCACTGTACACCTCAACTGGTCTACCCAACAACAAATGTCTCCAAGTCATCAGAGCATGCACAACTGCTGCCAACTCAAGATCATGAGTGGGGTAGTTCTTCTCGCTAGGCTTCAGCTGACACGAGGTATAAGCAACAATCTTCTTATCTTGCATGAGAACACCACCAAGATGTTGGAGGGAAGCATCACAGAACACTTGGAAAGGCTTTGATTGCTCGGGAGGAACAAAAACTGGAGCTGAAGTCAGTTTCTGCTTGAGCGTATTGAATGCCACATCACACTCAGGAGACCAAACATACTTGACATTATTTTGAAGGAGGTTGGATAGAGGCTTAGCAATCTGAGAGAATTCTCCACGAATCTTCTACAGTAACTTGCAAGCCCGAGGAAGCTACGAATCTTCTTGACATTCTGAGGAGGCTCCCACTTCAAGATTGCCTCAACTTTCTCAGGGTGCACTTTAATGCCCTCGGCAGAGATCACACGCCCAAGGTACACCACTTCATTGAGGCAAAACTCACACTTGGAAACTTAGCATAGAACCGATGCTCTCTTAGCTTGTCAAGCACAAGCCGGAGATGCTCTGCATGTTCTTCTTCAGTCTCCGAGAACACGAGAATATTGTCCAAATACACCAAGACAAACTCATTCTTGAAAGGAGAGATTATGAAGTTCATCATCCTGGAGATGGTTGGAAGAGCATTGGCAAGACCAAAGGACATGACAGTGTACTCATAAGAGCCAAAACACGTCCTGAAAGTAGTCTTTGGAATATCTTCTTCACGAATGCGAATCTGATGATAGCCCATGCGAGATCAAGCTTTGAGCAAACCTTGGCACCTTTCAGTTGTTCAAACAACTCATTGATGTTGGGAAGTGGGTAATTGTTTTTGATTGTATTTTTATTCAATGGATGGTAATCGACACAAAGTCGGTCCGTGCCATCCTTCTTCTTGACAAACAAAACACCACAACCCCATGGAGAAGAACTTGATCTGATCAGACCCAGACATTCTTGTTCATCTAGATGCTTCTTCAACTCTTTCAGCTCTTCGGGGCCAAGCTTATAAGGACGCTTGCAAACCGGTTCAATTCCAGGTTCGAGATCAATCACAAACTCAACTGGCCGATGCGGAGGCATTCCTGGAAATTCTTCGTTAAAGACATCTTCATACTCACAAACCACCGGAATTGGAGAAATGACTGAGATTTCACCCTTCTCATTAAGAGCAAAGAGACGAATCATGTCATCGCGAGCTGCGAAAATGATCACGTCTTCTGAAGGATGAGTCAATTTGACTTCTTTGGCTTGACAATCAACATACGCCTTGTTCATAGCTAGAAAATCCATGCCAAGAGTGAGATCAATATCGGAATTACCAAGAACAATTGGAGAGGCCAGCAAAGAATAGCTGCCCATACCGACAGAAACATCCAACACAATCATATGCGAACTCATACGCATGCCCGGAGAGATCACACGAAAAGGACTTGCCAAATGTTCCGCTGGTAACTCATTTTAGCGACAAAAGGTCTTGAAATGAATGAATGTGATGCACTAGTGTCGAACAAAACTTTAGTAGGAATAGAATTAATGGATAGATTACCCATGATCACTTGAGAAGAATCCTCAGCTGCGTTCACCATGTTCACTCGGACTGACTTGGGTTTATGCATCACCATAGCATTGCCTGGAGGTCTGACTAGAGGGTAGGCGGAAGATGCCGTTGGTTACACTTGTTTGAGTAGTGACCCTTATGACCACATTTGTGACAAGTAACCTCTGAGAGCAGACGGAAGTTTCCTGGAGGAGGAACATTAGCTGGCTTGGGTGCCTGGGGCCTCTGTCGATATCCTGGGTTGGGTGGGTGGGAAGAACCATGACCACCGAACTGCTTCTGCTAGTGAGGGGAACGAAACAGAGGAGGAGGAGGAACCCAATACTTCTGCTGCTTAGTGACCATCTGAGAGTTGGAAGAAGAAGAGTAGGATTCCCTGGAACGCTTCCTTGAGTTCTCCAAACTTGAGATGAGTTGCCTGGACCTTCAAAGCCATGTTGTAGAACTGATCAAACTTATGAGGCTCTGGTAGGACCAGACCCGGCAGAAGCTCATCCTTGAGACTACCTCTGAACCGATAAATCATGGACTTGTCATGAGGAACATCTTGTTTAGCATAGCGGGCCAAATTTTGGAATTTGACATTGTACTGCTAGACATACTTGCTTCCCTGCTTCAGGTGCCTGAACTTCTCACGCATCTCCTCGACAAAACTTGTCGGAATGTAATGGGCCCTGAAGTCATGACAGAAATCATCCTAGTTGATGATATGATCACCCCTGGAGTCCTTGTATTGCTGCCACCAAACTGTTGCCTGACCCTTGAGCTGAAACATCGTGAACCTGACATAGTCATCTGGCCTGACATTGCTACACTCGAAGTGCTTGCTCATGTCATGGAGCCAATCATCCGCATCAAAAGGCTGCTCACAACAGGTGAAAGACTTGGGCTAGTTGGCAAGGAACTGGTTGAGTGTCGCGAACTGAGGCTGATTCTGAAAATTCCCTCTTTAACCTTGCTGAACCGGATATCTCTCTTGCAACAACCCGAGCAACATCTGGGTATTCGCATTGGTTGCGGCCATCACAGCTTGCCAAGCTTCTGGAGGAGGAGGCGAACGGGGTGGTGGAGGGTTAGACTGCTCCCCATCACGACCTGGATTCCTGCGAGTTGGTGGAGCCATCGTGGAGATGGACAAGAACATTAACACATCATTGAAAAAGATGATTGCAATAAGCTGAATCAAATGACTTGAAAGAAATTGAACGGAATAACATTAATATCCTTCCTACTGAAAAATTAGTAAGAACGCCTTCTTCGGATTTGCAATAACATCATAAGATATTAGAAGCCACTTGAATGTACACAACAAAGTATTGAGCTAAGATATGCTTGGAACAAATGTATAGACCTCATACATCTGAGGAAATATTATCCTAGGTAACTACTTGAATTCCCACCTAAGAACTTCCGAACTCTTTGGTTATGCAATTGGGTGTTGGGGATACAGGGAGGCAAAATATCTCACACAACTAACAAGCCCTACACTCCAACTGTATCCATCTGTCAACACATAAGCATAGGCTTCAGAACTCCATCTATCTCGGATCCTTGAAAACACAATGATACCAAACATGGCAGTACCCCGAACGCCTCCCCAGTACTGGGTGACTCCAACCTTATCTCGCCATGATAAGTATTGAAGCAATTTAGAACATCCTTTGTCCTGAGATACTAAGAAAACTGAATGATAATGATGTGCCAAGAATCCCCTGGAGCTCAACTCCCCGGAAGAAATCAAGTCAGATAGGAGGCACCAAGACACAACTCCGTCATATTGGCATCATATAGTTTCCAAAATAACCGCGTGATCCTAAATATTTTTTGAGCGAGAAGAGAAGTTGAATCAAAATTCCTAAGTCGAATACCTCACGGGAGTATAGAAGAGGAGTAAAAGAAACCTACTCTCCGATATAACTAGACTCAAAATAATTTTTACTAGACTCGACTCGGCCAAGTTCAATCAAGCAAAGGGCTCCTATGGTCGTATGGCTCTGAATACCATCTTGTAACACCCAAGAGGCGCATTTATCCTTATTTAGGCACGGGGCCTCGACAGGGATAGAGGCGCATCTCGTTGTTTCGCAAGTGCATTAAACATTGCATACATGTATGAAGAGATGAGTATATGAGTTGACTTACACTTGCCATAAGCTAAATTACAAGTTCACACAATTATTCAAGCATCATATAGAAGATAGGGTCTATCTACGGACGAAATCAAATGAAGAAAAGAAGCAATGTAAAGATGCCTTGCTATCCCAAAGATCACGAACATGGCCTCTCTACTCATCACGGTACGTGACATACATCCGGCGACGTTCTTCATCGTACTCCCACTGGAGTTGAGTCACATCTTCTGGCACATACTCATGAACACCTGCACCTGTATTGTTGTAATCTGTGAGCCACAAGGACACAGCAATCATGTAACCAGGGTACCGAAACTATGTAAGCTCATGGGTTTGGAAGGGGTAAGTGTTGAGTTTACAACAAGCACCAAGCATTTATTTGGTGGCTACCTTACAAGAACATGAATGTGTTGGGGAACGTTGCATGGGAAACAAAAATTTTCCTATGCACACGCAGATCTATCCATGGTGATGAGCATCTATGATACGGAGAGTGGATATACATACCATTGTAGATCGCTAATCGGGAAGCATTAAGAAACGCGGTTGGTGTAGTCGAACGTCTTCGTGATCCAAATTGCCATGTGTCCTGCGATCCAATCACGATTCGTCCCGCGATCCAATCACGATCCATCCCGTGATTCGATCATGATCCGTCCCACGAACTTGATCACGATCCGTCCCACAAACTTGATCACGATCCTTCCGATCTAGCACCGAACGGACGGCACCTCCGCGTTCAGCACACGTACAGCTTGATGATGATCTCCAGCGTCTTGATCTAGCAAAAAGGAGGTGGAGAGGAAGAATAGTTCACTGGCAGCATGATGGCGATCCGGCGATGGTGGTGGAGCAATTTCGGTAGGGCTTCGCCTAAGCACTGCGGAAATCCGATCTAGAGGAGCACCGGTGGAACGGGTAGCACGTGGCTGTAAAATCTAGTGCAAAACACCCAATACCACTAGTATATATAGGAGGGAGGGAGGAGGAGGGCTGGCGCAAGGCCAAGGCCCCATAGGAGTCGGCCGAATCCACTAGGATTGGAGGACTCTCCTCCAATCCTAGTAGGACTAGGATTCGTCCCTATTTTTTCCTTTTTCCACTTTTTCCTATTGGGTTTTCTTGTTCAGCTACATGGGACTTGTGTGGGAATTTACACTAGCCCAATAAGGGCTGATATTCACTCTCCCACAACCCATGAAGCCTCTTGGGTCGAAATACCTCTCCCGATGGTCCCCCGGTACACTACCAGCACTCCCGGTACACTACCGATGAGCCCGAAACTTTTCCGGCGACCAAAATAGGACTTCCTATATATGAATCTTTACCTCCGGACCATTCCAGAGATCCTCGTGACGTCCGGGATCTCATCCGGGACTCTGAACAACCTTCGGTCACCACCATACATAACTCTATACTATCGAAACGTCACCAAACCTTAAGTGTGCAGACCCTGCAGGTTCGAGAACTATGTAGACATGACCGAGACACCTCTACGGTCAATAACCAATAGAGGGACCTAGATGACCATATTGGTTACTACATATTCTATGAAGATCTTTATCGGTCGAACCTCTATGTCAAGGATTCAGTCAATCCCGTATAACGTTCCCTTTGTTCTTCGGTATGTTACTTGCCCGAGATTCGATCGTCGGTATCTCCATACCAAGTTCAACCTCGTTACTGGCAAGTCTCTTTACTCGTTCCGTAATACAAGATCCCATGGCTAACACTTAGTCACATTGCTTGCAAGGCTTGTTGTGATGTTGTATTACCGAGTGGGCCCTAAGATACCTCTCCGTCAAACAGAGTAACAAATTCCAGTCTTGATCCATGCCAACCCAACAGACACCCTCGGAGATACCTGTAGAGCACCTTTATAGTCACCCACTTATGTTGCGATGTTTGATACACACAAGGCACTCCTCCAATGTCTATGAGTTGCATGATCTCATGGTCATAGGAACATATACTTGACATGCAGAAAACAGTAGCAATAAACTGACACGATCATATGCTTTGTTTGTAGTTTGGGTCTTGTCCATCACATCATTCTCCTAATGATGTGATCCCGTTATCAAATGACATCTCATGTCCATGGCTAGGAAACCTTAAGCATCTTTTGATCAACGAGCCAGTCTACTAGAGGCATACTAGGGACATGGTGTTGTCTATGTATCCACACATGTATCTGAGTCTTCGATCAATACAATTATAGCATGGATAATAAACGATTATCATGAACAAGGAAATATGATAATAACTAATTTATTATTGCCTCTAGGGCATCTTTCCAACAGTCTCCCACTTGCACTAGAGTCAATAATCTAGTTCACATCACTATGTGATTCACATTGTTATGAATCTAACACCCAATGAGTTCTGGGGCTCGATCATGCTTTGCATGTGAGAGAGATCTCATAGTCAACGGGTCTGCGACATTCAAATCCGTGTGTACTTTGCAAATCTTTATGTCGAACTGTAAGCATTGCTCGCACACTCCACCTGGTACTATTCCAAATGGCTGCTCCACTATACATATCCAGATTGCTACCACGAGTTATCCAGATTGGTGTTAAAGCTTGCATCGACATAACTCTTTACGACGAACTTTTTATCACCTCCATAATCGAGAAACATCTCCTCAGTCTTTTAGTTACTAAGGATATTCTTGACCGCTGTCCAGTGATCCACTCCTAAATCACTCTTGTACCCCTTGACGGACTCATGGCAAGGCACACATCGGTGCGGTACTCAGCATGGCATACTATACAGAGCCTATGGCTAAGGTATAGGGGACGACATTCGTCCTTTCTCTTTCTTCTGCCGTGGTCGAGCTTTGAGTCTCACTCAACTTCACACCTCACAAAGCAGGCGAGAACACTTCTCTCCGACTGATCCATTTTGAACTTCTTTCAAAATCTTGTCGAGGTATGTACTCATTGAAAGTCTCATCAAGCACCATGATCTATCTCTATAGATCTTGATGCTTAACAATTAGGTAGCTTTATCTAGGTCTTCCTTTGATAAACACTTTTCAAACAACCGTTTATGCTTTCCAGAAATTCTACATCATTTCCGATCAACAATATGTCAACCACATATGCTTACCAGAAACTCTATAGTGTTGCCACTCACTTTATTGTAAATACAAGTTTCTCATAAACTTTGTATAGACTCAAAAACTTTGATCACCTCATAAAAGTGTATATTCCAACTCCGAGATGCTTGCTTCAGTTCATAGAAGGATCACTGAAGCTTGCACACCTTTTAGCATCCTTAGGACTGACAAAACCTTCTGGTTGTATCACATACAACCTTTCCGCAAGTAGACCGTTAAGGAAACTATGTTTTGACATCCATCTGCCAGATTTCATAATTGAAAAATGCAGCAACTGCTAACATAATTTCAACAAACTTTAGCATCGCTATGAGTGAGAAAGTCTCATCATAGTCAACTCCTTGCACTTGCCAGAAACTTCTTTGCGACAAGTCGAGGTTTATAAATGGTGACATTCACCATCAGCGTATGTCTTCATTTTAAAGATCCATTTGTACTCAATGACCTGCCGTCCAATGAGCAAGTCTACCAAAGTCTATACTTGGTTTTCATACATGGATCCTTTCTTGGATTTTATGGCCTCAAACCATTTGTCGGAATCCGGGCCCATCATCGCTTCTCCACAGTTCGTAGGTTCATTGTTGTCCAACAACATGACCTCCAAGACAGGGTTGTCGTACCGCTCAGGAGCAGTACACATCCTTGTCGACCTATGAGGTTCGATAGTAACTTGATACGAAGCTTCATGATCATCATCATTTACTTCCTCTTCAATTGACATAGGTTCCACATAAACATCTTTCTGCGCTGCGCTACTCTCTGGTTGAAAAAAAGGTTCAACAACCTCATCAAGTTCTATCTTCCTCCCACTCAATTCTTTCAAGAGAAACTCTTACTCGAGAAATGACCCGTTTTTAGCAACAAACACTTTATGCTTGGATCTGAGATAGAAGGTTCACCCAACTGTACTTAGGGTATTCTATGAAGATGCATTTGTCCGCTTTGGGTTCGATCTCATTAGGTGAAAACATTTTTCACACAAGCGTCACGGACCCAAACATTAAGAAATGATAGCTTAGGTTTCTATCAAACCATAATTCACACGGTGTCTTCTCAACGGATTTAGATGGTGCCCTATCTAAAGTGAATGTATTTGTCTCTCATGCATAACCCCAAAATTATAGTAGAAAAAACGATAAGAGACATCATAGCAAGCACCGTATCCAATAGAGCACGACTATGACGTTTGAACACACCATCACACTATGGTGTTCCAGGTGGCGTGAGTTGTGAAACAATTTTCACATTGTCTAAAGTTATATGCCAAACTCGCAACTCAGATATTCATCTCGACGATCATATCATAGACATTTTTAGCTTCTTGTCATGATGATCTTAAACTTCACTCGGAATTTGCTCGAACCTTTCAAGCGATTTAGACTTGTGTTTCATTAAGCAAATATACACTATATCTACTCAAATCATCAGTGAAGGTAAGAAAATAACGATATTCGCCGCACGCTATAAGACTCATTGGATTGCATACATCAACATATATCATTTCCAATAAGTCACTTGCCCGCTCCATCAAACCAGAAAACGGGGTCCTTAGTCATCTTGACCAAGAGGCATGGTTCACATGTCTCAACCGATTCAAAATTGAATGAGTCCAAAGATCCATCATCATGGAGTTTCTTCATGCGTTTTATACCAATATGACATTTAGCGGCAGTGCCACAACTATGGGGTACTATCATTATTAACTTTGTATATTTTGGCATCAATGTTATAAACATGTGTATTACTACGATCAAGATTCAACAAACCATTCTCACTGGGTGCATGACCATTGAAGGTATTATTCACGTAAACAGAATAACCATTATTATTTAACTTAAATGAATAACCGTGTTGCAATAAACTCGATCTAGTCACGTTCATGCTCAACGCAAAACACCAAATAACATTTATTTAGGTCGTCACTAATCTCGAAGGTAGAGAGAGCGTGCGATGTTGATCACATGAACCTTGGAAACATTTCCAACACACATCGTCACCTCACCCTTAGGTAGTGCTTCGTTTATTCCGTAGCTTTTATTTTGAGTTACTAACATTTAGCAACCGAACCGGTATCCAATACCCAGGTGCTACTAGGAGTACTAGCAAGGTACACATAAATAACACGTACATCAAATATACTTCTATCGACATTGCCAGCCTTGTTATCTACCAAGTATCTCGGGTTGTTCCGCTTCAGCGACCGTTCTCCTCATAATCGAAGCACTTAGTCTCGGGTTTGGGTTCAACTTTGGGTTGCTTCACTGGAGCATCAACTTACTTGCTATCCATGAAGTTTTCCCTCCTTGCTCCTGCCCTTCTCGAAACTAGTGGTTTGACTAGCCATCAACACTTGACGCTCCTTCTTGATTTCTACCTTCGCGGTGTCAAACATCGCGAACAGCTCAGGGGTCATTATTTCTATCCCTGGCATTTTATAGTTCATCACCAAGTTCTAGTAGCTTAGTGACAGTGACTTGGAGAACTATATCAATCACTATCTTATCTAGAAGATCAACTCCCACTCGATTCAAGCGATTGTAGCACCCAGACAATCTGAGCACATGCTCAACGATTGAGCTATTCTCTTTCATATTACAGGCAAAGAATCTTGTTGGAGATCTCATATCTCGCAACACGGGCACGAGCCTGAGATCCTAATTTCATCTCTTAGAACATCTCATATGTTCCGTGACGTTCAAAACGTTTCGGAGCCTCAATTCTAAGCCGTAATGCATGACGCACTAAACTAGCAAGTAGTCATCAGAACGTGCCTGTCAAATGTTCACAACATCTACAGACGACGCTAGAGGGGTTGGCGCACCGAGCGGTGCATTAAGGACATAAGCCTTCTGTGTAGCAATGAGGCCAATCCTCAGATCACGGAGCCAGTCCGCAATATTGCTACCATCATCTTTCAACTCTATTTCTCTAGGAACATATAAAAATTCAAGGGAGCTACAGCGCGAGCAAGTAATCTACAACATAATTTGCAAAGACACTACTGACTATGTTCATGATAATGAGTTCAATTAATCATATTACTTAAGAACTCCCACTCAAATTGACATCCCTCCGGTCATTCGAGTGATACATGATCCAAATTCACCAACTCAAGTCCGATCATCACGTGAGTTGAGGTGGTTACAATGGTGAACATCATCATGTTGATCATATCTACTATATGACTCATGTTCGACCTTTCAGTCTCTTGTGTTCCGAGGCCATGTCTGTACATGCTAGGCTCGTCAAGTTTAACCCGAGTGTTCTGCATGTGCAACACTGGCTTGCACCCGTTATATGTGAACGTAGAGTCTATCACACCCGATCATCACGTGGTGTCTCTACACGAAGAACTTTCACAACGGTGCACACTCGGGGAGAACACAATTCATCTTGAAATTTAAGTGAGGGATCACCTTATAATGCTAGCGTCGTCCTAAGCAAAACAAGGTGCATAAAAGGATTAACATCACATGCAAATCATAAGTGACATGATATGGCCATGAACTTGTGCTTTTGATCTCCATCTTGAAAGCACCGGCATGATCTCCATCGTCACCAGCTAGACACCATGATCTCCATCATCTTGATATCCATCAACGTGTCGCCATTGGGGTTGTCGCGCCCAACATGCTTCTACTACTATTGCTACCGTTTAGCAATAAAGTAAAGCATTACATAGTGCTTAATGATTGACTCGCAGGTCATACAATAATTAAAGACAACCCTATGGCTCCTACCGGTTGCCGTACTAATCGACATGCAAGTCATGATAAACTATACATCACGTGATCATCTCATACATCACATATATCACATCATGTAATTGGCCATATCACATCACAACATACCCTGCAAAAACAAGTTAGACGTCCTCTAATTGTCGTTGCATGTTTTACGTGGCTGCTACGGGTATCTAGCAAGAACAATTCTCATCTACACAAAAACCACAACGGTGATACACGAGTTGCTTTTCAACCTTCTCAAGGACCACCTTTGTCGAATCCGATCCTATTAAAGTGAGAAAAACTGGCACCCGCAAGCCATCTATGCAACAAGTTGCGGTCGAGGGAACCGGTCTCTCATAAGCGTACGAGTAATGTTGGTCCGGGCCGCTTCATCTCACAATACCGCTGAACCAAAATCCGCCCAAGGGAGGAAGCAATCTAAGCATCAACGCCCACAAACCTTTTGTGTTCTACTCGACATCTCACCAACACATAGACCTAGCTCATGATGCCACTGTTGGGGAACGTTGCATGGGAAACAAAATTTTTCCTACGCACACACAGATCTATCCATGGTGATGAGCATCTACGAGAGGGAGAGTGGATCTACATACCCTTGAAGATCGCTAAGAGGGAAGCGTTAAGAAACGCGGTTGGTGTAGTCGAACGTCTTCGCAATCCAAATCGTCGTGCGTCCCGCGATCCAATCATGATCCGTCCCGTGATCCAATCACGATCCGTCCCACGATCTGATCACGATCCATCCCACGAACTTGATCACAATCCGTCCCACGAACTTCATCACGATCCGTCTCGCAATCTTGATCATGGTCCTTTCGATCTAGCACCGAACGGACGACACCTCCACATTTAGCACACGTACAGCTTGATGACCATCTCCACCGTCTTGATCCAGCAAGAAGGAGGTGGAGAGGAAGACGAGTTCACCGGCAGCATGACGGCGGTCCGGCGATGGTGGTGGAGCAATTCCGGCAGGGCTTCGCCTAAGCACTGCGAAAATCCGATCTAGAGGAGCATCGGTGGAACGGGTAGCACGTGGTCGTAAAATCTAGTGCAAAACACCCAATACCACCAGTATATATGGGAGGGAGGGAGGAGGAGGGCTGGCGCAAGGCTAAAGCCCCATAGGAGTCGGCCGAATCCACTAGGATCGGAGGACTCTCCTCCAATCCTAGTAGGACTAGGATTCGTCCTTTTTTTTCCTTTTTCCACTTTTTCCTATTGGGGTTTCTTCTCCATCCACATGGGCCTTGTGTGGGAGTTTCCACCAGCCCACTGAGGGCTGATATTCACTCTCCCACAGCCCATGAAGCCTCTTGGGTCGAAATACCTCTCCCGATGGTCCCCCGGTACACATCCGGCACTCCCGGTACCCTACCGATGAGCCCGAAACTTTTCCGGCGACCAAAATAGGACTTACCATATATGTATCTTTACCTCCGGACCATTCCGGAGCTCCTCGTGATGTCCAGGATCTCATCAGGGACTCCGAGCAACCTTCGGTCTCCACCATACATAACTCTATACTACCGAAACGTCACCAGTGTGCAGGCCCTGCGGGTTCGAGAACTATGTAGACATGACCAAGACACCTCTACGGTCAATAACCAATAGCGGGCCCTGGATGACCATATTGGTTCCTACATATTCGATGAAGATCTTTATCGATCGAACCTCTATGTCAAGGATTTAGTCAATCCCGTATAACGTTCCCTTTGTTCTTTGGTATGTTACTTGCCCGAGATTCAATCATCGGTATCTCCATAGCTAGTTCAGCCTCGTTACCGGCAAGTCTCTTTACTCATTCCGTAATAAAAGATCCCGTGGCTAACACTTAGTCACATTGCTTGCAAGGCTTGTTGTGATGTTGTATTACCGAGTGGGCCCTGAGATACCTCTCCGTCAAATAGAGTGTAACATCCCAAAATTTCATTTTGGAATGTTATGATATATAGCTATGCATCATCATCACATTATTTGAATGAATAAAATGGTTGAAGTGCTTCCTTTGAATTTCTGAAAGGCCACTTTCATTTTCCCCTTTCTCTTGTTTCACCTATTTGAAAACCTCTGGAAGAGTCCAAAGAAAAGAGGGGAGTAACATGACACTCCACACCAGGGGCATCTTGGTGAGATATTTGAGCAATTAAACCAGGGGGTTATTTGAAAAAATTATTGCAAAAGGATTTAAAATCAAATAAGAAATTTCTGAAAATAATTTTTTTCAATGTATTCAATAAGATAGAGGAAAAATGTTCATTCAATAGCATTAATTCTCCTGATCATTTTGGTATATATATTTCCTATACTTGGACATGTTTTGAATGCTTTAAGTATGATTTAAATTTTCTGGAAATAGAAAGGAAACGAATTAAATTTGAAACGGGACGGCCCACCTGCGTTTAATTCCCGAATTCATTCCCGATCGGCCACCAATGCGCTGATGCCGCCCTCTCTCTCTCTGACACCCCATCCCCACTGCCCGATCCCGATAACCCCGCGGTCACCTTCCTCCTCGCGCCAGACAGAGCTCGTCGGAGATCTCTCCTCTCCGGATCTCCCTCCTCTTTCCCTCCCCGACCACCGCACCGGCCCTATAAATAGCCCCAACTCCCCGCGCTCCATTTCAACCCCGATCCCCACTCTACCTCGCCAGAGCGCTGCCCCACAACCTCGCCGGAGTTCGGCACTCGACCGAACCTCCCGGAGCTCGTGCCCATCGCCACACCCACCCCCGACCTCCTCTGACACCACCAAAGTACGCCGGAGACTCACCGCCGTTGTTTGAAGCTCTCAGACGTCATCCCCGACCACCGCACCGTCTTCCCCGACCATCTCCGACCACCGGCCGCCGTCGACCTCGCCAGAAAACCTCGACACCGCTCTGTAAGCCACCGCACCCTCCCATAGCCGTCGGATCTGTAGTCAACGTATCAGATTAGAAGTATTATAAATCGAACCGGTACGTGCTAGGCTTCGGTCACCCGCCCGCAAACGCCCGCACGTACACGGCCTCGGCCAACCACAACCCGCCACGTAGCCACTGTCCGATAAGATTTATTTTCCCTTTTTTGATTCTGTTTTAGAAAATAGAATGATTTCAAATCTTGTTTTTGTTATATCTTTTAAACTATTTGGTGTTTTTAGTTGATTCTTTTTGCATTAGTTCACAAATTTGATGTAGTTTATGTCTGTATGCTTAGATTTCAAATTTGAACTTGAAATTTTGAATCTAATCAAATTTGTTTAAATTACTAAAATCTGTATAACTAGAGTTTAAAAAATATATTTTTGAGTGAATATTTTTGCCACTGTTTGGTATTAGTAAAACCTATCATTCTACATAAATTGAGATTTTTTAGAATGAGTTAGGTTACTGTTTTTAACAAAAAACAGAATCTGTCTAGTTCTTAATAGGTTTTAACTAAATTGATTTTTATTCAATTTGAACGTAAATTAGTTTAACTTTGGGTTTTAGATTTCATTAGGTTCTGATGATTCAACTTTATGTGTATTTTTTGTCTGTTAATAAAATATGTTTTAAATTGTTGTGTACTCTAGTTTGAATAGGTTCATTTTCTTTTCCCCATATATATTGTTTAGAAGGAGTTTTGTAATATTTCTTTGAGCACAATATTTTCATAATGAAATGCTTTCTGTTTTCAAATAAAATTTGATATGTACTTTTCTGTTACCTAAATGTCTAGTTGTTCAAAACCAAATTTTGACTTGTATGTCTTAGTAGGGATTTTGACACCAAATTTTTATAGTCTTATACTTTAAGTGATTCTTCTTTTGATTGTGATTTTGTTTGTTGAAGCATTTGTTTACCTTGCTGTTGTATGAATTGTTTTGTGTTTATGCTTATGGTGTGCTCTTGTTTGATTTGTTAGATCATCCGGAGCGCGAAGCTTGTTATCTAGAGTCACTTGATTACGAGGATCGTCAGCAAGGCAAGTCACTTTGACCATGTATACCTATGTTTTATTGCATTAGTTATTCCATCACCCCAATTGCATGCAAAGTAGGTAACTAGAAACTTGGTTAGTTGTTGTAGTATCATGTGGTAGGTACCCTCAACCCTTTGACACATTGGCCCCGGGAAACGTTGTTTTACATTTTGCTATGCTATTAGTAGACGGGGTTGGTTGTGTGATTCATGAGAGTTGTGAGTTAATAATTTCAAGACCTACATGATGATCAAGTCTTCAAGACTCCAAGTTCTTCAACTTACCTCTGGGTGGATGATGGTTGAACGGCGCCCTAGAGAAACCAGTGGTTAGCCTAGATGATGCTGGAGAAGTGCCAGTATTCATGCGGAAAGCTCCACCCAGGCACAAAGAGATGGATGGATGCTTCAAGACCCAAGGCTTACCTGCACAGCCACAAGCCATTATGGGCTCTGGCTTGGTTGGATATCGTGGTGACCCTGGACAGGCGTGTTGGGAGACGTAGTAGTAAATCAAAAATTTTCCTACGCGTTCACCAAGATCCATCTATGGAGAAACCAGCAACGAGCAAGGGGAGAGTGGATCTTCATACCTTTGAAGATCGCTAAGCGGAAGCGTTACAAGAACGCGGTTGATGGAGTCGTACTCGCAGCGATTCAGATCGCGGTAGATCCGATCAAGTGCCGAACGGACGGCACCTCCGCGTTCAACACACGTGCAGCCCGGTGACGTCTCCAACACCTTGATCCAGCAAGGAGGAAGGAGAGGTTGGGGAAGGGCTCCAACAGCAGCACGACGGCGTGGTGGTGGTGGAGTAGCAAGGTATTCCGATAGGGCTTCGCCTAAGCGCTGCGGAGGAGGAAGAAGAGAGGTAGGGCTTCGCCGTGAGAGAGAGAGATCAAATCCTATCTCAAAACATCCAAAACCTCAAGTATATATAGGAGGAGGGACGTGGAGGGCTGGCTTGTCCTCTACTCCAAAGAGGAGATGGCCGGCCGAATTAAAGGGAGAGTCCACCTCCCACAAGGGAGGTGGATCTCCTCCTTTTAAATCCTTTTTGCCTTATCTCCTTATCTCCAGCCGCATGGGCCTTTAGCAAAAGTCTTGCCCAGCCCAATAAGGGCTGGCACACTTTATCTAACAGCCCATGTGGTCCTTTGGTCGTCACACCCCTCCCGGGGGTCCTCCGGCACCCTCCCGGCACTCCCGGTACACTACCGATGAGCCCGAAAACTTTCCGGTGACCAAAACTGGACTTCCTATATATCAATCTTTACCTCCGGACCATTACGGAGCTCCTCGTGACGTCCGGGATCTCATCCGGGACTCCGAACAACCTTCGGTAATCACGTATACCATTTCCCTATAACCCTAGCGTCATCGAACCTTAAGTGTGTAGACCCTACGGGTTCGGGAGACACGTAGACATGACCGAGACACTTCTCCGGCCAATAACCAACAGCGGGATCTGGATACCCATGTTGGCTCCCACGTACTCCACGATGATCTCATCGCATGAACCACGATGTCAGGGATTCAATCAATCCCGTATACAATTCCCTTTGTCTATCGGTATGGTACTTGCCCGAGATTCGATCGTCGGTATCCGCATACCTTGTTCAATCTCGTTACTGGCAAGTCTCTTTACTCGTTCCGTAATACATCATCCCGTGGCTAACTCCTTAGTCACATTGAGCTCATTATGATGATGTCTTACCGAGTGGGCCCAGAGATACCTCTCCGTCACACGGAGTGACAAATCCCAGTCTCGATTCGTGTCAACCCAACAGACACTTTCGGAGATACCCGTAGCGTACCTTTATAGCCACCCAGTTACGTTGTGACGTTTGGCACACCCAAAGCATTCCTACGGTATCCGGGAGTTACACAATCTCATGGTCTAAGGAAATGATACTTGACATTGAAAAGCTTTAGCAAACGAACTACACGATCTTGTGCTATGCTTAGGATTGAGTCTTGTCCATCACATCATTCTCCTAATGATGTGATCCCGTTATCAACGACATCCAATGTCCATGGTCATGAAACCGAGACCATCTATTGATCAACGAGCTAGCCAACTAGAGGCTCACTAGGGACACGTTGTGGTCTATGTATTCACACATGTATTACGGTTTCCGGTTAACACAATTATAGCATGAATAATAGACAATTATCATGAACTAGGAAATACAATAATAACCATTTTATTATTGCCTCTAGGGCATATTTCCAACAGTCTCCCACTTGCACTAGAGTCAATAATCTAGTTCACATCACCATGTGATTAACACTTACATCACCATGTGATCATATCATCATGTGATTAACACCCAATAAGTTCTGGGGTTTGTTCATGTTCTGCTCGTGAAAGAGGGTTTTTTTAGTCAACGGGTCTGCGACATTCAGATCCGTGTGTACCTTGCAAACTTTCCATGTCATATTTGTAGATACTGCTCCCACGCTCCACTTGGAGCTATTCCAAATGGCTGCTCCACTATACGTAGCCAGATTTCTACTAAGAGTCATCCGGATTGGAGTTAAAGCTTGCATCATCGTAACCCTTTACGATGAACTTTTTATCACCTCCATAGTCGAGAAATATTTCCTTAGTTCTCAAGTTACTAAGGATAACTTTGACCATTGTCCAGTGATCCACTCTTGGATTACTCTTGTACCCCTTGACAGACTCATGGCAAGGCACACACAGGTGCGGTACACAGCATGGCATACTATATAGAGCCTATGGCTAAAGCATAGGAGATGACACTCATCTTTTCTTTATCTTCTGCCGTGGTCAGGTATTGAGTCTTACTCAATTTCACACCTTACAACACAGTCAAGAACTCCTTCTTTGACCCATCTATTTTGAACTCCTTCAAAAACTTGTCAAGGTATGTCTTCGTCGAAAAAACTTATCAAGCGAATAGATCTATCCCTATAGATCTAGATGCTTAATAAAATAGTAGCTTTATCTAGGTCTTCCTTTGAAAAAAAAAACTTTTCAAACAACCCTTCATGCTCTTCCAGAAATTCTACCTCATTTCCGATCAATAATATGTCAACTACATATTCTTATAAGAAATTCTATAGTGCTCCCACTCACTTTCTTGCAAATACAAATTTCTCATAAACTTTGTATAAACTTAAACACTTTGATCACCTCATCAAAGCATATATTCCAACTCCGAGATTCTTGCTCCAGTCCATAGAAGGATCGCTGGAGTTTGCATATTATTAGCATCCTTAGGATTGACAAAACCTTCTGGTTGTATCACATACAACTCTTCCTCACAGAAACCATTACGGAAACCTTGTTTTGTCATCCATCTGCCAGATTTCATAATCAAAAAATGCAGCAACTGCTAACAAAATTTTAATAGACTTTTAGCATCGCTACAGATGAGACAATCTCATTGCAGTCAACTCCTTGAACTTGGCGGAAACTTCTTTGCGACAAGTCGAGCTTTATAAACGGTGACATTTCACCATTAGTGTCTATGTTTATCTCAAAGGTCCATTTGTACTCAATGACCCGCCATTCAACAGGCAAGTCTACCAAAGTCCATACTTGGTTTTCATACATGGATCCTTTCTCGGATTTCATGGCTCCTAGCCATTTGTTGGAATCCGGGCCCACCATCGCTTCTCCATAGTTCGTAGGTTCATCGTTGTCCAACAACATGATTTCCAAGACAGGGTTGTCGTACTACTCAGGAGCAGTACGCGTCCTTGTCGACCTACGAGGTTCGATAGTGACTTGATCCGAAGCTTCATGATCATCATCATTAACTTCCTTTTCAACTGAGTAGGCTCTACAGAAACAACTTTCTGTGTTGCGCTATTCTCTGGTTGAAACAAAGGTTCAACAACCTCATCAAGTTCTATCTTCCTCCCACTTAATTCTTTCGAGAGAAACTCTTTCTCAAGAAAGGACCCATTCTTAGCAACAAACACATTTTGCGCTTGGATCTGAAATAGAAGGTATACCCAATGTCTCATTAAGGTATTCTATGAAGATACATTTGTCTGCTTTGGGTTCGAGCTCGCTAGCTGAAAAACCCATTTTCACATAAGCGTCGCAGCCCCAAACATTAAGAAATGACAGCTTAGGCTTCTGTCAAACCATAATTCTCACGGTGTCATCTCAACAGACTTAGATGGTGCCCTATTAAAGTGAATGGATTTGTCTTTAATGCATAACCCCATAATGATAGTGGTAAAACGATAAGAGACATCATAGTACTCACTATATCCAATAGAGCACGACTACGACGTTCGAACACACCATCACACTATGGTGTTCCAGGAGGCGTGAGCTGTGAAACAATTTCCACATTGTCTAAAATTGCATACCAAACTCGTAACTTAGATATTCACCTCCATGATCATATCATAGACATTCATCTTCTTGTCGCGATGATCTTTAACTTCACTCTGAAACTCCTTGAACCTTTCAAACATTTCAGATTCGTGTTTCATTAAGTAAATATCCCCATATTTACTCAAATCATCAGTGAAGGTAAAGAAAAACAACGATATCCACTGTGTGTTTCAACACTCATTGGACCACATACATCAACATGTATTATTTCCAATAAGCCACTTGCCCGCTCCATCATATTGGATGACGGGGTCTCAGTCATCTTGCCCAAGAGGCATGGCTCGCATGTCTCAACCGATTCGAAATCGAGTGAGTCAAAAATCCATCATCATGGAGTTTCTTCATGCGATTTATACCAATATGACATTTAGCGGCAGTGCCACAAGTATGTGGTACTATCATTATTAACTTTATATCTTTTGGTACCAATGTTATGAATATGTGTACTACTACGATCATGATTCAATAAACCATTCCGAGTGGGTGCATGACCATTGAAGGCATTATCCATGTAAACAGAATAACCATTATTCTCTAACTTATATGAATAACCGTATCGCACTAATCATGATCTAATCACGTTCATGCTCAACGCAAACACCAAATAACATTTATTTAGGTTTATCACAAATCCTGAAGGTAGAGAGAGCGTGCGATGGTGATCACATCAATCTTGGAAATACTTCCAACACACATCGTCACCTTTCACCTAGCTAGTCTCCATTTACTCCGTAGCTTTTATTTCGAGTTGCTAACACTTAGCAACCGAACCGGTATCCAATACCCAGGTGCTACTAGGAGTACCAGCAAGGTACACATCACTAACACGTATATCAAATATACCTCCATTGACATTACCAGCCTTCTTATCTACCAAGCATCTAGGGTTTTTCGCTTCAGCGAACATTCTCCTCATAACAGAAGCACTTAGTCTCGGGTTCGGGCTCAACCTTGGGTTTCTTCACTAGAGCAACAACTGGCTTGCCATTCCTGAAGTTTTCCCTTCTTGCCCTTGCCCCTTTTGAAACTAGTGGTTTAACTTAACCATCAACACTTGATGCTCCTTCTTGGTTTCTACCTTCGTGGTGTCAAACATCACGAACAACTCAGGGATCATCTTATCCATCCCTGGCATGTTATAGTTCATCACGAAGCTCTAGTAGCTTGGTGGCAGTGACTTGGAGAACTGCATTAATCACTATCTCATCTGGAAGATTAACTCCCACTTGATTCAAGTGATTGTAGCACCCAGACAATCTGAGCACACGCTCACCGATTAAGCTATTCTCCTTTATCTTGCAGACAAAGAATCTTGTTGGAGGTCTCATACCTCTCAACATAGGCACGAGCCTGAGATCACAATCTCAGCTCCTAGAACATCTCATATGTTCCGTGACGTTCAAAACGTTTTGGAGCCTCAATTCTAAGCCGCAATGCATGACGCATTGAACTATCACGTAGTCACCAAAAAGTGCCTGTCATATGTTCACAACATCTACAGACAACACTTGAGGGAGTGGTGCAGTTAGCGGTACATCAAAAACATAAGCTTTCTGTGCAGCAATGAGGACAATCCTCAGATCACGGACCCTGTCCGCATTATTGCTACCATCAACTTTCAACTTACTTTTCTCTAGGATTGTATCAATAAAACTGTGGAGCTACAGCGCGAGCTATCTACGACATAATTTGCAAGGACATTTTTAGACTAAGTTCATGATAATTAAGTTCACTTAATCAAATTATTAATGAACTCCCACTTAGATAGACATCTCTCTAGTCTTCCAAGTGATACATGATCCATGTCAACTAGCCCGTGTCCGATCATCACGTGAGACGGACTAGTCATCCATGGTGAACATCTCTATGTTGATCGTATCTTCTATACGACTCATGTTCGACCTTTCGGTCTTCCGTGTTCCGAGGCCATGTCTGTACATGCTAGGCTCGTCAAGTCAACCTAAGTGTTTCGCATGTGTAAATCTGGCTTACACCCGTTGTATGCGAACGTTAGAACCTATCACACCCGATCATCACGTGGTGCTTCGGAACGACGATCCTTAGCAACGGTGCACAGTTAGGGTGAACACCTTTCTTGAAATTTTATTGAGAGATCATCTTATTTACTACCGTCGTTCTATGCAAATAAGATGTAAACATGATAAACATCACATGCAATCAATATAGTGACATGATATGGCCAATATCATCTTGCTCCTTTGATCTCCATCTTCGGGGCACCATGATCATCACTGTCACCGGCACGACACCATGATCTCCATCATCATGATCTCCATCATTGTGTCTTCATGAAGTTGTCTCGCCAAATATTACTTCTACTACTACAGCTAACGTTTAGCAATAAAGTAAAGTAATTACATGGCGTTTATGATTGACACGCAGGTCATACAATAATATAAGACAACTCCTATGGCTCCTGCCGGTTGTCATAGTCATCGACATGCAAGTCGTGAACCCTATTACAAGAACATGATCAATCTCATACATCACAATGCATCACATCACATCCTTTTGGCCATATCACATCACACGGCATATGCTGCAAAAACAAGTTAGACGTCCTCTAATTTGTAGTTGCAAGTTTTTACGTGGTTGCTATAGGTTTCTAGCAAGAACGTTTCTTACCTATGTCAAAACCACAACGTGATATGCCAATTGCTATTTACCCTTCATAAGGACCCTTTTCATCGAATCCAATCCGACTAAGGTGGGAGAGACAGACACCCGCTAGCCACCTTATGCAACTAGTGCATGTCAGGCGGTGGAACCGGTCTCACGTAAGCGTACGTGTAAGGTTGGTCCGGGCCGCTTCATCCCACAATACCGTCGAATCAAGATAAGACTAGTAATGGCAAGCATATTAACAAAATCGACGCCCACAACTACTTTGTGTTCTACTCGTGCATAGATTCTACGCATAGACCTAGCTCATGATGCCACTGTTGGGAGACGTAGTAGTAAATCAAAAATTTTCCTACGCGTTCACCAAGATCCATCTATGGAGAAACCAGCAACGAGCAAGGGGAGAGTGGATCTTCATACCTTTGAAGATCGCTAAGCGGAAGCGTTACAAGAACGCGGTTGATGGAGTCGTACTCGCAGCGATTCAGATCGCGGTAGATCCGATCAAGTGCCGAACGGACGGCACCTCCGCGTTCAACACACGTGCAGCCCGGTGACGTCTCCAACACCTTGATCCAGCAAGGAGGAAGGAGAGGTTGGGGAAGGGCTCCAACAGCGGCACGACGGCGTGGTGGTGGTGGAGTAGCAAGGTATTCCGACAGGGCTTCGCCTAAGCGCTGCGGAGGAGGAAGAAGAGAGGTAGGGCTTCGCCGTGAGAGAGAGAGATCAAATCCTATCTCAAAACATCCAAAACCTCAAGTATATATAGGAGGAGGGACGTGGAGGGCTGGCTTGTCCTCTACTCCAAAGAGGAGATGGCCGGCCGAATTAAAGGGAGAGTCCACCTCCCACAAGGGAGGTGGATCTCCTCCTTTTAAATCCTTTTTGCCTTATCTCCTTATCTCCAGCCGCATGGGCCTTTAGCAAAAGTCTTGCCCAGCCCAATAAGGGCTGGCACACTTTATCTAACAGCCCATGTGGTCCTTTGGTCGTCACACCCCTCCCGGGGGTCCTCCGGCACCCTCCCGGCACTCCCGGTACACTACCGATGAGCCCGAAAACTTTCCGGTGACCAAAACTGGACTTCCTATATATCAATCTTTACCTCCGGACCATTCCGGAGCTCCTCGTGACGTCCGGGATCTCATCCGGGACTCCGAACAACCTTCGGTAATCACGTATACCATTTCCCTATAACCCTAGCGTCATCGAACCTTAAGTGTGTAGACCCTACGGGTTCGGGAGACACGTAGACATGACCGAGACACTTCTCCGGCCAATAACCAACAGCGGGATCTGGATACCCATGTTGGCTCCCACGTACTCCACGATGATCTCATCGCATGAACCACGATGTCAGGGATTCAATCAATCCCGTATACAATTCCCTTTGTCTATCGGTATGGTACTTGCCCGAGATTCGATCGTCGGTATCCGCATACCTTGTTCAATCTCGTTACTGGCAAGTCTCTTTACTCGTTCCGTAATACATCATCCCGTGGCTAACTCCTTAGTCACATTGAGCTCATTATGATGATGTCTTACCGAGTGGGCCCAGAGATACCTCTCCGTCACACGGAGTGACAAATCCCAGTCTCGATTCGTGTCAACCCAACAGACACTTTCGGAGATACCCGTAGCGTACCTTTATAGCCACCCAGTTACGTTGTGACGTTTGGCACACCCAAAGCATTCCTACGGTATCCGGGAGTTACACAATCTCATGGTCTAAGGAAATGATACTTGACATTGAAAAGCTTTAGCAAACGAACTACACGATCTTGTGCTATGCTTAGGATTGAGTCTTGTCCATCACATCATTCTCCTAATGATGTGATCCCGTTATCAACGACATCCAATGTCCATGGTCATGAAACCGAGACCATCTATTGATCAACGAGCTAGCCAACTAGAGGCTCACTAGGGACACGTTGTGGTCTATGTATTCACACATGTATTACGGTTTCCGGTTAACACAATTATAGCATGAATAATAGACAATTATCATGAACTAGGAAATACAATAATAACCATTTTATTATTGCCTCTAGGGCATATTTCCAACAGTCTCCCACTTGCACTAGAGTCAATAATCTAGTTCACATCACCATGTGATTAACACTTACATCACCATGTGATCATATCATCATGTGATTAACACCCAATAAGTTCTGGGGTTTGTTCATGTTCTGCTCGTGAAAGAGGGTTTTTTTAGTCAACGGGTCTGCGACATTCAGATCCGTGTGTACCTTGCAAACTTTCCATGTCATATTTGTAGATACTGCTCCCACGCTCCACTTGGAGCTATTCCAAATGGCTGCTCCACTATACGTAGCCAGATTTCTACTAAGAGTCATCCGGATTGGAGTTAAAGCTTGCATCATCGTAACCCTTTACGATGAACTTTTTATCACCTCCATAATCGAGAAATATTTCCTTAGTTCTCAAGTTACTAAGGATAACTTTGACCATTGTCCAGTGATCCACTCTTGGATTACTCTTGTACCCCTTGACAGACTCATGGCAAGGCACACACAGGTGCGGTACACAGCATGGCATACTATATAGAGCCTATGGCTAAAGCATAGGAGATGACACTCATCTTTTCTTTATCTTCTGCCGTGGTCAGGTATTGAGTCTTACTCAATTTCACACCTTACAACACAGTCAAGAACTCCTTCTTTGACCCATCTATTTTGAACTCCTTCAAAAACTTGTCAAGGTATGTCTTCGTCGAAAAAACTTATCAAGCGAATAGATCTATCCCTATAGATCTAGATGCTTAATAAAATAGTAGCTTTATCTAGGTCTTCCTTTGAAAAAAAAACTTTTCAAACAACCCTTCATGCTCTTCCAGAAATTCTACCTCATTTCCGATCAATAATATGTCAACTACATATTCTTATAAGAAATTCTATAGTGCTCCCACTCACTTTCTTGCAAATACAAGTTTCTCATAAACTTTGTATAAACTTAAACACTTTGATCACCTCATCAAAGCATATATTCCAACTCCGAGATTCTTGCTCCAGTCCATAGAAGGATCGCTGGAGTTTGCATATTATTAGCATCCTTAGGATTGACAAAACCTTCTGGTTGTATCACATACAACTCTTCCTCACAGAAACCATTACGGAAACCTTGTTTTGTCATCCATCTGCCAGATTTCATAATCAAAAAATGCAGCAACTGCTAACAAAATTTTAATAGACTTTTAGCATCGCTACAGATGAGACAATCTCATTGCAGTCAACTCCTTGAACTTGGCGGAAACTTCTTTGCGACAAGTCGAGCTTTATAAACGGTGACATTTCACCATTAGTGTCTATGTTTATCTCAAAGGTCCATTTGTACTCAATGACCCGCCATTCAACAGGCAAGTCTACCAAAGTCCATACTTGGTTTTCATACATGGATCCTTTCTCGGATTTCATGGCTCCTAGCCATTTGTTGGAATCCGGGCCCACCATCGCTTCTCCATAGTTCGTAGGTTCATCGTTGTCCAACAACATGATTTCCAAGACAGGGTTGTCGTACTACTCAGGAGCAGTACGCGTCCTTGTCGACCTACGAGGTTCGATAGTGACTTGATCCGAAGCTTCATGATCATCATCATTAACTTCCTTTTCAACTGAGTAGGCTCTACAGAAACAACTTTCTGTGTTGCGCTATTCTCTGGTTGAAACAAAGGTTCAACAACCTCATCAAGTTCTATCTTCCTCCCACTTAATTCTTTCGAGAGAAACTCTTTCTCAAGAAAGGACCCATTCTTAGCAACAAACACATTTTGCGCTTGGATCTGAAATAGAAGGTATACCCAATGTCTCATTAAGGTATTCTATGAAGATACATTTGTCTGCTTTGGGTTCGAGCTCGCTAGCTGAAAAACCCATTTTCACATAAGCGTCGCAGCCCCAAACATTAAGAAATGACAGCTTAGGCTTCTGTCAAACCATAATTCTCACGGTGTCATCTCAACAGACTTAGATGGTGCCCTATTAAAGTGAATGGATTTGTCTTTAATGCATAACCCCATAATGATAGTGGTAAAACGATAAGAGACATCATAGTACTCACTATATCCAATAGAGCACGACTACGACGTTCGAACACACCATCACACTATGGTGTTCCAGGAGGCGTGAGCTGTGAAACAATTTCCACATTGTCTAAAATTGCATACCAAACTCGTAACTTAGATATTCACCTCCATGATCATATCATAGACATTCATCTTCTTGTCGCGATGATCTTTAACTTCACAAGATGGACGCTTTGGCAAGGAGCTGATGAGGATCGTCAGGGACGTGAGGATTGCTTTGTCGAGCATCACCGGGACTCCTATCATGTCTTTTCCACAAGATGGACGCTACAAGATCGAGGTGCACATCCCCGGGAAGACCTTTGGAAATCGTAAGGAACCCATCGACTTCAAGTTTGTGGCACCCAGCTGGATACTTGGGAGAGACATGGCCATTCATCGTGCCCTTGGACGTATTCAGGAGGAATACAGAGGTGGAACCATTTCACCAGGACTCAGCGTGGTTTGTCGCAGGGATGCCAATGGAAATATCATAACCACTCCCACTAAAGACACCACCATTTCCTACATCTAGACTCTGGAGACGCACGTCAGGACCTTGGAGCTTTGGGTACGTGCCGACACGAAGATGATCAAGAGGCTGATGAACCGTGAGATTGACCTCGAAGCTGACTTACGGGAAGCCGAGTACGAGCATGAGTATGAGGTGAAGGATTTCTTAGAGAGGATCGATAAGCTAAACACTCGCATCGCAACTCTGGAGGAACGGATGGACATGGGTGAAAATCTTCATCCGAAGGAGACATGGCTCCTTTGATCAGCAACGATGATGACTATGAGGAGAGCACCATCGGAGGAGGCTCCGTCACCATGTACTTTTGAGGAAAACCTTAGTTATGCCCCCATGTATCTTCATTTTCGTCGTTAAAGTGTAGGTCGATGTTTAGTTTGAAAGGACATTTGTATCTCGATGTTTGACATTGAGTTGAATAAATGAATGAGTGTTTGTTGTGATATGTTTGTTGCATTGCATATGGGTAGTGAATTTCCCTTTTAGGTCATTGTTCTATTCTAATTCTCACCCCTCTGAAAACAGCAAGATGCCTCTGCGACGTGAGACTGAGTTCACTTTCCCGCCAGAGTTCACACAACTTCTTCAACAACAGAACGCCCTGATGCAGCTGTTGATTCAGAATCAGACCAACAACCACAACAACCACCCTCCACCTCAAGGATACAACCTCACCCGTTTTCTGAGACTGAATACCCCAACCTTCTCCAGCAGCACAGAGCCCATTGTGGCAGATGATTGGCTCCGCAAGATGGAGAGGGAACTCACCACCGCAGGATGCACTGAGGCTGAAAAGGTGCGTTTTGCCGCCCATCAACTGGAGGGACCAGCAGCTTCATGGTGGGAGAACTACACCACCACGTACCCCATTACTGGTGTGACTTGTGAGCAGTTCAAGCAAGCTTTCTGCACCGCACATGTCTTAGCTGGAGCCATGAGTCTGAAGAAGCGTGGGTTTCACAACTTATGCCAGGGGAACCGTTCCGTGGCCCAGTACGTGGACGACTTCAGCACGTTGGCTCGTTATGCACCAGGAGATGTGGTCGATGATGCAGCCAAGCAGGAAAAGTTCTTGGAAGGACTCAATGATGAGTTGAGCATGCAGCTGATGGTGGCTACCTTCAGGAACTACCAGGAGCTGGTAGACAAGGCCCTCATCTTGGAGGGGAAGCAACAGCAAATTGAGAACCGCAAGAGGAAGTATGCATAGGGGAAGTCTACCTCTGGAGCTCATCAGAAGCCCCGCTACTCCCCGTACTCAGGAAATACCAGATCAGGGACCGGAAACTATGGAGGACACACTCATCCCGTGCACAACCATGGAGGCCATAACCATGGAGGAAATGGGAATAATCGTCCCAACAATGACAGCTTCAAGAATGGTAATGGAAGTGGGAATGGCAACCAACACCGTCCCGCTCCAGCTCAGAAGGATCTGAACCATATCACCTGTTTCAAGTGTCAGAAGACATGGCACTATGCCACTGAATACCCTCAGAACAAGCAAGGGAATGGAAACGGCAACTCCGCAGCTAAGAAGCCAAATCCGTTTCCTCGTGCTCAGGTGAACCACCTCGATGTGGAAGAAGTCTATGATCAGCCCGAGACTGTGGTTGGTAAGTTTTTATTGCATTCACGTCCAGTTATGGTACTTTTTGATTCTGGTGCAACTCATTCATTCATATCAAGGGTAGTTGTGGAAAAGTATGGTTTACCCACCGGAACCCTTAATCAGCCCATTAAGGTAAATTCCCCAGGAGGAATGATAATGGCAGGGATATGATGCCACGCCCTGAAACTCCACATAGAAACCATGTTTTTCCTACCGATCTCATCGTCTTAGAATCCCAGGGATTGGATGTAATCCTAGGCATGGATTGGATGACCAAGTATGAAGGAAACCTTGATTACCCCAGCAAGTCTATTTCACTCACCACTCCGGAGAACAAGAGGATTAAATATGTATCCCGACGCACACACATGAGTGCTCGGTTAAATTCTCTCACAGGAGTTGTTAAGGAGGAAGTGCCGGTTGTACGAGACTTTCCAGATGTATTCCCAGAGGAATTACCAGGCATGCCACCAGATAGGAAGATTGCTTTCTGATAGAGCTACTACCAGGGACAACCCCAATTTCCAAGAGACCCTATCGGATGCCCGCAAATGATTTAGTAGAAATCAAGAAGCAGATTAAGGAGCTATTGGACAAGGGATATATTCGCCCAAGTTCATCACCTTGGGGAGCCCCAGTTCTTTTGGTGGAGAAGAAAGACAAAACCTTGAGGATGGTGGTCGATTATCGAGCATTGAACGAGGTGACTATCAAGAATAAGTACCCTTTGCTGATGATTAATGACCTGTTTGACCAGCTAGTAGGCGCCAAAGTATTCTCCAAGATCGATCTTCGATCAGGGTATCATCAACTGAAGATTCGTGAACAGGATATACCCAAAACAGCTTTCACCACCAGGTATGGCTTATACGAGTATACAATCATGTCCTTTGGTTTGACTAATGCTCCTGCCTACTTCATGAATTTGATGAACAAAGTGTTTATGGAATATTTGGACAAGTTTGTCGTGGTGTTCATCGATGACATTTTGATATTCTCCAAGAGCGAGGAAGAACACAAGGAACACTTGCGTTTAGTTCTGGAGAAGCTTAGAGAGCATCAGTTGTATGCCAAGTTTAGTAAATGTGAATTCTGGTTGACGGAAGTCGGATTCCTTGGACATGTTATTTCCGGAGAAGGAATAGCAGTAGACCCCGCTAAGGTTGAAGCAGTCACTGAGTGGAAGTCACCCACCTCAGTTAAGGAGATCCGTAGTTTTCTCGGACTTGCCAGATATTACCGGAGATTCATTGAGAATTTCTCAAGGATTGCCAAGCTCATGACAGAGGTGTTGAAGAAAGAGTCTAAGTATGTCTGGACTGAGGAATGTGAAGCCAGTTTCCAGGAGTTGAAGAAACGTTTGGTCACAGCCCTAGTGTTGATACTGCCAAACCTTCGGAAAGACTTCCAGGTTTATTGTGACGCATCCGGTCAAGGACTTGGAGGAGTACTCATGTAGGAGGGAAAAGTTGTAGCATATGCATCCAGACAACTACGACCCCATGAGTTGAATTATGCCACCCATGATTTGGAACTAGCAGCCGTAGTGCATGCACTCAAGACCTGGAGACATTTCCTTATCGAAATTAGTTGTGATGTGTACACTGATCATAAGAGCCTGAAGTATATCTTCATGCAGAAGGAGTTGAACCTCAGACAGAGGAGATGGTTAGAGTTAATCAAGGACTATGACATGAGATTACATTACCATCTAGGAAATGAAAATGTTGTGGCAGATGCTTTGAGTCAGAAGAGTTATGTGAACACACTCATAGCCGGAGGATTACCCCAGGAGTTAACCAAAGATCTCAGAGAGCTTCGGTTAGAGATAGTTCCGCAAGGATATGTTTCCACACTAGATATTCAGTCCACCTTGACCGAAAGAACTCGAGAAGCCTATAAATCAGACAATAAGATAGCTGAGATAAAGCAGAGAATGAAAGAAGGCAAGGCTAAAGGCTTTTGTGAAGATGAACATGGTACTCTATGGTTTGAGAATCAAATCTATGTACCCCATGACCCAGAGCTCAGGAAGTTGATACTTCAAGAAGCCCACGATTCACCATACTCGATACACCCAGGAAACACCAAGATGTACCTGGATTTGAAGGAAAGTTACTGGTGGACAGGTATGAAGAAAGATATTGCCGAACATGTTGCGGTATGTGATGTTTGTCAGCGAGTAAAGGCAGAACATGAGAAACCAGCAGGGTTACTCCAACCTTTGCCGATCCCTGAGTGGAAATGGGATAAGCTTGGTATGGACTTCATCACAGGACTACCCAGGACCCGTTCAGGATATGATTCCATTTGGGTAGTGGTCAATCGTTTGACCAAGGTGGCTCATTTCATTCCAGCAAAGACCACCTATACCAGTGCTAAGTTAGCCAAGATCTATATGACCAGGATCGTATGTCTGCATGGAGTTCCAAGGAGTATCGTGTCAAATAGAGGAACACAATTTACCTCAAAGTTTTGGCATCAGCTACATGAAACTTTGGGTACAAGGCTGGAGTTCGGTACAATTTTTCATCCGCAGACCGATGGACAGACTGAGAGAGTCAACCAGATTCTGGAGGACATGTTGAGAGCCTGTGCGCTAGACTATGGGTCCAGTTGGGATGACAACTTACCTTACGCAGAGTTCTCGTACAACAACAGTTATTAGACCAGTCTGAAGATGGCCCCTTCCGAAACTTTATACGGAAGGAGGTGCAGAACACCATTGACGTGGGATGGTGTTGGGGACCGACAACTTTTTGGTCCCGATCTTATCCGAGATTCTGAAGATAAGGTCAAACTGATTCGAGACCGACTCAAGATAGCTCAATCCCGGCAGAAGAGCTATGCTGATAACAAACGCAAGGAGGTGACATATGAAGTAGGGGATCGAGCATATCTCCGTGTGTCCCCACTTCGAGGAATCAAGAGGTTTGGTGTGAAAGGAAAGTTAGCATCCAGATTCATAGGCCCCTACAAAATTCTGGAATGTAGAGGCGAAGTTGCATACAAGCTGGAATTGCCGGAAGGACTGTCTGGAGTTCATGATGTTTTCCATGTTTCCCAGCTAAAGAAATGCCATGCTGAGATGGCTGATATTCCTTTGAGAGACACAATGCCCCTAGAGGCCATACAACTTGACAGTGACCTGACCTACAAGGAGAAGCCCGTCAGAATCCTCGAGACTGCCAACAGAGTCACCCGTAGCAGGATCATCAAGTTCTGTAAGCTTCTATGGAGTCACCACACCGAGGAAGAAGCCACCTTGGAACGCGAAGAAGATCTTCGTAGAGACCACCCGCACCTATTTTCTAGCCAACCCGAATCTCGAGGGCAAGATTCATCTTAAGGTGGGTAGGTTTGTAACATCCCAAAATTTCATTTTGGAACGTTATGATATATAGCTATGCATCATCATCACATTATTTGAATGAATAAAATGGTTGAAGTGCTTCCTTTGAATTTCTGAAAGGCCACTTTCATTTTCCCCTTTTTCTTGTTTCACCTATTTGAAAACCTCTGGAAGAGTCCATAGAAAAGAGGGGAGTAACATGACACTCCACACCAGGGGCATCTTGGTGAGATATTTGAGCAATTAAACTAGGGGGTTATTTGAAAAAATTAGTGAAAAAGGATTTAAAATCAAATAAGCAATTTCTGAAAATAATTTTTTTCAAAGTATTCAATATGACAGAGGAAAAATGTTCATTCAATAGCATTAATTCTCCTGATCATTTTGGTATATATATTTCCTATACTTGGACATGTTTTGAATGCTTTAAATATGATTTAAATGCTTTGGAAATAGAAAGGAAACGAATTAATTTGAAACGGGCCGGCCCACCTGCATTTAATTCCCGAATTCATTCCCGATCGGCCACCGACGCGCTGACGCTGCCCTCTCTCTCTCTGACACCCTGTCCCCACTGCCCGATCCCGATAACCCCGCGGTCACCTTCCTCCTCGCGTCAGACAGAGCTTGTTGGGGAACGTCGCATGGGAAACAAAAAATTTCCTACACACATGCAAACCTATCCATGGTGATGAGCATCTACGAGAGGGAGAGTGGATCTACGTACCCTTGTAGATCGCTAAGCGGGAAGCGTTAAGAAACGCAGTTGGTGTAGTCGAACTTCTTCGCGATCCAAATCGCCGAGCGTCCCGCGATCCAATCATGAACCGTCCCGCGAACACATCATGATCCGTCCCGTGAACTCATCACGATCCGTCTCACGATCTTGATCATGATCTGTCCCACGAACTCATCACGATCCATCTCGCAATCTCGATCACGGTCCTTCCGATCTAGCGCCAAACGGACGGCACCTCCGCGTTCAGCACACGTGCAGCTTGATGACGATCTCCACCGTCTCGATCCAGCGAGAGGAGGTGGAGAGGAGAGAGAGTTCACCGGCAGCGTGATGGCGCTTCGGTGATGGTGGTGGAGCAATTCCGGCAGGGCTTCGCCTAAGCGCTGCAGAAAACTGATCTAGAGGAGAAACTATGCACCGGTGTAACGGGTAGCACGTGGCCGGAAATTCTATCCAAAAACCACCCAATCCACTAGTATATATAGGAGGAGAGGAGAGGAGAGGCAAACAAGGCCTTTGGGTCGGCCGAAATAGGAGGTGGGAAGCAATCCTACTTCACCTCCAATCCTAGTTGGAGTAGGATTGGCTCCTATTGGCTGATTTTCCACTTTTTGCTTTAGGACTTTCTCTCCTGCGCCATGGGCCTTTGTGGCTGTTTTCCCAGCCCACTAAGGGCTGGTTATTATTATCCCACAGCCCATGGACCTCTTGGGGTCGAAATACCCGTCCCGGAGGCCTCCCGGTACACTACCGGCACTCCCGGTACACTACTGGCACTCCCGGTACACTACCGATGAGCCCGAAACTTTTCCGGAAACCAAACTGGGACTTACTATATATGAATCTTTACCTCTGGACCATTCCGGAGCTCCTTGTGACGTCCGGGATCTCATCCGGGACTCCGAACAAACTTCGGTCACCACCATACATAACTCTACACTACCGAAACGTCACCGAACATTAAGTGTGCAGACCCTGCAGGTTCGAGAACTATGTAGACATGACCGAGACACCTCTACGGTCAATAACCAATGGCGGGACCTGGATGTCCACATTGGTTCCTACATATTCTACGAAGATCTTTATCGGTCGAACCTCTATGTCAAGGATTCAGTTAATCCCGTATAACGTTCCCTTTGTTCTTCGGTGTGTTACTTGCCCGAGATTCAATCGTCGGTATCTCCATACCTAGTTCAACCTCGTTACCGGCAAGTCTCTTTACTCGTTCCGTAATACAAGATCCCGCAACTAAAAATTAGTCACATTGCTTGCAAGGCTTATTGTGATGTTGCATTACCGTGTGGGCCCCGAGATACCTCTCCGTCACACGGAGTAACAAATCCCAGTCTCGATCCATGCCAACTCAACAGACACCATCGGAGATACCTGTAGAGCATCTTTATAGTCACCTAGTTATGTTGCGACGTTTGATACACACAAGGCACTCCTCCGATATCTGTGAGTTGCATGATCTCATGGTCATAGGAACACATACTTGACATGCGGAAAGCAGTAGCAATAAACTGACACGATCATATGCTATGTTTGCAGTTTGGGTCTTATCCATCACATCATTCTCCTAATGATGTGACCCCGTTATCAAATGACATCTCATGTCCATGGCTAGGAAACCTTAAGCATCTTTTGATCAACGAGCCAGTCTATTAGAGGCATACTAGGGACATGGTTTTGTCTATGTATCCACACATGCATCTAAGTCTCCGATCAATACAATTATAGCATGGATAATAAACGATTATCATGAACAAGGAAATATGATAATAACTAATTTATTATTGCGTCTAATAGAGCTCACCGAAGATCTCTCCTCTCCGGATCTCCCTCCTCTTTCCCTCCCCGACCACCGCACCGGCCCTATAAATAGCCCTGACTCCCTGCGCTCCATTTCCACCCCGAGCCCCACTCTACCTCGCCAGAGCGTTGCCCCACAACCTCGCCAGAGTTCAGCACTCGACCGAACCTCCTGGAGCTCGTGCCCATCACCACACCCACCCCCGACCCCCTCTGACACCACCAAAGTACGCCGGAGACTCACCGCCTTCGTTTCAAGCTCTCGGACGTCCTCCCCGGCCACCGCACCGTCTCTCCCGACCATCTCCGACCACCGGCCGCCGTCGACCTTGCCGGAAAACCTCGACACCCCTCTGTAAGCCACCGCACCCTCCCGTAGCCGTCGGATCTATAGTCAACGTATCAGATTAGAAGTATTATAAATCGAACCGGTACGCACTAGGCTTCAGTCACCCGCCCGCAAATGCCCACACATACATGGCCTTGGACAACCACAACCCGCCACGTAGCCACTGTCCGATAAGATTTATTTTCCCTTTTTCTGATTCTGTTTTAGAAAACAAAAAGATTTCAAATCTCGTTTTTGTTATATCTTTTAAACTATTTGGTGTTTTTAGTTGATTATTTTTGCATTAGTTCACAAATTTGATGTAGTTTATGTCTGTATGCTTAGATTTCAAATTTAAACTTTAAATTTTGAATCTAATCAAATTTGTTTAAATTACTAAAATCTGTATAACTAGAGTTTAAAAATATTTTTTTGAGTGAATCTTTTTGCCACTGTTTGGTATTAGTAAAACCTATCATTCTATATAAATTGAGAATTTTTAGAATGAATTTGGTTACTGTTTTTAACAAAAAACAGAATCTGTCTAGTTCTTAATAGGTTTTAACTAAATTGATTTTTATTCAATTTGAACCTAAATTAGTTTAACTTTTGTTTTTAGATTTCATTAGGTTCTGTTGATTCAACTTTATGTGTATTTTGTTTCTGTTAATAAAATATGTTTTTAAATTGTTGTGTACTCTAGTTTGAATAGGTTCATTTTGTTTTCCCCATATATATTGTTTAGAAGGAGTTTTGTAATATTTCTTTTAGCACAATATTTTCATAATGAAATACTTTCTGTTTTCAAATAAAATTTGATATTTACTTTTCTGTTACCTAAATGTCTAGTTGTTCAAAACCAAATTTTGACTTGTATGTCTTAGTAGGGATTTTGAAACCAAATTTTAATATTCTTATACTTTAAGTGATTCTTCTTTTGATTGTAATTTTGTTTGTTGAAGCATTTGTTTACCTTGCTATTTTATGAATTGTTTTGTGTTTATGCTTATGGTGTGCTCTTGTTTGATTCGTTAGATCATCCAGAGTGCAAAGCTTGTTGTCTAGAGTCACTTGATTACAAGGATCGTCAGCAAGGCAAGTCACTTTGACCATGTATACCTATGTTTTATTGCATTAGTTCTTCCATCACCCCAATTGCATGCCAAGTAGGTAATTGGAAACTTGGTTACTTGTTGAAGTATCATGTGGTAGGTACCCTCAACCCTTTGACACATTGGCCCCGGGAAACGTTGTTTTACATTTTGCTATGCTATTAGTAGACGGGGTTGGTTGTGTGATTCATGAGAGTTGTGAGTTAATAATTTCAAGACCGACATGATGATCAAGTCTTCAAGACTCCAAGTTCTTCAACTTACCTCTGGGTGGATGATGGTTGAACGGCGCCCTGGAGAAACTAGTGGTTAGCCTAGATGATGCTGGAGAAGTGCCAGTATTCATGCGGAAAGCTCCACCCAGGCACAAAGAGATGGATGGATGCTTCAAGACCCAAGGCTTACCTACACAGCCACAAGCCATTATGGGCTCTGGCTTGGTTGGATATCGTGGTGACCCTGGACAGGCGGTGCTACGAGATGTAGAAGAACGGTAGGAAAGGATGGGCACCGACAGAGTCTCGGGGAAACCCTTTTGAAGACCATGTTTTGGTCATCCGTTTCTCAAACACCATGAAGTGCGAGAAGTCCAACGGAGGCGATCAAATCTTGTGGGGAACGTGTGCAAAACTCTGCAGAGTACCCAAACCTAATCAATTAGCTGTGTCCACGGTCATGGACAGTTTGAGCCAAAGGAACTAAAAATATCTGGAACTCTCAACACAATTAATTATATTGAGGTGGGTTATTAATGTCAACTTGGGTATGAGAATTGGTTGGTGGAACCATCTCATTAAACAACCAACATTGTAGTAATTATGCCTTTGCCCTCTCTTGTTGTAGGAATTTTTTTGGCTTTATGCAAAAACTTAGTACCCCACCTGCCATATTTGCATATAGACTAGATGATTACTTTACCCCCTCTCTTGTGACTTTGCCGGCATATTCAATATGCTGACCTATACGGCTGCAACGTATCATGTTGCAGTGTACTTTTCCGACCAGAGTGAGGATATGCTCTATGCTCGGTGAGATGCCCTTGGAGTCAGATGGACTCAACTACCTATGGAGCTTCCGCAAGTTTATGGTTTAGTTTATCTCATGAGTTGGCCTTCAGCCACTTTATTGTAATCATTATTGTAATAAAGAACTCGATATGAGATTTCGATTAATTAATGCTGTGTGATTTCCCTTTGATATATACATTGATGTACAGTGTGTGTACCAGCATGATGTTGGGATGGTACAAAAACACCGGAGATTCAACCTTCCAGGTCGGGTCGATACATAGAGTAACAAATTCCAGTCTTGATCCATGCCAACCCAACAAACACCCTCGGAGATACCAGTAGAGCACCTTTATAGTCACCCAGTTACGTTGCAACGTTTGATACACACAAGGCACTCCTCCGATGTCTGTGAGTTGCATGATCTCATGGTCATAGAAACATATACTTCACATGCAGAAAACAGTAGCAATAAACTAACACAATCATATGCTACGTTTGTAGTTTGGGTCTTGTCCATCACATCATTCTCCTAATTATGTGATCCCATTATCAAATGACATATCATGTCCATGGCTAGGAAACCTTAACCATCTTTTGATCAATGAGCCAGTCTACTAGAGGCATACTAGGGACATGGTGTTGTCTATGTATCCACACATGTATCTGAGTCTCCGATCAATACAATTATAGCATGGATAATAAGCGATTATCATGAACAAGGAAATATGATAATAACTAATTTATTATTGCCTCTAGGGCATATTTCCAACAGAATGTAAATATGGTGTTCTAGGAAAGACGGTCGAGAACTACCATGATCACTAAGTGATCCTGAACACCTACTTACGTCAAACATAATCCCACCGTGTTCTCTCTCGGTTCATGTTCACAAGCAGAGACGATCACGGTTACGCACTCAGTTGGTGTGTTTTATTAGAGTTTACTTTAAGTTGGCTATAACCGGGTGTTAAAGAAAATATCCAAGTTGCCACATAACCGCGGCCATGGCTTTCCAAAAGATTTAACCCTTTAGGGGTGCTCTACCTAATCCATCAAAAATTAACCACACGACGCGGGAATAACCTGGACCATGGATCTCGTGATCTTCCTAGGCAATTCCAAAGGAAATCTGACACCTCGAGATAACCCGAAGAAGATAAGAGTTCCTCACGCAAGACATTCGAGAAAGGTAAAACAAGTCCAGCAAGACCACTCGACGTGTCGACGAACCCGATAAGAGCCACGTATCTCGTTCTTAGGAAATGACGGATGAGCGATGGTTACCACGCCAATCACCGAGTTGCTTCGGGCGGCGTTAATAAGCTGCTTTGGGTTGGACCAACACTCATGATGAGCACTGGTCCGGGTTGTTCATTAATTATCCATGGGGTTACAAAGCCCTATGCATTTTTATAAGTTGTTAAGAAAATAGTACCAATGTTGGTCTTGCTAGACAAGCTTTAATCTCAAACGAATAATTAAGGGGGTCCCTGTAACAATCTCGAGCAAGTTAGGACCGCAAAATATGGTAAACATAACACCGGTAACAAGTACTATGGCGGTAAAAGTGGAACAAAACACCGAGCAAAAGGCAAGCCTTACACCTTACCAAGATATATATGTGCATTAAATTAAATAACAGAAAATATTATAATATCTCTAGATATCCATGTTATCACATGGAAAACAACCTGCACCTTCATCTAAGAATGCTATAAGAGGGGCTGAGCAGCGGTAACTTAGCCAAAAAAGGTTTGCTAGGTAGTGGAGGGGTTAGAGGCTATCATGGAAATGTAGGAGGCTTGACATTCAAGTGGTAGCTAACACAAGTGTAACGATAAGAGCGAGACATCTATCAAAGCAAAAATAGTGTCAGGATCCAGGTATGATCATCTTGTCTGTTGGTTATTCAGAAGAAGAAAGAGCTGGGTCCTTGTCGTTGTACTCTCCTAGATCGTCATACTCAGGTTCAACATTGACGTCTACCCAAAGATAATAACCACCAAATAAACAAACAACCAAGGTGCAATGCACAAACAAGATGATGCATGATTCATTTGAAGTATTTAACACGGCAATCCTACGCTAGTCAAGTTTCTCATGCAATAGTTAAGTTATTTAGAATTCTATACAGAACCTCATGTTAAGTTGTTTGAACATGCATGATCATGGAAAATATGTATGCTTCATGCAAAATCGATGCAAATGCATATGTAAAATGTAGGAAACGGAGTAACGGTTCTCACGCTACGCTCACGATAATGTACGAAGATAAAATACAAGACGAGGAAGGCCATGGGATATTCCTTGGTATTCCAAGGTATCCACTAGTTAGTAAAAAAAATCTAACCACAATAGATCCAAATATCAAGCAAAACAATGGAGCATAGCTCCCACAAGTCACAAAACAACACCAGACACATTCTGCCCAAAACAGCAACATAGCAACTTGCACAGCAAATATCTAGAGCTACATGTTGTTTCCAACCTCAAACAAGGAATGTACGGAAACTACATAACATGCTTGACAAATCATTCAACTACATAAACTTGATAGGAAGCAAGGATCACTAAGCATGAAGCCCACAAGATGGCATAGTGAAACAGATTCTAGGTACTTAGTGAAAATTACAGTTTTCTGGAATCTGAGTTATCCTGATAGCAATTTGACAGAAGAAAACAATGACGCTAGAGACCACCTTATGGCACTGAGCTTGAGATAAAACACAACAGAACACTTGGTAGCATCCACTAAACATAGCATAAAAATAACTACAGATTCTCAGACTTAGAAATATTTAGCATGTTGAAAACAACAACATTTTATTAGCTACTTTGGAGCAAGAATCCCACTTACATGCAAGCTTATCATGTCAAAAGAAAATACCAGGGCATAATACTCACAAAACTCTACCTCTTACAGGTTGACACAATTATCATAGCATGCATGGATTTATTCCTACAACAATGACAAAATGGCATATTCGAACAAAATGACATTTTGCAAAATTTGCTCAAAAGCTAAAAAAAATTACACAAATGATTCCTGGGATTTTTCTACCCCAAATCCATATATCACACTCATATCTTTGCTATTGAAAGACTCCGAAACCCTAGCTCGAAAAATACATGCCAACACTATAAGTCAAAACTTGCTATAATTGAACATTACCAAAAATGGCCTAGTCCATATCTGGACATTTCCAGAAATGGAATTAAACATAATAAACATAAATAAAACAAGCAAAATAAAATAAAACAAACAAATAAATAAAGGAGGGGTCCCACCTGGCAGTGAGCCAGGGACCCCTCTTTGGCTATGAAGTGGGGCCAGGGTCCGCTTGTCATACACACACACACTACACATAGGACACACAGACACACATAGAAACACACATATCCACCACACACACACCTGTACACTGGCACATGGGATCCAGCCATGGCCACATGGGATCCCACGCCACACACGCACACACGACGGGCACACACACACACACCTATAGCCGAAAAAGAAAACGGGCTGGGGGGATTCGAACCCGCGACCTCTCGGTCGTTTCCCCTGGCGCGCACCACTGCGCTATTGAACGATTGCTGGTCAAAGAGGGGAACAACGCTTCTACTACTAACCGTCGATGACGAACACTGATGAAACTGAATAAATCAACACCGGAGACAAAGCATGGCGGCAACGCGATTCCAGCGAGGCGATGATGCTCAGCTACAGCAGGCTCTGGCGGGGGCTTGCGGGGTCCTATGGGAACCCGTTCCCGCACTCAGAGGGGAAGAACCCTACGCGCTATAGCAGGCTCGAGCTCGAGCTTGCGCTCGCTCGGGCATGGCGGCGATGCGGTGCTACGGTGACGACGATGCTAACGGGACATGCGGGAAAGGCTGGCGGCCGACTGCTCACCGAGAGGGGGGGGCAAACACAGGCTTGACACAGCGACGGGGAAGAAGATCCACATGGTGATGCGTGGCGCGACAGAGCAGAGGAAGCAACCGGCAATGGACACGGGGACATGGCTGTCGATTCGGAGGCTAACTCCTCCTCCTAGCGACGGGAGTGGAACGCAGGCGGCACCGGGGTCCGGCTGGGCATCTTGGACGGCGAGGAGGCGGCCGCCAGAGGCGACAACAACGAAGAACAAGCCAGTGGTCGACTCTAATTTTTCTCTGAAAATCTCTGCACTTACCTGCAGAGGGGGGAGATAGAGGTGGATGGAAGAGAGGTGGCAGTAGTGGCGCGAGGAATGAGAAGTTCTAGGTGGGTGCGGACGTTGAGGGGGGGGGGGTTAACTAAGCCCTGGAGGAGCGGCTCTCCTTGCCACCTCGGCCATGGCAGGGCCCTGCTCGCTACTCTCTCTGAGAGGGAGCTAGAAAGGGAGGAGGAAGGGAATGCGGGAGGCGACGCTGACGCGCGAGACCGGATCGGTCCTCACCGGAAGGGAGCGATGAGCGCGTCTAGCTAGGCTGCGAGGCTGCGCTAGTTAGGCCAGGAGGGGGCCCACTGGCTCCTCTCTCGTGCGTGGCCAAGAGGAGGCCCATTGTCTTGCCTTCCTGAGCAAGCTGTCTCTAGGCGACTTATCCGCCCGGGTCTTCATACCTTCTCCATCTGGACCTCATCTTAGCCCATCCTGGGAAGCTGCCAAACATCTTGGGCTTGAATTTTCAAGGCCCATCCCTAGGCTGGTCTATGAGCCGCCAGGTGTGACCCGGAACCTCCTGGGCGGGTCTCACCATGGGGTTATATCCCCAACATTAGGCCCCAGGTTGATTTGAGCTTGCTCATTTCAACCTCCTAGGCACTGTCTTCCAATATCACTGGTTCGACGGTTCATCGTTTAGGTCTAGAAATAACTTAATTTTTCGTATTTTGTAGATCCATAACTACATAGATAGTCTGTGAAACTTGTTTTCCACACTTAGTAAACTTTTCCTCGTCGTCCAGCAAACTTGACCCGCCAGTGGAATTCCGGCTCTCATCAAACCATTCTGGCGACTTACCTTGGTAGAATTTATACTTTTAGTCGCCCTTTGCCGTCTGGCGTCTCCTAACTCGTCGTGTATTTACCACCTTACGCAGTTTTGAACCGCCACCATGTCTCGTGCATCCAACTCATGCAACTCGGTCGGCTCTGCTGTTACGGAGGAGTATTTGACCAATTTTGTAGACGCGAGGACCCTTCCAGCCAAGGATATCGTACATTGGCGGGTTCCAGGCAATGAATTGAGGCCTCGTCCTCTCGAGGGTGAAGTAGTCGTATTTATGGATCACCTTGCGTGCGGTTTTAGCCCACCCGGCTCAAAATTCTTTCGGGATGTCCTTCACTTTTTCAAACTGCACCCTCAAGACCTAGCCCCCCATTCTGTCACCAACATATGCAACTTCCAAGACATAGGTGAAGGCTGGCCCAAGCTTAGAGCTTGGTGGAATTTCCATTCAGAGGCGACGAGACATAACCTTCCTGGCTCTTCAATTGCCAAGCCATCCCAAGGATTGGAACAAAACTTGGTTTTAGTGCAAAGATACTTCCCCTGAAGGAGAGCATCCCCTATCGGGTTATCGTCCATGCCGGCTCAATACAACATTTGAGCTCCCTGGTTGGCTATCAACTTCAAACGGGCAAAGTACGCTTCAGCTCACGCGAAGATCAAAGCTCTTATGGCCAATGGACTGACAGGCCTGGACTTAACTTGCTGTTGGATTTCTTGGAGGGTCATACCCCTGAGCCGGCGAAGCCGCCTCATGTGTGAATATTTGAGCTAATCTATAGACCCCCTCTTCTTTAACTCAGCAACATTATCAGAGGACAACATCATGGCTGCCATCAAGAGCCTTGTCCATGAGTCTTCAGAAGCTTGCAGTGCCATTGGGCTAGCACCTTTCTATGCCGCGGACCCGGCCCAAGACATAAAGACGAATCTTGGTATCCTTATCTCTGTATTAGCTATACTTAGAAATCTTTTCACCTTTCACCGGCTTACATTCACAGGTCAATTCCGATTTCTAGAAGAAGAAGTACGTTCCTCCCCCGAAGAAGTTAAAGAAGAAAAACGCATGCCGGAAGAAGAAAGCCGATCATCAAGAAGAACCGAAAGAACAGCTGGAATCTAACGACTCAAAGATATAACTTAACTCTCTTTGTTGTCCCTTTATTCACCTTATTAAAAACAATTATTCATAGGACGAGACAGAGACAAGCCACGCCAACGCTCCTGAGGTAACTTATGTTTTGTCTGACTCGGACTATTTTGTACCCCGGAAGGCACGGCGGGTCGTTCGAAAAGTCCCCCTTTCTCATCCTCTGGCTTACTTAGACCCCTAGTTTCTTTTGAAAATGCAACATCAAATCTCCCAATGCCAGACCCAGAGCGTCGGTTCTACCGCTCTCATGGCCGGGTTATCTAACTCTCCGGCTCCGAAGAAGCGTCCGACTGAGGTATCCATTCACTCTTTACTTTACTTTACCAATCTTGCCGTTGTAATTCAAAATTGCCTTGTATTGTTTGAACTGCTTTTCAGGAATCACCTCCTTCATTTCGCGACTCTACGACGACTGCTCTGCCGCGTCCAAAGATTAATCCGCTGTATGTGTTTTTCAGGTTTTATATCCGAGTCCTTTGCTGTTGTAAACTTTGGGTTCTAACCCTCTGTGCTCTTCAGGGCTCAAGCCAAGCGAAGGAAAACCAACAAGTCCTCCTCTGGTCCTAATGCTCAAGACCCAGAGCCTGCTAAGACGGATTCTCCCATACCGGATGTTGATCCCTCAGCAGATTCCAAAGAGGCACCTGAAGAGGCTTGTCCTTTTGCAGAGCCGACGTTCGACAATACAATTCCTGAGAGTCCTCCGAGGGACTATTTCAAGCCGCCAAGCCCTGCAAAGGCTGCTGATGAAACCACTACTCCGGACGTCTTCATTACTGGCGCCGGCTTCCACTCTCCTCAACTCCATGTGCTGACAAAACATAGTGAAGCGATTGAATCTTCCAAGAAGCTGGAGTTTGTGCTCCCTGCGCTAGGGAAGCTAACAACCGATGAACTTCATGCTGGTTATCTGAACCGTCTGTCTAGAAGCCGAGACTTAGAGCTCAAGCTTGTCAACCAGATGAAGAAGAAGTATGAGGTATGCTAACTCTCCTTATACCCTTATGTAGCCCCCAAGAGCCGGGTTATCATTAGCTGGTGGTAATCCGGGTCTTCAACACGTGCTAGAAGTAGGCATGTTTAACCTGTAGGCCTCGACTATTAGAAGTAAGTGAAAATCATGGTTCGTAGCCCCTAAGGGCCGGATCAACTTTGATAAAGTTGAGCTGGAGCTTCATTGCAGATAATGTAAAGAGCTAGTCGTAGTCCCCAAGGGCCGGATCAACTTTGATAAAGTTGAGTTGGAGCTTCATTGTAGATAATGTAAAGAGCTAGTCGTAGCCCCCAAGGGCCGGATCAACTTTGATAAAGTTGAGTTGGAGCTTCATTATATTATAATTTGAAGAGCCTTTGGTAGCCCCCAAGGGCCGGCTCAATGTCATTGGAGCTGAGTCGGAACTTTCGTTGTAAATAACATGAAAAACTAGCCTGTAGCCCCCAAGTTCCGGGTTAAGTTGACGAAGATGACCCGGAACTGCGTTGTAATCTTGGAGATCGAATAGACATTAGCCCCGAAGTGTCAAAAATATTGCTTGCAATCTGCTTGAGACTTGCTTAAACTTCATTATCAGACAAAATGCCCTCCTGACGACTTATTGCGTATTTTGAGATGTCACAGGAAGCCTTAAACGAAGCCGGCTCTGAATTAACCGGTTTGAAAAGCCAGCTAGCCGCTCAACAAACTGCCCGTAGTGAAGATGATGAGAAGTGTCGGCTCCTCTCTAAAGAGCTGACAAAAACAAAAGCTGAATTTGATGCCTTCAAGAAATCGGCTGAGACGGAACAAGCCGCCCTGTCTCAATGAGCAGATGATGCTAACCAGCAGCTCATGATCGTTTCAGAGGAGCTGCAATCTTTGAAGCGACATATCAAGAAGATGTCAGCTACCATATTCGGTAAGCCTTAAAATAGTTAGCCGAAACCTTTGCATGAATATTTGTACTGGCGACTTATGATGGAGAGTCAGTCTTACGTAGGTCCAAGGAGCCGTCAACTCGCTTTCGACAGCCTGCTCCCCCTAAAGGCTATTTATACCTTGACAGAACAGCTGTACTGTGGAGCCGTCTGCACGATCAAGGCTGTGCTCTACAAGGATACCACCCCTTCAACTATATTGTGGTCTTAGAGTTACTGTCCACCCTTCCAAAATAGATCGTAGAGCTTAAGAGATCAGCCGCCCGACAGGGAGCCATCACAGCCATAAGCCGGGCATTGGCGTTTGCTCCAGAGTTGACTCCTTAAGATATGATGGATGGGTTTCCATCGAAAAAGGATGACGGCTCAGATTTCACTGACGCTGATTATGCTGAGTGCATGAAGGCTTCCAAGGTTCTCGCCTCCATGTTAGCAGAATAGGTGAACATGTCAACTTATCAGGCGGCTTATGATGCCGATCAGAAAAGAATCCGCGGCCCCCTCTTTGAAGCCAAGGACTTGACATCCGCCTGCAGTAAGCACCTCTTTGCTTCTGAACTTGACCCGTCCCACTTATTTGAAGAAGGAAACTTTGCAGCTTTAACCCACTGCAACTGGGACTTGGACAATCTTCAGATCAAGGCAGTCGAAGACCCGGAGCAGGGTGACCCGCTGGCCAACTGATGGATTTGTTAAATGCCGTGGATAAGTCGGCTTCTGTGACCCGCCATGGGCGGTGTAAAAATATTGAATCACTTTTGGGCTCTAGAAAGAGCGGCTGTAATAGTCTTGTCGTAAAACTTTGCCTTTGTCTGAACTGTGCCATCGCGCACATGTTAAATAGTTTGGCTGTAATATATGACATCTTTATTGCACTTTCATACTGGATGTTTTGCTGACTCTTGGCGGCTTAATCAACCTGCAAGAATAGATGTATCTCCAAATTGTTAGGAGGGCGACTCAGAATAGCGTAACCCAAAGATGCTGTATGTTTCCTAACTTGTTTTTTCATAGTAGCTCATGTGCCGGTTCTACTGGGTTGACTCGCCAATTAATACTCCTTAGCAGTACAGGGTCTCTGTGGAGATTGGCTGTCAATTTCTTTGAGCCGGCTCAGGGTCTCTAAGAGAGATTAACTGAAAGGAAGTGTGACGTACCAGGAGAGACACGACAGGGCATGAGCACCCTTATAGCCCACAAACTGCCTCTCACGTGACATAAATCTGCCGTTTTAACCTTAAACAGTACAGGGTCCTTAAGGATTAACTGTCTAAGAGTACGAGCAGGCCACATAGCAGAGAGTTAGCAGCAGATGGGAGAGTTTGTCCTTGCTTTCCGTAAGCCGACCCTCTCGTGACAAAACCGCCATTTTAACCTTAACCAATATAGGGTCTCTGTGGAGATTGGCCGTGAATTTCTTTGAGCCGGCTCAGGGTCTCTAGGTGAGATTAACTGGTAAGAGTTTGGTGGGTCACCTAGCAGAGTAGCATCAGCTTACATGCAGGTTTAACCCTGTTTGGCTTAAGACCCGATCAAGTGGGTGTGTAAGCTACACCTAGTGGGTGGGAAGCCCCCAAGTGACCTTTGTTGATGGAATCAACTGTTTGGCTCAAGAGCCGACCGATAGGGTTTGATAAGCTACACCCGGTGGATGGGAAGCCCCCTAGACGATCATGTTGATGGAGTCAACTTTTTGGCTTGAGAGCCGACCGATAGGGTTTGATAAGCTACACCCGGTGGGTAGGAAGCCCCCTGGACGATCATGTTGATGGAGTCAACTTTTTGGTTTGAGAGCCGACCGATAGGGTTTGATAAGCTACACCCGGTGGGTGGGAAGCCCCCTAGACGATCATGTTGAGTCTTTTTCGCAGAGATTGAGATATGCGAAACGGCGGAGGCCCCGGCCTGCAGGGATGCCAACTTTATTCATATATAAATATGATATGTACAATGATAGTGTACAATGTCAAGTCTCAACAACTTAGGTATAATAAGGCCGTAGATGCGCTATGTTCCACGGCCGGCAGGTCTCCTGCCCCGAGGTATTTGAGTTGTCTCGGATGTCAATGAGGTAATATGACCCGTTGTTGAGATTTGTGCTGACCACAAAAGGTCCTTCCCATGGAGGGGATAACTTGTGTGCATCTGTTTGATCCTGAATCAATCGCAACACTAAGTCGCCTTCTTGAAACGTCCAGCTTTTGACTCTACGGCTATGGTAGCGACGCAGGTCTTGCTGGTAAATCGCCGAACGAGCCGCCGCCAGATCATGTTCCTCTTCCAGGGCATCCAACGCATCTTGACGCGCCGTTTCATTGTCTGCCTCAACATAAGCCGCCACTCATGGCAAGTCATGACAGATGTCACTCGGTAATACGGCTTCTGCACCGTAAACCATGAAGAAAGGTGTATAACCCGTTGACCTGTTGGGAGTGGTTCTGATGCTCCATAAAATGGACGGTAACTCCTCCACCCAACAACCCGGTGTTCGCTGTAAAGGAACCATGAACCGGGGCTTGATACCTCTCAAGATTTCGTGATTAGAACGCTCCGCCCGACCATTTGACTGTGTGTGAGCAACTGCAAAAACATCAAGACGGATGTGTTCACTGTCACAGAATGCTCACATAGCCCCCTTAGATAAATTTGTACCATTATCTATGATGATATTGTGAGGGTAACCAAAATGGTAGATCAGCTTCTTGATGAACTGAACCGCCATAGCTGCGTCACACTTGCTCACCGGTTCAGCTTCTACCCACTTGGTAAACTTATCAACCGCCACCAGGAGGTGGGTCTTCTTGTTCTTAGACCGCTTGAAAGGCCTGGCCATATCCAGCCCTCAGACTACAAACGGCCAAGTAATTGGAATCATGCGCAACTCTTGAGCCGGAACATGAGCATGCCGGCCAAACTTTTGACAGCCATCACACTTGTGAACCAGATCCTCTCCATCCTTGTGAGCCGTCAGCCAGAAGAAACCATGCCTAAAAGCCTTGGCCACCAGAGACTTTGAGCCGGCGTGATGCCCACAGTCACCAGCATGAATTTCATTCAAGATTTCCTTGCCCTCCTCAGGTGAGACACAACGTTGAAACACGCCGGTGACACTACATTTATGCAACTCGCCATTGATTATTGTCATAGACTTGGACCGTCTGGTGATCTATTTGGCCAGATTTTCATCATCAGGTAACTCGCCACGAGTCAAGTACACCAAGTAAGGCACAGTCCAATCCGGGTCAGGAATAGCTAAGTCTTCCTCTGAAGGTAACTTAACTGACGGGTGATGTAAGACGTCCAAAAAGACGTTAGGAGACAATGACCTTCGCTAAGAGCCTAACCTTGACAGGGCGTCAGCCACCTCATTCTTGTGACGATCAATATGATCCACCTGATAGCCCTTGAAGTGACCAGCAATGTCATCCATTGCCTGACGATAAGCCGCCATTCGCGGATCCTTGGAGTCCCAAGTGCCTGAAACTTGCCGAGCCATAAGATCTGAGTCGCTGAAGCACCTAAGCCGGCTTAAGTTCATCTCCTTAGCCACCCTGAGGCCATGGAGCAGGGCTTCATACTCAGCTGTGTTGTTAGTACAAGGGAACATCAGCCGCAACACATAACGGAACTTGTCACCCTTGGGGGAGGTTAAAGACAACTCCTGCCCCTGACCCTTCCAGCTGCCTGGATCCATCAAAGTGTATTGTCCAGTATGTGTTATCTGGCCTTTCTTCGGGCGCCTGACACTCTGTCCAGTCATTTATGAAATCCACTAGTGCTTGGGACTTGACAGCCCTACGAGGTACGTATTTCAGATTGAGAGATCCAAGCTCCAATGCCCACTTAGCAATCCTGCCAGTGGCTTCTCTGTTTGACTTATGTCTCCCAATGGGGTAGAGCTCACCACGGTGACTGGGTTTCCTAAGAAATAGTGCTTGAGCTTGCGGTTGGCCATGAACACCCCATATAATAGCTTCTGCCAATGTGGACATCTCTGTTTGGACTCTGTCAAAACCTCACTGATATAATAAACCGGCCTCTGAACTGGATACTCCTTCCCGGCCTCCTTGCACTCGACCACGATTGCAGCACTGACAACTCTGTTGTTAGCCGCCACGTATAAGAGCAAGGGTTCTTTCTCAACCGGAGCAGCTAAGACCGGTGGCTTAGTAAGCTGCTTCTTGAGCGCCTCAAACGCTTCACCCGTCGCCGCACTCTAGACAAAGTTGTCTGTCTTTTTCATCATTTGATATTAAGGGATAGCCTTCTCACCAAGGCGGCTTATAAACCGGCTCAACGCGGCAATCCGTCCTGCCAGGCATTGAACATCATTGATGCACGCCGGCTCAGCCAGGGAGGTGATAGCCTTGATCTTGTCTCGGTTATCTTCAATGCCACGCTCAGAGACCAGAAATCCCAAGAGTTTGCCTGTCGGAACACCAAAGACACACTTCGCCGGGTTAAGCATAATCTTATAGACCCGCAGATTGTTAATGGTATCCTTAAGGTCGTCAAGCAGAGTCTCCTTCTTCCTTAACTTGATCACAATGTCATCTACATAGGCGTGAACGTTGCGCCCAATTTGGCTGTGAAGACAATTCTGCACACATCATTGATAAGTCGCCTGGGCACTCTTGAGCCCAAAAGGCATAGACACGTAACAGAAAGCACCAAAAGGTGTGATGAAAGTCGTCTTCTCTTGGTCCTTGACTTCCATCTTGATATGATGATATCCTAAATAAGCATCGAGGAAGTATAAACTCTCACAACCCGCCGTAGCATCGATGATCTGATCAATATGAGGGAGAGCAAAGGGATCAGACGGACACGCCTTGTTAAGATCTGTGTAATCCACACACATACGCCACGTGTCATTCTTCTTGAGCATGAGCACCGGGTTAGCAAGCCACTCCAGGTGAAAGACTTTGACGATGAAACCTGCCGCCAAGAGTCGGGCGACCTCTTCCCCGATGGCCTTGCGTCTTTCCTCGTTGAACCGCCGCGTAAATTTCTTGACAGGTGTAAACTTAGGATCCACATTAAGGTTGTGCTCAGTGAACTCTCTCCGTACACCCGGCATGTCAGAAGGTTTCCATGCAAAGATGTCCCAATTCTCATGGATGAATTCGATGAGCGCGCTTTCCTATTTGGGATCCATATTGGCCCCAATAGTGAACTGCTGAGATGAGTCGCCCGGATTGAAATCCACCAACTTGGTATCATCCGCCAAAAATTTAGGGGCAGCTCAACCTCTGTGGTATGCTTTTTCAGCGGAGTCATGTCCTCCGGGTCAACATTTTCCTTATAGAACTTGAGCTCTGCCTTAGCACAACTTGATTCCGCGTAAGCCGCGTCTCCTTCCTCGCACTCAATAGCCGTATTCCGATCACCATGAACAATAATCGTTCCTTTTAACCCGGGCATCTTGAGTTGCAAATAAACATAACAGGGCCTAGCCATGAACTTGGCGTAAGCCGGCCGCCCAAACAAAGTATGATAGGGGCTCTTGATTTTGACTACTTCAAACCACAAGGATTCCACCCTATAGTTGTGCTCGTCACCAAAAGAAACTTCCAAAGAGATCCTACCCATAGGGTAAGCTGACTTGCCAGGCACCACACCATGAAATACTGTCGAAGAAGGCTTAAGGTCCATGTCAACCAGCTTCATCCGCCGGAAGGTGTCATAATACAGGATATTGATGCTACTATAACCATCCATAAGTACCTTATTTAACATATATCCTCCCACTTGGGGGGAAACTACCAAGGCTAGCTGCCCCGGGTCATCAACACGCGGCGGGTGATCCTCCCGGCTCCATGTTGTGTCATACTCAGACCACTTCAAGTATTGCGGTAGAGCCGGCATGATTGCATTGACCGCTCGCTTGCGCAACTTTTGATCCCCCATGTTAAGGCTAGTCGTAAAAACATGATACTGGCCCGAACTGAGCTGCTTTGGGTTACTCTGATATCCAGACTGATTATCATGCTGCTCATTATTGCCACCAGAGCGCTGATGATGTCCTCCGTGGTTGCCCTGGCCATGATGACTGGATCCTGAGCCACCGGGCCCATACCCAACTCCTGACCCGCCTGGTCCAGAACCGCCGAGTGGGCCACCACCATCATTGTTATGATGTCACATGCTATAGTCCTTGAGCTTCTGCATGATGTGGCAGTTGCCCCATGTGTGACCCACCGGTCTGTCGGGCCGGTTGTGCTCCAGACAAGGCTTGTTAAGCATTTCCTCCAAGTTGAAAGGAGTCTTACCCTTATTAAAAGGTGGTCTAAATTTACCATTGCCCTTAGGACGATTGTTGCCGATGCTGGCATTGGCCACCAATTCTGACCCACCATCCAGGTTCTTCCTCTTGCTTTGGTTACCATTACCTGCCGCACCCTTGACATGGTTATTCTTTTTACCCTGGCCAGTTTTCTCCTCATCCGAGCCTGGGTCCTTCGTATTATCCGAGTCGGCGTATTTGGTGAGAGCCACCATGAGCTCCCCCATGTATTCACACGTGCGCTTGAGCCGGCCAAGCTTCTGCTTCAAAGGTATAAAATGGCAATTCTTTTCAAGGACCAGAACCGCTTCAGCCACCGTGATCTGCTCAGACGAGTGGATGATAGTTGAAACTCGCCGGACCCAATGATGAGCCGACTCATTTTCCTGTTGCACACAGTGATCTAAATCCACGATCGTCATGGGCTGCTTGAACGTTCCTTGAATTTTTTTGATGAACTTCGCCTTTAACTCAGCCTAGGAGTTGATGGTGTTGGCTGGCAAACCCTTCAACCACGTGTGAGCCGGCCCTTCCAGCATCATGATGAAATATTTGGCACATACCGCGTCATTGACATCCAACAGCTCCATAGCCAGCTGATAGCTTTCGATCCAGGCCTCTGGGGGTAAGTCGGCGGTGTAATTCGGGACCTTGCGAGGGCCTTTGAAATCATTCGACAATCGCTCGTTTCGCAGAGCCGGCACCAAACACGGCACGCCCACGGCCCTAGTAGTCACTCCTGCTCCAACTGAGATGGAAGGCGCAGGCTCTTGGTGAGCCGCCGCTGCCAGAGCCGCTGCCTTTCACTGCTCTTTCACCCAGTCTACAAGCGCTTGTGCATCTAGAGCCGTCGATCATCCCCTGGAGCATCCGGTGCCGATCACTGCTAGAAACCGCCAGCGACTCATAGCGTCGGCGATTTATAGTGCCGGCTAAAGCTGCGGCTGGGGAGGGGGGTTGAATGGATGCGACTCCGACTGTATGCATATTTCTCTTGCTGGGCCATCACCGTTTGAAGGTATATATCCGATGGCATTCCGCACCTCTTCTGCAAAGGGCGCCTCGTCAGGAATATGGATCGTTTCAAGTCGGGTCGCTGCTGCCACCATGTTCTCTGCTGGGTTGGACTAATGACCCGCCGATGTTGGAAAAACCACTGGTGAGGCCTGGTTTCGTTGGGGCGGGTTAAGCTATTGTCGAGCCGCCGGCCGACCGCCAGGCGCGTCCGCTGTCCGTCCCATTCCTGGCGTGTTAAAGAGATTCCTGGCCTCATACTGTTTTGGTAAGTGAGACTGATGTCTCACTGGCTACACTGCAGCTGCTGACGGCTGCTCTAGCTCAAGGCGGAAAGCATCCGTCTTAAGGCGCTCTGCCTCTGCATCCATAGCAATCCCCTGTTGGACTTCCGCCATCCGGTCCTTAAGTCTTGTGATCTCCAAGTTCCGTGTGGCTTGATTATCTGGTGTGACCTTAGTGGCCATCAGGGTTCCAAGCTCTTTCATTAGATCCAGAAGAACCCGAGCCGGCGGCGGCGGGTCAGCCCTCGTGTCTGCTACTCCGGCGGCTGTGCTGCTCGTGCCCGGCGCTGACCCTGCCATGAATACAACCGCATGAATCGGTAGCCCGTGATTGTTCGACTCAGAACTCTTCGACTCCGGGTAACGCTCGTTGTAGCCCCCGAGCACGCCGTTGTGGAGCTGGTACATCGAGTCCGCCTCTCTGCTCGAAAACCCATCCTCCGAATAGACGAGAGTCTCCTGCGACATAGGAGCCTCAAGATCCATACCTTGAGTGAAGCCCACGAAGACACACTTCCGGCCCGAGTTAGCATAGGCGGGTCGCGCGTCTTGGGCGGGTTGCATGCGCCGAGCCGGCTCGACGATGTTGGTGCAGACATCCAGCCCATGTGTAGATCCATCAACCTTGCCTATGAAGACATGGATTCCGCCGAAGGGAACCCATAATCCGTATTCAACAGAGTCGGCTTCAAGGCCCCAGCCAGCATCGTCGATGTAGAGCCGGCCGTGGTGACTCTTGCTCATCCTTCCGACCACGTATCCCTCGAACCCTGGGATAGAGCCCTTTGAGAACTCAACACCACCGAGCGCTAGCCCCACGGTGGGCGCCAACTGTCGTGGTTTTGTCACGGCAGATGTCCGAGGACTTAGATTCAAGGCCACCGCTAAGGTGATGGACTCAAAGGGGTTGATCGGGACAAAGGACACGACTTTATCCAGGTTTGGCCCCTCAAGTAGAGGTAAAAGCCTACGTCCTGCTTGTGCTTGTATTGCTTGGGTATCGATTACAAGGGAGCGGATTGCTTGACCTAGTTCTCTATTAGTTAGTCTCTATCTAAGTCACCCCGGGTCTCGCCTTTATATAGGAGGTCAAGACCATGGGTCATACAAGTCGTAACCAACTCTCACAACGTGTCCAAGTCTATCTCTACATTGTCTTGCCTTCTTGAGCAAGCTGTCTCCGGGCGGCTTATCTGCCCAGGTCTTCATACCTTCTCCATCTGGGCCTCATCTTAGCCCATCCTGGCAAGCTGCCAAACATATTGGGCTTGAGTCTTCAAGGCCCATCCCATGGGCTGGTCTATGAGCCGCCAGGTGTGACCCGGAACCTCCTGGGCGGGTGTCACCACGGGGTTATATCCCCAACATGGTGCATCCAACTTGCTTGCTCATGAAGACCTAGGGAAGTTTGAGGAAGCCCATTATTGGAATATACAACCAAGTTATATAAAGAAATATTCCCACTAGTATATGAAAGTGACAAAATAGGATACTCTCTATCATGAGGATTATGGTGCTACTTTGAAGCACAAGTGTGGAAAAAGATAGTAGCAATGTCCCTTCTCTCTTTTCTCTCATTTGTTTTCTCTTTTTTTGGTGGGCATATAAGGCTTCTTTTTTTTAATTTGGGATTTGCTGGCCTCTTTTATTTTTCATAAAGTCGGAATCACATCCCCACTTGTGAGGGAATAATAGCTTCCATCATCCTTTCCTCACATGGGACATGCTCTAATAATGATAATGATCACACTTTTATTTACTTACAAATCAAAAGAAAGTTACAACTTGATACCTATGACAAAATATGACTCTATATGCAATATGGAAGTGATGGTGCATGTCATAAAAGGAAACGGTGGAAGTTGCATGGCAATATATCTCGTAATGGCTATGGAAATGCCATAGTAGGTAGGTATGGTGGATGTTTTGAGGAAGGTATATGTGGCAGTTTTGAGGAAGGTGGATTTGTTGTACCGGAGAAAGTTGCGCGGTACTAGAGAGGCTAGCAAATGTGGAAGGGTGAGAGTGCGTATAATCCATGGACTCAACAATAGTCATAAAGAAATCACATACTTATTGCAAAAGTCTATTATTCATTGAACCAAAGTATTAAACGCATGCTCCTAGGGGAGAGGTTGGTAGGAGTAAACCATCGCGCGCTCCCGACCCTCACACAAAGGTCGACAATCTATAAACAAATCACGCTCCGACTTCCTTAGATAACGGTTCACCATATGTGCATGCTACAGGAATCACAAACCTTTACACAAGTATTTTTTACCAAATCACAATTACTTTCTAACACGACTCTTAACATTACCATCTTTATATCTCAAAATTTTATGCAAGGAATCAAACTTCTCATAGTATTCAATGCACTTAATATGGAAGTTTTTATTATATCCCTCTTGGATGCGTATCATAGTAGGACTAAATTCATAACCTAGAACAATTACCATGCTGTTTAGAGACTCTCAAAATAATATAAGTGAGGTACGATAGTTCAATTATTTCTATAAAACAGAAACACCACCGTGCTCAAAAATATATAAGTGAAGCACATAGAGCAAAATTGCCTATCTCAAAATATATAAGTGAAGAACCTAGAGTATTCTAATAAATTCACAATTCAGCGTGTCTCTCTCAAAAGATGTTTGCAGCAAGGATGATTGTGGCAAAGTAACAAGCAAAGAATCATACCATACAAGACACTCCAAGCAAAACACGTATCATATGGTGAATAAAAATATAGCCTCAAGTAAATTTACCGATGGATTGTAAACGAAAGAGGGGATGCCTTCCAGGGAATCCCCAAGCTTAGGCTCTTCGGAATCCTTTAATATGACTTGGTGTGACTTGGTAATACCCAAGCTTAGGCTCTTGCCACTCCTTATTCTATAGTCCATCAAATCTTTACCCAAAACTTGAAAACTTCACAACACAAAACTTAATAGAAAACTCGTGAGATCCGTTATTATAAGAAAATAAATCACAACTTTAGTTATTGTTGTGAACTCATTATTTATTTATATTGGTGTTATACATAATGTATTCTAACTTATCCATGGTTCATACCCCATGGTACAACCTATAGATTCATCAAAATAGGCCAACAACTCAAAGAAAACATAATCTGTCAAAAATAGAATAGTCTGTAGAAATCTGAAAACTTGGTATACTTCTATACCTCAAAAAATTCTGAAAAATTATGAATACCTGGGAAATTTATATATCACTCTTGTGTAAAACTTTCAGACTCATTCGACGCTCTGAAAAATTTAGTAAACTCCTGGACTGAGCGCAAAAGTTTCTATTTTAGCAAGATCAAATCAACAACTACCACTGATCACCCCAAAGGTTTTAATTGGATCCAACACTAATTAAAAAACCAAAACACAATTATTACATAAGTAATAATGTGGTAAACACTCAAAAACAGAAGCAAAAACAGAACACAAAAATAAAATTGGGTTGCCTCGCAACAAGCGCTATTGTTTAATGCCCCTAGCTAGGCAAAACGCAAAAGATCTAGGTATTGTCATCTTTGGTATGCAATCCAAAAGTAGCCCCCATAATAGATTCATAAGGCAATCTTATTTCCTTTATAAGAAAGTGTTCCATGACTTTCCTTAATGGAAATCGGAATCTAATTTTTCCTTCTTTCATGTCAATAATTGCACCAATCGTTCTAAGGAAAGGTCTAGCAAGAATAATAGGGCATGTAGGATTGAAAGTGCCTTATTGACTAGAGGAGGGTGAATATGCGATTTTCACAAATTCATCACTCGAGGAATTTCAACTTGAGGAATTTGAAATGTGATGAATAACTAGCCGCGGATTAAGTACTCAAGTGCATGAGAAACATAGCAACAATAGTCATCATGATGAAATGAAACATGCACAGATTACAAGTAGCGTGATACAGGATAAGCAGGTGAGGAACAAGGTAACCTGAAGAATTTGAGATGAGGAAATTTTGAAAGTCATGAACCAAATTCTTTAAACAGTAACGATCAATTTCATTAGCAAGTATTCGAGGAAATAGAGGGGTTGAGGAAATAGAACCAGGTAGCTCGATGAAGACAATGGTTTGATGACCCAGTTCCAACTGCTGTGATAGTCGTACGTATGCTTTGGAGCGGACTGGTATTTAAACCAGAGGACACATAGTCCCAGGACACACAGTCCTTACCATATTCGCCTTGAGCTAAGTTCACAAAGTCCTCGCCCAACACTCGTGGTAAGTCTCAGGGTAGACTTCCAAAACCCTCACAAACTAGTCACCCGGCGATTCCCAATTGACTACTGGATGCTCTAGACCAAGGTCACTTCATGATCCCCAATTGACTGTAGGATGCACTAGACCATGACGCCTAACTGTCTGGAGGATACACAATCCTCAAAGGTAACAAGCGTCGGTTCGATACAGGAACAATGTCTTCAGTGATGTTCAATCACTTTGGGTTTGGTGGTCTTTATGTGGTTTTTTCCTCACTGATGATTTTCTCTCAAAGTCCTCGGAGGATGGGTTGCTCTCAAATGACAAGTGTCAGTTCTCTCTCGGAGCAGCCAACCAACTAGTGGTTGTGTGTGGGGGGTGGCTATTTATAGCCAGGGTGCAACCTGACATGATAAGACACAAATGCCCCCAATGATATGACCGTTATGTGGATATTATGATAGGGGATAGCTGGCGCTAAGCACAACAACGGTCGGAATTTCGAACTATGAAAGTCTAGCGACCCGACTTAAAATGAGTCAAGCCTATATGTGTTCTGTGCCATCCCTGGATCAGTATGCTGGCGCACACAGTACATGAACGTATATATCAAAGTACAATCACATGTAATTAACGTCAAATTGATATATACCTCAAAATCTCAGCGGAAATAGTCAACGGGAGTGGAGTCCCAATAACACCAACGGTAGGTTGAGTGTAGACCGTAACCCTGAATCGTACTCTTACTCGTCGAGAAGAGTATCTGCAACATGGGACGTTGTAGCCATGTAGGTTAGTACATTGAATGTACTGGCAAGATCACCATAGTAGAATAGAAGATAAAAACTATTCTATATGCAGTAAGGCTTTGTGGCTCTTTGTCTGAGTTTTTGCATAAAAGCTGATTTTATTTCTTTTCCTACAACAAAGGAATATCAGGAGTTTCACTATAGAGTTACCTAACAAGACATGGTTCCGCCAACCGATGTATTAATGCCCACAAGTATCATAAGTTGCCCATAATTAATTATCAGTCCAGTGTTGAGAGTTTAGAGATAGATCCAAGTCTAGAGGCTCAAATTGTCCGTAACCGGGGACATGGCTAATCGATTAGGTTTAACTCTGCAGAGTGTTGTGTACTTTACCCACAAGATTCGTTCCCTCCTGGTAAGTCCTCGCACTGCCTGGTGTTTGAGAACAGGATGAACGAAACATGGTCTTTCAGAGTGTTTCCCTGACTACTGTCAGTGCCCATCCAATCCTAACGTCGACTACATCTCGTAGCACTGCCCACCTAGAGTCACAACAAAGATCAACCAAGCCAGAGCCCATAATGACTTGTGGCTACACAGGTAAGCTTCCGGGCATGAAGTATTCATCCGTCTCTTTGAGTCTGGATGAAGCTTTCCGCAAGATGTCATGGCACTTCTCCATGCATCCCGGCCATCCACTGGTTACTCCAGGGATGCCCAATCAACCATCCTTCACCCAGTAGTGTGTATTGAAAACTTGTTTCTCGAGTCTCGAAGTCTTGAGGTCTTGAAGATGCAGGACTTGAAGATGCCTTCATGAAGTTGTCCTCTTGACGTAGAGTCCTCCTTCTCACACCACTCACGAACACTCATACCAGACCTCGTCTACTTTAGCATATCATAGAAATAACTAACGTTCCCTGGGCTTTAGTAACAAGTGGTGGGTTCCTACCTCATCCATTCTACACCACTACAAGAATTTTCAATAACACTACGAGAGGGATTTGTTGAATGATGTCACTACATGCAATAAACATAGGTATGAACAAAATGGTCAAAGTGAACTTGCCTGTACTGTTGATGAAGAAAAAAATGTCGCTCTCAAAAATACTTGATAGACTATTCGTCACTTCTGATGAAAATCTATATAATCAAACATTGCATTCATATAAGCAATCATACTAGCAATCAATTCTAACAATCAAAAAGCAACACAAAACTAAAAGCACAAGGTTGTGATGAAGGAAATATTTAAGACAAAACTCAAAACAACAAAACTTCATCAACACAACCAAGGGTTGGTTTTCTCTACAAGTAAATCCTATTTTCAAAAGTAAAACACAAAACAAAGACCAAGTAACATATAACAAAAGTATTTTAGTAAATATTTTACTTAGCAAAAAGAATTACTTTTGAAAATCAACTAAGAACTATGATAAATAACTCACTAAACACTAAGTTTTCTAACTAATAAATCTTACCAACAAATAAAATAATAAAATAAGAGAAAACGTAACAACTGAGTTAACATAAAGTAAAACTTATAACACAATTTAAAATAAAAATATATTTTAAAATAAGAATTCTAACTAGCAATGAAATCAATTTGCAAGTTATTATTAAACTAGAATTGATTTCATGCTATCAAAATAATAAATAATCTAAAAATAAATTTGGTTGAAGTACTACTGCTAACTAACAGAAAACAAAGTAAAATTTATCAACTAATATAAAATAAAATAAATCAAAACAATTTAAAACAAAAGAAATATAAAAAATCCTAAAAAGAACTAAACAGAATCTGTTTTGTTAAAAAAACTAAATTATTTTACTCTAAAAATTCTCAAATTATACCTACTGTTAAATAAAGTCACTAGTGACAAGTAGCAAAAAGAATCAACTCAAAATAAAATTTAAACTGAAGATATTCAGAAAATAAGATTTGAATCAAATCTGTTTTAATTCAATTTTAAGTTATTCAAATAGGGTCTAACTTGATAGCTACGGATACTACATAAAATTTGTGACAATATGCAAAAGGAATCAAATTAAAAGAATTAAAAACATAAAAGATATGAAGATAACAAAATCAGAACTATTCTGTTAGCTGAATTGAAAAACAGAAAAAGAAAAATGTTTCTAACGGACAGGGGGTGACGTGGCAGCTTTTGATTGGCTGGAGGTGCGTGCGCGTGGGTGCTAATGAGCGGACGACCGATATTTAAATAAAATGGTTTGGTCTAAGTAACTAAACAGAAAACCGGGCGGTTCATTTAAATTAAACCGAAGGGGTACGAGGCTTCTAATCTGAGCCGTTCAAACAGATCGGACGGAGGGGAAAAGCTCACCAAGGTGGAGGTCAACTCCGGCGAGGTTCCGGCGAGGCAGGGGCTCAGTGGTGCACGTGGAGGTGACTCCGGTGGTCAGGGACAGCGTCTGTAGCGACCCGACCTGAAAGGTCAAGTCTCCGGTGTTTCCGTACCATCCCAAGATCATGCTGGTACACACACGGTACATCAATGTATTTATCAAAGGGAAATCACACAGCATTATATTAATCGAAATCTCATATCGAGTCCTTTATTACAATAATATTACAATAAAGTGGCCAAAGGCCAACTCATGAGAATATCTAAATCTTGCGGAAGCGTCGACAGTAGATGAGTCCATCCGACTCCAAGGGCATCTCACTGAGCATAGAACGCGTCCTCACTCCTGGTCAGAAAAATACTCTGCAACATGATACGTTGCAGCCATGTAGGTCAGCATATGGAATATGCCGGCAAAGTCACAAGAGAGGGGTGAAAATAATCAGCTAGTCTATATGCTTATATGGCAGGTGGTGGTGTAAGTTTTTGCGTAAAGCCAAGTTTTTCCTACATCAAGAGAGGGGCTAAGCAAAATATTACTAAGTTGGTTGATTAATGAGATGGTTCCACCAACCAGTTCTCATACCCAAAATAGTTAATACCCACATCATCATATTAATTGTGTTGAGAGTTCCGGAAGTTTCAATTCCTTTGGCTCAAGTCGTCCATGACCGTGGACACGGCTAATCGATTAGGTTTGGAATACTCTGCAGAGTTTTGCACACGTTCCCCACAAGATTTGGTCGCCTCCGTTTGATTTCTCGCACTTCAGGGTGTTTGAGAAACGGATGACCAAAACATGGTCTTCCAAAGGGTTTCCCTGCGACTCTGTCGGTGCCCATCCTTTCCTACCGTTCTTCTACCTCTCGTAGCACCGCCTGTCCAGGGTCACCACGATATCCGACCAAGCCAGAGCCCATAATGACTTGTGGCTGTGCAGGTAAGCCTTGGGTCTTGAAGCACCCATCCATCTCTTTGTGCCTGGGTGGACCTTTCCGCGTGAATACTGGCCATCTCCAGCATCACCTAGGCTAACGACTGGTTTCTCCAGGGTGCCGTTCAACCATCATCCACCCAGAGGTATGTTGAAAACTTGGAGTCTTGAAATCTTGATCATTATGTAGGTCTTGAAATTATTAACTTTCTCAACTCTCATGAATCACACAACCAACCCCGTCTACTAATAGCATAGCAAAAGTAAAACAACGTTTCCCGGGGCCAAAGTTGTCAAAGAGGGTTGAGGAGGGGTACCTACCACATGATACTACTACAATGTAACCAAGTTTCCAACTAACCTATTTTTCATGCAATTGGGGAGATGGTAGAACTAATGCATATAAAACATGGGTAAAACATGATCAAGGTGACTTGCCTAATTGATGATCTTCGTACGTGAGTGACTCTAAGTAACAAGCTTCGCACTCCGAATAATCTAACGAAGCAAACAAGCACTCAAATAAGCATACAACAAAAATAAGTACTCATAACATTCAGAAAATAAGTACTAAACAATCAAGGCAAACAATGCACAAAAGTCTCTAGCAAGTAAAACACACAAGGTTTTGTTTTCCAAAGGAGATGATGAAAACACTACTACATAATAAAACTATTTTGAAATAACAAGACAATTGTTGATAGCAAGGCAACAATAGAATATTTTAATATTAAACAAAACTAAAAATCAATTTAATTTTGTTGGGAAAACTTTAGTAAAGTTTGTAAAAGTTTTGATAAACACTATATGAATCAACTATAGTTGTACTAACAAAAGAAATGAAAAACTAACTTATTATTTATTAGTAAAACATGTTCTTGATAGAAATAATTTACTACTAAATCTGTCTTAGAAAACAGAAACAAAATATACAAAACTTTGTTTGAAAACAAAACTATTACTAGTTAGTTGTTTAGTCAAATTAAGCCTATTTGAAAAGACATTGTGATTCCTATGTTAAATAAAATTAAACTAAGCAAATTTATATTTTTTATTAACAGTGAGTGAAGACACTAAGTGTTTACTAACAGAACCTAATAAACAAATAAAACCAAATTCTAAAACAAACTAATTAAAATCAAGTTTATAAAACTATATTATAATACTAGACAGATTCTGTTTTTGGTTAAAACACTAATGAAATATATCCTGAAAATCCTCAAACTAAACATGAAGATAGTCCTAACTAATACCAAACAGTAGCAAAAAGATTCATATCAAAATCTATTTTCAAACTCTAGTTATTCAGATTTGAAGATTTTGAGCAAATTTGATTAAGTTCAAATTTTATAGTTCAAATTTGAAATTTGAAAGTACAGGGTGAAACTACATGAAAATTGTGAGCTATTGCAAAAAGAATCAACTCAAAACACTAAATAGATTAAAATATATAAGCAAAACAAAATTTGAAAACATTCTGTTAATTAAAACAAAACTGAAAAAGAAAAACTGACTTTGCAACGGCCAGGGGGCTACGTCGCACTGTCTTATTGGCTAAGGGGGTGTGTGCGTGCGAGAGCTACGGGCGGGCGACCGATCGGAAGAAGAAAACGGTTCGGAATAAATCCGATCTAATCATGGTCGTTGATTCGGGATCCGATGGTCGAGGGAGCTTACGGGGGAGAGGTTGCCGGCGTCGGGGTTTCTCTGGCGATCCGAAGGCGGCGAGGACGACGGCGAGGCGCTCAGGTGATCGGGGAGGACGGGGAAATGGTCCGGGCGACGGCGACGGTTCTCCGGAGTCGACTGGTGGCAACAATGGGGCGAACGGTGGTCGGACGTGGTGGCTACGGTCGACGGCGAGCTCCGGTGGGGGAGTAGCTCCGGCGAGCAATTGACAGCGTCTCAGCGAGAGAGAAAAAGGGGACTCGGGGTGAACGGATGCGGGAAGTGGCCGGCTACTTATAGGGCGCTCGAGGGGTGCGGGGGAGTTAAGAGGAGAGAGATCCGGTGAGGGAGGAAACGGCCGGCGAGTCGGGTCCGGCGCGCGCGGGGAGTAGGGCGATGACCGTTTCGGGGCAACGGTCGGTCAGGTGTGGGACCTAGCGTCAGAGAGAGAGGGAGGCATTACTGCGCTCGGTCGGCCGACTTCTAATTTAATTCGCGAGTAACTGTCGTGGGCCGGCCCGTTTAATACCGGAAACGGTTACCGTTTCTTTTTAATAATTTTCCAGAGACATTCAAATACATTTAAAGCATTCAAATCGTCTCTAAATATAGGGGTATTATATATCAAAATTAACAGAATAATAAATTCTATGTAATGAACATTTCTATTCTGTCATTTGAATACTTTGAAAAAAATAATATTTTCAGAAATTGCCTAATTGTTTTTAAACCCTTTTTGCAAATATTTTCAAAATAACCCCTGGTTATTACTGTTCAAATATATCACCAATTAGTACCTGGTGTGGAGTGTCATGTTCCTCCTCTCTTATTTGAACTTATAACCAAAATTTCCAATAGGTGAAAGCAACATAGGGAATAGTAGAAAGGACTTTCTGGAATTCAAAAGAGGCATTTCAACTAACACATACAATCAAGCAATGATGCAGCTAGATGCATAGCTATAATCATAACATTCCAAAATGAAATTTTGGGATGTTACAAACCTACCCACCTTAAAATGAATCTCGCCCTCGAGATTCGGGTTGGCTAGAAAATAGGTGCGGATGGTCTCTACGAAGATCTTCTTCGCGTTCCCAGGTGGCTTCTTCCTCGGTATGGTGACTCCACAAAACTTTGCTGAACTTGATGATCTTGCTGCTGGGAACTCTGTTGGATGTCTCGAGGATCTTGACTGGCTTCTCCTCATAAGTTAGATCACTTTCAAGCTGTATGGCCTCTAGGGGCACTGTGTCTCGCAAAGGGATGTCAGTCATCTCAGCATGGCATTTCTTTAGCTGGGAAACATGGAACACATCATGAACTTCGGATAATCCTTCCGGCAATTCCAGTTTGTAAGCAACTTCGCCTCTACGTTCAAGAATTTTGTAGGGGCCTATGAATCTGGGTGCTAATTTCCCTTAAACACCAAATCTCTTGATTCCACGAAGCGGGGATACACGAAGATATGCTCGGTCTCCCACTTCATATGTCACTTCTTTACGTTTGCTGTCAGCATAACTCTTCTGTCGAGATTGAGCTATCTTGAGTCTATCACGAATCATCTTGACTTTCTCTTCCGAATCTTGGATAAGGTCGGGACCAAAAAGTTTTCGGTCTCCAACACCATCCCACGTCAGTGGTGTTCTGCATCTCCTTCCGTATAATGCTTCGAATGGGGCCATCTTTAGACTGGTCTGATAACTGTTGTTGTACGAGAATTCTGCGTAAGGTAAGTTGTCATCCTAACTAGATCCATAATCTAGCGCACAAGCTCTCAACATGTCTTCCAGAATCTGGTTGACTCTCTCAGTCTGTCCATCTGTCTGCGGATGAAAGGCTGTACTGAACTCTAGCCTTGTACCCAAAGTTTCATGTAACTGATGCCAAAACTTTGAGGTAAACTGTGTTCCTCTATCTGACACGATACTCCTTGGAACTCCATGCAAACATACGATCCTGGTCATATATATCTTGGCTAGCTTAGCACTCGTATAAGTGGTTTTCACTGGAATGAAATGAGCTACCTTGGTCAAGCGATCTACCACTACCCAGATGGAATCATAACCTGAACGGGTCCTGGGCAATCCTGTGATGAAATCCATACCAAGCTTTTCCCATTTCCACTCGGGTATCTGCAAAGGTTGGAGTAACCCTGCTGGTTTCTGATGTTCTGCCTTTACTCTCTGACAAACATCACATATTGCAACATGTTCCGCAACATATTTCTTCATACCTATCCACCAATAACTTTCCTTTAAATCCAGATACATCTTGGTATTGCCTGGGTGTATCGAGTAAGGTGAATCGTGGGCTTCCTGAAGTATCAACTTCCTGAGCTCTGGTTCATTGGGCACATAGATTCGGTTCTCAAACCACAAAGTTCCGTGTTCATCCTCACGAAAACCTTTAGCTTTACCATCTTCCATTCTCTGTTTAATCTCAGCTATCTCCTTGTCCGATTTCTGGGCTTCTCGAATTCTTTCGGTCAAGGTGGACTGAATTTCCAGTGTACCAACATATCCTCTTGGAACTATCTCTAGCTTGAGCTTACTGAGATCATCGACTAACTCTTGAGGTAATCCTCCAGCTGTGAGTGTGTTCACATAAGTTTTACGACTCAAGGCATCGGCTACAACATTAGCCTTACCTGGATGGTAGTGTAATCTCATGTCATAGTCCTTGATTAACTCTAACCATCGTCTCTGTCTGAGGTTCAACTCTTTCTGTGTGAAAATATACTTCAGGCTCTTATGGTCGGTGTAAACATCACAACTGTTTCCGATAACTAAATGTCTCCAGGTCTTGAGTGCATGCACTACGGCTGCTAATTCCAAATCATGAGTGGCATAATTCAACTCATGAGGTCGTAGCTGTCTGGAAGCATAGGCTACAACTTTTCCATCTTGCATAAGTACTCCTCCGAGTCCTTGACGTGAAGCATCACAGTAAACCTGGAAATCCTTCCGAATATCGGGCAAGATCAATACTGGGGCTGTGACCAAACGTTCCTTCAACTCTTGGAAACTGGTTTCACATTCCTCGGTCCAAACATACTTGGATTCTTTCTTTAACAACTCTGTCATGGGCTTGGCAATCTTTGAGAAATTCTCAATGAATCTCCGGCAATATCCAGAAGTCCAAGGAAACTGCGGATCTCCTTAACTGAGGTAGGGGACTTTCACTCGGTGACGGCTTCAACCATAGCAGGGTCCACTGCTATTCCATCTCCGGAAATAACATGTCCAAGGAATCCGACTTCCGTGAGCCAAAATTCACATTTGCTGAACTTGGCATATAGTTGATGCTCTCTCAGCTTCTCCAGAACTAAACGCAAATGTTCCTTGTGTTCTTCCTCGTTCTTGGAGAATATCAAAATGTCATCGATGAACACCACGACAAACTTGTCCAAATATTCCATAAACACTTTGTTCATCAAATTCATGAAGTAGGCAGGAGCATTAGTCAATCCAAAAGATATGACCGTATACTCATACAAGCCATACCTCGTGGTGAAAGCTGTTTTGGGTATATCCCGTTCACGAATTTTCAACTGGTGATACCCTGATCGAAGATCGATCTTGGAAAATACATTGGCTCCTACGAGCTGATCAAACAAATCATTAATCATTGGCAGAGGATACTTGTTCTTGATAGTCACCTCGTTCAAGGCACGATAGTCAACTACCATTCTCAAAGATTTATCCTTCTTCTCCACCAAAAGTACTGGGGCTCCCCAAGGTGATGAACTTGGGCGAATATACCCCTTGTCCAATAACTCCTTGATTTGCTTCTTGATTTCCAACAGATCATTTGCGGGCATCCGATAGGGTCTCTTACAAATTGGGGCTGTCCCTGGCTGTAGCTCTATTAGGAACTCAATCTCCCTATCTGGTGGCATACCTGGTAATTCTTCCGGAAATACATCTGGAAAGTCTTTTACCACAGGTACTTCCTCCTGAACAACTCCTGTGAGAGAATTTAACCGAGCACTCATACGTGTGCGTCAGGATACATACTTAATCCTCTTGTTCTCCGGGGTGGTGAGTGAAACAGACTTGCTAGGGCAATCAAGATTTCCTTCATACTTGGTCATCCAATCCATGCCTAGGATTACATCCAATCCTTGTGACTCTAAGACGATGAGGTCGGTGGGAAAAACATGGTTCCCTATATTGAGTTTCAAGGCATGGCATCCTATCCCTGCCATCATCATACCTCCTGGAGAACTAACCTTAATGGGCTGACTAAGGGTTTTGGTGGGCAAACCATACTTATCCACAACTACCCTTGATATGAATGAATGAGTTGCACCAGAATCAAAAAGTATTGTAACTGGACGTGAATGCAATAAAAACTTACCAACCACAGTCTCGGGTTGATCATAGACTTCTTCCACGTCGATGTGATTCACTTGAGCACGGGGAAACGGATTGGGTTTCTTGGCTGCGGAGTTGCCGTTTCCATTGCTTTGCTTGCTCTGGGGACACTCAGTAGCATAGTGTCCTGTCTTCTGACACTTGAAACAGGTGATGTGACTCAGATCCTTCTAAGCAGGAGCGTGACGGTGTTGGTTGTTGTTCCCATTGTCAGTCTTGAAGTTGCCATGGTTGGGACGGTTGTTCCCATTTCCTCCATGATGGTGGCCTCCATGGTTATGCACAGCATGAGTGTGCTTTCCAAACTTACTGTTTCCTGATCCGGTATTCCCGGAGTACGGGGAGTAACGAGGCTTCTGATGAGTTCCAGAGTTGAACTTCCCCTGAGTGTACTTCCGCTTGCGGTTTTCAATCTGCTGTTGTTTACCTTCCAAAATGAGGGCCTTGTCCACCAACTCTTGGTAGTTGTTGAAGTAGCCACTACCAGCTGTATGCTCAACTCGTCGTTGAGTCCTTCCAAAAACTTTTCTTGCTTGGCTGCATCATCGGCCACATCTCCTGGGGCATAACGGGCCAACATGCTGAACTCTTCCACATATTGGGCCACAGAGCGATTACCCTGGCGCAAATTGCGAAACTCGCGCTTCTTCAGACTCATGGCTCCAGCTGAAACATGTGCGGTGCGAAAAGCAAGCTTAAACTGCTCCCAAGTCACATCTGCAATGGGATATGTGGTGGTGTAATTCTCCCACCATGAAGCTGCTGGTCCTTCCAGTTGATGTGCGGCAAAACGCACCTTCTCAGCATTAGTACATCCAGCGGTGACAAGTTCTCTCTCCATCCTACGGAGCCAGTCATCTGCCACAATAGGCTCAGTACTGCTGGAGAAAGTTGGAGGGTTCAACCTCAGAAAATGAGTGAGATTGTCAGTTTGGGGTGGATGGTAGTTGTTGTTGTTCTGGTTGTTGGTCTGATTCTGAATCAATAACTGCATCAGTGCATTCTGTTGCTGAAGGAGTTGAGTGAGTTCCGGCGGGAAAGTGAAGTCGGTCTCACGTCGTGGAGGCATCTTGTTGTTTTCAGAGGGATGAGAATTAGAATAGAACAAGGGTCTAGAAGATATTCACTACCCAAATGCAATGCAACAAACATAACACACCAAACACTCATTCATTTATTCAATCAATGTCAAACATCGGAAATACAAATCTCAAACAACTAAGCATCGACCTACGCTTTAACGACTAAAATAAAAGATACATTGGAGGGTATAACTAATGTTTTGCCTCAGAAGTGCATAGTCGTAGGTCCTCCGGTGGTGCTTTCCTCATAGTCTTCATCGTCGCTGATGAAGGGTGCCATGTCTCCTTCGGGATGAAGGTTTTCTCCCATGTCTAGATGCTCCTCCAGAGTTGCGATGCATGCATTCTGCTCATCAATCCTCTCTAGGAAATCCTTCACTTCATGCTCGTGTTCATAGTTGGCCTCTCGTAGATCAGCTTCAAGGTCCAGCTCGCGGTTCATCAGATTCTTGATTGTCTTTGTATCAGCACGAACTCGAAGCTCCAGAGTCCTGATGTGAGTCTCCAGGGTCTGGATATAGGAAATAGTGGTGTCTGTAGTGGGAGGAGTTATGATGTTTCCATTGGCATCTCTGCGACAAACCATGCTGAGTCCTGGTGAAATGGTTCCACCTCTGTATTCCTCCTGAATACGTCCAAGGGCACGATGAATGGCCATGTCTCTTCCAAGTATCCAGCTGGGTGCCACGAACTTGAAGTCGATGGGTTTCTTCCGATTCCCAAAGGTCTTCCCTGGGATATGCACCTCGATCCTGTAGCGTCCGTCTTGGGGAAATGACATGATAGGAATCCCGGTGATGCTCGGCAAAGCAATCCTTACGTCCTTGACGATCCTCATCAGCTCCTTACCAAAGGGCATCGTTGCGTCAGGCTGGCAAAACTCCGTGATCATCACTGGGATGAAGGTGGCCATCTATAAATTTTGAAATAATCGGAGAGAAGTCAGAAACGAATAGATGAGAGTATAAGATATTTAAAGACAAAGAGAAACAATCCTAAGGATTTCCAATCCTAGAGGTTACGTCCTACGGTCAGCGTGTGCTCTGATACCATTTCTGTAGCGACCCGACCTGAAAGGTCAAGTCTCCGGTGTTTCCGTACCATCCCAAGATCATGCTAGTACACACACGGTACATCAATGTATATATCAAAGGGAAATCACACAGCATTATATTAATCGAAATCTCATATCGAGTCCTTTATTACAATAATATTACAATAAAGTGGCCAAAGGCCAACTCATGAGAATATCTAAATCTTGCGGAAGCGTCGACGGTAGATGAGTCCATCCGACTCCAAGGGCATCTCACTGAGCATAGAACGCGTCCTCACTCCTGGTCGGAAAAATACTCTGCAACATGATACGTTGCAGCCGTGTAGGTCAGCATATGGAATATGCCGGCAAAGTCACAAGAGAGGGGTGAAAATAATCAGCTAGTCTATATGCTTATATGGCAGGTGGTGGTGTAAGTTTTTGCGTAAAGCCAAGTTTTTCCTACATCAAGAGAGGGGCTAAGCAAAATATTACTAAGTTGGTTGATTAATGAGATGGTTCCACCAACCATTTCTCATACCCCAAATTGTTAATACCCACATCATCATATTAATTGTGTTGAGAGTTCCGGAAGTTTCAATTCCTTTGGCTCAAGTCGTCCATGACCGTGGACACGGCTAATCGATTAGGTTTGGAATACTCTGCAGAGTTTTGCACACGTTCCCCACAAGATTTGGTCGCCTCCGTTTGATTTCTCGCACTTCAGGGTGTTTGAGAAACGGATGACCAAAACATGGTCTTCCAAAGGGTTTCCCTGCGACTCTGTCGGTGCCCATCCTTTCCTACCGTTCTTCTACCTCTCGTAGCACCGCCTGTCCAGGGTCACCACGATATCCGACCAAGCCAGAGCCCATAATGACTTGTGGCTGTGCAGGTAAGCCTTGGGTCTTGAAGCACCCATCCATCTCTTTGTGCCTGGGTGGACCTTTCCGCGTGAATACTGGCCATCTCCAACATCACCTAGGCTAACGACTGGTTTCTCCAGGGTGCCGTTCAACCATCATCCACCCAGAGGTATGTTGAAAACTTGGAGTCTTGAAATCTTGATCATTATGTAGGTCTTGAAATTATTAACTTTCTCAACTCTCATGAATCACACAACCAACCCCGTCTACTAATAGCATAGCAAAAGTAAAACAACGTTTCCCGGTGCCAAAGTTGTCAAAGAGGGTTGAGGAGGGGTACCTACCACATGATACTACTACAATGTAACCAAGTTTCCAACTAACCTATTTTTCATGCAATTGGGGAGATGGTAGAACTAATGCATATAAAACATGGGTAAAACATGATCAAGGTGACTTGCCTGATTGATGATCTTCGTACGTGAGTGACTCTAAGTAACAAGCTTCGCACTCCGAATAATCTAACGAAGCAAACAAGCACTCAAATAAGCATACAACAAAAATAAGTACTCATAACATTCAGAAAAGAAGTACTAAACAATCAAGGCAAACAATGCACAAAAGTCTCTAGCAAGTAAAACACACAAGGTTTTGTTTTCCAAAGGAGATGATGAAAACACTACTACATAATAAAACTATTTTGAAATAACAAGACAATTGTTGATAGCAAGGCAACAATAGAATATTTTAATATTAAACAAAACTAAAAATCAATTTAATTTTGTTGGGAAAACTTTAGTAAAGTTTGTAAAAGTTTTGATAAACACTATATGAATCAACTATAGTTGTACTAACAAAAGAAATGAAAAACTAACTTATTATTTATTAGTAAAACATGTTCTTGATAGAAATAATTTACTACTAAATCTGTCTTAGAAAACAGAAACAAAATATACAAAACTTTGTTTGAAAACAAAACTATTACTAGTTAGTTGTTTAGTCAAATTAAGCCTATTTGAAAAGACATTGTGATTCCTATGTTAAATAAAATTAAACTAAGCAAATTTATATTTTTTATTAACAGTGAGTGAAGACACTAAGTGTTTACTAACAGAACCTAATAAACAAATAAAACCAAATTCTAAAACAAACTAATTAAAATCAAGTTTATAAAACTATATTATAATACTAGACAGATTCTGTTTTTGGTTAAAATACTAATCAAATATATCCTGAAAATCCTCAAACTAAACATGAGGATAGTCCTAACTAATACCAAACAGTAGCAAAAAGATTCATATCAAAATCTATTTTCAAACTCTAGTTATTCAGATTTGAAGATTTTGAGCAAATTTGATTAAGTTCAAATTTTATAGTTCAAATTTGAAATTTGAAAGTACAGGGTGAAACTACATGAAAATTGTGAGCTATTGCAAAAAGAATCAACTCAAAACACTAAATAGATTAAAAGATATAAGCAAAACAAAATTTGAAAAATTGTGTTAATTAAAACAAAACTGAAAAAGAAAAACTGACTTTGCAACGGCCAGGGGGCTACGTGGCACTGTCTTATTGGCTAAGGGGGGGTGTGCGTGCGAGAGCTACGGGCGGGCGACCGATCGGAAGAAGAAAACGGTTCGGAAGAATCCGATCTAATCACGGTCGTTGATTCGGGATCCGATGGTCGAGGGAGCTTACGGGGGAGAGGTTGCCGGCGTCGGGGTTTCTCCGGCGATCCGAAGGCGGCGAGGACGACGGCGAGGCGCTCAGGTGGTCGGGGAGGACGGGGAAATGGTCCGGGCGACAGCGACGGTTCTCCGGAGTCGACTGGTGGCAACAATGGGGCGAACGGTGGTCGGACGTGGTGGCTATGGTCGACGGCGAGCTCCGGTGGGGGAGTAGCTCCGGCGGGCAATTGACAGCGTCTTGGCGAGAGAGAAAAAGGGGACTCGGGGTGAACGGATGCGGGAAGTGGCCGGCTACTTATAGGGCGCTCGAGGGGTGCGGGGGAGTTAAGAGGAGAGAGATCCGGTGAGGGAGGAAACGGCCGGCGAGTCGGGTCCGGCGCGCGCGGGGAGGAGGGCGATGACCGTTTCGGGGCAACGGTCGGTCGGGTGTGGGACCTAGCGTCAGAGAGAGAGGGAGGCGTTACTGCGCTCGGTCGGCCGGCTTCTAATTTAATTCGCGAGTAACTGTCGTGGGCCGGCCCGTTTAATACCGGAAACGGTTACCGTTTCTTTTTAATAATTTTCCAGAGACATTCAAATACATTTAAAGCATTCAAATCATCTCTAAATATAGGGGTATTATATATCAAAATTAACGGAATAATAAATTCTATTTAATGAACATTTCTATTGTGTCATTTGAATACTTTGAAAAAAATAATATTTTCAGAAATTGCCTAATTGTTTTTAAACCCTTTTTGCAAATATTTTCAAAATAACCCCTGGTTATTACTGTTCAAATATATCACCAATTAGTACCTGGTGTGGAGTGTCATGTTCCTCCTCTCTTATTTGAACTTATAACCAAAATTTCCAATAGGTGAAAGCAACATAGGGAATAGTAGAAAGGACTTTCTGGAATTCAGAAGAGGCATTTCAACTAACACATAAATTCAAGCAATGATGCAGCTAGATGCATAGCTATAATCATAACATTCCAAAATGAAATTTTGGGATGTTACAGCGTGTGAGGGGTCCTGTCGACAGCGGCGGACCTCCGGCGTCCGTTGGTGGCGTCGGTTGGGGCTGGGGACGACAGGGGCGAGCTCCTCGAGCTCCTGGAGCTTCGGGTGGAGGCGGAGCTCTGGCATGGCGTCGGCACGGCGTTCCGGAGGGTCTCCGGCGAAGGCGAGGGCACAAGGCGATGGAGGCGAGTCGCCGGTGTTTATGGGCGGGGCCAGAGGAGCGTGGGGGTGACGATGGTGAATGGCACGTGCTCACAAAGTTTCGATGGTGGCCGGAACTCTGGCGATGTGATGGGCGGTGCTCTGACAAGGGGAGCTCGGGGTTTGGGCTACAAAATCGAATGAGGCGGAGCTCCTCTATTTATAGGAGAAGTCAGGAGGGTCGGGGAAGGAAAGGGGAGCGAGATCAGGGGAGGAGAGATCTCCGGCGAGGTCAGGGCACAGGGAGGAAGACGAGCACGGGGTTAGTGGGATCGGACGGTGGGGCCGGGGCATCAGAGAGAGAGAGATGGAGAGGGCGTGGCATCGGTGGCTGGTGCCGAGTGGTTTTGGGGAGGGGTTAAAGGCAGGTGGGCCGGTGGACTTTCCTAATAATAACATTTTTCCTTTTATTAAATTTTAGAGCATTGAAATCGCATTAAGGCATTAGAAACCTTTCCAAAAAATAAAACTTTATATACCAAAATGATCAAGGAAATAAATTCCATTTGATGGACATTTTTCCACGGCCAAATTAAATACTTTTAAAAAAGTTATTTTCAAAAAATGCCTAAATTGGTTTTAGTTCTTTTGCAATAAATTTTCAAATAACCCCCTGGGTTTTATGATTCAAAAACTCCACAAAGTACCCCCCTGGTTTGGAGTGTCACATTACTCCTCTCAAATTTTGTCAAGGGGTTTGAATTCTTTCAAACTTCAAATTGGAAATTCAAATATGAAAAGAACTCTATTTCAGGAATTTTCAAATAGTTTTCAAATTCACTTTCCAAATCTTTTTATATTGAAGAAGTCATGTCATCTTCCCCCACTGATTTGAAAAGTATTAAATTTGAAATCAAACACAAAGGGGAAACTCATTTTATTCCCTCTCATTCAAAAGTTTTTTTTCAAAAGTTTCAAATTTCACTCAATTCAATCACTCAAGCAAACAAACACTCATTCTAATATTTATTATAACTTTCCAAAATTTGAGATGTTACAAACCTACCACACTTAAAATGAATCTCGTCCTGAAGATTCGAAAGGGCTAGAAGGAAAAGGTTAGGGTTTGGGGTCTTCTAGCAAAACCATCGACCAAGAAGGCGTGGGGTCTACCACACTTAAAACGAGAGTTACTGGTCCCTCAAAAGTCATGACAGTCCTCTGGGTGCATCTGTCTCTTCACATACTTCACGATAGCTCCTGTGGTGATGCTCTTCCGTTTTAAATCAAAAATTTGTGTTCTCATAACAAAAATGTATTTCCTCCGATACTGGGTCTTCTTAGCTAACAAGTCTCGTGATCAATCTAAATAACTTATCAAATATCTCATGGTGGCCTACCATTTGTGGTTATCCTGCAGTGAAATGGGTCTTGGCTTCATTCCTCACCGTAAAATTCCTACGTGTGACAACAACTGTCATATACAAGGGGTTTTCTTCATACCATTCGAAGGCTTAAACAAAAAGCTTCAAAAGAACGTCGTCTCTTTACTATGGGTAAGTCACTCAGATTTACCATTCCGAATAGCAAGAGAAATGATAAGATTAAGTCGTCATGGTGATCAATCCATGCCGCACTGAAATCATTACCTTGTATAAGGTTTAGTTAATCTCTTATTCTAACACTTGGGCTTCCTCACCAGAGTTGCAGAAACTTCTCTTGTCAACGAACGAAGTTCAGATAAATCCCTGGATTCTGCAAGCTGAACAAACATCCATCATTCCTTCACAACTCTCAGGTTATCGTATACTCCTAAGAAAACGTTTGCTGATCCAATCACACCTTCTTGCTTCACGATCTTGGGGCAGCCTTCATGACACCATGAGATCCATCCTTGATACACGTTCTATTCCTTGAATATGTTTTTCCTTTCCATTGGTCTGTTTACCAATAAAAGTTTGGTTCATCATATTCATATCCAAGGTATACTGTTTCAGGTGTTCTCATCCACATAGTTGGGTATGGTTCCACATTCTATTCACCTGTATTCACTTATCCAAACTACTTAACAAGAATGGTACTTTCTTTATTCATTCATCGATGTGGTCACTACCACACTTAAAATGAAATGTACACATGCCTGCATAGACCATATTTTATCATATCCTCGAAAATGGTCAGTGATCTTTGTTCATAGAGTAACGACTCTTATAATTCAACATAACATCATAAATTCCATTGACTCGTGAATTTATTACAAACTCTGAGACTTCCGTTACAAAAATAATCTCATGAAAACAAGAGTGTTTCATGATACAATTATTGCCATCTTAACTACTCCATTCTAACTTTCTTCTCATATTCAATCCTTTGTTACATCCTCAATCACCTCTTAAAACTCCTAAAAGTACTTTATTACAAATGCTGCCATCGACATATTTTGGCATGATCCAGCATCACTCCCAACTTTATTCATTTATCCTTCCTTGGAGATATTTTAGTACCACTAGAAGTTTGCGATGTGCTCCTTGAAATCATCCATATTTTGCTTGATCAGGGTGGACATGAGCTTCATCTCCATCATCTCTGTATGCACCTCATGCAGGTATTCCCGGGTATGACGGAGTCTTGCTTCAAGTGTTTCTCCAATCCGACGTATGGCTTCCATGGCAGCAACACGAACAGCGTCAAAGAAAGTTGTTCGTGGTACACGAGATATGTAAAAGTATTGTCACATAGTCTTTGGGAAAACCCCTTTCACATGGTGGAGGTGTACCTCCACATACCAGAGTTCCACTCCATTTTCCATGAATGGGTAACCCTTGTAGACTGCATCTCCTTCAAGATGGATGTGCTTCATCATATCCTTTAGGATCCTTGGGTAATCATGATCACTAATCTGGGTCATGGTCGTCTCCGGGCCCTTGAGGAAAGACTCATAAAGGATGGTCATCTGCAGGTGTCAGAAAAAGATACTCAGAATAACATATGTTTCTTCTTGGGTGAGCATTCCTTATCATCCAAACCAAGCTTCTATTCTATTTACCATATTCTATTATATTCCTTGTACTTTAGCAAAATCCCAGTTTATGCATCAACAACTCCTTTTCATCCATGTTTTGTATCCATACTTGTACCTCCAGATGGGTCATTGGTCCAGAGAATTCAAGTCCAGCTCATTCACCGTCGATTGGGTTCAAGGGGTTTTGGGGATGGGATGGGTAAGAGAGAGAGAGAGAAGGGATACAACTCAAAGACACAAAACATCAAACTCAAGTCCACACATTCATAAAATTCAATCAAACTATAGTATCGCCACCCACATAAGGTTGGTATGGTCGATCACTCAAATCGTAAAAACGTTTATCCTTATTCTCTCATGGTGGGGCTACTACTAAGCTAGTTTATATCATGTCTTCGTCTTCAGTGGTCTTCTTCTGGTCATGCTTGATATTTTCAAGTTCTTCCACCAGATTTTCCTTGTTGATGCGGAGTTTCCGGTGTCGTCCCTGTAGTACCAGGAGTTGGTTCTTGAGCTTTTGAATTTCAATGTCTCTAGCATGAGTCATGGCCTGACTATTCTTCAAGTCTTGACGAAGCTTCTGAATCTCGGGATCATGTTTCTTCAGATTGGCTACCTTCAGCTTCTCAGCCTTGAGGCTCTCACGAAGTGCTTCGTTCTCAAATAACTCCGAGAGAAGGTCCATTTGAAGGTTCTTGATGTAGCGCTCCAGTTCTTGATTATACACAAGTACGGGTGAAAATTTCATATTTTGTTCGTCCGTCAGGTCGATGAGTGCTCCATCAGACTTCTGCCATCCAAGCCTTCCAAAGTAGTGGTTGCACAACTCAGCACGATGACGATAGCTCAAACGTGCGATGGCATCATGGACAGCGGTGTTCATGCCCAACTCGCATTCATGGCTCAATGTGCCATAGTTTATGTCTTCAGTCTTGGGGTCTTATTCACGTCCAAAAACCTTAGTTTTGATGCCCCAGAATCCAGACTTCCTCTTAGTCGCCTTGATCTCAGGTATCGGCAGCTTCACCATCTGCACTAGTTCCATGGGGAATGAGCCTCCGAGAACATCTTCATAGTCCTCTCTTTTGTTCAGGGTGTAGTTCTCCATCTATAGTTTGAAACAGGGAGGGTTCAGTAAAAGAATTTTAGAAGTTGTGAGAGTAGTGAAAACAAAAGTTGTTCCTATCAAGGTCTTCCTATTTCTAATCCATTTCCTAAGGTCACGTCCTACAGTCAACATGTGCTCTGATACCATTTCTGTAGCGACCCGACTCAAAACGAGTCAAGCCTCTTTTTGTTCTGTGCCATCCCTGGATCAATATGCTGGCACACATAGTACATCAATGTATATATCAAAGTACAATCACATGTAATTAACTTCAAATTGATATATACCTCAAAATCTCAGCGAAAACAGTCAACGGGAGTGGAGTCCCAATAACACCAACGGCAGGTTGAGTGTAGACCGTAACCCTGAATCGTACTCTTACTCATAAAAGAAGAGTATCTGCAACATGAGACGTTGCAGCCGTGTAGGTCAGTACATTGAATGTACTGGCAAGATCACCATAGTAGAACAGAAGATAAAAACTATTGTATATGCAGTAAGGCTTTGTGGCTCTTTGTCTGAGTTTTTGCATAAAAGCTGATTTTATTTCTTTTCCTACAACAAAGGAATATCAGGAGTTTCACTATAGAGTTACCTAACAAGACATGGTTCTGCCAACCGATGTATTAATGCCCACAAGTATCATAAGTTGCCCACAATTAATTATCAGTCCAGTGTTGAGAGTTCAGAGATAGATCCAAGTCCAGAGGCTCAAATTGTCCGTAACCGGGGACGCGGCTAATCGATTAGGTTTAACTCTACAGAGTGTTGTGTACTTTACCCACAAGATTCGTTCCCTCCTGGTAAGTCCTTGCACTGCCTGGTGTTTGAGAACAGGATGAACGAAACATGGTCTTTCAGAGTGTTTCCGTGACTACTGTCAGTGCCCATCCAATCCTAATGTCAACTACATCTTGTAGCACTGCCCAGCTAGAGTCACAACAAAGATCAACCAAGCTAGAGCCCATAATGACTTGTGGCTACACAGGTAAGCTTCCAGGCATGAAGTATTCATCCGTGTCTTTGAGTCTAGGTGAAGCTTTCCGCAAGATGTCATGGCGCTTCTTCATGCATCCCGGCCATCCACTGGTTACTCTAGGGATGCCCAATCAACCATCCTTCACCCAGTAGTGTGTATTGAAAACTTGTTTATCGAGTCTCGAAGTCTTGAGGTCTTGAAGATGCAGGACTTGAAGATGCATTCATGAAGTTGTCCTCTTGACGTAGAGTCCTCCTTCTCACACCACTCACGAACACTCATACCAGACCTCGTCTACTTTAGCATAGCATAGAAATAACTAACGTTCCTTGGGCTTTAGTAACAAGTGGTGGGTTCCTACCTCATGCATTCTACACCACTACAAGAATTTTCAATAACACTACGGGAGGGATTTGTTGAATGATGTCACTACAGCCAATAAACATAGGTATGAACAAAATGGTCAAATTGAACTTGCCTGTACTGTTGATGAAGAAACAATGTCGCTCTCACAAATACTTGATAGACTATTCGTCACTCTCCGATGAAAATCTACATAATCAAACATTGCATTCATATAAGCAATCATACTAGCAATCAATTCTAACAATCAAAAAGCAACACAAAACTAAAAGCACAAGGTTGTGATGAAGGAAATATTTAAGACAAAACTCAAAACAACAAAACTTCATCAACACAACCAAGGGTTGGTTTTCTCTACAAGTAAATCCTATTTTCAAAAGTAAAACACAAAAACAAAGACCAAGTAAAATCTAACAAAAGTATTTTAGTAAATATTTTACTTAGCAAAAAGAATTACTTTTGAAAATCAACTAAGAACTATGATAAATAACTCACTAAACACTAAGTTTCCTAACTAATAAATCTTACCAACAAATAAAATAATAAAATAAGATAAAACAAAACAATTGAGTTAACAGAAAGTAAAACTTATAACACAATTTAAAATAAAAATATATATTTTCAAATAAGAATTCTAACTAGCAATGAAATCAATTTGCTAGTTATTATTAAACTAGAATTGATTTCATGCTATCCAAATAATAAATAATCTAAAAATAAATTTGGTTGAAGTACTACTTCTAACTAACAGAAAACAAAGTAAAATTTAGCAACTAATATAAAATAAAATAAATCAAAACAATTTACAACAAAAGAAATATAAAAAATCCTAAAAAGAACTAAAGAGAATCTGTTTTGTTAAAAACACTAAATTAAATTACTCTAAAAATTCTCAAATTATACCTACTGTTAAATAAAGTCACTAGAGACAAGTAGCAAAAAGAATCAACTCAAAATAAAATTTTAAACTCAAGATATTCAGAAAATAAGATTTGAATCAAATCTGTTTGAATTCAATTTTAAATTATTCAAATAGGGTCAAACTTTATATCTGCGGAAAATACATAAAACTTTTGACAATATGCAAAAGGAGTCAACTTAAAATAATTAAAAACATAAAAGCTATGAAGAAAACAAAATCAGAACTATTCTGTTAGCTGAATTTAAAAACAGAAAAATAAAAATGTTTCTAACGGACAGGGGGTGACGTGGCAGCTTCTGATTGGCTAGAGGTGCGTGCGCGTGGGTGCTAACGAGCGGACGGCCGATATTTAAAGAAAACGTTTCGGTCTAACTAACTAAACAGAAAACCGGCCGGTTCAGTTAAATTAAACCGAAGGGGTACGAGGCTTCTAATTTGAGCCGTTCAAAGAGATTGGACGGAGGGGAAAAGCTCACGAGGTGGAGGTCAACTCCGGCGAGGTTCCGGCGAGGTAGGGTCTCGGTGGTGCACTTGGAGGTGGCTCCGGTGGTCGGGGACGGTGTCCGAGGGGTCCTGTCGACGACGGCGGACCTCTGGCGTCCGTTAGTGGCGTCGGTTGGGGCTAGGGACAACAGGGGCGAGCTCCTCGAGCGCCTGGAGCTTCGGGTGGAGGCGGAGCTCCGGCGTGGTGTTGGCACGGCGTTCCGGAGGGTCTCCGGCGAAGGCGAGGGCACTAGGCAACGGAGGCGAGTCTCCGGTGTTCATGGGCGGGGCCAGAGGAGCGTGAGGGTGACGATGGTGAGTGGCGCGTGCTCACAGAGTTTCGGTGGTGGCCGGAACTCCGGCGATGTGATGGGAGGCGCTCTCACGAGGGGAGCTCGGGGTCTGGGCTGCAAAATCGAATGAGGCGGAGCTCCTCTATTTATAGGAGAAGTCAGGAGGGTCGGGGAAGGAAAGGGGAGCGAGATCAGGGGAGGAGAGATCTCCGGCGAGGTCAGGGCGCGGGGAGGAAGACGAGCGCGGGGTTAGTGGGATCGGACGGTGGGGTCGGGGCATCAGAGAGAGAGAGAGGGAGAGGGCGCGACATCGGTGGCCGATGCGGAGGGGTTTCGGGGAGGGGTTAAAGGCAGGTGGGCCGGTGGACTTTCCTAATAATAACATTTTTCCTTTTATTAATTTTCACAGCATTGAAATCTCATTAAGGCATTCAAAACCTTTCCAAAATATAAAGTTTTATATACCAAAATGATCAGGGAAATAAATGCCATTTAATGAACATTTTTGCATAGGCAAATTAAACACTTTTTAAAAAAACTATTTTCAGAAAATGCCTAAATTGGTTTTAATTCTTTTGCAATAAATTTTCAAATAACCCCCTGGGTTTTATGATTCAAAAACTTCACAAAGTACCCCCTGCTTTGGAGTGTCACATTACTCCTGTCAAATTTTGTCAAGGGGTTTGAATTCTTTCAAAATTCAAATTGGAAATTCAAATATGAAAAGAACTCCATTTCAGGAATTTTCAAATAGTTTTCAAATTAACTTTCCAAATCTTTTTATAGTGAAGAAGTCATGTCATCTTCTCTCACTGATTTGAAAAGTATTAAATCTGAAATCAAACACAAAGGGGAAAGTCATTTTATTCCCTCTCATTCAAAAGTTTTTTTTTAAGTTTCAAATTTCACTAAATTCAATCACTCAAGCAAACAAACACTCAATGTAATATTTATTATAACATTCCAAAATTTGGGATGTTACAGAAAGTCCTTAGGCTTATCATGTTCCTCACTTTTAGGCAATTCAGACTGGCGAAATCCTAACTCCTTAGTCAGATCAATTTCATCAGAGACATGAAGAACATCGTATCTCTCACTAAAGAACTTGACTGAACTGCAAGAGATTTCCAAAGGCTTCACTCGAAGGATTGGATAGGTTGAGGCTTTTGGAGTTGAGCATCAGTTGGAAATTTTCCTTAGTATTACCTCGGCCCCCTTTAACAGTATAGTGTTTCCTATGACTCAAAGAAAGGAAATGAAACTATGAAAACAAAAGTCTTCACGCTTCATCGTCCTCGTTCATATCTTCAAGGTTACACCAACTTCTTCACTTTCAAAGTCTTCAGGGAATACCAAAGTCTTCAACAAAGTCTTCACCAAAGTCTTCAATTGAAGACATAGATTTTTAGGGGTCGGTAATCTCCGAATATATCAAACTTCTCATCGACTTATAGAGCCTGTGTACACTCACATACACATTAGTTCCTTAACCTATAAGTCTTCAATACACCAAAATCACTAAGGGGCACTAGATGCACTTACAATCTCCCCCTTTTTGGTGATTGATGACAAATAGGTTAAGTTTTCAACGGGGATAATACTATGAAGTTTAAATACTGAGTTTGAGGAATTCGATTGCAAGATATAGAAGAACTCCCCCTAAAGATGTGCATATTTGAGGAATTTTCTTTGGACTACAATGCACATGGCAGGTTAAAAACATGGAGAACTCCCGCTATATCTTATATTTCACACACACATTTGAACATATGATATGAAGAATTTGAAATGCATGATGAATATGGTGTCTGACAAAATTCAGCATGCATGCATTAAGGTGCTTGAGGAAATAAGCATGTGGAAATCAGTTCAAAAGAGTGAGACGACCATCGGACTTAAGTTTACAACTCAACCAACAAAAGCTTTAGAAGAGCGAGAGTTGTAACTTAAACAAAAACAACCCATATATATAGACCTGCTTGAAGACTAACTCAATTTTTCTCCCCCTTCGTCATCGAATACCAAAAGGGACGAAAAAGTGAGGATTAACACCCCTTGAAGAATTTCATCTTGTTGGTGAGGAAGGAGCGCCTGCGGTGTCAGGGTCGTTTGTTTATGCAGGGCCTGCCGTAGTGTCGTCAATGCCCTCAACTTCATCCGTCTCACGTGCTGAAGAATATGAACTTGTAACCATTTAAGGAACTTGAACCTTCTTGAATTTCTTCTGAGGAGGATGAGATCAGTCAAAGTTTTGCTAAAAGTCCATGTCTTTGAGTTCCTCAGGAGTCTTGAGGTGTGCGAGAATGGCCCATGCGTGATCAAAGATTTCATGCACATAGTAGTGATTTTTCCTCATAGAGTTCTGCGTCATAGTCATGTTCTGAACAATGGAAGCCAACTGATGCTTCACCCACTTGTGATTGCGATCATCCTTCTTATGAAGACTTATGAGAAGCTCATGATCAGTCATCACACGAGGGGCAGACTCTTGAGGCTTTTGCGCTCATGCTTTTACAGCTGAGTCCTGGGTAGAAGTGTCATCATTGGTGGAGTAAGATGCAGCTTTGCGAAACTGACCATCCAATGGACGAGTACCTTCATCAGTGACAGCTTTGCCTTTTCCTTCAACTGAGGCAATTGTGCTCTTGAGGACTTCAACCGGGGGCAAGAAGCCAAAGTGATTCTGGAAGTCCGCCTTGAAAGGAACTGAAGACCTTGATCTGATGAATTTCATGATCCAGGGAGCATAAGGCTACAGTTCAAATGGGGCTAGTGCGGCATTCACCAATGTCCTCATGAAGAAATCATGGAAGTTGATGGGAATCCCATGAATGATGTTGAACAACATATTCTTCATGACTCCCTCCACTTCTTCTTCAGTGTTGTGGCCCTTCTGAGGACTTAGGGAGTTGGTGAGAACGCGATAGACTGTCCTGAGCACATAGAGCAAATCCTTCACAAGGAAGGTTGTCTGTTGAGGTTTTCCAGGGGCCAATGGCTTCATCAACTCTTGCATTAGTTGGTTGGGTAGAGCAGGTTCATCAAACAGGCAACGAGCTTCTTTTGAAGGAATTGGAACTGGGACTGACCGAAGCAATTCAGATGTTGGAGCAGTGAGGTGAGTAGATCCGGTCATCCAGTACAAGACCCAGGAGTTGATGTGAGAAGCATCAGCTGTGATGTGCAGAGTGGTATAGAATTGAAGAATTAGCTCTTCATTCCAATCGCAGATGTCCACACAGAAAGGAAGAATTCTTGCATCGTGAAGAACTGTGAGCACCGGTGTGAAGGAAGGGATTGTTTCCATATTTGCATGAGGAATATGGTGATGCTCGAAGACTTTCTTCTTGTCAAACAATACTGATGCATAATAGTTCATCTGTGTTGGAGTCTAGGATCTAGTGCGACCGATCCTTGCTCAGTCATATGGATTGGGTCCAGTGAAGAAAATTTGATCATTGGAGAAATTTGACTTGAGGAATTTGGGGCACTTTGAGCCTTTGAATGACATCCTTGGCTTCTGCTGAAGGTTAGGCTTGAAACGGCCCACAATCTCCTTAGGCATAGGAGGATTTTCTTCAGACTGAGGAATTTGAGCAGCAGTTTCCTCAGTGACAGTTGGAGCAGCAATGTCATCAGCTGATGCAGTTGGAATTTCTTCAGTGGCTATAGCAGCCAAGTCATCAGATTCTTCGTGAATTTCTTCATCTTAGGCTAGGGACTGAGGAATCTGTGATAGAGGAGTGGTCATTGGGGAATTTGGGGGAGCAGCTTCCCAATATTCATCATTGATGACAGGTGTTGTGTTGCCAGTTTCCATGTCCTCAACAATTTCTTCAACACCGGCCTCTTCAAGAGTAAACTGAGGCAGGGGTGATGCTACTTGTGGAGTTTAATCATTTGCTTCCACTCCTATTTCTTCATCAATCTGCTCTGTCAAAGCAGCAGAATGATCATCTTCATCTTCATCATTTGGGATGACATAGTCATCAGCAAATGGAACTATCTCATAGGCTGGTGCTGAGGAGATTGGGGTAGCATCTATGGGTTCAGTTGAAGATCTTGGCAAAGTCTTCAACTTGTTCACGGCTGAGGAATCCGAAGTTGATGCTTTTCTCTTCAGTTTTCTTCACTTCTGATGCAGAAGCAACATTGATATTCTTCATCCTTGAAGATTTTGCATTTTCATCAGAGGGTGAAGGGGTAGCAGTTTATTCAGGCACGACTAATGCCGTCATCCTAGTGGGTTCAATTTCACCAGGCCCTATTTCTTCAGCATCGACTTCAGAAATGGGTTTGGTTGCCCTGACAGGTTCTTCAGCAGTCTGAATTTTTTCAGCTGTGCTTGCAGTTTCTTCAGAAGGCTGAGTAGATTCTTCAGCCTGAGGAATTTGTGGTTGCGATCGAGCTGCAACCCTTGAGTTGTGATCATTGATGACTTTATCAGCTATATTGACGAAGCGAACCTTGGCGCCTTGCCAATCAGAATACTGTCTATTGAATACCTCACTAAGGTTTTTCATCTTAGACTTCATCTTCACAAGTTCCTCAGGAGAAAGAGTCAGAACATTGTTCTTCAAGAAATGCTCTTTCTTGTACTCAGCCTTCTTGGTTTGTTTGGCATTCTCATACTTCCATTTTTCTTCAGCTATGAAAGAAGTGAGGACATGATCAGGACCAGGAGGCAGCTTCAAGTCATCAATTGGCGTTTTGGGATCCTTGTGCCAGATATAAGTTCAGCACCATTTTTGGATCTAGCCAAAGAGGAATTTGAGTGCCTTTCACTTGAGCCACTCGTTCTTGCTTGTTTCTGATGATTGCAGCCAGTTCCTCATCATCAGCTTCATCTAGGAATCTTATGGTATTGTGAACGCCACTTTCTTGGGTTGAGGACTTGGTCGAATGCCTCATCCAGCAGTTGGTTTCATTTTCATAAGTGAAGGACTGGTTGAGGACTATGCTTGGGCATAGGAACTTGCAGAAACCTTTGAAGCAATTGAAATGCCCTTAGTCCTTTGACATGTTGCAAGGTGCACTGGCGTTGAGAATTTTGAGGCAGTAGTCGATGATTGAGTGGCTACAGAGCCCATAGCTGAGGCCTTTGAAGACTTTGCCTGAGGAATCTGCTGTGAGGATTTTGAAGTTGAGGACTTTGACTTCTCAGTAGGCTTCTTCACATTGATTTTCTTCGGAGCACTTGTAGAGGTGCCGGCAGAGGCAGCAGTAGCAGAGTCTTCATTGAATTTCCTCATAGCTTCCTTTGCTTTCTTGGCCAACTTGGCTTGCTATTTTTCCCATTCATGAGGAAAGTCATTACCAGTTTTTAGGCTAGTGGGATCAGCAATTTGATTGGGAGCCAAGGGTGGCCTGGTGCACGGGGGTTTGACCGCAAATTTCTTCATGTACTTGGGAGTGACATAGAGATACTCTTTCCACTCCCGTGCCCATCTCCTCTCAATTCTCTGTATGCGGATCTTTCTGTCGTCGTGTTCTCATGGGGGGTCATGCGAGACGACAGGTGTCATGGGGTGGCTTATCGGGGTGAGGGCAAGGCTGTCGTGGATGATCCGAAATGGGTATGCGAATGTCACGCATTGGTTTACCCAAGTTCGGGGCTCTCCGGAGAGATAATACCCCTACTCTTGCATGTATGTATATATGTGGTACATTTGGTACATGGTTGCTCCTGGAGCTGTTTGGGGAGGAGAGCCATGAGGCTTGTTGCCTCATACGTGAGTGTGCGAGTGGGGATGGGAGGATGTGGAGGAAGCTAGCCCCCTTGAGAGAGTGAGAGGGGGCCTTTATATAGGCATGGATGGGTAGCTTGGCATCTAAGCCATAGTGGGTAGCTTACATCCCAAGCAGCTTGAGGTGTAAGCTACCATGGGTAGCTTACAAGTCAAGCCACATGTAGCTTGTAGACTAAGCTATGTCTGTCCCCTGGTGCACTATGTAAATCAGTGTCCAGGGGGCAGGTTACACTGTAGAGAGTACTACATGACGCGCGTATAGTGTGCTCCTGCTTGTCAATAGCACACGGCCATGAGATATGGCCGTCTGGACCGCGTGTGTCCGATGGGACGTCGGGACCTGACTTCGTCAGGTCGCAGCCAGACAGGAGGAGTTGGACAGGAGGAGCCAGATGGGAGGAGCCAGACAGGGGGATCCGGACAAGCGGAGGCCTCTGAGCGAGACGGGAGGAGCCAGACGGGGGGAGCCGAACGGGCGGAGGCTGCCGAGCTGGAGGGGTGGAGGCTGCTGAGCCGGACGGGTGGAGGCTGCCGAGGCCGACGGATGGAGGCTGCCGAGCCGGACGGATGGAGGTTGCCGAGTCGGACGGGTGGAGGCTGCCGAGGCGGACCGCTACAGTATCGTCAGCTCACTTCTTCGTTTGTCTTGTTGGGCTTGGCATACAGGGGGTGGGTCCCCCGATGTTTTAAAATTTTGAGTCGTCTCCTTGAGCCTACCCGGGGGTAATCCCCCCGAACCTTTCCTTGCTTGGTTGTTTCTTTGCCGTGAATTTCTTCATCGGGTGTGGAGTATTCCTCATACAAGTCATTAGGTATCTCAAAAGCAGTCAGCACATCAGGCTTCTCTCCACCTTTTTGTGGCTTCTTCCCATCGGCCATTTTCTTTGGCTGAGGATTCTGAATTCTTGAAGATTCTGAAGAAGTGCACAATTTTTCCTTAGGAAACGTTGCAAATTAGTTAAGTTGATGAGAACCTAGTGATTCATCAGCGGACATGTTTGTACCTGTGAACAAAGTATATGTGTGAGGAATTTGAAGAGGTCATATGCGTTCTCAGAAGTTTTTCAAAAACATCTAGTGTGAGGAATTTAACCATGGGTGTCTTGAGGATTTTCACTAAGTGTTCTTTGTCTTAGGTTCCAGAGTTGTGCAAAGTTTGAGGATTTACACAATTGAGGAATCTTGAAGAAAATCATAACTTAGGGAAAAACATCAAGTGTATGAACATCTAAGGTTCTTTAGAATGAAATTCTTGAAGAATAAACACCTTTGAGAAGATTGAGGAAAACTTGAAGATCAAACAAGGGTAGTAAAAATAGATTTTCTTTACCCTGATGAAGAATACGATGAACTGTGAGGAGAAATCGAGGAAGTTCATCAATCCAGATCTCCCACGTCCTAGCTTGGCAGAGGGAGACAACTACAACGCCAACGGGGTGAAGACTTCCGCAGCCAATGTGAGTACGACGACAGTGAGGTTGAGGCAGTGAAGCTCTTCCACACCGGCGACGATGATTTTAGCGGCAGCGCTAGGTCGGAGCTCGGGAGAGAGTAGGAGTGAGGAGTAATCGAGCACAGTGAAAGGGAAGGGGTATTTATAGCGGAGGTGAAAACCAATCTGTCCAAAGATTTTGGACAAGATTGCCCCTCACCCTTGCTGTCCACGCGGCATGTGTCACCCACGTACTGAGAAGTGGCGATAGTGGGGGATCTTGGGTTATCCAGTCGTGGGAATCAGAACAGTTTGAGCGGGAAACATCAAAAAATTTGATAGTGAAAATTTTAAAGTTTTCGTTCGCAAATTCTTTAGCTGTCAAGGACACAGTGAAGACTTTGAACGAGTTTCAAAGTAGAACGCATATGAAGAATTTGTGAACAGACTAGGTTGAGTTTAGCATAGAGGGGGAACGGGTCCGATCACATTCACTTAGATGAAAATAAACTTGAAGAATTTGCGATAAGTGAATGATGTTGAGGACACTGAAAACTCAAATATATATGTATATAGTCAATAAAGAACCTGAGTTTCATAGTTTGAAGAATTTGAAAAGTTGAGGAATTTGAAAATGTGAAGAATTTGCAATAATGAGGAAAAACTGAACTTTGAAGAATTTCAACTATGGTTGGTGGCGTGACCCACCGTATAAGAATGATGACTTCAGACACATTGTACAATTGCCGTAGGGTTCTGAGAATCAAATTATTTATGAATTTCTTCACACTTAGAGGGTTATTCTTCATTGATTGAAGAAAAACATTACTTCATGTGTTGCGCATGTAAGTCATCAATTTTGCGTAAGTGTTAGAATGTGTGTCCTTTTTCAAAGAACATTCGAAGATTCTAAGATATTTAGCTCACACCGCAACTTGCAAAATCTCTTTTCATCCAGGGGCTTTGTGAAGATGCTGGCCTGTTGTTCTTTAGTAGGGATGTGGTCGATGGTGATGTCGCCCTTGAGTACATGATCTCGAAGAAAGTGATGATGAATCTGGATGTGCTTTGTCTTGGAATGCTGAACTGGGTTGTAAGCAATCTTGATGGCACTCTCGTTGTCGCAGTAGAGAGGCACATTCTTCAACTTGATGCCATAGTACTTGAGGGTTTGCTTCATCCACAACAACTGAGCGTAACGTGAACCAACAGCAATGTACTCAGCTCCAGCAGTGGAAAGTGACATGCAATTCTGTTTCTTCGAGGACTAATAGACTAAGGATCGTCCGAGGAAGTGACAAGTGCCTGATGTTGACTTGCCATCCACATGATCTCTAGCATAGTCAGCATCAGAGTATCCGAGGAGGTGAAGATTTGAGCCCTTGGGATACCATAATCCAAGCGTTGGTGTGTGAGCTAAGTATCGAAGAATATGTTTCAAGGCCTTATCGTGTGATTCCTTCGGTGTTGCTTGGAATTGGGCACACATGCAAACACTCAGCATAATATCAGGCCTAGATGCACATAGATACAATAATGAGCCAATCATGGAGCGATATACCTTCTGATCGAAATCTTTACAATTTTCGTCAGTGCAGAGGTGGCCTTTTGAAGGCATTGGAGTTTTGACGCCTTTGCAATCTTGCATGTCGAATTTCCTCAGAACATCATTGAGGTATTTCTGTTGAGATATGAAGATGCCATTGTCTTGCTAACGAATTTGAAGACCTAAGAAGAATTTCAACTCTCCCATCATAGACATTTGATATTCTTCACTCATCATATAGGAAAATTCATCGCTGTAACGTTTGTCAGTACAACCAAAGATAATATCGTCTACGTATATTTGGCATATGAACATGTCATTAGATTTTGTGAAAAGAGTTGGGTCGAGTGAACCGGGTTTGAAGCCTTCCTTCATGAGGAATTCCTTCAGAGTGTCGTACCATGCCCGAGGGGCCTGATTTAGGACACAGAGGGCCTTGTTGAGTCTGAAGACTTTGTCAGGATGCTTAGGGTCTTCAAAACCTGGGGGTTGAGCAACATATACTTCTTCATCAAGCTTACCATTGAGGAATGCACTTTTCACATCCATTTGATATAAGTTGATATTATGATGGTTAGCATAAGGAGGCAATATGCGAATAGCTTCAAGTCTAGCAACAGGTGCAAAAGTTTCATCAAAGTCAATTCCTTCAACCTGTGTTTAGCCTTGTGCTACAAGACGAGACTTATTTCTTACCAGAAAGCCATTTTCATCTTGCTTGTTGCGGTAGATCCACATGGTACCTATGATGTTATGATTGCGAGGATCTGGCCGCTTGACAAGTTCCCACATGTTGTTGATCTTGAATTGATGCAATTCCTCTTTCATAGCTTGAATACACTCAGGCTCCTTGAATTCTTCATCAACTTGGGTCGGCTCTATGATAGAGACAAAGGCAAAGTGCCCACAAAAGTTAGTCAAATGTGAAGCTCTTGAGTGAGTGAGGGGACCTGGTGCATTGATGTCATCGATGATTTTGTCAATATGCACTTCATTTGCAACTCTTGGTTTAGCAGGTTGACATGGCTGAGGATTTTCTTCAACACCATTGTCTTCAGGTGTATCAGCATGAATGTCTTCATTCGTTGGAATGACTTCCTCAGTGGGTATGACGTCTTTAGTAGCCTTCAGCTTAATGGATTCCTAAGGAGACTGTTCATCTAGCACAGAAGGCAGGTGCTATCTTTGGAGCCGTTCGTTTCATCGAACCACACATCTACAGTTTCAACAACCTTGTGGTAGTAGGTGTTGAAGACTCTGTAGGTGTGCGAGTCCTTTCCGTAACCAAGCATAAAACCTTCATGTGCTTTCGGTGCAAATTTAGAACAACGGTGAGGATCTCTAATCCAGCATTTTGCACCGAATACTTTGAGATAACTTACATTGGCTTTCTTGCCAGTCATAAGTTCATACGAAGTCTTCTTGAAGAATTTGTGAAGATATACCCTGTTGATGATGTGGCATTCAGTATCAATTGCTTCAGGCTAGAAGCGACGAGGAGTCTTGTATTCATCAAGCATGGTGCGAGCCATCTCAACAAGAGTCCTGTTCTTGCGCTCCACGACGTCGTTCTGCTGAGGAGTATAAGGGGCAGATAACTGATGAGTAATACCAAGTTCATCAAGATATTCATCAAGATTGGTGTTCTTGAACTCAGTCCCATTATCACTCCTGATATGCTTGATCTTGACGCCAAAGTTTGTGGAGGCCCTTGAAGCAAATCGTCTGAGACATCTTGCACTTCAGACTTGTACAGAATAATATGCACCCAAGTGTAACGAGAGTAATCATCAACAATGACAAAGCCATACAAACTTGAAGAATTTGTTAGTGTGGAGTAATGAGTGGGGCCAAAGAGATCCATGTGAAGCAATTCAAAGGGTCGAGTCGTGGTCATGATTGTCTTCGATGGTCATCTTCCCAGACTAACATGCACCACAAAGGTAGTCCTTGAGGAATTTGACACCTTCAATGCCAATTACATGCTTTTTCTTCACGAGTGTGTGCAAGTTCCTCATACCAGCATGTCCAAGTTGTCGATGCCACAACCAGCCTTCTGAGGACTTTGCAAGTAGGCATGTGGTAGGCTGAGGACCTGTAGAGAAATCAACAATATACAAGTCTCCTCTCTTAAAGCCTTCGAAGACTTTGAATTGTCAGATTCCATGATGACAACACAATGACATTTTCCGAATACGACAACCATATCAAGATCACAAAGAATTGAGACAGACATAATGTTGAAACCGAGGGATTCGACTAACATCACCTTATCCATGGTTCAGTCCTTTGAGATTGCAACCTTACCTAGTCCCAATACCTTGCTTTTTTCCTTTGTCTCCGTAGGTGATATGCTTCAGATGAGATGCAGCAAGTGGAAAATTCATCGGTAGATTCTTGTCACTAGTCAGGTGGTTTGTGCATCCACTATCGAGGACCCACTCAGTATCCTTTGGAGGTTCATCCTGCGGATGAATTAGTACAACTTACGAACTCATATGCTTTAGAGTGAATAATATGACATCAATTTCATCAGACATAATTTCATCACACAAGATAGTAAGCTAGTAGTGTGAGGATGTGAGAAATGGGAAATTCATTTCTACATGGTTAGCTTGCGTCCTTTCAAGCATTTCCTCAGATCTCTAGCAAATTCATCAGACGTTCAAGTTCATCTAGAGACCTGACCCTGCATAAGAAATTAATTCAATTTCTTCACCACTCACATCTGGAGGGGTGGCAATGTTGGGGAACGTCGCATGGGAAACAAAAAATTTCCTACGCACACGCAAGATCTATCCATGGTGATGAGCATCTACGAGAGGGAGAGTGGATCTACATACCCTTGTAGATCGCTAAGCGGGAAGCATTAAGAAACGATGTTGGTGTAATCGAACGTCTTCACGATCAAAATCGTCGAGCGTCCCGCGATCTCATCACGATCCATCCCGCGATCCAATCACGATCCATCTCGCAAACTCATCACGATCCGTCCCGCGATCCAATAACGATCTGTCCTGCGAACTCATCACGATCCGTCCCGCGAACTCATCACGATCCATCTCACGATCTTGATCACGGTCCTTCCGATCTAGCGCCGAACGGACGGGACCTCCGCGTTCAGCACACGTACAGCTCGATGACGATCTCCGCCGTCTTGATCCAGCAATAGGGAGCGAAGAGGAAGAAGAGTTCTTCGGCAGTGTGACGGCGCTCCGGTGATGGTGGTGGAGCTATTCCGGCAGGGCTTAACCTAAGCACTGCAGAAAACCAATCTAGAGGAGAAAATATGCACTAGAGGAACGGGTAGCACGTGGCTGAAAATTCTGTACCAAAACCCTAAAATCCTCTAGTATATATAGGAGGAGAGGAGGAGGAGGCTTCTCCTTGGGTCGGCCGAACCTAGTGGGATTGGAGGCTTCCTCCTCCAATCCTAGTAGGACTAGGACTCCTCTTTATTTTTGCCTTTTTTGCCTTTTTCCACGTTTTTCTCTTTGGGCTTTTCTTCACAGTCGCATGGGCCTTGTGTGAGCTTCCACCAGCCCACAAAGGGCTGGTATTTAGTCTCCCACAGCCCATGAAGCCTCTTGGGTCGAAATACCCCTCCTGGTGGTCTCCCGGTACAGTACCGGCACTCCCGATACACTACCGATGAGCCCGAAACTTTTCTGGCGACCAAAACAAGACTTCCTATATATGAATCTTTACCTCCGGAGCTCCTCGTGACGTCCAGGATCTCATCCGGGACTCCGAACAACCTTCGGTCACCACCATACATAACTCTATACTATCGAAACGTCACCAAACCTTAAGTGTGCCGACCCTGCGGGTTCAAGAACTATGTAGACATGACCGAGACACCTCTACGGTCAATAACCAATAGCGGGACCTGGATGCCCATATTGGTTCCTACATATTCTATGAAGATCTTTATCGGTCGAACCTTTATGTCAAGGATTCAGTTAATCCCATGTGATGTTCCCTTTGTTCTTCGGTATGTTACTTGCCCGAGATTCGATCGTCGATATCTGTATACCTAGTTCAACCTCGTTACCGGCAAGTCTCTTTACTCATTCCGTAATACAATATCCTGTGGCTAACACATAGTCACATTGCTTGCAAGGCTTATTGTGATGTTGTATTACCGAGTGGGCCCTGAGATACCTCTCCGTCACACGGAGTAACAAATCCCAGTCTTGATCCATGCCAACCCAACAGACACCTTCGGAGATACCTGTAATGCACCTTTATAGTCACCCAGTTACGTTGCGACGTTTGATACACACAAGGCACTCCTCCGGTGTCTGTGAGTTGCATGATCTCATGGTCAAAGGAACATATACTTGACATGTAGAAAACAGTAGCAATAAACTAACACGATCATATGCTACATTTGTAGTTTGGGTCTTGTCCATCACACCATTCTCCTAATGATGTGATCCTGTTATCAACTGACATTTCATGTCCATGGTTAGGAAACCTTAACCATCTTTGATCAACGAGCTAGTCTATTAGAGGCATACTAGGGACATGGTTTTGTCTATGTATCCACACATGCATCTAAGTCTCCGATCAATACAATTATAGCGTGGATAATAAATGATTATCATGAACAAGGAAATATGATAATAACTAATTTATTATTGCCTCTAGGGCATATTTCCAACAGGAAAAGAGTTCATCATTCTGCGAGCACCATATGAGAAGGGAGGCATTGAAGCAAGTACGCTTCATTTCACAGGACGAGGGTTAGAGTACTCATATGAATAAGCAGAGAAATTCTTTGAGGACTTATGAACATAATGATTTGAAGAATAATGCACATATTCAGAACTCTTAGATTTTCCCTGCGAAATAGATGGATTAGCACGAGGATGATATTTCTGACCACTTGAGGAATTTGGTCCAAGTGAAGACTTTGGTCCACATGAGGAATTTCATCTGGGGTTCCTGTTCTTCATGAGTGGTGTCGTGAGGACATTCACTTGAAGATTTTGTAGGTAGCTCTTGGGAACCCAGATTTTCTTCATAGGTGAACCGTTCCTGTAGTTAGTTCCAACAAATATGGCAAATACTTCACCTTTTTTATTTTTGAAGAATTTGTAGTTGGAATCAAGTGACTCATGAGAGGAATATGAAGTTTCACAAGTAAAGCCAGATAAAGTGGATGGATCTACAAGAGGTCCTTTTGCAGCAACCCATGAGGTTTTGGGGTACTGCTAGGTGTCCAGTAGGATCCATCCGCGTTGACTTTCCTCTCAAAGGCAATACCCTCTTTCCTAGGGTTCCTGTTCAGAATCTACTTTTTGAGGACATCACAAAGGGTTTGATGCCGTTTGAGACTTTTGTACATGTCTGTCACATACAATTCCTTCAACCCTGCATTTTCGTTAGTGATACTTGTGGTATCCTCGGATGAGGAATTTGTGACCACTGGAATAGTTGAAGAATTTGCAGCAATAGAAGCATTTGAACATTCAGGTGAAGAATTTGTAGTTTCACGTTCGATGCATTTCAAGCAAAGTGGAACAAATTCTTCCTGAGCTGTACTGATCTGTTGTGCCAGTAAGGAATCGTTTTCCCTTTGGAGATCCTCATGTGACACCCTTAGTTTCTCAAGATCTTGCTTTCTTTGAAGAAATTCATAAGAAAGCTTCTCATGATCGGCTAAGAGAGCATTATGATGACTCTGAAGGTTATCATACTTTGTTTGAAGACTTTTGAGATCGTCAGACAAAGTTTGAGTCTGATCCACTTCCTCATTCAACAGATCATCGCTTTTGTCTAGCATTTTCTGAAGCTTTTCAAGTGTATTTTGTTGCCTAGTAGCAATATTAGCAAGTTTGGCATGGCTAGGTTTCACATAATCATCAGATTCACCATCACTTGATTCAGAGGAGCAGTGATGCTTATGTACCTTGGAACCTTCAGCCATGAAGCAATCGGTGGGAGCGTAATTATCATTGATGTCATGAGAGTTGTTGGAGTAGTCATTTTCTTCATCGTTGAAGATGGACTTGCTGACGAAAGCAATAGCGAGAGCAAGGCTAGCGACACCAGATTCAGATTCCACCTCAAATTCTTCTTCTTCTTCATATTCTTCTTCTAAGTCCATTTCCTTGCCAATGAAACCCGAGCCTTTCTATAACCATTTTTCTTGTGCGTTGAGGACTTTGAAGATGAGGACTTGGAATTTGAAGATTTCTTCTTCTTCTTCGAGTCATCAGAACTGTCGTCCTTGTACTTCTTCTTCTTCTTCTTCTTCTTCTTCTTCTTCTTCTTTGATTCTTTTTCCCAGATAGGAATGTCACAGATGAAGTGACCTGATTTCTTGCATTTGTGACAAGTTCTCCTCTTGTAGTCATTTGAGGAATCTGATTTCCTCAAACCACTTTTTGATGAATTTCCAAATCCACCTCTCCTTTAGAACTTTTGGAATTTCCTCACGAGCATTGCTAGCTCCAGACTCGGTTCTTCAGGATCACCAAGGCTACTATCAGAATCTTCACCTTCGAATGAGGAAATTGCTTTTGCCTTTAGAGGACGAGATCTTCCATAGCTTGGCCCGTAGAGGTCTCTCTTCCCAGCTTGTTGGAATTCATGAGTATTGAGTCTCTCAAGAATATCAACAGGATCAAGTGCCTTGTAGTCTCCACGTTCTTGAATCATCAAAGCCAGAGTATCGAATGAGGAATCGAGAGATCTTAGCAGTTTCTTCACCACTTCATGGATGGTGATATCAATGGCACCCAGTGCTTGAAGCTCATTGGAGATATCAGTGAGACGATCAAAAGTTTGCTGACCATTTTCATTGTCGAGTCTCTTGAAGTGGTTGAAAATATTGCGAAGAACATCAACACGAGAGTCACGTTGAATGGAAACACCTTCATTGACTTTGGACAACCTGTCCAAGATAAGCTTCGCAGACTCCAAAGCACTCACTCTGCCATACTGGCCTTTACTCAGATGGCCACAGATGATATTCTTCGCTTGAGAATCCAGTTGCTTGAATCTCTCCGCATCAGCAGCAGTGACAGTCGGAGAAATGCAGTGACAATCGAGTTACTTGAATCTCTTCGTTGTCAATTGCCTCAAGATGCATACGCATCTTGTTCTTCCAGTAGGGAAGTCCATCCCATCGAAGGTAGGACATCCCCCGAAAACCTTGATTATACCTGCAGTCAACATAACTACACCTCTAGGTGGTTAAACCAAAATCACACAGAACAAGGGAGCACCTCACTCTGATACCAATTGAAAGTGCGTTATATCGCCTAGAGGGGGGTGAATAGGCAATTTTTACAAATTCATCACTTGAGGAATTTGAAATGTGATGAATAACTAGCACCGGATTAACTACTCAAGTGCATGAGAAACATAGCGACAACATAGTCATCATGATGAAATGATACATGCACAGATTACAAGTAGCGTGATACAGGATAAGAAGGTGACGAACAAGGTAACTTGAAGAATTTGAGATGGGGAAATTGTGAAAGTCTTCAGTCAAATTCTTCAAACAGTAATGATCAATTTCATCAGCAAGTATTCGATGAAATAGCGGGGTTGAGGAAATAGAACAAGATAGCTCGATGAAGACAATGGTTTGATGACCCAGTTCCAACTACTGTGAGAGTCGCACGTCTGGGTTGGAGCGGCCTGGTATTTAAACCAGAGGACACACAGTCCTTACTATATTCTCCTTGAGCTAAGGTAACAAAGTCCTCGCCCAACACTCGTGGTAAGTCTCAGGGTAGACTTCCAAAACCCTCACAAACTGGTCACCCGACGATCCACAATTGACTACTGGATGCTCTAGACCAAGGTCACTCCGTGATCCCCAATTGACTGCATGATGCACTAGACCATGACGCCTAACCATCTGGAGGATACACAGTCCTCAAAGGTAACAAGCGTCGGTTCCACACAGGAACAATTTCTTTAGTGATGCTCAGTCACTTTGGGTTTGGTGGTTTGGATGTGGGTTTTTCCTCACTGATGATTTTCTCTCGAAGTCCTCGGAGGATGGGTTGCTCTCGAATGACAAGTGTCAGTTCTCTCTCGGAGCTGCCAACCAACTAGTGGTTGTGGGGGTGGATATTTAAAGCTAGGGTGCAACCTGACATGATAAGACACAAATGCCCCCCAATGATATGACCGTCATGTGGATATTATGATTGGGGACAGCTTGCGCTAAGCACAACAATGGTCGGAATTTTGAACTATGAAAGTCCTCAGGCTTATCATGTTCCTCACTTGTAGGCAATTCGCACTGGCGAAATCCTAACACCTCAGTCAGATCAATTTCATCAAAGACCAGAAGAACATTGTCTCTGTCACTAAAGAACTTGACTAAACTGCAAGAGATTTCCAAAGGCTTCACTCGAAGGATTAGATAGGTTGAGGCTTTTGGAGTTGACCATCAGTTGGAAATTTTCTTTAGTATTACCTCGGCCCCCTTTAACAGTATGGTGTTTCCTATGACTCAAACAAAAGTCTTCACGCTTCATAGTCCTCGTTCATATCTTCAAGGTTACACCAACGTCTTCACTTTTAAAGTCTTTACGGAATACCAATGTCTTCGGAAAAGTCTTCACCAAGGTCTTCACCAAAGTCTTCAGTTGAAGACATACATTTTTAGTGGTCGGTAATCTCCGAATATATCAAACTCCTCATCGACTTATAGAGCCTGTGTACACTCACAAACATATTAGTTCCCTAACCTATAAGTCTTCAATACACCAAAATCACTAGGCACTAGATGCACCTACAAGGATTGCAATCTATATCAAGAACAATGAAATCTACGGGTGCATAATTCCTATTTGCAACAATAAGAACATCATAAATTTTTCCCATAGGTTTCTTAATAGTGGAATCCGCAAGATGCAAATTCAAAGAGCAATCATCAAGATCATGGTAACCTAGCAGATCACATAAAGATTTCGAAATCGTGGAAACACTTGCACCCAAATCACACAAAGAATGACACTCATAATCTTTGATTTTAATCTTAATAGTAGGTTCCCACTCATCATGAAGGTTTCTAGGGATACAAACTTCTAACTCAAATTTTTCTTCAAAAGATTTCATCATAGCATCAACGATATGTTTAGTAAAAGTCTTATTTTGACTATAAGCATGAGGAGAATTCACCATGAATTGTAACAAGAAAATACAATCAATCAATGAGCAACTATCATAATTAAAGTCCTTGAAATCCAAAAGAGTGGGCTCATTGCTATTTAAAGTTTTGACCTCTTCCATCCCACTTTTATTAATCTTAGCATTAAGATTTATAAACTCCGAATCATTATGATGCCTTTTAACTAAAGTTGACTTATCTCCAGCCCCATATTTATCAAGATTTATATTGGAAAACAAATACTGAAAAGGAGTCACATCAACCACTTTAAGATCTTCATCATTATTATCACGAGAACATACTTTTTCAAGCCATTCACGCTTAGCACGTATTCTAGCGGTTCTTTCCTTACTTCATTCAATAGAAATTCTCATAGCTTTTAAAGACTCATTAATATCATGCTTAGGTGGAGTAGATCTAACTTTCAAAGAATGAATCTCAAGCGAAATTCTATCAACGCTCCTAGCCAAATCATCAATCTTGGACACTTTTTTTTTCAATAGTAGCATTAAAAACCTTTTGTGAACCAATAAATTCTTTAACAATATTCTCAAGATCAGAGGGCATCTTACTATAATTTCCATAAGAGTTGCTGTAGGAATTACCATAATTATTAGAGGAATTACTAGAAAACGGCCTAGGGTTGAAAATACCTCTATACGCGTTATTACCAAAATTGTTCCTATCAACAAAATTCACATCCATAGATTCATTATTACTAGTCGTCAACCCGTGCATGGCACGGAATATAAACATTAGAATACGTGTAATATTCCACATGAAATATATTAAAAATAATAATGGTGGAGACTTGCAAAAATTGTCTTAAGCTTAGACAAATGAAAATCAATTTGGGGAACATATGTAAAACATTACTCTTTTAGCAGAGCGGAGTTTTTGTGGCTTGACTCATTGCTGACACATGTGAACACAAAGTTTATCTTTGTATCATATATGTCTGTATACTCATTTTAGTAACAATTGACGATAAGAGGAAATATTGGATATTGGTTTAGAATATTACAAAAATAACGACCAAGACTTACAAATAATAACTTTAATAACCAACGCAATAGAATTTTATTAGCATGAATCATTGGCATATTACTGATAGATAATCCATTTAATATAAAAATTTTCTTTATGTAAATTTTGTCTTTACAATTTGTGTTACCACAATTTTTAGGAATCGATAGTAATAAAGCCTAAATATTGGATACTTTTTTAGAATATTTTCATATATTTTATACCAATATACTTGTCGGTACGTAGACCTATTTTGCTGGATAGCATACAAAACTCTCACGTATGTAAAATAGATGCCAAACACCGTATGTTCATTCTCGGATGCTACTTGCAACTGCTACTATATAAACAAATGAAGGACAATCAGCTTGTGTAGTTGGATCGTTTAATCTCTACAACTTCTAATAATGGAATGTTCAAAATATAATGCTTAATATAAATATTGAGCTGATTGATTACATGCTAGCTGACGGGGGTAAATATACTTACCTCTTCAACCTACATATATGCTCGGTTGGGTATGGGTCATCTTACAAACATGTACCTTGCATGCTAAAATTGGCTTTTGTAGAATTTTTACCTAACTGAGCTTTCGCATTTGACTTATTGCTCTCCTTGTGCTATGCACAACCCTATGTATTACAGCTACACATTAACAAGGCCTTTGTAAAATATACAACAATCAGAAAGAGTGGCATTATATACTTGTCTATCTTTCAAAACGGACTAAGAGAAAAATTTCACAAGTAAAATATTCACAACATAAGGTTTTTTATAGTGATGTGTTGAAAAACATTAAAAGTTACAAAAGTCTATTTCAGGACATAAATATGAAGTGCAATTTGTTAATAGTACCGGTTCTCACTGTCAATTTGGTCAATTGAAAATCTTGCTGTCGCATTTATATTTTTGCAGATGGCACAATCCTCCTTAGCACGACCTCTCGAATTTGTACCTGTTGCATCTACGAACACTTGAATACAGGCTCAATATTAAGTGCAATTGATATGTAGCAATCTAAGCATACAATATTTTCTTCGAAAAGGGGATCTAAGCATACAATATAGACTGTTACGATAATATGAATATGGAGGCGAATTGATCAGATGCTTCACATGCATGTACCACTATGTATACAATTGATTACATACCTCTCAGTTGTTCTCACATGTGTCCACCTCCAGCCGAGGAGAACCGATCAAGCTAGCTTTGTGAACTTGCATATCTTGCGGAAGATCAATCAACTGTTTAGCTCACATGCCTGCATCTCGCTAGGAAGTAATCTACAGAAGGAAGCATGCATGCCTATGTGTATGTATGTGAGTGTGAGGCTGACATGTGACGTGTAGTCTACCTGCACCAGCAGATGTTGTTCCATCACTTTCAGAGGATCCATCAAGCAAGCTTTGTGCCATTGCACATCAGCACATCTGGCTAGAAGATCAATCAAGTTGTGAAAGCGATCGGCAATAAGAGCATGACGATGGCAAACGGCGTAGGATTGACTGCTGGATGTGGTGTGAGTATTACGTAGAGGGAGAGTCGTGGCTGGATCGAGCGGTGGATATCGTATATCGTGGAGGAAAAAGATTTGACAAAAGAGGGTGACGACGGAAGGATCGAGCTGAACATATTACGTAGAGGGCGAGTCATGGCTGGATCGAGTCGGTGGACGTCGTATATTGTGGAGGAAAAATACTTGATAAAAAAGGACGATGGCAGAAGGATCGAGCTCAACATGTTTGTTCGACGATGCAGACGGGCAAGGCAATCTGGCAATCCCTTCATCCAGCATGCACAAATTCCCTCGTGTAGCACAAATAGCAGATCAAATTCACTTGATTCAATTACCTTATTTTTCCTGCACGTGGAGGCATGTACGACTTTACGGGATGCAGCCAGAAAGGTACACGTAAACTGCCAGGTTCCTGGGTGTTCAGTTCTATGCATGCCAATCGTTGTGACATGGAATTTTCTTTTGCTGACCTAGAGGAGGGAGAGAGTCGTGAGATATTTGGAAAGGACGAAGGAGAGTCGTGAGAGATTGCAGGAGAGGCAGACGACATGTTTAGATCTTTTTTTAACCAAACATGTTTAGATCTTGAGATATGCTACTTAATCTAACGGCTGATATTGTCTAGTGAACATTTTATTTAGGCGGGAATTCTTAGAGAGTTATTGAAAGATCTACACCGTAATAATTTGGTTCCACCAAAATAAACGGTTCATAATTTCTAATTAACGTGGGAATTTTTAGGGAGTGCCTAATTAGTAGAAAAATATAGATATAGATATAGATTTACAATCAAAGAAGACAAAGACATATCATTGGGATGAGCACTTTTACTAGCAAACAATTTCAAAAATCCATCAATCTTTTCACTCAAAGCATTTATTTCTTTAATAACATGTACTTTTTTACTAGTAGGAGATCCATCGGTATGCCATTGAGAGTAGTTTGTCATAATATTATGTAGGAGTTTGATAGCTTCTCCTAATGTGATTTTCATAAAAGTACCACTCGTGACGGAATCTAAAAGATTCCTAAATGCAAAATTCAATCCCACATAAAAAAATTGTATAATCATCCATAAACTCAAACCATGTGCGGGACAATTCTTAATCATTAATTTCATCCTCTCCCAAGTTTGTACAACATGCTCATGATCAAGTTGCTTAAAATTCATTATATCGTTCGTAAGGAAGATGATCTTAGCGGGCGGAAAGTAGATGGAGATAAAAACAACTTTACACTTATTCCATGAATCAATAATATTTTTACGCAAAAATGAAAACCAAGTTTTAGCACGATCTCGTAGCGAGAACGGAAATAGCTTCAATTTAACAATATCGTTATCCACATCTTTCTTCTTTTGCATCTCACACAACTCAATGAAAGTATTTAGATGGGATGCGGCATCTTCACTAGGAAGTGTCGAAAATATGACCTAGAGGCAATAAATAAAGTGTTTATTATTATATTTCCCCGTTCATGATAATTGTTTATTATCCAGGCTATAATTGTATTGATTGGAAACACATTGCATGTGTGGATGAATAGACAACACTTTGTCCCTAGTATGCCTCTAGTGAACTAGCTCGTTGACCAAAGATAGTCAAGGTTTCCTAGCCATTGACATGTGATGTCATTTGATAACGGGATCACATCATTAGGAGAATGATGGGATGGACAAGACCCAAGCTATAAACGTAGCATATGATCGTGTCAGTTTATTGCTATGGTTTTCTGCATGTCAAGTATATGTTCCTATGACCATGAGATCATGCAATTCACGGACACCGAAGGAGTGCCTTGTGTGTATTAAACGTTGCAACGTAACTGGGTGACTATAAAGGTGCTCTACATGTATCTCCGAGGGTGTCTGTTGGGTTGGCATGGATCAAGACTGGGATTTGTTACTCCGTATGACAAAGAGGTATCTCAGGGCCCACTCAGTAATACAATTTCACAATAAGCCGTGCAAGAAATGTGACTAACACACTAAGTGTTAGTCACAGGATCTTGTATTACGGAACGAGTAAAGAGACTTTCTGGTAACGAGATTGAACTAGGTATGGAGATACCAACGATCGAATCTCGGGCAAGTAACATACCGAAGAACAAAGGGAACATCATACGGGATTAACTGAATCCTTGACACAGAGGTTCGACCGATAAAGATCTTCGTAGAATATATAGGAACCAATATGGGAATCCAGGTACCGCTATTGGTTATTGTCCGTAGAAGTGTCTCGGTCATGTCTACATAGTTCTTAAACCCGCAGGGTCTGCACACTTAAGGTTCGGTGACGTTTCGGAAGTATAGAGTCATGTATGGTGGGAACCGAAGGTTGTTAGGAGTCCCAGATGAGATCCTGGACGTCACGAGGAGCTCCGGAATGGTCCGGAGGTAAAGATTGATACATAGGAAGTCCTCTTTTGCTCACCAGAAAAGTTTTGGGCTCATCGGTAGTGTACCGGGAGTGCCGGGAGTGTACCGGGGGACCATCGGGAGGGGTATTTCAACACAAGAGGTTACATGGGATGTGGGAGGATGAATACCAGCACTTAGTGGGCTGGTGGAAGTCCCACACAAGGCCCATGTGGCTGGGAAGAAAACCCCAAAGAGAAAAAGGTGGAAAAAGGCAAAAAGGCTTAATAAGGAAGGAGTCCTAGTCCTACTAGGATTAGAGGAGGATTCCTCCTCTCCTCCTTCGGCCGAAGCCTAGAGGACTTGGCCCTTGGGCCTAGCCTCCTCCTCTCCTCCTTTTATATGTACTAGAGAGTTTAGGGTTTTTGGCACTTGATTTTCAGCCACGTGCAACCCTACCCTCTAGTCCGTAGTTTTTCCTCTAGATCGGTTCAGCTGTGCTTAGGCAAAGCCATGCTGAGATTACTTCACCACCATCGCCGCAACACCTTCACGCTGTAGGAGAACTCGTCTACCTCTCCGCTCCCTCTTGCTGGATCAAGAAGGCGGAGATCGTCATCAAGCCGTACGTGTGCTGAACGCAGAGGTGTCGTCCGTTCGGTGCTAGATCGGGATGGATCACGAGTTGATCGCGGGACGCTCGGCGATTTGGATTGCGAAGACGTTCGACTACATCAACCGTGTTTCTTAACGCTTCCCGCGTAGTGATCTACAAGGGTACGTAGATCCACTCTTCCTCTCATAGGTGCTCATCACCATGGATAGATCTTGCGTGTGCGTAGAATTTTTTTGTTTCCCATGCAACGTTCCCCAACAGTGGCATCATGAGCTAGGTCTATGTGTAGATGAGATCTCAATTATAACACAAAGTGTTTGTGGGCGTTGATGCTTAGATTTCTTCCTCCCTTGGTCATGTTTTGGTTACGAGAGACCGGTTCCATCGACTGACGTCTAACCTCGTTGCACAAAGATGGCTGGCGGGTGTATGTTTCTCCTACTTTAGTTTGATCGGATTCGACAAAGGATGTCCTTGAGAAGTTTGAAAAGCAACTTATTTATCACCGTTGTGGTTTATGCGTAGGTGAGAATTGTTCTTGCTAGATACCCGTAGCAGCCACGTAAACATGCAACAACAAGTAGAGGACGTCTAACTTGTTTTTGTAGGGTATGTTGTGATGTGATATGGACAATTACATGATGAGATATATGTGATGTATGAGATGATCATGTCACGTATAGAATATCACGACTTGCATGTCGATGAGTACGGCAACCAGCAGGAGCCATAGGGTTGTCTTTAATTATTGTATGACCTACCTGTCAATCATTAAGCACTATGTAATGCTTTACTTTATTGCTAAATGGTAGCAATAGTAGTAGAAGCATGGTGGGCGCGACAACCTCGATGGCGACACGTTGATGGAGATCATAGTGTCATGTCGGTGATGATGATGATCATGCCGGTGCTTTCAAGATGGAGATCAAAAGCACAAGTTCATGGCCATATCATGTCACTTATGATTTGGACGTGATGTTAATCCTTTTATGCACCTTGTTTTTCCTATGATGACGATAGCATTATAAGGTCATCCCTCAATAAAATTTCAAGATCAATTGTGTTCTCCCTGAGTGTGCACCGTTGCGAAAGTTCGTCGTGTCGAGACACCACGTGATGATCGGGTGTGATAGACTCTATGTTCACATACAATGGGTGCAAGCCAGTGTTGCACATGCAAAACACTTGGGTTAAACTTGACGAGCCTAGCATGTACAGACATGGCCTCGGAACACAAGAGACTGAAAGGTCGAACATGAGTCATATAGTAGATATAATCAACATGATGATGTTCACCATTGAAACCACCTCAACTCACGTGATGATCGGACTTGAGTTGGTGAATTTGGATCATGTGACACTTAGAAGACCTAAGGGATGTCAATTTGAGTGGGAGCTTTGGTAATTTGATTAACTTAGCTCATTATCTTGAACAATAGTCTAAGTAACCTTCGCATATTTATGTTGTAGATCAATGGCTCGCGTAGTAGCACCCCTGAATTTTAATGCGTTCCTGGAGAAAGCTAAGTTGAAAGATGATGTAAGTAACTTTGTAGACTGGGCCCGTAATCTGAGGATTATCCTCACGGCTTCCCAGAAATCATATGTCCTTGATGCACCGCTTGGTGACCAACCCGAAGACATGCCATCTGAAGATGTTAAGAACGATTGGGAGGTACGTTCTAGAGATTACTTAATAGTTCAGTGTGCAATATTGTATGGCTTAGAACCGGTACTTCAAAGACATTTTGAACATCATGGAGCATATGAGATGTTCCAGGAGTTGAAATTTATCTTTCAAAAGAATGCCCGGATCGAGAGGTATGAGACCTCCGATAAGTTCTATGCTTACAAAATGGAGGAGAACGGGTCTATTAGTGAACATATACTCAGAATGTCTGGGTATTCGACTTGTCTGGCGGAGTTGGGAATTGCCCTTCCTCCAGAGGTGATTACTGATAGAGTTCTTCAATCATTGCCACCAAGCTACACGAGCTTCGTGCTGAACTATAACATGCATAGGATGAACAAGTCAGTCGCCGAGCTGTTTGTGATGCTAATAGTCACTAAGTCTGAAATCTAGAAAGAACATCAAGTGTTGATGGTCAATAAAACCACTAGTTTCAAGAAGAATGGCAAGGGAAAGGGCTAGAAGGGTAAAACCAAGAAGGATGGCAAAGCAGTTGCTCCTCCTATAAAGAAACCCAAGGCTGGACCCACGCCAGAAACTGAGTGTTTTCATTGCAAGGGAAATGGTCATTGGAAGCGGAACTGCTCCAAGTACCTGGCTGACAAGAAGGCGGCCAACAACAAACAAGGTATATATGATATACATGTTATTGATGTGTACCTTACTAGCTCTCGTTGTAGTGCCCGGGTATTTGATACCGGTTCGGTTGCTCACATTTGCAACTCAAAGCAGGACTTACGGAATAGACGGAGGCTGGCTAAGGATGAAGTGACGATGCACGTGGGAAATGGTTCCAAGGTTGATGTGATCGCCGTCGGCACGCTCTCTCTTCGATTACCATCGGGATTAGTGATGAACCTGAATAATTGTTATTTAGTGCCTTTATTAAGCATGAACATTATATCTGGATCTTGTTTATTGCGAGACGGATACTCATTTAAATCAGAGAATAATGGTTGTTCTATTTATATGAGTGATATCTTTTCTGGTCATGCACCCAATGTGAGGGGTTTATTCATATTAAATCTTGATAATGATGATACACATGTTCATAACATTGATGCCAAAAGATGTAGAGTTGATAATGATAGTACCACTTTCTTGTGGCACTGCCGTTTAGGTCATATTCGTGTAAAACGCATGAGGAAGCTCCATGCTGATGGACTTTTGGAGTCACTTGATTTTGAATCACTTGACACATGTGAACCATGCCTCAAGGGCAAGATGACTAAAACGCCGTTCTTTGGAAAACAATGGAACGGGCAAGTGACTTGTTGGAAATCATACATACTGATGTGTGTGGTCCAATGAATGTTGAAGCGCGCGGTGGATATCATTATTTTCTCACCTTCACTGATGACTTAAGTAGATATGGGTATATTTACTTAATGAAACACAAGTCTGAAACGTTTGAAAAGTTCAAGCAATTTCAGAGTGAAGTTGAGAATCATCGTAACAAGAAGATTAAATTCCTGTGATCTGACCGAGGAGGTGAATATCTAAGTCATGAGTTTGGCAGTCACTTCAGACAGTGTGGAATTGTTTCACAGTTGACACCACCCGGAACAACACAGCGTAATGGTGTGTCCGAACGTCGTAATCCAACCTTATTAGATATGGTGCGTTCTATGATGTCTCTTGCTGATTTGCCACTATAGTTTTGGGGTTATGCATTAGAGAGAACTGCATTCACTTTAAATAGGGCACCATTGAAATCCGTTGAGACGACGCCATATGTACTGTGGTTTGGCAAGAAGCCAAATTTTTCGTTTCTTAAAGTTTGGGGATGTGATGCTTATGTCAAAAAGCTTCAGCCTGAAAAGCTGGAACTCAAAGCGGAGAAATGCGTCTTCATAGGATACCCGAAAGAGACAATTGGGTATACCTTCTATCTCAGATCCGAAGGCAAAGTGTTTGTCGCTAAGAACGGAAGATTTCTTGAGAAAGAGTTTCTCTAGAAAGAATTGAGTGGGAGGAAAATAGAGCTTGATGAGGTTATTGAACCTTTACTTCAACTAGAGAGTAGCGCAACGCAGAAACAAGTTTCTATGGAACGTACAACAATTAAAGAGGAAGTTAATGATGATGATCATGAAGCTTTGGATCAAGTCACTATTGAACCGTGTAGGTTGACTAGGGCGCGTACTGCTCGTGAGTGGTACGGCAACCCTGTCTTGGAGGTCATGTTGTTGGACAACAATGAACCTACGAGCTATGGAGGAGCGATGATGGGCCTGGATTCAGAGAAATGGTTAGAGGCCATGAAATCTGAGATGGGATCCATGTATGAAAAGAGAGTATGGACTTTGGAAGTATTACCTGAAGGGCGAAAGGCCATTCAGAACAAATGGATCTTTAAGAAGAAGACAGACGCAGACGGCAATGTCACCGTCTATAAAGCTCGACTTGTGGCCAAGGGTTTTTCACAAGTTCAAGGAGTTGACTACGATGAGACCTTCTCACCCATAGTGATGCTTAAGTCCGTCAGAATCATGTTAGCAATAGTTGCATATTTCGACTATGAAATTTGGCAGATGGATGTCAAAACAGCGTTCCTCAATGGTTTCCTTGACGACAGTTGTATATGATACAACCGGAAGGTTTTGTCGATCCATAGAATACTGACAAAGTTTGCAAACTCCAGCGATCCATTTATGGACTAGTGCAAGCATCTCGGAGTTGGAATAAGCACTTTGATGAGGTGATCAAAGCGTTTGGGTTTATACAAGTTTATGGAGAAGCTTGTATTTACAAGATAGTGAGTGGGAGCTCTATAGCATTTCTAATATTATATGTGGATGCCATATTGCTAATTGGATACAATATAGAAATGCTAGAAAGCGTGAAGGAATATTTGAACAAGAGTTTTTCAATGAAGGACCTAGGAGAAGTTGCTTTCATATTAGGCATTAAGATCTATAGAGATAGATCGAGACGCTTAATAGAACTTTCACAGAGCAGATACCATGATAAAGTTTTGCAGAAGTTCAAAATGGATCAGTCCAAGAAGGGGTTCTTGCTTGTGTTACAAGGTGTGAAGTTCAGTAAGACTCAATCCCCAATGACTGCAGAAGATAGAGAGAAGATGAGTACCATCCCCTATGCTACAGCCATAGGCTCTATCATGTATGCAATGCTGTGCACAAGACCGGATGTCAGCCTTACCATAAGTATGGCCGGAAGGTTTCAAAGTGATCCTGGAATGGAGCACTGGACGACGATAAAGAATATCCTTAAGTACATGAAAAGGAATAAGGAAATGTTTCTCATTTATGAAGGTGATGAAGAGCTCGTCGTAAAAGGTTACGTTGATGCAAGCTTTGACACTGATCTGAATGACTCTAAGTCGCAAACCGGATACGTATTTATTCTCAACGGGGGAGCGGTAAGCTGGTGCAGTTCCAAGAAAAGCGTGGTAGCCGATTCTACATGCGAGGCGGAGTAGATCGCAGCCTCGGAGGCAGCGAAGGAAGGTGTCTGGATGAAGTAGTTCATGATAGATCTTGGAGCAGTGCCTAGTGCCCTGAATCCAATGACTTTGGTCTGCGACAACACTGGTGCCATTGCTCTGGCCAAGGAACCAAGGTTTCACAAGAGGACCAGACACATAAAGCGACACTTCAATTCCATCCGCGATTACATCGAGGAGAATGACATAAATATTTGCAAAGTCCACACAGATCTGAATGTTGCAGACCCATTGACGAGACCTCTTCCAAGGGCTAAACATGAACAACACCGAAACTGCATGGGTGTTCGATTCATTACAATGTAAATCACATAGCGATGTGAACTAGATTATTGACTCTAGTGCAAGTGGGAGACTGTTGGAAATATGCCTTAGAGGCAATAAATAAAGTGTTTAATATTATATTTCCTTGTTCATGCTATAATTGTATTGATTGGAAACACATTGAATGTGTGGACGAATAGGCAACACTTTGTCCCTAGTATGCCTCTAGTGAACTAACTCATTGACCAAAGATGGTCAAGGTTTCGTTGCCATTTACATGTGATGTCATTTGATAACGGGATCACATCATTAGGAGAATGATGGGATGGACAAGACCCAAATTATAAACGTAGCATATGATCATGTCAGTTTATTGCTATGGTTTTCTCCATGTCAAGTATATGTTCCTATGGCCATGAGATCATGGAACTCACGGACCCCAGAAGAGTTCCTTCTATGTATCAAACGTCGCAACGTAACTAGGTGACTATAAAGGTGCTCTACAAGTATCTCCAAGGGTATGGATCAAGACTGGGATTTGTTACTCCGTGTGACGGAGAGGTATCTCAGGGCCCACTCGGTAATACAACATCACAATAAGCCTTGCAAGCAATGTGACTATGTGTTAGTCATGGGATCTTGTATTACGGAACGAGTAAAGAGACTTGCCGGTAACGAGATTGAAATAGGTATGGAGATACCGATGATCGAATCTCGGGCAAGTAACATACCGAAGAACAAAAGGAACATCATACGGGATTAACTAAATCCTTGACATAGAGGTTTGACCGATAAAGATCTTCGTAGAATATGTAGGTCCCGCTATTGGTTATTGAGCGTAGAAGTGTCTCGGTCATGTCTACATAGTTCTCGAACCCACAGGGTCTACACACTTAAGGTTCGGTGACGTTTCAGAAGTATAGTGTTATGTATGGTGGTGACCGAAGGTTTTTAGGATTCCCGGATGAAATCCCGGACGTCACGAGGAGCTCCGGAATGGTCCGGAGGTAAAGAATGATACATAGGAAGTCCTCTTTTGCTCACCAGAAAAGTTTTGGGCTCATCAGTAGTGTACCGGGAGTGCCGGTAGTGTACCGGGGGACCATCGGGAGGGGTATTTCGACACAAGAGGTTGCATGGGCTGTGGGAGGATGAATACCAGCCCTTAGTGGGCTGGTGGAAGTCCCACACAAGGCCCATGCGGCTGGGAAGAAAAGCCCAAAGAGAAAAAGGTGGAAAAAGGCAAAAAGGCTTAATAAGGAAGGAGTCCTAGTCCTACTAGGATTGGAGGAGGATTCCTCCTCTCCTCCTTCGGCCGAAGCCTAGAGGGCTTGGACCTTGGGCCCAGCCTCCTCCTCTCCTCCTCTTATATATACTAGAGATTTTAGGGTTTTTGGCACTTGATTTTCAGCCACGTGCAACCCTACCCTCTAGTCCATAGTTTTTCCTCTAGATCGGTTCAGCTGTGCTTAGGCAAAGCCATGCTGAGATTACTTCACCACCATCGCCGCAGCACCATCACGCTGTAGGAGAACTCGTCTACCTCCCCGCTCCCTCTTGCTGGATCAAGAAGGCGGAGATCATCATCAAGCCGTACGTGTGCTGAATGCAGAGGTGTCGTCCGTTCGGTGCTAGATCGGGATGGATCATGAGTTGATCGCGGGACGCTCGGCGATTTGGATTGCGAAGACGTTCGACTACATCAACCGTGTTTCTTAACGCTTCCTGCTTAGCGATCTACAAGGATATGTAGATCCACTCTTCCTCTCGTAGATGCTCATCACCATGGATATATCTTGCGTGTGCGTAGAAATTTTTTGTTTCCCATGCAACATTCCCCAACAGGAAGGCAAGAAAATTGTTCTTTCATAACAAGATTAAGCAAGGCAGCATTGATTTCATAAGATTTCGCACTAGTGGCGGGAGCACTCGGAGTACTAATAAAATCATTATTATTAGTACTAGAAAAGTCACACAACTTGGTATTCTCAGACATCGTGACAAAGCAAGCAATCAAGCACACAAGCAAAAATGCAAACGAAAAGGCGAACGGAAGAAGGGCAAATAAAAAAGGCAAATCTTTTTGGTATTTTATGAAAATCGTTTGAGAAGTGGGGGAGAGGAAAAAGAGAGGCAAATGGGACATAATGTAAATGCAAGAGATGAGTTTGTGATGGGTACTTGGTAGGCTTGATCTTGACTTGCTATGTATCCTCCCCGGCAATGGCGCCAGAAATCCTTCTTGCTACCTCTTGAGCTTGCGTTGGTTTTCCTTGAAGAGGAAAGGGTGATGCAGCGAAGTAGATAAGTATTTCCCTCAGTTCATGAGAACCAATGTATCAATCTAGTAGGAGGAACAAGGAAGTCACCAATGGATGTGCCTACACAAACAATCAAACTCTTGCACCCAACACTATAAAGGGGTTGTCAATCCCTTCATGGTTATTTGCAAGGATTAGATCCGATAGAGATAGATGTAAACGAGAACAGAAAGTAAAATATAAATAAATTGCAGCAAAGTATTTTTGGTGTTTTTGGTTTATAGATCTGAAAATATATTATGGAAAGTAGACCCGTGGGCCATACATTTCACTAGAGGCTTCTCTCTTGAAGGAAAATATCATAGAGGGTAAACAAATTACTGTCAAGCAATTGATAGAAAAGCGAATAATCAAGTAGTTATCCAAGGCAATGATCATGCATATAGGCATCATGTCCGTGTCAAGTAGACCGAAACGATTCTGCATCTACTACTATTACTCCACACATCGGCCGACTCCTGCCTGCATCTAGAGTATTAAGTTCATGAAGAACAGAGTAACACATTAAGTAAGTTGACCTGATGTAGAGGGATAAACTCAATCAATATGATGAAAGCCCCATCTTGTTACCCTTGATGGCAACAATACAATACGTGCCTCGCTACCCCTACTGTGTCACTTGGTGAAGACACCGCAAGATTGAACCCAAAACCTAGTACTTCTCCCATTGCAAGAATTACCAATCTAGTTAGCCAAACCAAACCAATAACTCGAAGATACTTGCAAGGATATGAAATAATGCATATAAGAATTCATAGAAGATTCAAATAAGATTCATGGATAATCAGAACATAAACCCACAATTCATCGGATCTTGACCAACACACCACAAAAGAGTATTACATCGGATAGATCTCCATGAAGATAATGAAGAAAATGGTATTGAAGATCAATGAGAGATAAGAAGCCATCTAGCTACTATCTATGGACCTGTAGGTCTATGGTGGACTACTCACGCATCATCGGAGGGGCAATGGAGTTGATGTAGATGCCCTCCATGATCGAAACCCCCACCGGCAGATTACCAGAAAAGGCTCCAAGATTGGATCTCTCGGGAGCGAAGGCTTCTGGCGGCAAAAAGGTATTTGCGTGGCTCCCTCCGGTGTTGGGGGAATATTTGGGTAATTATAGGACGAAGAATAGGGTTAGGAGACCTACCAGGAGACGGCAAGCCTGCCAGGCGTGACCAGGGGGGTGGTCATGCCTACCAGGCTTGTGATCTCCTGGTAGATCCCCTGGCATGCACTCCAAGCCTGGTGGATTTGTTTCCTTCCAGAAAAAATCATTCTGAAGATTTTATTCCATTTGGAATCCATCTAATAAGCCATATCTGCAAAACTCAAAAACAACGAAAAAACAGAAACTGGCAGTAGGCTCTAGATTAATAAGTTAGTCCCAAAAATAATATAAAATAGCATATTAATGAATATAAAACATCCAAAACAGATAATATAATAGCATGCGATCATAAAAAATTATAGTTATGTTGGAGACGTATCACCGCCGTCCCCAAGCCTGTCCTCCTCGTCGCCGCCGCCCCTGAGCCCGTCCTAACCGCCGTCCCCTTAGCCCGTCGTCGCCACCGCCCCCAGGCCTGACCTCGCCGCCGCCCCGAGCCTGTTCCCGCGCACCTCCTCGTCCTCGTCGATGTCGTTGCCACCCTCGACGCCGAACGCCGCCTGCGGCACCTCCCCGAGCCCGTCGTCGCCGGTGAGCTCCTGCTCCCTGCTCCTGCCCCTCCTTCGGCAACCGCGGACGTGTGTGCCGGCGCCGCTGGCCTGCCCAGGCCCTAGCCTGCGTTTTAGTTTTTTTTAGTTTTTTAGTTTGTTTTAGTTTTTTTATTAGTTGTTTTCGTTTTTTTATTAATTTGTTGTTTTAATTGTTTTTGTTGTAAAAAAGTTTTAGTTGTTGACGAATCTTGAGTCGCCGAACCAGGAGGAGTCCCCGAGGATCGCCGGGGAGGAGTCCCCGAGGATTGCCGGGGAGGAGTCCCCGACGATCGCTTAAGTAGAAGATGTGTCATTGTTGTTAAATATGTTATTATGTCATAGTTGTCAAATGCAATCATCTTTATTAAAGTCTATTAAATAGTAGGAATTTAAATAGTTGTAGAATTTGTTCTCGACGTCGATGATGCCCGGCCCGCATCCTCTCGTCGACTCGGCATCGGCGACCACGTGCTTGAGAGGCGATAGCATGTCCGGGACTGGGCTCCGCTGGGCTGGCACTAGGAGGTGCTGCCTTCTGGGGTGCCCAACTTGGTGAGGAATCAGGGTCCCGTCGTCGTCCGGAGGTTCTTTGGTGGCTGTCTCCTGGACAACTGTCGGTGCAGAGTGAGCCGACCCTCTCGGAGGTGGTATGTCGCCGTGTCAGGGAGGAGGACGAGCACGTCCGACACTACATGGCCGTGTTGGACGCCAGGTTCTCCAATACGTGGCGGGTTCTTCAGGATCTCACCCAAGCTATGATCATGTCATAGTTCCTTCTCCCATTGCAAGAATTACCAATCTAGTTAGCCAAAGAAACCAATAACTCGAAGAGACGTGAAAAGATATGAAATCATGCATATAAGAATTCAGGAAATACTCAAATAATATTCATGGATAATCTGAACATAAACCCACAATTAATCGGATCTCGACAAACACACCGCAAAAGAGTATTACATTGGATAGATCTCCATGAAGATCATGAAGAACATGGTACTGAAGAGCAAAGAGAGAGAAGAAGCCATCTAGCTACTAGCTATGGACCCGAAGGTCTCTGGTGAACTACTCACGCATCATCGGAGGGGCAATGGAGTTGATGTAGATGCCCTCCATGATGGAATCCCCCTCCGGAAGATTACTGGAAAAGGCTCCAAGATTGGATCTCTCGGGAACGGAGGCTTCTGGCGGCGAAAAGTGTTTTCGTGGATCCCTTTGATAATTGTGGAATTTTCGGGAAATTTTAGGCTGGAGATTAGGGTTGGGAGAGTTGCCATGGGCCTACAAGCCTGCCCGGCGCACCCCTAGGGCTTGTGGCCCCACGGTGGCTCCCCTGCCTTGGTTCTCAAGTCTCTTGGTTTCCTTTCGTTCCATAAAAAACCAATCTGAAGGGTTTATTTCGTTTGGACTCCGTTTAATATTCCTTATCTACAATTCTCAAAAATAAGGGGAAAACTTAAACTGGCACTAGGCTCTAGATTAATAGGTTAGTCCCGAAAATAATATAAAATAACATATTAGTGCATATAAAACATCAAAAACAGATAATATAATAGCATGGAACCATAAAAAATTATAGATACGTTGGAGACGTATCAGCATCCCCAAGCTTAATTCCTGCTCGTCCTTGAGTAGTTAAATGATAAAAACAGAATTTTTGATGTGGAATGCTGCCTAACATATTTATTCATGTAATATTCTTTATTGTGGCATGAATATTCAGATCCGTAAGATTCAAAACAATAGTCTAATATTGACATAAAAATAGTAATACTTCGAGCACACCAACAAGGTAGTCGTGTCCTTTCGAAATAACATGGCCTTAGAAACTTATTCCTACAAAATCATATGGTCTAGGTATGCTCCATCTTCCCCACACAAAGTACCTAAATCATGCACATCCCCGATGAACAAGTCAAGCAATTGTTTCACACTTTTCGTGTTCTCAAACCTTTTCAACTCTCACGCAATACATGAGAGTGAGCTGTGAATATAGCATTATAGGTGGAATAGAATATGGAGGAGGTGCAAGGAGAAAAAGGAGAAGATAGTCTCACATCAACTAGGCGTATCAATGGGCTATGGAGATGCTCTTCAATACATATCAATGTGAGTGAGTAGGGATTGCCATGCAATAAATGCACTTAAAGTTATAAGTGTATGAAAGCTCAAAAAGAAAACTAGGTGGTCGTGCAAAATGAATATCGAGTAGTTATATGAAAGTGACAAAATAGGAGGCTCTCTATCATGAAGATCATGGTGCTACTTTGAAGCACAAGTGTGGAAAGAGGTAGTAGCAATTGTCCCTTCTCTCTTTCTCTCATATTTTTATTTTTTTTATTTTTTTCTTTTGGTGGGATTCTTTGGCCTCTTTTATTTTTTTGTTTGGGCTTCGCTGGCCTCTTTTATTTTTTGTAAAGTCCGGATACTCATCCCAACTTGTGAGGGAGTCAGGGCTTCCATCATCCTTTTCTCTCATGGGACAATGCTCTATTAATGAAAAATCATCACACTTTTATTTACTTATAACTCAAAAATAAAATTAAAACTCGATACCTATGACAAAGTATGACTCTATATGCAATATGAAGTGATGATGCAAGTCATGAAAAACTACATGGTGGAAGTTGCGTGGCAACATATCTCGGAATGGCTATGGAAATGCCATAATAATTAGGTATGGTGGCTGTTTTGAGAAATATATGGTGGCTGCTTTGAGGAAGGAGGGTTTGATGTACCGGCGAAAGTTGCGCGGTACTAGAGAGGCTAGCAAAGATGAAAGGGTGAGAGTGCGTATAATCCATGGACTTAACATTCGTCATAAAGAACTCACATACTTATTGCAAAAGTCTATTAGTTCTCAAACAAAGCATTAGACGCATGCTCCTAGGGGATAGGTTGGTAGGATTTAACCATCGCGTGCTCCCGACCCTCACACAAAGGTCGACAATCATTAAACAAATCATGCTCCGACTTTGTTACATAACGGTTCACCATACGTGCATGCTATGGGAATCACAAGATTTAACAGAACTATCTCTTCCAATTCACAACTACTCACTAGCATGACTCTCATATTACCATCTCTATTATCTCAAAACTATATGCAAGGAATCAAACTTCTCATAGTTTTTAATGCACTTAGTATGAAAGTTTTTATTATATCCCTCTTGGATGCCCATCATACTAGGACTAAATTCATAACCTAAACAAATTACCATGGTGTTTTAAGAAACTCTTAAAATAATGTAAGTGAGGAACGAGATTTCAACAATTTCTATAAAATATAACACCACCATGCCCTATAAAGATATAAGTGAAGCACTAGAGCAACATTGCCTAGCTCAAAAGATATAAGTGAAGCACATAGAGTATTCTAATAAATTCAAGATTCAGCGTGTCTATCTCAAAAGATGTTACAGGATGATTGTGGAAAACTAAAAAGAAAAGACTCATATCATATAAGACGCTCCAAGCAAAACACATATCATGTGTTGAATAAAAATATAGCCTCAAGCAAATTTACCGATGGATTGACGCTTAGGCTTTTTGGTATCCTTGAATATGACTTGGGGTGCCTTGGGCATCCCCAATCTTAGGATCTTGCCACTCTTTATACCATAGTCCATCAAATCTTCACCCAAAACTTGAAAACTTCACAACACAAAACTCAGCAGAAAACTCATGAGATCCGTTAGTATATGAAAAATAAATCACCACTTTAGGTACTGTTGCGAACTCATTCTTTATTTATATTTGTGTAATACCTACTGTATTCTAACTTTTCCATGACTCATACCCAAAGTTGTCAGAATCGCGACTCAAGTCTTAGAATCTTACGATCTTACGATCCAAATTAGCCCCTCCGATTCTACGATTTTGCTCATAGAATCTAAGTTTCTACGATCCTGATAGTTACGATTCTATGATTCACGATCCTAGCAACAGAGTTAAGATCCGATTCAGAATCGCGATTCTGACAACTTTGCTCATACCCCCCAATACGACCCATAGATACATCAAAATAAGCAAATAACACAAAGAAAATAGAATCTATCAAAAACAGAGCAGTCTATAGAAATCTATAAACTTCGAATACTTATGAAACTCTAAAAATTCTGAAAAATCGTTACAATCAGGGAAATTTGTATATAAATCTTGTGTAAACATTTCAGATCAATTCGACGCTCTGAAAAAATTAGAAAATTCCTGTACTGAGCGCAAAAGTTTCTGTTTTTCAGCAAGATCAAATTAACAACCACCGTAAATCACCCCAAAGGTTTTACTTGGCCCAAACACTAATTAAAACACACAAAAAATTACTACAGCGGTAATAATGTGCAAAACACATCAAAACATAAGGAAAAAGCAGAAAGCAAAACAAATTTGGGTTGCCTCCCAACAAGCGCTATTGATTAACGCCCCTAGCTAGGCAAAACGCAATAGATCTAGGTATTGTCATCTTTGGTATGCAATCCAAAAGTAGATCTCGTCATAGATTCATAAGGCAATCTTATTTTATTTCTAGGAAAGTGTTCCATGCCTTTCCTTAATGGAGATTGGAATCTAATATTTCCTTCTTTCATGTCAATAATTGCACCAATCGTTCTAAGGAAAGGTCTACCAACAATAATAGGACATGTAGGATTGCATTCTGTATCAAGAACAATGGAATCTATGGGCACATAATTCCTATTTGCAACAATAGTAACATAATTAATCACATGGCAAATATATTGAAGTCTAATCCACTTCCTATGCATAGGGATTTTGTGAGAGAACAAATTATGGGAACAAAAATCAACTACCATAGGAAGGCAAAACAAGCATAACTTCCATACTTTGACCACATAGAGAGGAAACTTGATATTATTGCAATATGTAAAAGCATATGTTCCTCTCTCATAGTAATTTCAGTAACATCATGAAGTAATCTCACAATATAACTATCACACAAAGCATTCTTTTCATGATCAATTATAGCATATGTGTCATCACCAAAACTTGGGGAACAAAAAATATCATCTTCATCAAGCATAGCATCCCCAAGCTTGCGGTTTTGCATATCATTAGCATCATGGATATTCAGAGAATTCATACTAATAACATGCCAATCATTTTTTTCATTCAAGGAGATATCATGAATCACTTTATAATTTTCTTCTTCATCAAAATTTTCAGATTCATGATTTTCAAACAAAACTTCATAGAGATAATCAAGTGCACTCAACTCACTAGCAATTGGTTCATCATAATTTGGTCTTTTGAAAAGATTAGCAAGTGGATGAGGATCCATATCAATAGATTTTTAGCAAGTAAAGATGCAAGCAAATAGGAGGCACATGGCAACACAAGCAAACAAAAGGCAAACGAAAAAAGGGCGAATAAAAAGTTAAATCCTTTTGGTATTTTCTGAAAATCGTTTTAGAAGTGGGGGAGAGGAAAAAGAGAGGCAAATGAAAAATAAAGTAAATGCAAGAGATGAGTTTGTTATAGGTACTTGGTAGGCTTGATGTAGATCTTCCCGGCAACGGCGCCAGAAATCGGTCTTGCTACTTCTCGAGCATGCGTTGGTTTTCGTGAAGACGAACGAGTGATGCAGCAAAGTAGATAAGTATTTCCCTCAGTTGTTGAGAACCAAGGTATCAATCCAGTAGCAGATACAAGCAAGTCCCCAATAGGTGTACCTACACAAACAATCAAACTCTTGCACCCAACGCTATAAAAGGGTTGTCAATCCCTTTAAGGTTACTTGCAAGGATAAGATCTGATAGAGATATATTGCTTGAACGGAAAGCAAAACAAAAGGTAAAAATAATGCAGCAAGGTATTTTTGGTATTTTTGGTTTTAGATCTGAAAGTATAAGATGGAAAATAGACCCGGGGGCCATAGGTTTCACTAGAGGCTTCTCTCATGATAGCAAGTATTACGGTGGGTGAACAAATTACTGTCGAGCAATTGATATAAAAGCGAATAATTATGAAGATATCCAAGGCAATGATTATGCATATGGGCATCATGTCCATGTCAAGTAGACCGAAACGATTCTGCATCTACTACTATTACTCCACACATCGAATGACTCCTGCCTACATCTAGAGTATTAAGTTTACGAAGAACACAGTATCGCATTAGGTAAGATGACATGATGTAGAGGGATAAACTCAAGCAATCTGATGAAAAACCCATCTTGTTATCCTTGATGGCAACAATACAATACGTGCCTCGCTACCCCTACTTTGTCACTGGGTGAGGACACTGCAGGATTCAACCCAAAACTAAGCACTTCTCCCATTGCAAGAGTTCCCAATCTAGTTGGCCAAACCAAACCAATAACTCGAAGAAACTTGCAAAAATATGAAATCATGCATATAAGAATTCAGGAAAGAATCAAATAATATTCATGGATAATCTGAACATAAACCCACAATTCATTGGATCTCGACAAACACACCGCAAAAGAGTATTACATCGGATAGATCTCCATGAAGATCATGAAGAACATGGTATTGAAGAGCAAAGAGAGAGAAGAAGCCATCTAGCTACTAGCTATGGACCCGAATGTCTATGGTGAACTACTCACGCATCATCGGAGGGGTAATGGAGTTGATGTAGATGCCCTCCGTGATCGAATCCCCCTCCGACAGATTACCGGAAAAGGCTCCAAGATTGGCTCTCTCGGGAACGGAGGCTTCTGGTGGTGGAAAAGTGTTTTCGGAGCTCCCTTTGATAATGATGGAATATTTGGGAATTTAGAGGCCGAAGATTAGGGTTGGGAGAGTTGTCGTGGGCCCACAAGCCTGACCGGCGTGCCCTACCCCGTAGGCAGGCCCCTAGGGCTTGTGGCCGCACGGTGGCTCCCCTGCCTTGGTTCTCAAATCTCCTGGTTTTCTTTTGTTCTAGAAAAAAATCATTCCGAAGGTTTTATTTTGTTTGGACTCCGTTTAATAGTCCTTATCTGTAATTCTCAAAAACAAGGAAAAAACAAAAACTGGCACTAGGCTCTAGATTAATAGGTTAGTCCCAAAAATAATATAAAATAGCATAGTAATGCAGATAATTCATCCAAAACAGATAATATAATAGCATGGAACAATCAAAACTTATAGATACGTTGGAGACGTATCACAAGATGATGACAAATTTAAGCCTACCGTGAGAGGAGGATCCGAATAACCTAGTTATAGAGCAAAAGGTCAAGGCGTTTGCTCTTAAGAAGACAACAGAACTATTTAGGATCTGGAAGAAAGAATTCAACACAAAGTTTGTCAAGGAAGAGAAGACTCCAGAATTCATCGATCGATATGAGAAGATAAGAGATCAATGGCCCGAATTTGTGGCCTACAAGTAATCAGAGAAGGGTAAGAAAATGTCACTGATAAACAAGAAAAATGCTTCAACAAAGAAGTATCACCATCACACAGGGTCAGGTGGCTACTACAAAGCCTGACCGTTGTGGGACAAAGCCGAGCAAGACCTGCTGGCTAAGAATGTCCAACCATCGACATTGCGCTGACCAGATCGTTCAAGGACTTGGTTCTTCGGGGTTGGGGGAACTTTGGACCCAGAAACAGGGGAGTGTGTTTGGACGGACGAGCAACTTACAACGCAGGAATCAAGGCAGCGCGAGAAGGGACGTTCATTCCCAATAGAGATAAGGACGAGCTGAGAGAGGCCCTCGGGAATCCTGAACACCCTGGATGAACACGAGGCACATCAGGCTCTGTTCCGTGGGTGCATGGGTCTCCTGACAACGGTGGTTATGGAAGCTAGGAGAGAAAGAGGAAACAGGAAGCAAGCGAAATGCAGAAGCTCAGTGCATGATTAGCAGAACTAGAGGAACTTGAGAGCCAGCGAGCTAGCGGCAAACCATCTTAGTGGCATGAAGATCCTTCCTTCGACCCTGCCCTAGAAGCTACCCCACCATCTCAACGGAGAAGTAGCGTGGCTTCCACGCAGCTAGTTCAGCCTGATTTCACGGCTCCTCGCTACCCTGTGGATAGTATCATGGAGGCTGAACATTGCGAGATAAGGACGAAATGCCAGAACCTGACCTTCAAGGCAGCGGTCGGCTCTGTTGTCCCTCCTCGAGCCGAGGGAACTTCCCATTGCCGTGTGATCTCACATGGCTATGCTGTTGTGATGGTGGATGAAATAATGGATTGATTTGATGGGCTGGAGCTTGACAACCATAGAGGTGAAGAGGATATTATTGTTCTGGAAAATGCTATGAGGAGTAACTATCTATGGATAAAGGAGTACATCAAGCTTCCAAACTGGACGCCTCAGCAGAGTCAGCCTCCTCCCGCACGTCGGAGCACTCCGCCTCCTTCTCCTCCTCCTACGCGTTAGGGTACTCTGCCTCCTACTTCTCCTCCTGTGACGTGTCAGGGCACTCCGCCTCCTCCTTCGCCTCCGCCGACACATTAGGGTACTCCGCCTCCTCCTCCTTCTCCTCCAGCGCGTCAGCAACGAAGGAAGAGAGATGTCGCTGCTCCGCCGGCTAGCAGTCCAATAGGCGGGAAGAAATACGAGGTTTTTCCAAGCCTCAAGCCTCTTCCAAAGTTACCATATGAGAGGACTGACATGGAAAATGTTGAAATCACTAAAGGCGAAGTGCATGCCCATTTTGAATGGAAACATCCACCTCCGAAGGAAATGATAGATCCGGTGAAAGCGAAGTGCACTCAAGATGCCCTGAAGCGACCACAACCGCCTCTGTTGCAATCCAACTATGACCGCTGTATTCAAAATACATATGGTGAAACACGGCAGTCGGGAAGTACTTCCAGTGCTGCAAGAGATAGAAAACGAAGAAGTGGGAAAACAATACCCCATCTCGGCAAACAGGAGAAGCAATCGTGCCCCCTGCTCAAGGTGTCTAGCGATATCGCTAATCATCCAGTGCTACTACCCGGTACCACTCTTGGTGATTAGGTGGGCGATGATGTACAGTTTGAAGCCTCTCGTCAAACCTGATCATCCTCATCTAACAACGATGATGAACAAATTGCATGAGAGATACATGAAAACTTGTAGGGAGCATGGGACCAATAGTTTGATGGTCGTAATTAAAAAGAGCATGACTTCATTGGAGTCGACCTGATGCCTGTTGAATTTTTGGAGTTATTTCAGTTATTTAATCAAGAGCCCTCGATAACCAAGTCATGCTTGTTATTGTCTGTAAGTATTACTTTTATAATTAAGTCTCTAGCTCATCTCGTTCATTGCATGTATATATAATTATCCTCACGATATTATGCAGATTGAATATCGTCGAATGCAAAAAATAGCAAATATATGACATTGGTTCACTAGACCAAATACCGTAAATGAATGGTCAGTACGAAACAGAGCCAAAGTTACTGAGGACAACTTGCTAGAAGCATTCCTTATACATCAAAATAAAAGGGAAATACTCCTTCCTTACAACTTCAAGTGAGTGTTACTGTCTTCTGCATATTCGGTTTCGCTTACTCGAGGTGAAGTAATGTAATTGATGAGTTATGTGTGCGCGGGTACCACTTTATTCTGCTATCCATTAAGCTTGACAGGGCATTAGTAATTGTGTTAGACTCGAGACGTAAAGATCCCGAGGATTATGCGGATATGACTGCAATGCTCCAGAAGTAAGTTCAATCAATACCGGGACCATATCGGCAACTTTCGTTAATTTCCTGATATCAAGTAATCATTTTCTTTGCCTGGCAGGGTTTGGAAACAGTTCACCGGAATGGTTCCCGATCTAAACAACGAGCTACGATTTAGACACCCCAAAGTAAGTCGTACTAGCTAGTTCCGTGCATCTCTAATTGATTCTAGTTTCATCAATACCATTATCATGCTTGCTTATTAGTTTGATTGAACTCTATTCTCGTAAAGTGCTTGTACCAGGCACCCGGGAATGTTTTATGTGGATACTATGTATGCGAGTTCATTTGCCACTCGACCTCTAAGCGGGGCTTCTCTGACAAACAATTTGAAGTAAGTAAATAATATTCACAATTTTATTTTATATATTACCATCAATTGTGTTGACTTTCATTCACATATATGTATTGACCCCCTTCTTTAAATTAGATCTAGAAGATGTAGGATGAACTCCTAGCACATGATCGCATACGAGCAATTCAAGAGGAATTGGCGGAATTCTTTCTTGACCACGTCATACCTGAAGACGGAGAATACCATGTGAAATTGCAAATGGATCTTAGGTAGATGATGTCAGGGATTATAACAGATGTTATATTGTACATATGTAGTAGCGTCAGATAGATATACGAAAACTTGTTGTTAGACCAAGCACAGAGAAATATATGTCACGTCTCTCTATATATGTTCATGACAATCTTCTGTAATTAATGGTTTGCTTCATTTGCTTACTAGCTTGCATCGAGTTCTCTCTATATGCATAGTAGCTAGCACGGACCAAGCACGGAGAAAGAGATGTCACTTGTCTCTATTAGCTAGCTAACACAATATGAAACCCCTAAATTAACCCTCCAAAATGCCTAAACACCCCATCCAAAAAAAACCAGAGCCTACGAGTTGCTGACGCGTGGCTGCCTTTTGGTCGCGGTTGGAGTTACCAACCGGGACTAAAGGTCCTCCTACCTGGGCGCCCCGCAGCGTCCACGTGGAGCCTCTTTGGTCCCGGTTTGTAGGCAAACCGGGACTAAAGGTTTTGGGTATTAGTCTCGTCTGTTTAGTCCCGGTTCCAGAACCAGGACTAAAGGCCCTGTGGAACCGGGACTAGTACCCTGTTTTCTACTAGACCTACCATATATTTGCTACAAAATTGGACCAAATGATTTTTATAAAATATTAGGTCATATTTAATGTACAATTGACTAAACGGTTGGGTGTCAAAAGCTTAGAGCCACCTCTCGTGAAAAAGACGAATTTCCCCAAATTCAGGAGGAATCAGGTCAAATTTGAACTGCACCTGCCTTATAGTTTGTCATTATTTTTTCCAAAATTAATTTCTAGGTACATAAGTATATATTTAATCAGAGATACGTGGTTTGGTGGCGAGACATCAAGGTTTGGATAGTGGACAATGGCCACAACTCCAGATCACGCAAACTAGCATGCCAGCCGCGTGGTCACCAAGAGACCTTAGCGTTGACACGCGTTCTGGGCGGCCTACGCATGTCTGACGGGTTGGGAACTCCGCTGATAGGTACTAGGAAGAAGAATACACCATAAGAATCTCACGAGGAGACTAAACTAAGCTGAAACATGAATTAGCAGCCAAGTGTTTGATTAGCGATGGGGGAAATGAACATGGCCAATGGGCTTGGGTTTTGGCTGAGGACGATAATATACTAAGGAGACTGTCTTGGCAAAATGTCAGCTAAAATGGAGGATCCTAAGTGGGACTTGCTTTACAAAGTACCACACAAACAGAAATACGAATGTTGAAGCTGGCCTCAAATTAATAAATGTATTGAGCTGAAATTTGGTGGAGGATAGTAATTTGGGCATAGGAAGGCACTGTAAAATTTTTATACCATTTGTACTTGCCAAAGTGATACTTCCTTCACAATCCTCTTCTCTCGACACAAAATAGAAATTGATGTTGGTCCCACATAGTTGATTAGATTGAGCTGCAATTTGGAGGAGGCTGTTAATATAGGCATATGAAGGAGATTTACAAATTTTATACCATTTGGAAAAATACAAATGGTACTTCCTTCACTATGCTCTCCACTGAACAGAAAATTAGGAAAAATATTAAGGACAATTGGCTAGATTAAAATTAGATAAAATTTTGTGTAGTGAGGTTATATGTGCAGGTTCATGTTCTTGTAAATGTTCAGCAATTATAAAGCAATATAAAATATAGTTGCTTCACAAATTGAAAACAATACCAGAAACAAAGATTGGATGGTGAGCTCACATGGATTATTAGATGGGGATCAAATTTTATGGAAATATATTATATGGGCATATAGAATATGTGGAAAAAATTCGGCTCATGCCTAGCTAGTACTTACTTCACAAAGCTTCACAAAACATTGGAAATTTGCTAAGGAAGATTTAATAGGAAAATGGAGCTGAATTTTGTCATGAGGCAATTATTTGGATATAAAAGAGTGCCCAAAATTTTTGAGGGCAATCCAAAATATATAAATATCACTTCCTTCACAAAGTGTTGTTCTGAACATAATAGAAAAATGAATATTCCTGAATTATTTTGAACTAGGCAAGGAAGGGTTTTGACATATTTGACGAATATATGATCTAAAGCATTTATTAGATTTTTTTGGGAATATTGGGAATGACATAAATGTAGGATCCTTCACAAACTAGGGCAACAATTGACACATGTACATGACACAGGCAAAACTGAAGAGGTGGTGCCTAGTCATAGCAATGCAGCACAATTTACAAGGCTATGACCATCTATATTGGTCATGATCAGCTAGAAATAAGGTAGCGGACCAGTGTTGTCTGCTTTACGACCATTTAGTGTAAGGAAATTATGACCTTTCTAAGAAAAATGGTCGTTATGGTTTAGGTTTTCGAGCCCCCCGAATAGGTTACGACCAACTAGTCTCAAATGGTCGTAGATTTACGACCATTTCTTCCACGGTCACTGCAAGAAGATCACACGTTGACATATTTATTGTAGTGATTGAAGTTATCCAGGTCAGGAGTTCCCATGGGAAATGGAGTCCCATAGACGCTGATGACCCTGAACCACTTCCGGCACCAACCACTAGAAACCTTTTGTTGTACTCACAGACCATGATGGTCTTGTACTACAGATTTTGTAATTTTGCTTGGAATTTGTGTATCAAGGAGTGTTGTAAGTGCATATAGTGCCCCTGAGTGATTCTGGTGTATTGAAGACTTATAGGTTAAGGAACTAATGTGTTTGTGAGTGTACACAGGCTCTATAAGTTGATGAGGAGTTTTATATATTCGGAGATTACCGACCCCTAAAAATGTATGTCATAAACTGAAGACTTTGGTGAAGACTTTGCTGAAGACTTTGGTATTCCCTGAAGACTTTGAAAATGAAGAAGTTGATGTGACCTTGAAGATATGAACGAGGACTATCAAGCATGAATACTTTTGTTTTCGTAGTTTCATTTCCTTTCTTTGAGTCATAGGAAACACCGTACTGTTAAGGGGGGCCGAGGTAATACTAAGGAAAATATCCAACCTGATGCTCAAATCCAAAAGCCTCAACCTATCCATTCCTTCGAGTGAAGCCTTTGGAAATCTCTTATAGTTCAGTCAAGTTCTTCTGTGATAGAGACGATGTTCTTCTGGTCTCTGATGAAATTGATCTAACTGAGGAGTTAATATTTCGCCAGTGCGAATTGCCTACAACTGAGGAACATGATAAGCCTGAGGACATTCATAGTTTGAAATTCTGACCGTTGCTGTGCTTAGAGCCAGCTGCCCCCAATCATCTTATCAACATAATGGTCATATCATTGGGGGCATTTATGTCTTATCATGTCAGGTTGCACCATGGCTATAAATATCCACCCCCACAACCACTAGTTGGTTGGCTTCTCCGAGAGAGAACTGACACTTGTCATTTGAGAGCAACCCATCCTCCGAGAACTTTGAGAGAAAATCATCAGTGAGGAAAAACCCAAAGTGATTGAGCATCACTGAAGAGATTGTTCCTGTGTGGAACCGACGCTTGTTACCTTTGAGGCATGTGCATCCTCCAGACGGTTAGGTGTCATGGTCTAGTGCATCCTGCAATCAATTGGATATCACGGAGTGACCTTGGTCTAGAGCATCCAACAGTAAATTGTGGATCGCCGGGTGACCTGTTTGTGAGGGTTTTGGAAGTCTACCCTGAATACTTACCACGAGTGTTCGGCGAGGATTTTGTGACCTTAGATCAAGGAGAATACAGTAAGGACTGTGTGTCCTAGGACTGTGTGTTCTCTGGTTTAAATACTAGGCCGCTCCAAACAAGACGTACAACCATCACAATATTTGGAACTGGGTCATCAATCCATTGTCTTCACCAAGCTAACCGGTTCTATTTCCTCAACCCCTCTGTTTCCTCGTATACTTGTTCATGAAATTGATTTTTACTATGTGAAGAATTTGACTAAAGACTTTCACAATTTACTCACCTCAAATTCTTCAAGTTACCTTGTTCCTCACCTACTTATCCTATATCATGCTACCTGTAATCTGTGCACGTTCATTTCATCATCATGAGTATGTTGTTGATATGTTTCTCATGCACTTGAGTACTTATTCCCCTGCTAGTTAGTCATCACATTTCAAATTCCTCAAGTTGAAATTCCTCAAGTGATGAATTTGTAAAAATCTCCTATTCGCCACCCCTCTAGTCGATATAATGCACTTTTAGTTGGTATCAGAGCAAGGTACTCCCTTGTTCTATGTGATTTTGGTTTAACCACCTAGAGTTCTAGTAATGTTGACTATAGGTATGATCAAGGTTTCCACAGGGTGTCCTACCTTTGATGGGACAGATTACTCATACTTGAAGAACAAGATGCGCATGCATCTTGAGGCTATTGACAACGATCTTTGGTACATTGTGGAAAATGGTGTTCCCCGCATTTCTCCAACTGTCACTGCTGTTGATACCAAGAAATTCAAGCAACTCGATTCTCAATTGAAGAATATCATCTGTGGCCACCTAAGCAAAGGTCAGTATGGCAGAGTGAGTGCTTTGGAGTCTGCTAAGCTTATCTGGGATAGGCTATCCAAAGTCAATGAAGGTGTTTCCACTCAACATGACTCTCGTGTTGACGTTCTTCGCAATCTCTTCAACCGCTTCAAGAGACTTGACAATGAAAATGTTCAGGAAACTTTTGATCGTCTCACTGATATCTCCAATGAGCTTCAAGCACTGGGTGCTACTGATATCACTGACCATGAGGTGGTGAAGAAACTGCTAAGATCTCTTGATTGCTCATTCAATACTCTGGCTTTGATGATTCAAGAATGTGGAGACTAGAAGTCACTTGATCCTGCTAACATTCTTGAGAGACTCAATACTCATGAATTCCAACAAGCTAAGAAGAGAAACCTCTACAGGCCAAGCTATGGAAGATCTCGTGCTCTGAAGGCAAAAGCAATTTCCTCATCTAAAGGCAAAGATTCTGATAGTAGCCTAGGTGATCCTGAAGAACCGAGGCAGGAGCTAGCTATACTCGTGAGGAAATTCTAGAAGTTTTCAAGGAGAGGTGGATTTGGAAAGTCATCAAAATGTGTCTTGAGGAAATCAGATTCATTAGACGACTACAAGAACAGAACTTGTCACAAATGCAAGAAATCTGGTCACTTCATCTCTGAGTGTCCTCTCTAGGAAAAAGAATCAAACAAAAAGAAGAAGAAGTACAAGGACGACAGTTCTGATGACTCAAAGAAAAAGAAGAAATCTTCAAAGTCCTCATTTGCAAAGTCCTCATCTTCAAAGTCCTCAATGCACAAGAAGAATAGTTCTAAAAAGGCTCGGGCTTTCATTGGCAAAGAAATGGACTCTGAAGAAGATTCTGAAGAATATGAAGAAGAGGAAGAATCTGAGGTGGAATCTAAATCTGGTGTCGCTAGCCTTACTCTCGCTACTGCCTTCGTCATCAAGTCATCTTCAACAATGAAGAAAATGACTACTCCAATGACTCTGACTGAGTCAATGATGACTATGCTCCTACTTACCGTTTCATGGCAAAAGGCGTCAACTCAGTCACAGAATCTCCCAGTCTTGATTACATTGAAAATCCTAGGTGGAAGGTTCTGATGAAGAAGCATCTGATGTCTATGAACAATGAGCTATGGACTGTTACAGAACTTGGACTGACTAAACTTTGCAAGATGGCAAATGCTGAGGAAATTCGTAAGTACACTCAACTTGATGCTTAGGCCAAGAACATCATCTACTCAAGCCTATTAAGCATCATGTTCAAAGGCATCTATCATCTTCAAAATGCCAAGCTCATCTGGGATAGGATCTTCGACATCAATGAAGGCTATCGCACTCATCAAGACCCCATGTTCATTGAACTCAAGAAAATCCTCAAAACCCAGGAATCAGATCCTGGTTCATCTTCCTCACTTTGTCTTATGGAAAAAGGTTCCAAGGTACATAAACATAACTCCTACTCTGAATCAAGTGATTGTGAATCTGATGAATATGTGAAACCTAGCTATGCCAAACTTGCTAATATTGCCACTAAGCAACAAAATGCTCTTGAAAAGCTTCAGAAAATGCGAGATGAAAGTGATGATCTGTTGAATGGGGAAGTGGATCAGACTCAAACTATGTCTGATGATCTCAAAATTCTTCCGACAAAGTATGATAACGCTCTCTTAGCCGATCATGAGAAGCTTTCTTACGAATTTCTTCAAGGAAAGCAAGATGTTGAGAAACTAAGGGTGTCACGTGAGGATCTCCAAAGGGAAAACAATTCCTTACTGGCTCAACAGATTAGTACCGCTCAGGAAGAATTTGTTCCTCCTTGTTTGAAATGCATCAAACATGAAACTGCTAAGTCTTCACCTGAATGTTCAAATGCTTCTATTGCTGCTAATTCTCCAACTATTCCAGTGGTCACAAATTCCTCATCTGAGGATACCACAAGTATTACTGACGAAAATGCAGGGTTAAAGGAATTGTATGTGACAGACATGTACAAAAGTCTCAAAGGGCATCAACCCTTTGTGATGTCCTAAAAAGCAGATCCTGAACAGGAACCCTAGGAAAGAGGGTATTGCATTTGAGAGGAAAATCAATGCTGATGGATCCTATTGGACTCCTGAGCAGTATGCCAAAACCTCATGGGTTGCTGCGAAAGGACCTCCTGTAGATCCAACAACTTTATCTGGCTTTACTTGTGAAACTTCATATTCCTCTGATGAGTCACTTGACTCCAACTACAAATTCGTCAAAAATCAGAAAGGTGAAGTATTTGCCAGATTTGGTGGAACTAACTGCAGGAACGGTTCTCCTATGAAGAAATCTAGGTTCCCAAGAGCTACCTACAAAATCTTCAAGTGAATGTCCTCACGACACCACTCATGAAGAACAGGAACCCCAGATCAAATTCCTCATATGGACCAAAGTCTTCACTTGGACCAAATTCCTGAAATGGTCAAAAATATCATTCTCATGCTAATGCATCTGTTTCGCAGGGAAAATCTAAGAGATCTGAATATGTGCACGATTCTTCGAATCATTATGTTCATAAGTCCTCAAAGAATTTCTCTCCTTATTCATATGAGTAGTCTAACCCTCGTCTTGTGAAACGAAGCGCACTTGCTTCAATTCCTCCCTTCTCATATGGTGCTCACAGAATGATGAACTCTTTGCCACCCCTCCAGATGTGGGTAGTGAAGAAATTGAACTAATTTCTTATGCAGGGTCAGGTCTCCAGATGAACTTGAATGCCTAATGAATTTGCTGGAGACCTAAGGAAATGCTTGAAAGGACGCAAGCTAACCATGTAGAAATGAATTCCTGATTCCTCACGTCCTCACACTACTTGCTTACTATCTTGTGTGATGAAATTATGTCTGATAAGATTGATGTCATATTCTTCACTCTAAAGCATATGAGTTTGTAAGTTGTACTAATTCATCTACAGGATGAACCTCCAAAAGCTACCGAGTGGGTCCTCGATAGTGGATGCACAAACCACATGACCGGTGACAAGAATCTACTAATGAATTTGCCACTTGCTCCATCTCATCTGAAGCATATCACTTACCCAGACAAAGGAAAAAAGAAAGGTATTGGGTCTAGGTAAGGTTGCAATCTCAAAGGACCGAACCATGGATAAGGTGATGTTAGTCAAATCCCTCGGGTTCAACCTTATGTCTGTCTCAATGCTTTGTGATCTTGATATGGTTGTCGTATTTGGAAAATATCATTGTGTTGTCATCATGGAATCTGACCATTCCAAAGTCTTTGAAGGCTTTAGGAGAGGAGACTTGTATATTGTTGATTTCTCTATAGGTCCTCAGCCTGCCACATGCCTACTTGCAAAGTCCTCAAAAGGTTGGTTGTGGCATCGATGACTTGGACATGCTGGTGTGAGGAACTTGCACACATTCATGAATAAAAAGCATGTCAAAGTCCCCAGAAGGATGGTTGTGTCAATTTCCTGAAGGACCACCTTTGTGGTGCATGTGAGTCTGGGAAGATGACCAGAGCCAAGCATCCCTCAAAGACAATCATGACCACGACTCGACCCTTTCAATTGCTTCACATGGATCTCTTTGGCCCCACTCATTACTCCACACTAACAAATTCTTCAAGTTTGTATGGCTTTGTCATTGTTGATGATTACTCTCGTAACACTTGGGTGCATATTATTCTGTACAAGTCTGAAGTGTAGGATGTCTTCAGATGATTTGCTTCAAGGCCCTCCACGAACTTCAACGTCAAGATCAAGCATATCAGGGATGATAATGGGACTGAGTTCAAGAACACCAATCTTGATGAGTATCTTGATGAACTTGGTATTACTTATGAGTTATCTGCCTCATATACTCCTCAGCAGAACAACGTCGTGGAGCACAAGAACATGACTCTTGTTGAGATGGCTTGCACCATGCTTGATGAATACAAGACTCCTCGTCACTTCTGGCCTGAAGCAATTGATACTGCGTGCCACATCATCAACAGGGTATATCTTCACAAATTCTTCAAGAAGACTTCGTATGAACTTATGACTGGCAAGAAACCCAATGTAAGTTATCTCAAAGTCTTCGGTGCAAAATGCTGGATTAGATATCCTCACCATAGTTCTAAATTTGCACCGAAAGCACATGAAGGTTTTATGCTTGGTTACGGAAAGGAATCGCACACCTACAGAGTCTTCAACACCTACCACCACAACGTTGTTGAAACAGTAGATGTGCGGTTTGATGAAACTGACGGCTCGCAAAGAGAGCACCTGCCTTCTTTGCTAGATGAACAGTCTCCTGAGGAATCCATTAAGCTGAAGGCTACTGAAGACGTCATACCCACTGAGGAAGTCATTCCAATGAATGAAGACATTCATGCTGATACACCTGAAGAAAATGGTGCTGATGAAAATCCTCAGCCACGTCAACCTGCTCATCCAAGAATTGCAAATGAAGTGTAGATTGACAAAATCATCGACAACATCAATGCACTAGGTCCCCTCACTCGCTGAACAGCTTCACATTTGACTAACTTTTGTGGGCACTTTGCTTTTGTCTCTATCATAGAGTCCACCAAAGTTGATGAAGCATTCAAGGAGCCTGAGTGGATTCAAGCTATGAAAGAGGAATTGCATCAATTCAAGCTCAACAACATGTGGGAACTTGTCAAGAGGCCAGATCCTCGCAAGCATAACATCATTGGTACCAAGTGGATCTACCGCAACAAGCAAGATGAAAATGGCCTTGTGGTCTTCAAATTCGTCATCAAAACAATGGCATCTTCATATCTCAAGAGAAATACCTCAAGGATGTTCTGAGGAAATTCGACATGCAAGATTGCAAAGGCATCAAAACTCCAATGCCTTCAAAAGGCCACCTCTGCATTGACGAAAATGGTAAATATTTCGATCAGAAGATATATCGCTCCATGATTGTCTCAGTATTTTATCTATGTGCATCTAGGCCTGATATTATGCTGAGTGTTTGCATGTGTTCCCGATTCCAAGCAACACCGAAGGAATCACACCATAAGGCTTTGAAACATATTCTTCAATACTTAGCTCACACACCAACGCTTGGATTATGGTATCCCAAGAGCTCAAATCTTCACCTTGTCGGATAATCTGATGCTAACTATGTTGGAGATTGTGTGGATCACAAGTCAACCTCAAGCACATGTCATTTCCTTGGACGATCCTTAGTCTGTTGGTCCTCGAAGAAGCAGAACTACGTGTCACTATCTACTGCTAAAGCTGTGTACATTGCTGCTGGTTCATGTTGCCCTCAGTTGCTATGGATGAAGAAAACCATCAAGGACTATGGCATCAAGTTGAAGAATGTGCCTCTCTACTGCGACAATGAGAGTGCCATCAAGATTGCTTACAACCCAGTTCAGCATTCCAAGACCAAGCACATCCAGATTCGTCATCACTTTCTTCGAGATCATGTACTCAAGGGCGGCATCTCCATCGACCACATCCCTACTAAAGAACAATTGGCCGACATCTTCACAAAGCCCTTGGATGAAAAGAGATTTTGCAAGTTGCGGTGTGAGATAAATATCTTAGAATCTTCAAATGTTCCTTGAAAAAGCACACAAATCCTAACACTTATGCAAAATTGATGACTTAGATGTGCAACACACGAAGTAATGTTTTCCTTCAATCAATTAAGAATAACCCTCTAAGTGTGAAGAAATTAATGAAGAATTTGATTCTCAGAACTCTACGACAATTGTACACGGTGTCTAAAGTCATCATTCTTATACGGAGGGTCACGCCACCAACAATTGTTGAAATTCTTCAAAGTTGAGTTTTTCGTCATTTTTGCAAACTCTTCAAATTTTCAAATTCCTCAACTTTTCAAATTCATCAAAATTTTCAAATTCTTCAAACTACGAAACTCATGTTCTTCATTGGTATATACATATATATTTGAGTTTTTAAGTGTCCTCAACAGCACTCACTTATTGCTAATTTTTCAAGATGATTTTAATCTAAGTGAATGTGATCGGACCCTTTCCCCCTCTATGATAAACTAAACCCAGTCTGTTCACAAATTTTTCATATGCGTTCTACTTTGAAACTCGTTCAAAGTCTTCACTCTGTCCTTAAGAATTTACGAATGGAAACTTTAAAATTTTCACTATAAATTTTTCGGTGTTTCCCGCTCAAACTGTTCCGATTCCCACGACTGGATAACCCATGATCCCCCACTATCGCCACTGCTCAGTACGTGGGTGACACATGTCGCGTGGAGAGCAAGGGTCAGGGGCAATCTTGTCCAAAATCTTCGAACAGATTGGTTTTCACCTTCGCTATAAATACCCCTTCCCTTTCATTGTGCTCGGTTACTCCTCGCTCCTACTCTCTCCTGAGCTCAAAGCTAGCACCTCCGCTAAAATCATCTCTACCATTGTGGAAGAGCTTCACTGCCTCAACCTCGCCGTCATCATAGTCGCATCGGCCGCGGAAGTCTTCACCCTGTCGCCGATGTAGCTGCCTCCATCTGCCAAGCTGGGGCATGGGAAATCTGGATGGACGAACTTCCTCGATTTCTTTGCACAGTTCGCCATGTTCTTCATCAGGGTAAATAAAATATATTTTTACTGCCCTTGTTTGATCTTCAAGTTTTCCTCAATTTTCTCAAAGGAGTTTATTCTTCAAGAATCTCATTCTAAAGCACCTTACATGTTCATACACTTGATTTTTTTCCCTAAGTTATGATCTTCTTCAAGATTCCTCAATTGTGTGAATCCTCAAAATTTGCACAACTTTGGAACCTAAGACAAAGAACACTTAGTGAAAATCCTCAAGACGCCAATGGTCAAATTCCTCACACTTGATGTTTTTCAAAAACTTCTGAGAATGCATATGACCTCTTCAAATTCCCTGCATCTACACTCTGTTCATAGGTACAAACATGTCCGCTGATGAATCACTAGGTTCTCATCAACTTAACTCATTTGCGATGTTTCTTGAGGAAAAACTATGCACTTCTTCAGAATCTTCAAGAGTTCAGAATCCTCATCCGAAGAAAATGGCTGATGGGAAGAAGCCATAGAAAGGTGGAAAGAAACCTGAAGTGCAGAATGCTTTTGAGATACCTGATGACTTGTATGAGGAATATTGCACGCCAGATGAAGAAATTTATGGCAAAGAGACAACAAAGTAGAGAAAGATCCGGTTATAGAAGATTGAGAGGAGATGGGCAAAGGAGTGGAAAGACTATCGCTATGTCAATCCCAAGTATATGATGAAATTCGCAATTAAACCCCCTTGCAGCAGGCCACCCTTGACTCCAAATCAAATAGCTAATCCCACTAGTCTCAAGACTGGTAATGACTTTCCTCATGAATGGGAAAAACAGCAAGCCAAACTGGCTAAGAAAGCAAAAGAGGCTGTGAAGAAATTCAACGAAGACTCGGCTGCTGCTACGACTGCTGGAGCCTTGGCAAGTGCTCCAAAGAAATCAATTGTGAAGAAAGCTGTTGTGAAGTCACTGGTTCAATAGCTGCTTAGTCCTCTGCTGCCACCGCAAAGTCCTCAACACCTGTGCACCTAGCATCATGTCAGAGGAAAAACGGATACTCAATTGCTTCAAGGGTCTCTGCAAGTCCCTCTGCTCAAGCAAAGTCTTCAACAAGTCCTACTATGATGAAACTAAAGAAAATTGCTGGACGAGGTCAAAGACCAAGTCCCGACACTAGCAAAGCTATAGTGAATGTACCCTCAGCATCTGAGGCTGATAATGAAGAACTGGAAGAAATCACCAAAGAAAGTCAGCAAAAGGCTGCAATAGCCAAAGGCAGCTCTGTTCCTCTCATGCTAGATCCCAAGATGATCCTCAACTTCATTGACATATGGCATGAGGATCCAAGTACCCCACTTTTCTCACTGAACCTGCCTCTTGGTGTGGACCATGTCCTCACCCACTTTATTGCTGAGGAAAAATGGAAAAGAGATCAAGCTCAGAGAGCTAAGAGGAATATGGCTTGAAAAGAAAATTTTCTGAGGAATAACGTGATGAATTTGACTCCAAATCAACTCATCACAGTTCAGTCTCAAATTCGCTGCCTCTCTGAGGAACAAGACAAATATGATGCTGAATGGAAGGGCACCAAAGTGAGATTCGTCAGGGCAGCCCAAGATGCTATTACAGACCATAACTTGAGGGTTGCTGCTCGATCACAACCACAAATTCCTCAGGCTTAAGAATCTGCTCAGCCTGTTGAAGAAACTCAGGCAGTTGAAGAACATACCAGGACAACCTCTAATGTTGTGCCTGAAGAAACTGATAGGCCAGCTGAAGTTTTTGCTGTGCCTAAGGAAATTGATACCACAAGGGCGACTGCATCAGTCGTGCCTGAAGAAAATGCACCTCTTTCACCCTCTGCTGAAATAGCCAAATCATCAAGGGTGAAGACAATCAACCTTCCTTCTGCATCAGAAGCGAAGAAGACCAAGGCTGCAGAGAAGAAGGCACTAAAGAGAAAGGCATCAACGACACATTGCTCGGCAGTGACAAAATTGAAGACACTGCAAAGTTCTTCAATAGAACCGTTTGATGCAACGCCTATCAGCTCCGTGCCAGCTTATGCAATAGTGCCATTTGGTGTTGACTATGTCATCCCAAATGATGATCAAGAAGAAAAGGATCAACCCGTAGCTACGTCAGAGCAGATTGATGAAGAAATTGAAGTGGAAGCAAATGCTTCAACTCCACAGGTATCATCGCCCTAGCCTCAGTTGACTGCTAAAGAGGCCAGCATTAAAGAAATTTCTGAGGACGTGGACATTGGCAACACAACCCCTGTCATCAATGATGAATATTGGGAAGCTGCTCACCCAAATTCCCCAATGACCAATCCTCTGTCATAGATTCCTCAGTCTCTAGGCCGGACTGAAGAACTTGAACCAAGATCTAATGACTTTGCTGCCATTGCTACTAAAGAGATCCTAGCTGGATCAGCTGATGAAATTGCTGCTCCAACTGCCACTAAGGAAACTGTTGCACAAATTCGTCAGTCTGAAGAAGTTCCTCCAATGCCTAAGGAGATTGTGGGCCGCATCAAGCCAAAGCTTCAGCCAAAGCCACGAATGCCATTCATAGGCTCAAAGTGCCCCAAATTCATCAAAACAATTTTCTCCGATGAGCACATTTTCTTCACTGGACCCAATGCATATGACTCGGCTAGGGCCTGTCACACCAAATTCTGGACTCCTACACAGATAAACTATTATGCATCAGTACTGTTTGACAATAAGAAAGTCTTCGAGCACCATCAAATTCCTCATGTGGATATGGAAACAATCCCTTCCTTCACACTGGTGCTTGCAATTCTTCACGATTCAAGAATTCTTCCGTTCTGTGTAGATATCTGCAATTCGAATGAAGAGCTCATTCTTCAATTCTATGCCACTCTACACATCACAGGTGATGCTTGTGACATCAACTGATGGGTCTTGGACTGGATGACTGGATCAACCATTACGATGCACCAGCCTCTGAATTGCTTCGGTAAGTCCTAGTTCCAATTCCTTTAGAATAAGCATGTTGCCTGTTTGATGAACCTGCTCTACCCGACCATATGATGCAAGTGCTGATGAAACCGTTGGCTCCTGGAAAACCTCTAAGGACCACCTTCCTTGTGAAGGATTTGCTCTATGTGCCCAGGACAGTTTATCGCATCCTCACCAACACCTTTTGTCCTTAGAAGGGTCGCAACTCTCAAGAAGAAGAAGTTGAGGGAATAATGATGAACATGCTATTCAACATCATTCATGGGATTCACATCAACTATCACGACTTCGTCATGAGGACATTGGCCAATGCAGCATTAGCCCCATTTGAATTGAAGCCTTATGCTCCCTGGATCATGTAATTCATCAGATCAAGGTCTTCAATTCCCTTCAAAGCTGACTTCCAAAATCATTTCGGTTTTCTGCCCCTGATTGAAGTCCTCAAGAGCACAATTGCCTAAGTTGAAGGAAAATGCAAAGCTATCATTAATGAAGGTACTCGTCCATTGGATGGTAAGTTTCGCAAAGTTGCATCTTACTCCACCAATGATGACACTACTACCCAGGACTCTGCTGCACAAGCCTCAGCGTAAAAGCCTCAAGAGTCTTCCCCTTGTGTGATGACTGACCGTGAGGTTCTCATAAGTCTTCATCGTAAGGTTGATCGCAATCACAAGTGGGTGAAGCGTCAGTTTGCTTCCATTGTTCAGAATATGACTATGACGCAGAACTCTGTGAGGAAAAATCACTACTATGTGCATGAAATCTTCAATCACGCATGGGCCATTCTCGCACATGTCAAGACTCCTGAGGAACTCAAAGACATGGAATTTGAGCAAAACTTTGACTGGTCTCATCCTCCTCAGAAGAAATTCAAGAAATTCAAGTTCCTCGGTTGTTTACAAGTTCATATTCTTCATCTCGTGAGACGGATGAAGCTGAGGATATTGACGACACTGCGGCAGGCCCTGCATCGACAAACGACCCCGACACCGCTGGCGCTCCTTCCTCACCAACAAGATTAAATTCTTCAAGGGGTTTAGTCCTCACTTTTTTGTCCCTTTTGGTCTTCGATGAAAAAGTGGGAGAAAAATTGAGTTAGTCTTCAAGTGGGTCTCTATGTATGGGTTGTTTTTGTTTAAGTTACAACTCTTGCTCTTCTGAAGATTTTGTTGGTTGAGTTGTAAACTTAAGTCCGATGGTGGTCTGACCCTTTTGAACTGCTTTCCGCATGCTTATTTCCTCAAGCACCTTAATGCATGCATGCTGAATTTCGTCAGACACCATTTTCCATCATGCATTTCAAATTCTTCATATCATATGTTCAAATGCGTGTATGAATTACAAGATATAGCGGGGGTCCTCCATGTTTTTAACCTGCCATGTGCATTTGCAGTCCAAAGCAATTTCCTCAAATATGGACATCTTTAGGGGGAGTTCTTCTATATCTTGCAATCAAATTCCTCAAACTCAGTACTTACACTTCATATTATTATCCCCATTGAAAACTTAACCTATTTTTCATCAATCACCAAAAAGGGGGAGATTGTAAGTGCATCTAGTGCCCCTTAGTGATTTTGGTGTATTGAAGACTTATAGGTTAAGGAACTAATGTGTTTGTGAGTGTACACAGGCTCTATAAGTCGATGAGGAGTTTGATATATTCGGAGATTACCGACCCCTAAAAATGTATGTCTTCAACTAAAGACTTTGGTGAAGACTTTGCTGAAGAGTTTGGTATTCCCTGAAGACTTCGAAAATCAAGAAGTTGGTGTGACCTTGAAGATATGAACGAGGACTTTGAAGTGTGAAGGCTTTTGTTTTCGTAGTTTCATTTCTTTCTTTGAGTCATAGGAAACAAATTACTGTTAAAGGGGGCTGAGGTAATACTAAGGAAAATTTCCAACTGATGCTCAACTCCAAAAGCCTCAACATATCCAATCCTTCAAGTCAAGCCTTTGAAATCTCTTGCACTTCAGTCAAGTTCTTCAGTGACAGAGACTATGTTCTTGCGGTCTCTGATGAAATTGATCTGACTGAGGAATTAGGATTTCAGCACTGCGAATTGCCTACAAGTGAGGAACATGATAAGCCTGAGGACTTTCATAGTTCGAAATTCCGACCGTTGTTGTATTTAGCGCCAGCTGTCCCCGATCATCTTATCCACATAATGGTCATATCATTGGGGGCATTTATGTCTTATCATGTCAGGTTGCACCCTGGCTATAAATACCCCCCCCCCAACCACTAGTTGGTTGGCTGCTCCGAGAGAGAACTGACACTTGTCATTTGAGAGCAACCCATCCTCAGAGGACTTTGAGAGAAAATCATCAGTGATGAAAAAACCAAATCCGAACCACCAAACCCAAAGTGATTGAGCATCACTGAAGAGATTGTTCTTCTGTGGAACCGATGCTTGTTACCTTTGAGGACTTTGCATCCTCCAAACGGTTAGGCGTCATGGTCTAGTGCATCCTGCAGTCAATTGGGGATCATGGAGTGACCTTGGTTTAGAGCATCCAACAGTAAATTGTGGATCGTCGGGTGACCAGTTTGTGAGGGTTTTGGAAGTCTACACTAAAGAATTACCGCAAGTGTTCGGCGAGGACTTTGTGACCTTAGCTCAAGGAGAATATGGTATGGACTGTGTGTCCTCTGGTTTAAATACCAGGCCACTCCAAACCAGACGCACGACTGTCATAGCAGTTGGAACTGGGTCATCAAACCATTGTCTTCATTGAGCTACCTAGTTCTATTTCCTCAACCCCTCTATGTCTTCGTATACTTGTTGATGAAATTGATTTTTACTATGTGAACAATTTGACTGAAGACTTTCATAATTTCCTCACCTCAAATTCTTCAAGTTACCTTGTTCCTCACCTGCTTATCCTGTATCATGCTACCTGTAATCTGTGCATGTTCATTTCATCATCATGACTATGTTGTTGCTATGTTTCTCATGCACTTGAGTACTTATTCTGCTGCTAGTTAGTCATCACATTTCAAATTCCTCAAGTTGAAATTCCTCAAGTGATGAATTTGTAAAAATCTCCTATTCACCCTCGCTCTAGTCGGTATAACGCACTTTCAAGTGTCCACCAGCTAACAGTAATCCTGGGGATGGTGAACACAAGGACCATTTGCTAGGAAATCAATATCCTGGAAACCCGGTCCTGACAACCTTGGTATCAGAGCCAGGCTGACCATTGGCTAATCCTATCTTAGCAAGGTCGATAAACCTAGGTTAAACCACCCACCAGACCTTAACCTAACCACAACCAAGCCTATCCTATCCGATAGTCCACACAGTGACCCCGACACCTTTCGGCAGTTGGTGCCCAACCTATCAGCCTAGCCCATCGATCACGCACCGTGGCCGCCACCTAATTTGTGCCAATGGCAAGCGTGCTAAGGAAGACTTTGTTTTCTTCTATAAAAGAAAATGTTTGCCCAAACCCAGCACACCACAGCCAACCATCCAAAACCAAGCCGAGATACCTAGCGCCATAGTTCACAATAAGACTACATTAACTAACTTGGTGGTTTTGTGATCGTCCTAGCTAACCTCACCCATCGTGCCTTTGCATTAGAAGAGCCCCCGGAATATGTTGTGTACCAGGAGCGCAAGAGTGATGAGATTCGTCACATTTGGGCCATGATAGACATCTATGCAAAGGGTATCTCGCTAGAGTGCCCCTACAGGTTCACCGGAATGACAACTTCCTTTGAGCGACAAGCCATCTAGTTAGCAGCTCGAGGGCTATAGTTCAACTCCGGCACCTGTTGCCAAGAGTTAACTGTTGGGGAACATTGCATGGGAAACAAAAAATTTCCTACGCACACGCAAGATCTATTCATGGTGATGAGCATCTACGAGAGGGAGAGTGGATCTACATACCCTTGTAGATTACTAAGAGGGAAGCGTTAAGAAACGCGGTTGATGTAGTCGAACGACTTTGCGATCCAAATCTCTGAGTGTCCCGCGACCCAATCACGATCCATCCCGATCAAGCGTCGAAAGGACGGCACCTCTACGTTTAGCACACATACAACTCGATGACGATCTCTGCCTTCTTGATACAGCAAGAGAGAGCAGACAGGTAGACGAGTTCTCCGGCAGCACAATGACGTGGTGGCGGTGGTGGTGAGCTAATCCGGCAGGGCTTCGCCGAGCTCCGCCAAAATAATATAGATGAGAAACGATCTAGAGGAAGAAGAGGCCAGCTGCTACCTCTTGAGCTTGTGTTTGTTTTCCCTTGAAGAGGAAAGGGTGATGCAGTGAAGTATATAAGTATCCCCCTCAGTTTGAGAACCACGGTATCAATCTAGTAGGAGGAACAAGCAAGTCACCAATGGATGCACCTACACAAAAAGTCAAACTCTTGCACCCAATGCTATGAAGGCGTTGTCAATCCCTTCATGATTATTTGCAGGGATTAGATTCGATAGAGATAGATGTAAAAGAGAATGGAAAGTAAAAGGTAAATAAATTGCAGCAAAGTATTTTTGGTATTTTTGGTTTATAGATCTGAAAATATATTATGAAAAGTAGACCCGGGGCCATAGATTTCACTAGAGGCTTCTCTCTTGAAGGAAAATATCATGGTGGGTAAACAAATTACTGTCAAGCAATTGAGAGAAAAGTGAATAATCATGTACTTATCCAAGGCAATGATCATGCATATAGGCATCACGTCTATGTCAAGTAGACCGAAACGATTCTGCATCTACTACTATTACTTCACACATTGACTGACTCCTGCCTGCATCTAGAGTATTAAGTTCATGAAGAACAGAGTAATGCATTAAGAAAGATGACATGATGTAGAGGGATAAACTCAAGAAATATGATGAAAACCCCATGTTGTTACCCTTGATGGCAACAATACAGTACGTTCCTCGCTACCCCTACTATGTCACTAGGTGAGGACACCGCAAGATTGAACCCAAAACCAAGCACTTCTCCCATTGCAAGAATTACCAATCTAGTTGGCCAAACCAAACCAATAACTCGAACAGAATTACAAGGATATGAAATCATGCACATAAGAATTCGAAGAAGATTCAAATAATATTCATGGATAATCTGAACATAAACTCACTATTCATCGGATCTTGACAAACACACCACAACAGAGGATTACATCGGATAGATCCCATGAAGACCATGAAGAACATGGTATTGAAGATCAAAGAGAGAGAACAAGCCATCTAGCTGCTAGCTATGGACCTGTAGGTCTGTGGTGAACTCCTCACGCATCATCAGAGGGGCAATGGAGTTGATGTAGATGCCCTCCGTGATCGAACCCCCCTCCGGCAGATTACCAAAAAAGGCTCCAAGATTACATCTCTCGAGAACGGAGGCTTCTGGCGTTGGCTCGTTTTGGTGTTCGGGAAATATTTGGGTATTTATAGGATGAAGAATAGGGTTAGGAGACTGCCAAGAGATGGCAAGCCTGCTAGGCGTGGCCAGGGGGTGGCTGCGCCTACCAGGCTTGTGACCTCCTAGCAGGTGCCCTGGTGTGCACTCTAAGGCAGGATGATTTGTTTCCTTCTAGAAAAATTCATTCCGAAGGTTTTATTCCCTTCGGGCTCCGTTTAATATTCCATATCGGCAAAACACATAAAGAAGGAAAAACCAAAAACTGGCACTAGGCTCTAGATTAATCGGGTTGTCCCAAAAATAATATAACATAGCGTATTAATGCTTATAAAACATCCAAACAAATAATATAATAGCATGACATCATCAAAAATATAGATATGTTAGAGATGTATTAGCATCCCCCAGCTTAATTCCTGCTCGTCCTCGAGTAGGTAAATGATAAAAATAGAATTTTTGATGTGGAGTACTACCTAACATATTTATCCATGTAATATTCTCTATTATGGCATGAATATTCAGATCAGTAAGACTCAAAACAAAAGCTTAATATTGATATGAAAATAATAACATTTCAAGCATACTAGTAAAGAAATTGTATCTCTTCGAAATATAATGGCAAAGGAAAGTTATCCCTACAATATCATGATAACCCACAAGTATAGGGGATCGCAACAGCTTTCGAGGGTAGAGTATTCAACCCAAATTTGTTGATTCGACACAAGGGGAGCCAAAGAATATTCCCCAGTATTCGCAGCTGAGTTGTTAGTTCAACCACACCTGTAGGACTTAATATCTGCAGCAAAGTATTCAGTCGCAAAGTAGTATGGAAGTAACGGTAACGATAGCAAAAGTAACAGTAGCAATTTTCTAGTGATTGTAACAGTAGCAACGGAGAAGCAACTTAGCAAGGATCAATATGTAAAAAGCTCGTAGGCAATGGATCAGTGATGGATAATTATGTCAGATGGCATTCATCATGCAACAGTTATAACATAGGGTGACACAGAACTAGCTCCAATTCATCAATTTAATGTAGGCATGTATTCCATATATAGTCATACATGCTTATGGAAAAGAACTTGCATGACATCTTTTGTCCTACCCTCCCGTGGTAGTTGGGTCCTAATGGAAACTAAGGGATATTAAGGCTTCCTTCTAATAGAGAGCTAGACCAAAGCATTAGCACTTACTGAATACATTAACTCCTCAAAATACGGTAATCACTAGACAGAATCCCAGTTATTGTCACCCTGAGGGATGTGGATCATAACTCGTAATAGGTGTCTACAACTTGCAAGATAGGATCAAGAACACATATATATATTCATGAAAACAAAATAGGTTCAGATCTGAAATCATGGCACTCAGACCCTAGTGCAAGCATTAAGCATAGCAAAGTAATAGCAACATCAATCTCAGAACATAGTGGATACTATGGATCAAACCCTAACAAAACTAACTCGATTACATGATAAATCTCATCCAACCCATCACCGTCCAGCAAGCCTACGATGGGATTACTCACAAACGGTGGAGAGCATCATGGAATTGCTGATGAACAATGGTTGGTGATTATGATGGAGTAGATTTCCCTTCTCCGGAGCCCAAAACAGGCTCCAGATCTGGTCTCCCGAAGAAGAACAGGAGGTGGCAGCAGCCCCGTACACTACAACAAATATGCTAACTTGCGACCATCAATATTGGTCACTGAATGGTCATTGTTTTTCATTTACGACCTTTTTACAACCAAAAACAGTTGCTCAAAAGTTGACCGTCGTTAATGGAAATTAACGACATTTCTTCTGGATTGGTCGTAGACATTTACGACCAAAAAAATGTCATAGATTCTACGACCAATCATTTTGGTCGTTAGAAGTCTGCCCACACCACGTCGTATCCAACTTGTCAAGCTGACCTGGCAAAATTACGACCAATTGGATTGGTCATTGATAAGAATCGGCCCGGTCCAATTCAGTGTCTATATGGGCCGAGCGCATTAATTCAGCCCATTTAATGTATTTTTTCTATTAATTTTGGTCAGCCACATGGGCCAAGCCCAACAATTTGGCCTTTTTATTTTTTGGGACATGGCCTTTTTGCGAACCATTTCACTAATCCTATTTTTCTGGTTTTTCACATATGCACATTATTCCGATCCACTATAGTTTGGGCCACACCCTTTCTAGAGCCCAAATATTATTTTGTCAAGTACAACATTTGGTCTTTTTCATTTGCAGATTTCAATTTACACATTTGAACATCAAAAAATAATAAATCTCTCAATTAACTGATTAAATCCGGAAATCATCCAGTCAAATACTCACAAGAGCACATACACGTCTACACGTCCAACAAGTGCACATACAATCAAAAACAGATACACAAGCACGAAAACTTGGTGGCAACATCAACTAAAACTAAGCTTCTGATCTACTGTCATAGCACCAGTAGCCTCGACGACATTAGATCCTGATATAGATAAACTATTACTTAAATACATTGACAGTAAATAATATTCTTTCAAGAGGCTAAACTTTATACATACATGCCCAAATGCCCCAGATTAGTAAACACTAAGCATGGCATAACAGAACTTCCAACAACTTGAATGCAACATATTAAAATGATGTTGTTCTACAATAGTAGCCTATACATACTTGCATGGCATGACAGCAACTTCCTTCCTAGACCAGACAGCGGCTCAGCTCACATCCTCTACCTCCTCAGAGGAGGCGCGCCACCTCGTCTCCTTCAATAGGGGGACCACCACCACGTCCACCAGCAACCTGCATGAATGTTTTGGCAAGTGTTAGTGACTATACATACAGCTGCCGACTAATGTTTGTTTGCCAAATAGAAAAATCATCCAAGAACGTGCACAACTAAGAGATCCTTTTCTTCCAAGGGTTATTAACAAGCCAAATGATACAACATAGTTATTTTTTCATTTTCATATTTTATTAGTGCATAAATATAGATGCTAGCTAGATGATGGTTGCACTTCAGAATCAGTCTTGTCGGCACATGGCAGTAGTATTTAGAGTATTTTCACTAGTAGAATCATAGTAATTCAAATTTTGTTAGCACACTCTTCTATAGCATCCCCTAATATTTCTATATATAGCACCCCCTGATTCTTCAAATTCCCTAAATCCAATCTTGGATAAACTGCTAGCGTCCAACATCATTTTTCAGAGAAAAGAATTCAGTTGAAAGCAGAGCAGAGAACAAGAAGGATCAGTAGAGAGCTCACCATGATTGTCATGTAGCCGACATGGAAGAGGCAGCATGTCTGTTCAAGCAGGATCAGTGGCACCAATGGACAGGCCCCTCCTTGTCATGGATTTTTGCCTTGACGTTGTCAATTGTGTTGGAGGACTCAACCTCAAGTCTGATGGTCTTCCTGGTGAGAGTCTCCACAGATATCTACATCTAAATAGTTCAAGATGGCAAGAAAATAGGACAAGTCAGGCATATATGAACAAATCAAGAAGGAAACAAGACAAGAACAGAAATAATATAAATCTTGCAAGTTGCAACACATGCTCATTGTTCGAAATTGCAAACAAAGCAAAATAAATCGACATGGTAGAGGCGTATACAAACATATCAACAAAGTCATGAAGCAATGTGAAGTGGAAGATCTAAACCTTAGAATAAAGGTAAACCTGCATCTATATCTGTATATTAACAAATAACAACAGCAGAGCAGGTTTACATCAAAGGCATGGACTGGAAGACAATTTGACTGTTAGTACTATCTATATCCAGTTCAAATTAAGCAGATTTCTATGATAGGTCGATCTGTCTGCAGCACATTAATTGTAAGTCTAACATACAAATGCAGTACTATGTCATATCATCAGATACAGTTCTGTGGTTGAGGATGTCACTGCAACTAAGCACTACCCTCAGATGAAATAGTTTGAACTGATTTGTCTATATGTCTGCTCAGATCTCATGCGTCATTATGAAATACAGTAGTTTCAAAACAAATTTCAGATCGGAATACTACTTTCTAGTGCGGTACAAAATTAGCTACTTACTCTGCTGGCGAGTATATTTTGTGAAGATAGAAGACAGGTAACTTGCCTGTTACGTCATAGATGATGACCGCGACAGAAGAGTCTCTGATGTAGCTCGGAATCAGGCCCGGGAACCTCTCCTGCCCAGCCGTGTCCCCGCATAATTTTAGAGTTATAACAGCATCTTATTTGGTGTGGTCCTGAGACATAGCAAGTGTGGGAAAAACGTAGGTAAACTGATCCCATGCCATTAGAAACAGATTGAGGAGCTAATATCTACACAACTACATCAAGAGTTACTGCTACCCTGTAACACATCAGGGTGCATATGGAGAACCAAATCATGCATGTCAATCATCAATCAATCAATCAAAAATAGAAAGAAAAAATATGGAGTGATGCATGCATGTGTACCCATGCAGGAGCATACTACTACTAGCTTAGCTAGGATGGCATGCATGGTGTGCCCTCCTTGTGCAGCTAGGGCGATGAGCTCGTCGTTCGTTCGACCATCAAAATCATGAACACCGAATCAGCAATCTCATTAAACTCTAGGATTGAGTGCATCAAAGTAAATTGAAAGAACATATATTTGATCAAATGGACCTGAAGGAAAAAAGATTTAGATGAGTGTTTACTACAAAAAACCCATATGTAAAAAAGAATTGCACACATACAATTAGAGTCAGCGATAGCAGACGCAAGAGCTCCTATAAGAGGTGAGTTCCTTGGAAGAAGCTGTGTATTTCTGCTATAGTGGTTTGTACTTTCATAGCGGCCGGTAGCTTAGTAACGTTGCCGCTTGCTTGTGTTTGTGGATGCGACGGACGCACGCACGTAGAGGCGACATTGCGGATCAAGCAGCTCTAGTTGCAGCAAAAAAGAAAAAGATTACCGGTCATTAGAAACTGATCCCATGCCATTAGAATCAGATTGGGAGCTAATAACTAGTCAATGCAACATCAAATCTGTTCACTGCTACCTCTAACGAATGGACTAAGGGGCAGGAACCAAACCATGCACGGAGAGATGCGTCAATAGTAACAAACAAGGCGGAGTAGTAGTTGGCCTCCGTCGCAAATCCGGAAGCACCAGTCTTGCCGTGGCGAATCTGGCGCCGCCTGACGTGCTCCACCTCGATCTGGAGCCTCCCGGCAGGAGAGGGAGAGAAGGTGACTGGAGGGCGGGGCGGTGCATGGCCCGGGAGAGCGGCATCAGAGGGCACCGACCACATGGTCGCATTGTCGTCGTCATCGACCGCATGGCAACGGAAGAAGCAGACGGAGCCATGGTGCTCCTGCACGCATGCATTGGGAGGGGAGGGAGAAAAATCGAAACCAAGCAACAGAGAGAGAGGAACCCCTAACCTTGCATGGCGGCGGCTGCCTGTGCGCGGTACTGGATCTAGTGCTTGGAGGAGAGGAAGGGTGGATCTAGGCGTGCCATGGTCGCCGGCTCACCTGCCGGTTCGCCATGGCAGCCCTCTTGCCCCAAAGGGGATCGGGATGTGGTTTAGTGAGAGAGAGGGGGGAGCCGAGGCCGTCCATCTCGGTCTTCTCGGGAGAGCGAGTGGTAGGGGAGCCGGAGGAGGTGGGGATCCGGCTCGGGGATGGCGGTGTTGGGCGGAATCGATGGGGGCAGCGGCGCACGAAGGCGGGCGCTGCTAGGGTTTGGACGAGGGGGTGAGAGGAGATGCGCTGATCCGGGAGGGGATCCAGGGATGAGAGTGATGAGGGGTGAGAGGGGGAGGGGGAAGAGGGCTGTCGTCGGATCCAGGACTATCCAGCAGTGTTTGATGCATGATCCGCGTGAGGTGCTCATGGACAAATCAGAACGCAAAAAGGCCTTGATGACATTATGACCATATAAATAGGTCGTAATCGATTACAAAAAAGTGTTTTTCATGAGAAAAGCATTTTTCATTTTTGGAGTACAAAAAATAGTTTTGTTGTGAAGAACCTACCAACACTATGTATTAGACCAAATTTTATGCATAATTGACCAAATGGTTTCATGTAAAATGCTTTTGATCCACATCTCGTCAAATTGACAAATTTTGAAATGGGCATAAGAAATTCAAAAAAAATGAAAAAATTGAAAACTTTTGCATTGTGTCATTACATGTGACCTAGTTTCCTGGAAAAATAACTAACTTGGACTACAACAATTGTCTTATAAAATTGTGTTCTCACAAACGAGCTATCATGTATGAAGATCCATGGCTTTCGAGGCAAATGGACAATGTTATGGCAACATTCATGGCATAGTTTGTTCAAATGATATCATATTTTGCACAAGTTTGCATCTTGGAATGACAAAAAATGTTTCCTAAGAAAGTTTTCACTTTCTTTGCACGAAAAATTCATTTTCCATTTTTTGGGTGCCCAAAATGAGTTTTTTTAAAGGACCTACCTTATAGTTGTTGCAAAATTGGACAAAATAAATTTTCTAAAATACTAGTTCATATTTAATGTACAATTGACCGAATGGTTGGGTGTCAAAAGTTTTTTATCCACCTCTCGTGAAAAGGACAAATTTCCACCGATTCAGCAGGAAGTGGGTCAAATTTGAACTGCAGGTGGATCATAGTATGCTCTTTATTTTTTTTTCAAAAATCGTTTCTAGGTACATAAGTATCTATTTCATCAGAGATACTCCAAAAAAATTCCAAGATTCAACCATTAGCTAGGAATGGTCATGCCCGCAGTTTTGACCGCATTTTGAAACCGGCATGAAGAATTCAAAAAAAAATCAAAAAATTAGGAAACCTTCGCATTGCGTCATTATATGTGACCAAGTTACCAGGAAAAATAATAAACTTGTAATACGACAATTCTTTTAAAAAGTGTTCTCAGAAGCGAGCTATCACGTATGAAGATTTATGGCTTTCAAGCCAAATGATCAATCTTATGTCCACATTAATGGCACAGTTTCTTTAAATGATCTCATATTGTGCACAAGAGTGTATCTTGGAATGACAAACAATGTTGCCTAAGAAAGTTTTCATTTTCTTTGGACGAAAAATTCATTTTCCTTTTCTTGAGTGCCCAAAATGAGTTTGTTTGTGAATGACCTACCAAATATTTGTTGCAAAATTGGACAAAATCATTTTCATAAAATATTAGGCCATATTTAATTCACAATCGACAGAATATTTTTGTGCCAAAAGCTTTCGATCCACCTCTAGTGAAAACGACAAAACTCTACCGGTTCAGCTAGAAGCGGGTCAAATTTGAAATAGAGGTGCCTCATAGTTTGCTCATGATTTTTTCCAAAAATCATTTATAGGTAAAGAAGTATCTATTTAATCAGAGATACAATTTTTTTGGTAAGATTCACCCCTAGCTATGAACGGTCATGCTGCCGTTTTGACTGCATTCTGAAACAGGCATAAATAATTCAAAAAAATGCAAAACCTTCACGTTCTATCATCATATGTAACCAAGTTACCAGGAAAAATAATAAACTTGTAATACAGTAATTATTTTAAGAAAGTGTTCTCAGAAATGAGCTCTCATGTGTGAAGATTCATGGCTTTCAAGCCAAATAACCAATCTTATAGCCACATTCATGGCATAGTTTGTTCAAATGATCTCATATTGTGCACAAGGGTGCATGTTGAAATGGAAAACAATGGTGCCAAAGGGATTTTTCATTTTATTTGCACAAAAAATTCATTTTCCTTTTTTTGAGTGCCCAAAATGAGTTTTTTTGTGAATAACCTACCAAATATTTGTTGCAAAAATGGAAAAAATCTTTTTTATAAAATATTAGGCCATATTTAATTCACAATTGATAGAATATTTTGGTTCCAAAAGCTTTTGATCCACCTCTAGTGAAAAAGACAAAACTCCGCCGATTTAGTAGGAACCGAGACAAATTTGAACTGTAGGTGCCTTATAGTTTGCTCTTTATTTTTTCAAAAAATCATTTCTAGTTACATAAATATCTATTTAATCAGAAATACATGGTTTGGTGGCGATACGTCGAGGTTTGGATAGTGGCTGAGTGCCCCAAGTCCAAAGCGCGTAAACTCGCATGCCTGTCGCATGGTCACTGTGTGATCCTGGCGTTTCCATGCATTCTAGGAGGCCTAGGCATGTTTAGTGGGTTGGGTGCTCCCCAGATAGGTGCTAGGAAGAAAATGTCAACATAAGATTCCCACGAGGAGACAGAACGATGCATAAACATGAATTAGCAGCCAAGTGTTTGATAAGCGGTATGGGAAATGCACATGGATAATGGGTGTGAATTTTGGTTGAGAATGATCATCTACTAAGAAGACTGTCTTCACAAATTTTCAGCTCAAATGGAGGAGCCTAGGTGGTACTTGCTTTGCAAAGTACCACACTGGACAGAAATATGAATGTTGAAGCTGGGATCAAAATAATGAATGTATTGAGCTGAAATATGGTGGAGGATGGTTATTTGGGCATAGGAAAGCACTATATAAAATTGATACCATTTGGACATGCCAAAGTGGTACTTCCTTCACAATGCTCTTCTCTGGACAGAAACTTGGGAAAATTAGTGAGAGAAACTGGACAAATGAAATGAGCTCAAATTTGGTGTAGGTAAGTTACATAGGTTTGGTCATGCCCTGGTAATAGTTCAGAAATAATGAAGCAATATATAATATAGTTGCTTCACAAAGCCTCTCTTTGGATAAAAACTTTGGAAATTTTCTGAGGAAGATTTACTAGGAAAATTGAGCTGAATATTATCATGTGGCAATGATTTGGGCATGGAAGAGTGCCCAAAAAGTCTAAGGGTAATAGGAGGGGTCTAGATAGCACTCGCTTTGCAATGTGCCAATCTGCCATAAAATAGAAATTGAACCTGGGCTTACATAGTTGATTTTTGATTGAGTTGCAATTTGGAGGAGGGTGATAATCGGGGAATATGAAGTCACTGTATAAATTTCATGCCATTTGGATATATAAAAATAGTACTAACTTCACAATGCTCCCCACTGAACAGAAAATTGGGAAAATATTGAGGGAAAGTGGTGAAATTAAATGACCTAAAATTTGGTGGAGGGAGTTTGTATTGGCAGGGCCATGTCCTTGTAAATTTGCAGCAATTATAAAGCAATATAAAATATAGTTGCTTCACAAACTGAAAATATTATCGGAAACAAAGATTGGATGGTGAGATCTCATGGATTATTAGATGGGGCTAATTTTTGGGGGAGAGCTATGATATGGGCACATAGAAGATGTGGAAAAAATTCAACTCATTAGGATATGCTTAGCTAGTACTTCCTTCGGAAAGCTTCTAGCTGAACGAAAACTTTGGAAATTTGCCGAGGAAGATTTACTGGGCAAATGGAGCTGAATTTTGTCATGAGGCAATGATTTGGATAGGAAAGAGTGCCCAAAACTTTTGAGGGAAATCAAGAATATATAAATATCACTTCCTTCACAAAGTGCTATTATGAATAGAATTGGAAAATGAACATTGTTAAATTAGTTTTGAACTAGGCAAGGAAGGTTTTTGACATATTTCACGAAGATATAATCCAAAGAATTTATGAGAATTGTGTGGGAATTTTGGGAATAACAGAAATATAGGTTGGTTCACAACCTAGGGCAAAAATTGACACATGGACATGACACATGGGCAAAATTGATGAGGTGGCACCTAGTCATTTCAACCCACCACAATTTACAAGGTTATGACCATCTGTATTGGTCATGATCAGCTGGAAATAAGGCAGCGGACCAGTGCTGTTTGCTTTACGACCGATTCATGTAAGGAAACTACGACCTTTCTGACCAAAATAGTCGTTATAGTTGAGGGTTTGGAGACCTCCAAACAGCTTACGACCAATTGGTCTCAAATGGTCATAGATTTACGACCATTTCTTCCAGGGTCATTGACAGAAGGTCACAAGTTGACATATTTCTTGTAGTGGTATCGTGAAACGTGATGAACCCTTCTCCTTGATATTTTTTCTCCGCGAATAGGGTTATATGGAGCTGGAGATGTGGTCGGAGGAGCCACAAGGGCCCCACAAGCCTGCTAGGCACGGGTAGGGGGATGGCCTGGCCTAGCAGGCTTGTGGCCTGTAGGTGGCCTCCCTCTGGTTGATTCTTGCGCCAGTATTTTTATTAAATCCAAAAATATTCTCTGTAAATTTTCAGGACGACCCGAGAACTTTTATTTCTGCACAAAAATAACACCAAGGCAATTCTGCTGAAAATAGCGTCAGTCTGGGTTAGTTCCATTCAAATCATGCAAATTAGAGTCCAAAACAAGGGCAAAAGAGTTTGGAAAAGTGGATACGATGGAGACATATCAACTCCCCCAAGCTTAACCCATTGCTTGTCCTCAAACAATTCAGTTGATAAACTGAAAGTCATAAACAAAAGCTTTTACAAACTCTGTTTGATCTTGCTATTGTAAATACGTCTAACTGATGTTCGGATTTTCAGCAAAGATCATGGACTAACCACGTTCACAAGAACATTTAGGTCTCACATTTACTCATATCAATGACATAATCAACTAGTGAGCAATAACAATAACTCTCGAATCACAACACTTTTTCAAAACAATCATGATAAAATATGACAAAATGGTATCTCGCTAGCCCTTTCTGAGACACAAAAAATAAATGCAGAGTAGCTCTAAAGAACAAGGACTGCCTAGACATTGTAATTCACGATGAAAGAGATCCAGTCATGCTCATACTCAATATCAATTAACAGCAAAGCATAAAAATTATGGTGGTGCTCTCTAACTGGTGCCTTTTATAAGAAGATGATGACTCAACAATAATGTAAATGGAAAGGCCCTTCGTAGAGGGAAGCATTGATTTGTAGAGGTGCCAGAGCTCGAGCGTTTAAAATAGAGGTAAGTAATGATTTTTGAGCGGTATGCTTCCATTGCTCACATAACGACCAGGAGGTTTTCAACATCTTCCATGCTAGATATATTATAGGAGGTTCCCAAATAGAATGATAAAGTTTTTACTCCCCCTCTACCAATCAGTCACACTCCACGGCAAGCCGAATCCACGGGTACCATCCATACAAACACAGTTCTGGGGGAGTTTTGTTTAATTAGATTTTGCTATTATTTCGAGCATGGACCTGGGCATCCCGATCACCAGCCACTTTCTCGTGAATGATAGTGAATCAACACATCGTGAGAATAACCCACCTAGCATGGAAGATACTGATAGCCCTGATGTCTACTACACAACCTTCTTCCTGTAGACTCGTGTTGGGCCCCCAAGCGTAGAGTTTTGTAGGACAGCGACAATTTTCCCTCAAGTGGATGACCTAAGGTTTCTCAATCCATGGGAGGCATAGGTTGAAGATGATCTCTCTCTAACAACCCTGCAACCAAATAACAAAGAGTCTCTTGTGTCCCCAACACACCCAATACAATGGTAAATTGTATAGGTGCACTAGTTCGGCGAAGAGATGGTGATACAAGTGTAATATGGATGGTAGATATAGGTTTTTGTAATATGAAAATATAAAAACAACAAGGTAACAAATATTAAACAGCGAGCAAAACGTTGTACAAATGCTTAGAAACAAGGCCTAGGGTCCATACTTTCACTAGTGCAATTTCTCTCAACAATACTGACATAGTTGAATCATATGTAAATACTGACAGAGTTCACTCCAAATTCACAAATAGCGGAGAACTAATGAAGAAATTATAGTAGGGTATGAAACCACCTCAAAGTTACCTTTTCTGTTCAATCTTATGAGCTATCCCTATAAGTGTCACGGACAGCCCTAGAGTTCGTACTAAAATAACACCTTAAGATACACATCAACCAAAACCCTAATGTCACCTAGATACTCCAATGTCACCACAAGTACCCATGGGCCTGATTATACAATATGCATCACATAATTTCAGATTCATCATGTTCAATCCAACACAAAGAACTTCAAAGAGTGCCCCAAAGTTTCTACCGGAAAGTCAAGACAAAAACATGTGCCAACCCTTATGCATAGATTCCCAAGGTCACAGAACCCGCAAGTTGATCACCCAAACATACATCAAGTGGATCAATAGAACATCCCGTTGTGACCACAAATATCCCATCGCAAGACATACATCAAGTGTTCTCAAATCCTTAAAGACTCAATCCGACAAGAAAACTTCAAAGGGAAAACTCAATTCCTCACAACAAGATAGAGAGGGGAAAACTCCATATGATTCAATCTATATCAACAAAGCCCGCGGTACATCAAGATCGTGCCATCTCAAGAACACGAGAGAGAGATATCAAACACATAGATACTGGTACATACCCTCAGCCCCGAGGGTGAACTACTCCCTCCTCGTCATGGAGATCACCGGGATGATGAAGATGGCCTTCGGTGATGGTTTCCCCTTCGGCAGGGTGCCAAAACGGGCTCCTGATTGGTGTTTCATGGCTCTGGAGGCTTGCGGCGGAACTCCCGATCTATGTTTCTTTTCGGGGGTTTCTGTATTCATAAGAGTTTGTGGCGACGGAAACAAGTCCAGGGGGTCCACGAGGAAGTCACAAGCCAGGGGCGCGCCCTAGGTGGGTGGGCGCACCCCTGTAGCATGTGGCTTCCTCGACCTTCATCTCTGCTGACTTGTCGCTACAATATTTTTGATATTTTCCAAAAATATTCTCTGTAAATTTTTAGCTCATTCCAAGAACTTTAATTTCTGCACAAAAACAACACCACAGTAGTTCTGCTGAAAACAACATCAGTCTAGGTTAGTTCTAATAAAATCGTACCAAAATCATATAGAATTATTGTAAACATGGCATGAATACTTCATAAATTATAGATACATTGGAGACATATCAAGCCCCCAGTCACCACACGAGCGATTTGGGAATAGAAAACAGAATGTTTATTTGAAGGTTTAGAGTTTGGCACATGCAAATTTACTTGGAACCACAGGTAAATACCGCATATAGGTAGGTATGGTGGACTCATATGGAACAACTTCCGGGTTGAGGGATTGTATGCGCAAGCAGTATTCCAACTTAGTACAAGTGAAGGCTAGCAAAAGACTGGGGAGTGACCAACTAGAGAGCGACACAGTCATCAACATGCTTTGAGATTAACCTACATTGAATGCAAGCATGAGTAGGAGATAAATCAATATGAACATAAATATCATGGAGGCTATGTTGATTTTGTTTCAACTACATGCATGAACATGTGCCAAGTCGAGCCACTTGAATCGTTCAGAGGAGGATACCATCCCATCATACTACATCACAACCATTTTAATATGCATGTTGGCACCCAAAACAAACCATTATCCACTCTTAGCTAATTAAGCATGGCATGAGTAACTATAATCTCTAATTGTCATTGCAAATATGTTTCACCCATGATGAACTGAATTCAGAACGATGAGCTAATCATATTTACAAAAGAACGATAGATCGATTTCATACCAGCTTTTCTCCATCTCAATCTTTTCATCAAATATCGCCATTATTGCCTTTCACTTGCACGATGGAACGGTGTGGATAAGAGTGCACGTGCATTGGACTAAACTAGAATCTGCAAACAATAACTCAAAGGAGAAGACAAGGTAACATGGACTCTCTAACAGGTAAACAATAATACATATCAGAGCCAATCGACATTTTCATCATGATCTTCTCTTTACGACCCAAAGAAGGAAAAATGAAAACCAGAACGAGAAAACTATTTACACGGGAAAGCTCCCAACAAGTAAAACAAGAACGAAAAATCTTTTTGGGCTTTATTTTCAATGCTATAACTAAGCAACTAGAAAATAAAGCTAGAACCATTTTTTTGTATTTTTCTCAAAGTTAAATAAACACACAAGAAGAAAATGAAAAAAAGAAAATAAACTACCATGGATAGTACAATGAAAATAAACTAAGATGAGTGTGTGAACATGAATGTATAGTTGGTGAGAAATACGTACTCCCCAAGCTTAGGCTTTTGGTCGAAGTTGGTCTATGGCATGGATGGAAAGAGCTCTCTCCCAGATACTCAGGAGCATCATCAGAGTTCCATTGGTTGGTGAACTCCTACGGCTCCCATTGAAAAACTGGCTCTGGGTATGGATCAAGGGCTGGTGCCGGTTCTGGAGATGGGGGTTGCGTCACACACCAATATATGTAAATGTCTCTGGGCATAATGGTGTACCTGCCTGAGCGAATGTCGAACAAAGAAGAGGCAGGCAGAGTAATAATTTCACAAGTACCCTAGCTAAAAACTAAGTTGTAAAGCAGCCTCCTATCATCATTTTTCTTAATAACATCGTGAGATACCATATGGTCATAATCTAAAAACTTCGCGGGTAACAGCCTCTCATCTTTCTCATTAAGCCTAATGGGTATCTCAGAAAGTTTGGCTAAACGAGATGCATAGATACCTCAGAATATTGGCCGCTTTGAACGGTTGGTGTTCAACCATTGGGCCACCATAGTGCCCAGACTAAAGGTTCTATCAGCAAATAAAGCATGGCGCAAAATGGCGAGGTCAGGGGCACTAAGACTTCCACTCTCCCAGGACCAACTAAACATCTTCCCACAAATAATGAATAATAGCGTAGCACAGGAAAATGTAAACTAGCTGCTCTTGACTTTGACACACCTCTCTCTTCCCCTACAGTGACTGCGGCAATAAAATCTTCCATGTCTTTAGGACGTGGTTCCCTGATGCTGCCCTCATAGGGTATTTTGCAAACTTTGAAAAAATCATAAAGGTTCATTTTCTTAGGCACATCATATAAGTGAAATTCTACTATAGGAGGGTCTTCCCTAGAATGAAAGTGAAAATTTTGCACAAAGGTATTCGCGAGCAAGAGGTACTGGTCACACTTATCGTTGAGGAAGTCGGTGATGCCTGCATTCTTGGCCAAATAATAGAAATCTTCATAAATTCCGGCCGCTGTCAAGAATGTGTCACACAACCATTCATATGGTCGAACTTCTGCGACGCGAGGAAGATTATACTTGGGTTTCTCCCTCATTTCATTTTCATCTTCCTTAGAACTCCGTCTTGAAGAGCCTCTTAATAATCTCCTCAGCATTTCTTCTCGAAGAACAATCTCCCAAAATAGTTTCGCGAATGAAGCTTTGAACAAGGAGATCAAAAATGGCAGCCAAATGAGCTAGAACACGGGTTTGAGCAATGGTGGGATTTTTTTTGCAGGAAGATGAAGTGGATGGGTGCTGGAATAAGTGGAGGGGGCCACGTGGGACCCAAGAGCCTGCTACGCGCGACTAGGGGGTGGCCGCGCCTTGTGGGCTTGTGGCCCACTGATGCAGCCCCCTACAGTGTGCTCAGCGCCAGATATTTTTAAATATTCCAGAAAAAATCATACTCCATTCTCAGGGCATTTGAAGAACTTTTATTTTCAGGTCACTTTTTTATTGCACGACAAACTCAGAAAACAGAAAAATAATAGCATTCTTACTTAATTTAATCTAACTAATAGAAAATATAAGCTGGGTACAAGGAGTTGTGCTTTCTAAATTCATCCATCTCATGCTCATCAAAAGGAATCCATCAATAAGGTTGATCAAGTCTTATTAACAAACTTCTTTTGAATAACATGAAACCAAATTGTTTTCGAATAACATTAAGTTACCTCAATGGGGATATGCATGTTCCCAACAATAAGTATATCATATTTCTTCTTGATAGTACGAAGAGGGAATTCAAATTCAAAAATAACAGTCGTTGGAATTTTTTCAATCAAGTTGATACTATGAACTTGAGGTTGTTTCTTAGGAAAGTGTACCATATGCTCATTACCATTAATGTGAAAAGTGACATTGCCCTTGTTGCAATCAATAACAACCCCTGTAGTATTCAAAAAGGGTCTACCAAGGATGATCGACATACTGTCGTCCTCGGGAATACCAAGAATAACAAAGTCCGTTAAGATAGTAGCATTTGCAACTACGACATGTACATCCTCACAAATACCGATAGGTAGAGCAGTTGATTTATCAGCCATTTGCAAATAGATTTCAGTAGGTGTCAACTTATTTAAATCAATTCTACGATATAAAGAGAAAGGCATAGCACTAACATCAACTCCCAGATCACATAAAGCAGTTTTAACAAAATTTCCCTTAATAGAGCATGGTATAGTTGGTATTCCTGGATCTCCTAATTTATTTGGTACTCCATCCTTAAAAGTATAATTAGCAAGCATGGTGGAAATCTTATTTCCCGGCATCTTTAGTCACAATATCTTTCAAATACTTAGCATAGGGAGACATTTTCAGAATATCGGTCAAGCGCATACGCAAAAACACATGTCTAAGCATTTCAACAAAGCGCTCAAAATCCGCATCATCCTTTTTCTTTGATGGTTTAGGAGGAAAGGGCATGAGTTTTTGAACCCATGGTTCTCTTTCTTTACCATGTTTCCTAGCAATAAAGTCGCTTTTATCATATCTTTTATTCTTAAGATGTGGGTTATCAAGATCAACAACAGGTTCAATCTCTCATTATCATTACTAGGTTGAGTATCAACATGAACATCATCATTAATATTATCACTAGGCTCATGTTCATCACCAGATTGTGTCTCAGCATTAGAAACAGAAATATCATTTGGGTTTTTAGGTGTATCTATAACAGGTTCACTAGCAGCATGCAAAGTTCTGTCATCATCCTTGTTCCTCTTATTATTGGAGCGACTAGGTACATCAATATTACCCCTTTCTGAACTTGCTCAATTCTCTTAGGGTGGCCCTCAGGATACAAATGTTCCTGAGTCATTCTTCCACCTCTAGTCACAACTTTAACAGAATGATCATTGTTCTTACTATTCATCTCATTAAGCAAGTCATTCTGAGCTTTAAGTACTTGTTCTACTTGAGTAGTTACCATGGAAGCATGTTTAATAATCAGTTTAAGATCATTGATACTTCTACTCATATAATCACCTAAGCGATCAAGCATGAAAGCATTATGTTTCAATTGTCTACTAACATAAGCATTAAAATTTTCTTGCTTGACAACAAAATTATCAAATTCATCCAAGCATTGGCTAGCATACTTATTACAAGGAATATCGCTTTCATAAAATCTACGAAGAGAATTTACCTCTACTACCTGTGTCGGGTTATCAAGACCATGAATTTCTTCAATAGGTGGTAGATTCTTAACATCTTCTTCTTTAATACCTTTCTCTTTCATAGATTTCTTTGCCTCTTGCATATATTCAGGACAGAGAAATAGAATGCCTCTTTTCTTCGGAGTTGCCTTCAAAAGTGATTCGGGAATAGTCCAATCATTATCATTGCTCAATATATTATTCAATAGTATTTCAGCTTGTTCAACAGTTCGTTCCCTGAAAACACAACCAGCAAAACTATCTAGGTGGTCCCTAGAAGCATCGGTTAGTCCATTATAAAAGATATCAAGTATTTAGTTTTTCTTGAGAGGATGATCAGGCAAAGCATTAAGTAACTGGAGAAGCCTCCCCCAAGCCTGTGGGAGACTCTCTTGTTTCCTGCAAGACAGCTTACTTCTTATGGGTAGGAAAATATTTTTCAGAGAAGTGATAAATCATATCCTGGGGGCTACGCACACAACCAAGAGCAAGAGAATTAAACCATATCTTAGCATCACCCTTTAACGAGAAAGGAAACAATTTAAGGATATAATAGTAATGAATTTTTTCCTCATGAGTAAATAGGTTGGCTATATCATTCACTTAAGTAAGATGTGCCACAATAATTTAAGATTCATAACCATGGAAAGGATCAGATTGAACCAAAGTAATTAACTCAGGATCAACAAAGAATTCATAATCCTTATCAGTAACAAAGATAGGGGAAGTAGCAAACTTAGGATCATATTCATTCTAGCATTCAAAGATTTTTGTTTCCACTTGCATAGTAATTTCTTAAGATCATCTCTATCATTACAAGAAAGAAAGTCTCTAGCTACCTCTCCTTCCATAACATAACCCTCTAGAATATCAAGCAATTCATATCTAGGAGAGCTAGGTTTAGCAGGTGTCTCAAAGTGTTCAATTTCAATAATTTCATCAGTTTCAGAAGTATCATAATTTTTAGCATGGACTCTAGAAACTTGTTCATCAAGAAATTCACCAAGTGGAAAAGTATTACCATGCAAAGTATCATCATAAGCATCATACATAGCATAAGTGGCATCATCAATTACTTGCGACATATGAAAATTACTAGCAAGTGGTAGTGTCGCAAACTTACTCATAACAGAAGGTGAATCAAGTGTAGAGCTAGATGGCAGTTCCTTACCTCCCCTCGTAGTAGAGGGATAGATCTTGGTTTTTGGATCTTTAAGATTCTTAACGGTGATCAATAGATACAAATCCCAAGTGACTCAGAGAATAGAGCTATGCTCCCCGGCAACGGCGCCAGAAAAAGGACTTGATAACCCACAAGTATAGGGGATCGCAACAGTTTTTGAGGGTAGAGTATTCAACCCAAATTTATTGATTCGACACAAGGGGAGCCAAAGAATATTCTCGAGTATTCGCATATGAGTTGTCAATTCAACCACACATATAATACTTAATATCTGCAGCAAAGTATTCAGTAGTAAAGTAGTATGGAAGTAATGGTAATGGTAGAAAAAATAATAGTAGCAGTTTTGTAGTGATTGTAACAGTAGCAACGGAGAAGTAACTTAGCAAGGATCAGTATGTAGAAAGCTCGTAGGCAATGTATCAGTGATGGATAATTATGTCGGATGGCATTCATCATGCAACAGTTATAACATAGGGTGACACAGAACTAGCTCCAATTCATCAATGTAATGTAGGCATGTATTCCATATATAGTCATACCTGCTTATAGAAAAGAACTTGCATGACATCTTTTGTCCTATCCTCCCGTGGTAGTGGCATCCTAATGGAAACCAAGGGATATTAAGGCCTCCTTTTAATAGAGAACCGGACCAACGCATTAGCACTTTGTGAATACATGAACTCCTCAAACTACGATAATCACCAAAAAGAATCCCAGTTATTGTCACCCTAGGGGATGCGGATCATAACTCGTAATAGGTGTCTACAACTTGCAAGATAGGATCAAGAACACATATATATTCATGAAAACATAATAGGTTCAGATCTGAAATCATGGCACTCGGGCCCTAGTGACAAGCATTAAGCATAGCAAAGTCATAGCAACATCAATCTCAGAACATAGTGGATACTAGGGATAAAACCCTAACAAAACTAACTCGATTACATGATAAATCTCATCCAACACATCATCGTCCAACAAGCGTATGATGGGATTACTCACGAACGGCAGCGAGCATCATGGAATTGGTGATGAAGGATGGTTGGTGATGACGATGGCATCGATTTCCCCTCTCCGAAGCCCAAAACAGACTCTAGATCTGGTCTCCCGAGGAAGAACAGGAGGTGGCGGCGGCTCCATATCGTGAAACGTGATGAACTCTTCTCCTTGATTTTTTTTCTCCGCTAATAGGGTTATATGGAACTAGAGATGAGGTCGGAGGAGCCACGAGGGCCCCACAAGCCTACTAGGCGCCGCCAAGGGGGTGCCCATGCTTAGCAGGCTTGTGGCCTACAGGTGGCCCCCTTTGGTAGATTCTTGCGCCAGTATTTTTTATTAAATCCAAAAATATTCTCCGTAAATTTTCAGGACGATCCAAGAACTTATATTTTTGCACAAAAATAACACCAAAGCAATTCTGCTAAAAACAGCATCAGTCCAGGTTAGTTCCATTCAAATCATGCAAATTAGAGTCCAAAACAAGGGCAAAAGAGTTTGGAGAAGTGGATACGATGGACACGTATCATATCATATGGTCTGTCTATGCTCCATCTTCCCCACACAAAGTATTTATATCATGCACAACCCCGATGAAAAGTCAAGCAGTGGTTTGCACAACCCCGATGAAAAGTCAATACATGAGCGTGAGTCATGGATATAGCACTATAGGTGGATTAGAATATGGTAGAGGTTGTCAAGGAAATGGAGAATATAGTATCACATAAACTAGGCATATAAACGGGCTAGGGAGATGCCCATTAATAGATATCAATGTGAGTGAGTAGGGATTGTCATGCAACGGATGCACTAGAGCTATAAGTGTATGAAAGATCAAGAGGAAACTGAGTGGGGTGCATCCAACTTGCTTGCTCATCAAGACCTAGGGCAATTTGAGGAATCCCATCATTGGAATATACAAGACAAGTTATGTAAAGAAAAATTCCCACTAGTACATGAAAGTGACAAAATAGGAGACTCTCTATCATGAACATCATGGTGCTACTTTTAAGAACAAGTGTGGAAAAAGATACTAGCAATGTCCCTTCTCTATTTTCTCTCTTTTTTTTTTATTTTTTTGGTGGGCATCTAAGGCCTCTTTTATTTATTTATTTATTTGGGCTTCGCTGGCCTTTTTTTCATAAAGTCCAGAATCTCATCCCCACTTGCGAGGGAATCATAGCTTCCATCATCCTTCCTCCCATGGGACATGCTCTAATAATGATAATCATCATAATTTATTTACTTACAACTCAAAAGAAAATTACAATTTGATACCTATGACAAAGTATGACTCTATATGCAATATGGAAGTGATGGTGCAAGTCATAGGTGGAAGTTGCATGGCAATACATCTCGGAATGGCTATGGAAATGCCATAATAGGTAGGTATGGTGGCTGTTTTGACGAAAGATATATGGTGGCTGTTTTGAGGAAGGTATATGGTGGCTGTTTTGAGGAAGGTGTTTGTTGTACCAGCAAAAGTAGCGCGGTACTATAGAGGCTAGCAAAGGTGGAAGGGTGAGAGTGTGTATATTCCATGGACTCAACATTAGTCATAAATAACTCACATACCTATTTAAAAAGTCTATTAGTCATTGAAGCAAAGTATTAAACGTATGCTCCTAGGTGAGAGGTTTGTAGGAGTTAACCATCGCGCGCTCCCGACCCTCACACAAAGGTTGACAATCTACAAACAAGTCATGCTCCCACTTCCTTACATAACGGTTCACCATATGTGCATGCTACGGGAATCACAAACCTTTACACAAGTATTTTTACCAAATCACAATTACTTCCTAACATGACTTTTAACATTACCATCTTTATATCTCAAAAGTTTATGCAAGGAATCAAACTTCTCAAAAATACTCCATTCACTTAATATGGAAGTTTTTATTATATCCCTCTTGGATGCCTATCATATTAGGACTAAATTCATAACCTAGACCAATTACCATGTTGTTTAGAGAATTTAAAAATAATATAAGTGAGGTACGGGAGTTCAATTATTTCTATAAAACGCAAACACCACCGTGCTCTAAAAATATAAGTGAAGCAAATAGAGCAAAATTGCCTAACTCAAAACATATAAGTGAAGCACATAGAGTATTCTAACAAATTCATGATTCGGCATGTGTCTCTCAAAATATGTGTGCAGCAAGGATGATTGTGGAAAACTAATAAGCAAAGACTCATATCATACAAGACGCTCCAAGCAAAACACATATAATTTGGTGAATAAAAATATAGCCTCAAATAAATTTACCGATGGATTGAAGACGAAAGAGGGGATGCCTTCCGGAGCATCCCCAAGCTTAGGCTCTTTGGCATCCTTTAATATGACTTGGGGTGCCTTCGGCATACCAATCTTATGCTCTTTATACTCCTTATTCCATAGTCCATTAAATCTTTACCCAAAACATGAAAACTTCACAAAACAAAACTAAACAGAAAACTCGTGAGATCCGTTAGTATAAGAAAATAAATCACCACTTTAGGTACTGTTGTGAACTAATTATTTATTTATATTGGTTTTATACCTACTGTATTATAACTTCTCCATGGTTCATACCCCATGATACAACCCATAGATTCATGAAAATAGGCAAACAACTCAAAGAAAACAGAATCTGTCAAAAACAGAACAGTGTGTAGGAATCTGAAAACTTCGTATACTTATGTCACTCAAAGAATTCTGAAAAATTACGAAAACCTGGGAAATTTATATATAAATCCTTTTTTCATTTTATTCTTGGAAAAATTTAGAAAATTCCTGGACTGAGCGCAAAAGTTTCCATTTTTCAGCAAGATCAAATCAACAACTACCCTAGATTATCCGAAAGGTTTTACTTGGCTCAAAAACTAATTAAAAAACACAATTATTAAATATATAATAAGTTGGTAAACACTAAAAAACAGAAGAAAAAACATAACACAATAATAAAATTGGGTTGCCTCCCAACAAGCGCTATTGTTTAAGGCCCCTAGCTAGGCAAAACGCAATAGATTTAGGTATTGTCATATTTGGTATGCAATCCAAAAGTAGCTCTCATAATAGATGCATAACGAAATATAATTTTCTTTCTAGTAAAGTTTTCCATGCCTTTCCTTAATGGAAATTGAAATCTAATGTTTCCTTCTTTCATTTCAATAATTGTACCAATCGTTCTAAGGAAAGGTCTACCAAGAATAATAGGACATATAGGATTGCAATCTACATCAAGAACACTGAAATCTATTGGCACATAATTCCTATTTGCAACAATAAGAACATCATTAATCCTTCCCATAGGTTTCTTAATAGTGGAATCTGCAAGATGCAAATTTAGAGAGCAATCATCAAGATTATGGTAACCTAGCACATCACATAAAGTTTTCAGAATCGTGAAAACACTAGCACCCAAATAACACAAAGCATGGTCCTCATAATATTTGATTTTAATATTAATAGTAGGTTCCAACTTATCATGAAGATTTCTAGGAATACAAACTTCTAACTCAAGTTTTTCTTCAAAAGATTTCATCATAGCATCAACGATATGTTTAGTAAAAGCCTTATTTTCACTATAAGCATGTGGAGAATTCATCATGGATTGTAACAAGGAAATAAAATAAATCAAAGATCAGCTATCATAATTAAAGTCCTTGAAATCCAAAAGAGTGGGTTCATTCCTATTCAAAGTTTTGACCACTTCTATCCCACTTTTATCAATTTTAGCACAAAGATCTATAGACTCTGAATCATTGGGAAACTCTTTAACTAAGGTTGAATTATCTCAAGACCCATATTTATCAAGATTTATATTGGAAAACAAATATTCAATAGGAGTCACATCAATCACTTTGAGATCTTCATCATTATTATCACGAGAACACACTTATTCAAGCCATTCTCGCTTAGCACGAATTCTAGTGGTTCTCTCCTTACTTTCATCAATAAAAATTATCATAGATTTTAAAGATTAATTTATATCATGCTTGGGTGGAGTAGATCTAACTTTCAAATAATCAATCTCAAGAGAAATTCTATCAACGCTTCTAGCCAAATAATCAATCTTGAGCACTTTTCCTTCAATAGTAGCATTGAAAACTTTTTGTGAACCAATAAATTCTTTAACAATATTCTCCAGATCAGAGGGCATAGTATTATTATTTCCATAAGAATTGTTGTAGGAATTACCATAATTATTAGAGGAATTACTAGGAAACAGCCTGGGTTGAAATTACCTCTATACCCGTTATTACCAAAATTGTTCCTACCAACAAAATTCACAACCATAGATTCATTATTATTTCCAATCAAAGAAGACAAAGGCATATCATTAGGATCAATAGAACCACTCTTACTAGCAAACAATTTCATCAATTCATCCATCTTTTCACTCAAAGTATTTATTTCTTCAATAGCATGCACCTTTTTACTAGTAGGAGATCTTTCGGTATGCCATTGAGAGTGGTTTGTCATAATATTATCTAGGAGTTTAGTAGCTTATCCTAACATGATTTCCAATAAAGTACCACCCATGGAGGAATCTAAAAGATTCCTAGATGCAAAATTCAATCCCACGTAGAATTTTTTTATGATCATCCATAAACTCAAACCATGTGTGGGACAATTCCTAATCATTAATTTCATCCTCTCCCAATATTGTGCAACATGCTCATGATAAACTTGCTTAAAATTCATTATATCGTTCCTAAGGGAGATGATCTTAGCGGGCGGAAAGTACTTGGAGATAAAAGCATCTTTACACTTATTCCATGAATCAATACTATTTTTAGGCAAAGATGAAAACCAAGTTTTAGCACGTTTTCGTAGTGAGAACGGAAATAGCCTAAATTTAATAATATCATTATCCACATCTTTATTCTTTTGCATATCACACAACACAATGAAAGTATTTAGATGGGATGCGGCATCTTCACTAGGAAGGCCAGAAAACTGTTCTTTCATAACAAGATTAAGTAAGGCAGCATTGATTTCATAAGATTCCGCACTAGTGGCGCGAGCAATCGGAGTACTAATAAAAAAATCATTATTAGTATTGTAAAAGTCACACAACTTAGTATTCTTGGACATCATGACAAAGCAAGCAATCAAGCACACAAGCAAACGAAAGGCAAACGAAAGAAGGGCGAATAAAATGGCAAATCTTTTTGGTATTTTCTAAAAATTGTTTTAGAAGTGGGGGAGAGGAAAACGATAGGAAAATGGCAAATAAAGTAAATGCAAGAGATGAGTTTGTGATGGGTACTTGGTAGGCTTGATGTGTATCCTCCCCGGCAACGGCGCCAGAAATCCTTCTTGCTACCTCTTGAGGTTGCATTGGTTTTCCCTTGAAGAGGAAAGGGTGATGCAGCGAAGCAGATAAGTATTCCCCTCAGTTGTTGAGAAACAAGGTATCAATCTAGTAGGAGCAACAAGCAAGTCACCAATGGATGCACAAAATCAAACTCTTGCACCCAACACTATAAAGGAGTTGCCAATCCCTTCACGATTATTTGCAAGGATTAGATTCGATAGGGATAGATGTAAACAAGAATGAAAAGTAAAAGGTAAATAAATTGAAGCAAATTATTTTTGGTTTATAGATCTGAAAATATATTATGGAAAGTAGACTCGGGGGCCATAGATTTCACTAGAGGCTTCTCTCTTTAAGGAAAATATCATGGTGGGTAAACAAATTACTATCAAGAAATTGATAGAAAAGCGAATAATCATTTAGTTATCCAAGGAAATGACCATGCATATAGGCATCACGTCTGTGTCAAGTAGACCGAAATGCTTCTGCATCTACTACTATTACTCCACACACCGACCGACTCTTGCGTGCATCTAGAGTATTAAGTTCATGAAGAATAGAGTAACGCATTAAGAAAGATGACGTGATGTAGAGGGATAAACTAAAGCAATATGATGAAAACCCCATGTTGTTACCCTTGATGGAAACAATACAATATGTGCCTCGCTACCCCTACTATGTCACTGGTGAGGACACCGCACGATTGAGCCCAAAACCAAGCACATCTCCCATTGCAAGAATTACCAATCTAGTTGGCCAAACAAAACCAATTACTCGAAGAGACTTACAAGGATATGAAATCATGCAGATAAGAATTCAGAGAAGATTCCAATATTATTCATGGATAATCTGAACATAAACTCACAATTCATCGTATCTTGACAAACACACCACAAAAGAGGATTACATCGGATAGATCCCCATAATGATCATGAAGAACATGGTATTGAATACCAAAGAGATAGAAGAAGCCATCTAGCTACTAGCTCTGGACCCATAGGTCTATGGTGGACTACTCACGCATCATCGGAGGGGCAATGGAGTTGATGTAGATGCCCTCCGTGATCTAAACCCCCTCCGACAGATTACCGGAAAAGGCTCCAAGATTGGATTTCTCGGGAGGCTTCTGGCGGTGGAAAAGTATTTGCATGGCTCGTTCTGGCATTGGGGGAATATTTGGGTATTTATAGGATCAAGAATAGGGTTAGGAGCCCTGCCAGTAGACGGCAAGCCTGCTAGGCGCGGACAAAGGAGTGGCCATGCCTACCAGGCTGGTGACCTCCTTGCGGGTGCCCTGGCATGCACTCCAAGCGTGGTTGATTTGTTTCCTTCCAAAAAAATCATTCTGAAGGTTTTATTCCGCTTGGGCTCCGTATAATATTCCATGTCTTCAAAACTCAAAAACAAGGAAAAAACAGAAACGGTCACTAGTCTCTAGATTAAGAGGTTAGTCCCAAAAATAATATAAAATAGCATATTAATGCTTATAAAATATCCAAAACAGATAATATAATAGCATGACATCATCAAAAATTATAGATATGTTGGAGACGTATCAGTAGCACGTGGCAATTAGGGTTGGGGGATGCCCTCAAAAACTCTTAGTATATATAGGAGGGAGAGTTGAGGAGGCAGCCTAGCCCCTCCTACAAGGAGGTCTTCGGCCGAAGCTAGAGGGGAGGAGTCCACCTCCCACAAGGGAGGTGGACTCCTAGTAGGACTCCTTTCCTACTTGGCCCCTACTCCTCCTATTGCGCATAGGCCTTCTTGGGCTGGCTGCCCAGCCCACCAAGGGATGGTGCACCACCACTAAGGCCCATATGGCCCCTTGAGGTGTGTTGACCCCACTTGGTGGTCCCTCGGAACCCATTCGTCACTCCTGGTACACTACCAAAAATGCCCGAAAACTTTCCGGAGTTCAAACAACACTTTCCTATATATTAATCTTTACCTCCGGACCATTCTGGAGTTCCTCGTGACGTGTTGGATCTCCTCCAGGACTCCAAACAACCTCGGTCACCAACATATATAACTCAATACTACCGAAACGTCACCGAACGTTAAGTGTGTAGACCCTCCGGGTTTGAGCATATTGGTTCCTACATATTATACAAAGGTCTTTATCGGTCAAACCTCTATGTCAAGGATTCAGTTAATCCCGTATGTTGTTCCCTTTGTTCTTCGGTATGTTACTTGCCCGAGATTCGATCATGGTATCTCTATACCTAGTTCAATCTCGTTACTGGGAAGTCGCTTTACTCGGTCCGTAATACAAGATCCCGTGGCTAACACTTTAGTCACATTGCTCGCAAGGCTTGTTGTGATGTTGTATTACCTAGTGGGCCCTGAGATACCTATCTGTCACACGGAGTAACAAATCCCAGTCTTGCTGCATGCGCACTCAATAGACACCCTCGGAGATACCTTTAGAGCATCTTTATAGTCACCCAGTTACGTTGCGACGTTTGATACACACAAGGTACTCCTCCGGTGTCATTGAGTTGCATGATCTCATGGTCATATGAATAGATACTTGACATGCACAAAACTATAGCAATAAACTAACACGATCATATGCTATGTTTATAGTTTGGGTCTTGTCCATCACATCATTCTCCCAATGATGTGATCCCATTATCAAATGACATCTTATTTCCATGGCTAGGAAACCTTGACCATCTTTGATAAACAAGCTAGTCTACTAGAGGCATACTAGGGGCACAGTGTTGTCTATGTATCCACGCATGCAATGTGTTTCCAATCAATACAATTATAGCATGAATAATAAACGATTATTATGAATATGGAAATATAACAATAACCATTTATTATTGCCTCTAGAGCATATTTCCAACAGTTTCCCACTTGCACTAGAGTCAATAATCTTTCTCACATCACTATGTGATTTACATTGTAATGAATCTAACACCCATACAGTTCTGGAGTTGATCATGTTTAGCCCTTGGAAGAGGTTTAGTCAATGTGTCTACAACATCCAGATCCGTGTGCACTTTGCAAATATTTATGTTGTCCTCCTTGATATATTCACGGATGGAATTGAAGCGTCGCTGTATGTGTCTGTTCCTCTTGTGAAACCTTGGTTACTTGGCCAGAGCAATGACACCAGTGTTCTCACAGAACAAATCCATTGGATTCAGTGCACTGGGCACTACTCCAAGATCTGTCATAAACTCCTTTATCCAGACACCTTCCTTCGCTGCCTCCGAGACTGCAATGTGCTTCCCTTTGCATGTTGAATCGGCTACCACACTCTGCTTGGAACTGCACCAGCTTACCGCTCCCCCATTGTGAATAAATACGTATCCGGTTTGCGAATTAGAGTCATCCGGATTAGTGTCAAATCTTGCATCAACGTAACCCTTTACGACGAGCTCTTGATCACCTCCATAAACGAGAAACATTTCCTTAGTCTTTTTCAGGTACTTAAGGATATTCTTGACCGACGTCTAGTGCTCCATTCCTGGATCACTTTGAAACCTTTCGGACATACTTATGGCAAGGCTGCAATGGGTATCTAGCAAGAACAATTCTCACCTACACAAAAACCACAACGGTGATACACAAATTGCTATTCAACCTTCTCAAGGACCGCCTTTGTCGAATCCGATCCAACTAGAGTAGGAGAGATAGACACCTGCCAACCATCTTTATGCAACAAAGTCACATGTTAGTCGATGGAACCGGTCTCTCATAAGCGTACGAGTAAGGTTGGTCTGGGCCGCTTCATCCCACAATCCTGCTGAATCAAAACACGACCAAGGGAGGAAGCAATCTGAGCATCAACTCCCATAAAATCCTTTGTGTTCTACCCATGATCTCGTCTACACATAGACCTATCTCATGATGCCATTGTTGGGGAACGTTGGAAGATCTATCCATGGTGTTGAACATTTACGAGAGGGAGAGTGGATCTACATACCCTTGTAGATCGCTATGCGGGAAGCATTAAGAAACGCTATTGATGTTGTCGAACGTCTTCGCGATCCAAATCGATGAGCATCCCGCGATCCAATCACGATCCATCCCGATCTAGCGTCAAATGTTCAGCACACGTATAGCTCGATGACGATCTCTGCCTTCTTACTCCAGCAAGAGGGAGCGGAAAGGTAGATGAGTTCTCTGACAACACAACAGCGTGGTGGTGGTGGTGAACTAATCCGGCAGGGCTTCGCCGAGCTCCGCCAAACTAATCTAGAGGAGAAATGATCTAGAGGAAGAAGAGGGCAGCACGTGGCAATTAGGGTTGGGGGCTTCCATCAAAAACCCTTAGTATATATAGGAGGGAGAGGAGAGGAGGCAGCATAGCCCCTCCTAGAAGGAGGGCTTCGGCCGAAGCTTGAGGGGAGGAGTCCACCTCCCACAAGGGAGGTGGACTCCTAGTAGGACTCCTTTCCTACTTGGCCCCTACTCCTCCTCCTACGCATAGGACTTCTTGGGCTTGCTGACCAGCCTACCAGGGGCTGGTGCACCACTACTAAGGCCCATGTGGCCCCTTGGGGTGTGTTGGCCCCACTTGGTGGCCCCCTAGAACCCATTCGTCACTCCTGGTACACTAGCGGAAATGCACGAAACCTTTCCGGAGTTCAAACACCACTTTCCTATATATCAATCTTTACCTTCGGACCATTCCGGAGCTCCTCGTGTCATCGTGGATCTCATCCAGGACTCCGAACAACCTTCTGTCACGAACATATATAACTCAATACTACCGAAACATCACCGAACGTTAAGTGTGCAAACCCTACGTGTTTGAGAACTATGTAGACACCTCTATGGTCAATAACCAATAGCGGGACCTGGATGCCCATATTGGTTCCTACATGTTCTATACAAAGGTCTTTATCTATTGAACCTCTATGTCAATTATTCAGTTAATCTCGTAAGTTGTTCCCTTTGTTCGTCGGTATGTTACTTGCATGAAATTCGATCGTCGGTATCTCTATACCTAGTTCAATCTCGTTACCGGCAAGTCTCTTTACTAATTCTATAATACAAGATCACATGTCTATTACTTTAGTCATATTGCTTGCAAGGTTTGTTGTGATGTTGTATTATCGAGTGGGCCCTAAGATACCTCTCCATCACACGGAGTAACAAATCCCTGTCTTGATCCATGCCCACTCAACAGACACCCTCAGAGATACCTGTACAGCATCTTTATAGTCACCCAGTTACATTGCGACGTTTGATACACACAAGGTTTTCCTCTGATGTCAGTGAGTTGCATGATCTCATGGTCATAGGAACAGATACTTGACATGCAGAAAACTATAGCAATAAACTGACACGATCATATGCTATGTTTATAGTTTGGGTCTTGTCCATCACATCATTCTCCCAATGATGTGATCCCGTTATCAAATGACATCTTATGTCCATGGCTAGGAAACCTTGACAATCTTTGATCAACGATCTAGTCTACTACACGCATACTAGGGACAAAGTGTTGTCTATGTATCAACACATGCAATGTATTTCCAATCAATACAATTGCAGCATGGATAATAAATGATTATCATGAAAAAGGAAATATAATAATAACCATTTATTATTTCTTGTAGGGAATATTTCCAACATTAACGAATGCTCATTCTATTATTACCCCAGCCGCGACGGATATAGTAGGCCACCCCAGGTTGCCAATGGAGACCATGAGACGGACCCTGCACTGCTGCATCTTGTATGCTACCTCAACGTAATAGAGGCACTATTCAATCAGGTCACTCTTGATCTGATCGCAGCTCGCAGAGAACTTGCTTGCCGAGCCCCGACAAGAAGATAAGTGGCGCCCAACGTCGACAACCCCACCGTGTTGTTTGGACGACTGATCGAGTCTTTGAGGCCTGCCCCTGCAACCGACCAGAATGCATTTGTATCCTCAGAGGAGCTTCATCGCCTTTTGGGTACATGCTCCAACAGGATTGTGACCACCAACCCCCGCGATGGTCATCATCGCTACCCCGACCCTGCAAGCCATCACCCTGATCTAGCAAACCCCGACGGTGAAGCCCAAAGAGAAGCCTCGACGTCCGCAAGGCACGCTATACTAGATATTTGTAGGGGAACGCGACAGAAAACAAAATTTTCGGTATAGCGAGCACGCCTAGGACCACTATGGAGAATGCATACAAGGTTTGATCTGATCCGTACCGACTCGTAGCGCAGCGGAAGAAGAGTCGGTGGAGATCGTTGGTGCAGATCCCCGCAGCTAGGATTTACAACCTCCCAACCGCGAGGATGTACTCCCTCGTCGGACAGCCCTTCGGGAGGCGGTCGGACAGTCCCCCGGACGATGTCGCGGACAGCCCTTCGGGAGGACCCTCGAAACTCGAACGGAGACTCGGACAGCCCTTCGGGAGGACTCTCGAAACTCGACCCGAGACTCGGACAGCCCTTCGGGAGGACACTCGAACAGCCCCTCGGGCAAAAGATCGAAACTACGAACTCTCTACGGGGTTGCACACATACGGTGTCATCTATCCGGCAGGGCTTCGCCGTCCAGAACTAGTTCCTGTCGGAACCCAGACAGCCTTTCGGCTCTACGAAAAACTCTTTTCGTGGGAGGGAGAGAGAGCTTGCAAAGCAAAGCATGTGTATGAGAGCAAAGGATGAGTGTGGAGAGTGCATCTCCACCTCTATTTATAGGAAAACCCAAGGGGTAGGGTGGCACTTGAAATACCCAAAATGCCCATGAGGTGAGCACACCACAAGGGCATAAAGGGAAAGCCTCCAAATAGTGTTGCCTGCATCACCATGCCTGCATCACCATGCCTGCATCATCCCCTAATAGTATTTCCACTATTCACAATAGTGTTTCCACTATTTACAATAGTGTTTCCACTATACATATATAGTGTTTCCACTATTTAAAATAGTGTTTCTACTATTCAAAATAGTGTTTTCACTATTCACGAAGACATTTTTCTGCGTCCGTTAAATCCCAAATTATTTTTGTGTGCCTAGAATAATTCCAGTACCCACTAAAACAATTTTGGACGCGTTTCGAAACAATTCCGGAACAATGTTTTTCTTCAGCGAAAAGCTACCATAGCGGTTCCGGCGGCTCCGGAACACTTCCGGTTTTTTCCTCCGAAAAATCCCAGAAGTCCCCAGAATCATTCTGGCACCCTCCAAGAATTTCCAGACGTGTGCCAAAACCATTTTGACTTAATGGTATACTCCGAAACAACTTTTCGGTTTTACCGGAACTATTCCAATGTTCTCTCTCCGGAACTCTTCCGTTGTCTCCGAAACTTTTTCGGTGATTTTCTCTCAGACTCCCTATCTAGTATTCAGCAGATAGATGACCCTTAAGCGTGTGACCCTGTAGGTTCGGTGAAGTATAGACATGACCCGAAACACCTTCCGATCAATGATCAGCATCGGAGCCGTGGACACCCATATCGATCCCTATACCCACACGAATAAATATTCGAGTGAACCTCCAGTTGCCGTGAGCTATTCCTGTTGCTTCGCGATATGTTACAATTACCCGAGGTGAGAAACATCGGCATCCTCGTGGATCAACACTTGTCCACAATGCCAGTTACCTCGTTGCCGGTATTGTTCTCTTTTCTCGTTCCCATGTTTTGGCATCCCCGTGATCAAATCACAAAGTGTCTGGCCAGACGACGATGGATACCGTAACACCGAGAGGGCCCAGAGATATCTCTCCATCACCGAAGGAGCAAATCCCAATCTTGAGCTATCAAGTTACTTGACATACTTTTCCATGAACCCGTAAGCCGCCGTAATAGCCACCCATTTACGGATGACGTTTAACAAACCCCAAAGTTCATGAAGCAAGCATGAAGAAACTCGATACTCGCATGGTCTAAGGAATTATGCAAACATTAACTTCTCTGTGTTATTAACCATAAACTTATGACGAATGTATCTCATAGCATAACATCAATTCGGATCGATTCAACACAAGTGTTCTACCAACATCGTGCCCTCAAAATTGCCGGCATGGCCATGCCCATGATCAGGAAAACAGGATCATCATGCAATACTTGAGCCAGTCTTAGAGGCAAGACTAGGAATACAATTTACCATTTATTATACCACACATGCACATGAGTTTCCCTCCAAGCCTCGTTTTATTTGCAGACTCAAGAATCATTGCAGTGATAGCATGGACCATAAACATTCATTACAAACTTGGAGATACAAAAGTAACTGATATTACTGCCTCTAGGGCATATCTCCTACAATATTAACGAGGTAGACTAAGCCACTCGAGTAGTACCGAGTCTTAGTATTTCTACGCCATGTTATAGTGTGACCTTGGGTCGCCATGAATAAAATGCAGGTTGCTTGTATGCCATTATTTTAATAATACTACAAGTATCCATGCATAAATAAAATTTTGGCGTCTGGTTACATATTAAATTTTTGGCGTAGCTACCAAAAACCACCCCAGCCGACAACCACAGTGATATGTCACTTTTTGTGAGATGTGTATATCTATGGCATTGACACCGATCCCCATTGAGCAGAACCAACAACATAGGCTGCCCTCACACCGCAATATGTAAACCAGCCAAGATGCTATATAAGAGGCCATTCCTTGACCTTACCAAGCATCCCTCACTCTATGCACCGCCCTCACAGCCATTTTAACCTTGCCAAACCCTAGGATTCATCGAAGAACCCCAGATGCGATCCGAGGTAGTTTCGTTAAAATATTGTGGGACTTTACCCGTAGTGCCATAGGTTCTCCCCATCCACCCCGATACGAGATGTTCAAATCGAGGATCACCTCATTCGTTTGGAAATATTGGGCAGTAGTGCACATTCCTCCCGTGAACCCAAACCAAGACACAACGGAAGTCTCCTTCATGGGGAAATCTATGTTGACTCCGCAAATGGCCATAGAAGTTGTTGCCTACAAAGCGGTTACCCGCCATTGATTCGAAGTACCCTATGCCATAAAAAGGGGGTATTATTACTTCCCGAGCCGTGCAACACCTGGAGAAGAGGCATCTTTTCCCGATGGTCGAATAGAGAGAGACCCACTACTGGCCAACCTTATTCAGTACGTCATCGCTCAAGAGCGTTTGACCCAACGAGTAATGTATTACCTCCAGAATCTCGCTGTCATGAATCCTCAGATCGCCAATGGCAGACCACTGAGGCCAGACCAGGAGAGGCGCGTTCTTCGACTAGTTCATCTGCTCTCCCCGGAAGAGGAAGAATGTGCCCCAGTGCCGGAGACATTTCCTCAAGACCCCGCATATTTTACTTTTGCACCGTAGATACCCACTATTGTGTTTGCTAGCTTAACAATTAATTTAGAGGGTAATATGTGTATTATGTCTTAAGATTGTGCTATGAATAAATTTTTTGATTTCAATTATATGTGAGTGATTTTTGCTGCTGTGATTTTTTATCAAACTATTTTCACTCTTAGTAAATCTCGAGGTGGGATTTTGTTTGAGACATTGCAACAAATATTTCTCCATGACATAGATTTAAATTCACGCAGCACCATGTCAACAGGATCACAACCACAATCACTCGACCGCATGCACTATGTGCAAAACCACGTACACATTTAGCACCTAACGGATCACCGCACTAACACACCACACTTTTTCTGAAAGAGAAATTGTGAATGATTATTTCTAGGCAGATTGCCGCTAGCACACTAACAACAGTCAGCACCTAACACCGGCACCTAATCCTCGTGACCACCGCTGCCATGGAGAGCCACCACTCGAGTAGCTGCAGCACGATGATCATCATGGATCATCACGCATAGGAGTACGGAGAACCCGAGCAATGCCGCCAACCCTCCACACCGCAGGATCGTGTACCAGTCCGGCATCACCTCTGCCATTAGAGCCTCGCCTCGAGCTCCTGCAAACAGGATTGAAGGAGAAGGAGGAAGAAGAAGGAATGAGACCAGGTGTGAGGCAGAAGAGAGAAGCACCGCGGTCATGTTTATAGCTCGAGATCGGTGTACGGAGGGCGAAGTCCACTAGCGTTGCTCGTCGCTCGATCGACGATGTTCGGAGGCGAATCCACGAGTAGTGCCGATAGCGCATTGGCCCACGAGGTGAGTGCATGCTGCGCCGGCATCTAGCACGCCACGCACTACCACAGTACGGCCTAGATGCCCTATGCTCTAGATGTCGCCAATGGAGATAGCGTGGGAAAGCGCACAAGAGAGAGGAAGAGAGGAGAGCCAGAGGTAGAAGAAGAGACTGACAGTGGGCCCTGGGTACACATGTCAGCCAGAGAGAGCTCTATGCACTCGGGTACAACCAACGTAATTTGGGATTTAGAATTTTATTAATTCTAAATTTATCATAGCCATAAGTAGAAATCTCTCGGTTTCTCCAACCATAGATTTTTCTCGCAGCGCCAGTAGTCCACTGTAGTGGCACCAATTATCTGCCCTCTCACTATAACCACGTTGTATCGCGTGAGTACGATAATTGTTTTCGTGTTATTACTGCATGGTAGTAGGAGTGATATTTTTGTAACCGTCCTTAGCAAATCTCGAGGACGAGAATTTTCTTAAGGGGGGTAGTGTTGTAACATCCCAAAAATTTAACCATTTTTTTATTAATTAAAATTTTGCTAGGAATTAAATTTTTATTTCTTTGGACTTTCAGTGGATTTCAGAACCATTTCATTCCTCTGAATTATATTTGTTTCCTCCAAATAGAAGCTTTTCAAAATTATTATGAGACTTGGATGCTTTCTTAAAAACATTTCATTTTTATTTGTTATAATCTGTGGAAGCATATTTATAACATTTTGCTAAACTATATTTCTTTAAAGTTGGTTTTTATAACTTTAAAGGGTCTCAATTGCACTGCAACCATTTGATAAATTATTTAATAATTCCACAAAAATTTGTAGATGACTTGTGATGTCTCTTCATCACTTTTATGCAAAAACCCAGCTTTGTGTTTTCAAATATTTGAGCATATCATCCTATTTTCTATTCTAGACCAGTTTGAGGTTTTGTACAGCAACCCTATTTTATTTTTCTCTAATGCCCTTGGGATTTTTCCTACTTATAGTAAGCCCTACCAAAACCTTAAGCCAGCATATTATCCTCATTGAGATACTTTAGGTTCATGTGATCAACCCAAACAGTTTCTGTCCAGAACTGTGGTTTTGAAAAACTTGCATTAACAACTTTTTGTTTTGCCAAAACTAACCATACCATCATTCTTATCATCCAAAGAGAGCTCAACCTGGAAACTTTGGTGGCCAGCAAATCCCCCTAGATGCACCTGGCATTTCATCAAAAAGGTTATGTGCATATCCAGATTTGGTATAGATTTTAGTCTGCATTATAGGTTTGTTTTTCTTGCAATTCCAGCATGTCCACTGGACCTCTAGCAATCACCCTGAGGGTCCTGTTAAGTTGCATGTCCATCTAAGCCTCCTAGCTACCCCCGGCATTGTGTTGAGAACATGTCGTGCGTGCTCTAGGCGCTCCCAGAGCGCAAGTATTGCAGCGCCGCGCCCGAGCCGCCGCACCCCACCTACCCCGGTCCCAAGACTTTCCTTGCCCATAGGGACATGCGCTTGACTCCTCTAGCACCACAGGGACACTCTGGCCGCCCCCTGGTGCATCGCAGCACCGCCACCAGAGCCTCCATGGCTGCACGCCGATGGCCTCAGTCGGGCCCTACCGCGGTAGCATCGTCCAAGCAGCCTCCGCTCGCCAGCTGCCCCATAGAACAGCGCGAGCTCATCATCAGGCTCGTCCTCTAGCGCCAGCCACCTCCACGTTGCCCTGCTGCAGCAGAAGCGATCGGCCAAGGATCTTATCTCCGGTCGCCGCGAGAACCGTCTAGCCGCGCTATAAATAGAGACCCCCGAGCTCTCGTCTGAAGCAAGATTCCTCCACTGCCCCTCGGGATCCGTCTATAATAGCCAATTGAGACCGAAAGGATCATCTCCTTCGTCTCCAGCAACAATGGCCGCCGCCGCCATCCAGTCAAATTCGACCTGCCCGGAAGCCTATTCCCTCCCTCGCTCGCTCCTAAAACCCCTGGAGTTCCCCTGGACCCTTCTCAAGGCCAATTTTAGCCATAGTAGCACCAGAGAGAGATGTCCAAGTTTTGGCTCCGCCGGAGCTTTTTGGGTGATCTCGCCGCCAACGATCTTGCCCACTCTGGCGAACTCGCAGCCCCTCCACGGGGCCGCCGTGACCTCCTGAGCATCCTTAGGTGCTCTCCACCTTGTGTGAATCCCCCCTCATCGGCGTTGGTCGTCAGAGCCCCGCCTCCGCTTGGCCAGAGGAAGGAGGAGGCGCGGGCGAGCCCCGCCTCCGCTTGCCCAATGGACCCACTATCAGCGACCCAGCGATGGCCCGCGCTGACTTAAGTGATAGTGCCCTCTGTGAAGTACCTCTCCCCTTCTCGAAAGCGTATTTCGTCGGAAACATTTTCTTTTATCTGTTTTATTTTAAAACAGAACTTTGACCAATCTTTGACTGGCTATAATTTCTAAAATAAAACTCCAATTGAATTGATTCTTTTTCCCACCCCTCTCAAGTATCATCTAGTTTATTTTCATCTTTATTCGAAAATTTTCCATGACAACTTTTTGTACTGTTTTTGAATTGTGTGTTAATTAGAATAATTCCTAAAATAGGAAATGGAGGAAGAATTAAAGATTTCAAATTTTGGAGTGCATCCCCACCTTTCTACAATCTCAATGCAAGCATTCTAAACCTTGGTATAATATATGTTGTGTGTTGTTTGAGGTGACAAATAAAACTTCATCCCATGTTGACATGAAGTACGTATTATTTCATGTGAAGATATGATCATGCTCATGAGTGCATGATGGAAATTCCTTACTGTTGGAATTAAAATGCTTGTGACAGTATTCATCCTCTTGTGCCTTTTATGCCTACCGAAAGGAATCCGGAGAAGGCTCTGTCTCGGGTAGACACGAGCTTGATACTGGCATTTCATTGGGACGAGAATGATCAGTATGGCATGGTGAGGTATGACGAGTGCTGATTATGTCTAATAGTGTGTAATATACTTGTTATGCCAATCATGCAGGAAACACGTTAACCTCCTGAGTCGACCATAGATCGAGTCTTGTGCGAGTAAATCCCATACTTTTTTGTACTAACACTTGTCCCTGCCGCAGATAGGGTACGGTTCAGTAAGTTGTCAACCCCTTTCTCAGCACACACCGTACAGAGAGGCCATAGTGAAAGATAACAGTGGCCCCTTGTAGGCATGCCACTAGGGGGGGCATGGGTGTTCCGGTGAGTCCGAGGGGGTAGCTCCCCTATTTTGCACGCGATATAAATTTTGTGATCCCATGCTAATCGAGGTTGTTGCCTCCCCACTTAGAGTTTTGCTTAACGAGTGTCGTGGGTGATTCCAGGCATCGATAAGTTAAGCTGGTGTGTGCGGGTCAGGTGTGTTTTCAACTAAAAGGCCGTAAGCAGAATTAGTCCCGGTGGAATAAAGGAATTCGTTACTCGTGGGTAAAGAGTACACCCTCTGCAGAGTTAATATCTATTCGAATAGCCGTGCTCGTGGTTAAGGACTATAGTATGGGATGGGCCAAGTGTCGGTCTTAGTGTCGGTCTTCGGAGGAATTCTTATAAACTCGAACATTCATCATGAAGTGTGATGAATGATGATTATGATTATTGTTATTGTGGACTAACCATTTATGTTATTTTATATATTGAGTATCCCTGGGATGGTTCTACCGCCTGGATACTCATGTTCTTATTTTCCATATAAGCCCTTTATGTGGTGTCGCACAAACGCCCGACTATGGCAATGCTTGTTATTTATTTTCCTTATAAGCCCTTTATGTGGCGTCGCTCAGACGCGCAATTGTGGCATGCTTGTTATTTATTTTCCTTATAACACCTTTTTGTGGCATCGCTCAAACGCCCGATTGTGACAAGTATGTTATTTACTTTCCTTGTAAGCCCTTTATGTGGCATCGCACTTATGCCCGACTGAGGCATGTTATAATCATAACCTTTCGAGGCGTCACTTCAGACATCCGATTTGAATAATTTCTTTTTATTCCATGAATTCTTATTCATTTTTTTGAATGAATGATCTGTTGGCTTGCATCATGGAATTGTCTTGTGACTAACCGAATGATAGTGAATTATTTCAGTGCATGAATATCGCTTGCTATATTATACCTGTTTTCATGATGTTTGCGAGTACATTCAAAGTACTCACTGGCTTGTCCCTGGTTCTTGTCTTGGTCAGATTGCGTATTTGGAGGGGAGCATTTTGATTACAACACCGGAACCTAGCCATCGAGGGTCACAGCCACGCGAAGATAGGAGTTATCCAGTTCAGCTGTTCCTGTGGGAAATGGAGTCCCATAGACACTGATGACCCCGAACTGCTTCCGCCACCAACCACTAGAAACCTTTTGTTGTGCTCATAGACCATAATGGTATTGTACTCCAGATTTTGCAATTTTTCTTGGAATTTCTGTATCAAGGAGTGTCCACCAGCTAACAGTAATCCTAGGGATGAAGAGCACAAGGACCATTTGCTGGGAAATTAATATCCTGGAAAACCGGTCCTGACAACTGATGTTGTTTTCAGCAGAACTGCTATGATGTTGTTTTTTGGGCAGATATAAAAGTTCTCCGAATGCAACAAACTTGTTGGCGATTTTTTTTTGAACAAGAGAGGCAGTAGAAGCTTTGTGGAAGGGCCAGAAGAGCCATGAGGTGGGCACAACCCACCAGGGCGCGCCAGCCCCCTCAAGCGCGCCCTGGTGTCTTGTGATCCACTCGTGGCCCATCTTTGCGTGAAACCGACGCCCAAAAATCCTATACATTTAGAAACCCCCAGAAATAACGGGAGATCAGAAGTTCCACCGCCACAACTCTATGTATCGACGAAAAGCCAATCCGGAGGTATTACAGTACCCTGCCGGAGAGGGTAGATAATCTTTGGTGGCCATCTTCATCATCCCTATGGTTTCCATGATGATGAGGGAGTAGTCCACCCTCGGGGCTGACAGTTTGTACCAATAGCTATGCGTTCAATCTCTCTCTCTCTCTCTCGTGTTCTTGAGATGACACGATCTTGATGTATCACGGTCTTTGTGAATATAGTTGGATCATATGGTGTTTTCCCCTCTCAATCTTGTTGTGATGAATTGAGTTTTCCCTTTGAGATTTCGTTATTACCAGATTGAATACTTTTTTGGATTTGAGAGCACTTGATATATGTCTTGCATTCGGATACCCATAATGACATTGGGGTATTCAAGTGATTCACTTGATATATGTTATGGCGTCAACTTGGGGATCTATGCATAGGGGTTGATTGCACGTTTTCATACCATGTTCTCCAATAGAAATCTTGGATCACTCTTTGAGATTTTTTGTGCTGGATTGAGTATTATGAATCTGAAATTGTTTGATATGTATCGTATAATTAACTCATGGATACTTCTGGTGACGTTGGAGTAACTAGGTGACATTAGAGTTGGTTGATGCGTATCATATCGTGTTATTTTTGTATGAACTCTTGGATAGATCGATCGGAAAGGATAAATTTAAGGTGGTTTCATACCCTACAAACAATTTCTTCCTATCTTGTCCGCTAGATAAGAACTTTGGAGTGATTCTTCGTTGCACGTTGAGGGATGGTTATTGTTGGAAATATGCCCTAGAGGCAATAATAAAATGGTTATTATTATATTTCCTTGTTCATGATAATCGTATTGTATTGATCGGAAACACATTGCATGTGTGGATAAATAGACAACACTGTGTCCTTTGTATGCCTCTAGTAAACTATCTCATTAATCAAAGATGGTCAAGGTTTCCTAGCCATTGCCATGAGATGTCATTTGATAACGGGATCACATCATTGGGAGAATGATGTGATGAACAAGACCCAAACTATAAGCATAGCATATGATTGTGTCAGTTTATTGCTATAGTTTTCTACATGTCAAGTACCTGGTCCTATGACCATGGGATCATGCAACTCACTGACACTGGAGGAGTACCTTGTGTGTATCAAATGTTGCAACGTAACTGGGTGACTATAAATATGCTCTACAGGTATCTCCGAGGGTGTCTATTGAGTGGGCATGGATCAAGACTGGGATTTGTTACTCCGTGTGACGGAGAGGTATCTCAGGTCCCACTTGGTAATACAACATCACAACAAGCCTTGCAAGCAATGTGACTAAAATTTTAGTCACAGGATCTTGTATTATCAGACGAGTAAAGAGACTTGCCGATAACGAGATTGAACTAGGTATAGAGATACCGACGATAGAATCTCGAGAAAGTAACATACTGAAGAACAAAGGGAACAACATACGGGATTAACTGAATCCTTGACATAGAGGTTCGACCGATAAAGATCTTCGTAGAATATGTAGGAACCAATATGGGCTTCCAGGTCCTGCTATTGACCGTAGAGGTGTCTCGGTCATGTCTACATAGTTCTCAAACCCGCAGGGTCTGCAGACTTAACGTTCGGTGACATTTCAGTAGTATGGAGTTATGTATGGTGGTGAACGAAGGTTGTTTGGAGTCCCAGATGAGATCTCGGATTTCTCGTGGAGCTCCGAAATGGTCTGGAGGTAAAGATTAATATATAGGAAGTCTCGTTTTGGTCACCGAAAAAGTTTCGGGTACTTCGGTAGTGTACCTGGAGTACCGGGAGGGTACCGAGGGACCATCGGGAGGGTCCTCTTGCCCCAAAGGTCCACATGGGCTGTGGGAGGAGGCAAACCAGCCCTTGGTGGGCTAGCATAAGCCCCCACTAAGGCCCATGTGGCTAGGGTTGGGAAAACCCAAAGGTGGAAAAGGTTTCCAAGTGGGGGAGCAATCCTACACCTAGTAGGATTGGAGTAGGATTCCTCCACCTCTCCCACTTCGGCCGAAGCCTAGGGGCAACCCTAGGGCTCCGGCCTCTCTCCCCTTCTTCCTACATATACTAGAGGATTTTTAGGGCAGCCCCAACCCTAATTGCCACGTGTTGTCGTATTCTTCCACTAGATCGTTTCTCCTCTAGATTAGTTCTGCAGTGCTTAGGCGAAGCCCTACCAAATTAGTTCCACCACCACCATCGTCTTGCTGCCGGAGAACTCGTCTACCTCTATGCTCCCTCTTGCTAGAGAAGGAGGAGATCGACATCGAGTTGTACGTGTGCTGAATGCGGAGGTGCCATCTGTTCACGCGCTAGATCGGGGTGGATCGTGATTGGATCGCGGGGCGCTCGGGGTGGATTGTGATTGGATCATGTTTCTTAATGCTTCTCGCTTAGTGATCTAAAAGGGTATGCAGATCCACTCCCCCTCTCATAGATGCTCATCACCATGGATAGATCTTACATGTGCGTAGGAAATTTTTTGTTTCCCATGCAACGTTCCCCAACAGTGGCATCATGAGCTAGGTCTATGTGTATATGAGATCACGAGTAGAACACAAAGGAGTTTGTGGGTGTTGATGCTCAGATTGATTCCTCCCTTTGTCGTGTTTTGATTCAGCGGTATTGTGGTATGAAGTGTCCCGGACCAACCTTACTCGTACGCTTACGAGAGACCGGTTCCATTGACAGACATGTGACTTTGATGCATAAATATGGTTGGCGGTTGTTTGTCTTTCCTACTCTAGTTGGACTGGATTCGACAAAGGCGTCCCTTGAGAAGGTTGAATAGAAATTTGTGTATCACGGTTGTGGTTTTTGCGTAGGTGAGAATTGTTCTTGCTAGATACCCGTAGCAGCCACGTAAAACATGCAACAGCAATTAAAGGACATCTAACTTGTTTTTGCAGAGTATGCTGTGATGTGATATGGCCAATCACATGATGAGATATATGTGATGTATGAGATGATCATGTTTTATATAGAATATCACAACTTGGATGTCGATGAGTACGGCAACCGGCAGGAGACATAGGGTTGTCTTTAACTATTTCCGTCGTTTTTGCTTTACTTTATCTCTATGAGTTAGCAATAGTCGTGGAACCAACAGTCGGCGTGGCAACCCCGATGGTGACACGTTGATGGAGATCAAGATGATGGAGATCATGGTGTCATGCCGGTGACATTGGAGATCATGCCGGTTCTTTGGAGATGAAGATCAAAAGCACAAGTTCATGGCCGTATCATGTCACTTATGATTTGCATGTGATGTTAATCCTTTTATGCACCTTGTTTTTCCTAGGACGACGGTAGCATTATAAGGTGATCCCTCACTAAAATTTCAAGATAAATTGTGTTCTCCCCGAGTGGACAGCGTTGCGAAAGTCTGTCGTGTCGAGACACCACGTGATGATCGGTTGTCATAGACTCTATGTTCACATACAACATGTGCAAGCCAGTGTTGCACGTATAGAACACTCGAGTTAAACATGAGGATCCTAGCATGTACATAAATGGCCTAGGAAAACAAGAGACCGAAAGGTCGAACATGAGTCATATAGTGGATATGATCAACATGATGATGGTCACCATTGAAACCACCTCAACTCACGTGATGATCGGACTTGACTTGGTGAATTTGGATCATGTACCACTCAGATGACCAGAGGGATGTCAATTTGAGTGGGAGCTTTAGTAATTTGATTAACTAAACTCATTATTTTGAACAATAGTCATACTAACCTTTGCATATTTATGTTGTAGATCAATGGCTCGCGCAGTAGTTCCCCTGAATTTTAATGTGTTCCTAGAGAAAGCCAAGTTGAAAGATGATGGAAGTAACTTTGTGGGTTGGGCCCGTAATTTGAGGATTATCCTCATGGCTTCCTAGAAGGCTTATGTCCTTGATGCACCGCTTGGTGACCCATTCACTCCCGTGTCGTCCGAAGACGTTAAGAACACTTGGGAGACACGTTCTAGAGATCACTCAATAGTTCAATGTGCAATGTTATACGGCTTAGAAACCTGGACTTCAAAGATGTTTTGAATGTCATGGAACATATGAGATGTTCCAGGAGTTGAAGTTTATCTTTGAGAAGAATGTCCAGATCGAGAGGTATGAGACCTCCGATAAGTTCTATGCTTGCAAAGATGGAGGACAACGGGTCTGTCAATGAACATATACTCAGAATGTTTGGGTATTCGAGCCATCTAGCTGAGTTCAGATGCCCCTTCCCCCGGAGGTGATCACTAACAGAGTTCTTCAATCATTGCCACCTAGCTACAAGAGCTTTGTGCTGAACTATAACATGTACAGTATGAACAAGTCAGTCACATAGCTGTTTGCGATGCTGAAAATCGCTGAGTCTGAAATCCAGAAAGAGCATCAAGTGTTGATGGTCAATAAAACCACTAGTTTCAAGAAGAATGGCAAGGGCAAGAAAGGTAACTCTAAGAAGAGTGGCAAAGAAGTTGCCTCTCCCATGAAGAAATCCAAGACTGGACTCAAGCCAAAAACTGAGTGCTTTCATTGCAAGGGAACTAGTCACTAGATGCGGAACTGTCCCAAGTTTCTAGCCGAAAAGAAGGTGGCCAACACCAAAAAAGGTATATATGATATACATGTTATTGATGTGTACCTTACCAGCTCTCGTTGTAGTAACTGGGTATTTGATACCGGTTCGGTTGCTCACATTTGCAACTCAAAACAGGAGCTACGGAATAGACGAAGGCTGGCAAAGGATGAAGTGACGATGCGCGTGGGAAATGGTTCCAAGGTTGATGTGATCGCCATCAGCACGCTTGCTCTTCGATTACCATTGGGATTAGTGATGAACCTGAATAATTGTTATTTAGTGCCTGCGTTGAGCATGAACATTATATCTAGATGTTGTTTATTGTGAGACGGATACTCATTTAAATCATAGAATAATGGTTGTTCTATTTATATGAGTAATATCCTTTATGGTCATGCACCCAATGTGAGGGGTTATTCATATTGAATCTCGATAGTGATGATACACATGTTCATAATATCGATGCCAAAAGATGTAGAGTTGATAATGATAGTACCACTTTCTTGTGGCACTGCCGCTTAGATCATGTTTTTGCAAAACGCATGAAGAAGCTCCATGTTGCTGGACTTTGGGAGTCACTTGATTTTGAATCACTTGACACATGTGAACTATGCCTCATGGGAAAAATTACTAAAACCCCGTTCTCTGGAACAATGGTACGGGCAAGTGACTTGTTGGAAATCATACATACTGATGTGTGCGGTCCTATGAGCATTGAGGCGCGCAGTGGATATCATTATTTCCTCACCTTCACTGATGACTTAAGTAGATATGGGTATGTTTACTTGATGAAACACAAGTCTGAAATGTTTGAAAAGTTTAAGAAATTTTAGAGTGAAGTTGAGGCTCATCGTAACAAGAAGATTACATTCCTACGATCTCATCGAGGAGGAGAATATCTGAGTTATGAGTTCGGCAGTCACTTAATATAGTGTGGAATTGTTTCACAATTGACACCGCCTGGAACACCACAGCGTAATGGTGTGTCCGAATGTCATAATCAAACCTTATTGGATATGATGGGTTCTGTGATGTGTCTTGCCGAGTTCCATTATCATTTTGGGGTTATGCATTAGAGATAGCCGATTCACTTTAAATAGGGCACCATCGAAATCCGTTGAGACAACGCCATATGAACTATGGTTTGGCAAGAAGCCAAAGTTGTCGTTTCTTAAAGTTTGGGGATGTGATGCTTATGTCAAAAAGCGTTGGCATGAAAAGCTAGAACCCAAAGCGGAGAAATGCGTCTTCATAGGATATCCAAAAGAGACAGTTGGGTACACCTTCTATCTTAGATCTGAAGGCAAAGTGTTTGTCTCTAAGAACGGAACATTTCTTGAGAAAGAGTTTCTCTCGAAAGAATTGAGTGGGAGGAAAATAGAACTTGATGAGGTTATTGAACCTTTACTTCAACCAGAGAGTAGCACAATGCAGAAAGATGTTTCTGTAGAGCCTGCATCAGTTAAAGAGGAAGTTAATGATGATGATCATGAAGCTTCGGATCAAGTTGCTATCGAACCTCCTAGGTCGACAAGGGCGCGTGCCGCTCCTGAGTGGTATGGCAACCCTGTCTTAGAGGTCATGTTGTTGGACAACGATGAACCTACGAGGTATGGAGAAGCGATGATGGGTCCAGATTTTGAGAAATGGTTAGAGGCCATCAAATCCGAGATGGGATCCATGTATGAAAACAAAGTATGGACTTCGGAAGTATTACCGGAAGGGCGGAAGGCTATTCAGAACAAATGGATTTTTAAGAAGAAGACAGATGTAGACGGTAATGTCACCTCCAATAAAGCTCGACTTGTGGCAAAGGATTTTTCACAAGTTCAAATGGTTGATTACGATGAGACTTTCTCACCCGTAGCAATGCTTAAGTCAATCAGAATCATGTTAGCAATAGCTGCATATTTCAACTATGAAATTTGGAAGATGGATGTCAAAACAGCGTTCCTTAATGGTTTCCTTAAGGAAGAGTTGTATATGATACAACTAGAAGGTTTTATCGATCCAAAGAATGCTAACAAAGTTTGCAAACTCTAGCGATCCATTTATGGACTGGTGCAAGCATCTCGGAGTTGGAATCTACGCTTTGATGAGGTGATCAAAGCGTTCGGGTTTATAAAAGTTCACGGAGAAGCTTGTATTTTCAAGAAAGTGAGTGGGAGCTCTATAGCTTTTCTAATATTATATGTGGATGACATATTGCTGATTGGAAACAATATATAAATGATGTAAAGCATGAAGGAATATTTGAACAAGAGTATCTCAATGAAGGTCCTAGGAGAAGTTGCTTTCATATTAGGCATCAAGATCTATAGAGATAGATCGAGACGCTTAATAGGACTTTCACAGAGCACATACCTTGACAAAGTTTTGAAGAAGTTCAAAATGGATCAGTCCAAGAAGGGGTTCTTGCCTGTGTTGCAAGGTGTGAAGTTGAGTAAGACTCAATGTCGAGTGACTGCAGAAGATAGAGAAAATACGAGTGTCATCCCCTATGCTTCAGCCATAGCCTCTATCATGTATGCAATGATGGGCACAAGAGCCGATGTCAGCCTTGCCATAAGTATGGTCGGAAGGTTTCAAAGTGATCCAGGAATGGAGCACTGGACGGCGTTCAAGAATATCCTTAAGTACCTGAAAAGGACTAAGGAAATGTTTCTCGTTTATGGAGGTGATCAAGAGCTCGTTGTAAAGGGTTATGTCGATGCGAGCTTTGACACTGGTCCGGATGACTATAAGTTGCAAACCATATACATATATATTCTCAATGGGGGAGTAGTAAGCTGGTGCGGTTCCAAGCAGAGCGTGGTAGCTGATTCTACATGCGAAGCGGAGTACATCGCAGCCTCGGAGGCGGCGAAGCAAGGTGTGTGGATGAAGGATTTCATTACAGATCTTGGAGTAGTGCCCAGTGCACTAAATCCAATGGATCTGTTTTGTGACAACACTAGTGCCATTGCTCTGGCCAAGGAACCAAGATTTCACAAGAGGACCAGACACATAAAGCAATGCTTCAATTCCATCCACGAGTACATCAAGGAGGAGGACATAAATATTTTCAAAGTGCACACGGATCTGAATGTCGCAGACCCGTTGACTAAACCTCTTCCAAGGGATAAACATGATCAGCACCAGAACTGTATGGGTGTTAGATTAATTACAATGTAAATCGCATAGTGATGTGAGCTAGATTATTGACTCTAGTGCAAGTGGGAGACTCATGGAAATATGCACTAGAGGCAACAATAAAATGGTTATTATTATATTTCCTTGTTCATGATAATCGTTTATTATCCATGCTATAATTGTATTGATTGGAAACACATTGCATGTGTGGATACATAGACAACACTGTGTCCCTAGTATGACTCTAGTAAACTAGCTCATTGATCAAAGATGGTCAGGGTTTCCTAGCCATTGACATGAGATGTCATTTGATAACGGGGTCACATCATTGGGAGAATGATGTGATGGACAAGCCCCAAACTATAAACATAGCATATGATCATGTCGGTTTGTTGCTATAGTTTTCTGCATGTCAAGTATCTGTTCCTATGACCATGAGATCATGCAACTCACTGACACCGAAGGAGTACCTTGTGTGTATCAAACGTAGCAACGTAACTGGGTGACTATAAAGATGCTCTACATGTATCTCCGAGGGTGTCTGTTGAGTGGGCATGGATCAAGACTGGGATTTGTTACTCAGTGTGACGGAGAGGTAGCTCAGTGCCCACTCGGTAATACAACATCACAACAAGCCTTACAAGCAATGTGACTAAAATGTCAGTTGATGTCTACTACACAACCTTCTTCTTGTAGACTCGTGTTGGGCCTCCAAGCGCAGAGTTTTGTAGGACAATGGCAATTTTCCCTCAAGTGGATGACCTAAGGTTTATCAATCCACGGGAGGTGTAGGATGAAGATGGTCTCTCTCAAGCAACCATGCAATCAAATAGCAAAGATTCTCCTGTGTCCCCAACACACCCAATACATGGTAAATTGTATAGGTGCACTAGTTCGGCGAAGAGATGGTGATACAAGTGCAATATGGATGGTAGAAATAGTTTTTTGTAATCTGAAAATATAAAAACAGCAAGGTAACAAATAGTAAACAGCGAGAAAAAGGTTGTATAAATGCTTGGAAACAAGGCCTAGGGTCCATACTTTCACTAGTGCAATTTCTCTCAACAATATTGGCATAGTTAAATCATATGTAAGTACCTCTCATGCGACAAAGAGTTCACTCCACAGTCACAAATAGTGAAGAACCAACAAAGAAATTATTGTAGGGTACAAAACCACCTCAAAGTTATCTTTTCTGATCAATCTTATGAGCTATCCCTATAAGTGTCACAAACAGCCCTAGAGTTTGTACTAAAATAACACCTTAAGATACACATCAACCAAAACCCTAATGTCACCTAGATACTCCAATGTCACCACTAGTACCCATGGGCTTGATTATTCAATATGCATCACATAATTTCAGATTCATGATGTTCAATCCAAACACAAAGAACTTCAAAGAGTGCCCCAAAGTTTCTACCGAAAAGTCAAGACAAAAACGTGTGCAACCCCTACGCATAGATTCCCAAGGTCACGAAACCCATAAGTTGATAAGCAAAACATACATCAAGTGGATCAAAGGAACATCCCATTGTCCCCACGGATATCCCATCACAAGACATACATCAAGTGTTCTCAAATCCTTAAAGAGTCAATCCGATAAGAAAACTTCAAAGGGAAAACTCAATTCATCACAACAAGATAGAGAGTGGAAAACTCCATATGATTCATCTATATCAATAAAGCTCGTGATACATCAAGATCATGTCATCTCAAGAACACGAGAGAGAGAGAGAGAGATCAAACACATAGCTACTGGTACATACCCTCAGCCCCGAGGGTGAACTACTCCCTCCTCGTCATGGAGAGCATCGGGATGATGAAGATGGCCTCCGGTGATGGTTTCCCACTCTGGCAGGGTGCCGGAACGGTCTCCCGAATGGTTTTTCTTGGCTCTGGAGGCTTGCGGTGGCGGAACTCCCGATCTAGGTTATGCTTTGGGGATTTTGGGATTTATAGGAATTTATGGCGGTGGAAACGAGTCAGGATGGGCCACGAGGGAGTCACAAGCCTGGGGGGGTGCCCAGGGGGGTGACCGCGCCCGTGAGGCTTGTGACTGTATCGTGGGTCTTCTGGCCCAACTCCGATGCTCCGTGGGTCTCTTCTGGTCCATAAAAAATCACCGTAAATTTTTATTCCGTTTGGACTCCATTTGGTATTCGTTTTCTGTAAAACTCAAAAACAAGGAAAAAACATATACTGGCATTGGGCTCTGGGTTAATAGGTTAGTCCCAAAAATAATATAAAGTTGTGGTAAAATGATTGTAAAACATCCCAGAATGATACTATAACAGCATGGAACTAGCAAAAATTATAGATACGTTGGAGACGTATCATCAGTCAAGGGATCTTGTCTTACGGAATGAGTAAAGAGACTTGATGGTAACGAGATTGAACTAGGTATAGAGATACCGATGATTGAATCTCGTGCAAGTAACATACCGAAGAACAAAGGGAGCATCATACGGGATTAACTGAACCTTTGACATAGAGGTTCGACCGATAAAGATCTTCGTAGAATATGTAGGAACCAATATGGGCATCCAAGTCCCGATATTGGTTATTGACCGTAGAGGTGTCTCGGTCATGTCTACATCGTTCTCGAACCCGCAGGGTGTGTACACTTAATGTTCGGTGACGTTTCGGTAGTATAGAGTTATGTATGGTGGTGACCGAAGGTTGTTTGGAGTCTCGGATGAGATCTCGGACGTCACGAGGAGCTCTGGAATGGTCCGGAGGTAAATATTGATATATAGGAAGTCCCGTTTTGGTCACCGAAAAAGTTTCCGGTACTTCGAAGTGTACCGGGAGTGCCGGGAGGGTACCGAGGGGACCATCGGGAGGGGACCCTCGCCCCAAATGTCCGCATGGTATGTGGGAGGAGGCAAACCAGCGCCTAGTGGGCTGGTCGAAGCCCCCACTAAGGCCCATGTGGCTAGGTGTGGGAAAAGCCAAAGGTGGAAATGGTTTCCAAGTGGGGGAGGAATCCTACTCCTAGTAGGTTTGGGGTAGGACTCCTCCACCTCTCCCACTTTGGCTCAAGCCTAGGGGCAACCCTAGGGAACCGGCCTCCCTCCCCTTCCTCCTATATATACTAGAGGATTTTTAGGGAAGCCCCAACCCTAATTGCCACGTGCTGCCCTATTCTTCCACTAGATCGTTTTTCCTCTACATTAGTCCTGTAGTGCTTAGGTGAAGCCCTTCCGGATTAGTTCCACCACCAACGATGTCGCGTCGTCGCGCCGCCGGAGAACTCATCTACCTCTCCGCTCCCTCTTGCTAGATCAAGAAGGCGGAGATCGTCATCGAGCTGTACATGTGCTGAACGCGGAGGTGTCGTCCGTTCGGCGCTAGATCAGGACGGATCGTGATTGGATCATGGGATGCTCGGTGATTTGGATCGAGAAGACGTTCGACTACATCAACCGTGTTTCTTAACGCTTCCTGCATAGCGATCTACAAGGGTATGTAGATCCACTCTTCCTGTCATAGATGCTCATCACCATGCATAGACCTTGTGTGTGCATAAGAATTTTTTTGTTTCCCATGCAACATTTCCCAACAGTTATGTGATCCAGCTATATTAGCATTGCTGAGAGATTGCACTAGCGAAAGTACGAACCCTAGTCCTTGTTTTCAACCATTGCAATACCGTTTGTGCTCACTTTTGTTACTTGCTACCTTGATATTTTTTAGTGTTACTATTACAAAAAACAATATCTAATATCATTACTACACTTGTATCACCATCTCTTCGCCGAACTAGTGCACATATACAATTTACCATTCTATTTGGTATGTTTGGGACACAAGAGACTTTTTATTATTTGGTTGAAGGATTGTTTGAGAGAGACCATTTTCATCCGACGCCTTCCACGGATTGATAAAGCTTAGGTCATTCACTTGAGGGAAATTCGCTCTTGTCCTATAAAACTCTGGCTTGGAGGCCCAACACGAGTCTACAAAAACAAGTTGTGTAGTAGACATCAAGGTGCAATGGTGGGTGGCTCAGCCGTCCTCTCTATCATTTCAGGGGCATCACCCTGATACGGATTTGCAGACTGACCGCGTCATGCTCGTCCTAGATAGTGGCCTCGTGATGGCCCAGATGAGTTGCCGAGTGAAATCTCCATGCCTTGGCGCTGACGAGGGCGACACCCATGGGTGTCATACTCTTCTTGAAGACGTCATCGTGGTTCTTCTCTCCGTGTCAGGGCTTCGGGTGAAGACCTTTGTTCATTGTGCACTCGGCAGCGGCGACGCTTTGTGTCGTTCCCTTCTTGAGGGCTTTGTCATTGAGTTTACGTGTACTAGGCTATAGCGTGGCAGTGTGTTTAGATCTTCCTGTGTTCTGTGTGGGTACCATAGTTGCGTGCATTTTGCATGTTCCGATTAGCTTGGGATCGGCTTTGTAAGAGGGCGACCTCACCACCATGTATCGTTCGGCTATGTTTTGTTCGGTTGTTGTTTTATATATAAGTTGGGGTGAAAGCCTGTTTCGAGGGATTAGTGAGACTCACCTAATTTTGGGTCCTGTCCGGTTGAACTACTACATTCTGATCTTTAACTGAGGAGGTAAAAAACAATCTCTAACGAAGTAATGATCCCTGTCAAAATTTAACTAGAAAATTCAGGATTAGATGTAGGAACCAAAGTTAATTGGAAAGGAGGATTCGCTAAGCACGTGGAACCGAAGTTATTCAATCACGGATCGATCCAACGAGGCGACGACTCATTTGGAGAGGAAGCTACGAAGGCAACAGTGGCAGCGGCCTGAATTCGATCTATCTGATGAGGCGAGGTCAACGAGACGATCAAGTTTCCTATAGCGAAGTTAACGCGACTGCTGTTGCGGTCTCTAGATCGAGAGACGAGACGATCCCGATGGACTTTTGTAGCAATCCCTTTTTATTAGACCGACGATAGCGTTTCCATATTATTGATCAGGTGGTTCCTTTTTATTGAGAAATATCAATCGAGCACCAGCGCTCCTATGCTCGATGGCCTCAATTCAGGCCCAACTCCGTCGTCTTGGATTTTTATTTGTTAAATAGTATTACAATGGGGGAGCAACTAGTTAGCGAGCATTTCCTCACAAGCGTTCAAGCGATCGCTTCCACATGCCGCCACTTGGCGCGTTCCCAGTCGTCGCCACATGTCGCGCTCTGGACGTTTCCTTCGGATTTTATTATTTTTATTTTTTCGCACGAGTTTTTGCCTTTTTGGAATGGTTTTTTCCGGATTTTTTTGGTGTTCCGGTTTTCCATAGGTCTTTCGAAGCTTTTGGAAGAAAAAAATCAAATTTTTATGCGAAAAAACGTGTTTTCTATTTTTTTACGGAAAAAACACGTTTTTTGGTTTTTTGCGAGAGGCACGGTTTTGCCTTCGCGAAAGGCACAGCCGTGCCTCTCGAAAAGGGAAAAAACGCGTTTTGTGTGTTTTTTGCGAGAGGCATGGTTTTGTTTTCGCGAAAGGCACAGTTTTGCCTTGCGAGAGGCACGGCCGTGCCTCTCAAAAATGAAAAAAACGCGTTTTCTGTTCTCTTTTATTTTTCCGTGAGAGGCACGGTTTTGCCTTCGCGGGAGTGTGCCTCTCGGAAAAGGAAAAAACGCGTTTTCTGCTCACTTTTATTTTTCCGCGGGAGGCACGGTTTTGCTTCCGCGAGAGGCACGGTTTTGCTATCGCGAGAGCCACGGCCGTGCCTCTCCCGAAAGAGAAAAAATGTGTTTTCTGCTATCTTTTTTTTCCGCGAGAGGCATGGTTTTTTCTGTGAGAGGCACGGTTTTGCCTTAGCAAGAGGCACGCCCGTGCCTCTGGGAAAGAAAAAAAAACGTGTTTTCTGTTTTTTTTCTATCGCGTGAGGCACGTTTTTTTCGTGAAAAAAAGTTCGTCAAACCTACCAACATGGATCTAGTTTTGAAGATCTTGACGCGAGAAAGCCAACGGTAAAAATGATTCTTGATTTAGACGCACGGTTTAGGAGATAAAACGTTTTGAAAATGCGGATATACGAAAAAAGGAAAACTCCCGATTTGCGACAAATGGCACGGATACAGTGCGTCACTTGTCGCAACTTGAAGAGGTAGAAATAATCATTGGAAGGTGTATTCGCTAACTAACTAGTGATTTCGCTATAATTGCTATACAAAAATTTTGCTTCCCCAAATATTATGGGCCCTGTGCGGGCTGTACATTCGGAACTACTACTGACCCGGCCCTGAGTCAGAGCTCAATGGGGGGATTTGTCCGCAAGTTTGAGTGCGTAATCCCGGTTCTGATAGGTTTATCGGCCTGAATTGCGTAATCCCGGCTCTAGCTATCCACTGAGCTACAGGCGCTGACATGTGTAACGAATGGTGCAAACCTTCTTAGATAACTAGAAAAGCTTTGTGCAGTACTTATTATAATATTCATCACTAATAATGAACTTAGAGTTATAACGATTTTTTCCGCCATACAACTTTTTCGTTTATTTATCTTCACGTACACCCCGACTGAAAACACGCTTCTTACGTGTGACGGCTAACCACCGGGCAAATCAGTTTAGCCTCCGTTTATGTAAAACAGTTCAGCTGGAGTACAAATCGAAACTGGAGCAGTAAGATTGATACAAATCGGCCAATCTTTTCAAGACATTCTCAGTCAGTGTTATGAGGGAGAACATTCAGGGAGATACATAAATGCAAAAAAACACAGTGTGTTCAAGTCGAATCCTGTGTCGAACTGATCTCGCCTAGAGAAGTTCTTGATTCCGTTGTTATGTGCCCGGCGAAGCAAACCGGCGGTTGGATGTGTGGATGGCGGGTGTATTTTTACTCGACGAAGGAAGATTGTTCCACCAGCATCGTTTGACTAACCAGATGCCGCCTGCAACTCGCCAGTGTTTCTGGTGCTCGGATGAAACGATGAAATGTGATCGTATAGTGTGTGTGACATCTTTCTCCAATGCTGGGTCCCGCGATGTTTCAGCTGGCAAGTATTCAGCGTCCGGCGGATCTATTCGGAACAAGAAAAAATATTAGCCTAAAAAAGAATGATAATTGTACACATCATTGGCTATTTTTCAAGTTTCCTGCGCAAATGATCGTATTCTAAATTGACTGATTTGCTGGCGCAAGCACGAAATATCAAATGCTTACCATGATGTTTTGTTCTCCTACAATATCTTAGGGTTTACTTTGGGGTGAAACTAGTATAAAATGTGCAGACGCATGAAAAAACTTCCCCTAGTGGGGTTCCATAGATACAACACAACCAAAATACAGCACCACGGTTCTGTTACATACAAGAACACAGTGCCTACACTAGACAACAATATTCAACTTTTTACATCTGAGCCCTCATCGAACAGGAAAAAAATGAAATTCATCCACACAAAAATACAAACTAAAGGTGGAAAAGTCGTGACCAGGCAGAGACCATCCACGTTGACATCACCTACGGCATGTTCACTAGTAGAAAACGGCTCATTTATCCCGGTTCCAGAGGCCCATTTGTCCCAGTTCTGGAACCGGGACTAAAGGGTCGGGACTAAAGCCCTAAATCTTTAGTCTCGGTTTGCTTACGAACCGGGACCAAAAGGGCTTCACGTGGCCGCTACGGGAGCCTAGGCAGGAGGACCTTTAGTCCCGGTTTGTAACACCAATCGGGACCAAAAGGCATCCACGCGTCAGCATCTGACAAGAGTTGGTTTTTTTGAAGGGGGGGGGGTTAGGGGGTTTTGAAAGGTTAATTTAGGGGTTTCATATTGTGTTAGCTAGCTAATAGAGAGAAGTGATCTCTCTTTTTCTGCGCTTGGTCGACGCTAGCTACTATACATATAGAGAACTCGACGCTAGCTACTAAGCAAATGACGGAAAACCATTAATTACACAAGATCTAACAGCTCATCATCATCTTAAGCATACAAAGTTAAAGTCTCATAAAACAAAACAAAAAAGATAAAATAACATAGTCCTCCCTCATAGGACCTACTCCTCCCTCTTAGGTAAAATGGTATAAAAAAGAATCACACCAATGTCTTCATGATGAAGCAAAGAGATCCAACGGTCTCCAACTTGTGGCTTGTGATCCTTCTTTATTTGTCCACATGCTTCAATTTGAAGCCTTCTTGGTGGTTTGCGCTCAGTCGAGTATGCAAAAGATAACTCGGGATGGAAGGGGCTTTTTATTGTCATATTACCTTCGGGTTGCATCAACGGTGGCACAACTTCATTTGGCAATTTCTGTTGAAGAGCATAATATATAGTGGCCTAGTTACCAATGTAATCAATACCATTGACGCAACAGTACTAGTGTACTTAATTATCAACTCTTACCAAGATATTTCGGCAAATGTCATCCGTCCTCAACCTATGCACTAGTGTCCTGTACAATGTATAATTTGGGCCAGTTCCCAAATTATACGGGAAGATATCTCTACCAGCTATGACACCAATAACAAAGTAGATAAGATCATCCTTCTCCTCCCAAGTTAGATGTGATCCATAAGTGTAGTGTGTCGTGTCGATTATGTTCTGTATTTCACTCGAAGAAACGAAATATGCTGTAAATTAAAAATTAACAAATTTAGTACGCATGAACACCTAATATTTATATATATATAATGCAAATTACTTGACAAATATGCATGGTTGATAAACTCACATGGAGGTAAAACAGGAAACATATCGACATCCACCCAAATGTTGATGTTTCCTTCAATATGATCTTCGGGACGAAGATCGAAGGTTATTTCCATATCTTCCTGAAATCCATATGCCTTGCAAAGAGCTCCCCAATTTGAGCATCCTATTTCTGTGTTATTAGATGCATTCATTACTTTCACAAGAAATGTGTGACCATATTTAGTCCTTAGGTTGGCTGTCCTCGTCTCAAAACTCTCGTGCTCTTTGAAATCGAGCTCCAAGAAATATCATCTTGCATGATAGGGGACGAACTAGTCGAATTGTAGAAAACGGAAATTACGCATTGAAGGAAAGAAACAGAAGTCATGCTTAATTACAAAAAAACAGTTGTCATCGTTGCATACCGTAGAAATATCAAAGTCCTCATAAAGCTTCATGGTGAAGAACCTGCCGTCTCGCAGCCAAGTCTGGTCACAAAGACCTTTATCTTCACCACAAAATTCACACGCTTGGATCCCATCATCGTCTGATGATGACGAAATTTCCTGTGTTCATGATTCAAGAATTACGGCATGGGCTCATAGTTGAAACATTTAAAATCGATCGAAGGAAACTACGAGAAAACTGATCAACACACAGATCACTATTACTCAATATGCAACGGGTTGACTTTAGGTCTGTCGAGTCTTTCCTTCCTAAACTCTCATCTCACGTATATGGTGGGCACTCCCTCTGATATTGTGACCGTCGGTGATGGTGGCTCCTCCATTCGTCCCCGACTGCATTACACCAAAATGTCTAGCACACGGGAACGAAGGAGAAGCGACCCCCACGACAACAGTCGGGATTCTTCCTCTCTCTCTCACATATATATATATATATGGTGGACACTCTCCCTCACTGAAAGACACACAATGAGCCGAAACAGACATAAAGTCAACCCGTTTCATATATCGAGCAATGACATAGAAAAAATACTGAAATGACTTGCAAATCATAAATACATTTATAATGAACTTGAATATAATATCACTAATACATCATCCCGAATAATCCAGTTCAAGAATTACGACACGCTTTGGATCTTAATTAATGCGGGTGTGACTTTCGGTCCGTTGAGGCTTTCCTTAAATAACTCTCATATCTCACGGTGTGTTGGTGCGCACTCTCTCACATTGATACGGTGGTGTATATATGTTGGTGGACACTCTCTCACAGTAATAGTTTGACCGTCCGTGATGGACGCCTCCCTTCTTCTCTTCTTGCGAATATATCGACGAGTATATCGCGAGGAAGAGAAGAAAGAGGAAGCGCCCCCCACGACAACAGTCGGGATTCCTTCCTCCATCAAGAACACACATGAAAGTTACACAAGGAGCAACAACAGACCAAAAAATAAAACATCACAACAAGCCTTGCAATGTGACTAAGTGTTAGTCACGGGATCTTGTATTACGGAACGAGTAAAGAGACTTACCGGTAACGAGGTTGAACTAGGTATGGAGATATCGACGACCGAATCTCGGGCAAGTAACATACCGGATTGACTGAATCCTTCACATAGAGGTTCGACCGATAAAGATCTTTGTAGAATATGTAGGAACCAATATGGTCATCCAGGGCCTGCTATTGGTTATTGACCGTAGAGATGTCTCAGTCATGTCTACATAGTTCTCGAACCCGCAGGGTCTGCACACTTAAGGTTTGGTGACGTTTTGGTAGTATAGAGTTATGTATGATGGTGACCGAAGGTTGTTCGGAGTCCCGGATGAGATCCAGGACGTCACGAGGAGCTCCGGAATGGTCCGGAGGTAAATATTGATATATAGGAAGTCCCATTTTGGTCGCCAGAAAAGTTTCGGGCTCATCGGTAGTGTACCGGGACTGCCGGTAGTGTACCGGGAGACCATCGGGAGGGATATTTCGACCCAAGAGGCTACATGGGCTGTGGGAGAGTAAATACCAGCCCTTAGTGGGCTGGTGGAAATCCCACACAAGGCCCATGAGGCTGGGAAGAAAAGCCCAAAGAGAAAAAGGTGGAAAAAGGCAAAAAATAGGGTGAATCCTAGTCCTACTAGGATTGGAGGTGGATTCCACCTCTCCCACTTGATTTTGCCGACCCAATTGCTGGTCCTTTAAGGGCCAAGCCTCCTCCTCTCTTCCTCTTATATATACTAGTGGTTTTAGGGTATTTTGGCACCAGATTTTAGCCACGTGCTACCCGTTCCTCTAGTGCATAGTTTCTCCTCTAGATCAGATTTCTGCGGCGCTTAGGCGAAGCCCTGCCGGAATTGCTCCACCACCATCGCCGGAGCACCGTCATGCTGCCGTGAACTCTTCCTCCTCTCCACTTCCTCTTGCTTGATCAAGACGGTGGAGATCGTCATCAAGCTGCACGTGTGCTGAACATGGAGGTGTCGTCCGTTCGGTGCTAGATCGGAAGGATGTGATGAGATCGCGGGACGGATCGTGATGAGATCGTGAGACGGATCGTGATGAGTTCGCGGGATGGATCGTGATTGGATCACGGGACAGATCGTGATCTGATCGCGGGATGCTCGGCGATTTGGATCGCGAAGATGTTCGACTACACCAACCGTGTTTCTTAACGCTTCCCGCTTAGCGATCTACAAGGGTATGTAGATCCACTCTCCCTCTCGTAGATGCTCATCACCATGGATAGATCTTCGTGTGCGTAGGAAATTTTTTATTTCCCATGCAACGTTCCCCAACAGTGGTATCAGACCTTGGTCTATGTGTAGATGAGATCTCGAGTAGAACACAAAGGGTTTGTGGGCGTTGATGCTTAGATTGCTTCCTCCCTTGGTCGGATTTTGGTTCAGCGGTATTGTGAGATGAAGTGGCCTGGACCAACATTACTCGTACGCTTACGAGAGACCGGTTCCCTCGACGCAACCTGTTGCCTAGATGGCTTGCGGGTGGCAGTTTCTCTCACTTTAGTTGGATTGGATTCGACAAAGGCATTCCTTGAGAAGGTTGAAAAGAAAATTATGTATCACCATTGTGGTTTATGCGTAGGTGAGAATCGTTCTTGCTAGAAACCCATAGCAGCCACGTAAAACATGCAACAACAATTAGAGGACGTCTAACTTGTTTTTGCAGGGTATGTTGTGATGTGATATGACCAATTACATGATGTGATATATGTTATGTATGAGATGATCATGTGATGTATAGAATTTAATGACTTGCATGTCGATGAGTACGGCAACCGGCAGGAGCCATAGGGTTGTCTTTAATTATTGTATGACCTGCGTGTCAATCATTAAGCGCTATGTAATGCTTTACTTTATCGCTAAACGGTAGCAATAGTAGTAGAAGCATGCAGGGCGTGACAACCTCGATGGCGACACGTTGATGGAGATTAAGATGATGGAGATCATGGTGTCGTGCTGGTGACGATGAAGATCATGCCGGTGCTTTCAAGATGGAGATCTAAAGCACGAGTTCATGGCCATATCATGTCACTTATGAATTGCATGTGATGTTAATCCTTTTATGCACCTTGTTATGCTTAGTACGACGGTAGCATTATAAGGTGATCCCTCACTTAAATTTCAAGATAAAATTGTGTTCTCCCCGAGTGTGCACCGTTGCGAAAGTTTGTCGTGTTGAGACACCATGTGATGATCGGGTGTGATAGACTCTATGTTCACATACAATGGGTGCAAGCCTGTGTTGCACATGCAGAACACTCGGGTTAAACTTGACGAGCCTAGCATGTACAAACATGGCCTCGGAACACAAGAGACCGAAAGGTCGAACATGAGTCATATAATAGATATGATCAACATGATGATGTTCACCATTGTAACCACCTCAACTCACATGATGATCGGACTTGAGTTGGTGAATTTGGATCATGTATCACTCGGATGACCGGAGGGATGTCAAAGTGGGAGTTCTTAAGTAATATGATTAATTGAACTCATTATCATGAACATAGTCAGTAGTGTATTTGCAAAATTATGTTGTAGATTACTAGCTCACACTGTAGCTCCCTTGAATTTTATATGTTCCTAGAGAAATAGAGTTGAAAGATGATGGTAGCAATATTGCGGACTGGCTCCGTCAACTGAGGATTGTCCTCATTGCTGCACAGAAGGCTTATGTCCTTAATGCACCGCTCGGTGCACCAACCCCTCTAGCGTTGTTTGTAGATGTTGTGAACATCTGAGAGGCACGTTCTGATAACTACTTGATAGTTTAGTGCGTCATGCATTACAGCTTAGAATTGAGGCTCCGAAACGTTTTGAACGTCATGGAACATATGAGATGTTCTAAGAGCTGAAATTAGGATCTCAGGCTCGTGCCCGTGTTGCGAGATATGAGATCTCCAACAAGATTCTTTGCCTGTAATATGAAAGAGAATAGCCCAATCATTGAGCATTTGCTCAGATTGTCAAGGTGCTACAATCGCTTGAATCGAGTGGGAGTTGATCTTCCAGATAAGATAGTGATTGATATTGTTCTCCAAGTCACTGTCACTAAAGCTACTAGAACTTGGTGATGAACTATAAAACGCCAGGGATAGAAATAATGATCCCTGAGCTGTTCGCGATGTTTGACACCGCGAAGGTAGAAATCAAGAAGGAGCATCAAGTGTTGATGGTTAATCAAACCACTAGTTTCGAGAAGGGCAAGAGCAAGGAGGGAAACTTCATGGATAGCAAGTCAGTTGCTGCTCCAGTGAAGCAGCCCAAAGTTGAACTCAAACCCGAGACTAAGTGCTTCTGTTATGAGGTGAGCGGTCGCTGAAGCGGAACAACCCTAGAAACCTGGTAGATAAGAAGGCTGGCAACATCGACAGAAGTATATTTGATATAAACGAGTTATTGATGTGTACCTTGCTAGTACTCCTAGTAGCACCTGGGTATTGGATACTGGTTCGGTTGCTAATTGTTAGTAACTCGAAATAAAATCTACGGAATAAACGGAGAACTAGCTAAGGGTGAGGTGACGATATGTGTTGGAAATGTTTCCAAGGTTGATGAGATCAACATCGCACGCTCTCTCTACCTTCAGGATTAGTGACGAACCTAAATAAATGTTATTTGGTGTTTTGTGTTGAGCATGAACATGATTAGATCATGTTTATTGCAATACGGTTATTCATTTAAGTTAGAGAATAATGGTTATTCTGTTTACCTGAATAATACCTTCAATGTTCATGCACCCAGTGAGAATGGTTTTTTGAAATCTTGATCGTAGTAATACACATGTTCATAACATTGATGTCAAAAGATACGAAGTTAATAATGATAGTACCACATACTTGTGGCACTGCCGCTAAATGTCATATTGGAATAAAGCGCATGAAGAAACTCCATGCTGATGGATCTTTGGACTCATTCGATTTCGATTCGGTTGAGACATGCGAACCATGCCTCTTGGGCAAGATGACTTAAAAACCCCGTTGGATTGAGCGGGCAAGTGATTCATTGGAAATGATACATGTTGATGTATGCAATCCAGTGAGTCTTGTAGCATGTAGTGGATATCGTTATTTTCTTACTTTCACTGATGATTTAAGTAGATATAGTGTATATTTACTTAATGAAACACCAGTCTGTATCGTTTGAAAAGTTCAAGCAAATTTAGAGTGAAGTCTGAGATCATCGTGACAAGAAGATAAAAGTATCTGCGATATGATCGTGGAGGTGAATATTTGAGTTACGAGTTTGGCATACAACTTTAGACAATGTGAAAGTTATTTCACAACACACGCCACCTGGAACACCATAGTGTGATGGTATGTCCGAACGTCATAGTCATGCTCTATTGGATATGGTGCATGTTATGATGTCTCTTATCATTTTGCTACTGTAATTTTGGGGTTGTGCATTAGAGACAACTACATTCACTTTAAATAGGGCACCATCTAAAGCCGTTGAGATGACACTATGTGAACTATGGTTTGATAGAAACCTAAGCTGTCATTTCTCAATGTTTGGGGCTGTGACGCTTGTGTGCAAAAAGTTTTCACCTAATGAGCTCGAACCCAAAGCGGACAAATGCATCTTCATAGAATACCCTAAGAACAGTTGGGTGAACCTTCTATCTCAGATCCAAGCATAAAATGTTTGTTGCTAAAACTGGGTCCTTTCTCGAGAAAGGGTTTCTCTTGAAAGAGTTGAGTGGGAGGAGCATAGAACTTGATGAGGTTGTTGAAACCTCTGCTTCAACCAGAAAGTAGCGCAGCACAGAAAGATGTTTCTGTGAAGCCTACGTCAGTTGAAGAGGAAGTTAATGATGAGGATCATGAAAGCTTCGGATCAAGTTACTATCGACCTACGAGGAAATTAGAGCTTGATGAGGTTATTGAACCTTTACTTCAACCAGAGAGTAGCGCAGCGCAGGAAGTTGTTTTTGTGAAGCCTATGTCAGTTGAAGGGGAAGTTAATGATGATGATCATGAAGCTTCGGATCAAGTTACTATCGAACTTCGTAGGTCGACAAGGATGTGTACTGTTACTGAGCGGTACGACAACCCTGTCTTGAAGGTCATGTTGTTGGACAACGATGAACCTACGAACTATGGAGAAGCGATGATGGGCCCAGAAACCAACAAATGGTTAGAGGCCATGAAATCCGAGAAAGGATCCATGTATGAAAACCAAGTATAGACTTTGGTGGACTTGCTCGTTGGACGGCTGGTCGTTAAAGTACAAATGGATCTTTAAAATGAAGACAGACGCTGATGGTAAATGTTACCATTTGTAAAGCTCGACTTGTTGCAAAGTAGTTTATGAAAAGTTCAAAGAGTTGACTGCGATGAGACTTTCTCACTCGTAGCAATGCTAAAGTCTGTTGGAATTATGTTAGCAGTTGCTGCATTTTTCAATTATGAAATCCGGCAGATAGATGCCAAAACATCGTTTCCTTCCTTAAGGAAAGGTTGTATGAGATACAACCAGAAGGTTTTGTCAGTCCTAAGGATGCTAAAAGATGTGCGAGCTTCAGTGATTCTTCTATGAACTAAAGCAAGCATCTCGGAGTTGGAATATACACTTTGATAAGGTGATCAAAGTTTTTGAGTCTATACAAAGTTTACGAGAAACTTGTATTTGCAATAAAGTGAGTGGGAGCACTATAAGAGTTTCTGATAAGTATATGTGGATGACGTATTGCTATTCGGAAATGATGTAGAATTTCTGGAGAGCATAAACGGTTGTTTGAAAAGAGTTTTTCAAAGGAAGACCTGGATGAAGCTACCTAATTGTTGAGCATCAAGATCTATAAAGATAGATCAAGATGTATGATAAGACTTTCAATGAGTACATACCTTGACAAGATTTTGAAAGAGTTCAAAATGGATTAGTCAGAGAGAAGTGTTCTCGCCTGCTTTGTAAGGTGTGAAATTGAGTGAGACTCAAAGCTCGACCACAGCAGAAGAAAGAGAAAGGACGAATGTCGTCCCCTATGCCTTAGCCATAGGCTCTGTATAGTATGCCATCCTGTGTACCGCACCTGTGTGTGTGCCTTGCCATGAGTCCATCAAGGGGTACAAAAGTGATCCAGGAGTGGATCACTGGACAACGGTCAAGATTATCCTTAGTGACTAAAAGACTAAGGAGATGTTTCTCGATTATGGAGGTGATAAAGAGTTCATCGTAAAGAGTCACGTCGATGCAAGCTTTAACACCAATTCGGATGACTCGTAGTAGCAATCTGGATACGTATAGTGGAGCAGCCATTTGGAATAGTACCAAGTGGAGTGTGCTAGCAGTGTTTTCGGTTTGACATAGAAATTTGCAAAGTATACACGGATCTGAATGTCGCAGACCCGTTGACTATAAGACCTCTCTCACATGCAAAGCATGATCGAGCCCCAGAACTCATTGGGTATTAGATTCATAACAATGCGAATCACATGGTGATGTGAACTAGATTATTGACTCTAGTGCAAGTGGGAGACTATTGGAAATATGCCCTAGAGGCGATAATAAATTAGTTATTATCATATTTCCTTGTTCATGATAATCGTTTATTACCCAATCTATAATTGTATTGATCGGAGACTTAGATGCATGTGTGGATACATAGACAAAACCATGTCCCTAGTATGCCTCTAATATTAATAAACTAGCTCGTTGATCAAAGATGGTTAAGGTTTCCTAGCCATTGAGATCAGATCTCATTTGATAACGGGATCACATCATTAGGAGAATGATGGGATGGACAAGACCCAAACTACAAACGTAGCATATGATCGTGTCAGTTTAATGCTATTGTTTTCTGCATGTCAAGTATCTGTTCCTATGACCATGAGATCATGCAACTCACTGACACCGGAGGAGTGCCTTGTGTGTATCAAACATCACAACGTAACTGGGTGACTATAAAGGTACTCTACAGGTATCTTCGAGGGTGTCTATTGGGTTGGCATCGATCAAGACTGGGATTTGTTACTCCGTGTGACGGAGAGGTATCTCAAGGCCCACTCAGTAATACAACATCACAACAAGCCTTGCAAGAAATGTGATTAAGTGTTAGTCACGGGATCTTGTATTACGGAACGAGTAAAGAGACTTGCCGGTAACGAGGTTGAACTAGGTATGGAGATACCGACGATCGAATCTCGGGCAAGTAACATACCGAAGAACAAAGGGAACATTATACGGGATTGACTGAATCCTTGACATAGAGGTTTGACCGATAAAGATCTTCGTAAAATATGTAGGAACCAATATGGTCCTCCAGGGCCCGCTATTGGTTATTGACCGTAGAGGTGTCTCGGTCATGCCTACATAGTTCTCGAACCCGCAGGGTCTGCACACTTAAGGTTTGGTGACGTTTCGATAGTATAGAGTTATGTATGGTGGTGACCGAAGGTATTTCGGAGTCCTGTATGAGATCCAAGACATCACGAGGAGCTCCGTAATGGTCCGGAGGTAAAGATTGATATATAGGTAGTCCCATTTTGGTCACCGGAAAAGTTTCGGGCTCATCGGTAGTGTACCGGGACTGCCGGTAGTGTACCGGGAGACCATCGGGAGGGATATTTCGACCCAAGAGGCTACATGGGCTGTGGGAGAGTAAATACCAGCCCTTAGTGGGCTGGTGGAAATCCCACACAAGGCCCATGAGGCTAGGAAGAAAAGCCCAAAGAGAAAAAGGTGGAAAAAGGCAAAAAAATAGGGTGAATCCTAGTCCTACTAGGATTGGAGGTGGATTCCACCTCTCCCACTTGATTTGGCCGACCCAATTGCTGGTCCTTCGAGGGCCAAGCCTCCTTCTCTCTTCCTCTTATATATACTAGAGGTTTTAGGGGGTTTTGGCACCAGATTTTAGCCACGTGCTACCCGTTCCTCTCGTGCATAGTTTCTCCTCTAGATCAGATTTCTACAGCGCTTAGGCGAAGCCCTGCCGGAATTGCTCCACCACCATCGCCGGAGCACCGTCATGCTGCCAGTGAACTCTTCCTCCTCTCCACTTCCTCTTGCTGGATCAAGACTGTGGAGATCGTCATCAAGCTGCACGTGTGCTGAACGCGGAGGTGCCGTCCGTTCGGTGCTAGATCGGAAGGATGGTGATGAGATCGCGGGACGGATCGTGATGAGATCGCGGGACGGATCGTGATGAGTTCGCGGGACGGATCGTGGTTGGATCGCGGGACGGATCGTGATGTGATCGCGAGACGCTCGGCGATTTGGATCGCGAAGATGTTCGACTACACCAACCGCGTTTCTTAACGCTTCCCACTGAGGGATCTACAAGGGTATGTAGATCCACTCTCCCTCTCGTAGATGCTCATCACCATGGATAGATCTTCGTGTGCGTAGGAAAATTTTTGTTTCCCATGCAACGTTCCCCAACAAGTCACACACGCATTATACCGATAAATATCACTAACATTCCCCAACATGCCCGCATGACCGCCGCCACAGAAGGTCTGGGTCAACGACGATATCTGCATTCCTCACCAACCTCCGAGCCCGGGAAGGTAGCACCTCCCAGTGCCAGCCCGGCGGAGCCCAGTCCCGGACATGGCGCCTATCAAGCAGGCTCTCGCGGACTACTCGACGACGAGGATGCGGGCCGGGCTTCGTCGACTAATTTTTCATAAAACCCAAAATCAACATACACATACTAATCTAACATAAACATACTAATCTAATTTAAAAAAAAGCATAAACATACTAATCTAACATACATATACTAATCTAGCTAACATAAACACACTAATCTACTTTCAAAAAAAAGCATATAACATACTAATCTAACATACACATACTAATCTAGCTAACATAAACATACTAATCGAACATGCATACACATACTAAAAAAGCATAAAAATCAACATACATTTAAAAAAATTGCAACAAGCCGGGGCGGCGGCGGCTCACAGCGGGGGCGGCGACGGAGCGGTGATGGGGGCGGGGCGGCAACGGTGACGGGGCGGGGCGGCAACGGGGTGGGGCGGCGACGGGGGCGGCGGGGGAGGCGACGGAGGAGGGGCAGCGACGGGAGCGGGGCGGCGACGGGGAAGGTGACGGGGGCGGCGGAGGAGGCAACGGGGGCGGCGACAGGGATGGCGGGGGAGGCGACAGGGGCGGCAGGGGAGGCGACGGGGGCGGCGGGGGAGGCGGCGAAGGCGACGGGGCGCCGACGGGGGCGACGACGGGGACGGGAACGGTGACGGCGGCGGGTGACGAGGATATGTACCTAGGGTAGGGTCCTAGGCAAGGCCCACATACCCTCGACAGTAATCCACTCGAAGACTCCCGCTCTCACTCGGCAGTCACGTATCACTCGACGGACCTCGCTTCACTCGACGCCAGAAGACCAGGAGCCATCATCAAGAGCCCAACGGGCAGATGCTGGCTTAATGGCCCTTAATAGCTTTTACTACGTACATTACCTGTAATGTACGACTTTACACCCCATGACCAGACCCATTGATGCGGGGCCATTATGAGGGGCAGCGAACTCTATATAAGCCGCCCCTCTCCTCCTGCACAAGGGTTAAGAAAACTATTGTAATCTCTACATTCCACTCGACATAAAGCTCCCGAGCACTAAGACGTAGGGCTGTTACCTCCATGAGAGGAGCCTGAACTCATACACCTGTGTGTACACCCTCGCCGTAGCTAGGACTCTGCCCTCTCCTTTCGTACCCCTACCATCTACTTTCAGGCTCGTTCCCACTATAGTTGGGGCCCACCGTGGGGCAGGCGTCTAAGCGACTTCCGGCGAGGTTGTGTTTTTCATCCTTCAACATGTCTTCCTGCGGTGCTTTTTCTCTGGGCCATGAGATCCATTTCGGAGCGCTCACTTTCATCACCGACGATTCGGCATGGCTTCAGGAGGCACCTCTCGATGTCGAGGCGCTCCCGGTCCGTGGGGCCGCGCATTTCCGCGCGAGTCCGTGCGGCGTGTTGCTGCGTCAGCCGTCGACCCCTTACGCATCGGCTCCTCTTGCCGTTTGCGGTCACAAGCGGTCCGGCCGCTCACGACTCCAGCGGTGGGTCGAGCACGTAGCGGCGCCTCAGGCTTCTTCGCAGGTCGCAGCACTCGAACCTGCCGAGTCCCTTCATGGCGTGTTCGAGTCGGATTCCGATCCGTCCGACGTACCTTCCGAGTGCGAGAGCTGTGATCCCGTAGCGGAGGTCTTGATGGCGGGCTCTCATCAGAGCTCATCGCCTGGTTTTGGTCGTGGCGAGCACGAGGCTAGAGGCCCGTCGAACGTCCATTTGCATCGTGATGAGAAGGTCCTTCATACCCTCATCATCGGCGACCACCGAGGCCCGGGCTTTGGAGGCCGCGCGCGTTCGTTTAGAAGAGCTCCACGCAGAGATCGACGAGCGCGCCTGTCCACACCCACCGCGCCCCAGTCGATGTCAGCGACTGTTGTTCCCGACTGGATCTCACGATGGCGTCGAGGTATACCGAACTCCCGTGCTTAATGTTGCTGCTGTTAGGATAGCAGATTCCATCCAGTCGTCCCGGTCAGAGGCTTATAGAGGACTGTTGCAGATCAGAGCGCTATTAGATGCAGCACAGCACTAGAATTCAGCAGTTTCTCAGTCTCGTCACAAGATACACGGCAATTCACCCAAGGCAGAGACCGTTCAGTCGGCACATAGTCCTGGGTCGCCCTTGCATCATCGAGGCGGTGGTTTTCGTGAAGGGCAAGACAGATATCAACATCACCGCGAAGACCACCGTCGAGTTCCCACTCCTCCGTGGAGTGGTCCGTACGCGCCCCGGCGCCAGGACGACAAGCACTCCTTCGGTGACGAGCGGGACGCGGACTTTGATGCCCACGCGTACCTTCTTCAGAAGCGGATCGACAAGAGCAGAGCCTGCAGAGAAGGACACGACATAGATGTCCCGAGTGGTAGCTCAGCTGCAGTGTCTGGTCCAGAGTGTTTTAGCAAAGCTATATGTTTTGTGGAGATTCCCCCCAACTTCAGAATGGCGACGGGGATCGGAAAGTTTTCTGGTGAAACAAAACCAGAGACTTGGCTAGATGATTACCGAGTGGCTGTGCAGATTGGCGGCAGGAATAACAATGTCGCAATGAAGCACCTGCCTCTTATGTTGGATGGTCCAGCTGGAGCTTGGTTGAATCGTTTGGCTCCTTCTAGCATTCATTGTTGGGAGGATCTTGCCCGAGTGTTTGTCCGGACCTTCGAGGGCACTTGCATGCGCCCTGCAGGTCTGGTCGACTTATAGCACTGCGTCCAGAAGCCCAACGAAACCTTAAGAGACTATATTCAGCCATGGTCCACCTTGCATCATATGGTGGAAAATGTGTCAGAACACCAGGCTGTTTGTGCCTTCAAGGCCGGTGTGAGGTACAGAGAGTTGTACTTGAAGTTCGGGCGCACTGGTGACATTTCACTCGGCAAGATGATGGAAATTGCCACTCGCTACTCCAATGGCAAGGAAGAAGACAGCCTCCGTAGCGGCAAAGGAAAAGCGGTCGCCAACGAGTCTGGCGGCGGTAACAATAGGAAACAAAGTGGAAGGCTGAAGACCCAGTTCCGGCAAAGGCAGCAGCACTGGCGACTCAGTCCAAGAATAAGGGCAAGGCCAAAGCTCGGTATGCCCCCAAGAAGGGGAAGGGTCAGCCAGGAACTGATATCTTGGATCAGCCGTGTGTGATTCACATGAAGAAAGATGCAGAAGGCAACCTGATTTTGCCCAAGCACACCACTCGATAGTGTCGAACCCTCGTCCAGCAGTTCAAGGGAGACCAGTCGAGTGGGAAATCTCCTGAAAAAGAAGATGAATATGAAGGAAAGGAAACATTCCCGGATGTCACTGCTACACTGGTGATCTTTGCTGACGTCGAGAGCAAGAGCCGTCTGAAAGTCATAAATAGAGAGATCAACATGGTTGTGCCGGACACCCCCACCTACCTCAAATGGTCTCAGTATGCTGTCACATTCAACCGGACAGACCATCCTGGTCATGTGGCCACACCCGGTCGACAGGCTCTGGTAGTTGATCCGGTGGTGCAGGGGACTCGACTCAGAAAGGACCTCATGGACGGCGGCAGCGGCCTGAACATTCTGTATTCAGATACCCTGAAGGGAATGGTCATTCCTATGTCCCGTCTCAGTGAAAGAAGCATGCATTTCCATGGGGTCATCCCAAGAAAGAAGGCCAAGTCACTCGGCCAGATAGCATTGGATGTGGCATTCGGTGATAGCAAAAATTTCCGGAAAAAAAAAGTTGATATTTGAAGTCGTGTATTTCAAGAGTGCTTACCACGCCATTTTGGGTCGACCCGCTTATGCACGTTTCATGGCCCGACCATATTACGTGTATCTCAAGCTGAAAATGCCGGGCCCTAAGGGCGTGACAATGGTCACTGGCAATCGACGGCGGACCAAAGAGTGTCTCTAGCAAGGGTCCAAGATCGCCGATCAACAGATGGCCATGGTCAAGCTGGAGGAGTACAAGAAAACCACCAACCCTGCTAATTTGCTCCGCGCAAAAAAGCCGGCTTCCAAGTCGGCATTTCAGTCGGCAGGAGAAGTGAAGAAGGTGCAGATCCACCCGACGGATCCAACCGCTGCCCCGACGAATATCTCGACAACACTCGACAGCAAATAGGAAGCCAAGCTCATCCAGTTCTCCGTGAGAACTGGGATATCTTTGCATGGAAGCCTCCTGACATGCCGGGAATTCCCACGGAGCTGGCTGAGCACTGTCTGCGAGTGGATCCGAAGGCCAAGCCCGTCAGGGAGCATTTGCGTCGATCCGCGGCTGAGAAGCGCAAGGCAATCGGAGAAGAAGTGGCCCGTCTCTTGCAAGCCAAGTTCATTCGGGAGATTTACCACTCCGAGTGGCTCTCGGATGTTGTGATGGTGCCCAAGAAAGATAAGCCGTTGCGCTTGTGCATTGACTTCAAACATCTTAATAAGGTGTGTCTAAAAGACCATTTTCCTCTCCCCCGCATAGATCAGATTGTTGACTCGACAGCAGGGTGCGAGCGATTATCGTTTTTGGATGCCTATTCTGGGTACCATCAGATACGTCTGTTTGGCCCAGATAAAATAAAAACAGCCTTCATCACCCCGTTTGGGTGTTTCTGCTACATCACCATGCATTTTGGTCTCAAGAATGCCGACGCTACTTTTATGCGCATGATTCAGAAATGTTTACTCGACGAGATCCCTCGGAATGTTGAGGCGTACATGGACGATATAGTGGTCAAGTCCCGCAAAGGTTCCGACTTGTTGGCTGACTTGGCTGAGACATTCGCCAATCTGAGGCGATTCGACATAAAGCTGAATCCGGCCAAATGTACCTTCGGTGTCCCTGGCGGCAAGTTACTCGGTTTTCTTGTTTCCGAACGAGGAATTGATGTCAATCCCGAGAAGATCAGCGCCATTACCCGTATGAAGACTCCCGTGCGAGTGCACGATGTTCAGAAGCTCACAGGTTGCTTGGCGGCGTTGAGTCGATTCATTTCTCGTCTTGGTGAGAAGGCTCTGCCCTTGGATCAGTTGCTGAAGAAATTAGACACATTCGACTGGACTCCTGAAGCCGAAGCAGCGTTTGTTGAGCTCAAAGCCCTGATGTCCTCCCAGCCAGTACTTGCCGCTCCTGCCAGCAAAGAGCCAAAAATCAGGTCGTCAGTACAGTGCTCACTACTGAGTGAGAAGAGGAAGGCAAAGCCTATAAGGTTCAGCAACCAGTCTATTATGTCTCAGAAGTTTTGTCCCCCTCAAAGCAGAGATATCCTCATTATCAGAAGCTAGTGTATGGTATTTACTTATCAGCAAAGAAGGTGGCACATTATTTCCAAGACCATTCGATCTCAGTCATCAGTGATGCACCTTTATTAGAGATTTTCTATAATCCCGACGCATCAGGTCGAGTGTCTAAATGGGCAATTGAGCTGGGACACTTCAACATCAGATTCGAGGCCAAGAAGGCAATCAAGTCCCAAGCATTGGTAGATTTCATGGCCGAGTGGATCCAACAGCAACAGCCTATCCAAGTTCACTCGGTGCATTGGACAATGTTCTTCGACGGCTCCAAAATGTTGAATGGGTCTGGTGCTGGTGTTGTTCTGATATCCCCCAGAGGCGACAAACTCAACTATGTCTTGCAAATTCACTTTGATTCATCCAACAATGAGGCAGAGTATGAAGCACTCTTGTATGGGTTACGCATGGCTATCTCGCTCGCGTCAAGCGCTTGATGGTTTATGGCGACTCAGATTTGGTGGTGAATCAAGTGATGAAAGAGTGGGATGTTAGAAACCCTGCTATGATTGGATACTGCAATGCAGTCCGGAAGCGGGAGAAGAAATTTGAAGGTCTGGAACTTCACCATGTTCCCCGACTGAAAAATCAGGCAGCTGATGAGCTATCCAAGATTGGTTCCACTCGACGGCCTGTCCCCAGCAGAGTGTTCCTGGAGCATTTGCACGCTCCTTCGATTCAAGAGGATCCCTTCACTGAATAGCCCCCGCAAACCTTAAGCTCCTCTGACTCAACTGAAGTCGATGTTCCTGCTGTGATTGACCTGGTCATGGAGGTGCTAGTTATCATTCCTGACTTGACTGTACCGTACATAGCCTACATCCTCAGACAGGAGCTTCCTAAAGATGAAGCAGAGGCTTGACAGATTGTGCGCAGGTCCAAAGCTTTCACTATGATGGGTGATCAGCTTTTCAGAGAAAGTGTGTCTGGTGTCACCCAGCGCTGCATTTCGCCCGAGGAAGGTCAAATGATTCTAGATGAAATCCACTCGGGAACTTGCGGGCACCATGCATCTTCAAGGGTGATCGTCTCTAAGGCATACTGAGCGGGTTTTTATTGGACACGGGCTAATGAAATGGCTAAAGACATTGTTGATCATTGCGAAGGATGTCAGTTCTATGCAAACCTGTCACACAAGCCAGTGTCTCGTCTGAAGACAATTCCACTCGCCTGGCCGTTTGCAGTTTGGGGGCTCGACATGGTTGGTCCTTTTCGACCCGGAAAAGGAGGATTCACCCACATGTTGGTAGCAGTCGACAAGTTCACCAAGTGGATTGAAGCCAAGCCCATCAAGAAGCTGAATTCCCGCACGGCGGTCACGTTCATGAGGGAGATCATTATCTAGTTCGGCATTCCCCACAACATCATCATGGACAATGGCACTAATTTTGACTCGGAAGAATTCAGGAGATTCTGTAACTCCCAAGGCACCCGAGTGGATTACGCTTCCGTTGCATATCCTCAAACCAATGGACAAGTTGAGCGGGCTAACGGTCTCATTCTGCAAGGTCTAAAGCCTCGTCTCATGCGTGATTTGGATCATGCCACTGGTGCGTGGGTAACTGAGCTGCCATCTGTTTTGTGGGGGTTGAGGACAACACCTAATCGGTCGACTGGACGAACTCCTTTCTTCCTTGTCTATGGGGCTGAAGCTATACTACCGAGTGACTTGGCCCACAATTCTCCTCGAGTGGAGCTGTATTCTGAGGCTGAAGTCGAACAATCCAGGCAAGATGGGGTAGATCTTCTGGAAGAAGAGCGTGAGATGGCTCTGATCCAGACCACAGCCTATCAGCAAGACTTGCGGCGCTTCCATGCAAAGAATGTTAGAAGTCGAGCATTCCATGAAGAAGATTTGGTGCTCCGAGTGAATCAGCACCGACCTCACAAGCTAGCTCCTGCATGGGAAGGCCCTTTTGTAGTCACCAAAGTGCTAAACAATGGATCCTATCACTTATATAACCTCATGAAGTAGATGGATGAGCCAGCAGCTTGGAATGCAGACCTGCTTTGACGTTTTTACACTTCAGACATTAGTTTTCTGATGTAATAAGAGTTATTCATCAATGCAATTTGTGTCTCTGCAATTAATACCTCATCGATTCCAACCGTGCAGTTATTTACTTGGGGATACTCCGAGCGACGAGCAATCCTCGCACTCAGGGACTTCGTTGCGAAACATGTTTCGCCGAAGTTAAAAACCCTATCGGGTGGATAGCAGTCCATTCACTCGACAACCTATTCGCGAATCCGTATTTGCTTAGGTCCAAAAAGTTTTTTAACTCGTCGAGTGGATGGTAATCGATTCACTCGACAGCTTAGCTGCGAATCAACATTCGCCTAAGTTCAAAATACTCTGAGTGATGAGCGATCCTCACGCTCGAGGGCTTAGCTGTGAATACAATTCGCCTAAGTTAAAACCTCGTCCAGGCGATGGTAATCCATTCGACAGCTTAGATGTGAATCGACATTCTCCTAAGTTCAAAATATTCCGAGTGATGAGCGATCCTCACGCTTGGGGGCTTAGTTGCGAATACATTTAGCCTAAGTTAAAACCTCATCGAGGCGATGGTAATCCATTCACTCGACAACTTAGCTGCGAATCAACATTTGCCTAAGTTCAAAATACTCCGAGTGATGAGCGATCTCGACTGGATCGTAATCCATCCACTCGACAGCTTAGCTGCGAATCGACATTCGCCTGACTTCAAAATACTCCGAGTGATGAGCGATCCTCATGCTCGGGGGCTTAGCTACGAATACATTTCTCCTAAGTTAAAACCTAAGTTCAAAATACTCCGAGTGATGAGCAATCCTCGCGCTCGGGGGCTTATCTGCGAATACAATTCGCTTAAGTTAAAAACCTCGTCGAGGCGATGGTAATCCATCCACTCGACAGCTTAGATGCAAATCGACATTCGCCGTAGTTCAAAATACTCTGAGTGATGAGCGATCCTCACGCTCGGGGGCTTAGCTGCGAATACATTTCGCCTAAGTTAAAAACCTCGTCGAGGCGATAGTAATCCATTCACTCGACAGCTTAGATGCGAATCGACATTCGCCTAAGTTCAAAATACTCCGAGTGATGAGCGGTCCTCATGCTCGGGGGCTTAGCTGCGAATACATTTCGCCTAAGTTAAATACAAAAGCACTCGAACAGACGATTGAAAGCCAAGGCGCGAGCAAAATCCAAAGGATAAAACTGCGGATAAACGATTTGTGCGGAAGCAAATGTGCTCAGGCCTAAGGCCTGAATAAAGTTTGAAGGGATACAGTTCCACTCGGCATACCGAGGCAAATTTAATTGTTTTTTCCAAACTCAAGTTTCTAGGCAGGCGACGGACTGGTGGGCTCGACAAAAGTGTCCAGGTCGATGCCGTCGGCAATTCTGGTGGCTGCCTCAATGAAGGTTTCCATGAAGTCCTCGAACTGGAGTTTCTTTGTGTTCGGTACTTGGAGCTCCTTCAGCTTCTCCTCCCTCATGTCCCTACAATGGACCCTGACTAATGACAATGCCACGTCATCCCTACAACGAGCAGCAGATTTTTTCCAAGCTTGCACTCGACTTGGAAGCTCGTTCAGGCGAGCCATCATGGAGTTGAGGTCGAGCTGAAGAGTGTCCTCAGGCCATAGCTCCTTGTCGATTCTTTCCATAACAGATTTCAGACGAGCGATATAGGCTTGGGCACCCTGGAGCCGAAAGTTGAGTCGCAGCATGTTCATTGCCACAGCATCAGCAACTGGAGACTTGGTGGGGTCAATCATGGGCTCAATCTCCTCTGTTTCCTTTTCAAAGTCCTGGCGGAATTCTGTTGAAGAAGGAGAATCGGTAAACTGCAACCCTCAATTTTTTTTTGCAAATGTCAGTCCACAAGAAATACTCACCGTCGAGCAGAAGATACATCTTCCACGAGAATTTGCCCAGATGCCTCTCCAGGCCATTGCTCCTCTTGGTTAGTTGCTCGGCCTTCTTGACAAGATCCGCACGCTCCTGCGTCCGCTTGGTGTTCTCCTCTTCCAGTTTCTGGACGGCCGCCAACTTCTGCTCTGTAGCTTTAGTTTTGTCCTTGGCGACTTGTTGGGCGTCAGCAAGTGCTTTGTCCTTCTCCTCCAGTGCCCTCTTCATGGAATCTAAAGAAACAACATTGTTGACTCGCGCTTGGAGTCGACGGTTGTCATTGCACACGTCTGTTTGAGCGAGAGCACTCGGTTCAAAACATGAAAAGGGGAAGATGAGAATGCTGACAGTCGGCACTTATTACCTCCCAGAGACTTCAGCTCAGCACGTGCTCGTTCCAGGGCGTTGTTGGCAACCGCCAAGTCCACCTACAATTGGTTCTTCTCCTCCTCCATCTCCTTGTACTACGTCCCAAGTTCGTAAGCCGTCTGGAACCAACAAAACACAGGAGTCCAATCAGCAAGGAGTTCTTGGACAGTCGGCTGAGTTATTAAGACCGGCGAATGCCCATGTTGGAAGAATTCAAACAAAAAGTTCACTCAACACATCGAGTAGCTCTGGCGCTCCGCACGCCGTAAACAAATTCAAACAAAAAGCTATCTCTATTAAGACCCTGCCGACGCAAGCACTCGACAAAGGTCACGGGGACTACACCTTGTGGGTGCGCTAAGAGTGCCCCCACTAAGACGGTTAACTCTCGATCCGTCGAGTAACTCTTCAGAAAACACACACAACAAGGTCAGCCATGTCGTGACACTCAAACCGTCGAGTGACACACCCACCCAACTCTATAGAGTGCAGCCTATCCTTATGCAGCGTCATATCATGGTTTGTAAATAATATCCATGAAACCTGCAAGGTAGATGCAGAATGGTGTGATTCAAGGGGAAGTGTATCCTGTATACAATAGACTCTAAGACCCCTGCCGATGCAAGCAATCGACAACGGTCTCGGGGACTACACCCAGTGGGTGCGCTAAGAGCACCCCCACTAAGACGGTTAACTCTCGATCCGTCGAGTAACTCGTCAGAAAAAAAACACTCGACGGGGTCAGCCCGGTCGTGACACTCAACACGTTGAGCGATACCCCCCCCCACACACTCTATGAAGTGCAGTCGATCCCTATGCAGCGTCATATAATGGTTTCAAAAAAATATCCATGAAACCTGCAAGGTATCTATGGAGTGGTGTGATTCAAAGACAAAGTGTATCATGTATACAATAGACTCTAAGACCCCTGCCGATGCAAGCAATCGACAGCGGTCTCGGGGACTACACCCAGTGGGTACGCTACGAGCGCCCCCACTGAGACGGATAACTCTCGATCCGTCGAGTAACTCGTCGACAATAGTACTGCGTGTACTACCAATCCTAGTCCTACTCGACTATGATCCGATCTATTCGACTGGAGAAAGTTCAAACATTCTACGGCAATCACCCAGTGTGTGTACGGCAGCCAACAAAAGACAATAATTCAATCGACAATGGACTTACAATCGAACTTACTCGGACATTGGTGCGGAGGGCTGCGCTGACATCAAAAGCCAGCTTGCTGGCCTTGTACGCCTCCTTGGTCCTCAGCATGAGCTGCTCCACCTGGATCATGGTTTCCTTTGCAGCTCCGGTTTGGTCTTCCGGGGTGTGATGCAGAGAGAAGGCCGTCATAGGTGGGGTCAACGTAGTTGCTGGAGCAGCTAAGGTAGCCTGAAGAGGTCCGGTCAGAGCTGACATCACGACGGTCGAGACGGTTGGAGGAGCATTCGACAGAGGCGTTGCAGGCTCAACCCTGGGTCGCGTTGAGTCACCTCTCCTCTGGGTTGGAAATATGCCCTAGAGGCAATAATAAATTAGTTATTATCATATTTCCTTGTTCATGATAATCGTTTATTATCCATTCTATAATCGTATTGATCGGAGACTTAGATGCATGTGTGGATACATAGACAAAACCATGTCCCTAGTATGCCTCTAATAGACTAGCTCGTTGATCAAAGATGGTTAAGGTTTCCTAGCCATGGACATGAGATGTCATTTGATAACAGGGTCACATCATTAGGAGAATGGTGTGATGGACAAGACCCAAACTACAAACGTAGCATATGATCGTGTCAGTTTATTGCTACTGTTTTCTACATGTCAAGTATATGTTCCTATAACCATGAGATCATCCAACTCACTGACACCGGAGGAGTGCCTTGTGTGTATCAAACATCGCAACGTAACTAGGTGACTATAAAGTTGCTCTACAGGTATCTCCGAGGGTGTCTGTTGAGTTGGCATGGATCAAGACTGGGATTTGTTACTCCGTGTGACGGAGAGATATCTCAGGGCCCACTCAGTTATACAACATCACAACAAGCCTTGCAAGCAATGTGACTAAGTGTTAGTCACGGGTTCTTGTATTATGGAACGAGTAAAGAGACTTGCCGGTAACGAGGTTGAACTAGGTATGGAGATACCGACGATCGAATCTCGGTCAAGTAACATACCGAAGAACAAAGGGAACATCATACGGGATTAACTGAATCCTTGACATAGAGGTTCGACCGATAAAGAACTTCATAGAATATGTAGTAACCAATATGGGCATCCAGGTCCCGCTATTGGTTATTGACCATAGAGATGTCTCGGTCATGTCTACATAGTTCTCGAACCCGCAGGGTCTGCACACTTAAGGTTCGGTGACGTTTTGATAGTACAGAGTTATGAATGGTGGTGACCGAAGGTTGTTCGGAGTCCCGGATGAGATCTCGGACGTCACGAGGAGCTCCGGAATTTTCCGTAGGTAAAGATTGATATATAGGAAGTCCTATTTTGGTCGCCGGAAAAGTTTCGGGCTCATCGGTAGTGTACCGGGAGTGCCGGTAGTGTACCGGGAGCCCATCGGGAGGGGTATTTCGAGCCAAGAGGCTACATGGGCTATGGGAGAGTAAATACCAGCCCTTTGTAGGCTGGTGGAAGTCCCACAGAAGGCCCATGTGGCTGGGAAGAAAAGCCCAAAGGGAAAAAGGTGGAAAAAGGCCAAAAAAGGGAGGAATCCTAGTCCTACTAGGATTGGAGGAGGAGTCCTCCTCTCCTCCCCACTTCGGCCGACCCAAGGAGGCTTGGCCCTTGCGCCAAGTCCTCTCCTCCCTCCCTCTTATATATACTGGAGGTTTTAGGGTTTTTGTACAGAATTTTTAGCCACGTGTTGCCCGTTCCTCCAATGCATAGTTTCTCCTCTAGATCGGATTTCTGCAGTGCTTAGGCGCAGCCCTACCAGAATTGCTCCACCAACATCACCGTGGGGCCGTCATGCTGCCGGTGAACTCGTCTACCTCTCCACTCCCTCTTGCTGGATCAAGAAGGCGGAGATCGTCATCGAGCTGTACGTGTGCTAAATGCGGAGGTGCCGTCCGTTCGGCGCTAGATCGGAAGGACCGTGATCAAGATTGCGAGACGGATCGCGATTGGATCGTGCGACGAATCGTGATGAGTTCGCGGGATGAATCGTGGTTGGATCGCGGGACGGATCATGATGAGATCGCGGGATGCTCGGCGATTTGGATCGCGAAGACGTTCGACTACACCAATTGCGTTTCTTAACGCTTCCCGCTTAGCGATCTACAAGGGTATGTAGATCCACTCTCCCTCTCGTAGATGCTCATCACCATGGATAGATCTTGCGTGTGCGTAGGAAAAAAAATTCCCATGCGACGTTCCCCAACAGCATTCGATAGAGGCATTGCAGGCTCAACCCTGGGTCGCGTCGAGTCACCTCTCCTCTGGGAAGACTCCGCAGTGGAGCGCTGAGGTGCTTGCGACGATGACGCTCTTCGGGTGCGAGCGCGCGAAGTGTCCACTGGCCCCTCATTGTCCTCCACTTGAATGACCTCTGCAACAACCGACAGCATCAACATCTGCACGTGTTGAGTCATATTCGGACAAACTAACAACTTTCTTACCTCTATGAGAAGTGGCAGCATCAGCGATATCAACGTCCATCGCGTCCTCTTCATCTCGACGAGGCGAGGTCATAGATGTTGTAGCTCTGACGGATTAGACAGATTTCACTCAGATATAACTCAAGACTTCAGTCGACAGAACAATTCGGAAATGAACACTTACGTGGAGACGACAGGTACGGCCACCCTCATACAGGGCAGTGCTTTGCGGGGCTTGGAGGTGGCTTGCTTGGGCTGCTTGGCCAGTCTTTCATTCGATTCGACAGTTGAGGGGCGGCTCCGCTTTGGGTTCTTCTCGCTTGGGCCCGGGGCCTTATCCTCAGCAGCTGTCGGGTCTTGGAGGGCCTTAGTGCGGCCTTCCCGACGAGGAGGCGACTCGACTCCTTCCTCTTCGCCGGAATCTTCATATTCATCCTTGGAGTCGGAAAGTCCGTCGCCGTCCATGCTGCCGCCCTCGCTCATCACGTCGTCATGCACATGGTTCCCGTTGGGAACGGGCGAGTGCATGTTCGGCCATTCCTGCATATTTCAAACAAGAGAGTCAGACTACCAAGTCAATACATCACTCGACGGTATAAATGTATCAGTCGACATCACATGTCTCACCAGGTCCTTCGTTGGGTTTTCAGCCGAGTAAGCCCGGATCCTCTTGGCTCCCGAGGGGTTGTCACAAGCCCTAGTGATGCTCCGAAGCCACTGCTCGACAGTCTCCTGTGTAACTTCTTCCGGATGCGTCCTGGTCAAGTCCCCCAGGCCTGAGTAGTTCCACATGGTGTGGTCTCTGGCCTGGAGTGGCTGTATACGTCGACCGAGGAACGTTTCAAGCAGATCCATGCCTGTCACCCCGCCCCGGATCAGTTGAACTACGGCCTCGACTAGGATACCCACTTGGAGATGCTCCTCGTCGGTCACCTTCAGGGACTTAGGGGCAGCGGGTCGGTCCGGTGAAAACGGGGGAAGACCGGTCGACATGTTGGGTGGCGCTACATCTTTACAGTAGAACCAGGTCGAATGCCAGCCTCGGACAGATCGGGAAGAGTAATGGCAGGAAAGGAATTGCGTTGCCTTTTCTGGATCCCTAAGCCTCCACACAACTGGAGCACGTGATTTTTCCCGTTGGCGGCAAGGATTTTCTTTACAGTCTGTGATCTGACCGTGAAGAGATGCTTAAACAACCCCCAATGGGGAGAGCACCCCAGAAAACACTCGCACAAGGTGACGCATGCAGACAAGTATGCCATGGTGTTCGGCGGAAAGTAATGCAGCTGCGCACCAAAGAAATTCAGAAATCCCCGGAAGAATGGGTGGGGTGGCATGGAGAAACCTCTTCTACATGGGAGAGGAGAAGAACCCGCTCTCCGTCGCGCGGCTCCGGCTCGCGCTCCTCCCCCGATAGCCTCAAGGCGCCGTCCGCCACCAGCCCGTCAGAGACAAGGCCCTCGATGTCGAACCGGGTGACAACATAGGGGAGAAAATCCCCCTGCATCCACCCCGTGGGCGCGGTGAACCGAGCGGTCAAGGGCTTCTTGCCCTTGAGCTTCGACGTCCCCTTCTTTGCGTGCTCCAGCTTCTCCGTCGCGTTCTACGTCATCAGAGCGGGGACTCTTGTCGAAGGAAAGCGGTGTGCTATGTCGGGGAGCAGAGGAGGCGGAGGAAGAGAGGGAGAATCGGTGGAGGGTACTATGCAATCCGCGGCTCAGGATGCTTTATATGCTGCCGAGTGTCTCACTGACCGGCGGGCCTACGAGATAACCGCACACGCCAACCGTTGACGGCGCCCAGTGCGTGGCAAGATGACTGGTGCGAGAATCGAGGCGTCATGCCTCCACTTGCCTTGATCGTGGCATCATCTCCGCGCGTGCGCGCGCTTCCCAAATTTTCGTGTCCCGGAGAATCCGGGCCCGTCAAACCGACCCGTCACCTCCCCAAGATGCGTTCGATTCACTCGGACACTTTCAAGTATGAATGGATCTAGGCGAGTGGAGAAGAATTCAATCGGCGTAAATTTTGTCGAAGACCCGAATACCATTCGGAAGATTTTGCGGGTCGATCCTAAATGAACGCTAATGCTCAGAGTTCAATCGACGCAAGCACCATGGAAATCCCAAATATCATTCGGAGGATTCGACACACTAACTCAAGGTCTACGTTGATACCTCCTTCCACCACTCAAACCCCGATCCATTCGGGGGCTAATGACGAGGATATGTACCTAGGGTAGGGTCCTAGGCAAGGCCCACATACCCTACCTAAGGACACCACATGGGAGGACTTGAAGATCAAGCATGAACTTCCGAGTGGGTCCCTGGAGACGTTCAAACTCACTCGACAGTAATCCACTCGGAGACTCCCGCTCTCACTCGGCAGTCGCGTATCACTCGACGGACCTCGCTTCACTTGACGCCAGAAGACCAGGAGCCATCATCAAGAGCCCAACGGGCAGACGCTGGCTTAATGACCCTTAATAGCTTTTACTACGTACGTTACCTGTAACATATGACTTTACACCCCCACGACCGGACCCATTGATATGGGGCCATTATGAGGGGCAGCGAACTCTATATAAGCCGCTCCTCTCCTCCTGCACAAGGGTTAAGAAAACTATTGTATTATCTACATTCCACTCGACATAAAGCTCCCGAGCACTGAGACGTAGGGCTGTTACCTCGACGAGAGGGGCCTGAACTCATACACATGTGTGTACACCCTCGCCGTAGCTAGGACTCTGCCCTCTCCATTCATACCCCTACCATCTACTGTCAGGCTCGTTCCCACGACAGCGGGCTCAGGGCGGCGACAAGGGCGAAGTGGAATGAAAACTGCAAATTTTGCTAAGTGCTTGTCATATAGAAGGAGCATTGGTCCCGGTTGGTGCACCCAACCGGGACCAATGCCCCCTTTAGTCCCGGTTTGTCGCACCAACTGGTACCAAAGCCCTATTTGCCGCCGCCCAAAGGGCGGGAAACAGGGACCTTTGGTCCCGGTTGGTGCCACCAATCGGGACCAAAGTCCTGTTTTCAGCAGCCCAAATGGCGGGAAACAGGCCCTTTGGTCCCGGTTGGTGCGACAAACCGGGACTAAAGGGGGGCATTGGTCCCGGTTGGTTCCACCAACCGGGACCAATGGCCTTGCACAGCGGTGTGGTGGGAGTTTAGTCCCACCTCGCCAAGCGAAGGTTGCTCGAACCTGCTTATAAGCCTCGTCACGCCTGTTACGTTGAGCTCCTCTGGTAGTGATAATAGATGTGTTGATACTGAAATTCAGCCTAAATTCAAAAGGCTATTTAGGTGCCTAACTAGCACTTTGATTTTAGGCTGAATTTTAGTATAAGCGCATCTATTTTCACTTTTGCTATTTTTTATGTTATTTCTTTGCATATTAAAAGTTGTTAACAAAAAATACTTTATGGATATATTTTTTGCTATTAATTTTTATAACAAAAAAAACTTCGATAATTTTAGTTGCATGAATTGTATATAATATCAAGTTTCTTTCGAAGTATCGTGTACAAAACGGATAGTCTCTTCCGAAGTATTGGGGTTTCGGACGGAAACTCATCGGTTACAAAAGGCATTTCATTTTCTTGAACTTATTTGAATTCCAGGCTTTTCGTGTGTTCAAAATGTACCATTCTAAGCCACATCATTAATTTTTCAACCCTTTCTGACTTCATTTGATATTTTTCATGCATTTATTGATTTTTTGAGCTAAATGACCCTGAAATTGAAAAGCACTTTAAATGAAGTCTGAAAAGGTTGAAAGTTGGCATGGTATCAACATTTCACCCACATAGCATGTGCTAAAAAGTTGAGAGGGTTACGGAAAAAGCAGGATGCACTTCGCATACAAAACGGACAGACTCTTTCGAAGTATCGGGGTTTCGGACGGAAACTCATCGGTTAGAAAACGCATTTCATTTTCTTGAACTTATTTGAACTCCAGGATTTTCGTGTGTTCAAATTGCACCATTCAAAGCCACATCATCAATTTTTAACCCTTTCTGACTTCATTTGATATTTTTCATGCATTTACTTTTTTTGAGCTAAATGACCCTGAAATTGAAAAGCATTTCAAATGAAGTCTGAAAAGGTTGAAAGTTGGCATGGTATCATCATTTCACCCACATAGAATGTGCTAAAAAGTTGAGAGGGTTACGGTAAAAGCAGGATGCACTTCGCATACAAAACGGACAGACTCTTTCAAAGTATCGGGGTTTCGGACGAAAACTCATCGGTTAGAAAAGGCATTTCATTTTCTTGAACTTATTTGAAGTCCAGGCTTTTTGTGTGTTCAAAATGCACCATTGAAAGCCACATCATCAATTTTCAACCCTTTCTGACTTCATTTGATATTTTTCATGCATTTACTGATTTGTTTTTGAGCTAAATGACCCTGAAATTGAAAAGCACTTCAAATGAAGTCTGAAAAGGTTGAAAGTTGGCATGGTATGATCATTTCACCCACATAGCATGTGCTAAAAAGTTAGGAGGGTTATGACAAAAGCAGGATGCACTTCGCATACAAAACAGACAGTCTCTTTCTTAGAGGGTTATTAATTTTTATAACAAAAAAAACTTCGATAATTTTAGTTGCATGAATTGTATATAATATCAAGTTTCTTTCGAAGTATCGTGTACAAAACGGATAGTCTCTTCCGAAGTATTGGGGTTTCGGACGGAAACTCATCGGTTACAAAAGGCATTTCATTTTCTTGAACTTATTTGAATTCCAGGCTTTTCGTGTGTTCAAAATGTACCATTCTAAGCCACATCATTAATTTTTCAACCCTTTCTGACTTCATTTGATATTTTTCATGCATTTATTGATTTTTTGAGCTAAATGACCCTGAAATTGAAAAGCACTTTAAATGAAGTCTGAAAAGGTTGAAAGTTGGCATGGTATCAACATTTCACCCACATAGCATGTGCTAAAAAGTTGAGAGGGTTACGGAAAAAGCAGGATGCACTTCGCATACAAAACGGACAGACTCTTTCGAAGTATCGGGGTTTCGGACGGAAACTCATCGGTTAGAAAAGGCATTTCATTTTCTTGAACTTATTTGAACTCCAAGCTTGTTGTGTGTTCAAAATGCACCATTCAAAGCCACATCATCAATTTTCAACCCTTTCTGACTTCATTTGATATTTTCCATGCATTTACTATTTTTTTGAGCTAAATGACCCTGCAATTGAAAAGCACTTCAAATGAAGTCTGAAAAGGTTGAAAGTTGGCATGGTGTGTGCGTGCTTGTTTCCAACGATGACAACCCACTTTTTTGTTGCATATTGTTCTCGGCCACAATCGGAATTTAAGAAAAACCTGAATTGCAAAGCAATACAAATATATAATAGCTAGAGAGATATGTAATATATAATAGTTCAGATATCCATTACAGAAAGTACTCATCCAAGCGAACACTACTATCTAGTCTGAATCAGAAGAATATCCGCCCCATGGTGGTGGTGGTGCGAGGTGACGCTGCCCGTAGTTCACGGTTCGAATCTTGTGGTACAACTCATATGCAACGTATGCATCTTTTGCTGCATACTCAATGTTCATAGGCTGAAGTAGGGTCCTCTCCCACTCTTTGTGCTGCGTCGGGGGAATTTTAGTCTTCATATCTCCGCAATAGTTGTCGATCAAGGCGACTGCCATAGAAGCCATCGAAGTCCTCTCATACCGAAGCTTGAATATGTCTTGGATATCAATAAGGCGGCCAACTGGTATCTCAATACCGAAGCTGCACCTCATCTTCAGCTTGTCATTCCTTACATCAACGCTAGCAAAATGTATGCCGCTGCGTAGGAATTCCATGAGTGCTGGGCAGTGCTTTTCACTACTGCAACATCAACAAATTAAAATGGAACAAATGTTAATTAATATCATAAAAAAATCGAAAATTATTTCACTACAACTTAAAAGAAATTGATCTTTGCCATATGATTCAAAATACAACATATATATTGCTATATATATATATATATATATATATATGCAATTTTCATATCCTATGTTGATGAAGAGACCCTAAATTAACTATATGACATATATGTTCTCCCATGTTTTGCAACAAGGAAAATTGTTATTCACTACAAACTTAACATAAATATTGATCTTTCCAATAGGATTCAAAATGCAACATATTTCTATCCTATGCAATTTTCATAATAATCTACAAATTATTAATTGATCAAAGAAAACCCTCAAAACTCACCTTGCCCATTGGAAGATAATCACATGTTTCTTGAAACATAGCTAGATGACGGCAACATCGTCTTGCTTGGCCGTGTACTCGAGATCAAGCCCTATGAACTTGTCTTTCTCATCTGCCACTTCAAGCCATTTCTGCAAAAGGGAAAGAAAACGCGGCACCATGGCATTGTCGTTCGTGTAGACGACATCGAGATTGGTCGTGCCATGTGCAAGCACCTTCCCGTAGCGAGTGATTGGATTCATGGTAGAAGATATGAAGAAGAAGAGAGGAGAATGGAGGAGAAGAAGAGAGGAGAATGGAGTAGAAGAAGAGAGGAGAATGGAGGAGAAGAAGAGAGTAGAATGGAGGAGAAGAAGAGAGGAGAAGAAGAGAAATGGGCGAAGCGGTCGGAACAGTTGCCTCTTCCTCGAACCGTGAAACATCATGGGATGCGAACCGTTCGAACCTTTAGTCTCGGTTTGAGCCACCAACCGGGACTAAAGGGGCTCGCACCAGGCGAACGGTCACCCCCTTTGGTCCCGGTTCTAGCAACGAACCGGGACCAATGATTGTGGGCCAGGAGCAAGGCACATTGGTCCCGGTTCATGTATGGAACCGGGACCAAAGGTGTCCTACGAACCGGGACCAATGCCCCACGTGGCCCGCCCGGCCCCCTGGCCTCCCGAACCGGAACTGTTGCTCCCATTAGTCCCGGTTCATGACTGAACCGGGACTAATGGGCTAGCCGGCCCGAACCGATGCCCTGTTTTCTACTAGTGGTTGTACAACTTTCGGGTTGCTACGCATGTACTTCCGATGGCAGCCAACTCCACAGTTTGAGCATTTGGATTCCTTTTGTCCAGCCAGGCGTTTGTATTCATCTCTGAGCACCAACTGATCTAGTACCACTGGCACACCTCCGTTAGCTCATACCCGCCCAGCCGCCGTCTTTCAACTGATTTTTCGTCCCAAACCCTCATACTTCGAAAGGGATTGTCCAGTTTGTACACGAACTGCATCTAGTTTCTACCGTAACCCTCTCAACTTTTTAGCACATGCTATGTGAGTGAAATAATGATACCATGCCAAGTTTCAACCTTTTCAAAGTTCATTCGTAGTTTTTTTCAATTTCAGGGTCATTTACCTCAAAAAAATTAATAAATGCATGAAAAATAGCGAATGAAGTGGAAAATGGTTGAAAATTGATGATGTGGCTTTGAATGGTGCATGTTGAACGCACAAAAACTCTGGAGTTTAAATAAGTTTTAAAAAACTGAAATGCCTTTATAACAGATGAGTTTTCGTCCAAAACCCTAATACTTCGAAAGAATTGTCCAGTTTGTACATGATGTGCATCTAGTTTTTACCGTAATCGTCTCAACTTTTTAGCACATGCTATGTGGGTGAAATGATGATACCATGCCAAGTTTCAACCTTTTCAGAGTTCATTTGTAGTGCTTTTCAATTTCAGGGTCATTTAGCTCAAAAAAATTAATAAATGTATGAAAAATAGCGAATGAAATGGGAAAGTGTTATGTTGGATGGTGCATGTTGAACGCACAAAAATTCTGGAGTGTGCATGTTGAAAAATAGCGAATGAAATGGGAAAGTGTTGAAAATTGATACTGTGGCTTTGGATGGTGCATGTTGAACGCACAAAAATTCTGGAGTTGAAACAAGATTAAAAAAAGTGTTATGAAAAAGTAAAACGGCTATAACTTTTGCATACGATGTTGAGAAAAAGTGTTATGAAAAATAAAAAAAATTTAAATGAATGATGTCATATCTGGATTCCACACATTTTTCTAATAATAATGGATATATTATTTATTGAATTTCGATTTACAGATTTAAAGATATTAATTATGCCATATTAAATGAATAAATTGCAAAAAATGAATAAAATAATATTATTACTTATTTTATTTTCATTGAAATTCAATATTATTATTAATCATTTATTGTTGTTTATTTTAATAATTGTTTAGAATTCAAAAAATTAAATCATGTTACATCAAGAACCAAGGGTTAATAGGATTGATAGCTTACTATTATCAAGAAAACAACAAGTGCAGAATTGGAAACTAGGGGTGATAGAACTCGAAAGTTAAGCGTGCTTGGATTAGAGCAGTGAGAGGATGGGTGACAGGCCGGGAAGTTAGAACATTTGGATTGAAGGGTGATTAGAGATTAAATTATCAAATAATTCCAGAGAAGTGAGGACGGGTGATTAGAGATTAAATTGTCAAATAATTCAAAGATTTGAAAATCAAAAAAAATAAAAAATATCAAAAAATAAAATAAAATATATTTATAAAAATACCTTTAGTACCAGTTGGTAACATCAACCGGGACTAAAGGTCCCGCTCTATAAAGCTGCCACGCGGAGCCCCTTTAGTTTCGGTTCATAATCCAACCGGGATTAAAAGTTGAGGCCTTTAGTTCCGACTCTTTAGTCCCGGTTCTAGAACCGCTAAAGGCCCTTACGAACCGGGACAAAAGGCCCGTTTTCTACCGGTGATGGATAGTGTCGACATTCAAAAAGAACCCCTCAACAAGGGTCCCAAGGTGATGTCGTTGGAAGGGTCAAAAATTCACCAAATTTGAAGTATATATGCAATTAGAAGAAGGAAAAAGTGCACTACGCCTCGTAGATACGCATGGGCATTTTACTAGTAGGAATAGGGATGCAACACACACATTGTATTCACTGTATGCCGCCCTTACGAACCGAGACAAAAGGTCCGTTTTCTACCGGTGATGGATAATGTCGACATTCAAAAAGAACCCCTCAACAAGGGTCCCAAGGTGATGTCGTTGGAAGGGTCAAAAATTCACCAAATTTGAAGTATATATGCAATTAGAAGAAGGAAAAAGTGCACTACGCCCGTAGATACGCATGGGCATTTTACTAGTAGGAATAGGGATGCAACACACACATTGTATTCACTGTATGCCGAAGCATATATGCGCGTACCTGGGCAGCCGTAATCCCTGCCTTATCCTCATAACTAGGAAAGGATTGGGAGGTTTGGCTTGTTACGAAAGAATAGAAATAGATCTTATAACATACCTAAGTTACGTGCAATAACAGCCATGTTCAACAATTTGGTCAGGGCGGCATGATGCAGGGATGGCCCAGCTCAAGCACATTGCTCGAGTGCAGCTCTGGATGCGGTGATCGGTCTTAGTGCTAAGCGCAATCTCGCTCACATACCCTGTCAACATGAGCGAGTCTTGATTACACTTGAAGTCGGGAAAGACTTCCTGGGTCCTTATCGGCCTCCTTCACCATCTAATCGCAGCTCATATTGATTGGCTGCCAAGCACTATGATATATGTGCTCGTTCATGTGGGCACATGCCAATTTGAGTTTCTTCCGCCAATCAACATCTTCTCCGACCGCCCCTGCTGAAATAAAGTCGTCCGCATCACAAGCAGTGACAAGCACTTCTCCTTCCTTGCTTTACGTGGTATTTTTAGTCAAGTTCCTCGAGGGAATGATTCTATTTGAAATTTACATATATCTTGATGCCGCCGTGAGAAGTATGTGCTTACTATGCTCTTTTGTTTTCCTCCAATATTTCAGAGTATTCTATGGACTGGAAATAATATGGAGGAAAACAAATTCAAACATATTATGTTAATGGCTTGGCACTTCTTTTTTGTATTGAGAAAAGACATTTGGCACCCTTATTCATAAGGTAGGTGAGTATATATAGTGTAGGACTATGTGTAGGTTTTTTTTTTCTCAGCTGAGCATGCGAATAGTGTTCAACAAGAGTCATCCAAAAACTGTTTTATCATCCTTTTTTTTGTCATTGGAGTGCACACATGATAAATCATGTGGCCTTTGTACTCCGTTTTCTGTTTCCTCTTGCAAAACTGAAATAAAGAAGAATGGTGAAAAGTTCATTCTGTGAGTAGTTAAATCTTAAATGTGAACTGCATGAAGAATGGTGAGAAGTTCAAGGCATAAATACTCCCTTAGTTTCAAGGCTTACTCGATACTACCTAGGAATGGCCCAGAGTGTAACTATGAATCGAAGAAAGTAAACTGATTCTTAAACATAACGACCAAATGTCGGGCAAAGTTGCAGGGCCATTACCTTGGTGTCACGACCCAAACGGAGAGATGGACGCATACTCGCATCAATACTAGCATTTGGGTACATGTTGGGGATCAATGAGATTTGGGCAGATAAATCAGCAAGGAGGCGGCGAGGATGCGAAGACGTTTTACAGATTGGATCAATTCGTTGCTTCCTTCTCCTTTCCCTGTAGTAAATGGAGCGTTTATCTCCTACTGCCATGTGGGACCCAGCGCAAAAGATGATGGAGATAGAACAGTTCACTGATGATTGATTTTAAACCAACTCTATAAACGCTGAACTTAATAACAAAAGAACTCATGTGAACGTACATTGATGCTGCTAGTAGCGACGGTCAACAAATAAAACCAAGATTTTATTTTCGAAAGATCCAGCAGCTGCTGGCCGGTTGATCATTGCAGAAAGCATGCGGGAAATACAAAAATGGTTGTGATCAAAAGATCAAAGAGATAAGAAAAACGCCCTGTTCTTCATTCATGAGATGTCTTTTTCTTTACTAGCAAGTTATTTCTGTGGTTGGTTGTTTTTGTTTTTTATCCGTGCTGGGTTGGTTTTTAGTTATGTTCTGGTGATGTTTTTTTCATTTGTATATCATGGTGGGCTGTGCTGTAGTTAGAGACGATATTTGTTATAAAAGGAGAGTGAAATTATTCTATGTTTGGTTGTGGTGTCATTACATCTTTTGGCCTCAGTTGCAGCTAGTGATTGGTTGTGCCAGCCCCTTGAGAGTTCATATTTCACACTGATAACCGTGCAATTGTTCTTGTAAAGTTCACATGGGTCGGCCAACGAAGTTGTCACTCGCTCAGCTTAGCTCCCTGCTCCACTCGCTCGCTCTGTTTTTCTCTTGGCTCGCCCACTGCTAACCCATAAAAGGCTGCACACCTTTTTTATTTGCACAAGTTCAATAATTCAAAACATGTTATTAGATTATTACAAAACTAGTTCTTTCAAAACAACTGGAAAAAAAACATGATTCAAAGAATATATTCATAGAGTTTTAAAAATGTTCGCAAATTTGAAATAAAGTTAGAAAAGTCACAAACTTTAAAATATTTCCATAAAATTAACAAATATTTCACGAATTTATCGCAAGGCAGGCCCCAGGGAACCCACAACCCCAGAAAGCTTCAAATATAGTGAACTTGCTATCTTAATATATTTTGGCTATAAAAAATACTTGATTGAAACGTAAGTAAGTAGTCAGACGTACGTTATTGTGAGTAGGAAAACATATTTCACAATGAACGTGCAATGTCGTCTTTGACTACGTCCACAGTCATGTACAGGTAAAGACCGGGTCTACTGTTTTTTTTTTCTGTTCTGGTTTCATTATTTATTTTTCTTTTTTTATATTCTATATTTTATTTTGTTTTCGTTTCTATTATAACTTTTTTGGTATTATACAAAAGTTCAGTGTGTACAGAAATTTTCAGTGTGTATTACAAAAATGTTCATCATATATTAAGAAACTTTTCACAATGTATTAAAAAAAGTTCGCCATATATTGTAAAAATGTTCATCATATATTAAGAATTGTTCGAAGAAATACTACAAATTTTCATTATGTATTTGAATTTTTTCAGCATATATTACACAAAATGTTCAATTTGTATTCACAATCGTTCAACGTAAATTACACAAATGTTCCATGCGTATTCGAAAACTGTTCAATGTACATTACCACATTTTTATCGTATATTAAGTATTCTTCGACGAAATACTATAAATTTTCATTATGTATTTGATATGTTTTCAGCATATGTTACACAAAATGTTCAATGTGTATTCACAGATTGTTCAATGTACAAATGTTCAATGCGTTTTTCAAAATTGTTCAATGTACATTAAAAAATGTTTATTGTGTATTTGAAAATTGGCCATCACACAATTCGTACTTAAAAAAAATAGAAATTTTAAGCGAGCAAAAAAGAAGTGGCTACAGTAGACCGGATGCTACAATGCCGGTTCTATCCTTCAAAGTAAGAAAAACAATAAGAAAACGATTGAGGCACAATGGGTTTGCCCCAACGCCTCAGCTTCAGTGAACTGGCTTCTTCTGACGCACACGGGCGGCGTATAAGGACTCTCCACATACACCCTCAATGGAAGGACTTGCTACAGTGGATGCAAAAGAGCTCATGGGTCCTCGACCTCCTCCGGCAATGCAGTCAAACCAGACTGAATGTCATAGACGTTGTCGACCGTGTCCATGTCAATCGGCTACCAAGCACGATGATATATGTGCTCGATCATGTGGGCACTTGTCAATATGAGTATCTTCCGCCTACCAACAGTCTCTCTGATAGTCCATATTGCAGCAAATCTGGTCAGATAACAAGCAACGACAAGTGCTTCTCTTTCCTTGTTCTGTGTGGTATTTCAACTGAAGCTCCTCGCCGAAATGATTGGATTTTGAATTTATAAATATCTAGGTGCCGCCGCGAAAAGTATGTGTTTTTCATTTTCTTTTTGGTTTTCCTCCAATATTTCATAGTATACCACGAACTAAAACTAATATGGAGGAAAATAAATACAAACTCATTATGTTAGTAGACTTTTGACATCCTTGATCACAAGGTAGGTGAGTATATATAGTAGGTCTATGTAGAGTTTTTTTTTCTCAGCTAAACATGCAGATAGCGTTGAACAACTCATTCAAAAACTGTTTTGTCATTGGAGTGCACACCACACAAATCATGTGACCATTCTGCTTCCATTTTGTGTTTCGTCTTCCAAAATGAAAATAAAGAAGAATGGTGAAAGCATCATGACGTGAGTATTTGAACATCAATTGCATGAAGAACGGTGAGAAGTTCAAGGACGTCCAGAGCATTTGGGTACAAGTTGGGAATACAATCAGATTTGGGGAGAGAAATCAGCAAGCAGGGGAGGGATACAAGAGCAGGAAGTGATAGGAACACGAGCAAGGGTGAGAAGCTGAAGACGTTTTACAAAGGAAAGTACACTTTTGAGCTCAAGCTCGAATGCATCTGCATGAATACTAAAATCAGAAAAAACATCAAAACATTTTAAAAACTTCTGATTTTTTTGGTGCTGAACTTTGACAAATATTCCAAGTGCTTGTAATTTTCATCATGAGATCATATTCGTGTAAGGCGTGGCAAAAAAATATATTTCAAAATGCTTTCTCAAGTAGCATTTTCATAGCATCGTTTTTGTTTTTTTATCACGCCTTCCTCAAATGTGATCTCATGATGAGAATTTGCAACCACTTAGAACATTTGTCAAAGTTCATCACAAAAGAAAATTATTTTTTTAGAATGTTTTTTTCAATTTTACTGTTCATGCGGGTGCATTTAAACTCAAGCTCAAATACTCCATGACCATAGTGGAATCCCCTGCCGTAAATGGAGCACTTGTCTCCTACTGCCATGTGGGACCCAGCCCAAAAGACGCACCACTCAGATATGGCCGGCCATGACACTTGACTGCATATTGAAATAAATGAATTGACTGATGAACAAAACGCATTTTTAACGCGCGGCATCAATGACGCACGGTATCCTGCCCAGCGGATTGCCTATGATTCCTGCCCAGTGGGAGCCGGCATGGTTTTAAGGAAAAGCCTATGATTTCTGGATCATGAGAGGCCAAAAGGAACAGAATTTGTTTTTGAACAAAACATATGTTGTAGATGTATGATTCTATCGGCAATTAAGCTGTGACGATGAGACATGCTCTATGTACCAATATGTGATGAAACATATAAACTAGAAAGCATAAAGTTAAAAGTAAAGTTGAGATCAAGGGGGAGAATGTTAGGATGATCTCCACCGAGTGGGCCCAACGGCCCACCGGACCCCTGATCCGATGCGCCCTGATCGGGGGCACCCAACCCGTTATGGTTGCTGGGCCGCTGTGACCCGCGCTATATTAACAGAGGTGGGAGGCCGGGGCATGGATGATCAGATTCGCCGCCGCCACTCTGCCCACCTACACACTCTACTGATCTAGGGTTAGCGCGGTGCTCACGGGAAGCACCACTGCCACCCCTCCATCTCTCTGCCGTCGTCACCACCGCCACCGCGATGCGATGGAAGGCGGCTCGAGCTCCTCAGGTCAGGGAGCAGGTAATCACCACATCACCTCCTTCTCTCTACTACCGGAATCTCAACCCCATGTGTTCCACAGAATACATCACATAGGCCATTTGTTGCGGGCGTCCCTTGGGTAGTGGCGGTTGATGGCGACGATGGTGCGGCTGGCTGTTCGAGGCCGCGGGGTGGTGACGCTGGTCGGCCACATGGTCTCGGTGCTTCGGCGACGGCTTTTGTTTGGCGGCGGAGCGCCGGTGGTGGAGGAGCTTCCCTTCTCTTGGGTTCGGGCCAGCGACGCAGGCTGTCTGCGCAGTGCAGACGGCTAGGACCTGGGGCAAATGCTCGGGCGGACCGGCTTTTGGGGCCCGTGGTTGGTCGAAGCTCTTGCTTTGGGTAGGCGAAGGCGGGCACGGTCCGGGATGCGTCCGCGGGTGATGTTCCCATTCCTCGCGGGTGCGATGGTAGTTGGTGGTGGTCGGGATTCCACTAACTTGTCGATCAGATCGGCGCTAAAGACCACGAACATGGCGTCGTGCGAGTGTGGTCGGCGACAGACGCCGGTAGTCATGGAGTTGTGTCTCCCCCAATCCACCGCGACTGGCTAGAGGCGTGGGCGTGGATGCCTCCTACTGTGGACGCGTCGATCCGAACTCCGTGGCTGATGTCGGGCTAGGAGTGAAAGCAGACACCTTTACCCCTCCTAACGTGGTGGTTGCACCGTGATGTGGGCGGTTGGTTGTGTCTCTGACATGGATGCCGGGGCGGCGGCCCCGGATGGCGGTCCGCATGGATGGCTCTCCGGCAGGCTCCATGGCGGTGGTGATGGACTTCCCTCTTGGTCGAATGGGTTGCTAGAGGTGGAGCTGAAGGTGGCTCATGCATGCTATATCCAATCGCATGCCACTATTCGGATCTGGAGTTCTGACCTCGCCGTGTTTGTCCTGAGTCCTCGTGGTGATGCGGGGAGGTGCCGAGCGAAAGCTCCACACTTTGCGTCGATGGCGACGACGCTCACGGGCGCCGTTATCTTCTTGAAGACGTCGTTGTGGTGCTCCTCTTCGTGTCTGGGTTCCGGGTGAAAACTTGTGTCCGTGTGGACTCGGCAGCAGCGACGCCCAACGTTGTTCTCCCTCTTGGGGGTGTTGTCGTGGAACTTAGGTGTTAGGGCGTAGCGTGGCTTTGTTTTTAGTTTTTCATGTTCCCACTCTTGGTAACGTAGTCACATGTGACTTGTGTGATCCGATTATCATAGGATGGGCACTTTGTGTGGGCTACCTCATCACCTTGTATAGTTCGGCTGTGTACCTTGATTGAATGTTGCGTTATATATAAAGTGGGGCGAAAGCCTGTCTCGAGGAGGTCCTCGTGGATGGCCACGTCTTCGCGAGGTGTCCTTATGTGTGTGCCCTCGCTGCCGAAATCTGGCCACAGAAAGCACGCCTCCTGCGGATCCAGTCGGGCCAGGTCAAATCCGACGATCGCCGTAGAGATCAACCTCACTCCTGGCCGGATCTGATGATTTATCTCCGGTGACTTGTCAATAACGCCAACAGGCAGAAAGGAATCCCTGATGACCAAGGAACGGCAACAACGGGCGATGCTACTCTTTCCCATCCGACAAGCGGTGAAATAGCGACAAGTCTCGGAACGACTCGTGGGCCTGCGGCATAGCCCACTCGAAACAAGACGAAGCCCAGCTGGAACTCTGGCCCGGATTGGACCCAATAGTTTAAATACCCGTGTAACGCGCTTTTTGAATTCGCTTTGGACTGGACGGCGGCTCCGGCCGAGCTGTAACCCACCTGTATCTACCTGTATCTCTGAGAGGAGTGGAAAAGGATACACGCTTCTCGATTCCCTATTCGCCATGAACCCTAGCTTCCTTCCCTAGATCGAGCGCTATCCTTACACTTGGTATCAGATTCAGTGGTCTTGGACTTGCCGCTGCATCACCATGGGACACGGTGGCGAGACCGGTGGCACGCGGAGGTGATGGACAAGCTGTCCGATGACGGGCGCGGCATGTACGCGCTTCTGCGGGTGGATTTCACTGCTGATTTATCTCCGGTGACTGGTGCAGGACTGGAACAAGGTGACTGGTGCAGGACTTGTTGGCGTGCCATCCATGGAAATGTGCCGCTACAAGCTACTGCAAGGAATCATACACACGTAGATATAAAGAAGAAAGTGGACGCAGCTGTTTTGAGCCCGAGCTCAAATGCACCTGCCTGAGAAGAAAATTCATAAAAAAATCAAAAGAAATCAGAAAAATATGATTTTTTGTGAAAAACATTGAAAAAATTCCTAGGTGTCTGCAAAATTTCATCATGAAAACACACTTGTGGAAGTCGCAGCAAAAAAAATAAAAATCAGTACTTCAAAATGAAAGCATTTTTTACTGTGACTTCCACAAATGTGTTTTCATGATGAAATTTTGCAGGCATCTAATAATTTTGTCAATGTTTCTTAAAAAAATCATATTTTTCTGATTTGTTTTGAATTTTTTATGTATTTTTTTCCAGGCAGGTGTATTTGAGCTCCGGAGCAGAAACCGACTTTCGAAAGAAAGGCTCCTATATGCATGGTCATAATGGCACAGGTTTGATCCCGAGGGAAACAAGGCGTCTGGATTTGCATACCACTGGACGCCGTGCCCCCAAAGCATTATTCGACTGATGATGCCTTTTAGCTCTATATAACCACTGAACTGAATAATAACAGGAACGTGTGCAAACAAACGCTTACCCTGCTAGCGGTGGCCGTCAAGAGTAAAAGCCAAGAAAATTTCATCACATACAAGACCACCTTTTTGTATAAAACAAATGCATGAGGTCTGCGATTCATAACTAGATCCAGTTAAATCCATGAGTTGCGTAATCATCGTCATCAATAGATAAAATCCATAATCACTACGGGAAAAATGGAATTTTATGGCTGTTTGCACCTTTGCCGAGAGTCAAACCACGGGATCTCCGCATAAACAACATAAGCCTAACACGACTCTCGGCAACATGCCGGACTCAGTAGAGGTGTGCCGTTGCTGAGACGTAGGTAAAGAGAACTTAGCAAACAAAACAAACCCGACTTATATTTTTTTTGCCGAGTTCTAGGCCACAAGAACTAGACAAAGTTTGTGCCATATGGCGATATTGAAAGTTGTTGTCTCCTCTTTCACGACAGGCCGGTTTTGCCTAGTGCCCACGTTATGGGCCTCAACATAGTTTTTGCCAGACTTTTCTTTTTTCTTTTCACCATGTAGACAACTTTGCTGAGTGCCCGATGGAAGGTAGAAACTGCGGCCGCGACTGAGCGACCTCTTCTTAAGGTGCAATAGTTGGCCCCCCTTGTATGACAGTTTGCAATAAAAGGTAAGCCTTGCCCCTCGGTGAAACACTAGGGTATGAATCCATTGAGGTACAAGTGCTTGCAACAGTTGAATGCCCTGCAACAAAAATAAACCCCTCTTGTTCCCCCCGACAATTCCTAATAGGGGTGTCAATCCCTACTAGTCTTTGTGGTTGAACAGGACTATTAAAAGATAATAGGCGATAAATATTTTTGGTATTCTGGAATAAAATAAAACAACATGTAGATGTTGTTGAAAGGTGGTTCTTATGATGGAAACTGGACCGGGATTCATAGGTTCACAAAGTGTAACTCTCCCATGTAGAAAGAGTGTAATGGTGGCTTTCTCATGTCTGTAAATGCAATATGGAACACTCATGTTCATGCCAAGTAAGCACATGTTGTAAGTGCAATATGGAACACTCATGTTTTTCTCAGCTAAGCATGCAAATAGTGTTGAACAAGTCAACCAAAAGCTGTTTTATCATGCACACCACACAAGTCATGTGACCATTGTACTTCCTCTTTTGCTTCCTCGTGCAAAAAGCAAACAAAGAAGAATGGTGAAAACTTCATGAAGTAGTTGAATATCAATTGCATGAAGAATGATGATTAGATGGTGAAGAAAGTAAACTTATTTTCTAACATAACAAGAGAGAATGACGGTCTAATTAAGTTGCAGGGCCACTACCTAGGACTGCACATGGCGGAGATAAAACAGTTGACTGGTCGTTGCTCTTATAACTCTGAAACTGAATAATAATAACAGAACATGCGCGGACAAACACTGGCCCTGCTAGCCGTGACAGTCCAGTGACAGTCAAGAATAAACCCAAGAACATTTGATCATGCATTCTCCTATAAAATAAATGCATCACATATGACAATTGTTAACTAGCTTCAGTTGAATACATGAGAATCACGTTATCTTGATACATAAGATCCATAATTCAAATGACCGCAGACCAATGTTGACGATACACACAATCATGAAATATTACGGTATGCTAGATTGTGTGTGAGCATGGATGAACTCTCAAAAACCAATTCAAATGATATATTTGTTCATCCAACTTATGGCGAGTTAACATTGATTTGTCTTACTGGTAAGTATGTGACATACTTATGGATGTGGGAACACCTACAGGTCTATCCCTCGGCGGCTCGGCAAACCTAATTGCAAGATTGAGATCATAAATACTAAAGGAAGGTGAATAGAAGATTCCAAAAAATGTGTATGATATCAGAGTACTCAACAGAACAGTGGCCAAATAAACGAATTAGAGAACCAGATGTCAATCTTCTATTCATGCTTACCAGTATGAATAGAAGATATCAAACCAACGATTGTCAATGCTTCTATTGCAGCAGCAGCAGCAGCGGTGTGGGTCAAATCTAATTGAAATGAAAAAAAAATAGCCAGACAAGAATACTAGTTTAGTAAATTGCTTATCATGATCTTTTGTTTTCCTCCAATATTTCAGCGTACTCCATATATTGAAACTAATATGGAAGAAAACATATGTAGTCTAGTAAGCAATGGACTTTTGACATCCTAATTCTCATGGGAGCTCGTAGTATGTGTGGAGCTGTATATATATTTTTTGCTAGCTGAGCATGCGACAAGTGTGGAGCAAGTTATTCAAAAACTGTTATAACATCTCTTTTATCATGCAAGTACAAATTAAAAATCATGTGATCATCCTATGTCCATGTTTTGTTTCCTGTTTCAACAAATAGGAGAAAAGAACACCAAAAATTCATGAAATGAGTAGTTCGATGGCGAGAACATGATATATAGTGAGAAGTTCATGTGTGTCCAAGTGTATAAATACTCCCGTTTGGGCCTTAATTATTCAAGACTTGTGATTCAGAATCAAGAATCAGTCTATCGACCAAGCGGGGAAACAACCAATGAGCTAGCACTAGATATTGGAAAACAGCCAAGTCCTCAAAAGGCAGCCCAAAACTTTAGGTATAGGCGATACAGTACATATGTCGGAGAGGTTAACATATGTAAATGTATATATTCTATATTCTATGTCCCTTTTGAAATCAATCATCCACCACGGTATCAATCTACTGCATGACCACCACCGGATTCGGGTACCATTAAGAACTCGATTCAGGTGGGTTTTATAGTCCAAATGATAGTTAAATAACTCGATTCAGCCAGCAGACGCACCATATGTATACAATATTCGAGGAGCTCTAGCCAAAAAATAAAAAAATTCAGGTCCCAACAATGTTCATTTTAAAGTTTCTTTCACAACCAAATTTTGTTTTTTGGCCACAACCTCCTCGGGTTTCCAACCACCATAAATTTTTGCATGCACATCGAGCACTCGAGGATCTTGGACAATTTGATGCAATTATCTTGGCACCGAATCACCACTCTACACCACATGCACGTACAGTAGTCGCTGCATATTGAGCTTACACATATATGCAACCAATTTGATATTGTTAGTACGTATTTTGTAGCGGTGCCACTCCTCTTTGCAAGATATACACTAGATTTCACTTCATCGCTTAGAAATTGTAAAAATCCATTCTCATGCACATGCACGTATTCTCCATGCAAGAGACGGAACAAGCAGAAAAATACTCACTCGTGTGGTTGAAAATTAATATTTATCAATTTTCACTCTTGAATTTCTATGAATGAACGACCGGTCTTAATTACAGGGTACCATAGGAGCTCTGACCACGCTTCCTCAAACCAATGATTGTGAATGCTTCTATTGCAGCAGAGTGATGTGGGTCAAATCCAATTGAAATGAAAAATATTAGGGTAGCTGCACAAGAATACAAGTTTATTGTACAAAACCATTTTCCAACAGCGCAGTGTCAAACTTGGTCGCTCTTCTAGATTTTGAGTATCTTGATGAAGGCAATATATTTCATGTTTCACTGTTCGATTCCTCGTGTCGAGATTATCAAAACTAGATCTCGTGTTTATAGGTTTGATGAACTTTTTTTTCACGAAAAAACGCGGATGAAAAGACTGTGCCTCTCGCAGAAGGGGAAAAAAAGGAAAACAATTTTTTTTCGAGAGGCACAACTGAGCCTCTCACGAAAAAAAATGTGTTTTTCTCATTTTATAGAGGCACGGCTGTCCCTCTCCCGAAACAAATCCATGCCTCTCCAGGAAGCACAATCGTGCCTCTCGAGGAAGGAAAAAACGTGTATTTTCCCGTTTTCGAGAGGCACGGCCATGCCTCTCGTGGAAGCAAATCTTTGCCTCTCGCCGAAGGAAAACCGTGCCTCTCGAGAAAGTAAAAAAATGTGTTTTATTTTTTCCGTTTCAGAGAGGCACAAGCTCCCAGAAGCAAAACCGTTCCTCTTGAGGAAGAAAAAAAAGAAAACACGTTTTTTTCCATTTCCGAGAGGCACGGCCATGCCTCTCGCGTAAGCACATCCGTGCCTCTCTTGAAAGAAAAACCTTGCCTTCTGAGGAAGAAGAAAAATAGAATGCTTAGTTTGGGCCAGCCCGCACGCCGACCCTTAGTTTATGCCAGTCTACGACCGGGGTTCACTATTTCAATTTTTTCTGTTTGTGTTTCATTTTTTTTTCATTTTTTTCTGTCTATTTTTTTCTATTTCCTTCTAAGTTTTTTGGTCTTATAAAAATATTCAGTTTGTATTATAAAAATGTTCATGATATATTCAGAAAATTTTCACTATATATTACAAAAAAGTTCACCATGCAATTATAAAAATGGTCATCGTATATTAAGAATTGTTCGACAAAATTTTACAAATTTTCATTATGTATTTGATGTTTTTCAGCATATATTACACAAAATGTTCATTTTGTTTTCACAAATTGTTCAACGTAAATTACACACATGTTCAATGCATATTCAGAAACTGTTCATCATACATTACCAAATTTTTATCGTATATCAAGAATTGTTCGACGAAATACTATAAATTTTCATGATGTATTTGATATTTTTCAGAATATATTACACAAAATATTCAATGTGTATTTGTGAATTGCTCGATGTCCATTACAGAAATATTCCATGGGTATTCGAGAACTGTTCAACATACATTACAAAATGTTTAATGTGCATTTGAAAATTGTTCAACATAAAAATTCATACTTTCAAAAACTTTGAAATTTGAACCGACCAAAAAGAAGGGGCTACATTGGTCCGGATACTACAATGTCGGTTATATCCTTCGAAGTCCAAAAAGAAGAAGGCGATTGGGACATATTGGGTTGGCCCAAGCGCCTAGGCTTCAAGGAGCTGGCTCCTTTTGACGCACACGGGCGGTGTATAAGGACTCTCCACATACACCCTGAATGGAAGGGACTCTTGCTACAATGGATGTGCGAAAGAGGTCTTGGGTCCTCCACCTCCTCTGGGCAATCCAGTCGAGCTCAGAATGAATGTCAAAGACGATGTTGATGGTGTCCACGTCAATCGGCCATCGATCACCGTGATATATGTGCTCGTTCATGTGGGCACATGTCAATATGAGTATCTTCCGCCTACCAGCAGTCTCTCTGACCGTTCATATTGCAGCAAATCTGGTCGCATCAAGTTCCTCGCCGAAATGAAAACATCATGACGTGAGAAGTTGAATATCAATTGCATGAAGAACGGTGTGAAGTTTAAGGACGTCCAGAGCAAAAATAGTCCCTTAGTTTCAAGAGTTATTCAATACTACCTAAAAATAGTCCCCGCAGGTGGCCGCACAAGCACAAATGTATACGACATGCTCACACCATAAGTGCATGCATGTATATAGTCCAAAAAAAAAGTTATTTTGTACAGTATGAATATTCCACATCGCAGGATGCTATGAACTTTTGGTCATCAGGCGTTTCAAGTGGAGGATATTCCACGTCGGACAAATCTATTATGAATAAAAATATCATTAGTAAAAAAATGATATTGCACACATCATTGATGAAATTTCAAGTTGGGTTCCTCACGGAAATTGATTGTATTTTAAATTTACAAATATCTTGGCACCACACCAAGAGTATTTGCTTACCATGATGTTTTGTTTACCTCCAATATTTCCGAGTATTCTACAGACCGAAACTAATGTGGAGCGAAAGAAATTCAAACTCATTACGATAATGGACCTTTCACATCCTTATTCAGAAGGTAGTTGAGTACACTAGTAGAAAACGGGTCTTTTGTCCCGGTTCGTAAGGGCCTTTAGTCTAAAGGCCTCCACATTTAGTCTCGGTTGGCTTACGAACCGGGACTAAAGGGGCTCCACGTGACAGCTTTCTAGAGTGGGACCTTTAGTCCCGGTTGGCTTACGAACCAGGACTAAAGGGGCTCCGCGTGACAACTTTCTAGAGCGGGACCTTTAATCCCGGTTGGTGTTACCAACCGGTACTAAAGGTATTTTTTAAAATAGTTTTTTATTTTTATTATTTATTTATTTATTTATTTTTATTTTTTCTGATTTTCAAATCTTTGAATTATTTGACAATTTAATCTCTAATCACCCCTCCTCAGTGCTCTGAAATTATTTGACAATTTAATCTCTAATCACCCTTCATTCCAAATCGTCTAACTTCCTGGCCGGTCACCCATCTTCTTACTGCTCCAACCCGAACATGCTTAACTTTCGAGTTATATCATCCCTAGTTTCCAAGTCTGTACTTGTTGTTTTCTTAACGATAGTAAGCTATCAATCATATTAATCCTTAGGTCTTGATGTAACAGGGTTTAATTTTTTGCACTCCAAAAAATTATTAAAATACACAACAATAAATGATTAATAATAATATTAAATTTCAATGAAAATAAAATAAGTAATAATATTATTTTATTCATTTTTTTAAATTTATTCATTTAATATGGCATAATTAATATCTTTAAATCTGTAAATCGAAATTGAACAAATAATATATCCATTATTATCAGAAAAACGTGAGCAATGCAGATATTACATCATTTATTTGAAAAAATTATTTTTCATAACAATTTTTTTTCGACATCTTATGCAAAAGTTATAGCTGTTTTACTTTTTCATAACACTTTTCTTAATCTTATTTGAATTCCAGACTTCTTGTGCGTTTAACATGCATCATCCAAACCCACATTACCAATTTTGAAGCCTTTCCCAATTCATTCACTATTTTTCATACATTTATTAAAATTTTTGAGCTAAATGACCCTGAAATTGAAAAGCACTACAAATGAACTCTGAAAAGGTTCAAACTGGGCATAGTATCATCATTTCACTCACATAGCATGTGCTAAAAAGTTGAGAGGGTTACGGTAAAAACTAGATGCACTTCGTATACAAACTGGACAATCCCTTTCGAAGTATCAGGGTTTTGGACGAAAACTCATCTGTTACAAAAGCATTTCATTTTTTAAAACTTATTTAAACTCCAGAGTTTTTGTGCGTTCAACATGCACCATTCAAAGCCACATTATCAATTTTCAAACCTTTCCCGCTTCATTCGCTATTTTCATGCATTTATTATTATTATTTTTGAGCTAAATGACCCTGAAATTGAAAAACACTACAAATGAACTCTGAAAAGGTTGAAAGTTGGCGTGGTATCATCATTTCACCCACATAGCATGTGCTAAAAAGTTGAGAGGGTTACGGTAAAAACTAGATGCACTTCGTGTACAAACTAGACAATTCCTTTCGAAGTATCAGGGTTTTGGACGAAAAATCATCTATTACAAACACACTTCGTTTTTTAAAACTTATTTAAACTCCAGAGTTTTTGTGCGTTCAACATGCACCATTCAAAGACACATCATCAATTTTCAACCATTTCCCACTTCATTCGCTATTTTCATGCATTTATTAATTATTTTGAGCCAAATGACCCTTAAACTGAAAAGCACTACAAATGAACTCTGAAAAGGTTAAAACTTGGCATGGTGTCATTATTTCACCCCCATAGCATGTGCTAAAAAGTTGAGAGGGTTATGGTAAAAACTAGATGCACTTCGTGTACAAACTGGATAATCCCTTTCGAAGTATCAGGGTTTTGGACGAAAAATCATCTATTACAAAGGCATTTCATTTTTTTAACTTATTTCAACTCCAGACTTTTTGTGCGTTCAACATGCACCATCTAATATGTGCATAGGAGCAAAAAGAATTAAATTAAAAACTATTTTTAAACTCAAGTTATTCATAATATAGGGTTTGAAGCAAATTTAAACAAATTCAAATTTAAACCATTCAAATTTGAAAACTAATTGCACAAACACAAACTAGACAAAATTTTGAATCTAATGCAAAAAGAATCACTCAAAAACATCAAATATCCTAAAAGATATAAGCAATTTAAAACAAAAACTAAAAACAGAAAACAAATAGAAAAAAAAACTTTCAAAACCCTTTAGTCCCGGTTGGTATCTCCAATCGGGACTAAAGGTCTTGGAGACACCAACCGGGACTAAAGCCCCAACCCCTTTAGTCCCAGTTCGTGTCTCCAACCGGGACTAAAGTCCCGGTTGGAGACACGAACCGGGACTAAAGGGTATCGGCCCCTTTAGTCCCGGTTGGTGTCTGCAACCGGGACTAATGCCCGACTGGCGCCCTAGCTGCTCAAACCGGGACTAATGCTCACATTAGTTCCGGTTCGTTAGGCAACCGGGACTAATGTGTAGAACGAGCTGTGATGAAAGCCTTGTTTTCTACTAGTGGTACATATAGCCTAGGAATATGTCTAGTTTCTCAAGCAGCAGCCGCCTCAAAAACTTAGGGTTTCTCTGCCTCCCGCCGGCGCCGGCGTCGGTCCGCCTCGTCTTCGGTGGCCTTAGGGCCATGGGGGCGCGGTGTATCCCGGCCCTTGCTGGTGGGAGGGCTCCGTTTTTAGATGTGTTTTCGAGTTTTGTTAGAATATGTGTCCCGCTTAAGAAGGCGAGACGACAGCGGCTCCTTGAAGATGGAATAAGGTTCTTCCTGACTAGCCCCCATTCTGGTGGAGCATCTAGCGTCGTCGGTGGGCGTGTGGAGGTGTGTCTCCGGCGGATCGGCCTTTGGTTGATTTTGTCAGATCTCCTCGTCATTCGTCTATGTTCGGATGTCTTTAGGTTGGATTCTTTCGATCTATGCTACTCTTCATCGGCGTCGATTGTTGTTCTGGTGCGTTGGTCCTATGGGGCCTTAGCACGATAATTTTTCGGCTGTCTACTACAACAACTTTTGCCCGGCTCAGGTGAGGGAGGAGCGATGACGGCGGTGCGCCTTCGGCTCGCTTCAGTGCTTGTAGTCGACACTAGGTGGTCTATGAATCTCGATGTAATTTTTAGTATTTCTATATTCATTGTACTATCATGTTTGAAGATGAATAGGTCGGGTGTTTTCCCACAAAAAAACATGGTAGGTGAGTATATATAGCCTCGAAGTATATGTATAGTATTTTTTTCAGCTATAAGCATGTAAATAGTGTTGAACAAGTCATTGGATTTTTTATCATAGTGGATATTTTAATCATTGGAGTGCACACCACACAAATCATGTGACCATTGTACTTTCCTTTTCTGTTGCCTTTTGCGAAAATAAAATAAAAAAGAATAGTGAAAACTTCATGATGTGAGTGGTTGGATCTTGAATGTCAATTGCATGAAGAATGGTCTAGGGTTTAGCGGGGGGGTCCCACCTAATTTCATTTCAAAGGCCCTAATTATCATTAGGGAAGCAAAATGACTTGCTAAGTTACAGGGCCAATACCATGTTGTCACGATCCAAACCAAACGGAGAGATGGGGCGGACATTCAGATCAATACCATTATTTTGGTACAAGGTGGGGATACATTAAGATTAGGGAAGGGGTAAACGAGCAGGAGACTAGTAACTTGAACAAGGATGAGAGGCCGAAGACATTCTACAAACAACTGGATCATCAAGATGTGCGTTTCCACGCCCGTCCATCTTGAGAAAGTATAGAGATGTGTTATGCAGGTTGATATATCAGATTAAGGAGTTAAGGAACAGATGTTAGCACTATATATCCTTAACTATGTTGGATAACAGACCTTTTATGCGGACACTTTGGCTGCACGCATCATTCAGATGCAAAGGCTGGAGGTATTCGTATGTGATGGCTAACCACCGGCCGACCAAATCAGCTTAGCCTCCGTTTTGTAAAATAGTTCAGTTGGAGTACAAATCGAAACTGGAGCGGTGAGATTGATACAAAGCGGGCATTCTTTTCAAGACATTCTCTGTCAGTCTGATACATTCAGGGAGATACATAATCACAATAAACAGAATGGGTTTTAAGTCGAATCCTGTGTTAAACTGATCTCGGCCAGAAAGGTTCTGGATGGTGTTGTTATGTGCCCGGCGAAGCAAACCGGCTGCTGGATGCTAGAACGGCGGGTGTATTTTTACTCACCAAACGAAGATTGTTCCACCAGCATAGTTCGACCAAACAGACGCTGCTTGCAACTAGCGGAAGTTTCGGCCTCTAGGAAGAAACGATGAAATATGATGTTATAGTCTGTGTGACATTTTTCCCGAGCTCTAGGTCGTGCGGTGCTTCAGCTGGCTGGTATTCCACGTCTAGCGAATCTATTCGGAACAAGAAAGAAAATATCAGCCTAAAAATATTGATAACTGTACACATTATTGGCTAGTTTTCAAGTTTCTTGCCGAAATGATCGTAATTAAAATTGACTTATTTGTTGGCGCAAACACGAAATAGCAAATGCTTTGTTTTCCTCCGGTATCTCAGGGTTTACTATATATGGGGTGAAACTAGTATAGAAGAAGGCATATTTAAACTTATAACAATGGGCCTTTGACATCCTTATGCGTGAGGTTGGTGAGTACATATAGCGTAGGACGATGTATAGCATTTGTCTGCTAAGCACACAAATAGTGTTGAGCAAGCCACCCAAGAACCGTTTCCTTGCTTTATCACACGGGTTAGCCCCGCAAAAATGATGTGACTGTCCTATTGACCATTTTTTGTTTCCTCTTGCAAAATAAAAGAAGATATAAGGATAGTAAAAACTGCATGAATAGAGTAGTTGAAATGTAATTCACGTGAAGAATGGTGAGTAGTTCAAAGATGACCAGTGTATACATGCTCCCATTGCTGGCCTTATTCGGGACTTACAATCCACAAATGTCAGACGATCGGCCCAACAGTCTCAAATATTGTAGGGGGGAAATCAAGTTGGTAGGAGTGGGCTTATTGTACACCTACTGATTTCATGCAACATGCAGATTTTTTAAAAGTATATTATTTTTGAAAATATTCCTAAAATGTATGCCGTAATTCAGAAATTTCAAATATTTGACCCCGTGGGCCTCATTTAGACTGAAGAGGCACTCTTCGTTCTTATCTTGGCCACATAGGCCATGTGGCCTCTTTGTGCATTATTGGTTAAATAACTAATGAACCTGAAAGTTATACGATTTCCCCCCCCCCCCCCCCCCCCCGCGATATAGCATTTTCCGTTTATTTATCTGCGCGTACACCCCACTGAAAACACGCTTCTTAGGTGACGGCTAACCACCAGGCAAATCAGCCTTGTCAGGCTTAGCCCGTGTTTAAGTAAAATAGTTCAGTTGGAGTAGAGATCAAAGCTGGAGTTTGGTACATTCACGGAGATACATAATTTGAATAAACACAATGGGTCGAAATAAAATCTTTGGTTGAACTGATATCGCTCAAAAGATATTCCATATTCTGTTGTTATAACCCCGGCGAAGCAAACTGGCCGATGGATAGTAGGATGGCGGGTCTATTTTTACTCACCAAAAGAAGATTGTTCCACCAGCATCGTTTGACCAAAGAGCCGCTACTTGCAAGTCACCTATGCTTTGGACTCGTGAATGAAACGATGAAATATGTTGTTAAATTCTATGGGAAATCTTCCTCCAGCTCTGGGTCGGGCAATGTTTCAGCCGTCGGGTATTCTGCGTCCGGCGAATCTATTCGTAACAACAAAAATATTAGCCTATAAAAGATGTTGATTGTACACTTCACTGTCTAGTTTTGAAGTTCCTTGCGGGAATGCTTGTGTTTTAAATTTAATGATTTGTTGGCTCAAGCGCTAAATAGTAAATGCTCACCATGATGTTTTGTTTTCCTCCAATATCTTACTATGGGGTGAAACCAGCATAGAAGAAGGAGAATTTAAAACCATACCAAGGGACCTTTGACATCCTTATGCGTGAGGAAGGTGAGTATATATAGTATATGTAGCTAGGACCATGTATAGTTGTCACTTAAGTACACAAATAGTGTTGAGCAAGTCATCCAAGAACTGTTTTATCATCTCTTATCATGCGGGTAGGCATTGCAAAAATGATGTGACCATGGTACTTCCATTTTTCATTTACTCTTGCTAAATGAAAGAAGATATATAGATGGCAAAAACTTCATGAATTGAGTAGTTGAATGTCATTCACGTGAATAATGGCGAGTAGTTCAAAGATGTCCAGTGTATAAATGCTCCCATTTCAGGTTGAAAATTCGCAGCGCACGCACCTGCCAAGCCCTGGCTGGCCGCTCGATTGCCTCGCGATTTGCAAACTAGCTGAATCCAGCTCGAGGGTACAGTAAGTTTTAAGTTTCAGTAGTTGATTGCATCTAAAAAATTCGATTTTCACTTCTTTGTACCACGTTTCAGAGGTAATATTTTAAGTGGTTTTTTCTGCCGGTCATAAGCACAAAATACGTGCTTTTATTTGTCGCTCCTACTAAGTTTCAACAGTTGAAGCTTAACCTGTTTTTATAAAGGTCGTCATAAAATATTCAAAAAGGATCTTATTTCAAAGCGTTGGTGACGAGAAACGCAAATACGAAAACATAACTCAAATTAAACTTTTCGTTCAAAAGATATAGAGGTTGGAAAACCGGAAGCCAAAATAAAAGGCCAGCGCGAGGGGCTCGGTGTCCTGGAACCCCTCTTTTTTTGAGCGGTGTCCACAAATCCTGGGACCTGCCCAAATCCGCTGCCCCATTTCAGGCCACATTCGAGACTTATGATCCACAAATATCAAATGGATCGACCCAACCCTCTGGAAGGAAAACAAAATACGAGTTGGTAGGAGTGGGCTTATTCCCAATGATTTCATCCAACATGCACCGATGGCGTGTATATTCGTATAAACTATGATATTTGATTTGGATGGGTGTCTTGTATAAGCTCTTGTTCTGTGCTCGTAATGTACGTTGATGCGATTTCCTCGTTGCTGTCCTACAATATACTTGCAGATCAAACCGTAAATTTTGGATTGAAGAGGCAGGAGACTAGGAAATATAAATCTTCACAACAGAAGCTCATATACGGATACATATACAATATACCCCTTATTAGCCCTCTTACAAGAGAATCGAAATGTAAATAAGATATGTACGGCAACAAATCTAGAATATGTGTCTCGCGCCTCACCCTTCGTCGGAGAGGACCCCTCGATCTATCTATCGCTCTGGTCCGTGGAGCGTCAATCCTGTCTGGGAGCAGCATGAGCCGAGAGCGCTGACGACACGGTTACGTGTAAAAGGTAGGAGACAACCGAGACCACCCCTAGACTGTGACCTAAAACACAACGATACAACGTAAATAAAGAACCGACCTTGCAAACAACCTTCCTAACCATTCACCATGCGATTTATCACCATGATCTGAAACTTGCACTTGCAACGACGCGGCAGTCACAACCTGTTAGCCATAATCTTGATTGGCGGCGGCGGTTGGTGCCGGCAAGCGTCGTGGATCAGCCGGGTCGTCGCGCGGAGCTCGTGGCGACTGGACCGGTCAAGCAGTCGAGACCGCGGACGTGCATGGGCTGCAGCCGTTGCGCATGTGCATGCATGGTTGAGTTAGTTAGTTCATGTAGCTAATGGGTTAGTGGCCGGGTGATCCGTTCGTGCGTGTGTTAGTGGCCGATGTAGCCAGCCGGGTAAAAAAAAACCCTGGCGTACTGGTTGTAAGTGCGCCGGTATGAGCCGAGGCTAGGAGCCAGAGATGAGCGTATTCTCCGTCGAGACCGTGGTGTGCGTCCGGTCGGCTGTGAGAAAGAGCTGCTTTGGATAGGCTGCGGTGTGTTGCCGCGCCTGAGTATCTGCCCAGTAAAGTGAGGCCGTTGTGTGGTCGAGGCGTCGTTCGTGTGGCAGACTCGTTTGTGCGTCGGAAAAATCATGTACTCCATCTTTCATCTTCGTTTATGCGAGTGAGAGAAAAAGAACTGGTATCGGGTTTGTCCCAACACATCCAGGTTGATGCAATCACCACCAAAACGACACACACGCCTTGGTGAAGAAGTATGCGTGGAGGATTCTCCCGGAATTAGCAACAGATTAGACATGGTGTCTTCAATCTCTCGCTATAAACACAAAGCTACGATAAAAGCACCTCGATTGAAATGTACTGGGCACAGGAGATATCCCAGCGTGCTAGTTTTTGTTGGAGAACCAAACAAGGTGTTGAGTCTCCAAATCAAGCTCCAAGCTAACAAAACCATATTTAACACGTAAAGTAAATTTTGTTCCTTATACGACACTTCCGTCCATTTTAGGCATTGATGGTGTTAAGTGTGCGCTGAAAAGACCATCCCACCCCTAGTGAATTGTGTGACTATCCGGAATGTAGTAGAAAAACAATTAGTTTACTCATGTTTTAGGGATTGTTGGCTTTTGATCACTAGATCAGATCAAACGTACGTGTATGTGCTAAGATAGCACACAGCCAGGTAGCTGGATGTATTTTCCTACAATACAGCCCAGTAGCTAGATGGATTTTCCTATCACACGTGCATTTCTGTACATTTTTTTTTAGAAAAGGAGGATGCACCTCCGACCTCTGCATCTGAGTGATGTATGTGATCATTTTATTTATTATTTACAAAGACCTTACAAAACAATACAATAGTAAGCCCGAAGCCACCATCTAGACGACACATGTCGCTACATGAGGGGGTGCGACGTGCACTTCTGTACATGGAGCAAGCTTTGTTTTGACCGGCAACTTGTACTTGATATCAGGGGCGGAGACAGGACCCAGGCCCCCAGGGCCCGGGGCATGAAGCCCAACTTCTTTGATGAATGTAGTGATTACGTGGGCTGTGAGGTCCAAATCTATGGCAGTGTTTGAAAGCGGCCCGGGGCTTGCTGCCAGCCTGGCTCCGTCCCTTCTTGATATGCTAAGCTAGCACACAGTAGGTAGCTGGATGGATTTTTGATTTTCCTACACATGTAGGTGCACTTCTGTACGTGAAGCAAGCTTGCTTTGACCGGCGACTTGCACAACTGATCGACTCGATCTTTGCCAAACCGCAGTGTTTTTTTTTGGACGGAACACACGCGTAACAAGTCGACACAAGTCGATACGTTACACACACGCGTAACAACTGTTTGACGTACTTTGTGATCCCTTAGATCTGCATGTCCTTGGTGCATGAGCACGTACTAGTTACTATGGGATGTATGTGCATGTACTAGTACCAGCTGATACGTACACAGACGTAACCAAATAGCCGATCGACGGCTCCCGTACTCTGCATGAATACTCGCGTGCGTGCAACGGATGGAAAGATAAGCATCAACACATCTATCTTAAACAGCTTTGCGTCCATATTTAGTCTAAAAAAATCGGAACAGCTGAACGGCAACTCGATCGGTGAACTGATTTCTTTTTAGTACATTCAAGATAGTTACACAATGCACTAGGGTAACATGGTCTTTTCACTTCACATTTAATTCTATTAGTGCCTGAAACGAACGAGAGTGTCATATAAGGAACGAAATGTACTTTAGTTATCAAATAGAGAAGAAAATTTTATTTAGGCCAAATAAGGAAGCAAAATTTAAGAAAGGACTAAATAAAGAATTCTCTCGAGGTTTTTAGGGGTGAGCGATATTTATATTTTTTGAGGCAAGGGGTTAGCGATCTAATTGTGTTGAGGAGACAAGGCGGCCATGCGTTGCGACCATGCAATTAGCGCTAGCGATCTGCTTCCTTTCTTACAAAAATTCTATGCCAAATATTTATTCTCGGTTACACAAGTACTTTACCTGCATACACCAGGGCCGGCCCTGCCCTCGATCCGGGCGGAAGGGGATGGGCTCCCTTTCGCTGGTAGCAGCAGCACAACGGAAGCCGCAGGCACCCGTCCTTCAGGTCTGGCCCCATTGCTTGCCTTACTGGCTCGTGCCGCTCTTCATTCTTCTCGAGGTTGGACGCTTCGTTGGACGGCGAGCGCTCTTGGAAGCTCTCTAGCTCCACTTGCGTTGTTCTTCGACAACGGCGGAACGACTAGCAAGATGGGCTCGACTCAAGGTGTTCGATCGGTAATTGCTTCGTGGATGTCATTCTGCTAGCTCTTGGGTGGGCATCTGTATTTTCAGACGGCATGACGCCTTTCGAGCCAGGGCGAGTGCGTAGGGTTCCCCTTAGAAATAGAGAAGGTAGATATCGATTTGGTCTCCCCTGTGATGGTTGGTTATCCCAAGATTTGCGGAGACCGCCATATCTTAGTTGGTGCCTATGTTAGGACTTAGGAGTGCATCTCCATTCAAGCTTTGTTCTAAGTTCTTCCTTACCTAGGTTGCTTGTAGTGGTTCATTTTGTTATTATCTTTCCAGTCTACCCATCAGTTTAGCCAATTTGCTTTGTAAGAGTTTTATAATTCTTGGCCAGTTAATGATTTGTTAATTCAAAGCCAAGCTCATTTCAAGCATGTTTCTGATAAATAAATAAATAAAATACCAAACAATAATCTGTCAGGCTATAAGAGGCGCAACCTCCTTTTATTATGCTACACGCAGGCACAAGAGCTAAGCGCGACTCTTTCCTTAGTTTCCAAACCAAAATTTTAGCAACATACAGTACGGATCGCCAACGCTCACAAACACGTACTTACACTCACTCTTATAAACATATGCATGGACATCCTATCCCTAACGAGTATCTTAGAGAGACTGAGCCGGTGGGTCTTAAGATTGATGTCACCACAGACGCCTCACTATCGGCGGAAACACCACCACTTACTGAAACAATATTTTGAAACATCAAAGCATCAAATTTGGGTTTTGATTTCTAGAGGGGTTGGGACCCTCCTAGCCATCCAATTGGACCTAGACCTGGAAAATCCAGCCCAAACACCCAAGTTGTTCGACGCTCACCATATTCAGCTCATATGTGAAGCAGAAATGGGGATGCGATCACATGACATGCGGGTTTCACGTGGACACCCATATTTGACAAATATTACGGTGAGGTAGCCACTCGGGCGCACCGTCCGATTTGTCCAAATCCGGCTATTTAAGCTAGCCGACAACCTCCAATCCTAGCCGCATCCCATTTCCACCCCCTACGCGCCACCACTCCCCATATGGTGATGCTCGGAGTCCGCTTGTAGCTCTAGCTCGACAGCAGACTACGATGTACGTGATGCTCACTCTAGAGCGCCGATTGTAGCTCCTTGAATGGATCCGGGCCTGGTGCGCTGCCTGGATTGTAGCCTGCCTGCCTCCGGACTCGTCGAAGCATGAGGAGGATGGAAAGGAGAATGAGGACTCGTCGGATGGGTCGGTGGAGGAGGAGGAGCCGGAGGAAGAGGAAGTGCAAGGCGAGGTGGAGCCGACACGTTCGGTTGCGGAGTATGAGCTCGCCCAAGTGGAGGAAGCGGCGAAGCAGCATGCCATCTTGGACTCCATTCGGTCGGAGGCGAAGGTGGAGGTATACACCCGCAACCTCCATGAGTCACCGTCGGAGCTGGATGTGATCTTCGCGGACATGGAGTCCGGGAACGACCCGGATCCGCCTGTGCCGGCCATTCAATAAGTGGCAAGTCCGTCCGGCACTGCCGGCACGGACATCGTCGACATATCCGATGACAACTAGATTTATCTATGTAGAAGTATGAAAATTTTGTTTGATGCATGATCTAGTATGTTTTTGAGTAGCGAAGTTTCAGGTATGTGGTTGTAGCTGACAAAAATGAGTGCTAACCGATCACCGTCTGCGGACGCATCCGTGGATGTTTGGGGTGCGGATTTGCTAGGTCGGGTGGTTATGGATGCTCTTAATGTGTTCAGGTAGTGAGACAATGTGGTTTGCATGATGCTCTAGAGAAGATTGCTTATTTCCTGATGTTTAATATTGCTTTTGTATATCTTTCCCTGTTCCTCAATAGTTTGATAGATTGCCGATAGAGTTGGCTGCTGAGTACGGTGCACGGAAAGACATCGAGATTCTCTTTCCTTTCACCTCTCCCATTTCAAGTGTGACCAATTGAAGTGCTGATGGAATTCTCCGAGTCACGTGGAGATGGAAACAAACAACTTGAGCCTTGAGGTATGGCACTGCAGCATCTTTTGATGCAAACCCACGACAATTTTGGCCCATGTTAATTATCCGAGTCAGATGTTTAACTGAAACATTATCCTAGTGTTGACTGGACGTGCAGTTATGAAACAGGTTCCTCCATATTAATATGCGAGTTACGATGTAAGTACATGAATTTACATGTAAAACTTAACCAGCTACCTAGTAATGCTATTGCATCAACATGTTGATAAACAGTTGACTAGTGCATACATCTCGTTGGTTTTCATTGTTTTGTCTACTACGGGAACCGAGGATGGATAAACCGGACCCGAAATTGCTGTCAAATAAGGATTTGCATGGGACACCCAGAATGGGCTTATGAATTACTCCCTTCGTCTCTGGTATAAAAAAATGTCTTATATTTTGTGTTTTGACACTATGATAGTATCAAAATATGTCTTATATTTTGAGGTAGAAGTATATATATTTTTTGAAACGGAGACAAAAGATGGGCCTTATTATTAATTAAGGAGAAGATAGAATTTGTTACATGTGATCCATAACCCTGAAATACGGTATGAGTGATTACTCTCGCAAAATAATTGACGGAAGACCCGATCGTTCCGCTCATTCCAAATGGTCCATCGCGGAAGCAATGTAAGCGAAGCCATGACCTTTCAATTGTGGGTGCCTGCGTTGGTTCTATTTGCTCACCAAATCATAACGGAGTCATCCATGTGCCAAGCGGAAGTATCTAAGTTCTCAAGACGGAATTTCTCATTGACCAAGTTTAAAAGCCTAAGGGAGTAACGACACTTGAAGAAAGTCAAAAGGTGCGACCCACTTTCTTACACTCTCTTGCAAAGGGGGTATAAATCACAATAAGGTCATCCCCATTTTGCCAACCTATCGACGGTCCAAATTCTATCTTGCATGGCCAACCAAGCAAAGAACTTGATTTCTAGGAAGCCCAAACTTTTCAAACCACTTGGTCCATGAGAGAGAGCTTCATCCAAAGTAGGCAAAGTGGCACAATCGGTTAGGACTAGCCCTAATGTTTATGATTGTTTGTGTCATAGAAGAACATTTATGTTTATCCCAAAGTGGGAAAAGTCACACAACTACTTATTTTAAGCTTGTGGAACGTAAAACAAGTGGATCAAATTGCTTTGTCAGGACAGAATGAGGCAGGGATGACCCGGCTCGAGCATATTGAATTGCTAAAGTGCAGCTCCGTCTTAGCAGCCTAACAATATCTCTCTCGATCTATCACTCTCATGGATGAATTCGATTAGCAATAGTACATTACAATCTTAGATATACGAGTTTGGAGGAAGGGAGGCAGGGGAACAAGGCTGCTGCCACCGGTAGTTTCTTTGATCCACTGGATGAGTTGGTCGTTGCTTTTGGCCAGATACTTGTAGCTGCAGCGGCCAAAGGATGCTCAGCCGGGCCAGGCCCATGTGATGTCGAGAGGCAAGCCCATTTGGTCTAGGGGATAGCCCTGACACTCTGGATGCAATGATGATATATGCTTCCCCCTCAGTATCCCTCTGCTTTTGGTCTGAGTCCTCAGGGCAATATCGCTTAAATACACCGTCAACATGAGCGAGTCTCGGCGGTAGTCAATGCCGGGAGCTCCTGGCTCCTCAGACTCCAATATTTGATCATTTGTTTTTCTCCAATATGTCAAAGTATTCCACAGACTGAAACTAATACGAAGGAAAACAAATTCAAACTTATTCCGTTGATGGACTTTTGGCACCTTTTTGTTTTGTTTTGAGCGAAGGATTTTGACACCCTTATTCACAAGGTAGGTGAGTATATATAGCGTAGGACTGTGTAGTTTTTATCTCAGCTAAGCATGCGAATAGTGTTGAATGAGTCATCCAAAAACTGTTTTATCATTCTTGTTTTGTCATTGGAGTGCACACCACACAAATCATATGAACATTCTACCTCCATTCTTGTTACGTTTTGCTGAAACAAGTGGTATTACGTATTTTGTAGCAGTCCCACTTATCATTCGTAGATATACACAAGATTCACTTCAACCCTTGGCATTCCAAAGAAAACCAGGCACCAAGCACTGCATTTCAGTTGGGTTTTAGCTGATGGCAGTGCAACATGATTCAAAAATCAGAAAAATACACCTAGACAGAGTTTCCACAATGAACCAACTGAACTCAATTTTATCTAGAGTAGATCATTAGCCAGCAGATGCACCATATCTACAGAAATTTCTTCTTGTGAGTTTACAACCCTGACAACGATCAATGCGTACCATACATTACTTTCCAGAAAAAACATGTATGTGCCAACGTTTTTTTTTATGAAGGCTCGGACTAGTGCACAACACAGCTTTAACTACTACCATAAATTTGAGGGAGGGGGGGGGGGGTCTTAGAGTTATATTTATAGCCGTGTATAAACTTATATTTTCCCTTGTGCATAAAGTTGCATATATACTGGTATATGATCCCATGGAGATACAAGTTGCATATTTCTAACAAATGAAAGATTACAAGAGACAGAACAAGGAGAAAACACTTTCCCCATGTAGCTCACTGTGTGGTTGAAAATTAGTATAGATCGGTTTTCATTGTTGAATCTCTATGAATGACTAAAGGGTATCATAAAATCAAGACTATCATAAAAACAAGACTAGCCCTGCTTCAATTGCAGCAGCAGCGGTTGGGTCGAGTCTAACTGAAATGAAAAATAAGTTAGTCTCACAAGAACAATAATTTATTGTACAAAACCATTGTTTGACTGTCCGGTTTGCAGGGGATGGCTCTTCTAGATTTTATGAGCATCTAGATGAAGGCAATATAGTAAATTGCTTATGATGGTATTTTGATTTCCTCTAGTATTTTAGAGTATTCAATAGATTAAAAGTGACATGGCAGAATACATATCTAGACTCATTTTTTTGAAAAGGACATATCTAGACTAAAAAACAATGGACCTTTCGCATCCTAATTCTCAAGGCTGGTTGTATGTGTGGGGTTGTATATATAATTTTTGTTAGCTAAGCATCCGATAAGTGGTGACCCAAGTCGTTCAAAAACTAGTTTAACACCACTTTTATCATGGATTTTTTTAATCACATTTGGGGTCATCGTCCCACTGTACTATCATCTTTATATTTACTAATTGGATGCACCACACCAGCCACCATGTTAATCCACATCATTAGAAATATCTTAACCATTCAATCTACAAAAGGATATATTGTAACCCTACGATTTACGTTGCTTTGTGGGAAAAATAAAGACAACCTAACACGATAAAAATAGTTTATGTTAGTCTGGTGTAAAAAAATAAGACGTGATACAACCAAAAAAGACATGCACGCGTGACTCAGATCCAATCTATCAAAAGAAAAGATGAACGCGATGAACACAAAAGAAAGGATGAACGGCTAAAAAAAAGACGAACAGTTTCCCGTCAAAAGGAAGCACGACACAAACAAATTATGTTTCTCTGGTGGAAAAAAATAAGACGTGACACAACCAGAAAAGACAGACACGTGTGACTCAAAAAAAATATCAACAGCTTCCCGTCAAAAAGAGAACACGAGACAAACAAATAACGTTTCTCTGGTGGGAAAAAATAAGACGTGACACAACAAGAATATACACACACGTGTGAGTCAGATCTAATATTTCGAAGAAAACATGAACGTGATGATCACAAAAAAGCGACGAACGACTCAAAAAAATTATGATGAACAGGGTCCCGTCAAAAAGGAAACAATCTACAGCGTCCTATCATGCATGTTCTCCCGGAAGCACTTTTCCTTCCCCTCAAACAAAACAAAAAGCACGTTTCCTTTCTTGAAATAATTACCCACACGTGACTGGATCTAATGTGTTAAAAGAAAAGATGAACGTGCGTCCTGATAGAAAAAAGTACAAAGTACTGCCTAGAAAAAATTACAACGTCCTATCATTTTTCCCCAAAGGAAAACCATGCTTATTCCTAAATTGAAAAAATTATCCGGATTGATTTCCTTAAATAAACTCTCCTGATTAATTTCAAATCCAAAGAAGAAAACACATCCGCATGCTGCCGAAAAATTCATTCTTCAGTTTGCCTTCCGTCTTGATGGCGCATCACCTAGAGTCCCAACCGCTACTCTTCATAAATCTACCACCTTGACGCGTTGTCTGTTCTTCAGACCATCGTGCCGCCTTTAGTGTCCCATCAACAACTAGAATCGATCTAAAAAAGAGGTATAGTCCAATCCATCTTCTCCTGTTGTGATCACATTTCTCACAACCATGGCAAACACGATTGTCCTCATCCATCAAACATAGATGATGTTGCTTACTACTTCCTGTAGAGAAGTAGGAAATAACCTAAGTACGCACGTACATAGTTCTTTAACGTCAAGGAGTCATCCGATTGTAATATAAATAATTGATATATGGCACATTTATTTTTTGGAGCATTAAAGCAGAAGCGACGAGAATTAAGACACATGAGAATAGGCAACCATGATCGACTGCGCCAATAACCTCCGCCTATAGCCCACCGGGTGCCAACCATATCAAGTGTCTCCAGATGTGATGTGCCGGTTATAACTGATGTCTCCTGCTGCAAAGTACATATCAACTCGGTCAACGTGCTAAATCTAAATTTGCCTCAAGGGTGCGACTGTTGTTGTCCAATCTTCATCTATATATGATTGCTTCTAAAATGCGCCTATAACTTAAAAATGCTACACATCTTTCTGTTTAATCCACTATACTCATGACGAATAAATGATTGGTCAACTATATTTATTTTCGTAGAGATTCAGTTCATATGACTCTTCCAAGTATAGAACATACATATTTCTGATATTTAATCACATTTAATTTTTATAGATTTTTTATACCACGTGTAAGCGAAGATTGTGATTTCTGTGAGTGCATATTCTGTTTCTCAGAGATAATCACAAATCTTATTGAGTCATGGTTAAATAGTTTTTCTGGCCAAAAATTTGGGATATAAAATTTTCTTAAAAACTTGAGATTATGTTTTTATTGTATAAAGTAATATAGCGCCACCCATATTTATTTATCTTATGTTGGACTTATAACTAGCAAACAAGTGTTTTTATAAACATCATCAAATCTAAGAATTCCATTAGACCATTAATGTTTTTAGTATTATGTATCACAAAGATCTCATGCAGTTGCAGGACTATATATATGCCATAAACAAATGAGTTATATATAACTTATAAAATTTTCAGTCTCAATTCTTTTATAAAAACATACCTATAATAATATTTTTTATACATCCTGCTTATAATCAACAAGAAAGTGAGTGCTCTCCAATATATTCTTGATCTAAGAAAATTTCATGTCCAAAATCCATTGTGCTTTCAAGGCAAAACAGACAACATAGGGCACAATGAGGTATCCAATTTTGGGAACTTGCATAGTGCGGGCGATCGATGGCGGTGAGGACGGGGACGGGGACAGAGACACAGGAGAAGAATGGATTGTGTGGCTCGGGCAAGAAAGAGGAAAACGCTTAAGTGTGGCTCGAGCACCTCATATCATGTTTGTTTTGTGAACTCAAGTGGCATCATGCTCACAGGCATTTCATCGAACACCTCTTGTGCATAGGCCGATCGGAGCAATAGTCTCGGCCGCGTTACGAACCTTGACTAATGTGAGCATTAGTCCCGGTTCGAGCGGTTAGGACGCCGGTCGGGGCTCGACAGGTATTAGTCTCGGTCAGAATCGGACCTTTAGTCCCGGTTGTAGACACCAACCAGGACTAAAGGGGTTGCGGCAGGCGGTGATTTTATGCAGTACTACTTTCTCTAATGGTCGTAGCATCTAGACTTCTACCCTTTTCAGCATTTGCAACTAATGTTTATTATCTGCAATACATAGACTATCCAAGATAACTGAAAAATATCTATAACATTGTGAACTAATTTTGATGGTTTGAACATGATTTGCAAATACACACAATGAAGCGTTGGCCTTGGGGTTCTAATTAATTTATTACATACTATTGATGTCATTTTCTTTTCTAGTGAAAAGTCACTTGTTGATACTTTTCTCGCTTCTACCATAAGTTAACATTTCACATTTGGTTTCGAATTAATGCTGACTTTACTTCTGAACCACATGCTAATTTAGGATTATGAAACGCAAAAAGAAATGGAATCCTATTTCCAAACTCTTTGGAGGTAGAGAAATGCTATTCCTTTTTTTAACATTGCATGCTATTATATGTCCTCGATAGTAATATTTATCAAAAAAATCTATCATTACACACATAATATAGGTCGTCACATATCCTTTTCGATAAGGAATGCATATGAATTAGCTAGGCCATGCGTCCACACGGGTTGACGACTAGTTTTCATCTAATCTTGTTGCAAAAAACCACACCCAAATTTTTCTTCCTTCGCCACCATTGCCGGACCTTGCCGGTGAGGTGAGCTCATGATCACGGCGATGCAGCTCCCAGTATGATAGCGGGCCGCCGGCGCCGGGCCCAGTGTCCAAGGCCACGACAGGGACGACGGCGCTCGTCAGTGCGACTGGCCTGGGGCTGCTCGGCATGCAGCGAACAAGTCTCGACAACCCAGCTTGCAGCCGAGTGGATATGTGGCACCCCTGGACTTACACATAGGCGTGGCGGTCTGAGCGCCTCCGCGGGCGACGAGCACGGCTGCGGCGAAGCTCGTGGCATGACCGACCAACCAATATGACCTGAGCTCGTGGCGTGGTGGAGTTCTCGCCGGCACTGGACGGCAAGCACGGGGCCAAGCTAGTGAGAGCACCACGTTTACAACGGCGTGGGTTGAATCTAATTGAAATGAAAAGGAATTATATTACCCTCACGAGAAAAATAATTTAACGCACAAAACCATTGTCTGACAGTTCATGATTTGCTATTTTCGTCCAATATATAGACTGATAAACAATGGACCTTTGACATCCTAATCTTAAGGTTTGTACATAAATTGTTTGTTAGCTAAGCATGCGATAAGTGTTGAGCAAGTCGTTCAAAAACTGTTCTAACATCTGTTTTATCATGCGAGTACGCACTAGAAATCATGCGATCATTCTTTGCACGTGCTTTGTTTCATGCTTCAACAAAGGAAGAGAAAATAAAGCGAAAACTTCATGGAAGGAGTGGCTCCATGTCAATAGCATGATGTATAGTGAGAAGTTCATGTGTGTCCATTGTACAAATACTCCCGTTTGGGCCCTAACTATTCAAGACTTGTGATTCAGAAATCTAAAACCAGTTTACCTACCAAGCAGCCTGAAAAATTGGAGGAAAACAACCAATGACGTACCACTAGTTGTAGGAAAACACATGTTCTATGCAAGGGAGATGTATGACGTAGAGATCATAGAGTCTGTATGCTTCTTTTGAATTCAGTTATCCACCACAGCATCACTCTACTACATTGCCACCCAGTTCGGACATCATTTGTGGTTTGTATTAATGTAAATGATATAAACTTTAAAGAACTCGATACCCTTTGCACGCTCTCGTTCTGTATCAAGCACTACGTTTTAGTCAGTTTTTAGCTGATGAAAGAAGTGGAACGAGGATCGGTTCTTGCAATGCCAAATCTGCTTTCCTGAGTATTTCTTCTTCCTGAACAAAAGAGGCCACGGGTTGAAGTTCTTCATAGGATGAGAGGACCCCTTGGATATATCTTCCGTCGCCCCTCTAGGGCGACTCCTGAGCAGCCCCAAACCCTAGCCGCCACCTCCTCCCCTCCCTACCCCCCACCCCGCCGCTACCCAAGGAGGCCTCTGGCTGCTGCGCGGCAAGGATCTGCAGCCTCACGCCTGTGTGAGGGGCTTTGGACGGAGATGGTGGTGTCGGTCTCTCCGACGGATGGCGCACACTGGTGTTGTCCGTCCCTTACGGCCGTGTGGGTGGCAAGGTCTTGCTGCAGGCCTGCAGCGGTGGGCAGCTCTTTCCCCCCGGCCCCTTCTCCTTGCGATGGTCTCCTCTCGTCGATCTAGGGGCTGGCCCGTTAGATCTGGCCATCGAGGATGGGGTGGCAGAGCCTTGGAATCAAGGAAAAGCCAGGTAGATTTTGCGTCGACCTCGATGCCGGCGGTGCTCCGGTGCCATTCCCCTTTTGAGGGCGGGTCGAGCTTGTAGATCTGCCACCTTCTCCCTTCCTTCTCCGGGCCAAAGTCTTGGCCTTTGGCCGGATGGCAGAGGCATTATGGCGTCTTGGTCCTTTCTGGAGGCACCGTTCTAGGGGTGGTTCGGGGTTGTGGTCCTTGTGTGTGGTGGATGGTGGTGGCGGCGGTGCTCAGCTCCCTTGGTTGCCGGCGTTGGTGGTGGTTTGTGGGTCCTGCCGCATCCTTCAGTGACTTCTCGTCTTGTTTGCTGGTTGGTTGCCGGCTGGTGATGAGCGTCCGCGTGTTTGGCACGGTCTGCATGAAGGGGAGATGGTGGTCTCCACTCCGGCAGTGGCCCGAGGCGGCGGGCGGCGGAGTCGACGTCTTCCTCCAAGCGGTCTGAATCCTCTTGCCCATGGCAGTTGCTATGATCGGGTGGCTTCGGTCCTGCCGTTCTGGCTGTGCAAGATCTCCGGCGGCTTGATCACTGCTTCTCTTGGTGCTCTGTTCGCTGTTTGTAGTAATATCTGCATTTATTTTTCAGTTTGTGGTCAAGTCTATTTTTTTGCGGGAAAAGGAAGATTCTATTAATTTAAGGAGGCAAATCAGCCGTTGCCATTATGACAATGTTGCTCAAACCCGAGCCAAACCAAGGTGCAGGAGTACTTTGACCATATGCAGCGAGTTCATGACTAACTTTATTTCACGAGCAACTAATAGCAGTAATAGAAATCTCCCTAGGGTCGTGAGTGCCCATCCTCTTGATCTCCTCAACAAGCACATGAAATCTTGACCTGTCCACTGACATGGCATTTATCATCCTGACGACTTCGACGCTGTCCATCTCGACCGCAATGGGCAGCATAGGGCGGTGCAATGTGCGCTCAAGTCCCTCCTTGCAAGCAGCAAGCTCAGCATGGAGGCTATTATCGCAGTTGTGAATCTCTCTACAAGCTCTGAATATAATTTCGCCTCTATCAGAATGTAGCACCATACCTCCTCCCGCAGCTCCGGTCAAGTCTTTGCCCTATAATTCAGCACCAATGTATCCTAGCAGGTTGATAGCTTCACTAATTTGAAGTCGGGCCTTCGGGCCATTTCTCTAAAAGATGAAGTGCAGCTTGATTCAGATATCACAAGAATACACATACGTACAAGAATACACATACAAACAAGAATCAACAGAAATCAACTTTTATCTAGAAGATCGTTACGGCCAGCACATGCACCATGTGTACAGAATATTTGTCTTTTGACTTTACAAGCCTGACGGCAATCGATGCCTAAGGTACATTGGTGCCCAGGAAAGAAAACATGTATTCACGCCTTAAAGATAGAAAAAGAAGAGCTGGCTGTAGGTCTGGTTGCGTTCGGACAAGCGCACAACAAAGGCTGGCTTGGTGACATATCATTCATTGGTAAAGACAAGATCAGAATCTAGTCCGCCTTCTGCTTGCCTGAAACTGAAAGTGAATTTGACCTTTCTTCTTAGTTGACGAAAGTGAGGAGTGTCTTGCCCAAGTTCTTATAGCAATAGATGAGGGTTCGTCCCTTGGTCGATTGGGAGTGTCTTCTTCGAACCCTCGAGAGCTACACCACGAACAATTTTGTTTTTCAAAGGCAGGTCTACTAAATTCCTTCTTTGGCAAAGTAATTGAAGAACCGTCACTACCAGAATAACAGATGCCGCCGACGGCCTAATCTATGCCGACGGCTCCCGTCGGCATAGATGGACATATGCCGACGGCCTAGGTGAAGCCGTAGGCATAGAGAAGCCGTCGACATATGACCACCTATGCCGACAGGGGTCGTCGGCATATATCGGCTGTCGGCAGCACTTCGTATATGCCTACGGTGGCCGTCGCCATAGGGCAAGCCGTCGGCGTATATGTCGGCCCGGCTACCCAGGCGACGATGGCCGTTTGACGGTGTGAGGCCTACACCAACGGATCTAACAGGGGCCGTCGGCATAGCTAAGCTGCCACGTCATCGATCTGAGCCCCTCACGCCGGTTAGGTACACCAACGGCCTAGCCGTCGGCATAGGTCCCCGCACCGCCACGTCACCGATCCGCGTGACCTGGTACGCCAACGTCCCAGCCGTCGGTATAGGTCCTCGCACCGCCACGTCGCCGATCCGCGTGACCTCCTCGATCCGTGGGTGTACCTATGCCAACGGCTTAGCCGTTGGCATAGATTTTGCTATTTTTCTATTTTAATTATTTCTTTTTTCTATTTTAATTATTTTTTCTTTCTTTTTTCAACAACTAATTTGATTAACTTAATTTTTCTATTTTAATTATTTCTTTTTTCTTTCTATTTTTTTCTCACGGACGTCGCTGCCGCCCTGTCACGGAGGGAGGAAACGGGACGGGGTACCTGGGAGGGCAGGAAACACGTTAGGTGTTGCGGTGGGCCCTCCTAGCTATGCATGTGAAAGTGTGGTGGCACGCGGCTCCGGGTCATGTCCCCCCTCACGGGCGTCTTGGGGCTCCGAGGTGTGGCCCCCCTCCACGGACGTCACTGTCGCGGTCACTTGGAGCGGGGAGACGTGCGCGTCGGGTAGAACCGGAGGGAATCTAGTGGTGGTTTGGGTCCAGCCCGTGTTCGGGGATGCTCCTATGTGCTGACCCATCGCAACAAGGTGGAATAGTCCACTGGTCAAAGCCCGTCCGGCGAAAGTCAAAGGGCTAGATCTCCTGGTCTAACGGAGCTTCGTGGTGGCCTCCCGGGTGTAGCTATGCCACCGAAACACCGCGTCGGGTCGTGATGCATGTGTGAAAGTGATGTGGCACGCGTAGACGCTCGTCTTGGGGCTCCGGGGTGTATCCCCCCTCTGTGGACGTCGCTGTCGCGGTCACTTGGAGGGGGAGACGTGCGCGTCGGGTAGAACCGGAGGGAATCTAGTGGTGGTTTGGGTCCAGACCATGTTCGGGGATGCTCCTATGTGCTGACCCATCGCAACCAGGTGGAAGAGTCCACTGGTCAAAGCCCGTCCGACGAAAGTCAAAGGGCTAGAGCTCCTGGTCTAACGGAGCTTCGTGGTGGCCTCCCGGGTGTAGATATGCCACCGAAACACCGCGTCGGGTCATGATGCATGTGTGAAAGTGATGTGGCACGCGTAGATGCCCGTCTTAGGGCTTCGGGGTGTGGCCCCCCTCCACGGACATCGCTGTCGCAGTCACTTGGAGAGGGGAGACGTGCTCGTCGGGTAGAACCGGAGGGAATCTAGTGGTGGATTGGGTCCAGGCCGTGTTCGGGGATGCTCCTATGTGCTAACCCATCGCAACCAGGTGGAAGACTCTACTGGTCAAAGCCCGTCCGGCGAAAGTCAAAGGGCTAGATCTCCTGGTCTAACGGAGCTTCGTGGTGGCCTCCCGGGTGTAGCTATGCCACCGAAACACCGCGTCGGGTCGTGATGCATGTGTGAAAGTGATGTGGCATGCGTAGACGCCCGTCTTGGGGCTCTAGGGTGTGGCCCCCCTTCGCGGACGTCACTGTCGCGGTCACTTGGATGGGGGAGACGTGCGCGTCGGGTAGAACCGGAGGGAATCTAGTGGTGGATTGGGTCCAGGCCATGTTCGGGGATGCTCCTATGTGCTGACCCATCGCAACCAGGTGGAAGAGTCTACTGGTCAAAGCCCATCCGACGAAAGTCAAAGGGCTAGATCTCCTGGTCTAACGGAGCTTCGTGGTGGCCTCCCGGGTGTAGCTATGCCACCAAAACACCACGTCGGGTTGTGATGCATGTGTGAAAGTGATGTGGCACGCGTAGACGCCCTTCTTGGGGCTTTGGGGTGTGGCCCCCCTTCACGGACGTCACTGTCACGGTCACTTGGATGGGGGAGACATGCGCGTCCGGTAGAACCGGAGGGAATCTAGTGGTGGTTTGGGTCCAGACCGTGTTCGGGGATGCTCCTATGTGCTGACCCATTGCAACCAGGTGGAAGAGTCCACTGGTCAAAGCCCATCCGGCGAAAGTCAAAGGGCTAGAGCTCCTGGTCTAATGGAGCTTCATGGTGGCCTCCCGGGTGTAGCTATGCCACCGAACCACCGCGTCGAGTCATGATGCATGTGTGGAAGTGATGTAGCACGCGTAGACGCCCGTCTTGGGGCTCCGGGGTGTGGCCCCCCTTCACGGACGTCGCTGGCGCGGTCACTTGGAGGGGGAGACATGCGCGTCGGGTAGAACCGGAGGGAATCTAGTGGTGGTTTGGGTCCAGACCATTTTCGGAGATGCTCCTATGTGCTGACCCATCACAACCAGGTGCAAGAGTCCACTGGTCAAAGGCCGTCTGGCGAAAGTCAAAGGGCTAGAGCTCCTCGTCTAACGGAGCTTCGTGGTGGCCTCCCGGGTGTAGCTATGCCACCGAAACACCGCTTCGGGTCATTATGCATGTGTGAATGTGATGTGGCATGCGTACACGCCCGTCTTTGGGCTCCGGGGTGAGGCCCCCCTCCGCGGACGTCGCTATCGCGGTCACTTGGAGGGGGGAGACGTGCGCGTCGGGTAGAACCGGAGGGAATCTAGTGGTGGATTGGGTCCAGAACGTGTTCGGGGATGCTCCTATGTCCTGACCCATCGCAACCAGGTGGAAGAGTCCACTGGTCAAAGCCCGTCCGGCAAAAGTCAAAGGGCTAGATCTCCTGGTCTAATGGAGCTTCGTGGTCGCCTCCCGGGTGTAGCTATGCCACCGAAACATCGTGTCGGCTCATGATGCATGTGTGAAAGTGATGTTGCATGCGTACACGCCCGTCTTGGGGCTCCGGGGTGTGGCCTGCCTCCGCGGACGTCGCTGTCGCGGTCACTTGGAGGGGGGAGACGTGCGCGTCGGGTAGAACCGGAGGGAATCCAGTGGTGGTTTGGGTCCAGACCGTGTTCGGGGATGCTCCTATGTGCTGAACCATCGCAACCAGGTGGAAGAGTCACACTGGTCAAAGCCCGTCCGGCAAAAGTCAAAGGGCTAGATCTCCTGGTCTACGGAGCTTCGTGGTGGCCTCCCGGGTGTAGCTATGCCACCGAAACATCGCATCGGGTCGTGATGCATGTGTGAAAGTGATGTGGCATGCGTAGACGCCCATCTTGGGGCTCCGGGGTGTGGCCCCCCTTCGCAGACGTTGCTGTCGCGGTCACTTGGAGGGGGGAGACGTGCGTGTCGGGTGGAACCGGAGGTAATCTAGTGGTGGTTTGGGTCTAGACCGTGTTCAGGGATCCTCCTATGTGCTGACCCATCGCAACCAGGTGGAAGAGTCCACTGTTGAAAGCCCGTTCGGCGAAAGTCAAAGGGCTAGAGCTCCTGGTCTAACGGTTAGATCCGCCGGTCAACTCTAGGTTAGACCAGGAGATCTTGCCCGGTCAACTCTCGCAGGGTTAGACAGGATTGGTGTAGTTTGGGGGGGGGGGGGGTATCTATGCTGCCAGGTCTTTCTCTGGGCCCTCCTACACGTCCGGAAGTGCGGTGGCGGGTGGAAGCACCTCACACGGGGCTTCGGGGTGTGACCCCTCTCACGCCCGTCGCTGTCGCCGTCATACGGAGGGTGGAAACGGCCACGTCGGGGAGACACGGAGGCCACCAGTGTAATAAAAAGAACATAAATAACTCCCCTAAAAAAATGTAAAGAAATCCCTAAAAAATGAAAGAAAATACTATGCCGACGGCTACGCTGTCGTCGTATGGTGCCACGTGGTTCCAGTATGCTATGACAACGGCTCGACCGTCGACATAGATCCTCACCTTATCCGGTCGGGCATGCCTCCCTCTCCTTCACTAATCTCATCTCTCCCCCACTCCTCTCCCGACCCAACCCGACCACCTCGCCGCCGCCGCCCCGCCCTGCACCGCCGCGTCGCCACTGGGCCCCTCCATGGCCGCCGCCCTGCCCAGCCCCGCCCCGCCCCCTCCACGACTACGAGCGCCACCCCGCCCCTTCCCCGACCGTCGTCCTGCACCAGCCCTTCCCCCGGTGGCCGTCCTGCCCGGCCCGGCCTCGACCCCCTCCCTGACCATCACCGCCGCCTCGGCCCCTCCCCGACCGTCGCCCCCCCCGCCCTGCCCCGACCCCTCCCCTACAGCCACCCCGCTGCAGCTCCTTCCCGGCTACCGCCCCTCCCAATGCCGGTCGGCCCGCATCGGACCCTCCACGGCCACCTCCCCGTGACGGACACCTCCCCCCTATGTGAGCTCCTCCTCATCTTTTTTAACTAAATCTCTTGTTTCTTTTGACGAATGATGATGATAATTGATGATGTTAGATGTTAGATGGCGATTAATGATGGTTATTTAGTGATGATGATTGATGATGTTGTTAGATGGACATGATGATGTTATGTAGATGAATGCTGATGTTATGTAGATGAATGATGATGTTGTTTCTATTAATGTTAACATGCTAGATCATGTGATGACCTATGTTGTTTTCACTCAGCGGAATTTACAGAATTTGTGGTGTTTCATCTTCGTGGAGTGATCGTCAACGTTAGAGGTGTTGGTCCCTGATCGTGCCTTCGTTGTTCGACTACTTCCTCTACAGCCGAGGGTGAGCTGCAAATCCACCACCTCCTCATCTGCTTTTTTATGTCATTAGATTTTCTTTTCATGTCAAGTCCCGTAACCTAGGCGTCTCCCATCCGAAAGGGTTGCATCAATAAATATGCATTCAATTGCATATTTATCACTGCAACTCTTTTGGATTGTCCAGCGTTTTCCACGAACAACCCGAGGATGTGTAGATTGGGTACGTTCTCCATGCCCTACCCCGTTCCGAGACAAGATTTTGGTGGCGCCTCCCCGTTGTTCTTCGGAGCACATTCTCTCAGCTTTTTGCCAAGACGTGTATCTGGAGAAAAGTAGGGAGGTGCTGCCAAAAAATTGTCTCGGAACGGGATAGAGCATGGAGAACGTACTCAATCTAGACATCCTCGGGTGGGATTAGGACCCATCTTTACCTATTAGAGATGTTGTTGGATTCAACGTAGAAGAAAATAAAAATTTGATGTGATTAATTCAAATGAATCCTTAATTTTGTTGTGTGGCTCCCAATAAAACAGAGGATGGTAGATAATCAGTGGATGTACAGTGGTTTTATCCGTCGGAATCGAGTAACATCAGAGTGGATCGCGAAAACCGATGTGTATTTGAAGGATATATTCCGTAGTCCAATGAGAATTATCCCACAATGCCCATGTGCGAGAAGTGGCAGACGTCACCGTAAAAATCACAAGGACATGACTGACCACCTTCGCACACACGGATATATGCCAAACTTTGACATGCCACCAATAAACTTAGCTGAGCATGACCGTGGCAGAGAGCAGGTGATGCGACAACACATCGATGGTTATGAAGACGACGGGGTCAGGGACATGCTAGATGATGTCATTTTTGTAGAAACGACAAATGCGACACCTTTAGAGAATGAACTGGAGGAGCAGGAGGCAATCTCAAAGGCCTTCTTGTAGGTCTTGGCCTCGTCGAAGAAACCTCTTTATGAGGGTGCCAAAATATCTCAGCTGGATGCCATCTCGTAACTTATTGCAGTCAAGGCTGAGTACGGCCGTAGCCAGAAATGCTTTGAAGCATTCCTGGGAGTATGGGCTAACAGCCTCCCCAAGGGTCATCAACTGCCGAAAAGCATGTACGCTACAAAGAAAATCATGAAGGCACTCTCTATGGATTATAAGAAAATACATGTTTGTCTGAAGAATTGCCTTTTGTTTAGGCACGAGTATGCGGATGACAAGTACTGTAGGGAGTGTGGTTCGTCTCGGTACCTTGAGGTGGTCGGTGAGGATGGTGATAAAAGGAAGCTAACCATCCCCGCTAAGGTTCTTCGGTATCTCGATTTCATACAAAGACTGAAGCGCCTTTTCATCACAGAGGAGTATGCCAAAATGATGAAGTGGCACAAGGAAGGTAAAAGGTATCATCCAAATAAAATCGTACATCCCTCAGAAGGTGAAGCATGGAAGTCATTCGATAAAGAATACCCCGAGGAAGCAGCAGAGGCTGGGAATGTCAGAGTTGCAATAACAGGTGATGGGGTCAATCCATATGGTATGTCGACCAATCCATACAACTGCTGGTCCGTGTTTGTTATTCCGCTCAATCTCCCTCCAGGTGTCCTAATGCAACGCAACACCATGTTCTTGTCGCTAATTATTCCAGGGCCTGAATACCCGGGGAAGAATTTGGCAGTGTTTATGCAGCCACTGTTGGATGATTTGCACCATTCTTGGTACTTCCCAAGGTTGACATACGATTGACATCTGCAAAAAAAATTCTTGATGAAAGTTTGCTTGATGTATTGCATGCATGACTTTCCCGGCTATGCTCTATTCTACGGATGGTGTACAAGTGGGAAGATGCCATGTCCAGTGTGCATGCAGGCTCTGCGTTTGATTTGGCTGCAGAAGGGTGGCAAGTATTCAGCCTTTGACCTACATCGATAGTTCCTCCCTCCAGACCATCCAGATAGGGAAGACAAGAAGAACTTCACGAAAGGTCGGGTTGTCCATGAAGTAACCGAGATTCCAACATTTTCGGGGGTAGATGTTCTTGCTCAGCTAAAGACCGTCAAGCCTAAAGTCAAAGGCAAAGGCAAAGGCAAAGGAAAATGCTTCGAGGGATATGGTGAGACACACAAAAGAATGTCGCAAGGACCTCACATTACCCGCTTCTCGAAGCTTCCCTATTTCAAGGACCTCAAACTTCCTTACAACATTGATGTGATGCACACCGAAAAGAATGTCGCAGAGTCCCTTTTCTACACGATCCTCAACATTCCTGACAAGACGAAGGATAACCTTAAAGCTAGATCCGATCAACAGAGAATTTGTGATAGACCACGTCTAAACATGAAGCCTCCCATAGGCGATCGAAGAAGCTGGTTCAAGCTAGATGATGACTTTGTCCTTAAACCGCCAGAAAAGAAGGAAGTATTTATCTGGATGAAACACATTTTGAAGTTCACCGATGGTTATGCATCGAATATAAGTAAGGGAGTCAATCTTTCAACGGGCAAAGTGACCGGGCTCAAGCGTCATGACTACCATGTGTGCATTGAGCAGATAATGCCGATGATGGTTCGAGGCTATGTCCCCGAGCATGTCTGGCGAGTGCTTGCCGAACTAAGCCATTTCTTCCGCACGCTCTGTGCTAAAGAAGTAAGTAAAGATGTGATTGAACAATTGCATAAGAAGGCACCGAAGTTGATAGTCAAGCTAGAGAAGATCTTTTTGCCAGGCTTCTTTACTCCGATGACACATCTCATTCTGCACCTCGCGAAAGAGGTATTGTTGGGGGGGCCTGTGCAGAATCGTTGGCAGTATGGCCCTGAGAGACAGAACAAGCATCTCCGACAGAAATGTGGAAACAAAGCTAAGATTGAAGCTTCCATAGCTGAGGCAGTTATCCTAGAGGAGGTGTCAAACATCAAGACATCGTACTATCCAGACCACGTTCCCCATCTGCATAATAAGGTGCCTTGATACAATATAGAAGAGCCCAAGTATCAACCCAAGCTCTATCTATTCAACGGGCAAGCTGGCAAGGCTGGGGCCTCGAAATCTTATAACATGCCACGACAAGAGTGGGAGGACCTTATGTTCTATGTCTTGCACAACATCAAGGAAGTCAAGGAAGTGTGGATGAGGTAATACCACTACACCATTCCTTTATGCACATCATCATGTTCTATGTTCACTTAATCCTGGTCTAACACCGCTTCTCTTCTTTTAGTGATTTCGTTCAAGAGGAATGGACGGGAATGAATCCTCCTACTGAGGCGGAGGCACTTACTCTTCTCCGTCATGGAAACCCTGGAAATAAAATTTTTGTTGCTTGGTTCATGGAGAAAGTAATTTTCCACATTCCCCTATTAAATATGTAGTTCAACATTTATTGGTTAACCGAACTAATGCACCCAACAATTTCAATTATACTTGTAGGGAAAAGATCTGAACATATCTATGGATGATGAATTGAGATGGGTTTCCATGGGTTTTGACCCTGCCGTCGTGACTTGTAAAAAGTATGATGTGAATGGGTATCGCTTCCATACAGAGGAGCACCAGAACAGCCGACCTGATCCCAAAACTGTAAATACCGGAGCTTACACCGCCGGTCAAAATTCATTAGACTACTACGAAAGGGTACAAAATATATACGAGATTACATTCCGCAAAGGGCGCGAAACCTTAAGTCTACCTGTGTTCAAATGTCGATGGTTCGATCCGTAGGAGGGGCAGAGACATACGCCTCCCATGGTTTGGTCGAAGTTAAACCATCAACTGTCTATGCTGGAGCTGATCTCTTCATTGCGGCTACCCAAGCTACACAAGTTTATTATTTGCCTTACCCATGTGAGAAAGAGTACCTACGGGGTTGGGAAGTTGTGTTCAAGGTGTCGCCACATGGTAAGCTACCGGATCCGAACAAAGATGATTACTACAACATTAACCTCATGACATACGAGGGAGTGTCCTATCAAGAGCAACCCGATGATGATGTGGTCAGAAACGATGACGCTAGACCATTGAGTGATGATGATGTGGATCCAAACGATGACGATGCACGGAATGATGGTGAGACCATTGTTAATGAAAATGACATACTTATGCTAGAAAAGTTAAATGAAGACGCTGATGATGAGGAAGAGCCTCCACCTCCGTCAGACAACGAAGATGATATGATTGATACTGATGATGAGACCGAGCGAGAAATCGGTTACAACAGTGATGATTCGTATGGGTTCTAGCAGATGTACGTTTCATGTCTTTTTTTCCGTATGGTTTAGGAATATGCCTTTTTTGCTTATTTCTAATGTGTTTATTAGTCCTTATTATTATGCTTTTTTACTTCATTATTAATGTACTAATTGTTTATTCTATTTTCAATGCAGGTTCGTGGAACATGGGCAAGGGGAAGGCCGACGGCGCGGGTTTCATACGCAAGGTCGTCGGCATTGCTAGTCGGAGTGATCGAGCACGTACTGTTACCCCCCGACTACTTGAGGATGACTCCTCACAGGAAGAGCGAGGGAGAGGTGCCCCTAGAGGAGGACGGGGCGGGAGGAGAGCCCATGAAGGGCGATGGGGTGGTGGGAGAGCCACTAGAGGGGGTCGCGGCCAGAAAGAGCACACCCTCACCGACTTAGGGGTGTTGTCTTCGAGGCCCTCCTCTAGTGAGGTACCCTTTGCCGAGGAGGAGGAGGACGAGGAGGAGGAGGTGGTTCGCAAGGAGGGGGTGAGGAGGAGGAGGAGGCGGCGGAGGAGGAGGAGGTTGGGGAGGGGGACGAGGAGGAGGAGGAGGCAGGCGGGGATGATGGTGGTGGCGGGGACGCTCGTGGTGGCGGGGATGATGGTGGTGGCGGGAATGGCAACAATAAGGGATGGTTGTGTGGTAAGTCAAAGGTCCCAAAGCATATTCCTACTACCGAGGAGCAGAAGTGGCTCATTGAGCCCAAGGGGATAGAGTAAGTTCCACTTAATAATTTCAATAATAATTTAATTCTTTTGCTTGTCACATGCTAATATTTTCATTCCTTAAATCTTTTGCTTGTCACATGCTAATATTTTCATTCTTTAAATCTTTGGCAGTAACTGGGTACATCCTAAAGGGGCTCGTGTTCCCAACGGCATCATCACCGTCTTGCTGAAGGAATACTGGCCGGGGCTATACTGTCCGGATCCAGTCAGGCACCCAGATCTTTGGGTTTTGGCCAAGACCTAGGAGCATTGGGAAGCGGCCCCCCACGCAGAGTATGTGACCCATGCTAAGGCTGTGATCACTAATTTTTGGGTGAGTTCTCTTCACAAGCACACGTCCATTCTGGTTTCAGGAATGATTTAACTCATGGCTTCTTCCATTCGGGTTTCATGAATGATTGTAGAAGTACTATGGAGTTCTTCCAGAGCACAAGGCCACTGCCGACGAGATCGTGCTGTGCCAAGCGAAGAAGAAGGCCCGCCAGATGCAGTACGAGGTGCGCTTGGTGGCCATCACGCAATACTATCACGACTATCTTGGTCTGAAGATGACCAAGGAAGAAGCGAAGACGCGGAACATTGGGACCTGTGGTGTGGTCAGGATGAAGCCTGCGCAGCTACGAGCAGCAAAAACAAGGCTAACCGAGGGAAGGAGGGAGTACATGCTCAGGGAAACCGGAACCACATTCTCCACAAGGCACTTCAGGTATGACTAACCTCATTAAACAATCTTCTTCTATTTACCGTCACTTTTTATGTATGACTATCTGTTTGTTGGTGCAGGAGGAGAAACTCAAGCGGCCGCTCTCACACATGGAGGCGTGGGAGATCGCCCATACTCGGAGGAGGCCCAAGCCTGGCGAAGACAAGTACTACAGCAACATCGCGAAGAAGAAGAAGAACTACTTTACGGCGTATCTGAATCTACATCCCAACACACCTGACCCCATCAAGGTGCCTTTGGACGATAGTGCGGTGGTTGGCATGGGGCCAAAGGCTCATGGTCGGCAGCCGGTTCTGGATGCTGTGGTCACTCCTTCTATCTCCTACACGCAGCTCCGAGCTACCGACCCAAGCCTAAGACAGCGCACGTCCACGACCACTGCGCAGTCACAGTCCCTCCTAGCCGAGCAGCACTCTGTAAGTATTTTTCCCTCTTATCTTCATTGCTCATTTTATTTTCCGCATTAAGATGTTTAATGAGTTCCATCACGTCATATTGTAGGCCTACATGGAGTACACACGCTAGGAGACCATGGCGTGGAGTGCGAGAGTTGCAGCCGTCCAGGAACACAACACTCGCATGATGACGGTTAGTTTAGCCCCTTTCATTTCATTTCAATATTGACACTTTCATTTCTTCTGACATTCGAGAGCATGAGGAACGACACGATTCCTAAAATGGAACCAACACCACCAACTGCAGGACCACAACCAGTGCTGCTTACCTTTGAGGAATTTCTAGCACAACAACCGGGGACAACAGTGGTTAGTACATCCTCAAACTATTCAACCACCGCTTACTGTTTATTCAACATAATAACATTCACTCAACATGTCTTTTCAAACATCCAGGGAACCGGTACATCATCCGTTGGTGGTGGTGCCGGTGTTCACATCACTCCCGAGTCATGGAGCCCGATCACTCCAATCCACCGAGGCGGTAGCGCTGCCGCTAGCAGTGAAGACCTGGGATTTGGCAGACTTGGCGTTGACGACCTTGGAGGTGGACGTACTGGCGCTCCTTATATGACTTGTGCTCTTTAAATGACTTCTGCCTTTTGAAGCTACTTTGGATGACTTGTGCTCCTTGGATGACTTGTGCTCTTTAGATGACTTCTGCCTTTTTATGCTACTTATATTTCTGATATGCTTATGTTGTTGGTTGTGAGGATGTGATGGTGGTGGTGTTGGTTGTGACGATGTGATGGTGCTGTTGGTTGTGTATGCATATTTCATTGTATATACCCTGCTGTTTTGAAGCTGAAATGAATTTGTATGAAACAGGAAAAAGAAAAAAAAACGGCACAAAACTACGCCGTCGGCATAGCCGTCGGCATAGCCGTCGGCATTGGGGGCCTCTGAATTACCAGTGGCTGCCACGTGGTACTCTATGCCGACGGCTATGCCGTCGGCGTAGGCACGCCTCCGAATTGCGAGTGGTCGCCACGTGGCAAGCTATGCCGACGGCTATGTCATCGGCATAGGCGTGCCACAAGGACCATCGCAGGCCGCCACATGGCACTGTATGCCGACGGCTTAGCCGTCGGTATAGGTGCGACACGTGGCCGTCCCTGGGTGGGCCACTCTTGACGGCAGCGTTGCCGGACGTCGTTTGTCATGGAACTATGCCGACGGCCGGGGCCGTCGGTATAGTTGTACGGACACGTCAGCATAGCATCTATGCCCGACGGCTTTTTTTATGCCGACGGTGACCTGGAATACGCCGACAGATATGGTGCCGACGGCGCTACGCCGACGTGGGCCGTCGGCATAAGCATAGGTCTATGCCGTCAGGAATCGGGGCTACGCCGACGGCTTGGGCCGTCGGCATAGTGCTTTATCCTGGTAGTGCGTGTCCTTCTGATCCTTGATCCCCCCTTCATCAGCCTTGGAAGTACTAGACTTATCCGGATCAATGTTTTTGATCCACGGAGTTGTGGGAGATGGTATCGTTTTGGAGGGAACCGAAGCTAGGATGTTGGTCATATTGTGGACTTCTCTTTTTGGTGATCTTGAGAAGATTGGACAGATAGATTGAATGAGCAAGCTTCTTCACATAGGCACGTCTTATTATTCACCTAGTCTTGTCCGGCGTCCGTAATTTTTTCCCCTTCACCTTGGACGTGCTTGGGCCCAAACCTACCAGCAGCCCCACATACACCACCCTTGCCTCTCAGTCTTGCCGGCAGCCTCTGTAGCACACGGCCATACCATGGCACTGGCAGCAACCCGCCAGGAAATCGGCATCAAATAGGAGCCAAGAGGTCGTACCCTTGTGCATCAACCCCCTCCGTGCCTAGTGTATCAATCTTGCACCACAGCACGGGAGACGAGCGCCCGCAGCCTCGGCCGTACGCACGCCATAGCGGCAGATGGTGTTGTTGAATGCAAAGCTCAACGACGAGCACGCGCACAACAGAAACATGTCAGCGTTAGAAGGGAGAGAAGGCTTGATGGAATATGATGAATGTTGTATTGAGCCTTATGGCGAGTATATATAGGAGTATAGACTTGGAGGGCAAGAAGCCTCTCCTAGAGATAAGGTAGAAAACGAATTACAAATCCTAAACTACCAAATACATGGACTCCAAATAGATCTCTAACATCCCTCCGCAGTTGTAGCGGTAGCGTTCCGAACAACAGGAACATTGCGGACGGTCAGACTGGAAAGAATAACAGCCGACGGCCTGACATCCCCCCGCAGTCGCAATGGGAGCGTTGGCGCCGGTGTCGCATCGCGGACGCGAGGATTGTAGAGGAAGCTGATGAGTTGCTCAAGCGAGGTGATAACCCTTGGTGCCGATATCGAGGTAGCCGAGAGCGTAGGCTGGTGTAGCCGTGGTCGATGTAGTCGTGCGAAAAACGCCGTGGTCGACGTTGAGTCGGGGTGGCCGGTGCGGAGGAAATCGTCGTGGAACCGCATGCGCAAGGAGGCATGAGTTAGTCATAGGCACAGTGATGTCGAAGTAGTGGTGCATGTATGTGGACATATATATCTTGTACTGCGTTAAAAGGTCAGTAGAAAACAGAAAAAAAGGGTAATAAACAAAAGGAAAAAACAAGCACATGTCAGCTAAGAAAGGATAACACATGTGAGCTGGAAATAGATTCGCGCAAAGCACTTCAAATGCACTGTAGCAGCTCTCGCTAAGCCGATTTACTTTTTATATATTTGCGCTACTTCCGCAGATCAGCATCCTCTCAGATCGCCCATACAGAAGCAAAGTCGTTTGTATCACATTTCAAGTCAAGTTCATCGAGGGATGATTCTATTTTAAATTTACAATTATCTTGGCACCGCCATGAAAAGTATGTGCTTACTATGCTCTTTTGTTTTCCTCCAAGGTTTCAGAGTATTCCATGGTGCAACTAATATGGAGGAACAAATTCAAACTCATTATGTTAATGGACTCTTGGCACCATTTTTCTATATTGAAAGAAAACTTTTGGCACCCTTATTCATAAGGTAGGTGAGTATATATAGCGTAGGACTATGTGTAGGTTTTTCCTCAGCCGAGCATGCGAATAGTGTTTAATAAGACATCCAAAAACTGTTTTATCATCCTTTTTTTTTTGTCATTGCAGTGCACACATGACAAATCATGCGGCCTTTGTACTTCCGTTTTCTGTTTCCTCTTAGAAAGCAGAAATAAAGAAGAATGGTGAAAAGTTCTGTGAGTAGTTGAATGTTGAATGTCAACTACATGAAGAATGGTGATCAATTCGTTGCTTTCTTCTGCTTTCGCTGCAGTAAATGGAGTGCTTATGTCCTACTGCCATGTTGGACCCAGCGCAAAAGATGACGAAGATAAAACAGTTGACTGATAATTGTTTTTAGTGGGAGAAGACGTTCCCGTCGACAATGAAGGCATCTATGGCGACTTCGTCAATCTTAAGATGATGTGCCGGCTTAGTCTCTCGATGATGCTCATAGGGGTAGAATGTGTGTGCATGCGTTCATAGGAATGTATTGTATGCTCGTGTATGTGAGCGACTAGGATTGTACTCTGTTCAAAAAGAAAAAGACTGATAATTGCTTTTAAATTAACTTTATAAAAACCAAACTTTCGAATCTGAATCTAGAATGTGAGAGGCTTGGACTCTATCTTCTTTTGGACCAAAAGTGACGTAGGAGAACTTATTGAACAACAACTACTTATTTTCTTTTTCTTTGTCTTCACACGTGGTTCGCAAAAATGTTCAACAATTATGTATTTAGGCATGAAATAAAAATAGATATAGTATTTTTGTTCTGGATAACATAAATAAATTATTACATAATTATTACAAAAAATCACTTCACAAATATGCATGTATGCAATATTTTTCGTTGTATTCAAGGTAGACCCTGCTAGTAGCGACTGTCAAGAAATACACCCAAGATTTATTTATTTTTTGGAAAGATTCAACAACTGTTGTCTGACATATATTGATGATAGCAGAAAGCATGCTGGAAATACGAAAATGGTTGTGATCAGGAGATTAAAGAGATAAGAAAAACGCCCTGTACTTCACTTGTGAGATGTCTTTTTTTTTTGTAGCAGGTTATTTGTGGCCGGTCGTTTTTGTTTTTATTTTATTCGTGTTGGATTGGTTTGTAATTATGTTCTGGTGGTGTCTTTTTCATTCATATATCATGATGGACTGTTGGTAGAGATGGCATTCGTTATAAGAGGAGAGTGGAATGGTTCTATGTGTGGTTGTTGTGTCATTGCATCTTTTGGCCTCAGTGTCAGCTAGTGATTTGTTGTGAGGCCCCTTGAGAGTTCATATTCCACCTGATACCGTGCAATTGTTCTTGTAAAGTTACATGGGTCGGCCGACGAAGTTGTCACTCGCTCAGCTTACCTCCGTGCTCCACTCGCTCGCTCTATATTTTTCTTGGCTCACCCACTGCTAATCCATAGAAGGTCGGACATCTTTTTTATTTGAATAACTTCGTTAAATCAAAATATGTTATTACATTTTTTACAAAACTAGTTTTCGAAACTACTGCCAAAAAAACCATTGTCTAAAGAATATATTCATAGAATTCAAAAAACTGTCGTAAATTTGAAATAATCGTAGAAAAGTTACAAAATACTCACAAACTTTAAAATACTTCCATAAAAATTAAAAATATTTCATGAATTTATCGCAAGGCGGACCCCAGGGAACCCACAACCCCTAAAAAGCTTCAAATCCACAAAATCACTAATTGAGGTGTACACCTTCCGAAGGTCACTTCCACCTACTCAGGTTGTGACAAGTGATGCACTGTATGTGTGCACCACTTGTCGCAACCGGGGAGTTTTCATTTTTTTTTCATAGATCTGTTTATTCAAAACGTTTTATCTCTTAAATCATGTGTCCAAATCTTGAACCGTTTTCATCGTTGGATTTCTCATGTCGAGATCATTAAAACTAGATCCCATATTTATAGGTTTTGACGAACCTTTTTCCATGAAAAAAACCTTACAAAAATAACATGCCTCTCGCGAAAGGAAAAAAATAAAGAAAACACATTTTTTTTGGTTTTCAAGAGCCATGACCATGCCTCTCGCGGAAGAAAAAAACTCGTTTTTCTTGTTTTATAGAGGCACGACCGTACCTCTCGTGGAAGCAAACCCGTGCCTCTCGAGGAGGCAAAACCATGCCTCTCAAGGAAGGAATAAATAAAATAAAACACGTTTTTCCCATTTTCGAGAGGCACGACCGTGCCTCTCGTGGAAGAAAAACCGTTCCTTTCGAGAAATAAAAAAAACGTGTTTTACTTTTTCAGTTTCCGAGAAGCACGGGTGTGTCTCTCCCGGAAGCAAAACCGTGCCTCTCGAGGAAAAAAACGACGTTTTTTTCGTTTTCGAGAGTCACAGTCATGCCTTTCACGTAAGCAAATTCATGCCTCTCTCGGAAGCAAAACAGTGCATTTCAAAGAAGAAGAAAAAGAAAATGCTTAGTTTGGGCAAGCCCGCTCCCCGACCCGTAGTTTGGGCCAGCCCATGATTAGGGTTCACTGTTTCTTTTTTTTTGCGTGTGTGTGTTTCATTATTTCTTTTTTCTTTTTTTCTGTTTATTTTTTTATTTTGCTTTTCCTTCTCAGTTTCTTGATATTACAAAAAAAGAATCAGTGTGTACAGAAATGTTCAATGTGTATTATAAACATGTTCATCATATATTAAGAAAATTTTAACTATATATTACAAAAAGTTCACCATGCATTACAAAAATGGTCATCGTATATTATGTATTTTTCGACCAAATATTACAATTTTTCATTATGTATTTAATATTTTTTTCAGCATATTACATAAAATGTTCAATTTATATTCGCAAATTGTTCAACGTAAATTACACACAATGCCAATGCGTATTCGAAAACTGTTCAACGTACCTTACCAATTTTTTTCCTATATTAAGAATGGTTCGACGAAGTACTACCAATTTTCATGATGTATTTGATACTTTTTCAGAATATATTACACAAAATGTTCAATGTGTATTCGCAAATTGTTCAATGTACATTACACAAATGTTCAGTTTGTCTTCGAAAACTGTTCAACATACATTAAAAATTGTTTATTATGTATTTCAAAAAAAAATCAACATAGAAATTCATACTTACAAAAAAATTGAAATTTTAACCGACCAAAAAAGCAGGGGCTACAGTGGGCTGCATGCTACAATGTCGGTTCTATCCTTCGAAGGAAAAAAAGAAGAAGACTATTGGGACATATTGGGTTGGCCCAAGCGCCTTGGCTTCAGTGACCTGGCTCCTTTTGACGCACACGGGCGGCGTACATGGACTCTCCACATACACGCTCAATGGGGGTGACTCTTGCTACAATGGATGCGCGAAAGATGTCCTGGTTCCTCGACCTCGTTTGGCAATCTAGTCAAACTCAGAATATATATCATAGACGTTGTTGACCGTGACCACGTCAATCGGCAGGCAATCACCTTGATATATGTGCTCGATCATGTGGGCACATGTCAATATGAGTATCTTCCGCCTACCAGTAGTCTCTCCGACCGTTCATATTGCAGCAAATCTGGTCGCATCACAAGCAGGGACAAACGCTTCTCCTTCCTTGCTTTATGTGGTATTTCAACTCAAGTTTCTCGCTGAAATGATTGTATTTTAAATTTACAAATATCTTGGCAACACCGTGAAAAAGTATGTGCTTACTATGCTCTTTGGTTTTCCTCCAATATTTCAGAGAATACCACGGACTAAAACTAATATGCAGGAAAACAAATCCAAACTCTTTGCGTTAATAGACTTTTGACATCCTTGTTGACAAGGTAGGTGAGTATATATATAGTAGGTCTATGTGTAGTTTTTTTTTCTCAGCTAAACATGCAGATAGTGTTGAACGAGTCATTCAAAAACTGTTCTATCATTAGAGTGCACACCGCACAAATCATATGACCATTCTGTTTCAATTTTTTGTTTCCGCTTGCAAAAGGAAAATGAAGAAGAATGGTGAAAACATCATGACATGAGTAGTTGAACGTCAATTGCATGAAGAATGGTGAGAAGTTCAAGGACGTCCAGAGCAAAAATATTCCCTTAGTTTCAGGACTTATTCAATACCTAGGAATGGATCTGAGTGTACCTTTGAAACAGAAGAAAGTAAACTAGTTGTCAAACATAACAACACCAAAATGATGGGCTAGCGTGGCCACTACCTTGGTGTCACGACCAAAACAGGGAGATAGGACGGACACTCAGGATCAATACGGGCATTCAGGTACAAGTTGGGGATAAAATGAGATTTGGGGAGAGAAATCAGCAAGCAGGGGAGGGATGCAAGGGCAGGCGGTGAGGAACAGGAGCAAGGGTGAGAAGCTGAAGACGTTTTACAAATCAATTCTTTGCTCCGTTCAGTGCTCTCGCTGTCGTAAACGGAGCGCTTGTCTTCTACCGGAGTAGAATGCGTAAAACCACCACTCTAGCGTCATAACTATCGGAAAACCACCACCGCACCGAAATAAAAAACAGTGGCAAAAAACACTAATGATAAATGCTAAGTGGTTTGATGATGTCAATCGACCAGACCCATCCCTCGGACTGAGTTGGCAAAAAAAATGCCACAAAAAGGAAAAAACAATGCCACGTCTTCTTCATGCTCCTCTCTGTGGGTAAAAAGAAAATTCGCCTGCATCCCTTGCCTCTACGTGGCAGCATATATATACTTGGCGTTGCTGGTGCTGCCGTTGCGCATGCTCGCGGGCGGGGCAGGAAGAGATGAGCCGTGGTGGCACCGGGATATGCCCGTCGGGGCCGGTGCTGGGGCCCAAGCTCATGGTGAGGCCGCGAGCGCTCTTCCCCTGCGACGTCTTCAGCACGTGCACGAACCCGGCGCTCAGTTATGCTCGTCGGCATGATTGGTGGGGTGAAGGGTGATGGCGGCTGGAGGGGCTGATGACGACTCTTTCCTCCCCCGATTTAGATCCACGATGGGAGCCCGAGCTGCTCCTGGAGCACCACCTCGACCAGGAATCGGCGAGGCAAGATGCAAGCCGACGAGGAGGTAGCAGGGGCCGACGAGGAGGAGTGCAGGGGGGAGACGATGAGGCAGCATGGGCAGCATGCGCATGGTCGTCGGAAAGCTGTGGTCCATATCCGAAAAAGTGAGGAAGGAGGAAGAAGAAGACCAAGTCCAATTTGTCTATGTGGCATTTTTTTGCCAACTCAGCCCAAAGGGGGGTCCGGCCGATTAGTTACGTCATCAAACCACTTACCATTTACCAATAGTATTTTTTGCCACCGTCAATTCTTTGGTTTGATATAAAGTGTTATGTTTTGTAAAGTGATGTTTTTTCAAGAACTATGATGCTAAAATAGTGATTTTATGTTTTTTCCTCCTACCATATAGGACCCAGCCCAAAAGACCAAAATAGGGCTCATCACTCAGCTATGGCCGGCCATGACACTTGCATATGTCCGAGATAAAACAATTGACCGATGATTGCCTTTTAGCTCTATAAGCAGCGAACTGAATAATAACAGAACGTGTGCAAGCAAACGTCGGCCGTCAAGAATAACAGCCAACAAAATTTTATCACATACAAGACCACCTTCTCGTAAAAAACAAGTACATCAGGTATGACAATCATGACAATGGATAACTAGATCGAGTTAAATCCATGAGTTGCGTAATCACATCACCCATAGCTAAAATCCATATCACTACAGGAAAAATGGACTTTTCTAAGTGTTCGCATCTTTCTTGAGAGTCAAATCACGGGATCTCGGCGAAAAATGCAATAAGCGCAGCAGAATTCTCGGCAACATGCCGGACTCATTACAGGCGTACCGTTGCTGAGACCCAGGTAAAAAGAACTTAGCAAACAAAGCAAAGTTGACTTATAAAATTTATGCCGAGTTTAGACCACAAGGACTCGACAAAGTTTGTGCCACACGGTGATATCAGCAGTTATTGCATGCTCTTTCACGACAAGCCAGTTTTGCCGAGTGCCCGCGTTATCGGCCTCAGCATAGTTTAGGTCAGTTGTTTATTATTTCTTTCCACCACGTGGACAACATTGCCGAGTGCCCAATGAAAGATACAAACTGCGGCCGCGACTGTGTGACCTCTGCTTAAGGTGCAATAGTTGGGCCCCACCATATAAGAGTTTGCAGTAAGCAGTAAGCCTTTTCCCTTAGCGAAAAACTAAGGTATCAATCCATTACGGTAAGAGTGCTTGCAACGGTTGATTGCTCTACAACAAAAGTAAACTTCTCGTGTTCCCCCAACAATTATAACAGGGGTGTCAATCCCTGCTAGTCTTGCTAGTTGAACAAGGCTATTAAAAGGTAATGGGCCATAATTATTTTTGGTATTTCGGGAATAAAATAAAATAACGTGTAGATGTCGCTGAAAGGTGATTTATGATGAAAGACCGGGATGCATAGGTTCGCCGAGTGTAACTTTCCAATGTAGAAAGAGAGTAATGGTGGCTGATGAACTCACTGCTGTGGGGAGTCATGACCCCTATATCCGCTGCCTGTGGCCGGATGAAGTACCACGTGTTGTAAGTGACTTGGTGGCCAGCGATCTCGTTGTGCCGTTTCAAGTTTTGAACCCTAGTGTCCCAACTTGCAAAAAAAGATATAAAATAATCGGGTATACTTCAGGTAGGACACATCACCAGGAGGACCAATGCCCCCATGCCCCCACAGGAAGATAAGTCAAAATCAGAATGCAACGTCCAAAGTTGAAGCCTCATCTGATTCTCAGGCCTTCCAACCCCAGGAAGCTTAGTTTTTTCTTACGAATAATACGGGAATTTTATTCCAGAGTCATAGGGTTACAATCGAGAGGCAATAAGTCCTCAAAACATGGAGGACATCTGCTCATCCATACCGCAGTACATGACTCGATACAACTATAATTTGCCATACAATCTGCTACCCTATTCTGAATCCTACTAATTTTTCGTGGAACAAACTCCCTCTCATCCATAAAAGATTTAATTTCTTCTACTAGATGACCATATTCCGATCGGGACATACTATCACCAGAAAGGATTGACAGTGCAATATAGGAATCAGATTGCATCATATATGGTACAGTATGTTGTAAAGCAAGGGCCACCCCCTGCATTATTGCATGTATCTCCGCCTCGAGTGCCTCATTGCAATTGAATATAACATGATAGGCAGCAAATATAACAGAACCATCATTACGACGTAAATCCATACCAACACCTGCCTTGCCATCATGAGCTGAGAAAGATCCATCAATAGACAGCGCAACCCAATTTGCTGGAGGTGATGGCCAATTAACAAGAGTCACGGCGTTCTGAATACTAAGAGGAATAACCTCCTCCCGTTCCAACATCTTCCCTTTTAAAATTTCGTCCATACTGTAATTGCTGGCTAGATCAAGTGACTTATAATAACTATCCAGAAATTCCATAGTAACATCAACCTGTGGTACATCCTTGCCATGCACGACATCATTGTGAAGCTGCCAAATTCTCCATATAAGTAGAATGACCATATCACGAACCTTATTATCACATGCTGCAAGCACATGCAATAGCCACTCTTTACCATTATCTAGTAGCACATCATCAGTTGGCAATGGCCATAACTTTCGCATCCTCTGCCACACAAGTCGTGCTTGAGGTCATGCAACAAGGGCATGATAAGAACCTTCCCTCTCCCGGCCGCACACCCGACAACAATCAGTAGTACCAATGTGTCGGTATAACTTGTTTTGATCAGTGGCAAGAGCACCTGATGCAGCCTTCCAAGCTGTAATACGCATTTTAAGAGGAACTTTAGCCCGCCAAACATAATTCCATATGGAACGATCTCCCTCTGGACACATACTTGAAGCCCCTCCAGCAAATGAATCGTCATGCTCTTTAGTAGCGAGTTTGTATGCGCTCTTAACAGTAAACTGTCCAGACTTTTCTGGAAACCAGGCAATAAAATCTTCCCGAACTCTCGGTGATGCACGTATTCTAAGAATTTGCTGCACATCTACATCCCAAAAGTGTTGCTGGAGACGCTCCATGTTCCATCCACCATGGTTGAACAGAAAGTCTGAGACATAATTAAAGTGGCAATTCCTTTTCGGTGTAATCGGTCTAAGATCATTACCTCTTGGAATCCAAGGATCACGGTAAGTACGCATCATAGACCCGTTACCTATTATCCAAATAAATCCTTTTTTCAGGAAGCTTAGTTAATTAGTCGGTAGATTTTGGCTGTGAAATATACTTGGTTGAAATCATAAGTAAGTAGATGTTATCATGAGTAGGAAAAAATATATGGCAATGAACATACATTGTCTTCTTTAACTGCATCGACAGTCATGTACAGGTAGTGGGATGGTACGACCTATGGTCTCAATCCTCAGGGAAATCTCTCGCATAGACCGCCAACGACAGGGGCTTGTGGTGCATTAGATGCCGCAAAAGACCTCTGAGTGGGGGCAATACAAATGAATGTCAGAGGCTATTGACCGTATCCATGTCAATCGACCAGCAAGCACCGTGATATATGTGCTTGATCATGTGGGCACATGTCAATATGACTATCTTCCGCCTATCAGTAGTCTCTTTGACAGTCCATATTACAACAAATCTGGTCATATCACAAGCAGCGAGAGGCGCTTCTCCTTCTTTGCTTTGTGTGGTATTTCAACTCAAGTTCCTCGCTGGAACGATTGGATTTTAAATTTGCAAATACATTGGCACCGCCACGAAAAGTATGTGCTTACCATTCTCTTTTGTTTTCCTCCAATATTTCAGAATATACCTTGGACTAAAACTAATATGGAGGAAAACAAATCCAAACTCATCGCACTGATGGACTTTTGACATCCTTGTTGACAACGTAGTTGAGTATATATATAGTAGGTCTATGTGTATTTTTCTCTCAACTAACATGCAGATAGTGTTGAACGAGTCATTCAAAAACTGTTCTATCATTGGTGTGCACACCGCACAAATCATATGACCATTCTGCTTCAATTTATTGTTTCCTCTTACAAAAGGAAAATGAAGAAGAATGGTGAAAACATCAAGACGTGAGTAGTTGAACGACAATTGCATGAAGAATGTTGAGAAGTTCAAGGACGTCCAGACTAAAGAGCAAAAAATACCCACTTAGTTTTAATACCTATTCAATACTACCGGGGAATGGATCAAAGTGTTGAAAATAATCCAAAGTTGTAATTGATTTGTGTTAGTTTCATAGCTTGTTTGATTAGTACAAACTCACCTTAGTAGTAGTAGTAGGAGGAGTTACTTGCACGGCGGTGTCCAAGGTTCATACTAGTTCGAACAACAGCCTGCACAATTCAATACTCATCCATCTGGTGCATATGTGCAGCATGTTCAGCAGCAGCTGCCGGTGCCTATGTACCAGGCTGGTCCGGCACTTGTGCAGCAACAGGCACATCCCCTCGGTGGCTTCGGGCAGCAACAGCAGCAGCCGGCTTCCGCTTTAAACGGCGTCCAGAATTTCGCCGCCGGGGGTCAGACTAACGCCCGGCCTCGCAAACCGAAAGGAGGCAAGGGCTGGTAATCAGCAGGCAACCCATGTTGTTACACACGTTGCTGCTGCCCCGTTGATGCAACAGGCAATGACCCAAGTGCCCGGTCCGGCCTCTACATCCACAATGGCGGCAGGGTATGTGCAACACGCTTCTTTGGGTTTGGACGCTCTGGGACAGCAGACAACGCCTCCGGCCATTCAGTTTCCAAGCACGGCCGAGGCTGCAACAGTTCCAAAAAAACTGTGGGGTTCGAAGTGCCAGTCTGCAGGGCACAAGGCTGATGATTGCGAGACGCAACAGTACTGTTTCAACCCCCCGATGACTGTGCGCCGGTGTCCTGCTCTCAAACTACCGAAGCTGGTGGCGATGCTTGGTGGTTATGGAACTGAAAATATGGCGTTTTTTCAGATGCTTGACAATGTTTGTAGGGAGGACCTCGCACTGCAGGACTTACTGACAGCTTTGGTATCGATCTCTGGCGGTTCACTTTCCACCGGCCTCGTCGAGGCAGAGGTGGCCAAGATTGCTCAGTTTTAGCAGGAGTGGACTTGGGAGGCTGTACCGCATGGTGATGATGCATTTCTGACGTCCTTTCCTAGTGAGTACGTTTTATAGGGGGGTTGACCGGCTTTGCAGTTTTCTTGAAGTCTCACAATGTCACCATCGAGTTCAAGCCATGGAAGTAAGAGGAGATACCACATCGTTTCGAGCTTATTCCTATTTGGTAACATGTGCACGGTGTGCCTCATGCTCTTCGTCACTTCTTGGGGCTTTGGGCGGTCAGCTCGGTGATTGGAGCTACTCTGGATGTTGATCTTCTATGTTTGCGTTGCAGAGGAATTGTTCGTATTCGGGTAGCGGTGCTGAACCTTGATGCTTTCAAGAAAAGCACAATTGATCTCTTTCTTCTGACGTGGTCATTCAGAGGAAGGGTTACGAGTTTCGGTACAGCCTAAAAAAAGAGGACTTCCGTGTTGATGCTGATTTTGTGCCTCGGGTGTGGGATCATGGGGATGATCCCGGAGGCGATAATGGACATGACAGGGAGGACACGTTGGGGGGCAATGATACAAGTAAAAGGCCCAAACCCACTTCTTCGTCCAAGGAGCCTTCAATAGCTCCTAACTTTGGCAGCGTTATGCCCATGCAGTTGGCTTTGTCTTCATCTATCTCTAGGGGATCTTCCTCGCCGGATAAGACTTTCTCCATCGCGGTCACACCGTCGAACCCACTGCGACATTTGACTTCTAAGACTGTCTCTACATCACATGAGGGGTCTTCTCCATCGGCTACAAAGACACCGACTTCTATGACTTTGGCATCGTCGGCTTCTACGACGACTATGGTGCACAAGAAGGTAAAGTGGCCCTTTCTCTTGCAAACTTTACGCATGAAGGGGTTTCGCCAAAATGGTGCCGATGGGTAGAGAGTTTTCTTTTTGGCGGCAGTGTGGCTATCAAAGTCAAGGATGATGTCAGCAATTATTTCCAGACCAAGAAGGGCCTTTGCCAAGGGGACACCATATCCCCTATTTTTTTTGACATCGCGTCTGATATGTTAGCTATCCTTTTTGATAGGGCTAAGGTGGCCGGTCAGATTAGTGGTGTTATTTCACATTTAGTAGAATAAGGTTTGTCTATTCTATAATATGTGGATGACACTATTCTCTTTATGGATAATGACCTAGATAAAGCAGAAACCTCAAGCTACTTTTATGCGTATTTGAGCCGCTATCTAGTCTTAAAATTAATTTTCATAAGAGCGAGTTTTTTTTTGCTTTGGCGACGCTGCAGAGTTGGCGGCTGAGTATGTTGACATTTTTGGCTGCGAGCTCGGATAGTTCCCGATTTGGCATCTCGGTATTCTGATTCACTATCGGCGCTTAACTAGCGCTGAGTGGAAGTATGTGGAAGAGAGACTTGAGAAACGGCTAGCCAGTTGGAAGGCCAAGCTCTCGTCATATGGGGGACGATTGATTTTGGTCAATTCCTTCCTTTACAATATGGTGATGAAGATATTATTGTTAGGCTATTGCTCGGCCGGTATGGTTGATCCTGCGCATGTAATATTATTGTTAGGCGGTAGTTCAAGTTCATCTATCTCTATCTTAACTACCTATCTTCTTGTACTCCAAGGTGTATGCGCATAAGGGATAAGCCCCTTTCTATCAATATATACCGCGGCCCTCTCACGAGAGGGTAGTATACTTCCATCACATAATTTCTATATGGTAATCAGAGCTACCTCTTCTCCTACGTCCTAGAGAAAAAAAACCAATCTCCACCATGCTCCGATGGCGTCCTCATCCTCCAACCAAGCTCCCTCCGAAAGTCTTGTATCCCAAGTCGCAGAGAAGCTCACCACGGAGAATCATCACATCTAGAGGGCACAGATCCTGCCCCACTTCCTCGGTGCCGGCCTCTATGGTTACCTTGATGGTTCCATCGGCGCGCCGGAGAAACTCATCGTCACCAAGGACAAAGACGGGAAGGATCGGTCAATCCGAACCCAGCCTACGAGGCATGGGTGAGATAGGATCAGTAGATCCTTCGGCACACCCTGAACAACTTGTCAAGAGATGTGCTCGTCTCGGTGGTCTCCATCCGCACGATGCACGCGCTCTGGACCTCCCTCGGTAATATGTTCGCTTCATAGTCCTATTCCCGTATAAATAACATCCGCATTTCCCTGGCCAATGCTCAGAAAGGAAACCAATCTTCTACGGCGTACTTCAGACGGATGCGGTCACAACGGATGAACTTGCTACTTCGGGAAATCCACTGGATGTAGACGAACTGCTCTCCTTCATCATCGTGGGCTTGGACCTTGATTACAACTCTGTAGTCTTGGCTCTAGATGCCCGCACAGAGCTGGTCACCGCCGACTTCCTCTATGCATAGGTCAGCAATTTGGATCAGCGCGTGGAGCTTTTCATAGGAGGCACTAGCGGTGGAGGCTTCAAGTCCTCTGCAAACACTACCGCTCGCCATGGCGGGCCGCCCTCACCTCGCAGCAAGCCCCGTGACCAGAAGCAAACTGGTGGCGGCTACAAGAAGAAACAAGGTGGCGGCGGCAGACGTCCTTTCTACAACAACAATAAGGGTGCCCGACCAAGCGGTAGTCCAGGCGGTCCAGGAGGACCTGGTGCTTTGTCGAGCGGCGACAAACAAACGACCCTATTCAGTGCCAGATCTGTGGTAAATTCCGTCATAGTGCCAAAGATTGCTGGTACATGTTCGATGATGATGCTTTGGAAGAAAAGGTGGTTGCTGCTGCCCAATATGGGGTGGACATGAACTGGTACGCCGAAAGCGGGGCGACCGACCACCTCACGGGAGAGCTAGATAAGCTATCGATCCGTGACAAATACCGCGGACAAGATCAGATTCTTGGCGCCAACGGGTCAGGTATGAGAATAGATCACATTGGTCAGTCAGTATTACATACCTCTAGCCTCCCTCTTTATGTCAAAAAAAATCCTTCATTCACCTCATGCTAGAATAAGTCTCCACTTTCTTTATCGCATTGCTTTGGACAATCATGTGTTTCTTGAGTTTCACCCCTTCTTCTTTTTGATTAAGGATCAAGCAACGAGGAGAGTTCTCTATAGAGGTAGATGCATTGGTGGCCTCTATCCATTGATTTCCTGGTTTAGAAGTTCCAATAAACAAGGTTTTGGTGTCACCCAATTATCCTCGGCAAGGTGGCACGATCGCTTAGGGCATCCTTATTTTGCTATTGTTCAACATGTGCTTAGGAAAAATAAGCTCTCATTTGTTGGTGAGCCTAGTAATGAAACAGTTTGTGATTCAAGTCAGAGAGGCAAAAGTCATCGACTCCCTTACCCTATATCAACTAGTGATTCTTCCAAACCATTAGAACTCATTTTTTCTGATGTATGGGAGAAAGCACCTCTTTCTGTTGGTAGACACACATACTATGTAAGCTTCATTAATGATTATAGCAAGTATACATGGACCTATCTTACCAAGCATAAAGTCTGATGTTTTTCATGTCTTTCAAAATTTCCATGCACTTGTTGAGCGTCAGTTTAATAGCAAAATTATCTCAGTCAATCGGACTGGGTGGTGAGTATGAAAAGCTTAATCCAGTTTTTTCAAAAATTGGGAATATCTCACCATGTCTCGCGCCCTCATGCTCACCAACAAATGGTTCTGCTGAACGCAAGCACAAACACATAGTTGAAGTTGGCCTCTGACTCCTTGCAAATGCATCCATGCCATTAAAATGTTGGGATGAAGCTTTTATCACTGCTACTCATCTCATTAATATTCTGCCTAGTTGAGTTATTACCTTTGAGACACCCACTGAACGACTCTTGCATACCACACCTAATTATGCCTCTCTCAGAGTATTTGCTTGTGCCTGTTGGCCCAACCTATGACCTTACAATTCCAGAAAACTCTCTTTTAGGTCTAAACAGTGTGTGTTTATTGGCTATACTCCCCAACACAAAGGCGCAAAATGCCTAGATGTTTCCACCGACAAGGTCTACATCTCTCGCGATGTTGTCTTTGATGAGACAGTCTTTCCATTCGAAAATTTGCATCCCAATGGTGGAGCACTCCTACGCAAAGAAATGCTTCTTCTCCCTTGTCATCTCACCGGCTTGGATACAAAGGGAAATAATACTACTGTTCATGTGTCTAATTCTCTTTGACCATGTTTCTTAGCCTACTAATGATGCAGATTGTACATGAGGAATTTTTGCTGAAGAAATTGGCTCAGAAAACACTCAAAACAGGTTTAATCTGCCCTTATTTCATGTTGTAGAACACGATGAAGGTGCGATACACGAGGCTGATTCACCCTAGTCTGCTGATAACCCACAAGTATAGGGGATCGTAATAGTTTTTGAGGGTAAACTATTCAACCCAAATTTATTGATTCGACACAAGGGGAGCAACACAATATTCTCGAGTATTAGCAGCTGAGTTGTCAATTCAACCACACCTGAAAGACTTAATATCTGCAGCAAAGTATTTAGTAGCAAAGTAGTATGGAAGTAATGATAACAATGGCAAAAGTAATAGTAGCAGTTTTGTAGTGTTTGTAACAGTAGCAACGGAAAAGTAACTTAGCAAAGATCAATATATGCAAAGATCGTAGGAAATGGATCAGTGATGGATAATTATGTCGGATGGCATTCATCATGCAACGGTTATAACATAGGGTGACACAAAACTAGCTCCAATTCATTAATGTAATGTAGGCATGTATTCCATATATAGTCATACGTGCTTACGGAAAAGAACTTGCATGACATCTTTTGTCCTACCCTCCCGTGGCAGCGGGGTCCTATTGGAAACTCAGGGATATTAAGGCCCCTTTTAATAGAGAACCAGACTAAAGCATTAGCACTTAGTGAAGACATGAACTCCTCAAACTACGGTAATCACCGGAAAGAATCCCAGTTATTGTCACCCTGGGGATGCGGATCATAACTCGTAATAGGTGTCTACAACTTGCAAGATAGGATCACGAACACATATATATTCATGAAAACATAATAGGTTCAGATCTTAAATCATGGCACTCGGGCCCTAGTGACAAGCATTAAGCATAGGAAAGTCATAGCAACATCAATCTCAGAACATAGTGGATACTACGGATCAAACCCTAACATAACTAACTCGATTACATGGTAAATATCATCCAACCCATCACCGTCCAGCAAGCCGACGATGGAATTACTCAAGAACGGCGGAGAGCATCATGAAATGGGTGATGAAGGATGGTTGGTGATGATGACGATGTCAATTTCCCCTCTCCTGAGCCCAAATCAGACTCCAGATCTGCCCTCCCGTGGAAGAACAGGAGGTGGCGGCGGCTCCGTATCGTAAAACACGATGAACTCTTCTCTCTGATTTTTTTTCCATAAATAGGAATATATAGGAGTGGAAACGAGGTCAGAGGAGCAACAGGGGGCCCACCAACCATAGGGGCGCGCCCTAGGGGGGTGGGCGCACCCCTGGCTTGTAGACAGGTGGTGGGTCCTTGCAGTTGATTATTTTGCCAATATTTTTTATTAATTCCAAAAATATTCTTCGTAAATTTTCAGGTCAATCCGAGAACTTTTATTTCTGCACAAAAATAACACCAAGGCAATTCTGCTGAAAACTGCGTCGGTCCGGGTTAGTTCCATTCAAATCATGCAAATTAGAATCCAAAACAAGGGCAAAATAGTTCGGAAAAGTAGATATTTTGGAGATGTATCAACTCCCCCAAGCTTAAACCTTTGCTTGTCCTCAAGCAATTCAGTTGATAAACTGAAAGTGATAAAGAAAAACTTTTACAAACTCTGTTTGATCTTGCCGTTGTAAATATGTCTAACTTATGTTCATATTTTCAGGAAAGATTACAGACTAACCACATTCACAATAACATTTAGGTCTCACATTTACTCATATCAATGGCATAATCAACTAGCAAGCAATAATAATAAGTCTCGAATGACAACAATTTTATCAAAACAATCATGATACAATATGACATAATGGTATCTCGCTAGCCCTTTCTGATACTGCAAAACATAAATGCAGAGCACCTCTGAAGAACGAGGGCTGACTGGACAATGTAATTCATGGTAAAAGATCTCTAGTCATACTCATACTCAATATCAATTAATAGCAAAGCATACAAATGACGGTGGTTCTCTCTAACAGGTGTCTTTTATAAGAGGATGATGACTCAGCGGTAAACTAAAATAGTTAGGCCCTTCGTAGAGGGAAGCATTGATTTGCAGAGGTGCCAGAGCTCAAGCTTTTAAAACAAGGATGAATAATCATTTTAAGAGGTATGCTTTCATTACCAACATAACAATTAAGAGATCTCGATATCTTCCAGGCTAGATACATTATAGGTGGTTCCCAAACAGAATAGTTAAGTTTTTACTCCCCCTCCACCAAATCAATCACACTCCACGGCAGGCTGAATCCACGCGTAGCGTCCATACAAACACAATCCTGGGGGAGTTTTTTTATTATACTTTGATTTAAATTTTGAGAATGGGACTGGGAATCCCGAGTACCAGTCACTTTATCGTGAATGATAGTGAATCAACACATATGGTGAGAATAAGCCATCTAGCATGGAAAATACTGACAGCCCCTATTCACTACATGAGCGATTTGGGCATACAAAACGGAATATTTATTTGAAGGTTTGGAGAATGGCACATGCAAATTTACTTGGAACGGCAGGTAAATACCGTATATAGGTAGGTATGGTGGACTCATATGGAACAACTTTGGGTTTATGGAGATGGATGCACAAGAAGTATTCCCACTTAGTACAAGTGAAGGCTAGCAAAAGACTAGGGAGCGACCAACTAGAGAGCGACAACAGTCATAAACATGCTTTGAGATTAACCAATGTTCAATGCAAGCATGAGTAGGATATAAATCACCATGAACATAAACATCATGGAGGCTATGTTGGTTTGTTTCAAATACATGCGTGAACATGTGCCAAGTTAATCCACTCGAATCATTTAGAGGAGGATACCATTCTATCATACTACATCACAACCATTTTAATGCGCATGTTGGCACTCAAGACAAACCATTATCCACTCTTAGCTAATTAAGCATGGCATGAGCAACTATAATCTCTAATTGTCATTGCAAACATGTTTCATATGTAATGGGCTGAATTAAGAATGATGAGCTAATCATATTTACAAAAGTAAGATAGATCGAGTTCATAGCAGGTTTTCTCCATCTCAGTCAGTTCAACATATATCGTCATTATTGCCTTTCACTTGCACGACCGAAGGATGTGAATAATAATAAGAGTGCACGTGCATTGGACTAAGCTAGAATCTGCAAACAATAACTCAAAAGGGAAGGCAAAGAAATATGGGCTCTATATAAGATAAACAATAATGCATATGAGAGCCACTCAACATGTCATCGTGGTCTTCTCCTTACGACGAAAAGAAAAGAAAGGAAAATTATGTTGGAAATATGCCCTAGAGGCAATAATAAAATGGTTATTATTGTATTTCCTTGTTCATGATAATTGTCTATTGTTCATGCTATAATTGTGTTAACCAGAAACCGTAATGCATGTGTGAATACATAGACCACAACGTGTCCCTAGTGAGCCTCTAGTTGACTAGCTCGTTGATAAATAGATGGTCACGGTTTCATGACCATGGACATTGGATGTCATTGATAACGGGATCACATCATTAGGAGAATGATGTGATGGACAAGACCCAATCCTAAGCCTAGCACAAGATCGTGTAGTTCGTTTGCTAAAGCTTTTCAATGTCAAGTATCGTTTACTTAGACCATGGGATTGTGCAAATCCCGGATACCATAGGAATGCTTTGGGTGTGCCAAACGTCACAACGTAACTGGGTGGCTATAAAGGTGCACTACGGGTATCTCCAAAAGTGTCTGTTGGGTTGGCACGAATCGAGACTAGGATTTGCCACTCCATGTGATGGAGAGGTATCTCTAGGCCCACTCGGTAAGACATCATCATAATAAGCTCAATGTGACTAAGGAGTTAGGCACGGGATGATGTATTACGGAAGGAGTAAAGAGACTTGCCGGTAACGAGATTGAACAAGGTATGGAGATACTGACGATCGAATCTCGGGCAAGTATCATACCGATAGACAAAGGGAATTGTATACGGGATTGACTGAATCCCCGACATCGTGGTTCATCCGATGAGATCATCGTGGAGCATGTGGGAGCCAACATGGGTATCCAGATCCTGCTGTTGGTTATTGACCGGAGAGGTGTCTCGGTCATGTCTACATGTCTCCCGAACCCGTAGGGTCTACACACTTAAGGTTCTATAACGCTAGGGTTATAAGGAAATGGTATACGTGATTACCGAAGGTTGTTCAGAGTCCCGGATGAGATCCCGGACATCACGAGGAGCTCCGAAATGGTCCGGATGTAAAGGTTTATATATAGGAAGTCCAGTTTTGGTCACCGGAAAGTTTTTGGGCTCATCGGTAGTGTACCGGGAGTGCCGGGAGGGTGCTGGAGGACCCCCGGGAGGGGTGTGACGAGCATAGGACTTCGTGGGCCCTTAGAGGAGGTGTGCCAGTTCTTTTTGGGCTGGCCAAGGCCTTCTAGAAAGGCCCATGCGGCTGGAGATCTAGAGATAAAGGGCAAATGGTTTTAAAAAGAGGAGATCCACCTCCCTTGTGGGAGGTGGACTCTATCCCCACTTCGGCCGAAGCCCTCCTCTTTGGAGGAGGGGCCAAGGCATCCCTCTCTCTCCCTCCTCCTATATATACTTGAGGTTTTGTCCTTTTGAGAATAGATCTGAACTCTCTCTCTCACGGCAAAGCCCTACCTATCTTCTTCCTCCTCCGCAGCGCTTAGGCGAAGCCCTACCGGAATACCTTGCTACTCCATCACCACCACGTCGTCGTGCTGCTGTTGGAGCCCTTCCCCAACCTATCCTTCCTACTTGATAGATCAAGGCGTAGGAGACGTCACTGAGCTGCATGTGTATTGAACGCGGAGGCGCCGTTGTTCGGCGCTTAGATCGGAATCCACCGCGATCTGAATCGCTGCGAGTACGACTCCATCAACCGCGTTCTTGTAACGGTTTCGCTTAGCGATCTTCAAAGGTATGAAGATGCAATCTCTCCCCACTCGTTGTTGGTTTCTCCATAGATAGATTTTGGTGATACGTAGAAATTTTTTGATTTACTACTACGTCTCCCAACAGTGGTATCAGAGCTAGGTCTATGCGTAGAATCTATGCACGAGTAGAACACAAAGAAGTTGTGGGCGTCGATTTTCTTAATTTGCTTACCACTACTAGTCTTATCTTGATTCGGCGGTATTGTGGGATGAAGCTGCCCGGACCGACTTTACACGTACGCTTACGTAAGACTGGTTCCACCGCCTGACATGCACTTGTTGCATAAGGTGGCTAGCGGGTGTCTGTCTCTCCCACCTTAGTCGGATTGGATTCGATGAAAAGGGTCCTTATGAAGGGTAAATAGCAATTGGCATATCATGTTGTGGTTTTGACGTAGGTAAGAAACGTTCTTGCTAGTAACCTATAGTAGCCACGTAAAAACTTGCAACTACAAATTAGAGGACGTCTAACTTGTTTTTGCAGCATATGCCTTGTGATGTGATATGGCCAAAGGATGTGATGTGATGCATTGTGATGTATGAGATTGATCATGTTCTTGTAATAGGATTCATGACTTGCATGTCGATGAGTATGACAACCGGCAGGAGCCATAGGAGTTGTCTTATTTTATTGTATGACCTGCGTGTCAATCATAAACGCCATGTAATTACTTTACTTTATTGCTAAACGTTATCCATAGTAGTAGAAGTAATAGTTCGCGAGACAACTTCATGAAGACACAGTGATGGAGATCATGATGAAGGAGATCATGGTGTCATGCCGGTGACAGTGATGATCATGGTGCCCCGAAGATGGAGATCAAAGGAGCAAGATGATAATGGCCATATCATGTCACTATATTGATTGCATGTGATGTTTATCATGTTTACATCTTATTTGCCTAGAACACGGTAGTAAATAAGATGATCTCTCACTAAAATTTCAAGAAAAGTGTTCACCCTAATTGTGCACCGTTGCTAAGGATCGTTGTTCCGAAGCACCACGTGATGATCGGGTGTGATAGGTTCTAACGTTCGCATACAACGGGTGTAAGCCAAATTTACACACGCGAAATACTTAGGTTGACTTGACGAGCCTAGCATGTACAGACATGGCCTCGGAACACGGAAGACCGAAAGGTCGAACATGAGTCGTATGGAAGATACGATCAACATGGAGATGTTCACCATGGATGACTAGTCCGTCTCACGTGATGATCGGACACGGGCTAGTTGACATGGATCATGTGTCACTTGGATGACTAGAGAGATGTCTATCTAAGTGGGAGTTCATTAAACAATTTGATTACGTGAACTTAATTATCATGAACTTAGTCTAAAATTATCTTTACAATCTATATTGTAGATCCAATGGCCAACGCGAATGTCACCCTCAATTTCAACGCGTTCCTAGAGAAAACCAAGCTGAAAGATGATGGAAGCAACTATGCGGACTGGGTCTGTGGCTTGAGGATCATCCTCATAGCTTCCAAGAAATTGTATGTCCTTGATGCACCACTAGGTGACCCACCCCTTCTCCCAGCAGAGCAAGACGTTGTGAACGCTTGGCATTCTTGCTACGATGATTACTCCATTGTTCAGTGCGGCATGCTTTACAGTTTAGAACCGGGGCTCCAAAAGCGTTTTGAGCAACACAGAGCATATGAGATGTTCCAAGAGCTGAAAGTGGTTTTCCAAGCTCATGCCCGGGTCGAGAGATATGACGTCTCCGACAAGTTCTTCAGTTGTAAGATGGAGGAGAATAGTTCTGTCAATGAGCACATCCTCAAGATGTCTGGGCTACACAACCGCTTGACTCAGCTGGGAGTTAATCTCCTGGATGACTCGGTCATTGACAGAATCCTCCAGTCGCTTCCACCTAGCTACAAGAGCTTTGTGATGAACTACAACATGCAAGGGATGGAGAAGTCCATTCCTGAGTTGTACTCGATGCTGAAATCAGCAGAGGTCGAGATCAGAAAGGAGGATCAAGTGTTGATGGTAAATAAGACCACTAGTTTCAAGAAAGGCAAGGGTAAGAAGAACTTCAAGAAGGACAGAAATCTGTTGCCGCGCCCGGTAAGCAAGTTGCCGGGAAGAAGAAGAACAAGCATGGACCAAAGCCTGAGACTGAGTGCTTTTACTCCAAGGGTACCGGTCACTGGAAGCGGAACTGCCCCAAGTACTTAGCGGATAAGAAGGACGGCAACATTAAAGGTATATGTGATATACTTGTTATTGATGTGTACCTAACTAGTGCTCGTAGTAGCTCCTGGGTATTTGATACCGGTGCAGTTGCTCACATTTGTAACTCCAAGCAGGAGCTAAGGAATAAGCAGAGGCTAGGAAAGGACGAGGTGACGATGCGCGTCGGGAATGGTTCCAAGGTCGATGTGATCGCCATCAGCATGCTACCTCTACATCTACCTTCGGGATTAGTGTTAAACCTTAATAATTGTTATTTAGTACCAGCTTTGAGCATGAACATTGTATCTGGATCTCGCTTGATGCGAGATGGCTACTCATTTAAATCTGAGAATAATGGTTGTTCTATTTATATGAGAGAAATGTTTTATGGTCATGCCCCGCTGGTCAATGGTTTATTTTTGATGAATCTCGAACGTGATGTTACACATGTCCATAGTGTTAGTACCAAAAAGTGTAAGGTTGATAACGATAGTCCCACTTACATGTGGCACTGCCGCCTTGGTCATATTGGTGTCAAACGTATGAAGAAGCTCCATACTGATGGACTTTTGGAGTCTCTTGATTTCGAATCATTTGACACGTGCGAACCATGCCTCATGGGCAAGATGACTAAGACTCCGTTCTCCAAAACAATGGAGCGAGCAACTGACTTGTTGGAAATAATACATACCGATTTATGCGGTCCAATGAGTGTTGAGGCTCGTGGTGGCTACCGTTATGTTCTCACCCTCACTAATGACTTGAGTAGATATGGATATGTCTACTTAATGAAACATAATTGTGAAACTTTTGAAAGGTTCAAGGAATTTTAGAGTGAGGTAGAGAATCAACGTGGCAGGAAAATAAAGTGCCTACGATCTGATCGTGGCGGAGAATATTTAAGTCACGAGTTTGGCACGCAACTAAGGAAATGTGGAATTGTTTCACAACTCACGCCGCCTGGCACACCTCAGTGAAATGGTGTGTCTGAACGTCGTAATCGCACTCTATTAGATATGGTACGATCTATGATGTCTCTTACCGACTTACCGCTATCATTTTGGGGATATGCATTAGAGACTGCCGCATTCACTTTAAATAGGGCACCGTCAAAATCCGTTGAGACGACACCGTATGAATTATGGTTTGGAAAGAAACCTAAGCCGTCGTTTCTAAAAGTTTGGGGATGCGATGCTTATGTGAAGAAACTTCAACCTGAGAAGCTCAAACACAAAGCGAAAAAGTGCGTCTTCATAGGATATCCCAAAGAGACTATTGGGTATACCTTCTACCTACGATCCGAGGGCAAAGTCTTTGTTGCCAAGAATGGATCCTTTCTCGAGAAAGAGTTTCTCTCGAAAGAAGTAAGTGGGAGGAAAATAGAACTTGATGAGGTAATTGTACCTCCACTCGAACCGAAGAGTAGCACAACACAGGAAGTTGTTTTTATGGAGCCTACACCGGCTGGAGAGGAAGTTAATGATGATGATCATGAAACTTCAGATCAAGTTACTATTGAACGTCGAAGGTCCACTAGGACACGTTCCGCACCAGAGTGGTACGGCAACCCTGTCCTAGAGATCATGTTGTTAGACAATGGTGAACCTTCAAACTATGAAGAAGCGATGGCAGGCTCGGATTCCAACAAATGGCTTGAAGCCATGAAATCCGAGATAGGATCCATGTATGAGAACAAAGTATGGACTTTGGCGGACTTGCCTGATGATAAGCTAGCCATTGAAAATAAATGGATATTTAAGAAGAAGACCAACGCGGATGGTAATGTGACCGTCTATAAGGCTCGGCTTGTCGCTAAAGGTTATCGACAAGTTCAAGGAGTTGACTACGATGAGACTTTCTCACCTATAGCGATGCTGAAGTCTGTCCGAGTCATGTTAGCAATTGCCGCATTTTATGATTATGAGATCTGGCAAATGGACGTCAAAACGGCATTCCTTAATGGCTTCCTCAAGGAAGAACTGCATATGATGCAGACGGAAGGTTTTGCGATCCTAAAGATGCTAACAAGGTATGCAAGCTCCAGCGCTCCATCTATGGGCTGGTGCAAGCATCTCGGAGTTGGAACATTTGCTTTAATGAAGTGATTAAAGCGTTTGGGTTTGTATAGGTTTATGGAGAACCCTGTATTTACATGAAAGTGACTGGGAGCTCTGTATCCTTTCTCGCATTATATGTGGATGACATACTGATAATGGGAAATGATATAGAACTCTTGGAAAGTGTAAAGGCCTACTTGAATAAGTGTTTTTCAATGAAGGACCTTGGAGAAGCTGCTTACATATTAGGTATTAAGATCTATAGAGATAGATCGAGACGCCTCATAGGTCTTTCAGAAAGCACATACCTTGAAAAGATATTGAAGAAGTTCAATATGGATCAGTCCAAGAAGGGGTTCTTGCCAGTGTTACAAGGTGTGAGATTGAGTACGACTCAATGCCCGACCACGACAAAGGATAGAGAAGAGATGAGTGTCATCCCCTATGCTTCAGCCATAGGCTCTATTATGTATGCCATGCTGTGTACCAGACCTGATGTGAACCTTGCCATAAGTTTGGTAGGGAGGTACCAAAGTGATCCCGGAGCGGAACACTGGACAGCGGTCAAGAATATCCTCAAGTACCTGAAAAGTACAAAGGACATGTTTCTCGTATATGGCGGTGCCGAAGAGCTCGTCGTAAAGGGTTACGTCGATGCTAGCTTCAACATAGATCCGGACGACTCCAAGTCGCAAACTGGATACGTGTATATTTTGAACGGAGGGGCAGTCAGCTGGTGCAGCAGCAAGCAAAGCGTCGTGGCGGCATCTACATGTGAAGCGGAGTACATAGCTGCTTCGGAAGCAGCAAAGGAAGGAGTCTGGATGAAGGAGTTCATCACCGACCTAGGAGTAATTCCAAGTGCGTCGGGCCCGATGACTCTATTCTGTGACAACACTGGAGCTATTGCCCTTGCGAAGGAGGCCAGGTTTCACAAGAAGACAAGACACATCAAGCGCGGCTTGAACTCCATCCGTGATTACATTCAGGAGGAAGATATAGATATTTGTAAAGTGCATACGGATCTGAATGTCGCAGATCCGTTGAGTAAACCTCTCTCACGAGCAAAACATGATCAACACCAGAATGCTATGGGTGTATGATTCATCACAATGTAACTAGATTATTGACTCTAGTGCAAGTGGGAGACTATTGGAAATATGCCCTAGAGGCAATAATAAAATGGTTATTATTGTATTGCCTTGTTCATGATAATTGTCTATTGTTCATGCTATAATTGTGTTAACCAGAAACCGTAATGCATGTGTGAATACATAGACCACAACGTGTCCCTAGTGAGCCTCTAGTTGACTAGCTCGTTGATCAATAGATGGTCACGGTTTCATGACCATGGACATTGGATGTCATTGATAACGGGATCACATCATTATGAGAATGATGTGATGGACAAGACCCAATCCTAAGCCTAGCACAAGATCGTGTAGTTCGTTTGCTAAAGCTTTTGAATATCAAGTATCGTTTCCTTAGACCATGAAATTGTGCAACTCCCGGATAACATAGGAATGCTTTGGGTGTGCCAAACATCACAACGTAACTAGGTGGCTATAAAGGTGCACTACGGGTATCTCTGAAAGTGTCTGTTGGGTTGGCACGAATCGAGACTGGGATTTTTCACTCCGTGTGATGGAGAGGTATCTCTGGGCCCACTCGGTAAGACATCATCATAATGAGCTCAATGTGACTAAGGAGTTAGCCACGGGATGATGTATTACAGAACGAGTAAAGAGACTTGCCGGTAACAAGATTGAACAAGGTATGGAGATACCGACGATCGAATCTCGGGCAAGTATCATACCGACAGACAAAGGGAATTGTATACGGGATTGACTGAATCCCCGACATCGTGGTTCATCCGATGAGATCATCATGGAGCATGTGGGAGCCAACATGGGTATCCAGATCTTGCTGTTGGTTATTGACCGGAGAGGTGTCTCGGTCATGTCTACATGTCTCCCGAACCCGTAGGGTCTACACACTTAAGGTTCGATGACGCTAGGGTTATAGGGAAATGGTATACGTGATTACCGAAGGTTTTTCGGAGTCCCGGATGAGATCCCGGACGTCATGAGGAGCTCCAGAATGGTCCGGAGGTAAAGATTGATATATAGGAAATCTAGTTTTGGTCACCAGAAAGTTTTCGGGCTCATCGGTAGTGTAGCGGGAGTGCCGGGAGGGTGCCGGAGGACCCCCGGGAGGGGTGTGAGGACCATAGGACTTCGTGGGCCCTTAGAGGAGGTGTGCCAGTCCTTTTTGGGATGGCCAAGACCTTCTAGAAAGGCCCATGCGGCTGGAGATCTAGAGATAAAGGGCAAAGGGTTTTCAAAAGAGGAGATCCACCTCCCTTGTGGGAGGTGGACTCTATCCCCACTTCGGCCGAAGCCCTCCTCTTTGGACGAGGGGCCAAGGCAGCCCTCTCTCTCCCTCCTCCTATATATACTTGAGGTTTTGGCCTTTTGAGAACAGATCTGAACTCTCTCTCTCTCTCTCACGGCAAAGCCCTACCTCTCTTCTTCCTCCTCCGCAGCGCTTAGGCGAAGCCCTGCCGGAATACCTTGATACTTCACCACCACCACGTCGTCGTGATGCTGTTGGAGCCCTTCCCCAACCTCTCCTTCATCCTTTATGGATCAAGGTGTAGGAGACGTCACCGGGCTGCATGTGTGTTGAACGCGGAGGCGCCGTTGTTCGGCGCTTAGATCGGAATCCACCGCGATCTGAATCGCTGCGAGTACGACTCCATCAACCACGTTCTTGTAACGCTTCCGCTTAGTGATCTTCAAAGGTATGAAGATGCAATCACTCCCCACTCGTTGCTGGTTTCCACATAGATAGATCTTGGTGATACGTAGGAAAATTTTGATTTACTACTACGTCTCCCAACAAATTATTTACACGGGAAAGCTCCCAACAAGCAAAAGAAGAACGGGAAATCTTTTTGGGTTTTCTATTAATGATACAACTAAACAAACTTAAAAGGTAAAGCTATAACTATTGTTTTGGATTTTCTTGAAGATTGATTAAACTCACAAGAAGAAAACAAAGAGAACAAATAAACTACCATGGATAATACAATCAAAAAGTATGAACACCGACTAATAAGATGAGTGTGTGAACATGAATGTAATGTCGGTGAGAAATACGTAGTCCCCAAGCTTAGGCTTTTGGCCTAAGTTGGTTTAGGGCCATGGCTGGAAATAACCCTCTCATGGATACTTCGGAGGATACTGAGGGTTCCACTGGTTGGTGAGCTCGTGTGGCTCCCATGGAAAAACTAGGGCTTGGTATGGATCAAGAGCCGGTGCCGGCTCACATGCTGGTGGTTGCGACAAACCCCAATATCGGTAGATGTCATCTGGCATAATAGTGTACCTGCCTGAATGAATATCGAAGAAAGAAGGAGCAGGCAGAGCAATAATCTCACAAGTACCCTGACTAAATACTAAGTTGTAAAGCAGCCTTTTATCATTATCTTTCTTAATAAAATCATGTGCTACCATACTATTATAATCTAAATGTCTTGTAGGAAGCAGAATTTCATCTTCCTCGTCAAGCCTACTAGGTATCTCAAAGTGTTTAGCTAAACGAGACGCATATATACCTCCAAATATGGGACCCATTGAACGGTTTAAATTCAACCGTTGGGTCACGATGTCGCCCAGACTGAAAGTTTTATCAGTAAGTAAAACACGACACAAAATAGCAAGGTTCAGAGCACTAAGTCTTCCACTCTCGCCTCGACCAAGTAGACATCTAACCGCAAATAATGAATAATAGCGTAAAACAGGAAAATGTACACTAGCTGCTCTGGCCTTCAACACCCCTCTCTCTTCCCCCACAGTGATTGCGGCAATAAAATCCTCCATGTCTCGAGGACATGGTTCACTGATGCTGCCCACAAAAGGTATTTTGCAAACATTGCAAAAATTGTAAAGTGACATTTCCTTAGACACATCATATAAATGAAATTCCACCATGGGAGGATTTTTCCTAGGATAAAAGTGAAAATTTTGCATGAAAGTATTAGTGAGTAAGAGGTATTGGTCACACTTATTGTGGAGGAAGTCGGTGATGCCTGCATTCTCTACTAAATAACAGAAATCTTCATAAATTCCGGCCGCTCTGAAGAATGCTTCACTTGGCCATTCAGATGGACGAACCTCCGCGGTACGAGGGATATTGTATTTAGGCTTCTCACTTTCTTTTTCTTTAAAACCCCGGCTTGGAGAGCCTCTTAACAATCTCCTCATCATATCTTTTGCTGAAAATTAATTCTGAAATTTTTAGTGGATCAAAATAATAGTGAACAAAACTCAACAAAACTCATAGCAACTACTCCCACAAGTGCCTAATGGCTATATCATGCATCAAAACTACTCGGGACCGTGTAAATTCAACATCTAAGCTCAAGAACAAGGTCACCACAACAGAAAAAAATTGCAATATGAAAAGCACTAGAACAAAAACTAGTTGGACCATTAAAGGAGTCACATACTGATGAGCAATCCCCTAAAACAGTTTTGCAAATGAAGCTTTGAGTAAGGAAATCGAAAATGGCAAAAAAATGGGCTAGAACACGGGTTTGAACAATGGTGGGATTTTTCTGGAGGAAGAAGAAGTGGATGGTGGCTGTATTAAATGAGGGGGCCCCACGTGGGACCGACAGGCCACTAGGGCGCGTCTAGGGCGGTGGGCGCGCGCTGCAGGCTTGTGACCCACTGGTGCAGCCCCTTGATGCATACTCAGTGCCAAAAATTCTTAAATATTCTAGAAAAAATCATACTAAATTTTCAGGGAATTCTGGGAACTTTAATTTTCAGGTCATTTTTTTATTGCACAGATAAAACAAAAAAACAGGAAAATAATGACATTTTTGCTAAATTGAAACTAAGGAACCAAGAATAAAAGTTGGTTACAGAAGGTAGTGCTTTCTAAATTCATCCATCTCATGCTCGTCAAAAAGAGTCCGTCAATTAGGTTGATCAAGTCCTATTGACAAACCTTTTTTTCAAATGACATGAAACGGAGAATTTTCGAATGACACTAGGATACCTCAATGGGTGTATGCATGTCCCAACAATGAGTATATCATATTTCTTCTTAGTAGTAGGGAGAGGGAATTCAAAACCTCCAAGAATAATTGTTGGAATTTTTTCAATGGAGTTGATACTATGAACTTGAGGTTGTTTTTTCAGAAAATGACTCATATGCTCATTACAATTAACATGAAAAGTGACATTGCTCTTGTTGCAATCAATAACAACCCCTGAAGTATTCAAAAACGGTCTACCAAGGATGATCGACATACTATCGTCCTCGAGAATATCAAGAATAACGAAGTCCGTTAAGATAGTTGATTTATCAGCCAAAACAGGCACATCCTTACAAATACCGATGGGTAAAGCAGTTGATTTATCAGCCATTTGCAATGAGATTTCAGTAGGTGTCAACTTATTCAAATCAAGTCTAAAGTATAAAGAGAACGACATAACACTAATACCAGCTCCAAGATCAGATAAAGCAGTTTTAACATAATTTCCTTTAATAGAGCATGGTATAGTAGGTACTTCGGGATCTCCTAGTTTCTTAGGTATACCACCTTTAAAAGTATAATTAGCAAGCATGGTGGAAATCTCAGCTTCCGGTATCTTTCTTTTATTTGTCACAATATCTTTCATATACTTAGCATAAGGAGACATTTTCAAAATATCAGTCAAGCGCATACGCAAAAAGACAGGTCTAAGCATTTCAAAAAAAGCTCAAAATCCTCATCATCCTTTTTCTTGGATGGTTTAGGAGGAAAGGGCATGGGTTTCTGAACCCATGGTTCTCTTTCTCTACCATGTTTCCTAGGAATGAAGTCTCTTTTATCGTATCGTTTATTCTTAGGTTGTGGGTTATCAAGATCATCAGCAGGTTCAATCTCCACAACATTATCATTACTAGGTTGAGCATCAACATGAACATCATTATTAATGTTATCACTAGGCTCATGTTCATCACCAGATTGTCTCTTAGCATCAGAAATAGAAATATCATTTAGATTCTCAGATGTATCTATAACAGGTTCACTAGCAGCATGCAAAGTACCATCATAATTATTTTTCCTACTCTTATTGGAATGAATAGGTGCATCAGTATTAAATCTCTGAGAATCTTGCTCAATTCTCTTAGGATGGCCCTCAGGATACAAAGGTTCCTTAGTCATTCTACCACCTCTAGTCACAACTTTAACAGAAGGATCATTGTCTTTACTATTCATCTCATTAAGCAAATCATTTTGCACCTTAAGTACTTGTTCTACTTGAGTAGTTACCATGGAAGAATGTTTACTAATAAGCTTAACATCATTGACACTTCTACTCAAATAATCACCCAAGCGATCAAGCATGTAAGCATTATGTTTCAATTGTCTACTAACATAAGCATTGAAATTTTCTTGCTTCACAATAAAATTATCAAATTCATCCGAGCATTGATCAAAGAGATATTCCTTATAATAGAGGTAAATCTATTGATCAAGTCTTACATAATGCTCATGTTATGATAACCAGACACAGGTAGTAGAGGTTAATTCCTTCAATAGGTGGTAGATTATTAACATCTTCACCTTTAATACCTTTTTCTTTCATATATTTCTTTGCCTCTTGGATATCTTCAGAACTGAGGAATAGAATACCACTTTTCTTCGGAGTTGGCTTTGGAGGTGGTTCAGGAATAGTCCAATCATTATCATTGCTCAATATATTATTCAATAGTAATTCAGCTTGTTCAATAGTTTGTTCCTTGAAAACACAACCAGCAGAACTATCTAGGTGGTCCCTAGAAGCATCGGTTAGTCCATTATAGAAGATATCAAGTATTTCATTTTTCTTGAGAGGATGATTAGGCAAAGCATTAAGTAATTGGAGAAGCCTCCCCCAAGCTTGTGGGAGATTCTCTTCTTCAATTTGCACAAAGTGAAATATTTCCTGCAAGGCAGCTTGTTTCTTATGGGAAGGAAAATATTTTTCATAGAAGTAATAAATCATATCATGGGGACTACGCACACAACTAGGAGCAAGAGAATTAAACCATATCTTAGCATCACCCTTTAATGAGAAAGGAAACAACTTAAGAATATAGTAATAGCGAATTTTCTCCTCATGAGTAAATAGGGTGGCTTTATCATTCAATTTAGTAATATGTGCCACAACAGTTTTAGATTCATAACAATAGAAAGGATCATATTCAACCAAAGTAATTAACTCGGGATCAACGGAGAATTCATAATCCGTATCGGTAACAAAGTTAGGTGAAATAGCAAACTTAGGATCATATTGCATTCTAGCATTCAAAGATATTTTTTTCCACTTGCGAAGCAATTTCTTAAGATCATCTCTATCTTTACAAGCAAGAAAGTCCCTACCTACATAGGAGATCTAGGTCTAGCAGGTGTATCATAGTGTTCAGTTTCAATAATTTCATCAGATACAAAAATATTATCAGTTTTAGCATTGGCTCTAGCAATTTGTTCATCAAGAAATTCACCCAGTGGCACAATATCATCAAGAAAAGTATCATCATAAGCATCATGCATAGCAGAAGTAGCATCATCAATTACTTGCAACATATCAGAATTACTAGCAGGTGGTGGTGTCGCAAATTTACTCATAACAGAAGATGGATCAAGTGTAGAGCTAGATGGCAGTTCCTTACCTGTCCTCGTAGTTGATGGGTAGATCTTAGTTTTTGGATCTTTAAGATTCCTCATAGTGATCAACAGATATATATCCCAAGTGAATCAGAGAATAGAGCTATGCTCCCCGGCAACGGTGCCAGAAAGAGGTCTTGATAACCCACAAGTATAGGGGATCGCAATAGTTTTCGAGGGTAGAGTATTCAAACCAAATTTATTGATTCGACATAAGGGGAACCAAAGAATATTCTCGAGTATTAGTAGCTGAGTTATCAATTCAACCACACCTGAAAGACTTAATATCTGCAACAAAGTATTCAGTAGCAAAGTAGTATCAAAGTAACGGTAACGGTGGCAAAAGTGATAGTAGCAGTTTTGTATAGTTTGTAACAGTAGCAACGGAAAAGTAACTTAGCATAGATCAATATATGGAAAGCTTGTAGGCAATGCATCAGTGATGGATAATATGTTGGATGGCATTCATCATGCAATGGTTATAACATAGGGTGACACTGAACTAGCTCCAATTCATCAATGTAATGCAGGCATGTATTCCATATATAGTCATACGTGCTTATGGAAAAGAAGTTGCATGACATCTTTTTTCCTTCCCTCCCGTGGCAGCGGGGTCCTATTGAAAACTAAGGGATATTAAATTCTGCTTTTAATAGAGAACCAGACCAAAGCATTAGCACTTAGTGAATACATGAACTCCTCAAACTACGGTAATCACCGGAAAGAATCCTAGTTATTGTCACCCTGGGGGATGCGGATCATAACTCATAATAGGTGTCTACAACTTGCAAGATAGGATCAAAAACACATATATATTCATGAAAACATAATAGGTTCAGATCTGAAATCATGGCACTTGGTCCCTAGTGACAAGCATTTAGCATAGCAAAGTCATAGCAACATCAATCTCGGAACATAGTGGATACTAGGGATCAAACCCTAACAAAACTAACTCGATTACATCGTAAATCTCATCCAACCCATCACTGTCCAGCAAGCCTATGATGGAATTACTCACGAACGGCGGAGAGCATCATGAAATTGGTGATGAAGGATGGTTGGTGATGAGGACGGCGTCGATTTCCCCTCTCTAGAGCCCAAATCAGACTCCAGATCTGCCCTCCGAGGAAGAACATGAGGTGGCGGTGGCTCCGTATCGTAAAACGCGATGAACTCTTCTCTCTGTTTTTTCCCCGTAAATAGGAATATATAGGAGTGGAAATGGGGTCAGAGGAGCAACAAGGGGCCCACCAGTCACAGGGGCGCGTCCTAGGGGGGTGGGCGCGCCCCTTGGCTTGTGGCCAGGTGGTGGGCCCCCTGCAGTTGATTATTTTGCCAATATGTTCTATTAATTGCAAAAATATTCTCTGTAAATTTTCAGGTCAATCCGAGAAATTCTATTTCTACACAAAAATAACACCAATGCAATTCTGCTGAAAACAACGTCAGTCCGGGTTAGTTCCATTCAATCATGCAAATTAGAATTCAAAACAAGGGCAAAAAAGTTTGGAAAAGTAGATACGTTGGAGACGTATCATCTGCTACCTTGGTATCGCCAGGCACGAGGTCCCATGCAGATTCACCGCCGCCGCCACCTAGATGCGCCTCGGGACATAATGCCTCCTGTGGACCAGGCGGGGCTGAGGCGGCCCATGCCTTGCCAACCACACATGCACGGACCCCTCAACGATCGGCCAAGAGCGCCTCGGATGAGGGCCCCACCTCACATGGCGATGCTGGTGCGGGCGTTGGCGCTCCGACCTGGTCTCCTAACGTGGGGCCCACGGCAGATGACAACTCGTCCGCTGACGTTGGTTCGCCTACGTGCGGACCTTCGTCGGGATCCATCGATCTGCACATGGGTGCGAGATCATCCTCGGGATCACTGGAGTTAAGGTCTGAGCACATGGGCGTCGGATCCTCTGCCTCCAGGACTACTGTGCCCACCTCTACATGTGTTAGTACAAGGCCGCATACAGGAAAAATTAAACCGGTAAATTATAAAAATGTTTTGAAGTTTGGACTAACTTGTACCACAGGAGAGCCCCGATCTGTAGAAGAAGCTTTGGCAGATCCAAATTGGAAGAGAGCCATGGAGGAAGAATACATGGCCTTAAAAAGGAATGAGACATGGCACTTGGTTCTATGAGGTCAAGGTAAAAAATTAATTGACTATAAGTGGGTATACAAAATTAAGAGAATATCATATGGAACTATTGATAGGTATAAAGTTAGGCTGGTAGCTAAAAGTTTTAAACACAGATATGTCATTCATTATGAAGACACCTTTAGTCTAGTTGCGAAAGCTGCTACGATCTAAATTAGTCTTGTCCATTGATGTGTCCAGGAAATGGAGTCTAAGGCAGTTGGACGTACAGAATGCGTTTTTACATGGTGTTCTGGAAGAGGAGGTGTATATTAAACAATCACCTAGGTTTGAAAACAAGAATGGACTATTCAATGTGTGCAAACTTGATAAGACTTTTTATGGTCTCAAACAGGCCCCTAGAGCATGGTACTCTCGTTTGAGCATGAAGTTGCAAAGCATTGGTATTCTTCCTTCCAAGTCTGACACTTCATTGTTTATTTTCCATAAGTCCAATATAACAATGTACATGCTCATCATGTTGATGATACCATTGTCACAAGTTCATCAGATGAAGAAGTGATAGCACTCCTAAAGGATTTAGGCTTAGATTTTGCCTTAAAGGATCTTGGAGATTTGAGTTTGTCCTTGGGTATTGAAGTCAAGAAACACAAAGATGGTGGAGCGTCCCGACTCAAAACGTGTCAAGCCTCTGTGTGTCAGTGTCATATCTGGATCCGCATGCTGGCACACATAGTACATCAATGTATATATCAAAGTTCAATCACATGTAAATAACATAAATCTGATATATACCTCTAAAATCTCAGCGGAAACAGTCAACGGGAGTGGAGTCCCAATAAGCACCAACGATAGGTTGAGTGTAGACCGTAACCCTGGATCGTACTCTTACTCGTCGTAGAAGAGTATCTACAACAACAGCCGTGTATGTCAGTACATTGAATGCACCGGCAAGATCACCATAGAATAAAATGAAAAAGGACTATTTTATATGCAAAAGGCTATGTGACTTTGTGTCTGAATTTTTGCAGAAAACCTTGTTTTATATTTTTTCCTCCAACAAAGGAGTCAAGAGGAAATAGCACTACCAAAGTTGGATGTTAATGAGATGGTTGCACCAACCAATTCTCATGTCCCAAAATAATTAATAGACCCACTCATCATAAAATTTATTAGTTGTGTTGAGACTGGCTAATAGTATCATCTCTGGTGCTCTTGTTGTCGTTAACCGGGGACATGGCTAATCGATTAGTTTAACACTCTGTAGAGGTTTGTACACTTTAGCCGCAATATTCGACCACTCTTGTTGTGTCCATGCGCTGCATGATGTTTGAGAACGAGACAATTGGAACATGGTCTTCCAAAGTGATCCTCTGATAGAAAGTCAGTGCCCATCCAATCCTACCGTTCCTCTACATCTCGTAGCAATCTGACCTACCAGAGTCACCACTAAGGTCAACCAAGCCAGAGCCCATATTGACTTGCGGTTGCACGCGTAAGCTTTCCAGCCTTGAAGTATCCATCCATCTCTTTGAGCCTGGGTGGCATTTTGTTGGGATGGTCACACGTAGATACCAATATTCCCAGGCATAACCATGATAGATATCAGGCTGCCAAAATGCATGTCCAATCCCCCTAGAGGTATATCGAGTCCTTGAAATCATGAAGTCTTGACCATCATGTAGGTCTTGAAATAATTAATTAACCTGACAACACTCCTGAATCTCACAACCAAACCCCATCTACTAAAGCGTAGCAATTGTGAAGTAATGTCCCTTCCCTGGCAAATGGTAACAGGATGTTGGGTTTCTCTTACCTCATGATACTACCACAAGTTCAAGCTCAATATCATACTCGATGTATGATGGAGAAATTTGTTCTAATGCAAATAAAACATAGGTAGTGTAAGATGATCAAAGTGAACTTGCCTATACTATTGATGAAGATAAATATCGCTCTCAGAAATAACTTGATAGAACTATTCGTCACTCTCCGATCAAAAATCTATATAATCAAACATTGCACTCATATAAGCAATCATACTAGAAATCAATACTAACAATCATCAACAAACACAAAACCAAACCCAGAAGGGTTGTAATGAAGGAAATACTTAAGACAAAAGTTAACACATAAAACTTCATCAAAAACACCAAGGGTAGTTTTCCCTACAAATAACCTATTAATAATAGAAACAAAACATAAAGCAAAATCTCACAAAAGTAATTTAGTAAATATTGTACTAGCAAAAAGAATAACTTTTGACGAACTAAGAACTAACAAAAAGCTTTTATCGAACTCATCTTATGACCTAAACAATGTTCACCTTGAATTAAACCACAAACAATTTCAACTTTAATACAAATCGTTTCTAATCTAAAATAAAGTTAACAGAAAATAAAACTTATAAAACAATTTATAGAAAGTATTTTCAATAGGAAATTAAACTAGCATTGAAATGAATTTGCAAGTTATGATTTAACTAGAATTGATTTCGGGCTAGCAAGTAATAATAAATAAAATAAAAATAAATCCTTGTCTAAACACTACTGTTTACTTCCAGAAAACAATAAAAAACTTGTCAACTAATATAAAATAAAACAATTAAAAACAATTAAAACAAAAGAAATATAAATAAACCTAAAAAAGAACTAAAGAAGAATATGTTTTGCTAGAAACCGTAATTTAAAATGTACTAATTTTTTTTCAAATTCTACCTACTGTTAAATAAAGTCACTAGTGACAAGTAGCAAAAAGAATCAACTCAAAACCTATTTTTAAATTCAAGATTTTCATAAAATAATATTTGAATCAAATCTGCTTGAATTCAAAATTAAAATATTCAAATATGGTCAAACTTTATATTTACATACAATTTGTGACAGCAGGCAAACGGAATCACTCAAAAACACTAAACATCCTAATAGTTGTAGCAAAAACAAAAACAAAACTAATTCTGTTTCAGGAAATAAAACAAAAAAGAAAAATCCTAATCTAAAGAATGGTGTGGCCATGTGGCAGCTTCCTATACGCTACGGGTATGCACTGTGGTGTCTAACGGGCGAGCGCTCGGTTTATAAAAGAAAACGGTTCGGCCTAAATAAAATAGAGAAAAAACGACCGGTTCAGTTATATTAAACCAGATCTAACGAAGAGGTACTTGGGATCTAATCTAAGCCATTAAACAAGATCGGACGGAGAGGAGAGGCTTACAACGACGAGGAACTCTGGTGAGGCTCCGGTGGCGACAGAAGGGTCTAGGGTCGAAGGGAGATGCGTCTCCGGTGGTCGTCCGGCGACGGCAAGGGTACCAGGTGATGTGGACGAGCGATGCGGCTCGTCCGATGGTCGAGGGGATCTCGGGGACGTCGTATGGCGGCGGGAGCGAGCTTCGAGGCGGCGATGGCGCTCGGGTGGTCGTCGGGAAGGTAGTTCCGAGGGGCGTGGGGCTCGGGTGAGGTTGCGGTTAGGTTCAGTGGGATGAGTTGGAGGTGTAGGTGGTGTCGACGTGGCTCAGGGTGACCGGAGAGAGCTAGGGTGCGACAATGGAGTGCGGCTGCGCTAGGATACTCCAGCGACGAATTACGATAAGGCGGAGGGTCGGGCGTTGGGGCTTTCGGGCGGAACGAGGTGCGAGAGGGCTCCTCTATTTATAGGCGGCCTCGGGTTGACGGAAAGGAAGGGGTGAGGGAGATCACCGTGGATCGGGGTCGGCTCCCGCGATGGTAGGAAGAAAAGAAGGAACGAGGAAGAAGAGAAGGAAAAGGGTAGACCAAGGGGCATTCGGATAAGGCGGTGGAGCGGGAGGTTCAGTGTGAGAGAGGGAGAGCGGGGCGGGCGGTGGCCGATCCGAAAAGATTTGGATCTGGTCCACAGGGGATCTGGGCCTGACTTTCCTAGTGGGGCTCGGAGATTTTCCTAATAAAGAGATTTATTCCTTTTTTATTAAAACAGAGAAGGAAAACTTGATTTGGAAGATTAAATCACATCCAAGGATATAAGTATTATATACCAAGATGATCTGTAAAATAAATGCAACTTGATGAACATTTTTCCACAGCCAAAATAAATACTTCTAAAAAAATATATATTCACAAAAAATTCTAAATTGATTTTTAGTTCTTTTTATAAATATTTTTCAAATAACCGCTTGGTTTTATGGTTCAAATATTTCACAAAATTACCCCTGGTTTGGAGGGTCATGTTCCTCCTCTCAAAATCTTTGAATTTGGGCAAGTGAATTTTGAATTCATTCATAACTTAAAATGAACCAAGTATTAAATAGAAAAATTTCAATAGTTTTCGATTCCACTTTTTTAAATCCTTTATTTTGAAGAGGTCATGTCATCTTCTCTCAATGATTTGGTTTGGATCAAATTGAATTCAAAAACAAAAGGGGAAAGTCATGTTATTCCCACTCATTCCAAAGTTTTCAAAAAGTTTCAAATTTCACTCAAATTCAGTCACTTAGTCAAACAATCATTCATTCAATTAAATAATATAACATTCGACATTTTGGTATGTTACAAACCTACCACACTTAAAATGAATCTCGTCCTCGAGATTCGAAGAGGCTAGAAAGAAGGTTAGGGTTTGCATGGTCTTCTAGCAAATCCATTGACTTGGAAGTGTGGGGCTACCACACTTAAAATGAGAGTTAGTGGTCCCTCAATATCATGACAATCCTATGGGGTCCTTTGAACTGTTTGCCTCTTCACATTCGCCACAGTAACTTCTTTGTTGATGTTTTTCATAATGTTTCCTTCAAATTCCAGTTTTCCTTGGTCAATACAAAGTTCTTCCGTTACTGGGTCTTCTTAACTGACAAGTCTCATGATCATTCTAAATAACTCATCGATGACCTCATGGTGGTCTACCATTGGTGGTTATCCTACAGTGAAATGAGTCTTGGTTTCACTCCTCACCATAAAATTCCTACGTTTGGAAACAGCTGCCAACTACAAGGGGTCCTGATCATACCATTCTAAGGCTTAAACAAAAGCTTCAAAGAATGTCGTCTCTTTACTATGGGTAAGTCACTAGCATTTACCATTGTGAATAGCAAGAGAAATGATAAGAGTAAGTTGTCATGGTGGCCAATCCATTCCACACCCAGATCATTACTTTGTATAACGTTTAGTGAATCTCGTATTTCTAACACTCGGGCGTTCTCACAAGGATTGCAGAATTTGCTCTTGTTCGCGAACGAAGTTCTGGTAAATCCATTGATTATGCAAGCTAAATAAAAGATCTACCGTTCCTTCACAACCCTCAGGTTCTCGTATACTCCTAAGAAATATCTATTGATCAAATCACAACCTCTTCCTTCATGATCTTTGGGTAATGTTCAAATAGAATAATTTCAAGACTTATTCCTGATACAAACTCCACTTGTGGAATTCATTTTCCTTTCCATTGGTCCGTTTACCAATAAGGTATTGGTTCATCAAAAATCATATTATTCTTATATTCAATCCTTTATTACATCTTCAATCACTTCTCAAAACTCCAAATTTAAAAGTACTTTATTACAAATGGTGCCATCCACATAGTTTGGTATGATCAAGCATCACTTCCAACTCTATTCATTTGTCCCCCTTGGATATATTTTAGTACCACTAGAACTTTGCGATGTGCTCCTTGAAATCATCCATCTTTTGTTTTATCAGGCTGAACATGAGCTTCGTCTCCATCATCTCTTTATGCACCTCTCTCACGTATTCCTGAGTATGATGGAGTCTCGCTTCAAGTATTTCTCCAATATGCCTTATGGCTTTCATGGCAGCTTCATGAACAACATCGAAGAAAGTTGCTTGTGGTACACGAGAGATGAAAAATTATTGCGCAATAGTCTTTGGGCAAGCTCCTTTCACACGGTGGAGGTGTACCTTCACATACAAGATTTCCACTCCATTTTCCATGAATGGGTAGCCTTTGTAGACTACATGTGCTTCATCATATCCTTCAGGATCCTTGGGTAATCATGATCACTAGTCAGGGTCAGGATCGTCTCCGGGGCCCTGAGGAAAGATTCATAAAGGGTCGTCATCTGCAGATGTCAGAAAAGGGTACTCAGAGTAATGTATGTATTCTCCTTCGATAAACATCCATATCATCCAAACAAAGCTTCAACATCATACGTGGTATTATCATCCTTTAAGAAAATGTACTTGGTTATCCATTGACCATATTCAATTGTATGCTTGTACTTTAGCAAAATCCCAGTTTATGCATCAACAACTTATTTTCGTCCATGTTTACCCATATAAGTAGTTCAAAATAATTTTTAACAACACAAAAACCTCATTGAGCCTTTCAGCATAGGTCATATCAACTTTCATGAACTATTACAATCTCCGAGTCTTCCATTACATAGTTCAACTGTGTATAAAAAAATAAGTGTGCTTCCCACTACACATAGTACATCCTTTATTACCATCCCCAAGATCTCAACTAATCGCTATGAGCTTTCTTCTCGTGTGAACATTCCCTCGGAAAATGCCATGCTTCCCTGCAGCGCAAACAAATGACTTCTAACATCTCTCGGGGCTTCTTTCTGATTTTGTAATTTCCTTGGGTTCTTGGCTTCCTTTCTGGGCATCTACTCATATAGTGACCTGTGTTCTTACACTCAAAACATGTAATATGGCTCTTACCTTTGTGGGGTTTGGGTTGTTCTGAGAATACACACTCTTTCTCTTCCTGGTCTTCTTCATTCCGATAAATTCTTCTATTGCATGTTGATCAATGTCCACTTTTTCTGTCAGGAAGCCTCCCAGATTCTCTTGGCTTTCCTTCATTTAATCTTGTGAAAAATGTCCTTCTTCTCCACACGAGTAGCATGCATTGGAGAAAAATCTGGTTAGGCCTTGTCCATCAGGGTCTTCCAAATCTTACTTCACTACAGATTCTTCAGAAATCCCCTTGAATGTTTCCTTCATTTCTTCTTTCTGCTTATTGATAGCTTGTTGCACCTTGGTATAAATGTGGCACTGAGCTGGGTAGTGGGTGGTTCCTTCACACAAGAAACAAGTCACTTGACTAGTTGGGCATTCCTCGGCTGGGTGATTTTCTTCACAATGATGGCATCCATCCTGGTGCTCTTCCTGGGTGTGTCCTATTTCTCCACAGATCTTGCAAGCACGAAGCTTCTTCATCGGGCTATCACAGTGCTTTTAAATGAGACGGGATCTTAACATAGTCTTCTTGAACTCCTCCCAGGTTTTTGCTCCATTATATCCTTGTATGGCTTGATGCAGTTTCCACCAAGTTGCAGCACTTTGGGTAAAATAGTGAAAAGAATATTGAACGTCATACTTCCTTGCAATCGAGTTGTTCCCTAAGTGATTCTCCATGTTGTAAATCCATACTTCTGCCTCTAGCTAGATCATAGGTCCAGAGAATACAGTCCAGCTTTCTTCGCCGTCTATTGGGTCCAAGGTTTGGGGATGAGATGGGTAAGAGAAAGAGGGACATACACACAATACAAACAATAGTTTTAAAAGTATGTTTTATTTGTGACTGTCGGAAACATGCACACAAATGACAGCTCATAAATCACTGTATCTAACATGGGTATACAACAAGGGTTTGGTCTTCTAGGGGGAATAAAATCTTGGAACTTCTTTAGTGTCTTCAATTTGTTCAGGTTTTAATAGTCTTCAATCTTTTTGTAGCTCTTTCCATAGTTGTCAAAGGGACAAGGTTATTATCTAACTATTTGATAAAACTTAGAAGGGATAACAAGTGAAAGATTTTTTTTAGAATAATTTTGAGAGATATCTTGTCCTAGGGGCTTTCCACTTCCTAGGGTTACGTCCTACAGTCAACATGTGCTCTGATACCATTTCTGTAGCGTCCCGACTCAAAACGAGTCATGCCTTTGTGTGTCAGTCCCATCCCTGCATCAGTATCCCGGCACACACAGTACATCAATGTATATATCAAAGTGCAATCACATGTAAATAACATAAATCTGATATATACCTCTTAAATCTCAACGGAAACAGTTAACGGGAGTGGAGTCCCAATAAACACCAACGACAGGTTGAGTGTAGACCGTAACCCTAGATCGTACTCTTTCTCGTCGTAGAAAAGTATCTGCAACATAAGACGTTGCAGCCGTGTAGGTTAGTACATTGAATGTACCAAGAAGATCACCATAGAATAAAATGAAAAAATACTATTCTTTATACAAAAGGCTTTGTGGCTCTGTGTCTGAATTTTTGCAGAAAGGCTGGTTTTATATTTTCCCTACAACAAAGGAGTCAAAAGGAAATATCACTACCAAAGTTGGTTGTTAACCTACCTCATGATACTACCACAAGTTCAAGCTCAATATCGTACTCGATGTATTATGGAGAAATTTGTTCTAATGCAAATAAAACATAGGTAGTGTAAGATGATCAAAGTGAACTTGCATGTACTATTGATGAAGATAAAAATCGCTCTCAGAAATAACTTGATAGAACTATTCATCACTCTCTGATGAAAAATCTATATAATGAAACATAGCACTCATATAAGCAATCATACTAGAAATCAATACTAACAATCAATAAGTAACACAAAACCAAACACAAAAGGGTTGTGATGAAGGAAACACTTAAGACAAAAGTTAACACACAAAACTTCATCAAAACAACTAAGGGTAGTTTTCCCTACAAATAACCTATAAATAAGACCAACAAAACACAAAGTAAAATCTAACAAAAGTAATTTAGTAAATATTTTACTAGCAAAAAGAATTACTTTTGAGGAAGAACTAAGAACTAATAAAAAGCTTTTATCAAACTCATCTTATGACCTAAACAATGTTAACATTGAATTAAACCACAAACAATTTCAACTGTAATACAAATTGTTTCTGATCTAAAATAAAGTTATCAGAAAATAAAATTTATAAAACAATTTGTAGAAAGTATTTTCAAAAGTAAATTAAACTAGCATTGAAATCAATTTGCAATTTATCATTTAACTAAAATTTATTTCGGGAAAGCAAGTAATAATAAATAAAATAAAAATAAATCCTTATTGAAACAATACTATTTAATAACAGAAAACAATATAAAACTTGTCAACTAATATAAAAGAAAACAATTAAAACAAAAGAAATAGGAATAAACCTAAAAAGAACTAAAACAGAATCTGTTTTACTACAAACCCTAATTTAAAATATACTAAAAAAATTCAAATTCTACCCGCTGTTAAATAAAGTCACTAGTGGCAAGTAGAAAAAAATCAACTCAAAATCTATTTTTAAACTCATGATATTCAGAAAAAATAAGATTTGAATCAAATTTGTTTGAATTTGAATTTCAAATATTCAAATATGGTCAAACTTTATATCTATAGAAACTACATAAAATTTGTGACAACATGCGAAAAGAATTACTCAAAAACACTAAAAATCCTAATAGTTATAGCAAAAACAAAAACAGAACTAATTCTGTTTCAGGAAATAAAACAGAAAGAAAAATCCTAATCTAACAAACAGTGTGGCCACTTGGCAAGTTCCTATAGGCTACGTGTGTGCACTGCGGTGCCTACCGAGTGTATGCTCGGTTTATAAAAGATAGTTCGGCCTAAATAAAAACAGAGAAAACCCAGCCAGTTCAGTTATATTAAACTGGATCTACCGAAGAGGTACGTAGGATGTAATTTGAGCCATTGAACGAGATCGAATGGAGAGGAGAGGCTTACAGTGGCGGGGAACTCCGGTGAGGCTCCGGTGGTGGCGGAGGGGGCTCGGGTCGAAGGGAGATGCGTCCCTGGTGGTCCTCCGGCAACATCAAGGGTACCAGGCGATGTGGACGAGTGCCGCGGTTTGTCTAGTGGTCGAGGGGAGCTTGGGGACGTCGGATGGCGGCGGGAGCGAGCTTCGAGGCGGTGGTGGCGCTTGGGTGGTTGTCGGGGAGGTAGTTCCGAGGGGCACGGGGCTCGGGCGAGGTTGCTGTTAGGTTCAGTGGGACGAGGCGGAGGTGTAGGAGTTGTTTGTGTGGGTCGGGGTGACCGGACGGTGCTAAGGCGCGGCAATGGAGTGCGGCAGTGCTAGGGTACTCTGACGACGAATTACGGTGAGGCAAAGGGTCAGGCATTGGGGCTTTGGGGCGGAACGAGGTGCAGGAGGGCTCCTCTATTTATAGGCGGCCTCGAGGTCGATAGAAATAAGGAAGGGGAGAGGGAGATCACCGCGGATCGGGGTCGGCTCTAGCGATGGTAGGAAGAAAAGAAGGAAGGAGGACAAGGAGAATGAAAAGGGGTGACTAAGGGGGATTCGGATCAGGTGGTTGGGCCGGAGGTTCAATGGGAGAGAGGCGGAGCGGGGCAGGCGATGGTCGATCCGAAAACATTCGGATCTCGTCTAGAGGGGATCTGAGCCGGACTTTCGTAGTAGGCCTCGGAGATTTTCCTCGTAATGAGATTTTTTCCCTTTTTTAACAAAACAGAGAAGGAAAACTTGATTTGGAAGATCAAATTACATCCAAAGATAGAATTATTATATACCAAGATGATGAGGAAAATAAATGCAACTTGGTGAACATTTTTTCACGGCCAAAATAAATACTTTAAAAAATATTTTTTCACAAAAAATTCTAATTTTTTTTATTTGTTTTGCAAATATTTTTCAAATAACCCCTTTGGTTTTATGGTTCAAATATTTCACAAAATTACTCCTGGTTTGGAGGGTCATGTTCCTCCTCTCAAAATTTTTGAATTTGGGCAAGTGAAATTTTGAATTCATTGAAAACTTAAAATGGACCAAGTATTAAATAGAAAATTTTCAACAGTTTTCAATTCCTCTTTTTTTAAATCCTTTATTTTGAAGAAATCATGTCATATTCTCTTAGTGGTTTGGAGTGGATGAAAATGAATTCAAAAACAAAAGGGGAAAATCATGTTATTCCCACTCATTCAAAAGTTTTCAAGAAGTTTCAAATTTCAGTCAAATTCAATCACTCAATCAAACAATCATTCATTCAATTAATAATATAACATTCAAAATTTTGGGATGATACACATGGTATAGTTCTATCTCAAGAAAAGTATGCAACTGACTTGTTGAAAAGAGTTGGCATGTAGGGTTGCAAGCCTTCACCAACTCCTTTGTGTAGCTCAGAGAAGCTTTCACTTTTTGAAGGTGAGCCTCTTAGTGAAGAGGATGGTACTCAGTACAGGAGCATGATTGGTGCTCTTCAATATTTAATTCTAACTAGACCAGATATATCCTTTGCTGTTAACAAAGTATGTCAGTTTTTACATGCTCCTACGACCCTGCATTGGACTGCTGCTAAACGTATTCTAAGATATGTGAAACACGCAGTTGTTGTTGGACTCGTATTTAGCAAGTCACGGTCCAACCTTATCAGTGCATTCACTGATGCTGACTGGACAGGTAGTGTTGATGACAGGAGGTCTACAGGTGGCTTTGCCATATATTTTTGCCCTAACCTTGTCTCATCGTGTGCTAAGAAACAAGCAACAGTTTCCAGGTCTAGTACAAAAGCTGAGTACAAAGTATTAGCCAATGCAACAGCAGAAATTATCTGGCTTCAGTCCATGTTAAAGGAATTGAGAGTACCACAAGTGCAATCCCCTTGCTTGTTGTGTGATAACCTTAGTGCCACCTATCTTTCTGCAAATCCAGACAGAGAACGAGTTGCTAATAAACAGTTGGATGGTTGTTTTGTCGATTCAGGTGATCAGATTGAGATGGCTTCACCAAGGCACTACCCACAGGAAGCTTTGAGAAATTCAGGCGTAATCTCAACTTGGCAAAGTTGTGATTATGGGGGCGTGTTGAAGATATTATTATTAGGCTATAGCTCGGCCGGTATGGCTGATCTTGCGCATGTAATATTACTGTTAGCTGGTAGTCCAAGTTCATCTATCGCTATCTTAACTACCTATCGTCTTGTACTCCAAGTTGTATGCGCATAAGGGATCAGCCCCTTCTTATTAATATATACCGCGTCCCTCTCACGAGAGGGTAGTACGCTTCCATCACATAATTTCTATATATGGTTCTATACATGTTGTCTTTCTTTCACTTACAGAAAGGGGTTCTTCAGCGTCTCAATTACTTTAAATGTAGATTTCTTGGCAATGCGATAATGAATGCAAGAAATATCGGCTCGATAGGTGGATTGTATTATGCCGATCTAAAAGTCAAGGGGGACTTGTAATTCAATATCTTGAGATAAAAAACATTGCTCTTCTAAGTAAATGGGTCTATAAATTACTCATTGAAAACGGAGTGTGGCAGGAAATCATTCGTAACAAATACGTGAGGTCCAAAGCTATTTCTCAAGTTCATTGAAAACCTCGTGATTCACATTTTTCGTATGGTGTTATAAAGGCCAAGGATTTTTTTTTCAATTTGATACTTTCTCAGTTTGGGATGGTTCTCAACTTCGATTCTATGAAGATACCTGGCTAGGCACCACCCCACTTATGATGCAATACCCTAACTTGTACAAGATTGTGAGACACAAATTTGTCACGATCAAACAAGTGTTGGGACAACAAAACCCCGATATTTCTTTTCGTAGGGACCTCTTTGGCCCTCGCTTGGCAGCATAGAATAAATACTCTCTCATCTCGAGGATATTCAACTGATAAACGAGCCGGACAAGTTTCGATGGAAGCTCAATCATAATGTTCCCGTTGATAACAAAAAATTGTGGAAGCTAAAAATACCTCTAAGAGTGAAGATATTCCTCTGGTTTTTAAGGAGAGGGATCATCTTAACTAGAGATAACCTGGCACGACGTAACTGACAAGATAGTAAAACATGTGTCTTCTGCCAATATGACGAGTCTATTAAACATTTATTTTTTTACTGTAAGTTCGCTCGGGCAGTACGGGCCATTGTTCAAGTAGCCTCCATTCTATACCCCATGTAATGCACTTAACATGTTCGGCAATTGGTTATAGGGTATTGATAAATAATTTTCTACACATATTCTCGTGGGGCAGTTGCCTTATGTTGGGCATTGTGGCCTACCAGGAATGATGTGGTTTTTAATAATACATATGTTTCTTCTCCTGAGCAGGTTATTCATGCATGTACACGATGGCTTCGTACTTGGTCTATCTTGCAGAGGCCGGAGGACAGAGACCTTCTTATGATGACGTCTATCCGGCTGGAGCATACGGCCAGGTAGGTTTTCTCCCTCTATGGATGGCGGTGTAATCTCCGGATAGGATCTACCCCACCCTAGGCTGGATTAATTTATTTTTTGTACAGAACAATTTTTTTTGGTCTTTTGGACTTGTTGGCTGTGTGCATCATGCTATGCAGAGGCCGGGCATTCTTTTGATGCAATTGTATCACCTTGATAAATCAATTCAATGAAATGTCCTTTATCGAAAAAACTAATTTAGGTTGGGTTTGTTCTTGTCCGTGTAGGAATTAGCTTAGGAATAGTCAAGCAAGTTCCGACTCGTGTTAGTCAGGTTTGAAGTTCACATAGGACTCTGAGACACATAGAGTCCCGAGTCATTTCTTGTTAGGTTTGGTGCATATGAGGCTGCCATGAGTTATATTAATATTGTGAGAAAATAGAAATAAAGAGAAGAGAAAAAATGGCACTATACGGCCCCTTGGTTATTAGTTTTTGATGTGCGTGTGTTTGTGGTGATTTTATGTATCGATCCTGATGGTGAGTTTCAACACAAAGTGTACCTATGAATCTTTTTTCAAAAAAGTGAATATATTAATATCGCGAAGATACCAATTACACCCAGCCTATGCAACAACGCAATACCCTAATGACATTACGGATGCACACAGCCAAAACAAAAAGAAGAAGAAGCTAAAAAAAAGCCCCGCTACAAAGTTCTTGGCCTTGCAACAGCATTACAACCATGATACGTCTTCAACATATCTATAATTTTTACTTGTTTCATGCTATTATATTATTATTCTTGAATGTTTTATAATTATTTTACCATAACTTTATATTATTTTTGGGACTAACCTAATAACCCAGAGCCCAGTGCCAGTTTATGTTTTTTCTTTGTTTTTGAGTTTTACAGAAAAGGAATATCAAACGGAGTCCAAACAGAATTAAAAATTAAGGTGATTTTTTATGGACCAGAAGAGACCCACGGAGCATCGGAGTTGGGCCAGAAGATCCACGAGGCAGTCACAAGCCACAGGGGCGCCCCCCAGGGCGCGCCCCTAGGCTTGTGACTCCCTCGTGGCCCATCCTGACTTGTTTCCACCGCCATAAATTCCTATAAATATAGAAACCTCCAAAAATAAACCTAGATCGGGAGTTCCGCTGCCGAAAGCCTCCAAAGCCACGAAAAACCAATCGGGAGCCCATTCCGGCACCCTGCCGGGGGAGGAAACCATCACCGGAGGCCATCTTCATCATCCCGACGCTGTCCATGACGAGGAGGGAGTAGTTCACCCTCGGGGCTAAGGGTATGTACCAGTAGCTATGTGTTTGATCTCTCTCTCTCTCGTGTTCTTGAGATGGAACGATCTTGATGTACCCGAGCTTTATTGATATAGATTGAATCATATGGAGTTTTCTCCTCACTATCTTCTTGTGATGAATTGAATTTTCCCTTTGAAGTCTTTAAGGATTTGAGAAACACTTGATGTATGTCTTGCGATGGGATATCCGTGGTGACAATGGGATGTTCTATTGATCCACTTGATGTATGTTTTGGTGATCAACTTGCGGGTTTCGTGACCTTGGGAATCTATGCATAGGGGTTGACACACTTTTTTTGTCTTGACTTTCCGGTAGAAACTTTGGGACACTCTTTGAAGTTATTTGTGTTGGATTGAACATGATGATTCCGAAATTGTGTGATGCATATCGTATAATCAAGCCCATGGATACTTGTGGTGACATTGGAGTATCTAGGTGACATTAGGGTTTTGGTTGATGTGTATCTTAAGGTGTTATTTTAGTACGAACTCTAGGACTGTTCATGACACTTATAGGGATAGCTCATAAGATTGATTAGAAAAGATAACATTGAGGTGGTTTCGTACCCTACAATAATTTCTTCGTTAGTTCTTCGCTACTAGTGACTTTAGAGTGAACTCTTTGTCGCACGAGAGGTACGTACATATGATTCAACTATGTCAATATTGTTGAGAGAAATTGCAGCGTGTGAACTCTTCGCCGGACTAGTGCACCTATAAAATTTATCATTATATTGGGTGTGTTGGGGACACAAGAGACTCTTTGTTATTTGGTTGCACGGTTGTTTGAGAGAGACCATCTTCATCCTACACCTTCCACGGATTGATAAACCTTAGGTCATCCACTTGAGGGAAAATTGTCACTTTTCTATAAAACTTTGCGCTTGGAGGCCCAAGACGTGTCTACCAGAAGAAGGTTGTGTAGTAGACATCAAACCACCACCAAAACAATACCTCAAATTCAAGTTCTCCAAAAGCGACGCCTCAAAGAAGGAAACGGTGCACCAGCACCATCGTCACCCGATCGTAGATATTGGTTTTCACCCTGAAGATTTTCCCCGCTCTCAAAACAATGCCTTCACCAAGGCCATTGTCAGGCACAACCAATTAGGGTCAGTCCTTGGATTTTCATCCTGAAAGGTAAGACCTTGAACATTCACATGTGTTGTCGCCCCTACTTACATACCACTGCTACGAATCCCGAAACTCCAAGCAATTTCCTCAGCGACCTAGGCTCCAATCATCATTACTAGTCCTCCAACCTTTGCTTCCATGACATTCTCTGCCTCTGACTTCACTATGGAGAAAAACATAGCTCCTGATGGCAATAGATAGCAGAGCTTCGTGTCGTTCCCTCTTCAACAAAGGACCAATGGGTATGACCGAATTCGATCGGATCCAGAAGTCTCCAGGCATAACACGCCCATGGGAGTTCGCCAGCGGAGCCTTCTAGAACCCGACACACCGATCAGATCAGAAGGACAAGCGTCAGGCAGATCTTTTGTCTTAACTTATGAGGAACCCTAGGACCATGATCCGCCGCCCGAGCCCCTCCACCGGCTATGAATCTGAAGAAAGTACACTGGTTATCAAACATAACAAAAACAAAATGACGGGCTAAGTGGCATGGCCACTACCTTGGTGTCACGATCCAAACAAGCAGATGGGACGGACACTCGGATCAATACTGTCATTTGGGTACAAGTTGAGGATATAATGAGATTTGGGGACAGAAATCAGCAAGCAGGCAAGGGATACAAGAGCATGAGGTGAGGAAAAGGAGCAAGTGTGAGTAACTAAAGACTTCTAAATTAGCTCTACATAAACACCAAACTGAATAATAACATAACATGCTACAAACATACACTGTGGTGCTAACAACGACCGTCAAGAATAAAAGCCAAGAAAATTTGATCCCATACAAGACCACATTCTCGTATAAAACAAATGCATCAGGTATGACAAGTGATAACTTGTTAAATCCATGAGAGTTTCGTAATCCCGTTTGTTGAATAAATGACCCGCCCTAATTACAAGGTGCCATACAAGAGCTATGAGATCTCTTCCTCGAACCAACGATTGAAAATGGATCTATTGCAGAAGCGGTGTGGGTCAAATCTATTTGAAATGACTAAGAATTATGTTAGCCTCACAAGAACAATAATTTACAGTACAAAACTATTGTCTATCTTTCTAGGGGTGTGGCTCTTCTAGATTTTGAGTATCTTGATGAAGGTAGTATAGTAAATTGCTTATCATGATCTTTTGTTTTCCTCTCATATTTCTGATTATTCCATAGATTGAAAGTAATATGGAAGGAAACATATCAGACTCATAAACAATTGACCTTTGACATCCTAATTCTCAAGGTAGGTAGTATGTGTGGGGCTGTATATATAGTTTTTGTTAGCTAAGCATGCGATAAGTGCTGAGAGAGTCGTTCAAAGACCGTTTGAACATCTCTTCTATCATGCATATACATCCTAAAAATCATGTTATTATTCTATGTCCATGTGTTTGTTTCATATTTCAAGAAAGGAAGAGAAAAGACAGCAAAAACATCATGAAAAGATAGCACTCCCTCCATTTTTGTATACAAAGACCACAAACCTATATTATAGGTACCGAGGTAGAAATTAATAGCTACTTAAGCCAATGTCGCAAGTTAGTCTCTTCTCCTTGCTTGACGTGTTAATTAATGTGTATTTTTACTCGAACGCATAACAAGACAACTCTCTCGGTCCTCATTGATTGATTAATGGAGTGCGTGCAAACCAACCTTCTCACTTCCACATGCATGCATGCATGGGGTATTTGACGCACATCGAGCACTCAAGCATCTTGGACCAATTTGATACAATTATTTTTACGGAACCTTGTGAGAGGGCGGGGAGCTCCCACACTACATTATAGAAGAAGAAAGTTGATCCAGTTAATGAGGAAAACAAGACCCAAAAACCAAACAAGCATGGTTAATTAAGGAAACCCGGAAAAAAATGCACACAAACTAGTCTCTGCATATTGGGTTTACACATATATGTAAGAAATTTGATACAGTTATTAGGTATTTTGTAGGCCTGCCTCCTCTCTTCCCAAGATAAACACTAGATTTCACTTCATCGTTTAGAAAATTTAAAAAATGCATTCTCATGCGCATCCATTTACTGTGTTTCATGCAAGAGAGGGAACAGGCAGAAAAATACGAGCAATGCTACATGCACGGAATATTTTTACAGGTATTAGGGAGTGGCTTACCTGGCTGATTTTGATTGGGTAGAAATAGACTGATGGCCCCACCCCCACTTAAAATATGGGGGGCATTAGTTTGGAAACAACCCGTAATGCTCCGTAAACCGCCCGTGTGTCTAGGATATTTGGAAAAATACTCAGTGGTGTGGTTGAAAATCAGTCTACATCAATTTTCACTGTTGAATTTCTATGAATGAACTACTCGTCTTAGTTACAGGGTACGATAGGAGCTGGGCTCTCTTCCTCAAAACCAACAATTGCCAATGCTTCTATTGCAGCAATAGCAGCGGTGTGGGTCAAATCTAACTGAAATGAAAAAAAATATGTTAGCTACCCAAGAATACCAGTTTATAGTACAAAACCATTTTCTAACGCTACATTATCAAGTGGGGCTGCTCTTCTAGATTTTGAGTATCTTGATGATGGCAATATAGTAAATTGCTTATCATAATATTTTGTTTTCCTTGAATATTTCAGAGTATTCCATAGATTAAAAGGAACATGGAAGAATACATATCTAGACTCGTCAACAATGGACCTTTGACATCTTAATTCTCAAGGCAGGTAATATGTGTGGGGCGGTATATATAATTTTTGTTAGCTAAGCATGTGGTAAGTGTTGTGCAAGTCATTCAAAAACTGTTTTAACAGCTCTTTACCATGCGTGTACACTCAAAAAATTATGTTATCATTCCGTGTACATGTTTTGTTTCAGGTTTCAACAAAGGAAGAGAAAAGAAAGCAAAAACTTCATGAAATAAGTAGTTGAATGTCAAATTGCTAATAACATGATGTACCATGAGAAGTTCATATGTGGCCATGTATAAATACTCATGTTTGGGCCCTAATTATTCAAGACTTATGATTAAGAAATTTAAAACCAGTCTGCCGACCAAGCAGCCTGGAATATTGGAGGAAAACACATGTCATTCTTTGAAGCAAGGCTGAAAGGGCCATCGCCCGCCCAACATTTTATTGGTAGCTCTGCTACTGCGTACCATGGGAGCAACCCACCCGGAAATCAGCATCAAGCAGGAGCCGGGAGCTCGTGCCCTTGGACATCAACTCCCTCCGCACCTAGTGGACGAGTCTTGCACCGCCGCGCGGGAGACGATCGCCCGCGTCCTCTGTTGTACACTTCTACTTGTACGCAAACCGCAGCCGGAGATGGTGTTGTTAAATGCGAAGCTCAACTACGAGCACACGGCGCAACAGGACGAGCATGTCTGTCCCATCAGTCGGCGGCTCATCGAGGTTTTGAGCATCAACGGAGACTCCGTACATGAGGACTCACTGGAGTCGACGAAGATGACGAGGCGGGGCGGTTGTCATAGAGATTGATGTTCCCGTGGTCGCCTTCGTCCATGGAGTGCCAGTGCGAGGTGACCACAACTTGGTTGTCGCGTTGGCAATTTCTCGCCGCTCGCCAGAGTTGGACGTAGTCAGGCGGTGGCACACATCACAGAGCACCAAACTGGTTCCCCTCTCCTTGTAAGTTGCGGATGCTTCCGAGTCCACCAAGCACCGTCGCGCAGCCATGACCACCACACCTCTCGCTACCAGCGCCCGCCTGCTCCCGATGTGCCAACTCCCTGACTCCCTCCCCACACCGGCCTAGAGGAATTGCAGATGGAAAGAGTTTCTTTTCAGAGCCTGTACGCGGTAGATACGGGCGTCGCTACGCCGCTAGCCCACAAGCAGCAAGAATATTCGGCCATTTCACTCTTCCTACTTTCTTTCTTATCGATTAAGAACATTGATGATCTTTGTGCAACCCTATCTAAATTTGTAATTCGGTGATGATGTATGTTAATTGTATGATGATGGTGTATGCAAATTGGATGCCAGCTTATATGCTATATGTATGTACATGTGAAAATTATACGTGAACTGTATTGTGTTGTATGCCAAGTACAGTACGTGCAATTTTTTTAATCCGAAAATTATTGACAATGGCGAGCAGCGGCAGGTGCTCGCCACTGATGCATCTAGTACGGTGCAACCTTGCTCTCATGCAGCTAATTAGTAGTGGCAGGTGCTACTTCATGCCATCCACTATTGACCAATTAGCAATGGCGCCCGCCATTAGTGGTCTATTAGTTGTGGCGGGAGGTCAGTGGCGGGCTAGGCTGGGCACCTAGCCCATCATTGATGGCCATTTTACACGCGTCACTGCTAGGCCTTTTCGCAGTAGTGGACTGATGATGCCTTTTAGCTCCATATAAACACTGAATTGAATAATAACAGAACAGAGACTTGCGGAACAGGGTTCCAGAAAGGCACACGGCGGAACAGAGACTTGCGACGGTCGAAAAAGTGTTTCAGAAGGCTCTCTAGGGTTTTAGAATATATGTGAATTTATAGGCCAAAGAGGGGCGTCGGAGGCGCCCGAGGGGGGCATGTGGCAACAGGGCGTGGTCTACCCCTATTTGGCTTGTGCCTCCCTCGTGATGCCTCTGGTCTCCTCCAAAAGCTTCGAGGTCTTGTTTTGGTCCAAAAAAATCATATTAAAGTTTCGTGGCAATTGGACTTCCTTTGGTACATTAAACCTGAAAAGCCAAAAACATGCAGAAATAGCAATTGGCACTGGGTTAATAGGTTAGTTCTCAAAAATAATATTAATTGATAAATAAACACCCAAAAGGCAACCTAAAATGACTATATAATAGCATGGAACAATAAAAAATTACAGATACGTTGAAGACGTATCAACATTCCCAATCTTAATTCCTGCTTGTCCTCGAGTAGGTAAACGATGAAAACAAATTTTTTGATGTGACATGCTACCCAACATCCAATCTTTTACACGTTTGATTATTGAGAAATGATGAATTAATAAACATCAACATGGTAATACTTATAAACATAAGCAACATAATCATAAAGTTTGAAAGCATACGATCCTTATAGAATGTTCACCCCCTATTCTTTTTATCATATAAATATAGAAGGGCTCCGTCCTCACCACATAAATGCAAATGTTAAGCACCGCGGTGTCAAGTCATGCAATTGCATCGTACTTTTTAACGCGCTTCAACTTTTTATTACTTCCGCAATATATGAGCGTGAACAATGGATAGAGCATAAAGGTGGAACAGAATATGATGGTAGGTTTCAAAGAGGTGAAAGTGGGGAAGAAAGTCTTGCATAAACTAGGTGTATCAACGGGCTATGGAGATGCCCAGCAATAGATATCCATGTGAGGAGTAGGGATTGCCATGCAACAGATGCAGTAGAACTATAAGTGTATGAAAGCTCAACTAAAGCTAAGCGGGTGTGCATATAACTTGCTTGCTGATGAAGACCTCGGACATTGAGGAGGCCCATCAACGAAATATAGAAGCCAACTTCTATAGTGAAAAATTCCCACTAGCATATTGCTACTTTTTGAGCTTGCGTTGGTTTTCCCTTGAAGAGGAAAGGGTGATGCAGCAAAATAGATAAGGCTCCAAGTGTTGGAAATATGCTCTAGAGGCAATAATAAAATGCTTATTATTATATTTCCTTGTTCATGATAATTGTCTATTGTTCATGCTATAATTGTGTTAACCGGAAATCGTAATGCATGTCTGAATACATAGACCACAACATGTCCCTAGTGAGCCTCTAGTTGGCTAGCTCGTTGATCAATAGATGGTCATGGTTTCATGATCATGGACATTGGATGTCATTGATAACGGGATCACATCATTAGGAGAATGATGTGATGGACAAGACCCAATCCTAAGCATAGCACAAGATCGTGTAGTTCGTTTGCTAAAGCTTTTCTAATATCAAGTATCGTTTTCTTAGACCATGAGATTGTGCAACTCCCGGATACCGTAGGAATACTTTGGGTGTGCCAAAAGTCACAACGTAACTGGGTGGCTATAAAGGTATACTACGGGTATCCCGAAAGTATCTGTTTGGTTGGCATGAATCGAGACTTGGATTTGTCACTCCGTGTGACGGAGAGGTATGTCTGGGCCCACTCGGTAAGAGATCATCATAATGAGCTCAATGTGACTAAGGAGTTAGCCACGGGATGATGTATTACGGAAAGAGTAAAGAGACTTGCCGGTAACGAGATTGAACAAGGTATAGGGATACCGACGATCGAATCTCGGGCAAGTAACATACCGATGGACAAAGGGAATTGTATACGGGATTGAGTGAATCCCCGACATCGTGGTTCATCCGATGAGATCATCGTGGAACATGTGGGAGACAACATGGGTATCCAGATCCTGCTGTTGGTTATTGACTAGAGAGGTGTCTCGGTCATGTGTACATGTCTCCTGAACCCGTAGGGTCTACACACTTAAGGTTCGATGACGCAGGGTGTCGGGGATATACCCCGCGGTATGACCCGGCTTGCCGACTCAGAGGAGACCCGGAAAAGACATGACATTTTATTAATGACCCGGCAGGCGAATCACAGGACGACCAGGCCCAAGGCCCAGCGTGTAAGCCGGCGTCAGGCGGCTCACAAGAGAAGGCTCAAAAAGAGAAAGACTCTCTGCCGAAGGTTACAAGACCCGAAATAGGATTCTAGAGAGACTAGTCCTAATCATACTCCTAGTAGGACTCTATTTGTAAACCTACCATCTCCACTTATATAAGGAGGCGTAGAGCACCCCTAGAGGGAGGAGGGACACAAGTCCACAAGTTTAGACAACACAAGAGAGGTCCACAAGTTTAGACAGATTAGAGGCTCTCTGGATTAGAGGTAGGAAACAACACCCTTGTAACCGAGAGATCTCCTTCATCATCAATAACAGACAAGCAGGACGTAGGCTTTTACCTCCATCGGAGGGGCCAAACCTGGGTAAATTCCGTGTCTCTCGATTCCGATCAACCCCTTCAAGCCGCCACATAGTTGCGTCTTCGCCCCGAACCTAAGTCCGGTCACCCGTACATCTGCCGTGACAAATCCACGACAGTTGGCGGCCATCGTGGAGCCACACACGATAGTGTTGTGTTCTTGAAGGGAGCTCCTCAGGGACCAAGAAGTTAGCGATCCGCCAAATAAAAAAGAGTCGGCGAGCAAGGATCTACGCCGTTGGCGAGTAGTCGGAACGGCATACCGAGATCAAGATCTAGAGAAATAAGGGTTACATCCAGGCGTTGCTGCATCCTGCGATCTGCCGGGACAGACCGAGGACCAAACAGTTTCCGTCAATCAGAATAAGCGTATCAAAATAGTCCGCATCCAGATCAATTCAACCCAGCGTAATTTACGAGTTGTCGTACTGCATCATGTAGTAGTATTCCATGAGAAGTAACTACGCATCTAATTTCAATCTCAAGACCCGAGGCTGCTCACGATCTGACCAGCCACCATGTTGGAAACCAAAAGTAACTCAAACTAGCCATCAAAAATCAACCAGAGGAGATGAGTACTACCACTGGATTATCATTACAGAACCCAAGGTCACAGCGTGCCCACGGGGTGAGTTGCATGGGCATCTGCTGCAGCAGCGGACATGATTTCCTGTAGATAGACGTCGACGCGGACTCGGTTCCGCCTCTGCTCGCTCCGATTCCACCTCTGCGGTGCCTTACTCCGAACCGGCAAAGGTCTATGTCGATCTTCTCTGCACGCACTCGCCCAAACCGTCATCCCCATATCAATCCACCGGTGACCTGGGGGCTACGGTCAGTGTGCGGCTACATCGGAGAGCCGGTCCACACGCGTTGATGTGGGCAGTGGGCTACGGTCACGACCAGCCGTCGCCATCCCGGCTCGTCTCCACCGCGCGAAATCCACCGGAAGCAACGAAAATCTTGAGCTCCCCGCACTGCTCCATCGCCGCACTGCTCTATCGCTGCACCGCAGCAACCTTACCTCCACCTCCGCCTCACGCGGTTCCAGAACGGCCTCCGCCCGGGTCAGCAGCCACTCACGAAGCTGTCGTGAGCCGCTCGCCACTGCGCCGGTTCAACGCGTCGTTCCTGCGCCGTAAGCCGCCGCGCGCCCTGCCGCGTTCCGGAGGATCGCTGCACCATCGTGCTCAGGCGGCTCGCTGCACCGCCGCTATGCCCCTGTCCGCTGGCTCCACCCCGGCTCCCACATCTGCACGCCGTCACCACCATTGTTTTTCCTAGTCGCCTCCGCCATGGCCTCACCGTCGCCCCCGGCCGCTGAAGTCGCTCCCGCCCCTGGCCGCCGGCTCTGCCGTGCCAAGGCCGGCTCTACCATGCCAAGGCCGGCTCCCACCACGCGCCTTGCCTCGAGCTGGCCTTGTGCCGCCGCGCCTGCCTCCGCGGTAGCTCACCTCGAGCCAACGATGTGCCTGCCGCCGTCGTCATGGGCTCCATTGCCAGGAAGGCCGTCTGCCTCACCCCGAGCCGTGCGGTCGGTGGGAATATAAGGAAAAGGGTGAGAGTGGGGCTCATTGGAAAAGGTAATAAAAAAGACAAATCAGAGCAAGGGCCTGGTCGGATGAAGGACGTCCCTTTTGTCAGATTACATCCGTGCACAGATCGTCGGTAGTTTCTGCAAAAATCGTCGGATGATATCCTTCCAGTCTGTTTATTTAGCTCATATTAAATTCCTTAAGAACAATCACTCCGTCTTTAATATTTCTTGCGCAGGAGAATTATTCATTTCGAAGGTGGCGTTTATAAGAGTTCGTGCCAATATCGTCAGTTAACGTCGTGGCCATCTATCGCTGCTGTGCCGGCTTACAACGCCATGGCCGTCTCTTGCCACCGCCCCGGCTTACAACGTCGTGGCCATCTCTCGCCACAGTGCCCGCTTACAACGCCATAGCCGTCTATCACTGATGCGCCGACTTACAACGTCGTGGCCTTTTCTCATCATCGCTCCGGCTTACAACGTCGTGGCCGTCTCTCGCCACAGTGCCGGCTTACAATGTCGTGGCCGTCTCTCGCCATAGTCCCGGCTTACAACACCGTGGCCGTCTCTCGCCACCCTCCGGCTTACAACGTCGTGGCCGTCTCTCGCCACAGTGCCAGCTTACAACGTCGTGGCGTCTTTGACAATAGCATCAGCTTACAATGCCGCGGGTGTTTGCTACGTCTACATCAACCCAATAGTGGCTGCATACAATAGTACAAGTCGCCCAATTGACGGTTCTGAATCGCTGCCCCGCGATCCAATCAACATTGACATATCAATGGAGTGCTCGCGGGTATGAGCTACCCGACGAACAGGCACACAAGTCGCCACCAGTACAGTTTGGTTCACTTCAATAACCAGCCGGAACGAACCCTCGACCGGATCATTGAAACAAATCATGCGAGATCATCTATAACCCGCCACGGCCAACCTCAACTTTCAGTGGAGATTCTCAAGCCGCCTCTTCGAGTCAACTTAAGACTCGGGGGCTACAGACATGGCAAGACACATTTGGTCGTTTTCAACGAGAACCCCGGGTCATGGCAAAGTTAACCCGATCTTGGGGGCTACTACATTTTTGGCGGAAGATTAAAAAAGTTTCCCAAGAGGACGAATCGCCGTGATGCACCATTCAAACATAGGTGCCTGAATTTATTTGGAGCCTCTGTCGTTCTTTCATACAAGATGTCGGCTTACAAGATGACGACTTACAAGAAGAATTCACAAATATTCTAGTTGACTCTTGGAAAGTGTAAAGGCCTACTTGAATAAGTGTTTTACAATAAAGGACCTTGGAGAAGCTGCTTACATATTAGGTATTAAGATCTATAGAGATAGATCGATACACCTCATAGGTCTTTCACAAAGCACATACCTTGACAAGATATTGAAGAAGTTCAATATGGATCAGTCCAAGAAGGGGTTCTTGCCTGTGTTACAATATGTGAGATTGAGTACGACTCAACGCCCGACCATGGCAAAGGATAGAGAAGAGATGAGTGTCATCCCCTATGCTTCAACCATGGGCTCTATTATGTATGCCATGCTGTGTATCAGACCTGATGTGAACCTTGCCATAAGTTTGGTAGGGAGGTACCAAAGTGATCCCGGAGTGGAACACTGGACAGCGGTCAAGAATATCCTGAAGTACCTGAAAAGGACCAAGAGATGTTTCTCGTATATGGAGGTGCCGAAGAGCTCGTCGTAAAGGTTACGTCGATGCTACCTTCGACAAAGATCCGGACGACTCCAAGTCGCAAACTGGATACGTGTATATTTTGAACGGAAGGGCAGTCAGCTGGTGCAGCAGCAAGCAAAGCGTCGTGGTGGCATCTACATGTGAAGCGGAGTACATAGCTGCTTCGGAAGCAACAAAGGAAGGAGTCTGGATGAATGAGTTCATCACCGACCTAGGAGTGATTCCCAATGCGTCGGGCCCGATGACTCTATTCTGTGACAACACTGGAGCTATTGCCCTTGTGAAGGAGCCCAGGAATCACAAGAAGACAAGACATATCAAGCGGCGCTTCAACTCCATCCGTGATTACATTCACGAGGGAGATATAGATATTTGTAAAGTACATACGGATCTGAATGTCGCAGATCCATTGACTAAACCTCTCTCACGAGCAAAACATGATCAACACCAGAATGCTATGGGTGTTCGATTCATCACAATGTAACTAGATTATTGACTCTAGTGCAAGTGGGAGACTGTTGGAAATATGCCGTAGAGGCAATAATAAAATGGTTATTATTGTATTTCCTTGTTCATGATAATTGTCTATTGTTCACGCTATAATTGTATTAACGAGAAACCAGAATGCATGTGTGAATACATAGACCACAACGTGTCCCTAGTGAGCCTCTAGTTGACTAGCTCGTTGATCAATAGATGGTCATGGTTTCATGACCATGGACATTGGATGTCGTTGATAACGGGATCACATCATTAGGAGAATGATATGATGGACAAGACCCAATCCTAAGCATAGCACAAGATCGTGTAGTTCGTCTGCTAAAGCTTTTTCAATGTCAAGTATCATTTCCTTAGACCATGAGATTGTGCAACTCCCGGATACCGTAGGAATGCTTTGGGTGTGCCAAACATCACAACGTAACTGGGTGGCTATAAAGGTGCACTATGGGTATCTTCGAAAGTGTCTGTTGGGTTGGCACGAATCGAGACTAGGATTTCTCACTCCGTATGACGGAGAGGTATCTCTGGGGCCAGTCGCTAAGACATCATCATAATGTGCTCACTGTGACTAAGGAGTTAGCCACGGGATGTTGTGTTACGGAATGAGTAAAGAGACTTGCCGATAACGAGATTGAACAAGGTATAGAGATACCGACGATCAAATCTCGGGCAAGTATCATATCGGTAGACAAAGGGAATTCTATACGAGATTGATTGAATCCCCAACATCGTGGTTCATCCGATGAGATCATCCTGGAGCATGTGGGAGCCAACATGGGTATCCAGATCCCGCTGTTGGTTATTGACTGGAGAGGTGTCTCGGTCATGTCTACGTGTCTCCCGAACCCGTAGGGTCTACACACTTAAGGTTCGATGACGCTAGGGTTATAGGGAAATGGTATACGTGATTACCGAAGGTTGTTCGGTGTCCCGGATGAGATCCCGGACATCATGAGGAGCTTCGGAATGGTCCGGCGGTAAATATTGATATATAGGAAGTCCTGTTGTGGTCACCGGAAAGTTTTCGGGCTCATCGATAGTGTACCGGGAGTGTCGGGAGGGTGTCGGTGGACCCCCGGGAGGGGTGTGATGACCAAAGGACTTTGTCGGCTGTTAGAGGAGGTGTACCAGCCCTTATTGGGCTGGACAAGTCCTTCCGGAAAGGCCCATGCAGCTAGGGATAAAGAGATAAGGCTAAAGGAGATTCAAAAGGAAGAAATCCACCTCCCTTGTGGGAGGTGGACTCCTCCCTAGCTTCGGCCAAACCTCTCCTCCTTGGAGGAGGGGCCAAGGCAGCCCTCCCTCTCCCTCCTCCTATATATACTTGAGGTTTTGGCTGTTTTGAGACAAGATTTGATCTCTCTCCCACTGCGCAGCCCTACCTCTCTTCTTCCTCCTCCGCAGTGCTTAGGCGAAGCCCTACCGGAATACCTTGCTGCTCCACCACCACCACGCCGTCGTGCTGCTGTTGGAGCTCTTCCCCAACCTCTCCCTCCTCCTTGCTAGATCAAGGCATGGGAGACGTCACCGGGTTGTACGTGTGTTGAACGCGGAGGCGCCGTTGTTCGGCGCTTAGATCAGAATCCACCGCGATGTGAATCGCTGCGAGTACGACTCCACCAACCGCGTTCTTGTAACGCTTCCGCTTAGCGATCTTCAAAGGTATGAAGATGCAATCTCTCCCCACTCATTGCTGGTTTCTCCATAGATAGATCTTGGTGATCGTAGGAAATTTTTTGATTTACTACTACGTCTCCCAACACTAGTTGGCTAGCTCGTTGATCAATAGATGGTCACGGTTTCATGACCATGGACACTGGATGTCGTTGATAACGGGATCACATCATTAGGAGAATGATGTGATGGACAAGACCCAATCCTATGCATAGCACAAGATCGTGTAGTTCGTCTGCTAAAGCTTTTCTAATGTCAATTATCGTTTCCATAGACCATGAGGTTGTGCAACTCCCGGATACCGTAGGAATACTTTGGGTGTGCCAAACATGACAATGTAACTGGGTGGCTATAATGGTATACTACGGGTATCCCCGAAAGTATCTGTTGGGTTGGCACGAATCGAGACTGGGATTTGTCACTCCATGTGACGGAGAGGCATCTCTGGGCCCACTCAATAAGACATCATCATAATGATCTCAATGTGACTAAGGAGTTATCCATGGGATGATGTATTACAGAACGAGTAAAGAGGCTTGCCGGTAACGAGATTGAACAATGTATAGGGATACCGACGATTGAATCTCGGGCAAGTAACATACCGATGGACAAAGGGAATTGTATATGGGATTGAGTGAATCCCCGACATCGTGGTTCATCCGATGAGATCATCGTGGAACATGTGGGAGCCAACATGGGTATCCAGATCCCGCTATTGGTTATTGACCGGAGAGGTGTCTCAGTCATGTCTACATGTCTCCTGAACTCGTAGGGTCTACACACTTAAGGTTCGATGATGCTATGGTTATAGGCAAATTGTGTACGTGGTTACCGAAGGTTTTTCGAAGTCCCGGATGAGATCCCGGATGTCACGAGGACTTCCGAAATGGTCCGGAGGTAAAGATTCATATATAGGAAGTGAGGTTTTGGTCACCGAACGTGTTTTGGGCATTACCGGTAACGTACCGGGACCACCCAAAGGGTACCGGGACCACCCGTTGTGCTGCCGGAGCTCTCCCTCAACCTCTAATTCCTCCTTGCTGGATCAAGGCATGGGAGATGACACCGGGTTGCACGTGTGTTGAACGTGAAGGCGCCTTTGTTCGGCGCTTAGATCGGATTCCACCGTGATCTGAAACGCTGTGACTACAACTCCACCAACTGCGTTCTAGTAACGCTTCCGCTTTGGGATCTTCAAACGTATGAACATGCACTCTCCCCACTCGTTGCTGGTTTCTCCATAGGTTGAACTTGGTGAACACGTAGGAAATTTTTTGATTTACTATTACGTCTCCCAACACCAAGATTGGATCTCTCGGAAACGGAGGCTTTCGGCGGCAGAAAAGTATTATCATGGGGGAATATTTGGGAATTTATAGGCCAAAGAATAGGGTGAGGAGACCTGCTGGGGGACCACAAGCCTGCCAGGCGCGACCAGGGGTGGTGGTCGTGCCCCCTGGCTTGTGACCTCCTGGCAGGTCTCTTGCCTTCCCCTCCAAGTCTGGTAGATGTCTTCTGGTCAAAAAAATCATCGTGAAGATTTTATTCTGTTTGAATCCGTTTAATATTCCTTATCCGCAATAATCAAAAACAAGGAAAAAAACACAAACTGGCACTAGGCTCTAGATTAATAGGTTAGTCCCAAAAATAATATGAAATAGCATATGAACGCATATAAAACATCCGAAACAGATAATATAATAGCATGGAACAATCAAAATTATATATACGTTGGAAACGTATCACATATGGAAGTGACAAAACGAGAGACTCTATATGAAGAACATGGTACCACTTTGAGGCACAACTGTGGAATAAGAGGTAGTAGCACTCTCCCTTCTCTCTTTTCTCTTATTTATTTATTCTTATTATTTTCTTTATTTTCTTTTTCCTTTTTTTTCTTTTTTCTATTTTTTTATTTTCCGTCTGGAGTCTCTTGCTGACTTGTGGGGGAATCATTGTCTCCATCATCCGTTCCTCACTAAGACAGTGCCCTAAATAATGATGATCATCACACTTTTATTTACTTACAACTCGATATGAAAAACTCATATAATGATATGACTCAATATGAATGCTTCTAGTAGTGTACTAGGATGTGCAATGATCTAACATAGCAAAAGATATCAAAAAACGGACAAGTCATGTAAGTATCATGCTAGCAATCTTACGATCATGCAAAGCAATATGACAATGGAAGTACAAGTCATGTGATGTGATGGTGGAATTGCATGACAATATATCTCGAAGTGGCTATGGAAATGCCATTATAGATAGGTATGGTGGTTATCTTTAGGAAGATATAATGAGGCTTATGTGTAACAGAGCATATCATGTCACAGGGTTTGAAAGCACCGGTGAAAGTTGCACCGTTCCTCGAGGTGACAATGGGCAATCCACGGTACCGGGGAGGCTAGCAAATATTTGGAGGTGAGAGTGCGTATATCCATGGATTCACATTATTCGCAAAGAAATCACATACTTATTGCAAGATTTTATGAGCTCTCTCAAAGCAAAGCACTACTCGCATGCCCCTAGGGAAGAGGTTGGTAGGAGTTAACCATAGCGCCCCCCCTGACCTAAACAACACTAGGATTTCATCGAGGAATAAGTATGCTCACACATCATCATCGTGCCATAAAAATATTTGGATGAACAGAAAGTTAACAACCTCTAATTCACAATAATCTTATTAATCAATGATCATGCACTCATTGTCTTCCACATTACCACATTAATATCATTAGCCATGGGTTCTCTTTTATGTGCTATATGTCGTTCTGATTATGCACTCATTGAATGCCTATTATTTTTGGACTAGTCTCATAACCCATGCAAATTACCATTGCTATTTATTAACTCTCAAAGAAATATAAGTGAAGAAGGAGAGTGAAACTATTTCTATAAAATCTATACGCTATTGTGCTCTAAAAGATATAACTGAAGTACTAGAGGAACTACTAAGCTCAAAAGATATAAGTGAAGCACATAGAGTATTCTAGTAAATCATTGTGATAGTGTGTCTCTATCTAATAGGTGTGCCCAGAAAACAATGATTGTGTGGAACTAAAAACAAAAGGCAAACTAAAGCAAACGATGCTCCAAGCAAAGCTCATATCATGTGATGAATAAAAATACAGCTCCAAGTGACATACTGATGGATTGAGACGAAAGAGGGGATCCCTTCAGGGGCATTCCCAAGTTTAGATGCTTGATTCTTCCAAGAATATTACCTTGGGATGCCTTCGGCATCCCCAACCTTAGGCTCTTGCCACTCCTTATTCCTTTGTCCATCGCGATAACACCCAAAACTTGAAAACTTTAGCACACAAAACTCAACATAAACTTCTCGAGATTCGTTAGTATAATAAACATATAAAATACTTTAGGTACTGTTATAAATTGATTATTATTTAATTATGGTAGAATTTACTGTATTATATCTTCTCCATTACTTATACCCCCCGATACAATCCATGGCATCATCAAAACAAGCAAACTATGCTATCAAAAACAGAATCTGTCTAAAACAGAACAATCTTTAATGATCTGTAAAGAAACCATACTTATGTAACTCTAACAATTGTGAAAAAATAGTAAGACCTGAGGAATTTTATAGAAATAATGTGCAATAATATCATATCAAAAAGACGTTCCAGTAAAATCAGAGAAATTCTTCACTAGACGCCAAGTTTTCTGTTTTTGCGCTATATCAATTCTACTCATCATGCAAGTCATCACAAAGGCTCAAACACTAATTTAAACACAAAAACACAATCATTATAGTAGCAATATCATGTTATCAAAAACAAACAGAATGTAAAAAAGGCAAAAGTGAAGATAACTATTGGCTTGCCTCCCAAAATGGAAGATAACTATTGGGTTTCTTCACGGGAGGAGCAACTGCTCTACCACCCTTCTTGGAGTTACCCTTCTTGCCCTTGCCATTCCTCTTGAAACTAGTGGTTTTATTGACCATCAACACTTGATGTTCTTTCTGGATTTCAGACTCAATGACTTTTAGCATCGCAAACAGCTCGTCGACTGACTAGTTCATCCCGTGCATGTTACAGTTCAGCACGAAGCTCTTGTAGCTTGGTGGCAATGATTGAAGAACTCTGTCAGTAATCGCCTCTAGCGGAAGGGGCATCCCTAACTCCGCCAGACGAGTTGAATACCTGGACATTCTGAGTATATGTTCACTGATAGACCCGTTCTCCTCCATTTTGCAAGCGTAGAACTTATCGGAGGTCTCATACCTCTCGATCCGGACATTCTTCTTAAAGATAAACTCCAACTCTTGTAACATCTCATATGCTCCATGACGTTCAAAACGTCTTTGAAGTCCCGGTTCTAAGACATACAATATTGCACACTAAACTATTTAGTAATCTCTAGAACATGCCTCCCAAGCGTTCTTAACGTCTTCGGATGACAAGTCTATGGGTTGGTTACCAAGCGGTGCATCAAGGACATATGGCTTCTGGGAAGCGGTGAGGATAATCCTCAGATTATGGGCCCTGTCCACAAAGTTACTTCCATCATCTTCCAACTTAGCTTTCTCTAGGAACGCATTAAAATTCAGGGGTGCTACTGCGCGAGCCATTGATCTACAACATAAATATGAAAAGCTTACTAAGACTATTGTTCAAGATAATGAGTTTAGTTAATAAAATTACAAAAGCTCCCACTCAAATTGACCTCCCTCGGGTCATTTGAGTGACACATGATCCATATTCACCAACTCGAGTCTGATCATCACGTGAGTTATGGTGGTTTCAATGGTGAACATCATAATGTTGATCATATCTACTGTATGACTCATGCTCGACCTTTCGGTCTCTTGTGTTCTGAGGCCATGTCTGTACATGCTAGGCTCGTCAAGTTTAACCCGAGTGTTCTGCATGTGCAATAGAGGCTTACACCTGTTGTATGCAAACGTAGAGTCTATCACACCCGATCATGACATGGTGTCTCGACACGACGAACTTTCGCAACGGTGCACACTCGGGGAGAACACAGTTCGTCTTGAAATTTAAGTGAGGGGTCACCTTATAATGCTACCGTCGTCCTAAGCAAAACAAGGTGCATAAAAAGATTAACATCACATTCAAATCATAAGTGACATGATATGGCCATGAACTTGTGCTTTTGATCTCCATCTCCAAAGCACCAGCATGATCTCCATCGTCACCGGCATAACACCATGATCTCCATCATCATGATTTCCATCATTGTGTCGTCATTGGCGTTGTCGCGCCCACCAAGATCATACTACTATTGCTACCGATTAGCGATAAAGTAAAGCATTAAATAGAGCTTAAAGATTGACACGCAGGTCATACAATAATCAAAGACAACCCTATGGCTCCTGCCGGTTGCCGTACTCATCGACATGCAAGACATGATAATCTATATAAAAACATGATCATCTCATAGATCACATATATCACATCATGCAATTTGCCATATCACATCACAACATACCCTGCAAAAACAAGTTAGACGTCCTCTAATTGTTGTTGCATGTTTTACGTGGCTGCTATGGGTACCTAGCAAGAAAGATTCTTACCTACGCAAAACCACAACAGTGATATGAAGATTGGTTTTCAACCTTCTACAAGGACCGCCTTAATCAAATCCGATCCAACTAAAGTGAGAGAGACAGACACCCGCCAGCCATCTTTATGCAACGAAGTCACATGTCAGTCGATGGAACACGGTCTCTCGTAAGCATACGAGTAAAGTCGGTCCGAGCCGCTTCATCCCACAATACCGCTGAACCAAGAAAAGACTAAGGAAGTAAGAAATCTGAATATTAATGCCCACAAACTCTTTGTGTTCTACTCAAGATCTCATCTACGCATAGACCTAGTTCATGATGCCACTGTTGGGGAACGTTGCATGGGGAAAAAAATCCTATGCTTCACCAAGATCAATCTAGGAGATGAGCATGTATGAGAGGATAGATTGGATCTTCGTACCATTGTAGATCGCTAAGCGGAAGCGTTAAAGAACGCAGTTGATATAGTGGTACGTCTCCGCGATCCAAATCGCTAGTCGTCCCATGAACTCCCGATCAAGTACCGAACGGATGGCACCTCCGCGTTCAGCACATGTGCAACTCGATGAAGATCTCCGCCTTCTTGATCCAGCAAGAGGGAGCGGAGAGGTAGACGAGTTCTCCGGCAGCATGACGGCATTGGAGCGATGGTGGTGGAGCAATTCCAGCAGGGCTTCGCCTAAGTACTGCTAAAAACCGATCTAGAGGAGAAAACAATCTAGAGGAAGAAGAGGGCAGCACGTGGCAATTAGGGTTAGGGCTTCCCTCAAAATCCTCTAGTATATATAGGAGGGAGGGGAGAGGAGGCAGCATTGCCCCTCCTACAAGGAGGGCTTCGGCTGAAGGCAAGAGGGGAGGAGTCCACCTCCCACAAGGGAGGTGGACTCCTAGTAGGACTCCTTTTCCTACTTGGCCCCTACTCTTCCTCCTTCCCTATGCGCATAGGGCCTTTTGGGCTGGATTCCCAGCCCACCAGGGGCTGGTGCGCCACCTCTAAGGCCCATGTGTCCCCTTGGGGTATGTGGGCCCCACTTGGTGGTCCCTAGAACCCATTTGTCACTCCCGGTACAGTTCCGGAAATGCCCGAAACTTTTCCGGAGTTCAAACATCGCTTTCCTATATATCAGTATTTACCTCCAAACCAATCCAGAGCTCCTAGTGACATCCGGGATCTCATCTGGGACTCCGAACAACCTTCGGTCACCACCATACATAACTCTATACTACCGAAACGTCACCGAACCTTAAGTGTGCAGACCATGCAGGTTCGAGAACTATGTAGACATGGCCGAGACACTTCTACGGTCAATAACCAATCGCAGGACCTGGATGCCCATATTGATTCCAACATATTCTATGGAGATCTTTATCGTCGAACCTCTATGTCAAGGATTCAGTTAATCCCGTATGATGTTCCCTTTGTTCTTCGGTATATTACTTGCCCGAGATTCGATCGTTGATGTCTCCATACCTAGTTCAACCTCATTACCGGCAAGTCTCTTTACTCATTCCGTAATACAAGATCATGTGGCTAACACTTAGTCATATTGCTTGCAAGGCTTATTGTGATGTTGTATTATCAAGTGGGCCCTGAGATACCTCTCCGTCACACGGGGTAAAAAATCCCAGTGTTGATCCATGCCCACCCAGCAGACACCCTTGGAGATACCTATAGAGCACCTTTATAGTCACCCAATTACGTTGTGACATTTGATACACACAAGGCACTCCTCCGGTGTCAGTGAGTTGCATGATCTCATGGTCATAGGAACATATACTTGACATGCAGAAAACTATAGCAATAAACTGACACGATAATATGCTATGTTTATAGTTTGGGTCTTGTCCACCCCATCATTCTCCTAATGATGTGATCCCGTTATCAAATGACATATCATGTCAATGGCTAGGAAACCTTAACCATCTTTGATCAACAAGCCAGTTTACTAGAGGCACACTAGGGACTAAGTGTTGTCTATATATCCACACATGCAATGTGTTTCCAATCAATACAATTATAGCATGGATAATAAACAATTATCACGAACAAGGAAATATAATAATAAACACTTTATTTATTGCCTCTAGGGCATATTTCCAACAGTCTCCCACTTGCACTAGAGTCAATAATCAAGTTCACATCACTATGTGATTTACATTGTAATGAATCAAACACCCATGCAGTTCTGGTGTTGATCATGTTTAGCCCTTGGAAGAGGTTTAGTTAACGGGTCTGCAACATTCAGATTCATGTGCACTTTGCAAATATTTATGTCCTTCTCCTCGATGCCATCGCGGATGGAATTGACGCATCGCTTTATGTGTCTGGTCCTCTTATGAAACCTTGGTTCCTTGTCCAGAGGAATGGCACCAGTGTTGTCACAGAACAAAGTCATTGGATTCGGTGCACTGGCCACTACTCCAAGATCTGTCATGAACTGCTTCTTCCAGACACTTCCTTTGCTGCCTCCGAGGCTGCGATGTACTCTGCTTCACATGTAGAATCGGCTACCACGTTTTGCTTGAACTGCACCAGCTTACCGCTCCCCCGTTGAGAATAAATACATATCTGGTTTGCGACTTAGAGTCATCCAGATCAGTGTCAAAGCTTGCATCGACGTAACCCTTTACGATGAGCTCTTGATCACCTCCATAAACGAGAAACACTTCCTTAGTCCTTTTCAGGTACTTAAGGAAATGCTTGACCATCGTCTAGTGCTCCATTCTAGGATCACTTTGAAACCTTCCGGCCATACTTATGGCAAGGCTGACATCGTGTCTTGTGCACAACATTGCATACATGATAGAGCCTATGGCTGAAGCATAGGGGATGACACTCATCTTTTCTCTATCTTCTGCAATCACTGGGCATTGAGTCTTACTCAACTTCACACCTTGTAACACAGGCAAGAACCCCTTCTTGGACTGATCCATTTTGAACTTCTTCAAAACTTTATCAATGTATGTGCTTTGTGAATGTGCTATCAAGCGTCTCGATCTATCTCTATAGATCTTAATGCGTAATATGAAAGCAGCTTCTCCCAGGTCCTTCATTGAAAAACTCTTGTTCAAATATTCCTTCACGCTTTCCAGCATTTCTATATTGTTTCCAATTAGCAATATGTCATCCACATATAATATTAGAAACGCTATAGAGCTCCCACTGACTTTCCTGTAAATACAAGCTTCTCCATAAACTTGTATAAACACAAACACTTTGATCACCTCATCAAAGCGCTTCTTCCGACTCCAAGATGCTTGCACCAGTCCATAAATGGATCGCTGGAGTTTGCAAGCTTTGTCAGCATTCTCTGGATTGAAAAAACCTTATGGTTGCATCATATACAACTCTTCCTCAAGGAAACCGTTGAGGAACGTTGTTTTGACATCCATCTGCCAAATTTCCTAGTCGAAATATGCAGCTATTGCTAACATGATTCTAACGGACTTAAGCATTACTACGGGTGAGAAGGTCTCATCGTAGTCAACTCCTTGAACTTGTGAAAAACCCTTTGCCACAAGTCGAGCTTTATAGACGGTGATATTACCATCCGCGTTCATCTTCTTCTTAAAGATCCATTTGTTCTGAATGGCCTTTCGCCCTTCAAGTAATACTTCCAAAGTCCATACTTTGTTTTCATAAATAATCCAATCTCGGATTTCATGGCCTCTAACCATTTCTCGGAATCCGGGCCCATCGTCGCTCCTCCATAGCTCGTATTGTTGTCCAACAACATGACCTCCAAGACAGGGTTTCCGTACCACTCAGGAGCAGTACGCACCCTTGTCGACCTACGAGGTTCAATAGCAATTTGATCTGAAGCTTCATGATCATTATCATTAACTTCCTCTTCAACTCTCGTAGGCTCCATAGAAACATCTTTCTATGCTGCGCTACTCTCTGGTTGAAGTAAAGGTTCAATAACCTCATTAAGCTCTATTTTCCTCCCATTCAATTCTTTCGAGAGAAACTATTTCTCAAGAAATGTTCCATTTTTAGCGACAAACACTTTGCCTTCGGATCTCAGATAAAAGGTATACCAACCGTCTCTTTCAGGTATCCTATGAATACGCATTTCTCCTCTTTGGGTTCTAGCTTTTTAGGCTGAAGCTTTTTGACATAAGCATCACATCCCCAAACTTTAAGAAACGACAACTTTGGCTACTTGCCAAAGCACAGTTCATATGGCGTCGTCTCAATGGATTTCGATGGTGCCCTATTTAAAGTGAATGCAGCTGTCTCTAATGCATAACCCCAAAACGATAGTGGCAAATCAGCAAGAAACATCATAGAACACACCATATCTAATAAGGTTCAATTTCGATGTTCGGACACACCATTACGGTGTGGTGTTCCAGGCGGTGTCAATTGTGAAACAATTCCACACTGTCTTAAGTGAATGCCAAACTCATAACTCAGATATTCTCCCGCTCGATCAGATCACCGGAATTTAATCTTCTTGTTACGATGATTCTCAACTTCACTCTGAAATTGCTTGAACTTTTCAAATGTTTCGGACTTGTGTTTCATTAAGGAAATATACCCATATCTACTTAAGTCATTAGTTAAGGTGAGAAAATAACGATATCCACCGCGTGCCTCAATGTTCATTGGACCGCACACATCAGTATGTATGATTTCCAACAAATCACTCGCCCGTTCAATTGTTCTAGAGAACGGCGTCTTAGTCATCTTGCCCATGAGGCATGGTTCACATGTGCCAAGTGATTCAAAATCAAGTGACTCCAAAAGTCCATCAGCATGGAGCTTCCTCATGCGTTTTACACCAATATGACACAAATGGCAGTGCCACAAGAAAGTGGTACTATCATTATCAACTCTACATCTTTTGGCATCAATGTTATGAACATGTGTATCATCACTATCGAGATTTAATAAGAATAGACCCCTCAAATTGGGTGCATGACCATAAAAGATATTACTCATATAAATAGAACAACCATTATTCTCTGGTTTAAATCAATAACCATATCGCAATAAACAAGATCCAGATATAATGTTCATGCTTAATGCAGGCACTAAATAACAATTATTCAGGTTCATCACTAATCCCAATGGTAATTGAAGAGAGAGCGTGCCGACAGGTATCACATCAACCTTGGAACCATTTCCCACGCGCATCATCACTTCGTCCTTTGCCATCCTTCGTTCATTCCGTAGTTCCTGTTTTCAGTTGCAAATGTGAGCAACCGAACCGGTATCAAATACCCAGGCACTACAACGAGAGCTAGTAAGGTACACATCAATAACATGTATATCATATATACCTTGTTTGTTGTTGGCCGGCTTCTTGTCAGCCAGATTATTGGGGTAGTTCCGCTTCCAGTGACCAGTTCCCTTACAATGAAAGCACTTAGTTTCTAGCTTGGGTCCAGCCTTGGGTTTCTTCATGGGAGGAGCAACCGTTTTTCCACCCTTCTTGGAGTTACCCTTCTTTCCCTTGCCATTATTCTTGAAACTAGTGGTTTTATTGACCATCAACACTTGATGTTCTTTCTGAATTTCAGACTCAACGACTTTTAGCATCGCAAACAGCTCGTCGACTGACTTGTTCATCCCGTGCATGTTATAGTTCAGCACGAAGCTCTTGTATCTTGGTGGCAATGATTGAAGAACTCTATCAGTAATCGCCTCTAGCGGAAGGGGCATCCCTAACTCCGCCAGACGAGTCGAATACCCAGACATTCTGAGTATATGTTCACTGATAGACCCGTTCTCCTCCATTTTGCAAGCATAGAACTTATCGGAGGTCTCATACCTCTCAATCTAGGCATTCTTCTTAAAGATAAACTCCAACTCGTGGAACATCTCATATGCTCCATGATGTTCAAAACGTCTTTGAAGTCCCGGTTCTAAGCCATACAAAATTGCACACTAAACTATTGAGTAATCTCCAGAACGTGCCTCCCAAGTGTTCTTAACGTCTTCGGATGACAAGTCTGCGGGTTGGTTACCAAGCGGTGCATCCAGGACATATGCCTTCTGGGAAGCCATGAGGATAATCCTCAGATTACAGGTCCAGTCCACAAAGTTACTTCTGTCGTCTTTCAACTTAGCTTTCTCTAGGAACGCATTAAAATTCAGGGGTGCTACTGTGCGAGCCATTGATCTACAACATAAATATGCAAAGATTACTAAGACTATTGTTCAAGGTAATGAGTTTAGTTAATCAAATTACTAAAGCTCCCACTCAAATTGACATCCCTCAAGTCATCTAAGTGACACATGATCCACATTCACCAACTCAAGTCCGATCATCAGGTGAGTTAAGCTGGTTTCAATGGTGAACCTCATCATGTTGATCATATCTACTATATGACTCATGCTCGACCTTTCGGTCTCTTGTGTTCTGAGGCCATGTTTGTACATGCTAGGCTCGTCAAGTTTAACCCGAGTGTTCTGCATGTGCAACACTGGCTTACACCCGTTGTATGTGAATGTAGAGTCTATCACACCCGATCATCACGTGGTGTATCGACACGACAAACTTTCACAATGGTGCACACTCAGGGAGAACACAGTTCATCTTGAAATTTAAGTGAGGGATCACCTTATAATCCTACCGTCGTCCTAAGCAAAACAAGGTAAATAAAAAGATTAACATCACATGCAAATCATAAGTGACATGATATGGCCATGAACTTGTGCTTTTGATCTCGATCTCCAAAGCACCAGCATGATCTCCATCGTCACCGGCATAACACCATGATCTCCATCATTGTGTCATCATCGGGGTTGTCGCACCCACCATGCTCATACTACTATTGCTATCGCTTAGTGATAAAGTAATGCAATACATAGCACTTAAAGATTGACATGCGGTCATACAATAATCAAAGACAACCCTATGGCTCCTGCCGGTTGCCGTACTCATCGACATGCAAGTCGTGATATTCTATACAAAAACATGATCATGTCATACATCACATATATCACATCATGCAATTGGCCATATCACATCACAACATACCCTGCAAAAACAAGTTAGACGTCCTCTAATTGTTGTTGCATGTTTTACATGGCTGCTATGGGTATCTAGCAAAAACGATTCTTACCTACGCAAAACCACAATGGTGATGTGAAGATTGAATTTCAACCTTCTACAAGGACCGCCTTAATCAAATCCGATCCAACTAAAGTGGGAGAGATAGACACCCGCCACCCATCTTTATGCGATGAAGTCACATGTCAGTCGATGGAACACGGTCTCTCATAAGCGTACGAGTAAAGTCGGTCTGAGCCGCTTCATCCCACAATATCGCAGAACCAAGAAAAGAATAAGGAAGGAAGCAAGAAGAACCAAGTAAACTCATGATGCCACCGTTGGGGAATGTTGCATGGGAAACAAAAAAATTCCTACGCTTCACCAAGGTCAATCTAGGAGCTGAGCATCTATGAGAGGAGAGATTGGATCTATGTACCCTTGTAGATCGCTAAGCGGAAGCATTAAAAAACACAGTTGATGTAGTGGTACGTCTCCGCGATCCAAATCGCAAGCCGTCCCACGAACTCCCTATCAAGTACTGAACGGATGGCACCTCTGCGTTCAGCACACGTCCAGCTCGATCAAGATCTCCGCCTTCTTGATCCAGCAAGAGGGAGCGGAGAGGTAGACGAGTTCTCCGGCAGTGCGACGGCGTTGCGACGATGGTGGTGCAGCAATTCTAGCAGGGCTTCGCCTAAGCACCGCTGAAAACCGATCTAGAGGAAGAAGAGGGCAGCACGTGGCAATTAGGGTTAGGGCTGTCCTCAAAATCCTCTAGTATATGTAGGAGGGAGGGGAGAGGAGGCAGCCTTGCCCCTCCTACAAAGGGAGGTGGACTCCTAGTAGGACTCCTTTCCCTACTCGGCCCCTACTCTTCCTCCTTCCCTATGCGCACAGGGCCATTTGGGCTGGCTGCCAAGCCCACCAGGGGCTGGTCCGCCACCTCTAAGGCCCATGTGGCCCCTTAGGGTATGTGGGCCCCACTTGGTGGTCCCTGGAACCCATTTGTCACTCCCGGTACACTGCCGGAAATGCCCGAAACTTTTCCGGAGTTCAAAAATCACTTTCCAATATATCAATCTTTACCTCCGGACCTCTCCGGAGCTCCTCATGATGTCTGGGATCTCTTCCGGGACTTCGAACAACCTTCGGTCACCACTATACATAACTCTATACTACCGTCACCGAACCTTAAGTGTGCAGACCCTGCGGGTTCGAGAAGTATGTAGACATGACCGAGACACTTCTACGGTCAATAACCAATATCGGGACCTGGATGCCCATATCTATACCTACATATTCTATGAAGATCTTTATTGGTCGAACCTCTATTTCAAGGATTCAGTTAATCCCGTATGATGTTCCCTTTGTTCTTCGGTATGTTACTTGCCCGAGATTCGATCGTCGGTATCTCCATACCTAGTTCAACCTCATTACCGGCAAGTCTCTTTACTCGTTCCGTAATACAAGATCTTGTGGCTAACACTTAGTCACATTGCTTGCAAGGCTTATTGTGATGTTGTATTACCGAGTGGGCCCTGAGATACCTATCCGTCACACGGAGTAACAAATCCCAGTGTTGATCCATGCCAACCCAGCAGACACCCTCGGAGATACCTGTAGAGCACCTTTATAGTCACCCAGTTATGTTGCAACATTTGGTACACACAAGGCTCTCCTCCGTTGTCAGTGAGTTGCATGATCTCATGGTCATAGGAACATATACTTGACATGCAGAAAACTGTAGCAATAAACTGGCACGATCATATGCTACATTTATAGTTTGGGTCTTGTCCACCCCATCATTCTCCTAATGATGCGATCCCGTTATGAAATGACATCTAATGTCAATGGCTAGGAAACCTTGACCATCTTTGATCAATGAGCTAGTTTACTAGAGGCACACTAGGGACAAAGTGTTGTCTATATATCCACACATGCAATGTGTTTCCAATCAATACAATTATAGCATGGATAATAAACAATTATCACGAACAAGGAAATATAATAATAAACACTTTATTTATTGCCTCTAGGGCATATTTCCAACAATAATATTATTAAATTCATGAATGATAAACATCGTTGCCAACTGTTTAGTAGGAGCATCCTGAATATTAGAGAATTCTAGAAACAAGCATTGTATGGAGGTATGCATATGAATGAATTGTCTTTCCAATTCAACTATGAGCCAATATATAAAATACACATAACTATTAGTTCTACCAATAATAGATCCTCCTATAAGGGTAATGAGCCAGCACAAGTGAAAAAGTCTTGGATCACACTTTTTTCAATAATATTACCACTACCAATGCGGAATTTCTTAGTTTCATAATTGGTTCTTCTTTAGAAGGATTATCATCCGCAAGATTATTAAGTTTTTCCTTAGCAAGTTCATAAAAATTCCTTTTCGCATTATCATTAAGAGTTGAAGTTGAATGGTATATTGCCTCCGCACTAGAGGCGGAAGTATCACTAGTTTCAAAAGCTGACATGATAACAAACATAACAAGCAAAACGAGTAAACTAGCAACAAGCAAAGATAAATATTTTTGTATTTTTGATTTTTATGAAGCAAGAAAAATATAATAGAAAATAAAAAGAAGAAGAAGTGAATGATAATTTTTGTGAAGTTACTTGATAGTAGGTTGATGATACTCCCCTGCAAGGCGCCAGAATTCCTTCCTGATACTCGTGATCCGCATTAGGTTTTTCGTGAAGAGGAACGAGTGATGCAGCACAATATAGGTAAGTATTTCCCTCATTAGAGAACCAAGGTTTATCTAACCAATAGGACTAACAACCAAAACCCGTCTTCGGTGGCTACACAGAAAAGAGCAAACACTTGCACCCAACGTGGGCAAGAGGGTTGTCAATCCCCTTGGACTCATTCTTTGCAAGCTTGCAAGTAGTGTGGTTGGTAGTAGATAATTGTAAATTGAAAAATAAAATAAAAAGTAAATAATTGCAGCAAAGTATTGTAGAGTTTATAAACTTATAAGTGAATAGACCCGGGGACCATAGTTTTCTTCATTGGCATCTCTCATGAAAGTAAGCATATGGTAGGTAAACAAATTACCGTTGGGCAATTGATAAAAAATGCATAGTTATGTGATATTCACGACAATGATCATGTGTATATATAGGCATCACCTCCATAACCAAATAGGCCGACTCCTGCCTGCACCTATTACCTCCACCCATCGACCGCTATCCAGCATTCATCTAGAGTATTAAGTAAAACAGACAAATGCTTGAAGAACATCTACGTGATGTAGACAAAGAGAATTCAATTAATATAAACTAACTCCATCATTTTATCCTTAGTGGCCACAGTACAAAGATGTATCTTGTCCCCTTCTGTCACTTGGATATAGAAACCCGTCAGACTGAACCCACTACAACGCACCCCTCTCACTGAAGATAGATCAATCTACTTGGCCAAAGCAAATCAATAGGTCGGAGAGATTAACGAAGCTGTGATGATCATGCACATAAGAATCATAATATATTTTAGAGAAGACTCAAATATATTTTTTTACCATGAAGACTGCAAGGCTTACGCCCCACAACATTTTATTAACTTAAAAAAGGAAACATATGTACAAGAGGCTGGAAGTAAAAGAAGAGAAAGAAAGCAAAAAATTACATAGGGAAGGTTCAAGGGGGTAAGTAGTCAATCCATTTGCGTAGGTCCTCCCTATGCTTGGTCATTATCCTGTGAGTGAGGAGAGAAATATCATGAATGAAACCACATTTTCATCAGCTGAAAGAAGGTCTGATGTGCGTGAAAGCCTTGTCATTACTCACTTTCCAAATGTTCCACCATGTTAGGAAAACCACTTCAGCAAAGAAAGGTTTGTTGAACTCCTTTCTGGCCTGGTGTATAATCTGCACCATGTTGTTGTTGTCCATCCAAGTGATCTGCAGATAGTTCCATATCCGAAAGTTGAAATTGCATTGAAAGAAAAGATGATTTTGATCCTCCAATGCCAAGGTGGGGAAGAGTACACATTCTGGCGCATCATTAATTTTCCAATGCCTGCGTTGAATCATGTCCTTAGTGTTTATTCTGTCCATTATAACTAACCAAGCAAACATTTTGATCGACATTGTGCAACTGCTCTTCCGAATCCAAGAAAGAAGGGGATTGACCACAATTGGCTGATGCACAAAAACATAGTATTTTCTAGCCATGTATTCTGGTGCTTTCCCATGTCTCCAGTTCCTGCAATCATTAGCCTCGGGATTGAGGTTGGTAGCATATTAGAAGAGATGTCAACTGATTCAACTCATTAAAGGCCAGTTCAAAAAGGGGTAGTGAGAATAAATCATGGAAATCAGTTGTGCTCATGACCTCCTGCACAGATAGCATTTTATCTCGACAGAAAGAAAAAGGCCTCGGGAATCTGTCTTGTAGGGGAGCAACCTGATTGTCAAGGTTCCAATTATTTGCCCAGAACAGGGCAGTATCCCCTTTATTCACAGTAATAAGTGTGACTGCCCTGAATTTATCCATCAGCTTGGCAACATATCTCCACCAAAAAGAACAACACATAGTTGTATCATGAGGCACCCTATTATAGTAATATGTGTCCCAGATTAGATGAACCCATGGAACATCAGCCTTGCTATAAAACTTGTTGAGATACTTCATGAGCAAAGCCTCATTTTGCAGCCCACGGTTGAGGATCCCCAGTCCACCCTTTAGTTTGGGTCTGCATACCAGTGGCCAAGCTACCAGAGAATGTCCCTTCTCTTCCCCATATTTTCTCCATAGACATTGCCTTTGAATCCTTTCTAATTGTTTTAAGATACCAGGTGGAATCGACAAGATCAACAGGAAGAATATTGGCAGGGATGACATCACATAGTTAACCAACTGTAGTCTACCACCTTGTGGTAAAAACCAAGAACTAGCAGTAAGCCTTCTTGCAGTCAACAAGAGGCATTAGATCAACAATTTTTGGCCTAGTAGTTGATACATCTATTGGAAATTTTCCCTAGAGGCAATAATAAATTGGTTATTATCATATTTCGTTGCTCATGATAATCGTTTATTATCCATGCTATAATTGTATTGATCGGAAACTAAGATACATGTGTGGATACATAGACAACACCATGTCCCTAGTATGCCTCTAATAGACTAGCTCGTTGATCAAAGATGGCTATGGTTTCCTAGTCATGGCATGAGATGTCATTTGATAATGGGATCACATCATTAGGGGAATGATGTGATGGACAAGACCCAAACTACAAACATAGCATATGACCGTGTCAGTTTATTACTACTGTTTTCAACATGTCAAGTATATGTTCCTATGACCATGAGATCATGCAACTCACTGACGCCGGAGGAGTACCTTGTCTGTATCAAATGTCGCAACGTAACTGGGTGACTATAAAGGTGCTCTACAGGTATCTCCGAGGGTGTCTGTTGGGTTGGCATGGATCAAGACTGGGATTTGTTACTCCGTGTGACGGAGAGGTATCTCAGGGCCCACTCGATAATACAACATCACAACAAGCCTTTCAAGCAATGTCACTAAGTGTTAGCCACGGGATCTTGTATTACGGAACGAGTAAAGAGACTTGTCGGTAACGAGATTGAACTAGGTATAGAGATACCGAATATCGAATCTCGGTCAAGTAACATACCAAGAACAAAGGGAATAGCATACGGGATTAACTGAATCCTTGACATAGAGGTTCAACCGATAAAGATCTTCATAGAATATGTAGGAACCAATATGGCATCCAGGTCCCACTATTGGTTATTGACCGTAGAGGTGTCTCGGTCATGTCTACATAGTTCTCGAACCCATAGGGTCTGCACACTTAAGGTTCGATGACGTTTCGATAGTATAGAGTTATGTATGGTGGTGACTGAAGGTTATTCGGAGTCCCGGATGAGATCCTGGACATCATGAGGAGATCCGGAATGGTCCGGAGGTAAAGATTGATATATAGGAAGTCCTGTTTTGGTCGCCAGAAAAGTTTTGGGCTCATCGGTAGTGTACGGAGAGTGTCAGGAGGGTACCGGAGGACCATCGAGAGGGGTGTCATGCCCCAAGGGGCCTCATGGGCTATGGGAGGATACAAACCAGCCCCTGGTGGGATCTCCAAAGCCTCCACTAAAGCCCATGAGGTTTGAGAAGGAAAAAAATCCAAAGGTGGAGAGGTGGAAAGAGTTTCCAAGTGGAAAGGAGGAATCCTACTCCTAATAGGATTGGAGTAGGACTCCTCCACCTCCAATTTCGGCCAGATCTTGAGGGTTTGAGGCTGCCTCCTCCCTCCCCTCCCTCCCTCCTATATATACTAGAGGATTTAGAGGGCAAAGCTAACCCTAATTGCCACGTGTTGCCCTCTTCTTCCTCTAGATTTGTTTCTCCTCTAGATTAGTTCTGTGGTGCTTAGGCAAAGCCCTGCAGGATTAGTTCACCACCACCGCCACCATGTCATTGTGCTGCCGGAGAACACTTCTACCTCTCTGCTCTCTCTTTCTGGATCAAGAAGGCGGAGGTCATCATCGAGCCGTAGCTATGCTGAACATGGAGGTGTCGTCCATTCGGCGCTATATCAAAAGGACTGTGATCAAGATCGCGGGACGGGTCGTGATGAGATCGCGGGACGGATCGTGATGAGTTCGCGGGATGGATCATGATTGGATCGCGGGACAGATCGTGATGAGATTGCGGGACGCTCGGCGATTTGGATCGCAAAGACGTTCGACTACACCAACCGCGTTTCTTAACGCTTCCCACTTAGCGGTCTACAAGTGTATGTAGATCCACTCTCCCTCTCGTATATGCTCATCACCATGGATAGATCTTGCGTGTGCGTAGGAAAATTTTTGTTTTCCATGCAATGTTCCCCATCATTGGTATCAGGGCTAGGTCTATGTGTAGATGAGATGTCGAGTAGAACACAAAGAGTTTGTGGGCGTTGATGCTTAGATTGCTTCCTTCCTTGGTCATGTTTTGGTTCAGCAGTATTGTGGGATGAAGCCGCCCGGACCAACCTTACTCGTATGCTTACGAGTGACCGGTTCCATTGACTGACGTGTAACTTCGTTGCACAAAGATGGCTGGCACGTGTCTGTTTCTCCTACTTTAGTTGGACCGGATTCAACAAAGGCGGTCCTTGAGAAGGTTGAAAAGCAATTTATGTATCACTGTTGTGGTTTTGCGTAGGTGAGAATTGTTCTTGCTAGATACCCGTAGCAGCCACGTAAAACATGCAACAACAATTAGAGGACGTCTAACTTGTTTTTGCAGGGGATGTTGTGATGTGATATGGCCAATTACATGATGAGATATATGTGAAGTATGAGATGATCATGTATTGTATAGAATATCACGACTTGCATGTCGATGAGTACGGCAACCGGTAGGAGCCATAGGGTTGTCTTTAATTATTGTATGACCTGTGTGTCAATCATTAAGTGCTATGTAATACTTTACTTTATCGCTAAACGGTAGCAATAGTAGTAGAAGCATGGTGGGCATGACAACCCCGATGGCGACACGTTGATGGAGATCAAGATGATGGAGATCATGGTGTCATGCCGGTGACGATGGAGATCATGCCAGTGCTTTCAAGATGGAGATCAAAAGCACAAGTTCATGGCCATATCATGTCACTTATGATGTGCATGTGATGTTAATCCTTTTATGCATCTTGTTTTGCTTAGAACGACGGTAGCATTATAAGGTGATCCCTCACTCAATTTCAATATAAATTGTGTTCTCCTCGAGTGTGCACCGTTGCGAAAGTTCGTCGTGTCGAGACACCACGTGATGATCGGGTGTGATAGATTCTACGTTCACATACAACGGGTGCAAGCCAGTGTTGCACATGCAGAACACTCGGGTTAAACTTGACGAGCTTGGCATGTATAGACATGGCCTCGGAACACAAGAGACTGAAAGGTCGAACATGAGTCATATAGTAGATATGATCAACATGATGATGTTCACCATTGAAACCACCTCAACTCACGTGATGATCGGACTTGAGTTGGTGAATTAGGATCATGTATCACTCAAATGACCGGAGGGATGTCAATTTGAGTGTGAGTTCTTCAGTAATATGATTAATTAAACTCATTATCATGAACATAGTCAGTTGTGTCTTTGCAAATTATCTTGTAGATTACTTGCTCGCGCTGTAGCTCCCTTGAATTTTTATATGTTCCTAGAGAAATAGAGTTGAAAGATGATGGTAGCAATATTGTAGACTGGGTCCGCGATCTGAGGATTGTCCTCATTGCTGCACAGAAGACTTATGTCTTTAATGCACCGCTCAGTGTGCCACCCCCTCTAGTGTCGTTTCTAGATGTTGTGAACATCTTACAGGCACGTTCCGATGACTACTTGATAGTTTAGTGTGTCATGCATCATGGCTTAGAATTGAGGCTCCAAAACGTTTTGAACGTCACAGAACATATAAGATGTTCTAAGAGCTGAAATTGGGATCTCTTGCTCGTGCCTGTGTTGTGAGATATGAGATCTCCAACAAGATTATTTGCCTGCAAGATGAAGGAGAATAGCTCAATCGTTGACCATGTGCTCAGATAGTCTGGGTGCTACAATCGCTTGAATCTAGTGGGAGTTGATCTTCCAGATAAGATGGTGATTGATATAGTTCTCTAAGTCACTATCACTACTAGAACTTCGTGATAAACTATAATTATGCTAGGGATGGAAATGATGATCCGTGAGCTGTTCGCGATGTTTGACACCGCGAAGGTAGAAATCAAGAAGGAGCATCAAGTGTTGATGGTTAGTATAACCACTAGTTTCGAGAAGGGCAAGGTCAAGGAGGGAAACTTCATGGATGGCAAGTCAGTTGTTGCTCCAATGAAGCAAGCCAAACATGAACCCAAACCAGAGACTAAGTGCTTCTATTATGAGGAGAGTGGTTGCTGAAGCGAAACAACCCTAGATACTTGGTAGATAAGAAGGCTGGCAATATCGACAGAAGTATATTTGATATACATGTTATTGATGTGTACCTTGCTAGTACTCCTAGTAGCACCTGGGTATTGAATACTTGTTCAGTTGCTAAATGTTAGTAACTCGAAATAAAAGCTACGGAATAAATGGAGAACTAGCTAAGGGTGAGGTGACAATGTGTGTTGGAAATGTTTCCAAGGTTGATGTGATCAACATCGCACGCTCTCTCTATCTTCAGGATTAGTGACAAACCTAAATAAATGTTATTTGGTAATTGCGTTTAGCATGAACATGATTAGATCATGTTTATTGCAACACGGTTATTCATTTAAGTTAGAGAATAATGGTTATTCTGTTTACATGAATAATACCTTCAATGGTCATGCGCCCAGTGAGAATTGTTTGTTGAATCTTGATCGTAGTAATACACATGTTCATAACATTGATGCCAAAAGATACAAAGTTAGTAATGATAGTACCACATACTTGTGGCACTACCGCTAAATGTCATATTGGTATAAATCGCATGAAGAAACTCCATGCTGATGGATCTTTGGACTCATTCGATTTCGAATCGGTTGAGACATGTGAACCATGCCTCTTTGGCAAGATGACTAAGGACCCCGTTTTCCGAATTGATGGAGCGGGCAAGTGATTTATTGGAAATGATACATGTTGATGTATGCAATCCAATGAGTCTTGTAGCGTGCGGTGGATATCGTTATTTTCTTACCTTCAGTGATGATTTGAGTAGATATAGTGTAAATTTACTTAATGAAACACAAGTATGAATCAATTGAAAGGTTCAAGCAAATTCAGAGTGAAGTTTAAGATCATCGTGACAAGAAGATAAAAATGTCTGAGATATGATCGTGGAGGTGAATATTTGAGTTACGAGTTTGGCATACAACTTTAGACAATGTGAAAGTTGTTTCACAACTCACGCCACCTGGAACACCATAGCGTGATGGTGTGTCCGAACGTCATAGTTGTGCTCTATTGGATATGGTGCGTGCTATGATGTCTCTTATCGTTTTGTTACTATAATTTTGGGGTTATGCATTAGAGACAACTGTATTCACTTTAAATAGGGCACCATCTAAGTCCGTTGAGATGGCACTGTGTGAATTATGGTTTGATAGAAACCTAAGCTGTCATTTCTTAATGTTTGGGGTTGCGATGCTTGTGTGGAAAATGTTCTCACCTAATGAGCTCGAACCCAAAGCGGACAAATGCATCTTCAAAGAATACCCTAAGAACAGTTGGGTGAACCTTCTATCTTAGATCCAAGCATAAAATGTTTGTTGCTAAAACTGGGTCCTTTCTCGAGGAAAAGTTTCTCTCGAAAGAATTGAGTGGGAGGAAGATAGAACTTGATGAGGTTATTGAACCTTTGTTTCAACAAGAGAGTAGCGCAACGTAGGAAGATGTTTCTGTAAAGCTTACGTTAGTTGAAGAGGAAGTTAATGATGATGATCATGAAGCTTCGGATCAAGTTACTATCAAACCTCGAAGGTCGACAAGGACGTGTACTGCTCCTGAGTGGTACAACAACCCTGTCTTAGAGGTCATGTTGTTGGATAATGATGAACCTACAAGCTATGGAGAAGCGATGATGGTCCCAGAATACGACAAATGGTTAAAGGCCATGAAATCTAAGAAAAGATCCATGTATGAAAACCAAGTATAGACTTTGGTGGACTTGCTCGTTAGACGGTGGGTCATTGAGTACAAATGGATCTTTAAAATGAAGACAGACGCTGATGCTGAATGTCACCATTTATAAAGCTCGACTTGTCGCAAAGAAGTTTCCGCCAAGTTCAAGGAGTTGACTACGATGAGATTTTCTCACTCATAGCGATGCTAAAGTCTGTTGGAATTATGTTAGCAGTTGCTGCATTTTCCAGTTATGAAATCTGGCAGATGAATGTCAAAACATCATTTCCGTAACGGTTTACATGAGGAAAGGTTATATGTGATACAACTAGAAGGTTTTGTCAGTCCTAAGGATGCTAAAAGGTGAGCAAGCTTCAGTGATCCTTCTATGGACTAAAGCAAGCATCTCGGAGTTGGAATATACACTTTGATGAGGTGATCAAAGTTTTTGAGTCTATACAAAGTTTATGAGAAACTTGTATTTACAATAAAGAGAGTGGGAGCACTATAGAGTTTCTGATAAGCATATGTGGTTGACATATTGTTGATCGAAACTGATGTGGAATTTCTAGAAAGCATAAAGGGTTGTTTGAAAGGAGTTTTTCAAAGGAAGACCTAGATAAAGCTACCTAATTGTTGACCATCAAGATCTATAGAGATAGATCAAGATGCTTGATGAGACTTTCAATCAGTACATACCTTGACAAGATTTTGAAAGAGTTCAAAATGGATCGGTTAGAGAGAAGTGTTCTCGCCTGCTTTGTAAGGTGTGAAGTTGAGTGAGACTCAAAGCTCGACCACGGCAGAAGAAAGAGAAAGGACAAATGTCGTCCCCTATGCCTTAGCCATAGGCTCTATATAGTATGACATGCTGTGTACAGCACTTGTGTGTGCCTTGCCATGAGTCCATCAAGGGGTACAAGAGTGATCCAGGAGTGGATCACTAGACAGCGGTTAAGATTATCCTTAGTGACTAAAAGACTAAGGAAATGTTTCTCTATTATGGAGGTGATAAAGAGTTCGTCGTAAAGAGTTACGTCGATGCAAGCTTTAACACCAATCCGGATGACTCTTAGTAGCAATCCGTATATGTATAGTGGAGCAGCCATTTGGAATAGCTCCAAGTGGAGTGTAGTAGCAGTGTTTACGGTTTGACTTAGCGATTTGCAAAGTACACACGGATCTAAATATCACAGACCTGTTGACTAAAAGACCTCTCTCACATGCAAAGCATGATCGAGCCCCAGAACTCATTGGGTGTTAGATTCATAACAATACGGATCACATGGTGATGTGAACTAGATTATTGACTCTAGTGCAAGTGGGAGACTGTTGGAAATATGCCCTAGAGGCAATAATAAATTGGTTATTATCATATTTCCTTGCTCATGATAATCGTTTATTATCCATGCTATAATTGTATTGATCGGAAACTAAGATACATGTGTGGATACATAGACAACACTTTGTCCCTAGTATGCCTCTAGTGAACTAGCTCGTTGATCAAAGATGGTCATGGTTTCCCAGCCATTGACATGTGATGTCATTTGATAATGGGATCACATCATTAGGAGAATGATGTGATAGACAAGACCCAAACTACAAACGTAGCATATGATCATGTCAGTTTATTGCTACTGTTTTCTACATGTCAAGTCTATTTTCCTATGACCATGAGATCATGCAACTCACGGATACCGGATGAGTGCCTTGTGTGTATCAAATGTTGCAACGTAACTGGGTGACTATAAAGGTGCTCTATAGGTATCTCCGAGGGTGTCTGTTGAGTTGGCATGGATCAAGACTGGGATTTGTTACTCCGTGTGACGGAGAGGTATCTTAGGGCCCACTCGGTAATACAACATCACAATAAGCCTTGCAAGCAATGTGACTAAGTGTTAGTCACGGGATCTTGTATTATGGAACGAGTAAAGAGACTTGCCGGTAACGAGGTTGAACTATGTATGGAGATACGGACGATCGAATCTCGGGCAAGTAACATACCGAAGAACAAAGGGAACATCATACGGGATTAAATGAATCCTTGACATAGAGGTTCGACCGATAAAGATCTTCGTAGAATATGTAGAAACCAATATGAATATCCAGATCCCGCTATTGGTTATTAACCATAGAGGTGTCTCGGTCATGTCTACATAGTTCTCGAACCCGCTCCTTCTTAGGCAAAGCCCTGCCGGAAGCTCCTACATAATCCTCCAGTGCATAGTTCTCCTTTAGATCGGTTTTCTGCAGTGCTTAGGCGAAGCCCTGCTGGAATAGCTCCACCACCATTGCCGGAGTGCCGTCACGCTGCTAGAGCACTCTTCTACCTCTCCGCTCCTTCTTGCTGGATCAAGACGGCGGAGATCGTCATCAAGCTGTACGTGTGCTGAACGCGGAGGTGCCGTCCGTTCGGCGCTAGATCGTAAGGATCGTGATCCAGTTCGTGGGACGAATCGTGATCAAGTTCGTGGGACGGATCGTGATTGGATCGCGGGACAGATTGTGATTGGATCGCGGGATGCATGGCGATTTGGATCGCGAAGATGTTTGACTACACCAACCGCGTTTCTTAACGCTTCCCGCTTAGCGATCTACAAGGGTACATAGATCCACTCTCCCTCTCGTAGATGCTCATCACCATGGATAGATCTGCGTGTGCGTAGGAAAAATTTTGTTTCCCATGCAACGTTCCCCAACAGATTGCACTACCATGATAAAAATATTTCTTATAAGAATGTCAATTTTTGTGGAGTGGATAGAGTTTGTCAAGACATGCCTAAAAGGGAAGATAGATTTTGTAAGAGGCATAAGTATTTAGAAACTAAATGGTTGCAAGAGAGGCTATATGTTTGTGCTGAAAGACTTAATATTTCTCGCCGTCCTTGTGAACTTTGCAATGAAAGTGGTCATTTTAATTTCCAATGTGAATTATTTCATGACCGAATTGTGTCCAAAAATTGTGATAACCTCATTACCCTTGAGCATCATAATGAACTTAGTCTATTCTTGGGGTATGAAGAAATGAAACATGAAACTAAGGATGTTCCAGCTTGGGTTCTCGTGAAAATGATTGATTTTGATCAAAATGAAATCTATATGTATTGCGTGGTAAATTGCAGTGAGAATCCTTATATTGCCAATTACTTAAAGAAAAGAAAACAATTATAAGAGGAAGAGAATACTAATGAAGGGGAAGAGACTTCCCAATGTCCTCCTATTTTTTCTTATGATAAATCAGGTAACGAGGAGAAGCTTTTTATTCAACCAACCTCTTCAAAAACAAGTTTGAAGGAATTAAATAAAGCCACACATAATGTGGTGAAGAATAATAAAATAAGGAAAAGTAAAGGTAAAGAGGTATCTCTCCCAAATAATGTTGCTCCCATTATTGATAGGCCTCATGAGAATGAATCAAAAATAGTTGTGGAATATGATACACTTGAGGATGATTTTGTTATTCCTATTGCTTGTTGTGATAATTATGATTGGGAATATAATTATACTTCTTATAATCTTGAAAATATTTATGGCACCAACTTGGAGGGTGATGATAATAATTTCTATACTATTGGTGCTATTCATACCATTAATGATGAGAGTGATTATGTTTATGATATACAAAGCGACAAGCTTGGGGATGCTATGTTTGAGAATTTACTTGCTGCAATTAATGTTTGTCCCAAGCTTGGGGATTCTATTCTTAATGAAGATGATCTTTTTATTCCCCCTACTTTGAATGATCAAATTTGTTACAATGATTGCATGCCTCCTACTTATGATGATTATTGTGATGATACTTATGCAATGAAAAAGAGTGATGATTACTACTATGATAATTGTCATAATTATGAATATCCTTTTACTAAATATTACTATTTTAGTGTGGAACCAATTTGTAGTATTCAAGTCTTTTATGATACTCCCACTATTAGTCATGAGAAGAAATTTGCTTATGAGGAGAGTAGTAAAATTTCTATGCTTGTAGATCATGAAAAGAATGCTTTATGTGCTGGTGACATTGTGGAATTCCTTCATGATTCTACTGATATTTATTATGATGAAGCAACATATGCTTATAGGAATTGCAATAATATCAAATTTCCTCTCTATGTGTTCAAATTCTTGAAGTTATGCTTGTTTTGCCTTCCTATGCTAGATGATTCTTGTTCCCATAAATTGTTTGCTCAAAAAATACCTATGCATAGGAAGTGGATTAGACTTAAATGTGCTTGTCATGAGATTCATGATGCTCTTTTCCATGTTTCAATTACTATTCCTATGTGAGCATCATTGAAATCATCATGCCTAGCTAAAAGGCATTAAAGAAAAGCGCTTCTTGGGAGACAACCCAACACTTTTACTTATGTTTTTGTGTGTTAACATGATTAATATACTGTATTAATCATGTTTTGTGTCTTTTATTTCAATAATGTGCCAAGTAAAGCCTTTGGGATAGTGTGGATACTTGCTTGTTTGATTCTATGCAAAAACAGAAAGTTTTGCGTCAAGTATATGAATTATCTGATTTTACTGGAGCATCAAAAAATTCTGAAATTTTTACAAAAACATTATATCCAAATTCCTTGAGTTTTAATAATTTCTAATAATACTTAGAGTCAAGGAAGTATGCTTATCATTCAGATCTTTTCAGACTGTTCTGTCTTTTGATAGATTCTGTTTTGCATGCATAGTTTGCTTGTTTCGAGTGTTTCTATAGCTTATATTGAGTAATATAAATTGTGGGAATGACATAATACAGTAGGTATCATGTGGGAATATTTATAAATCTTGTCTTGACAGTACCTAAGTGAATGATCTTTATTTATTACACTAACCCTTCTCACAAAGCTCCATTAAGTTTTGTGTGATTGAAGTTTTCAAGTTTTGGGTGAGACACCGATATGAGAAGAATAAGAAGTGACAATAACCTAAGATTGGGGATGCCCAAGGCACCACCAAGATAATATTAAAGGAATACTCAAGCGTCTAAGCTTGGGGATGCCCTCTTTCGTCTTCAATATTATCGGTATATCTTACTTGGAGCTATATTTTTATTCGTCACATAATATGTGTTTTTCTTGGAGCGTCATTATATTTTGTTATTTTATGTTAGGGGTTATTTATAATCTATTTTTTCAATAAAAATTTCCAAGAATTCCCTTAGGATGCTTGCATTGCATGTTTTGATATGTGTTGGGTAAAAACAGAAACTTCTGCTGTAGTGTTTGAATTTTCATATTTTACTGGAACGTGGAAATGTCTGAAATTTTTACACGGTGTTTTCATATCAATTTTATAGAATTTACTAAATTTTCGTAATTTCTTGAGGTACATAATTACACTGTTTTCATAAATTTCAACAGACTATTCTGTTTGGACAGATTGGTGTCACAGTTTCGTTATCTACTTATCCTATAGTTTGCATAGCCTACATTGGTAGATATAAATTGTGGAAATGATAGTATACAGTACCTAATATTTGAAAATTATTATGAAACTTGTCTTGGCAGTATATGAAGTGTTGATTTATTCTTATGTGTACTAACCTATCTCACGACTTCTTTTCGAATTTTGTGTGGATGATGTTCATGAGAATAGGTTAAACCTGTTAGAGTATTACATATATAGCCATGTAACCTTTTCGTATTTACCCCACTGTATAAGGGGTTTCCTGCATATATTCCACAACTGTACATGTATATATATTGGCCTTTGGCCTCCTCGAAATACAAGTTGCATATTTCCTAACATGGTATCAGAGTTAGGTCAATTTTTTGCACATCGCTACTCATGCCGTTGATCCGCTCCGTGCCGCCACTCTTGTCTCTGGTCATCACCCGTCTCCATTGGACCTCGCTCTGGTCCAGTTTCCTCTCCCGATCCAGTCTTCGCCCCCGCCTCCATCTGCTTCTGCGTCCACTGCTGTCGGGTCCACTATCGCCGGGCGCTGGGTCAACCCACCGCTCCCGCTCTCGATCACTCATGCCGGCCCCGCTCCCATCTCAATCGAAGCCGTGGGCCTGCTCTCGCTCGCATCCGCTGGCCCCGCTCTCGATCGATGCCGCACCAGGATCCAGGCTACTTCTCCGCCTCTGCTCTCGATCGAAGCCGACGGAATCGGCCGTCGTTGCTCCTCTCCGTTTTGGCTGGCTACTTCGGGTCTGCTCTTCCCTTTCCTTGATTCCTGCCGCCGTCTCGTGCACCCCTGCCCGATCCAAGCCTGAAGATCTAGCCGCCATCCACTCATGAACATACCAGCCGCTGCATCTTCGATCGAGCACCCTGGTCCTCTGCTGTTTCTGGATAAGGCCGATGGGTGCACGTCGTCCTAAAAAAAGGAAAAAACATGGTGTCTTCTGTCCGCTCTGAGGTGATTTCTGATGGTGCTTGGTGCTCGTCCATCTGTTTTATCGTCCCGTGCGGCGACTTTTACTGGTAGCTCTTCTGCTGCTCCTCCCGCGAGCTCCACACTTGATGATTGTCGCTCTACACCGAGTCCTCTCACGACTTTCGCCGGTGAATGTCGTTCTTCCCCGACACCTCTCACGACTTTCACCAGTTGTACTGGTGCATATGACTCCATCGACTGCGCTTCGCACAGGCGTCTTCCCTCGGCACTTGGTGCCTGACCGCATGCAGTCTCATCGTCTTCACCGGCCTTTACGAACGATACTGGTCATGCTGCACCGCCGGTTTTAGCAGCTTCCAAAGGTGGTGGTGGCTGCTTCTCTCCTAGTGCCACTATGACGCCTACTTCAGGTGTGTCCTTTACGCAGGATGAGATTGCGTGCCTTCGTTCCCTGCTGTCGGGTGCCTCTACATCGACATATTCAGTTGCGCCCCTAACCAAGCATGAGATTGTGCGCATGCGACGCCTTCTAGCCCGATCTTCTAGTTCTCCATCGACAGGTTATGGTGGTTCTGCTACAGACTCTTCTAGCATTGTGAGACCACCTTCTACACAATCAGGTACATCTCCCTGGATTCTTGATATTGGAGCATCTTTTTATATGACTTATGACTCATCCACTCTGTCATCTACTCGACCTCTCGATTCTCCTGTTCATGTTCTTACTGCTATTGTTATCTCTCTCCCAGTTATTAGCCAAGGCACTCTTAGCACTTCATCTTCTCATGTTCCCGATGTTGCTCATGTTCCCCGGCTTACCATGCAGCTCATTTTCGGTGGTCAGATTGTCAACTCTGGTTGCAGGGTCATTCTCGACTTTGACTCATGTTCCATTCTGGACCATCACACTAGTGCTCTTCTTGGTGCTGGCCCTCGACATCGTGACTCTCAGGGTCTCTGGGAACTTGACCGGCTTCATCTTCCATCCGCTGCCACTGTCGCCAGTCTCTCCACCTTTGTTGCCTTGTCTACCAGCTCTTTTTCGCAGTGGCATCATCGCCTGGGTCACCTATGTGGCTCTCGTCTCTCATCCTTAGTTCGACGTGGTCTTCTTCGATCCATCTCCGTCGGTGTGTCTTTAGATTGTCAGGGTTGTAGGCTTGGTAAACAGGTTCAGTTACCTTATCCTCATAGAGAGACCATGTCTCAGCGTCCTTTTGACCTTGTTCACTCTGATGTATGGGGTCTAGCTCCCTTTGCCTCGAAGGGAGGCCATCGCTACTATATTATGTTTATAGATGATTTCTCTTGACACACGTGGATATATGTCATGTCTTCTTGTAGTGAGGTCTTATCTATTTATAAGTGTTTTGCTACCATGGTTCACACTCAGTTCTCTACGCCTATTTGTGTGTTCCGTGCTGACTCTGCTAGAGAGTATATCTCCTAGATGTTGCGTGGCTTTCTTGCTGAGCAGGGTAGTCTTGCTCAGTTCTCTTGCCCTAGTGCTCATGCTCAGAATGGCGTGGTTGAGCGCAAGCATCATCACCTTCTTGAGACGGCTCGTGCGATGATGATAGTCGCCTCTCTTCCACCTCACTTTTGGGCTGAGGCTGCATCCACTTCCACCTATCTCATTAACCTTCAGCCGTCCACTGCTTTGCAGGGTGGCGTTCCTTTCGAGCGTCTCTTTGATCGTTCTCCCGATTACTCGGCGCTTTGTTTGTTCGGTTGTGTTTGCTATGTTCTTCTTACCCCTCGTGAACGCACCAAACTATCCACTCAGTCAGTTGAGTGTGTCTTCTTAGGTTATAGTGATGAGCATAAGGGCTATCTTTGTCCTAAATTTTCATAATTTTGTGAGTTACAGAAGTACACTATTTTCATAAATTACTACAGACTGATCAGTTTGGGCAGATTGCTATCATAGTTTTGTTATCTACTTATCCTATAGTTTCCATAGAATATGTTGGTAGATATGAATTGTGGAAATGATAGTATACAGTACCTAATGTTTGAAATTTATTGTGCAACTTGTCTTTGCAGTACATAAAGAGTTGATTTATTATTAGGTGTACTAACCTATCTCACGAGTTCTTTTGAGTTTTGTGTGGATGAAGTTTTTGAGAATAGGTGAAACCGTGGTATGAGAGGATTGAACAAGATACAAAAGCTCAAGCTTGGGGATGCCCAAGGCACCCCAAGTAAATATTTCAAGTACTCTCAAGCATCTAAGCTTGGGGATGCTACACATCCCACCTCTCTTCATCAACAATTATCGGTTAGCCTATGTTGAGCCTAAATTTTAATTCGTTCACATGATGCATGCTATTCTTGGAGAGCTATTTTTCCTTTGCTTGTTGTTGAATAAAATACTCAGATCTGAAAATCTTTATTGAGAGAGAGAGAGAGAAAGTCCTCACATAGCTACTTAATTGTTTGACTACTCATTGATCTTCACTTATATGTTTTGGAGTAGTTTTGTCATTTACTCCCGTGCTTCACTTATATCCTATGAGCAAATGGTTGAATGAATTGAATATCATAAATCTGAAATTATATTTGTTTTGTATGCTTATCCCATGGGTAGTAATGACTTCCCATAATAGAAGTATAGGTGGTAAAATTTATTGAAAGTAAGCAAACACCGCATTGGTCACTTGAACCATTATGAAAGAATATTGAAGGAAGAGAGATTTCACATATAAATATACTATCTTGGACATCTTCTATGATTGTGATTACCCATTAATTATTTTCAAACTTGAGCAAATTAGTTTAAGTTGGACAAGGAAGACAACGTAATGAGTTATGGTTGCGTATATTTGCATAGAAGTTATATTGTTATAGATCCTCCAACATGTGGTGCTTGCTTCCACCTCATACTAGACAAAACTTCCGCACCAAGTAGAAATACTACTTGTGCATCCCAACACCCTTAAACCCAAAGTTGTTCCATATGAGTCCACCATACCTACCTATATGCGGTATTTACCTGCCGTTCCAAGTAAATTTGCATGTGCCAAACTCTAAACCTTCAAATAATATTCTGTTTTGTATGCCCAAATCGCTCATATAGTAACTAGGGGTTGTCAGTATCTTCCATGCTAGGTGGGTTATTCTCACGATATGTGTTGATTCACTATCATTCACGAGAAAGTGGCTGGTAATAGTGATTCCCAGTCCCGAAATCAAAGAAAAAAATGCAAATAATTAAACAAAACTCCCCTGGGAATGTTGTTGGTATGGACGGTACCCGTGGATTCAGCTCGTCGTGGAGTGTGATTGACTGGTGGAGGGGGAGTAAAAAACTTTACCATCTTGTTTGGGAGCTGCCTATAATGTATCTAGCATGGAAGATGCCGAGATCTCTCGGTTGTTATGGTGGCAATGAAAGCATACCGCCCAAGATTATTATTCATCTCTATTTTAAAATCTCAAGCTCTGGCACCTCTGCAAATCAATGCTTCCCTCTGCGAAGCGCCTATCTTTTACTTTCTAGTACTTACCTTTATGCAAGAGTCATGGTGATCTTCACCACTTCCTTTATTTTGCCTTTTTCTCTTGGCAAGCGTCGTGTGTTGGGGAAAGATCCAAGCATATATGGCCATTCAAATATATTATCATAAATTATTATTGTTGACAATTATCTATATCATAAATAATTTGGGACGCGAAACTCTGAGCCCCTATCTTTCTCTGTGTTCGACGGATGCCATTTGCTCTAAAAATATGCTTTGAGTGCTAGCAATCATGGAAGACTATATGATAGTTGAGTATGTGGAATTTGCTAAATCAAAGCTCTTACATAGACCCTTCGTGAAAGCATAGTTTGTTAGTCTATACTTTAAACATGTGGATAGCTTGTTATTTCATTATGAGGGTTTATGACATGAGCTACTTTTTATGATATATAATGATGCTAGAAAAAGTGTTTGGAATTATCCTTGAGCAAATTTATGCACTGTGCTAGCATTCACACTTCATAAATTCTTTCTTTTATCATTTACCTACTCGAGGACGAGCAGGAATTAAGCTTGGGGATGTTGAGACGTCTCCAAAATATCTATAATTTATGAAGTATTCATGCCATGCTTACAATAATTCTATATGATTTTGGTAAGATTTTATTAGAACTAACCCGGACTGACGTTGTTTTCAGCAGAACTACCGTGGTGTTGTTTTTGTGCAGAAATAAAAGTTCTCGGAATGAGCTGAAAATTTATGGAGAATATTTTTGGAAAATATAAAAAATACTGGAGCGAAGAGTCATCGGAGAGGAAGGCCAAGGAAGCCACAAGCCACAGGGGCGCACCCACCCCCTAGGGCATGCCCCCTGGCTTGTGACTTCCTCGTGGACCCCCTGGACTTGTTTCCACCGCCACAAACTCTTATAAATACAGAAATCCCCGAAAAGAAACCTAGATCGGGAGTTCCACCGCCGCAAGCCTCTAGAGCCACGAAAAACCAATCGGGAGCCCGTTCCGGCACCCTGACGGAGGGGGAAACCATCACCAAAGGCCATCTTCATCATCCCGGTGATCTCCATGACGAGGAGGGAGTAGTTCACCCTCGGGGCTGAGGGTATGTACCAGTAGCTATGTGTTTGATCTCTCTCTCTCTCTCTTGTTCTTGAGATGGCACGATCTTGATGTACCGCAAGCTTTATTAATATAGATGAATCATATGGAGTGTTTCCCCTCTCTATCTAGTTGTGATGAATTGAGTTTTCCCTTTGAAGTTTACTTATCGGATTGAGTCTTTAAGGATTTGAGAACACTTGATGTATGTCTTGCGATGGGATATGTGTGGTGACAATGGGATGTTCTATTGATACACTTGATGTATGTTTTGGTGATCAACTTGCGGGTTCCGTGACCTAGGGAATCAACGCATAAGGGGTTGGCACATGCTTTCGTCTTGACTTTCTGTAGAAACTTTGGGGCACTCTTTGAAGTTCTTTGTGTTGGATTGAAGATGATGAATCTGAAATTATGTGATGCATATCGTATAATCAAGCCCACGAGTACTTGAGGTGACATTGGGGTATCTAGGTGACATTAGGGTTTTGGTTGATGTGTATCTTAAGATTTTATTTTAGTACGAACTCTAGGGTTGTTCGTGACACTTATAGGGATAGCTCATAAGATTGATCGGAAAAGATAACTTTGAGGTGGTTTCGTACCCTACAATAATTTCTTCGTTAGTTCTCTGCTATTTGTGACTTTGGAGTGAACTCTTTGTCGCATGTGAGGGATTTACATATGATTCAACTATGTTAGTATTGTTGAGAGAACTTGCACTAGTGAAATTATGAACCCTAGGCCTTATTTCTAAGCATTGCAATACCATTTTTGCTCACTTTTGTTACTTGCTACCTTGCTGTTTTTATATTTTCAGATTACAAAAACCTATATCTACCATCCATATTGCACTTGTATCACCATATCTTCGCCGAACTAGTGCACCTATACAATTTACCATTGTATTGGATGTGTTGGGGACACAAGAGACTCTTTGTTATTTTGTTGCAGGGTTGTTTGAGAGAGACCATCTTCATCCTACGCCTCCCACGGATTGATAAACCTTAGGTCATCCACTTGAGGGAAATTTGCTACTGTCCTACAAAACTCTGCACTTGGAGGCCCAACACGAGTCTACAAGAAGAAGAAGGTCAGAGATATTGGCCTGAAGTCACCAACACCTTCAGGGTAGCGTTTCTCGGCACCAATGTGATGAAAGCATCATCCAGGTTCTCTAATCTTACCATCCCTGCATGAAATTCCTGTATTATTGTCACAAAATCCTCAGAGATAATAGGCCAGCACTTTTTGAGGAACAAACCATTGAAACCATCAGGTCCAGGTGCCTTGTCAATGGGCATTTCCTTGATAACCTGTTCAATTTCCTCAATTTGAAAAGAGCTGGTTAGCACATCAAGTCCTTGAACCCTAGGGATTAGAGAAAGAAAGTCTTCTCCCATTGAAATCTCTTTGAAAGAACCCATTCTGTTTCTAAAAGACACAAGAAACTCTGAGGCCATACGGTCATGATCTGAAGTAACTGATCCATTAGGCAGAACCAGACTAGCAACAACATTTTTCCTATGCCTCTCTATTGCCATAGCCTGGAAAAATTCTCCTCCCCAACTTTGATGTACCTAATTATGCATCTCTTCTTCCAATATAAGCATTGTAGGTGCAGAAGATGTTCATGGTGTAGCTTAACGATTTTTCTGAAGTTAAATTCAGGTTTGGACACAGGTCTCAACTCCTCCAGATTATCCAACCATAAGATAACTTCATTGCACTTTTGGATTAATATTTTAAGATGAGAAAGACCCTTTTGCCACTTATTTAAAGCAAACCTCAGTGATTTTAATTTATAGACAATTATGGCTGAGATATGAGACTTATTTGATTGCCTATTCCACACAGATTTCACACATTCCATAAAACCTGGCTGCTCCACCCAATAATTCTCAAATCTGAAAAATATTTGCCTTAGGGATGGAGGTACCAATTGTGACCAAACAAGGTACATGGTCTAAAGCAGTCTTAGCCAGAGGAATCACCTGGGTCATTGGGTACTGACAAATCCAACTAGCAGAAGTGAACACCCAATCCAGTTGCTCCAACAATGGGTGATCCTACATATTAGACCATGTAAAACATATGCCCTTTGGGGGAAGTCCAAGCAGTCCCAAATGCCCAATGATTTCATTAAAGATGAATATATCATTTACATCTCCCCCGGGTAGGTTCCTGTTGTCCAGCGATCTGATAAAGTTAAAATCCCCCAATAACATTCAGTGTTTGTCAGGGTCAATTTCCAAAGCATATAACCACCTAACAAACACATCTCGCATCTCCCCTTGGCAAGGGCCATATACATTAACTAATAAACATTTACAATGCCAAAGGGTTTGACCTCTACTAACACACCCTGAAGAATATCCAATCGCCAAACTGTGAGAATGCCCCCGATGCCCCAGAAGATGGTGATTCAATGAATTGATCAAAATGAGGCGGGTAGATGTTCCGAATTGTAGCACGATTACAGCTCTGCAATTTATTTTCTTGTAAGCAAACAACAGCACACTGGCTTTCTACCACCTTCTGATGAACTGCTCGCTGACGAGCTTCAGATTTCATCCCTTTGACATTCCAGCAGAGGACTTTCCAGCTACGATGGGATGATGTACTCATGGATGAACCAACAATAATAAGAAGAATAAAATACGACACATAATGCCGCATAGCCATAATCCTTACAAACGAGAGAACCTAAGAGTTTGTAGCAAAGTACACCCAGCACAAAAGGCAGCAGGAGACACACAAATTTAACAAGTATGCCAGACCCAACTAAAGTATAGTGCATGCACTTCATTGATCCTTGGAATAAGAATATTCCACTGTGGCATCCGCCATAAGCTTCTCCGTAGACAAGAGTGGTGCATCAATTTCCAACTCAGCACTTGTAGCTTGCAGCGCCCTGATTGGTGTGTGTGAAGGCACAACCTCAGCTTCTGGTTCCTCTTGTAGTTCCTTCTCCATCAAAAGAGCAGGTGAATCAAGGTTCAGTTGGACCTCATCATTGGTGGGCTTTAAGCGTGGCCTCTTCTTCCTGGGTTGGTATGCTAGCTATTCAAAAATTGTGTTCTTGAAGCCATCTAATTTTGCCGCGCTCCTGGTACAGCGCCTGACAGAAGTGTCCACCAGAGGTACCTTCTTCTTGGCCCTCACCTTTCCTTCACTTATTACCTTCTCCTCAGCGAATACCTGATTCTATTAAGAAGAATCCAGCAGCGAGTCCACGGGAGCATCACCCTCAGGCTGATTAGAGCTGGTATGGAACAGAGCTCTAGCCACCGGCCTCCGAGCTGTAACAACCAATTGTCTCTCTGGTGTGCTGGATGTTGGCACCAACATAGACAACCTCTTCTCCATATCGAAAGCAATTGACCATGTACGCTTGGAGTAGACAATCACCCCCAGTGGCTTAGAACTGATGGACCTGGGCACATGCATCCGAGCAAAATCGCCAAGCAGAGTCTCAAAAGAACGCTTCCAGATCATCTCTGGGGGAAGAGATGGCCCTGCTATAACTTTGACCATACCAATAAAGAGCTGATGCTGGTTGATTATAGGTTGCTGATATGGTACAATGGCCATTGGATTAGCTGGAGGAGCAAACAGCAATGGCTCCTCAGTAATCTGCACCTGTTGATCAACTGAATCTGAAGCCTCTGGTTGATCAATCAGAATTGAAATCTGATCTTGCTCTGGCGCCACAGCTTGTGGGGGACATCCAGATCTTCTTGATTATACCCCCACACAGCATGCCCCCAGCCATCGGCCGCCACCTCATGAGCATTGTCCGGAACTGGTTGTTCTGGTAGAATAGGTGCCTCATTCCATCCCAATTGAGGGTAAGGGGGAAGCACAAATGGCAGATTGTCAGGAATGAGGTTCCCAGGAAGAGGGTGTGGGTTACCGTCAAGTAGCATTGGGTCTTCATCATTGGGGTTTTGATCAGCAAAGTTTTCCCCCAACACATAACAAGCCGCGGTCCAAGACACCCGAGCACCTCCCCACTCAGCATAATCTCCAAGTACAATATCCCTAGGGACTAGAGGTGTATCAGGAAAACTGGCCTCCACAAATGTCCTGACCATGTATGGAGCCTCACTGTTCCATGAGATGAACTTCCCCAAGGTACCCACCATTTGAGAAATATATTTTGTCATGTGGTAATCAAGCGGAATACCAATGAACATCAGCCACCCATTACGAAAACCCTGAGCTCCCTTGAAACTATCCCCCTCATCATGTTTCATGAATCGAACAAAGCGGTCACCACCAATCGGAAAAGGACCATGCTGAATCAAAGAGTATCTAATAGCAGGATCTCAAACTTGAAAGAGTCCTACACAATGAAACCATGGCTGCGTGGATCGGACCACAATACCTCTATTGTGCAGGAACTATGTGATTTCCTCTCTGATTGGCCCAAGAGCTCCTTCTGGTGCTGGCATAACCTCTGCAACCATGTAATCCTCATGGCGACATGGCGTCCGCAAGACAGGCGTGAAGAAAGTATGCGGAAGTCGGAGCTCACCACTATCAATGATGTGATGTCCTGCCGGCACGAACCATTCAGGATCAAGCTCATAGTTTGCCATGGAGTCAGGAGGCGGTGCAGAGTTGGGGTTTTCTCTGGATGGAGGTGGTGGAGTAGATTGCGAGGTAGGCTGCGGCGATGTGACCGAACAGTCTATCCCCTTAACGCCGGTTCCCTTCCCCAGGTATGTAGAGGAGCTCGAAAACCCCAATTTTTGCTGCAAAAAATCGGCTTCCAAACTAAGCCATGTATGTGCACGAACTCTTGGCAATCTTTCCTACGGTGACCCAAACAAGAGCAAGCCGTGCAGACTATTGAGCTTCCACAAGAGGATGAGAGGTGGCACTGTTGGGCACAGATAGTACACATCAGCACACGGTCCACCATGTCATTGACCATGGACTCAAATTTCTGAGCAGCCTCCTGAGTGGAGGGGATATCAAAGGATCCAGGGCTCAGTGCATCATGAGTCCCATTAGCCGGCCCAGGGCTACTATCACCCAGAGGAATATTCTGAGGATAGTTAGGCCCAATATGGCCCCTGGAAGCTCATAGATTTTGAAAATTAGAAGAGCCCGCCTCCGCAGATGAAGGGGAAATCACCGAAATATCCGGGTGAATCTCCAAAGATCTTGCGGTAACAATCATGGATGCCGATCGTACATGTTCCAATGAACGCGCAGAACCAAAGAAAATGCGTGGCCTTGCCGTCGTCCATTGCAAATCTTCCTGAGGTGATGGCTGCACTAAAACACGTTCATGCTCGGAAAATTCATGACCCGCCTCAATCAAAGTGTCAATACATTCCTGAGTTGCTAGGTATCTATAGCCCTTGCAGGCAGGATAGTTCATAAGAGTGGCAAATGGTAATTTCTTCTTGATAGAACTGAAAGACTTGATAGAAGACTTGGCAGGAGTTTTATTCATGGCTAGGCGCCCCATGGAGGAGTGTTGTTTCGATGGACTAACCAAAACCCATTATGCATCACATTGTTTCCTCCAAATCTTAAGTTCCCTAATCCAATTAGGTCCCCCGTTACCACAAAGATTGAAATAGCACTTGAACAAATCTCAAGTATAAGAGCGAAGATCAACAATGTGAAAACCAACTTGCTGGCAAGAAACTTGAAAGGAAAAAACCTTATCTTTGATGTGCGAAACCCTTCGATCAATTGCCGAACCACCAATTGCCGATTCCGAAGCGGCTTCCACAGATTATTCTGTCAACCGAAAGACATGTTGACTGAAAGAAACCACCAAAGTGAAAGATCTCCGAGCCCCCATCGGATGAACCGTAAGACCAGTAGATCTAAAAACCTCATCAGAAAAAACTCTACCCTTGGAGAAATCCAAGCCAAGGGTAGATCCACCATGAGAACCCATCCGAGATGGGTATTACCTTGATCCAGAGAGGTCGCCGGAGAGAATCGTCGGTGAAGAATCAATGATTGATGGCCAGAAGGTGAGATCTCCAGAGAGAGGGCTGTGGGAGAGGGGGGAGCGCCATCGTTTAGATCTTGGTTACACTCAAATATTTTTCATGAATAATCTGAACATAAACCCACAATTCCTCGGATCCCAACAAACAAACTGCACAAAAGGGTTACATCAGATAGATCAAAGAGAAGATGTGATGATCATTGTATTGAAGAGAGAGAGAGAGAGAGAGAGAGAGAGATAACCATCTTGGTACTAAGTATGGACCCGTAGGTCTGTGAAGAACTACTCACACATCACCATATGGGAGCAGTAAGGATGATGTAGAGGCCCTCCGTGATCGATCCACCCTCCGACAGGGCACCGAAACAGGGATCTAGATGGCCACACAGTGAAACAGAGACTTGCGTTTCAGGAGGCTCTATAGGGTTTTTGGAATATATGTGCATTTATAGGCCAGAGAGGGGCACCGAGAGGCGCCGGAGGGGGGCACGAGGCAACAGGGCGCAGCCTACCCCCCTGGGCATGCCCTGTTGGCTCGTGCCTCCCTCATGAGGCCTCTAGGATCCTCCCGAAGCTTCCGGGTCTTCTTTTGGTCCAAAAAATCATATTAAAGTTTCGTGGCAATTGGACTTCGTTTGGTATTGTAAACATGAAAAGCCAAAAACATGCAGAAAATAACAACTGGCATTGGACACTGGGTTAATAGGTTAGTGTTCAAAAATAATATTAATTGGTAATAAACACGCAAAATGCATACTAGAATGATAATATAATAGCATGGAACAATCAAAAATTATAGATACATTGGAGACGTAACAGTAAATAAGCATGTTTAATTTCTGCACAACTCATAGCCCAAAGGTGAACACAACAAATGAACGAAGAGAATTATACAGTAATTTCTGCACATGGCCCATAGGTGCTTGTTTATATGGTGTTGGGTTACTAATTGGTGCTTGTTTACATGCTAAGCAATCATTTCTCATGTAGTATATAGAGGTTCTTGAATCAATTGCATACATCTCTTGTAGAGTTACTCCAATGACTCCAGAATGAACAAAAGAAACAAGTTAGATTCACTCTTTAATTTGTTGGATAAAACATGTTACCCATGCTTTCATGCACCCAATTAGTAGTAGCGGGTGCTACTCCATGCCATCCATTGTTGACCAATTACCAATGGCGGGCCACCTCCCGCCATTGATGGCATGTTAGCTGTGGCGGGAGGTCGGGCTTGCCTGGGCACCTAGCCCGTCACTGATGGTCATTTTACACCCGTCATTGCTAGGCATTTTCGCAGTAGTGGACTGATGATGCCTTTTAGCTTCATATATTCACCGAACTGAATAATAATAGAACGTGTGCAAACAGACGTTGACCCTGCTAGCAGCGGTTGTCAAGAGTAAAAGCCAAGAAAATTTTATCACATACACGACCACCTTCTCATATAAAACAAATGCATAAGGTATCACAATTGAAAACTAGATCTAGTTAAATCCATGAGTTGTGTAATCACGTCATCGATAGATAAAATCCATAATCGCTACTAGAAAAATGGGCTTTTCTGAGTGTTCGGATCTTTGCCAAGTCAAATCACGGGCTCTTGGCAAAAATCACATAATCACAGCACAACTTTAGGCAACATGCCGGACTCAGTGGAGGTGTGCCGTTGCTGAGACCCGGGTAAAGAGAACTTAGCAACAAAAAAACTCGACTTCAAAAATTTATGGTCAGTTCTAGACCATAAGAACTCGACAAAGTTAATCCACACGACGATATCGACAGTTGTTGTCTTCTCTTTCACAACAGGACGATTTTGTTGAGTGCCCACGTTATGGGCCTCAGCACAGTTTTTGTCAATTGTTTATTTATTTTCTTTCCACCACGTGGAGTGCCCAATGAAAGGTACAAACTGTGGCATTGACTAAGAGACCTCTGCTTAAGGTGCAATAGGTATGGCACCCGCTGGGTTTGGGTATGGGTGGAGCCACCACATACCCTTACCCGTCGCCCCAAACATTACCCATCACCCGTACTCATACTCGTCAACGGATACAATTTTTTCCCATACCCGTAACCCGTCAGGGTAAATGGATACCCATGGGTAAAATTACCAAGATTTATAACACATCAATTTAAGTATTGCATAGCCGTAAACAATAACTTATAATAATGATTTATAAACAACAACACATACTCATAAACATCAGCACTTTCTGGACATGGGCTATATGTGGGATTTATGTACATATAATACATTTAATATTTAAATAAGAAAATAAAGCCTAATTTTTAGATTACATGCGGGTACATGGGTACATGGGTGTATGGGTTATACTAAACCATACCGTACCCACTATACCCGATGGGTTTCAAAAGTTCCCATTTATGTACCCATGGGTATATTTTTTACCCATATCCTTACCCTAATAGGGTTTTTACCCCGTGGGCCCATTGTCATCCCTAGTTGGCCCCCTCGTATGAGAGTTTGCAGTAAGAGGTAAGCCTTTTTCCTCAGTGAAAAACTAAGGCATCAACCCATTGAGGTAGAAGTGCTTGCAACAGTTGAATGCCCTGCAACAAAAATAAACCCCTCTTGTTCCCCCGACAATTCTAATAGGGGTATCAATCCTTGCTAATCTTTCTAGTTGAACAAGGCTATTAAAAGATAATAGGCAATAAATATTTTTGGTAGTATTTAGGAATAAAATAGAACAATGTGTAGATGTTGTTGAAAGGTGATTCTTATGATGGAAACTGGACCGGGATTCATAGTTCACCAAGTGTAACTCTCTCATGTTGAAAGAGTGTAATGGTGGCTTTCTCATGTCTGCAAGTGTAATATGGAACACTCATGTTCATGCCATGTAAGTACATGTTGTGAGAATATATATAGTTTTTCTCAGCTAAGAATGCAAATAATGTTGAACAAGTCAACCAAAAGTTATTTTATCATGCACACCGCACAAACCATGTGACCATGGTACTTCCTTTTTTGCTTCCTCGTGCAAAAAACAAACAAACAAGAATGGTGAAAACTTCATGGTTGAATATCAATTTCATGAAGAATGGTGATAAGATGGTGAAGAAAGTAAACTGATTTTCCATCATAACAAGAGCAGATGATGGGCTAAGTTGCAGGGCCACTACCTAGGACGGCACATGGCGCAGATAAAACAGTTGACTGTTTGTTGCTTTTTTAACTCTGAAACTGAATAATAATCAGAGCATGCGTGGACAAACATGAATAAAACCAAGAAAATTTGATCATGCATTCTCCTATAAAATAAATGCATCATGTATGACAATTGATAACTAGATTCAGTTGAATACATGAGAATTATGTTATTTTGATACATAAAATCAGAAAATCCATAATTCACATGACCGCAGGCCAATGTTGGCGACACACACAATCCTGCCGTGCTAGGCTATGCTACATCGTGTGTGAGCATGTCTCAAAAAGAAATTCAAATGATATAGTTGTTCGTCCAGCTTATGGTGAGTTAACATCTACTTGTCTTACTGGTAAGTATGTGAGATACTTATGGATGTGGGAGCACCTACTGGTCTATCCCTCGGCGGCTCGGCAAACCTAAGTGAAGGATTGAGATAATCAATACTAAAGGAAGGTGAACAGAAGATTCCAAAAAAATTGTATGATATCAGTGTACTCAACAGAACAGTGACCAAATGAGCGAACTTAGAGCACGAGACGCAGTAATTCGTGTCTAAGCACAGGCTCATCTGCACCCGATGAACAGCCAATATTAAAAAATTGTGATGTTTGGATATTCGAGGAGCTCTAGGCACAAAAATCAGGTCCAAACAACGTTCTTTTTCAAAGTTTCTTTCTCAGCCAAATTTTGTTTTTTGGCCACAACCTCCTCGGATGTCCAAACACTATGAATCTTTGCACGCACATCAAGCACTCGAGCATCTTGGATACCCAAGAAACGTAGGGTTTATTTTATTTTATTTTACTATTCTATTTCAATTTACCATTCACTCATCTAGGCACCAAATCACCGCTCTCCACGAGACGCGCGTACACTAGTCTCTGTATGTTGGGTTTACATCTATATGCAATCAATTTGATATTGTTATTACGTATTTTGTTGCGGTGCCACTTATCTTTCCAAGATGTACACTAGATTTCACTTTACCGTTTACAAATTGTAAAAATCCATTCTCATGTGCATCCACGTACTGTGTTCTATGCAGAGACGGAACAATCAGAAAAATACTCACTCATGTGGTTGAAAATTAGTATAAGTAAATTTTCATTGTTGAATTTCTACGAATGAACGACCTGTCTTGGTTACAGGGTACCATAGAAGCTCCGAGGTCTCTTCCTCAAACCAATGATTCTCAATGCTTCTAATGCAGCAGAACGATGTGGGTCAAATCCAATTGAAATGAAAAAAAAATATGTTAGCCGCACAAGAATACCGGTTTATTGTACAAAACCATTTTCTAAAGGCATAGTGTGAAGCTTGGTGGCTCTTCTAGATTTCGAGTATCTTGATGAAGTCAATATAGGAAATTGCTTATCATTATCTTTTGTTTTCCTCCAATATTTCAGAGTATTCCATAGACTAAAAGTAATATGGATCCGGGAGCTCATAAGCAATGGACCTTTGGCATCCTAATTCTGAAGGAAGGTAGTATGTGTGGGGCTATATATAATTGTTGTTACCTGAGCACAGTGGCGGACCTAGCCCACTGGGTCAGGGTAGGCCAATAGTGCAATTTACATGTACATTTATTTTTTCTCCTATTTTTTTACCTTTCTGCTACAGTACTATACAAGCTATTTCCAGATCTCAGGGTGGGCCATGGCCCACCCTGTCCACCCTCTACCTCCGCCACTGCCTAAGCATGATATAAGTGTGGAGCAACCGAGCAAGTCATTCAAAAACTGTTATAACATCTCTTTTATCATGCAAATACACACTTAAAATCATGTGATTATTCGATGTCCATGTGTTTGTTTCATGTTTCAACAAAGGAACAGAAAAAGCAAAAACTTCATGAAATGAGTAGTTGAATGTCAAATTGTCAATAGCATGAGGTATAGTGTGAAGTTCATGTGTGTCCATTGTATAAATACTACTGTTTGGGCCCTAATTACCCAAAACTTATGTTTCAGAAATGTAAAACCAGTCTGCCGAGCGAGCAGCCTGGAATATTGGAGGAAAACATGTCATTCCTTGAAGCAAGGTTGAAAGGGCCATGGCCCGCCCAACATTTTATTGGTAGCTCCGCCACTGCGCACCATGGCAGCAACCCACAGGGAAATTAGCATCAAGCAGGATCCGGGAGCTCGTTCTGTTGGACATCAACTGCCGCCGCACCAGCCAACGGCTCACCGAGGTTTCAAGCACCCACGGAGACTCCGTCCACAAGGACTCGCTGGAATCGAAGATGACGAACCAGTGCAGTTGTCATCGGGTGATGTTCCCATGGTCGCCTTCTTCCATAGAGTGCCAGTGCAAGGGAGGTTCGTTGCGGCGAGGCGACCACAACTTGGTTGTCGCAGGCACCTATTGCCGTCTCCTTCGGCAGCAACTGCTCGCCAGATGGACTTTTATCTTACATAGACAGTAGAGTATATGTAAATTATGTACTATGCTTGTTTTTAAAATAAATTATGCGCCACAGCATCAATCGTTTGAGTGGTTTGTATTAATGCAAATGATAAATTTTAAAGAACTCGATGCCCCTCACGCGCTCTTGTTCTGCATCAACCACTGCAATCAGATGTCACAAGATTACACCTAACAAACATGAACCAAAGAGAAAATCAACTTCATCTAGACTAGATCGTTACAGCCAGCAGATACACCATATGTACAAAATATTTGTCTTGCGGCTTTACAAGCCTGACAGCGATCGATGCCTCAGGTACATTTCAACAATTCATTCATGCCTTGAACATAGAAAAAGAAGAGCTAGTTGTATGACTGACTGACTGATTGCATTTGCACAAGCGCACAAAAAAGGTCGGCTTGGTGACAAATCATTCATCCGTAAAGATCCAACGACTTGGATCACCTGCCTCTAGTCAGCCTTGTCTTGGCCTGAAAGTGAGTAGCTTTGACCTTTCTTCTTGGGCGACGACGGAGCAGTGTCTTGCTCAGGTTCAGATAGCGATAGATGAGGGTTCATCCCTTCGTCGATTGGGAGTGTCCTCTTCGAGCCGTCCAGAGCTACACCAAGAACAATGTTGTCTTCAAAGGCAGGTCTACTAGATTCCTTCTTTGGCATAGCAACTGAAGAACCATCTCCTTGTCCTTCTGATCCTTGAGCCTTTCCTTCGTCAGCCTTGGAAGTAGTAGACGCAACAGGATCTGCCCACGGAGTTGTGGGAGATGGTATTGTTGTTTTCACATGATCCTTCTTCAACCCAGCATCGTCTGAAACCAACTTTTTCTCTTCCTGCTTCTCTGAGTTGTTTAAACCAGAACCATCAGGTGCATCTGACTTCGTCTCTGCTGATGATACACTTGCCACCTTTGCTTTCTGATCTTCACGTGCTGCTGCTGGTCGAGGAGGTTTCTTGTCATCACTGATCCTTGCAGAGGTATCGATCAGGAGCGGACGGCCACGTGCACGAGGACTATACGTATCCTCTCCAAAAGGAATGTTGTCAATATCTGCGTTGCCATATGATTTCTGAACTGTTCGGATCTGTGTAGCAAGCCTTGCCCTGTGGTGCCCAACTATCGTAAGAAGATCCAACATAACAGCTTCCTGTTGCAATTTGGAACATCAAAACAATTGGTCAACTGGTCCTATGTAAACTGAGCAGCAATTTTATTACGAACAATACAAGCCATCTTGACAAAACTTGTGTAGTTCTGCACACATCACCATGCATATTCTATACAAATTAATATGCCCCCACATATATTGCAAGGAGAATATGTAGCGTCAGATGCAGAAAAAATTACCTGAACATTTAGATACTCTTCAAAGTGTGATGTCTTCACAAAGCAGGATATGTATATCTGCAGGACAGCACAACAAAACGATACAAGCTAAGATATTTAAGGATGCAAAATTTGGCACAACGTAAAACTGAAGACAATCGAATGCAAGTGCACTGATATTTGAAGAATATAAAAAGATATGCATGCACAAGAAGCCTACAATCTTGACACCAGTTGAACAAGAAAGGGTAAACTCAGATGTGGAAAGAAGAGACAACAGTAAAACAGAAAGGTAACTAGTCCTTACTACCAGAAACCAACTTGCAGATTAGAAGTTTTTTCATGCTTAAGTTTTGACAAGCTAAAACAGCTTTGGCTTTTTAGATTTTGCATGGAAATTTTAAGCAAAACATTCTGAGAAATTATGAAAGAAAATAAAAGCAACTTATTATGAATTTTCAAATGGTTTCCAAAAATTCCTAGCCAAGTCGATAACTGTCCCACCATACAGCCCTTCAAAACGATCACCTATGACTTGTATTTAAATGAAAAAATGGAATTGCTTAATATAAGAAATTACCATAAGAGCTTGAGTTTTTGGATCAATTTTTTCAAAAAATACTCTCCGATGCAACTTCTGTTGTTCTATATGATGATTCTTGGCCAACACTTTCCTCATGTCTGCAACAATTATCTACCAAAGAAGAACAGAAAAACATGGTTAAAACAGGTCTTAAGAGTAAGTGCACCAATACAAAGTTAAAGAGATATATGTAATGTGCAGGATTTATTCAAAATTCTTACACCAATTTTTCCAGCATCCATGTGGCTTATAGCAAGATATGTCTTAATACGCCAATGGTTTCTCCGAGTGTTATTCCTCAATATAGACATTGTGAATTTATGATTAGGAATGTATATAGCTTCTCTATCATCGCCTCTAATGACTGTTGGTGACCACAGGCCGACATGCTGAAAAGCGAAATTACTTAGTGTCATGACAAAATGAAACATCAACAATATCATGTACTTCCTCCGTCCCAAAATAAGTTTCGATGGTCTAGTACAAAATTTGTACTAGTTTAGTACAAAATTTGCGACACTTATTTTGGGACGGAGGGAGTATAAGGGTGTGACTAATATCAGTGCATATAAATAATGGTCTGGTTATGGAAAAAAATGCTAAAAATCAAATTACATGAAATTATAGGGATAGAATGAAGCATATAAACATCTTGTATGAGTTTGTGGGTGATAGTAGTTCATGAAATTCTGAATTGTGGGACAAATAACTTGTTAGCTAGATGGTTCCTGTTTTGGTTGACAAAATGGAACAAAGAAAACTGCAAATCCGCATCAAATGCTAGATGGTTCAAGGAAGTTCAAATAAAGCATACAAAATACTGACCTCAACAATACCAGATACCTCAACACCATCTATCTTTGCATTGATCCATTCACTCACTACAAATGGGCGGGTAGCATTGATCATAACACTTGAGAGGAAATTCGTAAAAATCTGCAATGGAAGACCATCGTTATCAGCACAGCACAAGCTAAGTAGCTAACACTATCAATAAAAAAACGCAGTACCTCACGACCAGCAAGAGTAAGCAATACTGTCCCGAAACCTCCAGCAGTTATCCACTTCTGGGTATTGAAACCCAGCAACTCCATAAAGAGAGAAACAGCAGCAATCCAGATACCAGTATAAACAGCTCTCATGGTAAAATCCAACCCCATCTGCCACAAACAGACTTGCATAAGTGTGGTTACAACAATGGATTGAGAACAACTTATATGCTATAAGTACAGCACAATATAAGTACTGGAAAAAATTGAGGGACAACTTATACGATACAAGTACAATGCAAAATAACTACTCCAACTAACAAGATCAAATATCAAATTTAGCATCTGCTTCACTAAGAGCACTAACATTGAGAAAGTTTACTCCAAGCTATCAAGTAAATAATGTAGCATCAGAGTTATATTCAATAATGTCTACCAAAACAAGAGTAAATAGAATTTCAAATAATAATCTACACTTCCAAAAAAAGGTATAAGAACCTCGTTTCTATCTTCATAAACTCTAACCTCCCAAACAGAATCGCTACAAAGAAAAACTGGAAAAAGACTTTCTTCAACAAAGTGCTATACAACCTTCACCCCCACCTCTCCCAATTCCCATAGGAAGTCAAGTAAAAAAGTGCTGCAGAATACTGCAGAAAGAGAATCCCCTCACCGACGAACTCCCATCCTTATATATGCGTATCCCTACAACCCTTAAATATGCATCATATCCATTTACTATTTCCTTCAGAAACAAATGCATCGTAATGTAAACTAAAATCCAGCTGATAGAACCATGTATATCACTAAAACTGAAATACAGCTGATCTACAGTAGGTATTCTAACAATGTAATCACTGTGATATAACGAAGAATTCTTACAGCTCGTGTATCACTGGGGCTTCGTATATCCACTAGAAATTTCTGTATCTGCTGAATCAAGCTAAGAGAAGATAAAACATGTTAGTACTGGAAGCATGGATAAAAAACTAAGACACAAGTAACCCACTAACCATACAAACAAGGGTAGATTTTCTACACAAAACATCTCAACACTTTTTACATACACCTCTTTCTACGGCAGTAGAGCACCAAAAGGAACTTTGTTGCCAAATATCTAGAGTAAAAAATATGTGCTGTAGCTCGCTTAACTGGTCAGGAGCAGTTAAATAAATACCAGAAGGGGGGTGTCATTTTATAAGGAAGTCAACACATTCTCTTTCCTACTTATAAAGGTTGGAGTTGGTGGTGAGTTCACATATGGGACCAACAACTGAATAAACAAATGCATTTCAATCCACATATGCACCAGCAACCTTTCGAAAGACTTTAATACACAAATGTACCGTGACTCCCATGTCAAAGCTAACACAAATAAGCAAATATACTACTCCCTCTGGTTCAAATTAATTTACGCGGTATTAGTACATATTAGAGGCTGGTCGTCAATTAATTCGGATCGGAGGGAGCACTAATGTGAGAACAACACTCTTGTAAACAAAACTTGGGTAACAAATGCGGAAATGCGATTCCACCCAAAATCATGTTCATGGTTTTAGTTTTTTTCCTGAAAAATTCTTCTAATTCTATATTGGGTGAGCAAATTGCAAAAAAACACAACACTAGACTGTCATCCTAGCCAATCCATGATCTTGCGCAGCCAACTTATTCATGCCTATTCCCCTAAAAAGGGCAGCCCGGTGCATGTAGCCCCTGCTTGCGCAGGGTCCGGGGAAGGGTCTGACCACTTTGGGTCTATTGTACGCAGCCTTTCCCTACATTTCTGCAAGAGGCTGTTTCCAGGACTTGAACCCGTGACCTCATGGTCACAAGGCAGCAGCTTTACCACTGCGCCAAGGCTCCCCTTCATTCATGCCTATTCCCCTATGTTTCCAAATTTGAAACGATGTCGCACTTTAAATATTGTAAAGGACCCTACTGCGGCCACTTAAGACAAATTTCGCAACATGATCTTTCATTGTATTCTTGCTCTTTTCTTAATTGTGAACTGTGTGCAATAGCTGCAAAACAACAAGAACTTTTGAAGATCTCGAAGTCGGTAGTCCAACTCCTAGTCCTTTTTATAGCTCTGTAGCGACACACGGGCAATGTGCTAGTTCAGGTACAATCATGAGTGCATGCTATTCTGAGTGTTTTTGTTTGGGACTTCTTAAGCTTGGGGTCAAAATTGTGGGCACAAGTCAAGTTGGTTTAGTTACAGATGATTTATAATACTGGAAAACCCAACAAAAGCAGTCAAATCATCAAAATAATTTTAACATTAATGGAACATGGTACTCCCTCCGATACAAAATAAGTGTCACAGTTTTGAACTAAGATTGCGCTAAACTTGGATCAAACCGCGACACTTATTTTGGATCGGAGGAAGTAGTTTTGAGCTATAGGGGCCAAACTTGGGTAAATATCGGCACTGTGTGCCGGGGAGAGGGGGGGGGGGATGGGATCTAAAGGCAGGTGATTTACTAGCCCCATTGTGCTATGAATCGTAATAGTTCTCTGACTTACCTTCATTAAGTTAGAGAATGTCAAACAACATGACAGTGGGGAAAGACTACAGTAGGTACATTGGAAAAGGGAGAAGTCACGGAAGTGCTTTTGCAAGGGAGAGAGACAATGAAGCATAAAGGTGATAGAATAGTTTGGTTTAATATTTATTAGTTCATTTCAATTGGGCTGCTTCCCCTTTTGTACAGACAGGACCCAAACATCAGCTAAAAGAATGGATTTTAGTATAATCTTACCTAACTAAATGCAACCAGACCTTAAATTATTGGCTTAAGACCCAAGCAAAGTAACTAATAGGTAAAAAGATGACTAATCATGTCAGCTAATGGCCCACAGCTATGACACCTCAACTTAACTAACCAGTTTAAGGTATCCACTTGCTGATGTTGAGCTAGAATAAGAGATTGTCAATGGCCTAATTCCAAGATCTGGTAAGTGTGTTTGTATCTGGCCATACGCATGTGCGTGATTACATCATCAAAAATATAACTTGCGAACAGTCATTGGGACTTTTAATTGAGAGTGTATCATTTGCACCTTGTCAGAATATATGCAGTAGCCAGGACGGTCGATAATGATCTCACAAAAGTCAAAAGGCGTGTTTTAACAGCTTGGCTTGCTGCTGAAGGCAACACAACTGGATCTAAACCCCTGTAGAACAATGTGAGCAGAAGGGAAATTCAGCAACAGACCTAAATATTCCGAGGAAGCAGTTTCTATCAGATAGGTGCAAGAAATAATCGTTACTCTCTGCTGTGTCTATACCTGCAAATAAGTGTTGCTCCTGTCCAAAGGAGTAAAGGTTGAAGGTAGGAAGTAGAAATTAGATATGTAGGGCTCTTTTTCCAGTTGCCTCCATGCTGCAAGGTACATTAAGGAAGGCTGTGATTATTTAGCTGCTGATAAATATAAGGTTGAAAAATCAGGTCGAACATAAAGGTACATACATCAAAACGGTTTCTGATGTCCTTCACTAGAGGCAAAAAACCCCATAGAGCAAATAAAACGATTCCAATTGCAGGTACCACGAGTGCAGTAGCTGGATTTGCAAGTAAAGTGTCGCATGACCTGTCAAAGGAACAAAAAGAACAAAAGAAGCAACTTTTAAAATGTGGCAATTCAAGCATGAACTGACTGAAAACGGTACAAATGATAAAAATATGACTTCAAGAACGTAAAAACAGGACAGCTAAGAGTCTACTGAATATCTATGGGGGCGCACAAGACTATCACCAAACTATCTTGGCCAATATGTTGGTGCATTAACTAATATGTTCTAATTATTACATTTTTTAAGAAAAAAAAAACATTATATAGATGCTACCGCATCTTCAGGCATCCAATCAGCACCCTAGATTCTTCATTTTCTTAACTTCAACTGGACAAGATATTGCCAGGTACCAACCATAATACAGTCATTACATGCTCTGTTTTACAAAATATTTACTGTGAGATACATTTTATAGTCAATCAGAAATTGAATAATCCAGATTAGTGTCAACTGGCAAACGAGCCACTCAGTGTATCATCCATGCAAACTATCCAAGCAATCTAGAAATGTCAAAAGTAAATTATGCCATGAGGGGAGCTACCTAGTCAATACTGATGACGCACTCTTGACCAAAGGAATTTCCTTCAAAGCAACTGGCAAGGCAAAAGATCTAACACGCAAGGCCCGATATCTATAAGGCACATAAAGCATGGGCGTGTAGTTCCTCCCCGACGAGTTATGCACCAAAGAATCTTGCCCCTGCAAGGCAAACAAACCATATTTTTTTAGATAGACAATAGCAATGTGGGAGAAACTGAGAAACCCAGTGTGACATCAGGACTACAGCACCGACCCAACCTAAAATGCATAAATATATTATGATAGAGCAACAATGGTGTCCGACAACCCTCCAGATATTATGAATCCAATTATCTTACAACAAATTGCACCACTCAAATTTTAGTCGATGAAACTGAAATACAGAAACCTAGTAGAACTAAATAGTTACCCAACATAGGATAAAGTCATGGAATACATGTGTATTGGAGTATTTTATCAACTGAATAGCTCCTCTGTTCCTAATGTGAGGCTTTGACTTAAGCCTCCAAGGTACAATATCTGAAACTGTTTGCTTTCAACAATATTACTAACAACCTATAAATAAAAAAATTATGGAAGATTGTCCGGTGCAGTCAAGTGCCGGTTTCGTATACTCAAGCGAGAACTGGGATAGGTATTAGCAAACAGAAATGTTCCGTGTTCCAAAAGACATGACTATTGCACACAAAATATTCCTTAAACTGACATGTATTCATGATGACGAGTATGTTTTATTAAAGAACACAATCGCCTAGTCAACTAACGCAATTGGTGCCATCACAGGCAAATTCTTGCCAGCTAGTAGTCCTTCAACAGTTAGCTCTCATTTCTCAACCTATTGAGATGTAGGTAAAATTTAGTTTACAAAAGGATCTCTCATCCAAATCAGCAGTACAACAGCCTCCATTCGAACTGTAGCTCACCTCAGGAGGTGTTAGTATGATGGCTTTCAACCTAAATGGTTCCGATTGAAAATATATGTCGACTGCGGGAATCAAGAGTGCATGTAATCCAACGTTTATACTCTCTACCCCTACTTTAATGCTTTCGAAAAGATGAAGTGGTTGTGCCATGTCATTGAATAGGGTATGTATGGTCATTTCTCGTTAACTATCTATCAGATTTAGTGTTTTCAGGCCAATGGAAGATGTACTAATGTAGAGTAATTTTGTGAAACTAATGTACAGAAAGAAATGTCTACAATTTAAGAAATTTATGCATGATTTTGATGAGATAATAAATATACAAGTGGAATGTATTACTCAGCATTCACAGAAAAACTAATGGTAACTTGACATTCTTAGTCTAGTATCTTCTTAGATGAAAACTGAAACATTAAAATATTTGAATCAATAGTGTAGCCAGCCTTGACTGGTGCCATGTGGAAGATAAATGGATAGGGATAGCTCATTCTTTCTGACATACATTTTATACAGCCTCCTATTCTGGAAGACATGTTCTCTTTTGTTAAACCGACAGCTACTACCTTTACTCTAGGCACAAATATGGAAGTATACTTCACACTTGTAAGGTAATGAAATATATATGTAAGAGAACATACTGGCAGTTTAATGACTGACTTGTAATAAAGTATGATAATAGAATCGCCTAGACCCCATCAAACAAAAGTCGTAAGAAAAATGTTTGAATGATGTTAGCTTTGCAAGGCTGAAAGAGAGCATACATAAGCAAGTGAAGGAAACGACGTGGATGGGGGAGAACGTCGCATCTCCACACCAGCTATTCGTCGTACTCCACAGAAATTGTTGGTTTGGCCGAATCTGTTGGTAGCAGTGACTCCCTGGAAGAGCTGGGATGCTACTCCAACCGCCATCTTAATCACAGAAGGAATGCAAGATGTTCACATCAAATGGCCGAACTTGAATCAATCAGCAGCTCCTCATCTGTTTGGTTGTGCTAGTTTATGACCCTGGAAATAAATAAATAAATAATAAGGAATGTCATGAGCGTGTTTTGCGATAGGCTTGACAAATTGGTAAAATTATGGGCTGACAATACACGAAGCTTGTGGATTTTGAAGCTACAGCAGTTGTTCCAACTTCCAAGAAAGAAACTCAATCAACAGAAAATGCAGAATCAACATACGGGTGACATCAAGGAGAGTAATAATTAAGCATCGGAAGAGTGGAGGCGAGTTAGGGTTCGTCACCAGAGGAGGAGGAGGGGGGGGGGGGGGCTGAGGTCAGGGCGGATCTCCTCACGCCGGCCCGGGCCGCGGCGGGGAGACTGTGCAGTGATAGAGATACCACAAGAGTGACTTTGCAGTGCATATTTGTTTTTAAATGTACAAAGATAGAGATACCACAGGAGTGGACTGTGCAGCCTAAGTGGAAGCAAGGGAAACCAGAGTCAGCAAGCAGAGTGAACAAGCACCCCGTAGAGCCCAAAAAAGGCATATCATTATTAGTACGAAATCCGATGCTGCGGTGTTGCGATTTTTGGAGTGATCTTTTGGCACCCAACTCGGGTTTAGGAGAAGGAAAATGGAACCCAAGTGCGGGGCATTTAGGGGCACATCAGTATTTAGAACTGGAGCGCGGATAAGATGGCTGGATTTGAACACGTACGTTATCGGTTATCCCCCCTACCAACCCACCCAATTTATTCTCCTTTGCATCAGCACAGTGCAGTTAATTACTAGTATGGAAACAAGTCAGGCAAGACAAACGGGATGAGAAGGAATACTTGGGGCCACAGCAACACGAGTATCAGAAGAGTCGAGGCGAGGCGAGTTAGGGTTCGTCACCGGAGGAGGAGGACGGGGCCGAGGTCGGCGCGGATCTCCCCGCTCCGCGGCGGCCCAGTGGAGCCGGCCGGGCCGGGCCGCGGCGGGGAGGGGAGGGGCGCTCTTCCTCGGGAGCGGCGGCGTGGTCGGCGAATCGGGGGTCGCGAGGAACGAGGGTTAGGTGGGGATTGGGGGGGGAGGAGGAGGGCAAGGCGATTACGGCCCTCCGCGCGCGCGGCGACAGAGGTAGCGTGGGGACGCCGACGAGAGCGACGGCCAAGACGAAGATGGCGAGCGAGGCCACGCACGTGTAGCCTTATCGGCCTCGCGACTTCGCGGCTGTTCTCTCCTCTCTCTGGATGCGCGTTGCTGTGCGGACGGACGGACGGACGGACGGCGCTGCTGGTGGGGTGGACTGGGGCGGACGCGTGGGTTGGTTGCCAGGATCAAGTTTCCTTTTTTTTTTTCTTCCACATTGATAAAAATGAATATCGTGTATTTAATTATTATTTTAAATTTTAATCCCTCCTTCCTAAAATGTAAGACCGTTTTTTATACTATCAAATGTACATCGTGTATTTAAAAAATGTTCAACGTGCATTAAAAAATAAAATACTTCACATGTATACGAAAAATGTACAATATGCATTAAAAACGTAAACATGTGTCGAAAACAAAGGTAAATAAAAAAAACAAAGACATAAGGTGAAGAAACACAAAAAAATCGAGGAAGAAATGAAGAAAAACATAAAATCCGAAAGAAAAACACAGAAAAGAAAGGGAAAAAAATCGGGCTAGGGGCACTACAGTACCAGGCTGCCTCACAGTCGGCGCCTAGAGAGAGGCTAGACGCATTTCCTAACAGGCCAGATATAGGCCTGGCGCTTTTCATACCGGCTAACGCACACAGAAGCGTGCCACTTGGCCGGCCCAGTCACACAACTTGCAACTTCTAAGCAATGTACTAGGTATCTCCGATTTTTTTGCGGTTTTCATATTTTGTTGGCCTATTATTTGGATTTCTATCTGTATTTTCTTGCAGTTTTCCCTTTTATTTTATTTTCATTTCTAAATTTTATTTTTATTTTTTAATTCCTGGGTTTCTTTACTTTTTCATATACAATGAATATTTTTTAAATACATGATAAATACCTTTTTCAATAAAAAAATGCATAGTTTTTTAATGCATGGTAAGATCGTGTTTAAAAAATGTCCATGAATTTAATCAAATGTTCAACAGAATTGAAAAAAGTTCATGCAATTTGTTCATATTTTACCTAAATGTCCATTTAGCTTTTGTAAATGTTCCTATATTTTTTAAATCTGCCCACACACTTTTTAAGAAATTTAAATTATATTCACATACTTATAAATAATATACCTTTTATATGTAAAACCGAGGAAAAAATATGATAACATATAAGATCAACACCAATGCCAAACTGAGTCAAACAATCTCTACTCATAAAGGGTCACTCTGCGGTCGTGATGGTAGGTTCGTCCCACCTCCAACATTGGTTTATTTTCGTTTGATTTTTTTTCATTCAGTTTTTTTTCATCCCACCTCTCATCATCCCCTCTCACAATTTTATTTTTGCCTCACCTCTTCGACAAAGAAAAAAGACTAAACAGATCAGAACATTCCATGTAGGTGCAAGTTATTTAGTAATGTCTTTCTATGAAAGAATCATTCATCGCTAATCTCTAAAGATCAAATCTAAATTAATTAATCTTACCATAAGTCATTCAATCATATTAATTACTATTTTCATACATCATCAAAATTACACAATCCCTCTGATTTTTTGGTAGGTCGCTCACTCCTCCCCCGAGTCCCTCTCAAGGACGGAAATCAATAGGAAATCCCTCCTTCCAAGTGAAGCATGTCTTGACCAAGGAAATATCTACTCCTAAAGGGGTAGTTGGTAGCTTCTCTTCTAGGATTTTTTCAGCTCCCCTCCCACCTCTATATGGTTTTTTTCATCTGTTTTTTTGTCCCTCCTCCTATCATCATATATCTCTACCCCTAATGGAGCAGTTGGTAGCCTGGTAACGGTTTATTTTGGTACTCCGGTTTAATTTTTGTCCCACCACCCCCTTCCCATTGGTTTTTTTATCCTAGATTTATTTTCTCTCCATTCCTTTCATTCAAATCAACACTTTTGTAACATATAAAAGATCACATGTCTAACTTTCCTAACTGATCTATCTAACTAATGCAAAAGAAAGGAAACTATCTCTCTCATGGCATGTATCTCTTTTTTGTAGAAAAGGAGAGAATCTCCCCGCTCCTTTTTTTCAAATCCACACTTTTCTACAAAGGATCACATATCTAACTTTCCTAAATAATCTCTCTAATTAATGAAAAAGAAACAAAAATATCTCTCTCACGATTGCATCTATCTCTTTTCTAGAAAAAAGAGAGAATATCTCTGTCAATTGTGTGTATTTCTTTCTTTTTTTCCTAACTAATTTACTTGCCACTAACTAACAAATTGCAAAAAGGATAATTTTGTCCAAAAATTTCTATAATTTTGTGTCTTGGTCACCGTGCCAAAATTAATCTTTACTCCTAAAGTCTCGGTACCTAGGTCGTCGTTCGTTTCGTTCGTTCCCACACCCAACTGATCCCGCCTCCTAGCAATCTTCCCCTCCCACCAATGACTGACTTTTTTCTATCCCACAAAAAAACGGTCGATGAATAGAAAACCCGAAAAAACCCTTACGTTGAAACCTAATGTACGTCCTCCCTCCCAATCTCCTCCCGCAACCACCGCAAGTCCCTTTCCTTCCCTCCTTCCTACCTCCTCGGCTCCTCCCCTCTCGGTAAAGATTTCAGGGTAAAGGTTGATTCCTGCTCATCCTGCTCTAGTTCAAGAGTTTTTACCGAGATCCCTCTTGGTAAAGTTCTTTCCAACTGTCTTTTTTTTAATCCCTGTGACAAAACATATACAACAGCAGTACATCGTGCGTCCCACATAGAACATCTCACATATGAGCAGCATCGCACAAAAAACACAATAATTCGCAAGAACATCTCACATAAAAGCAATAGTGCATAAAAGGTGCAATAGTTGTGAAGCTCACTCGATCACCACGAGTCCACAAGTCTCAAGAACACACAACATGCAATAGTTCTCAAGCACATGCAATTGGTATCTTCAAACATAACATAACATGAAGTTCACATGGTTTTGGAGATCGGAGTGTGAACATCAAACACAATAAGGTATGCATTAAGGGAGGTAGACTCGCGCATGCCACGTCTGCAGGTTTACTGTCGCATTTTACTGTGTCGAGGGAGGACAGAAACAATACGCTCGCACCCCTCATACCTCTTTCTCACAACCATTCTTTCATTCTCTCCACCCAGCCAGGGTTTCCTCCGCCGCCATCGCCACCCTCACGAGCGCTCGGGCGATAAGGAGAATCAGCCCTTGGATCCCTCCGTCTAGCGGGGACAGGGCTCCCGTCCGTGCAGCGCCGCCGCCGGCATGAAGAGGAGGATGACAAGGAGGAGTGTTGCCACGGGCACGGACTAGGGTTTCCTCCGACCAAGCGAGATGTGTCGCGCGCTTCCTCGCCTCCCTCCACGGTCGGTCGAAGGTGACTATCTCTCGACGAATCTCCTACGCCACCCGGGTTTCGGGATTCGTTTTCTGTCGAGTGGTTGTGGCGCCGGTTCTCGGCCTTGGAAGCGGGGGTAGATTTGGGGGTTGTCTTCTGCGGGTTGCGTGGTAGATTTCGTCAGGTTCGGGGTCAAATTTCTGCGACAGGGTTGTTCGATTCAAGGCATGTTTCGTTGATATCGTGATTCGTCCTAGGCGATAATATGGTGGATTTCTCCTTCATTCCTTTTCCCGGGTGATGATTTGAGTGGCTCGTCTCATTGGTATGTTATTATGTTGCGTTTTTTATCCGGAGGTTAGGGGTAGGGTGCCTACGTGTTACCTAAAGAAATGCATTAACAAAACACGCAACATTGATGAAAGATGAAAGAAATATTCTGGAATAGCAGAGGTCTGGCAGACTTGGCTAAAATAAGATTCCCAGCGGAAGCATCTATTGAGCATAAATTAGATTTTATTGCATTGATGGAAACGGGGAGAGATAATTTTACAACACAATTTCTAAGCACACTATCTGGCGGTATTGATTTCGATTGGCACTGTTTACCACCAAGAGGAAGATCCGAGGGGATCTTGCTTGGGGTCAGGTGTGAGACGCTCGAAGTTCGAAACGTGGTGTTTGGGACTTTGCCGTCAAATTTAGAGTTCGCTCGAAGGAGGATGGGTTCCAATGGGCCCTGGTAGCAGTTTACGGGGCGGCCCAGCCTAAGCTCAAGAGGGACTTCTTGGCTAACCTTGTCCGGATCTGTGGGGACGAGAGGTTGCCAATTTTAGTAGGGAAGACTTTAATATCATCAGGAGACGAGATGAGAAAAACAATGATAACTTTGATGGCAGATGGTCATTCATGTTTAATACAATCATCGAGAGTCTTGATCTATGAGAAATTGAGCTATCAAGTAGAAGATTTACTTGGGAAAACACTTTACCAAACCCAACTTTTGAGAAGTTGGACCGGGTTCTCACGAGTGTGGAATGGGAGCAGAAATTCCCTCGCGTGACAGTGCGCGCATTGCCCACAGCTATCTCTGATCACACACCATTGTTTGTGGACTCGGGGTAGGCAACACATGTGGGCAATAAAAATCTATTCTCTTTTGAGTTGGGCTGGTTTGAAAGAGAAGGATTTGTGGACCTTATAGCCAGAGAATGGGCGAGGGACACGAGAGGTAGCTCGAACGTTGATAGGTGACAAAATAAGATGCGGCACCTGAGACAATTCCTACAGGGATGGGTAAAGCATGAAAGTGGCATATATAAGAAAGAGAAACAAAGGCTTCTCGATCTTATTAACGAGCTAGACCTAAAAGTCAAAGAATCGTTATTAGATGACAATGAGAGGTCATTGAAAACGAAAGCAGAACTGAAGCTAAAACAACATCTCACAGAGGAGGAGATGAATTGGGCGCTTAGAGCGAAAGTATGCCAAGTGGTACAAGGGGATGACAACACATAGTTTTTCCATCTGATTGCAAATGGAAAATGTCATGGATTTGTCACGGCAGATGTCCGGGTGAACGAACTTAGGTTCGGGGCGGTCACAACTACGTGGTGGCTTGAGAGGGGTTGGTCGGAATCGAGAGACGCGAGTTTTACCCAGGTTCGGCCCCTCCGATGGAGGTAAAAGCCTACGTCATGCTTGTCTTGTATTGATGATGAGGAAGATCTCTCGGTTACAAGGATGTTGTCTTGCTACCTCTAATCTCGAGAGCCTCTAATCTGTCTATCTATAATGACTTCAACTTGTGAACTTGTATCTCTAGGGGTGCTCTACCCCTCCTTATATAGGTGGAGAGGGTAGGTTTACAAATAAAGTCCTACTAGGAGTAGGAGTAGGATTAGTCTTTCATGAATCCTAATCCGGATCTTGTTTCTCTTGTAAGGGAATCCTCTCTCCTTTGGGCCTTCTCTTGTGAGCCGCATGGCGCCGGCTTACGCGCTGGGCCTCGGGCCTTGTCGCCCGTCTGACCCGCGCGCCGGGTTACCAATGAATCGTCAAGTCTCGCCCGGGTCTCCAGTGAGTCGCCAAGTCCTGGCCGGGTCATACTTCCGGTCGGGTCATACCGCGTGGTATATCCCCGACATTAGCCCCCAGGTTAGCTTGTATTTATTCATGCTAAGCTCCTAAAATAAGAATAATAAATATGTTAAGTGACCGGCTCACTCCTCTGGCCGGCTTATTTCACTAAAGTGGATCCTCAAAAATTCGGGTTTCTTCTTCATATGAATGAGCCGTCTTCTCAATAATCTTGCTTGTCAGTGTCCTTTGAAGTAAAATATTGAGACTAAAACTTCCATATGCCATTGAGTCGGCCTCCAAAACTTCGGCTTGACAAAATTATTAGAGACAAGAAAACCACATGAAGTTGAGTCGGCTTCCATTGCTTCGTCTTGATAAAAACATCGAGAATAGAACTTTGTCCACTGTTACACCACATCAACCTGTGAAGCCGAGTTGCTCATATAGAATCTGCTTCCAATGCTCTTGGCGGGTCATCTTCGTCGGGTCATAATCATTGATGATGCCGGCTCATTGTCATTGGTGACGTCGGGTCAAATAACTAGAATCCAGCTGACTTGATGAAAATATTGGGATGAAAATCCATTTGATGTAGAACCGGTCTTTCAATGATTTGGCTAAAATAAAAATCTGCTGATTCGGTCTCACTCACAGTTGACATCTTGAAAATTCTTTTCAATTTTTAATATATCCATATTACCTGTAGCCCCCAAGCTCCAAGTTTATCCATGATGACTTGGCGCTTTGCAATAATATTTGTGATTGTGTAGCCCCTAAGTACCAGCTTGTAATGCCTGCAGCAGCCTGTGACTTGTAATCGTCTTATACCTTATAAGCTTTAGCGGGTGTAGCCCCCAAGGGCTGGCTCATCAGAATGTGATGCGCCGGGTCTTCAATTTGAACCTCTTAATCTGTCAAACAGCTGAGTATTGTAGCCCCCAAGTGCCGGGTCGCATGTCTACATCGACTTGGGACTTCGAAAATTTTGATCTGAGCGGTGTAGCCCCCAAGTGCCGGGTCAGTAAGAATTATTGTGCTGGGATTTAGAAAAATATAGAAATGCCGGCTCATCTCCTTGAGATAATAGGTTCTTGCTGACAATGTAATGATTTGAAAATCGTCTTGCATTACCCCTCAAGTGCTGTGGTGCATGCTTACAGTGACATGGGACTTGCATACTTGTCATAAGCTGGACCTGAATAATGTAACCCCCAAGGGCCAGGCCGCACGCCTGTGGCGACTTGGAACTTTAGCAATTTTGATCTGAGCAGTGTAGCCCCGAAGGGCCAGGTCGCACGCCTGCGGTGACTTGGGACTGTGTGAGAATAACCCATCACAATGAACCTCTAAAGTTCTCTTGAACTGATATTGATCTGATTTGAAAAGAGTCCTTGATCGTGGTTGTAATATAACCTGGAATGAATATCCTGGAATAATTCATTTGTCTTTGACATGAAATCCCTGCTCACGGTTGCGGTGCAACCCGGCAAAGATATATTTGATAAATCCATGAGTATATAAGTGACAGTTTCGATTTTTTCAGATTTCATCTAGCACTTGCCCCTGACGACGCTAAGCACATCGATGCCACCAGGCTGATCGAGCTCGACGTTGACGCCCTCTGCCCTGAGACCCCCTGCCCCGACGCATCACCCTGCCCCGACGCGCCGTCCTGCCCTGACGCGCTGCCCCATGCCCTGACGTGTCGCCCTGCCCTGATGCGCCGCCCCGTGCCCCGACACGCCACCCTGCCCCGACATGGCGCCCCTGCCCCGACGTCGGCGCCGCTCCCCAACGCCGCCCCATGCCACAGCCCTGCCCCGATGATGCCGCCCCTCCTCCCCATTCGGTCCGGCCTGCCCCCTTTCCTCCCCTATCCGAGTTTGCTGATTTAATTTGATGATATATAGATGATAGATGATATATGATAGTTAGATGATGATGTTGATGATAGATGATGATGTTGATGATAGATGATGTATGCTTTTTTTGTTCATATAATTTTTTATAGCATTTTTGGTCCATGTATATATGTGTGTATATGGATGGATGGATGGATGTATATATATAGAAAATTATCATATGATATAAAAAAATATCGTAGCTTCCTATTTTTTTTCCATTGATGTATGCTAAAGAAAATGATGAAAGAGTTTATGGGAGGTTTTTGTCAAAAGGTTCAATGATTTGTCAAGGCAAAAAATTGAACTAATTAAGGTATCCCATGTTTTTGTATATATGATATATGTATTTTGTTGGCACCTAGAAGTGTTGTCGAGGCCACCCCAAACCCTAGAAGCGTTGTCGAGGCCACCCCAAACCCTAGAAGTGTTGTCGAGGCCACCCAAATTTACAAGTTAAATGAAGAAAACTTTGGTAACATAGATTTATCAAGTTAATTGTCATGTTGTAATATTTGCAGAAACTATGGATCCAAGAGACGAAGAACAAGAACAGTTGTTGGGGGACATAATCCATGGCGTACGTGATGTCTTATCGTATCTCAATGACACCGATGGTCTGGAAGGACATGATCATGATGGCTCCGTTGACCGAATGTCGGAGGAAGAAGGAGACCATGATGACGGCTCCGGTGGCCGATCGGAGGAGGGAGCTGTTGCAAAGTCCGGCGAGGTATATATATTAATGAAGCCTGTGCTGACTCTAGCTAATTGATGCATTAATTGTTTTGGTATGTACATATATTAATTAACTCTTCTTTCTTCTATTATAGCCCTCCGGATCGAGCCAAACTTTGGTAACGAGACGAGGCCCAAAGAAGAGGTTGCGCAAGGTTGGAAAGTTCACGATCACAGCACTCGGGGACGATGGCCATCTTATTGAACCCAAGCGGACCAAGAACGCATTTTCTGCTCAGTGCGGAGCTATTGTTAAGGACGGCACCCCTGATGGTGATTATGTCACCGATAGACAGAAAGAAGATCTTTGGACCGCGCTGAAGGCAAATTTCACTCTACCGCTAGAGGAGGATCCGAATAAGCCAGTTATAGAGCCACGGGTCAAGGTGTGTGCTCTTAAGAAGATGGCAGATCTATTCAGGAGGTGGAAGAATGAGTTGAAATCAAAGTTTGTCGACAAAGGGAAGACTCCAGCATTCGTCGGCCGATATGAGAAGATAGGAGATTACTGGCCCGCATTTGTGGCCTACAAGATATCGGAGAAGAGTAAGAAGATGTTAGAGACAAACAAGAACAATGCTGCAAAGAAGCAGTTTCACCATCACACGGGGTCAGGTGGCTACCTTAAAGCCCGACCGTTGTGGGACAAATCTGAGAATGACCTGATTGCTAAAGGGGTCATACCATAGACATCAAACTGGCCAGACCGTTCAAGGACTTGGTTCTTCGGGGTTGGGGGAACTTTGGACCCTGAAATAGGGAAGTGCCGTTGGACGGATAAGCAACTTGCAATACCCATGAACAAGCTTCAGAACTATATCACCACAGCGCAAGAAGGGACGTTCATTCCCGATAGAGAGAAGGACGAGCTGACCGAGGCCCTAGGGAATGCTGAGCACCCTGGACGAACACAAGGCACAGCAGGCTCCGTTCCGTGGAAGGTTGAGTTTCCTGACGCAGGCGGTTACAAAAGCCGGGAGAGAAAGAGGAAAGCGGAGCTGAGCGAAATTCAGAAGCTCAATGCAAGACTACAAAGGCTAGAGGAAGCTGAGAGCCAGCAAGCTGCCGGCCAACCATCTCAGCGGCACGAAGCTACCCCAGAAGCTACTACCCCGCCATCTCAGCGGAGAAGCAACGTCGCTTCCACGGAGCCCGTTCAGTCCGACTTCACGTCTCCTAGCTACCCCCTATATACTATCACGGAGGCTCAACATTGCGAGCTTCTGACGAAATGTCAGAAGCTCAATGCAAGACTACAAAAGCTAGAGGAAGCTGAGAGCTAGCGAGCTGCCGGCCAACCATCTCAGCAGCACGAAGCTACCCCAAAAGCTACTACCCCGCCATCTCAGCGGAGAAGCAGCGTCGCTTCCACGGAGCTTGTTCAGCCCGACTTCACGTCTCCTAGCTACCCCATGGATACTATCATGGAGGCTCAACATTGCGAGCTTATGACGAAATGCCGGAACCTCACTTTCAAGGCAGTTGTCAGCTCTGTTGCACCTCCTCAATCCAACGGAACTTTTCACTGTCGTCCGATTCCACATGGCTATGCTGTTGTGATGGTGGATGAAGTAATGCCGGAATTTGAGGAGCTCGAGCTTGACCACTATACAGGTGAAGGAGAGAATAAGCTGGTTCGTGCCCTGAGGAGTACATGTCTATGGCAGAAGGAGTACATCAAGCTTCCAAAGTGACGCCTCCGCCTCCTCCTTCTCCTCAGGCGAATCAGGGCACACTGCCTCCTTCTCCGGCTCCTCAGGCTAATCAGGGCACACCGCCTCCTTCTCCGGCTCCTCCGGCGCATGGGGGCACTCCTCCTCCTCCTTTGCCTACTCTAGCACGTCAGAGCAGTACGCCTCCTCCTCAGCCTCATCGGCAACGGTGGAAGACAGCCGCCGCCGTTGTGGCTCCTCCGGCGCCTAGTACACAACGACGGAAGGGAGCCGCCACCGCTCCGGCGGCTAGCAGTACAAGCATAGGCAGCAGGGGATACACATATGGTCCATCTCTCAAGCCTGTGGAAAAGTTACCATATGAGAGGACCGAGTCTGAAAACAAGGAGATAAGTCAGGCCGAAGTGAGGGACCATTTTGCAAAGAAAACTCCAGCTCCGAAGGAGAAGATAGATCCTGTGAAAGCGATGCGCACTGTCGATGCCCTGAAGCGACTACCACCGCCTCCGCCGGATTCCAACTATGAACGCTGTATTAAAAAGGCATATCAAGATGCATGGCGGTCGGGAAGTACTTGCAGTGATGTAAAGTTAGCAAAACAAAGAAGTGGGAAAAAAATTCCATAGCTCGGGGAACAGGCGAACCAATCGTGCCCCCCGCTCAAGGTTTCTAGCGATATCGTCGCTAATCATCCAGGGATGGTCCCTGGTACCAAACGTGGTGATTACCTGAGCGATGATGTACTGTTTGAGAAGTTGGAGGTGGACGAATTCAAATACCGGTATGGGCGTCCTCTCGTCAAACCCGATCATCCTCCTCTAACAACGATGATGCGAAGATTCCATGAATGGTACATGTAAAGCTGCCGCGAGTCTGGGATGGATTCTTTGGTACTGTCGGTTAAAGAGGAGCACGACCTCGTTGGAATTGATATGTTGAATATTGAATATGAGGAGATATGGCAGTTTCATCAATATGATTTATCATGCTTGATTATCAGTTTGATTGAACTCTATTTCTCGTAAAGTGCTTGTGGCAGGAAGACAGGACTGATTTATGTGGATACTACATTTGCGACTTCATCTACAACACGACGACTCCTAAGCGGGGCTACTCCACAAAACAATTTGAAGTGCGTAAGCAATAATATTCACAATTTTATTTTATTACCATATATATGTATTGACCCCCTTCTTCAAATTAGATGTGGCAGATGCGGGATGAACTCTTACCACATGATCGCATACGAGCAATTCAAGAAGAATTGGCGGGATTCTTTCTTGACCACGTCATAAATAAAACTGGAGAATACCATCTGGAAGTGGACATTAGATGTTAGGGATTGTAAGAGATCTCATATTGTATATATGTAGCTAGTAGCGTCGGATATATATACGAAAACTTGTTATACGACCAATCTCTCGGAGAAAGAGAGGCCGATCACTTCTATCTCTATATGTTCATGATGATCTTCTGTACTTAATGGTTCCTTCGTTTGCTTACTAGCTAGCGTGTCAAGTTCTCTCTATAGTAGCTAGCGTCGACCAAGCACGAAGAAAGAGAGGACACTTCTCTCTATCAATTAGCTAGCTATAACAATATAAAACCCCTAAATTAACTCTCTAAACCCCGCTAAACCCCCCTCCCTTTCAAAATAAAAAAAGCAACTGCCAGATGCTGACGCGTGGATGCCTGTTGGTCCCGGTTGGTGTTACCAACCGGGACTAAAGGTCCTCTTGCCTGGGCTCCCCACAGAGGCCACATGGAGCCCCTTCTGTCCTGGTTTGTAAGAGAACCGGGACTAAAGGTTTTGGGCTTTAGTCCCGACACTCTAGTCCCGGTTCCGGAATTGGCACAAATGGGCCTGACGAACCGGGACAAATGGGCCTTCTTCTACTAGTGCATAATGAAGATCCAGCCATTTTGGCTATCAAAGATTTATTTGTTCCTGCAGAAGTTCTTTCATCATACTTAACGGCGTCTCATCTTAAGAGACAAGACCTGCAAAAATAAACAAGAGAGAATATATTCTGCATTGTTGTAAGGGCAGCTTGAAAAAGCATAACCTGAAGATGTTAAAATCTTTCATAGCCTTGCTTCTTCTTTCATAATCTTGCTCTGACCCGACTTATACCATGAATGCAATGTATGATGCAATATATCATGCAATATGTATGATGCAATATATATGATGCAATATGCGATGTAATGCATGATGGTCTTGCTTTCCCCTTATTTTTTGTTTTTAGAAAAACTCATATTCTGGCACTTCTGAGGGGGGACTGTTGCTTTGAACCGCTTAACAGTGCAGGGTCTCTAACGAGAGTGGCCGCCAATCTTGCACAGCTCAGGGTCTCTAGGCAAGATTAACTATTAAGGGCGCAATAGACCAGAATTTATAACGGGGTGAGTGCCCCAGGGCCCATAAGCTACTTCTCAAGTGACATAAATCCGTCGTTTGAACCTTAAAAAATGTCATTTGTTAAGAGTACGTCAGGCCACTTGGCGGAGAGTATGTAGCAGATGATAGAGAGCTTCCCTCGCCGCTGTATGAGGGCCTCGGAGGGGGTGAGTTGATGTAGGATCGAAAGTATGTCTAGAGGGGGGTTGATTAGACTACTCGACCAAATAAAAGTTTTGCCTTTTTCCCAATTTTAATTCTTGGAAAGTTTTAGCATTTATAACATATCAAGTAACACCCTACACATGCATGTCTAAGAGTGTAGCAGCGGAAAGTAAAGACATTGCACATGTAGGTAAAGAGAGGGTTAAGAATGCAAACACAAGTGATGACACGATGATTTTCCCCGTGGTTCCGATAAGTGGTGCTATCGTACGTCCATGTTCATGGAGTCTTCAACCCACGGAGGGTAACAGCCGCGAGAGTCCATGGAGGGCTCTACCCACTGAGGGTTCCACGAAGAAGCAACCTTGACTATCCATGCGGCTTCCATCCACGAAGGACTAGCCTCACCATGGGTAGATCTTCATGAAGTAGGCGATCTCCTTGGCCTTACAATTTTTGGTTCACTCCACAACACGAAGTAGGAGGCTCCCAAGCAACACCTAACCCATCTAGGAGGCACCACCCTCCAAAAGGTAATAGGCTCGGTAATAACGATGAACTCCTTGCTCTTGTGCTTCAAGATGATAGACTCCTCAACACACAATCTCTCTCACAAATTTGGCTTGGTAGAAGAGATGGGATTGGTGGAAAGCAACTTGGGGAGGCTAGAAATCAAGATCCATATAGTTGGAGTGGAAGATCTTGACCTCAACACAAGGGTAGGTGGTTCTCTCTCAGAAAACTGAGTAGGATAGGTATGGAATAGTTCTGAGTGCTTCTCTTTCGAGTGGGTGGTGGTGAAGGGGTATATATAGGCATCCCCAAATATCCAACAGTTACACACAATAAGTCAGACTCGGTGACACCGATGTGTAAATCTCGATGGTACCAAAGTGAGAAAAAGTGGCAACTTTTGAATCTCGGATGGACTGATATACAATTCTTGGTTGCACCAACACGGTGACCAACGGTCAGATTTAGCAAACTCGGTGACACCGATTCACCATTCTCGGTGGGACCAAAAAATGAGAACTTGCATAACAGAAAGATGGCAACCCAACTCGGTGGCATCGAGTGTAGTGTCGGCTGCACCGAAGTGTTAAGGTTTGGCTGAGTCTGTCTAAGGTTTGGAACTCGGTGGCACCGGGATAGGAATGTTGGTTGCATCAATTTGGAATGTTTGGCTTAGGACAGACTTTGGTGGGAGAGTTTGTGGATGTTTTGGTGACTGTCACTTGTGCACGTTTGAGCATATTGTTTACCATCAAAACTTTATCCCCTTTTAATAGTATTGGCTTTCCTATAGACTCAAAGTGATTTCTCACAAATGTAAAATGTAGAGTCCTCTTGCTTGAAGCTTGGCCAACCTATTTCCTTGCATCTTGGGGTAATTCCACAATACTTTTGCCATTCCCATCAATGAACTTTTCCTGAAATATACTTGGTGAAAACATTAGTTCAATGACTTATATGTTGTTATTAATTACCGAAACCACCAAGGGAGCAAATTTGCTTTTAGTTGACAGCTCGCTGCACCCCTGGACGAGCGGCAACTACATACAGGCAGGTACAACCCTACCAAGAGCTCCCCCTAAATTTTGGGTCACTTCTCCCCATTTTTGGTAATTGATGACAACATATAGATCAAAGCTTCGACAAAGATATAATCAATGAATATAGTCGTCGCTTTGAGAAGTATGTGATAAGGAAGAGCTTCCCCTAAATTTCTGCATTATTTTAAATTTGTGTTTGAATGCAATGCACAATCGATTAGGTACATGGGTCACTTATCACATGTCACATACCACTTGGTGGTGTGCGAGAGTAATTGGAATGATTATCATAGCACAACACAATCAACCATAGATGAATGATCATAGCATAAGCATTTAAGATGATAGGAAATAGTAGCTTCACACATCAAAGCATATGATCAAACATCGTCAAGCGTGTATCACAAGAAAGACAAAAAATATCATGACAACCAAAAGCAATTATTTTGAAAAAGCAACAAAATACCAAACGCTTTCTCTCTCTCTTGAAGCCTGATCTATATACACTTCTCCCCCTTTGGCAACAAGTTACCAAAAATTTGAAAGGTATCTATCTAAGCGTTCTTGGGCTGGTCTCCTCTGGTTGTCGATGATGGAGTCGAGAGCACGACGTCGGCGAAGATCTCTGCAGATGTCGTGGAAGGAGCTGGAGTAGTCATAGGTGGAACTGGAGCTGATGGAGTAGGAGCTGTGCTGACAGTAGAAGGAGCTGATGAAGAGGGCCTCGTGTCTGGAGCAGGCACTGTTGTTGATCTAGTTTGAGTGAAGAACTGGGTGCCCGTCCTGAGAGGTGATCCTTCCTCCTCCTCATCATCATCAGAAGAGGTAGAAGAGACCCGGGGAATGTGCACGGAGTCAACTTCCTTATGGAGCTCTATCAATGTCTTTGTAAGCTTGTCCACTTTGTCACCAAGCACCTTGATCCTCGACTCAAAGATCCTCACAAGGCTGTTCTAGTTCTCCAGAATCCCCTTGATATCCTTTTGCATGCCCTAGACGGCCATGATTAGAAGATCCATTTGCTTGTTCCTGGATCTAGGGGCTTGAGCATTAGCGGCTCAAAAAGCTTCTGCCTCTCCTTGTGTTGTAGCAGATGTGGGATGATCTGGGTTCATCACCCCAATGTTATCTTCGAACTCTGGCTGTAGGGGCAGATGTGGGCGATCAAGAGCAAAAATGTGCTTCTCTAACTGAGAGTTGATAAGCAACTAGATGTAGGGTGCATAGCAGCATGAGCGCTTCTGGTCAACAGCAGCCCTCTTGATTGTCTTAACAATCAAATCCATTACTCTAATCCTGGTGTTCCTGTCAAGGTGGATCAACATGTTGATGGAGTAGCCTCGGATCATCTTGTCATCTCCTGACTTGGGCATCATGGTATGCCTGAAAATGGTGTTAATAGTCGGAAGGCCTGCTTGCAGATAATAGATGGATCCTAGCTTGTGTGATTGCACCTTGTCTGCGGGGATAGGAGTATACATGTCTTTCATGGCATTGTGACTTGCCTTGGGTTCAGAGTATACATCCAAATCTCCTTCCTGAGCTTCTGGAACTTCCAGTAGAGCAGTCCATTCCTCAACAGTGGATTCATATCTAGCACCTTCAGTCATCCATACAATTCTACCATCTCCGTAGAAATGAGAAGTGGAGTAGAATTGCATGATCATCTTGTCGTTCCATGTAGTAAGCTCTCTGCCAATGAATTTGTCCAGACCAATGCAATGGAAGTTGTCTTGGACACTTGGAAAGTAGTCCACATTATCTTTGATGAACTTCCAATCGACATACCTCATGTCGCTAACAGCTGGGCTCTTGTCAAGCAGAACGGTGTCATAGAAATCCTGTTGCTCTCTGGTGTAAAACATGTAGTCAACAACAGTCTTCCTCCTCTGAGCATAAGGATCTATGGCTCTCCAGCTTCTCAATCCTGAATCTTTCCTCTTCTTCATGTCCTCAACAACTAAGTGGCTGGCATCATGTACTGGAAGATGTGGTCTGAGCTTCATCAAAGTAGTCAAGTCATCATCATCTTCCACTCTGGAGGCAGTCCCTTTGTTCTTCTCTGAAGCAGGAATGTCCCTGGTAGTCCTCTTGGACTTATGTGCAGCAGCCTTCTTAGATGTAGGCTTGGTGCTCTTGGAGGTGCCAGTCTTTGGCATGGCATCAGCCATGAGCTTCTTGGATTTCTTCTTGGGAGGGACTATCTCAGCATGCTCTTCCTCCTCCTCCCCAGCAGCAGCATCAACAGCCTCCTCTGGATCTTCAAACATAGAGGTAGGCCTGCCAATTACATGGACAATCCTCTTCCTGGACTTCTTCTCCCCTGCCTTCTTAGGCATAGCTTTCTTGGGGACCTCAACCGACACAATGGCTCTTGCACTCTCATGTGCCTTGATAGTTTCAGCAGGAGCATAAACTTTGCCGACAACTCTTCTAGAAGAAGTAGCTTCAGTTGCTGACTTCTTGGTAGCCTTTTCTTGCTTCTTGGCAAGAATCTCCTCAGGAATGAAACCTGAATCTTCTTCAGCAGAGTTGAGCTTCTTCTTGGTTCTGGTGACAGCCTTGGGCAACCCATGAGAGCTGAGGGTTCCTGGATCTGAGAAAGAACTGACTTCTGGGCCCTTTCCAGAACTCATATCAACTCCCTGCTCTGCCAAATTCTGACTGTCCTCTAAGCCTGGCATACTGACCCTGCGAATAGAGTATAGGAGAGCAGAAGTTGATGAGTCATCAAAAAATGAGGATGGTTTTTGAAATTTGAGCAATGATTTTTCAAGATTTTTGCATTCTGTCAAATAGATATCGGTGTAGCCGAAATAGAAATTTCAGTGGGGGCGAATACTGACTCACTCACTAATCGAAACTTGGCAGCCTTTTTGGTTAGACCGAAAAGAGCAACTTGGTTCCACCGAGTCAGTTCGCAGCCACACAGAAGAGTATATCGGTGAGATCGATATTTCCATTTCGGTTTCACCGAGATCTATCGGGCGGACGACAAAACCCTAGAAAATTCATCTTTTGCGAGATTATGGTGTTTTGAGAGGATGGAAACATGTGCCAAGGGTGTAATGATGATAAACAAGGATCTAATGCGCAAGAATCGAACGAGCAGCACGATAGAGATCGAATCCGTACCCTAGTTTGGTGCGGTTCCTCTATGACGGCGACGAGGGAGAGGAATTTGTCGGCGACGGAGATTCCCAACGGTGGAGGAGCGCGGGGAGACAAGGGCGACGACCAGGGGTCTTTGGAGCGGCATCTTAGGGTTTTGGAGCGCGGCGTTTGAAGATAGAATTTCAAAGCGTCGGGGTCCAGCCTTTATACCCACCACTGTCGGTGACACCGATTCTAAGTTTTCGGTGTCACCGAGTGCCTCAACTGTTAGCTGACAGGGACACTCAGTGTAACCAAGAAAATGGAATCGGTGGTACCGAGATTGAAAAACCAGATCAACCCTAGGCATTCGGTGAGACCGAGGTTGTATGGTTGGTTCCACCGAGATGCACTTGGGAGGTTTTAATGGTCAGTCCTTGTCGACATGGAACTCCGAGTGCTCCACACACAGAGGGATCAAAAAGCACTTGTTCAAATTTTGTGATGCAGCATGAATAGAGTATGAGGTCAGAAAGCATAGATAGCTAAAGGAGTGGTCCTAGGCATTATTGTATATCCAACTGGCAAAAGATAAATCAAGAGTCAAATAGCAACAATTGGATATCCTCGAATGAGAAAATAAATGCAGACCAACATGCTCAGACAATAAGATGTCAAATGAAATCAAGGCAAACATGCACATATACTCTAGCATCTAACAAGCACTTGGGCAATGACGAAGTCATCTATATATATGAGTATTTTACTTAGGAGCCAAGTAAGAGTACTTGATCATAGGTCATACTCATCGTTTAAGCACAAGTAAGGGTTACCACTTTTAGATAAAGCATTTAATGTTTGTCACATACTAAGAGATGCTTTGACTAACGTCTTAGAGTAAAACTCCCCCTTGATGTGACATCCCCCCATAAGAGGGCTAAACTAACCTTTGGTTTTGTCGATGAAGACTTCATGTTGGTGAGGTAGTGATGGATGCTCAAGGTTGATGAAGATCACCAAGAGTTTGGAGCATCCTTGTTGTTTTCTTACTCTTCTCACCTACATGGGTTAGTCCCAACACACAAGAGACAAATACAATGATATCTATGGACATGGAGTGCAAAGCATGTGTAATGATTTCCATTGATTTTTGATTACCTTGTTCCTTGCTTACCTTTGAGGGAATGTGTGACTCCTTAATCTATTGCATAGGGTTGATGTTGATTGCAAATAGATCTTGCCAATAATGAATGTGAGTGAATTTCATTGGCTGAGTCACCCCTCAAGAACTCTCTAGTTCTTCTTCTTGGGTATCCACATCAAGTTGATGGGGATCCTTGGTGTTGAAGTAGCACTTGTAGAAGTTCAGCTTGTAGTAACCTTGGGAACCCACTTCACCAAAGCTTGGGATTCATGTTCATAAGAGTCAAAGTCCTCTTGGAGCTTGATCTTGCCCTTGAGCTTGGTGTCTTGTGGTGGAAGGTCATCGTGAGTGTTGTCCCCTTGGGAAGAGTATTTTCATACTTCTCATTTTGAGGAACAAACTTGGGATTGGGATATTGACCTTCTTCCCATTGAACTCCATTAGAGTTGAAGTAGCCAACACCGTGATTCTTCCGGTATCCTCCATGCTTGCGTACAATCTCATCAAATTGTTTGTACCCTTCAAGACTCTTGTAGATACCTTTCTCTATAATTCCTTTCAATTAAGCATTTTTACTGTTGCTACTAGATGAAGAACCTTTCTTTCCTTTGTTACTAGTTTGCTTAGATTTGACTTGTGGCATGAATGTAGACAAGAGTAGTCATTTGGCAACATAAGATGAAGTCTTCTTTTGGAGATCGTCATTGATAGCTTTAATAAATTCATGTTCTTGCTGCAAATTGAGCTTCTCGAAGCGTAGCTTCTCATGAGTTCCTACAAGCTCTCTATGATCTTCAAGAGTAGATTCATGAGCTAACTTAACAGTGTTGAGTTCTTTAGTTAGTTCTTCTATTTTCATCTTATCATTGTCACTCGACTTATCTTGTCTAGCATGAGAAATATCAAGTTCATTATGATTAACATCACTAGTTTTATCACATAGCAAGTCATCATTGTAAAACAAGGCATCTTCATCACTATCGAAATCAAGATAGTCGGGGTGTGATACCTTGGGGCCTTTAGCCATGAAGCAACTTCCACCTCCTTCATTTGGTGAGTCAAATATATCATAGGAGTTGGTTGTCACTAGTGCAATTCCGGCAACACCGTCATCTTCACTATAGTCGGAGTTGGAGTGATAGCTTCTCTCGGAGTGGTTCTCGGAGTCGGAGCCATAAACCCATTCACAACAATGAGCTTGATGCTTCCTTCTTGAGTAGCTCTTGGTGTGCTTGTCCTTCTTATCCGAGTCCCTACTTCTCCTTGAGGGTCTTCGTTCATAATGATCATCTCTACTCCTTCTCTCTCTTCGAGGTGATTCATCTCTTGAGATTCGTCTTCTTGGTGACTCTTTCCTTCATTTGTAGGGAACTGAGCACTCATTTGAGTAGTGTTCGAGCTTCCCACAGTTGTAGCAGTTTCGATCATGACTTGACGAACGATTCTTTTCATATCTTGAGTTAGAGCTGTGATCTTTGCTTCTATTCTTGTAGAACTTGTTGAATTTCTTAACCATGAGGCTTATTTGTTCATTTCGGACAAGGTTGTCGCCCGAGGTAGCGGGAGCATCACTTGTGGCTTTGTAAGCACCGCTAGACTTGTGATGAAGGTCTTCCTTGTCTTTGAGTGTCATCTCATGAGCAATAATTCTACCAATCACTTCCGTTGGTTTGAGATCTTTGTAGTTGGGCATCATTTGGATCCATGTGCACACGATGTCATATCTCTCATCCAATGCTCGAAGTATTTTCTTGATGATGAACTTGTCAGTCATTTCTTCGCTTTCTAAGCCGGCAATCTCATTGGTGATGAGAGCTAGCCTAGAGTACATTTCAGCGACCCCTTCACCATCCTTCATCTTGAACTTGTCAAGTTAACCTTGAAGAACATCTAACTTGGATTCTCTCACGGACTCAGTTCCTTCGTGCATATCAACCAAAGTATCCCAAATCTCTTTTGCATGTTCAAGACGATTGATTTTGTTGAATTCTTCAGGACATAGGCAGTTGAAGAGTATGTCACATGCTTGAGCATTGAGTTGCAATATCTTCAATTCATCCGCAGATGCTTCACGATCCGGTTCCTTTCCATCCGCAAAGAATCCACTTTGCAAGCCAACACGAACAACAGCCCAAAAGGCGGGATTATGACCAAGCAAATACGTTTTCATTTTATGCTTCCAACTAGCAAAATTAGTGTCATCAAAGTACGGACCTCTACGGTGATAATTTCCCTCACTAGATGTCATACTTCCCCTAGGTTGTGAAACCAATACAATAGAGACCAAAGCTCTGATACCACTTGTAGGATCGAAAGTAGGTCTAGAGGGGGGTTGATTAGACTACTTGACCAAATAAAAGTTTTGCCTTTTTCCCAATTTTAATTCTTGGCAAGTTTTAGCATTTATAGCATATAAAGTAACACCCTACACATGCATGTCTAAGAGTGTAGAAGTGGAAAGTAAAGACATTGCACATGTAACTGAAGAGAGGGTTAAGAATGCAAACACAAGTGATGACACGATGATTTTTCCAATGGTCCGATAGGTGGTGCTATCGTACATCCACGTTCATGGAGTCTTCAACCCACGGAGGGTAACGATCGCGAGAGTCCACGGAGGGCTCTACCCACGGTGGGTTCCATGAAGAAGCAACCTTGACTATTCCATGTGGCTTCCGTCCATGAAGTACTAGCCTCACTATGGGTAGATCTTCACGAAGTAGGCGATCTCCTTGCCCTTACAAAATTCTTGGTTCACTCCACAACACGAAGTAGGAGGCTCCCAAGCGAAACCTGACAATCTAGGAGGCACCACACTCCAAAAGGTAATAGGCTCGGTAATAACGATGAACTCCTTGCTCTTGTGCTTCAACATGATAGACTCCTCAACACACAATCTCTCTCTCACTGATTTGGTTTGGTAGAAGAGATGGGATTGGTGGAAAGCAACTTGGGGAGGCTAGAAATCAAGATCCATATGGTTGGAGTGGAAGATCTTGACCTCAACACAAGGGTAGGTGGTTCTCTCTCAGAAAACTGAGTAGGATAGGTATGGAATAGTTCTGAGTGCTTCTCTTTCGAGTGGGTGGTGGTGAAGGGGTATATATAGGCATCCCCAAAAATCCAAAAATTACACACAATAAGTCAGACTCGGTGACACCGATGTGTAAATCTCGGTGGTACCGAAGTGAAAAAAAGTGGCAACTTTTGAATGTCAGATGGACCGATATACAATTCTCAGTTGCACTGACAAAGTGACCAACGGTTAGATTTACCAAACTCGGTGACGCCAATTCACCATTCTCGGTGGGACCGAAAATGAGAACTTGCGTAATAGAAAGTTGGCAACCCAACTCGATGGCACCGAGTGCAGTGTTGGCTGCACCGAAGTGTTAGGGTTTGGCTGAGTCTGTCTAAGGTTTGGAACTCGGTGGCACCGAGATAGGAATGTTGGTTGCACCGATTTGGAATGTTTGGCTTAGGACAAACTTTGGTGGGAGAGTTTGTGGATGTTTTGGTGACTGTCACTTGTGCACATTTGAGCATATTGTTGACCATCAAAACTTTACCCCTCTAACTAGTATTGGCTTTCCTATAGACTCAAAGTGATTTCTCACAAATATAAAATGTAGAGTCCTTTTGCTTGAAGCTTGGTCAACCTATTTCCTTGCATCTTGGGGTAATTCCACAATCCTTTTGCCATTCCCATCAATGAAATTTCCCGGAAATATACTTGGTGAAAACATTAGTTCAACGACTTATATGTTGTTATTAATTACCGAAACCACCAAGGGTGCAAATTTGCTTTCAGTTGATAGCTCGCTGCACCCCTGGACGAGTGGTAGCTACATACAAGCAGGTACAACCGTACCAAGAGTGGGGGCGGCCTTCACCCACTCTGGCGCCTTGCTCTTGTCCACGACCTGTCTTGCATCATGGTGCCTATGTTTGAACGGCTCGCATCCTTGCGGCTCATCCTCTTTGGCACCCATGGCACCCATGTCTGAACGGTTCGCATCATGGCGGCTCGCCCTCTTGAGCGACTTGGCACCCATGTTTGAACGGCTCGCATCATGGTGGCTCGCCCTCTTGAGAGACTTGGCACTCATGTTTGAAGGATTCGCATCATGGAGGGTCGCCCTCTTGAGTGACTTGGCACTCATGTTTAAACGGCTCGCATCATGGCGGCTCGCCCTCTTGAACGACTTGGCACCCATGTTTGAATGGCTCGCATCATGGCGGCTCACCCTCTTGAGTGACTTGAGATCTTTCACCCGTAAGGTAGGGCACCCATGTTTGAACGGCTTGCAACGTGTCCGCTCATCCACTTGGGTGACCTTAAATCTTTCGTCAATAAGGCGGTGCACCCATGTTTGAATGGCTCGCAACGTGGCGGCTCGTCCTCTTGAGCGACCTTAAGCCTTTCGCCATCTTGCACGCCATCATCACATGGGCTGCCATTTTGTAAGCCGCCATCTTGCAGACTGCCATCTTGTAAGTCACCGTCCTATTAGCCGCCATACAGTGTTGCTGTTTTAGCTGAGGAGCCGATCAAGAGGGTGAGCTAAACCCGGTGGGTTGGAAGCCCCCAAATGACCTTTGTTGAAGTATTCGCCTTTTCACCATCTGAAATGCATAGACAACAGAAAATCTAAGTTATTTTATGACGATCAAATAAATCAGGGCACCCATGTTTGAACGGTGCCTCATGGCGACTCGTCCTCTTGGGCAACTTTTAATCTTCCGCCAATACTTTAGTAGTCCCCAGGATCGGGTTAACTTTCTCTTGCAAAGACCCAGGGTTTTCTTTGAAAACGACCAAATGTGTCTCGCCATGTCTGTAGCCCCCGAGTCTTAAGTTGACTCGAAGAGGCGGCTTGAGAATCTCCATTAAAGGGTGATGTTGATCGTGGCGGGTTTATAGACGATCCTGTATGAATTGCTTCAATAATCCGATCGACGGTTCATCCCGGCCGGTTGTTGAAGTTAACCAAACTGCTGTGGTGGCGGCTTGTGCATCTGTCCCTCGGGCGGCTCATGTAGGTGAACACCGCACCGATATACTGACGTAGATCAGACTGTGTGGGCGGGGGGCGTCTTGCGCGTGTCCGTTGGGCGGATCGTATGGATAGCTTTGCTGTGTTGATGTAGACGGAGAAGTCAGTCACGGCGTTGTAAGCTGGTGCGGTCGCGAGAGACGGCCACATCGTTGCAAGCCAACACCAATGGCGAGTCGATGGTGGTGTCCTGGTGCCACATCTGGTCGAGGGTGGTGTGTTTATCCTGCAATATGCTGATGATACCATTCTATTTATGGAACATGACTTAGCAAAAGCCAGAAATATGAAGCTTATACTATGTCTATTTGAAGAATTGTCAGGTTTGAAAATTAATTTTCATAAGAGTGAGTTGTTTTGCTTGGGGAGAGTCAATGATGAATAAAACGCTTATAAACAATTGTTCGGATGTGAACTGGGGAGCCTACCATTTAGTTACTTAGGCATACCTATTCATCATCGAAAGCTTTCCAATAGCAAGTGGAAATGCATTGAGGATCGATTTGAGAAAAAGCTAAGCTGCTGGAAGGGTAAGCTACTATCATATGGAAGAAGGTCAATTCTGATAAACTTGGTGCTTACGAGTATGCCTATGTTCCTTCTATCCTTCTTTGAGGTACCAGTAGGGGTACACAAAAGTTGGATTTCTATCGATCCAGATTCTTTTGGCATTGTGATGATGATAGGCAGAAATACAGGCTGACTAAATGAGATGTTATTTTTAGGCCCAAAGATCAAGGAGGTCTGGGGATTGAGAATTTAGAGGTAAAGAATAGATGTCTGCTGAGCAAGTGGTTGTTCAGATTATCTGTAGAGATAGAAGGTATGTGGGTACAAGTTCTACGTATTAAGTACCTACAATCTAAAACCTTAGCCTAGGTAAATGTTAGACCCAATGATTCACCATTCTGGAAAGGGTTGATGAGAGTAAGGTCAGCCTTTTTCCATAGAACTAAATTTATTATTGGAAATGATGAGGGAACGAGATTATGGGAGGATACGTGGTTGGGGGAGACGCCTCTGGCCATTCAGTATCCAGCTCTCTATAATATTGTGCAACGTAAGGACGCATACATGGCCACAATTTTGCAGTCGAATCCTCTAAATATTCAATTCAGACGAGCATTGATAGGACATCGATGGGAGGATTGGCTACATCTCGTGAGGAGACTCATGGATGTCCAGCTAACAGAAGAGTCTGATAGGCTTCAATGGAAACTTACGACTAGCAGAATGTTTACGGTGAAATCGATGTATCTCAGTCTTATTGATACAACAATCATTCCCAAACTGATTCATATTTGGAAAGCCAAGGTACGCTTAAGGATCAAAGTCTTCATGTGATTTGTGCACAAGAAGGTGATTCTAACTAAGGATAATTTGGCTAAACATAACTAGGATGGAATTACGCGATGTAGCTTCTGTGATAATGAGGAAAACATTCATCATCTCTTTCTCCCACTGTCCACTTACAACAATTCTTTGGCAGACGGTTCGTATAGCCGTTAATATTATGCCTCCGGATAGCATTGACACGTTGTTTGGAACGTGGCTAGATGGAGTGGACACGAATCTTTCCCGACACATTCAAATAGGAGTATGTGCACTTCTGTGGGCTATATGGAATTGTAGGAATGATGTGGTTTTTAACAAACATGCACATATAATTTTTTTGCAGGTACTACAAAGGTCTACAACGTTGATCCGTACATGGTCATTACTCACTCCTGCGGAAACCAAGGAGCCTTTGGTTACTGGGTCTACCCGATGGGAGATGATAGCACGGGATATCTACAACCGGTTTGGATGGCACTCCAGTAATAGGATAGATTGTTAGGCATCTAGGCCTATTTTGCCGGTTGTGGCATTTTTTCTTTACTTTTGCTTATGCTTTGTTATGTCGGAGACTTTGTGAACCGCGGATTGTTTGATTTCTATTATAAATAAAAGGGACCGTATGCATCGTGGTGATGCAGAGGCCGGAGGTAATCCTTCATTTCTAAAAAAACGTGTTATCTTGCAGATGTTTCTGAATATTTTGGATCGGAATCTCCTAATATTGGCGCCCTATCTCTTCTCTACAATATGTTAGGGAAGAGGGTTTGATTCATTCTAATCTGCTCTGGTTTTCTCTATTGTGATTCAGGAACTCGTTGACGCGAGCAAGGCAGAATCTACGGTGACCACCCATCTAATTCCGCCAGCCATGGTTAGCTAGTACCGTGTAGTTTATTCAATACATTATCAAGCTGCAGATTACCCATGGCAGGCCTATAAATGAATATCACCGCATACCAGTGTTGCTAATGTTATGAGTATTAAGTTTTTGAATGTTGAAACTGATTGTACCTTACCAATCCCAGTTGGAGCACTTTGTGTCTATGGCGATGAATGTTTTGTCGTGATCAAAACTTCTTATATTTACCCGAGTTTGAAAAATATATTTTTCAGACATTTTGGATCATGGTAAGATACTCGAGACAATTTTTTTTGAAATGTGAGCTCATTATAATTTGTTTTTGTCTCTGCATCAACTGCTATTTTAGTTAACTAAAGATAGCTTCTCCTTTATAGTTATTACAAGTTAGGTTTGCTTCTTCTGTTTCCTATCTAGATCTTGCTTTGTGGAGTATGACTACTACTTGTAATGTTGCCAGATGTGTGTGATCTTGGTTGTACATGTGTTCAGTGCTGTTGTGTACTGCAGCTGCTACTGGTTGTTTACTAAACTGAAATCTATTTGTTACAAGTTAATTAGGCCTGTTTCTATTTTGATGGTTCTTGATTCCTTGTAGATATCCATTTGTTGCTGGAGAATATGACAAGGAGGATCTGCAACCTTGCGAGGGTGACACCATTTCTTCACTGAGATCTGGGAGATCGAGTGATTATGGGTAATACTCCATCCATTATCTCTCCTTGGTTCTTTCTGTGTAAAGTCTTAATTTCCAGTATACAAATTAGAATGTGTGAAGCTGATTGTTTTCTTTGCTGGTTAGGCGTCCTCATTACAGACCTTCATGGTTGTGTGACAGCCCGAGTGCTGCCCTTGCCATTTATGGTCATGTAACCTATGTGAACCTTTGTTGCCATGTGTTGAATGAATTGAGTTTGCTTCTTCGCCATTTGATCATTGTCTCATGCATCATGCATCATGTCATGCATAATATGTTTTGTGGTGTGCTTCCATGTGACCATTGTTGTGAGGTGTAAGTAGATCTTGTGTGTTTGTGGATGTGTGCATGTGTGGGCAACAACTTCCTCCCTCTCCCTTATTTTCAAACTACCTAAACCTTTTATTCCGTATGTTTTTCTTCAGTAGAATTAACTTGCTAAATAATTCTGTTAAAAATGCTCATGGTGTAGATAATATTATTTTGAGTAAAAGAGTGTTGCTCTCTTTGGTGTTGAGGTTTGGGCTCTTGGGAGTTTGCAATAAACATGGGCTAATTGTTTTATCACTTATTTAATTTACTTGCTCTAAAAACCTTTTGTGTAATTTATTTAAATATGTTGCTTTTACAATAGTGTCAAGAATTTTTGGTTTTCCAAAAATCCTTTTCTTTATTTCTGTGGGGTTTTATGAGTATGACTGTTATTTAAAAAGTTAAAATCTTGTGTGTTGAGAGAGAGAGAGACTGGGCCTTTTTCCCTCCCGCGTGACCTAGCCCAGACTCTAGCGGGGACCTGCTCCGTCGCCCTCCTTTTCCGTCAGCTTCAGAGAGGAGCAGAGAGAGAGCGAGCTCCGCGGTGATCCTCAGCCATCGGGCGTCGTCTTCCCCAGGACTTTTAACCCCCCTCGACATGCGTGCACCTATGCCTAGGGTTCCGCATTCCCCCTCCAGCCGCCACCGCTCGCATCTCCCTCCTTTCCCCTTCTGCTTCTTCTTCTCCTTAGAAATTTAGAGAGGAAAAGGTTCAGTCAAGCAGACACCGGTGCATCGGGTCGTCGTCGTCGCCTCTTGTGGCCGCTCGTCGCCGTCGGAGATGGCGTGGAGCTCGCAGGTGCTGTTCGCGTTCCGTTCCCGGTGCTAGGGGTGAGGAGCACCCCTGCAGCGCCGCCCCGTCGTCGCCGTCGTCCGTAAGCAGAGTCGCGTCGCGGGCCTTCTTCGTCTCCTTCCTCGCCGTCGCCCGCGTCTCCGCGTCTCCGAGCAGCCACTAGGTGAGCTCCCCATCTCCGCATCCTTTCCCCATCACGTAGGCCGCATTCTGTCGCCACCGTGTTTGTCTTCGCCGTGCCCCGAGCCGAGCAGTAGCTCGAGCTCGAGCGCCTCCCCTTGCCGCTATGCCTGTATGTCGTTTGGAGCGGGGATGGATTCCTCGTAGGGTCCGTTGCTTCCACATCAGGTCCGTGTTGTTGTAGGTTCCTGTAGTCGCCGGAGATCATCGCCGCCGTTCCCCTGTCGCCGGTGTCTGTTTGTTCATCAGTTTCGTCAATTAACCGTGTGGCATGTTGTACTAGAGGCACAAGGTCCCTCCTTCTGTTGAGATCCGATGTGTAGCGCGAATGAAGAAACATAATGATCCTATTGACATTCCAAATCTAAAAATTTGGGATGTTATAGGGTGACTATAAAGGTACTCTACAGGTATCTCTGAGGCTGTTTGTTGAGTTGGGATTTGTTACTCCGTGTGACAGAGAGGTATCTCACGGTCCACTCGATAATACAACATCACAACAAGACTTGCAAGCAATGTGACTAAGTGTTAGTCACGAGATCTTGTATTATGGAACGAGTAAAGAGACTTGCCGGTAATGAGGTTGAACTAGGTATGGAGATACCGACGATCGAATCTCGGGCAAGTAACATACCGAAGAACAAAGGGAACATCATACGGGATTAACTGAATCCTTGACATAGAGGTTAGACCGATAAAGATCTTCATAGAATATGTAGGAACGAATATGGGCATCCAGATCCCGCTATTGGTTATTGACCATAGAGGTGTCTCGGTCATGTCTACATAGTTATCGAACCCGCAGGGTCTACACACTTAAGGTTTGGTGACGTTTCGGTACTATAGAGTTATGTATGGTGGTGACCGAAGGTTGTTCGGAGACCCATATGAGATCCCGGATGTTACGAGGAGCTCCGGAATGGTCTGGAGGTAAAGATTCATATATAGGAAGTCCTGTTTTGGTCGCCAGAAAAGTTTCGAGCTAATCGGTAGTGTACCGGGAGTGATGGTAGTGTACCGGGAGACCACCGGGAGGGGTATTTCGACCCAAGAGGCTTAATGGGCTGTGGGAGAGTGATTACCAGCCCTTTGTGGGCTGGTGGAAATCCCACACAAGGCCCATGCGGCTAGGGAAGAAAAGTACAAAGGGAAAAAGGTGGAAAAAGGCCAAAAAAGGAGGAATCCTAGTCCTACTAGGATTGGAGGAGGAATCCTCCTCTCCTTCCACTTCGGCCGAACCAAGGAGGACTTGGACCTTGCGCCAAGACCTCTCCTCCCCTCCCTCTTATATACACTAGAGGTTTTAGGGTTTTTCCCTAGAATCTCAGCCACATGCTACCCGTTCCTCCAGTGCATAGTTTCTCCTCTAGATCGGATTTCTGCAGTGCTTTGGCGAAGCCCTGCCGGAATAGCTCCACCACCAACGCCGGAGCACCGTCACGCTGCTGGAGAACTCTTCCTCATCTGCGCTCCCTCTTTCTGGATCGAGAAGGCGGAGATCATCATCAAGCTATACGTGTGCTGAACGCGGAGGTGCCGTCCATTTGGCGCTAGATCGGAAGGAGGTCTAACTTGTTTTTGCAGGGTATGTTGTGATGTGATATGGCCAGTTACATGATATGATATATGTGATGTATGAGATGATCATGTGATGTATAGATTATCACGACTTGCATGTCGATGAGTACGGTAACCGCCAGGAGCCATAGGTTTGTCTTTAATTATTGTATGACCTGCGTGTTAATCATTAAGCGCTATGTAATGCTTTACTTTATCGCTAAATGGTAGCAATGTTGGGAGACGTAGTAGTAAATCAAAAAATTCCTACAATCACCAAGATCTATCTATGGAGAAACTAGCAACAAGTGGGGAGACATTGCATCTTCATACCTTTGAAGATCGCTAACCGGAAGCGTTACAAGAACGCGGTTTGTGGAGTCGTACTCGTAGCAATTCAGATCACGGTGGATTCCGATCTAAGCGCCGAACAACGGAGCCTCCGCATTCAACACACGTACAGCCCGGTGACGTCTCCCACGCATGATCCATCAAGGAGGAGGGAGAGGTTGGGGAAGAGGTTCAACAGCAGCACGACGACGTGGTGGTGGTGGAGCAGCAAGGTATTCCGGCAGGGCTTCGCCTAAGCACTGCGGAGGAGGAAGAAGAGAGGTAGGGCTGCGCCGTGAGAGAGAGATCAAATCTTGTCTCAAAACAGCCAAAACCTCAAGCATATATAGGAGGAGAGAGAGGGAGGGCTGCATTGGCCCCTCCTCCAAGGAGGAGAGGTTCGGCCGAAGCTAGGGAGGAGTCCACCTCCCACAAGGGAGGTGGATCTCTTCCTTTTGAATCTCCTTAAGCTTTATCTCTTTATACCTAGCCGCATGGGCCTTTCCGGAAGGACTTGGCCAGACCAATAAGGGCTGGTACACCTCCTCTAACATCCCACGAAGTCCTTTGGTCGTCACACCCCTCCCGGGGTCCTCCGGCACCCTCCCGGTACTCCCGGTACACTACCGATGATTCCGAATACATTCCGGTGACCAAAGCAGGACTTCCTATATATCAATCTTTAACTTCGGACCATTCTGAAGCTCCTCGTGACATCTGAGATCTCATTCGGGACTCCTAACAACCTTCGATAATTACGTATACCATTTCCCTATAACCCTAGCGTCATCGATCCTTAAGTGTGTAGACCCTACGGGTTCGGGAGACACGTAGACATGACCGAGACACCTCTCCGGTCAATAACCAACAGCGGGATCTAGATACCCATGTTGGCTCCCACATGCTCCACGATGATCTCATCGGATGAACCACGATGTTGGGGATTCAATCAATCCCGTATACAATTCCCTTTGTCTACCGGTATGATACTTGCCCAAGATTCGATCGTCGGTATCTCTATACCTTGTTCAATCTCTTTACCGGCAAGTCTCTTTAATAATTCCATAACACATCATCCCGTGGATAACTCCTTAGTCACATTGAGCTCATTATGATGATGTCTTACCGAGTGGGCCTAGAGATACCTCTCCGTCATACGGAGTGACAAATCCCAGTCTCGATTCCTGCCAACCCAACAAACACTTTCAGAGATACCCGTAGTGCACCTTTATAGCCACCCAGTTACGTTGTGACGTTTGGCACACCAAAAAATTTCCTACGGTATCTGGGAGTTGCACAATCTCATGGTCTAAGGAAACGATACTTGACATTGAAAAGCTTTAGCAGACGAACTACACGATCTTGTGCTACGCTTAGGATTGGGTCTTGTCCATAACATCATTCTCCTAATGATGTGATCCCGTTATCAATGACATCCAATGTCCATGATCATGAAACCATGACCATCTATTGATCAACGAGCTAGCCAACTAGAGGCTCACTAGGGACATATTGTGGTCTATTTATTCACACATGCATTACGGTTTGTGGTTAAAACAATTGTAGCATGAACAATAGACAATTATCATGAACAAGGAAATACAATAATAACCATTTTATTATTGCCTCTAGGGCATATTTCCAATAGTCTCCCACTTGCACTAGAGTCAATAATCTAGTTACATTGTGATGAATCGAACACCCATAGCATTCTGGTGTTGATCATGTTTTGCTCGTGAGAGAGGTTTAGTCAACGGATCTGTGACATTCAGATTCGTATGTACTTTACAAATATCTATGTCTCCCTCCTGAATGTAATCTTGGATGGAGTTGAAGCGGCGCTTGATGTGTCTTGTCTTCTTGTGAAACCTGGGATCCTTCGCAAGGGCAATAGCTCCAGTGTTGTCACAGAATAGAGTCACCGGGCCCGACGCATTGGGAATCACTCCTAGGTCGGTGATGAACTCCTTCATCCAGACTCCTTCCTTTGCTGCTTCCGAAGCATCTATTTACTCTGCTTCACATGTAGATGCCGCCACGACGCTTTTCTTCCTGCTACACCAGCTGACTGCCCCTCCGTTCAAAATATACACGTATCTGGTTTGTGACTTGGAGTCGTCCGGATCTGTGTTGAAGCTAGCATCGACGTAACCCTTTACGACGAGATCTTCGACACCTCATATACGTGAAACATCTCCTTGGTCTTTTTCAGGTAGTTCAGGATATTCTTGACCGCTGTCCAGTGTTCTGCTCTAGGATAACTTTGGTACCTCCCTACCAAACTTATGGCAAGGTTCACATCAGGTCTGGTTCACAACATGGCATACATAATAGAGCCTATGGCTTAAGCATAGGGGATGACACTCATCTCTTCTCTATCCTGTGCGATGGTCGGGCATTGAGTCGTACTCAATCTCACACCCTGCAACACAGGCAAGAACCCCTTCTTGGACTGATCCATATTAAACTTCTTCAATATCTTGTCAAGGTATGTGCTTTGTGAAAGACCTATGAGGCGTCTCGATCTATCTCTATAGATCTTAATACCTAATATGTAAGCAGCGTCTCCAAGGTCCTTCATTGGAAAACATTTATTCAAGTAGGCCTTTACACTTTCCAAAAGTTCTATATCATTTCCCACTATCAGTATGTCATCCACATATAATATGAGAAATGCTACAGAGCTCCCACTCACTTTCTTATAAATACATGGTTCTCCATAAACCTGTACAAACCCAAACCCTTTAATCACCTCATTAAAGCATGTTCCAACTCCGAGATGCTTGCACCAGCCCATAGATGGAGCGCTGGAGCTTGCATACTTTGTTAGCATCTTTAGGATCGACAAAACCTTCCGGCTGCATCATATACAGTTCTTCCTTGAGGAAGCCATTAAGGAATGCTGTTTTGACGTCAATTTGCCAGATCTCATAATCATAAAATGTGGCAATTGCTAACATGATTCGGACAGACTTCAGCATCGCTATGGGTGAGAAAGTCTCATCGTAGTCAACTCCTTGAACTTGTCGATAACCCTTAGCGACAAGCCGAGCCTTATAGACGGTCACATTACCACCCGCGTCAGTCTTCTTCTTAAAGATCCATTTATTTTAAATGGCTCGCTTATCATCAGGCAAGTCCACCAAAGTCCATACTTTGTTCTCATACATGGATCCTATTTCGGATTTCATGGCTTCAAGCCATTTGTTGGAATCCGAGCCCGCCATCTCTTCTTCATAGTTCGAAGGTTCACCGTTGTCCAACAACATGATCTCCAGGACAGGGTTGCCGTACCACTCTAGTGCGGAACGTGTCCTGGTGGACCTTCGACGTTCAATAGTAACTTGATCTGAAGTTTCATGATCATCATCATTAACTTCCTCTCCAGCCGGTGTAGGCTCTATAGAAACAACTTCCTGTGCTGCGCTACTATCCGGTTCGAGTGGAGGTACAATTACCTCATCAAGTTCTATTTTCCTCCCACTTACTTCTTTCGAGAGAAAGTCTTTCTCGAGAAAGGATCCATTCTTGGCAACAAAGACTTTGCCTTCGGATCTGAGGTAGAAGGTATACCCAATAGTCTCTTTGGGATATCCTTGAAGACACACTTTTCCGCTTTGGGTTCGAGCTTCTCAGGTTGAAGTTTCTTCACGTAAGCATCGCATCACCAAACTTTAAGAAACGACAACTTAGGTTTCTTTCCAAACCATAATTCATACGGTGTCGTCTCAATGGACTTTGACGGTGCCCTATTTAAAGTGAATGCGGCAATCTCTAATGCATATCCCCAAAATGATAGCGGTAAGTCTGTAAGAGACATCATAGATCGCACCATATCCAATAGAGTGCGATTACGACGTTCAGACACACCATTTCGCTGAGGTGTGCCAGGCGGCGTGAGTTGTGAAACAATTCCACATTTCGTTAGGTGCGTGCCAAACTCGTGACTTAAATATTCTCCGCCACGATCAGATCGTAGGCACTTTATTTTCCTGTCACGTTGATTCTCTTCCTCACTCTGAAATTCCTTGAACCTTTCAAAGGTTTCAGACTTATGTTTCATTAAGTAGACATACCCATATTTGCTCAAGTCATCAGTGAGGGTGAGAACATAACGGTAGCTACCGCAAGCCTCGACGCTCATTGGACCGCATACATCGGTATGTATTATTTCCAACAAGTCAGTTTCTCACTCCATTGTTACGGAGAACGGAGTCTTGGTCATCTTGCCCATGAGGCATGGTTCGCACGTGTCAAATGATTCGAAATCAAGAGACTCCAAAAGTCCATCAGCATGGAGCTTCTTCATGCGTTTGACACCAATATGACCAAGGCGGCAGTGCCACATGTAAGTGGAACTATCGTTATCAACCTTACACTTTTTGGTACTCACACTATGGACATGTGTAACATCACGTTCGAGATTCATCATAAATAAACCATTGACTAGTGGGGCATGACCATAAAACATTTCTCTCATATAAATAGAACAACCATTATTCTCAGATTTAAATGAGTAGCCATCTCGCATCAAGCGAGATCCAGATACAATGTTCATGCTCAAAGCTGGTACTAAATAACAATTATTGAGGTTTAAAACTAATCCCGAAGGTAGATCTAGAGGTAGCGTGCCGACGGCGATAACATTGACCTTGGAACCATTCCCGACGTGCATCGTCACCTCGTCCTTTGACAGTCTCCACTTATTCCGCAGCTCCTGCTTGGAGTTACAAATGTGAGCAACTGCACCGGTATCAAATACCCAGGAGCTACTACGAGCGCTGGTTAGGTACACATCAATAACAAGTATATCACATATACCTTTAACGTTGCCGGCCTTCTTATCTGCTAAGTACTTGGGGCAATTCCGCTTCTAGTGATAGGTACCCTTGCAATAAAAGGACGCAGTCTCAGGCTTGGGTCCATGCTTGTTCTTCTTCCTGGCAACTTGCTTACCGGGCGCGGCAACAACTTTGCCGTCCTTCTTGAAGTTCTTATGACCCTTGCCTTTCTTGAAACTAGTGGTCTTATTTACCATCAACACTTGATGCTCCTTTTTGATCTCGACCTCTACTGATTTCAGCATAGAGTACAACTCAGGAATGGACTTCTCCATACCCTGCATGTTCTAGTTCATCACAAAGCTCTTGTATCTAGGTGGAAGCGACTGGAGGATTATGTCAATGACCGAGTCATCCAGGAGATTAACTCCCAGCTGAGTCAAGCGGTTGTGCAACCCAGACATTTTGAGTATGTGCTCACTGACGGAACTATTTTCCTCCATCTTACAACTGAAGAACTTGTTGGAAACATCATATCTCTCGACCCAGGCATGAGCTTGGAAAACTAGTTTCTTCTCTTGGAACATCTCATATGCTCCGTGTTGCTTAAAACGCTTTTGTAGCCCCGGTTCTAAACAATGAAGCATGCCGCACTGAACAAGGGATTAATCATCGCAGCATGACTGCCAAGTGTTCATAACGTCTTGATCTGCTGGGAAAATGGGTGCGTCACCTAGCGGTGCATCAAGAACATACAATCTTTTGGAAGCTATGAGGATGATCCTCAAACCACGGACCCAGTCCGCATAGTTTCTTCCATCATCTTTCAGCTTGGTTTTCTCTAGGAACGCGTTGAAGTTGAGGGTGACATTAGCATTGGCCATTGGATCTACAATATAGATTGTAACGACAATTTTAGACTAAGTTCATGATAATTAAGTTGACATAATAAAATTATTTAATGAACTCCCACTTAGATAGACATCTCTCTAGTCATCCAAATGACACATGATCCACGTCAACTAGCCCGTGTCCGATCATCACGTGAGACGGACTAGTCATCCATTGTGAACATCTCCATATTGATCGTATCTTCTATACGACTCATGTTCGACCTTTCGGTCTCCCTTGTTCCGAGGCCATGTCTGTACATGCTAGGCTCGTCAAGTCAACCTAAGTTTTTTGCGTGTAAATCTGGCTTACACCCGTTGTATGCGAACGTTAGAACCTATCACACCCGATCATCACGTGGTGTCTCGGAACAACGATCCTTAGCAACGGTGCACAGTTAGGGTGAACACATTTCTTGAAATTTTATTGAGAGATCATCTTATTTAGCTACCGTCGTTGTAAGCAAATAAGAGGTAAACATGATAAACATCACATGCAATCAATATAGTGACATGATATGGCCAATATCATCTTGCTTCTTTGATCTCCATCTTCGGGGCACCATGGTCACCGGCACGACACCATGATCTCCATCATCGTGTCTTCACGAAGTTGTCTCGCCAACTATTACTTCTACTACTATGGCTAACGTTTAGAAATAAATAAAAGTAATTACATGTCAATCTTGATTGACACGCAGGTCATACAATAAAATAAGACAACTCCTATGGCTCCTGCCGGTTATCATACTCATCGACATGCAAGTCGTGAATCCTATTACAAGAACATGATCAATCTCATACATCACAATGCATCACATCACATCCTTTGGCCATATCACATCACAAGGCATATGCTGCAAAAACAAGTTAGACGTCCTCTAATTTGTAGTTGCAAGTTTTTACGTGGCTGCTATAGGTTTCTGGTAAGAACATTTCTTACCTACGCTGAAACCACAACGTGATATGCCAATTGCTATTTACCCTTCATAAGGACCCTTTTCATCGAATCCAATCCGACTAAGGTGGGAGAGACAGACACCCGCTAGCCACCTTATGCAACAAGTGCATGTCAGGCGGTGGAACCAGTCTCATGTAAGCGTACGTGTAAAGTTGGCCCGGGCTGCTTCATCCACAATACCGCCCAATAAAGATAAGACTAGTAGTGGTAAGAAAATTAACAAGATCGACACCCACAAGAACTTTGTGTTCTACTCGTGCATAGATTCTACGCATAGACCTAGCTCATGATGCCATTGTTGGGAGACGTAGTAGTCAATCAAAATTTTTCCTAAGATCACCAAGATCTATCTATGGAGAAACCAGCAGCAAGTGGGGAGAGATTGCATCTTCATACCTTTGAAGATCGCTAAGTGGAAGCGTTACAAGAACGCGGTTGGTGGAGTCGTACTCACAGCGATTCAGATCATGGTGGATTCCGATCTAAGCGCCGAACAATGGTGCCTTTGCGTTCAACACACGTACAGCCCGGTGACGTCTCCCGCGCCTTGATCCAGCAAGGAGGAGGGTGAGGTTGGGGAAGAGCTCCAACAGCAGCACGACGGCGTGGTGGTGGTGGAGCAGCAAGGTATTCCGGCAGGGCTTCGCCTAAGCACTGCCGGAGGAGGAAGAAGAGAGGTAGGGCTGCACCGTGAGAGAGAGAGATCAAATCTTGTCTCAAAACAGCCAAAACCTCAAGTATATATAGCAGGAGGGAGAGGGAGGGCTGCCTTAGCCCCTCCTCCAAGGAGGAGAGGTTCGGCCGAAGCTAGGGAGGAGTCCACTTCCCACAAGGGAGGTGGATCTGTTCCTTTTGAATCTCCTTTAGCCTTATCTCTTTATCCTTAGCCTCATGGTCCTTTCTGGAAGTACTTGGCCAGACCAATAAGGGATGGTACACCTCCTCTAACATCCCACGAAGTCCTTTGGTCATCACACCCCTCCCAGGGGTCCTCCGGCACCCTCCCGGCACTCCCTGTACACTCTTGATGAGCCCGAAAACTTTCCGGTGACCAAAACTGGACTTCCTATATATCAATCTTTACCTTTGGACCAATCCGGAGCTCCTCGTGACGTTCGGGATCTCATCCGGGATTCCGAACAACCTTCGGTAATTACGTATACCATTTCCCTATAACCATAGCATCATCGAACCTTAAGTGTGTAGACCCTATGAGTTCGGGAGACACGTAGACATGACCGAGACACCTCTCCGGTCAATAACCAATAGTGGGATCTGGATACCCATGTTGGCTCCCACACGCTCCACGATGATCTCATCGGATGAACCACGATGTCGGGGATTCAATCAATCCCGTATACAATTCCTTTTGTCTACCGGTATGATACTTGCCCGAGATTCGATCGTCGGTATCTCTATACCTTGTTCAATCTTGTTACCGGCAAGTATCTTTAATCGTTCCGTAACACATCATCCCATGGCTAACTCCTTAGTCACATTGAGCTCATTATGATGATGTCTTACCGAGTGGGCCCAGAGATACCTCTCCGTCATACGGAGTGACAAATCCCAGTCTCTATTCGTGCCAACCCAACAGACACTTTTGGAGATACCCGTAGTGCACCTTTATAGACACCCAGTTTCGTTGTGACGTTTGGCACAACCAAAGCATTCCTACGGCATCCGGGAGTTGCACAATCTCATGGTCTAAGGAAACGATACTTGACATTGAAAAGCATTAGCAGACAAACTACACGATCTTGTGCTACGCTTAGGATTGGGTCTTGTCCATCACATCATTCTCCTAATGATGTGATCGCATTATCAATGACATCCAATGTCCATGATCATGGAACCATGACCATCTATTGATCAACGAGCTAGCCAACTAGAGGCTCACTAGGGACATATTGTGGTCTATTTATTCACACGTGCATTACGGTTTCTGGTTAACACAATTGTAGCATGAACAATAGACAATAATAACGATAGGATTATAAGGTGATCCCTCACTTGTTTTTAAAGATGAATTGAGTTCTCCCCGAGTATGCACCGTTGCGAAAGTTCGTCGTGTCGAGACACCACGTGATGATCGGGTGTGATAGACTCTACGTTCACATACAACAGGTGCAAGCCAGTGTTGCACTTGCAGGACACTCGGGTTAAACTTGACGAGCCTAGCATGTACAGACATTGCCTCGGAACACAAGAGACCGAAAGGTCGAACATGAGTCATATGGTAGATATGATCAACATAATGATGTTCACCATTGAAACCACCTCAACTCACGTGATGATCGGACTTGAGTTGGTGAATTTGGATCATGTGACACTCACATGACCTGAGGGATGTCAATTTGAGTGGGAGCTTTAGTAATTTGGTTAACTAAACTCATTATCTTGAACAATAGTCTAAGTAACCTTTGCATATTTATGTTGTAGATCAATGGCTCGCGCAGTAGCACCCCTGAATTTTAATGTGTTCCTAGAGAAAGCTAAGTTGAAAGATGATGGAAGTAACTTTGTTGACTAGGCCCGTAGTCTGAGGATTATCCTCACGGCTTCCCAGAAATCATATGTCCTTGATGCACCGCTTGGTGACCAACCAGAAGGCATGTCATCCGAAGACGTTAAGAACGCTTGGGAGACACATTCTGGAAATTACTCAATAGTTTAGTGTGCAATATTGTATGGCTTAGAACCGGGACTTCGAAGACGTTTTGAACGTCATGGAGCATATGAGATGTTCCAGGAGTTGAAGTTTATCTTTCAGAAGAATGCCCGAATCGAGAGGTATGAGACCTCTGATAAGTTCTATGCTTGCAAGATGGAGGAGAACGGGTCTATCAGTGAACATATACTCAGAATGTCTGGGTATGCGACTCGTCTAGCGGAGTTGGGAATTGCCCTTCCGCCAGAGGCGATCAATGACAGAGTTCTTCAATCACTTCCACCTAGTTACAAGAGCTTTGTGATGAACTATAACATGCACGGGATAAACAAGTCAGTCGCCGAGCTGTTTGCGGTGCTAAAAGTCGCTGAGTCTGAAATCCAGAAAGAACATCAAGTGTTGATGGTCAATAAAACCACTAGTTTCAAGGAGAATGGCAAGGGCAAGGGCAAGAAGGGTAAAACCAAGAAGGATGGCAAATCAGTTGCTACTCCTATAAAGAATCCCAAGCATGGACCGAAGCCAGAAACTGAGTGCTTTCATTGCAAGGGAACTGCTCACTGGAAGCAGAACTGCCCCAAGTACCTGGCTGACAAGAAGGCGGCCAACGACAAACAAGGTATATATGATATACATGTTATTGATGTGTACCTTACTAGCTCTCGTTGTAGTGCCTGAGTATTTGATACCGGTTCGGTTGCTCATATTTGCAACTCAAAACAGGAACTACGGAATAGACGAAGGCTGGCAAAGATGAAGTGACGATGCGCGTGAGAAATGGTTCCAAGGTTGATGTAATCGCCGTCGGCACGCTCTCTCTTCGATTACCATCGCGATTAGTGATGAACCTGAATAATTGTTGTTTAGTGCCTCCGTTAAGCATGAACATTATATCTGGATCTTGTTTATTGCGAGACGGTGACTCATTTAAATCAGAGAATAATGGTTGTTCAATTTATATGAGTAATATCTTTTATGGTCATGCACCCAATGTGAGGTGTTTATTCATATTGAATCTTGATAGTGATGATACACGTGTTCATAACATTGATGCCAAAAGATGTAGAGTTGATAATGATAGAACCACTTTCTTGTGGCACTACCGTTTAAGTCATATTGGTGTAAATTGCATGAGGAAGCTCCATGATGATGGACTTTTGGAGTCACTTGATTTTGAATCACTTGACACATGTGAACCATGCCTCATGGGCAAGATGACTAAAACGCCATTCTCTGGAACAATGGAACGGGCAAGTGACTTATTGGAAATCATACATACTGATGTGTGCGGTCCAATGAATGTTACAACACGTGGTGGATATCGTTATTTTCTCACCTTCACTCATGACTTAAGTAGATATGGGTATATTTACTTAATGAAACACAAGTCTGAAACATTTGAAAAGTTCAAGCAATTTCAGAGTGAAGTTGAGAATCATCATAACAAGAAGATCAAATTCATGTGATCTGATCGAGGAGGTGAATATCTGAGTTATGAGTTTGGCAGTCACTTAAGACAGTGTGGAATTGTTTCACAGTTGACACCGCTCGGAATACCACAACATAATGGTGTGTCTGAACGTCGTAATCGAATCTTATTAGATATGATGCGTTCTATGATGTCTCTTGCTGATTTGCCACTATCGTTTTGGGGTTATGCATTAGAGACAACCGCATTCACTTTAAATAGGGCACCATCGAAATCCGTTGAGACGACGCCATACGAACTATGGTTTGGCAAGAGGCCAAAGTTGTCGTTTCTTAAAGCTTGGGGATATGATGATTATGTCAAAAAGCTTCAGCCTGAAAAGTTGGAACCGAAAGCGGAGAAATGCGTCTTCATAGGATACCCGAAAGAGATAGTCTGGTATACCTTCTATCTGAGATCCGAAGGCAAAGTGTTTGTCGCTAAGAACGCAACATTTCTTGAGAAAGAGTTTCTCTCGAAAGAATTGAGTGGGAGGAAAATAGAGCTTGATGAGGTTATTGAACCTTTACTTCAACCAAAAAGTAGCACAACGCAGAAAGATGTTTCTGTGGAACCTACGACGATAGAAGAGGAAGTTAATGATGATGAGCATGAAGCTTCGGATCTAGCTACTATTGAACCTCGTAGGTCGACAAGGCCGCGTACTACTCCTGAGTGGTACGACAACCTTGTCTTAGAGGTCATGTTGTTGGACAACAATGAACCTACAAGCTATGGAGGAGAAGTGATGGGCCCGGATTCCGAGAAATGGTTAGAGGCCATGAAATTCGAGATGGGATCCATGTATGAAAACAAAGTATGGACTTTGGAAGTATTACTTGAAGGGCGAAGGGCCATTCAGAACAAATGGATCTTTAAGAAGAAGACACACGCGGACGGTAATGTCACCGTCTATAAAGCTCGACTTGTGGCAAAGGGTTTTTCACAAGTTCAAGGAGTTGACTACGATGAGACCTTCTCACCCGATGCGATGCTTAAGTCTGTCAGAATCATGTTGGCAATAGCTGCTTATTTCGATTATGAAATTTGGCAGATGGATGTCAAAACAACGTTCCTCAACCTAAAGCAGAACTGCATCCGCGATTACATCGAGGAGAAGGACATAAATATTTTCAAAGTGCACACGAATCTGAATGTTGCAGACCCGTTGACTAAACCTCTTCCAAGGGCTAATCATGATCAACACCAGAACTGCATGGGTGTTCGATTCATTACAATGTAAATCACATAGTGATGTGAACTAGATTATTGACTCTAGTGCAAGTGGGAGACTGTTGGAAATATGCCCTAGAGGCAATAAATAAAGTGTTTATTATTATATTTCCTTGTTCATGATGATCGTTTATGATCCATGCTATAATTGTATTGATTGGAAACACATTACATGTGTGGGTAAATAGACAACACTATGTCTCTAGTATGCCTCTAGTGAACTAGCTCGTTGATCAAAGATGGTCTAGCTTTCCGAGCCATTGACATGTGATGTCATTTCATAACGAGATCACATCATTAGGAGAATGATGTGATGGACAAGACCCAAACTACAAACATAGCATATGATCATGTCAGTTTATTGCTACTGTTTTCTGCATGTCAAGTATCTGTTCCTATGACCATGAGATCATGCAACTCACTGACACCGGAGGAGTGCCTTGTGTCTATCAAACATCGCACTATAACTCGGTGACTATAAAGGTACTCTACAGGTATCTCCGAGGGTGTCTGTTGAGTTGGCATGGATCAAGACTGGGACTTGTTAGTCCGTATGACGGAGAGGTATCTAAGGGGCCACTCGATAATCCAACATCACAACAAGCCTTGCAAGCAATGTGACTAAGTGTTAGTCACGGGATCTTGTATTACGGAACGAGTAAAGAGACTTGCCGGTAACGGGGTTGACCTAGGTATGGAGATACCGACGATCGAATCTCGGGCAAGTAACATACCAAAGAACAAAGGGAACATCATACGGGATTAACTGTATCCGTGACATAGAGGTTCGACCGATAAAGATCTTCGTAGAATATGTAGGAACCAATATGGGCATCCAGGTCCCGAGATTGGTTATTGACCATACAGGTGTCTCGGTCATGTCTACATAGTTCTCGAACCCGCAGGGTCTGCACACTTAAGGTTTCGTAACGTTTCGGTCGTATAGAGCTATGTATGGTGGTGACCTAAGGTTGTTCGGAGTCCTGGATGAGATCCCGGACGTCACGAGGAGCTCTGGAATGGTATGGAGGTAAAGATTCATATATAGGAAGTCCTGTTTTGGTCGCCAGAAAAGTTTTGGGCTAATCGATAGTGTACCGGGAGTGCCGGTAGTGTACCGGGAGACCACCGGGAGGGGTATTTTGACCCAAGAGGATTCATGGGCTGTGGGAGAGTGATTACCAGCCCTTTGTGGGCTGGTGGAAATACCACACAAGGCCCATGCATCTAGGGAAGAAAAGCCCAAAGGGAAAAAGGTGGAAAAAGGCCAAAAAAGGAGGAATCCTAGTCCTACTAGGATTAGAGGAGGAATCCTCCTCTCCTCCCACTTCGGCCAAACCAAGGAGGACTTGGCCCTTGCGCCAAGGCCTATCCTCCCTCCCTCTTATATATGCTGCAGGTTTTAGGGTTTTTGCACTAGAATTTCAGCCACGTGCTACCCATTCCTCCAGTGCATAGTTTCTCCTCTACATCGGATTTCTGCAGTGCTTAGGAGAAGCCCTGCCGGAATAGCTCCACCACCATCACCGGAGTGCCGTCATGCTGCCGGAGAACTCTTCCTCATCTCTGCTCCCTCTTACTGGATCAAGAAGGCGGAGATCGTCATCAAGCTTTACGTGTGCTGAACGTGGAGGTGTCGTCCGTTTGGCGCTAGATCGGAAGGACCGTGATCGTGTTCGCGGGACGGATCGTGATTGGATCGCGGGATGGATCATGATTGGATCGCGAGACACTCGGCGATTTGGAGCGCAAAGACGTTCGACTACACCAACCGCGTTTCTTAACGCTTCTTGCTTAGCAATCTACAAGGGTACGTAGATCCACTCTCCCTCTCATAGATGCTCATCACCATGGATACGTCTTGTGTGAACGTAGGAAATTTTTTGTTTCCCATGCGACGTTCCCCAATAGATTGGGGGGCCCGTTCAAAATCAATGGTGCTTCTCAACTGAGAGGATGTAGAAGACGCTTCGAGGTAAATGTAAAACTAAACGTAGAATTGAAGCATCGATGGCCGTGGCATTCATTACTGAGGAGGCGGCAAACTTCATGAAAGCACACTACGAAGCCAAAAATCATCATTTGCATAACCCAAAGCCTCGGTACAATGATGTGGATCCTAAAAAGGTCGATCCAACCTCATCCTATTCAAAGGGAAGCTGGCACCAGCCGGTGATTCGAAAGGGAAATCATTGGATGTCGAAGAATGGCAGACCATTTCATTGTATATCTTCAACAACCTAATGGAAGTGCAGCCATACATCGAGTAAGTTCTCGGTAAATTATTATTCCGCAACTTCTAATTCCTTTGAACTGATCTTATTGCCGGATATTTGATATAGTCGATGCGTCGACGAATTCTCGGATGGAGCAGTCATCGAAAAGGATTCTGTCAAAGAGTATGGGCTTCGGGCAAAGCATGAATGCGACTATCCCGGTTTCATCTCTTGGTTCAAACAAAGGGTAATTAATTACCATTAATGGACCATTTGATTTCTTGGTATACTTTGCGGCTAATGCATCCATTCTTCCCTATTAAACTTGTAGACTGATGCAGAGTCTATGGACGCCGAGTTGAGACAAGTCGCTAATGGCTTTGACTATAAGGTTCGTTCATTTGACAAATACGACATCAACGGGTATCGCTTTCGTACCTTTGGCAAAGAGCTATCTATGCCCTACCTAAAGACTACAATTTGTCGTGTCTCTGCTATCGGCGAAGGAGGTACCGAGTATTATGGAAGAGTTGAAGCAATTTATGAACTTCTATTCTATGGTGAAAACCCACCGACCGTCGCAGTCTTCAAATGTTATTGGTTTCAGCCGAAGGAGACTAGAAGGACTCATCAACATATAGGGCTAGTCCAAATCAACCAAAGCACGCATTTAGATGTTCCCAATGTCTATATCACGGCTCAACACGCGACACAAGTTTTCTATCTACCGTGGGCCTGCCAAACTGATCCAAATCTGAAAGGTTGGGATGTCGTTTATGAAGTACCACCAAGTTTTAGACCACCTACCCTCAATGAAGAGCATTACAAACCTCACATTAACCCAGACACATATGAAGGAGAATTCTTCCAAGAAACAAGTATGTCCAAAAAATGTTTCAAGAACCGCTCTACGTCACTCGAGAACATTGAAGTAGACAGCGACAGTGAATCCGTCTTAACCCCTGAGCCGGAATAGGAAGAGGCGGAACAAGAAGAGGTTACTGCTATGGATGACCTGTCACTTCTTGACCGATTACATAATGGAGGCGTTCCACATGTTCTTCCTGATAGTGATGATGATGCTGATGATAGTGATGATCATGATGTATTTATTGATCCCAAAGCATATATAGACGATCAAGATTATTATTAGTTCATGTCATGTATTCAACTATTATTATATACATATACAAAAATTTTATTACTCATGTTGGTATTTATGATGATACACTTAAATTATATACATTTTATTACTCATGTTGGTATTTATGTTGTACTAATTTCATTTACTCTTTGTCATGGCAGGTGTTGAAAGATAGTGGGAAAGGGTCGAGAGCACACCGAGGCTCCTTCTTCGTCGGTGGGTGGTGGGATGGGTACTCCCATTCCTGTCCCGTCTCTTCGGAGAGCGTTGCTCTCTAATCTGCATGGAGTGGACGCTTCTTCGACGACCGCATCCCCCGTGAGAGGAGGTCGACCCCCCGCAACAAAGAGAGATACTAAAGGTACACGTGGCCGCAGGAGAGGTAGGGTGGCTGCCACGCCTTCCTCGCCGCCACCCCCAGCTGATTCACCTGAGCACAGGACTACTAGGGTGGACCCGTTTGAGGTGGAGGCTACACGGACTCTAGTTCATGAGCCTGAGGTCGACGAGCCTCAGGTCGACAAGCCTTCGACCGATGAGACTCGTGTCCTAGAGGCTTCGTTCCAGGAGACTCCGGAGCAAAGCAGGGATGAGGGTACGTCCCAAGAGACCCAGTGGGATACCTGGCCTGATCTGGGTCAGCCGGTGCCAAGTGGCCATGCTAATAGCAATGAGGAGCATGGTGAGGGGGCCACCGTCTACTGGCGTGGTAGTACGGGGCTCCCGCCCGTGCCAGCGACCCGCGAGAACAGGTGGTCGATTCAGCCAAATGGGAAGAAGTAAGTTCATTTACTCTTATTTAACCTTTTGCCTTCACATTTTCTCAAATATCTAATGTGTTGGCTTTAATTTGTCATACTGCAGGGGTTGGATTGTTGCCAAGCATGTCCACAAGCCCAACAGCGTCCTTGGTGTGCTTTGCCGGCAAAACTTCCCGAGGTTTGTTACGTTGCCCGATCGGGGTCAATAGGTAGGAATGACCTGGGAGCACTACTTGGGTGCCCTGGTGTTGGAAATATGCCCTAGAGGCAATAATAAATTAGTTATTATCATATTTCCTTGTTCATGATAATTGTTTATTATCCATGCTATAATTGTATTATCGGAAACTCAGATACATGTGTGGATACATAGACAACACCATGTCCCTAGTATGCCTCTAATAGACTAACTCGTTGATTAAAGATGGCTAAGGTTTCCTAGCCATTGACATGAGATGTCATTTGATAACGGGATCACATCATTAGGAGAATGATGGGATGGACAAGACCCATACTACAAACGTAGCATATGATCGTGTCAGTTTATTGCTATTGTTTTCTGCATGTCAAGTATCTGTTCCTATGACCATGAGATCATGCAACTCACTGACACCGGAAGAGTGCCTTGTATGTATCAAACATTGCAACATAACTGGGTGACTATAAAGGTACTCTACAGGTATCTCCGAGGGTGTCTGTTGGGTTGGCATGGATCAAGACTGGGATTTGTTACTCCGTGTGACGGAGAGGTATCTCAGGGCGACCTTAGTAATACAACATCACAACAAGCCTTGCAAGCAATGTGACTAAGTGTTAGTCACGGGATCTTGTATTACGGAACGAGTAAAGAGACTTGCCGGTAACGAGGTTGAACTAGGTATGAAGATACCGACGATCGAATCTCGGGCAAGTAACATACCAAAGAACAAAGGGAACATCATACGAGATTAAAAGAGTCCTTGAAATAGAGGTTCGACCGATAAAGATCTTCATAGAATATGTAGGAACCAATATGGGCATCCAGGTCCCACTATTGGTTATTGACCGTAGAGGTGTCTCGGTCATGTCTACATAGTTCTCGAACCCGTAGGGTCTGCACAATTAAGGTTCAGCGACGTTTCGGTAGTATAGAGTTATGTATGGTGGTGATCGAAGGTTGTTCTGAGTACCGGATGAGATCCCGGACATCACGAGGAGATCCAGAATGGTCTGGAGGTAAATATTGATATATAGGAAGTCCTATTTTGGTCACCGGAAAAGTTTCGGGCTCATCAGTGGTGTACCGGGAGTGCCGGTAGTGTACCGGGAGACCATCGGGAGGGGTATTTCGACCCAAGAGGCTACATGGGCTGTGGGAGAGGAAATACCAGCCCTTTGTGGGCTGGTGGAAGTCCCACACAAGTCCCATGAGGCTGGGAAGAAAAGCCCAAAGAGAAAAAGGTGGAAAAAGGCAAAAAAGGTAAAATAGGAAGGAGTCCTAGTCGTACTAGGATTGGAGGAGGAATCCTCCTCTACTCCTTAGTTCGGCCGACCCAAGGGCTGGCTCCTTCGGAGCCAAGCCTCCTCCTCCTCGCCTCCTATATATACTAGAGGGTTTTAGGGTTTTGGCACATGATTTTCAGCCACGTGCTACCCGTTCCTCTAGTGCATAGTTTCTCCTCTAGATCGGATTTCTGAAGTGCTTTGGTGAAGCCCTACCGGAATTGCTCCACCACCATCGCCGCAGCGCCGTCACGCTGCTGGAGAACTCGTCTACCTCTCTGCTCCCTCTTCTTGGATCAAGAAGGAGGAGATCGTCATCGAGCTGTACGTGTGATGAATGCGGATGTGCCGTCCGTTCGGCGCTAGATCGGAAGGACAGTGATCAAGATCGCGAGACGGATCGTGATGAGTTCGCGGGACGGATCATGATGAGTTCATAAGACGGATCGTGATTGGATCGCAGGAAGGATCGTGATGATATCACGGGACGCTCGGTGATTTGGATCGCAAAGACGTTCGACTACACCAACCGCGTTTCTTAACGCTTCCCGCTTAGCGATCTACAAGGGTATGTAGATCCACTCTCCCTCTCGTAGATGCTCATCACCATGGATAGGTCTTGCATGAACGTAGGAAAATTGTGTTTCCCATACGACGTTCCCCAACAGTGGCATCATGAGCTAGGTCTACGTGTAGATGAGATCTCGAGTAGAACACAAAGAGTTTGTGGGCGTTGATGCTTAGATTGCTTCCTCCCTTGGTCGTGTTTTGGTTCAGCGGTATTGTGAGATGAAGCGTCCCGAACCAACATTACTCGTACGCTTACAAGAGACCGGTTCCCTCAACCGCAACTTGTTGCGTAGATGGCTTGCGGGTGCCAGTTTCTCTCACTTTAGTTGGATCGGATTCGACAAAGGCGGTCCTTGAGAAGGTTGAAAAGCAACTAGTGTATCACCGTTGTGGTTTATGCGTAGGTGAAATTTTTCTTGCTAGATACCTGTAGCAGCCATATAAAACATGCAACAACAATTAGAGGACGTCTAACTTGTTTTTGCAGGGTATGTTGTGATGTGATATGGCCAATTACATGATGTGATATATGTGATGTATGAGATGATCATGTGTTGTATAGAATATCATGACTTGCATGTCGATGAGTACGGCAACCGGCAGGAGCCATAGGGTTGTCTTTAATTATTGTATGACCTGTGTGTCAATCATTAAGCGCTATATAATGCTTTACTTTATCTCTAAACGGTAGCAATATTAGTAGAAGTATGGTGGGCGCGACAACCCCGATGGCGACACGTTGATGGAGATCAAGATGATGGAGATCATGGTGTCATGCCGTTGACGATGGAGATCATGCCGGTGCTTTCATGATGGATATCAAAAGCACAAGTTCATGGACATATCATGTCACTTATGATTTGCATGTGATGTTAATCCTTTTATGCATCTTGGTTTACTTAGGACGACAGTAGCATTATAAGGTGATCCCTCACTTAATTTCAAGATAAATTGCGTTCTCCCCGAGTGTGCACCATTGCGAAATTGCTTCCTGTCGAGACACCACATGATGATCGGGTGTGATAGACTCTACGTTCACATACAACGGGTGCAAGCCAGTGTTGCACATGCAGAACACTCGGGTTAAACTTGACGAGCCTAGCATGTACAGACATGGCCTCGGAACACAAGAGACCAAAAGGTCGAACATGAGTCATATAGTAGATACGATCAACATGATGATGTTCACCATTGAAACCTCCTCAACTCACGTGATGATCGGACTTGAGTTTGTGAAATTGGATCATGTATCACTGGAATGACTGGAGGGATGTCAATTTGAGTGGGAGTTCTTAAGTAATATGATTAATTGAACTCATTATCATGAACATAGTCAGTATTGTCTTTGCAAAATTATGTTGTAGATTACTAGCTCACGCTCTAGCTCCCTTGAATTTTTATATGTTCCTTGAGAAATAGAGTTGAAATATGATGGTAGCAATATTGCGGACTGGGTCCGTGATCTGAGGATTGTCCTCATTGCTGCACAAAAGGCTTATGTCCTTAATGCACCGCTCGGTGCGCCAACCCCTCTAGCGTCTTCTGTAGATGCTGTGAACATCTGACAAGCACATTCTGATGACTACTTGATAGTTTAGTGCATCATGCATTACGGCTTAGAATTGAGGCTCCGAAACATTTTGAACGTAACGGAACATATGAGATGTTCTGAGAGCTGAAATTAGGATCTCAGGTTCATGTCCGTGTTGCGACATATGAGATCTCCAACAAGATTCTTTGCCTGCAAGATGAAAGAGAATAGCTCAATTATTGAGCATGTGCTCAGATTTTCTGGGTGCTACAATCGCTTAAATCGAGTGGGAATTGATCTTCCAGATAATATAGTGATTGATATACTTCTCCAAGTCACTGTCACTAAGCTACTAGAACTTGGTGATGAACTATAAAATACCAGGGATAGAAATAATGATCCCTGAGCTATTCGCGATGTTTGACACCGCGAAGGTAGAAATCAAGAAGGAGCATCAAGTGTTGATGGTTAGTTAAACCACTAGTTTCGAGAAGGGCAGGAGCAAGAAGGGAAACTTCATGGATAGCAAGTCAGTTGCTGCTCCAGTGAAGCAACCCAAAGTTGAACCCAGACCCAAGACTAAGTGCTTCGATTATGAGGAGAGCGGTCGCTGAAGCGGAACAACCCTAGATACTTGGTAGATAAGCAGGCTGGCAACATCGATAGAACTATATTTGATATACGTGTTATTGATGTGTACCTTGCTGGTACTCCTAGTAGCACCTGGGTATTGGATACCGGTTCGGTTGCTAAATGTTAGTAACTCGAAATGAAAACTACGGAATAAACGGAGCACTAGCTAAGGGTGAGGTGATGATGTGTGTTGGAAATGTTTCCAAGGTTGATGTGATCAACATCGCACGCTCTCTCTACCTTCGGGATTAGTGACAAACCTAAATAAATGTTGTTTGGTGTTTTGCGTTGAGCATGAATGTGATTAGATCATGTTTATTGCAACACGGTTATTCATTTAAGTTAGAGAATAATGGTTATTCTGTTTACATGAATAATACCTTCAATGGTCATGCACCCAGTGAGAATGGTTTGTTGAATCTTGATCGTAGTAATACACATGTTCATAACATTGATGCCAAAAGATACAAAGTTAATAATGATAGTACCACACACTTGTGGCACTGCCGCTAAATGTCATATTGGTATAAAGCACATGAGAAACTCCATGCTAATGGATCTTTGGACTCGTTCGATTTCGAATCGGTTGAGACATGCGAACCATGCCTCTTGGGCAAGATGACTAAGGACCCCGTTTCCAGATGGATGGAGCGAGCAAGTGATTTATTGGAAATGATACATGTTGATGTATGCAATCCAATGAGTCTTGTAGCGTTCGGTGGATATCGTTATTTTCTTACCTTCACTGATGATTTGAGTAGATATAGTGTATATTTAATTAATGAAACACAAGTCTGAATCGTTTGAAAGGTTCAAGCAAATTCGAAGTGAAGTTTAAGATCATCATGACAAGAAGATAAAAATATCTGCAATATGATCATGGAGGTGAATATCTAAGTCACGAGTTTGGCATACAACTTTAGACAATGTGAAAGTTGTTTCACAACTCATGCCACTTGGAACACCATAGTGTGATGGTGTGTCCGAACGTCATAATCGTGCTCTATTGGAGATGGTGCATGCTATGATGTCTCTTATCGTTTTGCTACTATAGTTTTGGGGTTATGCATTAGAGACAACTACGTTCACTTTAAATAGGGCACCATCTAAATCCGTTGATATGACACCGTCTGAACTATGGTTTGATAGAAACCTAAGCTGTCATTTCTTAATGTTTGGGGCTGCGATGCTTGTGTGGATAATGTTTTCACCTAATGAGCTCGAACCCAAAGCGGACAAATGCATCTTCATAGAATACCTTAAGAATAGTTGGGTAAACCTTCTATCTCAGTTCCAAGCATAAAGTGTTTGTTGCTAAAACTGAGTCCTTTGTCGAGAAAAAGTTTCTCTCGAAAGAATTGAGTGGGAGGAAGATAGAACTTGATGAGGTTATTGAACCTTTGTTTCGATGAAAGTAGCGCACCGCAGGAAGTTGTTTCTGTGAAGCCTACATTAGTTGAAGAGGAAGTTAATGATGATGATCATGAAGCTTCGGATCAAGTTACGATCAAACCTCGTAGGTCGACAAGGACGTGTACTGCTCCTGAGTGGTATGACAACCCTGTCTTAGAGGTCATGTTGTTGGACAACGATGAACCTACGAGCTATGGAGAAGCGATGATGGGCCCGGATTCCGACAAATGGTTAGAGACGATGAAATCCGAGATAGGATCCATGTTTGAAAACCAAGTATAGACTTTGGTAGACTTGCTCGTTGGACGGCAGGTCGTCGAGTACAAATGGACCTTTGAGATGAAGACAGACGCTGATGGTAAATGTTGCCATTTATAAAGCTCGACTTGTCACAAAGAAGTTTTCGACAAGTTCAAAGAGTTGAATACGATGAGACTTTCTCACTCGTAGTGATGCTAAAGTCTGTTGGAATTATGTTAGCAATTGCTGCATTTTTCAATTATGAAATGTGGAAGATGGATGACAAAACATTGTTTCCTTAACAGTTTACTTGAGGAAAGATTGTATGTGATACAACCAGAGGGTTTTGTTAGTCCTAAGGATGCTAAAAGGTGTGTGAGCTCCAGCAATCCATCTAAGGGATGGAGCAAGCATCTCGGAGTTTGAATACACACTTTGATGAGGTGATCAAAGTTTTGTAGTTTATACAAAGTTTATGAGAAACTTGTATTTACAATAAAGTGAGTGGGAGCACTATAGAATTTCTGATAAGTATATGTGGATGACATATTGTTGATCGGAAATAATGTAGAATTTCTGGAAAGCATGAATGGTTGTTTGAAAAGAGTTTTTCAAAGGAAGACCTGGATAAAGCTACGTAATTGTTGAGCATCAAGATCTATAGAGATAGATCAAGATGCTTGATGAGACTTTCAATGAGTACATACCTTGACAAGATTTTGAAAGAGTTCAAAATGGATCAGTCAGAGAAAGAGTTCTCGCCTGATTTGTAAGGTGTGAAGTTGAGTGAGACTCAAAGCTCGACCATGGCAGAAGAAAGAGAAAGGACGAACGTCGTCCCCTATGCCTTAGCCATAGGCTCTATATTATGCCATGCTGTGTACCGCACCTGGTGTGTGCCTTGCCATGAGTGTGTCAAGGGGTACAAAAGTGATCCAGGAGTGGATCACTGGACAGCGGTCAAGATTATCCTTAGTAACTAAAAGACTAAGGAGATGTTTCTCGATTATGGAGGTGATAAAGAGTTCATCTAAAGAGTTACGTCGATGCAAGCTGTAACACCAATCCGGATGACTCGTAGTAGAAATCTGGATACATATAGTGGAGTAGCCATTTGGAATAGTACCAAGTGGAGTGTGGTAGTAGTGTTTATGGTTTGACATAGAGATTTGCAAAGTATACACGGATCTAAATGTTGCATACCCGTTGACTATAAGACCTCTCTCACATGCAAAGCATGATCGAGACCCAGAACTCATTGGGTGTTAGATTCATAACAATGTGAATCACATGGTGATGTGAACTAGATTATTGACTCTAGTGCAAGTGGGAGACTGTTGGAAATATGCCCTAGAGGCAATAATAAATTAGTTATTATCATATTTCCTTGTTCATGATAATCGTTTATTATCCATGCTGTAATTGTATTGATCGGAAACTCAGATACATGTGTGGATACATAGACAACACCATGTCCCTAGTATGTCTCTAATAGACTAGCTCGTTGATTAAAGATGGCTAAGGTTTCCTAGCCATTGACATGAGATGTCATTTGATAACGGGATCACATCATTAGGAGAATGATGGGATGGACAAGACCCAAACAACAAACGTAGCATATGATCATGTCAGTTTATTGCTACTATTTTCTGCATGTCAAGTATCTGTTCCTATGACCATGAGATCATGCAACTCACTGACACCGAAGGAGTGCCTTGTGTGTATCAAACATTGCAACGTAACTGGGTGACTATAAATGTACTCTACAGGTATCTCCGAGGGTGTCTATTGGGGTGGCATGGATCAAGACTAGGATTTTTTAGTCCGTGTGACGGAGAGGTATCTTAGGGCCCACTAGGTAATACAACATCACAAAAAGACTTGCAAGCAATGTGACTAAGTGTTAGTCATGGGATCTTGTATTACAGAATGAGTAAAGAGACTTGCCGGTAACGAGGTTGAACTAGGTATGGAGATACCGACGATCGAATCTCGGGCAAGTAACATATCGAAGAAGAAAGGGAACATCATACGGGATTAACTGAATCCTTGACATAGAGGTTCGCCGATAAAGGTCTTCGTAGAATATGTAGGAACCAATATGGCCATCCTGGTCCCGCTATTGGCTATTGACCATAGAGGTGTCTCGGTCATGTCTACATAGTTCTCGAACCCGCAGGGTCTGCACACTTAAGTTTCGGTGACGTTTCGGTAGTATAGAGTTATGTATGGTGGTTAACGAAGGTTTTTCGGAGTCCCGGATGATATCCCGGATGTCATGAGGAGCTCCGGAATTTTCCGGAGGTAAAGTTTGATATATAGGAAGTCCCATTTTGGTCACCGGAAAAGTTCTGTGCTCATCGGTAGTGTACCGGGAGACCATCGGGAGGGGTATTTCGACCCAAGAGGCTACATGGTCTGTGGGAGAGTAAATACCAGCCCTTTGTGGGTTGGTGGAAGTTGTTGGAAATATGCCCTAGAGGCAATATATAAAGTGTTTATTATTATATTTCCTTGTTCATCATAATCGTTTATTATCCATGCTATAATTGTAGTGATCGGAAACACATTGCATGTGTGGATAAATAGACAAACACTATGTCCCTAGTATGCCTCTAGTGAACTAGCTCGTTGATCAAAGATGGTCAGGGTTTCCTAGACATTGACATGTGATGTCATTTGATAACGGGATCACATCATTAGGAGACTGATGTGATAGACAAGACCCAAACTACAAACGTAGCATATGATCATGTCAGTTTATTGCTACTGTTTTCTGCATGTCAAAGTATATGTTCCTATGACCATGAGATCATGCAACTCACGGATATCGGAGGAGTGCCTTGTCTGTATCAAACGTCGCAACGTAACTGGGTGACTATAAAGGTGCTCTACAGGTATCTCCGATGGTGTCTGTTGAGTTGGCATGGATCGAGACTGGGATTTGTTACTCCGTGTGACGGAGAGGTATCTCGGGGCCCACTCGGTAATGCAACATCACAATAAGCCTTGCAAGCAATGTGACTAATTGTTAGTTGCGGGATCTTGCATTACAGGACGAGTAAAGAGACTTGCTGGTAACGAGATTGAACTAGGTATAGAGATACCGACGATCGAATCTCGGGCAAGTAACATACCGAAGAACAAAGGGAACGTTATACGGGATTAACTGAATCCTTGACATAGAGGTTCAACCGATAAGATCTTCATAGAATATGTAGGAACCAATGTGGACGTCCAGGTCCCGCCATTGGTTATTGGCCATAGAGGTGTCTCGGTCATGTCTACATAGTTCTCGAACCCGCAGGGTCTGCACACTTAAGTTTCGGTGACGTTTCGGTAGTATAGAGTTATGTATGGTGGTTAATGAAGGTTGTTCGGAGTCCCGGATGATATCCCGGACGTCATGAGGAGCTCCGGAATTGTCCGGAGGTAAAGTTTGATATATACGAAGTCCCATTTTGGTCACCGGAAAAGTTCTATGCTCATCGGTAGTGTACCGAGAGTGCCGGTAGTGTACCGGGAGACCATCGGGAGGGTTATTTCGACCCAAGAGGCTACATGGTCTGTGGGAGAGTAAATACCAGCCCTTTGTGGGCTGGTGGAAGTTGTTGGAAATATGCCCTAGAGGCAATATATAAAGTGTTTATTATTATATTTCCTTGTTCATGATAATCGTTTATTATCCATGCTATAATTATAGTGATCGGAAACACATTGCATGTGTGGATAAATAGACAAACACTATGTCCCTAGTATGCCTCTAGTGAACTAGCTCGTTGATCAAAGATGGTCAGGGTTTCCTAGACATTGACATGTGATGTCATTTGATAACGGGATCACATCATTAGGAGACTGATGTGATAGACAAGACCCAAACTACAAACGTAGCATATGATCGTGTCAGTTTATTGCTACTGTTTTCTGCATGTCAAAGTATATGTTCCTATGACCATGAGATCATGCAACTCACGGATATCGGAGGAGTGCCTTGTGTGTATCAAACGTCGCAACGTAACTGGGTGACTATAAAGGTGCTCTACAGGTATCTCCGATGGTGTCTGTTGAGTTGGCATGGATCGAGACTGGGATTTGTTACTCCGTGTGACGGAGAGGTATCTCGGGGCCCACTCGGTAATGCAACATCACAATAAGCCTTGCAAGCAATGTGACTAATTTTTAGTTGCGGGATCTTGCATTACAGGACGAGTAAAGAGACTTGCCGGTAACGAGATTGAACTAGGTATAGAGATACCGACGATCGAATCTCGGGCAAGTAACATACCGAAGAACAAAGGGAACGTTATACGGGATTAACTGAATCCTTGACATAGAGGTTCAACCGATAAGATCTTCATAGAATATGTAGGAACCAATGTGGACGTCCAGGTCCCGCCATTGGTTATTGGCCATAGAGGTGTCTCGGTCATATCTACATAGTTCTCGAACCCGCAGGGTCTGCACACTTAAGTTTCGGTGACGTTTCGGTAGTATAGAGTTACGTATGGTGGTTAACGAAGGTTGTTCGGAGTCTCGGATGATATCCCGGACGTCATGAGGAGCTCCGGAATTGTCCGGAGGTAAAGTTTGATATATAGGAAGTCCCATTTTGGTCACCGGAAAAGTTCTATGCTCATCGGTAGTGTACCGGGAGTGCCGGTAGTGTACCGGGAGACCATCGGGAGGGGTATTTCGACCCAAGAGGCTACATGGTCTGTGGGAGAGTAAATACCAGCTCTTTGTGGGCTGGTGGAAGTTGTTGGAAATATGCCCTAGAGGCAATATATAAAGTGTTTATTATTATATTTCCTTGTTCATGATAATCGTTTATTATCCATGCTATAATTATAGTGATCGGAAACACATTGCATGTGTGGATAAATAGACAAACACTATGTCCCTAGTATGCCTCTAGTGAACTAGCTCGTTGATCAAAGATGGTCAGGGTTTCCTAGACATTGACATGTGATGTCATTTGATAACGGGATCACATCATTAGGAGACTGATGTGATGGACAAGACCCAAACTACAAACGTAGCATATGACCGTGTCAGTTTATTGCTACTGTTTTCTGCATGTCAAAGTATATGTTCCTATGACCATGAGATCATTCAACTCACGTATATCGGAGGAGTGCCTTGTGTGTATCAAACGTTGCAACATAACTGGGTGACTATAAAGGTGCTCTACAGGTATCTCCGATGGTGTCTGTTGAGTTGGCATGGATCGAGACTGGGATTTGTTTTTCCGTGTGACGGAGAGGTATCTCGGGGCCCACTCGGTAATGCAACATCACAATAAGCCTTGCAAGCAATGTGACAAATTGTTAGTTGCAGGATCTTGCATTACAGGACGAGTAAAGAGACTTGCCGGTAACGAGATTGAACTAGGTATAGAGATACCGACGATCGAATCTCGGGCAAGTAACATACCGAAGAACAAAGGGAACGTTATACGGGATTAACTGAATCCTTGACATAGAGGTTCAACCGATAAGATCTTCATAGAATATGTAGGAACCAATGTGGACGTCTAGGTCCCGCCATTGGTTATTGGCCATAGAGGTGTCTCGGTCATGTCTACATAGTTCTCGAACCCGCAGGGTCTGCACACTTAAGGTTCGGTGACGTTTCGGTAGTACAGAGTTATGTATGGTGGTGACCGAAGGTTGTTCGGAGTCCCGTATGAGATCCCGGACATCACGAAGAGCTCCGGAATGGTCGAGAGGTAAAGATTCATATATAGGAAGTCCCAGTTTGGTCACCGGAAAAGTTTCGGGCTCATCGGTAGTGTACCGGGAGTGCCGGTAGTGTATCGGGAGGCCTCCGGGAGGGTTATTTCGACCCCAAGAGGTCCATGGGCTGTGGGAGGGTGTTAGCCAGCCCTTAGTGGTCTGGAAACCCAGCCACAAAGGCCCAAGGCGCAGGAGGTGGAAAATCCTAAGGAAAAATGAAAAAAAAGGAAAATCAGCCAATAGGAAGCAATCCTACTCCAACTAGGATTGGAATAGGAGTAGGATTGCTCCCACCTTGGCCGGCCAACTCCTCCTTGGAGTTTTGGTGCGCCAGACCTCCTCCTCTCCCTTCCTCCTATATATACTAGTGGATTGGGTGGTTTTTGGACACAACTTACGGCCACGTGCTACCCGATTCACCGGTGCTCCTCTAGATCGGATTTCTGCAGTGCTTAGGGGAAGCCCTACCGGAATTGCTCCACGACCACCATCACCGGAGCGCCGTCATGCTGCTGGTGTACTCTCTCTCCTCTCCACCCCCTCTTTCTGGATCAAGACGATGGAGATCGTCATCAAGCTGCACGTGTGCTGAACGCGGAGGTGCCGTCCGTTCGGTACTAGATCGGAAAGATCGTGATCAAGGCCACGAGACGTTCGTGATTGGATCGTGGGACGGATCGTGACGAGATCGTGGGACGGTTCATGATTGGTTCGCGGGACGGTTCGTGATTGGACGCTCGGCGATTTGGATCGCGAAGAAGTTCGACTACACCAACCACGTTTCTTAACGCTTCCCGCTTAGCGATCTACAAGGGTACATAGATCCACTCTCCCTCTCGTAGATGCTCATCACCATGGATAGGTTTGCGTGTACGTAGGAAATTTTTTGTTTCCCATGCAACGTTCCCCAACAGTGGCATCATGAGCTAGGTTGATGGTTCAATGAGATCTCGAGTAGAGCACAAAAGGTTTGTGGGCGTTGATGCTTAGATTGCTTCCTCCCTTGGTCAGATTTTGGTTCTGCGGGATTGTGAGATAAAACGGCTCAGACCAACATTACTCGTATGCTTACGAGAGACTGGTTCCCTCAACGCAACTTGTTGCTTAGATGGCTTGCGGGCGACAGTTTGTCTCACTTTAGTTGGATCGGATCCGACAAAGGCGGTCCTTGAGAAGGTTGAAAAGCAATCTATGTATCACCGTTGTGGTTTATGCGTTGGTGAGAATCGTTCTTACTAGATACCCGTAGCAGCCACGTAAAACATGCAACAACAATTAGAGGACGTCTAACTTGTTTTTGCAGGGTATCTTGTGATATGATATGGCCAATTACATGATGAGATATATGTGATGTATGAGATGATCATGTGATGTATAGATTATCACGACTTGCATGTCGGTGATTACGGCAACCGGCAGGAGCCATAGGGTTGTCTTTAATTATTGTATGCCCTACGTGTCAATCATTAAGCGCTATGTAATGCTTTACTTTATCGCTACAATAGCAATAGTAGTAGAAGCATGCAGGGCGTGACAACCCCGGTGGCGACACGTTGATGGAGATCATGGTGTCATGCCGGTGACGATGGAGATCATGCCGGTGTTTCGAAGATGGAGATCTTAAACACAAGTTGATGGCCATATCATGTCACTTATGAATTGCATGAGATGTTAATCCTTTTATGCACCTTGTTTTTCTTAGTACGACGGTAGCATTATAAGGTGATCCCTCAATTAAATTTCAAGATGAACTGTGTTCTCCCCGAGTGTGCACCGTTGCGAAAGTTCGTCGTGTCGAGACACCACGTGATGATCGGGTGTGATAGACTCTACGTTCACATACAACGGGTGCAAGCCAGATTTGCACGTGCAGAACACTCGGGTTAAACTTGACGAGCCTAGCATGTACAAACATGGCCTCGGAACACAAGAGACTGAAAGGTCGAACATGAGTCATATAGTAGATATGGTCAACATAGTGATGTTCACCATTGAAGCCAACTTAACTCACGTGATGATCGGACTTGAGTTGGTGAATTTGGATCATGTGACACTCAGATGGCCGGAGGGATGTCAATTTGAGTGGGAGCTTTAGTAATTTGATTAACTAAACTCATTATCATGAACAATAGTCTAAATAACCTTTGCATATTTATGTTGTAGATCAATGGCTCGTGCAGTAGCACCCCTGAATTTTAATGCATTCCTAGAGAAAGCTAAGTTGAAAGATGATGGAAGTAATTTTGTTGATTGGGCCCGTAATCTGAGGATTATCCTTACGGCTTCCCAGAAACAATATGTCCTTGATGCACTGCTTGGTGACCAACCAAAAGACATGACCTCCGAAGACGTTAAGAATGCTTGGGAGGCTCGTGCTGGAGACTACTCAATAGTTCAGTGTGCAATATTGTATGGCTTAGAACCGGGACTTCAAAGACGTTTTGAACGTCATGGAGCATATGAGATGTTCCAGGAGTTGAAGTTTATCTTTCAGAAGAATGCCCGGATCGAGAGGTATGAGACCTCCGATAAATTCTATGCTTGCAAGATGGAGGAGAACGGGTCTGTCAGTGAGCATATACTCAGAATGTCTGGGTACTCAAACCGTCTGGCTGAGTTGGGAATTGCCCTTCCGCAGGAGGCGATCATTGATAGAGTTCTTCAATCACTGTCACCTAGTTACGAAAGTTTTGTGATGAACTATAACATGCACGGGATGAACAAGTCATCATCCGAGCTGTTTGCGATGCTGAAAGTCGCTGAGTCTGAAATCCAGAAAGAACATCAAGTGTTGATGGTCAATAAAACCACTAGTTTCAAGAAGAATGGCAAGGGCAAAGGCAAGAAGGGTAAAACCAAGAAGGATGGCAAAGCAGTTGCTACTCCTACAAAGAAGCCTAAGCATGGACCTAAGCTAGAAACTGAGTGCTTTCGTTGTAAGGGAACTAGTCACTGGAAGCGGAACTACCCCAAGTACCTCGCTAACAAGAAGGCGGCCAACGGCAAACAAGGTATATATGATATACATGTTATTGATGTGCACCTTACTAGTTCTCGTAGTAGTGCCTGGGTATTTGATACCGGTTCGGTTGCTCACATTTGCAACTCAAAACAGGAACTACGGAATAAATGAAGACTAGCAAAGGACGAAGTGACGATGCGCATGGGAAATGGTTCCAATGTTGATGTGATCGCCGTCGGCACGCTCTCTCTTCGATTACCATCAGGATTAGTGATGAACCTAAATAATTGTTATTTAGTGCCTGCGTTAAGCATGAACATTATATCTGGATCTTGTTTATTGCTAGACGGTTACTCATTTAAATCAGAGAATAAAGGTTGTTCTATTTATATGAGTAATATCTTTTATGGTCATGCACCCAATGTTAGGGGTTTATTCATATTGAATCTTGATAGTGATGACACACATGTTCATAACATTGATGCCAAAATATGTAGAGTACTTAATGATAGTACCACTTTCTTGTAGCACTGCCGTTTAGGTCATATTGGTGTAAAACGCATGAGGAAGCTCCATGCTGATGGACTTTTGGAGTCACTTGATTTTGAATCACTTGACACATGTGAACCATGCCTTATGGGCAAGATGACCAAAACGCCGTTCTCTGGAACAATGGAACGGGCGAGTGACTTATTGGAAATCATACATACTGATGTGTGCGGTCCATTGAATGTCGAAGCGCGCGGTGGTTATCGTTATTTTCTCACCTTCACTGATGACTTGAGTAGATATGGGTATATTTACTTGATGAAACACAAGTCTGAAACATTTGAAAAGTTCAAGCAATTTCAGAGTGAAGTTGAGAATCATCGTAACAAGAAGATTAAATTTCTTCGATCTGATCGAGGAGGTGAATATTTGAGTTATGAGTTTGGCAGTCACTTAAGACAGTGTGGAATTGTTTCACAGTTGACACCACCCGGAACACCACAGCGTAACGGTGTGTCTGAACGTCGTAATCGGACCTTATTCGATATGGTGCGTTCTATGATGTCTCTTGCCGATTTGCCACTATCGTTTTGGGGTTATGCATTAGAGACAACTGCATTCACTTTAAATAGGGCACCATCAAAATCCGTTGAGACGATGCCATATGAACTCTGGTTTGGCAAAAATCCGAAATTTTCGTTTCTTAAAGTTTGGGGATGTGATGCTTATGTCAAAAATCTTCAGCCTGAAAAGCTGGAACCCAAAGCGGAAAAGTGCGTCCTCATAGGGTACCCGAAAGAGACAGTCGGGTATACCTTCTATCTCAGATCCGAGGGCAAAGTGTTTGTCGCTAAGAATGGAACATTTCTTGAGAAAGAGTTTCTCTCGAAAGAATTGAGTGGGAGGAAAATAGAGCTTGATGAGGTTATCGAACCTTTACTTCAACCAGAGAGTAGCGCAGCACAGAAAGATGTTTCTGTGGAACCTACGACGGTAGAAGAGGAAGTTAATGATGATGATCATGAAGCTCCGGATCAAGCTGCTATTGAACCTCGTAGGTCGACAAGGACGTGTACTACTCCCGAGTGGTACGGCAACCCTGTCTTAGAGGTCATGTTATTGGACAACAATGAACCTACGAGCTATGGAGGAGCAGTGATGGGCCCGGATTCCGAGAAATGGTTAGAGGCCATGAAATCTGAGATGGGATCCATGTATGAAAAAAAAGTATGGACTTTGGAAGTACTACCTGAAGGGCGAAAGGCCATTCAGAACAAATGGATCTATAAGAAGAAGACGAACGCGGACGGTAATGTCACCGTCTATAAAGCTCGACTTGTGGCAAAGGGTTTTTCACAAGTTAAAGGAGTTGACTACGATGAGACTTTCTCACCCGTAGCGATGCTTAAGTCTGTCAGAATCATGTTGGCAATATCTGTTTATTTCGACTATGAAATTTGGCAGATGGACGTCAAAACGGCATTCCTCAACGGTTTCCTTGAGGAAGAGTTGTATATGATGCAACCCGAAGGTTTTGTCGATCCAGAGAATGCTGACATAGTTTGCAAACTCCAGCGATCCATTTATGGACTGGTGCAAGCATCTTGGAGTTGGAATAAACGCTTTGATGAGGTGATCAAAGCGTTTGGGTTTATACAAGTTTATGGAGAAGCTTGTATTTACAAGAAAGTGAGTGGGAGCTCTGTAGCGTTTCTAGTGTTATATGTGGATGACATATTGCTGATTGGAAACGATATAGAAATGCTGGAAAGCGTGAAGGAATATTTGAATAAGAGTTTTTCAATGAAGGACCTAAGAGAAGCTGCTTTCATATTAGGCATTAAGATCTATAGAGATAGGTCTGAGATGCTTAATAGCACTTTCATAGAGCACATACCTTGATAAAGTTTTAAAGAAGTTCAAAATGGAACAGGCCAAGAAGGGGTTCTTGCCTGTGTTACAAGGTGTGAAGTTGAGTAAGACTCAATGCCCAGTGACTGCAGAAGATAAAGAAAAGATGAGCGTCATCCCCTATGCTTCAGCCATAGGCTCTATCATGTATGCAATGCTATGCACAAGACCCGATGTCAGCCTTGCCATAAGTATGGCTGGAAGGTTTCAAAGTGATCCTGGAATGGAGCACTGGCAAGCGGTCAAGAATATCCTTAAGTACCTTAACAGGACTAAGGACATGTTTCTCGTTTATGGAGGTGATGAAGAGCTCGTCGTAAAGGGTTACGTCGATGCAAGCTTCGACAGTGATCCGGACGATTCTAAATCGCAAACCGGATACGTATTTATTCTTAACGGGGGAGCGGTAAGCTGGTGCAGTTCCAAGCAAAGCGTGGTAGCTGATTCTACCTGCGAAGTGGAGTACATCGCAGCCTCGGAGGTAGCGAAGGAAGGTTTCTGGATGAAGCAGTTCATGACAGATCTTGGAGTAGTGCCTAGTGTACTGAATCCAATAAATCTGTTCTCTGACAACACTGGTGCCATTGCTCTAGCCAAGGAACAAAGGTTTCACAAGAGGACCAGACACATAAAGCGACGCTTCAACTCCATCCGGTTCTACATCGAGGAGAAGGACATAAATATTTGCAAAGTGCACACGGATCTGAATGTTGCAGACCCGTTGACTAAACCTCTTCCAAGGGCTAAACATGATCAACACCAGAACTGTATGGGTGTTCGATTCATTACCATGTAAATCACATAGTGATGTGAACTAGATTATATCTAGTGCAAGTGGGAGACTATTGGAAATATGCCCCAGAGGCAATATATAAAGTGTTTATTATTATATTTCCTTGTTCATGATAATCGTTTATTATCCATGCTATAATTGTAGTGATCGGAAACACATTGCATGTGTGGATAAATAGACAAAAACTATGTCCCTAGTATGCCTCTAGTGAACTAGCTCGTTGATCAAAGATGGTCAGGGTTTCCTAGACATTGACATGTGATGTCATTTGATAACGGGATCACATCATTAGGAGACTGATGTGATGGACAAGACCCAAACTACAAACGTAGCATATGATCGTGTCAGTTTATTGCTACTGTTTTCTACATGTCAAAGTATATGTTCCTATGACCATGAGATCATGCAACTCACGGATATCGGAGGAGTGCCTTGTGTGTATCAAACATCACAACGTAACTGGGTGACTATAAAGGTGCTCTACAGGTATCTCCGATGGTGTCTGTTGAGTTGGCATGGATCGAGATTGGGATTTGTTACTCCGTGTGACGGAGAGGTATCTTGGGGCCCACTCGATAATGCAACATCACAATAAGCCTTGCAAGCAATGTGACTAATTGTTAGTTGCGGGACCTTGCATTACGGGACGAGTAAAGAGACTTTCCGGTAACGAGATTGAACCAGGTATAGAGATACCGACGATCGAATCTCGGGCAAGTAACATACCGAAGAACAAAGGGAACGTTATACGGGATTAACTGAATCCTTGACATAGAGGTTCAACCGATAAGATCTTCGTAGAATATGTAGGAACCAATGTGGACGTCCAGGTCCCTCCATTGGTTATTGGCCATAGAGGTGTCTCGGTCATGTCTACATAGTTCTCGAACCCGCAGGGTCTGCACACTTAAGGTTCGGTGACGTTTCGGTAGTATAGAGTTATGTATGGTGGTGACCGAAGGTTGTTCGGAGTCCCGGATGAGATCCCGGACGTCAGGAAGAGCTCCGGAATGGTCGAGAGGTAAAGATTCATATATAGGAAGTCCCAGTTTGGTCACCGGAAAAGTTTCGGGCTCATCAGTAGTGTACCGGGAGTGCCCGTAGTGTACCGGGAGGCCTCCGGGAGGGTTATTTCGACCCCAAGAGGTCCATGGGCTGTGGGAGGGTGTTAGCCAGCCCTTAGTGGGCTGGGAAACCCAGCCACAAAGTCCCAAGGCGCAGGAGGTGGAAAATCCTAAGGAAAAAGGGAAAAAAAGGGAAAATCAGCCAATAGGAAGCAATCCTACTCCAACTAGGATTGGAGTAGGAGTAGGATTGCTCCCACCTTGGCCGGCCAACTCCTCCTTGGAGTTGTGGTGCGCCAGCCCTCCTCCTCTCCCTTCCTCCTATATATACTAGTGGATTGGGTGGTTTTTGGACACAACTTATGGCCACGTGCTACCCGATTCACCGGTGATCCTCTAGATCGGATTTCTGCAGTGCTTAGGCGAAGCCCTGCCGGAATTGCTCGACCCCCACCATCACCGGAGCGCCGTCACGCTGCCGGTGAACTCTCTCTCCTCGCCACCCCCTCTTTCTGGATCAAGACGGTGGAGATCGTCATCAAGCTGCACGTGTGCTGAACGCGGAGGTGCCGTCCGTTCGGTACTAGATCGGAAAGATCGTGATCAAGGCCACGAGACGTTCGTGATTGGATTGTGGGACGGATCATGACGAGATCGCGGGACGGTTCATGATTGGTTCGCGGGATGGTTCATGATTGGATCGCAGGACGCTCGGCGATTTGGATCGCGAAGAAGTTCGACTACACCAACCGCGTTTCTTAACGCTTCCCGCTTAACGATCTACAAGGGTACGTAGATCCACTCTCCCTCTCGTAGATGCTCATCACCATGGATAGGTTTGCATGTGCGTAGGAAATTTTTTGTTTCCCATGCAAAGTTCACCAACAGAAGTCCCACACAAGGCCCATGCGGCTGGGAAGAAAATCCCAAAGACAAAAAGGTGGAAAAAGGCAAAAAAGGCAATATAGGAAGGAGTCCTAGTCCTACTGGGATTGGAGGAGGAATCCTCCTCTCCTCCTTAGTTCGGCTGACCCACGGGCTGGATCCTTGGGAGCCAAGCCTCCTCCGCCTGTCCTCCTATATATACTAGAGGGTTTTAGGCTTTTGGCACATTATTTTTAGCCACGTGCTACCCATTCCTCTAGTGCATAGTTTCTCCTCTAGATCGGATTTCTGCGGTGCTTAGGGGAAGCCCTGCTGGAATTGCTCCACCACCATCGTCACAGCGCTGTCACCTTGTCAGAGAACTCATCTACCTCTCTGCTCCCTCTTGCTGGATCAAGAAGGCGGAGATCGTCATCGAGCTGTATGTGTGCTGAACGTGGAGGTACCGTCCGTTCGGCGCTAGATTGGAAGGACCGTGATCAAGATCGCGAGACGGATCGTGATGAGTTCGCGGGATGGATCGTGATGAGTTCGCGGGACGGATCATGATTGGATCGCGGGACAAATTGTGATGAGATCGTGGGACACTCGGCGATTTGGATCGCGAAGACGTTCGACTACACCAACCGCATTTCTTAACGCTTCCCGCTTAGCGATCTACAAGGGTATGTAGATCCACTCTCCCTCTCGTAGATGCTCATCACCATTGATAGGTCTTGTGTGAACGTAGGAATATTTTGTTTCCCATACGACTTTCCCCAACACCCGGCCCCATCGGAGGTGGAGATCGACGGTGTTTTGTGCCACATGAGGGCCGACATGGTGATCAGACAGTTCCGGGTAATTTCTCCTTTACACAATTAAAAATAAACAATAGCTAGTTATTGTACTAATCAGTGTTGTCTCGTTTGCAGACCTTCTACAGGTGTGAGGAGGGATACGAGGAGGCCACGACAAAGGTTATCGAAACCGAATACCGCCGCCTACTTCAAAATTGGTGGCAAGAGGCTCGAGTGCAGGCTGTTCGAGACTACTACGCCTCGCGGCGTATTCGGAAGGAAAAGGCGAAGTGCAACAATTCTAAGATGGGGAAGGAGCATTACATGAAGGTAATTACATATTATTAAGGCCTTGTAGTTAGTTTCCTTGATTTGATTCTTATGCGTAGTGCTCAAATTTATCTTTATTAACTTAGGTGCCCCGAAGATGGTGTGTGGATAAGATGGATTGTTGGGAGGCCTTGGTGGATTAGTGGTGCTCCAAAAAGTGGGAGGCCAGCCACAACACTGCCAGGGAGAGGCGTGGAAAAATGGTTGGTGTGCCACACCATCAAGGGAGCGTGTAGCGACCCGACCTGAAAGGTCGAATCTCCGGTGTTTCCGTACCATCCCAAGATCATGCTGGTACACACACGGTACATCAATGTATATATCAAAGGGAAATCACACAGCTTTATTAATCAAAAATCTCATATCGAGTTCTTTATTACAATAAAGATTACAATAAAGTGGCTAAAGGCCAACTCATGAGATAAACTAAACCAAAGTCTTGCGGAAGCTTCAAAGGTAGTTGAGTCCATCTGACACCAAGGGCATCTCACCGAGCGTAGAGCGTATCCTCACCCATGGTCAGAAAAATACCCTACAACATGATACGTTGCAGCCGTGTAGGTCAGCATATTGAATATGCCGGCAATGTCACAAAACGGGGTTAAAAGTAATCATCTATTCTATATGCATATATGACAGGTTGGGTTGTAAGTTTTTGCATAAAGCCAATTTTTCCTACAACAAGAGAGGGCAAAGCAAAAGTTATTACTACATTGTTGGTTAATTAATGAGATGGTTCCACCAACCAATTCTCATCCCCAAGTTGTCATTAATACCCACATCATTATAATTCTTTGTGTTGAGAGTTCCAGATAGTTTCAGTTCCTTTGGCTCAAATTGTCCATGACCGTGGACATGGCTAATCGATTAGGTTTGGGTACTCTGCAGAGTTTTGCACACGTTCCCCACAAGATTTGATCGCCTCCGTTGGATTCCTCGCACTTCAGGGTGTTTGAGGAACGGATGATCAAAACATGGTCTTCTAAGGGGTTCCTCTAAGACTCTGTCGGTGCCCATCCTTTCCTACCGTTCTTCTAGATCTCTTAGCACTGCTTGTCCAGGGTGACCACAATATCCAACCAAGCGAGCGCCCATAATGGCTTGTGGCTATGTAGGTAAGACTTGGGTCTTGAAGCATCCATCCATCTCTTTGTGCCTGGGTGGACCTTTCCACGTGAATACTGGCACTTCTCTAGCAACACCTAGGCTAACCACTAGCTTCTCGAGGGCGCCGTTCAACCATCATCCACCTAGAGGTATGTTGAAAACTCGGAGTCTTGAAGTCTTGATCCACAAGTAGGTCTTGTAATTATTATCTCACAACTCTCATGAGACACTCAACCAACCCCGTCTACTTATAGCATAGCAAAATTTAAACCAATGTTTCCCGGGGCCAAAGTGTCAAAGGGTGAGGGGGAAAGCCTACCACATGATACTACATCAAGTAACCAAGTTTCCAATTACCTACTTTGCATGCAATTGGGGAGATGGTAGAACTAATGCAATAAAAACATGGGTAAATATGATCAAAGTGACTTGCCTTGCTGACGATCCTCGTACTCAAGTGACTCTAGATAACAAGCCTCGCACTTCGGATGATCTAACGAATCAAACACAGCACACAATCAGCATAACCACAATACGATTTACACAACAACAGTTAAAATAATAATACTACAACAATCAATAACTCAATCAAAAGAAAGAAAATCAAACAAAGTAGAAAACCTCTCAACTTTTTGTGGCAAAACTTCTACTCAGACATAACAAGACAAAAATTGTTTTCAGCAACTAATAAATAAACAACAGAAAGTAAATACTAAAATTTTATTAGAAAACAGGAAGTATTTCACCATAAAACTTTTGTGCAAAATAACTACTACAAAACCTTTTACTAAACAATACTTATGGTGAAAACAATGTTTACCTATTAAAATAGAACACAAAAAACAAAATATTTTTATTAACAGAAAATAAATCACCTAATGTTGAACAACAGAACTAAAGAAAAACTACAATAAAAGTTAAACTAAAACAGAATCAAAATAAACTAAAATAAAAACAATTTAATTAAACCCTAAGAAGAACTAAACAAAATCTGTTTTTGCTAAAAACTCTAATCTAAACTATCCTAAAAATTCTCAAACAAAGCAGGATGATAAACCTAACTAATACAAACATTGGCAAAAAGAATCACTCAAAAATAAGTTTTTAAACTCAAGTTATTCAAGTTTTAGTGATTTGCTCAACTTTAACAAAATTCAAATTTACAAGTTCAAATTTGAAATTTAAGCATATAGACAGAAACTACATGTAATTTGTGACATTTTGCAAAAAGAATCAATCAAAAACTCTAAATTTTTTAAAAGATATAACAAAAATAAAAACAGAAATCATTCTGTTTTCTAAAACAGAAACAAAAAAAGAAAAAGTTTATCTAACGGACAGGGGTGACGTGGCGGTTTCCTATTGGTCACAAGCGTGTGCACGTGGGTGTTTGCGGGCGGACGACCAGACGCTAGAAGAAAACGTTTCGGCGTTTAAAACTTCTAATCTGGATCGTTGATCTAGATCCAACGGCTACGGAGGGGGTGGCTTACAAAGGAGGAGGTCGGGGCTCCGGCGATGTCGACGGCGGCCGAACGTCGGAGGTGGTTGGGGACGGCGGTGTGGTGGTCGAGGGCGGCGTCTGAAGAGTCCATGCAACGTCGGCGAATCTCCGACGACGATTGGTGGCATCGGTTGGGGCTGGGGTGACAGGGGCGATGGCCACGAGCTCCGGTGGCTTCGGTTGAGAACCGAACTCCGGCGAGGAGGTGTGGTGGTATTCTGGCAAGGGCAGGGGGCGTTCGGGGGTGGAATGGAGCACGGTGAGGGCAGGGCTTCTTATAGGCACGGCGTGGTGTCGAGATATGGAAAGGGGAGCGAGATCCGGCTCGGGATGGATCTCCGGTGAAGTGGGGGGCGCGGGGAGGAAGATGAGCGCGCTGATCTCGCGAGCGGTCGGTAGGGTCAGCATGTCTGTGAGAGAGAAGAGAGCGGGTGCGCGTGGGTGGCCAGTTCGGAGTGATTTCGGGAGAGAGTTTAGGCAGGTGGGCCGGCCAGTTCTTTACTAAAACGTTAATTTCGTTTCCTTTTCTATTTTCGAGAGAAATGAAATCTCATTAAGGCGTTCAAAACCTTTCCAACAATTGAAGATATATATATCAGATTGATTAGGGGAATAAATGCTATTTAATGAACATTTTTCCACGGCCAAAATGAATACTTTAGAAAACATTATTTTCACTAAATGCCTAAATTTATTTTAAATTCTTTTGTAATAAATTTTCAAATAACCCCCTGGTTTTATTGTTCTGATATTTCACAAAGATGCCCCTGGTGTGGAGTGTCATGTTACTCCTCTCTTTTTATGAATATTTCCAAGGGTTTTCAAAGTAGGAGAAACAAGTAAATAGAAAAATGAAAGTGGCCTTTTAGAAATCCAAAAGAAGAACTTCAACAATTCATTTCATTCAAACAATGTGATGATGACGCATAGCTATATTTCATAACATTCCAAAATGGAATTTTGGGATGTTACAAACCTACCCACCTTAATATGAATCTTGCCCTCGAGATTCGGGTTGGCTAGAAAATAGGTGAGGGTGGTCTCGACAAAGATCTTCTTCGCGTTCCCAGGTGGCTTCTTCCTCGGTGTGGTGAATCCACAGAACCTTACAAAACTTGATGATCTTGCTACGGGTAACTCTATTGGCAGTCTCGAGGATTTTGACGGGTTTCTCTTCGTAAGTCAGGTCATTGTCAAGCTGTATGGCCTCTAGGGGCACTGTGTCTCTCAAAGGAATATCAGCCATCTCATCATGGCATTTCTTTAGCTGGGAAACATGGAAAACATCATGAACTCCGGACAATCCTTCTGTCAATTCTAGCTTATATGCAACTTCACCTCTACGTTCAAGAATTTTGTAGGGGCCTATGTGTTGGGGAACGTCGCATGGGAAACAAAAAATTTCCTACGCACACGCAAACCTATCCATGGTGATGAGCATCTACGAGAGGGAGAGTGGATCTACGTACCCTTGTAGATCGCTAAGCGGGAAGCGTTAAGAAACGCGGTTGGTGTAGTCGAACTTCTTCGCGATCCAAATCGCCGAGCGTCCCGCGATCCAATCACGAACCGTCCCGCGAACACATCATGATCCGTCCCGTGAACTCATCACGATCCGTCTCACGATCTTGATCACGATCTGTCCCACGAACTCATCACGATCCGTTCCGTGATCACATCACGAACCGTCTCACGATCTCGATCACGGTCCTTCCGATCTAGCGCCGAACGGACGGCACCTCCGCGTTCAGCAGACGTGCAGCTTGATGACGATCTCCACCGTCTCGATCCAGCGAGAGGAGGCGGAGAGGAGAGAGAGAGTTCACCGGCAGCGTGACGGCGCTCCGGTGATGGTGGTGGTGCAATTCCGGCAGGGCTTCGCCTAAGCGCTGCAGAAAACCGATCTAGAGGAGAAACTATGCACCGGTGTAACGGGTAGCACGTGGCCGGAAATTCTGTCCAAAAACCACCCAATACACTAGTATATATAGGAGGAGAGGATAGGAGAGGCAGCCAAGGCCTTTGGGTCAGCCGAAATAGGAGGTGGGAGCAATCCTAGTTCACCTCCAATGCTAGTTGGAGTAGGATTGCCTCCTATTGGCTGATTTTCCACTTTTTGCTTTAGGACTTTCTCTCCTGCGCCATGGGCCTTTGTGGCTGTTTTCCCAGCCCACTAAGGGCTGTTTATTATTCTCCCACAGCCCGTGGACCTCTTGGGGTCGAAATACACCTCCCGGAGGCCTCCCGGTACACTACCGGCACTCCCGGTACACTACCGGCACTCCCGGTACACTACCGATGAGCCCGAAACTTTTCCGGAAACCAAACTGGGACTTCCTATATATGAATCTTTACCTCCGGACCATTCCGGATCTCCTCGTGACGTCCGGGATCTCATCCGGGACTCCAAACAAACTTCGGTCACCACCATACATAACTCTACATTACCGAAACGTCACCGAACCTTAAGTGTGCAGACCCTGCGGGTTCGAGAACTATGTAGACATGACCGAGACACCTCTACGGTCAATAACCAATGGCGGGAGCTGGACGTCCACATTGGTTCCTACATATTCTACGAAGATCTTTATCGGTCGAACCTCTATGTCAAGGATTCAGTTAATCCCGTATAACGTTCCCTTTGTTCTTCGGTATGTTACTTGCCCGAGATTCGATCGTCGGTATCTCCATACCTAGTTCAACCTCGTTACTGGCAAGTCTCTTTACTCGTTCCATAATACAAGATCCCGCAACTAACAATTAGTCACATTGCTTGCAAGGCTCATTGTGATGTTGTATTACCGAGTGGGCCCTGAGATACCTCTCCGTCACACGGAGTAACAAATCCCAGTCTCGATCCATGCCAACTCAACAGACACCATTGGAGATACCTGTAGAGCACCTTTATAGTCACCCAGTTACATTGCGACGTTTGATACACACAAGGCACTCCTCTGATATCCGTGAGTTGCATGATCTCATGGTCATAGGAACATATACTTGACATGTAGAAAACAGTAGCAATAAACTGACACGATCATATGCTATGTTTGTAGTTTGGGTCTTATCCATCACATCATTCTCCTAATGATGTGATCCCGTTATCAAATGACATCTCATGTCCATGGCTAGGAAACCTTAACCATCCTTTGATCAACGAGCTAGTCCATTAGAGGCATACTAGGGACATGGTTTTGTCTATGTATCCACACATGCATTTAAGTCTCCGATCAATACAATTATAGCATGGATAATAAACGATTATCATGAACAAGGAAATATGATAATAACTAATTTATTATTGCCTCTAGGGCATATTTCCAACAGTCTCCCACTTGCACTAGAGTCAATAATCTAGTTCACATCACCATGTGATTCGCATTGTTATGAATCTAACACCCAATGAGTTTTGGGGCTCGATCATGCTTTGCATGTGAGAGAGGTCTTACAATCAACGGGTCTGCGATATTCAGATCCGTGTGTACTTTGCAAATCTCTATGTCAAATCGTAAACACTGCTACCACACTCCACTTGGTACTATTTCCAAATGGCTGCTCCACTATACGTATCTAGATTGCTACTACTAGTCATCCGGATAGGTGTTAAAGCTTGCATCGACGTAACTCTTTACGACGAACTCTTTATCACCTCCACAATCAAGAAACATTTCCTTAGTCCTCTGGTTACTAAGGATAATTCCGACCGCTGTCCAGTGATCCACTCCTGGACCACTCTTGTACCCCTTGACAGACTCATGGCAAGGCACACATAGGTGCGGTACACAGCATGGCATAATATAGAGCCTATGGCTAAGGCATAGGGGACGACGTTCGTCCTTTCTCTTTCTTCTGCCGTTGTCGAGCTTTGAGTCTCCTCAACTTCACACCTTACAAATCAGACGAGAACTATTTCTCTGGCTGATCCATTTTGAACTCTTTCAAAATCTTGTCAAGGTATACACTCACTGAAAGTCTCACCAAGCATCTTGATCTATCTCTATAGATTTTGATGCTCAACAATTAGGTAGCTTTATCCAGGTCTTCCTTTGAAAATCACTTTCCAAATGACCGTTTTATGCTTTCCAGAAACTCTACATTATTTCTGATCAACAATATGTCATCCACATATACTTATCAGAAATTCTATAGTGCTCCCACTCACTTTATTGCAAATACAAGTTTCTCGTAAACTTTGTATAAACATCAAAACTTTGATCACCTCATCAAAGCGTATATTCCAACTTCGAGATGCTTGCTTCAGTCCATGGAAGGATCACCGAAGCTTGCACACCTTTTAGCATCCTTAGGCCTGACAAAACCTTCTGGTTGTATCACATACAACCTTTCCTCAAGTAAACCGTTAAGGAAACGATGTTTTGACATCCATCTGCCAAATTTCATAATTGAAAACACAGCAACTGCTAACATAATTGCAACAGACTTTAGCACCACTACGAGTGAGAAAGTCTCATCGTAGTCAACTCCTTGAACTTGTCACAAACATCTTTGCAACAAGTCGAGCTTTACAAATAGTGACATTCACCATCAGTGTCTGTCTTCATTTTAAAGATCCATTTGTACTCAATGACATGCCGTCCAACGAGCAAGTCTACCAAAGTCTACACTTGGTTTTCATACATGGATCCTATCTCGGATTTCATGGCCTCTAACCATTTGTCAGAATCCGGGCCCATCATTGCTTCTCCATAGCTCGTAGGTTCATCGTTGTCCAACAACATGATCTCCAAGACAGAGTTGTCGTACCAGTTAGGAGCAGTACACATCCTTGTCGACCTACGAAGTTTGATAGTAACTTGATCCTGAAGCTTCATGATCATCATCATTAACTTCCTCTTCAACTAACGTAGGCTTCACAGAAACATCTTTCTGCGCTGCGCTACTCTCTGGTTGAACAAAGGTCTAACAACCTCATCAAGTTCTATCTTCCTCCCACTCAATTCTTTCGAGAGAAACATTTCCTCGAGAAAGGATCCGTTTAAGCAACAAACACTTTGCACTTGGATCTGAGATAGAAGGTTCACCCAGCTGATCTTAGGGTATTCTATGAAGATGCATTTGTCCGCCTTGGGTTCGACCTCATTAGGTGAAAACATTTTCCACACAAGCGTCGCAGCCCCAAACATTAAGAAATGACAGGTTAGGTTTCTATCAAACCATAATTCACGCGGTGTCATCTCAACGGATTTAGATGGTTCCCTTTTTAAAGTGAATGTAGTTGTCTCTAATTCATAACCCCAAATTTATAGTAGTAAAACGACAAGAGACATCATAGCACGCACCATGTCCAATAGAGCATAACTATGATGTTCGGACACACCATCACACTATGGTGTTCCAGGTGGCGTTTAGTTGTGAAACAACTTTCACATTGTCTGAAGTTGTATGCCAAACTCGTGACTCAGATATTCACCTCCACGATCATATCGCAGCCATTTTTATCTTCTTGTCACGATGATCTTTAAACTTCACTCTGAATTTGCTTGAACCTTTCAAATGATTCAGACTTGTGTTTCATTAAGTAAATATACACTATATCTACTCAAATCATCCGTGAAGGTAAGAAAATAACGATATCCACTGCACGCTACAAGACTCACTAGATTGCATACATCAACATGTATCATTTCCAATGAATCACTTGCCCGCTCCATCCAACGGGGTCCTTTAGTCATCTTGCCCAAGAGGCATGGTTCGCATGTCTCAACCAATTCGAAATCGAATGAGTACAAATATCCATCGCCATGGAGTTTCTTCATGCGCTTTATACCAATATGACATTTTGCGGCAGTGCCACAAGTATGTGGTACTATCATTATTTAACTTTGTATCTTTTGACATCAATGTTATGAACATGTGTATTACTACGATCAAGATTTCAACAAACCATTCTCACTGGGTGCATGACCATTGAAGGTATTATTCATGTAAACAGAATAACTATTATTCTCTGACTTAAATGAATAACCGTATTGCAAAAAACATGATCTAATCATGTTCATGCTCAACGCAAAACACAAAATAACATTTATTTAGGTTCGTCACTAATCCTGAAGGTAGAGAGAGCGTGCGATGTTAATCACATCAACCTTGGAAACATTTCCAACACACATCGTCACCTCACCCTTAGCTAGTTCTCCGTTTATTCCGTAGCATTTATTTCGAGTTACTAACATTTAGCAACCAAACCGGTATCCAATACCCAGGTGCTACTAGGAGTACTAGCAAGGTACACATCAATAACTCGTATATCAAATATACTTCTGTCGATGTTGCCAGCCTTCTTATCTACCAAGTATCTAGGGTTGTTCCGCTTCAGCGACCTCTCACCTCATAATAGAAGCACTTAGTCTCGGGTTTGAGTTCAACTTTGGGTTGCTTCACTGGAGCAGCAACTGACTTGCTATCCATGAAGTTTCCCTCCTTGCTCTTTCCCTTTTCGAAACTAGTGGTTTGATTAACCATCAACACTTGACGCTCCTTCTTGATTTCTACCTTCGCGGTGTCAAACATCGCGAACAGCTCAGGGATCAATACTTCTATCCCTGGTGTATTATAGTTCATCACTATGTTCTAGTAGCTTTAGTGATAGTGACTTGGAGAACTATATCAATCACTATCTTATCTGGAAGATCAACTCCCACTTGATTCAAGCGATTGTAGTACCCAGACAATCTGAGTACATGCTCAACGATTGAGCTATTCTCCTTCATCTTACAGGCAAAGAATCTTGTTGGAGATCTCATATCTTGCAACACAGGCACGAGCCTGAGATCACAATCTCTGCTCCTAGAACATCTCATATGTTCCATGACGGTCAAAACGTTTCCGAGCCTCAATTCTAAGCCGTAATGCATGACGCACTAAACTATCAAGTAGTCATCGAAACGTGCCTGTCAGATGTTCACAACATCTATAGACGACGCTAGAGGGGGTGGCGCACCGAGCGGTGCATTAAGGACACAAGCCTTCTGTGCAGCAATGAGGACAATCCTCAGATCACGGACCCAGTCCGCAATATTGCTACCAACATCTTTCAACTCTATTTCTCTAGGAACATATAAAAATACAAGGGAGCTACAGCGCGAGCTAGTAATCTACAACATAATTTGCAAAGACACTTTGACTATGTTCATGATAATGAGTTCAATTAATCATATTACTTAAGAACTCCCACTCAAATTGACATCCCTAGGGTCATTCAAGTGATACATGATCCAAATTCACCAACTCGAGTCCGATCATCACGTGAGTTAAGGTGGCTTCAATGGTGAACATCATTATGTTGATCATATCCACTATATGACTCATGCTCGACCTTTCGGTCTCTTGTGTTCCGAGGCCATGTCTGTACATGCTTGCTCGTCAAGTTTAACCCGAGTGTTCTGCGCGTGCAAATCTGGCTTGCACCCGTTGTATGTGAACGTAGAGTCTATCACACCCGATCATCACGTGGTGTCTCAACACGACGAACTTTCGCAACGGTGCACACTCGGGGAGAACACAATTTATCTCGAAATTAAGTGAGGGATCACCTTATAATGCTACCGTCGTCCTAAGCAAAACAAGGTGCATAAAAAGGATTAACATCACATGCAAATCATAAGTGACATGATATGGCCATGAACTTGTGCTTTTGATCTCCATCTAGAAAGCACCGGCATGATCTCCATCGTCACCGGCATGACACCATGATCTCCATCAACGTGTCACCATCGGGGTTGTCACGCCCTGCATGCTTCTACTACTATTGCTACCGTAGCGATAAAGTAAAGCATTACATAGCGCTTAATGATTGACACGCAGGTCATACAATAATTAAAGACAACCCTATGGCTCCTGCCGGTTGCCGTACTCATCGACATGCAAGTCGTGATAATCTATACATCACATGATCATCTCATACATCACATATATCACATCATGTAATTGGCCATATCATATCACAACATACCCTGCAAAAACAAGTTAGACGTCCTCTAATTGTTGTTGCAAGTTTTACGTGGCTGCTACGGGTATCTAGCAAGAACGATTCTCACCTATGCATAAACCACAACGGTGATACATAGATTGCTTTTCAACCTTCTCAAGGACCGCCTTTGTCGGATCTGATCCAACTAAAGTGAGAGAAACTGTCATCCGCAAGCCATCTAAGCAACAAGTTACATCGAGGGAACCGGTCTCTCGTAAGCATACGAGTAATGTTGGTCCGGGCCGCTTCATCTCACAATCCCGCTGAACCAAAATCCGACCAAGGGAGGAAGCAATCTAAGCATCAACGCCCACAAACCTTTTGTGTTCTACTCGAGATCTCATCGAACCATCAACCTAGCTCATGATGCCACTGTTGGGGAACGTCGCATGGGAAACAAAAAATTTCCTACGCACACGCAAACCTATCCATGGTGATGAGCATCTACGAGAGGGAGAGTGGATCTACGTACCCTTGTAGATCGCTAAGCGGGAAGCGTTAAGAAACGCGGTTGGTGTAGTCGAACTTCTTCGCGATCCAAATCGCCGAGCGTCCCGCGATCCAATCACGAACCGTCCCGCGAACACATCATGATCCGTCCCGTGAACTCATCACGATCCGTCTCACGATCTTGATCACGATCTGTCCCACGAACTCATCACGATCCGTTCCGTGATCACATCACGAACCGTCTCGCGATCTCGATCACGGTCCTTCCGATCTAGCGCCGAACGGACGGCACCCCCGCGTTCAGCACACGTGCAGCTTGATGACGATCCCCACCGTCTCGATCCAGCGAGAGGAGGCGGAGAGGAGAGAGAGAGTTCACCAGCAGCGTGACGGCGCTCCGGTGATGGTGGTGGAGCAATTCCGGCAGGGCTTCGCCTAAGCGCTGCAGAAAACCGATCTAGAGGAGAAACTATGCACCGGTGTAACGGGTAGCACGTGGCCGGAAATTCTGTCCAAAAACCACCCAATCCACTAGTATATATAGGAGGAGAGGATAGGAGAGGCAGCCAAGGCCTTTGGGTCAGCCGAAATAGGAGGTGGGAGCAATCCTACTTCACCTCCAATCCTAGTTGGAGTAGGATTGCCTCCTATTGGCTGATTTTCCACTTTTTGCTTTAGGACTTTCTCTCCTGCGCCATGGGCCTTTGTGGCTGTTTTCCCAGCCCACTAAGGGCTGTTTATAATTCTCCCACAGCCCATGGACCTCTTGGGGTCGAAATACCCCTCCCGGAGGCCTCCCGGTACACTACCGGCACTCCCGGTACACTACCGATGAGCCCGAAACTTTTCCGGAAACCAAACTGGGACTTCCTATATATGAATCTTTACCTCCGGACCATTCCGGATCTCCTCGTGACGTCCGGGATCTCATCCGGGACTCCGAACAAACTTTGGTCACCACCATACATAACTCTACACTACCGAAACGTCACCGAACCTTAAGTGTGCAGACCCTGCGGGTTCGAGAACTATGTAGACATGACCGAGACACCTCTACGGTCAATAACCAATGGCAGGACCTGGACGTCCACATTGGTTCCTACATATTCTACGAAGATCTTTATCGGTCGAACCTCTATGTCAAGGATTCAGTTAATCCCGTATAACGTTCCCTTTGTTCTTCGGTATGTTACTTGCCCGAGATTCGATCGTCGGTATCTCCATACCTAGTTCAACCTCGTTACTGGCAAGTCTCTTTACTCGTTCCATAATACAAGATCCCGCAACTAACAATTAGTCACATTGCTTGCAAGGCTCATTGTGATGTTGTATTACCGAGTGGGCCCTGAGATACCTCTCCGTCACACGGAGTAACAAATCCCAGTCTCGATCCATGCCAACTCAACAGACACCATCGGAGATACCTGTAGAGCACCTTTATAGTCACCCAGTTACGTTGCGACGTTTGATACACACAAGGCACTCCTCCGATATTCGTGAGTTGCATGATCTCATGGTCATAGGAACATATACTTGACATGTAGAAAACAGTAGCAATAAACTGACACGATCATATGCTATGTTTGTAATTTGGGTCTTATCCATCACATCATTCTCCTAATGATGTGATCCCGTTATCAAATGACATCTCATGTCCATGGCTAGGAAACCTTAACCATCCTTTGATCAACGAGCTAGTCCATTAGAGGCATACTAGGGACATGGTTTTGTCTATGTATCCACACATGCATTTAAGTCTCCGATCAATACAATTATAGCATGGATAATAAACGATTATCATGAACAAGGAAATATGATAATAACTAATTTATTATTGCCTCTAGGGCATATTTCCAACACTATGAATCTGGGTGCTAACTTTCCTTTAACACCAAACCTCTTGATTCCTCGAAGTGGGGACACACGACGGTATGCTCGGTCTCCCACTTCATACGTCACTTCCTTGCGTTTGCTGTCAGCATAGCTCCTCTACCGGGATTGAGCTATCTTGAGTCTGTCACGAATCAGTTTGACCTTCTCTTCAGAATCTCGGATAAGATAGGGACCAAAAATCTATCGGTCTCCAACACCATCCCACATCAATGGTGTTCTGCACCTCCTTCCTTATAAAGCTTCAAAAGGGGCCATCTTACGACTCGTCTGATAACTGTTGTTGTACGAGAACTCTGCGTAAGGTAAGTTGTCATCCCAACTAGACCCATAGTCTAGCGCACAAGCTCTCAACATGTCCTCTAGAATCTGGTTGACTCTCTCAGTCTGTCCATCGGTCTGCGGATGAAAAGCTGTACTGAATTCAGCCTTGTACCCAAAGTTTCGTGTAACTGATGCCAAAACTTTGAGGTAAATTGTGTTCCTCTATCTGACACGATACTCCTCGGAACTCCATGCAGACATACGATCCTGGTCATATATATCTTGGCTAACTTAGCACTGGTATAGGTGGTCTTCACTGGAATGAAATGAGCCACCTTGGTCAAGCGATCGACCACTACCCAGATGGAATCATAACCTGAATGGGTCTTGGGTAATCCTGTGATGAAGTTGATACCAAGCTTATCCCATTTCCACTCGGGTATCGGCAAAGGTTGGAGTAACCCTGCTGGTTTCTGATGTTCCGCCTTTACTCGCTGACAAACATCACATACCGCAACATGTTCGGCAATATCCTTCTTCATACCTGTCCACCAGTAACTTTCCTTCAAATCCAGGTACATCTTGGTGTTTCCTGGGTGTATCGAGTATGGTGAATCGTGGGCTTCTCTAAGTATCAATTTCCTGAGCTCTGGGTCATTGGGCATATAGGTTCGGTCCTCAAACCACAGAGTTCCTTGTTCATCCTCACGAAAGCCTTTAGCTTTTCCACCCTTCATTCTCTACCTTATCTCAGCTATCTCCTTGTCCAATTTCTGGGCTTCATGAATTCTTTCGGTCAAGGTGGACTGGATCTCTAGTGTGGCAACATATCCTCTTGGAACTATCTCTAGTCAGAGCTCTCTGAGATCATCGGCCAACTCCTTGGGTAATCCTCCCGCTATGAGTGTGTTCACATAACTCTTCCGACTCAAGGCATCCGCTACAACATTTGCCTTTCCTGGATGATAATGCAATCTCATGTCATAGTCCTTGATTAACTCTAGCCATCTCCTCTGTCTGAGGTTCAACTCCTTCTGCGTGAAGATATACTTCAGGCTCTTATGATCAGTGTAAACATCACAACTATTTCCGATAAGGAAGTGTCCCCAGGTCTTGAGTGCGTGCACTACGGCTGCTAACTCCAAATCATGGGTGGCATAGTTCAACTCATGTGGTAGTAGTTGTATGGATGCATAGGCTACAACTTTTCCCTCCTACATGAGTACTCCTCCAAGTCCTTGACGTGAAGCGTCACAATAAACCTGGAAGTCCTTCCGAATATTTGGCAAAATCAACACTGGGCTGTGACCAAACGTTTCTTCAACTCCTGGAAACTGGCTTCAGATTCCTCAGTCCAAATATACTTAGACTCTTTCTTCAACAATTCTGTCATGGGCTTGGCAATCTTTGAGAAATTCTCAATGAAGCTCCGGTAATATCCGTCAAGTCCGAGAAAACTGCGGATCTCCTTAACTGAGGTGGGTGACTTCCACTCGGTGATTGCTTCAACCTTAGCGAGGTCCACTGCTATTCCATCTCCAGAAATAACATGTCCAAGGAATCCGACTTCCGTCAGCCAGAATTCACATTTACTGAACTTGGCATATAACTGATGCTCTCTAAGCTTCTCCAAAACTAAACGCAAGTGTTCCTTGTGTTCTTCCTCGCTCTTGGAGAATATCAATATGTCATCGATGAACACCATGACAAACTTGTCCATATATTCCATAAACACTTTGTTCATCATACTCATGAAGTAGGCAGGAGCATTAGTCAAACCAAAAGACATGACTGTATACTCATATAAGCCATATCTTGTGGTGAAGGCTGTTTTGGGTATATCCTGTTCACGAATTTTCAACTGGTGATACCCTGATCAAAGATCGATCTTGGAGAACACTTTGGCTCCCACTAGTTGATCAAACAAGTCATTAATCATCGGAAGAGGGTACTTGTTCTTGATAGTCACCTCGTTCAATGCACGATAATCAACTACCATCCTCAAGGTTTTATCCTTCTTCTCCACCAACAGAACTGGGGCTCCCCAAGGTGAAGAACTTGGGCGGATATACCCTTTGTCCAATAACTCCTTAATCTGCTTCTTGATTTCTTCTAAATCATTTGCGGGCATCTGATAGGGTCTCTTGGAAATTGGGGCTGTTCCTGGCAGTAACTCTATCAAGAACTCAATCTCTCTATCTGGTGGCATGCCTGGTAATTCCTCCGGGAATACATCTGAAAAGTCTTGTACAACTGGCACTTCCTCCTCAAGAACTCCTGTGAGGGAAATTAACCGAGTACCCTTTTGTGTGCGTCGGGATACATACTAAATCCTCTTGTTCTCTGGGGTGGTGAGCAAAATAGACTTGCTAGGGCAATCAATGTTTCCTTCATACTTGGTCATCCAATCCATGCCTAGGATCACATCTAATCCTTGGGACTCTAAGACGATGAGGTCGGTGGGGAAAACATGGTTTCCTATATCGAGTTTCAAGGCGTGGCATCCTATCCCTGCCATCATCATGCCTCCTGGGGAACTGACCTTAACGGGCTGACTAAGGGTTCTGGTGGGCAAACCATACTTTTACACAACTACCCTTGATATGAATGAATGAGTTGCACCGGAATTAAAAAGTACCATAACTGGACGTGAATGCAATAAAAACTTACCAACCATAGTCTCGGGCTGATCATAGACTTCTTCCACATCAATGTGGTTCACCTGAGCACGGGGAAAAGGATTTGGCTTCTTAGCTGATGAGTTGCCGTTGTTGTTGCCGTTTCCATTTCCCTGCTTGTTCTGGGGACATTCAGTGGCGTAGTGCCCTATCTTCTGGCACTTAAAGCACATCATATGGTTCAGATCCTTCTGAGCTGGAGTGGGACGGTGCTGGTTGCCATTTCCACTTCCATTGCCATTCTTGAAGTTGCCATTGTTGGGACGATTATTCCCACTTCCCCCATGGTTGTGGCCTCCATGGTTGTGCACGGCATGAGTGTGTCCTCCATACTTACTGGTCCCTGATCCAGTATTCCCTGAGTACGGGGAGTAGCAAGGCTTCTGTTGAGCTCTAGAGTTAGACTTCCCCTGTCCATACTTCCTCTTGCGGTTTTCAATTTGCTGTTGCTTCCCCTCCAAGATGAGGGCCTTGTCTACTAGCTCCTGGTAGTTGTTGAAAGTAGCCACCATCAGCTGCATGCTCAACTCATCGTTGAGTCCTTCCAGGAACTTCTCCTACTTGGCCGCAGCATTGGCCACATCTCCTGGTGCATAATTGGCCAACATGCTGAATTCATCCACATACTGGGCCACTGAGCGATTCCCCTGACGCAAGTTGCGAAACTCATGCTTCTTTAGACTCATGGCTCCAGCTGAAACATGAGCGGTGCAGAAATCTAGCTTGAACTGCTCCCAAGTCACACCGGCAATGAGGTAGGTGGTGGTGTAGTTCTCCCACCATAAATATGCGGGTCCCTCAAGTTGATGGGCGGCAAAGCGCACGTTTTCAGCCTCAGTGCATCCAGCGGTGATGAGTTCCCTCTCCATCTTGTGGAGCCAATCATCTGCCACAATGAGCTCAATGCTGCTAGAGAAAGTTGGTCGATTCAGCCTCAGAAAACGGGTGAGGTTGTCGCCCTGAGGTGGAGGGTGGTTGTGGTGGTTGTTGGTCTGGTTCTGGATCAATAGTTGCATTAGGGCATTCTGCTGCTGGAGGAGTTGCGTGAGTTCCGACGGAAAGGTGAAGTCGGGCTCACATCGCGGAGGCATCTTGCTATTTTCAGAGGGGTGAGAATTAGAATAGAACAAGGGCCTAAAAGAAAATTCACTACCCATATGCAATGCAACAAACATATCACACCAAAACACTCATTCATTTATTCAACTCAAGGTTCAAACATCGAGATAGAAGTCTCCAAATAAAACTAGACATCGTCCTATGTTTTAATGATGAAATAAAAGATACATGGAAAGCATTGCCAAAGTTCTCCTCAAAAGTCCATGGTAATGTGTCCTCCTCCGGTGGTAGTCTCCTCATAGTCATCATCGTTGCTGATCAAGGGAGCCATGTCTTCTTCTGGGTGAAGATTTCCTCCCATGTCCAGTTGTTCCTCCAGACTTGCAATGCGAGTGTTCAGCTTCTCGATCCTCTCCAAGAAGTCCTTCACTTCATGCTCATGCTCGTACTTGGCTTCCCGTAGGACAGCCTCGAGGTCAAGCTTGTGGTTCATCAGCCTCTTGATCGTCTTCGTGTCTGCACGTACCCGAAGCTCCAGAGTCCTGATGTGAGTCTCCAAAGAATGAATATATGAAATGATGGAGTCTTCAGTGGGGATGTTTATGATATTTCCATTGGCATCTCTGCGACAAACCATGCCAAGACTTGGCGAAATGGGACCACCCCTGTATTCCTCTTGAATACATCCGAGGGCACGGTGAATCGCCATGTCCCTCCCAAGAATCCAGCTTGGTGCCACAAACTTGAAGTCGATGGGTTCTTTATGATTTCCAAAGGTCTTTCCGGGGATGTGCACCTCGATCCTGTAGCGACCGTCTTGTGGAAAAGACATGATAAGAGTCCCGGTGATGCTTGTCAAAGCAATCCTTCCATCCCTGACGATCTTCACCAGCTCTTTGCCAAAGGGCATCGTCACGTCAGGCGGGCAAAACTCCGTGAACAAAACTGGGGTGAAGGTGGCCATCTAGAAAGTTTGGAAAATCAGAGAGAAGTCAGAAATGAGCAGATGAGAATATAAGAATTTGAAAGACAATAGAAAATGATTTTTTTCCTAGGTTTTCTTTCCAATCCTAGAGGTTACGTCCTACGGTCAGCGTGTGCTCTGATACCATTTCTGTAGCGACCCGACCTGAAAGGTCGAACCTCCGGTGTTTCCGTACCATCACAAGATCATGCTGGTACACACACGGTACATCAATGTATATATCAAAGGGAAATCACACAGCTTTATTAATCGAAAATCTCATATCGAGTTCTTTATTACAATAAAGATTACTATAAAGTGGCTGAAGGCCAACTCATGAGATAAACTAAACCAAAGTCTTGCGAAAGCTTCAAAGGTAGTTGAGTCCATCTGACTCCAAGGGCATCTCACCGAGGGTAGAGTGTATCCTCACTCCTGGTCGGAAAAATACTCTGCAACATGATACGTTGCAGTCGTGCATGTCAGCATATTGAATATACCGGCAATGTCTCAAAAGGGGGTTAAAAGTAATCATCTATTCAATATGCATATATGGCAGGTGGGGTAGTAAGTTTTTGCATACAGCCAATTTTTCCTACAACAAGAGAGGGCAAAGCAAAAGTTATTACTACATTGTTGGTTGATTAATGAGATGGTTCCACCAACGAATTCTCATACCCAAGTTGTCCTTAATACCCATATCATTATAATTCTTTGTGCTGAGAGTTCTAGATAGTTTCAATTCCTTTGGCTCAAATAGTCCATGACCGTGGACACGGCTAATCGATTAGGTTTGGGTACTCTGCAGAGTTTTGCACACATTCCCCACAAGATTTGATCGCCTCCGTTGGATTCCTCGCACTTCAGGGTGTTTGAGGAACGGATGATCAAAACATGGTCTTTTAAGGGGTTCCTTTGAGACTCTGTCGGTGCCCATCCTTCCCTACCATTCTTCTACATCTCGTAGCACCGCCTGTCCAGGGTCACCACAATATCCAACCAAGCCAGCGCCCATAATGGCTTGTGGCTGTGTAGGTAAGCCTTGGGTCTTGAAGCATCTATCCATCTCTTTGTGCCTGGGTGGACCTTTCCGCGTGAATACTGGCACTTCTCTAGCAACACCTAGGCTAACCACTGGCTTCTCCAGGGCGCCGTTCAACCATCATCCACCCAGAGGTATGTTGAAAACTCGGAGTCTTGATATCTTGATCATCAAGTAGGTCTTGTAATTATTATCTCACAACTCTCATGAGACACTCAACCAACCCCGTCTACTGATAGCATAGCTAAATTTAAACCAACGTTTCCCGGGGCCAAAGTGTCAAAGGGTGAGGGGGAAAGCCTACCACATGATACTACATCAAGTAACCAAGTTTCCAATTACCTACTTTGCATGCAATTGGGGAGATGGTAGAACTAATGCAATAAAAACATGGGTAAATATGATCAAAGTGACTTGCCTTGCTGACGATCCTCGTACTCGAGTGACTCTAGATAACAAGCCTCGCACTCCGGATGATCTAACGAATCAAACACAACACACAATAAGCATAACCACAATACGATTTACACAACGGCAAGTAAAATAATAATACTACAACAATCAATAAAACAATCAAAAGAAAGAAAATCAAACAAAGTAGAAAACCTCTCAACTTTTTGTGGCAAAACTTCTACTAAGACATAACAAGACAAAAATTGTTTTCAGCAACTAATAAATAACTAACAAAAAGTAAATACTAAAATTTTATTAGAAAACAGGAAGTATTTCACCATAAAACTTTTGTGCAAAATAATTACTACAAAACCTTTTACTAAACAATACTTATGGTGAAAACAATGTTTACCTGTTAAAATAGAACACAAAAAAACAAAATATTTTTATTAATAGAAAATAAATCACCTAATGTTGAACAACAGAACTAAAGAAAAACTACAATAAAACAGAATCAAAATAAACTAAAATAAAATCAAAATAAACTAAAATAAAAACAATTAAATTAAACCCTAAGAAGAACTAAACAGTATCTGTTTTTGTTAAAAACTCTAATCCAAAATATCCTAAAAATTCTCAAACAAACAGGATGATAAACCTTACTAATGCAAAACAGTGGCAAAAAGAATCACTCAAAAATAAGTTTTTAAACTCAAGTTATTCAAGTTTTAGTGCTTTGCTCAACTTTAACAAAATTCAAATTTACAAGTTCAAATTTGAAATTTAAGCCTACACACAGAAACTACATGTAATTTGTGACATGTTGCAAAAAGAATCAATCAAAAACTCTAAATATTTTAAAAGATATAACAAAAATAAAAACAGAAATCATTCTGTTTTCTAAAACAGAAACAGAAAAGAAAAAGTTTATCTAACGGACAGGGGTGATGTGGCGGTTTCCTATTGGTCACAAGCGTGTGCGCGTGGGTGTTTGCGGGCAGACGCCTGGGCGCTAGAAGAAAACGTTTCGGCGTTTAAAACTTCTAATCTGGATCGTTGATCTAGATCCAACTGGCTTACAGAGGAGGAGGTTGGGGCTCCAGCGATGTCGACGGCGGCCAAACGTCGGAGGTGGTTGGGGACGATGGTGTGGTGGTCGAGGGCGGCGTCTGAAGAGTCCAGGCGATGTTGGCGAAGCTCCGGCAACGATTGGTGGCGTCGGTTGGGGCTGGGGTGACAGGGGCGACGACCACGAGCTCCGGTGGCTTCGGTTGAGAACCGAACTCCGGCGAGGTGGTGTGGTGGTATTCTTGCGAGGGCAAGGGGCGTTCGGGGGTGGAATGGAGCGCGGCGAGGGCAGGGCTTCTTATAGGCGCGACGCGGGGTCGAGAAATGGAAAGGGAAGCGAGATCCGGCTCGGCATGGATCTCCGGCGAAGTGGGGGGGGCGCGGGGAGGAAGATGAGAGCGCTGATCTCGCGAGCGGTCGGTGGGGTCCGAGTGTCTGTGAGAGAGAAGAGAGCGGGTGCGCGTCGGTGTCCGGTTCAGAGTGATTTCGGGAGAGAGTTTAGGCAGGTGGGCCGGACGGTTCTTTACTAAAACGTTAATTTCGTTTCCTTTTCTATTTTCCAGAGAAATGAAATCTCATTAACGCATTCAAAACATTTCCAACAATTGAAGATAAATATATATCAAACTGATCAGGGGAATAAATTCTATTTAATGACATTTTTCCATGGCCAAAATGAATACTTTAAAAAAATTTATTTTCAGAAAATGCCTAAATTGATTTTAAATTCTTTTGCAATAAATTTTCAAATAACCCCCTGGTTTTATTGTTCTAATATTTCACAAAGATGCCCCTGGTGTGGAGTGTCATGTTACTCCTCTCTTTTTATGAATATTTCCAAGGGTTTTCAAAGTAGGAGAAACAAGTAAATAGAAAAATGAAAGTGGCCTTTTAGAAATCCAAAAGAAGAACTTCAACAATTCATTTCATTCAAACAATGTGATGATGATGCATAGCTATATTTCATAACATTCCAAAATGGAATTTTGGGATGTTACAGAGCGTCAACTTAATTAAATGAGTTTGGTGAGAACTGGGTGTGTGGTTTGCTTCATGACTCATGCAATTCATTGTTACTGCTAGCTTGAGACCTTTATTAATACTTTTTTCCTCTCTCACTTTTAGGCGCGTCACAATAAGAGGGAGGTGCCAGAGATGTACGACCTCTATGCGATGACCCATACCGCCTCGTACAAGAAGGTCAAGGCATTCTCTAAGTCTGACCTCGATCATCGTGAAAACTTCACCAACATCTCCTCTAACCACAAGCTCGTGAAGTACAGAGATCACGGGAAGGCAAGGAAAGGGGAATACTTTAAGCCAAGCCAAGGGCCTATTGATCCAGAGCTGGTGATGATAGCTGGCAACGGGAGGGCCCATGGCTCGATCGCCATTGGAGACGGCCTTATACGTTGTCCTAGCACTCTCTGGCAGATAAAGGCATGCCAAACGAGCTCCTGTCTTGAGATAACACCTCATCGATGGCCAGTCGAGCTCGCCATCGAGGTTAGTTTAATGGACTCAACTATCTTTCCGCATTACGTTGTGTGTGCGAACCAATATGATTACAATGCTAACAATTAATGAGTTGTGTTGTAGGATGCTATTCTGAAAGAGAGAGAGGCAACCCAGGCGCTTTTGGCGGCGAAGGATAAGGAGATGAAGGAGATGGAGGAGAGGACGGCTGCATTGATGGAGGCGGAGAGTGCACAGAACGATGCGTCTAACAGGGCCATGTACGAGCTCTTCGTGGTAAGTTTCTTCTTCATATTTGTCAAATCTTGCATTTTAATATTCGTTTCATTAATAACTAAAAAGTTTGACTTGTCGAAACCAAATGTACAGTCTATGTGCGAGAAGACCAGCCACATCCCTCCGGTGATGCCAGTCATTAACATGGCGGGGATGGTGAGTTTCATTTCAAACCCATGATCTTTTGATTGTCATAGTGCTAACGACACATTGCAAATGATGTTTGGTGCAGAATATCTCCCGAAACGCATCGCACGACCTTCTACAGGGCAGCCTTCTCGAGGTGAAACAAGCCAGAGCCACCGTGCTTCACCTCCGTGCTGACGAGAATGGTATGTTTTTTCTAGTGTTTTGCTTAACAACCGCATAATGATGGTTACTTACCTTACCTTAGCTCAAAAATGACATATTTTACCCAAGTTAGCTCTAGAATGACCTATACTTAGCTTAGTTTCCTCCTAAATGACACAATAAGCTTAGGTAGCTCCAAACTTGCATAATAAGCTTAGCTAGCTCCAAAATGACCTATTTTATCCAAGTTAGCTATAAAATGATCTATAATTAGCTTAGTTAGCTCCCAAATGGCACAATAAGGTTAGCTACCTCCAAAATGACATATTTTACCAAAGTGGGCTATTAAATGACCTATAATTAGCTTTAGTTAGCTCAAAACTGGCATAATAAGCATAGTTAGCTCCTAAATGACCTATTTTTACCTAAGTTAGCTCTAAAATGACATATATTTAGCTTAGTTTCCTCCTAAATGACATAATAAGCGAAATTAGCTCCAAAATGGCCTATTTTGTCAAACATGACATATACTTAGCTTAGTTTTCTCCTAAATGACATAGTAAGCTAAATAGCTCCAAAATGTCCTAATTTATCAAAAATGACCTATACCTAGCTCACTTCTCTCCTAAATGACATAATAAGCTTACCTAGCTCCAAGATAACCTATTGTACCTAGCTTAGATATTAAATGACCTATACTTAGCTTAGTTAGCTCCAAAATGGCATAATAAGCATAGTTAGCTCCTAAATTACCTATTTATACCTAAGTTAGCTCTAAACTGACATATAGTTAGCTTACTTTCCTCCTAAATGACGTAGTAAGCTAAATTAGCTTCAAATTGGTCCAATTTACAAAAAATGACCTATACTTCGCTTAGTTTGCTCCAAAATGGCATAATAAGCTTAGCTAGCTCCAAAATGACCTATTTTTACCAAACTTAGCTATTAAATGACCTATAATTAGCTTAGTCAGCTGCAAAATGTCATAATAAGCATAATTTTCTCCTAAATGACCTATTTTTACCTAAGTTAGCTCTAAAATGCATATATTTAGCTTAGTTTGCTCCTGAATGACATAGTAAGCTAAATTAGCTTCAAAATGGCCTATTGTTTTATAAAAAATGACATATACTTAGCTTAGCTTCCTCCTAAATGACATAGTAAGCTAAATTAGCTCCAAAATGGCCTATTTTATCAAAAATGACCTATACTTAGGTTCGTTCTCTCCTAAATGACATAATAAGCTTGCATAGCTCCAAAATGACCTATTGTACCTAGCTTAGCTATTAAATGACATATACTTAGCTTAGTTCGATCCAAAATGGCATAATAAGCATAGATAGCTCTTAAATGACCTATTTTTACCTAAGTTAGCTCTAAAATGACATATAGTTAGCTTAGTTTCCCCGTAAATGATGTAGTAAGCTAAATTAGCTCCAAAATGGCCTATTTATCAAAAATGCAATACACTTCGCTTAGTTAGCTCCAAAATGGCACAATAACCTTAGCTAGCTCCAAAATGACCTATTTTACCAAAGTTAGCTATTAAATGACCCATAATTAGCTTAATTAGCTTAATTAGCTTCAAAATGGCACAAAAAGCATATTTAGCTCCTAAATGACCTATTTTTACCAAAGTTAGTTGTAAAATGACATATATTTAGCTTAGTTTCCTCCTAAATGACATAGTAAGATAAATTTGCTCCAAAATGGCCTATTTAATAAAAAATGTCCTATACTTAGCTTAGTTCTCTCCTAAATGACATAATAAGCTTACCTAGCTCCAAAATGACCTATTTTACCCATTGGCTACTAAATGACCTATAATTAGCTTAGTTAGATTTAAAATGGCATAATAAGCAGACTTAGCTCCTAAATGACCTATTTTTACCTAAGTTAGCTCTAAAATGACATATATTTCACTTAGTTTTCTCGTAAATGACGTAGTAAGCGAAATTAGCTTCAAAACGACCTATTTTATAAAAAACGACCTAAAATTCGCTTAGTTTCCTCCTAAATGACATAACAAGCTAAATTAGCTCCAAAATGGCCTATTTTATCAAAAATGACCTATCCTTATCTTACTTTTCTCCTAAATGACATAATAATCCTACCTAGGTCCAAAATGACCTATTGTACATAGCTCAACAATTAAATGACCTATACATAGCTTAGTTAGCTCCAAAATGGCATAATAAGCATAAATAGCTATTAAATGTCGTATTTTCTTTACCAAAGTTAGCTCTAAAATGACATATAGTTAGCTTAGTTTCCTCGTAAATGATGTAGCAAGCAAAATTAGCTCCAAAATGGCCTATTTTATAAAAAATGGCCTATACTTTGCTTAGTTAGCTCCAAAATGGCATAATAAGCTTAGCTAACTCCAAAATGACCTATTTTACCAAAGCTAGCTATTAAATGACCTATAATTAGCTTAGTTAGCTTCAGAATGGCACATTAAGCATAGTTAGCTCCTAAATGAACTATTTTTACCTTAGTTAGCTCTAAAATGACATATATTTAGCTTAGTTTCCTCCTAAATGATATAGTAAGCTAAATTTGCTCCAAAATGGCCTATTTAATAAAAAAATGTCTTATACTTAGCTTAGTTCTCTACTAAATGACATAATAAGCTTTCCTAGCTCCAAAATGACCTATTTTACCCAAATTGGTTAGTAAATGACCTATAATTAGCTTAGTTAGCTTTAAACTGGCATAATATGCATACTTAGCTCCTAAATGACCTATTTGTACCTAAGTTAGCTCTACAATGACATATATTTCGCTTAGTTTTCTCCTAAATGACGTAGTAAGCTAAATTAGCTCCAAAACGACCTATTTTATAAAAAATTACCTATAATTCGCTTAGTTACCTCCTAAATGACATAGCAAGCTAAATTAACTCCGAAAAGGCCTATTTTATAAAAAATGACCTATCCTTAGCTTAGCTCTCTCCTAAATGACATAATAAGCTTACCTAGGTCCAAAATGACCTATTGCACCTAGTTAACTATTAAATGACCTATACTTAGCTTAGTTAGCTCAAAAATGGCATAATAAGCATAGATAGCTCTTAAATGTCCTATTTGTTTTACGAAAGTTAGCACTAAAATGACAAATAGTTAGCTTAGTTTCCTCGTAAATGATATAGCAAGCAAAATTAGCTCCAAAATGGCCTATTTTATCAAAAATGGCCTATACTTCGCTTAGTTAGCTCCAAAATGGCATAATAAGCTTAGCTAGCTCTAAAATGACCTATTTTACCAAAGTTAGCTATTAAATGACCTATATTAGCTTAGGTAGCTTCAAAATGCCACAATAACCATAGTTAGCTCCTACATGACCTATTTTTACCTTAGTTAGCTCTAAAATGACATATATTTAGGTTAGTTTCCTCCTAAATGATATAGTAAGCTAAATTTGCTGCGAAATGGCCTACTTTATAAAAAATGTCCTATACTTAGCTTAGTTCTCTCCTAAATGACATAATAAGCTTACCTAGCTCCAAAATGACCTAATTTACCCAAATTAGCTACTAAATGACCTATAGTTAGCTTAGTTAGCTTCAAAATGGCATAATAAGCATAGTTAGCTCCTAAATGACCTATTTTTACCTAAGTTAGTCTAAAATGACACATATTTAGCTTAGTCTTCTCCTGAATGACGTAGTAGACTAAATTAGCTCCAAAATGGCCTATTTTATCAAAAATGACCTATACTTAGGTTTGTTCTTTCGTAAATGACATAATAAGCTTGCATAGCTCCAAAATGACCTATTGTACCTAGCTTAGCTATTAAATGACCTATACTTAGCTTAGTTAGATCCAAAATGGCATAATAAACATAGATAGCTCTTAAATGACCTATTTTTACCTAAGTTAGCTCTAAAACGACATATAGTTAGCTTAGTTTCCCCGTAAATGACGTAGTAAGCTAAATTAGCACCAAAATGGCCTATTTTATAAAAACCTGCCCTACACTTTGTTTAGTTAGCTCCAAAATGGCATAATAACCTTAGCTAGCTCCAAAATGAACTATTTTACCCAAATTGGCTAGTAAATGACCTATAATTAGCTTAATTAGCTTAAAAATGGCACAATAAGCATATTTAGCTCCTAAATGACCTATTTTTACCTAAGTTAGTTGTAAAATGACATATATTTAGCTTAGTTTCCTCCTAAATGACATAGTAAGATAAATTTTCTCCAAAATGGCCTATTTCATAAAAAAATGTCCTATACTTAGCTTAGTTCTCTCCTAAATGACATAATAAGCTTACCTAGCTCCAAAATGACCTATTTTACCCATTGGCTACTAAATGACCTATAATTAGCTTAGTTAGCTTTAAAATAGCATAATAAGCATACTTAGCTCCTAAATGACCTATTTTTACCTAAGTTAGATTTAAAATGACATATATTTTGCTTAGTTTTCTCCTAAATGACGTAGTAAGCTAAATTAGCTCCAAAACGATCTATTTTATAAAAAATGACCTATAATTCGCTTAGTTTCCTCCTAAATGACATAGCAAGCTAAATTAGCTCCAAAATGGCCTATTTTATCAAAAATGACCTATCCTTAGCTCAGTTCTCTCCTAAATGGCAAAATAAGCTTACGTAGGTCCAAAATGACCTATTGTACCTAGCTTAACTATTAAATGACCTATACTTAGCTTAGTTAGCTCCAAAATGGCGTAATAAGCATAGATAGATCTTAAATGACCTATTTTTACCTAAGTTAGCTCTAAAATGACATATAGTTAGCTTAGTTTCCTCGTAAATGATGTAGTAAGCTAAATTAGCTCCAAAATGGCCTATTTGATCAAAAATGGCCTATACTTCGCTTAGTTAGCTCCAAAATGGCACAATAAGCTTAGCTAGCTTCAAAATGACCTATTTTACCAAAGTTAGCTATTAAATGACCTATAATTAGCTTAGTTAGCTTCAAAATGGCACAATAAGCATAGTTAGCTCCTAAATGACCTATTTTTTAACTTAGTTAGCTCTAAAATGACATATATTTAGCTTAGTTTCCTCCTAAATGATATAGTAAGCTAAATTTGCTCCAAAAAGGCCTATTTTATAAAACATGTCCTATACTTACTTAGTTCTCTCCTAAATGACATAATAAGCTTACCTAGCTCCAAAATGACCTAATTTACCCAAATTAGCTACTAAATGACCTATAGTTAGCTTAGTTAGCTTCAAAATGGCATAATAAGCATAGTTAGCTCCTAAATGGCCTATTTTTACCTAAGTGAGTCTAAAATGACATATATTTAGCTTAGTTTTCTCTTCAATGACGTAGTACCCTAAATAAGCTCCAAAATGGCCTATTTTATAAAAAATGACCTATACTTCGTTTAGTTTCCTCCAAAATGACAGAGCAAGCTAAATTAGCTCCAAAATAGCCTATTTTATCAAAAATGGCCTATACTTAGCTTAGTTAGATCCAAAATGGCATAATAAGCATAGATAGCTCTTAAATGACCTATTTTTACCTAAGTTAGCTTTAAAATGACATATAGTTAGCTTAGTTTCCTCGTAAATGATGTATGCTAAATTAGCTCCAAAATGGCCTATTTTCTCAAAAATGGCCTATACTTCACTTAGTTAGCTCCAAAATGGCATAATAAGCTTAGCTAGCTCCAAAATGACCTATTTTTACCAAAGTTAGCTATTAAATGACCTATAATTAGCTTAGTTAGCTTCAAAATGGCACAATAAGCATAGTTAGCTCCTAAATGACCTATTTTTATACCTTAGTTAGCTATAAAATGACATATATTTAGCTTAGTTTCCTCCTAAATGATATAGTAAGCTAAATTTGGTCCAAAATGGCCTATTTAATAAAAAAGTCCTATACTTAGCTTAGTTCTCTCCTAAATGACATAATAAGCTTACCTAGCTCAAATATGACCCATTTTACCCAAATTGGCTACTAAATGACCTATAATTACCTTAGTTAGTTTTAAAATGGCATAATAAGCATACTTAGCTCCTAAATGACATATTTTTACCTAAGTTAGCTCTAAAATGACATATATTTCGCTTAGTTTTCTACTAAATGACGTAGTAAGCTAAATTAGCTCCAAAACGACCTATCTTATAAAAAATGACCTATAATTCGCTTAGTTTCCTCCTAAATGACATAGCAAGCTAAATTAGCTCCAAAATGGCCTATTTTATCAAAAATGATCTATCCTTAGCTTAGTTCTCTCCTAAATGACATAATAAGCTTACCTAGGTCCAAAATGACCTATTGTACCTAGCTTAACTATTAAAGGACCTATACTTAGCTTAGTTAGCTCCAAAATGGCAGAATAAGCATAGATAGCTCTTAAATGTCCTATTTTTTTACCTTACTGAGCTCTAAAATGACATATATTTAACTTAGTTTCCTCCTAAATGATAGAGTAAGCTAAATTTGCTCCAAAATGGCCTATTTAATAAAAAAAAGTCCTATACTTAGCTTTGTTCTCTCCTAAATGACATAATAAGCTTACCTAGCTCCAAAATGACCTATTTTACCCACATTGGCTACTAAATGACCTATACTTAGCTTAGTTAGCTCCAAAATGGCGTAAAAAGCATAGATAGATCTTAAATGACCTATTTTTACCTAAGTTAGCTCTAAAATGACATATAGTTAGCTTAGTTTCCTCGTAAATGATGTAGTAAGCTAAATTAGCTCCAAAATGGCCTATTTTATTAAAAATGGCCTATACTTCGCTTAGTTAGCTCGAAAATGGCTTAATAAGCTTAGCTAGCTCCAAAATGACCTATTTTTACCAAAGTTAGCTATTAAATGACCTATAATTAGCTTAATTAGCTTCAAAATGGCACAATAAGCATAGTTAGCTCCTAAATGACCTATTTTTTACCTTATTTAGCTATAAAATGACATATATTTAGCTTAGTTTCCTCCTAAATGATATAGTAAGCTAAATTTGCTCCAAAATGGCCTATTTTATAAAACATGTCCTATACTTACTTAGTTCTCTCCTAAATGACATAATAAGCTTACCTAGCTCCAAAATGACCTAATTTACCCAAATTAGATACTGAATGACCTATAGTTAGCTTAGTTAGCTTCAAAATGGCATAATAAGCATAGTTAGCTCCTAAATGGCCTATTTTTACCTAAGTTAGTCCAAAATGACATATATTTAGCTTAGTTTTCTCTTGAATGACGTAGTACCCTAAATAAGCTCCAAAATGGCCTATTTTATAAAAAATGACCTATACTTCGTTTAGTTTCCTCCAAAATGACAGAGCAAGCTAAATTAGCTCCAAAATAGCCTATTTTATCAAAAATGGCCTATACTTAGCTTAGTTAGATCCAAAATGGCATAATAAGCATAGATAGCTCTTCAATGACCTATTTTTGACTAAGTTAGCTCTAAAATGACATATAGTTAGCTTAGTTTCCTCGTAAATGATGTAGTAAGCTAAATTAGCTCCAAAATGGCCTATTTTATCAAAAATGGCCTATACTTCGCTTAGTTAGCTCCAAAATGGCATAATAAGCTTAGCTAGCTCCAAAATGACCTATTTTACCAAAGTTAGCTATTAAATGACCTATAATTAGCTTAGTTAGCTTCAAAATGGCACAATAAGCATAGTTAGCTCCTAAATGACCTTTTTTACCTTAGTTAGCTCTAAAATGACATATATTTAGCTTAGTTAACTCCTAAATGATATAGTAAGCTAAATTTGCTCCAAAATAGCCTATTTAATAAAAAAATGTCCTATACTTAGCTTAGTTCTCTCCTAAATGACATAATAAGCTTACCTAGCTCCAAAATGACCTATTTTACCCAAATTGGCTACTAAATGACCTATAATTAGCTTAGTTAGCTTTAAAATGGCATAATAAGCATACTTAGCTCCTAAATGACATATTTTTACCTAAGTTAGCTCTAAAATGACATATATTTCGCTTAGTTTTCTCCTAAATGACGTAGTAAGCTAAATTAGCTCCAAAACGACCAATTTTAAAAAAAATGACCTATAATTCGCTTAGTTTCCTCCTAAATGACATAGGAAGCTAAATTAGCTCCAAAATGGCCTATTTTATCAAAAATGATCTATCCTTAGCTTTGTTCTCTCCTAAATGACATAATAAGCTTACCTAGCTCCAAAATGACCTATTTTACCCAAATTGGCTACTAAATGACCTATACTTAGCTTAGTTAGATCCAAAATGGCATAATAAGCATAGATAGATCTTAAATGACCTATTTTTACCAAAGTTAGCTCTAAAATGACATATAGTTAGCTTAGTTTCCTCGTAAATGATGTAGTAAGCTAAATTAGCTCCAAAATGGCCTATTTTATTAAAAATGGCCTATACTTCGCTTACTTAGCTCCAAAATGGCTTAATAAGCTTAGCTAGCTCCAAAATGACCTATTTTTACCAAAGTTAGCTATTAAATGACCTATAATTAGCTTAGTTAGCTTCAAAATGGCACAATAAGCATAGTTAGCTCCTAAATGACCTATTTTTTACCTTAGTTAGCTATAAAATGACATATATTTAGCTTAGTTTCCTCCTAAATGATATAGTAAGCTAAATTTGCTCCAAAATGGCCTATTTAATAAAAAATGTCCTATACTTAGCTTAGTTCTATCCTAAATGACATAATAAGCTTACCTAGCTCCAAAATGACCCATTTTACCCAAATTGGCTAGTAAATGACCTATAATTACCTTAGTTAGTTTTAAAATGGCATAATAAGCATACTTAGCTCCTAAATGACATATTTTTACCTAAGTTAGCTGTAAAATGACATATATTTCGCTTAGTTTTCTCCTAAATGACGTAGTAAGCTAAATTAGCTCCAAAACGACCTATTTTATAAAACATTACCTATAATTCTATTAGTTACCTCCTAAATGACATAGCAAGCTAAATTAACTCCAAAATGGCCTATTTTATAAAAAATGACCTATCCTTAGCTTAGTTCTCTCCTAAATGACATAATAAGCTTACCTAGGTCCAAAATGACCTATTGTACCTAGTTAACTATTAAATGACCTATACTTAGCTTAGTTAGCTCAAAAATGGCATAATAAGCATAGATAGCTCTTAAATGTCCTATTTGTTTTACCAAAGTTAGCTCTAAAATGACATATAGTTAGCTTAGTTTCCTCGTAAATGATGTAGCAAGCAAAATTAGCTCCAAAATGGCCTATTTTATCAAAAATGGCCTATACTTCGCTTAGTTAGCTCCAAAATGGCATAATAAGCTTAGCTAGCTCCAAAATGACCTATTTTTACCAAAGTTAGTTATTAAATGACTTATAATTAGCTTAGTTAGCTTCAAAACGGCACAATAAGCATAGTTAGCTCCTAAATGACCTATTTTTACCTTAGTTAGCTTTAAAATCACATATATTTTGCTTAGTTTTCTCCTAAATGACGTAGTAAGCTAAATTAGCTCCAAAACGATCTATTTTATAAAAACTGATCTATAATTCGCTTAGTTTCCTCCTAAATGACATAGCAAGCTAAATTAACTCCAAAATGGCCTATTTTATAAAAAATGACCTATCCTTAGCTTAGTTCTCTCCTAAATGACATAATAAGCTTACCTAGGTCCAAAATGACCTATTGTACCTAGCTTAACTATTAAAGGACCTATACTTAGCTTAGTTATATCCAAAATGGCATAATAAGCATAGATAGCTCTTAAATGTCCTATTTTTTTACCAAAGTTAGCTCTAACATGACATATACTTAGCTTAGTTTCCTCGTAAATGATGTAGCAAGCTAAATTAGCTCCAAAGTGGCGTATATTATCAAAATGGCCTATGCTTCGCTTAGTTAGCTCCAAAATGGCATAATAAGCTTAGCTAGGTCCAAACTGACCTATTTTACCAAAGTTAGCTATTAAATGACCTATAATTAGCTTAGTTAGCTTGAAAATGGCACAATAAGCATAGTTAGCTCCTAAATACCCTATTTTTACCTTAGTTAGCTCTAAAATGAAATATATTTAGCTTAGTTTCCTCCTAAATAATATAGTAAGCTAAATTTGCTCCAAAATGGCCTATTTTATAAAAAATGTCCTATACTTACTTACTTCTCTCCTAAATGACATAATAAGCTTACCTAGCTCCAAAATGACCTAATTTACCCAAATTAGCTACTAAATGACCTATAGTTAGCTTAGTTAGCTTCAAAATAGCATAATAAGCATAGTTAGCTCCTAAATGGCCTATTTTTACCTAAGTTAGTCTAAAATGACATATATTTAGCTTAGTTTTCACTTGAATGACATAATACGCTAAATTAGCTCCAAAATGGCCTATTTTATAAAAAAATGACCTATACTTCGTTTAGTTTCCTCCAAAATGACAGAGCAAGCTAAATTAGCTCCAAAATAGCATATTTTATCAAAAATGGCCTATACTTAGCTTAGTTAGATCTAAAATGGCATAATAAGCATAGATAGCTCTTAAATGACCTATTTTTTACCTAAGTTAGCTCTAAAATGACATATAGTTAGCTTAGTTTCCTCGTAAATGATGTAGTAAGCTAAATTAGCTCCAAAATGGCCTATTTGATCAAAAATGGCCTAAACTTCGCTTACTTAGCTCCAAAATGGCTTAATAAGCTTAGCTAGCTCCAAAATGACCTATTTTTACCAAAGTTAGCTATTAAATGACCTATAATTAGCTTAGTTAGCTTCAAAATGGCACAATAAGCATTGTTAGCTCCTAAATGGCCTATTTTTTTACCTTAGTTAGCTATAAAATGACATATATTTAGCTTAGTTTCCTCCTAAATGATATAGTAAGCTAAATTTGCTCCAAAATGGCCTATTTAATAAAAAATGTCCTATACTTAGCTTAGTTCTCTCCTAAATGACATAATAAGCTTACCTAGCTCCAAAATGACCCATTTTACCCAAATTGGCTACTAAATGACCTATAATTACCTTAGTTAGTTTTAAAATGGCATAATAAGCATACTTAGCTCCTAAATGACATATTTTTACCTAAGTTAGCTCTAAAATGACATATATTTCGCTTAGTTTTCTCCTAAATGACGTAGTAAGCTAAATTAGCTCCAAAACGACCTATTTTATAAAACATTACCTATAATTATATTAGTTACCTCCTAAATGACATAGCAAGCTAAATTAACTCCAAAATGGCCTATTTTATAAAAAATGACCTATCCTTAGCTTAGTTCTCTCCTAAATGACATAATAAGCTTACCTAGGTGCAAAATGACCTATTGTACCTAGTTAACTATTAAATGACCTATACTTAGCTTAGTTAGCTCCAAAATGGCATAATAAGCATAGATAGCTCTTAAATGTCCTATTTGTTTTACCAAAGTTAGCTCTAAAATGACATATAGTTAGCTTAGTTTCCTCGTAAATGATGTAGCAAGCAAAATTAGCTCCAAAATGGCCTATTTTATCAAAAATGGCCTATACTTCGCTTAGTTAGCTCCAAAATGGCATAATAAGCTTAGCTAGCTCCAAAATGACCTATTTTTACCAAAGTTAGTTATTAAATGACTTATAATTAGCTTAGTTAGCTTCAAAACGGCACAATAAGCATAGTTAGCTCCTAAATGACCTATTTTTACCTTAGTTAGCTTTAAAATCACATATATTTTGCTTAGTTTTCTACTAAATGACGTAGTAAGCTAAATTAGCTCCAAAACGATCTATTTTATAAAAACTGATCTATAATTCGCTTAGTTTCCTCCTAAATGACATAGCAAGCTAAATTAACTCCAAAATGGCCTATTTTATAAAAAATGACCTATCCTTAGCTTAGTTCTCTCCTAAATGACATAATAAGCTTACCTAGGTCCAAAATGACCTATTGTACCTAGCTTAACTATTAAAGGACCTATACTTAGCTTAGTTATATCCAAAATGGCATAATAAGCATAGATAGCTCTTAAATGTCCTATTTTTTTTTACCAAAGTTAGCTCTAAAATGACATATACTTAGCTTAGTTTCCTCGTAAATGTTGTAGCAAGCTAAATTAGCTCCAAAGTGGCCTATATTATCAAAATGGCCTATGCTTCGCTTAGTTAGCTCCAAAATGGCATAATAAGCTTAGCTAGGTCCAAACTGACCTATTTTACCAAAGTTAGCTATTAAATGACCTACAATTAGCTTAGTTAGCTTGAAAATGGCACAATAAGCATAGTTAGCTCCTAAATGAACTATTTTTACCTTAGTTAGCTCTAAAATGAAATATATTTAGCTTAGTTTCCTCCTAAATGATATAGTAAGCTAAATTTGCTCCAAAATGGCCAATTTTATAAAACATGTCCTATACTTACTTACTTCTCTCCTAAATGACATAATAAGCTTACCTAGCTCGAAAATGACCTAATTTACCCAAATAAGCTACTAAATGACCTATAGTTAGCTTAGTTAGCTTCAAAATGGCATAATAAGCATAGTTAGCTCCTAAATGGCCTATTTTTACCTAAGTTAGTCTAAAATGACATATATTTAGCTCAGTTTTCTCTTGAATGACGTAGTACGCTAAATTAGATCCAAAAGGGCCTATTTTATAAAAAATGACCTATACTTCGTTTAGTTTCCTCCAAAATGACAGAGCAAGCTAAATTAGCTCCAAAATAGCATATTTTATCAAAAATGGCCTATACTTAGCTTAGTTAGATCCAAAATGGCATAATAAGCATAGATAGCTCTTAAATGACCTATTTTTACCTAATTAGCTCTAAAATGACATATAGTTAGCTTAGTTTCCTCGTAAATGATGTAGTAAGCTAAATTAGCTCCAAAATGGCCTATTTTATAAAAAATGGCCTATACTTCGCTTAGTTAGCTCCAAAATGGCACAATAAGCTTAGCTAGCTCAAAAATGACCTATTTTACCAAAGTTAGCTATTAAATGACCTATAATTAGCCTAGTTAGCTTCAAAATGGCACAATAAGCATAGTTAGCTCCTAAATGACCATTTTTTACCTTAGTTAGCTCTAAAATGACATATATTTAGCTTAGTTTCCTCCTAAATGATATAGTATGCTAAATTTGCTCCAAAATGGCCTATTTAATAAAAAAATGTCCTATACTTAGCTTAGTTCTCTCCTAAATGACATAATAAGCTTTCCTAGCTCCAAAATGACCTATTTTACCCAAATTAGCTACTAAATGACCTATAGTTAGCTTAATTAGCTTCAAAATAGCATAATAAGCATAGTTAGCTCCTAAATGGCCTATTTTTACCTAAGTTAGTCTAAAATGACATATATTTAGCTTAGTTTTCACTTGAATGACATAGTACGCTAAGTTAGCTCCAAAATGGCCTATTTTATAAAAAAATGACCTATACTTCGTTTAGTTTCCTCCAAAATGACAGGGCAAGCTAAATTAGCTCCAAAATAGCCTATTTTATCAAAAATGACCTATACTTAGCTTAGTTAGATCCAAAATGGCATAATAAGCATAGATAGTTCTTACATGACCTATTTTTTACCTAAGTTAGCTCTAAAATGACATATAGTTAGCTTAGTTTCCTCGTAAATGATGTAGCAAGCAAAATTAGCTCCAAAATGGCCTATTTTATTAAAAATGGCCTATACTTCGCTTAGTTAGCTCCAAAATGGCTTAATAAGCTTAGCTAGCTCCAAAATGACCTATTTTACCAAACTTAGCTATTAAATGACCTATAATTAGCCTAGTTAGCTTCAAAATGGCACAATAAGCATAGTTAGCTCCTAAATGACCTATTTTTACCTTAGTTAGCTCTAAAATGAAATATATTTAGGTTAGTTTCCTCCTAAATAATATAGTAAGCTAAATTTGCTCCAAAATGGCCTATTTTATAAAAAATGTCCTATACTTACTTAGTTCTCTCCTAAATGACATAATAAGCTTACCTAGCTCCAAAATGACCTAATTTACCCAAATTAGCTACTAAATGACCTATAGTTAGCTTAGTTAGCTTCAAAATAGCATAATAAGCATAGTTAGCTCCTAAATGGCCTATTTTTAGCTAAGTTAGTCTAAAATGACATATATTTAGCTTAGTTTTCACTTGAATGACATAATACGCTAAATTAGCTCCAAAATGGCCTATTTTATAAAAAAATGACCTATACTTCGTTTAGTTTCCTCCAAAATGACAGAGCAAGCTAAATTAGCTCCAAAATAGCCTATTTTATAAAAAATGACCTATACTTAGCTTAGTTAGATCCAAAATGGCATAATAAGCATAGATAGATCTTAAATGACCTATTTTTACCTAAGTTACCTCTAAGATGACATATAGTTAGCTTAGTTTCCTCGTAAATGATGTAGTAAGCTAAATTAGCTCCAAAATGGCCTGTTTTATTAAAAATGACCTATACTTCGCTTAGTTAGCTCCAAAATGGCTTAATAAGCTTAGCTAGCTCCAAAATGACCTATTTTTACCAAAGTTAGCTATTAAATGACCTAGAATTAGCTTAGTTAGCTTCAAAATGGCACAATAAGCATAGTTAGCTCCTAAATGACCTATTTTTGACCTTAGTTAGCTATAAAATGACATATATTTAGCTTAGTTTCCTCCTAAATGATATAGTAAGCTAAATTTGCTCCAAAATGGCCTATTTAATAAAAAATGTCCTATACTTAGCTTAGTTCTCTCCTAAATGACATAGTAAGCTTACCTAGCTCCAAAATGACCCATTTTACCCAAATTGGCTACTAAATGACCTATAATTACCTTAGTTAGTTTTAAAATGGCATAATAAGCATACTTAGCTCCTAAATGACATATTTTTACCTAAGTTAGCTCTAAAATGACATATATTTGGCTTAGTTTTCTCCTAAATGACGTAGTAAGCTAAATTAGCTCCAAAACGATCTATTTTATAAAAAATGACCTATAATTCGCTTAGTTTCCTCCTAAATGACATAGCAAGCTAAATTAGCTCCAAAATGGCCTATTTTATCAAAAATGACCTATCCTTAGCTCAGTTCTCTCCTAAATGACAAAATAAGCTTACGTAGGTCCAAAATGACCTATTGTACCTAGCTTAACTATTAAATGACATATACTTAGCTTAGTTAGCTCGAAAATGGCATAATAAGCATAGATAGCTCTTAAATGTCCTATTTGTTTTACCAAAGTTAGCTCTAAAATGACATATAGTTAGCTTTGTTTCCTCGTAAATGATGTAGCAAGCAAAATTATCTTCAAAATGGCCTATTTTATTAAAAATGGCCTATACTTCGCTTAGTTAGCTCCAAAATAGCATAATAAGCTTAGCTAGCTCCAAACTAAACTATTTTCCCAAAGTTAGCTATTAGATGACCTATAATTAGCTTAGTTAGCTTCAAAATGGCACAATAAGCATAGTTAGCTCCTAAATGACCTATTTTGACCTTAGTTAGCTCTAAAATGAAATATATTTAGCTTAGTTTCCTCCTAAATGATATAGTAAGCTAAATTTGCTCCAAAATGGCCTATTTTATAAAACATGTCCTATACTTACTTACTTCTCTCCTAAATCACATAATAAGCTTACCTAGCTCGAAAATGACCTAATTTACCCAAATAAGCTACTAAATGACCTATAGTTAGCTTAGTTAGCTTCAAAATGGCATAATAAGCATAGTTAGCTCCTAAATGGCCTATTTTTACCTAAGTTAGTCTAAAATGACATATATTTAGCTTAGTTTTCTCTTGAATGACGTCCTAAATTAGCTCCAAAATGGCCTATTTTATAAAAAATGACCTATATTTCGTTTAGTTTCCTCCAAAATGACAGAGGAAGCTAAATTAGCTCCAAAATAGCCTATTTTATCAAAATGACCTATACTTAGCTTAGTTAGATCCAAAATGGCATAATAAGCATAGATAGCTCTTAAATGACCTATTTTTACCAAAGTTAGCTCTAAAATGACATATAGTTAGCTTAGTTTCCTCGTAAATGATGTAGTAAGCTAAATTAGCTCCAAAATGGCCCATTTTATCAAAAATGGCCTATACTTCGCTTAGTTAGCTCCAAAATGGCATAATAAGCTTAGCTAGCTCCAAAATGACCTATTTTACCAAAGTTAGCTATTAAATGTCCTATAATTAGCTTAGTTAGCTTCAAAATGGCACAATAAGCATAGTTAGCTCCAAAATGACCTATTTTTACCTTAGTTAGCTCTAAAATGACATATATTTAGGTTAGTTTCCTCCTAAATGATATAGTAAGCTAAATTTGCTACGAAATGGCCTATTTTATAAAAAATGTCGTATACTTAGCTTAGTTCTCTCCTAAATGACATAATAAGCTTACGTAGCTCCAAAATGACCTAATTTACCCAAATTAGCTACTAAATGACCTATAATTAGCTTAATTAGCTTCAAAATGGCACAATAAGCATATTTAGCTCCTAAATGACCTATTTTTACCTAAGTTAGTTGTAAAATGACATATATTTAGCTTAGTTTCCTCCTAAATGACATAGTAAGATAAATTTTCTCCAAAATGGCCTATTTAATAAAAAATGTCCTATACTTAGCTTTCTTCTCTCCTAAATGACATAATAAGCTTACCTAGCTCCAAAATGACCTATTTTACCCAAATTGGCTACTAAATGACCTATAATTAGTTTAGTTTGTTTTAAAATGGCAAAATAAGCATACTTAGCTCCTAAATGACATATTTTTACCTATAATTAGCTTAGTTAGATTTAAAATGACATATATTTTGCTTAGTTTTGTCCTAAATGACGTAGTAAGCTAAATTAGCTCCAAAACGATCTATTTTATAAAAAATGACCTATAATTCGCTTAGTTTCCTCCTAAATGACATAGCAAGCTAAATTAGCTCCAAAATGGCCTATTTTATCAAAAATGACCTATCCTTAGCTCAGTTCTCTCCTAAATGACAAAATAAGCTTACGTAGGTCCAAAATGACCTATTGTACCTAGCTTAACTATTAAATGACCTATACTTAGCTTAGTTAGCTCGAAAATGGCATAATAAGCATAGATAGCTCTTAAATGTCCTATTTGTTTTACCAAAGTTAGCTCTAAAATGACATATAGTTAGCTTAGTTTCCTCGTAAATGATGTAGCAAGCAAAATTAGCTTCAAAATGGCCTATTTTCTTAAAAATGGCCTATACTTCGGTTAGTTAGCTCCAAAATGGCTTAGTAAGCTTAGCTAGCTCCAAAATGACCTATATTTACCAAAGTTAGCTATTAAATGACCTATAATTAGCTTAGTTAGCTTCAAAATGGCACAATAAGCATAGTTAGCTCCTAAATGACCTATTTCTAACCTTAGTTAGCTCTAAAATGACATATATTTAGCTTAGTTTCCTCCTAAATGATATAGTAAGCTAAATTTGCTCCAAAATGGCCTATTTAATAAAAAAAATGTCCTATACTTAGCTTTGTTCTCTCCTAAATGACATAATAAGCTTACCTATCTCCAAAATGACATAAATTTGCTACTAAATGACCTATAGTTAGCTTAGTTAGCTTCAAAATGGCATAATAAGCATAGTTAGCTCCTAAATGGCCTATTTTTACCTAAGTTAGTCTAAAATGACATATATTTAGCTTTGTTTTTCTCTTGAATGACGTAGTACCCTAAATTAGCTCCAGAATGGCCTATTTTATAAAAAATGACCTATACTTCGTTTAGTTTCCTCCAAAATGACAGAGCAAGCTAAATTAGCTCCAAAATAGCCTATTTTATCAAAAATGGCCTATACTTAGCTTAGTTAGATCCAAAATGGCATAATAAGCATAGATAGCTCTTAAATGACCTATTTTTACCTAAGTTAGCTCTAAAATGACATATAGTTAGCTTAGTTTCCTCGTAAATGATGTAGTAAGCTAAATTAGCTCCAAAATGGCCTATTTTATAAAAAATGGCCTATACTTCGCTTAGTTAGCTCCAAAATGGCATAATAAGCTTAGCTAGTTCCAAAATGACCTATTTTACCAAAGTTAGCTATTAAATGACCTATAATTAGCTTAGTTAGCTTCAAAATGGCACAATAAGCATAGTTAGCTCCTAAATGACCTTTTTTTACCTTAGTTAGCTCTAAAATGACATATATTTAGCTTAGTTTCCTCGTAAATGATATAGTAAGCTAAATTTGCTCCAAAATGGCCTATTTAATAAAAAAATGTCCTATACTTAGCTTAGTTCTCTCCTAAATGACATAATAAGCTTTCCTAGCTCCAAAATGACCTATTTTAACCAAATTGGCTAGTAAATGAACTATAATTAGCTTAGTTAGCTTTAAAATAGCATAATAAGCATACTTAGCTCCTAAATGACCTATTTTACCAAAGTTAGCTCTAAAATGACATATATTTCGCTTAGTTTTCTCCTAAATGACGTAGTAAGCTAAATTAGCTCCAAAACGACCTATTTTATAAAAAATTACCTATAATTCTATTAGTTACCTCCTAAATGACATAGCAAGCTAAATTAACTCCAAAATGGCCTATTTTATAAAAAATGACCTATCCTTAGCTTAGTTCTCTCCTAAATGACATAATAAGCTTACCTAGGTCCAAAATGATCTATTGTACCTAGTTAACTATTAAATGACCTATACTTAGCTTAGTTAGCTCCAAAATGGCATAATAAGCATAGATAGCTCTTAAATGTCGTATTTGTTTTACCAAAGTTAGCTCTAAAATGACATATAGTTAGCTTAGTTTCCTCGTAAATGATGTAGCAAGCAAAATTAGCTCCAAAATGGCCTATTTTATCAAAAATGGCCTATACTTCGCTTAGTTAGCTCCGAAATGGCATAATAAGCTTAGCTAGCTCCAAAATGACCTATTTTTACCAAAGTTAGCTATTAACTGACTTATAATTAGCTTAGTTAGCTTCAAAACGGCACAATAAGCATAGTTAGCTCCTAAATGACCTATTTTTACCTTAGTTAGCTTTAAAATGACATATATTTTGCTTAGTTTCTCCTAAATGACGTAGTAAGCTAAATTAGCTCCAAAACGATCTATTTTATAAAAACTGATCTATAATTCGCTTAGTTTCCTCCTAAATGACATAGCAAGCTAAATTAGCTCCAAAATGGCCTATTTTATCAAAAATGATCTATCCTTAGCTTAGTTCTCTCCTAAATGACATAATAAGCTTACCTAGGTCCAAAATGACCTATTGTACCTAGCTTAACTATTAAAGGACCTATACTTAGCTTAGTTAGCTCCAAAATGGCATAATAAGCATAGATAGCTCTTAAATGTCCTATTTTTTTTACCAAAGTTAGCTCTAAAATGACATATACTTAGCTTAGTTTCCTCGTAAATGATGTAGCAAGCTAAGTTAGCTCCAAAATGGCCTATATTATCAAAATGGCCTATGCTTCGCTTAGTTAGCTCCAAAATGGCATAATAAGCTTAGCTAGCTCCAAAATGACCTATATTTACCAAAGTTAGCTATTAAATGACCTATAACTAGCTTAGTTAGCTTCAAAATGGCACAATAAGCATAGTTAGCTCCAAAATGACCTATTTCTAACCTTAGTTAGCTCTAAAATGACATATATTTAGCTTAGTTTCCTCCTAAATGATATAGTAAGCTAAATTTGCTCCAAAATGGCCTATTTAATAAAAAAAATGTCCTATACTTAGCTTTGTTCTCTCCTAAATGACATAATAAGCTTACCTATCTCCAAAATGACATAAATTTGCTACTAAATGACCTATAGTTAGCTTAGTTAGCTTCAGAATGGCATAATAAGCATAGTTAGCTCCTAAATGGCCTATTTTTACCTAAGTTAGTCTAAATTGACATATATTTAGCTTTGTTTTTCTCTTGAATGACGTAGTACCCTAAATTAGCTCCAAAATGGCCTATTTTATAAAAAATGACCTATACTTCGTTTAGTTTCCTCCAAAATGACAGAGCAAGCTAAATTAGCTCCAAAATAGCCTATTTTATCAAAAATGGCCTATACTTAGCTTAGTTAGATCCAAAATGGCAGAATAAGCATAGATAGCTCTTAAACGACCTATTTTTACCTAAGTTAGCTCTAAAATGACATATAGTTAGCTTAGTTTCCTCGTAAATGATGTAGTAAGCTAAATTAGCTCCAAAATGGCCTATTTTATCAAAAATGGCCTATACTTCGCTTAGTTAGCTCCAAAATGGCATAATAAGCTTAGCTAGCTCCAAAATGACCTATTTTACCAAAGTTAGCTATTAAATGACCTATAATTAGCTTAGTTAGCTTCAAAATGGCACAATAAGCATAGTTAGCTCCTAAATGACCTTTTTTTACCTTAGTTAGCTCTAAAATGACATATATTCAGCTTAGTTTCCTCGTAAATGATATAGTAAGCTAAATTTGCTCCAAAATGGCCTATTTAATAAAAAAATGTCCTATACTTAGGTTAGTTCTCTCCTAAATGACATAATAAGCTTTCCTAGCTCCAAAATGACCTATTTTAACCAAATTGGCTAGTAAATGAACTATAATTAGCTTAGTTAGCTGTAAAATGGCATAATAAGCATACTTAGCTCCTAAATGACCTATTTTACCAAAGTTAGCTCTAAAATGACATATATTTTGCTTAGTTTTCTCCTAAATGACGTAGTAAGCTAAATTAGCTCCAAAACGACCTATTTTATAAAAAATTACCTATAATTCTATTAGTTACCTCCTAAATGACATAACAAGCTAAATTAACTCCAAAATGGCCTATTTTATAAAAAATGACCTATTCTTCGCTTAGTTCTGTCCTGAATGACATAATAAGCTTACCTAGGTCCAAAATGACCTATTGTACCTAGTTAACTATTAAATGACCTATACTTAGCTTAGTTAGCTCCAAAATGGCATAATAAGCATAGATAGCTATTAAATGTCGTATTTGTTTTACCAAAGTTAGCTCTAAAATGACATATAGTTAGCTTAGTTTCCTCGTAAATGATGTAGCAAGCAAAATTAGCTCCAAAATGGCCTATTTTATCAAAAATGGCCTATACTTCGCTTAGTTAGCTCCAAAATGGCATAATAAGCTTAGCTAGCTCCAAAATGACCTATTTTTACCAAAGTTAGCTATTAACTGACTTATAATTAGCTTAGTTAGCTTCAAAACGGCACAATAAGCATAGTTAGCTCCTAAATGACCTATTTTTACCTTAGTTAGCTTTAAAATGACATATATTTTGCTTAGTTTTCTCCTAAATGACGTAGTAAGCTAAATTAGCTCCAAAACGATCTATTTTATAAAAACTGATCTATAATTCGCTTAGTTTCCTCCTAAATGACATAGCAAGCTAAATTAGCTCCAAAATGGCCTATTTTATCAAAAATGATCTATCCTTAGCTTAGTTCTCTCCTAAATGACATAATAAGCTTACCTAGGTCCAAAATGACCTATTGTACCTAGCTTAACTATTAAAGGACCTATACTTAGCTTAGTTAGCTCCAAAATGGCATAATAAGCATAGATAGCTCTTAAATGTCCTATTTTTTTACCAAAGTTAGCTCTAAAATGACATATACTTAGCTTAGTTTCCTCGTAAATGATGTAGCAAGCTAAGTTAGCTCCAAAATGGCCTATATTATCAAAATGGCCTATGCTTCGCTTAGTTAGCTCCAAAATGGCATAATAAGCTTAGCTAGCTCCAAACTGACCTATTTTACCAAAGTTAGCTATTAAATGACCTATAATTAGCTTAGTTAGTTTCCAAATGGCACAATAAGCATAGTTAGCTCCTAAATGACCTATTTTCTACCTTAGTTAGCTCTAAAATGAAATATATTTAGCTTAGTTTCCTCCTAAATGATATAGTAAGCTAAATTTGCTCCAAAATGGCCTATTTTATAAAACATGTCCTATACTTACTTCTCTCCTAAATGACATAATAAGCTTACCTAGCTCCAAAATGACCTAATTTACCCAAATTAGCTACTAAATGACCTATAGTTAGCTTAGTTAGCTGCAAAATGGCATAATAAGCATAGTTAGCTCCTGAATGGCCTATTTTTACCTAAGTTAGTCTAAAATGACATATATTTAGCTCAGTTTTCTCTTGAATGACGTAGTACGCTAAATTAGCTCCAAAATGGCCTATTTTATAAAAAATTACCTATACTTCGTTTAGTTTCCTCCAAAATGACAGAGCAAGCTAAATTAGCTCCAAAATAGCCTATTTTATCAAAATGACCTATACTTAGCTTAGTTAGATCCAAAATGGCATAATAAGCATAGATAGCTCTTAAATGACCAATTTTTACCTAAGTTAGCTCTAAAATGACATATAGTTAGCTTAGTTTCCTCGTAAATGATGTAGTAAGCTAAATTAGCTCCAAAATGGCCTATTTATTAAAAATGGCCTATACTTCGCTTAGTTAGCTCCAAAATGGCTTAATAAGCTTAGCTAGCTCCAAAATGACCTATTTTTACCAAAGTTAGCTATTAAATGACCTATAATTAGCTTAGTTAGCTTCAAAATGGCACAATAAGCATAGTTAGCTCCTAAATGACCTATTTTTTTACCTTAGTTAGCTATAAAATGACATATATTTAGCTTAGTTTCCTCCTAAATGATATAGTAAGCTAAATTTGCTCCAAAATGGCCTATTTAATAAAAAAATGTCCTATACTTAGCTTAGTTCTCTCCTAAATGACATAATAAGCTTTCCTAGCTCCAAAATGACCCATTTTACCCAAATTGGCTAGTAAATGACCTATAATTAGCTTAGTTAGCTTTTAAATGGCATAATAAGCATACTTAGCTCCTAAATGACCTCTTTTACCTAAGTTAGCTCTAAAATGACATATATTTCGCTTAGTTTTCTCCTAAATGACGTAGTAAGCTATATTAGCTCCAAAACGACCTATTTTATAAAAAATTACCTATAATTCGCTTAGTTACCTCCTAAATGACATAGCAAGCTAAATTAACTCCAAAATGGCCTATTTTATAAAAAATGACCTATCCTTAGCTTAGTTCTCTCCTAAATGACATAATAAGCTTACCTAGGTCCAAAATGACCTATTGTACCTAGTTAACTATTAAATGACCTATACTTAGCTTAGTTAGCTCCAAAATGGCATAATAAGCATAGATAGCTCTTAAATGTCCTATTTGTTTTACCAAAGTTAGCTCTAAAATGACATATAGTTAGCTTAGTTTCCTCGTAAATGATGTAGCAAGCAAAATTAGCTCCAAAATGGCGTATTTTATCAAAAATGGCCAATACTTCGCTTAGTTAGCTCCAAAATGGCATAATAAGCTTAGCTAGCTCCAAACTGACCTATTTTACCAAAGTTAGCTATTAAATGACCTATAATTAGCTTAGTTAGCTTCAAAATGGCACAATAAGCATAGTTAGCTCCTAAATGACATATTTTTACCTAAGTTAGCTTTAAAATGACATATATTTTGCTTAGTTTCCTCCTAAATGACATAACAAGCTAAATTAGCTCAAAAATGGCCCATTTTATAAAAAATGTCCTATACTTACTTAGTTCTCCCCTAAATGACATAATAAGCTTACCTAGCTCCAAAATGACCTAATTTACCCAAATTAGCTACTAAATGACGTATAGTTAGCTTAGTTAGCTTCAAAATAGCATAATAAGCATAGTTAGCTCCTAAATGGCCTATTTTTACCTTAGTTAGTCTAAAATGACAAATATTTAGCTTTGTTTTCACTTGAATGACATAGTACGCTAAATTAGCTCCAAAATGGCCTATTTTATAAAAAAATGACCTATACTTCGTTTAGTTTCCTCCAAAATGAGAGAGCAAGCTAAATTAGCTCCAAAATAGCCTATTTTGTCAAAAATGACCTATACTTAGCTTAGGTAGCTCCAAAATGGCATAATAAGCATAGATAGCTCTTAAACGTCCTATTTGTTTTACCAAAGTTAGCTCTAAAATGACATATAGTTAGCTTAGTTTCCTCGTAAATGATGTAGCAAGCAAAATTAGCTCCAAAATGGCCTATTTTATCAAAAATGACCTATACTTCGCTTAGTTAGCCCCAAAATGGCATAATAAGCTAAGCTAGCTCGAAAATGACCTATTTTACCAAAGTTAGCTATTAAATGACCTATAATTAGGTTAGTTAGCTTCAAAATGGCACAATAAGCATAGTTAGCTCCTAAATGACCTATTTTTTTACCTTAGTTAGCTATAAAATGACATATATTTAGCTTAGTTTCCTCCTAAATGATATAGTAAGCTAAATTTGCTCCAAAATGGCCTATTTAATAAAAAAAATGTCCTATACTTAGCTTTGTTCTCTCCTAAATGACATAATAAGCTTACCTATCTCCAAAATGACATAAATTTGCTACTAAATGACCTATAGTTAGCTTAGTTAGCTTCAAAATGGCATAATAAGCATAGTTAGCTCCTAAATGGCCTATTTTTACCTAAGTTAGTCTAAAATGACATATATTTAGCTTTGTTTTTCTCTTGAATGACGTAGTACCCTAAATTAGATCCAAAATGGCCTATTTTATAAAAAATGACCTATACTTCGTTTAGTTTCCTCCAAAATGACAGAGCAAGCTAAATTAGCTCCAAAATAGCCTATTTTATCAAAAATGGCCTATACTTAGCTTAGTTAGATCCAAAATGGCATAATAAGCATAGATAGCTCTTAAATGACCTATTTTTACCTAAGTTAGCTCTAAAATGACATATAGTTAGCTTAGTTTCCTCGTAAATGATGTAGTAAGCTAAATTAGCTCCAAAATGGCCTATTTTATAAAAAATGGCCTATACTTCGCTTAGTTAGCTCCAAAATGGCATAATAAGCTTAGCTAGTTCCAAAATGACCTATTTTACCAAAGTTAGCTATTAAATGACCTATAATTAGCTTAGTTAGCTTCAAAATGGCACAATAAGCATAGTTAGCTCCTAAATGACCTTTTTTTACCTTAGTTAGCTCTAAAATGACATATATTTAGCTTAGTCTCCTCGTAAATGATATAGTAAGCTAAATTTGCTCCAAAATGGCCTATTTAATAAAAAAATGTCCTATACTTAGCTTAGTTCTCTCCTAAATGACATAATAAGCTTTCCTAGCTCCAAAATGACCTATTTTAACCAAATTGGCTAGTAAATGAACTATAATTAGCTTAGTTAGCTTTAAAATAGCATAATAAGCATACTTAGCTCCTAAATGACCTATTTTACCAAAGTTAGCTCTAAAATGACATATATTTCGCTTAGTTTTCTCCTAAATGACGTAGTAAGCTAAATTAGCTCCAAAACGACCTATTTTATAAAAAATTACCTATAATTCTATTAGTTACCTCCTAAATGACATAGCAAGCTAAATTAACTCCAAAATGGCCTATTTTATAAAAAATGACCTATCCTTAGCTTAGTTCTCTCCTAAATGACATAATAAGCTTACCTAGGTCCAAAATGATCTATTGTACCTAGTTAACTATTAAATGACCTATACTTAGCTTAGTTAGCTCCAAAATGGCATAATAAGCATAGATAGCTCTTAAATGTCGTATTTGTTTTACCAAAGTTAGCTCTAAAATGACATATAGTTAGCTTAGTTTCCTCGTAAATGATTGTAGCAAGCAAAATTAGCTCCAAAATGGCCTATTTTATCAAAAATGGCCTATACTTCGCTTAGTTAGCTCCGAAATGGCATAATAAGCTTAGCTAGCTCCAAAATGACCTATTTTTACCAAAGTTAGCTATTAACTGACTTATAATTAGCTTAGTTAGCTTCAAAACGGCACAATAAACATAGTTAGCTCCTAAATGACCTATTTTTACCTTAGTTAGCTTTAAAATGACATATATTTTGCTTAGTTTCTCCTAAATGACGTAGTAAGCTAAATTAGCTCCAAAACGATCTATTTTATAAAAACTGATCTATAATTCGCTTAGTTTCCTCCTAAATGACATAGCAAGCTAAATTAGCTCCAAAATGGCCTATTTTATCAAAAATGATCTATCCTTAGCTTAGTTCTCTCCTAAATGACATAATAAGCTTACCTAGGTCCAAAATGACCTATTGTACCTAGCTTAACTATTAAAGGACCTATACTTAGCTTAGTTAGCTCCAAAATGGCATAATAAGCATAGATAGCTCTTAAATGTCCTATTTTTTTACCAAAGTTAGCTCTAAAATGACATATACTTAGCTTAGTTTCCTCGTAAATGATGTAGCAAGCTAAGTTAGCTCCAAAATGGCCTATATTATCAAAATGGCCTATGCTTCGCTTAGTTAGCTCCAAAATGGCATAATAAGCTTAGCTAGCTCCAAAATGACCTATATTTACCAAAGTTAGCTATTAAATGACCTATAATTAGCTTAGTTAGCTTCAAAATGGCACAATAAGCATAGTTAGCTCCAAAATGACCTATTTCTAACCTTAGTTAGCTCTAAAATGACATATATTTAGCTTAGTTTCCTCCTAAATGATATAGTAAGCTAAATTTGCTCCAAAATGGCCTATTTAATAAAAAAAATGTCCTATACTTAGCTTTGTTCTCTCCTAAATGACATAATAAGCTTACCTATCTCCAAAATGACATAAATTTGCTACTAAATGACCTATAGTTAGCTTAGTTAGCTTCAGAATGGCATAATAAGCATAGTTAGCTCCTAAATGGCCTATTTTTACCTAAGTTAGTCTAAATTGACATATATTTAGCTTTGTTTTTCTCTTGAATGACGTAGTACCCTAAATTAGCTCCAAAATGGCCTATTTTATAAAAAATGACCTATACTTCGTTTAGTTTCCTCCAAAATGACAGAGCAAGCTAAATTAGCTCCAAAATAGCCTATTTTATCAAAAATGGCCTATACTTAGCTTAGTTAGATCCAAAATGGCAGAATAAGCATAGATAGCTCTTAAACGACCTATTTTTACCTAAGTTAGCTCTAAAATGACATATAGTTAGCTTAGTTTCCTCGTAAATGATGTAGTAAGCTAAATTAGCTCCAAAATGGCCTATTTTATCAAAAATGGCCTATACTTCGCTTAGTTAGCTCCAAAATGGCATAATAAGCTTAGCTAGCTCCAAAATGACCTATTTTACCAAAGTTAGCTATTAAATGACCTATAATTAGCTTAGTTAGCTTCAAAATGGCACAATAAGCATAGTTAGCTCCTAAATGACCTTTTTTTACCTTAGTTAGCTCTAAAATGACATATATTCAGCTTAGTTTCCTCGTAAATGATATAGTAAGCTAAATTTGCTCCAAAATGGCCTATTTAATAAAAAAATGTCCTATACTTAGCTTAGTTCTCTCCTAAATGACATAATAAGCTTTCCTAGCTCCAAAATGACCTATTTTAACCAAATTGGCTAGTAAATGAACTATAATTAGCTTAGTTAGCTGTAAAATGGCATAATAAGCATACTTAGCTCCTAAATGACCTATTTTACCAAAGTTAGCTCTAAAATGACATATATTTTGCTTAGTTTTCTCCTAAATGACGTAGTAAGCTAAATTAGCTCCAAAACGACCTATTTTATAAAAAATTACCTATAATTCTATTAGTTACCTCCTAAATGACATAACAAGCTAAATTAACTCCAAAATGGCCTATTTTATAAAAAATGACCTATTCTTCGCTTAGTTCTGTCCTGAATGACATAATAAGCTTACCTAGGTCCAAAATGACCTATTGTACCTAGTTAACTATTAAATGACCTATACTTAGCTTAGTTAGCTCCAAAATGGCATAATAAGCATAGATAGCTATTAAATGTCGTATTTGTTTTACCAAAGTTAGCTCTAAAATGACATATAGTTAGCTTAGTTTCCTCGTAAATGATGTAGCAAGCAAAATTAGCTCCAAAATGGCCTATTTTATCAAAAATGGCCTATACTTCGCTTAGTTAGCTCCAAAATGGCATAATAAGCTTAGCTAGCTCCAAAATGACCTATTTTTACCAAAGTTAGCTATTAACTGACTTATAATTAGCTTAGTTAGCTTCAAAACGGCACAATAAGCATAGTTAGCTCCTAAATGACCTATTTTTACCTTAGTTAGCTTTAAAATGACATATATTTTGCTTAGTTTTCTCCTAAATGACGTAGTAAGCTAAATTAGCTCCAAAACGATCTATTTTATAAAAACTGATCTATAATTCGCTTAGTTTCCTCCTAAATGACATAGCAAGCTAAATTAGCTCCAAAATGGCCTATTTTATCAAAAATGATCTATCCTTAGCTTAGTTCTCTCCTAAATGACATAATAAGCTTACCTAGGTCCAAAATGACCTATTGTACCTAGATTAACTATTAAAGGACCTATACTTAGCTTAGTTAGCTCCAAAATGGCATAATAAGCATAGATAGCTCTTAAATGTCCTATTTTTTTACCAAAGTTAGCTCTAAAATGACATATACTTAGCTTAGTTTCCTCGTAAATGATGTAGCAAGCTAAGTTAGCTCCAAAATGGCCTATATTATCAAAATGGCCTATGCTTCGCTTAGTTAGCTCCAAAATGGCATAATAAGCTTAGCTAGCTCCAAACTGACCTATTTTACCAAAGTTAGCTATTAAATGACCTATAATTAGCTTAGTTAGTTTCCAAATGGCACAATAAGCATAGTTAGCTCCTAAATGACCTATTTTCTACCTTAGTTAGCTCTAAAATGAAATATATTTAGCTTAGTTTCCTCCTAAATGATATAGTAAGCTAAATTTGCTCCAAAATGGCCTATTTTATAAAACATGTCCTATACTTACTTCTCTCCTAAATGACATAATAAGCTTACCTAGCTCCAAAATGACCTAATTTACCCAAATTAGCTACTAAATGACCTATAGTTAGCTTAGTTAGCTGCAAAATGGCATAATAAGCATAGTTAGCTCCTGAATGGCCTATTTTTACCTAAGTTAGTCTAAAATGACATATATTTAGCTCAGTTTTCTCTTGAATGACGTAGTACGCTAAATTAGCTCCAAAATGGCCTATTTTATAAAAAATTACCTATACTTCGTTTAGTTTCCTCCAAAATGACAGAGCAAGCTAAATTAGCTCCAAAATAGCCTATTTTATCAAAATGACCTATACTTAGCTTAGTTAGATCCAAAATGGCATAATAAGCATAGATAGCTCTTAAATGACCAATTTTTACCTAAGTTAGCTCTAAAATGACATATAGTTAGCTTAGTTTCCTCGTAAATGATGTAGTAAGCTAAATTAGCTCCAAAATGGCCTATTTTATTAAAAATGGCCTATACTTCGCTTAGTTAGCTCCAAAATGGCTTAATAAGCTTAGCTAGCTCCAAAATGACCTATTTTTACCAAAGTTAGCTATTAAATGACCTATAATTAGCTTAGTTAGCTTCAAAATGGCACAATAAGCATAGTTAGCTCCTAAATGACCTATTTTTTTACCTTAGTTAGCTATAAAATGACATATATTTAGCTTAGTTTCCTCCTAAATGATATAGTAAGCTAAATTTGCTCCAAAATGGCCTATTTAATAAAAAAATGTCCTATACTTAGCTTAGTTCTCTCCTAAATGACATAATAAGCTTTCCTAGCTCCAAAATGACCCATTTTACCCAAATTGGCTAGTAAATGACCTATAATTAGCTTAGTTAGCTTTTAAATGGCATAATAAGCATACCTAGCTCCTAAATGACCTCTTTTACCTAAGTTAGCTCTAAAATGACATATATTTCGCTTAGTTTTCTCCTAAATGACGTAGTAAGCTATATTAGCTCCAAAACGACCTATTTTATAAAAAATTACCTATAATTCGCCTTAGTTACCTCCTAAATGACATAGCAAGCTAAATTAACTCCAAAATGGCCTATTTTATAAAAAATGACCTATCCTTAGCTTAGTTCTCTCCTAAATGACATAATAAGCTTACCTAGGTCCAAAATGACCTATTGTACCTAGTTAACTATTAAATGACCTATACTTAGCTTAGTTAGCTCCAAAATGGCATAATAAGCATAGATAGCTCTTAAATGTCCTATTTGTTTTACCAAAGTTAGCTCTAAAATGACATATAGTTAGCTTAGTTTCCTCGTAAATGATGTAGCAAGCAAAATTAGCTCCAAAATGGCGTATTTTATCAAAAATGGCCAATACTTCGCTTAGTTAGCTCCAAAATGGCATAATAAGCTTAGCTAGCTCCAAACTGACCTATTTTACCAAAGTTAGCTATTAAATGACCTATAATTAGCTTAGTTAGCTTCAAAATGGCACAATAAGCATAGTTAGCTCCTAAATGACATATTTTTACCTAAGTTAGCTTTAAAATGACATATATTTTGCTTAGTTTCCTCCTAAATGACATAACAAGCTAAATTAGCTCAAAAATGGCCCATTTTATAAAAAATGTCCTATACTTACTTAGTTCTCCCCTAAATGACATAATAAGCTTACCTAGCTCCAAAATGACCTAATTTACCCAAATTAGCTACTAAATGACGTATAGTTAGCTTAGTTAGATTCAAAATAGCATAATAAGCATAGTTAGCTCCTAAATGGCCTATTTTTACCTTAGTTAGTCTAAAATGACAGATATTTAGCTTTGTTTTCACTTGAATGACATAGTACGCTAAATTAGCTCCAAAATGGCCTATTTTATAAAAAAATGACCTATACTTCGTTTAGTTTCCTCCAAAATGAGAGAGCAAGCTAAATTAGCTCCAAAATAGCCTATTTTGTCAAAAATGACCTATACTTAGCTTAGGTAGCTCCAAAATGGCATAATAAGCATAGATAGCTCTTAAACGTCCTATTTGTTTTACCAAAGTTAGCTCTAAAATGACATATAGTTAGCTTAGTTTCCTCGTAAATGATGTAGCAAGCAAAATTAGCTCCAAAATGGCCTATTTTATCAAAAATGACCTATACTTCGCTTAGTTAGCCCCAAAATGGCATAATAAGCTAAGCTAGCTCGAAAATGACCTATTTTACCAAAGTTAGCTATTAAATGACCTATAATTAAGTTAGTTAGCTTCAAAATGGCACAATAAGCATAGTTAGCTCCTAAATGACCTATTTTTACCTTAGTTAGCTCTAAAATGACATATATTTAGGTTAGTTTCCTCCTAAATGATATAGTAAGCTAAATTTGCTGCGAAATGGCCTATATTATAAAAAAATGTCCTATACTTAGCTTAGTTCTCTCCTAAATGACATAATAAGCTTACCTAGCTCCAAAATGACCTAATTTAGCCAAATTACCTACTAAATGACCTATAGTTAGCTTAGTTAGCTTCAAAATGGCATAATAAGCATAGTTAGCTCCTCAATGACTTATTTTTACCTAAGTTAGTCTAGGATGACATATATTTAGCTTTGTCGTCTCCTGAATGATGTAGTTCACTAAATTAGCTCCAAAATGGCCTATTTTATCAAAAATGACCTATACTTAGGTTTGTTCTCGCCTAAATGACATAATAAGCTTGCATAGCTCCAAAATGACCTATTGTACCTAGCTTAGCTATTAAATGACATATACTTAGCTTAGTTAGATCCAAAATGGCATAATAATCATAGATAGCTCTTAAATGACCTATTTTTACCTAAGTTAGCTCTAAAACGACATATAGTTAGCTTAGTTTCCCCGTAAATGACGTAGTAAGCTAAATTAGCTCCAAAATGGCCTATTTTATCAAAATGGCCTATACTTTGCTTAGTTAGCTCCAAAATGGCATAATAAGCTTAGCTACCTCCAAACTGACCTATTTTACCAAAGTTAGCTGTTAAATGACCTATAATTAGCTTAGTTAGCTTCAAAATGGCACAATAAGCATAGTTAGCTCCTAAATGACCTATTTTTACCTTAGTTAGCTCTAAAATGAAATATATTTAGCTTAGTTTCCTCCTAAATGACATAGTAAGCTAAATTTGCTCCAACATGGCCTATTTTATAAAAAATGTCCTATACTTACTTAGTTCTCTCCTAAATGACATAATAAGCTTACCTAGCTCCAAAATGACCTAATTTACCCAAATTAGCTACTAAATGACCTATAGTGAGCTTAGTTAGCTTCAAAATAGCATAATAAGCATAGTTAGCTCCTAAATGGCCTATTTTTACCTAAGTTAGTCCAAAATGACATATATTTAGCTTAGTTTTCACTTGAATGACATAGTACGCTAAATTAGCTCCAAAATGGCCTATTTTATAAAAAAGTGACCTATACTTCGTTTAGTTTCCTCCAAAATGACAGAGCAAGCTAAATTAGCTCCAAAATAGCCTATTTTATCAAAAATGACCTATACTTAGCTTAGTTAGATCCAAAATGGCATAATAAGCATAGATAGCTCTTAAATGACCTATTTTTTTACCAAAGTTAGCTCTAAAATGACATATAGTTAGCTTAATTTCCTCGTAAATGATGTAGTAAGCTAAATTACCTCCAAAATGGCCTATTTGAACAAAAATGGCCTATACTTCGCTTAGTTAGCTCCAAAATGGCATAATAAGCTTAGCTAGGTCCAAAATGACCAATTTTACCAAAGTTAGCTATTAAATGACCTATAATTAGCTTAGTTCGCTTCAAAATGGCTCAATAAGCATAGTTAGCTCCTAAATGACCTTTTTTACCTTAGTTAGCTCTAAAATGACATATAGTTAGCTTAGTTTCCTCGTAAATGATGTAGCAAGCAAAATTTGCTCCAAAATGGCCTATTTTACCAAAAATGGCCTATACTTCGGTTAGTTAGCCCCAAAATGGCATAATAAGCTAAGCTAGCTCCAAAATGACCTATTTTAGCAAAGTTAGCTATTAAATGACCTATAATTAGCTTAGTTAGCTTCAAAATAGCATAATAAGCATAGTTAGCTCCTAAATGACCTATTTTTACCTTAGTTAGCTCTAAAATGACATATATTTAGGTTAGTTTCCTCCTAAATGATATACTAAGCTAAATTTGTTGCGAAATGGCCTATTTTATAAAAAATGTCCTATACTTAGCTTAGTTCTCTCCTAAATGACATAATAAGCTTACCTAGCTCCAAAATGACCTAATTTACCCAAATTAGCTACTAAATGACCTATAGTTAGCTTAGTTAGCTTCCAAATGGCATAATAAGCATAGTTAGTTCCTAAATGACCTATTTTTACCTAAGTTAGTCTAAAATGACATATATTTAGCTTAGTCTTCTCCTGAATGACGTAGTACACTAAATTAGCTCCAAAATGGCCTATTTTATCAAAAATGACCTATACTTAGGTTTGTTCTCTCCTAAATGACATAATAAGCTTGCATAGCTCCAAAATGACCTATTGTAGCTAGCTTAGCTATTAAATAACATATACTTAGCTTAGTTAGATCCAAAATGGCATAATAATCATAGATAGCTCTTAAATGACCTATTTTTACCTAAGTTAGCTCTAAAACGACATATAGTTAGCTTAGTTTCCCCGTAAATGACGTAGTAAGCTAAATTTGCTCCAAAATGGCCTATTTTATAAAAAACTGCCCTACACTTCGTTTAGTTAGCTCCAAAATGGCATAATAACCTTAGCTAGCTCCAAAATGACCTATTTCACCCAAATTGGCTAGTAAATGACCTATAATTAGCTTAATTAGCTTCAAAATGGCACAATAAGCATATTTAGCTCCTAAATGACCAATTTTTACCTAAGTTAGTTGTAAAATGACATATATTTAGCTTAGTTTCCTCTTAAATGACATAGTAAGATAAATTTTCTCCAAAATGGCCTATTTAATAAAAAAATGTCCTATACTTAGCTTAGTTCTCTCCTAAATAACATAATAAGCTTACCTAGCTCCAAAATGACCTATTTTACCCATTGGCTACTAAGTGACCTATAATTAGCTTGGTTAGCTTTAAAATAGCATAATAAGCATACTTAGCTCCTAAATGACCTATTTTTACCAAAGTTAGCTTTAAAATGACATATATTTTGCTTAGTTTTCTCCTAAATGACGTAGTAAGCTAAATTAGCTCCAAAACTATCTATTTTGTAAAAAATGACCTATAATTCGCTTAGTTTCCTCCTAAATGACATAGCAATCTAAATTAGCTCCAAAATGGCCTATTTTATCAAAAATGACCTATCCTTAGCTCAGTTCTCTCCTAAATGACATAATAAGCTTACGTAGGTCCAAAATGACCTATTGTACCTAGCTTAACTATTAAATGACCTATACTTAGCTTAGTTAGCTCGAAAATGGCATAATAAGCATAGATAGCTCTTAAATGTCCTATTTGTTTACCAAAGTTAGCTCTAAAATGACATATAGTTAGCTTAGTTTCCTCGTAAATGATGTAGCAAGCAAAACTAGCTCCAAAATGGCCTATTTTCTTAAAAATGCCCTATACTTCGCTTAGTTAGCTCCAAAATGGCTTAATAAGCTTAGCTAGCTCCAAAATGACCTATTTTACCAAACTTAGCTATTAAATGACCCATAATTAGCTTAGTTAGCTTCAAAATGGCAACTTAAGCATAGTTAGCTCCTAAATGACCTATTTTTAACTTAGTTAGCTCTAAAATGACATATATTTAGCTTAGTTTCCTCCTAAATGATATAGTAAGCTAAATTTGCTCCAAAATGGCCTATTTAATAAAAAATGTCCTATACTTAGCTTAGTTCTCTCCTAAATGACATAATAAGCTTACCTAGCTCCAAAATGACCTATTTTACCCAAATTGGCTACTAAATGACCTATAATTAGCTTAGTTAGCTTTTAAAATGGCATAATAAGCATACTTAGCTCCTAAATGACATATTTTTACCTAAGTTAGCTCTAAAATGACATATATTTCGCTTAGTTTTCTCCTAAATGACGTAGTAAGCTAAATTAGCTCCAAAACGACCAATTTTAAAAAAAATGACCTATAATTCGCTTAGTTTCCTCCTAAATGACATAGGAAGCTAAATTAGCTCCAAAATGGCCTATTTTATCAAAAATGATCTATCCTTAGCTTAGTTCTCTCCTAAATGACATAATAAGCTTACCTAGGTCCAAAATGACCTATTGTACCTAGCTTAACTTTTAAAGGACCTATACTTAGCTTAGTTAGCTCCAAAATGGCATAATAAGCATAGATAGCTCTTAAATGTCCTATTTTTTTTTACCAAAGTTAGCTCTAAAATGACATATACTTCGCTTAGTTTCCTCGTAAATGATGTAGCAAGCTAAATTAGCTCCAAAATGGCCTATACTTCGCTTAGTTAGCTCCAAACTGGCATAATAAGCTTAGGTAGCTCCAAATTGACCTATTTTACCAAAGTTAGCTATTAAATGACGTATAATTAGCTTAGTTAGCTTCAAAATGGCACAATAAGCATAGTTAGCTCCTAAATGACCTATTTTTACCTTAGTTAGCTCTAAAATGAAATATATTTACCTTAGTTTCCTCCTAAATGATATAGCAAGCTAAATATGCTTCAAAATGGCCTATTTTATAAAAATGTCCTATACTTACTTAGTTCTCTCCTAAATGACATAATAAGCTTACCTAGCTCCAAAATGACCTAATTTACCCAAATTAGCTACTAAATGACCTATAGTTAGCTTAGTTAGCTTCAAAATGGCATGATAAGCATAGTTAGCTCCTAAATGGCCTATTTTTACCTAAGTTAGTCTAAAATGACATATATTTAGCTTAGTTTTCTCTTGAATGACGTAGTACGCTAAATTAGCTCCAAAATGGCCTATTTTATAAAAAATGACCTATACTTCGTTTAGTTTCCTCCAAAATGACAAAGCAAGCTAAATTAGCTCCAAAATATCCTATTACAAAAAATTACCTATACTTAGCTTAGTTAGCTCCAAAATGGCATAATAATCATAGATAGCTCTTAAATGACCTATTTTTACCTAAGTTAGCTCTAAAACGACATATAGTTAGCTTAGTTTCCCCGTAAATGACGTAGTAAGCTAAATTAGCTCCAAAATGGCCTATTTTATAAAAAAATGCCCTACACTTCGTTTAGTTAGCTCCAAAATGGCATAATAACCTTAGCTAGCTCCAAAATGACCTATTTTACCCAAATTGGCTAGTAAATGACCTATAATTAGCTTAATTAGCTTCAAAATGGCACAATAAGCATATTTAGCTCCTAAATGACCAATTTTTACCTAAGTTAGTTGTAAAATGACATATATTTAGCTTAGTTTCCTCTTAAATGACATAGTAAGATAAATTTTCTCCAAAATGGCCTATTTAATAAAAAAAAAGTCCTATACTTAGCTTAGTTCTCTCCTAAATGACATAATAAGCTTACCTAGCTCCAAAATGACCTATTTTACCCATTGGCTACTAAATGACCTATAATTAGCTTGGTTAGCTTTAAAATAGCATAATAAGCATACTTAGCTCCTAAATGACCTATTTTTACCAAAGTTAGCTTTAAAATGACATATATTTTGCTTAGTTTTCTCCTAAATGACGTAGTAAGCTAAATTAGCTCCAAAACTATCTATTTTGTAAAAAATGACCTATAATTCGCTTAGTTTCCTCCTAAATGACATAGCAATCTAAATTAGCTCCAAAATGGCCTATTTTATCAAAAATGACCTATCCTTAGCTCAGTTCTCTCCTAAATGACATAATAAGCTTACGTAGGTCCAAAATGACCTATTGTACCTAGCTTAACTATTAAATGACCTATACTTAGCTTAGTTAGCTCGAAAATGGCATAATAAGCATAGATAGCTCTTAAATGTCCTATTTGTTTACCAAAGTTAGCTCTAAAATGACATATAGTTAGCTTAGTTTCCTCGTAAATGATGTAGCAAGCAAAACTAGCTCCAAAATGGCCTATTTTCTTAAAAATGCCCTATACTTCGCTTAGTTAGCTCCAAAATGGCTTAATAAGCTTAGCTAGCTCCAAAATGACCTATTTTACCAAACTTAGCTATTAAATCACCCATAATTAGCTTAGTTAGCTTCAAAATGGCAACTTAAGCATAGTTAGCTCCTAAATGACCTATTTTTAACTTAGTTAGCTCTAAAATGACATATATTTAGCTTAGTTTCCTCCTAAATGATATAGTAAGCTAAATTTGCTCCAAAATGGCCTATTTAATAAAAAATGTCCTATACTTAGCTTAGTTCTCTCCTAAATGACATAATAAGCTTACCTAGCTCCAAAATGACCTATTTTACCCAAATTGGCTACTAAATGACCTATAATTAGCTTAGTTAGCTTTAAAATGGCATAATAAGCATACTTAGCTCCTAAATGACATATTTTTACCTAAGTTAGCTCTAAAATGACATATATTTCGCTTAGTTTTCTCCTAAATGACGTAGTAAGCTAAATTAGCTCCAAAACGACCAATTTTAAAAAAAATGACCTATAATTCGCTTAGTTTCCTCCTAAATGACATAGGAAGCTAAATTAGCTCCAAAATGTCCTATTTTATCAAAAATGATCTATCCTTAGCTTAGTTCTCTCCTAAATGACATAATAAGCTTACCTAGGTCCAAAATGACCTATTGTACCTAGCTTAACTTTTAAAGGACCTATACTTAGCTTAGTTAGCTCCAAAATGGCATAATAAGCATAGATAGCTCTTAAATGTCCTATTTTTTTTTACCAAAGTTAGCTCTAAAATGACATATACTTCGCTTAGTTTCCTCGTAAATGATGTAGCAAGCTAAATTAGCTCCAAAATGGCCTATACTTCGCTTAGTTAGCTCCAAACTGGCATAATAAGCTTAGGTAGCTCCAAACTGACCTATTTTACCAAAGTTAGCTATTAAATGACGTATAATTAGCTTAGTTAGCTTCAAAATGGCACAATAAGCATAGTTAGCTCCTAAATGACCTATTTTTACCTTAGTTAGCTCTAAAATGAAATATATTTAGCTTAGTTTCCTCCTAAATGATATAGCAAGCTAAATATGCTTCAAAATGGCCTATTTTATAAAAATGTCCTATACTTACTTAGTTCTCTCCTAAATGACATAATAAGCTTACCTAGCTCCAAAATGACCTAATTTACCCAAATTAGCTACTAAATGACCTATAGTTAGCTTAGTTAGCTTCAAAATGGCATGATAAGCATAGTTAGCTCCTAAATGGCCTATTTTTACCTAAGTTAGTCTAAAATGACATATATTTAGCTTAGTTTTCTCTTGAATGACGTAGTACGCTAAATTAGCTCCAAAATGGCCTATTTTATAAAAAATGACCTATACTTCGTTTAGTTTCCTCCAAAATGACAAAGCAAGCTAAATTAGCTCCAAAATATCCTATTACAAAAAATTACCTATACTTAGCTTAGTTAGCTCCAAAATGGCATAATAATCATAGATAGCTCTTAAATGACCTATTTTTACCTAAGTTAGCTCTAAAACGACATATAGTTAGCTTAGTTTCCCCGTAAATGACGTAGTAAGCTAAATTAGCTCCAAAATGGCCTATTTTATAAAAAAATGCCCTACACTTCGTTTAGTTAGCTCCAAAATGGCATAATAACCTTAGCTAGCTCCAAAATGACCTATTTTACCCAAATTGGCTAGTAAATGACCTATAATTAGCTTAATTAGCTTCAAAATGGCACAATAAGCATATTTAGCTCCTAAATGACCAATTTTTACCTAAGTTAGTTGTAAAATGACATATATTTAGCTTAGTTTCCTCTTAAATGACATAGTAAGATAAATTTTCTCCAAAATGGCCTATTTAATAAAAAAAAGTCCTATACTTAGCTTAGTTCTCTCCTAAATGACATAATAAGCTTACCTAGCTCCAAAATGACCTATTTTACCCATTGGCTACTAAATGACCTATAATTAGCTTGGTTAGCTTTAAAATAGCATAATAAGCATACTTAGCTCCTAAATGACCTATTTTTACCAAAGTTAGCTTTAAAATGACATATATTTTGCTTAGTTTTCTCCTAAATGACGTAGTAAGCTAAATTAGCTCCAAAACTATCTATTTTGTAAAAAATGACCTATGATTCGCTTAGTTTCCTCCTAAATGACATAGCAATCTAAATTAGCTCCAAAATGGCCTATTTTATCAAAAATGACCTATCCTTAGCTCAGTTCTCTCCTAAATGACATAATAAGCTTACGTAGGTCCAAAATGACCTATTGTACCTAGCTTAACTATTAAATGACCTATACTTAGCTTAGTTAGCTCGAAAATGGCATAATAAGCATAGATAGCTCTTAAATGTCCTATTTTTTTACCAAAGTTAGCTCTAAAATGACATATAGTTAGCTTAGTTTCCTCGTAAATGATGTAGCAAGCAAAATTAGCTCCAAAATGGCCTATTTTATTAAAAATGCCCTATACTTCGCTTAGTTAGCTCCAAAATGGCTTAATAAGCTTAGCAAGCTCCAAAATGACCTATTTACCAAACTTAGCTATTAAATGACCCATAATTAGCTTAGTTAGCTTCAAAATGGCACCTTAAGCATAGTTAGCTCCTAAATGACCTATTTTTAACTTAGTTAGCTCTAAAATGACATATTTAGCTTAGTTTCCTCCTAAATGATATAGTAAGCTAAATTTGCTCCAAAATGGCCTATTTAATAAAAAATGTCCTATACTTAGCTTAGTTCTCTCCTAAATGACATAATAAGCTTACCTAGCTCCAAAATGACCTATTTTACCCAAATTGGCTACTAAATGACCTATAATTAGCTTAGTTAGCTTTAAAATGGCATAATAAGCATACTTAGCTCCTAAATGACATATTTTTACCTAAGTTAGCTCCAAAATGACATATATTTCACTTAGTTTTCTCCTAAATGACGTAGTAAGCTAAATTAGCTCCAAAACGACCAATTTTAAAAAAAATGACCTATAATTCGCTTAGTTTCCTCCTAAATGACATAGGAAGCTAAATTAGCTCCAAAATGGCCTATTTTATCAAAAATGATCTATCCTTAGCTTAGTTCTCTCCTAAATGACATAATAAGCTTACCTAGGTCCAAAATGACCTATTGTACCTAGCTTAACTTTTAAAGGACCTATACTTAGCTTAGTTAGCTCCAAAATGGCATAATAAGCATAGATAGCTCTTAAATGTCCTATTTTTTTACCAAAGTTAGCTCTAAAATGACATATACTTCGCTTAGTTTCCTCGTAAATAATGTAGCAAGCTAAATTAGCTCCAAAATGGCCTATTTTATCAAAATGGCCTATACTTCGCTTAGTTAGCTCCAAACTGGCATAATAAGCTTAGGTAGCTCCAAACTGACCTATTTTACCAAAGTTAGCTATTAAATGACCTATAATTAGCTTAGTTAGCTTCAAAATGGCACAATAAGCATAGTTAGCTCCTAAATGACCTATTTTTACCTTAGTTAGCTCTAAAATGACATATATTTAGCTTAGTTTCCTCCTAAATGATATAGCAAGCTAAATATGCTTCAAAATGGCCTATTTTATAAAAATGTCCTATACTTACTTAGTTCTCTCCTAAATGACATAATAAGCTTACCTAGCTCCAAAATGACCTAATTTACCCAAATTAGCTACTAAATGACCTATAGTTAGCTTAGTTAGCTTCAAAATGGCATGATAAGCATAGTTAGCTCCTAAATGGCCTATTTTTACCTAAGTTAGTCTAAAATGACATATATTTAGCTTAGTTTTCTCTTGAATGACGTAGTACGCTAAATTAGCTCCAAAATGGCCTATTTTATAAAAAATGACCTATACTTCGTTTAGTTTCCTCCAAAATGACAGAGCAAGCTAAATTAGCTCCAAAATATCCTATTACAAAAAATTACCTATACTTAGCTTAGTTAGCTCCAAAATGGCATAATAAGCATAGATAGCTCTTAAATGACCTATTTTTACCTAAGTTAGCTCTAAAATGACATATAGTTAGCTTCATTTCCTCATAAATGATGTAGTAAGCTAAATTAGCTCCAAAATGGCCTACTTTATCAAAAATGCCCTACACTTCACTTAGTTAGCTCCAAAATGGCATAATAAGCTTAGCTAGCTCCAAAATGACCTATTTTACCAAAGTTAGCTATTAAATGACCTATAATTAGCTTAGTTAGCTTCAAAATGGCACAATAAGCATAGTTAGCTCCTAAATGACCTATTTTTACCTTAGTTAGCTCTAAAATGACATATATTTGGCTTAGTTTCCTTCTAAATGATATAGTAAGCTAAATTTGCTGCGAAATGGCCTATTTTATAAAAAAATGTCCTATACTTAGCTTAGTTCTCTCCTAAATGACATAATAAGCTTACCTCGCTCCAAAATGACCTAATTTACCAAAATTAGCTACTAAATGACCTATAGTTAGCTTAGTTAGCTTCAAAATGGCATAATAAGCATGGTTAGCTCCTAAATGACCTATTCTTACCTAAGTTAGCTCTAAAATGACATATAGTTAGGTTAGTTTCCTCGTAAATGATGTAGTAAGCTAAATTAGCTCCAAAATGGCCTATTTTATCAAAAATGGCCTATACTTCGCTTAGTTAGCTCCAAAATGGCATAATAAGATTAGCTAGCTCCAAAATTACCTATTTTACCAAAGTTAGCTATTACATGACATATAATTAGCTTAGTTAGCTTCAAAATGGCACAATAAGCATAGTTAGCTCCCGAATGACCTATTTTTACCTAAGTTAGCTATAAAATGACATATATTTAGTTTAGTTTCCTTCTAAATGACAGAGTAAGCTAAATTAGCTCCAAAATGGCCTATTTTATCAAAAAGGTCCTATACTTAGTTTAGTTCTCTCCTAAATGACATAATAAGCTTACCTAGCTCCAGAATGATCTATTTTACCTAAATTAGCTATTAAATGACCTATAATTAGCTTAGTTAACTCCAGAGTGTCATAATAAGCATAGTTAACTCCAAAATGACCTTTTTATTTACCGAAGTTTGCTCTAAAATGACATATAGTTAGCTTTGTTTCCTCCTAAATGACATAGTAAGCTAAATTAGCTCCAAAATGGCCTATTTTATGAAAAATGACCTATACTTAGCTAAGTTCTCTCATAAATGACATAATAAGCTTACTTAGTTCTCTTCTAATTTTCTAGTGTTTTCATCTATTGTTTTTCTTCTAATTTTCTTATCTAGTGTTTTTCTAGTGACAAAATGGCCTATCTTCATCTAGTGTTTTTCTTCTAATTTTCTTATTTTCCATTTTGCAGATTAAATTTACTTCACGGAAGTTTGCATTAATGGAGTGCTTGGGTTGCTTGATTTTTTTATTTTGCATCGATGAACAATGTGACACTTGCTACATATGGATATGAAGCTATGTCTATATGGATCAAACTATTGTAATATGTATGTATGTATGGAAGAAACTTATTTTAATATGGTTATCAGTATGGCAACAACATTATTTCTGTGAAATATATATATAATATTGCTGTGAAAATTGTTACAATAAAAAATAAAAGAAAAGGGATATTTTGGTTACTCTTTGTCGTCTGCCCATAGACGGCAAAGGGGTGCGTAAGGCGGGCGGCAAAGGGGGGACCCCAGCCGGCAAAGGGCCTTAAACCCCTACTTGCTAAGGCTTCTTTGCCGTAAGCCCACGGATGGCAAAGGGGGGCCTAAGGCAGACGACAAAGGGTGGACCCCAGGCGAACGACAAAGACTGCCGTTAACACTTGATGGCCCTAACCCCATGGGTCTTCCGTGCATGCTCTTTGCCGTCTGCTCCCCCACGACAAAGATTCTTTGCCGCCCGTGGGCCAAAGGCGGACGGCAAAGGACCTCTTTACCGGATTTTTCTTTGCCGTAATATTTGCCGTATGCTGACGGACGGCAAAGGCCTTTGCTATCCGGGGTCCTGCCCTTTGCCGTCAGCCATGGCAGACGGCAAATTCCCTGATTCCTGTAGTGCAATAAGCTAGCGTCTCTCCTTGTGTTTGAGCAACACGAGATTTTCTCATCCCTATAGTTGCACAAGCCCCATTATCCTACCATGTTTGTTTCTCTATTGCCATCATCTATATTTGCGATCACTTGCTTTGCACTTTGAGCCCTTTGGATTTATTTCAACGTTTACAATATCTTGGACTTCATTTTCCTTGAATTTTGTGCCACTTGTCCTAACCAAGCCACTCGATAAGCTTTATGTTGTAGGTGTAAGTGAACAAGTCTGGTACCAATTCCACTATTCTCTCAATTCACATTGAGTGAAACGGGATACATCCTCAACTTTGGGAACAATATCTTGGTATAGTTTATCTCATTTCCCACTCAGCTTTGCTCGAGTCATGTGATGTCTAGGAAAAGCACACCATCTTCGGTCTTTGACGACTATGTCGACATGAGCAACGACATCACCCAAAAGCTCGAGCGACTCGGCATCGGCATACTACACTCCGAAGCTCGGAAAAGAGACATGGTGGCCGCCCATGTGGAGCAACTTTGACACATGGTGTCCAACTACAAGTCTTCTTCCCCTTCATCATCTTCACGGCATAGACGCTCAAGTCACATATCTTCGAGGAAACAAGTGCACAAAGACCAAGATCACCACCAAGGACAAGCTTCGATGTCAAGATCTAGGCAATCGACTACATGGATGGATGACCCTTTCATCTTTGGAAGCATCCCAAGGAAGATGGCTGAGCATGGGATTTTCCCTTCGGTCATGGAGGAGAGTGATGATGTGCCATATTCGGCCTTCATCCACGATGATCATGACGAGACGGTTGAGCATGGGACTATCCCTTCAACCATGGTGGCAAAACGAGTTGAGCATGGAGACGTTTGCACCTACATCTCTCCGACACCCACATATGATGAGATGCCCCAATTTCCATGTGAGGAGAGCCACCACCACATGAGTGACATGGGTGACTCCACCATATGTGACACTGAGTGCATTTCCTATGAGAGGATGAGAGTGACCACAACTAGCCCCATATATGACGAGTTCCCCCTTTTCCATGTGAGGAGCCCCACAACCCCCACCACTTGAGTGAGATGAGTGACTCCATCATATGTGAGAATGAGCGCAACTACCTAGAGGGAGTGAGTGAGCTACACCGCTTAGTGAGTGAGGTAGTTGAGATGGCATGTGAGGCCACTATGATTTCTAACAACTTAACCTCTACCTCTATTGTGTTTTCTCCTTTGGTGATAGGTCCCATATATGACGAAGCGCCAACCCTCAACGATTCCATCCCTCCAACGGGAGTGACGATGCCCATGGTGGATGATGATGCACTCCCCAGATGGTTCCATCATGATGATGACCACGAGTTGGTTTCTCCCACCTCACCTACACCACATGAGTGGAATGATAAAGGTAAAATAGGTGAAGGTGATGCTCTTATCCCACTAGTGGACTATCTTGACATTGATTTCTTGCGTGATGTTGATCACCTTATGGATACTTCACATGCTATGTCTTCTTCATGCTTAGATGTGCCCCCTATTTATGATGAATATGATGATGAGCATGTCCAATCACCTAGTTGTCATGCTATACTCCATATGATATCTTGTGACAATTCTATTGGTCACATCATGTTTGACAATCCGCTACACTTGTCATATTCTATGTGTGAAATTTCCCATATTGCATCTTTGCAATCTCACCATAGTGACTATGCATACACCATAAAAGTAAATCTCATTTGCTCATATGGCATAGATGACAAACCCATGGTTATTGGCATTTGTTTTTCTTGTGATGATATTGCCATGCTTCCTATGCATCATTTGCGCAATAATTCTCATATGACATGCCATTACCACCTAGCTTCGGATATGCATAATTTTGGATGTTGTCGATATTCTCCATATTATGCTACCGATAGTGCACATGAGGAGACCCCATAGTTTCCTCATACATTATAGGAGATTTGGTCCCACCCCATCCATTGCATGATCCGCAAACTTGTGTCCACAATATGCTAGTGATGAATAAAAATGATATTGATGTGCCATATATTTCCATGCTCTATTTGTGTCCCCATCATGTTATACACAACAACTATTCTTTCATGATGGATGACATGTTCCTATACCATGCATCGAATTTCTTTGAGCATTGCTTATCTTGTGCTAACTTTCAAAAGCACATGCACATCCTAATGGATGATGTATACATATACCACTAACAAACAATTTTCCTTTTGTGTTTGTTGTGTGTAGGTACCCATGATTCTTTGTCAACCTCGCAATCCCATGAGTTGACTAAATGAGCTCTTGAGAGCACCGATGATTTGGGATTCACCGGAATGTGTCTCCAACCATTCCCCTCGCACAAGGACTACACACATCTCTTCTACATGGCTCTCACATGGTTATGGCTTATTCTCCATTATATATAATTTGCACATATTTCCATGTTCACTTTGCATGATATGCTCATTTCTATGCCCTTCCCATGCATTTGTGACCCATGATTTGCATCTTAGAGTACACTTCATTGTATGATTTGTATGTGTAATGGCAAGTCTAGTGGAGATATCACATGCTATTGACATGTTTGCTTTGTGCCCCATTCCTGTGATGATACATTGATCATGTTTTGTTCTCATGCTTGCGATATGACATGTGCATCGTCTATGCCTACTACTTGCCATATGACATGATTGCCATGATTTCCTATTGTATGTTGCATCTTCGCACTACTAGTTTGCATGACATGATCACTATGCTTGCTTGTGTTGCATCACCAATGTGCTCCTTTTATGCGGTTGATGATAACCATTTCCATTATTTGCACATGATTGACATTGCATATTGCCACATATCTCCATATGTTGCCTCTTTCTTGCTATATGCTTTGCCTTGTACCTAATGCAACAATGCTTCTACTCTTGCTAATGAGATTGCCCTCATAGCTTTCTCACATATTATTGAAGCTTTTGACATCTTTCATATGAAGCATGCTTTTCTTCCTTCTTTGCACCATATGCCTAGTGCCATGAATATAGCTATTGTTCCATCATATTGTTCATGCACTTTTGTTCGTAATGATTATGTGCAAGAGAAGAGAACCATCATGATGGATGATGTGTTTGTCTACCATGCACACACATTGTTTCCTTTGTTGTGTGTATGTGTAGGATACTTCGACGACATGTCAACTTCCACTTCATGTGAGTTGACAATTCGAGCTCTTGAGAGCGAGCCATGCTACACCGACATGTTTCTACATCGCACTTGCTTGCGCATCGACATTGTGACGGATGCACAAGGTCACGCTTTTGAGGTGACATCCTTCTTGTGCATGGATATTTTGGCCCATCCTACTTGTGTTGCTTGTATCATGACACATGTTAGTCATGTTGGACCCCTTACTTGCACACATGTTAGAGATATTGCTTTCACTCATGATTGCCATCGTTCCATGACTCATGTCGTGTATGCCTTGTATGTTGCATCCAACTTGTGGATTATTTGCTCTTATCATATGCTTGGTTGCAACAATGTCCATTCTTTACATTTGCCATGCCACATTGCTTACTACATGCTTGAATTAATTGCCTCACACATGTTGAACACATCCCTACCTCACCAAGGCATCCTTCTTTCCATGATTGCATTGCTTGTAATCACTTTTTATGCTTACATGTGCCACAAGCCCTTGTCACACCATATGTTATGCATGATGACAACACTTGTGTGGTGATTCACCACTTGAATGCTTGGTTATGCACTAACGCAGGTCATTAAAGTGCAATCATATGGCTCCAGCCATCATGCCGAATCATGACACGCAGGTCATGTTAATTACATCATATAGCCATCTCATACATAATCAAATTGAATATGAGCATTGCTATACCACATCACATGCAAACCATCCTGCAAAACCAAGTTAGACGCCTCTAATCGGTTTATGCAAAATTTTAGTTTACGTGGCTTCTAAGGTTTTGACTTAAACCGCAGCTACCAACGTTTATCATCAAGTATGATACTTCAAGTTGCTAGATTAACTTTCCAGGGTGTATGAAACACGAGATAGTAAAATCTCGAGTCCCATACTAAACTTCGTCATACGCGTGACCCCTGTGCAGATCATATCTGCATTGCCCTTCGTCTGCGAAACATCCATCTTTCTTTAACTATGGTGGAACCCAAAGACACTGAAGCACTTCGTTGATCTGTCAATCAGCATACTCAGGAGCAGCATGAAAGGATCGCGGATTGCCAGAACTTTGTAAGATTCCACCATTCCGTCAAGATCAGGAGTACGCAAATTCACAGGAAGCAACAAGAACATCGGGTAACAGATTTCATCTGCTACCCGCACAAATAATTTTCAGCAATAGATCTCATCTACTACAAAATTATACTATGCAATACTCATACATCTCATATATTCTAGATCATACCATGCATCTACTCATAGCCTGGCTCTGATGCCACTGTAGGGGAACGCGACAGAAAACAAAAAATTTCGGTATAGCGGGCACGCCCAGGACCACTATGGAGAATGCATACAAGGTTTGATCTGATCCGTACCGACTCGTAGCGCAGCGGAAGAAGAGTCGGTGGAGATCGTTGGTGCAGATCCCCGTAGCTAGGATTTACAACCTCCCAACCGCGAGGATGTACTCCCTCGTCGGACAGCCCTTCGGGAGGCGGTCGGACAGTCCCCCGGACGATGTCGCGGACAGCCCTTCGGGAGGACCCTCGAAACTCGAACGGAGACTCGGACGGCCCTTCGGGAGGACTCTCGAAACTCGACCTGAGACTCGGACAGCCCTTCGGGAGGACACTCGAACAGCCCCTCGGGCAAAAGATCGAAACTACGAACTCTCTACGGGGTTGCACACATACGGTGTCATCTATCCGGCAGGGCTTCGCCGTCCAGAACTAGTTCCTGCCGGAACCCAGACAGCCTTTCGGCTCTACGAAAAACTCTTTTCGTGGGAGGGAGAGAGGGAGCTTGCAAAGCAAAGCATGTGTATGAGAGCAAAGGATGAGTGTGGAGAGTGCATCTCCACCTCTATTTATAGGAAAACCCAAGGGGTAGGGTGGCACTTGAAATACCCAAAATGCCCATGAGGTGAGCACACCACAAGGGCATAAAGGGAAAGCCTCCAAATAGTGTTGCCTGCATCACCATGCCTGCATCACCATGCCTGCATCATCCCCTAATAGTATTTCCACTATTCACAATAGTGTTTCCACTATTTACAATAGTGTTTCCACTATACATATATAGTGTTTCCACTATACATATATAGTGTTTCCACTATTTATATATATAGTGTTTCTACTATTCAAAATAGTGTTTTCACTATTCACGAAGACATTTTTCTGCGTCTGTTAAATCCCAAATTATTTCTGTGTGCCTAGAATAATTCTAGTACCCACTAAAACAATTTTGGACGCGTTCCGAAACAATTCTGGAACAATGTTTTTCTTCAGCGAAAAGCTACCATAGCGGTTCCGGCGGCTCCGGAACACTTCCGGTTTTTTCCTCCGAAAAATCCCAGAAGTCCCCAGAATCATTCTGGCACCCTCCAAGAATTTCCAGACGTGTGCCGAAACCATTTTGACTTAATGGTATACTCTGAAACAACTTTTTGGTTTTATCGGAACTATTCCAATGTTCTCTCTCCGGAACTCTTCCGTTGTCTCCGAAACTTTTTCGGTGATTTTCTCTCAGACTCCCTGTCTAGTATTCAGCAGATAGATGACCGTTAAGCGTGTGACCCTATAGGTTCGGTGAAGTATAGACATGACCCGGAACACCTTCCGATCAATGATCAGCATCGGAGCCGTGGACACCCATATCGATCCCTATACCCACACGAATAAATATTCGAGTGAACCTCCAGTTGTCGTGAGCTATTCCTGTTGCTTCGCGATATGTTACAATTACCCGAGGTGAGAAACATCGGCATCCTCGTGGATCAACACTTGTCCACAATGCCAGTTACCTCGTTGCCGGTATTGTTCTCTTTTCTCGTTCCCATGTTTTGGCATCCCCGTGATCAAATCACAAAGTGTCTGGCCAGACGATGATGGATACCGTAACACCGAGAGGGCCCAGAGATATCTCTCCATCACCGAAGGAGCAAATCCCAATCTTGAGCTATCAAGTTACTTGACATACTTTTCCATGAACCCGTAAGCCGCCGTAATAGCCACCCATTTACGGATGACGTTTAACAAACCCCAAAGTTCATGAAGCAAGCATGAAGAAACTCGATACTCGCATGGTCTAAGGAATTATGCAAACATTAACTTCTCTGTGTTATTAACCATAAACTTATGACGAATGTATCTCATAGCATAACATCAATTCGGATCGATTCAACACAAGTGTTCTACCAACATCGTGCCCTCAAAATTGCCGGCATGGCCATGCCCATGATCAGGAAAACAGGATAATCATGCAATACTTGAGCCAGTCTTAGAGGCAAGACTAGGAATACAATTTACCATTTATTATACCACATGTGCACATGAGTTTCCCTCCAAGCCTCGTTTTATTTGCAGAATCGAGAATCATTGCAGTTATAGGATGGATCATAAACATTCATTACAAACTTGGAGATACAAAAGTAACTGATATTACTGCCTCTAGGGCATATCTCCTACAGACTCCCACTTGCACTAGAGTCATAATCTAGTTACATGGCTTCCCTAACACCAATGGCAATCCGGTGTTGCTCATGCTTTGCTCGTGGTAGAGGCTTCGTCATCGGGTCTGACACATTCAGATCCGTGTGAACTTTGCGTACTTTCACTAAACCTTCTTCGACATGATGTCGAATGAGTTTAAATTTGCGTTGAATATGCATTGTCTTATGGTGCGAACATGGCTCCCTTGCCTGAGCCACGGCGCCACTATTGTCACAATAGATCTCCACCGGGTCCAGAGCACTTGGGACCACACCAAGGTCTTCAAGGAATTGCTTGATACCGACAGCTTTCTTGGAGGCTTCTGAAGCAGCCACATATTCCGCCTCCGTTGTAGAATCCGCCACAGTCTTTTGTTTGGAACTTTTCCAATCAACTGCACCGCCGTTCAATAAGAAAACATAGCCCGATTGAGATTTGAAGTCATCTGGGTCAGTCATGAAGCCTACATCAGTGTAACAACTTACAATGAGCTCTTCATCACCTCCGTACACAAGGAGTAAATCCTTGGTCCTCCTGAGGTACTTAAGAATACCCTTAACTGCGGCCCAGTGTTCCAATCCTGGATCACCTTGGTACCGGCTGCTAACACTTAGCGCATAGGAAACATCCGGTCTTGTACATAGCATGGCATACATAATAGAACCAACTACCGAAGCATATGGAATATCATTCATTTTTACTCGCTCATCGAGGGTCCGAGGACACTGATTCTTGCAAAGCACTGTGCCAGGTGACATGGGGAGTAGGCCTTTCTTGGAGTTCTCCATGTTGAACCTTTTCAACACCTTGTCAATGTACGTGCTTTGGCTTAGCGCTATCAGGCGTCTTGATCTATCTCTATAGATCCTGATGCCCAATACATATGCCGCTTCGCCTAAGTCTTTCATTGAAAAACTCTTCTTCAATGAGTCTTTTATTTAACTAAGAAATTTCACATCATTTCCAATCAACAATATGTCATCCACATACAAGATTAGAAATGCTTTTGCGCTCCCACTAAACTTCTTGTAAACACAAGATTCTTCATCGTTCCTGATGAAGCCAAACTCTTTGACCACTTCATCAAAACGAATGTTCCAGCTCCTTGATGCTTGCTTCAGACCATAAATGGCTTTCTGAAGCTTGCATACCTTTCTAGCATTCTTAGGATCGACAAAACCTTCTGGCTGTATCATGTATACATCCTGTTCAAGGTTTCCATTTAGGAAAGCCGTTTTGACATCCATCTGCCATATTTCATAATCGAAATAAGCAGCAATTGCTAGTAATATCCGAACAGACCTGAGCATGGCTACGGGCGAGAAAGTCTCGTCGTAGTCAACTCGTAGAACTTGCGTGAACCCTTTCGCGACAAGTCTAGCTTTGTGGATAGTAATGTTACCATCCGCGTCCGTCTTTCTTTTGAAAATCCATTTACAACCAATGGGTTTTACGCCATCTGGAAGTTCTTCCAAGTTCCAAACTTGGTTTTCGTACATGGATTCCATCTCGGATCTCATGGCCTTGTGCCATTCCCTTGAGCTAGGCCCCGCCATCGCTTCCTTGTAGTGCACAGGTTCATCGTCTTCAAGAATGAAGATTTCGTTATGAAACCATTCAGGTGCCTGGATAGCCCTACCTGATCTGCGCGGTTCAGTTACAACATTGTCTGAAGTTTCCGCATCACATGCGACAACTTCCGGCTCGGTTGTAGGGATAATTTGCGGAATTACTTCCGGTTCCTTAGCCATATCAACGGTTGCCGAAGATTCACTAATCTCATTAAGCTGTACTGTCCTCCTACTCAATTCTTTAGCGAGAAACTCTTTCTCGAGAAAATGTGCAACCTTTGCGACAAACACTTTGCCCTCGGTTTGGTGGTAGAAGGAATATCCAATGGTGTTATTTGGATAACCTACAAAGTAACATTTGTCTGATCTAGGTTCTAGCTTGGTTGGCTGTAAACGTTTTACGTATGCCTCACAACCCCAAACCTTGAGATGTGACACACTAGGTATCTTCCCATACCACATCTCATGTGGTGTCGTCTCAACAGACTTAGACGGTGCTCTGTTTAATGTATAAGCAGCAGTTTCTAGTGCGTGACCCCAAAAAGATATCGGTAGATCTGTAAGAGACATCATCGACCTTACCATGTCTAACAGGGTTCGGTTACGTCGTTCCGACACTCCGTTTCGCTGTGGAGTTCCGGGAGGCGTAAGCTGTGAAACGATTCCACGATCACTCAGATGTTGGCCAAACTCGTGACTAAGATATTCGCCTCCGCGATCAGACCGCAGAAACTTAATCTTTTTGTTACGATGATTTTCTACCTCATTCTGAAATTCTTTGAACTTTTCAAAGGTTTCCGACTTATGCTTCATCAAGTAGATATAGCCATACCGACTCAAATCATCAGTAAAAGTCACGAAGTAAAAATACCCACCCCGTGCGGCCGTGTTCATTGGACCACATACATCACTATGTATTATTTCCAATAATTCACCCGCCCGTTCAGGATGACCCGTGAACGGCGTCTTGGTCATTTTTCCCATCAAGCAAGCTTCACATGTGTCAAATAATTCAAAATCAAGGGACGGTAAAACTCCATCTTTATGGAGTCTTTGCATGCGTTTCTTTCCGATGTGGCCAAGCCGACAGTGCCACAAGTAAGTGGCGGTGGTATCAGCCTTCTTAAGGCGTTTAGCATTCACGTTAAAGACATCATTTCCACATTCAATATTTAGTATGAAAAGGCCCCCAACAATGGGTGCAAATCCATAAAACATATCCTTACAATAAAGTGAACAACCATTGTTCTCAGACTTGTAGGAGTACCCGTCGTGCACTAAACGTGATCCAGAGATAATGTTTCTACACAACAACGGAACAAAATAACAGTTACTAAGTTCCAAAATAAATCCTGAAGGGAGACGTAGAGGCATAATGCCGACGGCTTGAGCGGCGATCCCAGCGCCATTCCCGACACGCATCACGACTTCATTCTTTGCCAGCTTGCGCACCTTCTGAAGCCCCTGTATCGAGTTGCAAATGTGAGCAACCGATCCGGTATCAAATACCCAAGACTTAGAATTTTCGCTAGCAAGCAAAACGTCAATGACATTAACTTGTATAACAATTATACCTTTTCCGGTTTTCCCGGATTTCTTATCTTCCAGATACTTCTTGCAGTTTCTCTTCCAGTGTCCTGTGCCCTTGCAGTAGAAGCACTCAGTTTCATTCTTGGCTCCGCCCTTAGATTTGCGTTGGAAGCCGGTCTTACCGGCGCCCTTGCCTTTCTTTGGCTTGCCTTTCTTTTTGAAACTGACAGTTTTATTCACAAGCAACACTTGCTTGCGATTTTTCTGCAGTCCTCCTTCAACAGTTTTCAGCATGGCAAGCACCTCATTAGGTGTTTTGTCCATCCCATTCATGTTGTAGTTCATGACAAAACCTCCGTAAGAAGGGGGGAGTGAACAGAGCAACATGTCCATTACATGCTCTTCTGGAAGTGGAAATTCCAGGGTTTTAAGCCTTTCAGCGTAGCCAATCATATTGACTACGTGCTCGCCAACTGAACTGCCCTCAGCCATCTTGGTCTCCGACATCATCTTCATGATATCAAAACGTTCAGACCTTGCATTAAACTTGTAAAGAGCATCCAGATCCTTGATCATATCAAAGGAGTTATGGAATTCAAAACGTTTTTGAAGCTCTGAACTCATGCAAGACAGCATGAGGCACTGCACTAAGTTGTAATCATCATCCTTAGTGGCCCAGACATTCTGTATGTCTACCGCGGCTGTTGCCGATGGCTTTGGTGGAAGAGCTCCATCAAGCACGTACACTTTCTTAGCGCTCCTGAGGACAATCCTCAGGGTACGGACCCAGTCCGCATAGTTGTTTCCATTCGCAGCTAACTTCTCTTTCTCTAACATCGGGCCTAAGTTGAACGCGCTATTGCGAGCCATTTGATCTACAACGGAAAACACAAGTTCATTTTAGACATTGTTCATAATGATTTTTGGCACTAGTGAATAAACAATTTTATTCTAAAGTGCGCTCCCACTCAAATCAATATCTCTCATAATTGATTGTGAGTGATGCAAGATCCAACTTTCAATTTAGCGTCAAGGATGTAACCATCTCAAGTGACGAGAATTTCAATTGGTAGGCCAACTTGCCAATCACATCTCTATGTGACTCTTGTTCATCTTTCGATGCGTGTGTTCCGAGCTCATGACTTTCATGCCTGAACGTCAAGACAACCAAGTGATCTCGCTGCGAGGTCTCAACTCACCTGCCTCACACTTCTCTAATCGTTCGTATCCATGTAACCATGTGATACCCCGAAGAGATAGGTGCCGTGACGGTGCTACACTTGGGAGAACACTATCTACTTGATATTTTTGTGAGAGATCACCCTAATAAAAAGCGACTACCGCGCAATCAAGAAGGGTGCATCAAGAGGGATAAACATCTCAGGCAATTCATAATAGCATGATATGATATAGCCCCTTCTGACGGAGAAGTCAAGTATTTCTTCGTCTTCGGCATTCGCCTCGGTGTTCACCTTTGCGAAGATTGCCACCACCTTGTCTATGCACCAAATAATATTGCTATCTCTATAGCTAATAAAATAAGTGCATTACATAAGGTTGACACGCAGGTCATTAAAGTGCAATCATATGGCTCCAGCCATCATGCCGAATCATGACACGCAGGTCATGTTAATTACATCATATAGCCATCTCATACATAATCAAATTGAATATGAGCATTGCTATACCACATCACATGCAAACCATCCTGCAAAACCAAGTTAGACGCCTCTAATCGGTTTATGCAAAATTTTATTTTATGTGGCTTCTAAGGTTTTGACTTAAACCGCAGCTACCAACGTTTATCATCAAGTATGATACTTCAAGTTGCTAGATTAACTTTCCAGGGTGTATGAAACACGAGATAGTAAAATCTCGAGCCCCATACTAAACTTCGTCATACGCGTGACCCCCGTGCAGATCATATCTGCATTGCCCTTCATCTGCGAAACATCCATCTTTCTTTAACTATGGTGGAACCCAAAGACACTGAAGCACTTCGTTGATCTGTCAATCAGCATACTCAGGAGCAGCATGAAAGGATCGCGGATTGCCAGAACTTTGTAAGATTCCACCATTCCGTCAAGATCAGGAGTACGCAAATTCACGGGAAGCAACAAGAACATCGGGTAACAGATTTCATCTGCTACCCGCACAAATAATTTTCAGCAATAGATCTCATCTACTACAAAATTATACTATGCAATACTCATACATCTCATGTATTCTAGATCATACCATGCATCTACTCATAGCCTGGCTCTGATGCAACTGTAGGGGAACGCGACAGAAAACAAAAAATTTCGGTATAGCGAGCACGCCGAGGACCACTATGGAGAATGCATACAAGGTTTGATCTGATCCGTACCGACTCGTAGCGCAGCGGAAGAAGAGTCGGTGGAGATCGTTGGTGCAGATCCCCGCAGCTAGGATTTACAACCTCCCAACCGCGAGGATGTACTCCCTCGTCGGAGAGCCCTTCGGGAGGCGGTCTGACAGTCCCCCGGATGATGTCGCGGACAGCCCTTCGGGAGGACCCTCGAAACTCGAACGGAGACTCGGACGGCCCTTCGGGAGGACTCTCGAAACTCGACCTGAGACTCGGAAAGCCCTTCGGGAGGACACTCGAACAGCCCCTCGGGCAAAAGATCGAAACTACGAACACTCTACGGGGTTGCACACATACAGTGTCATCTAGCCGGCAGGGCTTCGCCGTCCAGAAGTAGTTCCTGCCGGAACCCAGACAGCCTTTCGGCTCTACGAAAAACTCTTTTCGTGGGAGGGAGAGAGAGAGCTTGCAAAGCAAAGCATGTGTATGAGAGCAAAGGATGAGTGTGGAGAGTGCATCTCCACCTCTATTTATAGGAAAACCCAAGGGGTAGGGTGGCACTTGAAATACCCAAAATGCCCATGAGGTGAGCACACCACAAGGGCATAAAGGGAAAGCCTCCAAATAGTGTTGCCTGCATCACCATGCCTGCATCATCCCCTAATAGTATTTCCACTATTCACAATAGTGTTTCCACTATTTACAATAGTGTTTCCACTATACATATATAGTGTTTCCACTATTTACAATAGTGTTTCCACTATACATATATAGTGTTTCCACTATTTATATATATAGTGTTTCTACTATTCAAAATAGTGTTTTCACTATTCACGAAGACATTTTTCTGCGTCTGTTAAATCCCAAATTATTTCTGTGTGCCTAGAATAATTCTAGTACCCACTAAAACAATTTTGGACGCGTTCCGAAACAATTCTGGAACAATGTTTTTCTTCAGCGAAAAGCTACCATAGCGGTTCCGGCGGCTCCGGAACACTTCTGGTTTTTTCCTCCGAAAAATCCCAGAAGTCCCCAGAATCATTCTGGCACCCTCCAAGAATTTCCAGACGTGTGCCGAAACCATTTTGACTTAATGGTATACTCCGAAACAACTTTTTGGTTTTACCGGAACTATTCCAATGTTCTCTCTCCGGAACTCTTCCGTTGTCTCCGAAACTTTTTCGGTGATTTTCTCTCAGACTCCCTGTCTAGTATTCAGCAGATAGATGACCGTTAAGCGTGTGACCCTATAGGTTCGGTGAAGTATAGACATGACCCGGAACACCTTCCGATCAATGATCAGCATCGGAGCCGTGGACACCCATATCGATCCCTATACCCACACGAATAAATATTCGAGTGAACCTCCAGTTGCCGTGAGCTATTCCTGTTGCTTCGCGATATGTTACAATTACCCGAGGTGAGAAACATCGGCATCCTCGTGGATCAACACTTGTCCACAATGCCAGTTACCTCGTTACCGGTATTGTTCTCTTTTCTCGTTCCCATGTTTTGGCATCCCCGTGATCAAATCACAAAGTGTCTGGCCAGACGATGATGGATACCGTAACACCGAGAGGGCCCAGAGATATCTCTCCATCACCGAAGGAGCAAATCCCAATCTTGAGCTATCAAGTTACTTGACATACTTTTCCATGAACCCGTAAGCCGTCGTAATAGCCACCCATTTACGGATGACGTTTAACAAACCCCAAAGTTCATGAAGCAAGCATGAAGAAACTCGATACTCGCATGGTCTAAGGAATTATGCAAACATTAACTTCTCTGTGTTATTAACCATAAAATTATGACGAATGTATCTCATAGCATAACATCAATTCGGATCGATTCAACACAAGTGTTCTACCAACATCGTGCCCTCAAAATTGCCGGCATGGCCATGCCCATGATCAGGAAAACGGGATCATCATGCAATACTTGAGCCAGTCTTAGAGGCAAGACTAGGAATACAATTTACCATTTATTATACCACACGTGCACATGAGTTTCCCTCCAAGCCTCGTTTTATTTGCAGACTCGAGAATCATTGCAGTTATAGCATGGATCATAAACATTCATTACAAACTTGGAGATACAAAAGTAACTGATATTACTGCCTCTAGGGCATATCTCCTACAGTCGTCTACACCCACATGGAGTTGCCATCTCCTTTCCATGGTGATTAAGATCTTGATCCGAGGAAGGATTTTTCCCAAGGGGGAGTGGATGATGCGGAGCATCCTACGGACATCACCATGACAAGAGTCAGTTTGGCAAGTGACACATGCCACGACTACTTCACATACATAAAAGGTGAATCATCTCCTTTACACATGTTCACTTGATCTCTTCGAGGATGGTATACTATTTGACACTCCTCCCGTGTGCATGCATAGGTATTGTCGGCGCTTGATGGATGATGAGAAGGAGTGCCAGCACCTACGAATAACTACACCATCCGCGAGGGAAGGTTGGAATAGAAGAAGGAAGAAGGGGACTTGCAACAGCCCAGGAATTAGGGGTACAACCGGTCCACCACCGGTCAACCACTGCTACCCCAGTACTACCGCTCCACCACTGCCAACAACCGCTCCAACAGGGGCCAGGGTTCTGTTCTGGTGCGGTTCAAGACCAGCACTTCCCCGGTTGTACCGGTTGATGCCTCATGACCGGTACAACCGGTCCAACTTCTGGTACAACCGTCCTGCCTGCGATCATGGATGGGCCCAAGGCCCATATATCCCCCTCTCACTTACCACTTCGTGCCTAGGACTATATATACTCTTCTCCCATCTCCATTCTAGGGAGCTATGGTTTTTCTCTTAGATAGTTGAGCCTAGCTCCTTCCACTACCTCTCCCATGGAGTAGATGTTGGGAGACGTAGTACTAAATCAAAAAATTTCCTACGATCACCAAGATCTATCAATGGAGAAACCAGCAACGAGTGGGGAGAGATTGCATCTTCATACCTTTGAAGATCGCTAAGCGGAAGCGTTACAAGAACGCGGTTGGTGGAGTCGTACTCGTAGCGATTCAGATCGCGGTGAACTCCGATCTTAGCGCCGAACAACGGTGCCTCCGCATTCAACACACGTACAACCCGGTGTCGTCTGCCGCACCTTGATCCAGAAAGGAGGAGGGAGAGGTTAAGGGAGAGATCCGGCAGCATGACGGCGTGGTGACTGTGGAGGTATGTGGACTCCGGCAGGGCTTCGCCAAGCGCTACGGAGAACGAGGAAGAGAAAGGGTAGGGTTGCACCGAGAGAGAGAGAAGTCGTGTCTCAAAACAGCCCAAACCCTTGCATATATATAGGAGGAGGGAGAGGGATGGCTTCCTTGGCCCCTCCTCCAAGGAGGAGAGGTTCAGCCGAACCTAGGGAGGAGTCCACCTCCCACAAGGGAGGTGGATCTCTTCCTTTTAAATCCTTTTCAGCCCTATCTCTTATCCCTAGCCACATGGGCCCTTCCGTAAGGTCTTGGCCAGCCCAATAAGGTCTGGTACACCTCTTCTAAGGGACCACGAAGTCCTTTGGTCGTCACACCCCTCCCAGGGTCCTCCGGCACCCTCCCGGCACTCCCGGTACACTATCGATGAGCCCGAAAACTTTTCGGTGACCAAAACTGGACTTCATATATATCAATCTTTAACTCCGGACCATTTTGGAGTTCCTCGTGATGTCCGGGATCTCATCCGGGACTCCGACCAACCTTCGGTAACCACGTACAACATTTCCCTATAACCCTAGCGTCATCGAACCTTAAGTGTGTAGACCCTACGAGTTCGGGAGACATGTAGACATGACCGAGACACCTCTCCGGTCAATAACCAACAGCGGGATCTAGATACCCATGTTGTCTCCCACATGCTCCACGATGATCTCATTGTATGAACCACGATGTCAGGGATTCAATCAATCCCATATACAATTCCCTTTGTCCATCGGTATGATACTTGCTCGAGATTCGATCGTCGATATCTCTATACCTTGTTCAATCTCGTTACCGGCAAGTCTCTTTATTCGTTTCGTAATACATCATCCCGTGGCTAACTCCTAAGTCACATTGAGCTCATTATGATGATGTCCTACCGAGTGGGCCCAGAGATACCTCTCCGTCACACGGAGTGACAAATCCCAGTCTTGATTCGTGCCAACCCAACAGACACTTTCGGATATACCCATAGTGCACCTTTATAGCCACCCAGTTACGTTGTGACATTTGGCACACCCAAAGCATTCCTACGGTATATGGGAATTGCACAATCTCATGGTCTAAGGAAACGATACTTGACAGTGAAAAGCTTCAGCAAACGAACTACCCGATCTTGTGCTATGCTTAGGATTGGGTCTTGTCCATCACATCATTCTCCTAATGATGTGATCCCATTATAAACGACATCCAATGTACATGGTCATGAAACCGTGACCATCTATTGATCAACGAGCTAGCCAACTAGAGGCTCACTAGGGACTTGTTGTGTTCTATGTATTCACACATGTATTACGGTTTTCGGTTAACACAATTATAGCATGAACAATAGACAATTATCATGAACTAGGAAATACGATAATAACCATTTTATTATTGCCTCTAGGGCATATTTTCAACAGTAGATGCCTCCACCGGAGAAGATCCCCTAGTGGATGTCAAGGCCCCTTATGAGGGAAGATCCTCCGGGATATCAAGGCCCCATCTCCCCATGGGATTTGGGATGAACTCTACCATGTATCCTATTTCCCTTTCTTGTTCATGTAACTTTGTGGATCTTGTGTGTGGTGAGTCTAGTGGTTGTGTGATTGGACTTGTTCTTAAGTGTTTCCTCTCATGATGTCTTCACGTTCTTCCCCGTGTTCTTCATGTTCTTCATCAAATCCCCCTCCAATTCATGAAAGATCGACACACACGGGCTTGCACCGTATCATCCACCTACCTCTGACTTGTGGCCTGCGTACATCCTTCTCGTCTCCGCCAAGTGGTTCTCTGCATTCTTTCATTACTTTGCTAAATCATTTGATTTTCAGGCTTTCGTCCCTTCTAGAAGCCGAGTATGCATTGTGGAAAATCGTAGGCAGAAGTGGTAGTAACCTAATAATATCCAAATGACCTTCGAGAAACATCAGGTGAGGCACAACCTCTGGCAGGAATTTTTGTTGAAGAACATAATAATAACATAGTTAGCAATCTAGTTATGCTTAAAAAAATTATGCATGCAAAAGATAGACTAAAGACACAATAGTACAAATAATTTTGAGCATGCTATCTATAGAGATGTTACCAGGTTCAACTTGTGCACTAGTGGCACTTATCCAAAATAACTATCGCCAATTTGATAATTGGTCTTAAAATTATCAACACCATTAATAAATGAGATGAGATAATTTTTATCCAACCAAGTTAGATCGAAGCCATGACTGTAGTAAGTCCGGTCTACTATCCTTCGAGTATTTATTGAAGAAGAGAAATAACATGACGACTAAAACCAAGCAAGTCAAGTAGGGATGAGTATCAAATATTTTCAAATAAACAATATAAACTACTTGATAAATTTGTTGAAAACTCACATGGAGGTAGAACTGGAATCATGTTATCCACATGCAGCAAAATTTCGATATTATTTCACGATTATCTTCATGACCAAGATCGGAGGTTATTTGCATTCCCTCTCGAAACCCATATGCTTTGCATGGTGCTTTCCAATTGGAACAACCAAAATATGTGTGATCTACTTTATTCAAGAGATTGACAACAAAATTGAAATATTCCCTCCTTAGATGAGCTCTCTTAGTCTCCGTACTCTCTTTATCTTTGAAATGAGACCTATTAAAGACAATAAGTCTTGCATTGCAGCTAATGCACTAGTCAAATTGTAAAAAGAAAATTATAGGCTAAAGAAAAAATGCACACGCTATGCTTAATCACAAAAATACATGTTGCCGTTACATACCGTAAAACTTTGGAACTCCTCCTTTAGCATCACAGTGAAGTACATACCATTGTATAAGCGAGGATAACGGTCGCACAGACCCCTGTCGCCCGTGTAGTGAATGCACTCAAGGTTCCCTTCGTCGTCAGACATTTCCTGTGTTCATTATTTAAAGATTGAAAAATAACGACAATCACTACAGGGAAAAACTATTTTGCCTACTATGAAATGCTTTGCCGTCATCTTATTGTCGGGGCAGACAACAAAGATTAGTTTGTCGTCTCGGGGCAGACAACAAAGAAGCACTGTAGGGAAATATAAACAAAGGCATACGCTAAAATAAGACAGACGACAAAGGAATAGTTTGCCATCATGTGGTGCGGCAACTGACGGCAAAGATGGACATTTTTCGTATGCGTAATATTAGGTTGACGGCAAAAGGGGTGACACATGTCCGTTTAACGGACACTAAACGGGCCTGATTTATGCCGTCTGTCAGACAACAGGACACACGGCAAAGAGGCTTCTTTGCCGTCTGTAGTTGTAGTGAGTGATAGCAAAGAATTTCGTACAGTAACTAAAAAATAAAAATTCCTCCCCTCGTCGTTCCCACTCTTCCCATCCCTTGCATCCCCTCCCTAGGGTTAGCACGCCCCTCGTGGTTCCCACTCGCCGCCAGACTGCAGCCCACTCCACCGCGTGCCACCACCGCTCCCTGCTCCATCGCGCCGCCACCTGCCCCTGCTCCACCGCGCCGCCACCGGACTCCCCTCCACCGCGTCACCATCGCCCCCTCCTCCACCGCGCCGCCACCGTCTGCCCCTCCACCGTGCCGCCACTTCTTTCCCTTTACCACGCCGCCACCGGACTCCCATCCACCGCGTTGCCGTCGGGACCGTGCCTACACCCCTCCGCCACCGCCCCCCGGCCTCACCTCGCCTCCAATGGCTCGAACGCCACGGGGCTGTCCACGACCCATCCCCAACCTGTGGCCCTCCCACCGGTAGTAGCTGCTGCTGGCCGCCCCTGTAGCCGGTGCTAGGTCGTTTCTGGCCGCCCCACCCACCGGCCGTCCCCAAATCGTTCCCGCATCGTCCGTGTCATCCCCGACCCGTCCACACGCCATCATCGTGCCATCCCCGAGGTCCTCCCTTCATTGCCATTGCTCTTGCTCTGCTGCTGGGTGCTGCTGCTGCTGAAAAATTTGTGACAATAGCTTTCACATGGATTTTATTTTTGTATTTACCTACTCTGTATTCAATGAGATATTAGCAGCAAAATTTGCCACTTGCAAACTGTGAAAAATAAAAAAATATGAACTATTTCGATATTTAAAGAGTACATTATCTTCATATGTCTCTTCAAAAGAAATCTCCTTTAATATCTTGTTTCTAATTGGTAATAAAATATGTTGATAGTAGCTACTTATGTTGATAGTGGGAGTACTATTTACAATTATGACAGTAGCTACTTATTACTAATAATTGATTCATTTTGGGAATTGCAAAAATGTTAATTGGTAGAAGATGGAAATTGGAGGATCAAGGGGTATCCGTAAATTTGAAGAAGTGAGGGAAGGGGGGACATGCACGGGATGGATTAGTAGTCATGTAGGTGTGAATGTTGCTGAATAGTACTACTACTGATGGGGTGTTGCTGGTGTGGTATTGCTGCTGCTGGTGCGGTGTTCCTGGTGTGGTATTGCTGATGGAGTGTTGCTGGTGTGGTATTGCTGATGGGGTGGTGTGGTATTGCTGCTGGCTCCGGCTCCTTTACAACAGGAGTATCACAAAATGCGGTGATAGAAACCGTCGTACACGAAACAAACGATGGCTACCATTTCGGAAAGCACAGCAATCGGATACCATGATATTTTCACTGAACCAAACATGTCGTATATGACTGCACTCCAAGATGATATTGATTAGATGCACCGGTAGCAATAATGAAAGGATAAAAAGTGTTAATGTATAAATAGGCAATCCAGATTTACGGTTTGTTTCGTACTTTTTTGCTTTAGATTTGATCGTTGAACTCCAAGATGATGTTGATTAGATGGACTTGTAGATGTTGTTTATTAGAAAATTGTGTGAGTGCTTATGTTGGTTGTGTCGGTGCTTTTCATGTGCAGGGATCTTCCCTTCACCTCCGGGAGCATCGTTGGTCCCGTTGTCGTTGTCGTCGTCATTTGACTAGGAGTGAGCTCGGCTGTCAACTCCTTACCTCCCCTATTTTTCTTTATTCCTGTCGTCATGCCGATGTGACTAGATTTTACTTTCATGTCAAGTCTCGTAACCTAGGCATCTCCCATTCGAAAGGGAAATATCTATAAATATGCATGTCTTTCCATATTTATAACCGTCATCCTTTCGAGTTGTCCATGTTATCCATGGACAGCCCGAGCACGTGTAGATTGGGTTTCGTTTCCCGTGCTCTACTTTGGTCTGAGGCAAAATTTTGTCAGCGCCACCCCATTGTTCTCCGGGTACACATTCTCTCGGCTTGTTGCTGAGACATGTATCTGGAGAACAACGGGGAGGTGCTGCCGAAATTTTGCCTCGAACCGGAGTGAAGCACTAGGAACGAACCCAATCTACATGTACTCGGGTGGGATTAGGTCCGATTTTACCTATTACAGATAGGATTCATTCTGTGAATGCATGTTTCCCTTTTGTATGGTAAATAAAACTCTGGCGTAAATAATATGACAACAGTAATTAGTTATGTATATAGTCTTAGTTACATTATATATAATTTGATGAACATGAATTTGGTGCCCGTATTGTCAGTGCAAGTAGCGGTATGGATGATCGTGAGTGGATGTATATGGGCCACCGTAGTCAGGGTGGCATGACCGCTGAGTGGGTGGACAAGACCAATGAATTCACAGAGGCAACATTTGTTAGTGGCAAGAAAAAAACTTGGTGTCCATGCTTGAAGTGCGAAAGCCATAGAGAACAGTCAAAGAACACGATGTGTTTACATCTGCAGAAGCATGAGTTTAAGCCTGGGTATACCCGGTGGACCTTTCATGGCGAGACTAAACATAGCAGAGAGGAGGTGGTGCTTCGGTGGATCGATGACATGGTAGCTGATTTCAACGATGCACGTGATGTGGGATCAGAGGAAGAACCAGAGGAGTCTGCGAGGGCGTTCTTAGAAATGCTAAATCCATCACAACAACCTCTTCACGACCACACATATCAGTGCCAGCTGGATGCCATCGGACAAGCAATGTCTATGAAGACCCAGTTCAACATGAGGAGAGCTAAATTTAACTCAATGATGACTAGTTGGGGTTGCTCTCTCCCTAAAGGTCACAAACTGCCTAAAAGCTGGTACGAAGCAAAGAAAAGCCTATGTGCACTTAAGATGCCGTATGAGCATATACAAGCTTGCCCAAACGGATGTGTCTTATTTACGAAAGAGTATGAAGACGACAAGTACTATGCTAAGTGCGGCTCCTCTAGGTATATCGAGAGAGTCCTTGGTGATGGTACGAAGAAGCAAACCAAAATCACCGCAAATATTCTTAGGTATCTTCCAATCCTGCCAAGAATTCAACGCCTTTACTTGAACGAAGATACGACCAACTAGATGGTATGGCACAAATATGGGATAAGACGCGACAAGGATGATCATGGGAGACCAATGTTGATACATCCGTCTTGTGCCCCAGCATGGAAGAATTTTGATCGATTACATCCTGAGAGAGCGGAAGAGGCAAGGAATGCACGAGTCGCCATCGGACTTGATGGGTTCAATCCATTTGGCTTTGTCTCAAAGACATATAGTTGTTGGCCTGTGTTTGTTGTTCCCCTCAACCTCCCCACTGCCGTACTAATGCAATGCAAGCACATATTCCTATCGTTGATAATTCTGGGGCCCAAGTATCTAGGGAATAATATAAATGTGTACCTCCAGCCACTGATAGATGACTTGAAAGAAGCTTGGGTGAATGGGATACAGACATACGATGCTGCTAGCAAGAGAAACTTCAAAATGCATGTTTGGTACCAGCACTCAATGCATGACCTACCGTCATTTTCAATTTTCATGGGGTGGTCTGTGCATGGGAGGTTTCCTTGCCAGATGCAAGTCAAACCTTCAGTGCCGTTGGTTGCAACATGGTCACAAGTATTCTTGCTTTCATTTCCATAGACAACATTTGTCTCCGGACCATCCATTCAGACAAGACATGAAGAACTTCATGAAAGGTGAAGTTGTCGAACACTCGGCACCACATGAGATGACGGGTGAACAGATTCGTGATCAACTAAACGCTCTCCAGCCCGATCCCAACCGTCCAGGGTATTTCTTGGGATATAATGAAGAACATGCCTGTAATCATAATCCACGCTTCTGGGATCTCCCCTACTTCCACCAGCTCGCGCTCCCACATAAAATTGATGTAATGCACACCGAAAAGAATATCGCCGAGGCCATTTTTGGCACTATGTTCAACTTTGCTGAGAAGACGAAGGACAATACTAAGGCTAGACTAGATGTGATGAAGCTATGTGCTAGACCCGAACAAAACTTGTGGCAACACATCGACCGAAAGAATTGGAGGACGCCACGGGCTAGGTTTGTTCTTACAAGGGAACAAAAGAAGGAGATACTCATGTGGTTCAAAACTTTGTTGTTCCCCGATGGGTATGCAGCGAATCTAATGAGGGCGGTGAATCTTGATAAATTGAAGCTCAACAGGCTAAAGAATCATGATTGGCACATCTGGCTTGAGCGGTTAATGCTAGTGATGATTCGAGGCTATATCCTATAGGATGATTGGGAAGTATTGGCAGAGCTTAGCTATTTCTTCCGTGTTCTTTGTGCTAAAGAAGTATCTCCTACTATGATTGATGACATGGAAAAACGGGCACCCGAGTTGCTCTGCAAGCTAGAGAAGATATTTCCACTAGGCTTCTTTAATCCGATGGAACATATGATTTTACACCTCCCGTCCAAGGCAAGATTGGGTGGCCTGTGCAGAACCGTTGGTGCTATGGACTTGAGAGAATGCCAAAGAATCTTCGAGCTAAATGTAGAAATAAATGTAGAATTGAAGCATCCATAGCCGAGGCATTCTTGGCCGAAGAGGTGACAAACTTCACCATCATGCTATGCGGCAAATATTCCAAGCTTGCATAATGCGAAGTCTCGTTACAATGCCGGCGACCCCACACATGAATCCAAGCTCAGCCTCTTCAAAGGGAAACTTGGACCTGTCGGTACTTCTGGTTCAAAGAATTTGGCTCTGAAAGAGTGGAGATCACTTACGTTGTATATCCACACCAACCTAAAAGAAGTGCGGCCATACATTGAGTAAGTGATTGGTGCATCATGTAACATTTACTCATATGTTTGTGTCTAACTCCGTTCATTTCTCATTGCTCAGTGAATTCGTTGCTCAATTCTAAAATGAAGGGGTCAAACGTGATTTACTCGAAGAGTACGAGCTTCTTGCTGGCAATGGAGACGACAATTATGGTTTCATTTCTTGGTTCACAGGAAAGGTATATATACTTCTTATTATGGAAGAACTTAAGTTAGTATTACGTGCAAATAATACATCCTTCCTTCCTGCTTAAACGTGTAGGCTACGTCAATATTGGAAAATGAGTTGAAACAAGTTGCTAATGGCTGTGACTATAAGGTCAGTAAGTTCAATAAATATGACATCAATGGGTATTGCTTCCGAACACATGAGAACGAGGAACATCAGGATGTTCTAAAATCAAGAAACACTCGATTGTCGGCTATTTTCAATGGAGTTGATTATTATGGAAGACTTGATGAAATATACGAACTGCATTACTTTGGGGAAAATCCTCCAAAAGAGGTTGTCTTCAAATGCCATTGGTTCGATCCGGAGAAGGTTAGGCGGAGAGATGATATTGGGCTAGTCGAAATTCGACAAGACAGAAAATTAGAATGTGAGAATGTCTATATTGTGGCTCAACAGGGAACACAAGTTTTCTATCTCAGGAACGCATGCCAAAAGAAGGCACATCTAAAGGGTTGGGATGTCGTGTATGATGTGCTGCCACATGGTAAACAATGTTCCCTCAGTGAAGAGGATTATCAATCTTACATCGACCCCGACACATATGATGGAGAATCTTCCGAGAAGAACATGGGCCTAGAGGCCGTCGCAACATCCATGTATGCATGGGAGTACACATTGACAATGACGAAGAAGAAGAAGAAGCAGAAGAGGATGAAGAAGAGGTTACAAACGTGGAAGACCTATCAATGCTTCAGCGGTTACTTAAAGGCATTGCCGATGATGGTGACGATGACGGCCAACACTCCAACGACATCGTTGACGACACGCGTGATACTAATGACGATGAGGAAGCAGAAGAGGAAGAAGAAGAGGCGGATTGTGATCCAGATGATCCCGACTGACGGGGATATACCCCATGGTATGACCCGGCCTGGTGACTCACAGGAGACCCGGCCAAAGACATGACATCTTATTAATGACCTGGCCAGGCAACTCACAGGAGACCCGTTAAAGACATGACATCTTATTTATGACCCGGCAAGAGGGTCACAGGATGACCAAGCCCAAGACCCCACGGGTGAGCCGGCGCCAGGCGGCTCACAAGAGAAGGCCCACAGGAGAAGGCCCACAAGAGAGACTTAAAGGAAATAAGACCCGGAGTAGGATTCGTGAGAGACTAGTCATAATCCTACTCCTAGTAGGACTCTATTTGTAAACCTATCCTCTCCACTTATATAAGGAGGGGTAGAGAACCCCTAGAGAGAGAAGTTCACAAGAGACACAAGTCTAGACAACACAAGAGATTAGAGGCACAAGAGATTAGAGGTAGCGATTAGCACCCTTGTAACCGAGAGATCTTCATCATCATCAATACCAGACAAGCAGGACGTAGGCTTTTACCTCCATCGGAGGGGCCGAACCTGGGTAAAACTTCGTGTCTTCTCGATTCCGATCAACCCCTTCAAGCCGCCACGTAGTTGTGTCTCGCCCCGAACCTAAGTGCGTTGACCCGGACAAATCCACGACAGTTGGCGCCCACCGTGGGGCCACGCACTCTGGTTTGTGTTTTTGATGGGATATCTTTAGGGATCAAGAAATTCATGATTAGTCGGATGAAGAAGAGCCTGGATCAATCAAAAGGGATCACCTGGCATGATACAACTTTAGGCGAAACTGAAAAATTCATTGTTCGATTGCGCCGCCTCCGAGCAGCAACCACAGCCTCAGCTGCCGCCTCAAAGCTGTTGGCCATCGTCAGGCCGCCATCTTGCCGCCGGCTGCTACTGCGCCCCGCCGCGGTTTCCTACCGCCTCCGGCTCCCTTTGCGGGCACCTCTAGCCATCCGCCTCGCTGCTGCACCGACCAGCTGCTGTGCTGCTGCCGCACTCCACCTCGCCTCTGAGCCGCCCCGACCAGGCACTATCTCGGAGCCGCCATGGACGAATTTCTATGGCCTCGAGAGAGTACCTCAATTGCCGTTGAAATTACGGGAGGTGATCCACGGACGATGTATATGACTCAGCTGGTTGTCGAGACAAAACAGGTGCTATCCACCCAATTTGTTTTATCTATACATTTTTTCCTTCGAAGAACAATTACTTCATCTTTGTAATATTTTTTATATACAGGATAGATATTCAAGTGGCATTGTAGCACGGAGATGGAGCACACAGCAACATCGTTTTGTACTAGTGCTAATCGGAGGCGTGTTACTCGCTGGACGCACGTGAGTCGCCGCCCCCGCGGACGGTCCACATCGACTCGCCGGTACTGCACACTCTTACCTACCAGTAGGAGCCGCCCAATGGACCCGGCAAGCCGCCGCATTCGCGATATGGTCTTCACCAACCACGCCATGGCCGACTCGTTGTTCTCGCCGGCTTTCAACGCCACTACTGACTCACCTATCTATGCCGGCTTACAACGCCGTGGCCATCTCTCGCCACAGCGCCGGCTTACAACGTTGTGGCCATCTCTCGCCGTCATGCCGACTCACAACGCCGCGGCCGATTCTCGCCTCCCGTGCCGACTTACAATGCCATGGTCGTCTCTCATCATCCGCGCCGGCTTACAATTCCGTGGCGTCTTTTACAACATCACCACTTTACAATGCCGCGGGCGTTTTCTACGTCTACATCAACATATCGGTGCAGTGCTCGCCTGTACGAGCCGCCCAACGGGCGTGTGCAAGACGCCACCCACACTGTGATCTACATCAACATATCGGTGCAGTGCTCGCTTGTACGAGCCGCCCAACGGATGCGTGCAAGACATCACCCACAATTTGATCTACATCAATATATCGGTGCAGTGCTCATTGATATGAGCCGCCCGACGGACACGCACACGAGTCGCCAGCACTACAATTTGGTTCACTTCAACAAACAGCCGGAACGAACCATCGACCGGATCATTGAAGCAATTCATACGGGGTCATTTATAACCCGCCACGGCCAACTTCAAAAGATTCTCAAGCCGCCTCTTCGAGTAAACTTAAGACTCGGGGGCTACAGACATGGCGAGACACATTTGGTCGTTTTTAACGAGAACCCCGGGTCTTTGCAGGAGAAAAACCCAATCCTGGGGGCTACTATATTATTGGCGGATGATTAAAACTTGCCCAAGAGGACGGACCGCCATGATGCACCATTCAAACATGGGTTCCCGGATCATTGGATCATCATAAAGACACTTGGAGCTTCTGTCGTTTCCTCATACAAGATGACAGCTTACAAGATTGATACTACTCCGCTACGTGACCCGCCTGCCTTACCGGTTAATCTCGCCTAGAGACCCTGAGCTGGTTCAAAGAATTGACGGCCAATCTCGATAGAGACCCTGTACCGGCTAAGATTGAGGTGACCCGTTGAACTCTTACCAGTAAATCTCGCCTAGAGACCCTGAGCCGGTTCAAGAAATTGACGACCAATCTCGCCTAGAGACCCTGAGCCGGTTCAAGAAATTGACGGCCAATCTCGCCTAGAGACCCTGAACCGGTTCAAGAAATTGACGGCCAATCTCGCCTAGAGACCCTGAGCCGGTTCAAGAAATTGACGGCCAATCTCGCCTAGAGACCCTGAGGCGGTTCAAGAAATTGACGGCTAATCTCGCCTAGAGACCCTAAGCCGGTTCAAGAAATTGACGGCCAATCTCTCCTAGAGACCCTGGGCCGGTTCAAGAAATTGACGGCCAATCTTGATAGAGACCCTGAACTGGTGTGAGTTCAAGCATCGAGTCCACCCAGAAGAATCATCATATGAGGTTTTTGAGGAAAAGCAAGATCATCATGCATTACATCACATATTGCATCATACATTGCATCATATTCACATGTCATGCCAGCTTATCAAGCCACGTCAGAGCAAGGTTATGAAAGAAGGAGCAATGTTATAACATCTCCGGGTTGTGCTTTGTCAAAGCCGCCCTTACAACAATACACAATATATTCTGTCTTCGTCATTTTTGCAGGTTTTATCTCTTAAGATGAGCCGCCGTCAAAATATTCTCCAAAAGCAAATGGATTTTTTAATAGCCAACATGGCTGGATCTTTATGGTTTATCATAACCAGTAATAAATGATTGGGATTTTTTCAAACCAGCTCGGAGAAATTATTATCTTTCAAGAGCCGCCCTATCAGATATAATGCCGTGTCATTTAATTGTCCGGTTCTCGGATTTCTTTAATTGTGCTCTGTAGTAATCTACAACACTCACGGATTTCTCAAACTTACATTTGCCGGGTTGCACCGCAACCACGAGCAGGAATTTCATGTCAAAGACAAAGGAATTATTCCAGGATATTCATTCCGGGTTATATTACGACCACAATCAAAGATTCATTCAACAAATTATGGTGAGACGTATTATTCTCACATAGTCCCGAGTTGCCGCAGGCGGACGACCCAGCACTTGGAGATACATTATCCAAGTCCAAGTTTATATCAATTATGCAAGTCCCATGTCTCTGCAAGCATGCACCATGGCACTTGGGGGCTAATGCAAGCCGGTTTTCACACCATTACATTGTCAGCAAGACCATATTATCTCAAGCAAATGAGCCAGCCCTTCTATATTTTTCTAAAGTCCCAGCCCAGTAATTCTTACTGACCCGGCACTTGGGGGCTACAGTATTCAGCTATTCCAACAGATTAAGAGATTCAAATTGAAGACCCGACGAATCACATTCTGATGAGCCGGCCCTTGGGGGCTACACCCGCCGAAGCATTATAAGATATAAGGCAATTATAAGTCCCAGGTTGCTGTAGGCAGGACAACCCGGCACTTGGGGGCTACACAGTCCAAAATGTTATTTGCAAAGCACCAAGTTATCATGGATAATCTCGGAGCTTGGGGGCTACAGGTAATATGGACATATCAAAAACTTTGAGGAGAATTTTCAAGATATTAAATATAGAGTTCAGTTGTTAGACCCGGCGTCACCAACACTTATGACCCGGTGTTATCAAAAGATCATAACCCGCTAGAGTTTATATAAGCCCCTCTGCTTCACAACAATGGAAGTCCGGTTCTACATCAGATAGATTTTCATCCCAATATTTATCAAGTCAGCAGGATTCTAGTTATTTAACCCGGAGTCACCAACGATAATGACCTGGCATCATCTATGATTATGACACGGCGGAGATGACCCGCCAAGAGTATTGGAAGCCGACCCAATGGCATATGGGTGTTCTATTCTCAATATTTTTCAAAAGACATTGACAAGCAAGATGATTATCAAGACGACTCATTCATATGGAGAAAAGACCCGGATTTCTGAACAGCCATTTTATACGCCGGCCAAAGGAGCAAGCCGGCCACTTAGCATATTTGTTACTCTTATTTCAGGACCTTACCATGAATAAATTCAAGCTAACCTGGGGGCTAATGACGGGGATATACCCCATGGTATGACCCGGCCTAGTATGACCCGGCCTGGCGACTCACAGGAGACCCGGCCGAAGACATGACATCTTATTAATGACCCGGCCAGGCAACTCACAGGAGACCCGTAAAAGACATGACATCTTATTTATGACCCGGCAAGCGGGTCACAGGATGACCAAGCCCAAGACCCCGCGGGTGAGCCGGCGCCAGGCGGCTCACAAGAGAAGGCCCACAAGAGAAGACCCGTAGAGAGAAGGACTCCCTTAAAGGAAATAAGACCCAGAGTAGGATTCGTGAGAGACTAGTCCTAATCCTACTCCTAGTAGGACTCTATTTGTAAACCTACCCTCTCCACTTATATAAGGAGGGGTAGAGCACCCCTAGAGGGACAAGTTCTCAAGAGACACAAGTCTACAAGTTTAGACAACACAAGAGATTAGAGGCACAAGAGATTAGAGGTAGCGATTAGCACCCTTGTAACCGAGAGATCTTCATCATTATCAATACCAGACAAGCAAAACGTAGGCTTTTACCTCCATCGGAGGGGCCAAACCTGGGTAAAACTCCGTGTCTTCTCGATTCCGATCAACCCCTTCAAGCCACCACGTAGTTGCGTCTCGCCCCGAACCTAAGTCCGTTCACCCGGACATCTGCCATGACAAATCCACGACACCGACTATTTTTAGTTGTAATGTTGAAATATAATGTTGATTTTGTACTTGTTGCTTTACCATGATCCCGAACATGTTGTAATGTTAAATTTGTAATATTTGAACTTATACTTAATATTTTGACCTTATTTATCTAAACTATAATGTACTATTTGTCATCAGACTTACTAATTCTTATTGCGTCAATTCTTTGAACTAATGCTTATTTATGTGAACTATAATGTACTATCTGTATTACAATTGCCTTATAAAATGTTGAATCTGTACTAATTGCTTTAATTTTTGTCATAGCAGGTTAGTGAAGCATGGTGGGCCCTCTTCAGAAAAGGAGTGGCCTGGCAAATAAGCCCGAGATTCCCTTAGCGAGAAATCTGCTTGACAGTTTTCTTTCCAATCCTCCTCAGGCTTCCTCTCAGGCTCGAGGAAGAGGCCGGGGAAAAGGGTGAAGAGGTCCAGGTGGAGGAAAGGCTAAGAGAAACCCAATTCGGCCTCCCTCGCCACCACCTACCGTGGCACCGGTTGAGGATGAGAGGATGGAGGACGAGCCGATGTCTCACTCCCCCGTGTTGGAGGATGAGAGGGTGGAGGACGAGCCAGTGTTTCACCCCCCATGTCTGAGGAGGAGAGGGTGGATTAGTAGTTGTCATCGGAGGAGGAGGAGGATCAGTTAGGGGCAATGACCGATGACGGGGAAGTTTATAAATTTATACTAGTTAAGGAGGGTCGGACTGTGTACCAACGCGGTTCGTCAAGGCTCCCAAAACAAGGGCTTCCTGTCCAGCAGAGGCCATGTATTGCTCCATATGGAGAAAGGTAACTAAGTTTGGCTTCCCTTTTTCTACCTTCAATGTTTGCAACAATTGCTAATGATTTTTCTTCTCATTATGTAGCTCTTGGACGAAGCTGGAGATGCCCCGTGTAAGTGCCGGCTCGTGAACGACATCCTTGGGATCCTTGTTAGGGAGCATTACCTTGGCATAGTCACTTTGTCTGGGGAGGGCGAAGTTTCGGAACCAGCAAAGATGTGGGACCACTACAAAGTATATGAGGACATTGGTGAATTCAACAACATTGAATATCACAACAAAGCCGAGCAGGTCTTTGCTGAACTCTGGGTAATCACAAGTATCCTTCACACTGCACATATATAATCCATAACTATTCAATTGCCTAACTTTGGAAAATCTCGCGTGTATTTGCAGGATTTCTATAGATGCGATGATGGAAAGTTGGAGGAGGCACGAGCGATCGTCAACCAATGTTGCAAGAAGCTTGTGCACAATCTAGTGTACGAGGCACGCCCTTTAGCCATCCGCAATTATAAGGCATCTCAAGGCTATAGTAGTGTTGATAAGAAAGCCCGTAGGAGAAACCATCTTGAGAAGGAGGAGTACATGCAGGTAAAGTATGTTCATGCTTTTCCTTTCCTCAATAGGCTGGCACTCAGTTTCTTATTTATGTATATGAGACACAATTGATCAATTAGGTTACTCCAAGATGGTGCGTCGATAAGGGGGAGTGCTGGGAGCGAATCGTGGACTACTAGTGTTCCAAAGAGTTTAAAGCGATAAAAAAGGATTACAGAAAATATCGAGCCGCAATGAAGTATCCACCACACCAGCAAGGCAAATTGGGCCTTAAGGAGTTTGGGAAACGTAGGGTATGTCTTTCTTCCCATCGATTTGTTCTTCATCAGCTTTCTTTTGTCATACATATTGCCAATCCTTGTGATGAAATATTAATCATGTTGATTTGGTTGTAGGCATCTTACAATAATGCCCTAGAGCCTAACCTTTTCTCGGCGTATGCTTTGGCCCATAAGGCACCGTTCAGATCTGCCACACCATACAATGATAGTGACACATCGTTTGTGTACACTAGCAAGACGCATACGATCGGCTGGTCACATTTAAAAGTGTGGCAAAAAAGCTGAAAGGGCCCGATTATGACGTGACATTAGAGCCCCTTGACCACATGTTGGTTATGATCGCTACAGGTGGCAGGAAACATGGCATTGAAGCGACTGGAGGAGGCATGTTTCCTAATTCCTCCCGTCGCACTCTCCTTGAGTACAAAGCTCGGTCAGGTATCCCAACATCTTCTATATGTCAACGCAAGACTCCACCAATGGTTGAGACAGAGGTGTTCTATACAAGTCCTTCTGTATATGTTTTTTTAAATTCTTAGTGTTGGATTTCAAGATGCGATTGCAATTCCATATTATGTAGTCCCGACTGAAGGAGAGGTTGGAGGCAAGGTTGGCGGAGGAGAGGCGACTGATGGAGGAGCAGAGGGCGTAGGATAAGCGACAAGCTGATGTGAATATGATGCAGGCGTTCGGTTCACAAACTAGTCAATATTTTGGGATGTTTGCGGTTAGTTCCTTCATAGCTAAGCACATGTAGTCTTTTATTACTAGTACTACTACTTAACCTTCACTCTTTAACATAATTTGCAGGCTTTTTGTAGCCAGAATGGTATGGCTGCTATGGTGATGCCTGCCTTTACTTCGAATCCTATGGTCAGTTAACTCATATACTTAAAAGCATCATTATTGCATTTCTTAGTGCGAGTGTCTTGCTAACCATGCAATACTTCATGCAACATCAATCAGACAATGGCTCGAATAAGGATGGGTCTTCACATGCAAGAGGCCCAAGTGTCAATAACCTTGGTGGTTCTCCTGATCTTTGAGATCAACTATGGTTAGTGCTTACATATCTTATTTACATAGGTCCTAATTTTTTCAGTGTAGAGACAAGTAGCTATATGGATTCTTGAAGGTCAAACTTCCAAGTAGAAACCACTTGAAGCTATTTATTTACATGATTTAGAGACCATTTGAAGATCTTCATTATTTAGAAACTTATAAGTAGAGACCATTTGAACCATTTCAAACAATGCTCCATTTGGAAGATTTCAACCATGATCTTAATTAGCTACCAACAACCTTGAAGCTATTTATTTTCATGTTCTAGAGACCACTTGAAGATATTCATGATTTAGAGTGTGAAATTTGAATCAAACCTATAAGTAGAGACAAGTAGCTATTTATTTTTATGATTTACAGACCATTTGAAGATCCTCATTATTTACAAACTTATAAGTAGAGACCATTTGAACCATTTCAAACAATGCTCCATTTGAAAGATTTCAGCCATGATCTTAATTAGCTACCGACAACCTTGAAGCTATTTATTTTCATGTTCTAGAAACCACTTGAAGATATTCATGATTTAGAGTGTTAAATTTGCATCAAAACTATAAGTAGAGACAAGTAGATATTTGTTTACATGATTTAGAGACCATTTGAATATCTTCATGATTTAGAAACTTATAATTAGATACCATATGAACCATTTCAAACAATGATCCATTTGAAAGCTTTCAACCATGAGCTTAATTAGCTACCGACGACCTTGAAGCTATTTATTTTCATGATTTAGAGAGCACATGAAGATATTCATGATTTAGAGTGTTAAATTTGAATCAAACCTATAAGTAGAGACAAGTAGCTATTTATTTTCATGATTTAGAGACCATTTGAAGATCTTCATTATCTAGAAACTTATAAGTAGAGACCATTTGAATCATTTGAAACAATGCTCCATTTGAAAGATTTCAGCCATGATCTTAGTTAGCTACCGACAACCTTGAAGCTATTTATTTTCATGTTCTAGAAACCACTTGAAGATATTCATGATTTAGATTGTTAAATTTGAATCAAAACTATAAGTAGAGACAAGTAGCTATTTATTTTCATGATTTAGCCACCATTTGAAGATCTTCATTATTTAGAAACTTATACGTAGAGACCATTTGAACCATTTCAAACAATGATCCATTTGAAAGCTTTCAACCATGATCTTAATTAGCTACGGACAACCTTGAAGCTATTTATTTTCATGATTTAGAGAGCACTTGAAGATATTCATGATTTAGAGTATTAAATTTGAGAAGTGTTAAAAAAACTCCATATGATGTAGAAGCTATTTAATTTGGAAACTCGCTACAGAATATGGATCACTATTTATTTTGTTGTGTCTAGAAGTAGTTTCTTTTGTCCTTTTGGCATATTGATGATTTCAAGCATGTTAGTTTTGTTGTTGTGCCAAAATGTGACATAGAGATCATTTCATCTTGTAGGTTGCCATTCAGATGTTCATTGGACTACAACATGGACATGAAGACATTTGTTGTAGTGGCGAATCTTATGTAGCGATGCTCGTTTTGTTCATTGTGTATTATATTTGCTATCGAACTACGCTATGGATCTTTGTTATGGAACTATGCTATCCATATGTGTTATGGAACTATGTTGTGGATATGTGTTACGGAATTATGCTATGGATATGTGTTATGAAACCATGTTATGTGTTACGGAACTATCCTATGGGTCTTTGTTATGGAACTATGTTATATATATGGATCTTTGTTCATTGTGTATTATTTTGTTTTGGTTTTGTGATGTGGATCTTTGCTATGGATCAGGGGAAATATTGTGATATATATATGTTGTGTTATGGAACCGCTGTGGATTTTTTATGTGCATATTTGTGTATTTTGTTCATTCTGTATTCTTTGCCGTCTGCTAGCCACGCAAATTGACGGCAATGGCTCGTTCTTTGCCATCTGTCATGCACGTAGACTGACAGCAAAGGAGTCCTCTTTGCCGTCTGGAACATGAGTAGACTCACGACAAAGGAGTCCTATTTTCCGTCTAGTACACGTGGAGACTGACGGCAAAGACTTATTCTTTGCCGTCTACTGGGCTACAAGGCAGACGGCGAAGGCACTAACGCCATCCGTTTGGTGGATGGTTCTGTCTGTTACTATTTTTGCCGTCTTCCATAATATCCTGACGGGAAAGAGTTTACACCTAACGACAAAGTCTTTGCCGTCTGCCCGATGAAGAGCTGACGACAAAGTACCTCTTTGCCCATTTGTACTATGCCGTCAAGCTTTGCCGTCTTTCGACTGACGGCAAAGTCTTTGCCATTTGTATACGGCCCTTTGCTGTCTGTAAGTACCTGACGGCAAATTTCCTGATTCCTGTAGTGAATTACACCAGCAACTAAGCACACAAATCACTATTCAGCACTAATATTCGCGCCTTGATAAAAAGAGAATGTGTTGATTAGTCACATTTGTCTTGATACAACTAGATTGTATTTTTTCAATCTTCGATACAAATGCAGAACTTGTACCGCTAATCTGGTTTATTTTGGGCCTGGTTCAAAGTTTCAAAATTTTGGCACGATCAATGTGGATTCAGAGGAACAAGTAATGGTTTATGGTGAGACCCTTGTGAAGTGTTCACCTTTTCTCGAAAGGAAGAGATAAGTTCAAGCCTACCTTCAAAAAACAAATTAAGAATTAACTAGCAAAGTTTGAAAATTCGCCACCATTGATAGGGACACAGAGGAGTAAGTAATAATTGATGTGCATGTGTGTGGTGTGAGGGGGTGGGGGGTGGGGGGTGGAGTGTGTGCAGGGGCTTGTGAAGTGGAAATCTGCCTTTAGAAAATGGAAGTTAACTTGGAGGATGCAAGGTTTGACAATTCGACACCATTGGCGCCTGCATGTGTGTACATAGAGGAATAAGTACAAATTGATTCCTTAGGGGATGGAGGGGGGGAGGGGGGGAGGGTGGTGGGCTTGTGAAGACTTTGTCTTGTTCACTTGTTCCTCGAAAAAAAAAGCTGAAACCTGCCTTCGTAAAACAAAAAGGAAATTAACTTGGCGGATGTGAAGTTTGAAAATTCGGCACAATTGATGTGCACACAGAAGAACAAGTAATAATTGATGGGGGCCATTGTGATGTCTTTGTACTGTCACCTGCCTTCAAAAAACAGAAATGGAAATTACCTTCTTTTTCTATGTGTGTGCTTTTTAAGTTTTTGTCTTCTTCGGTTGTTCCTCGAAAGAAACAAACAAGTTGAAACTTGCCTCAAAAAACAGAACTAAAAAACTAACTTGGAGGATGTGAACTTTGAAAATTCGGCAAGATTGACGTGCACACAGCGGAAAAAGTAGTAATGGGGGGGGGGGGGGGGCCCCCCACCGGGCCCCCCTGTGAATTGTTTGTCTTGTTCAGTTGTTCGTTGAAAAAATAGACAAGTTGATGCCCTCAAAACTACAAAATGGAAATTGAATGGAAGAAACCTAGTTTGATAGCTCGGCCTGGTCGAAGTGGACGTAGAGGAAGAAGTAATAATTGATGGGGCGAGACCCACGTGAAGACTTTGTCTTCCTTGAAAGAAATATCTAACGCGAGCTGTACATCGCTCATAAAACAAAAAACGCAAGGTGTACCTGCCTCAGGAAACAATAGCGTCCAAATTGTACCTGCCCTGTTCTAAAAATATAGTTGTACCTGCCCAAAAACTACAAAAACACAATTTGTGCATATTTCAAAAGAAGACGTGACCGGCTGGAGAAATGGTGCTATCCTACCACCATATGTATAGGTAATTCACAAGTAGAGACCCTTGTGAAGTGTTCACCTTGTTTCTCGAAAGAAAGAGACAAGTTCAAGCCTACCTTCAGAAAACAAATTAAGAATTAACTTGCATAGTTTGAAAATTCGCCACCATTGATGGGGACACAGAGGAGTAAGTAATAACTGATGTGCACGTGTGTGGTGTGAGGGGGGGGTTCTCAATTCTTTGTCTTGTTCAGTTGTTCCTGTTAGGTTGATCTCTCCCGCATGGGCCCAACGGCCCACCGAACCCCTGATCTATTCGTGCCCTGATCGGGGGCGCCCAACCCTCTTATGATTGGTGGACCCTCTGACCTGCGATATATAGAGAGGTGGGGGCTGGTGCACACGGTACGAGGTTCGCCGTGCCGCCAGTCACCCCACCGAAATCCCCTTCCGATCTAGGGTCATCACAGAGCTCACGGGAAGCACCACCACCTCTCTCTCAATCTCGCCATCATCACCACCGCCACCGCGACGCGATGGAAGGCGGCTCGAGCTCCTCAGGTCAGGGGGCAGGTAGTACTCCTCTCCATCCCTTCTCTCTGATCTCACTCTCTCGACGCATGGATTAGTGCAGAATACAACAGGGCATCCGATCTAATCTAGCCTAATTGATATAAAGTTTCTATCATTGGTGTCAGAGCTGCTAGGCTTAGATTTTCGGTAGCCTACAAATAACAACAGAAATCACCAGAGTATCCCCTCCCCTGAAGAACCCTAGAAGGGAGAGAAAAGTCACCAAAGAAAGCCCTCGGGCTCACCGGCAAAGTAGCACCGCCATCCTGGCCGCGCCGTTCCTCTTGATCCGGACGGGCATCGGCAAGCCGAGCCGTCCGGAAGAAGAACAAACCCCTTTGGAGGGGCAAAGGGCGCCGCTCGCCACGCCGTTCGTCGGTGGCGTGCTCCCCGAAAGAGGAACGCACCACCGGCGAAGGGGGTGGCAACGGCCGCCACCATCGTTTGCTCCGCAGCCGTCGTCATGATTTGAAAGAGGAGTGGGTGGTGGAGAAAGAAAAGCATGGGGAAGGAGGAACAGAGGGTAGCGTGCGACATTGTGGCCTTTGCTCGCCGTCGCCGGTGGCCAGACTCACCTCGTCGGCAGAGACCGAGGAGGCAGAGGAGAGCGAGCGGCCTGGGGGAGGAGGAATGACCAAGCATTCCCTTCGGCGCTCGTTTTGACCTAGCGAGGCTCCCGGGCCACCGTCCGATCGGCACCGACGGTCGGGATTAAAACCCTAGCGCCGAGACGGGCCGACTGGGTCGAAAGTGTGCATTGTTCGCTGGCCTCAGGCCGGCGGGAGAGCAGCTAGGCCGGCCTCGGCCCATAGAGGCGCGCACAGCGCATGCAGGCCGCAGGCCGCGTAAAGTCGGCCACTGGCATGTTTTTCTTTTTTTTTCAAATTTTATTTATCTGTTTTCTATCCAGTTTTGGGTAGATTATAAATAGTTGAAAGAAAAGTTGAAAAGAAAAGTTCATGAATTTTATAAAGAAAAAATTTATTTATCTGTTTTCTATCCAGTTTTGGGTAGATTAGAAAATTGAAAAGGAAAGTTGAAAAGTTTCTGGAAAAGAAAATAGAAAAGTCTTTGAAAATAAAATTGAAAATTTCCAGAAAAGAAAAGTTCATGAATTTTATAAAGAAAAATATAATAAAGTTCATGAATTTTTTTATTTAATAAAAGAAAAGTTCCTCTCAAGTATAAAAGGTTCATGAATTTATTTTCATGTTTTTTTTGCTGCGTAAATATTTAATAGTGTTCTTTTACAAAGAAATAAGGTTTAGAGAGAATTATTTTTTAAAGAGCACATTAAAGTGATTATTAGCATTAATATGATTATGTTATTTTTATGACCAACGTTATTAATAACATGATCATGTTTTTTAAAGGTGCATTTATTTCTATTATTTTGCCCAACGCTAATATAGATTTAATTGCATAGATAATTATATGTTTAATTTGACCAACGTTAGATTAAAACATATGGTTGTTATAATTTCAGGAGGTTTCAACTTGATGAGTTGTCTGAAAGAAGTTCCAACACTCAGAGGTGATAATTACACCGAGTGGAGGAAAGAAATTTGATTTGGCCTTTGTGTGTGTTGAGATTGACTGGGTTGTGGATTAACCATAGCCGGTCAGACCTACAGAGCCAGTCAGAGAGGCCACTGACGATGATGCTGTATGAGACAGAAAAAAGAGGGACTATGCTTCATTGGAGTTATCCTACACTCTTAACAATCAAAAGTTGATAAATGCCAACAAAAAATGTATGGCATTTATAAAGAATACAATTGAGAACGCCATTGCGGGCTCAATTGCAGAGTGCACTTTCGTAGCGGAGTTGCTTACAAAGATAAAGAACCAGTTCACTGATTCTTCAAAGACATATGCCACCCAGTTGATAAAGCAACTGGTCAAAGAGAACTACACTCGTGGTGGTCATGGCATTCGAGAGCACATTCTTAGGATGAGCAACATAGCTACAAAACTCAAGCCCATGGATGCGGACTTGAAGCTCAAACCTGCGCTCCTGGTCCACCTAATTATGGAGTCGTTGCCTAAAGAGTTTGACACATTCGTTGTCAATTATAACATGTCGCCTGAAAAATGGGACAAAGAAAAGACAATAGCCATGTGCATCCAAGAAGAGGGCAGACTGAAAGCCTCACATGATGGTTCTCTCAACTATGTGAAGGGCCATAAGAAGAAGAACTACAATCCAAACAGCAAAGGTTCTCGTTCAAAGCCACATGGAAAAGCACCCTATCAGCATCAGAATCGGCAAAAGTTCTTTCCACTGGACAAAGACACTTGCCTCCACAGCAAGCAGACAGGTCACTACAAAAAGGATTGCCCTGCTTGACTAAAGTGTGTCATGGCAAAGAGAGGTAACAACATCGTGTCCTTTATAAATGAATCCTTGTATACATAGTTTTCAAAATCTACTTGGTGGATAGACTCAGGAGCAACTGTTCATGTTGCAAACTATTTATAGGGATTCCGTTTGACGAGGACTATGGAAAGAAGAGAGAGATGCATTGAAGTCGCTAATGGAGTCCAAGCAGAAGTTAAAGCTGTCGGCGACATCTCCTTGGAGTTAGCTGATGGATTCAGCCTTCTACTTCGAGATGTCTTATTTGTTCCTTCATGTAATAGAAACTTAATTAGTGTTTCTTGTTTGGATAAAGACAATTATGAGTGTTATTTTGGACATGGCAAGTGTGTCATATGGCGTAATAATGCTTATATTGGTGATGCTTTACTTCACAATGAGCTTTATTTACTATCACTTCATGAAAAAGTGCATTATGTGTCCAATGTGAATACTCAAGCTTCCTCGTCGAACAAAGAACTAAACAAAAGAAAAAGAACCGATGAGTCATCGAAATTATGGCACTGTCGCTTGGGCCATATTTCCAGGGGAAGAATAGAAAGATTAGTAAAAAGTGAAATTCTTCCTCCGTTAGAATTTTCAGAGATAGAACAATGTGTAGATTGCATTAAAAGAAAGTATGTAAAACAAATCAAAAAGGGTGCAATTCATAGCACAGGCACACTGGAAGTCATCCACAGTGACATTTGTGGACCATTTCCGGTGAAAAGCGTGGATTGATATGACTCGTTCATAACATTTACGGATGATTACTCTCGTTTAGGTTACATTTACCCAATCAAAGAAAGATTCGAAGCATTGGATAAGTTTAAGATATTCAAAGTTGAAGTTGAAAATCAGGATGATAAAAGAATAAAGATAGTAAGGTACGATCGTGGGGGAGAGTACTATGGTCCGCACACCCCATATGGCCAAGTCCCTCGACCTTTTGCAAAGTTCTTACAGGATACTGGCATAGTAGCCCAATATTCAATGTCGGGCGAGCCTCAGCAAAATGGAGTAGCTGAAAGGTGTAACCATACTATGATGGATATGGTGCGCAGCATGATGAGTTACTCCACCTTGCCATTGGGATTATGGATGGAGGCACTGAAAACCACCATTCACATTCTCAACAGAGTGCCAAGCAAGTCGATGCCCAAAACACCATACGAGCTGTGGACAGGAAGAGTGCCCTCTTTACAACACTTCAGGGTGTGGGGGTGCCCCGCTGAGGCCAAAACGTTTAATCGAAACATTGCAAAGTTAGATCCCAAAATAGTGAGTTGCCACTTCATTGGCTATCCAGACAGATCAAAAGGCTTTCGTTTCTACTGCCCAGATAGATATACAAAGTTTATAGAAATGAGACACGCAGTCTTCTTAGAGGACGAAATGATGAGGGGGAGCTTGGTAGCTCGGAAAATTGATCTTGAGGAGAAGAGGGTGCATGCACCTAATCCGATGATTCAGGAGCCATTTTTCTCACTACCAGCTGTAACTCCACCCGTGACAACTATGGGAAAAGACCTGGAACCTGTCCATCAGGAGCCGACTGAACCCGTTGTTGAGCATGAAAGGGAGGTACAGCAGTCATCAGTAGAAGATGTGCCGCAAGTTGAGGCACACAATGTGCCAGAAGCCGAGGCCCTTAGAAGATCTAATAGAACAAGAAGATCTGCTATTTCTATTGATTATAAAGTTTATAACACAGAAATGGTTCGTATGGAAGGTGATCCCGCTACATATGAAAAAGCCATTAAAAGCCCTAACTCATCAAAATGGCTACAAGCAATGGAAGATGAAATGAATTCTATGAGTTCCAAAGATGTTTGGGACTTAGTGGAAATTCCTAAAGGAGCCAAAACAGTAGGCTGCAAATGGGTCTACAAAACTAAGTATGATCCTAATGGGAATATAGAAAAGTATAAAGCTTGACTTGTAGCTAAAGGATTTACACAAAGAGAAGGGATAGATTACAATGAGACTTTTTCTCCGGTCTCATGTAAGGATTCCTTCAGAATCGTAATGACATTAGTTGCTCATTTTGATTTAGAGTTACGTCAAATGGTTGTCAAGACGACATTTCTGAACGGTGATTTAAAAGAAAAGGTCTACATGAACAACCCAAGGGTTTTATCATGAAAGGAAATGAAAATATGGGATGCCGCCTAAAGAAATGCATTTATGGATTAAGGCAAGCCTCTAGAGAGTGGTATCTCAAGTTTAATCAAACGATTAAATGTTTTGGGTTCAAAGAAAATATTGAGGATAATTGCATTTATGCAAGGTTTAAAAATGGGAAATATATTTTCCTAATCTTGTATGTGGATGATGTCCTGCTTGCTAGCAGTGATGTTAGTCTACTACTAGAGACAAAGAAGTTCTTATCCTCAAATTTTGATATCACAGATCTTGGTGAAGCATCCTATGTTTTGGGCATAGAAATTCACCGAGATAGGAACAGTGGAGCCTTAGGACTATCGCAGAAGGCATATTTGGAGAAGGTTCTTCAAAAGTATAATATGCATGTGAGTAAAGCCACACTTGCTCCTATAGTCAAGGGCGATAGTTTTGGGAAATTCCAATGTCCCAAAAACTAGTACGAGATCGATCTCATGAAACCAGTACCATATGCTTCGGCTGTTGGAAGCTTACAGTATGCACAAGTGTGCACCCGCCCTGACTTAGCTTTTGTTACCGGGGTACTCGGTAGATATCAAGAGAATCCAGGCATGGAGCACTAGAAGATGGCAAAGAAGACATTGCGTTATGCGCAAGGCACGAAGCACTACATGCTAACATACAGGAGGTCAGATTCCCTAGAGATAAAAGGGTATTCAGACGCAGATTTTGCGGGGGACAGAGATGATAGAAAATCCACGTCAGGATATGTCTTCACTCTCACTGGAGGGGCTATTTCGTGGATACGTCTTCACTCTCACTGGAGGGGCTATTTCGTGGAAAAGCTCCAAACATTCAATAGTTGTATCATCCACGATGTATGCAGAGTTTATAGCATGCTTCGAGGCCACGGGGCAGGCGATATGGCTAAAGAAATTTGTACCCGACTTGAAAGTCATAGATTGTATTCACAAACCACTAAAGACGTACTGTGACAACCAGCCCGCAGTATTTTATGCTCACAACAACAAGTCGAGTAATGCTGCTAAACCAATAGAGATTAAGTATTATGTTGTGAAAGACAAAATCTAGGATCACACTATAAGTCTCGAGCATATAAAGACAAAGGATATGCTTGCGGATCCGTTAACGAAAGGCTTACCACCCAATGTGTTCAAGGAACACTTAGCCGGCATGGGTTTAAGGGAAAGCCTATGATTCCTGGATCATGAAAGGCCCAAAAAGAACAGAATTTGTTTCTGAACAAAACGTATGTTGTAGTTGTATGCTCTATGTACCAATATGTGATTAAATAAATAAACTAGAAAGTATAAACTTAAAAGTAAAAGTTAAGATCAAGGGGGAGAATGTTAGGTTGATCTCTCCCGCGTGGGCCCAACGGCCCATCGGACCCCTAATCTATTCACGCCCTGATCGGGGGCGCCCAACCCTTTTATGGTTGGTGGGCCCCTATGACCTGTGATATATAGAGAGGTGGGGGCCAGGGCACACGATACGAGGTTCACCGTGCCGCCAGTCACCCCACCGAAATCCCTTTCCGATCTAGGGTCATCGCAGAGCTCATGGGCAGCACCACCACCTCTCTCTCTCTCTCTCTCAATCTCGCCGTCATCACCACCGCCACCGCAACGCGATGGAAGGCGGCTCGAGCTCCTCAGGTCAGGGGGCAGGTAGTACTCCTCTCCATCCCTTCTCTCTAATCTCACTCTCTCGACGCATGGATTAGTGCAGAATACAGCAGGGCATCTGATCTAATCTAGCCTAATTGATATAGAGTTTCTATCAGTTCCTCGAAAGAAAGAAACAGGATGAAACCTGCCTCAAAAAACAGAAGTAAAAGTAACTTGGAGGACGTGAAGTTTGAAAAATCCGCACGATTGATGTGCACATAGAGGAACAAGTAATAATTCAGGGGAGGGTGGGGGACCCTTGTGAATTCTTTGTCTTGTTCAGTTGTTCCTCGAATGAAATAGACAAGTGGGCTGTATACATCGCTCCAAAAACAAAAACTCAAGATGTACCTGCCTCAGGAAACAATAACGTGCAAACTGTACCTGCCCTGTTCTAAAAATATAGTTGTACCTGCCCAAAAAATACAAAAACACAACTTGTGCATATTTCAATTTTCAAAAGAAGACGTGACCGGCTGGAGAAATGATGCTATCCTACCACCATATGTATAGGTAATTCATAAGTAGAAGTGAAGGTTTCTCCCAGCCAGAGCTCACTGTCGTACCAGAGCAGCAGCGTGCTGCGTGCACTAGAATCACATTCCACAAGAAAAGTTAGAGAGAAGGCCAGATCCATCCATCTACATGGCAATCGTGAGTGGGGCGATGGATGTCCTCCTCCCTAAGCTGGCCGAGCTGCTTACCGATGAGTTCAAGCTACACAAGGGGCTCAAGGAGGAGATCGCATTCCTCAGCCGCGAGCTGGAGAGCATGCGGGCGGCGCTGGTGAAGATATCGGAGGTGCCGGTCGGCCAGCTCGACGTGCAGGTCAAGGTGTGGTCGACGGAGGTGAGGGAGATGTCCTACGACATCGAGGACAGCATTGACACCTTCACGGTCCATTTTGGGGCTGTCCAAGAACCTCACGAGCCGCTTGGCTTGATCAAGGGGTTCGTGGACAGGGTGAGGAGCCTGTGGGCAACGGCGTTGACTCGTCGGCAGATCGCCGGCGAGATCCAGCGCATCAAAGGCGAAGTAGAGGAGGTCAGCCAGCGGCGCAAGAGGTACAAGCTCGACGACGATCTTGTCAGGCCGTGTTCTTCGACGACCATCGATCCTCGTCTGCCGGCCCTGTACGAGGACGTGTCCAGGCTTGTAGGCATCGAAAGGCCAACAGGAGATCTAGTCAAGTGGTTGAAGGAGGGGGAGGGCGCATCAAAGCGGCAGCTCAAGGTGCTCTCCGTCGTCGGAGTTGGCGGCCTGGGCAAGACGACCCTGGCCAACACGGTGTACCATATGCTTGAAGGGCAGTTCCAGTGCCGGGCTTTTGTCTCGGTGTCCCTTACACCGGACGTAAACAAGATATTTCGCAGCATGATTCGCCAGGTGAGTGGAGAAGATTGCACCAACGGTGAAGATTGGGATGTCAAGGAACTTGTGGATCATATCCGAAATTTTCTCAAGGACAAGAGGTGCGTCCATGCATTACTTTTTTTTAAACAAGTAGTACATTGATTAATGTTTTTATCTTTTGACATAAATGATTAATGCTATGTACACGCCTGGATGTATTTTGCAATCGTATGAGCTGCCTATTGCTATCAAAATACGAATGAGCTGTCTATTGCTATCAAAATACGAATGAGCTGCCTATTACTACCAAAACAGATATTAGTCGCTTTCATAAATAAAGAGAGATTGATCCTCAAACGACTAGGTAAGCATCCTTACCGGCTCCTAACTCCGTCTTTAGAGCATGACTAATAGTATAGCCACCTGATGGCTATATGAAACTGTCATGTTATTTATAGCCATGATTTGTAGTCTCTCCTGTAGTAACGTGGGCTATAAGGTCAGCTATTTACACTACTACATTTTACTACTTCTTTTCACTTTCTTCATATTTGTTGTACTTGCTTAGAAGTACGTATATAATTAGGCTCTTGCATAAAAACCACTCCTCCTACTTTTTCATATGTTTTTTTAAAATAGACAAAATTGCTAACAAGCGGGTTATAAGCTTGCTACTGTACTTGCTCTTAGGAAGTCCCCAAGGCACTAGAAACTGAAGCTCCTGGGCAATTGCTCTCACCTACTACAAGCCAACCTTTTTTGTTTGCGATAAAGATATATGTGGTCGACTAGACGTACCCTTGATGAAATTTATCATCACGGCGGAGTGGTTGACTCCCCATCTAGTACAATACACCCGAGATGTATTTTCGTAGGGTATCACTTCGGTGTTTGTATTTGAGTTGTAAATATTATTATACCAGTGACTGTAAATATATCTAATTTTATTAAAGATCCAAAAAATTAAAAGATTTCCAAAAAATAAAAATAATTATTTTGTTGACTATTTTGAATAATTATTTCAATGGTTATTTCAACATAATTACTTCAGTGACTATTTCAGAAAATAATAATAAAACATTATGTCGCAAATCCAATAAATATTTAACTACCAATTCCAAAAGTATTTCACAGATTACAAATTATTTCGTGGACATTCACAATTATTCCACATATTACAAAATTTTAAATTGTCCCAACTATTTCACAAAACACAATCTCAATAGTTTGCTAAATAATTTTTAAATTCTAGAAATGAAAAGTTCACATATTCCTTATGTGAACCGAAATCACTTGGACAAATCAAAATCAAATCTGAAGATCTATTTGCTTTACTTTGAGTAATTTCCATTCTGAGTCAGTGAAACTCAGAGACATTCAGACAATATCACTATATATCATGTTCACAAATCATTCTCTAATACTACGGATTGCAAGAAAAATTAACTAAATTTCATCAAAGATCACAAAGCATATTACACAGTGCCATTTCTTTAAACTTCACAAACTGAAGCATGCTTCTATATGCAAATGAAATAAGCTTCAAAAAATGAACGGTGATTAAAAAGGTATATCTCAAATGACACTAAAAGTGACAAGCCAAATATCCAAGGCTGAAATTAGCAAGAACGTCAAATGTTGATCATGTTATACTGTGCGCAGAGCTTGTAGGGGCACACGGCTGTTGAAAGTCATGTCTCTTGACATACCATTTAGTAATTTTTATTTTTCAAATATGTAATTATGAAGGGCTCCTAACTCAATCATTAGGAATTTTCCACTAAGTAGACACTAGAAACTGAAGCTCCTGAGCAATTTCACTAAACCCTTACAAGACCAGCCTTGTCATTGTCTGTTTGTAGTAAATATTAATGCGGTCTACTAGACGTACCCTTGGCAAATCTCAAGTCTATCATGCTATAACAAGAAAACCTTTATCTGCACAATCTAGTGGCAGAGGCTACTGTTTTCAGACTCTAGATAGACAAGAGTGACGTACTATTTATTTTATGTGGTGTACTGCAAGATCACTATAACCATGGCCGTTTCTTTAGCATGAAGGAGAGGAGTTGGTGCCCATGAAAGATTAACAGAAAGGCATCACCCGATGCAGAGGCCGGTGGTATTATCCCTTTTTTGGAAAAAAAAAGAAGAAGCAAGAAAGGCAACTTTTTGGGGCTGCATGTATCTCACTGATGCAGAGGCCGGAGGTATTCCTCATTTTCTAAAAAAAAGAAAGGCGACTTCAGATTAGGAGGAGAGTTGGAGGGGCCAGTGGAACCGAAAGAGTGATGATGACGTCCAAATAAGAACAAATGTCGCCCGCCTTTTTCATACAGCTGCGTTTCTATTTGATATGTTCCAACATTATCTAATTAGTTGAATTTCCTTACAAATGTGGAATTGTAGTTTTTGCTAACCGGTAACATGCTCATTTATTTTCCCACCCTGCCAAGGATTGTTGTAAAAAAAATATCCCAATAGAATAAAAATATTATTGAGTCAATGTTCATTTATTTTCCCACCCTGCTTCCAATTTTGGTTATAAGGTTATGACAATTTATTTTACATTTTCCAAAATCATGTATAGGTACTTCATTGTCATTGATGATATATGGGACCAAAATGTGTGGATAATTCTGAAAATTGCCTTGATTAAGAGCAATTGTGGCAGTAGAATAATTACCACGACTCGTAAAGTTGGTGTTGCTGAATCCTGTTGCACAGATTTCAATGGTAGAGTGTATCATCTAGCACCTCTCTCCCATGAGGACTCAAAAAAATTATTCCACAAGAGAATATTTAATTGTGAAGATGAATGCCCCATTGAGTTGAAAGAAGTATCTGACAAAATACTGAAAAAATGTGCTGGCCTACCATTAGCTGTCATAACTATAGCTAGTTTATTGGCTAGTAGACCAATAAAAACAAATGAGCTATGGTACAATGTGCTCAACTCAATTGGGTCTGGACATGAAAATGGTCCTAGTGTGGAGAACATGAGAGAGATATTATCTCTTAGCTATTGTGATTTACCTTCTCACTTGAAAACTTGCTTGTTGTACCTAAGCATATTTCCGGAAGATCATATGATAAATAGGGATAAACTGATATGGAGATGGATCGCAGAAGGTTTCATTCATGATAAGCAAAGGGGTAACTTATATAAACAAGGAGAAAATTACTTCAATGAGTTGATTAATAGGAATATGCTTCAGCCTGTTGATACCGACACTCATGGCAGTGCAAAAACTTGTCGTGTACATGATATGGTACTTGATCTCATCACCTCATTATCAGCTGAGGAAAACTTTGTTACTATACTAGGAGGTCAGCAGCCATTGTCTACAGGGAACAAGATTCGCCGATTATCAGTCCAAAAGAATGACGGAGGGAACAATATGCTAGAGAAATCCATGGAATTATCCCATGTAAGGTTACTTGTTGTCTTGAGGTCTGCTATTCACATGATTCCACCACTTTTGAGCTTCCAGGCTCTACGTGTGTTGGATCTCGAAGAATGCCAACATTTGGATACTTGTTATTTGAAGGATATCACAAATTTACTGCATTTGAGGTATCTGGGACTAGGAGGTACATATATTACTGAGCTTCCAAAAGGAATTGGGAATTTACAGTACTTGCAGACACTGGACCTGAGGGAAACAAAAATACATGTGTTGCCATCAACAGTTGTCCAGCTAAGACAACTAGTACGGTTATATGTTTCCATAGGCACTAGAGTGCCCGCAGGAATAGGAAATATGAAATCACTAGAAGAGTTGTCAAAAATTAACATCTCTGAGTCACCAAACTTTGTGAAAGAGTTGGGCACTCTGACTGAACTAAGAGTGCTTGAAATTTGGACCAATGCATGGGACAGCAGCTACGAGAAACCTTTTCTCGAGTCCCTAAACAGCCTCCACAAAATCCAAATTCTATCTGTTTTTGCTTCTGATGTGTCTCTGGATTTCACGTCAGAAGGTTGGGTCCCTACATGTCTCCAAACCTTCTGGGCGTGGGATAGCCCATTCTCTGTGCTGCCAAGGTGGATTAACTGCTCTCTCCAGAACTTGTCCATCAGACTCCAGAAAATACAGCAGGAACAAGTTCAAATCCTTGTGGGTTTGCCTGCACTTCATTTTCTTGAACTGCTAGTGATAAGTCACCCAGAAGAAAAATTGATCATTGGTCATGACAATACATTCCAGTGTTTAACAGAATTCGCATTTGAATGTAGAGCAGCTGGGTTGGTATTTGCACAAGGAGCAATGCAGGGGCTTCAGAGACTGAGGTTTGCTTTTGGAGTGCGGGAGACAAAAGATCTTTATGGTGATTTTGAATTTGGATTGGAGAATCTGTCTTCAATTAAACGTGTCCGCATTGATATTGATTGTGACAGTGCTTGGGTTTCGGAGGTGGAAGCTCTGGAGACTCTGATACAAAAGACAACCAATATGTATGCCCCCAGTCTAAATATAAGCAGACGTCTTGAGGAAGAGATGCTAAAACATGAAGACATTGGACTGGCAAGCAGAAAACAAGAGGTATTGTTACTTCATCCACCCACAGTTATATATTTCTTTTATTTGCATATATACTTGATTAACTTTTCGTTTATTATGTGTAAGCCTTAAATTTGTTTGCACTTAAATTAGGTGATTTGTGCCTTATCAGTATTGACGTGATCTTCCAGTTTAAGGTCTTTCTTTTTTGAATATGCATGTGTTGATATTTGATCGAATAATTCACTCACATTGGTATTAAACTATATTTCAAACAACGGGCCAATTTATTTATTTAATGAAGTAGCTGACACTCATACTTCTATTGTTGTAAAAGTTGTACGAAGCAATGAAGTGCCAAGATTCATACTGCATTGTTTTAGATAACAAGCTTCACGATATGATTCCTTGTTATCGCTTATGTGGTTGTGTTTCCATTGCTTGCAAGAAGAATTGGCCTGCCAAGAATGGGCCTTGGGGTGGAAATGGTGGTAGGGCTCGCGACATCAAGGTGGCACCGCTGCGCCTGGAAAGTGTGACGATTCGTACTGGTTCAATTGTTGATTCACTTGCCTTCACTTTCAAGGACGGAAATGGTCAGCAGCACACTGCAGGACCGTGGGGTGGTGATGGTGGGAGCGTCAAGACGGTGGGTTTAGCCAAAAAAAAGTCTCTAATAGTTGGCTTGGTTAATCGTTGTTATTAATTATTTCTTAACTAGTTATCTTTTTGCCTTAATCACAGATTCAGCTTGGTCCTACAGAGCTTGTGACAGAAGTTTCTGGAACATTCGGTTCATTTGGTGCGTTGTCCAATGTTTTGACATCGCTCACTTTGGTCACTAATTGTGGCAGCTATGGGCCTTTTGGTAAAAGACAAGGAAGTCCTTTCAAATCCACGATGGAGAGTCATAGCAGCATTGTCGGCTTCTTTGGTAGGGCTGGCCAATTTGTTGATGCAATTGGCGTTTATGTGCTTCCATTCCCAGTCTAGCTTCGGCTGGGTGCATTCCGACAGACTTCTCACATGCCTGGATCTAATCTCTCCATTAGCATAGCAAATAGCCAAGTGGTTCGCGCGCATGGTCAGTCAACATTTTAAACTTTTGTATAAACTGTAGAAAACTTATGATCACAGTCATTTTCATTTTAAGAGTAAGGTTTATTTTGTGTCAGCCGTTTCTTATATTTATTGACCGGAGAAATTTTTCGTCCCTCCATGTTAGTCCTCACATCTAAATATTTACCTAGCGTTAGATCAAAATATTAAAAGCGAAGATGCCATGATCTTCCCATGGAGTCAAGAACGATATTAAATTATCAATATCTCCTTGATATTAATTTTTTCGAATAGCCAGCCATCTAGCCTTTAACTATTCCAGCCATCACAACGTCCCCCCCCCCCCCAAGCCACAACTCTCCTCTCCTCCGTCGCTGGACACGATGCCAAGGCAAAGCCCGAGCGGTTCGGCCACTGTGGCCTTCTTCTCGCGCTTCCGTTGCTCAAGATCGATGCGGCGGTTTTGATCTTGGTCTCCTCGACGGTGATGGCGGACAACGACGTCTGGAGTGTGGCGCCGGGTGTGCAGCTACGCTGGCGGGTGGCGGCAGCAGCTATGCTGCAGCCACTCAACCTCCGGTTTGGCTTCTGATCGCGGTGGCACTCCTCGTCTTGATTTGCATCACGCGGACGCCCGGGGTGGTGACCCTGGGCATGGCAGTGTTGGTCATATTTTTCGTCGGAGGTGGTCGGCCTTAGGCTGGGTTGTCAGTGTTGGAAATATGCCCTAGAGGCAATAATAAATTAGTTGTTATCATATTTCCTTGTTCATGATAATCGTTTATTATCCATGCTATAATTGTATTGATCGGAGACTTAGATGCATGTGTGGATACATAGACAAAACCATGTCCCTAGTATGCCTCTAATGGACTAGCTCGTTGATCAAAGATGGTTAAGGTTTCCTAGCCATTGACATGAGATGTCATTTGATAACGGGATCAGATCATTAGGAGAATGATGGGATGGACAAGACCCAAACTACAAACGTAGTATATGATCGTGTCAGTTTAATGTTATTGTTTTCTGCATGTCAAGTATCTGTTCCTATGACCATGAGATCATGCAACTCACTGACACCGGAGGAGTGCCTTGTGTGTATCAAACGTCGCAACGTAACTGGATGACTATAAAGGTACTCTACAGGTATCTCCGAGGGTGTCTGTTGGGTTGGCATGGATCAAGACTGGGATTTGTTACTCCGTGTGACGGAGAGGTATCTCAGGGCCCACTCGGTAATACAACATCACAACAACCTTGCAAGCAATGTGACTAAGTGTTAGTCAAGGGATCTTGTATTACGGAACGAGTAAAGAGACTTGCAGGTGATGAGGTTAAACTAGGTATGGAGATACCGACGATCGAATCTCAGGCAAGTAACATACCGAAGAACAAAGGGAACGTTATACGGGATTGACTGAATCCTTGACATAGAGGTTCGACCGATAAAGATCTTCGTAGAATATGTAGGAACCAATATGGTCATCCAGGGCCCGCTATTGGTTATTGACCGTAGAGGTGTCTCGGTCATGTCTACATAGTTCTCGAACCCGCAGGGTCTGCACACTTAAGGTTTGGTGACGTTTCGGTAGTATAGAGTTATGTAGGGTGGTGACCGAAGGTTGTTTGGAGTCCCGGATGAGATCCAGGACGTCACGAGGAGCTCCGAAATGGTCTGGAGGTAAAGATTGATATATAGGAAGTCCCATTTTGGTCACCGGAAAACTTTTGGGGTAATCGGTAATGTACCGGGAGTGCCGGTAGTGTACCGGGAGGGGTATTTCGACCCAAGAGGATTCATGGGATGTGAGAGAGTAAATACCAGCCTTTTGTGGGCTGGTGGAAGTCCCACACAAGGCCCATGCGGCTGGGAGAAAAAGCCCAAAGGGAAAAAGGTGGAAAAAGGCCAAAAAAAGAAGGAATCCTAGTCCTACTAGGATTGGAGGAGGAGTCCTCCTCTCCTCCCCACTTTGGTCGACCCAAGGGCTGGATTTTTGGCAGCCAAGACTCCTCCTCCTCTCCTCCTATATGTCCTAGAGGATTTTAGGGTTTTGGCACAGAATTTTCAGCCAGGTGCTACCCGTTACTCTAGTGCATAGTTTCTCCTCTAGATCGGTTTTCTGCAGTGCTTAGGCGAAGCCCTGCCGGAATTGCTCCACCACTATCACCGGAGCGCCGTCACGCTGCCGGTGAACTCTTCTCCCTCTCCACTTCCTCTTGCTGGATCAAGATGGTGGAGATCGTCATCAAGCTGCACGTGTGCTGAACGCGGAGGTGCCGTCCATTCGGCGCTAGACCGGAAGGACCGTGAACAAGATCGCGAGACCGTTCGTGATGTGTTCACGGGAGGGATCGTGATGAGATCGCGGGATGGATCGTGATGAGATCGCGGGACGGATCGTGATGAGTTCGCGGGACGGATCGTGATTCGATCGCGGGACGGATCGTGATGTGATCGCGGGACGCTCGGCGATTTGGATCGCGAAGATGTTCGACTACACCAACCGTGTTTTTTAACGCTTCCCGCTTAGCGATCTACAAGGGTATGTAGATCCACTCTCCCTCTCGTAGATGCTCATCACCATGGATAGATCTTCGTGTGCGTAGGAAATTTTTTGTTTCCTATGCAATGTTCCCCAACAGTGGCATCATGAGCTAGGTCTATGTGTAGATGAGATCTCGAGTAGAACACAAAGAGTTTGTGGGCGTTGATGCTTAGATTGCTTCCTCCCTTGGTCGGATTTTGGTTCAGCGGTATTGTGAGATGAAGCGGCCCGTACCAACATTACTCGTATGCTTACGAGAGACCGGTTCCCTCGACACAACCTGTTGCCTAGATGGCTTGCGGTTGGCAGTTTCTCTCACTCTAGTTGGATCGGATTCGACAAAGTCGGTCCTTGAGAAGGTTGAAAAGCAAATTATGTATCACCGTTGTGGTTTATGCGTAGGTGAGAATCCTTCTTGCTAGAAACCCGTAGCAGCCACGTAAAACATGCAACAACAATTAGAGGACGTCTAACTTGTTTTTGTAGGGTACGTTGTGATGTGATATGGCCAATTACATGATGTGATATATGTGATGTATGAGATGATCATGTGATGTATAGAATTTCACGACTTGCATGTCGATGAGTACGGCAACCGGCAGGAGCCATAGGATTGTCTTTAATTATTGTATGACCTGCGTGTCAATCATTAAGCGATATGTAATGCTTTACTTTATCGCTAAACGATAGCAATAGTAGTAGAAGCATGCAGGGTGTGACAACCTCGATGGCGACACGTTGATGAAGATCAAGATGATGGAGATCATGGTGTCCTGCCGGTGACGATGAAGATCATGCCGGTGCTTGCAAGATGGAGATCTAAAGCACGAGTTCATGGCCATATCATGTCACTTATGAATTGCATGTGATGTTAATCCTTTTATGCACCTTGTTATGATTAGTACGACGGTAGCATTATAAGGTGATCACTCACTTAAATTTCAAGATAAAATTGTGTTCTCCCCGAGTGTGCATCGTTGCGAAAGTTCGTCGTGTTGAGACACCACGTGATGATCGGGTGTGATAGACTCTACATTCACATACAACTGGTGCAAGCCAGTGTTGCACATGCAGAACACTCGGGTTAAACTTGACGAGCCTAGCATGTACAGACATGGCCTCAGAATAGAAGAGACCGAAAGGTCGAACATGAGTCATATAATAGATATGATCAACATGATAATGTTCACCATTGTAACCACCTCAACTCACGTGATGATCGAATTTGAGTTGGTGAATTTGGATCATGTATCACTCGGATGATTGGAGGGATGTCAATTTGAGTGGGAGTTTTTAAGTAATATGATTAATTGAACTCATTATCATGAACATAATCAGTAGTGTCTTTGCAAAATTATGTTGTAGATTACTAGCTCACACTGTAGCTCCCTTGAATTTTATATGTTCCTACAGAAATAGAGTTGAAAGATGATGGTAGCAATATTGCGGACTGGCTCCGTGATTTGAGGATTGTCCTCATTGCTGCACAGAAGGCTTGTGTCCTTAATGCACCGCTCAGTGCACCAATGCCTCTAGCGTTGTTTGTAGATGTTGTGAATATCTGACAGGCACGTTTTGATAACTACTTGATAGTTTAGTGCGTCATGCATTAGAGCTTAGAATTGAGGCTCCAAAACGTTTTGAACGTCATGAAACATATGAGATGTTCTAAGAGCTAAAATTAGGATCTGAGGCTCGTGCCCGTGTTGCGAGATATGAGATCTCCAACAAGATTCTCTGCCTGTAAGATGAAAGAGTATAGCTTAATTGTGGAGCATGTGCTCAGATTGTCTCGGTGCTACAATCGCTTGAATCGAGTGGGAGTTGATCTTCCAGATAAGATAGTGATTGATATAGTTCTCCAAGTCACTGTCACTAAAGCTACTAGAACTTGGTGATGAACTATAAAATGTCAGGGATAGAAATAATGATCCCTGAGCTATTCGCGATGTTTGACACCGCGAAGGTAGAAATCGAGAAGGAGCGTCAAAGTGTTGATGGTTAGTTAAAACCACTAGTTTCGAGAAGGGCAAGAGCAAGGAGGGAAACTTCATGGATAGAAAGTTAGTTGCTGCTCCAGTGAAGCAACCCAAAGTTGAACTCAAACCCGAGACTAAGTGCTTCGATTATGAGGAGAGTGGTCGCTGAAGCGGAACAACCCTAGATACTTGGTAGATAAGAATACTGGCAAACGTCAATAGGAGTATATTTGATATACGTGTTATTGATGTGTACCTTGCTAGTACTCCTAGTAGCACCTGGGTATTGGATACCGCTTCGGTTGCTAAATGCTAGTAACTCGAAATAAAAGCTACGGAATAAACGGAGAACTAGCTAAGTGTGAGGTGATGATGTGTGTTGGAAATGTTTCCAAGGTTGATGTGATCAACATCGCACGCTCTCTCTACCTTCGAGATTAGTGACGAACCTAAAATAAATGTTATTTGGTGTTTTTTGCGTTGAGCATGAACGTGATTAGATCATGTTCATTGCAACACAGTTATTCATTTAAGTTAGAGAATAATGATTATTCTATTTACATGAATAATACCTTCAATGGTCATGCACCCAGTAAGAATGGTTTGTTTAAACTTGATCGTAGTAATACACATGTTCATAACATTGATGCCAAAAAGATACAAAGTTAATAATAATAGTACCACATACTTGTGGCACTGCCGCTAAATGTTATATTGGTATAAAACGCATGAAGAAACTCCATGCTAATGGATCTTTGGACTCATTCGATTTCGAATCGGTTGAGACATGCGAACCATGCCTCTTGGTTAAGATGACTAAGGACCCCGTTTTCTGTTTTGATGAAGCGGGCAAGTGATTTATTGGCAATGATACATGTTGATGTATGCAATCCAATGAGTCTTGTAGCGTGCGGTGGATATCGTTATTTTCTTACCTTCACTGATGATTTGAGTAGATATAGTGTATATTTACTTAATGAAACACAAGTCTGAATCGTTTGAAAGGTTCAAGCAAATTCGGTGCTAGATCGGAAGGACCGTGAACAAGATCGCGAGACCGTTCGTGATGTGTTCACGGAACGAATCGTGATGAGATCGCGGGACGAATCGTGATGAGATCGCGGGACGGATCGTGATGAGTTCGCGGGACGGATCGTGATGTGATCGCGGGACGGATCGTGATGTGATCGCAGGACGCTCAGCGATTTGGATCGCGAAGATGTTCGACTACACCAACCGCGTTTCTTAACGCTTCCCGCTTAGCGATCTACAAGGGTATGTAGATCCACTCTTCCTCTCGTAGATGTTCATCACCATGGATAGATCTTCGTATGCGTAGGAAATTTTTTATTTCCCATGCAACGTTCCCCAACAGTCAGATCTCGATATTCGTCATCTAGTCCTTGTTGCGAGACTGGAAGACATAGCCGATGAAGGGCGATGACGGTGTTTTGGGTTGTTACTTTGATGAAGGCATAATCGAGTAACTACTGTCGACTCACTCGTGCTACCCCGTGGAAATCCCTAGGATCTGGTCTGTTGGGACAAACCTACCGGCGACTCAACGTCGGACGAAGGTAGACGAAGGAGACACCATGATTTTTCCGGCGACGAATGCCTGTATCGATGTACAGACGTACACACGCAGCACAACTCCGGAAGAACTCTCACGTAGACCAGGCACACACCATAATCCCGACAGAGACTACATGTTCCTTAGACCCCTCCCCCTCGGCTCGGCACATACCGTCATCATGGCCAGCAACAAACCAGCGCATTAAAACACAGTTTACACGACGAACTTTTATACCCGAAACGCCCAGCAGCTAACTCCAACAAATCTTGATGTGCACGTCCGGTCGAGCTCCTCAAGACCCGGCATCCTCTCAAAGCTGGCCACACACCAGATCACAACAATCACCTGATCGTGCCCGGCTTTGTAACCTACGAGACGCAGCACCCAAGCTTCTGTTGCGTACGCACGTACGTACGAGCGCCCAACGACTCGCTCGTCTACACCGGCCGCTATGACGCGCTCTAAAGCGTTCAGCTCGGCAGGCGCAACAGATCGCCACGGTGTTGGCGTCGTCTCGTCGCAGCGCCGCTTCTTCTTCCTCTCATCACTTTCTTGTGCTTTCTGAACACACACAATGGAGAAGAACTCACACGTACACATACTTCACCAAGGAGAACACTAGCTTTGCCTTATCTCCCGGTGAAACACATATGCTACATCTTTTCTTCTCAGCCCTCACGGCCTTCTTTTTTCCATTACCAGTGCAACTAATATATACACAGAGGTAGGCACCCAGGCCATCCAAAACTCACGGCATTATTTAACCCATTACCCAACTAACCACTACATGCACTAACAAACTACTAGTTGCATGCACCACGTCCGCCACTCTTGCAGCTTCACCAACGGGCCAGACCTGTTCACGCCCACGGCCGCAGCTAACAACCCGTGTGCATGCATGTACTAACTAACTAACCAAATCTTGGTTCCAACGTCTAGCCCGTCAGGTTCCAAGGGCCAACGCAGTTGCCGCGTCACACTTCCGTGATGTCTCGCACAGCACCACAGCCTCACGCCGCCATCGGCATCTCGCTGTACTCGCCGTGTCACACGGTGCTCTGGCACCTCGCCTTCTCCACGCATCTTCACTGAAGCTTCGTCGACTAGCTCCTTGTCACCAAAGCTTCGTGTTGTCGACGATGACGCACCTTGTCGATGACTCGGACATGAAACTCCTCGCGGCAATGCTTCCGCTCCATGGCTACCACCTCCTTGCCACCGGTGACACAACTTACTGGACGACATACCATTCTCCATCGCTCGTGAGGCAGCTTGACGAGGATGAAGACACGCACCGGCCGCCAGCAGCATCATGCCGCCAACGGCATCCACCTTGCGCCGTCGACCTCCACCTCCCATGGAGTCCGTCGTGCCGCCGCCACCGCCTCGGATCGAAAAGGCTCTGATACCAATTGTTGGAACAAACGCGAGACTACACACGAACACGACGGACGACGAGCAAACGAGAGCAATTTTTTTCAGAACTAGTACTATTTTTGTAGCATTTTTGAAAACAGGTGTCTGAGTTGAAAAAATATCAAAACTACTACCCTGTCGACCGATTGTGGGCCGACCGACGCTCGTCGGCCTAAACGGGCCCGAAATAGGCCAGTCGGCCATATCCAGGCCGACGCGCCGGGCAGTCGGCCCGCTCCTGGCCGAGCCCCACTTGTCGGCCTCCTGCCGGCCGAAAGGTCCCAGGATAAGGCCTCGTCGGCCACCTCTCCTTCTTCCTCCTCCAGCTTACCTTTTAGCCTAGTTTAGGCCGACCCCCACCCCCTTTGATCTTCCATTCCATCCACTCATTTGTCGTTTGAATCCGATGAAACGATAGATCGTGTGTTTCTCCTCCGCCCTACGATTTTATTTTTTGCAACGGTGTATTGGTTTGTTCGTGTGGAGGAGAAAATGGTGTGGTGGTGGAGGTTTCAATGGTGAGAAGGTGGAGTGATGGAGAGGAATAAGAAGGTGGAGAGGAAGAAGGAGTGCACTCACGCGTCGAAGGTATAATTTTTTTTTGTTATTTTTGTAATGTACGTACAATTAGTTTATGTTATTTTTTTGTGGCGTAGTTATTTTAGATTACTTGTGTTAGTATAGTGATTTTGGTGTAGTCATATTAGTGTAGTTTTAGTTAGTGTAGTCATATTAGTATCGGGTTTTAGTTTATGTTTTAGTAGTGTATGTTTAGTTAGTTTAGTCATAGTAGTGTCAGTTATTTTTTGTGTACCTCATTTTAGTGTAAGTTTTTTTAGGTACATTATAGTGTATGTTTTATTTTAATGTCGATATATTCGTTGCGAATAATGAGAAGCTGGCATTGTCTGACGGGTTAAAATGTCTGAATCAGTAAATCTGACTGTGTATTATGGCCCTGGTACTATTCGATATAGTGAGTTGGGGGTTGATCTTAGCGAGTTTAAAAGAGGCGAGATGACATTTTCAGACCCGGATAGACTGGACATTAGGCAGTTGAAGCACTGGTTGACTACTAGTTTTGGCCTCGATCCTGAAGTTTGTTCCGTCAGTATTCATGCCTTGTGGACCAAATCCTGTAAAAAATGTGAAGTGGGATTTGGTTCCGATAGATAGAAGCCAGCATTGATTGTCTCTGTTAATTCGTTGCAGAGACCGAAGAATCCATCTGTATGCCCTAGTGCAACCAGTGGCGAAGGAGGAGAATATCGTACCACCCAACGTGGAGTATGAATCAGGCCAGAGTAGTCAAGTGGCTAATGAGATTTATGTATCCGGGTCACAGCCACCGGATGTGAATGCTACCCAAGCCAACAATGAGTCAGATTATGTTAGTGGTCATGCTACTGGTCAGAGTATTCAATCGGTAGTATTAGCTGCCTCTGGTGTTGCTGATGGGGATGAGGAAGGAGAGGAAATGCAGAGGGTGATGGAGGAACATGACGAGGATGGGATTGCAGAGGAACTTGATTCTGAAAATTCCAAGGATGAGGAGGAGGTACCAATTCATGTTGCATGGGAGCAGGACATATCCGCCGGCTTTACTGTCAACGATGGCCATGAGACTCCATGGCAATATAATCTGAACCAAGTCCAGATCGGGGCTATGTTTGACACAAAGAAGAAAATAAAGTATGTGGTGATAAAGTGGGCTATGTCTACCCAGAGGGTTTTCCGGACAAACATATCTAGTCCAACGAAATATACCGTCAAGTGTGTTGAATCAGGTTGTCCTGCCAAGGTGCACGCCCATGTGCCAAAGTATCACATCCACTGGGTTGTGACAAATGTTGTACCGCATAATTGTGTTAGGAAAAACATGTTGGCTCGTCATCCAAACCTTACTTCAACTCTCATAGCGCAACTCATGTATACTGAGATAGTTACGAAGAAAGATATGAAAGCAAAGCACATCCAGACAGCAGTGAAGGTCAGATAGAAGTATGACATTCCATATGGAAAGGCTTGGAGAGCTAAGCAGAAGGCTATGGAGGAGAGGTTTGGGACGTTCTTCGACTCCTATGATAATGTTATGCATCTCCTTGACATACTAAAGGAGAGGAATCCCGACATTTATGTTAACATTCAGCACACGAGGTTGGAAAGCATACCGGATTACAAGGTGTTGAAACGAGTATTCTTCTCTTTTGGTATGTGCATCGAAGCTTTCAGGCATTGTCCTCCTATGATGTTTGTGGATGGTACATTCCTGACTGGTCAGTACAAAAGGCAAATCCTGACTGCTATTGGTGTGGACGGGAACAACCAAATCATCCCACTAGCCATGGCATTTGTGGAGGGTGATAACTTTCCGAGCTGGGTATGGTTCTTCCGTCAAATTAAAATTGCGATCGTGAAGGACCGATCAAATGTGTGTCTCATTCATGACAGACATCCCGGTATATTGAAGGCCATGAAGACACTGAGTAATCCAACTGCTGACGAGCCAACACCTTGGAAGGACTTGCAAAGTCGGTGGTGCATGCGCCATCTGGGTGATAATTTTTTCTCACGGTTCAAGAACAAACGGTTGATGAACTTGTTCAAGAAGTTATGCAAGCAGAACTAGCGGCGCAAATACGATTTTATTTGGTCGAAACTAGATGAATTCACTAAGAAGCAGGTCGTTGCTAGGAAGAAAGTGGAAAAAGACTAGGTTAAATTAACAGCACTCATTGCGGAGATGGAGGGGCCAGTTGGTCTTTGTGACTTGCCAACAATTGACCCTCCTAATACGAAGAGAAAGAAGGGCAGGGCAATAAAGAATTTTTCTGAGTGGATAGAGAAAGAGCCTCCAGTGAATTGGTCTTTGCTGCATGACACCCATGGAGCTAGGTATGGCACATGACAACCAATCTTGCAGAGATCTATAACTTTGTTCTCAGAGGGAATAGAGCATTGCCACTGATAGCTATTGTGGAGGGTGTATTCCATGGCACTGTGAGGTATTTCAAAGAAAGGCATGAGTTAGCAAGGAAGCATATTGCAGATAATCAGAACACTCCTTACTGCTGTCGTGTCATGGACTACATGGCTGAGAAGATAAAGAAAGCAAAAAAGCACATCGTCACACTCATAGGTAATCAGGAAAGGAGGTATGAGATTCAGCTTCCTACTGATGGTTTTGGTTCTGCAAATGAGGTGAAGACGCATGAGGTTACAATGAAAGCAGAATTTCATCCAACTTGTGAGTGTACATGCAACAAGCCTCAGTTGTTGCACCTGCCTTGCTCACATGTGTTGGCTGCCTGTGGCCAGATTCAGTTGGACGCTATCTCCTTCGTGTCTCCGTACTATTCAAAGGAGGCAGTACTCAATGTCTGGACAGGTGAGATGACAGGGTTTAGAGTCGTCGGCAATTTCAGCTTTGGTGGACCGCGTTTACAGAGGAGAAAATATCCCACTAAGAGAGCAAGCAACAATGTTGAAGAGTCTTCAGGCGAAGATACGCGGGTTCATTGCAACTGTTACATGTAGGCAATCTTTCGATGTTGTTGACACTCAAGCAGCACATCGTCCGCCACGCTCCTCTCTGCAGCGTTCAGAACCTCGGCCTTCACAGCCAGGGAGCTCCTCCTAGCAGCAGGAACCACCTTCACAGCCAGGGGGCTCCTCCTGGCAGCAGGCACCTCCTTCACAACCAGGGCGCTTGTCCTGGCAGCAGGCACCTCCTTCAGAGCCAGGGGGCTCCTCCTGGCAGCAGGCACCTCCTTCATAGCCAGGGAGCTCCTCCTGGCAGCAGGCACCTTCTTCATAGCCAGGGGGCTCCTCCTGGCAGCAGGCACCTCCTTCACATCCAGGGGGCTATTTCTACCAGCAGCCATGTCCTTCACAGCCCGGGGGCTATTTCTACCAGCAGTCACCTCCTTCACAGCCCGCAGACTCTTCCTGGCTTCAGCAGATGGACCTAGGTAACTTAACTTTGTACATTATTTTACAAAATCTAGTCTCGTAAGTCATTCCTTACATGTTTTATTTCACCAGCAGGAGGCAGCTAGTCGCAACCGTTTATGACTCCAGTTCAGTCACCTCTATTTATTGATCCTGGTTCGTACATACCTGGTGACGGCAAGGACGATGATCGTGCTGCATGCACCTATGGTATCTCGGAGACAGTTCTTGCCACTCCACCACCACCCTTGTGAAAACTACGATCAAAAGGATAGTGAGGATGAGGAGGATGAAACATCTCTAGGAAAGAATGGCGAGAGCAGTGTTGGGAGTTGTAGTAGTAAATCAAAAAAATTCCAACGTATCACCAAGATCTATCTATGGAGAAACCAACAACGAGTGGGGAGAGATCGCATCTTCATACCTTTGAAGATCGCTAAGCAGAAGCATTAAAGGAACGCGGTTGGTGGAGTCGTACTCACAGTGATTCAGATCGCGGTGGATTCCGATCTTAGCACCGAACAACGGCGCCTCCGCGTTCAACACACGTGCAGCCCGATGACGTCTCCTACGCCTTGATCCAGCAAGGAGGAAGGAGAGGTTGAGGGAGAGCTCTGGCAGCATGACGGCATGGTGACGGTGGAGCTACGTGGACTCCGGTAGGGCTTCGCCAAGCGCTACGGAGAACGAGGAAGAGGAAGGGTAGGGCTGCGCCGAGAGAGAGAGAAGTTGCCGTCTCAAATCAGCCCAAACCCTTGCATATATATAGGAGGAGGGAGAGGGAGGGCTGCCTTGTCCTCTCCTCCAAGGAGGAGAGGTTCGGCCGAACCAGGGATAGAGTCCACCTCCCACAAGGGAGGTGGATCTCCTCTTTTAAAACCCTTTTGCCCTTTATCTCTTGATCCAAGCTGCATGGGCCTTTCTAAAAGGTCTTGGCCAGGCCAAAAAGGGCTGGTACACCTCCTCTAAAGGCCCAAGAAATCCCATGGTCGTCACACCCCTCCCGGGGTCCTCCGACACCCTCCCGGCACTCCCGGTACACTACCGATGAGCCCAAAAACTTTCCGGTGACCAAAACTGGACTTCCGATATATCAATCTTTACCTCCGGACCATTCCGGAGCTGCTCGTGACATCCGGGATCTCATCCGAGACTCTGAACAACCTTTGGTAATCACGTATACCATTTCCCTATAACCCTAGCGTCATCGAACCTTAAGTGTGTAGACCCTACAGGCTCGGGAGACATGTAGACATGACCGAGACACCTCTCCGGTCAATAACCAACAGCGGGATCTGGATACCCATGTTGGCTCCCACATTCTCCACGATGATCTCATCGTATGAACCACGATGTCGGGGATTCAATCAATCCCGTATACAATTCCCTTTGTTTATCGGTATGATATTTGCCCGAGATTCGATCGTCGGTATCTCTATACCTTGTTCAATCTCGTCACCGTCAAGTCTCTTTACTCGTTCCGTAATACATCATCTCGTGGCTAACTCCTTAGTCACATTGAGCTCATTATGATGATGTCTTACCGACTGGGCCCAGAGATACCTCTTCGTCACACGGAGTGACAAATCCCAGTCTCGATTCATGCCAACCCAACAGACACTTTCGGAGATATCCGTAGTGCACCTTTATAGCCACCCAGCTACGTTGTGATGTTTGGCACACCCAAAGCATTCCTACGGTATCCGGGAGTTGCACAATCTGATGGTCTAAGGAAACGATACTTGACATTGAAAAGCTTTAGCAAACGAACTACACAATCTTGTGCTCTGCTTAGGATTGGGTCTTGTCCATCACATCATGCTCCTAATGATGTGATCCCGTTATCAATGGCATCCAATGTCCATGGTCATGAAACCGTGACCATCTATTGATCAACGAGCTAGCCTACTAGAGGCTCACTAGGGACATGTTGTGGTCTATGTATTCACACATGTATTATGGTTTCCGGTTAACACAATTATAGCATGAACAATAGAAAATTATCATGAACAAGGGAATACAATAATAACCATTTTATTATTGCCTCTAGGGCATATTTCCAGTAGTCTCCCACTTGCACTAGAGTCAATAATCTAGTTACATTGAGATGAATCGAACACCCATAGCATTCTGGTGTTGATCATGTTTTGCTCGTGAGAGAGGTTTAGTCAACGGATCTATGACATTCAGATCCGTATGCACTTTACAAACATCTATATCTCCCTCCTGAATGTAATCACGGATGGAGTTGAAGCGGCGCTTGATGTGTCTTGTCTTCTTGTGAAACCTGGGCTCCTTCGCAAGGGCAATAGCCCGAGTGTTGTCACAGAATAGAGTCATCAGGCCCGACGCACTTGGAATTACTCCTAGGTCGGTGATGAACTCCTTCATCCAGACTCCTTCCTTTGCTGCTTCCAAAGCAGCTATGTACTCCGCTTCACATGTAGATGCCGCCATGATGCTTTGCTTACTGCTGCACCACCTGACTGCCCCTCCGTTAAAAATATACATGTATCCAGTTTGCGACTTGGAGTCGTCCGGATCTGTGTCGACGCTAGCATCGACATAACCCTTTACGGCGAGCTCTTCGACACCTCCATATACGAGAAACATGTCCTTTGTCCTTTTCAGGTACTTTAGGATATTCCTGACCGCTGTCCAGTGTTCCGCTCCGGGATCACTTTGGTACCTCCCTACCAAACTTATGGAAAGGTTCACATTAGGTCTGGTACACAGCATGACATACATAATAGAGCCTATGGCTGAAGCATAGGGTATGACACTCATCTCTTCTCTATCTTTCGCTGTGGTCGGGCATTGAGTCGTACTCAATCTCACACCGTGTAACACAGGCAAGAACCCCTTGTTGGAATGATCCATATTGAACTTCTTCAATATCTTTTCAAGGTATGTGCTCTGTGAAAGACCTATGAGGCATCTCGATCTATCTCTATAGATCTTAATGCCTAATATGTAAGCAGCTTCTCCAAGGTCCTTCATTGAAAAACACTTATTCAAGTAGGCCTTTATACTTTCCAAGAGTTCTATATCATTTCCCATTATCAGTATGTCATCCACATATAATATGAGAAATGATACAGAGCTCCCACTCACTTTCTTGTAAATACAGGGTTCTCCATAAACCTGTATAAACCCAAATGTTTTAATCACCTCATTAAAGCGAATGGTCCAACTCCGAGATGCTTGCACCAGCCCATAGATGGAGCGCTGGAGCTTTCATACTTTGTTAGCATCTTTATGACCGACAAAACCTTCTGGCTGCATCATATACAGTTCTTCTTTAAGGAAACCATTAAGGAATGTCGTTTTGACGTCCATTTGCCAGATCTCATAATCATAAAATGCGGTGATTGCTAACATGATTCGGACAGACTTCAGCATCACTACGGGTGAGAAAGCCTCATCGTAGTCAACTCCTTGAACTTGTCGATAACCCTTAGCGACAAGACGAGCCTTATAGACGGTTACATTACCATCCGCGTCAGTCTTCTTCTTAAAGATCCATTTATTTTTGTGGCTCGCTTATCATCAGGCAAGTCCATCAAAGTCCATACTTTGTTCTCATACATGGATCCTATCTCGGATATCATGGCCTCAAGCCATTTGTTGGAATCCAGGCCCGCCATCGCTTCTTCATAGTTCGAAGGTTCACCGTTGTCTAACAACATGATCTTCAGGACAGGGTTGTCGTACCACTCTGGTGCGGACATGTCCTAGTGGACCTTCGACGTTCAATAGTAACTTGATCTGAAGTTTCATGATCATCATCATTAACTTCCTCTTCAGCCGGTGTAGGCTCCACAGAAACAACTTCCTGTGCTGTGCTACTCTCCGGTTCGAGTGGAGGTACAATTACCTCATCAAGTTCTATTTTCCTCCCACTTAATTCTTTCGAGAGAAACTCTTTCTCGAGAAAGGATCCATTCTTGGCAACAAAGACTTTGCCCTCGGATCGTAGGTAGAAGGTACACCCAATAGTCTCTTCGGGATATCCTATGAAGACACACTTTTCTGCTTTGGGTTCGAGCTTCTCAGGTTGAAGTTTCTTCACACAAGCATCACATCCGCAAACTTTTAGAAACGACAGCTTAGGTTTCTTTCCAAACCATAATTCATACAGTGTCGTCTCAACGGGTTTTGATTGTGCCCTATTTAAAGTGAATGTGGCAGTCTCTAATGCATATCCCCAAAATGATAGCGGTAAGTCGGTAAGAGGCATCATAGATCGTACCATATCTAATAGAGTGCGATTACGATGTTCAGACACACCATTTCGCTGAGGTGTGCCAAGTGGCGTGAGTTGTGAAACAATTCCACATTTCCTTAGGTGCGTGCCAAACTCGTGACTTAAATATTCTCCGCCTCGATCAGATCGTAGGCACTTTATTTTCCTGTCACGTTCATTCTCTACCTCACTATGAAATTCCTTAGCCTTTCAAAAGTTTCAGACTTATGTTTCATTAAGTAGACATACCCATATCTACTCAAGTCATCAATGAGGGTGAGAACATAACGGTAGCCACCACGAGCCTCGACACTCATTGGACCGCATACATCGGTATGTATTATTTCCAACAAGTCAGTTGCTTGCTCCGTTGTTCCGGAGAACGGAGTCTTGGTGATCTTGCCCATGAGTCATGGTTCGCACGTGTCAAATGATTCAAAATCAAGAGACTCCAAAAGTCCATCAGTAAGGAGCTTCTTCATGTGTTTGACACCAATATGACCAAGGCGGCAGTGCCACATGTAAGTGGGACTATCGTTATCAACCTTACACTTTTTGGTACTCACACTATGGACATGTGTAACATCACCTTCGAGATTCATCAAAAAATAAACCAATGACCAGCGGGGCATGACCATAAAACATTTCTCCCATATAAATAGAAAAACCATTATTCTCAGATTTAAATGAGTAGCCATCTCGCATCAAGCGAGATCCAGATACAATGTTCATGCTCAAAGCTGGTACTAAATAACAATTATTAAGGTTTAACACTAATCCCGAAGGTAGATGTAGAGGTAGCGTGCCGACGGCGATCACATCGACCTTGGAACCATTCCCGACGCGCATCATCACCTCGTCCTTTGCCAGCCTCCGCATATTCCGCAGCTCCTGCTTGGAGTTACAAATGTGAGCAACTGCACCGGTATCAAATACCTAAGAGCTACTATGAGTGCTGGTTAGGTACACATCAATAACAAGTATATCACATATACCTTTAATGTTGTCGTCCTTCTTATCCCCTAAGTACTTGGGGCAGTTCCGCTTCCAGTGACCGGTACCCTTGCAATAAAAACACTCAGTCTCAGGCTTGGGTCCATGCTTGTTCTTCTTCTTCCCGGCAACTTGCCTAGCGGGCATGGCAACAGCTTTGCCGTCCTTCTTGAAGTTCTTCTTACCCTTGCCTTTCTTGAAACTAGTGGTCTTATTCACCATCAACACTTGATGCTCCGTTTTGATCTTGACCTCTGCTGATTTCAGTATCGAGTACAACTCAGGAATGGACTTCTCCATCCCTTGCATTTTGTAGTTCATCACAAAGCTCTTGTAGCTAGGTGGAAGCGACTGGAGGATTCTGTCAATGACGGAGTCATCTGGGAGATTAAGTCCGAGCTGAGTCAAGCGGTTGTGTAGCCCAGACATCTTGAGGATGTGCTTACTGACAGAACTATACTCCTCCATCTTACAGCTGAAGAACTTGTCGGAGACGTCATATCTCTCGACCCGGGCATGAGCTTGGAAAACCAGTTTCACCTCTTGGAACATCTCATATGCTCCGTGTTGCTCAAAACGCTTTTGGATCCCCGGTTCTAAACTGTAAAGCATGCCGCACTGAACAAGGGAGTAATCATCGCAGCGAGAATGCCAATCGTTCGCAACGTCTTGCTATGCTGGGAGAAGGGGTGGGTCACCTAGTGGTGCATCAAGGACATACAATTTCTTGGAAGCTATGAGGATGATCCTCAAGCCACGGACCCAGTCCGCATAGTTGCTTCCATCATCTTTCAGCTTGATTTTCTCTAGGAAGGCGTTGAAATTGAGGGTGACATTCGTGTTGGCCATTGGATCTACAATATAGATTGTAAAGATAATTTTAGACTAAATTCATGATAATTAAGTTCACATAATCAAATTATTAAATGAACTCCCACTTAGATAGACATCTCTCTAGTCATCCAAGTGACACATGATCCATGTCAACTAGCCCGTGTCCGATCATCATGTGAGACGGACTAGTCATCCATGGTGAACATCTCCATGTTGATCGTATCTTCTATATGACTCATGTTCGACCTTTCGGTCTTCCGTGTTCCAAGGCCATGTCTGTACATGCTAGGCTCGTCAAGTCAACCTAAGTGTTCCGCGTGTGTAAATCTGGCTTACACCCGTTGTATGCGAACGTTAGAACCTATCACACCCGATCATCACGTGGTGCTTCGGAACGACGATCCTTAGCAACGGTGCACAGTTAGGGTGAACACTTCTCTTGAAATTTTATTGAGAGATCATCTTATTGACTACCATCGTTCTAAGCAAATAAGATGTAAACATGATAAACATAACATGCAATCAATATAGTGACATGATATGGCCAATATCATCTTGCTCCTTTGATCTCCATCTTCAGGGCACCATGATCATCACTGTCACCGGCACGACACCATGATCTTCATCATTGTGTCTTCATGAAGTTGTCTCGCCAACTATTACTTCTACTACTATGGCTAACGTTTAGCAATAAAGTAAAGTAATTACATGGCGTTTATGATTGACACGCAGGTCATACAATAAAATAAGACAACTCCTATGGCTCCTGCCGGTTGTCATACTCATCGACATGCAAGTCGTGAATCCTATTACAAGAACATGATCAATCTCATACATCACAATGCATCACATCACATTCTTTGGCCATATCACATCACAAGGCATATGCTGCAAAAACAAGGTAGACGTCCTCTAATTTGTAGTTGCAAGTTTTTTACGTGGCTGCTATAGGTTTCTAGCAAGAACGTTTCTTACCTATGCCAAAACCACAACGTCATATGCCAATTGCTATTTACCATTCATAACGACCCTTTTCATCGAATCCAATCCGACTAAGGTGAGAGAGACAGAGACCCGCTAGCCACCTTATGCAACAAGTGCATGTCAGGCGGTGGAACCAGTGTCACGTAAGCGTACGTGTAAATTCGGTCCGGGCCGCTTCATCCCATAATACCGCCGAATAAAGATAAGACTAGTAGTGGTAAGCATATTAACAAAATCGACGCCCACAACAACTTGTGTTCAACTCGTGCATAGATTCTACGCATAGACCTAGCTCATGATGCCACTGTTGGGAGACGTAGTAGTAAATCAAAAAAATTCCTACGTATCACCAAGATCTATCTATGGAGAAACCAACAACGAGTGGGGAGATATTGCATCTTCATACCTTTGAAGATCACTAAGCGGTAGCATTAAAAGAACGCGGTTGGTGGAGTCGTACTCGCAGCGATTCAGATCGCGGTGGATTCCGATCTCAGCGCCGAACAACGGCACCTCCGCCTTCAACACACGTGCAGCCTGATGACATCTCCTATGCCTTGATCCAGCAAGGAGGAAGGATAGTTTGAGGGAGAGCTCCGTCAGCATGACGGCGTGGTGACGGCGGAGCTACGCGGACTCCGGCAGGGCTTCGCCAAGCGGTACGGAGAACGAGGAAGAGGAAGGGTAGGGTTGCGCCGAGAGAGAGAGAAGTTGTCGTCTCAAATAAGCCCAAACCCTTGCATATATATAGGAGGAGGGAGAGGGAGGGCTGCCTTGGCCTCTCCTCCAAGGAGGAGAGGTTCGGCCGAACCAGGGATAGAGTCCACCTCCCACAAGGGAGGTGGATCTCCTCTTTTAAAACCCTTTTGCCCTTTATCTCTTGATCCCTGCCACATGGGCCTTTCTAGAAGGTCTTGGCCAGCCAAAAAAGTGCTGGTACACCTCCTCTAAGGGCCCACGAAGTCCCATGGTCGTCACACCCCTCCCAGGGTCCTCCAGCACCCTCTCGGCACTCCCGGTACACTACCGATGAGCCCGAAAACTTTTCGGTGACCAAAACTGGACTTTGTATATATCAATCTTTACCTCCGGACCATTCCGGAGCTCCTCGTGACATATGGGATCTCATCCGGGACTCCAAACAACCTTCGGTAATCACGTATACCATTTCCCTATAACCCTAGCGTCATCGAACATTAGTGTGTAGACCCTATAGGCTCAGGAGACATGTAGACATGACCGAGACACCTCTCCGATCAATAACCAACAGCGGGATCTGGATACATGTTGGCTCCCACATGATCCACGATGATCTCATCGGATGAACCACGATGTCGGGGATTCAGTCAATCCCGTATACAATTCCCTTTGTCTATCGGTATGATACTTGCCCGAGATTCGATCGTCGGTATCTCTATACCTTGTTCAATCTCGTCACCGGCAAGTCTCGTTACTCATTCCGTAATACATCATCCCGTGGCTAACTCCTTAGTCACATTGAGCTCATTATGATGATGTCTTACCGAGTGGGCCCAGAGATACCTCTACGTCACACGGAGTGACAAATCCCAGTCTCGATTCGTGCCAACCCAACAGACACTTTCGGTGATACCCGTAGTGCACCTTTATAGCCACCTAGTTACGTTATGACGTTTGGAACACCCAAAGCATTCCTACAGTATCCGGGAGTTGCACAATCTCATGGTCTAAGGAAACGATACTTGACATTGAAAAGCTTTAGCAAACGAACTACATGATCTTGTGCTATGCTTAGGATTGGGTCTTGTCCATCACATCATTCTCCTAATGACGTGATCCCGTTAAAAATGCATCCAATGTCCATGGTCATGAAACCATGACCATCTATTGATCAACAAGCTAGCCAACTAGAGGCTCACTAGGGACATGTTGTGGTCTATGTATTCACACATGTATTATGGTTTCCGGTTAACACAATTATAGCATGAACAATAGAAAATTATCATGAACAAGGAAATACAATAATAACCATTTTATTATTGTGTCTAGGGCATATTTCCATCAAGCGGAAGGAAGGATGCGGGAGCGACAGGGAAAGGAAGGGCCTGCTCACCCTCCTTACTGCAAATGTGGTTATATAGGCGGGAGACAAAGTGGCGAGAGAGAAAGGCAGGAAAGACAATGGCGGGAACGAATGGCGAGGAGAGAAAGTGGCAGGAATCAAAGTGGCGGGAGAAAATGGAAGTGGAAGGAATCAAAGTGGCGGGAGAGACTAGCGGGAGAGAAAGTGGCAGGAAAGAATCAATGCACTTGCACAAGAGGCAAGTATCACGCTTCTCACTGAAATTAAGATATAATATGCTGAAATTAAGATACATGTTGCTGAAATTAAGATATAACTTGCTGAAATTGAGTTACTACAATCTAAATCTACTGAGTCCAACGTGGATATTTTCCTTTTCCATCTCCAGCTTCTTCTGCTGCCTGGGCTCCACGATACCTTACTTTCTTTCTCTGCCTCTCAGCTTCACGGGCCTCCTGTCACTGCTGGTAGACCTCCGCCAGTCGAAGTTGGTTTTCTTGGTTTTTCTTCTTCATCTCAGCAAGAAAAGCCCTCTGCTCCACGCAGTGCTCTTACCAAGCTCTATCCTGCTCTGCTTTCTCCTCTGCTGCTGCCTTCTCGCGGCGCTCCTCCAAGTCCAAACTTGCCCATGCATAATGACTTCTTTCACGAATCTTAGTCACCGCCCAGTCCGGCATTTTTGTGTCTATCCAACGATAGTACTAGCACAGGGGCGCAGGAGACTACAAAAGAAACAAAAATATGAAAATCAAATAAAAAACAATACGAACAACGTGTTTCATCTGTGTGACTAAAACATAACGGAGGCGTAATGTACGGTGAAGGACCAACGGGTGGATCTTCCTCATAATTAGCGCACATGAAAAACTTCATGCCCAACCAATCTAAAAAATCCGTCACCTCCTTCACCTTGGAGAGATCCCCGCACAAACAACGAACTGCTTCCACCCCCTGAGGCAACTTCGCACTCTTCCATTTGCTAGGCCTAATGCTTTGATCCGAAGAAGGCAAACTCATAATGACTACCGCGCTGGTTTTTACGAGTGTTGGTGGCCGATGGAGGAAGGCAGATAAAATGACTCGTTTTATAGGCAGATGACAACCGCAATGGCAGGAAATCGGGCGGCAGAGGATGGCGGGACAGAGAATGGTGGGGGAGAATGGCGGGAGAAAATGGCGGGAGAGAATGGCAGGAGAAAATGGCGGGAGAAAATGGCGGGAGAGAATGGCGGGAGAAATTGGCGGCGGAGAATGGAGGGAGAGAATGGCGGGAAGGAAAGTGGCGGCAGAGATTGGTGGGACAAAGGTGGCACCACAGTATGGCGGCAAATAAAAACGGGAATAGTACGACTTACTGAAATTAAGATACATCTTCCTGAAATTAAGATACAACCTACTGAAATTAAGATACACTTCCTGAAATTGAGTTACAAGAATATAAATCTACTTAGTCCAAACGTGGATATTTTCCTTCTCCATCTCCAGCTTCTTCTGCTGCCTGGGCTGCACGAGACCTTTCTTTCTTTCTCACCGTGGCAGATAGCTAAAAACAATAGCTAGCTCCTGTTCACGCTGTTTGAATGTTATGAGCACCAAATTGTTGACTTCGATAAACGATGCCAGCAGAAAATTTCCGAAACCTTCCTTCTTCAACACCATTCAATCACCCAAGCCAATGAAGTAGGAACAAGGAATGCTCACAAATATATCATCTTCTTCTGAATCCAAATTAATTTCAAGAAGTAAAGAATCAGTCCTAGGAATAGCCACAAATTTTATCAAACTCCTCACAACCATGGTAGGAATAACCTGACAAAAACAAGCAAGTTATATGATCCATCCTATGAACCAGCAAAGAACAAACAAATAATAAAAACCAGATACAAAGCTTACCATATGTTGGGAAATAATGTTCATGCGATCCATCCTATGAACATAAGGAGTACACAGTATGTAGTTGTCATCAAAGAGCTGCCACGACATGACATACATTTGCTGATAATTCAGAGTGACACCACGACTATAAGAACAGCTGTCAACAAGTTCCCTCTGAGTTTCACTCAGATCCTCAAGAGCTACAAAAAAATGATTTCGAGATGAACCGCAAAACGTATAAGCTGAATCAAATCTGAAAATCAGTCAAACAAATATCTTACCAACATGGGGTAAAGGAAACAATATAACACCATCCCGGTGGAATTCGACACTAATATAAGTTCCATAGTGCTCAAGCATAACAGTCATCATGTCACTATGGCGGAGACCATAATCATTCATGAGTTCCTCCCACGAAGGACCATGCAATTTACTACTCATCCTACCATGTGTGAACATAACATGGTATAAATTACCCTCAGTGTTGTGCAGAGCAAGATCAATATCTGTGTCACCTCTCTAAATAGCTAAAGCTCTGCACCCCTCAATGTACCGAGCAAGATATGATCTAACACTGCAAGGAACATACTACAACAAGAATGGAAGCAAGGCTCATAAACTTATAAACAAAGGCATTCAAATATGCCACAGTCAGATAATCAAGACATAGAATCTTACAACACGTCTAGAACATCGACGATCCAGCACCACAGTAAATACAGACGCACCGGAATCAACGGCATCACAAGGGCCACCTGGAGCTCGGCAAAATGGGCAAGCCATTACCTACAGACGGATGGCGGCAAATAAGAACTAAATCCACTACCGACTTGAGAGTTCTCATTCGATTGAGTTGGAAGCCAAAAAAAATTACGGTAGGCCGGTGGAGAGCGTCCTGATCTATTGTTTACGCGGGTAAAATAACAAAATGGGTGGTCCAGCGAAGAGATCGGCGAGGCGGTGGAAGCACTGGAGAGCAACCGGAATGAGATGTGAAGAGGGCAGGCTACTAGACGGGGGAGGGTGAAATGACTGGTCAGAGGAGGAAAAAAGGAGGGATGAGCCTTATCCAGGGGCCCATCGGCCTCCCACTGGCCGGCAGGTGGCCCTTTGGCCACCCTATGGCCGACAGGCATCCTTCCCTGGCCTCTGATTGGCCGAGAGGGTCTCTGGTCGGCCCGGTGGTGGCTGACAGGTCCATGCTAGGCCTGATACTAGCCGACAGGGTAGTAGTTTTAATATATTTTTAACTCAGACACCTGTTTTCAAAATTACTACAAAAATAGTACTAGTTTTGAAAAAATTCGACGAGAGAGGAAGACGACTACAGTGACACCAGTTGTTTTTGCGAGGCGCAACTGCTTGCCTCTTTTCTGGCTTTCTTGGCTTCTTATTCCTCCCGTAACAACCTGAGAGATTACAAATATAACGGTCGGATGACTCGGCCGAAACAAACTCCACGATCCTACTATATCGTGCCATCCCACGACTTGATCGTGGCCTAAACAAACCCACGAGCTGACTGCCGCAACGTGAACAAGCACGTCTCTGGCCACTACCTCTACGTTCATGCAATGACTCAAATCACGTGTACACACTTATGCCACACATACATGCAGCAACTCAGACTCATAACTAACACACTACTAATTAAACATGCATGCATGACACTACTAATGACATGTAACAAGATTAGAACTAACATTCACCTCCCTAATCTTGTTACCCATTATTTCTTGTGTACGGAATTCACATCTTGATGCCTTCCCGACGCCAGTGCCGCCGTCGCTTGCACCAAGCACACTTTGGCCATAGTCCCCACCTGATGTCTTCAGTAACACCTTATACAGCCGGTTAGGGGTTCTTTTTACCATTATCTGCAACATCCCAAACCTGTCTCTAATCCATTAGAAACATATCATCCAACACCATTCTGTTTCCATCCTCCGACAGCTTACCCAGACTAATCACATTGCAAGATAAACTCGGCACAAAATATACCTCAGTCAGATGTAGCTGTCCACCATTCTTGCAACCAACATGGACTGATCCTTTCCCTTCAATCAACGATGTAGACCCATCTCCGAGCTTCACATAACCATGGATGCTCTCATCTATCTTCCTGAATTTGCCTCGAGAGCCTGTCATGTGGTTGCTAGCACCACTATCAATCCACCATGTGTCAACATCAGGGCCTAAACCATCCATGCATAACTGAGATTTGACATGGCCCTTCTCCACGAGCTGCACTCCCTTCTTCGTCACGCCTAGTGTCGCCCTGGCCGGCGTCGCGGCCGCCGGCGTCATACCGGTTGCTCCCGTGGCCGCTAGCGGTGTTGCTGTCTCCGTTGCGGCACTCCCTGCAGCCGGATTCATCTTAACTTGAACGGGTGCTGTAGTAGTATGCATCACCAGATCCCGGAGCCACGCATTCTCATCACGGATTACGCGCTGCATCTCTAGAAACTTGGTCTTCTTCTCGCTTGCGTACACCAATAACTATGTCTGTGTCCTATACTCATCGGACATGGCATGCATCAGCTACGGCCAACTCACCACGCAGCCGCTTGACCTCAGCCTCCATGGTTGCATCAGAGAGCATGAAGGACTCGCCGCCCAGTGTATGGCCACCCTCTGCCTCCATCTCTGTAGGCTCAACGACGCTCGTGGTGCCTTCCACTTCAGGCACAAGCTCAGATGCCACAGCCATGAGCAGCGCCGGCTCGTCGTCGACGTCGACAACAGCTGCTAGGAGTGCCTTATCATTCTTCCATGCCTCACACTCAGACTTGGAGTGTCCTTTCTCCCCGCACTCGAAGCAGGTAATCTTTGACTTGTCAAACTTGCCGTGGGTCCTTTTTTTGTCGCCGCGCCCGTCACCCTTCTTGCCACCACTGCTGGAACCCTCTCCTTTCTTCTTTTCTTCCTGGACCAGTGCCTCCACCTGCGCGCGTGATACCAACATCAACTTCTCGCCGTCGTCGCTACAGTCTTGGCACCGCCCAGACTTGTTCTCCTCGAACGCCCGCAGCCGCCCAATGGCCTTGGCGACAGACATCTTCTTGACGTCACCCTATTGCTCGATTGTTCCAATGATCGGTAGGAAGCGATCCGGAACCGCCGCGAAGAGCCGATTGAAAATGGCACGCTCCGGCAAGTCCTCGCAAGCGCTCGGATTTCTCCGACGAGCGCGATCAGTCGGCGCCCAAACACGCCAACTCCTTCGCCATCTTCCATGGTCAACCGTTCGAACCGCCTTGTCAAGTGGCTGATGCGCGCCTGCACGACACGCTCATCGCCGATGCGCATGGTGCGGATAGCCTCCCAAGCCTCCTTTGCCGACTCGTACTTTACGATCGACATCATCAAGTCGTCAGGAACCGATTGCGAGATAAGAGCCATGGCTCCCTGATCCTTGGCCTCATCGACATCTTCTCCGGTGATCATAGACCACACCCTCATTGGCTTGAGGATGATCTTCATTTTCATTGTCCACAATTGATAATTACCTTCTGTCAGTTGTGGATATTGTATCGGCATTCCGACGCTCCTCGTCGGTGCAGACACGACGATCGTCCCATCGCTGGAGCCGCTAGCTCCCAGCCTCTTGCTCGGCGGCGTTCGCTGCCACCGGTGTCACACTTCGTGGATGACTAGTCTCCCATCGCTCCGCCGCCAAACGCTTCACGGCCGCAGCTAACAACCCGTGTGCATGCATGTACTAACTAACTAACCAAATCTTGGTTCCAACGTCTAGCCGGCCAGGTTCCAAGGGCCAAAGCAGTTGCCGCGTCACACTTCCGTGATGTCTCGCACAGCACCGCAGCCTCACGCCGCCATCGGCATCTCGCTGTACTCGCCGTATCACACGGTGCTCACTGAAGCTTCGCCGAGAAGCTTCGCCGACTAGCTACTCCCTAATTTATGCTACATGCATAAGGAAAATAAACATGCACATACATCTTGACAAGATTAATCCTAACACACGGCCTATGACTCAAGCAGGGCCACATGCTCATACCACTGTGACACACGTACGCACACACGCACATTATCATGGCTTATTTCTAACATGGTCTTTCAGATCGGACGATGGCGACATTGTGGTGTCATTTCTTTCTTGAGAGCGGTGCTGAAAGACAGAGATAGGAAGTGAAGCGGCTTTAGCTTGCACGGAGCTTTGACGGAGATGTCAAGTCATGCATGTTCGATTGGTGCTATGTTATGTCACGACAGATCTTCCAAAGACTTCAAGTTGTGTCATCTGGTGGTAGTTGACGGCACGGCGTTACGGTGTATGCACGGTGATCTTGACGTGCTCGACAAATTACCTGCAAGGAGCTGGTGTTACTTGACAGCATGGTAGTATCGGTGGCTGGTGTGGCGAGAGTCTACGCATCGATCTACACACTTAAGATGGTTGGGTGGAAGATAGTGAAGGTGGCGACATCAGGTGCAAGTGCATTGGCACCGCTTCTTGGATATGCTGGGCATTTTTGGCACCCTGGCTTGCATGCGGCGATTGGGTATTTTTCAGGACTCGTTAGGGCCTGGCGATGGATTGCTATCGTCATGCTTGATGGTGTTGTTCTGGTGGTCTTTGGTTTGTATGATCCTTGTAATGGCTTTTGCCAGACTTTTGATGTATAATAATAAATAAAGGACGTATGCATCGCTCGATGCAAAGGCCGGGGCTCCCTCCCTTTACAAGATTTTCTTGTCTTTTCTCTGTGTCATGCCCAGGCCCTCTCCTCTAGACATCCATGAAAATTGGCTCTAGGCTAGAGCCTATGTCGCCGTGAGCAGCACAATCTTCCCTGTTTTCTCACTCATGCGTCACAATTAAGGAATCAAAAATGCTACAGGCTAGTACAATACGCGAATCTCACATCTGTATATTTTAGCGAACCGTGTGTGTGTGTGCAACTTTGCACATGTGGTGCAATTAAATTAAACTAGCATGGTGGTCCTCGCAAATGAGAGGGCACCATCTTCATGGTGTTGAGTTGAACGTGAGGGTACCATATTTAGAATGGCAAGAGTGTTTCAAACTAAACATTATATTGCGTATATAATAATATTGGTTGTATAATTTGGGTGTGATGCTATATTCGTACATATTATCAAAGTTTAGGTCCTAAGGTGGAATATAGTGTGCGCGTAACATTCCATAGGTTTGAGAGTTGAGATCTGGGCATGTGCGCAATAATTTTAATTGATTATTTTAATGACACGTAGTAGAAAATGGCCAGTAATGACATTGAGAGATGTAGCATAATTTTTCATATTTCCAATTTAATTTCAAAAATATCACAAAGGAAAGGTTGCCAATAGTATGAAATGAAATAAAGACATCGAGAGTAGAGGTTGGTAGTTCAAGTTGAAAACACAATGTTTTTAAAATATTATTATATGCGTTCAAATCTTGGCAGACACTTGTCTCCAAATGAAAATTATGTACTTTAGATGTTTTTGTACGTTGATAAATACTCCCTCTGTCCTAAAATAAGTATCGATGATCTAGTACAAAATTTGTACTAGTTTAGTACAAAATTCACGACACTTATTTTGGGACGAATGGAGTATTGAATTGATTTCAATGCATATATAGCATACTTACATATGATGGTACTGCTTCTTTCAGGGATCATTGTTTATGAAATAAAGACACGCAGTTATTTTCCAAAGTTAGCCCAACAGAGGAACCACCTATTGGTGATACATATTTAACGTCAAGTATAAATATACAAGAATTTCGAACTGTCATTTTGAAAGATGGGATTATATGCTAACCCTAGAACTTTGTGTTTAGTAGATGGGAGATCATGGTCCGGGGACTTAGAATCACTTGACAATTCAAAGTCAATAACTAAACTGTCATGTGATTTAAAAGAACAATTATGTTTGGCATCTCAGAATGTAATCTTCCTATTTATCACATGTATCCTCCCTTTTGTTAAGTTGTTTTCATACATTCCTAGACTTCATAATTAATGGAAAATGAGAGAGAGCTAGGGATCTCCATCTGGCGCAATCGCAATTATTTTCGGAAGATGATATTATATATATATATATATATATATATATATATATATATATATATATATATATATATATATATATATATGTGTGTGTGGGGGGGGGGGATGGAAATGCTAACAACAAAAGTTGTTGATCATCTCATCAAATGTCCTTCTACATTATACACCCTTCACAGAGAAAATTTACATTGGGGCACTTTAGGACATGGCACATTCTTCCTGATTGTATGTTGACCATCAATTTCTCGACCAACATGTTTCTCATATAATAAATATGACAACATCATTTTGATTTTTCAGATGCTAGTACCCATTATTCTTATATATGATAAAACATAAAACAATGTTTGTCATGTAAAATTCTGATATGACTTTGTAGCTTGGTTTGGAGATGCTCCGCAACTAATATAACAGATTCCATGTATAATAGTTTAGTTTAGCAAAGATCTGTTACAAATAGAAATGGGAAAGACAAAGGGAGAATACAATACATAAATATAGGGACGGGTCTCCCTAACCATAAATTTTGTTAAAACCAAGTATGTAGAGTTATCATGCCAACGTGCTTCCTGCAAACAGCTTAACACGTTTTGTATTGGCTTGCCAACATTTGTAAATAATTAGAGAGAAAATATTCGATTGCAATTTTTTGAGAGATGTTTTTTAGAATTTTTTCAGAAGATCTTATTTTTGTGTGCTATATTTGACAAGTAATAATAGCTTAATCCTATGTATGTAACACGGGTTTCATAATTATAGGAATTGGTTCCATCACCAACATTAGAATCAATGGAGCGAGTAAGTGAAATTGTAATGGTTGAACATTATGTTATACAAAAGCATGAAAGAAATGGAGAAAAAAATAAACATAATCATAGACTATTTCAGTGATGTGAAATATATGTGGTGAAAGAATTATAATATTTGAATATGATGTTTATAGTTTCTATCAGCGAACTCCATCAGTTTTTATCTTTGTATATTAATTAGCAGTAAATCATTATCCATGATGGAATATGTTTTCATGTTATAGAAAATAATATCAACATTCACAACAGTAAATCAGTATCGATGACGCAATACGTTTTCATATTGTATTTAATTAGTGTTGTTGCTTTTGATATTTTAATTATAAATTTTGCAAAACTTAGCAAAATTTTCCTTAAGAAAAAACTACTTGAGGAGTAAAAAAAATAGACGGAGTACAAATACATAACTAAATTATCTAGTGCCATTTTAGGATAAAATGTAACTAACATATGCCACGTAACAATAGAATATATTCCAATATGAGTTATCCAAAGGAGGGCCTGAAATATGTACGAACTTTGGGTGGCCAAATTTAAATCAAAGTATTAAAAATGTAAAATAATAACGGCGGTAAACCGAATTAATACTCTGTAGTCGAGAGAAATATTAACTACAAAGTACCATGTTATGAAAGTAATAATCTACCTATAATTAAATAATTCTCAATTTCCCAATCACGTTGTTAATATGATTTTTGAAGTATCTAAGTAAATCCATCGAGAATGTATGTGCATAAACTACACACTTGAAAATGGATATTTCAAATAAATTATCCGAGATTCATAGTATTTATTGCAAATGTCAAATGGTATACCAATGTTTGTAAGAGAAATCAAGCAAGTTTTGTTTAAAAAACATTCCTGCATGTGAATTTTGAAGGTTCTTTGAATTGACTGTATTGGTAGTTTGGTTATCTTCGCTACCACATTTGGGCGACAGTATGGGCCATCCTTCCTGTGTTACATGATAAAAAGGCACATTTTAGGAAATTTTCTCTTACCCTCTTTGGTTGGCCATAAAAATATCATTAGTACTCTAAAGAACTGAAACTGTGTGGTATGCGCCATATGTTTCATGCATGGTACCTTATATACATACTCATGATACATATTTAATGGAGCAGTAGAAGAATATAGATAGCTATCACTTATCCAGATTTAAGCCGTGTGTGCATGAGGCAAATTCAACGATCTCTGTTTTAGTTACTGTGTACGTACACATGAACGGCAAGCCACAAGTCTTCATGACTCATGCCATCAAATATTTAGCTCCTTTTTTGTACGGACGCATGAAGCGCGAGGCAAGCCATGACGCTGCTCCTCATTATATGGATGCATGCATGATGCAAATTTGAAACCCGGGGTCCTCGTATGCACCTTGTGTACGCCCGATCGGCCGCTGGTTTGGAGCAAGCGTCGCTGGATCACAGCGGCAGCGATCTCATCTTGTGTACGATCGACCGGCCGTAGGTTGCGAGCAAACGTTGCTAGCTCGCTGGCATTAGTAGAAAACAGACCTTTCGTCCGGTGCATTAGTCCCGGTCTGGTTACGAGTCGGTACTAAAGAGGCTATTAGTCCCGGTTCGTGCCGGTTCCAACGGCTAGGAGCAAGGTGATCTTTAGTACTGGCTCGTAAGGGACCTTTAGTACCGGTTCGTGTCACGAACCTGTATTAAAGGGGCGTGGCAGGCTTTTAGTCAGACTTGGGCCCCGCGTGCCTCTTTAGTACCGGTTGGTGGCCCGAGCCGGTACTAAAGGTTGCCCTTTAGTACCGGTTGGTCACACCAGACCAACCGGTACTAAAGACTTCCTATATATACACTTTGTCCGCAGCCGATCGAAGGGGCTCTCATTTCTCTGTTTTCTTTCCTGTTCTTCTTCTTGCTCGAAGCTCATTCTCCATTTTGTCAAGGATTTGTCAAGATTTGAAGGCATCCCATCTATCCAAGTGTTCACTAAGGTTGGTAACTTTGCCCCTTCATCTCTCATTGCTAGATTAGCTTGTGGTATGCTCAAAGATATGTGATTTGTGGGTTTAGCTAGGTTTTGGGGGAGTGATCATTATGTGGGAGTTTATTTTATTTAGATGCAATTTGAGCTCAAATTAACTTGTTAGGTTGCATGTGAGTAGGTGTGGTTTATTTGGTGCCTTCCCATCCCCGTCCTAACCACCGTCGATCGTCCGTACCATCTCGTTGCGGCACCGGCCACCTTGGTGAGCCTCTTGTTTTTCTTAAAACCTTTTTGTTAAATAAATATTACTTGTATGATTTAGATAACTGCGTGTACGATTTACTTACTTGTATTATTGTTAGTTATTCTATAGTGTCATGATTATGGTATCTGCCCACATCGGCCCTCGTCCAGTCTATGATTCAGATGTGGTATGTCGTTATCTTTTATAACTATTTCACACATCATCTAATGTCTATGAAAATTAATTATGCCACCAAATTGACATAAATGTTTTTATCTATAGGAAGTAGTTGAACCAGAAATTCCAACCGACTATGCAATTCTGCTCGAGAAGTTAACACAAGCTGGAAAATAAATTGATCATTTGAAAGAAAAAATGAAAGGAACTAAGGATGAGAAGATGGGATTGGAGTTGCATGCTGCCGATATCGTCGATGATCACAAGAACAAGATGGCTGAAATGCGCTTGAAGCTGAGAAAGATTAGAAAATATGCCATTGATAAAGAGGTTTGGTATCATTATGTCGTTGGCTCAATTGTTACCTTAGTTGCGATTATGCTCGCATTTGTTGTTGCATTTACATGTTTTAGATAGTTGTATGTTGTTTTATAAGATGTATGTATGAACTATAAGTATCTATTATTTGCAGTAATAACAGTTGGTCACTGCTAGCTCTACTTTGGTTGTAATGTGATGATGAAGTTGTATTAATTTGGTCACTTCGATGTTGTGTAGTGAACATGAGCCGGCAATTTGATGTACGATGACCGACTAAGTCCAGGGTTCCTTAATGGCCTGCATGATTTTATTCGTGTGGCTGGGACAAACAAGCAGAATGGTTTCATGTGTTGTCCATGTCGTGACTGTAAGAATGATAGGAATAACTCTACCTCAAAAAACCTTCACTACCACATGCCGAAGTCTGGTTTCATGTCCGGCTATAGCTGTTGGACCAAGCACGGAGAAAGAGGGGTTATAATGGAAGACAATGAAGACGAAGATGATGATGAAAACTATCCTTTCGCCGATACAACAATGGGGGAAGCTGAAGAAGAGGCATCAATGGGGGAAGCTAAAGAAGAGGCATCGGATGAGCCCGCTGATGATTTGGGTCGGGTCATTGCTGATGCAAAGAGAAACTGCAAAAGTGACAAGGAGAGGTTGAAGTTGAAGCGCATGTTAGAGGATCAAAAGAAATTCTTGTATCCAAATTGTGAAGATGACCAGAAGAAGCTGGGTACCAATCTGGAATTGCTGCAATGGAAGGTGAAGAATGGTGTAACTGACAAGGGATTTCAAGAATTGCTGATAATGATAAAGAAGATGCTTCCAAAGGATAACGAATTGCCTAAAAGTACGTACGAAGCAAAGAAGGTTGTCTGCCCTCTAGGTCTAGGTACGAGAATTTGGATGCATGCCCGGTATGCGGTGCACTACGCTATAAGATCCCCCGCGATGACCCTGGTGATGTGGAGGGCGAACGCCATAGGAAGAGGGTTCCTGCCAAGGTGATGTGGTATTCTCCTATAATACCACGGTTGAAACGTTTGTTCCAAAACAAAGAGCATGCCAAGTTGTTGCGATGGCACAAAGAAGAACGTAAGAAAGACGGGATGTTGAGAGCACCCGCTGATGGGTCGCAGTTGAAAAAAATAGAGGACTTTGCAGCTGACGCAATGAACGTATGGTTTGGTCTTAGTATAGATGGCATGAATCCTTTTGGGGAGCAGAGCTCCAATCACAGCACCTGGCCCGTGAATCTATGTATCTACAACCTTCCTCCTTGGTTGTGCATGAAGCGGAAGTTCATTATGATGCCAGTGCTCATCCAAGGCCCTAAGCAACCCGGCAACGACATTGATGTATACCTAAGGCCACTAGTTGATGAACTTCTACAGTTGTGGAAAAAACCAGGTGTACGTGTGTGGGATGCGCACACACAAAAGGAAATTGACCTACGAGCGTTGCTCTTTGTAACCATCAATGATTGGCCTGCTCTTAGTAACCTTTCAGGACATACGAACAAGGGATACAATGCATGCACACACTATTTAGATGATACTGAAAGTATATATTTGGATAAATGTAAGAAGAATGTGTACCTGGGACATCGTCGATTTCTACCAATCAAGCATATCTTAAGAAAGGCAGGCAACCATTTCATAGGTGAGCCAGATAACCGGAAGAAGCCTGGCCTCCGTACTGGTGAATATATATTTGATATGGTTAAGGATTTACAAGTAATCTTTGGAAAGGGTCCTGGCGGACAATCTGTTCCAAATGACGCCAATAGACACGGACCCATGTGGAAGAAGAAATCTATATTTTGGGAACTTGAATATTGGAAAGCCCTAGAGGTCTGCAATGCAATCGGCGTGATGCACATGATGAAGAATCTTTGTGTGAACCTCATAGGCTTCTTGGGCGTGTATGGAAAGACAAAAGATACACCGGAGTCACAGGAGGACAAGCAAAGAATTAACGAAAAATATGGCATGCCTCCAAAGCAGTATCAAGGTCCTGCCAGCTACGCTCTTACGAAAGAAGAGAAGGAAATCTTTTTTGAATGCCTGCTCAGTATCAAGGTCCCGTCTGGCTTCTCGTCGAATATAAAGGGAATAATAAATATGGCAGAGAAAAAATTTCAAAATCTAAAGTCTCATGACTGCCACGTGATTATGACGCAATTACTTCCGGTTGCACTTAGGGGGCTTCTACCAGACAATGTTCGATTAGCCATTGTGAAGCTATGCGCATTCCTCAATGCAATTTCCCAGAAGGTAATCGATCCAGAAATCCTACCAAGGTTACAGAATGACCTGGTCCATTGTCTTGTCAGTTTCGAGTTGGTGTTCCCTCCATCCTTCTTCAATATTATGACGCACGTCCTAGTTCACCTAGTCGAAGAGATTAACATTCCGGGTCCTATATTTCTACACAGTATGTTCCCCTTCGAGAGGTTCATGGGAGTCTTAAAGAAATATGTTCATAACCGTGTTAGGCTGGAAGGAAGCATCGCCAAGGGATATGGAACAGAGGAGGTTATTGAGTTTTGTGTTGACTTTGTTCCTGACATTAAGCCGATTGGTCTTCCTGAATCGCGGCATGAGGGGAGACTGAGTGAAAAACGCACACTAGGAAAGAAAGAAGCAATAAATATGGACGGGCATTCTTTCACTCAAGCACACTACACAGTTCTACAAAATTCCACATTGGTGACTCCATATATCGAGGAACACAAGGATATTGTACGGTCCAAGAACCCAGAGCAGTCTGACCCCTGGATTGAACGTAAATACATGGAGACTTTCATCGATTGGTTGCAAACAAAGCTCATCAATGACAACAATGTTCCAGATGAACTGTACTGGTTGGCCAAGACACCAAGTTCGACTGTAACGACTTTCAAAGGGTACGAGATAAATGGGAATACATTTTACATGATCGCCCAAGATAAAAACAGCATACCAAAACAGTGGTGTCCGCTATGATGCAACCAACTTTCAATTCACATATTATTGTTACAAAGAGGAGATATGGGAACTTGACTATGGACCTGATCTTAAGGTCCCTTTGTTTCATTGCAAATGGGTCAAATATACTAGAGGGGGTGTACAGGTAGACCCGTAGTACGAAATGACAACAGTGGATCTGAACAATCTTGGGTACATAGACGACTCATTCGTCCTAGCCAATGATGTGGCTCTGGTTTTCTATGTGAAGGACATGTCTAGCAAACCGAGAAGAAAAAAAAGATAAGAAAGCGAATACATCATACGATGAGCCAAAGCGCCACATAGTTCTTTCAGGGAAAAGAAACATTGTGGGAGTGGAGGACAAGACAGACATGTCAGAAGATTAGGAAAAGTTTCATGAAATCCCTCCCTTCAGAGTGAAGACTGACCCAAGCATCCTGTTAACTGATGAAGATAATGGCGTAATCATAAGAAAGGGACAAACACCCAAAAAATTCTTACACCACGAGATCCCACTCTGATATGTGACCGGCTTCACCGTCATCACTTTCTATGTGAAAGACATGCATGCATGAATTTTCTAGCATGGTATCTTTGTAATAGTTTGTACACGAAGTGCATCCAGTTTTTATCGTAACCCTCTCAACTCTTTAGAAGTTGCTATGTGGGTGAAATTATGTTGTCATGCCAAGTTTCAACCTTTTCAAAGTTCATTTGTACTGCTTTTCAATTTTAGGATCATTTAGATCAAAATAAATAATTAAATGCATGAAAAATATCAAATGAAGTGAAAAAGGGTTGAAAATTGATAATGTGCCTTTGACTGGTGCATACTGAACACACAAAAATTATGGAGTTAAAATAAGTTATTAAAAATGAAATCCCTTTGTAATTGATGAGTTTTCGTCCGAAACCCTCATACTTCCAAAGAGATTGTCCAGTTTGTACACAAAGTGCATCCAGTTTTTTTCGTAACCCTCTCAACTCTTTAGAAGTTGCTATGTGGGTGAAATTATGATGTCATGCCAAGTTTCAACCTTTTCGGAGTTCATTTGTACTGCTTTTCAATTTCAGAGTTATTTAGCTCAAAATAAATCATTAAATGCATGAAAAATATCAAATGAAGTCAGAAAGCGTTGAACATTGATGATGTGCCTTTGAATGGTGCATATTTAACACAACAAAATTATGGAGTTAAAATAAGTTATCAAAAATGAAATCCCTTTGTAATAGTTGAGTTTTCGTCCGAAACCCTCATACTTCGAAAGAGATTGTCCAGTTTGTACATGAAGTGCATCCAGTTTTTGTCGTAACCCTATCAACTCTTTAGAAGTTGCTCTGTGGGTGAAATTATTATTTCATGCCAAGTTTGAACCTTTTCAGAGTTCATTTGTACCTGCGTGGGCTGGTTGTGGAGGACCTTTAGTACCGGTTGGTGATACCAACGGGTACTAAGTGTTCTGTTTGTTTTATTTTAGCTTTTAATTAGGTTTTCGTTTTCCATTCATTTCAAATTTATTTTACGGTGCTACATACTGTAAACATTACACAAGTTGATGCATATACATAATATAATATACAATATATCATACATAATATATATACAAATGGAATTACATATCCATATATATTCTGGGAATTATAACTTAAGGCCCAAAACCCGGCCGGGACTAGCTAGCTAGTGCTCTGGATGAAATCTCAGTTTTCTACTACTGATTTTCTGGCATTATTGAGGAGGCGGTAAGTAATAGTGCTCTCCATTTACATCAATGACATGTTGAAGAAGAAATGCCGCAAATTCCTCTTGAAGTGCTACAAAGCGTTTCTCGGGTGAGAGCTTCGACATCATCTGCCAAACCCAGAGCTGTCTTTCACGTGCTCCTCTGCGACGTATACGGCTTTTGGTCTGGATGCAAATGTTTTCGCAGCGGAAGTATCCACATAAATTTGTCCCCTGTGGCTGCTTCGCGCACTTTGCAAAAGAATAGAAAAATCAATAAAATAATTAATAATTAAGCATGTGATAAAGGTATTAAAACTAGAATTAAAGAGATGCACAGACCTAGTAATACTAGTTAATTACCTGCATCTTTTTCCACTTCAACTTTGGTTTCCATTGACGACCATGATGGTTTTTCCTATCATCTTTTTCCAAACACTACGCGGCAAAGAAAAAGAACGAAAGAGTTATAATAATTAATTTTCATATCATGAAATAATGAAAGAAAGCGAGGTCGATAAAGTTTGAATTACCGTTCTATCATAAAATACAAGTCCACGTATGATTGTTCTAGTGTATCTAGTGAGTCGTACACTTGAACAAGTCCATTAGCGAGGATAATACTTAGGAGAATATAGTGGTCTCTGCGTAGAAGTTTATATAATTAAGCAGGCATGCATATAACTCATCAACTACACTTGACAGCGAGCTAGTATGCAAAAATAGAATGAGTAGTATACAAGAGAGTAAACACTCACCCCATATTGTAAGGAAATATTATAGTAGATTTGGCATTCATTAGTGCCTCTAGAAAAATTTCCAACAGATCTTCTGTGTCCTTGGCATAATGTTTTACCACATCACCATTAACGGTACTTGGGTCGATGAATCCAGTGTGATCGATTCCCTCTTGTTTCAATTCCCACATGTTCAATCGGCATAATAGCGTAGAAAAGCACATATATAGTGAGGATAAGACAATGAACGATATCTTAGCTAGAGACATAAATTATTAAAGATATAAATCACTTACAGACAATAGCAACTGATGAGAGTTTTGTCGATAGAGTCCATGTGGTATAACTGGAAAAGTTCTGGGAATTCAAGACATATGTCACATCCATTAACGTAATGCTATTTCCTTACTTTGACCATGACCGCCATCTCCCCTCGCTTTGCTTCACGCAGGTACCAATCATGCAACCGTCGCATCGTAGTTGGTAGTTCCTTGTACTACTCGGGTATGACAAGTGGTTTTCCGACGACAAATTGCTTTGCGTACTCAGTTGCACCGTACCCGCGGATTTCCTCGGTGCCAAGGATTTGGCCAAGAGTGAGACCTTTAGCCTCTACTTCTTCGAGGTCGATTGGGTTGCCTTGCACGTCGACTGGTTGGATCGATTTGTTGCTTGGATTGGTACTCACCTTGAGCGGAGAGATCGATTACTTGGATTGTTCTCCGAGCTGGGGAACTATTTTCCCGCTAGTAGTACCACCTTTCGTTGATGTCGTACTTCCCGACTTCTTCCTTGGGCTGGGCCGACTTCTCTGCTCACTAGACTTCTGAATCTGTCTGTCATAGTCTGTCGGTATAAGCTCGACATATGTCGGGGGCGATCAATAAAGTGTTCCATAAAGTGCTCTTGGACTTCCTTGGGTATTACCTCCTTTGGCAGCACAGTCTTCTTTGCAAAAAAGGCTTTCACTTGGCGATCACTTTCAATTTTGTTTTCCTCTGGTGTCATGTCGTAAGGCAGCTTCCTTTTGGTCGGAGGCTCGGGTTTCTTCTTTGCTTTCTTCCGAAAAGGACTACTGCTGGCCTTCCTCTTTTGGGAGCACTCCTGGCAGGACCGCTGCCGGGGTGGAGTCCGCTCACGCGGCGGAGATCGATATCGACTATATGGACTCGTGTCGTGCTCCATCCCGAGGTTGGGAGGATTACTGGCGAGGTGGGGAGGACTGCTGGCGAGGTGGGACGCCTCTCGAGGTGGGGAGAACTGCTAGGGAGGTAGGGAGGACTGCTGGGAAGGTGGGGAGGACTGCTGGCGCTGCGATGCCTCTGGCTGGGATCCCTCGCGCTGGACATCGATACTCGGAGGAGCCGGTGGCCTTAGGGCCGAGTGTGGAAAGACGATGCAGTCCTTACTCCATAGAATGAGACCACGGCCAGCTTCTGCCAGTGTGGACTCCACCTCACCTCCAGGGATGTCAAGCAATAGTTCATCATATCCTGGCTCTATTGCGTCCACCGCGACACGAACATACCCAGCTGGAACTAGATTGCAATGCCAGAGAACATCAGGTGTATTTGGTAAAGCATAGCCCGACACGACCCGCACGGGTATGTTCTTCATTTTCCGGATTATCTCACAAGATGTCTTCTCGGTGATATCATCCACGGGGGTGTGACCCAGCGGTGCCCCAGTGGAACCCACAGTGCTTTTCGGCAGTGTGGATGGGACGGGTTCCGACGCCTCCTGCCGCAGAGTTGTCCTTTGCTGGGTCAGTACCTGTAACTGCAGCTGCTACTTCTCATACTTCTATTCCAACTTTGAAAGTCGGTCTGCTTCCACCTTCTTTTTTCTCGGACAGCTTTTATAACTGTCGTTCCATCCCGCAAACCCCTCATACCACGGAACAACGCCCATGCCTCGTGTTCGTCCTCCGTGTTCGGGATTCCCGAGGGCGGGTGTAAGTTCGTCGTTCTCTCTATCGGGGAGAAACCGTCCTTCTTGGGCAGCTTTTATTGCTTCAATCAACTCATCTGATGCATGCTTCAGACTGGCTAGTGCAATAATCTTCCCTGTTGGTGGGTCCAACTTTCCCCCATGCGCGAGAAACCAATTCCTGCACCTCCGAGGCCAGTGGAAGGTTACTGGAGTGATCCCTTCAGCATGCATCTTATTCTCTAATGCATCCCACTTAGGAATGGCTGACTTGTATCCACCTGTCCCTAGTTTATGGTGATAATTTTTTTCTCCACATTTATCTTATTCTTTGCCGACTTCTCCATAGCATCTTCCGATGTCTTGTACTCGATAAATGCGTCCCAGTGATGTTGGGACACGTAGTAGTAAATCAAAAAATTTCCTACCTATCACCAAGATCTATCTATGGAGAAACCAGCAACGAGTGGGGAGAGATTGCATCTTCATACCTTTGAAGATCGCTAAGCGGAAGCGTTACAAGAACGCGGTTGGTGGAGTCGTACTCGCAGCGATTCAGATCGCGGTGGATTCCGATCTCAGCGCCGAACAATAGCGCCTCCGCGTTCAACACACGTGCAGCCCGATGACGTCTCCTACGCCCTGATCCAGCAAGGAGGAAGGAGAGGTTGAGGGAAGGGCTCCAACAACAGCATGACGGCGTGGTGGTGGTGGAGTAGCAAGGTATTCTGGCACGGCTTCGCCTAAGCGCTGCGGAGGAGGAAGAAGAAGGGTAGGGCTGCGCCGAGAGAGAGAGAGAAGTCGTCATCTCAAATCAGCCCAAACCCTTGCATATATATAGGAGGAGGGAGAGGGATGGCTGCCTTGGCATCTCCTCCAAGGAGGAGAGGTTCGGCTGAACCAGGGATAGAGTCCACCTCCCACAAGGGAGATGGATCTCCTCTTTTGAAACCCTTTTGCCCTTTATCTCTTGATCCCAGCCGCATGGGCCTTTCTAGAAGGTCTTGGCCAGCCCAATAAGGTCTGGTACACCTCCTCTAAGGGCCCACGAAGTCCCATGCTCGTCACACCCCTCCCGGGATCCTCCGGCACCCTCCTGGCACTCCCGGTACACTACCGATGAGCCTGAAAACTTTCCGGTGACCAAAACCGGACTTCCTCTATATCAATCTTTACCTCCGGACCATTCAGGAGCTCCTCGTGACGTCCGGGATCTCATCCGGGACTCCGAACAACCATCGGTAATCACGTATACCATTTCCCTATAACCCTAGCGTCATCGAACCTTAAGTGTGTAGACCCTAAAGGCTCGGGAGACATGTAGACATGACCGAGACACCTCTCCGGTCAATAACCAACAGCGGGATCTGGATACCCATGTTGACTCCCACATTCTCCACGATGATCTCATCGGATGAACCACGATGTCGGGGATTCGATCAATCCCGTATGCAATTCCCTTTGTCTATCGGTATGATACTTGCCTGAGATTAGATCGTCGGTATCCCTATACCTTGTTCAATCTCATTACCGGCAAGTCTCTTTACTCGTTCCGTAACACATCATCCTGTGGTTAACTCCTTAGTCACATTGAGCTCATTATGATGATTTCTTACCTAGTGGGCCTAGAGTTACCTCTCCGTCACACGGAGTGACAAATCCCAGTCTCGATTCGTGCGAACCCAACAGACACTTTCGGAGATACCCGTAGTGCACCTTTATAGCCACCCAGTTACGTTGTGACGTTTGGCACACCCAAAGCATTCCTACACTATCCGGGAGTTGCACAATCTCATGGTCCAATTAAACGATACTTGACATTGAAAAGCTTTAGCAAACAAACTACACGATCTTGTGCTATGCTTAGGATTGGGTCTTGTCCATCAATTCATTCTCCCAATGATGTGATCCCGTTATCAACGACATCCAATGTCCATGGTCATGAAACCGTGACCATCCATTGATCAAAGAGCTAGCCAACTAGAGGCTCACTAGGGACATGTTGTGGTCTATGTATTCACACATGTATTATGGTTTCCGGTTAACACAATTATAGCATGAACAATAGACAATAATCTAGTCTCCCACTTGCACTAGAGTCAATAATCTAGTTACAATGTGATGAATCGAACACCCATAGCATTCTAGTGTTGATCATGTTTTGCTCGTGAGAGAGGTTTAGTCAACGGATCTACGATATTTAGATCCGTATGTACTTTACAAATATCTATATCTCCCTCCTGAATGTAATCACAGATGGAGTTGAAGCGGCGCTTGATGTGTCTTTGCTTCTTGTAAAACCTAGGCTCCTTCGCAAGGGGAATAGCTCCAGCGTTGTCACAGAATAGAGTCATCAGGCCTGACGCACTTGGAATTACTCCTAGGTCGGTGATGAACTCCTTCATCCAGACTCCTTCCTTTGCTGCTTCCGAAGTAGCTATGTACTCCGCTTCACATGTAGATGCCGCCACGATGCTTTGCTTGCTGCTGCACCAGCTCACTGCCCCTCCATTCAAAATATACATGTATCCGGTTTGCGACTTGGAGTCGTCCGGATCTGTGTTGAAGCTAGCAGCGACGTAACCCTTTACGACGAGCTCTTCGACATCTCCATATACGAGAAACATGTCCTTTGTCCTTTTCAGGTACTTCAGGATATTTTTGACCGTGGTCTAGTGTTCCGCTCCGGGATCACTTTGGTACCTCCCTACCAAACTTGTGGCAAGGTTCACATCAGGTCTGGTACACAGCATGTCATACATAATAGAGCCTATGGCTGAAGCATAGGGGATGACACCCATCTCTTCATTATCTTTCGCCGTGGTCGGGCATTGAGTCATACTCAATCTCACACCCTATAAAACAGGCAAGAACCCCTTCTTGGACTGATCCATATTGAACTTCTTCAATATCTTTTCAAGGTATGTGCTTTGTGAAAGACCTATGAGGCGTCTCGAGCTATCTCTATAGATCTCAATACCTAATATGTTAGCAGCTTCTCCAAGGTCCTTCATTGAAAAACACTTATTCAAGTAGGCCTTTATACTTTCCAAAAGTTCTATATCATTTCCCATTATCAGTATGTCATCCACATATAATATGAGAAATGCTACATACCTCCCACTCACTTTCTTGTAAATACAGGGTTCTCCATAAACCTGTACAAACCCAAACGCTTTAATCACCTCATTAAAGCGAATGTTCCAACTCCGAGATGCTTGCACCAGCCCATAGATGGTGCGCTGGAGCTTGCATACTTTGTTAACATCTTTAGGATCGACAAAACCTTCCGGCTGCATCATATACAGTTCTTCCTTAAGGAAACCATTAAGGAATGCCGTTTTGACGTCCATTTGCCAGATCTCATAATCATAAAATGCGGCAATTGCTAACATGATTCGAACAGACTTCAGCATCGCTACGGGTGAGAAAGTCTCATCGTAGTCAACTCCTTGAACTTGTCGATAACCCTTAGCGACAAGCCGAGCCTTATAGACGGTTACATTACCATCCACGTCAGTCTTCTTGTTAAAGGTCCATTTATTTTCAATGGCTCGCTTATCATCAGGCAAGTCCACCAAAGTCCACACTTTGTTCTCATACATGGATCCTATCTCGGATTTAATGGCTTCAAGCCATTTGTTGGAATCCGGGCCCGCCATCACTTCTTCATAGTTCGAAGGTTCACCATTGTCTAACAGCATGATCTCTAGGACAGGGTTGTCATACCACTCTGGTGCGGAACGTGTCCTAGTGGACCTTCGAAGTTCGATAGTAACTTGATCTGAAGTTTCATGATCATCATCATTAACTTCCTCTCCAGCCGGTGCAGGCTCCACAAAAACAACTTCCTGTGTTGTGCTACTCTCCGGTTCGAGTGAAGGTACAATTACCTCATCAAGTTCTATTTTTCTCCCACTTACTTCTTTCGAGAGAAACTCTTTGTCGAGAAAGTATCCATTCTTGGCAATAAAGACTTTGCCCTCGGATCGTGGGTAGAAGGTATACCCAATAGTCTCTTTGGGATATCCTATGAAGACGCACTTTTCCGCTTTGTGTTTGAGCTTCTCAGGTTGAAGTTTCTTCACAGAAGCATCGCATCCCCAAACTTTTAGAAACGATAGCTTAGGTTTCTTTCCAAACCATAATTCATATTGTGTCGTCTCAACGGATTTTGACGGTGCCCTATTTAAAGTGAATGCGGCAGTCTCTAATGCATATCCCCAAAACGATAGCGGTAAGTCAGTAAGAGACATCATAGATCGTACTATATCTAATGGAGTGCGATTATGACGTTCAGTCAAACCATTTCGCTAAGGTGTGCCAGGCGGCGTGAGTTGTGAAACAATTCCACATTTCCTTAGGTGCGTGCCAAACTCGTGACTTAAATATTCTCCGCCTCGATCAGATCGTAGGCACTTTATTTTCCTGTCACGTCGATTCTCTACCTCACTCTGAAATTCCTTGAACCTTTCAAAAGTTTCAGACTTATGTTTCATTAAGTAGACATACCCATATCTACTCAAGTCATTAGTCAGGGTGAGAATATAACGGTAGCCACCACGAGCCTCGACACTCATTGGACCGCATACATCGGTATGTATTATTTCCAACAAGTGAGTTGCTCGTTCCATTGTACCGGAGAATGGAGTCTTGGTCAGGTTGCCCATGAGGCATGGTTCGCACTTGTAAAATGATTCGACATCAAGGGACTCCAAAAGTCCATCAGTATGGAGCTTCTTCATGCGTTTGACACCAATATGACCAAGGCGGCTGTGCCACATGTAAGTGGGACTATCATTATCAACCTTACACTTTTTGGTACTCACACTATGGACATGTGTAACATCACATTCGAGATTCATCAAAAATAAACCATTGACCAGCGGGGCATGACCATAAAACATTTCTCTCATATAAATAGACCAACCATTATTCTCAGATTTAAATGAGTAGCCATCTCGCATCAAGCGAGATCCAGACACAATGTTCATGCTCAAAGATGGTACTATATAATGATTATTAAGGTGTAACACTAGTCCCGAAGGTAGATGTAGAGGTAGCATGCTGATGGCGATCACATCGACCTTGGAACCATTCCCGATGCGCATCATCACCTCGTCCTTTGCCAGCCTCCGCTTATTCCGTCGCTCCTGCTTGGAGTTACAAATGTGAGCAACTGCACCGGTATCAAATACCTAGGAGCTACTACGAGCGCTGGTTAGGTACACATCAATAACAAGTATATCACATATACCTTTAATGTTGTCGTCCTTCTTATCCGCTAAGTACTTGGGGCAGTTCCGCCTCCAGTGACCGGTACCCTTGCAAAAAAAGCACCCAGTCTCAGGCTTGGGTCCATGCTTGTTCTTCTTCTTCCCGGCAACTTGCTTACCGGGCGCGGCAACAGCTTTGCCGTCCTTCTTGAAGTTCTTCTTACCCTTGCCTTTCTTGAAACTAGTGGTCTTATTCACCATCAACACTTGATGCTCCTTTTTGATATCGACCTCTGCTGATTTCAGCATCGAGTACAACTCAGGAATGGACTTCTCCATCCCTTGCATGTTGTAGTTCATCACAAAGCTCTTCTAGCTAGGTGGAAGCGACTGGAGGATTCTGTCAATGACCGAGTCATCCGGGATATTAACTCCTAGCTGAGTCAAGCGGTTGTGTAGCCGAGACATCTTGAGGATGTGCTCATTGACAGAACTATTCTCCTCCATCTTACAGCTGAAGAACTTGTCAGAGACGTCATATCTCTTAACCCGGGCATGAGCATGGAAAACCAGTTTCAGCTCTTGGAACATCTCATATGCTCCGTGTTGCTCAAAACGCTTTTGGAGCCCTGGTTCTAAACTGTAAAGCATGCCGCACTGAACAAGGGAGTAATCATCGCAGCGAGAATGCCAAGCGTTCGCAACGTCTTGCTCTGCTGGGAAAAGGGGTGGGTCACCTAGTGGTGCATCAAGTACATACAATTTCTTGGAAGCTATGAGGATGATCCTCAAGCCATGGACCCAGTCCGCATAGTTGCTTCCATCATCTTTCAGCTTGGTTTTCTCTAGGAACGCGTTGAAATTGACGGTGACATTCGCGTTGGCCATTGGATCTACAATATAGATTGTGAAGATAATTTTTAGACAAAGTTCATGATAATTAAGTTGACATAATCAAATTATTTAATGAACTCCCACTTAGATAGACATCTCTCTAGTCATCGAACTGACACATGATCCATGTCAACTAGCCCGTGTCCGATCATCACGTGAGACGGACTATTCATCCATGGTGAACATCTCCATGTTGATCTTATCTTCTATACGACTCATGTTCGACCTTTCGGTCTTCCGTGTTCCGAGGCCATGTCTGTACATGCTAGGATCGTCAAGTCAACCTAAGTGTTCCGCGTGTGTAAATATGGCTTACACTCGTTGTATGCGAACGTTAGAACCTATCACACCTGATCATCACGTGGAGCTTCGGAACGACGATCCTTAGCAACGATGCATAGTTAGGGTGAACACTTCTCTTGCAATTTTATTGAGAGATCATCTTATTTACTACTGTCGTTCTAAGCAAATAAGATGTAAACATGATAAACATCACATGCAATCAATATAGTCACATGATATGGCCAATATCATCTTGCTCCTTTGATCTCCATCTTCGGGGCACCATGATCATTACTGTCACCGGCATGACACCATGATCTCCATCATCATGATCTCCATCATTGTGTCTTCATGAAGTTGTCTCGCCAACTATTACTTCTACTACTATGGCTAACGTTTAGCAATAAAGTTAAGTAATTACATGGCGTTTATGATTGACACGCAGGTCATACAATAAAATAAGACAACTCCTATGGCTCCTGCCGGTTTTCATACTCATCGACATGCAAGTCGTGAATCCTATTACAAGAACATGTTCAATCTCATACATCACAATGCATCACATCACATTCTTTGGCCATATCACATCACAAGGCATATGCTGTAAAAACAAGTTGGACGTCCTCTAATTTGTAGTTGCAAGTTTTTACGTGGCTGCTATAGGTTTCTAGCAAGAATGTTTCTTACCTACGCCAAAACCATAACGTGAGATGTCAATTGCTATATACCCTTCATAAGGACCCTTTTCATCGAATCCAATCCGACTAAGGTGGGAGAGACAGACACCAGCTAGCCACCTTACACAACAAGTGCATGTGAGGCGGTGGAACCAGTCTCACGTAAACGTACGTGTAAAGTCGGTCCGGGCTGCTTCATCCCACAATACCGCCGAATCAAGATAAGACTAGTAGTGGTAAGCAAATTAACAAGATCCATGCCCACGATTTCTTTGTGTTCTACTCATGCATAGATTCTACGCATAGACCCAGCTCTGATACCATTGTTGGAGACATAGTAGTAAATCAAAAAAATTCCTACGTATCACCAAGATCTATCTATGGAGAAACCAGCAACGAGTGGGGAGAGATTTCATCTTCATACCTTTGAAGATCGTTAAGCGGAAGCGTTACAAGAACGCGATTGGTGGAGTCGTACTCGCAGCGATTCAGATCGCGGTGGATTCCGATCTCAGCACCGAACAATGGCACCTCCGCGTTCAACACACGTGCAGCCCGATGACGTCTCCTACGCCTTGATCCATCAAGGAGGAAGGAGAGGTTGAGGGAAGGGCTCCAACAGCAGCACGACGGCGTGCTGGTGGTGGAGTAGCAAGGTATTCCGGCAGGGCTTCGCCTAAGCGCTGCGGAGGAGGAAGAAGAAGGGTAGGGCTGTGCCGAGAGAGAGAAAAGTCGTCCTCTCAAATCAGCCCAAACCCTTGCATATATATAGGAGGAGGGAGAGGGAGGGCTGCCTTGGCCTCTCCTCCCAGGAGGAGAGGTTCGGCCGAACCAGGGATAGAGTACACCTCCACAAGGGAGGTGGATCTCCTCTTTTAAAACCCTTTTTCCCTTTATCTCTGGATCCTAGCCGCATGGGCCTTTCTAGAAGGTCTTGGCCAGCCCAATAAGGGCTAGCACACCTCCTTTAAGGTCTCACAAAGTCCTATGGTCGTCACACCCCTCCCGGGGTCCTCCGGCACCCTCCCGGCTGTTGGAAATATGCCCTAGAGGCAATAATAAAATGGTTATTATTGTATTTACTGGTTCATGATAATTGTCTATTGTTCATGTTATAATTGTGTTAACCGGAAACCGTAATACATGTGTGAATACATAGACCACAACATGTCCCTAGTGAGCCTCTAGTTGACTGTCTCGTTGATCAATAGATGGTCACGGTTTCATGACCATGGACATTGGATGTCGTTGATAACGGGCTCACATCATTAGGAGAATGATGTGATGGACAAGACCCAATCCTAATCATAGCACTACATCGTGTAATTCGTTTGCTAAAGCTTTTCAATGTCAAGTATCGTTTCCTTAGACCATGAGATTGTGCAACTCCTGGATACCGTAGGAATGCTTTGGGTGTGCCAAACGTCACAACGTAACTGGGTGGCTATAAAGGTGCACTACGGGTATCTCCGAAAGTGTCTGTTGGGTTGGCATGAATCGAGACTGGGATTTGTCACTCCATGTGACGGAGAGGTATCTCTGGGCCCACTCGGTAAGACATCATCATAATGAGCTCAATGTGACTAAGGAGTTAGCCACAGGATTATGTATTACGGAACCAGTAAAGAGACTTGCCGGTAACGAGATTGAACAAGGTATAGAGATACCGATGATCGAATCTCGGGCAAGTATCATACCGATAGACAAAGGGAATTGTATACGGGATTGATTGAATCCCCGACATCGTGGTTCATCCGATGAGATCATCGTGGAGCATGTGGGAGCCAACATGGGTATCCAGATCCCGCTGTTGGTTATTGGCGGGAGAAGTGTCTCGGTCATGTCCACGTGTCTCCCGAACCCGTAGGGTCTACACACTTAAGGTTTGATGACGCTAGGGTTATAGGGAAATGGTATACGTGATTACTGAAAGTTGTTCAGAGTCCCGGATGAGATCCCAGACGTCACGAGGAGCTCCGTAATGGTCCGAAGGTAAAGATTGATATATAGGAAGTCCAGTTTTGGTCACCGGAAAGTTTTCGGGCTCATCGGTATTGTACCGGGAGTGCCGAGAGGGTGCTGGAGGACCCCCGGGAGGGGTGTGACGACCATAGGACTTTGTGGGACCTTAGAGGAGGTGTGCCAGCCCTTATTGGGCTGGCCAACACCTTCTATAAAGGCCCATGCGGCTGGAGATTTGGAGATAAAGGGCAAAGGGTTTTAAAAGAGGAGATCCACCTCCCTTGTGGGAGGTGGACTCTATCCCCTCTTCGACCGAAGCCCTCCTCTTTGGAGGAGGGGCCAAGGCAGCCCTCCCTCTCCCTCCTCCTATATATACTTGAGGTTTTGGCCTTTTGAGAACAGTTCTGAACACTCTCTCTCACGGCAAAGCCCTACCTCTCTTCTTCCTCCTCTGCACCGCTTAGGTGAAGCTCTGCCCGGAATACCTTGCTACTCCACCACCACCACCACGCCGTCGTGCTGCTATTGGAGCCCTTCCCTAACTTCTCCTTCCTCCTTGCTAGATCAAGGGGTAGGAGACGTCACCGAAGGTGCCATTGTTCGGCGCTTAGATCGGAATCCACCGCGATCTGAATCGCTGCAAGTACGACTCCATCAACCGCGTTCTTGTAATGCTTCCTCTTAGCGATCTTCAAAGGTATGAAGATGCAATCTCTCCCCACTGGTTGCTGGTTTCTCCATAGATAGATCTTGGTGACACGTAGGAAAATTTTGATTTACTACTACGTCTCCCAACAGTGGCATCATGAGCTATGTCTATGCGTAGAATCTATGCACGAGTAGAACACAAGTTGTTGTGGGCGTCGATTTTGTTAATATGCTTACCACTACTAGTCATATCTTGATTCGACTGTATTGTGGGATGAAGCAGCCCGGACCGACTTTACACGTACGCTGACGTGAGACTGGTTCCACCGCCTGACAAGCACTTGTTGCATAATGTGGCTAGCGGGTGTCTGTCTCTCCCACCTTAGTCGGATTGGATTCGATGAAAAGGGTCCTTATGAAGGGTATATAGCAATTGACATATCATGTTGTGGTTTTGGCGTAGGTAAGAAACATTCTTGCTAGTAACCTATAGCAGCCACTTAAAAACTTGCAAGTACAAATTAGAGGACGTCTAACTTGTTTTGCAGCATATGCCTTGTGATGTGATATGGCCAAAGGATGTGATGTGATGCATTGTGATGTATGAGATTGATCATGTTCTTGTAATAGGATTCATGACTTGCATGTCAATGAGTATGACAACTGGCAAGAGCCATAGGAGTTGTCTTATTTTATTGTATGACCTGCGTGTCAATCATAAACGCCATGTAATTACTTTACTTTATTGCTAAACGTTAGCCATAGTAGTAGAAGTAATAGTTGGCGAGACAACTTCATGAAGACACAGTGATGGAGATCATGATGATGGAGATCATGGTGTCGTGCCGGTGACAGTGATGATCATGGTGCCCCGAAGATGGAGATCAAAGGAGCAAGATGATAATGGCCATATCATGTCACTATATTGATTGCATGTGATGTTTGTCATGTTTAAATCTTATTTGCCTAGAATGATGGTAGTAAATAAGATGATCTCTCACTAAAATTTCAAGAAAAGTGTTCACCCTAACTGTGCACCATTGCTAAGGATCGTTGTTGTGAAGCACCACGTGATGATCGGGTTTGATATATAGGTTGTAACGTTCGCATTCAACGGGTGTAAGCCAGATTTACACACGCGAAACACTTAGGTTGACTTGACGATCCTAGCATGTACAGACATGGCCTCGGAACACGGAAGACCGAAAGGTAGAACATGAGTCGTATGGAAGATACGATCAACATGGAGATGTTCACCATGGATGACTAGTCCGTCTCATGTGATGATCGGACACGGGCTAGTTGACATGGATCAAGTGTCACTTGGATGACTAGAGAGATGTCTATATAAGTGGGAGTTCATTAAATAATTTTATTATGTGAACTTAATTATCATGAAGTTAGTCTAAAAATTATCTTTACAATCTATATTGTAGATCCAATGGCCAACGCGAATGTCACCCTCAATTTCGACGCGTTCCTAGAGAAAACCAAGCTGAAAGATGATGGAAGCAACTATGCGGACTGGGTCCGTGGATTGAGGATCATCCTCATAGCTTCCAAGAAATTGTATGTCCTTGATGCACCACTAGGTGACCCACCCCTTCTCCCAGCAGAGCAAGACGTTGCGAACGCTTAGCATTCTTGTTGCGATGATTACTCCATTGTTCAGTGTGGCTTGCTTTACAGTTTAGAACGGGGGCTCCAAAAGCGTTTTGAGCAACACAGAGCATATGAGATGTTCCAAGAGCTGAAACTAGTTTTCCAGGCTCATGCCCGGGTCGAGAGATATGACGTCTCCGACAAGTTCTTTAGCTGTAAGATCGAGGAGAATAGTTCTGTCAGTGAGAACATCCTCAAGATGTCTGGGCTACACAACTGCTTGACTCAGCTGGGAGTTAATCTCCCGGATGACTCGGTCATTGACAGAATCCTCAGTCGCTTCCACCTAGCTACAAGAGCTTTGTGATGAACTACAACATGCAAGGGATGGAGAAGTCCCTTCCTGAGTTGTACTCGATGCTGAAATAAGCAGAGGTCGAGATTAGAAAGGAGCATCAAGTGTTGATGGTAAATAAGACCACTAGTTTCAAGAAAGGCAAGGGTAAGAAGAACTTCAAGAAGGACGGCAAAGCTGTTGCCGTGCCCGGTAAGCAAATTGCCGTGAAGAAGAAGAACAAGCATGGACCCAAGCCTGAGACTAAGTGCTTTTACTGCAAGGTTACCGGTCACTGGAAGCGGAACTGCCCCAAGTACTTAGCGGATAAGAAGGACAACAAATTTAAAGGTATATGTGATATACTTGTTATTGATGTGTACCTAACCAGCGCTCGTAGTAGCTCCTGGGTATTTGATACTGGTGCAATTGCTCACATTTTTAACTCCAGGCAGGAGCTACGGAATAAGCGGAGGCTGCCAAAGGACGAGGTGACAATGCGCGTCGGGAATGGTTCCAAGGTCGATGTGATTGCCGTCGGCACGCTACCTCTACATATACCTTCGGGATTAGTGTTAAACCTTAATAATTGTTATTTAGTACCAGCTTTGAGCATGAACATTGTATCTGGATCTCACTTGATGCGAGATGGCTACTCATTTAAATCTGAGAATAATGGTTGTTCTATTTATATGAGAGAAATGTTTTATGGTCATGCCCCGCTGGTCAATGGTATATTTTTGATGAGTCTCGAACGTGATGTTACATATCTCATAAGTGTGAGTGCCAAAAGGTGCAAGGTTGATAACGATAATCCCACTTACATGTCGCACTGCCGCCTTGGTCATATTGGTGTCAAACGTATGAAGAAGCTCCATACTGATGGAACATTGGAGTCTCTTGATTTCAAATCATTTGACATGTGCGAACCATGTCTCATGGGCAAGATGACTAAGACTCCATTTTCCAGAACAATGGAGCGAGCAACTGAATTGTTGGACATAATACATACCGGTGTATGCGGTCCGATGAGTGTCGAGGCTCGTGGTGGCTACCGTTATGTTCTCACCCTCACTGATGACTTGAGTAGATATGGGTATGTCTACTTAATGAAACATAAGTCTGAAACTTTTGAAAGGTTCAAGGAATTTCAGAGGGAGGTAGAGAATCAACGTGACAGGAAAATAAAATGCCTACGATCTGATCGTGGCGGAGAATATTTAAGTCATGAGTTTGGCACGCACCTAAGGAAATGTGGAATTATTTCACAACTCATGCCGCCTGGCACACCTCAACAAAATGGTATATCTGAACGTCGTAATCGCACTCTATTAGATATGGTACGATCTATGATGTCTCTTACCGACTTACCGCTAATATTTTGGGGATATGCATTAGAGACTGCCGGATTCACTTTAAATAGGGCACCGTCAAAATCCATTGAGACGACGCCGTATGAATTATGGTTTGGAAAGAAACCTATGCTGTCATTTCTAAAAGTTTGGGGATGCGATGCTTATGTGAAGAAACTTCAACCTGAGAAGCTCGAACCCAAAGCAGAAAAGTGCGTCTTCATAGGATATCCCAAAGAGACTATTGGGTATTCCTTGTACCTACGATCCGAGGGCAAAGTCTTTGTTGCCAAGAATGGATCCTTTCTCGAGAAAGAGTTTCTCTCGAAAGAAGTAAGTGGGAGGAAAATAGAACTTGATGAGGTAATTGTACCTCCACTCGAACCGGAGAGTAGCACAGCACAGGAAGTTGTTTCTGTGGAGCCTACACCGGATGGAGAGGAAGTTAATGATGATGATCATGAAACTTCAGATCAAGTTACTATTGAACGTCGAAGGCCCACTAGGACACGTTCTGCACCAGAGTTGTATGGCAACCCTGTCCTAGAGATCATGTTGCTAGACAACGGTGAACCTTCGAACTATGAAGAAGCGATGGCGGGCCCAGATTCCAATAAATGGCTTAAAGCCATGAAATCCGAGATCGGATCCATGTATGAGAACAAAGTATGGACTTTGGTGGACTTGCCTGATGATAAGCGAGCCATTTAAAATAAATGGATCTTTAAGAATAAGACTGACGCGGATGGTAATGTGACCGTCTATAAGGCTCGGCTTGTCGCTAAGGGTTATCGACAAGTTCAAGGAGTTGACTATGACGAGACTTTCTCACCCGTAGCGATGTTGAAGTCTGTCCGAATCATGTTAGCAATTGCCGCATTTTATGATTATGAGATCAGGCAAATGGACGTCAAAACAGCATTCCTTAATCGCTTCCTCAAGGAAGAACTGTATATGATGCAGCCGGAAGGTTTTGTCGATCCTAAAGATGCTAACAAGGTATGCAAGCTCCAACGCTCCATCTATGGGCTGGTGCAAGCATCTCGGAGTTGGAACATTCGCTTTAATGAAGTGAATAAAACATTTGGGTTTGTACAGGTTTATGGAGAACCCTGTATTTACAAGAAAGTGAGTGGGAGCTCTGTAGCATTTCTCGTATTATATGTGGGTGACATACTGATAATGGGAAATGATATATAACTCTTGGAAAGTGTAAAGGCCTACTTGAATAAGTGTTTTTCAATGAAGGACCTTGGAGAAGCTGCTTACATATTAGGTATTAAGATCTATAGAGATAGATCAAGACGCCTCATATGTCTTTCACAAAGCACATACCTTGAAAAGATATTGAAGAAGTTCAATATGGATCAGTCCAAGAAGGGTTACTTTCCTGTGTTACAAGGTGTGAGATTGAGTACAACTCAATGCCCGACCACGACAAAGGATAAAGAAGAGATGAGTGTCATCCCCTATGCTTCAGCCATAGGCTCTATTATGTATGCCATGCTGTGTACCAGACCTGATGTGAACCTTGCCATAAGTTTGGTAGGGAGGTACCAAAGAGATCCCGGAGTGGAACACTGGACAGCGGTCAAGAACATCCTGAAGTACCTGAAAAGGACAAAGGACATGTTTCTCGTATATGGAGGTGCCGAAGAGCTCATCGTAAAGGGTTATGTCGATGCTAGCTTCGACACAGATCCGGACGACTCCAAGTCACAAACCGGATACGTGTATATTTTGAACGGAGGGGCAGTCAGCTGGTGCAGCAGCAAGCAAAGCGTCATGGTGGCATCTACATGTGAAGCGGAGTAAATAGCTGCTTCGTAAGCAGCAAAGGAAGGAGTCTGGATGAAGGAGTTCATCACCGACCTAGGAGTAATTCCAAGAGCGTCGGGCCCGATGACTCTATTTTGTGACAACACTAGAGCTATTGCCCTTGCGAAGGAGCCCAGGTTTCACAAGAAGACAAGACACATCAAGCGCCGCTTCAACTCCATCTGTGATTACATTCAGGAGGGAGATATAGATATTTGTAAAGTGCATTTAGATCTGAATGTCGCAGATCCGTTGACTAAACCTCTCTCATGAGCAAAACATGATCAACACCAGAATGCTATGGGTGTACGATTCATCACAATGTAACTAGATTATTGACTCTAGTGCAAGTGGGAGACTGTTGGAAATATGCCCTAGAGGCAATAATAAAATGGTTATTATTGTATTTCTTGGTTCATGATAATTTTCTATTGTTCATGCTATAATAGTGTTAACCGGAAACCGTAATACATGTGTGAATAAATAGACCACAACATGTCCCTAGTGAGCCTCTAGTTGACTACCTCGTTGATCAATAGATGGTCACGGTTTCATGACCATGGACATTGGATGTCGTTGATAATGGGATCACATCATTAGGAGAATGATGTGATGGACAAGACCCGATCCTAAGCATAGCACTAGATCGTGTAGTTCGTTTGCTAAAGTTTTTCAATGTCAAGTATCGTTTCCTTAGACCATGAGATTGTGCAACTCCCGGATACCGTAGGAATGCTTTGGGTGTGCCAAACGTCACAACGTAACTGGGTGGCTATAAAGGTGCACTACGGGTATCTTCGAAAGTGTCTATTGGGTTGGCACGAATCGAGACTGGGATTTGTGACTCCGTGTGACGGTGAGGTATCTCTGGGCCCACTCGGTAAGACATCATCATAATGAGCTCAATGTGACTAAGGAGTTATCCGTGGGATGATGTATTATGGAACGAGTAAAGAGACTTGCCGGTAACGAGATTGAACAAGGTATAGAGATATCGACGATCGAATCTCGGGCAAGTATCATACCGATAGACAAAGGGAATTGTATACGGGATTGATTGAATCCCCGACATCGTGGTTCATCTGATGAGATCATCGTGGAGCATGTCCGAGCCAACATGGGTATCCAGATCCTGTTGTTGGTTATTGGCCGGGGTAGTGTCTCGGTCATGTCCACGTGTCTCCCGAACCCGTAGGGTCTACACACTTAAGGTTCGATGACGCTAGGGTTATAGGGAAATGGTATACGTGATTACCGAAAGTTGTTTGGAGTCCCGGATGAGATCCCGGATGTCACGAGGACCTCCGGAATGGTCCGGAGGTAATGATTGATATATAGGAAGACCAGTTTTGGTCACCGGAAAGTTTTCGGGCTCATCGGTATTGTACCGGAAGTGCCGGGAGGGTGCCGAAGGACCCCCGGGAGGGGTGTGATGACCATAGGACTTTGTGGGACCTTAGAGGAGGTGTGCCAGCCCTTATTGGGCTGGCCAAGACCTTCTAGAAAGGCCCATGCGGCTGGAGATCTGGAGATAAAGGGCAAAGTGTTTTAAAAGAGGAGATCCACCTCCCTTGTGGGAGGTGGACTCTGTCCCCACTTCGATCGAACCCCTCCTCTTTGGAGGAGGGGACAAGGCATCCCTCCCTCTCCCTCCTCCTATATATACTTGAGGTTTTGGCCTTTTGAGAACAGTTCTGAACTCTCTCTCTCATAGCAAAGCCCTACCTCTCTTCTTCCTCCTCCGTAGCGCTTAGGCGAAGCCCTGCCAGAATACCTTGCTACTCCACTACCACCACGCCGTCGTGCTGCTGTTGGAGCCCTTCCCTAACCTCTCCTTCCTCCTTTCTGGATCAAGGCGTAGGAGACGTCACCGGGCCGCACGTTTGTGGAACACGGAGGCGCCGTTGTTCGGCGCTTAGATCGGAATCCACCGCGATCTGAATCGCTGCGAGTACGACTACATCAACCGCGTTCTTGTAACGCTTCCGCTTTGCGATCTTCAAAGGTATGAAGATGCAATCTCTCCCCACTCGTTGCTGGTTTCTCCATAGATAGATCTTGGTGACACGTAGGAAAATTTTGATTTACTACTACGTCTCCCAACACCGACACTCCCGGTACACTACCGATGAGCCCGAAAACTTTCCGGTGACCAAAACTAGACTTCCTATATATCAATCTTTACCTCTGGACCATTCCGGAGCTCCTCGTGACATCCAGGATCTCATCTGGGACTCCAAACAACCTTAGGTAATCACGTTACCATTTCCCTATAACCCTAGCATCATTGAACCTAAGTGTGTAGACCCTACGGGTTCGGGAGACATGTAGACATGACCGAGACACCTCTCCAGTCAATAACCAACAGCGGGATCTGGATACCCATGTTGGCTCCCACATGCTCCACGATGATCTCATCGTATGAACCACGATGTCGGGGATTCAATCAATCCCGTATGCAGTTCCCTTTGTCTATCGGTATGATACTTGCCCGAGATTAGATCGTCGGTATCCCTATACCTTGTTCAATCTCGTTACCGGCAAGTCTCTTTACTCGTTCCGTAACACATCATCCCATGGATAACTCCTTAGTCACATTGAGCTCATTATGATGATGTCTTACCGAGTGGGCCCAGAGATACCTCTCCGTCACACGGAGTGACAAATCCCAGTCTCGATTCGGGCCAACCCAACAGACACTTTCGGAGATACCCGTAGTTCACCCTTATAGCCACCCAGTTACATTGTGACGTTTGGCACACCCAAAGCATTCCTACGGTATCCGGGAGTTGCACAATCTCATGGTCTAAGGAAACGATACTTGACATTGAAAAGCTTTAGCAAACGAACTACACGATCTTGTGCTATGCTTAGGATTGGGTCTTGTCCATCACATCATTCTCCCAATGATGTGATCCCATTGTCAACGACATCGAATGTCCATGGTCATGAAACCGTGACCATCCATTGATCAACGAGCTAGCCAAATAGAGGCTCACTAGGGACATGTTGTGGTCTATGTATTCACACATGTATTACGGTTTCCGGTTAACACAATTATAGCATGAACAATAGACAATTATCATGAACAAGGAAATACAATAATAACTATTTTATTATTGCCTCTAGGGCATATTTCCAACAAGTGATTCCTTACCTTCTCGTATATTCTTATGAATTCGGGCGCCTTTTGGCCTCTAGCGTTGTACTCGCTCCATAATCTTTTCTTCCAAGTCTGGAATGCACCGGCCATCTTGTGAAGAGAAAACTCCTTTACTTTGTCCCTTTGGCGCTTCGAGATAGAATCTGGGAGGATGAAATGCTCCATGAGATCTTGCCAAAGGGTATCTTTAATTCTTGTATTGACATAATTCTCTCCTGGTTTCGGGTTGTTTGGTTGAATCCATTCTTGCATTGTGATTGGGACTACGTCCCTAACAACCACTCCGCATTGACGCACAAATGTCTTGGCATTGGCTTCAGGGTGAGTCGGTGCGCCATCATGTTTGAAAGCATCAAGATTGAGCTTTACGTTGGTTTTCAATATTTTGGCACCGCCTCGTACCTTTCTACTTGATTGGCTCGATCCGGAGGGCTGATAATTAAAAGAAAAATATTTGTTAATATATATATATACATATCAATTAATACACATTTAATGATCACCATAGGCTAATATGTGTATATACCTCGCCGGACATTGTTAGTTGTTCCGGATTTTGGAAAATAAGTTCTTCTTCCTGGCCTCACATCCATCACCGTAATCGTTCAAATATTGTGAGCCGTCATCATCATGTGATTCCCCGAGAAGGTCCGCTGGGTTTTTGGAGGAGCGTATCATGTCGAAGATGTCCTCTTCGTGAGCTCTACCGGTATTCTCCATAGCTTAATAACTAATCCATAATAATATAGATAAAACAAATTAGTATTCAAATTAGCATGCATTCAAGAAGCCAAATAACTAACAGTTATTTAATAATGCAACTTCGAATACATATATAGTAGTTCTTAGAAAAGATCTCATCTCATAATCTCGGTTAATTGTTAATACATCGGCTAATCGATTGATCTAGCTAATACATCATAATAATACATATATAGTAGCTAATATATCGATCTAGCTAGAACCCTAGCGCCCGCGGATATCGGGGCGGGCGGTGGACAGCCAAAGAGAAGGAACCATTACAGGAACATAGCTTTAGTGAGATCGCTGAAGAATCTGCCAGGTATTGTCGGACCTGGCCTCCAAAGCTGCCATGTAGCGCGGACGTGTGCGTTCTCCTTGCTGACATGGTACTGTACCACCTCCGCGGGGGACTCAAGCCTCTGAAAACTCCGTGGCCCATGCGGCCGCCACCACAGAACCTCCGGGTCAACGACGGGTTGGCTCCTCACCAAGCTGCACCGCCCGGAAGGCAGCACCTCCCAGTACCAGCCCGGCGGAGCCCAATCCCTGACAGGGCCCCTCGGCTCAAGCAAGTGACCTCCTCCGGCGACTCGACGATGAGGATGCGGGATCGGCTTCGTCGACGTCGAGAAAAACACTTAATTATGAAAACAAATTAAATAAAGCTTAGCATAATTAACACTTAGCATCTAACAAATTAAATAACACTTAGCATGTAACAAAATTTACACATGCCCTAATAACCTAAGGACGACCTACCTAACTAAACTAACCTAACTAACTAAACTAACTAAACTAACCTGATAACCTAACTAAGTAACTAAATAAATAGGGGTGATGAGTCGTGGTCGGGGTCAGGGTGTCGGGGCTATCGTGTCGGGGTGTTAGGGGTGTCGTCTCAGGGTAGGAGTGTTGTGTCATGGTCGGGGGTGCCGTGTGAGGGTGTCGTGTCAGGGTCGGGGTGTCAGGGGTGTCGTGTCGGGGTCGGGGTGCTGTGTCGTGGTTGGGGGTGCCATGTCGGGGTATCGGGGTGTCGTGTCGGGGTTAGGGTGTCGGGGGGCGTCGTGTCGGGGTCGGGGGCCTAAACTAAACCTAAACTAAACCTAAAACTAACCTAATTCATTTCTCACAGTCAAAAAGACCGCTTTCACTCATCTTGAAATTGTTTTCACCCTTTAACAAAAACTGATTCCAATTATTAAAAAAATCAGTCAATTCTATAAACTATAATTTTCAAAAATAATTAACATCCATCAAAATAATTAACATCCAAAAATCATCATATCAACATTTTCTATATATATATATACATCCATCAACATTTTCTATATAAAATCATCATTTCACTTTCATATTAAAATCATCTAACATCTCATACGTATTTAAAACAATGACTCTGTTTCCAAAAATTAAAATCATCTAACATCTCATACATATTAAAATCTCTATTTCGGTAGGGTTCGATCATCAGGGCTCACCGGCGGGATGGATCGTCGGGGCGGGCCGGCGGCACGACGCGTTGGGGAGGGCTCGGTGACAGTGTGGATCGGGGGCGGCAACGAGGAGCGGGCCGGCGGCTCGGGGAGGAGGGAGAGGCGAAATCCGGCGAATGCGTCGCCGGACAGGGCTTGGGGACGGTTCGGAGGCGACGGCGTTGGGCAGGGCTCGAGGATGGCGACGAGGAGCTGGCTCGGGGAGGAGGGCAAGGAGGTCCGGGGACGAGGAATTCCGGCAGCCTGGCGGCGAAAATAAGCTTCTCCCGATACGTGGCTCGCACCGGGACGAGGCCTCCACTATTTATATGTGGAGGCCCTTTAGTACCGGTGCGTGACTTGCACCGGTACTAAATACCCTTTAGTACCGGTGCGATCCACGCACAGGTACTAAAGGTCCTCCCCAAAACTGCGTGGGGCGGTGGACCTTTAGTATCGGTGCGTGGCCCGCACCGGTACTAAAGGTTCTTTAGTACCGATGCGAGCCACATACCGGTACTAAAGGTCCTCCCCAAAACCGCGCGGGGCGGTGGACCTTTAGTACCGGTGCGTGTCTCGCGCCGGTACTAAAGTTTTTTTGAATTCATTATTAGTTATTATTTTCAGAAAAACCCCTAAAGTTTAAAAAATCATAGAAAAAAACTATGACTTCAATGGAAATAAATAATATATGAAAAAATATCAGAAAAATATAAAGAATCTGTTTACGACATTTCCATGCATGTTTGAACAACTTAAACTGATGTATAAGACAATTTGATTAAATGGCATTTGAAATGTCATATCTCGAGTTTGAAAAGCGGTACAAATGAACTCTGAAAAGGTTGTAAGTTGGCATGACATCATAATTTCACCCACATAGCAACTTCTAAAGAGTTGAGAGGGTTACGGCAAAAACTGGATGCACTTCGTGTACAAATTGGACAATCTCTTTCGAAGTATGAGGGTTTCGGACGAACATTCATCTATTTCCAAGGGATTTCATTTTTAATAACTTATTTTAAGTTCATACTTTTTGTGTGTTCAATATGCACCATTCAAAGGCACATTATCAATTTTCAACCCTTTCTGACTTCATTTGATATTTTCCATGCCTTTAATGATTTATTTTGAGCTAAATGACCCTGAATTTGAAAAGAAGAACAAATGAACTCTGAAAAGGTTATAACTTGGCATGACATCATAATTTCACCCACATAGCAACTTCTAAAGAGTTGAGAGGGTTACGGCAAACACTGGATGCACTTCGTGTACAAATTGGACAATCCCTTTCGAAGTATGAGGGTTCCGGACGAAAACTCATCTATTACAAAGGGATTTCATTTTTAATAACTTATTTTAACTCCATAATTTTTGTGTGTTCAATATGCACCAGTCAAAGGCACATTATCAATTTTCAACCCTTTTTCACTTCATTTGATATTTTTCATGCATTTAATTATTTATTTTGATCTAAATGACCCTGAATTTGAAAAGCAGTACAAATGAACTCTGAAAAGGTTGTAACTTAGTTCATTTGTACTGCTTTTCAAACTCGAGATATGACATTTCAAATGCCATTTCATCAAATTGTCTTATACAGCAGTTTGAGTTATTCAAAGATGCATGGAAATGGCATAAACAGATTCTTTATATTTTTCTGATATTTTTTCATATATTATTTATTTCCATTGGAGCCACGCACCGGTACTAAAGTTCCACCGCCCCGCGCATTTTTTGGGGAGGACCTTTAGTACCGGTGCGTGGCTGGCACCGGTACTAAAGGGTCTTTAGTATCAGTGCGAGCCACACACCGGTACTAAGGGTCCTCTAGGTATAAATAGTGGAGGCCTCATCCCAGGCCGAGCCACGCACCTAGAGAAGCGAGAGTTGCACCGCCAGGCTACCAAAATCCGCCGTCGCCGCCGCCCACCGCCTCGACGCAGCGCGCCACCCCGAGCACACCACCCCGACACCGCACGCCGCCCCGAGCCCGCCGCCCCGACCCTGCCGCCCTGACACCACGCGCCGCCCTGACGCCGCCCGCCGCCCCGCTGCCCGCCGCCCTGGCAGCCCTCACCCAACTCCGGCTCCGGTGAGTGCCCGGTCGGCCCCACCTTTTTCCTGTTTTTTGTGTTAATTTAGTTAGTTTCTTAGGTTATTAGGGTATTAGGTTATTAGGTTAGTTAATTAGTTAGTTATTTTATCAGGGTATTAGATTCTTAGGTTAGTTAGGTTCTTAGGTTAGTTAGTTAGGTTCTTTGGTTATTAGGGTATTAGGGTATTAGGTTATTATTAGGTTAGTTAATTAGTTAATTAGTTAGGTTAGTCTAGTTAGTTAGTTAGTTAGGTTCTTAGGTTATTTTAGTTAGTTAGGTTAGTTTAGTTAGCTAGTTACTTACTTAGTTAGTTAGGTTATCAGGTTAGCTTAGTTAGTTTAGTTAGTTAGATTAGTTTAGTTAGTTAGTTTAGTTTAGTTAGTTAGTTAGTTAGGTTCTTAGTTTATTAGGGTATTATGTTATTAGGTTAGTTAATTAGTTATTTTATCGGGATATGAAAAGTGGGTCCGCCACCCTAATCCACTGACAAGTGGGGCCACCCCCTTTATCCACTAATTTTGCTAAGTGTTATTTAATTTGTTAGATGCTAAGTGTTAATGTTGCTAAGTGTTATTTAATTTTTTTTTCATAATTAAGTGTTTCTTCTCGACGTCGAAGATGCCGATCCCGCATCCTCGTCATCAAGTCAGCGGAGGAGATCTGTTGCTTGAGCCGAGGGGGCCTGTCCGGGACTGTGCTCCATCGGGCTGGTACTGGGAGGTGCTGCCTTCCGGGCGGCGCAACTTGGTGAAGAGCCAGCCCGTCGTCGACCCGGAGGTTCTGTGGTGGCGGCTGCATGGGCCACGGACGATTCGGAGGCTTGAGTCCCCCGCAGAGGTGCTACAATACCATGTTAGCAAGGAGAATGAGGATGTCCGTCGCTACATGGCAGCTTTGGAGGCTAGGTCCGACAATACCTGGCAGATTCTTCGGGGATCTCACTAGAGCTATGCTCCTGTGATGGTTCCTTCTGTTTGGCCGTCCACCGCCCGCCCCGATATCCATTGGGTGCTAGAGTTCTAGCTAGATCGATATATTAGCTACTATATATGTATTATTATGAGGTATTATCTAGATCGATGGATTAGCCGATGTATTAACTATTATCCGAGATTATGATGAGATCTTTTCAAAGAACTATTATATATGTATTCGACGATGCATTATTAATTAACTATCAGTTTTTTTGCTTCTTGAATGCATGCTAATTTGAATACTACTTTGTTTTATCTATATTATTATGGACTAGTGATTAAGCTATGGATAATACCGATAGAGCTCATGAAGAGGACATCTTCGACATGATACGCTCCTCTAAAAACCCAGTGGACCTTCTGGGTGTATCACATGATGATGATGGCTCACAATATCTGAATGATTACGGTGATGGATGTGAGGCTGAGGAAGAACAACTTATGTTCCAAAATTCGTAACAACTAACAATGTCCATCGAGGTATATACATATTAGCCTCTCGTGATCATTGCATGTGTATTAATTGGTTTGTATATATATATTAACAAATCTTTCTTCTTTTAATTATCAGCCCTCCCGATCAAGCCAATCTAGTAGAAAGGTACGAGGCGGTGCCAAAATATTGGACGGCAATGTAAAGCTCAATCTTGATGCTTTTAAACATGATGGCGAACCGACTCACCCTGAAGCCAATGCCAAGACATTTGTGCGTCAATGCGGAGTGGTTGTTAGGGATGAAGTCCCGATCACAATGCAAGATGGATTCAGCCAAACCAACCAAAACCAGGAGTGAATTATGTCGATAAAATAATTAAAGATACCCTTTGGCGAGAGCTCATGGAGCATTTCATCCTATCAGATTCTCTCTCGGAGCACCAAAGGGACAAAATCAAGGAGTTTGCTCTCCACAAGATGGCCGACGCGTTCCAGACTTGGAAGAAAAGATTATGGACCGAGTACAACACTAGAGGCAAGAAGGCGCCCGAATTCATAGGAATATATGAGAAGGTAAGGAATCACTAGGACGCATTTATCGAGTACAAGACATCGGAACCTGCTATGGAGAAATTGGCAAAGAATAAGATGAATGCGGAGAAAAACAAGTATCACCATAAACTAGGAACAGGTGGATACAAGTCAGCCATTCCTATGTGGGATGCATTAGAGAATAATATGCATGTTGAAGGGATCACTCCAGTAACCTTCCACTGGCCCCGGAGGTGCAGGAATTGGTTTTTTGCATATGGGGGAATGTTGGACCCAGCAACATGGAAGATTATTGCACTGGCAAGTCTGAAGCATGCATCAGATGAGTTGATTGAAGCAATAAATGCTGCCCAAGAAGGAAGGTTTCACCCCGATAGAGAGAACGACGAGCTTACACGCGCCCTTGGGAATCCCGAACACGGAGGTAGAACATGAGGCGTGGGCGTTGTTCCGTGGTATGAGGGGTTTGCAGGCTGGAAGGACAGTTATAAAAGTCGTTCGAGAAAAAAGAAGGTGGAAGCAGACCGACTTTCAAAGTTGGACAGAAGTACGAGCAACGACAGCTGCAGATATAGGTACTAACCCAGCAAAGGGAAACTGCACGGCAGGAGGCATCGGAACCTGTCCCATCTACACTACCGAAAAGCAGCGTGGGTTCCACGGGGTCACCTCTGGGTCACACCCCCGTGGATGATATCACCGAGAAGACATCTTGTGAGCTAATCCAGAAAACGAAGAACATACCCGTGTGGGTCGCGACGGGCTATGCTTTACCAAATACACCTGATGTTCTCTGGCATTTCAATCCAGTTGTAGCTGGGTATTCTCGTGTCGCGGTGGACGCAATAGAGCCAGGATATGATGAATTATAGATTGACATCCCTGGAGGTGAGGGGGACTCCACACTGGCAGCAGCCGGCTATGGTGTCATTCTATGGAGTAAGGACTGCATTGTCTTTCCACACTCGGTGCTAAGGCCACCGGCTCCTTCGAGTATCGATGTCCAGCGCGAGGGATCCCAGCCAGAGGCATCGCAGCGCCAGCAGTCCTCCCCACCTCGAGAGGCGTCCCACTTCGATAGGGATCCTAGCACGAGTCCACCCAACGTCGGGACGGAGAACAACACAAGTCCATATCGTCGATATCGATATCTGCTGCGTGAGCCGACTCCACCCCGGCAGGGGTCCCGCCAACAGGGCTCCCAAAAGAGGAAGGCCATCAGCAGTCCTCTTCGGAAGACAGCAAAGAGGAAACCCGAGCCTCCGGCCAAAAATAACCTGCCTTATGACATGACACCAGAGGAAAACAAAATTGAAAGCGATCGCCGAGTGAAAGCCTTTTTTGCAAAGAAGCCCCTGTCGCCAAAGTAGGTAATACCCAAGGAAGTCCGAGAGCACTTTAGGGAACACTTTATTGATCGACCCCCGGCATATGTGGAGCTTATGCCAATAGACTATGAGCGATAGATTCAGAAGGCAAGTGAGCAGAGAAGTCGGCCCAGCCCAAGGAAGAAGTCGGGAAGTACGACATCAATGACAGGTGGTACTACTAGCGGGAAAACATTTCCCCAGCTCGTAGAACAATCCAAGCAATCGATATCTCCGCTCAAGGTGAGTACCAATCCAAGCAAGCAATCGATCCAAGCAGTCGACGTTGCTGGCAACCCAATCGACCTCGAAGAAGTAGACGTTGCAAGTCTCACTCTTGGCCAAATCCTTGGCACCGAGGAAATCCACGGGTATGGTGCAGCTGAGTACGCAATGCAATATGTCGTCGGAAAACCACTTGTCACACCCGAGCAGTACAAGGAACTACCAACTGCGATGCGACGGTTGCATGATTGGTACCTGCGTGAAGCAAAGCGAGGGGAGATGACAGTCATGGTCAAAGTAAGGAAAGAGCATTACGTCAATGGATGTGACATATGTCTTGAATTCTCAGAACTTTTCCAGTTTTACCACATGAACTCTATCGACAAAACTCTCATCAGTTGCTATTGTCTGTAAATGATTTATATCTTTAATAATTTAAGTCTATACCTTAGAGATCATTCATTGGCTTATCCTTACTATATATGTTCTTTTCTATGCTATTATGCATATTGAAGATGTGTGAATTGAAACAAGAGGGAATCGATGACATTGGGTTCATCGACCCAAATACCGTTCATGGTCATGTGGTAAAACATTATGCCAAGGACACATAAGATATCTTGGAAATTTCTAGAGGCACTAATGAATACCAAATATACTATAATATTTCCTTACAACATGGGATGAGTGTTTATTCTCTTGTATACTACAAATTCTATTTTTTGCTTACTAGCTCGCTGTCAAGTGCAGTTGATAAGTTATATGCATGCCTGCTTAATTATATAAACTTTTGCGCAGAGACCACTATATCCTCATAAATATTATCCTCGCGGATGGACTTGTTCAAGTGTACGACTCACTAGATACAGTACAACAATCATACGTGGACTTGTATTTTATGATAGAACGTTAATTTCAATCTTTATCGACCTCGCTTTCTTTCATTATTTCCTGATATCAAAACTGATTACAATAAATCTTTCATTCTTTTTCTTTGGTGCGTAGTGTTTGGAAAAATATGATAGAAAAAACCCATCACGGTCGTCAATGGAAACCGAAGCTAAAGTTGAAAAAGGTGTAGGTAATTAAGTAGTACTACTAGGTCGGTGCATCACTTTAATTCTTGTTTAAATACCATTATCATGCTTGATTATTAATTATCTTATTGAATTCTATTCTTTTGCAAAGTGCGCGAAGCAGCCAGAGGGGACAAATTTATGTGGATACTTCCTCTGCGAGAACATTCGCATCCAGTCTGAATGTCGTATACGCCGCAGAAGAGCACGTGAAAGACAACTCGAGGTTTGGTAGATGATGTCGAAGCTCTCACCCGAGAAACGCTTTGTAGCACTTCAAGATGAATTTGCGGGATTTCTTCTACGACATGTCATTGATGTAAACGGACAGCACTATTCCTTACCGCCGCCTCAATAATGCCAGCAAATCAGTAGTAGAAAACTGAGATTTCATCCAAAGAACTAGCTAGCTAGTCCTGACCAGGTTTTGGGCCTTAATTTATAAGTCTAGGATATATATGGATGTGTAATTCCATTTGTATATATATAATGTGTATGAGATATGATATATTATATTACATATATATATGCATCAACTTGTGTACTGTTTATAGTATGTAGCACCGTAAAAAAAATTGAAATGAATGGAAAACACAAAAAATAGAGAGGAAAACTAAAACCTAATTAAAATCTAAAAAAATAGAACACTTAGTACTGGTTGGTATCACCAACCCACGCAGGCAGGCACGTGGTGGGCCTTTAGTACCAGTCTATGGGCCAACCGCTACTAAAGGTATGGACCTTTAGTCCCGACCCTTTAGTATCGGTTGGGGAACCGGTACTAAAGGCCCATCCCTACCGGGACTACAGACATACATTCTACTAGTGTGGGGCAGCGGCCTACATAGTCGAACGACAAACATCTTCCTGTTGTACAGTAACCCTTGATGTTTGGGTACACTAATAGAAAACGGACATTTCGACCGGAGCTTTAGTCCCAGTCGGGTTTGGGACTAGGACTAATGTAATCATTAGTCCCGGTTCCAATGCCTAGGAGCTGATAGGGGAAGGCCACGTCTAGTCTCGATTAATGAGAGATCTCTAGTCTCGGTTGGTATCACCAACCGGGACTAAAGGTCCCTTGTCGCGCGAAATTTTTTCCGCAGAAAAGGAGGCCTTTAGTCCTGGTTGTTGTAACCAATCGGGACTAAATATGGACCCTTTAGTCCCGGTTGGTGCCAACAATCGAGACTAAAGACCCTTTAGTACTGGGTCGTGGCTCCAACCAGGACTAAAGGTACCTGCTATACAAGTCCAGCCACCGCCAGGGACATTCGGATCGAACCGCCAGACGCCTCTCTAACGGAATCGCCGCCCCTCCTGCTCCAAACCGCCAACGAGCCCCCCGTGTGCTCCCGTCGACCTCCCCTGCCGCCTCGCTATGAGATCCTGCTCCTCATCCCTTGCTCGCCCCCTTCATTCTTGTCCTCTAGCCGCCGCCCTCGAGCGCCATGCTCCGGCCACCGCCATGGACGATGAGCCCCGCACTCGCGAGCACCTCTACCTCATTCCCCCCTCTCTGTTCGCCTACCGGTGCCTCTCTATTCGCCCCCTCGTCGAGCCCACGGATGCCTGAGCGCGGCGGCGCCATGGCCCATGACCACAACCTCGATGGCAGCAGCATCCCTGGCGTGGCGGCTATTAATTTTTTACTCTACGGATGTTAATTTTTAGGAAATTTGGTTAATCACTCTATGGATGTCAATTTTTAGGAAATTTGGTTAATCTCTCTACGCATTTAGATGAATGGATGGATGAATTGATGCATTTAGTTGGTTGATGCATTTAGATGGTTGATGCATTTAGATGGTTAGATGGATGGATGGATGCATGCATTTAGATGAATGGATGCATATAGATGGTTAGATGGCTGGATAAAATTGATGCATTTAGATGAATGGATGCGCTTAGATGAATAGATGGATGCATTTAGATGAATGGATGCACTTAGATGAATGGATGAATTGATGCATTTAGATGAAATGATGGATGAATTGATGCATTTAGATAAATTGATGCACTTAATATGTCCATTGCTAGGCAAATGCAATGCCAAATTTGCAGGGATTCCATGTCCCATAGACGATCTAGTGAACGGGAGTCGGAGTGGCAGAGTATATTAGTGGCGCGGGGAAAAAGGATTGACGATGTAGTGTTTGGAGGGAAAGATTGTATGCGGGATCTGAAAGAGGCCAAGAATATGTTCCGGGAGACTCAGTGTATTCACTGGGAGCACGAAGTCAATATGTGCAAGAGGTATGCCAAAACAAAACTAAAAGTTGCGGCAGACATCATCTTCACGGAACCCGACGCGGAAGAGCATGCTCGGATGCCGCCATAGAGTAGTCCCCACTTGGTTATGGAATGGGCGCTACAACAAGTGATATCTTCATGACCGGCTCAGAGAGCCCGATGGCGAAGTGTTGTCGGGATACTTCCACCGAGAATGCCCCCACCACCATCAGATTTTGCACCACCAGATTCTCCGCATTAATAGTATTCTAGTAAAATGAATCTCTAGTTTAAGGTTTGATAGTTTTACCATTATTGGTCTCGATCTAGGAGTTTGATCTAGTTGTCTAGACTAGTCGAAAATAGGGCATTGGTTCGGGCCGGGCCAGCCCATTAGTCCCGGTTCAGTGACGAACCGTGACCAAGGGGGGCAACGGTCCGGGTTCGTGAGGCCAGAGGGCCAGGCGGACCACGTGGGGCATTGGTCCCGCTTCGTCTGGAACCTTTGGTCTCGGTTCCAGACACGAACCGAGACTAATGTGCCTCGCTTCTGGCCCACAACCATTGGTCCCGGTTCGTAGCTGGATCCGGGACCAAAGGAGGCCCTTTAGTCCCGGTTCCATCCATGAACCGGGACCAATGAGATGCCTATATATACCCCCTCGTGGGCAAGCTGAGCGCTCCACACTGCTCTATTGTTTTGGCCGGCGAGGGGAGAGCTTTGTGGTGCTCTAGCTCACCTCCTATGCACATGTGGTGTTTGATGAAATGCCTAAGCCAAACTTAAGCTTTCTCCTTTCGAAGCTCCTTGTCCAAACTCCATTCTCGTCAAGATTTGTCTAGGTTTGGCGGTCCGTCCTGTCCCGTCCCCGTCCTGGAACCGCCATCGATCGCCCGCGCATGGTGAGCCTCTTGATCTTATCTTCTTGCTAAACAAAAATATACTTACTCGTATGATTTTCTTACTTCTATTATTGTTCACTTCTCTATTTGTGATATGTTGTAATGGTTTTTAATACACTTTATTATATAACGCACGCAGCTAAACCGACAATGGATGTACGGTGACCGACACACCACCGAGTATATTAAGGGCCTGCATAATTTTCTCAAAGCGGCCAAGACAAACAAGCAGAATGGTTTTATGCCTTGTCCATGTACTGTCTGTGAGAATACGAAGTATTTCTCCAACTCTAAAACCCTTTACTTCCACCTGCTTTAGAAGGGTTTTATGCCACACTATAATGTTTGGACCAAGCACGGAGAAAGAGGGGTTATGATGGAAGACAACGAAGACGAAGAGGATGACGACAACTACCCTCCCCCTGAATACGGTGATGCTGCAATGGGGGAAGCTGAATATCAAGAGGAACCAGATGATGTGCCCGATGATGATCTTCGCCGGGTCATTGTTGATGCACAGAGAGAATGCGAAAGTGAAAGGGGGAAATTGAAGTTCGATCGCATGTTAGAGGATCACAAAAAAGGGTTGTACGCAAATTGCGAAGATGACAACAAAAATCTCGGTACCACACTGGAATTGCTGCAATGGAAGGCAAGCAATGGTGTATCTGACAAGGGATTTAGTTCGCTACTGAAAATAATGAAGAAGAAGCTTCCAAAGGATAACAAATTGCCCGACAGTATGTACGCAGCAAAGAAGGTTCTATACCCTCTAGGATTGGAGGCGCAGAAGATACATGCATGCCGTAATGACTGCATCTTCTACCGCGGTGAGTACGAGGAATGGAACGCATGCTCGGTATGCGGTGCATTGCGGTAGAAGATCAGAACATCTGACCCTGGTGATGTTGAGGGCCAGCTCACCGGGAAGAGGGTTCCTGCCAAGGTGATGTGGTATGCTCCTATAATACCATGGTTTAAACGTCTGTTTAGAAACAAAAAGAATGCCGAGTTGATGCAATGGCACAAAAAATACCATAACAAAGACGGGAAGTTTAGAGCACCCACTGACGGGTCGCAGTGGAGAAAGATCAACACAAAGTGGAGCAACTTTACAGGTGATCCGAGGAACGTATGGTTTGGTTTAAGTGCAGATGGCATTAATTCTTTTGGGGAGCAGAGCAGCCAGCATAGCACATGGCCTGTGACTCTATGTATGTATAACCTTCCTCCTTGGTTGTGCATGAAGCGGAAGTTCATTATGATGTCAGTGCTCATCCAAGGGCCTAAGCAACCCGGCAATGACATTGATGTGTACCTAAGGCCATTAGTTGATGAACTTTTATAGCTATGGAATGGAAGAGGTGTACGTGTGTGGGATGAGAACGAACAAGAGGAATTTGACCTACATGCGTTGTTGTTTGTAACCATCAACGATTGGCCTGCTCTCAGTAACCTTTCAGGACAGACAAACAAGGGATACCATGCATGCACACACTATTTAGATGACACCGAGAGTATATATGTGGACAAATGCAGGAAGAATGTGTACCTAGGGCATCGTCGATTTCTTCCGAGCAACCGTCAATGTAGAAAGAAAGGAAAGCATTTCAAAGGTGAGGCAGATCATCGGAAGAATCCCGGCCTCCGTACTAGTGATCACATACCTTATATGGTCAATGATTTACAAGTAATATTTTGAAAGGGTCCTGGCGGACTATCTGTTCCAAATGACGCTGACAAACGCGGACCCATGTGGAAGAAGAAATCTATATTTTGGGACCTACCCTATTGGAAAGAACTAGAGGTCCGCTCTGCAATCGACGTGATGCACGTGATGAAGAATCTTTGCGTGAACCTTCTAGGTTTCTTGGGAGTGTATGGGAAGACAAAAGATACACCGGAGGCACGGGAGGAACAGCAACGTGTGCATGAAAAAGACGGCATGCATCCAAAGTAGTATCAAGGTCCCGCGAGCTATGCTCTTACCAAAGAAGAGAAGGAAATATTCTTTGAATGCCTGCTCAATATGAAGGTCCCGTCTGGCTTCTCGTCGAATATGAAGATAATAATAAATATGGCAGAGAAAAAGTTCTAAAACCTAAAGTCTCATGACTGCCACGTGATTATGACGCAACTGCTGCCGGTTGCATTGCGGGGGCTTCTATCGGAAAACGTTTGATTAGCCATTTTGAAGCTATGTGCATTCCTCAATGCAAATACTCACAAGGTGATCGATCCAGAAATCCTACCAAGGTTAAGGAGTGATTTGGTGCAATGTCTTGTTAGTTTCGAGCTGGTGTTCCCATCGTCCTTCTTCAATATCATGACGCACGTCCTAGTTCATCTAGTCGACGAGATTGTCGTTCTGGGCCCTGTATTTCTACACAATATGTTCCCCTTTGAGAGGTTCATGTGAGTCTTAAAGAAATATGTTCGTAACCATGCTAGTCCAGAAGCAAGCATCTCCATGGGCCATCAAACAGAGGATGTCATTGGGTTTTATGTTGACTTCATTCCTGACCTTAAGAAGATTGGTCTCCCTCAATCACGGTATGAGGGGAGACTGACTGGACAAGGCACGCTAGGAGCGGACTCAATAATATGTAGGGACAGGCATTCTTGGTCTCAAACACACTACATAGTTCCACATAATTCCACCTTGGTTACCCCGTATGTCGATGAACACAAGAATATTCTGCGCTCCAAACATCCAGAGCAGTGTCACGACTGGATTACATATGAACACATCAAGACATTAGGCAGTTGGTTGCAAACATGTCTCATGGGTGACAACACTGTTTCTAATGAGCTGTACTTGTTGGCCAGGGGACCATCTTCGACTGTATTGACTTACAAAGGGTACGAGATAAATGGGAATACATTTTACATGATCGCCCAACATGAAAAGAGCACCAACCAAAACAGCGGTGTCCGCTTTGATGCAGCAACCAAGAGGGGAAAGGACACATATTATGGTTACATAGTGGACATGTGGGAACTTGACTATGGACATGATTTCAAGGTCCCTTTGTTTCAGTGCAAATGGGTCAATCTGTCAAGAGGCGGGGTACATGAAGACCCACAGTACGGAATGACCACAGTGGATCTGAACAATCTTGGGTACATAGATGAACCATTCGTCCTAGCCAATGATGTGGCATAGATTTTCTATGTGAAGGACATGTCTACCATACGGAGAAAAAGAAAAGATAAGGAAGCGAATACACCATACGATGAGCCAAAGCGCCACATAGTTCTTTTCAGGAAAAAGAGACATCATGGGATTGGAGGGCAAGAAAGACATGTCTGAAGATTATGAAAAGTTTCATGAAATTCCTCCCTTCAAAATCAAGGCTGACCCAAGCACCCTGTTAAACGATGAAGATTATACATGGTTACGGCGCAATAAGCAAAGGACACAAGCGAAGAAAAAGTGAAGACTTTCTCTCCACAACTATATCATTGCAGTGACATGTGAAGAAATGAAATGCCTTTTGTAACACATGAGTTTTCGTCCAAAACCCTAATACTTCGAAAGAGATTTTCCGTTTTGTACACAAAGTGCATCCAGCTTTTGTCGTAACCCTCTCAACTTTTTATGACATGCTATGTGGGTGAAATGATGATACCGTGCCAACTGTCAACCTTTTGAGAGTTCATTTGAAGTGCGTTGCAATTTCAGGGTCATTTAGCTCAAAAAAAATCAGTAACTGCATGAAAAATACCAAATGAAGTCAGAAAGGGTTGAAAATTGATGATGTGGCTTTGAATGTCAAATTTTTAACACACAAAAAGTATGGAGTTAAAATGAATTCAAATAAATGAAATCCCTTTGTAACAGATGAGTTTTCATCCGAAACCGTGATACTTCGAAATAGATTATTCATTTTGTACATGAAGTGCATCCAGTTTTTGTCGTAACCCACTCAACCTTTTCGCACATGCTATGTAGGTGAAATGATGATACCATGCAAACTTTCAACCTTTTCAGAGTTCATTTTAAGTGCTTTTCAATTTCAGGGTCATTTAGCTCAAAAAATCAGTAAGTGCATGAAAAATACCAAATGAAGTCAGAAAGGGTTGAAAATTGATGATGTGGCTTTGAATGGTGCATTATGAACACACAAAAACTCTAGAGTTCAAATGTGTTCAAAAAAATGAAATCCTTTTGTAACAGATGAGTTTTCGTTCGAAACCGTGATACTTCGAAATAGATTGTCCATTTTGTACACGAAATGCATCCAGTTTTTATCGTAACCCAGTCAACTTTTTAGCACATCCTATGTGGGTGAAATGATGATGCCATGCCAACTTTCAGCCTTTTCATAGTTCATTTGAAGTGCTTTTCAATTTTAGGCTCATTTAGCTCAAAAATATCAGTAAGTGCATGAAAAAATACCAAATGAAGTCAGAAAGGGTTAAAAATTGATGATGTGGCTTTGAATGGTGCATTTTCAACAAACAAAAAGTCTAGATTTCAAATGAGTTCAAAAAATGAAATCCCTTTGTAACAGATGAGTTTTCGTCCGAAACTGTGGTACTTCGAAATGGATTGTCCATTTTGTACACGAAGTGCATCTAGTTCTTGTCGTAACCCACTCAACTTTCTGGCACATGCTATGTGGGTGAAATGATGATACAATTCCAACTTTAAACCTTTTCAGAGTTTGTTTGAAGTGCTTTTTAATTTCTTTCAAAACATCGTGGGAGTAGAGTTCAAAAAAGAATGAGCTAAAAAGATTTTATAAACCTCTAGTATTTTTGAAACATTAATCATATAAAAATTATGCAAATAAAATTATCAAAGTGTTTTTTGTTCAAAACATTAATAGAAAAAAGAATATAATGATAAAACACATTGGAAATAAATAAAGCAAAAAATAAATAAAGCAAGCAACAAAACAAAATTATGGAAATTATGCAACTAATATTATCAAAGTAATTATTTGTTAAAAACAATGACCTAAAATAACAGAAGAAAATACTGGAAAAAAATATAAAAATAAATAAAGCAAAAAACAAAACAAAAATACTGGGAAAAAATAAAAAATGCCACCTACTGGACCACCACGGCCTGAATACGACTACAAACCCACCAACGTTGTTGGGCCAGGATTCAGGCCCGTAAAAGGCCCAGTAGGCCCACAGGCATAGACAGATTAGGACCGTAAGCCTACAGTTGAGAGGAGATCGAGATGGTGTGCAAAACAGGGCTTATAAACCACTCTCGAGCTCTCTCGCCTAGCGAGGTGGGACTAAAGATTTGGCCCCGGGCAGCACCACCCTTTGGTCCTGGTTGGTGGCACCAACCAGGACCAATGACCCCCTTTAGTCTCGGTTGGTGCCACCAACCGGGACCAATGGTCTCTGCTTCCCGCCCTTTGGGCTGCTGAAAAGAGACATTTGGTCCCGGTTGGTGGCCCCAACCGGGACTAAAAGGGGGCATTGGTCCCGCTTGGTGCCACCAATGGGGACCAATGCTTCTTGTATATAAGAAGCACATAGGAAATTTCGCTGGTTTCATCTACCAGTTGCCCCAAGCCGCCATCCTCATCCCCGTCACCTCCCAGAGCCGCCGTCCTCGTCGCCGGCCCCGTCGCCTCCCCGAGCCGCCGTCCTCGTCGTCGGCCCCGTCGCCTCCCCGAGCCGCCGTCCTCATCGCCCCCCATTGCTGGCCCCATCCTCATCACCTCCTTGTCGCTGCCGTGCTCGTCCCCGTCCCCTCCGTCCTTGTCCTCGTCGCCTCCCCATCCTTGTCGTCCTCGTCCCCGTCGCCTCCCTGTCGCTGCGGTCCTCGTCGCCGCCCTCCCCGTCACCTCCCTGTCGCCGCCGTCCCCGTCGCCTCCCCATCGCCGCCGTCCCCGTCGCCTCCCCGTTGCCACCATCCCCGTCGCCTTGTCCCCGGAGCCGCCGTGCCTGTCACCTCCCCGTCACCGCCCCCAGTGAGCCCCCCTGCTCCCCGTGTATATGTGTATATATATATATATGTTCATGTATATATATCATGTATATGTGTGTGTATATGTTCATGTATATGTGTGTATATGTTTGTATATGTATATGTGTGTATATGTTCATGTATATGTTTTTTTTCATGTATATGTATATATGTTCATGTATATGTGTCATGTGTGTATAGGTTCATGTATATATATGTTCATGTATATGTTTTTTGCATGTATATGTATATATGTTCATGTATATGTGTGTATATGTTCATGTAAAAAGTCTTTATTGTTTTTCATATGTACGAAAATGTAGAGTGAAAACGAAAACAAACATATAAGAAAAACAAAGTAAAAAATGTAGAAGGAAAAGAAAACCGCTCACCCAACCAACTATCGAGGCCACCCAAACCCTATAAGAAAGAGCGTCGTTGTTGATCTACCCCCTTCCGATAACTTCGACATGAGGAGGGACGTCAGACATGCATGAGTGAGAGAGGCGGTCCACTCACCCGACCAACTATCGAGGCCACCCAAACCCTAGAATCAAGAGCGTCATTGTTGCCCTCCTTGATAACTTTGACATGAGAGGGGACGTCAGACATGCATGAGAAAGAGGCGGTCCACTCACCCGACCAACTATCGAGGCCACCCAAACCCTAGAAGAAGGAGCGTCATTGTTGATCTACCCCGTCCCTACCCGATAAACTCTCGAGGCCACCCAAACCGGGACTGAAAAAGCATTGTCGAGGCCACCCCAAACCCTAGAAGTGTTGTCGAGGCCACCCCAAACCCTAGAAGCATTGTCGAGGCCACCCAAATTTACCAACTTAAATGAAGAAAACTCTGGTAACATAGATTTATCAAGAATGCCCCCATTATGGATGTGCACAAGTTTATCCAATTTATGAGAGAGGCGGTCCGGACGTCGGACATTCATGAGAGAGGCGGTCTGGACGTCGTACATTCATGTTTGCATGTTAATTGCCATGTTGTAATATTTGCAGAAACTATGGATCCAAGAGACGAAGAACAAGAACAGTTGTTGGGGGACATAATCCATGACGGACGTGATATCTTGTCATTTCTCAACGACACCGATGGTCTGGAAGGAGAGGATTATGATGGGTCTGGTGATCAAACAATGGAAGAGGAAGGACATGATCATGATGGCTCAAGTGACCAAATGTCGGAGGAAGAAGGAGACCATGATGATGGCTCCGGTGACCGATCGGAGGAGGGAGCTGTTGCAAAGTCCGGCGAGGTATATATATTAATTAAGCATGTGCTGACTAACTAATTGATGCATTAATTGTTTTGGTATGTACATATACTAATTAACTCTTCTTCTTTTATAGCCCTCTGGATCGAGCCAAACTTCGGTAACGAGACGAGGCCCGAAGAAGAGGTTGCGCAAGAATGAAAAGTTCACGATCACAGCACTCGCGAATGATGGACATCCAATTGAACCCAAGCGGACCAAGAATGCATTTTCTGCTCAGTGCGGAGCTATTGTTAGGGACAACATCCCGATCAGCATCAAGCAATGGAATAAGCCTAAGGACGGCGCCCCTAATGGTGATTATGTCACGGATAGACAGAAAGATGATCTTTGGACCGCGCTTAAGGCAAATTTCACCCTACCGCCAGAGGAGGATCCGAATAAGCCAGTTATAGAGCCACTGGTCAAGGCGTATGCTCTTAAGAAGATGGCAGATCTATTCAGGAGGTGGAAGAATGAGTTGAAATCAAAGTTTGTCGACAAAGGGAAGACTCCAGAATTTATCGGTCGATTTGAGAAGATAGGAGATCACTGGCCTGCATTTGTGGCCTACAAGACATAGCAGAAGAGTAAGAAAATGTCAGAGACAAACAAGAACAATGCTGCAAAGAAGCAGTATCACCATCACACGGGGTCAGATGGCTACCTTAAAGCCCGGCCGTTGTGGGACAAAGCTGAGAATGACCTGACTGCTAAAGGGGTCGTACCATAGACATTGAACTGGCCAGACCGTTCAAGGACTTGGTTCTTCAAGGTTGGGGGAACTTTGGACCCTGAAATAGGGAAGTGCCGTTGGACGGACGAGCAACTTGCAATACCCATGAACAAGCTTCAGAACTATATCACCGCAGCATAGCAAGGGATGTTCATTCTCGACAGAGAGAAGGACGAGCTGACTGAGGCCCTAGGGAATGCTGAGCACCCTGGACGAACATGAGGCACACCAGGCTCCGTTCCATGGAAGGTTGGGTTTCCCAAAGGAGGCGGTTATAGAAGCCGGGAGAGAAAGAGGAAAGCGGAGCTGAGCGAAATTCAGAAGCTCAATGCAAGACTACAAAAGCTAGAGGAAGCTGAGAGCCAACGAGCTGCCGGCCAACCATCTCAACGGCACGAAGCTATCCCAGAAGCTACCCCGCCATCTCAGCGGAGAAGTAGCATCGCTTCCATGGAGCCCGTTCAACCTGACTTCATGTCTCCTAGATACCCTGTGGATACTATACCGGAGGCTCAACATTGCGAGCTTACGACGAAATGCCGGAACCTCACTTTGAAGGCGGTTGTAGGCTCTGTTGCACCTCCTCAACCCAACGGAACTTTTCACTGTCGTCCGATTCCACCTGGTTATGCTGTTGTGATGCTAGATGAAGTAATAAAGGAATTTCAAGAGCTCGAGCTTGACCACTCTACAGGTGAAGGAGAGAATAAGCTGGTTCGTGTCGTGAGAAGTACATGTCTATTGCAGAAGGAGTACATCAAGCTTCCAAACTGGATGCCTCCGCCTCCTCCTTCTCCTCAGGTAAATCAGGGCACTCAACCTCCTCCTCCTCCTCCTCCGGCGAGTGATCAGGACACACTGCCTCCTTCTTCGGCTCCTCCGACGCATGAGGGTACTCCGCCTCCTCCTTCGCCTACTCCAGCACGTCGGAGCAGTATGCCTCCTCCTCAGCCTCCTCGGCAACGGTGGAAGGCAGACGCCACCGCTCCAGCTCCTCCCGCGCCTAGTAAGAAACGACGGAAGGGAGCCGCCACCACTCCGGTGGCTAGCAGTACACACATAGGCAGGAGGGAATACAGATATGGTCCATCTCTAAAGCCTCTGGAAAAGTTGCCATATGAGAGGACCAAGTCTGAAAATGAGGAGATAAGTTAGGCTGAAGTGAGGGCCCATTTTGCAAAGAAAACTCCACCTCCGAAGGAGAAGATAGATCCGGTGAAAGCGATGCGCACTATCGATGCCCTGAAGCGACCACCACCGCCTCCGCCGGATTCCAACTTTGATCATTGTATTAAAAAGACATATCAAGATGCGTGGAGGTCGGGAAGTACTTCCAGTGATGCAAGGTTAGCAGAACGAAGAAGTGGGAAAAAATCCCCAGCTCAGCGAACAGGCGAACCAATCGTGCCCCCCACTCAAGGTGTCTAGCGATATCGTCGCTAATCATCTAGGGATGGTGCCCGACACCAAACCTGGTGATTACCTGAGCGATGATGTACTGTTTCAGCAGTTGGAGGTGGACGATTTCAAATACCGGTACGGGCAACCTCTCGTCAAACCTGATCCTCCTCCTCTATCAACGATGATGCGAAAATTCCATGAATGGTACATGAAAACCTGTCGCGATTCTGGGAAGGATTCTTTGATACTGTCAGTTAAAGAGGAGCATGACCTCGTTGGAGTGGAACTGTTGAATATTGAATTTGAGGAGATATTTCAGTTATACAATCAAAAGGCCCTCGACAAAACAATCATGACTTGCTACTGTCTGTAAGTACTACTTCTGTAATTAAGTCTCTATGTATATAGCTCAGCTCTTTCATTGCATGTATATGTAATTATCCTCACTACTATATTGTGTCGATTGAAGATCGTCGAATGCAGAAAAGCACAAATGTATGACATTGGGTTCATTAACCCAAATGTCATCCATGAGTTTAATTTACAAAAGTATCCCACACAAACCAAGGATAACTTGCTACAACCGTTGCTTAAAAATCAAAACAAAGGGACAATACTCTTTCCTTACAACTTCAAGTGAGTGTTACTATCTTGTGCATATTCGTTTTCCCTTATTACTCGAGGTTTATAGTAATGTAATTGATGAGATATGCCTGCGTGCGCAGTTTCCACTTTATTCTGTTAGAGATTCAGCTTGAGCAGGGGGTAGTAATCGTCTTAGACTCGAAACGAAAAGATCCCCAGGATTATGCGGACATGACTTGATGAGGATATCTACCTAGGGTAGGGTCCTAGGCACGGCCCACATACCCTACCTAAGGACACCACATGGGAGGACTTGAAGATCAAGCATGAACTTCCGAGTGGATCCCCGGAGACGTTCAAACTCACTCGACAGTAAACCACTCAGAGACTCCCGCTCTCACTCGGCAGTCGCGTGTCACTCGGAAGACCTCTCTTTCACTCGATGTCACAAGACCAGGAGCCATCATCAAGAGCCCAACGGGGAGATGCTGGTTCAATGGTCATTAGTAGCTTTTATTACGTACGTTACCTGTAATGGCAGACTTTAAACCCCACGACCAGACCCTTTGATGCGGGGCAATTATGAGGGGCAGCGAACTCTATATAAGCTGCCCCTCCCCTCCTGCACAAGGGTTCACAACCATTGTAATTTCTATACTCCACTCAACATAAAGCTCCCGAGCACTGAGACATAGGGCTGTTACCTCCAAGAGAGGGGCCTGAACTCATACATTTGTGTGTACACCCTCGACGTAGCTAGGACTCTGCCCTCTCCCTTCGTACCCCTACCATCTACTATCAGGCTCCTTCCCACGACAGTTGGCGCCCACCGTGGGGCAGGCGTCTAAGCGACTTCCGGGAAGGTTGCGATTTTCATACTTCGACATGTCTTTCGTCGGTGTTTTCGCTCTGGGCCACGAGATCCGTTTCGGAGCACTCACCTTCATCGTCGATGATTCGGCAAGGCTCCAGGAAGCGCCAATAGATGTCGAGGCGCTCCCGGTCTATGGGGCCGCGCACTTCCGCGCGAGTCCCTATGGCATGTTGCTGCGACAGCCGTCGCTCCCCTACGCGTCGGCTCCTATCGCCGTTCGCGGTCGCAAGAGCTCCGGGCGCTCACGAGTCGAGCGGTTGGTCGAACACGCAGGTAGCAGCACTCGAGCCCACCGAGCCCCTTCACAGTGTGTTTGAGTTGGATTCCGATCCGTCTGACGTGCCCTCCGAGTGCGAAAGTTGCGATCCTGCCGCGGAGGTCTTGATCGCGTGCTCTCATCAGAGTTCACCGCCTGGCTTCGGCCGTGTCAAGCGCGAGGCTGGAGGTCCATCGAGAGAGTAGCCGCGTCGCGACGAGGAGGTCCTTCGTACCCCCATCGTCAGTGCGACTGCCGAGGCCCAAGCTTTACAGGCTGCGCGCATTTGTCTAGAAGAGCTCCAAGCAGAGATTGACAAGCACGCTCACCAGCACCCGCCGTGCCCCAGTCGACATCATCATCAACTGTTTCGGACTGGCTCTCAGGATGGCGTTGAGGTATACCAAACTCTTGTGCTAAATGTTGTTGCTGCTGCTAGGATAGCGGATTCCATTCAGCCGTCCCGGTCAGAGGCTGGTAGAGGGCTATTGCAGATCAAAGCGCTGTTGGATGCAGCACAATGACAAAATTCAGCAATTTCTCTGTCCTGTAATAGGATATACAGTAATTCACCCAAGGCAGAGACCGTTCAGTCAGCACACAGACCTAGATCGCCCTCGCGTCGTCGAGGTGGCGATTTCGTGAAGGGCAAGACAGAGATCAGCATCACCGCGAAGACCACCGTCAAGTGCCGACTCCTCCACAGAGTGGTCCGTACGCGCCCCGACGCCGGGATGACAGGCGCTCCTTCGGTGATGAGCGGGACGCGGACTTTGATGCCCGCGCCTATCTTGTTCAGAAGCGGATCGACAAAAGCAGAGCCTACAGAGAAGGACTCGACAGAGATGTTCCAAGTGGAAGCTCAGATGTGGCGTCTGGTCCTGAGTGTTTCAGCAGGGTTATACGTTCTGCAGAGATCCCCCCAAACTTCAGGATGGCAGTGGGAATCGAAAACTTTTTTGGTGAAACAAAGCCAGAGAGTTGGTTTGATGATTATCGAGTGTCTATACAGATTGCCGACGGAGATGACAATGTCGCAATGAAGCACCTTCCCCTCATGTTGGATGGTTCAGCTCAAGCTTGGTTGAATCGTTTGGCTCCTTCCAGCATACATTGTTGGGAAGATCTTGCCCGAGTGTTTGTCCGGACCTTTGAGGGCGCTTGCAAGCGCCCGACAGGTCTGGTCAACTTATAGCACTGTGTCCAGAAGCCCAATGAAACCTTAAGGGATTATATTCAGCGATGGTCCACCCTGCATCATACGATGGAGAATGTGTCGGAACACCAGGCTGTTTGTGCCTTCAAGGCCGGCGTGAGATACAGGGAGTTGTACCTGAAGTTCGGCCGCATCGGTGACATTTCACTCGGCAAGATGACGGAAATTGCCACTCGCTACGCTAATAGAAAGGAAGAGGACCGCCTCCGTAGTGGCAAAGGAAAAACAGTCGCCAACGAGTCTGGCGACGGTAACAATCGGAAAGAGAAGCGGAAGGCTGAAGACCCGGCTCCGGTAGAGGCAGCAGCACTAGCGACTCAGTCGAAGAACAAGGGCAAAGCCAAGGCTCAATATGCCCCCAAGAAGGGGAATGGTCAGTCAGGAACTGATATCTTGGATCAGCCGTGTGTAATTCACACGAGGAAAGATCCAGAAGGCAACCTGATTTTGCCCAAGCACACCACTCGACAGTGTCGAACCCTTATCCAGCAATTAAAGGGAGACCAGCCGAGTGCGAAATCTCCTGAAAAAGAAGATGAATATGAGGAAAAGCAAACATTCTCGGATGTCACTGCTAGACTAGTGATTTTTGCTGATGTTGAGAGCAAGAGTCGTCTGAAACTCATCAATAGGGAAATCAACATGGCAGTGCCAGACACCCCCACCTACCTCAAATGGTCTCAATGTGCTATCACTTTCGACCAGACAGACCATCCTGCTCGTGTGGCCACTCCCAGTCGACAGGCTCTGGTAGTTGATCCGGTAGTGTAGGGGACTCGACTCAGAAAGGACCTTATGGACGGCGGCAGCGGCCTGAACATTCTGTATGCGGATACCCTAAAAGGGATGGGCATTCTGATGTCCTGTCTGAGCGAGAGCAGCATGCGGTTTGACGGGGTCATCCCAGGAAATAAGGCCAAGTCACTCGGCCAGATAGTATTGGATGTGACATTCGGAGATAGCAAAAATTTCCGAAAAGAAAAGTTGACATTTGAAGTCGTGGATTTCAAGAGTGCTTACCACGCCATCTTGGGTCGACCCGCTTATCCACGTTTCATGGCCCGACCATGTTACGTGTATCTCAAGTTGAAAATGCCAGGCCCTAAGGGCGTGATCACGGTCACTGGCAACCGACAGCGGGCCGAAGAGTGTCTCTAGCAAGGATCCAAGATCGCCGATCAAGAGATGGGCTTGGTCGAGCTGGAGGAGTACAAGAAAACCGCCGATCCTGCTGATTTGCTCCGCGCAAAGAAGCCTGCTTCCGAGTCGACATTTCAGTCGGCAGGGGAAGTGAAAAAGGTGCATATCCACCCGACGGATCCAACTGCTGCCCCGACGAATATCTCAACAACACTCGACAGTAAATAGGAAGCCGAGCTCATCTAGTTCCTCCATGAGAACTTGGATGTCTTTGCATGGAAGCCTGTTAACATGCCAAGGATTCCCAGGGAGCTGGCTGAGCACCGTCTGCGAGTGGATCCAAAAGCCAAGCCCGTCAGGGAGCATTTGCGTCGATCCATGGCGGAGAAGCGTAAGTCAATCGGAGAAGAAGTGGCCCGTCTCTTGCAAGCCAAGTTCATTCGGGAGATTTACCACTCTGAGTCACTCTCGAATGTGGTGATGGTGCCAAACAAAGATAAGTCGTTGTTCATGTGCATTGACTTCAAACATCTCATTAAGGTGTGCCCGAAAGACCATTTTCCGCTCCCCCGCATAGATCAAATTGTTGACTCGACAAAGGTGTGAGCGTTTATCATTTTGGATGCTTATTCTGGGTACCATCAGATCCGTCTGTATGGCCCGGATGAAATAAAGACAACCTTCATCACCCCTTTCTGGGGTTTTCGTAACATCACCATGCCTTTCGGTCTTAAGAATGCCGACGCTACTTTTATCCGCATGATTCAGAAATTCTTACTCGACCAGATCCCTCAGAATGTCGAGGCGTACATCGACGATATAGTAGTGAAGTCTTGCAAAGGTCCCGACCTGCTGGCTGACTTGGCCGAGACATTCACCAATCTGAGGTGATTTGACATAAAGCTGAATCCGGCCAAATGTACCTTCGGTGTCCCTGGCGGCAAGTTGCTCGGTTTTCTCGTTTCTGAGCGAGGAATTGATGTCAATCCCGAGAAGATCAACGCCATTACCCGTATGAAGACTCCCGTGTGAGTGCACGATGTTCAGAAGCTCACAGGTTGCTTGGCAGCATTGAGTCGATTCATTTCTCATCTTGGTGAGAAGGCTCTACCCTTATATCAGTTGATGAAGAAGTCTGACACATTCGACAGGACCCCGGAAGCCGAAGCAGCGTTTGTTGAGCTCAAAGCCCTGCTCTCCCCCCAGCCGGTGCTTGCCGCTCCTACCAGCAAAGAGCCCTTGCTCCTGTACATCACGGCCACAAATCAGGTCATCAGTACAGTGCTGACTGTCGAGCGAGACGAGGAGGGTAAAGCCTATAAGGTCCAGTGGCCAGTTTATTATGTCTCGGAAGTTTTGTCCCCCTAAAAGCAAAGATATCCACACTATCAGAAGCTAGTGTATGGTATTTACCTGTCAGCGAAGAAGGTGGCACATTATTTCCAAGACCATTCGATCTCAGTCGCTAGTAATGCTCCTTTATTCGAGATTTTGAATAATCGCGATGCATAAGGTCGAGTGGATAAATGGGCAATTGAGCTTGGACACTGTGACATCCCAAGCATTGGCAGATTTCATGGACGAGTGGACTGAACAGCAACAGCCCATCCAAGTTCACTCGATGCATTGGACAATGTTCTTCGATGGCTCCAAAATGTTGAATGGGTCAGGTGGTCGTGTTGTCTTGATATCTCCCAGAGGCGACAAGCTCAGCTATGTCTTGCAGATTCATTTTGATTCCTCCAACAATGAGGCGGAGTACGAAGCACTTTTGTATGGCTTGCGCATGGCAATCTCACTCGGCGTCCAGCGCCTGATGGTTTATGGCAACTCAGATTTGGTGGTTAATCAAGTGATGAAAGAATGGGATGTCAGAAACCCCGCTATGACCAGATATTGCAATGCAGTCCGGAAGTTGGAGAAGAAATTTGAAGGCCTGGAACTTCACCATGTTCCCCGACTGAAAAATCAAGCGGCCGATGAGCTGTCCAGGATTGGCTCCACTCCCCAGTAGGGTGTTCCTGGAGCATTTGCACACTCCTTCGATTCAAGAGGACCCTTCACCGAAGAACCCCCACAAGCTTTGAGCTCCTCTGACTCGGCTGAAGTCGATGTTCCTGCTGTGATTGACCTAGTCATGGAGATTCTAGTTATCATTCCTGGCTGGACTGTGCCATACATTGCCTATATCCTGAAACAAGAGCTCCCTGAAGATGAAGTAGAGGCTCGACAGATTGTGTGCAGGTCCAAGGCTTTCACTGTGATGGGAGATTAGTTATTCAGAGAGAGTGTGACTGGTGTCACCCAACACTACATTTCCCCCGAGGAAGGTTTGATGATTCTAGACGAAATACACTCGGGAACTTGCGGCCACCATGCGTCTTCAAGGGCGATCATCGCTAAAGCATACCGAGCTGGTTTTTACTGGCCACGAGCTAATGAGATGGCTAAGGACATCGTTGATCACTGCAAGGGCTGCCAGTTCCATGCAAATATGTCGCACAAGTCGGCGTCTGCTCTGAAGACAATTCCTCTCGCCTGGCCATTTGCGGTTTGGGGACTCGACATGGTTGGTCCCTTCCGACCCGGAAAAGGAGGATTCACCCACCTGTTGGTAGTAGTCGACAAATTCACCAAGTGGATTGAAGCCAAGCCCATCAAGAAGCTGAATTCCCGCACGACGGTCACGTTCATGAGGGAGATCATTATCCGATACGGCATTCCACATAGCATCATCACGGACGATGGCACTAATTTTGACTCGAAAGAATTCAGGAGATTCTGTAACTCACAGGGCACCTGATTGGATTACGCTTCCGTTGCACATCCTCAAACCAATGGGCAAGTTGAGCGGGCTAATGGTCACATTCTGCAAGGTCTGAAGCCTCGTCTCATGCGCGATTTAGATCATGCCGCTGGTGCGTGGGTAACTGAGCTGCCGTCTGTTTTATAGGGATTGAGGACAACACCTAATCGGTCGACGGAACGAACTCCTTTCTTCCTTGTCTATGGCGCCGAGGCCATGTTGCCGAGTGACATGGTCCACAATTCTCCTCGAGTGGAGCTATATTCTGAGGCTGAAGCTGAACAGTCTAGACAGGATGGGGTAGATCTTCTAGAGGAGGAGCGTGAGATAGCTCTGATCCGGACCACTGCCTATCAGCAAGACCTATGGCGCTTCCATGCAAGGAATGTCAAAAGCTTGCTCCTGCATGGGAAGGCCCTTTTGTCGTCACTAAGGTGCTAAACAATGGAGCTTATCACCTATATAATCTCATGAAACAGATAGATGAACCACGAGCCTGGAATGTAGACCTGCTCTGGCACTTTTACACTTCAAACAAGAGTTTCCTGATGTAATAAGAGTACTTAATCAATGCAATTCACGTTTCCGCGATATATACTTCGTCGATTCCAACCGTGCAGTTACATTCTTGGGGATACTCCGAGTGATGGGCAATCCTCACACTCGGGGGCTTAGATGCGAAACATGTTTCGCCTAAGTTAAAAACCCTATCGGGTGGATAGCAGTCCATTCACTCGACGGCCTATTTGCGAATCCGTCTTCGCTTGGGTTGAAAACCTCGTCGAGTGGATGGTAATCCATTCACTCGACAACTTAGCTGCGAATCGACATTCACCTAAGTTCAAAAATACTCCGAGTGATGAGCGATCCGCACACTCGGAGGCTTAACTACGACACACGTTTCACCTAAGTTAAAAACCTCATCGAGTGGATAGTAATCCATTCACTCGACAACCTAGCTGTGAATCAACATTCGCCTAAGATCGAAAATACTACGAGTGATGAGCAATCCTCACACTCGGGGACTTAGCTGCGAAACATGTCTCGCCTAAGTTAGAAACCCTGTCGGGTGGATAGCAGTCCATTCACTCGATGGCCTATTTGCGAATCTGTCTTCGCTTGGGTTCCAAAAGATATATTCCGAGTGTTGGGCAATCCTCTGACTCAGGGGCTTAGCCGCGAAACACGTTTCGCCTAAGTTAAAAACATCGTCGAGTGGACGGTAATCCATTCACTCGACAACTTAGATGCGAATCGACATTCGCCTCAGTTGAAAAAATATTCCAAGTGTTGAGCAATCCTCACACTCAAGGGCTTAGCCGCGAAACACGTTTTGCCTAAGTTAAAAACCTCGTCGAGTGGACGGTAATCCATTCACTCGACAACTTAGATGCGAATCGACATTTGCCTAAGTTCAAAAAATATTCTGAGTGTTGAGCAATCCTCACACTCAGGGGCTTAGCTGCGAAACACGTTTTGCCTAAGTTAAAAACCTTGTCGAGTGGATGGTAATCCATTCACTCAACAACTTAGATACGAATCGACATTCGCCTAAGTTCAAAAATACTCTGAGTGATGAGCGATCCTCATGCTCGGGGACTTAGCTGCGAAACACGTTTTTCCTAAGTTAAAAACCATGTCGAGTGGATACTAATCAATTCATTCGACAGCTTAGCTATGAATCGACGTTCGCCTAAGTTCAAAAATACTCCGAGTGATGAGCAATCCTCACACTCGGGGGCTTATCTGCAAAACACGTTTCGCCTAAGTAAAAAACCTCGTCGGGCGGATAGTAATCCATTCACTCGACAACCTAGCTGCGAATCAACATTCGCCTAAGATCGAAAATACTACGAGTGATGAGCAATCCTCACACTCGGGGACTTAGCTGCGAAACATGTCTTGCCTAAGTTAAAAACCCTGTCGGGTGGATAGCAGTCCATTCACTCGATGGCCTATTTGCGAATCTGTCTTCGCTTGGGTTCCAAAAAAAATATTCCGAGTGTTGAGCAATCCTCTGACTCAGGGGCTTAGCCGCGAAACACGTTTCGCCTAAGTTAAAAACCTCGTCGAGTGGACGGTAATCCATTCACTCGACAACTTAGATGCGAATCGACATTCGGCTCAGTTCAAAAAATATTCCAAGTGTTGAGCAATCCTCACACTCAAGGGCTTAGCCGCGAAACACGTTTCGCCTAAGTTAAAAACCTCGTCGAGTGGACGGTAATCCATTCACTCGACAACTTAGATGCGAATCGACATTTGCCTAAGTTCAAAAAATATTCTGAGTGTTGAGCAATCCTCACACTCAGGGGCTTAGCCGCGAAACACGTTTTGCCTAAGTTAAAAACCTTGTCGAGTGGATGGTAATCCATTCACTCAACAACTTAGATACGAATCGACATTCGCCTAAATTCAAAAATACTCCGAGTGATGAGCGATCCTCACGCTCGGGGACTTAGCTGCGAAACACGTTTTGCCTAAGTTAAAAACCATGTCGAGTGGATACTAATCCATTCATTCGACAGCTTAGCTGTGAATCGACGTTCGCCTAAGTTCAAAAATACTCCGAGTGATGAGCAATCCTCACACTCGGGGGCTTATCTGCAAAACACATTTCGCCTAAGTAAAATACCTCGTCGGGTGGATGGTAATCCATTCACTCGACAACATAGCTACGAAACGACATTCGCCTAAGTTCGAAAATCCTCTGAGTGATGAGAAATCCTCACACTCGGGGGCTTAGCTGCGAACACGTTTCGCCTAAGTAAAAAACAAACTCAGTCAATCAGACGATTGAAAGCCAAATACGAACAAAATCCAATGGGTAAACCACGGATAAACGTTTCGTACGAAAGCAAATGTGCACAGGCCTAAGGCTTGAATGAAGTTTTAAAGGATACAAATCCACTCGGCATACCGAGGCAATTTTTACTGTTTCTTTCAAAGACAAGTTTTTCAAACGGGAGACAGACTGGCGGGCTTGACAAAAGTGTCCAGGTCGATGCCGTCGGCGATTCTGGTGGCTGCTTCGATGAAAGTCTCCATGAAGTCCTCAAACTAGAGTTTCTTCATGTCCACCACTTGAAGCTCCTTGAGCCTCTCCTCCTTCACGTCCCTGCAATGGACCCTAACGAGCGATAATGCCACGTCGGCCTCGCAATGAGCGGCAGATTTCTTCCAGGCCTGCACTCAACTTGGAAGTTCGTTCAGGCGACTCATCATAGAGTCAAGGTCGAGCTGAAGGGTGTCCTTAGGCCATAGCTCTTTGCTGATTCTCTCCATTGCAGACTTTAGTCGGACAAGATACGCCAGGACGCCCTGGAGAGGGAAATTGAGTCCGAGCATGTTCATGGCCACCGCGTCTGCGACAGGAGACTTGGTGGGATCCAGATTGGGCTCAACCTCCTCTGTCTCCTTCTCGAAGTCTTGGCAGAATTCTGTTGAAGAGTGGGGAATGGGAGGAGAATCAGTGAGCTACGACATTCAATTTTTTTACAAACTTCAATCGACAAGAAACACTTACTGTCTAGCAGAATATACATCTTCCTCGAGAACTCGCCCAAATGCTTCTCCAGGCCATTGCTCCTCTTGTTTAGCTGCTCGGCCCTTTTGACGAGGTCCGCGTGCTCCTGCTTCATCTTGGTGTTCTCCTCCTCCAGCTTCTGGGCGGCCACCAGCTTCTGATCTGCAGCTTCCGTTTTGTCCCTGGCCACCCATTGGACGTCGGCGAGTGCTTTGTCCTTCTCCTCCAGTGCCTTCTTCATGGAATCTAAAGAAACAACATTGTTGAGTCGCACTTGGAGTCGACGGTTTTCATTGCGCACGTCTGTTCGAGTGAGAGCACTCGGTTCAAAACATGAAAAGTGAAGATGGGAATACTGACAGTCGACAGTAATTACCTCCCAGAGACTTCAACTCAGCATGCGCTCGCTCCAGGGCGTTGTTGGCGACCGCCAGATCCACCTACAACCGGTTCCTCTCATCCTCCATGTCCTTGTACTGCATCCCAACTCCGCAAGCCGTCTGGAAAGAACAAAGGACAGGAATTCAATCAGCAGGTGGTTCCTGGACAGTCGACTGAGTTGTGAACACCGGCGAATGTTCCTGGACAGTCAATCAGCAAGTGGTTCCTGGACAGTCGACTGAGTTCCTGGACATGTCGAGTGGCTTTGGCGCTCCGCGTGCCATAAAAAAATTCAAAAGCTGTCTCTATTAAGACCCCTGCCGACGCAAGCACTCGACAGTGGTCTCGGGGACTACACCCAGAGTGTGCGCTAAGAGCGCCCCCACTGGGACGGTTAACTCTCGATCCGCCGAGTAACTCGTCAGAAAATACACTCGACATGTCGAGTAACACTAGTACCATGTGTACGACAAGTTTTCAAGCCTACTGTTTATCTTCTGGGATGAACAGTAGCCTCGGGGACTACACCTAGTGGGTGCACTTAGCGTGTCCCCACTGGTTATTCAAACATTCGACAAGGTCAGCCCTGTCACGACACTCGACCCGTCGAGTGACGCGCCTCCCTACTCTATAAAGTGCAGTATATCCTTATGCAGCATCATATCATGGTTTGTCTATAATTTCCATGAAACCTGCAAGTTAGCTATGGAGTGGTGTAATTCAAGGTGAAGTGTATCCTGTATACAACAGACTCTAAGACCCCTACGGATGCAAGCACTCGACAGCGGTCTCGGGGACTACACCCAGTGGGTGCGCTAAGAGCGCCCCCACTGAGACAGTTAACTCTAGATCTGTCGAGTAACTCCTCAGAAAATATACTCGACAAGGTCAGCCCTGTCGTGACACTCGACCCGTCGAGTGACGCACCCCCTCTTCTCTATGAAGTGCAGTCTATCCTTATGCAACGTCATATCATGGTTTGCCACTAATATCCATGAAACCTACAAGGTAGCTACAGAGTGGTGTGATTCAAAGGCAAAATCTATCCCGTATACAATAAACTTTAAAGACCCCTGCCGATGCAAGCACTCGACAGCGGTCTCGAGGACTACACCCAGTGGGTGCGCTAATAGCGCCCCACTGAGACGGTTAATTCTCGATCCATCGAGTAACTCGTCAGAAAAAAATATATACACTCAACATGTCGAGTGGCCCTAGTACCACGCGTACTATCAATCCCAATCCTACTCGACTACGATCCGATCTATTCGAGAGAAGAAAGTTCAAACATTCTACAGCAATCACCCAGTGGGTGTACAGCAGACAAGAGAAGACAAGAATTCAATCGACAATGGACTTACAATTGAACTTACTCGGACATTGGTGCGGAGGGCTGCGCTGACGTCAAAACCCAGTTTGCTGGCCTCGTACGCCTCCTTGGTCCTCAGCATGAGCTGCTCCGCCTGAATCATGGCTTCCTTTGCAGCTCCGGTCTGATCTTCCAGGGTGCAATGCAGAGAGAAGGCCGTCATAGGTGGGGTCGGCGTGGTCGCAGGAGCAGGAGCAGCTGAGGCAGTCTGAGGGGGCCTAGTTGGAGTCAACGCCACAACGGTCAAGGCGACTGGAGGAGCATGTGACAGAGGTGCTGCAGATTCAGCCCTGGGTTGTGTCGAGCCACCTCCCCCCTGGGAAGACTCTACAGTCGAGCTATGAAGTTCTTGCGTCGATGACGCTCCTTGGATGTGAGGGCGCGAAGTGTCCTATCGCCCCTCGTCGTCCTCCACCTGAATGACCTCTGCATCGACAACTGACGGTGTTAACATGTGCATGTGTCGAGTCCCATTCGGACGGACCAACAACTATCTACCCTCTATGAAAACTGGCCACATCAGCAGTGTCGACATCGATTGCTTCCCCTCCATCTCGATGAGGCGAAGACACAGATGTAGCAGCTCTGACAGATTGAATGACATTCGGTCAGATACAACTCCAGACTTCAGTCGAGAGAACAAGTACGGAAATAAACACTTACGTGGAGACGACAGGCACTTCCACCCTCATGCGAGGTAGAGCCTTGCGAGGCTTGGTGACGGCTTGCTTGGGCTGCTTGGCCAGTTTTTCGCTCGGCTCAGCGGTCGAAGGGCGGCTCCGTTTCAGGTTCTTCTCACTAGGGCCCTATCCTCAACAGTCGACGGATCTTGGCGGGACTTGGTGCGCTTTCGCGTCGGGAAGGTGACTCGATTTCTTCCTCCTCGTCGGAGTCCTCATATTCTTCCTCGGAGTCGGAAGAACCATCGCCGTCCACGCTCACCATGCCATCTTCAACATGGTTCCCGTTGGGAACGGGCGAGTGCATGTGCGTCCATTCCTGCATGATTCAAGCAAAGAAGTCAGTTCAATATATCATTCGACAATACAATATATCAGTCAACATCCCACAACTCACCAGGTTCTTCGGCTGGTTTTTGGCCGAGTATGGCCGAATCCTCTTGGCTCCCAAAGGATTGTCGCAGGCTCCGGTGAAGCTACGGAGCCACTGCTCGACGGTTTTCTGAGGAACTTCCTCGGGATGCGTCCTTGTCGAGTCCTCAGGGCCCGCATAGTGCCACATGGTGTGATCCCTGGCTTGGAGCGGCTGAATAGCTCGACCGAGAAACGTCTCCAACAGGTCCATGCCAGTCACTCCACCCCGGATCAGTTGTACCACCGCTTCAACCAAGATGCCAACTTGGACATGCTCCTCTTCAGTCGCCTTCAGGGACTTGGGAACAACTGGACGGTCGGACATATATGAGGGAAGACCAGTCGACATATTGGGCGATGCTACATCCTTGAAGTAGAACCAGGTCGACTGCCAACCTCTGACAGACTCAGGAAAGGTCATGGTAGGGAAGGAGCTATGAGCTCTTTTCTGAACTCCTAACCCTCCGCACAGCTGGAGCACGTGAGTCTTCCCATCAGCTGGGAGGGCTTTCTTCACAGTCCGAGATCTGACCATGAAGAGGTGTTTGAACAATCTCCAACGGGGAGAGTAGCCCAGGAAACATTCGCACAAAGTGATGATGCAGATAGATAGGCGATGGTGTTTGGTGAGAGGTGGTGCAGTTGGGCACCGAAAAAATTCAGAAAGCCCCTAAAGAACGGGTGGGGCGGTAGAGAAAAACCTCGCTCGACGTGGGAGAGAAGGAGGACCCGCTCCCCATCGCGTGGCTCCGACTCGCGCTCCTCCACCGGCAGCCCCCAGGCGTCATCCGCCACGAGCCGTCGGAGACGAGGCCCTCCATGTCTTTGCGGGTGACGACAGAGGGGAGAAAACACCCCTGCATCCAACCCGCCTGCGCGGTGAATCGGGCGGTCGAGGGCTTCTTGACCTTGAGCTTCGCCGCCCCCTTCTTCGCTCACTCCATCTTCTTCGTCGGATTCTTCATCTTCATCCCGGCGGCTCTTGTCAAGGGATATTGGAGTGGGGCGCTGGGTGTAGAGGAGGCGGAGGAAAAGGAAGAAAGAATTGGCGGAGGTACTGTGCACACCGTAGCGCGGACAGCTTTATACACTGATGAGTGTCTCACTGACCAGTGGATACACGAGGTTATCGCACACGCCAACCGCTGACGGTGCTCGGTACGTGGCGATACGGTCGGCACGAAACTCTAGGTGTCGCGCCTTCACTTTCCTAGATCGTGGCGTAATCATCGCGCGAGCGCGCGCTTCCCAAATTTTCGTATCTCGGAAAATCCGGGTCTGTCAGACCGACCCGTCGCCTCCCAAGATACTGTCAGCTCACTCGGACCAAAAAAAATGTTGCGTGTTGACCCTGAATGAATGCTAATGCTCTGAGTTCAATGGACACAAGCTTCATGGAAATCTCAAATATCATTCGGAGGATCTGATGCACCAACTCAAGGTCTACGTAGATACCTCCTTCCACCACTCAAACCCCGATCCATTCGGGGGCTAATGACAAGGATATGTACCAAGGGTAGGGCCCTAGGCACGGCCCACATACCCTACCTAAGAACACCACATGGGAGGACTTGAAGATCAAGCATGAACTTATGAGTGGATCCACGGAGACGTTCAAAGTCACTCGACAGTAAACCACTCGGAGACTCCCGCTCTCACTCAGCAGTCGCGTGTCACTCGGAAGACCTCGCTTTCACTCGATGCCGGAAGACCAGGAGTCATCATCAAGAGCCCAACGGGCAGACGCTGGTTCAATGGTCATTAGTAGCTTTTATTACGTACGTTACCTGTAACGGTAGACTTTAAACCCCACGATCAGACCCTTTGATGCGGGGCAATTATGAGGGGCAACGAACTCTATATAAGCCGCCCCTCCCCTCCTGCACAAGGGTTCACAACCATTGTAATTTCTATACTCCACTTGACATAAAGCTCCCGAGCACTGAGACGTAGGGCTGTTACCTCCACGAGAGGGGCCTGAACTCATACATCTGTATGTACACTCTCGCCGTAGCTAGGACTCTGCCCTCTCCCTTCGTACCCCTACCATCTACTGTCAGGCTTGTTCCCACGACATGACTAAAATTCTCCAGAAGTAAGTTTAGTCGATCATTATCGCATCATATCGACAACTTTAATTTGTTCATTTCCTGATATCAAGTAATTATTTTTATTGTCTGTCAGGGTTTGGAAAGAGTTCACAACAATTGTTCCGGCACTGCCGGGGGAGCTGCGATTTACACAACCGAAAGTAAGTACTACTAGCTAGTTCCACGCATCTCCCATTGATTCTAGTTTCATCAATACCATTTATCATGCTTGATTATCAGTTTGATTGAACTCTATTTCTCGTAAAGTGCTTGTAGCAGGAAAAAGGGAATAATTTATGTGCATACTACATTTGCGAGTTCATCTACAACGCGACGACCCCTAAGCGGGGCTACTCTGAAAAACAATTTCAAGTGCATAAGGAATAATATTCATAATTTTATTTTATTACCATATATATGTATTGACCCCCTTCTTCAAATTAGATGTGGAAGATGCGGGATAAACTCCTACCACATGATAGCATATGAGCAATTCAAGAAGAATTGACGGGATTCTTTCTTGACCACGCCATAAATAAAGCCGGAGAATACCATTTGGAAGTTGACATTAAATGTTAGGGATTGTAAGAGATCTTATGTTGTATATATGTAGCTAGTAGCGTCGGATATATATACGAAAACTTGTTATATGACCAATCTCTCGGAGAAAGAGAGGTCGATCACTTATATCTCTATATGTTCATGACGATCTTCTGTACTTAATGGTCCTTCATTTGCTTACTAGCAAGCATGTCGAGTTCTCTCTATAGTAGCTAGCGTCGACCAAGCACGGAGAAAGAGATGACACTTCTCTCTATCAATTAGCTAGCTATAACAATATAAAACCCCTAAATTAACCGTCCAAACCCCCCTATCCCCCTCCCTTTCAAAGATAAACAAGCAACTACCAGATGCTGACGCGTGAATGTCTTTTGGTCCCGCTGGTGTTACCAACCGGGACTAAAGGTCCTCCTGCCTGGGCTCCCAGCACCGGCCACGTGGAGCCCCTTTTGTTCCGGTTCGTAAGAGAACCGGGACTAAAGGTTTTGGGCTTTAGTCCCGACCCTTTAGTCCCGGTTCCAGAACCGGCACAAATGGGCCTCTGGAACCGGGACAAATGGGCCTTTTTCTACTAGTGCTATTTGTTGTCATCAATAATGATATATATATAAACCCATCCATTTCTGCTTATTAATGACACTGCTGCTATATGGGGCCCACCAGCGATACTGATAGTTATTATGATCTAATATATATACACAGAACTAACATATTCATACCGATATCCTTCTTTAAAGATGATAGAGATGCGGGATGGGCTCCTATCAGAGAACCACCTGTGATCAATTCAAGAGGAAATTGTGAGAATCTTTGCTTACGGAGGTCATAGATGAAAGTGAAGAATACCATTACGCCTAATGTCTGCATGTAATGATCTGTAAACTGTATGAGAAATTGTATATATCAAATTATATATATATATATATATATATGTGTGTGTGTGTGTGTATGCATGGTGGTACGAGAAATTATATGATATATGTATGGTCATATGAAAAATTATATAATACATGCATAATGTGTATAGAATGTAGTAGTGTAAAATATGTTTGAAATGAAAAAAAATGAATGGAGAACACAAAATGAAAAGAAAAAATAAATCATAAACCCCTAAACCCTAACAAAAAAATTAGACACCAACCGGTACTAAAGATCTCCCAGCCTCCGGCCCGTGCATGCGGCCACATGGAGGGACTCTAGTCCCGGTTGGTGTCAACAACCGGGACAAAAGGTCTCCAGCCCCCGGCGTGCACATGCGGCGACGTGGAGGGACTTTAGTCCAGGGTCGTAGCCAACCGGGACTAAAGGGTGAGGATCTTTAGTCCTGATTTATTAGTCCCGGTTGGCGACCCGGGACTAAAGGCCTTCGTCAACCGGGACTAAAGCCCATTTCTTCACTAGTGGGTATGGTCATATGGTTTAATGCAAGACGCATGTTTAAAATCTAAGGTCCTCATGTGTACGTTGTGGATGTTCAATCGACCAGGCTTAGGTGGCATGCAGCATATATTACAAAAGGACAGCAAGGTAAGACTTCACCAATCATATTTTTCATAACCAGAAAGTGACTCGTGCATGGAAAATCGACTTGATGAACAAATGGCATATATAACGACTCGATCAACAAATGGCGTAAATAGCTATAGAAAGTAATATACTAGCGTATAACGTTATGTACATACCACACCATCAAGACCGTGAAGAAATATCAGACCAGATTAATTACAACATGCTTTTACTTTTACAAGCAAATGAGTTTGTGTGTTGCAATGGGATAAAAATACCACATGCCGGTAACCCAATAAACATGACTCCTGACCCTAATAGGTCCACGCCCATTATTTCAACACGTAACATTCCATCTGTATTTCTACTTATTTTTCTTTCCACCCACGCCGAAGGTGGCCTCAATGCTCACAAAAGCACAACAAGTTTGAATGTGGTCCATCTTAAGGTGCCTCTCTCTATCTCTCTCTCGACATAAATTGAGAAATCTGCAATTTTCTTGGGAGATTTTGATGAGGTGTGCATGTGTGGTTATAGATGGTTTCTTTCGTCGGCAATCTTGTTTTGCTGGGGCGTTCATCTTCAATCCGGCTCATGCACAATTGATTAATCTTGGACCCTTAATAGAATTTTAATAATGGTTCATAGGTAAAATAACATCGGATTCGGATTTTACAAAAGTTTCTAATCAAATTTCATAAATAACATGTTAAATTTGGAGTTAGGGTTTAAAAGACATAAAATGCTTTTCATATGGACTGTGGGTGGATTAACCCAAATATCATTGGGTTTCTTGTGAAAGTGAAAATCTAATTTAAATATGAAATGCAGGTTGATTAACGGAAACATTAGCGGATCTTCTACAAAACCGTATATCTGAATTCGAACTGACCTACGGATTTATTCTCATGAAAGGCAGCGTTTTCTTTTTTGCAAAATGCACGATAGACGGGCAGAAATAGACCTCCTGTCGTTAGTACTTTCTTCGTCCCAAAATAAGTATCGCTGCTTTAGTATAAAATTTATACTAACTTAGTATAAAATTTGTGTCATTTATTTTGAAACAGAAGAAGCAGGTAATATAGATATAATGTATCATATAGCATGATAAGCCTTAATCAGGGCCTAAGCTACACAGTCCATGGCCACAACTTCATTGTGGATTGTAGCTGCAGAAGCTACTATTCACTACTGTTCAATACAGTAGATCGAGGTTGGCCTAGGGCGTTGGTAATTTTTGGCTATGCAAGTGACTACGAGTAAGCCTGAGTCCACTATCATGATCGTGTAAGCATTGATATGCTTAATTCCCGATGACTCCTATTCTCATGTCTATCAAATCCACATGTCTAATCTGCATTGTCTTGAAAAAATAATGCACAGAGATATCACTAGACGGTTCTAAGGGAAAAAGAGGGGAAAAAAAGAGAAATAAGCAGTTCACGGTTTTCTCCGGTGAGCCTCTCTCCTTATAAACTACCTGGGTGGTAGGCCATAAGATGAAGCCATATGTCCTCTGGTAGGCGAAGAGGTAAAGTACCGTTGAGTAGGTCACCGACTATGAAGGCTTTTATCAGTCCTTCAAATGGTAATTTTCCTTTTTTAAGAAATGTTTTATTTCTGTTTCTAACCTTGTACACTGTAATGAAAGTCAAGAAAATAAAGTCTAACGGTTGTCATTTCGTCCTCAACTGAGAAATATGAGCCATCACTCCTAGGAAAATGCCTATAGATAGATCATTAGTAGTAGTGTGGGGTCTGTGTACATCGCCACTGTTAGTTAATAGAAGCATAGGTACACAACCAACGCTATAGATACATCATAATAGTAGCGCCGGGTAGTCTCCCGCGGCTGCTGCTATATGGGCCACACGGTGCTTCCCTGGTCGAACCAAAATAGCAACATGTCCGCTGAACCCAACGCTACAGGTAAATAGTTGAGGAGGGCAGCTGGTGGGCCCAACTTATCAACAACGTGGGCCTAACTGCACGCGATATAGGTCAACCGGTAGCAGTAGTGCCCTCTGCACAACCCACGCTAATGACAAGAGAAATAAGAAAAACAAAAGGAAAAAATAAAAGAAAAAGGGAAAGGAAAATAATTAGAAGAAAAGAAAAAACAAAAGAAAACACGGCTTGAAAGGAATAGAAAAGAAAACATATATAATATAATAAAAATAAAAAGTTAAAACAAAAGGGAAAAGGGAAAAGAAAATAAAAAATAAAACAAAAGATAATAGAAACAGAAAATGAAAAAAAAGCAAAAGAAAAGAAAAAAATAAAAGGAATAAGAAAACAAAAGAAAAAGGGAAATAGAAAAAGAAAAAGGAAAAAGAAAATAAATAAATTAAACTATATTAAAATCAAAAGAAAAAAGACATATGCCATGTTTCCTTCAAGCTATGGTTTCATCATCTTTGGTGAGATTGTTTCTATCCCGATCTTTTTAACCCCAAATCGTGTTGTGTTCATTCAAGATCCTCTAGTGCCATGTGGAGAAACATTTGTTACATTCCACATTTGATAATAGTGAAAGACGATTTGGGTGGCTTCGGCCCATGGTGTTTCCCCTCAAGTGGGAGGGGGGGGGGTCCTTGTAAAAAATATGGTGCCTCATGGATGATGATTACTGCTTTTCAGATTGTTAGTACTGTCATCTGATACTTGTTTGTGGAGCGTCTTGTCTGTTGAGTAACAATTGTTATATTCATATATGCTGCTACATATGTTTTCTTCCGTGCTAAGCAACGATACTTAAGTTAGGAGTAAATGGTACTGGCTGTGCGAGAACTTGCGAGGCGGGTGCAATTAAGTCACGGTACTTGCAAAGCGTAAAAACCCGTCATAAAACTTGCATTGCGCGTGCGGATATGTCACATATGCCATCTGAACTGGCCAACTGCTCCATTTTCGGAAAAAAAAACGCCATAGAACTTGCATTGCGGTTGCAGATAGGTTACACATGCCAACGAAACCTTTTTTTTCTCCCTCTAACAGTCACGCATGGCGCACGTGAGCATGGTTGCGGTTGATTATTTTCTAGAAAAGACCCTATTATTTTAGTACAAAAGCCATAGTGCAAATCTGATAGCTTTAAAAAGAAGTCCTTCTCTTTCATTCCCAAATTTCGCACCTAGTCTTCTCCTTGTTTATAGGGCTTAGTATGATTGCGGGCAGTTCAGGGCAACCTTTTGATGCAATCTAATCTTCCTCATGTTGTGTCTCTCTTTGTCATATCCTTCACAAACAAAACAAGGACCTTTGAGTGCATAGAGATCTTGCCATTTTTAGACAGTCAACTTCAAAGTCAATTCTCACCAAATCATCAACTGCTTTACTAGGTGGCCACCAAAACAAAATACCAAACTCACCAGGTGAATAATTTAACTGTCCAAGCATTGAGTCAATCATATCATTACAGAAAGTGGTCATGTCTAGGTCATCAAACCATGCTACCTTTCACTGAATCAGGCCCTACATTGGACTTACTCAGACTTTACATTGATCTAATCTCTATGATTTCTCTGAATCGGACCATACATTGGACAATGAGTTTATCATCAGGGGAAGCAAATTACGGTAACCCCGGCAGGAAGCACAAAGATGCTATATTTTGCACAAATCTTACAAGCGACTACGATTTTAAACTAACTAACTACTACTGATTCACCTGCAAACCTACCGAAAAATACTTGGATGGAGCGTCGATCGTCATCATCGACTGCGGCAGAAAACCATACCAGATGTGGGAAAATGGGATTCATAGTAAATTGTTTACGCTGAGGTTACTTTCTTTTCACGGTAGTTTTCGGTTGAGCGTAAGTGCATTTATGCGATAATTCCCAACAAAAGGCATCTAACCGAACTAAATATTTGGTTTAGCGGCGGTTCTACTCAATCTATTTGCATTGCAACATTACTTGGTGCATCTTGAAATTCTATGGCGACAGAAATCTGCAGCTCTTTGCAACTGTTGAACGGAGGGCATCCAACCCAAATGAATCTAGGTAGCACGGAATTTGCTTTCTTTTGAGAAGGGTATGATCCTACGAGAATAACTATTTTTAGAGTAAAAGGGCTCCTCACCCCAGTTCCATTCCCTTCAGCGAAACCAAAATCATAGATACAAACTTGTTGCAGATCGCGCATCACCAGCTAGAATACTGCCACAGCTGAAACAGTAAGCAGACCACAACCATCGTAAGAGTAAAACACATTCCTCAGGCTTCACCCATGTCTGCAAGATAGCCATGCACATCCTCAACAGATTTACTATGCCTCACATGGGCAGACTTCTTCGCTTCTTCACGGGCTGCGAGGGTCTGATCTGAATTGCAGCAAAATGTCCTGACGCATTGAGTCTATGAAATGTAGTCATGGAACCCTCTGACTGTCACCTAGCCTGGGGAAGCTTTTGCAGCAAACGCCCAGGCTGCATCAACCTGGTGTGTGGCAGGAGCATGAGAGTGACTGTTTCAGCCTCCAAGAACACCCAATATCGTGTGTGCTTGATTCCCAACGCCTACTATTCTTATATGGACAAAATCATATATCTATTGTGTATAGAGTCTTGGTATAACTGTAGACACAAGAGACAATGCACAAGATATAGCTGGACTATCCGTAGAGAGTGTTGGAAATAAGCTCATCGCTGTTTACTGCTTTGAATAATGTAATGAATGGCTGATGAGACATGCTCATGCGGAAGCATGTAGATAGGTTACTGGGAGTGTTGCTGCACGTCCCAGTTATTCCTTTCGCTTTGTTTTAGTCCTCCGGTTAGCAAGGCATGCGAGATGCAGTCGTGGGATGGCACGGCAAACGCAAGTCGTGGCGCAGCTAAACCGGAGTTTAGTTAGTCAGTTAGAGATCCTTTTGTAATCAGGCGATATACTCAAGGAAATAACAGCAGAAAAGTCACGCAGTTAGGCGACGCAAAAACCACTGTCTCTCTCGTTCGTTCTTCTCGTGATTCCGGTAACAACAGATAGTACTATAGGAGGTTTCGGACGGATGGCGGGCCATAGTGGCGGGGCGATAGGGACGGCGGCGCAGCCGCCCGCGGAAGTCCCGCCCACGTCGGAGCCTACGTCGCCGGTGGCGGTGTCCACCACGAGTGGATCTGATGGGGGGATCTCTTGCCGTCGGTCGCGAGGAGGAACGGATAACCAGCGTCGTCCGGATCCAAATCATGGCCATGTGAGATGGGAGGTCCTTTTTTCTGCCGCAGGTTCTACATCGGAATGGGGTACCGGAGTGGTTCGATCTCACTCACCATCGCGATGGACAAAGGTATTGGATCTCGATGACGACATCCTTACCGGACGGTCTCTTGAAGCGGACGAGAACTTGGTTGAAGGTATGTTTTTAACAATTGATTTATACAATGTTCGGATCGTTCGATTGATGCAGGAATTACCGGGCTCGGACGGGAGTATCGATGTCATCGATCTGACGATGGCAAAGAAGGAGGTGAGTACCATGGAAAGTGCAGGGTCTGGACTGCGTGAGGGCGCGGCCTCCCTTCCGCCGGTAACTGGAAGCCGATTATGGGCATTGGCTGTGGATGACTCCGATGATTCCGCTGACGATGAACCGGCGGTTGGTACGGAACCGGCATCGCCGCAGTTTGCGTCTCCTTTGGATTGCGTCGGCAAATCCACTGATCATCATATAGCGTGGATTGTTGTGAGCAAGGACAAAGGGATCCTGCCTCCACGACCACCTGATCACCGATCGGCACAGATTGCTATTCGGCCATGGATCGGGCCACTTCCAAAGGTGTATCTCCCTGCCCTAACGTTAGGAGATTTCATCAGTTCTTGGAAGGTGGTACACCGAGGCCGTAAAAAAGAAGCGATCGGTGGCGACTAGCCTGCTGGCGACGGCGGTCACTCGAGGCAGTATCTCCGATACGAGACTGGCTTGTTTGAATTCCCTGCTAGGGCTTGGTGGGCCTAACGTAGCGGAACAGGGCCCAAACACTTCGCAAACTAGGTATATGGCCCAGGAAGTGATCCAACCAAGAATGAATTTATCTAAGCCCATAATGGAGATTACTCAGCCGGCTCCCACGGTCTTGATCGAGGTCTCCAGACCACTAGGGTTCGGTCCAAGGCGACACCAGGCTTTCCTAAGATTGGCAGCGGTCGTGCCGCGCTAATCCACCCGTCGGGATGTCAGGACGGGAAAACTGTCCGCCGCCACCGCGAAAGCCCCACACACAACAAGGGGGGCTCCGCCGCCGCCTGGACGTGCGGCTGGAGCTAACCAGGGCAGCGGTGCTAACCAGGGCAACGGCAGGGGCAGGTTTGACGTGGCTGATCGACGCTTGCCTCCTCATGGCCAATGGGGCGATGACGGTCTCGACGTCTACGACGAGGGGCAACATCGCGGTCATCTTCGCACGGAGCTGGGCGCGGACACGGCTGGCACACGGATGGTGGTGCGGCACGAGAGTTTCAAGGACCACCTAGTGGCTTCGTTGAAGGGACATCCGGTCCGAACCAGCGGAAACGGTGGAACAATTACAGGCACAATCGCGGGGGAAGAGGGGGCGGTAGACGAACGCTACCCCCTAGGCACCAGCCAGAGATGCCGCATGCTGAGGTGGCTACGCCGGATATGGTTTCAAGTGCTAACGTGACGCAGTCGGCTCTCCCAAGGGTGGCAATGGAAGCTGTGAAGGCTCTTGCTGTTGTTAAGGTCCCGGTTGCAAAACAATCTGCTGCACACACACGTGATAACTCCGCAGATAGAGGTTCTGAGAAATCGGATGGAGAAAACCCCACTAAATGAGCGCGTTAGAAAGAGAAACTCACTTGTTTTCAGTGTGGCGAACCAGGTCACTTTGTGGTGGACTGCAAGATGGATCTTTGCGACTACTGCCTAAAGCCAAAACATTTGTCCGCACAATGTCCTTTACTACTTGGACCGAAACAGGTAGTCACCATCTATGGGGTATGTTGCTCAGAGTTGGTGTTCTTTGAATCTACTGAGGTTGAGCAAACTGAACATATCAACGATGCCTCCTTCGCGGGCATAGTCAAGGTTACTAATGGCGTGATGACTGAGGCTCAGGTCGAACAGATGATGAGAGAACTGGCCCCAGGGAATTTTGACTGGCATGTCGTTCAAGTTGAGGGGCAAACTTATAAGCTAGAGTTTCCGTCCAAGGAGGATCAAGCTCGTATTCTTATGTTCGGCATGTGCAGGGTACCGAAAACCAGTATTATCATGGAGTTTGATGAATGGAAACAACAGGAACCGCAGGGTACGCCCCTGACTCAGGTGTGGGTCAGGTTCTCTGGTGCACCTTCAAAGGCTCTCAATAATTTTCTCGTCACATGGATCCTAGGGTCACTCATAGGCAAGACCGAGAAGATTGATATGCCCTTCACACGCGCCAATGGAGTTGCGCGCCTTCTTGTCAGCATAGCTAATCTTGAGTTTGTACCAGATATAGTTGGTTGGACGTATATGGGTGTCACTTATGACCTTGTGGTGGAGCTGGAGGACACCCCAGTGGGACCACAGGAGGATGGCCCAAAGGACATGGATACAACTGAAGGGGATGGTTCCTCTGGAGGAAAGGACTTGGGGCATCAGGTTAAACCAAAGGATGCATTTAAAGGACCGGAGAGGCAAACCGATACGACTACTAGCATCACACAGGATGGTACCAATGTGGTGCCATCACACTCGCTGAGGGTTGGCTCTTTTGAGGCGATGTCAGCTCCTGCTCGTCTTCGGAAACTTGACATGGGCCAGTTGGACATCCGCGTGGAGTCTCGCTCGTCATTGGTCAACGTATGGCTTACGGTGACCATTAAGGAGGCCGGTCGGGATCTGGATGTGCTGCCGGCGTTGGCTGCAGGGTGCTACAGTAGTGTGGTCATGGCGAGCGCTAATGGCCAGCAGGCTTGCGATCCGATGACTGGGACCTCGTCCCGGGGTATAACGGCTGTCGGGGCTGACATCCGAGAGGTATGTACATCCGAATTAAGTTTAAAATTGTTGGATCATGTTGGGAATGATGTGTCCATGTTGACTGTGGGACAGGTTGTGAAAAGGTCGGAGGTGACGGGTCCTGACAGTGGCGTAGTGGAGCTTGAGTCGGTCGGTCTGTAGAATCGGATGGAGACATCTGGACAGCTGGCAACACCTTCACTTGTTGTGCCAATGGAGGAGCTGCTGACGGCAAGGAGGGCTAGCACCTCGCCAGTACACGGACCAACAAGTCGGTCTACTATGGGCCAGCTAGAGGAGTCTAGGTCGGCCGGCTGGTCGAGCCGGTTGGGTGCGCTGGTAGTGCCGAGTACACCTGTCCCGGAGGTTCTCGGGCACGCCTCAGAGGTACGTGTCACTTCATCGGCGGTTGGATCGCGGGAGTGTTCACGGCAGGACCATTTGTCACGGGTGGCGAATGATTTTAACTTCTTGCACGAACCTACGCAGGACGAGATAGTTGCCTTTGGCGGCATCGTGGATCCTCGGTCCGAAGGTCGACGGATGAGCAACCGTCTTCAACATCAGCCAGATGCTGACGACCTGCAGCTTGGGCGGGCCATGCGGGCAGCTAAGCTTCGTAACATCGAGATCACGATAGGTATGTCAGTCAATTCTTCCAACTCTATTTTACATTTTTTTGAGGTAGACATTATCCATAATGCCCATGAGTTAGGAGTTTCACTAGGGAGTAATGGGAAAGAGATTGCAAAATCAGTTAACGACTTGCTTGATCTTGTGGCAGAACGAGATATGGAAGTGATTAGAAATATAGCGGCGATTAAACTGTTAAATGATTCAGAAATTGAGGAATTGGGGATCTTTAATACTTTTTGTCAGGACTTAGGAGTGTCTCCCGCATAGACTCAGGAACATGATACCATTCATTCCCGGGAACCTATGGTACCGGAGGGCGGAACACTTACTGAGCTTGGAGGTATGGACCAAGTTGATGAGTGCCAGAAGCCTAAACGAACTTGGAACCGGAAAATCTATCCGGCCTCGGCAGTGCACCGAAGTATGAGGACTAGGACGGCAAAAAAATTTATGATGATAGATGAGAGGAATATTCTGGAATAGCAGAGGTCAGATAGACTTGGCTAAACGTAGGTTCTCGGCGGATGCGTCTATTCAGCATAAGCTTGATTTTATAGCCCTATCCGAAACAGGTAGAGATAATTTCACTTCACAGTTCCTCAACACCCTCACAGGAGGGATCGATTTTGACTGGCATTGTTTGCCCCCAAGAGGAAGATCCGGTGGGATTTTGCTTGGGGTCAAATGTGAAACCTTGGAGGTTAGGAATGTGTCCCTCGGGGAATTTGCCGTTAAATTTCGGGTAAGGTCAAAGGTTGATGGGTTCCAGTGGGCCCTCGTAGCAGTGTATGGCGCTGCACAACCAGAGTTGAAGTCAGACTTTCTAGCAGACCTTGTTCGAATATGTGGAGAGGAGACACTTCCAATTCTGGTTGGGGGTGATTTCAACATAATCAGAAGACGCTATGAAAAGAATAATGATAATTTTGATGGTAGATGGTCTTTTATGTTCAATGCCATTATCGAAAGCCTTGACTTGAGGGAAATAGAGCTCTCAGGTCGAAAATTCACTTGGTCCAACACACTTCCAACTCCAAGTTTTGAGAAGTTAGACCGAGTTCTCGCAAGGGTGGAATGGGAGGAGAAATTTCCCCTGGTGATGGTGAGAGCCTTAACAAGGGGAATTTCCGACCATACGCCTCTCCTAATGGACTGAGGGGAGTCCACTCATGTTGGGAATAAAACTCAGTTTTCTTTCGAATTGGCATGGTTCGAGAGAGAAGGTTTTATGGATCTGGTGGCCCGTGAATGGGCAAAGGATGGCGGACAGTCCAATGTTGACAGATGGCAGAATAAGATTCGACACTTAAGGCAATTCCTTCGAGAATGGGACAAACACTTGAGTGGAGTATATAAAATTGAAAAGGAAAGTCTTATTCAACTCATTGATGAATTAGCGCTCAAAGCTGAGTCCTCTATTTTAGATACTACAGAACTTGAGACTAAAGTGGCGGTCGAAACACGTCTTAAGGATTTGTTGCGTGAGGAAGAATTGAAGTGGGCAGTGAGAGCCAAAGTGCGAAAAGTTGTCCAAGGGGACAACAAAATAAAGTTCTTCCATATGATTGCAAATGGCAAACACCACAAGAAAAAAATCATTCAGCTAGAGCAAGATGAAGGAACAATAGTGGGTCAGGAAAACCTAAAACTATACATCACGAATTATTACAAAAGTTTTTTGGGGTACCTCACGAAAGCTTCATATCCTTAGATGAATCTAGGATAGAAGATGTTCCCCAACTTGAGACGGACGAGAATGAGATCTTGATCGCTCCATTAACGAGAAAGAGGTATTTCAGGCAGTCTCACAAATGGAGAATAGTAAAGCCCCTGGGCCAGACGGGTTTCCAGCAGTTTTACAAGAGATGTTGGCACATCATTAAGGGTGACTTGTTGCCAATGTTTAATGACCTGTTCTTCGGTCAGCTACAGTTATTCCACCTAAATTTTGGAACGATTACTCTTCTTCCGAAGAAGACGGAGGCAATGCGGATTGAACAGTTCCGTCCAATATGTCTCCTTAATGTGAGCTTCAAGATTTTTACCAAAGTAGGAACAAATACGCTGACGCAGATTGCACATAGTTTGGTGCAACCATCTCAAACAGCCTTCATGCCGGACCAAAACATCCTAGAAGGGCCGATGGTCCTTCATGAAACACTACATGAGCTTCACACCAAAAAACTTGATGGAGTAATCTTCAAGGTGAATTTTGAGAAAGCTTACGATAAGGTCAAATGGCCATTCCGTCAGCAAGCATTGCGAATGAAAGGATTCGATGATTCCTGGAGCAAGCAGCTCGAGTCTTTTACGCAAAAAGGCAGTGTCGGAATAAAAGTGAATGATAATATAGGTCACTATTTCCAGACATAAAAGGGTCTACGACAAGGGGACCCGATGTCACCTATTTTGTTCAACATTGTGGTAGATATGTTGACAATTTTAATAGGGAGAGCTAAAGAGAATGGCCAAATTGGTGGTCTAGTTCCACATCTGGTGGATGGAGGGATATCTATTCTACAGTATGCAGATGATACCATCATTTTTATGGAGCATGACCTAGATAAAGAAAAGAACATGAAGCTGCTGCTATGCTTATTCGAGCAGTTGTCAGGGATCAAAATTAACTTCCACGAAAGTGAACTTTTGTGCTTTGGACATGTCAAAGAAGAACAAGATGCTTACAGACAATTGTTTGGATGTGAATTGGGCTCGATGTCGTTCTCATATTTGGGAATACCGATTCACCATCGTAAGCTTTCTAATGCGGAATGAAAATGTATTGAGGATCGATTTGAAAAGAAACTCAGCTGCTGGAAGGGTAAGTTGATGTCATATGGAGGCCTACTGATTCTCATTAACTCGGTGCTTACAAGTATGCCAATGTTTCTTTTGTCTTTCTTTGAGGTTCCAGTAGGGGTACGGAAAAGACTAGACTTTTATCGGTCACGTTTCTTCTAGCAAAGCGACGAGTCAACACGTAAGTATACTCGCAAAATGGGATATTATTTGTCGCCCGAAAGACCAATGGGGTCTTGGAATTGAGAATTTAGAGATGAAAAATAAATGCTTACTCAGTAAATGGCTGTTTAAGTTATTCAATGAGACCGACGCCACATCGGCGCAGATTCTGCGAAGCAAGTACCTATAGAACAAGACATTAGCACAGGCTACTGCCAGACCAACAGCCTCACCCTTCTGAAAAGGATTGATGAAGGTGAAATCATCATTCTTCCATAGGATAAAATTTATTGTGGGTAATGGTACAACTACGAGATTCTGGGAGGATACACGGCTCGGGGAGACGCCGCTAGCTATGCAATACCCGACTCTATATAATATTGTTCAACGTAGAGAGGTCTATGTTGCAACGGTATTACAATCGATTCCTCTAAATATACAGTTCAGAAGAAACCTAATAGGTGACCGGTGGGATGCCTGGCTACATCTAGTAAGAAGGCAGATGGATGTTCATTTTACTAACGAACCAGATCAGTTACACTGGACACTAACGAATAAAGGAATGTTTTCCGTTAAATCTATGTATTTGGATATGATAAATGTGGTATCTATCCCTAGAACCGTCAATATCTGGAGGGTAAAAGTACCTTTAAAAATCAAAGTGTTTATGTGGTTCGTCCACAAACAAGTCATTCTCACTAAGGACAATCTAGCAAAGCGAAACTGGATTGGATCCCAAAGATGTAGCTTCTGTGATCATGATGAGTCTATCAAACACATCTTCTTGGACTGCCCTCGCTTTCAACATAGCTCCACTTACTAGCATACACACGTTATTTGGGACGTGGCTTAATGGAGTAGAAATAGAAGCTATGAAACACATTCGTGTAGGCGTATGTGCTTTACTTTGGGCGATATGAAACTGTAGGAATGATTTGGTATTTAACAGAAAAACAAACTTTCATTGTTTTGCAGGTCATCTTCAGAGCCACAACGTCAATCCGTATGTGGTCGCTACTCACTCCGACGGATGCTAGGGAACGTATGGTTACTGGGTCTATCCGTTGGGAGATGGTAGCTCGGGGTATCTTCAATCGGTTTGGATGACAGTCATGTAATAGGATAGAAGAGTAGTTTCCTACCTACTTTTGTCGCCGGTTGTGGCTGCTGCCGTTATTTCTTTACTTTCTTTCCATAGCTCCTTCATGAGCAACTGTAATCCTTGACTTCGAAACTATGTTGGACAAGGTCTATTGAATAAAGTGACCGCATGCATCTTACAGATGCAGAGGCCGGAGGATACACTCCTTTTCAGAAAAACAAAAACAAATTGTACTATAAAATGAAAAATGAGCTATATTCACCATTTGCTCGGAGGAGCCTTGCTCCTTATAAGATAGCCGGATGATAGGCAGTGACATGAAGTCACTCGTCCAGTCTAGTTTCTACAAAAGAATTTTATTTCAGTTTGGAACTCTGTACCGTGATCAACATAACTCGGTTATTATCCGTCCTCGTAGAAAACGAACGAGCCATCAAGTACATCAACGTCACATGAATTAAGATTTGTGATCATACGACACTTTTTAATATAAAACATTATTCAAATGGAGAAACCGGGAGTATGGCATATATCTTTTTTTTATACATTCACTTGCATGCAGTTTGGGTGGTCCCTTTTGAATGGGAAAAAGGATCGCCTGACACATACGCCTTGTATTCATGTCATATATTTTGGCCATACAATCTATCTATCTATCTATTATATAATTAAAACAGAAGAAAAGTAATGGCTCAGATTAAGCACATAAAAGTAAACGGCTCAGATTTATAGGAACCAAGTCGACACATATGGGCAAGCAACACCAATTACACGGACGTCACGAGATAAAGAAACCCACAAGGCCACGATTCCACAGAGACAACAACATGTACGTGACCTAAAAAAACATGTACGTCCCTATTAGCAGCCTATCAAATTCCTCCTGTCATCAAAAAGCCAATCAGAATCCCAACAAAAAATTCCGTATAGGAACCAAGGCAATAGGAGTCCCCCCACAAAAAAGGCCATCAGAATCCAAGCGGAAAAAAAAACTTAATCTTCTAAGATGTACGTATTTTTTTCCTAACCTATAAGGAGTAGAAACCCATCATCCGACTGTAGCTAATAATTTGGGTCAGCCGTGGGCATATTAACTACCGCAGAAGTAGGAAAAAAAATTACCCGCATGTTGCCGGGTCAGAAGATATGGTATGTACGGGAGTGTACGTGAGAAACTTACCCTGCCAGAAAAAAAATGGATGTACGTGAGAAACTTAAAATGCCTCAAAAAACACGAGGAACAAAGAAAATCAATTTACGGGAGCATATATAGTACAAATGAATTTATGGAAATGGTAGTAATATAAATAAACAAAAGGTGATAAAGCTATGTAATTTAAGAGGGCTATAATGAGATCAAATGAAGCACAAATTTTATTCATCATAAATTATTCAAATTACAGTAGCATTTATAATTTTATATACAAACACATATCTATTAAAAAATGCCACAGTTATGTATCTGAAAATCTAAAAACAACGTACCTAACAAAATATAGGAAACAATGGTAGCGCCGCGTACAAGCTCTGGGCCAATTGACTACATAAATTTTCGGGACTATGTTGCAGAATATATCACAAGAATTAACAATGACCCAGAAGTTCTTCTGGCTAATCTAAAATTCATATTAGGTAAATACAAATCCAACTCACCACATAAGGAGCGCAACTATTCGACCACATATATTAATTACCATGACTATTAATTATATGGTGGATCATAACTATAGTAGTTTAGATTTAATAATACGTGATGTGATAGTATAGTCCAGTATCCAGTATTAAGCACAATAAACTTATCAGAAAGTACACATATTACAAAAAAATGGAAAGCGCAATAGTCACACAGTTCATTATACCACTGACATCACCATCGATGTTGGCAGGTAAATATGAGTTTATTCATTATATCATCAGCCGCTTCAATTATCCTTGTTGTAATTCAAAGTAGAAAGTTCATAAACATTGGCCGAGCTCTTGCATTTGTACCATTTTTGAAATGTAATTTCTCATGAATAAACTACATAATTAGTAGTTGGGTTCATATCTTGGAAATATATATAATAAGAACTGATATGAAAACCATAAAGACACGATGAAAATGAATACGGTAAGAAGTAAGTGAACGTGAGAAAATCTAGAAGCTATGAAGTGAACCCCAGAAAATCCTTAAACTATGAACATACAAATAGCAATATACAATGATAACCAATCATATGAATATGGCCATGTGTGGATGCTTACTTTTGTTACACAAGATATTTCAAATATATATATATAAACGATCAACACGATTAAGCTATGAAGGAACTGAATGAGAGAAAATCCTTAAGCACAAATACCGGTATACAGAGGTAAGTGGTCACATTAAGATAAGCGTGGGTGGATGCATATGTAGTTATGCAAGGTATTTCGTTAACCAAGAAAGTCAAGGCAACTAAGAATGCAACCAGTGATTGACTTGAGACGAACAAGACAACATTTGGTACACATAAAAGCCATTCATGTTAAGACCCAATTCTTGGAAGTCCAAAGACATATTGGTGCAAAGATACGTGACAAGGGATGAGGAGAGGATTGAAGATGGGAAACATGCAGATTGGTATAGAAGTCTAAATGATATTGCGTACATCTTCTGAGCTCACATATAAAGGAAATTTATCAACAAACTACAATGTACACACCAATCCGAGCATGTTTGTCGGAACTTGCCTTTTGACTATAATATATTTATATAACACATAAGGTCTGTCAAATTAGATAATATATGAGTAAGAGGCCATAAAGTTGACAACAAAAATAATCCCAAATATAAGAATAAGTGTAGTCAATCTAGCCGCCCGCGCAAATGCGCGGGTCAGTCCGCTAGTTGTTATAATTAGGACAAATTATGATGTGAGAAGCGCAAAAGGGTTGATCAAGTATTTGGTCAACAAGCGAGGAATCCCAGAGTTAATAATGTCGGTCGGGGCACACGTCCCTTGTTCAGACGTCCCTGAAATATAAGAGAATGGATTGTAGGTCGATTCCCTTGTTCACGCGTCCCACTAGTGCAACACCACAACCACTTTCGATGTAATCTGTGATGGTCACCAAGTGGCATGCACGAAGGAGGATGAGCGAGAGACGCCACATGTGAAGAACCCCAGCGAGTAGGCCGGCGTTGTGTGTGTGAGAGAGAGGGAGACAGAGAGAGGGTATGAGTAAAATGATTGGTACCACACAAACAATTTTTTTCTCTATTGTTCATAGCAGCCTCGATGACGGGCCTGAATTATTTTATTTTATTTTGCAAGTCTGAATAATTAATTTGTCTATCATACTGTAGTTAATGGGGATCATCAGAGAATCAGTGCTATGTATAAGATTTTATTTAAAAAGCTATTTGTTTATAACAAATTCTTGAAATATATGCCCTAATTCTAAAAAAGGAAAACTATGACCCCGTTAGCCTACGTTAGGCCTAAAAGTCACTCTTCTGCGTAAATCTGGCCGAAGAGTGGCAGATATGAGCCGAAGAGCACTCTTCGGTTTTTCCCAAGCAAAAATCACTCTTCGGATTTCCTTAGGAAGAACAGTGCTCCGCGGCCCACCTATTAGCTAAATTGTTGATCTAAGTGGCATGGACAACTTTTGTGTTTTTACTAGGCCGAAGAGTCCTTTTTCAAATTATTTTTGTCTGTCCGATACATTATTTCTCCCCTTAACAATCTAGCGTTACCAACGTCCCATTCATGATCTGGCCTTATAAAACCAGGCGTTGAACCTCTCTTCATTCTTAATCAAACAACCTTCAAAATCCCCATTGCGGTAAGTCTATACAATATTTTTAGTTGCTATGAGTTTTCCTTGTTGTGGTCAAGTATTTGGCCGAGGAAAATAAAGAGTGTGGGCTTTCCTCCGAGGGTAGGAGTCCTGCGGTGTTGGTGTCGCGGTCTTTGCAAGGTCAAACTGGTGACGGATTTTTCTGATTGTTTGGGCATAAAGTTTTACATGTCCATCAATTATGAGGAAAGATCCCTGTCGCTATTTCACCAGACTACAAGCCTCCGGTATGTTTTAACCATCATGAGTAGACCTATTGTTGGTGTTCTTGTTGATTTCTTTAGTAACCTTGTTATTTGTGTTGTACTTTCCTCCGCCTATCTGCATGTACTTTCGTTGGATTGACACTAAGATATCCGATTGTGCAGTGACTGAGATTCCTGAGTGATCCCGTCTTGCATGAAAAATCTGCACATGGAAGAGTGGCGCGAAAAGGCGACAACATAGGAGAAAGAAGAGCAAGGGGAAGGGTTTAAAGAATACTATGTCGAGCAATGTGTCTCTTTTAGAATTTACAGTAGAAAAATCGAGAAGAGGGACGTCACATGGAGGAGTAGGAACAAGCGTGAAATGAGGCTCATGAGGTGGAGATGCAAAGAAAGAAAGAAAGAAATAAAAGGAAGAAAGAAAGGGCTTGTCAGGCCAAGTCACCACAAGAATCTGATGATGTGAAAGGAAAATATCCACGCTGGACAAAGTAGATTTATGTAGTAGTATCGTAAATATCGCGACCAGTTGTATGTTTTTTCCGGTCAATTACAAACCAGCTGCATTTTCACTGGTCCTCTGAGCAACCGGTTGTATTTCAGTTTCAGTAGTCCAATGTATCTTTATTTCAATAGTTGAATGTATCTTAATTTCAGGTGTACCATGTTGTAATGGAAAAAGTGTAGCTTTGTAATAAGATGTGAACTCGTGTCTCGCCTTTTTCTTTCTGCCAACTCATTGTCCGCCCTTTTCACCCGCAAAAATATTTCCTGTTGGTTTTTTGCTGCTAATTTCTTTCCCTTCATTGTCCTTCCCGCCAACCCTTTCCCTCCATTTTCTCCCACTATTTACTTTCCAACCCAATTTTACGCGAACCCCTTGCCCTCATTTTCTAACCCACCCTCTCATGTTGTCTGCATGTTTCCTTAGAAATTTACCCAATCATGTGGGATGACAATTCCCGCTGCTCTACTCGAATGATGTCTCATTTGTTTTTGAGAAATGCGGTCAGAATCCAGATACCTATTATGGGAGGTTGCGGCTCTAGCAAATGAACAACTGGCTAACCTAACTAGACGATATGTCTAAAAACCAAGTAATTGTATCAACTAGCTAGTAGTGCAGAATAATGAAACAAGCTATGAGTAGCGCAGCTAGATGTATGACCATTAATTTGTGTGCTCCGCAATGGTGGGGGAAATGACTCAGGATGAAGTTCGGAAGTTGTGTTATAAAGGTTGAGATTTCATCTTTAATGTTTAGTCTTCTAGGATATTTACTATAGCCACCTAACATTAACAGAAAGCAAAATTAAGACGAGAAAAAAAAAAGTTAAGTTTTTATTCGAAGAAAAGGAGTGTTTGTGTGTGTGTGAGAGAGAGGGTGAGAGAGGAGAGAGAGCGGGGGTAGGAGCGAAAAGGGATGTGTGTGTTTGAGAGAGAGAGAGGGTGAGAAAGAGAGGGAAGGGGTGAGAGAGATGGAGGGTGGTAGAGAGAGATGCATTGTATTCATATGTGCAATAAGGAACAAAAAGTCCCGTGACAATGATGGACGTTCTACTAGTATGGATTAGTTGGTGACCGATGAATGAAAGAATGAAAGAAAAACGAGGTTAACATTATTGCGGCGTGGGGAATAATGACCCATGCCGAGCGACACCTGCCTGGAAACGTTCATGTATTGATCCGTGTTGCTACGCAGATGTGTACTTGACACTCAAAAGAAAAGAAAGGGAAGTGTTAGTTTGTGGTCGCCGTCACACTCCCCCCCCCCCCCCCCCCCTCCACCGCCGTGGATCCACCGACGAACAAACAATAGACAGATCTTACACACGTGCTACCTCCTTTTCTTCTTCTTTGGAGATTGAACAGCTTGGGTGAGCATGTACGTGATTCACATAGGCGGACAAATGGTGACAAAGAATAAAACTTTTCCACGATGAGTCCAGCGACGGAGGGTGGTGCCTTCCATGAGGCAGTGGAGGACGAATTGATTCGAGGGGGTGGGGGAGAAGAGGATGGGTGGTGGAGCTCAATTAAAGATAATTCCATATCCTGCAGCCACATGGAAATAATCGCTTCAATTTCCTTTTCCTTACCCATTTTCCTTCTGTTTAGCCACATTCACTACAGGAATCTGAGAATTTGCCGTCCACTACGGCTGACGGCAAAGGGGGGAAACACAGACGGCAAAGGCTTTGCCGTCAGTCAGCTCACGGCAAACTAGACGGCAAAAAAATATCCGGTGAAGAGGTTATTTGCCGTCTGCTTTTTGTAAGGCGGACGGCAAAGAATCTTTGCCATGAGGGGCGGACGGCAAATAAAATGTGACGGCAGATCAACAGGTTGTTCCGTTAAGTGCTAACGGCAGGCTTCTCCTCTTTGCCATCTGCCCTTACCCCCCTTTGTCGTCTGCCCCCTCATGGCAAAGGGGCACCCAGCCCCTCTCCCTCACCCCTTTGCCGTCTGCCCTCAGGGCTTTGCCGTCTGCCCTTACCCTCCTTTGCCGTCTGCCCCCTCATGGCAAAGGGCGCACCCAGCCCCTCTCCCTCATCCCTTTGCCGTCTGCCCTCAGGGCTTTGCCGTCTGCCCTCACCCCTTTGCCAGGGGGCAGACGGCAAAGGGGCACCCAGCCTTTCTTCCTCACCCCTTTGTCGTCTGCCCCCTCATGGCAAAGGCTCAAAACAGCCCCCTCACCTATTTTATTTTCTATTATATCCAGCAATTTTCACAATAATCAGGATATATATATATATATATATATATATTTGACAGAAATAAATTTGTTTCCGCACTCATAACCATATTAAAATAACTTTTATCCATAGTACATACATATTATTCAAGTTACATCCATACCAAACCATATATTACACCAGTTTCATCCATATGCATACAAAGTTTCATATATATCCATATACTACAATAGTTTCAATACAAGCTTCCGTGAAGCCATGGTACAAGAAATCATATTCAAGCATTCCATCAACATAATCCAAGCTTCCCATGAAGTGAATGTAATCTGCAAAATGACAAATAAGAAAGTTAGAAGAAGAATACTAGATGAAGAAGAGAAGTATATATAGGTTATTTCATAGAGAACTTGGCTAAGTATAGGCCATTTAATAGCTAAGTTAGGTGGAATAGATCATCTTGGAGCTACATAGCCTTATTATGTCATTTAGGAGAGAACTTAGCTAGGTATAGGTCATTCTAGAGCTAACTTGGATAAAATATGTCATTTGGTAGTCAACTATGATTATTAAATCCATTTTGACCTTATTATGTCATTTTGGAGCTAAATTAGTCATTTTAATGAGCTAACCAAGGTTCTTATGATGTTTTTACCTAACTATGCTAATTATGTCATTTTGGAGGATAATTAGCTAAGTATGTCTTTGTTGGGGAAAATAACCTACGTAGAACAAGAAAGAGAAGAAGCAAGAAGAGAAGAAGCAAGAAGAGAAGAAGGTCAAGAATAAGGAGAAGAAGGAGAAGAAGGAGAAGAATGAGAAGAAGAAGGAGAAGGAGAAGGAAGAGGAGAAGAAGAAGAAAAGAAGGAGAAGAAGAAGGAGAAGGAGCTTCTCTCCTCCTTCTCCTTCTTCTCCTTCTTCTTCCTCCTTCTCCTTCTCCTTCTCCTTCTTCTTCTCTTCTTCTTCTTCTTCCTTCTTTTCATTTTTCCTCTTTATTCTCCTCTTGTCCCCTTCTTCGGGCTAAATTAGCTAATTATGCCTTTTTGGAGCTAATTATGTCATTTTGGAGGATAAATAGCTAAGTATAGGTCATTTATTATTAAATAGGCCATTTTGGAGCTAACTAAGCTAATTATGTCATTTTGTTGGATAATTAGCCAATTTAGTCTTTGTTGGATGAGTCTAAGCTATGTAGAAGAAGAGAAAGAAAAGAAGCAAGAAGAGAAGAAGAAGGAGAAGTAAAAGAAGAAGGAGGAGGAGAAGGAGAAGGAGAAGGAGAAGGAGAAGGAAGAGGAGAAGAAGAAGAAAAGAAGAAGGACAAGAAGAAGGAGAAGAAGGAGGAGAAGAAGGAGAAGGAGCTTCTCTCCTCCTTCTTCTCCTTCTTCTTCCTCCTCCTCCTTCTCCTTCTTCTTCTCTTCTTCTTCTCTTCTTCTTCTTCTTCTTCTTCCTTCTTTTCATTTTCCTCTTTCTTCTCCTCTTGACCTCTTCTTCGAGCTAAATTAGCCAATTATGCCTTTTTGGAGCTAATTATGTCATTTTGGATGATTATTAATCCATTTTGAGCTTATTATGTCATTTTGGATCTAAATTAGTCATTTCAATGAGCTAACCAGGGTTCTTATGATGTTTAACTAACTAAGCTAATTATGTCATTTTGGAGGATAATTAGCTAACTATGTCTTTTTGGGGGAAAATAAGCTACGTAGAAGAAGAAAGACAAGAAGCAAGAAGAGAAGAAGAAGGATAAGTAAAAGAAGAAGGAGGAGGATAAGTAGAAGGAGAAGGAGAAGGAGAAGGAAGAGGAGAACAAGAAGAAAAGAAGAAGGACAAGAAGAAGGAGAAGAAGGGGAAGGAGCTTCTCTCCTCCTTCGTCTCCTTCTTCTTCCTCCTCCTCCTTCTCCTTCTTCTTCTCTTCTTCTTCTCTTCTTCTTCTTCTTCTTCCTTCTTTTCATTTTTCCTCTTTCTTCTCCTCTTGTCCTCTTCTTCGAGCTAAATTAGCTAATTATGCCTTTTTGGAGCTAATTATGTCATTTTGGAGGATTATTAATCCATTTTGAGCTTATTATGTCATTTTGGATCTAAATTAGTCATTTCAATGAGCTAACCAGGGTTCTTATGATGTTTAACTAACTAAGCTAATTATGTCATTTTGGAGGATAATTAGCTAACTATGTCTTTTTTGGGGAAAATAAGCTAGGTAGAAGAAGAAAGACAAGAAGCAAGAAGGAGAAGAAGAAGGAGAGGAAAAATTATAAGGAGGAGGAGGAGGAGGAGGAGGAGAAGGAGAAGGAGAAGGAAGAGGAGAAGAAGGAGAAGGAAGAGGAGAAGAAGAAGAAAAGAAGAAGGAGAAGGAGCTTCTCTCTTCCTTCTTCTCCTTCTTCTCCTTCTTCTTCCTCCTCCTTATTCTTCTCTTCTTCTCCTTCTTCTCACCAAACATACCATTATCGTCATCATGACGGTGAAGCACGGTGGCTCTGGCTTGTTTCACCTGGAGAAGGCTGCCCTGGAGAACACTCCACTGTAGAAGGGTCGTGCGATGCGTTTCGGGAGATATTCTGCACCAAACATCGGTTGCAATGTGTCATTAGCATGATGACACTCTTAAGATCACTACATTGAAATGAAACTCACCGTCCCCGCCATGTTAATGACTGGCATCGCCAAAGGGACTTGGCCGGTCTTCTCGCACATAGACTGTACATTTGGTTTTGACAAGTCAAACTTTTTAGTTATTAATGAAACGGACATTAAAATGCAAGATTTGAAATAATATGAAGAAGAAACTCACCACAAAGAGCTTGTACATGGCCCTGTTAGACGCATCATTCCGTGCCCTCTCCGCCTCCAACAATGCAGTCGTCCTCTCCTCCAGCTCCGTCATCTCCTTATCCTTCTCCGCCAAAGCCGCCTGCATTGCATCTCTCTCCTTCAGAATAGCAGCCTGCAACAGAACTCATTGTTAGCATTGTAATCATATTGGTTCCCATGCACAACATAATGCGGAAAGATAGTTAAGTCCATTAAACTAACCTCGATGGCGAGCTCGACTGGCCGTGGACGAGGTGTTATCTCAGGACAGGAGCTCGTTTGGCGTGCCTTTATCTGCCGAAGAGTGTTAGGACAACGTATAAGGACGTCTCCAATGGCGATCGAGCCATGGGGCCTCCCGTTGCCAGCTATCATCACCAGCTCTGGATCAATAGGCTCCTCGATCGGGTTAAAGTCCTCCCCTTTCCTCGCCTTCCCGTGATCTCTGTACTTCACGAGCTTGTGGTGGGAGGAGATGTTGGTGAAGTTTTCTGGATGCTCGAGGTCAGACACAGAGAATGCCCTGACCTTCTTGTACGAGGCAGTATGGGCCATCGCATACAGGTCGTACATTTGTGGCACCTCCATATTATTTAGATGCGCCTAAAGGAGAGAGAGAGGAAAATTGTATTAGTAAAGGGCTCAAGATAGCATTAAGAATGAGTTGCATGAGGCATAAAGCAAACCACATACCCAGTTCTCGCCAAATTGGATTAAGTTGACGCTCCCTTGATGGTGTGGCACACCAACCATTTTTCCACGCCTCTCCTTGGCGTTCTTGTGGCTGGCCTCCCACGTTTCGGAGCACCACTGATCCACCAAGGCCTCCCAACAATCCAACTTATCCACACACCATCTTGGGGGCACCTAAGTTAATAAAGGGAAATTTGAGCGCGTGATAACCAAATCAAGGAAACTAACTACAAAGCCTTAATAATATGTAATTACCTTCATGTAATGCTTCTTCTCCATCTTAGAATCGCGGCACCTCGCCTTGTCCTTCCTAATACGCCGCGAGGCATAGTAGTCTCGAACAGCCTGCACCCGAGCCTCGTGCCGAAAGTTTTGAAGTAGGCGGCAACATTCGGTATCAATAACCTTTGCCGCGTCCTCCTCGTATCCCTCCGCACACATGTAGTAGTTCTGCAAACGAGACAACACCGATTAGTACAATAACTAGCTATGGTTGATTTATAATTGTGTAAAGGAGAAATTACCCAGAACTATCGGATCACCATGTCGGCCCTCGTGTGGCACAAAACACCGTCGATCTCCACCTCCGGCGGGGCCGGGGCACCCAAGTAGTGCTCCTAGGTCATTCCTACCTCTCGCTCCCGAACGGGAAATGTAACAAACCCCGGTAAGTTTTTACGGCAAAGCACACCAAGGACGTTGTTGGGCTTGCGGACACCCTTGGCAACAATCCAACCCCTGCAGTATGACAAATTAAAGCCAAAACAATAGATATTTGAGAAAACGTGAAGGCAAAAGGTTAAACAAGAGTAAATTAATTTACTTCTCCCCATTTGGCTTAATCGACCACCTCTGCTCACGGGTCACCGGCATGAGCGGGAGCCCCGAACTACCACGCTGGTAGACGGTAGCCCCCTCACCCAGCTCCTCATCGCTATCAGCATGGCCACTTGGCTCAGGCTGACCCTGATCAGCCCAAGTATCCCACTGGGTCTCTGCGGACGTACGCTCATCCCTGCTTTGCTCCGGAGTCGCCTGGAATGAAGCCTCCGGGACACGAGTCTCGTGGGTCGAAGGCACATCGACCTGAGGCGCGTCGACCTGAGGCGCATCGACCTGAGGCTCGTCGACCTGACGCTCGTCCACCCTAGAAGTCCTGTGCTCAGGTGAATCAGCTTGGGGTGGCGGCGAGGAAGGTGTGGCAGCCACCGCCCTACCACTCCCGTGGGCACGTGTACCTTTAGTACAACATAAATACCAACATGAGTAATAAAATGTATATAAATACCGACATGACTACAACATAAATACCAACATGAGTACAACATAAATACCAACATGAGTAATACCTTTAGTACCTCTCACCTTCGCGGGGAGTCGACCTCCTCTCACGGGGGCCATGAGAGTCGAAGAAGCGGCCACTCCATGCAGAGTAGCGAGCAACGCTCTCCGAGGAGGCGACTCAGGAATGGAAGTACCCATCCCACGACCCGCCGACAAAGAAGGAGCCGTGGAGTGCTTTCGACCCTTCCCCACCATCTTTCAACACCTGCCATGACAAAGAGTAAATGAAATTAGTACAACATAAATACCAACATGAGTAATAAAATGTATATAATTGAAGTGTATCATCGTCATAAATACCAACATGACTAATAAAAATTGAATACCTAACATGAACTCAAAATTTATATATAGTAATAGTTGAATACCTGACATGAACTAATTGTGCTCGTCTATATATGCTTCGGGGTCAATAAATGCATCATGATCATCACTATCATCAATAAATGCATCATCATCATCACTATCAGGAAGAACATGTGGAAGACCACCATTATGTAATCGGTCAAGAAGTGACAGGTCATCCGCAGCAGTAACCTCTTCTTCTTCCTGCTCTTCCTGTTCGGGCTCAGGTGTTAAGATGGATTCACTGTCGCTGTCTACTTCAACGTTCTGGGGTGAAGTAGAGCGGTTCTTGAAACGTTTCTTGGACATACGTGTTTCTTGGAAGAATTCTCCTTCATATGTGTCTGGGTTAATGTGAGGTTCGTAATACTCTTGATTGAGGGTAGGTGGTCTAAAATGTGGTGGCACTTCATAAACGACATCCCAACCTTTCAGATTTGGATTAGTTTGGTAGGCCCACGGTAGATAGAAAAATTGTGTCGCCCATTGAGTCGTAATATAAACATCGGGAACATCTAAGTGGGTGTTTTGGTTGATTTCGACTAGTCCTATATATTCCTGAGTCCTTCTAGTCTCCCTTGGCTCAAACCAATGACATTTGAAGACTACGACGGTCGGTGGGTTTTCACCATAGAATAGAAGTTCATAAATTGCTTCAACTCTTCCATAATACTCGGTGCCTCCTTCGCCGATAGCAGAGACACAACAATTTGTAGTCTTTAGGTCGGGCATAGATAGCTCTTTGCCAAAGGTACGAAAGTGATACCCATTGATGTTATATTTGTGAAATGAACGGACCTTGTAGTCAAAACCATTAGCAACTTGTCTCAACTCGGCTTCCATAGACTCTACATCAGCCTACAAGTTTAATACGAAAGAATGGATGCATTAGCCGCAAATTAGACCAAGAAATCAAATGGACCATTAATGGTAATTAATTACCCTTTGTTTGAACCAAGAGATGAAACCGGGATAGTCGCCTCCATGCTTTGCGAGAAGCTCATACTCTTCGATGGAATCCTTTACGATGACCGCTCCATCCGAGAATTCGGCAACGTATCGACTATATCAAATATCCGGGAATAAGAGTAGTTGAAAGGAATTAGAAGTTGTGGAACAATAATTTACCGAGAACTTACTCGATGTACGGCCGCACTTCTTTTAGGTTGGTGAAGATATACAATGAAATGGTCCGCCATTCTTCGACATCCAACGATTTCCCTTTCGAAGCACCGGATGGTGCGAGCTTCCCTTTGAATGGGCTGAGGTTGGATCGACCTTTTTTTGGATTGTCATCATTGTACCGAGGCTTCGGTTTATGCAAATGATGATTTTTGGCTTCGTAGTGTGCTGTCACGAAGTTTGCCGCCTCCTTGGTAATGAATGCCTCGGCCATCGATGCTTCAATTCTACGTTTATTTTTACACTTAGCTCGAAGCGTCTTGTGCATCCTCTCAGTTGAGAAGCACCATCGATTTTGAACGCCCCCCCCCAATCTTGCCTCGGTCCGGAGATGCAAAATCAAATGCTGCATTGGATTAAAGAAGCCCGGTGGAAAGATCTTTTCTAATTTGCAGATCAACTCCGGTGCCAACTCTTCCATTTCATCTAGCACGCCAGGCGATAGTACTTTCGCACAAAGAGAACGGAAGAAATAGCTCAGCTCTGCCAGTACTAGCCATTCATCCTCAGGGACAAAGCCACGCAACATCACCGGCATTACCCTCTCAATCCATATGTGCCAGTCATGACTCTTGAGACCAAATATCTTCAATTTCTCAAGACTCGCTCCCCTTGTTAGATTCGCAGCATACCCATCTGGGAACATCAACTACATTTTCACCCACAATAGCATTTCCCTCATAGCTGGCCTTTCAAGATTGAACCATGCCTTTGCCTTCGCCATGCTTTGCTTTCCTTTCCGTTGTTGCAAGTTTTGTAACGGTCTATCACATAGAGCCTCCAGGTCGATTCTAGCCTTAGGATTATCTTTTGACTTCCCCTCTATGCCGAACAATTTACCAAAAATGGCCTCCGCAATATTCTTTTCAGTGTGCATCATGTCGATGTTGTGTGGGCAAAGGAGGTCTTTAAAGTAAGATAGATCCCACAAACATGACTTGTGAGTCCAAGCGTGTTCCGTATTATACCCTTTGAAATACCCTGGACGTTCAGGATCCCGCTCGAGAGCGTTTATCTGATCCAGGATCTGTTGGCCTGTCAACGCAGCTGGTGCAGTGTTTTGACAACTCTACCTTTGATGAAATTCTTCTTGTCTTTTCTGAACTTATGGTCAGGATCCAGGAATTGTCTATGCATGTCGAAGCAAGAATACTTGTGACCAGCCTGCACCCAACGGAACTGAAGAGCTGCCTTGCATGTGATGCACGGGAACCTTCCATGCACACACCAGCTAGAGAATAGCTCATACGCCGGATAAACATGCGTCGAGTACATGTACCACACATGCATTTTGAAATTTGTTTTGGTAGCGGCGTCGTAGGTCTTGATCCCATTATCCCAGCTTTCTTGCAACTCATCCTTAAGCGGCTGCATGTACACATTCATATTCTTCCCCGGATAGTTGGGCCCTGGAATTATCAACGTCAGGAAAATGTTCTTTCTTTACATAATCTCTCCGTGTGGGAAATTGAGTGGAATGACAAATACAGGCCAACAACTGTATTGTGTTTCCATCATACCATACACATTGAACCCATCTGTGCTGATGGCAACTCTTGGATGCATTGGATCTTCCGATTTATCCTTATGTAATGCATCGAAGTGCCTCCACGCAAAACCATCTGAAGTGTGTACCAGCATCTTGTTCCCATCTGCATCTAGTTTGGTTCGTTTGCCCAATTTGTGCCATGTCATCTGTCTGGCCGTCTCTTCGACCATGAAAAGACGTTGAAGTCTTGGTACGATTGGCAGATACCGAAGAACACTAATGGGGATTTTGGTCTGATTCTTCTCACCCATACCGTTGTCTACCACAATATACCTGGAAGAATTGCAAATGGGGCAATTGTTCAAGGCCGCATACTCAAGCCTAAATAAGGCACATCCATTCTCACAGGCATGTATCTTCTCATAGGGCATCTTAAGTACACGGAGGATTTTCTCTGACTGGTACAGGTTTGCAAGCAGTACATGGTCTTCGGGTAGAAAGCGTCCAAATATCGTCATCATCGCGTCGTAGCATTCTCTGCCTAGGTTGAATTGAGCCTTCAGAGCCATTACTTGTGCGATGTCATCCAGCTGACAAAGCTCAGTCTGCTCCTGGAGAGGACGTTTTGAAGACTCCAACATTTCATAGAAGGCCTTTGCAGATTCCTCCATCTCATCGTCTGAATCTCGAGCATCATCAAAGTCTTGCACCATGTCTTCGATCCCCGTACCATGCTCGTCGATGCGACGACAAATCACCTCAGCTCTGGCACGTTGGTCAGACTCACCATGAAAAGTCCACACCGTATAATTAGGCGTAAAACCCCACTTCTGCAGGTGTTTACCCATTTCAAACCCTGTCTGCTTTTTCCAGTTGTCGCAGTTGGGACAGGGGCACCATGTTTTTTGCTGGCCATTTGCAAATGCAGCTCTCACAAACCCCCTAGTTTCTGTTAACCATTCATTGGTCATGTCTTTCTGACTAGGTTGACCAGCATACGGGAAAACGAACCCAATCTACACATACTCGGGCTGTCCATGGATAACGTTGGACAATTCGAAAGGATGGCGGTTATAAATATGCAAAGACATGCATATTTAAAGATGTCGCCCTTTCGAACGGGAGACGCATACTGGTCACGCATACTCATGATTGAAGAAACCTATAGCTAGCAAGTTTCATCGACACGAAGACCGGAACAGAGCAAATTAAGGGGGTAGGAGGAGAAGTCATTTGTGCTCACCAACAAACGTAGGGGCGGAGCTCGTGGAGGTCGTCGAACAACTGCACATTGATATTCACCCGATCAACACAAATATGATCTTTTTATAACAAAATCATAAAAATGTGACCTAACTCATAATTTACAAAACTATGACCTCCTTGGCCTCTGGAAGGCTGAAGAGCAGCTTTTCGGTCAACAGGAGGCAGAATACGTGTCGGGGGTCAGGGGTCAGTGGCATCGGGAGTTAGTGGCGTCAGGGGTCAGTGGCGTCAGGAGTCAGTGGCGTTGGATGTCAGTGGCGTCGGGGGTAGGGGGTCGATGGTCGGGGGTGTCGGGGGTCGAGGGTCGGTGGCATCGGTGGTCGGGGGTCAATGGCATCGGGGGTCGGTGGCGTCGGGGGGTCGGGGGTCGGGGGTTTGGGGTCAATGGCGTCGAGGGTCCATAGCGTCGGGGTTCATTGGGGTCAGTGTCGAGCTATTTCCTTTTTTCCTTCTTATTCTTCTTCTTCTTCTCCTCCTCCTCTGTTCTTCTTCTTCTTTTCCTTTTTTTCCTTGTTCTACTTATTCTTCTTCTTCTACTTTTTCTTATTTTGTTCTACTAAACAGGAATCTAACCTAAGACTAAAACTAAACTAAACTAAAGAAAAACCTAAACTAAACTAAAACTAAACTAAACTAAGGAAAAACTAAACTAAATTAAAACTAAACCTATACTAATACTAGACCTAAAGCACAACAAAACTAAAACCTAAAACTAAACAGAAATAAAAAACAAATGTCCTAAACTAAACTAAAACTAAACCTAAACTAAACTAAAACTAAAACTATACTAAAACTAAACCTAAACCAAAACAAAACCAAAACCTAAAACTAAACAGAAAAGACAAAAAACAGATGTCCTAAACTAAACTAAAGTAACACTAAACCTAAACCAAAACAAAACTAAAACCTAAAACTAAACAGAAAAACAAAAAAATGTCACTTACAGAGTGGGGGAGGCAGGCCGGCGCGGGGGAGGCAGGCCAGCGTGGGGGCTTGGGGGTGTCGGGGCGCTTGCTGGGAGGGGGTCGCCGCCGCGGGCAGGGGGTCGCCGCCGCGTGGTGGTGAGGGCGCCGCCAGGGGGAGGGGTGTCCAGTGCGCACCTTGCGGGGAGGGGGGTGAGGTGGTGGGGGCGGCGCAGGGGAGGGGCGGTGAGCAGGAGGGGGAGAGGCGGCGAGGATGGCACGACGGAGGTGGCCGGCGAGCGGGGAGGGGGGACCAGGTGCGACGGTGGGGGACGGCGTGAAGGAGGGGGGCTGTGTGTGTGAGAGGCCAGGGGCGGGAGGAGAGCGTGGGAAGAATTGGGCCGGAGGGAAAACTGCCGTTAAGGGGCATCCCCTTTGCCATCCGCTTGCGGACGGCAAAGCCGATAATGGCAGACGACAAAGATCAGGCGTTAAGTGGACCTGTGTAGTCTCTTTGCCGTCTGCCTTTAGGGTCTTTGCCGTCCGCCAGCAGACGGCAAAGGAACAGCAGAAGGTAAAGAGAACCATTGCCATATGCCAGCTCTTTGCCGTCTGCTTGACGGCAGTGGACGGCAAAGACCTGGCACATGGCAAATAACAGAATTCCAGTGGTGATTTTTGGTGTGTTCCATATGCAAGTGAGTAATGTAACCCTGTTTCATACAGGACTCTTGCTGGCTTGCTTGTTTTTTTTTTCTCTGTGTCCACCTAGCTAAAAGAAGCCAGAGATGTAAAGTACGTGTGGTTTAGCAGTGGGCTTCGTTACCTGCTGGGAGATAATACGGGAGAGTGTTGTAGGCGACAGCGAAAGGAAAATGTTACCAAAATGTGATGATGGATGATGCAGTGGGAGACGATGGAGTAGGAGTGCGAGGTGTGACGACAAACCAAGCAACATGATGCATGTTGTAGTTAGTGTAATATGTCAATGATTCATGGTGCCTACCATGCCCATGCGCATCCGATCTATGTCCCTAATGTGGCTAGACACGATAACTGATGCATGAAATGTGACCAGACTATTTGAAGATAGAAATGTGAATTGAGAAATAATCAATTCACCACTTGTTGGGAGCCTTTTCTCCTTATAAATGCATTGGATGGTAGGTACTAACATGAAGCATTGTCCTCTGGTACGTCAATATCTAAAAATCTCTTGCTTCAGTGGTTCGTCGTATGGTAGCTCATAGGCTATGAAACTTTCGGCACACCTTTGAATAAAGGATGTATCGATTCGAAGCAAAAAAAATGTGTGGCTATATATACAATGCCAATTTTAGTAATCACTAGTAGAAAAAAGCTCATTTGTCCCGATTCGTAAAGCTCATTTGTCCCGATTCTGGAACCGAGACTATACGATTGGGACTAAAGCCCAAAACCTTTAGTCCCGGTTCTCTTACAAACCGGGACAGAAGGGGCTTTACGTGGCCTCTACGGGGAGCCCAGGCATGAGGACCTTTAGTCTCGATTGGTAACTTTTTTCAAACCCTGCTAGACAAAGAAAATAATTACTTGATATCAGGAAACGAACAAAGTTGTCGATATGATGCGATAATGATTGATTGAACTTACTTCTGGAGAATTTCAGTCGTGTCCGCATATTCCTGGGGATCTTTTCGTTTCGAGACTAAGACGGTTACTACTCCCCGCTCAGGTTGAATCTCTAGCAGAATAAAGTGGAAACTGCGCACGCATGCATAACTCATTAATTACATTACTATAAACATCGAGTAATAAGGGAAACCGAATATGCACAAGACAGTAACACTCACTTGAAGTTGTAAGGAAAGAGTATTGTCCCTTTGTTTTGATTTTTAAGCAACGATTGTAGCAAGTTCTCCTCGGTTTGTGTGGCATGCTTTTGAAAATTATACTCATGTATGACATTTGGGTTAATGAACCCAATGTCATACATTTCTGCTTTTCTGCATTCGACGATCTTCAATCTGCATAATATAGTGAGGATAACTATATATACTGTTGGGGAACGTTGCATCACGATCTGTGGGCCACGATCTCATCACGATCCGTCTCGCGATCTCGTGACGGTCCTTCCAATCTAGCGCCGAACGGACGGCACCTCCGCGTTCAGCACACGTACAGCTTGATGACGATCTCCGCCTTCTTGATCCAGCAAGAGGGAGCGGAGAGATAGAAGAGTTCTCCGGCAGTGTGACGGCGCTGCGGCGATAGTGGTGGAGCTATTTCGGCAGGGCTTCGCCTAAGCACCGCAGAAAACCGATCTAGAGGAGAAACTATGCACTAGAGGAACGGATAGCACGTGGCTAAAAATTCTGTGCCAAAACCATAAAATCCTCTAGTATATATAGGAGGAGAGGAGGAGGAGGCTTGGCTGCCAAAAAGCCAGCCCTTGGGTCGGCCAAAGTGGGGAGGATAGGAGGACTCCTCCTCCAATCCTAGTAGGACTAGGATTCCTCCTTTTTTTGCCTTTTTCCACCTTTTTCCCTTTGGGCTTTTCTCCCAGCCGCATGGGCCTTGTGTGAGACTTCCACCAGCCCACAAAAGGCTGGTATTTATTCTCCCACAGCCCATGAAGCCTCTTGGGTTGCAATATCCCTCCCGGTGGTCTCCCGGTACACTACCGGCACTCCCAGTACATTACCGATTAGCTCGAAACTTTTCTGGCGACCAAAATGGGACTTCTTATATATCAATCTTTACCTACGGACCATTCCGGAGCTCCTCGTGACATCCAGGATCTCATCTGGGACTCCGAACAACCTTCGGTCACCACCATACATAACTCTATACTACTGAAACATCATCGAACCTTAAGTGTGCAGACCCTGCGGGTTCGAGAACTATGTAGACATGACCGAGACATCTGTACGGTCAATAACCAATAGAGGGACCTGGATGCCCATATTGGTTCCTACATATTCTATGAAGATCTTTATCGGTCGAACCTCTATGTCAAGGATTCAGTTAATCCCGTATGATGTTCCCTTTGTTCTTTGGTATGTTACTTGCCCGAGATTCGATCGTCGGTATCTCCATACCTAGTTCAACCTCGTTACCGACAAGTCTCTTTACTCATTCCGTAATAAAGATCCCATGACTAACACTTAGTCACATTGCTTGCAAGGCTTGTTGTGATGTTGTATTACCGAGTGGGCCCTGAGATACCTCTCCATCACACGGAGTAACAAATCCCAGTCTTGATCCATGCCAACCCAACAGACACCCTCGGAGATACCTGTAGAGTACCTTTATAGTCACCCAGTTACGCTGCGACGTTCGATACACACAAGGCACTCCTCCGGTGTCAGTGAGTTGCATGATCTCATGGTCATAGGAACAGATACTTGACATGCAGAAAACAGTAGCATTAAACTGACACGATCATATGCTACGTTTGTAGTTTGGGTCTTGTCCATCCCATAATTCTCCTAATGATGTGATTCCGTGATCAAATGACATCTCATGTCCATGGCTAGGAAACCTTAACCATCTTTGATCAACGAGCGAGTGTATTAGAGGCATACTAGGGACATGGTTTTGTCTATGTATCCACACATGCATCTAAGTCTCTGATCAATACAACTATAGCATGGATAATAAACGATTATCATGAACAAGGAAATATGATAATAACTAATTTATTATTGCCTCTTGGGCATATTTCCAACATATACATGCAATGAAAGAGCTGAGCTATATACATCGAGAGACTTAATTACAGATGTAGTACTTATATGCAGTAGCAAGTCACGATTGTTTTGTCGAGGGCCTTTTGATTGTATAACTGGAATATCTCCTCAAATTGAACATTCAACAGTTCCATTCCAACGTGGTCGTGCTCCTCTTTAAATGACAGTATCAAAGAATCCTTCCTAGACTCGCGGCAGGTTTTCATGCACCATTCGTGGAATTTTCGCATCATCGTTGTTAGAGGAGGAGGATCAGGTTTGATGAGAGGCCGCCCGTGCCGGTAACGGAATTCATCCACCTCCAACGGTTTAAACTGTACTTCATCGCTCAGGTAATCACTAGGTTTGGTACCGGGCACCATCCCTGGATGATTAGTGACGATATCGCTAGACACCTTGAGCGGGGGGCACGATTGGTTCGCCTGTTCGCCAAGTTGGGAATTTTTTTCCCACTTCTTCTTTTTGCTAACCTTGCATCATTGGAAGTACTTCCCAACCGCCGCACATCTTGATATGTCTTTTTAATACAACGGTCAAAGTTGGAATCCGGCGGAGGCGATGGTGGTCACTTTAGGGCATCGATAGTGCGCATCACTTTCACTGGATCTATATTCTCCTTCGGAGGTGGAGTTTTCTTTGCAAAACGGGCCCTCACTTCGGCCTGACATATCTCCTTGTTTTCAGACTCGGTCCTCTCATATGGTAACTTTTATAGAGGCTTGAGAGATGGACCGTATCTATATCCCCTTGTGCCTATGCTTGTACTACTAGCCGCCGGAGCGGCGGCGTCTCCCTTCCGTCGTTGCTTACTAGGCGCCGAATGAGCCGGAGCGTCGGCGTCTGTCTTCCACCATTGCCAATGAGGCTGAGGAGGAAGCGTACTGCTCCGACGTGCCGGAGTAGGCGAAGGAGGAGGCGGAGTGACCTCACGCGTCGGAGGAGCTGGAGAAGGAGGCGGTGTACCCCGATGACTCGCCGGAGGAGGAGGAGGAGGAGGAGGCGGCGGAGTGCCCTGATTCTCTTGAGGAGAAGGACGAGGCGGAGGCGTCCGGTTTGGAAGCTTGATGTACTCCTTCTGCCATAGACATGTACTCCTCAGGGCACGAACCAACTTATTCTCTCCTTCACCTGTACAATGGTCAAGCTCGAGCTCCTAAAATTCCGTCATTACTTCATCCACCATCACAACAGCATAGCCATGTGGAATCGTACGGTAGTGAAAAGTTCTGTTGGGTTGAGGAGGTGCAATAGAGCCGACAGCCGCCTTGCAAGTGAGGTTCCGGCATCTCGTCATAAGCTCGCAATGTTGAGCCTCCGTGATAGTATTGTTGGAAATATGCCCTAGAGGCAATAATAAATTGGTTATTATCATATTTCCTTGCTCATTATAATCGTTTATTATCCATGCTATAGTTGTGTTGATCGGAAACTCAGATACATGTGTGGATACATAGACAACACCATGTCCCTAGTATGCCTCTAATAGACTAGCTCGTTGATCAAAGATAGCTATGGTTTCCTAGTCATGGACATGAGATGTGATTTAATAACGGGATCACGTCGTTAGGAGAATGATGTGATGGACAAGACCCACACTACAAACGTAGCATATGATCGTGTCAGTTTATTGCTACTGTTTTCTACATGTCAAGTATTTGTTCCTATGACCATGAAGTCATGCAACTCACTGACACCGGAGGAGTACCTTGTGTGTATCAAACATCGCAACGTAACTGGGTGACTATAAAGGTGCTCTACAGGTATCCCCGAGGGTGTCTGTTGGGTTCGCATGGATCAAGAATGGGATTTGTTACTCCGTATGACGGAGAGGTATGTCAGGGCCCACTCGGTAATACAACATCACAATAAGCCTTGCAACCAATGTGACTAAGTGTTAGTCATGGGATCTTGTATTACGAAACGAGTAAAGAGACTTGCCGGTAACGAGATTGAACTAGGTATGCAGATACCGACGATCGAATCTCGGGCAAGTAACATACCGAATAACAAAGGGAACATCATACGGGATTAACTGAATTCTTGACATAGAGGTTCAACCAATAAAGATCTTCATAGAATATGTTGGAACCAATATGGGCATCCAGGTCCTGCTATTGGTTATTGACCATAGAGGTGCCTCGGTCATGTCTACATAGTTCTCGAACCCGCAGGGTCTGCACACTTAAGGTTCGGTGACGTTTTGGTAGTATATTGTGTTATGTATGGTGGTGACCGAAGGTTGTTCGGAGTCCTGGATGAGATCCCGGACATCACGAGGAGCTCCAGAATGGTCCGGAGGTAAAGAGTGATATATAGGAAGTCCTGTTTTGGTCGCCGGAAAAGTTTCGGGCTCATCGGTAGTGTACCGGGAGTGCCGGTAGTGTACGGGGGGACCATTGGGAGAGGTATTTCGACCCAAGAGGATACATGGGCTGTGGGAGGAGGTAAACCAGCCCCTGGTGGGCTGGCCGGAGCCTCCTCTAAGGGCCCATGCGGCTAGAGTGGTTTGAGAAGAAGAAAAATCCAAAGGTGGAGAGGTGGAAAGAGTTTCCAAGTGGAAAGGAGGAATCCTACTCCTAATAGGATTGGAGTAGGACTCCTCCACCTCCAATCTCGACCAAAAATTCAGGGTTTGAGGCTTCCACCTCCCCTCCCTCCCTCCGATATATACTAGAGAATTTAGAGGAAAAAACTAACCCTAATAGCCACGTGCTACCTCTCCTCTAGATCGCAGTTTCTCCTCTAGATCGGTTTTCAGCGGTGCTTAGGTGAAGCCCTGCAGGAATAGCTCCACCACCATCGCCGCAATGCCATCGCGCTGCTGGAGAACTTATCTACCTCTCCGCTCCCTCTTGCTAGATCAAGAAGGAGGAGATCGTCATCGAGCGATACGTGTGCTGAACGCGGAGGTGCCGTCCGTTCGGCGCTAGATCGGAAGGACCATGATAAAGATCGCGAGACGGATCGTGATGAGATCAACGGACGGATCGTGCTGAGTTTGCGGGACGGATCATGATTGGATCGCGGGACAGATCATGATAAGATCGCGGGATGCTCGGCGATTTGAATCGCGAAGACGTTCGACTACACCAACCTCGTTTCTTAATGCTTCCCGCTTAGCGATCTACAAGGGTATGTAGATCCACTCTCCCTCTCGTAGATGCTCATCACCATGGATAGATTTTGCGTGTGCATAGGAATTTTTTTTCCCATGCAACGTTCCCCAACAAGTATCCACGGGGTAGCTAGGAGACGTGAAGTCAGGCTGAACGGGCTCCATAGAAGCGAGGCTGCTTCTCCGCTGAGATGGTGGTGTAGCTTTTGGGGTAGCTTTGTGCCGCTGAGATGGTTGGTCGGCAGCTCGCTGGCTCTCAGCTTCCTCTAGCTTTTGTAGTCTTGCATTGAGCTGCTGAATTTCGCTCAGCTCCGCTTTCCTCTTTCTCTCCCGGCTTTTGTAACTGCCTGCGTCGGGAAACCCAACCTTCCACGGAACAGAGCCTGGTGTGCCTTGTGTTCGTCCAGGATTGTCAGCATTCCCTAGGGCCTCAGTCAGCTCGTCCTTCTCTCTGTCGGGAATGAATGTCTCTTCCTGCGTTGTGGTGATATACTTCTGAAGCTTGTTCATGGGTATTGCAAGTTGCTCGTCCGTCCAACGACACTTCCCTGTTTCAGGGTCCAAAGTTCCCCCAACCCCGAAGAACCAAGTCCTTGAACGGTCTGGCCAGTTCAATGTCTGTGGTACGACCACTTTAGCAGCCAGGTTATTCTCAGCTTTGTCCCACAACAGCCGGGCTTTGTGGTAGCCACCTGACCCCGTGTGATGGTGATACTGCTTATTTGCAGCATTGACCTTTTTTGTCTTTGACATTTTGTTACTCTTGTCCGATTTCTTGTAGTCCACAAATGCGGGCCGGTAATCTCTTATCTTCTCAAATAGGCCGGTGAATTTTGGAGTCTTCCCTTTGTCGACAAACTTTGATTTCAGCTCATTCTTGCACCTCCTGAACAGATCTGCCATCTTCTTAAGAGCACACGCCTTTACCAGTGGCTCTATAACTGGCTTATTCGGATCCTCCTCTGGCGGTAGGGTGAAATTTGCCTTCAGCGCGGTCCAAAGATCATCTTTCTGTCTATCGGTGACATAATCACCATCAGGGGCATCGTCCTTTGGCTTATTCCATTGCTTGATGCTGATCGTGATGTTGTCCCTAACAATAGCTCTGCACTGAGCATAAAATGCGTTCTTGGTCCGCTTGGGTTCAATCGGATGGCCATCGTTCGCGAATGCTGTGATTGTGAACTTTTCGTCCTTGCACAACCTCTTCTTTGGGCCTCGTCTCATTACCGAAGTTTGGCTCGATCCGGAGGGCTATAAAAGAAGAAAGAAGAGTTAATTAATATATCTACATACCAAAACAATTAATGCATCAATTAGCTAGTCAAGACAGGCTTAATTAATATATATACCTCGCCGGACTTTGCAACAGCTCCTCCTCCGATCGGTCACCAGAGTCGTCATCATGGTCTCATTCTTCCTCCGGCATTCGGTCACCGGAGCCATCATGATCATGTCCTTCCTCCTCCATTGTTCGATCACCGGAGCCATCATAATCCTCTCCTTCCAGATCATCGGTCTCGTTGAGAAACGACAAGATATCACGTCCGCCATTTGGGTGGCCTCGAGAATTTATCGGGTAGGGACGGGGTAGATCAACAACTACGCTCTTTCTTCTAGGGTTTGGGTGGCCTCGATAGTTGGTCAGGTGAGCGGACCGCCTCTCTCTCATGCATGTCCAACGTCCCCTCTCATGTCGAAATTATCGGGGAGGGGGTAGATCGACAACGACCCTCTTTATTCTAGGGTTTGGGTGGCCCCGATAGTTGGTCGGGCGAGCGGACCACCTCTCTCACTCATGCATGTCCGACGTCCCCCTCATGTCGAAGTTATCGGGAAGGTGGTAGATCGACAACGATGCTCTTTGTTCTAGGGTTTGGGTGGCCTCGATAGTTGGTCAGTGAGTGGTTTTATTTTCCTTCTTCATTTTTACTTTGTTTTTTATAATATGTTTGGTTTTGTTTTCACTCTACAAATATGAACAAAAAATGCATATATGAAAAAAAATTCTTTGAACAAAAAAAATACATATATGAACAAAAAAATGCTCTGAACAAAAAAATTAATACATATATGAACATCCATACATACATATAGCCACATACATATATACATTATATATATATAAACAAAAAATTCATCATATAAAAAAATACAAGGGGCGGCGGTGGACGGCGAGGGCGACGGCGGGGGCGGCGAGGGTGACGGCGACGGTGGGGCGGGTTGGGGTAGGGACATGGCCGGGGCGACGACAGGGACGGCCTCGGCTAGCGAGGGCGGCGGTGGGGGCGGCGCACGAGGGAGCCGGTGACCACAGCGATTGTGTGGGCGATCGGGGCACAGACGCAGGGGCACGGGCGACGTTGACGGCGTGGGCGGCGGACGGCGTCGACATGGGCTCGGGGGCAGGGCAGGGGCACGGGCGACGGCGACGGCGTGGGCGGCAGATGGCGTCGGCGTGGGCTTGGGGGTAGGGCAGGGGCACGGGCGACGGCGACGGCGTCGAGGCAGCCTGACGCCGTCGAGGAGGTCGGCGTCGTCGGGGGGAACTGCGAGATGAAAATAAAAAATTTCACAAGTGCTGCATATATACACACACCATTGGTCCCGGTTGGTGGAACCAACTGGGACCAATGCCTACGTTTGGTCCCGGTTCGTGCCACCAACCGGGACCAAAGGTCTCTTTTCGGCATAGCAGAGACCTTTGGTCCTGGTTGGTGGCACCAATCAGGATTAAAGGTGGGCATTGGTCCCGGTTGGTGCCAGAATCGATACTAAAGGTAGGTATTGGTCCCGGTTGGTTCCACCAACCGGGACCAATGGCCTTGCACAGCGGCGTGGTGAGAGTTTAGTCCCACCTCGCTAGTGGAGACTGCGCCGCACCTGTTTATAAGGCGCGGTGCACCTGAGAGTTCGAGCTCCTCTCTAAAGCAGGCTTACGAGCCTAACCTCTCTGTATCTGCATGTGGGCCTTCTGTGGGCCAGAATCCTCTCTAAAGCGGCATTTTTTTTGATTTTTTTCCAAGATTTTTGTTTTGTTTTTTGCTTTATTTATTTTTTTAATATTTTTCTAGTATTTTTCTTTTGTTATTTTAGTTAATTCTTTTTAACAAATAAATACTTTGATAATTTTAGTTGCATAATTTCCATTATTTTGTTTTGTTTCTTGCTTCGAGTGTGTTTTGAGTGTGTTTTATCATTTATATCTTTTTGCTATTAATGTTTCGAACAAAAATTACTTTGATAATTTTAGTTGCATAATTTTTATATAATTATTGTTTCAAAAATACTAGAGGTTTATAAAAGTGTTTTAGCTGATTCTTTTTTGAACTCCACTCCCACGATGTTCTGAAAGAAATTAAAAAGCACTTCAAACGAACTCTAAAAAGGTTGAATATTGGCATGGTATCATCATTTCATCCACATAGCATGTGCTAAAAAGTTGAGAGGTTTACGGCAAAAAATGGATGCACTTCGTGTACAAAAAATGGATAATCTCTTTCGAAGTATCAGGATTTCGGACGAAAACTCATCTGTTACAAAATGATTTCAGTTTTTTGAACTCATTTGAACTCCAGACTATTTGTGTGTTCAAAATGCACTATTCAAAGCCACATCATCAATTTTCAACCCTTTCTGACTTCATTTGGTATTTTTCATGCACTTACTGATTTTTTTGAGCTAAATGACCCTGTAATTGAAAAGCACTTAAAATGAACTCTGAAAAAATTGAAAGTTGGCATGGTATCATCATTTCACCCACATAGCATGTCATAAAAAGTTGAGAGGGTTATGGCAATAACTGGATGCACTTCGTGTACAAAACGGAAAATCTCTTTCGAAGTATTAGGGTTTCGGACGAAAACTCATGTGTTACAAAAGGCATTTCATTTCTTCACATGTCACTTCAATGATATAGTTTTGGAGAGAAAGCTTCACTTTTTCTTAGCTTGTTTCCTTTGCTTATTGCGCCGTAACCATGGATAATCTTCATCGTTTAACAGGGTGCTTGGGTCAGCCTTGACTTTGAAGGGAGGAATTTCATGAAACTTTTCATAATCTTCAAACATGTCTGTCTTGCCCTCCAATCCCATGATGTCTCTTTTTCCTAAAAGAACTATGTGACGCTTTGGCTCATCGTATGATGTATTCGTTTCCTTATCTTTTCTTTTCCTCGGTATGGTAGGCATGTCCTTCACATAGAAAACCTGCGCCACATCATTGGCTAGGACAAATGGTTCGTCTGTGTACCCAAGATTGTTCAGATCCACTGTTTTCATTCCGTACTGTGGGTCTTCCTATACCCCGCCTCTTGACAGATTGACTCATTTGCCCTGAAACAAAGGGACCTTGAAATCATGTCCATAGTCAAGTTCCCATATGTCCACTATATAACCATAATATTTGTCCTTTCCCCTCTTGGTTGCTGCATCAAAGCGGACACCGTTGTTTTGGTTGGTGCTCTTTTCATCTTGGGAGATCGTGTAAAATGTATTTCCATTTATCTCGTACCCTTTGTAAGTCAATACAATCGAAGATGGTCCCCTGGCCAACGAGTACAGCTCATTAGAAACAGTGTTGTCACCCATGAGACATGTTTGCAACCAACTGTCAAAAGTCCTGATGTGTTCATATGTAATTCAGTCGTCACACTGCTCCAGGTGTTTGGAGTGCAGAATATTCTTGTGTTCATCGACATACGGGGTCACTAAGGTGGAATTCTGTAGAACTGTGTAGTGTGCTTGAGACCAAGAATGCCCGTCCCTACATATTATTGACTTCGCTCCTAGCATGCCTTTTCCAGTCAGTCTCCCCTCATACCACGATTGAGGGAGACCAATCTTCTTAAAGTCAGGAATGAAGTCAACACAAAACCCAATGACATCCTTTGTTTGATGGCCCATGGAGATGCTTGCTTCTGACCTAGCGCGGTTACGAACATATTTCTTTAAGACTTCCATGAACCTCTCAATGACTAGATGAACTAGGACGTGTGTCATGATATTAAAGAAGGATGGTGGGAACACCAGCTCGAAACTAACAAGACATTGCACCAAATCACTCCTTAACCTTGGCAGGATTTCTGGATCGATCACATTCTAAGAGATTGCATTAAGGAATGCACATAGCTTCACAATGGCTAATCGAACGTTTTCCGGTAGAAGCCCCCTCAATGCAACCGGCGGCAGTTGCGTCATAATCACGTGCCAGTCATGAGACTTTAGGTTCTGGAACTTTTTCTCTGCCATATTTATTATTCCCTTTATATTCGACGAGAAGCCAGACGGGACCTTCATAATGAGCAGGCATTCAAAGAAGATTTTCTTCTCTTCTTTGGTAAGAGCGTAGCTGGCAGGACCTTCATACTGCTTTGGATGCATGCTGTCTTTTTCAGTCACACGTTGTTGTTCCTCCCATGCCTTCGGTGTATCTTTTGTCTTCCCATACACTCCCAAGAAGCCTAGTAGGTTCACGCAAAGATTCTTCATCATGTGCATCACGTCGATTGCAGAGCGGACCTCTAGGTCTTTCCAATAGAGTAGGTCCTAAAATATAGATTTCTTCTTCCACATGGGTGCGCGTTTGTCAGCGTCATTCGGAATAGATAGTCCGCTAGGACCCTTTCCAAATATTACTTGTAAATCATTGACCATATCAAGTATGTGATCACCGGTACGGAGGGCGGGCTTCTTTCGGTGATCTGCCTCACCTTTGAAATGATTTCCTTTCTTTCGACATTGATGGTTGGTCGAAACAAATCGACGATGCCCCAGGTACATATTCTTCCTGCATTTATCCAAATATATAGTGTCGGTGTCATCTAAACAGTGTGTGCATGCGTGGTATCCCTTGTTTGTCTGTCCTGAAAGGTTACTGAGAGGAGGCCAATAGTTGATGGTTACAAACAGCAATGCATGTAGGTCAAATTCCTCATGTTTGTTCTCATCCCACACACGTACACCTCTTCCATTCCATAGCTGTAAAAGTTCATCAACTAATGGCCTTAGGTACACATTAATGTCATTGTCGGGTTGCTTAGGGCCTTGGATGAGCACTGACATCATAATGAACTTCCGCTTCATGCGCAACCAAAGAGGAAGGTTATACATACATAGAGTCACAAGCCATGTGCTATGCTGGCTGGTCTGCTCCCCAAAAGGATTAACGCCATCTGCACTTAAACCAAATCATGCGTTCCTCGGATCACCCGTAAAGTCGCTCCACTTTCTCTCGATCTTTCTCCACTGCGACCCGTCTCCGGGTGTTCTCAACTTCCCGTCTTTCTTATGGTTTTTGTTGTGCCATTGCATCAACTCGACATGCTTTTTATTTCTGAACATACGTTTCAACCGTGGTATTATAGGAGCATACCACATCACCTTGGCAGGAACCCTCTTCCCGGTGCGCTGGCCCTCAACATCACTAGGATCATCTCTTCTGATCTTATACCGTAATGCACCACATACCGGACATTCGTTCCGTTCCTCCTACTCACCACGGTAGATGATGCAATCATTAGGGCATCTGTGTATCTTCTGCACCTCCAATCCTAGAGGGCATACAACCTTCTTTGTTGTGTACGTACTGTTTGGCAATTCGTTATCCTTTGAAAGCTTCTTCTTCATTATTTTCAGTAGCAAACTAAATCCCTTGTCAGATACACCATTGTCTGCCTTCCATCGCAGCAATTCCAGTGTGGTACCGAGCTTTTTGTTGTCATCTTCGCAATTTGCGTACAACCCTTTTTTGTGATCCTATAAACATCCGATCAAACTTCAACTTCTCCCTTTCACTTTCGCATTCTCTCTGTGCATCAACAATGACCCGGCGAAGATCATCATCGGGCACATCATCTGGTTCCTCTTGATCTTCAGCTTCCCCCATTGCAGCATCGCCGTATTCAGGGGGAGGGTAGTTGCCGTCATCCTCTTCTTCTTCGTTGTCTTCCATCATAACCCCTCTTTCTTCATACTTGGTCCAAACATTATAGTGTGGCATAAAACCCTTCTGAAGTAGGTGGAAGTGAAGGGTTTTATACTTGGAGAAAGACTTCGTATTCTCACACACAGTACATGGACAAGGCATAAAACCATTCTGCTTGTTTGCCTCAACCGTGCTTCGAGAAAATTATGCAGGCCCTTAATATACTCGGAGGTACGTCGGTCACCGTGCATCCATTGCCGGTTCATCTGCGTGCGTTATATAATAAAGTGTATTAAAAACCATTACAACATATCATGAATAAAGAAGTGACCAAATTAATAGAAATTCATCATCACATTAGGGCCAAAGTACAATAATGACCAAAACTAGACAAGATCATTACGAGTAAGTATATTTTCTTTTAGCCAAAGTACTATAAAAACCATTACGAGTAAGTATATTTTTTTGACGGCAGTTTCAGGAGGCTCACCATGCGCGGGCGATCGACGGCAGTTTCAGGACGGGGACGGGACAGGACGGACCGCCAAACCTACAGAAATCTTCACGAAAATGGAGTTTGTACAAGGAGCTTCGAGAGGAGAAAGCTTAAGTTTAGCTTGGGCATTTCATCAAACATCTCATGTGCATAGGAGGTGAGCTAGAGCACCACAAAGCTCTTCCCTCGCCGGCCAAAAAAACAAAGCAGTGTGGAGTGCTCTGCTCGCCGGCGAGGGGGTATATATAGGCATCTCATTGGTCCCGGTTCGTGACTGGAACCGAGACTAACGGACCACCTTTGATCCCGGATCCAACCACGAACCGGGACCAATGGTTGTGGGACAGGAGCGAGACACATTGGTCTCGGATCGTGTCTGGAACCGGGACCAAAGGTTCCAAACGCACCGGGACCAATGCCCCACGTGGCCTGCCCGGCCCTTGGCCTCACGAACCGGGACCGTTGCCCCCATTGGTCCCGGTCCGTGACTGAACCGGGACTAATGGGCTAGCCTGGCCCGAACCAATGCCTTGTTTTCTACTAGTGAATGTGTAAAAAATAAGTTTACAACTCTCCAGTATAGCCTAGGTGAACCTTGGGGTTTGAAATTTCATCTTTCATCCTCTATTTTCATTTTCCATTTGCTCGGAGGCAAACCAAAAACTTGGTTCGTTGATAAGGATTTCTACATTAATTTTGATATCTCTACTGTATAGACTTGGTTCAAACATCAGTCGCCATTCTACTTCTCGTGGAACATGCACGCCCGTTTAATTAACACATTTACATTGGTGTTCTCACTTTGGCTCCCTTAACCTACACTTTCAATTGTGTGACAATAGTGCGAGGTACATAGATTCCCATGATTCCATGGGTAACTAGATAGAAGCACCACTTAGTTGTAGTAACGAGAAACAATTGGAGTCTTGGGGTAGTGTGGAATAGTTGGAACCGGGAAGATTGGCTCGACCCACAAATGGCATAGCTCTATATATACAATACTATTTGTTCTTTAGGCTGGTCATAATGGGAGTAATATATATAGTAACATAGATATCACATAAGCAAAAATAATAATATAGCAAGTAGTTAATGAGGAGAAAGGCAAATAGAAAGACATAACGCTTGCCAATGCAAAATGACTCTACAAAACAATACTAAATGAAACACCTATGTTATCACATCTATAATACTACACACTATGAAGATAGTAATATAGACTAATAACATATACATGTTATTTGTCTAAGTTACTCTTCACTATGACTAGCCTCACGTGGTAATACATGATACACCGGAGTCCACTTGCTTAACTGAAGAAATAAAATATTATTTTCTCTGTTCCTAAGTATAAGTCGTTTTAGAGATTGCATTATGGATTACATATGAATTTATATGAACATACTTTAGAATGTAAAAGCTTCGTATGTAGTTTGTAGTTGAATTTTTTTTAACTTATATTTAGGAACAGAAAGAGTATTACGAAGGTTGCTAGCGCCACCGGTAGTTATACCGGACTAATTAGTTGATCAAAGATTCATGTGCTCCTGCTGCAAAAGGAAGCAGAATTATCAGTGTGATCAAGGCTGCCAACCTAGCTGCGTGCCTGCACCAATGGCGTTTAGCAGCTGGGTCGATTTTGACTGGTGTAGTTGTGTACGCACGACCGTGAGACAAGCATCGGTCCGGATTAATTAAACGACGACCCTTACTTTTTAAGTGTTTTCAGAACAACATACGTACATACGGTACGGTAAAGATCACAAGCACGCAAGTGAAGCTAGCTAGGTACCGCATAGGATGCAGTACTGCATCCTGGAAGGTTACATCACGAACGAATGTAATTGTTCACACCTACAAAAAAGACGAATGTCATTGTTCGGGAGATGATGTGTGGCAGGCAAGTGCGGGCGCACCAAGCCCTCACATGTTTTTTTTTTTGGCTTTTGATTTTCAATCTTTTGTATTTTCGAGTTAAAAATTCAAATTAAATTCTGTTTTCAATTTTGTTTCTCATGACGAGTTTTTTTTAATATGATTCCTTTTTATAAAAAATTGATGATTGTCTTCCAAAAAATGTTAAGTTTTGACTTTAGTATCTATGATAAAAAAAAGTAACTAAAAGTTTCAACTCTAAAACTTGATACGAGCGACAGAGGAAACTTGATACAAGCGGGGGTTAAGAAAATTTGCAGATTTTACCCGCAGTTTCCCCGACAACGCCGACCACATCGACACCGCCAGGCTGCCTAAGCTCGCCGTCGACGCCCTTGCCGCCCTCTGGCCGACGCAAAGACCCGACGCCGCCACACTCGCCGCAGTCCCCGTCGCGCCGCACTCGCCCCGCGACCCGACGCCGTCAGCCTCACCACCATCGCCGCCCTTGACGCCCCGTGACCCGACGTCGTCGCCCTCGCCACCATTGCCGCCCTTGACGCTCTCCCCATCTCGCCGCCTTCGACGCCCTCGCCCCGTCGGCTCCCTCTGCCCCGTCGCCACCCTGACCCGACGCCGTCGCCGCTCGTCACCATCACTGCTCTCCCTGTCGTCATCGCCGCTCTCTCCGTCACCGCTCTCCTCTCATCAAGCCCCGGTGAAGACGGTCGTTTTAGTTGTTTCATGTGTTAGTTAACTTAGTTTTTTATGTTTTAGTTAATTTAGTTGTTTTGTGTTTTAGTTGTTTCATAGTTGTTTTTGTGTTTTAGTTGTTTCATAGTTGTTTTGTGTTTTATTTGTTTTAGTTGTTTATTTTTTTTGTGTTTTAGTTGTTTCATGTGTTAGTTAATATAGTTTTTTATGTTTTAGTTAATTTAGTTGTTTTAGTTTTTTTATGTTTTACTTGTTTTACTTGTTTAGTTTTTTTATGTTTTATTTGTTTTAGTTAACTAATTGTTCATATTGTTTTAGTTAGTTTAGTTGTTTTATCTTTTAGTTGTTTAGTTGTTTTTGTTGTTTTATCGGTGATGCGATATCGAGGAGTCACCGACGATCGTAGGTAAGGGAGGGTCCCCGACGATCGACGGTGAGGGAGCGAGAGTCTCTGACGATATCGGCGATTTAATATTAGGCTGATATATGATGGTTACATGTTTAAATGTTTACTTGCATAGCGTAGCCGTTGATTCGACGATGCCCGGCCAGCATGCATGCTCGCCGTCGACTCAGTGGCAACCACCTACTTGAGACTATTGATTAATGCCTTGTATTGATTTCCATATCTCATGTGTGTATATTGCCATGTCGTAACGTAGAAACTATGGATCACAGAGACATAGAACAAGAAGACTTGTTGGGGGATATAATACATGCCAGGTATAATCCCTTGGCATATGTCAACGACACCGATGGTCAGGAAGGACGGGATGACTCCGGTGATCCAACAATGGAGGAGGCAAGAGATAATGACAACTCTGAATGGCGGAGGAAGGAGATCATGATCACGACTCCGGTGACCGAATGGCGGAGGAAAGAGATGATGATCACGTCTCCAATGACCAAACGGAGGAGGGATCCTCAACTATTGCAAAGTCCAATGAGGTAAAGAGACGAGGCCCGAAGAAAAGGTTGCGCCAGGATGAAAGGTTCACGATCATAGAAGTCACGAACGATGGCCAACTGATTGCTCCCAAGCGGACCAAAGACGCATGTGTACATCAGTGTGGATAGTTGTTGTTAGGGACTATGTCTTGATCACCACCCAGCAATGGAGTAAGCATAATAAGGACCCCGAAGTTTCTTATGTCCATGATAGACTGAAAGATGATCTTTGGACCGAGCAGATGAGAAATTTCAGCCTATCGCAAGAGGAAGATCCGAATAATCCAGTTATAGAGCGAAAGGTCAAGTCATGGGCTCTTAAGAAGATGGCAGAACTATTCAGGAACTTGAAGAAAGAGTTGAACACAAAGTTTGTCGAGAAATATAAGACTCCGGAGTTCGTCGGCTGATATGAGAAGATAAGAGATCAATGGCCCGAATTTGTGGCCTATAAGAAAATCGGAGTAAGAAAATGTCACAGAGAAACAAGAATGCTGCAGCGAAGCAGTATCACCATCACACGGGTCAGGTGGCTACTACAAAGCCCGACCGTTATGGGACAAAGTTGAGCAAGACCTGCTTGCTAAGAATGTCCACCCAGAGACATTGCATTGGCCAGATCGTTCAAGGACTCGGTTCTTCAGGGTTGGGAGAACTTTGGACCCAGAAACAGGGAGGTCTGTCTAGACGAGAGATCAACTTGCAACACCCATCAAAAAGCTTCAGACAGAAATCAAGGCAGCGCATGAAGGGACGTTCATTCCCGACAGAGAAAAGGATGAGCTGACAGAGGCCCTCGGGAATCCTGAACACCCTAGACGAACACTAGGTACATTAGGCTCAGTTCCGTGGAAGCATGGGTTTCCCAACATCGGCGGTTATAGAAGCCAAGATAGAAAGAGGAAACTGGAAGCAAACAAAATGCAGAAGCTTAGTGTAAGATTAGCAAAACTAGAGGAACTTGAGAGTCAGCGAGCTACCGTCCAACCATGTGAGCGGAACGAAGATACTTCCTTCGACGCCTCCCCAGAAGCTACCCCACCATCTCAGTGGACAAGCAGCATGGCTTTCACGGAGCTCGTTCGGCCCGATTTCACGGCTCCTCGCTACCCCATGGATAGTATCACGGAGGCTTGCTACTTCTCGAGCATGCGTTGGTTTCCGTGAGGAATGGGTGATGAAGCAAAGTAGATAAGTATGTCTCTCAGTTGTTGAGAACCAAGGTATCAATCCAGTAGGAGATACAAGCAAGTCCCCAATAGGTGTACCTACACAAAGAATCAAACTCTTGCACCCAACGCTATAAAGGGGTTGTCAATCCCTTTAAGGTTACTTGTAAGGATGAGATTTGATAGGGATAGATTGCTTGAATGGAAAGTAAAACAAAAGGTAATAATAATGCAGCAAAGTATTTTTTGTTTTAGGTCTAAAAGTATAAGATGGAAAATAGACCCCGGGGGCACAGGTTTCACTAGAGGCTTCTCTCATGATAGCAATTATTATGGTGGGTGAACGAATTACTGTCGAGCAATAGATAGAAAAGCGAATAATTATGAATATATCCAAGGCAATGAATATGCATATAGGCATCACGTCCATGTCAAGTAGACCGAAACGATTCTGGATCTACTACTATTACTCCACACATCGACCAACTCCTGCCTCCATCTAGAGTATTAAATTCATGAAGAACAGAGTAACGCATTAGGTAAGATGACATGATGTAGAGAGATAAACTCAAGAAATATGATGAAAATCCCATCTTGTTATCCTTGATGGCAACAATACAATATGTGCCTCGCTACCCCTACTTTGTCACTGGGTGAGGACACCGCAAGATTGAACCCAAAACTAAACACTTCTCCCATTGCAAGAATTACCAATCTAGTTGGCCAAACCAAACCAATAACTCGAAGAGACTTGCAAAGATATGAAATCATGCATATAAGAATTCAGGAAAGACTCAAATAATATTCATGGATAATCTAAACATAAACCCACAATTCATCGGATCTCGACAAACACACCGCAAAAGCGTATTACGTCAGATAGATCTCCATGAAGATCATGAAGAACATGGTATTGAAGAGAAAGGAGAGAGAAGAAGCCATCTAGCTACTAGCTATGGACCCGAAGGTGTGTGGTGAACTACTCACGCACGAATCGGAGGGGCAATGGAGTTGATGTACATGCCCTCGTGATCGAATCCCCCTCCGGCAGATTACCGGAAAAGGCTCCAAGATTGGATCTCTCGGGACAGGGGCTTCTGGCAGTGGAAAAGTGTTTTCGTGGCTCCCTCTGATAATAATGGAATATTTTGGAATTTATAGGCCGAAGATTAGGGTTGGGAGAGCTGTCGTGGGCCCACAAGCCTGCTGGGCACGTCCTACCCCCCTGGGCGCTCCCCTAGGGCTTGTTGCCCCATGGTGGCTCTTCTGCCTTGGCTCTCAAGTCTCCTGGTTTCCTTCCGGTCCAGAAAAATTCATTCCGAATATTTGATTCCGTTTGGACTCCGTTTAATATTCCTTATCTGCAATTCTCAAAAAACAAGGAAAACACAGAAACTAACACTGGGCTCTAGATTAATAGGTTAGTCCCAAAAATAATATAAAATAGCATATTAATGCATATAAAACATCCAAAACAGATATATAGTAGCATGGAACAATAAAAAATTATAGATACGTTGGATATGTATCAAGGCTCAACATTGCGAGCTAATGACGAGATGCCAGAACCTGACCTTCAAGGCGGCGGTCGGCTCTGTTCTACCTCCTCGAGCTGAGGGAACTTTCGATTGCCGTCTGATTCCACATGGCTATGCTGTTGTGACGGTGGATGAAATAATGGATGGATATGAGGGGCTGGAGCTTGATAACTCTACAGGTGAAGAGGATATTGTTTTTCTAGAAAATGCTCAGAGGAGTATATGTCTATGGAGAAAGGAGTACATCAAGCTTCCAAACTGGAAGCTTTAGCAGATTCAGCCTCCTCCGGAGCGTCAGGGCACTCTACCTCCTCCTCCTCATCATCATCCTTCACCTGCTCCGGCGCGTGAGGCCACTCCGCCTCCTCTTTCGCCTCCTCCGGCGTGTGAGGCCACTCCGCCTCCTCCTTCGTCACCTCCTACGCATGAGGCCACTCCACCTCCTCCAGCGCGTGAGGCCATTTCGCCTCCTCCGGCACGTCAGACCACTCAGCATCCTCCAGCACGTCAGACCACTACGCCTCCTCCTCCTCCTCCTCCTCCTCCTCCTTCGGTGCGTCAAGCCACTCTGCCTCCTCAGACGCGTCAGTCACGACGGAAGAGAGACATCGTCGTCGCTCCGGTGGCTAGCAGTACAATAGGTGAGAAGAAATTCAAATTTGGTCCAAGCCTCAAGCCTCTTCCAAAGTTACCATACGAGAGGACTGGCAAAGAAAACGATGACATAATTAAAGCCAAAGTGAAGGCCCATTTTGCATGGAAACATCCACCTCGGAAGGAAATGCTAGATCCGATGAAAGCAAAGCGCACTGTGGATGCCCTGAAGCGACCATCACCGCCTCCGCTGCCATCAAACTATGACTACTGTATTATAAAAACATATAATGAAGCACAGCGGTCAGGAAGTACTTGTAGTGCTGCAAGAGTCAAAGAACGAAGAAGTGGGAAAACAATTTCCCAGCTCGGCAAACAGGAGAAGCAATCGTGCCCCCGCTCAATGTGTCTAGTTATATCGCTAATCATCCGGTGCTACTGCATGGTACCAAACCTGGTGATTACTTGGGGGATGATGTAATTTTGGAATGGCTGAGGTAACAGTAGAAGAATATAAATACGTGCACGGGAAGTCTCTCGTCAAACCTAATCATCCTCATCTAACAATGAAGATTTACAATTTGCATGGGTGGTATATGAAAACCTGCAGGGAGTTTGGGAGAGACGCTATGTATGTTAGAGTTAAAGCAGAGCACGAATTTATTGGACTCAACGTGATGCCTATTGAATTTGTGGAGTTATGTTAGTTACACGATCAACTAGACCTCAACAAACAACTCATGACTTCCTACTGTCTGTAAGTATTATTTCTATAGTTAAGTCTCTACCTCAACTCGTTCATTGCATGTATATATAATTACCCTCACTATATTATGCAGATTGAAGATCGTCGAAAGCAAAAAAGCAGGAATCTTGAACCTTGGGTTCATTACCGTAGATGACGTAAATGAATATACGGTACGAAACAGTGTCAAAGAAACTAAGGAAAACTTGCTAAATTCGTTCCTTATACATCAAAACAAAAGGGAAATACTCTTTCTTACAACTTCAAGTGAGTGTTGTCGTCTTCTGTATATTCGGTTTCGCTTACTCGAGGTTAAGTAATGTAACTAATGAGTTATATATGTGTGTGCAGTTACCACTTTGTTTTGCTATCCATTAAGCTTGACGGAGCATTAGTAATTGTTTTAGACTCGAGACGTAAAGACCCTGAGGATTATGCGGACATGATTGCAATGCTCAAGAAGTAAGTTCAGTCATACCAGGACCATATCGCATGCAACTCTTGTTCATTTTCTGATATTAAGTTTCCCGATTGACAGGGTTTGGAAAAAGTTCGCCCGAAAGTTTCCCGATCTAAACAAAGAGTTGCGATTTACACACCCCAAAGTAAGTAGTACTAGCTAGTTCCGCGCATCTTTAATTGATTCAAATTTTCATCAATATATCATTACCATGCTCGCTTATCAGTTTGATTGAATTCTATTTTCATAAAATGCTTGTACCAGAAACCGGGATTGTTTTATATGGATACTACGTATGCGAGTTCATTCGCCACTCGACCTCTAAGCGGAGCTTCTCTGACAAACAATTTGAAGTACGTAAATAATATTCACAATTTTATTTTATATATTACCATCAACTGTGTTGAGTTTCATTCATATATATGCATGTATTGACCCCTTCTTTAAATTAGATCTGACAGATGCGGGATGAACTCCTACCACATGATCGCATACGAGCAATTCAAGAGGAATTGACTGGATTTTTTCTTGACCACATCATACCTAAAGACGGAGAATACTATGTGGATTTGTGATTGAATCTTAGGTAGATGATGTTAGGGATTGTAAAAGATGTTATATTGTATATATGTAGTAGAGTCGGATAGATATATGAAAACTTGTTGTTCGATCAAGCACGGAGAAAGAGATGTCACTTCTCTCTATATATGTTCAGCATGACGATCTTGTGTAATTAATGGTTTTCTTCATTTTCTTATTACCTAGTGTCTAGTTCTCTCTATATGCATAGTAGTTAGTGTCGACCAAGCACGAAGAAAGAGAGGTAACTTCTCTCTATTATCTAGCAAATGCAATATGAAACCCTTAAATTAACCCTCCAAAACCCCGTAGCCCCCTTCCAGAAAAAACCAGCGCCTGACGCGTGGCGGCCTTTTGGTCCCGGTTGGTGTTACCAACTGGGACTAAACGTACTCCTGCCTGAGCGCCTCGCAGCGGCCACGTGGAGCCCCTTTGGTCTTTGTTCATAAGCGAACCGGGACTAAAGGTTTTGGGTATTAGTTCCGCTTGTTTTGTCCTGGTTCCAGAACCGGAACTAAAGGCCATCTGAAACCGGAACTAGTTCCCTGTTTTCTACTAGTGCATATAAGTGTTTAATAATAAGATGGTAGGTAAATCATGGCGATTGCATACAAAAATTTGCTAATATTTTCACTCAGGAATGTACAGATAGACCTACAATGACGAGCAATTTAATATAATGTTTATACTCACATTGCAATGCACGGTCAATAAAAAGAAAGTTGTGGTGATCCTAGACATTTCCTTGATCCAAAACTGTGAGGAAGAAAGGAGATTCTCCAACTTCATCACAAAGGCACTCTTTTTATAATTGTGGTGATCCTAGACATTTTCTTGCCGATTGCCCAAAAGCTAGAAGGATGGTTGCCACCTAAATCAATATAATAACCATATTTAAATTTGTGCACGCATGTTAAAAGCTAGATATTATCCCAATGAAAATATTTTGGATTTTTTTCAGAACTAGTACTATTTTTGTAGCATTTTTGAAAGTAGGTGTCTGAATTGAAAAAATATCAAAACTAGTACCCCGTCGGCCGATTGTGGGCCGACTGGACGCCCGTCGGCCTAAACGGGTCAGAAACAGGCCAGTCGGCCATAGCTAGGCCGACGCGCCGGGCAGTCGGCCCGCTCCTGGCCGAGGCCCTCTTGTCGGCCTCCTGCCGGCCGAAAGGCAACAGGATAAGGCCCCGTCGGCCACCTCTCCTTCTTCCTCCTCCAGCTTTCATATTAGCCTAGTTTAGGCCGAAATCCCCCTCCCCCCCTTTGATCTCCCATTTCGTCCACTCATTTGCTGTTTCAATCCGATGAAACGATACATCGTGTGTTTCTCCTCTGCCATATGGTTTTATTTTTTGTAATGGTGTATTGGTTTGTTCGTGTGGAGGAGAAAATGGTGTGGTGGTGGAGGTTTCAATGGCGAGAAGGTGGAGTGGTGGAGAGGAAGAAGGAGTGCACTCACGCGTCGAAGGTATAAATTTTTGCTGTTATTTTCGGGTTTTTTTATTGTTATTTTTGTAATGTACGTACAATTAGTTTATGTTATTTTTAGCAGCGTAGTTATTTTAGGTTACTTGTGTTAGTGTAGTGATTTTAATGTAGTCATATTAGTGTAGTTTTAGTTAGTGTAGTCATATTAGTAGCGGGTTTTAGTTTATGTTTTAGTAGTATAGGTTTAGTTAGTTTAGTCATACTAGTGTCGGTTATTTTTTGTGTACCTCATTTTAGTGTAGGGTTTTTTAGGTACATTATAGTGTAAGTTTTATTTTAGTGTCGATATATTCATTGCGAATAATGAGAAGCTGGCATTGTCTGACAGGATAAAATGTCAGAATCTGTAAATCTGACTGTGTATTACGGCCCTAGTACTATTCGATATAATGAGTTGGGGGTTAATCTTAGCAAGTTTAAAAGAGGCGAGATGACACTTTCAGACCCGGATAGACTGGACATTAGGCAGTTGAACCACTGGTTGACTACTAGTTTTGGCCTCGATCCTGCAGTTTGTTCCGTCAGTATTCATGCCTTGTGGATCAAATCCTGTAAAAATGTGAAGTGGGATTTGATTCCGATAGATAGGAGCCAACATTGGTTGTCTCTGGTAAGTCGTTGCAGAGACCGAATAATCCATTCGTATGCCCTAGTGCAACCAGTGGCGAAGGAGGAGAATATCGTACCACCCAACATGGGGTATGAACCACGCCAGAGTAGTCAAGTGGCTAACGAGATTTATGTATCCGGGTCACAGCCAACGGATGTGAATTATACTCAAGCCGGCAATGAGTCAGATTATGTTAGTGGTCATGCTGCTGGTCAGAGTATTCAATCGTTAGTATTAGCTGCCTCTGGTGTTGCTGATGGGGATGTGGAAGGCGATGGAGGAAGAGGACGAGGATGGGATTGCAGAGGAACTTGATTATGAAAATTCCGAGGATTAGGAGGAGGTACTAATTCCTGCTGCATGGGAGCAGGACATATCCGCCGGCTTTACTGTCAACGATGGCCATGAGACTCCATGGCAATATAATCTGAACCAAGTCCAGATCGGGGCTATGTTTGACATAAAGAAGAAAATGAAGTATGCAGTGATAAAGTGGGCTATGTCTACCCCGAGGGTTTTCCGGACACACATATCTAGTCCAACGAAATATACCGTCAAGTGTGTTGAATCAGTTTGTCCTGCGAAGGTGCACACGCACATGCCAAAGTATCACATCCACTGGGTTGTGACAAATATTGTACCGCATAATTGTGTTAGGAAAAACTTGTTGGCTTGTCATCCAAACCTTACTTCAACTCTCATAGCGCAACTCATGTATACTAAGCTAGTGACGAAGAAAGATATGGAAGCAAAGCACATCCAGACAGTAGTGAAGGTCAGATAGAAGTATGACATTCCATATGGGAAGGCTTGGAGAGCTAAGCAGAAGGCTATGGAGGAGAGGTTTGAGACGTTCTTCGACTCCTATGATAATGTTGTGCGTCTCCTTGACATACTGAAGGAGAGGAATCCCGACACTTATGTTAACATTCAGCACATGAGGTTGGAAAGCATACCGGATTACAAGGTGTTGAAACGAGTATTCTTCTCTTTCGGTATGTGCATCGAAGGCATTGTCTTCCTGTGATGTTTGTGGATGGTACATTCCTGACTGGTCAGTACAAAGGGCAAATCCTGACTGCTATTGGTGTGGACAGGAACAACCAAATCATCCCACTAGCCATTGCATTTGTGGAGGGTGAGAACTTTTCGAGCTGGGTATGGTTCTTCCGTCAAATTAAAATTGCGATCGCGAAGGACCGATCAAATGTGTGTCTCATTCATGACAGACATCCCGGTATATTAATGGTCGTGAAGATAGTGAGTAATCCAACTGCTGACGAGCCAACACCTTGGAAGGACTTGCAAAGCCGATGGTGCATGCACCATCTGGGTGCTAATTTCTTCTCACAGTTCAAGAACAAACGGTTGATGAACTTGTTCAAGAAGTTCTGCAAGCAGAACCAGCGGCGCAAATACGATTTTATTTGGTCGAAACTAGATGAGTTCACTAAGAAGTAGGTCCTTGCTAGGAAGAAAATGGAAAAAGACCAGGTTAAATTAACAACACTCATTGCAGAGATGGAGGGGGCAGTTGGTCTTTGTGACTTGCCAGCGATTGACTCTCCTAATACGAAGAGAAAGAAGGGCAGGGCAATAAAGAATTTTTTTTGAGTGGATAGAGAAAGAGCCTCCAGTGAATTGTTCTTTGCTGCAGGACACCCATGGAGCTAGGTATGTCCACATGACAACCAATCTTGCAGAGATCAATAACTTTGTTCTCAGAGGGAATAGAGCATTGCCACTGACAGCTATTGTGGAGGGTGTATTCCATGGCACTGTGAGGTATTTCAGAGAAAGGCATGAGTTAGCAAGGAAGCATATTGCAGATAATCAGAACACTCCTTCCTGCAGTCGTGTCATGGAGTACATGGCTAAGAAGATAAAGAAAGAAAAAAAGCACACCATCACACTCATAGGTAATCAGGAAAGGAGGTATGAGGTTCAGCTTCCTACTGATGGTTTTGGTTCTGCAGATGAGGTGAAGACGCATGAGGTTACAATCGGAGCAGAATTTCATCCAACCCGTGAGTGTACATGCAACAAGCCTCAGTTGTTGCGCCTGCCTTGCTCACATGTGTTGGCTGCCTGTGGCCAGATTCAGTTGGACGCTATCTCCTTCGTGTCTCCGTACTATTCAAAGGAGGCAGTACTCAATGTTTGGACAGGTGAGATGAAAGGGTTTAGAGTCGTTGGCAATTTCAACAAGGTAGACGATGGTGATAGAGTATACATCCCGGATCCTGCACTACGGCGCACTAGCAGGGGCAGGCGTAAGGTCAAGCTCATACGAAACGATATGGACCAATCTAAAGCTGGTGGAGCAACCAGACAATGTTTACTCTGCGCGGCTTATGGGCATAGGATGAAATATTGCCCCGACCTGAAGAAAGACGGTGCTTCCACATCGATGAGCGCTTCCACATCAACGACTGCAGCAACAGTTGCAAGAGGTGGTCCTGGTAGTCGTGGTGGACAAGGCTCTCGAGGCCGAAGGGGCGGACGAGGCATAAATAACTTTGAAGCTGCATAATATATGGGATATCAGACCTTACCTCGAGGAATGAATACTGCCCCGACAAATATATGGGATGAAGTTCGTGTCTTCGACTGAGACAGGTACGGGTTGTATCTGAAGCGTTACACATAGAGCACGAGGATCTACTTGGTTCCATCATCTGCTCCGGAAGATATCCCAGTTCCTCTCGCTAGCAATCTCTTCCCAACTACCTCACTTGTGGGAACCAGACACCACGCGGTATGTCCTCAGTTGTTCTCCACATGCTACATTTTCATTATACATGAACATGTACAATTGGTTAACTTTCTGCGTACAGGGTGAATTTTCAGCTCAGGCGCTAGATGAGGTTACTTCTTTGGTTGACCGCTTTGAGAGAGGAGAAACTATCCCACAACGAGATGCAGTATCAAGGTTGAAGAGTCTTCAGGCGAAGATACGCAGGATCATCGCAACTGTTACATGTAGGTGATCTGCCCATGTTGTTGACACTCGAGCATTACATCGTCCTCCACGCCCCTCTCTGCAGCGTTCAGAACCTCGGCCTTCATAGCCAGGGAGCTCCTCCTGGCAGCAGGAACCACCTTCATAGCCAGGGGGCTACTCTTGGCACCAGGCACCTTCTTCACAGCCAGGGAGCTCCTCCTGGCAGGAGGCACCTCCTTCATAGCCAGGGAGCTCCTCCTGGCAGCAGGCACCTTCTTCACAGCCAGGGGGCTCCCCCTGGTAGCAGGCACCTCCTTCACAGCCAGGGGGCTCCTCCTGGCAGCAGGCAACTCCTTCACAGCCCGGGGGCTATTTCTACCAGAAGGCACCTCCTTCACAGCCCGCGGACTCTTCCTGGCTTCAGCAGATGGACCTAGGTAACTTAACTTTTGTACATTCTTTTACAAAATTTAGTCTCGTATGTCATACCTTACATGTTTTATTTCACCAACACGAGGCACCCAATCGCAGCCGTTTATGACTTCAGTTCAGTCACCTCTATTTACTGCTCCTGGTTTGTACATACCTGGTGACGGCGAGGACAATGATCGTGCTGCATGCACCCATGGTATCTCGGAGACAGTTCTTGGCACTCCACCACCACCGTCGACGCAGGAGACGCAGACACCGACGGAATAGGTGTTCTATGGTCGTGGTTATCGTGACACTCGTCCACCGCCTCAGCGCTTATCGCCTTCCGGTCCATGTCCGAGGAAGTAGAAGATTCGTCGCAAGCCCTAGGAGTGATATTGTCATCTACGTACGGGACATGACTATCTATTTATGTATGAGACATATGTAGCCTTTATGTATCGGACATATTCATGTATTTGTGATATTTAGCCTCTATGTATCGGACATATATAGCCTCTATGTATTTGACATATTTATGTTTGAGACTTATTTGGTTTGGAGAGAGAACAACAGTAACGCAAACCAAATCCATCGACATCAATTGCACGTTACAACTGGATTAAACGTTACAACTTAATTAAACCGCAATGCATAGAACTGTTGGAAATATGCCCTAGAGTCAATAATAAATTAGTTATTATCATATTTCCTTGTTCATGATAATCGTTTATTATCCATGCTATAATTGTATTGATCGGAGACTTAGATGCATGTGTGGATACATAGACAAAACCATGTCCCTAGTATGCCTCTAATAGACTAGCTCGTTGATCAAAGATGGTTAAGGTTTCCTAGCCATGGACATGAGATGTCATTTGATAAACGGGATCACATCATTAGGAGAATGGTATGATGGACAAGACCCAAACTACAAATGTAGCATATGATCATGTCAGTTTATTGCTACTGTTTTCTGCATGTCAAGTATATGTTCCTATGACCATGAGATCATGCAACTCACGGACATCGGAGGAGTGCCTTGTGTGTATCAAACATCACAACGTAACTGGGTGACTATAAAGGTGCTCTACAGGTATCTTCAAGGGTGTCTGTTGAGTTGGCATGGATCAAGACTGGGATTTGTTCTTCCGTGTGACGGAGAGGTATCTCAGGGCCCACTCGGTAATACAACATCACAATAAGCCTTGCAAGCAATGTGACTAAGTTTTAGTCACGGGATCTTGTATTACGGAACGAGTAAAGAGCTTTGGAAGTAACGAGATTGAACTAGGTATGGAGATACTGACGATCGAATCTCGGGCAAGTAACATACCGAAGAACAAAGGGAACATCATACGGGATTAACTGAATCCTTGACATAGAGGTTCGACCGATAAAGATCTTCGTAGAATATGTAGGAACCAATATGGTCATCCAGGTCCCGCTATTGGTTATTGGCCGTAGAGGTGTCTCGGTCATGTCTACATAGTTGTTGAACCCGCAGGGTCTGCACACTTAAGGTTTGGTGACGTTTTGGTAGTATAGAGTTATGTATGGTTGTGACCGAAGGTTGTTCGGACTCCTGGATGGGATCCCGGATGTCACGAGGAGTTCTGAAATGGTCCAGAGGTAAAGATTCATATATAAGAAGTCCTATTTTGGTCGCCGGAAAAGTTTCGGGTATCATCGGTAGTGTACCGGGAGTGCCGGTAGTGTACCGGGGGACCATCGAGAGAGGTATTTCGTCCCAAGAGGCTACATGGGCTGTGTGGGGGGGGGTGGAAACCAGCCCTTATTGGGCTGGTGGAAGTCCTCTAAGAGGCCCATGCGGCTGGAGTGGAAAGAGAAAGAAAAAAAAACGCAAGGTGGAAAGAGATTCCAAGTAGGAAAGGAGGAATCCTAGTCCTACTAGGATTGGAGGAGGATTCCTCCTCTCCTCCTTGCGCAAAGGGCAGCCTTGTGCACCAGCCCTCCTCCTCCCTCCCTCTTATATATACTGGTGGCATTGGGTGTTTTCCACTTGATTTTACGGCCACGTGCTGCCCGTTCCACCGGTGCTCCTCTAGATCGGATTTCCGCAGTGCTTAGGAGAAGCCCTGCAGGAATAGCTCCACCACCATCGTCGGAGCGCCGTCACGCTGCCGGAGAACTCTTTTACCTCTCCGCTCCCTCTTGCTGGATCAAGAAGGCGGAGATCGTCATTGAGCTGTATGTGTGCTGAACGCGGAGGTGCTGTCCGTTTGGTGCTAGATCAGAAGGACCGTGATCAAGATCGCGAGACGGATCATGATGAGTTCCCGAGAAGGATCGTGATGAGTTCGCGAGACGGATCGTGATGAGTTCGCAGGGTGGATCGTGATGAGTTCGCGGGACAGATTGTGATCAAGATCGGGAGACGGATCGTGATGAGTTCGCGGGACGGATCGTGATGAGTTCACGGGACGTATCGTGATTGATCGCGGGACGGATCGTGATGAGATCGCAGGACGCTCGGCGTTTTGGATCGCGAAGAAGTTCGACTACACCAACCGCGTTTCTTAATGCTTTTCGCTTACCGATCTACAAGGGTACGTAGATCCACTCTCCCTCTCGTAGATGCTCATCACCATAGATAGATATGCGTGTACATAGGAAATTTTTTGTTTTCCATGCAACGTTTCCCAACAAGAACAACACTACAAAACATAGTACTACATGAAAAACTTATTACATGACACTACAAGAGATCTGATATACTATGACGAAAATGCTCGTGACAGTGTCTCGTAACGTCACCTGATATACTATGACGAAAATGCTCGTGGCAGTGTCTACGTCACCGAATATGATAATGTGTGACAATACACACCTAGCATCACAAAATCTGCCAAATCCGTGACGGCCACATAATCACCGTCACTCATTACCATATTTTATGACGGTGTTGGTAGTTCCCATGACAGACATGGTTGGGTCACAGAAAGAATTCAAATCAATGATGCTAGTATATTGTCACATATATATAGTGGTGAGATGTAAGGAGGTGGGACGCACATGTCAAAAAAGAAATACGGTAAAAATATATCATAAAAATTTTACACATTGACATATCCGGGGATGCGCCGGGTGTGCCTTGGCACACCCAGAAATATACCCTAGGGCCATCCGAGGGTTCGCCGGGTGTGCCGTGATACACCTAGAAATATACTCTAGGGCCATCCCGTACGTTGTTCATGGTAGGATTTTTTTTCATAGCAAGGAATCATAGTCGTATCATTGTCATATCATAGTAGGATTTTTTCATACCAAGAAATCATAGTCGTATCATAGTAGGTATCATAGTAGAAATATACTCTGGGGCCATTGTTGGAGTCATAGTCGTATCATAGTAGCATTTATTTTCTCCACGCACTATTTGGCCCAATTCTGAACTGAGGCCATCCCAAAAATATACTAGTACTATGTATTTCTTTCCTCTGTTTCTCTTGGGCTAGCGAGACGCAAGTAGCGACGAGCGACCTTAATCCCCATCTGGCTCAGACGCGTGGCTGCCGCTCCTGCTGCCTTACGCGCCGCCGCACTCCGGCACGATGTGTCGCCCCCCACTCACCTTCTCCTCCACCGGATCTCCTCCCACCACACGGCCACGGCACGATCCGCCAGACTCCAGCACGACGTGCCACCCCTCTGCTCACCTTCTCCTCCACCGGCTCTCCTCCCACCACACGGCCATGACACGAGCCGCCGAACGTCCGAGGCAAGCCGCTGACCTGGAGTGCGTCCCGGATCTCCGGAGGAGCTGGTGGCCTGCCGGTGGTCAGTGGACTCGCTGTTGTAGTCCCTCCCATCCCCAGTTCTCCACCGCGACTACAACACTTCTGACGGCCGACGACCTCGTGAGTTTTTCTACAGTTCTTCTCAACTTCCTCAGTAGCAAAGAACAGGGATTTTTAATCAGTTATGCAAATTACTTTTAGATAATTTGGCATTGTGTTACTTGTGTAATGAGATCTCATATGTGTGAATTGATGTCATTTATTTCCTGAACCTGAATGTACAATCAGTTTGTTGTATGGAACTATGAAGTATGAACTGATGCCATTTACTTGAATTATTACTGACCTCCTCTAGTTGATCATCGAGACACCGTGCAGTTTCCGAACTGCCGGTCTCATCTCCTTGATCACCGGGATGCCGCCACATCACATGAATTTGTTTTAACGAACTGAATTTCTATAGATGTGTAGTCTATGTTTAAAGTAGCTCCTGCGCAGCCGAGCCGTGGTCATCGAGACATCATACTAATAGATAGAGAATGATTTCTAAATGCATTTATCCTTTTTTGTACTGTATTAACCGCCGCACTCCGCATGTATTTAAGTTGCAAATTTTGGTTGGACAGTCTGCACGCGTGATTAGCTCTGTAGCTTTTGGGACTTGGTAACGTTGGAATCAAATTATAGTTTGGAGATTAAAGTTTTGTGAGATGTTTAACATGTACGAAAAAAGTATTATGCTTGCTAAACTTCATGGTAAATAATAGTTTCATGTACATATTGAAAGTGTACTGCTCAAAGTCTTTAGTTTTCAGTTTTTATGAATGTGGGAAATATGAGCAATATTATATTGTTTGCGAAAAGTGAATATTTTCCATATGGCACATGTGTGCTAGTTATGGTGTAAGCATATTTTTCTCACAAGTAAATGAATTTTTTGTAGGACAATGGGCCGAAGCTGGATACAGGGAACTCGTTTCACAACATCGTACTTGAAAGGTGTTGAGGAGTTTATGGATATTGTTCGCCAAAATTTCCCAGAAAATCAAGACGTACTATGTCCATGCCGAAACTGCCTGAATCTGGAACTCCAGAGCCAGCCAGTTGTTGAGGAGCACATACAATGCGCTGGTATGTCCAACACATATACAGGGTGGATGTTTCATGGTGAATCGTTGAGTGATGATGAAGGGGGTGAGATGGAGGATGATGACGTAGACTTTAATGAAGACAATCGAGATGATGTTTCGTATATGGTAGATGATTTGGCTAGGTCTGGAAGGCGAGGTGAGGGTCAACCAAACCTCTATTGCAAGCTGATTGAGGAAGCCAAGAAAGAACTGTGCGAAGGATGCAGCGAGTTCACATGACTATCCTTTATCATTAAGCTCCTCCATGTTAAGTCATACAACCGGGTCACAAACAAGGGATTCAGTATGTTTCTTGAGGTGTTCAGCATGGTGTTTCCACATGCTGATATACCAGTCATATGAAGCAGCTAAGAGTGTTCTCCATGAAGCTGGGCTTGGTTATGAGACTATTCATGTATGCAAGTTTGATTGTGCATTGTTTTGGGGTAACTATGCCAACAACACACATTGTCCTGAGTGCGGGACATCAAGATGGAAAGACACGGAGGGAAGGAAAAAGATACCCCACAAGGTTCTTAGGTACTTTCCTATAATCCCTAGGCTTCAAAGATTTTTTGTGTCAAAGGAATAGTCGGCAGATGCTAGGTGGCACAAGAAGAAGAGGGTCGCCGAGAAAGGTGTTATGAGACACCCAGTTGATGGTGAAGCATGGAAGCACTTTGACAGAGAGTATGGTTGGTTTGCTAAAGATGCTCGTAACTTTAGGCTTGGCATTGCCACGGATGGATTCAACCCCTTTGGAAACATGAGTAGCTCATATAGTATGTGGCTAGCTTTTGTCATCCCGTACAACTTCCCGCCGTGGATGTGCATGGAGCAATCCAATTTCATGATGGCTTTGCTTATTCTTGGAAAAAAAAGCACCTGGAAAGGAGTTCCATGTATTTATGCAGCCATTGATAGCAGATATGATCAAGCTTTGGGGAACCGGTGTGGAAACGTACGATGCATTGACTGATGATCCATTTACTTTGCATGCTGCATTCTTGTGGTCTATTCATGATTACGCTGGACTAGCCACTCTATCAGGCCGTAGCACTAGAGGCTATTATGCATGTGTGCACTGTGATGAAAACCCTTGCTCCGAGGCTCTGGAAAAAAAGATTGGGTATGTTGGGCATCGCAGATTTCTTCCCACCAATCATCATTTTAGGAGAAGCAAGGATTTCAACGGGTCAGTTGAGAAACGAGAGAAACCTCGTAAGTTCACAAATGCCGAAGTGTTGGAGAAGTTAGAGAAAGATAAGAATTTCAAATCAGGGAAGTATCCAGGCAATAAGAAGAGAAAGCGCACTCAGAAAGATGAACCAATCTAGAGTCAGAAGGTTAGCCTATATGATCTGCCATATTGGTCAAACCTAAAATTAGCATACAACATTGATGTGATGCACATCGAGAAGAACATATGTGAAAATATACTTGGGACCCTACTTGAGATTGAGGGAAAGAATAAGGATACAATAAATGCTAGGATAGATTTGCATAAGTTAGGAATCCGGGATGATCTGCATCTGAAACCTGATGGAAAGGGCGGAATGGTGAAGAAAAAGGCAGAGTATAATCTCACGAAGGAGAACAAGAAAAGATTCTGCGAGTATTTAGCTAATGTGAAATTCCCAGATGGGTATGCTGCTAATCTAGCAAGATGTGTGGATCTTGAAACATATAAAGTGCATGGGTTGAAGACCCATGACTGTCACATACTACTTCAGCAAGTCATACCAGCTGCACTAAGAGGGCTTGTGAGGAAGGACATATATGAGGCCATTGCTGAACTTGGTAACTTTTTCACACAATTGTGCTCAAAAACTCTTCAAGTTGATGTGCTTCACCAGATGAAGGAGGATATTCCTGTAATTCTTAGCAAGCTTGAGAGGATTTTTCCACCCGCCTTCTTTGATGTCATGGTTCATTTAGCTGTTCACCTTCCTGAAGAGGCAATTCTAAGGGGCCCTGTGCATTATGGATGGATGTATCCAATAGAAAGAAGGCTTGGGTACCTAAAGGGAACAGTTCGTAACAGAGCAAAGCCAGAAGGGTCAATTGCGGAGGCATATGTCATGGATGAGTGCTTGTCCTACTGCTCTAGATATCTGACAAATATTGGGACAAGATTTGAAAAAGAAGATAGGAACAAAGATGGGAAGAGGAATGTTTCTTCTGATGAACTGGCAATTTTTTCAATGGCTGCAAAAGGTCTCGGTGCGTCAAAACTGAACCTTTATGATACTGAGTACAACGAAATGGTTTGGTCCGTGCTTAATAATTGTCGTGATGTAGACAAGTACATGAAGTAAGTATTCTTGCCATCTTTTTATGCATATTATGCGGTTGGCTCATAGAGATAATGAATTTTGATGTGTTTATTTTTTGTTTGATGTTGTAGGGTTTTCCGAGAAGAGTTACGTATGAAAGGTGTGGCTAACATTGAGCAGACACTTAAGAAGGAATTCCCTACGTGGTTTGAGAAGCATATAAGCTATTTGTTTTTATGTGTCTTATATCCATCTTGCATTACTGACGCCATTAACCTTATCATTTTGATGTGTGGTCATCATGTACAGATTCATAATATAGGAGAGCAGAATGTTTCAGAAGATTTGTACTCGCTATCATGTGGCCCAGACAAGCGTTTACTAGTGTACTCTGCCTGCAACGTGAATGGTGTTCGATATCACACTCTGGATCGTGAGAGGAAGAGAAGAACTCAAAATTTAGGCATCATGGTAAAGGGAGTTAAAAATGGTACAGAGATTCTGTACTATGGTGTTCTCAAGGAAGTTCTTGAGTTGATGTACTCGAAAAACAAGCATGGTGACAGGTCAGTATATTTGTTTCGCTGTGATTGGTATGATATTACACGCAAGACGACCGGGTTGAGAGATGATGGGTACTTCAAAACTCTGAATCATAAGGCTCTTTGGTACAAAAAGGATCCTTTCATATTGGCTTCTCAAGCAGAGCAAGTCTTTTACATGGAGGACACACATCTTGGAAAAGATTGGAAACTGGTACAGACTTTTAGTCATAGACATTTGTACTATGTTTCCGAATCAGAGACGGGTGAGCTCAATGCTACAGATGCATACCAAGAAGATATCGTAGCGCCAACTTTTACAGTGAACGATGTTGATCCGATGTTTCACACTTTCGGCCGTGATGATGAAAAAGGCACACTCGTTGATCCTAAGATCATCGCCGAGATTGAGAAAATTATCGAGAACAATGATGAAGATAGTACCAATGATGAGGATGAACAAGAAGATGACGGATTGAGTGGAAACAGAAGTGAGCACTCAAGTGATGATGAAGTTTAGCATGCTTTTGGACGTTTGCATCTCCAATGAAGTTTTTTTCCTTGTTTCATGATTTTTGTAATGGCGTATATATCATCCTACTTTATTGAAGTGACGAGCAATAGGTTTGCTTGTTTCCTGAAGTTTTGCCTATTTGGGTTCGTGAAGTTTTGCTTATTTGTGTTCTGTGCAATAGGTTTGTAGAATTATTGATTGTAGAATTATTGATTATTATGTCAACTCGTTTCTTATGTCCATATCGCTCCAGTTACAGGGGAGATGCTGCCCAAATTTTCCCTAACTTAATGTGCAGTACTTGCTACACTTTGGCCAGGCACTTTCCACATTCAGTTTTGATAAACAAGGATAACAAGGTTACACAGATTATTGTTTTTTGTAGTCATGAAATAATTTTTTAAGAGAAGTGAAATCGTTATTAAGTTGGATTTTCTTTTGAGTGAGAATTTTTTGTGAGCAGTTTTTTTAAGATATTGAATTTTTTTAAGATTGCCTCATCTATTAAATGGAGGCAAAGATAGTGCAAGTTCATTTCTTTCTACGTGAAGATAAATGCATTTTTTCTTCAAATAAATGGAACCTCTTTCAGATTTTTGTCAAGTTTATAAAGAATGTTACATATATAAAACTATGTACATTTTAAAACTATCTTTTACTTCGTCATAAATGTTTCTAGACATAGTTTGTTGTTTATTTGGGAAAAACTATTTTTTTCCATCATTTGCACTTGGCCAAACAATGCACTTGACATACACACACGTACAGATAGAATATGCACTATTATTTTTTGAAATGGAGGCAAAGATTGCCTCATCTATTAAATAAGCAAAAGAGAATTGCCTAGTTAGTTACGGAAAACCGGGCGAAAATCGGAATATGCATTACCTTCACGTAGAAAGAAATGAACTTGCACTATCTTTTCCAAAGAAAAAAGTGGGGCATATGTACTCATCTCCCTGCCAACCCTCACCCGCCTCGAGCCAATCTCCCGCGCCACTGCCGATCTGCAGCCGGCGGCCAGCGTCCTGCCCCTCGGTACTCATCCTCCCTACATTCCTATCTCTGTTACTCATTGGATCTCCCCGGTGAACCAGTCGACAAATTATCAACGTCGTCTTGCCATGGCGCCCTAGGCACGGCGTGGTGCGCATATGTCGAGCCTTGCCGCTTTGCAGCCCGCCTCCATGCCTTGGTCCCAGCTCCCGCGCTGAAGGGCGCCATCGGCACCAACACCGCGTCCAAGGGGGCCATGCAGGAGTGCACGGGCCAAACACCGAAGTAGGTGGAGAACGCTCAGCTGCCGCCGCCATCGCACAGGCTTTGCCCAACAACGACCCCTGGTGGTGGCTAGGAGGCGAGAGACGGGGGAGGAAAGTGGCGACTACCGGTGGGGTGGGGTGAGCCGCCCGACTCGCCATAGGTCGAGCGACACAAGGCCGTTGTTCTCAGTATCTCATGAGTTTTCGATCTTAAACGCCATTTACTAGTTCTGAAACCAAATCTATGTAACATATTTTTCTTGGGGGGAAACGCTTGCGATCAACCGACTGATAACAACATGTGCATCTGTCACCTTCGCGTCTGTTGGATCTATCTTAATCAAATGGTACGTCGCCTCCATGACTGTTGGATCCGTTGTTGCAATTTTCCCCATCGCAACAATCAGGCTGTTGTGGGATCTCAATCTAACGTGACCACATCCATGTATTCTTTATCATTTCATCCCAGGCAGCAACATCAGCATAACAGGGTGGTCATGGTTTGGCGTGAGGTCAGTTCAACTGGAGGTTGGGCGCGGTCATCGTAGTGGTGCCTGTTGTCCGCTTCCACCATGTCCGTTAACCACGCGCGGTGTAGCCACCTCGTCGGAGAGGAGGATGGTGGCGAGGCGACCTGGTCGGCGGTCCAGCGCTCGTTTGCGGCAACACCTTTGTTGCAAAAGTTCTGCAATATGAACTTTGTTACACACGTCCGAACGCAATATCATCCGTGTTGCAAAGCTCGCAGTTGAATCTGATGGCTCCACACATTGAATCCTATGGCTCTACATGCGTAGGATCTTTAAAAAAAATCCGTCGGCTGAAGCATAGCATTCCCCAACTTTTTTCTCACAGAAATAACTATTGCCTCTAGTTTTCTGACAATATATTATATGTTTATTACGTCAAAAAATTAGTTTCCCTCCACCAAAAAAACACGTTCCCTCCATTATTGCAATTTTTTGGCATCCTACCCCACCTGTCAGTCACCATAAAAATGTGAGCCCCCATGATCTATTCCCGCTCGTAGCAATTTACCATTCCCTCATATCCTGCCGTGGCCATCTCCGCTTCCCCCATTATCGCCACCAGCAGATCGGAGGTCCTCCGATCCACCCGCCCCAGCCAGGTCGTGAGCCGCCCCCTCCTCATCTACGGGATTCCGGCCACCGCCTCACTCGTGAGCTTCTCCTACGTGCTCCGGTAAACTCGAACGCTGCGGCCCTTCTCACTAGCGGGATAGGAGCCGCCGGCCTCACCCGCGAGAACGCCGCCGCCTGCACTAGAGAACGTGCTACCACCGGCCGCAAGTTCGTCGATCTCGTCAGGTACGTGATTTGTTAACCGTCCCCGATCTCGCCATTCTTTCTGCATATGTTCCACGCCAATTGGTTTGTTGTACACGCGGGTGTATAGTCTGCTCCTGCTCTGTGCGGACTCTAGTAGACAGGCCATGTGATAGACTGTATAAGATGAGATTTGTAGATAGTCTGTGTTTATTCCGTTACCAACTGATTCAAATTTTGAAAGGTGATGTGTTGATCGATTCATTCATGTGGGTCTGGGGTTGATTATACTACAATCATTGACATGAGAGTATAGTGCGTTTAGTTCCAGTATACTACACTCCAATCAAATCAGAATGTTGTGTGCCTGCACCCTGACTCGCCTTGAGCCCTAGTAGCTGCTTTGGACCGATTATCAAATACGTACATGTTTAATTTATGCTCTTAGAGCAGTTACTAAAATAATATGGTTCCTGTGCATTTCAATTACATCTGCTTATGGTTGATACTCTTCAGTGCTTGTGTTGGTTTTCTAGGTGTGCCGAGTTCTTGTATTTTGCTTGCCTCATCTATCTGAAATCTGGGAGCATCCAGTAGTGTTTTGTGTTGGTATTTAGGTGAGCTAGATAAACAGACTTGCTCAGAGTGGATTACATAGTTGCCTGACCCTTGACAAATCTGACTTGTTTTGCTGCAGCTAAGCTAAACTACAGGATGGCCAAGCTAAATTAGGTGCTGCCTAACAAGGTTAGTCAGACTGGTTTAGATAGTTTAAAAAACTAATGTTGTATTCTTCTGTTTCATGTCTTTTGGAAAACAAAGTGAACTTGTATAACTCATGAGTCTGATATATGCATGTGAAGGCTTACTCGTTCTAATGTTTTAACCATTTTCCCTTAGTCTGAACATGAATTCTATTGGATTACCTCCAATGTGTTCTTCTAAACAAGTAACACCTATTTAACTGAAAACTGCACCTACAATTGCATGCTCTCTGTTTCTAAGTAGTTTTGTTTAGCATTCTATTCAAATCTACTCAGAGATAACTTGGTTCTTAGTAGATTTTGTTTGCTAAAATACCTATGAACATTAACTCTTTTCAACCTTTTCCACCTTGAACTGTGATGTTACTATCTGTATACTTGTATGGATAATTTCTGTCTTCTCAGTCATGAACCAAACTGTCTCTACGCAGCTTTGACTTTGCACCGTATGTTAACATATTGCTTCCTAATTTTCATGATATCCTTCTTTTCCAATGTGGTACGACCATGCCGGCAACACCGGAGTATGAGAGGAACAGGTTGGCAAGGGTTGCGAGGAACACGGCAGAAGGTGCAGCGCCTCTTGCGCACATTAAAAAATTAGCCGGTCAACTGGTATACGGTGGGAGTGGTCATGAAGAAAAAAGGAACAGAGGTAAAAATGCTGGTAGTGGCTCTGAATATGAGCCAAATGATGATGAGGAGGCTGATGATGCCAATGAGGATTCTTGGGAAGAAGAGGAGCATGAGCCAACTCTACTTATCTCAAAGGCAAGAGTACTATATATTAGTATAGTACATAGTAGATCATAATACATTTCTTTCTAACCTGTTCACAAACATGTGTTTATCAGTGTTGGTACACCACCTAAATCTGAAAGTTGTTCATATCATGTGTAAATTATAATGCCAACTAAGTTACACAATTAATTGGTATCCTCTGATGAATTGTTCTACAATCTAAACGTCAATGTTTTCCCAACTTATTTGAATCAGGAAAAGCAAGCTTCTGCAAAGCCACAAGGGAGAAAGCATGCTCGGACCAAACCTACTGTACCTATTACCACAAGAACCACAAGAGCATCAAAATCAAAACCTAACCAGACAGAACAGATCCCATCGGGTGACAATGACAGTTCACTTCTCCAAACTTCCAAGGACAACAACACACCTCAAGATGATACAGAGATGCAACATTCTCAAGACATGACAAACACCTCTTGCCAAATTGATAGCACAGTTACAGTATGTGGCCAAGGTATATGCAATATCATCACTTAACAGTGTTTGCATTCTAGTTTCCACTTTGAAATAATAAAGTTCAACCTTTTCTGCTACCTTGTGATGTACGTGTTGTAGTATGCTCCACTCATCCAACTAATCCAGAAACCTCAAAGAGGTGTAAACGTAGACCAACCATGGGGCATGGACTATAGGATTATGCTGAAAGGAACGGAGGGAGGAAGATGAAGATTGAGTTCTCAGCTGGTAGAGTGAGACCTCTTGACCCTGTCCAAGTAGCCAAGCTTACTTCTCAGTGTGGTATACATGTCCGTAGCGACATGCATGTTGCTACACATTGGAAAGATTACAGGAAAGACGGCCTAGACCATCATATTCCTAAGGCTATTTGTCATGTAGCGGTGAGACATTGTGTTCACTCTTCAGATTCTCATTTTCGCATGTCTTGCTGTTATTTAATGATGTATATTACCACTCATTGTTTTTAGAAACATTTTGAAATGGATCCAAAAGAGGAGCTGTCCAGAAGTGTATGCAAAACTATACTCCAGAAAAGTATTCGACAACAACGTTATAGGTTGAAGAGGGATTATAACAATGGCCTTACCTTTGAAGAAGCGTTAGCCCATAAGCCACCCAATGTGAGTCAGGAAAATTGGGAAGCCCTTGTCAACAAATGGTCAGATCCAAGAAACAAGGTCTGTAGTCAAATATGCCACTAGGAACATCTATACTGAATCTTAAGTTTACCTTCCTTGCGATTTTCCTTTTGTTGTGACTTTGATACGAGCAACAACACTACTTATATTACTACTATTCATTTGTTTCATACAGGAACTTTGTCAAAAGAACAAGGATAACAGAGAAGCTGTCAAGCATCAACAAACTACACGCTCTAGGTCTTATCCTTCCCATTTCCACCAAAACTGTAAGTATTCTAGCTAACTCACTGTTGTCCCATGTCGAGTACAACATGACTTCATATATGGAATAATGATTATTTCGGACAACTTGTAGAAAAAAGACAAGTACAACAATGAGGACCCTAGTCCAGTTGACTTTTTCAAAGAGACCCATACGAAAAGAAAGACCGGAAGTATGAGCACGACTGCACTTAACGCTTATGTGAGTTTTCTTTCTCTTTTCTCGATGACTTGAATACCTGTTGGTGTTGCATCACTGTTTTGCTATTGGCTGCTAATTATATTGCTGTTGTGATGATGCCTTCCATTGTTGTATGCTTCTGGTTTTATCTTTGTTGGCTTTGTCTACTTCCTATATATGTTGCTTATTGTGTTGTTGGCTGCTGCTAGCTATGCTTCAGATGAAAAGTCTCCCTCATATATGTCTTGCAAGTTTCAGATTACTTTATTTAGGGAACCATACTTAATATCATACAGACATGTATCTCAGTTTTATAGGTGTTTACGGTTATTATCTATGCTTTTATAAGTGTATAATCTAACCTTTCATGTCACTCTAACTTATGAAACAATACTTTCTTGTACAGACTGCCATGCAAAATAAAAAGAGTGAAGCACAACTAGAAGATGAGCAGCTAGTATCTGATACACAAATTGTGGCTGATGTTCTAAAGGAGCATAGCTCCTCAAGAACCTTTCTTTCCACTATGGGCTACCAATCAAGATCTGGGAGGTCTAGGACCTCCGCTTCCACAGAACGTGTTCGAGAGCTAGAAGAAAGAGTTGAGCAACAGAAGAGAGAGGCAATTGAGGCACGCGAGATGTATCAGCGATAATTAATCGAAAGAGTTAAAGTGCAAGAGTCCGCACTTGAAGAGATGCAAAAGAAGCAACAACAAGAAATGGAAGCTTTGAAGAAGAGCCAGGAAGAGAAGATGACATCCTATGAAAAGAAGCAAGAGGAAACAGACAACCTTATCAGTTTCCTCATACGAAAACATGCAACTCAAAACTAAGCAACATACCTACTCGTTCATGAAGGCCATCATTACGTGATGGTGATATCTAGAACATACATAATTTGCTTTTCTTTAGTTACGTTAGTTTCATTACATGGTGGTGATATCTAGAACATACGTAGTTTGCTTCTCTTTAATTATGTTAGTTTCATATTGCAAGTTATTTATTATCATTTTCTTTGAATGTACGATGATATTTGGTTGTGTTAAATATATATTGTTATTTGGCAGTCGAGTATATATTGTTGTATGTATTGAAATTGAATTTTGATTCAAAATTTGTAGTAAAGTAAATTTGGAAGTGTTACCAAAAATAATATGATATAAAATTAAATTAAAAAATAATTAATATTACACTCACAAAATAATTCTTCAAAATAATATTTGAAAATATCTCGAAAATATTTAATTTTTAATGAAAATGTAATTGACAAAAATATTCCAAAAATAAATAATTATTTAAAAAATTGGAAAAATAAAAAATACTAGAAAAATGGAAAATAATTCCAATTTTTTAGAGAAATAAATTCTAATAAAATTGCATGACATCATAGATCACGTCATCCACCTTCGGTGACGCTAATCGGTGATGTTTTAGGGCCATGGGATGGACTCCTAGGTGTTATGCCAGTGACGGTGCACCATCTGCATCGTCACGGAAGGTCCCATATTCGGTTACAGTCTTTCACGCGTCGCGTCACTAGGAGGAATCTATGACGGTGATTTAGTGACGATGCTCGTGACGCTCAAAATACGTCACAACGAGGTTTTCCATGACGTTCTTGGATATTGCATGATGATAGTAGCTCGCCACAATATACCAGATCACTTGTAGTGTGAATGCATCATCGTCATCCTCCGTCGATGCAGATCTCTTCCCTTTTGTCGTTGCAGAACTATTGCCCTTCGACGATGTGCTGGTCTTCACCTTGGTACTCGGCGTGAAGCCATCGTCTTCATCCTCCATCGCTGCAGAAGTATTCCCCTTCGTCGATGTAGAACTCTTGCCCTTTGTCCATGTAGAATTATTGCCCTTCAATGCAGAACTCTTCACCTTGCTGCTCGGCATGAAGAGGTCGTCCTTGTCCTCACTTTCTGCTGACCATAAAACTGAATTATTAACAGCAATCCTGAGATAAGCATCACCCTTGTGCAGTTGCTTCTGCCATTTGGCGTGCAACCTCAGAAGTTCTTTCTGTATCTCCTCAAAAGTCCTGAGAGGCCACCCATCCCTAGCTAATTAGTGAGACAACTCATTCATTATGAAGTCACTACTAATGAGTTCCTCCCATAGTACGACTCTATTATTCATCTTGAAATTGGTAGCTAGAGGAAGAAGACGGTCGGACACACCCTTGCGAAAACTACGATCAAAAGGATAGTGAGGATGAGGAGGATGAGACATCTCCACGAAAGAATGGCGAGAGCGGAAGGAAGGATGCGGGAGTGGTTATATAGGCAGGAGACAAAGTGGTGAGAGAGAAAGGCGGGAACGAATGGCGAGGAGAGAAAGTGGCGAGAATCAAAGTGGTGGGAGAAAATGGAAGTGGCGGGAATCAAAGTGGCGGGAGAGACTGGCGGTAGAGGAAGTGGCGGGAGAGGAACTGGCGGGAGAGAATCAATGCACTTGCACGTGAGGCAAGTATCATGTTTCTCACTGAAATTAAGATACAATATGCTGAAATTAAGATACATCTTTCTGAAATTAAGATACAACTTGCTGAAATTGAGTTACTGCAATATAAATCTACTGAGTCCAACGTGGATATTTTCCTTTTCCATCTCCAGCTTCTTCTGCTGCCTAGGCTGCATGGGCCCTTACTTTCTTTCTCTGCCTCTTAGCTTCACGGGCCTCCTCTCGCTGCCGGTAGACCTCCGCCAGTCGAAGTTGGTTTTCTTGGTTTTTCTTCTTCATCTCAGCAAGAAACGCCCTCTACTCCACACAATGCTCTTGCTAAGCTCTATCCTGCTCTGCTTTCTCCTCTGCTGCCGTCTTCTCGCGGCGCTCCTCCAAGTCCAAACTTGCCCATGCACGATGACTTCTTTCACGAATCTCAGTCACCGCCCAGTCCGGCATTTTCGTGTCTATCCAACGGTAGTACTGGCACAGGAGCGGAGGAGACTACAAAAGAAACAGAAATATGAAAATTAAATAAACAACAGTACGAACAACGTGTTTTATCTGTGTGACTAAAACATACCGGAGGCGTGATATACGGTGAAGGACCAACGGGTGGATCTTTCTCATAATTAGCGCACATGAAAAACTTCATGCCCAACCAATCTGAAAAATACGTCACCTCCTTCACCTTGCAGAGATCCCCGCACCAACAACTAACTGCTTTCACCCCTTGAGGCAACTTCGCACTCTTCCATTTGCTAGGTCTAATGCTTTGATCCGAAGAAGGCAAACTCATAATGACTACCACGCTGGTTTTTACGAGTGTTAGTGGCCGATGGAGGAAGGCATATACAATGCCTCGTTTTATAGGCAGATGACAACCGCAATGGCGGGAAATCGGGCGGCAGAGAACGGTGGGACAGAGAATGGCGGGAGAGAATGGCGAGAGAGAATGGTGGGACAAATTGGCGGGGGAGAATGATGGGAGGTAATGGCGGGAAAGATAATGGCGGGAGAGAATGGCGGGAAGGAAAGTGGCGCAGAGATTGATGGGACAAAGGTGCGCCACAATATGACGGCAAATAAAAACAGGAATAGTACGGCTCGCTGAAATTAAGATACATCTTGCTGAAATTAAGATACAACCTACTGAAATTAACATACAACTTGCTGAAATTGAGTTACAAGAATATAAATCTAATTAGTCCAACGTGGATATTTTTCTTCTCCATCTCCAGCTTCTTTTGCTGCCTGGGCTGCACGAGACCTTTCTTTCTTTCTCACTGTGGCAGATAGCTGAAAACAATAGCTAGCTCCTGTTCACGCTATTTGAATGTTATGAGCACCAAATTATTGACTTCGATAGATGATGCCAGCAAAAAATTTCCGAAACCTTCCTTCTTCAACACCATTCGATCACCCAAGCCAATGAAGTAGGAACAAGGAATGCTCACAAATATATCATCATCTTCTAAATCCAAAGTAATTTCAAGAATTAAAGAACCAGTCCTAGGAATAGCCACAAATTCCATCAAACTCCTCACAACCATGGTAGGAATAACCTGACAAAAACAAGCAAGTTATATGATCCATCCTATGAACCAGCAAAGAACAAACGAATAATAAAAACCAGATACCAAAGCTTACCATATGTTGGGAAATAACGTTCATGCGATCCATCCTATGAACAAAAGGAGTACACAGTATGTAGTTGTCATCAAAGATCTGCCGCGACATAACATACATTTGCTGATAATTCAGAGTGACACCACGACTATAAAAACAGCTGTCAACAAGTTCCCTCTGAGTTTTACTCAGATCCTTAAGAGCTACAAAAAAAATGATTTCACTAACTGAGATGAACCGCAAAACGTATAAGCTGAATCAAATCTGAAAATCAGTCAAACAAATATCTTACCAACATGGGGTAAAGGAAACAACATAACACCATCCCGGTGGAATTCGACACTAATATAAGTTCCATAGTGCTCAAGCATAACAGTCATCATGTCGCTGTGGCGGAGACCATAATCATTCACGAGTTCCTCCCAGGAAGGACCATGCAATTTACTGCTCATCCTACCATCTGTGAACATAACATGGTATAAGTTACCCTCAGTGTAGTGCAGAGCAAGATCAATATCTCTATTACCTCTCCGAATAGCTAAAGCTCTGTACTTCTCAATGTACCGAGCAAGATGTGATCTAACACTGCAAGGAACATACTACAACAAGAATGGAAGCAAGGATCATAAACTTATAAACAAAGGCACTCGAATATGCCACAGTCAGATAATCAAGACATATAATCTTACAACACATCTAGAACATCGACGATCTAGCACCACAGTAAATACAGACGCACCGGAATCAACGGGATCACAAGGGCCACCTGGAGCTCGGCAAAATGGGCAAGCCATTACCTGTAGACGGGCGGTGGCAAATAAGAACTAAATCCACTACCGGCTTGAGAGTTCTCATTCCATTGAGTTGGAAGCCAAAAAAATTACCGTAGGCCGGTGGAGAGCGCCATGATCTATTGCTTACGCGGGTAAAATAACAAAATGGGTGGTCCAGCGAAGAGAGCAGCGAGGCGGCCGAAGCACTAGAGAGCAACGGGAGTGAGATGTGAAGAGGGGCAGGCTACTAGACGGGGGAGGGTGAAATGACTGGTCAAAGGAGGAAGAAAGGGGGGATGGGCCTTATCCAGGGGCCCATCGGCCTCCCACTGGCCGACAGGTGGCCCATTGGCCATCCTCTGGCCGACAGGCGTCCTTCCCTGGCCTCTGATTGGCCGAGAGGGTCTCTTCGGCCTACTTGTGGCCGACAGGTCTCTGGTCGGCCCGGTGGTGGCCAACAGGACCCTGCTCGGCCTGATACTGGCCGACAGGGTACTAGTTTTGATATTTTTTCAATTCAGACACCTGTTTTCAAAATTGCTACAAAACTAGTACTAGTTCTTAAAAAAATTCAATATTTTGGATACAGTTTTCACTGGAATTTTTTTTATCTGTATGGAAAGGTATAGTGCATAGACTAGAGCTTGTCAAGAGGGGAATAATCTGGAGAACTGCGGATGGTACTTTGGTAGGACATGGAGAGATCCTTGGATTCCTTGATGGTAGGGCAAGGAGAAGGAGAGCGGCTTCTATGCTCGACAAGTATGGGAAGGCCTGCGCAATATATGGCCACTACCCGATGATCCACTCCTCCTTGAGTCGGGTAAGGATTGGCTTTTGCAACTCATGTCAAATTGTCCGTAACACATGAGGGGCATGGTAATTATGACTATACGACGAATTTGGCAGCTACGAAACGATATTACTCATGGGAACAGTGAGGTCTCGGTTCAAACTGCGGTAGATTATTTGGACAACTATTACAAGTTGCGTCACTTGGCAAGGAAATTCAGTATGGAAGAAATCATGAAGGGGAAGATGCCGCTGTTGGAGGAAGGGCTTGTTATGTGCGTGCCTTCATGTCATGTAAAATTGACAGACTATCATTAGTGTTAGGACAAGGTACGAGGTGAGAATCGCAAAAGGGATGATAACGTATTTGGTGATTTAGTTGGGGGTTAGCGATTATGTGAGTGTAGAAAGCAAGATGATCCGGAGTTAGCGTCGGATGAGGGTCATCACACCCCATGGACCGAAATGGAAGCTCGGTTCGCATGTCGGCTTGGTCCGCTTGTGGAATGTCACAACGACCATCAAGAGGGGTGCATGAAGGAGGCAGCTCTAGTGGAGAATTCCGGCGATCTGGCCGCATTGACAGGTAAGTTAATATTTTCTTACCATATAAGTGTTTAATAATAAGATGGCAGGTAAATTATGGCGATTGCATACAAAATTTTGCTAATATTTTCACTCACGAATGTATTGATATACCTACAACGACGAGCAATTTATACTCACATTGCAACGCACGGGCAACAAAAAGAAAGTTGTGCTCATTCTAGACATTTCCTTGATCCAAAACTGAGAGGAACAAAGGAGATTCTCCAAGGGATCTTCATCACAAAGGCAATCCTTTTATAATTGTGGTGATCCTAGAAATTTCCTTGCCGATCGCCCAAAGCCTAGAAGGATGGTTGCCACCTAAATCAATACTATAATAACCATATTTAAATTTGTGAACCAACCTGTGATTGGATGGTTAGAGGGACTGTGATATCCCCAACCCACCAGGGTTCAAATCCTGGTGCTCGCATTTATTCCTGAAATTATTTCAGAATTTTCGATGATACTCAGTGGGAGGAGACATTCCCGTCGACGACAAAGTGATTACGGTGACTTTGTAAATTTCAAGATGATACGCCGGCTCAGTCTCTCGAAGGTGCTCATAGGAGTAAGGTGTGCGTGTGTGCATTCATAGGAATGAGTGTATACGCGTATATATGAGTGATTGCATCTGTACCATGTTAAAAAAACATATTTAAATTTAAAATTATGCATTTGCAGTATTGTCGAAGTGAGTGACGTTTATTTCTTCAATAGCTATGCCAAATAGAAGTTGAAATGTTTGTACACATTTCCTAAACATCAGATACTTGATTTATTTATTTTGGTGCGACAGTCATATTCTGCTTTGTGTGAAGCAAGAGGCGGAGACGGGGAGTAAGGAGCACCGGCCACGGCGAGACCGGGCCATGTACAAGTGGGAGCTGGCAATAGCCAGCGGGAGCAAGTCCGAAACATGAGCGGGGGCGTGTGGGGGGGTTGATAGAGTTGTTCATCGAGGTGGGGCTTAGAGGGATGTCCAGGGCGGCAGCCCACACGACGGCGGGGGGTTGTCACGGGGAGTGCGGGGCCGTGAAGGGGGGAGGCAAGTGGTTAGGGCTGGGTAAGTCACGGGAAGGACGAATGACCATTGTGAGCAGGGGAGGAAGAAGATGGACATCTGGCGGCGTGATGGTGGTTGTCGGATACTGCTCTGGTCGACTGTCGCTGCTATCACATGTAGAGAGCAGTACTCAGACTCCCGTGATCAAATTGGCAACCTCTAGTCCATGGTCGTGTGAAATTAAACATTGATGGGTCCTGTTGTGAAGCTTTGGAGAGGCAGGTGCAGGCATGGTACTGCGGGATAGCGACAGTGCCATCATTTTTCCGTCTTGTAGAAGCCTACTTAATTGCCCAAGTCCCTAGCAAGCTGAACTTGCGGCCTGTTTGGAGGGTCTAAACTTTCCTATGCAATGGTCGCCACTTCCTGCGGATGTCAAGATGGATTGTCTGATTGCCGTGGGATCGATTCGGATACTAGTCGAGGATAGGTCGCTGCATACGACGATGATAAATGAAGTGAAGTCGCTTCTTGGTGATAGGGCACTATCAGAATCAGGGTCGTTGCCGACGGCCTGGACTATGCCGACGGCCTCCGTAGGCATACGTCACCCTACGCCGACCATCAGAGACTCATCGTCGGCGTACAAAACACCGTCGGCGTAGTTGCATCTATGCCGACGGCCCCGTCGGCATACAAAGGCCGTCGGCGTAGGTGAACCTATGCCTACGGTGGCCGTCGGCATAGGTACCCGTCGGCATATCAGCGGACCCGGCCGCTCGATGAGTGACGCTCGTTTGACGCCGTCAAAGATATGCCGACGGCCATGACGGACACCATCGGCATAGCTTCGATGGTCCACGTCATCGATCCGCGGTTGGTGCCACGTCATCGATTCGAGGGAGGTGCGGATCTGGGGCGTAGCTACGCCGACGGTGTAACCGTCAGCATATGTTTATTTTTTTTTATTTTAGCTACGCCGACAGTGTAACCGTCGGCATAGGTACATTTTTTAAAAAATCTTTCCCTATATTAAAATTTAATTTAATTAGGAAGTCTATAGCCCATGTCCATGTTATATATAGTTTACACACTGTTTTTTTAATGCATCGTCTATTTAGTTGTGTGTATAGGCACTAAAAAAATCATGTTATATATAGTCTGCACATAGTCTTGACGGACGGCGCTGCCGCTTGCACCTGAAGAGGGAAACGTTGCCGTCGGATCGACACGAAGGGAATCTTGCGGTGGTTTGGGCCCGGCCCTTATTCTAAGATGTTCGTATGGGCTGACCTATCACAGCCAGGTGAAAATACCCCTCGGTCAAACCCCATCCGGAGGAAGTCAAAGAGGTAGATCCGTCTGGTCAACATTGCGAGGGTTCGACGGAACGGGGTACTTGGGGGATTGGTAGTGCCACCAGGTCTTGCGCTAGGCCCTCTTACACGCATGGAAGTATGGTGGCAAGTGCAAGCACCCTGCATGCGTCTCCGGAGTGTGTCCCTCCTCAGGGATGTCGCTGTCGCCGTCACACGGAGTGTGGAAACGGCCACGCTGGTGGACACAAAGGGAATCTTGCGGTGGACAAGGCCCGAACCTTGCCCTCGGCCCTCTTACGTTGGGAAACTGTGGCATCGGGTCGATACCGAGGGAATCTTGCGGTGGCTTGGTCCCGGACCTTGTGCTAAGATGTTGCTATGGGCTCGCCTATCACAGCGAGGGGAAAATGTCCCTCGGTCAAACCCCGTCTGATGAAAGTCAAAGGGGTAGATCCAATCGGTCAACAATGTCAGGGTTAGACGGGATGGGGGACCTGGAGGGGGGCTATGCCACCAGGTCTTGCCCTGGGCCCTCTTACGTTCGGAAACTGCGGCATTGAGTCGATACCGAGGGATCTTGAGGTGGGTTGGGCCCGGACCTTGATCCGAAGTAAACCTATGGGCTGGCCTATCACAGCCAGGTGGAAATGACCCTCGGTCAAACCCCGTCCAGTGAAAGTCAAAGGGGTAGATCCGTCCGGTCAACAGTGTCAGGGTTAGATGGGACGGTGGACCTGGAGGGGGGCTATGCCGCCAGGTCTTGCCCTGGGCCCTCTTACGTTCGGAAACTGTGGCATCGGGTCGATACTGAGGAATCTTGTGGTGGGTTGGGCCCGGACCTTGTGCTATAAGATGTTGCTATGGGCTGGCCTATCACAGCCAGGTGGAAATGACCCTCGGTCAAACCTCGTCCGGTGAAAGTCAAAGGGGTAGATCCGTCTAGTCAACAGTGTCAGGGTTAGACGGGACGGGGGACCTGGAGGGGGCTATGCCGCCAGGTCTTGCCCTGGGCCCTCTTACGTTTGGAAACTGTGGCATCGGGTCGATACCGAGGGAATCTTGTGGTGGGTTGGGCCCGGACCTTGTGCTATAAGATGTTGCTATGGGCTGGCCTATCATAGCCAGTTGATAATTTCCCTTGGTCAAACCCCGTCCGGCGAATGTCAAAGGGGTAGATCCGTCCGGTCAAAAGTGTAAGGGTTAGACGGGACGGGGGACCTAGAGGGCGGCTATGCCACCAGGTCTTGCCCTGGGCCCTCTTACGTTCGGAAACTGTGGCGTCGGGTCGATACCAAGGGAATCTTGTGGTGGGTTGGGCCCGGACCTCGTTCTATAAGATGTTGCTATGGGCTAGCCTATCACAGCCAGGTGGAAATGACCCTCGGTCAAACCCCGTCTGGTGAAAGTCAAAGGGGTAGATCCGTCTAGTTAACTGTGTGAGTGTTAGACAGGATGGGAGACCTGGAGGGGGGCTATGCCGCGAGGTCTTGCCCTGGGCCCTCTTACGTTCGGAAACTATAGCATCGGGTCGATACCGAGGGAATCTTGTGGTGGGTTGGGCCCGGACCTTGTGCTATAAGATATTGCTATGGGCTGGCCTATCATAGCCAGGTGAAAATGTCCATCGGTCAAACCCCGTCCGGTGAAAGTCAAAGGGGTAGATCCGTCCGGTTAACAATGTCAGGGTTAGACGGGACGAGGGACCTGGAGGGGGTTATGCCGCCAGGTCTTGCACTGGGCCCTCTTACATTCGGAAACTGTGGCATCAGGTCGATACCAAGGGAATCATGTGGTGGGATGGGCCCGGTCCTTGTGCTATAAGATGTTGCTATGGACTGGCCTATATAGCTAGGTGAAAATGTCCCTCGGTCAAACCTCGTCCGGTGAAAGTCAAAGGGGTAGATCCGTCCGGTCAACAGTGTCAGGGTTAGACGGGACGGGGGACCTAGGGGTAGCAATGTCGCCAGGTCGTGCCCTGGGCCCTCTTACGGCCCTGGGCCCTCTTACGTTCGGAAACTGTGGCATCGAGTCGATACCGAGGGAATCGTGTGGTGGGTTGGGCCCAGACCTTGTGCTATAAGATGTTGCTATGGGCTGGCCTATCATATCCAGGTCAAAATATCCCTTGGTCAAACCCCGTCCGACCAAAGTCAAAGGGGTAGTTCCGTCCGGTCAACAGTGTCAGGGTTAGACGGGACGGGGGACCTAGGGGTAGCAATGCCGCCAGGTCTTGCCCTGGGCGCTCGTACACATCTGGAAATGTGTTGGGGGTTCAAACACCTGGCACGCGTCTCTCGAAGTGTGACCCTCTTCAAGGAAGCCACTGCCCCCGGCACTTGGAGGGGGATAACAGTGGTGTCGGGTCGACATGGAGGGAATCTTGCGATGGGTTGGGCCCAGCGGGAATCAAGTGGCGGGTTTGGTCAAGACCGTGTTCGGGGTTGTTCCAATGGGTTGTATTATCCCAATCAGGTGGAAGAGTCAACTGGTTAAAGCCCGTGCGGTGAAAGTCAAAGGCCTAGATTGTCGGGTCAACGGGGATAGGGTTTAGTCTGGTCGGGGGCGTCCGGGGGGGTACTGTTGGGGAACGTTGCATGGGAAACAAAAAATTTCCTACGCACACGAAGATCTATCCATGGTGATGAGCATCTACGAGAGGGAGAGTGGATCTACATACCCTTGTAGATCGCTAAGCGGGAAGCGTTAAGAAACGTGGTTGGTGTAGTCGAACGTCTTCGCGATCCAAATCGCCATGCGTCCCGCGATCCAATCACGATCCGTCCCGCGATCCGGTCACGATCCGTCCCACGAACTTGATCACGATCCGTCTCACAAACTTGATCATGATCCTTCCGATCTAGCACTGAACGGACGGCACCTCCGCGTTCAGCACACGTGCAGCTTGATGACGATCTCCACCGTCTTGATCTAGCAAGAGGAGGTGGAGAGGAGGAAGAGTTCACCGGTAGCGTGACGGCGCTCCGGCGATGGTGGTGGAGTGATTCCGGCAGGGCTTCGCCTAAGCACTGCGGAAAACCGATCTAGAGGGGCACTGGTGGAACGGGTAGCACGAAGCCGTAAATTCTGTGAAAAACCCTTCTATTCCACCAGTATATATAGGAGGAGAGGAGGAGGTGGGCTGGCGCAGGGCTGAGCCCCTCTTGGAGTCAGCCGAAGCCAAGGGGGAGGAGTCCTACTCCTCCTCCACTCCTAGTAGGAGTAAGACTCTCCCTTTTTGCCTTTTTTCCACTCTTTTTCCTTTGGGATTCTTCCCCCAGCCGCATGGGCCTGTTGTGTCTATTCCACCAGCCCACTAAGGGCTGGTTAATACTCTCCCACAGCCCATGAAGCCTCTTGGGTCGAAATACCCCTCCCGGAGGTCTCCCGGTACACTACCGGCACTCCCGGTACACTACCGATGAGCCCGAAACTTTTCCGGCGACCAAAACAGGACTTCCTATATATGAATATTTACCTCCGGACCATTCCGAAGCTTCTTGTGACGTCCAGGATCTCATCCGGGACTCCGAACAAACTTCGGTCACCACCATACATAACTCTATACTACCGAAACGTCACCAAACCTTAAGTGTGCAGACCCTGCGGGTTCGAGAACAATGTAGACATGACCGAGACACTTCTATGGTCAATAACCAATGGCGGGACCTGGATGTCCACATTGGTTCCTACATATTCTACGAAGATCTTTATCGGTCGAACCTCTGTGTCAAGGATTCAGTTAATCCCGTATGATGTTCCCTTTGTTCTTCGGTATGTTACTTGCCCGAGATTCAATCGTCGGTATCTCCATACCTAGTTCAATCTCGTTACCGGCAAGTCTCTTTACTCATTCCGTAATACAAGATCCCGCAACTAACAATTAGTCACATTGCTTCCAAGGCTCATTGTGATGTTGTATTACCGAGTGGGCCCTGAGATACCTCTCCGTCACACGGAGTAACAAATCCCAGTCTCGATCCATGCCAACTCAACAGACACCCTCGGAGACATCTGTAGAGCACCTTTATAGTCACCCAGTTACGTTGCGACGTTTGATACACACAAGGTACTCCTCCAATATCTGTGAGTTGCATGATCTCATGGTCATAGGAACATATGCTTGACATGCAGAAAACAGTAGCAATAAACTGACACGATCATAAGCTACGTTTGTAGTTTGGGTCTTGTCCACCACATCATTCTCCTAATGATGTGATCACGTTATCAAATGACATCTCATGTCCATGGCTAGGAAACCTTAACCATCTTTCAATCAATGAGCTAGTTCACTAGAGGTATACTAGGGACATTGTGTTTGTCTATGTATCCGCACATGTATCCATGTTTCCAATTAATACAATTATAGCATGGATAATAAAAGATTATCATGAACAAGGAAATACAATAATAAACACTTTATTTATTGCCTCTATGGCATATTTCCAACAGTCTCCCACTTGCACTAGAGTCAATAATCTAGTTCACATCACTATGTGATTTACATTGTAATGAATCGAACACCCATGCAGTTCTGGTGTTGATCATGTTTAGCCCTTGGAAGAGGTTTAGTCAATGGGTCTGCAACATTCAGATCTGTGTGCACTTTGCAAATATTTATGTCTTTCTCCAAGATCTAATCGCGGATGGAGTTGAAGCGTCGCTTTATGTGTCTGGTCCTCTTGTGAAACCTTGGTTCCTTGGTTATAGAACAGGTTCATTGGATTCAGTGCACTGGCAACTACTCCAAGATCTGTCCTGAACTGCTTCATCCAGACACCTTCCCTCGCCGCCTCCGAGGCTGCGATGTATTCCGCTTCGCACATAGAATCAGCTACCACGCTTTGCTTGGAACTGCACCAGCTTACCGCTCCCCCGTTAAGAATAAATACGTATCCGGTTTGCGACTTAGAGTTGTCCGGATCAGTGTCAAAGCTTGCATCGACGTAACCCTTTATGACGAGCTCTTCATCACCTCCATAAACGAGAGACATTTCCTTAAACGAGAGACATTTCCTTAGTCCTTTTCAGGTACTTAAGGATATTCTTGACCGCTTGCCAGTGCTCCATTCCAGGATCACTTTGAAACCTTCCGGCCATACTTATGGCAAGGCTGACATCGGGTCTTGTGCAGAGCATTGCATACATGATAGAGCCTATGGCTGAAGCATAGGGGATGACACTCATCTTTTCTCTATCTTCTGCAGTTACTGGGGATTGAGTCTTACTCAACTTCACACCTTGTAATATAGGCAAGAACCCCTTCTTGGATTGTTCCATTTTGAACTTCTTCAAAACTTTATCAAGGTATGTGCTTTGTGAAAGTGCTATTAAGCGTCTCGATCTATCTCTATGGATCTTAATGCCTAATATGAAAGCAGCTTCTCCTAGGTCCTTCATTGAAAAACTCTTGTTCAAATATTCCTTCACGCTTTCCAGCATTTCTATATTGTTTCCAATCAGCAATATGTCATCCACATATAATACTAGAAACGCTATAGAGCTCCCACTCACTTTCTTGTAAATACAAGTTTCTCCGTAAACTTGTATAAACTCAAACGCTTTGATCACCTCATCAAAGCGCTTATTCCAACTCCGAGATGCTTGCACCAGTCCATAAATGGATCGCTGGAGTTTGCAAACTTTGTCAGCATTCTCTGGATCGACAAAACATCCGGGTTGCATCATATACAACTCTTCCTCAAGGAAACCGTTGAGCAACGCTGTTTTTACATCCATCTGCCAAATTTCATAGTCGAAATAGGCAGCTATTGCTAACATGATTCTGACAGACTTAAGCATCGTTACGGGTGAGAATGTCTCATCGTAGTCAACTCCTTGAACTTGTCAAAAACCCTTTGCCACACGTCGAGCTTTATAGACAGTGACATTACCGTCCGTGTCTATCTTCTTCTTAAAGATCCATTTGTTTTGAATGGCCTTTCGCCCTTCAGGTAATACTTCCAAAGTCCATACTTTGTTTTCATACATGGATCCCATCTCGAATTTCATGGCTTCTGACCATTTCTCGGAATCCGGGCCCATCACTGCTCCTCCATAGCTCGTAGGTTCATTGTTGTCCAACAACATAACCTCCAAGACAGGGTTCCCGTACCACTCAGGGGTAGTACGCGGCCTTGTCGACCTACGAGGTTCAATAGCTGCGTGATGCAAAGATTCATGATCATCATCATTAACTTCCTCTTCTACCGTCGTAGGTTCCACAGAAACATCTTTCTGTGCTGCGCTACTTTCTGGTTGAAGTAAAGGTTCAATAACCTCATTAATCTCTATTTTCCTCCCACTCAATTCTTTCGAGAGAAACTCTTTCTCAAGAAATGTTCCATTTTTAGCGACAAACACTTTGCCTTCGGATCTGAGATAGAAGGTATACCCGACTGTCTCTTTCGGGTATCCTATGAAGACGCATTCTCCGCTTTGGGTTCCAGCTTTTCAGGCTGAAGCTTTTTGACATAAGCATCACATCCCCAAACTTTAAGAAACGACAACTTTGGCTTCTTGCCAAAACACAGTTCATATGGCGTCGTCTCAACGGATTTTGATGGTGCCCTATTTGAAGTGAATGCAGTTGTCTCTAATGCATAACCCCAAAACGATAGTGGCAAATCAGCAAGAGACATCATAGAACGCACCATATCTAATAAGGTTCGATTACGACGTTCGGAGACACCATTACGCTATGGTGTTCCGGGCGGTGTCAACTATGAAACAGTTCCACACTGTCTTAAGTGACTGCCAAACTCATAACTCAGATATTCACCTCCTCGATCAGATCGCAGGAACTTAATATTCTTGTTACGACGATTTTCAACTTCACTCTAAAATTGCTTGCACTTTTCAAACATTTCAGACTTGTGTTTCATTAAGTAAATATACCCATATCTACTTAAGTCGTCGGTGAAGGTGAGAAAATAACGATATCCACCACGCGCTGTAACATTCATTGGACTGCACACATCAGTGTGTATGATTTCCAATAAGTCACTCGCCCGTTCCATTGTTCTAGAGAACGGCATTTTAGTCATCTTGCCAATGAGGCATGGTTCACATGTGTCAAGTGATTCAAAATCAAGTGACTCCAAAAGTCCATCAGCATGGAGCTTCCTCATGCATTTTACACCAATATGACCTAAACGGCAGTGCCACAAGAAAGTGGTACTATCATTATCAATTCTACATCTTTTGGCATCAATGTTATGAACATGTGTGTCATTACTATCAAGATTCAATATGAATAAACCCCTAACATTGGGTGCATGACCATAAAAGATATTACTCATATAAATATAACAACCTTTATTCTCTGATTTAAATGAGTAACCATCTCACAATAAACAAGATCCAGATATAATGTTCATGCTTAACGCAGGCACTAAATAACAATTATTCAGGTTCATCACTAATCCCGATGGTAATCGAAGAGAGAGAGTGCCGACGGCGACCACATTAACCTTGGAACCATTTCCCATGCGCATCGTCACTTCATCCTTTGCCAGCCTTCGTTTATTCCGTAGTTCCAGCTTTGAGTTGCAAATGTGAGCAACCGAACCGGTATCAAATACATAGGCACTACTACGAGATCCCGTAAGGTACACATCAATAACATGTATATCATATATACCTTGTTTGTCGTTGGCCGCCTTCTTGTCAGCCAGGTACTTGGGGCAGTTCCGCTTCTAGTGACCAGTACCTTTGCAATGAAAGTACTCAGTTTCTGGCTTGGGTCCATACTTGGGCTTCTTTGCAGGAGTAGCAACTGCTTTGCCATCCTTCTTGGTTTTACCCTTCTTGCCCTTGCCCTTGACTTTGCCATTTTTCTTGAAACTAGTGGTTTTATTGACCATCAACACTTGATGTTCTTTCTGGATTTCAGACTCAGCGACTTTTAGCATCGCAAACAGCTCGGCGACTGACTTGTTCATCCCGTGCATGTTATAGTTCATCACAAAGCTCTAGTAACTAGGTGGCAGTGATTGAAGAACTCTGTCAGTGATCACCTCTGGCGGAAGGGCAATTCCCAACTCCGCTAGACGAGTTGAATACCGAGATATTCTGAGTATATGTTCACTGATAGACCCGTTCTCCTCCATCTTGCAAGGATAGAACTTATCGGAGGTTTCATACCTCTCGATCCGGGCGTTCTTCTGAAAGATAAACTTCAACTCCTGGAACATCTCATATGCTCCATGACGTTCAAAACGTCTTTCAAGTCCCAGTTCTAAGCCATACAATATTGCACACTGAACTATTGAGTAATCTCCAGTACGTGCCACCCAAGCGTTCTTAACATCTTTGGAGGTTATGTCTTCTGGTTGGTCACCAAGCGGTGCATCAAGGAACTATGATTTCTGGGAAGCCGTGCGGATAATCCTCACATTACGGGCCCAGTCAACAAAGTTACTTTCATCATCTTTCAGTTTAGCTTTCTCTAGGAACGCATTAAAATTCAGGGGTGCTACTGCACGAGCCATTGATCTACAACATAAATATGCAAAGTTCATTTATACTATTGTTCAATATAATGAGTTCAGTTAATCAAATTACTAAAGCTCCCACTCAAATTGACATCCCTCAGGTCATCTAAGTGTCACATGATCCAAATCCACCAACTCAAGTCCGATCATCACGTGAGTTGAGGTGGCTTCAATGGTGAACATCATTACGTTGATCATATGTACTATATGACTCATGTTCGACCTTTCAGTCTCTTGTGTTTCGAGGCCATGTCTGTACATGCTAGGCTCGTCAAGTTTAACCCGAGTGTTCTGCGTGTGCAACACTAGCTTGCACCCGTTGTATGTGAACTTAGAGTCTATAACACCAGATCATCACGTGGTGTCTCAATACGACGAACTTTCACAACGGTGCACACTCGGGGAGAACAGAATTTTATCTTGAAATTTAAGTGAGGGATCACCTTATAATGCTACCGTCGTACTAAGCATAACAAGGTGCATAAAAGGACTAACATCACATGCAATTCATAAGTGACATGATATGGCCATGAACTCGTGCTTTAGATCTCCATCTTGAAAGCACTGGCATGATCTTCATCGTCACCGGCATGACACCATGATCTCCATCATCTTGATCTCCCTCAACGTGTTGCCATCGAGGTTGTCACGCCCTGCATGCTTCTACTACCATTGCTACCGTTTAGCGATAAAGTAAAGCATTACATAGCGCTTTAATGATTGACATGCAGGTCATACAATAATTAAAGACAACCCTATGGCTCCTACCGGTTGCCGTACTCATCGACATGCAAGTCGTGAAATTCTATACATCACATGATCATCTCATACATCACATATATCGCATCATGTAATTGGCCATATCACATCACAACATACCCTGCAAAAACAAGTTAGACGTGCTCTAATTGTTGTTGCGTGTTTTACGTGGCTGCTACGGGTTTCTAGCAAGAACGATTCTTACCTACGCATAAACCGCAACGGTGATACATAATTTTCGTTTCAACCTTCTCAAGGACCGCCTTTGTCGAATCCGATCCAACTAAAGTGAGAGAAACTGCCACCCGCAAGACATCTAAGCAACAAGTTGTGTCGAGGGAACCGGTCTCTCGTAAGCGTACGAGTAATGTTGGTCCGGGCCGCTTCATCTCACAATACCGCTGAACCAAAATCTGACCAAGGGAGGAAGCAATCTAAGCATCAACGTCCACAAACCTTTTGTGTTCTACTCGAGATCTCATCTACACATAGACCTAGCTCATGATGCCACTGTTGGGGAACGTTGCATGGGAAACAAAAAATTTCCATGCCAACTCAACAGACACCCTCGGAGACACCTGTAGAGCACCTTTATAGTCACCCAGTTACGTTGCGACGTTTGATACACACAAGGTACTCCTCCGATATCTGTGAGTTGCATGATCTCATGGTCATAGGAACATATGCTTGACATGCAGAAAACAGTAGCAATAAACTGACACGATCATAAGCTACGTTTGTAGTTTGGGTCTTGTCCACCACATCATTCTCCTAATGATGTGATCCCGTTATCAAATGACATTTCATGTCCATGGCTAGGAAACCTTAACCATCTTTCAATCAACGAGCTAGTTCACTAGAGGTATACTAGGGACATTGTGTTTGTTTATGTATCCACACATGTATCCATGTTTCCAATTAATATAATTATAGCATGGATAATAAACAATTATCATGAACAAGGAAATACAATAATAAACACTTTATTTATTGCCTCTAGGGCATATTTCCAAGAGGTACCTATGCCATCGAAACATCACACCAGGTCTTCTGATGGTAGGAAGGATAGTGGATATTTTAAAAATTGCTAGGACATTTAAAAAATAAAGTAAAGCTAATGGAAATTAAAAAAAATAAAAAATAGATATGTCGACGGCTTGGCCGTCGGCATAGGTGCCACGTGGCTAATAAACCTATGCCGACGGCTAAACCGTCGGCGTAGGTCCACCTTATCCATCCGCTCACCCCCTTCCACTTCTCTCCATCACTCGTCTCTCTCCCAACCCCACGCCCAACCCCACGCCGCCAGCCCCTCCTCTCGGCCAGCCGTCGCACCAGCCCCCTCCTCCCGCCCCGCGCGCCGTCACCCCCGACCCCCTCCTCCCGCCCCCACCCCACTGCCGCCCCTGCCCCGCCCCGCCCCCGCCACACCGGCCGCCATCCTGTGCCTGCCCTGCCCCTCCTGCCGCCGCCCTGCCCCGGCCACCCTGCCGCCACCTGCCCCCGGCCACCCCGCCTATGTCTTTTTAGGGGTAAACTTTGCAGGCTTTGTGGTGTTGCATCTCCACGGATTGATCGTCGATGTCGTGTCTCTTGGTCCCCGATCGTTCCTCTGTTGTTCGACTACTTCCTCTACAGCCGACGGTGAGCTAGGAATCCACCTTCATCTTCTATGCTTTTTTAACCATGTCACTAGATTTATTTTCACATCAAGTCATGTAACCTAGGCGCCTCCCGTCTGAAAGGGTTTCATCGATAAATATGTATTCAATTGCATATTTATCACATCAACTCTTTCGGATTGTCCAGCGTTTTCCATGGACAGCCCGCGGATGTGTAGATTGGGACGTTCTCCATGCCCTACCCCGTTTCGAGACAAGATTTTGACGGCGCCTCCCCGTTGTTCTCCGGAGCACATTCTCTCGGCTATTTGCCGAGACGTGTATCTGGAGAACAAGGGGGCGGTGCTGCCGAAATTTTGTCTTGGAACGGGGTAGAGCATGGAGAACGTACTCAATCTACACATCCTTGGGTGGGATTAGGACCCTCTTTACCTATTAGAGATGTAGGTGGGTTCAGTGTCGTCAATGCGGTAGAAAATAAATATTTGATGTGATTAATTCAAATTAAATCTTAATTTTATGGTGTGTCTCCCAATAAAGCAGAGGATGTCAGACAATCGGTGGATCTATAGTGGTTTTAGCCATGCCCCCCGTGGGAATCGAGTAACATCAGAGTGGATTGCCAAAACCGATGTGTTTTTGAGGGAGACATTCCGTGGTCCAATGAGAATGATCCCACATTGCCCGTGTGCAAGATGTGGCAGACGTCACTCTGAAGGCAAGGACGAAATGACCTAGCACCTTCGCACGCACGGATATATGAAAAACTTTGACATGCCGATAAACTTTGCCGAGGGGGGCCGTGGTAGAGAGGAGGTGATGCGTCAACGCATCGGTGGTTATGTGGACGACGGGGTCAAAGACATGCTAGATGACGTCATTGCTACAGAGGTGACACATGCAACACCTTCAGACAATGAACTAGAGGAGCCGGAGGCAACCGCAAAGTCCTTCTTGGAGATATTGGCTTCTTTAAAGAAGCCTCTTTATGGGGGTGCCAAACTCTCTCAGCAAGATGCCATCTTGTAACTAATGGCAGTTAAGGCTGAGTATGGTTGTAGCCAAGCTTGCATCAAAGCATTTCTGGGAGTATGGGCTAACAGTCTTCCCGATGGTCATGAACTGCCGGAAAGAATGTACGCGACGAAGAAAATCATGAAGACACTCTCTATGGATTATGAGAAAATACATGTCTGTCCGAAGAATTGCCTTTTGTTTAGGCACGAGTATGCGGATAAAAAGTATTGTAGAAAGTGTGTTTCCTCTCGGTACCTCAAGGTGGTCGGTAAGGATGGTCAAAAGAGGCAGCTACGCATCCCTGCAAAGGTTCTTCGATATCTTCATTTCATAAAAAGACTTCAGCGCCTTTTCATCACGGAGGAGTCTGCCAAAATGATGAAGTGGCACAAGCAAGGGAAAACGTGCCATCCAAACAAAATCGTACATCCATCGGGAGGTGAAGCATGTATGTCATTCGATATAGAATACCCCGAGGAAGCAGCCGAGGATGGGAATGTCAGAGTTGCAATAACAGGAGATGGGGTCAATCCATACGGTATGTCGTCCAATTCATATAGCTGCTGGCCCGTGTTTGTTATTCCGCTTAATCTCCCTCCCGGTGTCCTAATGCAACGCGACACCATGTTCTTGTCGCTGATCATTCCAGGGCCCGAGTACCCGGGGAAGAATTTGGGAGTGTTAATGCAGCCGCTGGTGGATGATTTGCACCATTCTTGGTACTTCCCAAGGTTGACATACAACCGACATCTGCAGAAAAATTTCTTGATGAAAGTTTGGTTGATGTATTGCATGCATGACTTTCCCGGCTATGCCCTATTCTTCGGATGGTGTACAAGTGGTAAGATGCCATGCCCAGTGTGCATGGAGGCTCTACGTTTTATTTGGCTGCAGAAGAGTCGGAAGTATGTAGCCTTTGACCAGCATCGCTAGTTCCTCCCTCGAGACCATCCATACAGGGAAGACAACAAGAACTTCACGAAAGGTTGGGTTGTCCATGAAGTAAACGAGATTCCAACATTTTCGGGGGCAGACATTCTTGCTCAGCTAAAAGCTCTCAAGCCTGAATTCAAAGGGAAAGGCAAAGGCAAACCCTTCGAGGGATATGGTGAGACACACAACTGAACTCACATTAGCCCCTTCACGAAGCTTCCCTATTTCAAGGGCATCAAACTTCCTTATAACATCGATGTGATGCACACCGAAAAGAATGTCGCGGAGTCCCGTTTTCACACTATCCTCAACATTCTTGATAAGACAAAGGATAACGTTCAAGCTAGAGCCGATCAACAAAAAATTTGTGATAGACCACGTCTAAACATTCAACCTCCCAGAGGTAGTCGAAGAAACTGGTTCAAGCTAGAGGATGACTTCGTCCTTAAACCACCAGAAAAGAAGGAGGTACTTATGTGGCTCAAACACATTGTGATCGAATATAAGTAATGGAGTCAATCTTTCAACGGGCAAAGTCAACGGGCTCAAGAGTCATGACTATCATGTATGGATTGAGCGGTTAATGCCGGTGATGGTTCGAAGCTATATCCCCGAGCATGTCTGGCGAGTGCTTGCGGAGCTAAACCATTTCTTTCGCACGCTCTGTGCTAAAGAAGTATGTCCCGAGGTGATTGGACAATTGCATAAGAAGGCACCAGAGTTGATATGCAAGCTAAATAAGACCTTTCCGCCAGGCTTCTTTACTATGATGGCACATCACATTTTACACCTCGTGAAAGAGGTATTGATGGGGGGCGCTGTGCAGAATCGTTGGCAGTACGGCCCTGAGAGACAGAACAAGCATCTTCGAAAGAAATGTGGAAACAAAGCTAAGATTGAAGCTTCCATAGTTGAGGAAGTTATCCTTGAGGAGGTGTCAAACCTCAGGACATCATACTATCCAGACCATGTTCCCAGCCTGCATAATAAGGTGCCTCGATACAATACGAAAGAGCCCAAGTATAAACCCAAGCTCGATCTATTCAGCGGGCAAGGTGGCAGGGCTGGGTGCTCGAAATCTTATAACATGCCGGAACAAGAGTGGGAGGACATCATGTTCTATGTCTTGCACAACATCAAGGAAGTTGAGGAGGAGTGGATGAGGTAATACCACCACACCATTCCTTTATGTCTTGCACAACATCATATTCTATGTTCTCTTAGTCTAGGCCTAAACACCGCTTTTCTTCTTTCAGTCAATTCATTTATGAGGAGCGGAAGGGAATGATTGATCCTACTCAGGCGGAGGCACTTACTCTTCTTCGACATGGAAACCCTGGAAGGCAAAATTTTGTAGCTTGGTTCATGGCTAAAGTATTTTTTCACATTCCCCTATTAAATACCTAGTTGCACATTTTATTAGTTAACCAAACAATTTCAATTAAACTTGTAGGGAAAAGATCGGAACATATCTATGGATGACGAATTGAGATGGGTTTCCATGGGTTTTAACCCTTCGGTCATGACATGTGAAAAGTATGATGTGAATGGGTATCGATTCCATACAGAGGAGCACCAGAACAACCGGCCTGATCCCAAAACTATAAATACTAGAGTGTACACCCCAGGTCAAAATGGATTTCAGTATTACGGAAGGGTAGGAAAAATAGACGAGCTTTCCTTCAGTCGTGGTCGCGAAACCCTAAGTCTCCGTGTGTTCAAATTCCGATGGTTCAACCCAGTAAAGGGGCTAAGACATACGCCTTCATATGGTTTGGTCGAAGTTAAACCATCAACCGTCTATGCTGGAGCTGATCTCTTTATTGCGGCTATCCAAGCCACACAAGTTTATTATCTGCCTTACCCATGCCAGAAAGAATACCCAAAGGGTTGGGAAGTTGTGTTCAAGGTGTCGCCACATAGTAAGTTACCGGACCCGAACGATGAGGATTATTACAACATTAACCCCATGATGTACGAGGGAGTGTTCTTTCAAGAGCAACCCGATGATGATGATGATGTTGATTTGGTCAGAAGCGATTATGATGACTCCTTGGGTGATGATGATGTGGATCCAAACGATGAAGATGCACGGAATAATGGTGAGACCATTGTTAATGAAAAAGACATACTTATGCTAGAAAAGTTGTTAAATGAAGACGATGACGGCGAGCAAGAGCCTACACCTCCGTCCGACAATGAAGATGATATGTGTGATAGTGATACTGACAATGATGATTCGTATGGGTCCTAGCAGATGTACGTTTCATGTCTTTTTACTATGGTTTATTAATATGCTTATTTATCAATGTCTTTTTTATATGGTTTTTTTCTTCCTTATTTTTATACTAATTGCTTATTCTCTTCTCAATGCAGGTTTGCTAAGCATGGGCAAGGGTAAGGCCGATGGCACGGGTTTATGAAGCAAACTCAAATCGATTACTAGTCGGAGTGATCGTGCCCGTAATATTCCATCTCGACTACTTGAGGATGACTCTTCACAGGGAGGTCAAGGGAGAGGTGCCCCTAGAGGTCGAGGTGGTGCGGGAAGATCCCCTAGAGGTGGAGGGGGTGTGGGGAGAGCCCCTAGAGGTGGAGGGGGTGGTCGGGGCCAGAAACAACGCTCCCTCACCGACTTAGGGGTGCCTTTTACTAGGCCCTCTTGTAGTGAGGTACCCTCCTCTAGTGAGGTACCCTCTACTAAGGAGGAGGAGTTTCCCGAGGAGGTTGAGGAGGACGAGGAGGAGTTTCCCGAGGAGGTTGAGGAGGAGGAGGAGGAGTTTGGGGAGGGGAAGAAGGTTGGTGGTGGCAGGGAGGGGGAGGAGGATGGTGGTGGTAGGGAGGAGGAGGAGGTTGGTGGTGGCAGGGAGGGGGAGGATGTTGGTGGTGGCAGGGAGGGGGAGGGGGTTGGCAACAACAAGGGGTGGCTGCGTGGTCGAGCAAGACTCCCCTCGAACCTGATACGGAGGAGCAGAAGTGGATCATTACGCCAAAGGGGAAAGAGTAAGTGCTTCTTAATCATATTTTAATTCTTTTGCTTCTAAACATGCTCATATTTTCTATCTTTTGTAGGGGCTAGGAGGTTCCTCCAAAAGCCCGTGTTCCGAAAGGTGTCATCAGTATCTTGCTGAAGGAATATTGGCCGGGGTTGTTCGTTCCGGACCCAGTCAAGCACCCGGAGCACCGGGTTTTGGCTATGACCTGGGACCACTACAAATTGGCTACCCATGCGGACTATACGACACATGCTAAGGCCGTGGAAACAAATTTTTGGGTAAGTTCTCTTCAGAAGCATGAGTCTTGAGTTTCGTCCATAGTTTTCCATCGAATGGTTTGACTCATGGCTTCTTCCATTCTGTTTTCATGAATAACTGTAGAAATACTATCGAGCTCTTGAGGAGAACAAGCCCATTGCCGACAAGATGTTTCAGAGAGCTGCAAAGAAGCAGGCCCGCGAGATCCAGTATGAGGTGCGATGGGTGGCCATCTCGCAATATTATTACAACTATCTTGACATGAAGATGCCCAAGGATTTCGCGCAGGAGGAGAAGCTTACCTTGACTAAGGAGCAATACATGTTGGTAAGTATAACAATCTTTTCATTCTGATGTTTGTGTTAAATTTCATTCTTTGGTGTCAACATGCCACTATGCTTTCATTATGTAGGCGTGTCCTGGTTGGTGTTATGGAAAAAAGGAATCATGGGAGGCATTGGTTGATACATGGCTCGGTGATGATGAAAAGTTGGCTGCTAAAAGCATCCAAAACCGGGCTAATCGAGGAAATGACGGAACACATAGTTAGGGAAACCGGAACCATTGGGGCCACAAGAAAGTTCAAGTATATCTATGTACATGAAACATTTTTCTTCTTCTATGTATGACTAACCTTTGTTTGGTGCTGCTTGGTGGTGCAGGAGGAGGAACTGAAGTGGCCGCTCTCAAATATGGAGGCGTGGGAGCTAGCCCATGTGCGGACTAAGCCCAAGGAAGGCAAGGGAAAGTACTACGGCAAGTCCGGCGAGCGCCTTGAGACCTACAAGAAGGTGTATAATTTGTACAATCCTCACACACCTGACCCTATAAAAGAGGCTACGGACGACAGGGCGGTGGTCGGCATAGGGCCGAACAGTCATGGTCGACAACGAGTTTTGGATGCCATTGTCACTCTTTCTGTCTCCTACACACAACTTCGAGTTACAAACCCGAGCCTGAGCTTGTAGCCGAGGACGACAAGTGCACACTCAATGTCCCTCCTAGCCCAGCAACACTCTGTAAGAATTTTCCCTCTTATCTTCCTTTTTCTCATTTTATTTTCCACACCAGGATGTTCTTATGAGTTTCATCATGTTATATTGAAGTCCGACATGGAGTACCAACGTCAGGAGACCATGGCGTGCAACGCGAGACTTGCAGTAGTCTCGGAACACGCCAGTCGCATGATGAAAGTTAGTTTAGCCCCTTTTATTTGACTTCCACATTTGCATTCTCATTTCTTCTAACCTTCGTGTGTGCTTGGTTAACTTAAATGCAGCTCGTTTTTTAGTCCATGGCGGCCGGAACGGTTCCTGCAATGGAACCACCACCACCACCACCACCTGCTGGAGAACAACCAATTCTGCTTACGTTTGAAGACTTTGTGGCACAACACTGTCTGACTCCGGTTAGTATATCCCCAAACTATCCAACTACTTATCATGCATTCAACACTATCATATATCTCTTTAACATCTCTTTTCAAACATGCAGAGAACTCATCGATCCTACGTTGGTGGTGGTGCCAATTATGGCAGCACTCTCAAGTCACGTAGCCCGGTCACTCCAATCCACCCAGGAGGTGGCGGTCACGGTCTTGCCGGTAGCGCTGCTAGTAGTTATGAAGACCTTGGCTTTGGCGGTCTTGGTGGTGGACCTCCTGACGCTTAAGCCTCTTGGTGGTGGTGGTCATGACTTATCTTTCATGCATTCATATTATGTTGTCCAGACATGTGTTGTGTTGTTTCGACGTATGTTCTATTGATTTCACGTATGTTGTGATGGTAATACTTATATTGTGGTGATAATGATGTGGATCTATGATATATATATGTTGTGTACTATTTGTGATATATTTGTGTTATATATTATCGAGAAATAAAACAAAAACCAAAAAACAACACCTATGCCGACGGTGTAACCGTCGGCGTAGCCCTGACCTCGGTGCACCAGAATCTGCCACGTGGCAGGTCTACGCCGACGGTGTAGGCATACGGTGTAACCGTCAGCGTAGACCCTAACCTCGGTGCACCAGAATCTCCCACGTGGCCGGTCTACGCCGACGGTTACACCGTCGGCATAGGCTTGACCTATGCCGACGGTGTAACCCTGACTTCGGTGCACCCGAATCTGCCACGTGACAGGTCTACGCCGACGGTTACACCGTCGGCGTAGACCTGCCACGTGGCAGTTTTCGGTTGGTGGTCGAACTCCGCCGTCGCCGTCAGCCGCCGTCACGTGAGAAAGTACGGCCGGAGGTCGGCATAGGGGACCTATGCCGACTGTTTTCTTACGCCGACGAAAACGCCCGGATACGCCGACGTTCGCGATCCCGACGGGATACGCCGACGGTATTCTGCCCTACGCCGACGGGGACAGGCCGTCGGCGTAGGGACCGATTCCAGTAGTGGGGATTGTTCCGTTGCTCATATTAGTAGATGTCAAAATATTGTCAGTCATAGGTTGTCGACTTTTGGTCGTGTACAAGCTAGGACTGCAATATGGCTAAAATCTGAACCTGCTAATGTACCTCAACTTTGTTCGGAGGAGCTTCCTGCAGTTTGAGCAATGAAATCTCGTTAACCCCGAAAAAAATAAAAGGAGTACTTTCCATCTACAACTGGGCACGCCACGTCCGATCTGCATGCAATCCGAGCATCCGATCCTATCTGACGGGACTTGAGAAATAGAATCGAGTAAATCGGGGAGCCAAATCTCCTGTCATGCACCAAGCGGACCCCTTGGTAAGCTATCAACAAAAATTGCAAACAAATCTCCTGTCAATTCATGCATGCTAAATTAAGGGTTTTTTTTTTGAAAGGAAAGATAATTAACGAGCGTTGCTAGTACCATGCACTTTACTGTATAAAATGGCGTCTCTTCCTATACGCTAATCACATCCCATAATAACACGCAAATTAACAATAACATATATCAACCACGTCTCATCCCGTCGCCGTCAACCAGCAACGCCAAATCATCCAGTCATCCGGCCTACTCCTAGATCAGATGAGGACTTCCCTGCCCCTCGTGCTGCTCATGGCCGTCTCCTTCCTCGTGCTGGCATCTGCAGGTATCGTCGTCGTTTGGCATCGTGCATGATCTGTATATATACTACTATCAGATAGTAATACACATGTTTATGATCCATCTCAATTCTTCATGCCATCGTGCATGCGTGTAGATGCTGGGCAGAGTTGCAACTCGAAGATCCTCTTCCCTGCGGCGTGCGACCTTGGCGTTTGCGAGCAGCTGTGCGTGGCCTCGGCTCTCAAGCAGGGCGCCCAGTGTCGCCCGCGGCAGGGTGATGCGCCGTGCTTCACCTGCCAGTCCGCATGCGTCCCCGACGGCTGCAACTGCACGGTCTGCTTTGTTAATTAGTTACCAGCTCCTCTCGCGTGCGTCTCTAGGGTGTAATAACCCTACATATATATATATATGTTCACTTTTCTGCTGCAAAGAGCCAACCATATGTGTGTGAAACGATACGTGAGTAATAACATGAATGAATACCTATGGTGTTTAAAAGCCATGTTTTTTCATGATCAATGGTGCGTTCTTATGCTCGCTTATGGTGTGACGGCGTTGGCGACGGCTTCTCTCTCTCTCTCTCTCTCTCTCTCATGTGTGGCACCACTTTGAGGAAGGTCGTGCTCCTGCTCCGATATCGAATAGTCACATCCTGGGGTTTGAAGAGGGTGCCAAGGATTCGGTTGTTCACGGATGAAAGTGGTAGTGAGTCAGGTTTAGAATCGTGTGAAACAGTTTGGTTTCAATATGAATTTATGTTTTTGTTTGTCTTGTGTGGGGAGATGGGGGGCATCCATTTTCAATTATCATGTGCCCTAATATTTTTATAACTTCGTATGATTATATTGGATTCATTTTTTAATTAGTAACAGCACAACAACCAAAAATCCGCAGATAACACCACAACAATTGTATTCGTAATGAATACTATTTTCCTATTTCCATGTCATTCTCTCTATATTCTTGCACCAGCATACAAGAAAAACACATGGTAGGCTATGCTTGTTGTAGATCATGACTAATTCTAAAACGTTAGATTTTGTTAGTGTATCTAGGCGGTATAAAAAAGAGTTCACGACACTGCATACAGGATGTGCACGCGAAACAAAACGGTCACGCAAACAACCCATAATAGAAGTTTTCTTTTAAATGTACTCACGCAGGCATACAATGCTTGTATTCATAATGTAACGCTACAAAGTTGATACGCATACACGTAACGAAAAACAAGAAGAATACAAGCAGTTGTACTGCTGCATACAATCCTTGTTGCAACACCAAGCACCCACGACGTTCGCTGTCACCGGACAAGGAGAACACCAAGCAGCTGGTCCAAACCTTGATAGCCTAGCCATGAGGCGTTAACGAGCCGTGATAGCCACATGTGGTGGAAGGCTGGATCTAACACACAATAGAAGTTGGAAGAATATCCATGGTGTAATTCACGTCTACAGTAAGAATTTGGTCCAAACTATGGCCTAACACTAAGAATTCATTCACGAGACCCCCTATTTTCTCTCTGAAAACTTTAACATCAATTATTTTGCTCAGTTCAGCAGTAGTGTTGAGCGTACATGTTTTTATCTTTTTTTTCATCGGTTATTTCATATAAAGGTATATTTTAAAAATATGGGAACATCGTGAAAAGCTACATGGACATTTTTTAAAACTTGAACAAATGTCATCAATCTTTTTAGTTATGTTGAACATTTAATTAAATGCGTGTACATTTTGAAAGATGTTCTCACCGTGCATTAAAAATCTATGCATTGACAACTGAAAAGGATGTCCAGCGTGTATTTAAATAATATTAACAAGATAGGAAAATAGAAAAAACAGAATAAAAATGGTAGAAATAAAAATAAAATAAAAGTGAAAACTGCAAGAGAATGTCCCTATAAGCCCAAATAATAGCCAAAGAAAATATGAAAACCAGATTTTTTCTTGTCAGGAAACCAAATGCATTGCGTAGCAGATACAACTTGTGTAACTAGGTCGTCCAAGTAGCTATGCATCTTTGCGTTTTGGTAGGTAGTTGACCCTACGAAATTTCTGCGAGTATATCTTGCTTCACGCGAGAGGTTCTTCTGTCTCGCTGAAAAGTTTTCCCCTACAATGTAGATATTGGACCAGCCCATTTTTGGCTTTTTTTCGTGCTAGCTTTCTCCATCGACTTCTCTCGCTGTGCTTCCTTCACTGGTTCACCGTTTTTTTCACTTTTTTATAGTTTTTTTTTCCTCACTTATTTTTTAGGTTTTATTTGTTTTAAAACTTTTTTCGTTTCTTCTTGGTTTTCACTGATTTCTTGGGTTTTCTTCGGGTTTTTGTTTTGTTTCTTCCTTGGTTTTCATTGGTTCTTTAAACATGAAGCCATTTCTCTCCATACGAAGAGCTAAAAACAGTTTGATATGGACTTTCGTCCTAGAGTAGGCCATCAGCTATGAGAACTTTTTATCAGTCCTTTAAACAAATAAAGAAAGAATTGTGTCGCATTATTTAGTCATGTGCCAACAAGAAGAGACAGTGCAGTGAGCGGGAGAGAGACAACAATGGTCAAAGTTACATTGTTCGTGCCTACATTTTGATTGGTACTCAGTTGGAAATTCCTGGTGCCTCTTATGCCCATACTTATCGAAACTATATTCCTAACATGCATGGGCACAACATATAATGCAAAGAAATATGACCATTTTTTGGGATGTGGAAATAGGAGTAGCAGCTCCAAGATAGCTAGACAAGAATACGGAGAAATAAAGTATTCATCATTTGCTGAGGAAAGACGTGTTGCTTATAAAAGCCTTGGGTATGAGACGACGACATTAAGTCATCATTGTCTGGTAGGTTGATACATAAATACAAACACTTGGAAAATCCTTTAAATAAACAAAGATTTTCCTTTGGGTGTATATAGAAAGAATTAAACGGATCTACTAAACTTTGTACTCCCTCCATCCAACTATATAGGGCCTAAGTTTTGAATCTCTCATACCAAGGCTGTTGTATAAAAAGGGGAGCAAATATATTGGAATGGTATTTGGCCAACCAAATCGCATGCCAAGATGTTTTTGGGCGACGTGTAGCCCGCTCTCCTCCTAGAAAGTCGTTTTTAGCGGTAGTGTTACGCAACGGTATATCTGTACCATATATTTCGTTTTGTGATTCGTGCTAGCTGTGCCGCACACATATGTATACTTATTGTACTGGTTTCTCAGTTGATCGTATTTCTGTTTAGTCTCTTAGTTTGATGGGTTCCATCGTACTAGTTTTGTCGGTGGACAACACTGCTCTCTCATGCTTCCAAACAAATTCGTGGATTTCCTTTATCTTAGACAATTTGAATCACTCATATCTTTTCAAATATAAGTTTGTTTGTGAAATAATTTGTATATTTGAACTCCTGGCGCAAATACCTTTGAAAACAAGACCAATCTTGAACACGCTTATTAATTTCACATTTCACATTTCATATGTGAAATAAGCCTATTTCACTAGTAAAATGTGAACTTGTGAATCTGATTACTTCTAAATGTGTAATGGTTTATTTTAAAAGAGTGAATATGTATTTTTCAAGAATGTGCAATTGAAATAGATGTCATTTTTGTGAAACAAACCAATGATAAGTGAAATGCGGGTTTTGAAATATGTTACTTTAGGAAAATATAAATAAGTGGAATATGTTATTATGAAATATGATTTAAAGTGGGCGAAATTTGATAAAAAATGTGTGAAATATCTTGCTTATGAAATCTTTTTGGAAATAAGAGTAATATGTTATGAAATGAGTGAGATTTGTTTTGAAATGTGTAAAATATGATTTAAAATGAGTCAAATATGTTATTAGAAAATATTTTTTGAAATTACTGGAATATGTTATTATGAAAAAAATTGAAATATGTGAAATGACTGAAGTATGTTATGTGAAATGAGTGAAATATGTTATATGAAACAAGTGAAATCTATTTTAAAACATGTGAGATCTGTTTACAAATGAATGAAATATGTTATTATGAATTTTTTGATTGAAGTGAAATATATTATAATGAAATATGTGAAATGTGTGAAAGCGGTATTTTCAACCTCGTTCAAAATATATTCAAGATCGGTCTGGTTTGAAAGGTCTATTCGTCATGAATTCAAATGTGTAAAAAGTTTCATAAATGAATTTTTGATTAAATAGTTATGAGCCATTCAAAATTATATAAGAAAAATTAATGTTGATCTTTAATTGGAAAGAGAATCTGTGTATGTAGTTCTTTCTTCTGATTCTATCAACTAACACAAAAACTTGCATGTGTGGACCACTATCTATTTGTATTGTTGTGTATTCCCAAAATAAAATGACTTGCGTTTTATACGGAACAGTGTAGCACTAATCTCCTTCCTCGTGCTAGCATCTGCAGGTATCGTCATCGTTTGGCTGGCCCTTGATCTATATACATAATGCATATACTACAAGATATTATTCATATTCATATGCTTATGATTCATCCCAATTCTTCATGCGTGTGTGCATGCAAATGCTGGGCAGAGTTGCGACTTAAAAATCCTCTTCCCTGAGGCGTGCGACCCTCTCCTTTGTGAGCAGCTGAGCATAGCCTGCGCCCTCAAGCAGGGCGCACCGTGTCGTCCGCGCCAGGGTGATGCGTCGTGCTTCACCAGCCAATCCGCATGCGTCCCCGACGGCTGCAACTGCACGGTCTGCTTCGTTATTTCGTTAGCAGATAGTCCTAGGCACCTGATCCTCTCACGTGTGTCTCTACAGTGCAAAGAGCCTACCACATGTGTGTGAAACGATACGGGGGTAATAAAATGAATGAATACCTATTGTGTTTAAGAGCCACGTTTTTTCATGATCAATGGTACGTTCTTATGCTCGCTTAGGGTGTTGCTAGGAGGGCCAATCGCAACACCTGACGTGTTTCCTACCCTCCTAGGTACCCAGTCCCGTTTCCTCCCTTCGTGACAGGGCGGCAGCGACGTCCGTCAGTGGAGGCAATCGATATATAATCGAGGTATGTTTTTTTACATAAGACACATTTAAATTAATCAAATTAGTTTGAAAAAAAGAAAAAATTAAAATAGAAAAAATAGCGAAAATCTATGCTAGGTACACCCACGGATCGAGGAGGTCACGCGGATCGATGACGTCGCGGTGCGATGACCTATGCCAACGGCTAGGCCGTCGGCATAGGGGAACCTTATCCCCTCGAGGCCGGCTCCTCCTCAGTCATTCCTCTCTCCTTCCACCCCTCTGCCTCCACCCGCCCCGCAGCGCCGCTGGCCGTCGTTCCCTCCCCTGCCCATGCCGCTCGCCCCCGTCCCCGCCCCGCGCAGCGTCGCCGGGCGTCCCAGCCCGCCCCGCCCTGCCCCGCTTGCCCCCGTTCCCGCCAGCAGCACCGCTGGCCGTCCCTGCCCCGCCCCATACCGCTTGCCCCTATCCCCTCCCCGCAACGCCGCCGGCCGTCCCCACCCACCCTGCATCGCCGCTGGCCGTCCCCGCCCCCTTCCCTCCCCACATCGGCCCGGTCGTCGCCGCCCCCTTCCCGCCCCGCAGCTGCTGGCGCAGTGGTCGCGGTCGCGACTCCGCCGGTCAGGTGCCCCCTTGCCGGCCCTCTTCTACTGGTGAGCACCGGCTCCGGCGCTCCGACGTCCCCCCTCCCCCCGACCAGCCGAATCTCTAGGTGAGCATTTTTTTTCTTTCAATTTTTTGGTGTTTTTCTATTGTTTTTAGGTGGAGGGATGTATAGATAGATGGAATGTAGATATAGTTAGTTTGTTAGATACATATTTGTTAGATATAGTTAGTTTGCAAAATATTTGTTAGATATAGTTAGTTTGCAAAATATTGATATAGATATAGTTGGTTTGTTGGATGTATAGATGGATGCATAGATACATATTTGTTAGATGTAGTTAGTTTGCAAAATATTGATCAATGGATGTGATTGGCAATATGAGTTTTTTCAAGTTTGAAATGTCAATGTTGTTTTGTGATGTGATCATATATACTTTTTGCATTGTTGTTTTTTGTTCATGATGGTGTTGCTACAAAATAATTATGAAAATAGTTATTTGAGATAAATGGTTACTTGTTCATTAGGATTTAACATTCCTAACTTTTTGAATGTGAATCTTTAAGTGGATGAATGCATGTGTAAATGTTTAAATATGCTCTATGAGTTGTGATGTTCTAAGTATTGGTCACGATGGAATTTGCAGGCTTTGTGGTGTTGCATTTCATCGGAGTGACCGTCGTCCGACGCGTTGGTCCCTGAGCATCCCTCTGTTGTTCGACTACTTTTTCTACAGCCAAGAGTGAGCTAAAAATCCACCACCTCCTCATCTGCTTTTTTATGTCACTAGATTTTCTTTTAACGTCAAGTCCCATAACCTAGGCGTCTCCCGTCCGAAAGGGTTGCATCGATAAATATGCATTCAATTGCATATTTATCACCGCTACACTTTTGGATTGTCCAGCATTTTCCACGGACAACCCGAGGATGTGTAGATTGGGTACATTCTCCATGCCCTACCCCGTTCCGAGACAAGATTTCGGTGGCACCTCCCCGTTGTTCTCCGGAGCACATTCTCTCAGCTATTTGTCGAGACATGTATCTAGAGAACAGCGGGGAGGTGCTGCCAAAATTTTATCTCAAAACAGGGTAGAGCATGGAGAACGTACTCAATCTAGACATCCTTGGGTGAGATTAGGACCCATCTTTACCTATTAGATATGTTGTTGGATTCACTGCAGAAGAAAATAAAATTTTGATGTGATTAATTCAAATGAATCCTTAATTTTGGTGTGTGGCTCCCAATAAAACAGAGGATGGCAGATAATCAGTGGATGTATAGTGGTTTTATCCATCGGAATCGAGTAACATCAGAGTGGGTTGTGAAAACTGATGTGTATTTGAAGGATATATTCCGTAGTCCAATGAGAATTATCCCACCATGCCCATGTGCGAGATGTGGCAGACGTCGCCGCAAAAATCAAAAGGACATGACTCACCACCGTAAAAATCCATATGGTATGTCGACCAATCCATACACCTGCTGGCCCGTGTTTGTTATTCCGCTCAATATCCCTCCAGGTGTCCTAATGCAACGCAACACCATGTTCTTGTCGCTGATTATTTCAGGGCCTGAATACCCGGGGAAGAATTTGGCAGTGTTTATGCAGCCGTTGATGGATGATTTGCACCATTCTTGGTACTTCCCAAGGTTGACATACGACCGGCATCTGCAGAAAAATTTCTTGATGGAAGTTTGGTTGATGTATTGCATGCATGACTTTCCTGGCTATGCTCTATTCTGCGGATGGTGTACAAGTGGGAACATGCCATGCCTAGTGTGCATGCAGGCTCTGCGTTTGATTTGGCTGCAGAAGGGTGGCAAGTATTCAGCCTTTGACCTGCATCGACAGTTCCTCCCTCCAGACCATCCAGACAGGGAAGACAAGAAGAACTTCACGAAAGGTCTTGTTGTCCATGAAGTAACCGAGATTCCAACATTTTCGGGGGCAGATGTTCTTGCTTAGCTAAAAGCTCTCAATACTAAAGTCAAAGGCAAAGGCAAAGGAAAACGCTTCGATGGATATGGTGAGACGCACAACTAGACTCACATTACCCCCTTCTCAAAGCATCCCTATTTCAAGGACCTCAAACTTCCTTACAACATTGATGTGATGCACATCGAAGAGATTGTCGCAGAGTCCCTTTTCCGCACGATCCTCAACATTCCTGATAAGATGAAAGATAACCTTAAATCTTGAGCCGATCAAAAGAGAATTTGTGATAGACCACGTCTAAACATGAAGCCTCCCACATGCGGTCAAAGAAGCTAGTTCAAGCCAGATGCTGACTTTGTCCTTAAACCACTAGAAAAGAAGGACGTATTTATCTGGATGAAACACATTTTGAAGTTCACCGATGGTTATGCATCGAATATAAGTAAGGGAGTCAATCTTTCAACGGGCAAAGTGACCGGGCCCAAGAGTCATGACTACCATGTGTGGATTGAGCGGATAATGCCAATGATGGTTCGAGGCTATGCCCCGAGCATGTCTGGCGAGTGCTTGCCGAACTAAGCCATTTCTTCCACACGATCTGTGCTAAAGAAGTAAGTAAAAATGTCATTGAACAATTGCATAAGAAGGCACTTGAGTTGATAGTCAAGCTAGAGAAGATCTTTCGACCAAGCTTCTTTACTCCGATGACACATCTCAGTCTGCACCTTGTGAAAGAGGTATTGTTGGGGGGGCACGTGCAGAATTGTTGGCAGTATGGCCGTGAGAGACAGAACAAGCATCTTCGACAGAAATGTGGAAACAAAGCTAAGATTAAAGCTTCCATAGCTAAGGCAGTTATCCTAGAGGAGTTGTCAAACCTCAGGACATCATACTATCCAGACCACGTTCCCCGTCTGCATAATAAGGTGCCTCGATATAATATAGAAGAGCCCAAGTATCAACCCCACTTCGATCTATTCAACGGGCAAGGTGGCAGGGCTGGGGCCTCGAAATCTTGTAACATGCCATGACAAGAGTGGGAGGACCTTATGTTCTATGTCTTGCACAACATCAAGGAAGTCGAGGAAGTGTGGATGAGGTAATACCACTGCACCATTCCTTTATGCACATCATCAAGTTATATGTTCACTTAATCCCGGTCTAACACCGCTTCTCTTCTTTTAGTGATTTCGTTCAAGAGGAATGAACGGGAATGAATCATCCTACTGAGGCGGAGGCACTTACTCTTCTCCGTCATGGAAACCCTGGAAATAAAAAATTTGTTGCTTGGTTCATGGAGAAAGTAATTTTCCACATTCCCCTATTAAATACGTAGTTCAACATTTATTAGTTAACCAAACTAATGCACCCAACAATTTCAATTATAGTTGTAGGGAAAAGATTCGAACATATCTACGGATGATGAATTGAGATGGGTTTCCATGGGTTTTTGACCCTGCCGTCATGACATGTAAAAAGTATGATGTGAATGGGTATCGCTTCCATACAGAGGAGCACCAGAACAGCCGGCCTGATCCCCTGATCCCAAAACTATAAATACCGAAGTGTACACCCCCGGTCAAAATTCAGTAGACTATTATGGAATGGTACAAAATATATACGAGATTACATTCCGCAAAGGGCGCGAAACCCTAAGTCTACCTGTGTTCAAATGTCGATGGTTTGATCCGCAGGAGGGGCAAAGACATTCGCCTTCCATTGGTTTGGTCGAAGTTAAACCATCAACCGTCTATGCTGGAGCTGATCTCTTCATTGCGGCTACCCAAGCTACACAAGTTTATGGTTAGCCTTACCCATGCCAGAAAGAGTACCTACGGGGTTGGGAAATTGTGTTCAAGGTGTCGCCACATGGTAAGCTACCGGACCCGAATGAAGATGATTACTACAACATTAACCCCATGACATACGAGGGAGTGTTCTATCAAGAGCAACCCGATGATGATGTGGTCAGAAACGATGACGCTAGATCATTGAGTGATGATGATGTGGATCCAAATGATGATGATGCATAGAATGATGGTGAGACCATTGTTAATGAAAATGACATACTTATGCTAGAAAAGTTAAACGAAGATGCTGATGACGAGGAAGATCCTCCACCTCCGTTAGACAACGAAGATTATATGATTGATACTGATGATGAGACCGAGCAAGAAATCAGTTACAAGAGTGATGATCGTATGGGTTCTAGCAGATGTACGTTTCATGTCTTTTTTCCCTATGGTTTAGGAATATGCCTTTTTATGCTTATTTGTAATGTATTTATTAGTCCTGATTATTATTCTTTTTCCTTCATTATTAATGTACTAATTGTTTATTCTATTTTCAATGCAGGTTCGTGGAACATGGGCAAGGGGAAGGCCGACGGCGCGGGTTTCATATGCAAGGTCGTCGGCATTGCTTGTCGGAGTGGTCGAGGACATACTGTTTCCCCCCGACTACTTGAGGATGACTCCTCACAGGAAGAGCGAGGGAGAGGTGCCCCTGGAGGAGGAGGGGCGGGAGGAGAGCCCATGAAGGGCAAGGGGGTGGTGGGAGAGCCACTAGAGGGGGTCGCGGCCAGAAAGAGCGCACCCTCACTGACTTAGGGGTGTTGTCTTCGAGGCCCTCCTCTAGTGAGGTACCCTCTACCGAGGAGGAGGGGCACAAGGAGGAGGTGGTGGTTCGCAAGGAGGGGGTGAGGAGGAGGAGGAGGAGGAGGAGGAGGTTGGGAAGGGGGACGAGGAGGCGAAGGAGGCAGGCGGGGATGATGGCGGTGGTGGGGACGCTGGTGGTGGTGGGGATGATGGTGGTGGAGGGAATGGCAACAATAAGGGATGGATGCGTGGTAACGCAAAGGTCCCAAAGCATATTCCTACTATCGAGGAGCAGAAATGGCTCATTGAGCCCAAGGGGATAGAGTAAGTTCCACTTAATAATTTCAATAATAATTTAATTCTTTTGCTAGTCACATGCTAATATTTTCATTCTTTAAATCTTTTGCTTGTCACATGCTAATATTTTCATTCTTTAAATCTTTTGCAGTAACTTGGTACATCCTAAAGGGGCCCGTGTTCCAAAATGGCATCATCACCACCTTGCTGAAGGAATACTGGCCGGGGCTGTACTGTCTGAATCCAGTCAGGCACCCGGATCTTTGGGTTTTTGCCAAGACCTGGGAGCACTGGGGGCCCCCCACACGGAGTATGTGACCCATGCTAAGTCCATGATCACTAATTTTTGGGTGAGTTCTCTTCACAAGCACACGTCCATTCTAGTTTCAAGAATTATTTAACTCATGGCTTCTTCCATTCTGGTTTCATGAATGATTGTAGAAATACAATCGAGTTCTTCCAGAGCACAAGGCCACTACCGACGAGATCGTGTTGCGCCAAGCGAAGAAGAAGGCCCGCCAGATGCAATACGAGGTGATTGGTGGCCATCACACAATACTATCACGACTATCTTGGTCTGAAGATGACCAAGGAAGAAGCGAAGACGCGGAACATTACCTTGGAGAGGGATGAGTACTTGTCGGTAAGTATTAAAAAAATCATTTTGAAGTTCGTGGTAAATTTCATCGTTTCGTGTTAGACATGCCATTATGCTTCCATTATGTAGGTGTGTCCAAATTGGTGTTATGGAAAAGACGAGTCCTGGGCAGCACTGGTGGACCTGTGGTGTGGTCAGGATGAAGCCTGGGAGTCTACAAGGAGCAAAAACAAGGCTAACCGAGGGAAGGAGGGAGTACATGCTGAGGGAAACTGGAACCACTTTCTCCACAAGGCACTTCAGGTATGACTAACCTCGTTAAACAATCTTCTTCTATTTACCCTCACTGTTTTATGTATGACTAACATCTATTTTTTGGTGTAGGAGGAGAAACTCAAACGCTGCTCTCACACATGGAGACATGGGAGATCGCCTATACTCAAAGGAGGCCCAAGCCTGGCGAAGACAAGTACTACGGCAACACCGCGGAGAAGAAGAACTACTCTAAGGTGTATCTGAATCTACATCCTGACACACCTGACCCCATCAAGGCGCCTTTGGACGACAGGGCAGTGCTTAGCATGGGGCCGAAGGCTCATGGTCGGCAGCCGGTTCTGGATGCTGTGGTCACTCCTTCTATCTCCTACACATAGCTCTGAGCTACCAACCCAAGCCTAAGACAGCACACGCCCACGACCACTGCACAGTCACAGTCGCTCCTAGCCGAGAGGCACTCTGTAAGTATTTTCCCCTCTTATCTTCATTGCTCACTTTATTTTTCCGCATCGAGATGTTTAATGAGTTCCATCACATCATATTGTAGGCCTACATGGTGTACACACACCAGGAGACCATGGCGTGGTGCGCGAGAGTTGCAGCCGTCCAAGACCACAACACTCGCATCATGACAGTTAGTTTAGCCCTTTCATTTCATTTCCATATTGACACTTTCATTTCTTCTGAGATTCATGTTTGCTTTGTCAATTAACATGCAGCTCATGTTTGAGCGCATGAGGAACGACACGATTCCTGAAATGGAACCAGCACCACCAGCTGTAGGACCACAACCAGTGCTAGTTACCTTTGAGGAATTTCTAGCATAACAACCGGGGACAACGATGGTTAGTACATCTCCAAACTATTCAACCACCGCTTACTGTTTATTCAACACAATAACATTCACTCAACATGTCTTTTCAAACATCCAGGGAACCAGTACATCATCCGTTGGTGGTGGTGCCGGTGTTCACACCACTCCCGAGTCACGGAGGCCGGTCACTCCAATCCACCGAGGCGGTAGCGCTGCCGCTAGAAGTGAAGACCTAGGATTCGGTGGATTTGGCGTTGATGATCTTGGAGGTGGACGTACTGGCGCTCCTTAGATGACTTGTGCTCTTTACATGACTTCTGCCTTTTTACGCTACTTTAGATGACTTCTGCCTTTAGATGACTTGTGCTCCTTGGATGACTTGTGCTCTTTAGATGACTTCTGCCTTTTTACGCTACTTATATTTCTGATATGCTTATGTTGTTGGTTGTGTGGATGTGATGGTGGTGGTGTTGTTTTGAGGATGTCATGGTGTTGATGGTTGTGCATGTATATTTCATTGTATATACCTTGCTATTTTGGATCTGAAATAAATTTGTTTAAAACAGGAAAAAGAAAAAAAAACACAAAACTACGCGGACGGCATAGCCGTCGGCATAAAGGGCCTCCGAATTACCAGTCGCTGCCACATAGCAAGCTATACTAACGGTTATGCCATCGGCGTAGGCACGCCTCCGAATTACCAATGGCTGCCACATGGCGAGCTATGCCGACGGCTATGCCGTCGGTGTAGGCACGCCCCAGGGGATACCAGCGCCTGCCACGTGGCAAGCTATGCTGACGGCTACGCTGTCGGCGTAACTTTGTACCCTATGCCGACGGCTTAGGCCGTCGGCGTAGGCGTACCCCAGGGACCTTCTCCTGCTGCCACGTGGCACTCTATGCCGATAGCTATGCCGTCGGCATAGGTGCGACGGGACGCCCCTGGGTGGGGCACTCTTGATGGTAGCGCTGTCGGACACCGTTTGCCAAGGAGCTCTGTCGACGGTGGGGGCCGTTGGTATCATTGTATGGACGCCGTTAGCATAGCATCTATGCCGACGGATTTTTTTACCGACGATGATCCTGGGGTACGCCAACATATATGGTGCCGATGGTGCTGGGCCGTCGGCATAGGTCTATGCTGACGGGAATCGGGGCTATGCCGACGGCCTCAGCCTCGGCATAATACTTTATCCTGGTAGTGACATAGGGTTCTCCCACATGCTCCATGGTGGACAGTTGTGGCCTAATTCACATGCGAGCAGGCGTGGGGCGGCTAGGTTGGGCATGGTGGGCAACGACGGGTTACAGGCAAGGGCTTTTGGCGGAGGTGGCCTGTCCTCCATTCTCGGAAGGAGGCTCTAGCACTCTGGTGTATATGTTTTGTATCACACCAGGTGAACTCCTCGCCGATGTGTGACAAGTTAAGGGAGGCTCGTGTCAGGCCATGTGACGGTGTCTTGGATTAACGGGTGCTTACCAGGTCGGCATGTCATCTATCGGTCAGGTCATCGCCGATGACCGGACCAACAATTGAAGGAAGGACTATGGAATCTATAGCACTCGGCGTACTCAAGATGAAAACATTTTAAGACTTGGCGAATACTTCAAGGCATAGTTGAATAGTTGGCACGTTTATTCCTAGTTTGTAACCGACCATGTGTAAAGATTAGAGGTCTGTTTGGTTTGAGACTAATTTTGCAGCTACGTACCAGAGTCTGACCATGAGTCTACATGAGTGCTCCTCCATCGGACATCGCCGCCGCTGCAGCGGAGGCCATGCTATTGTCGTGTTGGGGATTGGATCTGGGCATTGGCGGCGGGTATGTACAACGGAAAACGATGCATGGGTGTCGTACGTGTGCTACTATCCGTCGATGATGGTCATGCCACTGGGTCACTTTGGGCATTCGAGTTTACCCGAAAATTCGGGTCGGGTAATTCGGGTAAAAAAGGTCGGGTTTTGAAAATTGTTACCGAAATATGAGCAGAAAACCTGGAACCCGAAAATTCGGGTACCGGAATTTCGGGTTCGGGTTCGGATAATACCGAAAAGCCCGAAATCAACAATAGAATAGAGGGCTTTCGTCATAGCTCGATCTACATATTAGTCTCGGCTACGTTAACCGGGACTAATTTGAGAATTAGTCCCGGTTTGAGCGGCTAGGGCGCCGGTCGGGCATCACTCCCGGTTCAAATGGGACCTTTAGTCCCGATTGGAGACACCAACCGGGACTAAAGGGGCCGATACCCTTTAGTCCCCGTTGGAGACACCAACCGAGACTAAAGGGGTTGGAGCTTTAGTCCTGGTTGGTGTCTCCAACCGGGACTAAAGGTTAGACCATTAGTCCCGGTTGGAGAAACCAACCGGGACTAAAGGGTTTTGAAACTTTGTTTTTTGTTTTTTTATTTGTTTTCCGTTTTTATCCTCGAACACGGTCTGGACCCAACCCACCACTAGATTCCCTCCGGTTCTACCCGACGCGCATGTTTCCCCCTCCAAGTAACCGCGACAGCGACGTCCGCGGAGGGGGGCCACACCCCGAAGCCCCAATACGGGCGTCTACGCATGCCACATCACTTTCACACATGCATCAAGATCCGACGCGGTGTTTCGATGGCATAGCTACACCCGGGAGGCCACCACAAAGCTCCGTTAGACCAGGAGATCTAGCCCTTTGACTTTCACTGGATGGGCTTTGACCAGTGGACCCTTCCACCTGGTTGCGATGGCCCGGCACATAGGAGCATCCCCGAACACGGTCTGGACCCAAACCACCACTAGATTCCATCCGGTTCTACCCGACGCGCACGTTTTCCCCCTCCAAGTGACCGCGACAGGGACATTCGCGGAGGGGGGCACACCCCGGATCCCCAAGACGGGCGTCTAAGCGTGCCACATCACTTTCACACATGCATCAGGACCCGACGCGGTGTTTCAGTGGCATAGCTACACCCGGGAGGCCACCACCAAGCTTCGTTAGAAAAGGAGAACTAGCCCTTTGACTTTCGCCGGGCTGGCATTGACCAGTGGACTCTTCCACCTTGTTGCAATGGGTCAGCATATAGGAGCATCCCCGAACACGGTCTAGACCCAACCCACCACTAGATTCCTCCGGTTCTATCCGACGCACAAGTTTCCCCCCTACAAGTAACCGCGACAGCGACGTCCGCGGAGGGGGGCCACACCCCGGAGCCCCAAGACGGGCGTCTACGCGTGACACATCACTTTCACACATGCATCAGGACCCGACGTGGTGTTTCGGTGGCATAGCTACACCCGGGAGGCCACCACGAAGCTCCGTTAGACTAGAAGCTCTAGCCTTTGACTTATGCCGAACGGGCTTTAACCTGTGTACTCTACCTCCTGGTTGCGATGGGTCGGCACATAGGAGCATTCCCGAACACGGTCTGGACCTAACCCACCAGTAGATTCCCTCCGGTTCTACCCGATGCGCACATTTCCCCCTCCAAGTGACCGCGACAACGACGTCCGCGGAGGGGGGCCACACCCCGGAGCCCCAAGACGGGCGTCTACGCGTGCCACATCACTTTCACACATGCATCAGGACCCGACGCGGTGTTTCGGTGGCATAGCTACACCTGGGAGGCCACCACGAAACTTCGTTAGACCAGAAGCTCTAGCCTTTGACTTTCACCGGACGGGCTTTAACCAGTGTACTCTACCACCTGGTTGCGATAGGTCAGCACATAGGAGCATCCCCGAACATGGTCTGGACCCAACCCACCATTGGATTCCCTCCGGTTCTACCCAACACGCACGTTTCCCCCTCCAAGTGACCACGACAGCGACGTCCGCGAAAAGGGGCCACACCCCGGAACCCCAAGATGGTCGTCTACGCATGCCACATCACTTTCACACATGCATCAGGACCCGACGTGGTGTTTCGGTGGCATAGCTACACCCGGGAGGCCACCACGAAGCTCCGTTGGACTAGGAGCTCTATCCCTTTGACTTTCGTCGGACGGGCTTTGACCAGTGTACACTTCCACCTGGTTGTGATGGGTCAGCACATAGGAGCATCCCCGAACAGGGTCTGGACCAAACCCACCACTAGATTCCCTCTGGTTCTACCCGACGCGCACGTTTCCCCCCTCCAAGTGACCACGACAGCGACGTCCGTGGAGGCGGGCCACACCCTGGAGCCCCAAGACGGGTGTTTTACGCGTGTCACATCACTTTCACGCATGCATCAGGATCCGACGCGGTGTTTCGGTGGCATAGCTACACCCGGGAGGCCACCACGAAGCTCTGTTAGACCAGGAGATCTAGCCCTTTGACATTCGCCGGACGGGCTTTGACTAGTGGACTCTTCCACTTGGTTGCGATGGGTTAGCACATAGGAGCATCCTCAAACATGGTCTGGACCCAACCCACCACTAGATTCCCTCCGGTTCTACCCAACGTGCATGTTTCCCCCCTTCAAGTGACCTCGACAACGACGTCCGCGAAGGGGGGCACACCCCGAAGCCCCAATATGGGCGTCTACGCATGCCACATCACTTTCACACATGCATCAGGACCCGACGCGGTGTTTCGGTGGCATAGCTACACCCGGGAGGCCACCACGAAGCTCCGTTAGACCAAGAGATCTAGCCCTTTGACTTTCACTGGATTGGCTTTGACGAGTGGACTCTTCCACCTGGTTGCGATGGCCCGGCACATAGGAGCATCCCCGAACATGGTCTGGACCCAGACCACCACTAGATTCCCTCCGGTTCTACCCGACGCGCACGTTTCCCCCCTCCAAGTGACGGCGACAGGGACGTCCGCGGAGGGGGCCACACCCCGGAGCCCCAAGACGGGCGTCTACGCGTGCCACATCACTTTCACACATGCATCAGAACATGACGCGGTGTTTCAGTGGCATAGCTACACCCGGGAGGCCACCACCAAGCTTCGTTAGACAAGGAGATCTAGCCCTTTGACTTTCGCTGGGCCGGCTTTAACCAGTGGACTCTTCCACCTGGTTGCGATGGGTCAGCATATAGGAGCATCCCCGAACACGGTCTGGACCCAACCGACCATTAGATTCCTCCAGTTCTACCCGACGCACACGTTTCCCCCCTCCAAGTAACCGTGACAGCGACGTCCGCGGAGGGGGGCCACACCCCGGAGCCCCAAGACGGGAGTCTACGCGTGACACATTACTTTCACACATGCGTCAGGACCTGACGTGGTGTTTCAGTGGCATAGATACACCCGGGAGGCCACCACGAAGCTCCGTTAGACTAGAAGCTCTACCCTTTGACTTTTGCCGAACGGGCTATAACCGGTGTACTCTACCTCCTGGTTGTGATGGGTCACCACATAGGAGTATCCCCGAACACGGTCTGGACCCAACCGAACAGTAGATTCCCTCTGGTTCTACCCAACGGGCACGTTTCCCCCCTCCAAGTGACCGCGACAACGACGTCCACGGAGGGGGGTCACACCCCGGAGCCCCAAGACGGGCGTCTACGCGTGCCACATCACTATAACACATGCATCAGGAGCCGACGCGGTGTTTCGGTGGCATAGCTACACCCGGGAAGCCACCACGAAGCTTCATTAGACCAGAAGCTCTAGCCTTTGACTTTCGCCGGACGGGCTTTATCCAGTGTACTCTACCACCTGGTTGCGATGGGTCAACACATAGGAGCATCCCCGAACATGGTTTGGACCCAACCCACCACTAGATTCCCTCCGGTTCTACCCGACACGCACGTTTCCCCTTCCAAGTGACCGCGACAGTGAAGTCCGCGGAAGGGGGGCCACACCCTGGAGCCCCAAGATGGTCGTCTACGGGTGCCACATCACTTTCACACATGCATCAGGACCCGACGTGGTGTTTCGGTGGCATAGCTACCCCCGGGAGGCCACCCCGAAGCTCCGTTAGACCAGGAGATCTAGCCCTTTGACTTTCGCCGGACGGGCTTTGAACAGTGGACTCTTCCACCTGGTTGCGATGGGTCAGCACATAGGAGCATCCGCGAACATGGTCTGGACACAACCCACGACTAGATTCCCTCTAGTTCTACCCGACGCGCTCGTTTCCCCCCTCCAAGTGACCGCGACAGCGACGTCCATGGAGGGGGGGCCACACCCCGGAGCCCCAAGACGGGCGTCTACGCGTGCCACATCACTTTCACACATGCATCAGGATCCGACGCGGTGTTTCGGTGGCATAGCAACACCCAGGAGGCCACCATGAAGCTCTGTTAGACCAGGAGATCTAGCCCTTTGACATTCGCCAGATGGGCTTTGACGAGTGGACTCTTCCACCTGGTTGCGATGGTTCAGCACATAGGAGCATCTCCGAGCACGGTATGGACCCAACCAACCACTAGATTCCCTTCGGTTCTACCCGACGCGCATGTTTTCCCCCTCCAAGTGACTGCGACAACGACGTCCACGGAGGGGGGACACACCCCGGAGCACCAATACGGCAATCTACGCATGCCACATCACTTTCACACATGCATCCGGATCCGACGAGGTGTTTCGGTCGCATAGCTACACCCGGGAGGCCACCACGAAGCTCCGTTAGACCAGGAGATCTAGCCCTTTGACTTTCACTGGACGGGCTTTGACTAGTGGACTCTAAAACCTGGTTGCGATGGGTCAGCACATAGGAGCATCCCCGAACACGGTCTGGACCCAAACCACCACTAGATTCCCTCCGGTTCTACCCGACGCGCACGTTTCCCCCCTCCAAGTGACAGCGATAGGGACGTCCGCAGAGGGGGCCACACCCCGGAGCCCCAAGACGGGCGTCTACGCGTGGCACATCACTTTCACACATGCATCAGGACCCGACGCGGTGTTTCAGTGGCATAGCTACACCCGGGAGGCCACCACCAAGCTTCGTTAGACAAGGAGATCTAGCCCTTTGACTTTTGCTGGGTCGGCTTTAACCAATGGACTCTTCCACCTGGTTGCCATGGGTCAGCATATAGGAGCATCCCCGAACATGGTCTGGACCCAACCCACCAGAAGATTCCTCCGGTTCTACGCGACGCGCACGTTTCCCCCCTCCAAGTGACCGCGACAGTCGTTCGCGGAGGGGGGCCACACCCCAGAGCCCCAAGACGGGCGTCTACGCGTGCCACATCACTTTCACACTTGCATCAGGACCCGACGGGGTGTTTCGGTGGCATAGCTACACCCGGGAGGCCACCAGGAAGCTCCGTTAGACTAGAAGCTCTAGCATTTGACTTTCGCCGAACGGGCTATAACCAGTGTACTCTACCACCTGATTGCAATGGGTCGGCACATAGGAGCATCCCCGAACACGGTCTGGACCCAACTCACCAGTAGATTCCCTCCGGTTCTACCCGACGCGCATGTTTCCCCCTCCAAGTGACCGCGACAGCGACATTCGCGGAGGAGGGCCACACCCCGGAGCCCCAAGACGGGCGTCTACGCGTGCCACATTACTTTCACACATGCATCAGGACCCGACGCGGTGTTTCGGTGGCATAGCTACACACGGGAGGCCACCACGAAGCTTCGTTAGACCAGAAGCTCTAGCCTTTGACTTTCGCCGGACGGGCTTTAACTGGTGTACTCTACCACCTGGTTGCGATGGGTCAGCACATAGGAGCATCCCCGAACATGGTCTGGACCCAACCCACCACTAGATTCCCTCCGGTTCTACCCGACACGCACGTTTCCCCTTCCAAGTGACCGCGACAGTGAAGTCCGCGGAAGGGGGGCCACACCTTGGAGCCCCAAGATGGTCGTCTACGCGTGCCACATCACTTTCACACATGCATCAGGACCCGACGTGGTGTTTCGGTGGCATAGCTACCCCCGGGAGGCCACCCCGAAGCTCCGTTAGACCAGGAGATCTAGCCCTTTGACTTTCGCCGGACGGGCTTTGAACAGTGGACTCTTCCACCTGGTTGCGATGGGTCAGCACATAGGAGCATCCGCGAACATGGTCTGGACACAACCCACGACTAGATTCCCTCTGGTTCTACCCGACGCGCTCGTTTCCCCCCTCCAAGTGACCGCGACAGCGACGTCCATGGAGGGGGGGCCACACCCCGGAGCCCCAAGACGGGCGTCTACGCGTGCCACATCACTTTCACACATGCATCAGGATCCGACGCGGTGTTTCGGTGGCATAGCAACACCCAGGAGGCCACCATGAAGCTCTGTTAGACCAGGAGATCTAGCCCTTTGACATTCGCCAGATGGGCTTTGACGAGTGGACTCTTCCACCTGGTTGCGATGGTTCAGCACATAGGAGCATCTCCGAGCACGGTATGGACCCAACCAACCACTAGATTCCCTTCGGTTCTACCCGACGCGCATGTTTTCCCCCTCCAAGTGACTGCGACAACGACGTCCACGGAGGGGGGACACACCCCGGAGCACCAATACGGCAATCTACGCATGCCACATCACTTTCACACATGCATCCGGATCGGACGAGGTGTTTCGGTCGCATAGCTACACCCGGGAGGCCACCACGAAGCTCCGTTAGACCAGGAGATCTAGCCCTTTGACTTTCACTGGACGGGCTTTGACTAGTGGACTCTAAAACCTGGTTGCGATGGGTCAGCACATAGGAGCATCCCCGAACACGGTCTGGACCCAAACCACCACTAGATTCCCTCCGGTTCTACCCGACGCGCACGTTTCACCCCTCCAAGTGACAGCGACAGGGACGTCCGCAGAGGGGGCCACACCCCGGAGCCCCAAGACGGGCGTCTACGCGTGGCACATCACTTTCACACATGCATCAGGACCCGACGCGGTGTTTCAGTGGCATAGCTACACCCGGGAGGCCACCACCAAGCTTCGTTAGACAAGGAGATCTAGCCCTTTGACTTTTGCTGGGTCGGCTTTAACCAATGGACTCTTCCACCTGGTTGCCATGGGTCAGCATATAGGAGCATCCCCGAACATGGTCTGGACCCAACCCACCAGAAGATTCCTCCGGTTCTACGCGACGCGCACGTTTCCCCCCTCCAAGTGACCGCGACAGTCGTTCGCGGAGGGGGGCCACACCCCAGAGCCCCAAGACGGGCGTCTACGCGTGCCACATCACTTTCACACTTGCATCAGGACCCGACGGGGTGTTTCGGTGGCATAGCTACACCCGGGAGGCCACCAGGAAGCTCCGTTAGACTAGAAGCTCTAGCATTTGACTTTCGCCGAACGGGCTATAACCAGTGTACTCTACCACCTGATTGCAATGGGTCGGCACATAGGAGCATCCCCGAACACGGTCTAGACCCAACTCACCAGAAGATTCGCTTCGGTTCTATCCGACGCTCATGTTTCCCCCTCCAAGTGACCGCGACAGCGACATTCGCGGAGGGGGGCCACACCCCGGAGCCCCAAGACGGGCGTCTACGCGTGCCACATTACTTTCACACATGCATCAGGACCCGACGCGGTGTTTCGGTGGCATAGCTACACACGGGAGGCCACCACGAAGCTTCGTTAGACCAGAAGCTCTAGCCTTTGACTTTCGCCAGACCGGCTTTAACCAGTGTACTCTACCACCTAGTTGCGATGGGTCAGCACATAGGAGCATCCCCGAACATGGTCTGGACCCAACCCACCACTAGATTCCCTCCGGTTCTACCCGACACGCACGTTTCCCCTTCCAAGTGACCGCGACAGTGAAGTCCGCGGAAGGGGGGCCACACCCTGGAGCCCCAAGATGGTCGTCTACGCATGCCACATCACTTTCACACATGCATCAGGACCCAACGTGGTGTTTCGGTGGCATAGCCACCCCCGGGAGGCCACCACGAAGCTCCGTTAGACCAGGAGATCTAGCCCTTTGACTTTCGCCGGACGGCCTTTGATCAGTGGACTCTTCCGCCTGGTTGCGATGGGTCAGCACATAGGAGCATCCGCGAACATGGTCTGGACACAACCCACGACTAGATTCCCTCTGGTTCTACCTGACGCACTCGTTTCCCCCCTCCAAGTGACCACGACAGCGATGTCCGTGGAGGGGGGCCACACCCCGGAGCCCCAAGACGGGCGTCTACGCGTGCCACATCACTTTCACACATGCATCAGGATCCGACGCGGTGTTTCGATGGCATAACTACACCCGGGAGGCCACCACGAAGCTCTGTTAGACCAGGAGATCTAGCCCTTTGACTTCCGCCGGATGGGCTTTGACCAGTGGACTCTTCCACCTGGTTGCGATGGCTCAGCACATAGGAGCATCCCCGAACACGGTATGGAGCCAAACCACCACTAGATTCCCTCCGGTTCTACCCGACGCACATGTTTTGCCCCTCCAAGTGACCGCGACAGGGACGTCCGCGGAGGGGGGCCACACCCCAGAGCCCCAAGATGGGCGTCTACGCGTACCACATCACTTTCACACGTGCGTCACGACCCGACGCGGTGTTTCAGTGACATAGCTACACCCTGGAGGCCACCACGAAGCTCCGTTAGACCAGGAGATCTAGCCCTTTGACTTTCACTGGACGGGCTTTGAACAGTGGACTCTTCCACCTGGTTGTGATGGGTCAGCACATAGGAGCATCCCCGGACATGGTCTGGACCCAACCCACCACTAGATTCCCTCTGGTTGTACCTGACACACACGTTTCCCCCCTCCAAGTGACCGTGACAGCGACGTCCGCGGAAGGGGGGCCACACCCCGGAGCCCCAAGATGGGCGTCTACGCATGCCACATCACTTTCACACATCCATCAGGACCCGACGCGGTGTTTCAGTGGCATAGCTACACCCGGGAGGCCACCACCAAGCTCCGTTAGACCATGAGATCTAGCCCTTTGACTTTCACCGGGCCGGCTTTGACTAGTGGACTCTTCTACCTGGTTGCGATGGGTCAGCATATAGGAGCATCCCCGAACACAGTCCCGACCCAACCCACCACTAGCTTCCTCTGGTTCTACCCGACGCACACGTTTCCCCCCTCCAAGTGACCGCGACAGCGACGTCCGTGGAGGGGGGCCACACCCCGGAGCCCCAAGACGGGCGTCTACGCATGCCACATCACTTTCACACATGCATCAGGACCCGACGTGGTGTTTCGGTGGCATAGCTACACCCGGGAGGCCACCAGGAAGCTCCGTTAGACTAGAAGTTCTAGCCTTTGACTTTCGCCGAACGGGCTTTAACCAGTGTACTCTATCACCTGGTTGCGATGGGTCAGCACATAGGAGCATCCCTGAACCCGGTCTGGACCCAACTCACCAGTAGATTCCCTCCGGTTCTACCTGACGCGCATGTTTCTGTTGGAAATATGCCGTAAAGGCAATAATAAATTAGTTATTATCATATTTCCTTGTTCATGATAATTGTTTATTATCCATGCTATAATTGTATTGATCGGAGACTTAAATGCATGTGTGGATACATAGACAAAACCATGTCCCTAGTATGCCTCTAATGGACTAGCTTGTTGATCAAAGGATGGTTAAGGTTTCCTAGCCATGGACATGAGATGTCATTTGATAACGGGATCACATCATTAGGAGAATGATGTGATGGATAAGACCCAAACTACAAACATAGCATATGATCGTGTCAGTTTATTGCTACTATTTTCTGCATGTCAAGTATATGTTCTTATGACCATGAGATCATGCAACTCACGGATATCGGAGTAGTGCCTTGTGTGTATCAAACGTCGCAACGTAACTGGGTGACTATAAAGGTGCTCTACAGGTATCTCCGATGGTGTCTGTTGAGTTGACTATAAAGATCTTCGTAGAATATGTAGGAACCAATGTGGACGTCCAGGTCCCGCCATTGGTTATTGACCGTAGAGGTGTCTTGGTCATGTCTACATAGTTCTCGAACCCGCAGGGTCTGCACACTTAAGGTTCGGTGACGTTTCGGTAGTGTAGAGTTATGTATGGTGGTGACCGAAGGTTGTTCGGAGTCCCAGATGAGATCCCGGACGTCACGAGGAGCTCCGGAATGGTCCGAAGGTAAAGATTCATATATAGCAAGTCCCAATTTGGTCTCCTCTCCTCCTATATATACTAGTGGATTGGGTGGTTTTTGGACAGAATTTCCGGCCACGTGCTACCCGTTCCACCGGTGCATAGTTTCTCCTCTAGATCGTAGTTCCGCAGCGCTTAGGCGAAGCCCTGCCGGAATTGCTCCACCACCATCACCGGAGCGCCGTCACGCTGCCGGTGAACTCTCTCTCCTCTTCACCTCCTCTTGCTGGATCAAGACGGTGGAGATCATCATCAAGCTGCACGTGTGCTGAACGCGGAGGTGCCGTCCGTTCGGCGCTAGATCGGAAGGACCGTGATCGAGATCGCGAGACAGTTCGTGATGAGATCGCGGAACGGATCGTGATGAGTTCGCGGGACAGATCGTGATCAAGATCGTGAGACGGATCGTGATGAGATCGCGGGACGGATCGTGATGAGTTCACGGGACGGATCGTGATTGGATCGCGGGACGGATCGTGATGAGATCGCGGGACGCTCGGCGATTTGGATCGCGAAGATGTTCGACTACACCAACCGCGTTTCTTAACGCTTCCCGCTTAGCGATCTACAAGGGTATGTATATCCACTCTCCCTCTCGTAGATGCTCATCACCATGGATAGGTTTGCATGTGCGTAGGAAATTTTTTGTTTCCCATGCGACGTTCCCCAACAGTGGCATCATGAGCTTGGTTGATGGTTCGATGAGATCTCAAGTAGAACACAAAAGGTTTGTGGGCGTTGATGCTTAGATTGCTTCCTCCCTTGGTCGTATTTTGGTTCAGCGGGATTGTGAGATGAAGCGGCCCGGACCAACATTACTCGTACGCTTACGAGAGACCGGTTCCCTCGACGCAACTTGTTGCCTAGATGGCTTGCGGGTGACAGTTTCTCTCACTTTAGTTGGATCGGATTCGACAAAGGCAGTCCTTGAGAAGGTTGAAAAGCAAACTAGTGTATCACCGTTGTGGTTTATGCGTAGGTGAGAATCGTTCTTGCTAGATACCCATAGCAGCCACGTAAAATATGCAACAACAATTAGAGGACGTCTAACTTGTTTTTGCAGGGTATGTTGTGATGTGATATGGCCAATTACATGATGAGATATATGTGATGTATGAGATGATCATGTGATGTATAGATTATCACGACTTGCATGTCGATGAGTACGGCAACCGGCAGGAGCCATAGGGTTGTCTTTAATTATTGTATGACCTGCGTGTCAATCATTAAGCGCTATGTAATGCTTTACTTTATCCCTACGGTAGCAATAGTAGTAGAAGCATGCAGGGCGTGACAACCCCAATGGAAACACATTGATGGAGATCAAGATGATGGAGATCATGGTGTTGTGCCGGTGACGAAGGAGATCATGCTGGTGTTTCGAAGATGGAGATCTTAAACACAAGTTCATGGCCATATCATGTCACTTATGAATTGCATGAGATGTTAATCCTTTTATGCACCTTGTTTTGCTTAGTACGGCGGTAGCATTATAAGGTGATCCCTCACTTGAATTTCAAGATGAACTGTGTTCTCCCCGAGTGTGCACCGTTGCGAAAGTTCGTCGTGTTGAGACACCACGTGATGATCGGGTGTGATAGACTCTATGTTCACATACAACGGGTGCAAGCCAGATTTGCACGCGCAGAACACTCGGGTTAAACTTGACGAGCCTAGCATGTACATACATGGCCTCGGAACACGAGAGACCGAAAGGTCGAACATGAGTCATATAGTAGATATGATCAACATAATGATGTTCACCATTGCAGCCACCTCAACTCACGTGATGATCGGACTTGAGTTGGTGAATTTGGATCATGTATCACTCGAATGATCGGAGGGATGTCAATTTGAGTGGGAGTTCTTAAGTAATATGATTAATTGAACTCATTAACATGAACATAGTCAAAGTGTCTTTGCAAATTATGTTGTAGATTACTAGCTCGCGCTGTAGCTCCCTTGTATTTTTATATGTTCCTAGAGAAATAGAATTGAAAGATGTTGGTAGCAAAATTGCGGACTGGGTCCGTGATCTGAGGATTGTCCTCATTGCTGCACAGAAGGCTTATGTCCTTAATGCACCGCTCGGTGCGCCACCCCCTCTAGCGTCGTCTATAGATGTTGTGAACATCTAACAGGCACGTTTCGATGACTACTTGATAGTTTAGTGCGTCATGCATTACGGCTTAGAATTGAGGCTCCAAAACGTTTTGAACATCACGGAACATATGAGATGTTCTAGGAGCAGAGATTGTGATCTCAGGCTCGTGCCTTTGTTGCGAGATATGAGATCTCCGACAAGATTCTTTGCTTGTAAGATGAAGGAGAATAGCTCAATCGTTGAGCATGTACTCAGATTGTCTGGGTAGTACAATCGCTTGAATCAAGTGGGAGTTGATCTTCCAGATAAGATAGTGATTGATATAGTTCTCCAAGTCACTGTCACTAAAGCTACTAGAACTTAGTGATGAACTATAATACACCAGGGATAGAAGTATTGATCCCTGAGTTGTTCGCGATGTTTGACACCGCGAAGGTAGAAATCAAGAAGGAGCGTCAAGTGTTGATGGTTAATCAAACCACTAGTTTCGAAAAGGGCAAGAGCAAGGAGGGAAACTTCATGGATAGCAAGTCAGTTGCTGCTCCAGTGAAGCAACCCAAAGTTGAACTCAAACCCGAGACTAAGTGCTTCTATTATGAGGTGAGAGGTCGCTGAAGCGGAACAATCCTAGATACTTGGTAGATAAGAAGGCTGGCAACATCGACAGAAGTATATTTGATATACGAGTTATTGATGTGTACCTTGCTAGTACTCCTAGTAGCACCTGGGTATTGGATACCGGTTTGGTTGCTAAATGTTAGTAACTCGAAATAAAAGCTACGGAATAAACGGAGAACTAGCTAAGGGTGAGGTGACGATGTGTGTTGGAAATGTTTCCAAGGTTGATGTGATCAACATTGCACGCTCTCTCTACCTTCAGGATTAGTGACGAACCTAAATAAATGTTATTTGGTGTTTTGCGTTGAGCATGAACATGATTAGATCATGTTTGTTGCAATACGGTTATTCATTTAAGTCAGAGAATAATCGTTATTCTGGTTACATGAATAATACCTTCAATGGTCATGCACCCAGTGAGAATGGTTTGTTGAAATCTTGATCGTAGTAGTACACATGTTCATAACATTGATGTCAAAAGATACAAAGTTAATAATGATAGAACCACATACTTGTGGCACTGCCGCTAAATGTCATATTGGTATAATGCGCATGTAGAAACTCCATGCTGATGGATATTTGGACTCATCGATTTCGAATCGGTTGAGACATGCGAACCATGCCTCTTGGGCAAGATGACTAAAGGACCCCGTTGGATGGAGCGGGCAAGTGATTCATTGGGAATGATACATGTTGATGTATGCAATCTAGTGAGTCTTGTAGCGTGCAGTGGATATCGTTATTTTCTTAACTTCACTGATGATTTGAGTAGATATAGTGTATATTTACTTAATGAAACACAAGTCTGAATCGTTTGAAAGGTTCAAGCAAATTCAGAATGAAGTTTAAAGATCATCGTGACAAGAAGATAAAAATGACTGCGATATGATCGTGGAGGTGAATATCTGAGTCACGAGTTTGGCATACAACTTAAGACAATGTGAAAGTTGTTTCACAACTAAACGCCACCTGGAACACCATAGTGTGATGGTGTGTCCGAACATCATAGTTATGCTCTATTGGACATGGTGCGTAATATGATGTCTCTTGTCATTTTACTACTATAATTTTGGGGTTATGCATTAGAGACAACTACATTCACTTTAAATAGGGCACCATCTAAATCCGTTGAGATGACACCATGTGAATTATGGTTTGATAGAAACCTAAGCTGTCATTTCTTAATATTTTGGGATGTGACACTTGTGTGGAAAATGTTTTCACCTAATGAGGTCGAACCCAAGGCGGACAAATTGCATCTTCATAGAATACCCTAAGATGAGTTGGGTGAACCTTCAATCTCAGATCCTAGTGCAAAATGTTTGTTGCTTAAATGGATCCTTTCTCGAGGAAATGTTTCTCTCGAAAGAATTGAGTGGGAGGAAGATAGAACTTGATGAGGTTGTTAAACCTTTGTTCAACCAGAGAGTAGCGCAGCGCAGAAAGATGTTTCTGTGAAGCCTACGTTAGTTGAAGAGTAAGTTAATGACGATGATCATGAAGCTTTAGGATCAAGTTACTATCGAACTTCGTGGGTCGACAAGGATGTGTACTGCTCCTAAGTGGTACGACAACTCTGTCTTGGAGATCATGTTGTTGGACAACGATGAACCTACGAGCTATGGAGAAGCGATGATGGGCCCGGATTCCGACGAATGGTTAGAGGCCACGAAATCCGAGATAGGATCCATGTATGAAAACCAAGTATAGACTTTGGTAGACTTGCTCGTTAGACGGCAGGTCGTTGAGTACAAATGGACCTTTAGAATGAAGACAGACACTGATGGTGAATGTCACCATTTGTAAAGCTCGACTTGTTGCAAAGTTGTTTGTGACAAGTTCAAGGAGTTGACTGCGATGATGCTTTCTCACTCGTAGCGATGCTAAAAGTCTGTTGGAATTATGTTAGCAGTTGCTGTGTTTTCAATTATGAAATCTGGCAGATGGATGTCAAAACATCGTTTCCTTAACGGTTTACTTGAGGAAAGTTTGTATGTGATACAACCAGAAGGTTTTGTCAGGCCTAAGGATGCTAAAAGGTGTGCAAGCTTCGGTGATCCTTCCATGGACTGAAGCAAGCATCTCGGAGTTGGAATATACGCTTTGATGAGGTGATCAAAGTTTTGATGTTTATACAAAGTTTACGAGAAACTTGTATTTGCAGTAAAGTGAGTGGGAGCACTATAGAATTTCTGATAAGTATATGTGGATGACATATTGTTGATCGGAAATAATGTAGGATTTCTGAAAAGCATAAATGGTTGTTTGGAAAGTGATTTTCAAAGGAAGACCTGGATAAAGCTACCAAATTGTTGAGCATCAAGATCTATAGAGATAGATCAAGATGACTTGATGAGACTTTCAATGAGTACATACCTTGACAAAGATTTTGAAAGAGTTCAAAATGGATCAGTCAGAGAAAGAGTTCTCGCCTGATTTGTAAGGTGTGAAGTTGAGTGAGACTCAAAGCTCGACAACGGCAGAAGAAAGAGAAAGGACGAATGTCGTCCCCTATGCCTTAGCCATAGGCTCTATATTATGCCATGCTGTGTACCGCACCTATGTGTGCCTTGCCATGAGTCTGTCAAGGGGTACAAGAGTGGTCCAGGAGTGGAACACTGGACAGCGGTCGGAATTATCCTTAGTAACCAGAGGACTAAGGAAATGTTTCTTGATTATGGAGGTGATAAAGAGTTCGTCGTAAAGAGTTACGTCGATGCAAGCTTTAACACCTATCCGGATGACTAGTAGTAGCAATCAGGATACGTATAGTGGAGCAGCCATTTGGAAATAGTACCAAGTGGAGTGTGGTAGCAGTGTTTACGGTTTGACATAGAGATTTGCAAAGTACACACGGATCTGAATATCGCAGACCCGTTGACTATAAGACCTCTCTCACATGCAAAGCATGATCGAGCCCCAGAACTCATTGGGTGTTAGATTCATAACAATGCGAATCACATGGTGATGTGAACTAGATTATTGACTCTAGTGCAAGTGGGAGACTGTTGGAAATATGCCCTAGAGGCAATAATAAATTAGTTATTATCATATTTCCTTGTTCATGATAATCGTTTATTATCCATGCTATAATTGTATTGATCGGAGACTTAAATGCATGTGTGGATACATAGACAAAACCATGTCCCTAGTATGCCTCTAATAGACTAGCTTGTTGATCAAAGGATGGTAAAGGTTTCCTAGCCATGGACATGAGATGTCATTTGATAACGGGATCACATCATTAGGAGAATGATGTGATGGATAAGACCCAAACTACAAACATAGCATATGATCGTGTCAGTTTATTGCTACTGTTTTCTGCATGTCAAGTATATGTTCCTATGACCATGAGATCATGCAACTCACGGATATCGGAGGAGTGCCTTGTGTGTATCAAACGTCGCAACGTAACTGGGTGACTATAAAGGTGCTCTACAGGTATTTCCGATGGTGTCTGTTGAGTTGGCATGGATCGAGGCTGGGATTTGTTACTCCGTGTAACGGAGAGGTATCTCGGGGCCACTCGGTAATGCAACATCACAATAAGCCTTGCAAGCAATGTGACTAATTGTTAGTTGCGGGATCTTGTATTACGGAACGAGTAAAGAGACTTGCCGGTAACGAGGTTGAACTAGGTATGGAGATACCGACGATCGAATCTCGGGCAAGTAACATACCGAAGAACAAAGGGAACGATATACGGGATTAACTGAATCCTTGACATAGAGGTTCGACCGATAAAGATCTTCGTAGAATATGTAGGAACCAATGTGGACGTCCAGGTCCCGCCATTGGTTATTGACCATAGAGGTGTCTCGGTCATGTCTACATAGTTCTCGAACCCGCAGGGTCTGCACACTTAAGGTTCGGTGACATTTCGGTAGTGTAGAGTTATGTATGGTGGTGACCGAAGGTTGTTCGGAGTCCCGGATGAGATCCCGGACGTCGCGAGGAGCTCCGGAATGGTCCGGAGGTAAAGATTCATATATAGGAAGTCCCAGTTTGGTTTCCGGAAAAGTTTCGGGGTCATCGGTAGTGTACCGGGAGTATCGGTAGTGTACCGGGAGTGCCGGTAGTGTACCGGGGGACCTCCGGGAGGGGTATTTCGACCCAAAGAGGTCCATGGGCTGTGGGAGAATAATAACCAGCCCTTAGTGGGCTGGGAAAACAGCCACAAAGGCCCATGGCGCAGGAGAGAAAGTCCTAAAGCAAAAAGTGGAAAATCAGCCAATAGGAGGCAATCCTACTCCAACTAGGATTGGAGGTGAAGTAGGATTGCTCCCACCTCCTATTTCGGCCGACCCAAAGGCCTTGGCTGCCTCTCCTCTCCTCTCCTCCTATATATACTAGTGGATTGGGTGGTTTTTGGACAGAATTTCCGGCCACGTGCTACCCGTTCCACCGGTGCATAGTTTCTCCTCTAGATCGTAGTTCCGCAGCGCTTAGGCGAAGCCGTGCCGGAATTGCTCCACCACCATCACCGGAGCGCCGTCACGCTGCCGGTGAACTCTCTCTCCTCTCCACCTCCTCTTGCTAGATCAAGACGGTGGAGATTGTCATCAAGCTGCACGTGTGCTGAACGCGGAGGTGCCGTCCGTTCGGCGCTAGATCGGAAGGACCGTGATCGAGATCGCGAGACAGTTCGTGATGAGATCGCGGAACGGATCGTGATGAGTTCGCGGGACAGATCGTGATCAAGATCGTGAGACGGATCGTGATGAGATCGCGGGACGGATCGTGATGAGTTCACGGGACGGATCGTGATTGGATCGCGGGACGGATCGTGATGAGATCGCAGGACGCTCGGCGATTTGGATCGCGAAGATGTTCGACTACACCAACCGTGTTCCTTAACGCTTCCCGCTTAGCGATCTACAAGGGTATGTAGATCCACTCTCCCTCTCGTAGATGCTCATCACCATGGATAGCTTTTGCGTGTGCGTACGAATTTTTTTGTTTCCCATGCGACGTTCCCCAACAGTTTCCTCCCTCCAAGCGACCGCGACAGCGACGTTCGCGGAGGGGGGCTACACCCCGGAGCCCCAAGACGGGCGTCTACGCATGCCACATCACTTTCACACATGCATCAGGACCCGACGTGGTGTTTCGGTGGCATAGCTAAACCCGGGAGGCCACCAGGAAGCTCCGTTAGACTAGAAGTTCTAGCCTTTGACTTTCGCCGAACGGGCTTTAACCAGTGTACTCTATCACCTGGTTGCGATGGGTCAGCACATAGGAGCATCCCTGAACCCGGTCCGGACCCAACTCACCAGTAGATTCCCTCCGGTTCTACCCGACGCGCATGTTTCCTCCCTCCAAGTGACCGCGACAGCGACGTTCGCGGAGGGGGGCCACACCCCGGAGCCCCAAGACGGGCGTCTACACATGCCACATCACTTTCACACATGCATCAGGACCCGACGTGGTGTTTCAGTGGCATAGCTACACCCGAGAGGCCACCACGAAGCTCCGTTAGACCAGAAGCTCTAGCCTTTGACTTTCGCCGATCGGGCTTTAACCAATGTACTCTACCACCTGGTTGCGATGGGTCAGCAAATAGGAGCATCCCCGAACACGGTCCCGACCCAACCCACCACTAGATTCCCTCTGGTTCAACCCGACACGCACGTTTCCCCCCTCCAAGTGACCGCGACAGTGACGTCCGCGGAAGGGGGGCCACACGTCGGAGCCCCAAGATGGGCGTCTACGCGTGCCACATCACTTTCACACATGCATCAGGACCCGACGTGGTGTTTCTGTGGCATAGCTACACCCGGGAGGCCACAACGAAGCTCCGTTAGACCAGGAGATCTAGCCCTTTGACTTTCGCCGGACGGGCTTTGAACAGTGGACTCTTCCACCTGGTTGCGATGGGTCAGCACATAGGAGCATCCGCGAACATGGTCTGGACCCAACCCACCACTAGATTCCCTCTGGTTCTACCCGACGCACACGGTTCTCCCCTCCAAGTCACAGCGACAGCGACGTCAACGGAGGAGGCCCACACCCCGGAGCCCCAAGACGGGCATCTACGCATGCCACATCACTTTTACACATGCATCAGGACCCGACGCGGTGTTTCGGTGGCATAGCTACACTCGGGAGGCCACGACGAAGCTCCGTTAGACCAGGAGATCTAGCCCTTTGACTTTTGCTGGACGGGCTTTGACCAGTGGACTCTTCCACCTGGTTGCGATGGGTCAGCACATAGGAGCATCCCCGAACATGGTCCGGACCCAAACCACCCCTAGATTTCCTCCAGTTCTACCCGAGACGCACGTTTCCCCCCTCCAAGTGACCGCGACGGCGACGTCTGCGGAGGGGGCCCACACCCCGGAGCCCCAAGATGCCCGTGAGGGGGGACACCACCCGGAGCCGCGTGCCATTACATTTTCACATGCGTAGCTAGGAGGCCCACCGCAACACCTGACGTGTTTCCTACCCTCCCAGGTACCCCGTCTCGTTTCCTCCCTCCGTGACAGGGCGGCAGTGACGTCCGTGAGGGGAGGCAATCGATATATAATTGATGTATCTTTTCACATAAGGCACATTTAAGTTAATCAAATTAGTTTTGAAAAAAAGAGAAAGAAAAAAAGAAATATTTAAAATAGAAAAAAATAGTGCAAATCTATGCCGACGACAATGACGTCGGCATAGCCAAGACGACAGATCGACGGAGTCCTGGATCGATGACGTGGCATAGGCCAGTGCTATGCCGACGGCAAGGCCGTCGGCGTACCTATGTCACCCCACGGACTGACGTGAGGGGCTCGGATCGATGACGTGAGCTCGGATCGATGACATGGCAGCTTAGCTATGCCGACGACCTTGCCGTCGGCATATAGCTCCGTCGGTGTAGGCCTCACAACGTCAAATGGCCGTGGCTGCCCGGGTAACCGGGCCCACATATACGCCTACGGCTTGGCCTATGCCGACGGCTACCGTAGGCATATACAAAGCGCTGCCGACAGCCGATTACACCGACGCCCCCATCGGCATAGGTGGTCATATGCCTACGGCTTGACCTAGGCCGTCGGCATATGTCCATCTATGCCGACGGGAGTCGTCGGCCTAGATTAGGCCGTAAAACAGCGTCTGTTGTTCTGGTAGTGTGTTCAACAATCGTTGTTTTTCTAAACTTTCTAGCGAAGGTGATTTGCAAATTTTAGAAAAAGTGGGTGTGGAGTAGTGGCGATAGGAGGCGTGAAATTGTCCCTAGGCAACTGGTTACTACAATGATAACCATCATTGCAGTTTTATAGGTGGGAGAGACGTATGCTAAAATAGTATCCCTGCGTTGGAAATCATGCGTACTTATGAATTAAACCCTATATATCCCCGTCACCGCGTAACCACCACCACGAACGCGCACCGTTGGGACGAGGGCTCGCTGTTGCGCCGCGAAGAACCGCCCGAGCTAGCCGTCGAAGGCCCCGGCCGGCGGCAGCATGGAAGAGAGGGAGAGGCAGCGCTGCAACTATGTATCCCACGGAGGGAGAAGATGGCGGTTAGGGAAAAAAAACTCTGTCGCTCTTTGGACACCAAGGCAAAACGGAGGGAGCATGCATTGCTCCTCATCTCATTGGCGCAGGATGATGAAGGCCAGAACGGAAGAAGCAAAGCGAGATGAATTAGTAGAAGGAGGAGACGTTAGCCTAAAAACCTTGGTCGAAGGAGCACAAAACCAGCTGGTCCTCTCGTCGCTGTACATGACAGTAGATGAGAGGTAGATCGAATTTTGGGGAAAAAAGAAGGATGACCGTCCGGCCGTGCACTTCACCGGGAGGTTGATGAATTTTTAGGAGCATCGCTGGGTTGTGATCAGAGAAGGGCGGCGGAGAAATCAATGGGTGTTGCACCGTGGCTTCTTGGTCATGAGAGAGGGCGAGCCGAGGGTTTCCTCCCCGACCCCTCGAGGCGTGGGGAAAATTCTTGCATGAAAACGACGCGGGTCCGCACGAAGAATCCCCGGTGAGTGAGCAACCAAATGCTTCAATAGATTTTAACGGGCGGACCTGCCCCATGGGCTATACGCCCGTTTTTTTATGGGGATCCCTGAAGGGATACCGTGCAACCAATCAAGGCCTTTATTTAGGAGTTTTGATGCTCTTTCACGGTTCTAAACGCCAGGGGTGTAGGTCGGTAGGCTTGCTGTCACTAGTAATTCTGCTTCGGATGCTCTTTCACGGTAATGATGGTACCTCAGTAGAAGTTCAATATTAGCGCTGCTAAACGACAGGGGTGTAGATCGGTAGGCTTGCTGTCACTAATAATTCTGCTTCCGTGACGATACCCTCGCTTCACATATTCACATGAATGATTGATTTAACCTACTCTGGTTGGCACTAGCTTATTGTATGTCTATTTTTTTTTGTTAGGCAGTGTGATCATGGACGTTCAAAGACATACTACACAGTTTTTCTTAACTTCACATGCTACATTGTTGCACATATATTACAAATAGTAAACCGGCTAAGCTACAACGGCTGCCGTGGGCTTGGTTTGAAGCCTTGGGCAACCGCTTCACCTCTACTATACTGCGAAGCGGTGCGAATGGACTACTGCTTCACCTCTACTGTACACTTGCTATGTGTACTTCAGACACACATCTAGCTGCCCTTGCTATTTATTGTGTTTTAAAACTAGAAAATTTTCAAGCTGTCAAATAAAATTGTAAATTTAAAAAATGCTTACATCTATAAGTATAGATTATGCGCTTAATTTTATTCAATAACATTGTACAGGAAAAAAAATCTTGCATGTAAAAAATAAAGAAACTATTTTGCGCATGATGTTTAACTCTTCAATTCGGATACCATCGATAATCCAAAGATCTAGCCCTATGCAGTTGGTGTGATGAAAGGCCGTGGTGATTCGTCGTACAAAGAGTATCATACGTGTAACATTGCTAAAAAATATAGACCATGCGCTTAACTGAATTGACTAACACCTTTGAATGGTGAGAAGAAAATGATTTACCCATGAATGGAAGAAAAAAAATGTTACCATTTTATTTAACAACGACAACTTGGCCTGATATAATTTCTTACAAGATTCAAACTCTCTTTTTTGTTTTTAATTTTTCTCTCTCTAATGGCCCGAATAATACATATAACATGGGCCTCCCATTGTTGGGCCTGGCACATTGTTGGCCCAGTTAATTCCTAAATTTAGTTCTGAAATTACTTTACCATATTAAAGCACTTTCCATTTTAAAGATCAAAACATCAAAATATTTACATGCGCGGCAGTTGTTCCCACAATCCATGGCACATTTACTACTATCACTACCACATGTTTTGACATATCAAGAATGCACGCGTCAACACGTACACATTTCACATGCAACAAGTCGCAACACATATCTACCCCCACTGTCACAATTACCGCCCTACTACCCATATATAACCAGTAATAAGAATATGTACAACTCTTTCCAGTTTTTTTAAGTAATTTCTACAAATCATACCTCACCACCTTATGCTTTTGGTACATATCACCGACGGTGAAGCAGCTTAAAGGTGTATGATTTTTCATGCATTGGCTATCTACTGTCATTTACTATTTCTGCCTTTTTTTCATCACAATCATTTTCAACAGAAAATATTGAATACGCCGGCTCCAGCTCAAACTCCATGAGGAATGAAAAGATCAAAGACGTATTTCATCATAAAGCAAGCTATTTCCTTATGCTTTCTATAAAACCTCATATACACTCATGTGAGGTTCACACAACACCAGATTATGCATATCTCCCGTTTGCATCTTTAGCTATTGCTGTTGTCGTAAGTTTGAGGCATTGTGCATCCTCTCTCCTGCGTTGAAACATGTGCCTTTTGATACTTTAGTTTGGTTCGCCGTTGTGTTTTGGCTGCTAAAGATTGTTGGCGCCGTCTATCAACCGAAGTGGACTCATATAGTATTTCCCGCTGTTGATCCAGTTAAAAAAATAGATGACCATGTCTCTGTTGTTGACCCAGTTGAAAAGCGGTTGACCCAGTTAAAACAACATATGACCATGTCACTACTATTGACCTACTTAAAAAGCGGTGCAGACTTCCGCTTCACCTCTGCCGTACACGTGCTACATGTACTCTAAACACGCGTCTAGCTGCGTCCACAACTACTTATTCCCCTGATGTAAAATAAGTCACCCTTGCAATTCATTAATATTTAAAACTTGAAATTTGTTTAAACCTTATTTTTTAATTTTAAATCCAAAAAATTGTTACATCTACAAAAAAAATATGCACTTAATTAGGAAATAAAAGGAAGTGCTTGCAGATAAAAAGTAATTAGGCCATGCACTTAATTCAATTGAGTAACCTTTCAGGGTGAGAAAAAAACCATTTACCGTTGAATAAAGAACAAACGAAACATGACCAATTTATTTAACGACAACTTGGTTTGCCTAGAATTCCATACAAGATTAAAATACTCTTTTCTGTTTTAAATTGTTTTTATTAGCTTTTAAGAACACTAATAAAAATTCTATTTTACCAACTCGTCCTCAAACAGACTAACGCCCTTTCTCTGATTAAAAAATAGAACATAGATGCACGGACGGGCTTCTCAACCGGCACAGCGTGTTGCCACGCCTCTGCCAGCTAGTAACAATTTATTTTCTTTCAGACCTGTGAAGGGAAAAGATTGATGAGTAGTCATCATGTGTGTGTATCCTAATAGGAGTATTTTTTCTTTCTATAGCGCGCAATCCCACTTAATTAATCTCCTGCCTAAAAAATAAAGATGGCAAGAGTAAATTGAGGACTCATAGCCGGTGATCTACCCAAGGACGGAGCTCATAAACATAGGGATTCTTTACGCTTGACCTACCCAAAAGATAAATACCAACAACCATACCTATTTTATAAGTAGCACGGCTTCTCCGAGCAAATGGTGAATAACTTCTTTCCAACACACATTTCAATATTCGAATCATCCAGTATAGAAACGTGCATTACATGTTCCTCTTCTTTTGCACATTAGAGACATGAACATGACATGTATGGAATAGAAGGCACGGGGAACTATTGAGGAGTTATCAAAACTGAAATGTGCACTTCCGTAACAAGTCACAACGGTTGTTATCCGGAAGTAAACATGATGTAGTGATCGTAAACAAAGAAAAGAGGATAATGGAGCATGAGGCAAGACTACGTGTCATTTTCACCTATCTGCAAGTACAGTGCATCGAAGATTTTCCGTGTAAAAAAAAATCGGGGACTAGTAGCATGTTGAATCATATTTCCGAGTCATGCCCAATAATAGCAGCGATGGATAGGAATAGCATTGTAGGAAACGTGGATCTGGTGTTGACTGTCTTCGATTCTCAAAGTAGCCAAAGAATCATGAGCAATTGCTGTACCATGTTGATGTCACATTTGGAAAATTTGATAACCTTTATTTCGAGGAGTGGGTCGAGTCTATACAACCAACCTTTAAAGTACTTGGTTGTCATACAATTCAGTGACTCTTTGATTTCGTATGAGGAAATCAAGGAACAATTGCACCTCAACTGTCAGTGTCTTGGATCCCATGTATGCCCAACCTGACATGTTTGGACATTTCAAAAACTGTTGTATATGAGTACCACCGATCACTGTATTGATGATAACTTCAGATTGTGGAAGAAGACTACATCTTTCAAGGATGTGAAGTATTGCACGTATAGCCAATAAAGATACTCTTAGTGGGTGTGTGGGAGAATTGGGTTATTCGCACCAGAACACATCATTGTGAGCCGTTGGCGCCGAGCCTAATATACAGGACACGTTGCCGGAGGAGCCTCACGGGGAGCGTGATATGTAGGACACGCGGACAAGGTCTTTTGTGACCCGAAACCCCACACGCCATTTATGAACCCTGTAAGGAATGTAATGGTTATGAGTTACCGTTTCTTGGCATGGCCATACCTATTGCCTCGGATTTTGCTGACCATGATGACAATGGACAAGAAAGAATAAGAAGAAAAAACCTAGGGTGAAAGAAAAATAGTAGATGCAAAGAGTAGTAGATGTGTTTGATCGATTTTGGATTGTTTTACTGGTCGCTGCCCATAATCCATATACACAACAGTTGGATTTTCCATGCAAGAAAAGGACTCAGAATTCAGCACCGGCATCCTTAATCATTAGACATGACCTCATTTGAATAAGTGTGTTAAGAATCATGAGCTATCCAGCTCAACCAAAAGTCCAAATCAACATGTGAATAGACTCAATGGTATGATTCAAGAGACCTGTACATGAAAACAAACGGAAAGCCAACACAACCAAAAGTTTGAAAGGATGAAAATGGCTAGGCAATCCTCATATACACCTCAACATGGTCTATCCCTTTTCATAAGTTTAGACTTTTTGTTGCGTATGCTACAGCATGAAGTTTAACATTGTACTAGAGCCTAAGGTTTTATGTTTAAGTCATGCCTTTTATAGTTTATCAAAAAAATATTTTTGCCCCCTCTGTGTCTATGTATAGGCCTTTAGAGCCCTACCTTCCGGTATAATCCTGCCGGCTCATCTTCTCGGTGGCAGCCCCGACGGTGGCCATCTGGATGAAGCTGTTCACGAACATCCGCACCGTGCCTGAGTAGAGCGTGGGGTAGTTTATCCCGATCTTGGACTGCAGGATGAACCACAGCGACCAGCTCGCCGAGAAGCCCACCAGCGCCACCGAGCCGACCGCCCACCTCCGCGCACCGACGTGGGTGGCAGCGGCGGCCAGGTAGAGTGCCAGCATTGTCACTCCGGCCAGCCCCACAGCCGTGCCGGTGAGCTTGGCGGCGCCCGAGCGGCTGGCCACATCGATCTTCTCGACCTTGAAGGCCAGAGCGAGGAGGAAGGTGAACATGCGGGTCGTGTTGTTGAAGGCGCTCGCAAATGTGCCCGTCGTGTACCGCAGGCCCAGGAAGAAGAGCCACTGGATCAGAGAGGCTCTGCCACTTCCACTTTCATTATGATATGAAATAGCGAATAATTTAAGACTGTATAACATGGTATTTACAGTACAATGCTAAGGAAATTAAGGTTAAAATTAATTACTCAAGACTTTCTATAATTACGCAAAAGAGATTAATTACCCGAGCAAGGCACTGAAGAAGAGGTAGACGAATATCTCAATGGTCAGCTTAGGGCTACTCTTCCTACATATATACACGGAAAGAAGTAATTAGCTGATTTATTATGCCCCTCATCTATCTGGCAACGCCCCGCGTCGCCCCCTGCTAGGGCGACTCGGGCGGCACCTAACCCTAGCCGTCGCCGGACCCAAGACCCCCTTCCTCCCCTCCTCCCGCGTTCGCCGGAGGACGCCGCCGGCCTGCGCCCGGTGGCCGATGGCGGTGGCAGGGGTCCTTCCTCTCTCCCGCGTCTCAGAGGTGGCGGGGCCCCTACGTGTGTGGAGGCACGGCCGATCTCGCGGAGCGGCGGCGATGGCTGTGCCGACAGCGGCGGTTGGCGGCCCTACCTCGGAAGGCGGCGGATGCAGGCACGATGCGTTACCCGATCACGGGCGGCTGCGTGCGGCGGATGTCCTGGTTCTGATGGCGGCGTCATGTGATCTATGCTACGAGGCGCGTCATCTGGCTCTGGATCGGCGGCGGTGTCGAGGGCCTGGTGGACTGCTCGGCGACACCTCCGGGCAGATTTGTTCTGGCTGGTGCAGCCGGCGGTGGTGGTCATCTTCTTTGTCGGAGGTGGCCGGCCAGAGGGGTCGGATCTCGAGATCCGTCATCTAGTCCCGGCTGCGAGTTGGGGAGATAGAGTTGTCGGTGAAAATCGAGCCGACGGTAGGCGATGGCGGCGTTCTGCGCCGTTTCCTTGATGAAGGCATCATCGTGTAACTTCTATCGACCCACTCGTGCTGCTCCGGGGGAAACCCTAGGATCTGGTGTTCCAGATCGGATGATGGTGGCGTTACGGTGTCATTTCTCTCTTGGGAGCATCGTTTGTGGAGCAGCGCTGGAGCACAGAGGCAAGAGGCGGAGCGGCTTCGTCTTGAACGGAGCTTCGGTGGAGATGTCAAGTCATGCTTGGCCGACAGGTGCTACGCTGTGTTATGCCTGGTCGGCAGGTGCTACGCACGACAGATCTTCTAGAGTCTCCACGTCGGGATGGATGAGCGTAAGGCGGTTGAGTCGTTGGGCGCCGTGATGGCCAGGACTGGCAAGGATGATGCGGATTTCTCTCTTGAAGATGGGACAGCGGTTCGATGATGATGGCGGCTTCTAAAACGTGTGCATGTGGTGTACGCTTTAGGTCTGCTGCACCGGTTGTACGTTTCGATACCTTATATGGATGGATCGGCGACGACATTGGTTATAGATATGGAAAGTGAGAGCACTCCACATTATCAAGTTTGTATGTGTGAGTGGAGGGTGGCTTGATGTATGTTCTTGTCAGACGTTAATGGAATAATTGATAAAGATGACTGCATGCATCAATTGATGTAGAGACCAGAGGTTTAACCTTCTTTTCTAAAAAAAAAATATACACGGAAACCACATAAAGAAATTAGCTCACTGAAAAAGAGAAATCGGTGGCGATGATTTTTCATTTCGAAACAGTCAAAATAAATATCTTCGTTACCCATGCCTCTTCATCAGTGATGCCTATGGCCCAAGCGATCGGGACACAATTAAAGTTCTAAGGACATATGTTAGTGCTGATACAAACCTCTCTTTGAAGTATGCAATTGGCAAGAGAAAGAGCTTGGCGACGAGCAGGCGGAGGACGATGAAGACAGTGCTGTCCATCCCTTCGTTGAAAGCCATCTTTGTCAGCCCGTTCAACACCGCATTCATCATCACCGTACGTTTCCAGTCCATCCTACTCTCTTGATCAACACAGTCAAAGCCAACTAGCATGAACTATATGGCGATGGAGGCTTTTCGTTCCTCTTAGAAAAAGGCTTTATGGCGAGTGTGATATGAATTAACTCATGAATTTTTGTGGCAGGGCTATTTATTGGTTCCACTAATACATTACTCCCTCGGTCTTGGTGAATAAGTCTATTAGGAAAACCAAATAATTCCAAAATACTTAGACGCAATGCATTAACTTTTATCTTGTTTTTTAAATCAACCAATGAAAGATGTGAGGCGTATATGTTTTTAATGACTTGAGACTAATTAGCACGACATGCATTGGTCAATTCATTGCATGCAACGATATTAATTAGCAAATTAACATTAATTTATTTCGTTTTCTTTTCATCTTGATCACGGTGCACAATCTAAAATGATTTGTACACCGAGAGAAAGGAAGTAGTTAAATCAGCACTACAACACTATCTGCTTTATGTTGTCTACACCGACGGAAGATGCCATCAACTTGGGCCATGCATGACTGCTGTAGTGCCGTAGTGGCATCAGTTTTCAGTTGTCTAGACCAACCATCTCAAAGAGAAAGTATACGACGCAAATCATGTTACGGTAAAAATTACATGTGAAAGTCCTCAACTATTCCTATAATGAACACGGGAAATCTGAAGTTCAAGCTTACCCACTTGGGAGGTGAAAAAAATATGCGTGAATAGTGATGTTTAAAGTTGTTTAATTGTTTTTTCACACACCTGTAGTGAATTTGGTTTTGGTTTTCAAATTTTACATAATTTCTAGAACATTGCCTTCCCACCATACTTGATTTTATTTAGAAATATTAAAATTATTAAAATACTTGGTTTCGGCATGATATTTTCTCTCAAAAGTAAGGAGACATTATCATGTCCCAAAAGTTAGTCGAAGCATTTGTGCACCTAGCTAGCTTTATTCGGGATCGGACGAGTAAAGTAAACTAATCCTAGATGCTTAATCATGAGTATCTGTCAAAGCAAATCATCGAGATTTTTTTTGCGAGAGAAAATCATTGAGATTTATATGCACTATTAGTTTGGTTGTTCCAAGCAAAATAAATACTCATGCCCTCGTTTTCAAAATAAGTTTTTTTATTTTTAGAAAAGGAGGTTAAGTCCTTCGGCCTCTGCATCAATCGATGCATACATCCATCTTTATTACTTATTCAACAAAGTTCTGACAAGAACATACATCAAGCCACCCGAAGCCCCCATTCACACCTACAAATCGCGATAACGTGGAGTGCTCTCACTCCCCATATCTAAAACCGGTGTCATCATCGATCCATCCACATAACGTATCGAAACTAACAGCCGGTGCAGCAGACCTAAAGCGTACACCACATGCATACGTTTTAGAAGCCGCAATGATCATCGAACCGCTGACCCATTTTTAGGAGAGAGATCGGCATCATCCTTGCCAGTCTGGCTATCCGTCGACGCCACCACGGCGCGCCCAACGGTGCCACCTCCCTGCACTCAAAATAAGCTGTCCTTTAGTTTCTTAAAACAAGACTTTGACCAACACATACATTATGTGTAGGATCTTTTATGCAAGGTTTGTCTCAATAAATCAAATTATACCTTAAGTTTGGAATGAACGAGCAGTGAACTCCACCAACGACCATGTATCTTTTATGCCGATGTATTAGGGTTTTATGATTCAGGGTTACCTGCCTCATGTATCTTCGCAGCTCCACTGATGAGACCATCGAGCACCTCTTCTTAAGTTTTGCGCATGGCCAGCTGACCTGTATCATTCCTAGTGGGACGCCTAATTATAACAATTGTTGATAAATTTTGACAAGTTTAGAAAAGTTTGACTTAGTTGGACGAATCGAAATGAGCGTTGTAAACCCGTGCAGAGAGAGTACTAGGACAACCATTAGTAGTTCAATATTTCTGTTGAATCACAACCTAGCCGCACTATAATCTCCCAAGTAATTTGCCTTTTTAATTGTGCTCAAGCATGCCCAATAGTATCGATGATGTTAGTGCTCGCATTAATTCTACACATCCAACCACAGTTGCACGATGTAGTAGCACGATGAAAATTAAATATTACGCTGCAGGCAGCTGTCAAAATGCTACAAATATTTGGCTGCAGGCCGCAGTCAAAATGCTACAACTGCCCCAGCAATATATATTGAATAGCCCTTATATCACACACGGATTTGTTCACAGTCTAGCCACTAAAACATACGAGCTGGTCACAAAAGAGGGCAAAACTTCCCCAAAGTACTGTAAGTGTTGTTAGATTGAATTATTGCACACTACTGGTTAGCCTATAAGAGGAAAATCTTCATTGCCATATATCTGAATCAGAAAGCACATGCTTTAAAATGAAGATTCATGACTGGAGAAAGTGTGACACAAGACGCTCCATCAGAAATACATGGAAATTCATTCCATTATACAACAAGACTCCACAAAACACCAAAGATTAACGGCATAATATTCAACACAAAGTTCTTAAGAAACTAAAATGGTCGAGATGAGGATGCTAATGATATTATCACTTTTATTTATGTTACCCTAGAAACCCCTAGAAAACATGGAACTCATGCTAGTAGCAGCTGCTGGACAGCAGATGTAATGGCTTGCAATTTAAGCAACGCAAAGGCATCGCACACCGGCATTAATTTGATCATATTTGTCTATTTGAGTTTGATACGGGATGGATGGATGGATGGATGACATGACATTTTAGTTAGCAGTGCTCTTTTGGGTTCCTTTCTGGCCGTGTAGGAATACGTATTATCCAGGAAACAATCAAAACTACACCAATAGTACTGTTTGAGATCGTAGGTGAATGGTCCATAGGTCCATAGCATCGAACGCACTGTTCACCGAATGTTCACTTTATGCTCAGCCTCGTGGAGGTGCAAATCTCCCCGGCAGTCTTTCTTTTTTGCATATAAAAAATATTCCCAGTAGTTAACAGTTAACACCGACAGTACTGTTTTCTTGCAAGAAAAGCTGCCGTGCATGGTCACTAGAAAGTGAGATTGCAACCGTAACACGTCGACCTCCTATTTTTATTTACTCCAGACACCGAAGTCAAACTTATAAAGTGTGACAAAAATTGTACAGAACAATATAAACATTTACAATAACAAATATACATTATTTCAAAATATATTCAATGAAACACTCTAAGTATCTATACGAATGTTTATAAATTTTAGATAAAACTAATATGCACAGTAAATAAAACGGGATGGGATAGTATGTATACATTTCAGAAATGTTATCTGGGAACATTAGACTTTTGGCGCTCCCTAGCGAACTACCCGATGGCCTTTGGATCAGAAATACGAATATTAAAGCACTCTAAGTTGCCAAATTAGAAATGCCAACCTGTTCGTTCGGAACGTGCCGGTGCGAACGCGTCAGTGTCCACTGCCTTCAACACCGGTGCCCCCCTCTCGCTGTCCCCTCCCCCCCTTCTTGACATGCACAGTCTGTGTGCGCTCATGGGGGAGATTGAGAGAGAGAGAGAGAGAGAGAGCTAATAGAGAGCTGATAGAGAGGGGGGGGGGGGGGTAGGGTGACCGGTATTAGGGATCATGCCCATGACCCACACTGTGGAATACCACCAGATTCCATGCAGGCCTAGAGGGGCTCCTCCTCGCTCCATCTCGGTGAAAGTGGCGAGTGTTTTCATTCTCAACCTAGATGAGGTCGCCACGGCGGCAACAACGCATGACACTGGTGGTGGCCACGGGCAGCGACAACCTCCCCCCCCCCCACACACACACGAGGGTCGGAGCTGAGGAGGTTGTAGTCTCCCCAGGAGCGCCACAGGCTGGTCCATGACGATGCCCCCACTATTGGATAGTCTTCGTCGTCATCGGGGTTGTGCAGCGGCGGAGATGAGGATCTCTAGTCAAGCCCAATTCCCCCATATCTGAATTCTTGAGATGAATTTCAATTATTTTTTAGCCATACATATCTGAACGTCTACGTCATCCAATTCATAAAACACTTCAAATTTGAAAAATTACTAGGAAAATGCAAAATAAACTGTAATTTTGGGATGACAAACCTGGGTGTCCAATCTACTCTCGTGTGAAGTTTCATCAAAAAGTGATATCCATGGAATTCACCGTAAAAAGACATGAGATTCCTATGTATAGATCAAGTTGTTTAGATGGTTCAGATGTGTGAATGGGCGCCTAACTGCCACATCCCACCTCAAACCCTTTCAGCCTAAAACCCTCTCGAAGTGAAGTGGTTGTCACACATTCATTTCGGTTGGACCAATTTAGAACAGACATGACTCCACCCAGCATTGATGTCGATCAGAGTGATGCGGCTATTCGAGCGGGCGGTGCCACTTCAATCTCACGTGGAGACCAAGAAAACCACTCCGGTCGGTGCGTCCATTGACGCTGGTTGCTCATCTATTCACATGGTCATGCCTAGTTAAGCACGACTCTAGTCCCGTCCACACCACACCTCACATCCTCTCCTGTCATCTCATAGCTGATGCGCTCTTCTCCCTCTTTGCTGAGAGATTTTGATGATGAAGAATTCGTGGATCTTCAACCGAAAGGTGGTGGCTTCGGATCTCCTTCCGAATCTAGATCTTCGTAACCCAGCCATCGGTTTTGGGGCCAGCGTCCTCCATGACTCCAGGATCCTCCGGGAAGGAGGAGATCATCCTCTCCTCCGATGATTAGGAGTAAAAGGAGTTGCAGCAGCTGCAATCATGCCTCCTCGCAGAGGCGACGGCGATGGACGAGGTACCAAGTGCACCTGGAGAGAACGCTCGAGCGTCTCAAGTACCATGGTCCGGCACCTCCCTTGCCGCCACTCCACCGCATCAAGGTGGAACCGGTGTCGCTACCTCATCACCGTGGAAAGGTGGAGCTAGCATCGTCGCCTCTCCATTGTGTCAGCCAGGAGCCTCTCTCCCATGATGTAACCATCGTGTCCAAATCGGACGCCATATGAGGGAGGATCCGTCACATTAGCCCCACGACCGGTACACCCACATTGATGAGACGACATTGCCGCCTCACCACGTCTGGAACACGAAGGCCATGAAGGAGAAGGTGCCCCCGACATTTGCAATGGTGCATGGGCACCTCCTCCACTACCTTGGCCGCGGCTCCTCATCGTGGAGTATTGTGTCAGCAGAGGAGAGGGCGGCCAGGAAGGCGGCATGGAGGGAGCGGTGCAACACGCCGCGCCGGGCGACGTTCCCAAAGTTCAACAATAAGCCAGCTTGGGTCCTTGCAGAACCTTACCTCACTGAGGCTTGGGCCCGCGAATGGTCAATGACCACCTTGGAGACGTCCATGCGACGACCGCGCCACCTCGACGTGGAGCTCACTAAGATCGGGGAGGACTTGTCGCACAGTGACACTCCGTTGTCACTGCTATTGGTAGGGGCAGGACTCCTTGGGCAATGTCCTTGTTGGCCGAGGCAGCTCTCCACACAATACATGAGGAAGCAGAGAGACTCCTCCATGAGCACCAGGCGGCGGCCGTGCATGGCTGATCTGCCCTTCTACCACTCGAAGGACCACTCCGACGACGACAATGGCGGCGGCGGCACGGACGGTGATGGTAGTGCCACCAGCCAGGACGACCATGCATTTGAGGTCACCGTGTGCTACAAATTAATTTATGATTTTAGGATTTAGTAGACGAATGAACCATCGTTTGTTTTCTGTAACTTATATTGCACTTATATAATTTTGTCGTGTTTCCATAAATTATATTCAGATTTGTTTGTATGGTGGGTGGAGGTTTACGACAAGCATTGGATGGTTGGCTTCTGTATCACTGTCATGCAGAAATACTATGTCCGTTTTGGAGACTTACGTTAGAGATGGCCTAAATAAAATGATTTACTTAATGATTTGCAGTTTACTCGTCGCACCAGATTTTGCTTTGTGTGTGCTTGTTGATATTCTTCACTTCCTTCGTGTGTGTTTCAATGTTGGTCCACCACTTGGGCTATGTCTGCCACTTGTGCACATGTTGCATAAGTCAAACTACTTCAAGAAAGTGATAGTACCAACTATTTTTCCGTTATGTATGTAGCTCCACATCTCTTACCGATAGACATTGTGACTATTTTTCTTCTTCTTCTTGCAACATATATTACCCTGTCATGTCGTTATTCCTGAATTTCTTTGCTCGTGTGGTTAAATCAAGCTTGTTCTTGGTCAGAACAAGAAAGTGGTGTTAACCTCTCCATTTCCTGTACAGGTAGACCATTCTCATTAATGGGTGGATGCAAATCTTGACAATCCATCCGTATTTGAAAATTTGAGAGAATGCTATGTTCATGATCTACAAAGGCACTAAAGATGTTTTCTTATTCATTCACCACATTCCATGACTAAGCTACTTCGAGAGGGTTGTGGTTGTTGGCACTGGTTTCCTCCAAATGCTGGTTGTTAAGGATAGTGTGCTAAGCATTGTCACAGGTTAGATGTTCTTGTCATGTTCGATTAATATAAAATTACGTCCCACAAGATATTTTGCTTCTAAAATATTGCATATTGCTTCCATTAACTAGAGATCTGCTTCCAACTAAATATTAGTAGTTCGTTTTTGTCGAGTAGAAAAGTAATTCTACCTTTTCCAAAGCATCACTCTTATGCTTCCATTCACTAGAGAATTGTTTCCAAGTTCTCTTGTTTTCATCGACTAGAGAATTGCTTCCAATCAAATAGTAATTTGTTTGCATCAAAAGAGTTACATTGTCTCAGTTACATATGCTTCAAACGAATAATGGAGTTACCTCACAGAAGAATCAACTGCTACTGTCCATTATTTTTGCAACCAAAAACAAGAACAAGTCATACAACATTATTTTAACTCCGGCTCAGCAGCACCGTAGCAATGTCATGGAAGAGCTCCACATATACTGCTAGTTTGTCGCCAAGAAGGGATCCACCCGACAAATAGTGGCGCCCCATCCATGTCGTACTGCTCTAGACATCGTTATTTCAATATCCTTGACGTGTGCCCAAAACAACGAAGCGCAGCAACAATTTTTTGCTGCAAAAATGTATATATAACAGAAACACCATTCATACATAATGAAGCACAATCAGGAGTGGTTGAAATAAAACAATTCACTAAATGAAACAACACTGATGGTTGTCGAAGCACACCATGAGTAGTACCTAAACCAACATGTTTGTATAATAAAAGAAGCATGTAGTTCTAGAGGCTGATGTTAAAATTTCACCATCACGGAAGCATATGTGATAAATATAAGTAGGAAGCGGTTGAAGCCAAATTTCACTACCATGGAAGCATATGCTCGGAACAAAACTATGTAAGAAACAAAACTAATAAAAGTAGAAAACAGTTGAAGCAAAATTTCACTGCCATAGAAGCATCTGCTCGAAATTGAAGTGGAAAATATAGAAATGGAAATAACTGGTAAAAAACTATTATCGAAGCGGTGCAATGTAAGCAAGGATAAGGTGTAAGCAATGACCTACTAAAATTGGATAATGAACAAAAGTGAGAATAAGTGGAAATATTGAAGCAAATTAAGTACAAGTCAGAAACATATTCTTTACAGTATAGGAGTATGGAAGGTCTCAATGGGATAACAATTTCAATAAGTTTAGGGAAAAATAAAAATCAACCGTTATGAAAGCAATTCAATTGGCGCAAGATGCATTCAAAATATGTATGGAAGCCCCTGTTTTTATGCCACATATGTAGTAAATTTAAACAGGTTGATATTAAATAAACAAAGCAATGCATGACCATATTTCAGAAGCAATGCATGGTTCTCTGCAGAGCAATGAAAATTGAAGCATGTGCTTGCTCCCTGACAGAAATAAGGCAAACTCTATTGCCGAAGGAAGCATATGCATTACAATGTAGAAGCACAAATGGTTAAGATGTATGAATAGCATGGAGTGGTTACATGTTTACTGTTGGCTGGAAACATGGATATTTGAAAACAGATTCCTAATTATATTGCCCCCAAAACTGTGAAGCAGATGTATGCTTCATTCATCCATACGAAATTCAGAGATATTGTAGTCTAGTGCCCAGATTCGGACCCAACAGAAGGGAACATACCAACCTATACTCGTGGGATGGCTTTGTTCTACAACCAAGAGGACTCACTGCCGGTGGTGGCGAGGCATGGAAGCACAGTAGATGGCCGGGGCGGCAAGCAAGCTGTGAGCTTCTTCCTTGTGCGCGTTGCCGGACGCAGCTAGCGAGTGGGATGGCGCGCCGGAGCGATTAATCTCATGGTCACAGGGCTAGGGCTGAATCATGGCGGATGGATCCAGGTTGATGAGGGGAGTGGAAAGCTCGAGGACGGAGGTGATTTAGGAGCATGCGGTGGAGATGGGGACGACGGGTTGGTTTGAGGAAGATGCGATTAATTAGGGAGGTATTATGGGCAGGTGCATTAGCTGGCAATAAAATTGGAAGTTTTGAAAAGTCATCGACGGAATTTGGAATCAATTTTGACCGTGAAATTAAAACTGCATCAACGACTCTCAACCGGTCTGACGATTGGCTGCTATCAGACGTCTGGTAACAAGTGTTTCCTATTCTTGAAAGGAAGGACCCAAAGGTTCAGTACAACACTAGATCAGCCGTACAATGGCACGCGTATGACGTACGGGCACGTACATAACTACACAAGTAAAAAAGACCATTGGTGCAGGCACGCAGGTAGGTTGACACCCTCTTTGTTCTTATTTGAGGTAACCAAACGATCAGAAAATATTACTCCCTCCGTTTCAAAATATAGTGCATTCGCGTTTCTTGAGGTATAATTTTGACCATAAATTTAACCAACGGGACCGACTACGGCGAGAGCAAAAATTATACCAATAAATTCGTATTCAAAAGAAGTTTTCAATTATATAATTTCTGAGGTAATCAAACGATCAGAAAATATTATTTATTATATTTTGCTACTCTTTAATTCCTTTTGTCGTGATATGACATAACTTAAGCGCTTATCAATTATTTATAGATGTCTGTAAATAAAATGTGTGGTTAGATGTAAAAATTAATATTTTGTGCATCTGTATCTATATCTATAGATGCGTACACATTTATTATCCATAGGGGCCTATTTTTCAACTTCGCTCTAGGGCCCTGCAAAATATAGAGTCGGCCCTGATCATACAGTTAATTTTCTTGCGGCTCATATATGAAAATCACCATAGAACTATTGTTCTACTCTTTGCGGGTGAAAAATAATAATTCTAGTTCCTCCTTCCCATTGTATCACAGAGTTAAAAAAAATCATGCTCATATATGCGATTTACACGCAATCATGTGATTGTGAGGTTGCTTGTTGGTGTTTTGTACTTGGAGTATGTGCCGATTTTTTTCCATGGTCTTAGTGTTAGAAAATGTTGTACCCTTGTAGATCTACGTGTCCTTATAGATCGCTAAGCGGGAAGCGTTAAGAAATGCGGTTGGTGTAGTCGAACGTGTTCGCGATCCATATCGCCAAGTGTCCCGCGATCCAATCACGATCCGTTTCGATCAAAGACCAAACGGACGGCACCTCCGCGTTCAGCACACGTACAACTTGATGACGATCTCCGCCTTCTTGATCCAGCAAGAGGGAGCGGAGAGGAAGAAGCGTTCTCCGACAGCGTGACGGCGCTCCGGCGATGGTGATGGAGCTATTTCGGTAGGGCTTCGCCTAAGCACTGCAGAAATCCGATCTACAGGAGAAACTATGCACTGGAGGAACGGGTAGCACGTGGCTGAAAATCTTGTGCCCAAACCTAAAAACCTCTATTATACATAGGAGGAGGGGAGGAGGAGGCTTGGCCCTCAAGGAGCCAGCCGTAGGCTTCGGCCGAACCAAGAGGGAGGAGTCCTCCTCCTCCACTCCTAGTAGAATTAGAACTCCTTCCTTATCTCGGCTTTTTTGCCTTTTTCCACCTTTTTTCTTTTGGGCTTTTCTTCCCAGCTGCATGGGCCTTGTGTGGCACTTCCATCAGCCCACTAAGGGCTAGTATTCATCCTCCCACAGCCCATGTAGCCTCTTGTGTCGAAATACCCCTCCCGATGGTCTCCCGATACACTACCGATTAGTCCAAAACTTTTCAGGCGACCAAAATAGGACTTCCTATATATCAATCTTTACCTCCGAACCATTCCATAGCTCCTCGTGACGTCTGGGATCTCATCCGGGACTCCGAATAATCTTCGGTCACCACCATACATAACTCTATACTACTGAAACGTCACCAAACCTTAAGTGTGCAGACCCTATGGGTTCGAGAACTATGTAGACATGAACGAGACACCTCTACGGTCAATAACCAATAGCGGGACCTAGATGTCCATATTGGTTCCTACATATTCTACGAAGATCTTTATCGGTCGAACCTCTATGTCAAGGATTCAGTTAATCCTGTATGATGTTCCCTTTGTTCTTCGATATGTTACTTGCTAGAGATTCGATCGTCGGTATCTCCATACCTAGTTCAACCTCGTTATCGCCAAGTCTCTTTACTCGTTACGTAATACAAGATTCCGTGACTAACACTTAGTCACATTGCTTGCAAGGCTTATTATGATGTTGTATTGCCGAGTGGGCCCTGAGATACCTCTCCGTCACACGGAGTAATAAATCCCAGTCTTGATCCATGCCAACTCAACAAACACCCTCAGAGATACCTGTAGAGCACCTTTATAGTCACCCAGTTACGTTGCGACGTTTGATACATACAAGGCACTCCTCCGGTGTCCGTGCGTTGCATGATCTCATGGTCATGGGAACATATACTTGACATGCAGAAAAAAGTAGCAATAAACTAACACGATCATATGCTATGTTGGTAGTTTGGGTCTTGTCCATCACATCCTTCTCCTAATGATGTGATCCCGTTATCAAATGACATCACATGTCAATGTCTAGGAAACCTTGACCATCTTTGATCAACGAGCTAGTTCACTAGAGGCATACTAGGGACATTGTGTTTGTCTATGTATCCACACATGTATCCATGTTTCCAATTAATACAATTATAGCATCGATAATAAAAGATTATCATGAACAAGGAAATACAATAATAAACACTTTATTTATTGCCTCTAGGGCATATTTCCAACAATCTCCCACTTGCACTAGAGTTAATAATCTAGTTCACATCACTATGTGATTTACATTGTAATGAATCGAACACCCATGCAGTTCTGGTGTTGATCATGTTTAGCCCTTGGAAAAGGTTTAGTCAACGGGTTTGCAACATTCAGATCCGTATGCACCGTGCAAATATTTATGTCCTTCTCCTCGATGTTATCGCGGATGGAGTTGAAGCGTCACTTTATGTGTCTGGTCCCCTTGTGAAACCTTGGTTCCTTGGCCAGAGCAATGGCATCAGTGTTGTCACAGAACATGTTCATTGGATTCAGTGCACTAGGCACTATTCCAAGATCTGTCATGAACTGCTTCATCCAGACACATTCCTTCGTCGCCTTCGAGAATGTGATGTACTCTGCTTCACATGTAGAATCGGCTACCATGCTTTGCTTGGAACTGCACCAGCTTACCGCTCCCCCGTTGAGAATAAATACATATCCAGTTTGTGACTTAGAGTCATCCGGATCAGTATCAAAGCTTGCATCGATGTAACCCTTTACGACGAGCTCCTCATCACTTCCATAAACGAGAAACATATCCTTAGTCCTGTTCAGGTACTTAAGGATATTCTTGACCGCTGCCTAGTGTTCCATTCGAGGATCACTTTGAAACCTTCCGGCCATACTTATGGCAAGGCTGACATCCGGTCTTGTGCACAACATTGCATACATGATAGAGCCTATGGCTGAAGCATAGGGGATGACACTCATCTTTTCTCTATCTTCTGCAGTCACTAGGCATTGAGTCTTACTCAACTTCACACCTTGTAATACAGGCAAGAACCCCTTCTTGCACTGATCCATTTTGAACTTCTTCAAAACTTTATCAAGGTATGTGCTCTTTGAAAGTGCTATTAAGCGTCTCGATCTATCTTTATAGATCTTAATGCCTAATATGAAAGTAGCTTCTCCTAGGTCCTTCATTGAAAAACTCTTGTTCAAATATTTCTTCAAGCTTTTCAGCATTTCTATATTGTTTTCAATCAGCAATATCTCATCCACATATAATACTAGAAACGCTATCGAGCTCCCACTCACTTTCTTGTAAATACAAGCTTCTCCATAAACTTGTATAAACTCAAACGCTTTGATCACCTCATCAAAGCGCTTATTCCAACTCCGAGATGCATGCACGAGCCCATAAATGGATCGCTGGAGTTTGCAAACTTTGTCAGCATTCTCTGGATCGACAAAACCTTCTGGTTGCATCATATACAACTCTTCTACAAGGAAACCGTTGAGGAACACTGTTTTGACATCCATCTGCCAAATTTAATAATCGAAATAAGCAGCTATTGCCAACATGATTCTGACAGACTTAAGCATCGCTACGGGTGAGAGTGTCTCATCGTAGTCAACTCCTTGAACTTGTGAAAACCCTTTGCCACAAGTTGAGCTTTATAGAGGGTGACATTACCGTCCGCGTATGTCTTCTTCTTAAAGATCCATTTGTTCTAAATGGCCTTTCGCCCTTTAGGTAATACTTACAAAGTCCATACTTTGTTTTCATACATGGATCCCATCTCGGATTTCATGGCCTCTAACCATTTCTTAGAATCCGGGCCCATCACTGCTCCTCCATAGCTCGTAGGCTCATTGTTGTCCAACAACATGACCTCCAAGACAGGGTTGCCGTACCACTCAGGAGTAGTATGCTCCCTTGTAAACCTACGATGTTCAATAGTAGCTTGATCCGAAGCTTCATGATCGTCATCATTAACTTCCTCTTGTATCGTCATAGGTTTCATAGAAACATCTTTCTGTGTTGCGCTACTTTCTGGTTGAAGTAAAGGTTCAATAACCTCATCAAGCTCTATTTTCCTCCCACTCAATTCTTTTGAGAGAAACTCTTTTTCAAGAAATGTTCCTTTCTTAGCGACAAACACTTTGCCTTCGGATCTGAGGTAGAAGGTATACTCGACTGTCTCTTTCGAGTATCCTATGAAGACGCATTTCTCCGCTTTGGGTTCCAGCTTTTCAGGCTGAAGCTTTTTGACATAAGCATCACATTCCCAAACTTTAAAAAATGATAACTTTGGCCTCTTGCCAAACCATAGTTCAGATGGCGTCGTCTCAAGGATTTCGATGGTGCCCTATTGAAAGTGAATGCAGTTGTCTCTAATGCATAACCCCAAAACGATAGTGGCAAATCAGCAAGAGACATCATAGAACGCACCATATGTAATAATGTTCGATTACGACGTTCGGACACACCATTACGCTGTGGTGTTCCGAACGGTGTCAACTGTGAAACAATTCCATACTATCTTAAGTGACTGCCCAACTCATAACTCGGATATTCACCTCCTCGATAAGATCGCAGGAATTTGATCTTCTTGTTACGATGATTCTCAACTTCACTCTGAAATTGCTTGAACTTTTCAAACGTTTCAGACTTGTGTTTCATTAAGTAAATATACCCATATCTACTTAAGTCATCAGTGAAGGTGAGAAAATAACGATATCCACCACGCGCTGTAACATTCATTCGACCACACATATTAGTATGTATGATTTGCAATAAGTCACTCACCCGTTCCATTGTTCCAGAGAACGTCGTTTTAGTCATCTTGCCCATGAGGCATGGTTCACATGTGTCAAGTGATTCAAAATCAAGTGACTTCAAAAGTCCATCAGCATGGAGCTTCCTCATGCGTTTTACACCAATATGACCTAAACGGTAGTGCCACAAGAAAGTGGTACTATCATTATCAACTCTACATCTTTTGGCATCAATGTTATGAACATGTGTGTCATCACTATCAAGATTCAATATGAATAAACCCTTCACATTGGGTGCATGACCATAAAAGATATTACTCATGTAAATATAACAACCTTTATTCTCTGATTTAAATGAGTAACCGTCTCGCAGTAAACAAGATCCAGATATAATGTTCATGCTTAACGCAGGCACTAAATAACAATTATTCAGGTTCATCACTAATCCCGATGGTAATTGAAGATAGAGCGTGCCGATGGCGATCACATCAACCTTGGAATCATTTGCCACTCGCATCGTCACTTCATCCTTTGCCAGCCTTCGGCTATTCCGTAGGTCCTGTTTTGAGTTGCATATGTGAGCAACCGAACCGGTATCAAATACCCAGGCACTACAACGAGATCTAGTAAGGTACACATCAATAACATGTATATCATATATACCTTGTTTGTCGTTGACCGCCTTCTTGTCAGCTAGGTACTTGGGGCAGTTCCGCTTCCAGTGACCAGTTCCCTTTCAATGAAAGCACTCAGTTTCTGGCTTAGGTCCATGCTTGGGCTTCTTTACAGGAGTAGCAACTGCTTTGCCATCCTTCTTGGTTTTACCCTTCTTGCCCTTGCCCTTGCCATTCTTCTTGAAACTAGTGATTTTATTGACCATCAACACTTGATATTCTTTTCGGATTTCAGACTCAGCGACTTTTAGAATCGCAAATAGCTCGGCGATTGTCTTTTCATTCCTTGCATGTTATAGTTCATCACAAAGCTTTTGTAACTAGATGGCAGTGATTGAAGAATTCTGTTAGTGATCGCCTCTGGCGGAAGGGCAATTCCCAACTCCGTTAGACGAGTTGAATACCCAGACATTCTGAGTATATATTCACTGATAGACCCGTTCTCCTCCATCTTGAAAGCATAGAACTTATGGGAGGTCTCATACCTCTCGATCTAGACATTCTACTGAAAGATAAACTTCAACTCCTGGAACATTTCATATGCTCCATAATGTTCAAAACGTCTTTGAAGTCCTGGTTCTAAGCCATACAATATTGCACACTAAACTATTGAGTAATCTCCAGTACGTGTCTCCTAAGCGTTCTTAACGTCTTCGGAGGTCATGTATTCTGGTTGGTCACCAAGCGGTGCATCAAGGACATATGATTTTTGGGAAGCCGTGTGGATAATCCTCAGATTATGGGCCCAGTCTACAAAGTTACTTCCATCATCTTTCAACTTAGCTTTCTCTAGGAATGCGTTAAAATTCAGGGGTGCTACTGCGTGAGCCATTGATCTACAACATAAATATGCAAAGGTTACTTAGACTATTGTTCAAGATAATGAGTTTAGTTAATCAAATTACTAAAGCTCCCACTCAAATTGACATCCCTCTCGTCATCTGAGTGTCACATGATCCAAATTCACCAACTTAAGTCCAAACATCACGTGAGTTGAGGTGGCTTAAATGGTGAACATCATAATGTTGATCATATGTACTATATGACTCATGTTCGACCTTTCGGTCTCTTGTGTTTCGAGGCCATGTCTGTACATGCTAGGCTCGTCTAGTTTAACCCGAGTGTTCTGCATGTGCAACACTAGCTTGCACCCATTGTATGTGAACGTAGAGTCTATCATACTCGATCATCACGTGGTGTTTCGCCACGACGAACTTTCGCAACGGTGCACACTCGGGGAGAACACAATTCATCTTGAAATTTTAAGTGAGGGATCATCTTATAATGCTACCATCGTCCTAAGCAAAACAAGATGCATAAAAGGATTAACATCACATGCAAATCATAAGTGACATGATATGGCCATGAACTTGTCCTTTTGATCTCCATCTAGAAAGCACTGGCATGATCTCCATCGTCACCGGCGCGACACCATGATCTCCATCATCTTGATCTCCATCATCTTGATCTCCATCAACGTGTCACCATCGGGGTTGTTGCGCCCAACATGCTTCTACTACTATTGCTACCGTTTAGCGATAAAGTAAAGCATTACATAGCGCTTAATGATTGACACGCAGGTCATACAATAATTAAAGACAACCCTATGGCTCCTGCCGGTTGCCGTACTCAACGACATGCAAGTCGTGATAATCTATACATCACATGATCATCTCATACATCACATATATCACATCATGTAATTGGCCATATCACATCACAACATACCCTGCAAAAACAAGTTAGACGTCCTCTAATTGTTGTTGCATGTTTTACGTGGCTGCTACGGGTATCTAGCAAGAATAATTCTCATCTACGCAAAAACCACAACGGTGATACACTAGTTGCTTTTCAACCTTCTCAAGGACCGCCTTTGTCGAATCCGATCCAACTAAAGTAGGAGAAACAGACACCCGCCGGCCATCTTTGTGCAACGAAGTTACACGTCAATCGATGGAACCAGTCTCTCGTAAGCGTACGAGTAAGGTTAGTCCGGGACGCTTCATCCCACAATACCGCTGAACCAAAACACGACCAAGGGAGGAAGCAATCTAAGCATCAATGCCCACAAACTCTTTGTGTTCTACTAAAGATCTCATCTACACATAGACCTAGCTCATGATGCCATTATTGGGGAACGTTGCATGTCAAACAAAAAAATTTCTACACACACGCAGATCTATCCATAGTGATGAGCATCTACGAGAGGGAGAGTGGATCTACGTACCCTTGTAGGTCGCTAAGTGGGAAGCGTTAAGAAACGCGGTTGGTGTAGTCGAATGTCTCTACGATCCAAATCACCGATCATCCCGCAATCCAATCACGATCCGTCCCGATCAAGCACTGAACGCACGGCACCTCCACATTCAGCACACGTACAGTTTGATGACGATCTCCGCCTTGTTGATCCAGCAAGAGGGAGCGGAGAGGAAGAAGATTTCTCTGGCAGCGTGACGGCGGTCCGGCGATGGTGGTGGAGCTATTCCGACAGGGCTTTGCCTAAGCACTGCAGAAATCCGATCTAGAGGAGAAACTATGCATTGGAGGAACGGGTAGCACGTGGCTGAAAATCTTGTGCCAAAACCCTAAAAACCTCTTGTATATATAGGAGGAGAGGAGGAGGAGGCCTGGCCCTCAAGGAGCCAGCCCTAGGCTTCGGCCGAACCAAGAGGGAGGAGTCCTTCTCCTCCACTCCTACTGGAATTGGGACACCTTCCTTATCTTAGCATTTTTGCCTTTTTCCACCTTTTTCCTTTTGGGCTTTTCTTCCCAACCGCATGGGCCTCGTGTGGGACTTCCATCAGACCACTAAGGGCTGGTATTCATCCTTCCACAATCCATGTAACCTCTTGGGTCAAAATACCCCTCCCGATGGTCTCCCGGTACATTACCGGCACTCCCGGTACACTACCGATTAGCCCAAAACTTTTCTGGCGACCAAAATAGGACTTCCTATATATCAATCTTTACCTCCGTACCACTCCGAAGCTCCTCGTGATGTCCGGGATCTCATCCAGGACTCCGAACAACCTTCGGTCACCACCATATATACATAACTCTATACTACCGAAACGTCACCAAACCTTAAGTGTGCAGACCCTGTGGGTTCGAGAACGATGTAGACATGACCGAGACACCTCTATGGTCAATAACCAATAGAGGGACCTCGATATCTATATTGGTTCCTACATATTCTATGAAGATCTTTATCGGTCGAACCTCTATGTCAAGGATTCAGTTAATCCCGTATGATGTTTCCTTTGTTCTTCAGTATGTTACTTGGCCAAGATTCGATCGTCGATATCGCCATACCTAGTTCAACCTCATTATCGGCAAGTCTCTTTGCTCATTCTATAATACAAGATCCCGTAACTAACACTTAGTCACATTGCTTGCAAGGCTTATTGTGATGTTGTATTACCGAGTGGGCCCTGAGATACCTCTCCGTCACACAAAGTAACAAATCCGAGTCTTGATCCATGCCAACAAAACAGACACCCTCGGAGATACTTGTAGACCACCTTTATAGTCACCCAGTTACGTTGCGACGTTTGATACACACAAGGCACTCCTCCGGTGTCCGTGAGTTGCATGATCTCATGGTCATAGTAACATATACTTGACATGCAGAAAACGGTAGCAATAAACTGATACGATCATATGCTATGTTTGTAGTTTGGGTCTTGTCCATCACATCATTCTCCTAATGATGTGATCCCGTTATCAAATGACATCACATGTCAATGGCTAGGAAACTTTGACCATCTTTGATCAACAAGCTAGTTCACTAGAGGCATACTAAGGACATAGTGTTGTCTATTTACCCACACATGTAATGTGTTTCCAATCAATACAATTATAGCATGGATAATAAACGATTATCATGAACAAGGAAATATAATAATAAACACTTTATTTATTGTCTCTAGGGCATATTTTCAACACTTAGGATGGTATGAGTTATGTTCTTGGGGTGGAGGTCGAGGAGCCACTTCCACAGGTGAATGATAAAGAGAAGGATGTTGATATAATGGACGACACTGATGGGAGTGAAAATCAAGGAGCCAATGGTAGGTCTTTCTTGGCAAAAGATTCCATTGTTAGGTCTCCCCTTATGGATCACAGGCTAATAGGATGGCGCATGAAATTGCTAAATTTAGTTTTGAAAACAAGTTCGAGGGTCTTTTATGTAATAGTGTTCCGCCCTGTGTGGCAAATTTTATAATGAACGATTGATAGAATCTTATTTTATCTAATTAATATAAGGTGTGATGTTCAAAAAAAATCAAGGGGCCAATGGGAACCTTGGTGACAGTGCTGATAGGTCATTGATAAGGGACAAACTCCTTGTAAACCAGAAGATGCACGTCCCCGTCATTGACGCCGATGGCATCTCTCTGCTTTGGTTTGTTCGAGGCGATGTCCGCACCGAGTCGCCTATGGGTGGACAGGGTGGAAAGTGAGGATCTAGCCAACAATATGATGTGTCAAGTCAGCACGAGGGATGAGCAACATATGGAGATCGTTGGGACTACTACACAGTTGGCATCACCGGAAAGGTGTTCTAATGGAGGGGTGGGATCGGCCAGTCGAGGGCAGGAGACCCGGCGACCTGGCTCGCCTCTACCTCGGACGTTGCTTTCTGGAGAGGCGGGGGACGAGGGCTGCGGGCTGATGGCAGGATGCTCGTCCGTCCTCACCCTGTTCGGCCTCTCATCTTCGGGCGCCAATGGATGGACTACGTCAGCAGACTAGTGGGTTGGAGGGAACGTGGATTTTTGAAGCATAGGCTTTCAGACACCTCTTATCCTTACCATTCAATGTTGCTTTAAGATCTGTGCTACACAACTAACTTACTACATGGATTTTTCTCTTTTTTGCTTCTTCTACATAAAAGAACATACGAACTTCTAACTTGGCACAACAACAAAACATTCTTACTACAAGGTGGGAAAAAACTTTCAGATTTTTTCATCAAATATAAATATAAAAAATCTGTTTTTTTTAGTAAAAAAACCTAATTTGTATATTTATGTTGGTCGAAAAAATCTGAAAGTTTTTTCCTACATTGTAGTAAGGAGATTTTGTTGTTGTGCAAAGTTTGAAGTCCATATGTTGTTTTATGTGGAAGAAAGAAAAAAGACAAAAGTTCTTGCACGAATTGCGATGCAAAAGTAGATGGCTAGATAAGGAGGTGTACCAAAGCCTATGTTTTCTCAAATGTTAACCGGGTTGGAGGTTGCCGCTCAGGTTGTGTCTGCGGCGAACTCTACGGTAGCTCCGACAACTCCAGTTCTTCGCACGATCGTTGTCGGGAATGAGGCGAGAGGCCGAATTCCGACTGAGATATCCATGGAGGACGTGATCAGCTTCGGAGGGATACTGGATCCCACATCTGTTGATCGGCGATTCAGCCATCGCATCCAGGGACAGCCGGATGCTGACCACATACAGCTGGAGCGTGCTATGATGGCCTCTATGCTTCATGATGTCGAGGGAATTTCAGGTATGCCTGTTAATACAAGTTGTTTCATCCTTCATTTTTCTGAAAGTGAAACGGTAGAAAATGCTTGCAACTTAGGAATCTCTCTTGGTGGTAATGCAAAATAAATTGTCAAATCAATTAATGAAATTCTATACTTAGAATCGGATAGAGCCATGGAACTAATTTAAAACTTAGCGGCAGTAAAACCGATGAATGACACATACATTAGTAAACTTGGAGTCACAACACTAGAAAGTCTATGTGAGGATTTAGTACCCGCGGAGGGTGTGAAGAGGGATGATGAAGAAGAGGGATCGGAGGGGTATATGGCTACTCCGATGCCCGATAGTCTTTCTCTCGGAGCTTTTAGTCATGAGGATTCCGAGGGGATGCAAGATAAATCTAAGAGACCTTGGAAGAGGAAGGTTTATCCCGTCTCAGCGGTGTGGAAGAGTGCAAGAGTTAAGCAAAAGAAAAAATTCCATGATGAAATATGAAAGGAATCTTTTGGAACAGCAGAAGTCTAACGGACTTGGCTAAAAGAAGATTACTTAGAGAAACATCTTTAGAACAGAAGCTAGATTTTATGGCTTTGCAAGAGACGGATAGAGACAATTTTACGCCACAATTTCTCAATACCATTTCAGGTGGGGTTGACTTTGATTGGCATTGCTTACCACCAAGGGGTAGATCTGGAGGATCTTACTTGGGGTTAAGTGTGAAACATTAGAGGTGTTAAATATGGTTTACGGTGAGTTTGCTGTCAAATTTCGTGTAAGATCGAAAGTTGATGGTTTCAGGTTGGCTTTGATTGCCATATATATCAAGACTGAATTCAATATCAAGACTGAATTCAGGTTGGCTTTGGTGGCCGTATATAACCGAGTCATGTTGATCATGGTATAGAGTTCAATATCAAGACCGAGTTTTCTTTTGTTTCCTAGAAACCAGACGACGACGGATGATTCATGCCACTGCCAATCGCCCAGCTGTCTTATAAGTAGCAAGGCTCCTCCCAGCAAATGGTGAGTATAGCTTATTTTTCATTTTATAGTACTATCTAAGAATAGTCTAGCCATATGTCGTCCATTGTTTCTCATGTCTATACACATTAGATCGATATGAGAATAGAAGGGGCAGGGAATTAAGCACATCCAAGATAGTTGTTTCTTGGAGGCCGAAACAGTCACTCTCGTACTCCTGTCACACCCAGGCTGATTCAGCATGAGCGGTTGCAGCAAAAGCTTCCCCAGGCTAGCTGCCAGGCAAAGACTTCCCGGACTACAGGTGGACTATCTGCCACAATTCAGACCAGACCCTCGCAGCACGTGAAGAAATGATACGCTGAAGACCTCTGTCCCTGCGAGGCAAAGTAAATCTGTTGAGGATGTGCCTGATCCGTAACAATTTTGTATCTATGATTTTGGTTTCGTGGAATGCAATGGGACCGGGGTAAGGAGCCCTTTCCTCTAAAAAATAGTTATTCTCTGTAAGGATCACCACGCATCGACTGATCAGATCGCCCCTGCACCTGACGAACAATACAACAAACAGGAGGAAAATAGAAGACTTGTACCAAGAGAAATCTTATCGCAACAGCTCAACCTTCGTTGTTCTATTGCTTCGACTTATATAAAGATTTACATAGAGTTCACGCCCAAGACGACGCGACCCTGCTAGCCAGGTTTAAACACACACGAAGGATCGAATCCTAACCGAATACGGGGACGTCCGAGACTGCCTTATAAACTGACAGTCCGGGTTACACTTTGACATGCACACGAGTGCTTGTAATCCTAACATTCACCTTCCTAAGCACCAAGTGCATTACTTCACGGACTGAACTCCAATCCTTCTCCTCATCTCCTGGAACTTAATTCTTCCTAGAGATTTTGTCAAAATATCCGCGAGCTGATCCTCCCTCCTAACGTGGTTGATCTTGACCTTGCCTTCTTCAACACAGTCCCGTATATAATGATACTTGATATCTATGTGCTTACTTCTGTCATGATAAATAGGGTTTTTACTCAAGGCTATAGCAGATTTATTATCAACTTTCAGCTCAAACTGGCTAGTCTCTTGATTTGTCAAATCTGGAGTCTTGCCAACCACACTCCTTGGCATGCTCCCGCACAAGCTGCAACATACTCGGCTTCACCTGAAGAAATAGCCACAACTTTCTGCTTCTATGACACCCAACTAACCACATTCGTTCCAAGGAAAAATACTACCCCGGACGTGCTCTTCCGGTCATTTATATCCCCTGCTAGGTCACTGTCACTATACCCAATCAGTGTGTAATTTCTTCCTTCCTCTTTCTCGAGTAACAACAACCATAAGTAGTTGTACCCTTCACATACCGTAGTATTTGCTTTACTACAGTCATGTGCTTTGTCGTAGGTGCCTCCATAAATCGACTCACAATGCCGACGGAATACGCCAAATCTGGCCTGGTATTGACAAGATACCGTAGGCAACCTACTATGCTTCTTTATTGTGTTACATCTTGTGGGGGTGCTTCACAATTTTTCCTCAACTTTAATCTGGCTTCCATTGGTGCTTGGGCAGGATTGCATTCACTCATGCCCCTCTGATCTAGGATTTTCTTTGCATACGCCTCCTGACAAATTGTGATTCCATCTTCCTTCTAGTTCACCTCAATGCCAAGATAGTAGCACAAGTTAAGTCACTCATATTAAAGAGTTCCTTCATCTGAACTTTGAACCTTGCAATCTTTCTCTCTCATCATCTCCTGTAATTAACAAATCATCAACATAAACACCAACTGGTAGCCGATCTTTCTCTTCACCTCTTTTGTACATGGCATGTTCAAACGGACTCCTTTCGCAACCAAGTGACACAAGTGTTCGGTCCAACTTGATATTCCAAGCTCTCGGGGCTTGCTCTAAACCGCATAATGCTTTGTGCAACTTCAAGACTTTATGCTCGGCTCCTTGTTTGACATAGCCAGGTGGTTGTTTAACATAGACCTCCTCTTCTAACTCCCCATTCATAAAAGCTGATTTCACATCCATGTGATGTAACTTCCAACAATTCTGAGCTGCAAGAGCTATGAGTAACCGCACTGACTCCATTCTTGCGACGAGAGCAAACATTTCATCATAATCAATTCCATGTTGCTGCACAAACCCTTTAGTTACTAACCGAGCCTTGTGTTTCACAATTGCACCTTTTGAATCTTTTTAATCTTGTAAACCCACTTGAGTCCGATAGCTTTTTGTCCCTCCGCTGGATCAACCAACGACCATGTGTGATTGTCCAGGATAGATTTCATCTCCTCTGCCATTGCACGCTGCCAGAACTCTTCTTCTTTAGCTTCATAAAAAATTGCTGGCTCCTCGGTGCCTAATAGACACCTTTTGCCTCCCGCCTGCCTCATACGTTGCGGATTATTAATATTCCGCAAAGCTCTTGTAGGATAGAGGTCTAGAACTTTCCGGAATCTCTCTGAAGTCGGCGGCTGCCCCCCGCCGCCTCACGCCTTCATTCAAAGGCGTGTTTTCCTCGTCTTCCCATTCATCAGAAGAAAAATCTGCCATAACAACAGCAGTTTCAGTACTGTCTGCAGTCTGGGACGAATCCGCTGCCATGGCTGCATTATTTGCTTCCGTGGCTACGTTATTTGCTCCCAAATATGACCGGTTGCGATATTTATGTTACTATGACATAAATTTACTGTGCCAAGCGTGGATATTGTCCTTTTCCGTCACCAACTTCCTTTGTTGTCTCGGCCTCACCAGCCCTTTCTTTCTTTCTTTCTTGCTTTCTTTCTTTGCATCTTCACCTCACGAGCCCCCTTTCGCTACCATTCATCCTCCTTCATGCGACGTCCCTCTTCTCATTTTTTTCTTCAATAAATCCTAAAATAAATTCTTTTCTCATCATAGTCTTCTGTCAATCCTTTCTCTTGCCCTGTTTTCTCCTTTGCTACCGCCTTTCCGCGTGCAGACTTTTCCACACATGACGGTATCTTTTACGAATCTCATTCACCACAGAACTAGGCATCTCAGTGTCAACCGAACAATAGTAAATGATGAGCGGCGGAGGAGAATACAACACAAATAAGAAGGTCACTAAAGAAATCAACAAAAACACCAACAATATGTCTATTCAAGATGGTTAAATCATAGAGGAGGCTCGTGATCCTGTGAAATAGTGACAGGGGGTCCTTCCTCATAATTGGGGCATATGAAAAACTTCATGCCAAACTAATGAGAAAAATTTCTCACCTCCTTCACCTTGCAAAGACCGCCACACGAACACCGCTGGACTCCCACCATCGGAGGCAAGCTCGGACCCTTCATTTTCCTTGACCTAATGCCTTGATCCGAGCAAGGCAAATATACAACGACTAAACATATTGAAGACACTGACCGCAGTGGCGATTTCGAAAGTTGCTCGATGAAGAATGAAGAGTCAGCGCTTGGTTTTATAGGCTCAGATCGCGAATACAATTGCAAGAAAATAAGATGGGAATGATGGCGGGAAAAAAAGGGCGGGAACACTTGATGGTTAGGGATGGGGGAAATGTGTGGGAGTGACAAACCAGTTTTAAAAAAATGACTCTTGGGCCTAGTACAAACCGCAAAGTTGTCCATGCAACTTCGGTCACCAGTTTATGCGAAGAAGTTGGGCCCACAGCACTCCTCGGCCTAAGGAAAACCGAAGAGTGGTTTCTGGCCTGTAGAAAACCAAAGAGTGGTCTTCGGCTCCTATCTACCACTCCTTGGCTTTGCGTGGACCGAAGAGTCTTCTTCGGACACAGTTAGACCAAAGAGTCAATTTTCGGCATAAGGTAGGCCGACAGGGTCATAGTTTTGATTTTCCGAATTAATTCATACATTTTTGGAATTTGTTATAAAGAAATAACTTAGGAAAAATCTTATACATAGCCCTAATGATCCCCATTAACTACAGTATGATAGACAAATTAATTATTCAGACCTTTAAAATAAAATAAAATAATTCAGATCCTCCATCCAGGCTGCTGTGAACAATAGGAACAATAAATAAATGTTGATGTAGTACCCACCATTGGTAACAACGGTATGTACAAAATATATGACATGAATACCAGGTGTATGTGTCATGGGATCTTTTTTCCATTCACACGAGACCACCTAAAATGAATGCAAGTGAATGCAAAAGAAAAGATGTATGCCATAGTCCTAGTTTCGCCATTTGAATAATGTTTTATATTACATGCAAAAAATATATTTTATATTAAAAAGTGTCGTGTGATCACAAATCTTAATTCATGTGATGTTTCTGTACTTGGATGGCTCGTTCATTTTCCATGACGAAAGGATAATAAACGAGTTATCTTGATCATGGTACAGAGTTCAACTTCGAAACGTATTTTTTCTTAAAAATCAGACGAGGACGGGTGACTTGATATCACTGCCTATCACCCAGCTCTCATATAAGGAGCCAGGCTCCTCCGAGGAAATGGTGAATATAGCTCATTTTCCATTTTATAGTACTATCTATGAATAGTCCAGCTATATCTCGCGCATTCTTTCTCGTGTCCACAGTTATACCAAGACTCTATACACCGTAGAGATATGATTTTGATCGATATGAGAATAGTAGGCGTCGGGAATTAAGCACACCCAACATTGGGTGTTCCTGGAGGCCGAAACAGTCACTCTCTTGCTCCTGCCACACCCCAGGTTGATCCAGCCTGGGCGTTTGCTGCAAAAGCTTCCCCAGGCTAGGTGCCAGTCAGACAACATTCCATGGACTCACTCCGTCAGCACATTTTGCTGTAATTAAGACCAGACCCTCGCAGCCGGTGAAGAAACGATACGCTGAAGACGTCTGCCAGTGTGAGGCATAGTAAATCTATTGAGGATGTGCATGGCTATCTTGCAAACATGGGTGCGTTCTGAAGAATGCGGTTTACTCTTGCGATGGTTGTGCTCTGCTTACTATTTCAGCTGTGGCATTATTCTGGCTGTCGCTGCGTGATCTGCAACAAGTTTGTGTCTATGATTTTGGTTTCGCTGAATGCAATGGAACCCGGGTGAGAGGAGCCCTTTTACTCCAAAAATAGCTATTCTCGTAGGATCATACCCTTCTCAAGAGAAAGCAAATTCCGTGCTACCTAGATTCATTTGGTTTGGACACCCTTCGTCCACAGAAAGCCGCAGATTTCCGTCACCATAGAATTTCAGGATGCACCAAGTAATGTTGCTATGCAAATAGATCGAGTAGAACCGTCGCTAGCGAAATATTCAGTTCAGTTAGATGCTTTTTGTTGGGAATTAGCACATAAATGTATTTCCGATGGACTGAAAACTACAGCGAAAACAAAGTAATAATCTCAGCACCACATCATGTACTAACTTAATGATCCTTGCTTAGCATGGAAGGAAACATATATATGCAGCAGCATATATGAACGTAAAATTTGTTACTCAGCAGACAAGACACTCCTTAGACGAGACGGGTATAGGATGACAGTAGTAGCAATCCGAAAAGAAGTAAGCATCAACAAAAAGACACCGGGTTTTTCATGTGGAAAACCCCCCAACTTTCGGGGGAAACCATGGGCGGAAGCCACTCAAATTCTCTTTCACAATTACCAAATATGGGATAGAACTAGTTTTTGTCTAGATAGCACTAGAGGATCTCCTACATCAAGATTTCTGAATCTCGAATGAACACAACAAGATTTGAGAGGCTAAAGAGATGCTTTGGACTAATGATGAATTTTATAATACCCCCTCTCATTGATATTACTGATCTTTTGGCAAAAAAAAACATGTTTCTACGTAAAAATGTACAGCATGTTTTAAAGCATGTTCTGTGTGTACACTAAAAGTGTATATTCAGCGCTAATAATTAGACAAAAAATGAAAACCGAGAAAGAAACATAAAAAATTGAGGAATCCAGGAAAAAACAAAAGAGAACTGAAGCATGAGGAAGGAAATGATAGAAAAAAGAAGGAAACCAGTGTAAAAGAAGGAACAAAAGAAAAGAAGAAAACTGAGAAAACATGAATGAAAACAAATGAAGAAACAAATAAAACCGATAAAACCATGAAAGCGAAGAAAACCAATGGAATAAAAAAAAGAATCATAAACACATAAAAAAGGAAAAATCCTGAAGATAACAAGAAAACAGAAAAAAACACAAAAAAAACTGGACTGAATGAGTACAACGAGCGACCCAATACCTCACCTGACCAATACCTAAGCATGGGGGAAAACCCTTCTAGCGAGGGCAGCATGCATCTCGCTATAAGCGAGATACAGCCCCTACGGTTTGGTCGTCTGCGACGATGATGGCGGTTGCGACATCACGCCTAAGCGGGCCAGGTATATCCAGATTCACATTTTGACGTGGGCATTTGTTTCGGTTTTGTAATCAACCGTCGCAAATGGCAAGGAGGCCCTCGTGCAAATGCAAGTGAGTTGCGGCCTAATCTCGCATCAACTGGATCGGCCGCTCGCTTGCTGCGCCAACTCGGTTGCACCCTTCGCTGATTGGTCTTTTTCTCTGATTTTTTGTACTATTTGTCTGGTACGAAAGAAACCTGTCGGCATTTATAATAATGCTGACACAATTATGAAGCGTGTTTTATGTAGTGTGATTTTCTAAATAGTTCATGAATTGATTTTTTTGACGAACTTGAAAAGTAAATCTTGAATTTGATTTGTTTTGTGTATTTAGAAATTCATGAATTTGCAAAAAGTTTGCACATTTGTAAAAAGTTGATGGATCTGGATAAAAGCTCGCACACACGGAACATGATCGCCCTTTTCAATGAAGTTTGCACATTTGAATTGGGAAGGTCCCATGGCGGTCTATTTTGGAGGGGAGAGATACCCCAAGCTTGGTCTCATCAAGAGAATTGGCACTGGCGATCACACGGAAATTTGGCATGATAATTGGATTCGCCGGATTATATGCTTTGTCCGGTTTGTCCAAAATCCTCTACTCGTCGTCATAAGGTGTCTGAATTAATTCATCATATATCGGTTACATGGGATGTGGCTGCCCTAAACGAGCACTTTTATCATATGGACATGATGGCTATTCTTAATATTCCCCTCAGCTCACGGATGCAAGGAGACTTTTGGCCCTGGCACTACGAAAACACGGGCTTTTTACTGTCAGGTCAGCATGCCGGTTATTGACATCCACTAAACAACAACGCACAGAGTGGCTTGAGCATAATCCAGGTCATTCAAACTCTGTGGCAGGAATTGGTTTTCCCTTCATACACGTCCTAGGAAAGCGTCGTCGAGAACAGGTTTCACAGGTACTTCCCTCCTCCTCTGGCCCTCCCGCGGGCGGCAGGCGAGGAAAACTAGCCACCATCCGCCTCTTCCTTCCCCTCCCCTCACCCCCTCCCCCCGTCGGCGCAGGCGGGGACTCTCACCCCCTCACGCGACTAGGGCTGGTGTGGGCCGGCATCGTCATGCCGGGGCACTGCGGTGCGCGGGTTGTGGCGACGTGGCAGCGGAGGCTCGAGGCCCTACTGGTGGCGCGGTGGGCTGCGCTAGGGCAGGGCACGACCTGCACTAGCGGCGGCTGTCGCAGCGGCGGCCAGATCTGGCAGGCGGCGCAGGCTGGGCGGCAGCTTGGGCCGCGGTCGGCCATCTCTGCAGATATCCGTGGAGTGGCGGCGCGGTGGTGGTGGAGTTCGGGTGGGCGTGTGGCTGTGTTCTCCCATGGGCTGGCGGCGCATCGCCTCACGGCAGCTCGGCGGCCCTGCCCGCGACGACGGACGGCCCTCTCCGACGTCAGCTCGTCTGCGGCTGGACCGTGTTAACCTTTGCATCATCTCCTCGATGCTCGGGCACTACTCCTGTCGATGGGCTGGCCTCCCAGTTGCGGTCCATCTCCCGTCTTGCGCCCGGTGCAGCAGGACCGACGTATCTCGCGCATGGCACGTGGGGTCGAGCTCGTCTCGTGCATGAGCAGCAACACCGACCTCGGCTCACACACGGTGCCGTCGGACCACGCTTGTCACGTGCCCGGTGCTGCAGGATGCGGCGATGGAGGCCAGCATTGGCCGACCGTTGGGTCTCGGCGCTGGGGCTGTCCAGGGGAGGAAAAGGCGCTCCTTTTCGCTCGTCTCTTTGGTTGGGGTAGCGGCGAATCTCGGGTGAGGTGCTGTCTAGGTCTTGGATGCCGGGGCGGCGGTCCTGGAGGTGGTTGCGCGGTGCTCATGGGCAGAGCCCGTGGCTTGGTGCTGCCCGATGGCCATGGCCGTGTGGGTGGCGTGGTAGTCGGGGTGTGGCGATCGGCGGCGGTGTGTGTTGCCCGGGGTGAAAACCTGCTCTATCTTCGGACGGACCGGCAGCGGCGAAGCTCGTTCCCTTCTCGAAGGCGTCGTCGCGGCTCTCATCGCCCGTTGTGCTGCTCCAGGGGAAACTCTGATCCTCGAATCTGGCGGTGACGGCGCTCCGGTGTCGTTTCCTTCCTGAAGGCACCGCCTTGGAGCTCACGGGTCATCGTATGGGGCTTTATCTCTTCGCGGAGGCATTGCCGGTTAAGTGCTTCAAGTGATGTTGCTCCGATCAGCATCAATATATCATGCCTCCGCCGTCGTTTTTGAAGGACTAGTTGATCCAGCAGGCCTCGACGTTCGGGCGTGCAAAGAGGCTCTATCGTTAGCTGCTGATCTACATGTAGACTCCGTGTGCATTGCATCAGAGTATGTCGAAGTGGTGACAAATATCGGCTCCGGAGCTCCCTGTTCTTATGTTACTATCTTGCCAGATAACGACCATCTTCGGCGTGCATTCCGGGAGATCAAGTTTATCCACGAACGACGACAACACAATGGAGAGGCCCACTTTGATTGCTAAGGCTGCTTCCTCTCTCCCTAACGGGCGCCCTATGTGGCTTTCTCTTTTGCCCGATATTATATGTATACCATGAACATTAACATTTAATAAAGGGTGCAGTTTCTCAAAAAAAAAAACCTGTTGACCCGTAAATTGCGCTATAAGCAGCAAATAGGAATCGGGACAGGGAATCTCATTCCTGTGTGCACGACATTAACTCCTAGCTTTCTGTCTGTCAGGACATCTCTAACAGCTGCCCTAATTTTGACGAAAAAGGGTTTTCCTAACTTTATATATAAAACAACCATCACTTACATCCAAGAAACCAATACACACACACACGGCAGACACACACCCAAGACGAGATACAAGGACGCCGAGCACTGACACGCCACCACAACGATTACTAAGCACCTATAAGATGTGCAGAAATGAACCGCTTAGAGACGACCAAGACAACCTCCAAAATGAGTGATCGTATGGGTAGGAGTGCGACGGACGACCACACCGGACCGAGGTCTCCAAGACGATTCCTCCAAGAAGGGCACGACCACAGAATGTTGCCCTGAGCACCACGACGGAGCCTACAAGGAGGAACACGGCGTCCGCGGATGCCATCACATCATCGGCCACTGCACGGACTGGACAAGTGATATACCCCGGTGCTTCACCCCCTCGGCCTCAACACCACTCCACAAACAACCCGTAGGCATGCGGCCCGAGTGGCCATGGTTGCATGCCCGCTGTTAAGCTTCATGCAATAGCAAACACAAACAAAAGTCCGAGCAGATGGAAAGGGTTAGGCACACATATATACTTCAACACCCCTTTGGCGACTCGACAAGTTTTGAAGACTATTCATGCTACAACGACACTCTCAAGACGCGGATTTGTATTATCATTTTTTCTAGTTTTACACTTCTTCAAATGTAATGCATTTGAGGGGGGTAAGGAATTATTAGTATTGGTCTAGGAGTTCTTATTAGTCTATGTTTACTATCCTTGCACCTCAAGTCTCACTACAAGAAATATGCTATCTTGTGACTTTCTCTCAGTGACCTTGAAAAAAAAAGTCGTAAATCTATGACCTTTTGAGGCAAATTGGTCGTAAGCTGCCCGGAGGGGTCCTAACCCTAAACACCAACGACCATTTGGTCAGAAAGGTCGTAATTTCCTTAATTGAAATGGTCATAAAGCGAACAACACCGGTCCACTGCCTTATTTCTAGCTGATAATGATCAATATAAATGGTCGTAAGCTATGACTTGGCACCACCTAATCAGTTTTGCCTATGTGTCATGTCCATGTGTCAATTTTTGCCTACGTGTCATGTCCATGTGTCAATTTTTGCCATAGGTTGTGAAGCAAACTATATCTCTATTATTCCTAAAATTCCCAAACAATTCTCATAAATTCTTTGTATCATATAGTCAAAAACTTTCCTTGCCTAGTTCAAAAATAATTCAAAAATATTCATTTTCCTATTCTGTTCACAACAACACTTTGTGAAGGAAGTGCTACTTATATATTCTTGATTGCCCTCAAAAATTTCGGGAATTCTTTCCTATCCAAATCATTGCCTCATGGCAAAATTCAGCTCCATTTTCCCAGTAAATCGTCCTCGGCAAATTTCCAAAATATTCGTTCACTTAGAAGCTTTGTGAAGGAAGTAGTGGCTATGTATATCATAACGAGTTGAATTTTTCCCAGATCTTCTATATACCCAAATAATAACTATCTACAAAATTTTAGCCTCGTCTAACAATCCATGTGAGCTCACCATCCAATCTTTGTTTCTAGTAATATTTTCAGTTTGTGAAGCAACTACATTTTATATTTATTTACAATTGCTGAAACTTTACCAGTACATGACCACGATCACACAATCTCCCTTCAGCAAATTTTAGCTCATTTAATATAGCCAATTTCCCTCAACATTTTTCCTAATATTCTCTTCAATGGAGAGCATTGTGAAGCAACTACCATTTTTATTTACCCAAATATTATGAATTTTTTACAGTACATTAATATGCCCAAATTATCATCCTCCTACAAAGTGCAGCTTAATCCGGTCAAATATGTGAGCCCAGATTCAATTTCTACTTTCTGTCCAGATTGACACATTGCAAAGCAAGTGCTATATAGACCCCTCGTATTGCCCTCATACATTTTGGGCGATCTTCCATATCCAAATAATTGCCACATGCCAATTTCAGCACAATCCATTAATTATTTTGAGCCCAGCTTCAACATTCATATTTCTGTCCAGTGTGGTACTTTGCAAAGCAAGTACCACCTAGGCTCCTCCAATTGAGCTGAAAATTTCTGAAGACAGTCTTCTTAGTAGATGATCTTCCTCATCCAAAACTCACGCCCATTGTTCATGTGCATTTCCTGTACCGCTTATCAAACACTTGGTTGCTAATTCATGTTTGAGCATAGTTAGGTCTCCTCGTGAGATTCTTTGACTGTAATTTTCTTCGTAAGACCTATCTAGGGAGTGCCCAGCCCATTAGACATGCCTATACCGTCTAGAACGCATGGCAATGCCACAGTCATGCGGTTACCACGTCGCGGGCATGCGAGTTTAGGCGCTATGGGGTTGGGGCCATCGGCCACCATCCAAACCTCGACGTATCGCTACCAAACCATGTATTTCTTATTGAATATATACTTGCGTAACTAGAAATGATTTTTTGAAAAAATAAAGAGCAAACTATAAGGCAGCTGCAGTTTCTTATTTGTCTCGGTTCCTATTGAATCGGCAGAGTTTTGTCTTTTTTATTAGACGTGGATCGAAAGCTTTTGGCATCCAAATATTTTGTCAATTGTTTATTAAATATGGCCTAATATTTTATAAAAATGATTTTGTCCAATTTTGTAACAACTATTTGGTAGGTCCTTCACAAAAAAACTCATTTTGGACACTCAAAAAAAGGAAAATGATTTTTTGTGCACAGAAAATGAAAACTCCCTTTGGAAACATTGTTTGCCATTTCAACATGCACCCTTGTGCACAATATGAGATCTTTTGAATAAACTATTCCATGAATGTGGACATAGCATTGATCATTTGGCTTGAAAGTCATGAATCTTCACACATGATAGCTCATTTCTGAAAACACTTTTTAAAAATAATTAGCGTATTACAAGTTTGTTATTTTTTCTGGTAACTTGGTCACATATGATGACACAACGCGAAGGTTTTTGATTTTTTTGATTTTTTTAAATTAGTTATGCCTATTTCAAAATGCGGTCGAAATGGCGAGCATGACCGTTCATAGCCAGGGTTGAATCTTGCCATAATTTTATTGTATCTATGATTAAATAGATACTTATTTCCCTAGAAATGATTTTTGAAAAAAAATAAAGAGCAAACTATGAGGCACCTCTAGTTCAAATTTGATCCAGTTCCTACTGAATCGGCAGGATTTTGTCTTTCTCACTAGAGGTGGATCGAAAGCTTTTGATACCCACATATTTTATCAATTGTGCATTAAATATATCCTAATATTTTATTAAAAAAAATTCCAATTGTGTAACAAATATTTGGTAGGTCCTTCACAAAAAAACTCATTTTGGGCACTCGAAAAAAGGAAAATGATTTTTTTGTGCAAAGAAAATGAAAACTCTATTTGTCAATATTGTTTGTCATTCCAACATGCACCCTTCTACAAAATTTGAGATCATTTGAATAAACTATGGCATGCATGTGATCATTAGATTGATCATTTGGCTTCAAAGCCATGAATCTTCACACATGATAGCTCATTTCCGAGAACACCTTTTAAAAATAATTATCGTATTACAAGTTTATTATTTTTCATGATAACTTAATCACATATGATGATACAACGCGAAGCTTTTGCATTTTTTTGAATTTTTTTGAATTTGTTATGCCCGTTTCAAAATGCGGTCAAAACGTCGGGCATGACCGTTCATATCTACGGGTTGAATCTTGACAAAATTTTGTTGGATCTCTAATTAAATAGATACTTTTTTACCTAAAATGTTTTTTGAAAAAAATCATGAGCAAACTATGAGGCACCTCTAGTTCAAATTTGTCCCAGTTCCTGCTGAATCGGCAAGGTTTTGTCTTTTTCACTAAAGGTGGATCGAAAGGTTTTGGCACCCAACCATTTGATTAATTGTACATTAAATATGGCCTAATATTTTATAAAATTGATTTTGTCCAATTTTGTAACAAATATATGGTAGGTCCGTCAGAAAAAAGCTCATTTTGCGCACTCAAAAAATGGAAAAATAATTTTGTTGTGCAAAGAAAATGAAAGCTCTATTTGGCAACATTGTTTACCATTCCAAGATGCACATTTATGCAAAATACGAGATCATTTTGACAAAGTATGCCAGTGTTATGTTTTTTTGAAATTTTTTTAGAGATTTGAGTTCAATTTTTTGATATTCAAGCGTGGGACAACCGACCAATAAGACGCGAGGAACCGCCTTCACGCGGAACATCAAATTGGAGCAATCTGAGCCATACATTGTGCATCCATCCAATGGTGGAGCTTCTCCCGAGAAACAAAAACCCTAACCTACCCACCCACCCTCCCCTCGATCCCCCGCCGCCACCCACCCACCACTGACCCATCCTCTCGGCCTCTCCCCCTCCCCTCGATTCCCCAGATCCGATCGAGGCAAGCCCCGCCGCCACCCCCACCCACCGCTGATCCACCCTCGCGCTCGGTCGCGCCGCCCTCCTTCTCCCTCCGCGGCGCCCAAATCTTAACTAACGGCGGCATCTATCCGCGGTCAGCAGAAGCCGACGCGCACAGCGCTATACCGGGCGAGCGGAGCGGAGTGCACCGCAGCCAAAGAAAGAAAAATGGCCACGACCCTCTCTCTCGGCGGCGCCGACGGCTCCCTCCTCCGCAGCAGGCGCCCAGCCTCAGCCTCCGCCTCCTCCGCGGCCCGATGCTGCGCCACGCCCCCCCCCCTCGCGCCGTCGTGCTGCCTGGCCGACTTGCGCGCGGATGACTCCTCGCCGGCGCCCTTCGAGATGACCGTGGAGGGCGCGCTCAAGCTGCTCGGCGTCTCTGACGGCGCCTCCTTCGACAAGATCCTCCGCGCCAAGAAGGTCGTCGTCGCCTCTTGCAAGGATGACCCGGACGCCGTCACCCAGGTCCCTCCCTCCCCCCCCCCAAAACTCCTCCTCCACTCCATGCCGCCCCCTTTCCGTGCTTGCTTATTCTTGAAGCGAGGCCGATTCTTTCCCGACAAGTCGCTAATTTAGGACTACAGGCCGCGTCAATCAAATCCGTAATGCAAGAACGGCAATGTATGCATGATGCATCTTCCTTTCTCATGCCCAGACGCAAAAATCAATCTACTTCGGTACATAGCGAAGAAAAGTGAGGACCTGATCATCACTAATTAGGGCGATTTGGCGCACAGTTGTTCGCATGTGATGAATCGAGGCCGTTAAAATACTCTACTTTTGGCATTCAGTCATCACTTATAGTGGTTACAGTATTTGTATATCCATGGATGGGCCATGGTGGAGGTGATCATATATTCATACCATAGCATGTGCTGTCAACCTGGGACCAGCAATTTTGTGTATGTTTTGTTTTCCTGCTCATTTCACATTTCGTGTGGGTTGCAGATGTGCAGTTTTGCTTTTGCTTTGTAGGGCAGGCGGACGAGCTTGTCGAGGATCACATAAACGTCGCAGGTAGCGATTTATAGTTTGTTCTAGAGTAAGTAATGTCATGCATGTGTGCTAGTGATAGTTTGATAGCATCAGTCTACCTTCAAATGTGTTAGCACCAATTTAATGCGAAGTTGCCCTTTGTTTTTGCTTGACTTACATAATGCGTGGTCTGGCATGTCTAAGCTGAATATGCTCAGTAGAATTTACAACAAAACCTGGAGTGCATATCTCTATTGTTGGCATGTTCCTATCTTTATGCCATTACTATAACCTAATTATTAGGCACTAACAAGTGGATGGCTTCAAGGACATGTACCCTGAGGACCTTCTTACCCCTGTCCTCAAGGTTTGCACTTAGCATGTTCCTCTTTGTGGTTCAGTTCTCTCGCTCGTTCAAACCGAGAGGACTGCGTTCTCAGATTGTTGCTAGAATTGCAACTGCTCATTTTGTATTAAAGCTTGGATTTATGCACAAATCTTGCTATTTCTGATGCATGATATAATCTATGCGGTGATGTTCTTTAGATTGCAGCAAGCAAGAACAAGAGACATTTGATCTTAGCTTACTGATCCTAGCTATAAATCCATCTATTTTGCAATAATATTTTGGTTTGCTTTGCTTATATTATTTACAATCTACGGAGTAGTGGTACTTTGATTTTACTGCAATATATAGTGTCTAGTTTAAACATTACAAGGAATATTTATGGGCAGTCTGATAGGCAATGAAGTATATCGAGTTGTTAACTATTGTTCGATACTTCTGTTAGCTACAACAAAAAATCTTTGAATTTGGTACTGCATGAGTTTTTACTACTGCTAACACACAGAGTATTTGCTACTACTAAAACAGGGATTTTGTATGCACTGCTACTTGATGAGTGCTTTCTTTGTAATATTTCACCTTGGCATGCATATGTTTATTTGGCTTGAACTTTGCATGGCATGATATAATTATTTTTAGTGTTTTTTCTCGACTTGTTTTCATTGCCACTTGATATATACATAGCTTGTACTTGAAGCTATGGGTTAATGTGGTGATTTTTTTCTACATGGATGCATTGGTACCCCCATAATTGAGCGCATGGATGCAATGACAAGAAGATCATGGCAGTGCGCATCATCAAGCACACCATGGAGATAATCGACCTCCTCACCGATGGTAACTCAATCCAGATCATCACTTTATACTCCCGTACCTTTGTGATGTTAGTATCCTTCTGCTGACTAGTATTGTTAGATCTTGTCTCCTACCTTTGTGATGTTAGTATGCTTTTGCTGACTAGTATTGTTAGATCTTGTCAGTAGTAGAATGGTATTTTGTTTTAGGCACAATGTGTTGTAGTGAAGTCTTTTGCACGATCTGCACTTGCGCAATGCATATTTGTCTGTGTTTTCTTGTATGAATGAGCATCTCATTTTAACTAGCTGGAGAACAAAAAGCATGGTACTAGCTGAATTTGTGTTGTCATTCTAAAGAATTGTCCTTTTTTGAATGGTCAATTCATAGTATATTGCCTTATGTCCTGTTTTGAATGGTCAATTCATAGTATATTTGGCTTCTGTTTTCTTATTCTTCTTTGCTAATTCATGACAGGAGCAGGTGTCTAGTTTGTGATCGCTATCGAAGGAGCTCCATGCTGAAGAACATAACACTTGTAGAGTTTGTGATGGCTATCTAGTATTACACGTTTGGAGCTTGTAACTGTGATTGCCATACTTGTAGAGCTTGTAAATGTTATTACACTTCTAAAGTTTGTAAAGTATATGCTAAGAGCTTGTATTACGTGCTATTTGTACAACAGGATCTCTGTACTAAATCGGGCTAATATTATTTGAAGTATTATGTGGTTTGTTCCAATTTAAATACTATTTATTTATTTTCTGTTAAATTAAATAAGAAGAATAATACTCTGACATCTGGGACCCATTGATCAGAACCTGACAACTGTGGCCCAATCTGACTAGTAGACCCCTTTAAAAAAACTGAGTATTAAGAAAAAAGGCCACGACCCAAAAATAAAAAGGCTGCAATGTTGGGCTTAGCCCATGAAGCCGACCAAAATTTGACAGGAAAAATATGTATAAATAAGCTGAATTTGTTGGGCTTGGCCCATATAGACATCGAATTGGATCAGGCTGAATCTTACCAACGACCAATACAATTAGTCGCGATTTTGCCACGTCGGATCCGACGTGGCCTGGGCAGACTGCCAGTGACCAAAACAATTGATCGTAGAACCTACGACCTTTTTTTGGTCGTAAACGTCTACGACCAATCTAGAAGAAAGATCCTTAATTTCCATTCTTGACCCTCAGCTTTTGACCAACTGTTTTTGGTCGTAAAAAGGTCGTAAATGAAAAGAATGACCATTCGGTGACCAATATTGATGGTCACAAGTTAGCATATTTCTTGTAGTGTCTTGTGTGTGTATATATACCCCTTGGGCCTTCAATAAAGATAAGTTTCTCCTAACACCATCCGAGTTGCGCAGTCTGCCCATGACGAACACGCCTCCCGCCGCCAGGACCATCGCCCGACCACCAGACCACCCCGAAGACCACCAAAGGACACGACTTTGACCAGATCCACGCTCCCAACCGCCTTTGGAACCGCCGACGGTCACATATCCTTGAGAAGTACCGCGACCCAACATCGCCTGAGGGAAGGGGAAGCGAAAGGAGTGGCACACGGCCAAGACCGGCACCCCTGTGCTGAGGTTGAGGAACATGACGTCGCACTCGTCCCTCCTACCAGCCTCCCCCCAAAACCACATGTTTTTCCCATGAAGCCAAGGACCACATCAGTTGAAGAGCTCCGACCGCCGCCCTGTGTCAAAGAGGAGGGATGGCAGAACCGCCTCTACCAAAGCCACTAGAGACCACCAAGGAGGTCCTCCTGCGCCGAGCGCCACCGTCCAGCCACAAGGACCCGATTGGACAGGGCCGCCCACCTCCACCGCTGCTGCACTGCCCCTCTCCCCAGCACAGAGTCGCGTCGAGAGAGGTCGATAGCGACCAGCAACGCTAGAAGCACCTCTACGGTGCTGCCGTGAAGCAGCTGTCTCCATCACCACAAGCCGTCATGCCACCGCCATGCCACCATTGCCGACCCACATCAGAGCATCGCTGGACCGTTGCATTTGACATCGAGCATCGTGTCTCGACACGCGAAATCCGGCTCACGTTGCACCCCACACGTGAGGAGACAAAGGGGCCTCGCCACCGGCGGCGATGGCCGGGCTTCGCCCGCTCGTTCTCCATGGCAGCTACGAGGGAGGGGGAGAGGAGGAGGGGAGAGGAGGCGACGACGCTAGGGTTAGCCTCCTTGACACTTGCGGGAGCGTCCCAGTGGGACTGGGGCAGAATTCACAACTGCCCTAATTTAGTGAACCATATGGCGTTGGAGCAAATTTAGGGCACAAAAAATGATTTTTTCACGAAAAAGTGACGTCTCCAACTACTCTGATAATATAGGGTACCACTGCTCCAGCAGCCACCCAAAAACCAGCAGCCACATGGCTCCTTTTATTCCGAGCTTCTAGAGACATCGCTTTCCGCACGACTCCTCTCTCATAGGACACCAGACATGTGTGCTTCCGCACAGCTCTGCATCCCGCAGGTTAATTGACGTGCATGCTTCCGCACATCTCTGCTCCCGCGTTTAACCAGGGGCTCGTGTTCCGCCTCACCAGTGTTGGGGAACGTTGCATTGGAAACCAAAATTTTCCTACGCACATGGAAGATATATCCATGGTGATGAGCATGTACAAGAGGGAGAGTGGATCTACGAACCCTTGTAGATCGCTAAGCGGGAAGCATTAAGAAACGCGGTTGGTGTAGTCGAACGTCTTCGCGATCCAAATCGCTGAGCGTCCTGCGATCTCATCACGATTCGTCCTGCGATCTCATCACGATCCGTCCCGCAATCGAATCATGAATCTAGAGGAGAAAACGATCTAGAGGAAGAAAAGGGCAGCACGTGGCAATTAGGGTTAGGGCTGCCCTCAAAACTTCTAGTATATATAGGAGGAGAGGAGGAGGAGGCTTGGCACAAGGGCCATCCCCTCTTTGGTTCGGCCAAAGTGAAGAGGAGGAGTCCTCCTCCTCCACTACTAGTAGGATTAGGACTCCTTCCTTATTTCCACCTTTTTGCCTTTTTCTAACTTTTCCACTTTGGAATTTCTTCCCAGCCGCATGGGACTTCTGTGGGAGTTAGGCTAGCCCACAAAGGGCTGGTATACCTATTCCCACAGCCCATGTAGCCTCTTGGGTCGAAATACCCCTCCCGACGATCCCCTGGTACACTACCGGCACTCCCGGTACACTACCGATGAGCCCGAAACTTTTCCGGTGACGAAAATAGGACTTCCTATATATCAATCTTTACCTGCGGACCATTACGGAGCTCCTCGTGATGTCCGGGATCTCATATAGGACTCCGAACAACCTTCGGTCACCACCATACATAACTCTATACAACCGAAACGTCACCGAACCTTAAGTGTGTAGACCCTGCGGGTTCAAGAACAATGTAGACATGACCGACACACCTCAACGGTCAATAACCAACAGCGGGACTTGGATGCCCATATTGATTCCTACATACTCTACGAAGATCTTTATCGGTTGAACCTCTATGTCAAGGATTCAGTTAATCCCGTATGATGTTCCCTTTGTTCTTCGGTATGTTACTTGCCCGAGATTCGATCGTCGGTATCTCCATACCTAGGTCAACCTCGTTACCGACAAGTCTCTTTACTCGTTCGGTAATACAAGATCCCGTCGCTAACACTTAGTCACATTGCTTGCAAGGCTTATTGTGACGTTGTATTACCAAGTGGGCCCTGAGATACCTCTTCGTCACATGGAGTAACAAATCTCAGTCTTGATCCATGCCAACTCAACAGACATCCTCGGAGATACCCGTAGAGTATCTCTATAGTCATTCAGTTACATTGTGACGTTTGATACATACAAGGCACTCCTCCGGTGCCAGTGAGTTGCATGATCTCATGGTCATAGGAACAAATACCTTACATGTAGAAAAGAGTAGAAATAAACTGTCACGATCATATGCTACGTTCATAGTTTGGGTCTTGTCCATCACATCATTCTCCTAATGATGTGATCCCGTTATCAAATGACATCTCATCTCCATGACTAGGAAACCATAGCCATCTTTGATCAATGAGCTAGTCTATTAGAGGCATACTAGGGACATGATGTTGTCTATATATCCACACATGTATCTAAGTTTCCGATCAATACAATTATAGCATGGATAATAACCGATTATCATGAACAAGGAAATATGATAATAGACAATTTATTATTGCCTCTAGGGCATATTTCCAACAGTCTCTCACTTGCAATAGAGTCAATAATCTAGTTCACATCCCCATACGATTCGCATTGTTATGAATCTAAAACCCAGTGAGTTTTGGGGCTCGATCATGCTTTGCATGTGAGAGAGGTCTTTTAGTCAATGGCTCTGCGACATTCAGATCCGTGTGTACTTTGCAAATCTCTATGTCATACTATAAATATTGCTACCACACTCCACTTGGAGTATTCCAAATGGCTGCTCCACTATATGTATCCAGATTGCTACTAAGAGTCATCCCGATTGGTGTTAAAGCTTGCCTCGATGGAACTCTTTACGACGAACTCTTTGTCATCTCCATAATGGAGAAACATTTTCTTAGTCTTTCGGTTACTAAGGATAATCTTGACCACTATCCAGTGATCCACTCCTGGATCACTCGTGTACCCCTTGACAGACTCAGGGCAAGGCACACACATGTGTGGTACACAGCATGGCATACTATATAGAGCCTATGGCTAAAGCATAGGGGACGACCTTCGTCCTTTCTCTTTCTTCTGCCATGGTCGAGCTTTGAGTCTTACTCAACTTCACACCTTACAAATCAAGCAAAAACTGTTTCTCTAACGGGTCCATTTTAAAGTCTTTCAAAATCTTGTCAAGGTATGTACTCATTGAAAACCTCATCAAGCATCTTTGATCCATCTCTACAGATCTTGATTCTCAACAATTACATAGCCTTTATCCAGGTCTTCCTTTGAAAAACTCTTTTCAAACAACCCTTTATGCTTTCCAGAAATTCTATATTATTTCCGATCAACAATATGTCAACCACATATGCTTATCAGAAACTCTATAGTGCTCCCACTCACTTTATTGTAAATACAAGTTTCTCATAAACTTTTTATAGACTCAAAAACTTTGATCACCTCATCAAAGTGTATATTCCAACTCCGAGATGCTTTCTTCAGTCCATAGAACGATCACTGAAGCTTACACACCTTTTAGCATCCTTAGGACTAACAAAATATTCTCGTTGTATCTCATACAACCTTTCCTTAAGGAAGGAAACGATGTTTTGACATCCATCTGCCAAATTTCATAATTGAAAAATGTAGCAACTGCTAACATAATTCCAACAGACTTTATCATCGCCACGAGTGAGAAAGTCTCATCGCAGTCAACTCCTTGAACTTTTCGAAAACTTCTTCGCGACAAGTCGAGCTTTACAAATGGTGACATTTAGCATCAGCGTCTGTCTTCATCTCAAAGGTCCATTTGTACTCGACGACCTGCCGTCCAACGAGTAAGTCTACCAAAGACTATACTTGTTTTTCATACATGGATCCTTTCTCGGATTTCATGGCCTTTAACCATTTGTCGAAATCCAGGCCCATCATCGCTTCTCCATAGCTCGTAGGTTCATCGTTGTCCAACAACATGACCTCCAAGACAAGGTTGTCGTACCACTCAGGAGCAGTACGCATCCTTGTCGACCTATGAGGTTCGGTAGTAACTCGATCCGAAGCTTCATGATCATCATCATTTACTTCCTCTTCAACTGAGGTAGGTTCCATAGAAACATCTTTCTGCGTTGCGCTACTCTATGGTTGAAGCAAAGGTTCAACAACCTCATCAAGTTCCATATTCCTCCCACTCAATTCTTTCGAGAGAAACTTTTCCTCGAGAAAGGACCCAACAACAAACACTTTATGCTTGGATCTGAGATAGAAGGTTCACCCAACTGTTCTTAGGGTATTCTATGAAGATGCATTTGTCTGCTTTGGGTTCGAGCTCATTAGGTGAGAACATTTTTTCACACAAGCATCGCAGCCCCAAACATTAAGAAATGACATCTTAGGTTTCTATCAAACCATAATTCAGACGATATCATCTCAACGGATTTAGATGGTGCCCTATTTAAAGTAAATGTAGTTGTCTCTAATGCATAACCCCAAAACGGTAGTGGCAAATCGATAAGAGATATCATAGTTCGCACCATATCCAATAGAGCACAACTATGACATTTGGACACACCATCACACTATGGTGTTCCACATGGCGTGAGTTGTGAAACAACTTTTCTCATTGTCTTAAGTTGTATACCAAACTCGTAACTCAGATATTCACCTCCAAGATCATATCGTAGACATTTTATCTTCTCATCACGATGATCTCAAACTTCACTCTGATTCTGCTTGAAATTTTCAAACGATTCAGACTTGTGTTTCATTAAGTAAATATACACTATATCTACTGAAATCATTAGTGAAGGTAAGAAAATAATGTTATCCACCGCACGCTACAAGACACATTGGATTGCATACATCAACATGTATCATTTCCAATAAATCACTTGCCCGTTTCATCAAACCGGAAAACAGGGTCCTTAGTCATCTTGCCCTAGAGGCATGGTTCGCATGTCTCAACCAATTCGAAATCGAATGAGACCAAAGATCCATCAGCATGGAGTTTCTTCGTGCAATTTATACCAATATGACATTTAGCGGCAGTGCCACAAGTATGTGGTACTATCACTATTAACTTTGTATCTTTTGGCATCTATGTTATGAACATGTGATTACTACGATCAAGATTCAACAAACCATTCTCATTGGGTGCATGACCATTGAAGGCATTATTCATGTAAACAGAATAACCATTATTCTCCAACTTAAATGAATAACCATATTGCAATAAATACGATCTAATCATGTTCATGCTTAACACAAACACCAAATAACATTTATTTATGTTCGTCACTAATCCTGAAGGTAGAGAGAGCGTGCGATGTTGATCACATCAACCTTGGAGACATTTCCAACACACGTCGTCACCTCACCCTTAGCTAGTCTCCGTTTATTCCGTAGCTTTTATTCCGAGTTACTAACATTTAGCAACCGAACTGGTATCCAATACCCAGGTGCTACTAGGAGTACTAGCAAGGTACACATCAATAACACGTATATCAAATATACTTATGTTGACGTTGCCAGCCTTCTTATCTACCAAGTATATAGGATTGTTTCGCTTCAGCGACCTTTCTCCTCATAATACAAGCACATAGTCTCGGGTTTGGGTTCTACTTTGGGTTGCTTCACTGGAGAGCAACTGTCTTGCCATCCATGAAGTTTCCCTCCTTGCCATTGCCCTTCTCGAAACTAGTAGTTTTACAAAGCATCAACACTTGATGCTCCTTCTTGATTTCTACCTTTGCAGTGTCAAATATCGTGAATGGCTCAGGGATCATCATTTCTATCCCTGGCATTTCATAGTTCATCACGAAGCTTTAGTAGCCTAGTGACAGTGACTTGGAGAAATATATCAATAACTATCTTATCTAGAAGATCAACTCCCACTCGATTCAAGGGATTGTAGTACCTAGACAATCTGAGCACATGCTCAACGATTGAGCTATTCTCCTTCATCTTGCAGGCAAAGAATCTTGTTGGAGATCTCACATCTCACAACACGGGCAAGAGCCTGAGATCCCAATTTCAACTCTGAGAACATCTCATATGTTCTGTGACGTTCAAAAAGTTTTGGAGCCTCAATTCTAAGCCGTAATGCATGATGCACCGAACTATCTAATAGTCATCAGAACGTGCCTGTCTAGTGTTCACAACATCTACATACGACGCTAGAGGGGGTGGCGCACCGAGCGGTGCATTAAGGACATAAGCCTTCTGTGCAGCAATGAGGACAATCCTCAGATCACGGACCCAGTCTGCAATATTGCTACCATCATCTTTCAACACTATTTCTCTAGGAATATATAAAAATTCAATGAAGCTACAACGTGAGATAGTAATCTACAACATAATTTGCAAAGACACTTCGACTATGTTCATGATAATGAGTTCAATTAATCATATTACCTAAGAATTCACACTCAAATTGACATCTCTCCGGTCATCCGAGTGATACATGATCCAAATTCACCAACTCAAGTCCGATCATCACGTGAGTTGAGGTGGTTTCAATAGTGAACATCATCATGTTGATCATATCTACTACATGACTCATGTTCAGCCTTTCGGTCTCTTGTGTTCCGAGACCATGTCTGTACATGCTAGGCTCGTCAAGTCTAACCCGAGTGTTCTGCATGTGCAACACTGGCTTGCACCCGTTGTATGTGAACGTAGAGTCTATCACACCCGATCATCACGTGGTGTCTCGACACGACGAACTTATGCAACGATGCACACTCGGGGAGAACACAATTTATCTTGAAATTAAGTAAGGGCTCACCTTATAATGCTACCATCGTCCTAAGCAAAATAAGGTGCATAAAAGGATTAACATCACATGCAAATCATAAGTGACATGATATGGCCATGAACTTGTGCTTTCGATCTTCATCTTGAAAGCAGCGGCATGATCTCCATTGTCACCGGCATGACAACATGATCTCCGTCATCTTGATCTCCATCAACATGTCGCCATCGGGGTTGTCACACCCACCATGCTTCTACTACTATTGCTACCGTTTAGCGATAAAGTAAAGCATTACATAACACTATTGACATGCAGGTCATACAATAATTAAAGACAACCCTATGGCTCCTGCCGGTTGCCGTGCTCATCGACATGCAAGTTGTGATATTCTATAAAACACATGATCATCTCATACATCACATATATCTCATCATGTAATTGGCCATATCACATCACATCATACCCTGCAAAAACAAGTTAGACGTCCTCTAATTGTTGCTGCATGTTTTACGTGGCTGCTATGGGTATCTAGCAAGAACAATTCTCTCCTACGCAAAAACCACAATGGCGATACATAGGTTGCTTTTCAACCTTCTCAAGGATTGCCTTTGTCGAAGCCGACCCAACTAAAGTAGGAGAAATAGACACCCGCCAGCCATCTTTGTGCAACGAGGTTACATGTCAGTCGATGAAACCGGTCTCTCATAAACGTATGAGTAAGGTTGGTCCGGGCCGCTTCATCCCACAATACCGCTGAACCAAAACACGACCAAGGGAGGAAGCAATCTAAGCATCAACACCCACAAACTCTTTGTGTTCTACTCGAGATCTCATCTACACATAGACCTAGCTCTTTATGCCACTATTGGGGAATGTTGCAAGGGAAACAAAAAATTTCCTACGCACACGCAAGATCTAACCATGGTGATGAGCATCTACGAGAGGGAGAGTGGATCTACGTACCCTTGTAGATCGCTAAGCGGGAAGCGTTAAGAAACGCGGTTGGTGTAGTTGAACGTCTTTGCGATCCAAATCGCCGAGCGTCCCGCGATCTCATCACGATCCATCCCGCGGTCTCATCACGATCTGTCCTGCGATCTAATCACGAATCGTCTCGCAATCTTGATCACGGTCCTTCCGGTCTAGCGCCAAACGGACGACACCTCCGCGTTCCGCACACGTACAACTCGATGACAATCTCTGCCTTGTTGATCCAGCAAGAAGGAGCAGAGAGGTAGACGAGTTACCCGGCAGCGCGACAGCATTGCGGCGATGGTGGTGGAGGAATTCCAGCAGGGCTTCGGCTAAGCACCGTTGAAAACCAATCTAGAGGAGAAAACGATCTAGAGGAAGAAGAGGGCAGCACGTAGAAATTAGGGTTAGAGTTGCCCTCAAAACCTTGAGTATATATAGGAGAATAGGAGGAGGAGGCTTGGCGCAAGGGCCAGCCCCTCTTTGGTTCAGCCAAAGTGGAGAGGAGGAGTCCTCCTCCTTCACTCCTAGTAGGATTAGGACTCCTTCCTTATTTCCACCTTTTTGCCTGTTTTCCACCTTTTCCACTTTGGAATTCCTTCCCAGCCGCATGGGCCTTCTGTTGGACTTAGGCCAGCCCACTAAGGGCTGGTATACATCTTCCCACACCCCATGTAGCCACTTGGGTCGAAATACCCCTACTGATGGTCCCCCACTACACTACCGGCACTCCCGGTACACTACCGATGAGCCGGAAACTTTTCTAGTGACCAAAACAGGACTTCTTATATATCAAGGTTTACCTCCGGATCATTCCGGAGCTCCTCATGATGACCGGGATCTCATCTAGGACTCCGAACAACCTTCGGTCACCACCATACATAACTCTATACTACCGAAACGTCACCGAACCTTGAGTGTGCAGACCCTGCGGGTTCAAGAACTATGTAGACATGACTGAGACACCTCTACGGTCAATAACCAATAGTGGGACCTGGATGCCCATATTGATTCCTACATATTCTATGAAGATCTTTATCGGTTGAACCTCTATGTCAAGTATTGAGTTAATCCCGTATGATGTTCCCTTTGTTCTTCGGTATGTTACTTGCCCGAGATTCGATCGTCGGTATCTCCATACCTAGTTCAGCCTCGTTACTGGCAAGTCTCTTTACTCGTTCCGTAATACAAGATCCCGTGGCTAACACTTAGTCACATTGCTTGCAAGGCTTATTGCGATGTTGTATTACCGAGTGGGCCCTGAGATACCTCTTCGTCGCACGGAGTAACAAATCCCAGTCTTGATCCATGCCAACCCAACAGACACCCTCGGAGATACCTGTAGAGTATCTTCGTAGTCACCCAGTTACGTTGCGACTTTTCATACACATAAGGCACTCCTCCGGTGCCAGTGAGTTGCATGATCTCATGGTCATAGGAACAAATACATGACATGTAGAAAACAGTAGCAATAAACTGACAAGATCATATGCTACGTTCATAGTTTGGGTCTTGTCCATCACATCATTCTCCTAATGATGTGATCCCGTTATCAAATGACATCTTATACCCATGACTAGGAAACCATAGCCATCTTTGATCAATGATCTAGTCTATTAGAGGCATACTAGGGACATGGTGTTGTCTATATATCCACAAATGTATCTAATTTCCGATCAATACAATTATAGCATGGATAATAAACTATTATCATGAACAAGGAAATATGATAATAACCAATTTCTTATTGCCTCTAGGGCATATTTCCAACAATCAGGCAATGCCCAATCAGTGCCGCTCTGGACGAGCTAGCGTGCACAAGAGGTAGCAGGGCCACAAAGGCACACATATGTGAGGTCAAAATGTCACCATGACGCTCTGGTGCGGTGCCATGAAGCTCGCTGCTATCGACTTTCGGAGCATGAGAATGCCTCGGGAACTGCGAAGCCATCGAATTTGAAGAAGACGGGGCACGACCGAACTAGAGAAACACAACTTGCTCGTCACCTTCAAGTCTCCTCGGTTCGTTTTAACTTGGCAGTTGGGACGAGCATAGTGAGGTGAGTTGTAGCTAGGGAAAGGCCGCTAGGCCTCGCAAGGTTGTTGGTCATAGTGGACACTGACCCGTGGCCATGGTGCAGCATCTTGCGTGAGCTTCAACTATGGTAGAGGAGAGGGAGGTAGAGAGAGGCAAAACTGAGAGGTGGGGGAGGGTAAAGAGAGGAGGTTGACCCACCTCGACTCCCTGTTTGCTGGAGCCGCTCCCGCGGGCGGCAGGGTGAAACCCCAGCTGCCGCCCGCCAGCGCCTCTTCCCCACCTCTGCTCCTCCTCGCCGCCATTGGAGGGCGCCTACTAATGATGCCCGACATGCATCGGTAACGGCGGGGCCTTTCTCCGTCCTCCCCTAGTGTTTTGCGGCCCGGGACGCAGCGAGCTGGTGAGGAGCGCAGCACTCATGCGGGGCAGCATGGCGGCGACACGGTCGGTGATTGCTCCGTGGAAGTTTTGGTGGGGCATGATGGCGCTTGGGGAGGCGGGGCGGCCAGCTACGGCGGCTGCTTCATGAGATCCAGGTGGACGTCGACGAGGGCTGCAGTAGCGCGGGTAAGGGGGCGGCTGTCTCCTTGGTTAGACTGGCCCTGGCATGGTTGTTTCTTGGTGGGGTTCGTGTGCACCCTATTGTGATTCGGCTTGTCCATCGTTCGACGGATGCGCTCGTTGGCAAGGTGTGATGCTGCCACTCCGGCGGTAGTGGTTGGCATTCAGCGGGGAGGAGGGTGCGGGTGGTGGTGCTCCTCCCTTCTCCTAGGTTAGGGCCGACGGCGCCACTGATTTGCGTGGTGGAGATGTTCGGGATATGGGGCCCGTGCTCGAGCGGACCAGCTTAGGGCCCGGAGTGGGTTGGGGCTTTGGCTCCGGGTAGGCGATGGTTGCCCTGGTCCAGGTTGTGCCCTTGAGCCAGGGGTTCCGTCTCCTCGTGGGTACGGTGGTTCATGGTTGTGGTCGGGATATTGCTTCTTTATCAGACACATACGGTGCCATATGCCACAAGAATGATGTCGTATGGACGTGTTCGCCGGTCGAATTCGTCTGTACTCTTATTGTTGAAGCCCAAAATTTAAGTTTCTTAACTCATTTCACGCTTTCTCACAAACAGGCACCACCTGGACCGGGCCCACCATCGGTCTTTGTTATTGTAAATCCTTTCACGCTTTCTCACGAAATGGATCAAAAATAGATATTTATTTTTGAACTTTGGATAAACCATTATTTTGTCTGGTGCTACAATACATATGACTCATATAGTACTAATTTTATTTTTACCAGACCGAAAAAATTTATGTTGAAAAGAAAAATTTATAGATCAAATGTCACATTCCGTAATAAATTATGATACATGTATGGGATGCACTCAATGTGACAAGCTTGTCCAACAGATGTATTAGAAATGATACCTTAGGATGAATGTAAATCCAAGCAAATTAGCTTCGGCGCCGAGAACCGAAGATTGTGGCCGTCGGTAGCCACGCGGTTGTGTTCCCCGCATCCACCTGGACTGGCTGGGCTATGAGTGAAAGGAGACACCTTTTACTCTTCCTACCATGATGGGTGTGGCAGCCCCAGATGGTGGTCTGCATGGTTGGCTGTCCGGTGGGCACCATGGTGGTGATGGTGGCTTCCTCTCTTCATCGTGTGAGGGGCAAGAGGTGTAGTAGTGGGTGGCTTGGGCCTTCTCTCTGTCATTGGCAGTGGCGACACCCGGATCAAGATCTGGGGATCTGAGCTTGTCATGCGGGACCGTGGCGGCCGCATGGTGACACTGTGGAGCTGCCGAGCGAAAGCTTTGCACTCTGTCACCTATGAAGGCGACACTCACGGTCGCCGCTCTCTTCCTGAAGAGGTTGTTGTGTTACTCCTTTCCGTGTAAGGGTTTTGGGTGAAAATCCTTGTCTATATGGACTCAGCAGCAGCGACGCTTCACGTTATTATCCCTTCTGAGCGTGTTGTCGTGTATCTTAGGTGTTTTAGAGTGTTACATGGCGTTGTCATCAGATATTTCTGTGTTCTCTTTTGTTTACGTAGTCGCCTGTGTCTTGCGTGAGTTGTTTATATTAGGATCGACATTGTATGAGCACTACCACACCATCTTGTACCATTCGTTTGTGTACTTATTTGCTTGTTGCTTTATATATAAAGTGGGGCGAAAGCCTGTTTCAAGAAGAGTGACGGTGTGTGGATGGGGCGGACCTCGTCATCCGGCGGCGCTACACACGGTTACCCTGTCATGGCTGCGCATTGGAAAGAGGTCGGACGGTCAGGGTGTCGCGCGGGAAGGGAAAGGAGGTACTTGGTCTCTCTTCCGTAGCCGTTTTTTGTTTTGAGCAGCAACCTTCGTGCCCAAAATATGTATCACCTACGCTCTGTTCTTGGGAAGCCCCAACTTGTTTTCTCCATTTTTCATTTTGAGTAGCTGTTGGAGACATTATGCCTCCAAAAGCACAAAAAGGAACAACTGCCTTGTAATAGGGCAGCTGTTCGACATGCTCTCACTCTAACGTTCAATCTGTCTAGTTCGGTCAATCTGTTTAGTTCACCGACCGCTTCATCCACCCTAATGTCTCAAGTATTCACCTTTTCTGATTCTCACCTTGTATCGTGCCCTAATTTCCATAACGAGATGACCACCGTCTATGCATGGTAGATGTATCATGAGTTCTCTTTTGTTCAAGCAAGAACGGCTAAAACAGATCATGCACATAAAAACAAGGTATTCCCTCTCGTCCTTTTTACTTAGCATGTAAGATTTGTCTGAAGTCGAACTTCATAAATTTTCACAATATTTATATGTAAAATATCAACATCTATAATACTGAAATTATACAATATCAAAAATAGATTCGTGATGCATCTAATATATTTATTTTGTATTGTGAATGTTGATATTATTCTATATAAAGTTGGCCAATCTCGATGAAGTCTGACTTTAAAAAAATCTTATATGCGGAGTAAAAGGACAGGAGCGAGTATGACATAACCAAACTTTCTAGTCTGGATTGTGGAAAGGTCTCGCTGTGGTTCTAGGGACTCACATTTGGGCAATGTTGTTTTACTCCGTTGGGCAGAATGTGAACCATTTGACCCATTTTCTTCATAATTTTTGTAATGATGAATGTGTTGGCTAGTTGTATCTTGATCTTGGCCGAGATCTAATTACAATAAATAGAAAATCCTCTTAAGTATATCCAAAGGACATTCATTGCTTATGTAAAGGATTCTCAAAGTGCTCATAGCCTCTGGCCTAACAAAGGAGTACCAAGAACATAACGATGGACTTTATCTTTTGATCTACCAGGCGATGATGACTTCATGTCACCATCTACATCAAAAGGCTTCTATAAGTAGCCACTTTTCCCTTCGAAAATGATGAACAACTTAGTTCTCACCTTGCTTTTGTATCTTCCATGTCGTGCATTATTTTTGTTAGGGATATGATTTTCATATGTATGGATATGGAAGGCACCAGGAAATACCGACAGATCACCCAAACTAGAACACACAGTAAGTACTTCTTCCCATGGTCGTCTCTATCTTTCCTACTCCACCGTATGAGCTATTCCCCCCTTGCCTCAGCCCCTTTCCTAACCGATTGAGCCCTTCTGCTTCCTGTACAGTGTACACCATGTTTTTGGCCATCTTGTGGAAACAACATTAAGGGCATGTAACACTTGGATGAGATTAATCATGGGTTGAAGAAATCTGGGGCAGTGCAGATACGATGTGCCAAGTGGGCGAGATAAAGCAGATTGTCACCTTGTGAGAAATGCGGGCCAAACATTTGCTGTACCGTGGTTTGTAGGATCCCGTAGTGTCTTCTTCCAACACAAACATCTGAAGCACTGAATCCCGTAGTGTCTTTGCTAAATTTCATTTCCTTAGCTTTCGAAGGTTATTAGCTGTGGCTACCATTTGGAATTACAATGTTAGGTCTTGCTACTCTTCGTCGAGTACATCCATTGCTTGATTGTTTCTTGATTTTCTGGCACTATGCAACTCACTGCTAGTACATAGCTGGAGCTGAGATGCTAATCTTACGTTTTCTTGGCCATGTGTTGTACTTCTACTCTTCTAGTAGGCGATGAGTAATGAGCTGGATTTTTTGTCTTGATCTTAACATAAGGCAAGACAGTATATCTCTAGGTCCGTAGATATGTGATAGTCAAATGTTTTACCTGAATCATACAAATCTGAAACTTTGCATAGCCCAAATCAGAACCAACCCTCCCAAACCTAGCCCCCCCCCCCCCCGGCCTCACTCCCTCCCCCTCCCTTCCTCGCCGCCGCCTGAGGCAAACGCCGGGCAAGCCCGGGGCGCCAAGGATGGTGGCGGCGGGGCCTCGGCTGCCCTGCCTCTACGTGGGGAACCCCGGATCGGAGCGGCAGCTCCATTCGTGAGGAAGGGCAAGCTAGCAGCCGTGCGGGCGGTGGATCTGGCGTCTCAGCCGCGCGGGCGGCGTGATCCGGTTGTCGTTGGCAGCCAGCGGCGGCTTCTGGGGTGGCCGGCGCATGCGATCTGGCGCCTCCCCTCCTCCCCTATTCGGCGTGCGGGCTAGCCTGGTCGGGCCATGCTTCCTTGGATCGCCGGTTCTGTACAGGAGGCGCTGCTGGTGGTGGGGATCTAGTTCAGGCGAAATCCTTGGCCGGCCATGGCCGGCCGCATAGACGGCGGCACTTGAGGGCGCCGTTCCCCTCCTTGGCAGCGTCGGTATGGACCGATCCTCTCACTTCCCCTTTCCCTAGGTCTCCCGGGCGGAAGCGCTAACTTTGTTGGGCGGCGGCGACGCTCACGGCGTCATTCCCTTCTTAAAGGCGTTGCTTTGGGAACCTTGGGGCTGGGTGGCGCTTGTGGGCGGTGGGTGACGGCGGTGGTGCGGCCCTATCCTGGCGTGGATTTGCGTCCTCTGCTTGGAGATGGAATCGCATAGGTGGAGGTCGTCGTTTGACGTCATGGTGGCGTTGATAGCGGAGGCACCTGCCAAGGCTGACACCTCAATCTGCTCTGAAGATGAACCAGTGGAAGATGGTGGCGGCGACACATGTGAGTGTGTCAGAGTGATTTGTGCTCCGAACCCGGTATGTGGCTCGGTCGGGGCCTCCGGCTTTAGATGTTAGGCTTAGGTGAGTGGTCAGGGTATTTGGCCCAGCTTGCACCCCTTCATCATATGGATTGGAGTAGCGGCAGATGTTGCCAAGATGGCGGATTCAGTCATATTGTTATACTACTTTCTAAGGTTCTCGAAAATAATCAATAAAATGGGCTCATGCATCTCCCAGATGGAGAAACCGGGGGGTCATCCTCCTTTTCTAAATTTTTTTCTACCTGAATTGACTTGTTGTTTCTTATCGATTACCAGAGCATAATTTATTCACATGCGATTCACACATAGTTTATAGTCAATGACAAAGTATAGGGTGGAGCTTATGGAGACTCCCTGGTGCATAGGCATCAGGGTCGAAATTGTTTACAAGTAGTAATTAGCTTTTATTTATTTTGACTTGGTGCTTAGCTTTTATAGCATGCATGTGCATCATGTTGTGCACCAGGGCGCAGAATCTTGCTGCAGCGAGCCAACAATGACTTCGGTTCGGAGGCTTTTCGGCAGGTTGGGACGTAGCATGTATGCCTCTATTGGCTGTTGGCCGTAGAGGCTAAATTTGTTGTGAGATCCAGGATAACATTCTATCATTGGTGGCGCAGTGCAAGCACGGATGCGAGGCCAGACATAACTTCGCCGAACACGGTGGATAACCATTGCATTGAATGCGGTGGATACCGACACGCGATGCAGCGACCCTGCGCCCTAGCCTTGTCCTGCGGTGATGATCCGCAGATCATTGACGAGCTGAACCCTTCTCCTCAATCCCAACGAAGGTACAACGTATACCACGAATTAAGACAATCCAGTTCTCAGTCTTATGATTAATTCGAAAAGTGTTCTTCTGAACCGCCTAATCTCACATGATTTCTTTCCATTTTCTCACGTGTAAATTTATATTTATCAAATGCATTTTCTTTACTACTCCATTGTTTCTACATTAACTTTTACAGATTCGATAAAAGATAGTGACCGACATACAATTTTGCATCCTCGTGATCATGCACCTGTTCCAAACCACATGATGTCGTCGGCCAAATTACCATCCGCCACCAGACATGGCCTCGCCGCCCCATCCTACCCAAGCCGCCTCCTTCGTCGGTCCACCACCGCCACTAGTCATCCCTCTAATACTCACCCTCTTTTTCGGTTCTAGCAACCCCCACACCTCACCCGAACCATTGACCCTTGTCTCTCCTACGCTGGTGACACGGCGCCCAGCCGCAGTGTCCCTGTCTCAAGCAAGGTATGAACGAGGCCTCTGCGATGACGATGCCACCCTGGCCCTGTCGTCTCCGTCTCGTCATCAGAGCTCTGTGCCTCATCGCGTTCTTCTCGTAGGAATTCAATTGATGCTTCCACCATTTTCAAACGACCTACAAATAACAAACGTAAACTTCTATTATGTTCGGTAGCCTAAGTAACACACTTTTATAAAAGTACATCGTGGTACAAATTTTGCCGCATGTTGAAGTGGTGCATCAGGGTAAATTTAGCTCCAGAGCAGAGTATCAGTCTATTTGCAACTAAAATCTTTGTACAACACCACAAAATACCATAGTCTAGATAAAGGAAGAATAATGTGACATGCCTTTTAGTTTTGGGATGCATGATAACCTTGCTAGGGGGCACAAACAAAGAGGTAAGACATGAGCCCAAGTTCTGTGTGTGACTTCTGTTTGGTTACTGCGAAACCGTTGCCGGGTAGCCAATCTTATATGTAAATATGTAATGCTGCTTTATCCGGCGACAATGAACCAATATTTTCTCTTTGAGGGCAGAATGACAGCCTTATGCCTTATTTCCGTAAACTTGTAATAGCAAAGTTTCTTTTACGAATATTTATAATACCAAACTGTGTTGATTAGACATGACATTCTTAATCTCCGGACTGACTTTGAAAAGAGCAAAACAATTCATTTTTTTTGTTGCAAACTAGGCTCCATTCATCCATATCCAAACACAGGAGTAAAATTGGAATGTAATCTAGAGCCCATCTTTCTTTGCTTCATATCGGTCCGACTCTAGAGTTGGCTAAAGAAATACACCGTTTGTTGTAGTGACTGGCAAGGTTCACGTAGCTTCTGACCTATCATAGCAGAGGAGCAGCAACATAAAGGAGACACTTTTTAATTACTATTTACTAACCCATTGGGACATATGGCTTTATATCGATGCCTATCATCCAAGGCTGTTTATATCGATGCCTATCATCCAAGGCTTTTATAAGGAACATGGTTTCCCCAAGCAAGCAGTGAATATCTTATTTTATATGTTGGAGTTCTTTAGTAGAATTTTATTTATTTATTGTTGTGCCTCTACTACACACTCAGGAGTGTTTCGATGCTCTCCATGTGCTTAATTACATCCTAGTTACACCTCATTCAAATAAATTTCGTCGCCACATCTTGATGTACACGTGAAACCTCTTGCAAGCCCAAGCTCGAGTTCTCATTGTGGCGTTGGGTGATATCCTGAGCCCACGTGTTGCTCCACGTGGAGAAGTGAGACGTCATGTGCTCTGTGAGACCTCAGAGAGAGTTGGGGAGCTCGTTCATGTTGTTAATGGAGTCTACGAGCTCGTATCCCTCCGCACAGTTTAGAAGGTATGTACGTGTATCTAAATCGTTAATTTAACCAACTTAAAAAAAGAAAATATTATAAAAAATATATTATTGGAAATTTTAGTTGTTCTACTTTCTAATGATATAATTTTTATGTTAACGAATATATTTTATATAAGTTAAATTGATCATCTAGGTAGACGTGCACGCCTTCTAAACTGTGATAGAGGGTGTAGTATACTTTTGTACAGGAGTGAATGATTTATTGATTGCCTAATCCGGTTGGCACCACTACCTTCTTGTAGTAATACTATTTTATCTTTTCGGTTAGGCAAATCGATCCTTGGTGCATCAAAGACATACTGCACAAAACTATAGTACGTAGTATTCCTTTGGTCCTTTTTATTCCGCATATTAGATTTGTGTCAAGTCAAAGTTTATACAGTTTGACCAAATTTATATTAAAAAACATCAATATCTATAATATCAAACATATATACTATGAAACTATATTTCATAATGAATCTAACAATATTGATTTAATATTGTGAATGTTGATCCTTTTTTTCTACGAGTTTAATGAAAATAGAGATAATTGGACTTTAAACTAAACTTATATGCAGACTAAAAAAGAACGGAGGGAGTACGTGTTAGACTGAACGAGTCATCGACGATTCAACATAGTATTCACCTGTCTTGAGCTATTCTTCAGCAGATCCTATATATCCATACACGCACCCTAAACTAGGATCCATGCATGTACTCTCCCCCTCTACGACTCTACTCTTCTTTTTCTATGTATACTAGTCATCAACCCGTGCATATGAACGGGCTAGTATTATAAGTAAACAACCTATAGATTCTGTGGGAAATAACACTATTTATTATATATTCAGGTTGTAAGATATTTTATAAGTACTACTTATTTCCTTGGAAACTGTTGAAGCGCTAAAATACTTTTTATTTATGCACAACGTAGCCGTGCGTACACATGCATCACACTTATGTCGAGTGGTGGTGGAATCGGTGGACAGTGGTGATGGAACCGGCTTCGAGCGCTGCTACGGGCTTACGGGCGTGGGCGACCCGTGCTGCAACTGGTAGCTGGAACCGGCAGCGAGTGGTGCTGGAACAAGCTCGCAGAGATGCTGGAACCGTTGGTAATGCGACGAGGGTGACCGGAGATGCGAGCTGCCGGCCGTTAGCGGCCAGCGGCTATGCTACGACCGCACTGCCGGTGCTACTACAAAGCGACGGGTGCTACGAGCTGCGACGGGCTGCAAAGCACTGGTTGCCATGGTGCCACGGTCGGGGTGGCATGCTACGATGATCCTGCTGGAGACCCGGCCTGGTGGCATACGAGATGTTTTACGTGTGCTGGCGATCCCAATATTTGGGATCGAGCCTGCCTGCGAGAAGTACATCCATTATCTCTAATCAGAACGTGGGAAAGGTGACGGATGTGAGCTTTTGGCTTGTCGGCGGTGGCTGGTGCCGGTGCTTGCGACGCCGCGCCCACATTCATATGGGAATTCAGGACACGAGAATCCACCCACACTCATTTATGTGCCATTCTATTCCAGCCATCGTCGTGCGGCGAATGGGACCTCATTCTTCCATGTGGCGCGTCGGACCCGTCTGATGGCATTCGACCCCGCTTCGCTTTTACTCATTCGTTAGTTCATCAACCAGTTTAGCCGCTCTACTCTCAAATACCCACCTTTTTTCCTATGGATAGGATGGTTTGGGCACCCCCAAAAGTAAAAAAAAATGCTTGGCTAGATCTTTAAGATAGGATGTGGACGGCAAACAGATTGGCAAAACGAGGATGGTCAAATTGTGATCTTTGCCCTCTCTGCAGGATGGTGCAAGAGTGCGGGCCCCATCTCTTCTACAAGTGTCACTTCACCCGGGGCCTTTGATCTCTGGTCATTGGGAAATTCCCCATGCTTGGGCTCGACACTTCAGCTTAGCCCTTGTTTGACACAATTGAAGATTGGTGGGCAAGTACTTGCATCAAAGGAACGCCACATCGACAAGCCAAGGCCTTTCCATCACCATGCTTGTCTCCTGGACAGTCTGAAAGGAATGAAACACAAGGGTTTTCAAACATAACAGTGCCCCACTCACTAGTAGAAAAAGGCTTATTTGTCCCGGTTCGTAAGGCTCATTTATTCCGGTTCCGGAACCGGGAGTAAAGGGTCGGGACTAAAGCCCATGACCATTTGTCCCGGTTCACTTACGAACCGGGACAGATGGGGCTACACGTGGCCGCTCCGCCGAGCTCAGACAGGAGGGCCTTTTGTCCCGGTTGGTAACACCAATCGGGACCAAAGAGCGTCCACGCGTCAGCAGTTCAGGAGCTGTTTTTTTTAAAGAGGTTTTTTTTGAGGGTTTGGGAGGGTTAATTTAGGGGTTTCATATATTGTGTTAGCTAGCTAATAATGAGAAGTGGCCTTTCTTATCTTCGTGCTTGGTCGCGACGCTACGTACTATACGTATAGAGAGAACTCGCGACACGCTGGTTAGTAAGCAAATGAAGGAAACCATTAAGTACACAAGATCGTCATGAACATAGACAGAGAGAAGTGATCGACCTCCTCCTTCTCCGAGAGATTGGTCAAACAACAAGTTTTCGTATATCTATCCTATGTTACAATCCCTAACATCTAATATCAAGTTCCATATGATATTCTCCGGCTTTACTGATGACGTGGTCAATAAAGAATCCCGTCAATTCCTCTTGAATTGCTAGTATGCGATCTTGTGGTAGGAGTTCATCCTGCATCCGCCAGATCTAAATTGAAGAAGAGGGTCAATATATGTATATGAATGAAACTCAACACAAATGATTGTAATAAAATAAAATTGTGAATATTTTTGCTTACGCACTTCCTATTCTTTTTTAGTGTATCCCCGCTTATTAGGATTCGTCTTGTTGTAGATGAACTCGCAAACGTAGTATCCACAAAAACTAGTCCCTTGTTCCTGAAACAAGCACTATACGAGAATAGAGGTCAATCAAACTGATAAGCAAGCATGCTAAATGGTATATATTGATGAAACTAGCTAGAATCAATGGGAGATGGGCGGAACTAGGTAGTATATATTACTTACTCTCGGGTGTCTAAATTGCAGCTCGGTAGGTAGTCCCAGAGCAGTTTTGGTGAAATCTTTCCAAACCCTGGCAGACAAAGAAAATAATTACTTGATATATATCAGGAAATGAACAAAGTTGCCGATATGGTGCGATAATGATCGATTGAACTTACCTCTGGAGCATTTCAGTCAGGTTCGCATACAACTCGGGAGCATTTCGTCTCGAGTCTAAGAAGGTTACTACTCCCCGCTCAAGCTTAATCTCTAATAGAATAAAGTGGTGGATGCGCACACATGCATAGCTCATCAATTACATTACTATAGCCTCGAGTAATAAGGAAGAAACCGAATATGCACAAGACAGTAACACTCACTTGAAGTTGTAAGGAAAGAGTATTTTGTCTTTGTTTTGATTTTAACCATCGATTGTAGCAAGTTGTCCTCGGTTTCTCGGGCTTTGTGTTTAACCGTCCATTCATGTATGATATTTGGGTTAATAAACCCAATGTCATACATTCCTGCTTTTCTGCATTCGACGATCTTCAATCTGCATAATATAGTGATGAGGATAATTATATATATACATGCAATGAAAGAGGTGAGCTATATATAGAGATTTTATTACAGAAGTACTTACAAACAGTAGCAAGTCATGATTTGTTTGTCGATGTCCTTTTGATTGTAAAACTGGAAAAGCTCGTCAAATTCAACAGGAATCAGCTCTTGGCCAAAGAAGTCGTGCTCCTCTTTAATACTCAGCATCAAACAATCCATCCCAGACTCCCTGCAGGTGTTCATGTACCAATCATGCAATTGTCTCATCATCGTTCATAGAGGAGGACTTCCATCTTTGACGAGAGGCTTCCCGTATTGGTATTTGTATTCCACCTCCGCTATTGGGAATTCAACATCGAGGTAATCGGCAATATTGTCATAACCGGACGCCATCCCCTCAACCACCACCCCCGGCGCCAGATTAGGCACGATATCGGTAGACAGCTTCAGCGGGGGGCACGATTGGTTAGCCTGTTCACCGAGCTGGGGAATTGTTTTCCAACTTCTTCGTTTAGCTAACCTCTCATCACTGGAAGTAGTTCCCGTCCACACCGCATTTTGATATGCCTTTTTAGTACCGCGGACATAGTTGGTATCCAGCGGAGGCAGTGGTGGTCGCTTCAGGGCCTCGATAGTGCGCTTTGCTGCCACCGGATCTATCGTCTGCTTCGGAGGTGGAGCTTTATTTGCAAAATGGGCCCTCACTTCGTCTTGACAGATCTTCGCGGTTTCGTCCGCGGTCCTCTCGTATGGCAACTTTTCCAATGGCTTGAGAGACTTAGGACCGTATTTGTATGGCCTCCTGCTACTAGCTGTACTGCTAGCAGCCGGAGTGATGGCGTCTCTCTTCCATCATTTCTTACGAGGCGGAGTGCCTTGATCGTCGACGTCACGCACCGGACGAGGCGAAGGAGGAGGCGGAGTGCCTTGATCGTCGACGTCACGCGCCGGACGAAGCGAAGAGGAGGCTGAGTGCCTTGATCCCTCATCGGAGGAGGAGGAGGAGGAGTAGGAGGATGAGTGCCTTCATCACTCGCCGGAGGAGCAGGAGGAGACGGAGGCGTCCAGTTCGGAAGCTTGATGTGCTCCTTCCGCCATAGACATGTACTCCTCAAAGCAAATCTCAACTGAGTCTCCCCTTCACCTGTAGGGTGGTCAAGCGCGAGATCCTCAAATCCCCCCATTATTTCATCCACTTGCACGACAACATAGCCATGTGGAATCTGACCGTGGTGAAAAGTTCCATCAGTTCGAGGAGGTGCAACAAAGCCGTCAGCCGCCTTGAGGGCGAGGTTAACGCATTGCGTCATAAGCTCGCAATGTTCACCATCTGTGATAGCATCCACGGGGTAGCTAGGAGCCGTGAAGTCAGGCTGCTGAAGGATCTTCATGGAAGCCACGCTGCTTTTCTGCTGAGATGGCGGGGTAGCTTCTTGGGTAGCTTCGTGCCCCTGAACAAGCTGCTGGTCAGGAGCTCGCTGGCTCATAACTTCTTCCTCTAGCCTTCGTACTCTTGCATTGAGATCTTACACAACGCTCAGCTCCTGTTTCCTCTTCCTCTCCCGGCTTTTGTAACCGCCTGCGCCGGGAAACCCAAGCTTCCACGGAACGGAGCCTCGCTTGCCTCACGTTCATCAAGGGTGCTCAGGGTTCCCGAGGGCCTCAGTCAGCTCGTCCTTCTCTCTGTCGGGTTTGAACCTCCCTTCCAGCGCTTCCTTGATAACTTGCTCCAGCTTCCTGACTGGTATTGCAAGTTGCTCGTCCATCCAAACGCACTTCCCTGTTTCAGGGTCCAAAGTTCCCCCAACCCCAAAGAACCAAGTCCTTGTACGGTCTGGCAAGTTCGCTGTTTGTGGTTCGACCCCTTTAGCTCTTAGGTCATCCTCCGATTTGGCCCACAAATGCTAGGCTCTGAGGTAGCCACCTGACCCCGTGCGATGGTGAAACAACTTCTTTTCAGCATTTTTCTTGTTTATCATTGACATTTTCTTACTCTTTTCAAAAGTCTTGTAGGCCACGAATGTCGCATTGATCTCCTATCCTCGCATATCGGCCGACGAATACTGGAGTCTTCTCTTGGTCGACAAACTTAGCTTTCAACTCATTCTTCCACCTCCTGAAAAGATTTGCCCTCTTCTTAAGAGAAAACAACCTGACCAGTGGCTCTATAACTGGATTACTCTCATCCTCCTTTGGTGGTAGGGTGAAATTTGCCTTCAGGGCCTTCCAAAGATCTTCTTTCTGTCTATCGGTGACATAAGAAACTTGAGGGTCATAGTTCTTAGCGTTCTTAGCCGGCTCATTCCATTACTGGATGCTGATCAGGATGTTGTCCCTGACAGTAGCTCCACACTGAGCAGAAAATGCATCCTTGGTCTTCTTCGGTTCAATCGGTTGGCCATCGTTCGCGATTAAGGTGATCGTGAACCTTTCTTCCTTGCCCAAGCTTCTCTTCGGGCCTCGTCTCATTACCGAAGTTTGGCTCGATCTAGAGGGCTATATAAAAGAAGAAATAAGATTTAATATATGTGCATACCAAAACAATTAATGCATCAATTAGTCAGCACAGTATTAATTAATATATATACCTCGCCAGACAACTTTGCAACAACTCCCTTCGTTCGGTCACCGGAGCCGTCATCATGGTCTCCTTCTTCCTCCGGCTCTCGGCCACCGGAGCCGTCTTCATCGTCTCATTCTTCCTCTAGCATTCGGTGACCGGAGCCTTCATCATCATGTCCTAGCTCTTCTGTGTCAAAATTCATTAACGAGAAGGGATCATCGCCACCGCGGATTATGTCCCCCAACAACGCTTCTCCTTCAAAGTCTCTGTTCATGGTTGGATCCATGGTTTCTGCAAAAATTACAACATGGCAATTAATATACAAACATGAGAGATGGATATATTAATTAGTGGCAAACATAGACAAGGCATCATATTAGTGGCCTCGACGCTTCTACAGTTTTGGGTGGCCTCGACAACGCTTCTAGGTATTGGGTGGCCTCGACACTTCTAGGGTTTGGGTGACCTCGGCAACGCTTTTAGGGATTGGGTGGCCTCGACAACGCTTCTAGGGTTTGGTCAGGCGAGTGGGGGTTGATCGAAGTTACCGGAGTTTTCTTCTAGTGGTTTGGGTGGCCTCGAGAGTTTGTCGGGCAGGGGCGAGAGGGGTAGGAGATCGACAATGATTTTTCAGTCCCGGTTTAGGCGGACTCGAGAGTTGGTCGGGCAAGAGGGATATTGCCATTGCAGATATCGTCATGCACATAGATCAGAAGTGAGGTGATGTTGATGACGGCTACTGCCATACATAACGGGAAGAAAGAGTTGGTTTTTTTCTTTTCTTAACGTGACCAAGATAACTTATTAAGGGCATTGGTGGGTAATGTTTTTGATCCGTTAATCCATTTGTGGGTTACGTAGATGTTTTATTAAGGGATTTGTAGAGGTCGGTTTACGATTTTATTTAGTCCATCGACATGCTTTCCGTGCTGGTGGTTTTTCCCATCATGATAGAGAATCTTCATCATTAAGGTAACAAATAACAAAGTAATAGTTTTTATTCTTCACCATATATTTTCATTGCAATCAACATATTTGAAATGTTTTGATTGATCTTACACACTCTTAAACTGAAATAACTAATGCACATCTCCAAACATAAGTTCTGAATCAAGGACTATGTATTGATGGCCACATATGTCACAAAACCATTTAAGTTATTTTTCTCTTATCTATGAATTGTAGTTGGGATCCATAGAATGCAGATCAGATGCACTAAGAAACTAAAGGTTGTGTTGGCACATACTATGATCTGATATACGAATATTTTGTCGCTTTTTGGTGAATGTAAATTATATAAAGTTTTCATGGAAGCCTTTTCTTGCGCCTCTCCCATCCGGATACATGATTTTCCATCAACAACTTCAGAATATGCTGGTGATGCTCAACCAGCGCCGGCCCTGAGCATGTGCCACTAATCTATGCTAATTAATACTATCAAATCCTAGCTCGTTTTTCTTTTTTTTGCGGGGGAAAATTGTATTACTCAATCACAATGTTCATACAATCCTCCATCACCAAATCTAAGACCAAAGGGGGACCCGAACCGATCCATGTCAGACTTAAAACAGAAAAACTGCTCACAATTTGTGAAATCCTAGCTCTTTTTTTAGGGAAAGTACAAATCCTCTTTAAATCACTCATGTACAAGTATATCATCGGCGACGGCGACGGACGACATCGGGGGCGACGATGGACGCGAGCGACGACGGTCACCGCTAGGAGGAGGAGGGGAACGGTGGTATGGCCAGCGGCTCACCTAGGAGGAGAAGGAGGCCGGAGCGGGCTTGAGAAGGCGACGGCTTCGGGGGGGCACGGGTACGGCGACGACGTCGGGGGGCGACGACGGGTACGGCGACGGGGAGACGACGAGGAGCGAGCGGGCTTAGGGAGGCAACGACGTTGGGGAGGCGACTGCAAAATGCGGCAGCCTGGCGGCGTCGCTGTTGTTTTAGGTGCCGTCGGGGAATAGAGATGAACCCGTGGATGGATTTGCAAACTTTTCCAAGTCCCACTTATATAGCCCCCCCCCTTTAGTCCCGGTTGTTGGCAACAACCGGGACTAAAGCCCCCCTTTAGTCCCTGTTGATGCCACCAATCGGAACCAAAGATCTGCTTCCCGCCCTTCGAGCTGACGAAAAGGGACCTTTGGTTTCGGTTGGTGGCACCAACCGGTACTAAAGGGGATCATTAGTCTCGGTTTGTAGCACCAACCGGGACCAAAGCTCCCATTTCGTCAGCCCAAAGGGCGGGATGCAGACCTTTGGTCCCGGTTGGTGGAACCAACCGGGACTAAAGGGTGGTATTGGTCCCGGTTGGTGCTACCAACCGGGACGAAATCCCTATTCCTAGCACGGTGAGAATTTAGTCCCACCTCGCCAAGCGAGGAGCGCATGTACTGGTTTATAAGCTCGTCTGCACATTGTGTCTCGAGCTCCTCTCTACCGTAGGCAGTGCATGCCTAATTGTCTCTGCCTGTTGGGCCTAGTTGTCCCATGGGCATGCGTCCTGGCCCATGTATATTAGGTTAGTAGTCGTATGCAGGCCATGGTGGCTTAGTTGGTGGGCATTTTTTTTATTTTATTTTTTGCATATTTTTTCTAGTATTTTTCTTCTGTTATTTTAGTTCATTCTTTTGAACAAAAAATACTTTGATAATTTTTGTTGCATAATTTTCATTATTTTTGTTTTCTTTTTTCTTTATTTATTTTTGTTTTATTTTTTGCTTTATTTATTTCTAGTGTGTTTTATCATTATATTCTTTTTGCTATTAATTTTTTGAACAAAAAATACTTTGATAATTTTAGTTGCATAATTTTTACATAATTATAGTTTCAAAAATACTAGAGGTTTATAAAAGCTTTTTAGTTGTTCTTTTTTAAACTCCACTCCCACAATATTTTGAAAGAAATTAAAAAGCACTTGAAATGAACTATGAAAAGGTTGAAAGTTGGCAAGGTATCATCATTTCACCCACATATCATGTGCTAAAAAGTTGAGAGGGTTACGGCAAAAACTGGATGCACTTCGTGTGCAAAATGGACAATCTCTTTCGAAGTATCATGGTTTGGGACGAAAACTCATCTATTAAAAAGGGATTTCATTTTTTTGAACTTATTTGAACTGCATACTTTTTGTGTGTTCAAAATGCACCATTCAAAGCCACATCATCAATTGTCAACCCTTTCTGACTTCATTTGGTATTTTTCATGCACTTACTGATTTTTTTTGAGCTATATGACCTTGAAATTGAAAAGCACTTCAAATGAACTCTGAAAAGGTTGAAAGTTGGCATGGTATCATCATTTCACCCACATAGCATGTTATAAAAACTTAAGAGGCTTACGGCAAAAACTGGATGCACTTCGTGTGCAAAATGGACAATGTCTTTGGAAGTATCACAGTTTGGGACAAAAACTCATCTGTTACAAAGGGATTTCATTTTTTTGAACTTATTTGAACTCCGTACTTTTTGTGTGTTCAAAATGCACCATTCAAAGCCACATCATCAATTTTCAACCCTTTCTGACTTCATTTGGTATTTTTCATGCATTTACTGATTTATTTGAGCTAAATGACCCTGAAATTGAAAAGCACTACAAATGAACTCTAAAAAGATTGAAAGTTGGCATGGTATCATCATTTCATCCACATAGCATGTGCTAAAAAGTTGAGAGGGTTACGGAAAAATCTGGATGGACTTCGTGAACAAAATGGACAATCTCTTTCGAAGTATCAGGGTTTCGGACGAAAACTCATCCGTTACAAAAGGCATTTCATTTCTTCACATGTAACTGCAGTGATATTCTAGATGAAAGGCATCATCATAATAGTTGTGGAGATAAAGTCTTCACTTTTTCTTCGCTTGTGTCCTTTGCTTATTGCGTCGTAACCATGGATAATCTTTATTGTTTAACAGGGTGCTTGGGTCAGCCTTGACTTTGAAGGGAGGAATTTCCTGAATTTTTCATAATCTTCAGACATGTCTGTCTTGCCCTCCAATCCCATGATGTCTCTTTTGCTTGAAAGAACTATGTGACGCTTTGGCTCATCGTATGATGTATTCGCTTCCTTATCTTTTCTTTTTCTCGGTTTGGTAGACATGTCCTTAACATAGAAAACCTACGCCACATCATTGGCTAGGACGAATGGTTCGTCTGTGTACCCAAGATTGTTGAGATCCACTGTTGTCATTCCGTAATGCGGGTCTACCTATACCCGCCTCTTGAAAGATTGACCCATTTGCATCGAAACAAAGGGACCTTCAAATCATGTCCATAGTCAAGTTCCCATATCTCCTTTATGTAACCATAATATGTGTCGACCTTCCCATTGGTCGTTGCTGCATCAAAGCGAACACCACTGTTTTGGTTGGTGCTCCTTTGATCTTGGGCGATCGTGTAAAATGTATTCCCATTTATCTCGTACCCATTGTAAGTCAATACAGTCAAAGATGGTCTCCTGGCCAACGAGTACAGCTCATGAGAAACAGTGTTGTCACACCTGAGACGTGTTTGCAACCAACTGCCGAAAGTCCTTATGTGTACACATGTAACCCAATCGTCACACTGCTCTGGGTGTTTGGAGCACAGAATGTTCTTGTGTTCATTGACATACGGGGTCACCAAGGTAGAACTCTGTAGAAATGTGTAGTGTGCTTGAGACCAAGAATGCCCGTCCCCACATATTATTGACTTTGCTCCTAGCGTGCCTTTTCCAGTCTGTCTCCGCTCATACCGCCATTGAGGGAGACCAATCTTCTTAAGGTCAGGAATGAAGTCAACACAAAACCCAATGACATCCTCTGTTTGATGGCCCATGAAGATGCTTCCTTCTGGCCTAGCGCGGTTACGGACATATTTCTTTAGGACACCCATGAACCTCTCAAAGGGGAACATATTGTGTAGAAATACATGGCCTAGAACGACAATCTCGTCGACTAAATGAACTAGGACGTGCATCATGATATTGAAGAAGGATGATGGGAACACCAGCTCGAATCTAACAAGACATTGCGCAACATCACTCCTTAACCTTGGTAGGATTTCTGGATCGATCACCTTCTGAGAGATTGCATTGAGGAATGCACATAGCTTCACAATGGCTAATCGAACCTTTTCCGGTAGAAGCCCCCTCAATGCAACCGGAAGCAGTTGCGTCATAATCACGTGACAGTCATGAGACTTTAGATTCTGAAACTTTTTCTCTGCCGTATTTATTATTCCCTTTATATTCGACGAGAAGCCAGATGGGACCTTGATACTAAGCAGGCATTCAAAGAAGATTTCCTTCTCTTCTTTGGTAAGATCCTAGCTGGTAGGACCTTCATACTGCTTTGGAGGCATGTCGTCTTTTTCGTGAACATGTTACTGGTCTTCCTGTGCCTCCGGTGTATCTTTTTTCTTCCCATACACGCCCAAGAAGCCTATCAGGTTCATGCAAAGATTCTTCGTCATGTGCATCACGTCGATTGCAGAGCGGACCTCTAGGTCTTTCCAGTAGGGTAGGTCCCAGAATATAGATTTTTTCTTCCACATGGGTGCGCGTCCCTCAGCGTTATTCGGAACAGATAGTCCGTCGGGACCCTTTCCAAAGATTACTTGTAAATCATTGACAATAGCAAGTATGTGATCATCGGTACGGATGGCGGGCTTCTTCTAGTGATCTGCCTCAGCTTTGAAATGCTTGCCTTTCTTTCGACATTGATGGTTGGTCGGAAGAAATCGACGATGCCCTAGGTACACATTCTTCCTGCAATTGTCCAGATATATACTTTCAATGTCATCTAAACAGTGCGTGCATGCATGGTATTCCTTGTTTGACTATCCTGAAAGGTTACTAAGAGCAGGCCAATCATTGATGGTTACAAACAACAACCCATGCAGGTCAAAATCCTTCTGTTTGTGCTCATCCCACACGCGTACACCATTTCCATTCCACAACTGTAAAAGTTCTTCAACTAATGGACTTAGGTACACATCAATGTCGTTGGTGAGTTGCTTAGGGCCTTGGATGAGAACTGGCATCATAATGAACTTCCGCTTAATGCACAACCAAGAAGGAAGGTCATAGATACATAGAGTCACGGGCCAGGTGCTGTGATTGCTCCTCTGCTCCCCAAAAGGATTAATGACATCCGCGCTTAAACCAAATCATACGTTCCTTGCGTCACCTACAAACTCCTTCCTGTACTTTCTCTCAATTTCTCGCCACTGCGACCCGTCAGTGGGTGCTCTCAACTTCCCGTCTTTCTTACGGTCCTCTCTGTGTCATCGCATATTCTTGGCATGCTCTTTGTTTCTGAATGGATGTTTCAACCGTGGTATTATAGGAGCGTACCACATCACCTTGGCAGCAACCCTCTTCCTGGGGCTCTCGCCCTCAACATCACCAGGGTCATCGCGTCTGATCTTATAGCGCAATGCACCGCATACCGGGCATGCGTTCCGTTCCTCGTACTCATCGCGGTAGAGGATGCAGTCATTAGGGCATGCATGTATCTTCTACACCTCCAATCCTAGAGGTCATACAACCTTCTTTGTTGCGTACGTACTGTCGGGCAATTCGTTATCCTTTGGAAGCTTCTTCTTCAATATTTTCAGTAGCTTCTCAAATCCTTTGTCAGGTACACCATTCTCTGCCTTCCACTGCAGCAATTCCAGTGTGGTACCGAGCTTTGTGTTGCCATCTTCACAATTGGGGTACAACCCTTTTTTGTGATCCTCTAACATGTGATCGAACCTCAGCTTCTCCTTTTCACTTTAGCACTGTCTCTTTGCATCAACAATGACCGGGCGAAGATCATCATCGGGCACATCGTCTGGTTCCTCTTCATCTTCAGTTTCCCCGGTTCTAGCATCACCGTATTCAGGGGGCACATAGTTGTCATCATCCTCTTCTTCTTCGCCGTCTTCCATCATAACCCCTATTTCTCCGTGCTTGGTCCAAACATTATAGTGTGGCATGAAACCCTTCACAAACAAGTGGTTGTGAAGGATTTTCTGGTCAGAGTAAGACCTCAAATTCCCACATGTAGGGCATGGACAACACATAAAACCATTCTGCTTGTTTGCCTCGGCCACTTCGAGAAAATGATGCACCCCCTTAATGTACTCATCGGTGTGTCTGTTACCGTACATCCATTGTCGGTTCATCTGCGTGCATTATATATAATTAAGTATGTCAAAAACCATTACAGAACATTAGGAATACAGAAGTGACCAAATTAATAGAAGTTCATCATCACATTAAAACCAAAGTAGATACATAGTTCTCGTTGACCAACATATAGCTCTCTAGAGCATCTAATTAAAACATACATTCAAACTATTTAAGAAATTTCAATTCAACAACAAATGTGATCATAATCACAACTAAGGTACCAATTGATCCAACGGCATAATGATACCAAGCCTCAGTATGAATGGCATATTTTCTAATCTTTCTAAGCTTCAAGCGCATTGCATCCATCTTGGTCTTGTGATTGTCGACGATATCGGCAACATGCAAGTCCAATCCCATCTTGTCATCTTCAGTTATTTTCAATATTTCTTTCAAATGATCGGTTTCTTTTTCAGCTTTAGTTAACTTGTCGAGCAGAACTGGATAGTCGGCATCCATTTCTGGTTCAACTACTTCCTATAAATAAAAACATCTGCGTCAAGTTGGTGGCATAATTAATTGTCATAGACATTAGATGTGTGAAATAGTTATATAAAAGATAATATACCACATTTGAATCATAGACTGGACGAGGGCCGACGTGGGCGGATACCATAACCATGGCACTATATAATAACACACAATAATAAAATTAATAAAATCATGCGAGTACATATATTTTGTTTTAGCAAGAAGATAAGATCAAGAGGCTCACCACGCACGGGCGATCGACGGCGTTTTCAGGACGGGGACGGGACAGGACGGACCGCCAAACCTAGACAAATCTTGACGAAAATGGAGTGTGGACAAGGAGCTTCGAGAGGAGAAAGCTTAAGTTTGGCTTAGGCATTTCATCAAACACCTCATGTGAATAGGAGGTGAGCTAGAGCACCACAACGCTCTAGCACTGTTGTCCTAGAAAAACAGAGCACTCCATGGTCCCGGTTTATATAGGCAGCTCATTGGTCCCGGTTCGTGGCTGGAACCAAGACAATAGGTCTCCCGTTGGTCCCGGTTCTAGCCACGATCCGGGACCAATGATCATGGGCCAGGAGCGAGGCGCATTGGTCCCGGTTTGTACCTGGAACCGGGACCAAAGGGGCCAGACGAACCGGAACCAATGGCCCACGTGGCCCGGCCGGCCCCCTGGGCTCACGAACTGGGACGGTTGCCACCTTTGGTCCCGGTTCGTGAGCGAACCGGGATTAATGGGATTAGGAGGCCCGAACCAATGCCCTGTTTTCTACTAGTGCACCGCCAATCTTGATTTCTTCCATCTCCAGCGTGGCAAACCTTTCGGTTATTGCTAGAGCAAAGAAACTAGGGTCCTTTATCTCGCGCGAGTAATCAACATAGAGTGTATTTCGGTCACATGTAACAAACTCTATTCTCGATTATTTAATGAATATGGCAAAGCTTTTGCATCCGTTTCAAAAAAATACCCACCTTTTGAGATTTTCACCTTGTATCTTCTCTTACTTCTGACAAGGGGACAACAACAAACGCATGGTACATTCTGCCATGTGTTTTTTTTCTTTCGTCGAGCAAGACCAACTATAATGCGCACAATAGTAAGCTTGTAGTCAAAAATGACAATAAAATATTAGGTTCTCTAGGTAAATTTATTTGGATGTTGAGAAGGTGTCCTGGAGTTCCTTGCCTTGCGTTAGAGCATCTCCAACAACTCACCCCCCCCCCAAATATCTCCAATAACCACCTATTGGGCCTCCTCAATTGCCCCTCCGTGATTGGGATGAGCGCTTCAGCAGTTCACCAATAACCCCACTCACAAAAACCAAATGTGACATACGGGACCCACTTGCCAGCCTGACATACGAGATACACACTGCTGCGGCGACATGGCACAATAGTAGTTGTGACGGGCAATTGTGTTGTGGCTACAAGAGCGCCCGACGGTGGTAAAACGACATACAACGGTGGTACGACAACATGCAGTGGCGATCGGGCGGCGGTGCATTGTGGTGAGGGATGTGGGTCTAGGCAACGATGAACTGCGGGAGCCTTGCAGTGGCATGGCGTGGGAGGGACGATCATATCTCAACGGTTGTAGACCCATGTGTGGCGGCGGTAGTAGTTGCGTACGGTGGTGCGGCATGGTGCGGGTGGTGGCGATGGCTCGCCGATGGTTTAGTCATGCGCGACGATGGCGGCGACTTGTGGGTGGTGGTGGGCGGCGGCTGTCCGATGACGAGCTGGGACAGTGGTGGTCCGGCGATGTGCGATCGCGGTTGTCCATCGACTTTGGCAGCGGCAACGGGCGGCAACACTGTGTGGTCAGATGGTGACACACATTGGATTGGGAGAGGGTGATGACCCAAAAGTATATAGGGGATCAATCATAGTCCTTTCGATAAGTAAGAGTGTCGAACCCAACGAGGAGTAGAAGGATATGCTAAGCGGTTTTCAGCAAGGTAATTTCTGCAAGCACTGAAATTGTAAGTAGCAAGTAGTTTGATAGCAAGGCAATCTATAACCAGCAAGTAACAGTAACAATAGGTAAGGTGCAGCAAGGTAGCCCAATACTTTTGTGGCAAAGGACATTCCAAAACAATCACTAGTAATAGGCAAAGTGTTCTTGAGGATACACGGGAATTTCATCTAGTCACTTTTATTATGTTGGTTTGATTTGTGTTCACTACTTTGATAATTTGATATGTGGGTGGACCGGTGCTAAGGTGATGTTCTTATTTGAACTAACAACCTACTTATGATTAAACCCCTCGCAAGCATCCGCAACTACGAGAAAAGTATTAGGATAAAGTCTAACCATAACATTAAACTTGTGAATCCAAATCAGCCCCTTACGAAGTAGCTCATAAACTAGGGATTAAGCTTCTGTCACTCTAGCAACCCATCATCTACTAACTACTCCACAATGCAATCCCCTAAGGCCCATGAATGGTGAAGTGTCATGTAGTCGACGTTCACATGACACCAGGGAATCACAACATACATACCATGAAAATATCGAACATATATTAAATTCACATGATTACTCACAACATGACTTCTCTCGTGACCTCAAGAACAAAGATAACTACTCACAAATAAAATTCATGCTCAAGATCAGAGGGGTAATGAATAGCATAATGGATATGTACATATAATCTTCCACCAAATAAACCATATAGTAATCAACTACACAAGGTAATCAACACTACTAGTCACCCACAGGTACTAATTTGAGGTTCCGGTACAAAAATTGAACACAAGAGATGAACTAGGGTTTGAGAAGAGATGGTGCTATTGAAGATGTTGATGGAGATTGGCCTCCCAAAGATGAGAGGGGTGTTGGTGATGACGATAGCTTCGATTTCCCCCGCCGGGAGTGAATTTTCCTTGGTGGAATCACTCCGCCGGAGGGCAAAAGTGCTCCTGCCCAAGTTCCGCCCCGAGATAGTAGCGCTTCATCCCAAAAGTCCTCTTCCTAATTTTTTTAGGTTATTTGAGAATTTATACCAAAAGATGGGCTCCGGAGGTGGGCCTCGGTGAGCACCACCACCAGGTCGTGCCAGGAGGTGCCTGGTGTCGGTGTCAAAACTGGTGGATCTCGGGTAGGAGGTCCCGAGCTGTGAGACTAGGATCGATGGTAACAGGGGACGAAGGAGATGATGTTTACCCAGGTTCGGACCCTCCTATGGAGGTAAAACCCTACATCCTACTTGATTATATTGATGATATGAAGGTTACAGAGTTGAACTACCTCGAGATCGAATAGCTAAGACCCTAGATCAGTTTCCTTACCCTACGATCTAAAACCCTCCTAGTTTATATAGACACCAGGGGTACTAGGGTTTACACATGGTAAGTCTCCTGCTGAGGATGAAGACGCCGATTTCCTTGGCTTGGAGTGCACGATGCGCCTTCGGGACTTCCTTCTGGAATGTGGGTTCTCAATGTATCCGGCCCTTCCTGTGACAATCAAAGAATTTCCCAACAAGCCGGTATATTAAGCCGACGGCCCGAGAACCCCTTAGTCCAGGACTCCCTGAGTAGCCCCCGAACTAGGCCCAACGCCAAGGGTCTTCGATTCAGCTTCTCCACGTGACTACAGTCTTCGGCTTGCGGGGTGAGTTCTTCCCATTTAATGATCAGCTGAGATTAGTTTGTCCTCCGATGATGCGTAATGTTTCGGATCATATGATCGTACGAACACCATGAGTCCCTTAGTCCCGAAGGGCAAACGGGAAAGTGTAAACAGTGTATATTGACAACCTTTCTGATGAAGGGTCGCCGGCGACCACGACCACTGAACTAGTTACGAAAACTCGATTCACTGTTCGAGGCCTTTTTGCCGTAACACGATTCATCAATGCACAAATCGTGCTCTATGTCCGTTCATCTGGCGTAACGTCTGGAGCGGGATAAGAAATCGGCTCGTCACCATGGGTGACCCCATCGGCTTGTCCGAATAAGGGGCTCAGGTTAAGGTCTCAGAGTCCTAGGAGGCTATAGGCGAAGCTGCGAGCCCAATTAATGTCAAGTCACCCGAGAGTCGACAGAGCACTCTAGGTCTCCAAATCTGACCTCTCGATCAGGGACGAAGTTCTCAACGCGGCCTAGATGGCCAGCGGAATCATCGTGCACCACAATGCTGCTGAAGGTGAAGATCTGTCAGGGGACGAAGATGTACATGTTGCGTACCTCTTCGTTGATGATGTGGCGAGATGTCAATTCCATCTCGCTCGCAGAGGAACTATCAATGAAAGCACCAATGTCAGTGTCAAAACCGGCGGATCTCGGGTAGGGGGTCCCGAACTGTGAGACTAGGATCGACGGTAACAGGCGACGAAGGGGACACCAGTTTACCTAGGTTCGGGCCCTCCTTTGGAGGTAATACCCTACGTCATGCTTGGTTGTATTGATGATGTAAGGGGTTACAGAGTTGATCTACCTCGACATCGTATGGCTAACCCTAGATGAGTTGTTCTGTCTCTATACCCTAAAACCCTCTGGCTTATATAGGTGTCGAGGATGTCTAGGGTTTACACATGGTCGGTTACATGTCGGAGAGATAAACTTGCCTAACTACTACATCAAACGTGGAGCGCAAGCCGTGCTTCTCGAAGCTTCCATCCTGGATACTGGGCCTCTCATAGTCCAGCCCATAATAATAGGTCGGCTATCCAAGGACCCCTTAATCCAGGTCTCCCTCAACAGTGACTTGGAGAAACATATCAATCATTGTCTTATCTGGAAGATCAACTCCCACTCGATTCAAGCGATTGTAGCACCCAGACAATCTGAACACATGCTCACCGATTGAGCTATTCTCCTTCATCTTTCAGGCAAGGAATCTTGTTGGAGGTCTCATACCTCTAACATGGGCATGAGCCTGAAAACCAATTTCACCTCTTGGAACATCATATATGCTCCACGACTTTCAAAACGTATTTGAAGCCTGAATTTTGAGCCGTAAAGTAAAATGCACTGAACTATCAAGTAGTCATCAAAACGTGCATGTAAGTTGATCACAATATCCACGGACGACGCTAGAGGGGACGACGCACCGACCAGTGCACCAATGACATAAGCCTTGTGTGCAACAACAGAGGACAATCCTCTGATCACGGACATAGTCCGCATAATTTTTACCATTATCTTTCAACTGTATTTTCTCTAGGAAGGTATTAAAAATAGGGGACCTACAGCACGAGCTATCGATCTACAACATAACTTTGCAAAGACAAGTTTAGACTATATTCATGACAAATGAGCTCAGTTAATTAATCATATTACTTAAGAACTCCCACTCAAATTGATATCCCTTCGGTCATTCGAGTGACACATGATCCAAATTCACCAACTCAAGTCCGATCATCACGTGAGTTGAGGTGGTTTCAATGGTGAACATCATCATATTGATCATATCTACTATATTACTCATGTTCGCCCTTTTGGTCTCTTGCGTTCCGAGGCCATGTCTGTATATGGTAGGCTCGTCAAGTTTAACCCGAGTGTTCTGCACGTGCAACACTGTCTTGCACCCGTTGCATGTGAACGTAGAGTCTATCACACCCTATAATCACGTGGTGTCTTGACATGATGAACTTTCGCAACGGTGCACACTCAGGAAGAATAAAATTTTATCTTGAAATTTTAGTGAGGGATCACCTTATAATGCTACCGTTGTCTTAAGCAAAACAAGGTGCATAAAAGGATTAACATCGCATGCAAATCATAAGTAACATTATATGGCCATGATCTTGTGTTTTTGATCTCCTTCTCCGAAGTACCGGCATGATCTCCATCGTCACCAGCATGACACCATGATCTGCATCAACGTGTCGTCATCCGGGTTGTCGCACCCACCATGGTTCTACAACTATTGCTACCAGTTAGCGATAAAGTAAAGCATTACATAGGGATTAATGATTGACACGCATGTCATAAAATAATTAAAGACAACCCTATGGCTCCTGCCGGTTGCCGTACTCATTGACATGCAAGTCGTGATATTCTATATAAAATATGATCATCTCATACATCACATATATTTCATCATGTAATTGGCCATATCACATCACAACATACCCTGCAAAAACAAGTTAGACGTCACGTAATTGTTGTTGCAAGTTTTACGTGGCGGCTATGTGTATCTAGCAAGAACAATTCTGACTTACGCAAAAACCACAACGGTGATATACAAATTGCTATTCAACCTTCTCAAGGACCGCCTTTGTCGAATTCGATCCAACTAGAGTAGGAGAGACAAACACCCGTCGGCCATCTTTATGCAACAAAGTTACATGTCAGTCGATGGAACCGGTGTCTCGTAAGCGTACGATTAAGGTTGGTCTGGGCCGCTTCATCCCACAATGCCGATGAATTAAAAAACGACCAAGGGAGGGAGCAATCTGAGCATCAAAGCCCACAAACACCTTTGTGTTCTACTCATGATCTCATCTACACATAAACCTGCCTCTGATACCACTGATGGGGAACGTTGCATGAAAAACAAAAAAAATTCCTACGCACACGCATGATCTATCCATGGTGATGAGCATCTACGAGAGGGAGATTGGATCTACATACCCTTGTAGATTGCTAAGCGGGAAGCATTAAGAAATACGGTTGATGTAGTCGAACGTCTTCGCAATCCAAATTGACGAGCGTCCCCTGATCCCATCACGATCCATCTTGTGATCCAATCACGATCTGTCCTCCGATCCTCTCACGATCCGCCCAGCGATCAAATCACGAGTCGTCTCGCGGTCCTAATCACGGTCCTTTCGTTCTAGCGCCGAACGGACGACACCTCCGCGTTCAGCACACGTACGGCTTGATGACGATCTCCACCTTCTTGATCTAGCAAGAGGGAGCGGAGAGGTAGATGAGTTCTCTGGCAGCCCAACGGCATGGTGGTTGTGAACTAATCTGGCAGGACTTCGCCTAAGCACCGCAGAACTAATCTAGAGGAGAAACGATCTAGAGGAAGAAGAGGGAAGCACGTGGCAATTAGGATTTATCTCTCCCTTCTAAATCCTCTAGTATACATAGGAGGGAGGGAGGGGAGGAGGCATCCTCAAACCCTCAATGCTTGGACGAAATAGGAGGTGGAGGAGTCCTACTCCAATCCTACTAGGAGTACGATTCCTCCTCTCCACTTGGAAACCCTTTCCACCTTTTCTCCTTTGGTTTTTTCCCACCCCTAGCCGCATGGACCTTAGTAGGGGGTTGGGACAGCCCACTAGGGGCTGGTTTGACTCCTCCCACAGCCCATGATGTCATTCGGGTTGAGACACCCCTCCCGATGGCCCTCGGTACCCTCCCGGCACTCCCGGTACACTACCGAACTACCCGAAACTTTTCCGGTGACCAAAACAGGACTGCCTATATATCAATCTTTACCTCCGGACCATTCTGGAGCTCCTCGTGACTTTCAGGATCTCATCCGGGACTCCGAACAACCTTCGGTCACCACCATACATAACTCTACTATACTGAAACATCACCGAACCTTAAGTGTGTAGACCCCGCGGGTTCGAAAACTATGTAGACATGACCCAGACACCTCCACGGTCAATAACCAATAGCGGGACCTGGATGCCCATATTGGTTCCTACATATTCTACGAAGATCTTTATCGAGTGAACCTCTATGTCAAGGATTCATTTAATCCCGTACGCTATTCCTTTTATTCTTCGGTATGTTACTTGCCCGAGATTCGATCGTCCGTATCTCTATACCTAGTTCAATCTCATTACCAGCAAGTCTCTTTACTCATTCCGTAATACAAGATCCTGTGACTAACACTTAGTCATATTGCTTGCAAGGATTATTATGATGTCATATTACCGAGTGGGCCCTGAGATACCTCTCCGTCACATGGAGTAACAAATCCCAGTCTTGATCCATCCCAACTCAACAGATACCCTCGGAGATACCTGTAGAGCACCTTTGTCATCACCCAGTTACGTTACAACATTTGATACACACAAGGTACTCCTCCGGTGTCAGTGAGTTGCATAATCTCATGGTCATAGGAACAGATACTTGACATGCAGAAAACTATAACAATAAACTGACACGATCACATGCTATGTTTATAGTTTGGGTCTTGTCCATCACATTATTCTCCTAATGATGCGATCCCGTTATCAAATGACATCTCATGTCCATGCATAGGAAACCTTGACCATCTTTGATCAACAAACTAATCTATTAGAGGTCTACTAGGGACATGGTGTTGTCTATGTATTCACACATATATCTGAGTTTCCGATCAATACAATTCTAGCATGGATAATAAAACGATGATCATGAAAAATGAAATATGATAATAACTAATTTATTATTGCCTCTAGGGCATAGTTCCAACAGCTCCATGCTTCGTCCTTCGGTATGCTGATGGCACCCTTTTCATGTGAAATACAGAGGATGGTTCCATCCTCTCCCTCAAGGCGGTCCTCGATGACTTTGCGGTAGCCCCCGGCTGGCTATTAACTTTGCTAAATCTAACTTCGTTCTGATGCACGTCCTCCCTGAGACGGCCACCCGCCTTGTGGCTATCCTTGGGTGTGAGATTTATAGCATCCCTGCGACATACCTTGGGCTCCACCTTTCCCCGACAAAACTGCCCATCTCGGCATACGATCACGTCACTGAAACAGTTGACAAAACCCTCGCCTGATGGTAGGCCCACCTTCTCTATTTCAGATGGGGAATGGTTCTATGTGGTTCCATCGTAAAATCCCACCCTTCGTATTTTATGTCCTCTCTTGTGCTACCCCCTGGACTGATTGAAGCAATCGATAAAAGGCGGTGATCCTTTTTCTAGACTGGTGTTGAGAGGTGACGTGGCTCTAAATGTCTAATAGCTTGGGATAAAATGTGTTTTTGTAAGCAGGAAGGTGGCATCGGCATGAAGGATGTCCGGCGACAAAATCAGTGTCTCCTTCTTTGATTCGTGCACAAGCTGCATGGGTATGCGGACACCTCTTGGGCGATCTGGTTAAGGTAATAGCACCGGGCTGATCTTGGCGACATCCCCTCTAAGCCGGCTCTCTTGGACCATTTTTTTGCCAACTTCTTGGGCATGTACAGGGCGGTTATGCAGGTGGTTGTGTGTAACGACCCGACCTGAAGGTCAAGTCTCCGGTGTTTCCGTACCATCCCAAGATCATGCTGGTACACACACGGTACATCCATGTATATATCAAAGGGAAATCACACAGCATTATATTAATCGAAATCTCATGTCGAGTCCTTTATTACAATAAAAATTACAATAAAGTGGCTAAAAGCCAACTCATGAGAATATCTAAATCTTGCGGAAGCGTCGAAGGTAGATGAGTCCATCTGACTCCAAGGGCATCTCACTGAGCATAGAACGTGTCCTCACTCCTGGTCGGAAAAGTACTCTGCAACATGACACGTTGCAGCCATGTAGGTCAGCATATGGAATATGCCGGCAAAGTCACAAGAGAGGGGTGAAAAGGTAATCATCTAGTCTATATGCATATATGGCAGGTGGGGTGGTAAGTTTTGCGTAAAGCCAATTTTTCCTACATCAAGAAGGGGCTAAGCAAAATATTACTAAGTTGGTTGATGAATGAGATGGTTCCACCAACCATTTCTCATACCCAAAATTATTAAATACCCACATCATCATATTAATTGTGTTGAGAGTTCCGGAAGTTTCAATTCCTTTGGCTCAAGTCGTCCATGACCGTGGACACGGCTAATCGATTAGGTTTAAGTACTCTGCAGAGTTTTGCACACGTTCCCCACAAGATTTGGTCGCCTCCGTTTGATATCTCGCACTTCAGGGTGTTTGAGAAATGGATGACCAAAACATGGTCTTCCAAAGGGTTTCCCTGCGACTCTGTCGGTGCCCATCCTTTCCTACCGTTCTTCTACCTCTCGTAGCACCGCCTGTCCAGGGTCACCACGATATCCAACCAAGCCAGAGCCCATAATGACTTGTGGCTGTGCAGGTAAGCCTTGGGTTTTAAAACATCCATCCATCTCTTTGTGCCTGGGTGGACCTTTCCGCGTGAATACTGGCCATCTCCAGCATCACCTAGGCAAATCCACTGGTTTCTCCAGGGTGCCGTTCAACCATCATCCACCCAGAGGTATGTTGAAAACTTGGAGTCTTGAATCTTGATCATTATGTAGGTCTTGAAATTATTAACTCTCTCAACTCTCATGAATCACACAACCAACCCCGTCTACTAATAGCATAGCAAAAGGTAAAACAAAATTTCCCGGGGCCAATGTGTCAAAGAGGTTGAGGGGGGTACCTACCACATGATACTACTACAATGTAACCAAGTTTCCAACTAACCTATCTTGCATGCAATTGGGGAGATGGTAGAACTAATGCATATAAAACATGGGTAAACATGATCAAAGTGACTTGCCTGATTGATGATCTTCGTACGTGAGTGACTCTAAGTAACAAGCTTCGCACTCCGGATAATCTAACGAAGCAAACAAGCACTCAATAAGCATACAACAAAATATTATAACTCACAAACATCAACCAAGAACTAGTAAACAATCAAGACAAAACAATGCACAAATCTCAAGTAAGAAAACACACAAAGTTTCGTCTACTAGGAGGTGATTGATAAAACACTACTAACATAATAAACTATTTTGAAATAACCAAAACAATTGTTAGAAGCAAGGAAACAATAAAATATTTTTATTAATAATCAGAAGAAAAATCAATTTAAGTTTGTTGAGAAAACTTTTGTAAAGTTTGTAAAAGTTTTGATAAACACTAAATGGAACAAATATAGTTTTACTAACAAGAGAGCCAAACAAAACTATTACTAATTAGTGGTTTTAATCAAATTAACCTATTTGAAAAGAAGTTGTGATTCCTATGTTAAATAAAATTAAACTAAGCAAATTTATATTTTTATTAACAGTGAGTGAAAACACTAAATGTTTATTAACAGAACCTAAAAATGAAACCAAATCTAAATTTAAACTAATTAAAACTAAGTATATAAAACTATATTATAATACTAGGCAGATTCTGTTTATAGCTAAAACACTATTCAAAATCATCCTAAAAATCCTCAAACTAAACATGGAGATAGTCCTAACCAATATCAAACAGTAGCAAAAAGAATCATATCAAAATCTATTTTTAAACTCTAGTTATTCAGATTTGAAGATTTTGAGCAAATTTGATTAAATTCAAATTCTATAGTTCAAATTTGAAATTTAAAAGTACAGGGTGAAACTACATGAAAAATGTGAGCTATTGCAAAAAGAATCAACTCAAAATATTAAACAGGTTAAAAGATATTCACAAAACAAAATCATAACAGGTTCTGTTTTCTAAACAAAAAATCAGAAAAAGTGAAATATCTATCGGACGGCCAGGGGGCTACGTGGCACTGTCCTATTGGCTAAGGGGGTGTGCGCGCGAAGGTTTGCGGGCGGGCGACCGATCTCTAATGGAAAACGTTTCGGGGTTTAAAATCAATCTAATCGGGATCGTTGAGTGGGGATCCGATGGATGGGGTGTGTTCGGCGACTTACCGGAGGGAGAGGGGATCTCCGGCGAGTGGTGGCGGCGTCCGGTGGTCGTGTTCGTCGACGGAGGTGGCTCCGGTGGTCGAAACGGAGCGCGGAGAAGTCCAGATGACGGCGGTGGTCCTCCTGCGCCGATTGGTGGTGTCGGAGAGGGGAGGGGAGGTCGGAGTCGACGGCAACGGCGATGGGGAGGTCCGGTGGTCGTGGAAACTCCGGCGAGGAATTCTGCGACGGTCTGGCGAGGGACAGAGGGGGCTCGGGGGGAAATGGAGAGAGGGGAGTGGGTGGCTTATATAGGGGCGCTGGGGAGTGCGGGGAAGGAGAGAGGAGAGAGATCCGGGAGGGGGGGCGAGTAACTGCCGGCGGTCCGGCGTCGCGGGAGGGAGGTGAGTGACGACCGAGCGAGGCTAACGGTCGGTCGGGGGTGGGGTCCAGTGTCAGTGAGAGAGAGAGAGAGAGATATTAATGCGCGTCGGTCGGCCGGCTTTTGATCTATTCGCGAGTAACTGCTCGTGGGCCGGCCCATTTAATACCGGAAACGGTTACCGTTTCCTTTTAATAATTTCCAGAGACATTCAAAAGATTTTAAAGCATTCAAACCTTTTATAAATATAGGGGTATTATATATCAAAATTAACAGAATAATAAATGCTATTTAATGAACATTTCTATTCTATCATTTGAACACTTTGAAAAAAATAATATTTTCAGAAATTGCCTAATTTTTTTTAAATCCTTTTTGCAAATATTTTCAAAATAACCCCTAGTTATTATTGTTCAAATATATCACCAATTAGTCCCTGGTGTGGAGTGTCATGTTCCTCCTCTCCTATTTGAACTTTTAACCAAAATTTCAAATGGGTGAAAGCAACTTAGGGAAAAGTAGAAAGAGCTTTCTGGAATTCACAAGAGGCATTTCAACTAACACATACAATCAAGCAATGATGCAGATGGATGCATAACTATAAATCATAACATTCCAAAATGGAATTTTTGGAATGTTACAAAGCTACCCACCTTAAGATGAATCTCGCCCTCGAGATTCGGGTTGGCTAGAAAATAGGTGCGGGTGGTCTCTACGAAGATCTTCTTCGCGTTCCCAGGTGGCTTCTTCCTCGGTGTGATGACTCCACAAAACCTTACAGAACTTGATGATCCTGCTGCGGGTAACTCTATTAGCTGTCTCGAGGATTCTGACAGGCTTCTCCTCGTAAGTCAGATCACTGTCAAGCTGTATGGCCTCTAGGGGCACGGTGTCTCGAAAAGGGATGTCAGCCATCTCAGCATGGCATTTCTTTAGCTGGGAAACATGGAACACATTATGAACTTCGGATAATCCTTCCGGCAATTCCAGTTTGTATGCAACTTCGCCTCTACGTTCAAGAATGTTGTAGGGGCCTATGAATCTAGGTGCTAGTTTTCCTTTAACACCAAACCTCTTGATTCCACGAAGCGGGGACACACGAAGATAAGCTCGGTCTCCCACTTCATACGTCACTTCCTTACGCTTGTTGTCGGCATAACTCTTCTGTCGAGATTGAGCTACCTTGAGTCTGTCACGAATCATCTTGACTTTCTCTTCAGAATCTCGGATAAGGTCGGGACCAAAAAGTTGTCGGTCTCCAACACCATCCCACGTCAGTGGTGTTCTGCATCTCCTTCCGTATAAAGCTTCGAAAGGGGCCATCTTTAGACTGGTCTGATAACTGTTGTTGTACGAAAATTCTGCGTAAGGTAAGTTGTCATCCCAACTAGAACCATAGTCTAGTGCACAAGCTCTCAACATGTCTTCTAGAATCTGGTTGACTCTCTCAGTCTGTCCATCTGTCTGCGGATGAAAAGCTGTACTGAACTCTAGCCTTGTACCCAAAGTTTCATGTAACTGATGCTAAAACTTTGAGGTAAACTGTGTTCCTCTATCTGACACGATACTCCTCAGAACTCCATGCAGACATACGATCCTGGTCATATATATCTTGGCTAGCTTAGCACTGGTATAGGTGGTTTTCACTGGAATGAAGTGGGCTACCTTGGTCAAGCGATCTACCACTACCCAGATGGAATCATAACCTGAACGGGTCCTGGGCAATCCTGTGATGAAGTCCATACCAAGCTTTTCCCATTTCCACTCAGGTATCGGCAGAGGTTGGAGTAACCCTGCTGGTTTCTGATGTTCTGCCTTTACTCGCTGACAAACATCACATATTGCAACATGTTCCGCAATATCTTTCTTCATACCTGTCCACCAATAACTTTCCTTTAAATCCAGATACATCTTGGTATTGCCTGGGTGTATCGAGTAAGGTGAATCGTGGGCTTCCTGAAGTATCAACTTCCTGAGCTCTGGGTCATTGGGCACATAGATTCGATTCTCAAACCACAAAGTTCCGTGTTCATCCTCACGAAAACCTTTAGCTTTACCATCTTCCATTCTCTGCTTTATCTCAGCTATCTCCTTGTCCGATTTCTGGGCTTTACGAATTCTTTTGGTCAAGGTGGACTGGATCTCTAGTGTACCAACATATCCTCTTGGAACTATCTCTAGCTTGAGCTCTCTGAGATCATCGGCTAACTCTTGGGGTAATCCTCCCGCTGTGAGTGTGTTCACATAAGTTTTCCGACTCAAGGCATCAGCTACAACATTAGCCTTACCTGGATGGTAATGTAATCTCATGTCATAGTCCTTGATTAACTCTAACCATCTCCTCTGTCTGAGGTTCAACTCTTTCTGCGTGAAAATGTATTTCAGGCTGTTATGATCGGTGTAAACATCACAACTATTTCTGATAAGGAAATGTCTCCAGGTCTTGAGTGCGTGCACTACGGCTGCTAATTCCAAATCATGAGTGGCATAATTCAACTCATGAGGTCGTTGCTGTCTGGAAGCATAGGCTACAACTTTTCCATTTTGCATAAGTACTCCTCCGAGTCCTTGACGTGAAGCATCACAATAAACCTGGAAATCCTTCCGAATATCGGGCAAGATCAACACTGGGGCTGTGACCAAACGTTTCTTCAACTCCTCGAAACTGGCTTCACATTCCTCAGTCCAAATATACTTAGATTCTTTCTTCAACAATTCTGTCATGGGCTTGGCAATCTTTGAGAAATTCTCAATGAACCTCCGGTAATATCCGGCAAGTCCGAGGAAACTGCGGATCTCCTTAACTGAGGTGGGTGACTTCCACTCGGTGACGGCTTCAACCTTAGGAGGGTCCCCTGCTATTCCATCTCCGGAAATAACATGTCCAAGGAATCCGACTTCCGTCAGCCAAAATTCACATTTGCTGAACTTGGCATATAGTTGATGCTCTCTCAGCTTCTCCAGAACTAAACGCAAATGTTCCTTATGCTCTTCCTCGTTCTTGGAGAATATCAGAATGTCATCGATGAACACCACAACAAACTTGTCTAGGTATTCCATGAATACTTTGTTCATCAAATTCATGAAGTAGGCAGGAGCATTAGTCAATCCAAAAGACATGACCGTATACTCATACAAACCATACCTCGTGGTGAAAGTTGTTTTGGGTATATCCTGTTCACGAATTTTCAACTGGTGATACACTGATCGAAGATCGATCTTGGAGAATACTTTGGCTCCTACGAGCTGATCAAACAAATCATTAATCATCGGTAGAGGATACTTGTTCTTGATAGTCACCTCGTTCAAGGCACGATAATCGACTACCATTCTCAAGGTTTTATCCTTCTTCTCCACCAAAAGAACTGGGGCTCCCCAAGGTGAAGAACTTGGGCGTATATAACCTTTGTCCAATAACTCCTTAATTTGCTTCTTGATTTCCAACAGATCATTTGCGGGCATCCGATAGGGTCTCTTGGAAATTGGGGCTGTCCCTGGCTGTAGCTCTATTAGGAACTCAATCTCCCTATCTGGTGGCATGCCTGGTAATTCTTCCGGGAATACATCCGGAAAGTCCTTTACCACAGGTACTTCCTCCTGAACAACTCCCGTGAGGGCATTTAACCTAGCACTCATACATGTGCGTCGGGATACATACTTAATCCTCTTGTTCTCCGGGGTGGTGAGTGAAACAGACTTGCTGAGGCAATCAAGATTTCCTTCATACTTGGTCATCCAATCCATGCCTAGGATTACATCCAGTCCTTGTGACTCTAAGACGATGAGATCGGTGGGAAAAACATGATTTCCTATATTGAGTTTCAAGGCATGGCATCCTATCCCTGCCATCATCATACCTCCTGGGGAACTGACCTTAATGGGCTGACTAAGGGTTTTGGTCGGCAAACCATACTTATCCACAACTACCCTTGATATGAATGAATGAGTTGCACCGGAATCAAAAAGTACTGTAACTGAACGTGAATGCAATAAAAACTTACCAACCACAGTCTCGGGTTGATCATAGACTTCTTCCACGTCGAGGTGGTTCACCTGGGCACGAGAAAAAGGGTTTGGCTTCTTGGCTGCGGAGTTGCCGTTGTTGTTGCCGTTTCCATTGCCTTGCTTGCTCTGGGGACACTCAGTAGCATAGTGCCCTGTCTTCTGACACTTGAAACAGGTAATGTGACTCAGATCCTTCTGAGCAGGAGCGTGACGGTGCTGGTTGTTGTTCCCATTCCCATTGTCACTCTTGAAGTTACCATGGTTGGAACGGTTGTTCCCATTTCCTCCATGATGGTGGCCTCCATGGTTGTGCACAGCATGAGTGTGCTTTCCAAACTTACTGTTTCCTGATCCGGTATTCCCTGAGTACGGGGAGTAGCGGGGCTTATGATGAGCTCCAGAGTTAAACTTCCCCTGAGTGTACTTCCTCTTGCGGTTCTCAATTTGCTGCTGTTTACCTTCCAGAATAAGTGCCTTATCCACCAGCTCTTGGTAGTTGTTGAAATTAGCCACTACCACCTGCATGCTCAACTCATCGTTGAGTCCTTCCAGAAATTTCTCTTGCTTGGCCGCATCATCGGCCACATCTCCTGGGGCATAACGTGCCAATGTGTTGAACTCTTCCACATATTGGGCCACAGAGCGATTACCCTGGCGCAAGTTGCGAAACTCGCGCTTCTTCAGACTCATGGCTCTAGCTGAGACATGAGCGGTGCGAAAAGCTTGCTGGAACTGCTCCCAAGTCACATCTGCAATAGGATAAGTGGTGGTGTAATTCTCCCACCATGATGCTGCTGGTCCTTCCAGTAGATGTGCGGCAAATCGCACTTTCTCAGCGTCAGTACATCCAGCGGTGACAAGTTCTCTCTCCATCTTACGGAGCCAGTCATCTGCCACAATGGGCTCAGTGCTGCTGGAGAAAGTTGGAGGATTCAACCTCAGAAAACGGGTGAGATTGTTAGTCTGGGGTGGATGTTGGTGGTTGTTGTTCTGGTTGTTGGTCTGATTCTGGATCAATAGCTGCATCAGTGCATTCTGCTGCTGAAGGAGTTGCGTGAGTTCCGGCGGGAAAGTGAAATCGGTCTCACGTCGTGGAGTCATCTTGCTGTTTTCAGGGGGGTGAATTAGAATAGAACAAGGGCCTAAAAGGAGAAATTCACTACCCATATGCAATGCAACAAACATATCACACCAAACACTCATTCATTTATTCAATCAACATCAAACATCGAGAATACAAATCTCAAACAACTAAGCATCGACCTACGCTTTAACGACGAAAATAAAAGATACATGGAGGGCATAACTAATGTTTTTCCTCAGAAGTGCATAGTCGTAGGTCCTCCGGTGGTGCTTTCCTCATAGTCTTCATCGTCGCTGATGAAGGGTGCCATGTCTCCTTCGGGGTGAAGGTTTTCCCCCATGTCTAGCTGCTCCTCCAGAGTTGCGATGCGTGCATTCTGCTCATCAATCCTCTCTAGGAAGTCCTTCACTTCATGCTCGTGTTCATAGTTGGCCTCTCGCAGATCAGCTTCAACGTCCAGCTCGCGGTTCATCAGATTCTTGATTGTCTTTGTATCAGCACGAACTCGAAGCTCCAGAGTCCTGATGTGAGTCTCCAGGGTCTGGATATAGGAAATAGTGGTGTCTGAAGTGGGAGGAGTTATGATGTTTCCATTGGCATCTCTGCGACAAACCACGCTGAGTCCTGGTGAAATGGTTCCACCTCTGTATTCCTCCTGAATACGTCCAAGGGCACGATGAATGGCCATGTCTCTCCCAAGTATCCAACTGGGTGCCACGAACTTGAGGTCGATGGGTTCCTTCCGGTTCCCAAAAGTCTTCCCTGGGATACGCACCTCGATCCTGTAGCGTCCATCTTGGGGAAATGACATGATAGGAATCCCGGTGATGCTCGGCCAAGCAATCCTTACGTCCTTGACGATCCTCATCAGCTCCTTACCAAAGGGCATCGTTACGTCAGGCTGGCAAAACTCCGTGATCAACACTGGGATGAAGGTGGCCATCTATAAATTTTGAAATAATCGGAGAGGAGTCAGAAACGAATAGATGAGAGTATAAGATATTTAAAGACAAAGAGAAACAATCCTAAGGCTTTCCAATCCTAGAGGTTACGTCCTACGGTCAGCGTGTGCTCTGATACCATTTTTGTAACGACCCGACCTGAAGGTCAAGTCTCCGGTGTTTCCGTACCATCCCAAGATCATGCTGGTACACACACGGTACATCCATGTATATATCAAAGGGAAATCACACAGCATTATATTAATCAAAATCTCATGTCGAGTCCTTTATTACAATAAAAATTACAATAAAGTGGCTAAAAGCCAACTCATGAGAATATCTAAATCTTGCGGAAGCGTCGAAGGTAGATGAGTCCATCTGACTCCAAGGGCATCTCACTGAGCATAGAACGTGTCCTCACTCCTGGTCGGAAAAGTACTCTGCAACATGACACGTTGCAGCCATGTAGGTCAGCATATGGAATATGCCGGCAAAGTCACAAGAGAGGGGTGAAAAGATAATCATCTAGTCTATATGCATATATGCCAGGTGGGGTGGTAAGTTTTGCGTAAAGCCAATTTTTCCTACATCAAGAAAGGGGCTAAGCAAAATATTAGAAGTTGGTTGATTAATGAGATGGTTCCACCAACCATTTCTCATACCCAAAATTATTAAATACCCACATCATCATATTAATTGTGTTGAGAGTTTCGGAAATTTCAATTCCTTTGGCTCAAGTCGTCCATGACCGTGGACACGGCTAATTGATTAGGGTTAAGTACTCTGCAGAGTTTTGCACATGTTCCCCACAAGATTTGGTCGCCTCCGTTTGATTTCTCGCACTTCAGGGTGTTTGAGAAACGGATGACCAAAACATGGTCTTCCAACGGGTTTCCCTGCGACTCTGTCGGTGCCCATCCTTTCCTACCGTTCTTCTACCTCTCGTAGCACCGCCTGTCCAGGGTCACCACGATATCCAACCAAGCCAGAGCCCATAATGACTTGTGGCTGTGCAGGTAAGCCTTGGGTTTTAAAGCATCCATCCATCTCTTTGTGCCTGGGTGGACCTTTCCGCATGAATACTGGCCATCTCCAGCATCACCTAGGCAAATCCACTGGTTTCTCCAGGGTGCCGTTCAACCATCATCCACCCAGAGGTATGTTGAAAACTTGGAGTCTTGAATCTTGATCATTATGTAGGTCTTGAAATTATTAACTCTCTCAACTCTCATGAATCACACAACCAACCCCGTCTACTAATAGCATAGCAAAAGGTAAAACAACATTTCCCGGGGCCAATGTGTCAAAGAGGTTGAGGGGGGGTACCTACCACATGATACTACTACAATGTAACCAAGTTTCCAACTAACCTATCTTGCATGCAATTGGGGAGATGGTAGAACTAATGCATATAAAACATGGGTAAACATGATCAAAGTGACTTGCCTGATTGATGATCTTCGTACGTGAGTGACTCTAAGTAACAAGCTTCGCACTCCGGATAATCTAACGAAGCAAACAAGCACTCAATAAGCATACAACAAAATATTGTAACTCACAAACATCAACCAAGAACTAGTAAACAATCAAGACAAAACAATGCACAAATCTCAAGTAAGAAAACACACAAAGTTTCGTTTACTAGGAGGTGATTGATAAAACACTACTAACATAATAAACTATTTTGAAATAACCAAAACAATTGTTAGAAGCAAGGAAACAATAAAATATTTTTATTAATAATCAGAAGAAAAATCAATTTAAGTTTATTGAGAAACCTTTTGTAAAGTTTGTAAAAGTTTTGATAAACACTAAATGGAACAAATATAGTTTTTCTAACAAGAGAGCCAAACAAAACTATTACTAATTAGTGGTTTTAATCAAATTAACCTATTTGAAAAGAAGTTGTGATTCCTATGTTAAATAAAATTAAACTAAGCAAATTTATATTTTTATTAACAGTGAGTGAAAACACTAAATGTTTATTAACAGAACCTAAAAATGAAACCAAATCTAAATTTAAACTAATTAAAACTAAGTATATAAAACTATATTATAATACTAGGCAGATTCTGTTTATAGCTAAAACACTATTCAAAATCATCCTAAAAATCCTCAAACTAAACATGGAGATAGTCCTAACCAATATCAAACAGTAGCAAAAAGAATCATATCAAAATCTATTTTTAAACTCTAGTTATTCAGATTTGAAGATTTTGAGCAAATTTGATTAAATTCAAATTCTATAGTTCAAATTTGAAATTTAAAAGTACAGGGTGAAACTACATGAAAAATGTGAGCTATTGCAAAAAGAATCAACTCAAAATATTAAACAGGTTAAAAGATATTCACAAAACAAAATCATAACAGGTTCTGTTTTCTAAACAAAAAATCAGAAAAAGTGAAATATCTATCGGACGGCCAGGGGGCTACGTGGCACTGTCCTATTGGCTAAGGGGGTGTGCGCGCGAAGGTTTGCGGGCGGGCGACCAATCTCTAATGGAAAACGTTTCGGGGTTTAAAATCAATCTAATCGGGACCGTTGAGTGGGGATCCGATGGATGAGGTGTGTCCGGCGACTTACCGGAGGGAGAGGGGATCTCCGGCGAGTGGTGGCGGCGTCCGGTGGTCGTGTTCGTCGACGGAGGTGGCTCCGGTGGTCGAAATGGAGCGCGGAGAAGTCCAGATGACGGCGGTGGTCCTCCTGCGCCGATTGGTGGTGTCGGAGAGGGGAGGGGAGGTCGGAGTCGACGGCAACGGCGATGGGGAGGTCTGGTGGTCGTGGAAACTCCGGCGAGGAATTCTGCGACGGTCTGGCGAGGGACAGAGGGGGCTCGGGGGGAAATGGAGAGAGGGGAGTGGGTGGCTTATATAGGGGTGCTGGGGAGTGCGGGGAAGGAGAGAGGAGAGAGATCCGGGAGGGGGGGCGAGTAACTGCCGGCGGTCCGGCGTCGCGGGAGGGAGGTGAGTGACGACCGAGTGAGGCTAACGGTCGGTCGGGGGTGGGGTCCAGTGTCAGTGAGAGAGAGAGAGATATTAATGCGCGTCGGTCGGCCGGCTTTTAATCTATTCGCGAGTAACTGCTCGTGGGTCGGCCCGTTTAATACCGGAAACGGTTACCGTTTCCTTTTAATAATTTCCAAAGACATTCAAAAGATATTAAAGCATTCAAACCGTTTAGAAATATAGGGGTATTATATATCAAAATTAACAGAATAATAAATGCTATTTATGAACATTTCTATTCTGTCATTTGAACACTTTGAAAAAAAACTATTTTCAGAAATTGCCTAAATTTTTTTAAATCCTTTTTGCAAATATTTTCAAAATAACCCCTGGTTATTATTGTTCAAATATATCACCAATTAGTCCCTGGTGTGGAGTGTCATGTTCCTCCTCTCCTATTTGAACTTTTAACCAAAATTTCAAATGGGTGAAAGCAACTTAGGGAAAAGTAGAAAGAGCTTTCTGGAATTCAGAAGAGGCATTTCAACTAACACATACAATCAAGCAATGATGCAGATGGATGCATAACTATAAATCATAACATTCCAAAATGGAATTTTTGGAATGTTACATTGTGGGGGGATGGCAGGCGCACCACCTTCTGGATGGATCACTTGCATGCCCTTGGGGTGCTCGCTTTCGTCTTCGCGGCTCTCTTCTTGCACTGTCTTCTGCCGAATGCGGCCGTGGCCGTAGTGTGCATGGAGGGGCCCCATGGCCTGTTTCGTATAATGAACGTGGCCGAGTGTGAGTTGGACTCTCTGTGTGGCCATGGAGGGTGTGGTCCATTCTAACGATGAGTATCTACAACCATGGCATGGGGAGGGACAATGAGTTCTCTACCAGCACGCTGTACATGGCTACTGCTCTGCAAGGGATTTAGTCTTGCCAAGCTAAGAGGATCTGGGGGTCTAAACTTCCCCGCAAAATCAAAATCTTCCTGCTCATTATGCAGCCGACCGGCTGAGTACTTGGCTCAATTTGACTCGGAAGATTGGCTCTCCGTCAGATAAGTGTGAGACGTGCACTGAGGTTGTGCCCTGAGCGCGGGTGCCTTGTTTGCTATTGGCCTGCCACCTGCTCATGCAACTGTCCGACTCATTCATGATGCACTCCCACCGCTGGAGGTGTTGTATTTGGTGTGGTCGCCAGCTGCATGGGTTGTCCTCTGGCAACTATGAAAAGCCCGCACAAGAAAGGTGTGATAGCTTTTGGGTGCCTAGGCACCCTTTATGAACAGTAAAATCAAAAAAATAGAAAACAAAATTAAAAAAATCTGAAACTTCGCAGCGTCAGAGATGAAGAAAGTTTGTAGGTTCTTGCAAGTTTTCATACCAAAATATCATGTGGAAAAAGGTTTACAAACGAGTTTTAAATTTCAGTGCTAAAAGTGTTCAAAACATCAAGCACTGAATTTTCTTTTGTGCGTAGAGCTCCTAAAATAGTTTTTTGGCATGAAAACTTGCAATCACCTACAAATTGTTACCATTTTTGATGCTGCAAAGTTTCAGATTTTTTTTATTTTGTTTTTTACTGTTCATAGAGGGTGCATAGGCATCCGGGAGCTAAAAATCCACTCTCCGGCACGCAATGTCCTGGTGTTCAATCGGAATGCCTGTGGTATCCGTGATGTGATTCAGAGAGCAATCGGTGATTTGCTCCTTTCGAGCTGCCGGTTTCGTGGTAGCCCAGACTATGTTGGTCGGAGCGGGTTTGTGCTCATCTTTCTCACTCTTGTTAGTGTTTACAGTTTCTCTATGTCTGTAATTTCTTCTCTTCACCCTCGTAAAAACTTCACCACTGTATGAAACACTTGGTTCCAGCGCTCCGTTGGCTTTCGAGGGAATAATAACAAGCGGTGGGGAGCTTCTCCTCCCTTACGACTCAGAAAAAATATTAGTTGTTATTATCTTTCGTAATTATTCCAAAGAAGAAAGAGAATACAGAACAACGATGGTGCATATGTCATGTTATCTTATTTCTTCAAGCCACATCATCTAAAATGGTGCATGTGAGTGAGTATGCGCACATAAAATAATATGTGGCATAATCATGATTTCCGATTGTGAATAAGCTTTGGACATTTAAAAGTGCTGTGGAGTTCCTCAAAATTGTAGTCGTGTGATGCTGCTATACTTGGTCATCACCCTACTTAGTCCGCTCGATACATTGAGAACATAACGACAACCAATAGGTATTTTTCTCCTCTGAATTATTTGATAATGAAGGTGTTGGCTAGGTGCACATGATCCTGATACAGAGAGCCAAACAGCGTAATTTATCTATAAAAGAAGGATCAAGATCATCCACTTCATGCTTGGAAAGTTTGTCAAATCATCATTTTAACCGGCTCTTTACACAAAAATCTTTAAATTAAGCTAGAAATCCTTAGCAACAAACAATTTTTTTATTTGGCTCTAGGCAAACAAGAAGTGAAGAGAAATGATGAAAGTAGTGGAACTTCGGCCCCCCAAGTTTGGTCTTGGCTTACTTGCTAGCCAATAACTTAATTTTTAGGTTATTCATAGTGGTAGTATCATATACTAGTATCATGATACTATCTCCATACTGCATAGTATCATAAGTTAAGTATTTAGGTCACCGTATATAAATTTAGTATGATATATACTTGAAAATGTTTAATCATGATATGGTACCAAGTCATGATACCGAACCCTTTCTTTATTCATTAAATTGCATCGTACCTCAGCCAAATTACGTAGTTGGCATGCATGACGTTTGTTATGATACCCCACTACAAAAAATCTTGTAAACTGTGCTCCACTCATCCAAATCCACACACACTGACACACCCAAGTCAATTTGGCATTTAATCTAGAGCCCCGTTTTTTTTTTTTTTTTTGGCTTTGTCTCGGTCCAATGTTGGAGACCAAAGAAATTCAACATTATTTTTGGTGATTCACAAATGTTCTCATAGCTTCCGACGAATCATAGCAGACGACCAACCACACAAAGGGGCTGTTTTTAACCATTTACCTACCATAGGACCCTCGGCTCCATGTCATGTCTACAATCCAAGGCTTTTATAAGTAACAAGGTCTCTGCCAAGCAACTTACTTTTGGTTTTGATGTTTTGTAACCCAACTTCATGCATTTCTTGTTGCCTCTCTACACATTAGAAATATATATGAATCGACATATACGGGCATAGGATGCACCGGGAACTATCTATGTTGCCATTGGACCACAATTTGGACCACGTCTCAGTCACCAACAAAGAACAAAAATAGAGAGGCGTGAGCTTATACACCATATTTCTAGCAAAGGTGCGTTAACTGTACAGTGTAGTGCAGAATAGCTAGAAAGCTTTGCGTCTTATGAAGCCTTGTTAGAGTGGAGCCGCATGTTCTACATTCATTTGTAGAATATTGCAAACATGACTAGTTAAAACAAAAGAAGAAACGGAAGCAATTATGTCCATGGGCTGCCTCCACTGCTGCTTCTGGCTGCAACCTAGGCATCACGAAACCCCAATTTTCATTGGCACCATCTACACATCGACAATGGTAAAATTGCCTCGAATACTTTGGTGCTAGTGAAGGCGGGCTATGTCACAACGGTGGGGACAGTGACACCTTTAGACTTTACTATTGGCGGTGCTCTGTGAGCTCCGTGTCCTAGTTTCCAGGGTGAAACCCTAGGTTTGAACTTAGATGGTTGTACCTTGCAATGAGGACTCGCTAGTTATTTCCTTGTTGACGACATTGCCCAGAGATTAGACCTTCTGCACAGTGAAAACCTAGGATTTGATCATGCTGGTTAGACGGGACGACGATGATGTTTGCGCACCTTTTCCTTGCTGGAAGAGTCATTGTGGAGAAGCTTTCTTGGAGTTGGCGTGTCGTCAACACCGGTGGTGCTATTGGTGCTGCGAGTCTCTGATTTATTGGCAGGATCTTTTCTTTAATTTGTTTTTACTTCTTCTTTAGTTTTTTCGGTTTTGTGCTTCGTTGATGTCTGGACTTGTTCTAGATGTTGTTGATGAGGCTGGGTGTAATTGATGTATTTTTTATATTAATATATTTCCTTTTTAAGAAAATGACAATCGACTACAACAGAATGTAAATATTAGCGTTATTGCTTTAACTGCACTCCACCTCCATATCTCTCAGGTGCACTCCACTACCTTCTATAGCTTGCTTCACAAGCAGATTTATGAACACAACGGTGGATTGAAATGTTCAAACATCAACTGATGCTTTTTTATTGTTGTATATTTTCTGTATTATTATTATTATTATGTTTTACGTGTAATAATCAGAGTTTTTGGCAAAATTATAGTCAAATTTCATAGTTGTTATCAAAATGAATTCAAATCAGAAGCTTCATTTTAAGAAAAAGATTATTAGCGTTTGTTTTCATATTTCAAAATTAGAACCTTGTTTTCTAAATTTTAAAATAGCATGCTTATTTTCTTAGAAATTATTATTATTATGCTAGATTTTTTTTTAAATATTGAATGAGAAACCTCATTTTTTTAATTACATAAGACAACCACATGCCGTCCTTATCAATTCACCCCACAACAGATTGAAATCCGTGAAAAAGCTCAAGATATACCATGCAAGCCTAGAGGAGTCGGCAAAGCAATCAGATGCAGATGCAGATGAAGATCGATATTCCTGATGCAAGCACTTGGTCCGGTAGTGGGTGACTCTTAGATTTGGTGTGTACACTTGGCTATAATGAAATAGAGTCGCATGTGGGTTGGCTTTTGGTCATGAAGAAAGTTCTTGTCCTTTGCCGATTACTCAACTTGTAATACTTCACAATACTGGTTCCAATACTTTCTTTCAAATAAATTTGTTCTGTATGGAAGTGCCTACAAATATATATTTGTTTTTACAACCACACCATTTGTTTCAAAATTAGGGAAATGAAACTCAAGTCTGAATTCTTGTAATAGTTCAGTCTTGCAAACATAGAAGAAATCCTTAATTGAGAAAATGTGTTTTTTACAAATTTTCAGACCCTAATTGCAAGTCTCTTGTGATCCAGAGGAGGATTACACATATTTCAGTATGAGAAACAAACCTTGCTCCAAGATTTCAAACGATATATTATCTCAGATATACAAGAAGCAAAAGGTATGAGCATGACCATGCAAGAACAGATGGACAATAAAATAGCTTCACAAAGAAAATTAAAATGCTGACACACTGTCACTTTATCCCAGCTAGCACAGCAATGCACAACCAATGTCCCGCATGCCAGGCCCCAAAGCCAATAAGACTGATCATAGGATAACAGAAGTAACACTTGTTTTTAACCTCGCACGGGGTGTGCTACTGCTAGGACGATACAACTAACTTTTAGGAGTAATGCATGTTTTAGCACTACTACTAGTTGTGATACTAGTGGTGTGGGTATTACAAGAGCTACTTCCCCTGCCTCTAGTCCTGCACCACTACTATTAGTTTGTATTTTTTTCGTATTTGTACACTGTTGTACAAATTTTCATACGGTAGCAACAAAGAGTTAGTGGAAGAAATACCTATTATATTATAGTGTACGGATCCAGTTAATCAAGTTGGATTAGTAGGACGATATAATGTTGGGACGGCACACACCGGCACATTTGTGTGTCGTCCAACATTATATCGTCCTACTTCTGGGCACACTAGTGTGTCGTCCCAACATTATATCATCATACTACTCCAACCTGGATAATTCGATCCATCCACTATTATGTAATTCATATTTTTTCCACCCAATGATATAACAACTCTTCATTATCATAATTCCTCACCATACTAACACATGAAAAGTACCACGACCTTAAAAAAATCGTCATCATAGTCATATAAGAAATCATCATCTAACACATGAAAAGTTAACCAACACTAGCTAATTTTTATCATCCTGGTTAAATAACTCATCATCATTCTAGCACATGATGAGTACTATCTAGGACCTACTACTCTCTCTTAGGTAAAATAGCATAAAATAGGTAAACCTCTCCGTCTCCATTATGGAAAATAGAGATCCACATGTCTCCAACTTGTGGCCTGCACAACTCCTTGTTGTCTCCAAGTGGTTTTCTCCATCATTTGACTTTGAGGCATTGAACTGTTCGAGAAAACGAGTATGCACTGCGGAAACCCATCGACAGACTTGGCCATAAGCTAATAATATCCAAATCACCTTCGACAAACATCAAGCCAGGCACAATCTCGGGCGTGAGTTTTTGTTGAAAAATATAATAGTAACATACTTAGCATTCTAGTTTTGGTTAAGAAGAATCTATGCAAAAGAGGGAGTACTGATACAATAGTACAAAATCTTACCATGCTATCTAAACGGATGTTAACATGGTTCAACTCGTGCACTACTGGCACGTATCCAATATAACTTTTGCCAAGTTGATAATTGGTCTTAAAATTCTAAATCTCCTTAATAAATGAGATAAGATGATTTTTCTCTAGACAAGTTATATCTGAGCCATAACTGTAGTAGGTCTTATCTATTACCTTTCAGGAATTTATTGGACAAAATAAATAAGCTGTCAATTATAAATAAAAAAGGTTAGTTGGGATGAGTACCAAATATAAATAATTTTTTGACAAACTCACAAGGAGGTAGAACTGTAATCATGTCCACATGCACACAAATTTTGATATTATCTTTACCGTCATTTTCAAGACCAGGATCGAAGGTTATTTCCATGTCCTCTTGAAATCTGTAGGCCTTGCATAGTCCTCTCCCATTGAAAAACAAAAATTACACATTAAAATAAAAAGCACATGTCATGCTTAACTACAAAAAATACATGTCGTCGATACATACCGTAAAATATTAGAAGTCCTCCTTTAGCGTGAGGGTGATGCATCTATCATTTTCTAAGTGAGGTCAGTTGCACATACCCCCATCGCGGGTGAAGTAATCGCACTCAGGGATCCAATCGTCGTTAGACATTTCCTGTGTTCATGATTCAAAGATCAAAAATAATTGGAAATTACACCAGGAACTCAACACACACATCACTCTTCGTCACGGGTTGTGACTTTCGGTTTGTCGAGTCTCCCTCGAAAAACACTAATTTCTAGTGGTGTATATGGTGGGCCCTCCCTCTCTGATATTGCTACAGTTGGTTATGGTCGCTCCTCTATTCGTTCCCCATTACACAAAAATGTCTAGCACCTCAGAACGAAGGAGAAGCGACCCCACAACAATAGTCTGGATTCTTCCACTCTCATATATCGACCATCGGTGATGGTCGCATCCCCTTCCCTCATGCATTACCAAGGTCTATCACGAGGAGAAGAGGACAAAGCGTACCCCACGACAACATCGGGATGCTTCCTCTATGATATATCGACCGACAGTAATGGTCGCATCCCCCTCTTCCCTCATGCATTACGAAGATCTATCACGAGGGGAAGAGGTGGAAGTGACCCCCACTACAACAGTTGGGATGCTTCCTCTTTGAAAGTCACCCAAGGAGTCTCAACCGACTGAAAATCAACCCCTTAAATATATGGAGTAACAAAATAAAAAATTGTGTAAGATTTCCCAGAATGTCCTGTAATTCTTGCTATGGTAAATCACGGGCAATCGATATTTCCTACTTTATAGCAGAAATCATGCTGAAATCCACCAAAAAATTCGGCATGACCTTTCCTAAAATAGGACCTATCGAGCGTCTGAAATTTTCCGAAACGAAAATGAATCAACATTCTGGAATAACAAAGGACAATCTGAAATGTTCCCGGCAGAATCATACACATATCCAACGAGACAACAAATACATGTCCAAATATAATTGACTTTTAACATGAGTGGAGGAGAAGGAGGAGGTGGACTTTTAGCTCACTGACACGGTCGTAGAGGAAGTAGAGGAAGCTCCGACGACGATCATTCTAGGGAGAGACGCGACACTAGAAAGCCTACATATTCCACCAAGTGAAAAATTGGGACTACTAAATCTAATATTAAAAAAAACATATTTAAAACTATCTCATATTAGCATTCCAATACATTTCTATATATTGAAAATTTTCTATACCTAAAAAACTATATTACTAATTTCTTTTACCACAAATTTCTATTACTAATTTTTGTACTAAAAATTTCAATACCTAAATTTGTTTACTAGAAATTTCTATTACTAAATTTGATAACTAAAAATTTCTCATATAGCAATTCAATACATTTCCATACCTAAAATTTTATATTATTAATTTTTTGTACTAAAATTTTCTATACCTAAGTAGGGCAGAGAGGTGGGATGAGGGAGGAGGGAGGTGGGATGAGAGAGGAGTAGAAGGGAGGAGGGTAACGGGAGGAGTGGGGAGAGAGGAGGAGGAAGGAGAGGAGGGTGGCAGGAGGTGTATGGCGGAGGGTGACGGGAGGAGGGAGGAGAGAGGAGAGCGACGAGAGGAGGAGGGAGATAGTGAGGGTGATACCAGCGACGACGCGAGAGCAAGACGGAGCGATGAGACAAGGTCATCGGCGGTAGCGTGGGAGAGTGTGCGGGCGGAGAAGAGTGAGAGTGAGGGAAACGGTTCGGGGAAGAAGATATGACAATCTTAGTAGTAGCGTTGGGCTGGTAGCCAATGTTGTTGCTAAGGGATTTACCTCAAGCGCTGGGCCACAAAAAAGTGCTGCTGCTAGTGTGGCTCACATACTGGCTTTTGGATATGCACTAGCAACGCTTGTCTGACAGACACGTGCTACTTCTACTATGCTAGCATGAGTGCTTGTTTTATAAACGTTGTTACTATGGCTATTCCCGGGGATTGCCGTGGGGCCAACTTATCAGTAGTACTTGGTATAATAGCCAACGCTATTGGTAAAACTTACGTAGCAGTGGTAGTTGCCCAACATTACTAGTACATAAAAGTAGCTCGGAGCTCTTACCCATCGCTACTGTTAATATTTTACAAATAAACTATTTTCTAGTAGTGAAAGCACGTACTCGAGGAGGGGACGCTGGTGTTATAATAACTATGAGGCTACTTTCAATGCATTGGTGCTAAGATGAGGTGCTAAACACATTTAAAAATTTAGCAACCAAAGCTCTCAATCTATATGTGCTTAACTTGTTATAGATAAGTAAACTCTATTTAATGAGTTAGGTACTAAAGGTCTTCATGCATTGGTGGGCTTCCTTTCATTTAAGTATTTTTGCCTAAGTTTACGCGCTTAGCATCGTTTCTTCCTGGATCACCACACTCATCTCTCTTCTCATAAATACCATGCCACATCAGATTTTTTGCCTATGTGACAGCCTTAGCACCTATACAAGGTGAAGCATTGGGAGGGGGCTGATGTGGCATGACAGGGCATGTAAACATGCAATATAATGTAATGTATGCCCATGTATTTGTTCTTACAACGACAATAGTTCGAAAGGCTCTCGCCTTGGCACATGCATCCAAATAATAAATGTTGCACATAGATATTCCAAGAATCTAAAGAAACGGTCTTAACAATTCAATGCTCATTCCCCTGTCGTTCACAAAGCTAACTCATCATAATAAGAATTTACACTAATCCTCAAATGATGGATATCCCTTTCGATTCCAAAAGTAATATAAACGACATGGTCAAGTCAATCAACCACTCATACATGATGTCTCATATTACCCTAGTATAGCAATTACACATGAAGAAGGGAGCACCATAAATATTGACCAACGGAAGGTTTCAATTTTCTTATACTAAAATCCAAAATTAATAGATTCTCATCTCCCACTAGTAGAAAACAGGGCATTGGTTTGGGCCGGGCCAGCCCATTACTCCCGGTTCAGTCACGAACCGAGACCAATGGGGGCACCGGTCCCGGTTCGTGAGGCCAGGGGGCCGGGCGGGCCACGTGGGGCATTGGTCCCGGTTCGTCTGGAACCTTTGGTCCCGGTTCCATACATGAACCGGGACCAATGTGCCTCGCTCCTGGCCCACAACCATTGGTCCCGGTTCGTGGCTGGATCCGGGACCAAAGGGGGTCCTTTAGTCCCAGTTCCAGCCACGAACCGGGACCAATGAGATGTCTATATATACCCCCTCGTCAGCGAGCACAGCACTCCACATTTGCTCTGTTTTTCAGGCCAGCGAGGGGAGAGCTTTGTGGTGCTCTAGCTCACCTCCTATGTAGATGAGGTGTTTGATGAAATGCCCAAGCCAAAATTAAGCTTTCTCCTCTCGAAGCTCCTTGTCTAAACTTCATTTTCGTCAAGATTTGTCTAGGTTTGGCGGTCCGTCCTGTTCCGTCCTCGTCTTGAAACCGCCGTCGATCTCCCGTGCGTGGTGAGCCTCTTGATCTTATCTTCTTGCTAAGAGAAAATATACTTACTCATATGATTTTCTTACTTTTATTATTGTTTGTTATTATATAGTGCCATCGTTATGGTATCCGTCCACGTCGGTCCTCGTCCAGTCTATGATTCAGATGTGGTATATTATCTTTTATATAACTATTTCACATATCTAATGTCTATGACAATTAATTATGCCACCAACTTGACGTAGATGTTTTTATCTATACGAAGTGTTGAACCAGAAATTCCAACCGACTATGCAAGTTTGCTCGAGAAGTTAACAGAAGCTGAAAAAGAAATCGATCATTTGAAAGAAAAATTGAAAAGAACTGAAGATGACAAGATGGGATTGGAGTTGCATGTTGCCGATATCGTCGACGATCACAAGACCAAGATGGATGCAATGCGCTTGAAGCTTAGAAAGATTAGAAAATATGCCATTCATACTGAGGCTTGGTATCATTATGACGTTGGATCAATTGGTACCTTAGTAGTGGTTATGATTGTATTTGCTGTTGCATTTAAATTTTTTACGTGGTTTCGTTGTATGTTTTAATTAGATGCTCTATAGAGCTATATGTTGTTCAATAATGACAACTATGTACATAATTAGATTGCCCACCAACAGATATACATCACCATATCAGTGTGAGAGAGAGCGCACCAACACACCATAAGATATGGGAGTTACTTAAGGAAAGCCTCGACGGACCGAAAGTCACACAGGCATTGGGATCCAAAGAGTGCCGTAATTTTTGAACTGGATTATTTGGGACGATGTATTAGTGATATTATATTCGAGTTCATTATAAATGTATTTGTGATTCGTAATTAAGCATGACTTCTGCCTCTTTTGCTTCAACTTATAATTAATTTTAATTTTTTACTGTTCTACTAGCATATCCCCTATCATGCAAGAATTGCTGTTTTGGATAAGATTGGTTTCAATACAAAAAAAGATATGTAGGTAAAGATAGTTTACTTGAGGACCGAGCATGGTTTTACTTTTGCGGTAAAATTATACCATGCAGACACCTATTGCTATTTTGAATGCAAAAATTGGCAAGCACTATGCAAGGCTTATGCATTTAAGCCTAATATGCTTATCACCTTTGATATTCGTCCGGAAGATGAAATTGAAGGTAATATCGACATCTGGGTCGATGTGCGGACGCCTCCAGTTCTACCATTACGTGAGTTTCTCAACCATATTTATTAAGTAATTTATATTATTTATTTAAAAATAGTTGACAACTTATTTGCATTGACAGCTTATTTTCATTCTTCAAAAAATGTACGGAAGATGGTAGACAGAACCAGTACTACAGTGATGAAGCAGAATTAACTTATAAGGAGAAAGATCATCTTACCGCATTTCTTAGTCAACTTGAGAATTACAATAGCTATTATCAAACTCCTGCATATTATGGTCAATACGTGTCACTAGTGCACGTGGTGAACTATGATAACATCATGGAGATTGCATGGTAAGATTTTAATTCTATTATTACGACAGTCGTGCATCTTTTTCATAAATTCTTCTAAACCTAAACTACATTGCTAACTACAAAGTTATTACTATTATTTTCAACAGAAAATCCTGGAGGATTGTGTGTCTCATTTGATGTTTCCGAGAGGTCGCGTTGCTGTTACGAGCTTAGGGCCACCACGGCCAGGTCAGCCTACGCATCACTCCTGTCCATACCGAATTTCTAAACCCGATGGAGTCATGACAATCAAAGATTGGAAAAAATGTATGTTCAATCGTAGAGAGCTACTTGGAAGCAACAATGTGCGTATGCCAAGAATGGAAGACAACATGATCTCCGTTCTCCATAATGGAGAGTCAGGGCATATCTTGTTTTATGATATTGTACCTAAGAGATGGTAGAGTAGGTCCTACGAGATAGGAGTACGTAGGTCCTAGGTATAATGTGTTATTATGTGCTACAATGTGTTAGAGTTGATGATGATAATGAGGATGAGGAGTTGTGATTATGACTATTGACCAACTTGTTATATGATGTCTCATTGACAAAAATGATGATTAAATTGTGTTATATGTTCTATCGATAAGGTTTTAAATTCCAAATGCTTTTAAATTTATTTTACAGTGCTCATTGTGTGGCCTATTGCGTAAAGAATTTATTTTCAAAAAAAGTGCATTAGGTTTGGAACTAGTGTTCCTGTAGTATATTAGTATATTAGCAGTAGTATTGTACTGTGTGTTATATTATTTATAGGATATTTACCTGGTATTTATTTTAGCCAGAATATATATTTTTCATATTTTTACGTAGCAATTTTCTTAAAAAAAATGCAGTTAGGCTGCACAGTTGCCCAACCGGGCGGCATCAGCCGCAGGCCCAGGAAGGCCTGCCCAAGAGCGCACCCACACCACTCCCTTTGTCTTTTTTTTTCCTCTTTCGCCTCTAGCCGCTGCCCAGCAGGCCCCGCACTCATCTCCTTCCCGCGCCGCATATAGCGCACGCACACATGCAGCAGCGAGCTCTAGCCGGGTCGATCTCGCTCCCCAGTTGATCCCGTGCGCGCCCAGGACGCCTCCCCGCACGCGAAGCCCAAGAGGTACCCCTTCTCTCCATCTCTCCGTCGTTGCACGGTACTGCCTCGGCAAAACGGATCTTGCCAGGAGCTTCCGAATTTCGTCGTCTTCTCCAAACGCGTGCGGAGCGATAGGAACGATAGGAACGATCCGCCAGACGTCGCCGGTTCACGCACAGTTCACGTCGCCGCCGTCGCCCGTAGAGGAGACCCCCGCCGCCCGTAGAACCACCGTCGCCACCCCCGTCGAACGTCGCATCCTCCCGTCACGTCACCTTGGCCGGAGAACGTCGTTTTTCTGCTCACGGTGAGCACGCGCGCAGAACCTCCCCCCCCAGCCATTCCACGCGTGGCACGTGGCAGCAGCCATAGCTTCAGCTAAAACAGTGTATTTTGGGCAGATTTTCACCTATTTTTCATTTAGCTATATCTATTAATCTATATGCTCTGTTTAGGTAAAAAAAATTCCTGTAAACTCACAACGACTAGTAGAATATTATAGAACCACCTTTTCCCATGTTTTTAATATCCAAATTTGAATTTGTTCAAACTTATTTTGAACTTTCCGGAGGCCATAATTTGCAAACCGTTATGATTTGTACCTACTGTTATGCTACTGTTTTGTGATTTTAAAATGATTTTGTTGTTATTGGTTTTACTTGATAATATTTGAGTGTAGTGATTTATTTGTTGTGATTTTTGAAACGTGTAGATTGACCGGAGTGGGTTTTTTAAACAATTGTCAGGAGTGTGACTTTTTGAACCAGAATCGAGGCAAGTTACATGTTGATCATCCTTCACCTATTGTTTTCTATGCATGTAGTCTATATCACACTATGAATTTATGCATGTATAGGAATATTATTATATTAAGCTATGCTATTGAGTTATCTCCTCGTCGATGAAGATCGTGGTAGTAATAGTTTTGCTATGCTATGTAGACGGGATTGGTTGTTGTATTCATTGAGATATGTGAGGATTGTTAAATAAATTGTGTAGTAACTAAGGATACAATTCATCTTCGGGCGGAATTGGTATTGCTGGGTGGTCTCGGGAACATCATGGTTTCGACCCTCTAAATGTAAATGGAATACGGCCGAGGTTCAAAAAGATCAGACAGACTTAATGACTAGTAGTTTCCATGTGCGGCCACGGGGTATATGGGCTCTGGCTTAGTTGATCAGTTGTGGAAACCTTACTCGGATATGCCAGCAGATGTAGTTATGATAGTTGGGATGGATCGTCTGTGGGACTAGGTGACTGCTTTTGAAAGACTTCGTCTCAATCTTTGGATTGGGTCCAGTGGGTAAAGCGTACTAAACTCTGCGGAGTATTAAAACGAATCATGATTAGCGTATCCCCGGTTATGGACAGCTTTGAGCAGCTAGGCCATTACAGTAGTTGGATGATCTTGACAGATGTTACCCTCAATAAAACTTGGTGGGAAACTTAATAATGTAATAGGTCAGGGTTGGAGATACCAATTCGACCGTATGTATTTAATGGTAACAAATAAATTATAACTTGACTATTATGTAGTTATGAGGACAAAATTAGCTTTGTTGCAAAATAACCATCAAGCCTTCCTTCGTTATACTATGCATGTACATGTAGGTCTGCTTTATTATTTCTCCTATGTAACTTGCCAATACATTCAATTTATTGACCTATACGTCTCCAATGTCTCATGTTGCAGGATATTCACACAAAGAGTAAGGTATTGTTAGGGTTGCCAGTCTTCACTCGGCATCGCCAGTGGGCTATGATGGGACTTATCATTTATTCTGCTATTTTTCCGCTGTTTGATTGTATAAAGCTAGCTAACACTAGTAGAAAACAGGGCATTTGTCACAGCTCGATCTACACATTAGTTTCGGTTGCCTTACGAACCGGGACTCGGTTCGAGCGGCTAGGGCGCCGGTCGGGCATTAGTCCCGGTTCGAGCGGGACCTTTAGTCCCGGTTGGAGACACCAACCGGGACTATAGGGGTCGATACCCTTTAGTCCCGGTTCGTGTCTCCAACCGGAACTAAAGGCTCACCTTTAGTTCCGATTGGAGACACGAACCGGGACTTAAGGGGTTGGGGCTTTAGTCCCGATTCATATCTCCAACCGGGATTAAAGGTCCAACCGGTACTAAAGGGTTTTCAAATTTTTATTTGTTTTTTCTATTTCTTTCTGTTTTTAGTTTCTGTTTTAAATTGCTTATATCTTTTAGGATATTTGATGTTTTTGAGTGATTCTTTTTGCATTAGATTCAAAATTTTGTCTAGTTTGTGTTTGTGCAATTAGTTTTCAAATTTGAATGGTTTAAATTTGAATTTGTTCAAATTTTCTTCAAACCCTAGATTGTGAATAACTTGAGTTTAAAAATAGTTTTTCATTTAATTCTTTTTTCTCCTAGGCACATGTTAGATGGTGCATGTTGAACACACAAAAAGTATGCAGTTGAAATAAGTTTAAAAAAATGAAATGCCTTTGTAATAGATGAGTTTTCGTCCAAAACTCTAATACTTCGAAAGGGATTGTCCATTTTGTACAGAAAGTGCATCTAGTTTTTACCGTAAGCCTCTCAAATTTTTAACACATGCTATGTGGGTGAAATAATAATACCGTGCCAAGTTTCAACCTTTTCAGAGTTCATTTGCAGTGCTTTTCAATTTCAGGGTCATTTAGCTCAAAAAAATCATTAAATGCATGAAAAATAGCAAATGAAGTTAGAAATGGGTTAACTCTGGCTTGGTTAACCTTAGTTGTGACTCTGGCTGAGACGATGCTACCATATGTAGTTGACAGTATGATTGGATGGACACCAACCCGGACTAAAGGTGTTTTGAAATTTTCAAACTCTATCCCCCCTATGGACCGCCTTTTTGAGTTTTCTAGAAAATAAACAAAAATGATAAAATCTTCAAAATATAAAATCCTTTGTCTAGTTGGTATAGAAATTTTGAAATATGAATTTTAACCGTTTCTAAAAAAATGAAAAAAAAAGTAAAACGGGCATAACTTTTGCATACGACATCGAAAAAAAAGTTTCATATATCAGAAAAAAACTAGAGAAAAATTGGGACTCGATTTCACCAGGGTTTACCCGGAGAAGTTTTCTTAGATTCTCGAAATTCCAAAAGTAGTTATTTCAAAAAAAAAGATTTTTTCCTACAAAATCAAAAAATAATATTAAAAAAATAATTTTATTTAAAAATAAATAAATGATGTCATATTTGGATTCCTCACATTTTTTGATAATAATGGATCTATTATTTGTTGAATTTCGATTTACAAATTTAAAAATATTAATTATGCCATATGAATTGAATATATGGCAAAAAAATAAATAAAATAATAATATTACTTATTTTATTTTCATAGAAATTCAATATTATTATTACTTATTTTGTTTATTTGAATACTTGTTTGGAATTCAAAAAATAAAATAATGTGATATCGAGACCTAAAAGTTAATAGGATTGATAGCTTACTATTGTCAAGAAAACAATAAGTGCAGACTTGGAAACAAAAGGTGATAGAACTAAAAAGTTAAGCGTGCTCGGGTTAGAGGAGTGAGAGGATGGGTGACCGGCTGGGAAGTTAGATGATTTGGAATGAGTGGTGATTAGAGATTGAATTGTCAAATAATTGAAAAGCAGTGAGAAGGGGTGATTAGAGATTATCAGATAATTCATAGATTTGAAAATTAGAAGAAAAAAAATACCTTTGGTCCCGGTTCGTGTTACCAACCGGGACTACAGGTCCTCCACCACAGCAGCCCACGTGGAGCCCCATTTGTCCCGGTTTGTAGGCAAACCGGGACTAAAGGTATTGGGCTTTAGTACCGACCCTTTAGTCCTGGTTCCGGAACCGGGACAAATGGGCTTTTTTCTACCAATGTAAGTGCTATGCAGATTGTCATACTTTATGAATTCTAGATCATACATTGTAATAAATGATGCACTTGTTATTGTGGTATTCATCTATGCTATGTGTGCTAGCGAATTGATCCAGGGACTAGCATCGTAAGCACAGAAACTCAAATCCTTCGAGGTTTGGTCATTATAGGGCTAGAGGATGCAAACAACAACAGGGGAGGGGAGAAGAGTTAGTGACTCACGGTCGGAGCCAAATTAATCATCATCAGGCGGCTGCCGCGAGGAGGAAGGACGACCTCCGCTCATGCTCTTCAGTGAAAAGGAGGTCCAAGAGAAGATTGGAGTGGGGAGGAAAACGACAGATGGTGTTAGGCAAACACGCAGACCCATCTTGCCGAAGAGGGATGAAACTCTAGCGTCGGCAAGGGGTCAAACCCTAACACCGCCCGCGGTTTAGGAGGCGACTGCAGTGATAGGAGAGCAACATGAATGAAATAGATGAAATTCCTATCAAAAATACCCTCAAATTTCTAACGAAAGTACCCCTCGAATAGTTGGAGAGGGAAAGTCTGATTTGTTTGAAAACTTTTTAACCGAAAATGCCTCCGGAAGTCTCGACTACATTCTTTCCGGTTTAGAAGGCTTATGCGTATCCCCAGATATATAATTTGACCAATATAAAATGAATTGTATAGTCTAAAATTTATACTGTTAGAAAATAGATGATTTGAAGTTCCTAATGGTATATTCTTAGGGGTATATAACTTGTATTATGTTAATCTATTTGTCAAGCTAGATATAAGCACAAGCATTATAAACTGGAAAGGAGAGAGTATATCTTACATGTGATGCCATTGTATTACATCTGATCTAGACCGTCCAATACGATTGTACGGACGATCCATAATCACTGGAGACATAGTAAAATGAATCTAATTAATTGGGTCTGATACTTTTCCATGGCCATAATGGTGCCCTCCGTACAAATTACGTGAGTTAAAATTAACCAATGGTGCTAACCGCCAAGGGTGAAGATAGGTAGGTATAGGCAGGCTTGTTATCACTGATAATTCTGCCTTTTGGAGTATGCTCACAAGAATGATTGATTACCTAATTAATCTGGTAGGTGGCCATAGCTTCTTAGTTTATTTTTTCGGTTAGGCCGTCCTTGGTGCATCAAATGCATAGTGCAGTATTGCACAGAACAATTTAGTATTTCCTTCAAAATTTTCCATGGCCATAATGGTGCCCTCCGTACAACTTACGTGAGTGAAAATTAACCAATGGTGCTAACCACCAAGGGTGAAGATAGGTAGGTATAGCCAGGCTTGTTATCACTGATAATTCTGCCTTTTGGAGTATGCTCACAAGAATGATTGATTACCTAATTAATCTGGTAGGTGGCCATAGCTTCTTAGTTTATTTTGTCGGTTAGGCCGTCCTTGGTGCATCAAAGGCATAGTGCGGTATTGCACAGAACAATTTAGTATTTCCTTCAAAACTTTATGGACACCAAGATTGATGAATTTGTATACATACAGCATTTTCTTTTCTATCCTTTTTTTCATTCATCGTGCCGAATAGCTATGCCTATTTGCCAAGTTCAGCTCCCACATTGCCCCAAGATTCTTACTCTCCGTTTGCGGCTGCGCAAGCGGTCTCCTCAATGAGACCCCGTAGAAGTGCTTTCGACATTAGTGTAGGTTGCCTTCTTCTATGGGTTGACAATGGATACTTCGGATCTTGTCGTCGATTGTGTCTCCTCGAAATGTTTGGGTCACTTCCCTGTTGCGGTCATCAGAGAGTCTGGTGACACTTGTAGAAAACGGTTTTTTGTCCCGGTTCGTAAGGGCCTTTGGCCTTTACTTTTAGTTCCGATTGGATTATGAACCGGTACTAAAGTTGCTCCGCGTGGCAGCTTTCTAGAGCGGGACCTTTAATTCCGGTTGGTGTTATCAACCGGTACTAAAGATATTTTTTTAATAATTTTTTATTTTATTTTATTTTATTTTATTTTTAAACCTTTGAATTATTTGACAATTTAATCTCTAATCACCCCTCCTCATTGCTATGGAATTATTTGACAATTTAACCTCTAATCACCCCTCATTCCAAATCGTCTAACTTCTCGGCCGGTCACCCATCCTCTCACTGCTTTAACCCCAGCACGCTTCACTTTCGAATTCTATCACCCCTAGTTTCAAGTCTACACTTATTGTTTTCTTGACAATACTAAACTATCAATCATATTAACCCTTAGGTCTTGATGTAACATGATTTAATTTTTTGAATTCCAAAAAATTATGAAAATAAACAACAATGATTAATTTAAAATTTTCAAAAAATCTCAAAAAGGAAAAAAATCAGAAAAATCTCTAAAATTCTCAAAAAATACGAAAAAACCAAAATAATAAAAAGTTCAAAATAAAATAAGAAATAATAATATATAATTAAAATAAGTAATATTATTATTTTATTCATTTTTTGCAATTTATTCATTTAATATGGCATAATTAATATCTTTAAATCTGTAAATCGAAATTCGACAAATAATATATCTATTATTACAAGAAAAACGTGAGGAATCCAAATATGACATCACTTATTTAAAAATAATAATTTTTGATAACACTTTTTTCGACATTGTATGCAAAAGTTATAGTCGTTTATTTTTTCATAACACTTTTTTAATCTTATTTTAACTCCAGACTTTTTGTGTGTTCAACATGCACCATCCAAAGCCACATCATCAATTTTCAACCCTTTCCCACTTCATTCACTATTTTTCATGCATTTATTAAAAAAATTCCAGCTAAATGACCTTGAAATTGAAAGCAGTACAAATGAACTCTGAAAAGGTTCAAACTTGGCATGGTATCATCATTTCACTCACATAGCATGTGCTAAAAAGTTGAGAAGGTTACGGTAAAAACTAGATGCATTTCGTGTACAAACTGGATAATCCCTTTCGAAGTATCAGAGTTTTGGACGAGAACCCATCTGTTACAAAGGCATTTCATTTTTTTTAACTTATTTAAACTCCAGAGTTTTTGTGCATTCAACATGCACCGCTCAAATCCACATCACCAATTTTCAACCATTTCCCACTTCATTCACTATTTTCATGCATTTATCTTTTCTTTTGAGATAAATGACCCTAAAATTGAAAAGCACTACAAATGAACTCTGAAAAGGTTGAAACTTGGCATGGTATAATTATTTCACCCACATAGCACGTGCTAAAAATTTGAGAGGCTTACGGTAAAAACTAGATGCACTTCATGTACAAATTGGACAATACTTTTCGAAGTATCAGGATTTTGGACAAGAAATCATCTGTTACAAAGGCATTTATTTTTTAAACTTATTTCAACTCCAGACTATTTGTATGTTCAACATGCACCATCTAACATGTGCCTAGGAGCAAAAAGAATTAAATTAAAAACTATTTTTAAACTCAAGTTATTCAGAATTTAGGGTTTGAAGCAAATTTGAAAAAGATTCAAATTTAAATCATTCAAATTTGAAAAGTAATTGCAGAAACAAAAACTAGACAAAATTTTGAATCTAATCCAAAAAGAATCACTCAAAAACATCAAATATCCTAAAAAATATAAGCAATTTAAAACAGAAACTAAAACACAAAACAAATAAAAAAACAAAAAAACAAAAAAACTTTTAAAACCCTTTAGTCCCGGTTTGTATCTCCAACCGGGACTAAAGATCTAGCCTTTAGTCCCGGTTGGAGACACAAACCGAGACTAAAGGGGTTGGAGACACGAACCGGGACTAAAGGGTATCGGCCCCTTTATTCCTGGTTGGTGTCTCCAACCGAGACTAAAGGTCCCGTCTGAATCGGGACTAATGCCCGACCGACGCCCTAGCCGCTCGAGCCGGGACTAATGCTCACATTAGTCCCGGTTCATAATGCAACCGGGACTAATGCTCACATTTGTCCCGGTTCATAATGCAACCGGAACTAATGTGTAGATCAAGCTGTGACGAAAGCCACGTTTTCTACTAGTGTGATTTTAGAGTTGGTATGGCACCAAGCTAGGCTTATTATGTTCCATGGAGTTGTGTAGGCTGGAAATGATGACAAATTCTCCTTGATCCTTGGTAATCTTTATTTCATCTATGTCTTTTTCAAAAATCTTAGACATGTTTGTATTAGTTTTTTGCAATTGAAAGCATAGTCTCTTGTTCGCAAATAAAATAAAATATTGCAGTCTCTTTTTTTGAATGAAAGGGGTCTCTCCTCTACCCCATTTTATTTCATGAAGCAGTAAACGAGACACAAGTTCAACCACATCGGCACCTACTAGAAAGCAAAATAAAAAAAGGACCCACGCAAAACCACATAGGGAATGCCTGCCCACTCCAACCACCAGTCATATGGACCCACACAGGATCATCAAGCTTTGATCATGAAGTCTAGAGCAGCTTATTACATCATACCCAAATCAACGTCAAGAGTCACTTGCGGATCAAGCCCAGGCTATCCTCATGAGCTCCCCTCGATGTTTGTCTAGCAGGAGGACGAAGCGCCGAAAGATATCCATCTGCACGGCGTCGCAAAGCACCATCCATTACTGCAGGAGTCCTTTAGCTTGGCAAGGACACAGCCCAACCCTTTCCACCTGCATCCCTGGAAACAAAATTCGTTTCTCAATCTCTAGATACTCCACAAGGAGGCAACAATCACCATATTAAGCATAGGTCTACTCTTGTTAAATTTTCACAATGAGCAAACATCAGCAAAGCATGTAATTGTCTGTATGCGAAAGAATACAGATATCATTGCCCAAACGGGACTAACATTGATACATTCAAAGAATAGGTTTTGTATACTTTCAGCTTCACTACAAAACAGACATTATAAATCTTCCACATGTATTCTTTTGGCTAAGTTATCCCTAGTCAGAGCCTTGTTATTTAAACAAAGCCACAAGAAGACATGAATATTTTGCTGGGGAACGTTACATGGGAAACAAAAAATTTCCTACGTTCGCGCAAGACCTATCCATGGTGATGAGCATCTATGAGAGGGAGAGTGGATCTACATACCCTTGTAGATCGCTAAGCGGGAAGCGTTAAGAAACGTGGTTAGTGTAGTTGAACATCTTCACGATCCAAATCACCGAGCGTCCCACGATCCAATCACGATCCGTCCCGATCAATCACCGAACGGACGACACCTCCGCGTTCAGCACACGTACAGCTTGATAACGATCTCCGCCTTCTTGATCCAGCAAGAGGGAGCGGAGAGGTAGAAGAGTTCTCCGGCAGCGTGAAGGCGCTCTGGTGATTGTGGTGGAGCTATTACGGCAGGGCTTCGCCTAAGCACTGCAGAAATCCGATCTAGAGGAGAAACTATGCACTGGAGGAACGAGTAGCACGTGGCTGAAAATCTAGTGCCAAAACCCCTAAAACCTCCAATATATATAGGAGGAAGAGAGGAGGTGGCTTGGCCCTCAAGGTACCAGCCCTTGGTTCGGCCGAATCAAGTGGGAGAGGAGGAATCCTCCTCCAATCCTAGTAGGACTAGGATTCCTCCCTATTTTCCCTTTTTTCCACCTTATCTCTTTGGGTTTTCTCTCCCAGCTGCATGGGCCTTGTGTGGGACTTCCACCATCCCACTAAGGGCTGGTATTCACTCTGCCACAGCCCATGTAACCTCTTGGGTCGAAATACCCCTCCCGATGGTCTCCCGATACACTACCGGCACTCCCGGTACACTCCCGATTAGCTCGAAACTTTTCGGCGACCAAAATAGGACTTATTATATATCAATATTTACCTCCGGACCATTCCGGAGCTCCTCGTGACGTCTGGGATCTCATACAGGACTCCGAACAACCTTAGGTCACCACCATACATAACTCTATACTACCGAAACGTCACCCAACCTTAAGTGTGTAGACCTTGCGGGTTCAAGAACTATGTAGACATGACCGAGACACCTCTATGGTCAATAACCAATAGCGGGACCTGGATGTCCATATTGGTTCCTACATATTCTACGAAGATCTTTATCGGTTGAACCTCTATGTCAAGGATTCAGTTAATCCCGTATGATGTTCCCTTTGTTCTTCCGTATGTTACTTGCCCAAGATTCGATCATCGGTATCTCCATACCTAGTTCAACCTCGTTATTGGCAAGTCTCTTTACTCGTTCCGTAATACAAGATCTCATGACCAACACTTAGTCACATTGCTTGCAAGGCTTATTGTGATGTTGTATTACCGAGTGGGCCCTGAGATACCTCTCAGTCACACGGAGTATCAAATTCCAGTCTTGATCCATGCCAACTTAACAGACACCTTCGAAGATACCTGTAGAGCACCTTTATAGTCACCCAGTTACGTTGCAACGTTTGATACACACAAGGCACTATTCCGGTGTCCGTGAGTTATATGATCTCATGGTCATAGGAACATATACTTGACATGCAGAAAACAGTAGCAATAAACTGACACGATCATATGCTACGTTTGTAGTTTGGGTCTTGTCCATCACATCATTCTCCTAATGATGTGATCCTGTTATCAAATGACATCACATGTCAATGGCTAGGAAACCTTGACCATCTTTGATCAATGAGCTAGTTCACTAGAGGCATACTAGGGACAATGTGTTGTCTATTTACCCACACATGTAATGTGTTTCCAATCAATACAATTATAGCATGGATAATAAACGATTATCATGAATAAGGAAATATAACAATAAACATTTTATTTATTGCCTCTAGGGAATATTTCCAACATATTTTGTGGACACAAAACTTTCCATAGGGCATCCCCAAATAGGGAAACCACGCCTCCAAAATTAATCATGCTATAAAATGATTTAACTGAGTATTTTCCACTTGGTTCGAGTAGCCACACTGGGGTATCTCGGTTATCAGATAGAGGGAATTGTGTTAGATGTTCAATGAGTTGGAGCCAACTGGCCATGCCCCTCTCATCAAGACAATGTCTAAATGATAACTTAAGTGTCACCCCGTCCCAAACCTGGGAGACTGAGCAATCAGTTTGATAGCAAATCTCGAACAAGTCCCAGAATTTAATTTTAAGGGAACAATCCCTAGCTAGGTGTCATGCCAAAAACTAATATTATCTCCTCTCCCAATTTTCCAAGAGTGGAAAGTTTTGGCAGCTTCTATGGCCCAGGTCACACTCTTCCAAAAGGGAGAGCCAACCTGCTCCCTGGACCATAACATGTTTGGGGACTGGACATTATATTTATAGGTAATTATATTAGCCCAGTCCTTGTCACTACTCTAAAAGAAGAGTTTCCCCTAGGATGCCAAGCGGGCCATGTTATAATCTCTCAAGTTGGGTACCCCCAAGCCACCCAAATTTTTCTTCCTCGAGACAAGCCCCCAATGGGCTATATGATACTTATGTTGATCCCCTACATTCCCCCAGAAGAAGTGAGCCATTTGGGAGTTGACGGCATTAATTGCCCATCTAGAAAATTTTAAAACAACCATCAGATATGCTGGTATGCTTACAATACAAGCACAGAGCAGTATCAATTTGCCTCTATAAGTGAGGTATCTACCCAGCCAACAAGAAATACCTCTCACATTAATCGTTAGTAAGTCACTCGTATGAAAATTTATTTTCATCCCAGACAGGTTTTCAAAGCAGGATAGGATCCACTTGAAATTCCTAGCTTTCTCATAGGAGTCCTCTAGAAATAGGAGTGTGTCACCCACATATTGCAAACTAACCACCCCACTTGGGATTACATGCGTGAGAAGTCCTGATATCAAAACATGGTTAGACGCCTTGACTAGCATTTTAGTAAAGACATCTGCAACTAGGTTCAAGAGCAGGGGGAGAAGGGGTCTCCTTGTTTAAGACCTTTTCAACCCATGAAGTAGGGGCCAGTGGAGTCATTTATCCATACACTAAAGGTACTTCTCCGCAGTAATACTTTGATCCAGGAGATCCATTTAGAGCCAAAGCCCTTGGATTCTTACATCGCAAAGAGGAATTCCCAGCTTACCCTATCATATGCTTTTTCATAATCAAGTTTGAGCACAAGCCCAGGAGTGCCAGATTTCTTAACCTCATGTATGACTTCATGGGCCAACACCACACTCTCAGGAATGTATCTACCTTTGATAATTGTTTGGTTCGGGGAAACCGGTCTATTACTAATAGGTGAAAATCTATTAGTCAGAGCTTTGGAAAGAATTTTCATAGCACAGTTGCTAAGGCTGATAGGCCCAAAATTCTTCATATCTTTAGAATTCTGCTCTTTAGGGATCAGAATGATCAAAGCAAAGTTTAGTCTATGAATATCTAGTTTACCCTCCTCAAAATCTCGCACCATAGCCATAACATCGTATTTGATCACTTGCCAAAAGTTTTGGTAAAATAGGAAGGGTAGGCCATCAGGGCCGAGTGCTCCATTGGCATAAGAGCTATAAATAGCCTCTTTAATTTCCTCTTCATAAAAGTTCTTTTGTAGAGTCTCATTTTATGCATGAGTAATCATTTCATCCTCCTCCCAGAAGTAAGGCCCAAGATGAATGTTATGTTTCTCTTCATATCTGAATAAGTTCTTATAAAAGTTGGTAGCCACCCCTAGCGTCTCACCTGTGGTGTGAACAGGGCCAGAACCCCCATTTAGCTCCGATAGATGGTTTTTACGATGTCGAAGGTTAGCCAAGGCATGAAAATAAGCATTTTCTTATCACCATCCTTAATCCTAAGATCTCTCGATCTCTACCACAAGGCAGGCATTCTCCTCCTTTTTTCCTGATGATATCCAACTCATTCTTAATTTCTTTCATCCGAGCTTTGTCTACGGCAGAGACCCGATTGGACTCCACAAACACATCAAGGATATCAAATTCCCGGATAAAATCTAATTTTTTTCCTCTTAATCTCTCCTTCAATGTTAATACTCCAACCCCTGATTTTCTTTTTAAGAAATTTAGTTTTTAAGAGCCACACATCGATGGAGTTTCTATCGGGGACTGAAGTATTCCACACATCGCTTATAAGTTGTTTAAAGTCAGGATGCTCCAACCACCACTTCTCGAATCTAAAAATCTTAAGGAAGGTAACCCTCCGAGCCCCTGTATCTAGGATTAAGGGGGTATGATCACTGCCAATCCTCCGCAATGCCCATGGCACAGATAAGGCAAACCTATTATCCCAGGAAAGGGAGACAAACACCCTGTCATTAGTAGAGAAGATAGGTTCATCTTGGTTATTGCCCCCGGTGTACTTCCTATTCGCTATATTAATTTCCATCAAACCAAACTTGTTTATCCAATCATTGAAGAGGAAAGCAGTAGACAAGTTAATATTACCATTGCTCTTGTCCGTATCAGATCTAGCAAGGTTAAAATCCCCTCCCAGAATAAATGGATAATTAACAACATTCACAATATCCATGCAATTCGGATATAAATTCCAACTTAAACACATTATATCATGTACCATACACAGCAACAAGCTGCCATACTGCTTTGTCAGTTTTGTTCCTAATAGTTGCAATCACACAATACTTCCTGTCAACAAAACCAATAACTTCAAATAGCTCATTGTTAACACCCACAAGTATGCCTCCCGCAGTATTCTGCGCAGGGAGTTGGTTCCAAGTAAAGTCAAGTCTAACAGAAATGGTTTTAATGATGTTTTCCTCAATGTTCTCTCTCTTGGTTTCAAAGAAACCAACAAAGTCTACTACGTTCTTACTCAGATATGCACACATGCGTTGTGCTTTACTCGGTTGACCTAGACCTCGAATGTTCCAAAAGACTCCTATCATTTTATTTTAAAAGGGTGGGAAAGGCCACAAGGCATGCTCTTAGTATTTAAAACTGGACTAGAACTACCTAGATCAATAGCACCCCATGATCCAATGCTATTACTAGCACCATTCCAAGGGGAACCCCCCTCCACAATAGATGGACTAGTATATAAATCAGCAGGTAAGACAGTCTCTGGATTAACATCCACAAATTGAAGACACCTTAGTTTCTCTCTGTAAACGATATCCTGAATAATGTCAGTCTGTTCGCCTTTACTACTACCCACACACAAGTCAATTCTAGTAATTTGATCAGCAAGAGTAGCAGTATTGGTGGTAGAAAATGATTTACCTTGGAAGGATGAAGGGATCTCTAGGTTTTTCTTCTATAGATAAGTAGTAGCTTTCTCCATAATCTTGATGTTACCACGCTGCCTAGTGACTGGTCTGGTAGAGAGCACATGCCCCCACTTCCCCGATTGACTTGTGTTGCATTTAATTTTATTTTCAGATTTAGCAACGTCCAAGGACTCAAGAAATGATCTCTTGACAGAGCCAATAGCTATAACCGGATCTTCAGGAAGACATTACATCTCAGGTAGTTCAGTTTCATTATCATCTTCAGAATCAGCCATCTCAAACTTGCTTAGATGCACAGAACAGTATTCCATATGTGCAGATAAGTCCTCCTCCTCTTGGTCCACCTCCCTCTCAGTGGACTGCAGATTGTCCTGCATCTGCTTGGGAGGAGTCCTATTTCTTCTTTAATTAAAGAATTCTTCATGGTAGAAGCCCTTGAGTTTTGGTGGGTGGAATTCTATTGCAGAAGCAGACACTCCAGCCACACTTTTGTTCCTTGAACCAGCAGAGTTTTTGTAGAAAAGTTTGCCTTGTCCAACTCATCTATAGGTTCCTCTTCATCTTCTTCCATTGAATCTTTACTCCCATGTCCAGCATCCTCATCAACCTTGTCCTCAGCTGAATTGTCCAAGTCTGGGTCTTCATCATCACCATCAGATCCCTCTCCCATTTGCTCACAGCCTTCAACAATGAAGAAAAGCAGATATAATTTCTTTTTCATTTCCACTAGTCTCTCATATGGGATTTCTATAGGGTCTCTGCAGGCAATCATGATTCTGACTATCTCATAGAAGCTCTTGAACATCCCATTCCAATCCACATCCAAAAGTATACCAAAGCATGAAGCAACATGGGCAAAAACCTTCCATGCACACCATTTAGGAGGAATTCCTTCCACTTGCACCCAAGCTTCAGTTAACTCTCCATATGATTCCAACATCCCTTCACATTCACATAATTTTACAGAGACACCATCAATGGGTAATTCAAAGGTAGGGAACTCAATCAGATCTTCCACTTTCTTCCAAGGTGGGAATCTGAGCAGGAACTTCTTCTCCTCCAGTTCCTCTGATCTGCCAGGGCCACTCTTTTCCTTTGCATAAAATGACATTCAGCTGTGTAATCAAATTAGAAGAAGATACTTCTCCCTTCATCACTTTCAAAACTATGCAGTTTTTGTAGTTTAACCAAGTGAATTCAGCAGCTACATCTACGTCAATATGGTAGAAACCCAAACCTGTTGTTGCACTGTCCAAATACTCAGCTGTAGATTGTAGCCTAGCCCAAGCAATGCAATTGTTGACATTGTGATTGCCCGCACATATGAAACATTTTTTCTGCTCCACACAATTCCCAACAAAATGTCCAGGCCAACTGCAATTGAAACAAATCATATCCTTGTACCTGGGGTCAAGAACCTGAGTCACTTGGGTTATGTGAGGCGTGGGATTTGGGGGTGGGGCATTGGGACCTGGGGCAGCACTACTAGTAGCTCCACCTGTAGGCTTGAAAGGAGGTGTCGGGATCTTCGCAGCTGTGGCCGTCGGAGGAGCTTGAGAAGGGGCCACTGCGCCCTTCTTGAGCAACGGATGGCGCTTCCGTTGCTACAACCCACGCTGATCCATGTTCTTCTTCACCGCTGCAGCGAAGGAGATGCTTCCAGGCCCGATCCCCTCAGACGCAAGGCGAAATTTGGTGGGGATTGGGTCAAAAGGACCTGGCCGGAGAACTGGATGGCAATCCTCAATTGTGAATTTTCGAGATCTAAATAGCTCCTTCCTAACCCAAAACAGTTGGCTACCTAGAGCAAAGCTAGGGTTTACATGAGGGGGACCAAGAGAAATAGACGAGCGGCGACGGGGATGTTGGGGGGATGGGATAACCCATAACTGACAATAGAATCCGCCACCTCCTCCTTCATTCTGTTAAGAAGTTTAGAGGACGTATTTGTACCTCCCGTTTTCATATACACCACACATCCCCTGACAGGTGGGGTAGGAGGAGGGGTGGGCCCCAGACGGGGTGAAGCTACTTCCGAGTCCTGCCTGCTCACCTCTGCACAAGCAGGGTCATCACCGGCAGCTGGACTCGTCGAAAATGATTTTGGGGGTGATCCCCTGGTTTTCAGATCGACCAACCTTAACTGACTCCATAGGAAGAATCCTCATCTTCCCATCATCTCCACTAATTGAACCCTGATTTCCATCAATTGCATCTACACAAGCATGAAAGGAGAATTTAATTTTTGATTTTCGGAGTACCTTCACTTGAATTGGATGAACTATGCCTCGATCCCCTGGCCAGGGGGTGGATCTGTCGAATGGCAGGTCCCCCTCCTCCCCCCGCAGCATGGTCCAAGCCGCCCATGCCCCCGGGGCTCCTCCCGCTTCACATGCGGGGCGGGCTGACCCGGCGGCAGCACACCAGGTGGTATGTTGGCGAGCCACGCCATTGACGGCAGCGTGATGGTGAGCCTGGCCGGGCTCGTTGACTTGAATCGACACCACTTCACCGTTTGCTATGGATCTACGGACTCCGCCTGGATGGCCCGGAAGATCAGATCGTAGTCCATCCCATCGTCGTCGCTGGCTAAGCGGCAGCGCTCTGTGAACGTGCAACTGCGTATGACTTTCACACAGAGCTCTGCCCACTCTGCGCGGATGGGGAACCGCTCGCGCAACACCCGCTGGATTTCTGCCCTCGCCGCCGGCGAGCTGGAGTCGATTGGCGACAGCGACGCCACCGAAACCGGAGGCCCCATCGGAATCGGTGCTGCCACCGCAATGGCGAACGAAGCCGCCTCACGCTTGCACCTATGCGTGACCGCCCCGGGATCTGTGTCTACTGCGTAAGAGGAGGGGAGGGGCTGGTGCATGCGGTCTCGGTTAGGCGAGCGGATAGGCGAGCGGGCGGGGAGTGAATGGGGTTAGGTGGGAGGCGGGTGGCCATTAATGGCGGATGTGGAGCGGCTGGTGTCCGCCTCTCAATCGCCCCATTCGCTTGCGGAGAGGCCGCTCATTTCGCCTAATCGACCCAGTCTCTCTTACCACAAAAGGATGCATGGCTAAACTACTGTAGTGTTGGGAGAGTGAACGGGGCCAAGGTGAGCACCAAACGTACCACACGTGTTAATCAACCGAGCGGGCACGTTCCAATCCAAAACATAGAAAGCTTGGAGCGCAAGCGAGCAGCACGTAGGTTCGCTTTGGGTTTTGTTCGTTTGTCGGTGGTGCTGGGGTGGTTGGGACGTCACACCCCCTGGGGCTGGTTGCACTTCCATCCCGTTTCCAGGCGTCGCATGGCAAATGGGGCCTCATTTCCGAAAGGGCATACGTGGTGGACCAAGTCCCCATCGCTTTTATTCATTCACCCGCGTCCCTAATTAGTCTCCAATCAATCCAGTCCACAAACCATTGAACCCTGGTAATCTTAGTACTACCCCTTTTGCGATTCTCACGTTCTATCTTCCCTCAACTGCGAAGACGGTACAACTACTACACAAGCATACACATAGGGTTGGGATTTAAACTCGAAGCTCGCGAGCTAAACGAGCAGCTCATGGTCGGCTCGACTTGACTTGAAGTCGATAATTAATGGGTGGAGGTGAGTTTTAATATGAAGTCGTTATCATAGGGAATTTAACCAGTGGAACCCAATTTCCAATCTGAACTCGCTAACATACGGAGCTTAACGAGCCGAGCTAAGTTACTTCCTCCATTCCATAATTCAGTGCACACACGCTTTTTAGATTTACGTTTGATCGTAAATTAGACCGATAATAGATAAATAAAGTAACTGAAAAATGGTACCATAAAAATATTCTTTCGAATACAATTTCAATGGTATCATTTTTATGACACATAACAAGAATTTCATTGGTCAAACTTGTTTAGCTTGTTAATCTTGGTAATTAGAAGGGGCGTGAGATAAGTATCAATATTGTTGTGATTGTTATCATTTGTAGAGTGCAACAAGTGTCCTTTACTATAAACTATTGATCATTCTGATTTGTGGAGAAAAGTATGTGCCTAAATATATATTTTTATATTGAAATATGTGGTGGAGTCAGTCAGTCTTATCATCTAGTAGTTTTTTTATACTTTAGTGATGGTGACACGTTCCTTTCTCTATGTAGACAGAAAAACCATCAGGCTTTATTTTGACGGAACTTTGTAACAATAAATGGCGTTGACTAAGCGAGTCATCATGATCTTGATACATGTTTCAAGATATTTCTTAGGCTCCTTCCAATGCAAAGCTGCTTAGATGTGGTGCTAAGAGCATTAAAGAATTTAGCAACTCAACTTCCAAATGCATAGGTGTTTAACTTGTTGTTGCTAAGCTCATTATATTTAATGATTTACCACCTAAACTCTTCCATGCATTGGTCATCTTTTTTCATTTAAGTGGTTTGCCTACGTTCACGTGTATGGCATGGGTTCTTTCTGAGGTCACCAAAATGCTCTCTTTCCTCCTTAATTGCTATGCCATGTCATTTTTTCGCCTATGTGGCATGCTTAGCACCCGTCCACCATGGCGCACAGGGAAGGGTAAACATAAGTAAAATCATTTTTTGTTTAAAGGAATGATAAAAGAACTCATAGTCTGTGAAGTACCTAAGGCCAGAGCTCATATCAAAGGAAATTTTAGCTCCTGGCATAGGGGAATACATATGACTTTATGTCACTGCCTCCCAACCAAGTTTTGTAGGGGCATGGATACCAGAAGCTAAATAATGAATAACTTGTTTCACACTTTAATTAACTCGAATTGTCTAGTCAAATACCATGCATTGTTTCTTGCGTATCTCGATATTAGGGATATGAATTTGATAGGTATGGGCATAAAAGGTACTAGGAACAATCTATAGAACACCAAAATTAAAAGCATGCACTCCTGCCTCAGATCACCACCGTTGATAATTAAATATAAGTAAAAAAAACCTAAGCATACGCCAACAACAAAGGAAAATAATGAAAGAGGGCACTAATTTTTTTAGACCTCCAAATTTTTCCTATCACTATGAGGGTATGTCCATTATACACAGATGAACACATGGTAGATTTGTGGTGTGATCATTTTTCTTCAAATTACACTACCTAGAATAGCGCATGTGGGTGTGCCATAATCTTGGTTTCTCCATGTGAATAATGTTTGGATATTGACAAGTGAGTATAAATAGAAATAAGGGATTAAATATATGGAAGTTCAGATATGAAGGTGAAGAGGAGCTTTATTTTCTACTCAATAACTCATTAACCCACAATCAGTTAGTCCACCAACTGCTTTGTGTGACTTTTAGCAATTTACAACTCGAATCCCTCCGAATTCCTTTGAGGTAGCAACATCATCTTTAGCCATAGTGGTTTATATGTCATACGTGCCACTTTTTTTGGTTTTCATGAATGTTTGATTACTCCTTACATACATATGCTCTTCTTAGAAACACCTTAAGATCATTTACTGTTGTCTAGAGGCAGTTCAAAGAAATGTTCAACCAACCTAAACCATGAATCCAAATTAAGGTAGAAATCTTCCAAATCTAACCTAATTTTTAGTCCAAATCTAACCTAACAAATAAACATCTTGCTAAAGTTCCTTCAAAGGAAGCTCAACTTTATTATGTCCATGGGGGAAAGACTAGAAATGTGGCTAACCAAGAGGTTGATGAGGCCACTCGGGCTTGCATTTGCGAGATGATGTTGTATTCTATGATTGATTTTCTCAACCCCACTCTTTTTTTCTTGAGAGACAACCATTGGTTCTATTTTTCCATGATTTTGTTAATGATGAATGTGTTTGACAGCCCTTAGTGCAAGCGATGCTACTAAATATGTTCCTTTTTTGTACCAACAAGTAAGAAATGTTTTCACTAACTTGTTGCATCAGAAATTAAACCACAAGCTTCTAATGAAAAAACTAGTGGTTCTAGCAAGATTGATAATAAAAATACATTACAGATTTCCAAAATGTAAGGGGCGTTTTAGGATTCTATTTCTCAATACAATGACGAAAATGAACTCCTTGCATCATCTCTTTCAAATTGGTGTTTTAATATCATGCCATCTTTCATACTTGTTTTTCCTATTGTATTTTCCATCCTATTGATATGTCTCAAACGTATCTATAATTTTTTATTGTTAAATGCTATTATATTAACACTTTTTTATGCTCTATTTGTCATTCTATATTATTTTTCTTGACTAACCTATTAATTTTGGTGCCAAGTGCAAGTTCCTGTTATTTTTCATGTTTTTTCTTTAGAAAATCGATACCTATAGAAGTCAAAACATGATGAAACTTTTCAAAGGTTCTTTTTTGGAACATAAGAGATCCTAGAAGCTTCGAAGGGAGTCAAGAAGACCCACAAGGGCCCCACAACCAAGTAGGGCATGCCCTGGGGGTAGGGCACATCGGCTGGCCTATGGGTCCCCTGGTGATTTGATTGCCCATATTCTTGGTCTATGAATACATAAGTATTCTAAAACCCTTGAAGCAAGACCCGCAACAAGTTTATCGCTGCCGCAAGCCTCTGTTCCACCACAATCCCATTCAACGCCTTGTTCTGGTACTACGGAGGGGGGAATCATTAGGGAGGCCAGGCTCGTCAATCTTTCTGCCTCCATAATGATGTGCGAGTAGTTCTCTCATGACCTAAGAGTCCATAGGAGTAGCTACATCTCTTCTCTCTCTTTTTCAAATACAACAATCTCTTTGAAGATCTATTTGATGTGATTCTTCTGGCATGTTTGGTGGCATCCAATGAATTGTGGATTTATGATCAAAGTATTCATTGGTGTATTTTGATTCTCTTGTAGTTTCTCTCTTATGTAATTTTATATCTATGTATGCTTTCAGATCAATGAGTCTTCTTCGGCCAATTAGATGAGTAGGACTACGGAGGGAGTGGTGCATAGTAGTGGGTTCAATCTTGTGGTGTCTTGCCGAGTGACAAAAGGGGCAAAGGTATGTATTGTACTTTTGCCATGAAGGGTAAATCAATGGAATTTGGTCATACTAATTGATATCTTCATGTCTACATTATGTCATCTTTCTTCTTGCGTCACTCTATTTATCTTGAACATAATACTTTGAGATGCATGATATATAGCTATCTTGGGGTGGAGTAATAATAGCAGATGCAATTGGATTAATGGTCTACTTATCACGGACGTAAGGTTTGTGTGATATTATGACTTGAATGATCGTACTTATAATTTGCGATATTCTATCAATTGCCAAAAGGTAATTTTTCTACCATGCCACTATATGATTTCGTGAGAGATGCCACTAGTGAACCTATGGCCCCCCTAGGTCTATTCTCAATTAGTGCAAAAGTTCCTAAAATTGCTCTCTATTTGATTCTACTATTTGTTTCCTACCACTATCTGCTTTTAATCTCATAACTAGCAAGAACAAGGGGAGTGATGACCCCCTAGCGTTTGTCGGGTGCAAGGAGTTGTTGTGTTTGTGTGTTGGTACTGCTAACGTTATTAGTATGGTGCCTCCTAATGCTTTCATAAACCTTGGTTCTTAACTAAGAGGAAATACTTTCTTCTTTTGTGCTAGATCACTCTTCCTATTCAGAGAAATCCAAGAACTCCTATAGGTGTAGCATCTACCATAGCATTATGCAAATTATTTCTATTTGAAGATTAAGAATGGTCTACAGTTGAGTTGTTAGAGCAATTTATGTCTTCATTTAGAGAAAAACCAGGACCATCCACTCTGTGGTCCAAAGCATTGAACTTCAGTTGGAAATCCTTAGCATTAAATAAAGTTTTTAGTTTGGCTCCAAGTAAATAGTAAACATAAAGGAAGGCTGAAACTGATGCGAGTTTAGCTCCCAAGGTTTTCATCGAGGCTATACTGGTCGGTCAACCAGTTATTTCATTAATTAACCGGACTCCACTCATTCGGCTCCATATAGGAGTAAAATAAGAATTGATTCCACAACCCACTATTTTCTTCTTCGAATCAATTTACCATTTGAGATGGTTATTAAAAATTATCGTTTATTTTAAGGATTTACAAAGTTGTCATAAATTCTAACATACCAGAGAACCAAACATTTATCCAACATATTTTGTCAACTATTGACCTATCAGTGGATAAATGGCTTCATGTTCGACTTTTATAAGGATCAAGGCTTCCCCCAGAAAACGGCGAATAACACATTTCTCATTTTTTTAGTTTTTATCCTCGAACTGTCCAATCATAATTTTGTATCATTTGTCATGACTAGGCACATTAGGTTATATGTTTAATATATGTGGACATTAAATTCACCAAGAACTATGGGGGAGTCACCGGAATCACAACGGCATGCACGAGCCCATCACCATGTGACCATTTTCATTGGAAAGGATGCAAGAAGCACCCTGGACCAACCAAAGAATGATGGAGAAGAACTGAGTACGAGGAGGGTATATATGTCATTTATTTCTACGTGGCATTAATATCACATGTGATAGATCAAAGATGAGAAAATGAGACATCCTACTAAAAGATTCTCCGTGAGAGTATATGCATTTCTCAATTCCACAAGGAGAACACCGTAAATATAAATGTTACCAATCAGAAGGCTTGTTGCCTATAATTTTATTGCTTACTCGGAACTTTGAGCAGATCAAACTTGTTGCCTTGACCGAATGCTTACAAAAAATTGATAGTTAGAGACCCTTCTCTCTATGCCTTTTAAATTTTCAGCTACAACTTTCAGAAAGAAATTGACTCATTGTGTTATTGGATAAAGCTTCTACTTATGGTCACAACTATTGGATTTTACTTTCCATGAATCTTAATAATGAATGTATTAACTGGCTGCAACTTGCCATCTTGTCACATAGAGCTCAATGAAGAAAATTAATTATTCATAAAAAACTAAGAACATCCACGGTGCGCTCTAAAAGCGGTTCAAAGCACCATTTGAACCACTCTATACACTAGAGATATCAAAATTAAGGTACAAATCCTTAGCAATGAACCAAGTTGTTGCTTTGGCTCCAGGAAAACTGAAAATGAAAAGGAAGAATGGAAGTGTTGAAGTTTTAACTTCCAATGTTCAGCTAGCCTAGACTTAGCAGTCAATAACTTAGTGTCCGCCTCATTAAACTCCAGACACATGACAAAAAATCATATTGAATCAAGCCCCCCTGCCAGTTTATAAAGAGCAAGGCTCCACGAAGCGAGTGCCTACCGCCAAAGGCCTTTATAAAGAGCAAGCCCCCCAAGAAAGTGGTATAGTGTTGGGGAACGTTGCATGGGAAATAAAAAAATTCCTACGCACACGCAAGATCTATCCATGTTGATGAGCATCTACGAGAGGGATAGTGGATCTACGTACCCTTGTAGATCGCTAAGTGGGAAGCGTTAAGAAACACGGTTGATGTAGTTGAACGTCTTTGCGATCCAAATCACCGAGCGTCCCGCGATCCAAGCACGATCTGTCCCGATCTAGCACCGAACGGACGGCACCTCCGCGTTCAGCACACGTATGACTTGATGATGATCTCCGCCTTCTTGATCCAGAAAGAGGGAGTGGAGAGGTAGACGAGTTCTCGGCAGCGTGATGGCGCTGCGGCGATGGTGATGGAGTAATCTCAGCAGGGCTTCGCCTAAGCACAGCTGACACCGATCTAGAGGAGAAACTACGGACTAGAGGGTAGGGTTGGACGTGGCTGAGAATCTTGTGCAAAAACCCTAAAACCCTCTAGTATATATAGTAGGAGAGGAGGAGGAGGCTTGGTGCAAGGGCCAGCCCCTCTTTGCTTCGGCCGAAGTGGAGAGGAGGAGTCCTCCAACTCCACTCCTAGTCCAACTATTTCCACCCTTTTGCCTTTTCCACCATTTCTCCTTTGCAATTTTTTCCCAACCGCATGGGCCTTGTGTGGGACTTAAACCAGCCCACTAAGGGCTGGTATTTGTCCTCCCACAGCCCATGTAGACTCTTCGGTCGAAATACCCCTCCCGATGGTCTCCCGGTACAGTACCGGCACTCCCAATACACTACCGATGAGCCCGAAACTTTTCCGGCGATCAAAACAGGACTTCCTATATATCAATATTTACCTCCGGAACATTCCGGAACTCCTCATGACGTCCGGGATCTCATCCGGGACTCCGAACAACCTTCGGTCACTATCATGCATAACTTTATACTACCGAAACGTCACCAAACCTTAAGTGTGCGGACCCTGCGGGTTCGAGAACTATGTAGACATGACCGAGACACCTCTACGGTCAATAACCAATAGCGGGACTTGGATGCCCATATTGGTTCCTACATATTATACGAAGATCTTTATCGTTCGAACCTCTATGTCAACGATTCAGTTAATCCCTTATAAAGTTCCCTTTGTTCTTTGATATGTTACTTGCCCGAGATTCCATCGTCGGTATCTCCATACCTAGTTCAACCTCATTACCGACAAGTCTCTTTACTCGTTCCGTAATACAAGATCTCGTGAATAACACTTAGTCACATTGCTTGCAAGGCTTATTGTGATGTTGTATTACCTAGTGGGCCCTGAGATACCTCTCCGTCACACGGAGTTACAAATCCCAGTATTGATCCATGCCAACTCAACAGACAATCTCGGAGATACCAGTAGAGTACCTTTATAGTCACCCAGTTATGTTGCGACGTTTGATACACACTGGGCATTCCTCCGGTGTCCGTGAGTTGCATGATCTCATGGTCATAGGAACATATACTTGACATGCAGAAACTGTAGCAATAAACAGACATGATCATATGCTACATTTAGAGTTTGGGTCTTGTCCATCCCATCATTCTCCTAATGATGTGGTCCTGTTATCAAATGACATCACATGTCTATGGGTAGGAAACCTTGACCATCTTGGATCAACGAGCTAGTTCACTAGAGGCATACTAGGGACAAAGTGTTGTCTATTCATCCACACATGCAATGTGTTTCCAATCAATACAATTATAGCATGGATAATAAACAATTATCATGAACAAGGAAATATAATAATAGAAACTTTATTTATTGCCTCTAGGGCATATTTTCAACAGTCTCCCACTTGCACTAGAGTCAATAATCTAGTTCACATCACTATGTGATTTACATTGTAATGAATCGAACACCCATGTAGTTCTGGTGTTGATCATGTTTAGCCCATGGAAGAGGTTTAGTCAATGGGTCTGCAACATTCAGATCTGTGTGCACTTTGCAAATATTTATGTCCTTCTCCTCGATATAATCGTGGATGGAATTGAAGCGTCACTTTATGTGTCTGGTCCTCTTGTGAAACCTTGGTTCCTTGGCCAGAGCAATGGCACCAGCATTGTCATAGAACAAAGTCATTGGATTCAGTGCACTCGGCACTACTCCAAGATCTGTCATGAACTGCTTCATCTAGACACCTTCCTTCGCTGCCCCTGAGGCTGCGATGTACTCCGCCTCGCATGTAGAATCGGCTACCATGCTTTGCTTGGAACTGCACCAGCTTACCGCTCCCCCGTTGCGAATAAATACATATCCGGTTTGCGACTTAGAGTCATCCGGATCAGTGTCAAAGCTTGCATCGACGTAACCTTTTACGAAGAGGTCTTCATCACCTCCATAAACGAGAAACATTTCCTTAGTCCTTTTTCAGGTACTTAAGGATATTCCTTACCGCCATCCAGTGCTCCATTCCAGGATCACTTTGAAACCTTCCGGCCATACTTATGGCAAGGCTGACATCGAGTCTTGTGCACAGCATTACATACATGATAGAGCCTATGGCTGAAGCATAGGGGATGACACTTATCTTCTCTCTATCTTCTCCAGTCACTGGGCATTGAGTCTTACTCAACTTCACACCTTGTAACACAGGCAAGAACCCCTTCTTGGATGATCCATTTTGAACTTCTTCAAAACTTTATCAAGGTATGTGCTCTGTGAAAGTGCTATTAAGCGTCTCGATCTATCTCTATAGATCTTAATGCCTAATATGAAAGCAGCTTCTCCCAGGTCCTTCATTGAAAAACTCTTTTTCAAATATTCCTTCACACTTTCCAGCATTTCTGTATTGTTTCCAATCAGCAATATGCCATCCACATATAATATTAGAAACGCTATAGAGCTCCCCTTCACTTTCTTGTAAATACAAGCTTCTCCATAAACTTGTATAAACCCAAATGCTTTGATCACCTCATCAAAGCGCATATTCCAACTCCGAGATGCTTGCACCAGTCCATAAATGGATCGCTGGAGTTTGCAAACTTTGTCAGCATTCTCTAGACCGACAAAACCTTCCGGTTGCATCATATACAACTCTTCCTCAAGGAAACCGTTGAGGAACGCTGTTTTGACATCCATCTGCCAAATTTCATAGTCGAAATATGCAGCTATTGCAAACGTGATTCTGACGGACTTAAGCATCGCTACGGGTGAGAAGGTCTCATCGTAGTCAACTCCTTGAACTTGTGAAAAAACCCTTTGCCACAAGTCGAGCTTTATAGACGGTGACATTACCGTCTGCGTCTGTCTTCTTCTTAAAAATCCCTTTGTTCTGAATGGCCTTTCGCACTTCAGGTAATACTTCCAAAGTCCATACTTTGTTTTCATACAAGGATCCCATCTCGGATTTCATGGCCTCTAACCATTTCTTGGAATCCGGGCCCATCATCGCTCCTCTATAGCTTGTAGGTTCATTGTTGTCCAACAACATGACCTCCAAGACAGGGTTGTCATACCACCCAGGAGCAGTACGTGCCCTTGTCGACCTACGAGGTTCAATAGTGACTTGATCCAAAGCTTCATGATCATCATCATTAACTTCCTCTTCAACTATTGTAGGCTCCATAGAAACTTCTTTCTGCGCTGCACTACTCTCTGGTTGAAGTAAAGGTTCAATAACCTCATCAAGTTCTATTTTCCTCCCACTCAAATCTTTCGAGAAAAACTCTTTCTCAAAAATTTCACGTCCTTAGCAACAAACACTTTCCCTTCGGATCTGAGATAGAAGGTATACCCAACTATCTATATCGGGTATCCTATGAAGACGCATTTCTCCGCTTTGGGTTCCAGCTTTTCAGGCTGAAGCTTTTTGACATAAGCATCACATCCCCAAACTTTAAGAAACGACAACTTTGGCCTCTTGCCAAACCACAGTTCATATGGTGTCGCCTCAACGGATTTCGATGGCGTCCTATTTAATGTGAATGCAGCTGTCTCTAATGCATAACCCCAAAACGATAGTGGCAAATCGGCAAGAGACATCATAGAACGCACCATATCTAATAAGGTTCGATTATGACGTTCGGACACACCATTACGCTCTGGTGTTCTGGGCGGTGTCAACTGTGAAACAATTCCACACTGTCTTAAGTGACTACCAAACTCATAACTCAGATATTCACCTCCTCGATCAGATCGTAGGAATTTGATCTTCTTGTTATGATGATTTCAACTTCACTCTAAAATTGTTTGAACTTTTCAAACATTTCAGACTTATGTTTCATTAAGTAAATATACCCATATCTACTAAAGTCATTAGTGAAGGTGAGAAAATAATGATATCCACTGCGCGCTGCAACATTCATTGGACCGCACACATCAGTATGTATGATTTACAACAAGTCACTTGCCCGTTCCATTGTTCCAGAGAACGGCAGTTTAGTCATCTTGCCCACGAGGCATGGTTCACATGTGTCAAGTGATTCAAAATCAAGTGACTCCAAAAGTTCATCAGCATGGAGCTTCCTCATGTGTTTTACACCAATATGACCCAAATGGTAGTGCCACAAGAAAGCGGTACTATCATTATCAAGTCTACATCTTTTGCCATCAATGTTATGAACATGTGTATCATCACTATCAAGATCCAATATGAATAAACCCCTCACATTGGGTGCAAGACCATAAAAGATATCACTCATATAAATAGAACAACCATTATTCTCTGATTGAAATGAGTAACTATCTCGCAATAAACAAGATTCAGATATAATGTTCATGCTTAACGCAGGAACTAAATAACAATTATTCAGGTTCATCACTAATCCCGATGGTAATCAAAGAGAGAGCGTGCCGATGGCGATCATATAAACCTTGGAACCATTTCCCACGCGCATCATCACTTCGTCCTTAGCCAGCCTCCATCTATTCCATAGGTCCTGCTTTGAGTTGCAAATGTGAGCAATCGAACCGGTATCAAATACCCAGGCACTACAACGAGAGCTAGTAAGGTACACATCAATTACATGTATATCATATATACCTTGTTTGTCGTTGGCCGCCTTCTTGTTAGCCAGGTACTTGAGGCAGTTCTGCTTCCAGTGACCAGTTCCCTTGCAATGAAAGCACTCAGTTTCTGGCTTGGGTCCAGCCTTGGGTTTCTTTATAGGAGGAGCAACTGCTTTGCCATCCTTCTTGGATTTACCCTTCTTGCCCTTTCCCTTGCCATTTTTCTTGAAACTAGTGGTTTTATTGACCATCAACACTTGATGTTCTTTCTGGATTTCAGACTAAGCGACTTTCAGCATCGCAAACAGCTCGGCGACTGACTTGTTCATCCCATGCATGTTATAGTTCATCACAAAGCTCTTGTAGCTAGGTGGAAGTGATTGAAAAACTCTGTTAGTGATTGCCTCTGGCGGAAGGCAAATTCCCAACTCCGCCAGACGAGTCGAATACCCAGACATTCTGAGTATATGTTCACTGATAGACCCGTTCTCCTCCATTTTGCAAGCATAGAACTTATTGGAGGTCTCATACCTCTCGATCCGAGCATTCTTATGAAAGATAAACTTCAACTCCTAGAACATCTCATATGCTCCATGATGTTCAAAACGTCTTTGATGTCCCGGTTCTAAGCCATACAATATTGCACACTGAACTATTGAGTAATCTATAGAACGTGCCTCCCAAGCGTTCTTAACATCTTCGGATGACATGTCTTCGGGTTGGTCACCAAGCGGTGCATCAAGGACATATGATTTCTGGGAAGCCGTGAGGATAATCCTCATATTACGGGCCCAGTCTACAAAGTTACTTCCATCATCTTTCAACTTAGCTTTCTCTAGGAACGCATTAAAATTCAGGGGTGCTACTACGCGATCCACTGATCTACAACATAAATATGCAAAGGTTACTTATACTATTGTTTAAGATAATGAGTTTAGTTAATCAAATTACTAAAGCTCCCACTCACATTGACATCCCTCAGGTCATCTGAGTGTCACATGATCCAAATTCACTAATTCAAGTCCGATCATCACGTGAGTTGAGGTGGTTTCAATGGTAAACATGATCATGTTGATCATATCTACTATATGACTCATGTTCGACCTTTCGATCTCTTGTGTTCCGAGGCCATGTCTGTACATGCTAGGCTCTTCAAGTTTAACCCGAGTGTTCTGCATGTGCAACACTGGCTTGCACCCATTGTATGTGAACGTAGAGTCTATCACACCCGATCATCACGTGGTGTCTCGACACGACGAACTTTCGCAAAGGTGCACACTTGGGGAGAACACAATTCATCTTGAAATTTAAGTGAGGGATCACCTTATAATGCTACCGTCATCCTAAGAAAAACAAGGTGCATAAAATGATTAACATCACATGCAAATCATAAGTGACATGATATGGCCATGAACTTGTGCTTTTGATCTCCATATTGAAAGCACCGGCATGATCTCCATCGTCACCGGCACGACACCATGATATCCATCATCTTGATCTCCATCAACGTGTCACCATCGGGGTTGTCGCGCCCACCATGCTTCTACTACTATTGCTACCGTTTAGCCATAAAGTAAAGCATTACATAGCGTTTAATGATTGACACGTAGGTCATACAATAATTAAAGACAACCCTATGGCTCCTACCGGTTGTCGTACTCATCGACATGCAAGTCGTGATATTCTATACAACACATGATCATCTCATACATCACATATATCTCATCATGTAATTGGCCATATCACATCACAACATACCCTGCAAAAAGAAGTTAGACGTCCTCTAATTGTTGATGCATGTTTTACGTGGCTGCTAAGGGTATCTAGCAAGAACAATTCTCACCTACTCATAAACCACAATGGTGAGACAAAAGTTGCTTTTCAACCTTCTCAAGGACCGCCTTAGTCGAATCTGATCCAACTAAAGTAGGAGAAACAGACACCCGCCAGCCATCTTTGTGAAATGAAGTTACACGTCAGTCGATGGAACTGGTCTCTCGTAAGCATACGAGTAAGGTTGGTCCGGACCGCTTCATCCCACAATACCGCTGAACCAAAACACAACCAAGGAAGGAGGCAATCTAGGCATCAACACCCACAAACTCTCTGTGTTCAACTCGAGATCTCATCTACATATAGACCTAGCTCTGATACCACTATTGGGGAATGTTGCATGGGAAACTAAAAATTTCCTATGCACACGCAAGATCTATCCATGGTTATGAGCATCTACGAGAGGGAGAGTGAATCTACGTACCCTGGTAGATCACTAAGCGGGAAGCATTAAGAAACACGGTTGATGTAGTCAAACGTCTTTGCGATCCAAATTGCCGAGCGTTCCGTGATCCAATCACGATCCTTCCCGATCTAGCACCGAACGGATGGCACCTCCGCGTTCAGCACACGTACGGCTTGATGACGATCTCCGCCTTCTTGATCCAGCAAGAGGGAGTACAGAAGTAGACGAGTTCTCCAGCAGCGTGACGGTGTTGCGGCGATGGTGGTGGAGTAATTCCAGCAGAGCTTCGCCTAAGCATTGCTAAAACCGATCTAGAGGAGAAACTACGGACTAGAGGAGAGATTTGCACGTGGCTGAAAATCTATGTGCAAAAAAACCCTAGAACCTCTAGTATATATAGGAGGAGGAGAGGAGGAGGCTTGGCACAAGGGCCAGCCGGAGGAGGCTTCGGCCGAAGTGGAGAGGAGGAGTCCTCCTCCTCCACTCCTAGTAGGATTAGGACTCCTTCCTTATTTCCACCTTTTTGCCTTTTACCACCTTTTCCACTTTGCAATTTCTTGCCAGCCGCATGGGCGTTCTGTGGGACTTTGGCCATCCCACAAAGGGCTGGTATTCATCCTTCCACAGCCCATGTAATCTCTTGGGTCGAAATACACCTCCCGAAGGTGCCCCGGTACCCTCTCGATACTCCCGGTACACTACCGATGAGCCTGGACCTTTTCCGGTGACCAAAACAGGACTTCCTATATATCAATCTTTACCTCCGGACCATTCCGGAGCTCCTAGTTATGTCCGGGATCTCATCTGGGACTCCGAACAACCTTCAGTCACGACCATGCATAACTCTATACTACCGAAACGTCACCAAACCTTAAGTGTGCACACCCTGCGGGTTCGAGAACTATGTACACATGACCGAGACACCTCTACTATCGATAACCAATAGAAGGACCTGTATGGCCATATTGGTTCCTACATATTATATGAAGATCTTTATCGGTCGAACCTCTATGTCAAGGATTCAGTTAATCCCGTATGATGTTCCCTTTGTTCTTCGGTATGTTACTTGCTCGAGATTCGATCATCGGTATCTTCATACCTAATTCAACCTTGTTACCGGCAAGTCTCTTTACTCGTTCCGTAATACAAGATCTCGTGACTAACACTCAGTCACATTGCTTGCAAGTCTTGTTGTGATGTTGTATTACCGAGTGCACACTGAGATACCTCTCCGTCACACGGAGTAATAAATCCCAATGTTGATCCATGCCAACCCAACAGACACCCTCGGAGATACCTGTAGAGCACCTTTATAGTCACCCAGTTACGTTGTGACGTTTGATACACACAAGGCACTCCTCCGGTGTCCGTGAGTTGCATGATCTCATGGTCGTAGGAACATATACTTGACATGCAGAAAACTATAGTAATGAACTGACACGATCATATGCTACGTTTATAGTTTGGGTCTTGTCCATCCCATCATTCTCCTAATGATGTGATCCCGTTATCAAATGACATCTTATGTCAATGTCTAGGAAACTTTGACCATCTTTGATCAACGAGCTAGTCTACTAGAGGCACACTAGGGACAAAGTGTTGTCTATCTATCCACACATGTAATGTGTTTCCAATCAATATAATTATAGCATGGATAATAAAAAATTATCATGAACAAGGAAATATAATAATAAACACTTTATTTGTTGCCTCTAGGGCATATTTCCAACACGAAAATGGCAACACAAAGCTCGGTACCACACTGGAATTGCTTCAGAGGAAGGCAGAGAATGGTGTACCTGACAAAGGATTTGAGAAGCTACTGAAAATATTGAAGAACAAGCTTCCAAAGGATAACGAATTGTCCGACAGTACGTACGCAGCAAAGAAGGTTGTATGCCCTCTAGGATTAGAGGTGCAAAAGATACATGCATGCCCTAATGACTGAATCCTCTACCGCGGTCCGTACGAGGATTTGAAGTCATGCTCGGTATGCGGTGCATTGCGGTATAAGATCAAACGAGATGACCCTGATGATGTTGACGGTGAGCGCCCCAGGAAGAGGGTTCCTACCAAAGTGATGTGGTATGCTCCTATAATACCACGGTTGGAACGTCTGTTAGGAAACAAATAGCATGCCAAGTCGATGCGATGGCACAAAGAGGACCGTAAGAAAGACGGGAAGTTGAGAGCACCCGCTGACGGGTCGTAGTGGAGAAAGATCGAGAGAAAGTGGAGCGACTTATAGGTGACCCAAGGAACGTATGGTTTGGTTTAACTGCAGATGGCGTTAATACTTTTGGAGATCAGAGCAGCAAGCATAGCACATGGCATGTGACTCTATGTATGTATAACCTTCCTCCTTGGTTGTGCATGAAGCGGAAGTTCATTATGATGTCAGTGCTCATCCAAGGCCCTAAGCAACCCGGCAATGACATTCATGTGTACCTAAGGGCATTAGTTGATGAACTTTTACAGCTATGGAATGGAAGAGGTGTACGTGTGTGGGATGAGAACGAACAGGAGGAATTTGACATACATGCATTGATTTTTGTAACCATCAACGATTAGCCTGCTCTCAGTAACCTTTCAGGACAGACAAACAAGGGATACCACGCATGCACACACTGTTTAGATGAGACCGACAATATATATTTGGACAAATGCAGGAAGAATGTGTACTTGGGGCATCGTCGGTTTCATCCGACCAACCATCAATGTCGAAAGAAAGGAAAGCATTTCAAAGGCGAGGCAGATCACCGGAAGAAGCCCGCCCTCCGTACTGGTGATCACATACTTGCTATGATCAATGATTTACAAGTAATCTTTGGAAAGGGTCTTGGCAGACTATCTACTCCGAATGACGCTGAGGGACACGCACCCATGTGGAAGAATAAATCTATATTTTGGGACCTACCCTATTGGAAAGACCTAGAGGTCCGCTCTGCGATCAACGTGATGTATGTGACGAAGAATCTTTGCGTGAACCTGCTAGGCTTCTTGGGAGTGTATGGGAAGACAAAAGATACACCGAAGGCACGCGAGGAACAACAACGTGTGCATGAAAAAGACGGCATGCATCCAGAGCAGTATGAAGGTCCTCCCAGCTACGCTCTTACCAAAGAAGAGAAGGAAATCTTCTTTGAATGCCTGCTCAGTGTGAAGGTCCCGTCTGGCTTCTCGTCGAATATAAAAGGAATAATAAATATGGTAGAGAAAAAGTTCCAGAACCTAAAGTCTCATGACTGCCACTTGATTATGACGCAACTGCTTCCGGTTGCATTGAGGGGGCTTCTACCGGAAAACGTTCGATTAGCCATTGTGAAGCTATGTGCATTCCTCAATGCAATCCCTCAGAAAGTGATCGATCCAGAAATCCTGCCAGGGTTAAGGAGTGATTCGGTGCAATTTCTTGTTAGTTTCGAGCTGGTGTTCCCATCGTCCTTTTTCAATATCATGATGCACGTCCTAGTTCATCTAGTCGACAAGATTGTCATTCTGGGCCCTGTATTTCTACACAATATGTTCCCCTTTGAGAAGTTCATGGGAGTCTTCAAGAAATATGTTCATAACCGCGCTAGGCCAGAAGGAAGCATCTCCATGGGGCATCAAACAGAGGATGTCATTGGGTTTTGTGTTGACTTCATTCCTGACCTTAACAAGATTGGTCTCCCTCAATCGTGGTATAAGGGGAGACTGACTGGAAAAGGCACACTAGGAGCGGACTCAGTAATATGTAGGGACGGGCATTCTTGGTCTCAAGCACACTACACAGTTCTAGAGAATTCTACCTTGGTGACCCCGTATGTCGATGAACACAATAATATTCTGCGTTCCAAACACCCGGAGCAGAGTGTCGATTGGATTACATGTGAACACATCAGGACTTTCAACAGTTGGCTGGAACATGTCTCATGCGTGAGAACGCTATTTCTGATGAGCTGTACTCGTTGGCCAAGGGACCATCTTCGATTGTAATGACTTACAAAGGGTACGAGATAAACGGGAATACATTTTACACGATCACCCAGGATCAAAAGAGCACCAACCAAAACAGCGGTGTCCACTTTGATGCAACTACCAAGAGGGGAAAGGACACATATTATGGTTACATAGTGGACATATGGGAACTTAACCGTGGACATGATTTGAAGGTCCCTTTGTTTCAGTGCAAATGGGTCAATCTATCAAGAGGCAGGGTATAGGAAGATCCACAGTACTAAAAGACAACAGTGGATCTGAACAATCTTGGGTACACAGACGAACCATTCGTCCTAGCCAATGATGTGGCGCAGATTTTCTATGTGAAGGACATGTCTACCAAACCGAGAAAAAGAAAAGATAAGGAAGCGAATACATCATACGATGAGACAAAGCACCACATAGTTCTTGCAGGAAAAAGAGACATCGTGGGCTTGGAGGGAAAGATAGACATGTCTGAAAATTATGAAAAGTTTCATGAAATTCCTCCCTTCAAAGTCAAGGCTGACCCAAGCACCCTGTTAAACGATGAAGATTATCCATGGTTATGGCACAATAAGCAAAGGACACAAGCGAAGAAAAAGTGAAGACTTTCTCTCCACAACTATATCATGCAGTTAAATGTAAAGAAATGAAATGCCTTTTGTATCACATGAGTTTTCGTCTGAAACCCTTATACTTCGAAAGAGATTGTCCGTTTTGTACACGAAGTGCATCCAGTTTTTACCGTAACCCTCTCAACTTTTTATAACATGCTATGTGGGTGAAATGATGTTACCATGCCAATTTTTAACCTTTTCAGAGTTCATTTAAAGTGCTTTTCAATTTCGGTGATATTAGCTCAAAAAATCAGTAAGGGTATGAAAAATACCAAATGAAGTAAGAAACGGTTGAAAATTGATGATGTGGCTTTGAATGGTGCATTTTGAACACACAAAAAGTATGGAGTTCAAATAAGTTAAAAAAATGAAATCCCTTTGAAACAGATGAGTTTTCATCCGATACCGTGATACTTCGAAAGAGATTGTCCATTTTGTACACGAAGTGCATCCAGTTTTTGCCGTAATCCTCTCCACTTTTTAGCACATGCAATGTGGGTAAAATTATGATACCATGCCACTTTCAACCTTTTCAGAGTTCATTTGAAGTGCTTTTCAATTTAGGGTCATTTTAGCTTAAAATAAATGATGAAATGCATGAAAAATAGCAAATGAAGTCTAAAAAGGTTTGAAGACGGATGATGTGGCTTCAAATGGTGCATATTGAATGCAGAAAAATTCTTGAGTTCAAATATCTTTAAAAATTGAAATCCTTTTGTAGCAGACGTGTTTTCGTCCGATAAAAGTTATATAACTAAACTTGATATTATATAAAATTTATGCAACTAAAATTATCGAAGTTATTTTAAAAAAAACTTTAATAGCAAAAAGAATATTCATAAAGTATTTTTTGTTAAGAACTTTTAATATGCCAAAAATAACATAAAAAATAGCAAAAGTGAAAATAGATGCGCTTATAGGGAAAATTCGACCTAAATTCAAAGTGCTAGTTAGGCGCCTAACTAGCATTTTGAATTTAGGTCGAATTTCCTATATAAGGGTATCTATTTTCAAGTTGAGAGGAGCTCAACGTAGCAGCTACGGCGGGGCTTATAAACAGGTTCGGGCAACCTTTGCTTGGCGAGGTGGGACTAAACTCCCACCACACCGTTGTGCAAGGCCATTGGTCCCGGTTGGTGCCATCAACCGGTTGGTCCCATCTGGCATATCTGGCATACATCTCATAGCCAGTTAGATACATATCTGGCATACATCTCATAGCCAGTTAGATACATGTATCTAACTGGCTATGAGATGTATGCCAGATATGCTCTTCGGATGGGTTTACTCTACACCTTATATTGAGATTTTCTTTAGTATTTATTACTTTACCTGCGCTAACTTCTAAGTTTAAATATTTTAATCTTTCAATGATTAAACGCGGGAGCTGATACCAATAATATAGCGAACTAATACTGATTAATACTTTATTTAGGTTAATATGTGATTAGGTGAAAGTGGTAGACAGATGCTTTTTATCTTGAATAGTATTCACTAGGTAGGTCACTATACACAATAGTATTTACTATTTAGTACACTATTTGGAATAGTACTTTACTATTCGCGGCAATATTTAATTCTTTTGCTATAATTTGTACGTTCTCACCTGATTATATATTTAATGCAGGATCTATTATGGGCTGGCGAGGCCAACAATACGTCCAAACGGTGTGCGCGGTGATGTAAAAATCCTACTCAGTACTCACCATATTTTTCATTATGTTGTATCAGATGTAGCTAGTTACGTTTACTTAGTAGTTTTAATTGCAAATTTACGGGGTAAATTCCTATTGTCTTCCTAGGCAGTTCCACCCGAAGGGAACACTTCTCTACGGCCACAAGGTTCTCATTCAAACGCCACTCTGAGCTACACAGAGAACTACACACGCAGAGGTTTCTCCTATAGGATCCCTAGCATAAGAACTCGTCCCATAAATTCATAAATAAAAATACCAAGTGAAACCAAGAAACTACATCATTTCAACAACATAATTTACATATGGCTTTCCCTTTCAGGAGGCCCCGAAGGGATTACACAAGCTAAAGGAAATTACCTTCTAACTACCTTCTTGAGCCTTACAATGCTCTGGATATTGTGGCTCTTATGGCAGGACTACTACTACTACTACTGAGCAATGAGCTTACTAGCTGGGTTGCAACTCTTTGCTCTATCGGTGGCTGATTCTCCTCCGTTTCGTGTTGTGTCCTCCTCGCAGCAAATGTCTCCTTTTATAGGCGAGAGGGGAGCTCTCTGGATGTCTTCCGGGAGAATGCACCTCTTTATTTTATTTGTAGTAGGGATGCATGCGTGTCCCTCTAGGCTATAGATAAGAGAGATAGTGCCCCGACAAACTTCAATCTTCAGGAATCTGCCAAGTCTTTGCTTTGTTCACGTGGGCAATGTCTCTCCGTAAATAATTTGCTGGCTCTTCTTTTCTTCTTCGCTTGCCAGTGATGCACTTCTTCATGCCTTCAGATAGATAACTCCTCCTTAGGAATCTTTGTGTCAGTGTATGCGTACATACATGCCAAGCTCCTCCTTAGGAATCCTTGTGTCAATGTATGCGTACATACATGCCAAGGCTGCTTAAATATTCAACATTGCTTATTCATTTAATTTAAATTGCTTAAATATTCGACTTTTTTTTACAGGGGGTCCTCCCTGCCCATATAATTGATAATGCCTTATCAATATTTGGAATTCACTATCAATATTCGGGTCGGGTAATATGTCCTCCGCGCCCGAATAATTGATAGCAATATCAGTATATGCAGTTTGGGCTTTATTCAGGATGTTGCCCGTGCCCTGCTATGTCCATATTATCCTCATCATTTAGTAGATTGAAATCATATTTTTGATCACATTCGCTCTTTATTTCTTCAAATTTTTCATCCATTTCATGCCTTAATTCTTTTAATATTTCTTCTTTTAATTCCTTCTTTATTATTTTTGAAAATTCTTCAAATCTTTTATCCAATTCTTGATCTATGTATTCACTGTCTAAAGGGTCAAGTACCTTTAGAAGGCATTCTTGATATGTTTGATATTTTGGAGATTCTTCTTTCTTTATAATCTTAGAACTTGATGCTTCCCCCTTTGTTGGAGTTGGTGAAGCAGGTATGCCTCTTCTCATTTGGATATTGTCTTTAGCTTTTGGGTCAATATAATAATCTGGTCCGAATACCTTTCTTGCCCAAGATAAAGCATCATCTATATTATCATATCTTTTGAATGTTAAATCTTTTCCTTCTCTTTTTGCATCTAATTTTTGAATCATAATGTTTTCCCATTCCAGATATATGCCAGGCTTATTTCCGTCAAATATGACATATAGTATTTCTCCTTTTGGTATTTCAGTCTTTCCTGGCTTTGGCAATTTTTTGTTTAGTTCGTTGAAATATTCTGCCAAGCTATTCAGAA